>OU015625.1:5000-10005000 GCA_907165235.1 Zeuzera pyrina | reverse complement strand
GTGTCTTTCATCGTAACATTTGATAGAAATTGCCAAATTGCATTATATTATGCCTATTATATGTAATATTTTTTGTGTTTTTAACTAACAATAAGTAAAGCTTAAAAACATTTTTGAATAAGATTATTTTAAACATTACTTAACTATTAAAACGTTGATTAGTTAAACAATGATTACAACTTCGTTTAACAGGTTTTTATAAACAAGGTTGTTTGTCAGACACGAGTAAATAATTTACAAGTTCCTATATTTTGAAATTTTTTTCTTGCGAAAAACGAGCGATACTTGGCCTTGCCACATAGTCTATTGACGAGTATCAGAACTCTATTCATTGTCATTCCTAAACGACGAGTTAATAAAAAAATATACCCTTTTTGTCACCAGTTTTCTACGTATGATAGAGTATTCGAACTATTTTGCGTTTAAAATTATTCCGTTATTTAAGTATATGTAGTGGATATCTATTTGTACTAGAGGTCGCCTTGTGGTCGAAATTCGATCGCATATATATTAACTTATAATATAAACTCTTTGGCGACAATCTACTCTGTGCAACTATTTGATCCAAAGAGGTTACATTACATATGATCATTGATCACAAACTATTACGAGTTTGATATTGTCAGTACGAACGTAAACAACGAACGTTTTATGTAATATAACGTACTTATTTGTAACACATAATATTACATAAACATTTTAGCTTTCTCCAGACGTTCTCCATATAAACTTTAAGTGTACCAAGTTATACACTCCTCCGTCCGCGCAATTTTCTTAAAAAGGGAGCCAAAGTTTTCGCTTCACGTATTAATTTATAGATTTGTACAGTATTATTGCATAGTACACATATTATTATTGTACAGTTTGTACAGTATACATAATAATATGTGTATAATAATTACGCAGGTCTTTTTAAATTCGAATCGTGTATTGTAGAGAATCCTCTCGACATCCTTTCAACGACTTTTTCGTGAATTAATTGCATTATTTATAACAGTCATGCTAGTTGAATAAAAAATTAGGTTTACTTACAAAAGTCTGCCATGTTGTAATACATTGGACATTGGAATCCCGCCCTCGCTAATATATCCGGTGCATCTGATACTGACCCCGTGTATAATATCTTGCCGTTAGACATCAATATGACGTCATCAGCTGTTGCATATAGTTTAGATGATGGCTGGTGTACGACACAGGCTACAGTACGTCCACTGTGGGCGACGGTGCGTAGAGCTTTTATCACTAATGTGGATGACACAGAGTCTAAACCACTGAAAAAGAAAAGCTGCTGATGTTATTATATTAAGAAATAAACGTAATTTAATCATATTTTTTCATTTGGCTGACGATAAATTTAGTTATTTAACGACAGCCAAATGAGAAAAAAGTTAGCTTAGCAGCTATCTTCCTATATTTGTAATATCTAGAGTCGGCGAACAATGTGGGTAGAGTGGTAGCTCTACTCACTCAGAAAAGTTTGGGTAAAGTGTCGACTCGGAATTCGATAGTATATCCAAGTACATTTATTTATTACATTGCACTTATTTCTAAATATACATATTGTGATAGAAGTCGCCTGAAGGTGAAGGTGAACAAGGTTACAACTGCCTAAGTTTAAGTTTTACATGTTTAGATATTGCGACATCATTGACAAAATTGAATTGGAAGAATCATTAAATAAGTTTATTAAAAAAAAATAAAAGTGCAGTACAGTACAGTTTTCGTTCCGAGTTTTTTAATTGAAAAAGTAAAAAGTTTAAATAAATTATACCTACTTACTTTGTAGTTTTAAGCCCTGACTTCCACTTGACCATCTGAATCAATTCAATAGATTAGCGTAAAAAAATGAAGGTCATAGTTATGTAAATCCATTTAAGTACAAGGAATGTTGAATGGAGTTAATATACATTCGCTTTCAGGAAACGAAAATAAAATTTGTTTTATTTACATAAAAAAATAAGCGTCTGATATAATGTACATCTGATAATTTTCCTTCAATGTTCATGACTTCTTTTTACAAATTTTTTTTTGTGACACTCTTGAAGATGTAAGGTGGAGGACAGTAATTTTTAAGAGATTCTCGAAAGTGTTTAAAAAAGTAACGTATTATACATTTTTGAACGCGTCATGCTATTGAAACTTTCATTTGATGGCATTAAGACCCCAGACCTTAAAAACCTTATTTTTTGTAATTTATTTTTAAGTCCTCAAAATGAATACTCGAAAGTCAAAACTCAACTTTTGAAGTTTACATCTACCTTTGTTTACTTCAAATAGTCCCTAAGAAAAGAGACTGTTACGGACAGAGAGACAGACCGATGGTTCCTTTCTCCAATATTGAAACAAAACACCAAAAAGAAATAACAGTGTCCATTATGTTACTCTGATCACACAGAAGACGGTTCAGTCCAGAAAGTCAATTTCGAGATAAAACCTAAAATGTGGGTAACCGGTTTTTTGGAATGCTATTGAAATAGCTATAATTTTGTTAGTAATCGTTTTTTTTAGAAAGAATATATATTACAGATAACACTTTTATTTTAAAATAAAAGTAAATAAAAACTATCGAAATTATCTCAGTCCTCTCAGTTCGTTTGTTTTAATTTGTTATAGTCCCAAAAACGATGAATTCATATTCATGAAAGATAAACATTAATTTCAAGGCTGATCGATGTGATCACTGGTATTAATAATTTTATGTTGACCAAATGTCACATAACGGCTTTTCCAGTTATCAGCGCTGTATAGTTAGGTACTGTCGCTAAAAACTGCTGGTTGGAAATTCTTTACGAGTTATTTTAAGTTTCAGAAATCGCTTGCGAGGTGTACTCACTCTTATAGCACAAAAATAAAAGTTATAAATCTTCTTATCTAATTCTTATTTATTCTAAGAGAATTACAGATAAAACAAATTACTAGCACTATACTAGCATAGCCCCAGCAACTACAGCAACACCCTAGTGACAAAAAAAGACGTTCGGAAACAATGTGACGTTCACAGTAATATTCTAAATACATTACAGCTTATTCATAGGTTTTTTTTTAGTAATAATAAGAAGTGTTGGGAAACTAATGTTTGCAGTTACCTAGTGGGTTCATCGAGCAGCATGATATTTGGATCAGTTAGTAGCTCACATGCAATATTTAATCTCTTTCTTTCGCCACCTGATAAATTTCCAGCTTTCGTATTGAGAACTTCATGTATTCCAAGTTGTTTTGTAATTGTTCGTATCTGCATAAAAATAGAATACAAATAATTGTGTAGCAACTCAAATTTTTTTTTTCACCATGACAAAACTTAACGTTATACGTAATACGTAATAAGAGTGATCGAAGCTGGTTATAAAACTATATAGTATTTTAAGGGTTTATAAGTTCTCCCTTTGTATTTGTGTTCTATATAAAAGGAAAATAAAACTTTTATAAACTTTACTCTAATTATTAATTACTAAGTTTTACGTATTTGTTTTCTAGTGCATAAACAACACGACGCGACAACACTAGAAGCGTACAAACACGTACAAAGGAACGACTGTCGACGGGGCCGCGAGTCTCACTCGGCTGTTTACAAAATTGCCCAGTCAACAAATTGTGTCGCTACATTATGTATGCTGTTACAAAACTATATAAATGCATATAGGTTTATATTTATGGATTGTTTATATTTATGGATGTTATACGATTTATGGATTTATGGATGTGAAAAAATATTTATGGGTGTTTTCACAATGTGTGCGTTTATAGGATTTATAATAAAAAAAATCGAGTTAGCACGTGTTCCCATACAGCTACGGGGTTTTGGCTGCGTCGTGACGTCAGCTTGAGGAGTTGTACTAGACGCTACATGAATTAGTAATAAATATAGTGGGGGCATTTAACTGAGGTCTGAAGCTTTAAAATGACATAAGAATATTTATTGCATGTGTCATTTATAGTTCGCCAAAATCAGTCGACGATATACAAAAGTTATTTTTTTTCGTCTATGTACATATGCCTATGGAGTGAGCAGCAACTATAGTCAGGCCAAAAAATTTTAGGAGAAAGCCGTATGTATATGATACATACTTATCATATAATTCCTTGTCCAGCGTTCTTCTAATCTCATTGCTCAGACCTCGAACCAAGAAACATAATGGACAGAGCCATAATAAGTTGCCGCCTTATCACCTATGTCAAACGAATGTTCGTCTCTCTTTCTATCTCATTGAACTTAACCACGAGTAAAACAGTTAGCTATAGTACATCAACCTCGCATTGCCAGTGTAATTCGTGTCAGCTCATGACCGACTTCACGTACATTACTGAAAGAATTATTTACAAAATACTAAATAAGTGTTTGTGACTATTAGTATTGAAAAAAGTAGAAATATGTCATTTTCAGCTGTGTGTTGTTGTACTGCTATTGTTTTTTAGTTATGCACGTTAGTATAAGTCCAGAATGTCAGTGAACAAAAGACGGACACACTCTTAGAGCAAATGCTCCGCCCATTTTTATTCTTGGTTCAAGGCTCAGTTTCTAGTGTTCGATTGTAAAAACTTTACGAGAACAAGTAAAAGACTATTAAGGAATGCTTCTTCATTCTCGTGATGAGTTCTTATGATTTTTAGCTTCCAACTACCTTCCTCCCGAAATGTCAAACTTATTAATCGATGCGAGTTTCGCCTCTTATTAACGAAGTATCCTCAGGATATTCCAGAGATCAGACTCGAAACACAACATGAAATGTGTCGATTAATAAGTTTAATATATTGACCGGAAGATAGTTAAAAATTTTAAAAATTCATCACATGGAATGGATTTCCACAAAGTAGCACCTGAAACTGCACTGTATTGTTTGTTCATAAGATAGATAAATAAACTACAAAGGCCTTCTTTGATTATTTTATATTCTTACTAATTATCTACTAGAGGACTCGTGCTGCTCTGCAGCATTGTGTTGACAATATAATTCAAAAATAACGCTCTTATATGATGAGTAACTGTAACCTAACTTAAATCGAATACAAAAATTAAAAGTCAAGTTGAATGTTCGTTCACACCTAACTTCCCTCCAACTCAACCAATTTAAGTGAGCAAAAACTCAAACGAAAGAGCTAGTTCCAGCGAGTGTTCTTATAGACCAAAACGCACTGCATTCCTCAATAAATTAGAACCGGAGATATAGAGAAAGAAATCTATGAAAACATAAGAAATGTACATGAGGAAATCGCGTTTGAGTATAACTTGAAAAGGGTAAAAGTTAGGTGATTTCCAATGCTTGATGACAAATCTGTGCATCAATACTTTTCGTTAAAAAAAAAACTAAGCAAATTGCTTGGATAGAACGGCCGGACGGACTCGTGATAGATTTCATAATTTTTTTTGTATGTAGATTTGTATATTAGTCGTTGTACCATGTAGTTACATGGTAACTAACTGAACGACTTGACCGATCGAGGTTATATTTCTTCGATTCCCGAGATTTGTAGAGGTGAAGGTTCATAGCTGTGCTAGTATCAGATAGATTGCGCTGTAGTCAAGTTATTAACAAATTCTATATTTAATGTGGGTAAAACCGCGAGGCATAGCTAGTACAATATAAAAGTTTCGTTGTGATTATGACTAACTACTTAAATACCGTATGACATAATAACAGTATAATTAATATATCAATATAAATATAACTATATGATAAGTACCTATTTACCCACTGCGAAAATTTATAAGTTTATAAATGTTATTTAATTAAGATTTATTTAGTTATTTAAACATCTGTCAAAAAAGGCAAGTGTATACGCAATCAGAATTTGTATGCGATGGGTATCGTAGTTAGCAGTAGGCACATTGTATTATAGAGTTAGTTGAGACTAGATATTTATTATTCTAACCAAGATTTACAATTTTATATTATGTACAGAAATACATCTTACCTAAACAAAGCGTTTTTTTTAGGCTATTTTTATATACCATATTTGTACATGAAATGTCGCACCCTTAGAATAGAAGGTAGGATTTTGAGTTATGATAACGAATCCACCTAAAATTAAATAAAGAATTTACAAATATTACTCACGCTGTTGTTATAATTGGATCGAAGATAGATAGGTAGAAATGTGTTTTAACTACTCTTATCTTATTATTTTGAGTAATATTTCAAGGTTTGTTACAACTCAAAATTTTTCGGAAATTTTGAATTAAGTACATAAGTAGTTAGTATATATTAATTATAAATAATAATTTATATAAATAATTATAAATACTATAAAGATATATGGATATATGGTACTATAAACACTATGAAAAAGTATGAAGAATGGGATAAATGGGTTGGGTATGATATTTCAATACATTATTTCGAATATTTTTAATGTCTTAAGTTTATTTTATGGGTAATTAACATTCTCGCTCGAGGGATGGAAGACGTGAGTTGGATGTGGAGAAGAGACGGGTAGTAGCTGGCAATAAAGTGAACGGATCTCTGTCTGCATTAGTAGGCAGTGTGAATATATCTAACACAGCCAAAATGGCCATACACAATGCGGTGTTGGTTCCAACTTTATTGTACGGTAGTGAGGCCTTGATATGCCCGAAATCGAGTGAAAGTAAGATAAATGCAGTAGAAATACTATCTCTTAGAAATATGTGCGGTGTCGGCCTTGCGGACAAAATAAACAATGAAGAGATACGCTGTAAGATGGGTTTGCACGAGTTATTGTAAAAATGAAGAAAGGAATGCTTAGATGGTTCGGGACTTAGAAAGAATGAGTGATGAAAGACTGACGAAGAACATTTACATAGCAAAAGAGGTAAAAGAAGTCAAGGAAGACCAAGGCTGACTTATGAAGATCAAATAGAGTGTTAGCAGACAGAAATGTCGAAAGCACTCGCATACCTAGGCAAAAATGTGTGGGGAGAATGATGAGGTTTCAATAAGCTATAGAAGTATCTAAGGATCGCGACGCTTGGGGCTCCGTCCTCTCTGTCTACCCCGTTAGGTATACAGCGAGAAGATATGTATGTATGTTAACACTCTTCAGAACGGTACTCAAGTTTGAATCTCTGAGATTAGTTAGAAAGACGCTACATGCGCTACATGCGCTAAATAGCCGCATTTCTTTCTATTCTCAATCACAGATTCATATTTGAGTATCGTTTAGAAAAACGGGCCTTAAAGTATTAAGCATGTATTAAATATTTACCGTATTGTATTTTTCATTGTAATTAGCATTCGGTAATTTTAGTCTGGCAGCGAATAGCAAGGACTCCATAGCAGTGAGAGTATCTACGAGACTGACGTGTTGAGAAACAAGTACAGCATTTCGACTCGCTCCGTGCAAACAACCCGATACACCGGTTTTTCTGAAATGACACAAACAGTTGTTAAAATCATATGAATAATAATTAAAAATCAAGTGTCATGATAGGAAAATTTTAATTATTTTTGGATACGTAAAAATAACTAAAAATAGATGTTTATAAGTAAAATTTATTAAATGCATCTCTGAAACTGAAAACCATAGCCTACAGGCAAAGGTGGGCATTAACTCGTTAATCCGTTAATAGTTAATTAACGCAGTTAACAACTTGCTTAACGGATTAACTTTTAAGTTTTAACTTTTAACTTCAAAAAATGTTAACGCTCTTGTTAACTTCCGTGAAACTGAACTTCCGTTAACTTTAGTCCGTTACATTAGTTGTTTGTTGACATGTTGTTATTTTTTTTTAATTACGCGCCCTGCCACACTCGTACGTTCGGTGTGTCGAATGGTCAAAGATATTAATTATTATGCGAGGTGCGCGTGAGAGTGTGATGCATATAAAACTGTTATTTATGTTAGGCATTGCGTGGGTGTGAGCAGAAACACAAGAGTTGCTGTGGAGTTGTTTATGAAGGGCAACATGCAACCTAATGCAAAATTATAATCAATAATAGCTATTTATTCATATTAAGTACTTCATTCCTTGTAATATCAGACCGAATACCGAGGAATACAACTCTTACGTCGAAAATCATCTGCAAGACTTCGAGCATATGAGATATCTGCCAATGGACGACCTAAATTAGCACCTAACAAATGTAATGATCGAAGCATTGAATAGTGACACTTGCCTATATAAATTTCAAGCACAAGAAATTAACAGATGACACACCTAAACTCGGAGAGAAACGCCATCAGATGAGGCTGGATAATTAGACCGATACTCCGGAATAGCGGGCTCTACTTAATGATATTCGCCTAAAGCTGAAAGTGGATTTGCAGCAATACCAGGAAGACCGAATTTTAAAGGTAATCGAAATGAAAACCAGTAAACGAACACTGCATGCGGAATTATGTAATGGTAGAGGCGATTTACCAGTAATTCGACAAAAAAGGCGATATTATCACGAATAGAGAGCATTTGTTACAAGTAGCGAAAATTTTTTACGAGACACTGTACAAAAGTACTCTGGAACACAGAGCGAGAGATGCAGACCACCTGTTACTAATGTCGGTTCTGAGGAAAATCCTGACGTGTCCGTAGAAGTGATACAGCTAGCACTAAGTCAAATAAAAAACAGAATATTTCCATACTAAGATAACATCATATCTGAGATGTTGAAGTTTCACCTTCGTTGACTATGAGATGGCGTTTAACGCCGTGGAGGCTTGGGCAGTTAAGAGGGCTCTAGTAGCTGCAGAGTTGACGAAAGGTACATCCAGCTTTTGAAACATCTACAGCAGTGTGGGACGTCATCAGTTAGTTTAAATAAACTTACGGACCCATTCAAACTGGAGCGAGGAGTGCGCCGAGGCGACACGATTTCGCCAAAACTGTTCAATGCTGCCTCCGAGAACATCTTCTGAGGACTCTATTGGAGTGACGGAGGGACTATTATCGACGGAGAGAGATTGAATAACTTGCGGTTTGCGGATGATATCGCATTGGTCGCGAAAAGCGTTGAGGATACTCTCACCAGTTACCTGTAGGTGTTATCGACCATTATATTTACTTGGGCCATGAAATCACCCTTGGCATGAAAGACCAAGAGGTGAAGGACGTGTCGCACAAGGATGGCCGGCCTTTGGAGCAAAAAGATCGATCTTCCAATCAAAAAAGTTTCACCAACACTTAAAACAAAAATGTTTAATTAGTGTGTTCTGCTAGTTTTCATGTATTGAATGTAGACAGCAACTTTCACCGAACGATTGCTGAAAAAATCCGAGTTACACAGAGCGCGATGGTGCTACTCGGAATAACGCTCATACATCATAAAAGGAATGAGTGGATCAGGCAGAAGACCAAAGTTAGAGACGTGGTAGAGGAGATTGAGCGCCGGAACTGGAAATGGGCAGGGCGCATTGCCAGGATGGGTTGCGGTAGATGGGCGAAAAAGACTGAGGTGGAGACCTCACGTTAACACCCGCGGAAGAGGTAGACCATCTCGGTGATAGGTGGATGGCATCTGACAACAGGCGGGCTGATATAGATAGAGATTCACACTATTTTATTGTTATCTATCTTAGAACTAAATAAATGTGTATTTAACTGTTCATTCTACCATTAGGTACCAATAATAATTAATCTACCTATTTATTTTTGTCTTATTTAGCTATGTATGCCAACCCAAAAGCAGTATCGGTTTTGGATGGTTAACTTTTAACGGTTAACTTTAACTTGCATTAAATTTTTGAAAATTTAACGCTTTAACGATTATCCAAGTTAATTTTTTAATTAACGAATTAACGATTAATGAAGTCAACATTTGGATTAACTCTGCCCATCTATGCCCATAGGAAGATGGGATTACATGTAAATTGTTATTACGGACTTCCAACGATGAATTCAATACATCTTATTTACAGCTTTTTATTTATTTTTAAACTCGAATTTTTTGTTTTCAAACAATTTCACAAAATCGATGTTATATGTGACATCAAGAGGAATCTATTTAATTAATATCTAATGTGACTTGGCATTTTGAAATTGGATTAGTTCAAGTTCAGTTATTTAGGCAACAAGGCACTTAAGATCGAAGAAACAGAAGACAAGCTGCGTACGTCCTAAAATGATTTATTCTCTTAAAAGTTCTCGGTATAAAAAAGTTTTTCATTCTTGTTTTACGATTAGTAAACTTTCACAAGATTTTAAAAATTCTTATATTCTAACAATATCAAAACAATTTACACTTGAAATAATTCGCAATGCATTAAAAAGTTACGCCCTGATGTCGCGTTTAGCAGTGATTTATATTGTGCAGATAGTGAAATGGACCCGTTAGTGACAAGTTTTAGCGATACATTGGTTTTACCTTATTCTAGAAATACTACTTACTTTCTTCCCGCCAATATTTGCAGCAATGTTGTTTTTCCAGCTCCAGAAGGACCAAGAATGAAAGTTAATCGTCCAGATCTTATCGCTCCGCAAGCTCCATTTAATATAGTTGTATTTTTATCTTGAACTTGATTGTTTCTGTTCCGTAACCTTGCTGGTGAACACAGCAATAATGTACTCAAATCACACTTCTTTTGTTCAATAAATCTTAGACTATTGTATAAAGTATGAATCAGGGATACTTAGGAACACCTACATTTTAAAGACAGATGGCAGGCAATAGGCCCGCGTTGTTTTTTTGTGTAAAATAAAAATTGAATTAATATGTGTCGCTGGTGCCCGCAACAGAAGGTCATAGTACATTAAGTTACGGAAATATGCGAAGTACATCAGCATAGCCATTATGTACATCCGTCAATTGTCTAACGTGTCTAAAAGCATAATATATTGTCGAATTGAGCTTACAAGCTAAAGCGCCGATATGGCCCGCTGCCCGTCATTGTAACTTGTTATCTACTATTATTATTACAGTAGTAAATTATTAGTAGCGAACTAACTCGAGAGACTCGAAATATTGGCTAAGATCCCGCTCAACCAGCTACAACTTACACATACATACATAAGTATGTACCGGTTTTCCATTTTTGTTACGAAACTAATATACATACCTATTTAGTAAATATATTTACAGTATATTTACTGATAAAACACAGACATGAATTTAAATAAAATAAGAACAAAAGTAGCGTTATCTGTATGTATATAATATAACATGTAATTTGTAGGAATAATAATGCGCTGCTGATAACCTATTTCACAATTGCCTTGTTCTCCAGCCTGCCAGCTTTGGTCTTCCTTGGCTTCAGATACCACTCACTTTCACTCTGTAGAAAATGAGTGATAAGCGATTGCCTTCGTCAATCGCTTATCACTCATTTTTTGTAAGTGTCCAAACTATCTTCCTTCCAAAGCATTCCATTCTTCATTTTTACAACAACACTGTCGTCCAACGCGTCATACTGCGTATCTCTTTAACTGCTTATTTGAGAGTGGGTGAAACCGTACGTATTCTGAATGATCGCGTTTCTACGGTTTATCTTATTTTCATACGATTTCTGGCATATCCGGGTGTCACTATCATGTAATAAAGCTGACATCAACACCGCTTTGTGGATGGCAATTTCGGCCAATTTAAATATACATACATATTCCCACTGCCTACTTATACAGACAGAGCACTGTTAACTTTCACTCACATTTTCCATCGCTCGATAACACACTCCCCAGATACACAGTTTCTTTCACCGTTCTAATAGACGTTTTCTATTTACCCATATTTTACACTTCGTCTGTACATTTTCTCTTTTAAACACCAGAACCTTAGTTTTGTTTACGTTTCTTAATGTTTTCTCTTGGCATTCTTCTTTCAAGCACATGATTAGTCTGAAACTCTTCTTCCGATGGTGCTATAAGAACAACATCGTCGGTTTACCACTGTGCCATCACGCATCATAATATTCATACCTTCTTTCAATAAGCAATAATTCAAATAAGGCACGAATAGCCAGGCAGACATCACAGAGTCCTGTCTAAGGGCTGAATAAGTTTTGAATCAGGGTGATATGTTACCATCTATCCTCACGCATGCTCTATGGCTACGATATAGTGATCACACGCAGTAAGGAGGCTTCCCATGCTATATTCAGGCAGGAGTTCTTGCGCACTACTCTATCGAATGCTTTACTAGATCCACAAAAGCGCTGAAAACTGTTTGACATGTATGTGGCCAGAAACCTTACGATCACGCGGAGCAAGCAGCAAATCTGATACATAGAAACGCTACAGTTTCTAAAACCTCCTTGTGCCTACCACAAACATATTTTAGAAATTCTTATCATGTTCTCGATCAATACCTTGATACTACACTTTCTAAGCTGACCAAGCTGATGACTGATGGCTGAAGTTAACTAGGGCCCTGTCGTACCATCCCGTATGATAAGCATAAACACTTAAATAAGTTTTACAAGAGAGTCAGCATGATGAGCGCTGCTAAACGACATGGGGAGTTGGTTTGAGTTAGTTAGCTCTTAGCATTAGAATAATACTGTAGTCTTAAAAATAAAGACTATTATATTTTTATAAAGCTCTTTTTGTACCGCCCAAACTTGACTGGCGCAGTCGGTAGTATGTCCGTGCGTGTTAATTGTATTTCAAGGACACTCGAATGGATCTATGTACAGTGTGCGTGGTGTCGAAATTGCGCTTTGCGGATATCTTCGGACCTAATAACTAAGTCTAATCGGCGCGGTACGGTGGCAAGAACAGTGGCAGCTTAAAGAAAGAGTATGGGACGGAGCAGCTTGTGAGTAAAACTTATTACTTTTTGTATTATTCTCACTTATTTCCACTGGTTATAAATATACACTTGTCATTTTAATCTCGGACTAAAATCGCTGAGATAATTAAAAAGTAACAGGGACTAACTCAGTTATATTTTTATTTAGCACAAAAATCGGCATTGACAATTATATGTACATACATTGATATTAAGCTATTTTAGAACGTAATTAAGTACTCGTATATAGCACTAAATTCGACTACATATACAACACATTTTATATGTATTTATATATTCTTAATTTTAACTATTTTTCCTTGTTTGTTTTTCTTACTATATTAAGTTTATGTTAAAAATGGAACATGTTATGTTAATTCCTAGTGAATTTTTGAATCTTATTCCAAAATTTGAAGGTGAAGGTTTGTACTTACTTAAATTGTTCATTAGAAAAGCGGAATATGTGATATCGCTTTTTGCGGTCCCCAATAATTTATATCAGAGTATTTACCATTAGTAGTAGACTAACCGGTAAGACTGCGGTACTTAGCGAGAGAGAAGATATAGATTCTTGGGAGTTTTTACGAGTACGACTTTTACTTATCCAACACTTCCGAGACTCGAGGTCCGAAAAATGTTTGGCTATCGAATTAAAATAGCTTAAGATTAAACACGGGGAATCATATATTGATTTCTGTTATCGAGTCCAGCACGTTAGAATCACGTTATTTTCAAAAGTTAATTTGCTCACCGATGAGGGAGTAAAAGCGGCAAAATTAATCATTTACAATAACAGCGCTCTTAATGTATTCATATTCACAGAAGATATTATTCGTATAGTACGCCTTAAAGGTTGCACTAACCTGGAGGACGCCTTATCAATAGTTACGGAGGAAGTCAATTTCCAAACACTAATATAACACTACACTAGTATAAAAATAAAGCAAAGCAAAATGCTACAAACCTGGGTGTAAATCGACCCATACCTTCACCTATTATGTAAAATGCCGTTTCGCTTACTAGTTTTGGTCAAAACTTAAATTTGGTGTCCCTAATCAGCAGATATTTAGGAACCCGGCACAACACTTTAATGTGGCACGTCAAGGTCAGGGTTTTGCTAATCCACAAATATATAAATTGGGCATCCTCTCACTCACAAGGCTCTAGGCTTGGGAATAATACATAATTCTGGATTTTCTGGTAACAAGCAAAATAATTTCAAACACAGCATTCCACAAAATTAAAATAATTTTGGATATGGTAACCCTCAAAATATTTTATTTGGTATTCCACAATGTTAAAATAACATTAGATCTGGCAAGCCTCAGGGTAATTTTAAATTTGGTATGCCACAAAACCAAAATAGTTTTAAATTTGCAATCCCGTAAAACATGCAACCTCTAAATCCTTATACCTCCGACGTTTCGATGCGTACAGCCCTTGTAAGAAAATGCATGTTACTACCGCGGAAGACACGGATAACATATTTTTTACCAACACACGGATAACATATTTTTTGATCAGCCAGAAGCAGTCCCTGGTGGTGTATACTTCAATAATTTCGAGGAAAAGTTTACGTACAACACAGATTATTCCCAAATTACGACTGAACATTATAATATTGAAGTAAATACACAAGACCAACAAGCTGCTGAATCTGAAAATTTTCATACATTCAGTCAAGAAAGTATCGGGAATGGACGATTTGTTTATGGTTCCAAATTCAATTTTTTGTTTTTTTTGTTGTTGTTAGATTGGCACAACTGTTTTCCATTTTGGCGCGGAGTTTGAGTTACATCTGTTATTTAGGTTAAATACAGTGTTGTTTTTAGTTATATCATTCTAGTGTGTATTGCGAATTTCATAATGGACAAAAACATCGAACAAAGAGTTTATCTTAAATTTTGCATCGCCAATGAAATTTCGTGTTCGGAGTTACTGAAAATGTTATAGAAGGCTTAGCGGTCGAGATGTGATGGAAGATTTGCCTCGCTCTGGTAGACCATCAACGTCTGCAACTGAAGTTGACATCGCAAAAGTGAAGGAAATAGTGACTGAAAATGCTCATTCACGTTTGAGAGAGATAGCCGCCGAACTTTCTGTGTCTCACGAGTACCATTTTAAATGATCACTTGGGTATGAAACATGTTGCCGCTCGGCTAGTCCCAAAAGACCTGAATTTTCTTCAAAAACACAATCGCATAAGAGTCGCTGAGGACATGCTAGAACGAGTCAATTCTGATCCAACATTCATGAAACGCATTGTTACTGGTGACGAGACGTGGGTTTACGAGTTTGACATGCAAACTAGTCAACAAGCTTCGGAGTGGCGCCTTCCAACTGAACCGAAACCGAAAAATCCATGCCAAAGTCGATCAAAAGTGAAAGTCATGTTGACTGTTTTCTTTAACTATCGCGGTGTGGTGCACGCGGAATTCTTGCCGGAAGGTCAAACGGAAAATAAAGAATATTATTTGGGCGTTATGCGGCGTTTAAGAGAGCAAATTCGGCGAAAAAGACCAGATTTGTGGAAAGAAAATTCTTGGATTTTGCACCACGATAATGCGCCTTCGCACAAGGGCATCATTGTGAACGAATTTTTGACCAACAACTCAACAAATACCATCGAGCAACCACCTTATTCACCAGATATGGCTCCAGCCGACTTCTTTCTTTTTCCTAAACTCAAATTACCACTTCATGGCACCCGTTTTCATTCGGTAGAAGACATAAAGGAGAATTCGCGGCGAGCACTGAACTCAATTCCGAAAAAAGCGTTTAAAAAATGTTTTGATGATTGGATTATTCGTTGGCGTAAGTGTATCGTTTCTGAACGAGCATACTTTGAAATAACTAATATTTCGTGTATTATTGATCTTTTCCCAGTACTTTCTTGACAGAGTAGTATACCAGCCTCAACTCAAAATCACGCGAAGTGATACACTTAAATTGTGATAGAATCCTGAAACCACCCCACATATCATTAATAATTTTGCCGAAATAGGTGCTCGCTTTATGATAGATAGGTAGGTAGTTCTAGATCTTTTATCAGTAGATAAATATTTTTCAAGGTACAAATTTTACAGCACTTTGAAGTTGTTAACACGCACGCTAGTAGCAAACATGTCGAGGCGATATATACCACTCTTAAAAACTTTTAGAAACACAGGAAAGCATAAATATTACATCTACGATGTGGACAAGCGATATGATGGTCTAATAGGCTCAGATCTTTTAAAACAATTGGATGCTACTATCCATACTATAATGTAATATCTTTTAAAACAATAGACATGAAAGACCGGGTATTGAAAAATCGCGACATTCAAATACCCATTTTGTACAGCCAACCATACGAGATTAACTTAGAAGCCCGATCAGAGACGCGCGTTAAAATTCCCACGGATTTGAAAGACGGAACTGCAGTTATAAATTTCATGAATTCTAGGGAAGGTATGAGAATGCCTAGCGCTATAGTGACATGTAGTGATTCATTTGCACATACTATAGTTTAAAACGCGTCCAATGATAGAATAATCATATAATTCACGAAATCTATCAAGGTCGAAAAAATTCAAAACGAGGAATGTCTGTTAAACGTAATGGTGGGCGATTGCAAATTAGACGAAGTATTAAAAAAGAATTTGACTAAATTACGTTTGGATCATATGAATGCGGAAAAAAGTAAGTACATTGAAGAATATTTTTGAATATAGAGATATTTTATATTGTGAAGCCATGCTGCTTTTATTTACAAATTAGGTGAAACATTCGATTAGAACGAAAAATGAAGATCCCGTTTTTGTTCAGCCTTATAGACTCACCGGTACACAATAACGAAATCCAGAAACAAGTAGATAACTTAGTGCATAATAAAATGGACGCGACAGGCGAAATCAAGTTTAGAATGGTTATCGATTATCGACGACTTAATGAAATTACGACGGTCGATAAATATTTATCACCGAACATAACTGATCTGTTTGATAAATTAGGTAAAACAACGTACTTTAGCACGATTGACTTAGCTAGTGGTTATCATCAAATCGAATTAGAGGAGGCAGACAGACAAAAACGGCATTTATGGTACCATCAGATCACTACGAGTTTACGCATATATGCCCTTTGGACTAAAAACGGCACCGGCAACTTTCCAAAGAGCAATGGACAACGTCCTAAGAGGCTTCCACGGTATACATTGTCTTGTATATCTTGAGGACATTAAAGTACACTCGAACAGTTCACAAGAACACCTAGAGAAATTACGCAAGGTCTTTGATCGACTCCGAGAGAAAAATTTGGAAGTAACGTTAGATACTATCCGAACCCTAAACGATGCGGAAACTAGATACAGTACCATCAAAAAGGAACTGTTAGGAATAGTTTGGGCGGTTAAACACTTTCGACCCTACTTATACGAAAAAAAATTTATGAGATTTACAGATCATAGACCATTAGCTTCAGTAGATGTCCTAAAAGAACCAAATAGCAAACTCACCAGGTGGAAACTGAGATTGTCAGAATTCGATTATGAAGTAAAATACAAAAGCGGTAAACAAAAGAGTAATGCAGACGCTCTATCGAGAATAAAGGTAAATGATGATAACGAATCCATGAGAGTTAACGTAGATGAAGGTAATATGCAGCGTTATTGTGATGAATTGGCATCAGAATAAAAAAAACTGGAAAGTGAGACTTTAGGAGAAAACAATTGTAAAACTCAAGCAAATAGCCCAAGTTTATTCGTAATATCTTCAGATCTAGAATCAACCGAAAGTATCCCTCCTGCAAAACTAATTGATTCTCCGTACTCAACACCTGAACCCGGAAGTAGCACTGTAACGGCCTCAAGTGGCAGTAGAACAGACACGGTACATTCTGTCGATAACATAGGGTCAAATGACATTTCCATACTTAGGGAACCGATCGATATTAAACCAAATCAAATCTTGGTATACACATGGCATCGAAAAGAAATAGCTGTAAAAGAACTCTCAAAGGATAAACAGAAAGTCTTAGAAGTCCACTTGCCATTGGATAGGCCCGATCTCGTAAACAATTTTTAAAAGATCAAGTTAGACTTAAAATAAAATGTTTCTTGTATTTCGAACATGAAACACACCGAAGACAGTTTACTGATGTGGTAATAGCATTATTCAAAAAAGACTCGGTAAAGTTGTATGAATGTACTCAGAGTTGTTTACGTAGAAGATGAGGATGAACAACAAGAAATAGTCCAGAAGTATCATATTGGGAAAACTTGTCGTTGCGGCATTAAGGAAACAATGGTACATTTGAAACGTAATTACTATTCTTGTGAAGTCTGCAAGAAAATGAAAAACGACAGGAAGCCTTTAAATCCAAAATTACAATTGACGCAGACACAACGAAAGCTATTTGAAGAGATTTTTATTGACATATTTAGCATAGATAGAAAATATTATCTAACGCGGATGCGTTCAGTAAATTAGGGCAAGGATTAGAAATTCTTGATAGGACAACACCAGAAGTAGTAAGGGCATTGATAAGGTATTTTTCATTATACGGTATACCCCATAAAATTAGTTCTGATCTCTAATCTGTATTCAACATAAGGAAACTTAAATTATTTTTAAAATTCAGTTTCATATCGGTACTCCACATAATCCTAATTCCACGGGAATTGTAGAACGCTTCCACTCCACGTTATTAGAAATTTATCGTTTAGATAAGTATGAACATAAGATTAGTGATGCTATTATGACGTATGCCATCATGGCATACAGCCAGACAATCCATTTCACAAAAAGTCTTACCCCTTTTGGACATGTCGACAATAATAGTACGTTTAACGTAAATTTCGACACACAATGCACTAAAAAATTATTGCAAGACCATGATAAGGTAGTTAAATTTTTATACAAGCATTTAACAGATAGAATGATCGAGAATAAAGAAAGAATTAGAGTGCAGCGAGGAGGCGAAAAAGAATTTGACTTGAAGGATGGAGATGATGTGTGTGAGTGAATGCTAGAAGAAGTAAAGATAAATCCCGTTATCAAAAAGTGAAAGTTACCGGTGAAATCAATAGGAACACTGTACCCATAAATGTTGGAAGTCGTGAAATAAAAGTATCAATTAAAGACATTAAACGCCTTCCGCGGGTTCGCTATTCTTCTACTGGTCCACGTGATCCGGAGCCCGGCCTTTCATGTTCAGGAAATTAATAAGAGTATGGGCGTATTACCTATTAAGGAAGGAAATGCCGTTATTAGCAACGACAAGTGCTCAGTTATAAAAGTGTTGGATTTAAAACTTATATACGAGGACTTAGAAGTAAATATAAATAGATTAGCTAATTTAAATAAGCATATGTATTATTTCGATTTCTCCAAATATTATAATAATAGTGAATTGTCCCATGTTAAGATTCAAGTGGGGAATATATTATGAACGCTACTATAGAAAAATTAAAGCAAATTTTGCCCTTGAAACGAGTATCGGGGAATTTTAAAGTCTTTATAGGCTCACTCATTAAAATAGTAACTGGGAATTTGGATAACGACGATGCTATCAAGTATGATAAATTGATCACTGAGGTGAGGTTACGCCAGAACGCATTGTCCAGAAAAATGACTAGTATCCGAACTGTTGGAATCTTTCCTCAATGTTTTAAATACTACTAAAAGCAATTTCGTTCAGTTTGTAGAGACATTGTAAGTGTGTTAGAAAAGACGAATCAGCGGTTTTGTGTGGAAGCGTGAAGTATGCGAGCGTCGACGGCAGTTACTGCGCACTGTCCGATCGGTACGAACGTGACCAATATTGGGGTTCAGTTGGGAAAATAAATTTGTATGGAACTATCAAAATTTACTCCTTTATTTTTGCCAGTGACTCCCAGTACAACTCTCACGAATATAGGTACATCCTAAAAGTTCGATAAGGCCATTTGGGAAATGAGGAAAATACTTAATGACACGAAAGGTATTGAGATTCGTCATAAAATTATTAATGTCTATAATTTATTCTTGCATAACTTTCAAATGCTTTCTGCCAGGCTGAACGAGATCAAAACAGCTATAGCTTTTAGTAACTGACGCATATTACATCCGTCTATTGTAAACACAGATGAGTTCCTTAAATTGTTAAAAGATATATAATATAGAAAAGATTAAAAGGCTTGTATTTCATGTAAATTATGAGAATTTGATAAAAACAGAGCAGAGTATACAATTGAAAGCGTATTCAAAAAGGAAACAGATAACGTTTGTTTTAGATATCCCATTGATTAAAAATGACGTGTTGTTAGTTTGAAAGCGAAGTCGCTTTTCTGAGCCTGCAAGGAGGATAGACGAAGATTTTTCCTGTGCGCCAATAGATGTTTCACATCAAAAACTTTAAAACAACAATAATTATAAAGTGGGTATTAAAAATGAACACGATTTTTCTAATTATTAAAAATGAAGAAATAAGTATTAAAAATGAACACGATTTTTCATCTTATCTTCGTCGCACTGACTTTGGTGATGTTATTGTTATTAGGGAGATAATGGAAATATATAATATTTTAATCAAAACATTATTTATTTTCTTATTAACTACAGTACAATGTATGTAAGGACATCGAAGCTTGGCGCTCCGTCCTCTCTGACTACCCCGTTAGGGATACAGCGTGAAGATATGTATTTTGCATTTGAAACTAGTTTCGAATAAAAATATAATTATCTGCTAAAACATCAGCCTCCACGACCAGCCTAATTGGCGGTTTGGCAGAGAACTGAAACGCAGCATAGCACACTGAAGCATAGCACAGGGGAGAAGCAAGCTGATGTGGCAGTGGGCTGGTTTGCTAGGGCAAACGAGTTCTAAAGCAAAGATTGCTTTTGAGCTAGCAGTGTAGGACGCTTCCCAGAGAAATAGAGTCATGGGTTTGATAGGTATATCCGTATGACTCGAATATAGGATATATAAAGTATACATGTACATTTGTACAACTGAAATCAGTGTCAGCATCCGTTTGTTACGTAGGTAGAAAAGCCTAGAAGAACATTATACAAAATATCGTAAATAATACTCGAATTGTAATAAATTTAATAAGATTATACTAAATAGAAAAAGCAATAGGTACTAAAAAAAGAAAGAAAATATGAATGTAGTTTATATAACTTAAGTACTTAGATTTTTTATTGTAAACACAAATCGTACCATGTAGTTTTTTCTTTTTTAACCGATTTCAAAAAAGGATGAGGTTCTCGATTCGCAGGTGCTTTTTTTATGTATGTTCATCGATTTCTTCGCCATTTGCGTATTTTACTTTTATATTTTTTGTTTGAGAAAGTCCAGTATGATCGAATGATGAAGTACTGCTACTGAAATAAACTTATCAACGCTTATTTATTTCGATAATCCTTTTATTTAATGTTATTTCTATAGCTAGTTGTAAAATCAGTACATTGCAAACATAATAACAGTGAATTTGTGGTAATAATAAAGTTTATAAAAGTTCTTTTTGGTAAATTAAACACATATAAACACATATGGTAAATTACAAAATTTAGATTTGTACTTACATTGTTTCTATTTCATACTAAACTATTTGAAACGACGTAAAACAAATAGGTAGTTAATTTAAATACATTCGTTGGTTTTACATGCATAGTCAAATATTATGTATTTGCTTTGAATATTTAATACCACAGTCTGGGATTTGTGACTTTACTTAAATATTTATAACATGAGGTCCAATTACCCAATTACAGAGAAATCAAGATGAAGGTATTAGGGCAAAGGCGCTAAAAGAAAAACATATGGGAGTAACAGAAATAACCAGAAAACTTTCTCGTTGCAATATAAAATATCTAAAACGCGAAATTTAACGCGATTATCTTTTTATTTTGGCTTGACGTTAAGACTACTTGTACTGTGTTAAGACCGAGTTGCATCGGCCGTGGTCTCAAGCAAACTCGTTTTGCAAGTTTGCTTCTTGTTATTTAGTATAATATATTTTTACATTTTCTTTTAGTTACTTATTTTTCCGTGTTCTTTAATAAAATTCGTAAATCTTAATTACGGAGTTCTCAAAAATTATTTGACTTTTGGTACAAAAGTTAAACAGAAGGTTGCAGGAAGTAATGACTGAATGATTAAACTGATTGATATCCTGAACATGAACATAAATTTTAATTTTAAATAATGAGTGATAAAAAATATCTTTGATCTTTTTCAGTTTTTGAAAGTCGAGTCCAAAAATATATAAATTCGTGCCTTCGAAGCTTAAGAATTAACGTCCTGAACATGAACATAAATTTCAATTTTAAATAATAAGTGGTAAAAAAATATCTTAAATCTTTTTCAGTTTTTGAAAGTCGAGTCCAAAAATATATAAATTCGTGCCTTCGAAGCTTAAGAAGTAAAAAACTCCAAAAAATTAAAATAACTTAAATGCCAAAGTCAAATAAATAAAAAAAAATAAAAAAAATCAGTCAATAAAAAAATCAATCAAAAAAGTGACAAAAATGATGTATTATCTGAAATAGAGACATTTTAATAATACGTGTACTCGAATTGTTTATTATTTATTTTTATTTATTTCGCTTAGGCGCACTTAGATGTTTTTTAGTAGAATCTCACCTCTTGCTTTTAGTTTTTATAATACTATAACTTCATTACAATACTGTTAGTTTTGATTTCATGTATAATGTATGAAATTGTTAATGTTATATGGTATATTGTACGATAGTTTGGTTATATTTATTTTTCAGTAGTACAGTTAACATTGCTAAGTTTCATAATTTTTGTTAACTTAATGATTCTAGCTACATAATAAATCAATTTTATTAATAAATAATGAAACGTCATGTTTTAAGTACATAATATATATAATGAATATCTATTGTATTATGAACAAACAGCCTAAACAATGTATTTATTTGTACTCAATCAAAACTTTAGACGAAGTACTTTCACTTACTTAATTTGTTAAATACTGTTGCGTCTGACGCCGTATAAGTAACGTCCAGAAATATTGTCGATTCACTTTTTATTTCTTTTTCAGGGAGCACATTCCCGTTTTCGATATCCATTCTTAATTGAAAGAAGTGCGTGTTGTTTTATAAACGTCAATGCTACGCAGACATGTGTCTGCGTATGTTGTTCGCCGGCGACTAACCACCGCTAGTCGCTACTTACTAGCTTGCTACACATCCGGTTTGTAACGCAGATAAGTCTTGGAGTCTTGAACCATTTGGACAGAACATAGACACTGTCCGAATGTCCGATTAATTAGCGTCTTAACACCAAATTATGAAAAGATGAGAATAGATATTTTATTGTCATAAATTCAATATTAAGTTTTGAATTTGTGGTATTGATCACTGAAAGGTGTAAAGATATTGCACATTACTGATAATTTTGAAGCAATTAATGTTCGAAGTAGAGAAGTTATTTGCATTACAGGGTCAAAGACTACGACATCCCTGATAAATTGAATCAGAAAGGTTATTGATAAGTCGTATAATTTGGTGTCAATTTTATCTCACTTATTCATGTTATGTTTTAGATTATTTAATCCGCGCGATGAAAAATGTTTTGAAATTACAGTACATACGTGAATTAGCAATTTTAGAAAATTATGCAGTAAAGACTTAGGTAAGTTTTTTATCTCCATTTTATTTTTGTAACTTTTTGAATGTAAATTAAAATAATGAAAATAACAAATATTTACTTACTTGAGAATGAGAATCCATTATTTAATTCAAACACGACATCGGTAAAAACAACCAGTTGTCGATCCTCGACACTTATATCGTCTCTACCAATTTCGACGTCCATTGTGCACGGGTCGCACTTTGTCTCTTATCCTTATTATCATAATATGTGTAGAATTGGAAAATTGGATATGTGCGCTTGCGCATGTCATAAGTACTGTAGATACACATATTTTTACAATAGCTACGTTTATTATTTGTAGACGCAACGACACTGGGCTCCAATTGGTCGAGTTGACTTTCTCTTCGCACGCTTTTTCACACAGTTATTGTGGACAAATCAATATGATGAAATTAATTTGTGGCCAAACTCACATTATCTGTAATAATTATTCAGTTATTGATTAGGTATTTTCTGTATATGGTTAACACATCTATTATACATACCGTTGTACTAAGTTCATAAGATCGACTATCGAATAGCACGTGACACTCGTAGGTTACTCGTAGGCATGCTTGTAGGTCGTTAGAGCTCGTATCTTAAGACCTAGGATTTGTAGAGTTATGGCCAAAAACGCGTTGGTAACGTTAAAGTGTATTATCGACTGGTATAAGCAGAAATAATAATTAAAAATTTTGTAATTCGAAAATTGTAGTGTGATTCGTTATGAAATATACAATACACTTATTGACTAGCGGTGTCGAGAACAACTTGTACCGGACCAGTGCGTACGGAAACGAACTCTTTACATTACCGTTAGCACCCTAACCGACATGTAATTACGGTAGCTCGTCACAATATAATAAAATTGTAAAGCAACCCGAGTTCTTATTTTTATTTTTTAAATTTTTATTACCAGCACTGTCGGTACTTCGAGACACGACACTAAAATAAAAAATGTAATGAATAAGCGAGGGTTGTCAGGTACCGCAAACTACGAAGCTGACGCTCATCCTTATCAGTCTGCCCGTGACCACGAGCGATACAATCACGCTGAAATGTCGCGCGGCGGCATATAACAATTATGTATGTTAGCTTAGAACTGTAAAACAAGTCAAGAAAGCTTATCAATGTTTTATTTTCCTAATTCTCCCCTTTTGATGAGTAACATCTTTCCTCTCGCTTTCCTGTAATCTGTGGGAGTGATTTCGTGAAAAGGGACGGAAGTGTGTAACAGGAAGCCGGGGAAGCGCGCGCTATTTGATTTGACCAATGAGCGTGCGCGTTGCTAGCAACCCATTTACCGATAATTATTCGAATAAATATTTCAGTATTTAGCTTTTTTAAATTTTGACGATAATTTCTGTCGCTACTCAATATATAGGTATTTTTAATTTTGATTAAATAACAACAAATAGCTTTTTTAAATTTTGAGGTTACTTTCTGTCGTTGCTCAATTGATATTTTTAATTTTGATAAAAAAAAAAAACAAATTAATTAATTTAACGAATAATTTCTTTGATATTAATAATTTCTTAAATATTTATAATTATAATTTGTAATCTGTGTGGCATACACACACAGATATGATTATGGCTCGAACAAGAAAGCTTATTTGGATTTTCAAGACTTCAAGACATGTTACATCTGAGACTCTTTTGAATCAGATACATGTCTCGCTATATCAGTCAGTTGTTGTGTACTGCATACATGTGTGGGATGGGGCTATAAAAGCCAAATTTCTCAAATTAGCAGAGATCTCTTTTAAAGGTGATCTATTTCAAACCACATAGATTCCCTACTGAAAACCTTTACTCGTTAAGCGGACTCTTCGCTGTCAGAAAATTATATGTTCTCCATGTTGTTTTGAAACTTCACAAAACTCTTCCTTATGATGCTAATGTCCTCAAAAGAAAAAAGAAACATGTGGCGTGGTCCCTGTCATCTATGGAAATACATCATACACAAAGCGACAATACACCCGACTATCCGCTTCCCTCTATAATGAAATAAATTAACAACTAAATATTTGGCCTATGCCATATTCGGAATGTAAGAATTCGTTAATGGGCCGGTTGGAAACCAAAAGTTATGATGAGATTGAAGCTCTCTTACAAGCGGCTATCTAAATAAAACTGAATGTGTTGATGTAGTATTTATAAAGTGGCTCACAAACTGTTTTTAACTTTATCTGTTACACACACAAAAATGCCTCAAGTTTACATCACACCACACCAAACACATACATACAAGCACACATCTATAAATTCCCATCCACACATATAATTTTATTTTGTTACTTACCTATTGTCTTATTAAATATGAAATTGTAATTTCCTATGAAATGCACATTTTTACATTTGGTTGTACTAGTTAGGAGAAGCAGTCTCCTAGTACAGGTATTGTTTATACTTAAAAGGAGACTCTGATGTAAGAAGAGGAAAAATTAAAAACTGGAAAGGTAGAACCAAAAAAAATTGCACGACAACTAACAGTGACACCACAGATTAATTTGTTACTAACGTAAAGTGAAGCGGAGATGTAGACACTAGTTACGTGTATGCAAGAAGACTGTGAAGTGAAAGGATTGAATATGAATGTGAACTAAACTAAGGTTCTGGTGTTTGAAAGGGAAAATAACAAACAAAGTGTGAAACCATATTTCACACTTTGTTTGTACATTTTATTGTAAATGGAAAATGTCTAGAACAAGTGAATGAAATTGTATATCTGGGAAGTGTGTTTTCGTGGGATGGAAGATGTGAGTTGGATGTGGAAAGACGGGAGCAGCTGGCAATAAAGTGAACGGGGCTCTGTCCGCATTAGTTGGCAGTGTGAATATATCAAACTCAGTCAAAATGGCCATACACAATGTGGTGTTTGGTTCCAACTTTATTGTACGGTAGTGAGGGCTGGATATGCCCGAAATCGAGTGAAAGTAAGATAAATGCAGTAGAAACGCCATCTCTTAGAAATATCTGCGGAGTCACCCTTGCGGACTAAATAAGTAATGAAAAGATACGCAGTATGACAATGTTGCACGGCAGTGTTATTGTAAAAATGAAGAAAGGAATGCTTAGGTGGTTTGAGCACATAGAAAGAATGAGTGATGAGACTGATGAAGAAAATCTACAGAGCGAAAGCGAGTGGTAAAAGAAGCCAAAGAAGACCAAGGCTAACTTATGAAGATCAAATAGTCAAAGTGTTAGCCGACGAAAATGTCAAAAGCACTCGCATACCTAGGCGAAAATGTGTGAGGAGAATGATGAAATTTGAGAAAGCGAAAGAAGTATGTAAGTACCGCGACGCTTGGCGCTCCGTCCTCTCTGACTACCACGTTAGGGATACAGCGTAAAGATATCTAGTTTTGCCCTTCAGTTTGACGAGTCAACAGACGCAACTTGGCGCAATTTTTGTGTTTTGTCCGATATGAATGCGAGGAGTCTATTAAAGAAAATATAGGTTTTTGCAAATGAATTTTTAAAGTATTCATTGAAGCAACTTGGACTGGAATAAATGCATTGCGGTGTGTACTGATGGCGCCAAAGTGATAACGGGGAAGAACAGTGGCGTGATAGTAAAATTAAAAGATTTTACTGTTGAGAACATTAGTGGGACGTCGCGAAATTATATAGAGAAGGGAATAGCACTTTTGGTTTTTTTGCTATTGTTTATAATGGGTATAAGTAGAATCCAAGTAATGAGGATTTGGATTTCCAAGTTCAATTATGTATAATGTTAAAAACAAAACATACTCATGACATCAACAACAAGTTCTTCACATTATGATATTTTTCGGAGAGGACAAGACATTGTGTATGTTCACTCGAACGTACGCTTTTTTTTGAAAATGACCCATTTGTATCTACTGTTTTTATATTAAAATAAAAGACGATCACAAATAAAGTCAACGTTTTCATTTTAATAATTGCTTTATATTAGTTTTATGACAGTTTTCATTTATAAATATTTATTTGGGTAGTAAACCTTTTCAGTAAACAAATTATAAAATATTTTACAATAAATTGGACTAATCTAGCACCTTAACATCTAGTTTAAAACCTTAAAAATATGGCAAGCAAGACTAGTTAAATGATATACTTTCTCAATTTACATTTAAACCAAAAGGTTTAATACAATACCTGTGTATAATTACAAAGAAATATAATCTATCGAAATAAGGCAGGATTTTTATGAATACGTTTTATTTAAATGTTTTAATTACACCAGTGAAGAATTCACGAATACATTATATTATAAATGTTTTACTCTAATTTTTTTTTAATATTTCATAGCAATGTAGTTTATAGGTGACATCATGTCTAAAAGTTTCGTTATTTTATTTTGTTTAATATTAATTTAAGTGAAAACAAATATAACCTTTATGTTGTGACACAAACGGTGCCTTACTTTTAAACGAATTTAAAGATAATCGACATCGACAACTTGTATACCTATTATAGAAACATTACAAGTAGGTAGATAGATACCTACCAACTTTCTATATTTCTATATTTCGAGGTCCCTGCGAGACAGGCGTGTCCTGGTGCGCGGATCATAAGTAAGAATTTGTATTGTATATTAAATACAGAAATAAATATAGAAAAAATATATATATATAGAAATCATATTCTTATAAAATATAAGATAATTAAATCAAACGTCCATAATATTGTATTATTAGTCAATTATGATTAATTATGAATTTTTATTTTTTAAGGTTTGGTGACCTATATTGGTCTAATGTACTTTTATTCAACTAACCGAAATTAGCTAACTAACTTTAGTTTGAGCTTTCTAACTTTAAAAAAATGTTATTTATCCATACTCGTACATATTTATGTCATAATAATGAAACATTTGACTTCGACAAACGTATGTTACATTACGTAATTTTTTTATTTATAAAGTTTATCCAAATGCTTAACATACATATATGTTAATATTACTAACGTAGAATATACAGGGTTGATTGAAAAATACTAATAACCTCTTAGTGCAAAATTCCTATTATCATACCAAACAACTTTTGTTCTACGACTTTTTTCAAAACTTAATACGTTCCTCAAAGTATTTGTTAAGTTTTGTTGTACTGCCTGACACGTAGTTACTCTATACGTACTTCCAAGGGTACAGTGCAAGCGCACCGGGCCTAAGCCCCCTCTCCCCCCGCCGCTCCCGCTATGCGTGTGACGCTTTGTCGACCGGGTAGAGTAGGTACCATTTTGAGAAACATTTTATGTATTTTTATTTTTGTATGAAAGAAAAAGTTATGAATTTTTAAAAGTCGTAGAACAAAAGCTATTGCGAATAATGTTAAGAACAAAATATTAAGAGGTTATTAGTATTTTTAAATTAACCCTTTACATATAGATAGCAGTTACAAAATAAACAACAGTATAGCGTACGGAATATAAAGTTACATAAATGCTTCAAACAAATTAATTATATTAAATCAAAATTATAATAAATAATAAAATCAAATCAGATTAAAGATGGTCTTTGGTTTCCATAGCTATAAAGTTAAGCAATCGGTTGCAAAATTCGTTACTAATTGTCATAACAAAATTTTTATTCCTTCAAACGTACTGCGAACTATCATTTATTAATTGGGTATACATATAACATTTCAATAACATTATTTAAACTTAATGAATTTAAAGCTAAAGCCGTAACAACTATACCTTTCTAGTGCATCTAATAATTATTATTTCTATGCCGCGTATTTGCTCTACATCACAGACCAAAGCATGAAGTACATAGTACTATTTGCATTGTAATAAAACACGCCTTTTAGTTAAAAGTTAACGTTAAACTGAAACCTAATTTTATTTATGGTTTCGCTTTTATATACTATTTTTATTTTATTGGTGGTAATTATGAGCAATAGAAAAATATATTATCATTTACCTAACTACATAATTTCATCAAATTTAAAAGATTTAAATTAAAAATTGTTTGTTGGTCTATAATTCCTTTTTAGATATTTGTAGATTTTAATGTAGCTAGAGACTATGTATAATATACCACATTGTGGGTAAAATTAATGCCATTACATAACTTATTACATAGATCTAGCATACACATGTCACTATTTATTCTTAAATCTAATTTTTAAAATAATAAATGAACATATAATAACGACTGATGCTATCCCTAACAAAGCTAAAATTACTAAAGAGAATTCTGCATTTGACCATCCATTATCGGCTATGAATTTACTGGGCGTCGCATAGTGACAGTACAAATCTGAGCAAGGCAGTTTTGGACGTTCCATGCCAAAAATAGAAAGTACCAAGCCTTCTAATCCATGTTTCAGGAATGAAATATGAAACATCCAACGGAATATAAACGGAGCGTCGCTGTAGCGCAGGAAAAATCCCGAAAAGATCGTAAACGGTGTAATGAGGAACGGACCGAAGACCACACCGTTCTGGAAAATAAAATGATTTTTTTTTCAAAACATCATCAGTTTTTTGACGTTTAAATTTATTTACAAACAATATATTTTATCGATTTCAGAATTACGTTTGTGTAAAAATATTGTAATGATAAAGTAACGCAAATACTTGTGTGACATGTATAAAAATCTTGCATTTTATGCTCATAGCTTGATTTTTGTCAATTACTTTATTATTACAATTTTTTTGACATTATATTGGTCAATCTTTCATTGGCCACATCATGGATATAACAGCTTGACAATAGATAATACTGGCATTCTATGAAATGCCCAAATACACGATCGTAAACGATATACATAACATAATTATGTGTAATGTAGTGTAAGATTTTTATATATAGACTAGCTGTACCCGCGACTTCGTCTGCGCGGAAATTTTTTACGTGGCTTTCCCGGATTGTGTTAGTCAAAGTCAAATCAATTTATTCAAGCAAACCCGATTACAAAGTATTTTTTAACGTCAAATCTACTTTAGATTATATATACATGTATTTACATAGTATGTTTAAATATTGTTTTTGAAAAAGTTTACGTCTAGCCTACGTCTATCTCCGGCCACGTACTATCTCTGTACCAAACATCATAATTGGTTCGGCGGTTCAGCATTTCACATTCAAAGTTTCATCCCCCTTTTCACTCCTTTAGAGATAGTTTTTTGATAAAAAAGTGGCCTACGTCCGTCCCTAGGTGTCAAACTATATCCATGCTACATCATAATCAGTTCAGCGGTTCAGCGTTTTCCGTACAAAGTTTCGTCCCCCTTCCTCCCGTCCCCCTTTTCACAGGTTTTTGATAAAAAAGTCTTATCACCGCACCAAATTTTATCATTACCTAGATTTAGCGTTCCCCATACAAATTTTCATCCCTTTTCACCCAATTAGGGATAGATTTTTTATAAAAAGTAGCCTATGTCCGTTTTCTGATCTCAAACTATCTTCTTGCCAAATTTCATCATAATCGGTTCAGCGGTTATCCATTTTCCATGCAAAGTTTCATCCCCCTTTTCACCCCTTTAAGGGTAGATTTTTTATAAAATAAGTAGCTTACATGAGCACAATCACATGTTCTTATTACGTACCAAATTTCATCAAGATCGGTCAAGTCGTTCTTCAGTTATAAAAGAACATACAGACAGACAGACAAAATTTTAAAAATGGTAGAATCGAAGTCAGTGAGTCACAAAATGACATCTATCACAAAATGTGACAGTAAAATTATAATTACAGACAGACGCTAGAGATTTATAGTAGTGTAGATATTATACTAAATACAGGTTCATATTCTTTTAAATGGGACAGTATAGGCAATTTTGAGCTATAAAACTTAGAGCACTGCCGCTTTTAAAGACTTTTCTTATTTTTTAATTCTAAGTCAAACTATGAATCAATTTTTTTCGTGAAGCATGAACTTTCCCAGATATAGCAAATGTTTAAAATGTTTACACCATAAATAGATCTAGTTTCATGTCTAGATCAAATCATTATACGACACACAATTGTATACTTGTATTTGCCAACTTTTCTTTTGAAGCAAGTTATGTTTGTTGTTTTTTTTGTACGATTTTCCATTGAGAAGGAAGGCAATATGGGAATGCAATGGCAATGGCAGTTATGGGTAATAATAATAATAATAATAATAATAATAATAATAAATTCTTTATTCATACATATTTTACAAATTCATAAAGTCTCTGTCTCCTGAACTAGGTGTATAACCTGTATCTCAGGAATGGGATCAGGTAATGGGAATCTATGGCCATAACAGCTGATATCTTTAGTAGTAGACAAATATTCTTCAAGTTATTTGATTATAATGTAGACGTAATACATTTTAATGTTTCTTGGAGTGTCTGACGACAAATATATTGAGGCAGTCTTTCTAGTAGAATCCACTGACGTAGCATTAAGCCACTAAAAATATTTCAACATCACACTACTAAATAAGCACTTATTTTAACAATTACACATAATACGTGAGAGCGACACTTGAGACGCAAAAGTACGCCAATTTTACATCACAATATCCACTAGAAACAATTTGAGAACAATTAAAATGAACGCCAACGGCAATAATCTAACTAATTTGTGGCCGACCGCTCCCCATACAATGCCGCCAAATGTTTGTTGTTCAAGATGTTCCATTTTCAAAAAATTAAAAGTTGATTATTTTTTCTACAGCATTTTTTACATTTTTTATAAACAAAATGCATGAAATATTTTTTTCAAAATTTCGCCAACTTTTGGAAGTTTTACATGTGGTTTTACCATATTATCATTGGTGGTAAGATTTTTTTGATGACATGGAAAAAAAAATTATTTCTAGGAAAATTTCACGCATAACAAACAATTTTTTTCACAGTTTTACTTACAATTGAAAAATAAAGAATGTCTTTCAAAGCGGCAGTGCTCTAAATCTTATAGTTCAAAATTTATTCCTACTGTCCCATTTAAAAGAATGACTCGGTTTATATACTAGATAACATAAATGTATGCATTCAAGTTCATAATATGCATAATTTCTAATTACCTTTACGTTAAATATGGATCCGTTAAGCAATCCTAGGCAGAGAGCAACGTAAGATACCATTAAAAGAACTCCACAGAATCCAATGAATCGTACAAAGTCGGGTGGTTGACCAGTTAGCCAATATACGATGCAAGCGTAGGTCAGCGTGCATACAGTTTGAGTTGGTAATGCTGACATTAAAGTCGAGGCATAATAGGCACCCGCAGTGTACCATCGGTTAAAATGCTCTCGACGAACTACTGGAAACTGCTCTGGAACTGAAGAAGGTGACTTATAAATTCATTGTATTAGGATGTTGACTGTCAAAAAACAAAACAAATATACGGAAAAAATGTTTTAGTTTTGACCATCGCAGATTATATTTAACTGTATTGCTTCATTATAAATGAGTGTAAATGAAAACTGAAGAAATGAATTAAAGCTAATGCTACGATGAACTCATAGAAAATAATATAAGAAAAAAGTAAAAACTTACATGTAATAGATACCGCACTAAACGCAGTGAACATGAGGAACATCAAGCTGAAGTAGAGAAAATTGTAATTATCTCTGATATACTTAGCGTCTTCGCCGATGTTGTAAAAGAGAAATCCAATGAACAATGCTACGGAGCAGTGGATTCCGGTGATCATGATGGTAAAGGATGGATTTCGCCAGATTGACTGAAAGAAATAACAGTAATTGTAATGTAACATAATTTTTGTTCAATATATATTTTAATCGGTGATAAATGTTTATAATAATCATTTAGTACCTATGATCTTAAACTTACTAAAAGTGATCTCCTTGTTAATGTAGTAAATTGTTTCCAAGATGACGTTGGATATGTACTTTTTAGTTTTAAAAGTATTTTATTCGTTGGGTCTTCTTTGGGCGGAGGCAGAGTTGTTAAGTAAACTTCTTCATATATACTACTATCGTAGCTAAATTGTTCTGAAATGTGAACTAATTTTTGTTACTTTTCTTTTAAGTTAATTACATAAGAAATTAAATATTGGCAATACTACTCTTACCTATTAATTTATTGTCAGTCTCTTCAGATATATTTGCGATCCATTGTGTGTTTTGGCCGTTCTGAGAATATTGGACTAGGTCATTTGCATTCTCTGCACAAATTTCTATAACTAAAATGACAATATTAAATTAAATCATAGCTAAGTTAAGTTACATTCTATAAAGTGTCTACTTACGAAAGTCTACAGGATTGTGGTACGGTGGGCACATCAAGTTCATTTGTTCTAAATAAGGCAGTAAGAGAGATACTGAACCCATGTAGGCGCATCTGCCAGCGACGATCGCATACAGTCTATCTACCATTTGTAATAATGCCGCAGACGGCTGATGCATAGTAACTACCACTGTCCTTCCTTGCCGTGCCAATAGGTGAAGTAAATAAACTATTTGCTTCGATATCGAGCTGTCAAGGCCGCTACAAGAAAAATATTTTTAATATTAGTCAAAATATTAAAATTATTGTAACGTTATAGTTCATAAAATTAGTCAAAGTTTACAAAGTATTAAAGTTATTGTGTAGTTATAGTTTATTGTATAGTTATAGATTATAGAGTATCTAGAGAAAAAGATAAATTTTGTCATTTATTAATGAGTAGAGAAATGAATCATGTTACGGAACATTCTGTGAGTCATAGTTTTATTATTGTTTCAAATATTGGAAATCTGAACACTTCAAAGTTGAGTGTCTGTTTGTTTTCTTTATTACACATTTTTTAGAAAATTGTGACAGAGAAATACGATTAATTAGGTTAAATACAACTCAGTTGATCAAATATTTAAAAAATAATGTATTTATTGTGTAACTGAAAAGAATATAATAATTTACATGTTTATGAATTCGTGCTGAGCAACGGTTTTTTATAAATAGAAATTCTTATAAAATCGAAAAAATCTCAGAGAATAGGAAAATAGCAAAATGCAAAAATATCAATTAAAATTTGGGGTGTCATTTTAGGGATTATTAAAAAAGTAGGCTTTTAGGTCTTACAATTTGGACGCTATTGTTACTATTGTTTTGATTCTAATTAATTACATGCGTTGTACATATATGTCAATATGTTACAGCTTTGATTTAAACTAAGATAAATATAAATTATGTATATAGTTTTCGTGATTGTTTTTTCTATTTATCTGTTAATATGTCGTTTATTTATTATTTATGATGGTTGTTGAATGACAAAATATCAAATGTGATAACAATTTATATAGTAGAGAAACAAAAGTTTTTAGTATCATTGACTGCTAGTTTTAGAAGATTTTGTATACATACCTATTATGTTTTTTAATTACAATAAATATAGGCATCTATTACATGCCATTTTTGGTCTTTAGAGACGCACTATACCTACAATTTATATTTCGTAAATTTTTATATATAATAACGTAAATAATAATAAATAACGTAATTCATTGAACTTTTTGAAATAGGATTCAAACAATTATAATAATTTACATAAATTTTTTTTTTAACTTAACTACGTGATATATCTACGTATGTATATGAATACATATGAATACCATCCCGTACCAATAGGCGTGCAGCGACAGATTGCTAATCCACAGCTTATTTATACAAGTTTCTTAAAATAAGCTTGGTCCACGAATATAAGTAGTTAAACTATTGTATATTTCTCTTTCTCTCCCACACAGCAATAGATTTAATTTATCTACTATATGTACTTGTATATTATATTTCTTTGTCTCAGTTTAAATCAAAAATTACGATGGATGGAAGCATAGAGTTAGATATACACTAGAGGTCGCCAATGGTCGAAATTCGACCGTAAATATAAACATAAACATATAATATAAACTTGTTTATAACCAATCAAAACTATCATGAGTTTGATATTGATAGTTTTTTTGACATTGGCAGTATGAATGTAAAACTATACCAAATCTGGCACTTCTGTGCGCACAATTTACTTAAAAAGGGATTCCAAGTTTTCGCTTCACATATTAATATAACAGTTTCCAAATTTTTTTATTGACAACCTTTGATAACACTAAAGCCCGTCAATAACTACTAAACAGAAATATAAAATCGGTTGGCAAACAGAGAAGAAAAATATACTGAACCGTTTTGTCTTTAGCTATCTAAATGTAGATAGAAAGACACCTGAATTGAATTAACTGATTAGAATTAAAATTAAGTAATTAGATTTATCAATTTCTCAAAAATATATTAGTAGCAGATATTCAACGTTAAATATGTTAAGCTATTCCCCGATTTATGACACATTAGATTTAAAACAATGCGAATTAAACATATTTTACCGGGATTGGATTTTTCGGTTATTTGTTGTTATTTTTTATCTATTGTATTCGTATACGTAATTCGTTTAGAAATTAAGTAATCTATTCATCACAATTTCTATACTTATTTCTACAATTTGTAAGAATAATAATTAGTGAATAGGTTTCTAAATAAGTAATAATAAAGAGAAAAGGAAACATTTTTTGTGAAGAAACAAAATGTTCTTTAATTTAATTATTAAAACAATGCGACTGAAAATGGCGAACTCGATTTTGTGAAAGTAACATACTACTTATTTGTGATTCCGATAACATGGAACAGCTAATAATGTAACAGTTAACATAATATTATGTACGCAAATAGTTGGACAAAATGATTCGTATTGTTTGCTATTTGATTATATTCTAGTATATTTTTTCTTTTACTTATTGACATTATGACAACTCATGCACGTTAATTTTATAGTAAACTTTGAAATGTTTAGTAGTCAATTTTGGTTACCTATTAAGTTTAAGTCAGTATGTGTATAATTGTATATACAAGGTTATTTTGAAAGGATGGGTAAATATGAAAGGGTATAAAAGTACCCATGACAACGGAAAACTTGCGTTCTACAACTTCGCCAAATGTCAATAGTTCTAGTGTTAAAACTCAAAGTTTAAACAAAAATAAAGGTGAGGCGACCCTAATATCAGCTAGCCGTCCTCGTCGCTAGCAAACATTTGAAATATAGGGCATAATGATAGGGTTGTACATTTTTTTTCCATTAAATGAATGTTTTTTTTTGTATGGAAAACAAAATAAATGTATCCCATAATTATTACTTCTGCAATATAACAGTCAACAGTGACACGGGACCCCGGCGGGTTTATACCCCCTTTCACAATAACCATGTAATAGTATATAATCCGTTACATTTATGAATTACATTATTCTGTACAAGTACTTAGTAATAATGTCTACGCTTTCGTTATACATCTACAATATTTTCCAAATTAATGAAATAATAATATCTAGTAAGTATAGTATTATTAATTCGAATTTAAATGTCTTTGAAAGGATTTCGGAAATGATTTTTTCTGATATACATACATATCCTCAAGTAGCGGTACTTACATAGTTTTTCGACTTCCCAAATATCATCATTCTCTTTACACGCTTTCGCCAAGATATGCGAGTGCTTTTGACATTGCCGTCAGCTAATACTCTGGTTATTTGATCAGAAGTCAGTCTTGATCTTTCTTGATTTCTGCTATTTTATGCGCTCTACCATCATTTTTTCCAGGATTTTACCCATCACTGGCAACATTCCAATTTTCGTTCCGTAGACTTTCTTCGTCGATCTTTCGTCACTCATTCTTTCTATGTGTCCGAACCATCCAAGCATTCCTTTCTTCATTTTTACGGTAACACTGTCATCCAACCCTGTTATACTGCGTATCTTTTTTATGATATAAAATTAATAACATCTACCTTGTAGGTTCATCGAGAAACATGACAGGAGGATCGCTTACTAGTTCCAGGCCGATTGCGAGTCTTTTCTTTTGGCCACCCGACAAGTTGCCTGCACGGGTGTTTCGTATTCTACGTAAAGCCAGTGACGTAATTATTTCCTCCACCTGAAAAAAATAATGAATTTCGAACATACAAATTTAACAATGTGTTAGTTATTTTATAGTATTGTTACATAAAGATTCAGAGGCACATTAGTTAGTAGAGGTTAAGTTGTACATGTAAACCTCATTTAACGACATACCCCATTCGGGGTGGGCCTCTGTCCAACCGGAATGCCATTTCAAAACATCACGCCTTCACTCTCGTTCTAACAAGTATCTAGGTTTATAATTCATATTAAAGGATGGAAGCAAATGGATGTTGCTAGTCCACCTTTTAAATGTCCTTTTGGCCATTTCTACTTGTCTTGTACTACGACCTGTGTAGAAATACGGCGCGATCTGTATGTTTATTTTTCTTTCAGACCAACTTCCATACAAATTTTATTGTCTATGAATGTTTCTACTTCTTCTATATTTTAATTAGAAAAGTAATAATTCTTATTTATGTGCGATGTTGTCGCTTTAACAAATACGTAATACGAGTATACGTAGCACTTATGTTTATACATTACGAGCACAGATAATTAAATATCCAAGTGTATCTAATGTTAAGAATTATAAAAAACGGACTTACGCGTCTCTTTTTTTGTTCTTTACTGATATGGTTCCCGAGTTTTAGTTCTGTAGCTATTCTAAGAGACTCTTGCACAGTTAACATATCCTGTACTTTGTCGTCTTGTAGAATGTAACAGGACCGCCGTCTGAATATTTTTTCCTTAAGTATTCGTCCGTTTACGTATACGTGCCCACAGCTTGATTTTCTAAAAGAAAATAAAAATAATTTTTAAGTAAATTAAAAAATGTTGTCGTAGATTCAGTTTGGATTATTTCGAGTCCGAAGCACTTTGTCTAAAGTTTCTTTGTGGTGACAAGTTGTGACGTCTCAATTCTATTGGTAAGTGTGAATCATAATGCCATTTACTTAATTCGAATTATAGTATCTTACATAAATAAAAATCAATTGTCACATGCATGACAGAGCACCACGGGAGAACGGCTCGATCGATTCGATTGGATTTCTTTTTTGTTTTGTTCGTAATTATCTAGACAAGGTTTTCGCATGAAAGAATTTTTTTTAAATCTACAGAAAATGTCGGAAATTTAGATGGTATTTTTGTATGAAAATTTCAATAAAAAAATTTGGTATTGCGAACATTAAATATCCCACGCGGGCGAAGTCGGACGGGTCACTAGTTAATAATAATTATATAGGTATAAAATTGGTAGTTGTTTGAATTGGTGTTTAAATATAATTTTAAATCATTAATAGATTAATGTATGTCAAGAGTCTAAATGTCTAAACAAATAAATATACATATAGGTACTTATCTAGTTATAATTCTCGAATACGTCGCTTATTAGTTGTAATTCTTAATGAAAAAATGCGAGAATCACACGCCAGTGAATCATTGGCTTATAAAAATTGGTGTTAAAATTGTGCGGTTCTTAATTTGTAAATAAATTGCCAGGAAAGGAGTGAGGTCAGAACGGTAACTGGATGTTTCCTGGTGTTCTAGATTCTTATGTAGGTAAGTTATGTTTCTCTTAGAATGAGATGAAAGGAACCGCTAGTTATCATCATCAATTGGTTGCCTGTGAACGAAATTGAGTTGAAAGGAGTTGACAGGACAATAGACGTGTCCATACTTCAGCGGAGTTATTCGCAAATGTCGGAAACAACGTTCCGTATCCGACAGGAAACTTTTCGATGATTTTGTCTATATTACGTGGTTCACGAATTCGAAACCGAAGTATATTTATATTATATATATATCATATTATTTATAGTCGTATTCACAAATCCAAGCCGTCAGAATGAATTTATGCTTTCCGACGATAGGCCTTACCGCCACGGAAATTTTCCGACGTTTGTGAATAACCTCGTTGAAGTATGGACACGTCTATTGTCCTATCAACTTAACAACCTTTAACATCTGAAGAAACGGTCGTAATTGTCTGATGTAGATGCAGTATCTTCTAAGTAGGTTTTTTGTTACTACACGGATACGACACATTGTATAAATATACGATTGCACCGGCTTTACTGCTCAGCTGCCACTAGCACGAATTGTTATTTTTTTTGATGTGAAACATCTATTGGCGTTGGCGCGCCTTGATAAGAATAACTCGTATGCTTCAGACCCTCAGAACTTACTATAAGATTTCTTGTGTTTATTAATTACTTTGAAAAAAAAAGGCAGTTTAGGTTTTCGTAGTCAGTGTAGGGTCACGAGAATACTCGTTAAGAGCTCTTTTATTTATCATTTTTACCAAATCATATATTAAGTATTAAGATAGTTAATAATATTAGTCATTACGTTTCATCAACGCGTTGTAGAAATTATGATAGTGACAGAACATTACAATATATGTACTATAGTATACGTATGTACGAAAATCGCAGTTATAATAATGAACAGATGTAAATACAATCTCACATTAAATGTGTGTCGCAGTGTATTTAGACACGTATTTATGATTGACTAACAACCCGCCCCGGCTCCGCATGGGTAGACATTTTTTTCGAAAATAAAACACAGCCCGTTACTCGGTGATAAATGTAGCTCTCTATAGGTGAACTAATTTTTTTAATCGGCTGAGTAGTTTTTGAGTCCATTACATACCAACAAACAAAGTTCATCTCTTTATATGTAACTAGCAAACCCGGCCCGTTTCACTGGGCGTTAGTTGAAGTTAAAATAAATTAAACAGTTTTTAAAAAAAAAAACAAAAAAAAAATTCTACTGATCTGATCGCTACCAAACTTTACAGGAACACCCGCTAGGGCAATCTGAAGATTCCTTGAAAATTTCATCGAAATCGGTCCAGCCGTTTCGGAGTCCATAAGGAACATACATACATACATCGCCTTTTATATATATAGACTAGCAAACCCGGCCCGTTTCACTGGGCGTTAGTTGAAGTTAAAATAATGTGAACAGTTTTTATAATTATTTTGATACCGCAAAAAAAAAACAAAAAAAAAATTCTACTGATCCGATCGCTACCAAACTTTACAGGAACACCCACTAGGCCAATCTGAAGATCTCCTGAAAATTTCATCGAAATCGGTCCAGCCGTTTCGGAGTCCATAAGGAACATACATACATACATCGCCTTTTATATATATAGACTAGCAAAAACCGGCCCGTTTCACTGGGCGTTAGTTGAAGTTAAAATAAATTAAACAGTTTTTATAATTATTTTGATACCGCAAAAAAAAAAAAACAAAAAAAAATTCTACTGATCCGATCGCTACCAAACTTTACAAGAACACCCACTAGGCCAATCTGAAGATTCCCTGAAAATTTCATCGAAATCGGTCCAGCCGTTTCGGAGTCCATAAGGAACATACATACATACATCGCCTTTTATAGATATAGATATAAGCATAGATGAAGTAGCTACCATAAGCGTGGCTTGCACTAACCATTTCAACTCGATTTAGGGATTTCGTATCTCGCTTGCACCAATTATTAAATAGTTGGCGCAAGCGAGATGTCAGTTCCTTAAATCCAGCTTAAATAGTTGGCGCAAGCCACCATTAGCTAAAAAAATTTGAATTTGAACTTGACAACTGTCTCAATACTTTTGACTACCAAAATTTTTGTTAACGAATTTGTCCTTTTTATAGAATGTTTTAACTAAAATTATTTTGTGCACAATGAATAAAATCTACAAAAAAAAAATTGTAGAATAACTTGACTTTCTATAAAATTTTGTGATACATGTTTTTCATGTAGGGAAAATAGGTTGCATACATTAAAATTCCATTAGCGTTTCGAAGATCGCTTAATATATGCATTACTAAGAAGAAAATACAATGAACTTATTTCTTTATTGTGGTATATAATTGTGGTATATTAATAAGGGTAGAAAGTGTTGTGTTATTTCATACACAGTTTTCATGTTAGTGGTATTGAAGTCCATGACTCACATTGTGCTTTTTAATCAATAGAGATAGCTTAATGTGTTTGATAGATAAATATATATTTTAGATAAATTCTTTTAGCGTAGGTATCGTCCCTATTATGTATATGTTAATAGAATGTTTGTTTAATTGTATATAGTATACAAACATATAAGTTCCTTTTTAGGTAGTGTAATAATGTCTATTATTTTCATAATCTTTGATGTTAAATCGACCAGAGTTAAAAATTTTAAATTCTAACAAATTAACATAGTAGTAGTATTCCGATGGACATTATAGTTTACGAGTCAATTACTGTGTTAGCAAGATTAGTTCTGGAAAGAGATAATGTAAGAAAACTGACTGACAATAATAATATATGTAAATAATAAAAGTTCGATACAGTAGGTTCATATTTGGAGATCGAACTAAGACAAACTCATACAACAAACTTTGCGATATCCTCGTTTTAGGTATATGGAAACTAGAGTATCCGAAAGACAAATCGAAAACGTTGCAATATTGGGCCCACGGCAACCGGAGCGCCAATTCGGAGAATAGAACTAATCGGTTCAGATGAAAGATTGACAGCGTGTCTGTAGTATGGGCTGATGTCTTCAAATAGAATCTATATTTAGCAAGATCAGTTGGTGAGATAATTAAAATAATCAAAAAGTAGCGATTTTATATTGAAATGGTTGTTTATTTTACGTTACGAATGTATCATAGATGTAGACCGAAGTTATAGGATTTTGCATATGTTCTAGGGTCGTCGCAATATTCCTATTCCGTATAAACATTTTAATTATTTATGTAAGAGTAACCTTGACTACACAATGACTTGACTAAATTGAAAAATAAATGAAAATATCTAAAAAATAAAAACACCTGATATCACAAAAATTACAATGATTAATCAAATAATGATTATACAAGATATTTATAGAATATCGAATTTGTGTTGGAAAATAGTAAGTATCGATCATGTATTATAAACTTATAATTATATAAAAATTAAATAATATTTTGTTTTTTTACATTCTGTGCTGAGAAGTCGTGCAATGGATTTGCTAATTTATCATTATCATCATTAAAATATTTATGTTTTGTTTTGAGCAAAGATCTTTGTTGGACATGACACATGATATTAGGATGCTATTAAATTAAAATAAATACATAATTTCAATAAGTGATTAATTTAAAATACTTTTAAACGTTCGTTACTAATACAATAATAATTATTACATACTAGCGTAAGTAACGATAAGGATAGAATTCTGTTATACAAATTACAATTATCTTTATCGTGGTTTTTATTGTTTATTATATGAATACATGTACATAAAAACATTTATATGCATTGATATATCTACTTACACATGATTATGTCGAGTTCTACAAGACTTATTTAATTAAAGATATAAGATTTATAAGACTTATGAGTACTTAATCCATTATAATAAATATTTTTACGTTATGTAATTGCAGTAAATATTATTTTTATTTAACAAAACTACATTAATTTTAAATAATTATGAAAATTATTTAGTACAGAAAGTTTTTCTTACAAACGAGATCAGAAAAAAAGTTTGGGAGTTAAAATTTAGACTATCATTTAATGTGCTTATTACAAATAATAAAACTTTTTACAAATATCTTACTTAAATTAATTAACTTATAAGAATGTTTTCGAGTGAATAAAAGATTTTAAACTTTAATTAAGCATAGTAATAATCATTGCAGTATAATAGCATGAGTTAAGGAACCTTTTTTAAACATGGCAGTAACCTGAACACGGGTACCCAGCCCTTTGGGGACCCTTTGGGGAAGAGACAGGGTTACCTGACGCTTTGTCCACGTACTCCTGCAGTGATCGTCTTCGGCGTCGTAAAGGGATCCGGGATTTTTTACAGAACACATCGGAACCTTATTGAGCTGTGGCGAAGCAATATTATCGGAGGGGTAGTGACTAGCTGCCTCTCGCGGAACCACGACAACGATCTCTTTGGTGTAGAATACCATAAATGGTCGACCGCAACCCTCGTTCCGATCTACTGCGACCCCGAAGGACCCTGTAGTTGCCTCTCACAACAGGCGAGGATCATCATAGCCTTATTCTGCTCTGGATACAGAGATAGTCTAATGCTGTCATTATACCTAACATTAACATAACTACCGTAATAGGACAAACTCATATCAATCTCCGGAAAGTATTAAAATTTTTATTCATTTTTGTATCAGTATCAGTAATGTGAATCATATTTATTTTATCTAGAGGGATAAATAATAAGTACTATTATACTGTATTAACTGTAATCATGTAAAGATATTTTGGAAATAGTAGTATATGAAAAGTATATTTTTGTAATAGTAGTCTTATTGAAGATATTTTTGAAAAAGTGACTAGATTTGGATTTTTCTAATTATAAATCAAATATTCTTAGAATTATGTCTGTATTTTCTTCAAGTTTGTTTGTTCGAACTTCAATGAAAAATCATTAAAGTGATTTTGATACAAATTACACTTTTTGATAGACAAGGGTCGCAGAGTTACTTAATAGGATGGGGCGAGAAGGGTCAGTACGGGAAAGTCTAAAACTATAAGAGGTAGAGAAATACGTTCTAAGGAACCACGTCCTCGATTTTAGAAATAAGAAAAACTGCATTCAAATATTTTCGAAAAACTCATACACAACTCAGGAATTTCGATTTCTGAGTTGTGTTTTTCTTGAAATAATCATATTTTATCGCGGTAATTGACAGTGTAGGTTGTAAGGAATAAAATAGAGCTATGAAACTACTATGAAACCCTGTGTGTCTAATAATAAAATAAAATGACGTGTTAAATTATTTTTATACACCTAAACGACGTTTTGGACATATTTTCAAGTGATTTTTTTGCAAAAATGGGCTCTAGGGTCGCTGTAAAATCTTCAACGGCGCAGTAGTTGGTTAAAAATGAAGTGTACTTCATCCGCAGTAACCTAAACTTAAAAGAAATATTCAAGTGGGTTTAAATCTGGCTATCTTACGGCTCGTTTAATTGAACCGATTGTACCAATTCATTTTTGTTGAAATTAATCATTAAAAAGTCCGCGGCGATTTGACTATTGTCACAGTACAAGTAAGCATACAGTATTCTATCTCGGCAGTGTCCTAGAGATAATTACCTACGGTCGCTCGGTACGTAAACACGCAATGGGGCTACCGACTTGGACTGAATGTTTTTCTTGGGTTACGTATTTGATAATAGGTACTATATTAACTTGTCATATTATCTTTTCATTTTACATTATTGCAAATTTAATACATTTTTGTTTATATAATTTTACTAGTATTTTATATATAGTTTCAAAAGTTTGTGAGTTAGTATGGTGGAAATGGACAAAAAAATGCATTTTGTGTGCAGTTTAATTAAAAATTACCAATAAATTAACTAGATCATTATGATAATATATTTCCTACAAATTAGCAACAGAGAAATATTTCCGGTTTCGATATAGATGTATTCAAACATACATACACTGAACATTATGCTCGTAAACTTGATTGACATAATATTTAGTCAGTAAATGCGCGGGAGTGTCTCATACCGTCCAACGACACCCGCGGCGCACTCGCGACTATTGTGTGTCGAGAAATGCCGAGATTTCGAGCGCGTCGTTTGGGAGCGTTTGTATGAAGATAGAATACTGTATGCTTACTTGTACTGTGCTATTGTGTGCTGGTGCTCTATCCTGTTGGTAATGCACTTGTTTTAGTATTTGTCTTCACTGACTAACTTCAATTCAATTCAACTTCAAGTCATATGACTTGTCCTTCATTTTTAATGTACAGAACCTTTATTATGAAGAAGTTCAACCTAGTAGTTAAACGAAGATCTTACTTGACGTCATCTTCATGCACTTAGGTACATAGATAGGTACTTGATTTTATCGAAACCTGCATTGATAATTTTTACGATTATATATTCCATTATTGGAAAATTGTTTTTCATTAAAAAATATTATGTACTTTAAAAACAACCCTTCTAAATCAATTTTTTTAAACTGTAGTATTTATATTTATGTTTTTTTATGATACGTTGAATGGTGATGTGGGAAATGATAGGGTTGTTACGTTCTGCATTATGAACCAAGGCATATGGTAGTTTCAAAATAAGTCAAAAGATTTATTTTCATATCAAATTCATATCTTAGTGGTTTTCTCTATGCATGTTATTTCAAGTTTCCCAAATAGTAGTACAGTTCTCCCTTAGGAACGAAGGTAAAGGGGTCTTAGCCCATACAACCGATGTCTTCAGTGACAAATAGATAAATTCTTCAAATTATTTCATTAAATTGTCGGCGTAATACATTTTATTTTCTTGGAGTTTCTGGCGACAAATATAATGATGCAGTCTTTCTAGTAGGAACCGCTGAGGCGGACTAAACCACTAAAAACAACTCAACATGACACTACTAAATAAGCTCTTATTTCAAAAATTCAAAAGCGTAGATACTTTGAGACGGAAAACTACGCCAATTTTACATCACAAAATGCACTAGAAACAATTTGCGAATAATTAAAATAAACGCCTAACTGCTCCCCATAAAATCTCGCCAAAAACTCTTCATGTTTCCCAATGTCTATGTAGCAATGACATTTCCATAGATAATTAAATTTTTAGTTATTTATTGAAATATCTTGCGAGTGGGTAAAAATAATACCACTGAAGTGTACGCGTGGAGTTTCCTACATTTTTGAAGTAAACTTTTAATAGATCTAAATGCTCACCGTTTGTCAAAGGAATTTAGAAACCACAACACTAACAATAAAAAATAAAAAACTAATTTCAAAAATTTTCCGCTCATCTTATTTTTTCTTTTGTAACATAATTTCAAAGATACTTTTAGTTCGGTCTGTCAAACCAAGGAGTTCATATTCCATTTTCAAATTATTAAATTTTTGCTATTATGACGCACTGATTCTGCATTTTAATACCACTGGCATAGATAAATTAGTTTGTAACCGCTAGTATCTGTGATAATAGCACAAATTTATTCCTTTTTCATATGATTCGTATGATATCTTCAATCAATTGTTTAGATGTATGATTCATGAACTGATATGATAATATAATAGTTAACATAACTTCCGGATATGGCATTCTTTTTTATTTGTAAACAGTGTTTCGTATTATCAATTACTACAATAAAATAATTTACGATTATTTCAAGAAAAATGACTCATACGTAACTCAGATATTGAATTATGAGTTACGTATTAGTTTAAAAAAAAAATAGAATGCAGTTTTTCTTATCTCCGAAATCTTATTTTTCAGAATTGTTATCTTCGTTTGTTTGCATTTCAATCGCGCTTCAATGAAAAACCATTGATGGAATTTCAATGGTTAATTTATTAGAACATATTTCTCTATCTCTTATGGTTTTAGAGTTCCCCATGCTCATTTTTTTTATGTTACACCCGGTATATCATTAAGCTTTATTATAAGGCTGAAAGAGCAATTAAAATAGGAAACTTATACATTTTTTAACAGGATATTACAAAAGAAGTAAATGCAGTAATAAATATTCTAAAATAAATATAAAGGCTGTACTTTCATCCCCACTAAAAATGAAGGGTGAAGATATCGTTACAAAATATGCGGTTTTCTTAAAATACATTTTTAAATTCTTACAATCTTGTGTACACTGAAAATATTATATGGAAAAAAACAGATGGGCGTTTTGGTTTTTCTAAACTAAAATAAATATTTAAATCTTTTGTATGTTTGTTTGTTTATTCAGGTGTTACTTAAAAATTCATAAAATAGATCTGAAGAGTTTTTTATTAAATCGTCAAAATACTATCGTAATAAATATCGCAATAAACCAGATAATTATAGTCTTTGTGCCAAATTTCAGCTCAGTAGATATAAAGATGACGGAATAAATCGACTGTGAGCTGTGACCTAAGGACAGAGAGACCAGAAAGACAGACGGACCGACAGAGAGACGAACAGGTGAACGGACAGACAGACAAGACAGATGGGCAGACGGGCAGACAGAAAGGCACGACGAAACTCTAAGGATTACTAGAATACAAAAATAACTACTACATTCAAAATTAAATCTAACAGAACTTCTATAAAAATCTATACTGAAGAAAGAAATCGAATTAATTTGTGTAAAAAACAAGTGTATAAACTCGAAAATAATATGAAAAACGGATTTTCAAAATCACATCGGGCCTGTATGTAGTCGGTGACAGTCTGACCAGCTGACAAGTTGCAAATATTTGAATTTATGCATTGTTAAGTTACTGACACATCACAAAAATTTTGTGAAGATGTGGATATCAATGTGAGGGGAAAAATCACAGATTGATACCGACATTAATGAATATCGCACAGATAAGGAGAAAAGTTCACTACTCATAGTCGTTCAAGACATTATGGTCCTAATAAGAGATACAAACCCTCTGGCTCCTTATGAATTCGTTAAAAACAAACCCATAACATACCTTATTTACGTTCTAAACGCTTACAGAAAAACATACAACCGAATTAAGAACCTCCTCCTTTTTTGGAAGTCGGTTGAAAATATAAATGTGTCGGCTTGAAGGTGACTCATAAACCAAAAGAGTAAAGCAATTTTGCGAAAGTAAACGGCGAAACGAAATTGCAACCTTCGCTGCGCATTACAATATCGACGATAATAGAGGAGTTGCGGATCAAAACGAAACATTTACATTTTTCATGTTTTTTTCTTTTTTTCTTTTACAATTGCAATATTGAAATGTACAATATGTAAATGTTTTTTCCTCCAAAAAGCGTAAATTTCGTAATTAATTTTAGTCCAAAGTTGATGATTTTTTGCAAGAAGTCACATTTCCAAGCATTTAGGTGACCGATTTCTGGATGAATTAAAAACGTATATCATTTCCAGTGTAACGTTTGCTTATTTAAACATTATTTTAGCAAATTGTCATCCAGTTTTTTCATGGCACCTCCAAATCGCGCTCTCAAACTTAAACGAGTGCAATTGTTATTATTATTCTATAACCAACAGTGATTTAAAATATATGTGCACTTTGGGTAGACAGTGATATTCAATAAATGGCAGAGACTTCAATGGCAGAAATTAAGTAGGATAATCGGAAAAAGGAAGGTTCAGAAAGCAATAATCAAAGAAAGACTAGAAAAATCTTTCGGAACAAGTGAATTGAGAATGTAGCTTTAAGATGGTACAAAATTATATTGATAGATATAGATGGTTATGGAGAAATACTGAAGATCAAGAAAATCAAGAATGTAATTGTTTTTTCCTTTGACTAGTCTGAGAGTGTAATTTTCGAATTAAAATAATTGTCACGTATTTTTAAACAATTATTATTTACTGCCACATTTCCATTCAATTTGTATCGAAAAGTAACTTTTTCTGTTTAGGTTTAAGCAAAACGTCACATAGTGTTCTGACGAACTGTGACTTTTCCAAAATTAATTTTATTTAACAATGTTTCTTTGTCTTTGAAACTAAAATCTAAAAATGTATCCTAATGTGACCAACTATTATCATTTTTTTAAATAAATAAAAAGATACCTATTTTCCTCTTATAATTTACAAGAAATTCAGTTTTTACGTCATACTTTAAAAAAATAAGAAAAGGAAATATTACGTTTTGATCCGTTGCTCCTCAATTTTTCTGACCTTAGAAATAGATAATAGAAAAAATTATAAACAATATAACAAGAATAAGTTTTGGATGAATCTAAGAGACGCATCTCATGAATACGAAGCCCTCTTTATAACTAATACACAGTTTCCTCGATCACAGTTTATGTACTGTTGGCGTCGATTTGCATATATCTCTCACACTTAGCTATAAGCATCTCATGTTCGATGTTGGCTCTCTGCACTACGTATGCACGTACCGTTTACGCCAAAATGACTGCGTGATGTAGTATAGGTATATTTTTGTATGTCAAAACCCTATAGTAATACGGAGATCGTAGCGACGGATTCTTCGAAATCAACGCGGACGAAGTCGTCGGCAACGGCTAGTAATTATATACGAAAGTTTTGAAAGAAATATAAAATATGTACACAGACACATTAAACAAAGATGACTGGATACGTATACCTGATTTACTAGAAATAATAATTGAGTCACTGTTTAACTGTATTTAATATAAAATAGAGGCAATTAGAGCACTGACATATATCACTCAGATGCGTAAGTAGAGCAAAGATAATTTTGTTCAATGTGATTTCAAAAGAATACAAGTACAAAGATGAAAGTACATTTATTTGACTAGACATTGAAATATCATGATTTACGATATATTATTATATTACATATTAGTACCTGGGCGACCGAGGTTTACTCGGTGTCTTATAAAAAAAAATGAAAAAAAGTCCGACCACATTGCAGGATTGGAACCCGCGCATTTCAGCGTGGTAGACATTCGCTCTAGCCACGGTGCTATTGAGAAGGTAAATTCTGTTGCGAAATTAGAAGAGTTTATAAGTGTATGAAAACATAAAGAAAACGAATTTTCCCAGACTTGGACTTAGCTAGATTAATTTCTCGTCCCCGTAAATCCCTATATTGTAAATTTAATAATTTAATAAATCGTTAAAGCCGTTTTCGAGAATGCAATTAAGAAATAAACAAATATTGCTCATATAGTACTATTCTTCTAAATAACATAGTATCTTAAATTAAAAGGAGCCCATGAAATTTAATACTCGATTAATTGTTCAGGAAAATAAATAATTGACTTTTCTCCGTGTCTTTTAGCCATAGACTTTATAAATAAGTCTAGAGCCAGACGCCATGTTTGACCAGCAACGGTGAGATAAATCAGATAACCTGATTCACCTGTACATACTACACACACTTATTATCAGATAAGCTGATCGGTTGCCATTTTGTTAGAAAACAGCACCCACACACCCATGATTTTGATATTATTTGCCTCACTTCGTAGTACAGGCTATCTGAAGTTATAAAATCTATGCTTTTATCTTTATTTTTCATTTTATTTCCTAATTATAAGTACATTATTAAAGCGATATGTGTTTTTAATAAGTACTTGTTTGTGCAAACTGAACTTAGACATATTATTTCAATACGTTAAAAAAAATCTGACCGTATTGTTGGATTCGAACTCGCACACTTCGGCTTCACTATTGAGAAGATAAACTGCTCCAAAATTTAAAAAGTTTAAAGTTTGTAAGTTTTAAGTGTGTGAAAGACGAAGAAAAAGATTTTTCCCAGAATTGAGACCTAGATGATTTCTAGCTAGATCGACCTAGCTAGATCGACTTTTCGCCCCCTTCAATCCTTGTATTGTAAATTCCATCGAAATCGGTAGAGCCGTTTTCGAGAAAACGATATCAAATATATATATATATACGAATATTGCTCGATTAATATATTAATATATAATAGTGTTATAATGTTAATGTTATAAATAATACTATTATATTATTATATATATTAATATATAGTAGAGGTAACGTTTATTACGACAATTTGGAAATTATGGTGGCCAATGTTTGTAGATATTTTTAAACCGGCGGGGTTATTACCTAAAAATTTGCAGACAGCGACAGTCACGCGATCACTACTCGACCGGTGACTAGTCGTAATAAAAAATTGATGTCATGTATGACGATTGCGTATCTCTTATTCTAAGACCGTAAAATGCACTTTTCGCGGTTGATTTGGCGCCACTATACAAATTACATTACACAAATTCTCATTTTGACAGCAGATATCGCGCGATATTAGCTGTCGCATAATATCTACAAGTTACGTGATAAGCGTGCGGGTCAAAATCAACTATAGTTAACAAATATCTAGTTTAAAGTTTCGAATCTGATAAGATAGAATTACTAATGACTAATAATAATCTTAGCGACTTACATAGACATAATCTAACTACGAGTAATAATAATACGAGTAATAGTGACATTAAGAAAACGGTACAGAAAGCGGAAGGCTACGTCTGGTTATTTCATTTATAAGTCAGATTGCATCCGCCTCTGTTCTATCTGTAAATTATTGATTAAAGCGAAATTTTTAATTTTGACAATATTTTGTTTCAAATGAGTGTCATCAAGATAGATGATGATAAAGACCTTATGATAAATGATGAAGATCTTATGATAAATGGCGGAAGGCAGTCTGACGTGACTTATATGTCGGTATCGTGCTGTTATATATACCTACTGTTACGCCCGGAGGAATACTTATATGAAATGATCTAATTTAAGTACCTATTGCGGGATTGCGATGTAGTGTTATCGTATGTGTTGAACCTTATACATTATATTTGTTACTGTTCCATATAAAAGTTATCAAAAATAAATCGCGTTGTTTGTATTCATTCATATGTAGGTAACCGCAATAATGAATGTCATGTACGTCTACTATTGAGTACAAGTTAATTTTATTTTACGATTTATTAATATTTTATTATATTTCATTGATAAGTTAATGTCATATTGCTTTTAAGTTAACATGTCACTGGACTACATACAAAAAAAAATATTATAATTTTGTATAGGATAATGGGTCAAAGCGCTTGGTTTTTATGTCCCTTCTATACGTTGCCCAATGGGGTCAGCGCTTTGATCAGCAGTGTTGCCAATATCCGTTATTTTTCCCACCTAAGAGTGAGTAAAAAATCCCCTAAAAGCAAACCAAGAACCTCTAAACAAAACATTATTATAACTTTTTTTTTAAATTTTTGTTACGGCACTTTGTGAAACTCGTAGGAAACTGTAGGAAATAGTGAAAACTTCGTAGGAAAATTTTGTAATTTTTATTACGCGGACCATCCCGGGCATCGGAGCAGAGCATCCATGGGTGCACTTTTTTAAAACTTCACTATCAAAAAGGAGAGGTGGGACCGATGTACTTTGTAGGATATTTTCATAACTTTACTTAGCCCGCAGTGTGGCAGTGGCGGGCGGGGGGTGCACTTTTTGTAAAATTCCACTCGCAAAATTGGGAGGATTGGGGGGTTGAATTTTTATAACTTTTGTTTCAAACTTTTTTTATAATAGATAGTTTTAGATTTTTTACACTTCATCCTTTTTTCACCACTTTCATTTTCATACATTTTTTTTATCCTACGTCTGGAGGATAAAAAAAACACAATCTGTGTAATTGTCTAATTACACAGATTGTGTGACCCCAAACTAAGCAGTAACCTTGTATTATGGGTACCACACAACGAACTCTGGGGGTTCCCAGTAACACCCAGACTCCAAGCTAATTTAGAAAAGTTCGTTTCCTAAATTGACCTGACCGGGGATCGAACCTGGGACCCTAGCTTGGAAAGAAGATGCATATGCCACTGCGCCAACGGGCCAGTCGAATTTTTATTTCCAGCTAATAAAAACAAAAGACGTCGTGCGACTTATGGTTTATGATTCATTCGTGTTCTTTATTCATTTATTTTTTAATCATCTTCTATTTGTTACACTGAATTTGGAATTATTTGAATTTGAAAATTATTGGATGTCGCTTCAGTGATAGCGAGACAGTATAAAGTACAAGAATGCCGGGCGGGGTAAATATAAATCACCAAAAAAACAACCATTACTAAATTTTCATTTATGCCCATCTAAGCGGATGGGTAAAAGCTACTGTAGAAATATAAGCTCAGAATTATGAAAATCATCGTCAAATTAATACTTAGTAGGTACATACTATTATTGATTCTGTGATAAAGCGCTACGAGCGATGCAACGGCGGCGGTGGCGCGGGACACAGCTCTCAAGTGGGGAAGCCACAAACCTCGCTTACAGATAGATTACTTCCACGTGAACAGTTCTATTATTAGTTTATACTGGTTAACAAGAGCAACATTTGCTATAAACAAACAGATGGGTGCACCTTAGAGAATAAAGGATGTAATTTATATTTGTACACACTACACAAATAACTGTTTTGGCTTTGATTGATAGAATAATATATAATCATTTTCGTGTAGAACGTACACCTACATATAATGTATCTACACGATTATTAGTTACAATGTTTACTTGCGAATGAATATATTGGATATATCTACACATATATGTATACCTATGTCACGTGGCTATGATAATGTCAAAAAAGGTTTGAGTAGATGTTACTCACTTGTTATGTTAACTATGATACTCGAGTCGGCACATTTAAACAGAGTTCAGCATCTGAAGAACTAATAACATCGAGATCAATAGTTGTGAAAATGACCAAAATGAAACCTGACGAAATCTTGACAGCTGCTAAAATTCGTCGTAACTTGACAACGGAAAACATTACAGATGGATCTCTTAAGAAAATTTACATAAATGCGAGGCTGACAAAAAATAACAGAAATTTATTTCGTGAAGCAAGAATTCGTGCTAAATTCAACATTTCCTATATTGCTGGAACAAAGAGGGGGAGATATTCGTTAGTAAAGATAATAAGAAGTCTACAATTCGCATTCGATACCCTTGACGACCCCCTGATCTCTGAGTGGAACTAGTGCCTACAACAACAGTCTATACTTCTTTTAACGAAAAATGTTAACGAAAATACCTGTAAATTATTGTTGTTTTGTTCTCGTGCAAATAATGTTGACATACCTACATTACACACATTTTACAGTCTTAGATAATAACAATAATGTTACATTTACTCTCCAAATAATTACACATTTGCCACACTATAGTAATTAAACACTTTTGTCAAACGTGCATAAACCAACATTTGGTTAAACACAGTATGAGTCAAATTAAGGTCTTTTTAGAATTTATCCACAAATTTGAAATTTGTGAGCACCGTACGTATGACGCATCGTCGACGTTCAGATATGCTATTCTAGGTCCTGACACTATCATCATGATAAATCCATTTTGTTTACTAAATTATTACATGATTTTTTATTTATGCTATTAGATACGTTATCCAATTATAATTTAAATAATGAACAGACAGGATATATAATGTTGAGTGTCAAGAACACTTATTAACAATGGAAAATTATGAAGAAACACTAAGAGATACTTCCTATTTTAAAATATGTACATATAATATTAGGAGCTTACAACGTAACTTCGATTACTTTTTGGTAGTTTTAACACGTTCAAACACTCCTTTGGTTCATAGTTTTAAGTGAATGCTGGTTTTCGGAAATTAGTGTGATTGGACTTTCGGGACATACTACATTTTCTACGACAATGAACTTTAATAGGAGTGGTGGTGTGGTGGTTTAAATTAGACATGTAGAAATGAATCGGTTATTGAACCAGCCTTAGAAGAAGCGGAAGACACACAGATGTGTGTTGAGCTTTGTAACAGATTTACGGCACTCAATTTATTTCATTCCCCGTACTTTAGGCGTCAGGAGATTTTCTTCGACTCTTTGCACGCAGTTATCTGTTTGTCGAAAAATAAGGAATCCGTATTTGTGGTTGGAGATATGAATTGTGAACCCTCAGTAAGGGACTCGTTTTTCCTTAAACCTACTAATGACATTGAAGTGAAGTGAACAATACGAAACCTTAAAAGTGCGAGTGTTATAATGGTTTCAAGACTAATGACTTAATATCAAAATACACAAAATATTGGTCTTAAGCGCTTGGGTTTTTTATAAACTTGACTAAAGCATTCGACACCATATTGGTGCCAATATTTTTGAGGAAACTGGACCGTCTTGGTATCAGAGGGCATCCTTTCGAATGGTTTCAGAGATATTTAATGGATCACTGGCACACTGTAAAGGTGGACGGAAGCGTCAGTGATAAACTTTCTATATCTTTTGGGATTCCCCTGTGAAACCCTGTGGAATGTCCTAGGCCCAACATTGTTTCTAATCTATATAAATGATATATTTGAATATACTCCCGAGAACGCTGAAGTTAGTGGCTATGCTGATGACATTATGATTCTATTTCACGGACCTACATCCTACATGGCAAAGTTGTGTTGAAGAAACCTGAAATAGGTCTATTCTATAGGTCTGTTGCAATTGAAGGAATGGTTGGACAACAATTTGTTAATTTTAATGTACGGTAAACGAAATATTTAAGTTTTCACAAGACCCGCGCTTCTGAGCTTAAATTAGACGTGATGAAAAGAAAGACTGATAGGGATTTATTTTTGATGCACGTGCGTGCACGCACATACACGCACACACGAACGCACGCACACACAAACACACACATTGTGGGCAAGCATATAACCTTATCAAAGGGGTTCCAAGATTTTGGACAACTAATCAGCCACACACACACACACATAAGAAGTATACATGATACACACGTTCATACATATACTTACACAGGCTCACACAAACACATATCACACACTATACTTCTATCGTGCCTATGTAAATAAAAACATGGTCATTATTTAATAAGAAATTAAGGTGCCTGCAAGACAGGCGCGTCCTAGTGTGGGGGCCATAAGTAATAATTTGTATTGCCTTTCTGACTATTATCTATATTATTACATAAACAGTTGTATGTATATATAAATATACATGTATACCTACTTTGCGGCATGAAAAGTTCTTTATTACTGTAAATAAATAAAATAAATATATAAACAAATAAAAAATGTCTCAGATGGGAAAGGTTATGTTTATTTTCAGTATTATTAGGAAAATTAAACAATAAAGTTCAAAAATATAATCTTAAAGACGCCTGATCAAATTTAATACTTTTAGCATGAGCGACTAGCGATTGATTGCGATTGCATCGCATCCGCATTTTGTGTTTTGGTGACCCCACATTAAATTGTGATTTTAAAATTGTGACTGTATTTATAGTTTGCAAATGGAGGTGAAAGAAGCGGAAAATGAGATGTTGGTGTAATAATCGCTGTGACTGGCTTTAGAATGTATGCAGAGTGAATCTTTAAGTCGCTTCTTCTAATTTCCGAAAGAATATAATATGCAGAATACTCTGATGATATCAAGAGCGTAAAAATGTATATGAAAAATTGCGCAGCGGTCCTAACAGTAAATACTGTTACGGTTGGACCTTATGCGTAAGGAATAAGGTCGATTTTTAATGGAGCTCGAAACGTAACTTTTAGTGCTTATATCTCGAGACCTAGGCTTTATCAAGTTATTACCTAAAAACGCATTGCTAGGTTTAAGGCCTACTATCGAATGGTATAAGTCAAATTAAGAAAGAAGAACCAAGTTGCACCTCGAATATTTCCGAGCGATGACGTGTCATGTACTTATGACTCATGCAAACAGGCGGCGTACAGAACAATGTCGAATTACCGTTAACGAGCATAATTAGCTAGAAAGTTCTACCCTCGTTTTATCCGACTATAAATAGTCTATCGTTCGAGGCGACATCAAGGTGAATTACGAAGACTACTACAACGACTACTGCGACAACCTTGGATAGAAGAACTCTGCGATTCGGGCACGTTGTCATTGAGTGAAGGGTGTACCTTCGGTGACTACTACGCGAGTACCTACTTCGAGGGCGATTACGAAGACTAGGGACCGCCGTGTAGGTGTAGCTACGGCTAGGCTGGTGTATTTCGCATATTTCCATAGCCTTATGTCTTATGGTCTGCTACTGTGGGGATCAGCGGCGCATATGAAATCTATCTTTATTTTACAAAAGAGGGCAATACGTACCATCTACAGTATGAACGCACGTGAGTCGCTGAGAGATCATTTTAAAGACATTGATGTACTCACCTTACCCTCGTTATACATCTATGAAAACATAATGTACACTAAAAAAAATTTAGATCTATTTCAAAAGAAAGGCGTTGTTAGTGGTGTGGAAACTCGTGGTCGTGATCAGCTAGTTATTCCTAAATTTAAATTACAAAAGTCAAGTGGTTCATTTTTGGGTAACTGTGTTCGTTTTTATAATAAAATTCCTCAAGAAATTACTCAATTAACGGAAAACACATTTAAACTTGTCATTAAACGCACACTGATTGGAAAAGCATACTACAAAATTAGCGATTTCATTGAAGACACAACAATAAACTGGAAGTGATCCTCTCTGCGTATGCATTTACTGGCTTTATAGATATTGTATTTTTAAATAACTATTGTACAATGATGGTGAAAAAATGATACCTGACTGAGTTTCTTGTCGGTTCTTCTCAGTATTCAGGTTTTCTTTTCGAACCGAACTAAAGTAGATTTGACGTTCAAAAATACCTTGCATTTGGGTTTACTTGAATAAATTGATTTGACTTTGACTTTGACTTTGGCCGTAATTAAGTTCGCGCGTTCTTGACATCTGCTTGTACGAAGGAAAATAAACTCTTTGCACCCTTAACCTGCATCTTATTACCCTCAGCTCGTAACAATACTATAAACTAAGAATAGTCGTAACAAAGCAGACATTGATCGAGTGATCGAGTATCGCCTACGTAAACTCAAGATAAGGCTCTTTCTTTGTAATTAAGTGTGTGACTGAAATGTCACAGATACATGTTTCTAACGAAACAAAGATTGAGCCGTCGGCAATTTATAGTGGATTGTGAAAGCTATTCGTTCTTCTAGGATGTCGACTTGGATGGAAACGTAGGATATCGAAATATAATTAAAAGACGTGCTTTCGCTAGCTCGTGTATTTCTCGACGGGCTTATTTTTTTATTACATTCAAAAATATCATACTATTATTAAAGTAGCAACACCCTCAAATAACAGTGTTTCGATTTGTTAACGACTATGATTAGGTATAACAATTAATGGCGAATATAGACAATAGCTAACAAGGGAGTAAACTAATATTTTTACGGCAAGGTAAAATAATTGTAATACCAACTCTACTGAGTGTTACACTCTTCTTTCAATTCCCCTATATGAAAAAAAGAAATAACAGGCATTATTAGATATGTACAAATAAATATTTTAACATTCTTTATTCTTTTATTTTTTCGTCGTCGGTAATCAGCCTGTAACATTTTTTATATAATGTTTTCGTTTTCTCTTGTTTTGGTCATGGAACGGTTAGGAATAGTATTCGTATCGCTTATTCAAACTCATTTCTGCCCTCTACGGAATTCTTTAAGAGAAACGAAAGAGAAAAGACCTTTTTTGGTTCATTACCGAAGAATTAATTATTTATCGTTTTTCAGAATACAGCCAAAATAATATGTTATATTTTAGCTATATTCCCCCAAAGTTAAGCGATCTATTGAGAAGTGAAATATGTGTTGATTATTAAGTTTGGGCGAGAAACATAATAATTTATTTTTATACAATATTATGTAGATATAAAATTGCGTAAATGTCTATATTTCGACGGAACTTATTAAACAATAAGTGTTTACGTGTATAATAATAATTGCGAAGAAAACATGCGAAATGGCTTTCTGCAAAATAACATATGAGTTAACCCAATAATACAATTTTACTTACGTATACCCTGCCAATATATCCATAAGACTACTTTTTCCTGCTCCTGACTGTCCTATGATGACGGATAGTTCTCCAGCACTGAACGACCCGCACATCGCATCAAGGATCACCTTGCGACCTAGTGATTGAAACAAAAACTTAAATCATTATTATGTACCCCAATTGTAACTAGATTGAAAAAAAATATTTATTATTAAAAAAAAATGAGAATATTGTCTACTACAAACAAAGCGAAACCTTGGTGAAGACGCCTAGGTTTTCGGTTTGTCAGTGAGTTGACGCTTCGTCTGCATTTGGTGCGAATATTATTAGTACCTCGGATTAATTAGTTATCGTCTCAAAACTACAGGAGTTACGCTGGAAATACTTTGTCACTAACCATACTTACCAGACCTTACTCCAACAGATTTCGATTATTTTCGAAATTTCGATAATTTTATACAAAGGACCAAATCCGTTGAGTCGGTGAAAGTCGCCTTCAAAGAGTTCACCGATTCCCATCCCCAGGATTTCTACGGCAGATGCGTCAATGAACTTCCAATAAAATAGCAAAACTGCATCGACAATAATGGCCAATACTTCCATGAATTAAATATATCTATAATGTTTATTAACTAAAATTGTTCGATTTTTCTAAACAAAACAGATATTTCATAGGTGAGGACTTAAATAGGCAATAATATTCTGATCAGACATATTAATATGAATGTAGGTGGTGTTTGCACTATAACACGACGCAACGACACGTTATTCTTATGACGTAAAGGAAGACGTTTGTTATCAAAGGACAAAGCCAATTGTTTCAGACAAGGAACTGAAAACGGCTTTACACACAAAGATAAAATATTTTAAACCGATTTGTTACCAGGTGTGAATTTATAATTATAACATGTATAAGTATGCATATGTAGGTAGATAATTACTAGACGTGAATTAGATTATTTGACACATGATGATAATTAAGTAAATTACATACGGCGCAGATACCACGCACTAAGTTGTTATTAAAATGTTTGGTCTAATATCTACATACATAATATATAGTTTAAAGAAATGAGAAATATTAATTCATACTTACATTATATATGACTGTTTGAAACAAAATGTTCGGAAACTAAGAATAATTCTAAGTTAAAATACATTACTGAATGTACTCTACCCACACTGAGAAAGCAATGATTTTTATTTTTATTATTATTTTTTTATATAGACAATTACACAAATTGTGTGATCCCAAACTGAGCCCTAGCCTTGCACCATAGGTACCACACCACACACATGGGTGTGGGGCCCCGACTTGGATGGTAGATGCTCCGCCACCAAGCCGACGGGCCAATCGTAGATATTAACTATGTATTTTCATATGTATGTACGAGAATGTTTATTTTATGTAAAATACACTTTATTGATCATTGTTCATTACAAATGGTAATGTGAATTGTATTGTCACACCTCATGCCAATCAAGTTTTGCATAAATATCATATATTGCGTCATGCCATTTTTTAATAAACTTTTCCATTATATTCCACTTTTTTTGAATGAATATTTTTTCCATTTCTAAACGAACTCTGTAATAGAGGTTGTAATGAAATAAAAAGTTTCTTTGTCATGTCTGGTAGGGAGGTCATTAGTTTTTGCTCGCATGCGCATGATGCATGGATTAGCAAAAATGTGCCATATAGCCTGTTAAAACTAGTTTTAAACTTTCAGTTTAATGGCTCCACCTCCTTTTGTAGTAAAGATAGCGTAGTAACGATAAATGTATATTCTATTAAGTAAACGGAACCCTGGTTTTGCAAATAATGTAATCTGTATTACACTGCCTTCAGTAGTTATTGCTGGAACAAACATATAAATAAATTCTAAAAATGCTTGTTTTGGATTCAGGTTCAGGGACGCCTAAGAGCTTATGTCAGACTTCCGGTCACTTCCCATAAATATCTTCAATGTAGACGACACGGTTCTGTTACAGTTTTATAATAATAGGTACTAAAGAACGAGAAAAATTTGAATACAAGTATATGTATTCTGTTTTCGTACAATAAATAATCTGATAATTTAACAATACTGAAATATGAATACAACAATAAAAATGAAAATTTTAAATTATAATTAAGGGTCGGAGTCCCCACGGCCCGTAGTCAAAAGTACGCACAATTCCGTCAAGACGCTACGCATAGTCACAGATTATGCACAGACTACACACGCACGCATAGATAGTTCCACACAGTGGAACCACAGTTGTCGCGTACTCGTGTCTCAGCATTAGATATGTATTGGGTCCTTACATATGAAATTAGCGTTTTGTCGTACTGACCACTTTGATCTGAAATATCTCCTCTTTGGTTAAGAATTCCAAATTCAAATTTATAAATTCATTTAGCTGGTACATTTGAGTTTTGAAAACAGTCATTCATTTGTTTTTTTCCTCATTATTTTTTTCTTTGGCGTCGCTATTACCGCACAATGGAAAACATGAAATATCGGTATATTTACGAGTACGAGTTCTACTGTGGCATCAGTGCTGCAGAAACAGCTCGAAGAATTAATGATGTGTACGGCGCTGGTGTCGCAAAAGAAAGCACGAAACGTTTTTGGTTCCAACGTTTTCGTTCTGGAAATTTCGACCTTCAGAACCAACCTCGTGGACGGCCGGAGACCAAAGTGGAAAATGAAGAATTAAAGGCTATTGTGAAAGCGGATCCATCACAAAGCACTTCAGAGATAGCTGCAGGCTTCGGGGTAAGTGACAAAACTGTATTAATCCACTTGAAGCAAATCGGGAAAGTAAAAAAACTTGAACGATGGGTACCTCATGAATTGAGTGAATAGAACTTGCAAACACGTGTCGACTGCTTTGTTACATTGCTCAACCGACACAATAACGAAGGGATTTTAAATCGAATCATTACTTGTGATGAAAAGTGGATACTGTACGATAATCGGAAGCGCTCGTCGCAATGGCTGAACCCTGGAGACCCAGCCAAATCCTGCCCTAAACGAAAATTGACTCAGAAAAAGTTACTTGTGAGTGTTTGGTGGACTAGCGCCGGTGTCGTTCACTACAGCTTTCTAAAATCTGGCCAAACGATTACGGCAGATATCTATTGTCAGCAACTGCAAACCATGAAGGAAGAACTAGCTGCTAAACAACCGAGTTTGGTCAATCGCTCTAGGCCACTGCTGCTTCACGACAACGCAAGACCACACACTGCACAACAAACAACCACTAAGTTAGATGAGTTACAATTGGAATGTCTGCGACATCCACCGTACGCCCCGGACCTTGCTCCAACAGATTACCATTTTTTCCGGAATTTGTACAACTTCTTACAAGGAAAAAAATTCAACTCCGATGCGGCAGTCCAAACCGCCTTCAAAGAATTTATTGATTCTGGCCCCCATGGTTTTTTAGTAAAGGGATCAATGAACTACCTATGAGATGGCAAAAGTGCATAGATAACAACGGTGCATACTTTGATTAATTAAATATATTTTACAAAAAAAAATTGACTTTATATTCGTCCCGTACAAAACGCCAATTTCATATGTAAGGACCCAATATTTAGATATGACACATTATAATCATAATTACATTTTAGACAAAATTAAATGTAGTAGGAATTACGTACGTCCGCACTAATTAAAATGAAATACAGATACAAAATAATAATAATTGTATTTTGTCGTAAGGGTTCTGTAGTCAATTAGCAAAAAACGCATAGATAATTTCGTCCTGTTCGTCTGCCACAGTTATTTTACACTGAAGTATTCATATACCTCAGAGTAAAAGAGCTGTGGCACAAATGTAAAGAAAGAGAAAAAAAATCAGATACGAGCTTACAGATATAACTTTCAGTGACGTAAAACCGTACTTTGGAAAAAGCAAAAAACTTTCGACCATACTATATTTTGTAATACAAATATCTTTTTGAAGACAGAAAAAATAGTTTTTCATAATGTCACATATATTCACTATTTTTTTGTTACCATGAGATTATTTCCGATTTCATCGAAGTCCCTTAGGGAACTTCGAAGTATTAGTACTTAGCGAATCCCTAAAACCGGATAGGGATACCCTAACGATGAAATTTTCAAAATAGTTTCGGTTTCAAGGGTTCGCTAAGTATTAGGGTACTTTGGTGAAAAAGGGCCGAAAAACATACGTGATGTCACGTAAGTCATTTTTCCTGTCCTAATAATTTTCTATTACATGAATAACAACTCTCTAATAGACTCTCAGGATTTTGAAGGCATATTTCGCTAAAGTTAAAAGTTTAAAGTTATTAAAAGGTAATTATTACATTTATTGCTATTAAATAAAAAATGTTATATAGCAGCGAGTTTTCAGCCAGGCGGTTTTCATACACGGCAGCCTACATACAATGTATGGAATATTATAATGTGTTAAAATTTGAATATGGTATGAACATCATTTTCAAATCCAAGATGGGGAATATTACTTTTTTGGATAAATCGATATGGGTGTCACTTTATAGCACTGGTTCCCAAACTTATTTTGTCTACTGAGTCGAGAGCTCATGCAGTCGTTGTCTAAGATGCCTCCTAGCTAAATGAAATTACAAATCACCCCCCAGGCCTCTACACAACGCCCCCATTTTTTTCTGGGTCTCTTACCACCTCCCTTTAGGCTTGCAGCGCCCACAAGGGGGCGTTATCGCCCACTTTGGGAATGGCTGCTTTATAGGTTTCTCGGGGTGCTGATTACGAAAATTATGTTTATTTTCAAATCCAAGATGGCGAAAATTCTTTTTTTTTGGATGAATCGACATAGGTATCATATTCTAGGTTTCTCGGGGTGCTGATTACGAAAAGGACGCTCATTTTCAAATCCAAGAACGCGAAAATTACTCTTTTTTGGATAAATCGATATGGGTGTCAAATTCTAGGTATTTCGGGGTGCTCATTACAAAAATGACGAACAAGATGGCGAATATCATTTTTCTGGACAAATCGACATGGGTGTCTTATTCTAGGTTTTTTGGGGTGCTGATTACGAATATGGTCATTTTTAAATCCAAGATGGCGAATGTTACTTTCTTGGATAAATCGACATGGCTATCACATTCTAGGTTTACCGGGGTGCTGATTACGAAAATTACGTTCATTTTCAAATCCAAGATAGCGAATATTAGGTACTTTTTTTGATAAATTGACATTGGTGTCATATTCTAGGTTTCTCAAGGTGCTGATTACGAAAATAGCTTATATATTCTAATCCAATATCCCACATCGATTTATGCAAAAACTAAAGGTCCACCATTATGGATTTCCAAGTAAATGTCATTTTCTTAATCTGCACCGCGACTAACCTCTATACTTATAATAATATAATTTATTCAAAAAATAATGTCCATCATCTTGAATTTCAAAATTAACGCCGTTTTCGTAAACTACACCCTGAGAAATCCCGAAACTAACACCCATATCATTTACAAAAATTGAGATCCACCGTCTTGGATTTCCAAATGGACAGCACCCCAAAATACTAAGAATTTGACATCCATATCGATTTATTCAAAAATGAAATATTCACCCACCATCTTGGATTTAAAACTGATGTAAAACATCATACTTCACTTTTTCTTAACGCTTGATTTTATTCTCTATATAATTTTTAAGACCGCGGGTTACAATATATGAAAATCAATTCTTGAGGAATTAAGGGTCGGAGTCCCCACGGCCTGTAGTCAAAAGTACGCGCAATTCCGCACAAGACGCTACGCATAGTCACAGATTGTGCACAGACTACACACGCACACATAGATAGTTCCACACAGTGGAACCACAGTTGTCACGTACTCGTGTCTCAGCATTAGATATGTATTTAGATATGACACATTATAATCATAATTAAATTTTAGACTCCAATAAATAATCAAAGGCAAAAAGCTTCCTATCTTGTTTGTAATGGTTGGAACGTTTTGATCATCTTATCACTTTTCATAGGAACTACAGTGGAATCCGTTTATTATGACTCCGCCTGTATTGACCAACCGCTTAATATAAAGTAATTGCAGTGCGAAGTTTGGTTTTCATATAAAATTCCTTATAACAAAGTTCGGATATAATGACTCCGCTTATAGTGACATGTCGCTTACTATGACTTATTTTTAAGAAACTATGTCCGGTTATAATGACGGAAATGAATCCTAACATCTCTCGTTTTTGTGACCCTCTCTTTGCGACAACATTCGATGCGTGCGTAGCTTGTTATTGTTTTGATTCTCAGTGACGAGTTGATAGTTCAAGTAATCAACAATTTCAATTCAACAATTTTTGTTATATGTTCATATGTATATTTGTTTTGTGTAAGTTCATGTTTTTATTTAATTTTTTTTATTAATAGACACAAATTGTAGTTATTCTCTCTATAAAACTAAATATCCAACAAGAATAGGAAGTTGTTTATTATCTAAGACCATGTTTTATATGACGTCCGCTTACTATGATTTGTAGTCCGCTTATAATGACATCATGTCATTATAAGCGGATTCTACTGCATAAACTTACTAAAACCAGTAGTACCACTACAGTGAATTTTTATATTTGTACACAGAGATCGCGAAATTTTCAAAATGAAGAATTGACAGCCGGCGGACGATTGAAGGAGGGGAGCCTAGCGTTCACGATAGCACGGAAGCCGTTTGGCGGCTGGGTGCCCATACTAGATATTGTATGAAAAAATAGCGCGTAAAAATGTGGTATATTTGATAATCTATTGCATAAAAACTGCAAATTGTATTGGAATGATGACTTGATATTTTATTATAAATTTGATATAAAATTTGTTGTTTTTTCTGTTGTCACTACAAAATATTATTGCAATTTTCTTTATTTAGGTAATGCTCCATTTTACAGAGCAGCGAGTAGTATTTATTTAGTTTATAAATTTATATATTTACTATCATCTAAACTCGGAATGCCAAACCTTGTCGGGCATGATTTAGAAACGCCGACCCTTAATGTTATAAATTCAGATCGAAAAAAGACATACCTACATTGCGTCTACCATACAAAACGAGTGAAGATTAAAAATTAAAAGAGTATTCTATTTTGTACAATTTTTTATGCACTGTTTTTTAAAATATTTTATTTTTGCACTTTTGCGCAAAATATTCGTATTAAATGCAACCATCTTTCAATTTGTTATTTCAATTTATTAGCTAGTTAATTTCATCTAGTAGTACATTCTGTTTTCTGTTCCACATAACAACGTGAAAATATATGTATATTTTATTCAAAGTAATTATTACAAATATTTAAGAATACGTGAAGACAATTTAAGAATATATTAAAATTCCGAAACATTGTGTAAAACCACTGGGATGTCAAAGACCAATGTGGGAGTATTGAAATATGAATCTATTTGTTGTATTCACTATTACCTATATCTATATGTAATGAACTTTCATTTTTCCTATTAATGTTTTAAAAATTTTAAATTATCACGACTTGTACACATCTTACAATATTTATTCACGGGTCTACGTCGCGTTTATGCTTTAAGGCTCTTTGGACCGGTAAAGTACGAGGATATGGGATTTTGCTGAGTTTTGGGTAGAGTTTTTGGGTTAACTAAGTAAATTATACAAAAACTGCAAGTTGAAATAAGTAGGCCATTCTTTCATCTATAATCGTATGGATTTAAATTTTTAAAATTCATAATAGAACATACTGAAATTTTTTTTTTTCTCAAAGAAGATTTTTCGCATTTACGCAGTACGCGAATTTATTGATTTTCAAGGAGTCCGCAAGGGCTTTTTAATCAAATTACACACAAAATTTAAGTTGAAATATATAGTTCGTTCTTTCGATTACAATCTGATGAGAAATTTTTTTTTAAATTAATAGAAAAACATAGTGAAATAAATTTTTTTCTCTGAGATGAATCACCAAAGAACAAGAAATTACTAACTTTTGAGTGTTATGTTCGGGCTTAATAAGCAAAGTATACACAAACTAAAAATTACAGTAAATAGATCATTCTTTCGTCTATAACCAGATATGTAGGAAATTTTAAAATTCATAGCAGAACATAATGAAACTATTTTTTTTTTTGGGCAAGAATCGCTACAGTACGATAATTTGCTGATTTTTGGGTACTACTTACGGGCTAACTAAGCAAATTGCACTCAATCTGTAAGTCAAAATAAATTGTTCAGTCTTTTGTCTACAATCGTATGGATTTCAAATATTGAATATCATAGCGGAACATACGAATTTTTTTTTTCTGAGAAGTATCCCCCGGTCATGGTAATTTTACTCGTAACTTTGGAGGATAAGCCAGCTATAATGAAAGAACAGAAAAGTTTTCTGTTATCACTAAAAATAAGTTTATTGTTATAACAACCATAAAAAAAATATATGTTTTTCACATTCGATAAGAAAAGTAAAAAAAACAGGATTCATTGACTCGAATACTTTATGTAAAAGTTGATGTCACCGATGTGGCGCTTCAGTCGGGCTACGAGCCCTGTAGAAAGTGGACGTTTACACCAATTTTATTCATAAAAAGTGTTGCCAGTGAAAAAAATAAATGTAATATCGATATATTACTTCATGTGTCCAAAATTTTAATAATCGGTTAGTATTCAATTTAAGTATGACATAATGTAACTCATTTACTGTAATATAACGTAAATTGTCATAATTATGTTATTTAGAAAGAAAACGAATGCCTAAAAGTATATTAAAGTTAATGTAATGGCAATATGCCAATTTTATGTCAGTAAGTAAGTGTCAGTAAGTACCTAGTTATAATTATATCTATAATTTATATTTTTACCAAATTTTTGGCGGGATTTTATGGGAGCGGTTGGGCGTTTATTTTAATTATTTGCAAATTGTTTACTAGTAAATATCGTGATGTAAAATTGATATAGTTTTGCGTCCCAAGTATCTACGCTGTTATGCATTGTGCGAAATTGTTGAAATAAGAGCTTATTCTGTAGCGTGATGTTGGGATTTTTTTAGTGGTTTATTCGGCTAAAGTCGATCCTACTATAAAGACTGCTTCGATATATTTGTCGCCAGAGAATGTAATAAACATTAAAATGTATTATGTCGACATTTGATATTTTAAGAAGAATATTTCATTTCATACTAAAGACGTCGGCTGTTATGTGCATAGACTCCTTTGCCTTCCCTCTCAACGCATAATTGTACAAAAAATATATTTTCACCGCGCTTTCAAAATTTTTTTATCAATTTTGCAATTTTCTCAACTGCAAATACATAGTTATCATAATTTTTTCACTAATCGCTATTTATCATTAATTATACATATAAAAAATCTCTCTTTATTTATGTTCAATTATTCTTCTGTAAAGATATGTATTCGTAAAAGTGATTGTTTAAAAACAATAACTTTGTATATTTCAGATGGGGAAAGTAAGGCAATTTAACAAAATTACCAAAAAGAGGCGTTTGCATTTACAAATCTGTATAGAAAATACACGCAATACAACACGAAAACACCATTCAGAAAGGTAGGTAATTATTATGTTACAGAAAAAATAGTATGCTAGTTACTAGTTGGGTATGAAACTGTTATAGTAAGTTTGAACCCATTGAACGTTTATAATGTATACTTGCCTATTTGAACTAACGAGAGCATCGATTATTACTTGTATAACAAAGTGATATTTAATTAAAATTCATTTCAGACATTTCTCATAAGTCACAATTTAAACTTTAATTAATAGTTCCTAATGCATTAATGGTATTTTAGTGATTTTGTAAATGTCTCAGATCACCACTTGTTACCACTGATTTATACTTATACCATTTGTGTGACCCCAAAATAAGCATACTTCATACTATGATGATGCACTCAGGCTACAAACTGGTAACTGGTAGTCTGGATGTTACTAAATACTCTTCCAGTAAGTAGACTCACAGTTTAACTCGTTTCATGAACAGAATTAATCTGAGCAGGACATTGAAAGAACAAATTAAGTGATCAGACTGGGAATCAAATAGCTCGGATCCTAGGACCTCGGAATGAACACAGCTTTATATTCATGTATATGTATATTATATTAAGAACCATAAAAAACGCATAAGGCCTATTTATAGAAAAACTAATACATCCGAGAATCTGGTAGTAAACTAGTATCAGTAACAAATAATTATAACGTAAAGCTGTTGTTCTATGAAATTTCTATGTAGGTACTTCATTAAAAATCACATCTATGACTTCATAAGTAAAGTTAACTGTCCCTAATATATAATATGTAAACTAGGTGCCTAAATGAGAATTTATCAGAAATTGTATGCGAAGAGGACACAAAGTATAGTTTTAAATTTAAAAAATAGTAATCAAATCAATTCAATTTTTAAAAAATTGACAAATTTATATTATGTAAGTGAAAATTGTAATAAATATATTAATTCTATGTAACAATAACAAATAATTATAATGAAAAACTTGTTCTATGAGATATTTCTATGGAGGTATTTAATTAACAAATCACATTTGTTATAAATGAAATTAACTATTCCTAATTTATAATTTGTAAAGTACTTAAGTGAGAATTTATAAGATATTGTATGCGGAGAGGATATAAAGTATAAAGTTTTAAATTATAAAAATAGTTAATTATTATTAATGATTCAATTTTTAATAAATTGTTAAATTTATGTTATGTAAGTGAAAATTGTAATAAAGCCCACATATTAATTTTATGTATCGCAGTTCTATCAACCAGCATCTAACAAGTGGAATTGATCATTTCGAGTGCAACAGATTGAGACTGTATCTACAGTAAGTACTTACTACTTTATGTAATGTGTAGGATTTTGAAAATTTAGTACCTATGCCTACCCTAATATGATGCTTACCTATATGACAGTATTTGCCTAATACTTACCTAATATTTTTAATATTACAATAATTTTTAACAAAAATATTGCAATTAGTTTGCAATGTAAAGAAATGTAGTCTATTCGAGGACGATGTAACCCAGTCTATTACATGAGTAATGGTAACCATTGTCCACTGTTACTATTACTACATGATATGTGAAAGAAGTAATAAAAAATAATTATGTTTACATAGACATGTTATCTGTAGTAAATACAATTAATATGAATAAATATATTATATAGTAGGTATGTATAAAAGAGCAATAAATAATGTGAAATTGCTTGCTTGTTTGAAGCCAATTGGCAGCAACTCATTTAGTCAATCACCAGCAAATGACATAACACGTCTGATTCGTAAAGTAAACATTTCAAAATCTTATGAAATTTTAAATAAAACATATTTATAATTTAATTGATGATGATACTAGATAATTAATAAGTTTTTCTGGCCAGTATTTAGGATTAAACACTTTTAGTAGCTAGTGCCCGTGGAAAAAACGACATGAAAAGTGGTATGTTACATTCGCAAATGAATTGATCTCGGATTTCATTCACTTCAATGATGATATTTACTGCTAGTTGGCAACATTTGCATTGCAATTTCGATATGAGATTATAGATACGTTCCGTAAAAAATTTCATAATTATTTCTTCCAATTGGAAAAAACATATAACGTTTGATTTTAAATGACGGTCACAGTCACACTTGACTAAAAAGTAACAATTGAACTATGAAGTCTTATTCTTGTGTACAAAAAAGTTATGATTGAAACTCATTTCAACTAGATTTATCTATACCATTCCAATGTTCCAAATAAAATTACCATATTTAGTAAGTGATGTAGGGTGACCAACGTACAATGATGAATAATGGAAACTTTCTCTAATGTTATTACTGAAAGCAATAAATACTAATTTGTGTCGTTTTCCATATGGTAGTTACGGGAAAAATTTCTAAGCTTGTTTCTTATTGTTACAACTAATGTAAATTCTTTCTTAATGATCCGTTTCGAATCCATAACTTATTCAGAAATATATTTTATAGTAATAACAAATAGAATTGGTGTTTCCATTAAATTAATCCGTCTATTAATGAAATAACGTGAGCGCATCTTTCATAAGTATTTAACTGTTAGTATCCATAACAAAACTTTTATCTTGAAAATACTGAATATTGCATCAATTTGTCTCACAGTTATTTCGAATAGTCAGATATATTTGTTTTTTAATTTCAGTTTGCCAGTAAGCAAAAACAAATGCTTGCTAAAAGGCAAAAAGAATTGTAGACAGATTATTTTTTTCAACAAATTCAGGAAATTGCAGATCATGAATCTCTTCATGACTGTAAGTTTTCTTATTTAAATATTAATAGAGAAGTTAAATTTGGTCTTTACTCAAAATTTTATGTTAATTGTAAATTGTGCAACAAGGAGTTTAATTTGGAGACGTCTCGTAATTTAAAAGAAAAAGCGACTATTAACCATGAAGCAGTAGCTGGAATAATTTCTATTGGATGTGGTTTCTCTCATTTAAGATATTTTCTGGCAACCTTGGACATACCATTTTTCACTGTGAAATTATATCGTTCTCACCATGACACCATGTTCAACTGGTGGGAACAGACAACTGCACATAGCATGGCTCAAGCTGCTCGTGAGGAAGCTGAGTACGAGCACCGAAATTAATTGGCAATGTCAATGAAAAGGGAATTAGACAAATAGAAGACAGCGTAAATTCCGGCCGGAGGAATGGGATCTGCGTGTCATGAAGCGTTACTATCAATAACGCTGTACTGTTATTAAAAAGGTATTCGTAATTTATAATGCGTAACTTTTATCATTTATTTTTGCTTTTATCTTCCCTAAAATTTCTACAATGTTCATTCCGTTAAATGATTATAATGTTCATTAGTATTGGTTTTTATTTTATAATAAACTTTTATGATTTTCTGATCTTCCTTTATACCATGTATTTCCAGCATATAGCAGACACCAGACTCCCCCGATGACAATTTGGTGGTGGTTTGAATGATATGTACATTGTATTAATAGAGAGTAAATGTTATAAGTAAATGAATATTATCTCTTCATACTATGTTTTATCTCATAGTAATATGTAGTATAGAACAAGTAAAGAGACAAATGGAAGAAGGAGTACCTTCATGCCAGGGGATTATAATGTTCGTTATTACATCTTTTTATTTTATATTATATTAACTTTTATCTTTTATAATTTTTGATCTTCCTTTATTTTTTCCAGTATATTGTGTCCCTTCATACTATGTTTCATCTTCTACTAGCAGGTAGTATGGAACTAGTGAAGAGAAGAAGAGGGAAGAGGGAGTACATTAAAGTCAGAGGAGAGGAAGAGGATGTGAGGGTCATGAAGCATTATCATCAATAACGCTTGTTATTATATATATCATCAATACTTATGAATAATGGCAAACGGTATTATTATTATATAATGTATTAACTTTTATCTTTAATGATTTTTAAATCTTTCTTTATATTTTTCCACCATATTATGTCCCTTCGCTCTGTTTTTATCTTCTTAATACATAGTTTTGGAGAAGAGGTGATGTATTTAGTCTCTTAAGAAGAGAGAAAGAAAATCGGTGGGTCATGAAATCTTGGTAATGAACGGGTCATTAGCAAGACTAATAACGTTAAACTGTGTAAATACTTGTATAATAAGATGCTTATCGATGTTAGTATTATATATCAACTTCATCTCTTATTGTTTCCTATATTTTTAATCCCAACCCAAAAAGAGGGGTGTTATAAGTTTGAAGTGTGTCTGTTTGTGGCATCGTAGGGCCTAAACGGATGAACCGATTTTGATTTAATTTTTTTTGTTTGAAAGGTGACGTGATCGAGTGTCCTTGGCTATGATTTAAGAAAATCTGTTCAGCCGTTTAAAGAATATTAGTTCTTTTTTAGTTTTTGAAGGGACGCGAGCATCTTCTACTAGTCTGTTCGATACGAAATTTAGTATCTTATAAACATAACATAACATAACATAACATAACTTCACGCTGTATCCCCAACGGGGTAGTCAGAGAGGACGGAGCGCCAGGAGTCGCGGTCCTTACACACCTCTTTCGCTTCCTCAAATCTCATCATTCTCCTCACACAGTGAGTGGTAAAAGAAGCCAAGGAAGACCAAGGCTGACTTATGAAGATCAAATAGCCAGAGTGTTAGCAGACGGAAATGTCAAAAGCACTCGCATACCTAGTATCTTATGACTTCAATAATGTCACAATAACATGGTAAACTTGACCTGATGCTGCAGCATCGTCTGAAGTCAGCAGGATACCCAATTCCTCTCCACTTATAGTAGAGATATCATGTTTAAGCTCATTGGAATGGTCTCTATGAATAGGGTTTAGATAGATAGATGGTGATCAGGGTCTGATGATAGATCACACAACTATTGTCAGAATATTCAGATTTTGGTGAGGCACGATCCCATGTCGCAATTTCGTGTATCGTCCCGGGAAGTATTTGCGTGAATGTAGATCGTAGTAATAGTGTAGATTGTAGTGTTTAAAAATCATGAAATAAAACAAATTTAAAATTTAAAAACCCCTGATTCAATAAAGAAACTCCAAAAAGTAAAATAATAATATGTACCTCATGGGCCTTATAATTTGTGATAAGTTTCGATATAAATAGTAGCAGTAATATATCCAAGCGTTGTCGCGTCGGGGGACCACTAAATAAATAAAGTAAAAACTTAGCTTAACTTAGACTTGAAGACGCTTGGACATATTACTACTTCTATTTATATCGAAACTTATCATAAACCTAAAGGGCATTGAGGTACATATTATTTTCTTACTTTTTAAAGGTTTATTTTTGTCGGGAGCTTTTTATGTTTTTGATTTTCTTGTCCTTCATACAGTATAGTGTGTTGCAAAGGACAGATACATTATAGACTAAATAGGAGTGGAAGTAACTTGTAACTCTTCGATATTATCAATACTTTATTTTGTTTTGTTAAGTTTATTGTTTTTGATATAGACAGAGTGAAGAGACGAAAAATGGAAGCAGAATTATCTTCGATTACAGTGAAGAGGTCCTGCAAGATGCGAAACGCCACTAACAGTAACTTGGAATAAAATACAGAAGAATCCGTAATGAGTACAATAATAATGGACACCCTACTATTATTAATGTATAGTTTAGTCAAAAGTGTACTAAGTTTTAACAAAATATTTTAAATAAAAACTAAGTTATAAACGTTATATTATTTCGTTACATGTAATTATATAAGTGCAGTTTCCTCTTTACTTGTACATACAATTGTCATACATACTTTCCTGTATTTATTACCTAAATTTTAAAAAATATGAGAAACCGATTATAATCTAGTATTTTTTTCTCAAATTAAATTAATAGTAATAGATCCGACTGAGGTTGACCTTCCCTAATCAAGTTTCCTAATAAAATAAATATTTTATACAATATAATGTATAATAAACAAAACGAGCTAGGGTTGCCACCCCACATCCCTGCATTTTGAATTAAAAATTATTGAATTAATTTTTTTCAATAATTATTGTTATGCAGTTTCTAACGAGTAAAAGATGGAAATAAAACTCCAAAGTAGGGTTGCAAACAAAGATAACCCTATACAATCGTGTTCCTAATATTATTATCTACATTTTCACATATAATTTTCATATGTAAGGAAACTATGAGAGTAAATTACTAATACACACTTCCCTATTTACACTTATCAACCTTTAATTATTGCTTAGAAAAAGGTAGGCAACCCTACTTTGGCGTTTTATTTAGGGAATTTCCTCGATTAGGGAAGGTCAACCTCAGTCGGATCTTGGACTAATTGAATAATGATTACAGAATTAGAAATTACCGTATAAGTGACCTTTTTTTACTAGGAAGTCTGATTTTAACTAGCTGCAAGTGTATACAGTTGAGATCAACCTTGGTGCACGTCTAGTTCAAGTTTAAATTACTAGCTAGCTTACATAGATCCGCATGGATGGATGACCGAAGCCTCACTCCGTTCGCTTGCGACCCCAAAGGCCGGCCTCTTGTCCTTAGAATACCGTAGCCAAATTCTCTGGCCCAAGCCACAGGGTAGGTGTTCTTGTTATTGCCGATGACTCCAAAACCATACTCTTACTCATACTAATAGAAACCTTGGTATTCACCAATATACCTACATGTCAATACCAAATAAGCCGAAGTCGAAATGGTCCGTAGGTACTAGACGGCGAATTGTTAACTCCACGGTATCATTAGGCTGTTGGTTATCATCCATTACCAAAGAACTTGTCGAAATCAGTAGAATGAGTTGGATTTCAATGGGTTTATTATGAGTCGTCTGACTAGGAGTACTTGGGTTTCGTTATCTACTGCATCACACTCAGATCTCTGAATCACATCATCAAGTACAGTATAGTACATAGAATATAATATAAGTATATTCTTGCGCATCATCTGATCCTGGCCCTAGTCTCGTGACAGCAAACAGGTCAAAAAATCTTTACGATATAAGTAGGTGTAACGCATTATTTTTTATTTTATTATATACAAATGAACACCTAATATAATATATGAGAATATGTGTAATATTTTTCAAACTATGTCTAATATGTTTATTTCTAAACTCAATACGATTTCATCTCATAAATATTTCTGAACGTAATGCTTAGGAAACATTCAATAGTATTATAACTTTATTTGCATGTGTGGCCTACGGGAATGGCGCGTGTGTGAGTGTGGGAGAAATCTGTGAAATTAGGTACTATGAACACGTTCGATAAGCAAACGCCATCTAGCGTACGAATGTTTCCCCTAAAAGGAGAGCCACAAGGCCTTAAGGCTAATTACCTATTTTAACCCGATGTCTCGACCGGATTGCACCGATCGGGTGTTAAAATGTCTTTAAAAATTCATTTCCTTCATTCGCACCTTGATTTCTTCCCTGAAAATCTCTGACAAATCAGCGACGAACATGGAAAGCGTTTTCACCAGGATTTGAAATTTTGAAGCGTTTGAAAATTTGAAGATTTGAAAGGGTACTGGGACCAGGCCATGTTAGGTGATTATTGCTGGTCTACTATAATTATAAGGGACACAGACACAAAAAAATATAAGAAAAAAGCTAAGGCAATTCATTTTTAATTTTTCAAATATCTTTTGTAATCATTTTTTTTTGTAAATCAAAACAATCATTATTTTGGAAACGTGTTGGATTTTTTTTATAATTATTTTGAAACTGAGTACATCTCAATTGTTAAGAACAAACACTTTTCATTTCAAGGACAAAAACCATGTAAACTAGTGTTATTAATTAATGCTCAATTATCTACAAGTTCATAATAGTAAATGACTTTATATGATGTTTATAAGTAGAAACAAACATGTAGAAGTGTGTTTTTTTTTCAGTCAAACTTTAAAACTGCTTTTTCTCAAAACAAACTTTTTCGAAGTTTTAACTTTAAATGTCTGTTAAAAATATATGCCAGTTTTTGAATATTTTTAATCCTTATTATCAATTGACTAGTCTAAATTCCGAATCTAGTCTTAACTCAATACCCCACTACTGAACCCTTTTTGCTTGGACGCCCACATATTGACAAAACAATGTTTTTAGAACTTGAATGCACGGAGTTGTATACATGGGTTTTAGTATTGCTAGATTCCAAATTTAAAAATCGGCTAAGAGCGTTGAATGTTTATTTAGGGTTCCGTAACTATTTCGGACAAAATAGAAGGTAAATAGTTAATTTAGAAGTCATATTAAGAAAAATAAACTGGTTCCAATATACCCATTAGTAAGCTCTCTGTTTCTTATTTCTGGTTTTGAGCAGCAATTTACGTTTATCGGTTGATACAAAGATGTTGGAATCGGTAAATTGACTGTATCGACTGTGACATACGGACAGACAGGAGGGACAGACGGACACACAGACCGACAGCGGGCGAATATGATTAAATTATAAGATTACTGTTTTTTGAAATTTTGGCTGTGGAACCGTAAAAAGGGTGTATTTTATTGCGAATCGTCGTCAGTTGCCGACATCTAAGTTGAGCTCTCTTTGACCATTTTGCGACTGCAGTAGTCGTCACATCACGACTATTATTATTGAGAGTAAATTGATCTATTTAATCATGCAGTATTGTGTATGTAATATTATGCTTTTCCATTTACTTATTGGGACAGTCGTTTCTTAAAAGGAAATAAGTGAAACTGAAAGCAAAATATGAGTATAAAAACGTTTACGTATAAAATATAATTAGCTATATAGTACGTAAAAAAAGCCCTGTCCGATCCGATAGTATTAGAAAATTATATTATTCATGAAAGTAAAAATGTTATTATAGTTGAAAACGTTTTTAGTACCTAATTATATGCCTAATCCCAAGACAATGTAGGCCTAGCATTATAGAAGCTTCAAAATACGCCGTGCAGCTTATGTTTTGTACTAAAGTTTCTCCACGACAGGTATTGCAAGTACGCATTTACTCTGAGGTCTACTGTCCACAGAAGCGTAACTTCATAGATGTTTATTCGTTACTATACGCCTGGCGTGCGCTTGTTTGCTGTTTACATTTAAAACTAAGCAACTCTGTCGAAGAGCAGCAACACTACATGCACGCTTCATGATGCCCACCCTCTTGCGTGTCGAACGCTCAGTTGCATATGTAGGCAGTAAACAGACATACATCAAGCGTATAATGACGAATACGCGTCTATGAAGCTATGCCTCTGTGGAGAGTTGCCTTAAGAGAAAACGTACGCTTGCGATACGCTTCTTGTAACTTTAGTACGCCATGCTGCACAAGCTGCACGTTGTATTTTGAAGCGTCTATGAGGCGACGCTTCTGTGGACAGTAGCCCTTAATCATTTACGAATGTTTGCAAGAAAAATATGCCGCGCCGCTTGGGAGTCCTGTCATTGTCACCTGAGATGACATTGCTTACTACTAGAAGCGGTATCAAGGTGTTGCACCTTAATGTTCTGAAATGGGAAATAGCTTGAAGATATACTCGTATAGGATATAGGTATATAGTATGTCAAACATTCAAGAAATTATCGGGAATGGATGATTTATTTATGGTTCCAAATGCAATTTTTTGTTTTTTTTTGTTGTTGTTAGATTGGTACAACTGTTTTCCATTTTGGCGCGTAGTTTGAGTTGCATCTGTTATTTATATTAAATACAGTGCTGATTTTAGTTATATCATTCTAGTGTGTATTGCGAATTTCATAATGGACAAAAACATCGAACAAAGAGTTTGTCTTAAATTTTGCATCGCCAAAGGAAATTCGTGTTCGGAGTCGCTGAAAATGTTACAGAAGGCGTACGGTGAATCGACTTTATCAAAAACACTTGCTTATGAGTTGTACAAAGTGTTGAAAAGCGGTCGAGATGTGATGGAAGATTTGCCTTGCTCTGGTAGGCCATCAACGTCTGCAACTGAAGTTAACATCGCAAAAGTGAAGGAAATAGTGACTAAAAATCCTCATTCAAGTTTGAGAGAGATAGCCGCCGAACTTTCTGTGTCTCACGAGTCGATCCGTACCATTTTATATAATCGCTTGGGTATGAAACATGTTGCCGCTCGACTAGTCCCAAAAGACCTGAATTTTCTCCAAAAACTCAATCGCATAAGAGTCGCTGAGGACATGCTAGAACGAGTCAATTCCGATCCAACATTCATGAAACGCATTGTTACTGGTGACGAGACGTGGGTTTACGAGTTTGACATGCAAACTAGTCAACAAACTTCGGAGTGGCGCATTCCAACTGAACCGAAACCGAAAAAACCACGCCAGTCGATCAAAAGTCAAAGTCATGTTGACTGTTTTCTTTAACTATCGCGGTGTTGTGCACTCGGAATTCTTGCCGGAAGGTCAAACGGTAAATAAAGAATATTATTTGGGTGTTATGCGGCGTTTAAGAGAGCAAATTCGACGAAAAAGGCCAGATATGTGGAAAGAAAATTCTTGGATTTTGGACCACGATAATGCGCCTTCGCACAAGGCCATCATTGTGAACGAATTTTTGACCAAAAACTCAACAAATACCATCGAGCAACCACCTTATTCACCAGATATAGCTCCAGCCGACTTCTTTCGTTTTCCTAAATTCAAATTACCACTTTGTGGCACCCGTTTTCATTCGGCAGATGACATAAAGGAGAATTACTTACATTAATTACTAACATTTCGCGTATTATTGATCTTTTCCCGGTACTTTCTTGACAGAGTAGTATATGACATTCTTTTTTTAAATATATTATTGCTTAGCAACGGTGTATTATGATGGTGTGTCATGAACAATTGTAAATAAAAATATATCGTAATAATTTAATGTAGTTATTAATTGCATATAATAGTGTGCTTTGTCGTTGCACTTTATTTAGAAAACTAATCATTTCGTTCTCATGTGAACCATAATCGTGTCACTCTTTTTACCCGATGACGGTGAAGGCAAAAAGAGAGTTAGGTATAATTTTAGCAGCGTATGAATGTAAGTACATTGATTTGAAAATCATATTTTAACTTACTTAACCTAAATTATTTCATTGAAGACAAAATAATAGTCTGGAAATAATCTTCTCTGCATGTGCATTTACTGACTTTCAGTATTTTGTATTTTAATATACCTATTGTAAAATAATGTTGAAGGTAAATTTGACGTTCATTAAATGTGAGAGTAGAGTTAAAGCGAACACCTAAAAGAAGTTATCCCTGTAATTTATTTATTTTAAAAATAGTAATAGCTGTTTTATAAATGTGTTAATTTATTTATTGTATTAAACCTCAATCCAAAGCTATTGTGAACAACAACATTCACAATAATCTCACCAGTTTTTATAATTCCACCATTTACTATCACTTCACATAGAAAGAATAGGTGATGAAAGACTGACGAAGAAAATCTACAGAGCGAAAGTGAGCGGTAAAAGAAACCAAGGAACGAAACTTACGAAATCTAATAGCCAGAGCGTTAGTTGATGGAAATGTGAAAAACACTCGCGTACCTATGCGAAAATGTGTGAAGAGAATGATGAGATTTGAGGAAGCGAAAGAGCGAGTTAGTATGAACCTGAACTTCGTGAGACATCATCGTCGGTAGGCAGAACATCTGATGTAAAGAGCAGATGAACTTGTTCGTAATTACGCGCATGACATACACTAGTTTGTTTTTAGAACAGCTCTGTAGCCCGGGTCAGAGAATAAGACTACGGTGTTCCCACCGCCACAGGAGGCAAAGGGGAGTCGCCCATTCACGCGACCTCGAGGAGCACGACAGCGCGTGTGGTTCACGCTATCGCGGTAATGCACATGCGAGGTTGCAGGAGAGGCTGTTGTGCATTAAGTAGGAAATCCCAGTCCCTCGACGACACACCGAGGATGACCACATCAGGGGGAAAAGCCACACCACATAAACCAATTTCGCCTCCAGGGGGCTAGGTACTTAAGTTCAGGCTTCTCCTGCGTCGCCAAAAAAAGATTTGTTTTTGAAAAATTGTATATGGATATGGCATCTGAAGTACTAAAAAAAATTCCACCGAAGTCTATTATGATAGGTCTCCAATTCAAGAAGTCGAAGGCCGTTTCAAAAATATGCTATTGTACTAAAATGTAATATTTCATATTAAAGAAATTTAAATAAAATAAAGGTTATGAAACTAAAACCTAATAAAGGTTATAAAATTAAGGTTTTTATAAACCACATAGTCGACGTACTTAAAAATTTAGGGCAAGATACTTTTCCTTGCTTAAGTAGAAAGTTAGAGAACTTTTTCAATGAATTTAAAAAAATATTTGCAAGATTTATTAACTACTTGTCGGGTTTTAGTCTTATAACTTTTACTTTGCGATGAATTCTTATAGTTTTTAGCTACCCTTCGCCCAAAACTCCTAAGTCACTAATCGACACGTATTTCACCCCATAACGAAGCATTTTCAAAATATTCCATAGATCAGATTCGGTAGGCAACTAGCACCAAATATTCGATTCGATTCGGCGTTAGAAGACGAGTCTGTATTGCTTATTGAGTCTGTACTAATGGGCTTGGAATTTTCGTCGGAGTATAGCTAAAGATAATAATAATTCATCATATAAAATAGATTTCCGCAAAGTAACACCTCAGTCTTTCCAACTTTTATAATCAAATAATTTCGATACCGACTGTACTGTAGTTTTAGTGTAATACGAGTATGAGTATTTTAAATCAAAACATTAATAAAATATATTTGTAACAAATAAATTTAACAGTTAACATTGTAACACTGTGTTACAGTTGTAAGGCGTTATTTATAAATATGAGTTGTCGTGATAACGAAATACACAGAGAGTTCTTTGTATTTAAATATGACGGCACAACGTCCTTTGAAAGGACGTAATTCAATTACATGTTGGTTACACGTCGCCTTAATTTCTAACCTATACCTACATTTTACATTATTGTGTATTGTGATTGTGTGTCAAATGTCATGTATGTACATTGCACATACATATAATGTATATCAATATTATGCTTTATCTAAATCATTTTACTGATAATGTGACAGATTATGAATAAATAATATTATAGAGATTATTTAAGCGAGATTTTTTTCATTCGCTTCATTAATAGGCGAATATAATGTTAATGGGATAAGAGCTGAGTTCAGAAAACTATATATAAATATATAAAATAATATAAAGTATGAGTTTCTAAGTATGAATATAAACAGAGCTGTTATTAGCATAATATCATATTACGTGTGTGGTAAATATTAGTTCTCAGGCAGCTGAAAGATAATATTAGTGCCTAGATTTTTTAGTGAACATTTTTACTTTACTAATAACTCTTTACCGTGCATTTCTATAACTGTTCGTAATAAATCTAATGTCTTGTTGTCATGTGGCATTACGTACTGTTATACCCCACTGTTGTATGCAATAGAGCTGATCATGCATTCATCCATTGGTCTGATGTGCCAGCATATCAGAATGTATAGGCGAGTTTACAGACTGGATAGTTAGTCCGGGATAAACCTCAGCACGAGTCGGAACTCTAAAAACCTTATTATTTCTATTTTTAAGTTTCTATTTCCATTATATTTACTATTCCTAAAATATAATTATTTTGTAATCGATTAAATCTTTTTTTAAAAACCCAACCAAGTTTCGGCGCGTAATAGTACGTTTATCTAGGTTTGGGTTCCGATAGACGATTCCTTCACAGCACATGCACAACACAAAACACATATATTAAGTTCGTGTCCCGGTTTGAGTATAATTTTATGCACAGGAAAACTTCCGTGATAGACGTCCGTCCATTATCAGTTTTTTCTTACGACTCACTAAAGGGAGGGAGAGCGCGAGGGCGCGTGGAGAGTTAACAATTTATTAAACATAACCCCTGCCCTAAACATTGGACTACATGTTTATGTTAGTTAGGTAGGTAATTTTAACGGAAAGTTGGACTAATTTAGCGAGACTGCGTTTTAGAATACCAACAGGAGTCTGGACGTCGACCACATGGACAACTCCGTCTTGGCCGGGATATAAATGAATAATTTTCTAGTGGGGGAGAATTATCTTTTTTCAGGAGCACCAAGTCTCCTATTATCGGAGGTTCAGCATGAGAGATTCACTTTGGCCTCGTCTGTAATGTCGACAAGTATTCTTGGTGCCATCGGGCTCAGAAGTGCTGTGTCATTTGCTGCACTAATTGGAAACGACTAAGTCTGTTCATTGTAATTTCTTGATAAGAAGACTCAGGGCCAGCCGTTAGCGGCCGACCTATTAAGAAATGACTTGGAGTAAGGATTTACAAGTCATTAGGATCCAGTAATAATAGACATAGCAGGCGCGAGTTAAGAACTGCCACAATTTTTGTAAATACGGTTGTCAACTCTTCATATGTAAAAGGGGTGTAACCGATCACTCGTTTCAAATGAGTTTTGGCCAATTTAACAGCTGCTTCAAAAAGTCCACCTCAATAGGGGGTCGCGAGTGGATCAAATAGCCAGCTGATGCCGCGTTTTGCCATTTTTGAGCCTAAACTATGTTGATTAAGAGTAAGAAAGTCATAAATATCCTCCAAATAATTATTAGCTCCTACGTAATTTTTGCCACAGTCGGAACAATTTGATGATGGAAGGCCGCAACGGGAAACGAATCGGGAAAGTGCCGTAATAAATGCTTCAGTGGTTAGATCCGACACGATTTTAAGATGTACCGCCTTTGTCGTCAAACAAACAAACACACATAAATAGCTTACAATATTTATTAACGGGTCTATACGCGTTTAAGGCTAAATACCTACTTTATCCCGACGTCTCGACCGTCGTTGGAATTATTTACTTGGGAAAAGCGATTAGCTTCAAAACTTTGAAGATAACGGAGAGGACTTTTAAGCCAGACTAGAACAATGTTACTGTACGTCCAATGTAAATAGTATTCAACACTATTGTGTTCTGCAAACAGGATACAACGTGTTGAACTAATTTTGATAGGAGAGTAGCTCCTAGCAATTCCAATTTAGGAATTGTTAAATGAGGCCTAACCGGGGCAGCGTTCGTTTTGGATATTATGAAGTGGACGGAGCAATTATCTGCCTGAGTTTGAGTAAGCAGATATACTACTGCAGCATAACCACTTTCCGAATCATCACAAAACCCATAAAGAGAAAAGGCAACAGAAAGCGGGGGGATAATGCGACGTGGAATAGACACACGATTAATATTCACAAGGTCTTTAGTAAAAGAAAGCCTTTCGGCGGAACGGTCCGGTGTAAGAGAATCATTCTACTTGAGCCCAGAAAGCCAAAGACGTTGGATTAATACTTTAGCTTTAAAAATAACGGAACCTATCCAACCACTGGGGTCGAAAGTACGAGCTACCACGGACAGTGCCTTCCTTTTAGTCACATTCTTTTGAGGTTCGACACAAGAAAGGTAAGTTAACGAGACAGAGTTGAATTGAACACCTAATACTGCCACAATTTGAGAATTTTCGTGCTCTTGAAATGTGTAAGGAAGTTGTATGTGGTCATTAGGAAGATCTGCAAGGAGCTTGGTTTATAAAGGTGGGATCAGCTAACAACAAAGAGGAAGTTAGTTAAGTCACCGACTTAGGCAGCCCACTCTTGGGGTGTATCCCTGTGGTGACATCGATGACTAAGCCTGAGGTGGTGATTAAAGGCTGGGAGGAATTCATAGGTTTAAAAGTCAAATGGATACTACCGCGAACAGGAGCCGTAGAGACATTTCCAATGCCTCAAACACGGAGATTAGTAGGAGAAAGGGGCATATTTAAACGTGTTATTGCGAAATCCGTGGTAAGGAGACAGCCCTGGCCACCAGTATAACAAAGAGCTTTCTACAAAATAGCCGGAGGAAGTTTTGATGTCAATAACAGCAGTAAGAAGTAAGACAAAGTCAGGATCCATTACACTAGAAGCGCGGCGAGGAAAGGGAGGGGAGGACCACTCAGATAGCTATTGTTGATTCTCACCATGAGAACCAGAATAACTCGGTGGACGACGGAAATTACATGAGGGGGAATCACGTCCTTCTTGATTAACTAGAGGGTGTGATTGGAAATTGGGTCTTATAAGAGAAGGAGTGTCGTGTTGGAGAACGTGTTTGTAAATGTCGCGTAATAGGGGGTGACGTTCGTCGAGGGAAATTAAAGGACCTTGGTTGGGAACGTGGCGCACTATAATAATGACCGCCCCCGCCAATGCGGGTTATATAATGCAGGTTCAGGAGACTCAAGAGGTTGGGGAAATTAGATATTTGGCGGGGCAGGATATATCGGGTCACGGAGATTATTAAAACATAAAAGGGAATGGTGAGTAGAACGGCGAGAGTCGAAATTGGGTAATTTTTTCGGGTTTTAGCAACGTAGCGTCTCTCAAACCTAGATTTAAGGTCCGCCGGAAGTTTACCTAAACAGATATGAATGAGCATGTAAGGCATTCCAGACAACGAAACGAGGTTAATAGAGGGTGTAGGAACATAGCACGAAGCGCTGTAGGTCGAGACATTATCTCTGATAAAGAAAGTATTTGAGCGATGTAGGTATCTGCTAAGAAACGTACATTGTGATGCCATCTTCTTCAGAGATCGCGGGCTATCTCATAATTGCCAGCTTCTATACGCAGGTGTTGTATTAAGCGGCGAGGTTCATCAGACAAATACAAATAATTACAAATAATAACATAATACAAATAATAACAAATAAATTTTACTTTCGGACCACCCAAAATTAGTCAATATTAAAAAAGTTACAACCGTGTGAACAGTAATAAGGAATAATTATTGAATAGATAGTCAATCGGTAAAGAAGAGTCGAGTTAGACGTTGAGTAAAATGAAGTCGCTTACCGAAAAATTGAAGACCGAGTTTTTCATTGTAAAATGAAGTTAATTAAAAAATATTACTAAGACAAATTATACGTTTGCGCATAGCACACATTCTCCTAAAACCGACTTTAACAGATGTACAGAGAGTCCCTCCACTGACCGAGTGATTGCATAGGATATAAAAACAATAATTTAGTGTATCTTACGTTCGTAAATGCATACAGATAGGTATTATAAATTCATTGCCTCTATCACAGTATACTTTAATTAAAGATATCACAGTATTCTTTAATTAAAGATATCACAGTATATCTCCATCTACATCACAGTATTCTTTAATTAAAAAATACTGTGATATAATATTTACTAAGTATGTAGTATGTAGTTTTACAAAATATATGATTTTCAAGCACAATATGTGCGTTATACTATTTATGTAATTAATTCTAATGTGAATAATACCCCACCTACCATTTATGGTTAAGGTTGTTTTATAACATGTGTAGGTATTTATTTAGTTAACTGTACCAAAAGACTTATTGTTAATGAAAAGGAAGATGACATAAAAAGTAGTAGATTTTATATAAGTTGGACGTCATTACAGTTTGACTGTCCGTAATTAATGCTTTGTCTAAACAGTGAATATTTATTTAATTTACACATCACGTTAGCTGAGTGCCAGAAGTCAATGACTGTATAACGCGACACATTTATTGCTATCACCTAACATATTTCTTCTTATTACTGGACTGTATCAACGTACAGCTGCAAAAGTCCGTCATATAATCGAGTACCCTTGTAGGTGCTTGCCAAGTTGCGATATTCATGTCATTCATTGTTAAGTAAATAATAAGCCATCCATTGTATCTGTTTTCTCCGATGATTGTTTGTTAGGAACTTGTTGTCTATTGTAATATGATCTACACTACGGTCTACGGTCACTACGGTCGGTGATGTATATATTATTATAGGTATCAAATGATATGTTCCTTGGCATGTTCTGTATTATATATTTGTATACAAACACATCTACCTTTATAATCTAAATCTAAAATAAATAATTTTACGGTCTTTTTGTTTAAAAAGAGCATATAAGCGTTTGAATTAATACAACTGTTTGGCAGTAGTTTTGAGCAAAAATCGTGTTCATTATTATTTTCATTAAATAAAGCATTTAAGATTTTGATTAATTACTTCACGGATACTTCACGGATCAGATTTATAATATGTAAACGTAACAATGTTGCTTAATCTGATTGTGATATCCATGTATTTTAAGAAGGTATATTATACGTTGCGTAATGTTCGAATGTAACTTTGTTACGAATCAATTATGCTCAAACTTTTCTTTATCGTATAAACTATGATACGGCTTATGTATATAGATAAATGGTAGAGGCAACTGTACTATTTATAACAATGTTATTATATGTGGTTCAAAGTGAAATAAATTCAAGTACGAAGTGTTATGTTGAAATAAACATAGCTTTTATGAAAGTACACTCACCTCCAGCCAGAATCCCATGTCGCACTGTATAGCTTATATTTTCGAAAGAAATATTTAAAGAATCTTCAATTACTGATGTTGAGGATGTCTCTTGAGAGTCCGACCGACTATCGCCGATCATTTTTGTGAAATTGCACTGACACTTACATTGAAGGGAACAGGTTTTACACAGGAAATGTCATTTTTATTCTAACGTGTTTACCAGTAAACAAAGGATCGTGTTATGTAAACAAAGAGCGACGAATGCGCGCCGGGTGTCGTGCGACTCGACACGTTCGTGATGGTTAGTCGACTCGTGGTGCTGGCTGCGATAGTGATGTGCGATTAAAGGTCGTTCTCCCCACCAACAGTATTCTGTTAGCTGTCAAGAGCTAGCCAGTCACCGCTTCTACTGGCTTTAGAACAGATAGCGATACTTACCTAGTTAATGACTAATAAGATGGACACAATATTCCAATTTAGAGTTTTAAAACGTGCCATTAATGTCCTTTATGTGTGAAGAACAGGATTAAGCTCAGGATAGTATTTTTCCTTATTTATCTTCACGCTGTAATTTGATAGAATTGACTATTTATGTATCTATATACATATACCTTGTTCTAACTTGCGGAGTTGCAGTGTTATACCTGTGGTAAAACGAGTACTTAGGATCGTGACATTCTTGATCATGTATGGATATACTTATCTGTATAATAAGTACAGAAAGCCACACTACAGAAGGATATTACTCGATTTATTTTGACCTACATTAAAAAGAACCCTGATATCTGAGATTTTGATATACATATGTACATACACATTTTTTTTACCTATGTACGCATACCTATGTACGCACTTTAATAATAATAATAATAATAATATACTTTATTGCACACAAAACAAAAGACATAAAAGTTAATACAATATGTACAAAGTAAAATACAACAGGCGGTCTTATCGCCAACAGCGATCGCTTCCAGACAACCTAGGGATGGAAAGATTAGTCGGAAATAACCAAAAAGGTGGGTTTTGCTGCAAACATATACGACACACTTATACATATACACAGCATTATATACAATATATACAAATATACACAAATAAATAGGCATTCACTACATACATAAATACACACAACACAATAAATACTACAATTTATAATGAAAATACTTCTTTTGTAAAATAAATAGTTAATATAGTCACTTTGACAGTATGTTTGTACAGACAGCTTGACAGCATTTGACATGCAGCACATGAATATATCAATGACTAAGCAAACTAAAGGACATGAAACAAGTACAAAATAAGCGTGCCACCTAAACTTCAAGTGTCGCAAAAAATGGCTGCCGATTAGTGATGTCCCAAATATCTACTATGTAGATGTCGTTGTCAGTTGTTGAAATAAGTATTGTTACCGCACGAGTATTGAAATAAAAATAATTTTGTATGATATCTTCAGAAAAAGGGAAGGCTTTAAATTTTGTCATAGATTTGTACAAAAGTATTGAAATATTGTTCAAACTGAAAACAGCGGTCAGCGTAGTTCGATGCTGTCGGCATATAATTAGAATCTGAGCTTAAGGCGATTTTAAGGTGTTATTAGCAACGATAGCAACAGGCGCCTTCAAGGATAGCCCCTTTCTGTCCTTCGATCATTTTTGTTACATTTAAATGAACCCTACATACAAACAAATTACTTAGGTACTTCTATTTGTAATACTTAATAGTACGTCCATGATTATTATAGATATAAAATTGCTTTTTAAAAGAAACCCATATTTTTATGAAGCGCTTTCATAAATGTTGAAGATCAATGAACATAGGTCAAAGTAGTTAATGAATAGCACAGTCCTTTTAATGCTTTTCTTTTCTTTACATGCATAACGTTACTTCTTCTAGAGGTGATGGTGAAATTAAAATAAACGCTGTGAGAAACATACATACGGACCAACCAAATCTATAGCCATTGCGTACTGCAGCACTTTGATAAACTAAATACTAGAATAATTAATTTTACTAAAAATTAGTGGTCTTATCACACAGTAATTGGGAATAATATTTCAATTAGGAATAGAACACTGTGGACTTCTATTATTCGAAGAATTCTCAAATTCAGTTAAGTACTTCCAGAAGTTACGCCGTATATACAAACAAACAAATTTTATTTCTTTTCGTTGTAAAGAAATAAGTAATATTATAGTTTATAACATTATCTAGCGTAGAAAATCCACAATATACCGGCCTTTTGAATAAATATTTTAAAAGTTAAGATAGTAAATTGCTAGGCACTACAAGGGTGACCAATGCCTGACTAGTCATATCTAATGTACCTATAGTAACATATTTTTACTGGGTTTGAAAAATAGAACTGTTTGTTAACATTAATATTGTTTGTAAAATAATATTTATATTAAGTACATAAAAATTTTAATAATATAAATATTCACAATATAAATAAATATAGATATCTAAGTAGCATAATTTTTATTAAATAATTTCTGAATGAAACTTTTGAATAATGAGATTTGAATTTAAGCAGTCATCGTACTCATCATGTCGCTGTCGTTTTTTTGTACGTCAAGAAAATAATGAAATAGTTTCCGACACCTTTTTTAAAAGTTTTTTCAAGTTCAAGTTTTTTAAAAGATTCTTTAAATTGTACTGCATCTGGATTATTAGTGAAACCACTACAAGTTCTTATTGGTCGCAAAAATAACTCGCCATGGTTTTGATTCACATCATTCAGAAGCAGATATTTAGAACTATGAGATTTTTCTCTCCCAGAAACATCAAATAAAAATTCAGCCACATTCTGTAAACAATTAATATTTTCCTGTTACTTTTTCACAATAGAGGATTTACATGGTCAAGAAATTAAAAAGTAATTAATTACCAATAAACCTTTGCGAGGGCAATGCTTCATATATAAAATTATTTTCTTAATGTTCTATCGAAAGAAGTTTCTTCGAAATGCAAATAACATAATATATATCATGAATACATCATATGGGTTCAATTTTCTTTTCCGGTTATGTCAAGCCACTCTTTTTCTCTAATAATACATGATGGTAATCTGAAACGAGATAATTACGACATATAAACATGATACCTGTATTTATCGATATTTTTTTAATATAGGTACATGAACAGCCCTAACTGCAATAACAACAAAAATGATATGAAGTAATTGACTATATTATATGAATAAAAACTGCTAATAACTAAAAATATATAAGACTATAATACAGTAAACTAAGAAACATAGTAATTACGATGGACATATATACGACATCAGACTAAATTAATGAATTTCTGTTACGTATCAGTGCAATTATAGATTTCGTTGATTATTGCTTTTCCTCGAGCCACATTCTAACACACTACACTTGGAAATTATTGTGGCCTTATGCTAGCTTCTCCTTTAACAAAACAATTCCAATATCCAGCACAAAATCACAGAAACATTAAAAAATATGAAATTCATTGATATGTTTTGATACTTCGTGTACTTGTTAGCGTGTCGCAATAAATGGCGGACCGGCACGTTTTGACATTACAATGATATCACATAAAAAAATTACTCTTTGAGAAAAGTACTGTTGTTTTCTTTTACACACACAAGAGGCCGTAAGTCAAAAAGAGACAACGCTACGCTTGATGTTATGCGTTAAAATATATATAACTAAATGTTGCTATAGATCAACATGCCATGTCCTTTAGTTTCCTTAGTCATTGGAATATATATATAGCAAAAAAAAATCACATTGACAAGTAATGTTCTTTCACCAGTCGTTTAAAGGAATCCAAATGTTGTGCACGTCTTATAGTTACTGGCAATGAATTCCACAAACGCGCACCCTCCACAGTAAAAGACTTAGCCAAAAATTTAGTACTGTGTTTAGGAATTTCCAATTCCAAATTTTCCGATGATCGCAAGAATCTAGTATTAGTTTCAGAAAGAAACTTGAAACGCTTTTTAAGGTACAGAGGGGCAGTAGGATTAAACAAGATGTTATAAAGTGATATATATACATACATACCTACATAAATTATTAAGATTATGAAACGTTACAAGAATTAGCACAATCATTTGATATTTATCAGCTGAAGCAAGTGAGCTTCTTGTCATTCTAGTGACAAAAGTGTGAACGAAACTTACATGGGTAAAAAATATGTTTGCTACATAACAATATTAGCTTCGGAGCAATTTCACTCACATCAATTAGTCACCTGTGATCATTTTGTAACATTTCAATAACAAGAGCGGGAATAAAATAGGTTGCTTTAAGGGAGTTTCAGGGTCCCGTACGATCGGAGTAGAGACTGGTCGTCCATCAATCGACCCCGAGGAGGACTACAGAGCGTATGGTCCACGCTGTCGCAGCTCGATGCATTCCGTAAAAGTTCCTGGAATCTCTGACAACTGTCGAGGACGACCACCGCAAGACTTTTGGTGGGTAATAGCCCCGCATAATCTATTCTCTTTTCTAAGGGGTTGGGTAAATATGTACAGGTTTCTCCTGCGAAACCAATAAAATTCTATCGAGTTGTCTGCGTGTTATTGCGTGCATGAAATAGTTGTTAAATAGTTGTAGTAGGATGGAGGTAGTCAAATATCATTTTAACTCTTCTACCACCATGTGCTATCAGACAGAAGTCATCTAATGCAGTCAGGATTAGCGTAGCTTTAAATGTAGTCGCAAACACTCATTGCTTATTACGAAAATTAGCAGTAAAATCCGTGACAAATTTAGTGAACGCTGTGCGTGTGCTTTTAATATGCATTAGTACTTATATAGTATTTCTGTTACTATTTATTGCAAAAAAAGGAGAGCTCGGTAGAAATTAGGGTCAATATCGCAGTATTTATTACGTACTTATTATTTCTTATTTATTTATTGTTGTATTATATATTTATTATTTGATGAATCTTTACGATATAATTCTTGATCAAGAGAAGTCTTACCCTCCCACATATCCTCCCAGCTGCCGCTGCCCCCAACCGGAACAGGGATGCATGAAGCGTTTTTTTACGTTAAATAAAGGTGTAATTAATGAATGGGGTAGTTAAATTTTTAAAAATAAAAAAATTAGGGTTGGCATTCCATACATGCAGCTGAGAACTCTCAAAAAAATTAGTGCATGAAAGTGAGCATCTTTATATAGGTCATCAGAAAAAATGTCGAGCTTTCAAAGTAACTTTTTGTTTAAGTGAATAGTTGCTGAGGTATGCGCTTCTAAATTCGCAAAAAGTGTATCTTCTTCCCTTAAACTTTTCAAGTATGGGGTGCAAAATACTGAAAATATTTAGAATAGTAGAACTTAAAAAGCACTTTCAAATAAAATTGGTTTGAATAAGATAAATGTTATGTAGTTTTTGTCTTAAGAGGTATTTTCGGTTACACGCTCACACGCTCAGCAACCGCAGAAATAACTTTGTTTTTCAGCGTCATTGAGAAAGGCTATGAAATGCTAGCTTATTTTTGCTGCGTATTAAATGAATACTCTTACTCTTACGCATGCCAAGTACGAAACCCTACACTGCGTGTGGTTTAATAAATACTTGGCCAATTTTTCCGGTTTTAGTTTTGTCGAGTTTATAACTGGAACACATCGACATAAATAAAAATCTTTCAAATTCTATTTATTTATTTTTAGGTTCATCAGCGGATATAACATTATTACATAGTATAGTATAAGTTAACACTTTTTGACAAACTAAATGCACATCCTAGAGGTAAACACCGCATGCAAAAATGAAGAAAATGAGAAGAATATAGGACAGACATTATTACACTACGTTCAATAGTAATTTTAATTTTAGAAGAAGACTAGACGATTTACTTTTTATTTTTTTTTCTTTACAAGACGCTTAATGCTATGGTCCGAAATTTATAATAAGAATTAGCATGTATGTCTACTGACGCACTACATCCATTGTATAATTTACATAAACGTGGTATGGCAGAATTCGCACCATGAACAGTCCTTCTTAAAGGGGGTACCAAAGGCTTTATCGGAATACGAGGAATTCTGGACGGCACTAAATTTTAATTGGACGAGTATTTCCGGGCAATCAATTTTATTATTTAAAATTTTGTATAGAAATTGCAAATCCGTTTTGTCTCTACGATGCTCAAGTGAATCCATCTTGTGTTTGCGAAGTTTACCCTTATACGACAATTTGGTATTGCTGTTTGTTGTGTTGTCCACATGCCAGAGAAATCTTTCTGCACTCGTTCAATTCTCAAGGTATGTGTTGCGTAATGTGGTCTCCAAACAGTACAACAGTATTCCAAGATACTTCTTATTAGGGCGTTGTACAATACCCTCTTGATATTGTGACCTTGAAAATTTTTTGCTGTACCAATAACAAATCCCAACATTTTATTAGCTCTCATTATAGTCTTTTCAATATGGGGTACATATGTCAATTTTCGATCCAGTATAACTCCTAGATCGCTAACTGTATTAAGCTCGTGCAGAGATAAATTATTAATGTGATATACAGAGGCGACAGTATTATGGTTTCTAGTGAATTTGATGTGCGAACATTTTTTAGAATTTAAATACATCGTGTTATTGTCACACCACTTCGTTAAAGAATTGAGGTCCGATTGTAATGATAAAATGTCTTCGGACGTTTTCACAACTTTTAATAACTTATATAAGTCATCGGCGAAAAGGAAAGGTACAGAGTGACTTAGATATTTTGGGAGATAATTAATGAAGATTATAAATAATACAGGACCCAAATGAGAGCCTTGAGGTACACCAGAAGTAATTAGACGAGTGAAAGACTTATACCCATTCGCAACTACAAAGAATCTGCGATTACTTAAATAAGATCGGAACCATGTAAGCGTTGAGCCGTTGAAACCATACAGAAAGAGCTTATGCAATAATATACAGTGAGAAATACTATCAAAAGCCTTACCAAAGTCGGTATAAATTACATCAACCTGGCAATATACATCAACAGCCTCAATCAACTTTTCTGTAAAGGTTATCAGGTTAGTGCTAACAGATCTTCTACTTACAAAACCATGCTGGCAATCGGTTAAAAATTGTTTAAAGTAAGCTTGAATACAAGGAGTTACAACAGATTCAAAAACTTTTGCGAATATAGACAAAACGGATATTGGCCTATAATTAGATACCTGATTTTTCTCTTCAGTTTTATAAACAGGTACTACTTTCGCTGTTTTCCACTGACTAGGAAATGTACCAGTCGATAAAGACCTACATATTATAAAATGGAGACGAACAGTAAGACTTAATTAGCATGGGGTCACGAAATATGGAGAAATTCCATCTGGTCCAGCTGCCTTAGTTGAATCTAGTCTTTAATTTTTTTTCTACTTCTTCACGACTTATTTTAACTGAGGACAAACATGCACTGTGTCGATGAAACTTAGTATTGTTTGATACTGAGATATCGGTCCCGTCAAATACAGACTGTTCGTCGGGACCATATATGGATGCAAAATAATTGGCAAAAAGCTCACCGATATCTGGCCCGTCCGAAGTAATACCGATGTTATTCGTCGTTTCTGGAGGGTAATAGTTAGCTTCTTTGTGTTTTCCTTTCACATAAGACTAAAACAGTTTAGGATTAGTCCCTATACTTCGTTCAATAGAGTCATGATATAATTTAAAACATACCTTTGAAAGTTTTTTTTGTTTATAATCTGTGAAGAAATTTCATCCATTGGGTTTCTATAATATTTATATCAACGTCATAATTTGTGTTTTTCTCTAAGAAGCCTAATCATATCACGATTAAACCATGGAGGATAGTTCCTACTTTTAACTTTAGTAAACGATACAAATTTGTCAATCGCGTCCCAAATAATACCATAAAACCTATCAACCATTATATCCAAGTTCACGCATTCACCTAGAATCCGGAGCCAATTCACGTCACCAAAATATTTGTTAATGCCTTTATAATCACCCTTGTAAAAATTATAGCGAAAGCCGTAATCATAACTTAACTCATTTTTAACGACAATAGAAAAACAAATTTCTAAGAGGGGATGCAGTGGGTCAATAACTGATAATTCATCTGTAGCTCTCACAACTTCACAGGCAGGTATGTCTGTAAAAATTAAGTCTACCATTCTACTGTGTAAATTTAATACATTATTGCATTGAGTTAAATTATTAACAACTGAAAAATCATACAAAGTTTGTTCCGTGCAAGACATATTCTGTTTGCTTAAAGAGTCCTCTAATGAAGACCGTTATACGTACCAAATTAAAATCACCAATTATACAAATATAGGATTCAGTTTTCTCTAACACACTATTACAGTTTTTGGTAAAATTATCAATTGTTGTTTTAGTGACAGGGGGAGGGAGGTAAACAGCACATAAACTTAAGTGTTTAAAAGAATTATCAATCTTGACTTCTATGGTCAACCATAACTCCTCATAGATACCCTCCCAAGCTCCCAAATCTCTTTGATTTGAACTATTTTAAAACCGCTACCAACACTCACCCGCCATCTTTCTTATTCCTTAAAATGGAATCTTGTCTGTCTCTTCTATGAACCGTATATCTATCAGTGAACAACTCTTTATTCAAAAAATTACAGTTTAACCAAGTCTCCGTCAAAACTATGACAACAAAATTACAACTACACAATTTGCGAAAGAATAAATTAGTTTTTGTCCGCAGTCCTCGTACATTTTGGTAATATAAATTTAAGAAAGAGAATTTTAATAATTAGTGATAACAGCATAGGATGATATTTTTTTTTAATGCCATGCGCCAAACGCGCGTTGGACTCTAGAGTTCCGTTACCATCAGTGTAATTTTTTTCTTGTTCCTATAACTAGGGTCGGCGAGGTGGTTTGGAGCCGATACGGGCGTGCGTCATGTTGCGATAGCGATTACAATGATAGCGATTCATAGGACACCTGTGAGTTACCTAACCTACATTTACAATATCATCATATCAACTTAATCGGAATTCTGTGAAAAAGTTTACTTGACCTTTCAACGAAGTCTAATAATTTAAAATCGACAATCATGTATGAAGTTCCTTGCAGCATTAAGACTGAAGAGATGAAACCTTGGAGTTAAGTGGAAAAGTCTTTGCTTGCTATCTTCAACATTAAATTAAAATAAATAATATAATATTACACTACGTGTCTTAACTCTGTATCCGTAACGGGGTAGTCAGAAAAGACGGAGCGCCAAGCGTCGCGGTCCTTAGATACTTCTTTCACTTCCTCAAATCTCATCTTCCCACACATTTTCGTCTAGGTATGAGAGTGCTTTTGACATTTCAGTCAGTTAAAATTCTGGCTATTTTATCTTCGTAATTCAGCCTTACTCTTCCTAGGCTTCTTTTAGCATTTTCTTTCGCTCTGTATATGTTCTTCGTCAATCTTTCATCACTCATTCTTTCTATGTGCCCTAACCATCTAAGCATTCCTTTCTTCATTTCTAAAATAACACTGAACAATAACTTTAAGCAATTAATATAACAAATTCTTTAGAACCCGGGTTTAAACGATTGTTTATAATAATTTAGTGTTTTACTTGGTAGTTTTCCTGCAGCATTAGGACTGAAATGTTAGAACTTAAAATGTAGTGGGAAAAGTCAATACTTGATATCTTTAACGCTGAATGAAAATGAACAAATTCTTAAAACTCGCAGCTTAGGGAGACAATAACTCTACATCTACAGCATTAGAATCTAATGGATCGAAAAACATTAAAATATATGCAGAATGCAGTGTACCAATTCTACGATACCTTGCACTTGAAAATTCGTCAAGCTGTTTAGCTTGACGAAACAGAAGGTCACAAAGAAACAGATATAGTGTGTATATATGTGTACACTTATTCCCAAAAATCATTATCTTCCTTCTTAGGCAGCTTGGGAAAAACAAGCTGCAATTGATAATATCATTAAAGTTAATGTAAGTAAGTAATTGATATAAAAAGTACGACTTCTCCTTTAGCAATAAAACGACATGTTTTTAAGAATAAAACATCATTTATATCATATCTACATGACTATGAAGTCATGCGATGGTTTTATTTAAAAAAAATATTACCAATAAAAATATTATTATGTCTATACAAAACATTCTACTTGTATGTTAGTAGGTACTATACAGACAGGTTATAAAATACTTTTGACTTGTATCAACGCATGAATTACTTTGTGTATTATTGTGGTGACAAACATTTTTAAATATCATTTAAGTGAGTACTTATAGTATGTAATAAAATTAGCTAAGTGCGAGTTCGACTCGCGTATAGAGGCTTCCGAGTTATAAATTTATATTTATAAAATATAAATTTATAACCTAAATTTCTGGAGATCTATAAGACTTACAAGTTTCGTTATATGGTATATTCCTGTAAACTTTAGGTGAGGCTATATTATATTCCTTGAAATTTTTACAATCATAGGTCCAGTAGTTTTGATGTTGGGTGGGGAATGGTCAAGTCAAGTTTGACTATACCAATTTTATGAAACATAAATATTTTACACTGTCAATTAGTGAAAATTGCAAAATGTCTGGGTCGAAAAGATGTATCCTCTGACCAAATATAATGGATGGAGCCGTAACAAGTTGCCGGTTTTACCATTGTGTCAAATGAATTTTCGTGTTTCTTTGTATCTCATAGAGCTCTGAGTAAAACAGTCAGCTATGGTAAGTGTGGCAATCGCGCACTGCCAGTGTAATTCGTGTCAGCTTATGATTCGCTCATGAAATAGTTATTTGCAATATACTCATAAATATTAAGTGTATGTCTACTGTATTCACAAAAATTATTTCATGTTCAGCTGTGTATTGTTGTACTGTGACCTTCCCTAGTCCCGCGCATTACTAAAAATCTAGAAACTCGGTCAAAAAAAAAGGACACTTTAAGAACACGCTCTTAGAGCAAATGCTCCATCCATTGAGATACTTGGTCTGAGGATGTACCTCTATGCCAAATTTCAAACTTGTAGGTACAGAATAAAGTGTCCAAGAAAATCGACCGTCACTGACGTACAGACAGACGAACGCGTGAGTGATCTTATTAGGGGTCCCATTTTTCTATAAATAGGAATTTATAATTAGATAAATTAGTCGTACTTACTAATATAAATATCACAAAGAGTCATTGAGATAGCGTTTACTGAAATATGCAAATGACATTGCGATTTTAGGAAATGTATTAATTTAATGTAGTTAATTTGCCACCATAGACATAAATATAACTATACAATGCACGCCGCATTTCAAGATGATTATCAAGCGCGGACCAAAAATCATAATGGACGCAGCCGTAGTGAGTTGGCGCTCTTATCACCTTGTGTCAAACAAATCGTAAATGAGATTCTATCTCATTGAGAATAACCACGAGTAAAGCTTTCCATGATATGTTTACTTAATATGTTTTACATGGTATGTTTTGCTAGGAGGAGATTGAAATGCATGGAACCCGTAGTGAAGGAGTCAGAAGATAGATGAAAGAGGAGAGGAATTGGCAGGAATGTTCGACGAATGGTAGATGCAGGTTCTAAACTGGAGGCCCGGGTCGAGTTTTGATACGGTCCGAGGTGGCAAAAGGTACACGAATTGCATGAACCTGACGATGATCTCCACCAACATGGGTCAAAAATTGGAGGACGAAGACGGATATGACAACCTCGGATCACAGGGCAATCCTGTTTGAGTTAAATTTAGGCACTAGGGATAGATTCAAAATTATTAGGACAACTCGGGTATACGATACGCATAAGGGCAAGTGAAGCCAGCTCAAAGAGGAGCTGGCCCAACTATGGAAGGGGAAGGAGATAAGTGCTGAGCGGATAAGTAAAGTAGAGAAGGCAGAGGAGTTAGAAGACATGATCGAAGAGGTAGCAAACACCATCCGCTCAGCATGCAACAAGAGTATACTCAGGGTTAGTTCCGGGAAATGGACAGGATTGCCTTGGTGGACTGACGAGCTCAGCCGCCTCAAAAAAAGGTCAACACTAAAAGGCGTCAAATATCTTACGCAGCACCAGTAAAGAGGGAATGGGTGATGGAGCAATACCTGAAGGCCAAAGAAAGGTGCCTGATCGAGTCGAGGAACGTTCTGACCGCCAGTTGGAAGGACTTCTGCGGAAAGTAAGATAGAGAGAGTAAGTATTTTCTCGGAGGAAAGCGGCCAGGATCTCCAGCGACAAGTCAATGCGGCGCTTCGCTGTGTCGGGATTAATAAACTGCACTTTGCGCCGCAAAATACCAAGGCGATGGTTTTCATTAATAAACTTAAGTATGATCCACCGATGCTGAACATGGACGAAGTGGGGATTGGACTGTAGAAAGAGATTAAGATCCTGGGGCTCACGATTGACAGCAAACGTACATTTGGTTTGCACGTCAGCAATGCGTGCCAGAAAGCAATCGGTCTGTACAAGCAGATATTGAAAGCCGCCAGGGTCCACTGGGGTTGGAGCCTGAGATAGTCCGGACCTTGTACACGGCAGTGATTGAACCCATAGTAATGTATGGATCGGGCCTATGGGTGCCGAAGACAAACAGATCGAGGATTAGAAAGCGACTGGATGTGGTGCAAAGAGGAATGATGCGAAAGATACTTAAGGCATATTGCACGGTCTTTCTTAACTCGGCGCTATTGCTCGCCGGGATTTTGCCTCTCGATATAAGAATGAGGGAAGCCTCACTTTTATATGCGAGTAAGAGGGGTTATTCTTGGCGAGTAGTAGAGAATCGGGATGTAGAAAGGCCGGTGCAGTTTAAAGAATTGCCACATCCGGCGGCATGGATGGAACTAGAGTTCGAGTGTCTGGAGAACGGTGCAGCACTGGGCAGATCTTCCAATCTGGAACTCCGCATCTTTACAGATGGGAGTAAACTAGATGGAAAAATGGGAGCGACGTATTCGGTATGAGAGCGAGACGCCGAAGTTAAAAGCAAAAAATTTAAGTCAGTCAGTCTGCACTATGTTCCAGGCAGAACTTCTGGCTCTGTCAGAAGCGGTAAAGCACATTATTCGACGCACAACATCCAGTTGCGGTTTGTATAGTGACTCTCGGGCAGCATTGGATGCGGTCGTAAATGGTAATTTCACCACCTCGCGTTAGAAACAAGAACCAATATCAGTAAGATAAGAGGCCAAGGCGAAACTGTGTGTTTATACTGGATGGAGATGAGGTGAGAGATGGAGGAAAACGAAAGGCCCGACGAGCTGGCCAAAGGAGCGACACAAGGAAGGAAGACGAGACCAGATTACGAAGCATGCCCTGTTTCATTCGTCAAGCGACAAATAGGTGAAATATCGATTGATGAATGGAACAGTAGGTACCAAAGAGAGCAAACGGCCTGCGTTACAAAAATCTTCTTGCCTGATGCCGCAGATGCATATCCAATAGTACGGGGGATAGACATGGATCACATTCTGGTTCAGTTCCTGACAGGGCACGGAAGGTTCTCCATGCTTCTACATCGTTTTAGATGCCAGGAGAATCCGAAGCGTCCCTGTGAGACAAGTGCGAGCGAGAGTGTGATCCATGTCCTGGTGGACTGCCTGAGATACAAGTAGGAACGATGTAAGTTGGAAAGCGAAGTAGAAAGTACTATACATTCGATTATAGGAAATAAACATATTAAAAGAAAATTTTTAGAGTATTGTAAATTTTTTTCCATTAAATTAATTAAAAGAAACAAATAAAAGAGAATGGTGATAGAAATAGAAAAGATAAAACTAAAACAAGTAATATAAATGTAATTAGATTAAGATAGATAAAATATGGAAATAGTGCTATACTATAACTAAGCAGGAGTAGAACATGAAGACTACTAAGTTTAAGTAGACAAGGAAATGAATGTATAGTATAAGTTAAGAAGTAACTACAAGATAGAAAAAATGAGATAAGGAAAGAAAATGAATAAGTAGAAGGAAAAATATAAGCATAGGTACGTTGAGACGAGAATGAACTTAGGAGAGGAATATAGGATGAAAAAAATGAAAACTGACGAACAAAGACCCTGACCTACCCACACCATGAAAAGCAGAATAATAAAAAAAAACCACGAGTAAAGCAGTTAGCTATGGTAAGTATTGGCAACTTTGAACTATTGTATGTACAAAACATCGAAATACTGAAATAATAATAATTTGCAAAATACTCGTAAAGTGTAAGTGTTTTGGCTATTAGTTTTCACAAAAGTAAAAATATGTCATGTTCGGCTGCGTATTGATGTACCGTGACTCGTCCCTGGTCACGCACATTAGTACAAGTTAACCTAGGTCAACAAAAAACGGACACACGCTTAAAGCAAAAGCTTCGTCCAATACGACTCTTGGTCAAAGTTGTCAAAAGTCTAAAGTAAATCTATGGTAATTATGTCATCATGTTATGATTAGTCTTTTCCGATCTGTCTTTTTTCTTTTTTAATGATCACTACCAACGTCACTACATACACCGACAATTCTATAGCGATGACACCTCGGAGATGACACTGTCCTTTTTATACGTCTATGGTTGTCACCATGTAATCTTAACCTTCATGACATTATAAAGAATTACATACATGCCTTGGATTAACCAAACTAAATATCAAAAGAAAAGTCCATATTGTTTGTTCTACCTAAAATCGAGTCTTCTACAAATTATGTAAACTAAGGAAATAACCTATTTACCACTTAAAAATAACAGCCTTTTAATATAATATTTGCCGAACATATTGTCCAGCTTATCTCTTGTTCAGCCGATACCATAACGCCGCACATGTTAGCAGATGCATGAAGATCGTTGTGGACAGAACCAAAGTCATATTCCCTCCTACGTCTACATGTTCCATGTCCATTTCTGTTAGAAACTTGCTAGGAGTTTTGTAATGGCAGTACACTGTAAACAAGAATAGTATAATTAGTATAATAGAATTGAAAAATAGTTGTTAGGTACCGTTGTAGTTCCTATAATAATTTTCTAAATGGTACAGCCTTTTTCCACAATTGAAGTGAAAATTAAAAATACATAATAATATGTAATATGTACACAATATATGTACCTATACATAAGTATCTATATTTTTATTTTATTTTATTTTTATTTTATATGTATACATATATATATATATGAAATAATTTCTTGTTTTACTGAAAATTATATAGGTACATATTTATAAGAATTTCACGAACAACTTTTTGAGTTATACGTTGTATATTGTTACATTGTAGTACCACAACCGTAATAAAAAATAATAGATAATTAGTATGTCTTGTGATAAGGAGATAGCCAATCTAAGTGTTATTGAAGTAAAATAATGACAGGCTATTGCAGTAAAAATTTGTGTTTAATTGATGTCGTCGTTTTCACCATTGTAGAAAATTGTAGTAGGTAAATAATATACTCGTGCATGAAAACATGGAATTCGATACCAACCAAGATAGAAACCAGTACGTCAATTAAAAGACATATAGACATTGTATGGAAATCTAAGAAACCATGGTGCCCTTATACTTACTTTTGGAACAATGAATTTTTGTTCTGTTAAAGCCATAAACAGAATGAACTGCGACGTGAAAGCCAGCCCTGAAGTACGAGATGTAATGCAGCCAGCGGAATATATACGGCGTGTCGGAGAGAGAGAGACAGAATCCGAATATTGAAAATAAACACGCTAGCACTGGACCTATGAACACGGCGATCTAGAAAAAAAATTGTTTAATTGCGTAACAATCTTCGATCACAAATATAGAAGTAGATTCACAATCTCCTGTAAATCTAAACAAATTATTTTCCAAATATACATATATGTTTTTATTATCGTTATAGTATTATCGGTAATATAGCGTTTTAATCTAAAGTAGATTTTACTATCAATTCATAAGGTTATAAAAGCTCGTAAACGATTTTTGCATAACATTCTTATGATATTAAAAAAAGGCGTTTAAAAAAATATTTAAAATGCAATCTTACGTCTCGCGCGTAAAGTATAAATCATATAATCTATTTGCATTGGTATTTACATCATTTTGATTTGTTAAGTGAAAGTGACGAGAATAAGACATATATCGTCAGGCAATATTTAAAAATATGATTACGAATTTAATAAAAAAGAGTTATGTAACGTTATTACTATAACGAAATAATGAACACGTAAATAATATTATTTAATTATTACGCAAAAATAAGAATCTCCGTCTTTTTTAGCTTCTAGATGTGTTGTTTTTACAATTTTTAAAGGAGCACTGTGACATGTTCGCTCTTAGTGGTTTCGAATACTATTTAAACAGTAGTGCAATCAAATATTCATTTGAGCGCACATTTGGTTCGGAGATTTTTGGAGCGTTGATTGTGTAGTTATCTAGTTTTTTATTTGTTATCGAAGGTTAGAATCCATTCTTATTTAAGTTTCGTAAAATAATTTTAATTCTGAACTGAGTATATAGGTAAAATCTATCTTTGGGCGAAATACTTTTAAACGATCTAACTTTGGGCAAAATATTTTTTCATATTTATTTTTATTAAGTACACTTATTTTTAGATATTAGAATTGGCAGGTAATATCTAATAAATAATGATGAAACATATCGACTTTTATTAATATACAATACTTTGTTATTGTGTTTTCGATACTCTAGCTATCTATCGAAATTTTTTATGTATTAACGGATTTTAAAATTTTAATGAATTTGTTGTATTATTTGCTATAGTTACTAGTCACCTTGGTAGGTGTTGTAGAGCCAATGAAATAACCCCACGCTTGTGCGCATAATGAGGTTGCAACGATGGTAGCCAAAAACAAAGTCGCTCTTGTTGGTTCCAGTGGATTATCCGTTAACCAGTACGAGAGAACGACGTACGATACACACGATATCATCTGAAAAAAATTAAATATGATGACACTATAAATAAAAATGAATGTTACGGTACGACGGCCTTGCGCATAGACCGCATACACGGAGTCTAAAGAAAACAATGTGTTACGGTCTCGATGAAGAACCATATTGTATTGCTCTTGCAACCTACATCATGCGATAATCTCTTTTGTTTCTATTATACGAAACACAACGTATTAGCAGAGGGATTAAGAACCTGAAAACAGAGACTTGATACTTGTAAAAAAACGAATACATGTAGCCGCCTGGTTATTTATATGACACTAGCTGATGCCCGCGATTTCGTCCGCGTTTTCTATTTTTAAAATAGCCTATGTTTTTACTAAGGATTCAAACTATCTCCATACCAAATATCGTAATCGGATGAACGATATGATAGCTCATAAAATACGAACAAACAAATAAACGTTAAGATTTGTCCGGAGTTGCGAGAGCCATCAAGTGCGTTCCGCGTCTTTATACATTTTCGACTAACAGAAACTATGAATATAATAACAATATAGTTCATTTGTCCGAAAAGAATAGATTTTATGTGATGTATTAATAAAAATATTAAGCTAAGAACAAAAAGGTCTGTGACTCAACTATGAATGTAGGGAAGCTCGCCACCGCTGATTTACAGTAACAGCCCGTGATCGAGGGATGATACTTCGCGAACTGATATTTATTATAAGATAATACGTTTGGCATAATATACGAGTACCTAGTTGTCATGACATCATATTCATAGTACGACTTGTCAGTTTACAAGGTATCGCACCTCGATCAGTAAAAGAGGATACACCAAAATTTGTAAATGAAGCATATGCATATAATCCAAAGTATATTCACATTTGTCGAATCTCATGATATGCCCTATTTATTAAATGTATTGTGACATATTTGTTTAGATATGTTCATAACACGAAATAAAAGTTAAAATTATAGCAAATGCAATAGTAATTGTATGAATTAGATCGTTAACAACAACTATAAAAGCTGTAGCGCTTACACGTGCCAAGAGCGTACGTCTACACGACACAAAATTTCAAGGCCAAGGGTTTTTTCCTTCTTTGGTTCTTATTTTCTCTGTTATTTCGTTTTGTATATATCTATGCATTAGTAAAGGAAAATTTTAAATAAATATTAAAACAATGTTTAGGAAATTGTTACCTCTAGTCGTCTAGTCTTTACCGCAATGACAATATCATAACTGTATAACTTAGAGCATTGCTCTTAGCGGTTTAAAGATGAATTATATAAAATAATTATACTATACTTATAGATTAATAACATAGACAGGTATAGATATCCTATTAAAATTTATTTTGATGTTATGTTTTTGCCACGTTAACTTGATAGACAAACATGCCCTTTATAATTTTGATAGTTATAAACTTACTTGGAATGGTAGTTCTACTGCAAGTATTGATATGATGTAAGGTCCTAAATTGTACCATCGATTGAAGTGTTCACCTTTTAGTATATCCATTTCTAAAGGAACTGAAAAAGTTGAAGAGTATTAAATGAGCAAGTGGTAATTCTTCGGAACCTTGTGTTTGGTACCCCCGAACACAAGGTTAGGGTTCCGTAAAATGTTGGTCATACATCGATATCCGTTGCAGTCAATTCTCCAACTACAAGTGTAAGTTTGTAATGGCAAAATTTTTTTCTTTGGTGTGATATAATATGTAATTAACGATTTTCAGATTTATTCAGTTACTTAAGGTGTGAGACCTTGCTTCTTGCCACATGATTCTAAGTCAATGGGAAGTACTCATTGACCTAGAATCATATTTTGATTAACTTGCGAGTGTTAAAGCATGAGGAATAATAAATTTCCGTATTTTTTGATAGCTCCAAGGTTTTTCACATTTCCGTCGACTAACACTCTGGATATATGATCTTCATAATCAGTCACAACTTCAACCTATACGTGTTCTCGAGAAGAAGGATATTGTCAGACAGACGGACAGACAGAGGGACAAGGAAGTTATCCTATAAAGGTTTATGTTGTGAAATGTTGTATGTTATGAAATAATATGTTGATGAATATTAAAGTTTGTAAGAATTAAGATTATTCTGTTTTAGTTTAAAGGTCACTTGTATTTACACATGTGACAATGAGTCCGCCCTATACATTCTCGAACGCATTCTGTTTATTAGATAACATATCAGCATAAAATATTATTGCTATTATTTTTATTGTCTTCATGTACACTTTATCTTTATTGAATTTGATGAAGCCAAAGACCGACTCGTGCTCTGAGGGTTTTGTTGAATATTTATGGTTATTAATTTCCAGAAATATAAACACTATGGTTTCGTTCAGTAAATAATTTCTTCTTTTTCTTTTTTATATATTGGCAACTCATTTTATATTTATTAGAAACACTTCTGCCATTCTCATGTAAAAAAGTGGTACATCTCTAAATGTAAAATGTCTGTCTTCTAATTACTAAGTCCCTAACACTCCAGTAAAGCGATAGTAGACCTTACTGGAGTTAAAAAGACTTCTCAGAAATACGAAATCTTCAGTTGCACATATTTATTCAAACTTTCCAATTCTCAGCTTGCGCAGATTTTCAACGCACAATAAACTTTTGTACCTTAAAACTCCCAAAAACGAAAAAAATTTAACATTGAAATAAAATGCCAACCTCACTTCTCCCGTTCCCACTAAAAAGTCGTAGACTTTCGTTGCAACGTTCCTTTACACTTCAAGTAAGATACTATACCGTATTTCCCGAAATTTAAAAAAAGGAATGATTCCACAGATTTTTCTGATTTTCTGTCTTTTTAATAATTTATATAAGCTTATAATACATACATAAATACATATCTTCACGCTGTCTCTGTAACGGGGTAATCGAGAGGATGGAGCGCCAAGTACGGTCTTTATATACTTTTTTTCCTCCTCAAATCTATCATTCTCTTCACACACTTTCGCCTTGGTATGCGAGTACTATTGACATTTCCATCAGCTAGCATTCTTATTATTTGACAGCCTCCCTTGGCTTCAACTACCACTCGCTTTCGCACTTTTTAAATATGCTATTTAATGTGTAGTACCTATAATAAGGTGTGTGTGTGTGCGCCTTTCCGATTTATAGAGCACAGGGTTTGTTCGTATCCTGTTAGGGATACAGCGCTGTCTTAGCGGACATTCGGAGATCATAAATTATTCATACATAATAAGCTTGTAATAATCATTTATTACATTTAAAAAAAATATTTTGTAACGGCGTTCAACGTAGTTCGATAGAAATTTGAGTAATAAAGAAACGCTGTAGGTAGATCAAAGAGAATATGTATGAAACGCCTATTACAAATAAATGGCGCACAAATGTCTATTATCTTTGCCATAAAGTACTACACAGGCACTCACGCTGGCTGGAACAGCGTGAAGACATGTATTTATGTACGGTTTGTCTAACGGAATCGATACAAAATCGACTTCGATTTAGTATTGATCCCTAACCCAATCGGCAGTACAAAACAATTCAACAACGCAATCCATATATGTATATAAAATGCGAAATACCTCACTTATTGACAGTTTAATAACGAAATCTTAAAAACTACTAAAGATGATAATGACAGTTTGTGTTATGTAGGGTCCAGTTAAGTAATATATAATATATATATTGATGAGTACATTAGGTACCTACTATCGCGGAAAGTGAATGTTTAGCAGTTTAAAAAACCTTTGAATTTGCCGTGTAATAGACTGCTTTATCGATTCGACAGTCAGCAAATTGAAGTTTCTATTGGTGTCTTTGTCATTCCTTAATTCAAAATCGATAACAACGGTGGATACACTCGATATTGATTGCGAATGTCGGTCGTTCGTATATTTTCTATTATGCAAGCAACATTGAACATTGAACGCGGTATGATCTTCCTTCTCATGTTCGTCATTCCAAGTCACTGGCCATCTTTGGGAAAAACCTGCTCAAACATCTTGGAAAATTCCTAAGTTGTTGCAACTAAACCTGATACCATTCTCACTTAATCATTAATCTTTACATCTATTTTTATTATTTTATGAGTACTCATTTAAATATATATTCTTCTACACTGCAGTTTCATATAAAGCGTCTTCTACAAAGATTGGTTGTCTGGAAGAGACCGTTTTGAGTGATAAGACCGCCTTGCACACATTAGTTTTAAGTATAATTGTAAATGATTTTTATTAGAATGTGTGCAGCAAAGAATTTATCTATCAATCTAATATTGAACATTTGGCGTATATTCGCGTGCAAAATTAACATGTGTTTCTATAGCTTCAGTTAGATCTAGGAAGCAGGATGTCTGTGATGTAAATTCGTTAAATACGTAAACACATATTGGACATTCTGCTGCCACCAATGAATAAGAATTAAACATTTTGTGTTTTCAACGTTTTGCGCATATTCGAGTTTCGCTTCAATGAGCTTCGACTCTGCATTACTATCGAGAGTAGTTTTTAATTTGGTTGATGAAGTTGTTTTTATTTTTTTTGCCTTTATTATTTTTGTGATATTTATATAAATTATCGGAAATTAACCATATTTAATTTCTTTAATTTCTTATTATTTTTTGTTTTGTCATGCATGGCTTAGAAATAATTATGTAATTTATTTATTTTTGCATACATGAGGAACACCCGTTCAAGGTTAGACTTTGAAACGAATACGAATTTAAATTTCAAAATTTGAACTGCCATCTCATCTTTTGCAATTCGTGTCTTTCTTTCGTCATCGATCGTGATATCGCGTACCTGCCTGCTAAACATTCCCTTTTCGCGTTAGTACATTACATAGGTCTCAGTCTGATTTATTAATTAATTAGTTGTCGATATTACGGGTTGTCAATGGCCTCTCTGATGTCAAGGTTCCGAAGAAATAAATTAGTGAGTTTATTTGCGCAAGTTCGACTCGCGTACAGAGGGCTAATATGGTACGATATTTACAGAATTGTAAACAGTATCTAACTTAGTTTTTGAAGCTCTAGAAAACAGGACTTTCGGTGTATTTTTCTTTTAAATTTTAAATATGGCTTCAAGTTATGGCAAGAGTATATGGCAAGAGTAATTACTCAGTTTGTCCCTTCTTTATTTTAATTATGTATATTTTAGAACGAGTTTAGCTTTTAAACCGGCCGGCGCCAGACGTTGCTATGCTTTATTCTGGTTAAATAAGGGTGAAATATATATTTGGGTCTATCAACTATATATTTGTTATCTTACTGCCGTCCACAGATTTACCACTAATTGATATCGCCTTTCGCCCGTTACGAATTGTTAGACTGAAAGAAATATATAGTGTAGCCCGTAATAGAAAGGGATGGGAATACATATTGTGCAAGATGTACCTCTTTTTTATATTACAGTCTTTCAGATTATTTTTATTTAGAATGTAATCTATCTATATATATAAAAGGCAATGTATGTATGTATGTTCCTTATGGACTCCGAAACGGCTGGACCGATTTCGATGAAATGTTTAGGGTATCATCAGATTGGCCTAGCGGGTGTTCCTGTAAAGTAGAATTTTTTTTTTTTTTTTTACGCCCAGTGAAATTAACGCCCAGTGAAACGGGCCGGGTTTGCTAGTTTAAAATGTTTGTCATTCTGTGTTACACTTTTTTGTTTTGTTGTTGGTTTGTAGCTTTGGAATATATTGGTCGTGTCTGGTTCTCTTGTTTTTTCTTCCATTATCCCTATCTATTTTCATACAGTTCTTCAAACACATATTTCGTCTCTATCAGTATGCTCAATATTTTAAGTTAAGCTGTTGCATTTGACAGAACTATGAACAAAACAAATCTTTGTTCGTTGAATTTTATATGTGAAAAAATAATATAATTTTTTTTTATAAATATGTGTGAGATAGAAACTCTTTTGGACGTGATGTTAGAATGCAGTATTTTAGGCTGCAAAAGTCGATTTGATAAACGCAGGCTCTCAAAGCTAGAAAGGCTATAGCGGCTACATCAACGCAATATCTATTAGTAGTAAATCTGTGCTGCCGTCCCTGAATTTGTGACAAAAATTTTATGGAAATTATAGTTACGTATTCAATTAATAAATAAATATTATATTTATTAAGTTCATTTTTTAAATATTAGACTCAATTTTAACATCATTTCTATATTTTTCCTACATTAGTGGTTGTCCAGGAGACAAAGCACTTTAGTTGACCAAGGGATAATTTTTTTATTCTTTGGGGTTTTCTACGATTTTACATTAATCTTGTTTATGAAAGTATTGTTAAGCATGGATTTATAAATATGTATATTTTTATCTAACCGTTTCGGTTAAGATAATAAATAAATTTAAGTACTGGAGTACTATATTATTATTACAAATCGGCAGTACAAAAAATAGTTGAACAACCCGTCTATACATATAGGTATGTATATAAAAAGCAAAATACCTCACGCATTGACAGTTTAATAAAGAAATCTCGAAAACTTTTAAAGATAGGATTATTAAAGGTCTGATGATAGTTTGTGTTATGTAGGTTCCAGTTACGAAAGGATTTTGGTAAATTTACATTTTAAGGGGGCAAAAGGCGAGGTTGAATTTTATATGAAATTTTTATATGGAACAAAATACGGCTGTGAATGTGAATACAAATATTGCTTTTAAAAAAAAATGATGCACGAGTTTTACATTTATGTAAAATTCCACTCGCAAAAGGAACCCTTTGTACGCAAGTCAAACTAGCGCTTGGCCAATTTTTTTGTCTTTCTCAAATTACAATGTAAGTAAAAATGACTCAAATCGGTTGAAGTGTTAAACCTGTAAATGGTAACATATTAATGTACTTTAATTAAGTTCATTACGCCTGAACTACTTATCTCTTACTTTTAGCTTTATGTAATGAAGTAGTAATTAGTTTCAGAAAATATAATAGATATAATACTTACATGATAAAGTAACAGACATTTTCCCCGTATATACAACTAATAACATCGATCCATATAGGTAAACATAATTTCCTAGGACACTGCTCGCTTCACTCCCCACGCCGTGGTAAAGGTAGCCAAATATAAGAGCAATTAGTACGTGGGCTGCTACACGGTACATGAATAATGACTGAAATTGTAATTACACTCGTATTATTAAAAACTCATCACATATTTATACTAGCACATGAAGTGTGGTAGCAAATACCAAGCAACGTTATGCACGGTCACCTCCTAGGGAGGTGATCTCGTGGTGCAGACATAATTGAACGTCTCTGTATTTCGGAAAGCGCTATGAATCTATTGGTTGCGGTTATTACTTTAATGTGGCAGTAGTCTCAAGAAAGTGTTCACAGAGGCTTTAGACTTTAGAGTTTAGAGCATATTTATTGTATACCTCTATTATGTACTTATTTTTCACATATGTCCAAAATACGAGCAGTGGCACGTTGGTTGGTTGGTACTTATAATCTTTATTTATATTGATGATTCTTTTGTACATCGTTGCACTCCAGGATTAGAAAGGAGTTAATTGCAGACCTGCTCTAGATATTTATTTAGGTCAAGATTACTCAAAAGGAAGAAATAAAAATTTTTTGGAAAAAAAATTAAACCGTCTTCAAAAAAAAAACACTGAAAAGTATAAAATAACTATCCTTTACTAATCAAAACTCAAGTACAATAAAAATAACTTTATAAGCACGATACACATACCTATATAATTAAATTAGACAGTTACTGAAGTCGGTGCCAAATCAATGTTCCACAACAGGAGTTTATTAGCTTGGTAGACTTTAATTTTTTTTTCTTAAAATTTTTAATAGTTCATATTGTCAATTATCCAAGTAAACTAAATAATATTACGTTGATTGATATTGTTACTAAAAGTTACTTACGTAATTTCTTGTAGTCATTAAGTAGTTTCTATAAAGCAAGATCCATGTTTGTCTCATGAGACCAGATTGTCTGTACATTGTTTTTTTATTTTTATAATTCTTTTGGTATTTCGAATTTCCTAAAAGATGTTTAGATTTCAACTCTGAGCTTATATCTGAAAAATAATTAATGCATATCTACAGCCACAATTCAAAGAAAAGTATTATAAGTCCCTTTTATAGGAATTTCTGAATGAGTTAAATAACATAATGTCCTTATAATTTTCAATGTAGAGTACGTTGTTGAATAGTGAAAAAATCTTTTTTTTGAGACCTATAACTTGCAATAGGCTAGAGGACTATTTCTTAAAAACTTAGTTAAAAGATAGGTTTAGTAATTATAAATAAAACTGAAAAAATATTCAAAATATTATGAAAAAATAAATATTGTGGGGACAAGTTCCGTCTCTGTCACTCCTAGCGCTGTGCAATGTCATTTCGACTTTGCGACGTCACAACTATGTAACGCTATCTCCCTCTAGCTCATCCCCGCTCTGTTCCCACTACTAAAGTTTAAAACTCAATGGACGCTTTTATAATTTACCGTTGAACGTTTTTATCGCCACGTTTTTACCGTCCAAAATACAATAGCCAAATGCTTCCCTATTATGTCGGCGATAGACGCTTTTTCAACGTTCACGGAATGACGTTATCGTGCACGGAAATATAAAAGCGTTTCCATACATCTGTATACATTTTGCTTCCCTTTGTACTTTGTGTAATTACTCAGTTTTTGCCAGTGGACGTCAATTACTTTTATCTCAATCGTACTCAAATGTTTCATTCTACTAATACAACATATTAACATACCACATTTAATAGCAGTCATCTAGCCTATTGTAGCTTAGTTAGGGAGATTTTTGTTATTTTGTAGTCCATTTATTCTAGTTTTATGGTAAGAAATCTGAACACATTCAGAAAATAAAAGTTTGGATCACTATATTATATACTACGCTTAGTGTACATTGAATTCTCTTAACAAAAACATGATGACTCAAATAGATCACTTTGTTTATGAATTATGAACATACGAGTATGAACATATATGTTACTAACAAAAAGTATTAATTGAAATCCGAAAAATGAACAACAAAACGGGTAGATATAGCAATCTTTCTATATGATATTAATTAGAATAAAACAAAACGTGACATATTATTGTATCGAATTAAACAACAATGGACAGAGTTCAATTAAACGAATGAAATCAAGCCTCTAGGAATAATAATTAATCAAAACCTCATAAAAACGGCCAGGCCATCTTTTTTCCATTTGAACGCATTTCCAAGCTGGGCCTTGCTATTTAAAAGTAATTAAAAAATGCCATTGCCAATATATAAAAGCAATTTATATATTGCAATTGTTTAATGGTTTAAAATATAAAATACTGTTGGCAATGGTTGTCAATACTTCTTCTTGTTTTTCGGAAAACATATCTTCACGCTGTATCCCTAACGGGGTAATTAGAGAGGACGTCGCGGTCCTTACATACTTCGGAAAACGATCTATTTAAATATAGATTTATGTGTAAAAATATTGATTATGTATGTTTGCCTATTTATTGTTCTTGTTTTGTACATCAAAAAAAGAGAGTGTTTTAAGATAACATTTTTTTTATAACATAATATAAAAACGAATAATGGCTTTTAATATCTCCAAAGCAAAAGTCGCCGCCGACGTTTATACTCGTAGATAAGATGGAAGGGTTCATTAAATTACACGAACTGATGTGATGGAAAAACAGACTGGTTCACTGTGCCTAAAGGTTCACCTTATTTTCAATGTTCTAGATTTTTCTGAGCGATATTTTTGGGACTAAAATGGACGGACGAATGTTATTTAAGTCATTTAATATTCTGCAGAGTGATCGCAAAAATTTAATTAAGCACTCGAAACTAAAAATAGTTAAAATTCAATTTTTCATGTTCACGTCTGTGTTTTGGCCATTACTGTTTCTTACAACTGTTACTTGCAGTCGTTTACGTGAAATAGTCTTTTAAAAATATACCAAACCTCAGACAAAATATTTTATTTTATCAAACTAAAACAAACAAACAGACGCTGAAATGATTCTACAAGAGTTTCTACCAATTTTGTAACGAAAAACTAAAACATTGTTTCAAATTGTAAATGTAATTAGTAACATAATAATTGTAAACTTAATTTTCGAAACGTTAATTTTATGTTTATTTTATAATGTTGATATCGCTGATATCGACGTTGTTCAAAAACTTTTCCATGGTAATTAGGCATATTACATGTGTGTACATGCACAATGTATATGTACATATATTCCGATGTTTGTGATGTTTATTCGTATGTTTGTTTCGAAAAACTATGCGAAAGAATTATGATCCGGTTACGACGCACGGGCTTATTAAAAAAGACTTATTTATTGTTTACGTTTAGGTAATTATTCACAGATTTGCTTAGATTAGATTTTGCATGTTTCTGGCAATTTTCTTACCTAAAGGTCCAGGTAATGCTGATATGGTAGGAACATTATCATTCCAACTTCCTGTGGCCGCTGGTTCACACTTATACTGAATCATAGTTTTGGCTGTTTTTATGAGATCTATATCATATTCTCCTGATGCAACCTCCATTACTGGAATTAGACAAATGAAGTGAAAAATATGCGAATATTTCAAGATGTAAATTAATTATAGTTTTAAGTTGAAAACAATATTTGTAAAGGCATACACATAGCGAATATTAGGGTAAATAGTACTTTGACAATACACAGCATGTTATGTGAAACGAAGTGTTACCTAACAGTAAACGTGTTATTTTGATGAAATTCTAAAGGAACAAGTTGTCGCGACATGTTACAAATCTGTTATTAAACGTGATTTAGCAATAGTACCTAGTATTGTAATTTTTAAGATAAGAGATGTAATTTTTTACGCAAATACCATATTTATATTTACACCATATATTAATATTTATATCGTAGATAACAACAGAATAAAAATTCCTATTATGTGGTAGGTAATATTCATTTCTAGTATTTAATTTTTAGAGGAACTGAAACTAGATATACTTTTGTAATTGACACGTAATATTTTCTCTTTATTTCGTGTTCCGCTTGCGTCTCGTGTTACAAATACTTTGACAGCAAGGAACCGGTTTCGTTGAATTCATTGATAATAATAATATATGTATGTTTGTGTCCTTTGTTAGTTTTAGATTTAGTAGATACTTTTGTAGCCTCGGAAACACATAAAAAACAAGTCTTTGTTTCTTGTATTAGGTACCAAATTAAGTAGACAAAAACGTGACATGTACTATTAAATACAATAGGTAATCATTAGGTAGTATGTAGGATTGTTAGGGAAAAATAAATGTTCATTTTTTTAAATTCAATAAAATTACGTACGAGGATTTGGTTTTTCCGTATAATTTGTTTCTTAGGTCACGTTTGGTATAATGAAAAATATCTTGCAGTTTAGTAAAAATTCAAGTTAGTAATAATACGTATTCTCATAATTTCACAACGTCGAATTCGAAAAATGGATTATTCAAATAAGAGAAATCAGTGACTTGAGTACAGTAATATTTTACTACTTACTATTTGTAACTGAGTACAGCAAAAAAAAAAAATAAAAAAAAATTTATTAACTGACTCAGTTCTGTTTTTGCATACAATTAAAATATAATATTGTCGTAATCTGTTTATTAATCTTATTTATGTAAGCTTAATAATTGAAATTTCTATAGAGTGCAAAAATTTTTAGGATTGTTCGTATATTAATAATTTTACAAAAATAATATAATAAGGTATAATGCGTATATATTAACAATAAATAATTTGCCTTGTTTTCTTCGCGTAATACACAGAAATCAACCGTTTAATATTGTTAAATGGTAACTGAGTGTCAATAAATAATAAACAGACAAAAATAATAAATCTTATTTGTAAGTACTCATAAATCCAATGTTGTTATCAAGTTGATATTACCATTTTTTTCCCTAGTTAAAATGATATCTCTAGTACAAATAAATATTATGTGACTACATACCTAATGCAGTAATGAATAATGATACTTATAACTATTATTTGTTTACTGATTCGTAGGTGTGTACGTTAATACGTCTACTTTTTAAGTATGGCCGCTAGTAACTAATTAATCTGTGACCTGGATCATTGAACTATGGTTACGGGCACGTTTATGCAGATCAAACAATGAAAAAAATTACCCAACGAAATCCGCGAAAAACGGTGAGGCAAACTCGCAAAGATAATCTAGTTTCATTATGTAACACCCCGGTTCACGATTCTGGCGTTGCGATGGTTTTATTAGAAATGCTGGTTTTGAAATACTTGAACATCCTCTATATTCACCATAACTCGCCCCGTTTTCTATCTATTTTCGAGGTCGAAGAAGTATCTCAGACGACAACGATTTGAAGACGATGGAGCAGTAGTCGTTGTAATACAGGAATTTCTAAGTACCCAGGATGAGTTCTTTTGGAAGAAAATTTTAAGCTTACAAAAAAAGTAATCATTGACCACATCGAAAAATAAAATATCATTTCATAAAAGTAAATAAATAAAAGTATATAAAATCTGTTTCAATGTAATTTGCCAAAAAGGTAAATAATATTTTGTGCTTCGTTTATAAGATACATTAAAAAACATATTCAAAATATTTTTTGACGTAAATTCCTAGTCATGAAGACATTTTGCAATAAAATTAGATACGAACATTACCATATTTGATAACACTAATTTTAACGAAAATTTTAAAAATATTGTTTTTTTTTAGCAAATGGAATTAAATGTATGTAAAACGGGAAATTTAACGCGATTACTTTTTTATTTTGGTTTGCTTGAGACCACGGCCGATGCAACTCGGTCGAAACCATAAAAAGGTAATCGCGTTAAATTTCTCGTTTTAGATACATTTGATAATGGAACGCGAAAGTTTAAAAGTTTAAAATGGAATTAAAGTGGACGTTATAAGAGTGTTATTTTATTATAATAGTAAACAGTACAGTACAGACCGTATTTCATTAACCGACTTCAAAAAAGGAGGAGGTTCTATGTTCGCCTGCATGTATTTTCTTTTTCGTTTTCATTTCTATGATCTGTTTTATATGTATCTAATAACACGATAAATAGATAAAAAAACATTCATACTTCAAAACGAATTTACGTAACTATTGCTACCTTATCACTGTCACGAACTGAAGCATAATATGTGATAAGAATCTAGTTTGGAACCATAATTGGCGTGTTTGTTTGCAGATGGCTCTATAATTTTAAAAATTTATTTAAGCAGCAGTGATATTATGAACATATTAGAGAATCATTTTTCTGTAATTTAAGACATTAACTTTACTTAACAGTTTATAAAGGGTAGATCAGGTTTTTTTGTTTTTGTTATTTAACAGCACCATGACCAGTATACCCTCAATTCAGTTTGTTGTGCGGTATTCTTGCTAAAAGCTTACCGTCTTACTACAAAACATAGTTTAAACATTGGTCTAACACGTGTTTAGCTAAACACAGTTTTAGAGATAGACATTGTTTAAACACATGTTTACTGCGGGCTGCTCTGCTGCAAGTAGGTCGCAAAGTTTTGGGCATTGGTTACTAATTATTTATTTATTTAATTGGGCTCTATCGTATGTTTCTCAGAATTAAAATAAACTGAAATAATTGTAGTTGGTGTTTATTCAAAGGAATGTAAATACTTTTAATCTATGTAGGTATTACGTACTTACAGAAGTCAGCAGGGTTGTGATAAGAAGGGCATGTTAATCCTGCATTGGAAAGAGCAGGTAGCAAATTAGCTCGAGGCCCTCTGTACAAGGTTCTTCCGTCAGCTAAACAATACACCGAGTCGATCTTCTCAAAGAGTAGCGCTGAAGGTTGGTGTATTGTCGCCACTAAAGTTCTGCCACCACGCGCTAGCGAGTTTAATAAGGCGATGAGAGATGTCGATGCTGCTGAATCCAAACCTCTGTAAAGAAGTAAACATAAAGGTTGTTTTTGTGTCTTTGATATATTTAATTTTCACAAACCATAATAATAATAATATAATAAAATTCTAACATGTTTCATGACGTATGCGTACTACACTTGTCGCAAAATAACATCGTTGCGGCCAGGATCATTTTGTGGTCACAAGTCACAACGCAAGGATACACTTATTTAATATAGGTACTTATTCCACTTTATGTTGTTTATAGATACCGCTGGAAAACGGGTAATTAAGTATTATTTTTTAATTTATTTCTTCTACGTGTCTTTATTTCTATATTGTGTTAAATATTACACCAAGCATGTTATTAAATCGCTCTACATTTTGGTAATGCTTTTAAAATCCGATTAAAAGCCATAAAAATCTGTCTTATATAATTAAAAAAGGATTGATTGGAGATCAATTACTGTAAAAGGTTTAATAAAACAACACAAAGCTGCAGGACATGATGTTTATAATTTTATAAAAATTATTGGAAATGGTTATATTAACAAATAAATAAATGTGTGAGGAGAATGATGAGATTTGAGGTAGCGAAAGAATTATGTAAGGACCACGACGCTTGGCGCTCCGTCCTCTCTGACTACTCCGTTAGGGATAACGTGAATACATGTATGTATGTTATATTATATTAACATATAGTATTACGTGTGTGAAGAGGTTTTCTCACAATTCTTTTTCTGTGTTGTTTATTATTCTATGCTCGAAGTAATAATACAACTACAGCTCTTTATACCTTTATCTCTGCCTATAAAGCAGCTCTCTGTGATGGTATTTTTGGTTCGTTTAAAATATTTTAACATCATCTACAATATGTATATAGTATATATATAGTATCTCTTCATACCAAAACTGTGTACACAGTTATCAAATGATGTCGTTGTTTGTTTTTGGTAAACACAGATTCTAGGTCATTACACAAGCAGGCGACGGTTGTGCAAAACGTTATGTAATATAAATATCTTGTTTTTACAAAAATATGATCAGATCACCTTATTCCCGCTGTGCTAGATCTCGCGAAGAGAAAGCTATAACGCTTAGCTAATACTGCCTGATAGTCTTTTTAAGACTGTGGATTTTTTCTTTTCTATTAATAAATAAGCACCCCCACAACAATTTCATTTGCAAGATTTTAGATGGAGTAGGTTGTTGCAATAATTCATTTTGTTTATACTCTCAGAGTGCCTGATGTTAATAAGTTACTTCTGATTTGCTTTGTTTTATTTTAACATCAAACTCCATCTGTGTGGAACTAATAAAATAATAATATAAATAATAAAATTGCCTATTGAAATCGTACCAACAATTGTCGAATGTGATTATTAAAATACGGATTGTGAAACCGCGTGATATGACCAACTATACGATTCACTACTGGGTTATTTGTGCAGGTATGTTGCTGATACCTTTTGTCTTTTTTAATTGAGACACAGATCAGTACTATTATTACAAAATTGCAAACAGCGTGTTTCATATGTAGTATAAATGTAATTTTTTATCTCTAAAAATAAGCTCTGTCCAGGCATTGTTTACATTTACTTTTCTTTCAAAACATGTAATCTTGACACGCGATTGTGTTTGATACAAGACTGTAATGGCTCCACCTCAATCGTAAAATTTTGTTAACTTACGTGGTAGGTTCATCTAGGAACAGTAGTGAAGGATCCGAGAGCAACTCTAGAGCCACTGCTAATCGACGTTTTTGACCTCCGGATAGGTCTCGACAAAGGGTTTGTGCGGTCCCACACAAACCTAATAGTGCTAAGATCTCGTACACCTATGAAAGAATTAAATATGAAGATTTCAAATTTAAATTAAACATTAAATATCAGTTATTTTAAACATGGGATTTTAATATCGATTTGTCTAACATTTACGAGGAAATATAATGTGAATTATGCTAACATCAAAATCTTCGTAATAGATATCAATAAAGTTGAAGAATCGGTGTAGATGTATGTGTGTATACTATGTGTGTGTTCTTTATCATTTACCTATGTATATTACTTACTTTCTCTTTCCTCTCATGAGAAGTGAAATCGGCCAATTTAAGTGCAGCTGCAAGAGACATGGCTTCATATCCAGTGAGATGCACTCGGAGGTCATCTTGTTGGCGGATATAACGCGCTCCACCTCGACCGGCTGATCGTGACGCGCACGCGCACACACCGTTCACTGAGATCTCTCCTTTTGCTCCTCGTGTACTGTTAATACATAACAACACTTTTATTAGAGGTTTGGGTTGTTTATGGAGATTCGAACTATTAATATTGTTATTGGTTATTTTCATAAAAAATAAATATAACGAAAATAGGGGAGTCACACATCATAACGTTAATATTTACAAACTTAAAACGAAATACTACAAACAACTTCCTCAAAGTTGTCACTTAGAAATCTGTCATTGCTTAGGGTGCCCAGCAGACTGGCAGCCATTACCTTGGAATATCCAAACTGATTCGTTGGCGGAAGAAGCGGAAGAAGAACGAAAATAAGTATATGAGTATTTGTACCTATTGCGAAAGTGCAAATAACACTGTTTATAATACAACCACATACATTGTGATAAATAACTATCAAATATGTATGTAAGCGCAAAAAGGTAATAAGTAAACCATAAGATTTTGTTAAAATAGAAGTTAACTTTTAAATCCGAAATAAGTTTCAGCCTCAGGATTCAGCTTTCGTTTGTCTTTAAAATAAAGTGTGTTGTTTTAAAATAAAAATTCTGTTATTAGATCTATAATTAAACGACAAAGAACTTTTTTAATCTTTTATAACAATAAAATTGATTTATTGGGGAAACAGCGCGAAGGTATGTATATGTTTTCTATAAATTAGCTATCTTTAGCTAGCTTATTTAATAATTAATTAATTAATTAGCTAGCTGATCCTTTTTAGAGATATACTGGGACATCTAATTTAACGTGAATTTAGAAAATACTTGCTAAAAGAGAATGTGACACATAATACAACAAAAAAAAACATTTTTGGGAAAATTCAAATTGAACCCAAAACTTTTGAGCTTCTTTAATCATATAGATATTGTTAGACGTTTTGGTTTACACGACAATAATTAGGACATGTTGTACGAAAAGTGATCCAAAAATAAAGATTATGAATGTAATGAACAATATACGTAAGTGAAATGTAAGTTTTATTTTTCAACGTAGTCACCTAACAAGTCGGTACATTAATCCATCATTTTTCTAGTGCCTGAACAGTGAACACCTTTTGAAAAAATTCATTATTTTGAGCCTTCCAAAATTATTCATCAAAGGGGCATCACTTCGCTATGATCTTAAAACTTTTGCCCCCGAATCGCTGGGAGTCAGATCTCGCAACTAGAGCTTTTGTGTGCAGACGGCACTGTCCTTGTGAAACAGGATACCGGTGTATTTTCGTATCAAATTTTTTGTGTTTAAAATGACCCAGGCAGGCACTTATAGTAATATAAGTAGTTTTATTGTGTCCATATATCTATATCTATCTATACTACTATATAAATCTCTAGCGTCTGTCTGTAATTTTAACTTTGTCGTTAAATTTTGTGATAGATAGTCATTTTATGACTTACTGACTTCGATTCTACCATTAATAAAATTTTTGTCTGTCTGTCTGTCTGTCTGTATGTCTGTCTGTCTGTATGTCCTTTTATAACTGAAGAACGGCTAGACTGATCTTGACAAAAGTCGGCACGTAGTAAGAGCATGTGCTTGTGCTCATGATAGGCTACTTAATTTTTAGAAAATCTACCCCTAACAGGGTGAAAAGGGGGATGAAATTTTGTATGGGAAATGGTAAACCGCTGAACCGATTAGGATGGAATTTGGCAGGCAGATAGTTTGACATCAGAAAACGGACATGGCTTACTTTTTTTTTTAAATTTGCCCCTAAGAGGGTGAAAAGGGGGATAAAACTTTGTATGGGAAACGCTATATCTTGGTAATGATAAAATTGGGTGAGGTGATAAGACTTATTTTATCAAAAATACATAGGCTACTTTTTTTATCAAAAATCTGTGAAAAGGGGGACGGGAGGGAGGGGGATGAAACTTTGTACTGGAAATGCTAAACCGTACTATATAAATCTCTTGCGTCTGTCTGTAATTTCAGTTTTTTTGACAAATTTTGCGATAGTCGTTTTATGACTCACTGATTTCAATTCTGCCATTTTTAAAATATTTGTCTGTCTGTCTGTGAAAGACGTATGTAAGGACCGCGACGTGTAGCGCTCCGTCCTCACTGATCTCCGATAGGGATACAGCGTGAAGATGTATGTACGTATGTATGTATGTATGTATGGATATAGTTTGACACCTGGGAACACATATAGGCTAAACTAGCCTTAAAGGGGTGAAAAGGGAAATGAAACTTTGTATGGGAAATGGTAAACCGCTGAACCGATTACGATCAAATTTAGCAGGAAGATAGTTTGACATCAGAAAAAGGGACATGAGCTACTTTTTTTTATCAAAAATTTACTCCTGTGATGATGATGAAAATGGCGATGAAACTTTGTGTGGGAAACGCTAAATCTTGGTAATGATGTAATTTTACTGTCAAATGATATAATGATAGTGATAAATACTCATTTTATGACACAATGTATGTCTATCTGTATGTCCTTTTATAACTGAAGAATGGCTTGACCGATCTTGATAAAAATCGGTGCGTAGTACGAAAATCTTAATGCGCTCATGATAGACTACTTATCTTTTTAGAAAATCTACCCCTAAAAGAGTGAAAAGGAGGATGAAACTTTGTGTAAGAAATGGTAACCACTGAACTGAATACTATGAATTTTGGCAGGGATATAGTTTGACATCAGAAAACGGGCATGGGTTACTTTTTTTTATCAAAAATTTACCCCGAAGAGGGTGAAAAGGTGGACAAAACTTTGTATGGGAAACACTAAATCTTGGTAATTATAAAATTTGGTGCGGTAATAAGACTTTTTTTATCAAAGTCTGCGAAAAGGGGGACGGGAGAGGGGGATGAAACTATGTACGGGAAATGCTAAACCACTGAACTGATTGTGATGTAGCATGGATATAGTTTGACATATGGGAACGGACATAGGCTACTTTTTTATCAAAAAACTATCCCTAAGGGGATGAAAAGGGGGATAAAACTTTAAATGGGAAATGCTGAACCGCCGAACCAATTATGATGTTTGTTACAGAGATAGTATGTGTCCGGAGACAGACGTAAGCTTAAACGTAAACTTTTTTCAGAAACAATGCTTAAACATGTTATGCATATTTACGTATAATTGAACATAATCTGGGAAAGCCACAAAAAAATTTTCCGCGCAGACGAAATCGCCGGTACAGCTAGTCATAGTATAAGACCGAGCTCGCGGAAACTAATAACTAGTGTAGTTCATTGAAGGCGTTTAAATGTTCTCTCATTACCTCGTTAGGGATACAACGTGAGGATATGTATTAAATGTTCATATCATTTAGAAACGTAAGGTAGTATCCGGATAAACTTAGAGATGGCGTGACTGTCGTGGCGGGAAAATGGGGAATTAACATTTTTAATGCAAACGGGTGCTTCTATGAGAGTTTGAAGTCTTTGGGTTTGGAACACTTTCGGGACTCTCAAGTGAGACGTATCGCTGGTCACGTTTGCTCTGGCTCGGAGATCATCGTGCGTTTCTAGCAAAGAGCAATATTGACTATATTTACTAGAGCATCGTTGTGGCGGATAACAAATATTGTAACACGACCCATCTGAATTAATCTGGACTTGTATATTAGACAAATTAATAATGATTTGTAAACAGCGTGTAAGTTAATTTTTGGATAAATTTCTTGACACTATCTCTGTTATAAAGGCGCAGATGTTAAAATTTCAGTACGTTTTGAAATCTCGATCATTGATTCTATGGTTACTACGTAAATGCAAAGAAACGATCTTGACAAGCACAATTTTATATATATGGCTAGGCAGCCATAGATAATACGTAGATACGTATATAGGCGCGTACGTATGCATGTAATATGCTTTATGAATGAAAGTATTTAAAAGTCTAAACATTAATAAACAAAACTATGTATAGCTATTTGTCGCACACTTCCGCTTGCTTATTAAGCTTTTTAATCCGCTAAAATAAATATTGATAACTAAATCTAGAAACTTTAACCTGTACGTGCTTATTAGCTAAATATACACACATAAACATGTATATGTCATTATTCGAAGACTGGGATTTCCCGTATTTTTGTGTGTACGACTGTTGTTCGAGGCTTCAAAACATTACTGAAATTTTCCGTTACCTATCTCTATTGGACAATTTTTGAATTTATCTATTGCATACGTACAATTAGAGACAATATATATTCGATATTTAAAGATGATGGTTTTAATACCCACTAATATAAAGCTATTTTGAAACAGCTAGGTATATAATACACTTTTTTAGACTCTCACGGTTTGTATTCATTATAATAATAAATTAACGGGTTTTTACCGCGATATTAAATATTTTGAGTTTCCCGATATTTCGATGCTGTTACAAGCACCATGTTCACGAGTTAACTTATAGGCTAGGTATATAATACCTAATTATTTCGTTGTAGGTATACAATGACTTCATTGGCTATATAACATATTGTTCAACGAATTGAGTGTATGCTGTTACCAGATTTAATTAATATATGCAGCTACTAGCACGAATTATTAGCGTTGACCTAGTAGCGGACAGTGTGGGCAAAATGTAATTGTAAAAACAATTACAATTAAAAATTGTAATTACAATTACAATTACTATAACAAACTTTAATTTAATTGTTTTTGCAATTACATTTTGCCTAACACTGGTAGCGGAGTTACTTTGCACATTCATACCTAACATATTCGATTACAAAAATATTGGATTTAAATTCAAATGTTAATAACCATGATACAAAATGAGTGCAAAAAAAGGTAAAACACAATATTAGTGCGAAATTTTTTGTTTGCAAAAAATCCTACCCAGCACCCATATAATATGTATCGTTTCCGGAAAAAAGTGCAATTAAAAAAAACGCAAAAGAAATAAACGAATAAACTGGAACCTAATAAAAAGATATATAGAAAAATTTACGCGATTGTAGCCAATTCTGTAGAAAAGTATTATGAAACAGAGGACAAGTTATCTTATTTAAGAACAATAGCTAATCTACAGTAGTTTATATTTCTGCTTAATAATTATAGTTTTTTTTATTCTTGGAAATTTGGTTTTCCTATACATTAAATTTATAATATGAGCGTTTTTTTTCTATGTGCGCATTTATACATGAGAAGTTTTTTCCTTGTGCGATTAATTCCATGTGTGCAATTTTCCACGTGTGGATATTTCTTGTGGGCTTATATAACATTGCGCTTTTTTCTGTGCGTTTATTTCCTTTGCGTTTTTTTTAATTGCACTTTTTTCCGGACACGATAAATATTATGTGGGTGCTGGGTAGGATTTTTTGCAAACAAAAAAGATGATATAAATGGTTGTCAGTAATAAATGGATGTTATTCTGTTAACGTCAATTTGAAACAACGCAAGATAAAAACTAAACAATAAGCATATAGATTACACTTTTTCGTACACGTTATTTATAAACCGAAGGTAGTTATTTATGTCAATTATAAGTAGGCTATAATCATTTTAGTCTTGTAAGTAACGTGGAAAGTCATTTTTAAATGTACTCAAATATATTATGATTTAATCTACATTTTGTATACTTGAAACAAACATTAAAACGTTTTTATCAGATGTTTAAACCACAATCATTGTGGTAATAAAAGAATCTAGACATTGTTTACGTCGTACAATTGTGGAGAATTAGCCAGGGATCGCGATGAAGAACGATGTCTCATATTTATGTATACGATTGTTTAACTGTTTAAAATTAAGTACACTGTAAATTAGTTAATAATTACTGTACAATTATATATCTTAAGAGCTTGATGTATAATAAATGCAGGCATAATAAAACATTTCATTTATGCGTTGAATCGATTTTAAATAAATTATTCGAAACCATTTAAAAAAAAAATCTATTGTAACACGTACGTGTAACCAGCCAAAATGTTCAGTAGTGTTGTTTTTCCGGCACCTGATGGTCCCATAATAGCAGTCAGTTCTCCAGGCTTGAAACATCCTTCAATACCTTTAAGTATCTGTTTCGACTCTGTGAATAAAATTGAAGTCAATTATTTAAAAAAATATATATTGATGTTTAAAAATAAAACGTTAAAATTATATAATATTAGTTTGTTATGAGTATAATTTTCCTAGTTACAAAAAATTTAGCAACGCAAAGAGTATTCTTTGCGTTGCAATCACGATTATCCAAAAAGTACTTAATTCGTAAGTAAAAGAACAATAACTTTATAAACATAACATTGATTGTGGATAACATTTCATCTTACTTTAATATTTTTTAATCAAAGATCGTAGCTACAAGATGAGACTAACAGCTAGCTACTCTTGTTAATAAGCAGCCTGAAATTCTGTCGTTGGAGGCGCTAGTATTAGAACCATTCCGTTATCACCTGTTTCGTAATCCAGATCACTAATTTAGTTTATAAATATTATGTCATTGTAAACCTTTCTCATTTACAATAAATTTAATAATTAGTAGGTTACTACACGCCAATTCCTGTTTCAAATTGTAAGAAGACTTGATTTCTGACTACCCCATTACGCTATGTTACGTTAGCGTGAAGATATGTACGTATATAAGAAAGTTTAGGAAAAGACTGAGAACCGAATTTGAAACATATAGCAGTCCGTTGATTATTAACTTGTATCTTACATAATATAAATGACATCATGTCTGGGTATGATGTGAGTTTTTAATTTCCTTTTTGTGGTTACTTAACTGATTTGTATAATTGATTTTTTGACATATTATTTTAGAAGCTAATTAAAAATATTTCATTGTTTTACTAAATTAATTTGCATAAACAATTACGCACTTATATTATGACGTTATATATACATAGGTCGATATATTTTTATTTTATTTATTTTTTATTTTATTTTATTTGGGAAACACACAGTATCCATAATACATTATATGTGTAAAAGACTAAAGTTATAATACATAAACCAATTAAGTTTCCACTTACAAATAATATACATAAATTGCGATGTAGACAAAAATAAAAAGCAATAGACAAACAATAAAAAAAAAAACAATAGACAAAAAGGAAACAAAAGGAACAAGAAAAACTACTTGCTCATCAAGAAGCTTTTAAATTTCTTGAGGGAGTCACAAAACAGGTCACTGTTGCCATACACTTCATTATGATTATAACAAGATCTAAAAATAAAGGTGTTACGAGCATAATTGGTTTTAATTATTGGTAAACTAAAAAGAGATTTATTACGTGTACTGACTCGAGAACATCTAAAATTTATTTTGCTAAGTAAATAAGGTGAATCTACTTCATTATTTAATAGTTTGTACAAATATAATTGGTCTCTTAATTTCCTTCGATTTTCGAGACCAACTATTTCTAAAGTTTGGGATTTAAATCTATAAGTAAGATATTTAATAAATATTCTTTGAACTCTGTCCAATCTGGAGATATGAGTATTATAATGTGGGTTCCATACAGTAGAGGCATATTCAAGAACGGAACGGACCAATGAATTATAAAGAACAACAAGCGTGAGACTACTTTTAAATTCCCCTCCAACTCTTAAAATGAAACCAAGCATTCGATAAGCCTTCTCTGAAATAACATCAATGTGTTTATAAAAAGTCAACTTACTATCCAGACATACGCCCAGATCCTTCACCTCGATAACCCTATTAATGGATTCTGTACCTAAAGTATAATTATGTAAAATTGTTGTCATTTTTCTAGAAAAAGAAATAACTTTACATTTTTCTATGTTAAGTTGCAAAAAGTTACTATTACAATAATTAACTAATCTGTCCAGATCATTTTGCAGCATTTCACAATCAGATTGAGATTTAATAACTCTGAAGATTTTATTGTCATCGGCGTAAAGTAAAAAATCGGAATGTTGAAAAACGTTTACAATATCATTAATAAATACATTGAATAAAAGGGGACCCAGATGGGATCCTTGAGGCACACCAGAAGTTACAGGCACAAATGAGGAACAAAAACCTTTTATTGTTACGGCTTGACTACGATCGCGCAAATACGATTCCAACCAACGCAGTAGGTCACCGTGTATACCCATTGCTTCAAGCTTACGAATAAGAAGGTAATGAGATATTTTGTCAAACGCTTTAGAATAATCCGTATACACGGCATCCACCTGGTACCCATCAACCATAGCACTTGCCACGATATGTGTGAATTCACAGAGATTCGACTCTGTAGATTTTTTGTTAACGAAACCATGCTGCTGAGGAATAATAATAGGTCTGATAATTGGAGACAATATGTCGTATACCATTCTCTCGAAGAGCTTAGCAACCGTGCATAGTTTAGAAATCGGCCTATAATTTTCAACATTATGCCTGTCACCAGACTTAAATACTGGTACGATATAACTTTGTTTCCACAAATGAGGCACAATACCCATTCTTAAAGATAAATTAAAAATAATAAAAAGTGGGACAACAACAGTTAAATAACAATTCCTAAGAAATATAGGCGGTAAATTATCTGGTCCTGCACTTTTATGTACATCCAAACATTTTAAATATTTGGATACATCCCTAATTGTAAAGGAAATTTGAGATAAATTTATTTGTGACATAGAATTCTCTTGGATCCGACTTCCGCTATCTTGAAACGCTAAATCCTCTTCATAGACCGATTGAAAATATCTATTGAAAAGCGTACCCATCTCACAACCATCAGTTGAAGAAACAGATTTTAAATACATACATTCTGGCAGGGAATGAGTACCCTTTTTAGACTTCACAAAAGTCCAGAAATATTTGCTACAAGATTTTATATTATTTTCTGAATTTCTTATGTAGCTTTCATAACATTCTAACATTATTCGTTTCTCACGTCTCCGAAGCAATTTAAATGTCTCACAATCCGATACCCTACCATATTTTTTCCAATTTCTATGGTGTTTCAATTTTTCATTAATTATTTTGATCAAAGCTTTACTGTACCACACAGGATATCCACGATTATTTTTTGATATTTTTAATGGAATTCGAGAGGATATGATGTTATTTATGTTATCATAGAATAATGAAACTGCTTTGTCAACATCGTTTACACTAAGAAGTTCATACCAATCAATTCTAGATATATCTTCATTAACATCATCATAATTAGCTCTACCAAACAATCTAATTTTATAAGGATTTGATTGCAAGACTTGAAAAGTTGTGTTTAACACTATCTGTAGTACAGGTGATGAGAATCTTCAGGAACTAATGGAAACAATCCTCTCGACACAAAACAATTAAAATTACTCATTACTAAATCCAATAATCGATTATTAATGTTTAAGACATTACTGAATTGTTTAAAATTGTTAAAACTCAAAAAATTACTTATAGCATGCACATAACTATCAGAAGCATTAGCGTCTTGTAACAACATATGGCTACCCTCATTGCTATTAACCCACTTAACATTAGTCAAATTAAAATCACCAGTAACAATATAATAATCATTAGGACATTCAAGAACAGACTGCGAGACCACTTCAAAAAAATGACAAAGAGATTCATAGTGTGATATATAATACATATTTATATGTACATACATATATGTATATATACATATAAACGAAGATATTAACTTGAACTGACTGACTGACATATCGATGCACAAACCGCTAAATCTAGAAATTTTGTAAGCAGGTTCCGTATTTAGTATAGGTAATTAGACACAAGTATAAGCACTCACTAAATAGGATTTTTGAAAATTCAACTCCTAAGGGAACGCAATGCCTAAGGTGTTCAAATGTGTTAAAGTGAAAATAAAAAAACAAAAATGCATTAAAGAACCCAAAGCTTTCTGTAAAGAATCTACTAAATATTTAATTTAAACAAGTTTTTTTTCGATTTTAAGAAATCAGTCCCTAAAGAACGAGAAGAAGAGAACCGAAGTTGATATGGAAAAATTAAAAATGCGTTTAACAACCCAAAACTTTATGAAAAAAAAAACAATCAAATAAATAATTGAACACGCATTTGGCCAACTTGAGAAATCAACCCCTAAAGTGATAAAACGGGTAATCAATCCCTAAAGTGATAAAAGAGACGTCAACAATTACATATATAAACAAAACATGTCCTGACGTAAACTGCTAATTCTAATAGAAACTTGAAATTTCGAGCGAAAATTCCTTTTTTTCTCTACGCTATGATGTCTTGTGAACTCATATGTACATAATTTTACGCCATTTCACATCAAAACGCAACAAAATCATGCATTGACACTTTGACACTGCTTCTATCGGTAAGTATTTGGACTTACAGTTGGCAAAGTCGAACCAGATATTGACAGATTGTTAGCCTATATTATAAATTAAAATGTTGGTCAAGGTCTTATTATAATTCTTTATAACTAGACCTTGACCTACTTTTACGACCTGGCGGGAAGATAACCGCCGCGCCGGCGCCGGTACGTTTTATGTTTCTCTTTCTTTTCCAGACCACTATGGAAAAGAAATTCAATACAAATAGGGTATTAGTAGTTCGGTACATATACAATAATCCCGACTAGAAAAAAACATGTTTTTAAGTTACAACCATGTTATATTTATTATATTTTAAACAATGTACCGTACGTCACTAAAGTCGGATGTTTTAAAAGTTATTAAGAAATATTACGCAAGTTGTAATTCAGGCGTCTAAGTTAAATGTTAAAGACGTAGTGAACCTTACCTACTTCTCTATATATTAATAACGAATCGATTGTAGTTTTAGTGCTTTATTCTGTTATAGATGTGAATATATGTGGATGTTCTGATATGACGTCTTATCTGACGTCACATAATATACTCATTCCAATTCATTATGTGGATCGGAATAAGCATACTGATTCCTGTATCTGACGCAAATAGGAGCCGTACGTGAGAAGTAGGAAAGTTTGTGACTGATGAAGTTTGTGACATAATGTTATTAATTATTTATTGTTGATAAGAATGAAGAACATAACATTAATGAAAATTTAATAAAACCGAAGATATATTTTCTAAAATTATAATAAATATAAAATAAAATGAAAAAAAAAATTAAATTATTTATACGTAGTTATATAATATGCTTATAATTTTTTACATAATATATTATTTATGCGTGACAACCGCGTACTTACGCTACACCAAAAGATTTTTTAGTAGGTATTGAAACCATTTTGTTTTGTGAACGGATATTTTTTGTCCGTCCGCAAGCCAATAATGTATGTAAAATAAAATATGTGACATGACTAACATTCATTATTTTATTTCCGTGTTAACTTTTTTAATTAACATACAATTGCTAAATTACAAGGCAGTCTTAAGGAATGATTAACACATTTTGTTATGATGAATGTAAATATGGATAAATATTTTTTTACATACATACATATTCACAAGCTGTGCCTATTGCTAATGGGGTAGTCAGAGAGGATGGCCAAGCGTCGCAATCGCAATCCTTACAGTGTACTTCTTTCGCCTCCTGGAATGTCGTAATTCTCATCATTTACCTACCATAACTGCGGCGTGTGAGGAGAATGATGAGATTTGAAGAGGCGAAGTATTCGAAGTTGTATCAGGAATGCAATGATATTACGAGGTCGTAATTATATTAAGCGTGGTTAATTCATTCATTTAAAAGTCCTATAATATATGGACTCAGGTGTTACTGCAGAAATCTAATTCACGTATGCGTTTATTGTGCCCGAAAAAGCTTAAAATTTATTTGTCGACACAACATGTTTTGTTTCATAAGTGAGCAATCCATGGAAAGTTTGTGTTCCTTAGTCAGTGCTGGCTGGCTACTGCTCAAGTCAAAACTCTAAGCTCATCAAAAGTGAACCACTAAATTAAAAATGGTAAGAGTATTAAGCTCGTGTCTAATAGCAACCTTGCCGTAATAGTAAGCAAGAAAAAAATTAAGGATAAAACTTGTAAAGTTTTGAGACGATGCTTTGTTGAGAAGCGAAGCTTCGATTTATGTATGTAAATGTTTGTTATGTACATATATAAATAACGTGTAATTCATTTATGTAAACGTTTGCAGATATGATTGATGGTTTCAGCTTAAGATAACCTGACATATTTTATATATTTATCTTTCTGTCTACAATTCTACAAATTGTAGTGATTATAAATTAGGTTCATGCCACAGTTCATATTTTTAAAATTTTGAAATAAATCCAAGAATTTGGAATGTATAGTCACAAGTTTGTTGCGTCCACGGGCCAACAAAATTGTTGATCTGAGATTTTGCCATAACTTTATCTATTGACTAATTCAATACACCGAACTAATAGTAAAGAGGATGTGAATTGCTGCTGTGGAAAATATTGTACAATTTGTATAATACTGCAATAAAAATTGACAAAAATAACAACACGTGAGTAAAGACAACAACAGAAACCAACAGAAAATTTTATGTTTTTATAAGTGTCGTCAAAAGGTTTGGCATAGTTATTTTGTCATTACTGTAATTACAGACAATAACACTTCGAACATAAACTAAAACTTTTAAATCGATATATTGGATTAACAATGTGATTAAATTATTACACGGTTAAGAATTTATAATAGCGCAATATTCCTCGACCTAATGAATCCTTACAAAAGCATGCAATCTTAGGTTCTTAAAAAAAAAAAACAAATAATGCATTTTAGATAAATCGTTATCATATTATTCAGTAGTTGCTTGTTATATTTACTAAAATATTACAAATTATTGCTTCAATTTAAAGTTTTTAAGTGTAATTTATTTCGCCGCCGCAGGTAATAATATAAATATTTGATAATAATTTCGTATTGACATCATTAAGAACAGTTTTTAAGGGTCCAAAGTTAATCACAAAAACGGGACCCGTATAGTTCCGTTATATTTGTTTATCTGTATCTATGTCTGCCCGTATGTTACCACCAGTTCGAGAATAAAGTTCATTTGAGGCTATTAAGTACCCACTACAAATTTTATTTATTAGGTACTCTTATTTATTACTCTAGCTCTTGATAATAGCTAACTTTTTTTGCTCTATTGTTCTAGTTAATACTTTTATTTCGTACTAGCTCTTGCCTGCGACTTCCTTCGCGTAGACTTACTCAGAAACCTTCGCGGGCGTACGCAGAACAAGTCAGAACAACTGACCAAAGTTTCATCGCAATCGAATGAATAGTTTACGCATAGAGATGCGTTCCTACCTAAACTATTCATTCCTGCTCTGGACAAACATATGAAGACGCATTAATTTTTATTTGTATAAATTTTTTGTACATTGATATTTGTAAAGAGACTCAATGAGAAATCAATGTTAGAAATGATGCTTATTGAAAAATTGATTTTTTTCCTATTTTAAGGTGTTGACGTATACCAGTAAAAATGTAAGATAAAGGAAATATCAAAAAGATGTGAAATATTAAATACCATATAATTTTAATCTGATATTGTTATACGTATTTGTAGTAAATATATATATATAGTGAAGCAAAGAAGAAGTACGCAGTATAACAAGCTTGGATGGCAGCGTTATTATTGTAAAAATAAAGAAAGGAATGCTTAGATGACTCGCACGAATAGAGAATGAGTGATAAACGATTCACGAAGAAAATTTTCAAAGTAAGAATGAATATGTATAATGATAACAGCTCATTGTTAGCTATTATTAATTTAAGTGCTAGCTGCTACATTCTTACTAACACACTCTCTGCTAACACTCTACCGGATTCTGCTTCCACATAATCTCTGCCTTTGCTCTATTTTTTTTCGTCAGTCGTTCTTTAATATTATTCTTTCTACAGATTTGAAGAATTAACGATTTTTTCTTTGTTTTGTACTTTAGATTTGTACATACTTTTAAAATACTTTTATAGCTTTTATAATTGTGGGTACACGTTCGCTTCAGGAAAATGAAAAGACAATTTTAAAGTATGGCTTGTACAAAGAAGGTAATAATTCATAAATATTGTTGTTAATGGTTATGGTTACTATAAGTGGTAACATAAGATTCTTTGAAAAAGCGGCTAAGTACAAGTCGTACTTAAGTAACTCTAGTGTTCTGTACTGTCATATTCGCTAGAGAATTTTCGTTTATGTAAAAACATTACCAACCGCGAAAAAGTTCGTCATTGTGTTTTTTTAAGTAAAAAAGTATATCTCATATAATACAATTTTAATAATTTACCTATAACATTCCACATTATTCACAATATTCCATGATTTTTTATCATTCTGAATGTCGAAATTACGCGTCAGTAATATTGACGCGTATTTTAGAAAAAGTATTAAAAAAAATAACTCAAAACACATTTTTGAATTCGTGGTTTGAAGAACTTTTACTCAACACCCCAGATGACAACCTCAAAAAAAAAATGTTTATCTTTTAAGTCCTCAAAACTGACACCCAGAAGCGAAAATCCATCTTTTGTTTGAAGTTAACATTTATACGTGGGCCACCATTTCAAGAACTTTTACTCAACACCCAAGGTGACAAACTCAAAAAAAAAAATTTTCTTTAGGCCCTCAAAACCAACACCCAAAAGCAAAAATCCTTCTTTTGTTTGAACTTACTCTTAATATTACCTTTTACTATTCCAAGCTATTTATGTAGAATAATCTCTAAGAAAAACGGCTGTAACAGAGAGACAGGCAATTAAACAGACGAATACCGAGGTCTTTCCATAAATGTTCCTTTTTCCAATTTTGGAACACTAAAAGAGAATGTAGCCAGTTTTAAAATAATTACGTTAATATTTCAAAATGATAAGAAGTTTGTAAAAATGTTATGGTTAATCGAATTGTAACATTTCAATTGTAATAATAAACCTAATTAATGAACCGATAACGATTCCAATTTCTAATTGTATTGTTATTATTTTGTTTTAATAGCACAGTTTAATATGATTACTGTCATGACATGTATTATAGTCAAATTCTGGTTAATGCATGCATATTGATGTTGAAAATTCTTTTAATTACCATTGATACGTTTGCAACGTTAAACAACAACAATATTTATGTCTGTATTATCGTGTCCGTATTTTTTTTTTGGTGGAGGGTGTAAACGAGGAAGCGAGTAACCTGATGGAAAGTAATCACCGTCACCTATGGACACCCGCAACGTCCAGGTGTGTGTAGTATAATGTCACTCAAACCGTAGTTTCACAATTATTCCAAAAACAAAATCTACTCTTACGAGTATTAAATACATACATACATACATATCTTCACGCTGTATCCCTAACGAGGTAGTCAGAGAGGACAGAGAGCCCAGCGTCGCGATTCTTACATACTTCTTTCGCTTCAAGTATTTAGTATTTGAGTATAAAATAATATTTGTTATTACAAAAAACACTTTCGTTTAATACAATATTTAAAAATAAAGTTATCTACGCGGATTTCTAAAGTCGGGATAGACGCCTAACAATCTATTATTATTAAGCTGTCATTATATTGTCTACCGTTTTGCCGTTTATAAGCCTAAATATATACAGAAGTATGCACAGAGAACTTGTAGAAGGCCATGCCCTCCTTCTGTAATGGTTCGGAAGAGGAACGCCAAGTGAGAACGGAGAGCTTCGATGCCGTTCGAAGACGATGATGCCGAGGCGATCGTAACGTAGGACTGTCAGCCCTGTAGTACGGGCCAGAAAAGAAGGCTAGCGCGTTTCCCGCCTGTCGTAAGAGACAACTAAAGGGGCCTTCGGGGTCGCGGCCGGTACGAGTGGGGAGCTCCGCTCGTACATCAATGCGACCCCTAGGAGGACACAGCGCTTGTGGTCCGTGCCGTCGTGGCACTATGAGAGTACAGGGGGGCTCTGTAACTACCCCACGAGAAGTGTTTCGGTATAGAGCAACAGGAGCTCCGGTGCGTTCCGTAGGAGATCCCGGAGGTCTTCGACAATGCGCAGAGGATGACCACCGCAGTTTTGGTATGCGAAAGCCCCTCATAACACAGTCTGTCCACCAGAGGGCTGGGTATCTGTGTCCGATTTAAAAAAAAGGTACACTACGAAATATGGCGCTAAGGCGTGATTTTACCATTTGGAGTACTGTAACCTTAATAAAAAATATTGTGTGATTTTATGTACTTATACGTAACTACATAATATGTATGTACAATGTACATATTCATATTTACCGTTTTTAACATTTTCTTGTTCTTTATCGGTTTTCTGTATCTTGATTCTGGTATATTAAGCGTAAATATACCATGGTACAACAAGGTAATTAAAAAACATATTACCAATCTCCTGTACCGGTTTTGGAATGTTTTTTCAGTTCTTCTATTTTTGTTGCATTTATGTTACTGTGAATTGGTAACTGTAGTTCCGTGATATTATTTTGTTTAAAGTAGGGTTGCCAAAAATGTCCTGGTTTTTAAGATGTCCTGGAGTGTCTTGGATATTTTTAAGAAGTTTCCCGATTTACTTTAGTCGTCTTAGAAAAGTTTTGTGTTTTAAATATTCCAGACATTTTAGTGTTCTCGTATCTACTATTATGTCGCATAGAGGAAGTAATTCTAGCTGTAGAGAGTGTAAAATGGAAAAAGAACTGCTACTTTGACAGTACATTTACAAAACCTTGTCGAAACGAAAGAACACTTTTAACGGATACTTACAATGTTGCCACGTTTAATCCTTTGATTAAAACGCGGCAAATCTGACTCAGAAGTTGTATAAACGACTGTATTTGACCCTAATTACACAGTTGACTACTTACTAATTACAAAGCTTAGTACTTACTAATTGCATATTATGTCCGCATTTTAAACTAAATTGCACTCGTTTTTCTATTTTCGCTTGTATCCTTCTTTCTAAAATCTCGACATGGCAAACCCAGTTTGAAATTTATACTATTGAGTAATCACAAAACACAAATTATTATTATTGGTAATTATAAATATTTTTCACACTTTAATGTACCTACTTAACTACCTATTGTAATTTCGAGACTGTACATTGTGAATTGGATATAAAACTGGATTTTACTTTACGTGATATTAACAAATGATAGCCTGTATTTTGGCCAAAGGTAAAACCACTGTGTATATAAAATTTTAAATTGGCTCGATACTTGTTGTGAAAGAATAAGAAATAGACAAACAACATTTAGTTTTCATAATATTAATAAGTATTAGGAATAAAACAAGTTAAGCTTGCTAAATATACTGTTCAAAGCAGTATTATATTTTATTTGGCTCTGTAATATCGCTTATTGGTCAATAAAAATAAAATATCCTTAATAGGGGAGAGGTGGTATGAAAGGGACACGTATTGAAAGGGACAATTCAAATCACCGGTAAAATAAAAAACATTTCGGATCAACAGTATATTTGTTGCATGGCAACTCCGATGCACGTTCATTCGCGCCTAACTTTACACTGCCGTCACTCTAAAGATAGCGGTGTTGCGCACGTGTTTTTAATGATATCGAAAAGTAATTTTTTTGTTATTTTTTCGAAACGTTTTGTCAGTGCAGTGAATTGATTATTTATTTGTTTACCATTCATTATGATCGGCTTGATATAGACAGATAAGAGAACAAAAGGTCAGTACACTTTTACTTAAAATTGTAGATTTTGTGGTTACGTTTATCCTATGTGTATGATATTTATGAAAGGGACACAACAAACGGTTAAGAACGGGACGTCCCTTTCATAACCGTCTCTTTCATAACTGCTGTTTTGTGTTGTGTCACTGTTTAATAAATTTATCGTCTGTACAGATTAAACATGCCGCCTAAAAAGAGAATGCGTGTCGATGCACATAGGATTGAAGAGGCAGTGAATGAAGTATTACAGAAAGGGATTTCTGGAAAATCGGCTGACAAGATAATTAATATAAGCAAATCACATTTACACAGATTGGTTGCAAAAGCTAAAGCGTCTGATTCTACGTTTTTAAACCGAACATTGGTAATAAGGAAGTTTTCACTGCAGACCACGAATGTTTCCTGGTAGATTATTTGAAAACTTTCGGAAAAATATGCCATGGTTTGACAACTAAGCAAGTTAGAGAACTAGCATATCAGTATGCTATTCGTTTAGAATGTAGTATACCATCTTCATGGGAAGAAAATAACATAGCTAGTCTAGATTGTCTGAAGGGATTTTTATTTCGGATTTTCTTGCGCTCAGAAAATCCGAAAATACTTCAATAGCTAGATCTACAAGTTTCAATAGACACAACGTTCAATACCTTTTCGATAACTTGGAGAAATGTTATCAAAAGCATAATTTCTCCTCAAGTTTGGTATGAAATTTAGATGAAACTGGGTGCACTACTGTCACTAATGTACCCAAGAAAGTTGCGCAAGCAGGTGTTAAAAGAGTTGGCCAAACCTGCTCAACAGAACATGTCTCGCTTTTAACTATGCTGGCTTTCGCAAATTCTTCTGGCGGAAGTATTCCTCCTGTTCTGATATTTCCACATGTTCATTTTGAAGAACATATGCCCGAAAATAGTCTTACTGGTGCTTTAGAGCTCGCAAACGTATCTGGTTGGATAACCAAATACTGTTTTTTAAAATTTTTAAAACACTTCGTTCAAATCGTCAAGCCCAATTCTAATTATCCTATATCCTAATGCTCCATCTCGAAAACCTACTTAAAAGCAATGTAAAGGCAAAACCACAATTATAACTGAAACTCCAGAAAAAGATAGATTACGTATAGAAAACATGATGGTTATCTTAAATAAGAAAATAACCAAGGCTGAGAAACAAAACTAAAACATGTAAAACAAATTTTTAAATCGATAGTTGATATTTATGAAACTGAAGAAGTCGCTCCAAGATTAAGAAATCGCAGCCTGACAAAAAATAATATAGAAAGTAATCAGTTTAATGTTCCTAAGAAAAAATATTCAAAAAGCATTGTAGATTGGTATCAATGTAAAATTTGCGCGAAATGGGCACACGAAACTTGTGGTATTAAAGGTATTTCTAATTTTTTTTGCTCATTATGCCACTACGAACACTTTAAAACAATTATTTTTAAGATGGTCAGTACCCAAATCAAACTTTAAGAAGACTGTTGATTGTTGAGTTTCATAATTATTTGTTACCTAAGTTAATTGTTAATTATTTTTAAAATAGTAAACTAACTTTAATAAGACTGTTGATTGTTAAGATTCATAATTACTATCTAAATTGATCATTTTATTTTCAAGATAGTCAGTAAATCATACTGAGAAGACTGTTGATTGTGAAGGTTCATAATTATTTATTATCTAAGTTGATAGTTGTTTTTTTTAAGATGTTACACCACACTTTAAGAAGATTGTTGATTGTTAAGGTTGATAATTACTAACTTGATTATTTTTAAGATAGTAAACTCAACTAAAAACGGTAGGACAAATATGGAACAATTCCAGTTACTTTCAAAATTTGATTTTGAAATGTACCTAAGTAGTTATTGTATGTATACTTTTCTTATTTAGTGTATGTGTAGCAAAGTGTAAGGTAATTTTCCATAATATTGTGTACTGTCCCTTTCATAAATATTTACGTCCCTTTCAATGCAGTCCATTTATGAAAGGGACAACATACACATTTTTTAAGGTTGCGAAAATAAACAACTAAATATGAACAATTGATAATTATTGCATTTTATTTCAATAGTAAAATAATAGAGGTTTCCCATTTAGCCCCAACCTGTTCAAGGTATTATCTCATTCGTTTACTAGAGCTTCTACAACAAAAATGTCCCTTTCAAAGCACCTCTCCCCTACTGTTTTTATAACCAACCATCCAATTGCCGAAAACCGATTTAAAAAAATACGCGCACGGAAGTTCTTGCCGAGATTTTTTCTTTCATTTCGGATTTGTTCTTTTATTACGGTCAACTGACAATGTTAAATTAATATCTATTGTGAGTTGTGTATGCATAAATGTGGGTAAACAATTATGCTCATTGGTGTAGGCATATATGTATAACCTCTTTTCGGGCTTTAGTATCTAACTTTATACATAACATAGTATTATGTTACTTCATTTCAGGGCTTTGTTTTTTTTGTTTTCATCTTAAAAATTAGCTTCTCATTCATTTTATTTTGATTTCTACTGTGGCGATGCTAAAGTATTGAAAAATGACACTAAGCTGATAAGATTCCAGATATATTTAAAGCTTTAATAAATAAAATACAGTTTTGTTTCTTCAATACAGTCTTTTTCCAACCTTATTACACTATATTTAAAAAAAAAAGTAATAGGCAACGATTGGAATAGCAGGGATATAATATCTAAATATTATGTTATGAAAAGTCTACAAAAATAACGTTTTATTGTTATTTTAAAGCTTGTACTTGTATCGCTGTGATTAAAGTAAACGTTTATATTGCAACTAGCGACCCACCCCGGCTTCGCACGCTTCGGTAAAATTTTTTTGAAAATAAAATACCACCTATTTTACTCGCTGATAATGTAGCTTTCCATAGGTGAAAGAGTTTTTGAAATCGTTTAAGTAGTTTTTGAGTTATAAATGATAATATATATTATATATAAACGATAATAAATGATATAAAAAAAAATTAAACCGTCTTCAAAAAAAACACTGAAAAGTATAAAATAACTATCTTTTACTAATCAAATCTAAAGTACATTTAAAATAACTTTATAAATACGATACACTTACCTATATAATTAAATATGACAGTTACTGAAGTCGGTGCACCAAGCCTACCAAACTAATAGACTTTCTGTTGTTGCACATTGATTTGGCACCGACTTCAATAACTGTCATATTTATTGCCGAGACCTTAAAGCAGCGTAAGTATGCGACTCTCTCTGAGAGTTTCATATTTACGCCCTTTGCAGTCGAAACTTTGGATCCCTGGAGCCCCGAAGCCCATCGACTGGTTTCTGATATTTGTATTTGTAAGAGACTGGTCGAGGCTTCGGGAGACCGGCCGGGCTGCAGCTTCTTACGTCCACGAATCAGTTTGACTATTCAAAGGGGTAATGCTGTTGTGTTTCTGTTGGGGACCTTAAGCAATGATAGCTTTCTATAAGCGGCAACTTTGAGGAAGTCTATTATTTAAGATAATGTGTAGATTTAAATTTGTAAATATTAATGTTAGGATATGTATGTATTTTTTTCTTATTAATAATTGTAGTTAAAAGTAAAACGAATTATATATTTTTGACTATAATGTAAACAAACAAGAAACTAACCAAAATTTCGCTAAATTACACTTACGACGTTTATTATTCTTTTGATTCTTGTGCACACTAACGGACATAAATTCTAAAAATATTTGTTTTACTCATAACTATAATAAGTATGACAACTGAATAACTGAATCAGTCGTTTGCGCACTACAAGTTGTTATAAATGTCATAGTCGCCATATTTGTTTACATTAAGCACATTATAGGAAGTTTGTGAAATTAAAGACAAAAAAAAAAAAATGGGATGGGAATCTAAAAACAAGAAATAAAATTAATAAAATGGGGTAAAATATATTGATTTGGTTGATTTGGCACCGACTTCAATAACTGTCAAATATAATTATATAGGTATGTGTATGGTATTTATTTAATTAAATTAAATTTGACAGTTATTGAAGTCGGTGCCAAATCAATGTGCAACAACAGAAAGTCTATTAGCTTGGTAGGCTTGGCACCGACTTCAGTAACTGTCAAATTTAATTATATGGGTGCGTGTATCGTATTTATAAAGTTATTTTAATTGTACTTGAGTTTTGATTAGTAAAGAATAGTTATATTATACTTTTCAGTGTTTTTTTTTTGAAGACGGTTTAATTTTTTTTAATAAAATTTTTTATTTCTCTCTTTTGTGTGATCTTGACCTAAATAAATATCTAGGGCAGGTCTGCAATTAAGTTCATTCTAATTCCGGAGCGCAACGATATACAAGAGAATCATCAATATCAATAAAGGTTATAACCAGGTCGCGTTATTTAGTGTATCTTCGAAGTCCAAGGTCCAATACCGGTGAAATTTAAATGGGATCACCTCTGAAGTATTACCTACCAAACGAAAAAAGAATTTTCGAAATCGGTTCATAAATGACGGAGATATGAGGTATCAAACATACAAAAAAAAAAACACACGAATTGAGAACGTCGTTTTTTGAAGTCGGTTAAAAATACATACTTTAAATTAAAAATTTATATAACTGCATTACTACGTTTAGTATTTTCGACTCATAAAAGAAGCTAATAATTGTACAGAACTAACAGAATTAATAAAGTACAGCATAGAAAACAAAATAATGATAGTAGGTATTTCATCTAAATCTTGAATTACGAGTAGAGTGCTTTGGCCTTTAATGTAATTAGATCAAAATAGCATACTCGTAGAATACGGAAGAACTTCCTTACGAACATGACCTACAACAAGTAGCTAGAGACTAATACCATTAGAGCGCACTATAAATAAAGCCATGTTGAAATACAGCCTTTACCTTGCCATAAGGTGTAATGATTACAATGTGTCATTGAATGCAAAGATTGTTTTATAAGCATATATGTATTTCCTCTATTGGAAATAGTGTAGGTACCTAAGATGTATTTATCAAGTTGATAATTTTTTTTAAGTTATCGTTAAGTAGCTTCACAGCGCGTCCTTGCGTTGATGAGGCCAAGTTGGTACTTCAGCGAAAATGAATTTTAAATATTAACGGTCACCACTAGTAAACATTGCTTGCCTTTTGAATTAGACAGAACTTAGGTATTTATTATAATAATTTCTTGCCTTTTTGATGCTAAATATCTTATGCGGCGGGTCAGACCGGCTTTTGGCATGGCGACGTGGCGATGCATAGTACTGAGCTCGTATAGCATATGCAGTGTATATGAATAACAATTCACTTCGGAACACGTTGCCTGTGTTTTTTAAATAAAGAATATTTTTATATTAAAAAAAATGTGAATATTTTGTTTATGATTATGGCATAGGTATTTATTGATTATGCCATATATATTTCCTTTAATAAACGATCCTTTCATGCATATTTTCTATACAAAATAGTTTCGATGAGTTCACATCTGCCAGGCGTCTCGTGACGGCTAATTTTTTTTTGCTAACCTTAAGACCTGAACGCAGGTGCCCAGTCCTCTGGGGGAGAGACTGTAGGTTTTTACCCACTAAAACAGACAATTTTAAACGTCTATTAAATCGCTTTACTTAAATGTTAACACTTAAATAATAGTTATTCAACAACTGAATATATAACATAAATATACTAATACTGGATGTAAACATGCTAAACTGAAATATACTAGTAACAACTGGTACACAATTATAATTATCGTTGTTATTTCAGTTGTGAGATTTAATTTACATTCGGCATCGCTCTCGATTGATTTTCGTTTCAATCAAATATTTATAGTTCATCAGTAATTTCCAGTGACTCGAGTTTCCAATACCAGTATTTTTATCTCTCGTGTTCATTGTTTTTGCGTATGCATGTTTTATCGGTGCGAAATTGGATCAAGAGCGAAGCGATAATACGTATAAACTTTTAATTTTATTTATTTTTCGATTAACCCATCGGAGCGGATGTTCCATGATTTACGTCTAACAGTCATTTGATAGCTCCTTCGCAATAAATTATTTTGACAAACTTATAAATAGTTATAATAAAAAACATAACGATTTACAATATTTAGAGAAGAAGGAGCGCCAAGCAACGCGGTGTTATAGTTATAGGCCATTTCATTCATATTCTACATAAATAACATAAGAATAATGTGTTACAGTAAAAGTAGTAGTTCTGCAAATATTGCTATTTTAAATTACTTAAACATTTCTCACAACATACGTTTTTATTCAGTATTTATTCAGGAAATATTCAGATCGACTCGTCCCTAGTATGTATGTACCTCTTTCGCTTGTTCAGATCTCATTATTATTTCCACACATTTTTGAGGTACGCGAGTGATTTTTACATTTCCGGAATATAAACTCATGCTATTTGATCTTCGTAAACTAGATTTGGTTTTCCTCAACTTCTACTGCCATTCACTTTTAATTTCTAAGTTTTCGTCGTCACTTATTTATTTGTACAAAGTTGTTAACTACTGTGATTTATGCATTTTATAATCATTTTATATAATTTGAAGATTTTTACCATTAGTCATATATGAGGTTATTATTTATAATTTTGTGATTATAATGTAGACTTGTTTCAAATACTGCGTGTATATGTTAAGGAGCAAACATGCAAAAAATAACAAATAAATACGCCACACAAAAACCAACTGATCATTTGGTCTAAAACTAGGACCAACTGATCATTTGGTCTAAAACTAGGACCAACTGATCATTTGGTCTAAAACTAGGACCAACTGATCATTTGGTCTAAAACTAGGACCAACTGATCATTTGGTCTAAAACTAGGGCAATTCCTGTGCTATAAGAACCAGACGACGACTACTGGGAGGGTCTCCCAGTACTTCTAGAACCAAGACGATCTAGAAAAGTTTGTTTCCTAAATTGACCCGAGCGGTAATCGGACCCGGAACTTTCCGCGCTTATATAGAAGACCTAAACCGCAGCGTCATTGAAGTGACGTAATTATGTAAAAAAATATTAGAATGCAATATAAAATATAAACAGTAACTTAGCAGTTGTTGCCGTTGTCCATGTTGTAGACCAGCCATTCCCAAAGTGGGCGATAACGCCCCCTTGTGGGCGCTGCAGGCCTAAAGGGGGGTGGTAAGAGACCCAGAAAAAAAATGGGAGCGTTGTGTAGAGGCCTGGGGGGTGATTTGTAATTTCATTTAGCTAGGAGGCATCTTAGACAACGACTGCATGAGCTCTCGACTCAGTAGACAAAATAAGTTTGGGAACCAGTGTTGTAGACTATGAATAACGATTTTGCGAACTTTTGTTTCTTATATTTTTAATACATAATGGAAGATATTAATATCGTTTTAAAAGATAATTACATATTTGTTGGAGTCTGTGTACATATATAATGTGTTAGAGCTGTTTTACAATGTATAAAATATCATTATTCTCTCGCAGTGTCTATATTTTATGTATTTGTGTCGAATCTTAGGGCATATTAATTAACTACGGTACCCTGGATGATACATATGTCAATATTGCCGTTTAATATTCAATTACTTAACGTAATACAATCAACAATGTTGATAAACATATTCTCTATTACAGATTCTTGTAGTTGCGATATTCGCCTTCAACTTGCAATTAGAATAATAAAGTTTTTTACAATGTAAGTCAATGTGCAGCTGTGACAATACATTATCTAAATTATACAGATCAATGAACTTAAGATAAACAAAATTGCTGGCAGAAGTAACGTAATTATTATAAATAAGTAAATTGTACTTATTTAAACTGGTGAAAAAAAAACAAAAAATATTAATATAGCCACACTTCGTTTTTTTACCGGGTCTGTAACCAATGAGAGGTCAACGCACTTTTATTTTTATAGACTGCACCAAAATTTATAATCAGAAATCACCAAACCGGCTTACCTTGGTTTAGGTTATGTATTTTAGACGCAAAATTTTAAATTAATAAGATCCTTTATATTTAAATGACCGCTATCGTCGGTTTTATAGTAATGTGACGTAAGTTTTTTATATCAAAAACTCAAATAATAAGATAAATAGGAGTGGATTTAGGGTTAGGTATGCTTTGATACAGGTTGTCAGAGAGAAAGAAAATAATAAAATGCGTCAGTTGGTTATTATACCATGCAGGTCGTAAAGATCGGTCAAGGGATATGACTTGGCCTTGGTACAAGGAATTAGTAGTATAGGCCACGTATAGGCAATGAGTTTTGGGCTAATATCCTATCACTTGTTTGTTTATTTCTTCACTGTAATGTTTTTTGCCAAAAGAAGCGTAAAAGTTTAGTTGTACTTTCAACTCTGTCTACCCCGAACGGGTAATAGCGTAACTGAATGGGTAACTTTATCTACGTAAGGAAATAAGTGTAAAAATGCAAACTATAGATGAATAAAAATGTTCGACTTCAAGTAGTTAGCTTTATGACACTAATATCCATATCCACTGCTATCCATACTAAGTATTCTAAGTATTAGTTCGTTTCAATTCAATTTGCAACAAGGTAAACAATCTTTTCGAGCTTTTTAAATAAAACTGATGTTATAAGATAAAGTAACGTTTACATGAAATACAATTTACTGTAAAATATCTCGAAAGTAGGTACAGCCAATAATTTTCGTGAATAATTATTTTATGTATTTTATTATTTTATTAACGCCTACATAAATATATGAAAAACTAAATCTTATTTACCTTCGAAATAAACTGTATATTATAACGTTTATTTTCTATCAACAAGAATGACAATAGAATGTGACTCTTTTTAAGTAGGTAGGTGGCACAGCCGTAAAAAGAATTATTTTAACTCAGTTTATAAAAAGTTAAAAGACTACTTTCCTACAATCCTATTTCATTCTACTTCAAAAAGAATATTTTTTTACATTTCATTTTAAATGCCGAGTTTGAGTTTGAAAACTAGGACAAGTATATTGAGTAGGTATTGTGTTTAAAGTATGTTTACACAACCGTTAAGTTAGGAAAAATGAAAGTCGATATTATGAAATTCCGACAAAACATGCGTTTTAGCGTACGATTTTATTCGCGATAGATATTTATGCAATAAATTTTTACGTAAATTACGCTGTATCCCTAACAGGGTAGTCAGAGACGACAGAGCGCCAAACTTCACGGTCTTTACATACTTCTTTCGCCTCCTCCAATCTCATTATTCTTTTTTCGCCTAAGTATGCGGGTGTTTTTGACATCTCCGTCAGCTAACACTCTGGTTATTTGATCTTCGTAAGTCAGCCTTGGTCTTCCTTGGCTTCTACTATCACTCAATTTCGCTCTGTAGATTTTCTTCGTCAATTTTTCATCACTCATTCTTTTCTTGTACGCGAACCCTATAAGCACGATAGTGAGGCCTGGATACGCCCGAAATCAAATGAAAGGTTGCTCATGTTTTTGAAAATTATTCTTCAAATGTACCCGTAGAAATTACTAGTGGTCTAGGATCGTCTTCGCATACAACAGAGACGTTTTTGAGCAAAAATATTGGAAAATGGTTTCCTAGTTTTCAATTTAGGTACACATCTTCATTTGAGATGGACTTTCGAGCAATTAAATAAAAAAAAATGAGGATTTATGGGGACTATCAGTTCATGTAATAATTAATGTAATATGTAAATGCAATTATCGTCAGTTTTGGTAGATATATTTAATAAATGTGTCGATCAAGGGCTATTTCCCAATTTAATGAAACACAGTAAAATTATTCCATTATTTGAAGCAGGCTTTATGTTAAATCTAACAAATTATTGACCGGTGTCAATATTGCCAGCGTTGAGTAAAATATTCGAAAAAATAATACTGAAACCATTTGCTGGCACATTTTAACATTCACGGGGTATTTCACCGTCAACAATATGAGTTCACGAGAGGAATGTCAACAACTCATGCGGGAGCAGGCTTGATGAGGATTGTACTCCAGGGTTAGAAGGGATCCCAGGATGCTATTGGTGCTTTTTGTGATCTTTCTAAAGCTTTTGATTGTGTTAGTCATGAAACTTTAATTCGGAAGCTTAAATACTATGGAATACGTGGTAACGCTATCGATCTCGTGATCTCGTATTTGTCTGATCGGGAACAAAAAGTGAGGTTTTGCCTGTAGGTTCAAAATTAAAAACGGGCGTTCCCCAAGTATAAATTTTGGGACCTTTCCTGTTTTTGGTTTATTTTAATGATTTCCCATTTATGCACAGGAACTTATGCGAAACAGTATTATTTTCTGATGACATCTTATTGTTATTTAAACTAGACAGAAAGGATCTAGATATTACTTGCGTAAACAGGATCTTAACGGATGTCTCGAGATGGTTCGCCGCCAATAATTTACTACTGAATGCACAAATAACCAAATGTATTAAATTTTCCTTTCTTATGTATTCAGAATCTATGATAAAATAGAACTGGGTGGGAAACAATTAGAATTAGTTAAGTGAGCCAGTTTTCTTGGTTTAACAGTAGATAACAAGTTACAGTGGGCGGACCATATCGGGGCATTGGCTAGTAAGCTCGGATCCGCGGAATATGCAATTAGACGCTTTAGGCAAATGACGGATGTGGATACGGCAAGGCTGGTGTACTTTGCATATTTTCACAGTATAATCTCCTACGACCTTCTGCTGTGGGGATCAGCGGCGCATATTAACTCGCTTTTTTATTTTACAAAAAAGAGCAATACGTGCCATCTACGTTATGAATACACGAGAATCACTTAAAGATCGTTTTAAAGACAATGATGTCCTCATCTTGCTGTCTTTATACATCTTTGAAATGATTATGTATACGAGGAAAAATATAGATCTGTTTAAATAGAAAAGCGATATTAATGGTATGGAAACCCGAGGTCGTGATAAATTGGTTATTTCAAAATTTAAATTACATAAGTCAAATGATTCATTTTTGGGTAACTACATTGGCTTTTATAACAAACTTCCTCAGGAAATTACTCAATTGACAGAGAATAAATTTAGAATGGTTATAAAACATGTGGAAACATGGGCGGTGCAAGAGTCACTTCGAAATGCCAAAATCGACCATCGATATAATAATCTCATAGCCAGTATATATGAAACCGCAACATTAAATAAAGGTGGCGATTCCACAACACACCAAGCCTATTAACATCAGGAGAGGCATCAGACAAGGAGACACAATTTCACCTGAACCCTTCACCTTGGTTTTGGAGGATATCTTCAAAAAATGAAACTGCGACCATACAGGGCTTCGAGTGTGAGGCTCGAAACTTAATAATAGTTGTTTTAATTGCTCGCTTGCAATTAAATGATGCACAAGATCTGCAGACAATGGTTGAAGAACTCTACAATGAGTCCATAAGTGTTGGTCTCGAAATGAACCTGACCAAAACGAAAGTTATGACAAACGAGACAGACAAAGCAATCAGAATCACAGTGGAAGGAACACCATTGGATTATGTCAGCAAATACGTGTTAGATGGGAAAGGCAAACCAGAAAAATGAAATAAACAGACATATCCGCTTAGGCTGGGCAGCATTTGCAAAGCTCGGGTTTGCTTATACTATGAACATCACAAAACACCAGAAAGCGCGCATATTCAACCAATGCGTCCTGCCAGTCCTCACGTATAGTACTGAAACCTGTGTTACAGCTAAGGATGTCCTCCATAAGCTAGTCGTAAATCAGAGAGCAATGGAAGAAAACTACTTGATGTAACACTCAGAGATAGGAGGACCAACAAATGGCTAAGAAAACAAAGCAGGGTTGCTGATGTGATGAAAAGTTGGCGGATTTGAAGTGACAATAAGTTGGACATATAGCCAGAAAAGCAGAGTTATGGAGTAGAAGAGTCTTAGAGTGGAGGCCATGGGACCGAAAGAGACTAGTGGGAAGACTGCAAATGAGACGGAAAGATAGCCCGCAGCAACTGGATGAAAACTGCACAAAAAGGATAGAAAGGAATGGAGATAGAAAGCAATGGAGATTGTTAATAATAATAATAATAATAATAATTTATTAAAACACACAAAAAAGAGAAAAAACTTACATCTTAGATCTAAGAACTTATCTAGCCACAAATTTGGTACCAGCATGTATCGCAATTATCAAATTAGTGTACATCATTCTATACAATAGTGTGTTTAGCAGACATATTTCAGATTAGTATATCTTTGCATCCCACACTAGGCACAGCCTGTGTCGTGGGGGCAATAGTTCTGATTCCAGGAACTCATTACAAGGCCGACTGACAAATGTCAATTTCTTAACTTTACATATGGGAGAATCATGTCATTAATATAGGTACACTGAAAGAATTACATGAAAACAGTCTTAAGTAGGTAAGTATAAATATTTTAAAAATTAATTAATTAAAAATTATGTTGAGAAAAATAAATAAATAATAATAATTAAATCTGTAAGCGAAAATCATAAATGTATATATATAACTTTGGGCTCAAATAATTAACCTGGTACTATGTCAAGAACACGACTTGGGTACATTACTGAGTTATCTTCATAAAGCTCTCTAATTCCTCATAGTTCCGAGCAAGACACAGTTCTTTGATTGCAACAGCAAACTCGCGGACGCTTTTTTCTTTTAAATTAGTAATAATTTTACTGAACCGATTATACAGGAAAGGTTTAAGAAACGTGCTGAAACGTTTAGCGAAGGCTGTGTTAGAAGAAGGTACGGGTACCTTAAAAAGCCGCTTTTTGCACATATCCTCGTAGCTCGGGGAGTTAAGAACTTCTCTATGTGTTAAGGTGGCAGTTTTGTGTAGAAAGAGTCCTCTTACACTCAGTACTCCGGCCTCGTTTAATAGTTGATTACTTGGGAAGCGGTATGGCCTTTCAAGCATCACCTTAAGTACAGATCTCTGAGCCCTTTCAAGAGTTATAAGCACAGTTTTCGATGCTCCACCCCAGGCAAGGATACAGTACGTTATAATCGCCTGACAAAGTGTGAAGTACACAGTCCTCAGCAGTTTTCCACTGGCGACATCTCTTAGAAGCTTCATGTTGTAAATTAACTTCCTAACTCTCTTTGCCACTATTACAATATGGTTCCGAAAGGAAAGTCTTTCATCTATGATGATGCCTAAGTATTTAGCGTGTTTGACTTGAGATATGTATCCACAGTTACAAACTGGTGTCTGATTGCAGTTTATTTTGATGCCACAAGTGTGAAGTACAATCTTACAGTCAGTAGCGGGGTGGCCCGCCGCTGTCTTAGAGAAACAGATAAAGTTGGTTTTAGATGTGTTTAGGCTAAGAAGATTACCTTTAAGCCACAAAGCAGTTTGAATTAGGCCTTTTTCTGCCGTTTTAAATACCTCTGGCCAATTTCTACCCTGGAAAATCAGTACAGTGTCATCAGCGTAGTTTATCATATCTCCGTGGTGTAATTTAAGAGCGGACAGATCATTTAAGTAGATCAAAAATAATGTGGGGCCTAAAATGCTTCCCTGAGGAACTCCAAAGAGAACTTTACTCGGACCACTCACTGAACAGTTTATTTTCACTTTTTGCATTCTGTCAGATAGGTAGCTTCGAAACCACTCCAAGCATACGCCTCTGACACCGATTTTTTCTAGTTTTCGCAAGAGGATGGGTATAGACACGGTGTCAAAGGCTCGTGCCAAGTCCAAGAACACGCCTATGCAAGCTTTACCCTTATCTAGGTGTGTAGATATTATCGTTGTAAGTAGTGTTACCGCGTCTTCAGTTGATTTTCCTTTACGAAAACCGAACTGATGTGAAGATAGTAATTTAAATTTTTCTAGGTATCCTATAAGCTGCTTGTTAACGATTTTTTCTAGCATTTTTGAGAAAGTTCCCAGGAGAGATATAGGTCTATAATTACTAGGACAGTTTTTATCACCATTTTTATGCACCGGTATTATCGCTGCGGTTTTCCAGATTTCGGGAAAGATCCCAGTAGCCAGGCTACGATTAAAAATATGTGTAAGAGGCTCCACTATATTGTTTTTAATGCTTTTTACTAGGTTGTTTGTAATTCCATCAAGCCCTGGGGAAGTATTTGCTTTTAGTTGCATAATAAGTTGTTCGACATCTTCTTCACAAACCGGGTGGAGACAAAACGAATGACTTGGAGAGCAGGACATGCTGATTTTCGAGGCTAGAGTGTCCTGAGTCTCCTGCGATGCACTCAAAATTTGATCCGCTAGGCATTTCCCGACAGACGTGTAGTAATCATTGCAGTGATTTAGAGATTCTAGCTCAGTGGATTTAATGTTGCAAAGCCCTAGGGCGTCCCCCTTTTTTTCTTCAGTGTAAGTTATCTGTTTTATGGACTCCCATAACTTCTTGGGATTATGTTTGTTCAATTCTAGTGTGTGTTGAAGGAGGCCTATACTAATATGGTTGAGAATGGCTTGAGATGATGATGATGATATAAAACGTACATTGATTAGACGATCAAACTATAAAATAAACCATTTCATTGAAGATAAAACAATAGTCTGGAAATTCTTTTCTCTGCACATGCATTTACTGGCTTAATGAATATTGTAATTTAATAAACTTTTTGCAAGTTCAAAAAATGATACCTGACAAAGTTTCTTGTCGGTTCTTCTCAGTGTCCAGGTTTTAGCGAGTAAGATGGTTCGCTAGCGTAGTAGCGATCCACACGGACCCTGTACAAGATTCTATCACTCGCGTATTGTATTGTAATTCTGATAAAAATAACATAAATACAATTGCAATCTATACTTCTATATCTATATTAATATTATAAAGAGGTAGACTATTTAATGGATAAACTCAAAAACTACTCAACTGATTTCAAAAATATAAGCTTTTAAGCTTTCGCGTTGCATTATAAAATAAATGACTAAAATGGGAAATTTAAAGTTGCATCGTTTGCTCGTGTCCACGGCCGATGCAACTAGGTTGTAACGCCAAGCCAAAATAAAAGGTAATCGCGTTAAATCTCCCGTTATAGATATTTATGATTTCAAAAATTATTTCACCTATAGAAATATTGATTATCAGTGAGTAACATGGGCTGTATTTTATTTAAAAAAAAAATTCTACCCGTGTGAAGCCGAGGTGGGTGGCTATTATATATACACACCGGCACAATTAGCGGAACAGAAAAAAAAGTGAGACTATGAGATAATAACGCATATATTTGACGAAAATGTAATTAGACACAAAATAACAAATTGATTAACATCTTTTAACAACGACTTTGAAAAGTCTTCGTTATTTTTTATTGAAAAATAAAGAAATTTGAAATAAGTGAAATTTTTAGATGATTATGAACCATCACAAAAAATAAAAAAAAGTAAGCATTAAATGATTTAACAATAAAATTAAAGCAAAATTAATAACGAGTGTTTCCCCCTCTTGCTCTGATTACGGTTTCCATTCGTCTGGGCATGCTACAGATTATGTTATCGATGATTTCTTGAGGCAACCGCTCCCACTCCTCAAGTAATGCGTTTCCAAGTTCATTCAGATTGTTGGGGGGTGGCATTCTGGATTTAACCCTTCTTTTTAGCAAGTCCCAGACATGCTCTATCGGATTCATATCGGGGGAATTTGCTGGCCACTGCATCACCGGTATACCTACGTGGCTCAGATATGCCTGTACCGATTGTGCACTATGAGCACGAGCATTATCTTGCATTAGAATAAAGTCGTCACCAATAAATGGGGCAAATGGTACAACATGTTCTTCTAAAATGTCTCTGATGTATCGATCTGCTGTCATGGTCCCTCCTGTGACTATCACTAACTCCGTGCGAGCTCCCAAACATATCCCTCCCCAAACCATAATCGAGCCGCCACCATAAGCCACTGTGTGTTCAAAATTAGACTGTATGTGGCGTTCTCCTTTGCGTCTCCATATTCGCTGTCTCCCATTGATCTGTTTTAAAAGAACTCTGCACTCATCAGTAAAGAGAACCTGCTGCCATTCGTTCAAATCCCAATGACGATGTTCTCGCGCATAGCTTAATCGGTTTACGCGGTGACGTCTCTCAAGTTTTGGGCCTTTGGCAGGTATATACGACCCTAAACCAACTTCTTCAAATCTCCTGCGAACTGTACGCTCACTTACTCGTACTCCTCGAACGTCTTCCAGTTCATTTCGAGCTTGTACAGCCGTTAATCGCGTATTCCTACGAACTCCAAGTTGTAAAAAACTGTCATCTCGCCTCGATGTACATCTTTTTCTACCTTGACCCCTCCTCCTCACAAGAGAATTAGACGATCTGTACCGCTGGATGCTGCGATGAATCGTTGATACTGGTCGACGAAGCCTTGAGGCAATCGATCTGTAGGTATGGCCATTTCTTCTCATTTCATCAGCCCTAATGATTTCCAGTGATGTTAAGTCAGGCATAATAAAGAGCTTTTAATAAACAAAATTGCCTATAGAATAACAAATTTATAAAAAACCATTAAGTGCAATTTTTCAAAAAAATTACAATTACGTAGTTACTACTCGAACAAGTGGACAAAACGTATTGTTCGGGAAAATAAAACAAATGAATGAAAAAAGTGTATGTCATCTAATTTTCTATTTTCAAATTTGACAATAAATTAAAAAAATATCATAACTGGCCAGTTCCTCAAGTAAAAGATTTTAAAATCCTGCTTTTTTTGTGTTCCGCTAATTGTGCCGGTGTGTATATATATGCATCGTATATTAATTATAATAACTAAAAATATGTACATAGAAAAATTACAGCCACAAGATTTGCCAATCGGATATTCCAAGAGAACCAATTTATAACTACCACTTCAACTTCTTAGCTTTAAACTTTGTATGAAGGCAATGATACCAATGAATGCACTTTATTCTTTAAAAGAAAAATATTATTTACATTATTATATAACAAATATCTTTATATAAAATTAGCGACCTGCCCCGGCTCCGCCTCGGCTTCGCCCCGGTGGGATGTCGAATGTTTGCAATTATACCCACCAAATTTTTTTTTTACATTTTATTACATACTAGCAAACCCGGCCCGTTTCACTGGGCGTAAAAAACAAAAAAAAAATCTACTGATCCGATCGCTACCAAACTTTACAGGAACACCCGCTAGGCCAATCTGAAGATTCCCCGAAAATTTCATCAAAATCGGTCCAGCCGTTTTGGAGACCTTAAGGAACATACATACATAGCCTTTTATATATATAGATAGATAGATGTACCATCCAAATTTCCAACTTTTTCCGTGGATATTCCAACAATTTTCTCTCATACAAACCTTGTCCTGATAATTACGAACACAACAAAAAAGAAATCAGCCAAATCGGTTGAGCTGTCCTCAAGTGATGCACCATCACGGATGAGGCAATTGATTTAAATTGCAAAATTTTGCGTATAGGTAGGTAATAGATAGCTATGACTAAAAATATTAAGTAGGTATAAACTAAGATTGAATAGATTAACATTTTCCAAGTTACACGTGTCGTAAAATGTTGAACTGGTTGCTATATACATACGTAATATGTACTTAATTTAGCAGCTGTAGATTCTATAATATAGCATTCTTATATATTTAGCGTAGGAAATCTGGTTTTTGGTACAGCTTAGTATTTTACATTTCTTTTAAGATCTCATGAGGGACGGGTAAGAGTTTCTATGCTTTATATTATTATTGTATTCTACTTTGTGGATCTCAGTGGATTTATAGTAATTAATTAGTAATATTAATTTTCAAATTTGAAGGAGCTCGGAACTAATGGGATTTGACTTGTTGAATGGGAAATCACTGTTGGGAGTAGATTTATCGTTTCACTTTTTCAAGGCAAGCTGTGCGATCATTTCTGAAATTTTCTGTGTTTGTACGTTGAAATATCGAATGTTTTGGCTTAACGCAACTTTCGTTGCTAGTTCTTCCACTTCGGGGTCTTTTCAGTGGAGTTTCATCTATATTCATTATGAACATTGTTTGCTATTATAAATATATTGAGAAATATTTGCGGTGTCACCTTGCGGACAAAATAAACAACGAAGAGATACGCAGTATGACAGGATTGCACAACAGTGTTATTTTAAAAAAGAAGAAAGGAATGTTTAGATGGTTCGGGCTCATAGAAAGAAAGTGACGAAGGATCGACGAAGAAAATCTACAGAGCGAAAGCGAGTAGTAAAAAAAGCCAAGAAAGACCAAGGTTGACTTACGAAGATGAAATAGCCAGAATGGTTAACATTTTTTGATTTGAATTGAGCACTTTTGACATTTCCGTCAGGAAATGTCAAAAGCACACTAATATCTAGGCGAAAATGTGTGAGGAGAATGATGAGATTTGAGGAAGTGAAAGAAGTATGTAAGTACCGCGACGCTTTGTGCTCCGTCTTCTCTAACTACCCCGTTAGGGATACAACGTGAAGATATGTATAAAGAAAGCATGATGACGTTATCTAAAATTATCAATAACATAATTCTGCAAAATTACAAGCGATTTAAGAAAATGATGATGATTAGTCGCTCGTCAAGGGATTAGGACAACGAAGAAGATTGTGCTGGAAAATACTCGTAACGTTCATAGAAACCAGTAGCTAAGTACATTAAGAAGACGCCGAAGTAGATTATAATAAGTTACAAATGCTAAAGGAATGGAAATCACAGCCAAAATCAGAGCATTACACAAAGTTGACGTTCATCAGAATTATATTTAAAGTGTCGTAACTGAAATCACACTGGAAAATTATCTTTGATTTACAAATAATCTATTAAAAAATAATCAAAAACTGTTCATAATTCCATAAATAAAATTCATGGGGATTGTGCTAAAGAGATCTTAATTTGTGTTCCTTTTTATACTTATTCTTGTAATTGCTGTGATTATTATTTTTTTAAGAAAACATTCGTGTTTTTTGTGTTCGTTTTATTAGATATCATTTAAAAAAAAATTAAACCATATAATATTACGTTATCTATAAAAATTAAAATTAATGTTTCTTTATATCTATCTCCTCTATGCTATAAATCATTCATCCGATTGTGGTGAAACTTTGATCTGCGTATGCCCGCGAATGTTTTTCTGAATTCTGTAATTTAGTAAATAAAAGACACGCGAACAAAGTCGCGGGCAATAGCTAGTGATATATTATAAAAGGCGACAAAATCCTTTGTATTACAATGTAGCTACGTCGAAACGACACGGATGCATGCTTAGGTTTTGCGGCTTATCGAATATGATTTAATGGCTGGCTTTTAGCCAAACAAAAAACGTAGATTATTTAAATTAAAAATAATAAAAATCTACGAAAATTGTATTTGCAGTATTTATTTCGTATTTACGGTAATTAAAAGGACAAATTAGATAAAGCGGAAATTTTAAATGTATAAACGCATGTAGGTAAGCACGTATTCAGTGCCAAAGCTCGGGTGCGATTTTAATTCTGTACATTCCACGCGAGATTCCGACCAAAGTTTATAGGGTTTGAACATAGGATCCCCAGCAAAAAGGACTTTGGACCCCATGCAGCAGGGGATTTTATTTTATACATTATTGTTATTCTTTAGCTATTCATAATAAGGAGCCCTATAAACTTAATGTGTGGGGCACTAACATGGCTAAAGACAATATATACAAGGTGTTACACGAGTCCACCAAATCCCTGAAAGGTATTGTAGTACGTCAAGTATAGGGTCCACCTATGAGGTTACAAAAGTCCTCCTGTGATATTTTTATTTTGATAAAATTTAAATAATTTTAATGATAAATAAAAATATCGACTAAACTGCCGGCATCACTATTTTGAGTTCATGACCCATATACAACCTCAGGGAGTAGTGAATTACCAGCTAACTAAAATACTTGTAAGGTTAAAACATAAATTAATTATATTCCGTTAGGTCTTACACATTTTTATTTATTATATATCCTGCGTCTTGGCAATCTGTTCTCTGAACAATGAGCCACTGTTATAACTGAGATATTTTCTCTGGGTAGATTGTGTCTTTGAGAGAGTCGTCCACTGACTTCTCACTCTTGTCTGCTGTAGGTCTTATATATTGATAACATTTTTTTATCAAATATTTTTAATGAGAATGAGCTAGTTGTACACAATATAATGTATACAATATCCACATAGAAAAAAAAATTTTTTGCTGACTGTTTACATAATAATAAGTAAACACTGAGTTTTTACGCAGTAATAGTTGTCAATAACAGAATGATTACACATATTTGACCTAAATATGGGATTAAAATAATTATCAGAATCATATTTAATAAAAAAATAGTTCATATAATTAGCTATTTAATCGAAAAAAAAATATCGGAGAAATATTTGTTACAGTCGAGATACACAAGAGCTTGTGAAAGCACGTTTTTTTATTATATTCCTAAGTAGGTACTACGATATATTTCTATTAATATCAACATACTTAAAGAAGGAAAAGCGTATCCAGAATCCTGTCTAGATAAACCTATTTAGATAAACTTGGAAAGTAAAACATTATCTAAATACAAAATTTTAACGAAATCGTTAGAGCCATTTCCGAGAAAAGTGTTACAAATGCCTATAGGTATACCTTATACCAGAATTGTAATTAATACTATTGATCCTATAGGCATACATAAAAACTTGAAATTATAAGGCTATGCAATATTTTGCAGATCGAATTCGAGGTCAAAATTATTTATTAAAATCTATTGAATTTTTGAGATAATGGGTTAATTGACATTTTTGGTCAATTTGGACGTAAGTAATCCTATTTTTTTCATTTTTCTCGTCAAGGCGACGCATTGATAAACAATAATTTAATCTAAAATAGACCTTGTATTCTATGCAAACGTGCGCATGCTAGTTTACGAAAAATACGAAAAAACAGTTATTTCCGTTTATTTTAAAAACTATAATTAATTTTATAAAATCAAACTGTCATTTTGAGGAATATGTTCAAAGTAAAATACAGAAAATTAAGAAATATAAATCGATCCCGTTGCTCCGAAAAATGTAAATCTCTGTTTTAAAAGAGGTTACTTCGATATTTTTTTTTGTTACAAAAGTTAAGTCAAAAGTTATCGCAACTGTCAACATGAAGTCAATGAAATGAATCAGAATACCAAATATCGCTGTCATACGTTTTGTAGTCACTTAGAAAAATTGAGATCCCTGCCGTCAAAATTTCCAATGCGTCGCCTTAATATAAACAAATGTGGCTACTATGACATTTATAACATAACTAGAGATGGTACACTTCGAAAATGATTGATTTGTTGTCATTCTTATTAGTTATTATTAAAACAAACATTAATAGAATTTTTGTCCGTTTGTGTGTTCGTAATTCAATAAAAACAAACAAGAATTAAAAGAATAATAAACGTCATGATAAGTGTTGCACATCGCAAACAATTATATTTTTCTGTTATTATTCTGTCTTACATTTCAAATAAACCGTGCCACTCTGATATTAGAGTGAACTGATTTATGAAACTAATTTGATCTAAGAACATAGGCAACCTTTAGGTAACGCTACAAATTGAAAACAAAGCGCTTGACAAATAACCTCAATTTTTTTCACTGTACTTGTACTTATGCAACAGAAAAGCAGTGTTATTAGAATACTACGTTGTAATAATCCGGATCAGCGAACAGTGAAAAAGCTAAATTTTGGTCAGTTTATTGTTTGTTTACATTAAAGTCAAAAACGATAAAATAGGATATATGTTCGCATATGAACTCTTCATTAACTGTTATGTTAATTGTGATGGTATACAAAGTATATTTCAATTTTCAACCTGTATGACAGAAATGTCAAAAGCATTCGCATACTTAGGCGAAAATGTGTGAGGAGAATGATGAGATTTAGGACAGTGAAAGAAGTATGAAAGGACCGCGAACTTTGGCGCTCCGTCCTCTCTGACTACCCCGTTACGGCTACAGCGCGAAGATATGTATTTATGTAGTAAATTTTATAATTTCACTAATTATTATTATAACGTTGTCTCAGGGATATGGTTAATTATAAGGAATTAGTATAATGTATATTTAGTAACCTGAGTTTACATTGCAAGATTGCGTGATAAAAATAATAGGAAATGTATACTTATTGTATATTAATAAAAAAAAAAATGTACAAAAAACCAGTCGCAATATTATTTATACTGCCAATTCGATATTATCTATAATGTGATATCTTCGTCATATTTAAGAGGTGAGCTATTCAATTTTATGAATAATATGGTAATATAAGTACATATATACAATTATTTGATGTAGTTTAACATACAAATTATTGGTAGTATAAATTTAGTATACGTAATTATTTATTTGATGTTTCCTAATACCGCTCATAATGTTGTTTCTATTGCAGGGACGCCACATGTTGCTCACATTCGCGTAGATGAGTCATGACTCATGACTTAATAATATTCTATTCGTTTTTACTTTCGTACAGTTAATAGTTCCTGTTATAACCTTATAATATATGAGATTCAACAATACAGACCTTTATATGATTGCAGTAGAAACTACTTTCCAATCTCAATTCAATTTATATTTAAATAATTATAAGAATTAGTAACCTACAAAATATTAGTAAGTATATTAATTACTTTTTAGTAAACTTACCGAAACGCAGCTTGTTCACGGAGAAAGTGTTCATAGTGCAAGTTATGTTTTTAAATTCTAATAGCACTGTAGTCCGAGGTAATAGGGGCATCACGTTATTATTACTTCCAACTATGGTCGGTTCTGCCATCGCACCTGGCGTCATTACGAACAAACACAAATTGGATAGAACTTTCACCGTATAACGCGGAATACTGCTCGTGAACACCGTACATGCACCAGTTCGTCTCACCCCACACTGAATGAATGGCCACTAGGCGATAATCATTGAATAGGATTGAGTGGGAACCCTCTAGGTTACGCTATCGGTCCAAGTTCAACAGAGTAATAATCCATGTGCCGCTGCTCTGTAAACAAAGGAATAGTCGATAATAAATAATTTGTAAACAGCAGTATTATTGCGATTAAGGCGACGCATTGATAAACAATAATTTAATCTAAAATAGACCTTCTGTTCTATGCAAACCTGCGCTCTCTAGCTTACGAAAAATACAAAAAAACATTTGTTTTCGTTTATTTTAAAAAGTATAATTAATTAAAAAAATTGTAACTGTAATTTTGAGGAATACGTTTAAAGTAAACTATACAGAAAATTTTGAAATATAAATCGGTCCCGTTGCTCCGCAAAATGTAAATCTCTGTTTTAAAAGAGGTTTCTTTGATATTTTTTTTGTGTTACAAAAGTAAACCAATCGTGTATCGCAACTACAAAATGAAGTCAATGAAATAAAGAATCGGAATACTAAATATCACTGTCATATGTTTAGTAGTCACTTAGAAAAATTGAGATCCCTGGCGTCAAAATTTCCAATGCGTCACCTTAATTAAATTAAACTAGATTTTTTTTAAAATTAACTTTCGCATGAAATAGTATTGGGTGCATTTTATCTATATGTATAATGCATTAAATTTAAAATACTATATTATTAAAAGTCGTATTGTGTTGTTGTTCGCAATTGTTGTTATTTTTATTATTGTGTATTTTATTTAATTAGTATTGTCTATTTACGCAGTGATTCATTATTATTAAGAAAAAGTTTGACTTAATAAATTACTTTGCATTTTACTCATAAAGGATTTTAATTTAAGAAATTGACTAGCGGGGTTATTCACAAACGTCGGAAACAACTTTCCGTATCCGACAGGAAACTTTTCGATGATTTTGTCTATACACGATTCACAAATCCGAAATCATATTATATTTATATTATATATATATATATATATATATATATATCACATTATATATAGTCGTATTCACAAATCCAAGCCGTCGGATGGGATTTAATATGCTTTTCAACGATCGACATTTCCGCCACGGAAAGTTTCCGACGTTTGTGAATAACTCATGGTCTATAATACTTTCGTATTGTTAAAGATTTAAATCGATATTCAAATCTATTAATATTGCACACGTGATTAACAAATCACAATAATTTGATACATGCGTTCAAATATTACGTTTAAATTTAATATTATCATATATCACATTGTAATTAAGCAGGCATCGTTTTCATATAAATGACATTGAAAATGGTAGATAATGAGTAATTGATACATTTTAATCACAGATGGCCCACGCTTGATAATGTAGTTTTATACGTACTGAAGACGTTGATTACATTTTTTGCAAATATGTTAATATTTTTAAAACGAAAACATTGAAACTAGTTGAAGAGACTTTTCAAACTGTAAAATATTAGCATATTGAAAGTTTTTTTTGATAATGTATTGATGATAAATAAACAAAAAAAAAGTATGTACTTAGTGATTTCAATTGCTGTACTTTAATTTAAATGAGTACACATCAAGATTTAAAATAGTATTTGTTTGCAGATTTTATAACTACATTCTAAATTCTAAAAGGTGTGGTATTTTACATTACCAAGCATTCTATAACTATATATAATAATAATTCATATGGTTTATGTCCACTTTTAAAATTCACCGTCGAAAGTTTTTATCGCCACGATTGTACCGTCCACGGTGGAAGAGCTAAACAAAATGCTTCACTATTGTGTGGCGGAAAAGACGCTTTTTCAACGTCCATGGCATGACATTATCGTGGAAGGGAATTTAGAAGTGTTTTCAAACTACAAACTGCATACATTTTGCTCTCCTATAGTACCGTGGTCGGTAAAATCGTGGCGATAAAAATGTACAACGGTAAATTGTAAAAGCGGCCTACCGTTGATATACATTACACGATAGATCAGTGTTGATTGCAGTGATACCAGAGAATACGTAAAAAAGAAGGTTGACTCGTGCTTCATGCATAACGGATTGCCTACTCTCGACCGGATATACAGGGCTGTTGTGTTGGGAGTGCGATGTGGAAAAACACGCGGATAAGCTTTTTATGTTTGTTAAATTTAATTTCTTGTAGTTGTGTTGAATAACGATAACTCTGGATTCGAATAACTAAAATTATTCAGGCATCTAAGGACATTATAATACGTTCGTTTATGTGATTTAGACATTTTTTTTATTTGCGACGATGTGAAGAGCGAATTAAAGACAAACGAAAGCGGTTGCATGTTCGGGTCTCGTGCGACCCCGCTTGGCACTGCAATAATTTTCCACTTAAATATTACCGTTGTGGGCATGCCACGACGCGTGTGTATTAACGCGCACACTTAGAAACCGCATACGCTAATTTTCTATGAAGACATCCAACTGTTATGTTTATACTGTGGTGATACTGTGATACGTCCATCTATGCGACGGCATCTCAATGTCGTCCGAAGAGGATGGCAGCGCGTGGTCGGCCGACAAGTGCTTCTGCACAGCGCGAAAAGGACTCCGGTGCCTTCCGTAGGAAATTTCAGAACCTTACGACAACGAGCGAGCCGAGGTTGGCCACCGCGAGAGTTTCGGTGAGTAAAAGCCCTGTATAACTCAGTCTCAACTGCAGAGGGCTGGGAACATGTGTTCGGGTTTCTCCTGCGTTACCAAAAGATGGTCTAGTGTAATCTGTGTCCTGTATAGAGATGTACCGGATTGTTAAAAATGTATGTCATATAGGATACAAACACGGATACGGATTATTAGTGTTTAGATCCGTCTATACGGATACGGACCTCAGCTTTCGTACTTCGTTTGTTCGTTCGAATACGATTAAATTAATCCTATTTTATGTAAACATAGTGGAGTAACTTACTATTATAATATTTATCGTTAATCATAGTCATTTATTTGATATTTGCAATAAAATGTGCGAAAACCGTAATTTAAAGAAATAAAAAGTAATTTGAAGTTATTATATTTCATTGCTATCTATTTTTAATATTCCATTTAATGAAATTCATTAATATAAAAGATCCTTTCAAGGTCCGCTAAAATGTAACGGATACTTATACGAATACAGATCTTTTATTTCATTGGGTTATCTGCGAAGACGGATACGGATACGGACATCTGGAACATCACACACAGTTCTGTGTGACTTGTGTGTGTGGATAGCTACTTATGTAAATATGTAGTTAATTTAGGGTATACAGGTAAGTAATTGAACTGACCATTATCGATATCGGGACCATTTGTGTAAGTTGAGTAGCCTTTTGGTCCCCTTTTACTTGTTACAGAGTTCGTCATGTGAATTTAAATAAATTATCATTCATTTCGTGTCGAAAAAAACGACTAAAAAATGTCGAGTGAAAAAAATATGTGTAGATCTGTATGAGTTTTTTTTTAGAAAACCTTTTTGTAGTAGATTACCTAATTATTTAATCAGTATTATTAAATAGCAAATAATGTATTATGATAATTATATAAATACGATAAATATAATATAAGCTTTATCATGATAGCGATTTGAACATGCACGCAGCGAACTCGCCGCTTGTGTGCAACTAGCCTGTTCGCAATAAACGCGACGTGGATACTGTGTATATCGACATAATGTATTGGACTCATCTTACAATTCTAACTTACCGGGTATATCTCGTGTTTATTAACACGACATATACCCGACACGACATATAAATTATTATTTAAGGCTCACCTTCATCGTGATAAAAAGATAGCCTTAAAAGCCCTTAGACGTTTTCGTGCGAAATTGTGATATTTTGACGCTCTAATTTACAGAAACTTTAAGATTTTTCAATATTCTGCTGGCAGTTTATAATAGATCTATTGCCTTTCTTTAATACTGGGTTTCCATATTTTCATATTTATTTTGTAATATCTTACAATAACCTTTACAGTTTACAAGGAAAATTCATAGACTTGCTGCTTTGACGTCCTTATTAACATTGTTGCGACGAGTTCTAACAATTTTTCTAAAATTATGTTCACATCGAGTACATATTTTTATTGAATATTAGTGTTGTGAAAATGTAATAAATTTCTTTCGTTTTACGGAAAAAATATTTAAAAAGGCTTACTTCAAGGATAAAGTGTCGTAATTAAACGTTGATTTAGTTCCAAAAAAAGCAATGACAAAAAAAACGACATGAAATAAAACTTCATTTAATGTAGAATGTATGACAGATTATTTTTTAAAATAATCAGTGTAATAAATATAATAAACATAATAAAATCGGTATAAAATACGCGATGTTCACGAGTGTCTCAGACCCCCGCGAGCGCTTGTAGAAGTAGGACCTGTACGAGCGATCGCAAGTGAGAACGTATATGCCGACTGACTTGTTTTGATCCAGTGTTGACTTTTCCGACACATAAATAAAATTGAATTGTTTGTCTATATTTTTGAAATAAAGGTCTTTTCTTAAGCTAATATGTTTATTCGCGCGGTAACCAAACCCAAACAAGAGTTTTATTTTTTATTTTTGACAGTCTTTTTATTCGGCTTAATCTTCAAAACGGCTGAACCGACTTTAATGTGACATTTACGGGAAGATATGACAATTTTTCAATAATAATCTGAGCTTTCTATGTAAAAATTTAAAAACTTCAGAAATAAATAAACTGCAAGTTGATCCACACCTGTTAATTAAAGTATATAAAAAAAATAACCCGAGTGGTACGCATAACACTAATGGGAACCAAAACAGTTTTATTATAATTATTATCTGTCTGTCTAAATAAACAACATGTATGTACCTAAGCATCTCACAATAAGTGCAGCAAGAATTTAAAGATGGTTTCCATAATTGCATCTCTTAGAGTCAGGTTGCATATTAGGTACATAGATACTAGACGTGAGCGCTGCGCCGGCGCACCGGAGGTTCCCATTGACGAACCTCCAGTGCGCTGTTGGGATGTGGCTCCAGTCGAAGACAGCAAATCGCTGTTCGACGCAGGAGGGAACGTGGGCGGGGAGCGCGGCGCGCGCTAGAGTTGGGCAGCACACAATTTAAAAATGAGTATCGTGCGAGGGCCTCTTTTTGTAAACGCGCTAGTACGATATGTTAACATGTTTGTGTTGGCTGAAGAGGAAGAGTCTATTGAATGCACGCCATACTGACACACTGTACTTGAGGCGAGGAATAGAAAAAATAGATTTTATGTGCCCCTTCGCTCGCACGCAACAATTACTGAAGAAATGTATATATTACTTAAATATACCTACATTCACCAGCTTAAATTATCTATTCGTACGAAATTAAGCATTATGTCATTAGCCATAGATAACAAAACTTTGAATGATCAATATGTGAATCTTTCACTCAAGTTGCACCTTACAGCATCGCCGTTAGCGGCCGGTTCAATTGTGTTACTGTGCTAGTATGATACCATACTTTTATTCTACGAGGCACACCCTCTTTCCCAGAACTGTGCTGATACAATTGTGCTGCTAAACCAACACTAGCGCGCGCGCGCCCGCACCGTGACTCATACGTCGCATCACTCGCACTTTTGCATGTCGCAAACTGTAGATAGCTTGTCACTCAGACAGAGATTTTCATCAGTGAACGTTTAGGTATTTGATTCATTGTATACTTAAAATGCGATTTAGATAGATTAATGTATAGATTTATTTTGGACACAACATTATGGCGGTGACATCGACTGCGGTTGATGCTATTAAGACAAAAATAAAAGATATTTATATGAATCCATTAAAAAAAAAAATCTAACAACAAAACAAAAATTGGAACACAAAATTTTTTCTAAAGCCACGCCGCTGATGATGCCGCCGCTGCCGTGAAAAATTTTGAACAATGCCGCCGCCGACGCAATGGCCATCGGCGCGCATATCTAATACATCCCGATACGCTGTATCCCTAACAGATTAGTCAGAGAGGATGGAACGCCAAGCGTCGTGGTCCTTAGATATTTCTTTCGTTTCTATAAATCTATCATTCTCCTCACATTTTCGCCTAGGTATACGAGGACTTTTGACATTTCTGTCATACAGGTTGAAAATTGAAATATAATTTGTATACCATCACAATTAATATAACAGTTAATGAGGAGTTTATATTTTATGTGAACATATATCATATTTTATGTTGTTGTGTCATGATTTATCGTGATTCTCCGTCTGGAAGTCGAGATCTAAAACGAACTCTCTTTAGTTACATTGCATCTGTAATATGGGCTTATTTTATAGTGATTTTTTGTTGATCCTATATTTTTTACCGTAAACATACATAAGCATAGCAAAGACATCTATCTAACATAAGTCTCACTTACTTAATAAAGTGTATATCATCACGTTCATCTTTATTTAAAGTTATTTTTAATTAGTAAAGCATGTGAACTTGAGTTTTAATTAACAAAGGATAATTATATCTAATCATGGCTACATAACTAGTGGTTTCTAAGTAACCAATCCTAATACTATAAGTAGTCCAAGACAGGTAAATATTTATCTCTATTCAATCTTTTCTTTTAAAACAGTAACTGTATAAACATAATAGTATCTAAATATTTGCGTTAAGGAATGCTATTGTATTTCGTTTACATGCATTTAACGCACCAAGAACACTTAATACTAATTACAAATATTATATGTATTTATGTAAAATGAAAAAAATTTAAATAACAAAAATCAAAACTTTTGATTCGAAAAAGTATCAAAATTATATTTTATACTAAAGTCGTTTCGTTACTCACGCTGCAATAAAGCTACAAAAGTAGCACGTCTACATGAGTGTCCAAGCGCGCCAATACCTGAAATAAAAAATTCAAGTGCTTACCATTCGTCAATGGGCTCTTAAAGTGACAACAGAATTGTAAGATGTATACAAGTCGTGATAGTTTGAAAACATATTTATATCCTAACGTTAATATTTACAAACTGAAAACTAAACATGATCATAAATAAGGCTTAAATAACAAAATTTTGCCAGTCTTCAGACAAACTTTTCATAATTAATTTCCACAAGGCTCTCCTCACTGACAGCCTTTTGTTCCAAAATTTACATATGCTCTTCGTTGTTCTCAGCTTTTTAAATTTCAAACCTTTTTAATATCTGTAGGCAACATTCTCAAAAATACATTATCTAAAATATTAAATTGCTCCTTTGTTGATGACAGGATCTGGAATCAAGCCTCGCTTCCTATCCTTTATGTAGGCCTGGACATATATAAAATCTCGAGTGTGTCACTGCCTGCTTTTCTTTCGTCAGCCTACAGCACGGAAAACCTTTCCCTATCTGTTATTCACCCTTCCTTAGGATCGGTTGAGGTGCCGTGCAAATCGCCCTAAGTAGTGCAAATTACAATAGCGATCAATGATCATATCTTTAAGGAAAAAGTAATAGCTATCCACGAGTACATACATATAAGACGAGCACATATCAGGAAGTACAAGGAAGTGAAAATTAGAACATTGTCCGACTGAGATATTTACAGCTACGGATAACAGTTTATCTAAAAAAATTGTTCTATACGTAATTTTGATGTCTATTTACTAATCTACAAACGGAATGTTTTATGATAAATAAAAACACATACCGCGACATGTACTTAATTTGTAACAAATAGATTTGTAAGTACCTACATACGTATCCATGTAGACGCCGAATTTTATCAATGTTTCCATACTTTAATGTTGTTATTTTTCATTTAAGTATATTCCAGACGACATTAGATATGAATATAATGTACGTACTTTTTTTAATTAGTCAAATGTTTTCGTACACAATACTGTATTGTTTACCTACAATTTATTATTTACACAAAAGTTTAATAAAAACATTAATCTGTTCTGCTTTGCATTTCAAATAATTTTATTTAACATGATCAGGGATTACATTGTTATAGTTTCCATGAAATAATAAAATAATTACATCAATAAAATTATTATTAGTATTCGGTGCGTAATTAAATAATAAAAATACCTGTAATAAATATTACCAACATGACACATGCCGCGAAGTTTACATCTTTACGGAAGTGATTTATGAACTTGAATATATTAAATACTGCATTTTCAGCAAATTTTCAGTAATAGTGCATGGAGTCTTTTAAAGACTGCACCGACGTTGAATATTTAACTACATCACATCTGTTTGCTGCAACTAGTCAATAAGTTATGACATAATGAACAAGTTGCATAATATAAGTTAACGACCTCCGTGGCGAAACGCCTAAGCGAAGTAAACGGGGGTTGCGGGTTAGATTCCCGCCCTGAGTCTGGGTGTTTATGTATAATATGTGTTTATTTACAAAAGAAAAGTATATAAGTAATATATCAGTTGTCTAGTACCCATAACACAAGCGCTGTGCTGCTTACTTTGGGACTAGACGGCGCTGTGTGAAAAATGTCTGAGTATATATGAGCATCTGAGCAACAAAAAATCAAGAAAAATAATTTTATTGAGTCTAGTCTAACGTCTGTTTGTGAACGATAAGTTTGTTGATCGGTGATTAGTGTGTTTGGATTCTTAGCTAAAGTTCGCTGGTTCGTTTTCCAGTCAGGTCAATTTATGAAACGAAATTTTCTAGTCTGTGAGCTATTGTGTGCGTCTGATTGTTTAATACCCAGTTCATTGTGTGATAACCATAGCACACAAGCCTACTCTGCGTTGTTTGGTGTCATACTAATAGTGTGAATAAAGATTATTTCCTATTATCATTTGTTTTATATTAATGATTTGTGTAGTTACTAAGATAAATCACTTTTATAGGGAAATTTAACTTCTTAAAAAATCTTTTAAATCGTAATGCACATTTTGTTTGTTTGTTTGTTTGTTTGTTTGGAAACGATAAACAACTAAACAAAAAGACAAAGACATACGTAATACGATAAATATTTCATATATTGTTTCTAAAAACCTAACTACTTGGTTTAATGTTTTTAACATTAAACCAAGTACAAAAAAAATCACTGAAAACTACAAAATAACTATATCCTTTATTAATCAAAACTAAAGTACAAGATAACTTCATAAATACGATACAAATAAAATAAATTAAATTAGTCACTGAAGTTAATGTCAAGTCAACTAAACTAATAGACTTTTTGTTGTTGCACATTGATTTGACACCGACTTCAATAACTGTAAAATTTAATTATGTAGGTATTTGTATCGTATTTGTGGTTATCTTTGTATTTTAGTTTTGTAGTAAAAGATAGTTATTTTGTATTTTTCAGTGATTTTTTTTGAAGTCTGTTTAATTTTTTTCACTACATTTTTCTATTTCTCCCTTTTAAGTGACCTTGGCCTAAATAAATATCTAGGGTACGTCTACAATTAACTTCTTTTCTAATTCTGGAGCGCAATGACATACAAAAGAATCATCAACAGACACAAATTGGGCTTATTATTTATAAGCAGTTAGCGTTATTTGGAGTATTTTCGAAGTCCAAGTTCCAATATCAGTGAAATTTCAATGGGATTGTAAATCTGGAAGCCTTGTAATACCCTTTCAAATAATTAAAGAATTTTCCAAATCGGTTTATAGATTACGGAGTTCTGAGGTAACATAAAAAACTAAAAAAACAATAAAACCGAATTTAGTACCTCCATTTATGTTTGAAGTCAGTTAAAAATAACACAATATGTCATTAAAAATATGCAACAAAATTAATTCTAATAAAAATCAGTGTCCGTCCACGAAACGTTTAAACGTGTGAAACTTAATTTATAGTATATGCGTAAAATTATTATGACTTATAAAGATAACTGTTTTTGTTTGGTACGTATGTTATCGCACGGTACCTTCGACATCATATTTCACTAATACATATCGTTAGTATAACACTTGATACTCGAGTACTTCTTCTTACTAATCTTTTTGACCATTCCCGATATAATTGTTGATTTATTATATTTACGCGTTTTTAATACAAGCGTTTAAATACTTAACACAAAATCTCTTCTCTGTTAATTTGATAAATTCATGTTATAATAAATCTATACATTTTTGTTATATGTGTGCTTGTTTGTATTCATCATGTAATTTAAGTGGAAGCTAAATTGATAGCTAAGCGTGAGATTAAATTTTTTGCTTGTTTAAAAAAAATGACGAGTGAAGTAAACGTTAGCATATCAAGTAACTACCTATGAACAGAATATATATCGAAGTAAGTAAGCATGCCAAGCAGTTAAAAATGTGTTTGTGAATGTGGGTTGTTTCTATGGATTGTGTTCTTTGAATTGTTAGGTGAATTAATTTGTAATAAGCAAAATGTTTATTTACATTTATTGAAGTTTCCATCAAAGTATGTGTTGCATGTTTGCGATTATTTTTAAAAGGTTTGCAATTTCAAATTTTAGCAATAATTTTTACATTCGTTACCTCAAACGATTATTGTGCTATGACATAGATCATAGCACAAAGAAAATATCAAATAAACCTCTTTTAAAACAGAGATTTACATTTTTCGGAGCAACGGGACCGATTCATACTTTTAAATTTTCTGTATAGTTTACTTTAAACATATTCCTCCAAATGACAATTGGATTGTTAAAATTAATTATAGTTTTTAAAATAAACGAAAATGACTGTTTTTTTCGTATTTTTCGTAAGCTAGCGCGCGCACGTTTGCATAGAGCAGAAGGTCTATTTTAGATTAAATTATTGTTTATCAATGCGTCGAATTTTTCGGAACCATGTAATAATGTATATGTGTATCTCATTAAATACATTGTGTAAAACTGAACTTAAATATCCTTTTGAACATATTCGAGTTTTAGACAAAAGACGATATTTGTGTGAAGAAGGAACATCGCTCCTCTGTTCTTTATAGGGCTGTGTTATCACGACAATATCGATTTATGAGATACTGTAGCGGCAACTCAAGGTTAAGGTCATGTTAATAAGGCCAAACTGGAAACAGACGAGTGAAGGAATTCCTCTTGATAAAAGACGAAATACTATATTTTTATTTAGAATTCCTGCATTTATTTTATGTTACAGAAACTCGAATATGATCTTATATACTTAAAGACATATATACCTACTAATTAAATTTCTTGTCCGACTAATAATTATGTTTATTTTTGGCAAAACCAATATTAAGGATTAAGTAGCATGGATACATACGTATCCTCACGCTGTATTCCCAACGGGGTAGTTAGAGAGGATTGACCACCGAGCATCGCGGTCCTTATGTACTTCTTACACCTCCTCAAATCTCATCATTCATACATAGATGCGTACATTTATAAATAAGTATTTGAATAGGTTCAAGATACAATAAAAATATAATATTCTAATCAATATAACTTTGACGAATGTGAAGTAGGTAATGTACAACTTTTTCTACATTTTACGGTTTTATTGAACTCTAGTCATTAATCTTTATTGATAATTGGAATTGAGACCTAATCTATTGTGGCATAATATGCAATGTAATAATATGTATCAAACTACAAATATTACCTATATGTGTATATTATACTACATTAGATTACGCTGTAGATAAATATTATGCATATTTTTATTCACAACTGCTAATAAATAAATATTTATTTTTCAAATTATTTTTTAATTTTTTGTTATGTTGCCTAAAATTTCATTTTTCCGTTAACGATTTAACGTTTTAGAAGATTAATACTTATTAGATAAATAAAGTATAAAATACTTAATCTAAATATTTAATAAAATATTGTATATATTTTTAGGAAATTATATTTGTTACGTTGTTTTCAGAATGAAGATGTTAGATATGAAAAATGTGTTATGTGAGTCAGCTAAAACTATTTTGATAAGAACTTTAGCAAACAAAAGTGCAGCTCACTTTGTTCTTAGACTTTTTTTACTGCTATCTTGTCGGATTACTATGCTCGGAAGTTTGATTCGTTATATTTTATATGAGTCATGAGGTCATGACTAAATTGTAATCCCATTTAAAATTTTAAATTGTAGGTATTTATTAAAAAAGCGTACTCGCTCGCATTATGTAATTTTTTCAAAGTAATTTTTATAAACTAGTGAACACCAAGAGATTTATTTATTCTTTAAATTATATATAGTAGCAGCTAATTGCTGTAGAGATAATATGAAGATGTTTCATATAATAATAAATTACGTTATTAATAATTAATCTTCTCTGACTACCCCATTAGTAACACAGCGTGAAAATATGTACGTTCTAAATTTTTTAAAGTATAATATATTTATCATAATCATTTTCTATTAACATTCTTTCGAATGTAATATTTATATTTATTTTGTAATAAAATTATGAAGTTGTTTTATTCACAATAATCGTAATGCGTTTTTTATTTTAAATGTATAGGTTTACTTCAAAATTTTTATAATAGCAATTTATGTATTTGTTAATAATGTGCCGTTAGAATAAACTCTGGGTAAGATAGTAACCATAACCTTGTATAAAAAACAGATATAACAAGAGAGAGAGTAATTCTAATTAGAGTTATTATGTTGTATGGTTCGTAAGAAGCAAGTAATAGCAAAACATTGATTTCGAATTTTTATTGTGTTCTAGGTAGGTAAGTATTTAACTTGTCATACAAGTTAAAAGACATTTCTTCGGCAAAAATCCAAATATGAAGGTTATTAGTTATTTACAAAATATACTTTAGAAAAAAGTAGGTAGGTATTACATTGGAGGTAATAAAGAATTAGTGATCCAGAATAAAATGCATTATTTTAAATAGATAAAGTGTACTGTCTAAGCTTCTAAACTGAATAAAGCTTAAATAAAATAAATAATTTAAGCGATAAAAATTATTATACAATAATATATATTAAAAAATTAATGAAAACTTACTTCATTAAAGTGCACTTGTATTTTTATCCGGGGTTAGATATTAACCTCTGTAATACTTCACAGTTAATTATAATGCATCATATAAATAAATAAATGTGAGGAACGATCAAGCCACTACTGCGTCACGTGTAGCACTGAGCAGCACTGAGTACGACTGCCACAGTGCCAGCAGTCCAACTGTTTTCTACTTTTGTTGTTCATCTACACCGAATGTGATAACAATCCGTTAAAACCTGTTATTTATTAATACATTGCGCGTTGATCGTATATACTGATGTATGTTTTAAATATTCAAGCTGCGATGTAAGCTATTGTAGTGTCATTAACGCATTATTTTAGATTTTTGTTAACGGTCATGAATGCAACTTCAGTTCCGAGAATAGGTGTTATCACTTCCGAAAAAAAAGGGACAGCACTTTTCTTTAAATTGAACTTAAATATTTGGAACGGATACGAGAGAATGAAATTAAATATTATTATCGTTTAATATTAGTTTTAAATCGCTTTTTCTCAAGTTCTTTTGGGATTTATTTATATATACTATTTCTCTGTATGATGAGTCAAAACTTACTCATTTTTAACCGTCCGTCGGCGCTGTATTTATGTTTGTTGTATGAATGTTGTGTGTGTATGTGTGTGTGTGTGTATAGGTCTGTTTCTTTATGACCTCTTGTAGGCTAAATGGCTGAACGGATTTTAAAGAGCATAGTATCGTTGAATTGGTCTTTATCCAAAGAATGTCATGGGCTTCATTTTAACCTTCGATCCTCACAGAATTCCGATATTGTTTATGTCGATGGGTTTGTCAAGTTATTAACTTGACACAACTAAATATTTGGAAATAAAAATGTCAACTAAGAAAACCAAAAGCCTGAGTGCATATAGAAGGAAGTAAGGAACCAATAAGATGTAGATAAAAAATTATACTATACATGCGGTGACCTATTTATTATCAAATTTGTAAAATTCATATTTATTACGAATTTATTCTTGTACCTCAGAGAGAGCCTGGTAGAGAAAATTTCCGTAGGCTTTCAAAAGGTCATGCTTATAAATCCTAACACGCCATCAGAGGCAGACACCGGCTATCTAGGTAAGTAGATTTTTTGTCTTAATTAACTTTTCATTTAACTTTCTTTTTGTCAAATAATGGTTTGTTAGCCTTTTACGATACAGTGTGTACCTGTGTTACTTTAAAAACGACAAAATGATTGTCAATGTTTTAAAATATTTATGACACTTTTTTATAGTTTTGTTAGTTTTTTTTTATTTTTTTTTTTTAGAATTTTTAAAAGCGAAACAAAAAAGCATATGGCAACGGTAAAGCACATTATTTTTATGACACTATTTTATCGTTTTATGTTAGTTTTTTTTTATTTTTTTTTTAGAATATTTAAAAGCGAAATAAAAAAAGCATATGGCAACGCTAAACCACATTATTATAAACATATTGTGCGTTACATTTTTCTTATTTTTATTTTTTAAATTAGCGTAATGTAAAAGTTTTAGCTTAAAAATTTAGCTTTTTAAATATTTATAAATACGGTAGCTAAGGCTATTTTAATTTGGAAATATATTTTCATATGAAGACTCCTTTATTATACCTAAGCTAAAATTGAATAATTATTTTAAGTGTAAAAACCATAGGAATTCATTTTAATAAAAGCTTACTGTTGACGCTAAAAATTACTGTACTGAATGTAACTGAATGTAAATATATCGTTTTGAATACAAAAAAGAATCTTCTGAACAATTGATGTTTATGATGACATTTTCTGACAAAATAAAAATAAATATTACGAAGGTAAGTAAATAATCTTGTTTTGTTGTCATGAAAATGTTTTATTAAAACACGTGACGGATTACATTATGAAACTAGAACCATTTTCAAGTTTTACTTACCTGACGATACATTGTATATTTAATATTTCAGTCATATAAATAATAGATCTAATATTTAAATCGTATAATAATATAATAATAATATTGTACTGTTCGTATAATCTCCGATCAAATAAAAAAAAGAAGGTTATAACGCCGCGAACAACAAAGTGAGGCTAACAAAACTATGCCTCGCCGTGTACTAACTTAAAGCAACGCGCACACACATGCAACCAAATTAAGCCTAGCAATGTCAACTAATCTATTAAAAGAGAATGTATGTATTTATGAATTACATTATATTACCGCGAAAATGTCGAATTGTATGCTTAAAAAGTGCCAGTACTAATCTTCGAAAAATAATAAGCAGGGTGGAATCATGTTTTATACGTTATTAAACTTAGAAGCCTTTATCTTCAATAAGTAAATTTAAAAAGTGTTTGGAACATGAAACCGAAACTAGCGTTGTCACCGGTAGGTGCGATATTGGAAATTATTTCGATTTTTGGGCAAGTAATGCTAAATGTACGGTAACGTTATTGGTTTTCTTGTGCGTTTTAAAGGATATTGGACAAATCGTTCCAAAGTGCAACTATGTGAGTAAGTTGCGGGCAAATTCTAATACTACTGCTATAAAGTACGGGGACGTGTCTGTACATTAAATGTATTTTATATAATTAATTATAGGTTAATACGAGGATTAGATTTTATTAGAAATGTAATTAGCTGACATTGATTATATGTCCCCGAACTTTAAACAATTTTTCTAAAATTTTTTTCTGTTTGATATGGCATCGTGAAAAATCTATAAAAGATATTTTGATGCCGCTTCCATTGTTTAGTATTTAGTAGCTAGCTAGGTCCAACTTAAACAAGCCCCGTTAATTGAAATTCACTCAGTAAAACTGATAGATATAATGCTTTGGTAAAGCTATTAGGTAAATATAGTAAGTACTGGTTTCCGTAAAAGAAATACATTGCTATTAAAGGAAAGGCAAAAGCTCAGTGGGTGTTCACAGCCTTATTTGATCATAGCGTGTATGTATAAAAGCGTTGCATCGCGTAGCTAACATAAAATAAGCTATGATAAACTATATTAGCAATGTCGTATTATAAACGTTATATAAACGTTAATAGAAACGTTATTTTTATAATAACTGGGGTACTAGGAATCAATATGGCAAGACCACACACCACACAACTGAAAACCCGGCCCCTTATTACGTAATTGCAGACAGTACGCGATATCCGAATCTTATGCGATCGGTCGCGATATGTTGTTAAATTGAGCACGACATAATGTCGCGTATTACTATTGCTGCTTCTGTTGATTAATCAGTGAACCGAAAACTACTGCTAGTGACCTTATTTATTCTACAAAATGTCGTTTTGCCGCATGGCACTGTAATTACCAGTTTAAAACAATCGTCGCGCGACTGTGGCGCAGCTATCGTTCTTTACGTGATAATAACTGACAACCCAGCCGGTCGGCCTCACTGTGTTGTTCGCAGCGCTACCAACGTCTTTCTTTTTTTTTTGGATCTGAGGTAATAATTTACATTCAGTGTACATAAGAAATAAATGACTAATTTAAAATGAAAACTCTCTTGAAAGTGTAGCGTAATTAAATTTTGACTGAAAACTATTCTATTGTAAAATATGTAAACTATTATTAACTTAAATACTATACTATTCTGTGAATGTGAAGAAAAGATACGACTCATAATATTTTTGTATTGTATTAGATTACAAAGTATTCAGAATATAAACATCGATTTTAAGTGCGATTATTCATGGTCCATGCCCATCCGTACCTACTTACCAAAACCAATCAGAATTGAAGTAAAATCTGACTAAACAGATTTGGTTAATAAAAGGTAACAAAAATTTAAAGACAGGTTTGTAACAGGATGATGAGAATTCCCAATTTATTACAATGTTTTATTATTATGAACCTCTACATTGTTTAACTTTTAGAGTTCGGTAGTAAAATAAGGAACCTTTATAGTTTCGCTAAATTCGTCTGTCTGTCTGTCCATCCATCTGTCTGTCCGCAATATAACTCTGAGGCTCTTCACATTAAAAGTCTGTAATTTAGCATAGTTATACTTATTAATCACACCTATGAAGCTGTGAAATAAAACTCAAAAAAAAAAATTTTTTTTGCGAATCTTCTACACGTAAAACGGGAATGTTTTTTTATTTACTCGTCTATTCCATTGTGTGAGGTGTTGTGGATAGGCCATTTAAAACTATTGTGGATATGTGGAGATATTTCGATTAGATTCAGGGATCCGTTTGCGAAATATTAAACTATCGTGTGGTTATTTTTCAGTCACGTACTTCCTACCAGCTAAACCGTTGTTTTGGATATGTGAAAATTATTCACGATAGTAATTAATTGAAAAATACTAATAACCTCTTCATGCAAAATTGCTGTCATCATATCTAACAAAACTTTTATTCTACGACTTTTTGCAAAACTTAATACGTTGATCAAAAAACGTTTTTTAAGTTTTCTTATACTGTCTGAAACGTGATTACTCTGCACAGATATTTCTAACTGTAAACCGCAAGCGCACAGTTCGCGGGGCCGTGCGCGACGCACTGCTGTCCGCGCTCCTTGTTGTCCGTGTGGCGACTGTGTGGCCGACTGCAGCCTTAGCGACCGGGTAGAGTGCATATCTCAGAATCTTTATTTATTATTTATTTATTTTTATCTTCACGATGTATCCCTAAAGGGGTAGTCAGAGGGGACGGGGCGCCAAGCTTCGCGGTTCTTACATACTTCTTTCGCTTTCTCAAATCTCGTAATTCTCCTCTCATATTTTCACCTAGGTATGTGGGTGCTTTTTACATTTCCGTCAGCTAACACTCTGGCTATTTGATCTTCGTAAGTCAGCTTTGGTGACTCAGAACACTTAATGTATTTATATTTTTGTATGAAGAAAAAGTAATGAATTATTATTAAAAGTCGTAGATCAAATGTTATTGGCGGTAGTGTTAAGAATGTATTGCTAAGAGGTCATTAGTATTGTTCAATTAACCCTATATAACGAAATTAACGCATAAACTATCAGAGCTTAGTAGGCTCATCAAGTTAACGAATATTAGTCATCCAACTTATAAAATGTACTTGAATGAGTAAAAATTTCATAGAAAACGTCTTAGATGGCTTCTAGCCAATAAGTCAAAATTAGGTGCATTACAACTTTCTAATGTTATTTGCCCGTAGAAACTTACATGTACAGTTGAAGAGTATGAGAAAACGTGTCTTTCAACTGCAAAATTAAGTTTTCTTTTGAATCCGACTTACAATTCTTTAGTAAATAATAATACGAATACATTTTAGGGTGGTGCAGAACCGTCGGTGTGAGTCCGGCATGTACTTGGCTGGTTTTTTCCAATTTATAACTAGAGTTTATACATCACCACGAGACAATTATGATTAACATGGCCGTATTTTATTACATACATACAAACGTACATATTTTCACGCTGTATCCCTAACGGGGTAGTCAGAGTCGAAAGCGAGTGATAGAGTGATAGAAGAAGCCAAGGAAGAGCAAGGCTGATTCACCGAGATCAAATGACCAGAGTGTTAGCTGATGGAAATGTGAAAAACACTTTCATACCTAGGCGAAAATGTGTGAGGAGAATGATGAGATTTGAGGAAGCAAAATAAGTATATAGGACCGCGAAGCTTGGCTCTCCGTGTTTAGTTACCTAAGTAAAAATAATACTCGTAGATGTTCATTATTCAACGACGTCATCTCAAAAAAAAAATCTTGACCTAAGTTTTACCACATAACTTGTCAATGTATTCAAATTGTGAAAAAATAATGATCACGTTACTAGTGTCTGGGTCATGGTTACTCTAAAAGCTAAAAAAACTGTTTTTGTAAGGATATACGTAATATATTTTTAATAATTTATTTCAGTATGTATCTAATTTTGAAGAGTTTGCTATTTTTTGACCATGTGATCGAACATTTACGTAATACGATCCATATTTGGAACGGTCACAGAACATGTAAGAGCGTTCGTTTGCAAAAACTTGATTTATTTAAATATCTTAGAGAGGTTTTTCCACTATTTCTATTATCATTGCGAATATTATTTTTGTAGTTTTGTATAATTAATGTGTTTTCTTATTACGCTAATTATATTTTTTTTGAAGTAATGTTTGCGAATATAATTAGTTTTTCTTTAATTATCATATTTTTTGACGCAAATAACCATTTTATATGAAAAAATACTTGTTTCCGAGTGTTTTCATTCATTGTAAAAATTTTTATTTTAATAATAATAATACTCCAGACAGTTACACAAATTGTGTGATACCAAACTCAGCACTAGGCTTGTACAAAAGCAACGAATTGAAGGTGGAGCTCCTCTCAGTAACTCTCGGACGCCGAGCCGCTTCTGATTTCGTTTTTTAAATTGACTCGATCGGGAATCTAACTCAGAATGCTAGCTTAGAAGATCCTTTGCCTCCGTGCCACCAGTCATTTAAATTAATTTAATTTAAATACTGTTGATGTGGTGCTAGTGCCTTTGCCTTTCAATCCGTGGGTCTTGAGTTCGACATTCGCTTTTTTAAATCGAGTGTTATTTGGGGATCCCACGATTCATTATGTGATACACTAGGTTCATCCGTTGTGACTACTATGGTTATATCGCAGCCAACTAGCTTAATTAGCCTTTCAATTAACAGCCTACCCTTTTTACTAAACGACGTCGTTCAACTAGCGGCCGAATGATTTTCAGCTGTAGCGTCTTACATTTAAAAAACTGACTAGCTGATGCTTAGGCCATTCATACAATAGGGTGAACATGTGACAAAAAAATATGAAATATCTGACATTAGCAATTGTTTATTTAAATAAATTATTTTAAAATATAAGGCATTGTTTTAATTTAACAATCAATTTGCAAATAAGAAAAATAATTCATTTATTATTTAATAATCATGAGATCAAATAGCGTAACTTAATAACGAAGTACATAATATTTAATTGAGTGGCTTTGCTAGGCTAACCTACAAAATAAAACAAAATGAATCGTTATACTCTTTATTGCACGAAACAATTGTAAACTGAAATAAGTAACGATGTGAGTGGCAATGAAGTGGCAAAAGATTTTTTTTTTGAAACGTTTATAAAAATCTTACAAAATTCTTTTGTAGGTTAGGTTAGTATGTTTGGGGTACTGGGTCGGGTAACCTTCTTGTGGTGCAACCTGGGCACCTGGGGCCCCTGGGGCCTGGTAACGCGGGGCGGTGGCGAATAGTCCGACGAACGAGTGGTAAGTGATCTTCATCGTGGCAATTGCTAAATGAAACTCATGGGTTCAACCCTTAATCATGGTTTGTTTTCCTCCCCTCTGCTTACAGAGAACGTAGTTGTGAGATCCAATCCTTTACTGGCGAGGTTGAACGAGACGGGCCGCTTTTCTTGCGCTTCGCGCTTTAGAGCGCTATGGTGTGAAATTTATATCCACAGGAGGCGGCTCGCAGCATCTTCAGTATCGGATCGGGGCTGATTAGGTCCAGGCGACCGGAAGGGCTAGGCTCGGGTAGCGGTTGGCGGGCTCCCAGCTAAAGTTGAGTGTCCGGCAGGCGTGTAACTGCGTGACTTTACACGTTTGGAGAAAACGTTCGATTCCTTCACAAACATGGAAGTCCACTGACTTAAGAACCCATGGCGAAATCTCTCGGACACCCATTGAAGCGAAGAATGGTGACTCGGCAATCCAAGTTGAAATGATGCTTTCTGATGCAGACAAAAGTGGAGAATCCGAAATGACTTTTGAGTCTCTCTCGTCCCGGGAAACTTCACCGGGTCCAGGTCTATTTCGGAAACCCGAAAGAAAGATGGAGATCGTGACCGTCTACACCGGGAGCCTACACAGACCTAGCAGAGCAACAACGCTGTTCTAGTGAAGAAAGAGAGCTCGCTCTGCTCGAACAGAAAAGGCGAGACATGGAGGCCCGGGGAAATCGAGCCAAGTAACTAAAGAGCCCTGAGTCCGATGACTCGGATCTAATAAACTTTGACTTTTCATAGGTCATAGTCGGGGAAACGCAAGAATCCCTCCTGAAAAGGTAAATCCACATCCAGTGCAGGTCCTTCTTCTAATAGTCTGACGTCTGATCTGATCGATATGAGGCTGGAGGCAATCCAGGATCGCCTTCTCTCTGTGGTCTGGTTGTGCTCGCTCATTGCTGGCGGCCTCGCCGAAAGGTGAAGGCTGGAGAGGCGAATACCACAGTTCGGAAGAACTCACCGGTCCTCTTAAATTTGGTGTGATACCCCTCGGGAGGCGGCGTGCCTCGCCATCTGCTTTGTTGCTCAGGTGGGGTGACGCGCATAAGGATGCTGTAGTTGAAGGTGGCCATAGGCCATAGGCCTCGGAATGCGCCGCCTGCTGGCTTCAGCATCGTTGTTGGTAGCCAGCCCTATATGAGGTACTTGGGGCTTACCGTCGATACTAAATGAAGCTTTCGCGAGCATTTCACACGTCTGGTCTCCCGGCTGATGGGGGCATCAGCTGCACTCAAACGGATGACACCCAATATCGGGGACCCTAGTGTGAAATGCTGCCGTCTCCACACAGGGGTGTGCCAATTTGGGGGCAATACCGGCGGCCAAAAGAAATATCGCTCTTGTATTGTATAGACTGGTCGAGTCCGATCTCTAGTATATCCTGAGGATGCTTCGTTGAGAGGCGAAACACGTGTCGATTGGTGGTTTTTGGAGTTTGAGCGGAAAATAGCTAAAGATTTTAGGAATTCATCACCAAAAAATATCGCTCTTTTGCGAAAGCTGCAGAAAATGATACCCGTCGGGATGATAAGGGGTTATCGCACCATCTCCTTCGAGGCGGCTTGCCTGTTTGTGGGCTCCCCTCCGTGGGAGTTTTAGTGCACGCTGAATTTTACGAGTGACGTGCGCAGCTCCGTCTACTAGGTACTCCGCCTATGCCTGGGGAGGAGGCAATGCGAAAGCATAGTGAGGACGACTTCGGCGGACCGTCGGACCGTAGAGGCAATTCGCCCTGTCCTTCAAGAATGGGCGGACAGAAAGGTAGGCACGTCTTTCTGTCCTTCTGAAAAATTTTCACACTGGAACGTAACACTGCAAGCACTGCTGTTTGGCGACAGGATTTGGGACAGGAATTAGATCATTTTTTGACAACTATGTTCGTTTTTCTGATATAATTCTTCAAGAAATTATTCAATTCACGGAAAAGAGATTTACACTTGAAATTAAATGCATACTGATTGATTGATTGATTTCATTGAAGATAAAACAATAGTCTGCGAATAATTCTCTCCACACATGCATTTACTAGCCTAATGAATATCGTATTTTAAATAACTGTTGAGGAATGATGTTGAAAAAATGACAGGTACCTGACTAAGTTTCTTGTTTGTTCTTCTCAGTGTCCAGGTTTTCTTTTTGAATCGAACAAAAGTAGATTTGACGTTTAAAATACCTTGCAATTGCGTTTACTTGAATAAATTGATTTGACTTTACTTTAATGATTACCGGGTAAGATGGTGGTAGAAATCCGGACGAACCCCGCGCAAAGTCATACCACCTGCAATTGCACTATCAGTATAATTATTTGTGTGCATTGTAGATTTCATTAATAATTATCATTATTATTTAGATATTCGTACAAATATTAGTTGCACTACATCAAATAAAGTTCTACGCTTGTAGCTAGAAGATTTGTTTGACTGGTCGGTTATCAGAATTCGTGTAGAAAGCTGTATTAATAAAGATAACTCGACTACGATTTACTAAATTATATAATGTTTTTGAGGCTACTGTACTATAAATTCATTGTTATTTATTTCCGTAATATGTTATTTTAATTTAGTTACGATCTCATATTATGTGTACTGAAATGTTCTTTTTATAATTATTCAAAATAATTTAGATTTACGTACAATTTATATCAGAAAAAGGTAACGGAAGAATCCATTTGAAAGACCTCGTTTATTCCGGGAATGCTGATAACGTATATATACTGATTCATGTTCTTACGTATATGCTTACATATTTATATTTACAATACATATTTTGTTTCCAATGTTGTTCTAAGAAGATACTTCAATTAACTGGAATATGCTTATTGATAATAATCGTACCATTCATATTTACCCAACTGTATGAATTAAGGAGGCCAACCATTTTTGGAGTTTAGTGAATGTGATCATTTGTTCCCTCTCGTATTGATTTTGAGAAAAGGTAAGATATCATTAGATACAGTGTTGTTACTACGTATTATAAAATAAAAATTAAGTAAAAGATAAAATATGATTAGAAATAATTCTTTACAATTGTCGGATCAAGTAATGTTAATAAATCTTAAAAAATGTATACAGGAGTTATGATAATTATGGAGCATTTCCAATTAGATAAATAATTTTATTTTAACTTACTTTCTCCACAATGTTTACTATATTTATTTTTAACATTTACTCTCTAATAATATAATGTACATTGTACAAATTACATAAACCACAACAATTTGGCGTCGGGAGAGTTCGGTGTCTGTAGTCTGTACTAGAGCTGTGGGTCTACCATGAAAACTTTTATACGAAACTTCGGACCCGAACAAAACACGAACGAAATACGATGTTATGAGCTACCGTGAAGTTGTATCGAATTTGTATCCTTCGTTCTAAAGTATGTTCGTGAGTGAATGAAAGATGAGTAGTTTGTTTTCACTACACATAAAATTTCTTTTAAATGAATTAATTTGTTAAATATAAAATGTAACAGAAGCACTGATCGCTATGAACACACTATCAATTCTTCATTACAACTATTATGTATTTGACTATTCGACGGCTTCTTAACAACTGAACTCTTACAAGACCAAAATCAGGCTTTTATGCAGCCCCACTACACGCAGGAAATCCATTCTACCCTCGTTCTTGTTACTAAAATGTTACAAAATATCACACGTGGGTACTTTATGTGATTAATATTAATGTGGAACTAACATAATATAATTCGATTACTTTTAAAAGAACATTCATTTGTATTGGACCTATGTCAAATTATGAGAAACCGAAATAAGTCGAGTAAATGTGTCATCGCCGCAATTTAAGATGGCAGGAAATGTTTATAAAATATTTGATAATTAAAAATTCAAATCACGTTATATTAAATCTAAATAATATGTCATCCATTTATTCATTTTATTTATGTTGGAAGAAATAACCGCTTATGGTAAGTAATTTCTATTTAATTTACTTGAACGTTGTGCTTTTTTATTTCCATGCTTGTATATAATATATTTTTGTAAGCAATGATGTTATATTTTTTGTAATTATAACATCATTGTTTGTAAGTATCTAAGAAAAGCAACTGAAATAGTATAATTTTGTAACAAATATTTTAGATGAGCAACAATCCTACGCAAAGCCACATAGACGCATTCTATGATGTCATATGATGCATTTCCACTAAATCGCTTTTATGTTTTTTAGAGCCCTTTTAACTATAAAATTCGTAATTACGAAAGTAAAAAGTTACCTCTTGCACTATCGTTAGTTTGAGGTTAAAATCACGAAAGAAGTGCTGTCAAATGTACGTAACTTCATTCGTTCGGATCGCTTCATGGTAGGGTTTAGGATGAATGAAGTGTCACATGCCGATGTCGGGGTCGTTATCGGAACGAATGTACTTCATGGTACGAATTGCAACGAAATTACGGTCCGAAACTTCGTAATTGCGCTTCATGGTAGAACCACTGAGTCTGTGTTGTGTATCACCAGGTCCCTCCCCCCGGAAATAACATTACTACACACATTATTATTATTTTTTTACCTTACATTACATGATTTTCTTAGATCTAACACGATTTTTAAAAACAAAAAGTTATACCTACTAACAATACCAGAGAAAAACTAGTGGAAAATACATCCGGTATGGAAACAATTTCGTGAAAATTTTGTACCTAATACTCGGGGATTTTGGGAGCGTACGTTCAATTTTACTTCCACCTTTGAAAATAATATAATTTCTTTTGCATTTTACGTTTGTAACGCCTGTTTTTTTGATACTTACTGCCAACGTCATATTTGTAAATTCGCAGTAATTCTTATGATAATTAGGTAATTCACAGGACTTCGATCTTGGAAGAAATACTGAAATGGTTATTCTCTAAGATCTCCGTAATACTGTGACTGTTGTTCATGAAATAATAAACAGGAAGCAGTTAAGAACATTAAAATAAAAATGTTACTTTTATGGAGTCTATAGCTATTATAATCCCAGGAGATATAACAATTATTTTATTTATTCTCTCATTAAAGACCTTCCGCCTGCGACTTCGTTCGCGAAAATCTCAAATTAAATACTAAATCAGAAGGTAAAAAAAATATTGAAAAAATAAGATGGTAATCTTAACACCTTTTTGTAATCTAAATTTTTTCCCCCATTTACAGGTGGTTTTTAAAAAACTGAAACACCTGTTTTTTAATTGTCAGTCAAAAAGCTACGTACTAATATTAACTTTCATCCACTATTTGCCCCCTTTAATTATAAGAATCAAAAAATTCCGAAACATTTATTTCTTAATTTCTGATCGAAAAGTAAAAAATCAGTTTTGTAGATGTTTCTTAAAATGATAAATTTTATCCCGTTATATGAATTTCTAAAACCCTTGCATACTGTACCTTGTACATCTTCTAACCAGTAAATATTCCAAATTTCATGTTTCTAACTTTCTAAACTTTGTAATTGACGGACAGACAATATACAGCCTAAGTCACTAGAGATAAGAACATGAAATTTGGAAGATTTATTTCTTGGGCTTGAGGTGTGTTATTTGTCCGTCAGTCAAAAAGTTTTAAGTTCATAATATGTGTGCTCTGGTGTATTAAATACCAGATACATAATATAAATTATTACTTAAATTTCATTTATAATTTAACCTTCCCATTTCCATTGGATGATGGTGATTTCCGGAGCTGTGACATTGTTTGCAATAATAGCATATTGAAGTTAATTGTTGGTACAATTAACACAATATTCACGTTTGTGAATATATTGTGAAACGCGTGTTGTTGGCGAGAGTACACGCGTTTAATTTACTTTATATAGTCTACGGTTACCAGAAAGCATCACCTACGACAGAAATTTGGTGATGTGCTTATAACATTCTTATAAAGTGTTTATTATTCTAAATTTAAATATTTAGAACAAAAAAAAAGCTAAAAAATGAAGTGGATATTTTATATTATTGTACTCCTTTATATGTTCTACAGAACGGGTAACAGACCTTTACAGACAAAAATACATGCGTGTGAGTAATTCGAGGTGCATTTTAAATTAACCTTTATTTTCAGTTTACGGAGTTAAATCCAAAGAAATAGTTAGTCTAGCAATTGAACCAAAGGCAATTTATGGTGACGGAGAATTTTTAGAAGCTGGCACACGTAAAACGATCAGTTGTAAAGCATCCAATAAAAATCAAAAGGTAACTAATATCAAGATCATTTTGTACCTACTTACAATGTAATTAATAGGAACATTATAAATCAATATATTCAATTAATCATATCAATAAATTTAAAAATTAATACGGCGTTACAAATTTTTTTTTTTAAAAGACAAATAGGTCTAGTTTTATAAAATTTACAGTTAGAATGGCTCAATCCGAATGGGGAAGTAGTGAAGCGTCTTCCAACAAATCGTGTGTTTGCCAAAGAACATTTTGTGCAATCTTTAAAAAGTAGAACTCCTGCTATTGTTTTAATATTTACCCACGCCATAGTGGAGGATAGTGGGGTATGGCAGTGTCGCTCAGGAGAATTAATCGAGAATGTATCGCTCTGCGTTATTGGTAAGTTTTAATCGATGAACAATAGTTTACTCATAATTTTTTTTTGACAAAAATGCTGCGTTGAGATTAAACGCGACATTCTGTTTGTAAAACAATCGTTAGAAATAAACATAATTATTTATTTTTACTTACTAAAAATCTGAAAATAGTGCATATGTAATATCTATTTCTGAAAAGCATTTCATGAATATTTATATAAGTGAATAATAGAACCGAAGCAATTTGACGCATTTAACATGTTGTGCTAGTTAATTCTGCAATTTATATCTCAGTATAGACTGTTTAGTTTATCACGAAGTTCGCGAATTAGATTCGAAAAAGACAAAACGACAATAAATACAAAAAATTTAAAGTAATATTTTTGTATTTGTTGCTTTGTGGTATAAAAAACTTTTGTAATCAGATCCTGCTGTGTTCGTGGAAACACCGTTAGAGGTTACTATGGAGCAGGGAAGAGCTATAACCTTGTCTTGCCAAGCTCGAGGGGAACCAGAGCCTAGGCTTATATGGCACAGAAATCGGGAAGACATTACAGGTATATCGGAATACAAACCAATTCATTATGTAAAAATAAGTCCTTGCAACGAAATCTATCAACATTATTTAATATATCTAAATGTAAGATGTAGTTTTAAAAAGAAGTGTATTTTCAACTGTAGTTGTATTTATAACATTATAAATGGAGTAAACACACCGGTAGATAATATGTAGCTACGTAAGTGTGACATCTTCCTCAGATTTCGTTTCCAGATATTATAAAGACTAGTTACTACCGAGATTACACTGGATTACTGTCATTTAGTGAGGCATTTAACATGCCTCTCTAGTTCGCTTGTAATTGGACTTAAGTCGGATTGATTTATTCAATAATTAAATATATTTTCCTTTTAGTAACGTAGTAAAAATCTAAATACAGCTATTTACTGGTACACAGATACACAGATACTCTGGGAGTGAGACTGGTTTATGTGAAGATTTTACCCACTAAATCTACTGTGGTCGTCGTCTTCTGCGCGTTGTCGGAGGGTTCTGAGTCCTCCTGTGAAACACTTATTGTGTGTGTGAAACACTTATTGCGGGGAGGTGGCAGGAGAGCAGGGGGAGGCAATGACAGAGTCTCCCCTGCGCTTTTGCAGCGCCGCAAAAGCGCGAAACACACGCACTTTCGTCCTCCTCCACGTCACACGGTTGGACAATCGGAGTTCCACACTGATCAGTCGCGACTCTGAAGACCCCTTTAGTCGCCTATCGCCTCTAACGACAGTCGGGAACACCGTAACGTTATTCTCTGGCATGGGCTACAGGACTGTTCTTTGTACATCTACTTATGCCAAGAAAATCATTGACGTAGGTTATGCTAAGTCAATAATTAGCTTCATTAATTCGTTCCATTAGTTATTCAAAATTACAATGTTAGCTAACCCAATACAGTTGGATAAGTTTTGGTGTGATACTATGAGCTTAAAGCCAAATCAAAGTTCAAGCAAACCTAGTTATGAGGTGTTTTTGGACGTCAAATCTACCACCGGTATGGAAAAAGGAATAAGAAATAATAAGAGAAGGAACACTAAGAAACTTAGTCGAATATAAATATTTCATCATCAGTGACGTGCACAGACATTTTCAGTAGGGTAGGCAAAATAAAACTCACCAAAATCGCCACTTACCATATAATTCGTATGTAATAAATAATGTGAATGTGATTTCATTTCACATTATTTATTCACTGGAACTACTTTAAAAAATATTTCAACGATAGCAAAATTGCTACTTGCTATCTTATAAAGCTACAACAACAACAAAAAAAAAAAAAATAATAATATTGTTCAAAATTGAATGCCGGTCAGCGCTATCTGTTGTTTTTATATAGATATCCATTAAACATCCATTTGTAAGGAAGAGAAATCACTTAAAGGGTTCCGAGGGTGCTAAAATTAAAAAAAAATATAATGAGAAATAAGATCGTTAGTATAATTAATTTGAAAAAGTTATAACATTTTACAAACACGTTAATAATTTTTATGAAGTTAATATTGTATGTTATTATTTCTAATTGGTTAAAATTAATCTATAACTAATAAGATTTTTGAATCTTGACAGTTTCTTTTTTCGGTGCTGTTATTGGCTAGTCCATATCTTTGTGCGTGTTTTGAGCTAAGTAAAGATTCTCAACCACTACAGATTCACGCGTGTAATTATATGAAACACAGTGATAGAAAAGTTTTGAAAGTGTGTAAATCGAGCCGCGATTTGAATTTGTCTCTCGAGTGAACGGTGGTCGTGACGCTTTCTTGTCGCGTTTGGATAAAGATAAGGAGAGCGCTGGACTTTTGAAATCGTACTTTTGGTTGCGATGTATTTTTTTTTACTTTATTTAATTAGCAAATTGTCAGGGTAGACAGTGCCTATTTGTCTCTATGGAGTGCACGCCACTGTTCAACATCAATTCATAAAAGAAGTATTGAAATATACTATTCAAAAGCTTATAAGCAGTTCATGTTATGTGGTATAATTCCGTGTATCTTCGAAGTCCAAGCTCCAATACCAGTGTTTAAATGAGACCAATCTGGATGTATATACTTTCAATAAAAAAAAGAATGTTTAAACTTTTTCAACATTAAAAAACATATAACCGAATTGAGACCCTTCTCCTTTTTTTGAAGTCAGTTAAAATGCATTAGTTCCAACGAAATCACAGTGTTTCAAACATGAATTTACGTGGCTATTCATTTACTTTTCTCTTTTATTTTTCTGTGTTGCAGACGATGGTAGCTCAACTAAGTATAGTGTTATGACGAAATTCAATAGTCAAGGATTCGAAGGTTTACTCACGATTACTGACTTGGAGTCCGATGACAGTGGAGTATACAGTTGTGAAGCAATTCAAGAGAGTACACAACTGGAGGATTGCAAACATAGTGAAACTTACAACATAACTCTACACGTTAACTGTGAGTTTCTCTAATTTTAATGGTTCCGTTCTTTCAAACGACTCTTATAAAATCACTGTTGTCTATCTCTCTGTCTATCTCTTTTTCTTTTTATCCATCAAGATAATTTTTCTCCAGGAACTGCTAAAGATATCAATTTGAAATATGTTTCAAATATCATAAGTACAGCTCCGTAGTTTTCTGAGAAACTCAATGTTCTAACTCATTGCATTAATATAACTTTCACTGACGTATTTGATCATCTAAATCTATTCAATCTCGTTGAAATTTCACATGAAGGAAATTCTCATAGCATAAATAAAGAGAAACATTTATGAAAACCACGAAGCATTTTATGTTGAATACTTTTAAACTGACAAAGTTAATTTTACTGTTTTTTTTGGTATCTACAGTACATAACTATAAATGTCTATATCACAGAGTGTGTCTGTTTGTTTGGCGAATCGACTTAATAGCTGAATCAACAACAGCCGAATCGTCAACTTGTCGAATCGTAATGAATACAAGCAATACTTACTCACTTTTTAATAATAAAAACGTAGAAGTACGTATCAGAACATAGGTACACAGTGAAGCGTTCCATAGACTGTGTATTTTATAGGGTTTTTCATACTACTAATACTGATACTAGGTAAATTTCTGCGGTCGCTGAGCGTGTAACCATAATCACCCCATATGTGAAAAACTACACGACATATCTTATTCATACCAATTTTCGTTTAAAAGTCCTTTTTAAGTTCTACTATCTAGAACTTTGTAAGAATTTGCCATCAAATAGTTGAAAATTAGAGAGAGGAACACACTTTCAACGACTTTAGAAGCGCATGCCTCAGCAGCAACTACTGACTTATATAAAGAAGTAATTATGAAACCCTTCTATACATTTTTAAGACCTATACAAAGATTATGTGCACTGGAATTTTTTTGTTCCTACGTGTAACTAGTATGTATGAAGTGCCACCCCTAATTATATTTCTTATTGAAAATTTCGCTACAGCGGTTTAAGAAATACACCACCACACCTACTATTTAAATTTCATCTACCTTTACATATACAGACTATAGTCTACGAGAAAAATTATTGCGATATACGAGCAGACGGACATAACGAAATTATAAGGGTCCCTTTTTTGCCATTTGACTACTGAGTCCTAAGAATTAGCGTATTTTTTTAGTAAACAAAACATAATGTTAAGAAATGTAATTTAATATTTAAATATTACTTTTTACTTGTAGGCTGTAGCCCATTAAAAACAGTAGTAGTTGGTAAATGGGCAATTAACAATTCACATAAAAAAAAGTATAAATACGTGTACTAAGGTTGTAGGGCTATCATTAGCGTCATCCTTGATTTATTGTTATGGCAATAATAATAATAATTATAAGCTTTAAATAATTAATTAAGTATGGCTAACATGTAGGTACTTATATTATCGTTCATATCAGAAACAGCAATTAATTATTCATTCATTAGCTGCTATTGTTATTGTTGTTAATAACAATATTTCACAGAGATTTAACAAACACTAACGCCATCTCACGATATTTAGAGTACGTAAAATTAATTAGTGATACCTCATTACATGAATGACAGTAATAATAAAATATAAGCAGACACTAAAGGAAAGCTGAAGAGAAAATGAAAAATTGTAACTAGATGGCGTTAGTACCCACTTGAATAATGAACATTTATTGTATAATTATTATAGCAAGAACTCATAATGGGAGATCAGGGGGGTTATTCGCAAACGTCGGAAACTTTCCGTGGCGGAAAGGCCGATCGTCGAAAAGCAAAAATTCAATCCGACGGCTTGGATTTGTGAATACGACTATCTATAATATGATATAGAAATAATATAAATATAATACGATTTCGGATTTGTGAATCGCGTATATACAAAATCATCGAAAAGTTTCCTGTCGGATACGGAAAGTTGAGTTTCCGACGTTTGTGAATAAGCCCGCAGGGAGGTTATTCGCAAACGTCGGAAACTTTCCGTGGCGGAAAGGCCGATCGTCGAAAAGCATAAATTCAATCCGAGGGCTTGGATTTGTGAATATGACTATATATAATATGATATATATATAATATAAATATAATACGATATGGGATTTGTGAATCGCGTATAGGCAAAATCATCGAAAGTTTTCTGTCGGATACGGAAAGTTGAGTTTCCGACGTTTGTGAATAAGCCCGCAGGGCGGCTAGACAAGTGGCTAGCGTTTCGTAAACGCGAAACGCTAGCTGGAGTTATTGCTCGCAAAAGTGCCATTTGACTTCGTTTTATACGACAGTTTCCACACGAATTTAATTTTCATTTGATTTAAGAGAAAGTTAATAAACGTTTGACTACCAATGTACAATTCGTTACGCTAGAATACGTGGTATTTGTCGTTCTATTTTACTATCGTTTACGACAATTGAGCTACTTGTCTAGGCCCCTAATTTATTTTCGGAATTAGCAATAAAAAATATTTTGAATTTTGTTCTGAATTTTGAATTCTAAATTCTGAATAGTAATATACGTATTTTAAATGTAAAAATGGCGAATTATACGTAAATGTTTAGTTAATTATAAGTGTACTTGGTTACGAAGTGATTTCTGCTTTCGATTTATGTAACTGTAGCTAATTTTGTGAAATATAGGACAATATTGCGTCCCGTAAAATGAGACAGATGGTCACGTCATACTTGAATAACTTCTCTGATCATCATTTGAGATTTTTTTAATTATACCATATGTCATAAATAATTTGCAATGAGACGTGATAACTCTAACTAATTAAATAGCAATATAACCTATGCAAATAAAAATATAGTATATAAATATAGTAAATATTATGTAGGTAAATTACACTATCCGTTCTGCGGCACATGGGCTTTGCGAGAGTTGGTTGAAATAGAAATTAATTGTAAGGAATTCATAATACGAATACGAGTACATTTTTAGAGATACAATTTAAAACAAGCGTTTGGATGTAGTTTAGTCTGATGTAATTTTAGATCCCCCTTTGTTGGTTTCCCGACAAAAAATAATTGTTTTTAATTAGATAAATTGATGTGAACTAAATTGATAGTTTTGACCTCGAATGTTTTTAATGCTTATTATTTCAGATGCTCCAAAATTCAAATACGACAATAATACAGAATTAGTTTATGGCAAGTATAATGACAGGTAAGTCAAATAATAACAAAGTGCATTAATAATAATTATTACTATATATAAGGAATATACTATATAAGAAATAACAATAGCCAATAAAGAGGCTGACTTACGAAGATCAAATAGCCAGTGTTAGCTGACGAAAATGTCAAAGGCACTTGTATACTTAAGCGAAAATGTGTGAGTAGAATTACGAAATTTGAGAAAGCGAAGGAAGTATAGTATAAGAACCGCGACGCTTAGCGTTCCGTCCTCTCTGACTACCCCGTTAGGGATACTGCGTGAAGATATGTATCTATGTATGTACTAACAATATTCGTTAAGAATTTGTTATATCTAAAGATGGGAATATACTGTAAATTCGTTCATACTAAATCTGGTTTATAAACTGAACAAAATCTTATGTTGTTAGAAATATTTGAATAACGTTGTTGAAGTATCGAAGAGCTATAAGGGTATCTTGATAAGATTAATGACAATGGGTCGAGTTCAATGAACAAGGGTAAAGTTTCATATGAGTATCACAAACTGCGGATATCCTCTCAAGACTCTTTTAATCCTATAAAAATAGAATTTTCTGTTCGCATTTTGTAACATATAGTGCTTTTATTTAATAGTGCTTTTTATGCGATGAGATTAGTAGCATCATCTTTAAAATAATTTGAAAAATATTGTTTTTAAATGGTATTTCCTAACTTTAATGAGACATTTAATATTATATTTTTCAATCTATCCATAAGTAAGGAACATTTAATTTTTAATGTGAGCGAACAGCGAAGTCGCAATGAACAGTTCATTTGAAATAAGTGATTGCACATAATTGTAGTAGGTAATTTAATAATTTACAATTTAATAATATTTGCTTAGTTATAGTGTATATTGTCTTCGTTCACATAATAATGATCCCAATATTTTATTTGCTGTGTTTATTAAAGTGTGGTCACCAATGTAGTGTATCCACACTTTGACGTCTGTCAACAAAACAACATAATGGAATTGTGGAGATATTAGCGTTCGGATTAGCGGTTTGTTAATATTTGACAATGTATAAAATATACTTTATATGCAAATATAACTTTTCATATACCATTTCATAGATTTGTACAGACAAAATACTTTCGATACATTTTTCTCATAAAGTTTAAACAAGGCTAAGGAGATAGGGGGAGAACGGTGAAGTTGAGTTTGAATATCTAATTTGTCCCTTAATTCTCCTATAAAAATTTTAAAACAATAACTAGTGTTAATACTATTAAATATTAAGTTTCGCTGTTTGCGAAAGCACTATTTACATATAAAATGTAAAAAAAATGAAATTGAAGACGCGATTTTAGATTTTTTTCATCGAGAAAATGTTAATAAAAAGTTTTTATTAAAAAAAATTAAACCGCCTTCAAAAAAAAAAACACTGAAAAGTATAAAATAACTATCCTTTACTAATCAAAACTCAAGTACAATTAAAATAACTTTATAAATACGATACACATACCTATATAATTAAATTTGACAGTTACTGAAGTCGATGCCAAGCCTACCAAACTAATAGACCAAATGTTGTTGCACATTGATTTGGCACCGACTTCAATAACTGTCAAATTGAATTATATAGGTATGTGTATCGTATTTATAAAGTTATTTTAATTGCACTTGAGTTTTGATTAGTAAAGGATAGTTATTTTATACTTTTCAGTGTTTTTTTGAAGGCGGTTTAATTTTTTTTTATTAAAAATTTTTTATTTCTCGCTTTTGAGTGATCTTGACCTAAATAAATATCTAGGGCAGGTCTGCAATTAACTTGTTTCTAATTCCGGAGCGCAACGATATACAAGAGAATCATCAATATAAATAAAGGTTATAACCAGATTGAGTTGTTTAGTGTATCTTCGAAGTCTAAGCTCCAATATCGGTGAAATTTAAATGGGACCACCTCTGAAGTATTACCTACCAAAGGAAAAAGAATTTTCGAAATCGGTTCATAAATGACGGACTTATGAGGTAACAAACATACAAAAAATAAATAAAAAAAACAACATAGACGAATTGAGAACCTCCTCCTTTTTTTGAAGTCGGTTAATAATATGTTTCGGCCTTACTAAATAAAAACTTTTTAACAAAGAAATTAGACTGACTTAAAAAAAAGACAAAAAAATACTTTTATTAATCAAAACTCAAATAAAAAAACAACTATATAATTAAACTTGACAGCTACTGAAATCGATACCAACTGCCAAGTTTACCGTACTAGTGGAATATCTGTTGTTGCACATCGATTTATCACCGACTTCGACAATTGTTAATACAGGTATTTGTATCGTAATTATAAAGTTTTTTTTTACTTGAGTATTGATTAGTAAGGGATAGTTATTTTGTACTTTTCAGTGTTTTTTGAAGCCGGTTTAATTTTTTTCTTAAAAAGTTTTTATCTCTCCCTTTTGAGTTACCTTGAAATATTTAGGGTAGATCTACAACTAACTTATGTTTTCTAATTTTGGAACGGAATGATATGCAAAAAAAATTATCGATATGAATAAACGCTTATATACAGTTAGTATTATTTGGTTTATCTTCGAAGTCCAAGCTCCAATATCAGAGAAACCTTGGAGTTATACTGAACCGAACGTAAGAAATCATTGAAATCGGTTCATAAACATAGAAGTTATACCTACATACATCGAATGTAGAACCTCCTTTTTTGTATTCGATTAAAAACAAATAGTCAATAAACATACATCTAAAAATTAAAAAACAACAAAAACTTAGACTTTCTCAATGTATCCTCATAACAAGATACATAATTTGTCACTACCAAAGAAGTTTACGAATCACATAGTTCCTGAGAAAAACGACTATGGCAAACGGACCGTCGCACGTATGAATGATCTAATAAGAGTTTTGTTTTTTTTTAAGGGAGAAATCTAAAAATATAATTAAAATGTTTTAGATCTTACAAACGATGTACATAGATGTAGTAAACTTCATTGTGTTTTTACTTATAACTTTGACTAAAATCAGTTTCATTAATCAAATAATCAACTTTAGTTCCAAATTCACAGACCTATTAATTTCTTCATTAACGTTTAGGATATGGTCTTCATAATCATAAAGTAGGCTAATTCTTCTTCAGGTCATGTTCTATCCGCCATATTTTTTCACACTAATTATTTTTATATTAGACATTTTTTTATTCATTCTCTCTATATTCCTATAGTATATACATTATATTAAACATTCGAGTCATAATATACACCATCACACATTATAATATGTATTGTGCAGCTCTTCATAGCCAATTCTGTTTGCTAGTCCCACACCGCACACTTTCATTATTACTTTCCATCACTCTTTTTCAAACACATCCACGCTTCGTTCCAAATAATAGCGTTAATATATACACTCGTAGTAGCGCATTTTTCATTAGCTGCAAATGATTTACAATAGTTCATTCAATCCACGTCCTCATTGTATGAAACACATTACATTGTATGTACATAAGAGGTGTTCATAGAAGAGTCTCAAACATCAAATTCGTATGTATTACAAGTAATTTTCGGTTATAAAAGTTAATTATTCAAGATTTTCGCGTTACAGTCTTCATGACCGCAGTAGTAATTAGCGTTTGTAGTTTCTTTTAAGGTGTTATGAATCCAGTCTTATCAATATAAAAAATGCTGTTTATCAATGAGATCACAAATTGTAGTTAAGATTCTTAAAATATGAACAGTCAGTCATAAGTTCACAACTTCACACTGCTCTGTTAATGATCCTTAATGAGATAAATGTTATACCGATTGCAATAAATGTTATTTTAGTGTCGAATTAATTTGTGCTGCTGATGCATATCCAGCACCAACCTATAGATGGTTCAAAGAAATAAGTGACATACTCTCTGAGTACTCACATGACGAAATTTACTTCTCTGAAGATGGAAGTCGAGCGACGTTAAATCTGAGAATTAACGAAACTACGCTAGGCCAGAGATTTAGATGTCGAGCATCAAATAAATATGGCGAAACGGACAAGTCTTTTACCATATTAAAGTTAGAAAAACCTAAGAAACCAAATGAGGTATGTGTAAACATTTCTTTCGTGAATATTCCTTTCAGGACTCTTTTAAACTAGAGTACAGTTATAACTTGATGTTATGGTTTCATTGTAAAGGAAATTTTTTTTTGATAATAGCCATGCATTACTATTATTAAAAAAAAGTTGTTAATCTTTTTTCAAAATTTTTTAGTGTCCAAATTAAATTCTTTTACTGATCTCTTATTTTAATAAAAATTGAATTAAAAGTAAAAATTCACTTATTGTGTCACGTTGAAAAACTTGAAAAATTTAGTTTTTAGTTCCACTTCTGTTTTACAAAGCTAAAAATTTTATGGACAGGATTTCTGAATTAATATTCTGTCTAGAAGCATTATGCCATTTTTGTTATTGTTTTAGGTTGGTGTTTACAATGCTACTGATAATCGCATACAATTAAACGTTACGTGGGGTGAGGAAATATTATTTCCTGTAGATGGTAAGTACATACTCTACATTTCGATCACAAACAGCATATAATGTATTTTTGTAACGGTGTTCCTGAGCCGAAATTAATTGAAATTAAATTGGTAACCTAAAACTAGCAATGAAAATAAAAAAATGGTAATTGGTATTTTGGACTCATTTCTGTTATTTTTTTGTATTAATTTAACGTTCATTTATAAAACTAAGCTTTTAATTAAGCTTTTAAAGTTGTTAGAAAAACTAAGTTGAAGTGTGTCCGGCATACTGTTTTACTGTATAATTGTTATCTTTTTGTGCAAGCCGTAAAAGTAAATAAGGGGATCAGGCATAAGCTGGCGACCGGCCACTACCTGGTTCCTCCTAGCCAGCTGTAAATTTATTTATTGTTAGAAATAGTTTCGAGGCGTGATTTTGTTGCGCCTTGATGCTTTGCATACTCTGAATAGAAACGGTGTGAAGTTATGTAATATGTATGAAAACTGATTTTAGTATTATTTAATATTTCCACGTGATCAATGCGTTACATAAAAAATTATTAATAATGAATTACTGCAAGAAATGCTGAAATTGAATTAAATATTAATCAATATACCAGACGTGCTGTATATGATCTCAATATTTGTTGTTCATAATTTAAGATATTCAAATACAATACATAAAAATGGAGAGTTTAGTAAAAAAAAGAGTAGCATCACCGAAGGAAGCCGATTGGAGGAAAGGAACTGAAGTGGAAACTGAATTAGATGACAATGATGACGTAGATCCTAATTTTGAAGGTATGGTGCTAATTTTATGTTGGCTAATCACAATGAGGTATCTCTATATTTTATAATCTTATATTTTTTGTATCTTGAAATAAAGGTATGCTTAAACGATTCTTTATTTACTTACTATGACAAATAGAACATTCACATTCATTCACAGCTGAAGATCTTGGTGATAGCTGGATTAATTTCCACTGAACACAGCTACGAAGATTCTCGAAAACTGCAACTTTAAACAAATCGCATGCAAATCGGTTCATCTGTTTAAAATATACCCTACCATAGAAGAACGCACAAATGGGCTGACAGACAGACAGACAACGGTGTCAAATTTGTAATATCCCCTTTTTCATGGGCGTTTAATAAAAAATGTTTTTCAGTAGACATTATTTTATTTCGTATCGCTTTGATTCAAATGCAGTTTGACTTGACACAACTACAATTTGGTTGATAATATAAATAATAGATTTCTTATTATCATGTATTCAACACCTGCCGTTTTATAATTCTGCTTCCAGGTGTATAGCTCCAAGTATTCATTTATTAAATTACGCATATATTGCATGTTTCAGGTATATTTACTACTTTGTCGGATTTAGAAGAGGAAACAGAGTATTGGCTACGACTTCGTGCCACGAACAATGCTGGTGCGTCACCATGGTCCGATCCCGTGTTAGTGTCTACCGCGACTAAGGTAGAAGAAGAGAGTGAAGAAACCATTGAACGTGAAACAGCAACACCAGAAAGTATAGAACAGAGTTATTCCGATGCCACATTTTATGGTATATTCTTTGCTGGTGGAATAGCAATTGTTGCTATAGTTTGTATGTTGGGTCTGAGATTAGTGTAAAGATGAAATTACATGGACGAGTAATTCGATCTTTGTGCAATTATTGTCTTTCTATGAGTAACTGAGATTTGAAATTTAATGTTTCACTTGTTTTATTTACATTATTATTTATTTACTAGCATGTACAGGAAAGTTCACGTGCTTTATCTTTGTCGAATAATGTTGTTTCCGGTATATTGCAATTATTGACAATTACTATATTGGTTAAAATTATATGGTTTACTTACAAGGATGTTTAATGTTCCGTAGTAGGTACATTATATGAAGTTTTCATTAAATAAAACTAAATGTTACGTTTACATTTAATTTTCCACTTGTCGTATATACACTTTTGACACGTAACAAGAAAAAAATTGTGAGAAATGTTCTACGCACAGTGTGTGTGTGTGTGTGTGTGTGTGTGTGTGTGTGTGTGTACACAGCTATGTGTACCCATAGGAGGGAAAAGTGAAAAACTGAAATATTTTTATAAATTACCTTTACTAGAGGCAAAACAGTGTAGATAACATGACACTCGGTGTATGTTTGGAACTAGTAACCGGCATGTTTTAATAATTATGTGTTATGTACATTGTAAATAAAGTAATTGATGAACACTTCGTGTTATATAAACATTATCTAAAACAATAATTACATGCATGAACTACTTCCATGGGTATGATAAGGTACATTTAATGAACAATTTTCCATCAAAAGATATTTTAGTGTTTATACAAGGCAAACATCTTTAAATAGCACTTTAATTTATCTAATTAGATTATCGAAACTCAGTTTTCAACGATCAATTTACTTAACGAACAATAAATACAAGCTCTTTAAGCTAAAGATTCTTTGCAGCAAAACGATTTAACATCTCATTGTAACAATATTTTTGTTGAAGGATGTCTCTTAAGTTAAAAATATTCATATTCAATAAATTCACATTGGAATTACATAATTATGTGCAGAAGTTAGCACAGTTAAAATTATATCGTGAGATTCAGTCTTGCTTGTAAAATACTTGTAAAAATGATTAGAAAAGAGTTACTAATAAATTGACGGGTTACCGTTTATAATAATTGATTTAGGTAGTATGATACAATTAAATAAATTACAATCAAGAATAATATAAATATTGTTTTTGACAGCTATTAAAATACTAAAATGGGCACAATGTATAGGTATATTATGATAGAACCTGCACAAACACACTGTATTGTCATAGTTTTATTGTATATTATAATGTGAATATACATAATTCAAAATAATTTCAACCTTAAAAATTATTATTAAACTAATCTCACCATAACTTAACATGTACATTAGAATATCAACATATCCAACCCAGTACAATAAGTGCGATATCACTTCTAGCTGTACATTATAGTATTTAGAAATTACATGCGGAGTTATTTTCGAAACTCTTTGTCGTTTTTCAAAATGTATGAAACATATAATATTATTTAGTGTCGGTTGGTTATTTAATGAATCATGAAACATTATCTCGCTTCGTTCTGAATTAGTATTAAGTAATATAATAGTAGTAAGTAGTATAATTACTTGAACTTTAAACTCGTTGAATTTTTTATCGGATTACCGCAAAATTAATTAAGGTTTTACATAATTGTATTACACTAACTATAGCTTGAGTAAATACCTTAACCAATTTGGATAAAAATTATGGTTATGCTCTCATCATTAATGCGTAAAGTGGTGTAATAGACATAAAAGAGGTCATTTTTGTGTGGCGTAATGCCATTACCACGTGATACTCTGTGCCTGAGTACCGAGTAGGTACTCTTTTTACGTGTTTTGTAGTTAATTTACTTCCATCGTGATTTATTTATTTCCTAGTAAACATAGACAATAAAAAATAACTCCGATTGTAACTGCTATCCAATTTCATTTTACGTAACTACATCTTACCACCTAGTCAGATATAGTCGGAATTAACGACAAATAGGCATACTGGGGTATATATATTTATATTTACATAGCGAAGGTAAACATCAAAAGCACTTGTTTTCCCGAATTTAAGTAAAATTGTATCCTTACCCAAAATATGCAAACTAATACAGGCCGGAAAAAAGTATCTAAATAAAATCGAGTAACTTACGAATCTAACAATATCAACGTGAAAATTGAATGCAAAATATTTTATGTAAGTAAAAATCTTAACTGTTAAATTACAACTTCGATAAATGCATATATATAATAATCTAATTTTACATAAATAAGTCCTTCTGTGAAACAACAAAAATACTAATAATTTATATTGTTTATAGCTAACTGTTTCATGATATATTATAACACGAATATTTGTGTAACACAATTTGTCTAAAATATTCAGTATAAACAGTCATGACTAAATGGTTAAAAGGCGTTTCACTTAAATTATGCTATAAATACATAACAAATAGGTAGATATTTGGAATGCAATGGGTATATTATTCTTAAATTAATAAAGCTAATCTGTAACTTATCTAAACAAATTATCAATTATTTGGCATTTGAAGTTTCGGCGTTCAAGATCTATCTACCTACATAATATAATACCACAAATACTTATACATATGAACTGTACACATGCTAACCAATACATACTTTGGATTAGAAAACAGTAAATATAATATGAATTTAATTTTAGATTGGCGATTGTTGTGGTGAAGATATAAAGGGAGCGGTGTTTTCAGATCATATTAATTGTTACAAATATTGTGATTTTTATAATGACCATAGGTATACTTTTATCTAATTTGTACATGTATATTTATCTTCATATTTTGGCCAAACATTGCAATAGATATTATTAGCAACAATATTTCACATAAATGCAACGGTTGAGTTAAGCATGTTCAAAAGAAAAGAATAACGAATTACACAATCATCCCCACAACATTGTCAAGGGGTATTTAAAAACATATGAAAAAATAAGCCGTGACGATTAACGCCAATGATGCAACTAGTCTAACTGCGAAGTCAGTCGTAGCTGGATCGGGTGTTACATCTACCCATTCCGAATAACCAGCAGCGTTGCGCGTACGCACCCGCGTGTGAAACGTTGTCGTGTTGGGTAAAGGACCCACGGTGAACAATGTATCTGTGAAGGATAACAGATAAATTAAGGCAGACATGGCAAAAATTATAACATACATATTACGGTATGTATCGTGTCAATGTAATGAAGTATACAATAATACCGTTCTTATATGGCCGAAAATGAATTAATTCCTTAAAAGTAATATCGAGAAGGGTTGTTTTATGTTCGCAATTGATATTTCGCGCATTTGGAAGTATATTTAACGTTGAACCCGATTAATGATACACCGGTATTCGTTGAAGAATTATTATTTGCAGATTTTGGCAGTTTTTATAATTTTCCGTTGAACGATATTATCGCCACGATTTTACCGTCCACGGTATAATGGGGAAGCAAAATGTATGCTGTTGTATGAAGCCGCTTTTAAATTTCCGTCGACGATAACGTCCACGGCATGATGTCATCGTCGACGGAAAAAGCGTCTTTTTCACGACACAATAGGGAAGAATTTTGCTTGCATATTGTATTGTGGATGGTAAAATCGTGGCGATAAAATCATTCAACAGTAAATTATAAAAGCAGCCTTTACTAGTGTTTTGTGTTGTGTGTAGGCTGAGAGTTAGATATTTGAATATATGCAACTTCAACTTTTTATGTTATATACGTTTTTTAACAGCAATATAGAAATTGTATTTATATTAAATAATACAATAACTTTTCGTTAACCCACTACAAAAGAAAGTAAAAAAATCAAAGTTTTCACGGTTTTATGATGTTTTTAAGAAATTTCTAGCTTGGAAGCATCAACTCCTTTAACTCTTACGACACAAAGAGATAGAAGAAATTACACTTACTCGAAACTTTTTGTTTATTATGACTTCTCATTGCAGTAATATAGGAATCAATGCTTTTTACTTCTATTCTTTTTCGAGTGAACCCGGGAGGTTTGTTAGAACGTTATATCATAAAATCAGCGCTATTGTTAAAATTTAGATTTAAACCGTACTTTGATTTGACTAGTTATTTTAATAATTACAGGCTTTTATCAATAGGCCTGTGTCCAGCAGTGAGACCTATACTTATTACTTATAGGCTGTTAACGTTCAATTTTGTGCTATCTAATAGCTTAGCTAAAATTCGAAAAAACTTCTCAGAAAAGAGTTCGATTTTCGAAAGAATTTTGATAATATGTTTAATGATATTTGTTTTCGATGATAAAAGAAAATTATATTTAATCTCAATGGTCACAAAAAAAATGGATATTCACGTAAAAATGTTTAAAATAAATCATTCAATCAATCAAATTTTTTAACAAAAGTCGAAACAAATTAAATTAGAACAGTTTTTATATAAAAATTAAATTTATTACTAACCATCTGGATCTTGGATATCTACAGTGAATTCCGTCGCTTCATCCCAATCAGCCGGATAATCTTCTTTTACAGGTACCAATTGGAAGGAGAATCCTGAAATGGAAATATTGATTCTTCTTTTTAATTTTAGATTTTAGGAGAAAAAAAGGTTGACGTCAGCTATATATATATATATATAATCACTGTTTTATTTACTTTTTAAAAACATTTTTATACAATAGAGCTTGGAATAGTTATTTATTCTAAAATAGTTGGCTGCATATGTAAATGAATTTCATAATTTTTTTAAAGAAAGTTGTGTGATAAAGAAAATTGTAGATCTATGTCAAAACTTTTTGCGGAAATATTCGTCGGAATGTTTGCAACTTACGTAATTATTTCCAGTGTCAAAACATACAGTACTAAATTATTAAGTAGATGTATAGATTAATAATGGTAATAATTTGTATACATAAATATCAACAATATATAAAAAAAAACGATTAAAGTTAAGGGGCCACAGTGAACTGGACACTACACGTGCATTAAAGATTCTATCAATTTACTAATGGATCAATGAAAATTAAAATCTCAATTTTGTATTTGAATTGCAAAACTTTTCATGCTTCGTAAGAATTTGAAATACACTTCTAAAATAAATAACTATTTATTTTTTCGATTTCACTTATATATACCAGCGAACCGTCATTATTTTCAAAAGTAAGAGCAGTCTAGTCTAATTAGAATAATTAAGATTTGGTATCAATGATACAATAATTACCCAGTATTTTAAGGTTGTCAGGTTGTGGTGCTACTCCCTCTTCATCCTCTAACTTGCAAGTAGAACATGAGACGTTGAACGTCAATTCCGATGCATTGGCACTATAAAGCCTAACCTGAAAAGTTATAAGTTTTTCTTTGTAAATGTTACCAAGTTAATTTAAAATAATTTCAATAAATAAAAATACCTGTTACGTCAAGTTTATTTTATGATTGCTTTTAGAAGCTTTAATTTTGTAAAGAAAGTACATTCGTATAATCTACTAGTTGAAAGTTTAGCTTTGTATTTTCCTACGATCTGGCTTTTCGTTTGATGATCACTCACAGAAATGCCAATCTCAGCTCTCGCATATCTAATTTACCTGATAGTGATTAAATGGTGCTGAACGAGATTTTGGACGAGATCTATTTTTTTTAATTTTTTAACAATGGCAATAAATAATTTTATGGCGTGCTGTACCTACACATAATATTTTCATAAAACTTAGACATGAAACCGAGAAGCCAAAGCGTGATTTTGTTGTGGCCTGACGCTCTGTCCACTTCGAATGGCAAATGGCTTGACGGAATAGTATGTACATTTTTATTAACTTACGAAATCAGGCTTATCCGGTTTGTTGCCTAGTGATACATGGAAGACAATTGCGTTTTGTCCCACCTTGTTGACGACAGTACATTTATATTCACCGAGCTGATCGCTGTTGTAGAGTCTTAGCATCAATACCGAGGCAGTACCGTCCTCCGAAGTGAATACCTGAAAAATAATACAATATCCGTGATTAAATCAAATCCATAAAAAGTGCGAGTTCGTTGCATTTTTATTTACTTGTTTATATATTGTGGTAATATTGGGTCCTTACATATGAAATTAGCGTTTTGTCGTACTGACTCACACTTTGATCTGAAATATCTCCTCTTTGGTTAAGAATTCCAAATTCAAATTTATAAATTCATTTAGCTGGTGCATTTGAGTTTTGAAAACAGTCATTCATTTGTTTTTTTCCTCATTATTTTTTTCTTTGGCGTCGCTTATTACCGCACAATGGAAAACATGAAATATCGGTATATTTACGAGTACGAGTTCTACCGTGGCACCAGTGCTGCCGAAACAGCTCGAAGGATTAACGATGTGTACGGCGTTGGTGTCGCAAAAGAAAGCACGGTACGTTTTTGGTTTCAACGTTTTCGTTCTGGAAATTTCGACCTTCAGAACCAACCCCGTGGACGGCCGGAAACCAAAGTGGAAAATGAAGCATTAAAGGCTATTGTGGAAGCAGATCCATCACAAAGCACTTCAGAGATAGCTGCAGGCTTCGGGGTAAGTGACAAAACTGTATTAATCCACTTGAAGCAAATAGGGAAAGTAAAAAAACTTGAACGATGAGTTCCTCATGAATTGAGTGAATCGAACTTGCAAACACGCATCGACTGCTGTGTTACTTTGCTCAACCGACACAATATTGAAGGGATTTTAAATCGAATCATTCTTGTGATGAAAAGTGGATACTGTACGATAATCGGTAGCGCTCGTCGCAATGGCTGAACCCTGGAGACCCAGCCAAATCCTGCCCTAAAGGAAAATTGACTCAGAAAAAGTTACTTGTGAGTGTTTCACTACAGTTTTCTAAAATCTGGCCAAACGATCACAGCAGATATCTATTGTCAGTAACTGCAAACCATGAAGGAAGAACTAGCTGCAAAACAACCGAGATTGGTCAATCGCTCTAGGCCACTGCTGCTTCACGACAACGCAAGACCACACACTTCACAACAAACAACCGCTAAGTTAGATGAGCTACAATTGGAATGTCTGCGACATCCACCGTACTCCCCGGACCTTGCTCCAACAGATTACCATTTTTTCCGGAATTTGGACAACTTCTTACAAGGAAAAAAATTCAACTCCGATGCAGCAGTCCAAACCGCCTTCAAAGAGTTTATTGATTCTCGCCCCCATGGTTTTTTTAGTAAAGGGATCAATGAACTACCTATGAGATGACAAAAGTGCATAGATAACAACGGTGCATACTTTGATTAATTAAATATATTTTACAAAAAAAAAAATTGACTTTATATTCCTCCCGTACAAAACGCCAATTTCATATGTAAGGACCCAATATTTGCCTATGTATTTCTCTAAGATTCATAGATAATATTGCACTAAAAAAGTCCGAGCTTTTTGTCAACTCCTTTGTTATGGCCTGAGTATACACTCAATCAATCTTTTTAAAAACAATTAAAATCAATTTGTATTTTTTTTCCTTTACTGTTATAACTTTATGTGTTATTATGATGTAAATAAATATATTATTATTATGTTATTTATGTAAAACTTATTTTTCCTAGCTACTCTAAGACTGGTGTAGTGGAAATGAGTGTTATCTCCGGGACGGGAGACCAAACGGTTGGCGCTCAGGACGACAGAGACGTGAATCGTTGGACGTAGTTAGTCCTCTGTCGCTTGCTATGACTTCAGTATGCACTCTACTTTCCTTCTTCTCCAGGAAGTACTTTCTTGACTACATATCCGTGGTTGTGCATGGTCTTAGCGTTAAGCTATCCGCGCCCACCGCGCGGGCGAGCGCGGTGCGCGGTTACGAGCGATATACAGTTTCATTACCGATAACCTTGGTGCATCCTGTGCGCTGTCATAGTTATGCGGACTTTCCTGTTCAGAGCGTCTAATTCGGTTTGAGACCATTAAAATACGCCAAAAGTGTACATCGAAACAGACATGACTCAGCCGTTAAAAGCCCTTAACTTATTCGCGCCCGAAAACTCTTTTATCAGACACCACAAGAAGGTTTCCCGAACGGACTGTTTCACTGCCTTCGATCTACACCTATATTTCCTGTTTTCTTTTCGGAGAGGGTACGAATTGTAGTACCACCGTGCAGATTTATTACGGTGGATACTTTCACGCATCCTCTTTTTTACATGGAGCGCCGCAAATTTGTCAACCCCTAATTTAATTTTTATAGAGCAACTAAAGTCCTCAGTAAATGACCAGGAGTTCTTTCGGTTTTGGGCATAGGGGGCGGGAAGCTTTTAGAAATCCGTGTAAAAGAGTTTTGTGATTTTTAAGCCTCTCAATCGAAGTTGATATTAAGTTATTATGATTAAAAATAAAGTTATTATTAATTAATTATTGGTTTTTAATAACAATCACTGTGAGTTAAACTTACCGCATCTTCTTCAGTAATAGGTTCGTCATAGGCTGTGTTCTGTCGTCGGAACCAGCGGTATGTTGGAGGCGGATGAGCGATAGCATTGCAGGTTATATTTTTGCTGCAAGTTGTAAACGTAATAGTTTTAAACAAAACAGTAATTTCAATAATTTATTGATAATTCATTTATATATTTTTAACTACATAGGTACGTACTATTCGGTCAAAATTTAAAATTTATTTATCAATACGTGTTTCGCTTTCCTACGAAGTATCACTAGAAAAGAGTCAATCTTGTTTCAAGTTAGATTCACATCGAGGTTAAGAGATTTCTGAGAGTTGAGAGAGTTTTCTGATGATGCTTGGTAGAGAACTGAGGAAACTATCGATAAATCAGTTTGAAATGTAAATAAATGTAGTTCTACATTAAAATAAATTCTAAACAATATGTTTACGAAATTGATACGATATACTAATTATGAATTGCCTGAAAAATACTTACATTTCATTCAAAATTGCGTAAACTTCTTGTGTTTTGTATTTTGTTGTGTAGAATTCCTGAGTGAATGGGTTTACTAACAAAGGTTTATCTAAAATAATAATGAAATAATAATAATTAGTAACAAGTATAAGGAAAACAAGGTTTGTAAAAAAAATTATTTCCTGGAAGCGGGTACATTATTAGATTACTAAATTTTTTAGGTTAAAATTGCATTAAATAACACTCATTTAATGGAAATGCCAGCATAAATATGTACTGTTTACAAATCACACTTTGAAAATAACAGAAAATAATAATGTTATTTTGCAACCTTGCTAATGGTTTAAAAATTATGATCGTTACTATGAGTAGTATATCAATTTTCTTGGTTGATATTACACTTAAATTTCGTTATGACTTTTCATATGCAAACATTATATTCTATTAATAATAAAGTTGGCAAACCTAGTATATTTCTTCGAATATTCCATTTTTAGAAAAATGTGTGATAATTTTATTAAAACTACGAACTTGCTTTACAGTTTTAAATAACAAAAAACTTACGTAGAACTGAGACTTGCACGCGTTTATCAGTGTAATAGGAAAGAGAGTCCTGAGTTACTTTACATAAATATTCACCAGCGTCTAAATGATTTAATTTCTTGATTTCCAACTGGTAATTGTGATCTTTTTTTCTTATAATATATTTCTGTGAATCATCTGAAACAATATTTTGTTATTTGAAACAATAACAATTTAATATAGTACAAAAATATACACTCCGTTAAAATTTACATAACTAGATACATCCTATATATTCTATTTTTCTTTTAATTTCCAATTCTTTCACGACCGTGTCAATATTAAATTAATAAATTCGTTTAATTAGTACTAGATTTCTAGAGAAATGGTATTTGATGTTTTCATATAATACAAATATAAATGTATAATGTATACACGTATGATATAAGTAAACATACCTGCGAGAATGACATTATCCTTATACCACTGGACTACCGGCGGTGGGTTTCCTTTTGCCTCGCAATCTAGTCTTGCTGATTTCCCCTCTTCACCCTCATAGTTTTCATTTCGAAGAGGAATGACAACTTTTTCTGAAAACAGTTAAAATTAAATTTTTAAAGTTGTTTTAGTCAATAAATTAGAGAGAAAATTGTAAGGAAAATATGACGTAATAAATAATACATTACTTAAGTAGGTACTTAGGTATTCAGATAAAATCTATTGCCTTATAATGAAAGGTATTTCACAAACATATCATCAATCATCTTGATTTGCCCTTATGTAAAATATTAGTTTGCAATGTCAGACACGGCCGAGTAATAGGAACTTGATTTATGATTGTGGAGTGAGGATAATATAACATACACATACATATACATGTCTATGCTTATTTATTGTATGTAGGCTCATATTACTAATAAGATTGTTCAAAATTGTTCAAAATAATGTTAAAACGGTAAAAATATTATTTGTTAAAATTTAATTTATTTAAAAAACAGCAGGTAATTAGATTACATACTATTAGTTATTACCAAGTGTTAACCGTGAAACGAAATTTGTAGTAAATAATACGATTTACGCTTTTTGTACAATTTACTATTTATTTTCCGTGCATTTTCTATTATTTTAGCCCCAAAACTATTAATCAAAAGTTACGACTCAACTTTTCTAGTTCACGTCTTTGTTTGGGCCACTCCTTCCTTTAACATTTCGGCTATTTATGTCAAATAGTCTCTCAGAAAAACGACTGTGACAGACAGTAAGACAAACACCGACACAACAAAGAAGAATTTTTGAACTGAGGTGGATTCTATTAGTGTTGTATTTTTCCAATGTTAAAGGGAAAAAATAGTCACTGAAGAAAAACAGTCTTTTAATAATATGCCTCAAAGTTATACGCTATTCCCTTAATGGAATTTATATTATAAACTTTGTTTTAAATTTTTGAACAGAACTCCGATTTTGAAATATTTCAACACTTTAATTAAAACCTTTTATCGTAAGACCACTTATAATGTGGCATGAACAGAAAGTTGTGAATGTTTAAGAGCCCTATGAACACTTATGAATAATAAAATAAGTGCATGCCCAACTGGACTTTTCGCCACTCGACAGCGTAGGTTTTGGCATAATGTGAATAAATACTTGATAGCTGTTATCTGCTAAACTGATATCTAAATTTCGAAACGCTTACAGTCAGTACTTTCAAGTTTGTTGAAGTTCGGTTTTAAGTTATATTTAAGAACATGCTCATAAAAACAAGGTTTTTATCTATGGTAGAGCTTAAAAATGGTCCTTGAAGTACATAGACATATGTACCTATCGGCAGTGGATATGAAAGATGTTATTGCATCGTATCACGAACTTGACGTAAAGGAAAAATAAAGTTTGATCTTTTTTAACTTCAAATAATAAAAATTTGAACCATAAATTAAAAAAAAAATTTTTTTTAAATTATAACGTGATAGAAAGTCGACCAATCTTTGCGAAATCTAGACATATATTAATAAAGAAAATATGTTGTCGAATCTAATGACATACAACTGCGGGTGTCTACAAAAATAATGCTTAGTATTTTTACCTTTTTGACTCGCAATATATACAGGATGTATATGAAAACGGAACACCTTCTTGAACATGCTATAGTATACCGAGAATGCATCTTGATTACGCTTCAATAAAGTATTATTGTGTAATAAAAACAATGATACAGGTCAAATCACAATTTACTTCAGTTGTGCTTCCCCTTAACACGACAAGTTGTTTATTTCCCACACCGAAATTTAATATTTACAATATTTTACAAATCCACAGAAATCTCCTTTATTTATGTAAAGATAAGGTTGATATTCCTGTGTATGTGAAAATAACGTATTTTTAAATTAGTTCATGATCGTAGCGATTTGTAAACAATTGTTAAGGGGCATATGCATTATTATTGAAGTTGGTTTTTATGCTTTATTTCAATAACGGATGAAATTATTACAAAATAAAAAAATATGTTCGATTTAAAATCTGTAACTTTACACGTTCCAGCAACTTCTACGAGAAATAATGGTGTTAACACCTGAAAATTTAAATGGTCATAACTCTTAAACGGCTACATTTTATTCGATAATTCTTTTTATAACTACATACTAAAATTATGCCCTTTCATCCATTAAAGTAACTGTCCCGTTTTCATATACACCCTGTAGAAAAGACCGACATTGATATAGTTTTACTAAGAGACCCTGTCGCCGCTACTATAAAATAAATAAATAATAAGAATACGTGTATTCCGTTAATAATAATAGCTTTTTCCTGTGACTTCGCTTGAGTGGATTTCAAAAAAGCAATGGTAAAAGGGCATCTACCGTGATCGGCGATAATTAGAATTCCATAAGGCGATGTATAGAAAAGTCTGAAATTTCATTTCTCTGTTCCCTCCAGCAAAGTTCCTTTATTGACTGAGAATAAATTATCTGAAAATTGTTGAGCTCGTGAGTCGCCTTCGAGAACAATAGTGTCTTGCAAGTAAACTGTTCCCGATAAACGCGTGAGGAGTCATCAACAACTGAAGCTGAGATTGACCTCACGACTCATATTTTTACGATATCTGATTCACAACGAACCTTATTGAAATAAATTGCAAGGGTTATATATTCAATTTTCCATTTTAAAGGTGGACAGAGCGATTCTGATGTCTGAGTGTCACTCGACATCTCTCGAGAGACTCGAAACTCGAGAAATTGCATAAAAAAAATCCTTTTTCATTATGTTTTAAGGCGACACATGATAAACAATAATTTAATCTAAAATAGATTTTCTGCTCGAAGCAAACCTGCGCGCGCTAGCTTACAAAAAATACGAAAAATTAGTTAATTTCGTTTATTTTAAAAACTGTAATTAATTAAAAAAAATCCTGTCCTTTTGAAGAATATGTTTAGATTAAAGTATGCAGAAAATTTAAAAAATATAAATCGGTCCCATTCCTGGGAAAAATGTAAATTTCTGTTTTAAAAGAGGTTTCTTTGATTTTTTTTGTGTTACAAAAGTTAGCCAATCGCATAACACAACTGGCAAAATGAAGACAATATGATGAAGAATCAGGGTACCAAATATCAGTTTCATACGTTTTATCAAACTCAGCCGTCAATATTTCCAATGTGTCTCCTTAAGTGAAATTCATTTCTTAAAAAAATATAAATTATTGTCTACAAAAAGAATATCGTCATAATATATACCCTAATTAGTAACTAAGATCGTAGTCACTCCTATAAAAAAGGTGCTGTTTGCATTGAAATCTATTAATTGCTATTTAATTGGAGTTTCTTAAAATAAATGCACAAACAGACAAAAATTCTAAAATGTTTTTTGAAATCAGACACACCTAAAAAGCCTGTCTCCGTTATTTTTTCAAAAATATCTTCAATACCGTATTCAAATACAATATGATTGAATTTATTGTACGAGCTAACAAAATAAATATTCTTCTTCTTTCTTTCTTTGTGGCATGGCGCACAGATTAGCGCATTTACCAATGTCACGTATTAATAAGTAGAATCACAAGTAAATTAGTTTTTTTCTTATCGTAAAACTCCTCCAGTAAAGTGATAATAGGCTTTACTGAAGTTTTAATGGGCTTCTTGGAAGAGTGCGAGAACTTCAGCTACGCATGTTTATTTAGATCTCCTCCATTCTTTTCACTTACACAGAACTTTAAAACACTATACAATACTACTAACTACTGTACTACTAACAATATACTATCGCTGTTGTACTTTAAAACTTTTAAAAATTTAAAAAATAGAAAATCTAAATAAAATGACAACCTCACTTCTCCCGTTCCCGCCAAAAAGTCATTATTTTACATAATTGACAGGACACATTAGTAGATTTTAATTACCTCCAACAAGGATTTCTATTGTTTCGCTGAGATCACCAGACTTGCACGTCCAGTTGCCACTGTCGCTGATTTGGGCGCTTTGAATGATTAGAGGCAATAGGCTGGACTTGAGACCTTCATTCTTTGTGTGCTCCACGAAAATTCTAGTGTTTGTGGTAGATCGACCCTCAACTAGTTTCCCTGAGGGTGAATACCATTCTATTCTCTGAAAACAATTGACAATTTGGTGTTGGTTCTAAATCATCGTCTGTAACCTTTATTAGCTAAGTATTTTAAATATTCGTGCAAACCAGTCATTAAAGTTGTAGTGGCGCTAAAATTTTTTGAGGGTATTGCCCTAAGAGTTAACTCAATTTGATAATTTTGTACGTAAATGTATTTAACAAGTTCGGATTTTTCAATTGCCCAAGATCACGGTCAGAGGCAGTTCGCTTTAGGAATGTGGTTCAGAAATTGGTATTCCCAAGCATATTTTGTTTTTTAACTGACCTTTAATATCATGTTTCCTTTGCGATTTCCTCTCTCCTACCTGCTCCTACTTAAGCTACCTACGTTAAATCCCCTCTTAAGTACATCCGTGTAACATTATTAACTCTGTTACCTAATCTTGAGATTGTCTGTCAAATCTACCCTACTAACGACTGTTTTAACATTGTGTTTATCTTTTATTTGAAGTAATACAGACTTATGATTTATAAAGACAGGGGGAATACAGACTTATCGTTGATTTAATACAGACAGACAGATTACTATGGACAATTTTCCAGTGGCATCTTCTATTCTAGTTTTTTTGGACCATTTCATTCATTGTTGAGTCTGTATCCTTAGCCCACTAAGGTATGTAAACTAGTTCTACATCCTTGATTTTATAATAATAGAGAGTGATGGCGGAATACGGAATGTGAATGGTGGAAAATTAATGGCGGTAACACCAGGTTCGCCATAAAAGATTAATAAAAACGAGTTCAGGTAGTAAATACACGAGCCAGAAATTTTTTTGTTAATTCTCTTATTCAACGTTTCGTTTCACTTACATTTCAAAAAAGGAAACGATATTTATAATTTGAGATTTCTGAAAAATATCTTAAATCACTCTGCTGCTGCTATCTACTAAAACAATGATTGCGAACTTATGACTATTGACGATAGCAAATACATTACATTATAATCAGCTCACCATCATCAAAATGTTATTGAAAAAATTATTATTATAACATCATTCTTGGAAATAAAATTTTAATATATGAATAATACCAAGATAAACGTAAGAAGTTGAGTCAAAAATGTGACCCAAATTATTAGTTTTGAATAATGAGTGGGAAATAAATACCTCTGATAGGTTTTCTCCTTTACAGTATATAGCTTTCTTTTCGCCAACGTTGTATACTGATGATCGTGCCATCACACGCAGATAAGGCTTCCCCGATTCTTCTGTGCATAAAACTGAAAAAAAGAAAACGCTCTCTTAGTATTAATATATCAAACAAATAATTTTTTCTTCTATGCTAATCTGGAAACGGAAGAATATAGAAAAACATACACTTGCCCACTTCATAAGTCGATTAAAGGATAGGTCTTGTTATAAGGAACTCGTTTAATCTAGCAAAATGACACTGTCTGGTTGCATTTTACCGTCTGTAAGACCTCTACTTAGATACGACAGATTACTGAAATTTTCATGAGCTGTGGATTTTGAGTTGATTAATAAATACTGTTAAAAGGGGTTTGAGTTGTGACTGTGTTACGTGTTGATGTTAGAGACATATACTACGTGTCTTCACGCTGTATTCCTGACGGGTTAGTCAGGGAGAATGGAATGCCACGCATCACGGTTGCCTGCACAAATTTTATCATTTTTCTCACGTACTTTTGCCTAGGTATGTGAGTGCTTTTCATATTTCTGTCAGCTAACAATTAATGTACATGTGTAATACACATAACATGTAAAAGCTTTTCGCATATCTAGTTAGTCGGTGCGTGTGTAGTTTGCTGCTTCTTTTATTGGTGCAATAAGAAATTTGAAGACAAAGAGTGTATAAAATTAACTTGCAAACTTGACTCATAATAACAAACCAATGCAGTCGTGTGTGTGTGAGTACGTTTGAAGACAATAGGGTATTACGTATAAGGGGGTCCAAATTAACTTACAAGATTTAGGTTTTGGTCAAACAAACGACGAATGGATTTCAATGAAAGCGTTTAAAAATTAAAAAACTTCCGACGTTGCGAATAGTTATTAAAAACAATATATTTTACATAGCATATTTATGCTAATACGAGTATACATATAATATAACGTATTTAGTAACATATTTAAACGTGTATTAAAAAATTCTAGAATACAGACGCAAATCGGTTCATCTGTTCAAGAGGATGGTACAGACAAACACACAAGTAGACAGATAACGGCGTCTAACTTTTAACTTTTTTCACCGCATTCAAATGTATATTTTCATTCGATTTCAGACACTCGAATTCATGGCCAAGTATATTGCTAGGTCCACTATTGTACAAAAAAGTTGACCGGTACAAGGTACGACTTAAGCTGTACAATATAGAGCATTGTATGAAATAGGATATACATACAATATATAGATATGAAACAGGATACCACTTTAGTAATACGCAGAGATGTACAAAATAGTTTACAAAAAGTATTTAAATACAAAATGCAAATAGTTTCTTAATTTACTATTTCAAATGAAAAATACAAAATACTTTTGCTTTTTGTATTTTAAATACTAAATGCAAAATAGATATTTTCAAAATACTTTATTGAAATAAAATATTTTTAGATGAAATTATTGTTCTTTATTTATTAGAGGTTTTAGATTACAAGTTGTTCAAAAAGACAATCAGACATGTTGCGTCTGTGTGGACGCATGATCATATCACCATATGAAAAGATCCTTTCCACTGGTGCAGAACTTGGTAGCCAATATTCGTCGGTAACAATTTGTAAATAATTAAAATAAACGCCCAACCGTTCCCCATAAAATCCCGCCAAAAACTCCTCTCGTTAAATAAGGCGTCATACAATCAATCATATCAACACAGATAGCGTTCATTTTGTCACTTCACTAGGCAAACTCGCAAGGCTTGCAGTATCTCTAGTGGCTCTTTGTGGAGTCGCCGACCCATAACATGAAAATTTGAGTGGTAATGTTAGCGAAACTTAGCAGTAAAGTATTTAGCATTTTACAAATAAAAAATACGTCTCGAAAAGTATTTCAAATAAAATACAAAATGGTTTTTTTAAAAAGGTATGCTAAATATAAAATAGGTATTTTGCGTTTAGTATTTGCATTCTTAATACAAGTATTTCAAATAAATCGCAACTCTGGTAATACGTTTAATTTAATGGTAATTATTATCTTTCTTTAGTAAGTACTACACCTACTTTCTTTAAAAACCAAAGTTAACCTTAATGAAATAAGCTATTATTATAGTTATAAAATATTAAATTTAATAAAAGACTTTTTACTAATCAAATACACTCATCAAAAGTGTAAGCAAAAGTAAAATTTTAGATGTTGTATTTATCATTGAAAAATATAATATAAACACCTTGTGCTTCACCGAGACATGGTTGAAAGCAGATAAAATGTCTTTTAATATAAATAATAACGTCGACAGATGGCGGTGGTAACATGATTTTGTGTAAAAATTATCTTAAAGTCAAGAACCGCAAAGACATAGTTGCTTGTGCTATTGAAATGTCGTGTGCAGAGACGGATCAGCACATATTTTTATGTGTTTACTGACTTCCTTCGTCTGATTTTTGCCAATTTTTAATTTCTGTAGAGGAGAGTCTCACAAGATTTAGCAAATGTAAGAAGTCAATAATAGCGTGTGGTGACTTCAATGCAGACATACTGAATAATTCGAGGGAAAGAGATATGCTCATTTCACTCTTTCTCTCATTTAATTGAGTGCATATTTTTAATGAACCGATCAGGGTCACATACAATTCCGCGACATGTATAGATAACATTTTTTAGGAGTAAGTGTGAAACTATGGAAAATATTATTGTTACTGGTATCCACTCGGATCATAAAGCACAGTTAATTAAAATAGAGTACATGAAACATAAATCAGAACAAATATTTGAATTTAGGCCGTTAGGAGAGAGTAGGCTAAAAAACTTTACACATGATGTAGCAAAATTTGCAAACACTGCTTCTTTGGTAGATGATCCAAATATCATGTATGAATTATTAAACAAAAACTTATCTGAAATATTTAATAAGAACTGTCCAAAGAAAAAGAAAGCAGTTATTAATAACAAGTTACGTTTCGCGGAATGGGCGACGAAGGGCATAAGAAAAAGTAGGGACAGGTTTTATGAGTTATACGATGAGAAATCTTACACGGTAGATGAAAGTTTTCATAACTATGTACGCACTTACTCAAAAATATTTAAAAGGGGATCAAAACACGCAAAGCAATCTATATTGCGAATAAAATCAGAAAATCAGATAACGCAGTAAAAGCTACATGGAATACCATTAATAAAGAAGTTGGGGGTAAACAAAATAAAAAAACGATAATATTTCCATACAAATTGATAATAAAATTGTTATAAATACAATTGAGGTTGCTAATGCTTTTGAAAATTATTTTTCAAATGTACCCATAGAAATTACTAGTGGTCTAGGATCGTCTTCGCATACAACAGAGACGTTTTTGAGCAAAAATACTGGAAAATGGTTTCCTAGTTTTCAATTTAGGTATACATCTGCACATGAAATAGAAAGGACTTTCAGGCAATTCAATAAAAAGAATGTCAACAACTCATGCGGGAGCAGGCTTGATGAGGATTGTACTCCAGGGTTAGAAGGGATCCCAGGATGCTATTGGTGCTTTTTGTGATCTTTCTAAAGCTTTTGATTGTGTTAGTCATGAAACTTTAATTTGCAAACTTAAATACTATGGAATACGTGCTAACGCTCTCGATCTCGTGATCTCGTATTTGTCTGACTGGAAGCTAAAAGTGAATGTTAATGGGGTTTTGTCTGTTGGCTCAAAATTAAAAAAGAGAAGTTCCCCTAGGATCAATTTTGGGACCTTTCCTGCTTTTGGTATATATTAACGATTTCCCATGTATGCTCAGGGACTTATGCGAAACAGTATTATTTGCTGATGATACCTCATTGTTATTTAAACTAGACAGAAAAGATCTAGATATTACTTGGGTTAACAGGATCCTAATAGATGTCTCGAAATGGTTCGCTGCCAATAATTTACTACTGAATGCACAAAAAACTAAATGTATTAAATTTTCCCTTTCTAATGTATCCAGAATCCATGATAAAATAGAACTGAGTGGGAAACAAATAGAATTCGTTAAGTCAGCCAGTTTTCTGGGTTTAACAGTAGATAACAAGTTACAGTGGGCGGACCATATCGGGGCATTGGCTAATAAGCTCGGTTCTGCGGTATATGCAATTAGACACATTAGGCAAATGACAGATGTGGATACTAAATGTATTAAATTTTCCCTTTCTAATGTATCCAGAATCCATGATAAAATAGAACTGGGTGGGAAACAAATAGAATTCGTTAAGTCAGCCAGTTTTCTGGGTTTAACAGTAGATAACAAGTTACAGTGGGCGGACCATATCGGGGCATTGGCTAATAAGCTCGGTTCTGCGGTATATGCAATTAGACACATTAGGCAAATGACAGATGTGGATACGACAAGGCTGGTGTACTTTGCATATTTTCACAGTCTAATGTCCTACGGCCTTCTGCTATGGAGATCAGCGGCGCATATTAACTCCATTTTCATTTTACAAAAAAGAGCAACACGTGCCATCTACAGTATGAATGCACGAGAATCACTTAAAGATCGTTTTAAAGACATTAATGTCCTCACCTTGCCGTCCTTGTACAGTTTTAAAATTATTATGTATACGAGGAAAAATATAGATCTGTTTAAAAAGAAAGGCGATATGAATGGTATGGTGACCCGAGGTCGTGATAAATTGGTTATTCCAAAATTTAAATTATACAAGTCAAACGTTTCATTTTTGGGTAACTGCATTCCTTTTTATAGTAAAGTTCCTCAAAAAATTACTCAATTAACAGAGAATAAATATAGATTGGTTATAAAACGTACATTGACTAGACAATCATACTATAAAATAAACGATTTCATTGAAAATAAAACAATAGTCTGGAAATGATGTTCTCTGCACATGCGTTTACTAGCTTAATGAAAATATTGTATTTTAATAAACCGTTTGTAAAATGAAGTTGAAAAAATGATACCTGACTGAGTTTCTTGTCGGTTCTTCTCAGTGTCCAGGTTTTCTATTTGAACCAAACTAAAGTAGATTTGACGTTCAAAAATACCTTGTATTTGGGTTTACTTGAATAAATTGATTTGACTTTGACTTCGACTCTATCTAGGAATCAAGTACGTTTTTGAGTATCGCCGCAATTGAGGATTTTAACTTTTTTGGATCGTTATTGATTCTTTTTAGTGATTTTCACTATTTGAATAAAGAAATTTCTTTAAATTTTGATTAAAAATAGAAAATGAACTGTCAATCGGGATTCCATCGGAACTGAAAAAAATTGCATCGATATGGAGGATGATTCGTTTCGACTAATGCACGACAATGCACGTCCACACACGGCTAGAGTCGTAACACGCGCTCTTGGCGACGCTCGCATCACGTTCTGCCGTGGCCTGTTCAATCGCCAGACTTCAACCCAATTGAGCACGCATGGGATATGCTTCAACGAAGAGCTCTGCCGAGTATGGATGCCGTGCATACCCCACATCAACTTTTTGACTTGTTAGAAAGAATGTGGGCGGCCATTTGTCAAAGTGATTTTGATGAACTGATTTTAAGCATGCCAAATCGCTGTGATTGTGTAATTCGTGTCAATGGTGGAAACACACTTTTTTTTAATCTTTACAATAAAAATTTAAAAAATCCTCATTATTGCCTTTTTTTGCTATTTAATTGACGACATTAACTTAGGTTAATTTCCCACAATTTGCAAAAATTGCAATTTTTCTTAATTTTAACAAAATATAGGGATAAGTTGTTAACTTAAACATAGGAATTTAAGTAAGAAGTCAGTCTGGAAGACTAGATTTGATAAATATTAATTGGATAATTTTTTATATTTAAAAATGTACTTGATCCCTAGACACTTTTGACGACATGACATATCAATGTTTCTACAATCCATACGTATTCTCCTTTAAGGTGCATGAATTGCGCAAGCTTTCTCTACCAGCTTTTCTGTTGGGCTCGTAACTTTTCGAATAATAAGAAATCACACATCATACATACAATTACAGACTTATGACTTTCATATAACTGTGATCTACTATTTTCACCATAACTTTTTATCCAGTCCTTAAAAATTATGGAACTCACGCCTTCTGTTGCTCTTGGAATGTTCTATCTCCATGTACAAAAACCAGGATGGGTCAAGTAGCTGCCTGATGTGCTGGAGCCTCAGAAAAACCGCAAATAGCGTTTTGCGGCTTTTTCCGTTGACTTTTCTAATTTTTATCTTACCACTGATTTACACTCACTTCCTTCACTTAACTCTCATATCACCTCTATTCCAGCACTTCTTATACCTCTTCTTTTCACCACGTGGTTTTTGCACTTTTGCCTGTAGCTTCTAAATCACTCATTTAAACATTTCTAAATTTTGTCAATATGTGAAGGACACGCTGACACACCAATTCCACAAACAACATTTTATCTCAATTCTTTGTTTACGAGTGCGGCGAACGATCGTGTTTTTTATATGAGTTTATATGTGAAATAAAAGTTTCATTTCATTCAATAGAATGAGCAGAACCTGCAAGACTTAAATGATCAGTCGCTATTTACATTAAAATGTTACGTCCGAACTCGACGCCTGCAGCCGACGCCAGTCTCATTTTGATATTAGGGCTTTCTTAGTCAATCAAACTATTACGTATAGGGATTCTAGGAAAGCGAACTGGGATTCATAAAAAGAGAGACTACGTGCTCATCTAGAGATCATTCCTAAATGTCTTAAAACGTGTGAAAGTCTAGATTTAGCAGCGCACATGATCACGGGAGGCATTAAAAGATTGCTGCCCTCTAAAAATTAAGACCTCCAAAAGAGAAGTATCTTGATGGAATTCTAAGCTAGAGAAGCTCAAACTAAACACGTAAATTATTTAATAAGGCTAAAAGGACTCTTGAATGGGAGGCCTATAGTAAAGTCTTAACTGAATACAATGTAGAGATTAGGAAGGCGAAGAGAACTCTGTGAGGAAATTATTACTATGTCTCAAGGAGCAAGACTCCATAGAGAGTTCTCTAAATTCAAACCTAATTAGATCGGGCACCTTAAAATTCACAATCTATGAAAGTGAAACGTTAGAGTTGCTGGCAACGACCCCACTTCCCTGAGGCAATCAGTAAAATATCGGATTCTGCACCACAGACCGCCCTGCATAGACCTCAGAGGGAGGACTGGCAAAGCGTGGTCAATCTAATAACAGCCAACGGAATAAGATGGGCGATCAACTCTTTCAAACCTCATAAAACTTGCGGAGAAGATGGTGTACGTCTAAAGGAATATTAACAAAAAGAAACTGATGTCCTCCTACCGCACATGGTCTGCAGTAAAGGTAATATTTATACCTAAGGCTGGAAATCGGGACTACGGACTACCAAAGTCCTTTAGGCCCATTAGCCTTAGTTCATTTTTGTCAAAGACCATGCAAAAGGTTTTAGAGAGATTTATTAGGGATGGGTAATGACCCATGAATTGCAGTTTTTGACTGCAGTGAGACTTAGTAACGCTTTGTAATATAGTGACGATCACAATAGATCAATTTTGGTCGCAGCAGCAGCAGCAGGTCGCATACGGGTCTGGTGGGACCTGGACAGCCACTTATATGAAACAAAATATTAGTAGGTACTAACGAACCCAACAGACGTTGTCTTGCTCGAAATAAAAATAAAATTTCCTAGAACCCGATTGCAGAACCACCTACCAGATCCAATTATGAATATAAACCAGCCAGGGACCCACTCAAAAACAAAAAAAATCATCAAAATCGGTCCAGCCGTTTAGGAGGAGTTCAGTGATACACGCTTACAGAAAAGTAACCCAATTGCAGCACCACCTACTGGGTCCAATTGTGAATCTAAAGTTCTAAACCATCCGGGGAGTCACTCACACAAACTCAAAAACAGGAGAATTACATACATAAAGAAGATATAAACATGTTTTTATTATTTATTCTTGCCTTCTAATCAGGGGGCCCGAATTCGATTCCCGGTCAGGTCAATTTAAAAAACGAATTTTTCCTTGGAATTAGAGATTTTCCCCAATTTGTTGTGTAGTACAAGCCTAATGCTTGGTTTGGATTCAAAAAAATTGTATATGGTAATTGACTGGAGTACAAAAAAAAAGATTATAGCGATATCGGTCTTATGGCGAGGTATGTAAACTCATGAAAATGAAAAATGAATAAGAGCGTTTATAATTATGTAGTTCGTAGTGTTTATAATTGCTAAAAGAGTAAGCTTTATTGTGGTTTTAAAATTCATTGCGCTATATTTCGCATTGTGTCCTTGTCGAATCCGAAATGTCTCATTATGTAATTATTTCATTTGTTTTTGGTACATAGATCAGACCGAACTTGATATAAATCCATTCTTTAATAAACAAATCGTCACTAGTAATTAATCGCTATTCTTCAAGTTCTGGAAAACGAAAGTACTAGCGGATGAAATTCGAAAGTAAATTTTACTTTTCTATTCAATATAATTCTCAGAGGTTGTTCTACGCAATAACAGACATGAATTTTGAAATATATTTTACATTTAATTAAATTGTGCTTTAATAAAAAAAATTAAAGTTTTAGTAAATGTCTAGGTAACATAAATATTACGGGTTTTATACAATACAATTATTTCACAAACCAATTACAAGTTAGAAAATAATTCAAACGTTTAAAATAGACATTATCGTTCTTTGTGGTTTCAGATATTGTTCTAATGGTTTAAACTTCGCGTATCCAGAACAGTTATGAAAGATCGATTATTTAGTTGTTACATGTGATGCTTAAGCAATAAAAAATAGTTTCTTTATAATGATGATACCTATTTAATTTTATTGTCGATGAATAAGTTCATTAATTTTTCGCCATTCGTTTCTGGCAAAACAAAAAGAATTTTTTTTTTATAATTTTGTTCCCTACCTGTGAAATTAGGTTGCAGGACGAATGTTAAACACCGAGAAATACAACGAATGTCGACTTACCTAAATTTGTTACAGGCCATTTTTTAGCATCAAAAATAAATGGCTGCGGTTCTCTCACACGGAAATGTGTAAACCTATTATTTTGTTTTTTTTTTTAAATTGGTATGATGATTTACTTCTGGGTTCATCACACATAGGTCATTTCCTTATTTTTAAGTTAACACATTTTCTAACAGACGGTACAGAATAATAATTATTAATATTCAATGTCGTTTTAAAGTAATTCAAAGCAGTTGCGTTTTGGTTATCAATATCGTTCTCAATTTTCAACAAAAAGAATGCAAAGCGAATCGGTTATCGTTGACTAAAGTTTGCTATAAACTATAGTATTTTGACAAAAAAGTTTGACAGCGATATTAGAGTCATTTGCCTAGTCATTTACTCACTTACATTGAACAGATGTTAACGTTTTACCACCAAGAATTTTAGAAGATTCTAATATTCTTCTTTATTTCTAAATGTTACGCCGTTTTGTACTGGACCAGCGACCCGCTTCGGCTTCTCACGGATGGATAAAGTAGTAGCTAAAAACCACGTCGAAAAGCCATGCTATCCAACAGTTACATATCGTGAGACTGTTGCCCGCAACTTTGTCGTGGAATTTCATTTCCATTCTCGGTTACTTAGACACTTCTTTTATTCTCATAGAGATCGGGGTCTTTCAAAATCGGTCAAACATGCATTTAATTTGTAAAGTTTAAAGTTTTGATTTTTTTTCCATAATAGCTTTACACCCCTTTTTCCTTCTCTTAGGGATTGAATTTCCAAAAAGCCATCCTTAGTGGTTGCCATTGCATTGTTTGTTGAATGGTAGCTCTATGAGAAATCTCTATTCAAAAGTTTTAGTTTTTTTACGGTACATCCAATTCCATTCAAATTCTATCTATCATGGCGCGAACCACATTGTAGTAAACCAATAAAAACAAAATGAGCACGTGCATTTTATTGAGTTGGAGCAATTAATTTTTTTTGAAAAGTATACATAAATATCAAACAATTTTTTTACAATATCTGTTTAATCATATAATTTATAATTTAAAAAAAGGTTTGTAGTGCCTAAGATTAAAGAGTTTGCGAATCTCTTTTGGAACACATCCTCGACTCACACACTGATAAACACCGTTCTAATCAATCCGCCTTACTTTTCTTCGGGCACATCATGATACGATGATCATGACACAATAAGTACCATTTCATGAAAAGAAATGAATGAGGTACGTATAATAATTTGTCCAATTCTATGACGAGACGACGATAATGTACTTATGTATATTTCGAAGCACAGATATTTAAGCTGGCTGAATTAAGCTGGAGATAACGAACGGCAAAGGCATTATTTGCTCGCTTGAGACATCTTGAGACCTATAGCTATGTCTATAGCGTAGTCCTTTAATTGTCAAGGACATTATAAAAATTCTGATAGCGTAATATACACTATATTTTAGGTTTCTATGAATGAGGTACTATTTTGTTTATATTAATACTTTTCTAATGCTGTGGTCTGCGAATACGCATTTTATTTACGTAACGATTTAATGAACATTGCAGTTATTAAACCGAAAACATAAGTTAATTATCTTTTCTGTAGTACAATAGGACTTAGGTAGTAAAATTATTTTATACCATTCTGTCATATAAAAATCTTATAATATTCAAGTTCTGTAATTTTTTGCTTGTTTTATAGTGTTGACGTTTATTTTTTATTTGGGATACCATAAAATTTACTCGTGTTTAATTGTTTAAAGACTTATTTTCTTTACATAATTCGGGCATTTTTGCCTTGAAAATACCCAAGTTGTAAGTATGAAAAAACGCTGAAACCAGAACGATTTTCCAGACCTCAGCAGTACCTACGCACTATAAAAAAGTTAAAAGAGTAGTGACGTAGATAATATAACAGGTATATTTTTTTAGTACTTTTTTCATAATTCACTAAAGTTTTGTGAATTGATAATGAGCCAGAAGTAGAAAGTTGTGAACCAATGATATTATATTTTCAAAAAGTAACCCGTTCTTTTGGCTTCGTTGAGCTGTGCTCTTTCTTTATTTTGTTGTGTATAGGGACATATTAGACATAGTCTAAACTAATGAATCAGTGTAATATTTAAAGAAGATATTTTATTATCGTCAGTCGTTTCAGTGTGTAGCGATCTTTAGCAAATAAGTAAGATATTTCTTAGATATCTTTTCACAGGAGTGTTCAAGCTTCGCAAATTGATTTTTGACTGGAGACCGAGATCACTTGAGATTTGTAAGGGTTTCCTTCTCTGCATTTTATTACCTATATTATACTGTTTACTACCGCTGCTAATATTACAAAGCAGTTTCTTGACCTACATTTTTATAAATTTGGTTTTTCTTCATTGACATTTCAGAAGGGATTGGACAGAATATTCTTGAGTAATATTTTTTGCTCATTTGCTTTAATTTTTCTCCACCTTTAGAAAAACAAAACGTCATCGCTAATTTAGCAGACTCCGTAGTTACACAGAAAATTTTCTTTAATAGTTTATGACAAAATTGGAGATATTTAATGCTAAGTTTAAACATATAAGTATTGTACTTGTAAGTTTATGAAAATATGTTGAAAGGAAAGTGTGACCGGAAATAATGATTTTTTAGTTAAGTTAAAGTTGAAAGGATTTCACATACGTAATAACATTACGTAATAGTATGTATGGACTATTTCTCCTTTCATTACATTTTAAAATATGCTGGTTAATTCTTAAACAATAGTAATCAAATATTTACTTCAAGCTTATGAGAACCGTTAATGTTATTGTTGAATTCTAGTACCGGCGCTATTTTTTGACAAAATAATTAAAATGATTCCATGAGTGAATGGAACACTTAGTATCGTATTTCAACTCCACGCTATATTGATTTGTGTATGCTAAGAATACTTAAACGTAATAATAAATAACAACAGTTAAGGGTGTTACTGACGTAATTACGCCGACGCTTAAGGTGCGAAGTAATACCTGTCAAAATGATTTATTAACGGAGTCTTATTGGTCGCTTCACTCAGAGAGAAGTTCAACGTTGTGAATTAAGATTATTAGGAAACAACAGAGTCACGGCGTATTTGGAACACTCCAAATTGAGCACTTCAATACTGGTACGACAATAGACACTAAATAATTAAGCTTTTTAGTGAGTATATTTTTTATATTGTACTTGTTAATGAAAGGATTTGTAGTTAAACTGTTTTCCTTGTTAAGTTAAAGAAATATTCATTATGTTAGAGATATATAAGTGTGATTATTATTAAACTTCTTTCTAGTAATTACTCAATAATGTACTCGAATACACTCAATTACGGTAGTCCGAGTGTGACTGTTGTAGAGGGACGTAACGACGTCCATAATTAGGAATACCAAAGTAGTAAGTAAACTAGACTTCACAGCGTTATAAATCCGACCGGCGGCGTCCGGACGTCCGAGCCCGATGAGGAATTATGTTAAGTCGGACAGTCATAATTAGTGATAGTTAACAAATGCCTATAAAACTGGCGTCCCAACGCACCAACCAAAGTCGTAGGTGGCATCGATGTTCAGAGACCTTAAACGAATATTTCATTAATTCTACTGTTAAATGTATGACGCTATTCTTTAGTATTTTTATTGTTGAAAGTAAATTTTAATATTTTCATTAGTAGGTATTTAAAGTTTTAGCATAATTATTATTGAAAGTAAACTTTCTGTATTTTTAAAATTTCACTCGTCTGTCAGATATTGTATATGCAATTGTAATGACCAATGGTTTCATTAATTTTTCGGACACTTACGTAGTTTCAGTACCACCTCCTGTGTATCTTGGCAAAAGGTTATATAGGGTTATATATAAAGGGTATTCTCTATGAAGAAACGAGATAACAACTTAATACTCGTTGCAAAGCGCACAATACGTCTATTATTACTGATTTTCTTTCAAAAGAATACCGTCCTACTATTTATAAATCGCTTTTTTATCTGAATAGACCTTAGACGTATGATTACGTGTTTCAAACACTTGGATAACACACATACATACATATAAAGCACGTAGATATATAAATATTGATATTTGGATTACAAAATAGTGAATCATTTGAACAATTAAAAACTTGGATGCCTTGTGTTTGTTCAATAATATGTACATGTTACTAATTCTTTGCAAATATTTCAAGTGAATTACATAAAAAAGCTTTTAAGGATAAATGAAGATGTTATTAATAATTCATGAAAACAGAATAATTTTCTATTAAGTTACGACGATAAATACGAATCTCATGGACAATAAATACCGTAATAAAGTTATGTGGACATGAGAAATGTCAGATCAGATTACATCGTACAAAATGACAAACTCATTTGAACTTCGAGAGCGACATTGGTTTAGCTTACTAACTTCACGTCTTTGTAGTTACTTGACACTCGTGTTACATAATATGCAATGTATAGTATGAAAAGTAACAGTGACAATTCTGTTCATAAAGTTATTCGTAAGCAAACAAAAAAAAATATAGCTATCACAATAATATCTTAAGGATGAACACTTAATCGCTTAGTTTCTCTTTCGCAGTTAATAAGACTCTTGTTGTACAGTTCGCATTACAGTCTCATTCGCACCACATTCATTTCTCTGGCTTGACGAAAGTTACGAAAGCTGTATCTACGTACCTACATGAATGTTAATTATAATTGGTACATTAGTCATAGCTCCCCGTGGAGTACAGTCGTCCTTAAACTAATCTAATATCTTATATCATTATGTGTATTCTTTTACATGTGTTTACGTTTGTGTGTATGTATATTGTGTGTATTTCTATAATATAAGTCTGCTTAAGAATATATCTCTTGTAAGAAAATACCACATAAAAACATAATATCTCGCGTACACTTAAAGTTACTAGTTTTGTGATACTACAAAAGTCAGTGAAATAACAATATTTATTTTATTCTATATGTTGACGTATTAGTAAGAGTAAGAACGACTTTTTGGCGGGAACGGAAGAAGTGAGGTTGTCATTTTATTTAGATTTTCTATTTTTTACATTTTTAGGAGTTTTAAAGTACAACAGTGATAGTATATTGTGTTTTAAAGTTCTGTGTAGGCGAAAAGAATGGAGGAGATCTAAATAAATATGTGTAGCTGAAGTTCTCGCGCTCTTCCAAGAAGTCCTTTAAAACTTCAGTAAAGCCTACTATCATTTTACTGGAGGAGTTTTACGATAAGAAAAAACTAATTAACTTGTGATTCTACATGGATTCTACTTATTAATGCGTGACATTGGCAAATGCGCTAATCTGTACGCCATGCCATAAAGAAAAAAAAAGAGTAAGAATCAACTACGTAGAGCCTTAAGGGCGCGATTTAAAATGTATTATAACATAACGAAACAACGAATAACGGAAAACATTATTTTTACAAATACAACATGGGAAGAGATAAGACTATTTACATGAAAGTGATGAAAGTATAACGACAGTGCTTTGTTTTTTGTTTCCAATAATCGCAGGTGGAAACAAAAAACAAACCACTGTCTTGAGGCATACGGGCGAGGACAACCCTGGACAACCACACGCCGATCTCCCCGCCCCTTGCACGAAGTGATATTGCACAATTATTAACCTCCAGATAAAGAAATAGAAACGATTTGTTGCATTCAATAAATAAATATTGTACGTTCTTTCTTAAATTAATATTGTACTGTATATAATAAATAAATATTGTTTAATTTAACACTTGTTATGAGCTAAAATCTTTAACTTCAAAAACAATATTCATTCTTTGAAAATAATAATAGGTAGGTAATTAACTACCGTCTCACTTCGATCAACTAGACATCTTATAGTCGAGTCGAGATTTAATCAATGATCTGTCAATAAACCTGACAGCGACGGAGTATGGGATTTCTATGTTTATTTAGCAAAGTTCCTGACTCTATTTAAAAAGTTTTTCACGCCTATAACTTTATATCAGACTATTATGGTACGGAGTTATTGTTTCGAATTAAAATCTGTCACAGAATTACGTCGAAGGTACCGAAAATATTTTAAATTTGAATTTATCTAAAAGACATACATAACCATGAAGATATCTTCACGCTGTATCCCCAACGGTGTAGTCAGAGAGGACGGAGCGCCAAGGGTCTCGGCCCTTACATACTTCTTTCGCCTCTCCAAATCGCATTATTCTCTTCACAAATTTAAGCTTAGGTATGCAAGTACTTTTGACATTGCCATCAGATAACACTTTGACGATTTGATCGTCATAAGTCAGCCTTGATCTTCCTTGGTTTCTGCTACCACTCAAGTTTACACGTTTTGAAAACATAATGTACACTAGGAAAAACATAGATCTATTTCAAAGGAAATGTGTTACTAATGGTATGGAAACTCGTGGTCGTGATCAGCTAGATACTGCTAAATTTAAATTACAAAAGTCACTCAACTGTGTTCGTTTTTATAATAAATTTCCTCTAGAAATTATTCAATTAACGGAAAAGCAATTTAAACTTGTTATTAAACGCACACTGATTGGAAAAGCATATTACAAAGTTAGCGATTTCATTGAAGAAAAAACAATAGTCTCGAAATAATCTTCTCTGCACACGCATTTACTGGCTTTATAAATATTGTATTTTAAATAACTATTGTAGAATGATATTGAAAAATGATACCTGACTGAGTTTCTTGTCGGTTCTTTTCAGTGTTCGGGTTTTCTGTTCGAACCGAATTAAAGAAACGAACCAAAAAAAAGTACCTTGCAACTGGGTTTACTTGAATAAATTTATTTGACTTTGACTCACTTAGACCTGGTAGATTTTCTTCGTAAATTTTCTTCGTCAATCTTTCAGCACTTATTTTTTCTATGTGCACGAACTATCTAAGCACAGAAAACAACTAGATATGTAATTATATGCATTAATTAATTAGTCCTCCACCATCTGATTCTGTTTTGTCATTGTATTTATTTATCGTTGGTTATTAATTGGTTAGTTGTTACTATGTATTTATTGTTAGTTGATATTTATTGTTGATCGTGGGCTCAAAATGCCTACATATTTTATTGTACTTTGGTGCTCCGTCCATAAATATTTTACTGCATGTACTTGCACGTTATGATTTACGTTATGAAACACCGTTTGATAACGATAACATCCATTTTATTTTTTAAGACTCAAAAAAGATTGTTTACCTTTATGGCAAATCGGATTGAAATGGGTCATATTTTAAATAACTACACATATACATATTTTAAATAACTAACTAAATAATAATTGAATGTTTAATTTTGTCTAATTTTTGAAGAGAATTTACAGTAGAATAATTTTTCCAATGAAAATTTGAATTTATTTCTAAGTGAATAATATTGGGTCCTTACATATGAAATTGGCGTTTTGTACGGGAGAAATATAAAGTCATTTTTTTTTTTATAAATATATTTAATTAATCAAAGTATGCACCGTTGTTATCTATGCACTTTTGCCATCTCATAGGTAGTTCATTGATCCCTTTACTGAAAAAACCATGGGGGCAAGAATCAATAAACTCTTTGAAGGCGGTTTGGACTGCTGCATCGGAGTTGAATTTTTTTCCCTGTAAGAAGTTGTCCAAATTCCGGAAAAAATGGTAATCTGTTGGAGCAAGGTCCGGGGAGTACGGTGGATGTCGCAGACATTCCAATTGTAGCTCATCTAACTTAGTGGTTGTTTGTTGTGCAATGTGTGGTCTTGCGTTGTCGTAAAGCAGCAGTGGCCTAGAGCGGTTGACCAATCTCGGTTGTTTAGCAGCTAGTTCTTCCTTCATGGTTTGCCCAGATTTTAGAAAGCTGTAGTGAACGACACCGGCGCTAGTCCACCAAACACTCACAAGTAACTTTTTCTGAGTCAATTTTCGTTTAGGGCAGGATTTGGCTGGGTCTCCAGGGTTCAGCCATTGCGTCGAACGCTTCCAATTATCGTACAGTATCCACTTTTCATCACAAGTAATGATTCGATTTAAAATCCCTTCATTATTGTGTCGGTTGAGCAAAGTAACACAGCAGTCGACGCGTGTTTGCAAGTTCGATTCACTCAATTCATGAGGTACCCATCGTTCAAGTTTTTTTACTTTCCCGATTTGTTTCAAGTGGATTAATACAGTTTTATCACTTACCCCGAAGCCTGCAGCTATCTCTGAAGTGCTTTGTGATGGATCCGCTTCCACAATAGCCTTTAACTCTTCATTTTCCACTTTGGTCTCCTGCCGTCCACGGGGTTGGTTCTGAAGGTCGAAATTTCCAGAAAGAAAACGTTGAAACCAAAAACGTACCGTGCTTTCTTATGCAACACCAGCGCCGTACACATCATTAATCCTTCGAGCTTTTTCTGCAGCACTGGTGCCACGGTAGAACTCGTACTCGTAAATATACCGATATTTCATGTTTTCCATTGTGCGGTAATAAGCGACGTCAAAGAAAAAAATAATGAGGAAAGAAACAAATGAATGACTGTTTTCAAAACTCAAATGTACCAGCTAAATGAATTTATAAATTTGAATTTGGAATTCTTAACCAAAGAGGAGATATTTCAGATCAAAGTGGTCAGTACGACAAAACGCTAATTTCATATGTAAGGACCCAATATTTCATTATTTCCAATGTAACAATTAGTAATATCAAAACTAACATTTGAACTTCGCTGTTAACAACGGTTTATTTCAGTAGCATGGAATAGAAAATATTGTTATGTAATTAAACAATACATAGATACGTATGTATGCACCATTGTACGTATGTCTGTAGATACCACGAGTAGATATAACGCTATAACGCCTTGCTTTATCAAAACAATCAGGTTCCCACCTTCACGCGCTCGAGGTTTCCCCTTTCCAATGGGTTAATAAGCTCGCCATTGTGTTAGGCATTTCGTTGTTATTAAAGTAATTTACAAAACATTTTCAAGGAAAGTCATTTGAGTACAGCGATACGGTTTAAATATAGTAAAAAATTAGAAGAAAGGCTCAATCTTTATTATTGTTAGTGTACGAGTATATAGATATATAGGTATCATTTTAAAGATATTTATACATTATCCGAAAAAATATTTGGTACAAGATGTTTAGTGATAAAAATAAAGAAACTACAAATTTAATTGGTTCATAGTGATTAAAAGAACATGTGTTTAACAGGTTCTATACTCTGGAGTTCTACTTTTGAATAGAGTTTTCATATTGCTATATTTTTGACATAACGTGTTGGTCAGAAAATAGGTAAAGGATAATTTCTTTAGGCTAATTTTGTAACTTATGTACATATGTGTAATATAATATTAATAGAATACTGTCATACATAGTAAAAAATGAAAACAGTTGTTTCACTAAAATATGTATCAATACAAACCCAAGCAAGTTCAGTACAAACCCAAGTACGAAATTATCAGTACAAACCCAAGTAGTACTAGTCTAATGAGTGCAACCAGACACAAAGTCCTTTTAAAATTTGTGATTTGAAGAAAATGTTTTTATTCCATCGTCCTTAACATTTTCTTTTCCTATTGAAGGAAAGGCAGTTAGCTAGAAACCATTCTATGTTTTATTCGAGTTCAGATACGAGGACGATTTTTACCCTTTGTCGTCCATAATTGAATTTCGTTTGGAATAAGTCTCGTTCGCGGTTAAAACTTTCGAGTTCTTTTTTGTTAGAATCCTTTTATATTTGAGAAAAAGTCACCGTGTTGAAATATATTTTATTAAGTCTTGAATTCTTGGAATAACAAGATTATTTTTGGATTCGTTTTCACCTGGCGATGAGATTAAAAGCTAACATAAGAATTATAATCTGTAACATGTTTTTCCTAAAATTTGTTATTAACACATGTTGTAATTAAATTTAATTATAAATTCTCTTCAGTTTGAGAGAGAAAGAAAAACGTGGTCTGTGTTAACTATTCTCCTCCCGCACAGGTCATAAAAATCGGCGAAGAATAGGGAGGGCTTAATCGGTAAAGGACAGGTAGAGCTTATTGTAAATAACTAGTTTAAGAGATCTAACCACCTGTCAGTATGTAGTTGTTTCTGCAACAAATGTGAGCATTCACTAACTTTTAAAGTTATGTTGACTACGTCGGTTTCAAATTGGGTTACGTAATACCTAATTAGTTAAAAATAAAAATAAACATACTATACGTAGAAAAAAACTATGTGTTCGGTTTTTCTTAAGTAACTTCGTTACTCTGTAATTCGCAAATTCGTTATTACTTAAGAAAATTCTTAAGTTATTTCATTAAATTATATTTTAATTGCTTAAGGATTCTTACATAAGAATTTAATTTTATATTACTTAGGAACTAAATTCTTAAGTAAACAATTTTTAGAGTATTAGGTGTTGAATAATAACGGATCGGATTCAAAGCTAGATGATCCAGCAGAGAAAGAAGAGGTAAAAAGACAGTGGGCTGGTCACATTTGTTGAAGAATTGATAACAGCTGGGGCAAACCGCACAGATGAGTTCTAGAGTATAGCCTCTTTCAGAGAGGAGGAGCGGCGGTCTAGAAAAGCGAAGATCGGACTCAATTGCAAGGTTTGGGAGAGGTCTATGTTCAGCAATGCATTATCATGTTGAATGAATGAAAGCGCCTGAAATATATTAATCCAAGTTCAGAATAATCGTTTCTAAGGTGTAACAAATTCAACCTAAAAGAAGAGTTTTTACTAAGTTTTGAAGTTCGAGTGTTTTAGAAAAAGTTAATGATTATTTAATAATTATTATTTATTTAATCTTCACGCTGTATCCTCAATGGGGTAGTCAGAGTGTAATATTATTATTTATATGTATTAATATTTATACATTATTAATAAAAATGTTTTTAAATACTTTATTGAAAATAAAAATGTACATACATACATTAATATTTACAAACTTAAAACTACACATTATCTTAAATAATAGACTTCCTCAAAGTTGCCGCTTAAAAAGCTGTCATTGCTTAAGGTACCCAGCAGACTGGCAGCATTGCTTCTCTGAATAGCCAAACTGATTCGTTGGCGGAAGAAGCTGCCAGTCCGGCGGTCTCGCGAAGCGTCGACCAGTCTCTAACAAATTTCAGAAACCAGTCGATGGGCTTCGGGGCTCCAGGGACCCAAAGTTTCGAATGCAAAGGGCGTAAATATGAAACTCTCAGAGAGAGTCGCATACTTACGCCGTTTCAAGTTCTCGGCAGTGCTGGCCGCGGCACCCGCTGCCATGGAAGTCGCCGGTACATGAGAAACAGCAAATGTATCGACACAAGTGGCATCCTACACCAGCAATCTTCCAAGTTTCCAAGTATTGAGCGTCAAACCATCCGGTCTCCTGCCGTCGCTGCGCGCAATACCTACAGCCTCTAAGACTGCAGGAACGCCAGCGGCGACAAGAGCCCGCCGAATGACGTCATTCAAGGCAGCATGACGTGACATGCGGTCCACACAGTAAGTAAGTAAGCGGTAAGTAAACAGGATAAACCGTGGTATAACCGTGGATAAACATCGACGAGATCACCACAGCGGCAAAGGTGAGGAAGGTTAGTCCTGGCCTCTAGACGAAGGGATACTATAAGAGAAAGTGTGGTATTGTCAATTAAGGTTCCTAAGTTTTTTGAAGGTATTACCTTCAACCAGTGTCCTGACTCCTTCTCAGAAACAGCCAGGAGGCGAGACCGATCTTTTTCGGTACTACAAGAATCTTAAAGTTGTAAATGAAATTAATAATTATAAAATTTTCATTAAATAAATAAATATTTAGTAATTATATGGAGTTAATAATTTATAAATATAATAATCGCTACATAAAATTGCGATAAATCCATGCATGATTGTGTCGACAGATGTTTTTCATTTCCTTTTTATTGTCGTTCTTTGCGATTTTTTACAAACCGAAGCAGATTTTTCTGTGAATCAGGTTTTCTTCCAATAAACGAATATTTATGTAAATGCGGCAGTCCACAAAGAGCGCATAAAATTGCTCTCTATTTTATGTGATCTGGGGATGTTCACGGTTAAGACGTTAGGGATTTTTCTTTTCCTTCAGTAAGTACTTCAATTCGCATAGGTACTCATACGTTTACATATATTCATACCTGTGTAACAATATGTTATATAATTACGAGTATCATTTATTGTGGTCTAAGTTCGAATAAAAAAATTACAACGTCCAAAGTAATTTTAAAATTATCTAAAACATAATGTATAATACCAGTACGTATATTTCTTGACCACAGACGTGCCCTTATTTATATTAAGCTTTAATAACCATAATTAATTTGTGCTTACAAATAGTTGTTATTATTAACGAGCGTATGTAAATTTTATATACGAATAGTTAAAATATGAAACATTCTAAAGAACTCGGACGATTTACTATAACGTCGGCGATTCCTCAAACACGTGGTTTGTGCCACTTTCGTTTCAAAAGTGACCGTTAAGCAGTAAGATAAACGCCGGCTCTACCAAACTAACGAATAATGTTCTGTTATTGGTGGAAACGGGAGGATCGTCACAAAGGAATAAAGAAGAATAATAAACGTTCCACCTCGCTCCAGCATAACGTTGCCACTTTTTCATGCCATACTGCTACCAATGCCACATCCTTAGTAGATGGCCCACTGAATCTCCAATATGGCCGGGCTGAAGCTTACCCGTTCTCTGGTGACTCGCTTGTTTTCCCTCACACCACCTTCGACCACAAATCACTCATCACAATGTCATCATCCCACTTCTGATGTAGGCACGAAGATACGAATATGTACAACCACATCGAAACTCTTCATTAGTGTAGGTTTAAGATCTCGATAATGTAAACTAATTAAGTTATTTTTACGTAACAGTTACCTAAAACATAAGAAGGCTAAATTATAGCCTATATTTTAAGACGTTGGCGATCCGTAAAAAAAAACACGTGCCCAATAAGTCCAATTCAAAAGTGACTGATAAGTAGTTGCCGGTCCACACCAACGACTGACGTTCCACCCGAGTGTCGCCATTCTCGTCATTCCGAACTGTAACAGATTTTACTGTATACACTCTAAATACACACATCAAAAGAGTCTAGGGATTGAGTACATTTTTAACTATAAAAAAAGTATCCAATTAATGTTTATTAAATCTAGTCTTCCAGACTGGCTTCTTACTTTAATTCCTATGTTTAAGTTAACAACTTATACCTATAATTTGTAAAAATTAAGAAAAATTGAAATTTTTGCAAATTGTAGGAAATTAACCTAAGTTAATGTCGTCAATTAAATGGCAAAAAAGGCAAAAATGAGGAATTTTAAAATTTTCATTGTAAAGAAAAAAAAATTAATAATTTATTGTGTGCTTAAAATCATTTCATCAGAATCACTTTGAGGAATGGCCGCCCGCGTTCTTTCTAACTAGTCAAAAAGTTGTTGTAGGTAATGCACGGCATCCATACTCGGCGGAGCTTTTCTTTGGAGCATATCCCATGCGTGCTCAATTGGGTTGAGGTCTGGCGATTGGGCAGTCCACGGCAGAACGTTGCTGCTAGCATAGGCATGAGTGCGTGTTACGACTCTAGCTGTGAGTGGACGTGCATTGTCGTGCATTAGTCGAAAGGAATCATCCAACCGGCTTCGCAAAGGGATGATCACGTCTGAAACAATCCTCTCCGCATAAATCTGAGCATTGAGGTTGGCCCTGATCCAAATGAGATCGGTTCTTCCACCGATCCAAATACCGGCCTAAACCATTATTGTTCCCCCTCCATATGAATGAACTTCCTGACAAAATTTTAAACGTTCTTAACGTCCAGAGGTCCTCCAAACTCAAGTACGTTTTGTATCCGGCTTCATACCGAAACGAGATTCATCGGAAAAGCGAACACAACGCTAATCTTCCTCCCAATTTCTGTGTTCGCGAGCCCATTGTAAACGGGCCCTACGATTGCAGGGTGCTATAGGCGGAACTTTCAGCGGACTTCAGGAACACTGACTCACTCCACGTAAACGATTTCGGATGGTCGCTTATCAGCAAGCCTGAAGAGCTGTGGAATCTCGTAGCCAACATCATGGCGGTCGTGGTACGATTCCGTCGAGCAGTATTTTAGATGTGATGGTGATGAGACATACGATAGCGTGTCCAGAGAGGGCTTATGACGCTCTGTGTAGTGCCAAGAGCGACAGCCAAAGTACGTTGCCTGGAACCAGCTTGCAACATTCCGATGGCTCTCATGATCTCATCTCGTTTCGAATGATGTCGTCGCTCCATGTCGATGCAATTTTTTTCAGTTACGATGCAGAAATTGTAATGGTTTTATAAAAACGCTATTATACACTTTTATAGGAATCCTGATTGACAGCTGATTTTCTATTTTTAATTAAAATTTAAAGAACATTCTTTATTCAAATAGTGAAAATCACTAAAAAAAATCAATGACGATTCAAAAAAGTTAAAATAATAATCCTCAACTGCGGCGATACTCTAAAACATACTTGATCCCTAGACACTTTTGATGTGTGCTTATTACAAAAATATAACTCTCTAACAATAACTGTTATTTGTCGTATTAGGTAAATACTCAGTATTTCGCTGTCTGTTGAAAAACATACTGAACTTTATTATTTTCGACTCTTTGTTTTACTCGTTTCGTTCTTTTTAATAAAATTATGACGCATAGATATTTTATAAGAGAAAGAAAAGGAACCTCAATAAATAGAATCAGCTCCCACCAATACGTGACCGGAAACATGATCTCATTATCACTCTATAGACAGATGTTATCCAATAAGTTTTATCCGATACAACATCATGCTCTACTGTGGCAGCACCACGAATGTTACATTTAGGTTCATGATTATAATTTACACAAAATTAATTATAGCAACAAAATACTCCAATTACATTCGCGTTACACTTTTCCACCGGCATAGTTTTCAAATACATGAGTATATTTATGAGTTGAAAGTAACGGATAATTATTCTGGAAAAAGAAAAAAGACAGGCAGCTTCTAAATACTTTTATTAACAGTTTACGAATACGTATTTAAACGTACAATGACTTCTTTAGATCTAACTGATCGCCTGCATAGTAAGTTTCTACATAAATATTTGAGTTTTATTTCGTGCTTTTCAGTGTTTTTATTTTAAAGTCGGTTTATCGTGTGACACATAAAACAAATACACGTCGAATTGAGAACGTCCCTCCTATTTTGAAGTCGTTTATTAAGGTCGCTCCGAGTATTTTTTTATACGATAATTCATATTTTTATAAGAAAGAGGATTAACAACAAGTAAGCTTAGTTGATTAGTCCGTAATCGATCCTGACCGCGATGTAAGCAAATCTGTGCCAGATTTCTATATTGTTCAGTTTCATACCGTACCTAGTAGTCTAAAAATGTTATATTATAATAGAGTACTATACCCACAAATTTTAATAATGACAGGCTCACAGAACACGCCATTATTTTAACCGATCCGGCTACAGGTGTGACGATAAATCTTGGTTAAAAACTGTCCTTTGTTGTAAATGGGTGGGATATTGTGTCCGATCGAACCTTTGTTAGACAATTTAAAAAACGTCTACTATATCCTCTTATGTCTTTCAATATAGTCGGAATTTAACTTTATTTTCAGATTACATTAGTATTACATATCCTGCTTTTTTACTTTAAAAGAAAGCTCTACGATAAAGTTTGTGTTGCGTTTGGTGGTTGATAACAATTTAAAATGCGCGACAGTACTGGTGCGCTGAATTGCCTTTAATAGAATTCAAGTTTTCTTTTAAATATGTAAAGGGAGCAAGTAATATTAAATTGGTATACTGTGAAAAAGTTTAATATCTGAGACATAGTTTCAGTGAATTGATCTATTGAAAATGCTTAAATGAAACAGTTGAAAACATTACACATTCGTGTATTTTTATTTACATAAGCACCATATTATCATTGAATAACGTTATTTTAGCTGTCCTTTTTATTTAATTTTTTTTTGTTTTATTGGTTGTTACTGATAGACATAGTAAAATTTTAAACTCTACGTCGCATAAGGTATTAAGTCGACCTACGGCATTAGGCAACCAAAATAGGCCGAGTTGCAAACATTTTACATCAAATAAGCCAATCAGTAGTCATTTCACTAAGAAACAAAGCACAAACAATGGTTTAATACTTGCATTGCCAAGTAGTGGAATCTTTGCTCATATTTACGTATACGCCAACTGATACCGTAATATTTAATCATAATAATCATTTCATTACGATTATGATAATTATATATTAGCTGTTGCCCATGACATCATCCGCGTGGAAGTAAAAAAGTAGCCTGTGTCCATCTCCGGGGTTTAATCTATTTCCGTTCTAAATTTCATCAAAATCGGTCAAGCCGTTCAGGAGGAGAACCATTAAATGACGATAACTTTTTTAACTGTCATCTGATTTTAATGAAACAAAGCCTAAATATTGCTGCAAGCAAGGGACGAGAGGAACAATTTACTAGGAATTTTAAAGAAATCAAATACAGTCACACAGTCAGTGATTTATTCTTTTAGAATAAATTCTTTTAGAAACGGGTTTTTTAGATAGTCAATTAATGTAATATGGAATAACCTAAATAGTTATTTATAAAAGAACTCTACCTTTTTATAAATTATGCTATTCATGACATAATACTATTTGCGTGACCCGCTCATTAATGAGGGATGCCACCCTAAAAATGACCTTCGTAGTGTTAGTTCAACCTGGTAACGGCAGCTAAATGTTTACTCAGCACTGACCCCATCACGTCATATCAAAGAAGTAAAAATGGGTAGGACACTATTTAGCGTCCAAATATTTATTTGAATACATTTTCATTTCAGTTTAATTGTATCGTTTTGTTATTACCGAGGCGAAAATGTGTGAGGAGAATGATGAGATTTGAGGAAGTGAAAGAAGTATGTAAGGACCGCGACGCTTGGCGCTCCGTCCTCTCTGACTACCATTAGGGATACGGCGTGAAGATATGTATGTATGTATGTATGTTATTTTGTAACACGAGCTGAGTATCTTTTTAAGATACTTACGGTTTAGAAGGAATGTCAAAAGCACTCGCATATCTCGGCGAAATGGTGGAGGAGAATGATGAGATTTGAGGAGTCGAAAAAAGTATGTGAGGACTGCGACGCTTGGCACTCCTTCCTCTATGACTACCCCGTTAGGGATATTGCGTGAAGATATGTATGTAAAAATAATGGGTAAGAACGATAAATTTCACACTACTTGTGCGTAACTATTAAGATTGTTTTTATGTTAAGATCGTAATTCGAAAATATGTAATCAGAATAAATAATCTTATAAGTATATTATGCTATTATAATTAAGTGGGTAACCACATCTAAAATAGATATACATCTATTATTGTCCGATCCTCAGAAAAGAGAAACGAACATTAACAATAGAGAGTTTTACTTGTAAATAAAAAGAAAGATAAAGAAAAGATCGCGTACTTCAAAAATGAAGAAACTAAAATCGGTCGACGTACCTTTGTATATGACATATATTTACATCTAATAAGCCAATCGATTGCCATTTCGTAAAAAAACAGGATAGCAAGTTATGATTTGCAGCTTTTTCCAGCATTGCAGCTGTTTTCATATATGCAGTTTTCAAGACATAAGAGATAAGTAATATTGTCATTAGTCATAGGTATCTGTATTTCGAGAAGTAAATAAGAAGTCGGTATACCATTTTTGTATACGAGTAAATATATTTATCGATAATATATTTATTTAACATCGATAATAAGTTATCGACCAAAAGCATTTTGGTAATGTCTTCATTCCCAGAATTTTCAGTATGTTATACGAGATAGATCACATTTAATTTATCATCTATGTCTAAATTCGTGATGCCAAGCTGGTTTTACAAAATAGCTTTAAAAGCAGGCCTTTCATACCAGACGCAATATTCATTATGTCACGCGCTCGGTGGTTTTGTCGCTGGCGAGGTCATGAATTAAGGTGCGAGCCCATTATGCTAGACAGGAAATTTGCACGCCTTGCGTTTTCACGTTTTAGATGCGGAGGTAGTGGGTATGTTGCTTATTTAGTTAGATACTCTCTAGGGAATATCTTGAAGACAAAGAATATCGCATCTGTTAACAACTATGTATTTCTCTTGATAATAAAGTTGAAACTACCTGGCCACGCTACACTTTTTAAGACTAGGCTAGGCTAAGCCTAAAGGCTTAAGGTTTTTTTATGTAAAATCTTATACTTCAGAGTATATATATCTTCATGCTGTATCTCTAACGGAGAAGTATGCAATGCTTGACGATTTGTCCCGTCTGTATCCGTTAGAGATACAGCATGAAGATATATATATACTCTGAAATATAAGATTTTACATTCAAAACCTTTAAGCCTAAAACCCAGTCTTAAAAAGTGTATCGTGGCCAGGTAGTTTTAAATTTATTATCAAGAGAAATACATAATTGTTAACAGATGCGATATTCTCTTCAAAATTCATGATTCTCGTTACACACTGTCTTTAATGTCTACTAACAAGGAATCTCAAACTGTTTGATGTTCTTAAGTCGTCCTAGTCTTCCTCGATATCTACTACCAGTCGCTTTCGCTCTATAGATTTTCTTTGTCAGTCGTACTACACTCATTCTCTCTGCTTGCCCGAATCATCTAGACATATCATACGGCGTATCTTTCTCTTTATCGTGTATTAAGTTCGAATAAGACTATCAGTTATCTAGCATCTCGTTGTAATAATAATGTCATGACATGTTGCTTGACTGAGCATAGCTTTCGTAACACATTTTTTATCGACTTTTATTTAACAACTTTGAGACTAAAAACGTGGTTTATTTCTTCATAATAATTTTAAACATAAATATTGATTTTAATGAAGTAATAATTTTAGTTAACAACTAAGTTTAACTTAGTTAAAACGCTAAGACGTATAAAAATAAATCTTACTGTAGTTTATGCTTTAATTTTCAGTTATCTGCAAATATAAGATAGAGGCTGTCTTTACAAAATCCAAATTAATCTCTTCTCAGTTTTAAGGGAAATCTCTGCAAATAGCGTCCTTTGCGAATTTTATAGCGATTTAGATTAACGGATTTTGAATGTTTTCAAGTATTTCGAACTACGGCGTGCTTTCTGAGACTGAATCTGAGTTTTCGATACTTTGTTTCAATTTGTACGAATATTTTTCGGATAAAGAAATTTACTACTAGTTAAAAACAATGTGTCTTCACAATCCATCCCTAACTAGATAGTATACACAAAGGTGGGAGACAAAAATTCAATTCTAAATGGGTACTTTCAACAGGATTGTAAGGGATAGTTCATGCGATTAAATTATGCGATAAATTAATTAAATTATTAAGCATGCGTTAAACCTGGAAGATAAGTCTGGAGCTACTAAGACAACAGCAAAGGCAGCTCGTGGATCTATATGGTACTTACTATTTAAAAAAATAGTAACATAACAATGTATGCATTCAGAAGATATTAAAAAAAATGATAGGAATGCAATTCTTAGGCTTCTCTGATACAAAATGATCTTTTTAGAATTGATTGTTTCTCAATTTTTTTCGCTCGTTTGAGTTCTATTAAAAAGTAGATCCCACCTAAAATAGAGTACATATGTGGTATGTATGTGCCTATAATTAGAGCCTTTGAATTCTATAATAATATGTAGAAAAAGTATAGTTAAAGATTAAATAAATGTTTTCGTCATTATTATAGTTGATTACATGCAAATTTTTTAAAGATAAAATTTTTTATGAAAAAAAATTAAACCGTATTCAAAAAAAAAACACTGAAAAGTGCAAAATAACTACCTTTACTAATCAAAACACAAGTACAATTAAAATAACTAATATATAATTAAATTTGACAGTTACTGAGATCGGTGCTAAGCCTACCAAACTAATAGACTTTCTGTTATTGCACATTGATTTGGCACCGACTTCAATAACTGTCAAATTTAATTATATAGGAATGTGTACCGTGTATATAAAGTTATTTTAATTGTTCTTGCGTTTCGATTAGTAAAGGTAGTTATTTTGTACTTTTCAGTGTTTTTTTTTTTGAAGGCGGTTTAATTTTTTTTCATAAAAATTTTTTATTTCTCCCTTTTGAGTGGTCTTGACCTAAATAAATATCTAGGGCAGGTCTGCAATTAACTTCTTTCTAATTCCGGAACGTAACGATATACAAGAGAATCATCAATGTAAATAAAGGTTATAACCAGGTCGCGTTATTTAGTGTATCTCGAAGTCCAAGCTTCAATACCGGTGAAATTTAAATAGAACTACCTCTGAGGTATTACCTACCAATCAAAGAAAGAATTTTCAAAATCGGTTCATAAATGAAGGAGTTATGCGGTAAGAAACATCAAAAAAAAAATTGACATACAGTCGAATTGAGATTCTCCTCCTTTTTTTGAAGTTTTAACCTACTTCAAAAAAAGGAGGAGATTCTCAATTCGACTGTATGTTAATTTTTTTTTTGTATGAATAAATAAATATAAATGTAATATGTTTGTATTCTCACGCAGGTCGTGAAACTCTGCGCATGAGTACAGGAGTAGGGCCTGTTATAAGGAGCTAGTATGTATGTTTACAGAGGATGAGTTAGCAACCACCAATCAGTCACTATATGGTTAAACTGTTGTGGCTTAATGTTTATTGTCCGCCCTTACCAAATGGAACGGTAAGTGTAGTCTACCCCGAGGTAAATGTCGTGAAGTTATGTATTTACTGAACACCATGCTATTTACCATTCGCAGAGGACAAGTTACTTGCTATATAAATAGTATGTAACTTAAAAATAAATTTTAAAATTATTTTCTTTGTATTTGTTTTGTACTTATCTCATTTAAAATTATATTTTGCACATAATATTACATAGAAAAGGCATACAATAGCTACACATTGCATAACATAATGTATAAAATTTTACGATTCATTTGTTTTTTGGCCAGACGCTTTGACGCCGACCTGACCCGACAACGATTTGGCTACGATTCTGACAAATCGAGATGTTCCACTTTTGTTAAATTTAATGTATTTGATAACTTTTCAGAGCAGCCTTCAAATAGGCCATTCGTAAATATATTTACCTATTACACAAAAAAAAATATTTACTTAAGTATAAAGAAGAGTTTATATCTTTATATACGGTACATATGTATACATAATTATATTCAGAAGGAAAATCTGTAAATTCCATAATAATTAACATTTTACAGAATTGAAAAAATAAAGTAGCTATTTCATTTTATTTTGGTTTCATATACATATTTTTATATTAAAAATGAAGTATCATATTTTTTCCCTCATTACAAAATAATAATTTATAAGGCTTTTCCGCATTATATTTATGATAGATAAGAATAATTGGAATATGAGTAGGAACTTCAGGTTCTTTTCATTTCATCTAACGTAGGTAGGTATAAAATGAGCACACAATATTATATATTATATAACCCACAAAATCTTTTAGCGAAATTTCTGAAATCTTTCCTTAAGAGACTTCATTGTGAGGAAAATGACGACAATTATCTATTCAGAGCTTCTGTCTTACCTTCCGAGATATTGGATTTTACAAGTGGCTTTAATTTTTTTGTATCACGATTTACTTCTATTATTTAAAATAAAAATCCTGTTTGATGATATTTATAATTGAAAAACAAGATTTTTAAAGTTCCACTCGAATTGGTATTTTTTATTTATCCAATTAAAATTATTTTGCCGTGGAATTTGAGACATTTGAGAAATTAATAATTTTGTCAATTAGTTCGAAATAGTTTTGGCCACTAAGGAATCGAAAGCAATAAATACGAAAAATTTTCGCTGCACTTCTATTTTCGCCATTCTTGTATCTCTCTTATACAATATAGTATTTCAGTCACACACTTGTGTCTTCGATACACATTTCATTTCATACATACACCATCATTTATACCATGTGTATGTATTATACAGACGTATTGCATTTTTAGCAGCTGACAATAAAGTGAACGGTGCTCTGTCCGCATTAGTGGGTAGTGTGAATATATCTAACACTGTTAAAATGGCCATCCACAATGCGGTGTTGGTGCCAACTTTGTTGTACGGTAGTGAGGCCTGGATATACCCGAAATCGAGTGAAAGTATGATAAATGCTGTGGAGATGCGGTCTCTCAAAAAATTGCGGACAGGATAAGCAATGATGAGATACGCAATATGACAGGGTTGCACAACAGTGTTATTGTAAAAATGAAGAAATATGCTTAGATGGTTCGGGTACTTGGAAAGAATGAGTGATGAAAAACTGACGAAGAAAATCTACAGAGCGAAAGTGAGTGGTAAAAGAACCCAAGGAAGACCAAGGTTGACTTATGAAGATCAAATAGCCAGAGTGTTAGCAGACAGAAATGTCAAAAGCACTCGCATACCTAGGCGAAAATGTGTGAAGAGAATGATGAGATTTGAGAAAGCAAAAGTGGTGTAAGGACCGCGACTCCTGGCGCTCCGTCCTCTCTGACTACCCCGTTGGGGATACAGCGTGAAGATATGTTATGTTATTGCATTTTTTAATGCCAATATTATTAAAGACATTTTATTTTAAGATAACTATAAATGGCAATACTTGCTCCTTTATTATGTTATATAGTATTAGATATTACTTTGCGACATTTTGTTTACATTTTTTTCAAAAATTCTCTGAGTTCTTATATATTTTTAAAACGAGCAGGCGAGTCACCTGATGGAGAGTGGTATGGTATTTCACCGGGCGAGCCGGGCCAATTCGTGCTGCAATGCAGCTTGGCTCTACCACTCTTTTGCTCTGTTGGCATTAGTAGGCACTGTGAATATAACAAACTTAGCCAAAATAGCTATACGCAATGCGGTATTGGTTCCAACTTTATCGTACGGTAGCGAGTCTTGGATATGCCCGAAATCAAATGAAAGTAAGTCAAACGCAGTAGAAATGCGATCTCTTAGAGATATGTGTGGCGGCGCTCTTGTAAACAAAATAAACAACGAAGAGGTACGCAGTATGACAAGATTGCACGACAGTGACAGTGCGAAACGAGTAGTAAAAGAAGCCAAGGAAGACAAAGGCTGACTTATGAAGTTCAAATAGCTAGAGCGTTAGCAGACGGAAATGTCAGAAGCACTCGCATATCTAGGCGAAAATGTGTGAGGAGAATGATGACATTTGAGGAATTGAAAGAAATATGTAAGGAGCACGACGCTTGGCGCTCCGTTCTCTTTGACTATCCCGTTAGCAATATAGCGTGAAGATATATATGTAAATAACTAAAATTAAAATTTTGAAACTACCGAGACGAAACATAATTTCGACCCATTTCCACCATACGCAGTTTAAAAGAACTCTCTCAAAAACTGCAGCTTATAAAAAAAACAGAATGTGAGTCATCTATTCAAGAGCAACAATACCCACAGACAAACACACATACAGATAGACAGAACAAGCGTCAAACTACTAACACATCTCTGTGATACATATTTTCTATCGGAGTTTAAAAAAGGGTAAAAATTGCTTTACAACGTCTATCTTCGCACTTTAATTCTCCAACTGAACGGTGGACAAAATATTTCTTTTAACTTTTAACTGATATGTAGTTGCGCGGACTTTGAGAAAACTTTTAGGTCATGGGTGCTCACATTTTAATGATGTATAAGAAAAGTTGTTGAAATATGAGAAATCCACGCCTACTGTATCTTAAATTCCTGTATAATCATTTTCGTGTCTCTGGTTGTACTGTATGTACCCACGCTTGTATATTATGGGAGCTGAAAACCACACGCAACCAGGAGGTTAGAGCTGATATCAACTAAGAAGGGAACAATACATAGTACATATTTTACTTCATGCCATTTATCATTCGTGGGTGGACAAAGAATAAAGACGTTACTGAATCACATCTTGAAACCACTTTTAGCGATAAGTAGTCATATTTACAGATGTCAGAGTGCAACTAGATAATGACGAGTTGCTCATTTCTCTCATACTAGTTTTGAACAGTGAGCTATATCCCTGGTCCAGCTTTTACGGCCTAAGATATGCAGTTGGCACGTTCTAAATAATGTACATATGTCTTTCTCTCGAGGAATTCAAATCAAATCTATGTTGATGTTAATGTACTCTGATTATTATTATTTATAAAAAAATTAAACCACCTTCAAAAAAAACACTGAAAAGCATAAAATAACTACCCTTTACTAATCAAAACTAAAGTACAATTAAAATAACTTTATAAATACGATACACATACGAAGGCTGCTATTTATGTATACGGAATAACAAAGTGAAACAAACATATAGCATTTATTATAGTTTTATGGCTTTTCAAAATATTCACCATGATGATTGATGCACTTTTGAATGCGTTGGAACCAATTTTTGTAGCACTTTTTCCATTCGGATTGATGTATCTCCAAAATGTGCATTTTGAACGCATCAACAGCCTCTTCACGGCTCGAAAAACGTTGACCACGTAATTTATGCTTCACGGTTGGGAATAAATAGCAGTCGTTGGGAGCCAAGTCGGGGCTGTACGGCAGAAGACCCGTTAATTCGATCTTTTGATCTTCCAAATACCGAGTAGTTTTGCCCGATGTGTGGCAACTGGCATTGTCATGATGAAGAAGGATTCTGCGTTGTCGGTTGTTCTTTCTTATTTCTTCAAAGACTTCTGGCAAACAAATGGTCGTGTAACATTCACAATTAACCGTTTCACGTTGTTGTTTACTTTCAGGATCATACGCATATATCCAAGATTCATCACCTGTATAGATATTATAGACAGCTTTTGACGCACCCTGATTGTTCTTTTGTAACATTTTTTCACGCCAATCGACACGATACCGTTTTTGGTCAATTCTCAAGTTGTGCGGAATCCAACGTGAACAAATTTTTTTTACAGCTAAATGTTTGTGTAATATTTTATATATACTCGTCATACTTATGCCCAGAGACGCCTCTATCTCGCGATATGTAACATGACGATCTTGCATTATTAGTTCCCGCACAGCATCAATATTTTGAGGTACAACAACCGATTTAGGGCGACCTTCTTCAACTTCGTCCGTGAGTACAGACCGCCCACGATTAAACTCACTAAACCAGTGAACACACAGTAGTTTTCGATGGTGCTTCGTCCCCAAAAGTCGAAGTAAGTTAATCGATACACTGTTTTTGAGTTAGCTCTCGCCGAAAATCGTAATAAACCATAGCACGAAAATTTTCACGACTTAAATCCATGGTGATAAAAACTCGCAATTTTCAAAATGACGCCACAAAGGATAAACAAATGACAGCTACATGAAACAAATTGTATTCTTCAGCCAAAGAGTTCCATTTTTAAATGTTGTAATTACTTTTTTAATATTGTTATGTAATTGGCCAGTTCCGGTTACATAAATAGCAGCCCTCGTACATGTCCATTTATATCAAAAAAACAAGCGACCATTTGCTTCAAAGTGGTTTTTGAACGAATGAATTTTGTTGGGTTCGGCTCATCTTGGAACACCCAAACAGTTGAGTGTTGTTTAGTTTCAGGATCATACGCATATATCCAAGATTCATCACCTGTGTAGATATTATAGACAGCTTTTGACGTACCCTGATTGTACTTTTGTAACATTTTTTCACACCAATCGACACGAGCCCGTTTTTGGTCAATTCTCAAGTTGTGCGGAATCCAACGTGAACAAATTTTTTTTACAGCTAAATGTTCGTGTAATATTTTATATATACTCGTCATACTTATGCCCAGAGACGCCTCTATCTCGCGATATGTAACATGACGATCTTGCATTATTAATTCCCGCACAGCATCAATATTTTGAGGTACAACAACCGATTTAGGGTGACCTTCTTTAACTTCGTCCGTGAGCACAGACCGCCCACGATTAAACTTACTAAACCAGTGATACACAGTAGTTTTTGATGGTACTTCGTTCCCAAAAGTCGAAGTGAGTTGATCGATGCACTGTTTTTGAGTTAGCCCTCGCCGAAAATCGTAATAAATCATAGCACGAAAATTTTCACGACTTAAATCTATGGTGATAAAGACTAGCAATTTTCAAAATAACGACACAAAAGATAAACAAATGACAGCTACATGAAACAAATTGTATTCTTCAGCCAAAGAGTTCCATTTTTAAATGTTATAATTACTTTTTTAATATTGTTCTGTAACTGGCCTGATCCGGATACATAAATAGCAGCCCTCGTAGGTACCTATATAATTAAATTTGACAGTTACTGAAGCCGGTGCCAAGCCCACCAAACTAATAGACTTTATGTTGTTGCACATTGATTTGGCACCGATTTCAATAACTGTCATATTTTATTATATAGGTATGTGTATCGTATTTATAAAGTTATTTTAATTGTACTTGAGTTTTGATTAGTAAAGGATAGTTATTTTATACTTTTCAGTGTTTTCTTTGAAGGCGGTTTAATTTTTTTTAATAAAAGTTTTTTATTTCCCCGTTTTGAGTGGTCTTGACCTAAATAAATATCTAGGGTAGGTCTGCAATTAGCTTCATTCTAATTCCGGAGCGCAACGATATACAAGAGAATCGTCAATATAAATGAAGGTTATAACCAGGTCATGTTATCTGGAGTATCTTCGAAATTCAATTCGAAATTCAATATCGGTGAAATTTAAATGGAACTACCACTGAAGTATTATCTACCAAACGACAAAAGAATTTTCAAAATCGGTTCATAAATGACGGAGTTATGACGTAACAAACATACAAAAAAAAACAACATACAGACGAATTGAGAACCTCCTTCTTTTTTTGAAGTCGGTTAAAAACCGTCGTGGTTATAACTAATCAACGGTTTTAGATGACGGAGTAGGTCGTCGCAAAACAATTCTCTTTGTCTTTGCTTTATATTTAGTAATCATTCAAAAACATAACAATGAAATTCTGTCGCAACATGCACATGAATCAATAGAACTTGACTTCGAGTTTCTTGCTATTTCTTTTCAGTAAGCAAAGGATTTTTCGTACTAATAATTAGTTTAATGTTTATAATATTAGCAACACCGACGATTACAGAATGAGAGAACACTGGCGCCGACTAGCAGAGCGCGACGGTGTTCGTGAGATTATGCCTATATGTACATCATAAATCAAAATTTGAGCGCACCGCGTCTTTTTTCGCTTTTTTCCTTTTCAGCTGTGGCGTTGAATGTTTCTTATACTAAACTCATTAATTATTTTGAGGTATAATTCCGAATGTTACATTTTTATAGGTACTTAACCATATTTAACACTATTTTATCTATCGATACCACTTTATTATTGATTCTAAGTTTTATGGAATATAAATTTGATGTCCGAATATTTAAGTTGATTTAGGACTTTTATGATTTTTTTCTTTACGACACCTACATGTATATCTCATATTCTAGGCTTTTTTTCTTTTTATCATGGAGCACTCAACCTGTAGAGTGTCAATGTCATTTATTTTGTATGAAAACAATTGACGTTTAAACACTGTTGCGGTTACTGCGTTCTGTTTTATAGTTTCATTTTTTGCTTAATGCGAGCGAGAGTTGATATTTGTTAGTGTATATAAAGTGAACGGTGGTGAATCAGATGGTGCGTTATTTCCTCTCCATAGGTTGAGTGTTCCATGTTTCTTAATAACACATACATATATATCTCATATATCTCATTTCCACTTCATGATTAACAGCACCGAAAATACACCGAAAATCTTTTCACATTTCAGCTGACTGACAGTCATAACTCATAATACACGGCGATGAACAATGATCCGGCTGTTACTAATAGGCAATAAATAACAGTCACACATTGGAACGTGTAGATAGATAACTCTAATTCAATGTCATAAATTTAGTACGTGTGTGCGGTCTCGGATTACTGTGGTTTCTGTTAAATCCTCACAGTTGATAGAACACAACTCAGTTGTTCTGTTTACCTCCCTTGCGATAAACAGTCGTGTTCAATTGATCTTCACAGCATCGCGTGACGTGCATATTAATGTTATTTCTAGCTGCTAATATATAATAACTGTATCGAAAAGTAGTGTAAGTGCATATATACGTATAAATCATCAGCCTGTATCCCTAACGGGGTAGTTAGTAAGGATGTGCTATTATGATAAGCATCGAGGTCCTTACATATTTTGTTCGCCTCCTTCAAAGTATTGTTAATATTATATTAATATGAAGTAAATATTCATTTAAACACTACATAAAAAAGTATCTGTCCGTTGTTGTTTTGTATCTGGAGTAATAATTTATTTATTTTTAGAACTGTAGTGATTAGAACTATAACTTTAATCGCATTATTGTACCAACTCTGATAATTTTGTAAGCTTTCAATAATAAGAGCAGATATAAAATGGGTTGCTTATGTGGTAATGGGGCTGTATACAAGAGTGATTTTTTGTTGAAAATGGCAACGTAACCAGTAGATAGTCTGACTTAAGGTAGCTGTGAAGTAAAGTGTACACTGTGTAATCGTGTACGCTGTACAGTGAGGTTGAATGAAGGTACTTAAACTTTAAGTCTAACCGCTGCCGTGTGCTATCAAACAGAAGTAGCCGAATGTAGTCAGAATTGCTATAACTTTGACTCGAACGCTCATTGCTGTAGTGTAAATTAAAGAAAGTTTAGTGAACGCAGTTATAAGACAATTATTATGTATAATATCTCAAGACAGATTGCTAGCTGTCAAAAGTGCTCGAATACCTAAGTCAGAGTGTGTGAGGAGAATAATGAGATTTGAAGAAGAGAAAAAGTATGTGAAGGCCGCGTGGTCCTCGCGGTCGCTGAATATTCCGTTGGAGATACAGCGTGAGGATATGTAGATATCTCATGTAAACAATCTTATAATCTAGATATGTTTTCCTTCTTCTAGGATATCGATGTGGGTAGAAATGTAAAATGTAATATAGATATACAATGAAAAAATGTGCTTTCGCTAGCTCGTGTAATACTTGGACACATTTTTTGACATTCAGATATACCGGCTGAGCAAATTACAAATAAATCATTATTACGAGTAAGTAGCTACGCCCTCAAAATGGCAGTGTTGTCATCTATCAACAATTATGAAACACTTAAGTCGCAGAATAATTGTTAATTGTATTTCATGTAACTCAAGCAAAATATTTTAATTAACTAAGCGTTCCTTCTGATGCCAACAGGAAACTCTACTAAACATTTAGTAAACTATCCGTTTTCGAATTCTCGACACGTCTGTTAATCAAGTGGGTATTTTAGGTCGAATCCCGTGCATATTAATGGAAATTATTTGCATAATCTTTGTTTGTTAGTCCAGATTGGGTAACTTGTTCCAGCTTATGGTGAAATTATAGTAAAGTATGAAAAACCTGTTTGGTTTTACAATCTAGTGTAAAAGTTATCGTCAGATGAAGTCTGAGTCAAAAAGTTTGAAAAATCGAAGAGAATGGAAAATTACTACGTTATGAAAAATCGTGATGACTATTACTTAAATGGCGTTCAAGAAGAACTTGCCTAAGTAGTACATATACAAATTCTTTGTATACAAAAATTTTCATCAGCCTCAATTTGTACAAATATAGTAAGGTCTTGCAATCTGATTGTACTTTTTAATTATTTTATTAATAAGTAGTATAGTATAGTAGTAGTACCTTGTATACTACATTCATTTTATTCATTATAATAGTCAACAAAAAATTTTCACGCGTTGACTGTACTCTATTCAGATCACGATGTCATTTTTAATACAATTTCAGCTCAATCTGTCAAATCCCCGTTAAATCTCTTGTACTTGTTATGTTGTTGTTGTTGTTTATCTTAATATTTCAATGAGCTGTTAAAATTTCTTAAACATGCATTGCAAAACACATAATGTGATTTAAAGCGTATATCTTTATTTGTCTAATTGTAGACATCTTTATGTTTTAATTGCAATATGTAGGTATGTAAAAGGCCCTCCGAATGATACAGCACTTTAGCTGTGAATCACTAATAAACAAGTAACAAACAGCAAATAAACAAAAGAGGACATTTTTCAATGTACATGGAAACCCACATTTCTAGCTAGTGTTTCAAAGTATAACTACTATTACTACTACTACTATTAGTAATACAATAAATTATAACAGTATAATTTAAATGCATTTCGGTTTTATCCTTTAATATAATTTAAACTAATATATAGGAAAATGAAATAGGTAGTACATTTTAATGTTACTATTTAAATTAATTTTGTGAGAGTATTGCCGTACCTGCAAAAACATTTTTACGCCCTTTTTGAAGAACCCCATACTATAGTCTCTTCTTTCCATATTGATGTGAACTTTTGAACTTTAACTATTAAAGAAAGTTTTGTAATTCTGGAAAACTTAGCTGAACTAACATGTTTAGATAACGTTCAGAGTATGCTATGAAATTAATGATGATCAATGACTTAAAAATTTGGACAATATACTATAGGAATATACATACCATATTTTACATATATACAATAGAAGAGGAATTAAATATGCATGCGTAAATATGTGTATTGTTGTTTTTAATTTGCACAGCACCTATTTAAATTTTAACGTTTAATTTTTTTTATTTTAAAGTGTGATTGAATTTGACTACTTTTACATTAATATTTCTCTCTATTGTAATATCTTCACATGATCTTACAATAAGGAAAGATGCAAAAAAAAAATTTACTAATTGGAAAAGCGGGAAAATGGCGTTCTTTTAAAAGGACGCTAGTAATATGCTACTCATTTTATGTATATCAAAGAAAAATAAGAAACAATTTTATTATTATTTATCTACCAAATCAGGAGAAAAACGTAAAAATATTTAAAATGTAAAAATGAAACTATATAATATAAAAGTTATTTTGTGTGATATGTTTTAAACATAGCTTCACCAATACTAAAGTTTTTTCAAATGAAGCATATTTAAGGAAGTTCTCATTCAATGCATCAAAAAATAGCCTCAACTTCGCACATTTCATCGTTTAGGGCAAATTTATATTAACATAGGCTACATGTGTGCGACATTATAAAAGTGAACCTATCTCTTGATAGTGTATTGTAAAGTATGGCCATCCCGCAGTCTGCTGCATATATCCAATACATTTATCTTCTGGGTACTACCACATAGCCACTGAAGAGAAGTATTCCTATTAAACACTATATCTCTTCACATGTGACGTTTGGTATGGTATAAACAATAAACATATATCTCGTGTTATCCAGTTATAGATTTTTATTGTTGATATGGTGACGCTTTTGAAAGTTGACGGTAAAGACGATACCTAATTAGATTTTCAACTAGAGAACTGTAAGATTAACGCGTCTTCTTTTGGAAACTTCAGCTAGAGTCATTTCATCTTCGCTGTCGTTATCGCCTCACGAATGCGCATAATTAGCTTTAGCTGGAATCCTTAGTTGAGTGTCAGGTAAATTTTGAATTTGGACTTGATTTTCGTCCCCGGATTCATCGTCAGTGACGTCAACATTATAATTTTCAGGGGCAACGAATACAATGCTCACAGGAATAGGAGCTGCTCATAAAATTCCAACTCTTCTATGATATCATGGAGTCCCGATTAATATCCTTTTCCATACACTTTCCTGACAAAATTAAATATTCCCTTGTAAGAAGTAGCAGAAGATATTACGACCGTGCTTTATAAAGAACACCAAATAAATTGACTAAAAAAAGAATAAAAAATGAGAATTGGTGCCAATATTTCTTTCGATTCACATAAAGATAAGATAAGATAAAAAAAATTGGAATTGTAATAATAATAAAATAACTCATCTCATATCAGTCATTAAATAAAAACTTCAAAGCTATTTAATAACGATCCATCAGTTCACTCACAATATTTAAATTGTTCTGTCACACATCTCAACTTTCAAATGTCACCATCAAAATTTGTTTATTTTAGTCTCAGGAAAGGACGCTGGTAGGAAGCTAGTGGGTTAAATTCAACATCAAACATTCTAAATCGACATTAATTTAGAGTCACATTACTTGCTTGTTTAATGTTCGTACCGTCAAACATTGCTGTTACCGACAATGAATATCGTTAATACATTACTAGCTAGAGCTGATATGTGGGAGCGTGGTGATGCTATGTATTATGCCGTTATAAATGTTTTCACAGTAGTTATGTACCTACGTTAATGCTCTGACGACTCAGAAATCATTTTGAATGTAAAGTAAAAAGGCAGCGTTATAATTACGCATATGCATACAATGTGCAAATTATAATCCAATTTTTGTTAAATCCACAGTCGGGTTTTTGGTTTTATACGTTTAACGTTAAATTCTTAGTTATTTATTACGACCTAAAAAGTGTTCGAAATTTGTCAATTATTCTGGAACGATGCAGTCGACAAAATAAGACAAATTTTAATACGATTATAGTTTCCTTTTTATATTTTTGTCAGTGATATTTACGACAACAAGTAAATCTTTAGTCGTAAACATTTTTTATTAGGAGCTATGGGTAATTAAATGCCGGTTAAGGGTGCAAAGAGTTCATTTTCGTACACAAACACAGGTACGAGATACATCCGAACTCAATTACGGCAGTCTCTAATTTTCGCAGTCATCACTCATAGTCTTTACATAGTAGTCACTGAATATGGTTTATGCTTTACACACAACCGTCGTAGTATACTCTTTCTCCAGTAATCGTCGCAGTAGTCGTCGTCGTAGACCTCGTAGCTCATCTCGATATCACCCTGTTATCGCTCTATGTATAGGCACTCGGAACTATATAACCCGGAAAAAACGAAGGTGGAATCTCCAAACATTTTCCAACGCTAATAATAATATAACATCAACACTCAACAATCAAATGCTCTACAATTTCATAATGTGCATACTAATCGATTGTACACCTTAAAGTTAGCAATGCTTTTTTAGGTCATAACGTCATAAGCCTCTGTAAGGCGTAGCTCTCGAGATATAAGCTCTACAAAAGTCGTTTCACGTGCCATTCAATAATAGACTTTATTGCCTTTACTCACCCAGCCGTAACAATACGAATATTGTTTCAATACACCTGCCTTTGCAATAACCATGAAACATTATTTACAGTAATCTTAGTGCGTAACAGAATTAACGATATTAAAATTTGTGGCTATTTTGATATCATGTTACTATTAAACTATTATATTACGGTTCTGGAGTTTGAAAAGAAAGGTGCAGATGAAATGTGAGTTATAGGTACATGGAAAATGTCTACAACAAGTGAATGAATTGTGTACTTGGGGAATGCGTTTCCTAAGGATGGAAAATTTAATTAGATGTGGAGAGACGGGTAACAACTAGAAAAAAATAAACAGTGCTCTGATCGCATTAATGGGAAGTGTGAATATATCTAATTTGGTCAAAATGGCCATCCACACTGTGGTGTTTGTGTCAACTTTACTGTACGGTAGCGAGTCTTGGATATGCCCGAAATCTTGAATTTTGAATATTAAATTGTACATCTTTATAATAATTATATGTCAGCGTACTTAACATAATAGCGTATAACATGTATAATATCAACGTATAACTTACCTACAAGTTTCCGTATTTGTGTAACTCAATAATAAATTGACAATAACTACCAATATAGAAAGCAATTCATAAGCCCTGAATAAGAATTCAGCTCCAAATGAAAAATATCGAATGTCTGTGATACGTTTACAAAAAACGTGATTCGCTTTCCGCTTCGGAAATAGAATGCAGTAAACGAACGTCTATGGCCATCCTTACAAAGCAGGTAAAAATAACCTTTTAAATGAATAAGAATACAATATATTTATTGAAGTTTTCTAGGTATACTAGCTTTTGCTCGCTACTTTGTTGTCTGCGAGTTGAGGAAAAATATTGTTTAATACCCTATTAGGGTAAATATTGCCTACATATGTATATTCCTGCATAACTTCATGCTATTTTAATTGGAGCAGGTAAACAGGGCATTTGCCCTATAGCCCGGGTCACAGATAAGGATACTGTATCTTGTCGTTATTTCTCCCACGTTTCTCCCACGTTAAGAAAAAGGTGCATAGTAAAGTAGAGCCAAAAAGTAACAGGTTTCTCAAATCTCCATACCGGTTACGTGTCCATCACTATACTAGTTCCTTATGAAAGGCCTATCCCGGGAACGATTTTTGTAATGTAGTAAAATAGGCAACCGGCATATTCTGTAATTCTATTCGCACCTTGAACGAAATATCAGAAGTAACTGCACTTTGTGGTACATACTCACACTTTTTAGCCGCAAATAGTCTACACGTTTAGTCCGTCCGTGTGATATTTTGAGCAATGTAAATTATAAACACTTATATGAGGTTGCTGAACATTTTAATTAAACGTCAGCTACATATGATTCATAAATATGCGGTGGATATCGTTGAGAATAATAACAGTATGACCCAGTTCAGCAGCTGCTGGATAACCGTTAGTAAATGTTTTGTAGGCAGAGCCTGCAGTGTGCATTCCTGAGGCATCACTGTACTTATTTAAATTATTTCATTAAAAACATGTACATATACATACATACATATCTTCACGCTGTATCCCTAACGGGTTAGTCAGAGAGGACGGAACGCCAAGCGTATATACATATACTATACGTTTATAGAAATTCTGTCATTTAATTAAATGGGAAACAATTTGTGCTTTGTTTGCTTAAACAGAATATCTTACAATACATAAAATGCTATACGCATTTGACTTAAATTATTAATCATAAAGGTATTTTGAAATAAATTTATTTCACATAAACATTGGCTTATTTTATAAATTATAACACTCGTTTTAACAAAAAGATTAAAAAATATTTTTTTATAATGTGATAAATTCCTAAAATCTTTAGCTATTTTCCGCTCAAACTCCAAAAACCACCAATCGACACGTGTTTCGCTTCTCAACGAAGCATCCTCAGAATATACCAGAGATAGGATTCGGTCAGCTTACCAGCCAGGTGCTGGTTAGCTGACCGAAACCTATCTCTGGTGTCGATTGGTGGTTTTTGGAGTTTGAGCGGAACATAGTTAAAGATTTTAGGAATTTATCACATGAAATGGATTTCCGCAAAGTAACACCTGGGTCTATACAATATTTTTTATAACATCTATTCTATAACATATTATTTATTCCATCAATGAAAACGGTGTATAATGCCAACACTGAATTCTCATCGAGAGAGCTTGGTGTCAGTAGTAAACATCAGTCTGTGTAACGGATCATCTAGCCGCTTCCCCAGGCATTAATTTTATTATAAACTAGCGACCAGCCGTGGCTTCGCATGGGTGCAATGTACTTGTAGCAAATATTACATGATGTATACAATTTTCTCTATGGTCACATGTACTATCTCATTCGTTCTATGGTGCTTAGACATTGACAGTTCATCCTAAAATATTTGGTTTTTTAATTTATTGAAAGAATACGGTGCCTTTAAAGCTTTTAAACGTCGAAAACCAAATAAGTAATATTTTTTCAAACCCACAAATATACAACACGAAAGGTAAATATTTACATTGAAATGTAAATATTTTTATTTAAACAATCAGAATATTTTATTATTTATAATATATATATATAATTTATTAATTATAAACGAAATAGGAAATTCACCAGGGTGTGTTGAAAGCACCTATAAATAAATTTTACCTATTTTTTTTATATTTCATTATTCAGGTAATCAACAGCCAATACATTAATAATAATAATTATCACTTGTAATACACAAAGGACCAATAGCAGATTACTCTTACAATAATTTGAAGATCTATTTTATGAACAGTATTATATTTCTGACTACCCCGTTAGAAATACAACGTGAGAATATGTATGTATGTATTTACATTTCATTCTATCTATTAGTAAAACAATGATTGGACCTTTGAGTGAGACCTAAATAGATCCATTAGAGACTTTCATAGAGGGCAGAAATGAGTGTGAATAAGGAATATGAATATTATATCTTACTGTTTGCGCGACCGAAGAGGTCAAACGAAATATTGTATGAAAGATTATAAATTTGAACTACACTCCAAAATCCATTGCTTCGTTCTAATTAACGAAACACTGACTTTTCATTATTTTATGAATAAAATATGCATTGTATTATATACATAACATAAACCTTCTGGAAGAAATTTTCTAAATGATAATGAAAACCGTATCAAAATCCGTTACGTGGTTTAGAAATAAGCGGAGAAACAGGCAAACGCGGACAGAGACTTTGTTTTACATATTTGTAGATAATATTGTTTATACAATAATATTGTTTACGTTTCTGGGAAATTGGTTTGAAACTGATTTTATACGTGTCATCTTTTCAACTTTATAAACTAATTATTATAAAGAGGTAAAGTTTGTAAGTTTGGATGTAGGAGGCAGTCTCCAATACCACTCATCTGATTTCAAAAATCCTTTCACCAATGTTTAGTATAGCCCTTCAGGTCGGACATATGCTGTATATTATCCTGTTTTCCAAGTGGACGAAGTCGTAAGCAACGGCCAGTTAATAATACTTTCTAATGATTCTGAAAGTATGAACAATATATTTGGAACAAAGATACTCAAAAGAGACAATAATACGTGCAAATAAATTAATATCGAATGAGAATTTAATCACGTTCGAGTTTCATCCTTATACATAAGGGTTCACTAGCATATTCGTAAAATGATAATAACGTAAAACTATTTACAGGATTTTTTGTCACCATTTTTAGTAAAGTTTAAGGGAGGTGATATTCTCTTTTCATAAAAATATTGTGTCTAGTAGTGTCAGGGGGAACGGTCGACGAGTTTGAATATTATTATTAACTTTTAATTAGGCAAAACTGATTTTTTCCGAAATTCAATAAAAACATGTAGGTATTAATTTTTCCATTTACTAAATAGTTATATAATTTTGAGCTGAAAGTATTTAAACTTAAAAATATTTACAGGAAACTTAATCATACAACAAATATTACTTAATTATTAAATTTATTACATTACAAATAGAAATGAAATGTCATCACAAACTTTTTGTAATAAAAAGCGCCAATTTTGAGCAGTAAACTGGTTGGCCAAAAATGGAATGAAATTTAATTTATAGTTTAATAGAAATTCAATTCTTAAAACTCGTCTATTTTTGAATAACACAATATTGTAATAATAAAAGGCAAATTGTTTTCCTAGTACCCTGATAATTTTACCTTCCTCTAGAGCGTTCACAGGTGTTAATTATTAAATTTCAAAAGTTTTAGATTGTTAGGGTTTCGTACCTAAAAAGGAAAAACGAAATCTTATAGATCACTTCAAATTTTTTGGTAATTTTTGAAACCGTTTTGGTGTAAATTTAAAAATCACAATGATACAATTATGTTGCATTAGATAACATTTAAAAAAATGTCTTTCCGCTCTCTTTCAAAAAATACTAGACCTATAGTTTCAAAATTTTCATAAAAACCGTAAGTGCGTGATTTCAGCTCGTAATTTAAATTTTTTTTATTTGAGATCTACTGTGCTAAACAACAACAACTCTAGAATTTTGATGGCAAGTGAATGAATGGAATATTTGCATATTACATTTACATTCTTGTAGCTCGTGTTATATAAAGGTGCAAATTAGAGGTTTGACTTGGCTTGTAATAGTCCCTAGATGTAGATGTAGATTGCTGATAGGGACGTCCGCCAGGCTGCAGACGAGCTGTCGGCTTCCCTTGAGTGGCGCCATTCAGCCCCGTTCCCTGATAGAGCTCCGGTTACTGTTGGCCTGGTGGTACTCCCTCCTTCGTTTCATCAATGAATCTTCCGGTTTTCCTACAAAACATGAGGATATCCTTTAGTTTGGTTGTCCTCAGTTCCCTTTCCTCCAGTGTATCTGAACCTAATGTGTTGTATCTAATTCCTGCATACATACTGCATTTTGCTATGAAGTGTATACTAGTTTCTTCCCTATTGCAGTGTTTGCATAGAGGGTCTGGTGTTAGTCTGAGTAGTGACAGGTGTCTGTTGAGTGCACAGCGACCCGTTATGATTTCTACCAGTATTCTTACATTACCTTTATCCAACCTGAGGATATACTGGGCCTTTGCTTTGTCTTTTTCTTCAAAATACATCTTAGTTTGTCTGCATGTTTTTAATTTCTTCCATTCTTCTTTTGTTTCTTCGTTAATTATTCTTTCTATTACACTGTTTGTTACTTTGTTGGAGATTGGAAGGTATGGTTCTGGTCCTATTATCGGTATGACAGCGCTATATCTTGCTAACTCATCCGCCTTTTCATTACCTTCGTTGCCGCTATGTCCAGGGATCCATGCTGTGATAACCTTTCTTTTTTCTCCTAGCTTATTAAGGATTGCTTTACATTCCCCAACCAAGGCCGATGTAGTTATTAGTGCTGATGCACATTCCATTATCGTATATATTTCAGCCTGAAATACACTTGCAAACTTTCCTAATGGTTTCCATGTGCTTCTTTTCCAGCCGGAGATAAAAATTCCAGCTCCTGCCATTTTTGATGATTTCCTTCTAGAACCATCCGTATAACATCTGGTGGTGTCTTTTATCTATGTTTAATTCCCAATCTTGCCTGGGTCCAATATGTACTCTATACTTTTTGTCAAAGATTCTTCTTTTCCTAATTAGGTCATTATTCTGTACAAGCATTCCTAGTTTATCTTCTACTTCTGTTTCTATCGTTGTGTGTCCCTTATCGAAAGGTTTACCCTTCCATTCCTCATATCTCTTCATTCTATACCATTGTTCCATGGCTTTCTTTTTATGTTCTAAGTGCATAGGGTTAAGATTTAGGATAATTTCCAGGGAGGCGGTAGGGGTGGATTTTATCGCTCCTGTCATCATCATACACGCCAATCTTTGTACCTTACTTAGCTCTTCTTTTATTTCCTTTGTTGTTCTATGCCACCAGATTAAGGCACCATATGTTATCCTAGGCCTTATGATAGCTATTTGTGTTTTCAGAGGATTTAGGTCAAGTCCTCTTAAGTTACACCACTCTGAGACTGTCTTAATGGCCATATTTAAGACTAATCTGGTGGTCTCCAGATGCTTCCCAGTTACAAGCATCACCCCATCGTCTGAGTATGCTTGCATATACACTCCCATGTTATTGATGGAGTGTATTAACGAGTCTACAAGTAGGCACCACAGAAGTGGCGACAGACATCCTCCTTGTGGAAAGCCTCTTTTTGCTTTAACTTTGCTTACTATATTGCCTAGTTTCGCTATAATTACTCTGTTTCTTAGCATACTTACAGTCCATTTTTTCAAAGTTTCAGTTATGCCTTTTCTGGTCATTGCCCTTTCTATGGCTTCAAATGTTGCTTTGTCAAAAGCTCCCTCGATATGAAAGAAGCATGCCAACGCGAATTCCTTGTTCATGATAGCTCTTTCCAGCCTGATAGTGAGGTTGTGTAAGGCCGTTTCCGTGGACTTACCCTCCATATACGCGTGCTGATTACTGTGTAGTTCCTCTTTACTTTTACTTAATTTGTGTCTAATATGATGATCTATTGTTTTCTCCAAGGCTTTCAGTACAAATGAAGATAAACTGAAGCATCTAAATGATTTTGCTTCTTTGTAGCATTTTTTCCCTGGTTTTGGTATAAACGCCACTTTCACTTCTCTCCACCCTTTCGGAATATAGCCTAGTGCTACACTACCTCTGTACAACTTGATTAGATAATCTTTTGTTACTTTAAGTCCTTTTTGTAGTAATACTAGTATTATACCATCCGGACCTGCTGCTTTAAAGGGTACAAAAGACTTGATTGCCCATTCTATAATGTCCGGGTGTACAATCTCCTTTGCTTCTTCCCAGTTTCCATTTGGTTCCTCTTCAATATCTGCCCGTTCCTCTTCATATTTCTTACAATCTTGGAAGTGGGTTTTAAGCATTACTTCCAACACCCCTTCCGGTTCCGAAATAATTTCGTCATTTATTTTCAAACTACTTAATTGGTAGTTTTTCTCATTACTTAATATTTTTACTAAACGTGCTGCTTCAGAATAGTTATTTATTTCCTTGCAATACGTTCTCCAGCTTGTTCTCTTTGCTTTTTGTCTTTCATTTGAGAATTCATTCCTTAATCTCTTATATGTGTTCCAGCTTAGTTCATTATTTTCCTTCAAGGCTATTCTTAAGTATCGCCTTACCTTTTTCCTTAGTTTGTATAGTGAATCATTCCACCATATCTGTCCTTTCTTTCCCTGACATATTTTCTCAGGGCATGCTTGTTTAAATGCTGTAATTATTGCATTATTTAGGTTTTCAGAACCTTCTTCTATATCTTCCTTTGTCTTGATATCTAGTGGATTGGGTTTCCATCTTTCCAGTTCACTTGTGAACCGTTCCCAATTTGTTCTTCTTGGATTTCTAATTTTTACTTTCTCTATATAACTGTCCACTTCGAACGTTATCCTTCTATGATCAGAAAAACTTTCTTCTCTCTCTACTTTCCATTTACTAATATAATTGTTAATGATGCCTTTTGATAAAGTAATATCTAGCACCTCTTTCCTGGATCTCGTTAAAAAGGTTGGTTCGCATCTTATATTGAGAATCTCTAAGTCGTTACTAGTTATGAAGTCTAATAGAAGCTCTCCTTTTTTGTTTGTGTCCGAGTTTCCCCATACCACATAATGTGAGTTTGCATCGCATCCTATTAACATAGTTGAGTGCCTTCCTTCAGTTCTTAGTATTAGTTCTTCTAATTCTTCAGAGGGTGGTTCAAAAGTAGCTTCACTTTGTAAGTAGCATGTTGCCAGAACTACCTTCACAACTCTAGTCTCTTCCACTACAATAGTTGTTTCTATCGCTACCAGGTCTCTGCTGCAAAAAATTTCCATACAACCTGTTGCTTTAATGTCATTACTTATGTATATACAAGTTCTTGGTTTATATTCCTCACTTTTATCATAGAAGAGTTGTCCGCCAAGAGCTCCTAGTCCATTGACGCGCCCGTTCCATAGGTATCGTTCTTGTAGTAAGGCTACATCAATGTTGTCCCTCATGATAGTTCTAGATAGTTCTGTCATTGCATCTTTACAATGATGAAGATTTAATTGACAGATTCTAAGCTTTTTATGTGTTTTTGTGTTGTTTGTGTTTTTTGTGGTGTTATGTGTGTTTGTGTCCATTTGTGTTACTGAATTGTGTTTGTGTCCTGCATCTGAAATGGAGTCCTCTCAAAGGCTTTGGATTGCGATGTTAGTGCATTTCCGCAGCCTGAGAGGTTTTCTCCCCACTCGCTGATGCCTCTTCTTCCTTCTGCAGCTCCGCCTTGTTGCGTGATTTTGCTTTTGTGGCCTCAGGTATCTTTATGACTCCACAACTCACGCATTTGTTAGGCAGTGCACTCTCTTTAGCTGCGGCCTCTGCTTTCCTGGGGTTTCTCAGTAGTTTGACCCTTATCTGAGTGGCCTGGAAGTTAAGCCACCTCGTTGCTTCCTCACCCCACGTCTCCTCTACTTCCATAGGCAAAGCGACTAGCAATCTGCATCCAGTGGGCATGACTTCTTTGTTTAATATCTTCCATTCATTAATTTGAAGTTTTTCTTTTTCATCGTTCTGGCCTATGAGAAGTTGTAGAGGATCATTGGGAACATCCTCCTCGCTCCCCGGAATCCAGATCGATGCCTTTGCTCTGTCTAGTTTCCTCGCCACAATCTTCGTATCACCATGGACACCAAAGTCGCAGTTCATCAGCCACTCCCTCGCCTCCGTCGTTATCGGTGTCACAAGGAGAAATCCCTCCGACACCAACCCCGACGTGGCGAAGCTGAGTGACCTCCCGCCCACTCTGGCTACCGCGGCTTTCTCGATCATGGCGAGGAGCCTTTTCCTGATTAGTCCCTAGATAGTATAGTAGTATGCTTTCTAATTATTTTTAGTATAAATTTGTAAGGGTGTAAATACAATATTAAATATTATAAGATACAAAATTTTATGAAGGTGAAAGAACGATGATAGTTTTTTATAAACATGGCTCTATTCTTCTTAATATTTGAAATTCGAATTACTTTCTTTAATTATGTACTTTAAAAGATTAACTTACAAAAAATATAGATTTAAAAAAATGCTGTTGTGTGAAAGATGTAGGTAGTTATGAAAATAAAGTTAGCCATTGTCCAAACGTTGTTTGAATTAGTCTCCTTACACTTTACGTTATGCATAAAATAACATTATCTGCAGTACATAAACAACTTCCACGATAATCCCTATTTTATAATTATAACACACATTACGTACATAATAAGGTGAGTAAAAAAATGTACTATTTTTTACTTCTGATGTCGAAAAATTGCTTGCTGGGTACATTAAAAAAGGCTAAAAATGACGTTCTCTTTATCGCTATTTTCCGCTTTAACATTAGTTGAAGTAATTTTTATTATTCGCTAATGAATGAATAAAAAGCTGATTTCAATATTCATTTTGATAGGGATTTGAACCCTCCTGGGTTTTTCATAATTCTAGCCATTAAAAACAATATAAAAAAAGCTTGAAAAATAAAAAAATAGCTTTTTTATTTATTTTATAATTGTAACTTACAGAATAGTTAGCATTTCGAAAGAAGCGGTACATATTTTCGTTGGCAATCAGTTGATCTACAAAAAGGTATTATTCGTTTTTTTGATAAATATACACGTTTCAAAGATAATCGCTACTAAATTTTAAGTTATGCCGATTTTAACCTTTTTTACTAACTACCGTGTTAGTAATACCGATAATCTAGCCGATGGCGCTATAAGCCGCAGTTTGTTTCACACTGTTTTATCAAAAACTTTTTATAGATCAACAAAAGAGCAAAAAACTTCCTAATCTATTGTAAAAAACCTTCCCATGATCATGCGGAACGCGAAAGTCCGATCTTAACAACCCTTACCCTTCTTAAAACCGTCTAACGAATACCTTCCAGAAATGTGTTTCATGGCCAATAACTCGGTATATGATAATACCTATTTGCTACGCTGACCAAGCTGATGGTTCTATAGCACTCACAGTCTAGGTGAGAGCTTTTTTAAAGTGACACTTTGAGGTGCGCCATACCCACGAAACCTCTTCCCTCTGCCAGCAAAGATTGCACAGTTTACAAAAGGTATCCCAGATTCTAGATTCACCACATTTGATCATTTCAGCAGTTATGTCATCATTTTCCGCATACTATACATATTTCAGACTTTACTCTTTCTCCGTCTCTTTCATACAAATGACTTTCTCAGGTCTCTAACCTGAATGTGGCATAACTAGAATTTTTTTTTGTATCAAAGAGAACTCGTTCTCGGATCAAAGAATTATTCGCCACTCTCATACAGCTCTCTGCAATGTTCACTACATAGCCTCTGAAAACTTTTTTTGTAAGATAGTAGTAGATAGCTGGAACACATTGGAGCTTACATATTTCTCTCTATAATAGTTTATAGTTTTCCTTAACTTAGTTGTTTGACAACTTATTATCATTAAATACTTTACATTTTTCACACTTGTCTTTTACCAGAGCACTCGTTTCTGCTTTCTGCGGTTTGTATTTTTTTCATCAAATCTTTTATACCACAGCTATTTTTTGTACATTGTAAGGGTGACCGCTGCAGATTTGGACGTTATGCGATGCCGCCGTGCTACTAACAGACTCCTTACTCTAGTTTGTTCCCAGACGGGTTTCTCCATGTGAGCTATGTGTTCATAGCCTACTTATTGAGTCGGCTGTTCACCAGAAATAAATAGATCGCATTTCCAAAACTCTTTTTCCACGTGTAATGGTAAGTTTTTGTACCTAGCAGAAACTTGCCAGTTATTTATCTCTATAGGGTCTATTTTGACTACATACTTGCCTAGGACAAACATCAATCCCCTCAAAGGGGCTGGGAGTGGTCGTGAAAAGCACACTTCCTCAATTGACCTTTGATCCTCATGGAGGCATGTATGTACATACATACATATATGTAATATATAAATAGCGAATATTAACGTTTTTATATACTTTAATATACTTCGTGTTAATAATACTTTACATGTTAATACAAATTGGGCATATTGAATAAATTGTATAATAATTTTTCTTCTAATTTCTATTATCAGGATAAAAATTTCTGTAGATATTAATGTCAACAGCTTTATGCCTTAATTTGATCCCTCATGATAAGGGATGATATCGAAAAGTCGGCCGCGTTACAATAATTATAAAACTTCAGTCAAAATATTATATAAGGCAGTCGTGTTCAGAATTTCCATACAAACGCGTCCATTAATAATTTTCGAGCGGTGAGCGCGGACATAATGGTTGTTTAATAAATTTAATGGATTCGACGGGAGATACAAGCGTTTGCGGAGGGCGCCTTTGATAAATAGCCGCTGAGTTGCACATTTCTCGAGGCCATTGACTATCTTCTTATTTTCATTATCTGTGTACTTACACAGATAACTGTAAAATAAATTTCCTATTGTTTATATGACTACTTCTCATCTCAATAAGGTTGTCAATACGGCTATGTCGTTTAAAAGATTTATTAACATAGGTAAATTACTTATTTTTTTAATATTATTGTCTGTTTTATGTACATATATATTTTATAATATATGCATATTATTGACTGGTTAGTTGATTTTGGCGGACCGAATAATAACAAGATTAGGATGATTAAGAAAGTTTAGGATTTTATAAACCTAATTCTGTTTTTAGAAGTAATATATTATTTGTATCATTTATTTGATTTAGAGAAATAGCTGAAGCACGTGTGGAAAAATTATGATTTGTTACTACTATTATTTAAATTGAGTTAAAATTCATCTTTCTCAATATGTTAAAATCACAAGCTAAACACTAATGATGAAGCATAATAATATATTGAATGCTGCATTCTCACTGGAGTTAGCAAGAATTCAAGGAGGCGATGTATCTCGGTTACCATTGATCAATATCTCTACGACGTCTCTACGCCGCCGTAGCTATTATTGTATTTCACAATAATAGCAGTTACTGCATCACTATATTATTTAATATAAAGTTAGTTTCTATTGTAAATATAGCATATAAGTATATACATATAACATATATAATAACAATTAATGAAAGTGAACCTATAAGCATAATTTAGAAAATATTATTTACGCATGCAATATTATAATAAATTTGGAAATAGCGCGTGTACTTGCACCAACAATTTAAGCTCGATTTAAGGATTTGGCATCGCTTGCGCCAATTTTTTATTAGTTGGTGGAAGCAAGAAGCAAGTACCCTAAATTGCGCTTAAATTATTGGTGCAACTTGCTTCTCACTTGCATCAACTATGACATGTCAAATCCTAAACTCGAGCTTAAATAGCAAGCCACCCTAAAAATATTTTAAAAAATCCTACTGTAGAAATGAGTGATTTTTATCTTTCTGTCTGCATGTTTATTTGTACAGTGTACATGTATTATACACATGTCCGTCTTGTACCGTCCTGCATCCGTGCTACACGCTGACGATGTTTAAAAATTAACTAATTGTTAAATAATTAATAAAGATGTGAAACTGTTAAATAATGAATGAAGATGCTTCGTTCAGAAGTGAAAAACGTATCATTCAAAATTTAAATTTTTGCGAAATATTCCTAAAAATACGTAATAAATGAAATGAATTACGCAAAATACACAAAATAACACCTAAGTCAGTAACATATAAATTGCTCGCTTTATCTGTCAAATCTATGACAAGATGTAGCCTCCATTTCACACACGTAACACGAGATACATAATATATCACACGTGATGTAGTAATATGATACATTGTAGAACAATGATTGCATAGATATATAAAGCTAGCCAATATCCAATGATTTCACTATTATACAATAATTGAAACAAACTTTACTTTGCCCAGCAAATTATTTTTGATGGCTTCGCTACATATTTTATGACAACGATTCCAATAAAGTAAAAGGCCTATACCATTAAGCACTCACATTAAAGATGGTTTCTATTACATTATTTCCATTTTGTTATGTAGTCACTTGTTATTTTCAGTTTCCTTGACGTTGTTTGATAGATAAACACTGAAAGGTTTCTATACAATATTGTAAGGTTTTTCTTTTGCTTTGATTAAGTATTGGCTAGAAAATGTGTAAACTACAAACATCTAACAATTTTCAACAGAAACATCAATCAAATAAATTCAACAGTAAATCTTACGACATTTGTGTAAGATTAAGGAACTAATAATTAAAATACATTAATATTCTTGTTGATTTTAACGAATGCTCTCTGAGATCGTGAGTGTGATAATAAATTATTACATTTTTTTCTCGAGTTGTCTTATAGCTTAAAGTTGTCGTACTGCGTGAAGACGTATATATGTAATGTGTTGCTTTAAACTTCATAAAATCAAAATAATTTAAACTGCGTGTACGTTGATATGTAATTATTATATTTCGCTAAGTTGTAATGAGATCCCACTTTATGATTATACTCTAATTGCTTTGTTATTCTGTAAATTACTTTAAGTAGATATCAAGCTATCCATACTGATCTTGGAGTTCGGAATTAGACGAATAGAGTTGCAGTATCTTCCGCCTCTCGTCTGAGGGCCTGGATATTATTGAATGTTTCTTTCTTACTATCAAAAATGGAGCTTTAGGTCGGGAATTGAAACAGGGCTACGGTAACCTCCGACCTTCGAATGGGGTGATTGAAGGGGGATCTTCAGGGGTGCGTGTGATACGACTGAGCCCACGTATTGGAAACCGCTTATTATAGTCTTACTATTACAATAGAGACATAAAGAAGTTCTTAGCCTGGAGAGAAGATTTTCTGTCTTTAAATATCTTAGTAGCTTAAATTATTTTACTTTAAAAAGTGCCTCAGAAAAGACATGAAGAGACTCGAAACTTTAACGTTCTTTACTTTTCCACTTCCCGTTTTAAAATGACATGACTTTCCGTTAGTCAGGATATTCTTCTACCTTTAAAGTTAAGTTAGATTTTACTTTGCAGGAATGTATTGAACACAATAACACTACACTTATTTCTGTTTATTACCGTTCCACACAGAACTCTTGTAAAGTGTATGCTGAAAAGTATGTATTTGATTTCCTAAATAGTATTGTTTGAAGCTTTGGTTCTCATATAATAGTTAATCATATAATGTACTTAGTGAACTATAAATAAATCGTAATTTATGAAAGTGTGAAAATGATAGATGTGTGCATATTAAAGGAATCGAATTGATTTCGTTAGTACTGTATGCTACAGTAATTACGTTTAAGTACCAATTGAAAAAATCAGCCAATAAAAATCAAATCACATGTGAAATATAGTGTCTGCGGTTTACCTTTACTGCATACCTACGTATATTTCTATAGCTGAAAAGATTATTTAGTTGAATATAAAGATAACTGAATAGCATAGCTGAATATAAAGATTACCGATTACATAGAATATTAAATTTTGACATCAATCTTCATTTTAGTCTTATTTTATTGTTAGTTTAATATTAGGATATAATAGATTACCCATATTGAACATAGAAGAGAATTAAAATTTTATTAAAGACAGAATAAATAGGAGAAATATAAAGAAGGAGCGCAATGAGAAGCTAATACTTACTTATTACTGACTTATTGTTAAATTGTTATTAATAAAGCAATGGAAGTAAAGTCGTCCTTGTTTTTGATTCTACATTTATACGTGATTAGCGTCTATCTGCGAGTTCGTTTACGAGCCAAAAATTGTAGAATCATTTGTTCTTCAGTAATTTTGCTGAAAGGTAGAAATTAAACGGCAAACGTGAAACTGTTATATTAATATCAATTGATTGCAATTTTTCCGTTACATTTAATATTTAATTTACCCTTACTAGAAAATTTCAAGCGTGGTTTTTATGTCGTATTTACGTTGCATATAATTCCTTAAATTCGTATGAAGAGAGAAAGTACGTTGCCAGCCGAAGTTCGGAGGAATAAAGTTCTTCAAATAATTGGATTAAATTTTTTTTGTAAAACACTTGTATGTTTGTAGAAATAGGTATACACAATACACATACAACATAATCAATTCGTTAAGTTCAAAGAAATCTGTTTTTTTTTATCTCTATTTTTATTGTTTTATGAGTCTCGTTTCAGTGGAGGAAGTAACTTGTGGAGAAAGTAACATGTGTAAGAAATATATATATATATATATTATACATACATTATTAAATTAAAGATCTTATCTATCTTAACCCTTCCTTGACTATTCTTGTGTAGGCTTCCTTAATTTTCTCCGTTCCAATGAATTTTGAGCAGTTTGGTCCACTGTTTGTCCCTCGGCTTCACAATGTCGTCTTTTCATCTCATCTGTGGTCTACCGCCTTGCCTTCTACCGCCCCATGGTCTCTAGGTCAAGGGGGACCTGCACCACAAATCAGAGTTTCTCGCCCACAGCAGCAGCTGTCATTCTATTAACAATGCTCGCAAGACATATTATGTTGTAGAAAATTATTAAGCATACAAACGCAATAAATTATTGCTGTTATACGTTGTCCGTGTTCTTTTCATAATACTATTAAGTGAGGTATATCATGTAGACGTTTAATGTCATTCGACTAGTGCATTAAATTTCGATCTACAATTCAAAGTTATTTCTATTACACTTATAGTAACTGCCATTGGGAATAAATACCAATACAAGTTCACAGGAGTGGTTAATACGTATACCGTCCGGTTAATAGGTATAGTTAGAACTTATACGTGTACGGTCTTATGTATTATACATAATTATTTAAGTTGTTTTTGTAAAATAGAGTAAATCACATATTATTTAGTAGTTATGTCAACATTTTATATTCTTAGACAATAAATATTAATTTTATAACATTATACATTCATCGTCTATTTTAAAACAATGTACACTGAACACAAATCCTGACTAACAACGAACAAACGAAATCACGATTAAACGAGAACAATAATTAGTAACGCATAGTGTCCAATGAAAACTTTTTAGGTCGAAATGGAAATGATAATAGATACATTTAATTACATCGAATATCATATTTATGGAATACGGAAATTAGTAAATGATTAAATTTAACAAATAACAGGTTTTTGTAGTCCGTTATTATTCAATTGTGACCTACAACGAATTGTTCAGATTTTTGTAATTCAAACGAATTATGTTTAACAGTATTTACCTACATATTAATTGTATTGTATGTACTAATAAATAATAATACTTTTCTTGCTTTCTATTTTTTTCTTATACCTCTCTTGTTTTCCATCAATTTTATATTGATTGACACCATGAAAAATATTTTTAGTCATACTTACTGCTAAAAGTGATATCAAAGTGATATAATTTAGCTGTGAAAGTACCAAAAAGTTTTTGTTAAATAGTTTAAAAATCACTGAGTGTTGCCACTATAGGCATAGGAAAAATATTATTGTGCACTTCCATACTCCTGTACAGTAATAAAACATTTGGAACGACTATATGTGTTGATAAACCGTCATCGTGCCGCTTATTTTGATTTTTTGACACTAATAAATTTATTAGGAAGTTTATTTTGACGAATGGTAAGTTTCGACTACCTTATTTTTCCAGATGTAAGATAGCTAAATCATTAGCTTATAAATTATGTAATTTTACCTAATGTATTAGTTTAGGACAAGAAATATCTGAAGGGACTGCTTTAGTCGGCCAGATTCCGATTACTAATTTAGTCACAATAACAGAAGGTAGGCAGTCTCCATCAAGTTGTTTAAACAAAGCGAAAGCCTATTTATTTAGTACTAATCAAAATATACAAGGCATTCGCGGCAAAGTTCATGAAATAGAGCTGTTTTTGGAAAAGTTTGACGTAGATATTCTTTGTATTACAGAACATTGGTTGTGTTCAAATGATGTGCAATGTCTCTGGTTACAATGTGGTAAGTTGCTTCAACCGAGTTTCTGCAATCCGTGGTGGCTGAACCTGGACTGGACATGAAACATGGACTAGTAGCTAAAAATCGCAAGAATATTATTGCACTCTCGGTCGAGAGAACTGTAGAGATTTCAAGTGTTTAGTTGAGATAATTTGTTATATTATGCGTCTACCGTCCCCCTAACTCTGATTACAGAGAATTTGAAAATGTAATCGAAGATGTTTTTCAATTGGTGCTTAATTGTAAAAAAAAAATTATTGTTTTCGGTAACTTTAACATAAATTTTCTCGACAAAAATAAGTTTACATCTAAATTTATTTGGTTTTAAAATCATTCAATATAGTAAATTTTTTTCACGAGCCAAGTAGAGTAACTTTGAACAGTAAAATATTTAGATAACGTTTTTTGTGACTGTAATTGGCAAGATAAACGGATTGTTAATTTTATAAAGTCAGATTATTTAGGTTAAATTGTTAAATTTAATTATAAAAAACTTAAACAATAATGAAATTTTTTGCAGATCCATTACTGATAAAAAAATTCATGCTTTAAGAGAAAAAGTTTTAGAGAATGCTCGCCCACTCAATGCCAATGTGTAAAAAAAAATTATCAAGAAACATTTGATAGGTTAAATATTGCTTACCAACAGATATTCGTTACTAAAAGAATTTATACGACTGTTAAGCGCACTTTCGATGACTGGGCTTCACCAAGCGTTAGAATGAGTAGAAATAGACTTTATGAGCTATATGACGAAAAAAATGACAATTATAGTGAGAAGTTCTGTAAATATGTACGAAACTATCCAAAATTTTTCAAAGGAGTAAGCTCCATAGCTAATTCTTTGGCCATCAGCAGTAAAATCTGGAATTCAGAAAACGAAATTAAGACTACTTGGAATATAAATAAAAGAGACCAGTAAAATACAACCACGAGATAATAACTTAAAGCATGATATACGTTACGCAGAGTCGGGGCCGGGCCGTGCCACGGACGGGGCACGGTGAAACATCTATAACATAGTTTTATATGAAGTTTTCATGCTTTACTCTAAAGATCGATAATAAAACCTTATCTAGCAAGTCCGATGTATCAAACGCCTTTAAAATCTTTTTTACTAATATTCCTATTTTAATAACGCAGTCTCTGAACTTCTCGCCTATCCAATCTGAACAACTATTGAAAGAAAATGCACGTAATATTGTAAAACCCTTTGTTTTTGAGCATATAATCCCTCACATAATTGCTGAAACATTTAAATTGAAACCTAAAGCCTACTGAAGATATTTGGAGCTTGTCAGTAAAGATCATTAATTCAGTCATTGATATTATTGCGCCACACTTGGCTGTTATTTTTAATCAAAATACCAAGGAATTTTCCCAGATTTAATGAAACATAGCCGGCTCATTCCGTTATTTAAAGCAGGACAACAGACTACTCCAACTAATTTTATGCCAGTTTCCATTTTGCCTGTGCTTTCAAAAGTTTTTGAGAAAATTCTGAACAAACAATTACTTATATTTTTAATTTTAAATAGGTTGCTTCATGGTGAACAGTATGATTTTAGCAAGGGTAGGTCTACAATCGATGCTGGAGCTAGACTATTGGAGCATATTTCTGATGCATGGGAGCACTCACAAAACGCTATTGGTGTTTTTTGTAACCTGGCTATAGCTTTTGACTGCGTAGGTCAGGATACTCTTTAACGTAAATTAAAATTTTATGGTTTAGGAGGCAATGCTGAGCAGCTCCAATAGCTGCTAAGTTCGTATTTAAGTAAAAGAATTCAGAAAGTTGATATTACCGGAGTTAAATCTAAAGGATCCCTTGTAAAAATTGGTATCCCCCAGGGATTGATTTTGGGTCCTTTTTCATTTTTAATCTATGTTAATTACTTGCCATTCCTTGTGCAGAAACTAAGTAATATAGTTTATTTCGCGGACAACACCTCTCATATTCAAAATTCCGAGGCAAGCCACTAATTATGTTGGTGTGGAAAACATACTAGGTAAAGTTTTGGAATGGTTCGCAGTAAATAATTTACTTTTGAATTCTGCCAAAACTAAGTTCCCAACATTAATGATTCTGACATTAATATTGTTTTGAACGATAAAATACTAAAGTTTATAGACTGTTAAATTTCTAGGCGTTACTATAGACAATAAACTACAATGGGTCTTCATATTAAATTATTGGCTGGAAGACTTAGCTTGGCAGCATTTGCTGTACGTCAAATAAGACAACTAACTGATGTAGAACTAGGCTGAACTAGGCTAGAACTGTGCATTTCACCTATTTTGACAGTACAATGTCACATGAGATTTTACTCTGGGGAAAGAGCGGTACCAAATATTTATTGTTTAAAATCTCGAACATCGTTAAACGAAAAATTTAAAGATATTAATATTTTTACGGTCAGTATACCTTCGAGAATACTATGTATGTCTGTAGGAATTTACACAGGTTCTGCAAGGTGGGTGCTATTCATAATAGAAATACTAGGTCTAAATATAGCCAAGCTATCAAGGGCTCTACATTGGCAAAGGTACGCAAATCTTTGTTGGGGGTGGTGTCCGCTTTTATAACACTTTGCCGGAAGAATTAATCGCACTACCAGACATTAGAATTAAGAAAATTGTAAAAGCTATTTCGTGCTCGAAAGGCTGTTATAGAATTGAAAATTTTGTTAAGGATAAATTGGACAGGTTGTCGTGCTCGTGAAAAAAAGTTGTAATGTACGAACAGGTGAATACTGTAAATCAGTCTTTGAAAATTTTACGTTCAAAAATGCTTTACAAAGTTTACTTCGAATAAAAATCTATTTTATTTATGTTATTGGAGTTTACTCCTTAAGAATCGATTTTTATATAAGGCCCCTGGTATGAAAAAAATATGAGGAGTAAAATCTATTCATCGAATGACAGCGTTACGTTTTTTGTGCACAACCTATTGGGCGCACCTTTCACTTTTCAGTCGTGAGTATTAAGACGCACATAGGGTATGCTGCGGGGCAGCTTACGCATGTAAGTATTATGTGTACATAATATGCCTATATGTTATTTCTATATAAAATATATAGGTATGTAATGTATACTCTACAGCGTCTTCAAATGATGAATATATATATATATATATATATACGCTGTAGAGTATATATCTAGGTTTCTCGGGGTGCTGATTACAAAAATGAGGTTCATTTTCAAATCCAAGATGGTGAATATTACTTTTTTTGGATAAATCGATACGAGTATCAAATTCTAGGTTTCTCGGGGTGCTGATTACGAAAATGACTTTCACTTTTAAATCCAAGATGGCGAAAATGACTTTTTTGGATAAATTGATATGGTTGTCACATTATAGGTTTCTCGGGGTGCTGATTACGAAAATTATGTTTATTTTCGAATTCAAGATGGCGATTATTATACATACACACATACATACATATCCTCACGCTGTATCCCGTAGTAGTCAGAGATTATTATTTTTTTGATAAATCAATATGGGTATCAAATTCTAGGTTTTTCGGGCTGCTGATTACAAAAATGACGTTCATTTTCAAATCCAAGATGGCAAATACATATTAATTTTTTTTGGATAAATCGATGGGTGTCATATCCTAGGTTTCTCGGGGTGCTAATTACGAAAATGACGTTCATTTTTAAATCCATGATGGCGAAAATGACTTTTTTGGATAAATCGATATGAGTGTCATATTATAGGTTTCTCGGGGTGCTGATTACGAAAATTATGTTTATTTTCGAATCCAAGATGGCGATTATTATTTTTTTGGACAAATCGACATAGGTATCATATTTTAGGTTTCTCGTATCTCAAGATAGCAAATATTACTTTTTTGGATAAATCCATATGGCTGTCAAATTCTATGTACCTCGGGGTGCTGATTACGAAAATGACGTTCATTTTGTAATCCAAGATGGCAAATATTTTTTTTTGTGATAGATCTATATGGGTGTCATGTTCTAGGTTTCTTGGGTACTGATTACGAAAATGACGTTCATTTTCAAATCGAAGATGGCAAATGCTACTTTTTTTATACCTATTAATATTGATATTTAATATTATTGTATAAGTGAATAAAAATATATAAAATATGGAAAAAACAGTAAACTCCAGTCGTGCGTCGGAGCTGACACACACTTTTTTTTATTTATTTTTATATATTACATGACTTTGTTGTGCTTTCAGACTCTGTGCACTTGGAAAGGCCGTAGGCATGATATTACTGACAAGGATTGAAATAGAGCTTACTATAAAATTGTTTATTTTTTATGTTTTTTGGGCTTACATAACTCAATAACTTTCTATTATAAACACGAACAATATAGATGAATCCTCTCTAGGTTTTATTTTTATAGTTTTGAGAATTCATTCTAAAAAGATATTGAGAATATCTACGAGTCTATACTTCTATAAAAAAGTAATAACTTACTCGCACGTTTTTCTGTTCAAGTGTAATAAAAATGATTGGGATATGTTTTCTACAATCACGCAAAAGCTACATAATAAAATACAAAAAGAATACCTATAAATATCAGAAATTAATATTCTAAATATAAGTTCTATAAATGTTACTTATATTAATGATAAAATGATAATCCTAACTAAATTGTTGGTACCTACTTATTGAGCAGTTTATTGTCGATTACTGATAAAATTATTGATTGATTTATTGTGATTTTAATACCAATGTATAATATTTTAGTGTGAATGGATTCCTTAAAAATTGATCAATTATTCCACAATTATGCAGCCGATAGGCTTGTATGTTACCAATTGTCTCACCACATTAAAGCTTCTGTCTATGTCAAATTGGAATGCGTAATTCAATCAATCAATTATGACATGCCCTATGGACACAATCTATATGATTGATACAGCGGATTGATATATTCAAATAAATGAACACTTGACGTCTACTTAGAACATGGATGTATTTAGCGGTCTAAAATACTTCTTGATATAATTTTATTATAATTACTTTGCTGCTATTTATTATACACGTATTTGATTGGGAGAGTGAGTTCGTGTCCAGTCTGTATAAGGCCGCTTAGTTTCAAGAGTATTCAGAAATTTTTTTGCTCCTGAATCTAAAAATGTAGTTTATTTGTGTCACCTATATATAAAAGCGTCTGAAAAACGAATAAAAAATCCTGTAGTTATTCTTGAAGTTTTTCGTTATGTCCTCATAGGAGTAGTACACGAGGACTTGATCGTCGTGTGAAGACTCTATGCCAGTACTAAAATAAGTATTAATTATAAGGGTTTTGTGACTTGTTTACCTTTAATCAGTATTTAACCCTATTTGGTTTAGTTGTTACTTTTAGCTGTGAAACAGACTTTAATTCATTTAAAAACAAAATCAACCTAATAATAAATGCCTGTTTTGTGTAGTAATAAAAATTAACCTTATTACAAATTATTGACAATCACTCTGTCCTCGAGATCACAGCTTCCCTAAAATATATAGATTGTAAAATATAAAAATTACTATGAAATAAAATTACGAAAAACATATAAAATTAACAATATGATTCTTGATTGGAAAAAAAGAGAAGTACCTAAACGATTGTCAAATAGAATTTAAATGTAGCTGTGGAAAACAGATTTCTGAAGGCAGGAATGCCAAAAGCAGTAACGGCGGGAAAGGAAATTGACGAGTGTAGATTTTTTTCTTCTAATATACTCGCTTGAGTATTCGCAGACTCCAGAGGCTATTAGAGTAAGATTTTATAATTTCAAAAGAGCTTTAATAAGCGAAATCTGGTTCCTTTGCAATTCAATCAAAATACTTACATACATCTATCTACACAATGTTGTTAATTGGTATCAATGTGGGTTTGTTGCGCTGTAAATGGGAAATTATGTAAGATATACATATATGTATGTACTCATAATTATAATTTATATGTATTACGATACATGTGAATAATCTTAATCTTTAGCAAAACAGTGTAGCAACTTTCCTACATTGCTTTTGACACAATCATGGAACAAAATAAAATAATGCAAAAGATATATATGTGGGCGTCCAAGCAAAAAGGGTCCAGTAGTGGGGTATTGAGTTAAGTCTAGATTCGGAATTGAGGATAGTCAATGTATAATGAGGATTAAAAAATATTCATAAACTGGCATATATTTTTTTATCAGACATTTAAAGTTGAAACTCTGAAAAACCTTGTTTTGAGAAAAAGCATTTTTAAAGTTTGATTGAAAAAAAAACACACTTCTACTTGTTTGTTTCTAGTTAGAACCATCATATAAAGTCATTTACTATATGAACTTGTTGATAATTCAGCATTAATTAATATGAAATAAAAATCGCGAAATGTCATTTTTTCACCCAACTTTACAAAACTGCGTAGGTATATCTCGGAAACTAAACGCCGACCAATGGACCCACTTTGCTTGGACGTCCACATATATTGTATGTCTGTGTTATTGAGGCCAGTCGTATCTAAATAGATCTGTTTTCATTACCGACTTAGTTTTTTTATCGAACCTTTTATCGATATCTATGTTTATTTTGTACTAGATTTTGCCTATACAAAATTTACATGACCACATCCACGCAAGCTTAAAAGCCTTACCTTTCTAAAAGCAAGAGAGGATCAACAGCGCTGTGTCGCACAGTGCTAAGCGGTAGCCCACTTCATTGAGCCTACTGTGTTGACACACTAAGAATGTGCCATGGCATACAATTCACTCATCAACTTAATAGGCAGGAGTTGGAGACATAAAAAAAGCTTCGCTGCATTTAGGACGGTAGTTATTCAGATTCGTATTACGTTTACGAAAATAGCCATGTAATGAGTTATATATTTTTCTTTGATGGCTGAGTATTTGGAGGTTTGTCATGCGTTGCTAAAGAAAATAATATGAGAGTTATAAAATATGATTCGTAAGTACTTGCATGTGTTAAAACGAAAATAAATCAACTTTAAACAATACAATGGTGATAATTTTCTGTCGTACGAGTGTAATACCAGCTGAGATTTACATGTAAATTGATATAACAGAAGTAAACATTAGAAAACAAGTAGTAGACTTGTGAACAAAAGGAAGCTCAAGTATTAATTAATGGGAACATAAAAAGCACTCGTATTTACGTACATATATACTACATGAGTACAGCAACCTATAGAAATGTTTGAAGAGATATATGATTGCTTTCGTCGTTACATGATATATTTATTTTATAAATTTAAAGATTTTATAATTTTATTAAAATCTATATATATAAAAACTTTGCTTCCGTATGTTTGTGTCCACAAAACTCAAAAACTAGAAGATGGATTGATTTGAAATTTGTTCACAACATAGCTTCTGAACAGGAGACTGTTTATGTATAAAAATTTAGCTTCCATAATATGTTGTATCCACAGAACTCAAAAACTGACTGAGCCACAGCGAAGCATGGCTGGGTTCAGCTATATTTAATAAATTATTTTTCAAAGTATTCGTAGTACATGTCTATACGTTGTATAAGTTAACAGTAGACCAACATTCTGTTACACAAGTTGTTAACAGTCAACAATAACAACTATATTAAAAACTCGGAAGTAAAAATTGTTGAATGTCATTAATCAAATGATTACACTAATCTGTATACGTACTAACCCCTGGCCCGAATTAACAAGAAGAATATTGTAAGTTTTATACTATTGTCTGTGTAAAGGGTGAACTGATTTGCAAGCAGTTTTTGCTTAACAGTTACAGTTTTCGACAATATTCTTAGCTATTTTGGTAGAAATCAATCCAAATTATTTTTTTCACTCATGACTGTTCAATGTTATAATTTGTTATTTTTTACTTCCGTAGTGTCAGTTACTTATTAATTCGTACAGGTTGTAAAAGTTGTCAAAAGGGTATAAACGAACTGGTAATGGCTATGCATTGACCACTGACATTGTCCTGTTACTCTCTGATTCTGGTTTATCGTCTATAGTCCTATAAGACCTATTAAGTATTAGAAATAATGTTCTTTATTTTGTTCCTCATTTTCGAATAATGTGTTCTAATAATCACGGTCTTGTCTGAAAGTTATCAAGTACTTAGTATAATTGTTATTGTGACATGACGCGCATATTTAAATGTGCTTAATTAATTCTGCCTGGAGTTTTGTAACCAACTTTATAAGGTAATAAAACGAGTTGAAGTGAATTTCCTAGTAGTTTTCTATTTTGGGGAGATATACTGCGCGACGTGACTACGTTTCCTTTTATAGTACAAAGCTTACTTTTGTTTAAATATTCATTTATTCTTTTAAAAATAAAAGTTATTCTTAGTATACTTATTTTTATTACTTGTTCTTAAAATTCCTATGAAATATATCGCGTAAGAGTTTTCTTTTTACTTTATTGATATTAAAGTTGTTCTCGTGCTATTAGTTTATTTTTCTAATATTATCCATCTTACTTGTTCAATATTCATTCATTTCAAATATTAGTACACTGAAAACATACATCAAATATACTTAGTAGTAATTAAATTAATATGAATATAAAGAGTACCTAAGTCGCCTGATAACATACTTACAGAGGCCGAAATTGTAGAAATCTTAATTGAGATATTGTAAATTGAAATTCAGATATTGGAACCGAGGCCAGGGGACAAGTATTTAATATTTCAGATTTCGTAGTGAGTACCTCCGTAGACCTAGTCGCCCGTAGAGAAGTCTTCTGTCTCTACATAGAGGGCTCCTGTCGAAATATTATGAAGTTATTAGACGGTTTATAGACTGTTTAATGGAATCGCGCAATATAATAGAACATAATAATATCAATTTGTTCAATAATTACGGAATAATTGTTTGTGTTACAAACTTCCTTTCTGACTGGAGTAGTCAGAGAGTAACCATAGTAAAGTTTAGGTAAATTGATTTCAAACAATATAAATGACATTTTCACTCTACAGGTTAAGTGCTCCATGGGCAGATAAGATTAGCTGACTCATCTGCACTTACGATTTGAGGAAGCGAAAGAAGTATGTAAGGATCGCGACCGCTCCGTCCTCTCTGACTACCCCTTTAGCGATACAGCGTGAGGACATGTATGTATGAATGTTAAAAACTTGTTTTTAGAAAGCAATAGAATTAGTAAATATAAGCTTACTGGTTACGAAAAATATATTAAAACAGGCTCACATCTGTTTTAGGGTTCTTACGGAGCAGCAACAAAACCTTTAATATTACCCACGCCCTCGTCCGTTCGACTATTACAGGCAAATTTCACAGAAACAATGCGATGTGGAAAAAATGACAATTTATCGTGTCAAAATGACATTAAATAATAAAATCGCATACCAGTTATATAGAGCAGAGATGTCCTTCATGAACACAAATGTGTTGAATGTATAAGTACTTATTTGTGTTAGAAATTTCCCGTTTCCCATAAGTTTGTTTCTGAAGTCGATTCCGGTCACAATTTGGTTTTGCTATAGATACCTCTATGTGTATATATTAGATAGATTGACAGATAGATTGGTGAATTCTTCCGTTTTTAGAGAAATATTGCGCTTCCTTAATTATATCTGTGATACAAGTTAACTACAGTAACTGATTTGAGACCTATGTGACATATATGTATTTATTATCAGTTAAAGATTACAAGATAATATAAAACGCTACTTTTGTCTTTAATTTTTAAGATATGCAATGTATTTGTTTTTCTGTTTGATCTATATAAATATCGGCATGAGCCGACACTGGCTTTTTATTCAGTAAATCTGGATTAATTTTATTTATCGTAGTTGTTAAAAAAATATTTATTCATTGTTTTAGTAAAGATACTAATGCGGCGCTTTAAGTAGATAACATCTGTACCTTTCTACTGATGATATTTAAGTAGGTATAACAGTTACTTATTACGGCACGAAATCGATAAGTACTCTTATTATTTTGTTACTTAGTTTGAACAAGACGAATTTTATGTCGCAAAGAATTATTATTATTATGAAAAATTGCCAGCATTTTTTATCGTGTTTCTCGTTAAAACGCGGCATCACGTTTCGTATTAACGTCATTCTCGATTATAATCATCTGCGATGTAAACGCATGCACGCTATTCCTGTTGTTTTCCTGCTAGATGTGTGACTTATGGCGAAATGATGGAGATATTTTTTTAAAGCTTCTAATTTTGCATACACTCGTCCATAAGTTACAGTTTTTCCTGCTGTCATCTAACAATTATTCAATCTGAATAAATTAAAACTTTGAGGAAGTCTATTATTTAAGATAATGTATAGTTTTAATTTTGTAAATATTAACTTATTTACTTTTTGTTAATGTAAATAAAGTTTACAAGGAAAGCAAATAAGTTGGATTGGCAGGTAAAATCAGTTTCCATGAAAAGGTAGGTATATAAGTGAAATCAAGAACTTGGGGTAAATAACACAGGATTCTAAACTTTCATTCGATATATTGAAAACTTTACTAAACCATTTCCAAGCATTTTTTTTTGATGTGTAACACATCTTTCCTCTCGCTTTCCTGCAATCTGTGGAAGTGATTTCGTGAAAAGAGACGGAAGTGTGTAACGGAAAGCTGGGGAAGTGCGCGCTATTTGATTTGACCAAAGAGCGCGCGCGGTGGTAGAGTTGGCCGTCAGGTAACAGGATATAGTGTTAATCTTACTTATTACCAAGGTGAGATGTCAGATGTTACACATCATATGCGAATACTGTAAGGCTCGCTCGTTTTTTTTTATATGGACCAATCTCACATGTCACAAAATTTCACTATTATTTCACAGCTATTTACCTATATTTTATTGCAAATCTAATTCTAGACACAAGTACGTAATTGCTGCATTAGTAGATTAAGAAAATACAACTTTAATTCACAATATATCTAAATTTTCATGTGAAATTTCATGTTTATTAAGGACCGTATCGTAAATTCCTCCTGTTACACTATTTTCTATACGTCACGAAATTGCTAACATAGTTCTATTGTGTAATTTCACTGTCAAATTGAATGTCGTGTCTCTTTATTCAAAATCTTTATGTTCCGAAGACGAACGTTATGTATTTTTACAGACTTTTACTTTTTCGTTATCGTTTTGTTGCTAAATTACCTTTGCGATGACCTTGTAACTTTTTTACCTATTCATTCGTAAATATTTAAACCACCATAATGCATCGTCAAACACCATTAAGTCTATATAGATATTATAAACAATTGTTAGTAATTAGAACAACATCTGACCCGAGTCTGTTGGTCCGGCTGAAATTAGATTTTACAATCGAAACTGAACTTTAAAGTCAAATCAATTTATATAAGTAAACCCAATTACAAGGTATTTTTCAACGTCAAATCTACTTTTGTTCGGTTCAAAGAGAAGAGAAAAGAAACCTAGACACTGAGAAGAACCGACAATAAACTCAGTCAGGTATCATTTTTTCTACATCATTTTACAGGTTTATTAAAATACAATATTCAGAGTCAGTAAATGCATGTGAACAAAAGATCATTTCCAGACTATTGTGTTATCTTTAACGAAATCACGTATTTTATAGTGTGATAATCTAATCGATGTACGTTTTACAATCAATATAAATATATTTTCTGTTAATTGAGTAACTTCTTGAAGAACATTATCATAAAAACGAATACAGTTACCCAAAACTGAAACATTTGACTTATGTAATTTAAATTTTGGAATAACCAATTTATCACGACCTCGAGTTTCCATACCACCAATATCGCCTTTCTTTATAACACACATACTCATCTTCACGCCGTATCCCCAACGAGGTAGTCAGAGAGGACGGAGTGCCAATCGTCGCGATCTTTACATACTTCTATGGTTGTCTAATCGATGTACATACGTTTTATAGCTAATCTAAATAAATTTTCTGTTAATTGAGTGAATTCTTGAGAAACTTTATTATAAAAACGAATGCAGTTACCCAAAAATGAAACATTTGACTTATGTAATTTAAATTTTAGAATAACCAATTTATCACGACCACCATGTGGTCACGTGGTAGTGATAAATTATATATAGAATAACCAATTTATCACGACCACCATTGGTGGTATGGATTTCCATATCGCCTTTTTTATAATTAGATCTATATTTTTCCTCGTATATATAATAATTTCAAAGATATATAAGAACGGCAAGGTAAGTAAAACGATCTTTTAGTAATTCACGTGCATTCAGGTAGATGGCCCATATCACTCTTTTATGTAAAATAAAAATAGAGTTAATATGCGCCGCTGATCCTCACAGCAAAAGGCCACAGGACATTAGGCTATGAAAATATACGAAGTACACCAACCTAGCCGTATCCACATCCGTCAATTGCCTAATGCGTCTAATGGCATGTATCGCGGAACCGAGCTTACTAGCCAATGCCCCGACATGGTCCGCCCACTGGAATTTACTATCTACTGTTAAACCAAGAAAACTGGCAGACTTAACTAATTCTAATTGTTTTCCACCCAGTTCTATTTTATCATAGATTCTGGGAACATTAGAAAGGGAAAATTTAATACATTTGGTTTTTTGTGCATTCAGTAGTAAATTATTAACAGCGAACCATCTCGAGACGTCTGCTAGGATCCCATTCACCCAGGTAATATCTAGATTCCTTTTGTCCAGTTTAAAAAACAATGAAGTGTCATTAGCAAATAATACTATTTAATAAGTCCCTGAGCATAAATGGGATATCATTAATGTAGACTAGAAACAGGAAAGGTTCCAGAATTGATCCTCGGGGAACGTCCGTTTTTAACTTTGAACCAACAGACAAAACCCCATTCGCACTCACTTTTTGCTCCCGGCCAGACAAATACGATACCACGAGATCGAGAGCGTTACCACGAATTCCATAGTATTCAAGCTAGCAACTTCGGTGTCCACCTGAATTCCATTGCGTTTCATCCATTTATTTAGAAGTTAAGTAGATTTCAGTTTTCAGTAGATCCGTTCTTCTACTGCAATATCAATTGAGTTCTTTATTTTTATCGAGAGAGAAATCTCGTTTCTCATTATAATTTTGTATTGATTCAATATTATTTTAAACTATTTAATCGAGTAATAAGTTTTTATTAATAAACGGAATAATTTCGAATCTCGGTAGGTAGGGGCGGGGCATAGTGGAGTAGGGTTTGTATATCGTGAAGTTGCAGCCACATTGCGATTCAATCGGAACGCTGTGATTGATGATTAATCGGCACGTGACTTTCTCGTATATTACTCGCTGCCGAAACGTCGGTTTATCCGCTACGTATAATAATACTTAAATCTGAGAATTTGTTAAATTTTTTGTAGATATTAATTTTAAATTCATTGTCTTGGCACCGTGTTACTGGTAGTGATAAACTAATATTTGCAAATGAAGTTAATGGATTCTACTCTGTAACCAAAGTTTTATTTGTGAACAAAGGTTGTGAAAAAATGATGGCAGTATCCGTATTTTTTTACTTATTCATCTTGGGGCACAGTGGGATCTCATGGATGGGGCATAACGGGGTGTAGGCATTTTGTACCCCACTTTACCCCTTACTATGTCTGCTATTACTTAGGAAACTATCTACTAAGTTATACGTATAAACATTTTTAATTGTTTTAGCTATTATGTTCCTACATATAAAAGAAAAGGAAATCAACATTCCTGGTCATCAGAAGCTTCCAAAAAGTGGTTGGCCATCAAAAATGAACTCGTTGGTCAAATGGATTCAGCCAAAGCAAGAAACGAATTTAAGAGGTAGGAGACCAAGACTGTTGAATTTGATTATAAGGAGAAACAAAAATAAAACGATAATCAACTAAAAAATCACAGAAAAATTTACAAAACATTTCTTCAATGAATAATGTGTTGAAGATGCCAAATGTTTTTAATGTGGTTATTACTTATACCCTCGGTGCACTGAGGATTGGACAAAATTAATATAGTACACTTGTTGGGCGCACTGTTCTTGCGCAGGAAAAGAGTATGAAGACAATGAAGCCATTCACTTATGCAGACATTGTGCTCATTATGAAACGTGGTTTGGAGTTGGTGTATGGTGTTATTAATTAAATATAGTGATTTACTTTATTTCTTTAACTACATTCCAATTATAACATAATTAATATAAATATTAAATTAAATACACTTTATTCTGTAATAACTGTCTTTTTAATTTACAAAAAATATCCAGTAGTAAGTGCTTCTCATGTTACCCCACTTTACCCCGGTATTTGGGGCAAAGTGGGGCAGATGTGGGTTATAATATTATGTTGTTGCTACGGCTAATGTAATAAAATAATAATGGTTGTACCATATCATGCATCATATAGCGTACAACCAATTAAGGTTTAAACAATAAAGAAAACATATTTCTGGTCCGAACTAAAACATTTCAAATCTTAGATATGGCCCACTATGGCCCCTCTCCCCTACATTTTCCTTTTGTTTATAGTGAACATGAGTTGAGTATTCAACTAATAAAAGTTACGAAGTCTATATATTGATTAAAAATGTACAATACTGATTAAAAAACTCAATTTTTGCTTCTTTAAATAATTTTTATAACATTACATACATATCTTCACGCTGTATCCCCAACGGGGTAGTCAGAGAGGACGGAGCGCCAAGCGTCGCGATCCTTACATATTTCTTTCGCTTCCTCAAATCTCACCATTCGCTTCACACATTTTCGCCTAGGTATGTGAGTGCTTTTGACATTTTCGTAGGCTAACACTCTAGCTATTTGACCTTCATAAGTCATCCTTGGTTTTCCTTGGCTTCTTTTACTACTCTTTCGCTCTATAGATTTTCTTCGTTAGTCTTTCATCACTCATTCTTTCCATGTGCCCGAACCATCTTAGCATTCCTTTCTTCATATTTTCAATAACACTGTCGTGCAAGTCTTTATTGCTTATTTTGTCTGCAAGGGTGACACCGCACATATTACTTTCATTTGGTGTAATATTAGTTTTTAAAAATCATTTACCGCAATATATAAGCGTCGTATATTATCTCATAGTATTACAAAATGTATACTAACGAAAATATTCTGAGAAAAGGTCAAGTTCACGTTGGCTTCAAAAATTTATTTTCAAAGCTAACGTGTTTATGAACTTGACCTTTTCTCAGAAGTTTACTTCATTTAATGCTGGAACTTTGTTATTTGGTTTTTTATACTCTTCAATATCAAAATGCTGAAACGTAATCAATCCGAATAATCAATTCAAAATCCCTATATTAAAAAAACAAATTATAGATATACTCTAAAATGTTTACGATATTTAAACCTATAATTTTTTAAATAATACAAGTACATCATCGTAAAAATACAAATTCAAATCGCTTCTTACTTGCCTTTTTTCTTACTACAAAGGTGGCAAACAAAAGTACGGTCTGATGATAAGCGGTTACCGTAGCCTATAAGGAATTATATGGTATAAATATGTTTAGACGCATGCAACACCAGAGGATCACTTGCGCATTGCCATTGAAGCAACATCTCTCCTCATGCTTAGGGGTTCAAGTCCACTTGTGAGCTTGAGATCGTCGAAAATTCTCACATCTAGTCTTTGAACCGAGTCAAAAGACCGAAGCTGGCAACCGGGTGCTCTGCACATATGCCCCACGTCAGGTAATAGAGAGAAATCGTCCCAGGCGTATTCCCTTTATCGTGCTTACCATACCCTTTCATTTTATACTCATATTGACATTTTGGAGCATTTGCAATATTGGATTCTATGTTTTTTTTAATAAAAGAAATCTCTATGTGCACCACATTTCGTCATAATCGGTTCAGCGGTTTAGCATTTCTCATATAAGGGTTCATATTTTCAGCCCCTTAGGGGTAAATTTTGGATAAAAAGAATAGCCTATGTCCATCTGGTATCAAACTCCATGCGAAATTAAATCGAAATTTGGCCCGGTGGTTTAGCCGTGAAAACGTAGTAAACTAACAGACATACTTTCGCATTTATAATATTAGTATCGATATCGGTATTTATGAAAGAACTCTTCTTGACAAAGCACTTATTACAAATAAATAAGTCTCTAAACTCTGAATTTTCTAATCATTTCTAATACAATGTTCGAATTTAAAGCTAACAACGATCAAGCTCCTTGAAAGAGGTGGTGTGGGAGTTTTTCTTCGGTTAACGGAGGCGTAATCGTGCCTATCTCCATATTATTGGAAAATGGAATAAGTATACGTATTACATTACAATCAAGTTTATAAATAAACCTATCAATTAAATCTCTCGCTATTTATACTTCAGCAAAACTCTGTTAAGAAACCGAGTTTTGCTGAAGTAACAATAAAATATTAGATAATTCAGTTGCTAAGTAACACGTTCCTCTTTTTACCGCACTACATTTTGCACCCATTTCATTAGATAAGATTGTTAGATTTTGAATGATGCCTTGTTCACTATTTCTATAAATACATTGAAATATGTATAGAATATAGATTCAGGTGTTACTTTGTGGAAATCCATTTCATTTGATAAATTTTTATAATTTTTAGCTATCTTCCACCCAAAATCTCAGGCTCAGATCAGACTTGGCCAGCTAACCAGCACCGGATTCAGTCTAGAGTCTAATCTCTGGAACTTCCTGAGGATGTTTCGTTGAGAGACGAAACACGTGTCGATTAACAAGTTTGAGATTTAGGCAGAAGATATCTAAAAACTATAAGAATTCTTCACATTGAAATTTCCAAAAAATGTTGTTGTCTTTTTATCACAACAGGAAAAATCAATACGAGCTTTAAAGGTATAAGAAAATTCATATTGAACACTTACATATTATACCGTAATTTCACAGATGCTTCATTACAAATAACTCGATACAAATAGCTCTAGCTCGAGAAACTTAGGTTTAAATTTAGGTTTTAATAATAATATCTGCTTTTCCATTAGCATACAATTAGAACATGGAAACTTCTATGTAACAATTAACACTTCCTGCAATGTTTAGTAACAAATACATTGACGTACTTGTTAAGTCTTACGCATTTAAATTAAATCACTGGTGTGGAAACGATCCTGTATTTAATTTGTTTGTTTGTAAGGACTTTTCGTGCTATAATTCCAGATAGCAACTTTGGTAATAGGAACTGTAGAATGGATTATATTATTCTATTTTTGTAAGGTGCGAAATATTTCATGTTTATACGATGTCCGAATATTTCATAGTCTTAATACTTTATTATTGAAGCATAAATCCAATTTTGTAGACGATTTCAACAAGAAATGTTGAAAGACAGGTAATTTTATTTCCATTACAAAAGGTTTTAAATGGTTGTATTTAAAGGTGGCATGCAACCAATGAGTAATCAATATCAGTTAAAGAGCCCTTGGCTTATCATAATTGTCTTTAAGAAAAACTAATTATCACGGTTTTTAGTAATAACCAATAATTTGTTTAAAAATCATATCATCACATCAAACATAAAAACTGTAAAATTCCAAAAATCTAGTGAGTAATTTACTCTGATAAACAATACCGGAATAACGTCGTGATGTCTCTTAATGTTTATAGCTCCAAAGAAAAAAAAAAGAAATACTGTCCCTAGTTATTTTCGAAGATTGTGGGCTGAGATAAAATTGTTATATTAATTTTAATACTTATAAATTGGATTATTAATAAATATATCACAACTGTATTAGGTCTTACAAGTAAAATCATGTACCTAAATGTAAATCACAATCATATTTACATGATTTTATTTATTAATATTTACTAAATACATATATATTTTATTGATAACACAAAAGTGTATACATACATTAATATTTACAAACTTAAAACTACACATTATCTTAAATAAAAGACTTCCTTAAAGTTGCTGCTTAGAAAGATGTCATTACTTAAGGTACCTAGCAGACTGGCAGCATTGCCTCTTTGAATAGCCAAGTTGATTCGTTGGCGGAAGAAGCTGCCAGCCCGGCGGTCTCCCAAAACCTCGACCAGTCTCTTACAAATATCAGACACCAGTCGATGGGATTCGGGGCCCCAGGGACCCAAAGTTTCGACTACAAAGGGCGTAAATATGAAACTCTCATAGAGAGTCGCATACTTACGCCGCTTCAAGTTCTCGGCAGTGCTAGCCGCGACTGACATCTGCTGACTTGGAAGTCGCCGGCACATGAGAAATAGTAAGTGTATCGACACAAGTGGCATCCCACACCAGCGATCTTCCAAATTTCCAAGGAATGAGCGTCAAACCATCCGGTCTCCTGCCGTCGCTGCGCGCAAAACCTACAGGCTCGATGACTGCAGAAACGCCAGCGGCGACAAGAACCCGCCGAATGACGCCATTCAAGGCAACATGTCGTGACATGCGTGCTGCACTACGTAAACAGCATAAACCGTGGTGACCTAATACATCAACGAGATCACCACAGCGGCAACGGTGAAGAAGGTTAGTCTTGGCCCCCAGACGAAGGGATACTATGAGAGAAAGTGTGGTATTGTCAATTAAGGTTCCTCAGTTTTTTGAAGGTATTACCTTCAACCAGTGTCCTGACTCCTTCTCAGAAACAGCCAGAAGGCCAGACCGATCTTTTTCGGTACTACAAGAATGTAAAAGTTGTAAATACATTATATTATTTTTGTTATATTGAACTTTTTTTGCGTTCTTTCACTTGTAATCAAGTTAATATAGGTAACTGAAATTATTTTCAGACACTGTAATATCTGTTGTAAAAAAATAAAACGTGCCTCAAACGCACAGTTACTTATCCAATACAAAGTCAACACAAAAATAAAATACACGTCTCTATAATTTTAGCTTCATTTAAAGCACGTTCATAACGCGTGATAAAATTGTGCGCATACTTCCCAAAATATTAATAACAAAATTAATGTGAAGTATTTATTCATCAATTAAAACAATGGTTTGAGCGATTTGAGATATATCCCCTGTTATTTGTGGTAATGATTTTCAAAGTCTGCAAAATTTCAATTCCAACTGAATTTATATGTCAAACAAGACTTTTGAGGCATTTTTCTTTATCAAAGTTTTTTTATGTAATCATGTCCACGTTTAAGGATTTTAAGAGAGAATTGAAGTCGAAATATACTACCACCATAACTACTACTACCAAATATACAGGTCATCAAACACTATAAAATGTACTTGTAAAAATTTTTAAAAAGGGCGGTGTTAATAGATTTATGGAGCGTCTTTTTCTTGTTTGTCTGTTTTGTACGCTGAATGGAATTATTTTATTATACTTATTTGATATATTTACTGATAAGATAATAATCATGGACAACAATTATGTACTTAAGTGGTCGATAAATAAATATACATACAGTGCATATATAAGTACGCATGAGGCCTAATTTATATTACGTTATTATATATATTAAATTATATTCTTGTAACTCAAAATTCATATCATTAGATTAAATTTTACTCATTGATATTCGTTGAGCGTATGGGACCTTAATTAAAAATCAACGAACCACCTACGCATTTCATATTTTACAAAATTACACAGAAAAATCATGTAACAGAATGGCAATAATTTTATTAGCTATAAAAAGTGTTAATACTTTATTCAGTTAAAACAACGAGGACAAATTAATTTCTATTATGAAGTCGATGACATAAAACAGTGAAGTTAAAAATGCTATAGCAGTAGTAAAAGATTTAAGTCCACAGTTTTATATAAAAACCTACTTTATAAAGTTATATTGAGCCTAGTGATAAGGAACAAGTAATATAAGTTGTTAGAAGTAAAAAATAGGAAAGAACCATTCTCAACCGATTAGTGCCGATATGAATTGGAGAGGAAATGCTCGATTGAACTCAAAATGCTGTTTTATTAATTTGCCGATAAGCATGTTGATGATAAATTAAATTACCATAATTATCCAGCTTTGTGCGGATATTCACATGTAGTGCAATAAGTCTATAGCTGTATAGAGGTTGTATGGCTTCCGGTTCTATGCACCAACGTATTTAGCTGCAGAAGGGGCAACAGCCTGTATTTCATAAATGTCTGCTTTGAATATCACACCAAGATATTTCATTCACATCTTTTGAAATGTTCTGTCCAAATAACATTGAATATCCAAATATGCCTATGAATCGTTAACTAAAATTTTTAAATTAATGATTAAAATCACATCGGCTTCTGTGGCACTGTGGCTGTTCTGAGACTAACTTATAGACGGACAAGAATCAATTGCCTTTCTTAAAAAAAAAAAAAATATTTTGCAGAACATTAAAAAAATGTTTTCTGAAATATTCGCCAAGCGTCGCGAGCCTTACGTACTTCTTTTGCTTCGTCAAATCTCATTATTTTCCTCACACATTTTCGCATAGGCATGCGAGTGCTTTTGACATTTGCGTCGGCTAACACTGGCTATTTGATCTTCATAAGTCAGCCTTGGTCGTCCTTGGCTTCTTTTACCACATGCTTTCGCTCTGTAGATTTTCTTCGTCAGGCTTTCGTCACTCATTCTTTCTATGTGCCCGAACCATCTAAGCATTACTTTCTTCATTTTTACAATAACACTGTTGTGCAAACCCGTCTGCAACAGTACAACCCTGACAGGGTTGTACTGTTACTAATTTCTATTAAATATCATTACTATATAAAAAAGTTTCATATTTCACGACGCCTTCTTTTGCCTTCATGTGTCTTCACTCTTCTTGGCATGCTCTCTTGCTCTTCTTGGCATAATACAGCAGCTCTTCTTGACATAATACTGTTTTGATTTCGACATTTTTATGCCATACTTTAATCAAGTTCTCTATGAGCTACCTTTCGTTAATAATATGGTTTGTGGAAATCGCTTTTCATTATTTCCCAGAGTTTATACAAAATGAAGTCCGAAAAAACAGTGTCGCCAGTATAGATACCTAATCAAAATAAAAAAGAGGAATTTAAAAAAAAAACAAATTGAAATATAGTTAAAAATATATTTTTAAAGAATTTAAAGCTTGCAGTAGCTGTAATAATTTGGATGTCACTTAGCAATAAGTCTCTGGATAGCAGAGCAGAATCATAGTAATAAGTTACTAGCCCCATCACATACATATACTCGTATATATCGACTTCATATTAACAAATCATATCCCTTGCCTGACTTTTACGACTTCCGCGGGCAGATAAGTAACAGGTACATTCTGTCCCTTTTTGCCTTTTAGATCACCATAAAACTATACAAGTATTAGGTACTTAAGTAAAATAAAATTTTCATCTACTTTATACGACACCACTAGTCTGTTGTTTTCACGTTTATTTCTTACATTATATTATCTAATATACAAAATTCTCGTGTCACAGTTTTAGTTACCATACTCCTCTGAAACGGATTGATCGATTTTGATGAAATTTCATATGTATATTTGGTAGGTCTGCGAATAGGTTGCTATCTATTTTTTATACTCTTAAGTGATAAGGGTGGTCCACTCCAAAAATTTTTTTTTAATTTTTTCCACAAATTTTTTTATTTTTATATTTTTATGATTTGGCATTGAAAAATACATACAACCCTATATTTATATGTATTTAATATTGGGCATAACAACGTTTGCGGAGTCAGCTAGTAATTTAATAAAAACTATTAAATATATATGTGTGTATACCTTCACAACGAAGGGAATTATTGTTATCTTTCGTGTATAGATAAGAATTAATGATACACCTTAAGAAACCGAGTTATGGTGAATTAAAACAAAAAAGTTTTAAATTCATGAACGTATTGAATGTTAATGTCTCTTTAAATTATGTATAATATGTACATAATTAAATTAGACTGAGGAAGACAATCTACAGAGCAAAAGTGGTAGCAGAAGCCAAGGAAACCAAGGCTGACCTATGAAAATCAAATTGCCAGAGAGTTAGTTGATACAAATGTCAAAAATACTCGCGTAACTAGGCGAGTGTGTAAGGAGATTGATAAAATTTGAGGTGGTGAAAGAGAATGTAAAAACCACGATGCTTGGCGTTTCTACGTGTCTTTAACCTATGTGCATAATAAATGGTGCTATATTCAAATATAACACTGACATAAACATTCAAATTCGTTTAAATAAATTCGTGTTCGTAAATGTGTATGTACATTTTTAAATATCTTTGAACAAGGTTATATTGGCACCACACCTGCTGTCCTTCTTGTCTGATTTAATAACAGTATTTCACGTTCAATTTTCCTAAGGCACCGTAAATTTTATATTTTTAAGGTTTTCATGTTCATAACTTTACATAACGTAACACGTCACAAAGCTGAAATATTGATTTCGAGGAGTGTAAAAAATTTGCCAAATAGCTGCTCATGATATCATATATATTTGATATCTATGTCCTTAGTCATAGACTATAACTCCAGACAGCAGACAGAGGTAAATAAAATGAAATAAAATGTGTTAAAAGGTGTTATTTTCTAACAAACTGACAGCTGATTAGCTTATGTGATATTGTGAGTCGTTTGTGCAGATACATAGATACATACATATTTTCACGCTGTATCCCTAACGAGGTAGTCAGAGAGGACGGAGCGTCAGTAGTCGCGGTCCTTACATACTTCTTTCGCTTCCTCAAATCATAAGTGCAGATGAGTCAACTAACCTGATTTGCCCATGGAGCACTTAACCTATACAGTGAAAATGGCATTTATTTCGTTTGAAATCAATGTACCTAAACGTTGCTAGGGTTATTGCGCTCCGATTAGTTGACTAAACATACACTATTGAAAGACATAAACGTGCATTTGTATAGACTGAGATAACGTAATAGAGATTGCACCAGTGAAAGCGAGACGCATAGATACACGTTATTCAGCAAATCATTTGATTTGCCTCTTGATAAAATGAATATTAACTTGAAAATTGTACATTTACTGTTACTTACCGACACCGAAATGAGATTGCATTTGTTTTATAGTTTGATTTTTTGCTGTTTTTGCCAGACATCCCAATAGAACAATAAGCGATTATATAAATATCTAAATATCTTTAAGAAAATACAGAAAGGTTCAGTATTGATAATGTAGTGTTTTATTGCGAGCAAGAAATATTTATTAATGACAAAAAACTGAGCAGTGAGTAAGATGATCCGATATTTCGGCTCTATAGGTTAAATTCCCCATGGATTTGCCTCGCCGCTGCTGCTGGGACATGACGTCTAGAATCTATACTAATGTTACAAAGAGGTAAACTTTGTTTATTTATATGTTATGGATAAACTCAAAAACTACTTAATCATCAGCGAGTAACATGGGCTGCATTTTATTTAAAAAAATTCTACCCTTGCAAAGCTGGGGCAGGGCTAGTTATATTTAAAGTCCAATTCTGTAGTGTATACATTATGTGTATGAATCTGTTTCTACACCACGTATATTTTCATCGTGGATGAACGACTATGTATTTATATGTGCATAATAATTACAGCACATCTCAAATACAGAATAGGGACGGAAGTGCAAAAAAAAATTGTCTCTTATGGGCTATAAAATTTGCTTTGCTTACATTTAACTGACTATACATCACGTCAAAACCGAGGCGGCGAAATTTTTGTCGCATTCATTCTTCATCTGCGGTAGATAGGTAACCTCTAACATTGAAAAACTGCGCGTGCTGACACAATGTAGCTCTTGAACTAAAAAATATTAACAATTTTAATAATATAATATATTAAATGTTAATTGGTAATACTTTTTCATAAATAACCATTTCGATCAACTTTTGTTTTTCTTTGTAATTGTAAATATCTGTAGATACTTATATATTACAACAGAGAGAGATTGACTGAGCAAAACTGACTGAGTTTCTTGTCGGTTCTTCTCAGTGTCCAGGTTTTCTATTTGAACCGAACTAAAGTAGATTTGACGTTTAAAAAATATCTTGTAAATGGGTTTACTTGAATAAATTGATTTGACTTTGACTTTGAATTTTGAAAAAACAATTGATTTAACGAAAATTACCTCTTAGCTAATTCTTAAAAAACAGTTTTAGAATTATTGCCTGTTTATCTGTTCATGTGTTTATATGTTTGTTTGTTCGAGCTTCATCAGAATGCCATTGAACCACCACTTGAAAGAATGGATCCCGGTTACTAAGGTACGGTACGCTAAGGTACATATGTATATATATTAATATATGTACATACAGGTGTATATACATATGTAATATGTATGTACAGTTGTCCATAAAAGTGTGACTCAGATCGAACAAGGACAGAGGGGGAAATAATTTCCAAGGATTACAACGAATTGAATGCAAACTCTGTGTTTGATGTTGGAAGAGCAATGACCGGATTTTTATTTTCTCATAAGAATTCAAACCAAATAAAAAGAAATATTTATAGTCAATTAGCAACGCCATATGCTTAACTTTTTACCAGGAATTGCTAATTTCTTTTTTCTGATTTCTTGGTTTGATCTTATAAAAAAAAATCGAAAATTGGTCATGCACAGTTGTTGAAACATCAAAGACAGAACTGAGATCGAAATTAAAATGTTTAGAAATGACCCGTACTATGCTTCTATTCGATTGGATCCATAACTTAAGGGACACCTATGAAGCGTGTAAATATGTTATACGTTCAATGTTCATGCTGTATCTCTAATAGGAAAGTATGAGGGGATAAAGCGCCAAGCTTCACGGACCTCATCTATGTCTATATCACATACTTCTTTCGCCTTTTCAAATCTCGTCATCCTTTTATTCACTTTCGCCTAATTATGTGAGTGCATTTAACATTTCCGTCAGCTAACCTTCTGGCCATTTGACCTTTATAAGTGAGCCTCATTCTTCTTTGTTTCTGCTAAAACTCATTTTTGCTCTGTAGATTTTTGGCCTGTATGTGCACATAGTCCTTTTTATACCAAACTGTCATTGAATCGGAAAGAGGGTTTAAGACCGATCTGAAATACTAAGTTTTTTCATAATCCACGCGGGCTGAGATAGAAGAAAATTTAGCAAAGGTATTGTTTGCAGGATGATAAATTTATGTAGTTAGAAACTTAAAAGTTTCCGTTTATGTGTATACTTTTATATATGTCTACTCATATGTAAATATGTATGCATATGTATGATAAAAATATATACATGTATATACAAAAATTTTAAAATAAGGCTGATTTCGATTTCAAACTCCGAAAGAAGACTTGCTAATTAGTAACTTTGTGAAGTGAAATTTGTAAAAGAAACTATTCATTTTTCAAACTAATTTGATAATGATTATATTATAATGAGATCACATCATGATATTAAGGTTGTATAAGGTTTTCCTTGTTAAAATTTTGCTAATAAAAGATCTACTATTTTGTATATAAAAACGACGTTGTGGCTATGAGAATTTAATTGATAATGATAACTGCGAATATTTAACATTCTGCGATTTTGATAAATATCAAATATTTATTTCATTCATGTTTTGTTTCATCAATATTCCATATAGAAGCCTATGGCCTATATAATACTAGAAAATGTCATAATATTAATTACGTTAGCGGTTTTTTCTAACACGATATACGAGTATATTTGGATAAAAACTAGCTATTCAATCAGTCCACATATCTTTCCTATTGTTTATTTTACAAATCTATTTAAACCCTAAATTTATTATTATTCATAAATTTATGGACGTGAGAACGTTTTTGCAGGACGAACACAGGATTCTCAAATAAAAATACGATTTTTTCCGTTGTGATTCATGTGGCTGGGTATTTTTATGGCATAGATTTATTTGGGGAAATACGAATAAGTAGGCGGCACTCATATAAGAACTCGAGAGTTATGTGTAATTTAGTACATAACATCTTAGTGATTATTAGTATAATATTCATAATGAAATTTTTGTTAGATGGCATTTTTTATTTTTATTTTACTGTGCTTCAAGTTCATTACTAACATTTTTTCGGTGTCTATAAAAGTAACAGCGCTAATAAACAATTAAATTAATCCTTTAACGATGACTATAACCAACTTAATTGTTTAAATATTGCCAGGGAAATGACGTCGTTATACGTTTCGAGTTGAAAAAAGCACATTATACGCCAAGCTGGCAAGGACGCGCCACCTGTTTTAGTCATTACCGCGTCAGATATTGCTTTCCAGAATAAAGATTCGTTTGAAAATGCATTTTACCGCATCTAACGATCTAACAAAAGTTACATTAATGGTTTTAATTAAATGCAAATTAATATTTTAAAGAATGTTGAACAAAGTGGAAATCGTTAATCACACGTGCCAATCTGAAATTGTAAAATGTACTTCAATCAGAATTCATATAAAGTAAAGTATTTATACAAATGTTTGAAATGTGTGTTATTGAGATATATTGTTATAAATACTTAAGTAAAATAATTACTAAAAATGCTTTTAAATCTCTTTCATTTCAACCTGCTTTGTGTTATTATTAATAGTACTTAATCCATTACAAAGTTATTAATTTATTATTAAATGAATACCTATTGTTTTTTATACTACAAACAACGGTTGTTACACATAATACCAATTAGAAGATAATTTTGAAATTTATGAATTGGTTAAATGAGATTGATTAGTTATACCCATGTTATACCTCGTTAGTCAAGAAATCTGATATATTGTACCCCTTTTTACATTAATTGAAATAACTGTAGCTTTAGTTAGCTGAACTCCCTCTCTTTACGGTCGTTCCATTGTAATCGTAGTAACTGTCATTACATAATGTACGAGTGCTTTCTAAATCATCATCAGAGTTATACTATAAATAGAACTAGAACTATATCTATATAGTTATGTTGTATCTATATCTATGTTAGCAGACGGAAATGTCAAAAGTACTCGCATATCTAGGCGAAAATGTGTGAGGAGAATGATGAGATTTGAGGAAGCGAAAGAGGTATGTAAGGACCGAGACTCTTGGCGCTCCGACCTCTCTGACTGCCCCGTTAGGGATCCAGCGTGAAGATATGTACGTATGTATGTATATCTATATTTTTGAAGTATTCTGTTAATTATTTTTTCAGTCAAATCAATTTATTCGAGTACACACCCAGTCACAAGGTATTTTTGAACGCCAATTTATTACTCTCACATAATTGGCACTTATAGATGAGATTTGGAAGGTAGGTGTATTCTATGAACTGCGGTGTTGTCAAATTACAAAAAAGGAATAAAACTAGAGGTGGTGATCTATACATGTTACTGAAGGTAAAAAAAATTCCAGAGTTATGTTAATGATTTTAATTTAAGAGCCCTTTCACATTTTTTTGCAAAATACTAATATTTTGACGCTCTAATTCTCAAAAACCTTAAGATTTTTTAATATTCTGCTGGCAGTTTACAATAGATCCATTTCTCTTCTTGAATATTGTTTTTACATATTTTCATATTTGTTTTATAATATCTTACAATAATCGTTCTACGAAGTCAGTTTACAAGGAAAATCCTTAGAAGCGCTACTTTGACGTCCTAATTAACATGGTTTCGACGAGTTCTAACAATTTTTAAAATTATGTTGAGAACAAGTACGTATTTTTATTAAATATTTCTTTTGTGGAAATGTCATAAATTTCTTCCTTTTTACAGAAAAAACTATTTAAAAAGGCCTATTTCCAGGATAAAGTGTCGTAATTAAACGTTGATTTAGTTCTATAAAAAGCAATAACTTATAAAAAAACAATATTAAATAAAACTTCATTCAATGTAAAATATATGACGAAGTTATTTTTTTTAAATTAATCAGTTTAATAAATATAATGAACATAACAAAATCAGTAAAAAAAAACGCGATGCTGACGCTTTTATGTCGAACCCGCGCGAGCGTTTGTAAAGGTAAGAAATTTATGCGCTCTTCGTAACGAGCGATCGTAAGTGAGAACATTAAATAGTAACTCGTATATGTCATATGACTTGTTTTGATCCAGTGTTTACTTTTCTGTTCCATGAGTCTATTATGTTATGACTTTCTCATTTCCTGCATTTTTTTAGGCATGTAAACATTGTGTTTTAAATAGAATGACTAGTAGTAAAGTTAAATAAAAAAGTTTACTTTAGAACTTTTAGATGCTAGCTTACAAGAAGTATTGTAAGCCGGATATCAAAATAATATCTATTACATTTAAAGCAATCTATACAGATTTTAACGTGACATTCACAGGAAGATAATTTTTCAATAATAATCTGAGCTTCCTATGGGAAAATTGAAAAACTAGAAATAATTAAACTGTAAGTTGATCCGCACCTATTAATTAAAGATATATAAAAAAATTACCCGAGAGGTACACATAACAATATTGAGAACCAAAACACTTTTTTTTAGAATTTTTGTGTCTGTCTGGATATACTTACTTACTTACTTAAACATCTCACAATAATTACTGCAAGAATTTGAAGACAGGTTGAATATTAGGTATGTTTTATCGTGATCCGCCGTCTAGAAGTTGAAATCTAAAATGAGCTCTTTTTAGTTAAGTTGCATCTGTAATATGTGTTTATCTTATAGTGACTTTTTCGTTGATCCTATATTTTTTACCGTAAACATACATGAGCGTAGCAAAGACATCTATACTACTATTAGTCCAGTCTACAACGGTAAAAATATGGTATTATCTCAGAATTCCATCAACACGCATCGATTTGCGTGAAATTTTGGAATTAAGTTATACTAACCCTTCATTTCAAAATCTACCCTATGCTAATATGTGCAAATTATTCTTAAACGGTGAAAACTACATCTTTTTGCCAAAATTCAATAAAATAAAAGTTGAAGCATTTAAAAAGTTAAAAAACATATTTAGGGTTTGAATAAAACTTGCTTGAGGCTTTAGGATACTATTTATGATTTTTCAACCCTTAATCGATGTATTTCAACCAACCACTTTTATGATAAAATTAAAAAAAAAAACAGTAATTTATTTTTCTTAATTTATATTAAATGGGATTAAAAACTGCTTTCTCCACTAAAACCATAATTTTTTTCAAAACCAAACTTTCTAAACGATTCAAACTTCTTGATCCCATTATTAGTATTAAAATAAAGTGATTTGTAAATTTATAACATTTTATTTCAATTAGGGTGGCAATATGAAGGGTGAAACTGATGTTTTTTTCACGGAAAAAAGGGATTCTACATTATTTTCATCATAACTCCCTTATTTTACATCCTACAGTCTTATAAAGTCTCATTTGAAGGGTTTTTTAAGGAACTTTAAAAAAAGTTCTTAGTATTTTTTCCGTAAAATTAACCGTTTTCCAGTTATTCCATTTTTAATTCTTCAGAATCCTTGGTTCACTAAATAAATTCTACCTTTAATAAGTCATAACTCGGTTTGTTTTAGGTCTATAGCCAAAAAAAAACCATTCTTTTTAATTTTTTATAAGCTACCTTTTAGCTTCTAATAGTTTTTTTGATAAAATTGTAAGTTTTTGAGTTATTTGTGAAAAAACGATTAAAAATATGATTTTTTTGTAACAAAAATTGAATTTTACATTCACGAATAAGTCAAAAAGTATCGATTTTTCAAAAAAACTTTATAGAATATTTTATTTCTGAGGTTATTTTTAATAAAAAAAATACCACCCCTTAGTTGGGATGGTATCCACCCCGAGAGACTCCAAGAACTGGAGTCTCGCTTACTTAATAAAGTTCATATCATCACGTTCATATTTATTAAAACGGTGCGAAGTTATTTTTAATTAGTAAAAGATGTGAACTTGAGTTTTGATTGATAAAAGATAATTGTATCTAATCATAACTACCTAACTAGTGGTTTCTAGGTAACTTATCCTAATACTAGTAGTGCTAGACAGGTATATACTTAACTCTATTCAATCTTTACTTTTAAAATAGTAGAAGTTCTATAGAATTCTTATAAAAAGGTTTCATTAAACTCTGTATATAAGAGTCTGAAGTATACAAGTGTGCGTAGAGCGTCATCGTTAGTGGCTATCCTAGAGCATTTCCTCGCACGGTGAAGTCTGAATCTTTTATAATCTTTGTTTCGTGACTCCTGGGCATCTTCGGAAAGTTGTACAGAGGCAATATCGAATTACACTTTCGCCGTGAATTTTGAATTTATGCACAGAAGATAGCATGTAATATCACTTATATTTGTTAACATACAGTTGTGCTGTGTCCAATGCGTACTGACTAAATTTCGTGGTATTGATACTTCTTGCACTTGACATAACTTGCAGTAAAATATAAAATCATTTTATCAGTTCCTCAAATATACCACTGATTTCTGATGCACAATGATAATTTGGAAAAATCTTCTAACTGTGTTTCCATTATTAGTGTTGCTGCTAACTTACTTAAGTACATCTATATAAATTTAAACCAAGTTCTTCTCTGAACTTTCTTTGAACGTAAGTCTTCTTTTGTTTTTTCAATTCTTTGTTTTCTGTTGTTGTGGCAGACCATTTTTTGAAACCTAGATTGTATAAATAAACTAGCTGAACCCGCGACTTCGTCTGCGCGGAACGTTTTTTAGTGGCTGTCCCGAATTGAATTATATGTACATGTAAATAGTATGTTTAAAGATTGTTTTTGAAAAAAAGTCTACGTCTAGCCTTCGTCTGTCTCCGCTCATATACTATCTCTTTACCAAACATCATAATTGGTTCGGCGGTTCAGCATTTCCCATTCAAAGTTTCATCCACCTTTTCAACCCCTTAGAGGTAGTTTTTTGATAAAAATGTAGCCTATGTCCGTTCTCAGGTGTCAAACTATATCCATGCTACATCATAGTCAGTTCAGCGGTTTAGCATTTTCACAAAGTTTCATCCCCTTCTCTCCCGTCCCCTTTTTCACAGATTTTTGGTAAAAAAAAGTAACCTATGTATTTTTGATAAAATAAGTCTTATCACCTCACTAAATTTTATAATTTCCAAGATTTAGCGTTTCCTATACGAAGTTTTATCCCATTTTCACCTTTTTAGGGGTAAATTATTGAAGAAAAAGTAGCTTATGCCCGTTCTCTGATGTCAAACTATCTCCAAAATTTATCATAATCGGTTCAGGGGTTTACCATTTCCCAAACAAAGTTTTATCCCCCTTTTCGCCCCTTTAGCAGTAAATTTTCTAAAAAATAAGTAGCCTGTCATAAACGCAATCACGTGCTCTTACTACGTACCAATTTTCATCAAGATCAGTCAAGCCGTTCTCTATAGTTACGAAAGGACATACAGACAGACAGACAGACAAATATTTTAAAAATGGCAGAATTGAAATCAGTGAGTCATAAAACGACTATTGCAAAATTTGTCAAAAAAACTGAAATTACAGACAGATGCAAGAGATTTATATAGTACAGTTTAGCATTTCCCGTACAAAGTTTCATCTCCCTCCCTCCCGTCCCTCTTTTCACAGATTTTTGATAAAAAAAGTAGCCTATGTATTTTTGATAAAATAAGTCTTATCACCTCACCCAATTTTATCATTACCAAGATATAGCGTTTCCCATACAAGGTTTTATCCCCCTTTTCACCCTCTTAGGGGCAAATTTAAAAAAAAAAATTAAGCCATGTCCGTTTTCTGATGTCAAACTATTTGCCTGCCAAATTCCATCCTAATCGGTTTAGCGGTTTACCATTTCCCATACAAAATTTCATCCCCCTTTTCACCCTCTTAGGGGTGGATTTTATAAAAATTAAGTAGCCTATCATGAGTGCAATCATATGCTCTCACTACGTACCGACTTTTGTCAAGATCAGTCTATCCGTTCTTTAGTTATAAAAGGACATACAGACAGACAGACAGACAAAAATGTTATTAATGGTAGAATCGAAGTCAGTGAGTCATAAAATGACTATCTATCACAAAATTTGACGGCAAAGTTAAAATTACAGACAGATGCTAGAGATTTATATAGTAGTATAGATAAGCTCCATAAATCTAATCCAACAATTCAAAGCCGAAATTCCATATTGATAACTACTTTCATCAACGGGTTTATTTGGAACTTTTTCCAAACTGAGAAATAACATTTTTTTGTACACATGCTTATAATTATTGCAATAATTGCGTCAGAAGAATCGGCAAAGATGTCTCGTAAATAGTTTGTGATGGAATCAACGTAATCTCTATCATTAATTATTAAAATGAGAGTAATCGCGTCTAGTAATTACAAAAGAACTCAGTCATTGTAACAAGTTAATTAATGAACTTAGTCACGACAATATTATTCGTTATTTAAAAAATGGAGAACTGTTACTTTTACTATGAAAATATGCTATTTTACAGTGAAATATTGTTTTGAGACGTGTGCAAAATGATTATTTGAATACTATCAATCACGATGCGGTTTTACAGATTTTTTTATTTTTCTGTCATATTTTGTGTATTGTGTATTACCTTAAATATGGTGGGAAATATTCGATAGCTTATACAAATAATAACCACAAAAAATGTAATACTTATTACAATAAACAAAAACGTTTCATTTGCGTGCGAAAAAGAAAAAAATATCTTCATATTTTAATAGATTAACCATGTTATACACTAAAACTGCAAACTGTTTTTTTATCCTTTAAATCTTTACTAAATTTATTACAAAATAAGACCACTAACAGAACTTCGACATATTTCGGCAACAATCAAACCAATTGAAAATTGAAGAAAAGAAAAAATGAGATATCATGATATTGTCTATGTCTGTGGCAGACTGTATACATTTAAAATAAAAAAAATGACTAAGAACACCAAAATAAACAAAATCCAAGGGAAAATCAGTCGCCGCTCGCGTGTTGTTGGGAGCTGGAGGTGCGTGGTGTTATTACTTTGTATGCGAAACGACTGCCGGCCGAGTGCCCAGGCGCATCGTTCCCCGCGCACCTAGGTATACATTTATGTATTACATGATATGCTTTACGCGCTCCGAACAACATTTACAATTTTATGTTTTTTTATAAAACTATTGAGGTAAGTATACATATTATTTTAGTAACATTCTAATTAACAATTAAATAATTAATCTATTTTATTTTTACAGATACAGGTTGACGCCATCAACAACGTCTTTAGTGATTTTATGTACGCGTGAAGTGCATATTTACGTAGTTCATAATAAATAACACATTTCAAGTTTTCTGAAATGGTATAACACTTGTATGATATTCATTAGAATGCCACTATAAAATCATACATTCAAGAATTTATAACATTTTTTCGTTTAGCGTGTTTAAGTGCTTTTTGTTATAAAATAGGAACAGACATGTGTAAATCATGTTTATAAGAAAAGATTTATTCTTTTGCCTACGAATTGTGATATAATATATATATCTCTTTAGACTTTTAAAAAAAGCATTTATGGGATGGTTCTCTTATACGCTTACCTATATAGCTACGTGCCTCTGCGGATAAGTTATATAACGTGTATTTTTATCGATAAATGGCATGATTGCTAAAAATGAAATACAGTGATGTAAAAATGCGAAATGTAATTACAAACAGATGAAAGAACGCGCGCCACTGTTTTGCTACTAGTATTCAAAAAAATAAAAATATGTCATGTTCAGCTGTGTGTTGTTGTTCAGACTATTTCCCAGTCACGCACATTTGTAAATGTCCAGAAAGTCGGACGACAAAAAACGGACACGCTGTCAGAGAAATGCTCCGTCCATTTTAGTTTTTGGTCCGAGGCATATACTGATCAACTGTTACGCTACTGACTAATTAATCTGTGACATAGCTAACTCTCCTAGATATGTTAATAAAGAAAACGTGTAAGTTCATTTTAAATTTGCTTGAAATAATAAGAGACGTAACAAAAACGCATTTGTGATTTCCAGATGAAATGCTTTATTTAAATATGTTCTATAATTTTCATCAAAGCAGATGTGATAATTATTATTGCGATAAAAAAATACGTAACAAAAAAAATATAACAAATATGTCTGTTTACGCAATTTATTAAACGCAAACAAAAACTTTTAATTGAGTATCTCAATTTTCAGTGATGGATTTGATGTTGCGAAAGATAAGGAAAGTAGGGAAAATCAAATTCGACCATGACAATCGTTAACGAACTTAGTGAAATTAGAAATTAAACGATATCAATTTACAATATAAGCGGTTCGGATCTGTACCTTAATGGAATTAATTACGTATCAGCACTTGTAGAAGTGACAGCTAATAAAACTCCTAATATTGTGTGAAATGAGTCACAATTCCGGCGTGACACGACCCGACTCAATCTGGCATGATCGCTCTGACGTTGACGTGTAGATATTGAGTTAACAATAAGAGAATGTGTAAGGGAAAACATTTTTCTTGATCGAGTTTATGTTGGCATGGGTGCCATCGAAATGAAATTTTCAAGTAACTTTATTATCGACACGTGCATTTTCTAATAACTAGTTAAATAAATTAATAATATCTACTAATATTTTATATTAAACTTGTACAAATCAATAGAAATAAATAAAACTGAAATGTGTGCCTCTGATTTCTAAATATAGACTTTTTATAAAGCTCTTTTAACTACTTGTACGTTACAAAACCTCGAACACGCGTTTTTTAAATTTTTCGCTGTCTGTCTGTTTGTTATTCCGGGCTAATCACCGAAACGGCTGAGCCGATTTTGACGTGATTTTATTGACAGGTAAAGGACTTCTTAGAGTGTAATCCAGGCTAGTTTTATCCCAGAGAAATATCAGAAAAATTCGAGTTTATCGCGGATGAAACCGCGGAACATAACTGGTGTATTTATAACATGTCAATCTAGCACTACTAATGTCTGACGCATGGGACTGGCATGGACTGCATCATAAATTGGATAACCTTTATGTAATGAAATTGGTTTTCCTCTGAGTTGTGTAGAGATGTCTATAGAGGAAAAGAAAATTAAATTGTATCGATTCCACAGATTTCACGACTTCGATTTCGAATTCAATTCGACAGCTATATGATTTATTTTCTAATAGAATAAAATATGTTATAACACTCTATAGGAAAATTAAGGAGACATTATATAAATAGTTTATTCCTCTTAATAGATTCACTTCCACTATCGGTAGGTAAATAATGTAGTATTACCTCTTATTTTTGACCTTCCATTTCCGGGAAAAACATAATAATGAATTTTGTAAAACAGACAGCAGAACATGTTACATTGACATTTCATGTTACAAAAACGAACAGTTAAGAATTGCTTAGAACGTAGAGTTGGCATTGCGTTGTGTGTGTAGTGACAAAATGCTCGCATGATTCAATGATAACACGCCGTCGAATATCATTCTAATGCAAAACTGACGGCTGTGGAACGCTATGAATACCGATGCAGCTGTTACTAACTTGCTGTACATTCCGTTGAACAGGGAGGGCAGGAAATATTTTAGACGTAACGCAAGTATTCGAAATGAAATTTAGTTGTACTCGCTGATTTATCAGTAATAAATATCGCCTTTCACATGTCACGAATTGTTAGACTGATAAAAGTATATGGCATAAGTCTATAACAGAAAGGGATGCGAATAAACGTATTCCATCTCTATCGGTATGCTCAATGTTTTAAGTCTGCAAGCTTTTGCATTTGGCAGACATAAGAACCAAACGAATCATTGTTCCCATAGTACTTTTAAGTTTTTTTTAATTATTTTTGAACTTTACAAGTGAAAAATTTCAAAATAAATGTGAGATAGAGACTCTTTTGGGCGTGACGGTAGTATGCAATATTTCAGGCTGCAAAAGGCCAGTTTGCCAAATACAGGTTGTCAAAGCGAGAAAGACTATAGTGGCCACATCATCGCAATCTCTATTAGTAGTAGTTCTTTGAAGTCCGTTGCTAGATTTACTTAGATAACATAACATAACATGTCTTCACGCTGTATCCCCAACGGGGTAGTCAGAGAGGACGGAGCGCCAAAACTCACGGTCCTTACACACCTCTTTCACTTCATCAAAACTCATCATTCTCTTCACACATTTTCGGCTAGGTATGCGAGTGCTTTTGACATTTCGGTCTGCTGACACTGGCTATTTGATCTTCTTTTGATTTACTTAGATGTTCATTAAAATCTATTCTATTTAATTTAATAATACCGTACTAAACTTTTTCACTAGTTCGAATAATACCTGTTAGTAACGTTGTATTAGTTCTTAAATTGTTTTCTAATAAACATACAATCACGTACCTGTGAATAAAGTATATTCGACTTTTACTCATCAAGGACTTTAAAATTCAATACTAAAATTGGAAAAAAATTCTTACTGCAAATTTTAAAATTAAATAGGTAGAGGTAGAGGAACCAGGGAAACCCTCTTAGCGTATATTGTTCTCTTTAAAGAAAACTGCAACACAATAAAGTACGACATGTCAATCACGTATTTGTAAAAATTTAAAGAAAAAATATTTTATTTATTTATTTCAGTTGGAAAATGCCTCCTGTAATTTCTACTGAGGACCGTTACAGAATTATTACTCTGCACCAACAAGGGCGTAATATTAGTGCCATATCGAGAGAATTATTCATATCGGTAGGCTCATAATAATGTCACTGATCTATCAACGCATTGTTCAGATTTATACTTTTTCAAAACTAGTTACTTTATTTTTTTAGCGAAATACAGTAAGTTTATGCGTCAGAAGGTAAGCGGAAGAAGGCGACGTGCTAAACCATCGTCAAGGAAGTCGTGGCATTGCGGTGTTATTAAATGAACATCGCTTGAAAAGTTACGAGCTTACGAAATAGATGGGTTTATACCAACTAGACATTTTGCGGAGCGTTTTGATGTGCTTACTAAGACTATAGAAATCAAACATTCAAAGAATTTACACCATAGATATCCTGCTTACAAAGTAGATCTAACCGAAGCTCATAAAATTGCAAGTGTTAATTTTGCACGGCAATATTTGAATTTTGATTGGTCGTCTACAATTTCTTCGAATGAAATACGTTAAATTAAGTGATCACAGTCGACTGAATCTATGGCGGTATAACCATACATGCTGCCAAGAAAAAAAACGCTATACGTAATATAGAGTAGGGCCGTATCTAACTTGCGGTATCGTAACTTGTGGGGCTAGATGACTTGATGGAGTGGAAGATCTCGTTGAGCTACCTCCTAGAGCAAATGCTATCAATTATGTCAAGTCGTTGGAGAAGAGTGTGCTGCCAACTTTGCGAGTTGTGTATCCACAGCACGAAATGTCCATCGCGTTTTACGTGCACGATAACAGTAGAACAAACACTACAAGGATAACCAATGCCTGGTTCCTTCAACACGCTTACATTACGGTGATTCCATGGCCAGCTTAATCGCCTGATCTTAATCCCATAGACAATTTATGTGGTTTAATGGTGCAGAGATGGGATCACCGTAACGAAAAGAGAACGGAGGATCTCATGCAACATTGTAGAGATATATGGGGAAAATTTGCGAGGGACCGACATTTGCAATCGCTTAGGCGAGTCTATGCGTAAGCGACTCCAAGCCGTTATTGATTGGAAATTCGGTCGTTCGTATATGCAAGCAACATGGAACTTGCGGAATAATGACCTTCCTTCTCATGTTCGTCATTCCAAGTCACTGGCCATCTTTAGGAAAAACCTGCTGAAACATCTTCTTGCAAAATGCCTAAGTTGTTGCAACTAAACATGATACCATTCTCACTTCATCATTAATCTTTATATCGATTTTTATTATTTTATGAGTATTTATTTAAATATATATTCTTCTACACTGCAGTTTCATATAAAGTGTCTTCTACAAAGGTTGGTCGTCTGGAAGAGACCGTTTTGAGCGATAACACCGCCTCACACACTTTAGTTTTAAGTTTCATTGTAAACGATTTTTGCTAGAATGTGCGCAACAAAGAATTTATGTATCTATCTAACATTCTGTTTATTGAACATTTGGCGTACATTGTCGTGCAAAATTAACGAATGTTTCTATAGCTTCAGTGAGATCTAGGTAGCAGAACTTTTTGGGTTTTGAATGTTTTGTGGATTCGGTGGAATGCACGCATTTATTTTCTCTTTAGGAATTTGTTTAAAATAAGACTTGCTTCGATGAGCGTCGACTCTGCATTACTATTGAGTTTCTAGTTTTGTTGATGAAGTTATTTTTATTTTTTTTACCTCTATTTTTATTTTTGTGATATTTAAATAAACAATCAGAAATTAACCGATTTTTTTTTAAATTTTTTATTATTTTTAATTATGTCATGCATGACTTAGAAATAATTATGAAAATAGCCTTATTTATTTATTTATATATATATATATATATATATATACATGAGGAAACACCCGTTAAAGGTTCACTTTGAAACGAATACAAATTTAAATTTTAAAATTTGAGCTGCCATCGCATTGTCTGCAATTCGTATCTTTCTATTTGTCATCAATCGTGTTATCTCGTGGTCGTATCATACGGCCAACTTAAAGTGACGACCAACCTGCTAAACATTCCCTTTCCGCGATTGTACCTTTTAAATGATGAAAGAATTATTCATATAGCTGCGGAGGTTGCGGAGATTACCTCCCACATGTAAACAAACTAACAAAATTCGCTCTCTCTTTATAATATCAGTACAGATTTCCGGCATGTGAATACCTAGACCAAGCGTAACGTATCTCAACATAATATCTTAGTAATACAAGATATGACATCTAAAGTGATACAATTTATGTACATTGTACATATATGTACAATTCATACACGTCTACATTACAAAAATTAATATTCGTGAAAAACATCGATATAAAAATATTATCTCTGGTGTCTAGAAATTTCGCCTGTCCCAATATAATTTGAAAAAGACAAGTATTTGTATTATGGTTGTCTCAAAGAAAATTGTAATTAAACTTTGTTAATATTTCGTCGTTAACATTTTAAGCGAGGTCTTATTTCCATATTATTTCAACAAAACATTGGAGTTTCTCATTACGTATACATTTTTTTCTTGTTGAGTCTCCCTTATCTTATTCAATAAAAGATTTATTGAATAAGAAATAAATCTATGGTAGATATCGTCTACTGTAAAAAACAAATAATACAAAAACCGTTTCTTCTGATAAAACATTAAAAACGAATTTGTTTAGCGCGATCTTAATCTTGCTTATTGCTTTCAATATCTAATGTGGATATATGTATATCAACGTTTCAGGTTTCTGAGAATAATGAACTAAGACAAAATTGACATTAGTATTTGAACGTAGAACACTTACTTATTATTTAAAGCTGTATGAGATTGCAAGGTGTAGCAAAATTTGTTTGTTAAAGAGGTCAGAATTTTAAACTACTCCTGGCGAACGATCATAGATAAAAAATATTGGACACACAAAACTTTTCAGTGAATTACGTCTATGGACTCAAGACTAAGGCAAACCCACATTTAATCTTATTAACTTCTCGAAATGTTTTTAAATTAATAAACTAGTAAGCATCATCATTACAAAGTTACGATTGATATTTGTTCCGAACTGAATGAAAACTAAGATTAGACAAATGAATGAGACAAGTGGTATCGTCGTATTCAGTGGTGTTTCCTGAGTAGGAAAAATAACGGTGTTGTTTCTTCAATTTGTGTGTTTGGGGGGGGGGGGGGGGGGGGTCGGCTATGACGTTACAGATATAGCCATTTTTGATATCCAATTTTGTACAACTAAACAACGATTTGAGAACGAAAATACAACGATTTGAAAATGTTAATTTTTTGTAGTTTCAATAACGTAGTATACACGGCAATTATATTAATAACACTCAAATAAAAAATAAATCTTAATTAGTTTTTTATCTGTAATGTTACACTGATATTTTAAAATCGGATAATAAATAAATTATTACCATATTTTAAACGGGCGCGGCGCATTTTGTTCTTTTAACGCACCAGACAATCCACACCAATCCTTTACTCTCATACCTGGGCATTCCCTGTTCTTTGATAAACAGACGACGACTATTACTAGGGGCGTCTCCTAGTACACCTAGACCCGAGACAATCGAAAAAAGTGTTTTTCCGTTTACGCGCTTGGATGCAACGCATTGTAAATGTTGACGGCAGGGATCTCAATTTTTCTAAGTGATTACAAAACTGCTGGCAATAAAGTGAACGGCGCTCTGTCCGCATTAGTGGGTAGTGTGAATATATCTAACACTACTAAAATGGCCATCTACAATGCGGTGTTGGTGCCAACTTTGTTGTACGGTAGTGAGGCCTGGATATGCCCGAAATCGAGTGAAAGTATGATAAATGCTGTGGAGATGCGGTCTCTGAGAAATATGAGCGGTGTCACACTTGCGGACAGGATAAGCAATGATGAGATACGCAGTACGACAGGGTTGCACAACAGTGTTATCGTAAAAATGAAGAAAGGAATGCTCAGATGGTTCGGACACTTGGAAAGAATAAGTGATGAAATACTGACGAAGAAAATCTACAGAGCGAAAGTGAGTGGTAAAAGAAGCCAAGGAAGACCAAGGGTGACTTATGAAGATCAAATAACCAGAGTGTTAGCAGACGGAAATATCAAAAGCACTCGCATACCTAGGCGAAAATGTGTGAAGAGAATTAGTTTTGAGGAAGCGAAAGAGGTGTGTAAGGACCGCGACTCCTGGCGCTCTATCCTCTCTGACTACCCCGTTGGGGATATAGCATGAAGATATGTTATATTATGTTATGATTACAAAACGTATGACAGTGATATTTGGTATCCTGATTCTTTATTTTATTGACTTCATTTTGATAGTTGCTATACACGGTTAATTAACTTTTGTAACACAAAAAAAAATATTAAAGAAACCAGTTTTAAAAGATTTATATTTTTTGGAGCAACAGGACCGATTTACACTTCAAAATTTTTTGTATAGTTTACTTAAACATATTGCATATAACAAAATGACAGTTAGATCTTTTAAAATTAATTATAGTTTTTAAAATAAACGAAAATAACAATACATAGAAATTAAATTAAAGACCTATGTGATGTAATATTATTTGCTGATGACACATCACTATTGTTTAAAGTAAATAGAAAAGACAGATATTAGCGGATATAATAGGACCTTGGCAGATATCTCGAGGTGGTTCGCTGCTAATAATTGACTACTGAATGCACAAAAAACCAATTGTATCAAGTTTTCCCTATCTAATATACCCAGAATCCATAATAAATTAGAACTGGGTGGGAAACAATTAGAATTAGCGAAATCAACTACTTTCTTGGTTTAACAGTAGATAGTAAGTTACAGTGGGCGGATCATATCGGGGTTTTGGCTAATAAGCTCAGTCCAATTTATGCTATTTATGCTATTAGACGCAGTAGACAGTTGACAGATGTGGCCACGGCTAGGCTGGTGTACTTTGCATATTTCCATAGCCTTAAGTCTTATGGCCTACTACTGTGGGGATCAGCGGCGCATATGAATTCTATCTGTATTTTACAAAAGATATTTTACAAAAGGTAATACGTACGATCTACAGTATAAATGCACGAGAGTCGCTGAGAGACCGTTTAAAGACATTGATGTACGCACCTTACCCTCGTTATACATTTATGAAAACAAAATGTACACTAGAAAAAAATATAGATCTATTTTAACAGAAAGGTGTCATTAACGGTGTGGAAACTCGTGGTCGTGATCAGCTAGTTAGTGCTAAATTTAAATTACAAAAGTCAAGTGGGTCATTTTGGGCAACTGTGTTCGTTTTTATAATAAAATTCCTTAAGAAATTATTCAATTAACGGAAAAGCAATTTAAACTTATTATTAAACGCACACTGGTTGGAAAAACATACTACAAAGTTAGCGATTTCATTGAAAAAAAAAAACAATAGTCTGGAAATAATCTTCTCTGCACACGCATTTACTGGCTCTACGAATGTTGTATTTTAAATAACTATTGTAAATGATGTTGAAAAAATAATACCTGACTGAGTTTCTTGTCGGTTCTTCTTAGTGTTCAGGTTTTCTTTTCGAACCGAACTAAAGCAGATTTGACGTTCAAAAATACCTTGCATTTGGGTTTACTTGAATAAACTGATTTGACTTTTTGAACTGTTTTTTCGTATTTTTCGTAAGCTAGCGCGCGCACGTTTGCATAGAACAGAAGGTCTATTTAAGATTAAATTATTTTATTATTAAATCCTTAAAGCTTTAAACCACTGCGCCATCGAGATCGTCGGATTGCACTTCGCGCGTTGCATGTCGGATAGTACGAGCGCGGGCAATCGTTCGATCGACACTGTCGACACCTTTGTTCCTGGCGTGTACACGGTGCGAATGGAGTATTTTTTTAAATAAATCCAATTTTATCCGTAACTCCTTTGGCACTTTTAAAAAAATTACTTAAAAAGGTACTCCATCCGCACCGATTAAATCCTAGGAACAAAGCTGAAAAAAATAGTGGGCACACTGAATGATGATAGATTACAGCTGCGGTAATTCATACATTGGTCAAACGAAGCGGACTATTGCTGAAAGGATTAAGGATCACATCACAGCTATATAAAAATAGGCAAACAACCAAATCAGCGATAGTCGAACGTCTTCTCCAAAATCATTGGATTGAATTTCATTGCCCGCATGTCCTTTTCACCGATCGCCTCTTTTATTCAAGAGTTGTGTGAGAAGCAACTGTGACTTAAAATAAAAAAAAATACTCAAATAGTTTATTTATTTATTATCCGATTTCAAAAATTCAAAGTGTAAAGCGTCAAGATAAGCGTAAAGATAAAGCGTACAGATAAAAAAACAAATCAAAATTTTTTGGTCAAGTATTTTTAAAGTAATTGCCATTATTTATTAATAAAAAAAAAGTACGTAGATATCTTAACGTTAATATTTACAAACTTAAAACTAAACATTATATTAACAACTTTTAAAATGTTGAATCTGTACTTATGATTGTAGACGTTTTTTGTTAGGCATATGAATAACTTTATATGACACCTCACTCGTTTAAATAAGTAATTATTGAGTTTCTCGACAAAATTTAATACCAAAAATCGCCATCTTTGTGACGTCATAGCTCCGCCCTCCACGGGTTTTAAAAACGATATCTTCATTTTTCCTGCTTAGAAAACACCACTGCATACGCGACCTTACCACTTTTTGGTGTAATACTGCTTAGTCCACGAAAATATTATTTTAAAGGCAGCCTCTCTACTAAATGGCTATTTACCTAATCCACAAAGAAATGAAAAGCATAGAAAATATAATTTATAGATAACTATGTAGCAAAGTGAATAGTTACTTAACTAATCTACAAAGAAATAAAAAGCATATATGTACATGTATAATTGTATAGCTATATATAAACATATTTGTAAACATTAGTGATGCATTCAGAAATAATTCAACGTTTCATCTTACGTCGTTTGCTGGTTTACTATGGTAATTTACTTGACTCTTTTATACGGTAACTACATTAAGGTATGATGATACTTCGATGCGGGACATGTTTTCACTCACAATGTTGAAAAAAGCAGCCTTTTTTTAATGGAAAGCTTTACCTGTAACAAATACATAATCAATTTAGTTTGTATTACAAAACTGAAGTACTTTCATTATTACGATGATATTATTAGGGAGGAGGCGTTACTTTTATTATAGGTCATTATTTTAAATAGGATGGTATGGGCAAATTTTGAACTGAGACTTAGAGCGCTGCCGCTTATAAAGATTTCTTATTTTTCAGCTTTAAGTGAAACTAAAAAAATGTTGTTGTCAAGCATGAACTTTTCTTTTTTAATTTTTTTTTTATTTCTTACATCGACCCAGTTTCATTTCTAGATCAAATCATTGTACAGCATCAAAAAAATTTTGCCATTTGCCCTTTTTATGATACATAAAAAATTTTAATCATTTGCTATTTTTAGAAAAATTCATTCTTGATAGAAAAAACTTTTTCACAGTTTCAATTGTACATCTCTCCCGGTATTACCCTACATAAAAATATTTCATGGATACATAATGTGTGACTTGTCCCACTTTAATTGCATAAACGTATTGCTAAGGAGTTAATAAACAAGGATCTTAATTCGATAGCTAACGAACATCCGGATCCTTTGATGACGTCTATTACAAAGTTGCTTGTTTGTTTTACATTCTAGTTAATGTTATCTCCGAATTTCACCTTAGAACCAAACTCAATTTGCCGAAGGATATAAATCCATTAACCATCGAAATCCTCGTAGCTACATTTCTGAATGTTAGTTTTAGTTAAATTGCCTCATTATTTGAGAAACTGAGGGTCATCAGCTGATACAGTAATTTACTATTGATTTAATATAATAATTAACAATAGTATCTATGTATATAAAAGTCAGAGGTAAAATATGCAAGGAAGACCAAGGCTGACTTATGAAGATCAATTAGCTGGAGTGTTAGCCGACGGAAATGTCAAAAGCACTCGCATACCTGGGCGAAAATGTACGAGGAGAATGTTGAGATTTGAGGAAGTGAAAAAAGTATGTAAGGACCGCGACGCTTGGCGCTCCGTCCTCTATGACTACCCCTTTAGGGATACGGCGTGAAGATATGTATATATAAAACTTCAACCTCCATATGTTTGTAGTCTCAAAACTCAAAAAGTAGTCGGTCGATAGACTTGAAATGGAACTTGAATGAAACGTTGAGTTCGAATACGCGTGTGTTTTTATACTAATCTAATATATCTATATACATATACAAAAGGCGATGTATGTATGTATATATATTCCTTATGGACTCCGAAACGGCTGGACCGATTTCGATGAAATTTTCAGGGAATCTTCAGATTGGCCTTTCCTGTAAAATTTGGTAGCGATCGGATCAGCAGAATTTTTTTTTTGTTTTTTTTTTGCAGTATCAAAATAATTATAAAAACTGTTTGATTTATCTTAACTTCAATTAACGCCCAGTGAAACGGGCCGGGTTTGCTAGTTATATATAAAAATCAATGTTTCTTTGCTCGTAATTTATGTGCTGCTATATCATTCATCCGATTGCGATGAAATTTGGTGTGGAGATAGATTAAAACCCGGGAAACGTCATAGGCTATTTTATAATTAAAAAAGGCGGACGAAGTCGCAGGCATTAGTTAGTATATATGTAAATAAATGTAAATGTTCACTGGTTCAGTGCGCGCCATAACAAAGAACAGCCAATAATATTACCAAAAAATTGCGAAATCCTAGTCACGGGTACTTGCTTGACGTAGAGCTTTGTTTTTGTGTAAAAGAAAAGTAAATAACATAATGCACTCTTGATTATTCTCCTTCAAACTCCAATTTAACACTGTTCATGATCTTTTCGCATTAATAAAATAGAGTTGGTGTGACGAATTTGTAAAGCTGGTTCAAATGAGGATATTAAAGGAAAATAAATATCAGACCAACAGTAATATTACATGAGATTTTTTTCAGAATAAAAATGAATAATAATGACACTATTTATTAACATTAGGTACATATATCAAAAAGTATTTAACTTTTTTCCCACTGGGGCTGGAAGGCAATCGAATCAGCTGCAAAGCAGATCGCCGACTCAACGCGCTGCGTGAATTTTTCACATCAACTACTTACACTCTGCCGTCGGCTCCAGGGTAGACGGCTTCGACTGTTCCACGAGGTCAATAGCCCCTCTCAACAAATGGGTCCACCACAAGCACTACATTGCCAACTTGCAGCTGATTTTCGTCGCTTGTACGGCTCATGGTTCTCGGTAGTAAGCAAGATGGTTCAGCTATCTAACCCAAAACATATCAGTCAACCTTTGTGCCACACGTCAGTGCTGTCTTGAGCATAGATCTACAGTATCCGTAGAACAGGTAAATTTGATGAAGCGCCTAACAAAAAATTAAATAGTGGCAAAGCAGAAGGATCTACGGACATGTGTGTCAATGGGCGACTGTGACCATTGGTTCCACTTCGCACAGTAACGTCGCACGAGTCTTGTCTGGAGGCACTCTTTCTCTCATTATAGCTTTCAATGTCGTTTTCACATTACGGATGTCTTTCCCAGGCGCCACCCATATGTGGACTAAGAGGTGGGTTGAAATGCCAGTTGACTCAGTAGCTAGATGTCTCGGTTTCCAAAGCCTTAAATTCAGCATCTGCTCCACACAAGTTTGTACCATTGTCGGAGTACATGGCTATAGGCCAATCTCGTCTGGCCACCATACGTCGTAGAGTTATCATCAAGCCATTTGTGAATAGCGAGTGAACAATTTCAAGATATATAGCTCGCACTGTCATACATGTAAATATTACTCCGTATCTTTTCTTCCGATTCCTTCCAACTGCGACGGTGAAGGTCCAAAAAGGTCAAATCCACAGTGATAAAAAGGTACACGATGATGTGCAACTCGACCTATAGGCAAATCTTCTTATTTCGATGTTGTAGGCGTTGCTTTCCTAATGCGGCGGCTATGATGCAATAGTCCCGGCTGACGGATGTATTATCAAAAAACGTTGCCGAAATTCATTGATGACGGTTTCATTATTGGCATGAGCAAAAAGTATATGATAATACTTGATAATAAGACGGGAATCATGATGATGGCCTTCAAGAATAGCAGGCCTCTTTGTATCAAAATGAACATCTGTTACAACATCTATGCGTCCCTGACTTCGTAGAACTCTTATTATAATATAATTCGTAGATTATCAAGATCAGGTGTAAATTTTAGAAGTCGGCATTTCTTTGTATAGGTTTACTCTCCTTCAGTAAAGTTACATCGTCAGGAAAAGATTCTGTTTGAGATTGTTTCAGTATTAAAGTTTCTGCTTGATCTAACTTTCTAGAATCGACTATTGCATCTTTCTTCTTAAAGTCAACAGCTACTAAAAGTGTGGCCGTAGAACGTAACAGTCGTGTCCACGATAAAAATCTAGTAGAATCAGTTAGGAGGCTAGGATAGCATTTGATTGATATCATAACTATATAAACCGTCTCCAGATCATAATTAGTCGCAGAAGTTTTGACTAACTTTTTTTTAGGCCACGTACACTCTTCTTCTAACAAAAAAATCAGGACCATGGAACTATGGGTGATCATATTTAAAGTAATCAAATTTTTATTTTGTAGCAAAGTCAGCTACGTTCATTCCTGTCGGAACATACCTCCATTCTTTAGACTTGAGGAGCTCATCGATCTCCCCGAGGCGGTTTGCAACATAAGATTTGTAATTACACACGTCACTCATAATGTCTATAAAAACTGTATATGAATCTGTCCAAAAGAACTGTTGATTTGGTTTGATAGGGTGTTCTCGTTCTATAGTTGCCGCTAACCTACAAGCCAGTACTGCTCCTTTTAGCTCTAAGCGCGTAATCTCAAAGGTCAGACTCTAGTCTTGCTAGCTATAAAAACTACACTTACAGTCGTACCAAAAAGTATTCGCCAGTAGGCAACATCTGCATAAGCTTGTGTTGAAGCGTCGCAGAACACGAGCAGCTCTCGTTTAACAACATCATCTGGATGCAATGTAGCTGAAGTATTCAAGTACTATCGAGTTATACGCAATGACTTCAGCTTCTCAACGCTTGTCAACCATTTGCATCATTTATCGAACTCTTTCATCTTCTCCTCCAGCTGAGCTTTCATCTTCTCCTCCTCTAGCTTTCATCTTCGCCTCCTCTAACTGGGCTTTCATCTTCACCTCATCTAGCTGTGCTTTCATTTTTATCTCTTTAGCAGCAACGAGAAAACGTGCTTTCTCCTCGGCAGCTTCCAATTCTAGTTGACTTTTTAGGGGATTCATAGCAACTGACATCTTGGAACTGGATGCTGATGATCGGCTGCTTTTATGCAGCCGGCTACCTTCAGAATTGGAACTATCGGGAAGGCGACCTTGTTGGCTCACTTGCAATATCTTTGGTACGAGCTGAATGTTACTTGTTTTGGCTCTTGTCAACATTTTGGTGATATTTTTGTACCTCAACTCTTAGGTCGGTTAGTAAGGATCACTATTTGATGAATTGGTAAAGCTGGTTCAAATGAGAATAGCAAAAAAAAAATATCAGACCAAAAGCATGAGTTTTTTTTTTAGAATAAAAATGAATTAGGCACATAAGTATATCAAAAAGTACTTAATAGTTGGTTTAATATTTTCATACATGTTTTTTTAATTCTTAGAAATACTTACGTATGATAATGTTATGTATATGTCTCTTCAACATATAATTTTGTTACGCTTGCACTGACATGTTTGTCAGTGTACGCATCGAAGCGCAACGCTTTAGTAATGAGTTAATGAGGCATCCGGATAGCGAAATGAAGTAAGATAATAACAAATTGCTAACCTATCGCCTATACAAATTATTTAAATAAGCTACTGGAAATATAATGTGTATATATTAGAAATATTAACAATTAGCACACTTACACATGTTTTTTGTATGCATTTGAAAACAATAATGTATTCTCATAGCTATAATATTGTACGTATTTTTTATTGCTATTTATAGGTATATTATACTAAACTTTATATAGAATGAACGAGTACTTAAATTTTATAGCGAAAGTATGTCGATGATATTGGCATTTTCAAAAATAATTTGAGAATTGATAAATAATCTTTTTTTAAGTAAATAAAGATCTATATCTGTAAAAGCCTTGATAAAATGGATAAAATGTATGTTGTTCCGACTAGCAAATGGTTGTCCTATTTATTTTACGATGGAAATAATACCTATGGAAAGCTATAAGAGTGAACTATTAAGCCGAAGTACATTAGAGCCATTAGCATTCATTTACATATTACAGTGTTGTGCTGCTGTAACAAGCGTTAAACAATCTGATCACGCTGATGACAATAAGTGACGTAATTAACTCCATTTTAGAATTAATCACGTAGATTAAAAACAAATCTATTTTCATGCCGATTTGTAATACAAAAAATAATATAGATGCTTGTTACTTATGACCCACACAGGGTCTAATTTCATCGACTGGAAGTGGACATCACAGTTCATTATAAAGTAGAAATTTGTACAGGCGATGCCCATGTCATCTTTTGTTTCCGCTTTAATACCGTAAGTAAAAATGTTTTGCTTCATGTTGCGTCTAAGTTTAATTATATTACACTTTTATGGTCTATCCAAATTAGAAATAGTATGAAGTACACATGTATACTATACATATGTGTTTAAAAAAATGTATTATGTAGAAAATAAAATCTTGATCTATGTAAAAAATAAGAAACCTTAATTCAATTTTTACGATTACGCTGTAGATATATACACATATATATCAGAACCACCCTCAAGTTAAGCGATCGTTTGAACCTTACTATCATATATATATATATATATATATATATATATATATATATATATATATATATATATATATATATATATACACATATATATATATATGTATAAATATAAAGCAGCCAGTGAAAGAAAAAACATGCCATTAATTTTGTATGGCACGTCTACTACGCCTTGCGCTGTCATTAAGATCGTAAGTTCCAATTTCTCAAATGTACTTTTTCATGAATTTTGACATTCAAATCGGCTTATCATCAGCCGTGATATCGTTTTCAACTTTCTAAAATTGTGAAAGGTATATTAAATACACCTGGATTTGATCTAAGCTCTTCTCTTTGTGCGATACGCAAATCAAAAGCTCCCTAATCGAACATTACCTTCATCCTACATGAAAGTTCAAGATCAGTAAGAAAGATCAAGACTTTTTTAACCACATATTCGTAAAGAGAATTATCGAATAATATACCTCTACATATACTTTTTACATTCTTTTACACACACTTTGTAATCCAAACATGCGTACATACTTTTTATAATTAAATATTATTCTTAAATAATATTATGCTATATTTAGAAGTACCTATTAACACTAACGCGCGAAGACACTGTTACCGACACGAGGCACCATCATAAGACATTCTGGTTTCGGTGTCCGATGGCAGCAATTAGTTACAATCAGTCAGTTATTGCCATAGCAACATTGTTACCGATACAATTTATATAAAAATACAACTTGTATCTCACACATAACAATTTTAATAGCTAGTTTTTTATAGCTAACGCTTGCTTTTATTGGCGATTGGTATGCACTCACTGGAAAAAACTGGACGCCAGAAGTCGAATGAAATGATCAGTGGCCTATTAATTAATTACGAATATAATCTAGATACGAATAAAAAATTGTTCACTGCTAGTTACAGTTGCCTATCCTACACCCGACACAGAAAATGTGTTAAGCGTCTGAATAAAAAAATGAAATCAGCGGATTTCATTTTTATAAGAATGTATACGGACGCGAAGAATTTTTATTAAAAAAAATTAAACCGCCTTCAAAAAAAATCACTGAAAAGTATAAAATAACTATCCTTTACTAATTAAAACTCAAGTACAATTAAAATAACTTTCTAAATACGATACACATACCTATATAATAATTAAATTTGACAGTTACTGAAGTCGATGTCAAGCCTACCAAACTAAAGACTTTCTGTTGTTGTACATTGATTTGGCATCGACTTCAATAACTGTCAAATTTATTTATTAAGGTATAGGTATCGTATTTATAAAGTTATTTTAATTGTACTTGAGTTTTGATTAGTAAAGGATAGTTATTTTATACTTTTCAGTGTTTTTTTTGAATGCGGTTCAATTTTTTTTTAATAAAAAATTTTGATTTCTCCCTATTGAGTGATCTTGACCTAAATAAATATCAAGGGCAGGTCTGCAATTAACTTCATTCTAATTCCGGAGCGCAACGTTATACAAGAGAATCGTCAATTTAAATAAAGGTTATAACCAGGTCGTGTTATCTAGTGTATCTTCGAATTCCAAGCTCCAATATCAGTGAAATTTAAAAAGAGCCACATCTGAAGAATTAACTACCAAACGAAAAAAGAATTTTCGAAATCGGTTCATAAATGACGGAGTTATGAGGTAACAAACATACAAAAAAAAACAAAAAAAATACACAAACGAATTGAGAACCTTCTCCTTTTTTTGAAGTCGGTTAATAAAATACAACTTGTTGATATTAATTTTTTTTCTGTTTTTAATATATTTTATTGTTCATGGCGTCAAGTTCTTTAACCAGTTAATAACACATACCTGTATGCAAGAATATGTTAATAAAATAAAAGATTATACGTAGTACTAGTAGTATACTTTGATTCAGTAAATATTTTCTTTTGACGGAATTAACAATTTCTACTTACGTGTACCCCACTGTAAATACTATTACACCGACTCATTTAATTTAGTCTGAGTGCACTGGCATCTAAATCAAAATATTTCCAAATAATGAATATAAAAACTCATGAGTTTGTCGTACTCAAATTGCGTAGCAAAATTGAATATACGAAATATATCGTTTGATTTATTAAAGAATGAGTAAGGAACATAAACATAATATATAGCTGTTCCGTCTTTGGCCTAAAGTCATGTGAGGTTGGAGCCCAGGGACCACTGCTTGATTGGGGCCTCAAAATGCCAAAATCTTCGTTCATATATTTTATATCCAATTACATGAATTAATTAAAAAAAATCACTGCTTTTAAACATCAACGCAAGTTCCTTTCATGAAAGAGTAATCATCTCTTGTTTCCGTTGATGAAATTCCCCTTATCATCAACAATTAAACGATATTCAAAATTAAAAACTCAACACAACAAATAAACTCCCGAACAATGCGTGTCCAAGACCCTTGCATGGCCTAAGACGGGCCTGCTCGTATTATGTTTATAATCGAATTATTTAAGGAAATGTTTTTGATTCTTTTCGTAAAACGGCAGTCGTATTTTAGTCCCTATTGGTGTTTCTTAAGTCCTACTGAAGTCTTTGAAATGTTTTTTTTAAATACGTCGACCTTAAACTGAAAAGATCGCTGCTTTTTATTTTATCAAATTAAACAAAAGAAATAATGAATGTCCACCAAATTCTTAATGTTATAATACTGTACAATATTATGATTATTAAGCACGACATTGTTCCTTGTTATCTTTCTCAAAATATTTTTAATGAAATAAGTAGGTAGGTTACATTACATCTAAGTAACATGTAGATATACTCTCGCGGAAAATTGAAAGATAAACGTACGGGATACCATACCAATCGGTAATCTTAACACGATAACACGAAAGACGAGAATCAAAGAGCCACATGTGCCAAAGAACAGCCAATAAAAATTAACTGCAATTTATGGATGTGTAGTCAAACTTGGAACCCTTATGATTTGGTCGTAAGTCTTAAATAAACATATTTAAGTCACTTAATAATTTGTGTTAATTGTTTTAAGTTAATTGGATGGAATAGACAAATACTAAGAATAATTTACTAGATAGGTCTGGATACCGATAGCCAACTAAGATATTCCTTCCTTCTACCTTTTACAATTATTTACATCGGTAGGAAACGTACGGGATACCATACCAATCGGTAATCTTCGTATTTCGAACTAACACGAATGATGAGAATCGAAGAGCCACATGTGCCAAAGAACAGTCAATAAAAATTAATTGCAATTTATGGATACGTAGTCAAACTTGGAACCCTTATGATTTGGTCGTAAGTGTCAAATAAAAATTTTTAAGTCACTGAATAATTTGTATTAATTGTTTTAAGTTAATTGGATGGAATAGACAAATATTAAGAATAATTAATTAGATAGGTCTGGATACCGATAGCCAACTAAGATATTCCATCGTTCTCCTTCTAGAATTATTTATGTCGGTAGGCTTATAATTATGTCGCTAATCTATTAACGCATTGATCAGCTTTATACTTTTTTCAAAACTATTTACTTTAATTTTTTTAGTGAAATACAATAAGTTAATGGGTCAGAAGGTATGCGGAAGAAGGCGACATGCTAAACCATCATCAAAGAAATCGTGGCATTGCGACGTTATCAAATTATTCGGATATTAAAATATTCGATTAACGCTTGAAAAGTTATAAGCTTACGAAGTAGATGGGTTTATACCAACTAGATATTTTTCGGAGCGTTTCGATGTGCTTACTAAGACTATAAGAAATCATTGACACTCAAAAAATTTACACCACAGATATCCTGCTTACAAAGTAGATCTAACCGAGGCTCAATCAATAGTCAATAAATGAATTTTGATTGGTCATCTACAATTTTTTCGGATGAAATACGTTAAATCAAGTGATCACGGTCGACTGAATCTATGGCGGTATAATCATACACGCTGTCAAGAAAAAAACGTTATACGTAACAGATAGTCGAGCCGTATCTCGTGTTACTTGTGGGGCTAGATGACTTTTGATGGACTGGGAAAATTATGCCAACATGTTGTAGAATCTGCCCACTTTAAGAGTTGTGTAACGAGAGCACTTTACGAGAGCAAGAAATGGCCAGGATGTTCCACGTGCACGATGACATTAGAACACACACTGCAAGGATAACCACTGTAATGTCACCCGTGAACAAATATTTGATTAAATTAGAGTCATTCTTGATGTTGCAATTTGTGGTTCTATATCGTTATGTGAAAATTTACGCATTTGTAAATTTTTATTTACGAAAATATTTTCTTTCCTACATTTCCTACAGTTTCAAAAAGTATACGGAAATTTAAAGATATTTAAAGGCATATTCGTTGAGTGCAAAGTAGATATAATGTGTGGTGATTTGTGGGTGGAAATAACGAAAACAATGGCAACATACGACGCGAGACAGGGAAAAAAACTTAGGTTAGTGGAGCTGTCTTTTTTGGTCTTTTGAAAGTGAAATTGAAAAATGAATAGAAATATACGACCGGCGTGCGTATATATTATCTAATTTGTAGTAAGCATGCGACAGCCAAATATCGCACGATATCTGCTGTCAAAACGAGAATTTGTATAATGTAATTTAAATAGTGGCGCTATATCTACCGCGAAAAGTGCATTTTACGGTCATGGCGGAATAGATACGCAATGTCATACTTGACGTCAATTTTTATTACAATTGGTCCCCGGCCGCGCAGTGATTGCGTGGCTGTTGCTGTTTGCAATTTTTTAGGTAATAACCCCACTGATACTCGCAAGTGATGTCTATTGTGTTGCAAGCGTACATAGGCTACGGTAACCGCTCACCATCAGTCATCAGACTATCAGGTGGTCCGTATGCTTGCTTGTACTATTTGTAATATGAATATAAATTAATATTCGTCATAAAACCTGTTACCAATAACGAGTGATACTCCTGGTGTTGCGAGCGTACATAGACTACGGTAACCGCTCACCATTAGGTGGGCCGTATGTTTGCTTGCCAATTTTTTAATATAAAAATAACAGTCCGTTTATATATTAAATTGCATTAAAAGTAGATAAATTTTATAAAAATTCTCCTTTTTATTGAGATTTGAAATGTAACGTTGTACGTAGTATGCTCGAAAGCCTTGACAGCGAGTTCTAATAATCAATAAGTATTAAGTTCTCTTTTTCCTGAAAAACATGAAATAATGTCTAATAACCACACAGAATGAACATAAGTGAACATTTGACTTATAATTTTTCTAAATATCAAATCACTAACTGTTAGGAATAAAACGTATTATACAGTGTTATTGTTCCGGTTGTCTCGCGATGCCGGGGGATGACGCTGGTTGTCGCGTTTAGTATTGGTTTGGTCTAATTTCTGAACTACCAGAGAACTTCCAGTCTCCGGATTGCTTGGTAGAGTGACACTCACCTTTTTTCCGATACATGAAAATTCTCTCGTCATCACCACCTCGGCCATTGTACTGCTTAGTATACTTGGTCGTCATCCGCAGGTTGAGTTATCTCTTCAGGTATCTGCTTTGACTTCTGGTTTAATTCTAGCTGATCCTAAATTCTCGGTACCTGGTTTTATTGATGTGCTCTTGTGGCTCCGATGGAACGCTCCTAATGGGGAATAGAGTGGAACTCCAGCCTGGTGGTTTGGTGTTGTATTGCTCTTCGTTTAGTTGGATTGTGTTGGATTGTGTACTCACAGAGTACGTTTGTTCTCAATGTGTCACTGTTCAATATCATATAACGATTTTGGGAGTCCAAGGAACCACCTTCGGTTCCACGGGTCGACCCCTCTCATAAGGAGTGCAAATTATTCTTTCACAATAATACGGGCCGTTTCCGTTCTAGTCGTTTTGTTACCCGTTTGCCCTTCGTGCCTTCCAGGCCCATGCTTGGCGACTCCTGCCTTCTTACCGAAAAGCGGCTGTTAGCCATGGAAAGTCGAATGGCACGGGACTCAATGTTCCGCGAGAAGTATATTGACTTCATGCGCGAGTACTTGGATTTGGGGTATATGTCGGTTTCTACGATGGATTTGAGCCCCGTGAAGCAATACTTTATACTTTACCATGCTGTATTTAAGACGTCTGGTGGGAAAATTCGAGTTGTATTTGATGGTTCAGTAACCACTTCCACTGGAATTTTCTTGAATCAGTGTTGGTTTTCGGGCTCCTTGTGGTTGAAGTTGAACCCAGTTTTGATCCAGGGTTTCTGTTGGAAAAGCTTGTTAGAGTGGTCGGCTAAATCTACTGTTTTGTGAAAAATTGTAGATCTTCTCAACGCAAGTATCTTGAAGCTTTCCTCACGGTTGTTGAAATACATGAATCCTTGTTGGTTTTAGTCCGTATTGTGCAAACAAAACACTTCGAATCTGAATTATCTGCTTTTCGTTTTGGTAGGACCAAACTGAAGGGCTCATTGTTGCGTTTGAGTCCCTTCTTGGATGAACTCGATCTCTTTTGTGTGGGAGGTCGGCTGCGCAATGCAAGTCTACCATACGTTGCTCGTCATCCTCTATTATTGCCGAAAAACTGTAATTTTGTAGAACTCGTTAGTCGTGACCGGCATTCGAAGAACGCACACGCCGGTTGCAACGCGTTACTTGCTATATTATAGTGCGAGTTTTAGATTTTGTCTGTCCATCGGGCTATCCGCGCCGTAATATTCCATTGGATTCACTGTTATCGTCTCAAGGCTCCATTGATGCAACCTTATATGGGAGAGCACCCCCCAGATTGTGTTGATGATGCACACCCTTTCGTGGGTGTCGGTAAGACTTTGGAGGACCAATCTTTGTAAAGGCTTCACATTTGTTAACGCTAAATCACTCAACGCTTACTTGTGTAATTTTGTTTGTTTGTCAATCAAGGTAGTTCACCGAGGCCTTTATCGTGACTATTAACCGTTTAGTTTCGCGCCGAGGGTCCCCTAGTCTCATACGTTCAGACAACGGAACCAATTATCTTGGCGCCGAGTGCTATTGTAGGGAGATTGGATCCGCACTGTTTAAGCGCAGCATTATTTGGCGTTAGGGACATTCCCCGTCAGCCTGCCCGCATTTTAATAGTATATCGGAAGCTTGTATAGAGTCTGCGATGACACATTTGCGTCGCGTTATTGGAGATACGATTTTGACTTTCGAGGAATTAGTAACGGTTCTCTGTAAAATAGAAACCGTATTGAACTCACGCCCGTGGTGCCCGGTCTCTTCAGACCCTAATGACTTGGAGGTATTGATTCCGAGACATTTCTTGATTGGGCGTACACTAACACACTTCCGGAATACCTTGAATACCTGAAATTTGTTGATGTGAAGCTCTCACGCCTATCGCGTTTTGAATTATTTCAGCAGCTATCGCAAGTTTTTGGCGCAGGTGGCATTTAGAATACCTGCATTTGTTGCAAAAGAAGGTTAAGTGGATGGACAAATCGGACCCACACAGGATTGGAGATCTCGTTTTGGTTAAGGATGCTAAGTTAATTAATGCCATTAGATTTGCGTCGGAGGCGCATCATTAATTTGTATGCTGGTGCTGATGGTACCCCTAAATTGCTGAGGTCTAGATGATCGACTCGGTGCTGAGGAGAGCGGTGGCAACGCTTTCTCAGCTGTCGATTAATTAGACTTCTTTGTTTGGATTGACGGACTACTTTGGACAATTTGAAATGTATTTGAAATGATTTGAAATGTAACGTTGTACGTAGTATGCTCGAAAGCCTTGACAGCGAGTTCTAATAATAAATAAGTATTAAGTTCTCTTTTTCCTGAAAAACATGAAATAATGTCTAATAACTACACAGAATGAACATAAGTGAACATTTGACTTATAATTTTTCTAAATATCAAATCACTAACTGTTAGGAATAAAACGTATTATACCGTGTTATTATTCCTGTTGTCTCGCGATGCCGAGGGATGGCGCCGGTTGTTGCGTTCAGTATTGGTTTGGTCTATGTTTTTTTTGGCATATGGGTAGTTTAGTCTTTGTAAATTGAAAGTTATAATGGAGAAGTCTAAAATAGGCATCGGCCGCTTTTTGACAAAAAAAAAGGGAGAAAAGTGTTTAAAAATTGGTTGTGAATCCCTGTAAACTGATTTGAAGCAAAAGAAGTTCTGTCGTGTTGTTTTGAGTTCGCCGACGGAAATTAGCAGTTAGTTGTATTGTATTATCTTGTTACTTTAAAAAATTTTTACTATTTAAAAGTGGTAGACCAAAAGGTTAGGTAGGTGAGAAGTGCGTATAACTTCCGTTTTATGGCTTTACGGCGCCGGAAGCCACCTCCGACTTCCACCACCCTGAAGACCAACGGACATTAAAGGTATTTAGCCTCTCTGTTTGTATAATATTGTTGATTAGCGCCGCGTACCACGGTCGATCTCAGCGCAGTTCCCGGCACGTTTGTTACCCTGCCAAAATTACAAAGGGCTCAGTACGCGCAGCGGTCGTGCCTGGAGCTGTACCGCACACTAAGAATTTTAAACATTATATTATTCACAAATCACATTACAGTTTTAACGACAATCGATAATTTATTGAAATTATTGGTTTATTTTCTCGTTTATTTCTTGTTCCTTAGCAATGGCAATGGCCGCCCTAATAGTTGCCCTAATTGGCGCTGTTACGTTGCTAAAGAAAACGTTAAACTCCTACGTAAAACACGTTACCAATACTGTAATAGGTATTAAAGAATATTTAATTATGTCTATAAATACGTCATTTGGCGTTGGCAATTCAATGAAGTTTAAATTTGTGGAAAAATTTTCATGTAGCATGTAAGTACTTACACTTGCAGTATGTATGTACAAATCTATCATTTGTATGTAAATAGGATTAATTCCCATTCCATATTCTTATAAAGTTATTGATATTGGATAACCAACAATGCTGTTATTCTTTTTAAAAAAGAATATTTATTAGAAATATACAAATACATTCTAAAGAGATTAAACTGTTCTATTATTGGCAGTAATTGAATGTGATAAGTAACACACGAAACGATATCTAAACGATATAAAATACGTTTCCATTACATTTTAAATATGGAAACAGGTCGTAAATGGTAGTATAGCCAATGTATAACTTCGTGAAGGCGACATCCAGACGCGTCTTCACGGCACCAGTGACGTCATAGTGAAAGTCTGTTATAGGTCACTGTGACGAGGCTGTCCCTGTTTCCAAGGTCTGGATTCGAGAAATAATGGCTACCGTATATAAACACGTTTTAAGGAAACAAATGTAGCTGCTAATTAAATATGTATATGAAATACAAAAAAAAACTGTGTATTACGTAGGTATATACTTATGTATGTAGTTATCTCATTTGAAGGTTACTCATGAAAAATCGTCAAGTGCATGTTTGACGTGTGCACTGATTTATTTATTTAAATATGATTTTTATAAAATTATTAAAACTTTCGTGAGACATTATTAACAAACTAATTATTGAACACGGAGGTCCTTCATCGAATACGTCCGAAACTAGTCGGTACCTATACCGATTAAACGTGAATACAGCCGTGTTCAATAATTTGTATGATTTTTATAATTTTGTTTTCCGAAACTGATTTCTGAAAATTTATAAGACCTAGGGTCTTTTGTTTTACTTTTTTTTGTTTTTCGTAAGGCTTCATATTCTCCGAAATTTTTAAAATTCTAAGTCCAGTAGTGTTGGGGATGGTGGGGTATGATCAAGTTGAGCTCAAGTAAGTACCCGATTCGTTCCTTCTTTAATTCTCCTTTGAATGCTTTAAAACTTCAACTAATTTAAAACATATGGTGTTACTTAGATATATGCTTATATAATAATGCTAATATAATATACATATGCTAAATTACGATAACAGCACCGATTTCAGTGCTTGTATAGGTCCTGGTCGAATTGTAGATCGCCAGATGTTTCGCTTCTCCTTCGCCTGACGTCTGGCCTCTGGAATTCCCTGACAAAGCGAATCAACAATTTTAGGCGAAATATAGCTAAAAAGATATGAATTCATCGATCATAATCTGTTAGACATGACCTTGGTCCACGATATTATTGTAAAAAGTTTTAAGCAAAAAAAGATTAGTATGTAATTACTAAAAAATGTTCAAGCGCGTGTTCGACGCACGCACGATATTTACAATATTGTAAATTTATGAAATAATTTCTGGAGATTTATAAGACCTAGAATTTTTAATATATTTTTCCGCAAACTTTAGGTAAACCTTTATATTCCCTGGAATTTTTATAAATCTACATCTAATTAATAATTTCTATGTTCGATTTAATAAGTTCCATGTACTAATTTAATTCGCCTGTTTCTATAATTTTCCCTCGTTACTTGTTGTGTTACAGAAATCTTTCTGTAAAGTCCAATTATAATTATTTGTGAGTCATATGTTTTTCAGCGATCATCTGAGCAATATCGATCGTGCCCGTGATGTCACAGGCGTCCCCTAGTCGCGCCTTCTCGTCGCCGACGCACCCTTAGCCAGATAAATCCCGCTACCCCAATCGTCTCGTTGACGACCGTAATCTACCTTTATCGACTGAAAGACATTTAATAATATTATAGAAAGATACAATATATTGCTTACATTGAACATTTTCGTTATATCAGTTTACATTCACTTCTAAATTGTGCATTTTAGTGGCTGTTTGTTTTATATAATTTCACAATACCTTCTTTGTAGGGCGTATGAAATTTTAATATTATTATTACCCTGTTAGGTGACGGAAATATTAAATTACTCGCATACTTCGACTAAAGTTTACGAGGAAAATGATGAGGTTTGAGAAGATGATAAAAGAGGATAAGGACCACGATGTTTGACTCTCTATCCACTCTATCTGCTCTGATAGAGATACAATTGACGACCTCCGTGGCGCAACGGTTAAGCGCGTCGGAAAGTAAACGGGGGTTGCGGGTGTGATTCCCGCCCCGAGTCTGGGTTTTTATGTATAATATGTATCTATTTACAAAAGAAAAGTATATAAGTAGTATATCAGTTGTCTAGTATCCATAACACAAGCGCTGTGCTGCTTAGTATGGGACTAGATGGCGCTGTGTGAAATGTCTGAGTAGGTACATTATTATTATTATTAATGTGGAGATATGTATGCATTATGTCTATGTTTCTTTTTGTAAAGCTTATCGAAGAATTTTTCAAAATCAATCAAGCAAGTTATACGTGTTTAATTGCATATGTATTGGATGGCTTTCCGATAGATTCTTTACAAAAGATTTAATTTATTAAGCACAGTTATTACGGCATACCTACTACTATAATTTTAGAATTACATGTTTAAAATACAACTAGTAGCTAAATATTATTAATATCATGTTAAATGTTACTAAGCGAATAAGTAGGTAGTGTACACTATGTACAGTCTGTAGTACATAATATATGTATAGTAGATAGTATAACATTTCTTATTAATGTATTACAAATATAATAATGTTCATAAAATTAATTTTCGGTAGGTACTACGAAATCCACAAAAAGCTAGCTTATATAATAACTAGTTGATAAAAACTGTAACCTTCAGTGCTTTTGTAAGCATTATTATTTTAAAAACGAATCTAAGTACATATGAAAACGTTTTACTTGTTAAATTGTAATACCATAGTTTCAGAACTGGAAAAGCTTTTAACCTTACAGCTTTTGAATAAAAAGAGGAAAATACAGGCGAAGGCAGTAGTGGTATTATTGGATAAGTTTTCACCAAATACTACACAGGTCGGGAATGTTAAATTGTAATATAAACTTTGAGTATTAGGTGCGCTTTTTCCCTCACCCTAATATAAGTTTGCGGTAGGAAATATGTATTTGAAAGTCCTCCATAGTACACCTGTACCTGAACTTCCTAAAGCGGAAGATAAAAATCACTACTTTTAGACAATTTTATATCTTTATATCTAGGACCTTCGTTTTAGGACATTAACGAATTTTGTAAGAATTAACATTACTTATAAAAATTATGTTAAAGAAAATAGTTGATCTATGATAAGGATTATCGACCATGACGGTATTTATTCTGCAATGAACGATATTTCTTTTTATTGTCTCGATAACATTACAAATTTAATTAAAACTGTTAGAATATAATGATCCTACTTCTAATATAATATCATTTGTGTTGAGAAACTCGATATTGGATTTTTCCCTACAGAGAATGTTCGATAGTCAAATATGAATAGTATACTCTATACACATTTATAAATGTAACCAATGAATTTAAGTTAGAACGAAAATATTAATATACAATATATTAACCTACAAGTGTTACAGAGTATCTATGTCTGCTTGGCTATGGCTTGCTTATTTTTTAAAAGTGTCTGCGTCCATTCGCAGACGCATTGTTGGTCGAAAACGACATTACTCGTTCGTAGGTAAGGGAAGCTAGCCTAATGTACTCGTAGTGCATTAACGACCAAAGCCGGCAAAAAATAACGGCCGCCGTTACCTCTATTGTATATTCCGCATGTGACATAATAACTTTAAATTTAGGATTATTATTATTCTTGTTTTGTGGCTATCCTGCTGCTTTAGCCATAAACACAGTAAGGATGTAAAACAAGTTCGAGAAGTATAGCAAAATTTTAGATGTAAATGCTAATATGATCTCCCACATGTTTAAATAAATTTACAATTGATTATGTTTTTGTAGAGCATATTTAAAATAATATTTTGAAAAAACATACGAAATAGGTCATCCAAAAAAAAAAAGTATGAATTATTGAAATTGGCTCTTTGGCGGGAACGGGAGGAGTGAGGTTGTCATTTTATTTAGATTTTCTATTTTTTACATTTTTGGGAGTTTTAAAGTACAAAAGTGATAGTATATTGTGTTTTAAAGTTCTGTATAAATGAAAAGAATCGAGTAGGTCTAAATAAACATCTGCAGCTGAAGTTCTCGCGTTCTTCCAAGAAGTCCTATAAAGCTTCAGTAAAGTCTACTATCACTTTATTGAAGGAGTTTTACGATAACGATACTACTAAATACAATACGCGACATTGGCAAATGCGCTAATCTGTGCGCCATGCCATTAATATAGAAAAAAATATTATTGAAATGTTTAACGGGCATTATTACCAGTTGATTATTGATTACAGATCATGTAATATATTAATGTATTGTTAACAAATCAGCCAAGAACACAGTGAAATGTCTGTAAATTCCTACCGAACTTCTGCTACAGAAAATTTGCAACTGGAATTTGACTATTAAATTATTTTATGTAATAGAGATTTCCTCGTATGAATAATGTTAAAATAAATGAATTTCTTATAGAGTCTTTATTTGAAAAGAAGCATAATATATCCTTTTAGTTTCATAGCTAACCAAACAAAGGAGGGAACAAAGAGAAACTAATATCAGAGTAAACACATGCTGTCGTGACACTTTTACTAAAACGAGTATAAGGATTCAGATAAATTGGCTACCCAATGACGGTTAAAAGTTGGTAACCTGAATCACATTGAAACGTCTATAAGCAGTAATAGAACAGAAATGCGTTTGAAGATTTTTTAATATTAAGTTTTTCAATTTAGAGTCAGACTTGCTTGACTGACGTTATTAAATAAATACCAAACGACAGGTGGTGAGGTAAGTAATAAAATGGTACTTCTTACCTTGAACTTATACCTATACGTATAATAGTATCTCATATAAATAAATACGGTACCTATGTATTCATAATTACAGTACCTATTATTTTTAACTCCTATAATTTTTTAGTACCTATTATTAAATATTTCATACAATTTAGAGGGTTCGGAGACATAGAAAGAATAAGTGAAATGTAATATTATCACCATTACACCACATTAAAGTTTCAGTGATTGAAGTTGTAACTAAAATTTTATTATGAAAACCGTAAATTTTGAAGTTTATCATTTTTTTATAGTGAAGCCCATTAATTATAAAGAAGATGTGATTTACATCATATGCAGCAAATTTATAGAGAAAACCGTCAATTTGAAATATTGAGATTTATAGATAGAATTATAATTCTATAGGTAGATTTATCGAATTTACATAATAGGTGACAGTCAAATTAATAGAGCCACTCCGCAAATTAACCGTGATTTAGATAATGTTGTAATTGTATAGATTTTTGTTTTAATTTCGCATGTCCAAAATAGGTTCATTTAATGTGAATTAAATACAATTACTATATAAAAAAAACATAAAAAAAATTTGGGGATTCCCTTTCCACATGCTCTTAGAAATTCTTCGAAATGGCGTAGTTCACACAAAATGGTGATAATAAGTGCTTGTGAGGAAATCGTGAGAACACATGCAGGCTAAGGTTTAGATTGTTTTACATTGGGTAAAATTTTGAAAATTTTTTTGTAACTATACAAACACCGATATATTTATAACACTTTTTTTGGTCAGGTTAGGTCTTTTTACCACCCCGTGAGACAACACGTTAAAATCAGAGGCGGGAAGAAGGAAAACTTGTAAAAACCCGTGAGTGCGGAAGCCGCCACTTTGGAGGCCTGGAGTGTCCTTCGGGGGAAGGCGCCTCACCAATGGCCTCGGGATGGTGCGCGCGGTGTTCCCGCGCAGTGTTAAAAACTGCCCGCAAACGGAGGAGGGCCCGGCTCAGGCTGGGCATAGCCGCCGGGGTCGCGGCAGAATGCCAACGCGCTCCCGTTGCCCCGGCATCAAGGCTCTCGAGGAACACTGTCAGGTTTTATTGGGTAGACTCGGCCTAGCGCTCTAATGTCGAGGAGTCCCACATACCCCCCTACCACCCCCCTACGGCAGGACGGGATGCATAAAGCATTTCCTTACGCAAAAAAAAAAGGTCATTTTACCACAACGCGCGAGCCGAGCAAGCGAAGCGAGCGTGCCACGGCAGCGGCCGGCGAAGCGCCAGATCGGAATCCCCTTTATATACACATGAAAAGAGGCTTTATATACATACGGATATACATGGAGCAGTATTGAAACAGGAGTCCTCACTCTAAAGAGATAGTTGAAGTTGAGATATTTAATTTTGAAACATCTCTATTCCCCTCCATCTCTTTTCATCTTTTGCTGCTGGTATATCTATACTACATAGCAATGTTATACACACTAGTAGGTCTATTTCTGAGTTATTTTCAAGAGCAGTATTGAAACAGGAGTCCACACTCTAAAGAGATAGTTAAAGTCGAGAAATTTAATCTCGTAACATCTCTATAATCCTCCATCTCTTTTCATCTTTTGCGGTTGGTATATCTATATATAGCAATATTACATAAACTAGCAAGTGTATTTTCGAGTTATTTCCAGGAGCAATATTGAATTAGGAGTCCGTACTCTAAGCAGATATTTGAAGTCGAGAAATTTACTCTTGAAACATCTCTATATCCCTATATCACTTTTCATCTTTTGCTGTTAGTATACCTATATATAGCAATCTTATACTAGTATTTGCGAGTTATTTCCAGGAGTTAGGAAGAGACGTCACACAAATGCACCAACTGCATTCACTGCGCCGGATGTGTCGGCATTGTCAGGATGACAGCTTATCAAGATTATTTATTTAATTTATGGAAAATGTTATTTTTCATAGCACAATCTATTGTTTTAAATGATTGCTTATGTTTTTATTAGTAATAATTATTATGTAGCGTATTAAATTTTTTTAAAGCTAGTATCTTTTTAATGAAGAAGTAACATTTTATTGTATAACATTATATTTTTTAATAGCAATTTAGAGCAATTTTGTCTACATTTTCACCAATTATGAAGTGCCATTAAATGCGTCCCTAAAAATATTAATAATAATAACAATAATAATAATTATGCGCATAAGTGAAAAAGGGATATTTACATACCATCGCTATCGTACCACTTTAATTTCGAAGTTACTTTTATCTTTGTATTATAATCTTTGTTATATTCGTATAAAACAAATGTAGATCAATTAATCAAATACATTAGTTCAACTTAAATTTCATTTAAATTACCAGCCTATATTTTGTTAAAATTATTTTCTAAACTACCTGTTATTCATAATATTGTTTTTGTTGACAAGTAAGCTTTTTATTGTTATCTATGGTGGTGACATTTGGCGTCACGAACTCTGGAACATCTGTGGAAAACGGAAAGTTTATCCCACGACCTACATAATGTCCATTTACGGATTCAGAGGCATTTCAATGATAAATACTATCGTAACAAACTCTTAGTAACTTTTAACGCTTTGTAAATACCTCCTGATTCATGACGAGTTTTGTTCTGTGGAATTCATTTCCTTTCAGATAAAAAAGGAAATCGTGATCAAAATTAATAGACCGACAAATCATATTACAAAAATACTTAAATTTTATGTAGGTACATTTCACCCTTTTTACATACAAAGGTATTTCACCTCAAAGCTTCAAGGCGTAGTTGAAATATTGTTTTGAATTTTAACACCAAGGCGTTATTTCGTTGGGTATCACATCTTAATTCCATTTCAAAATAGCAATAAGTATTAAGGCTTATCAAAAGGGAATTACATAATTACAGGTTGCTAGATCCATTTTAAGCTTATAAATATTATTTTTAGACGCGTATTAAGCTACATACGCAACGTCACGCTATTTTGTATTCGGGTTAGACAGAGCATCAAATCAGAATGAAATAATGCTTATGGCGTTTTCGGCATCAAATATTTGCAGATGACAAAGCGGAATAAATTGGCGACTGCTCCCTGGCCTACCGTCAAAAAATAATATACCTTCTATATATAGATATATCAAAACTAATGGGACTTTGTGATCGCTGCTGATCGTGGGTGCTTCGGAAGGACCATTCGAAGTACGATGGTGTAGGGAGGAGGGGGATTTGTTACTGCCGCCCTAGAAATGCTTTGATGTTGCACAAGAGGGCCTTCGGTGCATTCTGTAGGAGAACGCGGAACCCCACGACAACAAGCCGAAGACCATGACTGCAGGAGCGTAAAAACCACATTATCCAATCTCGCCTCCAGAAGGCTGGGTACATGCGTTCAGGTTTCTCCTGCGTTACCAATAAGGTCTGTATCGAGACAATTAAGGATTATAAAAAATATGAAACTATCGTAATCGAGTGAAAGTAAGGTAAGTACAGTAGAAATGCAATCATTTAGAAATATGTGCGGTGTTACTCTTGAGAACAGGATAAGCAATGACGAGATACGCAGTATGACAGGGTTGCACGAATGAAGAAAGGAATGCTTAGATGGTTCGGGCACATAGAAAAAAAGAGTGATGAAAGTTTGGCCAAGAAAATCGACAGACTGAAAGTGAGTGGTAAAAGAAGTCAGGGAAGACCAAGACTGACTTACGAAGATCAAATAGCTAAAGTGTTAGCTGACGGAAATGTCAAATGCACTCGCATACCTAGGCATAAGTGTGTGAGAACAATGATGAGATTTAAGGAAGCGAAATAAGTATGTAAGGACTGCGACACTTGGTGTTCCGTCCCCTAACTACCCCGTTAGGGTTACAGCGTAAAGATATGTGTGTATAAAACTATACGTAATTAATTTATTCCAAACAAGAAAAAAGTAATGAACATTTTAAAAGATCTTGAAATTAAATAGTTGTTATATATGTTTAATGAATGAAAAGAAACGTTCATAACATTTTACGTGCATAATCTCTATTGTGAAAAAATAAACATACGTAACTCAACCACGTACCAACCTTTACAACAAAAGGTCTTGTATAAACCTAATTACGCTCTGACAAACTCACCCCGAAATTGTTTCAATGGATATTTTCACCTCTGCTACATTAATTAAATTAATAATTTAATAATCATTCTCAATTAATATTTCGGGCGAGATTTTACTTTATACATACATTTATTGCATGTTGATCAGATAAAATGTTTACACATTCTCATTTATCTCTGGTGTGATTAATACATAGGTATATTTATATATCTGTGTAGAAGGGTAGAAGGTTACATGTATATAGTAATCAATTAAACATAAAAATCTTAAGAAAAATATAATAACATTGATGTAAGGCTAAATTATAAACAATACACTGCTTACTGTGTTTAAAAAACAATATCAAATACATGGGTAGAGGGTTTTACACAACTACTGAAAAAATGAGTCTCATAATTTTTAGATATCCTCTGCTCGAATTCGCCATCTCACTAATCGACACCGAAATTCGGTGATAATTAGCTCACTGTTTCTCTGGAATATCCAGAGGATGCTTCGTTAAAAGGCGAAACACGTGTTGATTAGTGAGTTTGGAATTTTGGGCGGAGGACAGCTAAAAACATTATAAGAATTCGTCACATTAGATGGAGTTTCGCAAAGTAACATCTGAGTCTATACAAAAACTTTAGTGCATTTTTTAACATAAAAGGGACAAGCTTGTAATTCATGTTCTGTCGAGTTCTCACGGTAAAAGCAGCAACCACAGACGTACTCCGAATAGACAAAGCGTCGGCGTAGCCACAATAGTCTTTCTCGCTTTGACGACCTACGTTTGTCAAACCGGCCTTTACAACCTAACCATCACACTCTAAATAGTCTCTGTCTCACATATATTTACGAAAACTTTTATATTAATTTTTCCCGTGTGTTTAATCATTATTTTTCTTCAAAAATAATAATTAAAACCTCAAAAGTACTAACGAATAAGGATTTCTTTTGTTCATGCCGATAGAGACGAAATATATGTATTCCCATGCTTGTCTATTACGGGATTATGGCATATATTTCTTTTGGTCTAACAATTTGCGATATGTGAAAGGCGATATCTATTAGTATTAAATCTTTGGTAGCAGCCCGAAGCCAATATAATTCATTATTATTTAAATTTGTCCAAATATTAATTTTACAATTCTTACCACATTGTTCTAAATCTTCTTTATAAATTAAAATATAGGTACTTTACAATATCACAATTATTGTCAGTATCATACTGTCATTTAACTTATGCGACATATTGAGGGACGTCTTATTTTCAGTATTGTAGAAATATTAGTCTGATTAAGAAGTGTTTTATACTAGTCTGGAAGAAAAACAAAAATATAGTGTGATTCGTCTATTTATAGTCCCGAAAATGTCGTATAACACAGCTAAGAAAAGCTTATTTTATTTTAAATCAAAATTACGTATATATGCGACATTTTAGCAAACTGTTAATATTTGCTTTCGCTTTAGCAACTGTAAGTCTAAGTATTTAATGTTGAAAGAAGAAAGAATTGCGTGAATATGTTATTTTGTTGAACCTTGATGCTCTGTCCAATCTGAATGAATTATGGTGTGAAGTTATGCGAGAAGTCATTCAATTAGCTACATAATATAAGACTTTTTTTACACACTGATTACCAAGAAAAAAAAACTCTCCAAATCAAATACCCACATAATGTAGGTATGTATCCAAAAACGTAAAGGCCTTTGAAGATACGTAACACTGCATTGCACGAATGAATTGTAACATAGTAATGTTCAATCCTATTTTGAGCATTTTTAAATAAAAGTACATATTCTATGAAATACCTATTACCCACTTCAAAATTTCCAGATCCAAAAAATTACGTGAGCATGTAATCACGACATTTACGGAACCAGGGATACATCTAATTATTACACACGCTGAGTTCACAGCGTTTTGCTTCAACTGTAAGGAACGGCCATTTAACCTTATGACCCACAATAATAAAGTTAGCGACCCGAGATTCCATTAGTACGTCATCTGGACATTTAAAGGATAAAATCAACTTACTCGTTCATTTGTACAAGGTTTTCATTATACTGACATAACATACATATATATCTCCGCGCTGTATCCCTAACAGGGTAGTCAGAGAGGACGGAGCGCCTAGCGTCGCGGTCCTTACATACTTATTTCGCGCTTTCGCTTTTCGCAGTAAACATTACTGACATAACGAAATGCAGTTAATTACTATGTAGCAGTTTTTAAAATCACAATTAATTATCATATTTTAAAATATCTAAAACGAGAAATTCAACGTGATTACTTTTTTATTCTGGCTTGACTATTCGTCCGAGTTGCATCGGCCGTGGTCTCAAGCAAAGTTAGTTTCAGTTCATCATCAGTTTGCTTGAGATCACGGCCGATGCAACTCGGTCGAAACCTCAAGCCAGAATAAAAAGGTAATCGTGTTAAATTCCCCGTTTTAGATATTTTATAATGCAATGCGAAAGTTTAAAAGTTTATATAATAATCAAAAGTGTCTAGGGATCAAGTACATTGTTAACTATAAAAATTATCCAATTAATATTTATTAAATCTAGTCTTCCAGACTGGCTTCTTACTTTAATTCCTATGTTTAAGTACTTATCCCTATATTCTATAAAAATAGAATAATAGAATTCTATAAAAATAATTTTTTTTATAGAATATAGGGATAAGTAACTTATCCCTATATTCTATAAAAAATAAGAAAAATTACAATTTTTGCAAATTGTGGAAAATTAACTTAAGTTAATGTCGTCAATTAAATGGCAAGAAAAAAAAGGCAAAAATGAGGATTTTTAAATTTTTATTGTAAAGATAAAAAGATTAATAATTTGTGTTTCTACCATTGACACGAATTACACAATCACAGTAAATTGGCATGCTTAAAATCAGTTCATCGAAATCACTTTGAGGAATGGCCGCCCACATTCTTTCTAACAAGTCAAAAAGTTGTTGTGGGGTATGCACAGCATCCATACTCGGCAGAGTTCTTCTTTGAAGCATATTCCATGCGTGCTCAATTAGGTTGAGGTCTGGCGATTGAGCAGGCCACGGCAGAACGTTGATGCAAGCATCGGCAAGAGCGCGTGTTACGACTCTAGCCGTGTGTGGACGTGCATTGTCGTGCATTAGTCGAAAGGAATCATCCAACCGGCTTCGCAGAGGGATGACCACGTCTGAAACAATCTTCTCCGCATAAATCTGAGCATTGAGGTTGCCCCTGATCCAAATGAGATCGGTTCTTCCACCGATGGAAAAACCGGCCCAAACCATTATTGTTCTCCCTCCATATGAATGAACTTCCTGACAAAATTTCAAACGTTCTTGACGTCCAGAAGTCCTCCAAACTCGAGTACGTCTTGTATCCGGCCTCATACCGAAACGAGATTCATCGGAAAAGCAAACACAACGCCAGGCTTCTTCCTCTCAATTTCTGTGTTCGCAAGCCCATTGTAAACGGGCCCTACGATTTCAGGGTGCTATAGGCAGAACTCTCAGTGGCCTTCGGGAACGCAGACTCACTTCACGTAAACGATTTCGAATGGTTTGGTTATCAGCAAGCCTAAACAGCTGTTGAGCCTCGTAGCCAACATCATGGCGGTCATAGTACGATTCCGTCGAGCAATATTTTGGATGTACCGGTCCTGCCTGCGAGAGGCGATGCGAGATCATCCTCTATGTCGCTCGGCCACGCTGCCCGTGATACGATAGCGTGTCCAGATACGGCTTATGACGCTCTGTGTAGTGCCAAGAGCGACAGTCACAGTACGTTGCCTGGAACCAGCTTGCAACATTCCGACTGCTCTCATGATCTCTTCTCGTGTCAAATGATGTCAACGCTCCATATCGATGCAATTTTTTTCAGCTCCGATGCAGAAATTGTAATGGTTTTGTAATAACACACTTTTATAGGAATCCTGAATGAAAGATCATTTTCTATTTTTAATTAAAATTTAAAGAAAATTATTTATTCAAATAGTAAAAATCACTAAAAAGAATCTATAACGATCCAAAAAAGTTAAAATAAAAATCCTCAATTGCGGCGATACTCTAAAACGTACTTAGACACCCTAGACACTTTTGATGAGTGTATTTTAAGCTTAGGCATTTTTTCCTATTACTAATTTATTTTCAAACTACTGTAGGAAAGAAGGAAGTTAAAAATTATAAGCGCCAACAGATTAAAATATATAGACTGGTGCGTTTAGTGTTCTACCATTTATGAATTATTGATCGATACCATTATTTATGAGTACTATCATTTATGTATTATTATCGATATCCCGTATCACCCGGTATACCAATCATTGACAGCCTTTTTACAATCAAGACTATTCGTTATAAAATGCAAACTACTTCAAAGCCGGTCTGACAGAGAAAGTAAAAATATAGATTAAAATATGGTAGCTGTTCATTTTTCGTGAACATTGTAAAAGTAAGCCAAGAAATAAAGGTTATTTTTAAGGTGATGGGCAACCATCACTTTAATATGATTCTATTCTGCTATTTGTAAGCCTGAATATTGCCAAAATTGGTAACAAGTTGTGAAATCTGCCGCTTTTTACATCTACTAATATTTCGATACTAAGAATGGCTTGGATCAACTATTTAAACTCGATTTAAGGATTTGACATCTCGCTTGCACTAACTACTAAATCGTTGGTGCAAGCGAGATGTCATTTCTTGAAATCGAGATTAAATAGTTGATGCAAGCCATCCTAAAAGTTAAATATTTTTCATGATACGTTAACATTTAAAGAAATATAAGTACAAAAATTAACTTAGAGTTTTAGAGCTCCAGGGGGCCTAGACAAGTGGCTCAATTGTCGTAAACGCTAGAATAGAGTGACAAATACCATATGATCTAGCGAAACAAATATTAAATTGGTAATCAAATGTTATTAACTTTCTATTCAATCAAACGAAATGTTAATTCGTGTGAAAACCGTCGAGTAAAACGTAGCCAAATGGCACTTTTGTCGAGCAATAACTCCAGCAAGCATTTCGATATTACAAAACGTTTGCCACCTGTCTAGTCTCCCTGATCTCACAATTTTCTCCTTTCTTTCCCAATTTCCCTTCTTAGTGATTTTTTACCAAAAATTTTAGATAACATAACATAACATAACATAACTTCACGCTGTATCCCCAACGGGGTAGTCAGAGAGGACGGAGCGCCAGGAGTCGCGGTCCTTACACACCTCTTTCGCTTCCTCAAATCTCATCATTCTCCTCACACATTTTCGCCTAGGTATGCGAGTGCTTTTGACATTTCCGTCTGCTAACACTCTGGCTATTTGATCTTCATAAGTCAGCCTTGGTCTTCCTTGGCTTCTTTTACCACTCACTTTCGCTCTGTATATTTTCTTCGTCAGTCTTTCATCACTCATTCTTTCCATGTGCCCGAACCATCTAAGCATTCCTTTCTTCATTTTTACAATAACACTGTTGTGCAACCCTGTCATACTGCAAATTTTAGATTTTATCAATAATAGCCTTTGGGTGGCTTGAACCAATTATTTAAACTCGATTTAACGATTTGACATCTCGCTTGCATCGACCATTTCATAGTTGGTGCAAGCCACCCTTAGTATTCAGTTTGTAAATATTAACGTTTAGATAAAATGTACAGCTTTGTAATTATTATTATATGACATAGAGAAACATAATAAATAAACATAAATATGTTCCTATTTCAAGGTTTCATAAATAAATCATAATGTGCAAGGAAACTGAATTTCTTTCTTTTGTATTGTCTTTGTTTCGTGAAAATGTAACGTGATTTCTGTAACATTTTTTTATGTTTAGATAAAGGTCATTTTGCACATAAACAGTACAATCAACGATAAAATTATTGTTGGAACTGTCAAATACAAAACCGGAATATCATTAATTTAGTTCTCAGGGCACGACAGCGGAACGGTGCCAAAAACTGTAAATAATCGCGCTAACTTCGAAACAGAACGGTCGTAAAGCCTTTCCCTAAAATATTATTTATAACAAAAGATTTTCTGCAAAACTATTAGAACGGATATTTTAATTTTTTAGTAGTTTTACCCACGGCATTGGTCGCGTGGCGCAGACAAATGGTAGCATATGTTTTGACTGTAATTGAGAACTTAAATGGAACTTCATAACAATGTCTAGAATGAGAATGGAGCTCAGTTTTATTAAAAGTATATTAGGTAATATTATAATGTAAAATTTCTAAAGAGCCTTTTATATTGAAAAGAAAACCGTTATCAGTATGGTTTTAAGAATTTTCTGTCGAGTTATCTTTTTTGGTTTCATATCGTTTCCCGGGAGTACAGATAAAAGGTTCAAAGAGGAATCGGAATGCAAACGTGTAATAGAAAAAACAAATCGCGTTCACTTTATTATTTCATACTTTTTATTTTACACTTTGTTATTTATGTAAAAATATTTTGTACTACTGTTAAATGCGAGTAATTTAATAAAGTGAAAGATTAATGAAAAAGGAGAGCAAGCTGACAGAGATTTGCAAATGCTGAAGTGGAAATGAGAGTGGGCAGATCACATGGCGAGAAAGTACAACTCAACGTACTGAAAACTCCTAGAATAGAGACCGTGGGAGTAGTTAAGATGGAGGAAAATGAAGAGGAGCGATGATATTAAAGTTACTGCCCTTTACTGTCCGAGATAAAGAAAAAGAAGATTACAAGAGAACTCCACATAATTCATTGCCTAATTTTATGTCAGAATTATTTTTAAACTTTTATTTATAAACATATAATTGATATAGTATGGCGAAATAAAAGATCGATAAAATTGTGTGAATTTTTCAGTAAGGATATTTGGGTATTTATATAACAGGACAGAAGTTTGATATTAAGTAAAGTTAGTAAAATATACCTATTATTTGACAATGCGAATAATTGAAGTAACTCTAAATAAACTTGAACATTCATAAATTCTTTAGTCAAACAGACAATACTTGATACTCATTTACCGTTATTAAAAAAAAACACACAGATTTAGGTTGTTATATACATATTTTAATTTTCTTTTTAACCATTTCCCATACTAACTCTTATAATGTACGTAATACGTAATAAATTACGTAAGATCCTTCTGTACAAAATTTCAAGATTCTAGATCTACAGTGACCTTCACGTTTGGACTGTATTTTGATGTGTTAGTCAATAAGTCAGTCAGTCAATTCATTTTTTTTAAATATGCATTAATTGATTTTCGAACTTCTTTTGTAAATTATAGATTCATTTTGAAAATTGCTAAATGAATTCAATCAATCTTCAAATGTAATGAATAACTCAAATTCACAAAATAATGTTTAGATCTTTGATTTAAGGAAGCAATAAATTATACTCTGTCGTTTGAACGATTCTCCCTTGAGAGGGAAGGCAGAGATCTACGCCAATACAGCCAATGTCTTCAGTAAAAAATAAATGTTTTCGTCATATTATATCAAGAATATGTCGACGTAATTCATTATTACGTTTCTTGGAGTTACTGGCGACAAATATATTGAGACAGTCTTATTAGTAGAATCTGCTGAGGCACACTAAGCCACTAAAAAAATCTCAACAATGCACTAGTAAGTAAGCACTTATTTTAACAATTTCACATATTGAATAACAGCGTACATACTTGGGATGCAAAATTACGCAAAATTAATTAATTAATTAATTTTATGTCACAACTAGCTGTACCCCAGACTTCGTCTGCGCGGAGAATTTTTTCGTGGCTTACCCGAAAAAAGTCTACGTCTAGCCTACGTCTGTCTCCGGGAAACATACTATCTCCCTTTTCACCCCGTTAAGGGTAGTTTAGCTTAGTGTCCGTTCCCAGGTGTCAAACTATATCCACGCTACATCATAATCAGTTCAACGGTTTAGCATTTCCCGCACAAAGATTCGTCCCCCTCCCTCTCGTCCCCCTTTTCACATGTTTTTGATAAAAAAAAAGCCTATATATTTTTGATAAAAAAGTCCTATCACCGCACCAAGATTAGCATTTCCCATACAAAGTTTCGTCCCCTTTTTCACCCCCTTAGTGGTAATTTTTTGATAAAAAAGTGGCCTATGCCCGTTCTCATGTGTCGAACTACATCCATGCTACATCAATCAGTTCAGTGGTTTAGCATTTCCCATACAAAGTTTCGTACAACCTTTTCACAGATGTTTGATAAAAAAGTAGTCTATGTATTTTTGATAAATAATGGCTTATCACCGTACCAAATTTTATCATTACCTAGATTAGGCGTTCCCCATACAAAGTTTCATCCCCCTTTTCACCCCTTTAAGGGTAGTTTTTTAATAAAAAAAAGTGCCCTATGTCCGTTCCCATGTGTCAAACTATATCCATGCCACATCATAATCAGTTCAGTGGTTCAGCATTTCCCGTACAAACTTTCGTACAACCTTTTCACAGATGTTTGATAAAAAAGTAGTCTATGTATTTTTGATAAATAATGTCTTATCACCGCACCAAATTTTATCATTACCTACATTAAGCGTTCCCCATACAAAGTTTCATCCCCCTTTTCACCCCTTTAGGGATTGATTTTCTAAAAAATAAATAAGCATGACATGAGCGCAATCATATGCTTCTACTGAGTGCCAATTTTCATCAAGATCGGTCAAGCCGTTCTTCAGTTATAAAGGGACATACAGACAGACAGACAAAAATTGTAGAAATGGTAGAATCGAAGTCAGTGAGTCATAAAATGACTATGTATCACAAAATTGGACAGTAAAATTATAATTGCAGATAGACGCTAGAGATTTAAATAGTAGTATAGATCTACTAGAAACAATATGAAAATAATTAAAATTAACACCCAACTGCTCTACATAAAATCTCCCCAAAAACTCATAATTATAATATTATTCTTAATATATTATGTGTATGCCACAGATAAAGTAAAGCAGTTTGATGATAACTTACGAAACTTTAGCCGTTTTGTTAATAATCCTATAAAAGACAAGTTTAGGTGACAAAAGAAGTACGCGGACGTTCCTACTTATGTATAATAATATTCTTTGGCATCGAAGTTTGATATTAACGCTAGTAACACTTTTGACCATTTTATGGGTATCACATTGCAATTCATGCACAATGTTTTATACCTGTATAAGTTCATGTCTTTAATATAATTATGTCTGTGTAACTCACTTATGTAATATTAATGTGATGTAATAATGAAAACAAATTAATTACTACATCTTATTAAAAAAAATTAAATTAAAGTAAATCTCTTTAACGTAGACCTTAATTACATTTGTAGGCTTTCTGTAAAATAAAGAAAAATGTAATATATTACAATAATACATCGTCTTGTTCATAAAAATGAACGTTTGTTTGTTTGTTTGTCCTATAGGCATTCCTAAACCATTCAGCCGATTGTAATGATACTTTGGTGAATTGTTCTACTTATGCCCGCAGAAGTTTCTAAATTATTTAATTTAGTAAATAATAGACTACGCGAACAAAGTTGCGGGCAACAGCTAGTATATTATACATTTCTATTCCGCATTTCATTAGTTCTAATTAGTCATGAATTGTTAGGAATCTACTTAGTTATGATTCTAGTTATGAATTGTTGTTTTTAGATAGAGACAGTATTAAAATACTTATACTAAATTAGAAACTGAGCGAGGATAAGTAAATACACACATCAAAAAAGTCTAAGCAACACGCATCATTTACAGAAATTGCATGTTTTATTAATTGATACTTTATTTTTTTCGTAGAAAAGTAGATTAGTATACAATCTTTTTTGTTCTCGGAAACATATACTGGCTGATTTTAAAAATAGAACCTTTTTTGTTTTGTTTTCATTAAAATAAAAGCTAATTATTTTTTTCCGATTTCATGTGTTTTCGTTGCTTGATAAATTTGGTATTTATCGCACTTTTATCATTTTGAGACATACAGTTTTTGAAAAAATTGAGTGGTGAGTCATTTTTTATGTTATGGAGCGACGCCATTTGACTGCTGATGAAATGCAGAGAGTTGTAGGAATGCTACAAGCGGGAAGACATCAGTCCCAGGTGTCTCGGCATTTTGGTGTCAATAGGAGCGTCTTTGGCAGCGTTACGTTAATACAGGGGATCCTGCTGAGCAGCACTCAGGACGTGGAAGGAGTACAACTGCTCGACAGGACCGATACATACAATTGACTGCAAGACGTCAGCCGATGTTAACAGCCCGGGAGATAGGTTTAAAGCTACAATTCTCAAGCGGTGTTGTTGTTGCATCAATACGGTCTACGAGCATGACGCCCAATTAGGTGCCCACCTATACGCCATGGGAATCGCGCCCATCGAAATGAATGGTGTAGGGAACACTTGACATGGACTCAGGAGCAATGGAATAAAATTTTATTTTGTGATAAGTCCCGGTTTGGATTTAGGCCTGATACGAGAAGGGTAAGAGTGTATCGTCGTCCGGAAAATGCTGAACGGCTGAGATACGTCCAGGAAGTGCACTCTTACAGTGGCTCCACAGTGATGGTATGGGCGGGTATTATGACGAACAGACGAACTGAGCTCGTTTTTGTAGATGGCAATATGAACACTGAAAGCTACGTTGAAGATGTCCTCGGGTTTTATGTTCATCCATTTGCACAAAATTTTGGCTGAGATTTCACGCTGATGCATGCAATGCGCGTTCGCACACAGCTTGGTGGACCAGAGAGTACTTGGCAATGGAAAACATCGGGGTATTGCCGTGGCCTGCACAATCGCCAGACCTCAATTCCATCGAGCACGCATGGGACATGCTCCAGAGACGTGTTCTAGAGAACCTAGACGGAGTGTCGACAACCCAACAACTGAAAGACTTGTTAAAATTCCATTGGGACCGATTGCCGCAGGATCACATAAACAATCTTATAAATTCAATGAAAAATCGCTACCGTCAAGTTTTAAATAACAGAGGCGGTCACACTTTGTATTGAATAACCAAATAATTAAAAAAATGTCGTTATTTCATTTTGTAAAACATGAAAAGTTTAATTTCATTTTAACTTTATTATGTACTACGTTTGTTACGGTACACATATTGTTAATTACTGTGATTGAATGAACAATTGAATGAAGGATTTTGTTGCTTTAGTCACTAATGCGTTAAAGAATGCTTAGTTATTATTTATAAAAGAAATATAAATATATTACAATAGTAGAAATCGTTCAAAAGTTCAAAATCGTACATGTTGCTTAGACTTTTTTGATGTGTGACATACCTACTAAAGGTCAAAAATGGAACGTTACATTTAAATTAAATAAACATAAATAAGTATTAAGCTGTATTCCTAAGAATTTAATATAACCGTGAATATACAGGTAGGATCTAAAAAAATATAACTTCTTTCATGTATTACTTTAATATTCACAATAAATTAATTAATAAAGTTTTTTAGGCGAACCTAATATTACATAATTTATTATTTTATAGTTCATCGATTACATTATGTACCTATTTAAAAGTAGTGTAAGTACAGACACGTATTACATCATGTTTGTTCTTTACGTTGCATGTAAATATGGCGCACATTTCAATTACTTACGTTTTATGGGGTGTCTGGATAGATATCATTGACCCCAGTGAAATGGCACACCGTGTCTAAAGGGAGTGTCGACGGCCGCTCCCCCTTTACGACTGATGGGTAACATTACGTTTAAAGTTAATTCCCTATAGAAACCTCGGAAAAATGTGATGAAAATATGATAAAAGGTCGTTATCGAATGTCACACTTGGTTTATGTGCTTTTTCCTCCGTCCATTCTCATAAAACAGGTTATAAAATTTGGGCACGATGTCCACCAAAGTAATTTTCAGTTACGTAGTTTGACAACGTCGTCGAGATTAAAATGAAACCCTTGTAATGTAATAGACCTCTTCCGAATCTAATATTACAATATCCTCTATGTTTTATATATAACATTATTTTATGTTATGATCTATTACAGCGTTTTATATTTCAAAGTAAATTGCAATAATAATTACAAATGATGTGATTGACTCATTCAAAGAAAGAACGGATTTGGTTCTGGAGTGAAGACATAAGTTTGCTAAATTCCTACTTGCGTCGAAAGTGTTTTGTTACTTTACTACCCGTATCGAAATCCCATCAGCAACAAATAAGAAAAGAAAAGGCAAATTCTTGGAAACTGAACCCTTTCAACGATATTTAAAAAGCATAGAACGCTGAAAAGTATTATTATATTTTCATGTGATGTCGACGTATTCTATGCTTTTCAAGTCTCCTTACGATCAGCCCTGGAGCCCTTGCCAAAGAATAAGGCTACTTCCGGCATTCCCCGCCTATCGTAAGAAGCGATTAAAGAGGCCTTCGGGGTAGCGGCCAATCGGCACGCCCATAACCTATCTTGCCGTCAGCATACGTCAACCACATATCGCGCGATATCTGCTGTCAAAACGAGAATTTGTATAGTGGCGCTAAATGAACCGCAAAAAGTGCATTTTACGGTTGGGGCGCAATAGACACGTTATCGTCATGCATGCTTACATCAATTTTTTATTACAATTAGTCACCGGTCGTGCAATTGTCGCGCGTGGCTCTCGCTGTCTGCAAATTTTTAGATAATAACCCTGCGGAGTATGGACTCATCCATGCGACCCTGAGGAAGACAAAAGCGTGTACGGTCCGCGCTATATGGTAAGGCACGTACAGCGTGCCTTACCATATATTTCAAAAATAGTCCGAACGCGATATCGTCCTCTTTCTTTTAGAAATTTAGAAAAAGGTATTGTTGAAAAGTTGTTGGCTACGCTTGAATAATACTGATACACTAATTTAGACGGTTTTCGATTTCATTATTTTAATCTAATAAGATCTCAACAAGGATATTTTTATCATTAACAGAGAAAAAATAAATGACGTACGGTAATATTTGGATGACTATCTATAAACTATTATTTATAGGACTATAGTCATTCAACATTATTTATTGGAGCGTCACCTTATTAGTTGAATGAACTATAATTGACACACCGGCTGACCTACCAATTAAACAAGCGTATGAGCCACGCTTTCATAGGACATTTGTTCGCGCTGTATAACATTGTCTTTATTAAGAAAAAAGAACACTACATGATTTTATATTTTACTCAATATATAATTTCGATAGGCATATTTTTATTACTTTTATTCAGTGACATAATCATATACCTATATGCGTATTATAATGTATAGTCAATAATAACTATACCATATATTTCGTTATTTAACTAATTCCTTTTTGACATTTATTGTTAGATATTATATTTTTTTGCAATTGTTCGCTGTTCATGTAAGACGTCCTCGTTAGAACGTTTTATTTGTTTTTAATGATGCCAAATTATCGGTTTATTGTATAATTCAATGCTGTATACATACTTATATTAACTATCACGATAGCAGACAGTGATGAATGTATGTAGCTCTGAAAATAATTTGAAATTTTGGTCCGCACAACCAGAACACGGCCGTCGACAAAGTTTTGTATTAGTTAGAGAAACTTTTTTGTACGAAACGTGATTAGAATTATTTTACGGACTAGCAGACAACTCCTCTGTTACGTAAGGGAATATTTTAATGTTGTTATTATTAATTCCTATTATGTTATGTTGAAATATTTTATGTTGAAAATAAGACATACAACACAAGTCATATATTTATCCACTCTTATTAATGATTTTACATTGAAAAATAATAATAATTCTTACCTGAATATATTAAACCGAATAAGGCGATCGTCGTCATCCACCGCATCTTGAACTGGTTTTTCAAGTTATTTACACTAAGCAAGTCATAAAGTCACTAAATACCTTTTCAGGCGAATGCGATTGTAGCCTTGCCTTATATTGCGATTTTTTATGTAACCCGACAAAAACTTTTCCGCGATAATCCAGAATGGCAGCGATATGATGCGGCGATTGAGAATGAAACGAATGTGCAACTACCGCGCTCGTCAGCCTCACGGCTGAACTGCGACCTCCTTCACGCACTCACGCATGCGCGCATCGCTAACAATTAAATTTACGGAAAAAAACTTAATGAAATATAATGAAAAATATTCGTTGTGAATATCCTAAAATCAATAAATTAATAATTCATACGTTCATTTGTTTCATCTTTAACGTGAGTACTGGTGCCCATCTACAAAATCTAGAAAGTTACCAAAACATAATACTGTTAAGAATGTTGTAAATATAAAATTATTGAAGATTTGATAAAGCTAGTAATATAATCTGAAACGGTAAGTTGAAGGTCAATATTGACGCTATCCAGATTTGAACTGGACATCATCGGATGAGGTAGTAGGCTTAAATTCTGGAACAAGGTAACCGCGAAATGTCAGTTGTAAGACTGATCTGTCTCGGGACTATGGTATCCCAAAACATCAATCTACAACTGAAAACATCCTTGTTAGTACCAAATATATACATATAAATATACTCTTTGAAAGAAATTCGTACTTTTATTGTTTCACTTCATAAACGAAATATGAAGTATCGGTGTTGGAAATTTTCAAATTAAAACAATTAACTCCAATTAAAAATTAGTTATCCTTTCGGAAATCCCTTTCATTACCTCAATTTTGTTGAAAAGTCTCTTGTTAATTGAAAGAACTCTTACCATGATATCTTGAAATCTCGCCTTTATAGTGCACAGTAAAGTTCCCGTAGTCTTCTATCCTTTTCTTCTCATGTCGCTGATTTCTATTATATTCCATTTTAATTTCTGTTATGGTTAGTTCTAATTCAAAAGGTTTCTCGAAAGTCGTTAAAGATGGAGCTATGTGTAAATTGTTAAACTTTAGAGGATTGTGGTTAGGTATATTCTCCCATTGAGACCAATGGGTTTGGGAGGGGCATTTCGTTAATGTTGTTTTGATCTCTTTCATTTTATTTAGTTTTTGTTTCCTTTCATTAATAGTGAGATGCTATTGATTATTGGGCAAGTTGAAAGAGGGTTTGAAAAGAAGTTGGACAGAATTTGTTATTTTTTTGGTTGTTACTGTGCGGGAAGGTACACAGTTCCCAATTTCTTTTGTTCGTTCGTGTTTTCCTTGACTATGAATTTATCACATTTTATATAGACGACGATTTTTTCGTTTCTTTCTTCTCTTAAATATTTCCTTCATCTTTTCTGAAGTTTCTTTCCGTGACAAATAGTTCGTTTCTTTTCATTTTTCATCACTTCATTGTTTTGCCATCCACTAACGAAGGAGAGGAGTGTAGGCTTATTTACTTACCTATATTTGTGTTTTCATTATAACACATTTTATTTATTTTATAGTCTTCTGTAGTTTTGACTAATTTACAAAATTTTTGGTCACACTTTAAGTAGTTCCATTTAAGACTTTTCCTCGTCTTTCAAGCCACAATTCTAGTATATTATTGCTTTTCTTGACTCTCTCTTTAGAAAGAGAGATATTTTCTCTTTATTTTCAAGTTTACCATATTTTAATTTTCTTTATTTTCTTCTAAAATAGGTTGTCATATTTACATTTTTTTTTTTCGCAATTTTCATAAAAAAATATCATCCAAATTTCCGACTTTCCTGCAGATTTTCTCAAAATTTTCTTAATACAAACCAGGTTCTGATAATTTCGAAAAGGACGAAAAGATCAGCTGGTCAAGCCATTCTCAAGTGATGACCTTTATGTGTGGCTATAGACTTTTATTTATGAAGACAGAATCTGTTAACTCTACTCTATGATTCTACACCTCACCGACGCCTGAACAGATTTCAAATATCTTTCAGAAACATTTTTGATACGTTCAGTCAATACCTTGTATAGACTTTACTTGCTAAGCTGGCCAAGCTGATGGCCTTATAGCACGCACAGGCACTATGACTGCGGTGCGCCAGTCCTCTGGCACCTCTCCTTTCTGCCAACAAAGGTTGCACAGTGCACAGAAGGTATCCCAGATCCTAGGACCACCATACTTGATCATCTCAGCAGTCACCTCGTCATTTCCCGTAGCTTTTCCACATTTCAGACTTTTTATCACTTTTTCATTCTTTTTCATACTAATGGCATCCTCTAGTTCCTGACCCAAGTATGGCAATTCATTACAATTGCTCTGAGAATCAGAAACGGAGTCGCCACCCTCATACAGTGCTCCATAGTATTCATTATATCGCTGCAAAATAGCTTTTTTATCTGTTAGCAGGTGGTTTTCTTTCGAACGCACTTTATTCAATTTGCAAGGTGCCGGACCACTTCGGTACTTACGAACTTCTTTCCAAAATAATTTGAAATTTTCCTCAAAGTTGTCCGACATCTTATTTTCGTCTAACACCCTACACATTTCACGCTTCTCTTTCACTAGTGCTTTCGTTTCTGCAATCTGCAGCTTATACTGTCTTTCATCAAATTGTTCATACCACTTCATTTTTAGTAGCAAGGTAGTCGGAAGAAAGCATAGCGTTTCTTCTTACACAGACTCTTTTTCCTCATCATCCTACCACACTTCACGCTTTTTACCATTCTCAATCTTTTTCGTTCCACACACTTATTTCGCAGCCCCCGATCATAATATCTCTAAGGCTCTGCCAACATTCTTCAACATCCTCGTTCATCAATTTCAAACTATCATCAAGTTAACCGGATACTACTTTTTCATATTTATTGCTGGTGGTCGTATCTTGCAGTTTCCAGCTTTTGATGCGATAAACCGCTGCAGGCTTGGTCACTACCGTCATCGTCATTCTGTGAACAGACCCCTTATTCTGGTTATCACCAGAAAGTGGTCCGCTCGCAGATCGGCTCTTCTATGCGCTCTTGCGTCCATAACCTGCTTTTTGAGCCTGCTAGCCACCAGGAATAAATAAATCATATTTCTCTCAGCCATTTTTTCCTACGTGTACTGATGGATTCTTTTATGCTTAAATACGCTATTAGCTACAAAAATATTCTTTTCTATACACACACTTAATCCACACACACAATCCTACCAGCATCATTCATTCTCTTATCTCCATAGTTGCTTAGGAGAGTCTCAAATCCTGTTTTGGGCTGTCCCGACTCATCCATTCATGTCTCCACACAAAACAATTCTCTCATTCTCTTTAACCGTCGCTAGAACTTTTCTAACATTTTCCTAAACTGCTCTAGTTCACCCAAACCGACAGAGCACACTAGGATATACACCGCCAAAAAAAAATTCTCGTTAACCTCTTCTTGAGCCACACCCTGAGCAGTCTGAGATTAACATATCCATACTCAGTCAAACAATTAACCAAACAAGAGCACAGTAAAGCACCTACCCCTTGGCATCCCCTGTCTTTATGTGGTACCCCTGACCACAAAGCGATATCCTCTCCGGCCAAGTCGCCAAGTTTACTGCCCTTTCGTTTGGTTTCACGTAAACAAAACACATCTAATCTTGTCTCTTCAATAATATCAATCATTTCATTTATCTTCTCTTTAATACCAGCTCTCACATTCCACACAGCTATTCTGCACTCTTCGCGCCGCTTCCCGCCGCGAGGTCCACATCATATTAAGTGGCGGTTCCAACGCCGAACTACGCTCCGCACACACCAGCGGGGACAGACCAGTGAACGTCGCTTTCGGAGGACGCCCTAAATCTATCATAAATTGCAGCCCTAAAAAGGGCTGGCAGGGGTCGCGACGACCATGCTTTCTCAGTTGAAGAAAATTTTAACTTGCAAAGTTTCGTCGGTTTTCTTTTACTCACACTTTTGTAATTTCAACCATTACAAGACAATGATTATTTAGAAAACCTGGATTAAAAAAGGTGAAAGAGTTTGAGGTTAATTGGTTAAGCTCGAAAAGACGAAGAACAAGGTTAGAAAGGTAGAAGAAGAACAAAAGAAATTGATATGACAAAGTGGAAATTCCTAGACTATTAACGACTACGTCTGTACTCGAAATGAACTAAAGCCTACTTAGAATTTGTAATTTAATTCTTCAGTCACTGTTAACTTAATAACAAATTGACGCAAAGTAATGCTTTAGATTCCATAGCCAGAGATGTATTCACGTAAAGATTTACGGTTGTAGTTGTAACTAGGAAGTTTAGGTAGGTAGTTTAGGTATGTAGTTTAGGTAGATAGTTACAACTACTACCTAAACAAATTTTAGTGATCCATTCCAAAACTAGAAAAAAGGAACATTTATGGAATCACCTCGATGTCTCTGTCAGAGTCCTTTTTAGATATTGTTTGACTTAAATATCTAAAATTTGGAACAATTATAGTAAGCGATCTCAAAGACAGACGTCAACTTCAAAATTTAAGTTTTCGCTTCTGATATAGAGATTTGGTGGCTCAAATAAAAAATTAAGAAAAAAATTTGAAGCTATCATGTATGACACCAAATTTGAATTCTTTACATAATGAACTCAAAAATATAAAACTTTATCTTACATTTTTGACATTTATTTAATTTATTATTCTACAAATAAACAAATTGGTATCGTACTGATAAACAGAACTATAATTATATTAACCAACAGGCACTGTCAATAATATCGAATTATCAGTTTCTACAGTTTTACGCTTCATTTTTACATGTATTGAGATAAATGCGTAATGCGAAGGTCGTTATAAGTACTTATCTTCGTAATTTTGTGTATTGTGCACGAGTAAGTATTTAATACCGTTTTATAACATCACTTATGTACGTATACATTGTAATACCATCATGTACGTATATAAACTAGCCGTCCCCCGCGGTTTATCCACGTTAAATTTGTTTTTTTTTCAGAATAAAAAGTAACCCAAAATTCTCTGTGAAAAATCCTTGACCTGTCAATGAAAGTCCCATCAAAATCTGTGCAGCCATTTCGGAGATTAGCCCGAATAAACGAACAGACTAAAATTAAATGAAATTTGCAAATAATTAAATGCTTAAAGAAAAGCCTTTATTTCGATAACATTAATACATGTCTAATATTTCTAATATGCCTAATGTCAAAGCAATGTCTAATATGCCTAATATTCCTTTACTTCATAACTTCCAATGAAGATGAGATAAATACTCTTGATTTCGTTATTGAAGTAACATATTATGTTGGAGAAGAGAATAGAAGAAACATAATATGTTAGTTAGGTCCCCACCTCGGGCATCGAATTCAAGAAATTACAATTTTGGAAAGTGCTTCGGACTAACTATGGCTTACGTGTTTTTCTGAAACACTTAATAAGGTGTATTCTTTAGGTGTCTATGAAAATATTTGGTTTTTGATGGAAGACTTCGAAATAGTTAAAAAAGCCTAACACCAATTTTGGGTAGAAAAGATTTCGTAACCCGAAAGTTTGCATATGGAATTGGATTAATACCGAAAACATCAGTTATATGGGCATAGTTTTGACTATGATCAATTGTCAAAATGCAAACACGATAGTTAGCCTAAAGCTTATCCTTGAACCGAAACTAGGCTGTTTCAGATTCTATTGGGTTATTTGCTAGATTCTTGGTTCTATTTTGGATAGTCGGGTTTTGGTCTTATAACTTTAATTTTTTATTAGATAAACGTTAAATGTCTTCTGAATATTTGTTAAACTCAAATCTTACGAGTGATATTTCAAATAACTCACGAAATTTCGCATTTATATTTAGCCTCTATGACAATACAATTTATGATAATTTCTATCTTTGGTACTCAAATTCTCATACTGCAGATATATTGTCTGCCTAAATAAAACTTCAAAGACTTAGAGATTTGCTGGCTTTATATTAGTTAGTATTGTGGATCACAAGCAGAAATTCTGTTAACGGACCTCAGGTTTCAACCTATCAGTGCTGATATTGTGCTAGTACGATCTGCTTAAATCGCGAGCCTTAAGAATCTGCTGGCATTGATTGGTACCGTGACAGTTTCAAACAGAGATGTCATTGATCTCCGAGTTCCAACTTTGATGCTGCAGTTATTATTTGCCTAAACAATTTGACTTAAGTAACTGGCTGTTCTAAATCAATATTGAGGGTCTTAAGTGGAGACTGTTATTTAACTCCGGATTTCCACTTTTCAATCTCGATGGAATCGATTAAGTTCTTTGGAAGTGTAAGGTATTGAAAAGCTGGACTGTGACAAATTAACCGCTAAGAACTCTTACAATAATGAAGAACCGAGAAAATTAGAAAGGACGAGAAGTCTGTTTCCGTCTTTCATAATTTGTAAGTATCAAACAAAACTAATAATTATTGAAAACAATGCTAACACACTCAACCATAACAATTAAAATTTAACTATGGAGCTAAAAGATTCAGTTCGCGTAGCATTTAAGTAGATAAGAAAATGTAATAAAATAAAATAAAGAAGTCATTCCAAAAGTTTAAAAAAAGTTTCGAGTTAAACGATGTAATAGGTATATAGATTTATAGATACGTACAACGTACATGTATTAACAAATATTTATAATAGCATTTATTATTAAAATAAAGCAGTCTTTGAACTCATCTCATTGCATTTAGTTGTCTTCGGTTCTCAACCTTACAATAGCTAGAATGATCAAAAGCTAGAATATAATATTATGGGTCACCAATCTCGGGCTATATTTAGACTAAAATGTTTACTTTATTCATCTTTATTAGAAAGTTTTCTTTTCTTTTACTTTCGTTTTAAGACTTAAGTTTTTGGAAATTTTCCACTAATTTCTCCCTATTATTTTGAATATATTAACTTCAAAAACTTTTTTTGCCTACCTATTCCATTTATTTAATAGTACAGTAGTGATACATCTTAGTCTACGAGTCGAAGGTGTCCTTGCCAAATAATTTTAGGTCAGTAAGTGAGCTCTCGCAAGTTATTCAACTTGGACAGGCTATGCGAACGTTCTGCCAAATTTCTTATTATTATCAGTCCTAAATCTGCTGACCTATTAAACCTGATTATATATAGCATAGCATGATATACACATATACGCAACTATAATATAAAAGTATACTTATGTACTTCATATCTAAACACGGCAGCATTTGTGCACGGCAATGTATCAGATAAGTTCGAAAAAACACCACCACACTAACCCTGCAATATATTACAGGGAACTATTTCGACCAACTTTTAACCACTGACTCAAATTCTATTTAATGCACGCATATATAAAATTGAGCTTTTCTCGTATGGTTCTCTCAATTATTCAGAATAATTTTTATAAAAAAAGCTTATTGAATGGTTCTCGAGACATTCTAATTGTTAATTTAACTAGGTACCTACTCTATCAAAATAGCGAAGACATTCATTTGCTTATCGCTGTTTATATCCTCTTGGGTCTCCGGTTTGATTAGAAAGAGCGGAATTATTAATAAGATTATTTATTTATTTATATAGATAATTAAATAAATTCTAATCAAATATTGATCGAAATTATCTTTTTAAATATTTCCTAATGACAAGAGACATCTACTGATAAATGTAAGGATATCGTATAAAATAAACAAAAAATAATGTGTAACAATTAGTTCTTGATGCTTCATTTGAAACGTAACACAGTAATTGTGATATGGTTGTCGTGATGAGGTTGGTCTTGGCGTTAATTATAGCAATTGTAGGTATGTGTAATGTCAGTTATGTGTAATCATAAATTTAGTATATCATGTGCACATTATTCAAATGTTAGAGACGAAAATGTTTATATTTTTGGAAACAGATGTAATATCTTATGTCATAACGAATTATTTGTCTATGAACAATAGTTTGCTAGTCACAATCTCAGTACAATAATGTAGGTAGTATTATTTAATAACTATTGGTCTATATTCTTTTCTGCCTACACAAGTTTTTTTACATAAATATATGTTTTTTACTTACCGTCTGTAAACCCGAGTACATACTAACTTATTGCTCGAAGCAGCGTCAAGGCGTAATTTTGTTGCATCTTGATATTCTGTTTAGTTGTATGTATAATATGTAATTATATCTGAGTAGTGATTGAGTGCGTAAGAATTGAGGAGGGGAAAGAAGTATGTCAGAAACGCGCACTTTATTCTCTCTAATACCCCTCTAGGGATAAAGCGTGTAGGTATATATGTATTTAACTATTTATTCATGTTCAAATTTTTTTCGCTCACACTTAATATTTATCTTAATATTTCAGAATGTGAAGCCAGTGTTATACCGCGAACTGACGAAAATGAAATAGAAGCCTATAATGGTGTCCTAAACCAGTATTACTTGTATACTAGGTAAATAACGTTTCTCTCTTTTGCTTTACCTAATTATAAATAATATGATGCGTATTGTATGCTTTTTCATGAGTTATAAATAATATGGGCCGCTCAATAACAAGATACACGAACATTTCTTTTGGGTGGTGATTTGCGTAAATGTTACTCAGATACATTTACACTATCTGTTATTTCTGTACTCAAGAATATTTTTTTACTGGGTGTATGAATATCTTCGAGTATTCATAAACAGGTTAGCCACTGTTCGTGACAAGTTTGTGATTATACATACGCACGAACATTGGCTACATTGTGTGAATTTTTTTGTATTCTTTTAGATTATAAATCAATATTGATTTTGTTAATAGTTCAATCAATAACTAGTTCTAAGGTTCCGTTTACTAGATAAAACGGAATTCCTGTGAGATCGAAGTCAATTTTCTCAGATACTATGTGATGTTTTGTACGTTTTGTTGTCTTATAATTTGGCATAGTTATCTTGTTAATCCACATATTTTACAGTTAATATTTTAAAATATCAACTAATATTTTAAAATATATTTATAAAATATGAATATGATATTTATTTTATTTAAATAAGTACATATTTTATATTTTGCATGGCAATCCACAATGCGGTGTTGGTGCCAATTTTATTGTACGGTAGTGAGGCCTGAATATGCCCGAAATGAAGTGAAAGTATGATAAATGCAGTAGAAATGCGATCTCTTAGAAAGATGTGCGGTGTAACCCTTGCGGACAGGATAAGCAATGAATAGATACGCAATATGATAGGGTTGACGCGACAGTGTTATTGTAAAAATGAAGAAAGGAATGCTTAGATCACCCATTCCCAAAGTGGGCAATAACGCGTAAGAGACCCAGAAAAAAAATGGGGGCGTTGTGTAGAGGCCTGGGGGGTGATTTGTAATTTCATTTAGCTAGGAGACATCTTACACAACGACTGCATGAGTTCTCGACTCAGTAGACAAAATAAGTTTGGGAGCCTAGAGCTTAGATGGTTCGGGCACATAGAAAGAATGAGTGATGAAAGCTGACGAAGAAAATATACAGAGCGAAAGTGAGTGGTAAAAGGAGCCAAGGAAGACCAAGGCTGACTTACGAAGTACAAATAGCCAGAGTTATAGCTGACAGAAATGACAAAAGTACTCGCATACCTAGGCGACTTCCATGATTCCAAATTCCAAAATTTAAATTACATAAGTCAAATGTTTCATTTTTGGGTAATTGCATTCGTTTTTATAAGGAAGATCCTCAAGAAGTCACTCAATTAACAGAAAATATATTTAGATTCATTGTAAAACGTATATTGATTAGACAATCATACTATAAAATAAAAGATTTCGTTGAAGATAAAACAATAGTCTGGAAATAATCTTCTCTGCACATGCATTGACTGGATCTCTGAATATTGTATTTTAATAAACCTTTTGTAAAATGATGTTGAAAAAATGATACCTGACTGAGTCTCATGTCGGTTCTTCTCAGTGTCCAGGTTTTCTTTTCTCTTCTCTTTGAACCGAACTAAAGTAGATTTGACGTTCAAAAATACCTTGTAATTAGGTTTACTTGTATAAATTGATTTGACTTTGACTTTGACTGTATATTGTGTTTTAAAGTTCTTTGTAAGTGAAAACAATGAAGGAAATCTAAATAAACATGTGTAGCTGAAGTTTTCGCGTTCTTCCAAGAAGTCTTTTTTAACCTCAGTGAAGCCTATTATCACTTTACTGGAGGAGTGTTAAGGACTTAGTTGTAAGAAGAAAAACTATTTTATATCAAATATGTGCTTCATGTGTTCGTCACGAATTTTAACAAACAGTACCGTGACGTAATTATAATTTATAACAAGTGGTTCATCAGATTTTACATGATTAGGGTGATGGCCTTGGTACCAATGTCTTAAGAAATATTCGAAAAAAAAAATTTTTAAATTGCTGTTGACTTTTTTTTGACGGGAACGCGAGAAGTGGAATTGTAATAGTGTGTGTTTTCAAGTTATGTATAAGTGAGAAGAATGGAGTATTTCTAAATAAATATGTGTAGCTAACGTTCTCGCGCTCACTTCGATAAAGGAGTTTTGCGATAAGAAGAAAAAACTAATTTACTTCTAAAGTGCTTCATGTGTTCGTCATGAATTGTAACAATACTGTGACGTGAGCATTGCCTGTTTGTGTTTAACTCATCAAGCGATTAAGATGCGCTAATCTGTGCGCAAAGCAAAAAAAATGCTGTTTGAAAAATAGAGTTTGTTTCTTTTGATTGTTGTTTGTTGTAGTGTGTTGGCGAAAATAGAAATAATTTAACTAAGCTCGGTTATTAATTATATGCATACGCTTAGATAATTTTATTACAGAAAAAATCAATCAAGATTCATGTAACAGTAGTAAGTGTTCCGCTGTTTTCCACAGTTGCACGTTGATGCACCTAATTTAAACGTGAAAAAACATCCACCAAAAATGTCCCTATTACATACATACATACATACTTCATGCTTCCCCCTGTTAGGGATATAGCTGAATGCATTCATGCATGCATGCATTCAGCTGTATCCCTTGCAGAGGTAGTCAGAGAGGACGGAACGCCAAGCTTCGTGGTTGTTACAAACTTCTTTCGCTTCCTAAAATCTCATCACCATCCTCACACATTTTCGCCTAGGTATGCAACGTATAGTATATAGGTATATACAGCTAGATATACGGCTACATAAGATGTATAAGAAACTGATATAAATCTTTACTGATCATTTTAGACGATTTTCGTCTTAGACAATTTTTTAGACAGAGTTAAGCCGGAGCCCCACTGCTGCGCACGGTCGAGCTACACACGTGGGTACAAAAACGCTTTGTATGAAAATGTAGGTAGATACTTCCACAGTAGTGCACGAGCACGCTGCGTACGAAATGACGTCACTGATACACGCATGGTCTGTTCCGAAGTGCCTGCCATGCACATACTAGCGCGCGTGGCAAGCAAAGCTCCTCTGCGACCCACGCTGTCCACGCTACGGACGAATGCCGTATCTATAGGGAAGGGAGCGGGGAGCGGGGGGACGAGAATCGTGCGCCTTGTTTGTATTGTAGTGTACATATTACAGTTTAGTGCTTGTGCGTGGCCCGCAGTGGGGAATGAGGACACACGCAGCTGACCAATGTACCCACGTGGCCCACACGTTTTACGTGTGCGTGCATTGGTTGCTGTGAAAATGTTGACACACGCAGCCAGACCAATGGACCCACGTGCGCGACGTGTATAGCGTGTCCGTGCGTAGCGTGCGCAGCAGTGGGGCTCCGGCCTCAATAAAATAAAATCCATGTTTTTATTGACTTAAAACTTTAAATCACATTTTTAAACAAATTTTGACTACCATTATGTCCTAAAAGAAAGGTACACATAATTATGTATAATTTTATTGCTTTAATACCGAAGACAAAAGGAAGACAGACTAAAACATTTTCTGCTGAAATTACTCTAAATATAATAATCCCTATAAAACTCTATATTACAGTAATATTATTATGTTCACATTTTTATTATTTCAAAAAAAGTTAGATACCTCCAATTAAATGGTTTTTATTTGTGACGACTGAAATATGTCAAAGATAGAAAAATTCCCATTGATTATAATTTTCAGATTGAACCCCGACTCTCCACAGCGAATACGTCTCACGCAAGCTTCCATTCAGAATTCCTCATTAAATCTACAACGCCATACAGCTTTCATTGTCCACGGTCATGATGCTGGACCTTTCAACTCTCTCAACCCTGTGGTCAAAGATGGTATAGACATTTCGTAATTTTTTTATTGAATTTACAGTTTACTGTACTGTATTAAAATATTAACGATTTCATAATAATTAAATATATATGTCGGAAAAGAAACGGGGCAATTTGTGCTTCAGCAACTCAGCCATGAGAAATAGGTACGTAATCTTACAAGAGTATAACCGTATCGGTTTTAAAATTTCAAAATTAGCGTCGAAACGAAAATGACTGCACGCAACCATGGCAACGAACACGTGACTAACACGTGACGGCCGTTCGAGTTTGACACTCGCGACCTCTCAAAGCGCAATCAGTGTACTATGTAACTATGTAATCGGCCGTCTCGCTCTCACGCGTTGGCTTGCAATGTGGCTTGCAACCTTTCTTTCTTTCTAATAGGCAAAACTCGATAAAGCCATGGTTTGTTTACTAGGGTTTATATAGCAATTAGTATGAAGCGAAAAGCCCGGCTTTCATACTGAACTTTGTACAGATTGAGAGATACAATACGAATACGAATACAATTCCACGTGATTCAACGTCATTGTTTTTACCTAATATTTATTTGTTTGACCCGGTGGTCGAGTGATAAGTATTTTTTTAATTTCCATCATAAGTGAGTTAATTTGTAATAACAAATCCAATAAGTTGTTCATTGTGAGAACTTAAATTGTATACAAGTTTTAATCGGCATTGAAAATGTAAAATCTTTGAACTTTGCATAGAAAAAACAACTAATTGTTTCGGTATACTTATAACCTACTATATATATATATACATATTAAATACTTATTATGAAATATACATATATATAGAGATAGAAATATATACATTATATATATATATATATATTAGAATATTTAGGCATTTATAATGTGTTGTAAGATACAAGTTGCATAAAATATGATTACACATTATATCACGTAATATGTTTCGTTAATAACTAGACATGTTAGTAACTAATTAATTAACAATATGTTGTGTAGTTTATACAAGATATAGAGAAGATCAAGTTCGCTAAAGACGTATATAATTTGTCTAAAGTTATGATTTATTAAATTCCCAAATCAGTCGAGGCTTATTAAATTATAATCTTGGATAATTTTGTCGTTTAAGTGTTTGTTATATCCTTACTCAAGGGTTTGATGCTTAATGACAAATTTCCTTTTTCTTTACAACAAAAATTGATTGAATATTCAACTATTCCTCGTACTATCTTTAGTTCTATCTTCTAATCGTTAATATTGTCGAATTAATTTTATACACCCGTCTAATCTTTAATACTACTTTTAATAAATTGGTATTTAATTAATAATTTTGATAAATATTGTCCCCAGCTTTATTAGAAAGTGAAAACATCAATGTCATTGTGGTGGATTGGGAAATTTTTGCCGGTCAAATGTATTCAAGAGCTATTAAAGCAGTGCCCAGTATTGGTGAAGGCATTGCAAATTTGATTAAACTGCTAGTGGCAGAGAACAAAATATCATTGGATCGACTCCATTTAATTGGTTTTGATTTGGGAGCACATGTACTTGGATATACCGGTAGATTTTTGAATGGACAAGTTGCCAGAATTACAGGTAACTCAATTAGCTCACTATTCTATGAAATCATTAAAATAATTTGGCTGATTATGACTACATGTAATCACTCATCTCTTCGAATAACCTATACAAACTTAGTCGCACGAAACTGACGCAATTTACTTATAGCCATTACTGATTCCAATTGCTGAACAAACACTTATCCATAGCATCTCCGTCAAATAAAATAGAAACAATGACGACTTGTGCAATGAAATGATGTCAATACACATAAAAAAAAATATGAAAGTTTTATTATGCAATTTATACCTACATTTCAAAACACTGCAAAAGCACACGTGCACTACGTTTTTCGCTTCATTTGTACGGTGTTGCTTGATTGTTAATAAATATTTGTTTATGTATAATGTATTTCACATTAGTGTTCAAAATTATCATATAATAATAAACTAATTGGCTATTTCTTAAGAGTCTCTTAAAAAAAAAGGTTTAATAATCATAAACAAAACTACGAAAAAATATTCGAAATACAATAAAACATATCTACGAGTATATAATTATTAATACGTCAAGCAAAAACTGGTTCCCTTTTCAAGAAAATTACGCGGACGGAGGAGTGTGATATTTGGTACACTTAGTTTATATCGTGGTTTATATGGAGAAGGACAGGAGAAAGCTAATATTTCTATATAATATGTATTAAAAATCATTAAATTAAATAAATCACTCATTGTTTACGTTCATGCTGCCAATGTCAAAAAGTCAATGTCAAGCCAATGTCAAAAACAGTCGCACAGAGTAGATATTATTGCTAAAGAGTTTATATTATAGGTTTATATTTACGGTCAAATTTCGATCACAGGTCGACCTCTAGGAATAAGAATTCAAGCGCATTTACACCTTCCGATTTATTGGAACAACTTTCCTAGGGATTGAGTTGATCGATCGATCTCGAGTAGAGAATAATTGATTTAGCGAATTGATTGCGGATACTCAAAAATGGAGTTTCCATTATATTTGTATTGGTAAGAACGCAACTATAAAATAATGAGCTAGCGTGGAATTGTATAATAAATTAGCGCGATTTAGCGCTTTTTTGAGTCGTCTAACTTTTATCTATCTTATGCAAAATTTGAAAAAACTCGTAGAACGATTTTTGAATGTCTGTCGTCTATTCACTGGATCGATTTACTACTCGAAATCGAATGATCGATTCTTCCATTAATCGGTCTCAGATCGCCATACCTAGGAAAGTTGTTCCAACAAACTGGAAGGTGTAAATGCGCTTTTACTTGCTTTTAATCTCAAGCACTGGAGATAAGTTCCGTCTTTGTCATTCTTAACGCTGGACAACTTCACTGCAAGTTGTGATGGCACAATTTCGTAACGCCGTCTCCCTCTAGCTCGTCTCCACTACTCGCCACTTTGTCCCTAAGTCCGTACTAGTGACGTTTAAAAGTCTATAGCCCCTATTTTATCAATTACCTCCAATCACCTAGATATTTTTTTAAATTGTATGAAACATTTTAAAATTACCATTTGAATACAGTGTACAAAATACACCAGTTTCAAGAGCAGGCAACTAGCCTATTATTGAGGTAGATGCTGATGGTATGTGTAACAATTGACGTTAATTATTTATTATTGCCTATATTATGAAATCCCATCCCATAAAATGTACAAAAATACAAGTCTCGCAATGCAGGCTTTCCATTGAAAAAGTTGTGAGATCTCATGTAAAACCAAGTCAGTAATTTTAGTTAGTCACTTATGCAATTCGTTTCGTAACGCAAAGAAAACAGGACTGGAATTTACAAAACAGGACTGAAATTTCGAGATGTTTCAGTTTTTATTTCCTTTATAGGCTAAACACTAACTGAATTCTAAATCTGAAGCTTGTGTGTCTGCTAGAAGTACCTTAGAATTTTGGTGATTGGTGAGTCAGTGAGTATGTCAGTGACAAAATTAAAGATATTCGAAATTAAAGAAATAAAAGTAAAAGATTTTGCGAATATAGCTAGTTATAATATGTCCTCTTGGTCACTGAAAATTCAGGCTCTAGCTATAACCACAACGAAGTTAAAGGGTCGAAAGTGTCCTGAGTGGCTTCGAGAAAAGAAAGGTACGGTGCAATGCCGTGCCCAAATATCTGGTCTGGGGAGAATAAAAAAAATGTAGGTTATGCCAGTCGATTATTTTTATTTATTATGCCCTTGTTTAATGTGCCGTAATATTCGGCCAAATGATGTGGCTCATGGAAAATACCGTGCAGTTATTTATGGAGTTATAATAAACTTAGATGGCCAAACTTCTATTGTTGATATAATACACACCCGAATTGATATAATACGCACTCGAATAATCGAAATAATTTCTTTAGGTCTCGATCCGTCTGGTAACAGTTGGGGCAACCGCTCCGGTCGTCTGAGTATAGAAGATGCTCGCTACGTAGAGGTTATCCATACTGATGGCAATGGTTTGCTCGCCAACGGCATAGAAACAGCAATAGGTCACGTAGACTTTTTTGTGAACGGTGGTGGCAATCAACCCGGTTGTGTTTTTCACGCCTGTAGTCATGACCGCGCTTGGGAACTGTTTGCAGCTACTCTGAATCATGACCACTTATTTGGTAACAGTTGTAGTAACACACTACAAGTAAATCTAGACAGGTGTTATGGTCCGCAATTGCCAGTGGGAAAGAATTATTTTGTTAAATTTGGGTGAGTATTCTATTTTAGAATAATTTTGAATTTAAATTGTTTTCTACTATTAAAAGCCTTATACATCATAGTAAACGTAGTTATATAATGTAAGTACTAATGATAAAGATTCATAGCTTTTCACGAATTATATAATACTTTCTCATTCCTATAAAGTATGTACCCACTTAAAGTACCTTATTTAATATTTTTCATTTAACTTTATTCATTTATTATATAGGTATGTGAGATATTTGTTTTCAAATACTCACTTTGTGAAATAAGTTCTGTGTTCTTATTTTCAGATCCGGTATGTACCGAGTAAACACTGGCAGAAGATTCCCATTTTAATTTTTGAAGAATTTCATTCAATATCAACTTGTATGTGTGTACTGTGTACGTACATATTCTACATATTTATTGATTTTTGCCATCAAAATTATTTTATATTTTAAGCACATGTTTTACTTTATTAAAAGTGTTTTTCTTACGTATGAGAATTCGCAATTGACATTTCATAAATGGATTGATCTAATAATTAAATTGTCGACGATTTCTTATAAGAAATGAACACCGAAACAGATATTGGTATATTTTCATTAATACTTTTGAACGTTATGGAACGTAATATACTTCAATACCTGTACAATTCAATAAAACTTCATGGAAGGAATATCGACTTACTTTGCAGATGTATTATTTCTCACAATATCATACATTTATATAAAAATGTATGAGAAGTTTTATCAAGTAGGTATTTTCCTAGTTATTTTCTTAGTGTTTAGTAAATTGTTAACTGTCCTCCGTGCCCTCGTCGTCTCCGTCCTCTTCGTGAGTCGCAAGAAAAAAACTGATAACGGACGGACGTATATCTATCGCGCAAGTGTTCCTGTGCACAAAATTATACTCGTACCGGGACCCGCACTCAATATATTATGTTTTGTGTTGTGCATGTACTGTGAAGGAATCCTCCAGCGGAACCCAAATCTACATAAACGTACGTAATGCCACATGACAACAATACATTAGAATTATTTACGAACATAAAGATTTTGGTTGCGGAGCGTGGTTGCGTCCCCCTTTGAGTTTTTATAAATTATCATTGACTAATTTCTGTATTTTGTTCTAAATTACCTGCTTTGTCCAATTCATTACTCTACGTTAACATAACATGCAGTTCTCGCACGCTGCATTGTATTCTTATTGTTCCTCGAATCTATTGAATTAGTGTTCTCCTATTGTTTGGTATCGTTATGTCATTTCAATAATTGACAACAAACTTCGCACTTGTGGGTACTTTTTCCTAACCGCAACCATCCCTTTCCCACATGCACTCTTCGATCATCTCGCGAATGCAAATGCCGTGTGCTTGTGACCTGCCATAATAAACGCAATTAAATTATTTTCATCGTATAAATCTCGCATATTTATATTTCGCATATTTAAAAACCGAGTGTGCTTGCTTTACCAAGGGATTGTGTTATTCCGTGTGTTTGTGACGTTTTCTAGAAGCTTGGACTAAATCGCAAACAAAGGACTGCAAAGAGAGGCAAGTAAGTGTGCATGTTTTTTCCTTCCCTTTGTCAGCTGTATTTATCAACTATCTCTAGCTCCTACGGCTGCATAGAAACACATCCCTTTTTGGAAGTGTCTTGCAAGTGCATTCGCGATAAATTACTAGTACCAATACAGTCCATTTTTTCGTACTCGACAAAGATGTTTATTACTTTATTACATTGAGTACACCGCCCGAGAAATTTGGGAAGTTTGCTTTTCCATTTTTTTATGTTCCTTCGGCCGCATGTTTGAACTCCCTTCAACTAATTTGCATTAAGAGTAATTAATTACATATACCTAATTCAGAATTGGTTTACAATAGCGTTGATTACATAAATATCTATAACATTATTTATTTATTTAATTCTTACCGCACCGCATTATAGATATTTATTTCTTATTCAAACCGCACAATCGGCGTTATTTGTTATTCCGTAAATTCATTTACTTGGGTGTTATTTCTTTTAATAAGTTTAGTTGTTGGTAGATTCCACTTTTTTCGTACCCGCATAATTTTATAAAAGTGTACGCTCGTACACTCGCCACGGCCAAGGTCACGTAACGGTAATATTGCATATTGCTCATCAAAGTAGTTACTTTTATTTTGAATATTAACTATTGTATATTTCTTCACCGCACACTTTTTATATAAACCGCACCGCATTTACCTTCATACATTAATATCGCTAATTTGTAACTTATTAATTTATAGACCGTATATTTTTATTGCTCATATATTTATAACTAATTTTTCACTCTCAAAAAATGAGTAAATCGAAAGTTGAAATCCCGGAACAACTTACCGCTGAACAAATAAGTTTGGCAATTTTAGAATCAAAGCGCAATGTCTATTTTCAAAGGCTTCAGTCTATTTTTAATTTATCGAAAAATGTTGATAATGAACAACAGCGTGAATCATTTCTAAATAATGTAGAAAATATAGATAATTTACGAAGTGACTATGAGCGGTTACTTGACGAATGTAATTTAATTAATTTAAAAATAAACTCTAAATATGTGGTTAATTACCAACCGTGGATTGCATTTGAGGAAATATATTGTCATATAAAAAAGGTCATTTCTAAAATTGATAATTCCTCGAATTCCCTTAATATCGCTTCAGATAGTAATTTTTCAAAGTCGAAACTTCATTTGCCACCCATAGAACTTGTGTCATTTAATGGCGATGTCCGTTCTTGGCCACTTTTCTACCATCAATTTAAAAACGTAATACATAATAATCCGAAATTATCTGATAGTGAACGAGTTTATTATTTAGTAGGGAAACTCACAGATAAGGCCGCAGCAGTTTGCGCTGGTTTACCCCCTACAGCAGAAAATTATTCTGTTATTTGGGAGTCGCTTATACAAAAATATGACGACCCGCGTTCAACCGCTTCTATGTATTTAAATCAATTATTAGATTTTAAACCGCTTGTCAATAATTCCGCTGATGGTCTCGATTTATTTATTAATAATTTTGATACATCGTTAAGAGCACTTAAACAGTTGAATTTATCGGATTTAAGTGACTTTATATTATTGCATATCGCATTACGAATGTTGGATTCGGAAACGGTGAAAATGTTTGAAATGTCTCACCGCAAACAAAAGATGCCTACTTACAACAATCTTATAGAATTTATTAGAGAAGAAAATAAAGTTTTATTGCGTTCTACAAACAAACAGTCTGAACTATCTTTTAATAAAACACGAAGTAAATATGTTTCCGTTCAGAAACCAACTCATACAAAATCTTTTGTTAACACAGATACACATAAATGTAATAATTGTATATTATGTAAAAAAGACAATCATGACCATTTATACCGTTGCCCGATATTTATAAAGCTGACTCCACACGAAAGATTTAATTTTGTTAAAAAGAATTCTATTTGTAGCAACTGAGTGTAAAACATAAATATTATATGTGTACATAGCATTATTACTACTAGCAGTACTGCCATTATTGTTCAGCACGTCACCATTCAATGCTTCATTTTAATAGCACCGCACCATCTTCATCACATGTCAAAACTACGACACCCGCAAATACAATTAAAAATTCGTCAGATGTTACACCCACACACGTACATAATACTTTATCCGCTCCCGCACTCGCGACAGCTCATTCCGCAGAACGCACCCGAGATAATTGTTTACCGAACATCACACCATCGCTCTCGAATGACAGTCTTGTTGCTACTATAAATAAGGTCGATTCTTCTTCACAAAAAACTTGTACAAATTACAATAACGCATTTATGTGCAATAACTCTTCTCATTATTTAAGTGGTTATGCAACTACTACACTTCTAGGTACCGCAAAAATAAAAATAATTGATTCTTATGGGCGCACGCATTTGGTCAGGTGTTTGATTGACCCGGGCTCACAATGTGATTATATTTCTTCGGCGTGTTGCAAGCGTCTTTCACTTCCAATTTCTACACAAAATCGTTACAGTGAAGTTCGCGGTATAGGCAACACATCACAAAAAATTATCGGAGTAGTCAAACTAGAATTTACATCTCGTTTTCAAGATAACAATAAATATTCTATTCAACCGCTTGTAGTCGATCAAATTACTACTCAGTTGCCTGACTCTCGTGTTGGTGTCACCGATTTAAGATACTTACATAATTTACCTTTAGCGGATGATCATTATCATGAGCCGGGCCCCATTGAAATCCTTTTAGGTGTAAATATTTATTGTAACATTTTACTTTTTGACAAAATTACTAGTAACGTCAATGGTACGCCTTCCGCTTTGGAGACTACCTTAGGATACGTAATTATTGGAGATGCCCCAATGATAGTACCTCAGCGTACCTGTAAAACACTTTGTTCATTCTCACATGAATCGCTTGACCACACTACAAAAGTTTTGGCATTTAGAGGAGGTGCCAGTTAAAAGGTTTTTAAGTCCTGAGGACCAAGATTGTGAAAATATTTTCACATCGACAACTGTTCGAAATAAAAACGGAAGTTATTCAGTTAGTTTGCCTTTCATAAAGGATCCGAATAGTCTTGGGAATTCTTTTATTACCGCAAAAAAAAGATTTTTGTTACTTGAAAATAAATTTTCAAAAGCGCCTCAGCTGCGTAAAGAATATGATAAAGTCATTCATGATTATATTGAAAGAGGAATTCTTTCTTTGGTTCCCACTGAACAATGTCTTCAACCAGGTTTTTATTTACCGCATCATCCTGTCATACGCAATGACAAAATTACAACAAAGTTACGAATTGTGCTGGATGGCAGCGCAAAGTCGGATAGTGGACTGTCTTTAAATGATATCTTACACACTGGCAATAATTTACAGGCAGATATTTTTCACATTCTTTTGAATGTTCGCATTTTTAAGATAGCCTTTTGCGCAGACGTACGCATGATGTATTTATGTATAGAGGTCTATCCCGATCACCGCAACTTTCAGCGAATCCTTTACAGATTTTCACCTGAAGGTCCTTTAGAAACATATAATTTTAATCGGGTCACTTTCGGACTTCGTTCATCACCGTTTCTTGCATTACGCACTCTGCGTCAGTTAGCCAAAGATGAGAGACACAATTTTCCGCTTGCAGCTGATGTCATTGAAAGGGATATTTATATGGACGACCTCGCTTCTTCTGCTTCTTCCTTGCAGGAAGCAGTCAAGATAGCCGAGCAGTTGATCCTATGCTTCAAGGCTGGTGGGTTTGATCTAGTCAAGTGGACTAGCAATTCCACAGAGTTGCTAGAATCCATTCCCATAACTCACCGGCAGTCAGAGTTTGTCTATTTCGATGAACGCAGCGAATTTAAAATTTTAGGACTGCGATGGCTTCCTGCTTCTGATGTTTTTGTGTTTGCAGTTTCTCCACCGCAGCTTATCATCACAAAACGTTCTATTTTGTCCGCAACCGCACGATTATATGACGTACTGGGTTTAGTGGGTCCTATAATTTTATTTTCTAAATTATTAATTAAAGAACTTTGGTTACTGAAGCTTGGTTGGGATGATCAACCCCCGCAACATGTTCTCGCGTTGTGGCATGATTTCGTTACTGAATTACCGCTCATTTCCGAACTTCGATTCCCTCGTTACCTTGGGATTACGAAGTCTTCGCAGGTTTCGCTCTTGGCATTCGCTGATGCAAGTGAAAAGGCATATGGCTGTGTCATTTATGTTCACGTTTTGAATAAAAATGAAAAACCTATTGTTAGACTCCTTTGTTCGAAATCAAAGGTAGCACCAATAAAAACAGTAACCCTGGCTAGGTTAGAACTGTGTGCTATTGTATTAATGTCGAAATTGTTGCGTGTAGTTTATGATACGTTGTCCCAAAGACATAAAATTAATAACATTTATGCCTTTTCAGATTCAGAGGTTGCACTGTGTTGCGTTCATTCATCACCCCACAGATTTAACACATTTGTCGCAAATCGTATTGCGCAATGTCAATCCAATTTTCCGCCGGAACATTTTTATTATACTCCAGGTTCAAATAATCCTGCTGATTGCTTGTCACGGGGTCTTTCACCTTCGCACCTTAGAGATCATAGTTTATGGTTTCACGGTCCTTCGTGGACCTTACTGGATCCTAGCCAATGGCCAGTTACTCCATTTATATCATCTTCTCGAGCGCTTGAACAGAAAACTGTGTCACATACCGCATCAAACAACAATATACACCACCCGCTATTAAGTTTAAGCCATAAATTTTCTTCTTGGAATAAATTTCTTAGAGCTACAGTTTATTTTCTAAGATTTTTAAAGAAACTTCCGCGTGACAACGTTATAACCGCGAATGATTTAGATGCGGCCGAGTTAATAATTATACAAGCTGTTCAACGAGCCGCGTTTGCTGAAGACGTTCGAAGGATTCACCAATCGAAATTATGTTCACCCGCCTTAAGAAAACTGTATCCATTTATCGCTGACAACGTTTTGCGAGTGGGAGGTCGCCTGCGAAATTCATCATTGCAATACTCTCACAAACATCCCATTCTATTGCCTCGACAGGGTCATATTATTACACTTATAATAGATTATTATCACCGTCAGAATTATCATGCCGGACCGCAACTTTTATTGTCAATATTGAGGCAAAAGTTTTGGATATTATCCGCGCGTCGTATGGTTCGCCAACGCATCCATAAATGTAATGCCTGCTTCCGTTTTAATCCAAAACCGACCTTTCCCACGATGGCTGATTTGCCTGCATGTCGAGTGGAAGAGTGTAAAGCTTTTACTCATACAGGCGTTGATTACGCTGGGCCCTTTCGTATTACTATGACTAGAGGTCGTGGTATTCGCAGTCAAAAGGCCTATTTATGTTTATTTATATGTTTGGTAACTAAAGCCGTCCATTTGGAACTGGCTTCGAATTTAGGCTCGGAAAATTTTTTGGATGCCTTTAAAAGATTTCTCGCAAGACGTGGACCTTGTAAATTTATTTATAGCGATAACGGAACTAATTTTATTGCCTCAAAAGCATATCTTAGTGAACTTTATACATTTTTAGAATCTGATGATTATTTTCAAACTTTTAATAATGAACTTGGGAAATACCGCATTACTTGGCGTTTTAATCCACCACATGCACCCCATTTTGGAGGTATTTGGGAGGCAAATATTAAATCTGTAAAGTCTCACCTTTTCCGTGTGATAGGAAGTCAAATTTTAACATATGAAGAATTACTTACCATTCTTAATCAAATTGAAGCCATACTTAACAGTCATCCGCTTTATGTATTAAGTTCCGATCCATCGGAACTTACTTCTTTAACTCCTTCACATTTTTTGGGTACTTCGACTTTGGAATTTTTACCTGCAGTTGATCTAAGTGGCGAGCGTACGAATCTTTTGAAAAGGTTTACGATGTTGGATTCTTTAGTTCAATAATTTTGGAAACGCTTTAAATTAGAATATCTGCATAATTTACAATCGCGGGAGAAATGGAACACGTCTGTCAATCCTGTAATGGTGGGAACTGTTGTCCTGGTGAACGTCGATAACGCACCGCCTTTGCATTGGCCATTAGGAATAATCACGAAATTATTTCCGGGCAAAGACGGTGTGGTACGTGTCGCGGAAATCAGAACAAAAAACAGTACGTTAAACAGGCCGATTGTGCGGCTTTGTCCACTGCCGTCTCAATGATTTACCCCATTAGCATATAATTATAATATTTCTCATAACGCTAATACATATGTTATATATTATATATATTTTTTCTTTTTCTCATTTAGTGTTGTAGAATTCGCATATTAATTTCTTTTCTTTTTGAAGGCGTTCCTTCAAGGCCGGGGGGGGTGTTTGGTATCGTTATGTCATTTCAATAATTGACAACAAACTTCGCACTTGTGGGTACTTTTTCATAACCGCAACCATCCCTTTCCCACATGCACTCTTCGATCATCTCGCGAATGCAAATGCCGTGTGCTTGTGACCTGCCATAATAAACGCAATTAAATTATTTTCATCGTATAAATCTCGCATATTTATATTTCGCATATTTAAAAACCGAGTGTGCTTGCTTTACCAAGGGATTGTGTTATTCCGTGTGTTTGTGACGTTTTCTAGAAGCTTGGACTAAATCGCAAACAAAGGACTGCAAAGAGAGGCAAGTAAGTGTGCATGTTTTTTCCTTCCCTTTGTCAGCTGTATTTATCAACTATCTCCAGCTCCTACGGCTGCATAGAAACACATCCCTTTTTGGAAGTGTCTTGCAAGTGCATTCGCGATAAATTACTAGTACCAATACAGTCCATTTTTTCGTACTCGACAAAGATGTTTATTACTTTATTACATTGAGTACACCGCCCGAGAAATTTGGGAAGTTTGCTTTTCCACCTATTTTGTGCCTTATTTGTATGAGATCGGCAGGTTAATTTCGTTGCTTATTATATTATTGTATAGCATATTTGTAAGGTGTTATTGTATGTGCTATTATACGACTTATTAGTAATTCGTGTTGTGTCATTTGCGATATTATTTGGAGTTTATGTCTTCACGCTATATCCTAACGGTGTGGAAAGAAGCGGCAGGAAAGATATTTTTTGTATGAAATACCTATATTTTTAAATTATCATTTCATTACTCATAATGACCGATAAAGATCAAAAAACCTCGAGGTCGATTTTATACATCTATTCTGCGAATTATAGGCAAGCTATAGGTACAGTCCGCTTGACTGTAGACTGGCTAACATACGCGTATGATCAGCCACTGTATCTACACCTCACCGATTAATCGTAATATTGAGTGATCTTGAGACTCAATATAAGGAGTTTCGTGAAGCTCGCGCCCAACCTCTTGGTGGACTAGACCCGGCCATTGACGTCAAGGATTACAGATACGTTCAAGACCAGATTAGGTGGATGAGGGATAAGGTTATTGACCTCCGTATTAAATGCAACGAATAACAGGTCCCTAAGGCCAGTCCTGCACACTGCTACACACACTGCTTTTCTCAACTTGACTTATTAAATTTAATAAGTACTTTGTCTGATAAACCTCGCCGCTTAATACAACACATGCGTCTGAATTTGGCAATTATGAGATAGCCCGCAATCTCTTAAAAAGACGTTATCACAATGTACGTGTTTTAGCAGATACCTACATCGCTCAAATAATTTCTTTGCCAGAGATAACATCTCGATTTACAGGGTTTCGTGCTATGTTGCTAAACCCCCTGTTAACCTCGTTTCGTTGTCTGGAATGACTAGACCTACCTGTTAAACATTGGTCCTACATGCTCGTTCATATTTTTTTAGGTAAACTTCCGGTGGACCTTAATTTAGGTTTGAGAGACGCAATCTGAGTGAAAACCCGAAAGAATTACCCAATTTCGACCAACTCGTTACTTTCTTAGAAGACGAATGTCGTCATCACTACAAAGTCGTAGATACAATCCATACTTGCCCCTCGGGTCACTTCTCCTCGTCATATACATGTATGTTACTGACACTCAAACACGAAAAGTGAAATGTCCTATGTGTTCCAGTTCTTCTCATTATTTACGTCATTGTACCCATATCTTAAATATGTCCCCTAAGGATCGTTTGATGTATATTTAAACCTCGAATTTATGTTATAGATGTTTGGATAAACACCCTATCGCTTCGTGCTCACGAGATTACAAGTGTGCTACATGTCGCCGTTCTACTCACCATACCCTTTAAGGTTTTAATAATCCCCGTGACCCAGTATATCCTGTTCCGCGAAATGTCTCATTTCGCCAACCTCTTGAGTCTTCTGAACCTCGCCGCATGGGCGAGGGCGGTCATTATTATAGTGCGCCACGTTCTCAACCAAGGTCCTTTAATTCCCCTCGACGAACGTCACCCCCTATTACGCGACATTTACAAACACGTTCTCCAACACGACACTCTCCTTCTCTTATAAGACCCAATTTCCAATCACACCCTCTAGTTAATCGAGAAGGACGTGATTCCCCCTCACGTAATTTCCGTCGTCCGTTTAACTTTACTCAAAATGGATGTATGGATTTTACCCACTTTCCTTATCGCTACAATTATTCATATATTTTCGACGCTACCTCAATCTCATGAAAGAAATGATCCAAAAAGAAGATTTCATGCAAATAACGCCACGGGGAAACCGCTACAGAATTAATAAAATTATGTCGACATAAGGGGACATCACTATTTAGAAAATTGCAAGAACTGGTTACCCTGGAAACTTCAAATTATGATATCGAATTAAAAGTTGTACTATAGCTATGTTTATGTATTATGTATTCAAATTAAATTTCTTTATTTATTCGTGATTATAGGTTGTATATTATATAGATACAAAAATAAAGAAATCAGCCCTTTGTAATCCGCCAAGAGTGTACAGACAGAAAATAAAAACAAAGAAATCATGTATAAATGATATATAATAGAAAAAAATTACAAAAACTATATAACACCACTACTAGAATACTAACACAAGATAAATAGCGCATCATTATACCAACGTTATGTAATATTATCGCAGTATTGACACGTAATTCATATATAAACTAAATTTAAATAAGTGAGACGTATTAAAATAATGATTTAAAATGTTAAGATAAAAGAAATAAACTCATAAAACAGTTTTAAGAGTTTGAAAAAGACACTAAGTTTATTTTTGTTCTTTCAGTTCTTTCACAGGACATATTTCTTTTAAAGGTTTCTCGGTTATGAGTAATTTAATATTTTCAGTTTTAAAACGAAATTTATATATAAATGAAATTTAGATAAGTGAGATGCATTAAAACAATGATTTCAAATGTTCAGATAAAAGAAATGGAAAAAGAAAAACACGCTCATCTATCTTGCTTAACATAAGTTCTACCCAAATATAAAAAGGAACTCGCAATTTTCAGCATCAGTGATCCTGCAGTCTCAAGAGAACTCTTTTGTATACCTATGTATTTTTTGTATGTACAACACACCTGCCTTTTACACACCTGTTATAACATACCCTATTGTGTCTATTTATGTAATCTGTATAAATCTGTGTAAATAAAAATGAATGCTTCTACAAAGAAGTACGTACAAACGTCTGTCCTCTATTGAGGAATGCATATACCGTTTATCCGTTTGTGATGAAATAGTGGGTTGGTCTGCGTACGCACGAGAAGGTTTCTGATTTTTTTATTTAGTAAATAGACTACAACGAAGTCGTGGGTATCAGTTAGTAGGTAATATTATTAATTGAAAATGTCATTTTTAAACAAACGGTTAACGTATGATGATGTATGTAGAGATGAGATGTAGAGGAAGTTCTTATTTTTTATTTGAATGAGAGTGTCAAAGAAAACAAATCAAAGTAATCAAATTTTAACTGAGTAATACTGTACTTTCAATATAGACTAAATTCGGCATAGAACTCACTATACGCTATATCGCATATCGGTATTATGTGATGTTTAGTCAGTTCGGCTAGGCTAAGAGCTTATCAGATATTTTAGCTCAGTAGGTGTAAAACTGACGGAATAAATCAACTGTGATGTGATACGGACAAACAAATAGACAGACAGATATATAGATTTGACAATAGATTTGACTAAAGTGTAAAAGCTCCGTTATTACCATTTTGGCTACCGAACGAAAGAAATGATAAACTACCCTTCTTATAGATTTGCTGTAACTACAAACAAAAATAAATAATGAATAAATTTTAAATTATTACACATTTTAAAATGACAAAATCAAACAGATAATTTTATACTGGATGTTATTGTTCCTATTTATGTTATTATACTTATGTTATATACAATGTATCCACTTCACAAGAGGATCGTCTGACTTCAATTAGCCGAACGATTCCGAATTCACATTTATGGATATATGTAACACGTATTTACAAATACACAATATGGACTACTTTATAATTGCAATCTGAAACACATTCGTAGAAAATCTGCATATTATAATTCAAATGTCGAGTTTCACTACTTTTGCCCGAACATCGTATCACAAGAGACCGTATTTTACGAAGTCGCTATATCAAAAATAGATTGTTTCCATAAAACTAGAAAACATAGTTTTGTGTGATTCGTCAATGTAAAGGAAGTGAAGTATATAAGTTGGAATACGTATTCATTGTTTGTATTGTAATGTGAATGTAGATATAATTTCGTAATCTTGAGCAGTGACTTGAAATACATAGTATGTCAATAACCGTTAGATCATATTAATTTTGCGTAATGTCAGTTAAGAAAACTTGTATAAGAAGTTTATTACGTTCTCAATGTCTTTGAAAATTCTGCATTCGAAAAGAAATATTGAGTTATAAAATATATTTTTAGGTTCTGTTTTACATTAAACGTTTTATTACTATTATCACTAACTATCGCTACATAGTTCAAAGAAAAGAGCTAAATATGACTGATTATTTATCTGTATGACTGCGCAAATCTCAAGAACTACTAATTGAAGTTGGATGCAATTTTTTCTGTTAACGTTTGCATTTCTGGATAAAGGGTAATGAAAATTTCTTATCGTAATAAATTAATTCGGGGAAAAGTTTCTTGTGAAGTTTGTTTGTTTATCTTACGGCTTATTTAGTGTACCTACGTACCTACCACCGTAAAAATAAATCATAACTGAACCTTTGGCAATTTGGTAATTTATCGTTAAAACAGTGTAATTTTTTAAAGGTAAACATAAGTTTTAAACAAGTACTTAGTATTAGGATTATTTCTGGGTACAATTAGATTTTGTATTACACAAGTTGTCTGTCTGGACATAGACATCTAACACCGTCGGTTAATCCTACGGGATATAAGTTTACTCCTTTATAAAGGCTTCTCACATAAGCGTTACTTAATGACTTTTAGCTGGTCACTGAACCATATGGCGTTCAATAAAAAGGGAGAATGCGGTACAAACTTTTTGAATGTTAAAAAAGTAAATACTAACTGGCGCAACTGGAAACGACAAAAAAAATTTTACTGATTATCTTTTGTTTATTGAAAATAGCAGTCGTTTGATTAATGTTTGTTGTAACGTGTTGGCAGAAATGGACACGGTTATTAAACATCAATGCTTGAAAATCTTTAAATATCTGTGCTTAACTTTAACATGAATTAAGTCAGCCATGATTTGCGGGATACATTAGGGGTAAATGGGTAAATGCTACGCCATATTCCACAGTTGGTGTGCCAAATTTACACGTGGAAGGTCATCCACCAGAGATGACCCTCGCTCGGGACGGCTTATGACAGCAGTTGCCAAAAAAATAGCTAAAAAATTGTTTTACCAGATGTTTTATTGCTGAAAAAAAGAAAATTTTGGAAGGACGTTATAATCAATACTTATTAATTAGGGGTTGGAGGATGGAGAGAGAATGAAGGAAATATAGGAGACAAAACAACAACCCCCTTGATTAAACAGCAAGTTACGAAAGTTAATACTTTTTATTGTATGCATTTTTTTTTAATTTATGATATTACTTACATTCTACATTAAGTGCAAACACTAATACAATGTTGATAATAGGTATTAACCTATGAAGTTGCCGTTCTACAATACTGACCATTTGAAATGTAATTTGTGTATGGCTGGCAATAAATTCTAAATTCAAATGATTTTTTTTTTTAAATATGGAATTTTATTTTCAAATTCCGTCATTTGTTTATTGATTAGTGTTTAGTTTTCACTACACTTGCATCTTTTTCATCAGTATGGACACGATAAAAATACGAGTAATTACGGAATACAAGTTCCGTCTTGGTAGCAATGCGGCACAAACTGCTCGCAACATAATTTAATAAGTTTAAATAAAGTAATTTTAAGCTTAGAAAAAAAGTATTCCGGGTTTATTATACTAAAAGGTATGTTCTCATGTTCATACTCACTTTTTATTAAACGCCTCCAGTACAGTTCCAAAATTTGACGATTTATGCCAAATAGGTAATTAAATTGTTGTTTCTGATATCTTGTTTGATAAAACATCTATTATGAAGTTTCTCGAAACCAGGAAGCGGTTGGTGCCATTTTTAGACACGTGACTATGCTAGATAAAATTAAATATTGTACTTATGCTTCTATTTCATTCATCAGTCATACTCGTACTATACTACTCATCAACAAACGATTAAAAGTGGAAAAATTTCTGCTTTTTAAGGTTTAATAATCTTTTGTGAGAAATATTCTCCTAGGAACCCCAAAAGTAACAAAATAAAGTATATTCGTAGAGAAAATTAATAATTACCAACAAAACCAATTTACTGAACAAAGTAAAATTTTCAATACTTTGCTTTTGTCGCTAAGTAGTCAGCAAATATATATTGTAATATTTTGGATATACCGTTTCTCTTTGCACAGAGGAACAGAAGATAGTGGGTAAAAGTTACGAAATCAGCGTAAGGTTTTATGTACCACGAAAAATATATGTACATACCAACGTTATGTAGTCGAAATACCATAACGTCCATTCTCCTAGTCCGCGCATATCTGAACAATAAAACCCATTGCGTTATATTCACAAACATTTCATGTAAGTATCATAAAATGTGCAAGTAAATGTCAGATTTAACGAGCCTCAGCTTACGCATGATGAGGAGTAGAAACGTTCGTTGAATAAAAATGAAAGAAATACTAGACGCCTTTTCTTAGATGTGAAAACAAGGGAAAAATTCGTTAATGGGCTTATTTTCTCCGTTGAAATAAAATTACGTTTTTAAATAATAACAGGTTGTGTAATATCTAAAAAAACATCTTCATGAATTTGAGACAATATTTATTTAAAAGGTCAGAATTTTAGTTACATATTACATATTCAAAAATTGTGACGCATGGAGTCCTACTTAACTTTTTTCAATTTAAATAGTTATGTACTTATGCATTGAATAAGTAATCGATTTTTTATACACATTTACTGTGATGAACTCATGACTGTCAAACAACTACTATGCTGAAATTAGATACTTAATTAAACTTTAACGAATTTACTTTAGTGTGTCTGATCTCAAAATAGACTCTAATTTGAGATCAGTCACACAAACAACTCTCAAATACCAAGAAACTGAGATGTGTATTCCTAGTTACTAAAGATACACATTTCGGTTTCTTGCGGAACGGCCAATGCTAAAGCTCCAGGCCCCCACCACCATAACGTATGTGTACTCTTCAACTTATACTCTTAATTTAGTACAAAGTAGAAAAATAACAATTATATTTCATATGCATATTTCTGCTGGCTTTCTTGGTTTAACAGTAGATAACAAGTTACAACGGGCGGACCTATCAGGGCTTTGGTTAGTAAACTCTGTTCGCCATATATTATGCCAATAGAGACGCTAGATAATAATCGACAGGTAGGTATAGATAGTACAGTTAGGCTGGCGTACTTCGCTTATTTCCATAGACCATTGTTTTTCAACCATTTTTATGTCGCGACTCAGGAGAAAGCCAAAAAGTTAAGTGTAGTCTTGCGCCTCCTTAACTATAAAATTATAATTATAATAAAATTTAAATTAATAGTTTATTCATACGTTTAATTTTAAAGCTCCCTTAGGCGATAAAAACGCAAAACCGTGCTTTACAAATATAAATTATCGCGCGTTTTATATGAAAACTATGTATACCCACGAAGAGAAGAAATGCTGACCGAGCTGAGGCTCCAGCCAACAGCGGACAGTCTTTAATTAGGGCTCATACTGACAGGACATCATCGCCTGAACTTTTAATCTCTAAAATCATAATTAAATTTAAATGTAGAATTCTGTAATAAGTGTAGAAATAAATATATAATTTTAAAAAGTGAATATTATTAGATAAGCTTATAAGTGGCGAAATCTAAAGGATATTTAAAAACACCTGAACTTTTCAAAAATCAAAAGTGCAGTGTTGTTGCCGTACCTACGTGGCCGTCGTCTTGCTGAAAATGATAAACATCATGGTCCTGTAAGTGCCAATTTTCTGAAATTTCCTCATTTTCTTGGATTTTCCTGTATATATTTTGCTATTTTTGTGCTTTACAGAGATTAACTGAAGTGATTGATTGACTATAACTGACTTTAATGAAGTTATATCATTTACATTCAATGATATTTGTTGTTAATATTTTTAAATCTTACAAAATGGAAGCAGCGGATCTTAATATATTCAAAGCTGCAATTTATATTGCCCAACGTATGATGGGAACCCAAACCATTTATCTCGGTTTATCGAAACTTTCGAAATTATAATAAGTCAATTCTGTGACCCCAATCAGCCGAATAGTTTTCAAAATCAAATGGTCGTACAAAGTTTATTAGGGAAATTGCGAGGTAGAGCGGAAGAAATCATTAACATAAATGGTGTTCAAACATGAGTCAATGTAAAATTTGTCCTATTGCAACACTTTCCGACCAAAAAGACGACAATGCTCTCAATAGGGATCTTGTAAATATGAAACAAGATGATGATAACCCAGAACAATTTTATAACCGTTGTATGCGAAACTTACATACTATAATAAATTACATAAATTTGCACGAAAATGACGAAAATGTTAAACAATGCAAAAGATCATTATTTTTTCACTTTTCAAACACTAAACACGTTCCTAGCGGGATTGAAAGAACCTTTAGGCTCTACTATTAGGGCAATGTGACCAAGCAATTTGCCGATAGCTTTATAATATATAAAAGAAGAGCAAAACATATGTTCAAAATCAGAATTGCTGTTTGAAGCATTAATGCGTTCAAATAGTAGCAAGCTAGTTAAAATTCCCATGAATGTTCAAAAGGACTCATTAAATATATACATACCTCATACATATATACGCAAATGTTATATACCAGACACAATTACTAAAACCAAAAATGTAAAAGTGCTTATGAAAAAACTTTCATACAATAAATTTTCAGTGTACGAACCCTAAAACCTGTGATATCGAATCACTTTTGTACACCAACCATTTAAACATTAAGGAGAAGTCCAACCTTTTACGACTATGTATAAATTATAGCGACATTTTTTATATCGAAAATAATCCTTTAACTTTCAGGAATAAAATTAAAAATATATTAAAAAGCTACAGATGAAATACTTGTTTTTTGCCGGAAATATCCAGAAACACACAGTAAAGAAGCGTCCGAACAAAAAAAGATGCTAGAACAAAATATTATTAAACCTTCTGACAGCCACTAGTCTTCCCCAATTTGGATCGTCCTTAAAAAATCGGATGCATCCGGGAAGACTAAGTGCCGACTTGTAGTCGATTATCGGAAAATCAACGAGAAAATTATATCTGATAAATACCCGTATGCTAATATAAGCGCCATTTTAGACAAATTAGGTTGTAGTCAATGTTTTAGCGTATTTAACCTTGCATCTGGATTTTTACAAATAGAGATGAACCCAAATAATATCCCTTAAACTGCATTCGGTATAGACTGTGATCAACGAGGTCATTACGAATTTCTAAGAATGCTCTTTGGATTAAAGAATGCACCATCGACGTTCCAACGAGTAATGGACTCAGTTTTGCGTGGGCTTGATAATGTTATGGTATGCATGGATGATATAATTGTACATATCTTTGCAGGAACATATATTGGGTCCTTACATATGAAATTAGCGTTTTGTCATACTGACCAATTTGATCTGAAATATCTCCTCTTTGGTTAAGAATTCCAAATTCAAATTTATAAATTCATTTAGCTGGTACATTTGAGTTTTGAAAACAGTCATTCATTTGTTTTCTTCCTCATTATTTTTTTCTTTTGTCGCTTATTACCCCACAATGGAAAACATGAAATATCGGTATATTTACGAGTACGAGTTCTACCGTGGCACCAGTGCTGCAGAAACAGCTCGAAAGATTAATGATGTGTACGGCGCTGGTGTCGCAAAAGGAAGGAAAATGAAGGGATTTTAAATCGAATCATTACTTGTGATGAATACTGTACGATAATCGGAAGCGCTCGTCGCAATGGCTGAACCCTGGAGACCCAGCCAAATCCTGCCCTAAACGAAAATTGACTCAGAAAAAGTTACTTGTGAGTGTTTGGTGGACTAGCGCCGGTGTCGTTCACTACAGCTTTCTAAAATCTGGCCAAACGATTACGGCAGATATCTATTGTCAGTAACTGCAAACCATGAAGGAAGAACTGGCTGCTAAACAACCGAGATTGGTCAATCGCTCTAGGCCACTGCTGCTTCACGACAACACAAGACCACACACTGCACAACAAACAACCACTAAGTTAGATGAGCTACAATTTGAATGTCTGCGACATCCACCGTACTCCCCGGACCTTACTCCAACAGATTACCATTTTTTCCGGAATTTGGACAACTTCTTACAAGGAAAAAAATTCAACTCCGATGCGGCAGTCCAAACCGCCTTCAAAGAGTTTATTGATTCTCGCCCCCATGGTTTTTTTAGTAAAGGGACCAATGAACTACCTATGAGATGGCAAAAGTGCATAGATAACAACGGTGCATACTTTGATTAATTAAATATATTTTACAAAAAAAAATGGACTTTATATTCCTCCCGTACAAAACGCCAATTTCATATGTAAGGACACAATACTAAACAGAAAGTGTATTTCAGAGATTACGAAAAGCCAATCTAAAATTGCAATTAGACAACTCAGAATTCATGACAAAGTAAACTAGGTTTTTAGGTCATATAATTACTTCTGAAGGTGTAAAACCGACTCCAAAAAAATTAACGCTATTCTCAATTTACTCATTCCTAAAAGCACATAGGAAATGAAATCGTTTTTAGATTTGCTAGGATATTACAGAAAATTTATTTCAAGTTTTGCACATTTGACCAAATCACTTACTAAATGCCTAAAGAAAGGTGTTAAAATTGATTTAAATAACGAAAATGTTAGTTGATTTAAGTTATGTCAACAAATACTTACGGATGATCCACTTTTACAATACCCCGATTTTTCTAAGGAATTTAACCTACGTACCAACGCATCCAATGTAGCAGTTGGCCCTGTTTTATTCCAAGGCCCCATAGGTTCAGATAAGCCAATCGCCTACGCGTCCCGAACGCTAAAAGAGAGCGAGCTCAATTATAGTACGGTTGAAAAGGAATTATCAGCCATAGTCTGGGCAACTAAATATTTTCGACCTTATTTGTTTAGTCGAAGGTTTAATATAATAACAAATCATAAACTTTTACAATATCTCACTAACTTAAAAGAACCCAACTCTCGACTTATTAGATGGCGTCTAAAATTGAAAGATTATGTATAGTATGTGTAGTATAAAATTATTTATAAGAAAGGCAAATCTAATTTAAATGCAGATGCTTTATCGCGAATAGAATTCCAGAACAATGAGGTAAACCCACTTTTGAACGAAAAAATCGGTGAATAAAATATATAAATTGTCGCCAATCTGCGAACCGAAATACCCGAAATAACGAATTTAGATGATTTAATAGTTCACACAGAACTAGAAAATCTGATATTGGAAATCACAATTTCAGAAACTGCAATCAACTTCTGCAATAATTAAATATTTATACACTTTGTTCTTCTCCAGTTAAACCAGTTAGATCACAAATATGTCCTGGAAAATATAAAATAGTCGTCCAAATTTTCGAAAATAATATAGATAGGGAAATAATTACATTTTTCAAAAAATTTAATCGACCTCTAAATAAATACGGAATTTGGCTATCTAACGAATCTTTTATTCTACAAATTACATTAATACTTCAACAAACCTTTAATAGTTCAACATATAAAGTAACATTTTATAAATCTAGATTAGAAGACATAGCTGATAGTTTTCACCAATTTCAGATAGTGAAAAATTATCACGAAGGAAAAACTAATAATAGAGGCACTCAAAAAGCTGAACACAGAATAAAAAGAACGTATTATTGGCCCCATATTACTAAAACTGTCACAGAAATTACAAATAATTGTGATATCTGCCAAACGAGTAAATACGAAGGGCAACCGAATAAACAAGCGTTTCAAATTGTACCACTTCAAGAAAAACCTTTTCAAGTGTTGCATATTGACACCTTGACTGTCAAAGGACAAAAGTTTTTAACCGTAACCGATACTTTTTATAAATACGCCCAAGCGTACCCATTAGATAGTTTGAGCGGTATTAGTGTCCTAAACGCACTCAGTATATTTATAACTCATCATGGCTTACCTTTGTGCCTAATAGCTGACCAAGGCACTGAATTCAAGAATTTACCACTGAAAGAATTTGTTAAGTTACATAAAATAATTTACATTTTACTAGCGTTAATAATTCACAGTCAAATGGGTCAGTCGAACGTCTTCATTTCACTATTTTAGAACACATACGTATTTTAAATCGAACTCGTTCAGAATTGTCGACAAATGAGTTAATGTTGTTGCTCTTTACTAGGTTATAATAACTCTATACATTCCATAACAAATAAAAAGCCTATAGAAATAATAAATGGTCACTTAGATAACAAAGACCCCTTTGATATTAAAGATTCAGATCAGATTATTTACAAAACAATGTTAAAAGACATAAGCAGTTAATTAAACAGTTATATTCAAAACTTAATGAAAATCTGCTACAAAAACAAACAAAATTTATGGAAAAACAACGAAAATAGACAACCACTTTTACTTTACGAAGAACATACTTTATGTTATTCGAAGAACCCACTTGCGGTTTAACATAAGACAAAACCGCGTTTGTTAACCAGAAAGATAAGAAAAGATTTAGGTTTAAAAGTAGTAGATAGTACCAACCAACCATACTCTGATACAGGACGCTCCTGGCAGCCATCAAGGTTCAAAGCCAGAGTCATCAAATAACTCTGACCCCTCTCATCGATAATCCGGGAATATTGCCCTTTGCGTTAGGCTCAGCAAAAATACAAGAAACTGAACATATTTTTATACATTACTGCGACTTAGATAAGATTAGAGATAGTATTACTAGTTTAGAAAATCATATATTGGGTCCTTACACATGAAATTAGCGTTTTGTCGTACTGATCTGGTCTGAAATATCTCCTCTTTGGTTAAGAATTCCAAATTCAAATTTATAAATTCATTTAGCTGGTACATTTGAGTTTTGAAAACAGTCATTCATTTGCTTTTTTCCTCATTAATTTTTTCTTCGGCGTCGCTTATTACCGCACAATGGAAAACATGAAATATCGGTATATTTACGAGTACGAGTTCTACCGTGGCACCAGTGCTGCAGAAACAGCTCGAAAGATTAATGATGTGTACGGCGCTGGTGTCGCAAAAGAAAGCACGGTACGTTTTTGGTTTCAACGTTTTCGTTCTGGAAATTTCGACCTTCAGAGCCAACCCCGTGGACGGCCGGAGACAAAAGTGGAAAATTAAGAATTAAAGGCTATTGTGGAAGCGGATCCATCACAAAGCACTTCAGAGATAGCTGCAGGCTTCGGGGTAAGTGAAAAAACTGTATTCATCCACTTGAAGCAAATCGGGAAAGTAAAAAAACTTGAACGATGGGTACCTCATGAATTGAGTGAATCGAACTTGCAAACACGCGTCGACTGCTGTGTTACTTTGCTCAACCAACACAATAATGAAGGGATTTTAAATCGAATCATTACTTGTGATGAAAAGTGGATACTGTACGATAATCGGAAGCGCTCGTCGCAATGGCTGAACCCTGGAGACCCAGCCAAATCCTGCCCTAAACGAAAATTGACTCAGAAAAAGTTACTTGTGAGTGTTTGGTAGACTAGCGCCGGTGTCGTTCACTACAGCTTTCTAATATATCTTTTAGACCCAATATTATCTTTTAGTGAGTATGTTAAGGGAGCAAACTCCAAATATTTTAGTAACTTTCTAATATCTAACAAATTTTATTAAATAACCTCGATTTAATTAATATAAAGTATAGTTCTTTAAATATGTCTGATAATCGAGTTAGACATGGTCTGATAAATGGTCTGGGCTCTATTATAAAAAGCATAATTAGTATTCATCAAATGAATATAATAATCACAGAATGGACAGTGCGTCTAGTAGCAATTGCTGCCAGATGCATTTCACGGGGAATGTAATTAGGTAGCAATAATTATTGCTACCATACGCTTTTAAGGGTTTAAAAGCGTACCATACGCTTTTCAACCATTAAAAGCTGATTTCAAAAATGACGTTCGTTTTCAATTACAAAATGGTGAACATTATTTTTTGATGTGAAACGTCTTATGCTGCTAGTCAGATTGGCTGTTGGTGTGGTGACGTGGCGGTGCGTTGACAGGTGCTTGTACTTAGCTGGTATACCTATAGCGTCTGCAGTGTTGTTATTTATTTAGGAACATGATGCCTGTGTTTTTTACATAAGGAATAATTATTTGTGGGTGTCCAAGCAAATGGGTCCAGTAATGGAGTATTGAGTTAAGACCTAGACTCGGAAATTAGAATAGTCAATTAATAATAAGGATTAAAAAAATATTCAAAAACTGGCATATATTTTTTTATCAGACATTTAAAGTTGAAACTCTGAAAAAGCTTGTTTTGAGAAAAAGCATTTTTTAAGCTTGTTTGAAAAAAAAAACACACTTCTACTTGTTTGTTTCTACTTAGAAACATCATATAAAGTCATTTACTATATAAACTTGTAGATAATTGAGTATTAATTAATATTCAATTAAAATCGCGAGATGTCATTTTTTCACCCAACTTTACAAAACTGCGTATATCTCGGACACTAAATGTCTGTCTAAATGTTAAAGTTTAAATGTAAAAGTCTAAATGTCTGTCATCTGTGGGTAGTTGTTTCGTGTATATATGTTTTACAAAGCTTTCAGTTTTTTAAATAATTTTAATGTTTTGTGTGGATAATTTAGAACGTGTCTCATATCAGTGTATTCGGAATACTAAGTACTGATTAGTTAAAAAATAAATGTCAAGATACTTTGTGCAATAATAGTGTATTTTAACAAAACTATATTTGGAAGTGTGATTATTTAAAGTAAACAGAGGACAATTTTTTATTATTTCGTGAATATAATTGAAACATATCCTATATTGACCAGTTATCCATGTCATGTTCACGAGGGAGGTGTGTGAATCAGATAACATTCTCGGATTAACGTTGAAAATTATTATTTATCTGCCTTAATAAAAAGTATCTTTTTATAAGCGCCTCACAATAATAGCTAGCAACCAATAACAACATTGATTGCTGTAACATGTCTCAAGGGGGAGACATCGTAGGCATAAAATAAATTGATTTGGGCTGTTGCAAACAGATATAATTACGTTGCAGAACCGTGAAGTGCAATTATTGTAATAAATCATTTCACTGTGAATGTTTACAACTTAATGATCGTGACCTCAGTAATACCGATTGGAAATGTCCACTATGTAAAACTTTAAAACCGAAAACATTTAAAAACGACAACACTCCGCTACCACAGAATGAAGATGTGGAACGGGAAAACTCTGCAACGGCGGTAACAGCATCGTTTGTAACAAAAAGAATTAAAAAAAGGTTACCACTAACGTCACCCCCCGAAGATGCCTCATGTACTACACTGACTCGTCAAAGCATACGAGAGATAGTGGAGAATGTAATTGATGATAAAATGAATGATTTTCTACAACAAATTAAACATTCTTTCTCGGATATGTTAAATACCGAATTAACAACAATCAAGGACGAATTAAATGAAGTTAGATACAATTAGCTTTATGAGTAAACAATATGAGGATATTACGCAGGATTACAAGATGGTTAAGCATTCTATTAATGATTTGAAGCAGTAAAACGACAATATGCAGGAAACTATAAACACACTCAATTTTAAAGTTAATCAGTTAGAACAGCAAGCCCGAGCCAACAATGTTGAGATTCAGTGAGTTCCAGAACGAAAAAACGAAAATATTATTGCTATCGTAACGCAATTAAGTAACGTAATAGATAATCCGTTAAAAGAAAGTGATATATTATACTGTACAAGAATTGCAAAAAAAGATCGCAATAACAAACGTCCCCGATCCATTGTGGTAAAATTTACTTCTACTATAGCCCGCGATCGTTTTTTAGCCACAACCATTATATATAACAAGGCTCATTCTGAAAATAAGCTAAATACTTCGCATGTTGGCTTTGCAGGTGATAAAAACCCTATATTTGTTTTAGAACACCTGTCCCCTATTAATAAGTCACTTCACGCAGCGGCTAGAATGAGATCAAAAGAACTGAATTACAAACATGTTTGGATAAGAAACGGGATTATTTTTATGCGGAAAACTGATGACTATATTGTTGTTAAAAATATGGATATTCTAGAAACTCACCTAATTTCATTTTATTGTTCGTTTTGAGTTTATTTTATTTGTGTACTTACTTATGTAACATTATTGATCTCGTACTAATTTGCAATGTTCTCTAAAACATCAGTATATATGTACTACCAAAATGTACGCGGCTTACGTACAAAAACAAACATTTTTTACAGAAATTTGTGTACTTGTAATTGGGATGTTATAGTTCTTGCCGAAACCTGGCTTAATGATAAAATATTCGATCATGAACTGTTTAGTCAGAATTATACTGTATACAGACGAGATAGAGAGACTTCACTAATAAATGTAAAGAAGGATGATGGTGGTGTATTAGTTGCTATCACCAAGAAATTTCAGTCTATGAGACTTAGAAAATGTGAAGGTTCACATGAAGATTTATGGGTTACTATAGATATCTTGATTCCACCAACATCTAAAAAGCTCACCATTTGTGCTGTGTATCTACCACCTCCTATAACTAATTGTTTGTTAAGGGATTTTTTGGATGGTTGCAATTCTGTATTGGAATAAATCGATTCTTGTTTTTGTATGATAGGAGATTTTAATCTGGGTCGCATTGACTGGAGTCAGTTGGGATCACCTACCATGATCAGAAGCAATTTATCAGTCACAGAGCAAATGCTAATAGATTTTTGTCACCTTAACAATCTTACACAAAGTAATGGTGTGGTAGATTGCTTGACCTGGTATTTACTGATGTACCCAACTGTAAAACTGTACAATCTAAAGACATCCTGTGTAATATTGACTCACTGCATCCGCCACTTGAAATATATATATCAATTATTCAAACAAGGACATTACATTATAATGAAGCACTTCGACATAATTTTAGCAAAGCTTATTATAATACTATTAATGCGAATTTAAATAAGATAGACTGGTATGATAAGTTTGCACCTCCGATGAATGTTAATAAAATGGTAACTGCATTTTACGAAATATTAAATGACGTAATATGTAAATATGTGCCTCTCACTAATCCCCGTAACAACAGATTTCCGTCGTAGTTCAATAAAAATCTTATAAGAATGTTAAAAGAAAAATTTAAGATCAGAAACCGTTTTAAAAGATTTAGAAATCCGTTAAATGAAATTGCTTTACCAATAATAAACAAGAGATGTAAAAAACTTATGGTGGAGTATTACAATAATTATCTTAAAAATGTATAAAGTCAAATTCAAAAAAATCCTAAACGCTTTTGGTCATACATAAAATCTAAGCAAAACGGTAGCAGCATTTATCCTGCAGAAATAACCGACGGAATCAGAACAGCTTCAGATGGACCAGGAATATGTGATTTATACGCTTCTTACTTTGCATCGGTTTACAATTTTGATAACGATATGTTAGGCGATTCTAACAAAAATATTGAGAATAGTGTAACTACATTATTGAACTATCAAAATCACTGTTTCTTTTCCATGATTATAGATTGCGAAACTATTCTGGAAAAAATAAAGCAGCTGGATTTGTCCAAGGGTTCTGGACCGGACGGTATTCCTCCTGTTTTTATAGCAAATTTTGCACAAATGATTGTCATTCCTCTCCAAAACATTTTTTCAAAATCATTAATTTCAGGAGTTTATCCCGAACTTTGGAAAAATGCAAGGGTGGCACCAATTTTCAAATGTGGAGATATCAATCAGGTTCAGAATTACAGGCCGATTTCAATTTTGTCAACTATGGCTAAAATATTTGAAACAATAGTCTCTTCCAATATTCAGTGGTATTTCAGCCGTTTTCTTACCGAACATCAGCATGGATTCGTGCGTCAAAGATCTACTACCACTAATCTAACTACCTATGTTGACACCTTAGCAGAGGCTTTAGATTCTCATAAACAAGTTGATGTGATATACACAGACTTCTCTAAAGCGTTCGATAGAGTTCCTCAGTCCCTGTTAATTAAAAAACTATCATATTATGGATTTCATGGGCATATGTTAAACTGGCTAAATTCTTATCTAATAAACAGAATCTATCATGTGGTAGTAAATGGCTACAAGTCGATCAATTATCGAGTTGCATCTGGTGTGCTTCAAGGGTCAAATCTGGGGCCTATTCTTTTCAATATTTTTGTGAATGACCTACCTCAGTGCCTGAAATTCTCTTCTCCTTTCATGTTTGCTGACGATCTAAAAGTTTTAAAAATTATAAACAATACAGACGATGTTAAATTATTGCAATTAGACCTTGATTCAATAATAGATTGGTGTAAAACAAACTTGATCGAACTTAACACTAATAAATGTATCCATATAAAATTTTCAAGAGAACAAAATATAATAAAATCAGCCTATAAAATTAATAATAAGATATTGAAAGAAGTAACATCAGTAAAAGATTTAGGAATAATTATCGATAGTAAATTGACTTTTTTGGCACAGATTAATCGCGTGGTTAGTAAAGCCTCTCGTATGTTGGGATGTATAATACATAATGGAAAATCGTTTCGTCAATCTCAAACTAAAATAACTTTGCATTAGTTAGAAGTGTTTTAGAATACTGTAGCGTAGTTTGGCGACCTCATTACGCAACCCATACTTTGAGACTCGAACGGGTCCAAAAAAGATTTCCTTGACACCTTGCCAATTCGACAGGGATATCCAAAGCAATTCCATCATACAGAGAGAGACTTGAAAAATTCGGAATATTACCCTTGTCACAACGTAGGGACTTATTGGATACACTATTTACATACAAGGTGCTAAGAAATAAATATGATTGCTCATTGCTTCTGCCAAAATTTAATTTCAAAATTCCGACGAGACTTCCGCGCGCTCCCCTAAAACCTATGGCACCTCCAATACGCGCTACTGTGCTAGGCAGCAACTCTGTTATTCCTCGATTGTGCAGGCTTGTGAACGGATGCAGTGAGTCAGTAGTTATAAACACGGTATCTATATCATATTTACGTCGATTGTTCCTATAAAACATGTCATCATACCTACTATGGAGTAGTGATCACTAGTTGTCTTATGGAGTGGATATGTATACCTATAATCTATCTGCCTATATTTTCTTTTGTTTATTGTTGTTAAAATACTGCATGCTGTGTTTGCTTATAAGTGGTAATACAATTAATTCAAAACAGATTCTTATTGTTTAAAATGTATGTGTACTGTAATAACTGTTAGCAAACCAAAATAAATAAATAAATGCCGACCACTGGACCCTTTTTGCTTCACACATTTTGTTTCTGATTATACCATATTTTTCGATTACGCCATATTTATTTATTTTAAGGGTTTAACTGTCAAATTTATTTATATAGGTGTTTGCATCGTTTTATAGTTATTTTTGTACTAGTTTTGATTAGTAATGGATAGTTATTTCGCACTTTTCAGTGTTTTTTTCTTGAAGTCTGTTTAATTTTTTTCTTATTTTTTTTATTTCTTCCTTTTGAGTGACCTTAGCCCAAATAAATATCATAAGTAGGTTTACAATTAACTTCTTTTCTAATTCTGGAGCACAGTGACATACAAGAGGATCATCAATAAATAAAGCTTATAAGCAATTAGCGTTATTAGGTGTACCTATCTTCGAAGTCCAAGCTCCCACACCAGTGAAATTTAAATGGGATCAATTTGGAAGTATTTATATCCTTTCGAATGAAAACAGAACTTTCCAAATCGCTTTATAAATGACGGAGTTCTGAGGTTACAAACATAAAAAAAAATACTACCTAATTGAGAGCCTCTTCCTTTTATGAAGTCGGTTAAAAACTTAGTACTTTGTTGAAATTGTGGTTGTCGTAGTTCTATTACAGCAGAATCTCTGAGAAGATTTTCGGTTCGATTATATCAAATTATTAAAACAGAAATCTAAGTTCAAATCATCTCGTTGGTTTGTTAATGACTAAGGTAATATTTTTGTAACTTTATCTATCCGAAAAGTATTATACAAAATAATGATCACGCCTACTTTTTTTAAATTATTAATGAATCTGTTACAATTTCTGTAAACTAATTATCAAACTGCTATAAAAATAATGAATCTACAGTATGTAAGCTACAGCCTAACGTTTCCTACGCTTTGGTTATGCATAATCACGTTTCATCGAATAAAGGGTGTACAGTAAATATTATGGTCGGAGTTCAGAGCATCTTTAGTAATTAGATAATATCAATAAAAAAATTACAAGAGGTAAACTAAAGGAAAGTTATGCCATAATTTTCTCTATGGTTATGCCATTTAATGTTAAATCAGTAAATAGAATAAAATGTTGCCATTTTACTATTATACTAAGACTAAGAATGTTGGTAATCCAATATAACTAAACATTGTATTTTTTTACTGGAGTGATTAACAATATTAACAAAGTTCGAAAGTTATCATTAGACGTTAGGTCAAGTAGCTGTGTGGACGTGGAAAAATTAGTATTTCAGGTATTGCGAACAACGTATGCTTGTTTTATACTTATAGCGTTGACAAAAAATCAATGTAGGTATTATTGTAAGTAATATAATAATTACCATTTTACTGCGAAATTTGTGAAGTGGTTAATTAACGTACCTAACTACATATTTATGTACGTGTTGATTCATAATAGTCTTTTTTTCATGAGGAAACATTTTACAAACTAAGACAAAGTAGTTTACAGGTACTATTTAAAAAAACACCAATATACAAAGTGAAAAAAATGTTAAAATAATTTCGCGAATTATACAAAATGCTTATTGTCATCTATCTATAAATACATTATTTATGTAAATAAAAACGTAATCGAACGAAAAATCGATTTAAATAACTTTTTTTTTAATTTCCCGACCAGAGCGCAATAAATCACACATTGAATTAGACAAACTCATAAAATTGCTTAGATATATTTAATTTATATTTTCAGAGCAGAGAATCCAAGAAAATCCGTCGGGGCCTGCCATTCTCTGCTCTGAAATTAATACACCTACGCAATTTTATCAGTTTGACTAACTCAGTGTGTAAATTGTTGTAGTTTTTGATTAATACAAATTGCTATATTTTAACTGGAATTTAGAATAGAGAGGGCGATGGCGACCCCCGACAGATTTTCTTCGAGTCTCTGCTCTGAAAAAATAAATTAAATATACCTACGTAATTTTATGAACTTGACTAATTCAATGTGTAAATTAATTCTCTCTAGTCGGGGGATTTAAAAAAAAGTTATTTAATCCTTTTTCGATTAACTTTTAACATCCGTGCGTGAGATTTTTCAAAATTTTTAATTTTGCTTTTAGATTTAATCTTTTTAAAGAGTACGTTGTCAAAATGTTTGTATTATTTGTGTGTAGATATATATCTATATATGTATGTTTGTTAATTCTTCACGCTGAGATGACTGGGCAGATATTAAGGAACGCGATGACAGCTGATATTTTTTATCCCGGAAAAAATAGTTTTTCATGTTCGCGAGTATTTTTTCTAATAAGAAACCTTCGAGCCCTACCTATTCTGGCTGCTGCAGTGCCCCTTAGTGGTCTACAGCCGTAAAACATGTTTAAGAACCTCTACTGAAATGATACCTTCTAAATGTATAAAACCGTATCGAAATTGGTCCAGTAGTTTTCGAGGAAAATGGTAACAGACATACATATACGCACACATACAAACAACCTCTAATCCCAAACGCATATACCGCTCCGTTTCATTCCGTTCGTCCGGGAAAAAATGTAATGTTCGCTTGTTCAAAAACTTAAATCTCCGAAAGTTTAATTCTTCATCGTCATGTCATGATCATTCTTCACCGAATGTTTTGAAATTTTAACATAACATTGGATTCAAATACATGCGTGTATTTATATACCTAATATACCTATAGAGTCAGAGCAACGTGTGTCAATCAATAAAATCTTACTAAAAGCACAGATTAATAATAAAACAAAACTTACGTAAAAAAAACAAAGTTTGGTACAATCATTTACGTCTATTGAATATTATAATAACATCGTAACGTCTTTGTCTACTTTACATATTTTTTTTTAGGTCCGGTTCCATATTCTCACGCTTAATTAAAGTCAAAGTTATGTCTAATAAATGAAATCGAAAATAGTAAGGCGGTTGTGACTGATTTAAAACTTCATACATTATTTAATTATGGTAATCGAAGACGAAGCAGCACTATTAAGCACAATACTCGTAAAGTATGTCTAAAGATAGATAAATTCTCACGTTTGTGAAAATAAATATGTAATGAAATTACTGTGATAAAGTGACGATATCTTGAGCAAACAAATATCGGTGCTTCTTTACAATAAATTACTAGCCTTTACGAGAGTATTGCAGTAATAAAATGGCAACATTGTATTGTATTTACTGATTTTTATATAGTTATTACATTTTACACATATTAATCATACATGAACAGAATTATAAAGTACATACAATCATATATACTTATCTTTGCGCCATATCCCTAACGGGGTAGTCAGGAAGGATGAAGCACCTACCGTCGCGATCCTTACATACTTCTTTCGCTTACTCAATATGAAGTACATACGAGTATCAGTAAATAAAAGGTTGTGAGTTAAGAGCCCAAAGTAGATATAGTAAGTGAATGTGTTAACAAAATGGCAAGATAATACCATAGATTATAGAACAAAAATTCAACTGTTAATTCTGCACAAAATTCATATAAACTAAGACAATTTTGTAATATCTTTGGACAGATAAAGTCGCAGACATCTGAAAGCTGGTGACGTAGTAAACTGATGGGTTCCTGATTGGAATAGTTCAGAACTACTATTTGGAACAACCGCCAGCCATCCTTGATGGATGCCTACAACTTTAGGGTCCTACTATAAAAATAACATGAGACTATCAATTTAGAAACAATGTCAGCGTGTAAATTATTCGTACATATATAATAAACTATATTTACAAATAATTCTAAATTAATAGGTATATACTTATGAGCAGAAAAATCGACCCATCTTGCAGTTTACTTTAAAGATCGTAACATAATTATAGGTCGTTCTTGGAAATTTGGCGGTTGATTTTTCTCTGGATTTTGTATTTCCGCCATTATGATCTCACAAAAATAAGTCCTAAAATATTGATATATAAAGTGTGAGGAGACGGTGATTACACAATGCGCCATGTAGACTTCTTATCACCAAATTTTTTGGGCGTATTTTTGTGAGTGTATTCTACAAAATAAAGGGACTTTAATCGCAAAATTTTGAAGAACAACCCTAAAACTTTACACGTGTTATTCTAGACAGTTTTCTTTGAAATCACAAAAAAACAGTATAATATAACGGTATGTGGTTTTCAAATTATATTTACTTAAACACAACTAACTTTCAATACTGTATCTAACTAAACGAGGATCGCTTTTTCTGCTCGCAAGTGTCAGTTACGTAGAACATGTGTAGGTACTCTACGTTCATAGGTACAATACAAGTATATATAAAGTGTAATATGTACGTGTCTACTACCTACATTATATTCTAACAGATTCTATGCAAATAAATAAATTGTTGCGAGCGATTGTACATTGCTCAACTATAAAACTGAGGTTTACTTTTCTCTCCATATAAATATCAGCTGTTAGTTTTGTCTTTACTTCTTTGCTGGTCTTTTGCCACGATCAATATTATTTTTTAGTTATTATTATTTTTTACGTTTTCAATAAAAATAAATTAAAATTTATAAATCCTAAGAGGTATTGATTCATTTATACCGAGTCAAAATATAATCTCTACAAGGTTGCGGACATTGTCTTTCTACTACGTACAAACCCGATCAACGAAGGCCAACTAACGAATAGGTAATTATTTAAACTTTATCTTTATATTCAACTAATTATCGTTTCATACAAATGTTTTAAAGTATTTGTGTTGAAAAAGCACATGTCGTTGGTATGTTTTGTACACAGCATTAAATGATGAAGATGTATTGAATTATTAGTATTGTATTATCGCATTTATCCTTTATTAATTAGCTTTAAAAAGCAGAATTTACATTATATCTGAATTTTAACATCACAATCTAAGAAAGTATTTACACATTAAATACCGTTTTTATTAATGTTATTTTATTATTTTTAGCTATTCTATTCAAGACAGACTAAAGCATATTTTCAATTCATGTTGAATTATTGCTCATTCTGCAAATTCACTTTAAGAGTTAATCCCAAAGAGTGTTGCAGGTATGTGTTTCGTTTTAATTTAAAACCCTTAAAGAATGCTTATATTATAAATACACATTACATTACACCTATAATAAAAATTATATTTGTATCGGTAAGGCTAGAATATTATCAAATCAAAGGTATTCCATTTAGTTTACTTTGAGTTTCAATCAAGTTAATATCATAATCAAGTCTCATTATGCAAACATTTGTTATTTTGTCCATTAAATATTATATATTTCACAGGTCAAAGTAAACATTAGTAAATATGGCATTTAATGTCAATATGGTTATATTAATGAGAAACGCAATTTTATTGTTCTATTTTTCGGCGACGTTCTTTTGCCAACAGATAATAAAATATATGTCTAAAAATTCTCAGTTCGCACTGTACGGCTTAGCTTGTCTTCAAGCTGTACAGTCATATTATTCTGTATCTAACGTCGAAACTAAAACCTAACGTCTAGCTGATCCACAAACGTAACAAGAAGTGTTAGTGTTCGTTAAGTCGATAAAATGCCGGAGGACTAGTCCTACTTGCTGAGACAGAAACATATTGAATTGTTGATAAAATTCTTTTTTGTCTATCTGTGCGAAAGCCGTCAATATCTGTAACTGATATTCTTCGTCGTACATTGGTAAAACTTTTGCACGTTTTACAGCAATAATATTCTCAATTTTGATTAATAATGTTTAGTTCTCGTTCAATTAATTTTATGTTTTCGAAGCTCATGGTACAATAAACCCTTATGAAGAGGGTGGAGTAAAGAAATATCATGAGCACAATCAGCTTCTAATTTATACCTTTATAATTTAAACAACTGAGGCAACTGAAACTGCATTGAAATCTGTGTCGTAGTTTTTTTAAAGTCAAATATATAAACAAAAAAATACTTATTTTCGATGCAAAGTAGATCAAACATCTACTCTAAACATTCTTCCAAATATATTTTAATGTACATTGTACGCTATCGTTATACGCTGAATTATTTTAAAATGTATACATACGCGTAGGTATTCATATTTTGAAAATATTGTACAGTTCTGTACACTAATAATAAAGATAGCGTAATGGTAAATATAACATATTAAGTAACTGGGGCTTATGCCCGACTTCACCAGTCCCCAAGACTTAGCAAATCCCTATACGGTTTTAGGGGTTCGTTAAGTATTAGAGGAATTTGGTGAAATGGGGCACTAGCCTTTTAAACCGCAATGTTCATTGAAATTCATTAGCAGTTTCATAACGGAACTAACATATAAACAAATTAATAGCTAAAAACTCTAAACATATTTATTCTAGAATCGAGAAAAGTCTGAAATGCCCATTTCAATCATTTTTCAAAAACGTCTTCAATATACAGACACGGGTTTATTATTGTTTTATAACAACATAGATACGTTTCTGTTATGATTTATTATGTTTTTAAAATTAAATACGTACATACTTTAACGAAAAAAGAAATTATAAGTTATTATGTTATGTTCAGGTCTAACTTTAGGAGACAACTCCGAAAACCGTGCTCAAATTTTTTTAGTAGTTTTCGTATGATGCTTAAACAAACAGGCAGAAAAACAGACGACAGTCCTAAAAACCTATATTAAATTCTAGCAGTGATATAGGTATATACCATCGTGTCATTTTTTCTTAAATATCTTCAACATATAGACTTTATCTTTATTACAAGTAATCTGTGTTTTTACCTATACATGTGTATACATAATATTTACGTATCTGCGCATTTTGTTAATTTGAAAAAATCATAAAAATAAACAAGACTTATTAAAGATAAAAATAAATCTTATCAAGTATGTACCTACATTAGATTTATGTATGTGACCTCAAAAGAAATTTCTCTGAAAAGACAACGTGCGCCGCATATATTTTATTCGTCCACTTAACTTAAAATGTACTTATATAATATAACTTAAAATGTACTTATAAATTATGTTCATATTTTTATGGCAACCACCTAAATACCTAATTACGAGTTAAATTTATTTACTTATAGTACAATTTAAGTTCACAAATTAAGTTCTAAAAATACATTTTATATACCATTGTACCATTTTGGTACAAATTACGCTAAAAATGGTTACTTCAGACGCTCCTGTACTTTTTGTAACAATTATTTAAATGATGTAGATATTTTTTCGTCGTATAACTCCTTTAAGAGAGAGTTTAGTTTATTACTGCTAACTAATAAACAACAATCATAATAGTGTTAAGAACTAAATATTTCTTAATTGGTTGGATATTGTATAACATTATTATATGTATGTGATGCATACTATAGTGGTAATAGTATGGCACTTGCCTGAATGTTCGTTATGTATATTTGTTATTAAGTGTCATTAGTTTCGTTGTATGTTGTCCTTTGCTTTTATTTATGTTTGTTGCGATAAAACTAAATTCTAAAGTTTGCATTTAATTTATGGAACTATTTTGGTTTTATTGTATTATGTAGGTATTTCTGTGTTAAGCCGCATATGTGACTGTATGTTTCCGAAGTAAATAAAAAATAAAATAAATTAAAGTACATTTATATGAACATAGAAAAATTCAAATGAAATACATCATATATTGATATAAATATATAAAATGTAACAGGTACCAGAAATATACAGCCATGAAGCATGTACAGGAGACAGATTCTGTATCATACACTTATGTTTCCACACCTATTACTAATTTTTATGAGGGAAAATCACTCTTCATTACCGGCGGAACTGGATTTCTGGGAACGGTAAGGAAACTAGTGTATAAATAACTTGATGTATCTTATTTTTTTCATTTTTGTCCATAATGCAAAAAAACAGGAAACTAACCAAAATTTCTTTAAATTATTACCATTGATCCGGAGTTAAGTCTTACCATTGACACGTAGCACTCTAATAACACTTTTACTATAATATACTATGAAACGTTCACAAACAAAACTAATATTATCCAGTATAGTAAGCATTGGAAAAATGGAGGTTATTTGTCAAGCTTTTAATTTATAATGTTATCTAAAGGTTGCCTATGTTCCTGTAAAAATTGGTCATAGATCAGTTCACTGCAATATGAATGATACGATTCATTCGAAATATACAACAGAACAGATCGTTCGCGATATGCAAACAATAATAATCTCCTTTTCTTTATTTGTAAGTGTCTTTTAAAAATACAAATTATTGCACTTATAACGTTTATTATATATTTAATTATTCCTGGTTTTTATCGAAGCACAAACACAGAGACAAAAATTCAAAAAATGTTTGTTTTACTAATAAGTAATGTGACAACTGAGTCAATCATTTATTTGCCAACTAGCCCATCTCCAGTTATATTATAAATGTCATATGTAGTAGCCACATTTGTTTACATTATGGACAAAAATGAAAAAAATGAGATATATACATGTATTTTTTTTACTAAGCATAAATAATATTACGACTACCTAGTGAATGTTACTGTTAATTACTCTCCTCTTTATTAAAGGTGCTGATCGAAAAATTACTGTTTTCGTGTAACAAAATAAAAAGAATTTACATGCTAATTAAACCAAAGGACGGCAAGAGCGTACAAGCGCGTATGTCAAGTTTCCTCGATTCACTTGTAAGCTTTATTTAATTTCCTGTTATATTTCTAAAGTTGATTAAATAATATTTTGCTAATTAATTTCGTTCAGGCTTTTCAGAGACTCAAGAAACATGATCCTAGTGCTTTGAATAAAATTATACCGATCGTTGGCGATATTACTGAAAGAAATGTTGGCTTAAGTGAAGAAGATATTAATAAGATTAATGAAGAGGTATGTGATTAATACGCGAAATACACGTGCGTATTCTTTTAGTTACGTATATTGTGTAAGTAGGTACCTATTCCGTATTTTGTAATAGTAATATACCTTCTAAATGCTTATAAATAAAACAAATTCACATATGTTAGGTATACTCATGTTTAATTTCATCATCATCTCCTATTAAACTTGCACAACGCATGAAAGTGCGACAAAATCACACCTTGATACAACTTTTAGCAATAAGTAGATAATTGGGTTTAGAGGTGACAAAGCGAAACCAGATATAGTGAGATTGTTAGTCCATCTATAGAAGTTTCTTAGTATAAGAGATGTAGGTATTTAAAAATTCTTCAAAGATAAAACAAATAATAAAGTATTATTTATCTCTATGAGAAATGAAATGTTCATTGACAAGACTTCATTGAAATTATACTAACTAAATAAAGTATAATGACATTACTATAAAACAATATTTTTTAAAATTCACGACTAACATATCTTACAATACTACGAAATACAAATCTGCCCTATAGTAGCGGCACGCTTTGACAGCCGTTTTGACGTTTGTCCGCCCATAAAGTTTCGTATAAATTAATAACTACATCTGAAGGAGCAAATTGCTGTTCTTTATGTCCAACAGTGACGTGCACTTAGTCATAAAATTTATCGAATATATAATTTTAGGGCATAAAATTAATTTATTACATTGCACTGCGTTTGTGATATAGTTTTGACCTGGCTTTGGATTTCGAATGTTGATACTGCATTACTGTTGACTCTTGCTCGTTAATTTGGACTCTGTTTACGCCTTTCGTTGGGGGTTCCGTCGATATGGCCGAACGTAGGCAGAGAACTGTTTTAGTCAGACACGTGAGTTCGTTATACGACTTTATAACTATTTCGAACGTGAGTCTCTAAATGGAGGGCCAATTTTACCTATAACGTCAGTGTTTGAACGCTGATGCGCTTAATATTGGACAACAAACTGTTAGACGAATAACCAAAGAAAAATATGGCGAGACTGGCAAAGAAGAAAATAAACTTCACACTCCAAAAACGAGAATACGATCAAAACCAGTCGTAAGCGTCGATAAAAAGTCAATATGGCGGATGTTCCATAATAGGAAATAACTTTTTCGTTCAACACCAACAATATGGGTATCAAATGAAATGGAATACGAAGGGGAAAGTTTCTGTATATGTGACGTCATCATAAATCCAATATGGCGGATATTCCATAATAGGAAATAACTTTTTTATTCAACATCAACAATATGGGTATCAAATGAAATGGAATACGCAGAGGAAGGTTTCTGTATATGTGACGATGTTCCATAATAGGAAATAACTTTTTTATTCAATACGACAATATGGGTATCAAATGAAATGGAATACGCAAGAGAAGGTTTCTGTATATGTAACGTCAGCAGAAATCCAACATGGCGGATGTTCTATAACAGGAAATAACTTTTTTGTTCACACCATCAATATGGGTATCAAATGAAATGGAATACGCAGGGGAAGGTTTCTGTATATGTGACGTTATCGTAAATCCAATATGGCGAATACTTCGCGATAAGAATTACCTTTTTCAAGACCACCAACAATATGGGTATCAAATACAATGGGATACACAGGAGAAGGTGTACTAGTTATAAATCCAAAAACTTATAGATGCGACTCGCATTTGATTATATTTTTTTAATAATAAATTGACATTTCACGTCACTATTGTAATGTGTCAAAACGCCCATCATAGCGTGCCACTACTGTAGTTGATGTATTTGTGTAAAAACTACTTTTACAATTTACAATATTAAATGATTTAAAGTGTAGTAGGTATTATTAGATTAGATATGGATAAATTGAAAGTAAAATGTGGTACATTTATTAAGCAAATTATTAAATTTCAACTATGTTATGATTTATATCAGATATTGTATATATATATAGTTTTATTTATTGTATTATTAATAATTTTTTAATGAAAAATTAAAAGTAAAAGTTAAAAGTAATAAATAGACATATGTATCTAAATAGGTATCTTACTTAAAAAAAAACAATTTAGCCTTTTATACTGTTTTCTGTAACAGAAATAATGTACAAATATGAAATACTCACGAAAAAACAATATCTTGCAGGTATCCATAATTATTCATTCAGCAGCAAATGTGAATTTCGCGGCTCCATTATCAGTTGTTATCAAATATAATAGTCAAGCAACAGAGGAGATGTTGAAGCTATCAAAGGGTATGAAAAAGTTGGAGGTGAGTTTTATTATTCATTAATTTACGAAGTATTGAATAAATGTATCTATGTATTGAGCATTAATATTATCTATGATATTTACCAATAAATGTTCGTAGGTAATTCCAAGTAATTTGTATGTACCTACTCCTAAGTTCGTAATATTATGGGTAATAATATTATGAACTTAGGAGTAATAATATGGGTAGGTACTAAAAGCTTTTCCTAGTAATTCCAAATCTCATAATTTCCAAACTGTATACGTATATGACTAAACATTAATCTCAACAAAGATTCTTACCTTGTTGCATAGATATGTCTACCTCAAGTGATTTCTTTTGATGTTGATGTCTTATTGTAATAAATACACATAATATGTATCTACATAGGTAACCTGTGAACATTTTACGTAACACGTTCATAAAGCAAAGCATATTGTAAACAGTACATAATATATAAACGTATGGAGACCGAAAAGTACATTTTTAAAACATCTTCAATTAATAGTCTAATCAAATAACGGTTGAAATCGAACTTTCGATAATAAGGCTGAATTTTTGATATAATATTCATAAAAGTGTTTTAAACATTATATTTTTGTAATCGGTTCATAAAAAAATATAATTTCTTTTCGAATCAATAGAATCATTATGTTATTTTTCAAAGTTTTTTGCATTTTTATTTTTTAATTTACTACTTTAATATTTAAATGGATAATTTTTTGTTATTTTTTATTTTCATTTCGTTCTTTGTAAAATATACTGTAAAAACACCCTAGATCGTATTTTCTGTGTCTGTCTGTATGCCCTTTTACAACTGAAGAACGGCTTGACCGATCACAATGAAAATCAGTACGTAGTAAGAACATGTGATTGCGCTCATTATAGATTACTTATTTTTTAGAAAATCTACCCGTAAAGGGGTGAAAATGGGGATGAAATTTGTATGGGAAATGGTAAACCGCTGAACCGATTATGACGAAATTTGGGAATAAGATAGTTTGACATCAGAGAACAGACATAGGCCACAGTTTTTTTATCAAAAATCTACCCCTAAGGGGGTGAAAATGGGGATGAAACTTTGAATGGGAAATGCTAAACCACCGAACCAATTATGATGTTTGGTACAGATATAGTATGTGCCCGGATACAGACGTAGGTTAGACGTAGACTTTTCCAAGAACAATCTTTAAACATACGATGTACACGTACAGAATATAATCTAACCTAATCTGGGAAACCCATGAAAATCCGCGCAGACGAAGTCGCGGGTACAGCTATACTACTATAACTCTCTAGCGTCTGTCTGTAATTACAATTTTACTGTCAAATTTTGTGGTAAATAGTCCTTTTCTGACTGACTTTGATTCTACCGTTTTTAAAATGTTGTCTGTCGGCCTGTTTGTATGTCCTTTTATAACCAAAGAACGGCTTGACCGTTCTTAATGAAAATTGGTATCTAATAAGAACATGTGACTACGCATATAGGTGATAGGTTATTTATTTTTTAGAAAATCTACCCCCAAAGACGGATGAAACTTTGTATTCGAAATGCTAAATCGCTGATCCAATTGTGATAAATTAGGCATGGAGATAGTTTAATATCAAAGAGCGGACATAGGCTACTTTTTTTATCATGAAATTCCTCCCAAAGAAGGTGAAAAGGAGGATGAAACTTTGTATTGGAAATGCTAAACTTAAGTTGTAATAAAATTTGGTGCAGTGATAGACTTTTTTTATCAAAAAGACATGGACTACTTGTTTATCAAAAACGACCTCTAGGCTAGAGAGATGAATAGGGGAATTGCAACTTTATATGGGAAAAGCTAAACCGCTGTACTGGTTATGTTGTGGCATGAAGTTAGTTTAACATCTGCGAACGGGCATAGGCTACTTTTTATCTAAAATCTATCCTTAAGAGGTTGAAAAGGGGATGAAATTTTGAATGTTAAATACTAAACCGCTGAACTATGATGATATATGATGAAATTTGGTACAGAGTCGTACGTGCCCGGAGGCAGACGTAAGCTAAACGTAGGCTCTTTTTCAATAACAATCATTGTTCATATGTACATGTACATGTAATCTAAACTAATCCGGGAAAGCCACGAAAAAATTTTCCGCGCAGACAAAGTCGCGGGTACAGCTAGTAGATTTTAAGTTCAATGTTTTTCATATGCATGGTTCGTATAATTTATTTTATTTATTTTTAGGCGTTTGTTTACGTATCGACAGCGTACAGTAATAGCGACCAACATTTAATTTTAGAAGAAACATATAAAACCGGAAATCCAGTAACAAATATTTATTATCTGCCCAACGAAATACAGGATAATAATAATTTAATAAAAACACTGATACGTAAGTTTTTATTGATAAATAATTATTAGTTTATTACATTCCATTTATTTACAACACAAATAAGTACGCGTTTTATTTATAAATATTCCAATAAAACGCGTATTTGAATACTATTGAATTTACATTGAGTTTACAATCCAATTCTATTGGATAGCCTATGGGCATTATCAGAATTTATAATAATATTCATTAATAAAAAAATTATGAATTCCTTTCCTTACTGAAATTTTTATTTTCATTTTCGGTGAATTAGTTAGGTATAAAAGTTTAAATATAATTTTTTTTAACTGTTTTCTTTTATACTATTCATCTGATTGTGATGAAACTTTGGTGTCGTAGTTTGTGTACGCCAGCGAAAGTTTCTGAATTATTTCATTTAGTAAATAAAAGAGTATGCGAACGAAGTCGCGGGCAACGGGTAGTATATAATAAAAGGAACAATGCTTAGTTCGCTAATGTAACATCAACATTTAAAATTGAGAGGCTGACTCGTTGGCATGGTGGTTCTATTTTCTGAACGGAGGCTCCAGAGTTCGAGTTTCGACTAAATTAATTTAGGAAATGATTTTTTCAGGGTTATGTGGCGAAAATAACTAAAACGGAACCCTTATAATTTTGTCATTCCGCCTGTTTTTCGTCCATCAGTCTACCTTCATGTCACGGCTGATTAATTTCGTCATTATTCAACTAGGTATATGGAGCTGAAACGCGCAAAAAAGTAAATTGGCAATTCCAACGTTGAAAAGAAAAACTATAAAATTAAATAGTGGATACTTTTTAAATCTCATATACACTTGCCTGAAATTGCCGTGGAACTCTAAATTAATGTTTGTTGGACACGGTTTTTTGTTTTTAAATTATCTTGTTTGGACATTATTTGCCTTTAGCTTGTTCTTCGTGTGATTCCAACAATACGAACTTAGTGTTTAGTGATTGTCAGAAATTTTTGTTGTTATTAATTATATATTTAAATTTCGTTCTCAGGAAACAGACCTAACACATATACTTATTCCAAAGCATTGGCAGAGGAAATAATTAAAAACCAAGGAAGTGGCATACCAGCCGCTATTGTGCGTCCTTCAGTCAGTAAGTTGAAATTCTGATAACCTGATTTAAAACTTTTATTTTAAGAGCATTAAAGTTAACATGACACAGGTAATCTTAATTTTTTATTTTCCTACTTCATAATTATAAGTTAGTTACAAGAATATTATCATAACATTATAGTCCTACCAAATGTCAGAAAATATAATCTTTATAAAGTGTGTCTGAATATTATATTATTCAGAAATAATTTCTTGTAATATTATCTTTAAAAAGATGTCAAATTGATAAAGATTATACTAGAGATGGACAAAACCTTTCACGTACTTGAATTATTAAAAACCTTGGCACACTTTTCGCTGAGAAGCTCAGTGTTATTTAACATTATGCCTCAAAAGAACTAACCGAATGCAAAAACTTTAAAATTTTATATCAATCATTCTAACCGCGTAAAAATATTTCGTTAAAATTTTTTCTGTACAATATATACATGTTTAAAATTTAAATGTAAACAACAATCGTTATAAAAATGCTATATCATAATTATGAAGAACCACTGCTTAATAATCTTGAAATGATGTCATTTACGATATATTTATTGCAGTGCAGGGCCTTGTACAATTGTATGAAATGACATACCTACTCTGGGAATAATGGTGTCAATTTTTTTGAATTTATAAAATTTAATATGGACTCTGAACTATAAATAACACTTTTCGATTGAAAAACTTCACAATTTCAGTCATTAAACATCTTTTTTTCCATTCGCCTCTAGCAAGAATGTGTAAACAGTATCAAGTTATGCCGAACTTCATTTATTACCAAAGTCGTCAAATTAGTTAGTTCTTTAGGTTTTTAGTCAAAATCTAAAAAGGTCCGTTTTGACGCCTGTTGTTATGACGTAATTAGATATGCTAATCAAAAAAATTGGTATCCTGAGTATTCGATCATCACGAAAAATTGATTCTAAATTATATGAGCTTTTAATTAAATAATTTTTTTTTTTATTTTTAGTTATAAAGTGACAGAGGGTTTAGTTTTTTAGTTTAATGTTTACTGTTTTTTTTAATTTCCACGATGTCGACAAACTGCGCAGACGCCGATGCCAGGTACGGTTAGGTCGAAATAGTATTGCCGAAAGATTTTACTTTGAGTGCTAACAGCTGAGCTCACTTAAAGTCTTAATAAAACATTAAAATTATTTCATTATATTACATATTTATGTTAATATTTTTATACAGAATCGAATATAGCCGGTGACAGTCAGCTATCCAAATTAGTAGTTAGTAGTATTAGTTACGGCGTTATTGTCTAAAAAGAAAAAGATTGCGAGAACGTAACTGTTTTTGAGATGTTTCATAGCAATTCAATGTTATTACTTTGGAATTTACGTGAAAAAAAAGTACTTGAAATATGTTCTCAAATGTACTTAACACGCGAGAAATAAGTGTTTTTTGAATTCAAAAAGTTAAAATAATTATTTTTTTAATATTTTGTTAATTTCGATCTAAGTTACATTTCATTATCATGAGTAGCAGTCAAAACAGGCCTCTTCGATTTTGATGACTTTAAACCATTTTTGATACATTTTAAAAAGGCGATGCATGTTTTAGCTAAGCTCCTAGCTAATAAGAATAATTATAAACAAAATGTATTTCAGTTGCGTGTTCTCTTCAAGAACCGGAACCAGGTTGGGTGTCCAATTATAACGGTCATAACAAAGTTATTATGGCAATTGGTAAAGGCTTGTTAAGGTGTTGGCATGGAGATCCAAAATGTGTAGCCGATCTTATACCAGTGGATACCGTTTGTAACTTAATTGTTGCTACCGCTTGGGATATACATAAAGAGAGGTAATTCTTTTTCTCATATATTTAATACAAGAGAACTTGCGCTGGTTTGGATTTAAGCTCATTTTTATCTCAGTTTTCTTTTTATTGCTAGGAGAATCTAGAATAAAAATAGATTACATACTTGTAGAAGTTACAGCCTATAATAAAATAACAAATGTGTGTAAAATCAATAAATCATCACAAAAAACTCTTGTAAACCGGTTTACTTATATTGCCTAAACATGAGAAACTATTCAAATCTATTCTAAACTTACGCAATGACGCGAGCTCATTTTCTAAGATTTTGTATAGGTAACTTCAAAGACTGACGAATAATAATAAGTACCTGAGCGACCAAGCTTTACTCGGTGTCTTATAAAACCATACACATTCAAATATTGCTGGTTTAATATAATATTGGATAATGTAAATATTGCTTAAATAAAATAAGAATAATATCGTTTAATCATAATGTTAATTATAATGTCATACCTATAATATATTTTGTTTTTCGTTATTAAAATACTGCATGCTGTTTACTTATAAGTGGTTATACACTTAATTCAAAACAGATTCTTATTGTCTAAAATGTATGCATACTGTAATAACTGTTAGCAAACCAAAATAAATAAATAAATAAACTTTAAAATTAAATAAATAAAGCACAAAATTGACTGCTAAAATCCGCTAGGTTGCTTAGCTTATCGATGTGTCTGATTTTACTTGATTCTCCCACACTCACGCAAAGAAAACTCGTACACTACATGCATACAACACAGACGCAACTATACAAAATACTATTTAATTCACGATTATTTTGACAGTTTGAAATTAAATCTCGAATATTAGTCTTTCATTAAATTCACATAAAACAAAAAGTGAATTTTACCATCGATCGACAACAACTATGCCGTAATTTGCGACCCACCAAGTGATTTTTCATTCTTGTATTAAGGCGACGAATTGATAAGCAATAATGTGATCTAAAATAGACCTTCTGCTCTATACAAACGTGCGCGCTCTAAGTTGCAAATAATACGAAAAAGCAGTTATTTTCGTTTATTTTAAAAACTATTATTAATTAAAAAAAATCCAACTGACATTTTGAATAATATGTTTAGATGACTCTACACAGAAAATTTAGAAACATAAATCGGTCCCCTTACTCCGAAAAATGTAAATCTCTGTTTTAAAAGAGGTTTCTTTGATATTTTTTTTTGTACTACAAAAGCTAACCAAACGTGTATCGCAACTGACAAAAGTCAATGAAATGAAGAATCAATTTACCAAATATCATTTTCATACGTTTTGTAGTCGCTTAGAAAAATTGAGATCCCTGTCGTCAAAATTTCCAATGCGTCGCCTTAACCGTAAAGGACCGCCAATTGGTTGTGATTGTGAGGAAATAACAGTAACACATACTTTTAAATATTTGGGTGTGATTCCCAACTAAATTTTAAACCACACATAGATTGACTAACAGATCGCCTTGGCAAAATAATGTATGTATTCAAGAATATACATAATGTTGCTGATACAAGTATATTGAAACATTTGCATAATATATTTTTTTCTCTTTGTCAATCTGTTAGTACATACTGTATCACTACTTCACATTCACATGAAAAAGACTAGTTATTATTTTCATCTTCTTTGTATATAATAGTTTGTATTTGCTTTATGCGACTACCAGGAGTGAATATGAAAGGGTATTATCCGGTAAGCTTGATGATAGATTGAAAGTGATGAGTGAGGATGTTGAAGAATGTTGAGAGAACCTTAGGGATGGCATGATCGAGGCGAGGAGAGAGATCAAGGCGGAAAATGTTGTTCTAGAAATATACGTAGTCAGTATAAATATAATATGTATGTACATATATATACCTATATATATATATATACAGTTCACATAAAAAATATAGCGTAGTACGTATAATATTATATAAAGCATTAGGAGCGTATAGAGGATTTTGAAGGATGTTGGCAGAACCTTAGGGATAGTATGATCGAGGCTGCGAAAGAAGTGTGTGGAATGAATAAGATTGGTAATGGTAAAAAGCGTGTTGTGTGGTGGGATGATGAGGTGAAAGTGTCTGTGTATAAGAAGAAGAAAGCATGGCGGGACTACCTTGCTACTAAAAATGACTGTGGTATGAAGAATTTGATGAAAGACACATATAAGCTGCAGAAAGCAGATACGAAGGCACTAGTGAAAGAGAAGCGTGAAAGGTGTAGGGTGTTAGACGAAAACAAGATGCCCGACAACTTCGAGAAAAATTCCAAATTATTTTGGAAAGAAGTACGTAAGTACCGAAGTGGTCCGGCACCTTGCAGAATGAATAAAGTGCGTTCGAAAGAAAACAACCTGCTTACAAATAAAAAAGATGTTCTGCAGCGATGGAGTGAATATTATGGAGAACTGTATGAGAGTGGCGACTCCGTCTCTGATACTGAGAGCGATTCTAATGAATTGCCGCACTTGGGCCAGGGACTGGAGGATGCCATTAGTATGAAAGAGATTGAGAAAGTGATAAGAAGTTTTAAATGTGGAAAGGCTGCGTGAATTGATGAGGTGACTGCTGAGATGATCAAGTATGGTGGTCCTAGGGTCTGGAATGCCTTCTGTGCACTCTGCAACATTTGTTGGCAGAAGGGGGACGTTCCAGAGGACTGGCGCACGGCAGTCATAGTACCTCTATATAAAGGGAAAGGTTCCTATCTAGACTGTGCGTGCTATAGGGCCATCAGCTTGGTCAGCTTAGCGAGTAAAGTCTATACTAAGGTATTGACTGAACGTATGAAAGGCGTTTCAGAAAGATACTTGTGGGAGGCGCAAGGTGGTTTCAGGAACGGTAGGGGTTGTATGGATCAGATTTTTTCGCTTCGCGTTATCGTGGGAAGGTTTCTGGCTATAGGCCAGAAAGTTTTCTGCGCTTTCGTGGATCTAGAAAAAGCATTCGATAGAGTAGTGCGGAAGAAATTGTGGAGTCTTCTGCCTGAATATGGCGTGGAGGGCTCCTTACTGCAGGTTGTGAGGTCATTATATCGAGACCACAGAGCCTGTGTAAGGATAGACGGTGACATATCGCCCTGGTTTGAAGTCTGTTCAGGCGTCAGACAGGGCTGCGTGATGTCTGCCTGGCTGGTCGTGCTGTATTTGGACAGTTGTCTCTAGAGATTGAAAGGTAATATGAGTGGTATGGGATGTGATTACACAGTGGTAAACTGCCTATTGTACGCTGACGATGCTGTGCCAATAGCACCATCAGAAACAGAGTTGCAGACACTAGTCACGTGCATGAAAGAAGATTGTGAAGTAAAAGAATTGAAAATGAATGTGAACAAAACTAAGGTTGTGGTGTTTGAAATAGAAGCGGTACAAACGAAATGTGTGATTTGTGTAAATGGAAAATGTCTAGAACAAGTGAATGAAATTGTGTACCTGGAGAGTGCGTTTTCGAGGAATAGAAGACGTGAGTGGGATGTGGAGAGACGGGTAGCAGCTGGCAATAAAGTGAACGGTGCTCTGTCCGCATTAGTGGGTAGTGTGAATATATCTAACACCGCTATAATGGCCATCCACAATGCGGTGTTGGTACCAACTTTGTTGTATGGTAGTGAGGCCTGGATATGCCTGAAATCGAGTGAAAGTATGATAAATGCTGTGGAGATGCGGTCTCTCAGAAATGTGTGCGGTGTCACGCTTGCGGACAGGATAAGCAATGATGAGATACGCAGTATGACAGGTTTGCACAACAGTGTTATTGTAACAATGAAGAAAGGAATGCTTAGATGGTTCGAGCACTTGGAAAGAATGAGTGATGAAAGACTGACGAAGAAAATCTACAGAGCGAAAGTGAGTGGTAAAATAAGCCAAGGAAGACCAAGGCTGACTTATGAAGATCAAATAGCCAGAGTGTTAGCAGACGGAAATGTCAATAGCACTCGCATACCTAGGCGAAAATGTGTGAAGAGAATTATGAGATTTGAGGAAGCGAAAGAGGTGTATAAGGACCGCGACTCCTGGCGCGCCGTCCTCTCTACCTACCCCTACCCCGTTGGGGATACAGCGTGAAGATATGTTATGTATTTGCTTTATCTGTATAATTTTTATAATAAATATTCCTCGTCATATGCATAGTTTAGGGCATTGTCAATACTGACCTACTGCATTACAGTATGGGGTGAAGTAGGCAAGACTGCTCCACTCAAACTGGAAAGAGCTCAAAGAGCGGTTTTGAAAGTGAGCTTCTTCCTACCGTTTCGATTTCCCGCAAAAGATTTATATGCCAAATCTGATGTCTTGTCGGTACGCCAACTATTTATCCTAAACAATGTCCTAAAACAACATGTCCAACTTGAATTTGACCCTTTGCGTTTAGCAAATAAACGTTTAAAACACTTGGTCTGCTCCTCGACTAACCAGTGGTCCACTGTTTTCTCCAAAAAATTCTTCGGTTTTCTTGGAGGTTACTTATACAACTAAGGCTGAAATTCACCCTCTTCCAAAGGTTAAATGTAAACAAATTACCTCTAATTTCTTGAAGATTGAGAAACTAGGGTTTAGGGTAAATCGCTATCTTCTGAGATACAGTTTTGGAATTATTTCGGGAGTCAGAGAATTACCCATTTTTTTTCCTTGGTTTATGATTGGAATAAATTATTATTTAGTAATATTAACATTTTGTTAAGCATGTTAGTAATTTTTGCTTTAGCGCGAAGTATTTTTAACGTTTTGGATTGACTTTAGTACTTTTCCCATGTGCGATCGTACTTATCATAGACATCAAAAGACTAATAACATAGGAATAGACAATATGGAAATAGCTAATGCGGTAGTTTTAGCTATTTTAATCGCGCGTTCGTCTCTACAAAGTAGTAATTTTTCCAACGCTTGTATGAATATGGTAGACTAAAGCGGTTAGGCAACTAATGGCGCTGACGATTTTTACACAAGGCTCTTTTTAGATCTCGTGCGAACGCACTCTTATCTCAAGCATTATTTTTTAACGATATTATTACTTTTTTATTATTTTACGGGAATAGCACAGGGTTTTCAAGGTTGCAAACTTGGGTATAAACTAGTCTCAGAGATCCTAACAACAAATTAAAAAAAATTCGTTCCTTCCCGCAAACAACCGATTAATGAGTTAATGCCCACCTTTGTAAACTAGTATCACAATCATTTCATAAATACATTTGGGACTGATTATAACATTGAAATTGAATTTGAGCTTATCAACTCATTTTACAACTAGAATTTTCAACGTTCATGGTTTTCAATATTAATTACAATGTTTTTTTTTGTAGAATGAAAGGAAAACATGACCTTAAAGTGTTCAACAGTTGTACAGGTGTTCAGAATCCAATAAACGTTGAAACATTTCTGAGAACTTGCCTTCAATACACAAGAATACATGCTTTTAGTAAGTCTTTTATTCATGTGTTACATATTAATCTTTTAACGCACATATTCAAAAAAATAACAAATTTATATATTTACCTATTTGAAGCACTCAACTTGACAGACAAAACAAATATCTACCAAAAAGACGATCTTGTTGTCCATCTTGTGATAAATCTATTTTTTTCAGAGGATGTCTTCTACACTCCAACAATAATGATAATCAAGAATAAAATGTACTACTCATTTATGTTCTTTCTAATTCATACTATTCCGTGGTTTATTATCGATTGCATTTCATGGCTATTCGGACGTCAAAGAAGGTAACGGTGTCCAAAAAATAAAATAAGTAATAAATGTCCATAAGTAAGTCCATAAATAATTGTAAAATTTTTAATTAGTTATACCACAACTTCGTTTATCGTTTTAACCCTTGACGCAAAAAGAGGGATGTTATAAGTTTGAAGTCTGTGTCTCTCTTTGTGTCTGTGTCCGTGTGTCTGTATGTCTGTATGTCTGTCTGTAGTATTGCTGCTTCCATTCAAATAGACCAATTTGCACGCAGTCTTTTTTGTTTGAACTCTGATTTTGGTGGAAATCGATCCAACCATTCTCAGAATACTCAGCTCTGAATCTTATGTGAAGGAATCTTAGGCACTTTGCAGCTAAAAACGTCGAGTATGATCTCTGTTGGCAACCAAACGTCTGATGACGACCAGTATGAGATATTATTTAAGTAGGTACTCAAAATTTTTCTTTTGTCTAACTAGTTTCAATTTTAAATTTAACTTCTTTATGTCATGTGTTGTAATATATATACTACTCTGTCAAGAAAGTACCGGGAAAAGATTAATAATACACGAAATGTTAGTTATTCATCCTAATTTATTTTATCACCTTCAAAGTATGCTCTTTCAGAAGCGATACACTTACGCCAACGAATGATCCAATCATCAAAACATTTTTAAAACGCTTTTTCCAGAGTTCAGTGCTCGCCGCGAATTCTCTTTCATGTCTTCTACCGAATGAAAACGGGTGCCGCGAAGTGGTAATTTGAGTTTAGGAAAAAGAAAGAAGTCGGCTGGAGCCATATCTGGTGAATAAGATGGTTGCCCGATGGTATTTGTTGGGTTTTTGGTCAAAAATTCGTTCACAATGATGGCCTTGTGCGAAGGCGCATTATCGTGGTGCAAAATCCAAGAATTTTCCGCTTAAACGCCGCATAACGCCCAAATAATATTCTTTACCGTTTACCGTTTGACCTTCCGGCAAGAATTCCGAGTGCACAACACAGCGATAGTTAAAGAAAACAGTCAACATGACTTTGACTTCTGATCGACTTTGGCGTGGTTTTTTCGGTTTCGGTTCAGTTGGAAGGCGCCACTCCGAAGCTTGTTGACTAGTTTGCATGTCAAACTCATAAACCCACGTCTCTTCACCATTAACAATGCATTTCATGAATATTGGGTCAGAATTGACTCGTTCTAGCATGTCCTCAGCGACTCTTATGCGATTGTGTTTTTGAAGAAAATTCAGGTATTTTGGGACTAGCCGAGCGGCAACATGTTTCATACCAAGTGATTACTTAAAATGGTACGGATCGACTCGTGAGACATAGAAAGTTCGGCGGCTATCTCTCTCAAACTTGAATGAGCGTTTTTAGTCACTATTTCCTTCACTTTTGCGATGTTAACTTCAGTTGCAGACGTTGATGGCCTACCAGAGCTTTTGAACGCTTTGTACCACTCATAAGCACGTGTTTTTGATAGTCGATTCACCGTAAGCCTTCTGTAACATTTTCAGTGGCTCCGAACACGAAATTCCATTGGCGATGCAAAATTTAAGACAAACTCTTTGTTCGATGTTTTTGTCCATTATGAAATTCGCAATATACACCAGAATGATATAACTAAAAACTGTCTTTAATCTAAATAACAGATACAACTCAAACTTCGCGCCGAAATGGAAAACAGTTGTGCCAATGTAACAACAACAAAAAAAACAAAAAATTCTATTTGGAACCATAAACAAATCATCCATTCCCGATACTTTCTTGACGGAATGCATATATAACAAATTATGATATATATATACCTCACAACGTTAAATTATGATATATATATATATATACGTAATTATTAAAAAAGATAACCTAATTTATATTTTATTTAAACACGCATCTTACTTTTTCTCTAATTAAATATCTAAAATAATTACTACTTATAAAAAATATCTAAAATAACTAAATATCTAAAATATTTTTGTTCAACAGAATCTTTAATCTTATGCCCGCAACTTCTGCGAGGATTATGAAAATATGTTTTCATCATCTAACCTACTAAAATCAGTCTTTTATAACACTCCGAGTTCATATTATGTCGTTAAGCTATAATTGTAACTCTCCTCATAATGTGCCCTACCGGGATTCACAATAAAACCGCGATAGATACACACCACAAAACGTTTTACTAAAGTTTTACAATATATAGAAAGTTATATAATTTTAAATTTTCGCGTTGCACTATAAAATACAGTAGTAGGACATTAAGCAACGATCAGAACAGTAAGTACACAATATCACAGCACAGCATACAGATATGAAGCAATAGAAAATAGATGCTAAATGAAAACTAATGAACTAAACTAAGAAGCAGTAAGCGCGTGAAGTGTACACAAACAAAAATGTGATAACTGGACGAGCGTTTGCCGTGGCGGAAAGTAGCGGGTGTCGGCATGCGGGTAGCCATACGTTCACGCGCCGAGCACCGGTCGCATGAGTCGTGCTTGTGTATGTTTGGCCCGGCAGAGCGTGCGGCTATGAGAAGCAAAACAAGGCGCTCGCCACGGGTTTATCTTGAAATTATTTTTTATATTTTTTTTATTTTCGTAGTATTTCCCACATTAGCTTAACGATATAATATGTAGTAATGTCGACTCTAATTTTTTAAACAGTGTAATCAGCATTGAAATCCTTATAGTAGTTTTACAGTGAATCTCGAAAAAATATTCAGATAGGAAACAGAGAAACAACCAGAAAGGAAGAAAATGTTGGTGTTGGATTCAGGGAAGCTTAAAAAGCTTATCCCAGTATTCTTGTAAAAATATCTTTGGTGAAGACACGGCTTTGTTTATGCGATTATATATGAACGTAATTAACTTTTATTTGCACTTAACAGGATGAAAAAAATTGAAGACAACTTGAAAAAACTCGGATTAGCTCTGGAATATTTCACTACAAGACAATTCATCTTCGTTGATTACAACGTGAAAGAACTATATAGACAAATGGATGAGAACGACAAAGTAATTTTTAATTTTAACGTGAAAAACATTGAGTGGGAAAAGTACATAGAAATGTACGTGAAAGGTTTGAAAAAGTTCTTATTGAAAGAAACTTGACTTTTGTTAATAAAACCGATTCCGAATTTGTTTGTGACAAGATAACTAGGTCTATACAAATACTTTAGAGTAATTTTGGATACAGGGCAGTTATTTAAAAAAATAGTTAAGTATTGATAGTTTGGTTTTTTTACATACATACGTACATACATCTTTTCACGCTGTATCCCCAACGGGGTGGTCAGAGAGGATGGACCGCCAAGCTTCGCGGTCTTATTTACCGTACTATTTCCTTCGCCTCCTCAAATCCTATCATTTTCCTTGTACGTTTTCACCTAGGTATGCGAGTGCTTTTGACATTTCAGTCAACTAACACTTTGGGTTCATTTTCATCTTGTTATGTTCATAAGTCAGCTTTGTATTCCTTGCCTTTTGCTGCCACTCCCTTTCGCTCTGTGGATTTTCTTCGTCAGTCTTTTATCGCTCGTTCTTTCTATGCGCCCGAACTATCTAAACATTCTTTTCTTCATTTTTACCACTAACATTGTCGTGAAATCATGTTATACTGCGAATCTGTTCATTATTTTGTCCACAAGGATTACACTGCGTATATTTCTAAGAGATCGCATTTCTACTGCATTTTTCTTACTTCCACCTGATTTTGGACATATATAGGCCTCGCTGCCGTTAATAAAGTTGGCACTAACACCGCATTGTGGATGGTCATTTTGGCTGAGTTATATTCACGCTGCCTATTAATGCGGCCAAAGCACTGTTAACTTTATTGCCAGCTACTACCTATCTCTCCCCATCCAACTCACATCTTCCGTCCCTAGAAAAAGCACTACCCAGGTATACAATGTCATTCACTTGTTCCAGACATTTTCCGTTTATCCACGTTTCACATTTTATCACACATCTTCTCTTTCGTTTGAGTTTTTAAGATTTATTATATTTTCATTATCAAATTACTTCACCGCCGTATTAAACCTGTCTGGAATAGAATCTCCTAACAACAGCTCAAATGCTCAAATCTCAAATCTTGTTAGATTTTGTTCACAAAAAAAAACTATTATTACTATTACATTATTAGTAATTCGGTGAAAAAATAATGTAAAGATCGCGATGCTTGGCATTCCATCCTCTATGTATGTATGAATGTATTATTGCCTTTTTACGGAAATAACAACTTTATTAAAATATATTTCTCATTATCGCTAGTTAATAATAGGATGTAATAGGGTTGAATATTTGCTTTTAGATTCACGACCTTCAACGTTTACGAATTTAATGTAGCATACCTAGAAACTAGAATTTTTTTCGAATAAATGTTGTCGTGTGAAATATGGCTTTATCATGTGAATGTCTGGTGTCACTATAGCTTAAATCTCAATAGATTTACTCAATATCTGGTTCATTGTTCTGTACAATGTTGGCTTCACAAGCTTTACAAGAAGCTTGTGAAGCTTTTCTTTCATTAATAACATTATGTTTTGTTGTAGTAGTTTTAAACTTCTGTAATGGATGTAACATTACTACGCAACTGATTATATTATTATCTAATAAACAGGATTTTTTTTGTTATTTTTTTCACACAAACCCTTCTATTACACAAACCCTGTCATCGAGTTTTAAAACATTTATACCGCTAAATCTGTAAAAATTACTTCTATAAAAGAATTTCGACAAGTATATTTTGTCTAATTCTTTACAAGGCTTTAAATTCGCTGGATTTTAAGAATTCTGGATCCAGTGCTGATTTCGGAGATAATGAGAGGGAATGGTCCAATCGAGTTTGTGTACACAATTCGAAATTGAAAGCTGTAGTTTTACAGCTGTAGTTAATACATATAAATTTCGTCACAGATCATTTTGAAATACATACATACATATCTTCACGCCATATCGCTAACGGGATATCCAGAGAGGACCGAGCGCCAAGCGTCGCAGTTCCTACATACTTCCTTCCCTTTCTCAAATCTCATCATTCTCATCACACATTTTCGCCTAGGTATGCGAGTGCTTTTGACATTTCCGTCGGCTGACACTTTAGCTATGTGATCTTCATACGTCAGCCTTGGTCTTGCTTGACTTTTTTACCACTCACTTTTGCTCTATAGATTTTCTTCGTCAGTCTTTCATCACTCATTCTTTTCATTCTGAAATAACCCGTTTAATTTCCGTCGTATTTGCGGAATATTCTAATAAATTGCAATGCTGCTTTATTATGTAATAGTGCAACTGTAAAGAACGGAAAACACATTCATTCCAAAAAAAAAATAACAAAATAAAAAACGTTATAAAGACTATACATTGGAAATTTTTTATCGTTACAGACTTTACAAAGTCAAATAAAATACATTTTGGTTAGGACTCTACAATACATACTTTAAATCTCTCATAAATTACTTGATTTAGGCAGATTTCGTATACCCGAGAAGCCACCAATACCAAAACAAGAAGTAAAATTATAGAAATAGAAATAAAGCTTCATCAGCTTACAGCTTCATCTGTAACAAAGTACGTATATACTCCACTGCCACAGTGGGTCTGTTAGCAATGAGTCCATTAGGGTGCCGGTCCCAAGCCCAGACAAAGGAGGAGGGCAAGGAATTGCAATGGATTATAATTTGTGCATAATACATTGTGATTCGAGGAGACGATGGATGCGAATACGTGGTTTTAGCCCCGCATTTGAATCCACTGTCGTTTCTAACCAATTAACATACCTTTCCATCCAAACTCTCCGTCACGTAGGGTATATCCCTCTCTACTGCCCAATGTATGGAGCAAATAGCAAAAAACGCATAGATCATTTCGTCTCGTCTGCCACAGCTATTCTACTCTGAAATATATGAATCAATAAAAAAATAAAAAATCAGATACAAGCTTACAGATATAACTTTCAGTGAGGAAAAAACCTTACTTTAATTTTTCAACCATACTGGATTTTGCAATACAAATATTTTTTTTTGAAGACAGGACAAATAGTATTTCATGACGTCACGTATATTCACAATTTTTTTATTACCATGAGACTAATGCCCTATTTCACCGTATTTCACCGTAGCGTATCTAGGGATACGCTAACGATGACATTTTCATAGTAGTTTCGGTTTTAGGAGTTCGCTAAGTATTAAGGCACTTCGGACTGCTAAAAACATACGTGACGTCACGCTAGTAATTTTTCCTGTCATAATCAATTTCGATTCCATCAATTATAACTCTCTAATTAGAATTTCATCATTTCGTAAGGATATTTTTCTAAAGTCAGAAGTTTAAATTTATTAAAAGGTAATTATTACATTGATTACTATTAAATTAAAAATGTTACATAATAGCGAGTTTTCAGCCAGGCGGTTTTCATACGTGGCAGCACTACCTCGCTAACGTCACGTTATATTATAAGTTTATCGGGGTTATGATTACCCAAATGGTGTTCATTTTAAAATCCAAGATGGGACACATTTACATGTCTAATGCCCGATTCCGCCAAAGAGTTTGGTGAAATCGGGCATAAAACCTATTGTGCTGTCCATTTGATTAAAAGGCAGCTAAGGGACATATTAGAATTATGACTTAGGTTGTAAATTAAGAAAAACACGTCGTTTAACGGCTATCGGCTATTGTTCGAATATTGTTCGTAATGAACAGTACAAAATCAAAATCCAAAAACAAAATTCGCTGTGCTTAATATGTGAGTACTTTTGCATTAACAAAAAAAGTGTATCAACATCGTTTTATTGTTAACACTAAATAATGTAAAATATAATTAACTGCGTATGAAAAATACAAATTATAAAAAGTATTAACTTTCCCCCTCTTCCGCCTCTTCTGCAATCCCTAATTAATCCGCCTTTTATGAACAGTGTATTTGGGTTAGTTAGGTTAAGTTATGTTTACCACAACGCACGAGCCGAGCGAGCCGAGCGAGCGAAGCGAGCGTGCTGCAACAGCGGCCGACGTGGCACCAGAACAGTCTCCACCCTATAAAAATACTCTTTTGAACGGGCGAAGCGCCAGAACAGATCCGCATGGAACTTAGTTTTTTTTCTTCCTTTTTGTTTAAAAAGTATTTTTGCTAACATAGCTTTAATGCTGACTGGTGGTTTAATTACTAATGATTCAAAAATTTAAAAAAAAATTGTTGTCTGTGGTTAAATGTCAAAACATAAAACGTAGTGATTAATTAGTGATAAAATGTGCTTTTATTTTTAATGCCTTTGGTTCCAGTATCAAAAAAGGATGACGGGTTAAGAGTTTGTGCTGATGTCAAGGTAACTCTCAACCCAGCCTTAATAGTAGATAGATATCCACTTCCGCGAGTTGATGAATTATTTGCTAAACTATCAGGGGGACAGCAGTTCTCTAAAATCGATTTGTCGCAGGTATATAATCAGGTTTGCTTATTGGAAAGTTCCAAGATGTTCACAGTTATCAAATACGCATCGCGGATTATTTAAGTATAATAGACTGGTATACAGGCTCTCGTCTAGCGCAGGAATTTCAGTAGAATAAGCGCGTCTATAGTAAACAACATACCTAACGCTCAAAGTTTTCCTGATGATATATTGATCACGGTTAAAGACCGCCATACACATTTAAAAACATTAGACGCTGTACTGAACAGATTGAAAGAACTAGGTCTCAAAGTAAAGAAAAATAAATGCACCTTATTGGCGGACGAAGTTAACTATCAGGGATATATTATTAACAAAGATGGAGTGAGGCCCGACCCTAATAAAATTTCCGCAATTGTTAAAATGTTAAAATGCCGAGACAGTGTAATGTGCACGAACTTCGGTCATTTTTGGGCATAGTTAACTTTTATGCCAAATTTATACAAAATATTAGCCAAATTTTATACCCCCTGTATGCGCTGTTGCAGAAAGACAAACATTGGAAATGGACGAATGAATGTCAGATCACTTTCAAAAGAATGAAGTCTTTACTTTTAAGTAGCGAAGTGTTAGCTCACTATGATCCCCAGAAACCACTGACCTTGACATGCGATGCAAGTGCGTATGGAGTAGATGGCGTGCTCACGTAGCCGGATGACCGGGGGCGCGAGCAGCCCGTGGCCTACGTATCGAGGAAACTCAACACGGCCGAAAGGAATTACTCGCAGGTACACAAAGAAGCATTAGTTATTATATTCTGCACGCGTAAATTTAATAAATATATCTATGGAAGGAGATTTACCTTGAAAACAGATAATAAGCGTCTAGTGAGTATGTTCGGTCCGCAAATGGGTATACCCGGTATGACATCGAGCCGAATGCAGAGGTGGGCATTAATTTTAACTGGATACGATTTTGATATACAATATGTAAACACAGATAAAATAATCACGCAGATGCATTGTCGCGGCTACCTACTGGCGAGCAAAGCGACTTTGACCCACCAGAACAATCATACCTACACTTCGCCTCTGACGCTTTGTTGATAGATAATAATGAAATTCGCTCGATGACTGCGAGAGATGCGTTGTTAGGCAGAGTGGTAAATTATATAAAAAGTGGGTGGCCTAACCTTGTGGAAATAAAAGAATTACAACCGTATTTTAACAGACGCAAAGAATTATACCTCGAATTAGGTTGCGTTATGTGGGGATATCGAGTATCGTCCTGCAAGTATGTCAGCAGCGGATACTGAAGGAGCTGCACGAACCTCATATGGGCACTCTAAAAATGAAGGCTATGGCTAGGAGCTACGTGTGGTGGCCCGGAATTGACGAGGCCATAGAGGCTCGCTGTCGGCATGCGCCGCATGCCGCGCGGTGCCGTGCCATCGGCACCGCCCGCCGCCGAGCCTGTGCCGTGGCGCTGGCCCTCGCACCTGTACGCGAGAGTACACGTGGACTTTTTAGGGCCCATCGACGGCCGCACATATCTCGTTGCGGTCGAAGCGAGAACTAAAAGGATCGAAGTATATCCTGTGACTCCAACTACAGCAGCGTGTGTAATAGCACAAGTACAAGAATCTTGGTTGAGATGGGGAATACCTAAACAGATAGTTACAGATAATGGACCACCATTCAGTGGAACAGAATTTAATAACTCTGAAGACGAACGGTGTTCGTCACTTGTATTCGCCACCTTACTACCCATCATCTAATGGAGCAGCAGAGAGCGTGGTGAAATTGATGAAAAGCGTTATTAAAAAGGCAAAATTTGAGAAAACTAATATCGACTCTGCAATTTTGAAGTTCTTGTTGCATTATCACAATACACCGCACGTCACCACAGGTGAATCACCTGCAAGAATGTTGCAAGGTCGGGACCTACGTATACGGTTAGACATCTTAAAACCTGATAAAACCTCTCGTGTTATGGAACAGCAATCTAGAATCGCCAAGCGGCTAGGCGCGGTGTGCTCTTAGGAGCACCTGTTAGTTACAGAAATTACAAAACCGACACTAAATGGTCAGAGGGAGTAATAACAAACAGAACTGGTAAATCCGATTACACCATAGCAGCGAGTGATGGAACCACTCAGCACAGACATATAGACCAGATAAAGAGACGATCGCGAAACTCGTGTGTACTTCCTTCAAAATTAAATGACACAAAAGAAAGGGCTTCTTCGAATACATTCGAAACTGCCATAAAAACCACTGAAATCGCGGACATTACTACCAAAATAAAGCCTAATAGTGAGGGTGAAGTAGCCGATGTGACTGACCAGGCTATTTGTTTAAAGGGCAATGAGGAGAGCAATAATAAGGCGACACCTTGAACCTTGTGATATACATATATATATATATATAATTATTGTATGTTATCCTTAAATTAGTGTGGGAAGATGTTATATAGGTACTGATATTTATATTGTGTCTGTGGGTACGTGTGTGATGTAATCAGTGTGCAATAAACCGTTGAGAAAACTACACTGTGTCTCATTACGTACATGTATATATACCAATTAGTTCTTAATAAATTCACTTTCGCCCACGCCATAGTACAGTGACAACTCTTCTCAAAGTCAGTGATGAATTCGTTGGGCTATGGAAGACAAGTCTCTCGCTATATTAATTCTCCTTGACTAGTAATGAATTTGATATTTTCCTCGAAATGCTTTGTTCCATTAACATCTCTTCTTCTATAACTTGGTTTGATTCTTATCTGAGGGACCGCTCACAATGTGTTTGTTGTAATGGGTTCTTATCAGTCTGGCATTATATCAGTGCTGGTGTGCCCCAGGGTGGAATATTTTCTCCTTTACTATTTTCTATTTTTATTCATTCCGTCACAAAAGTAATTTCTTCTAATTTTCGTCTTTTTGCTGACGGCTTGCAGCTTAGCCGTCACTTTGACGCAACTGAAATTGTTGCGTCAATGTGCCTAATGTTGTGTTGAATTTTGGGAAATAATTATTTATATACAAATTATGCTAAAGGTCACTGTATAACATGGATGAGAAGGAATTATGCTCGTAAAAATTACGTAAATTTTACGTCTTTGTTCCGCCCATCATAATTATGTTCTTTATGAAACAATGTTTAAAAACTGGAGAATGCACGTCGTAATTATGCAATTAGTGTTCCATACTATCAGTTGCTATTAAACGTAAAACAAACACTTTTTCCTTTTCAAATTTTTCTAATTGGTAGCTACTTTTGAAGATTAGGTAAGGACAACAACCATCTTGTTTAAAGAAAAAGTATTAACAAAATAGTCATAAAATAGTAGACGTATTTCATTCGTGATTTGAAAAGCTTCCATATTTAAAAACTGAAAACTTTGTAATTTTCTATTTCAGTCCCCAAAACTAACCTCAAAAATCAAAAAACATTTGAAATCCTTGTCTGTCTTTGCGCTATCACTTACCATACTGTTCCATACCATACCTATATCATAACTGGTCGAAATTTCGGCTACTTACATCAAATAGTCTGAGAAAGAAAATTGTGACAGACAGACATCGAAGTGACTCCTTATGTGTAGTGTTTTTCCAATGTGTAATGGATTATTAAAAATTACTCGTCCTGTTTTGTCCACTTGCTCATCCTTAGGATATTTGTTTTTTATTTGTACGTTTTAAAGATAGATACCAGTAGGTACCTATCTTTAAAACCTACCTATCATGTACCTATCTTTAGTTATATAACATAGTAGGTACATAGTGGTTACTGGTAAAGTCATAAAAGTTTTTAGTTTTTGAATTCAAATAATTATGAAGAACTACCTATTCTTACTTAGTTCATAATGAGCATACACAAAAACTGTAATTACAAAACCTTTCGAATGATTTTTTTTGTTGCATTATATTACATGTTCTTTAGATACGGTAAAAGCATATTTTTAGTTAATAATAATCTACGCAGACATAAACGTAAAAGCTATCAGCCCAATCAAATACCTAAACGATTAAACCTGAATTTTGGCAATAAGGCTGAATTTTTGATGGAATGTTCATAAATATGTTTTTAATATGTAAAATGTTTACACCCTAACCTCCCAGATTCGTCCGAAAAAAACAAAGTAAAAAAGTGTTGTTTTCTAAATCACTTAACAACGATACGATTTTAAGAAAAGATAAAAAAATTCCAAGTAACAATGTGAACGTAAAATTTTACGTAAAATTGCTTCTACATCTTCAGCTTCTTCCTACCATTTAAATGCAGATGATCTGCAGCTCTACTCATCAGCTCCAATGTCAAGGCTCCCATCTGCGATTGATAATATAAACAAGGACCTGGCCTACATAGCACAGTGGTCCAAAAGATTCGGACTCCTAGTCAACCCTTCTAAATCCCAAGCTATTGTTGTGGGAAGTTCTCGTTTTGTCAGCAAGTTGCGGACTTTGATGTTGCCCGATGTGATGTTTGATGGAACTATTATTCCTTTCACACCGACCGTCAAAAATCTGGGCATTATCTTGGACGAAACTCCTCAGGTGAACAACATAGGACGCAAACTTTTCGCATCATTGCATTCTTTGAGGCGTCTGCAAAACTTTCTACCGCTGGACACCAAAATTATGTTGGCACGATCCCTGCTCGTCCCCCTTCTAGATTACGCTGACATTGCATTTATAGATGCGACTGAGCAGTTGGTTGATAAACTGGAACGCTATCAGAATCAATGTATCCGATGTGTTTTCGAAATAAGAAAGTTTGACCACATATCAGAGTTCCGGAAGAAAATCAATTGGCTCCCTATCAGACTAGTGAATCACACGCTCTGTCGTTCCTCTATAACATCTTGTTTAACCCCACTGCGCCGTCATATTTTAATGAGAGAATCTGTTATCGAAGTGATAGCAGTGGTGGACGCCTTCGTTCCTGCAATAATCTGACGCTCACGGTTCCTAAGCACTATACCAATAAATATTCGAAGTCTTTTGCTACGCAGCCCATCAGGTTATGGAATAAGCTCCCAATCGAAATAAGAAGATCTCCATCCATCGCTGTCTTCAAGACCAATCTCAAAAAGCATTGGGGTTTTGATGCTGATGCCATGAGTTAATCCCATTACTAGTAGTATTTATCTAATATGTTAAATCTGCATTTTATTTAAAAATATATAAATATATCTATAGTTTTACACCCTATCATAATTATCATAATAGACGTATCGATTGTTTATGTAGATAATGTCCTTATATATATCTTAACTTTATATGTATGTGTATGTATGTATATGGATATATATATATATATATATATATATATATATATATATATATATATATATATATATATGAATATTTATGTATTTATTATATAAGATTAGGTTAGTCCTAGGTGATTGTTAGAATCCATTAGTCTTGTTTTTTCTTTTTTTTTTTTATTGATTCTATGTTAGTTACTGTCTGCTCTTTGTGCTCAACCCACTATTTGCCACTAACATCTCCAGTTATTCAAAGGTGGTTGGCTGGAAGAGATCCCTCATGGGATAAGCCCGCCTTTGCACGTTACAATTTACTGTTTGATTATAAGTCATTTGTGCTGTATATGTTAAAATGTGCAATAAAGAGTATACAACAATAACAACAACAGCTTTTAAATCTAAAACATGTCTTATTGTTAGAAAACGCACCACAAAGACAGAGCAAGAGACGATAGCTTCAAATAACTTCGAGAACATCCCAGTATCTAAAAACTTTCCCGGTGTAAACTAAACCAGACGATGGAAAAACTACTACGAGACCACAAAAGCCCTGAGAACATGAGAGCTTTTATCTGAGAAACATTCATATACATATTTTAAATTTTGAGTGAAAAGCGAGTAGTTGGTTTTTGAAAACGGTTTTTGATACATATACATGCACGAAGTTAAAAAAAAAGGTGTTTTCAAGAATCTTTTAAATTATTGTTTATCTTTCCCAGAAGTCATGAAATAAAGGAATAAGCCTGTATCTAATGTATAACGCATATATAACGCATAATATAATGCATAACAATATATAATGCATAATATATAATGTATGATATATATCTCGAAAAATATTTTTTTTTAATCCATCCATCCATACTAATATTATAAATGCGAAAGTCTCTCTGTCTGTCTGTCTGTCTGTCTGTGTGTCTGTCTGTCCGTCTGTTCCGTTTTCACGGCTAAACCGCCGGACAGATTTTGATAAAATTTGGTATGGAGATAGTTTGACACCAGGGGGTGAACATAGGCTACTTTATTTTTTAAAAATCTACCTCTAAAGGGGTGAAAAGGGGGATGAAACTTTGTATGGGAAATTTTTAACCGCTGAACCGATTAAGATGTAATTTGGTACAGAGATACACCTTTTCTATTAAAAAATAAATAGTTTTCTTTTTTATCAAAAATCTACCCCTAAAGGGGTGAAAAGGGGGATGAAACTTTATAGGGGAAATGCTAAACCGCTGAACCGATTGAGATGAAATTTAGTACATAGATAAAACCTTTTCTGTTAAAAAACATAGATTTCTTTTTTTTCCAAATATCTACTCTTAAAGGAGTGAAAAGGGGGATGAAACTTTATAGGGGATACTAATGTTATAAATGCGAAAGTCTCTGTTTGTCTGCCTGTCTGTCTGCTTGGTTTTTACGGCTAAACCGCCGGACCGATTCCGATAAAATTAGACATGGAGATAGTTTGACACCAGGGGATGAACATAGACTACTTTATTTTTCAAAGATCTACCCCTAAAGGGGTGAAAAGGGGGATAAAACTTCGTATGGGAAATTTTTAACCGCTGAGCCGATTAAGATGTAATTTGGTACAGAGATACACCTTTTCCATTACAAAAACATAGTTTTCTTTTTTATTAAAAATCTACCCCTAAAGGGGTGAAAAAGAGGATGAAACTTTATAGGGGAACTTTATAATGCTAAACCCTAACAATATGGGTATCAAATGAAATAGAATACGCAGGGGAAGGTAGATACATATGCGACGTCACCATAAATCCAATATGGCGAATGTTATGATATTCATTTTCAAACCCAAGATGGCGATTATTACTTTTTTTGGATAAATCATACGGGTATCAAATTCTAGGTTTCTCGGGGTGCTGATTACGAAAATTATGTTTGTTTTCGAATCCAAGATGGCGATTATTTTTTTTTTTGATAAATGGACATAGGTATCATATTCGAGGTTTCTCGGGGTGCTAATTACGAAAATGATGTTCATTTTCAAATCCAAGATGGCGAATATTACTTTTTTTTGGATAAATCGATATGGGTATCAAATTCTAGGTTTTTCGGGTGCTGATTACGAAAACGACTTTCATTTTCAAATCCAAGATGGCAAATATTACTTTTTTGGATAAATCGATATGGCTCTCAAATTCTAAGTACCTCGGGGTGCTGATTACGAAAATGACGTTCATTTTGTAATCTAAGATGGTGAATTTTTTTTTTTTGATAGATCTACATGGGTGTCATGTTCTAGGTTTCTCGGAGAATTGTTCAATACCAACAATATGGGTGTCAAATGAAGTGGGATACGCAGAGGAAAGTTTTTGTATATGTGACGCTATCATAAATCCAATATGGCGGATGTTCCATAATAGGAAATAACTTTTTTGTTCAACACCAACAATATGGGTATCAAATGAAATGGAATACACAGGGAAACGTTTCTGGACATGTGACGTCATCATAAATCCAATATGGTGGATGTTCCCTAATAGGAAATAATTTTTTTGTTCATTACCCACAATATGGGTATCAAATGAAATGGAATACGCAGGAGAAGGTTTTTGTATATATGACGTCATCATAAATCCAATATGGCGGATGTTCCATAAAAGGAAATAACTTTTTCCTTCAAAACTAACAATATGGGTATCGAATGAAATCGAATACGCAGGTTTTTGTATTTGTAACGTCATCATAAATCTAATATGGCAGATGTTCCATTACAGAGAATAACTTCTTTTGTTAACACCAACAATATAAGTACCTCGGGTAACCTCAGTAACCTAAAGAGGTCAAGGAACATTTTTCCACGCGGACGAAGTCGCGGGTACAGCTATTTATTATTAAATAGGATAGCACGATAGTGTTATTGTAAAAATGAAGAAAGTAATGCTTAGATGGTTCGGGCACATCGAAAGAATGAGTGCTGAAAGACTGACGAGGAAAATCTACAGAGCAAAAGCGAGTGGTAAGCGAAAGAAGCTAAGGAAGACTTACAAAGATGAAATAGCCAGAGTGTTAGCTGACGGAAATGTGAAGAGCACTGGCATACCTAGGCGAAAATGTACGAGGAGAATGATGAGAGTAGAGGAAGCGAAAGAAGTAGAATCGCGACGCTTGGTGCTCCGTCCGCTCTGACTACCCTGTTAGGGATACAGCGGGTAGATATGTATGTATGTATGGAATATAATACAAAATACTAAACATTCTAGTAGCTAAAATTTTTTAATCTGTATAAAATATGTATAATCTTCATTAAATATACAAAAAATGTTTTCATTTAGAAATGAACGTAAAAAAATACATATTTACGAGAATAATAATCATTACGGGACGACACATAGTAGGTTAATATGACATAATAGTTTAAAATTAAAATGCCGTCAAACGTGTCTATCATTTAGCGACTATTAAACTTTGACAAGAAATGATTCTTTCATGCTAAACAAGACTATTAGAACAAATTTTAAAATTTATGAAGTGGATGGTGTTATACTTGTACTTACGCTTTTACTGAAGAACTGCGAAATTAATAAGCTATTTCTAAACATAAATATAAGAGTAATTTTCATTTATTTAAACAAAATCCAACGTAAACATAAAAATTGTAAAAAATATTTAAGTAAAAGCGCTTATAATATGATTTGCACAAGACTTTGTGATTTGAAAATCATTAACGGCCCGAAGACATGTATAAAAAAGGTGTTCTTTATTTTATTCTTCATTTTTTGGATTTATTTTTTATTTTAATTGCGTATAATTTGATAAAGGTAGGCAAATTAATTGTGTAGCCTTGACAAAACCTGTGATTATAGAGGTTTAGTCTTTGAGAAAAGAACCTTAATAACGTTTGAAATTGGAAAATAAATGAATTGCGGTCGAATTTCGACCACTGGCCGACCACTAGTAATCACGGAAGAATTAAAGAAAGAATTTGAGTACTCGAATTCGATGTGATAATTTTCACCCTTATCTCAGAAACCAGTGAGTATTATTTTAACAAACATAAGAAATTTAAAGAATAAAATTTGAAAGAAACATGTAAGAAAAATTATCGGTCGTATAGAGCTCTAAAAATATATTTGAGCACTTAACTTTTAAACTTCGGAAAGAAGTTAGTATTACCTTCTTTTACATTTGACTCTATTAATCTCAAACTCTATCCTAATGTTGATATCTTTTTCATCAATACGTGACATTGGCAAAATTAATGTGCTTGTCACATTAGAAGCCATCACTGCAAAGTTGGAGTGAATTGAATTGAATATCGTTTTCATACGAATAAAGCTATTTGCTTATATTGTACTTCATAATGCATGGTGAGGACTAAAGTTCCTTCTGATTCAATTCTGATACTTCGTTCAAACTTCGAATGGCATATTCTGCCCAAATATGATTTGGTCTCGGTATCGTTTTCGATGAGATAGAACTAAGGCCAAAAAAACTGTCCATTACATTTAAAAAAAAATCTTCCGTTGTACCCAGAATGAAGTGAATATAATTAAGTAGTAATATTACGTATTATTAATTGGGTAGTTTAGATTTAAGGTAGTTTAAGTTAAGTTAGACTTTCGTACGCCATGGTGGATAAGCAAAATTCTATAAATATTTTTTAGTTTATGACAAGCAACTGTATCGGTGATAGGAACAATTTTTATTTTGCACTATTCGTAAAAATATTTGCATTCTGCGGTTCCCGTCCTTATAAATATTAGCATATTTGCACGAATTAATTTTATACAGTCCCTAGTGCATTGTGGCGTAACGCTTGTTGTTGTACGATTATAGTATTAGACAGATCATGATGTAGCTGAGTGTTTTATGAAAACCACCACTTCAATGGTCAATCTGTACCCGCCATATCGTTTAATTCTATTTGTTTGATTATTCGCTCGGCCGTAATTCGGTTCTGTATTGGTACAAATACTAATTTCTAAAATGCGGCCATATTTACTAACATATTATCACATTACGCTAGAGTTTTGTGTCATTTGTACAAAATTCTTGTAGCTTCTGGAGTGCTATTCACAACTTCATTTCATCGGATGAAACCTCGGATGAACGCATCGTTGATAACATCGATGAAAAATTACATCGGTTGTTCGCAAGGATTTTCCTACGATGTAACAGCCAAGGAGTTGGCAGCAAAAACTTTTTACAACCTACACATGTGGTAAAAATGAAATTTAATAGTATAATATAAAAACAAATTTGTTTTTAAAATTGTTCTGATCATTCCGATGATGTTTAAATACAAAGCTTATTTAAAATGTAAAAATACACGTATAAATATTGTAATGAATGTAATGTTACAATTATATGAATCAAACTAAATACCAACTCCCGGTTCATTCATTTTAATACATACGGAGACGTCATTCGTCAACTTGTCAGTTGTCAATAACTTTTCAAAATGGCGTCGTGATGCCCAATTAATATCGTTAGGTACTCTCTTCACTTACCTTTATATTATTTAAGCAACGGTGTTGTACAGTGATCTCATATTCGTGAAATAAATGGTGCTAAAGATTTCTCAAGGAATTAATGTGACTAAAACTGCAGTTCATGGACATTTATGGTGATTTTGGTGATCGAAGACGCCTACGAATCCTACAAAAGCCTACAAACTATCCATTTGTTTCTGTTAAAAAAAAATATAAATAAATGTGAGACTTAAGAGTTAATGCCATTTATAAGTAAGTATTGTAGAAGTTAGGACAAAAATGTGTTTCATATTTTACTGTAATAGCCAACTAAACATTAAACAAAAAGTGCGGGAAACTGCATTCTCTGTAATTTGTCATGTTTTTGTAAAACTACAGCTTAAAGGTGTTTATTTTAATATTTCAGTGGGAATGGATGAAAAGAGAGGCAGTGTCAAGTTCTCATACAAAGAAATAACCAATATCCACTTATCATTTTATGTATTATAAGGCAAGATCATGATGTAAAAAAATAGAGATGATTACAAAGAGAAATGTTGATGCAGTGAATTGTTAAAATGTATTTTGAAGTGTAAACCTTGAACAAAAGAAAAAGAAATGATAATGTACCTGCCTACCATGTGCCTGTGAATTACAAACTACCTATGAATTACAAAAAAGTTATAATAACTGGTATAGGTTATATTTATTTATACTTTTAAGTATATAAATAGGTTTCTAAAACTTTGTGCTATTTTTGAAATACTATAGAAGTCATGTTACAAACAATTATTATCAATCTTATTTAATATAAATGTAATAAGTAGCTATTAAACTTTGCGTTATGAAATAAATACACTAATGATATCTACTGATCTACTTATTTTGTACCTGCATACTTTTATTATAATTGAGGTTCATAAGGTAAAATTTATAAACGAGGTACATTTTTTTAATTCTTTTAGTTCTCCAAATTATATCTCCATAAAATTATACACAATGTTTTCATACATCTTACCTGGGTACTTCTATACTTTCTGTAGGTAAATAAGTATTAATAATTCTAAAAATATTAGTAGTTACTCCTATCAATCATTCTCATCGTTAGTGCCATAGAATAAATTACTTATAAATTATATCAGGAATGAAATTAAAAGACAGTAGGTATGTACGTGCTCTTGCTTTTAATAAATCTTTAATTATTATTTAACAATCAATACAAAATTTTCTGTGACTAGAAAAGTTGTGGAAACTTGTACAAAGCTGTGTTGAATGCTATGATTTCTCATTTCTTACTTCTCAACAACAATGATAAAATTGTAATCAGTAGCTGTATCCATATGTATCTGTAAGAAAAAAAGTTGCATAAAATTCATTACCTAAATAAAATTAATGTGCAGCTATTGAAAAAGTTACTGTTTCTAATAATCAATTCAACTGAATTTTAATTCATTGCTGGTCAATATTTAAAAGAAAAAAGACCATTAATTTGTTATCCTTCTGAGTCATACCACTAATACAATTCAGAAAATGTACAAACATGTCAACATTTTATTAGAAATATTCTATTAATATCATTAATGTTAATACTAACTTCCTTAAAAAGGTTCCTGTCTGTACATCATAAATAAACAATACTGTTGTGATTTCATTTACCTATACATAAATACTTACAAAGGTGTGTAGTTCTAAAACTTCATGGTTATGAGTTCTTATTTAGTTTTAGAATATGTACATATTACAATAAAAGTGTCCATACTCACATTTCGTGGACATTGTATTTACTGGATATATCCATATTTTAAGTCTGTATGCTGTATGTCTGCTGGTGCATGACATAAGTGATGACGTACAGCATACAGTATCCATTGTAACCCTATGATTCGAAATATGTTGTTTACAATACCTGAGGTTTTTGAAATATATTATCTACCTATCACACACGATATCGAAACGTTTCAAATACTTTCTTACGAGGGATTTAGATTTATTACATCAAAGAAGAAATGGGTATTAACAAAAATCAGGCAAAAATTATAAATTGTTTTTTGTACGATTTTCCTTTCTATTTGAGAGGGAAGGCAAAGGGATCTACGCCCACAAAGCCGATGTCTTTAGTAAGAAATAAAATGACAATACATACAAAATACCTTTCTGCAATAAAATAACGAGCAACCAATTTCATAAAATAATAATACTGTATTACTAGGTGTCTCTCTTTATAGCAAGGATTAATCTTTTAATAAGAATGAGATAATAAATATAACAGAATAAATGAGACAAGTTATGAGACCAAATAAGGTCTCATAATCTATGGTAAATAGTAATGGGTAGGTATTTATGTATTTCTCGTTCATACGTACATAAACGATAGTTTCACGTTGTATTGCAGACGGAGTTGCCAAGCAAAGCGGTCATTGAATACTTCTTCCACCTTATCAAATCTCATTACCTGTCTATGCATTATTCTTCTCACACACTCGCCTAAGTTATGCAAGTGCTCTTAATATTGCTGTTATTTGTAATACTAATAACGGGTATTTACTATTTGAAAGAACGAATGTTATAAGTAGTATTTCTTAGAGCGTTTTTTCATTGACTGACACGATAACGATATATCGTCGCAGATGCAGACTCATCGATATCGGGGCACAGAAATCTATGGAGCGACGCTTTTTCACTAAACGACGCGACCCCGATTTATCGTCGCCGGCGATCGGCGACGACATGTCAGTACTAGGGATGGCGATCTGAGATCGATTAATCGAAGAATCGATTATTTTGACCATATAAATCAATGTTTTGATATTTTGTAGTGAATCGATTCCGTGAATCGATACTTTACCCTTTAAAATCGAGATTCGATAATTTTTGTTATGATAAGAAATATAAAACTGTTTAGAATGAGTTGAATGTAGGAACTGTGAATTTTATAATTTTTTAACTTAAATATTATAATTTTTTTTTATCTTAAGTAGAGGTTCTTAAACATGTAACATTTAAATACAGTTGTAATTGTTTAATTCATTAAAACTGATTAGATTAATTATTTTAGCGTCTTCCAAGTTTTCTATAATTACATTCATATCTGTCATCAATACAAACTTATATAGTAAGTCGATGAAAAATCGATTTTCGAGAGATCGATTTTTTAGACTTCGAGTTTTCTATGAATCGATTTTTCATACTTCGAGTCGAATCGATTCGAAGATCGATCTTTTTTCGAGAGAATCGCCTTCCCTAGTCAGTACTACGTCCGCTCTCCATAGAATCGTCCCGATAAAATCAAGAATGTATGACATAATTACACAATGGTGCAAGTGTGGGTTCAACATCACCATCCTCCCACCTCCCCGCTAATCTGTCGTTCGCTCTACTTCATTTTACTGAACAGTTTAGTTTGATTAAATATTCAAAATGACTTTTAAATAAGTTCCTTCAACGTTAGATACGTTAGACGTAAGTAAAGCAGATATACTAAATAACTAAATATAATTTGTCGTCTGCCATATGAATAAGTATACGAGTAGTTTTATAGTTAACGCACTGATCTCGAAGGTGTAATATTTGTCATTGAGGCATGAAAGTTCTGTTTTTGTTTTGTCGCCATCGATATTGGTACCGTGTCGTTGAATCAAAAAGTTTCAAGATAATAAAATATCTACGTGTGACGGCTACGATATTATCGTTATCGTGTCGGCCAATGAAAAAACGCCCTTACGTTAAATTGTATGATTTACCGCTAGAAATAAGGACTTATTTAAAACCGGCGGCAAGTGAAATTTTAATAATTTATCACATACCTACAATTTATTGTATAATAGTTTGTAATGTGTAATTAGATTACACTGATTTTAAAATCAAATTATAGAGATTAGGTTTATATGCCTACTTTCTCAGTGTTTCGAAACTATTTAAAATTAAAATATCGATTTTCAATTTAATGCATACTTAGGTATATTCATGATGTAAGTTGGCAGGCTAATAGCTTATCCCTTCATGCTATAAGTACCTACTTATCCTCCATGCGATAGAAATATTTTATGTACTTACTATACTTATGTAGTTTAAATGTATTGCTCATGTGTTGCTATGATTTTTTATGCTTTAGTCTTAATTTATAATGCAATGATGGTGTTAAAGAGACCAATCACAAACAGAAAACAATAAATTTATAATAAATACCTACTGTGACATTAAGATCATATACTTCATTGTAATGGTATTTCATAATATTACCCAGTAATTAGATTTAGGAGTACCTACCTATTATTACATTGAATGTTTTACTAATTTTTCGGTATTGTGACTTGTGAGGTTGTGAATATATTAATATTGAATAAAATTACTGCTTAGGTATTATCTACTAGAAAGTTAGTTATGTGAAAAGGGATGAAAATGAAAGTTAAAAGTGAACTTTAAACTTCAATAAACATTGAAAACAATAAAGGATACACCTTTAAAGTATACTAATTCCTACATAAAATGGCCTCGATCTGGAAGTTTCCAATTATTATCTGTGAACTATTTCAGTAATCTAATTATCCTGATTCATATTATATTTATCAATTATCACACTACAGCTAATTCATGTAATTAAAACTCCTATTGTATTTCATGTTTTATTTTTATTAAGTACTCATGTTTACTTTGCTCAATAATATCTCTAAAATATTTTTAACTTATTCAATACATTTTTGGAATTTTTGGAAAATTTCTTGCAAACCTTAGACATGATGTTTTTTAGGTAGGTTAGTTAGCCGAGTTACCTGTAATACAATAATATTAAAAGTATTAACTAGATTACATAGAGATATAATGTTTATAACTCAAAACAAGATTAGTGAAGTTGTTGGAGGATTATGCATGTAAATTTGAGTCAGTTTTAAGTTTTGTTATTTAAGTGTTATTTAAGTCAGTATCAGTTTGCTCATATAGCAATGTGAAAACAGCAGTCAATTTCAGTAGGTACCTATAGGTTGTATATCAACTTAAATCTTACATCTTTGATTTCACATTACTAACTAAATACTAATAGACTAGTGTTGCTTTATTATTAATATAGTGTCACCGGGTAACTAAAATATCACTACACTAACACAAATATAATCCAGACAAGATTTGTATTTTGTACTCAAGAGCAAAATAAATACCTATATAAATCGTTAACTACATGGCAAAACCTTGTTTTTGTTCATAACTTTGTTTACATATGACTATTGAGATATTTTATTGTGGCCTGGGTGTGCTTCAATCCAAAACTAGTACGAAAAAATATTACCACAATTTTTCACCGCTAGATTTAAATTTTACTTAAAATAACTTTATATCATATACGTAATCGCACCTACAGTTACATGTACTTACTAATTTTATGAAATTAATCATTTATAACATTAATTATAATTTAGTAATAAAATTCAATCCAAGAAAACAATTGCAATATTCATGGTAACCTCACCTTCGTCTGCAAACACTAACAGCAAAATGAACATTTTGCGTATAGAAAAGATATTGAAAATCGCTAAATTTATTCGCTCCTTTTCTACTATAAGTCTACCATCTTGATGTGAATTTCCATACTAAGCGTCTTCCTTCACAAAATTAGTTTTTTTGTTCAATAAAATTGCACGTAACTTTATGACACATGTATCACACGTTGAAAATAGAGTATATTTTAATTATTTTAAGAAAAACTTCCAAAATTTTAACTGTTCACCGAGAAAATAGCTTAACATCGTAGAACTCGTCTAATAGAAAGTAGCTTTTCGCTCGTGGATGTTGTCATACAATTTGACAGATCACAAGCGCGAGGATGTACGCAACGTTGCACGCGACGAAGTGTCAAAATTACATTTTGACAGCTAAAGTCGAGGTTGAGAATGAGAGGTTATCGGACTTCTCTTTCTCACAATTTTACATCCGTGAAGTTGTGAATGCCAATTTCATAAATTAGCATGGAAAATTCGTACATCGGATGTGATCATCGGATGCAAACATCCTTTGCGCATTCACAATTTAAAGCTCACGGATGTTTCATCCGATGCAAGGATGTTTACGTGTTGTGAATAGCACTCCTGCTTACAGCTCTACATTTGAATGAAATTATAACTAAAATGCGTTGAATGTATATGTTAAACTCAAAGACCGAAAACGCTCACTAAACGAAAAAACAGCTCACAACGCATTTTGGTCAATTTAAAAATATCCACATCGCAAATTCGTGTTATGGCTCTTATAAAAACTCCCATGACGCGTTGTGGCAATCACAGAAAGACCACATAACGAAATTTGTGTCGTGGCTATCATGCTATATGACCACAACGCATTGTGGCAATAAAGAATTGCAATGGTGCGTTCTGACGACGGACGTGCGTCTCTCACAAATGTTTAACCCATATTGTTTGTGTTGAACAAAAATGTTATTCCCTGTTATGGAGAATCCGCCATATTGGATTTATGATGACGTCACATATAAAAAAAACCATATATCGTTGTTTAAAAAACAAAGTACCCTTCGTTTGTTTTCGGGCAAATACTGTCTCTGTACCACATTTCATCATAATCGGTTCAGCGGTTTATCATTTCCCCTATCAAATGTCATCCCCCTTTTTACCCCTTTAGGCGTAGATTTTTGACAGAAAATAAATCTTATGTTTTTTAATAGAAAAGGTTTATCTCTCTACCAAGTTTAATCTCAATCGGTTCAGCGGCTTAGCTTTTACCATACAAAGTTTCATCCCCCTTTTCACCCCTTTAGGGGCAGATTTAAAAAAAAAGTAGCTTATGTCCGTCCCCTGGTGCCAAACTATCTCCACGCAAATTTCATAAAAATTAGTCCGTCGGTTTAGCCCTGAAAACGTACCAGATAGACAGACAGAAACACAGACTTTCGCATTTATAATATCAGTTTACGTTAGTAACAATGATGTTATAATACAAAAAACATAGATAGGTTACATGCTCTCGAAAAGTGGCACCCCCAAAACTTTGCTAATTAGCCAACCCGGACTTGGTCAAATAATATGAAAAATAATGTTACAGAACCAACAATGTCATGCAATGCCTATTGCGCATTCAAAATTCTAAAATATTTTAATATTCCAAACGTCTTTTATAATATACACGATCATGTGATGACGCAGCCACCCAGTTTTAATCTTCGTTTACATTTATTAAAAGCAATAATATATAATTCATCATTTTCAAATGTATAATTAAAAAATCTTGGCGATCTTTTTAAATAAATATACTATACTCATGCACATTATTCAAGAAAAACGAAATTCGAATAAAAGCAAACATATTTTTTTACTGTCTAATCCCATTAGGTATCAGTCATATTTTTTGTAAATGTCTGTTCTGTGGAATTAATTACTAATATTCTATGAATTAGTCATGGATTCGCTTAAAATGTAGTAAGAAATAGAAATTGACCAATCACAATGATTTAGAGAGCTATGTGATTTGTTACTTTGAAATGCAATTATGTTTTACATTGCATAGCGACGCAGTGCAGTATATATTTGTCTCACTTTGTAACGTTGTAACTGGGACAATAATATACTTGGATTAGTACTAAAGTAACCTATCTACCTCTTTTGTATTATAATATCATTGATTAGTAACTAATTAATTTGTGATATTAGTATGGATATCGACAAACGTATTGTTCTCGTCGATCTATCCGATTTCGTATTTAGATAATAGGTTGTTTCATGAAACAATGAGGTTTCACACAACAGATACATTATAATCTGCCCAATTATAGGATCGGACGACAACATATAGATTTCCTAAAAATATTTACTATTTAATTTGGGATTATATTTATAGTCCATTGAAATGTTACATGGACCCTGCGTTTGTCTGAGGATGCGACGATACTTTTAGGATGTGTGGGGGGGGGGGTCACTAGAAGCTTAACCCCAAGTTTGTGGGGTCGCAACCCTTGTCCCACAGCCGCCATATTGGAAAAAGGGGTGCAAATGCCTTTTTCGATATATCTTTCAAACTACCAACCCTACAAAAAATTTATTAAGATATAATTTGTAGCAAATCGAATTTTCGAAAATTCGATCGAAAAAAGAGCAAAAATTTTCAGCTATTCTGTCCTACTTTTTTGGATGGTCCAGGCTCTGATTCAGGATCCAATTCGGTGTCGAAAGTAAAACTTTGCGGAATGACGAGAGTTAAAATTGGAGTCATTGTTGGTAATTCATCGTCGATTTCATTTTCTTCTATTAATTTTGATACTTCCATGATATTGCTGCACGTTTCTCCAGAACAATGGAGGCATACTGCAGGGCATTTAAGGCCTGCTTTTCTGCAACCGCACATGCTTCCACAATTTCCTTTGCATCTGCAGAATATTAATTTCATGAGCTCGGGGGGTGCTGGAGGCTTGGAAGTTTGGATTGGTATCCAGATATTTCCATGCTTTTTCCAGCCCCAATCTTCAGGATTATAATGTTTCCCGAGCCACGACTGAACCTGGTGATATACCCGGAGACTGTGGAAGCGGGCTGCATCCTGTGTTGGAGGAAGTGATGATAAACTGAAAGAATTTTTGGTTACTGTCTTGGCGAATCTTTTATATCGCATGCTGTCCAAAGAATCATCTTTATTACCGCCGTATAGTGCAACGAAAAAACGTTCGCCACCGAGAGTGAGCAATGATGGATCAACTTTTTCATTGAGGAATAGCGCTGTACCACCCGCCAACTCAGGATGTTTTTCCATAACTTTTATAAATTTCAATTTACCCATGTTATAAGTTGCATATGTTGTGTCACATCCTGAGAAAGCATGGAGAAACAGTAAGTTATCTGCTATAACATCTCCATAACCAAAACCAGAAGGGCTATACAACAGGTCAGATGTCCGGCCCTTAGAAGGTTTTAAAAAGAAAATGTTAGGTTGAAAAATTTTTGCTCTTTTTTGCTTAAACTTCTTTATTTTTGAATTTTCAGGAAAAAGTAATGTAAGCAAACTTGTAGAAAATTCGATTTGCTACAAATTATATCTTAATAAATTTTTCGTAGGGTTGGTAGTTAAAAGATATATCGAAAAAGGCGTTTGCACCCCTTTTTCCAATATGGCGGCCGCGGGACAAGGGTTGCGACCCCACAAACTTGGGGTTAAGCTTCTAGTGACCCCCCACACACATCCTAAAAGTATCGTCGCGTCCTCAGACAAACGCAGGGTAAGGCCTATATTTTGTAACATTTCAATGGACTATTAAAAAATATGTACATACTCGTATCAAATGACATTAATGTTCTTATTTTTAAAAAACGCTTTAAATAACTCAATATGCAATTTAGAACAAAATGCAAATTAATTGACGTAACAGTGCCTACAATATTCACATATGCACAATAATTTATTCAAGATTTGCGTAGATATTAGACGTCAGCGTGGTCGGCAACAAAATGTGTTTATAACAAAATTAACAGCTACCTAATTTTAAATTCCATTCTACAGAAATAGAGTGGTTTAAGTTTTCTTTTTTTTGCATCTTATAAATCTTAGACAACAAATGTTTTGTACTTCATTTTGACAAAGATATTAACAATTATGTTTTCGAATAAAGATTACATTATGTCGGTAACAAGAAAATTGTGTGTTTAAAAACAAAGATAATTTTATTTAAGTAACTAAGTTATATTTTTATAAATAAAAATGAAACTAATATGTTGGTAACATAAAAATATTATTTGTTCAATTTTTTTTAAGATTCGATTATTTTAACTCGCCTTTGAATTTTACTATTCTGGATATGTCTCAGTATAATCCAACGTAACGATGAAGAAAACTCGCCGTCAATAATTTGAGAACGATAATTAGATTACTATGAGGCTCAAATTTCAATTGCGAAGTACTCTGACAAATCGATAAAAATTTGGTTAAGTATCATATTTATCAATAGTTATTATCAAACTATAACGTATTCCCAATGGTCATGATTTATTTCGTGATTTAAACAGCTTTTCTATTTGAATCTTCAAAAGGTTCACATCTACATTTGAGTCCACACCACCACCACAGTAGTTTCAACTGCATGCAATCAGTTTTTACTTTGCAGAAATCCATCCCAAGTGATCCATCTGTGTATGTTTTAGCTATCTTCCGCCCAAAAGCTTAATAAGCCTGACCAAGCCGGATCTCGAATTTCCTGAAGATGCTTCGTTGAGAAGAAGTTTAAAGCTTTGAGCGCGAGGTATATAATATATACAAAATTAATTAGAATATATACAAATTAATCACAATTGTTTCTTTCAGCTGTTTATCTCAAATAATCTGAAAAAAAAACCATAAGAGAGAAACAGAAAACGAGCCTATTCGTTGTGTTCCGTTTTGTTTTTACTCTTAATAAGGAGTATTATGAAGTGTCAATGATAAAATTTGTATTTCGAATATCAAAACTACTATAGACTTGTGACCTAGCCGCCAGAAGATTTCGAGTAGAAAAGATTTCGCGATGTGAAACTTTACTTCTGGAATTTGATTAATAACGAAAACATCGATATGGGCATAGTCTTGTCTCCCAAGAATTAGTTAGTTAAAAATATCTATTATGGCTCCCGCAGCAAATTTAAGCAACAGCTTAAGACATTACTCTTAGAGGAACTTAGTCCACTAGCGTATATTTGAAGTGGTCGTACATTCGCATTCTAATTGTTATATTCGTACTCACATTCATGTACACACTCGTGCTCTCATGCTACTTTTCACATTCACTTTCATAATCATATTCATCCTAATACATATTTACCAAATGTTCATAGTATTCGTATTTATGTACCTATTGACTATTCTGTACAACATTTACATATACTTTAATAATGGTAGTGTAATAATACTAGTTATACTATTTTCTTTCTTACACTATAGTTTATGTATGTAGCAACTTTTCCTACCACATTTTCTTCACTTATAATTATATAAATTATATTGGCTCAATTTGTCATCACAGGCGCACTGAGTAGAACAGTCATTTTATAATAAACTCAGAAAACGCACGTTCAACTATTGAGTGCTGACAGAATACCAGCGCTTTAGCCAGTCTGCAACATAATATTGAGCCAGGACCTCTTCGTAGTCACAGCACATGTCAGGCATATTTTCTTTTTTTTTTCCTTTGTTCGTTGTTTTTCTTTACTTTTTTTCGCTTTTTTTTCTTTTTTATTGTATTATTTATTCTTTGATTGCTTTTACATTTACTGTGTTGTGTGCTGTGCTCCGAATAAACTATTTATCTATCTATTAAGTGTCAATACAGAACACGGTAGTTAACCGAAAGCACAGTATAAATCTCCTAAAACTTAGACTCAAATGTTGCTAGGGCACACTAATTATTAAATTTTCAAACAAGCCATAGGACATAAACGATCTACCTAAATATTGTCACTCAGTAAAAAAAAAAATTAAAAATGTCTACAAGTTATTCAAAATATTTTTAGGTCGCTTTTGACGTAATATTTTAATGTAGTAGGTAATTATAATAACAGACATCACATTTTTTTTAAATGTATTCTGTTGAATATCAATCGTTTGTATAATTTATTATCATCGATTTCGATAATGATGACAACACATGACCAACGAATGCGTCATAACATTAGCAATGACGTCAATCTATGCAAAAAAAGAAATGTCTGTGTCAAAAAAATTGAGAACATATATGTAGATACTGATAGATTGCATCTTAGACGTAGGTATAGTAAATACCAAACTCTACAACTAGAGTTTGATGAATAATCAAAGCAAGCGTGCGCTTTCATGGAATTAAGGCGTGGTGTAGAAGAGGATCAAATGAAATAAATAACGCTTACCGATTGGGGGAAAAGAAAGATAGCAAACCGCGCCCTATTCTTGTAATCTTTACAACAAACTGGAGAAGAAATGAAGTACTCAAGAACAAAAAGAGACTGAACTCAGAAATCTACATCAGAAAATACCTCAGCAAAGAAACCCAGGAAAGGAGGAAATAGTTTCTGCCCCAATTAAGGGAAGAGCGAGCAAAAAGCAAAATTTGTTATTTTTTCAAGTACAAAATAGTCACTAAAGAACCGAAAGAAGACAAAAGAGACAAGAAGAAAACTAGACTACGTGGCACAGGGTAGATCTGCGCCACTGTCACTACCCTTAACATCAAAAAACGTCTAATAGACACCGACAACGGGAAACCCAACCTAACCAACAAATGTACTCACCCAAAAAAATATTCAAAACACAACCCGAGATAGCTGATCACCGTGGGGAAAGGCAACCACTACCCTCCAAATATTACCTCCTTACCTGAAATGAATAATTTTGTAACCAAGAAACAACAAAATTCCAAACACATACATGTAGCTACGTACAACACACTCTCTTTAAGGTCCAAAGAGAACCTTCAAGAACTTTTATGTTCTATAGAAGATATAAAGTGGAACATGGGAGAGGCTTGATCGAAGTAAGAAGGAATGGTGAAGCTATTGGGGAATACCGTCAAGTTACATTGTATCATAAAGGCGAAACTTCAGGAAGACATGGAGTAGGATTCTTAATTAAAAAAGAACTAATGAACTAAATGGCGAAAATAAATATACTCGCTATTGGGATCCCTCCAGCCAAAGAAATATGGTACATAGTGCAAATATGGAATAATGAAAAAAAACAATGGAATAAGTAACAGAACTTTCAGACAACGCGCAAAAATTGTGAACGTAACAATGAGAATAAGAAATTTGAAGTGGACATGGACTGGCCATATAATTAGAGGCATTGAGAAATGTAACAAAAACATAATATTTTGATATCCAAGAAAAAGGAAAAAAGAGCGAGGTAGACAGTTTCGAAGATGGGAAGACGAAATAACCTTAACGGATAGAAGCCATATATAAAAAAAAGACGAAATAGAGATTATAGCAGGAAAACATGGAGTAGAAAAGCGCTAAATAGAATAGAGTGGAAAGAAATGGAATAGGCCTTTGCCGAGGTCGGGCAAACCGACCGGGTTGTCGGTGTCGCTGACTCGCCAGAGTCGCTAAGATACGACTCAAATTAATGTAAAATTCTGTGTCTGAATTAAAGGCTTATTTTATATTATTATTATAAAAGAAGTTCTCATAGTAAAAGCAATGTAGTGTGTCTTGTTTATGTTAAGAGTCAATAAGTTCAATTTTAGCCAAGATACTATGGTAAAAAGTATGGCTTCAACTCGGAATTGTTTTTTTTTTTTTCAAATTTGGACCAAAAACTAGGATAGTAATATCATCATATTATGGAATACGCGATAAAGCTTTCGATCTCGTAATTTCATATCTGGCTGACCGAGAACAAAAAGTGAGTGTATGGGGTTACATCTGTCGATTCTAAATTAAAGACGGGCATTCCCCAAGGATCAATCTTAGGACTGTTATTGGTTTTTATTAATAATCTCCCATTTATGCTTAAAGACCTATGTGATGTAATATTATTTGCTAATGACACATCACTATTGTTTAAAGTAAATAGGAAGGACGTAGATATTTGCGGACATAATACGACCTTGGCAGATGTCTCGAGATGGTTCGCTGCTAATAATTTACTACTGAATGCACAAAAAACCAATTGTGTCAAGTTTTCCCTATCCAATATACACAGAATCCATAATAAATTAGAACTGGGTGGGAAACAATTAGAATTAGCGAAATCAACTTCTTTTCTTGGTTTTACAGTAGATAGTAAGTTACAGTGGGCGGACCATATCGGGGTTTTGGCTAATAAGCTCAATTCGGCAATATATGTTATTAGACGCATTAGACAGTTGACAGATGTGGCCACGGCTATGCTGGTGTATTTTGCATATTTCCATAGCCTTATGTCTTATGGCCTACTACTGCGGGGATCAGCTGCGCATATGAATTCTATCTTTATTTTACAAAAGAGGCAATATGTACCATCTACAGTATAAATGCATGAGAGTCGCTGAGAGACCATTTTAAAGACGTAAAGGTTGATGTGACGTGAAGGAAAGGTGTTATTAATGGTATGGAAACTCGTGGTCGTGATCAGCTAGTTACTGCTAAATTTAAATTACATAAGTCAAGTGGGTCATTTCGTCGTTTTTATAATCAAATTCCTCAAGAAATTATTCAATTAACGGAAAAACAATTTAAACTTGTTATTAAACGCACACTGGTTGGAAAAGCATATTACAAAGTTAGCGATTTCATTGAAGAAAAAACAATAGTCTGGAAATAATCTTCTCTGAACACGCATTTACTGGCTTATGAAGATTGTATTTTAAATAACTATTGTAGAATGATGTTGAAAAAATTATACCTGACTGAGTTTCTTGTCGGTTCTTCTCAGTGTTCAGGTTTTCTTTTCGAACGACCACGAGTTTCCGTACCATTAATAACATCTTTCCTTTGAAATAGATCTATATTTTTTCTAGTGTACATTATGTTTTCATAAATGTATAACAAGGGCAAGGTGAGCACATCAATCTTTACGTCTTTAAAGTTAAGTAAATATGACGTTCAGAAATACCTGCAATTGAATAAATTGATTTGACTTTGACTTTGATCGGCATACGTAAAAATTTTAGAATAAGGCAATTTCAATATACGTAAGTCATTAATGTACTCGAATTATTTATTAGACATTTAATTCGAATTCATACATACATCTTCACGATATATCTCTAACGGTGTAGTCAGAGGGGACGGAGCATCAAGCAACGCGATCGTTACATACTTCTTTCGGCTCCTCCAATCTTATCATTCTCTTCTCAATAATTAGCAAACTCAAATCGAAAAGTTGGCTTATCATTTGTTTGTTTTAAAGAAACTCAATTTAGTTTTAAAGAATTCGTAGAATGTATACATAATGTACTTACTTTATGTATTAAATATATTGCATATGTATGAAATATATCCAACTAAACTCTACGCCAATTTAATGCTCTTTGATAGTCTCCTTCATGGTTAGTATTACCTATGTGGTATAATAAATACAGTTTTACGGTACAATATATCAAAACATAATAAACAAAATGTGACGTACAGATTTAACCAAAGACTATGTACGTAACTGAGTGGCACAGAAATGTTTGGAATCAACATTCAATACGTAACTAAAATATTGCTATAGTCGTCATTAAAATATTGCTAGGTAGATTAAATTCATGGTCATATTTTGCAACACCGTTTCAAAGCTTGAATATTATATCGGTATATGTAGAATACGTACATTATAAATAATATATATAACGTACATTATAAACAATATATAAATATATGTATATATGTAGTTAAACCATTAAAGTAACTACGACGTACATATATTTATAACTACACGCATAATTATACGACAGTACTTCTTCTCTAAATAGTATAAAACAGTCGCTGTCCGCATCTGTCTCTTCTCCGCCAACTTCTTCTAAACCACGCAACGGATGTTGATACGGTTATCGCTATTATTTAGAGAATTTCTTCTAGAAGTTTTTTGTATAGGTACATTATAATAATTCCCATTCGGGTGAAGCCGGGCAGGTTGCTAGTCTAATCTATATACACAAAAATGAATGTTTCTCTGTATGTTTGTCCTCTATACGTTCGTAAATCATTAATCCGATTGTGATGAAACTTTGTTGAGTTGTTCTGCGTATGCCCGCAAAGTATTTTAGTAAATAAAAGTCGCAGGTAACAGCTAGTATGTAATAAATATATGTGTATCGTAAACTCGTAATAGTACAACAATATTTTTATGTTATGTAAATCATGTACTTTACTAATAATTTAACTCTATTGTTAATTTACATTTTATTTGTCCATGTGTACCTATGTTATGTTATTGTTTTTCTTTGTTAGATGAAATAAAGCGACGGAAAACTAGTATAAATAATAAATATTAATTAACGAAAAATAATTATCTGTAAATATTTATTATTAGTAAATACTTGACACGTAAACAGCGTACACATTTTTAAGTTATTACTTTGTAGTACACTAACTGTGCCCGCGGCTCCACTTGCGGGGATTACGAACTTATTTTTTTGTTATTATTATTTTATTATTACAAGATTTTATTTAACTTCACACATACATATATTTGTATGTTTAGTTCAAATCTTGCAAGCCAAATTTGAAGCACTTCCTCTAAACTTACGAGGTTGAAATTTTGTATACTTGTTCAGTTCTGATCTGACACTAAAACGATAGAAATAACCAGATGCTGCAGTCAGAAATGTCTCCTAACGAACTCTTCGACAGTTATTGGGACGGACACGAAAACTTTACATACACGATTAATTGTGATAGCTAAATATAATATTCACCACGAACTCATGCTGCAGCCAGCATCGTCTACTCATGAAAGTACTCCTCAACGATTATTATCAGTGAAACACAGCATATAGGTTTAGTTTTGATTGCTAAACGAAAACGAAAAAATAACCTTGAATTGACCTTGACCACTGCTCACTCACTCTCGATGGCGAGGTCGTCTCTTTCTAACCAAATCAATTAGAAAGGATCAACCTCTTTCTTGAGTGAGTGAGAAGCTTATAAGATAATTTTTCTAGTACTACCTTGAAGTTTGTTCTCCAACATCACCTAAAACTTACTTTATTAGTCGCAGCAATTAAGGCTTGATATTGTATAAATTGTCCGATAAATAATCTTTTGCGCGTTAAATAGTGGCTTTCTTTAACGATTAACGGGTAGATAAATGTAGACGATAATAACCTTTTTATTAAAATGTAACCCTGTTCATACATACTTACAATAAAATTGTATTTCAATTTTTACAATAATAATATTATCGAAATAATAATTAATTTTAGCGGTCGATTGTATGCCATACTGTCGCAATGATATATTGAATGCACAGACAAATTATTGAATGTTAGCGGTCGACATTTATTCATTGCTAAAATATTAAATTCATGTAAAAGTGAGGAGCTATCATGTCTAAATTTCCTAATGAAATATGACGATAAGCAATTAGAAGGTCTTCTTTAAAAGTAATATGAGTCATAGTTCAATGAATGTTTAAGTATCGTAAGAATTTCGCAATGACGTAAAGACGAGCATTTCCGCTAAACTCTTTACATACAGTTGATTGCAAATATTAAACGAAACTTAACAAATCAACTTTAAACAAACGTTTGATTTGTGGTTACCAATAGTTTTAAATTTGGTTTAAATACATATTATTTTTGGTCACGTTTGTGCCTACGATTTCATTTTGTTGCCATTTCTAAGAAACTTCTCAAAATCGGAATTGAAGTCGAGGTCAAGGTTAAGTCCTCGTCTGACGCTGTCGTCGTACTATCACCTGCCAAATGTAGCGACCACATCGACCTTGCAGCTACATATATGCAATTTTAACTCAATAACAACAACATAATATTAAAAAGGTAAGCACATTGCAATATATTAGGTAATTATCTATTTATACACATAATGTGGTTTATGAATAAATTATTTATTTTATAATGTTGAAATATAAAAATCGAGTGGGTCTTTTTTTAAGAAGTCACGTAATTAACAGATAAAAAAGTTGTTAAATGTTCACATAATAACAAAAAATCTTTTTACAAACGCCAAAAATTAGAAGTACACGTAGTCTGAGAATGATCCTTTATGTATACTTAGTGTATTTATTGCCGCTTAAAAAAATATTTTAACCGTACTCTGTGTAAGATAATGTCGAAGCACTTTATTTTATTGTCGATAAATTCTCAATTTCTTTAATCTTACGTACTACTATGTATCATCTGCTATTAATCTCTTATAAGTTATAAGAGAGAAACAACAAAATCGAAAAGATTTCGATTTTTCACAATTGTTGCGAGATATAAAACTGACCGAGTTTCTAGTCAGTTCTCAGCGCGTATTTTTTTTCAATTAATTTTAACATTATTTATTAATTAACATTAAAATATGTATAATGAATTTAATTATATCTACTACACGAGAACTTCATTTCATTAGCTACATAATTAACCTCTGATGCCGTTAGTATAGGAAAGATGCATACAGCCAGAATGTGCACATCACAAATCGTCTACAACCTTGACAAACACTGCTTAAAATGCGATTACCTAAAATTGGTAACAAAATTTTGAAAGCCGACCTCGTTCACAAAATACGTTATTTCAGTTCCGTAGTCAAATTAGTAAAAACTTACGGTCTTGTCATATCTGTCTACCCCTTTCCGTTTGTCAGTTTGTTAGCCTGTCCGTATGTCACGACCGATTTTAGTCCGGCGTACCTACTAAAATGAAATTTGGTACAGAGACATACAAAAAAAATCGGGTAATCAGTTATCCAAACCCATAATGAAAATCAAAAAAATTAAATAATGAGTATGTTGGTCTGATTTTTATTAATATATCTTTTACTTTGTCCAAAATTGTAATACAATTCCAAGTTATCACGTGTCCGATACGTTTTTAAATCGGTGCGGCGTATTGACTATGTCGGTGCAAAAGCAGAGCTTGTAAATAATAACAAAAGTTTACCAAATAAACAAGACAATAAAATTAAACAACATTAAAATCTGAGGCTACTCGTATAATGTCGTATCGGATAATAATCAACTCTTCATTATAATCAAGGATGTTCATTCGTAACAATTACCCGTTTCATTTCACAATATCGTAATTAAGTAATATAAATAACTTACATTTACTTTTCATTCAAATCCAGTATGTAAATATCAATATATTAACGTTACTGCAGTAACCATATAGCATATATGTACAGAATTTCGAGATAAATTGAGTAACACGTATTGAAATTACGATTTCGCTTAAACTTAAAGTAAAAATATTAAGATTATTTAATGGGATTTCATTACTCATACAAAATTGCAATAGATTTTGTTATCACTTTTACATACGATCTTCTGCCTTGTATCGGTGTAAAAAGTATAAGCATTCCAAACAATGTTCTTCGAGCAAAAGTCTAAATCACTCATAATGTTCGCGACTAATTATCATAACCCGTCGTAGTAATAATGAACAATATTTTAATATATTTATAGTCTGTCCACCCCGCCAAAACACGGTGTGATGTTTGATTATATTTATGTATTTTTGTCTTTTATTTTATTTGTAAGTTTACGAATAGTTTAGTTTTAAGTTTATTATTTTATTATTGTATGGGAAATAGTTTATTTTTTTTTATTTTTTTTATTTATTTGAATATCTCACAGCCTACAAATTTATATTCCATTTAATATTTAATTTTACATGCCAATTTGAGAGATATCTACATTATATACAAACATTGCATAATATAATTCCAGAACAGTAAAAAAGTGAAGACAAAATAATTTAATACCAATAACTTAACTACATATGTGGCCATACTCTTAATTGACTGAATTTTCTTTTTATATATGTATTTTATCATGATTGTGTAAATGACATGGCGAGTGCATGTGTGCAATATGTGTAATATTGTGTGCATTTGTGCATGTGTCGTTACATGGGTATACATTTGCTTGTTTATACAGATGAGTGCAAGTCACATGTGTGTGTGTGTGTGTGTGCGCGCGTGTGTGTGTATATGGTATATGGTTCAGAACACATTATTTAAATAAAAATAACACCATTTTGGTGTTATTCTTTATTGCTTCCATTACTTTGTTTTTGAAATTTTGATCATTAAGATGATGAATATCTATATGTGAAAAATATGTATTGTATTCCCGTGCCAAACGAATCATAATTGAACTTTGCGCATAGTTAGTATGACAGCGGGGTACGTGAAAATAACGTGGTCTCCGAGTAACAACACTAGAAGCACATATACCTACACGCTCCAACAAGCGAGGACAGTCTACTCCACCGTTCATTAATTTATATAAGAATACCATGTCCGATACAATTCTACGATGGCGTAATAATAAAAATTTATATTGTATAATAAATTCGCGGTATTGAATCGACGTTAGTTTGCCTGATCGACGCTAGAGCAAAGTAAAAAATCTTCGCTGATTACCCTCTATTTTATCCACAGACAAATTAGCCTAAGAACAGGAAATGAAAGGGCACCGTTTTCTGCCATCGATGCGCACAAACGCTCATATAACTTCAAACACAAACGCGCGGTCGCGCGCTCCTTTAGTATTAACCAGAAAGCAGATCCGTGACCTGTGTCTAATTCTTTTAAAAAATATAGTATAAATTACGTAAACAATGCCAAATTGCGCTGTAAAGTGGTGTGGTAGTGACAGTCGTAAAAATAGTTTCAAAAAGGATAATATCACGTTTCATCGGTAAGTATAAAATTAATAATAAAAATTTATACCAAAAAAATGCAGAGCTCTGACTATACTGGTCCCTGGTAGCTTTGAGTCAGTGTTTGTCCTTGTCTAGCAAGTTATAATTACATGTTGCGTCCTCACTCTTGCAAGATGGCACGTGTAAGTAGGGACGCGAAAAAACGTATCGATATATCAATACATTTTCCATTAATTTTGAGAATTTATAACGACTACCACTCTTTGAAATTATGTACCTAGTTCCATCCATACTATCCATACTATATAATAATATAATATGTAATATATATAACTTATAATTATATAATATAATATATTAATATATAATATAATGTATATAATTATACAATATTATATAACTGTATAATCCTTAACCATACTATCCATATCCATACTAATATTATAAATGCGAGTCTCTGTCTGTCTGTCCATCTGTCTGCTTGGTTTTCAAGGCTAAACCGCCGTACCGATTTTAATAAAATTTAGCATGGACGTAGTTTGACACTAGGGGATGAACATATGCTGCTTTATTTTTCAAAAATCTACCCCTAAAGGGGTGAACAAGGGGATGAAACTTTGTATGGGAAATTTTTAACCCCTGAACCGATTAAGACGAAATTTAGTATAGTACATAGATAAAACCTTTTCTATCAAAAAACATACTTCTTTTTTCCAAAAATCTACCCCTAAAGGAGTGAAAAGGGGATGAAACTTCGTATGGGAAATTTTTAACCGCTGAACGGATTAAGATGTAATTTGGTACAGAGATACACCTTTTCTATTAAAAAACACAGTTATCATTAAAAAGATGTCACCGTTCTTTTTTCAACCGACGAAAAAATGATGGAGGTTCTCAAGTCGGTGCATATTTTTTTTTGTACACGGCTATGCGTAGCTTTTTACAGAGTAGTCTGATTTTGATGATTTTCTTTTATTGAATAGAATATATCTCGAGTTTTGGGTTCAATTTAAATTTAAAAAATTTAAGAATACAATTTAACCGACTTAAAAATACACTGAAAAGTACAAAATAACTATTCTTTACTAATCAAAACTCGAATACAAAAAAAAAATACTTTGTACATACGATACAAATACCTAAATTCGACAGTTACTGAAATCGATGCAAGCCTCCCAAACTAATAGACTTTCTGTTGTGGCACATTAATTTGGAACCCACTTTAATAACCGTCAAATTTAATTATGTACATACAATCTTCACACCATATCCCTAACGGGGTAGTCAGAGGGACGGAGCGCCAAGCGTTGCGGTCCTTACATACTTCTTTCGCTTCTTCAAATCTCATCATTCTCCTCACACATTTTTGCCTAGGTATGCGAGTGCTTTTGACATTTCCGTCGGCTAACACTCTAGCAAATTTAATTATATACGTATTTATATCGTATGTATAAAGTTTTTTTTTGTGTTTGAGTTGTAATTAGTAAAGGATAGTTATTTTATACTTTTCAGTGTTTATTTCTAGTAGGTTTAAATTTTTTCTTAATTTTTTTTATTTCTCCCATTTGAGTGACCTTGGTCTAAATAAATATATAGGACGGGTCTACAACTAACTACTTTTCTAATTATAGAACGAAATGATATAAAAATGTATCATCAATATAAATAAAGCTTATAATTAGTAATTATTATTTCGTGTATCTTCAAAGGCCAAGCTCAATACCAGTGCAATTTAAATGGGACCACCTCGGAAGTATATCAAACAAAACAAAAATTTTAAATCGGTACACAATTAAGGTTATCGGTGAACAAACATAAAAAAACATACAGACGCACATAGAATCTCCTTCTTTTTAAAGTTGGTTAAAAAAATACATACAGACGAAAAGGTTGAGTGGTTCTACCACCAAAGCTTTTCAGTTTCGTTTTTTGTCAATTTAATTTTTTGTTTTACATTAAAGTCAGTAAGTTTACATTAAACATTAGGAGAAACACGTACTACCCAAACCAATTTGATTTGCATTTCTATTCCAAATTTTTGATTTTTTTGTTTCGAAATAAAGAATCTTGTTTTGATTATACATACATATTTTATTATTTCTATTTTTAAAACAAGCTTATGAAAATAATTCTTGTATTTATCGATATATACAATATCTACGAGTACATCACTATTTGGTTTAGTACGTGACGTTACCTTGCCGCCCGCTTACGTCTCATTCCTCTAACCTTGACAGAATAGTTCGCTTAGAAATTCGTAAACATTTCAGGTCTCTAGGGTAGTTTGTCTGTGATTTTATCAATGTATTTGATATAAGAAGGAGACCAAACCGGAGACGCAAATTCTAAGATACTTCTGACATAAGCAAAATACAACACCCTCAGAGAAACTGTGCTTTTAAAAGATTTTGTTATTCTGATCAGAAACCCTAACATTTTATAGGCTTTACGAGTTATATATTCAAAATGATTATTAAAATATTATTATATATTATACAGTGAAAGAAATAGATATAGAAATAGCGACGGTTATAATCGATGTAAATATTATCACTTTGGACGTCGCTAGTTGTGTACGAATGGGAATTGATTTAATAAAAAGGATCTTGTAAGGGCGTTGCTGCTCGGGAGTTGGAGCACTCTTTAGACATATAGTCATAGCCGCCCAACGGCCGAGAACGCCTTCACCCGCACGGCCCGCGCCACAGACAAACTACCCTAGAGACTTAAAAAGTTTACGAATTTCTAAGCGAACTATTCTGTCAAGGTTAGAGGAATGAGACGTAAGCGGGCGGCAAGGTAACGTCACGTACTAAACCAAATAGTGATGTACTCGTAGATATTGTATATATCGATAAATACAAGAATTATTTTCATAAGCTTGTTTTAAAAATAGAAATAATAAAATATGTATGTATAATCAAAACAAGATTCTTTATTTCGAAACAAAAAAATCAAAAATTTGGAAAAGAAATGCAAATCAAATTCGTTTGGGTAGTACGTGTTTCTCCTAATGTAAAACTTTAATGTAAAACAAAAAATTAAATTGACAAAAAACGAAACTGAAAAGCTTTGGTGGTAGAACCACCCAATCTTTTCGTCTGCATGTATTTTTTTAACCAACTTTAAAAAGAAGGAGATTCTATGTGCGTCTGTATGTTTTGTTATATATGTTCACCGATAACCTCATCAATTGTGTACCGATTTAAAATTTTTTTTTTTGTTTGATATACTTCCGAGGTGGTCCCATTTAAATTGCACTGGTATTGAGCTTGGCCTTTGAAGATACACGAAATAATAATTACTAATTATAAGCTTTATTTATATTGATGATACATTTTTATATCATTTCGTTCTATAATTAGAAAAGTAGTTAGTTGTAGACCCGTCCTATATATTTATTTAGACCAAGGTCACTCAAATGGGAGAAATAAAAAAAATTAAGAAAAAATTTAAACCTACTAGAAATAAACACTGAAAAGTATAAAATAACTATCCTTTACTAATTACAACTCAAACACAAAAAAAAACTTTATACATACGATATAAATACGTATATAATTAAATTTGCTAGAGTGTTAGCCGACGGAAATGTCAAAAGCACTCGCATACCTAAGCAAAAATTATGTGAGGAGAATGATGAGATTTGAAGAAGCGAAAGAAGTATGTAAGGACCGCAACGCTTGGCGCTCCGTCCCTCTGACTACCCCGTTAGGGATATGGTGTGAAGATTGTATGTACATAATTAAATTTGACGGTTATTAAAGTGGGTTCCAAATTAATGTGCCACAACAGAACGTCTATTAGTTTGGGAGGCTTGCATCGATTTCAGTAACTGTCGAATTTAGGTATTTGTATCGTATGTACAAAGTATTTTTTTTTTGTATTCGAGTTTTGATTAGTAAAGAATAGTTATTTTGTACTTTTCAGTGTATTTTTAAGTCGGTTAAATTGTATTCTTAAATTTTTTAAATTTAAATTGAACCCAAAACTCGAGATATATTCTATCCAATAAAAGAGAATCATCAAAATCAGACTACTCTGTAAAAAGCTACGCATAGCCGTGTACAAAAAAAAATATGCACCGACTTGAGAACCTCCATCATTTTTTCGTCGGTTAAAAAAAGAACGGTGACATCTTTTTAATGATAACTGTGTTTTTTTAATAGAAAAGTTGTATCTCTGTACCAAATTACATCTTAATTCGTTCAGCGGTTAAAAATTTCCCATACAAAGTTTAATCCCTATTTCACTCCTTTAGGGGTAGATTTTTGGAAAAAAGAAGTATATTTTTTATTAGAAAAGGTTTTATCTATGTATTATACTAAATTTCGTCTTAATCGGTTCAGGGGTTAAAAATTTCCCATACAAAGTTTCATCCCCTTATTCACCCCTTTAGGGGTAGATTTTGAAAAATAAAGTAGCGTATGTTGACCCCCTGGTGTCAAACTATGTCCATGCTAAATTTTATTAAAATCGGTACGGCGGTTTAGCCGTGAAAACCAAGCAGACAGACGGACAGACAGACAGACGGAGAGACTCGCATTTATAATATTAGTATGGATATGGATAGTATGGATATGGATTATACAATTATATAATATTATATAATTATATATTACATTATATATTAATATATTATATTATATAATTATATGTTACATATATTATATTATTATATAGTATGGATAGTATGGATGGAACTAGGTATATAATTTCAAAGAGTGGTAGTCATTATAAATTCTCAAAATTAATGGAAAATATATTGATATATCGATACATTTTTTCGCGTCCCTACTTACACGTGCCATCTTGCAAGAGTGAGGATGCAATATGTAATTATAGCTTGCTAGACAAGGACAATCGCTGACTCAAAGCTACCAGCGACCAGTATAGTGAGAGCTCTGCATTTTTTTTATATAAATTTTTATTATTAATTTTATACTTACCGATGAAACGTGATATTATCCTTTTTGAAACTATTTTTACGACTGTCACTACCACACCACTTTACAGCGCAATTTGGCATTGTTTACGTAATTTATACTATATTTTTTAAAACAATTAGACACAGGTCACGGATCTGCTTTCTGGTTATACTAAAGGAGCGCGCGTTTGTGTTTGAAGTTATATGAGCGTTTTAGCACATCGATGGCAGAAAACGGTGCCCTTTCATTTCCTGTCTTTAGGCTAATATGTCTGTGGCCCGCGCCGTCAGCGCCGTCACAACCCGCGCCCTCAGCGGCAATCAAAATCACGTATTCAGCGCTTGCAAGTCCCGCGCCCGCTCCCTCGCGCTCTCCTCTCAATCGGCTCGACGGACCTTAACTCCGACGCCAGTACAACAACCGTGGCAAAAAGGGCCCACGCCCCAAGCGTATTCCTACCCACCCATCAGTCTTCTTAGCGTGCTAGGGAAAATTTACGAACGGTTTCTTCTGGCCCATCTCAAGGCCCACTTAGACACTTCCAGTCTTCTCATCGTAAGCATAGTACAGGACTTTTTGTCGGACCGCTCCTTCCACTATAGAGTCGACGGGGTGCTCTTCTTTCCCAGCCCCATCAAGGTTGGCGTTCCATAGGGCTCCGGTTTATCACCCACTTTGTACTCGCTCTACACGAACGACGTCCCCAAAACCCCCGGTGTAGTAGAGCTCGCCCTATTCGTGGACGATAGCGCACTTTACACGTCAGTCTCTCAAGTTCTCCAAATCGCGGTCATGAGACTAGGTGAGAGAGTTCCGACTTTGGAGAATCGAGGTCAACCCCCTGAAAAGCGCCGCCGTGTATTACTCGAGGGGCACGACGACCAGCCGCGTCCGCCGCGCTAACACTCTCCGCACGATTACACTTTTCGGTCAGGATATCCCCTGGACTAGGAAAATCAAATACCTAGGAGTCACCATTAACAGTGCCATAACCTTCCGTCACAACATCAAAACGGTCAGGGATCGCGCCGGAACAGCAACAACACCTGGAGAGGAAGAAAAATAGAAGACTCGCCTTTTCATTCCGGCTTGAACATAGTTTGTGTGTGGACAGGTCTCTTCGAAAACTGGCCGCACACCCTTAAACGTTGTAGGTAGGCAGGTACCTACAACGTTTGAGGGTGTGCAGCGAGTTTTCGAAGGGACCTGTCCAAACACAAAGTATATTCATTCTATGAATTAGTTAAACTGTACTACTCGAACATTTTTATAAAAAATATTAACATAACATAACATAACATAACTTCACGCTGTATCCCCAACGGGGTAGTCAGAGAGGACGGAGCGCCAGGAGTCGCGGTCCTTACACACACACACAAAAAAATATTAACTTACAACAATTTTGTTATTAATAATTTATTTAATATTTTTAATTTAGAGTATGTTTTACACGATAGTTTTTAATTAATATTAGCTATTTAATTTATGATTATCTATTTATAATAAGTAATAATAGTGATTTCTTAATATTTGATATCGACTTTAACTTTTGACTCTTTAATTCATTTAATAAACTGCTTGGTAGTAATAATTGTATTATGTACGTTTATGTTAGTATAATATATTATGCGGACAAAGCAAAACTCTAATCATAAATAAATTTTTTCATGAAAGTGCGTATTTATTGCAAGAGCATGCTTTAATCATATATATTCGTTTTCTATAAACTAGACGGAAGAATTGAAGCAATTTTAAGGATTACAATTAAATATGAATATGCGTATATGCGTATCCATGATATTTTCGTATGGTTCATTTTAATACCTGTTTGATACAACCGGCCTTAAAAAGCAAATTGCGTGAACTGTAACTGTATGGCGATGTTTATAACGAGAAAAAGATAGGTTAATTGATCGTATATTTGTGATGAAATAGCTTTATTTAAAGAATAGATATAATATCGAAGTAAATTCGAAATTCATTTTTACGTTTTTTTCCAGATTAGTTAGCAGTCACGTATACTACTTAAGTATACCGCACAGAAAATATGTCTGAAAATACACATATTTTTTATGAGAACTGATGTGACATTTTCCTGATTGTAGTTTACCGAAAATCTTTTCATTAGAAACAGAATATTAATTTAAAAATTATTTAAAAATTATAATGTGATACATAAATTTGTACAGTCATAGCAGGTTAACCCGCTCCTTTTCTTCATTCATATATTTGGTATTACTAGTACTATTCTGCAATTTACACTTTATTTATTTTATACTGCATTATATACTGCAATTTATTTTTACTTTTAACTAATCAATAAATGTGTGAACAAACAAACATTAAGAAATAAGCAGTATCTTTGTATGTAAATTTATTATAATGTATCTTTTATATATATGTGTGTCCGTACATACATAAATGTTTAAATAAATAAAAATGATTAAATAAACAAATTTAAATTTAATAACTATTGTTTACAATGATCGCCACAAGTCATTTTTAATGAATTCCTCTCGTACAAATGTCTCCCAAAAACATTCAAATCTTAGGTACTTAATAATCTAATTGACGTAATTAAAAAAAAACAAATGACTGCGTAAAATGTTAAAATGTAATAAGTTTTTTTAACACGCGCTTTATCCGTATTGCGTAAAACGTATAAACACAACTTTTGATATCCTTTTAATTAACTACAGACTATATCATAAAATGCGTCATAACTGTTTGACGGTAATGTCGGTATCATCCACGCTGATGAGGTGCTAAAATTTTAATAAAATTAGCATGCCTTTGCAAAAATACATAGATACATACATATCTTCACGCTGTATCCTTAAGGGGAAGTCAGAGAGGTAAAAATAACTTGTTGAAAGAAAACCTTTAAACAGATAACAATCAATAGGTTTGTATACTTCGATTACATACGGTGCTTTAACTTTACTCGTCTATAAGATTTGATCTTAATTCTGACTGACTCAATTAATGGATGATTTTATTTTTAATTTCAGAAAGGAAATTCATTTGTGTTAAAAGAAGAGGCACTAGACTGTTCACTTAGTATTTAATTAATCTGTACTAATTTTATTAAGAAGTAAACTTTGTTTGTTTGTATGTAAAGGATAAATTCAAAAACTACTCAACCAATTTCAAAAATTCTTTCACCTATGGAAAGCTACATTATCAGCAAGTAACATGGGCTGTATTTTACTTTCAAATAAATTTCTACCCGTGCGAAGCCGGGGCGGGTCGCTAGTTTAACATAAAACAAGAAGTCCAAAATTAAAGTCAAAGTGAAATCAATTTATTCAAGTAAACCCAATTACGAGGTATTTTTGAACGTCAAATCTACTTTAGTCATTAAACACATCTATCTATGGGGGAATTAATAATTCCATATTTACTGTGCTTGGCAAACTAATTTATCGTGCTGTGCTTAGCATGAAAATATGGAGTAATGATGATGTTCTACCTATTTATGTCGTTATTATACAGATATGATTGCTAATACGACATTCGTATTGGTGGACAATTGACAAATTTTATTTTTTTATTTGGGAAATGCTAGGGTTGCAATAACAATAAATATTTTTCAAAGTTATTAAGAGTGATATATTTTCACGATAATATTATATTAAAATGTTGCACCAATGTTATTGGCGCGGTATTGCGGAATTTCGAAGTTTGTCTGTAGAAGGCAGGCACTTCACCTACTGCAAGTACTGACCGGACTAGCCCTGTAATCCGGGCCATAGAATAAGACTACGGTGTTCATCACCTGCCGTAAGAGGCTAAAGAGGCCCTCGGTGTCACGGCCAATCCGAGCGATGGCTCTGGTCGTCCGATAATGCGACCTCAAATCGGACAAATTACGTGTGATCCGCGCTGTTTTAGCATTGCGAGGGTACTGAGAGGCTGTAAAGCGAGAGGGACTCTGTTGCGTTCATTACAAGATCCTGGACTCTTGCGGTACCTTTTTTTAATGCAGAAGAAACCTACCTTATCTAAAACAGGTATTTTACATAATATGAGATGTCCAAGGTTTATTCCCTTATCGATCATATCCATCAAATAATTAATTTAATGTTATCGCTACATATACATAATTCAATGTTACCTAAGGAAAATAGGCATAGAATAAGATAATAAATAGTAAGCAATAAGAGCTACGTAGACAGTAAATAAGAAAATTGAAAAATATTTATTGCTAATACAAAATATTTAAAAAACTTCTTGTCCCAAATGATGATGATGATGATGATAGGGCGCGCAAGAACAAGTCTTTAAGACGCAGAATCGAATGTATGAATGTAAACATATATATATTTATCAAATCTGTATCTGTCCATTACGTTAAGGTGAGTCTCTCACAGACTTTTGCCGTTGCTAAACGCACTTTAACTGAGACGTGAAATTGTTAGTAAATATAATAAGAATGTTAAAATTCGATGACATATTTATAAACCCTGCTGTTTTAGAAAAGAGTGATACTTTACTAAAAGTTAGGTTATGGTTTTACGGTTTAACTAGTGTACATTTATCAGCAGTCTCTATTTATTTACTTACAATTGATTTTAGTCAGTCAACACATCCTACTATTCAACAATATGAATCTTATAAATGGAAACTAATAACATGTTGGTTTAATGTAAGTTTTTATTCAATTTTAATATTAATAGAACCAAAAATACAATAATAAAAAAATTGTAATTTAAAAATTAATTCATTGAATAATTATGTCAATTAATTATGTCATTCATGGACATCATTAATCAATGAATGTTCATCAAAGTTTTTGTTCATTTTTAACATAAAAATTAATAACTATACAAAGTAATAATAAATTTAAAAATTCTCGAAAGTTTAAGCCTTCTGCTTTATTTATATAAATAATAACATATTAAAATAATTCACCAAGAATGTTATAATATGTATATGTGTAGTAGTAGCCTAAAATTGCCTTTAACATTTTAGTGAAAATTTTTTTTCAGCTTTTCTCCTTGATATATTATCCTATGTGTTTTTACTGCGATTGGCGGGAACTCAAGCACAGTACTAACGCCAAACATGTGGACGTTTTTAATAAAGTTAGATATTTGTTATTTTCAAGTATTATCTGGCCTACAACAATGGTTAGTAAGATGATTGTGTGTACATATTTAGTTTAAAAATCCTATATTTCCATGTATCTCCAATTATTACTAACATAACACGGTAATTAATTATTGTTAAAAATAATATTAGAAAACAAACTTCGATTATTTATTTCAAATCTTTTATGAATTCCAAAACTTCAGATAATTTTTACTCAATATTGATCGGTAATTCAAAAACTGAAATCCATACTAGTACTATAAAAGCGAAAGCGTCTCTGCGTTTGTCTGTTATGTTTTCATGGCTAAACCGCTAGATCGATTTTGTTAAAGTTTAGAATGGAGATTAAGCTCTAGAGAGAGAGATAGGCAACTTTTTATAATTCCATGCTTATGAAGTCACAAGAAACAGCTAGTATTGTATAAAATATCTCGAAGAAAAGACAAACGTCCCGACAACAGAGTCATTTACACGTCAGTTCATATATGCACAAAAAATTTAATAAAGTTTCCTTCTTCAGTTCGCAGATGTACTATTCTGGAGATTATGGAACAAAGATCGCGAGTTAGTCGCCCCCAACGAAGTCGATGAATTCGTACCCTTTTGGACACAGCATAGCATGCACACAGTAACAATGATAGCCACCATACTTGACCTTGTTATAGTGCCGCGAAAAAGACCGGAAAACATTAAGCATGGGATACTAATAACGTCCGTTTTCGTTACCGCTTACGTCTTTGTGTAAGTACGAACATTGATATTGAACTTTGTATTTCGTTACGATTTGCTACCCTCGTCTTCGCTCATTTTAAACTTACTGTATTATATACATATATAGTCTTAGCATACAATAATGAAGGTTAAACTCAAAAATTTTCTATTTTATTCAATTACTTTTTGATCTTAACAGAAGAACCAAACTTCCCATCTAAAAATAAACAATGGAATTGTTTATAGTCTTAAAAAACTAAAATAACCAGACTATGCCACATTTCAATACAAGATACGTATAGATATTTAGCGCAGAGAAATATCTTTAACAACAAATTTTTATTAAAGAAAATTAAACCGCCTTTTAAAAAAAAACACTGAAAAGTATAAAATAACTATCCTTTACTAATCAAAACTCAAGTACAATTAAAATAACTTTATAAATACGGTACACATACCTATATAATTAAATTTGACAGTTACTAAAGTCGGTGCCCAGCCCACCAAACTAATAGAATTTATGTTGTTGCACATTGATTTGGCACCGACTTCAATAACTGACAAATTTTATTATATAGGTATGTGTATCGTATTTATAAAGTTATTTTAATTGTACTTGAGTTTTCATTAGTAAAGGATAGTTATTTTATATATTTCACGTGTTTTTTTTGAAGGCGGTTTAATTTTCTTTAATAAAAATTTTTCATTTCTCCCTTTTGAGTGTTCTTGACCTAAATAAATATCTAGAGCAGGTCTGTAATTAACTTTATTCTAATTCCGGAGCGCAACGATATACAAGAGAATAGTCAATATAGATAAAGGTTATAACCAGGTCGTGTTATATAGTGTATCTTCGAAGTCCAAGCTCCAATACCGGTGAAATTTAAATGGAACCACCTCTGAAGTATTACCTACCAAATGAAAAAAGAATTTTCGAAATCGGTTCATAAATGACGGAGTTATGAGGTAACAAACATACAAAAAAAAAACAACAACAGACGAATTGAGAACCTCCTTCTTTTTTTGAAGTCGGTTAATAAATCATAAAATGAACTAATATGGTCCAATCATATAACGGTCGAAATCGAAATTTCGTCAATAAGGCTGAACTTTTTAAATATTAAGGCTAAGACTGAATTTGTGGTATAATGTCCGTACATGTATTTTAAACATTAATGGTTCATTGGCGCAGTGGCAGAGCATTTCAAGCCGGGGCGCTGGGTTTGAACCACGGCCAAGAAACTAAGGGAAATGAACTTTTCTAAAAGGAATCTGGGTGTTTTGGAAGCTCCCTTAGTTTGTTGTGTGGTGTCAGTAGTACAAGTCCAATGTTTAGTTTTGGGGTCACGCAATTTGTGCAATTGTCTGGAGTATAAAAAAACGTACATGTAAAATTTTAACACCCTAACCCCTTGTGTTCGCTCAAAAAAATGGAAGTAAATAAAGAGTTATTTTCATCACTCTACAACGGTAAATCATAATAGCAAGAAAGTTCCATCTAAATATTTCATAAAATGTATTACATAAAATCGCTTCTATGTCTTTTTGCGGTAAGTGCAATATTATCAGAGTTAAGACAGGTTTTCCTGCTTAACACTTTTTGTCTTTGACTCACTTACCGTTGTAAACGGATTTAGAAAACAATGCTATTTTTAATACTATTTTTTTACGAGCAAGGCAGATGGTATCGTTTTCAACTGTTATTTGATAACACTATTAATAATTTATTATTTAACTTATATTTAATTCAGCAAACCAAAACGGATTTGTAAAAAACTATTCTTGAGAGTGAGTCACTAGTTATAGGCATAATTATATAATATTAACTTGAAAAATTATCTTTATGAGTTCCCATTCAAGAATTAACATAAATTTTATTTTTTTAAAGCTTAATATATAACATGTTTTTTCTTTCAACAGGTGTGCACACAGTTTGATAAATGGAGAGTATATTTATCCGATATTCAGATCTTTTGATGAGTTCAAATTTGTGGTTGTAATAGTTTACACATATCTCGGGCATTTCTTTTTTTACTTTGCGCAATGGCTTGTCGTGGATGTCATATGGGGCCAAAAAATGAATACAAAGAAACTATGTAACTCGGTTCGATAATAAGAAATCAATACCTAACTAATATATAATTAATTGTTATAATATTATCGGACTGCAAGTACAATACTATTTATCAATATAGTTTATTTTGATACTTTAGTAAAATCAAGAAAATGCTGACGCCTACGGCATGACTACAATGTGTAACTAGTGTTAGCATAAAATATTATTGCATATCATTTAATAGACTGTTACCACTGTTTCACTATAAGAATAATATATTATTTGCAATTTATATCCTAACGTAGCGCATTCAAAATTCATTTGGATACTATAGGTAAGGTATAATTTCCTTGTTCCAAATTATATCGTTACTCTTACTTATTGATTAAGATCGCATTTAGACCAAAACTAATATAAATTAATTAATAATAGATCTTAAAATGCACATACATTAGCATTCATAACAATTTCAATATCTGTATAATTGTTGTAATTGAAATGGCAAGAAGTATTTTTTTGATCGATTCCACATATTTTTTTATGAAATAAAAATCCACCTTGTCTTTATGTTCATACACAAAGTAGATTTGATATTAACACTAATTTAGAGATTAACAGATAAGTATTCAAATAATTTATCACTACATCTTTGTTAACGAATGAAATATGATAGAAAAGAAACAATGTTGATGTAAATTACCTATGCAATTTTTTAGCAATTTTTTGTATAGGTATTGTAAGAGTTAACTATGTATAATGGTGTTGATATATAAAAAAAACAGATGACGCAAAATTAAAGTGTAAAACATTATATGTAGTATTATATAGTTTCGTCCAATGTAATTCTTATTTATGATTAAGGACGTTATTTATTGTCTAGATTGTACGTTAGAAATAGTAATAGCGATTAAATTATTTTATGTAGATACGTTTGTTCTTTTCTACATATGATGCAATTAGTTGAATGTTATACATTTGTAAGCGCACTCAAAAGTCTTAGTACAAATAATAAATACAAGGTTTTTTATTAGTGTTTTGGTTTATTTATGGTTTTGTTAATAATTTCCTCTTGGACTTCTCCACCTAATATTTTCTCCTCCCAATTTAACAAACTAGTTTTATATATCTTAAATTGTATCTGATCAGAAGTTTCAGCAATTTTTAGCTAATATTTTAATATTAAAAAAGTATTATCAGCTGGGAAAAACTTCGTGAATGTACGGTAGATTAACTCTATTTACATGTTTTTGAACTTATTGAGGTGTATTATTTAGTTGATAAAATTAGAATATCTGTTTTGATAGAAGGTTTTCGAATAGTTAAAAAAATCTATCACCGAACCTAACCGCAAAAGAAAACAATTTTTGTAAAAAGAATATCGTAAAATGAGACTTTGTATTTGGAATTTAATTAATACCGAAAACATCAACTATATAGTCTGTGTTACCAAGAACTAGTTAACATTATCTGTGATGAAGTATCAAAACCGGAAGCAGTACCTAATTATTCTAACGCTTAGCCAACTTTGTTTTATTTTTCATTTCTTATTGAACAATATGTACTTTAAAAAGTATCTGCATCCATTTTTACCCCTCAAAAATGTCATAATTATTCCATATAACATAAGTCACTTATAATATACATAACGAAAAGTTTAAAGACACTACAAAATCACATGACATTTATCAATGAGTAGGTACGTATATTTGGGCACTATTACGTCTATGTAATTGGGATTAGAGATGACTAAGAGTAAAACAGTGATAAGTTACTAGTAGGTACAGTAGATAATTATACAAATTCCATAGAACAAGTCTTTAAATATAAATAAAATTTGTTAAGAACATACACCCTTCATTCAGCATTCTTGTTTAAAGACACAATGATATGAATATATTACGAAACAATGTGTCGAATTAAAAAACCTTTCATACAAAACAATACTCATCAAAATTCTGTCCTTCTTACCTCATTTTCATGATAAACAACTTTGATGGTGATCACGAACAGTTTTATTGCACACAAACGTTATATTAATGATGTTAATAATTTTTGCACCGGAAAAGTAAAGTCGAGTTATCTCTATTTACTGAATGCAAAGTACAGGTGGTGAGCATGGTGAAGAAGAAAACAATATACTCTCGTAATTGTAGCGTACAATGCGACGCGACGTGGTGAAAAAAGAATCCGAGGCAGCCGAACTGTTTTATCAGTTAGTGAAAACGTGTGGGTTTTTGTAATTAGATAAGAATAGAAAACAAATCCGTCGCATTTGTATTAAATCGTAATTATAAATATCACATTTGCACTAAATTTCACCCATTTACAGTAGTCGGAGATTAAAATGATAAACGTAACCTGTTCAAATTGGCATTTTAAGGCCAATTTTAATAACTAAAAATAATAAGCTTACTTTATCTTGAAATAAGAAAATCAACATGTCATCAATAATATATCATATGTAGAGAGTATAAACATAAGGGAGAATTTTATTTACAAATTGTCTAAAGAAATTCTAAATAGCACCAGACTTATAAAAGCTTACTTTCTTACCTATTAACGTATAACATTAAGTCACAGAATTAAAATTTTAAAACGCCGTATCATAACAATTTTCACAGTTACAGTGAAATGTCTAAAATATCGATAATTTATTGAAATTGTTTTTTAAATTTCTTGCTATATATTCTGTCAGCAATGTAAAGGTCCGCCTGGCGTCATCGCTAGCAGAGAGGTCGCTAGTTAGCGCTGTCGCCATGCACACAGCAAAAAAGTAGAATGAACTAAGTCTTTTTAAATACCTTTTTATTAACGCAAACTTCAAAACCTGTACAAGTTATTTTACCTATTTATTTACACGATTTTAAATTTAAGACTTAAATTTTTCTGAAATTATTATATGCCTGTAACACAAAAATTTGTTATACATTTAATTACAGTCTTTAGTGTGTTTATTTGAAAAGCAGGAAGCTGGAAATATTATTACTTATAAACAGATATTTTATTAATTTAGATACATCTACTGCAAAATGCGAATATTTTTACGTAGTTATAAAATATTACATAACAACATAGTATGTGTTACTTCAAGTGCCAGTGTGAGTACATTGAAGCAGTTACTATCTACGACAGTCCACTATTTAATGGGTACATAAACATAACCTGTATATAAACATAACATAAACAAGTTAACAAGAAAAACCTGACTTTAAATGAAACGAACTGAATAGTTTTAAAAAATTACGTAAACGAGCCGTGTTTATAACCGTTACGTTACACATGTTACTTCTCTGAACGTTACACATGTTACTTCTCTGAAAAACTACATGTTTTGGTATTAAATATTCTAGAAATGGGAACTTAAAAATAAAAGGTTTTGGCGATGCCAATGTGGCTGATAAGACATTGGATAGATGATAATATACTGGGTTTTGTCTTTTACTATCTGATGTTGCAATTTCATGGGAATGTAAGAAGCAAATGTGTTACTAGTAGTGACATCTGTTGATATTGTTTGGTTAACTCTGTTTTGTATGTTATTTATGTATCCTTTATAAGTTTATGTCTGTGTTGTTAAGTGCTATGAGTGCAACTTAGTTACATAATATTGGTATTCGTATTACAAGATGCAATTTAGGTAGGCGGTAATTCTTATAGTCCTGATGCGAGTCCCGGCGCTCACCTTTCTAGACTTGGATTATAGCGCATTTAACTAATATTCAATACTTGACCAAGGAGGTTACATATACACAGTCTCGACATTCCCGTAAAAAAGAAGACTTCAGAGTATTACATTCTTATGTACTCTTATACTCATAAGCCTATACAAAAGTCGGTGTATTTGGTGAGCTCGATCTCAATACCTAAGCAGGCTAAAAAGTATTTAGATGTTTAGATATAGTACATATACCTACAATAGTTTGTGTTATCCCACTAAGGAAGGACTTATGAAACTTTTATATCTTTCTATACTCGAGTTGCGGGAGTTGGGTATGGCCGACAGAGGTTGCACTTTTTGTAAAATCCCACTTATTTGTGAAGGTACATGTTTGGGATAATTCCATAGAAATGAATTAAGATCTGTCGAGTAGGTACTGCTTGAGAAAAATATTCTCCAACGGCTTATATATTTTAATGATCCTTTTATTTAATGTTCCATTTCAGAATTTAAAGAAGTTTCGTTATAGTTAAGTTTAATCAAGGCCATTCGAAAAATAACTCTTTATGAAAAAAGTTAAAACTTTGAAATAGAAAGACCGAAAAGTGTTATGTATAATTTTTCTATAACTCATTAAAATTTAAGTACAAAAATAAATTTATACATACTATACACATGCCTATATTACTGTGAAACTGTGTGAGAAGATTGATGAGATTTGAGGAGGCGAAACCAGCGTCTAAGGACCACGTCATTGGCACTCCACTCCAACATTCTCACTAGCCCGTTAGGAATACAATGTGAGAATAATAAAATCTGGAAGTAATAATGTACCAGTTTAAAAAAAATATTTCAGTAATAGTTTTTACAATTTTCTCTTGGGACTACGAATATCAGCTTGTTCGTATTAAAAAAAATTGAAAAAAACAATGGTCAAAATTGAACCGTGTAGTAAATTCATTTATATCGATCTAATGTCATGTCACACATACAATTTCGTTTGTTGTCCCACAATATACATACATACATACATACATACATACGTACATACGTACATACATACATACATACATACATACATACATACATACATACATACATACATACATACATACATACATACATACATACATACATACATACATAAATACATACATACATATCCTCACGCATGTGTCCGTAACAGGGTAGTCAGAAAGAACGGAGCGCCAAACTTTGCGGTTATAATAGTGGTACTATGACTAAGGTGCGCCAGTTCTCCGGAACCTCGGTAATAATCTCATCATTTCTTGCAGCCTTTCCACATTTCAGACTTCTTATTGCTTTCTCATTGTCTTTCATAATAATGACTTCCTCTAATCCCTGATCCGAGTGTAGCGATTCGTTAGAATCGCTCTCAGTATCAGATACAGGGTTGCCACTCTCACACAGTTCTCAATAACAAAAACTCCATCGCTGCAGAACATCTTTTTTGTCTGATAGCAGATGATGTTCTTTCGAAAGCACTTTATTCCTTCTGCAAGGTGTCGGACCACTTCCGTAGGTACTTACGTACTTACTCAATATAATAAAAACTCAATTTTTTAAGTTCAAGTTCTCTATTTGGACTGCTGTTTACTATACCTAAATTGCTCCAAATTAAAGCTGTTTAAGTATGTAAGTCTCTGAGAAAAACAGCTATAACAGACAGACACCGAAATAAATGCCGTAAGTGCTCGGTTTTTTAAATTTTGATACGGAACACTTATGATATCCGAATATTGATATCACTATTAATATCACTATTAATATCACTATTAATATAAATAATGATGACACTATTAATTTATTGATGTGAAATTATTGAAAATGCTATAGTATTTTCGTTTTGTGCTTTTATGATAATATTATAAATGTTTGTTATTAGATTAAAGTAATATGCATAATGTAACATTTTTTTTTCTATTCTACCTTTTTTATGAGCTGAGAGGTTGTCAGAGAAATTAATTGTAGAACTGGCAAGTTAAAAATTTAAATATGTTTTTTGGAAGAATAGAAGAGAATTTTTGAAGAATAAAAAAGAAAAGAAAGGCGAGGATTAGAGAGAAGGATGTGATTAAGTGAGGACAAGATTTTTTCCTCTATATTATATTCTATTTCATTATAAAACCAAAGATTATGTAATGAACAGAATTCAGTAAAAGTCAGAAAAATTAACGTGGTGTGAAGATAATAATCAACGCAAAAATTCCATAACCAAGAATGGTATAATATTTACTATTAAAACAATATATATGTTTATTTTGCCACCTCGCCGGGACTTGTCTAATAATAGTGTTCAGAGGTTTATGTGTCCATACTTTCTAACATACCTCTAACAAATATAAGTCGACAACCAAGACGACCCAAAAATGAAAAACTGAGTAAATAAGTTATCCATTACGATTACAGTAGCTGTACAACTATTTATACTAATACTACTGACTCATATGTTGATTTGATGCTGGTTAGCTGACTGTAACAGATTTTGTTGAATACTGTTCGTATCACATTTCGCAGTTCGCAAACAGTCATTTCAACAGTCAGTCAGTCAGATTGGGCCAATTGATTGTAAGTGTAACCATTTGCAGTTACAGCTCTATAGATAGCTCTAGTAATTCGGCATTATCACTTAAATCGTCAAATAATGTACATGACAACAATACATATTTGACAAAAAAATAATAAATTAACTGAATTTTGTTACAAAAACCAAACAGTAGCAAAGCTTTTTGTAATACGCTTGCAATATGCATCCATAAAATTGACACATATTTGTAAATAAAACATGATACTCGGAAATAGAAAACGATTCCTTTACGATAAATTTTTTCGATATCTATACTTATTATACTTACTATACTATACTACACCATACTTACTATACTATACGAGGGCTGCTATTTATGTATCCGGAACTGGCCAGTTACAGAACAATATTAAAAAGTAATTACAACATTTAAAAATGGAACTCTTTGGCTGAAGAATACAATTTGTTTCATGTAGCTGTCATTTGTTTATCCTTTGTGGCGTCATTTTGAAAATTGCGAGTCTTTATCACCATGGATTTAAGTCGTGAAAATTTTCGTGCTATGATTTATTACGATTTTCGGCGAGGGCTAACTCAAAAACAGTGCATCGATCAACTCACTTCGACTTTTGGGGACGAAGCACCATCGAAAACTACTGTGTATCACTGGTTCAGTGAGTTTAATCGTGGGCGGTCTGTGCTCACGGATGAAGTTAAAGAAGGTCGCCCTAAATCGGTTGTTGTACCTCAAAATATTGATGCTGTGCGGGAACTAATAATGCAAGATCGATAGAGGCGTCTCTGGGCATAAGTGTGACGAGTATATATAAAATATTACACGAACATTTAGCTGAAAAAAAATTTGCTCACGTTGGATTCCGCACAACTTGAGAATTAACCAAAAACGGGCTCGTGTCGATTGGTGTGAAAAAATGTTACAAAAGTACAATCAGGGTGCGTCAAATGCTGTCTATAATATCTACACAGGTGATGAATCTTGGATATATGCGTATGATCCTGAAACTAAACAACAATCAACGGTTTGGGTGTTCCAAGATGAGCCGAACCCAACAAAAGTCATTCGTTCAAAAAGGAAGCAAATGGTCGCTTGTTTTTTTGGTATAAATGGACATGTAGCTATAGTGCCACTAGAGGATCGTTAAACGGTTAATTCTGAATGGTACACGACCATTTGTTTGCCAGAAGTTTTTGAAGAAATAAGAAAGAAAAACCGACAACGCAGAATCCTTCTTCATCATGACGATGCTAGCTGCCACACATCGGCCGAAACAACTCGGTATTTGGAAGATCAAAAGATCGAATTAATGGGTCATCCGCCGTACAGCCCCGACTTGGCCCTCAACGACTTCTATTTATTCCCAACCGTGAAGAATAAATTATGTGGTCAACGTTTTTCGAGTCGTGAAGAGGCTGTTGATGCGTTCAAAATGCACGTTTTGGAGGTACCTCAATCCGAATGGAAAAAGTGCTACGAAAATTGGTTCGAATGCATGCAAAAGTGCATCAATCATCATGGTGAATATTTTGAAAAGCAATAAAACTATAATAAATGCTATATGTTTGTTTCACTTTGTTATTCCTGATACATAAATAGCAGCCCTCGTATTCATCTGATTGTGATGAAACTTTGGTGACTTGGTTTGTGTACGCCCGTGAATGTTTCTGAGTTATTTCATTTAATAAATAAAAGAGTACGCGAACGAAGTCGCGGGCAACGGGTAGTATATAATAAAAGGAGCAATGCTTAGTTCGCTAATGTAACATCAACATTTAAAATTAAGAGGCTGACTAGTTGGCATGGTGGTTCTATTTTCTGAACGGAGGCTCCAGAGTTCGAGTTTCGACGAAATTAATTTAGGAAATGATTTTTTCAGGGTTTTGTGGCGAAAATAACTAAAACGGAACCCTCATAATTTTGTCATTCCGCCTGTTCTACGTCCATCAGTCTACCTTCATGTCACGGCTGATTAATTTCGTCATTATTCAACTAGGTATATTGAGCTGAAACGCGCAAAAAAGTAAATTGGCAATTCCAACGTTGAAAAGAAAAACTATAAAATTAAATAGTGGATACTTTTTAAATCTCATTTACACTTGCCTGAAATTGCCGTGGAACCCTAAATTAATGTTTGTTGGACACGGTTTTTTGTTTTTAAATTATCTTATTTGGACATTATTTGCTTTTAGATTGTTCTTCGTGTGATTCCAACAATACGAACTTAGTGTTTAGTGATTGTCAGAAATATTTATTGTTATTTTGAAATTTTGATAACCTGATTTAAAACTTTTATTTTAAGAGCATTAAAGTTAACATGACACAGGTAATCTTAATTTTTTATTTTCCTACTTCATAATTATAAGTTAGTTACAAGAATATTATCATAACATTATAGTCCTACCAAATATCAGAAAATATAATCTTTATAAATTGTGTCTGAATATTATATTATTCAGAAATAATTTCTTGTAATATTATCTTTAAAAAGACGTCAAATTGATAAAGATTATACTAGAGATGGACAAAACCTTTCACGTACTTGAATTATTAAAAACCTTGGCACACTTTTCGCTGAGAAGCTCAGTGCTATTTAACATTATGCCTCAAAAGAACTAACCGAATGCAAAAACTTTACAATTTTATATCAATCATTCTAACCGCGTAAGAATATTTCGTTAAAATTTTTCCTGTACAATATATACATGTTTAAAATTTAAATGTAAACAACAATCGTTATAAAAATGCTATATCATAATTATGAAGAACCACTGCTTAATAATCTTGAAATGATGCCATTTACGATATATTTATTGCAGTGCAGGGCCTTGTACAATTGTGTGAAATGGCACACCTACTCTGAGAATAATGGTGACAATTTTTTTGAATTTATAAAATTTTATATGAACTATGAACTATAAATAACACTTTTCTATTGAAAAACTTCATAATTTCAGTCATTCAACATCTTTTTTTCCATTCGCATATAGCAAGAATGTGTAAACAGTATCAAGTTATGCCGAACTTCATTTATTACCAAAGTCGTCAAATTAGTTAGTTCTTTAGGTTTTTAGTCAAAATCTAAAAAAGTCCGTTTTGACGCCTGTCGTTATGACGTAATTAGATATGCTAATCAAAAAAATTGGTATCCTGAGTATCCGATCATCACGAACAATTGATTCTAAATTATATGAGTTATAAAGTGACAGAGGGTTTAGTTTTTTAGTTTAATATTTACTGTTTTATTTTTTGTTTTTTTTTTTTTTTCATTTCCACGATGTTGACAAACTGCGCAGACGCCGATGTCAGGTACGGTTAGGTCGAAATAGTATTGCCGAAAGATTTAACTTTGGGTGCTAACAGCTGAGCTCACATAGTCTTAATAAAACATTAAAATTATTTCATTATATTACATATTTATGTTAATATTTTTATACAGAATCGAATATAGCCGGTGACAGTCAGCTATCCAAATTAGTAGTTAGTAGTATTAGTTACGGCGTTATTGTCTAAAAGGAAAAAGATTGCGAGAACGTAACTGTTTTTGAGATGTTTCATAGCAATTCAATGTTGTTACTTTGGAACTTTTATCAAAAAGACATGGACTACTTGTTTATCAAAAAACGACCTCTAGACTAGAGGGATGAATAGGGGAATTGCAACTTTGTATGGGAAAAGCGCTAAACCGCTGTACTGGTTATGTTGTGGCACGAAGTTAGTTTGACATCTGGGAACGGGCATAGGCTACTTTTTACCTAAAATCTATCCTTAAGAGGTTGAAAAGGGGATGAAATTTTGAATGTTAAACACTAAACCGCTGAACTTATGATGATATATGATGAAATTTGGTATAGAGTCGTACGTGCCCGGAGGCAGACGTAAGCTAAACGTAGGCTCTTTTTCAATAACAATCTTTGTTCATATATACATGTACATGTAATCTAAACTAATCCGGGAAAGCCACGAAAAAATTTTCCGCGCAGACAAAGTCGCGGATACAGCTAATAGATAATAAGTTCAATGTTTTTCATATGCATGGTTCGTATAATTTATTTTATTTATTTTTAGGCGTTTGTTTACGTATCGACAGCGTACAGTAATAGCGACCAACATTTAATTTTAGAAGAAACATATAAAACCGGAAATCCAGTAACAAATATTTATTATCTGCCCAACGAAATACAGGATAATAATAATTTAATAAAAACACTGATACGTAAGTTTTTATTGATAAATAATTATTAGTTTATTACAATTCATTTATTTACAACACAAATAACTACGTGTTTTATTTATAAATTTTCCAATAAAACGCGTATTTGAATACCATTGAATTTACATTGAGTTTACAATCCAATTCTATTGGATAGCCTATGAGCATTATCAGAATTTATAATAATATTCATTATTAAAAAAATTATAAATTCCTTTCCTTACTGCAATTTTTTTTTTCATTTTCGGTAAATTAGGTACAAAAGTTTAAATATAATTTTTTTAACTCTTTTCTCTTATACTACGAGGGCTGCTATTTATGTATCCGGAACTGGCCAGTTACAGAACAATATTAAAAAAGTAATTATAACATATAAAAATGGAACTCTTTGGCTGAAGAATACAATTTGTTTCATGTAGCTGTCATTTGTTTATCCTTTGTGGCGTCATTTTGAAAATTGCGAGTCTTTATCACCATGGATTTAAGTCGTGAAAATTTTCGTGCTATGATTTATTACGATTTTCGGCGAGGGCTAACTCAAAAACAGTGCATCGATCAACTCACTTCGACTTTTGGGGACGAAGTACCATCGAAAACTACTGTGTATCACTGGTTTAGTGAGTTTAATCGTGGGCGGTCTGTGCTCACGGATGAAGTTAAAGAAGGTCGCCCTAAATCGGTTGTTGTACCTCAAAATATTGATGCTGTGCGGGAACTAATAAAGCAAGATCGATAGAGGCGTCTCTGGGCATAAGTATGATGAGTATATATAAAACATTACACGAACATTTAGCTGGAAAAAAATTTGTTCACGTTGGATTCCGCACAACTTGAGAATTGACCAAAAACGGGCTCGTGTCGATTGGTGTGAAAAAATGTTACAAAAGTACAATCAGGGTGCGTCAAAAGCGGTCCATAATATCTACACAGGCGATGAATCTTGGATATATGCGTATGATCCTGAAACTAAACAACAATCAACGGTTTGGGTGTTCCAAGATGAGCTGAACCCAACAAAAGTCATTCGTTCAAAAAGCACTTTGAAGCAAATGGTGCTTATTTTTTTGGTATAAATAGACATGTAGCTACAGTGCCACTAGAGGATCGTAAAACGGTTAATTCTGAATGGTACACAACCATTTGTTTGCCAGAAGTCTTTGAAGAAATAAGAAAGAACAACCGACAACGCAGAATCCTTCTTCATCGTGACAATGCTAGCTGCCACAAATCGACCTAAACAACTCGATATTTGGAAGATCAAACGATCGAATTAACGGCTCATCCGCCGTACAGCCCCGACTTGGCCCCCAACGACTTCTATTTATTCCCAACCGTGAAGAATAAATTATGTGGTCAACGTTTTTCGAGCCGTGAAGAGGCTGTTGATGCGTTCAAAATGCACGTTTTGGAGGTACTTCAATCCGAATGGAAAAAGTGCTACGAAAGTTGGTTCCAATGCATGCAAAAGTGCATCAATCATCGTGGTGAATATTTTGAAAAGCAATAAAACTATAATAAATGCTATATGTTTGTTTCACTTTGTTATTTCGGATACATAAATAGCAGCCCTCGGATAAACCTCTAGCGTCTGTCTGTAATTATAATTTTACTGTCAAATTGTGTAATAGGTAGTCATTTTATGACTCACTGACTTCGATTTTACCATTTTAAAAATTTTCGTCTGTCAGTCTGTATATCCTTTTATAACTGAAGAACGGCTTGACCAATGTTGATGAAACTCGGTACGTAGTGAGAACATGTGATTGCACTCATGTTAGGTTACTTATTTCTTACAAAATCTACCCCTTAGGAGTAAAAAGGGGGATGAAACTTTGTATGGGAAATGGTAAACCGCTGAACCGATCATTATAAAATTTGGCATATAATGATAAAATTTGGCATTTAAAGATTTTTGACATCAGAGAAAGGACCATATGCTGCATTTTATAAAAAATCTATTCCTAAGGGGGTGAAAAGGGGGATAAACTTTGTTTGGGGAACGCTAAATCTAGGTAATGATAAAATTTGGTGTGGTGATAAGACATTATTTATCAAACATACATAGACTACTTTTTTATTAAACATCTGTGAAAAGAGGGACGGAAGGGAGTGATACGAAACTTCGTAAAGGAAATTCTAAACCACGGAACTGATTATTATGTAGCATGGATATAGTTTGACACTTGGGTATGGACATAGGCTACTTTTTATCAAAAAACTACCCCTAGGGGTGATAAACGGAATGAAACTTTGAACGGGAAATGCTGAACCACCGAACTAATTATGATGTTTGGTACAGATATGTATGTGCCCAGAGACATACGTAAACTAGACGTAGACTTTTTGCAAAAATAATATTTGAACATACTATGTACATGTACATGCTCATATAATCTAACCTAATCCGGGAAAGACAAGAAAAAATTTTCCGCGCAGACGAAGTCGCGGGTACAGCTAGTATATTAGTAGTATAAATGTTCAGTGTATAATGACAACATATTATTTAACATTTTTTCGCGTTTCTCTAATTATGTATGTCCATGAATGTATTTAGTTGCTTTGCAAATTCCTCAAATTCTCTGAAAAATTCCTCTGTTGCTGACTATTCTGTTGATCTAAGGATCTAAACTGTAGTCATACGAAAATGCAATAAAAAAGAAATAAAGAAGAAAACTATTTTATTTTTAAACAAATCACAATAAAAATGTTTATGCATTACAAACAATAACATGTACAATAAAGATATCAAACATGATAATATAATAAAAGTTAATTTATTTTGCATACCAAATGTAGAAACAAATGTGCTCCATTTTTATACACTTTCAATTTAAATATTTCTACAATAATGTATTACATTTTTCAATAAAGTTGTCTTTTCACGAATGATCATGTCCCTCAAAAATAGGCATTGTTCTCAAGTCAACATTAAAAAATCTAAAAGTTCTTATCAGTTACTGCACATAAATGTTATGTCTAAATTTTTATAAAAAATCCTATGAGATTATTCAATAACAATTTCTAAATCTCTAATAATTAAATATTATAACATGCTCAAATATCTTAAAGGTACAATTTTCTATGCTGTTTTAACCTAATGAACAACAACAAGTACTCATCTTTCATCATCCCTGGTATTTACCTATTTAAACGCCGTAGACTGTTGCCTTTGCTCAAGCTTTACGAGGTTCTTTTAACAAGTACTTTTTGATTCCTAAAACGTAATCCCTTATATATGTTTCCCAAGTATACGATTTTACGTCGAAGTTGAATATTTCTTTGTCGTTTTCAGACAGGGTATCTAATAAGTTTTTAACGTTAGAATCACTGAACTGCCACTGATTAAACATAAAGAATTGTAACACTCCAGCGACCCTCTTAAGTTTTTCTTGGATGCGTACATACCTGCAAATAGTGTAACTAGATTTTACTTGTCAATTTTTACAAATAATTTTTTTCTTATAAACCATGACTTTCCTTGAACATGTAATTTAATAATTTAGTAAGCGCTACGAATTCTATTTACATGAACTACGAACATATACAAGAAACTTATTAGTTAGTAGTTATTTATTATATTATAGTTTCAAGTCAACATCATGTGAATTCATAACAAATCTTTTACCGTAAGAAATGAATTAATTGCATTGAATGATACCACATACCTAGATTTCTTGCCCTTCAAAGATGACCAGAAATCCATAATATATGCTGGTGCAGTGTGGAGTATGAAGGCCAAAACTTGGTACAAAAAGTGATTCGCAACGAAGAATATGAAAGGTAATGGGATATCATCTGGAATAGAATAAATAAAATGAATGTTAGGTATTAATTTCATTATTTAAGTCTACATACTAAAATTCTATTTTTCTTTCTATATGTAGATTTTAATTTAAAGCATACACAAATTGCAGGACAACATGAAGGAAAAGCAATCATCCTTTCCTCTCAATTAATTTTCTTACATAATATTTTCTGGAGAACTTAATGTTATTTACCGCTCAATGGAGAATTTTATATAGGTCATATATCATTAAAAATCGCTAATATGAAACAAATGGACTTATAATTGTTTACCTCTCAGCTGCAGATATTAAGTATGTCATCGCTCGATTTTAGAATTGTCTGCACGAAAAGCAGACACATTTCAAAACCCGATTTATAATCACCCAATCACATAATAGGTATATTAGTCAAAATGAAGTTTAAAATATGTTTAGACAGTAGCTTCTTTATTACTAATTAGTTATTATCCTTTTAAAAATACAGTTGCAGAGACAAATCCCTTGACGCAATGTACTCGGTGGATTTTCTATTAGACTTTATAGACATCGATCGATATTAGACTTTTTTACATTAAAAATCTAATCAAAATTTTAAAAATCTTATGGTAAAAATAAATAAAGGAAGTTTTATAATACATGTTTAAACTTACTTAAATTGTATTTTAGTGAAACGGCTTCGATGCGACTTATTAGTTCATTGAATATTATAGGATTAGAGTTCCCGGTGCAACAATTGTATACTTTTAATTCTTCTGTCCTGTAAAAAATGACGATGGGAAATAATTTATTATTGTAACTGTACTTTACATGTAAATATCTGTAACTGTAAATGTAACTAATAAGAAAAAATATTATTAATTACCTTTCGCATCTAGTAGCGGCAACGACAATAAGGTTTGTAACGATATCGACGGGTACTAAATCAATCACGTAGCCTCCTTTCCCAAATAATACCCTTGTAATGCCCTGTGAGATGCCTTCTACAAGTCCAGTGGGTCCATTCCAATTGTCGATCCATCCTGGACAAGGTTCTCTTACAGATGATAAGACTGAAATGAAATAAGTCTGCGATTAGGTCGGATCTGGGGGGTTATACACAAACGTCGGAAACTTTCCGTGGTGGAAAGGCCGATCATCGAAAATCGAAAACGAAATAATATAAATATAATACGATTTCGGATTTGTGAATCGCGTATAGATAAAACCATCGAAAATCCTGTCAGATACGGAAACTTGAGTTTCTGACGTTTGTGAATAACTCGCTGACCGACCAACTGTGTTATTACCTATGTACATCATGTTTGTGAAATGGCTTTGCACTACCACAGCGTTAAGTATGTATGAATGTATATAAAATTCAATAAATAGAGTACATTTAAGTATGAAAATACTTACACTTAACAAATGGAAGTGGTGTTTTAAGTAAAATGTAATAGTTTTACAACAAAAAAAACCAAGGGATTTAATGAATATTTTCAAACATTGTGACAGTGTAATAACAATATTTTAATGAAATATTCAGTAGAGTCAGCGCTAGAGTTGAAGGACTCGGGCCACTATCTTCATACGTTTTGTTTTTTTTTTTGCTCCTAAGACTTATTGTCATATAAAGTGTAAATTCTCGTTAAATCCGGAAGGAATTTTGTTATTTCGTCGTCATTATAAAGGGGTTAAGATTTTTGTTCGTAGCCGCCATACTCAACAGCCGCCATTTTCTTTTTTTTGTAGACTACGGTTTACGATGAAACCTTCATAAATCGATTGGAGACAATTAAGTGAACAAACAATTATTAGGGTTGTTATATACTAAAGTGTCATGTTACAGAGTTGTTAGCAAGAAAATGTACTCGTACGAAAACTTCAAATTATGAAAATATTACGCATTAAATGTTTTTACGCATTATATCGTATTCAAATAGTAATTGTGAGATAGATTAAACTTTTTACAATAAGTGTTATTACGTTCCAAGTGGTATTAGCGAACACTAATTTTTTTTTAATCATCTCTTATTTTTATTGTTATTGTTTAACGACGATGCAGTTCATTATCTGTTCTGTAGTTCTGTAGAACTGAAGAGATAATGGGCAGCACAAGGTAAGAAGAACCCATTAAGTATTGGTAATTTATATTCATTTAGGCTGGTAGTACAATACGGTGTACTCTAAAGAACCAAAAATAACTATTTTAAATTAATTTATTCTGGCAGAATCTTTAGCATTTTTTTTTCATGGTTATTGAAATTTTCATACATCGATCTTTTCCTTCAAAAAACTCTGTAACGTGATACTTTAAAACATAGCAACCACGGTAATTTTTGGGTCGTGTAAGTGTCCCCAATCAATATATACAGGTAACATCGAGCGGCGCCATTTTGGAAAAAATGTTAAAATAGCAGCTGATAGGTATGTCAAAATCTTCAAACCCCTTTCGATTTACGCTTCCGGTTATGATTCACTTATTTAAAAATAAGAATGACCAACATTGTCCCGTTACCTATTGATGGTCTAACTATTGCTGTTGGTATGTCACCACGTTTAGCGACAACGACTCCTTCGGCTAATGCTTTACTGTAAGTGTACGTATTTGGTCTTTTTCCTGAAACAATAAGAAAATTGCTTAAAAACGTATATCAAATTCTACAAAAAAAATGCTTTTGAGGTTAGTAAAGTAACTTACCTATTAGTTTTGCAACTACTTCTTCATTTTCAGAATATCTCTCTGCTACTTTTAATGCATACTCCATAGTGTCAGGTGCAGGATATATTATTTCTTCTATTCTATCACGATCCGTATTACTATACGCTGTAGACACATGTATGAGAGCCTGTAGGTAATAGTAACACAAACAACTAAAATATATATTACTAAATATACATACAGAGAAAAACAAGAATCGACTTATTTAATTTCAATACACAATTCTACAAGAAAATGGTCATATTTAATGCTTGTAAATGAAATTCATTTACAATTTTTAGAAAAAAATTTGAATGTTTGTTTATAATGGATAAACTCAAAAACTTTTCCACTGATTTCAAAATCTCTTTCACCTGTAAAAAGCTACATTATCAGCAAGTGTTTTATTTTCAAAAATATGTATGCCCGTGTGAAATCGGAGCGGTTCGCAAGTATGAAATGAAATTGTAAAACAGTACAGTACAAATTGTAAAGATGTAACCAAGATCATTTTCTTCACTTTACCTCCAACTTTTTTAAACGGTGACACAATGCAATCATGTTTTCAGTACCGACAGCATTTATTTCCACAGCCTCTTTTAGAGGTTCCTTGAAACCGATAGATGCTGCTACATGAAAAACTACTGATATCTAAAAAGTCAAAAAGTAATATTAAACAGAATACAAAAGTATACGTAAAATATATGGTAGTATATACCTTTTGCTTGATAACAGATACAAGAATAGATAATATGTGTTGTTTCAACATTTCGTTATGTTATTATATTATTGATATTAACAAAAAAGAGATACGGCAAATGCTTCTGGCGCGTGGACCTCTTACTTTGAGTGGAAAGCTCTCAAAGCAATACGAAGCGGCGCCGAAACTGTATAGCTTCGGATTCTACTGTATATATTCGTGTGATAACAGTTCATTACCAATTTAATTTCTTTTGCTTCTGGCATATAATACGCAACGTATTGGTGAACCGTGAGTTGTATCCCTAAGTGTGTATCCGGTCCATCTTCAGAGTACGTAATATCTTACCATGTATTAAATTAAAAGGTTATTACAAAAATAATAATACATAAAAGCAAAATAATTACCTCTTCTTCCAAACACTTCAGGTTTTCAGCTGATAATGCTAAGTCAATGTCACAGACGTTACCCATTATAGGCACCAGTTTTTTAAAATGTTCGGGCGTTTCCTTTCTCACTCTATCAAATACCTTAAAGCAGTGTAATTTTGTAATATGTCGGTAATGTAAGTTATAATGAGCTAATTATATTACATAGGCAATTTAACAATAACACTATCACGCATTCATTCAATAACCCAATTTTCAATTTTATCAATTACTATTCATTCTAAAATGTGAGGTTTGGGTAAATGGAAAACGTCTAGAACAAGTGAACGAAATTGTGTATCTTTGAAGTGCGTTTTTGAGGGATGGGAGATGTGAGTTGGATGTGGAGAGACGGGTAGCAGCTGGCAATAAAGTGAACGGTGCACTATCCGTTGGCAGTAGGCAGTGTGAATATATCTAACACTGCTAAAATGGCCATCCACATTGCAGTGTTGGTGCCAACTTTATTGTACGGTAGTGAGACCTGCCCCTGCAGTCTCGACATAGATAGCGATCGCTTTACGACCGATTTCGGTTGATAAGTCCCCGGTTGATAAGTAAATTGATAATTTGCCTCAGCTAACACTCTGACTATTTGATCTTCATAAGTCAGCCACGATTTTCCTTGGGTTCTGGTACCACTCATATTTGCTCTGCAGATTTTATTCGTTAGTCACTCTTTCATTCATTACTCATTCTTTCCATGTGCCTTAACCAACTAAGCATATCTTTCCATTAATTAAGATAATACACAAAAAATATAATTTACATGTTATTTACTTAGAAGACAACAAAAATATTTGGTAAAATGATAATAGTCAGTTAAGCGTTATTTAACATTACCATATTTGCTCTGATAAACAAACGCTTTGTTTTTAGTAATAAATAATATAATACTCACGGGTGAATTAGTAATTTCAGATATTCTGTCGTAAGCTTTTACGCCTTTCTTTTCACGAACAAGTACATAAACTTTTTTGATGTCCTTGCAACTGTACAACAATTTCTCTATTAACACCTGTAAAATATTAAGCATATTAAATGCAACAATTATGAAACGGAATACAAAATTATTACGAAAATTGACATATTTATTTTCTATCAATGTGATGGCAAAATATAAATTCGCTTTCACGTTGGTAACTTCCCAACACGCAGCTTTTATCTGGCATCTCATAAAAGACCATCTGTTGAGGGATAGGACTTATTATTTAAAGGAATTTGAAAAGGCGGGCTATAATTTCAATACTTGCAGCGCTGTTTTCGAGCAAAATGGTGATAGATTAAGACCAGGTGTTCTCAGGTAATAGAACAGAGGTAAAGAAATAGGGGAAGAAATAGAAAGCAAAATGTGAACCTGTAACATTTAGATGACGAATATAATGTTTTTAAAATGTTTTTGTTAATTTGAAAAAAATAATAAACTTCGATATTATTCAGTTCATATTTCCAAAAAAAAGAAGTTATCGCTCAAATAGTGAACGAGAACTTCGAAAGCAAAATTTATTGTCGCTATTGAATTATACCATATATTTCATTTCATATTAAATACATTGTTTTTGTAAATTCTATTGGATAAAGCGTTCGAGTTTTTTTCTTTGCGAATGTTTTTGTGCAGATATAGTAGAAATCTAGACTTCTAACTTGTATCAGCAAAGTGGTAACTAACAATATGATATTCCGAGCATTCTGGTCTTAAATTATTTTATAAATAATATAAGTATTAATAACAAAATTTCATGTTTACCCCCTTACCCCGTAATGCTACACATCATTTTCCAAACTCTGTCTCGTCTTTTCTTGACATCATAATCATATCATCTTTACAACATATTGATAAGCACGGTCAGTTATCTGCCGATACCTTTTCCTACCATGATTTGATATGTCTGTCCTATAAAATTCGTCCTCCAAAAATGAAACCCATCATCATTCTGCAGCGCAATTTCAGTAGTATGAATCAGGGAATCTTTCATTGATGATGTTAAAAAGATCGATTGGACTGCTGTTACAGAGGCGGCGTCTGTAGATGACCAAGTCTATATTTTCAATTCCATGATAACCTAACTTTACGACATTCATGCTCCGTTTAGACGTATTAAAATTAAACACCTTCCTGCGCCGTGGTTCTGTGACAACATCAAAGCTCTTATGCACAAAAAACTGTTGCGAAGGCCAGGTACAAACGTCATCCCAATGATGTCAACAAGGAAAAATACGCCAAGTCTCGGAATCACTGCAATAAGGCGTGTAGGAAAGCTCAACGTCGCTATATCCACAATTCTGTCGAGAATGAGAATCCAGCAACTGTTTGGAAATTCCTCAGGTCTTTAGAAGTCGATAAATTTCGTCAAGACGAAATTCCACATGGATTAGACATCAACTCTCTTAACCAACATTTTACTTTGGCTTCCAATATTAAGGACTGTGATAAAGTTACGTCACTGCGAAATCTTTCTACTTTTGCTATTCCTGACCATCCTCAATTCTTCTTTAGTCCATTTACCGCTTGTGATGTTAAGAAGAGCATATTAGCCATTACCTCGAACGCAGTCGGTTTAGATGGTATTAGCCGAAACATGTTGATACCTATCCTTGATATTATACTCCCAGTCCTCTGTAATATATTTAATTTTTCCATATCAAATGGAACTTTTCCCTTAATATGGAAGGAAGCTCAAATTATACCCTTGCCCAAAAAGTCTAATCCTAAATCCTCTTCTGATTAGCGTCCTATACCTATTCTTCCATTCCTCTCAAAAGTTTTTGAACGCCTTGTTCATAACCAACTTAACTCATTTCCATCAACTCCATGATCCTTTTCAGTCTGGTTTTCAACCTGGTCACAACACATCGACAGCTCTAGTCAAAATAACAGACGACATCCGCCTAGGTATGGAACATAGGCAGTTGACCTTGCTGGCACTACTCGACTTTAGCAACGCCTTTAACGCCATCGATTTCGACATCCTCCTTGCATTACTTCGCTCTATTATCGGTAATTGACTGGTTTCGTGATTACCTGTTTGGACGGCGGCAGCGTCTCCACTTTGAAGAGTCTTTCTCTTCTTGGTGCAGCACGACTGCAGGCGTCCCGCAGGGCGGTGTTCTCTCTCCACTTCTCTTCGCAATTTTTATTAGTTCTATATCTCAATGTCTTACTTCCTCTTACCACCTTTATAGAGACGATCTCCGAATTTATTCTCAAACTCCATTTGGTCAGTTATCAACAGCCGTTGACACTAATCGCGACTTACGCAGTATCTCTGAGTGGAGCCAAGTACATGGTTTAAAGATAAATTCAACTAAAACACAAGTTATAATTATCGGTAGTTCTAGAACTCTTGAACCAATCGGTGTACTATACCGCGGGTGATTTTGACAGGGTTAAAATTCCATACAGTAAAACTGTGAAAAGTCTAGGGGTTGTCTTTGATCAATGTTTGTCATGGAAACCGCAGCTAGAAACCGTTAGCCGTAAGATGTTTGCTTCTGCAGGTGCACTGAAAAGACTCCGTAATTTTTTACCTACTGCAACTAAAGTGGTACTTGGTCAGTCTCTCCTACTCCCCATTCTTGACTATGCTGATGTCAGCTATCTGGACCTCACAGAAGATCAGCTCAATAAGCTTGAGCGACTCCAAAATTTCTCAATTAGGTTCATATTTGGTCTTCGCAAGTATGACCATATCTCTGAATTCCGTGATAAGCTCAAGTATACGCCTTCGCCGAAATATGCACACCTTGTCACTTCTCTATAGTATCTTGTTTAATCCGTTCTCGCCTAGCTACCTCAAACAGCGCTTTCAGTATCTTCACGCCTTGCATCCTCTTTTTTTGAGGTCATCAGAAAATCTCGTACTTAGTACTCCCATACATTGTAGTTCATTCTATTACAAATCGTTTACTATATATATATATATTGTAGATATATATATACATATGTGTGAGCGTGTGTATATAAGTATGTATATATGGGTATATGAGTATGTATGTATTTGTCTATGTGTAATATGTCCATGAATATAATATAATATAATTACGTATATTCAATTTTTATAATTTGTAATCCATCGCCTTCCGTATCAATTTTCAATGCCACTATGCACCCTATGGTTGTCTGGAAGAGATCGCTCTAAGCGATAAGACCGCCTATTGTTACACTTTTATTTTTATAAACGTTAATATTGATTTTGTTTCTACCCTGATGTGTTGGCAATAAAGAGTTATCTATCTATCTATGTTTAGTTGATATAAATCTTCATGCTTAGATGCTTTGAACTGGTAGAAAGAATGAGTGAATAACGATTGCCAAATAAAATCGAAATGAATGGTAGTTGAAGCCAAGAAAGATCAAAATTAACTTATCGAAATCAAATAGCCAGAGCGTTAACTGACTTAAATTTCAAAAACACTGGCATACCTCGATTTAAATATGTAAGAAGAAAGAACACATGGTTTGAGGGAGGAAAGAAATAACACAGTACAAGTAAGCATACAGTATTCTATCTTCATACAAACGCTCCCAAACGACGTGCCTCGAAATCTCGGCATTTTTCGGCATACAACAGACAGTTGCGAGTTGAGAGTGCGCCGCGGTTGTCGTCGCACGGTGTGAGACGCTCCCGCGCATTTACCGACGAAATATTATGTCAATCAAGTTTTCGGGCATAATGTTCAGTGTATGGATGTTTCAATACATCTATATCGAAACCGGAAATATTTCTCTGTTGCTAATTTGTAGGAAATATATTATCATAATTATCTAGTTAATTTATTGCTGAATTATACTGCACACAAAATGCATTTTTTTTGTCCATTTCCACCATACTAACTCACATACTTTTGAAACTAGAAATAAAATACTAGTAGAATTATATAAATAAAACTTATTTAATTTGTAATAATATAGAATGAAAAGATAATATGACAATTTAATATAGTACCTATTATCAAATACGTAACCCAAGAAAAACATTCAGTCCAAGTCGGTAGCCCTATTGCGTGTTTATGTACCGAGCGACCGTAAGTAATTATCTCTAGGACACTGCCGAGATAGAATATTGCTTACTTACTTGTACTGTGAAAATAGGTAGGCAATGACTACGATGTTTGACACTGAGTACATTCCTTCTTCCCCGTTAGGGATAAGGTGCGAAGATATATAGATATATATGTAAATATTAGCTTAGATGGTTCGGGCACATGGAAAGAATGAGTGATGAAAGACTGACGAAGAAAATATACAGAGCGAAAGTGAGTGGTAAAAGAAGCCAAGGAAGACCAAGGCTGACTTATGAAGATCAAATAGCCAGTGTTAGCAGACGGAAATGTCAAAAGCACTCGTATACCTAGGCGAAAATGTGTGAGGAGAATGATGAGATTTGAGGAAGCGAAAGAGGTGTGTAAGGACCGCGACTCCTGGCGCTCCGTCCTCTCTGACTATCCCGTTGGGGATACAGCGTGAAGTTATGTTATGTTATGTAAATATTTCTACATTAAGCGATTAATTTCAATGTGAATATAGTCGTAAAAATGTTCTACGTCATTTATTTTCAATTTCTTGATTTTTTTACTAGCAACCCGCCCCGGTTTCGCACGGGTAGAATTTTTTTTAATAAAATACAGCCCATTTTACTCGCTGATAATATAGCTTTCTATAGGTCAAAAAATTTTTGAAATCGGTTAAGTATTTTTTTAGTTTATCCATTACATACAAAAAAAGTGTACTCGCTTCATAATATAGGTATAGATAATTTATAAAACAACTAGGTATATTTCAAATTTTTGAAATTAATTAATTAATTGTAATTTTGGTTTTTAGAATTAGCTATTGATTTTGTAATTACCTTTCCTAGAAATCCCGTTCCTCCAGTAATAAAGACCGATTTGTTAAAATAAAAGTCTGCGACTTCAGATATCTTCCCAACATGTCCGTTTAATTTACAAACCATTTTTAATTCACTTTTATATAAATACTAAATAAAAAGTAAAACAAAGAGTAATATATATGTATTCACAATGCTATGCTAGGACGCACATTGATAGCGAGCGACAACCGTCCTTCCTTATATACCTTATACATTGATAAAGGCAGTCAAAGTTAAAGAAAACAGTTACACGTCTAAGGTGAATGGTTGTTTACATGTTTAACGTAAACGTAAAATACAAAGTCGAAATATACGGATGCTTTGACCTACGAAATATACTTTATAATTAATAAAAATATAAAATATTAAATTTAATATAATTAAAATATATTTAATATAATATATAATAACAAACTTTAAGTTCGTTACTGCCAGTTCACCAGAAAATGATAATATTAACGTAATGTAATAACATCATTTACTACCATTAACCTTTTTTAATAGTAACTTAAGAGAAACTGCACGCAGATACCCAGTCCCTTGGGGGTGAAACTGGCTTACGTGGGGTTTTTACTATAAGAATAAGAAATAATGCTAACGTATGTTATTATTATTACTTACACTTATGCTTTTACCCTACAATTTACGTGAAGGTCATCCTTCACGTGTTGTGGAGGGATTCCGGGAACTCCTATTTGAGTCATATAATAATTGAATTTAAAATCATATAATAATTGGTAATAATAATAATAAAATGCTTTTTAACGCTATATAAAATATAGTACACTACAATACAATAAAATGTTATTTAAAAAGCCACTAACTTAAAAAATATAATTATGCTAACTTTAAGCTGTAAAAAAAATTGAAACGACAATAATCGTTTGTACTAAGTATCCGAATACGACCTTGTATACACTTTTTTCCAATATAATTTATGATGTCATCCTAGCAAATCATATTTGCCGTAGTTTTTTGATTCACCTAAGTTAAAAAACAATGTTCGCAATGGTTAATAGTCAAAGAATTAAAACTGTGGAAACTACTAATTTTAAATAGCATACTATGATTAAAGTCACAATCTCAGTGAAGTGTCCTTTTTTTCAATATCAGTTTATAATAGGTATTTTGAAACAATATTTAGAAAGCCAGTGCAGTACATGTGCAGAGAAGGTTATTTCTTTCTTAGGTTCTTACAGAACGATTTTCCAATTAGCGTACGTTAAACAACAAGCTTAAATTTATTTTCCGTTAATTGAACGATTTCATGAAGAACCTTATTATGAGTGGTAAAGCCATGCTGCATTGCAGCACGAATTGGGTCGGCTCGCCCGGTGAAATACCACTCTCTCAAAGAATATCGGCGTGAAATAACAGCATCTAATCCTGTTGTGTTTCGTTCGGTGACTGAGAGTGCCGGTGGTCCATCTTCTCCCTCCCCCTTCATTACCTATTTCCCTAAAGGCCGGCAACGCACTCGTGATTCCCCGGACGTTGCGGGTGCCCATAGGCGGCGGTGGTCACTCTCCATCAGGTCCATTTTTATCATGACCTGGGGTTTCCCTGTCATTTATATCGCCTTTCTTTTTAAACAAATCTTTATTTTTTCTGTTGTACTTATAATATATTTTCAAAAAGGTATAACGACAGCAAGATGAGTGCATCAATATTATTAAAACGATCACTCAGTGACTCCCGTGTATTCATGTTGTTATTGGCATATACTGCTTTTTTTTGTAAAATAAAGATGGAGTTAATATCTTATGCGCCGCCGATCTCATTTACATATTTTTATAGAGTACTATTTTTAGTATTTCGTACCAAAATTGGAAACGAGTTTTTACTTGTTCTTTTTTTGGCGTCATTATGTGGGGCATTGAATAAAAGCTCACGTATCACGAGTGTTCAAAAATGTGGTCATACCACGTCACGTCGTGATACTCTATTAACACTTTTACAAACACTTATAAATATCTGTCGCAATTCAAAAGTAAATCACGAACATTAAGAATATGATAAAGATTAAACGAAAATTTTATAATTTTTTGTATTAAAAAAAAAACTTCAGACAACACAACACAAATTGTGTGACTCCAAACTTAACAATAGATTTTTTGTTCTATGGATACCGCACAATGGACTAGGGAGCTCCCAGTAACACTCAAATTTCAAGACTAGCCTAAATTCTTTTCTTACTTATATTTAACAACTGCTTTTTGTTTTATTTTCTATGTACATTTTTTGTGTAATCTTTTCTGGATTAATACAATAGCAAGATAAACATTAGAAACTAAACTTTAAAATTTAGAAACACTAAAGTTGCTTTGTCTATGGAATAATGTGGTCATAATTTCTAAAGTGCAATGGGAAGTGCGACAAATTTTATTTTTGCTCAGAGCAAGCTGCTGAATAACTAGATCGGGCTCTGAGAACTCTGACTACAATGCCATAAACAAACGCACAGACAAACAGAGAATTGCATCAAACCTTACATCAAACTATCTACCTTATTTTCTATCGTTATATCAATTGAAACTTATATTAAAACTCTTAAGTTTAATATTTACAAACATAAAACTAAAACTAAAAATATTGTCTCAAAAAATAGACTTATTCAAAATCGCAATTTAACAAGTTGTCGTTGCGTATAGGGACTTAGCAGTCTGGCAGCATTACCTCTTTGAATAGGTAAGCTTTGCTGATGGAATAATCTGCCGATCCGACGGTCTCCCGAAGCTTCGACCAGTCGCATATTTTTAGAACTTATTTCGGGGTCAAAGTCATATTTACTTATGCCGCTTCAAATTTATAATGATCTTTATTCTTTTATCGTTTCTCGAATATTAAATATTTACCTATTTACGTCATAAAGTACGTTAGTGACGCTGAGAGGTGGTAAAGTTTCCATCGCTAACAAGACCACACTTAATCATTGAAATACGTAGCACATGTAAGAAGAAATATAATAAAGAAATATAGTAAAAAGAAATAATCATATTAAATTATGGTGTACATATATATCGTGTATGCAAATGTGTATGTAAAATTTTGCTAATTTTAGTGTTGCATGTCAAATCTGAAAAAACGCGAAAACATTTGTGGAATCACCTGTGTCGGGTCGGTGCGTTTTTCTGTTTCTCTTAAGACTATTGGGCTACAAACAAAAATAAAAGTTAAGTTTTGACTATGGTAGTTAATTTATTGATTAAAACAGATCGGAAAACATTTTTTTGAGATTGTCGTATTTCTCCTTAAACCAACATTTAAGTTACATTTTAATGCATTACTCGTTAAACTTATTTTATAAATAAATATATATCATAAATGAGGAATGCGAAATAAAAAGATGATACATACATACATATCTTCAGGTTGTATCGCCAACGGGGAAGTCAGAGAGGAACAAAAGATAATATTCGCACTAAACTTTTTAATTATAAAAATATAAATCGCCATCTGGCCTCTTACATCTCTTTCACTTCCCTCTTTTACACACACTCATTCTGAAACCTTACACAGAACCGTATTTTAGCAATACTACATGTACGTAACCTCACACTGTGTACCTAACGGGGTACTCAGTGAGGATGGAGCACTAAGCATTGCAGTCTTTACATACTTCTTTCCATTCAGCACTTTAGCTTAGATATGCGAGTGCTTAACGTTTCCATTGGTTAACAATCTAGTTATTTTGTCTTTATAAGTCAGCCTTGGTCTTCTTGATATAAATAAATAGGAATAGCATAACATTATGCGCGACAGTACTCAGGGGCATCAATAACTGTCTATTCTGTTAGATCAAGTCAAAATAATACTGAATAAGAAATGAGTCATTATGCTACTACATAGAGGATGTTAAGTTCTATTATACTGCTGTGTTCTCGGGCTGTGTGCCGATAATAAATGTGGAAAGAAACTAATAGACATCTGAAATATAAAAACTTACGGAGATACATTTTCTAACTTATTTTTGTTATTTTTGGAATGACCAAAAGTCAAATTTTATAGCAATATTTGTGGAGCAAATATTTGCATAAAATACAAAAAAAAAATATTGTACGGTAAGGAGGCTTGGATGTGTCCGAAATCGAGTGAAAGTAAATTAAATGCAGTTTGCGATCTCAGAAGTGGTATTATCCTCGTGGACAAAATAAGTAATTAAGAAATACGCAGTATGGCAGAGTTTGATGACAGCGTTATTGTAAAAATGCAGAGACGAATGCTTAGATGGTTCAGTTCAGAAAGACCAAGGCTGACTTATGAACATCAAATAGCCAGAGTGTTCGCCGACGGAAATGTCAAGGGCACTCGCATATCTCGGTGAAAGTGTGTAAGGAGAATAATGAGATTTGTGGATGCGAAAGAAGTAAGTAAAGACCGCGACGCTATTCATTAACTCCATCTTTTCTGGCTACCCCGATAGGGACATGGCATGAGGATATGCATGTATGTATGTATGTAAAAATGGATAGTGGCCATTTTTATAAGGATCCTTTTCTCCCACCAGCAGATATGGAATGAGTTTATTTATAATATAACATAGTAACGAAACATTATCCGCTCTTTCCGCCTCTAAAATCTGTACTATTGATTTTGTTTGGGGATTATCTCGGTGCATTGCATCTTGCGGATCATATAATAATATTTTGTCAAGAGTTGTTTTTGTAGTATTCGTACATAATGGTACAAAACAAGAACGATAACTTTTGAGGATCGACATTTTCAATATACACACATCAAAAGTGTCTAGGGATCAAGTCCATTTTTTAATATAAAAAATTATCCAATTAATATTTATCAAATCTAGTCTTCCAGACTGGCTTCTTACTTTAATTCCTATGTTTAAGTTAACAACTTATCCCTATATTTTGTAAAAATTAAGAAAAATTACAATTTTTGCAAATTGTGGGAAATTGACTTAAGTTAATGTTCTCAAGTAAATGGCAAAAAAAAGGCAAAAATGAGGATTTTTTAAATGTTTATTGTAAAGATAAAAAAATTAATAATCTGTGTTTCCACCATTGACACGAATTACACAATCACAGCGATTCGGCATGCTTAAAATCAGTTCATCAAAATCACTTTGAGGAATGGCCGCCCACATTCTTTCTAACAAGTCAAAAAATTGTGGGGTATGCACGGTATCCATACTCGGCAGAGCTCTTCTTTGAAGCATATCCCATGCGTGCTCAATTGGGTTGAGGTCTGGCGATTGAGCAGGCCACGGCAAAACGTTGACGCGAGCATCGGCAAGAGTGCGTGTTACGACTCTAGCCGTGTGTGGACGTGCATTGTCGTGCATTAGTCGAATCGAATCATCCAACCCGCTTCGCAGAGGGATGATCACGTCTGAAACAATCCTCTCCGCATAAATCTGAGCATTGGGGTTGCCCCTGTTCCAAATGAGATCGGTTCTTCCACCGATCCAAATACCGGCCCAAACCATTATTGTTCCCCCTCCATATGAATGAACTTCCTGACAAAATTTCAAACGTTCTTGACGTCCAGAGGTCCTTCAAATTCGAGTACGTCTTATATCTGGCCTCATACCAAAACGAGATTCATCGGAAAAGCAAACATAACGCCAGTCTTCTTCCTCCCAATTTCTGTGTTCGCGAGCCCATTGCATTGCATGGTGCTATAGGCGGAACTCTCAGCGGCCTTCGGGAACGCAGACCCACTTCACGTTAACGATTTCGGATGGTTTGGTTGCTTATCAGCAAGCCTGAAGAGCTGTGGAACCTCGTAACCAACATCATGGCGGTCATGGTCATGGTTCGATTCCGTCGAGCAGTATTTTGGATGTACCGGTCCTGTCTGCAAGTGGTGATGCGGGATCGTCCTCCATGTCACTCGGCCACGCTGCTCGTGATACGATAGCGTGTCCAGAGACGGCTTATGACGCTATGTGTAGTGCCAAGCGCGACAGCCGCAGTACGTTGCCTGGAACCAGCTTGCATATTCCGACGGCTCTCATGATCTCTTTTCGTGTCAAATGATGTCGTCACTCCATATCCACGCAATTTTTTCCAGTTCCGAAGCAGATATTGTAATGGTTTTGTAAAAACGCTATTACACACTTTTATAGGAATCCTGATTGACAGTTGATTTTCTATTTTTAATCAAAATAATGAAAATCACTAAAAAGAATCAATAACCATCCAAAAAAGTTAAAATAATAATTCTCAATTACGGCGATACTCTAAAACGTACTTGATCCCTAGACACTTTTGATGTGTGTAGTAAGTATCTAACGTTAAGAATAAAAGCTGTGAACGAAATTTAAAAGTTTATAAACTTTTATTACCTATAACCAAAATAATACGCTATTTTTTTATTTAATAAAAATAAAATTTATCAATAATAATTTCGAATCATTTTGTTACATGTATTATTATAACATAATAATTATTGCACTATAATATACAATGTTCTGTAATAATAGTAACCTTTTATATTATTAATAATAATAATCGCACAATAATAACGCTTAGGGGGAGAGTTTACTAACAAGCGATAACAAAAAAAATTTAATGAAACAAAAAAGTTATACATGTGTGCGTAAGCAACCTATCGATTAAATTTTAGTATCGTGTTAGTTTTAATATCCCTAAAGTAATTCGTTGTTTATTTTCAATATATTATATCATAACGAGACAGATACTGAGGTCAAGTATAAAATAATTTTATTGCATTAAATTATGATAAAACAGGTAAAAAAAAGTTAATGGAAGCGCCTAAAATCTATTAAAATAGGTACCTACCTAATAAGATTTGTCGGAATTATGGCTGTCAGTATTATGGATAAAGCTCAATTAAAACTAGTAGTTGTCAAATGAAATAGGTAGTTGTCAGGCATGTTACAATTTAAAAAATAAAAATTGTGACACTAAAATCGGAACACCACGTATTTATGAAAACTTGCAAACGAAACTAAATAACTGTAATTCCTTGTTTTTAAGCTTTCACGACCTGTACAATCTTATCTAAAATATTATAAATAACCAAAACTTTATCGTGTTAATATTAACTTAATGGCCAATATGGAGGTACCCTTTCTATCCCTATGGTGCCGGCGAACGCCACCGCTACGTTCGACCGATTGCATCAATTGTGCTCACGGAGTTTGCCCGTGACCTGGTTATTTATAATTTTTACATGTATATAAATCCTCGATTTCATTGTCGGGGTCGAAGCTTATTATTATATTACTTATTGCATTTTAAAAACTGCAAATTTTTTAGTTCGATTTAATTTTTTTAATTATTAATTTTATCCATCCTCTCTGACTACCCCGTTAGGGATACTCGGTGAATATATGTATGTCTTTGCTTTATGTATTATATATTTTTAAACTAACCTTCTTAACTTCTTGAATTTATACACATCATGACGACAATATTTTTTAGTCTTCGACAGTACCACAGGGGTCACATTGATGTTTATAAAGAACAGTCGTACCTTAAGCTACGCATAATTGAGACAAATCCAATGGTACCTTATATAAAGCTAAAATCGTCTAAGTAGTTTCGGCAGTGACCTCAAAGCGAAAAAAGTAATTAGAACTTTTAATTCGGTAGTGATTTGACGTTTCCAGGGTAACCAATTTTTGCAATTTTTTTCTCCTCTCCTCTTATGTCGACTTAATCGTTATTAGTCTGTAGTGGTTGTCCAGCGGCGCTATGAGGTCTTCTTTTTGGATCATATCTTTCATGATATAGTGGTAGTGTTGAAAATGTTTAAATATTTGTAGCAAATAATGTGGGTGACAAATCAATCGATTTAATTGAATCGATATCGACTCAGTTTTACCACATGACAACATTATTTTAGCTGGCCACATTATGTAGAACTTTGACATATCGAAACGTCAAATCACTTCACCGTAAAAGTTAGACTATGAGGAAAGGGTTGATGGTTATGCTGGTTGTGCTATTCTCAATAAACGCTCTGTCCCTTTTTCTCAGATTTCTATTCCCTCTCATTGCCAGGATATTAATGCTGTAGCGGTGAGATTTCTGAATATCACCTTTTTATGTATGTATATTCCTCATCCCCATAACTCTTTAGTTCCTGATATCCACACACTTGTTAGATCTTCTTGATGATTTTAACCTTTGTTTTCTCAACGATGGCTCCCCAACTAGGAGAGTGCGCCCTTCCCAAAATCCCAATAGTGTAGTCGACCTAACTTTGTGTTCCCCGTGTCTTGCCTCAGCTATTTCTTGGAGAGTCCTATCTGAATCGTGCGGCAGTGATCATTACCCTATCCTCATTTCTCTCTCATCCAATTCTCCTACTCCGGCACCCCTTCCTCCTCTATTAAATTTCAGACTCACAGCCGCAGACTGGTCTAAATATATTCTGTCTCTTGACAGTAAATTAAATTCCCTTTTTGTCCCGAATAATAATGAAGATTTATTAAACCTTTACACCCAATTTGTTTCTTGTGTATTATCTGCTGCTGATGAGTCTATACCAAAAAAAAAAAGATAACACGCTCAGGTAGTTTTAGAATTTCCCATCCATGGTGGGACTCAGAATGCTCGGGGATGGTACACCAGCGTAAATTAGCGGAACGCCTGTATAACAACTCCATGACTATGGAAAATTTTAAAATTATCAACAAGTTTCAGCTAAAACAAAGAGACTTCTGTCCAAAAAGAAAAAAGCTGGATGGACTTCCTTTTGTGAAAGTCTTTCTCCTAGATCCCATTGTTTGGAGAAATATCAGAAATGATCGAGGTTCACTTTTTTCTGAAAATATAACTTCAAATGATCCTTCTGTTTGGCTAGATTCTTTTGCCGATAAACTGGCTCCGCCATTTGTCCCATGTTCCGAATCCCTTCCATCACCATCATGCTTCCTTCGCTCATCCGACGCCTTGGATATTCCTTTTTCTTTTGACGAACTTCAATCCGCTCTTCATGGATTAAATTATTCTTCTCCCGGAATCGATGGTATCCCATACTCTTTTATTTCAAAATCCAGTGATCAGTGTAAATTTTTTTTTTACGTTTAATTAACCATTTCTTTGAATATGGTTGTATTCCCGATACATGTAACTACCAAATTATCATCCCTATGCTAAAACTTGGCAAGGGTCCACTCGATCCTAACTCCCATAGACCTATTGCCTTATCTTCCGTGTTAGTCAAGATAACTGAGCACATTATCAAAAATCGTCTCGAATAGTTAGTTGAAAGTAAAGGCATTTTAGCTAACTCTCAATTTGGCTTTAAGAAGGATATGAGTACACTAGACAAAATCTCTATCCTGACTACTGATATCCGTCAAGCCCTCCTCAACAAGGCTTATTTAGCAGGTGTCTTTCTCGACATTGCCTCAGCATATGATAACGTCCTTCTTCCGGTTCTCAGGCACAAGTTGCTACAGCTGAGCATCCCAGTGAGGATGGTACGTTTCATATTGAATCTGCTCTCAAACCGGTCGATAGTAATTAGATACCAGAATTCCCTTCTACCCCCTAGACAAGTATGGAAAGGTCTCCCTCAGGGATCGGGCCTCAGTCCTCTTTTATACAGTCTTTATACATGTGATTTCGAAAGCTCTGTTAGTTCTTTTTGTCAAATTTTACAATATGCTGATGACATCGTATTATATTCTTCATCCTAGACTCTTTCTGATATTTCCTCCCGTTTGAAATCTGCTGTTTTTTACCTGGACTGCTGGCTATCAGATCACGGACTTTCTTTGGCTGCAGCTAAAAGTCAAACTATTGTATTCACTAAAAAAGAGTTATTCCCAACCTTACCTTAAACATAGGTAATGAAACAGTTCCCCAATCTAATTCAGTCAAATTTCTGGGTGTTATTCTGGATTTCAGATTGTCTGGGTCCCCTCATATAAACTACATTATTCAAAAATGCGAAAAGAATATTGATATTCTAAGGTCTCTTTCAAGTACATGGTGGGGTAGTCACCCATATACTCAAAAATTAATTTACAACGCTTTAATTCGTAGTCACATGGATTATGGCTTATTGCTTTTGTTCCCTTGCAATAAAACTTCCCTACAAAAATTGAATCGTATGCAATCTAAATCTTTACGCTTAATATTAGGTGCCATGAGATCCTCTCCAGTGAATGTTCTTCAGGTGGAATGTGTAGATCCTACACTTTCTCTTCGTAGCCAATACCTATGCGACAGATTTTTTTACAAAATATTACAAAATTCCTCCCATCCTTTACACTCCAAGCTTAATATTCTTAAAAATTCTTTAAATGAACTTCATCGTCCAAGCGATGACTGGCCTTGCTTAGCAAAAAGCCTTGCTTACTTCTCCCATCTTTCTGCACAGGTATCTCAGTTTCCATGTAACCCTCTTTTTTCAGTTCCTTTTGATGTCCTTATCTTCCGTCCTGTTAAACTTTGGTATTAAGAAAAGTTTTCCCAACGCTTCTACAACTTTTTTCGAAAATCTGTCCAATGACGAGTGGCTGGACGACAATGTACACGGACGCTTCGAAATTATCGAAAATCAGCTGTGTCGGCGCTGCCGTCTGGATCCCGTCATTTCGAATTATCCTCAATTATAAGCTCCCTCCTCAATCCTCTGTATTTACTGGGGAAGCACTGGCTATCTTGGAAGCAGTTAAATATGCTAACGCCCACAATCTTGGTAACTTTATTATTTTTTCCGATTACATTAGCTGTCTCCAATCTATTATCTCTAATCCTTTACGCTCCAAATCAAGGTTTCCAATTATTTTAAAAATTAGACAGGAACTTTTTAATTGTTTTCAAAAAAACTTGAAAATAGTCCTTGCTTGGATTCCTAGCCATTGTGGTATCCCAGGCAATGAATCCGCGGATTCTTGTGCTAGACACGCAATTTCCCAAGGCTCTTCTGACAATTATGCCGTCTACTGTCACGATTTGAGGTCTTCAGCTAAACTTAGACTGACGGAGGCATGGAACCGGGCTTGGTCAGTTTCTATTTCGGTCAAGGGCAAAATTATGGCGACATTCGAAATGAAATTCCTCCTAAACCCTGGTTTTTCTCATTCAGAGATGCAAGCAAAAAGGTTACCTCTACTATTTGCAGACTCAGGCTGAATCATGCTTGCACACCAGTTCTCAACACTCTATCTGTGAGTGTGGTTTAGAAGAGGGTACACCTGATCACTTATTTTTTAACTGTCCCAAACTAATATTTTCCCTTTATGATGTTGTTCCTCCTGATATTCCTCGTCCTACCTATTTTAAACTCTTATTGTCCTTAGTTAATTCTCCTTTTGTTAGAATACTCTCTAATTTTATCTCAGTTAATAACATTAAATTGTAGTTTATTTGTAATATTTATTATAATGTTCATGCATGTGCCTATATACTAGTGATTTAACTCAGTAACAACTAATGTGTTATATGTGGGATGTAATACATTGTATTTGTGTGTTTGTCTATAAAATGTGTTGTCCTATGATTTGTCTGTATTTTGTACTGTGATGTTTTCCTTTTTAGGTGTGAATATTTGCTCAACTTTCCAAATTATAATCGAAAGGAACATTTTATTGATCCCCATTGTGTATTCTCCTACTTCAATTGTTGGAATCTTTTTTATGGTTACTATAATTATTATGTTTTTGTGATCCTCATCTTTACGGGACGTTGGCAATCGCGAAGGTGCCATTCAACTAAAGAAGAAAAAGAAGACTATGAGGAATTGCTGGTTTTTGTCTTGGTTGACACACACGTGCAATTTGGCGTTATTTACTTTTTTGCTTTAAATATTTCTGTTGAGTTCCCACAATTATGTTTTTTTGTAGTTTGGTGGGGGATTTATGTAAGCATTGTTATTTGTCGTCTAAATGGTGAATTCAGGGGAGGATGATCCGCCCGACTGAAATGGAGGGACGTCTCCTCATGAGATAGTCCCATTGTATTCCCAAGACATTCTCGTTGGTGTAGAAATGTTTGATTCCTGGGCTAGAAAACGTCGCATTGATTGCCCACTTCATGAAAATGCGGGTTCAACATGTATATGTCAATCCAGGTTTTGAGGTAGAAAATGATTTTAAGTATAGCTCATTAGATTCCGGTCCATTTCTACTCCACATTACTCGCACAGAACCTGATCGTTCGGCCAGCTCAACTATCCGCATTCTGAAGTTTACTCAACTGCTTCATAAATACAATGTTCCTGGTATTGCAATTAATGGCATTAAGCAGCCAGGCCACAATAGGGCAGCAGTCGAATTTACAACAGCTACACAAGCCAATGACTTTTTAGAAAATCCTTTGCTAAAAGAAAATAAATAGGAGGCAAAGATCCCCCACTTCCAAGTCTCTCGTATGGGAATTATAAAGCATATTGCCTTAGACTGGTCTATGGAAGAATTAGTGTTTGGTTTGAAGTGTTCTAGTAATAGTAATTGTGGTACAGTTGTAAAAGTGCGCAGATTAAATAGGAAAAATTTTAAAGATGGCGTTGCAGAGTGGATCCCAACCCAGACAATGGTAATTACTTTTAAGAGATAGATCTTACCCACTATAATTTATTGTTTCAATTCAGCTATTCCTCATAATCCCTCGGGATCTCAGAAACATGGCTAAATCAGAGTTTCGTAAGAACTGGAATCAATTTTGGGGTTCTTCTAGATTTAACAAAGGCAAGCAATATGGTAACAAATCCTAACCCTTCTTTCTGCTTCGCGATAGCCAAGTGACGTAAGAAAAACAAGAAAAAACTCGAAAGACATACGATCACTGTACATTGTTATTGATTCTTGCAATTTCATTCCGGATTCTTAGTTTTGCAGTCACCAATTTTATTTCGACTTCTTCGTCGGCACTGTTGAACAAGAAATGATATATGACGTTAAATGTTTACTAGCAAATTATTTATTCTAATTGCATATAATGAGTATTAATACCTAAAACCATAAACTATGGCAAGAAGTACGCTAAGTGATATAGAGCTGGCGTCCGCATCGATGTAGATGTGTAAGTTCTTCTTCATGACATGAAGATCTGTTTATTTTCATCAAAAATTTACCACTTGCATTTGTGTGTTAGAGACGATACTTTGCATCTTTTGTCTCCCTTTATTCCCTTTACACTGTGACCTCCGTGCAAGTCTATACATTATATCGAATAATAGTTCGTTATCGTTTATTTACAATTTTTATGTGTCATGACACCTTAAATTGAAAAATAGGATAGCAAAAGTGACGATGATGGAAATCGCTATTTTAACCTACAACATATTATATGTGTGCTATTCTTGCTCTTGCGACTTAGCTATGAGAAATAGCTACCTAATCTACAGGAGGCGACCTACTCAATAAAATACCACGTTATGACAAAATTAATGTGCAAATGACAGAACAATCTTGGCAACAATTATTAGGTCAGTAATTGGAAATTTAATAATAGCAAGCGATCCGTCGGAGAAACGTTAGCACACCAGACGCCGCAGCCTCACGCGCTGCCAGCGACGTTCCGTTAGCGCGTGTTCCTTCCAAACCGGAAGACACGTGTTCCTCCCAAACCGGAAGTTCTTCAGACAAGTGATTTTTAACCGACTTCAAAAAAAGGAGGAGGTTCTAAATTCGTCTGTATGTTGCTTTTTTTTGTATGTTTGTTACCTCATAGCTCCGTCATTTATGAACCGATTTCGAAAATTCTTTTTTAGTTTGGTAGGTTAGTTTAGAGGAGTCCCATTTAAATTTTACCGATATTGGAGCTTGGACTTCGAAGATACACTAGATAACTAGACCTGATTATAACCTTAATTTATACTGATGATTCTCTTGTATATCGTTGCGCTCCGGAATTAGAATGAAGTTAATCGCAGACCTGCCCTAGATATTTATTTAGGTCGAGATCACTCAAAAGGGAGAAATAAAAAATTTAAAAAAGCACTGAAAAGTATAAAATAACTATCCTTTACTAATCCTTTACTCAAGTACAAATAAAATAACTATAAATACGATACACATACCCATATAATTAAATTTGACAGTTGACAGACCGACTTCAATCGGTGCCAAATCAATGTACAACAACAGAAAGTCTATTAGTTTGGTGGGTTTGGTACCGACTTCAGTAACTGTCAAATTTAATTATATTGGTATGTGTAAAGTTATTTTCGTATTTATAAAGTTATTTTAATTGTACTTGAGTTTTGATTAGTAAAGGATAGTTATTTTATATTTTTCAGTGTTTTTTTTGAAAGCAGTTTAATTTTTTTTAATAAAAATTTTTTGAGTCTGTCTTCCGTCTTCTCAAGGATTCGGGCATAATATTACAAAACATAATATATCAAGTGAGTTTCAACTACATCATTAATTGATAAAATCAATTTGAAATCAACTACTGTTATAATTTAACAAATTTTAGCAAAGGACACTATGTTTAATATAGTCCAATGTTCATACAGACGATATCAAATTAAATAATGTTAATATTGCATAAGATTCATGTTTTTCAGCAAACTATCACGTAATGTAATACGAATCTAATACGACCTCTATATCACAGATTCTAATCACTGAAGGTTAAAAGCTTAGACAATGTTGTAGTAACTGTTTATTGTAGTTGTACTATTTGTCGTTGGCATTTTCAGCCTATCAGCGTACACATACTTGTCTGTGACATCGACATACTTAGGCACTAACATGTATCCTGTAAAATAAAGTGCACACTGTAGGTATTAAAAGAGTTTTATTTCATGTATCTCTAATAAGTATTCGGTAATCATAGTTTACAAAAAGTAACTCAGTAAGACTGTATGGGAAAACAATTCTAAAAATACAATTGAAAAGTAACATTTATTTCCAACATTACATATCTATTAAATAATATGTCGCCACTAACCCAACGTCATGAGAACTTACCAGGGCCTATATAGGTACTTGCAGTACACAGAAATTCGCACGTCTTTCCATATTATATATGATGCTTTTGAAGTACATACATTACAATAATATCCCACACTTGACCGTTACTGTCAACAATACCACGAGACAATTGCAAGAATAACATTCCCATAAACGAAAAATGATTAAAAGGGCAGCCAAGAGCGTATATCGGACACTGAATATAAATTTTAATCTGTACTAATAATACTATAAGGAGGTAAACTTTATTTGTTTGTATGTAATGGATAAACTCAAAAACTACTCAACCGATTTCAAAAATTCTTTCACTTATAGAAAGTTACATTATCAGCGAGTAATATGGGCGGTATTTTATTTTCAAAAAATTTCTACCCGTGCGTAGCTGGGATGGGTTGCTTGTATTTAATAATTCGGTTTACATTAGAAAACAGCCAAATTATAGCTTAATGCGTCCAATGTATATTAGTGTCGGACATTCTATGCCTAGCTTGGCTCTTTATTGGATGTACACAATGGTCGTACATAAAAACTTGCACCTTTTTCCTTTTTACATTTATGTTTCTAGTGAGATATCAATACATTTTGATAAATTAAATACAAGATCTATTTTGGACCATACAAATACTATATCTACATAACCAGCTCTATCTAAAACTGCCCTTGAAAACTACAAGGGATGACTACAATACTACAATACAATACGGGATGAATACAATGACTTGCTTAATTAGATCTTCGGTTAACAGCCTAGCCTTTTTACTAAACGGCGCCGGCGTAGATGGAACGATATTCAACCGATGCGTCTAATTCAACATTTAGTGAACTGGCTGCCTGATGCTTAGGCCATCCATACAATAGGGTGACCATGTGATGAAAAAAAAACCATGAAATATCTGACATTAGTGATTGTTTATAACAAATATTGTATGAATAGTATTTCGCTGCATCAAAAGTCAGTTAAAAGTAAAAACTGGCTTGTGTTGCATTACTAAAACTGTTTTTCAATGTGTAAATTTTTTTTCTTACTGTTGAAGTGCTTATTGGAGTTTTTAAAAATATGCGTTTGTTATCTGTTTCATTTTATTACAGCTATTAGTAAAAATGTCTTACGTGGTGAAAACAAACCTCGCAAAAATATCTAAAATCTGTGTAGCAATGTGAAAAATTGAAAAGTATAGGTTTGAAGAAAAAATTTAAAAAAAAGTCCAGATGGAGTAAAAAATGTATAAAAATAGCAGCTCCGGCAGCCCTGAGCGAAAGCACGATTTTGACGCAGCTTGGACTCTCGTTGGTCCGAAAAGGCGCAGCCACAACCTGCCTCAAAAGAAGGGAGCGGATTGCTTGCCTGCTCCGGACTCTGTCAATGGTACGAGCTCAGACAGGGTGAGGAAGAATAAGCTGAACTTCAAGAAGCACTAGAGAGCAAAGCGAAGGGCGGCTTCTTCTTCATCACCTCCAGGGACTTCTGTCCCCACGAAAGTGGTTAGAGGGCCATAAAACGACCTGGTCGGAGGCGGGAGCCAAGCGAGTGATGGAACTACGCCTACATCAACCGCTGAAGGGTCCCGGCCAGCGCCCAGGAAGTTTACGACCCAGCGCAAGAAAAAACAGGCGGGGAAGACGCGTAAGGAGACGAACAGGCCGCAGCAAAAAGGGCTCGTCTCAAAGATATAATCTCTCCGAGAGGTCAGCACAAGAAGGCTCAATTGCACACTCAGGTCACGTCCCGACTCTTACGCGGGAGCTGTGAAGGCCGACTATATGTCGGCCTATTCGCGTCGCCTATTGCGCGGGAAAGTCCGCAGAGTCGGCACTCCACATGGTTGTTGGCCGGATTTAAGATGCAATAAAGAGTAAATCCATATGTCTAGGAACCTTTATTGACATAGAGGAAGCTTTAACAAATTAAACTTCACCAGCATAAGTGGCGCTATAAATAGACATGGCGTCGCCGCTGTTATTGCTGAGTGGATTAAAAACATGCTAAGCAAGAGAATCATTAGGTTTGTGGACAATGATTCCCAACAGGCAATGGTTATGAGAGGATGCCCACAGGGAGACGTTCTCTCACCCCTTTTGTGGAATCTAGTCGTCAACGACATCTAGGATCTACAATAGGATATGCTAATGATCTGGCAAACTTTATTAGAGGAAACTTCGCAAACGTTGCTTGTAAAGGGATGCAAACTGCTCTGTATATTGTGGAAGACTGGTGCAGTAAAAAAAGGCAGATGGCAATGTTTACAAACAAACGGTCGCGCGGTGCATATAGACTACCAAGTCTGTTTGAAACTACCCTCCAGTTATCGCGGCAGGGTAAAACATTTTGGATCGCCAAGATCGCTCTCCGAAGTCTTTGCCAACATGAAGAAGGTGCTGGGCTTCCTGGAGAAGCTGAGATGGCAGGAGTAGCCCCATTTCTCATCGTGATGCAAAATAGCCGCAATAGACGTCGAGCTGCGGAAACGAGTCCGTCTTGAAGTGTCAAGTAAGATGGAAGTAAAAACGTACTGAGAACCTATGAGAGATAATTTAAAGCATCGGAAACGTTCAGTAAAAGAATATTTTTATTCAAGCTTTTATTTCGAAATAAATTGAGGTTACTAAGCCTAAAGCAAGGCTAATTAAGACAAATTTCAGAAATAGCGAATTTTTTTAAATTTTGATCCTTAATATTATCAATCTCACAAAACATTTGCGAGATGAGTTAGACTCCAGTATACTTTATATTATATTATAGCCAGACATACTTGAAATTACGACGACCACAGATAATAATCGATCGACCCACACTGTTACAAAACACTACTGCTATTGCGTTCACCTTTTACGGATTTTTATTGTGATTGTTTAAATTTTTTTTATTGATATTAATTGTAAAGAACGTTTTATGCCGGCTATATAGGTAAGGAATTTAAGGAAATATATTAGTACTTAAGTGTAGTAAAGAATCTGTATGCTTTATTACTCCTCTGCATGGTATGCATACCATGTAAAGAACTTAAACAAAATTACATTCATATCTTGATGGCCCGGCAACGGAAAAGTACTTTGAATGCTGTGATATAAACAAAATATAAAATTACTAGCTGTACTCGCGACTTTGTTTACGTGGGAAATTTTTCTTATACCTATATTGTTGGAGAAGGTCTTGAAAAATGTTATTTTCTATCGCGGGGCATTTGCCACATTTAAGTTATGATGATTTCACATATACAGAAGCCTTTCCCTGCGTATTCCATTTCATTTGATACCCATATTGTTGGCATTGAACAAAAAAGTTATTTTCTATTATAGATCATCCGCCATACTGGATTTATGATGACGTCACATATATAAAAACCGCATGTTCTTTTTTGAAAAAGAATGTAGCCTACATTTTGGTTTTCGGGCACATACTTTCTATTTACCAAATTTCATCTTAATCGGTTCAGCGGCTTAGAATTTCTCATAGAAAGTTTCATCCCCAGTTTCACCTTTTAGGGCTAGATTTTTGAAAAAAAAAAGTAGCCTGTTTCCGTCCCCTGGTGTCAAACTATGTCCATGCCAAATTACATCAAAATCGGCGGTTAAGCCATGAAAACCAAGCAGACACAGACCTTCGTATCTATAACATTAAGTATGGAAGTATGGATAATATGGATTAATATATTATTGGTATGAATTAATAATTATTTGTTTTGAATTCCTAGCAGTCAAGTCTATATTATTTCTCAGTAATATGAACACTCTGCTAACGTCTTGATCAAATCATAAGTAATATCCTGGAAGTAATTAGTAAAGTTCTCAAATTAGAACTCTCAGATCGAAATACTTTGTAAACTTAAGAATACCTGTTAAAATCAAGATAAAATTTCACAATCATAACTTTATACGTAAAGAAACGCTTTTATAGGTATAAAAACAACTACACACCAGAGAATATTGATAAAAATAGTAAATACTTGCCAGTTCAACGACAATCGCTTCATTTGTTAGTCGTCTGGTAAAACCGTTTCTTCCGGGTAAATTTCCTATTAGAATAAAATTAACTGTTGTAAAATTCATTCAATTTATAATACTTGGCTAAAGGACTCATATCCGGTCATAAATAAATTAAAAAAGAACAATTAATACAAGAACAAGCAAACAATTATACATTAATAGCTTTTAAAATGTGTTATTTAAAATCTTTGAAAAGTCTATTCATTCCAGAATCATAAAGTTCAGAACCAGTTTTAATATAATTAAAAACGAAAAACGCATTAAAACGCACTTCCGCACGCCTTTTGCCGATGATGTTTCAGTTATTATACCAGATATGTAAAGACAATTACAAAAATATTTCAAACATAAATTAAACGGTTGCTAAATGACAATGCCCAAAAACTATGGAACTTTGCCCCATCCACAAATTAGCATGCCCAGTATTAGTATTTATTTTATTGTATGGTCTGATATCTGCACTTCAAAATAGTATAGTAACCAAAGCGAAACAGCTAGCGAATCTAAAGGTATTAGAAAAAATAAAAATTAAAAGCGCCTACCAAAAAATAGCACGCGCATTGCGATCTTTTCCAAAACGACTATAGAAGTCAAGATGAATTGAGTTGCATACAGGCAAAAGTAATCAAAGACAAATAAAACACTCAGAAACACAGTAGTGGTTGTTATTTACATACAATCTAATGAAATCGCTAGAAAAACAAGTTCACATGGTCTTTCACAAGCAAATAGTATTATTATTATTGTTATTCTTTTGTGAGAAACGTAAATAAGTTTATAAAGCTTAGCAGATATTTCATTATATAGATTCTGCAATTAAACTGGTGTAATGAAAATACAAGAGAAGATTTCACCGGAAATTTTTCACAATAATGAGCTGTTGAAACAAACGGTAGACGCAATGCTAAGGCTAAAATGTATGATAGTGAGTTAGATTAGACAGACAATCTAAAGATTAATATTGTTGGAATTGATAAAGTCACATAGAATATTCACAACAGGGAAGTTTACATAAATCAACAGGGAGTTTAAGTTAATAGGCCTAGGAATAGTGGAGGGAAGGAGATCCTAAAGGGACGATGATATTTTAGAGCAGTTAAAGAGTAAGTATAAGTTACAACAAATAAGTATATTGATGGTGTAGATGTAACTTCATAAAAATCCAATGTCAATATCGACGTTTTTTTTATGGCAACGTAGCCAATGAAATCAATGGCGTTAGGTGTTACGAAAATAAGGCTCTTCTATACTTTGATTAAGTTTTATTGTTATTATATACAATAATATGTTCTATATACAATGTTATTTGCACTAAGTTGGAGATTCTGATGCTAATTACAACGAGTTATGCAAATATGCGCTGTGGACTGCAGTAATATCCCCCTCCTGCTGCGACACCGGGTTTTATAGTGTTTTTTCCGCGTCCACACCTCAGTTTCCGCCCCGCGCCGATGATTATAATTTTCAACAACCTAGCCGCCCTTTAAAGCTCACTTTCAAGATAAGTTTATTTCCATCAACAGTAACTGCAGGCTGCTCAATCGGTTTTAAAAGATAAGTAAGCAAGACAGTTTTCACGAGTACAGGTAGTCTCTCAGTACATTTTTATATACAGGTAAATTGTTTTCTTCATGTCTAGATAAGTATATAATATGTTCTGACAAATTTCAGGGTTTCAGGTAAGTCTTTACAAGTATGTAATATTCAGCAATGTTATATATACACGTACTTTAGTTAGTAACAGGTTTACTGCTTTTGTGATTATGGCTAATTTATTCATTTTTGTTTTCAGATTCTTCGGACTGCACCGCTGGTAAAGGACATATTCTCTCATATGAACGTATGATTATGCCTTTGTTTGTTCGTACTTTTGCAACCCTCGCGATCCTGTCGCTGCATGGTAAAAGACGGTGAATGCGCCCGAGATGCCACCTCATAGGGGAACGGCTTCCTCTTTAATCAAGACCAGCTGCCCCGGTGTTGAACTCTTCTTTTCAGTTTTCCATTTTGATCGAAGTTGCAATTAACAGAGGTACTCCTTTTGCCACCGTCTCCAAAAGTGCTGTCTCATTTGCTCTATTCTCTAATGTCTTTCCAATTTATTACCTTTAATATTTTCCAGAGATGGTGTAGGCAATGCCGTCAATGGTCGTCCAATCAGGAAGTGCCCTGGAGTTAGACAGGAATAATCGTTAAGTCGGAAGACAATGGAAGGAAAGGTCTAGAATTTAGAATGGCTTCTATCTGTGCAAATAATGAGGCGAGCTCTTCAAAGGTAAGATGAGTGTTTCCCATAATGCGCTTAATGTGAATTTTTGCAGATTTCACTGCAGCTTCATACAAACCTCCGTGATGTGGAGAATAAGCAGGCAAAAACTTGAACCTAATACCTGCATTAGCCATACTGTCCGATACAGAATTACAATTATCTCTCAAAAATGAACCAATTTCTCTACTAGCGCCTACAAAGTTTTTACCATTGTCACTGTAAATTGTATGTGGTTTACCTCTACGTGACATAAATCTTTTCAAAGTTAATATAAACATCTCAGTACTTAAATCACTAACTGCTTCCAAATGCACTGCTTTAGTTTTGAAACAAATAAATATACATAAATAGCATTTGATTATCTTACAGCCGCGTCCCCTTCTATTTACTATGTAAAAAGGGCCGGCATAATCTGTACCAACTACTTCAAACGGAAACCCGGTAGTAATTCGATCCTTGGGTAATTTCCCATAATTTGTGACGCAAATGTGGCCCTCACTTTTTGACAAATTATACATTTTCTGTAAATACGTTTTGCTATTATTTTACCGGAAATAGGTCAGTATTCTTCTCTGATACTAGCTAGCAACAACTGTGGTCAAGCGTGCATCAATCTCTTATGCTCTTGTTCAAATAATAAGTATGTGAAATAATGTTTTGCGTCCAAAATTATGGGATGTTTCTTCGATAGTAAATAATTTGAATTTTCAAGTCTACCACCCACACGTAAAATGGAATTCACATCAAGGTAAGGATTCAATGGTAACAGCGAAGAATGTGAATTTAGTTTCTCATTTTTTGACAATTTAATAATTTCCTTTCCGAAACATTGTTTTTGTGATAATTTTATTAAATAAATTTGCGCTAAACTCAACTCATCGACTTTTACATATCCTTTTAACTGAGATTCTTTATTTTTACAATTATATATAAACCTCTTTATATATGCAAATGTACGTGTTAATTTTGTTAACTTTGAAAATCGTGTGAATTCGATTACTTCTGGCTGAGATTCCACCTGTACTGACAATGAGCTTACCTTTATTTCCGTTAACTCAAGTGTTTGAATGTCACACTGAGAAGGCCATGAAGTTATACATTGTTTTAGAAATTCCGGGCCCTCCCACCAAAGAGGCAAGTCATTAATTTTACTTCAATTGACACCTCTGGAAGCTAGGTCAGCCGGGTTCTGTACAGAAGGTACATTGTTCCATATGAAACTATTTGATTCTTTAATCATATTTATACGATTTGCAATGAACATTTTTAATCTACTAGGTGGTAATCTAAGCCGATTTGGGAGTCTGTCCAATAAACACATTTATTTACCTTGCACCTTAAACCTGCCCTAACTTTTTACACAATTTTGCCCCCAATGCAGCGGCCAACAATTCCAGTCTTGGTATTGTCGGACGCGGCATGGGAGCAACATTAGTTTTCGCACACAATAGTTGTATTTTTATTTTTCCTTGATCATCATATACAGGCTGCATAAGCTTTTCCAGACGCATCTGTAAAAGTATGCAGCTGCACATCAACAGAGAATTGACATGTAACATGTCTAGGTAACTTTACTTGTTATAAAGTTACCAGGCCATCTATGACAGATAGATATCCCATATTCGCATATTCGTCAATAAATTCTTTATACAGTTCACATATCTCAGGCTGTCCACTGAATCGCTTTTCTATACCTGTGAGTCGCTTTTTACACATTGTGTATGAGTCACCCAATACTTGCGGTGATGCTTTCAAAGGCAACTTTACACAAAATTTACCATTACTTAACCTAGTTGTGTTATTTATGAAATGTGATTCACATGCCTCTTCTTCATTAGTAAAGTTTTTTGAACAAGGTGGGATTTCCTCAAGCTCCCAAAACCTTTGTAATTGCGTGTCAATATTATGTATAAAATTGCAATGTACTTTATCTATACTTTCAGGTTTACAGTAGATGGGTCCTAAACCATCCTAACTTATTGTTTTGCAGCGATGGTTTACCCTTTTTTTTTACCCGTTTCCTAAACTGATTTTATTATTTTCTATAATATTCCAGAAGTCGTCACTACCTAGTAATAAGTCTACTTCAGATGGTGTGCAGAAAGTAAGATCAGCTAACTTCACATTGTCTGAAATATTCAACATGTTTAAATCTTAGAAATAAAAGCTTAGAAGGTAACTGATTCATTATGCGAGTTATAACTATACATTTCGCTTCTTGTACAAATGACTTACTAAAGTGAGGCATGATTCTGAGAATGCAACATTGTTTATATTGGAATTGTATGTTATTTATACCTAATACATTAATCAGCTTGGCCTCTCGAAGAGCTAAATTGTACCTGTTTACAAAACGTTCTGTGACAAAATATGATTGACTTCCACAATCAAGAAGTGCTCTTGCTGTGTACTGTTGATTGTTGTGTTTATCTACGAGTTGTACCAAAGCAGTCGACAGCAGTACTTGGCCCTGAGTATAAAATGACAGTGCTACTGGATTAGACAAAGTTCGTTCCTGTACATCATCTACCTCCCTATTAATTTGAGATTGATTACCTGATTTAGTATACTTGTAGGGTATTTGTACATGAAGTAGGGAATTGCGTTTACGTTTACAAATTTTAAAAGGTCCCAATCTACACTGATACGCGAAATGTCTCCTTTTAAACTGTTTAAAAGGAGTTTAAACAGGTTATACATAATTTATTGTCTGTAACCAAAGCATTTCTTCGTTCGGGTGTCATTTCTAAGAATTTTTTACATTTCAATATGAAATGATTTTGTTTACAAATGGGACATTGTTCTTTATACTCTTGCATGGCAGCAACAAATGACCTATGATGAAAATATTTATTACTCTTGTTTACTATTTTACCGTCACTTTTATCTATCTTATACATTATACATCTTTACTTATTAAGAAAGTTTCAAGAACATCTGCACTATTTCTCAAAAACTGAAAAAATACATCTAATGTTGGAGTTTTCAAGTGTGTTTTTATAATCTTCCCATTTATGATAGGTAGAATTATCTAATTTTGTAGAAAAAATGTAAATGATCTGTGTCAATTTCTCAGTGGGTTCTCCTAAATTATTCAAGCAAGTCAAATGTTTTGTTATGTGATCTGTTAATTATCTCAAACTTTTCTCAGACTCCCTCTTAATTGAATCAAATTGCATTAGTGATTTAAGGTGATGCTGTACTGTTGTTTGTTGTGAAAACGATTGCATAACAGTTTCCAAGCCGTTTGATAATTTCGTGTACTGAACTCTAACGAATTCATAATCAGAGCTGCACTCCCAACTAAAGATGTTCTAAGATAATGAAACTGATATTTCAGTAAGGGCTGCGTTATTATTTATCAAAGAAATAAATGTATCCCTATACTCTAACCACTTTTCATAAGTTCCGTCATAAGAAGGCAGTGAAATGGTTGGTAGCTTGACGTTGAAACTGTAGTCGCACGACTTTACAGAGGTACTACTGTCCTCTAATTTTCCTGTTTGGTATTACTATGTGTATAATTATCAATAAATTCTTGCGCCGATGACATTAAATCGGAATATAAATCGTCGAATTGGTTCCTCCCCTCCATTTGCTCCTCAACGTTGTCAACCAACTCCTCGATATTGCTTTGAACTTCATCGAATTCCTTATACAATGGCTCAAACTTACTAATTCTAATTTGTAATCGGGAACTTTGCAATTTACTTAAAGATGCGCCTTCCAATGACGTTAGATAATTCCTTAATAATGTAACGCGACCCTTAATACTACCTCGCCTTTTCTTTAAATTCCTTAATTTTTCTGTATCAGGCATTATGGATATGAATGTAAGCATACTATGTTTAAACTAAAACAAATAAATGGAATATAAAAACTTCAAAGTCCAATGATAATATTGTCGCGCTGCTTATAATAACCACTATAATAACCACTCACGGATGAACGATGTAGAAGCGCAGAACCGGTTTTGAAGCGCAGTGCAGTCACGGCTCAATGTACACTCAAGGTAACGCACGCTTTAGCTATGCGCATGCGCACAATTTGATTTTCAGTGCTGCAACCTGAAATTGTTCGGCGAATCGCATAAGCCTAAACAAGTATGTGAATGTTATGAAAATAAATATCTTCATATATTTATACGAAGTAGGGTTATTGCATAAGCAAATTACACCTAGAATGTGCGTGGAATAATATACATAAATACACACATACACATCTTCACGTCGTATCCCTAACGGGGTGGAATAATATAGTACCAAGAAATCAACTAATAAGAAATCTAGGACTCTTACCTAAAAATTATATACATTAATTTAAGCAATCCCTTTAAGGGATGCGGTCCATTATTTATACAAGATGTGAAGACTGTGAAGAACTTTGAAACAATTAAAAAAGTGGGTTCCTATATATGATTGGATGGTTCCAAAATGAATATACGCGCTCACAAATTATAACAATAACAAATAACAAGGATAGGGACAGAATGCAAGGGAAAGGCACTTATCTGAAGGTTTTGTCGGCTTTCCACCACGCCACCGTCTCCCTTGATTTCTTGAAACTGTATGCGTCGTCTATACAAAGCCTTCGCCGTAAGGGACTTCTTCTTCAATATAGGTTTGTTCATAGCGCTCTTTATACCACTGTAGACACTGTACACTCTTTACCTCTCGTGGTACTTGCACAGATTGAATTTTACTCTTATTATTATGTCGTGTACCGTATTATTATATTCATAAATAAAATTGATTTGTACAAATTGGACTCGTCAGAGAACAATAATCTTGAACAGTGTAATGGAGGATTCAGTTTGAAATTAGCTTTAACAATGCCCCACCTTACAGTATATACGCTTGGAGTGCTTTCTCCGACACGGACTCGTAGAAGATGATTTTTCACTTCGACAGTGGTAAGAAAGTATTTTCTTATCATTGTCGACACCAGATATCTTCCCATGCAGTTATGCACGTCGCTCTGCCTGTTCTTGTTCTACGAAGACTGCATCCAGCCTCAGAGAAACGTTAGTGCATCCGCTGGACTGTTGACAGTGATACATCAAAAGTTCTCACTGTATTGCATTGACTGCGCCGATCTTCAAGCATTATTTCTGGTATCTTCAGGGGTTATTAGAATAATTGACGTTATTGGTACACCAGGAACAACATAAAATACTTGCAACATTTTTATGACAGAACAGAAACAAAATTAATTTTGTTTGTAAATTCTCCTTGAAAGGGAAGCCAAGGAGTCAGCAGTCAGAGGCAAAGAGAGTAAAAATGTCGACGTAATACATTAAAAAAAATCTCAACATTACACTACTAAGTAAGCACTTATTTTAACAATTCTACATATAGCACAACAACATAGGTACTTGAGATGCTCAACTGCTCCAATTTTACATCAAAATATCTATTAGAAACAATTTTCTTTGCAAATAATTAAAGTTAATATCGAACTGCTCTCCATAAAATCCCGCCAAAAACCTCCGAAACAAAATTAAAATAAATGTTCTAATTTCTAAAACTATCCTCATTTTTTTTATGCTATTACTATTAACTTATATTTGTTATTAAATAATCCGAATTTTAAAAGTTATCACGGTTTTCCCAGGGTACTTTTAGGTGTGGTTGAATAAAATACTCTTGCTCCTCACATAGATTTTTTTATTGTTATTATCGTTCCTAATTTTTTTTTATTAGGAAATCATTTATTCCGTACACATAATCTTCTAAACATTTCTTCCAATTTAAAGATTTAATGTCAAAATCGAAAATTTCCTTATCATTGTCTGACATGTTCTTCTGTAATTCTCTCACATTGTAATCCACGAATCGCCACTGGTTATTTACAAAGTGAATCACAGTTTCTGTAGAATCATCTATAACCTTTTCATATTTCCGATACCTGTAAATCATTTTAATTACTGTGATTAATTAAAATATAATAAAATAAACGAATTGTAAAAATGCAAAACGTACGAATTCAGCAATTACTGACAGTTGTGATGAATTTAATATTCAACTACAATCATGTATTTTGGGTAGGATGCAATTTCATTTTTTTAAATACGTAAGTTCAAATTTAAGTTTTTTGGGGTTGAAGATGTTGTCGTTTGGCCTCATTTGGGTTACGACGAAAAATCTGTCGCAATAATTTATAATTATTTCTTATCTATGATTACGATTTCTTATCCAATTACAAGATAAATACATTTCTTTACCTTGGTTTCTCACCCTTTGCAATTAATGCTAAATCCATAGTAGCATATGGTACAGTTTGAAGTACAAAACTTAGTGCTTTAAATAAATAAGGATTTTTATTGTAGACAAGGAAAGGATATGGCAGCAAATCTGAAAAAATAAACTCCGTTTTATAAGAAACTTTAAACACATAAGATCATGTCCACCACACCCACACACGAAAAATTTCATAACCATTCATTGAACTTTCCTATATAACAATAAGAACTATTTAACCTTGATAAATTGACTTGCTTATGATAAACTTTGTATCTTGTAATGTTGTATCATTTTCATTGAAATTACTAACCAAAGTTTGTATTTATGTTAGTTTAGAATATTTGGTTGATAGTGTTAAAGCTTCTCTCCTTTTAATCCTTAAAATTAAAAAGAGAGAAGCTTTCATATTTTTTCAGGTAAATAAAAGTTTAAATAGATAATTAAATATTAACAATAAAAATGCTTATAACTAAACAATATACACATACATACATACATACATACGTACATCCATACATATCCTCACGCTGTATCCCTAACGGGGTAGTCATTGTAAATATAAACGTTATAAACATGAACATTGTAAACATTATACATTATCCAAAATTAATTATTCGTAATATATTTTGAAACACAAAAGTAATTTATTAGGTAAGTAAGTAATTCGTACTTATATCCTAATTTCTTAGTGTACGAATTACGCACTTGATCAATTATTTCTATACTCCTAAAAATGAAGTATTGTTGCTTTACAATATTCAGAAACATTTATTTTTTTTTATTCTCATTTAGACTGTACGTACTACAGGGCCATCAGTTTGGTCCAAGGTATTGACCGAACGTATGAAAGGCATTTCTGAGGGAGGCACATGGTAGTTTTAGAAAAGGCAGGGGTTGTATGGATCAAACTTTCTCGCTCCACGGAATCGTAGGAAAGTTTTTAGAGTAGGGAGAAAGAAATTGTGGAGACTTATGTCTGAATATGACGAGGAAGGCCCCTTACTGCCGGCTGTGAGGTCATTACAACGAGCCACAGACCCCGTGTAAGGATAGATAGCGACGTGCTCTGGTTCGAAGTCTGTTCAGGCGTCAGACAGGGCTGCATGATGTCTGCCTGGCTGTTTGTGCTGTATTTGGACAGTTGCCTCCAGAGATTGACAAGTAGAGTGAGTGGTATGATATGTGATGGTACAGTGATAAACCACCTTTTGTACGCTAACGATGCTATGATTATAACACCATCAGAAGCAGAGTAGCAGACACTAGTCACGTGCATGAAAGAAGAACGTGAAGTGAAAGGTTTGAGTAGGAATGTGAACAAAATTGAGATTCTGGTGTTTGAAATGCAAGTGGTGCAGACAATTTGTGAGATATGGGTACATGTAAAATGTCTAGAACAAATGAATGAAATTATGTAAATGGGGTGTGCGTTTTCGAGTGATAGAAGATGTGAGTTGGATGTGAAGAGACGGGTAGCAGCTGGCAATAAAGTGAACGGTGCTCTGTACTCTATAGTAGGCAGTGTAAATATGTCTAACACAGCCAAAATGGCCATCCACAATGCGGTGTGCTAACTTTGTTGTATGGTAGTGAGGCCGGGATATGACCGAAATCGAGTGAAAGTAAATGCAGTAAAAATGTGATATCTTAGAAATATGTGTGATGTCACCCTTGCGGACGGGATAATCAATGAAGAGACACCCAGTTTGACAGGGCTGCACGACAGTGTTATCGTAAAAATGAGGAAAGGAATGCTTAGATGGCTCGGGCTCATAGAAAGAATGAGTTATGAAAGACCGACGAAGAAAATCTAGGGAGCGAAAGCGAGTGGTAAAAGAAGCCAAGGAAGACCAAGCCTGATTTACGATGATCAAATAGCCAGAATTATTAGATCACGGATATCTGCAAAGCACTCGCATACCTAAGGGAAAATGTGTGAGGAGATTCATTAGATTTGAGGAAGCGAAAGAAGTATGTAAGACTACCCCTTTAGGGATACAACATGAAAATATGTTTGTATGTAGAAACATTACCATAGTCTTAATTGCAATAATAATTGATCTTATACATATCGTTGTATATAATGATTATTATTATTATGTAGACGAAAAAACTTACTTAATTGATTTTTAACAGCTGCATCTCTGCAAGTGCCCAGAAATTCACCTAATGTAATGGGATTGGAAGCTCCGCTGCTACAGTTGTAGACTTTTAATTGTTTTGATCTGTAAACAACGTAAAATTTTCATATTGTAAGTCGTCTAAAGCTATCTATGTCTATGTTTGCATATTACCTTTCACACTGAGCGGCAGCAACTATTGTGCAGCTCACTACCATATCTACTGGAATTAAATCCAGCCTGATACTTGCCGACCCATTCATGGTTCTCATCAAACCATTTGCAGAAGCATAAACAATTCTGGTCGCTCCACTCCAACTATCAATCCATCCTGGAACTGGTTCCTTTGCTGCTGATGTAACTAGAAAAATAAAAAACCAGCAAAGTGCAAGTCATACAGATGCAATTATTGTTCCGTCAATTGCAAAAAAAGATTATCATATTACTCTGTCAATAAAGTACCGGGAAAAGATCAATAATACACGAAATGTTAGTTATTCATCCAAATTTATTTTATCACCTTCAAAGTATGCTCCTTTAGAAACGATACACTTACGCCAACGAATAATCCAATCATCAAAACATTTTTTAAACGCTTTTTCCGAAATTGAGTTCAGTGCTCGCCGCGAATTCTCCTTTAAGTATTCTACCGAATTAAAATGGGTGCCACGAAGTGGTAATTTGAGTTTAGGAAAAAGAAAGAAGTTGGCTGGAGCCATATCTGGTAAATAAGGTGGTTGCTTGATGGTATTTGTTGAGTTTTTGGTCAAAAATTCGTTCACAATGATGCCCTTGTGCGAAGGCGCATTATCGTGGTGCAAAATCCAAGAATTTTCTTTCCACAAATCTGACCTTTTTCGTCGAATTTGCTCTCTTAAACGCCGCATAACGCCCAAATAATATTCTTTATTTACCGTTTGACCTTTCGGCAAGAACTCCGAGTGCACAACACCGCGATAGTTAAAGAAAACAGTCAACATGACTGACTTTTGGTCGACTTTGGCGTGGTTTTTTCTAAGGTTTTTGTTAAAGTCGGAGTTGGAAGGCGCCACTCCGAAGCTTGTTTGACTAGTTTGCATGTCAAACTCGTAAACCCACATCTCGTCACCAGTAACAATGCGTTTCATGAATGTTAGGTCTGATGTCTGAATGATGAGTTGGTTTTTTAAGAAAATTCAGATCTTTTGGGACTAGCCAAGCGGCAACATGTTTCATACCCAAGTGATTATTTAAAATGGTACGGATCGACTCGTGAGACACAGAAAGTTCGGCAGCTATCTCACTCAAACTAGAATGAGCATTTTCAGTCACTATTTCCTTCACTTTTGCGATGTTAACTTCAGTTGCAGATGTTGATGGCCTACCAGAGCGAGGCAAATCTTCCATCACATCTCGACCCGCTTTTCAACGCTTTGTACCACTCATAAGTACGTGTTTTTGATAAAGTCGATTCACCGTAAGCCTTCTGTAACATTTTCAGTGACTCCGAACACGAAATTCCATTGGCGATGCAAAATTTAAGACAAACTCTTTGTTCGATGCTTTTGTCCGTTATGAAATTCGCAATATACACTAGAATGATATAACTAAAAACAGCACTGTATTTAATCTAAATAAGAGATGCAACTCGAACTCCACGCCAAAATAGAAAACAGTTGTGCCAATCTAACAACAACAAAAAAAACAAAAAATTGAATTTGGAACCATAAACAATACAATTCTGTACGTATAATACTGCGTAAAGAAAAACTTCGTACCCCTTTATAAAGCGAAGTGACTTTGATATTGCAATATTGGAAATGCGTTGTTCGTAATGAATTATTAGTATTCGATTTCTAAAAAAAATATGTCACGATACAGACGATTACAAGGATTTCAGCGAGGGCCGTAAGGGCTTCATTACATAATTCATTATGCTTGATAGTCTTCGTAACATCAAGAAAAATCGCAAAGTTGTGGTTTAGAACTCGTTTCATAAGAAATCTATCGACTTTTATGCATTGAAATATATACGTAAATAACTGTTACCAAATCCATAGGATTTATTCATTAATTATAAAATTTACTTCTATTCTGAAAAATCAGATCATATTATGCATTCAATCAAAGACAATCAGACTACCTTATCTGTTCCACAATACTAATAAGGGAAGTTATAGTCGTCATAATATTGTCTACTCGACTGATGTCTGAAATAGAACTGTACAATAAGCCTCTATAAGGGCTGTGCATTTGATGCATGTAATGAACAATATCAACCTAGAGAATGAAGCACACCGAGTCCTGTCACATAAAGAAACAACTGCATACCTCACGTTAAATGAAAACAATTTCTTCAGTTGTAGAGTGCAATCAATACATGCAATACAATACAATCATAAGTAAAGATACCTATCCATTTTTGTATGATTTTCATTAAAGTTCATAAAATAATGAGCATATGAAATATTTGTAATATTTTATTATAATGTGTACGTGTAATATTTTATTATAATGTTTTTTCTATAGCCAAAAAAGTTCTAGATCGCTGGTTAAACTTACACAAATTAAGCTAATATTATATACGGAAATCATGTCGAATAATCGAAATTGTTCGATAGTATGTACTTTTTAGATTAAAACATTAATTGTATCTGAAGTAATTACAATCATTTAAGTGTCTGTTCAATGCTTCCGTTTTAATTGAAGCGAAAACCAAATTTCTTACTTTTTGTTACAAACCTTTGCGATGCGCTTATCCTCGCTCGTACTACTCGTAGTAAAGCATGATCGATGTTCGGTTAATAACTCTGAACCGATATGAGAAGTATATTGAACTTAATATTTGATTCATGACTTATTATATCAAAATGTTTCAAATGAAATTATCCTTACCTATAGACGGTCGTACGATGGCTGTTGGTATATCAGCACATTTTGAAGCAACGACATGTTCAGCAATAGCCTTAGAGTATGTGTAGGTGTTAGGTCTTTTATCTAAAAAACAGAAAATCGATGATATTTAAAACATTAAATAATAAAATCAATGAAGAAAATCGAATAATGTTCATGAAACATTATGTTTTACTTAGCATAGGTTAGCTACGATTTTTGGAAAGTTATAAAATTTAAGCATATTATGCCATTTTTCAATAGGAAATAAAACATAAATATTATACTTTTTACTATAATAATAATAATAATAATACTCCAGACAATTACACAGATTGTGTGACCCCAAAACTAAGCAGTAAGCTTGTACTATGGGTACCACACAACGGAACCTTGAGAGAGTTCCCAGTAACACCCAGACTCCAAGCCAATTTAGAAAAGTTCGTTTCCTAAATGGACCTGACCGGGGATCGAACCCGGGACCCTATAGCTTAAAAAGCAGATGCATATGCCACTGCGCCAACGGGCCAGTCAATTATATATACCAAACTACTCATCTATATTCCAAATGTTTACGTTACAAAACGCGAGAGTTTTATTACAAGTCGGAGACCTATCCACAGTTCTAACAAGAGTGCGGCTAGACAAGTGGCTAACACTTCGTACAATAGAAACGCTTGCTGGCGTAATTGGTCGTCAAAAATGCCTCTTGGCTACATTATACACGGCAGTTTTCACACGACGACGTTTTATTTGATATATAAGAAATTTAATAACGTTTGACTACCAATTTCAAAATCGTTACGCTAGATTACGTAATTGTCACTCCATTCGCTAGCGTTTACGACAATGAGCCACTTGTCTAGGGCCCCAGTAACGTAAATGTTGAAAATAACGTTAGTTAGCTATTCAGATCGCTTAAAAATAAATAATCATTCCATCTTCTGAATAAACTTCCATAAGAGGAAAGGAATTTACTTATCATGCTCAAGGAATTACTCAGTTACTGATTGATTGTTAATAAAACAAAACATTATTTGCGTAGTTAAAATAGCTGACTTGCGTTAATAAAAAATATTTATAGAATAATAATAAAAATGCTAAAAACTTTTTATTAACGATAACATAAAATTATATTTCTCTGAAAAGAAATTGTTTATTTGTGCCGAAACCCCCACACCGTGTCTCAATACAGGTAAAAAGTTGATAAATCAATTTCAATGAAATTAAATGCAGTATTAATATTTACCTAAAATTTTTTTGATTAGATCCTCGTTTTTGCTATATCTCTCTGCTATATCCAAAGCATGTTCGACGGAAGCAGGTGGTGGATAAACCTTTTCTTCAATTTTTTCACGATCGACATTCGAATATGTTGTTGAAATATGAACGAACGACTGTCGAGAACGAATTTCATTATTATTTCATAATAGTTACCATTATTAACCGTGATTTTCCAGCTATGGACTTAATTGCAGTGCTTATTTTTTCGTAAATTATTATTTACAATATTAATAAAACTTTTGGCTCATTTGGGTTTACAGGCGAATTAAACAAAGTCATGTAGTTACAAGTCCATCCACATAATATTACTAGTCAATCGCTTCTGTAAGCGCAAAAGCTTTTGTAATAAGCGCTTGTCGACTTTTGTGCGAGAAGTCGAGCAACTCGCACATTTTATATTTCTCTTTCTCTCCCAAACCAACGTGGAAGCATGTAATTATATATAACTATTACATTACACCAAATAATGTAGAAACACAAAGTAAGAAGCAATAAAAATCCGAAACTAATCGCTTGCTCTGTATGTTTGTCCTGTATACAATATTCACCTTATTATTTTTGTAATTTTTAAAACATTCTTCAGTACATACTAAATATCTATCGTATTCAGTACATACCTTCTAATTTTATTGGTGGTAAATTAAGCGATTTGTTTGAATGGATGGATAAACGGATTTAGTGTAATAGTGATATAGATAGTCATACCTACAATTAGAGAGGTAAATCATTCGTTACTGCTGTCATTCATAACGATTGATAGAATAAAATGAAAATATGAATTAATATCAATGGCATCACTTTTTTCAACTAAAAATCATAATTTTAATACGTTTTCATGTTAACGTAATCGAGTATAACATTCTTTTCTTTCAAAACGGTGTAAGGCGAGTGTTCCCGAGAGTACAGAATGTTATTAAGAATGTTGTATTCGCAAATCACAGAGATTTCAAATCTATAAAAAATATGTTATTTTATAATTTCACTTGCCCAATTTAATACCCGTTATTTCATAAATGATCTGTTTTAATTCACTGAATCAAAAGAAACCTCAAACAGTCGTCTAAATTAAAATGTAAATATTCAAGTAATAGATATTAAAAAATATACCAAAATAATTATCATTGAATAGGTGAGATGTTTCGGCAATCATAGTAATTGAAAATGCATTTCTCCATTTCTATAATAAACGATGCTCGCAGAGCTTAAGCGACATTCAGATTGCTTCTACAATACGCTTGGGAACGCTTGCCTTAAGTAATTAACACATTTTTCAACTTTTTTGATTATAAAGTGTGAAATAGCCCCCTACTTTTATGTTTTTCAAACGTAACACTAGTTTCACAACTTCTTCAGTCGCTACAACATTGGTAGCCATGGCAACATTCAGTGGTTCGTTAAAGGAAATTGTCGCTGCACTGTGAAATACTACAGACACCTGAAACAAATTATATTATATTTAATAACTGTACTATATTTCATAACAAATTATATTATTACAAATTATATTGTACGTAACAATTTGATTATATCTGCTGATATGACTTAAAATTCCCAAGGTTCTTCTCGCTATTTCACGTATTCTTTAGCAATTTAAACTTTTAAAATTATAAACGCTGTCAGTTAACGAGTATTGAGATTTAGGTTTTAGATATAGTGTTGACTTTTAGTGGATTTTACAGTCGAGTCACTCGTTGTTAGTTTTATATTTTCATACCACGAAATTAGGTTCTAATGAATAAAGTTATTGTTTTAGAAGCTTTTCTTTAACTTATTTTGTGTCTAATTTACTTAACCACCACTTAAAATTACGCGACAAGCTTTGAAATCGCATAATAACATGAACTGATTGATGAGTGAATGAGTGATGATACTGATTTTAAAAATAGTACGTGTCTATTTATCATACTTTTGCTGATAATATTTGTATATAACAGCCTTATACACAACATTATGTGTTCATTTTTTCGTTCGTTTTTGTACACTTTACACTTAAAAGCTTGTTTTCTTAATTTTTTTTTTGTTTTTATTTTGATGACGTGTAATCATAGCAAAGGAATAGGAATATCGGTCGACAAATATTCAAAATCGTTTGTGATTTTTCATCGAACACTTCTTGTCATTATCCAGTCTTTTCTTAGGCCAATGTATTTCTTAGGTCAAAGTAAACGTTATTATAGGAATTTTATCGTCGATATTGTGACACATAATAAAAAATATCATTTTGTTTTTCCGTTTACTTCCGCGATATTTCTTTGCGACAGGTACAGGAACATCTAGAAATTCTTCACTCATTTTCAAACCGTGCATATTTTTTGGAATTAACGGCGAATCTATAACCGAACGTCCAGCTAACGGACAAACTTAAGAGTACAAGGTGTTCATGAAGTCCATAAAGAGATACTCGTTGAGACAAAAATGTTTTAAACTGTTTTTGTTGTATCAGTACGACATCCATTAGTGCCTATTTTTAGTCTCACGTCGTGGATAAATCATCATGAAATTTTTACTCGAATAGAAACTCAAACCAACATTCGAAATAATAATCTCTCGTAATCTCAAACGACAAAAATTTTAAATATCTTCAATCTATAGCCGTGGATCAGTTTATAGTTTTAATTTTGTTATTGTGTTGTGAATAGAACAGATGTAAAAGTGTTCTTTTTGCATTGAATACGAAAGTACTTACGCAAGTACAATTTAAATTTCATTGTTTTTATTCCAAAACACATATTAATCTCAGACGGAAAAAATATGAGTATTATGTTTGACGCTACGTATCTCTCTCTCTGTCTGGATATGTTTGTCTGTGAAATTGTAGCTCTTAAACGGATGAAGTAATTTGCATACAGTATTTTGTTTGAAAGTTTCAGTTTTCAAGGATATCCTTTACCATTTATGTTGGAAATTGGCCTAAATTATATCGTGCGACGATGGTTTTTAAATCTTTAGTTTCTACAATGTTATCACATTTAATTATCATTATCGACTTGTTAATATTTCCCGCATTTGTCAAATGACATCGATGGTACCTACATCTTTTTTATAACCACAGTTGGATTACGTAGTAGAATTATTTAACCAAAACCTGGTCATAATAATAAGTGAATATTGTTAACAAAATTTAGCACTTACTGAAATGTAAAATACAAAAATATTTGCATATTTAACAAGCTAATTTAAATATCCTGCCATTTAATTTCCCTAATAAATTTTAATAGAGGCCAAGAGGCCTCCAACCACACCAGAACTATTGCGAGCTCACTAATATTTTTAACCGAGTTCAAAAAAAAAGAAGGTTCTATGTTCGTCAGTATGTATATTTTTTTATGTTCACCGATAACTTCGTCAATTGTAGATTGACTTCAATGATTCTTTTTTCGTTGGGGTCAGTGTAGCTCCGTTTCAATTTCACTGATATTGGAGCTTGTACTTCGAAGATACATCAAATAACGCTAACTGCTTATAATCTTCATATTGGTGATTTTCTAGTATGTCGTTCCGCTCCAGAATTAGAAAAGAAGTTAATTGTAGGCCTACCCTAGATATTCCTTTAGGCCAAGGTCACTCAAAATGTAGAAATAAAAACTTTAAAAGAATAATTAAAGTGACTTCGAAATGAAAAATACTGAAAAGTACAAAATAACTATCCTTTACTAATCAAAACTCAAGTACATAAATAACTTTATAAATACAATACATATACTTATATAATTAAATTTGACAGTTATTGAAGTCGGTGCCGAATCAATGTACAACAACAGAAAGTCTTCTATTTTGGTAAGCTTGTCACCGTCTTCGACTTCAATAACTGTCGATTACTATTATTTTCTACTTTTCAGTGTTTTTTTTTAGTCGAAGTCGGTTTAATTTTTTTTCCTAAAAAGTTTTTGTATACGTTTTCAATGTTAAATTTACCGAATCAGCCTCTAAAAACATATTGTCTATAAAAAGTTGTTTTTATGTGGATAAAGAATTGTACGTACATTTTCTACCACAGTTTTTTGATCGGCCTCTGATATCCCTAGATTTTTCTTGAATATGTCACCTGATACTGGAACTATTTTTTTCAAATTTTCTGGCGCCTCATTACGCAGACGGTCAAATACCTGCAAAGAGTTATTGTAGAACTTATTTTACGTCCAATTTACGATATTAGTTTAACTAATGTTTAAGTTATATTAAATGTTACAATACTTCAGACACTTAATGTAACTGATGTCGATGGTATGTATCTATTTATTACTATTATTTATTATGTATATCTCACAGGGTACTTTTTTCATACATTTTATATTTAATTTCACAGTTAATTTTGTAACCTTTTGCTTTTATGTATGCCCATTTGCATAACGTATGTGCGTGTTGGTTTTTAATGAATGTATAATATATGCCTACTATGTGCGTATGCATATATTATACATATTATGTAATATATGTATATCTATGTGCGTGAGGTACATTCGCGTGAGTGTGTAGGTACAGACGACTGTGATATGTAATGCGTATGTCTGTTCGTGAGTACATGTGTACGTGTTGATATTTGGTAGGTATCTCTTCTCTACCTCTTCTCTTCTCTAGTCTCTTCTCTAAATAATATAAAGCGAAGTCGCTGTTTTCGTCTGTCTGTTTCTCTGCTAACTTATTCTAAACCACGCAACGGATTTTGATACGGTTTTCACTATCATTTAGAAGTTTTTTTCCAGAAGGGTTGTAGTAGAGAATTTGTAATGATGTTTTAAAAAACATATTTTTGGGGGCTTACATTGCTAAGGCTTATGAGATATATCAAAATAATGTACTACAGAATTGTATATCTTAAAAACGTCTACAGAAAAATCAATGATGATATCTAAATATTTGTTTATCTTAAGTAACTAACCAACTGAATTTTATTTTAAATAATGTATTAAAACTGCATGTTTTTATAATAACATAAAGTATTCTGGTTTAGTTTTCCATTTTCATTTCCATTTTCTTCCGGTTGTTTTTCAGGAGTTGTCTTTGTCGAGTACTAGGTCGAGTACTTATTATTCTAAGTTGAGTACGTTCTAAATCTATTATTTACTTGTTAACGTGACATTAGTGTTTCTTTCACTATGCCATTTTCAGAAACTCTTATTGATTAATGTCTTTTCAGGAGCTGGAGCAGTTGTCTCTTTCTTTTACCGGATATCTCAGACTTATACCTGAGTAGAATCTGCTGGTTTGCGATATTATTGTTATTCACACAGCTAGCCATTAAAGGTCTACGATGTTTTTGGTGGTGGCTCTATGGCCGTCATAAATTAACAAAAGTTTCCAATATTTTATAGTTCTTTATTTAAAAGTATTTATTTTTATTGTCCCAGTGCCGTGAGTATTTAATTTTATTTGGGAAAATCTTTGTTAAATTTCTTATATTTTTTTAACCTCGATTCTAAATAGCTTTTATTTTTGTTCATAGATCCGAATCCCATATGAGCAGGTATTTGTGGTTGTTTATTTTACTTTTAATTATATTATAAAAGGAAGTGACTTGTGCGATTTTGTTACGTCTTTTAAATAATTTTCCTTGGTGTTTTAACTTGAGAATTAATCCTAGTAATTTTGTTGCAGGGTTTCAATTTCAATTTAAGGTTATCCTTTTTCCAATCTAAATTTCAATTTCAGGTTAAGGCTACCTTTTTTCCAATTTCAATTCCAGTCTCAGTTCCATATTCAATTGCAATTTCATTTTCGATTTTAGTTTTAGGCTACCCCTACATAGTTTCATGTTACCCTTATATTTTTTATAGAAATGTTAATTTCTCCTTGGTATATCCATTTTCAGGCTAACCCCTTATTCGTTTTCAGGATACCTGTTTTAGGTTCTTAAATATTTACAGGTTATACCTATAGATTCATATATAACTATTTTTATCTTGTACCTATAAACAGGTGCGACTAGATTATCTCTAGGATTTTATTACTACCATTTTGTTTATATAATATTTTTTTTCATTTTGGAGGATATTATGAAGTCGTTTTTTGTGTTTATATGTTGCCATCACGGCTAATGTTGCCATCTCGGGTGACATTCCTAGTTAATTAGTTACCATCTCGGGTAACATCCCTAGACTTATATGTTCAATCGGTTAGTTTCGAGTAATGTGGACTCCTTGGATATTTGTCAAGACCATTGGACAGACTGTTCGGCTGGCCTTGGGATTTTAACACTTAGGCAGTCAGTCACTTTGGGCATGATTAACACCATGGATATTCGTAAGGACGATTAGTGGGACCGCTCGGCTGGCTATTTGATTAACATCTTATAGACTTCAAAGGAGGTAATGTACTATCCTGAGTAATCTTTCATTACTAACTCATTATAATAAAGTCAATGCACTAGCATTGTTTAAGTGTACTTATTTTTCGTCTTTATATTAAGAAACAATTTTTTATAATTTTATCTCTTAACTTATTTCTCAGAATCGACCTTATAACTATTTTTAACTGTGAAATTTAAAACATCAGTGTAATATATTGCAATTTTAAAATTATAAACCTCGAGGTATTCTTTTTTCTTGTAAAACTATTTGTTGACTTATTTTTGTTTTCGAATTGAGATACTGATAATCTTGAAACCCATGAGACTAATGAAGGGAATATAAATGTAACGACTTATTTTCATAAATAAAATTGTGAAGGGAATTAAAAACCTTTCTTTTATTTCACAACTGGAACGTTTGTATTAATGCAGTTAAAGCGCCCTCTTTGTAAATGTATACTGCATTTCTCTTCAGGTTGAGCTATAAGAATCGAAAGACCCTATATCAATTATCTATAAGATCTCAGGCATACCGCATAACAACAAAACCTTACCAAATAGAATTTTACACCTAGCCAACGTTACAACATATCAAAAATTTGCCTCTGTAAAATGCATTGCATGGATTGTAAATTTCTACCCAGTTATTTTACTGCAATTTCTACAGATATGAACATACTTTAAATTTTTATTTTGGATGATATTTCAGACTGTATCCCTCACAGACTTGGCAAGAGATCCTATCATACTTCTTTTGCTTCCTCAAATCTCATCATTCTCTTCACACCCTTTGTGCAGTTATTACTTTATACATTTTCGTCAGCTAACACTGAGTACTAGTATTTTATCTTCATAAGTTGGCCTCGAACTTCCTTAGTTATTTTTTTTTCAGTCGTTTTTCGCTAACTCTTTCTACATGCTAGAACCATCCGAACATTCTTTTCATTTTTACAATGACGCTTTCTTCCAAACCCGTCATTTTGTGTATCTTTGGAATTTTACATTTAACAAATTGAGTTGAAAATAAAAATACTTTGCCCAGGCAACCAGTGCCGCCAGATACAAAAACAGGTTTTCCAGCATAGTATTCGGCCACTTGAGATTTTGTATTAACATCGGAAAATTGTCTGTATGTTTCAAATTTATTAATGACATTATTAATGTTCAGCACTTTATTTTTAATCGGACTTAACTTGACTATGAAGTAAGTCGTACGAAATAATAAGAACGATGGTAGTGCTAGCTACCACCGTGCTTATTTTAAGCACAGCGGTTGTCACGAGATTGAGCAAAAGAAACATTTTTAAAAAGCTGTTAATATAATTTCAAATATTAAATAACTCACTGGTGCTTTTAACATGCTTGATATCCTTTCCCCTGCATTTACGCCTTTCTTATCACGAACAAGGACGTAAACTTTATTAATGTTCTTGCAACTGTATAATAATTTCTCTATTAAAACCTGAAAGTACATAAAATTAGATAATCAGACAATAAATTCGAAAATATGTGAAATCAATTTACACATAAATAATATTGAAACATGTATTCGTTATTTCAAAATAAACGTCCAACGTCCAACGTCAAACATCAAACGTCCATATAACTAAAACTCAATTACACTTTTTATATGTTTTTGTCTGACTGTCTATTTGCTTATTTGTCTGGACTAATCTCAGAAACGGTTGAATTGATTTTGACGGGATTTTCATTGGCAGGTAAAAGACTTTTCAACAAATAATCAAACTATTAAAGCCGAAAACACCAAATGTAACTCGCCAAAAATTGCTAGGCTCTGCTAGTCATAAATGTACGTATTTACTACTGTAAAAGATTTAAAAACAATTAAATATATTCTACTGGCATAATTTCATCACGAAACCTACAATAACATAACTGAAGTATGGTAGTGAAGATTCAGGGACTGTTAAAAAGCTTTCTATAAACCATAAATTTATTTTTAAATTTGTTATAACTGAGTATTAGAACAGAAGCAAAGCTGGAGTCAATTTCTAACTGAGTTAAAAACTATTACACTCTCTCTACCTAACTCTAAATGCTAAGTATACACTCGCTATCCCGTAATAATAGTAACTAGTGGTCGCACAGTGGTTGAAATTCGACCGTAAATTATTTAATTTTTTAGTTTGAACGCTATTAAGATTCTTTTGTCAAATACTAAACCTCTACAATCACAGGTTTTGCCAAGGCTACACAGTTAATTTGCCTACCTTTTTCAAATTATATACAGTTGATATAAAAAAGAAATCCAAAAAATTAAGAATGAAATGAAGAATACCTTTTTTTATACATTTCTTCAGGCTGTTAAAAAATAAATGTTGTCCATTGAACTTGAAATAGTTCGACAATACATTTAAACAATTCACTATTATATTAAACGAGCAATATTTGTATATATGTATATATACATATTTGATATCGCTTTTTCAAAAACAGCTCGAATGATTTCAATGAAATTTACAATACTGGGGAGGGGCGAGAAATCGATCTAGCTATGTCTCAATTCGAGGAAAAATAGTTTTCTCTGTCTTTCACACACTTAAAACTTCTAAACACTATCAATAGCACAGTGGTTGAGTGTAGGTCTACCACGCCGAAGTGAGCGGGTTTGAATCCTGGAATGTGGTCAGGCCTTTTTTTATTCATATTTTGAAATAATATCTTAATTCATTTTGCAACGAGTACCTATTAAAAACACATATCAAATTAAATCAAATAAAATGTGGATATGTGGGTGCTGTTTTTTAACGAAATGGCGACCGATCAGCTTGTCTGATAATAAATGTGTGTCGTATGTGCAGGTGATTCAGGTTGTCTGATTTAGCTCACCGTTGCTGCTCGGCGTCTGGCTCAGGAGTTATTTATAAAGTCTATGGCTAAAAGTCACAAAGAAAAGCCTGTTATTTATTTTCCTGAACAGTGAATGTTAAATAAAATATTAAATTTCATGGGCTTCCTTTAATTTAATATACTATGTCGTTTTGAAAGAATAGTATATTATAATAAAGAATAGTATTATACGAGCAATATTTGTATATTTGTAATTGCATTCTCAAAAACGGTTGTAACGATTTCGATGAAATTTACAATACAGGGATTCACTGGAGCGAGAAATCGCTCCAGTGAAGCTAGGTCTAAATTCTAGGAAAATTCTTTATTTCTATGTTTTCACACACTTAAAACTTCTAAACTCCAAACTCTTCTAACTTCGCAATAGAATTTACTTTCTCAATAGAACAGTGGCTAAAGCGTAAGTCTACCACGTTGGAATGCGCGGGTTCGAATCCTCCAATGGGTCAGACTTTTTTGTTTTTTTTTATAAGACACCGAGTAAAGCTCGTTCGCCCAGATGCTAAACTTATAATTTAAACTCTTTGGCCACAATCCCGTGCGACTGTTTGATCCAAGTATGTTACGTATACCATATGTGATCAGTGATCACAAACTATTATGAGTTTGAAATTGACAGTCTTTTTGACATTAGCAGTATGTAACGTAACGTAACGTTAACAGTAACGTAAACAATGAGTGATTTATTTAATTTAATGCATTTCTAATGCATATTATATTCAAATATTAGCTTTCTCCTGTTCTTCTCCATATAAACTTTAAATGTACCAAATTTCACACTCCTCCGTCTGCGCAATTTTCATAAAAAGGGAATTAAAGTTTTCGCTTCACATATTAATATATAAATAATGCTGAGCGTGAATTTGGTCTTACATTTTCTTAGGTTGCGGCTGCATAACCAATTTTAAATTATTTAAAAATAATTTTTAAAATAATTTAAATGATTTTAAATCATTTTAATTTTAATTTATACGACCATAAAATCTTATCAATAAAAACGTAATTCAGCCTTAATAATATTTGGCTTTAATAATTTCAGCTTTAATAAATAGGTTTAGGCAATTCAATAAACTCGTAAAGGAAACATCTTGCCCGTAATTCAAACATAGTACAATCATATTCGTATATTAAAATGTTATAACAGTACAAATTTTTTCGAATATTATATTTAACAAATTGAATTGGAAATAAAAATACCTTGCCGAGGAAACCAGTGCCGCCAGTTATAAAAACAGATTTTCCAGCATAGTAATCGGCCACTTGAGATTTTCTATTAATATCGGAAAATTTTCTGTATGTTGAAAATTTATTAATGACATTATTAATGTTCAGCACTTTATTTTTCATCGGACTAAACATGACTATGAAGTAAGTCGTACAAAGCAATATTCCACGAATTTACTCTTTTCGCTTAATATATATTAAAATATTCTGTAAGACTCGTGAAAATACAAAAAAGAATGAATTTTAGTATTCATACACAATTTAAAAAAGTAACAAAGAATTCGTGTTTTTTTATTTACATGCTTCACGCAGTGCATACGTAAAGTATTCATAAAAACATATTTTGGTAAATGTATAATCAAACTTTGAGTACAAAGTGAATTAACACCTACTTTTTTCTCTTAATAATTTTTCGTCCCAAAAAACGGAACACATAGATTTACCTCGGTGTCTCTCTTTCGATCACAGTCGTCTCTTTTAGTTTGACGTAAATGAGTGAGATTTGGAACAGTTATAATTTCATTACAATAGGTTTCGCAGTTTAGCATTACAAATACAAAGTTTCGTCCTCTTTTCACCCCTTAAAGTTAGATTATTAGCCGACTTCAAAAAATATAGGAGATCAATTCGATCCATATGTATGTGTGTCCCTAGTCTTGCCACAAATATTGTTACGAGGCAAGCATCGTTTTTTTTTTCATTACATAAAACGTTTATTAGTTTATACGTTAATAAACAGCATTTGAAAAAATGAACCTCATTCAAAATGATCTCCATTGGCCTTAATATAATCCTTTTAACGCTGTGGCCAGTTGTGATTGGAACACGCGCTTTCTCTATGGGAAAAATCATAATGAAGTGGTTAAGATCGGGACTAGATGACGGCTAGTCTTCAATTCTGATGAAGTCAGAAACGTTCCTTTCCAGCCATGCTTCTGTAGATCGAGCTTTATGACCCGGTGCCGAGTCTTGCTGAACGGACCATTCTTTCCATTTTCGTTATGAGGCTTAACTACCTTCTAAATAATCGTATCTTGATACACCTGAGTCTGTGTTTTGATACTTTTTTTACTTAAATATGGTTGAGACACTCCTTGATAGCTAACAACCCACCAAACCATCACTCAAGCCAGTGTTAGTTCCACATTAATTTTAATCACAGAAATTACCCACGTGTGATATTTTGTAACATTTTAGTAACAAGAATGAGAGTAGAATGGACTTCCTACGTGTAGTAGGGCTGCATAAAAGTCTTATTTTGGTCTTGTAAGGGTTTAGTTGTTGAGAAGCCGTCGAATAGTCAAGTACATAATAGTTGTGATGAAGACTTGATAGTGTGTTCATAGTAATCAGTGTTTCTGTTACATTTCATATTTAACATATCAGAAGTGGGATTTTTACCACGTGCCTAATGAGCGGTTATTTTGCTTGTCATCATATTATTTAAAATGACAATGGTGACGAAGGTTTATCAGTGTAAGAAAAAAAAAACAGTGTTTTAGTTGATGACCAGGGTGACCACGGCCTGAAATACGGTGACGAATTGAACAAGCTCGCGCTGCTTTCTTTAAAATGAAACACCTACTTTGCGACAAGAAGCTCAACATCAAAATTCGTGTTCGCCTCGTGCGCTGTTACGTTTTCTCTATTCTTTTGTATGGCGTTGAAGCACGGATACTCACAGACGCTTTGTGTTAAAAAGTTGAAGCATTTGAGATGTGGATATACAGGAGAATGTTAAGAATATCGTGGAGGGATAAAGTGTGCAACGAAATAGTGTTGGAGCGGATTGATAGAAAGCGTGAGGTTCTTTGTACCGTCAAAAAGAGGAAGGAAATTAGAACATCTTGGGCACATTATGAGAAATCCTAAGTACGAACTGCCACAACTAATAATACAAAGAAAGATACAAGGGAAAAGAAGTGTTGGTCGCAGAAGGATATCGTGGCTTAAGAACCTGCACCAATGGTACAACAGAAGCACAAGATCCCTGTTCAGAGCTGCCGTGTCCAAAGTCTAAATCGCCCTGATGATCGCCGACCTTTGATAGAAGATAGCATCAAAAGAAGATGTGTCCCGCAAATAAAAGGGTGTGTCCCGCAAATAAAAGGGTGTGTCCCCGCAAATAAAAGGGTGTGTCCCGCAAATAAAAGGGTGAGTCCCGGAAATAAAAGTGTGTGTCCCCTAAATAAAAAGGTGTGCCCCGCAACGAAAATAAGTGTCTTACAGCGACAATAAAAGGGTTTCTATCTCAGTTGAAGTAAAAGGTGAGTTTCACAGCTACATCCACCAAAATTAATTGTTTGAAAGTGATAATTGTCTGGATTTCTCATCAGTTCTTCTCAGATTAACTTTCCAAAGTATTGGTGAATTGGCTAATGTTGTGTAGGTTACCGGTGTGGCACAGACTACTCTTACTCTTTCTTTTACAAAACAGTAATTGGTTGGTATTAATAATAGGTATTAGAATTAAAAGATATAATTTAATAAGGTATATGAACTAACTAGGAATACGAACTAAAAAAGGTATAAACACGGTAGCTGCCCGACCAGCTACCACGAGTAACAAAATTGTACTACTGGTGTCAACTACAAACTAATATCCGCTAGTTACCTCAAGATCACGGAGAGGGATGTGGGCGTATACTTCCCAGACCAATGGGTCTCGAAACTGACAATAAAGGATCCTAGGTGGGAGAATGCAACTATGAACAATTACACCATAGGAACAAAGGAACAAAGATGAAAGACGGTATACGCCTAATGTGAAGGAATAAAAAAAGAATCCTTAAATGTTTCACCTATTTCTAAATAGTTCCCTTTTCGATCATGGGAACCATTTAGTTTGAGTAACTTTTATGGACAGTAAAGCAATTAAGGCAATTCTCTTTGATTTTAGGAATAATAGAAAAAGGTTTTAGGACAAGGTATAAACACATAAAAATAAACAATTTAAAATATAATGCGAAAGGAATGAATAGAAATAAAAGCGGTGGTGTCATTGAAGTAACAGCGGATGTACATTAAAATCTTATAAAGGACTTTAAAGCTTCCAAAGGAATTTAAATATTCCTTTGCTACGCAACAGCTAACGTTCAGAATATTTTGTAACTGGGTTTCTCGAATAAATTTATTTGACCATGAAAATAAAACTGTAATTCCCAAAAGAGAAAACTAGTGTTCCATTATTTCAATGTGCCCTCACATTCTCTCAACAACTCACTTCTTACAAGACCAAAATCAGGCTTTTATGCAGCCTCACTACAGGCAGGAAATCCATTCTACCCTCGTTCTTGTTAGTAAAATGTTACAAAATATCACACGTGGGTAATTTCTGTGATTAATTATTAATGTGGAACTAACACTGGCTTGAGGGATGGCTCGACACCGGCTCATAAAGCTCGATCTACAGAAGCATGGCTGGAAAGAACGTTTCTGACTTCATCAGAATTGAAGACTGGCCGTCATCTGGTCCCGATCTTAAACACTTCATTATGATGTTTCCCATAGAGAAAGTGCGTGTTTCAATCACAACTGGCCACAACGTTAAAAGGATTATATTAAGGCCAATGGAGATAATTTGGAATGAGGTTCATTTTTTCAAATGCTGTTATATTATACCCTTTTATTTGCGGGACACACCCTTTTATTTGCGGGACATACCCTTTTATTTTTTACAGAATACAGTCCCATAGTAATGTTCATGCAGGGCCATTGGCACAAACCAAGGTCACAACTAAAACACTACAGTGGCACAACAAGCTGAACAATGTCATCATACAATCAGAATTTAATCACATACATAGAATAATATTGGAAATTCATGTTTATTATCCAGCTACTTTATTTTGACATTGCATTAGCATTACATTGAAACTACAATTCAAGATATTATGGTTTAAGACAAAAAACTCGTACTGTGACTATGTGTTAGGACTTTTGTTATTGACGAACTAACGTCCATGAAATTTAATAACACATAATGGTAAATAAATGTATTTGAACATTGAACAATGTTAATAATTCCAATAATGTTAAATAGCACCTGTTTTTTTTACACTGATAAACCTTCGTCACCATTGTCACTTTAAACAACGTGATGACAAGCAGAAAAACCGCTCGTTAGGCACATGGTAAAATCACACTTCTGATATGTTAAACATGAAATGTAACAGAGTCACTGATCACTATGAACACGTTATCTATTCTTCGTCACAACTATTATGTACTTGGCTATTAGACGGCTTCTCATCAACTCACTTCTTACAAGACCAAAATCAGGCTTTTATGCAGCCCCACTACACGCAGGAAGTCCATTCTACCCTCATTCTTGTTACTAAAATGTTACATAATATCACATGTGGGTACTTTATCTGATTAAAATTAATGTGGAACTAACAATGTATAAGGGGGTCTAACACGTATAATAACTCATTGCATATCATCTTCCCCAGACTGTTTTCAAAGTCCCGGATTATTTGTAATAGTTCCGGAAATAACGTTAATAACTGTCAGTCTAGAACTAAATGTTTCCACGCAGATTCTTAAGTAGCTATAGTAAAAGAGCTCTTTTGATTAATTAAAAAATTTCATTTTGAGACTGACCGAGAGAGTCTGTTTGACAATGACTACACCCTACATCAATTAAGCCTCCAAAGTTCGAACTCGAACTATGGTAGATTCGATGTTACCAATGAACTTTGAAACGTTCTCCTGAAAATGTGTGCTTGCCAACAGGGATATCTCTTTTTATGAGGCGCTATGAGATAGAATCGATAAATGTTTCATTTATTATTGGATGATCCAATGTTTGGAACAGAAAAGATCAAGTGTATTGTGGCGAAAGCCACTCTGGAAGACTGCAAACGCGTGGTATTTATTTAGTCTGTGTTTGTAGTGGTAACCCATCCCACATCTCTGCTAATAAACTTGAAATACAACAAAGCCATTCAATTATGTATCCGACTGAAACGAATGAACAGACGAGTTGAGACAGGTCACAGTAAAATAGAGATTTGCGAGACAGTATCGTAGCTTATTGTGTACCACATTTACAACTTCTTTATCTAGGTAGAAGTGTCTTAAATCTAAGTCCCGACAGAAAATGTAAGCCAGGAGTTAACAAACCGCGACTTACAAGCCACATGCTTCTCTTTCAACACAAAATTAGTGCGGTACTTCAAGTACTCCTATAAACAATTACTGACAGACAGATACAGCCCGCGTGTACACAAATTTAGTAAAGGACAAGCAAGCCAAATAATAAATGTAATCTAGAGTTAAACTAAAAGCTATAGATAGCTATAGCATATAGTTTATACTAATAGTTATTTCAAAATTCAAATTAATTTAATAATTTTATTCTCTCTAGCATACCATATTTTATTACCACTGCTTTAGTAATACTTAATTTATAATGTCGTTTTATTACCATTTTCTAATCGAATTTATTTGAAATAAGATGAAAACGCAAAAACAAATATAAAATTTGGGGACCTTTTAAATTCATGAAAACGATATTTTTATTGCGGCTGACTTAACTGGCTTAAAAGTTTAGATCATTGGTGTGGAATATTGGATAACGGTTTCTTCAATTTACAAAATGGCTTAGTTTCCGACGATACTGAAAATTGCAAAATACAAAGGTGCAATATGGCTCGTCGAACTTTTGGTACCTTGAAAAACACGGAGAACCAGTTTGGTTTTAGAAGAGTTCATACTCTTGATCTAGTACCACTGTTACGTGGTCGATACACCAGTTGATGCTATGACTACTAGTACAAAATTACTACGACTACTGGTAATAGTTGTAATATTTTCTATGAAAAGGAATTTTTGTTCTTATGAGTTTGTGCCATGAGTTAAAGTTTTTAGAGTTTACCAGTTTGGACATAACATCTCCAGACAACTCTATTGAATCCTCACTTGTGAGTCCCTTACATCATTTTTGTTGGAGCTTACACAGGCTTTTTGGCTTTTCTTCATCACAGGCTTGGTTATAGCGCTTTCTGTAGTGTATGTAGACTATTTACCTCTCGTCATACTTGTGCGTGAATATGGACTCATCTGAGAACATTACTCTAGACCAGAAATCGAGAGACATTTGTTAGTCTTAATGGCTTTCAATTGGGTTTAACGAGGCGCCGCCTTACAGTGCTTGGCGTGGTTTCTCCAATACCTATAAAATGATTATTCACTTCAACAGCGACAAGAAAGTGATTTCTCATCATTGTCGACACAAAATAGCGATCTTCTCGCGCCGTTATACACCTCGTTCGGTTTGTTCTTTGTCGACGAAGATTGCATACAGGCTCATGCAAATGTTGAAGCACACGCTAGACTGTTAACAGTGACACACCAACCGTCCTCGCTGTATCATGCTGATTACGTCGATCTTCAAACATTGCGAGGTTTCTGGTACTCGGGTTACGGGTTATGAGAATAATTAATGTTATAGGTACACCAGGAATTTATAGCCTTTATAGCATTTTTAAAACAGACCAGAAACAAAATTGAAACAAATGTTCTACATCTTACAATTCTAACTAAGCGGGTTTTTCTTTTCTTCATTTTGTATTTTCAGAGGTCTTACATATTTTTATATTTGTTATTAAATAAACTTTAATTCAGTTTTTATTTTAAGAAATTTGTTCCGATATTTTAAAGTAATCATGGTTTTTATAACAGCCCCGGTTTCTATGCGGTACAATATAATTTTAGGTGAGGTCGAATAAAATACTGTTACTCTTTATGTAGATTTTTTATTGTTATTATCGTTCCTATTTATTTTTTATTAAGAAATCGTTTATTCCGTACATATAATCTTCCAAGCATTTCTTCCAATTTAAAGACTTAACGTCAAAATCGAAACTTTCCTTATCTTCGCTTGACATGTTCTTCTGTAATTGTCTCACATTGTAGTCCACAAATCGCCACTGATTATTTATAAAGTAACTTGAAGTTTCTCTAGCTTTATCTATAACTTTTTCATAATTCCGATACCTGTAAATTATTATATTTAATTGAAATAAAATAAATTATAAAAATACAAAACTAATTTTCAATGATTACTAATAATCATGATGAATTTAATATTCAACTTCACCCTTGCATTTTGGATAGGGTGCGCTTTAATTTTTTTAATATATGAGTGGGTAGTGAAACGACACCCACCAACCACGCATACATCCATCCCTTTTGTTGGTGTGCGTCACGGACGTCACGCATCTATTCGCGCTCGCCCAACCTACCTATTTAATTTGTAATCCCCTACATCATAGCTTCCTATCACTACCTTAGTCTTTAGTGTCCTAACTTAGGATACCTAGGTCTACCTATATCTTATCTAGTATAATTTGGCCATGCCGTGATCGTCTATTTCCCTAATACGGACCCTAATGTTGTGGAATAATGTGTTTCGTCTATCACTAACATAAAGAAATATAGTATACACTTATAATTATAAATTATAGGAGAGAGAGGAGAAAGCATGCATCTTATCTTAGTTTCCAGGAATCCCGTTCTCCCTTCTAGGCACGTCTAATTGTCGGCCCGTCGTGGTAGTCGGTACACACAACTAAAGTCTATTCTAGCCCATGAGGAATGAGTAATTACTAGAGACACAGTAAGACGTATAATTATTCCAATAAGACAGCATATAACTCTAATAATACTTATTATTAAGCATGCAAGCATGTACATAATATACTATGAATAACATATGTATAACAAGGTTTCAAATGAACAATAAGATGTAGACTTGACACAACAAGGCGAATCAGGCCCCATCTGAATGACCTAGTTCTGCCAGTCGTGATAATATCCTAATATCGTGGGGGCATTCGGGTCTCCCAAACACACCTACAACCCGACCGTGCATATCAAAGGCTGACTCATCCATCCGCACGCCATGTGGGGACTTCGGAGAGTAGTCTTGTATAATTCGTGATAATAGGTCATGCTTATGATATTTATTTATAATATTAAGTTATAGTCGGCATTGGAATTGACGAGTCAAGGCACAAACCACAGCGCCCCTCTAATATACACTTCGCTCAACATCCACCACCCGACGGTATTAGGGGCCCTAGCCTGGCCTAGGCATTGTGTAAGTGTCCTATTAGCCTGCCTCCGATGGCAGAATGGTGTAATGTTTGGTGGAGTGGTCCAGCGTGGTCCGGGTCTTATAACGATACAATCACATGGCGCCCCTCCGTCCTAGACTTTTGTACACCTTTCGTACACAAGAGCACCCGCAGGTCTCGCTCAAGGATCCGGGTTCCTAATCATCGTAGGTCCGTCATGAGCGCCAGTGAGTTGCATCGCCCACCAGAGCACGCTGAAGTCGCCCAATGTGTAGTAATCGTTTAGAGTCGCGAGACCCTGTGTAAAACAGTTGAGTGCATGTGGCAGTCCACCATGGTACGTTCCATTCAATAAATGTCAAATACCGTTATTCATAGATTTACTATTTGTTGCGTTTCTAAGGAATTGTGAAACCTGATACTCATCTTGTCACGTGCACAAGTCGTATAAACCACTGAGAGGCTCGGTTCTGTAGATAATGTCGTTGGTTTCTTGATGAGGTATAATATATCGTTGCGCATATAGCGATAGTGTTTCCGTAGCTCGTCCCGGGTCATAGCTCATGGGCAACAGCGACAAAATATTGGTTCCACAATTCTGATGGTTTGTTGTCGATTATAATATAATAATGTAGTCAACAAGTTGCTGTTTAGATTTGTTGTTCATACAATATTGTTCGTCCTCATTTATGGAGGGAACGAAGGTAATCACAGCTGATACTATGACGCTGCGCAGGTTAGTGCGTTTGTATAAATATTACAAATAATCAAATATACATTCGATGGCTGATAGGAATATACCATGGTTCGCTTTGTCATGGAGGGTTCAAAGAACTCCTGTAGTGAATTGGAGGTTTTAGATTTGTACATAATATACATTATTCATATATAAGTAAATTCGTAACAAATATATAGTAATTATATAAAGCATGGAAATCAGAACGGGCTCACCGGGGTCCTCTAGTAATGCGACTTCACTGTATCAATATCACTTGTATTATTTAATTCTATGCACAGTATTAGGCAAATATCCAGATCGCGGTACTAGGACGTCCATCCTCCGCCGTGGCTGAAAGTCCAGTCCTTTAACCAACGCCTCGCTCTCTCTCCAAAACTCGCAAGCATTTATTTTTTGTAGTATTTCAATTTTTTTGTCAAACTATTCTAATATTTCGAGACGGTCGAATATAACAAAAAATTGTAAATCGTTTTATATTGCACGCTCTTTCCCGTGGTACTTAGAACAACAGCTCTCGTCCTTTTGTTTCTTAAAATTTGGTTATTCATCGTAGTACATACAGATAATATGTATATAGTCTATTATTATACTCGCTTATTTATAGCCTGAAATATGCCTATTTTTATATAGGACTACCATAGGCTCGTTACAGTAGTCCAACGTAAGTTCAAATTTAATTTTTTTGGGGCTGGAGATAGGGTTGCTAGATAATCGGAATTTGGCTGCATTCTCTCGATATTTCAAGTCACCTTCCGACTCGAAACGAATTAAAAATCTCCCGGATTCGTTAAGCAAAGTTACACGAAACATTTTTAATATAATTAATGCGGTGGACAGCAACGGCTGTATACCTGCCGCTGTTTACTGTTGTCAAGAAATATTTGAATATAAGTAAAGTAATATAATGCAAATTCATACATTTGATTTTGGAATTTGTATACATTATGTGCCTAAGTTGATAATGAGTCCTTTATATGTAGAAAGTCGAAAGAGTTTTCATCCATATGTACCCAAATATTTATAACTTCCGAATACAACCTCAAAAACCCGACATTTAAAAATGTTTATCAAGATGTTTCCATTTTCTTATCTGACAACTCTAGCTGGTGACGTAAATGAAATGTCTAGAAATAAGGATGTAAATATTTTTTCTATTGTAAAACAACAAATCGAAAAAAATTGTTTTACTTTTCTTTCTTTCTTTATGGCATGGCGCACAGATTAGCGCATTCGCCAATGTCACGTATCAATAAGCAGAATCCACATGAAGCACGTTCCAAATAAATTTATTTTGTCTTCTTATCATAAAACTCCTCCAGTCCTCCGCAATATACTATCACTTTTGTACTTTAAAACTCCCAAAAATGTAAAAAAAAGAAAATCTAAATAAAATGACAACCTCACTTATCTCGTTCCCGCCAAAAAGTCTAACAAAATTGTTTATAACCCATTTTGTAGATTTTTGATAAAGAAAATTAATGTTACTCCGTTTATTGAGAAGTTATATACGACTAGCGGACCCGACAGACGTTGTCACCTTCACGAGATAAAAAAAAACTAAACAAATCCTAGAACCCGGTTGCAGTGCCACCTACAGGGTTCAATTGTGAATCTAAACCACCCAGGGACCCATTCAACTCGATAGACATTCTCCTGCCCGAAATAAAAAAAAATCCCAGAACCAGATTGCGGCGCCACCTACCGGCTCCAATTATAAATCTAAACCATTTAGGGACTCAAACACATAAAAATCTCGTCAAAATCGGTCCAGCCGTTTAAGAGGAGTTCAATGACAAAGATATGTGCAGAAGTATTATGTATATAAATATATATATATATATATATATAAAGTTATTTAGCAAATAAATAATATAATGAAAAAGTCCATGTAAGATTTTGTTTCTTGTTATCGATAACAACAAAGCCCGTAACATTAGACGCAGTACACCGAATTTCGCCACATTTTTGTGACATGTGACTTGCAATTTCTTCATAACATTTAATAATTATGAAGAAACCCAATTACGAGATAAATATATCTATTTACCTTGGTTTCTCACCCTTTGCAATTAATACTAAATCCATGGCAGCAAATGGCACAGTTTGAAGTATAAAGTTGATTGCTTTGAATAATCGAGGATTTTGAACGCAGACAACGAAAGGATATGGCAGGGAATCTGAAAAAATAAGCTCCCTTTAAAGAAAATCTAGTTTTAGTTAATATTTATGACTTATAATAATGTTTATGATATATGTAATATTTACATAAGAGCGTGTTGAGCACCCTCAAACACGCAGAACTTAATCGCCATTCATTGAACCTTAATATGTAACAATAAGAACAATTCAACCTTTATTAGTTTGCTTACGAAAATCATTGCACATAATTTTTTTTTAAATCATTTTTTCAACAGTCCTTGCGATCATTTTCGTGGAAAGTACTAACTGCAACTTAAATGTAATTTGATTTCAAAATATGTACATTGATCTTTATGAAATTAAAGAAGAGAAGCTTTTATATTTTTTCAGGTAAATGAAAGTTCTTTATAGATAATAAAATATTAACCATAAAAATGCATATAATTAAACATTATAATTATCCAAAATTAATGATTCCTAATATATTTTTAGGAACACAGAAATAATTTATTAGGTAAGTAATTCGTACTTTTAGACGCATATTCTAGGATGTAAAGTAATATGTTGCTTTTTTATGTTCAGAAACATTATAACGGTCCTTATTCCAAAAATGAATTAATTCTCTTACAATTCCATTCTTTTACACATATCACCGTAAAAAAATGATTATCATTTGAACGAAAAGACTTACTTAATTGATTTTTAACAGCTGTATCTCTACTAATGTTCAGAAATTCACTTAATGTAATGGGATTAGAAGCTCCGCCGCTACAGTTGTAGACTTTTAATTGTTTTGATCTGTAAATAATGTTAAATGTAATATTCTTACTGTAAGTCGTCTAAGTCTGTTTACGCATGTATATTACCTTTCACACTGAGTGGCAGCGACTATTGTACAGTTCACTACCATATCTACTGGAATTAAATCCAGCCTGATACTTGCCGACCCATTCATGGTTCTCATCAAACCATTTGTAGAAGCATAAATAATTCTGGTCGGTCCGTTCCAATTATCGATCCATCCCGGAACTGGTTCCTTTGCTGATGATATCACTAGAAAAACGAAAAAACAGTCAAGTGCAAATCGTACAAGGCAAGGCAAGACAAGGCGCCGAAAGCTGAAATACGAGTACAGGTTTTAACCTAGTTCGGCAACGGATGCTGTTTTCGTCACGTTCAGCTAATGTATTGTAATCATATTGTGAAATAATCTTTGGCAATAAATATTATTATTATTATTATGATATATGTGCAATAATTGTTTCGTCAATTGCAAAAAAAATTATCATACAATACAATTCTACGCTTATAATATGTAAAAGAAAACTTAGTTGGGTGATTTGGCATAGTCAAACTTCATATAGAGAAAGTAAGTCAAACTTCATATACAGAAAGTTAAAATTTATAATTAATACATACATACATACCATCATGCTGTATTGGGATACAGCGTGATGATATGTAAAGGTAAGGGGTAGTCAGACAGGACGGAGCGCCAAGCGCCGCGGTTCTTACATACTTCTTTCGCTTCCTCAAATGTCACCATTCTCTTATTACTAAGCTGACCAAGCTGATGGCGCTATAGCACGCAGTCTAAACGAGAATCTTTCCCTTTATAGATAGGTACTATGACTTCGGTGCGCCAGTCCTCTGGAACCTCCCCCTTCTGCCAACAAAGGCTGCACAGTGCACAGAAGATATCCAAGAACCTAGGACCACCATATCATCATCATCTCATCAGTCACCTCATCATTTTCCGCAGCCTTTCCACATTTCAGACTTCTTATCACTGACCCGAGTGTGGTAATTCATTGGAATCGCTCTCAGTATCAGAGATGAAGTCGCTACTCTCATACAATTCTCCATAGTATTCACTCCATAGTGGCGACCTACACTCAGCCACTGTGCCATTGAGAAGGTAAACTCTGCAGCCTAATTAAAATTATAAGTAATAAACTAATTAAAAATGTTTAGAAGTTTAGCGTTTAGAAGTTTTAAGTGTGTGAAAGAGGGAGAAAACGATTTTCCCATAATTGAGACCTAGCTAGATCGACTTTTCGTCCTCCCACAACCTCTATATTGTATAGATAACAGTATGTGCCCGGAGACAAACGTAAGCTAGATGTAGGCTTTTTCAAAAATAACCTATATATATATATATACTAGCAAACCCGGCCCGTTTCACTGGGCGTTAGTGGAAGTTAAAATAATTTAAAGTTTCTATAATTATTTTGATACTGCAAAAAAAAAACAAAAAAGAAAATGCTACTGATCCGATCGCTACCAAACTTTACAGGATCACCCGCTAGGTCAATCTGAAGATTCCCTGAAAATTTCATCGAAATCGGTCCAGCTGCATCGGAGTCCATAAGGAACATACATACATACATCGCCTTTTATATATATAGATAGATATATTGAAGTTAAAATAAATTAAACAGTTTTTATAATTATTTTGATACAGCAAAAAAAAAAACAAAAAAAAAATTCTGCTGATCCGATCGCTACCAAACTTTACAGGAACACCCGCTAGGCTAAGCTGAAGATTCCCTGAAAATTTCATTGAAATCGGTCCAGCCGTTTCGGAGTCCATAAGGAACATACATACATACCTACATCGCCTTTTATATGCCTATGTAGATATATATCTCTATAAAGGGAAAAAATATAGAAAATCGTAATTTTCTTTAATTTAAATATTCCCGCGAATCAAACGTCATCGTGATAGAACGCGACACACACGGAGAGATTTTATACTCTATGGAAAATTATAATCTATGAGTGCTGTCATGACAAATTCATTTTGTTAGCGGTAAAGTACGCTTAGAATAAAAACTAATTGCGATTTAGGATCGATATTGTGATTGACATTAAATGTCGTTTCTTTTCTTACAGGTAAAGTTTGTTTTTGTTATTTAATTCATAGGGTTATTTATGTGAATCATACATGTAAATTATCAATGCTTTCGTATTAGTTGAAGCAAATAGCAAATTTCTTACGTATTGTTCCAGACGCTATGACCTTCTCATGCCCTTACCATCATTCGTGTTAATAAATAATCGATTACTATACTACTATATAATTCTGTAGGCTCAGTCTGTAAACACAATTTTTTGTCAAAGTTCGTGATAAATATTCGTTTTATGACTCACTGACTTCAATCCAACATTTTTTAAATTTTCATCTGTCTGTCTTATTACATAGTGTAATATGTACATGTGATAGCGCTCATGACAGGCTACTTTTTTTTATCAAAAATCCATCGCTATAAAGGTGAAAAGGAAGATGAAACTTTATGTGGGAAATGCTAAACCGCTGAATCGATTATTATGATGTGGCATGGAGATAGTTCCACACCTGGGACTTTTTCCAGGTGTGTCCTTACACAGGCTACTTTTTAACAAAAACCTACCCCTGAGGGGATCAAAAGGGGGATGACACTTTGAATGGAAAATGCTAAACCGCTATAATAGTACACGTATGTGTCCAGAGACAGACGTAGGCTAGACGGAGGCTTTTTAAAAATAACCTTTGTTCATGTATACATACGTACATGTACATGTAACCTAACCTATTCCGAGAAAGCCACGGAAAAATTTCCCGCGCGGACGAAGTCGCTGGTACAGCTAGTATGTATATAAAAGCGTAAAATAATGATCAATGACTGATTACTAACCTGAACCATTTTAAGGACAATTCACATTTACAGATACATACCTCTACCATTACCAATGATTTTAATACTTGATTCTAGGCTTATTTTTCTAACGAGATCAAATTCAAATTATCCTTACCTATAGACGGTCGTATAATGGCAGTTGGTATATCACCACATTTTGAAGCAACAACATGTTCAGCAATAGCCTTAGTATATGTGTAAGTGTTAGGTCTTTTCCCTAAAAAACAACAAATATATGATTGATATTTAAAATATTACATATTAAAATCAATAAAGAAAGTACAATAACGTTGATGAAATATGTTTACTTAGCATAGGTAAACTGCGCTTTCTGGAAAATCATAAAATTTAAGCAAATTTTGTTGTTTCATAATATGCAATATAAATATTGTCTTTTGAGAAGAATTTCTTAGCGTTCCAACACCCGATTCACCCCGCGGGTCCCGGGTCCATCGCTTCGCCGGGAGAGGACACCGGTCCAGTTCCTGAGACTTGCGAGCCTGGGTCGCAAGTCTCAGGAACTATAGATTTAAGAAGCTAGTAGCTATTTTCTAAGCTTTTACGTAAGAAAACACATGAGTTTTATTTCAAGTATCTATACGTATACTTCTGTCCATAAGTGCCTTAAATTCCTATCCACAGATTTGACAAGGTAACTTCGAAAATAAACTTAGTTATTCCGATAATCATTGCACCTTCAGAATCAACTTCTGTACGACGAAATAAATTACTTCGCTTTATCATATTCAACGAATTATGTACTCCTTTATTGATCGATCGATAATTATGTTGTTGTATGTAAATAATAAAAATTATTAACATACAACAATACTAAATATTTCACTACTAACAAATCTTTAAGGCCTTTTGTCTTATGTTTTAGAGGTCCTTTATGTATGACTGTTATCTTATTCTATTGCTGACTAGTAACTATGGTACCATTCTTCGTTACGATCAAGAAGTAGTAAGTTACCACAATTGCTGTCAAAAAAGGAGTGAGATGAAACTTATACGTGAAGAGCCATATTTTCTAACTTAAAAAATTAGCGAAGCAATATTCAGTATGATTCTAAGTCTCTTTGGTCTTACACGTTCAGCGACACGCGCCGGCATCGCGCCGCCTTCATTGCCATGTGAGATTCCTCATTTAATTAAATTTTATTTTATTTGAGGTATTTTTTTACTTGTTATCTATAAAGAGTTACATAGAACCGAATCTCATCACTTAATAATACATTCACGGAACGATCTGCGTTTTTTACATACTGTAATTTTTTTTATGGCGGAGGGGCAAACTGGCATCAAGGTCACCTGATGGAAAGTGCTCACAGCCACCCATGAACACTCGCAACGTTTGAGGAATCACGGGTGCGTTGTCGGCCTTTAAGGAAAAAGTAGGCTCGTTTTTGAAGGTCCCTAAGTCATACGGTCCGGAAATATCGCCGCTGTAAGCTGGTTCCATAAAATTGTCGTACTTGGTAAAAAATGTTGTAAGAAACGCAGCGTGATAGACTGCCATTCATCAAGGTGGTGGGAATGGAAAGACAGTCGGTTGCAGGAGGTACGGTAATAGAACTCGGCAACGGGCAGTACTCCGAACAATTCCTGACCACATTTCCATGATTAATGCGGTAAAATATGCTGAACGAAGCGACATCGCTCCACAAGGCCAGAGGGTCGAGCCGATCAGCGAGCACTGAATCGCCGACAACCCGAGTCGCTCTACATTGTATACAATTAAAAGGAAGAAATACTGGAGTGCTCCAGCCCAGAGTTGGGAACAATATTCCATGTGAGCCCTAAGCTGTGCCTTACAAAGTTGTAGATGGCGTTGTAGATGGAGGTCGGCATGAAATACTGTCCCTCTCTGCCGAGCGCAACCAGCGTTATTGAAGCTAATTTAGCTTTACCCTCCAGATGACCGCGAAACTGAACGTCGCTCGAAATATTGAGTATGTCTACTCAATATTTGTCAAATTTTAATAGTGGAAACTTGTTTGGCTTATGTAATTTTATTCAATGTTTTTTATAATTCTTAAGTGTGAAATTGCTGTATGTTTTCTTAACATAATAAAAAAAAAAATATGAACGTCTTGGCGTTGATATTGGCTTGGCATCAAGGGAAACCTTCAAAACTAAAGGATACGACGAAGGTACGTTTTTTTTTCGGTAAACGCGCAAACTTGTTTCTTGTAGGCATTGAATTGAACTAAGTTTAGTCGGCCCCAACCCGAGACATTAATTAACATATTCTCAATATCAATCACAAGTTTGTTCCGGTTCTCAACGACGTCTTCTAAAGAAATATTAGCATCTCCGGTGTAAAGTGCATCCCCAGAACAATCATCCGCATAACTATGAATGCCGCTATTGTTATGCAGCATGTCATTGACATGCAGGAGAAAAAGAGTAGAAAATAGCACTCACCCCTACGGGACACTAGCGTTAACGGGCTTTAAACCGTCTACAACGACTATTATGCTACGCCCAGAGAGGAAGTAGCAACCCACGTGCATAACTTCTTGGGAAGCCCGGAAAATGGAAGATGGACATATAATGTGTACATACAATATGTGGACATATATGTGTATATATTTTTTAATTGTTATTCGTTTTCGACGTTCTTGAGAAATTAATTCTATAAACTTGAAATTCTCTTAACTTCGTTAATGTACACATTCTTACATCAAGCTAGCCCGGAATATAAGGCTATTAAAATTTGGAAAAATTTTGGAAATGTAATTCCCACCTGGCAATCAATAATAAAACTACTTAAAAAATCATAACACAAAGCGATTTTACTAAAAACAGCTATATGGAGGCAAAAACACAACATCCCCCTTATTCCGCACTACCTCACCCCTTCATTGGTACACCAATTTGTATGGGAAAATTCGTTACACCACTTCCTCTTTGCTGTTCTCCATGTTTGGCTCCACGTATGTATGTTAGTGCAGAAATCTACACGGCGTGTCTCAAAACAAGTCGAAAAGTCGATAAATGAACTTCAATAGCATTAAATACAGCAACAACATTTACCTAAAATCTTATTGATTAGATCCTCATTTTTGCTGTATCTCTCTCCCATATCTAAAGCGTGTTCGACGGAAGCCGGTGGTGGATATACCACTTCTTCGATTTTTTCTCGATCGACATTGGAATATGTTGTTGAAATATGAACGAATGACTGTCAAAAACAAATTTCATTATTATCTCGTAACAGCTACTTACCATTAGTAAATCATATTTTTCAGTTACAGATTTAATTTTAAGTCCTTTTCTTCGGAAATTATGATAAAGAATAAATGAAAATACAATATACTCTTAATTGTATACACTCACTCTCTTGATCTCTTCTAAAGTGCACATGAGTATTCTAACTAAAAATAATAATTTTAATTTTAATCCGTTTTCTTATTAACCTATGCGAATATTTCATTCTTTTCTTTTAAAACGGTTTAAGGCAAGCGTTACCAAGAGTACCTTTGGTACAGGATATTATTAAGAATGGTGTATTTGCGAATAACAGTGATTTCAAATCTGTAAAAAAAATGTTATTTAACAAACTTTTGTTGTACTCATGCCGGTCATGTGATACACGATCTGTTTCAATTCACTGAATCAGAACCTCAAACATTTGTCTAAATTGTAATTTTTAATATTATCACACCAGTCAAGTTATACTCGGTTATGGAAATTAAAAAATACACTGAAATCATTGTCAATGAATAGCTAATTGAAAATGCATTTCATTTCTATAATTCTTCACCCCTTCAGATTGTTTCGTTTCTGTACGCTTGGGAACGCTTTCCTTAAGTAATTAACATATTTTTCAGCTTTATTGATTATAATTTGTACATAGCCCCTACTTTTATATTTTTCAAACGATGCACTAATTTCACTACTTCTTCAGTCGCTACAACATTGGTAGCCATAGCAACATTCAGTGGTTCGTTAAAGGAAACTGTCGCTGCACTATGAAATACTACAGACACCTGAAACAAATTATATTATATTTTATAACTGTACTACATTTTATAATAAATTATGGGTTATTATAAATTTCATTCATTCATGGTTTTTAAGCCGTTTTTTAGAATTACCGACGAATATATATATAATGTATAAAGCGTCAAAATCTATAAAAAGGTAAAGTATTTGTCCTGCTTTTTAAAATTGTCTTAACTGTTGTTGTGTGTTAATGCAACATCCATTAGTGCCTGTGACGTTATTTTCAGTGTAACATCCTGGATAATTCATCATGAACTTTTGCTCGAACAGAAGCAAACAAACGAACAAACGACAAATGTCCCGAAAAAAACTGTTTTGACTTATTAGCGTTATGTGTACCACATAGGTCATTTTTTCTTAAATATCTCCAATATGCAGACACTGATCATAGTTTACAATTTTATTGTAATATGTATTACTGTTATTTTGTGTATACTATACACAAAGACAGAATACAAAAGTGCTTACGCAAGAACGATTTAAGGTCCGTTGTTATTATTCCATTACACATAATATAAGATACTTTGCGCCATATGTTTGTCTATCCGTGTGTTTGTCTGTGACATCGTAGCTTTTAAACGGATGAACCAAATTGCATGCAGATAATTTATTTGAAAGTTACATTTTTAAGAATGCAACTATTTTTTTGGAAATTCATCTAGATTATTTCGTACGTCGAAAGTTTTTAAATCTTCTGTAACTAATATGTTATGATTTTTAATTAACAACTTGTTATTATTTAACCGCATTTAACAACTGATGTCAATGGTACATACGTCTTTATAATAACCATAGTTCGACTACGCAGTAAACAAAAATATGGTATTATCAACACACATATTTTAGTACTTGCTAACACAACAAAATACACGTATTATCAACATATTTTAGTACTTGCTAAAGTTTAAAAATATTTGCATATGTTACAAACTAATTTAAATATTCTACTATTTAATTTTCCTAATAAGTTTCAACATGGACCAAGAGGCTTCTAACCATATTAGAACTATCGCGGATTCACTAGTCTTTCTGTGAATGTTTTCAATTTTAAAATTGACTTAAAAATTTGCGAATTTTCTGTAAAAGTTCTTTTTAAGGATAAAGGAAAGTACGTACATTTTCCTCCACAGTTTTTTGATCTGCCTCTGAAAACCCGAGATTTTTCTTAAAAATGTCACCAGAAACTAGAACGATTTTTTTCAAATTTTCTGGCACCTCATTACGAAGACGGTCAAATACCTGGAAAAAGAACTTATTTTACGTCCAATTTATGCTGTTAGTTGAACTAATGTTTAAGTTACGAAATGTTTCAATACTTCAGTAACATAATGTAACTGTTGTAGATGGTATGTATCTATTTATTATTATTATTTATTATGCATATTTCACTTTTTCATACATTTTTTTTTTAATTTTATAGCCCAGTTCAGAATATATGTATATACAAGTACATTATGTAACTCTGCAGGCAAATTAAATAGCAAACGAAAAATAGTTTCATACAATGTAAGCGGTCATACTCACAAAGTCGCAACTACAATTTAATACCAGGGCAACACCGCACATATTTCTAAGAGATCGCATTTCTACTGCAATTATCTTACGTTCATTTGATTTCAGCCATATCCAAGCCTCACTACCATAAAATAAAGTTGGCACCAACACCGCGTTGTAGATGGCCATTTGAGCTGAGTTAGCACCATTTACTTTATTGCCAGCTCCGTCAGTACCAGTCTCTCCATTTCCAACACATCTTCCGTCCCTCGAAAACGCACTCCCCAGATAAACAATTTAATTCAGTTGTTTTAATCACATTCCATGTAGCCATATTTCACATTTCATCTATACCATCTTCTCTTATAAACACCAGTTTCTTAGTTTCATTATACAATTTCATTCAGTTGTTTTAATCATATTTCATGTAGCCATATTTCACATTTCGTCTATACTATCTTCTCTTTAAAACACAAGAATCTTAGTTTTGTTCACATTCATATTAAGTTCTTTCACTTCACGTTCCTGTTTTTAATGCACGTGACTACTGTCTGCAACTCTGCTTTTGATGGAGCTATAAGCGTCAGCGTACAAAAGACAGTTCACTACTGTGTCATCACATCTCATACCACTCACAGTATTTTTCAGTGTATGGGGGCAACTGTCCAAATACAGCACTAATATCCAAGCAGACACCACGCAGCCCTGTCTAACGCCTGAACAGACTGAACCAAGCCGACATGTATCAATGCTTACACAGGCTCTGTGGCCACGATATAATGACCTCGCAGCTCGCAGTAAGGAGCCACGCCATATTCAGGCAAGACTCCACAATTATTATTTTTTTAACCGACTTCAAAAAAAGGAGGAGGTTCTCAATTCGTCGGTATGTTGTTTTTTTTTTAATGTTATGTTGTTACCTCATAACTCCGTCATTTATGAACTGATTTCGAAAATTCTTTTCGTTTGGTAGGTACTACTTCAGAGGTGGGCCCATTTAAATTTCACCGATATTGGAGCTTGGACTTCGAAGATACACTAAATAACGCGACCTGGTTATAACTTTTATTTACATTGACGATTCTCTTGCGCTCCGGAATTAGAATGAAGTTAATTGCAGACCTGCCCTAGATATTTATTTAGGTCAAGATCACTCAAAAGGGATAAATAAAAAAAAATTATTAAAAAAAATTAAACCGCCTTCAAAAAAAACACTGAAGTATAAAATAACTATTCTTTACTAATCAAAACTCAAGTACAATTAAAACAATTAAAATAACTTTATAAATACGAAACACATACCTATATAATTAAATTTGACAGTTATTGAAGTAGTTATTAAAGTTATTGAAGTATTTATAAAGTTATTTTAATTGTGCTTGAGTTTTGATTAGTAAAGGATAGTTATTCTATACGTTTCTATCTTGTCAGAACATCTTGCCTTACATCTAGCACCTGTTTTTACTTTAAACACAGCAGTTGTCCAAAGCTCTAGTAAAAGAAACATTTTGAAAAAGCTGGTAAAATAATTTAAAATATTTTATGTTACTCACTGGTGTTTTTAACATGCTTGATATCCTTTCCCCTGCATTTACGCCTTTCTTATCACGAACAAGAACGTAAACTTTATTAATGTCTTTGCAACTGTATAATAATTTCTCTATTAAAACCTAAAATTAAATAAAATTTAGGTAATCTCACAATAAAATTCGTTTCGTAGCGAAAATTCATGAAATTAACATGTAAATAAAATTGAAGTATCTGTCTGTGATTACGAAATAAAAGCTTTTTCGTAAGCTTAGGTATGTGGTTATTAGCACGTAACCAAAACTCAGTTACACTTTTTTATATTTTTGTCTGTCTGTCTATCTGTTTGTTTGTCTGGATTAATCTCCGAAACGGTTGAGCCAATGAGTATGATCTAGGCCACTATTAAAGTCGAAAAAAAAAACAATTTTAACACTACTGAAACCGCAAGACATATTTAGTCATTCATAAATACTTAAGAAACAGAAAAGCTCGAAGATTCCTTTAAAACAATAATTAATTTAAAAGTAATGTAATATTTTCTTTTAACATAAATTCGTCACGAAAACTCTACAATAGCAAAACTGAATTAGTCAAGACTCAGGGAGCGTTAAAATGCTTTTTACATAAAATACATTCCAAAAAAATTATTAACTCAAATAAAAAAAAACATAAATTGTATTTAATTATGTTATAACTGAGTTAGAACAGAAGTACATGTTTTTATAGCTGGAGTCAATTTATGAGTTAAAAGCTGTCCCATATTAATTCTGAGCGTGGAGTAATCATGTAACCCTTGGACGCATAAATAATTCTTTGAAATTGTTTCAATTTAAATTTATATTACCATGAATTATTATCGGTAAAAATATAATTCAGTTTTAACAAATCTATAAAAACTGAGAATTGAGATCTAAGAAACTCATAAACGAAACATATTACCTGTTATTCAAACACAATACAATGGTAATATTTCGTATATGAAAATGTTATAAGAATAAAAAAAATGTTACAATTTTATGGTATACAATTTAAATTGAAAATGAAAATACCTTGCCCAGGAAACCAGTGCCGCCGGTTACAAAAACAGATTTTCCAGCATAGTAATCGGCTACTTGCGATTTCTTAGTAATATCTGAAAATTTTCTATACGTTGCACATTTATTAATAACATTATTGATGTCCAGCACTTTATTCTTAATCGGATTAAACATGACTACTAAGTAACTCGTACGAAGCAACATTCTACTAATTTACTCTTTTCGATGTATATATATTAAAATGTTCTGAAAGAATAACATTAAAAAAAAAATTAGTATTCATACATAAAATATTTGGAAAAATCAACAAAAAATTTATTTTTTGTATTTACGTGCTCCACGCATAGCATACGTAAAGTATTAATAAAAACATATTATATTATAAATGTCGTTAAACCTTGAGTACAAAGTATATTAACACTTATTTTTTCTTTTATTAGTTTTTCGTCCCAAAAAAGGAACACATTGAGATATCTGTCGATGTCTCCCTTTCGATCAGTAGTAGAATAGAATAACAAATATCACGTGATCTAGCGTAACGGATTTTAATTTGGTAGTCAAACGTTATTAACTTTCTATTAAATCAAACTAAAAGTAAAATCGTGTGAAAACCGCGTTATAAAACGTAGCCAAACGACACTTTTAACGCGTAATAACGCCAGGAAGCGTTTCGATTGTACGAAACGTATGTCACTTGTATTATTCGCTCTGGAACAGTTATAATTTCACCATAATCGGTTCAGCAGTTTATCAAATTCAATACAAAGTTTCATCCCCCTTTTCACCCCCTTAGATGTAGATTGTTGATGACAAAGTAAATAATAAAAGCATTAAACAAGTACTATGTCTTTTTGATAAAAAAAAGTTTATCTCTGTCCCAAATTTCATCAAAATCTGTTTGACTGATTAGCCGTGAAAACATAACAGACAGACTTTCTCATCTATAATATTAGTATGTATATGGATGGATATGTATATGTCGGAAATAAATTAACAATTACGTTGATTTCCGGACGGATAAATAACGGACGGATAAACTGCAATGAGTGAAAACTAACATTATGACGTCACGCGCACTCGGGTTTGTTCGAGATCGGTCGGCGGGTCTTCGGTACTGGATTCAAAAATTAACTTTTATTTTGATATAACTTTAGAATTATTGCGAAAAAAAAAATAGTTTTGTTATAAAACTTATATATGATCTTTCCATTTATCACAAAAAGAAAAATTTTTTAAAAACCTAATTTTCTATTTCTTATTTTGCTTTGAACCAGCACTATACTCGTTAAACACTTACAGTAATAGTTGTAGTAGTTATGGCCGATAATAACCGACTAAATGAACCTACTCCGTTATATATAATATTTGTGGTTGTCACATCGTTCATCGTATTAACATTCGCAACTGGTTTTACTCTGAAAACTAGTATCTCTAGATCTTGGTGCTAATTGCACATTTTAAATACATACGTACACATATTTTATCTTCATGCACATCTTAAATCCTAAACTAACAGCACACATTGTTACAATAAATATTAAAAGGCGTTCTGTCGTTTGTATTTTAAAACAAAATTACTGGTGAATATTAAAAAGAACTACCTACTTCGGCTGTTTACGTTATCACTAGCTACGTACAGAAAATAATTTTTAACATAATGGATACTATTGGTCTACTGTTGAATTTCTTTTAACAGTAAACCAGTAGGAGAAATAACTATTATAAAAGAGAAAACTGATTGGTTGACCCACTAACTTTTACCTAATATTAACGGTGAATTTACCTAATATTAACGGATAGTCCACACCGCTAGATGTAGAAATAATGCATAAAAGTTCCTTTCATCAGTAAGCAGGCAAAAGCAATGAGGGGAATTTGGGAAGTTTAACTTCATTTGATAAACATTACAATAAAAATATTGTGTAGTATCTATCAAATGAATAATAATAATAATAATTAAACGCGTTTTTCTGTAATTTCGAAAAGTTATGAAATCAAGTCCCAACTACGTAAAAACGAAAGAACTTGCAAACAAGTCTCCAGTCTTTAATCACGATCAACCTGGCCCGTACTACGAAGTAAAACACGGAATCAAATGAAAAACTTTTTAAGAAAAACATTAAATCAACTTCAAGAGAAAAACACTTAAAAGTGCAAAATAATTACCCTTTACTAATCAAAACTCAAGGTCAAATGTATAAATAGCTATACATTCAGTCAAGAAAGTATCGGGAATGGATGATTTGTTTATGGTTCCAAATTCAATTTTTTGTTTTTTTTTTGTTGTTGTTAGATTGGCACAACTGTTTTCCATTTTGGCGCGGAGTTTGAGTTGCATCTGTTATTTAGATTAAATACAGTGCTGTTTTTAGTTATATCATTCTAGTGTATATTGCGAATTTCATAATGGACAAAAACATCGAACACAGAGTTTGTATTAAATTTTGCATCGCCAATGGAATTTCGTGTTCGGAGTCATTGAAAACGTTACAAAAGGCTTACGGTGAATCGACTTTATCAAAAACACGTGCTTATGAGTGGTACAAAGCGTTCAAAAGCGGTCGCGATGTGATGGAAGATTTGCCTCGCTCTGGTAGGCCATCAACGTCTGCAACTGAAGTTAACATCGCAAAAGTGAAGGAAATAGTGACTGAAAATGCTCATTCAAGTTTGAGTGAGATAGCCGCCGAACTTTCTGTGTCTCACGAGTCGATCCGTGCCATTTAAATAATCACTTGGTTATGAAACATGTTGTCGCTCGGCTAGTCCCAAAAGACCTGAATTTTCTTCAAAAACACAATCGCATAAGATTCGCTGAGGACATGCTAGAACCCATGACCCAACATTCATGAAACGCGTTGTTACTGGTGACGAGACGTGAGTTTACGAGTTTGACATGCAAACTGATCAACAAGCTTCGGAGTGGCGCCTTCCAACTGAACCGAAACCGAAAAAACCACGCCAAAGTCGATCAAAAGTCAAAGTCATGTTGACTGTTTTCTTTAACTATCGCTGTGTTGTGCACTCGGAATTCTTGCCGGAAGGTCAAACGGTAAATAAAGAATATTATTTGGGCGTTATGCGGCGTTTGAGAGAGCAAATTCGACAAAAAAAGGCCAGATTTGTGGAAAGAAAGTTCTTGGATTTTGCACCACGATAATGCGCCTTCGCACAAGGCCATCATTGTGAACGAATTTTTGACCAAAAACTCAACAAATACTATCGAGCAACCACCTTATTCACCAGATATGGCTCCAGCCGACTTCTTTTTTTCCTAAACTCAAATTACCACTTCGTGGCACCCGTTTTCATTCGGTAGAAGACACAAAGGAGAATTCGCGGCAAGCACTGAACTCAATTCCGGAAAAAGCGTTTAAAAAATGTTTTGATGATTGGATTATTCGTTGGCGTAAGTGTATCGTTTCTGAAGGAGCATACTTTGAAGGTGATAACATAAATTTGGATGAATAACTAACATTTCGTGTATTATTGATCTTTTCCCGGTACTTTCTTGGCAGAGTAGTATAACTAAATTTGACAATTACTGAAGTCGGCGCCAACCCTACCAAACTAGTAGACTTTTTGTTGTTTTTGATTGATTTGGGCCGGCTTTAGTAACTGTCGAATTTCATTTATAAGTATTTGTATCGTATTTTTAAATTTATTTTTGTACTTATATTTTGATTAGTAAAGGATATTTTGTATTTTTCATTATTAATTTTTTCAAGTCGGATTAATATTTGTCTCGAAAGCTTCTTTAATTCTCTCTTTTCAGTGATCTTATTTTTATTTATTTATTTAATTATTTATATACAAACACACACTTGTAAAAGAGATGAAATGTAACTTACGCACAAAGTTATTGCTTATTTCAAAATGAAATTTCTTCCAACAGGCCTATGATAGGAAAAGGCGTTGGAGTGGCAAAATTTAATGTGTATTAAACAAAAATAATATCAAAATATATATTATTTACATGGTCTTGGCCTAAATAAATGTCTAGGAAAAGTCTACGGCTAACTTCTTTTCTAATTCTGGAACGAAACTATATATAAAAGGATTATCAATACATATAAATAAACGCTAATAAACAGTTACGACTCTACGGTGTATCTTTGAAGTCCAAGCTCCAATATCAGTAAATTTGAAATGAGATCACTTTTGGAGCAGTACCGGACCCAACGGAAAAAAAAAATTGAGATCGATTTGTAAACAAAAAGTCAAGCCTTTAATGCATTCATGTGTAGGTGAGTCAGCTTATCTGATTTACCTCGCCATTGTTACTGGGACGCGGCGTCTAAGTTATTTACAAAGTCTATAGTAATAAATACTGTTTCTGGAATTCATAGCCGGATTCAGAGGCTATAAACAAGGGAAAGTATATTCAGTCCATTGATTCCGAAATTATGCACTCGGCGTCCCAGGAATCGCACTTCTAAACAAACTTACTTCAAGCTACTTTTACCCCTATTTGATGAATTATAAAGGTATGACTGGATCTTTCGTCGGTAAGATCAATTGAAAAAATTGCCGGAAAAAAAATTGTGAAACTAAATCCACGAAAATTGGCGAGGCAAACTCGCAAAAACTCATCAAGATAACACCCCGATCATAAAGTCGTCTTTGCGATGGCTGCAATCTGAGATACTGACTTTGAAATGCTTGAGCATCTTCTATTTTCACCGTACCTTGCCCCCAGCGATTTCTATTTCAGAGGTTGAAGAAGTATCTGAGAGAACAGCGATTTGAAAATTATGAGGCAGTAGTCACTGCAGTACAGGAATTTCCAGATACCAGATACCAGATGAAGAATTCTTTAGGAAGAGAATTTTAAGTTTAGAAAAAAGGTATATTTCAAGTGTATAACACTAAAAGATGACTACCATATGTCGAAATTTAAAACGTAAATTAACGTTTAATGAAATAATATGGTAATAATAACATTAACGTTTAATGAGAGTTACCTGTAAGGTACTCATTCTCACTTTATATCAAACGTCCCTAGTACGGCATTGTTGTTCTGTTTCTTACATATTGTTGACTAAAGTCTCTTATTCTTATTGCCTTAAAAACATGTACGTAATACATGTGCGTAGTAGTTGACGCATTAGAATAACCGATAAGACACAGTGGCGGACTACGCCTGTCAGGGGCCCAGGGTGGCAAAACTGAATGAGGCTCCCGGTCTTAGAAATTGATGTACTTTTACAAGCTTTGTGTTCAGCTTACACTAGTATGTATGAATGTATGTTTAGTTCAAATCTTGCAAGTGAAATTTAAACCAATTCCTCTTAACCAATTTTGGTGAAATTTTGCATACTTATGTAAAGTCGGCGACAATGTCATGTTAAGGTACTATGGAGCTGGAGTTAAGGTACCATGGAGATAGAAAGTGGCCATAGGAAATCTGACTTCAATAACTGTCAAATTTTATTATATAGGTATGTGTATCGTATTTATAAAGTTATTTTAATTGTTTTAATTGTACTTGAGTTTTGATTAGTAAAGGATAGTTATTTTATACTTTTCAGTGTTTTTTTGAAGACGGTTTAATTTTTTTTAATAATTTTTTTTATTTCTCCCTTTTGAGTGATCTTGACCTAAATAAATATCTAGGGCAGGTCTGTAATTTAACTTCTTCCTAATTCCGGAGCGTAACGATATACAAGAGTATCATCAATAGAAATAAAGGTTATAACCAGGTCGCGTTATTTAGTGTATCTTCGAAGGCCAAACTCCAATACAGGTGAAATTTAAATGAAACCACTTCTGAAGTATTACCTACCAAACTAAGAAAGAATTTTTGAAATCGGTTCATAAATGACGGAGTTATGAGGTAACAAATTGGTGTATATTATTTGGTGTATCTTCGAAGTAAAAGCTCCTACATCATTAAAATTTAAACGCGGCAACTTTGGAGTTATCCTGAATCCAAAGAAAAAAAATCATTGAAATCGATCAACAATTGACGAAGTTAATCTAACGTTAATAATAACGAATATGATACACAAAAATACACGCAGACGAACATAGAACCTCCTCCTTTTTGTGAAGTCGATTAAAAATGGAATTTTTAACAAAAACGTATTAAGGTACTTATACACCTACAATTTTCAAAAAATAATAAATAAAATTGATATAACAAACTAATTTAAGGTTATTCTTAACAAAGGTTAAGAATTACTTGTAATATTAAAAATAGTACCTATACATAAGATTATAAACTTTTAAGCTTTCGCGCTGTATTATAAAATATCTAAAACGGGAAATTAACGCAAATACCTTTTATTTTGGCTTAATGTGAACGAAGGATGTTTTGCCGTTGCAGATAACAGGAATCTATAAAATAGATTGCAGCTGCCCTGCGGTAGTTCATACATTTAGTGGCGGGCCTACGGTAGTGCGAGCGGTGTGACCGCACCGGGCGCCGTCACGGGGGAGGACGCCAAAATCAACCGAAATGTGACCACCGGTCACCGACTCGTTAGTGACCACAAAGTACTTTATTATATTTAGTGTCGAGTTGTCGCTAGATTAATGTAATTGCCCAGGAGTTAAATTATTCCGACTTAATAAAAAAATGTGCAAGCACAAAAGCTAGAAAGGTGGCCATCTAGGTTTTTTATCAAATTACTCTTTTATCTTTTTCTAAAATTGATTACTGTCTGCAGCATAGCAGTTTAAATAAAAGTTGTCAAACATAATATTAATTGTTATTATTTCTCATCTATATAATTTTCCAGCTATGCCTATAGATATGTGGTTGGTCTAATACTATTTATAGATATGAAAAACTACATTCACTTTGATCTGAATGTAAACTATGTAGAGCATAATCACGGGTAAGCAGCTGCATAGAAAGAGTATCACAATAACTCACAACAATTTATTTAAAACTGTATTTACAATCGTTAGTCACTATCACAATCTATAATCTATAAACTATAAACTAAATATCACCATGTACAGGAGAGATCTCTAAGTTATCACCGCACGTCCGCACTGGTCGAGAGCTGGAGCACAAGAGATCTCTTCTTTTTACTTTTTTAATTATTTTTATCGAAGAGTATTTGTGCTAAATTTAAAGTCAATAGATAGAGAATTTATTCCCCACACAACATCATCCCTCTTCCCACCCTTCTCAAATTCTCACCATCTCTCTCAGTGGCTGATTTTCGAAAAATCCTTTTTTATTTTCGCACTAAAAAAGGGATGCTAATGTCCAAATTTCATAATTCTAACTTCAGTAGTCTAAGTAGGGCGATGATGAATCAGTCAATTTGGACATCTCCTTTTATATGTAAACAACCATAACCTCACATGTCAAAAGCACTCGCATACCTCGGCGAAAATGTGTGAGGAGAATGATGAGATTTGAGGAAGCGAAAGAAGTATGTAAGGACCGCGACGCTTGGCGCTCCGTCCTCTCTGACTACCCCGTTAGGGATACAGCGTGAAGATATGTATGTATTGTAACGTGTTATTTACGCTACATGATGTCTTCTTTTATTTCTCCAAATTTAGACCTTATTCCCTGAATCCTTTCCTCAAATTATGTTCATATTTTGTCAAAATTTATAATACAGCGTTTACATAACTTATTTGTTGCTCCAAAGCTTGTTCATTTGCAAATTTATTAAGAATTTATTATTTTAATATTACAAAGAAAACATTATTCTTTTTGTAAGCAAGCCTATTTAGTTGTTTATTGCAGAAATAATAAATAAGTAATTTTTAAAACGTAAGAAAAATATTGTTACGATAGCAAAGTGAAATGTGTAAATCATGCACAAAATATTTCTTTTTAATCTGCGCAAGCGTCGATCACCGCATAAACGGAAACGTGATCCGACACTTTTCGATTTATTCTGGTCCTGTCAGCATGTCTTAAAATTTGAATTTTATTTTACGGAGTTAGTCCGGTTTATTTGATAAATTTTGCACTATGCTACATTAAGCATTAATAATGTTGTAAATTATACTACATTTGACCAAAATCCTACGCGGATGTTTGGAATATTCTTTGATAAATAACCGACATGTTCGGCCTACGTGTCGTCGTAATGGCGTCCTTTTCGATTGGCATGTGCTGATGCAACTCACTTGGCTCATCATTTTAATTGCACGGCGCTTTTGGAAATTTCGAGAGAGGGACTGATTTTGTTGAAATTTAGAAGGCTGGATTGATGTTCTTGTGCTATTTATTGGACATTCAAGTATGTACAACTTTTCTTTATCAAAACACGGAGTGGATTATTAAAAAAACTTTTCTAGTGATTACAATTTAGAATAATTTAAATTTATAGATATAACTAGCTATATTACTCCAACTCTTTGTGGTTTTTAGAATAAACATTTATTTTGTTATCCGTTTGTTCTATTTATTTTTAAAATTTAAACTAATTCCTCGATTTAACGCGAGGTGGCGCCCGAGCTTTGTTTTGTTATTCAAAAAATTTGGTTCTAATAGTTATCGTTTTTTTAACTTTCATGTAGTAGTCAACATCGAAGACTTCAATATAACAGTCCAATGTTCTTATCCGGCACCTTTTAGTTTCTTTGATCTTTTGTTCAACACTATTTTAAAATATACACAACCATACCGTACTTCACCTTCACTATCGCTATTTAAATATTAAATATATAAATTAAAAAATAAAAAATTTTTAAAATTTTTTAACATTACAATTGGCGCCCGAACAGGGACTTGAAACATAACTTGATCTTGAATATTATATTGACTTTCGATATTGACTATTATGTATATTTAATTATATAAACCTCTGGTAAACTTTGTGTTGTAAGTTATTCGACTTATATACTATTTGGTTGTGTTTAACATATAAAGGGTTTAACCTTTAGTTAATTGTACAATATTTATAATCTTGTAAAAACTTTGAAGCAACAATATTTACATTATTGCAATTAATTAGTGGACATATTAAATAACTCTTTTATCATGGATTCTAACCCAGCAAACATTCCTACGAGTGGCAACAACAACTTAAAAGTTTCTACTAGTACCTCTACAGAGGATCTACCTTTGCCTAATCCTGTTCATGAACCTATTAACCTGTCTGTTCGTTCAGAACATTCTGAACATGGTAATACTGTTAACCTAAGACCGCCTACAGTGGAAGATATTTTAAATGTATCAAGCGTGGCTCCTCCCAATTTTGTTCCTATTCTAAATGATTCTAGTCATTCTGGTAAGAAATATTGTGATCTTTCTAAAGCTAAATTCAGTTTTAATGGTAAAACCTGTGTCCGTGAATTTATAACATTAGTCGAGGAATATAAATTATCCAGAAATGTTGATGATGCTCATTTATTACGTTCATTTACTGAACTTTTGGTTGATACTGCTCTTAAATGGTACCGTTCAGTGCGTTTTTCAATACATTCTTGGTTGCAGTTAAAGACAGAATTATTGTAGATTTTGTAAATTGAAATATAACCTGAATAGTAATTTATCTTGGAAAATAGTAATCCCAAAGGAAAATATTTTGGATACTATTAGAGAAAATCACGACCACCCTAATTCTTGTCATTTAGGAATTCATAAGACTTTACAAAGACTTAAACTACACTATTTTTGGCCTCAAATGTTTAAAGATGTTCATAATTATGTTGCAAATTGTGATACTTGTAAAGCTTTCAAGCATTCAAATAGCCCTCCTTTAGGTATTATGTCTAAACAAAAATTAGTGGATCGTCCCATGATTATGATATCAATTGATATTATTGGTATTTTGCCTAAAACATATTCTGGTCATCGTTTTATATTATCTATAGTAGATGTTTTCACCAAGTATTGTTGGTTGTGTCCTTTGTCGAATGCTACTACCAGATCTATTTGCAAATTCCTAGAAAAAGAGATATTTCTAAAGTTTGGTTGTCCTAAGATTGTAATTTGTGATAATGGAACGCAATTTACTTCAAAGCATTTTGTAGAATTTCTTAAAAGTTTTAATATTAATAAAATATTCTATAACACGCTTTATACTCCTCAGAATAATCCTGTGGAACGTTATAATAAAACTGTTGAAACATGTATTTCATGTTATGTTCATGATGATCAAAGAACTTGGTCGACTTATTTGCCTCATGTCCAATGTGCTTTAAATAGTAGTATAAATTTCACTACTGAATTTACACCCAACTTCTTGATGTTTGGTCGAGAAATTATTATAGATGCTTTCCTTCATCGTTTTAGTAATTCTTGTGATAACTTAGATGAGATTACCGTAGGTCAAAGGCATGGTTATGCTCATTCTCTTAATAATTTAGCCTCCGTTTTTGAAAAGGTTAAAAAATCTTTGTTTAAAGCTTTTAAGCGTAATGCTTCATCTTATAATAAAAATCGAAAAGTCATTTTTCACAACTTGGGAGATATTGTGTGGAGAAGAAATTTTGTACAATCAAACGCATTACACTATTTTTCATCAAAATTTGCACCTAAATTTGTTAAATGTAAAGTAGTTGATAAAATTTCGAATAATGTTTACATTTTGAAAGATATAGAAAAAGGTACTTCAGGTCGTTATCATATAAAAGATATTTTAAAAGTTTAATAATATAAATCATACACTTGTAGCTTTCTGGTTTGTATTTTGCAGGGTGAAATAAGGGTTTCGTTAGATGGAGTATGATTGATATGAGGATTGAATTAATTGAAAGAGATGTATATAAGGCGGACTGAATTGATTGAGAGAGATGTGTGTAAGGCTTATTACTCAACAATTTTACAATTCATTAACTTCAATTAGTGTGAGGAATTAAATTTGTCTAAAATAACTAATAAATTATACTAGAATTATAACCTTAGTAAAACAACTTTATAAATTAAAAAAAAATAGTTTATTGTGAAAACTTCTCCATACAAGTTTTTTTATTAAAGTCTACCTGACTTGTGAGATCTTAATATTATATTTGTTTTATACAAACTTTTTATATCTTAAGTATATTATTTATATTTTATACATATTGTTTATTCTATACTTTATACATTATACACTTTGTACTTATACAACTAGATTTTGTTTGGTGGTTTTTCAGAAACTTGTATTTCATTTAAACGGTTTCTTTTGTTTTAGTTATACTCTTTTGTAGGTGTACCCTTTAGGTTTAGTAGGAGGTAAAAACTTTTCCCCTATTAAACATTATTTTTTGACGTTTTGTGCTCGGAAGTTCGGTGGTGTTGCGCCGATCACAAAATTTGTCTATTCTTCTTTTGTTCACTTATGTGACAACCTTTTTGACGTTTTGTGCTCGGAAGTTCGGTGGTGTTGCGCCGATCACAAAATTTGTCTATTCTTCTTTTGTTCACTTATGTGACAACCTTTTTGACGTTTTGTGCTCGGAAGTTCGGTGGTGTTGCGCCGATCACAAAATTTGTCTAATCTCCTCTTGTTCACTTATGTGACAACCTTTTTTAGACGTTTTGTGCCCGGAAGTTCGGTGGTGTTGTGCCGATCACAAAATTTGTCTGTTGTGTTTTTGACACATGAAAATTTGAGTTCATTTCTCAATTTTTTTTTGTAGAGTTTGTAGCGAAGGTGCTCAACTTACTCTAGATTAAACAAAATTTTCTAGTTTTGGACTATTTATAGAGCTAGTGGCTTAACTTTTGTGGCCTAACTATCTCATGATCTTTCTAAATTTACATTTCTTATTAGCTAGTGGTTAATTTGACCTAACTAACTAATCTTTTATAATAGTTAATTAGTTTATAATCTATTAGTTTTAATTAAATTAGTTTCACTAAACCTATTACACATTATTCCGTAATGCTTTAGGGTTTATTTTTGTTTATCTCAACTTTTATAATTATTTTTCATAAAAGAGTTCTCTTTTATTTATTAGAGAGAGGGGGTAATGTAACGTGTTATTTACGCTACATGATGTCTTCTTTTATTTCTCCAAATTTAGACCTTATTCCCTGAATCCTTTCCTCAAATTATGTTCATATTTTGTCAAAATTTATAATACAGCGTTTACATAACTTATTTGTTGCTCCAAAGCTTGTTCATTTGCAAATTTATTAAGAATTTATTATTTTAATATTACAAAGAAAACATTATTCTTTTTGTAAGCAAGCCTATTTAGTTGTTTATTGCAGAAATAATAAATAAGTAATTTTTAAAACGTAAGAAAAATATTGTTACGATAGCAAAGTGAAATGTGTAAATCATGCACAAAATATTTCTTTTTAATCTGCGCAAGCGTCGATCACCGCATAAACGGAAACGTGATCCGACACTTTTCGATTTATTCTGGTCCTGTCAGCATGTCTTAAAATTTGAATTTTATTTTACGGAGTTAGTCCGGTTTATTTGATAAATTTTGCACTATGCTACATTAAGCATTAATAATGTTGTAAATTATACTACATTTGACCAAAATCCTACGCGGATGTTTGGAATATTCTTTGATAAATAACCGACATGTTCGGCCTACGTGTCGTCGTAATGGCGTCCTTTTCGATTGGCATGTGCTGATGCAACTCACTTGGCTCATCATTTTAATTGCACGGCGCTTTTGGAAATTTCGAGAGAGGGACTGATTTTGTTGAAATTTAGAAGGCTGGATTGATGTTCTTGTGCTATTTATTGGACATTCAAGTATGTACAACTTTTCTTTATCAAAACACGGAGTGGATTATTAAAAAAACTTTTCTAGTGATTACAATTTAGAATAATTTAAATTTATAGATATAACTAGCTATATTACTCCAACTCTTTGTGGTTTTTAGAATAAACATTTATTTTGTTATCCGTTTGTTCTATTTATTTTTAAAATTTAAACTAATTCCTCGATTTAACGCGAGGTGGCGCCCGAGCTTTGTTTTGTTATTCAAAAAATTTGGTTCTAATAGTTATCGTTTTTTTAACTTTCATGTAGTAGTCAACATCGAAGACTTCAATATAACAGTCCAATGTTCTTATCCGGCACCTTTTAGTTTCTTTGATCTTTTGTTCAACACTATTTTAAAATATACACAACCATACCGCACTTCACCTTCACTATCGCTATTTAAATATTAAATATATAAATTAAAAAATAAAAAATTTTTAAAATTTTTTAACATTACAGTATGTAACTTTTGCACGCCACTTCGTTCGCGTGTAATTCGGGTCACTTCTTATCGAGTCTCTGCGTCATAAAAGGAAACTACTGTCCAAATTTCATATTGCTAGCTTCTGTAATCTCGGTTGGGTGATGATGAATTATTCAGGTAGTTCATCCCCTACTTTAGGGTCAGGATATGAAATTTGATAAATGCCGAAATGGGTATTTATTAATTTTTATTGTAGAATATTAATGCTAAAATGCAAATAGATATTTTTTTCCATACGCGCTTTACCCCTCTTTTCACCCTCTTAGTTGTCTTATCGAATTCGATTATCGAAAAAACTCTTCTTTCGTTACAAGAGCATGCCATTATCCAAATTTCATGATTCAAGCTTTAGTAGTTTAGGCTGGGCGTAATGGACCCGCTACAAGGAATCTTTCTTTATTCGTCCTATTAGGGAACTTCATCGCAAAGAATATCTAGTGGTTGATTATTAACCTGTCGCCTACATTATACTAGTTATATAAATACATATACATGCATACGTACATATCTTCATGCTGTATCCCTAACAGGATAGTCATAGAGGACGGAGCGTCAAGCGTCGCAGTCCTTACATACTTCTTTCACTTCCTCAAATCTCATCATTCTTCTCAGACATTTTCGCCTAGGTATCCGAGTGCTTTATAATAAACTAACTGTACCCGCGACTTCGACTGCGTGGAAAATTTTTTCGTGGGTTTCCCGGAATAGGTTAGATTATTCTGTACATGTGCATAGTATGTTTATAGATTGGTTTTGCAAAAAAGTCTACGTCTGGCCTACGTCTGTTTCCGGGCACATACTATCTCTGTACCAAACATCATAATTGGTTCGGCGGTTCAGCATTTCCCATTCAAAGTTTCATCCCCCTTTTCACCCCATTAGGGGTAGTTTTTTGATAAAATAGTAGCCTGTATCCGTTCCCAGGTGTCCTACTATATCCATGCGACATCATAATCAGTTCAGCAGTTTAGCATTTCCTGTACAAAGTTTCGTACAAGTCCCCCTTTTCACAGATTTAGATGAAAAAAGTAGCCTATGCTTTTTTGATAAAAAGTCTTATCACGGCACCAAATTGTATAATTTGGCAATAAGTTTTACCGTTTCCCATACAAAGTTTCATCCCCCGTTTCACACTCTTAGGGGTAGACTTTTTGTAAAAAGTTGCCTATGTCCGTTTTCTGATGTCAAGCTATCTTCGTGCCAAATGTCATCACAATCGGTTCAGCGGTTTACCATTTCTCGTACAAAGTTTTGTACCCCTTCCTCCCGTCCCCATTTCACAGATTTTGATAAAAAAGTAGTCTATGTATTTTTGATAAATATGTCTTATCACCGCACCAAATTTTATCATTACCTAGATATAGCGTTCCCCATACAAAGTTTCATACCCCTTTTCACACTCTTAGGGGTAGATTTTTTTATAAAAAGTAGCCTATGTCCGTTTTCTGATGTCGAACTATTTTCTTGCCAAATTTCATCATAATCAGTTCAGCGGTTTACTATTTCCCATACAAAGTTTCATCCCCCTTTTCACCCCTTTAGGGGTAGATTTTCTAAAAAATAAGTAACTTATCATGAGCGTAATCACACGTTTCTACTACGTACCGATTTTCATCAAGATAGGTCAAGCGGTTAGCAAGCCGTCAGTTATAAAAGGACATACAGACACAAACAGACAGACAAAAAATTTAAAAATGGTAGAATCGAAGTCAGTAAGTCATACAATGACTATGTATCACAAAATTGGACAGTAAAATTATAATTACAGACAGACGCTAGAGATTTATATAGTAGTATAGATAAATAAATACATATACAGTATACACACATCAAAAGTGTCCAGGGATCAAATACCTTTTAGAGTATCGCCGCGATTGAGGATTATTATTTTAATTTTTTTGGATCGTTATTGATTCTTTTTAGTGATTTTCACTATTTGAATAAACAATTTCCTTTAAATTTTTATTAAAAATAGAAAATCAACTGTAAATCAAGATTCCTATAAAAGTGTGTATTACACACTACGTGTTTTTACAAAACCATTACAATTTCAGCATCGGAGCTGAAAAAAAATTGCATCGATATGGAGCGACGACATCATTTGACACGAGAAGAGATCATGAGAGCTGTCGGAATATTGCAAGCTGGTTCCAGGCAACGTACTGTGGCTGTCACTCTTGGCACTACACAGAGCGTCATAATCATAAGCCATCTCAGGCGGGTTATTCACGAACATCGAAAACTCAACTTTCCGTATCCGACAGAAAACGTTTCTATGATTTTGTCTATACGCGATTCACAAATCTGAAATCATATTATATTTATATTATATATTATTATATATAGTAGTATTCACAAATCCAAGCCATCGGATTGAATTTATGCTTTTCGACGATCGGCCTTTCCGCCACGGAAAGTTTTCGACGTTTGTGAATAATTGTTAGGAAAACATTAATTTATTAAAGTATATAATTCATGTTGTTATATATTTAACTTATAAATGAATTTTATTAAGTAATTAATTTGATTTATAGAAACGGTTTTTATTTTGATTAAAATATACGAATGAATTGAAGGAACGAATGTGGAGTGAGTGAATGCGAGTTCTCTAGATTTTATATTTCTCTATGTAGGAAGTTTAGTTTTGTCTTTGAAGATGGCGGCGGCAATTTATATTTTCGTTAAGCTATAATTGTTTAGATGAATTGAGTTGCAACAAAAACAAAGTTATAAACGGTAAAAGTGTTTTTATTTTATATTCAGAAGTGGGACAAAGCCCACATTTACGTTATTGATGACAAATTATGCAAAGACTGTAATTACAAAAATAAGAGTCGGTTTTATTTCAAACTGTTGAATAAAATCCTAAAATAATCTTAAGTGAATATTAAATAAATTGATTACTGTTTTTTTTTGTCTTATGTCAAACAATTATAATGTACTGAAATGTTTAAAAAAGTGTAATGGTGAAAATAAAGGGTGAGAGTTTTATATCGTGTTCGACTACATCGGTTTAACACGGTCGCTGCATGACAGGGGATTTTTTTTAAAAAGGATTTAATAATTACAATTGAAGTGTAATTTTTTTTTTAAACCGTGATTCGAAACAGTGAAAATAAGTGGATTGGGCAATAGTCAAAAGATGCAAATAGACTATTATGAGTGCATACTACATAATAATCTGTGAATATTTATACAATAATGTAATACTGAATATTTTAATTGTGTCTCAACAATTCTGATATAATAATATTAAATGGTGTGGGTATGCTTATAGTGGTTGATATTGATAATAATTATTTTAAATTATAATAGTAATTTAATAAATAGTAAACATGATAATTTGATCATATTGTGTGCGTGTGGTAACTTATTTGTTGTGGAACGTTGACTATGGGGTCGAACAAACGTAGAGGCTATAAAATTGAGTATTCTAAAAAGTATAAGGGCAATAGATCTTATCCTGCTGCTAGGTCTAGAATAAAAACACCGCCTCTACCGAATAACTTCCAAAGTATGTTTAAATCTAAGCACTTTAAACTGAACGTTAATGGAAGACGCTCCCGATCGCGTAAGCGACATTCGTCTAAACGTCGTCGACGTTATTCTTATTCTAGTGGTACAAGTCAGTATACGATGTCATCTTGTACGAATTATGAACATCCACGTCGACGAACTAAGAAACGAAGACGGCACACTAAAACACAACCGACTAAGCACAACCGACTTCCGAACGTTAGTAGCAATGCGGCTAATAGTTCTTTGCCAGTTAATGCTTTTACTGCACACGTAAATGTTATTCCGGAATTTGATCCAAGTGATGGTTCCCAGAGCATAGAATCATGGATTCATAAGGTGAATGAATGTGTGATGATGTACTCATGGAATGAGACGCAAGTTTGTCATTACGCTTTAGCTAAGTTAACAGGCCTAGCTAAACGTTGGTATCAGGGTTTTCCATCTCTTTTGTATACTTGGCAGCAGTGGATGGAAAAGCTAAAGACTGCTTTTCCTTCTACGGAAAATTATGGAGACTTATTTCATAAGATGTTACAATTGCGTTGCAAGTTAGGGCAACCATTAGATGTGTACTACAATGAAAAGATTATTCTCATTAATAAGTGCTAAATTACAGGCCACAAGGCAGTGAGTTGCATGGTGCATGGTACATGGAATAGATGATAAGTTCGTAAGGACGAGTGCTAACTCATGTCGTTTTGAAGAACCGGAACATTTGTTTTCATACTTAAAGACGTTAGCTCGAAGTGATAATTATTTAGCACAGAAACGAATGACAACTGTAAATAACGAAATAAAAGTTACTCCGTCTTCGACGTTTAGTAGCTCGGTTGCTTCAAGATCTGAAATAATATGTTTCAATTGTGAAGAGGCTAGACATATTCGTACTCGATGCACTAAACCGCCAAAACGATGTACTAATTGTAGGCGAGTAGCCCATACAGCTAGTGATTGTCGCCTTACAAACGTAAATAATACACAACTATTAGGCGGAAATTTGATAGCTGTAACTGATACATCTACTGAAAAGAAAATCATGACTATACGATTTTATGAATATGATACTAATACGAGTATTCGATATATTTCTTCAAATGAATTCGAGAACTAAATATTATAAAGATGTTAAATTTAATGGAATTATAAAACGTGCATTCATAGATGTAGGTAGTAATTGTTCGCTGGTGAAAGAGAGTGTTGTTAGAGAAGTCACCTGTGTTTGGAAATGTGATAACCTACCTAAACTTAAAGGGCTTGGCAGTTCAAGTGTAAAACCTGTAGCAATCGTAAATGGGACAATATGTGTTGATGATTTCGAAGCACGTGTTGATTTGGTGATTGCATCAGATCAGTATATGCCTTGTGATTTAATTATAGGTCAAACACTTACTGAGCTTCCAAATTTAGCTATGTATAAAACGTCAAGGGAATTGATATTTTATAATGCACCTGAACAGGAGTGTTTTGAATTTGTTGGCAACTTCAAAATTGTTACTTGCGATAATGTCGTCGTTGAACCGAATACTACGATACCATTTGACGTTGAGACAACTGCAAGTTTTACTGGATTTCTTTATATTTCAATAGGGATACGCTACATTGGCAACAAAGTTATATAGTGTTACCAGGACTGTACGAATTCATAGATAGGAAGTAATCCTACATTGCTACAACTATTAATCTAACATTTGATAAAGGACATCCGTTGGTTAGAGGCTTTAATTATGACGAGGTAACACAGCCTAGTATTAATTTAATAAACGTTGTCAACGAGGAAAAACGTTCGTTGCCTTTAAAAGATATCAAAATGGGTACTCAATTGAATAGTGTGGAATGCAAAAAAATGTATGAACTTTTAAATAAATATCGTGATTGTATTGCATTAGATCTATCGAAACTTGAAAAAACGAACCTAACTGAAATGGTTATTAAACTTAAGGATGATGTTCCTGTAGTCTATATTCCATATAGAATGTCTCACAAAGAAAAAGAATAACTTTCAGTTATTACAGACGATCTCTTAAAAGACTGAATTATACGTGAAAGTTCATCATCGTATGCTAGTCCAGTTCTTTTAGTTAGTAAAAAACGGACGGAAACGTTTGTGTATAGATTATCGGGCATTAAATAGAAAATCTGTGAAAGATAAATATCCTTTACCTCGAATAGAAGACAAACTGGATTGTCTTGTTAATAACAAATTTTTTACAAGTTTAGATTTAGCCTCAGGTTATTATCAAATTGATGGCTGAGGATTGTAAGCATTTAACGGTATTCTTTACTCCGGATGGCCTTTATGAATATAATCGGATGCCATTTGGATTAACAAATGCTCCCAGCGTTTTTCAGTGAGCAATGAACACCATGCTGAATGGTATAGGTCAAGATTTTGTATTGGCATATATGGATGACCTTTTAATACCGTCAAAAACTATTGATGAAGACTTATACAAGCTAGAAAAAGTTTTTATGTTGCTGAAACAAGCAAAACTTACTTTTAATTTAAAAAATGTGTTTTCTTTCACGATCAAATAGAATATTTGGGTTACGAAATTTCTTATGAAGGTGTCGGGCCTGGAACATACAAAATAGATGCTGTGAAACGATTTCCAACTCCTAGAAACATACATGAAGTTAGACAGTTCATTGGTTTAGCAAGTTATTTTAGGAAGTTTATGCCAAATTTCTCGTTAATTGCGAGGCCATTTACCTTGTTAACAAAGAAAAACGAGCCATGGCGTTTCGAAACCGAACAGATAACAGCATTTGAAACTTTGAAAGAAATTTTGATAAGTCGGCCCGTTTTAGCGTTACATGATCCACAAGCCCGATTGGAAGCCAATACAGATGCGAGTAAGTATGGTATTGCTGCAATTCTGTTCCAAGATGCAGGGAAGGGTATTCAACCCATTGTATACTATAGTCGTCAAACCTCGCCAGAAGAACAAAAATTACATTCTTATAAGTTACGTTTCGGGTTTATTCGCTCGGAGTTTCGTTAAAAATCATAACAGACTGTAGTGCAATCCGATGTACAATGATTAAAAAAGATTGCGTACCACGGGTTGCGAGATAGTGGATTGCAATGCAAGAATTCGATTTTAGTGTAGATTATCGAGCTAGAACAAGAATGACACATGTCGACGCTCTAAGTCGCAATCCTGTTGACACGAAGGATTTTTTATTTCGCGATGAAGACATTAACATTTTTAAAAATGACGCAAATTTTGTTAGAGCAGGAACAGATGGGCGATGGTTGCAGACCGCTCAACAGGCTGATGGTGAATTACAGCTAATTGTAGAAATTCTCAAGGATTCTAACAATGATAATATAGTTGAAATCAAAAACAATTGCATGTGTAAAAATAACAATTTATATCGTATAGGGAAAAAAGACGATAGTATTAATTTATTGTGGGTCGTACCGAAGTCAGTAAAATGGCACATACTGAAAAGCAATCACGACGATGTAGGGCATTTTGGATATGAAAAAACTTAAGACAGGATTCAAAAAGTTTATTGGTTTAAGAGAATGCGTCGATTTGTTAAGAAATATTGCAGATCATGGCCAGGACCAGGACCAAAAGAAGGCGCGTTACACCCCATTCCCAAACCCGATAAGCTGTTTGATACATTACATGCTGACCATAGTGGACTGTTTCCATTAAGCAAAAAAGGAAACACGTATATCCTAGCAATAATAGACTCATTCACTAAATTTATGTGCATCAAAGTAGTAAAAAATTGTAAAAGTAAAACTACAATAAATATTTTTGAAGAATATTTTCTATATTTGGAGTACCAAGGCGTTTAATTACAGACAGAGGTACTAACTTTACCAGTAAATTATTTCCTGATTTTACTAGAGAAAGAGGAATTGCGCTTGTATTAAATTCTGTAGCAACTCCTTGTGCAAATGGGCAGATAGAGCGTTATAGTCGTTATATATTAGATGCTCTTACTGCAATTAACCATGATAATCCTGATACTGAATGGGATGTTAAAATTTCACAGGTTCAGTGGGGTCTTAATAATACGCTTAATAGAGGAAGGGGCAGCACACCAGCTGAGTTATTATTTGGTATAGTACCTACTGGTGCATCGGACGGAATGATGAATCCTGTAGTGTCTGAGCTTCAGGAATATGAAAAACGTGAGGAAATTAGAGTTAGGGCAAAAGAGAATGTACTGAAAGAACAGAGAAAGCAAAAAGAACACTTTGACAAGAGTAGGAAAGTGGCTAGCAAGTATAGTGTAGGAGATCTTGTTGGTGTTGAAAGAGAGATAGATAATCCAGCACCGGGTCAGTGTAGAAAACTTCAACCGAAATGTAGTGGACTTTATAAGGTAGTTAGAGTGCTTGGAAATGATAGATATGAAATAGAGGATACTCTATTACCCGTAAGCTTGGTAAACCAAAATATAAAGCTGTTTTTGCCGTGAATAAGATCTATCCCTGCTTAGTGTTTTCTAATGACCCTCCGATGAAGAGAGTGATTAGTTTATGAATTCTGTTTACTTTCTGTCACATATATTACTTTGTTAGCCTTGTATGGTGACGTAAGTGCTCAGAAAAGTAATGTTACAAATTTTGTTTCTTTTGTACTTTAAGGAGTGTTTAGTCTAGTTATCAGCCCTGCGTGGCGTAAACAGCCCTGCGTGGCGTTACCAGCTCTGCGTGGCGTTTCCAGCCCTGCGTGGCGTTACCAGCCCTGCGTGGCGTTATTAGCCCTGCGTGGCGTTATGAGCCTTATGTGGCGTTATTAGCCCGGTGTGGAGTTAATAGTTTGGTGTAGTATTATTAGTTTGTTACTATATGTTTGTTTATTAGTTCCATGTTTTATTTATCTAACATAAGATCCGAGAACGCGTGTGTTGTCAGAATTAGACGAATGTTAGAAAAACATTAATTTATTAAAGTATATAATTCACGTTATGTATTTCTTATAAATTAATTTTATTAAGTAATTAATTTGATTTACAGAAACGGTTTTTATTTTGATTAAAATGTACGAATGAATTGAAGGAACGAATGTGGAGTGAGTGAATGAGAGTTCTCTAGATTTTATGTTTCTCTATGTTGGAAGTTTAGTTTTGTCTTTGAAGATGGCGGCGGCAATTTATATTTTCCTTAAGCTATAATTGTTTAGATGAATTGAGTTTGACAAAAACAAAGTTATAAACGGTGTTTTATTTTATACTATCGTATTACGGGCAGCGTGGCCGAGCGACATGGAGGACGATCTCGCATCACCACTCGCAGACAGGACCGCTACATCCAAAATACTGCTTGACGGAATCGTACCATGAATGCCATGATGTTGGCTACGAGGCTCAGCTCTTCAGGCTTGCTGATAAGGGACCAAACCATCCAAAATCGTTTACGCGAAGGCAGGTCTGCGTTCCCGAAGGTCGCTGAGAGTTCCGCCTATAGAGCACCCTGCAATCGCAGGGCCCGTTTACAATGGGCTCGCGAACCCAGAAATCGGGAGGAAGAAGACTGGCGTTTTGTTTGCTTTTCCGATGAATCTCGTTTCGGTATGAGGCCAGATACAAGACGTACTCGAGTTTGGAGGACCTCTGGATGTCAAGAACGTTTGAAATTTTGTCAGAAAGTTCATTCATATGCAGGGGGAACAATAATGGTTTGAGGCGGTATTTGGATCGGTGAAAGAACTGGTCTCATTTGGACCCCACAACAACTTTTTATTTCTTAGAAAGAACGTGGGCAGCCATTCCTCAAAGTGATTTTGATGAACTGATTTTAAGCATGCCAAATCGCTGTGATTTTGTGATTCGTGTCAATGGTGGAAACACAGATTATTAATTTTTTTATCTTTACAATAAAAATTAAAAAATTCTCTTTATTGCCTTTTTTGCCATTTAATTGACGACATTAACTTAGGTTAATTTCTCACAATTTGCAAAAATTGCAATTTTTCTTAATTTTTACAAAATATAGGGATAAGTTGTCAACTTAAACATAGGAATTAAAGTAAGAAGCCAGTCTGTAAGACTACATTTGATAAATATTAATTAGATATTTTTTTATAGTTAAAAATGTACTCGATCCCTAGACTCTCTTGATGTATGTAGTTTCTGATAACAAGCTCTGTCCGACTTTTAAGACCTGCACAGGTATATAATCGGCCAGCCTGCACAGGTATATAAGCTAGATTGTAGATTGCCAGTAGGGACGTCCGCCGGACCGCAAACGAGCTGTCGGCTTCTCACGAGTGGCGCCATTTATTCCTATTTCCCGGTTGAGCTCCAGTTATTTTTGGGCCTGATGGTTTTCCCTCCCTGGTTTCGTCCGTGAATCTTCCAGTTTTCCTACAAAACATGAGGATATCCTTTAGTGTGGTTGTCCTCAGTTCTTCTTCTTCCAATATATGAGACCCTAGTGTACTGAATCTAATCTGCATACATATTGCATTTTGCTATAAAGTGTAAACTAGTTTCTTCCCCATTACGTTGTTTGCATAGAGGATCTATTGTTAGTCTGAGTAGTGATAGGTCTCAGCTTAGTGTACAGTGACCTGTTATGATACCTACCAGTATTCTTACGTTACCTTTTTCCAACCTTCAGATGTACTTAGCCTTTGTTTTGTCTTTTCTTCCAAAGTACATTTTGGTTTGTCTACATGTTTTTAATTTTTTCCATTCTTCATTTCCTTCGTCATCGATTAATTTTTCTTTTACACTGTTTGTTACTTTGTTTGAGATCGGAAGATATGGTTCTGGTCCTGTTATTGGTGTGACCGCTCCACATCTTGCTAGCTTATCTGCCTTGTCATTACCTTCGTTACCGCTGTGTCCAGGAATCCAGGCTACAAAGACTTTCCTTCCCTCTCCTAATTTATGTAGTATTGCTTTGCACTCCCCAACCAAAGCCGATGTAGTTGTTGGCTTATCTAGTCATTTGAGTGCCGCTTGACTGTTAGAGTATATTATGATATTCTCTGTTACTGTAGTCACTGAATCTAGTATTTCTGATGCACATTTTATAATCGCATATATTTCCGCCTGAAATACGCTCGCGAACTTGCCCAAACGTTTGATTATTTCTCTATTCAAGCGGAGAATGAAAATTCCTGCGCCTGCCATTTTTGATGATTTTGTCCTTGAACCATCTATATAACATGTGATGGTGTCCTTATCTAATTTTAGTTCCCAATCCTCTCTGGGTCCTATATGTATTCTGTGTTTCTTGTCGAAGATTCTTCATTTTCTTATTAGGTCGTTATTGTGTATAAGCATCCCTAGCTTATGTGATGACTCCTCTATACTTGGTTATCCTTTGTCAAATGGTTTGCCCTTCCACTCTCCATATCTCTTCATTCAATACCATTGTTCCATGGCTATCTTCTTTAGTTCTAATTGCACAAGGTTAAAATTTAAAGTGATTTCTAGTGAGGCGGTAGGAGTTCATCTCATCGCCCCTGTGATCATGAAACATGCCAACCTTTGTACCTTGCTTAACTCTGCTATTATTTCCTTTGTTTTTCTATGCCACCAGATCACCGCTCCATAATTTATTCTGGGTTTGACAGCTGTATATATCCAGTGTATTATTCTCGATTTAAGGCCATCTGTTTCCAACAGCCTTTTTGCATTGATATAATGCAACCGTAGCTCTTTTACACACTTCTTTAACATGCTTTGTGAATCTTAGAGCATGATCAAGCGTTATGCTTAGATATTTAACTTCTTCGACTGGTTTTATTTCTAGTTCTTTAATTGTTGATTGGTCTCATGTCCGATCCTTTCCTTTTGTTTGTAAAGATTACTATTTGTGTTTTCAGAGGATTCAAATCTAGTCCTTTTACGTTACACCACTCTAAGACTGTCTTAATAGCCATGTTTAATACTGATCTAGTGGTTTCTAGATGCTTCCCGGTTACGAGCATCACTCCGTCGTCCGAGTATGCTTGCATGTATACTCCCATGCTATTAATGGAGTATATCAACGAGTCTACTAGTAGGCACCACAGAAGAGGTGATTGACATCCTCCTTGTGAAAAACCTCTTTTTGCTTCAACTCTGCTTACTGTATTGCCCAATTGTGCTGTAATTACTCTATTTCTTAGCATACAAACAGTCCATTTTTTTATAGTTTCAGTTATGCCACCTCTAGTCATTGCTCTTTCTATAGCTTCAAATTTTGCTTTATCAAAAGCTCCTTCGATATCGAGGAAGCATGCCACCTCAAATTTCTTATTCGCAATAACCCTTTCCAGATCTCAAGCTAGGGTATTGCTTGTATTATGAGAACCAGCCAAATATTTACTATTACAGATCAAATAGCCAGAGTGTTAGCAGACGGAAATGTCAAAAGCACTCCCATACCTAGGCGAAAATGTGTGAGGAGAATGATGAAAGCGAAAGAGGACCGCGATGCTTGGCACTCCGCCCTCTCTGACTAGCCCGTTAGGGATAAAGCGTGTAGATATGTATGTATGTATCTATCTATGAAAACCAGACGACAACTAGTGATAGTAGGGGTAGTAACCCAGACCCGAGACAATCTAGAAAAGTTCGTTTCCTAAAGTGACGCAACCGGGAATCGAACCCGGACCCCCACTGCGCTCTCGAGGTTTTCAATATTAGGCAGGATATTTCAATATTAGGCATTGTTAAAATCTAGAGCAACAATTTTTTCTTTATGAAGTGGAATTACTTCGCCTCTCTACCGGATTTTCTTTCCTTTTAATGTAATAGGTACTTGTAATAAATAAATAAAAGTAGGTAGTAACGTGTATATTGTGATATTCAAAAGTTTGATTCTCTTTGTCGGAATACCTTTGCCTGCTTTGTGGTAGTATTTTCTTGTGAGTAGTGCTAACTCTTATTTTGTAATGCACTTCCGAGGCAACAACAATATTTCATTATTAGTAATTACATATTTTATACATATTAGGGGAGTGAGACCAGACCACAGGATAGATAATATGACCAGATGTCTGCTAATACTCTAAGCAACTTGTCTGTTCCATTCCAATATTATCTAATAAAGTTCGGAAAGACTTGACAAATCAAATTCTGCATTAGAAATACCAAGATTGTATACACGATAAAAAAAACCAACTATAGTATTATCATTCATATAATTATAACAAATAAAAACGTTACATGGAATATTAAAAGATATTCATCGAAATATAATTTCGTAGAGAAATACAGGTAAGGGTGTCAACAATTACCCATTGTCCGTTATTTCCCTACTCTCCTCTAATACACTTTTTTTTAAATATAGTATAAATTCTGTGATAAATGAATACTTATATAAACTAATTGATATTAATTGCACACTATACCTTAGCTTAGCATAATATGAGGTCTGTCTAGGAAGAGATAAGCGAAGTTAGTACGTTATTCTAGTTAAAACCATTCAAATCAGTAAAAAATGAAAGATTATAGAAATACTCGTAACCTTTCAAAAAACGGTAACAACCCTTCATTTATGTTTGATGTTCATAAAATCAATTTTATGATTCTCGTTATATGAACCGATACTAGCTAGTCTATTAATTTCGGAGATAAAGATGGAGAAAGGAGCGAATACTTCGCACATTTAAAATAGTTTTCTAAATAAGCTACTTGATAAAAATTTCAAGAATGAACAAATGCGACATACGTGGGTTAATAACACTGCACAACATTTTAAGTTTCCACGTCACATGCCTTCTGAGGCAACCGACTACAACTGCGGACGCTATAAGAGTTCCATTATTCCGTCGTATGTATGGAAAACTAAAATCATAGGTACTGAAAACTTCGATTATAACATTGGAAACCTGAATAGTAACTTTTGATCCCTTTTTCTATAAATCTATTAATTGATTAATGTCTATTTATCTGGACTATAATCTTCGATAAAATTACAATGGTTTAAATAGGATTAATTAACTAAAATGAACTAATAGTATATGGGATACAGTATGAAGACACCCTATACCATTGACCTAGCAAGGAAATCTGTTATTCCACACAAAAATTTGACATAAACGAAGGTACGAGCAAAAACTATACCCAATACATAATTGATTAAAAACAAAGCGAAGACATTTTTTATCTAGTGCACTGGAAGAGCTAAACCGACCATGTAGTCTAAGTGCATTACTTCCATTGACTGAAATTAGGCATCAATTTGTTCTTTTAACCTAATCGATGAAGGTCAATCAAATACATTTTTATAAAACGTCATAATGCATGTGATCTAATTGGGACGTCCATTTGTAGTCAATACAAATTGCATAATTAGGCTCTAGGCCTCTAATTATATGATAATATAGGTACATAATATTACAAAACGTACCTATATTATATATTTTATTAATTACAAATATCAAAACATGTTGTGTCGTCGTACCATTGTAAAATTGGGTAAATCACCATCTATCTGTCTGGGCTACGATGTTATGAGATGGCCAACCTCCCATATCATTCAATGTGAATCGTTTAACAATTATTTCAGTTTTAATTGGTCCCCTTGGTTCAGTAGAGTGTTGAAAGTATTAGTAAATATAAAAATTAGGTGCAATTGCAAAATTGTGCAATTTATATCGGTTCCTACATTCCTTGTAACTTCTGCTCACAGTTTAACTGGAATGCACTTTTCTCTTCAATTACTTTATTTTATTTTTACAATTTAATTATAAAATATTAAATTTGTTTTAACGTGCACGTGAACCAGAAAATGACGACAGCGCCACTAGCGGCGAGAAATGCTGCTGTTTTATATTACGTTCAAACAGATCATGATGCAGCGAAGCATTTATCTTGGAATATAGAGAAAAGTATCGCTCTCATCAATACGTTCAAATTTTCATTGCTTACATCATATGACGCCCAGACAATTTGTTGAAATGCCCAGGTAAATCATTTTCTGCCCAATTCTACTTCATACGACTACATAAATATACATGTTTATACAGATACCGGATTCATTTCCGTACGATAAGACGAAATTCATCGATTATACTTTTGGTCCTAACCCAAAAATAAATTACTGTTTCTTATCACTATTTCGTAAAATTAAATTGTTTCTAATGCCTAACATATAATCTTCCAAACATTTTTCCCAGTCGATAGTCTTGACATCAAAATTGAAAATAGCTCTGTCGGTCTTTGATAATGAAGTCAGCAGAGATCTCATGTTTTTGTCCGCGAAGTTCCATTGGTACCGTATAAAGAATTGCGTCGCTTCTCTTCCCTTGTTTACTTTATTTTGAATACTCAGTTGCCTGTAATATAAAAAAAAAAAAATATATTTTAATTTTGTTTGAATTCAATTTTTTTATCTTTATTTTTGATTTGCGTTGAAGATTAAAAAACTATCAAAGCTGCATGCTTAATGTTTCGTACGTTACATATTTTGACCACCAACTGCAAAACATCATTTTTTATAGAGCTTCCTTTTATGTAAAACAAAATATCTAATATTATAAGCCGTTCTAATAATTTTCCTTCAGTGTGTGTTTCATGATTGTTTTCCAAACCTATGTGAACTTTTAGGAAAAATTAGGTGGGACAGCAATTTATAAATATTTCGAAAAAGCGTTAAGAAGGTAACGCGAAGTAATGTTTTATCCTTTGTTAATTTATTATATATACGGCTTTTGTTTTTTTTTTGATATTTGAAGATAACACCAAAAAATAATCATTTATTTACAGAAATTATTATTTTATTTTTTAAACATACGACCCTATAAACGTCCATACGTCTACATATATATACAATACATATAGATACACGTACAATCTATATATATATACAATATTAAGATGCTCCCACAATGAAGTTTGTTTTATTTTTGTAAACCACAATAACATCCAATAACTTTTGAAAGAACGTTACAGCATGTTAACATTGTAGTTGTTCTCACACTAACCATAACAAGGAAACATTAATTTCTCCCACAATAAATGTAACAACACGTATACATAATAATTATGTATACTAAATTAGTTTTGGTTCCAAATTAAACTTCGATTTAATCTTAAAAGCTAAAATATAATAACAAAATCGATCAAGTGGATCAATCAATCAAATCAATCAAAAAAAAAATCACAGAGGGTTTCTGCGATATTTATAAAATTGTAATTTAAATGTGATTTTTTTACGACTTCTGTAATACTTTTCCTAAAAACTTTAGGTAAAGCTTTAGGTTCCTTAAACCTATACAATTTTAAGTTCGATAGTTCAGGAGATAAGGGGCTAGAATGTTCATGTCGAAACCGAGTCGGTACCTACTCTTGCTTCTTTCATAATTTTGCCATGAACATTTTAATGTGTTTATTAGTGCAACACATCACATCTTTAGAACGAAACTGATGTAATTCAATATTTCAGAATTTTGAGTTGTAATAATAAAATTAACCTAAGTTAGATATTCTACTTCACACGAAATATTATGAACGAATTTACCTGTCTGTCCGCCCCATTAGCTACATACAGTGAGAATATTTCAACATGTATTTGTCAAATTCTATTTTATTATTTTAATTAAATTCATTGTCGTAATTTGCTAAAACAAATTGTCAAAATATTAAAGTATGTCAGTTTCATTCTAAAGGAGCGATATGTGGATTATGATAGAATGTACTATGCCATATTTTAGTTTCTTAAGTCACATAGTTTTTGAGAAAATCAATAGTGACAGACAAACTGACAAACTAGTGATCTCATTAGAGCTCCTTTTTTCCTTCTAACCCTAAAAATATGAAAAATCTATTTAATTAATACGTTAATATGAGTTGAATAATAATAAAATAACAATAAATATATATAATACCATTTTTTGTTAAATGCTATCAACAAAAAAATTCCTAACTTTGATTTGCGAATTCCTTTTACGCAATGTTTTATAAAAGCATAACATTAACTAATCATCATCATCATCATATCAGCCGAAAAACGTCCTCTGCTGGACAAAGGCCTCATTAACATTAACTAATAAATCAATTAAAATACTTCTTACCTTGGTTTTTTACCATTTAATAAAGACCACAAATCTATAAGACATGATGGCACAATTTGTAGTAGAAAAACTAACAAATAGAATATTATTTCGTTGTTAATGAACAACACAAAAGGATATGGGATTTCACCTGTAACAAATTGGGACTTGTTATATCTTCATGAAAAACAAAATAATAAATAATAAATCTCCGAAAAATCACATCAACCCCAAACCAAACCCAAACCGAAACCTGATTGGGTAATATATAAACAACATTTAGATATTCTTATTGTATAGGTAACACACAACTAACTAAAAGAACACCCTGGAGAGGTAGCACCCAGACTAGTTAGTACTAGTTATTAGAAGGTCATCATATCATACTTAATAGTCATAATCTCAGACCAAACAAAAAAAGAAAGACGTTACGTAGCGAATGACACAGTGATGCCAGTTTTTTTACACTGTGGTAATAGGCCAGTGTTGCCAATTTGTTTCCCAGTATCACATTTATTATAGTAATTATCAGTTATAATAATCGTTGTCATTGATAACGTTATTCTACTGGTAACGTTGTTTTATTAGTAACGGATTTCTATAATATAAATATATTTTAGCTTATTATAAAATAAACAAATTATTACAAAAATTAAAAAAAAACAATTACTTACAAATAATATATAAAATTAATAATAGAGTCACTGACGTTTGAGCTAATGCTCAAACTATAGCATGTGTGTGCATGTTGCTTCGTACATATGATAGCTTTCTTTTTTATTTTTTATTACTCATGCGTGATAAACAGTATCTAAACGCACAGTTTTGCGGTTGATAAGTAGCTAATTCCTCATATAACAATTTGAGTGCGACAAGTTTACTTGCTTGGCACACACAAATTCACGATTTAAAAAAAGAATGTAAAATGAATATCTAAAAAAAATCACAATCGATTTTAGTACCCATTGACATCAGTGTGAAAAGATAAAGAAAATCTTAATTTAGAATTTTTAGATTAATATAATAATAAATAATAATAAAATTATTACTTTCTATAATTTTTCTTAGTAACGAAATTATCTCCGCATTAGTAATAAAAAATAGTATCTGCAACACGTGCGATGTTGTCGATTGCCTACTCGAGCGAATAAGCGCACTCGCTTCGCTCGTGCGCTCACCTTCGTTCGAGTGGGCAATCGCCAACTTACAGCACTTGTTGCACAATATTCTATTGTCTGAGGTCATCATGTGTATCAAACAGTGAAAACATGACACTCATATATAAATTACGTAAGTGAAACACTTACACATAGAATGTTTCACAGATACATTTGTACAAATTCTTTCAATGTCTCTACACCTTATTGGATTTGAGTTTCCAGTACAACAGTTATACACCTTCAAGTCGTTTGAACTGAAAACACGTGGTAAATACATAAATATGTTAATACATTTAACTAAAGGGAATAAAATGATAATAGAGACAAAATTAAAATGACTAAGTGGATAATCATTTACAGATTTTGAACTCTATTTGACAGCTCCAGGCAATTACGTAATAATACAGAATTATGCAGACAATAGACACACTTACAATGATAATATTTTCTTTTCAATAAATAATTAGTAAATATTTTAAAAATATGTAAGCGCATAATGACAGGTTTGCACAACAGTGTTATTGAAGGAAGGAATGCTTAGATGGGTTGGGCACATTGAAAGAATGAGTGATACAATACTGATGAAGAAAATCTACAGAGCGCAAGCGTACCCATAAAATGTATTTACAGGTAAAAGAAGCCAATAAAGACCAAGGCTGACTTACAAAGATCAAATAGCCAGGGTTTTAGCTGACGGAAATGAGAAAAGAACTCGCGTACCTAGGCGAAAATGTGTGAATAAAATGATGAGATTTGAGGAAGCGAAAGAAGTATATAAGGACCGCTAAGCTTGGCGCTCCTCTCTGACTACCGCGTTAAGGATACAGCGCGAAGATATGTGCGTATGTAAGAAAATGCATAATATTTTGGATTCCATATTTAGGTATTTGTTTTTTTTTCACGTTCAATTACTTTATATTTGACAGTCTGTTGTGCTATAGATATAAATTTACAAACATCTCGAATAACACCTCAATAAGTAACGAATATCATTTTTATTCACATGTCTATTTCTATTTAAGTACGTTATCTAAATTTTATTACTCACCTGACACAATTAGTAGCAGCTACTATAATACAGTTCACGACAGTATCCACTGGTATCAAATCGCACACGTTACTCGGCTTACCGAGTAAAACCCTCATGAGCCCAGTCACAACGGCTGCTAACACACCAGTACTTCCACTCCAACTATCTATCCATCCAGGAGATGGTTCGTTATATGAAGAAATAACTAAAACCGACAGTGTAAGCTTGTTTTTAGGGTTATCCTCATAAAATACAATCAATACTAATATCATAAAGACGTAAATTTCGTTTGTTTGTATGTAATGGATAAACTCAAAAATTACGCAACCGATTTCAAAAATTCTTTCAACTATAGATAGCTACATTATCAGCGAGTGGCATGGATTTTATTTTCAAAAAAATTTGTACCCGTGTGAAGTCGGGGCAGATCGCTAATACTAAAGTCAAACTCAAAGTCAAATCTATTTATTCAAGTGAACCCAAATGCAAGGTATTTTTGAACGTCAAATCTACTTTAGTTCGGTTCGAAAAGAAAACCTGAATACTGAGAAGAACCGACAAGAAACTCAGTCAGGTATCATTTTTTCAACATCATTCTACAATAGTTATTTAAAAATACAATATCTATAAAGCCAGTAAATGCATACGCAGAGAGGATCATTTCCAGTCTATTGTTGTGTCTTCAATGAAATCGCTAATTTTGTAGTATGCTTTTCCAATCAGTGTGCGTTTGATGACAAGTTTAAATCTGAATCCTATCCAATTTCCATTAGAAAGCAAGTAAAGAAGTACGGTACTCCGGAGTCGAGATGGCATCTATATCCTTCAAGTACCTATGTATTACGTAGATTCTACAAAGCTGCAAACATGTGAAGAGTAAAGGTAGACAACTAGTTGGATGCACATCTTATAAATTTTTAGATTTTGTAGTTTCGAAAGAAAACTATATAACGAACTTAAATCTCTTTTCCGTTAATTAAGTAATTTCTTGAGGAATTTTATTATAAAAACGAACACAGCTACCCAAAAATGAACCACTTGACTTTTGTAATTTAAATTTAGGAATAACTAGCTGATCACGACCACGAGTTTTCACACCATTAACAACGCCTTTCTTTTGAAATAGATCTAAATTTATAAAGAGGTAAGCTTTGTTTGTATGTAATAGATGAATTCAAAAACTACTGAACCGATTTCAAACATTCTTTCACTCATAGAAAGCTATCTACATTATCAACGAATAATATGGGCTGTATATAATTTTGAAAAAATTTCCACCCAAGCGAAGTCGGGGCGGACAGCTATTAGATATAAGGATACATGTCAACAATACAAGCAAACTCTGTGGGTGTCTCAGACCTACACATATAGGTCACTTCAAATGCATTTTCGCTATTCCGTTAGTGCATCTAATATAAGGACCACTTAATATAATCACTTGTTACATCTCTACATAACAACAAGGAATATAACAACCAGTAACATAACAGTTTTTATTTGATTATATTTATAAATGTATTAGCTGTCCCCGGGCACGCGATGCTTGGTGCGCGTTGAACGAACGAATATTTTAATTTTTATTTATATAGGTATAACTATACAAATTACTATAGTACGTCAATATAAATATTCGAATGCAACCTTAATGCAACGTTGCATCAAAATTTCAAGTCAATCAATCGACTATTTCTCGAATTTTGCGAATACAAATATATGGAGGCTGAATTTATGTTATATAAAGTTTAGATTTAAATATTGCTAAATCTCAGTGAAATTTTGATAATCAGTTAAACTGTTACTAGGTAAATTATAAACCATGCATTACACTATCTTTAATTGAACAGTTATCACATAACATACACGTATATACATGTACCCAATAACGAAATAAATATTGTCTCTCGAGGACAATTTTATACAATATATTGTTGTAATAATATTTTTGAAAATCAACTTACCTATTGACGGCCTTACAATTGCAGTAGGAATGTCACCATGTTCCTTCAATACGAGGTCTTCCGCCAACGCCTTACTATATGTATAAACATTGCTTTTCTTTCCTATGGGTAGAAAATATTCCATTAAAAAGTTTTTCTTCTAAAACCTTATCAAATCTTTATAACTCATTTATCTGGAAACTTTTAAATATTTTCACGTATTATAACTATTACTAAATTGAAGAATTAAAATAGATAATTATGTACACTTGGCCAAGAAAGTGGTTGAGCACTTTTGAAAGTATGTTCTAACTAATGAAAATATTGCTTAGGCTGATATTGGAAATTTAGTATTAACGTGATTGGCTGATTAGCAATCAAATCATCATCAATCAAAAGGCATAGGTAAAGGTACATACTATTTTAACCTCTATTAACAAGCATTAAACATTATTTTCTACAAGCAAACTAATGTCAAAGGAAACTATCAAATGTTATAAAAAAGTTTTGCTAGATTCATTAAATTTCAAGAAATTTAAATATATCCGTAAGTATGATTGTCTGAATGTTATCTTTTTTGTTTGTAATCGGTTTAGTATACGTATATAATATATCCGTAAGTATGATTGTCTGAATGTTATCTTTTTTGTTTGTAATCGGTTTAGTATACAAAATGCAATAATATTAATGACTAGGTGTTATAATTTCAGCGAAACACCGTTTTCCTTTGGATTTCCCGCGAAGGTGAAGAAGGTAACCTTCGAGATCATAGAAGAAGTGGTCGTCGGCCCAGCATAACTTATATACTAGGGAAACGATGAGACGTGCCTATGAAGAAAATGGTTTCACATCTACATCTCATTTTGCGGAATAATTTGATGTCAGTACTAAAACTATACGGCAGCACTTGTGCGGCATAGGGTTGCACTACAGACGATATTCTAAAAAAGATCATTTGACGAAAAGCCCTAAAGCAGAATGCTCGTTTGAATTTTGCTAGAGAATTTTTAAATTTGATTGGTCAGCTACAATATTTACTGATGAGAAAACGTTCAAATCCAGCCAACATGGCTGGTTAAGTTTGTAGCGTTACAATAACACAAGACACGATGAAACTAATTTAGTTCCAAACATGTAACCTGGTAAAATTTGTCTTAATATATGGGGCTGGCTTATGTCAAAAGCACTCGCATACCTAGGCGAAAATGTGTGAAGAGAATGATGAGGTTTGAGGAAGCGAAAGAAGTATGTAAGGACCGCGACGGTTGGCGCTCCGTCCTCTCTGTCTACCCCGTTAGGGATACAGCGTGAAGATATGTATATATGTATGTATATGGGGTTGGATGTCGGCTGACGGAGTCGGTGAACTCTCAATATTACCTCCACGAGCAACCGCTCTAAATTACGAGTATAAGGACAACCTCGAAAACTTAATGTTACTATCTGTCCGGATTGTCTACCCGGAAAATGAGCTGCCTGAATTGAGTTTTTTACATGACAACTGTAGTTCACATACTGCTAGGGTGATCCGCAATTGGTTTCAACGACATCAATGTATTCGACTGATTCCATTGCCTTCAAGATCTGATTTGAACTCCATATAAAACCTCTGGGGATTAATGGTGCAACGACGGACTAACCGAAATGAAAGAACACTTGAAGCAATTGAAAGTCATTGCATTGAAGTATGGGATGCCATGTGGGGTACGGATATTTGTTCACGACTTGTTGAATCTATGAGGCGCCGACTGACATAGATTATTCAAGCTAATGGTGGACATATTCGATATTAATTTAATACATTTTACAGTAATGAAATAAAAAAAAATCGTTTTATTATCGTCCTTTTAAAATTAGCGCACACCACAAGCATGGTGAGGCGCATCGCAACGCACAGCAAAATTGTAACAGCTCATATTAGAGGCAATTTTGATTTCATTAAAGATTAAAATGCGTGCGCTGTGCTGCAGTTATCACGACTTGTCTTTAGTGTACGATCTATACAATATGTATCAGAGATCTAGCAGGATTTTTGCAATGTAATGCGATGTGGCGCGCCTACATGTATGATAAACTTTATCAATCGCCTAAATTTTGAGTCGCTTTTTGTTGACAGTGGCATCACTACTTTCATCTCTTGCTTCCTTCTTTACTTCTATCTCATTCACCCTTACAAATGGATGACAAAATAAAATTCTATTAGTGACTCGATTGATAAAATTCTGACAATGCTGTTAAATAGAAAATCTGATTTTGTTTGAATATTTTGTAATTTACCTTTCCAATTCTAAACCAAGTTCTGCACTCAAATTAAAACCAACCAACCTACCAACACAAAAAACCAACACGTCACAGATTTCGTAATATAATGGCAAGCGAAAATAGTCCTTATAGTTTTATGATGCGTAAACGATAATCATTCTTAAGGTGTCAACCAATTTCTTGGCCGACTAAACCTATTCTATCATTAAGTATCGTAATTTATTACATAAAAAATCACAAACTACGTAATAGATACAATATTTTCTAATAATAATCATTAATTTATAGTCAAGGTTTATCTTTCAACATAAATAAAAATCGCGAAACGAACTAAAATTAAAATAGATAGGTATAAAAAATTACAATAAGATTAATTTGTCATATATATTGACGTAGGCACATATCTATTGACGTGTCGTAAAGATAGAACGTCATCTAACGCAGTATTAACGTGTTATGCTAAAGTATTTTTTGTACAATATTTCGAAGATCTTCGTAAAACGAATACTTTAATTAAACTATCCCAAAAAACTACAAAAAACTACGTACATTCCTTATGAATAGCAAATTGTTCGTTACTCTTAATCAGTAGCTCTATCACAAGCGCAATTATCGCTAGCAATTACAGAGAATAGTTATTTTCATTATGGTGCTGGAAATTTACGTGGTAGAGATACTTCACATTCACATTAACTAACTCAAATCAGTTTTGTATAACTAATTACACACATGCAATCACATAAATACGTAAATCACTATCTTATATTCTAAAACAATTTACTAACAGCAATAGAAAAGATAGAACAGAGCTCTTCAAAAATAACCATTAGATCTACAGAAACTTCCGAAAAAACAGTTCTCGGTTCTTTAAATAAAAAGTTAGAGCGTCGATCGATAACGTCTAAATCCTAGATTACTTATAGGGCCGTAGATTAGAGATCTTTGTCAATACACGTGACTTTACCTACACCTTATTTTCCAATCATTGGACCCTGTTCTGTTTTTCAGTCAATTTTTAAAAAAATGTTGCGTTTACATACCAATGAAGTCAATTTGAAAGAGTAATCGTATATTTTTTTCATTTGCTTAAAGCGAACCAAAGTGACCAACGAGGTAATAAAAAAATAGAAACTTAAAAACTCCGACAACTGGATGGATTTCCACTATATTTAGTTAAGAACATTAACGATAACAGCAGCTTTTGAATAGAAAAACCGTATGCAAATCGGTTCGTCCATTCAGGAGTTACGAACCCGCAAACAAACAAATAAACAATGGCATCAAACTTATAACACCCCTCGTTTCCGTCGAAGATTTAAACGTACACTTCGATGTTTCTGTTTACGTTTTTCTTGCTTTCTGTAGGCCTCTCAAAGCTCAAATTATGTGTGCACAAAGGCCATTACAAGGCCAAAGGTGGCCCTGGTTGCACCGCAAAGACTGTCAATAAATTCGAATTATTTAAATTTTGTATGCCAAATCGACGTGCGTTTTGATTGTTGCTACCATAAAATCGAAGTTAAAATAGTATAACTACATTAATATGTACTTACCCAACAAATTCTTAATGACGTTTTCATCATTAGGATATTCTTCGAGAATACGTTGAACATCCTTAAAGTCCGTATTCATGTAATACACCATTTCATCTATGTAGGTTCTTTCAGAATTACAGTATGCAGTAGACACATGAATGAAAGCCTGTTTAGAATCAGATTTAAAAATTAAAAATAAATCATACATAAACAAAATGTATTGTCTCATTTGTGATTTACAAACATGACTTTTTTATTTCATTGTAATTTTGTATTGTATTTATTACAGTTTTGTTTTACTAAAGTTTTTGTACAAATTAATTTATCTGACCTTCATTTACAGGAACAAAAATAATAAAAAGGTGTTTCACCAGAACTATTACAAGACTTACATTTTTACCTAGAAAAGAAGGAGGTATTCAATTTGTCGGAATCATTTTTTTATGTATGCAGCCATAATTCTTTACTATCAAGACCCATTTTGATGATTCTTTTTTTTTATTTGAACGAATATATGTCCAGGGTGGTTCCATAGAAATTTCGATAACATCTGATGATAGAGTACTACTTAAACAAAAAACTTTTCAATGGCTAGTGCTTTTTGATGATTCTTTCATTTAATGTTCCGTTTCAAAAATGGAAAAGCTTGGTTGAAGACCTAACATTTGTTTAGAACAAGGCCACTCAAAAGAAAAAATAAATAACTTTTAAAAAAAATTCAATCGACTTCGAAATAAAAATACTAAAAGCTGTGAAATAACATATAATAAACTGATAGTAATAATAGCAAACTTGTCGACCACGTTATTAATACAATCCTCTCTAGGTTGTCAAAAATAGACTATCGATAATAATGAACACGATCTCGTCGTCTGTCGTCAAGATAACGTCAGCGTTTTTCCATAAAAAATAAATAATAGTAACATTCATTTGCAATGACGTTAGTTTTCGATATAAAATAAATAATAGTGACGTTCGCCGATATCAATAACTGTCAAATTTAATTATATGGCTTTTTATATCATGTTTATGGAGTTATTTTCATATTCGAATTTTGATTAGTATTTAATAGAATAATTATAATAAATGAAATCTCTTTCTTCCGTTAATTTTTAAATTTCGAATTTTTAAATTTCCCATATTTTTATATTTTACCATCCTCTCTCACACTTTAAGGCCCGTTGGTTTGCTTTTGGATCAAAGTGGGTCTCTGATAATGTACCTACTGCACAAAAAACCAATTGTATCAACTATCATGTTCATATATTGGAATCAACCTAATATGAGTATTCATAGCAAATAAGCTTTGGTTTTTGAATACTATTTTATCAATTAGTGTTGGAGTTTACTTTGATAAAATGTTTTCGAATTTAGATACTAGCTACAGTGGAATTCAAAAACATGTGATTGATAAATATGTCATTTACCTGCAAATTTTTCATAGAATGGCACAAATTAAGTACTCTCCTTGTTCCAGCAACGTTACTTTCGACAGTTTTATGAAGAGGATCATTAAAGTTGACCGTAGCTGCTACGTGAAAGACCACTGAAACCTGTTTCAAAATGTATTGACAAATTAGAAATATTAAAATTAAAAGAGGAATTGTTAAAAAGATTATTAATAGTCTTGACATTTATTTCTCTCTTTTCAGTGATTCGTTACTTACCTTTTCATATTAGATCGATAGATAGATCGGAGTTAATTGCAGCGATACATATACTTATCTGTTATAGTATGCATAACCGCTAGTAACTTGTAATTTTCAGATGACGAATTCTTAATATTAACTTTTAAAGTTATAAAACAAGGAGACATCGGTAATTGTTATATTCTCTTACTTTTGTTTGTAGACAGTCCAAGTCGTGACTTTGCAGCCCTAGATTCTCAGCTCCTACATTTCCCACCAAAGGAATGATTTTTTTTAAAACTTCTGGCTTCTCATTCCGTAGTCTTGCGAAAGCCTTAAATATCAAAATATCATGCTTTCATATTTGTATTACATTATACATATCACGTCATAAAATATCACAATAAACATTATAATATAAATAATGTACGAACTGTAATGTACATATATTTATTAACAACCAAGCCGATAAAAATAAATGAACAATGAAAATAAGAAAGCTGAAATTAAGATAGACGAGATTAAGAGGTCATAAAATATAGAATAAACGATTATTTCGTGGTACCCGAGTAAAAAAAAAGGGGGACATATAACAGGTAGACAGCTTAATACAAATGTAGTATAAACAATGTATGAGAATTGAAAGAAACATTTAAATGAAAAAAGAGCCTTGGCAACTATAGTGGCCTAATATTGTCGAATAAGCTTGCTAAGCGCAAACGCTAAACTTGAGTACGGCTGGACCTATTTGACAAATTTTTGACAGCACTGGTCCAAGTAAGGTTTTTATGGAAAGAAAAATTGGAAAAGTTGAATGGAAAATTGGAAAATTTGGAAAATACTGAAAGTATTTTTGTATGAACTCGAGACCATAATTTAGAATAATAATATAATACCTACTGAGCCATAGCAACACGTAACCGGACAAAAATCGAACAAAGAACAAACATAAATCAAAACAAAATCGCAATCCGCGTTTGTTTGTGTATTCACTTGTAACTATTAAACTCCTACGTGAGCTAACGTAGTTTTCAATTTACATTTAGCGTATAGAGGTAGGGAAATATTTACTTAAAAATTAATTAGATCCAATGTGAAGCCGGGACCAGTTATTTACTAGTGCGTAACACAATTGTATCATAATAATATGATGTGGTATAATGTTTAACACGATGCACGATGCAATGCAATATAATATCAATGAAATGATATTTAATTGAAATAATGTAAAATGGTACGGATATTATGATGTAAAAGGTACGAGTGAAAATTGTAACTGAAATTAAATATTGTTTAAATTGTTGTAATACTAATACTAATAATAATATTATAATATGTTTATTGTAAAAACTATTATTATTGTTATTTCTATTAAATAAACAACTGTTCTTCCCAGCCTCTTGGCGGGAGAACCGTCTCCGGCAGGAACGACCAAGATGGCCGGAGCGTAGATATAAGGAACCTACGTAATTTACAACATTAATTTTGTACACTGAAAAAATCAAGCTTACTTCATTATGTACACATTGTAATTAATAATTACAACGGTATTGTTAGCAAAAATTAATACTTACTGAACTATTTAATATCGAAGTGATCCTTTCGCTCGCCGGAACATTTTTCTTTTCGCGAACCAAGATATATATTTTATCGATCCCGTCACAACTATATAGTAATTTTTCTATCAGTGCCTGAAATAGATTTTAATTGGTTAATAAAACTCTTTTTTTTCCATAACAATTAGTTACCAGTAAATCATCGTTAAACAAAAGGAGCTTACAATTCATTTACATCAAATGTTCAGATAAAAAAATACATATGAAGATACAACAGAACTCCAAAAGTGAAGCATTCGTAAGGCGGTACATCTTTCTAACAATACATGTGCATACGCATGTTCGAGTATGTAATATCTACGTCCAAAATATCAGATCGTATCTCAGAAACATGCAAAAATGAAGACAAATGAAACTGATAGTGTAACAACTCGCACATGAATGTTACTTACATACATACACACATACATACATACATACATGCATACATACACACATATTTTCATGCTGTATGCCTAACTTAGTAGTCAGAGAGAACTGAGCGCCAAGCGTTGCAGTCCTTACATACTTTTTTCGCTTCTTCAAATCTCATCGTTCTCTTTATACATTTTCGCCTAGCTATGCGAGTGTTATTTACATTTCCGTCGGCTAACCTCTGGCTATTTGATATTCATAAGTCAGCCTTGGTCTTTCTTGGCTTCTTTTACCACTCACTCTCGCTCTGTACATTTTCTTCGTCAGTCTTTCATCACTTATTCTTTCTATGTGCCCGAACCATCTAAGCATTTCTTTCTTCATTTTTACAATAACACTGTCGTGCAAACCTGTCATACTGCATATCTCTCCATTGCTTATTTTGTCCGCAAGGATGACACCGCATATATTTCTAAAAAATCGCATTTCTACTGCGTTTATCTTACTTTGACTCGAATTCTCGGGCATATTCAGGCCTCACTACCGTACAATAAATTTAGAACCAACACCGCATTGTGTATTGCCATTTTGGCTGAGTTAGATATATTCACGCTGCCTACTAATGCGGACAGAGCACCGTCTACTTTATTGCCAGCTATCCGTCTCTCCACATCCAACTCACATCTTTCATTTCTCGAAAACGCACTCCCTAGATAGTACAATTTCGCTCACTTGTTCTAGACGTTTTCCATTTACCCATATTTCACACTTTGTTTGTACATCTTCCCTTTCAAACACCTTACCTTACCTAACCTTAGTTTTTTTCACATTCATATTCAATCCTTCACTTCACTTCACAGTCTTCTTTCTTACACGTAATTAATGTCTACAACTCAGCTTCTGATGGTGCTATAAGCACAGCATCGTCAGCGTACAAAATGTAGTTTCATCACGCCGGAGCGCTAAGTATAGATATCGAAATAATTGTAACACTTTACAATAAAAAGGTTAGTATATCGCATTATTATACACAATAATATAACATAATGTTATATTTAGTAATCCATAATTTGAAACGAATATTTAATGACATAATCGTCTTCTAGATTTTAACCCTTATTTCGGGTAAACGAATTGATACGATACGAGCGATTAATGTTACTTGGGCAAAATATTGGAATTTTAATGTTTCTTCGCTTGATTTGATTACTAAAAATATTATTATTAGCTTTTCGAAAATATTTGTAACGATGATCTTGAATAATATATATGTCTCCACATTATTGTATACTTAAAAGCAACTGAAATTAAATGAATAATAAACTTAAATTAAATGATGTAAAACAGTGTTATTTAGTAGGTTTACTTCTCGTGCACAAAATATTTTATATCTATTGCAACTCTCTCTCGAGTTGTCGACTTCAGTCGTTTAGTACGGAAGATTATATTCTATATGGGTACATATTTTTTATATGAGATCAAATAATACTTTTTTTTATGTAAAATAATATAATTATATACTTCGTAGCTATTTTTAATTAAATGCGTCATAATTCCATAATCAGCAATAATTTATTTTAATTAAGAAACACTCGATATTGTGGCTATCTCTTTAATTGAATTATCATCGCAGTCTTGAAACGAGAGAACTAACGATATTTTGTCTGAATATCCAACCACTATTATATTCACATTACTTCAGCATTGTAAAATCTTCAAACAGTTAAATTTTTTTTTAATTTTTACTAAATTGAGATTAATATCACAAATCTGTACCTTGCCAAGGAATCCTGTTCCACCCGTTATAAACACCGACTTTCCAGAGTAAAAATTCGCAACCGCTGAATACTTATCGACATCCTCCATTATACACATCAAAAAGCGTCTCTTTAGCACAAATGACGAGCACAGAAAGTAAAGCTTCCGAACAGCTAAGGTTGTATATATATATGTGCGCGGCTTTGTATGTATAACATACATATGCGAAATTTATGTAAATGCTTTACAAAATTAAAATAAAAAAAAAATTTGGAAAACATAATAAAGTAGAGATTAACTACGTCTTTTTTTTCGGACAACTTTTACGTATTGTTATTTTTTTACTTATGTTAATTAAAATATAGAATCTTATAATTCTAATATTCAAAAATATTAAAGGTAAAATTTTTTAATTTTTTAATAAGGCCTAAGACCACAAAAAAAAATAAGTTTCATATGTATTTGATTAAATAAATAATATTCCAACTATGACATGCGAAAGTTTTGTGTTATGTGCCGTGATGTTTGATCTTGAAAGAAGGATTGGTGTAAAAATCAAACCATTCTTCTCGTAGAAATAGTCGACAATAGATAGAAGAATTAAAAAAAATTGGAATATTGATGATATTTTTATACTTATCTATCAAAGTCACGAAAATTTAAGCTAAAACAATCACTGGTTTATTTTTTATTTCAGTACATTTTTATCGATTATAGGCAGGTTTTAAGAATTTTTTTGAAAAATGCACGTTTGTTAATTATTTAAACTACTAAGCAATTTTAATTTTCAACGGTACAATTAAAAATCATGCCGATGGTGATAATAAGTAAAACGCACGCACTGTCAGTTGTACAACTGATTCGATCATTTATCGCAGGGTAATGTATCCTATAAGTTTATATAGCATTTATATAACAATACTGATGTTTCATCTGTCCAACATTTGATTGTACAACGAAAAACAAAAGTTCGTTATAATGATTTACATAATAAAACATAACATACAAATATCTTCGCGGTATACCTATCCCTAATGGGGTAGTCAGAGAATGGAGCGCCAAACTTCGCGGCCCTTACATATTTTAAACCTCTTCGCCTCCTCAAACCTCTTCATTTTCCTAACATAACAATGTGACGGAAATATATATTTATTCGCTTTATATTGTCCGTGAATGAGTACTGATGTAACATATTGTATGGGTAAATATACTGTAAACTTTATTATAAGTGCAGTTTTAAGCGCGCACAAGTACACGACTCTCTCCGAAAGTTTCATATTTACGCTCTTTGCTTTGTAGTCGAAACTTTGGAACTTTGGGGCTCCGAAGAGATATACCTACCTAATTAACAAACATGATTACTCAAACAGGACAAAGGAGATAAAATTTCATTTACTGGCGACCTCTACACTAAGCGCAAGCTAATTCGAATGACAGTAAGATAAATATAGTGGAAACACAATCGCGAATAAAATAAGCAATGAAGAAATACGCAGTATGACAAGGTCGGACGAAGGTGTTATCGTAAAAATGAAGAAAGGAATGTTTAAATGGTTCGGCACGTGGAAGAAAAGAGTGATGAAAGATCGACGAAGAAAATCTACAGAGTGAAAAGGAATGGTAGCAGAAGCCAAGGAGGACCTAGGCTGACTAATGAGGATCAAATAGCCAAAATGTTAACTGAAGGAAATATTAAAAGTACTCGCAAACCTAGGCGAAAATGTGTAAGAAGAATGACGAGATTTGAGGAAGCAAAAGAAGTATGAAAGGACCGCGATACATGGCGATCTGTCCACTCTGACTACTCCGTTAGGGATACAGCGTGAGGATATGTATGTATGTATGTGAATAAGGAAAACAAGTTACAATATAGTCGTAATTTAAACTAAAGCAATAAAACTAAAGCAACTAAAGAAAGGAGGGGGAGGAGGTGATGGGCCCCAGGCACTCTCACTCAGCGAACGAAACACGACAGCAATCGATGCTGTTATTTCACGCCGATATTCTGTGAGAGGGTGGTATTTCGAGCGAGCTGGTCCTATTCGTAGCAATGCAGCATGGCTCTACCACCTTTAAAAGTCGCGGGTAGAGCTAGTCTATACTCTACTATAAATCTCTAACGTCTGTCTGTAATTTACTGTCCAATTTTGTAATAGATAGTCATGTTATGACTCACTGACTTTGATTTAACAATTCAACAAATATTTAAAAAATGGTCTGACAGACAGACACATGTCAGACAGACATGTCTTTCTATCTGTATGTCCTTTTATAACTAAAGAATACCGATTTTCATCAAGATAGGTCAAGACCTATCTTGATGGAAATCGGTACGTAGTAAGAACATATGATTGTGCTCATGATAAGCTACTTATTTTTTAGAAAATCTACCTCTAAAGAGGTGGAAAGAGGGATGAAACTTTGTACGGGAAATGGTAAACCGTCGAACCACGAAATTTGGCAGGGAGATAGTTTGACATCAGAAAATGGATATATGTTACTTGTTTTTATCAATAAATCTACCCCTAAGAGGGTGAAAAGGGGAATGAGACTCTGTATGGAAAACGCTAAATCTCGGTAATAATAAAATATGGTGCGGTGATAAGACTTTTTTTTATCAAAAATATATAGGCTACTTTTTTTATCAAAAATCAGTGAAAAGGGGGAAGGGAGGAAGGGGGACGAAACTTTGTACAGAAAATGCTAAACCGCTGAACTGATTATGATGTAGCATGGATATAGTTTGACACCTGGGAACGGACATAGGCTGTTCTTTAATTATAAAAGGACACGTTTTTTATCAAAGAACTACCCCTAAGGGGGTAGAATGAAAGATGAAACTTTGAATGAGAAATGGAAATGCTGAACCACCGAACCAATTATGATGTTTGGTACAGAGATAGTATACGCCCGGAGACAGACGTAGGCTAGACGTAGACTTTTTTTCAAAGAAAACATTACAAAGTTTACATATACGAGGGCTGCTATTTATGTATCCGGAATAACAAAGTGAAACAAACATATAGCATTTATTATAGTTTTATTGCTTTTCAAAATATTCACCATGATAATTGATGCACTTTTGCATGCGTTGGAACCAGTTTTCGTAGCACTTTTACCATTCGGATTGAGGTATCTCCAAAACGTGCATTTTGAACGCGTCAACAGCCTCTTCATGGCTTGAAATACGTTGATCACGTAATTTATTCTTCACGGTTGGGAATAAATAGAAGTTATTGGGGCCAAGTCGGGGCTGTACGGCGGATGACCCGTTAATTCGATGTTTTGATGTTCCAAATACCGAGTTGTTTCGGCCGATGTGTGGCAGCTAGCATTGTTATGATGAAGAAGGATTCTGCGTTGTCGATTGTTCTTTCTTATTTCTTCAAAGACTTCTGGCAAACAAATGGTCGTGTACCATTCAGAATTAACCATTTTACGATCCTCTAGTGGCACTGTAGCTACATGTCCATTTATACCAAAAAAACAAGCGACCATTTGCTTCAAAGTGCTTTTTGAACGAATGACTTTTGTTGGGTTCGGCTCATCTTGGAACACCCAAACCGTTGATTGTTGTTTAGTTTCAGGATCATACGCATATATCCAAGATTCATCACCTGTGTAGATATTATACACAGCTTTTGACGCACCTTGATTGTACCTTGTCAATTCTCAAGTTGTGCGGAATCCAACGTGAACAAATTTTTTTTACAGCTAAATGTTCGTGTAATGTTTTATATATACTCGTCATATTCATGCCCAGAGACGCCTCTATCTCGCGATATGTAACATGACGATCTTGCATTATTAGTTCCCGCACAGCATCAATATTTTGAGGTACAACAACCGATTTAGGGCGACCTTCTTTAACTACGTCCGTGAGCACAGACCACCCACGATTGAACTCACTAGACCAGTGATACACAGTAGTTTTCGATGGTGCTTCGTCCCCAAAAGTCGAAGTGAGTTGATCGATGCACTGTTTTTGAGTTAGCCCTCGCCGAAAATCGTAAGAAATCATAGCACGAAAATTTTCACGACTTAAATCAATGGTGATAAAGACTCGCAATTTTCAAAATGACGCCACAAAGGATAAACAAATGATAGCTACATGAAACAAATTGTATTCTTCAGCCAAAGAGTTCCATTTTTAAATGTTATAATTACTTTTTTAATATTGTTCTGTAACTGGGCAGTTCCGGATACATAAATAGCAGCCCTCGTAGTCTAACCTAATCTGGGAAAGCCACGAAAAAATTTTCCGTGAAGACGAAGTCGCGGGTACAGTTAGTTTTTTATATATTTTGGTTCTCTCAGACGTCAGCCACCTCAGTAACATTTCAAATATATTTTCATTGTACATACTACATTTTTATTATTATAATATGGCGCAAAAAAAGCACTTCCTCCCGGCGACCTGTTGCGCTGTGAAGTTTCTGACTAAATTTTAAATGTTTTTTTAACTTTTGTTGACTTAACTTTTTTTTAACGAGTGGGTCGATTTTGACAAAATAAACGCTATGCATTACTCAGATAGAAGAGTCATATTTCTCAGAAATTAGATTCTGAATTCAATAAGTAATTTTTCGTGGTGCGCTTCAACGAAAAAAGTCTACAGTTTTATTATATGTATAGGTATAGAAGAGGAAGATTATATGACGTATTTAAATATAATTTATGCATTATGCTTACAACGTCATGTCTCAAAAAAATATAGTGAAGTAGATTTTTCTCCATCCAAAGTTCTCTCTAAAGGTCAGACAACATTCATTAATTTACATAATACTATGATTGACCTCTAACATTTCTTCGTACGTGAAAATTTTTCATTGATATGTGAATTTATGCATGTGATTCTGATAACGTACGTTGCTCAGTAGTATCATGAATTTAATATTAGATAATATGTGCGGTGTCGCCCTTGTGAAAGAAATAAGCAATGAAGAGATACGCTGTGCGGCAAGGTTGTACGACAATATTATTGTAAAAATAAAGAGGTGTAGAGGTGTAGGCTTAGACGATGCGGAAACATAGATCAATGAGTGACAAACACTAAGAAATTCTACAGAGCGAAAGTGAGTGGTAGCAGAAGTCAAGGAAGACCAAGGCCGACTTATGAAGATCGAATAGCTAAAGTGTTAACTGATAAAAATGTCAAAATCACTCGCATACCTAGATGAAAATATTTGAGGAGAGTAATTAGCTTTGAGGAGGCGAAAGAAGTACGTAAGAACCGTGACTACCCCATTAGAGATACAGCGTGAAGATGCTGTTAATATTTAACTCATTATATTGGACGTTGTAACGTATTGCTACAACAGGCCACTCGTCGAGATTGACCCCGACTTTTCTTCTCAGATAGGAAGCCACCACATGGACACGGAATGCCTACCTAATACTAGATCAGGACAGAGTGTTGAAGGCGTTACGTCAAGTAACTTCGCCATCAACACTCCACCCTGGAGAACCACCTCTTCCGAAAGGGCCTCCACGCTCCCGACCACGTCGATCATAGATCGGCTCTTTCGGTACGCAAATCGTTACAAGACAACAAAAGCCATTACTCTATTTGAAAATGTTGAATGCATCGATGCACTTATGGAACACTTAATAAAAAAATCTGTTTATAAATGTAATCGGAATGTTAAAGAGTATCGCAGATGGAACTCATCACTACCCTGTACTTCGGGCCAGAAAATTAGGATACGGTGTTTCTCGACGAAAGGCGACTAAAGGGGATTTCAGAGTCGCGGCCGATTGAAGTGGGGACACTGGTCGTCCATCAATGCGACCCGGGAGGACGATATTGCACTGCGAGTACTGCTTCCCTGGGAAGTGTTTCGTCACAGCGCGAGAGGGGCTCCGGTGCTTTCCGTAGGACAACGAGCCGAGGACGACCACCGTAGGAATATTGATAAATAAAAACTCCACAAAACCCAATCTCTTCCCCAAGAGTCATTTCAGATTTCTATGTGCCGATTTCCAAAACAAAGGAGAGCAAAAGAAATACTACGACAAGTCTAACAATGTTACATAACTTTTGTTTTGAGCGTTTGTCCCGCCTACCTGCGACACCTTTTGTTTAAGTTACTCGTATATATATGTACAGATTTCTATTAAATAGATGTTTATTAAATTTATTTCATAAATAGGAGAGTCAAACAAAAAAGCATTCAATGTTGCATTGTTCAAACAAAGCTCTAAATTCGGAAGTTTGTTTTTTCTGTTTTCAGTTAGTTGCAGATACAGTCTGGATATATTTTTTTCATTTAGTTCTATTACAAACTTTTAGTTATTTTATTTTAATTAGTTAGGAGCAGCCATGCAATTATGTAAAAGCGCGAATCGCCCAAGCGACACTCGCTCGACAATTCACTTTACTTCGCATTAGAACTCCTTGGCCTTCAAGTGGAATTATTTAAACCATACTAGGAGCGAAGTGTAGTAATCTTGGATTCGAGTTTGTCGAGGATTGTTTAAAGAGTAACCACCTCAGTCAATAATTTGTCTTAGTGTATTTTAACTTCTTCTGAGATAATTACGTTTATTATTACTAGATTGTTATAATTAGCGAAATATCAAAAAAAATATTTACGATTACGACTTGGATCCGCACTCGTCAACGCAGCGACTAGTACTTCTGTCGTCTTTAGAGAATACCAGTTCACAGTTGGTAATCTCACCGGGAATTCAGAAGTGAATTCATATAACTTTCGTTAGAGAATATCACTGCAGTTCTTGCATGATCCGATTCCATCGTATTTATTCTCACTACAAATTCAAGTTTTGTTTATAATATATAATTTCATAAAATTTACATTAGGTAACTACGAAACCTTCCGGATTATTTAATTCCAATTTCGATTTTCAGCCGAGTCAATTTGTGTAGCAACATTTTTAAATAAGCCTGGAGTATAAACATTTTAATAATAGTTGTTGTTGTTGTTGTTGTATACTCTTTATTGCACATTTTAACATATACAGCACAAATGACTTATAATCAAACAGTAAATTGTAACGTGCAAAGGCGGGCTTATCCCATGAGGGATCTTTTCCAGCCAACCACCTTTGAATAACTGGAGGTGTTAGTGGCAAATAGTGGGTTGAGCACAAAGAGCAGACAGTAACTAACATAGAATCAATAAAAAGAAAGAAAAAAACAAGAGTAAAGACTAACCTAATCTTCTATAATAAATACATAAATATTCATATATATATATATATATATATATCCATATACATACATACACATACATATAAAGTTAAGATATATATAAGGATATTATCTACATAAACAATCGATACGTCTATTACGATAATTATGATAGGGTGTAAAACTATAGATATACTTTTAAATAAAATGCAGATTTAACATATTAGATAAATACTACCAGTAATTGGATTAACTCATGGCATCAGTATTAAAACCCCAATGCTTTTTGAGATTGGTCTTGAAGGCAGCGATGTAGAAGATCTTATTATTTCGATTGGGAGCTTATTCCATAACCTGATGGCCTGCGTAGCAAAAGACTTCGAATATTTATTGGTATAGTGCTTAGGAACTGTGAGCGTCAGATTATTGCAGGACCGAAGGCGTCCACCACTGCTATCACTTCGATAACAGATTCTCTCATTAAAATATGACGGCGCAGTGGGGTTAAACAAGATGTTATAGAAGAATGACAGAGCGTGTGAGTCCCTACGTAGTCTGATAGGGAGCCAATTTATTTTCTTCCGGAACTCTGATATGTGGTCAAACTTTCTTATTCCGAAAACATATCGGATACATTGATTCTGATTGCGTTCCAGTTTATCAACCAACTGCGCAGTCGCATCTATAAATGCAATGTCAGCATAGTCTAGAAGGGGGACGAGCAGGGATCGTGCCAACATAATTTTGGTGTCCAGCGACAGAGATTTGCAGACGCCTCAAAGAATGCAATGATGCGAAAAGATTGCGTCCTATGTTGTTCACCTGAGGAACCCAAGACAGAGTTTCGTCCAAGATGATGCCCAGATTTTTGACGGTCGGTGAGAAAGGAATAATAGTTCCATCAAACATCACATCGGGCAACATCAAACTCCGCAACTTGCTGACAAAACGAGAACTTCCCACAACAATAGCTTGGGATTTAGAAGGGTTGACTAGGAGTCCGAATCTTTTGGACCACTCTGCTATGTAGAGTTGTCTGTAAAATTATACGTTTTGTAATTTTTACATAAAACTTGTTTTCGATAACATATCATTTTTGAGTCATCCACATACTTAAATATGTTTTTCGCAGTTCTCTTTGTTTTTGTTCAAGCAAATCCGGAAAGTTAAATCGTTAATATTTCACGTATATGTTTAGAACACATTTACAATCATTACCTTGAAATTTCTGACGTCTGCGTCTGTTTGAAATTTCGATTTTAATCCTTGTTTGGCTGCTGGACTACAAGATGATAAATTGGATTTTATCTGCCTAGTTAAAAGAGTAAGGGAAATACGATTTGAGGTGTTTTAACAAAGAATAAATGAATATAAAAGATAACATAAAAATCCATATAAATATTAGTTTAAAAAATAAAAATGCGGAAAACTTTTATTTGAAAACTAATATAAAAATTATGTTTATTTAAAATGAAACTAACTTTTCGTGAACCGATTACGAAAAAATAATTTTAAAAATAACAATTTATTACGGTTCTATGACGGTTTGAAGAAATTTTTCATTTCTTATGCTTTAAACTGCCTTAACTCCGTTAATATGACATTTACGACCAAATAAATGACAACAGTTTGAAGTAAAATTTTATGTTCTATAATTTGTGCATAAAACTCTTTTGTCTATGACTAACTGTTGAAATTTTACATGCATGTTTAAAACACTTCCATGAACATTGTATAAAAAATTCAGTCTTATTATCGAAATTTCGATTTCCGTTATTTAATTGGACCTAGGAATGTTTTACATTTTGTAAATTAATACGAATTTAATTATTTAGTAATTCTATAGCTTCCTTATAGAAAAACATTAATGAAAACTAACTAAATGACTTAGCCGTAAGTATCCCGTTTGGACCAGAGACATAATATATGTCCTCTGGTCCAAATCACTGTGCATGGTCGACGGCAAGTATTCCAAACGTTATCCACGAAAATTGACGGCGGAGACCATCACTTGCAACAATGGTTATCCACCGATCGGCGTCGATTACCCGATGATAACGCTCGAACTATCACAAGGAAAGTGATAGAAACAATTTTGCGGTCGACAACAGTTGGAGTGTTCGCCACTTTTTTTACAAAACATTCAAGACACATTGCAACATTGAGTACTGCAATTCGGTGAAGCCCATCAAATACATTTGCAAATATGTTACGAAAGGCAGCGATATGGCGGTTGACGCGCTATCAAGTTGGTAGATATGTGAACTGCAATGAGGCGATTTGGCATATATTCTCCTTCTCTATTTACGAACGTCATCCCACTGTTGTATTTTAGCGGTGCATTTGGAGAATGGTCGACCGCGTCGAATGTTGCTCAACGTGCTGAAGCACCTTCAGCGACAACATTGACCAGTTTCTTTGCAATTTGCCAAAGCAATCCATTTCCACGAACGTTGCTTTACTTATTTATTAGTTATTTCTATATAGACTTGCAATGCAGCACTGTGAAATCGTTCATTAGTGTGCGATCTCGTCCACAACTCATTTAGTCGATCTTGAGCGAGTGACAGAAGATGTTTTCTGATTTGTAAACTAAACGTTGCAGTCGATGCAAAATATAATTTTTTGTATTTTATATTTATTTATTATATTTTATCAAATATGCCAATAAAACGTCTTATGTTAATATTATATTATATTGTGCAGCGTTTACATCTTTTAGAGTTAAGCCACTCTTTGAATTGAACATCGTTGGAATATATTCCCTTTTTCCTATAAAGTTTCCAAGTAAGTTTTATAAGTCTTCCAAGATAGGAAAGGGAACCCTCGGTACACGAGTCCAAGCCGCATTTAACCGGTCTCTTTATGACCTCCGCGGCAAATTAAGCAGATGGTGGATTGTATATTTCCCGCGCTTTTCGAACTGATTCTCAAATGTTGACTAATCGAACATACAGCATTGCTTCGTATGAAGTTTTTAGAGCGGAATTTTTTAATGTAAAAGCATTGTTAGATAAGCTTGTCAACCTTATCTTGTTAACTGTGCCATGAGTTCATTTTATTTTAACTAATAATTGCCTATTCGTGATAACGAATGAATTCTACCCGTTAAAACCATATCCATATCAACATTTTCTTCATTGAAGAGCAACAACGACAACTGCAATCCTTGATTTTATTTTAGTGTAAGTATCGCGTAAATTAAAATAATCAAGATATAAATAGTACAAACTTTAAGTTTCATTGGTCGCAAATGAAACGTTCGGTTTCATATTGTTATTACCACGAACACTCTTCCTTTCATTAATTTCGTTTTTTTTTGTTCAGATTTATATTAATTACACATTGCTCATTTAATCAAGGTTTCTTATCAACAAATTAGCAATAATACGTGATATATTATTGTATACAAAATTACATATATTATACATCATTTCACGCCTTAGCTATGTACGTACGCTGATATTGATAAAAGCCACTGATGGAATCGATAACACGATGTATTCTGTTCGATAGACAGAATTTCACGGATGAACAATAAATTAATGTATTTACATTGTTTATATCAAATTTACACCATTACACATAGCCTTAAGAATTACTATTGAATTTCTATTCATTATTCATATTAAGATATCCTTTTTCTGTTTTTGTAAATAGATAAAAAACTCCTAAGGAACACCCAATCGCTCCTATCGTCTCAGGAAAGAATATGAGGAGCGACATCGTAGTGTCGGACTCAAACAAGCCCTGTGCAAACTATTTAACTCTACAGTACAAGCCAGCGAACCCGACGTGTTGAGTGGGAGCAACAGAAGGTGCTCCACTCGGAGTGGTCGGCAAAACCCTTAGAACGGATTAATGCTCTAAAGCAAACCCTGAGAGTCCCTCCGTCCGTGGAGTGCCCGAAACGGAAGACGAAACCTCCGCGCAGGTTGTCGTCGGGAAAGTATATACAGCATCTGCGTGCCGATGGGGAATCTATAGATATGAGTGTGGACCTGTCACAAAGTAGTTATGACTAGCCGGATATATGATCGATAAATAATTGCCTATCTTGGAAAAATAATATAAATTGAATCTAAACATATTTTATTTCATTTCCATTCTTCGCATCGAAGTATATAGACGTCACAGATACACCTTTGACCTAAATTATTATAGATATCTAGCAAACATCACGCTGTCAGATTTCCATTTACTTTAGTGACAGCCTGCGATGTCAAATCCTCCCCTACATTAAAAGCACTCTCCTCTTTAATTAGAGATTAATTGAATCACGATGCGACAGAGAGCCCTTTGTCAATTACTACATAAAAGACCCCAACGCATCAAACCGCAAATATTCTTGATTATATTACTATGAGGCAACATTGTTGCATAATGCTTCTTTAATTAATTACAAATTGTAGCATCCAAATTATAATTTTCAAACAAACGTTGTTAACGGAGTCCCCGATTGATATCGAGGTGACTCAGTAAGCCGCCTCGCGCTGTCGGCGTCGCACGCAAGGCTACGCCATGTTCCGCGCAGTGACTGACGGTTGGAAGCGGTTTTGGTGGGGAACAGGTACGGAACACGTAATCACAACATCCTCAATAAACTTCCCACCAAAATTGGCCGTCCCTTCATAGGAAGTTCCTAAATGCATACGTATCTTAAAAAATATAAGACGATAATATATCGTTGTTTTATGTGATTTTTTCATTGATCAACTGATTTTTGACCTTCCGTTTTTCCGAAGAGAAAATAACGGAGTAAGAACCACTACGTAGAGCGTCTAGTCTCAAACTATTTACGTCTGCGTTCGTCTGTCTTCGTATTTGTTCGGAAATTGTCGGAGCACGTGGTTAACGCTCGGGGTTAACGAAAGCCAGTTTGACAGGAGGTGTGGTATGCGTTAAATGCGAATACAATATTTATGCTACATACTAAATACGAATACATTAGTTATATAAATAGTGAATCGATATTACAATTTACGCATACAATGCAATTTGTGTTTAACGATTGCAAAATGAAAACATGAACGCTTGCAGCTATGAAAATGCTACCTACTTGAAAAAAGTGTATGATGTGGTTTACATTAAACGATTTCTTGGCGACCAATTCTGAGACACTAACTCAAGGTTTATTCTTCATTTATATTATGAATCATAAAAGTTTATATTCACATTTTAAATACAAATGCAATATATATTTATATTAATTTTAATTATGTCTCTACGCGTTCGACAGTAAACCATGAATTACGAAAAAATAACACTTACTTGGAATAAATTAATAATAATAACATGATCGCGGATGAAACTCCATGATAGCTTCCAATTATTTAGATTGATGTTGCATGACGTAAATACGAAGTATTTGAATTACTGATGATATGATTAACTATCATAATAGCCTTAATTATCCTTAAGTTACCTCAATTTTAGTGTCCGTACCCTAGATTGAAAGCGAAACCCTTATGTGATATATCCACTTATCACATCGTTAAGTATATAAATTATGTCGTTTTCTCAGAATTGGACGAAATAAGTTGAAATTTGGTACATATATATATTGAGTTAGGGTTACCTAATCACGAATTTGTAGAGAAAATAAACAAATTCTGATATTGGGCGTTAAAGTTGAGGGCACAATTAGAAAATTTAATACAATTGTTAAGTGCATTATGTGAATATTAAGTGTGACATACTTAAAGGCTTGTTATCAGGAATACAGATATATCTTTTCCATATAATTATAAAATACATAAAATAAATTATGTTAAAAAATACTATACTAAACTAAACAGACCACCTCCCTTCTAACAATTTCTCCGGAAAATTTAGAAAACCTAACATAGGTTTAGAGGAAAATCTAAAGAAAAATCCTAAGTCTTAAAGGATTTTAGATTTTTTCGGTGTTCACTAAAATAGATGCTAAAAAGAGAAATGAAAAATCGCGAGTACCTTCTACCATTCGATCTTAGGTTCATGTTTTTCAAAATATATGCATTAAGTATGACAAAATAGAATTAAATAAATAAATTCGCTAAATAATACACACCGATCATCTGCAGTCAAAGTAGGGCCAGATGACGACCGGTAGGGGCGTCTCCCAGTCCACCCAGACCGGAGACAATCTAGAAAAGATCGTTTCCTAAATTGAATCGACCGGGATCCGCACCCGGAACCTTCTGCGCTTTCATGTTACACCTAAACCACTACGTCATCGAGGTAGTTATCGAGGTAGATTCAGAGTTTTTGCTTTATAATGCGCTAGGTACTATGTATAGGTACATACTTTTTTATTCGCTATAAACTTTAGGTCAGATTTAAAAACTAAAACTAAGTAATGCAGTAATTATATAGTACAGAATCCGATTATAGACCCCTAAATGATTTTTTTTATAAACAAAATCCTACTACCTCGGACCAGGAAACACAATGAACGAAGTCATAATAAGTTGCAGCTCTTACCACCGTGTGTCAAACGAATTTTCCTGTCTCTTTCTGTCTCCTTAAGCGTAACCATGAATAAAACATTTAGCTATAGCAAGTATGGCAACTTCGTACTGTCAGTATATTTCGTGTCAGCTTATGAGTCGGTCATGAAATAATTATTTGCAAAATAATCTGTATTCACAAAAATAAAAATATGACATGTTCAGCTGTGTACCGTTATAGTGTGACCTTCTCTGGTCACGCACTTTAGTAAAAATCTAAAAAGTCTGGCAACAAAAAAAATGCTCTGTCCTTTGTGATACGCGGTCCGAGCTTACTACGGATTTATTTTTAGAAAGACGGTATGGAAAGACGGTAGACCTCAAAAAAGTTTAATGATTTTTTAATTTAACGATCAAGGAGATTCAAAAGAAAGTTTAGTTAAAGTAATAAGTGGACATCTGGCCCACGAACAATTTGCCATTAAATAAATAGAAATTCAGGAGACTTCGACTTCGATTGTATATTACGCATATGTGTACGTATTATGTGCTTAAATACATATGTATGTCTTAGGCCCGTATTTCAAAACAGTGCATGACGATACTCAAATTTAAAAATGTGCTTAAGAATAGTTAGAAAGTAATACCGCTATTCATCGGATTTAATTTTGGCGGCATCACTTTCTAGGAACTGTGCTCGATCAGAGATTTACACTTGAGTACCATATAGTCCGGCCGCTGAGAAAATGCATTCCCGACGTCTGTCACTTCATCATGACTAGTGATGGGTAAAAAGTAACACTGTTATATTATTTCTTCAACCGACCTAAGAAAAGAGTAACATAAGTTTCTTTGCTTGTTTGTCTGACTTCTAATTTCTGAATGTAACTAACGTAAAGAAAATAAAAACGCGAGAGCAATATTCAGAAATATTTAATACAAAGATCAACAAAAATCAGATTTAATAGAAAAATAAATGTAGCTAGACACTACTTACCTTTGCGAGTTCGGTTTAGGCGCCTAAGCGTTTTATAATACTATGAAATTTATCAATACATTCCATTATTATCAAATTATTAAAAAAAATGTATTATTTTATAGTATAACGACAGATATGGCTATAATTATCTGTTATTTTTAACACATCACTACAAAAATAAACAGTTCACATAATCTTGTAACAGCGCAGTATGGATTTAGTGCATTAGGCAATTGATGGATGTGGTTACGGCTACGTTGGTGTACTTTGCATATTTCATAGCCTTTTGCTGTGGGGATAAGCGGCGAATATTAACTCCATTTTTATTTTACAATAATAACTTTATAAATACAATAGACATACCTATATAATTAAATTTGACAGTTACTGAAGTCGGTGCCAAGCCCACCAAACTAATAGACTTTATGTTGTTGCACATTGATTTAGCACCGACTTCAAGAACTGTCAAATTTAATTATATAGGTATCTGTATTGTATTTATAGTTATTTTAATTGTACTTGAGTTTTGATTAGTAAAGGATAGTTATTTTTTACTTTGCAGTTTTTTTGAAGGCGGTTTCATTTTTTTAATAATTTTTTTTATTTCTCCCTTTTGAGTGGTCTTGACCTAAATAAATATCTAGGGCAGGTTTGCAATTAACTTCATTCTAATTCCGGAGCGTAACGACATGCAATGGAATCGTCAATATAAATAAAGGTTATAACCAGGTCTATTTATCTAGTGTATCTTTGAAGTCCACTAGAGAAAAAACATAGAGAAATACATAGAAAATTAACGCATAAAAATAAATAAATAAATAAATAAATTATACGTGATAAATTCCTAAAATCTTTATTCTGACCGAATCCTATCTCTGGTATATCTTGAGGATGTTTCGTTGAAAAGCAAAAAACGTGTCGATTGGTGGTTATTGGAGTTTGAGCGGAAAATAGCTAAAGATTTTGGGAATTTATCACATATAATTTATTTATTTATTTATTTTTATGTGTTAATTTTCTATATATTTCTCTATGTTTTTTCTCTAGTGAGGATGTATTTTTGATAACAAATAATTTTTATACATTTTTTTACCATTAAAAAAATATGTTTACTTAAACGCAAGATTACAAAAAAAATTACATATTAATTTTTTTCATATTGTGTGAAGAAGTGGTGGAAACCACTTCAAAAAAATTGAAAAAAATCCTGAATGTAGAGGAGTATAAAAGACATTTTCGGCCAAAATTTGATGAGTGACACTTTTCAAAAAAGCGTTAAAAAAAAGATTTCAATTTTAAATCTTCCGCCAAAAGTTGGCTTTTTGTTCGGGAGTCATTACAAAAGTGTTTTTGTATGTCTTTTGCTCCTAATAATTAGGAGAATAATCACCGTTCATTAATTTTGAATTTTACAAAAAAATTAAATCAAAAAAGAGATTTTTTTGAAAAACTCGAAAACCGTTTAAGATAAACAGCTGAAAATTTGGCTGAATTATTGTTATTTGATACCAAAACGATCCCCCAAGTGCGAGTAGGAAAAACCGCAAGCGCAGATTTTCTATGTAAATCCGGCTATGCCCTTTATCCTATACTGTCAGCATTACACATACTGGTATTCATATTTTCCTAAGTAATAAAATTTGAAAATATCTACAAAATTAAACTTAAAATGTTAGAGATTAATAATTAAATTAAATAATTAATTGAGCAGATAAACAACTATTTTTAATAATTTTCTCCATTGAATACAAGTGACACACTTCTATTGTAATTTGTGTTCTCTATGAAAGGGAAAATGTAATAACTTTTCGTCATCTTTCGCAATCGGTAGGGGCAAAAGACACATACTTTTCTTTTTTCAATCTCGACATAACTAGATTTGATAGATGATATTTTCGTAATACTTGATTAGTTCTCATGTTCTTGGTACCTGTGTGTACGTATGGGAATATTCTCTTTAATCCCTATATATTTAATCCCTAACCGTCATTTTATTATTTATTGCACTTAGGAATATAAATAAGTATTAATAATAACAGCATTGTAAAAACAATTTAAACTGGTCTTGAGCACGTCGTACACGCATAATTTAAGATTCCCGACAAACTACAAGTTTAACTTAAAATATTAATATTAAATTTAGTTGTTATTAATGTAAAACTTAAAAAAATACGCATGAACAATATTCATATTACCGGCAGCAGAAATAACTTCGTATTTCACAGTATTCTTCAAAAGACACTGCGAAGAACAAGATTATTACCGGGGTCGCTTTAATCAATATAGCGTTAACCTAAAATAGTTATCACATATTTCAAAAACTGCGCAACGTATCAAATTCTTACCAATAATAGTTTAAAGCACTTGTTAAGTTCTACTATTTTCTAGATCTTCAACCCCATAATTTAAGACTTAGTGGGAAGGTCACTTTTATTACTTTAGTTATAATTATACACTTATATTATCCTATGATATTATACGAGCAGTATTTGCATATTTGTAATCACGTTCTCAAAAATGGCTCTAACGATTTCCATTTAATGTACAATATAGAGAAATAAGAGGGCAAAAAATCGAAGTCTCAATTCTGGAAAAACTAGTTTTCGTGCTTTCACACATTAAAACTTGTACGAGTATAAGAAATATGATTAGTAAGTGAAATATGATTCGATGGTAATTGCACAACACAATTTATCTTCTTAATAGCGGTGGCTACAGCATAGCTCTACTATACTTAAGTAATTCTACAATGTGGTCAGACTTATTTTTCGTTTTTTTTTTATATGCGATCAACGAGCAAAGCTCGGTCATCCACGTACTACAACTTGAAAAAAGTGATAACCGAAAGTATACATACTTTCAAATTGTTTTTGAAAAGTTACATTTATGTTAATTTTACTTAGATACACACCCCTCCCCCCACCCCCCCACTTACACAATACACCACTTATGTATATGTGTTAATTTTACGAAAGTGTATCAAAAAAAACTTAGATTCGAAAAGGTTTTTTATATCTGAAAAATTAGAATCAAAGTTAAAAACTGATTGTCATTGTAATATGTTCTACCATCGCTATCTTCATTATAAGGATGAATGGTGGACGTTTAACTTAGAAACTATAAAAGTGATTGAATTAAGTATTTACTTAATAAAAGAAACAATAATGAAAGTCATTGGCACAACTAAAAAGGTTGCTCTACTGACTCGAAAAAACTAACTAAGAGCGTGTCGACTACGCGTTAACTTAGGGTTTTGTAATAATTTCAGACACTCATAAGTTTCATTTAATACATTAACGTTAAATTTAAAAACAAAACGATTAACGTTAAGTTGAATTCGCGTGGAGAGGATTCCATATCATAATCATCGCATTACCGTCTATTTTTTTCATTTCAACGCATGTACGGTCACCTAAAATATTATAATAAAGTGTCGTCAGCGAAATAATTTTCTAATCATAAACTTTGTTATTTGTTATGATAAACAAAAAATACAAACTTATACTATCATAGTGTGTATCTTTGTAAATACAGAAAAATAAAATTCTGTGTCTTTAAAACTTCGTTTCAATTAAATTTCTGTTTAGATTTTTCTGCATATTCCGTTTTGTTTAATTTTTTACACACTGTCGTCACTGTACACTGTCGTCATTAGACTTTACTATGCCCTTAATACGTACTAAACTTTAACTTTTTTCGCCTAGTCGATTTGGAGAAAATAAGCTGTGACTGAATAGGCAGACACGCGAGTGATTCTTTATGGGTTCTATTTTTTTATCGGACGTACGGAACCCAAAAAAATCAAAACAGGTCGAAAATACCTAATAGTATTAAATTTTTTGATTGTCAGTGCTGGTTTGGAATTACTAATTTACGTCTTTCTGCTAAACTACTCGGTAGATGTAAAGATGACGGAATAAATCGACCATGATATACGGACTACGGACAGATAGATGAATGGATGGACAATGGCGGGCAGACAGACATGAAACTGTGAGTTTCATGATTAAAAAAAACAATTATCAAATTTGAAATTAAATCTAACCCAAGTTCGATAAAAATGTATACTGAATAGAATCAACAAGATTAGGTAAAAGTATTTTTTTTAAGAACAGTGAATACTGGATTTATATTTAGAAAAACGGATTTTTCCAAATCATGTCGGGTAAGAGCCGTGTCGCTTCGCGCTCCGTCCTCTCTGACTACCCCGTTAGGGATACAGCGTAACGATATGTATGTATGTATGTATGTCGGGATTGTATGTAGCGTTCATTACTGAAAAATATTAAAGTGCAGGCTTGAAGACGACTCATAAACTCAAAAAAATCAGATATTTTATATCTGTCACTGAAGGAACTCAGTGGAAGTAAACGGAGAAACGAAAACACTGTTTTCGCTGTGCATCACTGTATCGACGATGTTTATTCTGACTTTAGAAATAGAACAGCTTTTGGTAGATTCACCCAAAATTCTAAAAACACGGGAAATTAACGCGATTACCTTTTATTTACCCTGGACGTTTCGGCCGAGTTTCATCGGCCGTGGTCTCAAGTAAACTGTCGCAGCAAGCTTCACTCCGTGTCCGAGGCAGATTTTATTTCATCTAGCCCCGATATTCGTAAATAATTATTAGGGTTCCTACACACAACACTCACGGTGTCCACACACTTAACCAGATGTGAAAAATGAGGTTTTGTCATTTAAATCACAGGATTCCACGCTTATATAAATTGTATCCGTTTTCTCGATTTAAATTTTTGTGTCTCTTAATTTCAATTGATTCACGCACGACTCTTGGCGTTATCGCGTTAATTTCCCGTGTTTTTAGATATTTTATAATGCAGCGCGAAAGTTTAAAAGTTTATAAGTTTATGTTCACCCAAAATTTGCAAGAGATTCATCTCTTGCATAGCCTTCATCTATTTAAGTGTCTAAAGTTTTATGTGACTACGCACATGTTCCTCTGCTTTGATTCTTTAACAAAAAAGCCATTTTCAGAGTTCACATAACTGTTGGTGTCGATCTGCGAACCACTCCCACATCTAACTAAGCATCGCATGCTCAATGTTGGCACTTATCTCTACATATGTAAATACAGTAAGACTCTATACACTCTAGACAACATGACTACTTAACGTAGTAGACATGCATATATAAAAGCCCTACAAAAAGACAGTGGATAGAAACGAATTGTGAGCTTTGATTTGAACGAATTTGATCTTGGTGTGAAAAAATTGATTGAACCCTGAGAAAAGACAGAGGCTACTTTTCTAACTGCATGTGAACGAAGTCGCGAGCAACACCTAGTTTATAATAATGCTAATTCGTCTCCTTTTCTCGATCCTCCAAATAATATGACCATGAGTGTATTACGAATATACCTACTTAAACCATTTTTACACGTAAGTAACTGTAGTACATACATTTATTACATTCCAAATTATATTTACATGTCTGAAGTACATTCTTTACGAGTAGCTCGATAAATAAAAAAAAACGAATCTATAATACACTTTCCCTGCCTTCATCACGAGCAAAACAACATACAACGCATTCCGTTTGATTTGATTCCAACGAGTTTGATTGAACCAATTCATTACATTCTTATGGGTAGGTACGTAATTTGTCATTACATTGTGTGTATTTTATATGTTTTCTCTCTTGCTGCATTTAAAACAGTTCTTATACAGTATCATCGAATAATGAAATATAGATATGTTATAAATATAATTACATATCTATGTTAAAATGTCTATGTTACATATTATAATCAAAATTGTATTATAATAATATTAAGTGATATCATCATGTGCAAGCTCTATCAATGTAATAGTGATTTCAAAGGCAAGCTTAAATTATAATCAATGTTAAGTAGTATATTATGCATAAAATTTTAGTGTAAAACAATTTAATCGAACTAAGTAAAATAAAGTAAAATAATGTATAAAAAGTAAGTAATGTAAAATTAATCGATATAAGTATGTAATCGAATTATTTAAATTGACATCCAATTACAATGATTTCTCAGTAGTTATTATGATGATATTGAACCGATAGGGAGGTGGAGACAGTTTAGACACATAGGCATAATATATTTACATACTTAATTCTCTCGTCGAATAAGAATAAAGATATCAAGCGTCGAGCTGGCATTTCTTAGACTTTAAAAATAGCATTAAAAAAATTAATGTTTTTATTTAATTATACAGATATTATCCTACATCATTATGTTATGTCTGATATTCAACACTTATTATTTTAAAATGAAATAGATAAAGAATAGATATTATCATTTAAATAATCTAATCATAATAAGACTGGTTGAAAATTGAGCATCAAATTATTTTTTGAAGTACACATAAAAAACGAGTTTTATTGTATTTGTTGCTTTATAGACACACAACATAAGTAAAATAACAGAAAAATTGTACTTGTAATTATATTAACATTTTATATTAATGAATCAGTAGTTACATTAAACACCCGCAAAATTTAAACAACTATGTATTTTCATTGTTTATAATCGACAAAAGATAAATGCTTTTCATGATTAATAAAAGATATGTACCTGCTGTTATCACAAATCGTATTTCCTATAAAGTTATCTATCCGTACACCTAGAGACGAGAGAAGATCAATGATGAATTTTTAATCAAATAAGTAAATCCAGGTCATTGCTAGCCTATACGTCTCGGAGCAGATCAGTAAGGAAGTTATTGTTATATATATAAGTTACCCGTAAAACACATTTATAATACAGTCGAATATATATATAAACAGGATACTAGCGACCCGCCCCGGCTTGCACAGGTAAAATTTTTTTTAAACTAAAATAGGTGAAAGAATTTTTGAAATCGGTTAAGTAATTTTTAAGATTATCCATTACAAACAAACAATTAATTTTTTTCTCTTTAAATATTATTAGTATATTAGTATTAGTATAGAAGTATGTAATATTAGAATGTAACAATAAAAGAAACATGAATACGGATACGTCTTTTTTGTACGTTAAATTCAGTTTATAGTAGTTAAGTCGGTGAACGATAACTTGGATTCGAATAACTAAAATTATTTAGACATCTGAGAATGTTACAATACGTTAGTTTAAGCGATTTAGGCATTTTTGTATTTGTGACAATGCGAAGAACAAATTAAGACCTACGGAAACCTCCGCGCGTTTGCGTCGGCTGCGAATCCGACTGGCTCTACAGTTATAACCGATAATCACCCTAAATATCGCCATTGCGTGCATACCACGACGCGTACACTTACATATCACGTACTATAGCTTACTATGAAAACATCCTACTGTTATGCATGTACTATGCTCCTGTTGACCCCAGGCGCCAAATTACCGTCACCTAGTTAACCACTCATTGGCAACGAGTGGACGCCTAGCGGCAAGGCGGTGGTGGTCGGGTGACGGGGTGTAAATGAGCGTTGGCCTTCAAGAAGTTCACATTTTGCTTAGAATTTTTATGGTTTTTCGATCTATAAAAGATAATATGCCCTGAAGTTCTGTGCGAATGTGAAAAAAATAGAATATTTAACTAAATACGTAAACGAAGTGTTTGTAATCTTCCAAATCTCTTATCATTTTAATAACGGAGCTGTTATCACTTTGCTGTAGAACTATATGTATCTGACGACATGAAACATGAATGACAAAAATAATAGAAAATTAAAGGAATATTTTAAATTAAAGTTAGTTTTAAACATAGTTTTTTAAATCGATATACAAATTCAGATATATTTTTATACGAAGATGGTAAAATGTTTTTTATGAAACAGGTTGTTAGTATTTAAAGATTTAAAAATTCTCCCATACAAGTTACTTCAAGTTATTTTACAAGTTACACTTCCCATACTCCCAAGTTCATGAGTACAATTTTTTTTAGATAATAGAAACCGAAACACGTCCCAATAAATCTCTAATTATATCTGTTGACAAATTTTTACGTCTAATTACAATAGTATGATATGACTGTAGTATATGACTTCAGTAACATTTTTTGGTGACTCAGTTAAGAACCAACAGCAAACAGAACAATTATTATTTTAGACATTAAAATTCGGATTTTTATATTATTGTCATGGGTCCAGGTGCCTATAGGATTTTTTTTCTAATTGTCATCTTTTTTATATTATACTTTTTACTTGATAGTTAAAACGATCAAGCAGTGAAAATCGAAGTATCATGACGCTATTAATTGCTTATCGATTACACAATGCGCGATTAGTATTTTTCGTCAAATTTTGATGTTATTAAAATCTTAAAATCGATTAGGACATAGTGCAAAAAGCGCAGTTTCTTTCAATTTGTAGTGAACCGATGCTGGTGCCATGAGTTCCGTCAAGGGTCCTTTTACTTGGTCTTTTCTGGCACATTTTTCTCAACCCTTTTATTTACGAGCTCAATTTTTACTTCTAGATGCAATAAACCGTTTCTTTTTTTTCATTCTTGCCATTTTTTTTTACCATCTTCCTGTCTCACTCATTTGTTTGAAACTTAATTTTCAATGTGTGCTATACTGGAGTAGAAGTGGATACGAAGTCTGTATTAAGCGAAGCGATTAATTCGGTCGTATTATTACTGTATACGTTTTATATATATATATATATATATATATATATATATATATATATATATATATATATATATATATTATCGATAAGTACCTACTACATTTTACTGACGGCTGTGATACATTGTAAGTACTCATTATTCGAAATTGATTAATAGACAAATAATACCTAATCAAATTGTATAATTTTTCAGTGCAAAGCTCATAATGTCAATGTAGCAGCAAGTACAATGTATTTTATACTTCGTTTACAATTTAGATAAATTGTTAAGAAACAAAACTATTTGCATCTTATTCAGCTTTAATTTTAAAAACATTAATAATTTCTGTACCATTTTAAAGTTCAAATTCGCAGAACGAAATCATCTTGAAGTCATCTGTACGCACGCGTGTCAACAACAATATTTTCTTAACAACGATATTATGTATCATTAGTTTACTTATAAACATCAATTGAGCAACCTACGATAACTTTTATTGTGATAAAATGATCAACAACCAGAGACGATGCTAGGTCACGGAAGGGCGGTCCACCCTAAATGAATTTAATTCTTTTTTTTTAAAGTCGACGGTTCAAGTAACACTGTAACGTTAATATTAAATTTATATCATAAAATATTTCTATGCCATTGATTCAGCAATTCAGCGTAATATTCAATCGTAAAATGTGTGAGGAGAACGATGAGATTTGAGGTGTATTATGTAAAGACCGCAACGTTTGTCGCTCCGTCCTCTTTGACTACTCCGTTAGGGATACAGCGTGAAGATATGTTTGTATGTATTCTATCGGCTGTTTGTTGTTGATATCGTTTAGAGTTTATCTGACATTTTCAAAAAGACTAGAATTCAGTGTTTCACTTACAACATTTCTGATATCTATGTCGCCGTATGATTGTAAACACCGTTGATAAATTGTGAATTGTACCATACTGCTTACAATACAACATATTAATTTTCGATAGTTCATAATCTATCCATAGCAAACCGTCAAATTGTGAAGGAACGTGCACTTACAGGATTCTTAATCTGTTCGATTTTATCACCCATGAAATTGCGAATCGTCTCTAATTGGTCGGTCTTGGCGGTAGCTCGTTATAACTTAGGTTATGTTCGATGACTAACAGTTAGTTGTCACTGAAACTTCACGTGTTTCGTTAATCGCAGATTCAATTTTACTATATAATGTAACTCTATTATAACTTTTAGCTATTTTCAACACGAAAACTATTAAAAATCACAATAACATCTGTGAGTTCATGTTCGAATGACAGCCAAAGAATGCGCATGGCGACAGAAAAATTCGATTTTCATTCTCCTGTTGACAGTTTTTTGATTCTCTGGGGGGCTCTCCCTTTGCAATACCCTTGATTCATTGGGACATGTTTCTGTTGGGGACACCTTTGACATCCATCCTAAGTGCCGCCCATTACGCCGATACTACCATATATAACTAATACACTTAGCCATTTCCTCATTATTAGAATTACCCAGAGATTGAATAGCAGGGAGTTACATTAGGAATAAAATGGCTGTAAGATTTTTATCAAGTATATTTACAATATTATTCTTAATATTGCAATTTAGGTGTAATTGCGAGAAACTATTAGATGTTATTGGTGATCTCTCTACCGTCAAAGACAAAGGTAGGTACATAATATGCTTCAAATTGCTGACTGTTAGTTTTTACCATCTGATCAAACATTTTTCTCGTGCGAACACTAATTAACGTTCCGCTATACAGTTGAGGTTAAAATCTTGATTATATCTTGAGGTTAAAACCTTAGACCACGTAATAAAATAAGCATTAACAGATGAATAATATAATATCTAATGTATCCGTTTACTTACATTGCTTTAATAGTTAATTATTACTTACATTTAAATTAAAATAAAGTGAAAGGAAACCTTCACATGTTGTTATTACCAAAACATGCTTCATTACTTTCTAATTTTGATCATTAGATTAGATACACTTACTATCGAAATATTAAAATCATGACTATCGGCTACTTAACAACTACTCCTATTGAACTATTTAAAAATTTACTTAAAACGAAACTACAGATTCGGAGATGTGTCACTCGTAATATTGCTCGTAATAATATCTTTATGCCAAAACCTCAGATTTATTTGAAATTTTTATTTATAAGTAAATATAATGCAATCATATTACAATATTGTTTCAGGAATAGTACCAAACAGAACAAATGAAATAGAAGATGTTTACTTGAGATTCTACAATGGGTATGTAAACAATTAATTTTCAATTTCACATAATAATGGTATCAATTTCAACCCTCCATAATACATTGCATAGTGTAACATAAATACTGTACAATATGAAGTGTAATGGTAAACATTTGATACAAAATAATTTAGAAATACTTGCTGCATTTTTTTTAATAATTCTTTTAATTTTTCTGTGAATCAATAAAATAAGAAACGAAACTGGAATGATATTTCGAAACCTCTTGTTAAATTGCCTGTGTTCTTATCCATTGCGTTACTGAAATCTGCAATTATTATTTACCTATAATTATTGGTGTTATCATGGTTATTATCATAAATGGTTTAAATTAAATAAAGAATTAGAGATAGAATTTTCCATTGACATAACAGTGTACCTACATACGAATAATATCACGAGAGAATTACAGATTGACCTAAGCCCGGAATAATGTCATCAATTATAAATGGCTATTGATTAATTTGTATATTAAGTCTAATACATAGCTATTAAATAAGTTACTGTACTGAACTAATCAGAAGCCGTTATCACAAACTTGATAACAAACTTTCTGCACCAACAGTATATACAAAGCAAAATAGGAACATTGTTTTAGAAGAACTAGACCGTGAAACGATATGTATAATACTGGCGAATCGGAAACTAGGATTGACAATCTGTATTTTGTTTTGCCTTCAATTCAATACTCGTAGTACAAGCCAAATATGCTTAGTTAAAGGTCATAAAATTGATATTATATCTAAAGTATTATGTGAGTGCATCGGAGTTTGATAAGACACTAATGTTAAGCTAAGTTGTGTGAGAGCGTACATATTATTAAAAAAAGTTTGAATATAAAACCATTAGATGGGTGACGCTAAGGGCTCCGTACCACTATACAAGTATTCGCGTTACGTATTTAACAATTTAAGGCGGATTCAAAAACAAACTTAACCATGCGGTTGAAAGACACGCTCTACCGTATAAAAAAATGTAATATATTCGACAAATTCGTAATTTTTGTTTTTTTCCCTTTTATTATCTTGTGAGACCTTGCTTCTTGACTAATTTAATGATTCTAGGTCAACAGGAAGTACCTATAAATTCTTGTTAGAGTACATGTCTTTTGAACGCGTAGCTTTAGATAGGAAGCTTGATTTTTTAACAGCTCCAAGGGATCATAAACCTCAGTACTTGATGTACATAAAATTCAACTTAATAGATTGTAGAGTTGACTGGTCGGATATACGGATAAGCCTTTGATTTTCAGAGGACTTTAACAAACTAAATAGCTGCAGATCCAATTTTCGCTATTCAAACGTTCCTAGTGTACATAAGTTTCTTAAATTCTATCTTGTAATTAGTTTTTTAACTATCTCATTTTAACCTTACTATGTATGTCGATAAACAGGAAAACTGTCAAGGAATTCATAGAAATCCAACTCTGTCAAGCTAGCAGTCTACTCGAAATCAAGAGCTTCAATAAAAGTAGCCCAACCATTCTCTACATTCATGGTTTCATCGAAACTGCAGAAAAAGAGAGTGTCCAGGTACCACCCAATAACATATTTAAAATAAATATTCATCAGTTTTTTAGTTTTGCATTTATATTGTGTTGTAAATATTCATTTTAATAACAATGAAAAAAAGGTTCATAGTTCATATCGTTCATATTCATGGTTATGAACTTCATAACGAAAACAAAAACTTTGTCCACATAAATAAGATTCACGGAAAATGCAGATATAAAAGACTTATTGGAAATATTTTATTTTTGATATTATACGCGCTTATCTAAATATCGTATTCTATTTTTATCGATCAATATAACAATAATCAGTAATATTACAGTCAAGGCATATCATACCCAGACATCTGCCCAGTTCATGAGATTACTGTGATGAATTATATTTTGTTCACAGTATCTACTATTAACTATCTAAATTAACATTTTTTGTTTTCTATTCGTAAAGAATATATGAATTACCTCATTTTGGTAATTATATTCACCAATCTTAAAAATATATAACATGTGGGCAACATTTTACTAAAACGTTTTAAACTTTAATTTTATGTATTCGTTTAATTGTTAGATATCGCTTATTATATTTAAACAATATTCCAAAAAATAAGAAACTAATTAGTATTACAGTAACTATTGTACAGTATAAATATTGTTTTAGTTAAACAGTAGTTTGTAAAGTTTTTAATCGTCAAATATAAGTACTTAATTAAAATATATTTTGTAGATGTTTGTTCCAATTAGTATCGAAGCTTGTACTACTCGTTCATTTATCTTCAGGTCATGGTGAGTGCATATTTAGAAACAAGGCCTGGCACAAATGTCGTTCTTCTAGATTGGTCAAATATGTCCCATGGATCGTATTTAGTGAACGCTGCTAGGAACACAAAGAAGGTAGGTATAAGCAATACAACATTTCTGTACTAGTCTGGGAAAGAAAGATAATTTTGGAATATGAAGAAAGTTATTTCAACCATTACCAAGTACATCGAAATCATTTTTTAATTATTATCATCACACTGAAAAAGTTTTACATGTGTTATCTAATATTTACGTAAATTATTACGCAAATAATAAATGAATTATTTATATACAATGAAGTAAAATGATAGTAAAAAACGATTTTACGTTGATTTATTTGCCTATTTAGAATTAGCATATACCTACAGTGTTGAGTGTAATTTTATTCTAATGAACGACCTAGCTAGTAAGTCATAAGTAAGGTCTAAAATCATGTGTGTGTTTGAATTACCTAAATAAGAGAACAGACATGAATTTAATGTAAAAAATAAAATATTTGCCAACTTTAAATGGTAATGTTACTTAACTACTTACGTACACTTACTTAACTTGAGTGCGGATTTACTCACGCACGCGACATTGCTCCACTTGACTACGTGGTGAGTGGTTTGGGTTGCGCTCCAATTATGTCTTTTCATACACCATGTAACGTACATTGTAGAAATCCATTTATTACAATAGATGTTAGTCAATGAGTATTCAATTTGAACTATCAGCTGTATCCAGAAACCGCAGGCTTTCACATTTAAATAATACAATATGCAAACATACCTACATAGAACTAGATCAATAAGTCGTAAATAGGTAAATGTACTCGTCTTTACTCAAGGTGAGTACTTATTTTGTGTCTACTGAGCGAATACGGATAAAATACAAATCATGTAAGGGAAAATTAATATGCATTTAAAACGTTACACTAGAATAGTAAATGAAAACCATGGCCATGGCCCCACGCTCTGGCGGAGCGTGACGTGGGAAGTAACTTTCCTCTAACGCGTGGCGCTTTGCCGTAAGTGAAAGCAAAACAGTGCTCTTGTTTCATCGCTACGAATGGGCAAGTCCAATTCCATGTGCGACAATGGACTCGTTTACGACTTTTTAATTTAGCGTATTTATGTAATTTAATATTAAATTGAGTATTAATTTTCTTTATTATTAGTTTTACACAAGTGTAAAAATCATTCAATTATTTATTCATTAATCGTTGTAAGTACGAAATTAAGTGAAATACCTTACATTGTTGACTGCATAAGCGTCAAATCGCATTTGAGCTAGATGTTATTCCCGAACCTTAGTTGAGTGGTAACACTCAATCTAGTAATATCGTCACAAAAAGCAGACGCATGTAGCCACCCGCTTATTTACACAATATTTAGCGATCTTTAGGGTAGCGAGTACCATCGAGAGATACATGCCGCATTTTCGTGCATTATGATCATTGACCAACGGAAACTAAGATTACGCATAAAAACCGGTCCAAAGAGTCACATTAATGACTTTGTCAAGTCTCATGATATTACCTATGCATTATTTCTTCGTAACTAAAGATAATATCCGGCCGAGAGATGACGACGATACCTATTTACGCGCGAGGCGACACTCGACCTTCTTTTGTACATATTCTCTGGTACTAGTTTCATAGTTTTATGGTCTGGTGGGTGTTCCCTTCTCTGTTTTATATTTTCTCTGGCGAACACCATCTCTATTAGGTATGACGTAAAATGCGTAATAATTCAAGCTCTGGGCACAAGATGTCATTAGGAAACAAAATCCACGTGCGGAACAAACTCGTATGTGTGAGTAAATACGCATAACATCTTTCTAAATATATTATATACATATACGGTATTAAATATTTTAACTATATATAGGTAAGCATTTAATTAATTACTTACTACTGGCAATTAATGCAATATAATCGAATTATATTATACCATTTCAGGTCGGCCAAGCGGCAGCCGAACAACTTCACAAACTATTAGATGCTGGTTTCCAATTAGACAATCTTCACATAATAGGTCACTCATTGGGCAGTCATGTAGCGGGCTACATTGGCAGAGATTTGAAAAATATTTACAAGAAAACTGTTAAAAGGTAACTATGGTACTTACGTTTTATAGCCATTTAGAGTTTTCATAGATTTAACACGGCCCGTTTTTTACTTATGTCATACCTAATTAATAGATCTCATTAAAGTGTATTTTAAATTGAACATCAAAAGAAAGTCATGTGTAGTTGTTTTTATTTTTTGTATTTTAAACATATAACATGCATATCCATATATAAGGACCAGGTTCCGAAATGGCTCATCGCTGACGTTTTTAAAATGACTAGAACTTTAAAATATTGAAGCAATGTTTCAAATTCAATATATTTTATTTCCTAGAAGTGTCTGTAGCTTGTCGGTTAGGTGTTTAATACGATCATTGAGATCGTAATCAATGCGTAGCCCCCAGGAAATGAGACATTCAATGACATCTTTGAAAACGTTTAACTATTGCTGCAAGCCAAAGCTATAAGGCGGTAGTCTCTGAGCAGGTCAGAGGCCTTTGAAGTCGCAGCCGATCTGAGTCGATTGTTCATCCATGCGATCCCGAAGATCATGAAAGCGCGCGTGGTCTGCGCTGTATTGGCACCGCAAGGGTACAGAGGCTCCGTTGTGCCACCCGAGAAGTGCTACGGCATAGAGCGAAAGGGGTTTCGGTGCGTTCCGTAGGGGACCTGGAGATCTAGGGACTTGCGTTCAGGATTCTTCTGTGTCACTAAAAAAGAGGTCAGGAGCCGTACAGCCTAATAGAGTATATCCAGTCTTCTCATTACATTTGTAAGAAGAAACCTACGCCTAGAAGCTAGAGACTTACACCAGACCGTTACTGATACTATTTTTATTCGCAATAAGATGTAAAACTTTCATATTTTCATACAAGCTAATTCACACCATACTAAACCTAGATTAAAATTCAACCGCATCTATTATTTTCTCATATCGATGCTTTCTCAACGGGTTTAACAATGGCGTGTCAATAAAGAAGAAATTAATAGTTCGATATGTTGTCTGTAACCTACACATAACTCACACGTAAATCGATATATTTTTGTAAGAGAACATATTATGGCACGTAGGTGGTATTAGTTACGGTCCAACTCTCATTTAGAGGTATGTACAATAATACCTCTACAATCGCTTGTCCACAAATCATTATGTGTAACAATATTTACTGACCTAGCGCTACACGAATATAATGATGTCGTACGAAATCGATCTCAATCCTGCATTTTCTATAAGATCACGACAGACATTACTGCTTAAAAACTACTCTAAAATTATAGACACATCCTTAGCGAGTATCTAACTATGCGATGACTTTTTAACGCGTTGATTACTAGTGAAACGGACTGTGACTGGGAATAAAAGCGTGGTTATTCAGCGCATGAGAAATTCTTCGTGTTCATAACTTCATATTATCTTAATATTAAAAGTATTGAATGGTCTTACTAAGTAATAATTACATATACAAATACAAATAAAAAGTAATAATTACACATACAAATAAACAAAAACTCGACTGCTTTAATAAATAATTATAAACAAGATTATAAGCCTGTGCATTGTGATCATAATCATAAACGAAAATATAAAAATATCAACTAGATTCATCGACTAGATTGAGTGTTCGAAACCCTCTCTATGTTGTTCTCCACTGAGGCTCGGGGACTGCATCTAGCTGAATAGCTCACTTTCAATTCGACGTTTGTACAGTGTAGCACGTAGCTAATTTTACTTCATTTTATTCGAAGTACTTGTAAAATACTTTCAATAAGTAATTTAAAAATTGATGCTCAGTTTAATATACTACTAAATATACTTTTAAAATTGATTTTTAATGTATTAAACTTATTTGTTATACCTACGTAAAATAAAAACGTCGTGAGTAGGTCTTGCCCATGCGGAGCGATGACACAATAGCACTATCTCACTTTTACTTACAGCGAAGCGGCAGTCCGTACTCCGCTCTACCAGCACGTTGCGCCATGATTATTGTATAGATGTACTATTCTAGTGTAACGTATAATTCAATGTAAAATACACAGAACCTCACCGAAGAACTGCCAAAGGTGAAAACCCACAAGCTTGCAACATATTGTCTAAAATTCGGGAGCTTTCACCGTCTCGATGCATTCTCTATATATTTATATGCAACATTACGAGCCCACTTGCCCCACTTACACATTATGACCGCACCGCCCCCACTAGCGGAGGCGAGAACGTCTTCTGCGACACCCGTAGGGTCTCACACTTAGAAGCCCGATCACGTAATACTACACGCACACATGCGGACCTTAAGCCACATTGTAAACTGCCACGCGGAATACTAGGCACACTAACCGGCCTTCAGCTGTCTCGCCGGTCGGGTCCGCTAGAGGTCCGGCCCTCACCCGAAAAGGAAGCCACTTAAAATGTACGCAGGTGTAGAAACCTCCCCTGGCGACGCCTTGAACTCGAGGTCCGCCTTCCATACGAGGTATCCCTCGGCTGGAGGAACCCTCAGGCGGTCGACCATCTGGCAGGACGCCTTTAGCGCTCGCCCTAACGCGACCGGTGATGCTGTAAAAGCAAAGCAACAGCAAAGAGGGGTTTTTTTAGTCGATTCAAGTCCGACACTACTCAATCGGCGTAGAATCCGGCTGAGTGTCCGTAGGGATTTTTTCGCCTCTCAGAAACTTGCCATGATTTTCTTGCCAAAGTGCAAAGGCCTCAAAGTCGAGTTGAGTCCACGAATGGTTGAGTCTGATAGTATGCATTAAGAGAAGAAAACAGTTCAAATAAAACAGCAATTCTAATAGAAAATTCAAATCAAAACTGGTATAAATTGAAACTGTGTTGAAACAGCTTATCAAAACTTGTTATTTTAAGCCTTTTCCGTTTTTTCAGATTAACAGCACTCGATCCAGCATTTCCGGCATTCTACCCTGATGGTGTGGTAATGGAACACGTGACAGCAAGAGACGCTGAATTCGTAGATGTTATCCATACTGACGCTGGTGGATACGGCGCACCGGTGCGGACTGGCACTGTCGACTTCTGGCCCAACGGCGGAAAGAGTATACAACCTGGGTGTCCGAAATTCGCTCCTATACCTCTATCGGATGATAGTATGTAACGTATTCTTAACTTCAGTTACCTTAAGAAAAGTGTTTCTTCAATTTCTTCATAAAATATTCTAGATTAAAATAAGTAAATATTTTTAAAGTTTTAATCAATATCGCCGTGAATATTTATTCTGTTCTGCTCTAAAACATTTTATAAGAGTTAGAAACCCTCAATTTCAGATCTCTGTAGCCATTGGCGTTCTTGGAGGTTTTACGCTGAATCCGTGCGGAACCCCGAAGCTTTTCCAGCCTCACCTGCAGAATCTTACACTAAGTTTAGAGAAAATCCAACCCCTGAAGTCGGAATGATTTATATGGGATTCAACTGTGATACTAAGTAAGTAAACCTTAGATATATTTTATATTAGCAAGTGGATCGATTAAATATTTTATGTCTCACCGCTGTCACCGAACTCCTGACAAATATTGCTTGGAAATTATTATGTATTCATTTTACACATAAACACTCTATTTATCATAAAACCAATATCTTACCCATCAACATATTCAGTAACTTTTAACAATATTTCGTTATTTTTCCCTGCTTTGATGGTTGTCCAAGAGACAAAGCACTTTCAGTTGTCCAAAGGACAATTTTAGTATTCACAGGTTCTTTCAGATTTTATAATAACTCCTGTTCGAAAAAGTACGTTGCTTAGCATGGATTTATAAATCTATATAAATAAAAATGAACGTTTCCTTGTATGTTTATCATATATTCGTTCCTATATCATTTAATTCGATTGCGAAGAAATTTTGGTGAGTTGTTCTGCGTACGCTCGCAAAGGTTTTTGAATTAGTTCATTTGGTAAAACGAAGACCATGCAAGAACGAAATCGCGGACATCAGCTAGTATGTAAATATTATTATCAATCCTTTTTAGTAATTAACACAATAAACAAATTGAAAAAAATAATTTACTAACCTAACCGACCAGTATAAAAAATAATAAAGTACAAACATAATAACTACGTATATTCTTCGTGAAGTCCGTACCTACCTACCTTGACTAAAATAAAAGGACCGGTTTAAAATTTTAATAAAAAATAACTTCCAACCTTCGTCCTTGTTTCCAATGTAATTTGGTTCCGAGGAAAAACATGATACTTTACTTTATTTTAATGGCATCGTTGCATATTACATAATATTATAGGCTTTTTCTTACTTACATTTCATTAATATTAAACTCTCTTTCTTCTTACCGTTTTACCTAAACTACAAAAATATTTATTTGTAAATAAAAATTTGTAGTGTTTTCTCATTCTGTTGTGGACAACTCAGACGACTTGGAAAACTTAGCAAATTGTGACAAAACTTCAATTTTTAAAAATAGGAATAAAGGCTAATGATATGTATGAATACTTGTTTTAATTGACCGTCAATGCATTTCTCAACCTTCAACGCTGTATTCCCATATGAACTATCCGTTGTGTTACTTATAAATTTACATGATACTATAAATTCCGATAAATTCGAAATTATTATAAGATATTATAAGGAAGATCAAGGCTGACTTATGAAGATCAAATAGCCAGAGTGTTAGCAGATGGAAATGTCAAAACCTCTCACACACATAGGCGAAAATGTGTGAGGAGAATGATGAGATTTGAGGAATCGAAAGAAGTATGTAAGAACCGCAACGCTTGGCGCTCCGTCCTCTCTGACTATCCCGTTAGAGATACAGCGTGAGGATATGTATGTGTGTATTGTAAGGTATAAAGTATGTTAGCTAAAAACATCGCTCGGCAGTCGCCACTGTAAAATATAAGGTCCTTTATCCATGCGTAGACTTACCTATAATCGACTCGTTTCGTGCGCGACTGCGATTTCACTTCGCGTATTCTCTCAGTCGTATGCGATATCCGCAGCAGGGGCCTAGACAGAGCGGCTAGACAAATGGCAAACATTGCGTATCGAAACACCTGCTGGCGTCATTGTTCCGTCAAAAATGACTCTTGGCTACGTTCTATACGGCGGTTTTCACACGATTTTACGTTACGTTTCACATATAATTGAATAACGTTTGACTACAAATTTAAAATTCGTTATGCTATACGAGGAATTTGTGATTCTATTCTACTAGCGTTTACGACAATTGAGCCATTTGTCTAGGCTCCCAGGTGGCATAATTGTCGTTCCACATTCTCAATTGTCGCTCAATAGACGTTAGTATAGTGATAAAACAGAGTGATAAATACCACGTAAACACTAGCGTAACGAATTTTACATTGGTAGTCAAACGTTATTAACTTTCTGTTCTATTAAATGAAAGTCGTGTGAAAATCGCCGTATAAAACGTAGCCAAATGGCACTTTTCACGAGCAACGCCAGCAAGCGTTTCGATTGAACGAAACGTTTGCCACTTGTCTTGCCGCTCTGGTCGCTATATTTATGGAAGGAAAAATAACGAATTCAGTGATCAGTAATAATTATTACTACATAATACGACGTAATACGTAATGTTAATAATAATAATTAATACTACATGTAATATAATACGACACCATACAAAAGGCAGTACAGTTGAAGGATATTTTTTGCCAATTAAATTATTTAACAACTACATACTCTGATGATAAAAAATTGTTTTGCAAATTACAACCTTATGTACAAGGAATATCTATGAAATTTATATAACTTTGAAACGCATTTTTTTAATATTGTTATTATAAGTGCGAAGATTTACAGAACTTAATATTTTATTAACAATTCTTTTAATTCACTATTTTTCAAAAGCAGTCATAAATGACTTTAAATTTTTATTGAAATAAAACAAGAATATGTACATGGTACCTACCTGTAAATTTTAAAGCTAATTGTTTATTTTTTTTAAATAGTGTAATTAAAATAATTAGAAATAATGAACGCAATTGTAAAAAAATATTTGAATTTTAAAGTAGATGGTACGGTTTGACTATTTTTTACTAAAATGATCACTGTTGCCATGTTATAGCGATTAAAAATTTGGAAGCGTAATTAAAATGTTGGTTATTTGACTAGTATATATTTATACTATATAGTGTAAATATATGTTATAGTAATTAAAGTTTCATTGATCTTAAATTACTTTCTAAAGCTTAACAAAAATTATTTATTAAAAAAATGGTCCAACCATCCTCTTCACAATGGCGATTGGAACACAGTTTTTGGGATCGATTTAAACATGTGAGAAATACCTATAAGTAAAATTATGTTCGTTGTGGACTTATTTATTAAACTTAAATCAAATATTGGGCTTATTGACGCTAAAACACAATAATAAACATGAATATGAATAAACATGATTTTCACCATAAACTGATACTGCCAGCCAGTATTTTATCCGTATGAGGGTACTCCTCGATGATTAGTAGTAGAGACACAAAACTTTGCACATAGATTTAATTTTCATAACCAAACATGATTTTCACCAAAAACTGATGCTGCCAGCTCAGTTTTGCCAGCCAGCCAGCCAGGATTGTCTCCTCATGGCCGTACTCCTTGATGACTAGTAGTAGAGATACGAAACTTTGCATGTAGATTTTATTTTGATAGCTAAACATGATCTTCATCCTGTCTTTATCATATCTCTGTCATGTCTTTATCTCAATCGTGGTTGATGCTTCAACCAGGATTGAAGCTTTCATTAAAATACACCAAAAAGAAAATAATAAACCAAGGAGTTCATAAAATCCATAATATCGTGTAAACCCCAAACCTACAAAATTATCGAATATGGCTGCTCTACAGAAGTGTCATCAGCAAAAGTGTTATAAATACATAGACACCTACTATCTATAATCATTATGTTCATGTTCTTATGAGATTTCAAAGCTTGTCGCACAATTTACTTAACCTACCCCTTACAATAAAAGATTACGCGACAAGCTGAAATCGCGTAAGAACATGAACATACTGATTATAGATAGTACGTATGTATATGTATCTATTTATAATACTTTTGCTGATGACGCTTCTGTAGAGCAGCCAGGGTAGGGTTTACACGATATTATGGATTTTATGAACTCCTTGGTTATTATTTTTATTTTTGGTGCATTTTAATGAAAGCTTGTTTTTTAAAAATATCTTTTTTACTTTTAATTTATTTGTTTTTCATATGCCACAATGGCATACCTGATATACCCGAATATGACAAATATTTAAACTAAGTAGTGGATTACATCCTGAAATAAAATGCATTTTCTCTCCGAATAACTTAATGATTTTCTTTTTTTATTGTTTTTCTAGGTCTGTTATGAACTACTTTAACGATTATTTAGTGTAATAAAAATGTAGTAGGCAGTAAATATAGATGGTGTAGATCTATGTAAAAATATGTTTGCAGATGATGATGGGTAATTTTCCGAAATTTTTCAAAACATGGAAGAGAAATTTAAAGAAAAATTTTCGGAAAAATTTAAAAAATTTAAAAATATCGAAAAGTAATTGAAACATATGAAAATGCCCGTCATTATTTGCAGGTGGCAATTAAGTATTTCATTTTGTAATTTAGACTCATTATTTAATCCTAAATATAAATAACTGACAGAGAAATTTTGTTTCAGTGCTCAAGGCTCTTATTACTTGACTACAAACTCGCAATCACCTTTTGGCAACGGACTGGATGGTTTATATCCAAAACAAAAAAGGAAATCTACAAAACATGAAGTTATAAATAAAAACCAAATTTGAACCATTACGACGTAAATAATCTCTCAGTTTGTAAAACGTACTCTACATAATGTAGTAGGACTATTTTAAGCACTGGAAAATTATAATAATCTCTGTAAAATTATATACTTTGTTACGTATTCTTACGAGTACATCGTGAACCTATGTATGGTGAAATATACGATATATGGTGAACCTATGTATGGTGAAAAATATAGTTCAAAGTAAACCGCACCTTTAGAATAAAACTGACCTAATTCATAATTTCAGTCTATTAAATCGAACCTACTTACCTATCTACTATCTTGATATAATATGAATTTACCTATTTGTCCGCCCCATTCGACAGTATTGGGCAAAAGTAATTGTAAAAACAATTATAATTTTTGTAATTGTAGATTTTTGCTTAACAAATTGTTACAATTATATTTTACAATTACAGTTTTTAATTGTAATTGTTTATACAATTACATTTTGCCCATAGCTGCCATTACATACATGTCGTAAAAATATTCAAACATTTATTTGTAAAATATCAATTTGATTATTTTACTTAAATTCATTGTCATGACTTGCCAAAACAAAACCTCAAAGTTTGAATTAGGTCAGTTTCATTCTAAAGGTATGATAGGTGTAGGTTATCTATACATATAAGTGTGTAGGTATGTATCATATAAGTACCTATATCAATCAGTTGTAAAATAAAAACGTAACTACGATAACATTGTTTAAATACAAGGTTTTCATTGTTTCTGAAATGAGTAATATGGAAATCTGCATATTTTATGAAATAAAAGGTTTACAGTCTTAATGTATAGGTACTTGTTTAGGTACGAGATTATCTATAACCTTGCAGATTTATGAATAGTCCTAATTCGAGACCTATATAATTGTATATATGAATGTATAATAATATGCATTAATATCTAAATTATCTTACTTATTTTTTCCAATCACATTTTATTAATTTTAAAACTGCCCTTTTCTTAGCCATAGGTATAAAATTGTATCTCATTTCTTTTGACTGTGATCAATATTAACTATCTTTTATGTACTGAGTAAATGAGTAGCTGTATGTATAAATGAAAAATATGTTAGAAAACCAGCTGTTTTAGTTATATTTGTACATAAATATTTAACTAAAATTCCTATTTCTCGAACGAATCTTCTTTCTACTATATCATAGTCTACTTTCTAGTTAAATATTATAATCATCGCCTACGTTGTACGCATGTTCAGTGAGACAAATGAATTACGTAAAAATTATTAACATAACACTTATACTGTTGTATGTATATAAAGGTTACTACTAATATTGAATAAGTAACGAGTCATTTTAGGACTACAGTTTAATTGGTAGAGTGCCTATACATAAATTTTCATAATAATAACTTTTTGTATACAAATACGTACTAGTACCTACATTTATTATGATTTGTAATCATCACAAAATATGAGATTTAGATGTTATGGAAATATACAAAGAGCGACCGAAGGTTCGGTTTCGGTTCTCGTTGCGGCCAGTTTTCGCCAAAACAACCAATTTCGGCCGCAGTTTCGGTTTCGGCTAAAAAATTGACGAAATTTCGTACGCGCCGAAACTCAATGTTCGCGAATTGTGTCACTCGGCTAACTTCGGGTGAGTTCGTGGCTTGCGTGTGGTGGTGGTGGCGCGACTATGTTGAGTTATGTAGTTTTTCTTGCTTTCTATTGAGTAATACTGTTATACTTTTTGTTACATACTTCAATTACTGTTGTTAATTTCATTTAACACGAGTTAGCTGTCTAAGTGTACCTAAAAAATGTAAACTACATTTTATTATACAACATAAATTTTAACATACGATAACAATTTTAACGGTTTCGGTTTCGGCCGAAACTGAGACCGAGGCCGAAGATTCGGCTTCAGTTTCGGCTTTGGTTGAAATTTCTCTTTCGGTTGGACACTGATAACATAGTAATTAGACTCTAAAACGCACAATAGTCTTAAATAATAATTTAAGAGTTTACATTTGTTAAAAATAGTGCTAAGAAGTTAAGGCTCATCTACATGCTCAAGCGGACATACATGACTTAATCTGTAAATTTACGTGACATAGTTGTGAGTCGGGTTGAAAATATTAACCAAGCCGTATAAGGTCACAGAAGAATACACCTCATAGAGACGGGATTACATCCTACCTATACTTACCAAGCCAATCCTATATATACCTACCAAGTAAGATTTTAAATACCTAAAGATAAAAGTTTTATAGAAAGGAGACAATAATTTACTATCTTAGCCATTATTCAATTCATTGGACAGCCTGAGACTAACACTAGACGTATTCAGCTGAACTGAGACCTTAGCGTTCTTAATAAGACACTCAGACTATCTGATTAAGAATTCAGCCTTGAGACTGCTAACATAACATAACATAACATAACTTCACGCTGTATCCCCAACGGGGTAGTCAGAGAGGACGGAGCGCCAGGAGTCGCGGTCCTTACACACCTCTTTCGCTTCCTCAAATCTCATCATTCTCCTCACACATTTTCGCCTAGGTATGCGAGTGCTTTTGACATTTCCGTCTGCTAACACTCTGGCTATTTGATCTTCATAAGTCAGCCTTGGTCTTCCTTGACTTCTTTTACCACTCACTTTCGCTCTGTATATTTTCTTCGTCAGTCTTTCATCACTCATTCTTTCCATGTGCCCGAACCATCTAAGCATTCCTTTCTTCATTTTTACAATAACACTATTGTGCAACCCTGTCGTACTGCGTATCTCATGATTGCTTATCCTGTCCGCAAGCGTGACACCGCACATATTTCTGAGAGACCGCATCTCCACAGCATTTATCATACTTTCACTCGATCACACTTGAGACTGCTGTCTGAGTTAAGTCACTTTCGTCTGAGTTAAGACAAGTAACTTATGCCCGATTTTACCAAAAGTCCCCTAATACTTAGCACACTCCTAAAACGGGATAGGGGTCTACTAACGACGAAAATTTAAACTTTCGTGAAATCGGGCATTAAACTTTTGCTTTCGCTAACAGGAATTGGACGTAATTTTTATGTTACACTAATTAAATAAAAAATCAGTAAATTAAAATGTATTTTATCGAAGTAAATTAAAATTCATTTTATCTATTTTTTATTACTTACATTATTGTGCAATTTTTCAATTATACGACGAAATGGTGAAGTTATGTAAATACATAAATATAAACATATGCCAGAGAATATGTAGAAAAGAATGCCGACTCCCGGCTCATACGTGACCGAATCGCCTACTCTCGGACGAATACGTAGGGTTGTTGCATTGGGTGTGAGATGCGGAGATTATCTCGTTTAGTTATACATTTAGTACGCAATAATAAAAATTATAGTTTAAAAAAACTGAAAAAACACGCTTTAATGGCAAACCAAACTAAAAAGTAGAAAAAAAAAAATAAAAAAAATATAGTTTAAAAAAATTTTTAAGTATCAAGAGCTTGTGTTACAGCAATAGAAAATTGCAACAATCGATTACGACTAATTAATTTGGAATAAGATTAAAATAAAAATGAAATTATTAATAAAATAGTTCGGTTTGCCATTAAAGTGGATTTTTTTATTTTTTTTAAACCAAAATTGTTTATTTTATACTTTTTAGTTCGGTTTGCCATTAAAGCGTGTTTTTTTCAGTTTTTTTAAACTATAATTTTTATTACCCAAAATTCAAATTATTTGAAAAAAACTTAGTGTGGTCCACTGTAATACGTTTGCTCAATAATGTAATAATTTCAAAATGCATGTAGAAACGTTCCGTAGCGACATCTATGGTACCATAATCGTACCATTAATTTTTTAAATTTCTTTTTATCCTGATGATTCTAGTCAGGACATTACAACAATGTTATAAAATAATTGTATTGTAATCAGTCCTTGACCCCTGTGCAAATTTTCAAGCTGATCAGACTTCTGGAAATTGGTAAAAATTACGCTGAAAGATTCCGTTACATACATACAGGTGAAGCTAATATAAAACGTGTAATGTAAAAAAAAAAACAATTCACATGGATAACATTTTCATATTTGTTAAATTTAATTTCTTGTAGTTCGATATGTTGAAGAATTCTGGATTTAAATAACTAAAATTGTTTAGGAATCTAAGAACAATACAATATTTTCGTTTACACGATTTAGACATTTTTGAATTTCGACGATGCGAAAAACGAATTAAAGACAAATGGAAGCGGTCGCATGTTTGCGTCGCGTGCGACCCCTACTGGCGCTACAATAATTACTCATATATTCACCCAAAATACTGCCGTTGCTTGTGTGCGCGCCACAGCGTGTACGTATTAGCGCGCACACATACAAACCGCATACGCTAGCTTTCTATGAAGACGTCCTACTGTTACGTGTATACTATGGTTTCACTCATAAATACCTACAAGATAGAAATCCTATCCTGGCCGTAAAAGGGCTGCAGCTACTGCTCAGAACGTTTCTTTTTTGGCTGAGCGTCTTACTAAGAATATTAAGATCTGAGTTCGACCAAAAACGTCCACTAGCAGTGTTATTGAATGTTCTGCATATTTAAGCTTGAGCATGTTGTAGCACTTGAGAAACCAATAACATACGAACATCACTAGTAAAACAATTTGACTTACAATTGTTCATTTACGGAATTGTATCGGAAATTAATATTTCATCATTTATTTATGGGTATCGGTACTTTGTAAATATAACATGATTGATCGGTACCCTATGTAATCGATTATGTGATTTTGAGACACGAGCACTGTCAACGGTTAATACTAACATTGTAAAGATTTTACTAATCTTACTACAAATGTCACGAGTTCTTGACAGATATTTTTTGCAGTTGTCTCATGATTGTTCACTTTTTATTGATGATGTAAAGTTTTACCTATAACCCCGTAAAACTTTCGTGGTTTCCGAGCCCTTAGAGAATGTGAATTCCACTCATGAAACTGAATAGCTTTACACGTAAAAATATTAAACGCACGATATTTTTTTTTAGTTTTTCATACTAAACGACCGCGTAGGAAACTTCACTTTACCTATATGCAAGTTAAAAAATAAAATTCGCGAATTAGGTAGTACTTTTGTTTTCTGTGCTCAGTTTTTAAGATGTGGAAATTCCCTCTTTCAGCTAAAAGACCATGAAAATTTTGCGGTGTGTATTACTATTATCGTTAAGACTTTAATTATAATTATTCTACTATGTTATGTATTGTTTTACTGTTACTGTTAATTATTCAAAGTCGTCTGTATTTTATAACAAACTGTTCGTAGCTTGTCAGCTCAAAAACTAAATCTGAAAAGATTATATTGATATTGATAGGCTGTACTTTGTTAATAATTATATTTACGTTTTGGAATTGTTCATATTAGATAAGTAAGTACCTAGGCCTGGTTATTTAGTAGGTATCTAATTCGAAATATTTGTGTTCAATTTGTACTTAAACGTACCTCGTAATAATATTTAAAGTTTATACTATACTTAGTTGAACCATATAGTTATATTTTGACAATTGTCATTAAAAAAATAAACGCATATGTTATTAAAGACAACATATTTATTTCAGACAAATGAAATTAAGTAAAGAAAAATAACATGTAATGATTATAAGTACATAACACTGTATAGGTAAGTATATAATAGAACTACGAATTTGTACGAATTACATATTAATATACACAATTTAATTAAAGAGAAAACTCCAAACATGTAAGTATCTGGTATAAAATCGCAAAAAATTTTTCATTCAGGAACAGAAGGTATTTCAAACCCACGTATTGGTATCGCTTCATCTTCAGCAAAATGTTTTATAGGATCATTACCTACAACGTAATTCTTTACTAAATAAAAACCGAACGTTAACACACCTGTAAGCAGAAACCTGGAAAATAATACCTGTTTTAAAATTATTTCATTCCAATAGTACTTACCGTAGCAAACGAACTTAAAAAATTATGAAACCATATATTTAAACCCACAAAGACTTATAATTTTATGAACATATTTTGAAGTCCAAGGAAATTTGAAAGTATCGATTAAATAAATATGAAATTACTTAGGTAACAACAAAAGCTATTTCTAGCGTGGTGCCAGATCCCGACACAAGATATGTAACAATTTTTAAGAATAATTTTGGAAACGGTGATATTTTGATCGAGGTTCTATACTTTTTTGTTACCTACTTATTATTAGATAAGAAAAAACCCAACTACACCCTTAGCACTAACGATGATTTACTCGTTACGGGACGCCTGTACAATGTACCTACTTACTTAAAATAGACACTTTCTTTTACTATTTTGTACAAAATTAATTTCGAATAAAACGAACTCAACAATTCAGAACACACCGCCTTGACTGCCTTGACTCTCTAAAAAAGTTAAAAGCTGAGTAGGTACCTAGTAAGTATATAATATAATACATAAGTAGGTAAGTACTTACAATCCCATCATCATTTTCGAGGAGAAAGTTGTTATTGATATTACAGAGGATCCTACAGCTTACGTCTTACACTCACAGTCAATATCTTAATGATGACTAAAATATCATCCTGATACATATGTACATACCGTTATGAATATAGATAAACAAGCATTCTTTATATTGACACAATTACGTGTAACAATAACAATACACCTTTGATGATTAAAATATAATTTACTTATGTGAACTATTTGAAATTGATATGTAAGTACATGAAAGTAAAATTTTTTGAAGCATATATATACTTATATAGCTACTATTGTCACAGATCCCAGAACTCCCATGTTTACGTCATTTTATTAAAGGTAAGAATTTCACTATACCTAAATGAGTACTAAGTATAGTAGGTAAGAACGTATAGATATTAGCTAGCTCGGAGCACGGGTGCTTTAGGGACATTCTAGCAGAGATGGATACAAGTTACAGCTTGATCAGCTTAGCAAGTGAAGTCTATTCCAAGGTATTGTAGGTAACCTAACCTAACCTAACCTAACGTTTGAAAGGCATTTCTGAAAGATATTTGTGGAAGGCACAACGGAACGGTAGGAGTAGGAATCAGACTTACTCGCTCCGCATTATCGTGGGAAGGTTTCTGAACTTAGATGAGAAAGTTTTCTGCGCTTTTGTGGATTTAGAAAAAGCGTTGATAGAGTAGCGCGAAAGAAATTGTTAAGTCTTCTGCCTGAATATGGCGTGGGGGACTATCACTGCGGGCTGCGCGGTCATTATGATAATATTTTTGTATGATAGATGATGACATGTTGCTCTGGTTCGAAGTCAGTCTGTTCAGGCGTTAGACAGATCTGCGTAATGTCAGCCTGGCTATAAGTCCAAGATCCCGTGAACGTCAAACCTACGTCATTATAATTTAAATTGAAAACTAATTGGCTGAAAATGTTTCTACGGAAGTAAACTGCTGCAGCCCTGCAAGTAAGAACGACTGATTACTATGAACATTCGGTCGCGGTGACTTTAACAGGGTGCAAAGGTGCATAAAATTGCTGCTCAAAATCATTATAGTACAAAGCGTGATTTTTTGATATTTTTCACGGGATACTTTTAGAAATCACTTAATAAATTTCCAGACACTTTGTATTACTAGTGTACTAGTGCCACAGCTAGTTAGGTTTATCAGATAATCCAATTCTATGGAAAAAGTGAAGTGTCCCACATAGGCCTCCGCCCCGAGACCTTGTCCATCAGATCGGACAACATCTGTTGATAATAGTAGCGGCTATCTTGGCAGGACAAGAGTCGCAGTAAGTTATGTCTTCCTTATGCGAGACCATAACAGAGAACGCCGAGCGAGAGAGGGCCAAACCCGTTCGAAGACGACGATGTTGGTGCGGTGACAACGTTCACCGCACGCCGTCAGCCCTGTAGCCTAGATCAGAGAATAAGACTGAATAAGGCTACGGTGTTCCCTGCCTGTTGTAAAAGGCGACCAATGGAGCCTCTTTGGTCGCGGCAGATCGGCATAGTCTACAGTCTTTTATCCATGCGACCCCGAGGAGGATGAGAGCGCGTGTGGTCCATGCTGTCGTTGCACTACGAGAGTGCAGGGAGGTTCTGTAACTGTCCCCCAAGGAGTTAGGACACATTACGAGGGGGACTCCGGTGTGTTTTATAATATATCCCGGAACCCCTCGACACCGCGACGAGGATGACCACCGTAGTAGTATTGGTAGGTAAAAGCCTACTCTCAGGTACATATAACCCAGTCCTATTCCCAGTACCTATGTTCAGGTTTCCCGTGCGTTACCAAAAAATGGGTGCTGTTATGCTTACCTTTCTATATTTGTGACTGCAAAAGTGTCAGAAGTATCTAATCCGTAATATGTTGTGGATATATTTCATGAAATATTTATAATAAACTAATATAATTTGAACTTCACATAAAACATTCGACTAGGCTGTTAGCGCAGTGGCAGAGCATCTGTCTTCAAAGCCGGGCCCCTGGGTTGGAAACCTGATCAGGTTAATTTAGGAAATGAACTTTTCTAAATTGAGCTGGATACTGGGTTTTGCTGGGAGCTCCAGTTCGTTGTGTGGTTCCCATTGTACAGACTTAGTGCTTGGTTTGGGGCCACGAAATTTGTGTTATTGTCTGGAATATTATTGTTAAGTATAATATAATAGGGGTTGAAGTGTGAAATTGCCGTTTTAACGCACTGGCCGCTTTGAATTAAAATTAAACTTGCATGATGTCAGATTTCAGAGTAAAACTTTTTTCATATGAAAACTAAAATATGTTAAACTTTAAAAAATACTTTTTGGCGGGGACTAAAGAAGAGAGGTTGACATTTTGTTTAGACTTTGTATTTTTTACATTTTTGGGAGTTTCTATGTACAAAAGTGAAAGTATATTGTATTTTAAAGTTCTGTATACCTAAGTGAAAAGAATGGAGTAGGTCTAAATAAACATGTGTAGCTGAAGTTCTCGCGCTCTTCCAAGAAATCCTTTATAACTTCAGTTAAGCCTACTATCACTTTACTGGAGGAGTCTTACGATAAGAAAAAACAAATTTACTTGTGATTCTACTTATTAATACCTGACATTGGCAAATGCGTTAAACTGTGCACCATGCCATAAAGAAAGAAAAAAGAAAGAAAAAAAACTTTAAAAAATATTGACATTTGATTGTTCGACTTTCAATTGTTTTTACATTCCGCTTTTAACGTGAAGATGGATACCGAGAAAATCAGACTAATTTTCGAATACGAGTTCTGACGTGGGACTAACGCAGCAGAAACTGCTCGTAACGTCAATGCTGTGTTTGGAGAGGATACGACTAATGAACGCACCGTGCGTTTTTAATTTAACCGCTTTAGTAGTGGAAACTTCAACTTGAAGTATGAACCACGAGGAATACCAGCCACTAAGATAAATAACAATGAATTAAAGGTTATGGTGGAAGCTGATTCGTATCAAACTACCAAAGAATTAGAGGCATGGTTTGACGTTAACACACCCGCAATATTGACCCACTTGGAACAAATCGGTAAAATTAAAAAACTTGAAAAATGGATGCCTCATGATTTGAGTGATCTGCAGAGAATAGCGTGTAGAAAGAGAATAGCTCGTTGAAGCTTGCTTACCTTACGAGTGTTCAAAAAACCTGTCTGACCAACAGGTAACATTGTGAGTGAAGCTAAGCAAGCGAAGTGTTCCGCGAATTCGTTTGTATTTTTATACTGATATGAACAAATTTTCAGGCACTTTATCAATGACGAACTTTGGAAACGAAATTTTCGTATACTCCATGGAATTAAAAAGCGATTTTTATGGTAGCAATACACATAATAGTACATAATTACTAAAAAAAAATATATAGTTTGCGGGTGCTACAAACATGGCATAACTCGAAAAAGAAATAGAAATCTTTGTAATGAAATATGGAGATTTCAAAATTTACGCTTGCATTTCGAAGATACGAAAAAGCTTAATAAATGTTGTCGTATATGTTATAAAACTGAGCTACGAAATCAAAAGCTGGATTATAATTTTTTGAGAAATCATAATTTTTGTACTTTCTAAAGATTGAGTGCATTAATATCTAATTTCAATTTCTCTGAAACTACCTGTATAGAAATGCCACGCCAGAGTTTTACCTAGGCATTTAGAATATTTTGCGCTTCGCTTGCTTAGCTTCACTCACAATGTCTGATCAGACAGGACTTTTGAATAATGTGCCTTGTTAAACCGGTACAGAAGTGAAGGGATTTTGGATCGAATTGTGACCTGTGACGAAAAGTGAATTCTTTACGATAATCGCAAGCGAACAACGTAATGGTTGACCCTAGGTCAAACTCCGCACCGATGCTTTAAAGCGAAGCTTACCCATGGAAACTTGATGGTAACTGTTTGGTGGTCACTTCATGGTACAATTCTCTACAGCTTCTTCAGATCCCGTGAAGCAATAACAGCAGACGTCTACTGTGCAGAACTATGAACTATGATGGCGAAACTCACAGCAAAACAGTCTCAACTCGCCAATCGATTTGCACCATGATTGCTCCATTATAACGCAAGACCTCACTCTGGTCGAGAAACCATTTTAACACTACAAGACATGCAGTTAGGAACTATCCGTCATCATCCATACTCGCCGGACCTCGCCCCAACAGACTACCATTTTTTCCGCGATTCGGACAATTTTTTGCGTGGAAAAAAATCTTGTTGACATGAAGCAGTACAAAATGCATTTCACAGTGTTTGTGGAGTCAGGGTCCTCAGAGTTCAATCGCAAAGGTTTAAATGAACTTCCGATTAGACGGCAAAAATGTATAGACGACGAGGGTCAATACTTTGATTAAATAAATATATTTCATCCTACAAAAAAAACTTGTTACAATTTTTCAGTATGAAGCGGCAATTTCATACTTTAACTCCTAATATATGTAGTTACCGATGTTAAAAACTCACTCGACTAATTGTATTTGACATGTCTTCAGTAATACACCGTTGCATATCACTCAATATACGTGACTTCACTTTAATGTAAAATAGTACTATTTATCGAGGGCGGAAACCTCATATAAAACTTTTCAGGTCCAGTGTCTGCTGTTAACACTCCATCTGATAAATTTTTAAGGCCATCTTTACCTTGGATGCGATTCATTACGAGATAAAATCCATAAATTAAAACACCCGTTAAAAGAAACCTAAAAACAAACAGAAGAAGGTCACTTCGTAAAAATAAAGTTGAACACAAATATTTCAAAAAATCCACTCGTTACACAACTCGTTATGACTCGTTACTTTAATGAGTTTTTATGTGGTTTATATCCTAAAAACTCAGATCAAAAAAAAATGAAAGACAAAGCCGTCGCGAATGACATAGTAAAACTATGTCCTGCCATATACATGCAAAGTAACACACAAATACAACCAAACTGAGCCTTGTATTATTAGTTCCAGCTGGTCTGTTATAAGATTGCTACGTAATTATAAATTACTTTGATTTACCACAAAAATTCCGAATTCTGTGGATAAAAGATGCAAGAACCAGTTCTCGAAAAATAAAAAGCAGGATGGAATCACGTTTCACATGTAAAAAAGCTTGGAAACTCATAATTTCAATGAATAAAATATAAACTGCTTGGAACGCCAAACCTCAATAGGTGTTACCATTAGTAGATGTCCTATGTAAGTAAATCGTGGGCAAACTACTACTACTATAAAATAGTACGGGAAAACTAATAACGTTAATAGTAGAATTGCATCGTCAATGATAGTGTTATTTTTATAATAACTGGAGTATTAGGAATATGGCAACACTGAACTACGTACCAACAAGCAACAATTATAAACCGGCCTCACTGTGTTATTAGCAGCATTACATCTTTCTTTTTTAACCGACTTCAAAAAAGGAGGGGGTTCTCAATTCGGTTGTATTTTTTTTATGTTTGTTACCTCAGCACTCCGTCATTTATAAGCCGATTTAGAAAATCATTTTTTTGTTTGGAAGGGTATACTTCCGATGTGATCTCATTGGAATTTCACTGGTATTGAAGCTTGGACTTCGAAGATACACCAAATAACACCAAATAACAATAAATACACCAATTTCACTGGTACTGAAGCTTGAAATTCGAAAATACGGCAAATAACACCAAATAAAACTCAATAAACTCCTATTGTAAATCGTAAGTGTATATTGTCTGTGTGTGTCGAATAAAGTCTATTGTCTATAAATCATTTGTGCTACAAAATTAGAAAAGAAGTGTAGTGTAAGAAAAGGAAGAAACGAAAAATAGAAAATAATAATAAACCGACTTTAAATAAAACACTAAAAAGTAGCCGCCTCATATTAGAGACAGTAATTCTGTATACGTTTTTAAAAGACGAGTTAAAGAATATTATCTCTCCTTACCACCATAAACTATATTGTATGTATATGTGTAATGTTTATATAATCATTACTTTAGTACATGTAGTTGTGTATTTGATATATATTTTAAATGTACTTTAGTGTATGTATAATTTATTTATGATATGTTGTATGATCATAATATGTATGTATATAATATATATGTATAACGCATATAGTGTGTGTTATATTTTGTATACTTTTTTGCGATTCATACACATTAGATTTTGCTTTCGTAACGGCTTTTCTATCACAGATCTGCTGGAAGAAATTTCACGATGAAATAAGCAGTACCTTTGTATATAAATTTCATTCCATGTATTTCTTAAACGTGTGTGTATGTACACAAAAAATTAAATAAAAATAAAATAAATAAATAAGTAGGTACAAAATAACTCTATCCTTTACTAATCAAGACTCGAGTACAAAAATAAATAATTTCACAAATACGATACTTCTTCTTCTTCGTCTTAAACTTCAATAACTGTCAAGTTGAATTATAGTGGTATTTGTATGGAATTTACAAATTTATTTTTGTACTTGAGTTTTGATTAGTAAAGGTTTTGTACTTATTAGTGTTTTTTTTTGAAGTCGGTTTACTTTATTTTTTATTTGGTCTGAGGCTGAAAATCGTAAAAACAAACTTTAACAACGATTCTTTAATACATAATCTTTATTTACCGCTCCTAAGACATACATACATACATATCCACACGCTGTATCCCTAACGGGGTAGTCAGAGAGGACGGAGCGCCAAGCGTCGCGGTTCTTACATACTCCTTTCGCTTCTTCAAATCTCATCATTCTCCTCACACATTTTCACCTAGGTATGCGAGAGCTTTTGACATTTCCATCCGCTAACACTCTGGCTATTTGATCTTCACAAGTCAGCCTTGGTCTTCCTTGGCTTCTTTTACCACTCACTTTCGCTCTGTATATTTTCTTCGTCAGTCTTTCATCACTCATTCTTTCTATGTGCCATTGTGACATTTCCATCCGCTAACACTCAGGCTATTTGATCTTCACAAGTCAGCCTTGGTCTTCCTTGGCTTCTTTTACCACTCATTTTCGCTCTGTATATTTTCTTCGTCAGTCGTTCATCACTCATTCTTTCTATGTGCCCGAACCATCTAAGCATTTTTACAATAACACTGTCGTACGACCCTGTCATACTGCGTATCTCTTAATTGCTTATTCTGTCCGCAAGGGTGACACCGCACATCTTTCTAAGAGATTGCATTTCTACTGCATTTATCATACTTTCACTCGATTTCAGGCATATCCAGGCCTCACTACCGTACAATAAAGTTGGCACCAAAACCGTATTGCATAACCATTCACATTATTGCCAGCCGCTACCCGTCTCTCCATATCCAACTCACATCTTCCATCCCTCGAAAACACACTCCCCAGATACACAATTTCATTCACTTGTTCTAGATATTTTCCATTTACCCAAACCTCACATTTCGTTTGTACCGCTTCCCTTTCAAACACCAGAATCTTAGTTATGTTCACATTCATGTTCAATCCTTTCACTTCACATTCTTTTTTCATGCACGTGACTAGTGTCTGCAACTCTGCTTCTGATGGTGCTATAAGCACAGCATCGTCAGCGTACAATAGGCTGTTTACCATTGTTTCAACACATATCATACCAATCATACTACCTTTCATTCTCTGGAGTCAACTATCCAAATACAGCACGAACAGCCAGGCAGACATCATGCATCCCTGTCTGACACCTGAACAGACTTCAAACCAGGGCGACGTGTCAACTTCTATCCTTACACAGGCTCTGTGACCGCTATATAATCACAGCCTGCAGTAAACTAAACAGTTACTTGCTAAGCTGACCAAGCTCGTGGCCCTATAGCATGCACAGTCTAAATGAGAACCTTTCCGTTTATAGAGAGGTACTATGTGCGCCAGTTCTCTGGAACCTCCTCCTTCTGCCAACAAAGGTTGCACAGTGCACAGAAGGTATCCCAGATCCCAGGATCACACTTGATCTTCTCAGCAGTCACCTCATAAATTCCCGCAGCCTTTCCACATTTCAAACTAATGGCATCCTCCAGTCCCCGACCACCCGACCAGAGTGAGGCAATTCATTAGAATCGCTCTCAGTATCAGAGACGAAGTCGCCACTCTCATACAGTTCCCCATAATATTCACGCCATAGCTGCAGAACATCTTTTTTATCTGTTAGCAAGTTGTTTTCTTTCGAGTGCACTTTATTCATTCTTCAAGGTGCCGGGCCACTTCGGTACTTACGTACTTATTTCCAAAATAATTTCGAATTTTCCTCGAAGTTCTCCGACATCTTATTTTCGTCTAACACCCTACACCTTTCACGATTCTCTTTCACTAGTGCTTTCGTTTCTGCTTTCTGCAGATTATATCTATCTTTCATCAAATTCTTCATCCCACAGTCATTTTTGGTAGCAAGGTAGTCTCGCCATGCTTTCTTCTTCTTGTACACAGACTCTTTTACCTCATCATCCCACCACACATCACGCTTTTTACCGTTCCCAATCTTATTCGTTACACACACTTCTTTCGCAGCCTCGATCATACTATCCCTAAGGTTTTGCCAACATTCTTCAAAATCCTCTATACGCTCCTAATGCTTTATATAATATTATACGTACTACGCTATATTTTTTATGTGAACTATGTATATATAGGTATATATATGTACATACATATTATATTTATACTGACTACGTATATTTCAAGAACAACATTTTCATAAACACACAATAGGTATTTGTTAGTGGATAGGTTGCACAATTATTTTGTGTAGTTTAAAAAATGGATAACAAATAAAAAATTAAAATGTAATAATGAAAATGTAATACTCACAATCCAGTTGGCATGCTGATTTCAATGTAAACGATCACTTTTATTACGACAATGATCGATGAAAATTATCTAAATGCATTAGCCTTACTTATAGTTAATATCACCTGATTCTAATTAGAATATATAATTGTTGTATTGTAAATATTGTTATTTTGGTAATATCATAAACATGCTTTGTCTGAAATTTTTTAATAACAGTCACGAAACAAGAAATGATAACGTCATACATAAATATTTTACTTTATGTATCGCATAACAATTGCGTAATAAGTACCTACTCATTTAGATTAAATTTTCATCAGATTTTCGCGTAGACATCATCATCATTTGTCATGTCTGTGTTCGTCATAGAAGGCGAGTCTAGGTATCATGAAGGTCCGTGAGTCGTGACTACAAATATCTATATATGAAGCCTGAAGATTTTATTATCGAACCAATATTGGTATAGTTATAAAACAATGAGAAACTGGGGTTATTTAACCAAATTCCCCGTTAATTACCTATAAGCAGTCGATTAAAACTATTTATCCCACTGCCGGTGAAAAGAGTGGCAAAATAAATACATACAATCTATATGACCTGTGGCCTACCAGGACGATTTTTCTCTGAAATGCCGAGATTTTGGATTTGATTGACGAAAATTTACTCCTTTATTGCTGAGAAAATAAACATAGTTATACTTGGCTGTTTAGATTTTGTAGTCATAACGAGCATTCCTGCCATCAAGAAGCCAAGCCAAGCCAAGCCAAGAGGTCAAGTTCGAGTCTAACAGATTGTACTCTACACAAAGTACTTTATTATATACTGAAACAGAAAACAAACTCTGGTCAAATGGGTAACTGTATAAGTAATGCCATCTGTTATCCACAGTTGAAACTACCATAAGTAAATACATAAAATGTAGGTATATATCAGTGGTATCAAACCTACCGATTTTTCTACCGATATGGGCTTTGCTCTACCGAAATACCGAAATGCAACGATTTTTCCACGATTATTTACACTTTAAATGGCAACCCTTTTCATTTATGCTTAATGTTACGGGGAAGTCCTCGATAGAGTAACTATAGACCTAGTGCAGAATGTTCCATATATTTTGGGGAATATCCTTGTGTCTTACAACTCGATGTTATAAGGGGCTTCCCGCTCAGGAATTTACCTGTCTACTCTATATAAACAGGAATTCAGTTTTATTTTTTTTCATTCATTTTCTGAACTTTGAAGAGAAAGTAAAAGATTATTAAGTTAAAATGTCATCTGACGAGGAGCCGAATACAAGTGCGAGTGCCAGAAGAAAAAAATATCTGCAATATTATAGAAAAGAATGGGAAGAAGAATTTTCAGGTGGCTACAAGATAGTCATAAAGGCGAAAGTTATGCCTATTGTAAGAGTTGTAATAAAGATATCAACATTACATCAGGAAATGACGCTCTTAAGAAACATAGTTCTTCACAAGCACACTCAGTATCATCAAATAATATAAAATCACAACCGAAGATATCAACATTTACTGTGACCAAGACTCAAAAATCTGATACACTGGTTAAGCCTAAGCAAGGTAAAAAAAATTAATTATTTTTTCCTGGTATACATAATTATGCTTTATTTCAGATATTTAATGGGAAATAAAAGAAACTTTATTTTAAATGGAAGTCATTGGAACTTTATTACAATAATTACAAAGCAGCGTTCTTCAAAAAATTATTTCTTCTGGTGACTTCATTATGGTAAATAATACTGCGGAATATTTTCTATTTTATAGATAATATGTTAACGCCGTAGCGCTGTCGTTCACATGTCATATCTATTACTACATTCACGAACTGCTTAAACTAATTATCTACGTGATATTATAAACTCATTTCAATGACGCGTACATAGGACAATAAAAAAAAAGAAAATAAAAGTAAATAAATAATGATAACGATACCAGATAACAATCTATTTTCCGCTTTCAAACGACGACCACAGACTATTAATGTACTAGCATACAGACAGGAATCTTGCAGGTGAAGAAAATAATGTTAGTACGAACACTAGAAGCGGCCATTTGGTAGAATGGCATGTACAAAAAAGTAGTCTAGGCATGACATCGCAATATTAACTCGTCATAACATATGCTCGCTCAAAAACAAGGTTATTGATAATTTCGATGATTTTCAAATCGTTTCATGGAACATGACAATATGAGAAAAAAATTATACTAATTTTACTTTATTGCGCTCCGCAAAATATGTCGTTTTATACCGGTAGGACATGCAACGAAAAATCCAAGAACGGAATTGTACCGATGTCATAAGTAAATATATTTTTTCAGAATCGTATCACAAAATCGATTTATCGAACTCATCATAACATATTTCGATTAATTCGAATATGTTGCAATAATTTGTTCATCATTCTAGTCGTATCGTAATGTTTGTCATACAATAATAAACCTTGAATTGGTTGAAATTCGTACCTTACAGTTTTTAATTTTTAATTGCCGAATTGAAGAAATTGTGACGTAAACGTGCTCCTTAGTGAGACTATATTTTTAGCTAACATTTAATTATAGACGCGTTACAAACAAAATTACATTTCTAATGTATCGGACTCGCAGACTAAAAATATTTTCATAGCGTTATGTAGTTTTTCGATGAATGTACCAGCCTGTGACCACAACAAATTTTTAGTGTTGCCAAGGAAAGTAAAAAATATATAGAAAAAAAACTCAAGTTAATTATTATCTTATTGCTGAACTGATGTAATTTATGAAGTATTTTTCATTATAAGTAATTATTATAATTATAATTACTTTCGATTGTAATGAAAAAATATTTTTTATTTGTAACCTACGCTGCCACCTATGATGGAAAGTTGAAAGTGAAATATTTTAATTTTAATTCAACTAAATTAAAAATCAAACGAGATCGTAGATTAAGAACACATTCAGTGTTCTTCCTAATTTGGTAAAGTTGTTATTCTGTCATTACCTCGTTCGTAGTACTGAGATTAATCGCACTGGTACTCTATTGCCATTAGGTGACAATAAATAATAATTTACTTTGTGGTTCGACAACAAGAGTTTTTTAAATAGATACTTGTGAACCACACATCTACCACTAGTAGATATTTCGTTGATTTTTCGTTGAGATGGTATTCTTGGTATCCACTATGGTATTCTTTATAAAGTCCAATATAAAGTCGACAGAGATACTAGCGCCGCCTCGATGAGTGCGGCGGCTAGTCGTACTGTCGTAAATGAATTTTTTGTAAATGTTTTTATTCGGATCTTACAAGCTTCTGGTAAATCGGCTTCATTATTATTATGTGGAAGCGGATTATAAAAACTGTGGAACATAGTCGGTATCCACTGCAAAGCCTTCTGCAGATCTTCATATTTTTTCGTCGAAATAGGTTTTAAGGTTTGCCTCAATGGCTGCAAAAAGGTTGGAATACTATCTTCAAATACTTTTCTCCTATTCCTGATCAGCGAAACTTCTCGGAGCACTCCGTCACTGAACGAAGTTTTATAGCTAAGGATCCCGAAGTTAGATTTTTTAACTGAATCCATAGACATCTGAGTATGGAACAGGTTTTCCTGAGTACCCTTTTTTGCGATGTATAAATGGAGCTGATAAAGCCATATGAAGGCTTGCAAAATTTTTCAAATCATGTAATTCCATATTAACAACATCTATAGGCAATTTTCATATGCCTTCTGCAGAATGTTTTCATATTATCTATAATCATTTTCATTGACTATCTTGAAAAAGGAAAAACTGTCAACGGCGAGTACTTATTATGCGAACTTATTGCAACGTTTGAGCGAAGAAATCAAACAAAAACGGCCCTATTGGGCTATGAAGAAAGTGTTGTTTCATCAAGACAATGCACCAGCTCAGAATCCGTTATGCAATGGCCAAAATTAATGAATTAGTGTGAATTGCTACCTCATGCACCCTTTTCGCCATATTTAGCCCCCTCGGATTATTTTCTGTTCACAAACTTGAAAAAATGGCTCAGTGGTCAAAGATTTTCCTACGATGAAGAAGTGATGTCGGCAGTTACTAGCTATTTTGAGGAGCGAGACAGTTCTTATTATAAAAAGGGTATCGAACTTATTGAACATCGCTAGGAAAAGTGTATAGAGCTGAAAAGAGATTATGTTGAAAATAAATATAATTTTTTCCAAAGTTTTTGTATTTTCTTTGTTGGGTCGGGTACTTATGGGACCACCTTCGTATGTCATAAATTAACTTCATTTCCTTGCACTAAAGGGCAATAGAATCACATTATTTTAATTTCAACCACGCGAAAATACTGCATTCTGACTAGGGAGTGACAAATGAATTTTGCAGCTTATAGCAGCTACTGTAGGTACAATAATGCAAAGAAACCATGCTTATTTCATACGTCATATTACTTACTTTGGTAAGTTCTAAAGCATTGTAATAAATTTGACTGCAGTTTTCAATAATTTGACGTGAAAGTTCATCGTATCTAGTTAAATACCTAGCCATTTTTTAAATTTCCTTATGCATATAATAGTTTTTTATACTGCATAATGCTTGTATACTCGTTTACGCACACGCAGAGTAATAGAGTATCTAATTTTACGCAGGCAGTTTTGGCTCTATCAGGACACATTTCAAGAAACATGATTTCTGAAAATCTTATCGGTACAGCAACCCCGGGGCTGTACCAGTACGATTTTATACCCAACCTCACGAATTGTTCACTTTATCGAAAGGGCTATCGAAAGTCGAGGCAAGTATCCACTTACAATGTTTTCAAAAAATGTAAAAAAAAATTTTAATAAACCTACATTGACTACATGGTCAAAGTTTTTGTTTGAATTGCCAATTTTTAATTTATATAGATACATAGACAATAGAACCTACCTATGCTAATACAGGTATGGTATGGTAACGTTCTCTCTCGCTCGTCAGTATTGCTGTATGAATAATTATTAAAATTGTTATTTTTTTTTTACATTAGTTATTTTGACTGCCTACCCTGTTCTGAAAACTCTGTGCACCATAAACTTAATATATACTGGCGTATAGACGTACAAAGAGTTCGAGTTAGAATATAATCATATAATCTTTTATGATAGTGGCACGAGTAGGAAAGGGACAGCAAACGAAACGCTGTTGTAACCCGTTTTGAACGACAGGTTGTCACAGATTATTTTCGCTTTAGTCGTCACAAGTCGTCTCGTTGTGGATGACACTGTTGACTTATTTTATTATTTTGTGTTATTCCTGTTTTATTTCAAAGAAATACTGTATTTTTCAGAAGGGAATCATTTTTTTCATAGGCGACATTGACAAATTCAACGAGCTCTATACATACGTCTATACGCCAGTATATACTAAGTTAATGCTGTTCACGTCACTGTGTAATGAAATATTAATAATAAATAATAATGAACAATAGATCTATCTATTACTGAAGACATCGGCTATTATGAGCATAGATAGACCTTTGCCTTACCTCTCAAGGGAAAATCGCACAAAAAAAAAGAGTTTTGGCAGAATTTTATGACGAGCAGTTTGGCGTTCATTTTATTTATTTGCAAATTGTTTTCAGTGGATATTGTGATATAAAACTGACGTAGTTTTGCGTCTCAAGTATATACGCTGTTATGCAACATCTGGAATTATTAAAGTAAGCGCTTGTTTAGTAGTGTGACATTGAGTTTATTTTAGTGGCTTAGTCTGCGACAGCGGATCATACTAAAAAAACTGCCGCTAAAACTATATTTGCCGCCAGAAACTCAATAGAAATATTAAAATGTATTTCTTCGATTTTTTAATCAAATAATGTGAAGAATATTATATCTGCTACTGAAGACATCGGATGCTATGGGCATACATCCCCTTGCTTTGTAAAAAAAATGTTGTCTTGGTTCTTCTTGTGATTGTTTCTCCAGAAGTTGTCATTAGGCTGATGGTCTTGTTACCAATGCCTTAAGAAATATAAATAATTAAATAAAATAGTTCTTGATATCAACATACAATTTATTTGACATTTAATAATATAATGGTCATCAACATTCATTTGTATTCTGAATCTGATTTATTCTAATTTGGTGATAGGTAAAAGCTAGTTGTTAATTAATTTCACTGTGTTGAGTTACATATATCGATGTTAAATAAATGTCTACAAAGCCAATAAAAATGCCGTCAGTTACAAAGGATTCCACGATATTAAAGATTGCAGTTGAAATGCTAAATGCACCTGATAAGGTGCCCCAACTAATTGAATTTGATCAGAGCCAGCCTTTGTCAAGTATTATTCAGTTGCTTTGTAAACCTTGGGGTCTACCAGACCCTGAAAATTACGCGTTGCAGTTCTCCGAAAGCAACAATCAAAACTATATTACCGAGAAAAACCGAAATGAAATTAAAAACGGTTCAGTATTACGACTGGAACAATCGCCTGCAAAAACTGTTCATGATATATTATCGAAAATTAACATGGGCGTTGACGCTGAGCAAACTACTGCTTTATCTAAATTGTCTACGTTAAGCAGTGATCTGACCTTCGCATTGGAGTTCATCAACAAAAAAGGTCTTTCTTTGATTATTAGTAATATTGAAACATGTAAATTCAAAGGTAATTCTCTTAAATATGCTTTGATTACATTTGTTGAACTCATGGATCATGGTATAATATCATGGGATATATTAGAAAATCAATTTATTAACAAAATAGCTAGTTTTGTTAGCAACCAAACTAATACACAAGATCCTAAAATAATCCAGTCATCACTTTCAATCCTTGAGAACATTGTACTTAATAGTTCTGGAAAAAATTCTCAAGTCGAGAAAGAAATCACAATTCCTAGTTTGATCTCACATTTACAAAATCCTTATGAGGACAGTATTATTCAGCAAAATGCTATTGCCCTTATCAATGCAATATTTTCCAAAGCAGATCTCACTAAGAAAAAGACAATTGCAGCAACACTGTGCTCAAAACAAGTGCGCAATGTCATTTATGAGAATCTTGTTGGCGCTAGTGAGTTCTCAAAAAATGCTTCAAAAGAAATTCTTGGCACTGAGTTGGCCCATCAACTTTATGTCTTGCAGACATTAATGCTTGGATTATTAGAACCAAAAATGCGACAAAGAGCTGATTCTCAAGAACAGGAATCACAAGAAAAAATTAAAGAACTCAGGAAAATTGCTTTCGAAAACGAAAACAATTGTAATATTGAAGTAACTACTAGACGTCAACTCAGCTTTTCCAAAGATTTCAAAAAACTTGGATTTAAGTGTGAGAATGATCCCATAAAAGATTTTAATGAAGTACCTCCAGGAATTTTGGCTCTAGACTGTATGTTGTATTTTGCAAGAAATTATTCCGAAGACTATACAAAAATTGTACTGGAAAACAGTTGTAGAATGGATGAACATGAATGTCCATTTGGCAAAACTAGTGTAGAATTAGTAAAACAACTGTGTGATATTCTTCATATTGGTGAACCCCCGAGTGAACAAGGTCAGTCTTATCACCCAATGTTCTTCACTCATGACCATCCATTTGAAGAATTATTTTGTATTTGCATAGTTTTACTGAACAAAACATGGAAAGAAATGAGAGCAACTACAGAAGATTTTATAAAGGTTTCTAGTGTTGTCAGAGAGCAAATTAGCAGAGCATTGTCAGCATCTCCTAAAGTATTTGATAAATTTCGGCAAAGAGTGAATCAGTTGACTTATGCCGAGATAACACAAATATGGCAACAAGAGCGCACAAACAGAGAAGTTTGGGAATCTCATGCAAGACCTATAGTTGAACTGAAAGAAAAGATAACGCCTGAAATTATTGAATTAATCCAACAACAAAGATTGAGTGTCCTAGTTGGTGGGACAAGATTCAAAAAATACTCATCAAGAGGCCAAAGAATTAAAGACAAATGTTGGTTTGTTCGTCTGTCACATAATCACAAAGTTTTACATTATGGTGACTGTGATGAAAAAAGCACACCAAGTTTAGAAGAACTTGGTAACAAATTAGCAGTGGTGGACATAAAATGCATAGTAACTGGCAAAGATTGTCCTCATATGAAAGATCTACGAGGAAGAAAAATTAACCCACAACTAGCTTTCTCTTTAATTTTGAAATCTGCTGAAGTGTCATCTTTAGACTTTGTGGCTCCCGATGAACAAATATTTGACTATTGGACAGATGGAATAAATGCTTTACTGAAAGAAAAAATGACAAGTAAATCATTTGAGAATGATCTAGAAACTTTGTTATCCATGGATATAAAAGTCAGACTTCTTGATGCGGAAGGTATTGATATACCGCAAGACCCTCCCCAAATACCAGAAGAACCTAAAGATTATGATTTTTATTATGACAATAACTAAATCAATTATAATTTATTTTGGGCTAAATATACCCACTCCCCAAAAGTGACTTAGAGTATTACCATAATATTGATTAATACTATTAATTGCCCCCATTTTCCTTGTATTATTATTAAAATTTCCAAAGTAATTAACATAAGTACTATAGTTTAGATTATCCTAGGTATTTTATAAGTTTTTATAAAAAATGTTTAAAACAACACATAGTATTCAATTAGTATAAAAGATAATTATGAATAATAAAATTCAAATAATTTTGTATTGATATATTGACTATTCCATTTATTGTAACTGACTCAAACTTCCATTTTATAATATGTGGGCGTCCAAGCAAAAAGGGTCCAGTGGTCGGCATTTAATTTCAGAGATATACCTACACAGTTTTGTAGTTGGGTGAAAAAATGGCATTTCGCGATTTTAATTGATTATTAATTAATGCTCAATTATCTACAAGTTCATATAGTAAATGACTTTAGATGATGTTTCTACATAGAAATAAACAAGTAGAAGTGTTTTTTTTTCAATCAAACTTTCAAAATGCTTTTTCTCAAAACAAACTTTTTCAGTTTCAACTTCAAATGTCTAATAAAAAAAAATTATGCCAGTTTTTGAATATTTTTTTAATCTTTGTTATCAATTGACTCTTCTAAATTCCGAATCTAGTCTTACTCAATACCCCACTACTGGACCGGCACGCTTATTACATAACTTGCAGACAGCATGCGACAGCGAATATCGCGCGATATCTGCTGTCAAAACGAAAATTTGTGTAATATAATTTGTATTGTGGCGCTAAATCTACCGCGAAAAGTGCATTTTACGGTCATAGAATAATAGATACGCAATCGTCATACATGATACTAATTTTTTATTAGAAATAATCACCGGTCGCGCAGTGATCGCGTGGCCGTCGCTGTCTGGTAATTTTTAGGTAATAACCCCGCCTTTTTGCTTGGATGCCCAAATATTACTACATACTACACTTAAGTATATTGTGGCCATATTTCAGTGTTTTAAATTAAATTTATATACCAAAGATCACATCTAAAGAACAAAATCTATTTAATGTGTATGTACAAATAAATGTTTATTATATTTATATGTCTATTTTATTTCACTTTACCTAAAATAGTAGGTACAAAAATAAAGGATGAGATGGATTTGTATCATACAAGCTTTTTTATTATTTTTTTACTAATAAATAACTACAGAAATAAAGATTAAGGTACAATTCAACGAAAAATACTAAGTCACAGTCATAGGCTTACTTAGGCTTATTTATTAAGTGCTTATTGCATTTTAGAAACTTCGAATTTCGTGTTTATAATTTCTTCGTCAGAGTCTAATAAAGGCAGTGTACTAGTAGGTATGTTTTCTTCCACCCAGCGAAGATCTGATTCGAGAGAGTTTGAAAGAGGATCAAGTTGTGATGATTCTCTAACATTTTCTGAGACTGCATTGTCACCACTGCCACTAATACCAGTGCCTCTCATTTTGACACCATATGCATCATTCACAAACTGCTCTTCTTCTTCTGAGAAAACAAAATATGCAAATAAACGTCTATATCGTAAGTTCTGAGAAAATCGACTGTAGACTGTCGAACTAAATATAATTACCATCATCATCCTCTGCATTGTCTAACAAAGGTGTAAAAGCGTAACGTTGGTTGTTGTTAGTCGGCCGCCAAAGAACCATTATCACTGTTAAGACGCTAGCGAAAAGAATGTGCCAATAGGCTTCATCCATCCACACCTCCTTCCAGTCCTAAACAAAACATATTACATAAGAATTTCACATAAATGACGATTCATATCATCTGAGAGAGCGGATTATGTAAGTTTGTTTATATGTGGAGGTAATCTCCGGAACAACTGCACCTATTTCAAAAATTCTTTTGAAAGTTACATTACAGTTTTACATTTTTTAACACGTACTACTATTTGGTGGAACCAACTTATAGCGGCGGTATTCCCGGACCGTTACGACTTAGGGACCTTCAAGAAACGAGCCTACTCTTTCCGTAAAGCCCGGCAACGCACCCGTGATTCCCTGGACGTTGCGGGTGTCCATGGGCGGCGATGATTATTTTCCATCGGATGATGCGCTTGCTCGTTTGCCCCCTCTGATATATAAAAAAAAAACTATTGTCTCAAATGACATGGGACATGGGCTACACTATGCATTCAACCCAGGCAAAGATAGGATGGACCGCTAGTGTTTTACGCAGTTTGCTTTTGGAATTAAAAAGCAAAATAGTTTTGTTGTAACCAATCCGGTCGGAACTGGCCGGTTTTGACCGGATTGAAATTGGTGTCGGCTTGTAATCCATAACTATGAAGTCAAAAACTCATTTAATTTCAAGTATTTTTTCACAGTTGTGGTATGATTGATAAGCACATCTTTCAATTACTTTAAGAAACAGTCACATAGTCCAACAGAAGGCATAAGAAATTGTGTTATCTATATTTATAAGTAGGTTTAGGTAGGTATGACATTTTGTTCAAATATCCTCAGACAATATTTTCTCATATACTCACAGTTATACAAGGCAGAACTCTATAAGATTTTATGGAATAAAGCATAAACACCACTGATGATATGACTGCAAATATAAGGGTGTTTGTAAAGTGTCTGTATAAAGACAGTTTGATCATGTTTCTGAAAAAAAAGACAGACTAAAGTTTGATTCACAATAAATCAGTCGATTATTAAATTAATTATAAAAAATATTTACTATCAATTGTTACATAATATACACAATTGATTTAAAATTATAAATAATAATTAATTATAATATATTTTATATATTATGTACTTATTGGTACATTAGGCATTTGAATAAAATTTTTCGTATTTATAAAATTACCTACCTCCTCAATTGTAGAGTACGCATAGTGTGAGCAAGGGAAACAAAAACCCACCAGCATATAGCACTGTCCAAGAGAGACAGTGGCGCCTCAGACAATAGTAAATCTCGATTAGAATCATCAGCTTTATGATGAAGGCGTAACCACGCTTCTATTGCAGCTAGCAAGCCCCAAAGAAGACCTGTGCCTACCACACGTTGGAGTGCCGGCCCGAGACGTGGTCTACAACAATTTCTCTTATTCTTATCAACGAAATATAAAACCACATTTCTATTCTATTTCTATTTCATTAAAACACCAGACATTTAGTTTCAAAAGTGTAACTACATTTTTTTTATTATTAAAAGTAACCATAAAGTACTTGTGATTGGTCACTAACAAGAATTTTACATTTATTAAAATTTATCTCATGTGGGGTAAAGTGAGTTACTCCCTGTTTACATAAGGGGTACATTCCTTTGGCAGGAATCCGGTAATTTCCAATTTCATGCACAAAACATATACAATTTTAGGGGTACAATTGGGCATACTAGGACTGTAGGAGACGCCCCCAGGTATAGACGTCGTCTGGTCCTCATAGCACAGTGAATACCCTAGTTTGCGACCAAATGATTGGTATGTATTGTTTGGCACATTTATTATTATTATTTAATTTTGTCTGAACAAAACTATAAAACGCCGAATATTAGACATATGTCTAGCAACCAAAACTACAATACACAAAAGTTATGTGTTTTTCTTGAATATATACTTCTGTGATTTTTGTGATAAATTCTATTTTTCGGAATTTTCGAGGTGCAACTTTGTTCTTCTTTCTTAATTTTACTTATACCATTCGATAGACCTTAAACCTAGCAATGCGTTTTTAGGTCATAACTCTCCAAACCCTAGGTCTCGAGATATAAGCACTAAAAGTTACGTTTCTAGTTTCATTAAAATTCGACCTTATTCCTTAAGCATAAGGTCCAACCGTAACAATACTATTGTACGACATGTACACCATATTGTCTAGAAATTCATATTATTCGTGGTAATTTACCAAAACGGAATTTGGTTGTGATTTAGAAGAAAATTAGAGAACTATTAGGAGCCATCCATAAAATAACATCATACTTCTATCTACTATATCACACACACATACAATTCATCACTTGCTTGCGATGTCAATTCTTCCATAACTTTTAATTGACTCCTAAACCATATGTTTTATACGCTGAAGTAAAAATTAAGAAGTGTTCATAATTTTTAATAGAGCTATTGGTTTTTAAACATCAATAGTGGCCACAGAGTGAGGATAAGTTAGACAGAGACGTTATGGCGTCACAAACCCGTAATAACAGATATGACCTTATTTCCACTCTTTCCTACTATTTGAGTTTAAAAGCAAATAATTTTTAGTGTATTTTGTTGGTGTTCATGATTATCAAACATCTCTCAGTTAAAAAGTCGAATAGTCATTAATATTTTTTATTTTAACATTTTATTCTATGCCTATGAAGTTAAAAGTCTATGCCTTACCATGTGTGAAGTAATTTATAGATGGCTCCCAATTTAAGAATAAAATTAATAAAAATGTAACTTACTTCACAATCCCGAAGCCTAGCGATACAATTATGACTAGCATTCTAGCAAGAGCTCTTTTACCGACAGAGACCCATTCAGCGAACATGTAAGCCTCTGCATTGAATAGCCTAAAAAATAAGCAATATTTAGTAAGACAAAGATTCCTGCAGTCCTTTTTTTCTAATTTCTTTTTTAAATACATTTTTGGCTTTTGTGATATCTACGTGCATGACCATATGCAGATGTTAGTTTTTATAAGAACACGGAAGAGGATTACAAATTATAGAAACTACTTTGTATAGTTATAATAGGTATAAACCTTCGATCATATATAAAAACAAGATACACAATCAACGCTCCAAAAATGTCCGAACCAAATGTGCACTCAAACGAGTAATTGAGTGCACTTTTGTTTTAGTAGTATTCGAAAACGCTAACAGCAAACATGACAAAGTGCTCCTTTAAAACTTGTAAAAACGACACGTCTAGAACGCTAAAAAAGACGATTCTTATTTTCGGTAAATAAATTCAATAATTTTATTTACGTATTCATTATTTCGTTATAATAATATTCTTACATAGCTCTTCTTTATGAAATTCATAATCATATTTTTCAAAAATGGGCTGACAATATATGTCTTATTCTTGTCACTTTCACGTAAGAAATCAAAATGACTTAAATAGATCACGTAAATTATATTTATTTATTTAACAATTTATTGCACACACAACGTCATATACAAAGAGAGATACATACAGAAAAAAGAGCAAAAGGTACCGCTAAAAGGTACCAGTAAAAAGGTAAGATAAAGGTAAAGTTATACTTTATGAACAAAACGCAAGATTGCATTTTACATTTTTTTTTAACAAACTTCGTTTCAATGTCATGCACGGATCTCTTACCAGCTTTTACAACCTTATGCTTTGACAATATGGTCTACTTTAAATTAGCACAATATTACGGATAATACTATACGATATTAGAAATATATATGTCAATTCGGACAATAATTTGTTTAGATTTTACAGAAGATTGTGCATCTAGTTTCTTATTTGTGATCGAAGGTATAAACTTAACGATATAATATACTACTCTGTCAAGAAAGTACCGGGAAAAGATCAATAATACACGAAATGTTAGTTATTCATCCAAATTTATTTTATCACCTTCAAAGTACGCTCCTTCAAAAACGATACACTTACGCCAACGAATAATCCAATCATCAAAATATTTTTTAAACGCTTTTTTCGGAATTGAGTTCAGTGCTCGCCGCGAATTCTCCTTTATGTCTTCTACCGAATGAAAACGGGTGCCACGAAGTGCCACTCCGAAGCTTTTTGTCTAGTTTGCATGTCAAACTCGTAAACCCACGTCTCGTCACCAGTAACAATGCATTTCATGAATGTTGAATCGGAATTGACTCGTTCTAGCATGTCCTCAGCCACTCTTATACGATTGTGTTTTTGAAGAAAATTCAGGTCCTTTGGGACAAGCCGAGCGGCAACATGTTTCATACCCAAGTAATTATTTAAAATGGTACGGATCGACTCGTGAGAAAGAAAGTTTGGCGGCTATCTCTCTCAAACTTGAATGAGCATTTTCAGTCACTATTTCCTTCACTTTTGCGATGTTAATTTCAGTTGCAGACGTTGATGGCCTACCAGAGCTTTTGAACGCTTTGTACCACTCATAAGCACGTGTTTTTGATAGTCGATTCACCGTAAGCCTTCTGTAACATTTTCAGTGGCTCCGAACACGAAATTCCATTGGCGATGCAAAATTTAAGACAAACTCTCTGTGTTCGATGTTTTTGTCCATTATGAAATACGCAATATACACTAGAATGATATAACTAAAAACAGCACTGTATTTAATCTAAATAACAAATGAACTCAAACTCCGCGCCAAAATGGAAAACAGTTGTGCCAATCTAACAACAAAAATTGAAATTGGAACCATAAACAAATCATCCATTCCCGATACTTTCTTGACTGAATGTATGTACACAATTACATCATATATTGTGAAACAGACTGACTGGGAAAAGTAGAGAAATAATACAGCTGCCCTTCCCTGAATACACCCATGAATGTGGTTAAGTTGTTTAATTACAAAGTTACATATTATGTTATTATTAATTGTAATTATATATATATGTAAATATACTTACCCAGTTCTATTAATAGAAGAATATACTCCATAATATACAGCACTCTCTATCATACCTAATAGGGCTACGCCGCCTATCCAATACTGTATCCTGAGTAAATCTCGCCATTGTAGACTGCAAACTATTAGCCAACATAAACACAGCACGGTGTATGCGCCACACATCACACCGAAAAACTGAAACATTATGTAAACAATTGTAAGTATTTGTAGTACAATTATCTTTTATTGTTACGAACCAGTATGTATTATTCGTTATTTTTATTCTCAATCAAGAAGCAAATTTATTGCATTATTATCAAAAATGAAGTCTAATGATGGTAATGATAATTAAGATTAAAAATAAAAAAACAGACCATCGAAACACGACTATTTAGTGTTTTATTTAATTATTATACAGACGCGGCGTATAGCAGCGGGTGGTTTAATATAAAAAGTAGAAATCTTATAGTCTATGGCAGTGAAACCGTAGACAGAAAGCTGTTCCCATTAAACGTTGTCTTCTTTTATGACATACAAATTATCTAAAAAACTCAAAATAATTGTTTACTTTTTTGTATACATTAGATTCAAATGCAGTATAGATACATATTTTCTGCTACCTACCTAACGTAATGCCGTTTCCTATTCTGGTTGGATGAAACATCATAGCACAAGAAAATCGTACTGTGCCAGACATTACTCTGACACAGCAAATCGTGACCTTGTGCATGATCTACAAATTAAATATCCGCATCGCTGTAAGGGGACTTATCACGTACATCTAAGTATGAGATGTAAACAACAGCTCTATGGCGTTAACACGCCAATTAATACAATATAATATCTACCACATAGACCGCAGTATTATTTACTAACATGAAAGCCCGAAAAGAAGTATGTAACACCCACTAAGGCAACATCTAATAGTAAGTGTAAGATGGCAAAGTGCTATCGTATAATGACAGATTGCTAACTTACAAAACTACTTTTTGATATTTTTGTCTCACAAACCACTATGAAAGCGGTTCCATTCCTCGGCGCATTGTCGAAGGGCTCCGGATCTTCTACGAAACGCACCGGAGCCCGTCGATGCCAAAGCACTTCTCGTGGGAGGGGGGAGTTGTTACGTTACGACACGACAGCACAGCGTCTTCCGTCACGTCCGTTAGTTGTCCTCATCTTCTCGGGGTTGCATAGACCATAATTGGACAGTGAGCACCAGGGCGTTCAGCGTCGTATGCGAGGTTTCACAAGAGAATTCGGTAATACCAAAATATTGGTAACATCAACGAATTGAGTTTTGAGGAAGCGAAAGAGGTATGTAAGGACCGCGACTCCTGGCGCTCTGTCCTCTCTGACTACCCCGTTGGGGATACAGCGTGAAGATAAGTTATGTTTTTGTTTTTATCAACGAATTGAGATTTTGTAAATACCGGTGTTGAAACAGCACAGAACCGGTATCTCAGTATGGTAGATAAATAATTATAAATGTTAATTAAAGGTTTAATTTTTAATTGTACGTACCTATACGTACCAGCAGAAAAATAATATTCTAAATGAATAATCGAAGTGCACATAATATATGTCCTTTTTCCTTGAAGTTGTGTACAGTAGGTACACCTGTCTAACTGAGCTATTAAAGTAAACTTTAATTTCTTTCTTAATAAAAATTAATCACGAATATGTATATACCGTTATTTTTTAAACTTTTTAACTTTTATAAGAGAATACCGAAATTCCGGGATCCCGATGCTAAAAATCACTGAATCAACACAGGTTTTTCATAATAGTTCGATACTGCCAAGCTCACTGACGACCCTCCGACCCGACAACGTCCAGGGTTTCCGTCAGTGGGGGCCGTACAGACTCATGTACACAATTTGCCCAGTACAAGTTTGTATGAGTGCCCCCAAGAGCACCGCGAAGAGCTCACTCCAGGACCGAAATTTAGTATCCTCGATAGCAAGTTGGAGTTCCTTTTTCGCGCCTCGAAGCGCCTCCGCCCTCGGCCTGTTTTCGACTGTGGCTGGCGTTCAACTTTGGGCTCTCATGTACTGACGTTGGGCCTGCAGACTTCGTGTAGTCTCGCGATGTCTCTTAACCATCAGTACCTCGCTCTGAGTTTGAAAAGCCTGACCCAGGGCATTGTGACGGCGCGTAACCTGCCGGAACGAGACCGTATCCTTTTCTGGATCGGACAAGATCCGTCTGTCGTGGTTTCCCAGCCAGGTCGCGACGATGACTGTGGCTTCAAGAAGATCGCGATCTATCCGCTTAAGGGACCATCGTTGCGTCCTAGAGAATAAAGCGCTACATCGATTACGATATGGCGATGATCGAAAAGTGTGACCATATCCTCCGCCACCCTCCAACACCTGAAGTGACCTACACTGACATGGTGTACAATATTGTTATTCGTATATAATACTAGCCCGTTAAGTATTATACAGCAGAAGACATGTGTTTATTACATGTATGTGTATGTCTACAATGACAAATTTAAATGCTTACTGGCAATAGTGGCCATACAGCTGCAGATAAATATCCAGATGGTGCTAACATTTCTATACTGAATGACGCATTGAAATTCTTATCGCTTTTCGCTGACATTTTCAATACATATATACCTTCTTTTTCTACTGTCAATAATGGCGATGTTTTCTGTAAAACGAAATACATAAAAACATCAATTTAGCAATAGTTTATAAGACCAATAATAATCTTTACGTAAATATACATTTCAATAGCTAAATAAGTATATCTGGTAAATATTATATTGATAATCTATCAGTTAATATTTTTACTAATCAAAAAAATAAAATGCGACAGGTAATATCCCAGTTACCAAATGCAAAACAGAGAGCATTATATTATCTTTGGTCAAAGAATATGAAAAGTAATGTTACAGAACCGTAAATGTCGTGCAGTACCTATTATAGATTTGTTTACGTTTATTTAATTGCTACATAAGATATAATATACGTATTTTTAAAACGTATCAGAAGTTTTAGCAGTGAGTAATATAATAATTTCAGTGAATTAATATCATTAAAATTTTTAAAATCCTATAATGTAGCACAAGATGTAGTAAATGTATTAAATATTTATTTTAAAACAACATTAACAAGGCATTATCTTGATAAGTGTTATTTATTTTATAGGTTTCCGAAAGACAGTTAAGACGTAACCAATTGACAAAACTTGTGTCGTGATATTTATCCTTTATAGTAAATTATGCACAATAAAAAATATTTTACATGAAAATACCTAGTTGTTTTATTTATATCAAATTTATAACAAAATTATTTTATAAATCTATATATACTTATTTAAATAAATCTGTTCCCAAATGAACATGACTCATGAATAACAAACATAAATCCTTTTTTACTGTCTAAACCCATTAAGCATTAGTCATATTTTTCGAGAATGTCTGTTCTGTGGCAATAATTACTAATAATCTATAAATCACAATGGTTTTAGAGATCCATGTGGTTTATTAGTTTGAAATACAATTTAAGTTTTACATTGTATAGCAACGGATTGCAATGTATATTTGTCTCACTTTGCTCATGGTAATTGTCATGCTATCTTGTTTACACTTCATCATTTTATTAGTGTGCATATAAAAAGTGTACGGCTTACGTGTGGGCGTAACCGTGATAATATTTTACTTGCATTAGTACTAACGTAACCTATCTACCTCTTTTGTTAATTTTCATTGGTTGTTACACATTGATTTGGTACTGACTTCAAAAACTGTCAAATTTTATTATACAGGGTTATTTTAAAAATACTAATAATCTCATAGTATTTTGGACTAAACATTATCACCAATAACTTTTGTTTTACGACTTTTAAAAATTCAAAAGCTTTTTCTTTCATACAAAAATAAAAATACATTAAACGTTTCTGAAAATGGCACCTACTCTACCCAGTCGCTAAAGCGGCACACGCACAGCGCGGCGCTGAGACCCGCGGGGTTATTACCTAAAAATTTGCAGACAGCGACAGCCACGCAATCACTGCGCGACCAGTGACTAATTGTAATAAAAAATTAGTATCAGGTATGACGATTGCGTATCTATTATCGTACGACCGTAAAATGCACTTTTCGCTGTAGATTTAGCGCCACTATACAAATAACATTACAGAAATTCTCGTTTTGACAGCAGATATCGCGCGATATTGGCTGTCGCATGCTGTCTGCAAGTTGTGTAATAAACGTGCCGGTGCGCTTGCACTGAACCATTGGAAAAACGTACAGAGTAATTACGTTTCAGACAGTATACCACAAAACTTAACAAATATTTTTTGAGGCATGTATTGAGTTTTGAAAAAAGTCGTAGAACAAGTTGTTAGGTATGTTGACAGGAATTTAGCACTAAAAGGTTATTAGTATTTTTAAATTAACCCTGTATAGGTACGTGTATCGTATTCATAAAGTTATTTTTATTGTACTTGAGTTTTGATTAGTATAAGATAGTTATTTTGTACTTTTCGCGGTTTTAAAATCAGCGATAATAATTAATGGTTAAATTTTTTCACACGACTACGACCCAGCATTCGAGTTCTTATTAAGCAATTACCACAAAATACTTACAGTTTGTGTTACACTTGTGTCTTTACCATTGTCTTTCGGTTTTTCATTTTTTTCATCATAGAAAACAATAGATTCCTTACTGACACAAGTATGTGTTTGTTGCACATTTAACATTTGTACTATGGTTTTGTTAATTGCGTCGGTTGATCTTTGTACTCGATTCGTACATTCTACTATTCGCTATAAAAATGCAAAATAGATTTATTATCTGCTTTATAAATCAAACTAAATAGTTTTACTTCATTAGAATTTGCGTTTGAGTAATAAAATTATGATGATATATTAATTAACATCAAGGACTTAAGCAAAAAATTATAAATAAGGGATTACAAAACATTGGTTAAAAAATGGAGTAATTATGCTGACACCAATAGACAAAATAATATTATATCAACATCTCACTCACAAAGTATAACAACTGAAATGTAACAGTTCATGTAACATGAAATGGTTTCAACAACTGGTTGTTGCACTAAAAGTGCATAGCAGCACCATAATAATTAATCTAGTTACTGACTTATTAATCTTAAATCTAGTAAACATGAAGATAGGTACATTTTCTTGTTTTTAAACCAGTACTTACTATTAAATTTCAAATTGTTACACTTTGGAATTGATGCATAGGTATAAAAATGCATATTTCTTATAGTATATTTAGTACCTTTTCGAAATAATGGTAGTAGTCAGGAGAACATGTTGTTGGTGCCCACTGATAGATGATTGTGATATTTGTGGGTTTCACAACATCACAGTTTACTGAAATTCATTACAAATATATTATAATAATCTATGGTATATCTTCTTGTCTTATACACAAAATGAATGATTCTTTGTATGCTTGTCTTCAATGTGTTCCTAAACCATTCATCCGATTGTAATGTTAGGTGAGTTGTATTGCGTACGTCCGCGAAGGTTTGTGTATATGTGACGTCATCATAATTCCAATATGGCGGATGCTCCATGATAGAAAGTAATTTTTTTGTTCAAGACTTCCAACAATATGGGCATCAACAGAAATGGAATGCACAGGGGAAGGTTTCTGTATAAATGTATGTATATATGACGTCATCATATATCCAATATGGCGGATACTCTGTGGTAAGAAGTAACTTTTTGTCCAAGATCTCCAACAATATGGGTATCAAATGAAATAGAATACACAAAGGAAGTTATCTGTACATTTGACGTCATCTTAAGTCCAATATGATGTTTTTGATTTAATATTTTTATGATATTTTATGTTTTGGAAAAAATGGTGACACATATACAGTATAAATAACATTTTTATTGCTATTTCTACGAATTTGAAAGTTAAAAGCTTTCAAATGTATCATAACTTTCGATAGGTATTTCGGTACACAAAATGACTACAATACCACTACAACTAGTCCATGCGACAAGCGGGACTTCCGACAAAGGCGAAGTTTGTTAAGCACGCATTGTTTCAAAAATTCAATTGCTATTAAACGGTTTCAATATATCTAGTAGTATATTATTATACAGACACATTATATATTTAGAACTATATCAACGGCCGATAAAAAAATTGTCTTGAAATTAAAATTGAAAAAAAAATGTGTGGAGCGACCGAATCGAGATTTGAACTCACAACATAAGCATAACTTTCAAAAAGGCACGAGACGCGTTGTCAATCGTGCCAAAGATAAGTTGACGTCACACGCCAAATCTTGTATTTAAAGCGCTACGAGCAACAATACGCGATGTCTCCATAATGTTATACAATTCGATCGCGTCTTAATTTTATGAGTAAGGTTCCCTATGATTATATGTGTGGATATGTCGTGGGTTTAAAACTGTTTAGAATGTTTAGGTTCTGTTTAGGTTCTTACCAAGCCATAAATAGCGTTTACCAATTGTAAAATAATATTTAGAAATGCATTCCTTATTAAATGTCTTATTTTATTCGTATTTAACAAATATTTATTTGTATTTGACAACTAATATTAACATGATGAATTTCTTAAATCGTAATTTTATGAGTCTTTTAAAATGTAATAGTCAATAAATGCGAATGTCAAAAATTGCCGCCAGACGGCAGATCATGCACGCGCTGTTTTATTGCGAAGTATTGCGTCGCAGATGTCGTTGGGAAAAACGTTTGATATCCACATTGTGATTTTTCAGCATTCGCCATATTGGATTTATGATAACGTCACATATACAGATGTGTGTATACATACATATACAGAACATAATATATACAGAAACTTCCTCTGCGTATTCCGTTTACTAATCCCTTACCCATATTGTGATTTTACGCCATATTGCATTTATGATTACGTCACATGTACAGAAACCTTGCCCGGCGCATTCCCTTTATTGTGCTTACTAATATCCTTTCATTTATTACACATATTACTCTATTAACTAATTAATCTTTGCCCATATTGAGATTTTAGAGCATCCGCCATATTGGACATATGATGACGTCACATGTACAGATACCTTCCCTAATGTATTATATAAATTTTAAATTCGCTTCCTCAAATCTCATCATTCTCCTCACACATTTTCGCCTAGCTATGCGAGTGCTTTTGACATTTCCGTCGGCTAATACTCTGGCTATTTAATCTTCTTAACTCAGCCTTGGTCTTCCTTCGCTTCTTTTACCATTCGCTTCCGCTCTGTAGATTTTCTTCATCAATCTTTCATCACTCATTCTTTGTATATGCCCGAATCATCTAAGCATTCCTTTCATTTATATAATAACACTGTCGTGCAACCCTGTTATACTGCGTATCTCTTCATTGTTTATTTTGTACGCAAGGGTGACACCGCACACATTTCTAAGAAATCGCATTTCTACTGCATTTATCTTACTTTCACTCGACTTCGGGCATATCTAGGCCTCGCTACCGTATAATATAGTTGGAATTGCTCTGCCATCAATTGCTTCATTCCAAGCCTGGATAGTAATGTACTATTATATTAAAAACCTAATTATACATCATCACTCATTCATGATTAAAAAATGTTATACGTATATAATTTGAACAAATTTCCATTATAAACTATTTGCCAAATAATATGCTCTATGCAATAATATTCAGGAAGTTTGTTAGACAAGGACTAGAACTTTGAAATTACATTCTTGATTCTTGATGATATAATATTGATATGAAAATGACGGAATTTAAATTTGCATAGAAAACTTTCATATTAAAAATAAATACCTAACAATTAATGAACCCTAGGCTAAGCTTTAAATTCCATTTGCTCGATTTAATCCTCTATGCCTATAAAGCCTTGATTTTGGTGAGATATTTATAATAATGTAAAGATTATTATAAATATCTCACCACAACGATAATTCGTCTATGATAATTCGGGACCGTTCTATCCTAAATTACGATTCTCCCTTTAAAACATTTTAGCGCATGACATACCCCGTCCAATTAATCTTTCCTTTCTTTTAACTTTTACAAAACGAATCTTTATCTATCGATATTTTATCCAAATTCGTTAAAATTTATAATATCCAATTGTAATACTAATATTTGTATTCTAGGAATATGTATCTCAATTTCAAAGTCCTCAAAATCCTCGAAACATATCAATATTCATAATAATATTTCGAAAATATTTCACTTACATAAGCCATAGGTACTTAATCTAAAGCACTTCCATAAAGTTAACTAGAATAACGAATTTAAAAGAAATATATATTATACATACATATTACTGTCAGCTTTGAGCCTTTGAATAGAGATTTAGCCAATGTGAACTGGCAGTTTTCCTGAAAATACAAATTACATTCTAAGAATGCTTAAAGTATACACAAACTGATTTTATAAAATTATGTTATGATACTTAATCTAGTTTCCAGGTGACGGTACAATATTAAAAATACAAAAACAGATAGTGATAATATACAATTTGAATTTTCAAATTTAACATATTTAAAGACACTTAACTTAGCTGAGATATTAAGTTAACTAAGATTTTTGATTATATTTTACTTTAATACAATAGGAACTTCCAACAAAATTGAAATCATTCTTACAGGTATTACGAGATGTAAAAATTAAATATTTTCGAAAAACTTGAGATGTCCTATATTTTTGTTCAGGTCTAATTATATTTCAAGCTGTATGAATTGAACAAAGATATGGCCAACTAATTGAAGACACTAAGAAAAAAAAATCGTAAATATTAAAATGAAATTTATTATTAATAACTGAAGACATGAGTGGAAGGTGATATGACATAAATAAATAACTTTATAAAAATGAGCAATAAAGATTTTATTTTTACTTTGTTAATATTTCTTGACTGTATTAATTTAGTTATAAATTTGGTATAAATGAACAAAGCACATGTCTATTTTTCAATTTCAGGTGATAAAATGAAATAAAACTTAATATAAAAGTGTTTTTAACAAAATAGTTAACGTGACGTAACGAAACGTAATTTATTTATAACCTTCTTCCATTGTTATAAATAAATGCTAATGTAAAGAAAAAGATGATTAATGGGCCGCAGCGGCGGAACATTAATACAAGTACAAAAGCCCAGCTTGCCTTACTAAAATGCTGAGTCGAGAGCACAGTACAAGGTGTCAAGAATGAGTAATAAATATAAACTTCAAATCATATCAAATAGTTTTAAAAATTCCCATTAATTACTTGTTAAACGAAAACAGTGTAGGTAATCTTAGAGAAATAAGACAGGACCTCAAGTCGTGACCAACCGGTGCGCCGATCGATCGACACCAACGATATCTCAAGGCATTATCAGAGTTAAAATCACAGTAATCAATCGTCTCACTCTCACGCGTTGGCTTGCAACGGGGCTTGCAACCTCTCTTTCTCTCTAATGGTAAAAATTGCTATAGCTGTAGCTTTTTTACTAAGGTTTATATAGCAATTAGTATGAAGCGAAAAGCCCGGCTTTCATACTAAACTTCGTACAGATTGAAAGATACGTCGTATCTATTCGTATCGTATCTGATACGATACGAATAAGAATACAGTTCAACTTCATCGTTTACATTTAATATTTGTTTGTTTGAGCCGGTGGACGAGTGATAAGTATTTTTTAAATTTGCATCACAAGTGAGTTGTTTATATTAAAAAATCCAATAAGTTGTTCAATGTGAGCATTTAAAGTGTATACAAGTTTTAATCAGCATTGAAAATCTTTGAACTTTGCATAGAAAAAACAACAAATTGCTACGTTATACCTACACCTGATTTGTGTATTATTACTTATATATTAATTTACTAGTCGAATATAGTAAATTACATAAAAGACAATAAATCAGTGTACAAAACTATTTAACACATCGAATGTGTGTTTCTCTGACTAGTAATTAGCATAAAAGACCATAAAAGATAATTGAATATATTAGTTTACGAAACTGATTGAATTTTTGCTTGTTCTCCCATCGGGTTATAGGTAGGTGGTACTACTTATTATTATCTGTACTGTATATTTTATTCAAATGACGAAAATATTTAGATTTGAGAAAATATCTGGTTATGAAGATTAAAAAACTATATTGGCGCCACAAGACACGTGAATTCACATAAACCCATTAACACTATGATTTCTTTTAGTCATTTGGACAAACAGCGATTTGAGACACTGTTATGTTAAGAACTGATAAAGTATTTACGCCTGTACATTTTTAATAGCAAAGTATTATAAAAATTGTTTGTTGTAAAAATAATGCGGGGAGCGTTTTTCTTGGGTAACCTTTCCTTATTTTCTTTTCATACATTTCATTTAAAAGTCCTCTATTTGCTCGCTCGTCTTTAACATGTCAAGCATTATAAGGGAATCTATTACATCACAAGTTTCTTAAATAAATAGGTCTCAAATTCACCTACAATATCCAACGGATTCCATTTCTATAACTAACCCTTTCCTTTGGTAACATCTTTCTTGTATAGTATAGATTTAGATGTTACCTTGCACAATTCCATCTCATGTGATGAAATCTTACAACTTAAATTACGTAAGTATATATTTTGACCATCTTGCGCCAAAAATATAAAATTTGCACCCTGAAGAAATTCCAGAGATCAGACCAGTCAGTGTTTTCAGTGTTAATTTGCTAACCGAGTCTGATCTCTAGAACTTCCTAAAGATATTGCATCAAAAAGTGAAATACGTGTTGATAAAGCATGTTTGATGTTTTGAGCAGAAGATATGATCCGACATATCAATGACAGTATCATATTGTGATGCATTTCTGATCATTGAGCGGGGTCATTCTTACTCTTGATATTTGTATGACATACATATAGTAATTGAATTCATCCTTTCATTAAAATTAACAAAAATTAATGTACCTACATATTCATCAAACACTGGTAAAAAAAACTAATATCACACGGAGTATATTATGTTATATTTTGTGTATATAATTAATATATATATATTATATATATATATATATACAACTATATATTATACATATATATATAACTATACAAGGTGTTACACGAGTCCACCAAATCCCTGAAAGGTATTGTAGCATGTCAAGTAGAGAGTCCACCTATGAGGTAACAAAAGTCCTCCTGTGACATTTTTATTTTGATAAAATTTAAATAATTTTAATGATAAATGAAAATATCGACTAAACTGCCGGCATCACTATTTTGAGTTCATGACCCATATGCAACCCCAGGGAGTAGTGAATTACCAGCTAACTACCTTCTTTGCTAGGCATCTACCAGGCTACCAGCGGACCACGCCCACAGCTAGATAGGGATAGCTATATGTATTGTTAAATGCAATGTGCCCTCGGCAAGCGGCTCGCGGCCGCTACATTTAGGCCTACTGTAAGCAATTAAATCGCACGTTACTTAACAAACAAAAAAAATAAAAGATACTTCGCGCGCATACCTAAGAGAAAATGTGTGAGGAGAATGATGAGATTAGAGGAAGCGAAAGAATTATGTAAGAATCGAAAAGCTTGGCGCTCCGTCCTCTCTGACCACCCCGTTAGGGATACAGCGTGAAGATATGTATGTGCAAAACCTACTTAATAAATAATAGGTGTGGTTATACTGTACAGATATGTGTTACTTAATAAATAAATAAAAGTTACTTAATAAAAATACGTGTTGAAATACTGTTCTGCTACGTTCCGACGGCAAGTGGCTCGCGCCCGTTACAAAGTACATATGTATGTATCTACTGTTTAGGTATTTTATCGCGCGAATACAATAAATAAAAGCTACTTAATAAATAATAGGCATTGCAATATTGTACAGGGGGGTTATTCACAAACGTCGGAAACTTTCCGTGGCGGAAAGGCCGATCGTCGAAAAGCATAAATTCAATCCGACGGCTTGGATTTGTGAATACGACTATTTATAATGTGATATATACATAATATAAATATAATAATATTTCGGATTTGTGAATCGCGTACAGACAAAATCTTCGAAAAGTTTTCTGTCGGATACGGAAACTTGAGTTTCCGACGTTTGTGAATAAGGGGGCTGATGCGTGTCTAGTAGCTCTCGTAATCTGTGCTGCTTGGCGACGGCACGCCGCGGCCTGCTATACATACCTACCTATTGCTTGCAATTATAACGCGCACTAACCTATCGCTAAAGGTACATAGTTAATAATGTGAAATACATACTGAAAGTTTGATGACTCACAATGCAGCCGCTTTGAACTCATCCAAAGGAATTAGGCATCCTTTCGAAAGAACACGTAAGTTGCCGTTCGATTAATCGCACTAACACAAACAATAATACACGCACTCTTTAAGTCACAAAAGCTGTCTCTCTCGAGGTTCAAAACAAAGCGGTTCGCTCCGATATATTGAAATTGATGTTTAGAATCCGCCATACGGTCATGTGATTCGTGCTGAGGATGGCGGCAGCGCTTCGCTTATTACTTCTGGGCTCAGTTGTAGTGTTCTAATATCTATCTGTTCTTCGAAGTCTACATTTGTGTGACAGAAAGTCCTTCTCTAGTAGAACTGAGAACACTATCAGCGGTATGCAAACGTTGTGTCATCTTGCGAAACATTTGCAAAAACATAGAAGCAGCCTCCCATCTGCTTCTTATTTGTTGAGGCAAAACCGATATTCGTAAATTCGACAAGCGACACACAAGTTTCCTTTAATGACTCCGAGCACAGCATCATGTCATAGTAGTCTCCTTTAGTACTATCACATTTTCACTCATAATTAAAATAAATAAAAATTAGATGTTTACGTAAACAGCTCAGAGCTCTGACTAAAATAATAAGTTCCGCCTTCCGGCAGTCAAAGGTGTCGACAAGCAGTTGCGATTGGTCGAAGCAAACCAATGAAATTATTGTGCATATTTTGTGTGCAATTTGGTATTATAGTTTTTGTGTATTGTAAGAAAGGGGAGAACTAATCATTTTTAGGGTCCCGTTTTAAATTTTTATAATTTAATTACATTCGATTTCGTAGTAGGCGTTCGGAACTAGAATTTCAATGATTAAAAACAGTAATGTAAAATTAACACGATGAGTACCATGACCCCGTTATAACCGTATTAACAATGGAACTACACATTTTAAAAATCTTTTGGAAAAACAAAATTTTTGCCGTTTTAGAGTTAAGAAACTGATTTTTTAAATACGATACAATACCTAAAAAACTCGAATACTATAAAACTCGATACAATATTTAAATAAAAAAATAGAATCTTCAAAGATTCAAACTCATATTTCGTATCGAGTGCTTCATTTTTTTTTTATTTGAAAGCAACCATTGTACGTCTTTTTAATGTACACTAATATTATAAAGAGGTTAACTTTGTTTATTTGTATGTTAATGGATAAACTCAAACTACTGAACCGATTTCAAAAATTCTTTCACCTTAGAAGGCTACATTATCAGCGAGTAACATGGGCTGTATTTTTTTTTTAATTCTACCCGTGCAAAGCCGGGGCGGGTCGCTAGATGTAAATAAAAGCGACGAGAACAAATCATAAGTAAATATTAGAAATAAATAATAGCTATGAATAAACAGTCATCTATGAAAGAAAAAATTGTACGTCTTTTTAATTGTAAATAAAAGTAACGAGAAGAAATCATAAGTAAATATTAGAAATAAATAATGTATAAAATCAACATTACTTTGTAGTACTATTTTGAAAATGTGATTATCCGGGTAATTATGATTCGAAACTAAATGAACAATACTTATTAAAAATCATGCAAAAGTACGAAACCCTTAAAATTAATTTAGGAAGCCAAATACCAGGAGAGCATGCAATTTAGCTGTGCTCTGTGGGTTGTGCAATTTTGCAATTGTGCAATTTAGCTGTTGAGAGGCCGGAATATCGAACCCTCCATAATACTATTAGGGTTCCGTTTTCAAAATAATTTTAATGCGAAATGAATTTATTAATTTTAAAACAGTAAAGTAAGGGATATGTAAAAAAGAAGATAATTGCTTTGTATTATTGATTACTTTCAAAAATCAATGAAGGAAAGTTTTAAGTCACTACATAAACAGACAAACCACCTACACCAAAAACGGTAGGTACATTTCTAAGTAATTCAACATTAGAGGAGAGGTTCAAAGTGTCGTCCTTTGTCTTTTACGCACAACCTCGCCTGTCGAAAAATGGCTGCGTTACTGCGTTTGGTAGGTATTCACTATTCACTACTCTACTCACATTAAAGAAAACAACTACAACAACGGTATTTCTATCGTAAGCTAATAAGATACGATAAATATTTTAACCGAAATGAAATGAAAACTATTGTCTTCCGAAATTCGATATTGATGAGTTTGATTGATATGAAAGTGAAATTTAAAAATGTCACATAGTATCCTGCAATGTAACTTGGATGCCTAATTGATGTTGCTGAGCAAAGAGAGTTCAATTACTTAATTGCATTGTTTATTTTGTTCTTCGTAAACTGTAAAGGTCGTTCCTGGTAAACATCTTCTGGTCTAGTGAACGAAGTTCCATATCAAGCAAACCATTGTATCATATTTTAATTATTATACGGAACCCATGTAGAAAAAATAAAAAGCTTTGAAAAAATAGCGCCAAATTCTAATTGCCTGGTATTTACAAAGATTAAACTACAGGAGATGGATCTGTGTGAAACAGCTAGATAATACGCGTTCCTATGGAATAAGTGCGGTATCGTTAAAAACCGAAGCGTAACAATCCATACTTTAATTTTCATATTCTAAATGTAATTAAGATAATTTGCCGAAAAAACTTTAATTACATCTTTTAGTGTTAGGTGTTCGTTTATTAGCCTTGCAACGCAAAAGACACAGACATAACATCACATACAGACACTAAAAAAGTCAAAATAGTTTGTTCAATACAAATAGCGCAATTACATCTTGCACACGAAAGCTTAGGCAGAAATTACTTACAAATGTCCCCAGTCTGAAAAAATATAATCTATGATTTTGAGGTTGATGACCTTGAACTTGACGAACAGCTGATCACTAGGGATGGGATTCTTAAGAAATTATGTCGATTGTTTTGTAAAACTTCGATAGTAATTATTTCAGAAATCCTAACAGTTAAAACAAAAATAATCGCACTTTTCGTTTCAGTGTTTGTAACATTCTATCGCGCTTTAAGCATTACCCGAACTCGTGTAACACCTTGTATATACATATAACTATATTCAAAATCAGTCATTTATCAACAATTAGTCCAATGTCGCTTTTGGTACACCATAGTAACATAAGGAAGTTGTTATGTCCACCGCATAACACCTTTATCTAGTACAAAGAGATATTACTTTTACAATTTTGACATTGAACAAAAATGTTAAGTGCCCTTAGCAAATTCATTCATTGTGAGTAATTTTTGATCTTGTACATAACACTTTCATCCATTAATTTTCTTCAATTTTAAGCCTTAAATGTAAAATTGTGTAAATGCCATGATGTGGTATATAAAAATAAAACTTTCATCTGTGACAAAAAACTTAAATGAAAAAATGTGACATATCACCTTCATCCACTTATGTCTTCAATTGTAGACATATTTTAAAGACATTATGTAAGTTATCAGTATTTTGTTGCATGTCCTTTAGCAGCTATAGTAACCCGACATCACTCTAACATTGAACACATCAATTTGTTGCCAGTTAATATAGTAATTTGCTCCATGTTTCTTTAAAAGCCACATAAGGTTGATGAATGTTAGTAATATGTTTTGTGGCTAAAATTTTCTTCACATGATACCACTAATTTTCAATAGGGTTGATGTCGGTACTGTACAGGGGTCAATCTAAGACTGTTACTGGTTGGCTCCATAGAAAATCTTTAAGCACTGTTGCTGTGTGTTTTGTATCATTATCTTGTTGGTAAGTCCAAACCACTGGCAAAGTTTCCTTGGCATAGAATAACATAGTTTTCTCTAGAATATTCTTGTACTGGCATTTGTCTATATTGCCTTCAATTTTCCTGGCAGATCCAACATCATGTCTGGAAAAACAGCCCCAAACTTTGATATTTCCTTCTCCATGTTTCACTGTTTTCTTCATAAACTGGTTCAATTTTTTATTCCTAGGATGTCTCACATATTGATTTCTGTTAGAATTAATATTATGAATTTTTGTTTTATCTGCAAAATAGCACATTTTTTCACTCACATTCAGTCCAGCTTTCATATTTATTAGCAAACTCTTATCTAGTTTTGATATTTGCTTTCCTTAAAAGTGGCACCTTACGAGATATTCTTCCAAATAATTTGCCAATCACCTCCTAATTGTTCTTGCTGACACGACACACCTTTCGACCATCCAGCAACAAATACTTCCAAACGAATAAGCTCTGATCCTTTTAACGGTTCTTTCAAGTTTTTGGCTAACAATATTATCCTTAAGTCTACTCGTGGGGTCGTTTTGCTAGATCTCAGTTTCCTAGGTACATTTTCTATTCTAACTTCTTGAAATGCTTGATGGCATTCTTGACCACATCTATAGAGCATTGCAAGTGATTTGCATATTTCCTGTATGACCAACCTTTGTCATAATAAACTTAGTAAAAAACATTTAATTATATTGAGTTAGTGGAATTTTTATCACTATTAAATAAAATCTTAATCGATAAGTTTTATTTTTTACTTTCTAGTTCAGTTTCCCCTTAAAGCATATTTTTCTAGTATTTTTAAACTATAATTTTTGTTATTTCGATGACTAAAAATTTCCATAATCCATATTGTGACACTGAATACAATACAAATCATGCATAGGTAGGAAAATGTTTATCAATGAATCAAAAAATTTTTTTCAAAATTTTTCATTTCAATATTAAATTATTGTATAGTCATAGACTGATGTGTGCAAAGTTTCAGTTTAATCAGACGTTTTGAAGTGGGTGAAAATCTTATTCAAAGATTCCGTTACATACATACAAACATACAGGTGAAGCTAATAAAAGCATGTTACAAATTCAGAATGATCTTCCTTATATAGGAATTGCAACTTTTGTTTTTTCCTATATTAGCTTATTGAAACTTATAAAAATGATATTAACTTTAAGACAAAGTTAAGCCACTTTTTGCTTTATGCATATTACTTGATATTTCCCGACAAAATGAAAAAAATAAGAGGGCTGCTTTTATAAATTGTAAATTAAAAAAATGCAACATAAACTGTCTAATTAGGTGGTCAGCAGCAAGCATATTAAAAAAGTGCAATTTATTTAAAAAACGAATAATTTCAACTATTACTAAATATGTCTTTGTTGTCTTCAGTTTAATAATATGGTGTTAGCCTAATGGTTAACAGTAATTAAAGTAGAAACTTATCTTTACTGTTGATAATACATGCTATCAATAAAGTTGTACCTATACAGCTAAATAGATGTCTACATAAGTGACCACCCCTGTATGGGTAAGTTACTCAAAAGTATGAATCATGCCAAAAACTGAAAATTCATTTCCTTACCCCACTCAAAGGTAAATTCCATTTTCCTATATCAGAAAAACTAACTGAAAATTGGAACAACGTTGCGACTAAAATAAATATATTTAAAAACATTTTCGACATGGAAACGTCACAAAAATAGATTATTTTTTAAGAAATAAATGTTTAGTACACATCATTTTCTGGTTACTTTTAGAACTCGAAAGAAGTGGTTGAAAAAATATAAAAACATGTATCAGACAAAAACTGACAAAACGAAACGAATGTTGACACTTGTGTTTCTGACCATTTCTGACTTCTGAAGTTCTGTTTACTCTATGCTTTTTATGATATGAAAATTGAAAAATGTGGAATCAAGACTTTTTGGCGGGAACGGGAGAAATACAGTTCGCATTTTCTTTGTTTTCTATTTTTTGCGTTTTTGAAAGTTTTAAGGTACAAAAGTGATAGTGGTGATAGTATCTTGTGCACTAAAGTTTTTTACATACATACATAACTTCACGCTGTATCCCCAACGGGGATTTGTTTTGTACAAGTGTTAAAAATAGGAGTTTGAATAAATATGTACAACTGAAGTTTTCGCATTTTTCCAAGAATTACTTTTCAACAACAGTAAAGCTTACTATCACTTAATGGGAGTGCTAAGGATTTAGTAATAAAAAAACAGACATGGTGCGTTAGATATACACCAATTAAATTAGGTATACGATTATGGCAGAAATGTTTCTAATAAATACAAAACAAGTTGCCAGTATATAAAAAAAGAGAAGATGGAATCACAGGTCTACAGATCTACTACTATAGATATAGAGATGGAAGTTGAATAAAGCGACGAATGAAACATGACGTCGTTTTACGTTTACGGTCATTTTCTCAAAATGACGATCACATACTATCACTTTCGTTGTCATTCAATGATATTAAATTAAATATTTAATTTTGGCATATTTACATTGCACAACGTTTACAGAATGTCATTATCATTAATGTCATTGTCATTTCATTAATTGAATAGTAATACAATTTATTTACGATTGTAACATTTAATTGAAAGTTTTATTAATAACAAATTAGTACTTAAATTGTAATTTTATAATGCTGTTAAATGCGAGTGCTGTAAAACACAACACAAACGTTTATTTCTCGTGTATATGAAAATGTGCTTCTGTGCTAGCGAAAAAAAATTATAATCCAAAAACATCCCTGAAATCCCTGAACACTGCATTGCATTACTATTAATTCGCTATGAATCAAGGCGTATACAAAAAAGTATACATTTTAATTAAACCGTGTGCGGCAATTTGTTAGGATAAATTTAGCACACGTATTCGAATTGTCTATTCTTAACATTTCTGTAATCGAGCATTTTTTTACTGTTTAAGCAACATTTATCATTAATTGTCATTTTTTTAAACAGAATTATCTTTCTGTGTAATGTTATAAAAAAATAGAACTCAATTTCCTAAACAAAATATTATTACGTAATTTATTTGAATGTTAGTTTACATGGTTTACATCTGGTAACATTGGTCCGAGGTTGATTTCGTGTCAAAATATTTACTTTTTGTTCCCTGTATTTTACAACAGTATTCTCTTATTATGTCATAATTATCACATTTTAAATTATATTCACGTGTAACTATAATAACTATCAATATTAATATCAAAATATTGATATGTGTTGGCGATAAAACATACCTGTTAACTCTTGGTGCATTGGTAAGCATGTCGGATTGCGCGCTGGTCACCAATGTAAACGAACACGATGCCAGTATGGATGTGGGAAACGATAAGTCTCTATTTGAGCCAACCGTGGATATGATGGTTAATGATTTTGATGACGAGAGAACACTGGACGAAGAAGAAGCACTGGCAGCAGGAGAACAACAAGATCCTAAAGCTGAACTTAATAGCTTGCAAAGAGAGGGTGATATGCCTTTGGAAGAGTTACTTGCATTATATGGATACGATAGAACTATGGACAAACCAGTACAAGAGCAAGTGCCAGAAGCGATTCCAGAAGAAAAAGAAAAGGCAGAATCTGCTTTGCAACAGTTGTACACAGAAGCAAATCCAGAAGCCACCCGTTGCCTCAGATCGGGCTCAAGACCACCCTCTGAAGAAGAAGATGATTATGACTACAGTCCTGATGAGGATGATTGGAAAAAGACTATAATGGTTGGTAGTGATTACCAAGCTGTCATACCTGAAGGCCTATGTAGCTATGATGATGCACTGCCTTACGAAAATGAAGATAAATTACTTTGGAATCCAAGTGTTCTAGATGAAAAAATAGCAGAAGATTATATGAGAAAAATATGTGCTATGAGTTCTGGTACAGGTATGGAAGCAGTGCCTACAGGGAAACAGTTACGAGATGATGAAGAGGCATTATTTCTTTTACAACAATGTGGTCACAATGTAGAGGAAGCATTAAGACGGAGACGCCTGTCAACACAAACACCAGCTCATGCAAGTTTATGGTCAGAAGAAGAATGTCGTAACTTTGAAAATGGACTTAAAGCTCATGGGAAAGACTTTCATTTAATAAGACAGAATAAAGTACGAACACGTTCTGTTGGAGAATTGGTCCAGTTTTATTATATATGGAAAAAAACAGAACGACATGATATTTTCGCAAATAAAGCTCGGTTAGAAAAAAAAAAATATACGTTACATCCTGGTCACACAGATTATATGGACAGGTTTCTAGAAGAGCAGGAAGCTACAGTTGGTGGAGTTGTAAGACCAGCATCTCCATCACCCATGATGGTGTACGTACCATCACCTGTTGCACAGCCCGACCCTTTAGCATTAGGGGAGAAAGAAGTATTTTCACAACTAAATTCCCACACTCCTTCCCCTCGAGCACTGTCTACAGAGGAACCAGAAACTGAGCAAGGTTCTTAATACATGTCTGTTTTGGCAATACTGTTTTTAGAATGCACTGTTTGTAAAATAATTGATAATAATTATTGTTGTTATTATATGTAAGGATCCAATCATCCCCTTATTCATAAATTATTATTCATTTATTTTATAGTTGAGACTATTTTTATGCATTGACTGAAAACAATGAAAGCCTATTTGCATCTATATTTATACTGTCTGATTTATTAGATTTTTAGAATATATTGTAAATATTGCCAGTGTCTCAATTTGCGAATAAGGGAATAGAATGCCTTTTAATATGAATAATATTTGTGTAAAATTAATATTGAATGGTGTATAAAATAATTATGAATAATTTGATTTTAAGACTAAACAGTGCAAATTCTATTCGCATTGATTTAGACATACAAATATCTGCTGCCCATAAGTCTGAATAAAATAAATAAATGTTGGCGTCCAAGCAAAAAGGGTTCAGTAGTCTGCATTTAGTTTCCCAAACATGTATGCAGTTTTGTAAAGTTGGGTGAAAAATAATATTTCGCAATTTTAATTGATTATTACTTAATGCTCAATTATCTACAAGTTCATATAGTAAATGACTTTATATGATGTTTCTAAGTAGAAACAAACATGTAAAAGTTTTTTTTTTCGATCAAACTTAAAATGCTTTTTCTCAAACAAGCTTTTTCAGTTTCAGCTTTAAATGTCTGATAAAAAAAATAAATGCCAGTATATGAATATTTTTTTAATCCTTATTATCAATTGACTACTCTAAATTCTGAATCTAGTCTTAACTCAATACCCCACTACTGGACTCTTTGCTTGGACGCTCACAAATGACTGGTCATTGAAGGGAAAAAGAAATCAAACAAGTAAAACAATATTTTACTCAGTTTCGTTTTGTTTTTTAATAGCTGTACCTGGTCATGCGCTGCTTTGACTGTAGATATGCTAGGTACATATCTATATTAATATTATAAAGAGCGAGCAGATTTTGTATGTTGGTTTATATGTGGAAGTTAATCTCTGGAACAACTGTACCTATTTGGAAAATTTTTTCAAAATTTAATAGTACATTATTCCAAGTGGACATAAGTTATGTATTACATATTTGACCTGAGCGAACTTATCAGTTATCTATATATATAAAAATGAATGTTTATTTGTGTCCTCTATGCGTTCCTAAACCATTCATCTGAATGTGATGAAACTTTGATGGGTTGTTATACATACACCAATGAACAAAGTTTATGAATTAGTTAATTTAGTAAATAAAAATCTAGCGAACGAAGTCCCGGGCGATAGCTAGTAGTACTTATAAATATTAGGTATATTAAAACATATGCATAATCCAATGTCAAAATATTAAAGCAATTGATGAAGAACTAGGATATTTAATATTTTTCAGAAATGAACATTATGTTTTTATTTTGTAGATTCATATCCAATAACCAACTCAGGGATTCAACATGACTCAACTTGGACTACTGTAGTGAGACTTAACCAACAACTGCCTGGGGTTTGGTCAGTTATAAAAACTGTTTTGTGGTTTGAACAGCCTGCTCCGCTGCATCAATAGATCATTTTAATGAATAGTCTGTGCGTTTATGGCATGATCAGTAACTATTGACTGTGCCTCTGTACTAGTTTTTGGCCGGAATTTCATTAGAGCGTTTATTTTATTCCCAAATCGTTTCCTAGTTTGTGGGGAGTGTGTTTTCAAGGAATAGAAGATGTGAGTTGGATGTGGAGGGACAGGTAGCAGCTGGCAATAAAGTGAATGGTGCTCTGTCCGCATTAGTAGGCGCTATGAATATAACTAACACAGCCATAATGGCTATCCCCAAAGCGGTGTTAGTTCCAACTTTATTGTATGGTAGTGAGGCCTGGATATGCCCGAAATTATGATAAATGCAGTTGAAATACGATCTCTTAGAAATATATGCGGTTTCACCCTTACTGAGGATAAGCACTGAAGAGATATGTAGTGTGACAGAGTTGCATGTCAGTACTATTGTAAAAATAAAGAAAGAAATGCTTAGATGTTTCGACACATAGAAAGAATGAGCGATGAAAGACTGACGAAGAGAATATACAGTAAAAGTGAGTGGTAAACTGGTAAAAAAAGCCAAGGAAGACCAAGACTGACTTATGATGATCAAATAGCCAGTGTTAGCCGACGGAAATGTCAAAAGCACTCGCATACATCCATTATAATGCACGTAATTATATGATAATTAATTATAAACAAACCGAGAAACATCATATGGGAATGGCTGTATAGACATTTTAGTCTTACCTGGCTGTCTGTCCGTGTGTCACTTTGGGCTAAGGTGAAAAACAGCGCGGTAACGTTTCGCGTTATCGCTTAATGCTGAGACGAAGCCCTTTTGTCTTTACAGAGCGCTATGCCGCTGAGCTTAGTTAAAACAGGTATTAGCTACTGGTTAATTTACATCTGTATTCGTTTTTATTATTTAAGTGTTTTTTGCTCTGTAGCGATAAATAAATCATTTTTTTTTCTTTCTTTCATACCTAGGCGAAAATGTGTGAGAAGAATGATGAGATTTGAGGAAGCGAAATAAGTATGTAAGGACCGCGATTCTTGGGCCTTTGTCCTCTCTGGCTTCCCGTTGGGGATACAGCATAAAGAAATGTATGTATGTTGCCTAGTGGATTATGTATATTGGAACAGTTTTGCATTTCAAGTAGTTTTGCATGTAATGTTGAAATTTTAGTGGCCGAGTCTGTTCCAACGGATCCTACTAGAAACACTGCCTTAACATATTTGTACGTTTAAATGTAGTTTGGTAGTGACCAAGCTACATTTAAACGTATTAAGTCGACATTTTAATGAAAAATATGAAGAATGTATTTATACTATACATTTGTTATTTACTGAAGACTTCGTCTGTATGGGCATTGATCCCTTTGTCTTCCCTCTCCGCGTAGAAACGTTTTTAGATATAGTTTAGTCATTGTACCCACATACTTAATTGTACCGATCCTGCCTGAATTATAAAACTAAAAATCGATTAAATCGGGGGGTGACTGGTAGCCCCCAAAAAAAGGTTTCGGTCCAAAAATGCATATTTTCACGAATGTATCCAAAATCATAAAGTATACAAATCTAATTTGAGAAAAAAAAAGTTTAAGCAATTTGCTACAAAAAAGACCTTTTGCACTTTTTTTATTTATCGTTATCTGTTATCGTTTTCAAGAAAATCGTGATTAGAAAGTATACGAAAATGAGTATTTTTGTTTCGCGCCAAATTCACTATTACAAAAATTACATTGGCGCTCAAGTTAAAAAATAAATTTTCATAAAAACTACATGAGCTATGGTAAAAAAATGGAACTTGAAGGGGCATAAACATTATTAGTGTTACACATGTATGATCGGGTGCGGTGTGTGGGGAAAGCGGACGGCTGCGGACGGTGGCGTATGTGAACAACGGCAGCGGCAGCGGCGACCTTCACGCATTCTACGATACGATTGACAAGGCGCGCACACATTTTTTGTTCATTTGTTTACAGCTATTAAAATAGTTATTATTTCGAACTCCTGGTCGTTTTAATGGAAATAAGTGCCTTCTAAAACGCGCCGATACAATTAGTTTTTTACTTTCATTTTTAGTACTTTCATTTTTTATGATTTTTGGTACTGATAAGTATTTTTTTGCCCGTAAACAAATATTTTCAGTAGTTGTCAATCGTTAAATAATTTTTTTAAGGTTATGATTAACTATATATATCGATTATATCGATTAAATTATAATATCGATTTTATAATATAATCCTTTTTTTATTTAAATTAAAAAATGGAAAATTTCCCATTTTTGAAATTTCGCCAGTTTCCCAAATAAACAATTCGTAATTTTTAAAATAATTAAAAAAAAACCTGTAATAATTTACTAAAATGTTTCATATTCGGAAAATGATTAAAAATATTTATTTAATGCATTTTTTGATGGGGAAAAAAATCTTTTACCTAAATTTTATATCTAGGATCAAGTATGTTCCTTAGTTTTTATCAAAAAAATACTTATCAGTACCAAAAACCATAAAAAATTAAAGTATATTAAGCCCCCTTCAAGTTTCTTTTTTTTACCGTAGCGCATGTAGTTTTCTGCAAATTAATTATTTAATTCGAGCGCCAATGCAAAGGAGATGTTAAATTTTCGGCTCGGACTTTGTACGCTATTTAGAAAATCGAGGAAAAATCTAAAGATTGCTAGAAAAATAGTGAAATTGCAAATTATTACATATTTTTATTACAAGCGCAATATTTTATTATTTAACAGGGTTATACGGACAACAAGTACGTCATAACGAGTTCGTTCCAAAACTAAATGCGAAGTATTCAATTTACTATCAAACTCGTGTGATATAGTTATATATAGTTGTAATAAAAAAATCTCATCCATTAATTTATTTTTTACTAAACAAAAATACCTACTTACAAAGAGCTTTCAGCGCAACTATTTTTATTTTGTTGAAAACGTGTAGTTGAAAATGTCTTGAGTTGTGATTATGAATATACTTTGAACGTCGCGCACGTCATGGGTTACGTGACATTTGCAAATGTGCTAATCTGTGCGCCACGCTTTGACGAAAGAAAAAAAAAAGAAATTCTGTCTACTGTTTAAATCTTTCAATTTGTTAGAAAGACAATGAAAAATTGCTAATTAATTCTCAAGAATTGTAATCGTGGGTTCTCATGAACATAAGTATATCTACAGTATAACCTGTTCAATTTTTGTTGTCTTGTAAATTGTTTTAATTATTATTAGCTTTTTTTGATGATGAGCGCGAAGGAGATTATTAATGATTTTAAGGAAAATTATGGTAAAGTACGCAAATTACTGGATGAAGAAGCCAAAAATGACCCGGAAAATGAACCTTATGCGTCTAAATATAAGGCGAAGCAAATTTTACTTAATATGCGCCAATCTTTAAAGAAGATCTTAAATTCTGAAACTGATTTGGATAAAATTAAGCTCGAAGCTATGTTTGGTACAGTATTAATGGTTATTGGCATTATCGACATGGAAACTGAGGAACTAACATCCAGCGAAAAAGTCTTGATGGAAGCTGAAGAACTCCTTTCACAAAATTCTTCAAAACCAGAAATTGTCATAACTTTATTAAATGTTTATAACAACTTGGGAATTCTTTGGTCTAACAGAGACGAACCAGTAAAGGCTAAATCCTTTTTAATGAAAGCAAAAATTCTTTATGGGTTGTTTAAATGCACATTACAAATGCCTTTGCCAATAGAACATGTTTTAAATAATTCTGAAGAAAGTGCCTTAGGTGACATCATGTCCCTGGAAAAAGCTCATACTTTAACACTCTATTATTTAGCCCAAGTATATGGATCTCTTAAAGAGAATTTGAAATCTGCAGTTTGTTGTCATGTTACATTAAGAAGACAATTACAATATAATGATTATGAACCAATAGACTGGGCATTGAATTCGGCAACATTGTCACAGTTTTTTGCTGAACAAAATGGGTTTTTTCAATCCAGACATCATTTGGCGGCTGCTTCTACTATTTTACAACAGTATTTAGCAAAGTTACAAGCTATAGAAAGTAATGAAGAAGCTCATTTAGCTAAACTAGAAACTTTTAAACATAGATCAGCTGATGTTGCTAGGTGTTGGGCTAAATACTGTCTCCTTCTGCTAACAGCATCTAAAGCAAGACTTATGAATGATTCTGAAGAATTGACTGAAGCTGTCACAGGTACTATATTTCAATCTTTGATTTACTTGACTCATCGGCTTTTTAGAGCATTTACCTTTTAAGCTAGGACTCCAGGTTCGATTCCTGGTTAGTTTAAGTTAGCAAAATGAACTTTTCTAATTTGGCTTGGAGTCCGGGTGTTTCTGAGAGCGTACCCAATTCGTTATGTGATACCCATAGTGCAAAGTTCGGGGTCACATTTATAATTGTCTGAGTATTATTGACTGCCTGGAGTATTATATGTTTGACTACAAATTAAACGAATAAGTAATTTAACATAATCTTTAAATGTTAAAATGTATAATTTTAATTGAGCATTTCGAACTCTTAATTGTACTTTATTCTACAGTGTTACATAAACCTATACTAGAGCAATAAAATCACACACCTTAACTTTTTTCAGTTAAGGCAGTTTTTTTTCGTGAATGTGAATAAATATTGAAAAAAAATTTACTCTAATTGAAGGTTTATTTCAGTACTTTTCTAATGATATCAAAAACAGTGTATGAAATACCATATTAAATATAAAACACCTAAAATTACCAAATTTTGCTTAAGAGAGAATGAAAATAAAATTCAAAACTATTCATCAAATTGTTTATTAATTAGGTTTATTCCCCTCCCCTAGCCTTAACTACAGCCTCTTAACTGGTTTTTCATGGACCGTATTAATTTTACCGTGAAATCTTGAGGTATAGCGTTCCACTCATCTTCAAGGGCAAGTTGAAGCTCATGGAGTCGTGTAGGAGCAGGGCTTCTTACCCGAACTCTTCTTGTAAGCTGATCCCAGGCATACTCAATCGAATTGAGATCAGGACTACGAGCTGGACACTCCATCGCCGTGATTCCGTCTTCCATGTAGTCGCAAACTGTTCTAGCGACATACAGTCTGACGGTATCGTGCATCAAAAGAAAATTTTTTCCCATAAGCCACGCAAGCGGCCTCACATGTTTTTTCGAGCACTTCGACGTATCGTGCAGCCGTCGACCCTCTCGATCTCGGGCCGATTTTCCCCCCAGTGACGAATACAATGTCCGTTTTTGTGTCCAACATTATGCCACCCCAAAACATACACGATCCACCTACAAAAGCAACACATTCACTTATGCAGCATTCAGAAGGGCGAGTATCCATATTTTTTCAGTAAACCCCTATGTTTCCAGTAGAGATGTTATAACGTTAAACTTCGGTAAGTAACTGATTAAAAGTTTTTTTTTGTATTTTGAGAGGCCAAGAAAATCCTCATGGACACTCAGCCGGACTCTACGCCGACTGAGTAGTATCGGACTCGAACCAACTAAAAAACCCCTCTGCTGTTAGCCCTAGTGGCTTTTACAGCGTCACCGGTCGCGTTGGGGCGAGCGCTAAAGGCGCCCTGCCAGATGGTTGACTGCCTGAGGGTTCCTCCAGCCGAGCGATACCTCGTGTAGTTGGCGAACTTCGATCTCAAGGCGTCGCCAGGGTAGCTTTTCGCACCTGCATGCATCTTAACGGGCTTCCTACTCGTGTGAGGGCCTGGCCCCTAGCGGATCCGGCCGGCTAGGCGGCTGAAGGCCGGTTAGTGTGCCTAGTGTTCTGCGTAGCAGTTTACAATGCGGCTTAAGGCCCGCGTGTGTGCGTATGGCGCTACGTGATCGAGTTTCTAAACGTGAGAGCTTGTGGGCGCCGTGGGGGACGTCCTCACCTCCGCGGTGGGGGCGGTGCGGTCGTAATGTGTAAGTGGGCATGTTCGAGTTCGAACATGTAATGTCGTCGTCGCTGTCGCCTAACACATGTCTAGGCCTTCGATAGCGTTTGCGGACGCGGGGTGAGGGGATATACGATAACGCCCTGACCACTAGGGGGTTTGGGTGTAAAGAGGAACGGTGAAAGAAGCGTTGGGACGCCTCTTTTAGAAACTGGGTTATTGAGGGCAATTCTAGGTCTTAGTGCAGATTTACTCCCGTGACGCCTAGATATTTAAAAAAAACAGCTTTAATTGAAAAAAGTCAAGGTGTGCGATTTCATTGCTCTTAAGTATATTATATAATATTTCATCAATCATTTAAATTCATAGACTTTCTAATGTTATATTATATGTAGGTCTTATCTCACTAATAACTAATGAACAAAGAATGAGATTATTATTCTCTCTTAGATGTATCCATTGCAGTTTGCATGTAATTTAATGACCAGAATATTCAAGGTTTCAAACCACTCATAAAGGCTTTGACTAGATTTAATGACGAAGGCTATCATTTACTATAAACGGGAAAAACACAGTATGGAGTTCATTCATCCCTTTTTTTATGTGAGGAGATGCTTTATGTATCTCATATCTCGTGAACTAGGCTTTACAAAGCATTGGCATAAAGACGCATTCTTAACATTAAGATGTACTTATAGTTCAACTGGTAAGACTTGTTTGTCACTAAAATCATTTTAAAACTACCTAAGCCGAAGAGAAAGGTTCCGGAGGACTGGTGTACCGCAGTCATAGTACCTCTCTATGAAGGGAAAGGTTCCCATTTAGACAGTGCGTGCTATTGGACCATCAACTTGGTAAGCTTACCAAGTAAAGTCCAAGTAAATACCAAGGAATTGACTGAACGTATGAAAGGCATTTCTGAAAGATATTCGTGGGAGGCACAGGGTGATTTTAGGAGCAGTAGGGTTTGTATGGATCTGATTTTCTCGCTCCACACGGTATCGTGAGGAAGTTTCTGGCCATAGGTCAGAAAGTTTTCTGCGCTTTCATGGATCTAGAAAAAGCATTTGATAGAGTAGTGCGAAACTGTGGAATCTTCTGGCTGAATATGGCGTGGAGGACCCCTTACTGTGGCTGTGAGGTCATTATATTCTATTCTTCCAAACAAAAAACATATTTAACTTTTTAACTTGCCAGTTCTACAATTATTTTCTCTGACAACCTCTAAGCTCTTAAAAAGAAGGTACAATAGCAAAAAAAATGTTACAGTATGTATGATATATTATAGTGGTATCATCACAACTGCCTTTTGACCACTGACGATGCTATGCTTAGAGCAGCATCAGATGCGGGATTTGCAGACACTAGTTACGTGCATGAAAGAAGGATGTGTAGTAAAATAATTGAATATTGACGTGAACAAAACTAAGGTTCTGATGTTCGAAAGGGAAGATGTATAGACAAAGTATGAAATATGAGTAAATAAAAAATTTCAAGAACAAGTGAAAGAAATTTGATATTTGGGGAGCGCGTTTTCGAGGGATGGAAGGTATGAGTTGGATGTGAAGAGAAGGATAGTAGCTGGCAATAAAGTGAACGGTGCTCTGTCCGCATTAGTAGGCAGTGTAAACATAGCCAAAGCACCGCCAAAATAGCTATTCACAATGCGGTGTTGGTATTAACTTTATTGTACGGTAGTGAGGCCTGGATATGCCCGAAATCGAGTGAAAGTATGTTAAATACCGTAGAAATGCGATCTCTCAGTAATATGTGCGGTGTCACCCTTGCGGACAGGATGAGTAATGAAAAGATACGCAGTATGAGGGGGTTGCACGACAGTGTTATTGTAAAAATGAAAAAAGGAATGCTTAGATGGTTCGGGCACTTAGAAAGAATGAGTGATGAAAGACTGACCAAAAAAATCTACAGAGCGAAAGTGAGAGGTAAAATAAGCCAAGGAAGACCAAGGCTGACTTATGAATGAATGTTAAAGCTATGGAAGAGTGAGGACCTCTAACACAGGTATTACATACTTACTAGAGGCCTCAACAACTGTGAAATAACTATAATTATTGTTACTGAAATAAATATTTTTGTATTTTGTATTTGTATTATGAAGATCAAATAGTCAGTGTTAGGAGACGGAAATGTCAAAAGCACTCGCATACCTAGGCGAAAATGTGTGAGGAGAATGATGAGATTTGAGGAAGCGAAATAAGTATGTAAGGACCTCGACGCACGCTTGGCGCTCCCTCCTCTCTGACTACCCCATTAGGGTTACAGCGTGAAGATATGTATATATGTATTACTGGAGTATTACTAATTAAAATAGATCTCGAGCGTTACCCCTTAAGCCCACACTACTATCCTTCGATAGCCACGAGCTTCTATATGTGACGCAATCGTATTTTCATCATTTCTGTCACTAAACATATGGGCCTTTGCTATTGGTATTTTGCTTCTATTTTGTACACAGACCAGTAAGGTAAGCCCAAATATGACAGTGACTAATTTTATAATGAGAACAAACATGTTAAAATATCTTCTCAGGGTTATTCAATGTCAATCAGATCACTTATTACTTATTAGTCACATTGAGATTATATGTTGAATATTTAATTGTGGAAAAGAGAACAGCCTTTGGCGTGGTTGCGCTTTGGGTAATATATTACTAAATGATGGGCAGTTGCAGGTGTCATCTTCATAAATGTTCATTGTGGCTTACATACTGATCTGTGATTTTCTTCGATCACAAATATATAACAAGATACACAATCAGCGTTCCAAAAACGTCCGAACCAAATGTGCGCTGAAATGAGAATTTTAGCGCACTCAGTCTTAGACAAAATGCTCCTTCAAAAATTGTAAAAATGACACGTCTCGAACGTTAAAAAAAGATGGAGTTTCATATTTTCAGCAAGTAATTAGGATTATTTTATTTACGTGTTCATTATTTCGTTATAATAATAACGTTATATAGCTCTTTTTTATTAAATTCATAATAATACAATAATATTCTTACATTGCATCTGAATATGTCATTGCCTGACATGCAACATCTTATTCCTTGTCTAACATTATTATTTCTATGTGTCTTATCCTTGTCACTTTCATCTAACAAATCATAATGACGTAAATAGCGAAACAAATAAATTACGTGAATTACACTTTAAGCATGAAGCGTAAGATTGAATTTTAAATATATTTTTGTTAACAAACGTCGTTTCAATGCCATGGGAGAATCTTTTACAAGCATTTACAACCTTTATATGCATTGACATTAAAGTTTACTTTAAATTAACACAATATTGAGATAATACTATACGATATTAGAAATGTATATGTCAATTCAGACAATAATTTGTTCCAATTTTATAAAGGATTGTGAATCTAGTTATAAATTTGTGATCGAAGGTGATTTTGTATAAAAAGATAATGAAAGCTAAAAATTTGGGTTCTAATTACATCGAAATATACGCATAATATATTTGTTACAGACATGTCTAACCTTCAGTTAGAAGACAATGATGACATTTGTGGCGGTAACATCAGAAATCTTATATTCCCTAATATTGATGTCTCAATATATGAAAATAAAATTACTGATAAATACATTTTGACTTATCAAGATACACGTGAACTGTTTCTTAGTTGCCAGAGCTGGCTAAATAAAGCTAAAGAATATTATAAATTGGAGTCACTGGCATCAGATTACATAGAATTGGTGCAGGATAGTTCTCAAGCCTATAATTATTTAGCTTTCTTTGAAGAAGATGACGAAAGACGTTCAAAAATGCATAAACGACGAATTGATATGCTCGAAGATCTAATTAAAGAAATAAACCCTACATATTACTTACAATACTGTAGGCAACTTTGGTATGAATTAGGTGAAGTGTATTCTGAGATTCTTAACATAAAGTTAGAAAAGCTCAACAAAACCAAAGAGAAACCTACTCCACATGCCTTAAAGAAAATAAATATGTTATGTGAAAAAAGTGTGGAAAATTATGACCATTTTCTAGATTCAGTGAAGGATAAAAATGGAAAATTACCTACGAAATTAGAATTTGATCTTATAAGACCAGTAATAAGTGCATATGCTTTTATAGGTCGTAATAGCATGAAAAGAATTGCGTTAGATAAAAACATACAACTTAGTCATGTAAAGAAAAGTTACGATTCCTATCAAGCAGTTGTGAATATTTGTAAAAATGATGAGAATGCTGCAGCTATTATGAAAGAAGAATATAGCCTTTGTCAAGAAATGGTAAATATTTTACCAGTGAAAATAAAAAAACTTCAAACTGATCTAGTCCAGTAAGAAAATAATGGAAATAACATCGTAAAAACAAGATTATTTACTTAACTCATAGACACTTGTACCTACTTCGTTGTATTTAATTTGCATGCTTAAATTTTACAGTAATATTGTTAAGTATATTTATTAAACATTTAGTACAACATGAAATTAAAAAAAATGTTTTCTTGTCATTTAAATTATCAATAAATCACAAATACTTATGATCTGCGGTTTATGATTTTAATATCTTTATATAAGTATACCTATACCTACAATGTCCTGAGTGATGACATTTTATGGTTGGTCTCATACAAAGCCACGATCTTTTAAATTCTTGGAACTATTCATTGCTGATTGTGCCAGATATTACTCTGACACAGCAAATCATGATTAAATGTCCGCATCGCTTTAAGGGAACTTGTCACGTACATCTTCTCCAATATAAATAGCCATTAAAACTAGTATAAGACATGAGATGTAAACGACAGCTCTATAGTGTTAACACGCCGCACAGTACCAATATATCATCTACCAAAATTCACACTATTATTTACCATCATGAAGCCCAAGAAGAGGTACTGTAACACTGATACTGAGAGGGCGATCGTCATAATCGTACATGCAGTACAGGGCTGCCAGTAGACCCAACTTATTTTATACCGCTGGGTCCCTAAAATGATACAAAATCAAATCTTATTATACGAACCACCAAAATTGACTAAGAAATAAAAGTAAAATAGTTATTTGTTATACAAGAGTGCAAAGTTGCTTTTTAACCGCGTGCTCAATTTTGATGACCGAGCAAGCGAAGGATTCTACAATTGAATCACGAGCGCAGCGAGTAAGTAAGTATTACAGAATAATCTTGAAATTATAACAAATAATACTTAGGTATAATTAAGAAAAATTGAAAGTAACGTTGCTACAGTTACTTAAGTTGAGTGTAATATTTTTGTTCGGTACTGTAATGTTGGTATTAGTGACTTGTGTACTATTTTTCGGTAAACTATCTGTCATACTTAATAGTTGTACCGATTCATCGGATTCCCTTAGCGTAAATGTAGGCGAGAGAGTGCGATGGTTAGGTGTTTCGTAACGGGTCATTTTTGATATAGAAGGGCCAGTCCAAGGATCTGACTGAGGCTCTTTCAGTGTAATGGCTCCTACGATGCCTTTGCATATTTTAGACTTATTTTGGATGGAATCCTCTATGTATCCCTCTACAACCGCATTGGATTTCCAGCCTCCATGGCGCTTAAGGGACAGGAGATCAGCTCCTGAATCGGCCAAAAGTGTGGCTGAAGTTCGTCGGAAACAATGACTCGTGTACAACAGGGGTTCTGGAAGTTCAAGAAATGTTGCTATTTCTCTCCGTTTATACCAATAATAAGAACAACCTGTAACGTAGAGTATTGTAGTAGATAAATTAATAAAATTGATACGCATGCATAATTATGCCTATCAACATCTACTAAGTACGTATTATATTATGTTAAGTAGTTGATTAATATACTTAAGCAGATACTGAATGTGCAACTGACTTACTTTTATCGCCAAATATACGGAATCGGGTGCTTCGTTAAGAAACTTTTCAATTTCAGATGCTGTGAAAACCTTCAATTTTTTTGGTTGATGACCAGATGAGGCTTTTTTTAAAAATGTCACTAATTTAGGATAGGTGTCGATATGTATGTCTTTTTTCATCGTTATTGTTACTTTTAGCATTGAATACATACTCCATACAGTGCTTGATTTCTTGGTCTCGGATAATTCAATAAAATATGCCAGCAAAACGTTTTCTGAGAAAGTTTTGGCTCCTTTGGCTAGTCGCCACGTGTTAAACATATCGTACTGTTTCAAATACTTCTCGCGTGATTGTTGAGGGAGAAAGCTCATTTGTGCATTATTAACAGTTTCAGTCAATTCTGGTCGCGTCAAATAAACTTCCTCGTCGCTAGAACCACTCATTTTAGGTTTTTCACTTGTTTTCAAGTTTCTTGTTTTTAACCTAAGGTTTTAACAATATGACGTGAAAAGAAAATGGCGGGCGCAAAGCAAATTAAAAAAAGTACACCAAGAATGTTCCGAGTCTGAGTTTTTAACAAATTAATAAAGGTTGTATGATAAATTCGGCACCATGGAGGGAGAAGTAAATAGGTTTAATAATGTTTTGAATTCACAAACTTAGTGCATACGATGTTCTAAATTCAATTTACTTTATCCTCTAGCGCTAGCGGATAAAAACGGCTTTTGCACTCAAATATCGAAGAGCAAAAATACTCTTTCCGAGATGGGGGATGAAAAAAATATTCTCACGATATATAGCTAATGGATATTGTTACCAACCGTACTATATTATATAGTAATTCGGGTTTGTGTACTATATATCTACAGTTGAATTAGATATATAGTAGGTACGAAAAAAAACAGTCGAATATCAAAATAAAATATAAGTATTAAGTATAAAAATTATAAAAGTATTACAGTAAAATTACGCCTAAACTAACATAAATTATACTATTAAAATGGAACATTCCTCAACAGCGTAAACAGCCTGATCAAAGTTCAGTTGCAATGATTTCAACATCACTAGTTATTATTGCTCACGCGGTTGCTAGGATGATTCCATGTTATTTAGGACGAATCTACACAGCACTTAACATACTATTGAATGCTATAACATACGCACAAATATTATATTTCTGTGATCAATCTTTGTTTTGCAACACCGACACTAATAACAAAGAAATTCCTCATGTTTTAAAACTTATGAACGCGCTTTAACCTTTCGAGTTTCGGCTGATGCGATATCCGATGTGCGTGTAACCGAACACGGCTCTGTTTCGAAATGAACTTTTGATCTAGAGCCCTATGACAAATCATAAGCACTTGAATTTAGGTATTGGCGCTCTTGAATACTCATGTGCACGCATACATTCCATACTCGTACTTACATCACCTTACATACTTCCGTAGCTTGATTTTAGTGTGAGTAACGAAGCGACTGTATAAAATATAATTTTGATACTTTTCCGAATCAAGTTTCGATTTTTGTTAATATTTTTTTTCCTTTTAGATCAATACATATAATATTTGTAATTAGTATTGAGTGTTCTCGATGCGTTAAATGCATGTAAAGGAAATACAATAACATTCGTTAACACACATATTTACTTACATATTATTATGTTTAATATAGGTACATATATACATACATATTTTCACGCCGTATCCCTAACGGGGTAGTCGGAGAGGACGGAGCGCCAAGCGTCGCGGTCCTTACATACAAATATAGGTACTATTTTAAAAGTAAAGATTGAATAGAGGTAAATTTTTACCTGTCTAACGCTGCTAGTATTAGGATAAGTTACCTAGAAACCACTAGTTACGTAGTCATGATTAGATATAATTATCTTTTGCTAATCAAAACTTAAGTTCACATCTTTTACTAATTAAAAATAATTTCGTACCGTTTTAATAAAGATGAACGTGATGATATGTGCTTTATTAAGTAAGTGAGATTCCATTTCTTTAAGCAGAGAGATTCGTGTAGAAATTCAACAGCAGCTTCTTAGCTATGAAGAAATAAACATACAAACACAGACAACGATTCTATAAGTATTTATTTTGGAATCGGAAAAGGTTAAAATGCCTCGTTAAATCATTTTTAAAAAGATCGTCAATGTACAGACATGGTTTTGTTGCTGTTTTTTAATAGAACTAGTTGTACCCGCGACTTCGTCTGCGCGGAAAATTTTTTCGTGGCTGTCCCGGATTGGATTAGATTACATGTACAAGTATATACCTATGAAGATTGTTTTTGAATTAAAGCCTATCCTACGTTTGTCTCCGGCCGCATACTACCTCTGTAGCAAATTTAATTACAATTGGTTCAGCGGTTTAGCATTCCCTATTCAAAGTGAAAATCTACTCTTAAGAATGTAAAAAGGAAGATGAAAAAGGAGGAAGGGGTGAAAATCTCCATGCCAAATTTCACCATAATAATGTTCAGCGGTTTAACATTTCCCATACAACATTTCGTCCCCCTTTTGACCCCATTCTACAGGCTACGGAAAGTCATCGAAAACTAAAACTATAAACTTAAGAAAATCCTCTGAATAAACTAAATAGTGTACCGCCACCGGCATCGGCCATAACAAAATCACCTTTGAGGGCCTTTGAGAGCAGTGTTATGCAAAAGTAATTGTAAATACAATTACATTTTGTAATACAAATTTACATTTACATTTTTACAGTACATGATTACAGTTACATTTTCCCAAAACTGAGAGCGCCGCGCAGGCTCTTTGGAGGAGTTTCTCGCGGTGCTCGGCGCCCCCTAAGAGTCAGCCCCCGTGTGCGCCGCATAGTCTGCATCATAGGTAAAGCATAGGTAATGAAACAAACTTTTTCATAAGACTATTTTTAATAGCAAATAAGAAGGCATACCTACCGATAGGTCACTACTCTTGGAAATTAATAATAAAATTTGAACAATTATTGAAATTTAGTGAAAGTTGCTGCTTCGGAAGCTTAATGTCAGTCAGTCGACTGACATTATTAATTTTACACGTATTATGTTGAACGGGAGAATGTGGCGTAAACATCAGTGATGACGGCGGTGATGGCGGTGGCAGCGGAGCTTGCAGCGGCGGCGGCGGTGGTTGGACGATTTCGCGTGAGGTAGAAGGGCGCGGTTCTAAAGCATTATTTATATTATACCTAGACATTATAGACTGATATCTTGTCGCCTATTTAAATTCTATTGTGCATTGAGTCTTTAATATAATCCTCTGCAATATCATTAGAGCGCCATCCTCCGTGGCGTTTCAGTGTAATAATATCAGCTCCGGAATTCGCCAGTAATGTTGCAGAGGTTCTTCTAAAGCTGTGACCGGTATAACTAGCCGGATTTTCCAATTTCAAGAATGTGGCTATATCTTTTGGTACACTAGCGATTTTGTTATCGCCAACGACTTGCCACATGCATTTACTGCTTTGGTACTTCTGAAAAATCTGTTAGGTATACTCTTTGCATTTGTAATTCTTAGAGCTTGGTACTTCTTGACAAAAGTGTCAAACGCACCATGCATGGTGAATGTATGTACAAGGGCTTTTGGTTTTTATGTCAGGTATCTTGACAAGCAATAAGTCCCCATGGGTTTCGATATAGCTCACATTTAAGTTGGCTAATTCTTGTCAATTTAAGTAAGCTTTATGTAGTTCTATATAGGTAAATGACCAAATTAACTATCAAATATAAGTACCTACCTACTAAATTAAGCATTGCCTAAAATATTATAGCAAATAAGTACGTAAGTATCTACAAAAAGGTTTAAAGTAAAGAAAAGTTTTAAAAACGTACCTTAGTTATTAAATATTTTTCATCTGGCGCGTCAACGTTAGCGACAGTAAATACTATCGATTTCTTGCTTGTATAGCCATCTGACTGTCGTTTCAAAAATACATGTAATTTTATGTATTTGGATAAATCGATGTCCTTATTGGTTTTTAGACACACCACATTGAGAACGGCTTATACTTCACACGTAATTCATGGAAATAAGCCATCAAAACATTTTCAGATAATGTCTTCCATTATATAAAATTATTGTATATTATTAAATAGCGTTCGCGCGCTTTTGGCGGCAAGAGACCATTTTCTGCAATTTGTGCCTGATTCAAGATATCAGATGGAGTAGATTCCATATTAATATCGGATTCCTCGCTTGAACTCATATTATTATTTTGTTTATAAATATCAGTCGGAAAGTCGCGACTTTTCTAACACTGAGTAAGTAATCACTACATTTGTTTCTAATATGAAAATGGCGCGCATTTGCAAATGGCGCCACGTGCGCGTGGTGAAAATTAGAACTACATCTTTCGTCTCATTTTTTCTTTAGTATTAAAGTAAGACAAACGTATTGAGCAAAAGCGCTTCCAAGGAGGTTCGATTATTCAGACTATTTATTCTCGTAATGTGTAACTCCATTTTTTATGGAAATTAAAAAAAAAACCGTAAAGGATACGCATGGTGCTATACAACAGAGTAGAGTATACACATTGAATATAATACCGAAGTGTTAACTTTAATTACTAAATATTTAATTATTTAATAAAAACTTTAAAGGCCTGTACTATCTTTATCTTATTTCTGCACCGATACGAATATTCTTCAAATTCTATCTTTACATCCGCATTCGCTGATGTGAGTCTTCAACAAGCCGCATCCGCATCCGCATTCACGTATGTTAAAAAATCTGCATCCGCAACGTGCCTAGTACAGACCTGCTTGTAACGCGTATCTACTTTTTCAAATATTGATTATATTTCGTGCTACAGTTACCTATGCACAAGGCTCTGAATTTCGTCAAAACCTACTTTTATCTATACCCCATAAACACAATATTTCATTAAATTTCGGTAAAAGAATACAAACAAAAATGCTTTAAATAACAGTTTATTTAAATTATCAACAGATTACAAATGTTTATGCTTACATAAGTAGGTAGGTACTTACATATATTCGTAAAATACTACTAACCTATAAAAATATTGTATATTCCATACCTATCCCATACCTATCCATACATTTATTTATTGGAAAATGTAATAAAGATACTTACATATAATATACTTACTTAAAATTTTTACTACACGATGCAGAAAAAAAAATGAAACAAATTATTGTTTATTTTATACTACTTATTGCATCGAATGAAAATGCATCAAAATCCCAGTTCCTTATAATCTCGAAAAAAGTATTTTATGCTTTGATTATATTATAATCAAATATTTTGTGAACATCAGCCGGTCCCAATTTTGTGTTGATATGTTTAACAAAATTAATATAATGTTTTTAGGAATATTTAACTCAAGTCTCTGCAAAGAAAAGTTCGCAAAATCGAAGTCATTTTTACTAAAATTCACTAAAACTATTTAGACAACACTAATTTAAATATTTATGGATCACCCTCTATTGTACCAAAAAGACCAAAAATATTAAATATTTGTACAAATATTTGCAAATGGCCCTCCGCATAATTTTCGCATCTTTCCAAAAATCTTTACACATTTCTGGAACCGGCATTACAAAAATTACGTTTTGAAAACACTAAATAAAGTACACTTAGGTAGTAGCCTTACTTTAAATTTATTTAATATCTGTAATGCGAAGAATAATGTAGATATTTACTGCAGTTAATTCTGTACCGGGCGATTGTAACGGTCGAAATAATTGTGTGTTATAATTATAAACAATAACATTAGGTACATACTTACACCTTTTTGAAATTATTGACTCATAAACATAATTTTAATGATGCTATTTCTGTTATTTGTAACTACCTACATACATAAGTACATACGAGTGGTAAAAGAAGCAAAGAAAGACCAAGGCTGACTTATGCAGATCAAATAGCCAGAGTGTTAGCCGACGGAAATGTCAAAAGCACTCGCATACCTAGGCGAAAATGTGTGAGGAGAATGATGAGATTTGAGGAAGCGAAAAAAGTATGTAAGGACCGCGAAGCTTGGCGCTCCGTTTTCTCTGACTACACCGTTGGGGATACAGCGTGAAAATATGTTATATGATACCTACATACATATCTATATTCGAATTATTAGATAATATTTTATTGGAAGTACATATTATTTATTAACTATTTTTGTTTCTAAGATTGACACCAGTTTCAGAAGTCATAATTTTAATTAAGTAGGTACTTTTACTTATAAATTTAAATAGGTAACTGTATTTTAATTTATGCGCAGGTACCTACCTACTTAATTTTAAAATGATAATATACTCATAGCTTTATTTTCTTTCTGTATAGGTACGTTCATTGAAAATATTGTTAACAAAAGTGATGAAAGAATTTTTCAAGGTTTCACAATACCTACATGAGGTGAAGGTACTTGGCACATTTCTCATAACCGTTCAGAAAAAAAGACAATGCTACAACTTACATGTGTAATTTCTAATATTATTCTTTGGAACAATGCCAGAATTCAGTCTTACGACCCAACTTATCAGTTTCATAAATCTTACAACTAGGTGATCTTTTTCTTTTCCTCTTTACTGGTTATATAGCCAATAATCACAGATGATAATGACTTTAGGATTAAAATTGAAGTTATAACTATTAAAATAAAAGCTGCGGCAACATCCAGACACGAGTATTGGAAAAAGTTTAGATCCTTGGCTGCTGTAGAATGAAGGGGTGCTTTAGATCCCCAACGAATAACTCTTTCTATCCAATAGACGGCAGTATCCAACGGTTTAGATTCCCTGTCCAGCCATATTTTGGATGCGCGACGTGCGTTTATACGCATTCTGTAATCAACAAAAGTGTTCATAAATAAACAGCAAAGCGAATGTAATTTGTTAACTTTTTCCGAGTCTTTGAAACATGTGTACTTGTGTAGTTATATTAAGTACTTACACCATGTATGTAGATATAAAATAACCACATTATGTCAATAAAATCAGTGATTCGAATAATTTATTGTTATTAAGGTATCCAAAGTCGTGGCGGTGGCGGCGGTCGTGGTCGTGGCGGACCAAAAATGAATAATGATTTGACTAATTTATGGACTAGGTAGGTTACTGGTAACTGCGGCTACGGTCGATCGCGACTGGCGTTATCATAATCTTATATTGCCACGCCATGTTCATGGCACCATCATGGCACGCACACAAGCGCGCACACATTACAAATGACGTTCGCTAACTTTCTATGAAGTCATCGTATTATTATGTTAGTACTGTGTTTACCATTGGGCGATAATATGTAATAAACTATCAACTTGTAAAATTGAGTGAAGATGAAATTGCAATGCTAAATCACAGTAGGTACAAATACAATAGTGTAATGAATTTAACGATGCGTTTGCATTGTTTTTTTAATTTTTATTATTATGTAAATGAGATATGAACAAGAATAATCCTGCGTATCCGACCTAGAGTTGTTAATTCAATCACATGTAGGCGTGAGTCTGCCTTCTTTCATAAATATGCTCTTGGTAAATGTAAAAATATTAAGGTCATATGCTGTTTGAAAAAATTGAATTGTTTTCTAATGTAAATACATACAGATATACTTTTACAACACTACTTTTAAATAAATAGCCTATAAGTTATACTTATAAGTAACGTATAATATAAGTAAGGTTAAATCACAGAATAGGGTTTGAAGTGCTAATGTTAAGCTAACAGATGGCAAAGCGTAACCAGACAGTGCCAGGTTACTAGCCCATCATTTTTTTCTTTTACATTGTTACTAACGAACATAAAAAAAAATGTTCCTTTTATTAACGGAACACTAATAACTTACTCTGCACTAAGAGTTTTCTGCAAAGCTTCGAGAAGTGTTTTTTCGTTAAGTTCAAAATAAGATATCACTTTCGCAAATCCTGCTGCTTCAGCAGCAGCTGCATTATTAGGTTGATCTCCATAGAAAGGCATTATTAACATCGGTTTTCCAGCAGCGATAGCTTCCGTCATGCCAAGGAGACCACCGTGTGCTAAGAAAGCTAATACCTTATTGTGTTCTGAAAATAAATATTTGAATTAAATATCACTTTTTAAATGGTATACCTAGTAGGTAATTTTATTTATATTTGAAAAATATTTGAAAACAAAATAACTGATACAAGTAGGTACCAATTACTTTAAAATAGTAGATAATGTGTGTCTGATAGTGATAACGTCAGTAAATAAACCAACGTAAAAATTTCGACTCGCAAATTAAAAAAATCATACATAAAATGTCGATTAAATTCTGGTATTAGGGATCAGATTAACTCAAAACTAATTATGTAACTACTTACGTAACAGCTGATACTGTGGTAACCATTTCACCCTCAATATATTTCCAGTAATGGTTCCTTCATCGTCACTGTCTTCATATTTCCATATCACCCTTTGTTTTAGTTTAGAGAGTGCGTTTACTAGTATCTCTTCCTTATATTTAGGCATCGTCGATGTCTTTATTAGAGAGCCAAAGCTAAAGAGCAATACGCCGTGTTCTGACTCATTAATGAATCGCTCAATAAACTGAAAAATTAAAAATTGAAATTAAGTAAGTACATATATTTATGTATATATATAATGTGTGAGGAGAATGATGAGATTTGAGGAAGCGAAAGAGGTGTGTAAGGACCGCGACTCCTGGCGCTCCGTCCTCTCTGACTACCCCGTTGGGGATACAGCGTGCAGTTATGTTATATTATGTTATGTTACATATATTTAAAAATTGATAATATTCTTATAAAATTCTTCTTCCACAACGTTTCTCCGAGGTGTACTGTACAGAATGCGTTAAGATTGCGCTCATGATCTTAGTTTCCGTGCTGACCATAAAAAATAATGTGTGTGGCATAAAATAATAATCATTTTACAGAAGTAATAGTAATAATAACCAACCAAACCAAATTATCAAGTATTTCATATTTCGAATTACTTCGTTTCCTTTACATAGGTATCTAAATAGGTCCCTATAGGTACTTACATATATAAAAGAAACGAATACCTACCTAAGTACCTATACTCAAATTTTATAATCATGCTACGAGTGGGTTAGTACCTATTTGTTTACAAGAAATGTGACATACACATATCAAAGGAAGATCATGTAAGTACTTATTATATTTAGGTATAAGTGGTACATAAAATATAAAGACATAAGTATGTACGGCCATTACAATTTTAGTGTGAAATATCGGACCACGGTCTCGTCATTAATAGGCAGGGAACTGGTATATGAGAAATAAGAATATGTTATAAGATTAATAAAATTACCTATTACGTGAACCCGGTATTTTGGAACATTTAATGTTTTTGTACACCTAAATTATTCTATAAGGTGTTGCAATCATCTGAAAGTTCTGTAGGGAAAATGCGTTCATAAAAATCTGAACGCATTTCCGTCGTTTTTTTTATTCTGAGCGCGAAATTAATTGTAATTTATCCGATTTACTGGCTGGGTCATTAACCCAATTTAAATAATACTCATTCAATTTTAACATTTAGATTGCATGCATTTCATATTTATGACATAAGAGCATTTTTACCCCAAAAGGGGGAAATTACATTACCTTTTTTGAAAAACGAAAATTACTTTTTTATTATTATTTTGCGAAGAAATTTACTTGAGTATCTTAACCACGAATAGATGTTTATTATAGTAAGAATTTTTGATGTCATTCAGGAAAGGACTCGTAAGTAGTTGATAAACTTTTGTTTCTAAAAGTAGGTATAACGCTATTGCCCCGGTTGACCCTATCCATATTGTAAAAATTATTTTAAAAATCTAGATTTTCAGAAATTCAAGAACCCCGTTTTGCACAAAAATTCAGTTAAATTTTTGGGCAAAATAAAGTTTTTCCTGAATTTTTTAAATCATGGTTTTTTTCTACAATCGTGTGTGAGGATTTTTAGATAAAGAATTGGAGTTGTATGTATCCCAATATCCAACTCTCAGTCTTATTAGGTATCGAGATCCAGATTACCAAACACACCAAAGTCCGCATAGGCGGACTTAACTCTGAAACTTTGAACTCGTCATGTTGCCTTGAAAAGACAATCAAGGCCGCTTTACGTTTACAAAAAAATTGTCGCACCATCCCACCACCGTGCTGTGAGATGTAGATAGGTACATTTTCGTCTATACTCATAACTTTGGTGTCGAAACGGCTCCACTTCCATTTTGCACCCGCTACTTGAATTTGGATTGCAGTGCATATGTAGAATAAGTTCAACTGATGATTTTAAATTGATACCACTATGAATTTTCATAATACATTCAGTATTCATAGTACATTACAAAACCCAAGAACGCATTCAGTTCCACTTGTTCAATAAACGTTGATTATATCCCATCCTTGAACTTATTTCAATTCAGAATGACCTTAATTCATCAAGTAGGTAGGTACTGTTGACGACAAATAATGTTATGAGCTTACGAACATTGCACTGATGAAATGAAAATGAAATGAAGTTGAAATGATACTTCACTTCTTCTCAGTATGCAGATTTTCTTTTCGAATCGAACGAAGGAAGATTTGACGATTTGACACCTTGGAGTTTGATTTACTTGAATAAATTGATTTGACTTTTAACTGCATACTTAGTAAAAGTTACTTGAATTATCTAGTAAAAAAAACGCCCAATTGTTCGATCTGTCCATCTCTAAATAAAATTATGTACAAACTAAAGCTCTGCTAAAACTGAGGCGAATCCCGCGAAGGACGCAGGATGCGATTCGCTTGCTCTGATTAGGACAACTAACTTGTATAGACATATTCAAATTGGCGTGAATAGTCGCATGGGTTGCAGTGAAATTTGGAGTGAACTATAAACATCCCAATTCTCAAAAACTACACATCTTATTCAAACTAATTTTCGTCGAAAATCCTTTTTAAGGTCTACTATCTCAATTTTTTTTAGATTTTCTACTACATAGTTTAGGTTTTAGGTAACTAAAGTTTTAGGTGGGGGTGCACTAAAAATTTAGAAGCATATACCTAGGCAATTATTTGAAACCTAGTCTATATAATTTTTGAAGACCTATCTAAGTTACCTCACGCGCTTATGTGTACTACATTTTTTTATCTCTCTGTTATTTGTATGGAGTTCCAACACTAAATTTACTTTTTTTTAAATTTCACTACATATTTGTGTAGCAGTTCTAAGAATACTCCCTACCTTACAAATTTAGTCTAAGTATATATTGTAATAGTAATTATAATTGGTTCCGTTTTTTGACATTTGGCTACGGAACCCTAAAAGTAACAATTTTTTTCTGTGACACTACCATAACAACTACAAAATATACAGAATATCAGAAACATCGTCCAGACAAAATAAATGGTAAAGTCTGATCTCGAATCAACATCAAATCGCCGTAGAAAAAGGTGTTTTCTGCGAAGATATTTTTTTGTAGTAGGTAGGAAATGCATCTAATAAAAAACTTTGCGTGTTGTACTTTGAACCTTGATATTCTTCTTCTACTATCGCTAATCGCTAACAACAGCATGACTTTTTTATAATCAAAAGACTTGTTTCTTCATTGAAGAACCAAAAATAATTACTCGCGGGCAGTCGCGTCAATGTGAACGGCTAAGCGAGCGAGCGATTTGCGCGAACTGTCATCCAGCGTCCCGCGCGGGATTCGCCTCAGTTTGAGTACAGCTTTATTTTGGATTTGGACCACAGATTTACGTCACGTAAGTACGAGTACATATACTTATATAATAAATGTCATATCCCTACTTTTGTCGTTCAGAAATTAGAAACACATGACAGATAAACAAATGCGGGCACTTCAGACATTCGTCACACCTACACTAGAGTCAAGTAAGTTTAAAGTGGCTTTAAATATTCAAAATTCGTAATTTAAATTGTCAAAGGTTAACAGACACTTCAAAGACAATAATAATTCAAAGAATCCATAGTTATTCATACTAATATTATAAATGCGAAAGTCTAACCGTCTGTCTGTTACGTAAATTTTGTATGGGAAATGCTGTTGAACCGATTATGATGAAATTTGGTACATGGAAAGGCTTTTTCATAAAAAGACATTTTATCAAAATACTACCCCTAAGGGGGTGAAAAGGAGTATGACACTGTATGGGTAATGCTAAAAAGCTTAACCAATTTATGATGAAATTAGTACACAAATAGTATGTGCCCGGAAACAGACGTAGCTGTAGGCTACTTTTAAAAAAAAACTACCTCTAACTCAAGGAAGCCACGGATCATATTGTAACGCGGACAAAGTCGTGGGTACAGCTGGTGGTATATGTTTTTTATCGAAGTATCAATAAATGTCATAAAGAATAGGGTAGGGTCTTTAAGGTCAAAAACTGAAATTTGTTATATGTAATCGTCCCCTATTACCCCTATTACTTAGTGTATGATATCTGTTGAAATTAATTGTTGAAATTAATATTTTATTTGATTATATTTAATTTATATTTCACTGTGCAAAAATTAATCATAAAGAATTATAAGTAATGTTGCTGACTCGCAACGTTATACGCCATTTTGTTTTAACAGTACTACCTCTCATTATCGTTTTGTGAATGAACGTGTAATTACGAATTAATTTCTTCCGAGTCAGTAACAAAAAGTAAAATAAAAGACACGTGAATTTTAGTTTAAATCTGGTTTTAGTTCTTTCTTTTATTATTAAATATCGTGGAATATCTAATAAATGCTGAAATAGATGTTTCATTATTTTTATTGAAGAGTATTTATTTCTTACTATTTCAAGTCAATAGCTAAAGAATTTTCTATTCCCTATACAAACTTTGCTCTCCCTTTCACCTACTTAGGGGATCATTTTCTGAAAATCTATTCTTATTGCGTTACTATGTCACAAAAGCAAGCTACTGTCTCATATTTCTAGCTTTAGTAGTTTAGGCTGAGCAATTATGAATCAGTTAGTCAGGATATCTTCTCTTATACTAGCTACCCGCCCAGGATACGCATAGGTACAATGTACTAATGTGGCGTCATAAGTGTCCGAATGTTTTAGGCACATGTACTCTCCGATTAATTCTATGGCACTTAGCGCTATAGAACGACCGTTCATTATAAAATGTTTTGTTTTGTAGTTCATTGATAGAATAAGGCAGGTGCAGGTACTTTTAAACTTAGAAAACCATATAAGTAATAGTTTTTCAAACCCTCAAACATACGACACTATTCTATAGGTAAATAAGTCATTCGAAACATTCATATTTAGTGAAATTATAAACGAAATAATAAATACGCCGAGGTGTGTTGAAAGCACCTAAATATATTCTACTTAACTATACTTCTGTATGTTACCTATGAACTTTACGATCAATATTATAGTGAATATGTATATATATATTTACTCTTCATTTCATCTATTCGAAAAACCAATTATTGAACCTGCGTATGTTTCGATCAAAATTGGTACTGTGTTGAAATTTTCAGGAAAAAAACTTTTTTTCAAAAAAATTTAAAGTAGCGAGTACATTTGATCGAAGTTCGTATGAGACCAAAATAGGTCTTCTTTAGAGTTGGATAGAGGGTGCAGAATGAGTTTTAACAAGGAACACGAATATTATTTCTTATCGCGTTCGCGATCAAAAAGCTCAAACGAAAATATTTTTCGAAAAATGTTTATTTGAAATTCACTCAGAACCGTCGACAGAGAAACTCAGAGCCAAGTCAGAACTCCAGAATCCATCACTCCGCTCTTTTCTTTACTTTTTATTAATTAAAATGATATGCATGTATAATACATATAAACTTTCCAAAAGAAATTCTAAGAAAGATAGTGAAAACCGTATTTAAATCTGTTGCGTGGCTTAGAGAAGCAGACAAATACGGACGGCGGACTTTGTTTTATATATTTATAGGTAGATAAAAGAATAGATAGATATAGCTTGCACACTGATTGGGCCACTTAAATTTTAAAATGTAGGTAGGCTTCTTAGTTATAGTAAGTATAACTAAGAGCTCTCAAAGGTTTATAGTAAGTAAGTAGGTACTTACAGTTTTTTTTGTCTTTTACTTTAAGTTTGTGATTATGAAATATTAATTGTTACATATTCTCATTGGTTTCAGATACTTGATACATTTTAATATAATAACCCATTGATCCATAATAATTAACGTTTTATTGTGCGAAAATTATCAATTTACAAAATCTGCTTTTTTTTTCTACTGCCTGATCTACCTACCGATAAATACAGTTTTTCTACCGCTTTGTTCAGATTTCATTTGTATCTCATTGTAAGCATTGTAAGAAGCAAGTAAGGGACGAGAAATAGATTTAGCTAGGTCTCAATTCTGGGAAAAATCGTTTTCTCCGTCTTTCATACACTTACAACTTCTAAACTTTCTGATAATAAATGTGTGTCGTATGTACAGGTGAGTCAGGTTATCTGATTTAGCTCACCGTTGCTACTCGAACACGGCGTCTGGCTCTGAAGTTATTTACAAAGTCTATGGTTGAACAATGAATTGAATGTTAAATTTCATGGGCTTCCTTTAATTTAAAGTACTATGTTGTTTAAAAGAATAATATTACACGAGCAATATTTATACATTTGTAATTGCATTCTCGAAAACTTCTCTAACGATTTTGATGATATTCACAACAGAAATTCACGGGGGCGAAAAATCGATCTAGCTAGGTCTCAATTCTGGAAAAATTCGTTTTTTCTGTTTTTACACACTTAAAACTTCGAAGCTCTAAACTCTTCTAATTTTGCAACAGCATTGACTTTCTCAATAGAACAACGGCTAAAGCGTATGTCTATCACGTTGAAATGCGCGAGTTAGAATCCTGCAATGTGGTCAGACCTTTTTGTTTTTTTTTATTAGACACCGATAAAGTTCGGTCATCCAGGTACTAGGTATTTAAGTTATGTACACATCTTCTTGTATGAATAAATTTAAACAGATAAATAAGCGTTTAGACATATACATTACCTACATTTTTTCTGATTCAGATAGGATTTAAAAAAAAGTTTTTTAGTACCTGCTTAACTGTTTCCCAAAATAAAGATAATATAAAGATAAGCACAAGATAAGATGTACCCCGTTAGGGATACAGCGTGAAGAAATGTATATACATACATTTCTTAGTATAAGTATAAGTATGTACCTATATCTTCTTGTAAGTACTTACAGCATCTCACGCATGCTATTAGGCTACACTTACTGTCTACAACTACGTGCTAAACTTCTTGTGTAGGTAGGTACTCAGAATACCTGTATTCTGAGTTAGTATTTTAGTTTATTGGTTTCAAACCAGTGAGCAATTTCTCAGTGCCTCATTGCCATTTTTATTTTTCTGGTTTATGCAGAAAATTTAATTTTAAGTCTGCGTTTAACTTATACCTTATATTATCAAATAAGTACCTATATTCTCCGCGAAAAATCTTTGTGGTAGACGAAATTCAGTTATATGTTTGGCATGAAAGTAATAGTAAAGTTTTTCTTCGTATACATAAGTAGGTAAGTACTATTTAACTGATTTATTTTTAATTTAAATAAAAACAATACCTATTGCTACGTTACTGCGTGTCTATGTTAAACTCTTGACCTTTTCGTATTTCTATAACCTAGTCTTATGGCCTTCAACTGTGCGATCATCCATTTTAATTTGACAAAATAGAGCAGTAGCTATCTACCTATACGCGTGCCCTCTTCGGTTTGTATGCAAGAGACTCGTACTTATTTAAAAAAAAGCGACATTATGTACCAGTATAATATTATTGCTTTGGTAACCCGAAGGTCATGATAAACTATATATTTCCAAAAAAAATTACAAAAGTGGGCAGTTTTGGAGAATTGTTTTTGTTTTTGTAATAAGGTTCCTCGTGAAATCACTCAGTTCATAGAAAAGACATCATCGAAACTTTAAGAATCACGATACCTGGCGCTCAGTCCTCTCTGACTACCCTGTTAGCGTTACAGCGTGAGGATATGTATGTATGTTTGTATGTATTTATGTACTTTAATATATTGTAAATAGATGTCGAAAAAGCAAAACCTGAGTACCTCATGGATATAGGTACGTATTGTTATTTAAATAGATCAAAATAGACTGACACTGTCTATGAGATTATCAGTGTAAGATATATGTATAGCTAAGTGGATAGGCACGTCAAGCATCTCGACAATAGACACAGACAGATACCACAGTACAAGTAAGCATACAGTATTCTATCTCGGCAGTGTCCTAGAGATAATTACCTACGGTCGTTTGGTACGTAAACACGCAATAGGGCTACTGACTTGGACTGAATGTTTTTCTTGGGTTACGTATTTGATAATAGGTACTATATGAAATTGTCACATTCTCTTTTCATTTTATGTTATTGCAAATGTAATACGTTTTTATTTATATAATTCTACTAGTATTTTATTTCTAGTTTCATAAGTTTGTGAGTTAGTATGGTGGAAATGGACCAAAAATGCATTTTGTGTGCAGTATAATTAAAAATCAGCAATAAATTAACTAAATCATTATGATAATATATTTCCTACAAATTAGCAACAGAGAAATATTTCCGGTTTCGATTTAGATGTATTCAAACATCCATAGACTGACCATTATGCTCGTAAACTTGATTGATATAATATTTAGTGAGTAAATGCGCGGGAGCGCCTCATACCGTACGACGACAACCGCGGCGCACTCGCGACTATCGTATGTCGAGATTTCGAGCGCGTCGTTTGGGAGCGTTTGTATGAAGATAGAATACTGTATGCTTACTTGTACTGTGCAGATACTGTCTGTGTTCTTATCAATATGTACCCAAGTAGCCCATTTATCAATATCGTTCTCAATTCACAGCGATAGTGATAGAGATAATCTCATCAAATATGTAAGTACCTAACTACGACACTACAAATTTTTTTACAAGTATAGGTAAATTAATCAAAGTGAGAAAACACATGACCATAAAAGTTATAAAATCATAAGTGTGCACTTATTACTTGCCTACTTATACAACTTATATAACTTTAAGTTTCGTTATCAAGTTCCCGTGCGAGGAAAGCAGGGAACATTGCTACTCTTCTCGCCTTCGCATGGGGTCTCGATAACGCGAAAGTTCAATGTCGCTATTGAATATTTCTAATATGCGGTATATGCCAGTGTCCACTGTCGGTTTGGGTGAACTAGAGCAGTTTTGTTAGAATGTTAGATAAGTTCTAGCGACGGTCGAAGAGAATGAGGATTTTGTTGTGTGTGGAGACATGAATGGATGGGTCGAGAGAGCTCGAACAGGATTTGAGACTGTCCCAGTCAAGTATGGAGATAAGGGAGTGAATGATGCTGGTAGGATTGTGTTAGGAGAGTGTATGGAAAAGGATCTTTTTGTAACTAATACCGTATTTAAGCACAAAAGGATCCATCAATACACGTGGAAAAGAAAGAGTGAGAGAAGTATGATTGATTTAATCCTGGTGGATAGCAGGCTCAAGAAGCAGGTATGGACATTGGACACAAGAGCGCAAAGAGGAGCTGATCTAGAAACGGACCACTTTTTGGCGATAACCAGAAGAAGGGGTCTGTTTGCAGCATGGAGACGTCGTGTAGTGTCCAAACCTACAGCGGGTTGTCGAATCAAAAGCTAGAATGCTGCACTGTAAGATGCGACCACCAGGAATGAATATGAAAGAGTAGTATCCGGTAAGCTTGATGATAGATTGAAAGTGATGAGTGAGGATGTTGAAGAATAAAACGATAAAAAGCGTGATGAGTGGTGAAATGATGAGGTGAAAAACTCTATGTATAAGAAGAAGAAAGCATGGTGAGACTACCTTGATACTAAAAATGACTGTGGTATGAAGAATTTGATGAAAGACAGATATAAGCTGCAGTAAGCAGAAACGAAAGCACTAGTGAAAGAGAAGAGTGAAAGGTGTAGGATGTTAGACGAAAACAAGATGTCGGACAACTTCGAGGAAAATTCAAAACTGTTTTGGAAAGAAGTTCGTAAGTACTGAAGTGGTCCGTCACCTTGCAGAATGAATAAAGTGCGTTCGAAAGAAAACCACCTGCTAACAAATAAAAAAGGTGTTCTGCAGCGATGGAGTGAATACTATGGAGAACTATATGAGAGTGGCAACTCCGTCTCTGATTCTGAGAGGGATTCTAATGAATTGCCACACTTGGATCCAGGGACTGGAGGAGGATGATGGAGTATGGTGGTCCCAGGGTCTGGGATACCTTTTGTGTACTGTGCAACCTTTGTTGGCAGAAGGAGGAGGTTCCAGAGGACTGGTGCACCGCAGTCATAGTACCTCTCTGTAAAGGGAAAGGTTCCCATTAAGACTATGCATGCTATAGAGCTATCAGCTTGGTCAGCTTAGCAAAATCTATACCAAGGCATTGACTGAAGGTACGAAAGGCGTTTCTGATAAATATTTGTGGGAGGCGTAAGGTGATTTAAGGGAACGTAGGGGTTGTATGGATCAGAATTTCTCGCTTCGGGTTATCGTGGGGAAGTTTCTGGCTTCCCCTAGCTTTCCCCCCTTTCTAGGTCAGAATGTTTTCTGCGCTTTCGTGGATCTAGAAAAAGCATTTGATAGAGTAGTGCGAAAGAAATTATAGACTTCTGCCTGAATATGGCATGGGCCGCAGAGCCTATGTAAAAATAGAAGATGACATGTCACTCTGATTCCAAGTCTGTTCAGGTGTCAGACAGAGCTGCGTGATGTCTGCCTGGCTGTTCGTGCTGTAGTTGGACAGTTGCCTCCAAACATTGAAAGGCAGTACGAGTGGTATGATATGTGATGACACAGCGATATGATGTGATCACACAGTGGTAAACTGCCTATTGTACGCTGACGATGTTGTGCTTATAGCACTATCAGAAGCAAAATTGCAGATACTAGTCACGTGCATGAAAAAAGAATGTGAAGTGAAAAGATTTAATATGAATGTGAACAAAGCTAAGGCTCTGATATTTGAAAGGGAAGCAGTAAAGACGAAATGTGAGATTTGCGTACATGGAAAATGTCTAGAAACAGTAAATGAAATTGTGTATCTGGGGAGTGCGTTTTCGAGGGATAGAAGATGTGAGTTGGACGTAGAGACGGGTAGTAGCGGGCAATAAAATGAACGGTGCTCTGTCCGCATTAGTAAGCAATGTGAATATATCTAACATTCCCCCAAAATGGCCATCCACAATGCGGTGTTGGTATCAACTTTATTGTATGATAGTGAGGCCTAGATATGCCCGAAGTCGAGTGAAAGTATGGTAAATGCAGTGGAAATGTGATCTCTTAGAAATATGTGCGGTGTCACTTTTGCGGACAGGATAAGCAACGAAAAGATACGCAGTATGACAGGGTTGCATGACAGTGTTATTGTAAAAATGTAGAAAGGAATGGTTAGATGGTTTGGCCACATAGAACGAATGAGTGATGAGTCTCACGAAGAAAATCTGTAGACCGAAAGCAATTGGTAAAAAAAGCCAAGGAAGATCAAGGCTGGGTTATGAAGATCAAACAGCCAGTGTTATCCGACGGAAATGTCAAAAGCACTCGCATACCTAGACGAAAATCTGTGAGGAGAACGATGAGATTTGAGGAAGTGAAAGAGGTATGTAAGGACTGCGACGTTTGCCGCTCTGTCCCATCTGACTACTCCGTTAGGGATACAGCGTGAGGATATGTATGTATGTATTTCTAATATACCCCTGTTGGGGTAATTTCGGAAATGGGTAGATATAGTCCAATAATTTAAAATGTCTATTTATCGTAGCGATATTTTCCTATTAGTGACATTAATTTAGACACCATTCTGATGATCCTCGCCACATCAGTGATCGTGAGGCGCTAGTGTCAAAATTACGTACATAGCGTCAAGTTTTCTCAGATAAGAGCTTTTCGTGTAATTTTTAGTGACTTATTCTAACCCCAACTTGTATTTCTCAGAATTTTGTTGTTATTTGAATTTGTTGCATTTTACTATGGATTATCATTTTTTTGCGAACTTGTACGATAAACACAACGTCCTAATTAGTTTATTAATTTCTTATTGGAAATACCCCTTTGGGGTTATTCAGATATTTTCACAATAACCCCACTTTGTTTTTTCAAAATAGTTGGCAGCGATTCTCAAGCTGTAAGAAAAACCTAGAATTATAATATCTAGTTTAGATATAGGTAATAGAAATGTACATATGAAGTAGGTAATTAATTACAATAAGTAAATAAATTAAATTAGGCGTCGTCGTTAGTAATTAAAATGATAAGTAAGTAAATTGAAATGATAAATACGAAAATTAAGTAAACTATCGCATCATTATATAAATCTTGGTTTAAAATCGTATGGTTGCGTAATTTCTTATCGCATTTGATTGTATAAGCTGCGAGTATAATAGTATCGTATAGTTTATGGTGTGGTGTAGGTATATATGACAGCATATGGCATTGTGTATGATATGGTGTACGGTGTGGTGTCTGTATGGCACAGCGTAGTACAGTGCGGTTTGTTCTATGTGCTATGTGGTAGTTTTCGCATAGAATAGTAAAGTATAGTAGCTTATTGCATTTCATTACAAACTTAAACGATTTTTGAGTTGAAAATTGTCATATTGTATACGATAATGAAAACGTCTGTTGTGAAATTTATTTAGAGTAAAAAATACATTATAAGCTCCACATTCCAACATTTCTGTTGAGAAATAGCATCCAATTATGACGACTCTATAAGTTCACACACCTAACCTTATCTAAACCTACTTAGATTTAATATTCCTTGTTTTTTAATAAAATGTAAATATTCAATTTCATTTTCAGAACTATCATGCCCCGAACTTACGTATAAAAGAAAATTAAATGATGCGCTCCACGACATTTCATTCAAGCTCATTTAACTGAAATATTGAGAACCACGATATCTTTCTGGGGTAATTTCGAAATACAAAATTGTAAAAAAGGAGATTAGCGATACTATTAACAAAATTGACGATATTTTATGCTAAAGGTAGGTAATTATGATTGAAAAAAAATGTAAACGTCTGGTCAAAGTAAAATAAAATAAAATTTTGAATAATATTGGAATTACCCCAAAATATATTGTTCGTAATTTTCCTTATACTAAAAAAATGTGACTCAGTTTTTCAAACGCTTGATTTATAGAATCTAACTACATACATATTTGAGAAACTAATGTATAATTATCATAAACCTTTTCTATAAGTATAAACAGGTAAAACAATAATGGCAGTAAATATAAAACTATTTGGAATAAATAACCAAAATATAGACCTCTAGTCATCTCATAGAAATTCCTGTTGGAATTACTCTAATGCACCTTATCTCAACCTCTATAGACTAAATTAATGAGAATGTGTCATAGTATACACCTTCCTCGTTACACTTTCTAAATGATGCTGAAAGCCGCTTTGAAATCCACTTAAGAAGTTTTGAAGTTATAAACAAATATGCAGATAACCGCTAATTGGGACTTTGTTTTATGTTATTTATTTAAGACTTCGATGTGTCCGTTAGAGTTATCTAAACTTTTTATTTCAATAACATCGCAATGCCATAAAAGTGACCAACTAAAATTGATCCTTGATTAGTCTTTGCGAAATGTTTTTTAAATTGTAAGCTGTGACTGCAACAACTGTCTGAGTGACAGACAATAACGCACAGCCTCAATAAATAAGTCTAGAAGTACTTACGAAATTTTGCGCAGGAGTTCCTAAATAATGTAGGTGAACATTAAGAAAGTGTTTGAAAGTTCACCTCACAAGGGGTAAAATTAGCAACGAAAGGCTGTACGGAGGCTCGTCATTTTTGAAGTTAAAAATACGGAAACGGGTGTTTAGGTTTCTATTTACAATTAAAAGTCATCGTATCTGCATTTTTGAAAAATGGAACGGTAGTAGAAGCTAAGAAAGACAAAGGCTGAGTCACGAAGATTAAATAGCCAGTGTTAGCTAACGGAAATGTCAAAAATCCCTTAGGCGAAATGTGTGAGGACAATTATGAGATTTGAGAAGGCGAAAGAAGTATGTAAGTACCGCGATACTCGGCGCTCCGTCCTCTGACAACCCCGTTAGGGATACGGTGTGAAGATATACTTATTCACATTAATATTTTTGTAATATATACCAACAGATTATGTAATAAAACTTGTTATTTTTTTGTAAATAAATTACATTTTTAGATCTACTTTTTGTACTTTTTCATGAAGTGAAATAAATATTAGGGTTTATTTTTAGGGTTCCAAACTGGAAAAAACGCAAACGCAAAAATGAGAAATAAAAAATTATTTTATTTAATGGATATTCAGGAATCAACTTATTTTATTTATTCGGCTTTGTCCGAAATTGCTATGTACTGAACACCAATATAACGCGTGTTCAACACACCGAAAAAAGTTTTTGTCTGTTTCTATTAAAAATATGCATTAGCCATTTTAGTAAAACGAACTAAAACATAGGGTATTTTGAGTGTTTAACTATAGCGGTCTAGGAAAGGCCACTCAAGCGCTGAATTGAATTGAAAATATTTTGTAGTTTATCGATACTTATATTTAGATAATCTTTGAACTTTACTGTGAATATTACAAACAGTAAATTATAATTTATTTATCTCACTTACGAGTATTACTGGTGAATCTGCGATTCATTTATCAATAGAATTTACAACTAACAGCAAATAACAGTAAAAACTTACTTCCGGTATAATTTTCTTGCTAGAATCTAAATGCATTCCACCAACTTCGACAACAGCAGGTACAAGAGGTCGAATACCGTGGAAACTATGAAATGTGTTAATGAGCATCAAAGACGTATTTTTCCCCAATTCTTGCAAATCTGTGATTTTCCTTCCGTAGTGTTTTTCAATAATTTCCTGTTCTTTAAGTTGTATTCTATAGCGAAACCACAATTTAAAATAAGTTTGCATAAAAGTATTTTCCAATCTCTGATAAAAGGTCATTTGTTCTGTAAACGATGTACTTATTATTGGCACGTAGGAAGGATTTTGCAGAAGTCCAACACGTTCAGCTGACCACGGCATCAAATTACTTGATAACAAAGCCACGATAGGCGCTTTTATTCTGTAAACATGAATGAGTCCAAGCATACAGTCACTATTAAAATTCTCTACTAAGATTACGTCGTATTTTTTTTTTAGCGCTTCCGTTAGTCCAGGCCAGTCTACCAATTTTCTACAGACATTCAACGCCATTTCACCTAGCGGACTGAAGTCTATTATCTGCCTAACAATATGATCCACTCCCAACAACTTGATCAGCTTATTCGGATGTTCGTAGTAGGTCAGATCAATAGTCTCAAGACCGATTTGTGAGATTCCTTCAAGACTGACGTCTGTGTAATTTGATGGTGGGTCCTTAGTTGGGAAAAATGAAACCACTGTCACATGATGTCCTCTTTCAGTTAACTCATGTAGTAAAGGTTCGAAGACCATTTGATGACTTTTTCCTGTATGAGGGAACAGTCCAAGTATTCTAGCAGCTTTGACATTGTTCGTTAGCGCAACAAGAGCCGCGATAAAGAGGAAGTAATATGTGCGCATCGCTCCGAACCGAGTGTAGTACTAACTAAAGTAATAAAGTCGTCTCGTGCCAATACCAACCCTCGCGTCGGCTCAGTTATTTTCAGCCAGCGATCACGTGATCGCATGAGATAGGGTAATGTCCGTTTAACTGAATTACATACACTTGAAAATTAGTAAAGGGGACAAGGTTGTAGTAGATGAAAGGAAATAGATGAGTATGAAACTAGACATCTTTACAAGAATATTGTTATACTTAGAGTTACTTATGTGATATTGTAGATTTTGAATCTTATTTTCGTAACAAAATATAATAAACTCATAAAAAACCTCATAAAATACTTGAAAACTCATAAAAAATAGGCAGTTGTCATTTTCATAAAATATAAATTGAATTATAAGGACAAGTGTGAGTTATCTCGCGCACCTAGGGTTCCATACCATCATACAAATATTTGCGTTATATGTAGGTATATTATTAACAACAAAAATATAAGCCGGATTCAAAAACACACTTAACTTGCAGTTGAAAGACATGTTCTCCTATACTCTCTAACTACAAGTGTGTTTGTAATGGCAAGAAAGTGAGATATAACTACAAATTCATCATTTGTGGATTTTTCCCTTTTATTGTGCTTTAAGAGCTCGCTTCTTGCCAAATTTCAGGATTGTAGGACAACGGGAAGTACCCTATAGGTTTTTATTTGAGTACATAAACGGCCGTCTTTGGTTGCGTTGACGTAGTTGCTTGAATTTTTGACCATAGTGTTTGAAATAAATTTCAATTTGATTCTTCCACACGCTCTTGAGATAAAGTGCATTGACTGCTTGAACAGACGGACACAAGTAAGTACATGCGTCATGTATTAAATACTTATATAGGTATTATTATATGTACATCATATTATGTATCTATCTATACTTATATAACAATCGTGAAAATTAAACTTTTAACGAATCACTGCTATAATCTATACCTAACCACATAGTTTTTAAATAAAAGGTCATTATAATGACACTACTATTATTATAATATGTTATCGCATCATAATTTCAATAAATTTCGTGTATCATGTTTCAAATTCAGAGTAAGTACTTACATTATAATCAGAGAACTAGAATATAACTGTACAGTGCGTATAAAAACAAAATATCTACATCGAATCACTGGCAGATTATTCATGCAAAAAACTAATGACCACGAAAGTTAGCTGTTTGCTTTTTACTTATTTTCTTTACTTCGTTATTACAGTTACGTTATATATAACGTAACTATCTATATATAGAATAACGTTCGTATTAGTTGTAAGCAGTACAAGTGAGTAGTGGTCAGCGATTTCTTTAAAAAATATGAATTATAATATTCATCGATGTACCATTGGATATCGTATACGTAATGTTGCAAGCACGTGCTTCTACCTAATGGTAAAATAGTGGCTTAATTGATCCACTTTTTAGGGTTTTGATAGGTATAACATTTGGTAATAAATATTATTATTGCTAATTTTAGATGTTGATTCATTGTAGGGATGTCCGCCAGGCAGCAGACGGGCTGTCAGCTTACGCCAACGAGCAGCCAGCCATTCTGTCCTTTATTATTGCTAAATAGCAGTCTATAGTATACATCCCATGCTGGCCACAGGTTTCTTTTTTATGAGATGATCTTCTTTGAATATGGATGATGATGGATGGTTTTATCGTGCAGGTTCGAAGTTAATCGATGAAGGTGGATTCTCGAATTTGAACGTGTGGTTTTCGAATTTTCATAACAGTAAAAATTTCATTATCAAGCGAGATTTTGAAATACAAAATATCCGTGAAATCTTAAGTTGATTAAGTATAATATACCGGCTAAGTACTTGGAGGACCATGCATTGTGAATGGTTCCGTAGTCGGGATGCACAACGTACATTTATTAATTGGTAACTAAAATGAGTTTGTAATTCATGGCACAGTATAAACGTAACAGTAGGATGTCTTCATAGAAAGTTAGCATAAGTATGCGGTTTGTATGTGTGCGCGCTAATACGCACACGCCGTGGCACGCGAACAATGGCAATATTTTGGGTAAATATGAGTAATTATTGTAGCGTCAGTCGGGGTCGCACGCGACGCAAATGCGACCACTTCCGTTTGTCTTTAATTCGTTCTTCACATCGCCACAGATACAAAAATGTCAAAATCGCTTAAACGAACGTATTATAATGTCCTTAGATGCCTAAATTTGATAATTTTAGTTATTCGAATCCAGTTATCAATTATTGTTCTTCGACATAACTACAAGAAATTTTAAACAAACATGAAAAGCTTATCCATTTGCATTGTTTTTTATTATTGCATACTAAACGTTTAACTAAACGAGATTCTCTCCACATTTCACACCCAACGCAACAACCCGGCCGATCCGGCCGAGAGTAGGCAATTCCGTTAAGCATGAGGCGGGAGTTGGTCTTCTTTTCAACACATTCTCTGTTCATGGCGTTATTTTTTCGGTCGCTTCGGTGTAACCGAAAATATTATATCTAAAAAATTGCGCAATATACCTTTCTCAAACTAATTTTCGTTGAATGTTTGTGTGCAAAAATTGCTTTTCATTTTCAATTTTTAAAAAATTTTCCACCCCACCCACAGTTGTAGTTAGTGGAGGGTAACACTTTACAACTTGAATAAAAAAGTCACTTTGAAACCTCTGGGTAGGTATATCATTTTCGATACCTCACACGCTTATGTGTATATTGGAATAATTTTTTTCACGCTATAATATGGAGCGCCGCTCTAATTTTAATATGTTAAAAATTATACATCATTTTGTAGCGGTTCATATGTTCCAAATAATTATAGTAGATAGTGCCAAAGTCAATAGTTTCCGAGTAAACGACTGTACCATACGGAGAGACAGATGGACAGGACGAAATTATAAGGGTTCCGTTTATAACCATTTGGCTTCGGAACCCTAAAAATTGGCCGCGACTTTCCAGCTGTTGAAAGAATTCGTCACTAGCGCAATTATGCAATAATTCTGTGAATTATGACGAAATGAAAATTGGTTCCGGAATAAATAGGATAGAATAGTCATGGATCTAAATTACAATCTATTTTTAAAAATAGCGGTAGTAACACGGTTTAGTGATTTATTTTGTTAGACAACAACGGAGTAAATAATAATATCATTACTTGCGGTGCCTTGGTGCGCTGTTTTCATTAAAAAGGCGGCCAATATTCTTATTGAAATAAGAAGATTGCTACTACTAGTTTGGCGGATCTCCTTATTAGCCTAGATACTAGCCTCTGGCTTTCGCTTGCGTTAAATTCAGTGTCTTTCCGTTGTTTTAGCCTAGGTTACATTCAGAAAATACTTCTACCTACTAATGATTCTTGTCAAAGTCGGTCCAGTCATTTCGGAGATTAGCCCAGAGCGGACAAACGAACAGACAGACAGACAAAAACTTGTAAAAAAGTACTTACATTTTGTTTTTGCTTTCATTTCGAAATAACAGACAGACACTTCAATTTCATTCATATTTATAGATTAAAAATGTATAGATATGATGTGTCGCCTTTGTAGGCAAATGAGCTTATTTTGCATCATTTATTTTTTATTCTCTAGATTGCATCACTTTAAAATACGTGATATAGGTACGTTTAGTTTTAAATCTTTATTATTTTATCAGAAATAGTTGTACGTTGGTCACAGTCTTGCCTGTAACCTAAAATGACATGACATTTTTTCTGTTACCAGACTATTAGTCCAGTCTACAACTGTTTTTACCTCAGGTTTCCATCAACACGCATCGATTTGCTTAAAACTTTAACAGTAGTTAGGGAATACCTCAAAAAGCAAAGTCTACCCTATGCCGATATGTGCTTTTACCCTGGGGGTGGATACCACCCCAACTAAGGGGTGGTAATTTTTTTATTAAAAATAACCTCAGAAATAGATAAAAAAAAAAGCATTCTAAGCACAAAAATGCTAAATGGTAGCACGAAAATATTCTGTAGTTTTTTCGAAAAATCAATACTTTTTGACTTATTTGTGAATGAAAAATTCAATTTTTGTTACAAAAAAATCATATTTTTCATCGTTTTTTTCACAAATAACTCAAAAACTTTCAATTTTATCAAAAAAACCATAAGAAGCTAAAATGTAGCTTATATAAAAATAAAAAGAATGGTTTTTTCTTTTAGCTATAGACCGAATACAAACAGAGTTATGACTTATTAAAGGTGGAATTTATTTAGCGAACCAAAGATTCTGAAGAATTAAAAATGGAATAACTGGAAAACGGTCAATTTTACGGAAAAAATGCTAAGTAGCTTTTTTAAAGTTCTTTAAAAAACCTTTCAAATGAGACTTTATAAGACTGTAGGATATAAAATAAGGGAGTTTTGATGAAAATAATGTAGAAACCCTTTTTTCCGTGAAACAAAAAAAAAATTAGTTTCACCCTTCATATTGCCACCCTAATTGAAATAAAATGTTATAAGTTTACAAATCACTTTATTTTAATACTAATAATGAGATAAAGAAGTTTGAAGCGTTTAGAAAGCTTGGTTTTCAAAAAAAATATGGTTTTAGTGGAGAAAGCAGTTCTTAATTTTTTACAAAATTTGTCTTTTTTTAAAAATAACTAAAAAAATATGGAAGATACGTAAAAATTGATAGAGAACAAAAAGTTAGCTTTTTTTTATTGAAATTTTTTTTTAATTTTCATAACTTAAAAATTAACCGAGATATGACCTTTCAAAGTTCACAACGGCGTATGACTTGTACCGTTTTGGAGCCCTTTGAACGTTTGCCTTTCAAAAATAAAGGGCTCAATAAATGTGAAACCTTAATAGATTTTAATAGATTTTTAATCTAATAGATTATAAATTTTCCTGCAAAATGATTTTTTAGTCGACTGTCTAGCTTAAAAATTAAGGGAGATATGGCCAAAACAATTTAATATTTTTTTTTCATTTCGGCGCAGGTAAATTTCGGTGTGTATACATCATATATATGTGATGTGTATACACATAATGAGAAGGAACGGCATGGAGCTGACATCTGCTTCGGTGAAAGGAGACTTTCTACATATATATGTGTATTGTTTATACATATATACATACATGTGTGTATGTTTGATTGTGTGTCTTTTACACAGAGATGCTCAAACCAGTATATGTCTGTGATTGAAAAAAAGAGCACGTGTTGTATCTCATTTCTTAAAAATTTAATTGTGATTATTAATTTATGCTTAATATTAAATTGGTTAGTAAAGAAACAGATTTTTAAATTAACTTTTTAATATAAATTAAGAAAAATAAAGTACTTACTGTAATTGTTTTTTTTTAATTTGATCATAAAAGTGGTTGGTTTTTAAGGGTTAAAAAATCATAAATATTATCCTAAAGCCTCAAGCAAGTTTTATTCAAACCCTAAATATGTTTTTAACTTTCTAAATGCTTCAACTTTTATTTTATTGAATTTTGGCAAAAAGGGAAAAATAATTTAAGAATTTGCTTTAAAAATAATTTGCACATATTAGCATAGGGTAGATTTTGAAGTGAAGGGTTAGTAGAACTTAATTCCAAAATTTCACGCAAATCGATGCGTGTTGATGGAATTCTGAGCTAATACCATATTTTTACCGTTGTAGACTGGACTATATGTCTAGAGTTAGACTATAGTCCCATGAAGCGCCTTGACTATGCAGTTGCAGCAAGTGTATTCTGTCTCTTACCACGTACGTCTCTCTTGTATCTTACCACGATAATTTTATTCTGACTTCAAATTGCGATGCTACAAAACAAAGATCAACTTCAATTTATTACTAATTCATATAGGTATGTACTTATAATAATAAACTAAACATTTAAACTACAGAAATAAGAGAAGCTGATGTCCAGCGTCGAGTAAAACAATAAATAAATATATAATTTTTTAGTCATTATTTTTTTTAGGTACTCATATTTCTGAATGTCGCTTGTAAAGTTATTTTTTTCTGTTGGTATCACGAGGAAAAATATTAAATAAAATATGTCAATTTCATCCATATTACATCCATGTGGTCATTCATTATTCTTGCAAGCAATTCGCTTATCGGTTAAAAAAGCCAGTAAAAGTAACAGATGTTTACAAACAAGCTATTTAGCTTATTTACTTATATTTTGTGATTATGGGGTAGTGGTTGTACAATTTCCTCACTAGAAGGACGTGAATTTCTATTATGATTATATTACCTGGTGTACACACCATAAGCATATTTTCTGCCATATGTTAGTAAGTGGCGATAATTTACTTTCCTCATGTAAACACTCGATATCGATAAATAGAAAGTCGTAAATTACCATTTTAATAGTGTTTTTAGTTCGCAAGCCTTCGCAAGCGGAATAGAATCGGATCTATAGTTGTTTACACGTGAAAATTTAATAACCCACTATTTATCGATTTATCAATTCATATCGTGTAACTCTATTTAAACATACATATATTATAGATATTAGACACAGCTATTGTGTTCTCCTTAGTATAATTCTAAAGATATAATTTATACTACATGTATTCTCATAAAGTTTCTTTTGTGATAGCTTCACTCATGATTAATGTCTAATTCTACATGGTAATTACGCAAATTAAGAATAAAAGAACAGACTTTTATACATACATATTCTCACATTATTGTATCTCTATCGGGGTAGTCAGAGAGGACGGAGCGCCAAGTACAGTGTCCTTAGACACTTCTTTCGTCTCCTCAAGTCTCATCATTCTTCTGACTTACTTTCGACAAGGTATGCAAGTGATTTTAACATTTCTATCAGCTAATAATCCGCGAATTCGATCTTTATAATTCAGCCTTGGTATTCTTTGGCTACTTGATGCTAGGGATGTCACGGAAGTGGTTTTATCGGAACTGAAGGCGGAGTCGGAGTATTTAAATTTGGTTTGTCGGAATCGGAACCGAAATCGGAGTAGAAGGCGGAAGCAGAACAGAAATGTCTTAAGAGCAAGTCTATTGAATCAAAATAATACAAAAATTATTCAGCTTCTTTAATTTCAGTTCAAATATATTACACCTGCTTACACCTATAGTCCTTGAAAATAAAAATAATCGAATTTTCTTAAATCTTTAGTAGTAAATTAAATCAAATTAAGTGACTCCAAAAGAAGTATACTTATTGTATTTAATGAATAAAAGGTTCGTAGCTTTATCGCCATCCCATCTTTTTTCATCAATTAGTTTTCTTTCATCAATTAGTCATACCACCACCAGCACCACTAAAAAGTTGTTCGCTTGCTACTGAGCCTGGTGGAACAAATGAAAGAGTAATCAACAGAAAGAACGTAGGGTCGTTCTCCGCGTGACAAGCATAAACTTCTTCATATGCGCTGACCGCAGCAGCCGCCGCTGCTGTGCTTCGAGCTCCGATTATAACCTCCGGTTTAAAAGTGTCGGAGCCGAAGTCGAAATCGGAAGTGTAATATCAACCGGAAGTTCCGACTTTTCGGAATCGGAGTCAAACCTCCGTAACATCCCTACTTGATACCACTTTCGCTCTGTTGATTTTCTTCGTGAATCTTTCATCAATCATTTTTTTCTTCTTTTTTATGATAACGCTATCGTCCAACCATGTCGTATTGCATGTCTTTTCATTGCTTACTTTGTCCGCGAGGATGACACCACATAATATAGCATTCTTACAGCATTTATCTTACTTTCACTCGGTTTCGGGCATAGCCGGGCCTCATTGCCGTACGATAAAGTCGGCACCAACATCGCATCGTGAATGGTCGTTTTGGCGGAGTTAGATATATAAATACACTGCCCACTAATGGGGCCAGAGCACCGTTCACTTTATTGCCAGCCAATCTCGTCTCTCGACATCTAATATCTTCCATTCCTTGAAATCGCACTTCATTAATATAGTTTCATTCGCTTGTTCTATAATCATATATATTACATTTGCCCAAATTCCCCACTTCGTTTCTTTGATTTTCATGTAATACTATCCAAATTTCCGACTTTTCTGAGAGATTACCCCAAAATTTTCTTTTATACGAACTTTCTTGACAATTCGAACACGACAAAAAATCAGCCAAATCGGGTTGAGCCGTTCTCAAGTAATGATCTTATATAAGGTACCTGCGGGTAATAAGGCCTGTTGTCTAATAAGGCCTATGTGAGTAAAATCGTATTTACAATGAGCACTCCCACTCAAGGCAACACTCACAGACGCCTAACACACGAAGATATCTTTATAAGTTTACAAACGCGAAATACCCCTCTTCCCGTCTCCAGGATTGTATCATACATTGCGAGAGACGACCGCGCGGTACGAATAATAAAAATCGGTCCGAATCAGTCGCAAGTATTGACCGTCATGTTTCACTTATCTGTATAAATTTGCAGTGTAAAGTTCTTAATCATTTTAAGATTTTTTATAATAAATACTTGAATAACGTACTGTGCTTCAAATATTTTTAATTTAGTTTCTCTTACATACATAGTCGACGTCTATTAAGGCCTACCTAATTTAAACATAGATTTTATTTTCCTCCTACATCATGAATCAAATTTTATTTGTTTCATAATGTATTTTATATAAATTTCGAGGTTTTACTAATGTAAACAAGTAGTGTAATTTAATGCTAATTGAACAATCGTTAGTTTTAGTGTTTACGACCACGATGCCCATAGAACGAGCATTTACTCAAACAAATGGTTGTTATGGGGAGAAAATTACAGATTTTTCAATAATTTTTAATGGAATTGCTACGTTTATGCAATTATTGATCTCAAGTATTAAATTATAACGCGTAGCTTGATTATTTAAGTCTATTAGAGCTGTAGGCTTTATTACCCTACCATAGTAAAATGAGGCCTATTGGCAAGGTTTTCAAAAATATTTAATTTTGATTTTGTTTATGGTAAAAAATGCCATTTTACCTTTATATTTTATAGTAATTGAACTTTTAGACTAATTATTATTAAAGTCTGTTGATTACATTGGTTATTTTTCATTTAATTTCAAATCTACCTTAGCTAGGCCTTAATACCCGCAGGTACCTTACATGCGATTGATTGATTTTTATGTATATAGATAAATATCACAAAAATAAATATCATATTTATATGTGAAGTGAATACGTAACTATCTTTTCAGAGTAATTTTTTTCGGCAATTCGGTGAGACAAAAAATAGTTGATCGGCCCAAAAAAGTTATGCGTAGCTATAATGTTTTAGTCATAGATAATACCTACCTATGACCTAAGTACCTATATTAAACACACATAAATATTTAAAAAGGGACTTAGTCATCCATATTATTTTCGCATTAGCAGCAGCGCTATCTATTTACGATCTACTTTAGACACTGCAGGCGACTGCAAGATTGACAAAAATATCTAGTAAATGACCTACGTTTGTTAGAAATAAATAGAAATGTCCGGGAGAACGGACTTGAAAGTTGAATATTATGAAATGTATACCTACCTAGTATTTTAGTAATTTTTTGGTGTAATGGACGGCGTGTTTTAGTGTAAAAAGTAAAATTGTGTGTGGATTTTTTAAAAACGTTGATAAGTACATATTTACATAGCTACTTACATACATATCTTCACGCATGTATACCTGACGGGGGAGTCAGAGAGGACGGAGCACCAAGCGTCACGGTCCTTACATACTACTTTCGCTTCCTCAAATCACATCTTTCTCCCCACACATTTTCGCCTAGGTATAGGCACAGATTAATTAGTTTACTACCGTAAAGTATAGGTATGCGAGTGCTTTCGACATTTCCGTCTGCTAACACTGGATAGTTAATCTTCATCAGTCAGCCTTGGTCTTCCTTGGCTTATTTTACCACTTACTTTCGCTCTGTAGATTTTCTTCGTCAGTCTTTCATCATTCATTCGTTCTGTGTCCGAACCATCTAAGCATTCTTTTCTTCATTTTTACAATAACACTGTCCATGCAAACCTGTCATACTGCGTATCTTTTCATTGCTTATCCTGTCCGCAAGGGTGACACTGCACATATTTCTAAGATATCGCATTTCTACTGCATTTATAATACTTTCACTCGATTTCGGGCATATGCAGACCTCACTACCGTACAATAAAGTCGGAACCAACACCGCACTGTGGCTGGTCATTTTGGCTGTGTTAGATATATTCACATTGCCTACTAATGCGGACAAAGCACCGTTGAGTTTATTGCCAGCTGCTACCCGTCTCTCCACATCAAACTCACATTTTCTATCACTCGAAAACACACTCGCCAGATACACAATTTCAATCACTTCTTCTAGACATTTTCCATGTAACCAAATCTTACATTTTGTCTGTACCGCTTCCCTTTCTAGCATCAGAGCCTTACTTTGTTCACATTCATATTCAATCTTTTCACTTCACATTCTTCTTTCATGCACGTAACCAGTGTCTGCAAATCTGTCTATGATGCTATAAGCACAGCATCGTCAGCGTTCACTGTTGACTGCTATATTGTTTACGGGATGTTTATTTTGTTTTCCATACAAAAAAACAAACATTCATTTAATGGAAACAAAATGTACAACCAATATTAAGCCCTATATTCCAAACGGGACGACGGGAGACGGGAAAACGCTGATATTAGGGTTGAGGTTTTATACTAGAACTATTGACTTTTGGCGACGTTGTAGAACGCAAGTTTTCCGTTGTCATGGGTACTTTTATACCCTTCCGTGTTTACAAGGTATTTACCCATCCTTTCGAAATATCCTTGTATAAATACTACTTTGTAACATGCCTTATTTTTTTCCTTGAAGGTGATTTCAATGTAAAATTTTGAACATAATAAAATGTTTTTTAAGTTTCAGGTTAAGACATAATAAACAAAGTCATAATTCATCATGAGATTTTATTATTAAAATACTTTTTATTCACACAGTAAACAAATTAACAACCCACTTGTTCTTTTGATATATGATACAACAACATGGAAACTACTTAACAATAAATAATGACTTATTGGAAAATAAATGCCAGTTTTTTTTCATAAACTTACGCTGCAATCAACACCACAATCATTCTGAAAAAAAAAACAATTATTAATTAGAATTCCTTAAGAGTACCATTTTCTTTTGTTTCAGCTGCGGTGGAATATTTAATTTCAATCAGATTATGATACTTGAAAAAAAATATTTCATTAGGGACTAAGCAGTCTAGGCGAAAGGATCGCCTAATATTAGATTAATAGGAAAGCTAAAGGAGTTGGAGACGTAGCTCCGGCAAAGGAAAGTACTTAACAAAAGTTACGTTTTTTTTACATTTTAAAAATATATGGAATTTTAGATTTAGTGGTAATCGGTAATGCAATGATAATATCTTTTTAAACATAAAATTCAACTTCCGTATGTTCGTGATCGCATAACTCAAAAAGTAGTCGGTCGATCGACTCGATATTTTGATACAACGTTGCTTTCGAATATGCGCGTATTTTTATATTTATTTATTTATTTATTCGGAAGACCGACAGCTGCACAATATATTAACAAAAATAGAAAATTAAAGTAACAAATCTGCAAGCCAATAAATGGTCCTCCCTAATAGAAACAGTATATAAAACTGAAGTTTAGTATGCTACGCTAAAGTTCTAGTATAACGAGATAAAAGAATACAGATAATATAATACGCTATGTCACTAGTTTGATCACTGAAGGAACCACTGTCAACACACTGCCAACATTCACACACTGTTAAAAAAGTCATTACTGAGCATCCTTCTCGCCGAAGGAACACTCGTACTAAAAAGATCCAAATCAAATATCCTTGCCAGATCGTTGAAATTAGTATACATTATAGTATACATTATAGTATATATATATTAGTATACATATAGTAGTATATACATTAATATCTTCATAAATAAAAATGTAAATGATCGTTGGTTAAACGCGAACCACAGTAACGCGTGACCGGGAACAACCAGTTTACAAATAAAAGAAGGCACTTACATTATGTACACAAAAGCCAAACATTCAGTCGCCAAAACTATAACAATTAATAACACATATTCACTTATTTATAATTTTATACTAATTTACACACATACTACACATCTTCCCGCTGTGTGCTGTATCCCTTACACAGGGTTACCAACCGTACCAGAGTGTACCTGGTGTGTGCTGAGTGCAGTTCCGCGTTGGGGACCGCCACCCAAAACGATGTGCATTTCACGGCGGGAAGTGGAGGTAGCGGTGTAGAATAGCTGCGTGGAATGTGAAAGGAGAGATTGAAGAGAAGATTAATGAAGTGATTGATATTATGGAAGAGAAAAGATTGGCTGTGTTGTGTTTGAGTGAAACTTGCCGAATTGCCCGGAGGGGGCATCACTTTGTGGTAAAAGGCACCACATGAAGACAGAGGATGGCAAGGGGTAGGCGTTGGTGGTGTATGCCCCCGTATCCTCTGTTGGTTTGGGTGAACTAGAGCAGTTTTGGGAGTATGTTAGAGAAGTTGTAGCAACGGTTGAAGAGAATGAGAGAATTGTTATGTGTCGAGACATGAATAGATGGGTCGGGACAGCTAGAACAGGAAGACTGTCCTAGGCAAGTATGGAGATAAGAGAGTGAATGATGCTGGTAGGATTGTGTTAGGAGAGTGTATGAAAAAAGATATTTTTGTAGCTAATATCGTATTTAAACACAAAAGATTCCATCGACACACGTGGGAAAGAAAGGGTGAGAGAAGTACGATTGACTTATTCCTGGTGGATAGCAGGCTCAAGAAGCAGGTTATCGACACAAGAGCGCATAGAGGAGCCGATCTGGGAACGGACCACTTTCTGGTGATAACCAGAATAAGGGGTCTGTTTGAGGCATGGCGACATCGCGTAGTGTCCAAACCTACAGCGGTTTGTCGCATCAAAAATTGGTAACTGCAAGATACGACCACCAGGAATTAATATGAAAGAGTAGTATCCGGTAAGCTTGATGATAGATTGAAAGTGATGAGCGAGTATGTTGAAGAATATTGGCAGAACCTTAGGGATAGCATGATCGAGGCTGCGAAAGAAGTGTGTGGAACGAATAAGATTGGGAATGCTAAAAAACGTGATCTATGGTGGGATGATGAGGTGAAAGAGTCTGTGTATAAGAAAACATGATGGGACTACCTAGCTACTAAAAATGACTGGTATGAAAAACTTAATGAAGGACAGATATAAGCTGCAGTAAGCAGAAACGAAAGCACTAGTGAAAGAGAAGCGTGAAAGGTGTAGGATGGTAGACGAAAACAAGATGTCGGACAACTTCGAGGAAAATTCCAAATTATTTTGGAAAGAAATACGTAAGTTCGGATGTGATCCGGCACCTTGCAGAATGAATATAGTGCGTTCGAAAGAAAACCACCTGCTAGCAGATAAAAAAGATGTTCTGCAGCGATGGAGTGAACACTATGGAGAACTGCATGAGAGTGGCGACTCCGTCTCTGATACTGAGAGCGATTCTAATGGACTGCCATACTGGGTTGAGGAACTGGAGGATGCCATTAAAATGAAAGAGGTTGAGAAAGTGACGAGAAGTCTGAAATGTGGAAGGGCTGCGAGAATTGAGAGGGTGACTGCTGAGATGATCAAGTCTAGTGGTCCTAGGGTCTGGGATACCTTCTGTGCACTGTGCAACCTTCATTGGCAAGGCGTTTCTGAAAGATATTTGTTGGAGGCGCAAGGTGATTTTAGGAACGGTAGGGTTTGCATGGATCAGATTTTCTCGCTTCGCGTTATCGTGGGGAAGTTTCTTGCCATAGTTCAGAGTTTTCTGTGCTTTCGTGGATCTAGATGTCTGCCTGGCTGTTCGTGCTAAATTTGGACAGTTGCTTCCAGACATTAAAAGGCAGTACAAGTGGTATGATATGTGATGACACAGTGGTAAGCTGCCTATTGTACGCTGACAATGTTGAGCTTATAGCACTATCAGAAGCTGAATTGAAAACACTAGTCACGTGCATGCAAAAAGAATGTGTAGTGAAAGGATTGAACATGAATGTGAACAAAGCTAAGGTTCTGGTGTTTGAAAGGAAGCGGTACAGACGAAGTGTGAGATTTGGGTAAATGGAAAATGTCTAGAACAATTGAATGGAATTGTGTATCTAGGGAGTGTGTTTTCGAGGTATGGAAGGTGTGAGTTGGATGTGGAGACGGGTAGCAGCTGGCAATAAAGTGCCCGTTGCTCTGTCCGCATTAGTAGGCAATGTAAATATATCTAACATTTCCAAAATGGCCATCCACAACGCGGTGTTGGTGTCAACTTTATTGTACGGTAGTGAGGCCTGGATATGCCCGAAATTGAGTGAAAGTATGATAAATGTTGTAGAAATGCGATCTCTTAGAAATATGTGCGGTGTCATTTGCGGACAGGATAAGCAATGAAGAGATATACAGTATGACAGGGTTGCGCGACAGTGTTATTGTAAAAATGAAGACAGGAATGCTTAGATGGTTCGGGCAATCGGGCGGGATGGTATAGAAAGAATGTGTGATGAAAGCCTGACGAAGAAAATCTACAGAGCGAAAGTGAATGGTGAAAGAAACCAAGGAAGACCAAGGCTGACTTATGAAGATTAAATAGCCAGTGTTAGCAGACGGAAATGTCAAAAGCACTCAGATACCTGGGCGAAAATATGTTAGGAGAATGACTAGATTTGAGGAAGCGAAATAGGTATGTAAGGTCCGCGACGCTTGGCGCTTCGTCCTCTCTGCCTACCCCGTTAGGGATACAGCGTGAAGATATGTATGTATATTTCGGATGTGCGTACTATACATTGTTAATAAAAATATAAAAATACTATTTTTATGTACTATATTTCTTCAACAAAAAATTGGTTGCGATGAATGTGTAATTGCTACATATTACATCATGTTTTTAACCATTATGAGAAACCAACTCCTTAGATACTCTTCACAATCATCATATTCTTATATGAGGAATGTAAGTACCTCAATTCAAACGGGTCTTCTCTAAAAGTCTTGTATTGGCCTTGTTCATTTAAGAGATTATATTTTTCTCTCGTCTCATCATCTCAAAAGTATGGTTCACCTCGACTTCGTTTACCGAAATTCTATTTCAGGAATCCTATAATCTTATATATATCTACTTCCCACTCTTCATCTGTTTCTATTTTTTTTTTACTTCCGAAATTACCATAGTGTCAATACTTAATTATTACGGACACGAATTTGCTGACGACTCATTAATAAAATAATTAGGTACATTTTATATTTAATAAAATATGGAGAAATACTTTATTATTTACATTATTAAAGGAGACATACTAAAATCACAGATTAATTAGCTAATAATAAATAGCTAATAAAAATAGCCGCTAATTTTTTTCTAATAAGAGGGTGTCAAACTTTTGTCAATCTATTTTATTCCTTTGTCTGTCAATTTTTAACTCATAAATAAAAAAGTTTAATCCTTGTAATAAAAAAGGTTCCACAACAAACAAAGTCTTACAACCTATATGCCAAAAGTCGTTTCGAGTAGAAAAGAAGCAAAACTAAATCAAAGACAATAATTATTTAAGTGAATCTCAGAATTTTAAATTTAATACAACTTACTAAACTAGCGCTTTACTGGTGGAGTGTTAGGGACTTGGGGTGTTTTAGTATCACATGGATTTGCTAATGCATGTGTGAAATTTCATACTGCGTACTGAAATTAGAGCTTTAGTTTCTTGCGGGTTGCTAGTTAGTGTAGTTGATATATTGTGCTGTTCTACATGATCAATGAAACCAAAAAGACGAAATATACATACTGTTTACAAGACAAGGACACAACATCCTCTCTTAAAAGCAGGCTTCATACTGGAAACCTCGCACCAGATTTTTCAACTTTATTTTTCAGAGGATCATTTATTGAAAGAAGTATGTAAGAACCGCAACATTTGGCACTCTGGCCCCTCTGACTACCCTGTTAGGGATATGGCGTGAAGATATGTATGTATGTATCATTCCATAGGCCTAGTCTTAAATTCATATTCTATTCAGAATCCTTACAAAAATAGTACGCATCGAAAATCCATTAAAATATTAGTACTCAATTATGATATAATTTAAAGTTTGATTTACTTCTATTTTTTTACTTCATTTAAAAAAAAAAAGAAAGAAAGAACTAAGAAAGGAACAAGAAAAAAAGGATTAAAGCGCAAGTTGCACTCGCTCACTGAGTGTTTTATACCATCGCAAAATATTATACCAAATAAATTGTTTTTTTTTTTTTTTACTTAAGAATCCTTAGCATGAGTCAGACTCACACTTTTTTACACACCGGTTTTTTATTATTAATTTCACTTTAGAGATAGCATTTTAAACATATAAAGTTTGACCCTTCTATAAACTGCTATTTCTATGATATATGCAAAACAATCTATTTGTTTATGCAATATCAATAGTCACATCTTTAGATTTTTTCCTTTACTTGTGCTGTCAAATCGACCTTGCTTTTTGCCTTTCATGATTCTAGGTCAACTAGAAGTACCTTATGACTTTTGATGCATGAATATAAAAGTAATGCAATAAAGAATTTTTAAATTGGACATATGAAGTATGTCTTTTGCCTTTCCCTATGTAATAACTAATAAATGATAAAAACAGTATCCACTAAAGTGTCAAAGCTACAGATTTATTTACAATATTTTGTTTTCTGCATGTATACTATATGTAACTCTAGTTTCCACATTAAATGTTACAAAGGAGTACTGTGTCAAATAGTTAAATATTGTTCCATATATACTGATCCATATACTGATAATGAAACAAAATAAAATTTTGTTTCATTATCAGTCTCTCTATTTCCTTTCTACATAAAGGACATTGCTTCTAAGTGCACACTTAATTGAATATAGTATTTTAATATTATAATGAGACTATTTTATTTCGAGTCTATTTCCAACAAAAACATGTAAACATTTCCAATATGACAAATATAAAATTAAGATATTTTAATACATTTAGTTTCATAAAGTCTAACTTTAAATCTTGAGTACTTAAAGTGAGTGCCTATGTATATTAAAAAAAAACAACACAAAATATCTACAATCAAATATCAAATAACATCAACACCGTGAATGCAATAAAAAAACTATAAAATTAATATATTAAAAATTACTTTAATTTTATTAAAATGAAACATTAGATCTCGAGTATTTAAGAAAGTTAAGTTATTTAAGAAAGCTATTCAGATACATCATCGCATTACCAAACGCCGATTATAGGATCTAATGGTAAATCCGACATATGACAGAGATATCCAAAACTGAAATTAATAGTAGGACATTAAGTACAAAAGCCTACAATTAATTATAAAAACATTGATAACTTTCAAGATATTAAGTGCCCACATATTAAATGGAATTCAATTTGTTCAATAAGTTCCTTCGCAATAACTATATCAATTGGCCACGTAAATAATTCAATGTTAAATGATCTTACCCATAAAGATACAAGAAAAAGGACAACAGGTAGAATGCCAATTTGATCCAGCCTTCTCTTTGACATATAGTTAAGACATCTGCATTCATAATACTTGTGGGATCATATAAGCCAGGTCCCGACATAACTGGTCTTGTACGATATCTGAAAAAAGATAATATGCGAAGTACTTGACTACTGACATTCAGCGTCACAAAAATTACTCATAACGATATACTTAGGTTATGTTTACCTATGTATGTGATATAAAATTAACGGAACGTTTATTAGTAATGAAAACCATTCTCCAGAAAGTAAAAATAATATGTTTATGAACAAATGCAGCAAATATTCCGGTAATACTAACTGTAAATAAAAATAAATACGTCATTCCGAGAATTAATTATATTCTTAAAAATGTTATAGACACTAACAGGATTTAAACTGTTACACTGATCAATAGGATTTTTGTAATCGGTTTTTAATTCATCGAAAGCAATAACATGAAATATAGAGAAAAATATAAGAAATGCATCTACAATAAGAGCTATAATGTAAGAAAAAGCTGGAAAGCTAAACGCCATTTTGACACAAATGACAAAATCACAAAGCACAGATAAGTATTTGTAGCAAGCGTCACAAAGTACTTTAAACCAAAGGACATGAAACAAGTACAAAATAAACGTGCATACCTAAATCTCGACTGTCGCAAAAAATGGCTGCAGATTAGTGATGTCCCAAATGTCTAATCTGTAGATGTCATTAGGTCAGTTGTTGAAAGAAGTTTTGTTTCAACATAAGTATTTAAATGTAAGAAAGTGTATTGAAATGACAATTATTTTGCACGATGTCTTCAGAAAAAGGGAGGATTATTTTGATTTTACAACATATATTTATACAAAAGTACTGAAATATTGTTTAAACTGAAAACAGCAGTCGGCGTAGTTCGACTTGCTGTCTGTATATAATTAGAATCTGCGCTTAAGGCGATTTTAAGGTGTTATTAGTAACAATAGCAACAGGCGCCTTCAAGGATGGAAAGGGATTCGATCATTTTTGTATGGAACCTTGAATGAACCAATTAGTTACCTCTTTTTGTAATACTTAATAGTACGTCTATGATTATTACAGAATTAAAATTGTTTTTAAAAAAAACCCATATTTTTACGAAACGCTTTGATAAATGTTGAAGATCAATGAACGTAGGTCAAAGTAGTCGAAGAACAGCACATAGTACTTTTAATACTTTTCTCTTCTTTAAATGCAGAACGTTCTTATCTTCTAGAGGTGATGATGGTGAAATTTTATCTAAATGCTATGGGTAACATACATACGGACCGACCAAATTTATAGTCATAGCGTACTGTAGCACTGATAAACTAAATACTAAAATAATTAATTTTACTAAAAATTTGTGGCCTTACCACACAGTAATTGGGAATAACATTAGTAATGGGAATAGATCACTGTGGACTTATCTTAGTCAAAGAATTCTCAAATTCTGTTCAGTACTTCCAGAGGTTATCCCCTACAAACAAACAAATTTAATTTCTTTGAAATTAAAATTACTTAGAAATAGGTATTATAATATTACCTATTTCTATACAGCTTATAATATTTTCTAGCGTAAAAAATCCACAACACACTGGCGTTTTGAATAAATATAAATCTTTTAAAAGTTAAGATAGCAAATTGCTAGGCACTATAAGGGTGACCAATGTCTGACTAGTCATATCTAATGTATAGTAACATATTATTTTTACTGGATTTGAAAAATAAAACTGTTTGTTAATATTACTTTTGTAAAATTATAATTATATTGAGTATATACAATTTTTAATAACATATTCACAAAATAAATTAAATAAATAAATCTAGCTAACTAAATAGCACAATTTTTATACTATCTGAATAAAACTTTTGAATACTGAGATTTAAATTTAAGCAGTCATTGTACTCATCATGTAAATCGCTGTCGTTTTTTTGGGTACATGAATAAAAAAACTTCTTTCTGTGAAATTATTTATTGTTTTTGCAGGATTCATCCTACTAGAGCAAATTAAAACAGTTATTTATTCCATACGAATAGTTTCAGCACCTTCGTATCTTACTTCTCCTCATAAAGTCTTTTGAAAGATTAATAAAACCACTATAAGCTCTTTTAGTCTCAAAAAATAACTCTGCGGGGACTTGATTCACTTCATTCAGAAGCAGATATTTAGAACTAGGAGATTTTTTTCTCTCGTAAACATCCAATCAACATTCAACCACATTCTGAAATCAATTTATATTTTCGTATTACTTTTTCATTAGAGGATTTACATGGTTATCAAATTAAAAAGTAATTAATTACCACTATATAGTGGTTTACTCTGATTCCCAATAATCTTTGCGAAGATAATGCTTCATACAGTAAAATTATTTTACTTAATTTTCTATGGAAAGAAGATTCTTCAAAATATAAATAACATAAATCTATTATATTATGACTACCTCGTTGAGGATTCAGCGTGAAAATATGTATTTATATATCATATATCATGTATGTATTTTTTAAACACAAACAATTTTTTTATCATGTATGTATTTTTTATATATCATATATCATGTATGTATTTTTCAATTTTCTTTTCCGATTATATCAAGCCATTCTTTTCCTCTATAAATAGATGATGGTAATCTGAAACGAGATAATTACGACAAAGAAACGTGATACCTGTATTTATCGATATTTTTTTAATATACATGGACAGCCCTAACTGCAATAACAACAAAAATTGACATGAAGTAATTTACTGTATTATATGAATAAAAATGGCTAATAACTAAAAATATACATGACTATAATACAGTAAACTAAGAAACACAGTAATTACCATGGAAATGTATACGACATCGGACTAAATTAATGAATTTCTGTTACGTACCGGTGCTATGATAAATTTTGCAAGTTAGTATGACAGCATTTATATGCCAAGAACAGCTGATGATGCAAATCAACCGCTTTCGAGGACATTACGGTATTTATTCACTCTTTAACAACACTGACAACAGCAATGTGCTTCTGTGTAAACTCTAATGAATACTGACATCGATAATAAAATAAAAATCACGTACACACAGTTGAGGAATTCCCCGAAACACAAACGAAAGGTTTGCCAACTTAGGAAACAAAAATAAAAGTAACGTGCAATACAATCGAGGGATTCCCTATAAAACATAAACGAAAATGGTTGCCCATTTGGAAGATTCTAATTCCCTAGCTTTTTTATTAAAATAAAAAATGTTAAGTAACGCGTTGTTTAAATACTCCCCCTCCCGCCCTTGTAACGCACCATAACGTTTTACAAGACCCCAAAAATTGCGTTACGTAATACTTGAATGCTCCCTTAGGAATTATTGTGGCATTATGCTAGCTTCTTTTTTAACAAAAAAATTCCAATATCAAGAACAAAATCATAAAAATATTAAAAAATATTAAATTCGTAACTATCTTTTGACACTTCGTCTACTTGTCAGCGTGTCGCAAAGAATGACGGACCGGCACGTTTTGACATTACGACGATGTCACATAAAAAAATTACTCTTTGTGAAAACTACTGTTGTTTTCTCTTACACACACAAGAAGCCATAAGTCAAAAAGAGACAACGCTACGTTTGAATGTTATACGTTAAAATATATATAATAAAATGTTGCTACAGATCCACATGCCATGTCCTTTAGTTTCCTTAGTCATTGCTTTAAACCAATGACTAAGGAAACTAAAGGACATGAAACAAGTATAAAATAATCGTACCACCTAAACTTCGAGTGTCGCAAACAATGGCTGCCAATTAGTGATGTCCCAAATATCTACTACGTAGATGTCGTTAAGTCAATTGTTGAAATGAGTCTTGTTACAGCATCAGTATTGAAATAAAAATCATTTTGTATGATATCTTCAGAAAAAGGTAGGACTTTTTTTGTGTCATAGATTTATACAAAAGTACTGAAATATTGTTCAAACTGAAAATAGCAGTCAGCGTACTTCGATGCTGTCGGCACATAATTAGAATCTGCGCTTAAGGTGATTTTAAGGTGTTATTAGCAACGATAGCAACAGGCACCTTCAAGTATAGCCCCTTTCTGTCCTTCGATCATTTTTGTATGGAACTTTAAATGAACCCTACATACAAATAAATTACTTAGGTATCTCTTTTTGTAATACTTAATAGTACGTTCATGATTAATTACAGAAATAAAATTGCTTTTTAAAAGAAACCAATATTTTTATGAAGCGCTTTGATAAATATTGAAGATCAATATTTATCATCATGTCGCTGTAGTTTTTTGTACGTCAAGAAAAGAATAAAATAGTTTCTGACAACTTCGTCTCTTAATTCTGCTCTTTAAGTTTTTTAAAAGATTTTTTAAATTGCACCGCATCTGGGTTATTAGTAAAACCACTACAAGCACTTATTGGTCGTAAAAATAACTCGGCGTGGTCTTGATTCACATAATTCCGAAGCAGATATTTAGAACTATGCGCAGATTTTTCTATCTCAGAAACATCAAAACAAAGTTCAGCCACATTCTATAAACAATTAATATTTTGCTGTTACTTTTTCTCAATAGAGGATTTACATAGTCAGGAAATTGAAAAGTAATTAATTACCACTGCAAATATTTTCTCTGATTCCCAATAATCTTTGCAAAGATCATACCATAAAATTATTTTTTTAATGTTCTATTGAAAGAAGTTGCTTCGAAATGTAAATAACACAAGTGTATATATCATGAATACCCAGTTGGGGATACAGCGTGAAGATATGTATGTATATATCATATACATGTATGTAATTTTTACAGAGGTTTCAATTTTCTTTTCCGATTACGTCAAGCCACTCTTTTCCTCTAATAATACATGATGGTAATCTGAAACGAGATAATTACGACATATAAACATGATACCTGTATTTATCGATATCTTTTTAATATAGGTACATGGACAGCCCTAATTGCAATAACAATAAAAATTGATACGAAGTGATTTACTGTATTATATGAATAAAAACTGCTAATAACTAAGAATATACATGACTATAATACAGTAAACTAAGAAATACAGTAATTACGATGGAAATATATACGACATCAGACTAAATTAATGAATTTCTGTTACGTACCAGTGCAATTATAGATTTCATTGATTATTGCTTTTCCTCGAGCCACATCCTAACATACTACACTTAGAAATTATTGTGGCATTATGCTAGCTTCTCTTTTATCAAAACAGTTCCAATATCCAGCACAAAATCACAGAAATATTAAAAAATATTAAATTAAATGACATGTTTTGACACTTCGTGTACTTGTCAGCGTGTCGCAATAAATGGCGAATCGGCACGTTTTGATATTACAATGATGTCACATAAAAAAATTACTCTTTGAGAAAAGTACTGTTGTTTTCTCTTACACACCCAAGAAGCCGTAAGTCAAAAAGAGACAACACTAGGTTTGAATGTTATGCGTTAGTATATATATATAAGTAAATGTTGCTATAGATCAACATACCATGTCCTTTAGTTTCCTTAGTTATTGCTTTAAACCGAGACAATTGACAGCAAGAAAGAAAAAGACTGTTTACGGCGCAAAATATGGATGTGCGTGTACAGAGACACCTATAAATTACATAAGATAAATATTTCGTTTTAGATAACTGCATTTGTTTTTATAATACAGCTCCTCAGAAAGTAATGAACGGAAAACATATTTAGATTATTATAAAATGTACATTGATTAGACAATCATACTACAAAACAAACGATTTCATCGATTACAAAATGATAGTCTGGAAATAATCTTCTCTGCATATGCATTTACCGCTTTTCTGAACATGATATTATAATAATACTTTGTGAATTGATCTTGAAAAAATGATACCTGATTGTCTTTCTTGTTGGTTTCCCTGGGTGGCTTAATAATAATTAATGTACAACTAAATTTAAAGAACTAAAAGCGTAAGTTGTATTTGTTTTCTTTAAATTTTATGTTTCCTAAGAATTAACACCATATTACGCAAAAAGCTTTTTTGAATTTTTTTTATTGTCTTTCTGTATTAGTTGTCATACTTATTTACTTTATAGATACTCGCATATAGTAGTAATGGCTATATCATGTTCAATTGAAAAACTGTCGATATGATCGCAAAATTTGGGTAACCTTTTAGCAACCTCACAAAACCATGAACATACTTCATACCAACTTAAAATTCTCGTAAAGATTTGAGGAATGCGATAACTTGATTATTATATGTACCTATAGGTTACGATCACTGGTTACCTAAAAATATACCTTGGAAGTGTATATATACTATATATATATATATATATATATATATATATATATATATATTATATATTAAAATGATTCTATGACAACACAGGTTGTCATAGCGAGAGAGACTATAGTCACATCAAGGTAATATTTACTAGTGGTAGATCTGTGTATTAAATAATTGGTGCAGGCAAAATGTCAAATCCTAATAATATAATTATTCTGTGGTTAACTGTGGTTAGTTGTGATTAAACAAATACTAAATCTGTGGTTAAATCTCTACTGAAAAGACTAAAATTGGGACGTTTCTGCAGGAACGGGAGAAGTGAGGTTGTCATTTTATTTGTATTTTCTATTTTTTATATTCTTGGGAGTTTTAAAATACAAAAGTGATAGTATATTGTGTTTTAAAATTCTGTCACAACTGAAAAGTCTAAATAAGGTCCAAATAAACATATAATAGATATAAAAGACTTCTTGGAAGAGCGCGAGAACTTCAGGTACACAACTTCAGTAAAGCCTATGTAGGGACACATACGTCCATTGCGACATATATGTATATCGCAATGCAGGTATGGTGTCAGTTACTAGGTAGAGGATTTCATGGCACTCAGTCTTGACATAGTAGCGCGTGCGGTGAACGTCTCCACATAAAATATTGTATGTACTTGTGGTGCACATTACATAAGAACTAATCGTGAACTTCCTGTTTTATTTACTTACCAAAATTAACCAGCATCTAGACACATATTTAAGTAGGTACTTAAAACTACCGACAGCCCTCCCCAACTATCACTTTACTGAAGAAGTTTTACGATAAGAAAAAAACTAATTTACTTGTGATTGTGATTCTACTTATTAATACGTGACATTAGCAAATGTGCTAATATCTGTGCGCCATGCCATACAGAAAGAAAGAAAAAAAAAGATTAAAATTGAAAGACGGGCCTGTGACAGTTTTAGTTCTGAATGAGTTGTATTTGCGATGTAATCGCTTCTGCCGTCTTGACTTACTTTTACTTTTAACGTCCTAAAAGGCAATTGCTTGTCAGTGTGCTGTCAGTCTGACTCATACTCAAACTGGCTACTTTTTTATTTGGAATCGAGTTTTGGTTTACCTTGTGTTTTCTTTAATTTCATGCTTGAGTTGAAAACCTTGAAACACCTATTCTCCTCTGTTTTTTGACGTAAATAATCCCCTAAACCGCTGCGTTGGTGGATTTTTGGAATCATTCGTCATCATACATAAAGATATATAAACAGTAGTGGTACGTACGTATAGTACGGTTGTCAAAAAAGTAGGTGATAGTAGCGCCAAAATAAAATACATTACATAACATAACAATTATCACAAAGTAACTGTCGCATCTGTAGCTTGGTACAAATTCTTTATCTGTGCTGAAAGATTATACTTTGAAATCACAGGAAATGTACTCATGCAATAGGACTTTTGGCGGAAACTGGAGAAGTGAGGTTGTCATTTTATTTAAATTTTTTATTTTTTACATCTATGGAAGTTTTGAAGGACAAAAGTGATAGTATATTGGTTTTAAGGTTCTGCTTGTGAAAAGGATGGAGTAGTCTAAATAAACAAGTGTAGCTGAAATTCTCGCGCTCTTTCAAGAAGTCTTTTATAACTTCAGTAAAGTCTACTATCACTTTACTGGAGGAGTTTTACGATAAGAAAAAACGAATTTACTGTGATTCTATTTATTGTTACGTGACATTGGCAAATGCGCTAAACTGTGCGCAATGCCATAAAGAAAAAAAAAGAGAAAAAAAAATGTTTGCCATATTCCATACAATATTCTGTGTGGGAGTTTTTGGCGGGATTTTATGGGGAGCGATTGGGTGTTTATTTTAATTATTCGCAAATTGCTTCTATTGGATATCATAATCTAAAATTGGTGTAGTTTTCGTCTCAAAGTCTCTACGTTGTTGTGCATTATGTGGAATTGTTGAAATAAGTGCTAATTTATTAGCGTGACGTTGAAACTTATAGTGGCCTAGTCCGCTGTTGAACCTACTAGAGACTGCCTCAATATATTTGTCGCCAGAAACTCAATGAGACATTAAAATGTATTGCGTCGACGTTTTAATGAAATAATATGAAGATATTATCTATTTATTACTGAAGACGTGGTTTTCTGGTCTATGCTCTTTACGTTTCCTCTTAGGGAGAATCGTACTCGCACAGTATTCTGTGTTTGCTGTAGTGTTTGCAGTTGGTTTGCAGTTAGGCAATTAGATTTAAACATGAACAGAATTTTATTATTGTGTCTGCTTAGTGTCGCTTTATGCATTGAACATGATTATAAAGGTTTCGATGACAGTATTTTATTTGGAATCGATTGGCCTGGTACTAATGAAAATTTAGAAAATCTAGTGGCTGGAGAGATCAATAAATCTAATGATTTCCAGGTAAACCGCTTAAATTCTTAACTAAATTCGTAAGCTGTATCAATTATACAAAATTTAGAGTAATTTTCAATTATATCAATGCTTGCAATATTCCAGGGCAAGGAAACATTAAGAGTAATAACAGCTAATAAAGAAAAATATGAATGTCTAATACCAGAATTAAAATCTACTGAAACAACAAATACCGAGGAATATGATGGTCCTTCACCTATACACCTACTGAAACCTCTTTTTGTTCAAAAGATTTGTTCATATAGGTTAGAAAGTTATTGGAGCTATGAAGTCTGTCACGGACGTTATATCCGACAGTATCATGAAGAACGAGAAGGTAGTTTTATTTTTAATCTAACATGCAACTGTTACACTGCTATATTATTTAAAAGACTAGCTGAACTCGGCCACGCTTTGCTGTGGCTTGGTCAGTTTTAGAGTTTTGTGGACACAAACATTGGAAGCTATATTTTGATATATATACACTCTCCTGTTCAGAAGCTATATTGTGGACAAATTTCAAGTCAATCCGTCGGCTAGTTTTTGAGTTTTGTGGACGCAAACATACGGAAGCAAAATTTTTATATATAGATTGTACTATAATAATAGAATTGCAGTCTTCGGTCACAAATAAAAAATAGGATATGTAATCAACACCAAAAACATCCGATCCAAATGTGTTCTCAAATGAGTATTTGAGTGCACATTTGTTTTAGTAGTACTTGAACAATATAATATGGTCAAGGTGCTCCAACAAAAATTGTAAAAACAACATGTCTAGAATGCTCAAAAAAGCCAAAGATTCTTATATTTAGCAAATAATTAAAATCATATTATTTTTGTGTTCATAATTTCGTAATACTAATACATTATGTAGCTCGTATTTAATTAAATTTATAATCATATTTTTAAAATGATATGACCTCAATACCATTAAGTTTAAAATCATGAATAGGAAGTTTTAGAACCATACTACTGCATTCACATCAAATTTACTCGGGTTATACTTTTATTACTGCTCCGATTAATTGAGTTGAATTTTTAGTCTTGAGGGTACTTGATGTTTTTAATATATTTGTTTATTTATTTTATTTAACAATTTATTGCACACACAACATATATAAAGTAGAACGCCTATAAAGAAGAGCAAAACATATTGCTTATTTCTGTAAGCAATTTCTCCCAGCGGACCTGCATGAGTGTTATTTCATAAAAGAATTAGACACTGTGTGTACTATATTACAATTATACTAAAACAAACTCTTATAGAATTTCTCATATTACACTGAAGAGATAATGAGCCGCAGTACATAATATGAAAAACTCTATAAGTATTGCTCGCAGCACATTAAAGTGTATTAATTTTAAGAACCAAAAATAACTATTTTCATTTAATTTATCCTGGTATTATTTTTTCATGGTTATTGAAGTTCTCCTACATCAATATTTTTCTGCAAATAACTTTTAACGTGACACTTTAGGACATTTTCTGTTTGTACTTGTACTCCTAATCTATATGTAATAGATAACATTGTGTACCATAATTTTTGAAGAAAAAAAGTTAAAATGGCAGCTGGTGAGTATGCCAAAATCTTTAAACTCCTTTCTGAGACAAATGTATGTATACAAATATCTGCATAAAATGTATGGTTCATTCTACGGGAAGATTGTACAACAATCTTTTTTTATATTTAGGCAATGTTCTTACCACAGGCTTAGTTTATTGTCATAGATGGGCAATACAAAAGAGACAGAGCATAGTATTGAGTATGTTAGAGTGAGATAGATAGAGACCATTCACGTATATGCAGTAGTCCAAAACTACCCCAGCATCAGTTAGGAATGAAATTTATCCTGCTTGTATTTGCACTCTAAGGTTTAGTGTGCAGCGCTTGGATGTAACACATCACATAAAAAAACTCACAGAATTATGCATTTCACATGCAAGTACTATTAAAATATTTTGTTGTCTAACTGCAATGTTTTAGAAGTATCACAAAAGTTTTGGATTTAAATAGGTAGGAAAAATTATCGCTTATATATTACTGTTCTGAATAATTACGAGTTCAGTTCAAAATAATTCTGTAATATAGTTTAATTATGTGAATTCTGCTATTCATTACCTCACTTTGATAGGGACTTGTTGATGTGCATCTCATCACTTCACACACACATATGCACTTACACGCACACTGCTGTATTTGAATTTTACCTCACCGTAATCACTTCGTTGCCAATCTATACATAATACACAAATGTCTACATGTGACATAAATTTCCATCTTAGAGGGTACCACTTAAACTAAAAAACACGTCTCCAGCACAATAATGCATTTAAACACTTTTTGAGCAACAGGGTTGTAAAAGCGTGGAATGCACTACCATAGGATGTCATTTCGATCAAAGTAAATGAATTCAAAAATAAACTGGACAGGCATTTACAAGCACACAATTAATTGCATTTTAATTAACTGGATACAGTAATTATCAGTTGTTGTAACTGTCAGCCTATTAATAAATAATAATAATACATCTATGGTTCTTACTTTTTACTCTCTTTATGCTTCTTGCCATACACGATCAACTATGCATGATCAAGCCTGTCCAATTTGCATGAAGCGTAGGTTGCATCAAGTAAATTTGAATGTGTGTGGTGGTCGATTTGGCATGATCAGGTTTGAAATGATGATATTGTCAGTTAGCTTGAAATTTGGTTAGCGATGGTTGTATCATGTCTCAGCAATGCTTGTCTTATTATGAATGTCATAATCACCTTTTCCAAATCATTTTTATTTTATTGAAATATGTATTGATTTATTGATCTAAATATCAAAGCAAGCCATGTTTAAGATAAGTAAAGAATAAATTATTGTTATCACAATATAGCCCAGTAAAAATACGATTTAAAAAAAAATTCGTGTTTCTTTTTATAGTAGGTGGAGCAAAAGTCATCACCCTATTGGAAGATGCTATAATTTTTGCAAATGGCAGCAAATATCAGTTCTGCTTTGACATTTATGAAGTAAACAGATGCAAAATACACGTCAACAAGACATGAATCGCTAAACTCCTCAAGAACGCGAAATAATTGTTTCGATTTTTTTGCGGAATAATTCGTCGGTGGTGTAGGCGCAGCGTGAATTTCGGCACAGATTTCCCTGTCATCCGACACCGACTGGGCAACCACAACGGCGTTAGCCGCTCGTCTAGAAGAGTATGGGACAACACGAGATGCTGCCAGGCCTGGCCAGCCCCAGAGCAGCTGTTCTGCTGAGAATAACGCGGCTGTGGCCGAAGATGTCGCAGAGGACCCCGGAGTATCGACCAGACGACTTTCTCCTTCCTCGATTGGATGAATTGGGACTTGAAAACATGTGGTTCCATGAGGACGGAGCAACGGCGCATACTGCACGAGCTACAACCAAAATTCTGAGGACTGCATTTCCGAGTCACCTAATCTCTCGTTTTGGTGATTTGCACTGGCCGGCAAGATCGCCCGATTTAATCATTCTTTTTGTGGTGTTTCTTGAAGTCACGAGTCTATGTCAACAAGCATCAGACTCTTGAAGCCCTAAAAGAGAATATCTATCAAGAGTGCGAGAACCTATCGCCGGAAGTTCTGGCAAGGGTGATGAAAAATGCCATAAATCGGGCCCGTATGGTCATAAATTCTGGCGGCGGCCACGTGGCCGATATTTTCTCGACTTAATGGAAAAAAAATGAAGACATCAACTAAACACAATCCAAAAGCAGAAAAGCAGAAGCAGAATTCATATTCATAAAAAAAATTACAGCCAAAGATCATCAAAAAAAGGGTGACAACTTTTGCGCCATCTTGTAGTTGTTAAGTATGTATGATATGTAATTTAAAAAAATTATTTGCGAATACACCCAGACATATGGTCGCATATTTAGATCAGTTACTTTCATTCAATTACAACGATTTATTTGGTGGATTTACATTTTAATCTCAAAAAAGAGAACATCCGAGTTTTTAAAACGTATTGCGTTCAGAAATATGCTATAATCAGGTTCAAGTTCAGGCCATGATTTTGCTTATACCGTTCAATAGTAGACCCTAAACCTAGGAATGCGTTTTTAGGTCATAGCTCTGCAAAGCCTAGGTCTCGAGATATAAACACAAAAAGTTACGTCTCTAGTACCATTTAAAAATCGACCCTATTCCTTGGACGTAAGATCCAACCGTAACAGTATAGTGTCCTAGGTCACTGTATAAAAATGACTTTAAAGTTGCTATTTTACGATTTCAATAATCATTAAAGTTTATTACAAAACTAAAAATTATTAAAACTATTATTAACTTATAACGATTTTATTTTTAGGTAAGCAAGTGAAGACACAAGAATATTATCTTGGCCATTGGAGTATAGAAAAGCAGATGAAATTGGAAACTGATATGAAAATTATACAAGAAAGCAAAGAAAAACCAAAGACTACGAAAGTGGAAGGGCTCACCTTGCCCTATGTAGAGATGGCTATGGATGATGGTAGGTTTATGCTTTATAAAAAATATATTATCTTTAAAGAAATAGGGCTATAAAATAATTATTGCGCCAATAACAAAGAATAAGGAATCATTTAAAATATTAGATTTCACCATGACATTTTTTTTTTCAATGTTATTGGCTTCTCGTTTATACGAATTCTGCCAGTGTCAAGTTATTCATGGGAGATTCACGCAAAAGTAATCACAAAATCAAAATCATCGCGCACATGCCAAACTTTATACTCTATGTCTTCCAGAAGTCTGAAAAAATGGAAACACAAAACAAACATTTACCATCACCTTATAAAATAAATGTTAAAATTATGGACTGCTACATAGGAATTAGTAATATATAATTATAGCTTAATGTTGTTAATAAATATAAAATAGGCCAGGATCTTTACAAAAGGAGTAAATTCATATGATAGCAAGGATTTGAAATTACTAGGTTGAGGTATATTTGAGGGAAGAACATCATAGAGAGAATAACTCATCTTTGGACATTCAAAGAATATATGTTCAAGTGTGCCTTCGTCTAGACCACACTCAAATAATGAACTATCCTTGATTCTAAGTTTCGCGAAGTGAACAGGGGTGCATACGTGTCCTAGTCGGAGGCGACAGATGGTCGATGTGACATGTTTATTAGCTTTGTGGTAGACAAAAATCCAAGGTTTATTAGGGATCAAGTCTTGCACCTCGGCATAAAATTTTCCTTTAAACGACTTAGATTCATGCCACCTGGAAGCCCAAGATGATCTAAGTTGTGTCTTAGCTATATGAAGTAAATCTTGTACATATGCCCTGTAATGAACAAGGCAACCTCTATTAATAGCGTCTTTTGCTAAAAGATCAGCAACCTCATTGTTCCGAATTCCACTATGACCTGGTATCCAGGTAAGAACAACACGGATTCCCTGACTGTGACAGTGATATAGCGCAGTTTTTATATTTAAAATAACGGGTGATAGCTTGGAGTAAAATGAATTTGATAGAATGGCCTGTAAGCAACTTTTGGAGTCTGGAAATATTATAGAATTGTTTAATTTATGGGAATCAACATATTTAATTGCTTCCAGGATAGCTACAGCTTCTCCTGTAAAAACCGAATTTAAATTTAAAATTAAATTAATAGTATTAAGTAATTTATAATTTAAAATTATTTTATATTTTGGGATCCACACTGCAGCTCCAGTGTAACCATCATTCAGTAATTTTGAGGCATCCGTAAACATAAGTATCCAGCCTTGCCATTCTTCAGAAATAATTTGGTTAAATTTATCATCAGCAAATGGACGATCTTTTTCAATGCCGAAGTTTAAAATAATCTCAGGCTGTAATATCAAAGCTTTATAAGGGGAATCGAAAAGAGGGTTAATATCACTCTGAAAGATTGGGAAATTAAGCTTAATAAATGTTGAATAACTTTTGAGAATGAAAGGAGGTTCCTTGTGAGTCCAGTTCCTTGCCTATTGCCAGTGCCTTGCCTTGCCAGTGCCTTGCCTTGCCAGTGCCTTGGCTATTATTTCTAATGGATTGTGATAATAAGTGCAATTTAGGTAACATTGGATGAGAGTTGGACTGAGAGGCTCTAAATATAAATTGATCAGAGAGCATCTGTCTTCTGAGGCATAATGGAGGTTCAACACACAATCTGTAACGCATTAATTGGTGAAGATTTCATTGCTCCAGTTATGATACGTAGGCACTTGGACTGGATCTTGTCTATCATAATAAGTGTGGTTTTGTTGCAGGGTTCGAGTAAAAACAAACCATAATCAAAGTGACTACGTATTAACGCGTTGTAGAGGAGTTTCTGTGTGAATGGGTGGGAGCCCCACCAAACATCAGATAATGAACGTAGAATGTTAATATTTCTTTCACATTTTTTACTAATATAAGTCAAATGTGGGATGCCTGTTAATTTGGAATCTAAAATGACGCCAAGGAATTTAACACTATCAGTAGCTGGAACTTCTTGACCATTATAAGATATAGTGGCGTCAGAAATAAAGCGCTTTCTGGAGAATGTTACCACATTGCTCTTTGGAATGGACAAAGATAATCCATGATCAGATAACCAAGAATCCAAATATTGCAGGGATGTATTTAGTCTTGAAGAGGCTTCATCAATAATTTTGGTTGTTGTATAGAGACAAATATCATCTGCGTACTGTAGAACATTGGAGAAACTGTCAGTTCCAAATTGTGTGTGTATAAATTATATAAAATTGGACTGAGCACCGATCCCTGAGGTAGTATTTCCAAATAGTTCTAGGAGGGAGATAAGATCCATTTAGGCGAATAACAACTATCCTAGCCATATATAGATTAAAAATAAAATCAGTTATTCTCTCTGGGATGCTCAGCTGTTGCATTTTCTGCCTGAGCAGGGGGAGAAGAACGTTGTCGTAGGCGGAGCAGATGTCAAGGAACAAGCCCGTGACCAATTCCTGGTTTGAAAAAGCCAATCTGATATCAGAGATGAATGTGGCTAGGTTGTCAGTGGTACCTAATCCCTTTCTAAAACCAAACTGGGACCGTGATAATATTCTTTTATTTTCTAATAACGATTCAAGCCTATTTTTGACCAAATGCTCTGCAATTTTAGATAGTGGAAGATAAGGCTATGGGGCGATAGGATGTTGGATCACTACAATTTTTACCAAGTTTTAAAATGGGAATAATTACTTGAGTTTTCCATTCTGATGGCAGCAGGCCAGATAAGAAAGCATTATTGATAATATTGAGGAGGGCTTTTTTAGTGAAAGGGCCAGCTTTAGTCAAGAAAGAGTATGGAATTCCGTCAATACCTTGTGCTGAGTCTTTAACATGATTTAAAACTAGGCATAATTCGTTATAAGTAAATGGCTCATTCATACTGTCATTATTACTATTAGAACTTTGATGCTCAGAAGTTAAAGATTCTTCAAAAGAGGGAACCCATGGTGGTGCTAGCTTAGAAGCAAACCCTTCCAGCCAGGAGCAGGGATCATTTGAGGAGATATTCGTTTCGGAGGCAAAGCATCTACGGTATTTTTTGATGCGTTTCCATACAAGTGAAGAAGAGGAGCGTGGTGAGAGACTTTCACAGAACTGTAGCCATCCTTTCTTTTTCTTTGCTGATAAGAGTCTTTTAGTTTCGGCAGAGGTTTTTCATAAATGCAAGATAATTATCCAAAGATGCCGAAGAAGAGAACTGAGATTCTGCCTCTTTGCGTTTCTTAACTAATCTTGTGCACTCTGAATCCCACCAAGGTGGTGACGATAAAAAGTTTTTAGTGGAGTTTTTTAATGGAATACAAGATTTTGCGGCAGAGGTAAGACAAGATATAAATTGAGAATAATTTAGGGAACAATCGACAGGTATAGAGGGTAATATGGATTGTATGTTTTGGTCTGTTGAAATAAAATACTGTTGCCAATTTGCACTTGAGAGATTATACTTTAAAAGAGGGTTAGGTTCCCTAGTGGGAGTATTTTTATCGGGTATCTCAATTAAGATGGGAAAATGATCACTCCCATAAGAGGATGGTAGGGTCTTCCATAATGTTCTTGATGCAAGGGACGGAGAACACAATGACAAATCAAGAACTCTTTTAGGGTTTTGTGTAGGAGGGACCCATCTTGTTGGAGAACCATCATTCAGCAAACACAAATTAAACTCATCAAAAACATCTAGTAACAAAAGCGAAAAAGAATCTGTTTTGTAAGATCCCCACATAATGTGATGCGAGTTAAAATCACCAAGGACCATAATAGGAGGAGAAAGTGAAGATAGAATTAGATTTAAATCTGGTATAAGAGAATAATGTGGGTGTGGTATATAAATAGAAAGAAATGAGATATTTAGGGTCTTAAGTGCCACAGCATTTATACTTTCACCAACATCGGGAATAGGGATTCTAGAGAATGCTAAATCTTGTTTAACTAATATCATAGAGCCGCCATGTGCATCTTCTCTGTCATAGCGGAGGCATGAATAACCTGGGATCCGAAAAACAGATCCAGGACGAAGCCAGGTTTCAGATATGGCAAGAAGGGCTGGTCTATGTTTATTAGTTAGGAATATTAATTCAGATTTTTTATGTCTAACACTCCGTATATTCCATTGAATTATTGTCATGAGTTTTGTTAATTTTAGTATACACTTGAGTCAATTTAGTTATCACGTCGTTCGGTAAGGAGATATCATCGAATCTAGATATTAAGTTAATTAATGTATTTAGGAGTTCTACCAAATTATCATTATGAGAAGTTGAAGACGAATCATGCTCAGAGGGGTATCCACATCCATTAGGTAATACTGAAGCTGGGGATTGTGTTAAATGACGGTGTGCATTTTTATCATATTCATATGTAGTAGAGATTGTACGAGGAGGTCTTTGTATTTGTACTGTTTTTTTAGGCAATGAGGTCTGTGAATGCGGAGAGGTTTCAGTATGATTATTGATAGTGTGATTAACTGTTGTTGGGCGGGCAATATCTACAAATGGCCTCCTAACGGCGGGGTGTCTAGCAGATGCTTCTGCATATGAAATATTTTCTTGTGACATAACTAATTTTATGGCTTTTTGCCTAGCATGTTCAGGGCAGCTTTTGTCAATAGCCGAATGGCTACCAGAACAAAACAGACAAGTAGGCATATCAGCAGAGCATTCTGAACCTAAATGTTGCTGAGCACACTTATAACATCTTGGTTTTGATTTGCATTTACTTTTGACATGTCCAAAGCGACAACATTTAAAGCATTGGATAGTTGGAAATAGATAAGTTTCAACTGGCAACTGGCAATTAGGTTGACACATTTCAGTTTAGGGTCATTCACAAAGTTATTAGCTGCTGCAGCAGTATTAAATGATACGGCCACTTTGTTACGACCGACGTTTTGTACACCTCCCTGTGATATATCTTGAAAATTATTTTTAAAGAAGAATTTACCTACAATGACGCTCTTTAGTGCGTAGTTAATTTTTAGGTCATCCTCAGTTCTTGAAACATGCACTATGTAAGGGGCTTGGTCATACTCAGAGTATTTTTTCTTTTGCTCAATATTCGGTATGGTAAAAGTACGTTGGACTGAAGCTGAAGGAGGGTTATTGTGAGACAATTTATTTTTCGGGTCATCCGAAGCCACAAGACGTATGTCTTGTATTTTTCTTTTGTGACAGATATGGCGTTACCACCAGATTTATCTGGAGGTACCGCGTCCCCATCAACATCCATTATCACAAACAAAAACTACTACACATAACACAACAAATAAAGCACACACCTTAAAAGACAACACAAAACAACACAAAACAGTATTATATGTTAATACAAACTACTGGGATTATTACACAGTCTGGAAAACAAATTAAATACAAAAATATAATAATTTTGCAGCGAAAACGTGTATCCGACAATCACTCTGACAGCAGAATCCAATAACTACATTTAAATAGCAAAACCTATTTCAAGAAAAAACCGCTTCGAAAAGCAAAGAAAAACCAAAAAAGAAAACCATGACATTTAATAAAGTTCTCTATAAAATTAATGAATAAACTTGAGAAGCTGTCGAGCTGTTATCCTGACAGTGACAGTTCAAACTTGGCTGCCGCTGAGATAATTGTGTTTCGATAGACGACATTCGAATAGCTTTAGTGTACTTCCCGCGTATGAGAGCATTAAGGGAGATGGAGAAAAGAAATAATTAACATTCTTATAAGGGGGCAAATTGCGAAAGTTTATGTAAGTGTAAAATTAGTAAGTTTAAGTAAGTGTTCTTATGAAGCGGATCAGGGGGACCAATTCTTGCATGATAGATATTTTACCTATGGTAGATATATATCAGAACTGGATATTTTATCTATGGCAAACTTTTTTTATCTATTCACGGAATATCATATGCGATTTATGTCGAAGGAACGTCGTTCGACTTACATCGACTGGTCTCTATCATTCGATAATTTATTTCTATTACAGCGCGGTAGATATCGGTCTATAAACGAGTGACAGAAAGTTTGGTTCAATGTTTTTCATCCTAATAGGTATTATTGGACATTTTTTTTTTAAATTGTGATATAATATAGGTACTTAAAAAAAATACAAATGCAATGGTTGATTTGGTGGCTGCCTATGTCGTCGAAACTCTTGAAGAGATGACAGCTGCCGCTGCTTTAGTTTCAAGACATTCCAGCTTTATTCAAAGAAATATATGTCGGATCCTTTTGAGCTGATCGAAGTTGAATTTAAGGAAATTTATCGCCTAAGTGAATAATTAACAATAGATTTAACCTTTATAACCCAAAATGATATAAATTTAAAAACAAAGGTGTGCCACTAAGTCAACAACAGTAACGTTATGCTCGCCATTTTTCGTTAATCATGTAAATATATATTAGTATTTCAATATTTAAATTGATACTAATGGATTTCTGGTGAAAGACGCCGAAAACTTTAACGTCCTCAGTTCCGAGTGCACAATCAACAATTCAATGAGGATAACCGGATATTTGTTTTTTGAGGTTTCCGTGGGTTCCGTATTCCATTATTGAAAACTTATTATAAAAAACATCGAGCCAAACTTTCTGTCACTCTCGTTTACAGACCAATATCTACCGCGCAGTAATAGAAATAAATTATCGAATGATAGAGATCAGTCGATGTAAGTCGAACGACGTTCCTTCGACATAGATCGCATGTGACATTCTGAGAATAGACAAATAAGCTTTCCATAGATAAAATGTCGATTTTCGATATACAAGGTTATTTCGAAAAGAGGGGTAAATATCAGTGACGTGCATCCCATATAGGCACAGAGACACTGTCTACCCTGACAATTTAAATTAAAGTTATTTCGATATCTTACCATTTACATTTTATATATACAATTTAAAATTAACAATTGTTTAAAAACATCTGACATCCCCATTCTTCCGTCCTTCATCTGTTCGTAATCGTATTTCGTATTTTTTCATTGCTGTATTTTATGTTTAACAATCATGCCATCTATCGATATAAAAAACCCCCGATGTAATACTTCCGTGGAGGCGTGTTTTGGAAACATTGACTACATCAACGACATTATAGTTAAATGCATTTGATAAATTCAAATTACTCGTTTTTGCTTTGTTTATGGTTGATTTATACTTTAATCAAAATAAAACTCCATATTTGTTTTCTTCCTGCAAGTGATTTGTTGTTCTATGAGTTAGTTAAAAATAAAAATATCTATTCTTCTTACAATTCGTATTTGAAGTAAAGTATCGGTTTATAATAGATAATTTCAGTTGTATTTTAAAGAATGGAATGTTTTAATAATTGTGTTGGCAGTGTGTATTTACAGAAATTATAACAAGCCGCCTTTTCAAAATGTTCATATAGTGAAAAATTACAACTATAGAGATTTAAGGTGCGAAAGAGGTATGTAGGACCGCGACGCTTGGCGCTCCGTCCTCTTTGACTACCCCGTTGGGGATACAGCGAAGATATGTATGTATGTATGTATGTACAAACTATAGCTAAAAGCAGATGTGTCCCAAAGTTGCATTTATATCAAAAGTATAAAAGACATTTTTATTCCAAATATGAAATATTTAACTAGCTGACGGGTTGTGCACATACTAATAGTTTATTTCGCTTTCCTTGCATTCACTACATATAACAAATAATAACCACTACGAAAAATTAAAATAACGGTAACGTTCTCGCTCGTCAGTATTGCTGTATTAGTAAGTATAATTATGTATTAAAATTGTTATTTTTTAATATTTTTGTTATTTTGACTGTCTACCCTGTTGAAAACCCCTGTGCACGCCACTGGTAAATACGGAAGGGTATAAAAGTACCTGTGACAACAGAAAACTTGCATTCTACAACTTCGCCAAAAGTCAATAAGTAGTTCTAGTGTAGAACCTCAAAGTTTAATCAAAAATAAAGATGAAGCAACCCTAATATCAGCATTTTCCCATCACTAGCAAACATTTGAAATATAGGGTATAATGATAGGATTGTACTTTTTTTTCCATTAAATGAATTTTTTTGTAAGGAAAACGAAATAAACGTATCCCGTAATTATGACATCTGTATTATAACAGTTAACAATGACACGTTGATACCCTGGCGTATTTATACCACCTTTCACAATAACTTTGTATATTCATCATAGATAAAATATCTATCATGCGAGAATTGGCCACCTGGCGCTTCGACAGCCGCTGCCGCACGCTCGCTCCGCTCGCTTTGCTCGCGTGTTGTTGTCAAAATAGTGACCTAACATAACTTAGCCAAAATATAAATTACAAAATTAGTATTATAAAATTTTAATTAATAAAAATGTATATATAAAAATGTATAGTTGTTAAGTGACACTTTAAATCTTGAATACTTATAGTAATTGTCTTGTGTTAATAAATATTGTTTTGTAAAATTTTACCCAAAATGAAGCAATCTTCATCAATCAATCACATTAAAGTTTCAGTGATTGAAGTTGTAAACAAAATGTTATAGTGAAACTATTAATTCTGAAGTTTACCTTATTTATTGGATAAAAATAGTAAAATTGCAGAGACCATTAATTTTAAAGAACATGTTATTTATATCAAAAGTATTGTGATTTGTACATACAGTTATTATTTCTATAGCCCCATTTTATTAGTGCCATAATAAAGTATTATAAATATGTATAATATATAAATACAATAAATATATTCATAAAGTTAATAAAGATAATTTTATGTAGTGAGACACATGAGACTGGTGAGACAAATAGCAAAATGTGTTTAATAATTAATTTCAGGTACCGTTTGTGATCTCAATGGACAAGCACGAATGACTAGAGTTCAATATGTTTGTTATAGTCATGGAAAACATGAAGTGTATTCCTTTAAAGAAACTTCTACTTGTGAATATGAAATAATTATTTTATCACCATTGCTCTGTGAACATCCTCAGGTAAGCATTATATTTAATTGGATTACTATTTATCATTTTACAGATCTTTTTTGATAGTATGAGTTCTAAACCTGTATTCTAATGTTAATTCATTAATATCTGTTATTTAATTCTAGTTTGTTACTTACTGTTTAAAACTGGGCTAGTCCACGTGTGATGTATATGAAATGCATCCATAACGCATGATTCTGACGCATATGAGATATCTATGTGTGATGCATATGAGATGAATGTGGTTGCAGAAAGTGTAATATGTACCTCTATATATGTATATTTACAGTGCATGTCTCTGTGCATGAATAGCATTTGGTGTAACATTTTATATATATTTTCATTCGCGGATCACGGTTTCACATTGGGGTGAGTCCAGTAACACATATATACATACATATCTTCACACTGTCTCTAACCGGGTGTTTTTTCCATTTCCGTCAGCAAACGTCTCTGGCTATTTGATCTTCGTAAGTCCGCCTTGGTCTTCCTGGCTTTTTTTACCACTCACTTTCGTTCTGTAGACTTTCTTCGTTAGTCTTTCATCACTCATTCTTTCTATGTGCCCGAACAATCTAAGCATTCCTTACCATTCCTTCCTCCTAAGGGTGCAATAATCCACAAGGAAAACTATACTAGCTATAACATGTATTATGTACATAGATGTTGCCTTTAATGTACGAGGGCTGCTATTTATGTATCCGGAACTGGCCAGTTACAGAACAATATTAAAAAAGTAATTATAACATTTAAAAATGGAACTCTTTGGCAGAAGAATACAATTTGTTTCATGTAGCTGTCATTTGTTTATCCTTTGTGGCGTCATTATGAAAATTGCGAGTCTTTATCACTATGGATTTAAGTCGTGAAAATTTTCGTACTATGATTTATTACGATTTTCGGCGAGGGCTAACTTAAAAACAGTGCATCGATCAACTCACTTCGACTTTTGGGGACGAAGCACCATCGAAAACTACTGTGTATCACTGGTTTAGTGAGTTTAATCGTGGGCGGTCTGTGCTCACGGACGAAATTAAAGAAGGTCGCCCTAAATCGGTTGTTGTACCTCAAAATATTGATGCTGTGCGGGAACTAATAATGCAAGATCGTCATGTTACATATCGCGAGATAGAGGCGTCTCTGGGCATAAGTATGACGAGTATATATAAAATATTACACGAACATTTAGCTGTAAAAAAAATTTGTTCACGTTGGATTCCGCACAACTTGAGAATTGACCAAAAACGGGCTCGCGTCGATTGGTGTGAAAAAATGTTACAAAAGTACAATCAGGGTGCGTCAAAAGCTGTCTATAATATCTACACAAGTGATGAATCTTGGATATAGGCGTATGATCCTGAAACTAAACAACAATCAACGGTTTGGGTGTTCTAAGATGAGCCGAACCCAACAAAAGTCATTCGTTCAAAAAGCAGTTTGAAGCAAATGGTCGCTTGTTTTTTTGGTATAAATGGACATGTAGCTACAGTGCCACTAGAGGATCGTAAAACGGTTAATTCTGAATGGTACACGACCATTTGTTTGCCAGAAGTCTTTGAAGAAATAAGAAAGAACAACCGACGACGCAGAATCCTTCTTCATCATGACAATGCTAGCTGCCACACATCGGCCGAAACAACTTGGTATTTGGAAGATCAAAAGATCGAATTAACGGGTCATCCGCCGTACAACCCCGACTTGGCACTCAACAACTTTTATTTATTCCCAACCGTGAAGAATAAATTACGTTTTCAACGTTTTTCGAGCCGTGAAGAGGCTGTTGATGCGTTCAAAATGCACGTTTTGGAGATACCTCAATCCGAATGGAAAAAGTGCTACGAAAATTGATTTCAATGCATGCAAAAGTGCATCATCATGGTGAATATTTTGAAAAGCAATAAAACTATAATAAATGCTATGTGTTTGTTTCACTTTGTTATTCCGGATACATAAATAGCAGCCCTCGTATTTGTTTAATGTTGCCTTTAAAACATCCACTACTCAAAATGTTTTTATTATGTAAATTTAAAATATAAAGTATAAAAATACCGCATAACTTAATGACACACATATTATTTCTTTTGAATATGTTTGAACTGTGTCTCAGTTCCTTTAAACTTTTGAAGATATTATAATCTGTATATAAAAACGGGTGTTTGTATATACGTACTTTAACACCGTTTGACCATGAAAGTTGGCACATATGTGTATTGTTTTAATGAAGAAGGTTTTGATACTATCCCCTTTGTTGTAAGTGGCCATCACGCGGACGAAGTCGCGAGCAAAAGCTAGTACTGTGTAATCGTCATTTGTACAGATAAATTACAGTCTCAGACCTCAGTTGAAGTGACTTTTAATATATCCAAAATTTTAGAATTTTGAGCTATGAAAATGAATATAAAATACTGCTTATACATAGCTACAGTAGTATTTGGCTACATCATGAAAAATATGTTGTGATGATATTTCTGTATGTTTATATAAGATATACATACTCACATTTGCATGATCATTTCATTTTGAACATTTAATTTTTATTAGTGGGTAGTGGGTACATTCATTATTTTTAAATTTAAATAAAATTATTAACAATTTTATATTTTAAAATTTGAAATTACGTTAGGTTAGTTTATTTTAAGAGTGCGAGGTGTGAAATACTAATTGCATTCATAGACACCAATTTCAGAATTTTTACTTTTATTAAATTAATTTACAGTTCAAACCAAAAGAAGTTAGCGAGAATATTATACAATGTTTGCCAATAGGAGATGCACCGAAGAAGCCCAGGAGCTTATTGAAAAACGAAGTGGAAAGTCTAAGATTTCATCATCAATCTATAAGACTGACAAATAACGTAAGATAAATATGCAATGCCTTCATATTAAATGTTACATTTATTTGAAATGTAGAAATTTTCGTTTATTTATTAGAAGCTTATTTAGCTATTAATGATTTAACAAAGTTAATTTATTTATTTTGTGACATCGTTACAATAACAATTGATTTCATGTAGAAATAGTTGTAATTTTGTTGTTTGCTATTTATTAGAGGTTCCTTTTAATATACTACATAATGTGTGGCAATTTTTTGGAGCGTGTCCAAATTATTGCGTACATTTTTTAATTGAAATTAGCTGTACCCTGAATTTTCACCCGCGTTGAATTTGGTATTTTTCAGTGATAAAAATTAGCCTACATTACTCTCTGAGCAGTCTTCTAACTGTCAATGAAAGTCCAGTCAAAATAGGTTTGGTTGTTTTGGAGATTAGCCCGGACAAACAAACAAACAGACAGACAATAAAAATTTAAAAAATACGTGTTTTGGTTATGGTAACGTGCAAATAAAATTATGAGCTTAAGAAAATGCCTGTGATTTGAAATCACAGATAGACACTCCAATTTTATTTTTTTGCATAGATCCGAAAGTTTTTACAAAACTTAGTGCTTGATTAACAGAGCTTGTTTCAAGTTGTGTTTATTACATGTTAATCACTAAATAGCCTTGTGTTATAATTTTGTTGTTCATTAATTTGTGTACTGTTTTCGTAGTTTAGGCTTTATTAACGTTTCTGTTGGCATGTTCAGGATAAGGACAAGGATATACTTGCTGTATTGAAAGTTGAGAAAATTGATAAGGTAATTTGTTTTTTTTTCTTTGTATTTGTTGTGCATGTTGTTATGTTGCAAGCACAGTGCTGCTTTAACGCTTCCATTAGTAGGCATGTATGTAGTGCTCCTAAATGTAATAAACTTACTAGTACTATAAAATAAACAATTTCTTCAAAGATAAAACTGTAAACTGAAAATAATAATTTTCTCTACGCATGCATTTACTGGATTTCTAAATATTGTATTTATATTTCTGAATATTGAATTTCTATTTATGAATATGTATAAACGTTTTATAAAAAGAGCCGTGCCCTGCTATTTTGCCTGCGTTAAATTTGATAATTTTTCAGTATAAATAGTCCTCTGCCCGCCAATGAAAACCTTGTAAAAATAGCTTTACTGATTTAGAGATTAGCCTGGATAAAAAAAAATGGTGGACAAAAATTTATAAAATACGTTTATGTTTTGGTAACATGCAAATAATATGAGCTTAGAATAGGAGCTTAGGAAAAAGCCTTTATTTCGAAATTATAGTTTATTTCTATAGATGGTCTTGAAAAAATGATACCGAACTTAGTTTCTTATAGATTCTTTTCTGTGCACGTATTTCCAAACCGACGACAGTTTTGGCCTTTAAAAAGAAACCTTGTAACTGAAAATTAGTTACTTGATTTTACTTTTTTTTTATAAATGCTTCCGGGTCGAATGATAGTTATTACATATTATTTTCTTTTCAAACTAATTTTTATTGCTTGCGATTGCTAGCAATGAAATTAATACTAAATCATACTTTAGGCAATTTCAAGTCCTACCTAGTTCCAGACGTAATGCGTAGCCATAATTTTTATTTATAACGAAATAAAGATGGAATAGTATATTGTGCTACAAGTGCGGTAAGTTGTCGATTGCCCACTGGAACGAAGTTGAGCGTACGAGCGAAGCGAGTGCGCTCTTTCGCTCGAGTGGGCAATCGACAAAACCGCACGAGTTGCATATACTATTTTTTATTACTAATGCGGAGATAATTTAGATGACAAAGAAAAATTGTAGAAAGTAATAACTTTATTATTATTTATTATTATATTAATCTAAAACTTCGAAATCAAGATTTTCTTTATCTTTCACACTGATATCAATGGGTACTAAAATCGATTGTTTTTTTTAGATATTCATTTTACATTCTTTTTTTAAATCGTCAATTTGCGTGTGCTAAGCAAAATTTGCGTGAGACAAATAAACTTGTCGCACTTAAATTTTAAAATGAAAAAATAGCTACTTATCAACCGCAAAAATGTGCGTTTAGATACTGTTTATCCCGCATGAGTAATAAAATAATAATAATAATACAACATCGTTCTCTCTCATGCCGTCAGTTTGCACGAGTACATGATACGTCAGCGCTCCAGAATGTTCGAATGACATCTCGGCTCTTGTTGTTAATTTTGTGTACTTATACCAATCTATAGTAGACCTTAAAGTTAACAATGCGTTTTTAGGTGTTCTACAAAGCCTAGGTTTAGAGATGTAAGCACTAAAATTTGTACGTGACGTGCTATTTAACAATTGATCTTATCGCCTTCGACATAAGGTCCAACCGTAACAATGTGTATATAACTCCCTGTTGTAGTTTTTACTGATTGTAATATTACAAGGACGGAGTAAACAATTTTTTCAATGGTTTGTTTGTTTTCAAGCGTCATAAATATAACAAAGTTAATAACAACTTTATTAGCCTTGAATGTGCATATATAAGTACGTATCTAATTGGATACAAGGTATGTCTAACGAAATCGGATTTTAAAGAATCACTGTTTTTTTAGGATGGTGAAACTCACCTTAAGTTCGAGATCCATCCCTTAGATGAGGATGTCACTGAGGAGAGCACTAAAGCCCAGTTGTTGAACAAGCCCGCAGCTATGACTGATGACTCACCTGTAAGAGCTTTCTTGAACGGAGAAAATTGCCTTAATGGGGTAAGTTTACATAAGAATGATGTAGATTTTTGATACTGATATTTGAAAAGTTTTAGGTAAAATATTCAGGTATTGAAATGAAAATTATAATTACCACAATTGTACCAGTATTTTCACATTGACCGTGAGCTCTGACAAAGTAGTTCCACTTCCAACTAGAAATTGTAACAAAGTCCATGTTTGCTAAATCGAGAAAGACAGGTATAATGTAACCTACCACACGCATCAAAAGTGTCTAGGGATCAAGTACATTTTAACTATAAAAAAATATCCAATTAATATTTATCAAATTTAATCTTCCAGACTGGCTTTTTACTTTAATTACTATGTTCAAGTTAACAACTTATTTTGTAAAAATTAAGAAAAATTACAATTTTTGCAAATTGTGGGAAATTAACCTAAGTTAATGTCGTCAATTAAATGCCAAAAAAAGGCAAAAATGAGGATTTTTAAAATTTTTATTGTAAAGATAAAAAAATTAATAATCTGTGTTTTCACCATTGACACGAATTACACAATCACAGCGATTTGGCATGCTTAAAATCAGTTCATCAAAATCACTTTGAGGAATGGCTGCCCACATTTTTTCTAACAAGTCAAAAAGTTGTTGTGGGGTATACACGGCATCCATACTCGGCAGAGCTCTTCTTTGAAGCATATCCCATGCGTGCTCAATTGGGTTGAGGTCTGGCGATTGAGCAGGCCACGGCAGAACGTTGAGCGAGCGTCGGCAAGAGCGCGTGTTACGAGTCTAGCCGTGTGTGGACGTGCATTGTGCATTAGTCGAAACGAATCATCCAACCGGCTTCGTAGAGGGATGATCACGTCTGAAACAATCCTCTCCGCATAAATCTGATCATTGAGGTTGCCTCTGATCCAAATGAGATCGGTTCTTCCACCGATCCAAATACCGGCCCAAACCATTATTGTTCCCCCTCCATATGAATGAACTTCCTGACAAAATTTCAAACGTTCTTGACGTCCAGAGGTCCTCCAAACTCGAGTACGTCTTGTATCCGGCCTCATACCGAAACGAGATTCATCGGAAAAGCAAACACAACGCCAGTCTTCTTCCGCCCCATTTCTGTGTTCGCGAGCCCATTGTAAACGGGCCCTACGATTGCAGGGTGCTATAGGCAGAACTCTCAGCACTTCACGTAAACGATTTCGGATGGTTTGGTCGCTTATCAGCAAGCCTAGAGCTGTGGAGCCTCGTAGCCAACATCATGGCGGTCATAGTACGATTCCGTCGAGCAATATTTTGGATGTACCGGTCTTGTCTGCGAGTGGTGATGCGAGATCGTCCTCTATGTCGCTCGGCCACGCTGCCCGTGATACGATAGCGTGTTCAGATACGCCTTATGACGCTCTGTGTAGCGCCAAGGGCGACAGCCACAGTACGTTGCCTGGAACCAGCTTGCAACATTCCGACGACTCTCATGATCTCTTCTCGTGTCAAATGATGTCGTCGCTTCATATCGATGCAATTTTTTTCAGTTCCGATGCAGAAATTGTAATGGTTTTGTAAAAACGCTATTACACACATTTATAGGAATCCTGATTGACAGTTCATTTTCTATTTTTAATCAAAATTTAAAGATCTCTTTATTCAAAAAATCACTAAAAAAGAGTCAATAACGATCCAAAAAATTTAAAATAATAATCCTCAATTGCGGCGATACTCTAAAACGTACTTGATCCCTAGACACTTTTGATGAGTGTATTTAATACAACTATATTTTTTTTATGTACGAAACATTTTTAAGTGTTTTTTTCTGTTGTTTCATATTCATATGATTTCATAATAGGTATATATTTGCATATATATTTATATTTCTTTGCAGGGTACTGGTTGGTGGAAATATGAATTCTGCTACGGAAAACATGTGGAGCAGTATCATGTGGATCGTACTGGCGAGAAAACAAGCTTGCTACTAGGAAAATTCGACAGGCAAGCACACCTTGATTGGATCAAAGAGAACCCGGGGAAAGCTCCTAAAGCTATCGGTAAGCAATGAACTGCATTGCACAGTAAAAAATAAAATATGAAATAATAATTTGATACAATCATTTCAAATAAGGTTTGGAGCAAATTGTTTTAAAATCTATACCAGTTCGCTTTTAATTTTTATTAATTCAAGAGCGAGTCAGACTTGTGTACTGACGGTTCTAATATAACTAACTGTTAAGTCTTTATGCTCTTCTGTATGAAATGGTGTGTAATATTTATTTACAGTATTTATTAACAGGTTTTAATTTTATTGCTTTCAGAGCATCGCACGTCGATATCTCACTTTTATTCTGGCGGCGACATTTGTGACAAGACTGGAAAACCTCGACAGACTGAAGTCAAGCTCAAGTGTTTAGACAATTCTTCAAATTCTGCCCAGGTGTCGCTTTATTTATTGGAACCTAGGACATGTCATTATATTTTAGGAGTAGAGTCGCCGTTGATATGTGAAGTTTTGCCTTTAGCTGATGACAATGGTCTTATAAAATCACCCATGTCGACCCTTTTGAAATTGGAAACTGTAATAGGTGATAAGAATGATGATGATGATACTAATATTAAATCGAAAGAAATTCCAAACTTAGGTAATGATTAATTTGATTAATAAAATTATGTGCAATAATATAGGAGGATACTTTTTTAATATTTAATAATTACCATTGTAGTAGTTAAATGGTGACAACTTTGGTCTTTAATTTGAGTATGTAGCTCAGCCTTAAGAATAACATTCTTCCCTCACTTAATAATCTCCATCTATTCCTCCTAATCTTTATATCCCTACACTACTGGATTTAAAATTTAAAAATGAAACTAGCATCTTTATCAATTTGAATTTTACAGGAAAAATTTAATACATACATACGAGTACATACATACATACATACATACTACACGTTTACATACCTCTTTGGCTTCCTCAAACCTCATCATTCTCCTCATACATCTTCGCCTAGGTATGCGAGTGCTTTTGACCTTTCCGTCTGCTAACACTGGCTATTTGATCTTCATAAGTCAGCCTTGGTCTTCCTTGGCTTTATAAATTTAATAAGGTCCTATTATAGAAATCTTCAAAATTGATTTTACAAAAAATTATCATCAAACGCCATTTGCTGGAATAGGTCCTGTATCCAACAGTCTAGTACCTGTTTATTTACTTTCATGTACATTTTAGCGACTTTGGACATATTTTGGTTTGAAATGTTTAAAGCGACGCATTGGAAATTTTAACAGTAGGGATCTTAATTATTATAAGTCATTACAAAACGTACTAAAAGTGAACTTTTGTAAGAAAAAAAAAATATCAAAGAAACCTTTTTTAAAACAGAGATTTACAAATTTCAGAGTAACGGGACCGATTTATGCTTCTTAATTTTCTGTGTAGATTAATAAAATACCAGTTGGTATTTTAAAAATATAATTAAATATTATAATTTTTAAAATAAACGAAAATAACTTTTTTTGTATTATTCGTAAGCTAGGGCGCGCACGCTTGTGTAGCGCAGAACGCCTTTCCCATGTTCTCTCGTAACGAATTCTTCAATGAATCTCGTAAACTCTCGTTTGATTGTAGTGAGAATAAACGCAACAACCCATTTCTTTACGAAAACCGTAAAATTACTAATTTTTACATCGAATGTAATTTTTTTTTGGCACTGGGCTTGCTCGTGTTAGTTTGCTTCTCCATTGACCAAATGTTTTATTTACGACATTGAGTTAGGGTTGCACGTGTCATTCTGTCATCTTCATTTTACAGCAGGGAAAACAGTAAAAATTAGGTAAAAATACAACATCTTTTTTAAACTTGACATTTATTTACATTTATATCAACAAAACGGGTGTGTTGCATAGAAGTTTCTTCCATTAATTTTATTATACCAATTGTATATATACTAAATATAGTGCTTCGAAATGGTGTAAAAATAAAATCCGTCTGGATATGCTGGTATATTGGTATCTTCCGTGACTCTATACAGCTGTTACACAAACGAATTTTTTAGCATTTTATTTCCGTGTATAAAATATATTACAGACAACCTTTTGTTATCTACATGTCTGGGAAACAAAACTTAAAAAGTGGCATAACTAAATCGAGGAATTATTTTCAAAATAACGTGTAATTGTCAGTTTTACCTACATTTCCATTTGCAAATACTTCACGGTATCAACCCACATTTCGTAGGAAGATACCTTGTCTATAGATGTAAGTACAATGTCATGTACATTATCATTTCAGTTATGTATAACATGACAATACAAACACATTTCAGAGAAAAAATAAATATGCAGATTTACATGCATAACATACGAATGTAACAATGTTTCAATCCGTTATCAAAAGCCATATACTATGCGTTTGAAATAAGAATAGGATTGTCAAGACGCCTTTTTGTCTTGTATTCCGTATACATTGTCAGAGTATTGCGGTAAGTTTAAAAAAAGAATACCAACAATACACTATTTTTTAAAAGAAGTTAAAAATACTTTTCAATTTAACTCGTAATACTGATTACTACTACAAATTTAAATATCTACATATTTTTTTGCGTTTATAATTAAATGAAAATATTACTATAAAAATGGCGTCCTCGCAGTCTTATTATGTTATGACTGATGTACTGATTTTTTTTATTAAACGTAAGTAAATGTTTATTGTTAAATATATTGTAATAAAGTCACAATTTTCTTTGCTGGTATTACAATAGCGTCGAAAAGTGACTAGTGAGTGAAGTTATCCGTGGGTGAGATCTTATTCTTATTGCAAACGCACAGTAGGTGTTTTACATCTATTTTACAACAACAATAATGAAGTTTCCCGTTAATATCTAAGTAGGTAAAAAATTCTCATTTTATTTTAGACATTGATTATATTCTTACCTATTAACAGACTACTCCGCGGTCGTGTCCCAGGATTGTGACGTTTAAGGCGAGAATATTCAAAATAGTTCCAGTAGACTTGGTGCTTTAAATTATAATATATATAATTAGAATAGTGATATTTAGAAAACTTGGTCATGTGTAGGTTTTCTATAACGCAAAATGACTGAATCATCACTATAAACAGTTACATCTAAAAGGGAACTTATTCAGTCTAGTTAATATTGTCTTTTCTCAGACAAAAACGATTAAATTAAGCTAGTATAATCTTCAATAAACCCAACTCAATTACTGCCTTTTTTAAAATATAATACTAAACTAAAATTTATATCAAATGATGCTCTACATCAGTTCCTGTAGTAAAAAGTGTATATACCATACCGTCCTTAGTTAAGACTGTAAAGTAAAATTGGTCGCAATTTTGGTTTTTATGAAATAAATCAGTGGTAAACCTATGTATATAACACAATTTGATCAAAATAAGAAATATTTCTTGCTACTAGTTATAAGAACAAACGAATTCAGTTTACCCAAAGTAAAATACATTCATGTAGGTATTTTTATAAGCAATGGGTTAGTACATAAACTCAGTATTAAAAATTATTTCATCATGCATTGAGCCGAGGTTTTATAGAAAAAAGTGATTTATATATGTATGTATAATATTAATTAATACTTATTTTTAAAATACTAATTATGAAGATAAATGAGGAAAATGTGCCAGTAACTATTTAGATAAGTAGTGAACGATATATATAACACAATGCAAACGTAATTTTAAGTAGATATGAATGAATACCAAACTTACGTAAAATTGTCTATCATTTAAATACTTAATCTAAATAAAATTTTTGACTAAAGGGCTAATGTTCAATGCGTTACAATAATATTATAGTGATGGCAATTTAAAAGAATAGATACAAAAATAGATACGGCCAAATGTATGAATATGAAGTAAATAATTCGTAATAAGTGGGTACATTTATTAGGATGCATCTCAAATTTTTATGTTCCGACGCATTTCTTCTGAAAGCACATTTAATTTTCTCAAATATGCAAATACTGGTGATTATCGTAATCAACTATCAAACCGTCATAAATAGTTCAGACAGCTTTTGTTGGTAATATTGCAATTTAAAGGAGAAAATATAACATTTTAAGTTTCACAAAAGCCCTATTAAAGAAATGATTACAAATTTAAGTACACTATTGACAACACGTCAGATAAACAATAAATACACTGATCATTTTGAGATCATTTCGTTAATCTAACATCTTAATTTAAAGGAAAAATAGACTAAAAACTGCATAACTGACGATGGCCACACCGAATTATTTCTACATAAAATGGTAACACAAAGAACAATATAAATTATAATACAGTTGTTCGAATGAACCCAAATATGAAGTCTAAACTTTAAAGTTTAGACTGAAAATACTTAATCTGGTAGTTAGGTAATAAAATCAATATTGTATTTTATACCTATAATAATAATCTGCCTGATAAGAAAACGATAATAAACATTCGATGAATGTTCCATTTTTGTTAGTACCAGCTCTTTGGCGTTTACAATAAGTGCTTTCATATAACTTAAATCTTATTATGACTAAAACTTATAAGTTAAAAATAATATATTTGATAAACAATTTGGGGAATACTTTGGAAACGATAAATCCTTTGACACAAACCTTAACCTTATACTTATTAGTTAACAACTGTGCACATGGACTCCCGTTTTCAAACAAACCTTACGAACTATATTCTTCTCGTTTAGTTCAAGTGCACCGGATACATCACAACAAATGTTCAAATACTTACAACCTCTGCGATAATGTTTTTTTTATTTTTTTTTAAATTCACTAGGAACGTCTGGAATATTCTAATATGGTCTCGACAGTTCTTTAGAACGTTTCAATTGAACTTTAAGTCTCTTTGTACCTATTTGGAAGCCATTCATGGCTTGTATGGCTGCCTGTGCGGAGGCGGCATTGTCGTATGAAACGAATCCGAAACACTTTGACAGGTTTGTCTGTTTGTCTATGAACACTTTGGCCGATATTACGTGTCCGAAGGGTAGGAAGGTAGACGCTAAGTCCGTATCAGTGAACTCTTGTGGCAGGTGATATATGAACAGGTTACCACCTTCTGGACCTGAAAATTAAGTTATGAAATCCAAATCAGTAATATTTCATGCTATATTCCATACTTTCGATATATTTTCGACATAATTTCAGAATTAAAAAATCCCGATGCTAGGCATTTTGTATTCGCTGGGTGCGAAGTATGATACGTGGTGAAAAAGAGAACTCGGGGTCAGGGAAATATCTATATGTCGTTTTAATGAATTGAAAATAATAACCACGAAATCTATAGCGTAATATAATGTGCAAACATAATCGAATTATAACCAAATTTACCCCATTGTTAAAGTCTGAAGTGAGATACTTGTGTAATACTTTGAGAGCCAATTTTAATAACTGACAAACTCATTATTTATTTAAAATATAAAGAACAATATGTTTAATGACCACGTAGAACATAAACATAGCGATATTTTTTTAATGATTTGTCTAAAAATGTTTTTCTAAATAGTACCAGCTTATAAAAGCTTACTTTGAGTCACACATCAAGTCGTTAACTAATAAATTTAAATACAGAATTATTGTCAAATCACATTAGTTACAACGAATCGTCTAAAATAGCGATAATTTATCGAAATTGTTTATGTTGTTATATATTGTTCTGTTAGCAGTGTACCGCCATAATTGTAACTTTTAGCTCTGTCATTTATGAATGAATGAATGATTAATTGAATAACTAACAATTTGTTAACGACTAATAATAGGTATATGCATTATAAGATTGTACATAAAACAAAATTAAAATAAGACCCTGACTCCTAAACTAGGCTTATGTAAAACCTGTGACTTGGGGGTCAGTGTTCTACTGTAGGAAGGAACAAATTTAATTACAATCTTGAGACCAGTGAAAGGAAATATTTAAGAACAAAATGTGTGTGTGTGTGTGAGTGTGTGTATGAGTGTGAGTGAGTGTGTGGTGTGAGCGTACGTCAGTTATGTCTGTGAGTAAAGCGTAAGTCGTAAGTCGTACGTGAGAGTGAGATATTGCTAATTTGCTATCTTTTGCTTAGAAGGATTTTTGTTTCGTCATAGTTTAGTTCTAGAAGCCAATGTTGTAATTTATTTTTTACCTCATATTTGTTATTTTCTTTTATATGTACTTTGTCGATTTTATTATAAAGATATGAACTCAGAACGTAATTGTGTTGGTATGCGAATTTAGTTCTATGTTTTACAGTTCGGCAGATTGGTCTATTTTGTCTCACGTTCGGATCTAGGTGCGAAGGAACTTCTGGGTGGTTACGCAGAATGGAACGCAGGACAAAAAGTTGTGGCACAGTTAGAACCTTAGCCGAATTATATAGTTGAAAAGTCGGAAATCTATACGGCCTAGATAACATGACCCCTAACACGGCTCCTAACAATTTAGCATTCAGCGAAATTAAATATAGCGATATACAGTTCTTGCGGAGTGATATATGAGTGGTTTTACCTTCAACTTGTTTTCCGGCAGCAGCGGCTGCCGCGGAACCCAACACGGACCCGAGTGGCGCTGCTGCAAAAGCATTTCCAAACTGAGCTGCGTACGCAGAGCCTAATGGTTCTGCTGTTGACCCTGCGAATTGAATTATCATCTTTTATAATTTCGAGTTGAGAAGTTTCTTTATATTTCTTACATTTCTAAACTAACCGGCACGCGTATTACCTAACTTGCAGTCAGCATGCGACAGTCAAATATCGCGCGATATCTGCTATCAAATCGAGAATTTGTAAAATGTTATTTGTATAGAGGCGCTAAATCTACCGCTAAAAGTGCATTTTACGGTCATGGCGCAATAGACACGCAATCCTCATACATGATACCAATTTTTTATTGTAATTAGTCACCAGTGGCCAAGTGATCGCGTAGTTGTCGCTGTCTGTAAATTTTTCCCCGCGGGTCTATGTTATGTTACAATACTTTACGGTTAATACCTCCTACATAGACCTGGCATAGATCCGACATAGACCCTGGATTATTACGTAAAGAACTGCAGACGTTGATAGCTGCGCCGCAGTCGCGTGACACAATTGTATTTGTATCTTCACGCTGTGTCCCTAACGGGGTGTCAAAGAGAACGGAGCGCCAAGCGTCATGGTCCTTACATACTTCTTTCTTTCTCAAATCTCGTCATTCTCTTCACACATTTTTGCCTAGGTATGCGAGTGCTTTTGACATTTCCGTCTGCTAACACTGGCTATTTAATCTTCATAAGTCAGCCTTGGTCTGCCATGGCTTCTTTTCTACTCGCTTTCGCTCTGTAGATTTTCTTCGTCAGTCTTTCATTACTCATTCTTTCTATGTGCTCGAACCATCTAAGCATTCCGTTCTTCATTTTTACAATAACACTGTCGTGCAACCCTATCATATTGTGTATCTCTTCATTGCTTATCCTGTCCGCAAGGATGACACTGCACATATTTGTAAGAGATAGCATTCCTACGGCATTTATCATACTTTCACACGATTTCAGGCGTATCCAAGCCTCACTACCGTACAATAAAGTTGGAACAAACACCGCGTTGTGGATGATTAGATATATTCACACTGCCTACTAATGCGGACAGAGCACCGTTCACTTGTTGCCAGCTGATACCCGTCTCTGCACATCCATTCCTTCCATTCCTCGGAAACGCACACCTCCAGATACACAATTTCATTCACTTGTTCTAGACACTCCATGTACCCAAATCTCACATATCGTCTGTACCACTTCCTTTTCAAACATCAGAACTTTAGTTTTGTTCACATTTATATTCAATCCTTTCACTTCAGATGCTTCTTTCATGCACGTGACTAGTGTCTGCAATTCTGCTTCTGATGGTGCTATAAGCACAGCATCGTCAGCGTACAATAAGCAGTTTACCACTGTATATCACATATCATACCACTCATACTGCTTTTCAATGTCTGGAGGCAACTGTCCAAATACAGCACGAAAAGTCAGACAGACATCACGCAGCCCTGTCTGACGCCTGAACAGATGGACAGAACAGAACCAGGGCGACATGTCACATACAATCTAGCCTTACAAAGGCTCTGTGGCCTCGACATAATAACCTCACAGCCTGTAGTAAGGGGTCCTCCACGCCATATTCACGCAGAAGATTCAACAGTTTCTTTGGCACTACTCTATCGAATGATTTTTCTAGATCCACGAAAGCACAGAAAACTTTTCGACCTATAGCAAGAAACCTCCCCGTGATATCGTGGAGCGAGAAAATCTAATCCATACAACCCCTACCGTTCCTAAAATTACCTTGCGCCTTCCACAAATATCCTTCAGAAACACCTTTCATTCGTCTAGTTAATACCTTGGTGTAGACTTTATTTGCTAAGCTGACCAAGCTGATGGCCCTATAGCACGCACAGTCTAAATGAGAACCTTTTCCTTTATAGAGAGGTACTATGACTGCGGTGCGCCAGTCCTCTGGAGCCTCCCCCTTCTGCCAAGGTTGCACAATGCACAGAAGGTATTCCAGACCCCAGGACCACCACAATTGATCATCTCAGCAATCACCTCGTCATTTCCCGCAGTCTTTCCACATTTCAGACTTTTTATCACTTTCGCAATCGCGTGACGTTTATTTTGAAATTGATATCACTATCATTAATTGCGTGATTACGGTGTCATGCGTTAAAATGTCTTTTTTAGCATGAATAGGGTCGCAAGCAGTAGTTTTTAGTTCACTGATTAATCAACAGAGGCAGAAATAGCGATTCGCGACATTATATCGTGCTCGATTTCACAACATATCGCGAACGATCGCGTAAGATTCGGCTATCGCTTACTGGCTGCGGTTACGCAATAACGTAGCCGGTTACTTGAGAATTGTAAGATGTGTACAAGTCGTGAAAGTTTAAAAATATTTCTTTATACTATTTGTGGAAGTTCAATTTCGAATTGAAATTTTAAAATCACTAATGGAGGTAGTACTGTTTCAATGATTTCGATTAAAGGCACTGTTTCAACTTTAGGTACCTATTAGGTTCTACAAAATTGACATTTCCTATAAATAAAAAGGCAATCGCGTAATAATCCTTATATTTACGAAATTTTTCAACAAATTAGTATTTTAACACTTTCATGCAAAAACGTATGGAAAACAAATGTTAATTGACACGGAGAAAACATGTCGCAATTATTTATTTATTGGATATTTAATGCAACACACGAAGATATAAAATGTTGTTTAAAATAAATTCAAAAAATTGTTAAATTATTGCGACATTTTTACGCAATAAAACAAATATTAAGTACAAACAAGAAAATGCACAGTAGACATAATACAAAGCCCACAATATAATTTTGTACTCGTTTGGCCCTTACCTGACCACACATTCGTTTAACCCATTACATATCAGAAGGTTACAATCAGAAGAATCCCAAGTTTGCTAACCATCAATAATAAGAAATATCAAATATCAACTACTGTAACGAGATGGCAGGTGATCGTACATAAATAATGTATACTTACTATTATTACTTACTTGTACAATGTCAATTATGAATATATTTATTTTTAGAAAATAGGAAATATAAATTACATTTATCTCAAATCACACATTTTATAGACCGTAAAAATCATCCATTTAGACAAATAAATTGTCATGGAATTTGGTGATTTAGTGTTATGTTAGCTTTTACGGTCGGAATATTCTAGATAGATTATTCGGACGCGATCACGTGTACACATTTATTAAATTGGTCGAGATTTTCCAACGTGTACCTATTCTGAGTCCATATTCGTTGTTCGTTCGTTTTGTAACAAGTGTTCGTCGTAGACACTTGTTACAAAAATATGATAGATTTAAAAATAATTACAATACAAGTAGACTACTTGTATCGAATTACACAAGCCGAGATATTTAACGCAAAAGAGTAATTAGTATTAAGACATTGAATGCAAATAATGGATTTAAACGAATTCAAAAAGGTATAATTGTCTAATATATAACATCCAATAGGCCGAGAGATCATTTGAGAAATGTACGATGAAGTATCTGCGTACTGCGAACCAAGAACGAAAAATTTTTTGTTACCACAGATGTGATGGACGCAGGTAAAGAATTACAATTAGATAACGACAATCTAATTGTTCTTCGCTCGGTTATTTCCAGTAAAAATAATTTGACATTGAGACCTGCATTGTGATTGAGACATAGCTTCTATGAATTTTTTACTTATTCTATGTGTTGTAGTCGTTTTTAACAAAATATAAAAATGAATTCGCACTAACTCAATATATTTAAGACCTCTAACTAGTCGAGGTTAATTCAAATGAACACGAAAATAAAGGATTTTCAAAACTGGACGTACTTATTCATGGCATTCACTATCGGTTTCTATTACATAGGCTATGTAAAATAATTTCAAGCAACGTTTTACAGGTCTAATTGGTAATGCAAACATTGAAATCAAACCAAGCCAACCTTAGATTAATGTTAATAAACGAGGTAGACACTTCGTTGACTTTACTGCAGGCCAATTTTATGAGGGTTAAAAATAAGACAATTCAATAGGGTAATGTTTTTTTAATGAATGAATATATAAGAGTATAAGAGTCAATTATCAACTTCTTACTTCCTGTTCATTGCTTTTCTACCAATATCCGCTTAAATGGTATTAAGGTATTAATGTAAAATGTGATGATGACGTTTACAAGTTTAATTGAGACCTTCATGTGTTAAATTTTTAGTAGAATTACTGCCTTTAATTATTGTTAATCTCGACATACTTTATTTCTATAGTTTTTGTAAGAAAAAAGATTCGACAGAAAGTATGAAGTCAACAAAATGACGTCTAAATTCTATACTAAGTATGAGGTAAGAAGTATATCAGGGATGAGTATGGTATGGTTTATGATTTGTTAATCTTCCATAAGTAGTATACATTTTTTCATATTTATTTAGATAAATACCAAAATTGTTAATTGTAGACGTGTCTACCTTGTTTTGTATAATTTTATTCTAAAAAGCCAACAAATATCAGTCATTCCATTATAAAAACACACATGTTGTGGCTATATTTGTTACCTGTGATGTTAGTCTTCCCGAGAAGACCTGAAGTGTGAAAAATGTTCATCGTTAATTAACTTTTTTAAAGTTTTCTCTATAATTTTAAGCCCAACCTGAAATAGGAAAGTTTGCGGACAAAAAAGATCATTATGGTTTTAACTTATGTAGAGAATGTGCTACATTCCATTAGAGTACTTGGACAGGTTTAGCAATTAGAGCGGAATTTATTGAGCTTAATTGTACGCAGGACGAATTTACGAAAATGGACGGGCAGTAAAGAAGAAAATCTCTAATTAAGGTTGGCAGAAGTTTGATACTTTTAAGTTGAATGTTGTTTTGTACCCAAAACTGATTTCTTAATTGACTAGATTCTCGTAAATTTTAATGGTAGCCTGTTCAATATCGGTGTAAAGAAATTGTAACACATCATTTTTTCAGTGATAAAATTATTTTTCAATGTGTAGTGTGTACCTATCTAAAAGCCTTTTTATGTAATATTGTAGACTTACAACTTGAAAAATATATTAAATTTTAAATCAGATCAGAAGTTTTCGAAGAAATATAAAGCAAACTAAACCCGAAGAGATCGTGGGTTGTTATAAGTACCTAATATAGTCACTAAGAATTATTTATAGGCGACTGCCGAAAAAAACTGTCAATAAGTAGAGAGACGTACCACTTATGTTGTCAATTTTCAACTCCTGATTTTTTGTTTTAATATTTATAATAATACTATCAAAAAGGCGTTGCTTACATAGAGGCGGCGCTGCCGGTTGAGGCGCGGCAGCTGGTGCCATAGGCGTTGCTTGTGTCACAACCGGGGGCTGTGCTATTGCTGCTAATGCAGCCAGGTTTTGCACAGATACAGGTGCTAGGAGGCCCCCTAACTGATCCGCGGCCCCCCCTCCCATGCCACCGACGCCGCCCCCGCTCAGGCCTGCGCCATTGAAAGTGATATCCTGATAGTTAACACCTATGGCGAAAGAGGTATGAACAAATTAAAAAAAAACAAAAAGGAAAGGAGTGAAGAAATGCAGGATAAACAAATGTGTTTTAAATAAAGGTGATTAACGCAAGTGAAAGTATTTAAATGAAAAATTATTAAGCTTAGAATACAAAGATAGTGTTCAACATTGTGATTATAATACAAATTCTAACCAAGTGGGTTTTTGATGAATGATTGATGAGGTGATGATATGATGATTTGGCGACTTTGCCGATGATACTAATTGCATGTAATTATAGTATACATAGCGAAAGTGATATGAACAGAGTTTCACAAGGGTTGAAAAAATTTCATATCATTTGTGTTTGTCATGGAATCATTTATGTAGTAGGTACCTGTATCTACTAATTGACTTGCTATTGGGTACTCCCGGAGGTTATTTTGTTAAAAGAATTGCAGGAACTTTATTTATTCTATTAAATAACAATTTAAAAGTTTCCAATTTTATGGAAGTAAAACTTAGTTCATATTACCAACGCGTTATTTATAAGAACTAATGACGCGTTATTGCATTATACAAACGATTACATTTAATTAAGTAATTTTATATTAAAATACTAGTATGTAAGTAGGAAAGTTTTAAGCTGCTCGCAAAAGTTGCAACATGTGTTGTTATTGTATAATAAATAGAATGTGTTGTTATTGTATAATTAATTTAGAAAATCACATGTATATATGTACACACAGCATCACGCAATTGGTGACACATTGGACTTTGAACTTTTAAAGACGGAATGCACCTAACAAAAAGTGATGTCGATATTCTGTAATAGCCGTCTGCGCGTGTCACGCTCAAGTCATTTAATGTTATCTGTCATTTAATAAGTACTTACGCGAGCATAGTTCCGAGCATGTCACTCTTCTAATTCGATTTTGTTGTAAATACCCAAAAATAGTGTAACCATTTGCCTGACGCTATGTGTGCATAATTGCAAAAACAGATGAAGTATATGGCTTTAGATTATAAATAATACAAATAGGTACCTTGAAGCAACGTCGAACCCTGCCCCTGTAAAAGCTGTTGCTGTAAGCCTACAGCTTGTAGTTGCTGCAAGAGTTGGAGCTGTGTTGCCGGCGACAGCGCAGCTTCCGAAGCCAAATACGCGGCAGGAGCCACGGGAGCCGTTAGACCCCATAAACTAGCTTGCATAGCTTGTAATTTCTTTTGTTCCTTCTCTTTCTGCGTGTCGGCAAATTTAACAACCAAGGGTGCGGAACAGCCTTCCATAGTTTGACTGTGATGCAGTGCCTGGAAAAATTGAAAAAAATGTCTGTATTTACGGAGATATAAAGTATATACTACTCTGTCAAGAAAGTACCGGGAAAAGATCAATAATACACGAAATGTTAGTTATTCATCCAAATTTATTTTATCACCTTCAAAGTATGCTCCTTCAGAAACGATACACTTACGCCAACGAATAATCCAATCATCAAAACATTTTTAAACGCTTTTTCCGGAATTGAATTCTGTGCTCGCCGCGAATTCTCCTTTATGTCTTCTAACGAATGAAAACGGGTGCCACGAAGTGGTAATTTGAGTTTAGGAAAAAGAAAGAAGTCGGCTGGAGCTATATCTGGTGAATAAGGTCGTTGCTCGATGGTATTTGTTGAGTTTTTGGTCAAGAATTCGTTCACAATGATGGCCTTGTGCGAAGGCGCTTTATCGTGGTGCAAAATCCAAGAATTGTCTTTCCACAAATCTGGCCTTTTTCGTCGAATTTGCTCTCTTAAACGCCGCATAACGCCCAAATAATATTCTTTATTTACCGTTTGACCTTCCGGCAAGAATTTCGAATGCACAACACCGCGATAGTTAAAGAAAACAGTCAACATGACTTTGACTTTTGATCGAATTTGGCGTGGTTTTTTCGGTTTCGGTTCAGTTGGAAGGCGCCACTCCGAAGCTTCTTGACTAGTTTGCATGTCAAACTCGTAAACCCACGTCTCGTCACCAGTAACAATGCGTTTCATAAATGTTGGATCGGAATTGACTCGTTCTAGCATGTCCTCAGCGACTCTTATGCGATCGAGTTTTTGGAGAAAATTCAGGTCTTTTGGGACTAGCCGAGAGGCAACATGTTTCATCCCAAGTGATTATATAAAATGGTACGGATCGACTCGTGAGACAGAAAGTTCGGCGGCTATCTCTCACGAACTTGAATGAGGATTTTCAGTCACTATTTCCTTCACTTTTGTGATGTTAACTTCAGTTGCAGACGTTGATGGCCTACCAGAGCGAGGCAAATCTTCCATCACTCTTGACCGCTTTTGAACGCTTTGTACCACTCATAAGCACGTGTTTTTATAAAGTCAATTCACCGTAAGCCTTCTGTAACATTTCCAGTGACTCCGAACACGAAATTCCATTGACGATGTAAAATTTAAGACAAACTCTTTGTCAGATGTTTTTGTCCATTATGAAATTCGCAATATACACTAGAATGATATAACTAAAAACAGCACTGTATTTAATCTAAATAATAGATGCAACTCAAACTCCGCGCCAAAATGAAAAACAATTGTGCCAATCTAACAACAACAAAAACAACAAAAAATTGAATTTGGAACCATAAACAAATCATCCATTCCCGATACTTTCTTGACTGAATGTATGTATTAATATATTTTTAACCCATGCAATATATTACGAGGTCAATTAACCAAAAGAACTATGACGATTAAGTAGTTTGTTTTACACAACTATGAATAATAATTACGAGTATGTGGTATTTCTGTTAATTTTTGGAATAAAAAGTAGATGGCTCTATTTACCACCGTAAAAATCACTTTGTAATACTAGTTAACTCATTTTTGACAAAAGTGCGGTTTGACTCTTTTTACCACCAAAGTTACGATTTATCTAAGTAATAGCTTTTGCCTGTGGAATTAAAAAAAGTAGCTTATGTTCTTCACAGGGTTTAATCTACCTTCATTCAAATTTCATCAAAATCGGTTCACCGGTTTAGTCGGGAAAGCCCGCCAGACAGACTTCAGCAATTACGCTAGGAATTAGAAAGGATGAATTTAATTATTTAGATACATGTGTATATTCGAGGAGGCGAAAGGAGTATGCAAGGACCGCGATACTTGGCACTCCGTACTCTGACTACCCGACTCCTGACTCCGTCAGGGATACAGATCGTGGATATGTGCATATATACCTATACGTACGCATATACACTTACATAATGTACATACCTACGTATTTACCTACCCAGTAGCGAATTTGGTAACCAAAAAGCATCAGTGTCCCTCCATGAAAAATTTTAGGGTTCCGGAACGCCCTACGCTCATTGGGTTCAAGCCCCTCCTAAACCAAAATCCTGGATCCACCACTGTACCCACCTACGTATGTATATATGTATAGAATACTTTTGGTGAAATGACGTGATTTATGCTATGTTATTATCAGTTACAACGCATGTTAATAAATGATATTATTCGATAAATGCTACTTAAGTGATTTATGCCCGATTTCACCTAAGTCCCTAATACTTACAAACCCCTAGTACCGGATAGGGGTCCGCTAACGATGAAAATTTCGTCGCTAACGGACCTCTATCCGGTTTTAGGGGTTCACCAAGTATTAAGAGACTGGTGAAACCGAGCAATAGGCAGGTAAATGAAATGACATGATTTACGTTATTTTGTTTTTATGAGTTCTTATTTTCTACATTTACATTATTTAAACATTTGTATGCTAATTTATTAGCGAAATGCTAGTGTTACTATGAGAATTTTTCTTTTATTGAAATACCACATTTCATGCAAATATTAGCAAAAAGTATGTGGGTTTTAGGAGGTAAATAAAAGTAAAAATTAAAGTTGCTGTTCACTTTTTAAATAGGTACGTACTACGAAGTGTGAACTGATAAAATTAGGTAACGTTGCTATTTATTGTATACTTATCAACTACAATGCATTTATATATATCAAAAAAATTACCTTGATGGCGGCAATAGCTGCTTGCTTGGTGACAAAAGTTACGAACGCGCACCCTTTGCTTTGGCCTTGCGCGTCCCGCAAAACTGTACATTCTTCTATAGCTCCATGTCCAGCGAAGAGTGCTCTCACGTCGTTTTCCGACAATTTTTTGTTCAACATGCCCACGAAAAGCTTGCGTTCTGTTAACAAGAGTGAAAACTGTTAAGTACCTATACATCAACGTAGGTAGGTAGGTACACAAAATATAAGTATTCAGAAAAATAAATAGACATATTCTCACGCTTAATCCCTGATGGGGTAGTCGAGAGGACACGGGCTATTTAATCTTCCTAAATCTCATCTTATTATTATTTCAATATATCCTACGTCTTCACGCACGTCGATATCGTAGGTCTTAGAAGAACTAAAAGCTTTCATATCTATAATAAAAACATTATTTTCTTGATTTTACAATAACACAGAAAATGTAGTTTATTGCGAAAATTGAAATTATCCAACAATTTCCTTTTTTCTTCTTTTATACATACCATCAACTATCATCACATCTATAGGCTATTTAGGAAATTTATTTCGTTCACATGCAACATTTTATACCAAAGGAAACAAACTTAACACGTATTTTGCATTGCGAGAGAAGACTTGCAAGTGTGTAGTCGAAATATCGACTGTCACAAATCCCTACATGTGATCCTGAAATATATAGTCCGCGATCCCGGCTCATAGGGGGGGTTTAGTATGAATTTACGACTTTCAACCCGATACCGACCATAAAGCAACATGCATATGAATTGTGATGTTTTGAGTTTTTAAAACTTTTGTTAGGGACATGACATCTTTAAGACAACGCATGGGACATTTGGACGGTAGGAATCTCAATTTTTCTAAATTATTAAAAAACGCATGAAAATGATATTTAATAACCTAATTCTTCTTTTCATTGACTTCATTTTTCTAGTTGCGTTACATGTTTGGTTAACTTTTTTAACAAAAAAAAAATCATGGAAACCTCTTTTAAAACTTATATTTATTATAAATTTTTTGGACCGATTTTTGCCTTTAAATTTTCTGTGTAGATTAATGTAAACACGTTTCAAAATGCCAGTTGGATTTTTTAAAATTAATTAAGTTTTTTTAATATAAACTAAAATAACCGTTTTTTTACGCGTGTTTGTATGGGGTATGCATGGGCACAGAGGCTCTATTTCAGATTAATCATTGTTTATCACTGTGTCACCTTAAGACGGATCTTATGTAAAAGCCACTAAAACTAACATTTTTGCCGAGTAAAAAGTTCTTTAACGCCTTTGTTGAAATACTGAGTTAAAAGCGGTGTGTTAGGCATAAAATTCAATATTCGGCTGTTTGAGTCCCTCGCGGGATGCGGCCGAATCAAATTGAAAAGGTACAAGCCCGTCTGTTACAAATATTTCATGCTCGCAAAATCAGCACACTCGGAGGGAGATTAGCATGAAAATGGCGCGAGAAAACGAGCCCGGGGTTTGGTGAAAAACTCAATATAAGCTACTCGTATGCGCATGCGCAACTTTAACAATTTTTAAATCTAATTATGTATGTTGGATGAATGTTTGTGAAAATGCAAAATCCACGTGTGAAAAGAAAGCGTTCCATGCTGGAAACATAAAGGTGAAATTTCACGAGCTTTGGAATATAAAATGGAAGAATTTTAAATTTATTAAAAAATATTAAAAAAAGGTTTAAAGTTTGGGTAAGTAGTCCAGAATCGCTAATTTTCTTGCTAATTCCTTCACACCAACCAAGTATGCCCTTATATTTAGAGAAATTTACGACAGCTACAGACCTATGGGAAGTTTCACTTTAATTATAATTACCATATATGTATTAGTCCTGTTCCTTATCAGAAATACGTAAAAAATATTTTATATTGAGTAATAATAAGGATAAGTAAGAATTCTTTTTAGGTAGGCACTTCTTAGTTGCAATATATTCTTATGAAGATTTAATAGGTAAGTAATGAAACTAATGCTTCCATTTAAAACGACTGTAGCGACAATGATAACTGCCTTTACTAATTAGAATATTCAAAGTGGATCCTCGCTTAAACACAGTGCCGTAATCAGTTTAAATGCAGAGGTAATTGTGTACTTAGCACAAATAACGTTTTAAAATGCTAACGCCTTAAGTGCGCCATCGTCCCCGTAACGGCATCGTTCGTTAAACAATTTACATAACCTCCTGACTGAGGTGCGGGAGGTCGAAACATAAGAGGGGGGACATTTGTACCAACCATGATATAAGCAGACATTGTATAAGCATGAGAACGAAGGCATTTTCAAAATAGACGCAAAATATCTTAGGGTAATCTCCCATTCGTTCACTCTTCAGAATCAAATAGCGCTTGATGATTTGCTTGATGATTTCGGATTTGGCAAGTTTGAAATTTATGCAATAACGATTGACGAAGATGATAATTTAAAATAGCAAGGAGGTTTCAGACTTAATAAATAGGTACTAATATTTATTTCATACAGGTATCGAATATAAAATTATAATTAGTACTGTACCATTTATAGCGGCACTAATGTCATTTGTGACAATTACGATTGTGCTATGACGACTTGTGACTAATTACAGAGTTATCACCAGCACTTAAACTGACGATGCTTAAACATTAACATAGTAGTCACTTTTAAATCCGTACTAACGCGATACTATTACAGAGTTAAAGTAGCATTTTGTTTAAGAATTTTATTGTTATCGTCCAAGGTGAAAACTACCTCTACGAAAATATGTCTACGTACTCATCCCGTGTGACTATTAAGTAATTATAAATAGATATATTTTTATAAACTACGTAATTAATCATATAAAGGCTGTCTTTGTGTGCATAGTCAATGTAATGTACCTAATTGTACTTACAGAAATTAATTAGATATAAAGTTAAAGAAGTTGAACCATCGATGTTGAGTATTAAAATACAATGTGACCAATACTGTTACATTAGCTTAGGTCTCATTGGCGATCAGCCTTATAGTCGGGTCCAGAGGATAAGCGAAATAATAAGAATAAGAGAGAAGTCGATCGGAGTAGTTCTCTGGTCGTCAATCCATGCGACTCCCAGAAAAACGACAGTGCGACACATGTGTTGTCGTTGTCCTGGGGGTTTTCTGGCGCTGTCATGGCATTGCAAAGGGAGCATGGGGGCTCAATCACCGTTTTTTTGAGAAGCTCCGATACGTTCCGTAAGAGATTCAGAGCCCTTAGATAAATGCCGAAGATGACCACGACTGGGTTGTGTGGGGTGAGGGTAAAATACAGTTACTCAGCTCCTGGGCGTGCCCCTTGACGCCCAGGGGTCTGAGTGACTGTGTTCAGATTTCTACTGCATTACCAAAAAGATCTCATTGCAGTGTTGTTGACATTTTAAAGATTTTTTTTGTCCAAATTTTGTGATAGCGAACCGCGAATTTTCAACATTTAACTTTTTGTTCCAATGGGACACTGCGAAGTAATTACGCGATATTGCAACTAAGTTACTGAAACGCCGGTACGTCAATTTTGTTGTGATCTCTTCAAACTGACGGCGTCCTGTAAAAGCATGCACTGGCACTGGAAAAAAGCCATGTAGAAACCGTCTCGTGGAAAAGCCCATTCATTTTAATAATTTCAACAGTTAACTATACAGAGACAAACAATTTACCTACTGTAAGTATTATTAACAGTCCTCTCTGCAGGAGATGATTAGAGGAAGAAGAAATAACCGCTCAATTATTCGTTAGTGAAAAATCTTGGTATATACGCCAAGATCGTCCCATAAAGCCTTCACCATAAGATAGGAGTGCTGGTCTTCTTGGAGAAACTATGATGACAGGACCAGAGCTATTACCACCATTATGGATAATAAGACCTTCAAACGATTCGATTTACAGCAACGAATTCGTCTAAGTATCAAGTACTGTAGATGAGTAGGTCCGTATTAATAGCAACAAGTTAGCTAAGTCCTATCCAGATTAGTCAAGTTAGCTAAGTCATATCCAGATTAGTCTATTCGTAATTCAAATCACTAATAAAAAGGCGGCAATATAAATTGAGTTCGAACTCAAGATTATCTTGATGGTTTTTTTCAGATAAGTTAGCAAAAATAAGGGATTTTAATAATAATATTGTATAGGTACTTATAATACGCAAGTGATTTCTACGGCGGCATATTTTCAATCATTCTAAATGTTAAACGGATAGCTATTGTTCATCATTTCAAGTCGTTTTGTCCTTGAAACAAAGTATTTATGATTTTATCGTGAGCCACGGTTTTCTGCAATAATCAAGAAAGATTTTATTACATACATACCTACATATTCTTATGCTGTATCTGTAACGGGGTGGTCAGAGAGTAACCGGAGCGCCAAGTATCGCAGTCTTTACATATTTCTTTCGTTTCTTACAATACCATTTCAGGGGTCTATGTCGTGTTTATACTTTAAGGCTATTATTCTAATACCTCTTAATCCCGACGTTTCGACCGGCGGATTGCACCGATCGTGGAACGGGCAGATTGATGAGAATGAACGTCGTCTTCGTAGTGTGCGGTTTCTGACAACACTCATTCATCACATTATTTAATTTTTATTATTGTCACTGTCGGTACTTCGACACACTACACTAACGACATCTACACACTGGCCTCCTCAGTGGCATTCTGTCGTCTCCTCAAATCTCACCATTTTTCTTACATGCTTTTGACATTTCCGTCAGATAGCACTCTGGTGACTTTATCTTCATAAGTCAGCCTCGGTTGTACTTCATGTTGAGGTATATTGTGACAACACCAGTTCCCGCCTTTTAATAATGACAGAATTAGGAAAAAAGGTCTATATTATGCTGCGACTTGATGTGATATAAAAAGTTCAATAAAGAGAATTTCCTACAATTCAAGTATTCATTACAACAGGTCATTGGTATTACAATCATATTTTAAAGAGTTTTGAGTATGAAGTACCTACCATTCCGATGCATTAACAGTTCAGAAGTTAGAAGATAAAAATGTATATGAGAGGCATTTGTGTTTAAGTTTTTCAATGTTGCTTTTAGTTAATCCTTTCAATGTAAATTATAACGAGCACTGTAGTAAAACTGTAACAAAAATGATTTTTGTGAAATTTACAAATTACTCTTACAGAAGCAAGCAACATTGTTAAAGTGAAATTAGCATTTGTGCGACAAAATAAAGTTCTCATTTGGTGTGAGGTAACTGAGCGAAACAACTTTCCTGAGAATGCTTCAAAGAGAAGCGAACTACGTGTAATGTTTCATTTTAGGCGAAACATACAATAGCTAAAAATTATATCACATAAATAGGTAGGTATATGATTAATATGTGAGATACATTTCCATAAAGTAAGTAACAACTGAGTCAATATAATTAAATACTCATTTAACGGCTGTAGAACTACCTTACTTCGTCGTGTTCTCTCTTAGCCGGTTTTAGTACTTTCATTAATGACTCGAATACGGTTAAAGTAATATTGGACAGTTTAGACTAATTTTGAGAAAACTTTACTTTTCTGAAGGGGTCTCGATATCAACTGTCCTTCACCGTCAAAGTGCGTTTACGTGTCCCTGGAATACAATGTGTCGTTGAGTACAAGTTATGTGACGCACAAGTATTATCTACTTATACACGTAAAGGTACTTACTCTAGCATGTGGTAATATGAAGTTAATGATGGGACGAATCGATTACTGGATGTGGTTGCTAATAGTGAACAATGTAGATACATTAGTGATAGAAAATGAGACATAGAGAGAGAAAGAGAGAGAGACATATATATAGCTTAATAGGTACAAACATTAATTATTTACCATTATTCATTATACCTGATGGAAATAATTTACGAAAATTGAAAGACTGGATATCGCGTTGTGACATCTTGTATTCATAATTAATATTCCTATTCATAAAATATGGTTATTCATTATTTTAAGTTCCTATTATCAGTACACTTAGCTAATATTTTACAGCGTTTTGTACCGGTTCCTCACAATGCCAGATTCCACTTATAGAAATAGTTTGTAATAGTATTAACTTCAATATATCGTTGCTTACCTCTAATGTCTTTCGGAGTCGAAAAATAGACACTATTAAAAATACGACTGGTCCAGAAATTTAAAGTCGCTGAATGCAATGTGCTGAGTTTGTCTAAAGAATCGAATCCAAAACCAGGCGATCCGGCAGATAAGTAAAACACTTATCCGACATAGTTCAAAGAATAAGCAGGTGGAAGTGGCAATGCGCTGGTTACATTTGCCGAAGAACTGACAACCTCTGGGGCAGACGAGATTTAGAGTGAAGAGTGCGTTTGGGCAAACTTAGTGTAAGGCGTTCCTTTCAACGAGATGGAGCGACGATCTGTGTAAGATGCCTGAGAAAAGCCGTAGACCGGACTCAGTGGAGTGCTTTGGGAGAGGCCTATGTAAATGTCCAGCAGTGGACTACTAAAGGCCGATGATGCAATTTTTAAAGTATTACTCAACACTTATATAAATGCTTTTTGTATTGTAATGTAATTACAATAATACTAGGCTGTACCCACGACTTCGTCTGCGCGGAAAATTTTTTCGTGGCTTTCCCGGATTAAATTAGATTATTGGTATATGTCTAAAGTCTCCGTCTGGCCTACGTCTGTCTCCGGGCACAAACTATCTCTGTATCAAACATCATAATTGGTTCGGCGGTTCAGCACTTCTATTCAGTTTCATTTCCCTTTTTTTGGTAATATTTCACTCCGTAGAGGTAGTTTTTTGATAAAAAATAGCCTATGTCCGTTCACAAGTGTCAAACTATATTCATACTACATCGTAATCGGTTCTGCGTTTACCATTTCCCATACAAAGCTCCATCCCCCTTTTCACTCCTTCAGGCGTAGATTTTCTAAAACATAAGTAGCCTATCATGTTGAAATCACATGTTCTTACTACATATTCGTTTCATCAAGATCGGTCAAACCATTCTTCAGTTATAATAGGACATACAGACAGACAGAGAGACGAAAATTTAAAAAATGGTAGAGTCAAAATCAGTGAGTCATATAATGACTATCTATCACAAAATTTGACAGTAAAATTATAATTACAAACAGACGCTAGAGATTTATAGTAGTATATTAGAAGATATAATCTGCAAGAAAGTAAGATAAATGCAGTAGAAGTGTGATCTCTTAGAAATATGTGCGGTGTCACCCTTGCGGACAAAATCAGCGATGAAGAGATACGCAGTATAACAGGGTTGCACGATAGTGTTATTCTAAAAATGAACAAAGGAATGCTTAGATGGTTTGGGTACATAGAAAGAATGAGTGATGAAAGACTGACGATGAAAATATCTAGAGCGACAGTGACTGGTAAAAGAAGCCAAGGAAGACCAAGGCTGACTTGAGAAAATCAAATAGCCAGAGTGTTAGCAGACGGAAATGTGAAAAGCACTCTCATACCTAGGCGAAAATGTGTGAGGAGAATGATGAGAATTGAGGAAGTGAAAGAGGTTTGTAAGGACCGCGGCGCTTGGCGCTCCGTCCTTTCTGACTATCCCGTTAGAGAGAGCGCGAAGATATTTATGTATGTATAAACTGCAATGTAATATGTAAATATTGTACCTAATAAGTAAAGTTTTTTTTATTTTTATTTACCTATTTATAATTTGTGAGACACGAAGTATAAATTATTTTTGGTATAACTAAATTATTAGTATATAACTGCGCTCTGCTTTGAAAATGCCATAAAAATATAGTAAAGTAAAAATTCATGAAGTCACATTACTAAGTATTTACACATTTAAAAAATACTAGTGGTCGCTTAGTGGTCAAAATTCGACTATAAATTTAAAATAAACGCTTCTCGCTTACAGTACACAGACTCGAAATCACAATATTTTAATACAGAATCTGTCAGTAATTATTTGTTGGCAATATTTTAAAATTCTTTGGCGATAATCTTTACTCAGTGCGACCACAAACACCGATTTACCACTAATAGATATAGCCTTCCGTACGTCACGAGTTGTTAGAGTATAAGAAATATATGACGTAAGTCATATATTATTATGTATTTCTTTCAGTTCTTTAATAGAAAGGGATAGGAATACACTATATTTCGTCTCTATCTGTGTGCTCAATGTTTTAAGATTGTCAAGCTGTTGCATTTGACTGACCTATGAACCAACAAATCTTTCTTCACTAGTACTTTTAAGTTTTTGAATTATTTTTGAACAAATATATAACATGTGAGATAGAGACTCTTTTGGGCGTGACCATAGAGTGCAGTATTTTATGCTGCAAAGGCTAGTTTGACAAACACAGGACGTCCAAGCGAAAAAGATTATTTTGGCCACATCAACGCACTAGCAGTGGATCTGTGGTCACGAATTATTGTGTTTGACATCGACAGTATAAAACTATTATGTGTTTGACATTGGCATTATGAACGTAAACAATAAATATTTCATTTAATATATTATATTAAATAAATTTAATGTATATTTTAATTTTAAAATTTTATGTATAATATGAAATAAATTATATAATATTCATATAATTTTAATGTATTTCCAACACATATTACATATAAAATTTCAGCTTTCTGCGCTCCTCCATATACATTTTAACCATGCCAATTCTCACACTCCTCCATGCGCGCGTTATGTTTAAAAAAGGGTACAAAGTTCTTCTCTCAAAGTTCTTTAGATATATATATCTACGATATACATACATATATAAAATAAGATATGAATAGATAAGCAAAAATAACATGTCAATACAATTAATGTAATGTGAAACATTAATTCCTTTAAGCGTCTGTACATAATAAAGGGTAGGTATCTGTCAAAAGTTCATATACTGTGTAATGAGTTAAAAATTTGTGAAGTTTCTTCTTAACAGAACACGCAATTTAGCACCGACTATATATATAAGTATAACAGCTATCACAGTTTCATTTAATAATTACCTAGCGTTGATTTATAATTGAAAAAGTTTCATACTTTGTTTTGTTAACCCTCTCCTACAGGATTTAAACTGCGGCGTGTGTTCGCACGGAGTATTGCGAAGAATTCTTCGCAAACAAACAGATTCCTTATTCACTCGCGTTCCGAAATTCATCTACGAAGCTTTTCAAATTACCGCGCAAATACTGCACAATTCCGCGGCATTGTTTCTGTGCGAGGAAGTGCTCACTGCCGTGTTTATCTCCCCGTCCTTATTTGACGAGACTTTATTATGTGCGCTAGCTTTTCAACAGATCTCTCACTAAGAGATGGGGGGCTGAAAATAACTCCCTACCAAATGAGTATTAGAGGTGGTTATACCGAATATTGTATAACATGATTAATTTTAAATTGCCATTATAGGATTTTACCGAGTTAAGCTGTCAGTTGAATCACAAATTCGAAATATAGGTACTACTTAACATCTGTGTCTATGGCGTTCAAACAATCGACCAGATGGAATCCCCTAGAAACATCTACTAAATCTATATTTATTATCTATACTAATATTATAAGAAGAGAGAGAGAGTGGGTTTTATAAGTGTGTTTAAATGTGGAGGGTAATCTCCGGAAATTTTTTTTACCATTTGAAAGCTACATTATTCCAGTTGGATAAAGGTTATATACCATATTGTATATCCAACCCGAGTGAAGTCGGGACGGGCCGGTAGTGTAAACTACAACAAGCTCTAGAAATTGATCAGTAATAAGAGAAAAAAGAAACTAATAATTTTATTAGGAATGTTTTTTGTATGTTTTTTTAAAAGTTTAGTTAAAACAAGTACTTACCTATAATATTTTGCGTTTTATAGATAGGGATTGCAAAGATGAATTTGCACTCATCGTAAAATATTTCTGAAAGGTGATAGTATGTTATTATACATCAAAAACAATAAACAACACCACAAAAGTTCGATCAAATGCCTTGTCAAATATACGATTACATATCTACTTACTCTTTAATTGTTCTTGATCTATTTGGTGACTTTACTGCCGCCACGACTTGCGTAATGGATAAATGCAAATTATTAATTAATTATATTTTTTAGTATTCTACTACATAGAAAATGTTCTACTTTTCAAATGTAAATCTCAGATTATACTAACTACGACAGATAACCATATGTTTAACCAGATCCTATGACAGATAGAAACTGAAGCAAATTCATCATTAACTTCACAATGCCTCGTTTCGTTCCTTTCTTTAAATCTACAAATTAAATATATCTACATTTTCAAAAATTTGACGACTCTATATGCAAAATATTATTCCATTATATCATTGGAAAAGCGTCTATCAACCTTTCAGTCGTGATTTTCATTTCATATTCTATCTTCGATGTAATAGGTTTCACTAAGGATGTCTGTTCCAACTATAACGGTGACGAACTGGTGAATGCTAATAGAGTGGGAAGTGTTCCGCGACGTTTCATTTCCACTCGAGAATGCCGGCAAAATTGAATAAATTTGAATGTGGAACATCGAGCGTGGAGGTAAGCCCTTGGGTTCGTATTAACCAGGAATTGGCTTCAAAAGTGCGAACTGTGTAATAAGACTTTAAAACCATATCACTTTAGGGATCTTTTGTTAACCAAGGAGAATTTTAACATTTTGATACGTTTATATTATATTCTGCTGTTTAGAATTCTTCAGTCAGCTGTAAGATCTCTCGTGTGATTCTATGTTCCATTACTATATATTGGTAACAGGATATAACATTTCCACGTAACCACAAAGCATGCAAACAGTTGGTAGAGACGCAATTAGGTCCTTCACAGAATAGAAAAGCATTAAAGGTGTAAACGAAATGAATTAATCTCAGTAATAGATAGTATCACTAGTAATAAGGGTGTACGCAGTTTGGGGAGGGGTAGGCAGTTGTTCCTCTAAAAACGTGAGCAAAAACTGCCCCTTCTGATTAATGTAGTAAGTGTCCAAACGATAATAATTAAGTAATTAATAAATAAGATTGTGATGATTACAAATTTAGCTTTGCATTATACTAAAATATTTTCTTTAAATTTTTTCGAAAGGAATCTGGTATGCATATTAAAGTTATGGAAAACAATCAAAGTAATGGTTTAATTCGATTAAAAAATATTTGAATGTGTGTAACATTTTCTGCTCCTCTCTGATCGAAATCCTATATACGTCCTCGTCGACCACCACTATACCAGGAATGCCTTGTAAATATTATTCAAATACATTCAAAAATGAGTCGTTCTTGCATTTATATTCGTATGTTTCTTCAAGTCTGTTGACAGAATTGATATTTTCGAATTGTGTATAACAAAAGTTCACGATGCTAGATATTCGTAGTTTATATTTTCTACATTGGGTTATTATGTTTCCAGGTAGTATTTTAGTGGTATTACTTTTGTTACTTTAGTCACAAAATATTACCAACAAAAGAAATGCTTTTCTCGTACTCTTTTCCTTCATATTGGAGAGCCGTAAAAAATTCCAACAAGTATTTTTACGTCCGCTGAATGTTTTTCAATATATGGGTATCACAATTTCGTTTCAAATTGATTCACCTGCTCATACACAGAGTGCTACATTTTCATCTCTTTGTCGCTCTTTGATGTGAGAAGAAACGAGTTTACGTGTAATACAATAAATGACAATGTATACTCAACACTCAGATGCCTATGGGAAGAAATTACATAAAACATTTTGGAGAAAATATGTCTGCTTTGTGTCAAGAAATATGACAACAGTCTTTATTGTTTTAGTTTCTTGTTATCTAAATATACCTATGTGACGTCTATAATACTCTAAGAATACACTATTCAACTTAGTTTTGATAGTTAGACACGTTTCATAATACCTGTAGTTACTATTATTCTCTGAGGGGCCTTCAGCTAGTCGACACGACCAATATACTATAACAATGATTAGACTTACCTATACATTTTAAGTAAGTAGGTACCTATAATACATCACAATAATAATATATATTCTAAATTAATAACATATATTTAATAATATATATTCTAAACACACACACATACACGTTCAAACTTTTCTGGGAAGACATCGGACATTCTGGGGGGAGGCATGCCCTCCTCTGTCCTCTAGCTACAAAGCCACTGACTTAAAGTTAGCACAGAAATAAGTGACATATATGCATACAAATCATTTTCGGAGAAATGGTTATAATCTCTTCATAACTAATTCTTCGTATTTCATTATGAAGAAGAAATAGTTTTATAAATACCATTCCTATTTATTTCTTGCTTTTGATTTTATTTTGCGCTAGTTCTAATTTATATTTAGGACACACAGTTCCTGGTTGCTAAAAAGGAATAGGTAACGAGGCCTCTAGAACAGTCAATGAAAATTGATTTTAACGTTTCTACTCATTTGAATATAATTGACGTTTTAGACGTTTGTGGCATTTGAAAGTTTTAGAAAAATTAATGAAATATTAAAATTTATGCTTTCTATCTATTCATATATTATTTCTCAAGAGAACAAAAAAGTAAACATCACTAAATGCGAAGGCTATTTGCTTCAAAGAATTTACAGTAAAGAACGGAAAACATGCGAATTTTTATAATTACTTGTTTTCTAGAATGCAAATTTATTTATCATTTTATATCTAGGTTTTAAATGTATGTATGTGTAGATTACTTGTAGTTATCGAAATATAGATATAACAAAAATGTACGATGACCTTTGCCAATGTTACAAGAGTCCTACTGAAACGACGAATTGAAACGAGTATCAATTTCTCCAAGTTCAGATGCATTGTGTTGCGGATTGCTCACTAGTGTTGAAGTAAAACGTGAGAAAAATCAAATAGTGACGTCATAGCTTTCCATTTCACTTGACATTATGGCAGAGTTCCCGCACCCAGTTAAGGCTGAATTGTGAGATGTTGCGCAAAATGAATTATATACGCGATATAAGTACATTATATATACATCATTCATAATATGTATGTAGTTGCATTTTTTTATGTAATTTTGACAAAGCGTGAACTCGATTTTATCATAATCTTTACAAATTCATTGGGCTTTGATTACACTCCTAGGTTTTTGATCACAACCAGGATTACATAAAGTTCAAGACCCGGGTTTCATCACAACCACGAGACATACTATATGAAAAACGTCAAGAACAATTCTATTGCATATTGTTTTATAATATAGGTATATTCTATCCGATGGTAATAACTTTCCTATTTATGTTACTGGTAAGACAAATGAGCATACAGTATATCTGATGATAAGTGACTTTGAAAGTTAACTGCGGGGTCTCGATTTTTCTAAATAATTATAAAACGTATGTAAGTGATATTTGGTAACCTGATTCTTCATTTCATTGACTTAATTTTGCTGGTCGTGTTACACGTATAGTTAACTTTAGTAACAGAAAAAAAATATCGAAGAAACCTCTTTTAAAACAGAGATTTACATCTTTTGGACTAACGGAACCGACTTATTCTTCTAAAGTTTCTATATAGATTAGACTAAACACACTCTTCAAAATGCCAGTTGGATTTTTTAAAATTAGTTATAGTTTTTAATACAAACAAAACTAACTGATATTTCCTATTTCTCGTAAGCTAGCGCGCGCACGTTTGAGTGATGCAAATGGTCTATTGTTTATCACTGCATCACCGCTAAAAGATAAAATCATTTTAAATTTCTAATGCGTTGGCAACCCTGAGGACTAAGACAAGAAGCCTTTTGTGCTTCAGGCAGGATTAGTGAGTAAAATGAAATAACCTAAGATATATAAAAAAAAATTAGAACTAGTTATTTACAATAATTACAGATGGCAAGGCAGATTTCAAAATTTTCCTTGCTGCAACAGTATAGAAATAGAGAACGGAGTATTCCCATTCAAAATGTACCTGTTCGTTCAACAGTTAGGTAGTCCGCACGTAAAACAAAAAAGCTTGTGAAACTAGCGATACGAGCAAACAGAATCGAATAAACAAATATGAGAAACCGAGGTACCTAAGAGGTAGGGTTGCTATAAAGTAATAATGAAATATATACATACATACATACACTCATATTCTCACAGCGTATCCCTAACCGGGTAGTCAGAGAGAACGGAGCTGCAAGTATCGCAGTCTTTACATACTTCTTTTACGTCCTCAAATCACATCGTTCTCCTTACACATTTTCGCTAAGGTATACGTGTGGTTTTGACATTTCAGTCAGCTAGCTATTTGAAATATATGTAACATAAAATTTCTTTAAATAGGTAATAACATCTAAGTAAAGTTACTATCTTAATTTATTTTAATATGCTGAATATCAGTGAAATGTTATTAGATTATTTTAATAGAAGACATGCAATCAGTTAGATATTTGACAACCCTGGATTTAGTATCTGCGCAGACCCGTCATGTGATATCAAGTGTCAATATTTGGGATCACCGACGACCGAGTGAGAGTATCGATTCGCGTCCGCCAGATAATTCCAGGTATCGAGAGCTTAATTGGGGATCGAGTCGTCCCGGTGATAACATTGTGATCTTATTATGTATCGAAACGAGTAAATACCTCTGTGTGATGTATATAATGTTGCTTTACAATAATAATTCGAATAATTAATTGTAACACAATATTTTTAATAATAATAATTATTATAATGAATACTATGAAAATATTATAATAATAATATAATTATTATAATTATAATAATAATAATTATCATCAATCATATATTATGTCAATAGTACCTAATGTTAGTACTGAAATCGTTTGATGTTCATTGGCTAGACACAAAATTAATGAGACTTTGCTTACTATTCCGATTGGTAATATCAAGATCAGCGTAAATAAAAAAGAATTTTTCATCACAACCATAACATGTTTTCTTTGATGACCAATTCTTCTTTCAGACATTTGTCTGACCTATAAATAATTATAAAGACCTGAATAACGTAAAATTTTTTTTCTACTGTAATCTAAAAAGCATTAATACGAATAGTTTAGAAAATTTCAGAAATTGCACACTACCTTTATATAACATTTAATTATTGATTAGTAAAGTATTTCAAACGTTTTAATGATAAAGAAAACCAACACCGTTAACCAATCAGATTGAATAGTATGGCTGTTAATTTACCCTAACTAATTAGCCTGGCAGTTTATAACACTTCTTTATTACAATAACGCGTTAACGCATTCACCGGTTCGGCGAACTCCTAGTTCGTCAAACTATTCGATGAAACGTTCGCGGCTCGTATTTCGCAATTCGCACGTTTATATACATTCGCCGTCGGAAGTTGGTCAGACTCAGACGACAACAATGGACAAACATTACGTAGAGTTGTTAGCAACATCTACATTGTGTATGTGGGTTTTAAGCAATTCCATTAAAAAAATTTGTATTATAATATCATAACACATCAATTTGTTAACCCATATTATGTTACACTAGTTCGCATTTTTAAATATTCATAGGAGAATTAAAAAGCCCACCTCTTCTCCCTTATGACCGGAATGACTGGTCTTAAAAAAAATTTCAGGAACTACGTCATTTGCAGTAATGTTTTCAATATTTCTATTTTTAATTTTAAACTTAGGTACAAATTTTTGTGCCTTTTGACAGAAGATTGTCATGATTATATCAATATTACGGTGCGTTTATAAGTAGGACCCTAAATGTTTAATATTTATCCGTAGTTGGTTACTTGACTGTTTTTAATAACCTAATTAACAGATAGGTTTAGTAGTCATGAACAAAACTGCGAAAAAATATACGAAATAATAATAATAATAACAATGTACTCAGACATGTCACACAGCGCCATCTAGTCCCATACTAAGCAGCACAGTGCTTGTGTTAAGGGTTCTAGACAACTGATATACTACTTGTATACTTTTCTTTTGTAAATACATACATATTATACATAACCATCCAGACTCGGGGCGGTAATCTAACCCGCAACCCCCTTTTACTACAATACAATGAAACATGGACTTAATCGCTTTTAAACTCAAGTAATGGGAACGGAGTGGGGACAAGTTCCGGTCTTTGTCACTCCTAGCGCTGGGTAATGATATTGCGAGTTTGTGACGTCACAGTGCTCTAACGACATCTCCCTCTAGCTTATTCTCATTCCGTCCCCATAACTCCAGTTTGAAATACAATGAATTTCAGGTACTGTTTCCATAATTGTTTTAAGAACCAGTCTATGTAGACATCAATAGGACGGAAGATTGAACGAATGCGCTTGCGCTGGTGCATAGCTCTTAAACATTTTTAGTTATTTTACTACAATGTATAAAATATACCAGTTTTAAGAGCAGTTAACTTGCCGTACGATTTTCAGTTGATAATAAATTGCGTAATTTTTAGTTCTGTTCTTCAATTCGCGTCGTATGACACAAAGTTCGTTACCTTATAGTACATGAATGTGTTTGGCGTAAAGCGAACAGTCCTATGTTTTTGATGTAATTACTGTCGTCTGTCGTCCTACCTGCGAGTAGAATTAAATTTCGCGGATCTTATTGTTTACTTTAGCTCATGTCGAATGTCGAGTATTTTAGAGAAAACGAGATAATATAGAAATTAAATGGATTTTTATGTGGTTTGATACTTGAAACTTTGTAAGACAGCGTATTGTGCAGACGACAATACAAATACCGGTTACTTGCGTAATTAGAGCGGCCGCACATTATAAGAGAAAGATTTAACTAGATTATAATTTCGTCTGGATTAGACAAGTATTTTGTCTTACGTTTCCTACACATTATTGAAGTAATTCACAAAACATTAAAACAATATCTTGTCCAGACGAGACATGTCGATCGAACAAAAGAACAACAGTGTGTACGATAATATTGAATATAAAACACGACTAATGTCTTATAAGAAATTTTCACATAAGACATAGAGAATGTCATATAATGTCAAGGCGCTCTTAATGTTCCGTACTGTCAGTTGTTACTGGTTGTCATCAATCGCCAACTGCCGTAGAAGGAACTTTGTCGTAGAGCTCTCTCTTTATGTAACAAGAAGTCGGCTAATGACTGCCAATCACGAATATACTTTAAAAATTTTAGGAATACTTTTGATAAGGTCCCGACGCATATTTTCGAAAAAGTTAAAAAAGAAACGAGTATTATACTTTTGAACCCGTGGTTTAAATTATTTTCATTTGATACTCCACACGATAACCCAATAAAAGTTTATTTATTAACTTCCGTGATAACTCGACTTATAAAGTTTCACCATCTATAACACTTCCAAATTTCAGCTGTGCATATCAAATACCCTTCGAGAAAAACGGCTGTGGTAGGCAGACAGACAGATGGACAAACGGACAACAAGATGATTCTATAAATATTTGTTTTTTGTAGTTTTGGAATAGAACGCCTAAAAACTATATATTTAATAGCTTCGCTCGCGTGGTATTGCTGAATGTTGGCATGTTTTAGCCAGAGTTACAATCAGTGTGCAAAATTCGGAATTGATTGGTTCAGAAGTTCTCGCATGATATAAAAACAAACAAACAATGATTTAAGTTTGAAAGTTATAAAATATGAAAATTTTTATTTAATTATGACGTAAAAATAAAATTTTTCGAATGATGAGATATTTTACAGATAAACAGATAGAGATATTTCTATGCATTATTTAACTACAGTTCTAACAATAAACGTTTTCTTAGGGCTGACGTTTTTAATACTAAATTTAAATTCTATTATTATCCCTAATCCAATATTAATTTTTTCACAATTTCAGGGCGGGCAATTTCTTTTTCCCGTATTCTGCAACAAATTACAATTTCAGTGCGACAAAGCAAACATGTTTCCTTAATTAAAATGAGTGTAGAGGGAATATAGTTGCTGTATTTGAGCGGAATGAATATTAAAAATAATTTAATGTTTGAAACATGATTGGTATATATTTAACAAATTTAATACACTCAGTAATTCAGAATTGATGTCCTACAATAATTGGAGTTAAAAAAAAAGTTACACCATTTACACCAACAATAAGTGAACTTTCCACGCGTGCATTTCCTGAACAAGCAGACAGACCTGACTGGGATCTTCGATTGTATTTATTGTAAAAGGTACAATTTTGTAAAATGTTCAAATTATTCTAGCTTACATTCACAAAAATATGAAATACGATTATATTTGTATTTCTGCAAAGTTATATTGTTAATAGTTTTAAATTAGAATATAATACCTGAGCAGCGCATGACTTTGAAATTATTGTCATCTTAGTTAATTAGAACTAAGTTTATGAAAATAAATTTAAAAATAGAATACACTTTCAACTCTGAAAACCTTGAACGCACGGTGTAGCCTTGACATAACTCAAGTAAAAAGTCAAGGCCGTTTCCAAATAATCGCGTCCCGCCACCCCGAAGCTACACCTTACTGTGCGAATGTACAATCAGCTCCGCTGACCTATGTCCAGATCCTGTGTTGCGAAATTGCATGGGTAAACTCAGCACATGCGATCCATGTCACGTTTTAGTGACAATTAAATTCAATTCCACTCTGCCGGCAAATAACTGCATGGATGTACATAATATCTCAGCGTCATACTCAAAACGAGTTCCCATACACGTAACCATTCGGATCTACCCATCTCTAACGCTCAGGGTCGAAACGATTGTCCAAGAGTGTTGCGTATGCCGTTTTTCCAACTTGTCGTATTCGTTCCATTTCCACTTGCTACTGTACTACTGTACCACTTACTAATTGCAGTGTATAAATATCTATCGATACACATAACATAACTGTAAAACCAGAGAGTCTGTATTTATATAAGTCACAAGAAATACCATTCACTAATTGACTGACTGACTGACTCATCACGAGATCTCCGAAACTATAGGTCTGATTAACTTGAAATTTAGCATAGTTACTGTTTTTGCCGTGTAGACGCTCACTAAGAACGGATATTATGAAAATTCTGTCTAAAATGGCTGTCCTACCCGTGCAAAGCCGGGGCGGGTCGCTAGTTGAATATATTTACCAAAAAACACTAATTCGAAATTATTGAACGGATTTTCATGAAATTTCCAAAGGTTCGTTAAATTTGCTTGGATCAATCATTTTGTTACATTGAAATCGGCTAATGGCTAGAAAAAAATCCCAATTTTGGAATTTAATCATGGAAAACTACGAACTAATTCTACGTGGCTCCTTTCAGTGTTAGCGACGCAAACAAGTCTTTATTTATGTTCCTGACCATCATCACACGTATGCCAAGAAGCTTCATAAATCAAACCAGAGTTCACCACGCATTCGAAGTCTTGGCCTCAGCTATATAGAATAAAAGATCCAATTGATTCCAATGATTTCAAATTCACCTCTATACATTTTTATTCCAAGATAATAATGGACACTCAACGCTGTCCAGTGGGTCTGAACGTATTTCGCCCAAGGGAATCATACGTATCCATAGAATTATCGGATATTTCCCGCATGCGGTGCCTTTCAACGAAGGTATTATAGTATTACGTATGAACATCTAACATTTTTCGTTAATCTCTACCTGTCTGTAGATGTAACGAAATCCTATTAAGGTCTTAAAGGGTTTGTTTGTATTACGAGGATAATAAGGTACTCAAGGGATAATTAGTACATATTGTGAATATTTTATAAGCTTTTGTATTCTTTGTATTCAATCAAAATTTATGTGTTTACGTAAATTATTACAGACAAGTTTTATTTTGCAATACTCTATGAAATATTTAGGACTGAAATGGCTGCATTTTTCTTAACAGGGTTTTGACTAGGGCTATATTTATATGTAAAATTGTTCTGCATAGTAATGAAGATAATTCATATACCTCTATATCTTCATCTGTTTTCAGTTTTGTATCTACATGAATATGATAAATACATTATATATTTTTATTATAAATGCAAAAATGTTTATCACGTGTTCACGGCTACATCGTTAAACCGATTTTGATGAATCTGTGCTCTATAATGTAGAGTAAACCGTTGCATCAATTTTAAATTTGGTATAGAGATAAGTTGAACTCTGGATAAAAACACAGCACAAACACAAAAAAACATACTTTTTAAATTCCATGGCAAAAAACTCGCCGGTAATAGCTAATAAAGAAAAAAAAAAACAAATCATTCACGTATTCAACACGGAGAAGATCTTAACTATGATCATATGTATTTACAAAAATTTTGTATTGATAACTTTGAAAAATTGTTATCGACTTACTAAATACAGAGCCGAAACATAAATGCAGCGTTTTTAACAGAACTAATAAAATATTTACTTCACATACTTATTAGTAAAATGAAAATTGTACAATGTACATAGCAAATTATTAAATAATCTCTAGATAATGACACCAATTATGTCACCAAAAAGTGAGCATTAAAGTACTATTGCTACACGGCGAACTGAAGGTGCATCCAGTAATGCTTAGTTTAGTAAGGGATGAATTAGTTTAGTGTCTGTCTAGATACGTAACTTAGTAATAGATACGTGTCTGCAAAATTGTATTATGGGTGTCACGCAACGAACAGAGGAAGCTCCCAGTAACAGCCAGTTGAAATGGGGATACCACACAATGAACAAGTAAAACCCAGACTTTTAAGGCAATTTAGGAGAGATCGTTTCTTATATTGATCCAGGACTCGACGGCTTGAAAAGCAGATTCACTAGCCACGGTAACAATCGCACCAATAGACCAATCATTAGATTTGATAAATTGGATTTTCGTTAGAAACGTAAACGTCATAATGTAAAGCGTAGAATTAATGGTAAAGAGTTTAGAATTACCATTCAATGCCAATAATTGCTCACTTGAAATCCACTTTACAATTAAAGTGAATCCTACTCGACCGTACTAGATCAAGGTAAATTCGTTTTAATATTAATTTAGCATTGAAATGTACTCGGGTGAGACCTCCCTTTGAATATTTCATCATTTGCCCTACCTTGCGGGTGAGCCTATTTGACAAGATGAGGGATCGGTGACGTCATCTAAACAGGCTTTGAATACAGGTCGCCTACCTTAGCGGTCACTATAAGTAACGTTCCATTACATCTACTGAAGTACATACATACATACATATCTTCATACTGTATCCTTAAGCGGGCAGTCAGAGAGGACGGAGCGCCAAGCGTCGCGGTTCTTACATACTACTTTAGCTTCCTCAAATCTCATCATTCTCCTCACACATTTTTGTCTATGTATGCGAGTGCTTTTGACATTTCCGTCGGCTAACACTCTGGCTATTTGATCTACATAAGTCAGCCTTGGTCTACTGAAGTAATTTTTGTATTTTTTTATTCAAAGCCATTGTAATTTATTATTAAGAAGTTACTATTAGAATTGTTTTTATATTAAGATTAAAAATGTGAAAACGATTTACTCGATTTTTTGGAGATTATTTATGAATAACTTTGATGAGTTTTATATAGACTAAAATATGCTTGATGCATGGCGCTCCTTTCCCTCTTTTACCTCTTTAGGTATATAACGTGAGTACATGTACTTATCTATTAAATTCAAGGGTCGAAGTTATATGTTTTGTAATCGGTCCTATTTAAAAAATTCAATGATAGCTTTTAAGGTGAATTTCGGAAAAATAGTAACGAACTCATATACTCGTATCTATTATGTTTAAATATACATATGTATGTAAATGCGTATAAGCAATACTAACAAATAGATATATCTTTGGACATAATACAGCGATACCTCTAGGCGTAAAGTTATAACGTTATATTTGCATTGTTATAGCTTCTAAATTAGGCACATACCTGCTGACGCACATTAACTGAGGATATGAATATGTACGTGTATATGATGATAAATCATATACAGAATAGGGCTACTTCCGAAATTTTAACTAGCAACAAATAAAACGTGCTTATGACACTTACAATTATTTTTTGTAAGTATATATATATATATATATACTTACAAAAAATAAATATAATAATATATAATATATAAATAATAATATATAAATAGCGCATAATAATAACAACACAAACAAAGAAAGCTAAAATTGATATGTTGGATATTTATTGTTACTATAATATTTGCCAAGTTCGACTATTATTAATTACCTATTTTCAATTATCGTGTTTGGAATTTCTAAACTGAAAATTTAAGGCTACAATATTCCCAGGTAATGAATCAGTTGAGAGGGTAAGGCAGAGGCGAAGAGATAGGGTTGAGATTTGAGAAGAAATGTGAGCCTTTAACATTTGGACGACGAAGGGTTTTTAAAATATTTTTGTTAATTTAGGGAAATAGATAAATTTAATAAAAAATGTAATCGATAGAGCATTTAATTCAATAGTATTCAGTATACTGTTTTTTGGAAATAGGAAATTTCCAAAAAATTATGGTTAGTGCACAAATATACGAGAACTTCGAAACGGAACTTTCTTTCGGCTATTAAAATATGTATTTTATTTCTAATTATTAGCGTTTTGTGTATTATTTTTTCTGCACATGTTTTGTTATGAGTTCATATCTGCAATAGAAGTGTTGACTGACTTTTTATCGTCAAAGTGGTACTTCACAATACGACATTTTGGATAACCAGGGGGCCTAGACAAGTAGCAGCTCATTTGTCGTAATCGCTAGTAGAATAGAATGACAAATACCAATTGATCTAGCGCACCCATTCCCAAAGTGGGCGATAACGCCCCCCTGTGGACGCTGCAGGCCTAAAGGGGTGCGGTAAGAGACCCAGAAAAAAAATGGGGGCGTTGTGTAGAGGCCTGGGGGGTGATTTGTAATTTCATTTAGCTAGGAGGCATCTTAGACAACGACTGCATGAGCTCTCGACTCAGTAGACAAAATAAGTTTGGGAACCTAGAATCTAGCGTAACGAATTTTAAATTGGTAGTCAAACGGTATTAACTTTCTATTATATCAAACGAGAAGTAAAGTCTAAACACCGCCGTATAAACCGTAGACAAATGGCACTTATTATGAGGAAAAACGCCAGCAAGCGTTTCGATTTTACGCAACGTTTGGCATTTGTCTAGCCGCTCTGGTCTAAGTGATGAACATTTCAAATTCGTGATAAAGTGACTTCGGTGTCGTGTGACTGGAATTTCACCTCGGCGTTAATATACTTAATTGTCTTACTCACAAGGTGGATTTAACATGTTTCGAGGCTTATAATATATAGTTTTGTCGTGTCTGTCTGCATATTCACTGAGCTAAAATTTGGTGTAGTTACAAACATTAAATTAAAACTATGAACAAAAATATCAAATAACGGGTATTTTGAAATATTTAAAACGCGGGACTGATTTTTATAATGTTACAAGTAAGTTTATAATTTGAGACAAATTTTCTTTAAAATTAAGTTCTAATTCCCCAAAATTGATACGAAACAGATATTGCGTGGTTGACATGCTCTTAGCTAAGTTTCTAATTAACACATTAACATTATAACTTATTTCAGATATTATCAATTCGAATCTTTTTATTTCGACAATGTTTTGAAAACGATTAATTTAGGTGCTCTCCTTTAACTACCAACGAACTATCATAGAGTTGAAGGATTAAATGACGACTGGTAAGCGTACGGAGTTTAGGCCACAATCGGCTCTTCATAACGTGTTATTACAAATAAATATCGATATGCCTTGTCCTGTTTAACTTTGTGCAAATAACACGTTCCCCTAATATTCAACATTATTTTGTACAAGGTACGTTGTTGAAACGAACATAAATGTGTAAAAATCTGTTTAGTAGAAACTTTTTTGGAGACGCGGTAGAAACTTTTATATAGTATATAACTTTCTACGAGTCAAACTGGGTTATGTGAAGCTGAACACTGTTTAAAGGTTTGTTTTAAACAAAATAATAAGGTATTTATATTATATATTATAATAAAAAGAAAAATTGTAATGCCTTTTAACTGCGATATGACAAGATAAGCTACGTTTGTTTCCGAACAGACTATAGACCACCTTGAAGTTCTCACAACAGTAGTATGTGCAATTATCACAGCCAACTGAACAGCTGTGTACCTACACATGTAATAGAATATTGTTCTTAGTATGCAAATATATGCAAGTTATACGTAATAAATAAGTGGCGCAATTGTTTTCTCATATTCTGTTAGTGTTTATTAATTTCACATTAAGTATAGAATAACTTCGTAAGCAAATATTTTTGTTTACACATTTAACAACTTGGTTTTAACGTTTTAAATTAGATATATATTAATTTAATAACGAATTAATTTGGTAATCATATCACAAAGTAAATAATAAATAAATTGCTGGGTTACGTATGTAGGTCAAAAATTGTGAATAAAATATGGTTGCTTTATAATTAAAATAAATTAAATTATAGAATTCCTGTCAGTTCATTTTTATCTCAAGAATTCAATTGTTTAAAGGTTTAATTGACAGATGGAGATCGAGTTAAATGAGAGGTAGGAAGAGGCGAATTGCGAAAGAGGGTTATGTTTTTCGAGTGTATGTATGTATGTCCATTTGTTTGGCACGCTCTGTAACTAAAACGGCTTGACAGATATTAATATATGAGGTGTCATTAGATTTTTTAATTGTGAGCGTGACATAAAATTTCAATATGGCGCGCCCTAAGATAAAAAAGTAGAGGGGGAAAAGTATAACAATATGGGTAACAAACGAAAGGTAATAAATAACTTATTCCAAATACATAATAACTAATAAAAATTGTGAAATGAAGTCGGGTTTTTTGTTTTTTTTGAGTAACTAATGCCCGATTTTACCAAAGTCCCCTAATACTTACCTAATAAATACGAGCCCCTAAAACTTCTAAAAATAGGGGTTCGCTAACAATGACAATTTCATAGTAGTTTCGGTTTTAGGGGTTCGCTAAGTATTTAGGGGACTTCGGTGAAATCGGGCGTTAGTCTTTTATCAGTAGTAAGGAGTGTTGGTAATACATCGACATATAACTGTGAATATTGGTCTATTTATGATTTTACTTTCACTGATCAATTGTTTTTACTTATAAAACATACGTAGGTAGGTAGTACTTACGTGTAAGGTTTTGTGAATCCATAATTTGAAGTAGATTCTGTTAATGCTAGTATTTAGTTGTAAAATTTAATTCCGTCTCACAAATAACGTCACATACACGACTTATGAAGAAAACAGACAGAGCTGACATGATATTACGTTTACAATACCGCCAGCGTGTAGTCTGTTGATATTATGAGTATCACGTCGTTGAAAAACGTACCATTAGGTATTAGTAATAGATTTGAAAATTAAGATACACACTAAGCAAATGGTTATATCAATAAGTATTGTCAAAGCAAATAATCGTCACTCGTGAATGTAGAGTAAGCCATATAATATAGAATAGCTTCTGCTCTAACTAAACTAGATTTTTTCTTGTGAACTGATTAGGTAAGAACTATTGTGCTCCGACTGTCGTTAGATAACTATCTAGTATTTATCACAGTCTCGTGCGAGATTAATCTGTTTCTGACTTTATAGATATTTAAGCACACATGGTTACACAAAGCCATTCTAATTTTATATTCTATTGTAACGCTTTATGTAGATATATTTTTCATAATTTTGTTGTTGAAAATAACATTTCAAGACCGTGCAAAGTATCAAGTGACATAAAATGAGGTCAAGGATCACGACTTAGCGACATCTATTGTTACAATGTAATTCTTGAAGAAACAAAAAGGCGATAGTTTTTATTAATATCGAAGTACCTAAACTACCTACTTACAGTTGCCTACTTTTAGTTTTCGTGTCAGCTGCACAGGCATTTTTTTGACAAACGATTACAAATTCGACCTTGAAATTGACCTAACACGACGCAACTGTATTAATTTCGACGTTTCATTAACTAATCTTCATACAATATCTGTGTACTTGACTCAATAGAATCTTATGTCGCGGTAAATAAACTCAGAACTAAAAAATATACCAATTGTTATAACAAAATATAATATTTCAAATTCACCTTGATTAGGGGCTGACAATTGAGCCACTTGTCTAGGCCCCCAGTTATACCCTAAGAATTTATGATGGACTTTAATTTTAACACCTCCATGTCCATTATTAAATAAAATTAAATGAAATATTACTGAGAAAACGAAATATCACCAAGAAATAGGAATATTGTTCTAATGTTTAGGTTACTAGATAGATTTTACAAAAATAATGCTGACTTATGAAGGCTAAATAGCCAGAATGTTAGCTGATAACTTGTGTGAAGAAAACTTGTTTTTGAGATTTCCATCAGCTAACACTGGCTATTTGATCTTCATGAGTCAACCTTGGTCTACCTTCGCTTCTGCTACCACTCGCTCTTGTTCTGTTGTAGTAATAACTTGTATAATTAAAAAAGATACAGCTTATAATTTCTTAACTTCTCCCCACCGTACGTCCTTTGTATTGCATGATTCCTTTGATACAGAATTTAGCCATAAGTTTTGTTACCATACCATGTAGAATCTCCAAAATACACATTACGTAGAATATTAATTAGACTGTATTCAAAACTGATTCTAGTCTCTTCTGTTCTGTTTTTGTATAGTGTATGTATATATAAGAATAAATCAACGTATGTAACATACTTGAAGCCTTAATAGCTGTAGCTAAGTATATTTGTAAAGAAGCACGCGAAACCACTAGTAGTTCCTTTGAGGGAAAGATTGTCACGACTCAATCAATAGGTAATTAATCCTAATGTTCGGTTCGGGGAGAATTAGACACTCCCTGTTCCTTTAACACTGTTTTAGGGTCGACACAACAGACAATGTTTTATTATTATTTTTATAACATTAATATATTTTACGAGTTATTAACATATTTGTTTTAGTGTTACGTTCTAAAATTTGAGAAAACGAATATTAACACATTAAATCATCTCGTTATCCGTCCGTTTATCCGTCTGTCTGTTACAGCATTTTCTTAGAGACTATTTGACATATACGGCCGTAATTTAAAACAGTTATAGCAACTGGTGGCCCAAAGAATGACGAAATTTTTGGGGATTACTTTTGGAGACTTAAGTAGAATGTTAAACATTATTTTGAAGTCGTCGTGTGGAGTATCAAAAATATGTGTAAACCACCAACTCGAAAATGTGTTTGAGTCGAAAATGTGTCAAACGTTACTTTGAGTTATATTTAAACACATTCGGAAATACGCATCTCAATGCTATCCTCCACATTATCTCCAAGGGCAACTCTAGGAAAAGTTTAAAAAAATCATGAACATTGAGAGAGGTATATAATGAAGGAAACTCATTAGATTTCGATTATATTAGATATCTTTTTTACATAAAAAGAGAGCTCTATGACAAACTTATTATGCAGTTGGATAGTATCATTTACTTTTAAAGAGAAAATTATATGACGAATTGTTTAGCAGTTGGCGGTTGGTAACAATCAGTTACAAATGATAACGTCAAGATATTAATTGTACCAATACAATTTGTACTTGGCTTTTTATGATAAAAAAGTGACAAATTTATTTCTACATAGCAAGAGAATCTTTGATCGAATATTTTATTGACTTTCATAGAGAATTCACTATATTAAATAAGTCTTTTAAGTGATATTTGTCGGAGTTTCTTGTCGGGATTTCTTAATTCGTTTTTTTCGAACTGGTTACGGTTTTACATTAGGTATCTTAATAACTATGTTCATTTGAATAAATTAATTCAAATATGAAATTTTTTAATAACAATCCAAATCATAATAACCGTCCACGATTAAAATATATCTAACAAAGCAATAATTATTAAAATGTGTTTTTAAACGTGTAAGAGATTTAAAATATTACAAATAAAAAAGTTACCATTTTTCGCAGTTAATAATTGTAATTTGCAACCCTATTCCTTGGATCGGGATTTGACAAGTCGCGAGCGTGAATTACTTGCGGCAGAGGTATCGATGTGGTGAATCGGTGCGCCCGTACGTGAGTCGGCACAAAATTATTCGCTCATTCGCCAACACTCAAATGGGGCAAGCCTGTATTTCGAATTATTATAATATAGGCACTGTATTTTTAGTTTAAAAAATTAAGCTCAACGTTTGTACTTATATATACACTACATATTAAGCTATCTATATAATGTAATGTTTTATATCTATGTAAACGTTGGGATTGATACGTAAGAATAAAAATCATAGTTATCATTTTTGGAAATGTATTTATGAGACCGTTTATATGTAACGATTTTGATTAAAAGTGTAACAATGCTGCTTCGGATATTGCGGTTATTGTTGGCAAATAACTGAGATCTATTTGCGAAGTTTAATATGTTTGTTCAAAAATTGAACAAAATTAACGGGCGGATTGTCTTTACTCGAAAATTTAGATAAGATGATTAATTTATTCAAACTAGTTATGTTCTAGTTATGAAAATATTGTTGCATTGCTATTAGCTACAGAATATATTTAGATACTCTTTGACTGAATGTTATTTAAAAGTTGTACCATATTAAACTTTTATTTCTTAAAAGATTTTAAAAAGATACTAAAATTAGATATACACATTGCAAAATAATAACGTACTTGTGATTAATCTAATACATTGAATTTCTGGAAAATATCCCTTTAAAATCTAAAATGAGTGATAACTTCTAATTTCACTACACATATGTAGAGTTATTTCCGTGAAAATTATACCATATGAAAGAAAAATTGTTGTAATGCCGTAAATAACTTTTGTCTTCAGGAACTGACGTGCGAATATCTAATTTCCGATTAGCTGTTTGTGGGAGTGTTCAACCAGTCTGCGGAGGCACCTTAATTGAAGCAATTTAGTTCTATATGTAGAGTCAAATGCTAAATACGTTTACTGACTCCACTATAATTGTTTTAGCGTATAGGTTAAATTGAAATGTCATATATTCGTCATTATTTATTCTCCTTTCGCTTCAATATTTCAAGTAGAAACCACGTGTATAACGCGTAAGTACTACTAGAGATTACGTAGCTTCGTGTGCTTTGTTCACTTTTACATAAATACGGAATTAAAATGATATTATTAAATGTATTATTTGTATACTACATTTCCGTAGTGTAAGGACATTATGTAAATTATGTAATGTCTAGTATTATGTTACATTACATGCATGTCACTTCAACGAAATGCATATATGGAAATTATGTTGATAGATACATATGTGTAGATAAATCTGTGAAGGTACAGTTTTCAAAGACATAATATTACTATTAATAAATAATAAAATATTATTTGTTCAGGGCGTAGCTATTCACAGATATGGAACACTGGAATCGAAAATATGAAAACTTTGCATGTTCAACAAATAACCAGCGACCTGCCCCTGCTTCGCACGGGTAGAAATTTTTTTAAAAATAAAATGCGGCCCATGTTACTCGCTGAAAATGTTTTTATAGGTGAAAGAATCAGTTGAGTAGTTTTTGAGTTTATCCATCCACAAATAAACAAAGTGTATCTCTTTATAATCATGAGTTTAAGTAACTACACTTAAAAAAAAATTTGAAGGAAAAAATTCTATGTGAGGTTCACGTATCACATATATATATACATAGATAAATGTATTTTAAAATTCTCTTCGAGATTCAAAGTGTCACGTTGCGAAGCAGGGTCATGCCATTAGCGGCGCACACCGCCGGACGCGCCGGTGTTGCGCGCGCGCACCGAATATTAACAAACCAGGATCAATAACCCGAGGGTGATAGAAATCCATGTCAAGCAACGGAGACTACTGTGTGACCATGCAGGGCCTTTTATACAAATGTATGTTTCAAAGGCTGTCCAGAAGTCTTAGTTTTAACACGTTTCTATCGAGTAAGACATTACTAATAGATAAGATTTGTTAGAAGTTACATGGGCAACATGTTTAAAATGTTTGAAATGGAACACAACACAAGTAACCGTCTATTTATAGTTTTCGTAATACATACTTACTATGGAATGAGAACGTTTTAAATTTTTATCTCCCAATACAAATGTATCTCCAGCTGAATTGATTTTTAATTTTTTTTTAACTATGTTAAGACATAATATATTACTTGTAACATAAATAAATAATAATAATACTCCAGACAAACAACACAAATTGTATGACCCTATACTAAGCAATAGGCTTTTAGAAAAGTTCATTTTCTAAATTCGGATCGGTTCATTTTTTAAAATCGGGATTTTAATCCAACCCGGGCCCACGATTTGGAAAGCAGATACTCTGTCATCGTGCCAACGGGTCATTCACTCAAACATATCCCAACAAGCGTTCAACCAAATTAAAAACATATTGACATTGTGTATTAATTTATTCAAATTTACGTATTCAAACACCTTTGGTTCCTTTTGCACATACATACAAATGTAAGTAGGTACGTAGGTACATTGAAAACAAATGACGCTTTTCAAGTTTGTTAGTTTTATTTCGTAGGTTCTATTCTACTGATTAAAAAACCGTGGATTCTTTAACAATTACAATATTATTTAGACGATTCACGACTTTCGTTTTAAATAGAGATTAAACCAAATTTATGCGTCTCTTTAGTACTGTTGTCACAAAACCCAAACTGTAATTTTAGTCCGTCGATATTAAAAGCGCGGCTTAAATTCAATCGCGTGGAAACTCATTGACGTCAGATTTAGGGGTAGAATTAACTTTACATTTGAGTTGAATAAAATAGATATCCTTAATACGTGATAAATTGTTGCAATAGGCATATAAATAACCTCCATAGACATTATAAATAACTTCGGACGTCATGTCCCAGCAGCAACAGTGAAGCAAATTAGCTAAGCTGACTCATCTGTACATACGGCACACATTATACGATAAGCTGATCAGCCGCAGTTTCATTAGAACAGCACCTGTATATCTACATTTAATTTAATTTAAATGCCTCATTTCATAGTACAGGATAGGCTGTTTGCAGTTAGTCTTGTAGGCCTTCTTCTCCGACAAAGAATTCAAAAAATTATAGATATTTCAAATTGCTTGAAAAAAAATAAAAGCTAAAAAAAATGAAACGAACAATCTGTATCAATTTTGGATTTACTGTCAAACTTCAATGTCCATAACAAACAAATCCATAATATAATGTTAGCAACACCGACGAATAAACATAAAGGGGAACACTGGCGCCCCCTGGAAGAGCGCGACGGTGTTCGTGAGACGTCATAGAAAAGAACGACTGACGGCTTGTTCCCCACTACCGCTCGAGATTATATAAGTCAAAACTCGAGCGCTTCACGTCTCTCTTTTGTTTTTACCTTCACGACTGCAGCACGGTATTCGAATACAAAGTAATTAATTATTAATTGACATTACACATTAATATTAATCGATAATTTAAGTAAAGTTTGGGGTGTTCCATTGCTATAAGTATCTAACTTACTATTTATTTAATTTTATCGTAGCTAACAATAATACGTAAACGTAACGTAAACGTTATAAATATTCGTTGTTAATAAATACTTAATGTAATTTTACGACTGACTTACGAAGATCAAATAGCCAGAGTGTTAGCTGACGGAAATATTAAAAACACTCGCATACCTAGGTAAAAATATATGAGGAGAATGACGGGATTTGAGGAGGCGAAGGAAGTATGTAAGGACCGCGAAGCTCGGCGCTTCGTACTCTTTGACTAGCCCGTTAGGGATACAGTGTGAAGATATGAATGTATGTAATGTAATTTTGTAATATATACAGGTAATAGAAAATGTACTATTTAAGTATAGTTCGAATGAATTTAAACATTTGAGTTGAACACAAGTTAACAAGTTATTTGCTGTGTAGAGTCATTACCGTAACTCATGCTGGCTAATGCTAGAAGTTTGACTTGATAAGCGAATATTTGACCAGGTGTAATGATAAGCCATACTTTGTCGTTACTAATCAACTTCAAAAAGGGAAGATTTTTGCAACAGGTAATGTAACAGTTTTAAAGTAATAGCAATCACACAAGGTACGAATTCGACTTAATATGTTTACGAATTGATATTTTAAATAATAAAGAAATAAATATTCGAGACAAACACATCAATTGTCCGGTTCGTACCATGGCAAACTAAGGACTAGCGTATACTATACACATCATACAGTAAACTTGTGAAACATTCGTTTCCTAAATTGATCTGGCCGGGAATAAAGAAGTTCTCGACTTAGAGCCTATGCACATGGCGATTTGTCCAGGTGCCGTCGACGCGCGTGAACGAAACCAGCGTCACCTCACTGCAAAAATTTTAAAAGCAGATTGTTTGCGTCCATATCGATACGAATTACTTTGCTGTAAACTTTCATCGCTAAAAAGCTCGCAAGCGCGCATGGATCACGCGGTGATATTGTGGAGGGGGTGGAGGAAGGGCTCACGCTCTTCGCTGTTGTAGTAGAGGTTTGCTAATACAGACAGTAGCGTGAATAGTATTATATCAACCACAGTCTCAACCGATGCAATCGTAATACTGTTGTCATAGTACCAGAACAAAATGCGCAGTAGTACTGTGCTTTTGTATAGAAATAAAAGCGCATTTGTAGTCATACTAGCGCGCTGCTATAGTGCGCCTATATCGACATAACTGCGAGTTAGTAGTAATACAAACGCGAAGCTCAATTCATGAAGTATGCATAGGTGTACACATGTTGCAATTGCATGGCGTTGGCAGCGCTCTAAATTGTGCTGAATGTGAGTTGACGGCGTCTGAAGAAATCGCCGTGCGCATTGGCCCTTAGATTTAAAGCGCAACTGACGAAGAACCAACGATTCAATCAGTGTTGCTATAACAGCTGACCAAGTTTTTTATAAATTGAAATATATTAATGAAAATAGGTAAGTACAAGGATAAGAGAAGTCTTATCTTTGTACTTCTATATAGTTTATACACCATAATAACAGGTAAGTTAATGTGAGGATACTTTAAATAGAAATTTCTAGTAAGTACGGTAAATGAATACGACAATGAGATAGGCATTGAATGTTATTACATTTCGATAATTCAAAATGTATTAACATTTGTGTGTTTTAAACTTAATATTAGCGTGAGTTTCTTCATTTTTAATGAAGTATTCATAAAGTGGCGAGGCTTTTATAATGTCATCGTGCTCCATCGGTGGATGATTCTAAAATGCATTGTAAGCAGTCTTTCCAAAATGATATTGAAATCAGATGCAAATGATATTTTTGATCTTAGCATTTTGAAGTAAGTAATAAAATGATACAGCCGTCAAATTACGTGTCCCTATACAATTTAAGAGAGACATTTGTAGAGGTAATAAAGTATCAGCTTTGAGCTCATGAAACGTGATAATGTTTATGTGCTCGGAACACGACTAAATGTTTACGTGTCTAAGAGATTTAGGTCAAAATATTTAGCCAATTAATTAGAGGTGAAATTAGTTATAACCGCTTTTATACTATTTAACTTCATAATGAAACATTTAAGTAGGCAATTGCACTTTGTATTCGCATATACCTACTTATATAATTATGATACATAAAGTATCACTTGTTGAGGAAAATTCAAGTATTTATTCAATGTATTTGTTTTGTAGTAGGGCTACTGTTTATTTTAACCCTTGAGGAATGTTATAAGATTAACGCCGTTGTCTGTCTATATATTTGTATGTAGCATTTTAGGACTTGAACTGTTAAACCTATCTATTTGTGTTTTTTTGTTAGAATGCTATGCAATTTTCGAGAATATTCTCAGCTAAGGTTGGTGCAAAGCAGTCCAGATTTTTTTATTCGTGTCAGGAGTTTTTAAATCTTGATCATTTACAACAGACTTTGACAAATTAAAATATGTGTGTTTTAATATTTGAAGCAGAAATTTGTATAATATGTTGTACCAATGTACATGCAAATTGAAGATTTTGTAATAATCGTAATTGCATAAAAAATTGTATAAGACCGACAAATGTTTAAGGTAAATAGCGTTTAGACATTTTATTCGATAAGTATAGGTATTGTTGTTATGTATGTACATTAAAATAAAGCTACTAATCGTAGTTCGACGTAATTCTTATCTTTATCGTATGTCAAATAAAAGTGTCATTTATATATTGGAGCATTAAAATCAACACTAAAGTAAAACAAATCGCAAATCATTTCAGACCACCTAATTCTCCGTCGACCGGCCACAACTTGACGATTTTGGTTGATTTATTATTAGGCGCTTATTTTAGTTCACACAAAACTAACGACGGGAAGATTTTATTTATAAAATACAATGTAGTTTTGAATATCATTTATGATTTAGTAACATGTTTAATGTGTTCGTCGACGTAATCATTTATTTATTTAAAAGGACGTTGGGGTATTAGAAAAATTATGTTAATGTTTTTAAATTTAACAATTTGTGCGCACTTTTCGAAAGGTTATGTAAGAGGTACGACCACATGATATTTGCTAAAAATGATTCGTATTGGCATATAATCTGAAATTAAGTTTATTGTATTATTTATAGCTTCAAATTTATTGCCTAAGTACATACACGGCGAAATATATGTTGTTATTTTATACAGCTGTGTAGTGTAGTGCAACAGTGTCACTAATCGGATCGCGGGAAGTCTCTATTAAGTCAGTGACGCGGTCGGTAAATGACTCGCGCCGTGTCGGCAGACGGAGTGGTGATGGCCACGAAAACAGCGGATTAGGTAGCAGATTGCCACAAAACAGTGTCTTAATACTTCAGACTATAGTAAATAATGCTTTAAGTGAATGTTTATATATTTGTGCAAATGTATATAATTTCATACCATTTTTTATTCAGTATGGACACAGCATCAAGGAGCGATTAATCCGATAAATCACACCTTGAAACTATTTCAGTGTATGGTATTTTCGCATATAGATAACAAAGTGGAACCACATAGTGATAGTTTACTAGCCCATCGCCTATGATATTGTTTTCTTACATCTGATACGAGTAAACCTATTCTTTGGCCGTACTTTTTATTTATATCTACTTACTTATATTTATTGATACTTATTTTTGACTATCAACACCAATTAGTAATAAAGTTCAATAAATAAAAAAGTATTATCTCACATTAATCACATCATGTACTTACGTGTTATGTTTAGATTTTAGTTTGAAATGAAAGTTCTTTAACTCATCAATGGATCATACTGAATTTAAGTTAAGCAAGTAAAGATAATCGTTAATCTCATCTCAAAATATACTGTGTCAAATCTCAAATAAAGCAATAAGCCTCCGTTTCTGAGCTTCAAGTTTATGGGTACCACGTAGTCCAGACTCAATACTCACACTGCAATACATTTAATTCGTGTCTTAAATTGTCCTGACCGGGATCGAACTTCAGAAGCTTCTACTTGGAAGTTAAAATAAATAGTCATTATAAATAATAAGTCAACAGATAAAAGTATCGTTATAGACCCTACATATAAAATTGAAGAAAGCTTAGTAAAAAACATATATTAAAACATATTGATTTCATATCTCCAAACTACTCACCGATTTCAATTACATAAACATTTGTGGTTTGTAGCATTATTGTTTCGCTCTTATTGTCTTTAAATACATTAAAAAAACAAATGACACATCGGTCATTAGCTACACGTGCGTAGTCTGACCGTTTTAGAAGGATCTATGCCGCTTATTCTCATAAAAAACTCCGCCGTCAGAACTGTTTTGCGAATAGAAAACGTGTGGACGGTGTACAGAAATTTTGGAATTTTAATACAAAAATAACATAAAATTGTAGGTAGTGTGTGTAGCATTGCACTTGCATTGATATAATTTTGTTTATGTATGTAAACACTCCAGAAGTTTTGTAGAAACTTATAGAGTAGGTACTTACATAGGATATATTACTTGATCCCTAATGAACTATACCTATATGAAATAATACGCATTAGCACAATTATGTATTATTGTTGGAGATCTAAGTTCAATTTCGTATCAGTTGAGTTTATCACTCTAATCAGATTGAGTTTCGGATAATCGCGTCAATGCGTTAGTTGATGGAATGATCGTTGAATGCGATGATATTTAAATACCATCAGATTAATTATGATCGAGATCACGATGAGCTGAGTCAAATTATAACCTGCGACACAGTTTAGTTACAACTTTGTGTCAAAGCCGAACAGGGGATGGAGAAAAGACTAAGACAAAACTATTAGCGAAAGAAAGATACAAAAGACAATTATTATTCGAGATCGACAATCAGTGTGTAGAAATGATTTAATAGTGCAATGCAGGTGGTAAAGTTTCTTCTTAGGTTGGTTGGTATTATTTATAGTGGCGTCAGTTAACGAACAGTTCTGTTCCCGAATGCCGATGCAGAACTAATGTGGGACGGTGACGTGTCAGTCGTCACATGTGACAAACAAACGAATGGAATACGGACGTAGTCATTGTAGTCGCTTAGAAATAGAATATTTTAGAAGTACTGACTTTAATGCTTACTGAAATATATGTGTGTAAGCGTATTATTGCTACGTTATGAGTTTTTCGTATTATTATACTCTAAAATGAAATGAAGAAAGGAATGCTAAGATGGTTCGGGCACATGGAAAGAATGAGTGATGAAAGACTGACGAAGAAAATCTATAGACGAAAAGTGAGTGGTAAAAGAAGCCAAGGAAGACCAAGGCTGACTTATGAAGATCAAATAGCAATGTTAGCAGACGGAAGTGTCAAAAGCACTCGCATACCTAGGCGAAAATGTGTGAGGAGAATGATGAGATTCGAGGAAGCGAAAGAAGTATGTAAGGACCGCGATGCTTGGCGCTCCGTCCTCTATGACTACCCCGTTGGGGATACAGCGTAAGGATATGTATGTATGTATACTCTAAAAATAGTCTCCTACTTAGACATAAATATGTGAAATGAATTAAGAATTGAAATACCTCTAATGAAATACCTACCTCTTCTCTAACCGTTATTTTAGGGATATAATGTGAACATAATATGTGTTAGACATAATATGTTACTGTTTATAGCGTATTATTGTTACATTAGTTATTAACAATGAAATTAAAAAAAATACTTAATTTTTAAAATTTTCTTCAAACAATGTTTTTTTGGTTATTTTTAAATTGAAAGTTTTTAACAAGAAAAAATTTTAACAACAATATATGTAACGTGTATTCACGTCTACTGAAATCCACCCTAGGCACGCGTCCGGCGTTTCTCTTGATTGATAACAACATAAACGCGTCTACTAGATATGCCTCAATCTATCAACGTCACGCTGCGCCGGGCGGCACGCCCATCTTGGCAATAATATTCATTGAGATCGACCGGCGCCGGTTCACGCATTACAGCCGACGAAACTTGACCTATCCTAATAAACCACCAGGGAAAATGCGATTTAAGGTAATATCTATAATTAAAATTATGTAAAATATGTATAACCAAGCTATAACACTAAATTCCATCACGAAACAATTATGCAATGTGTGCTTACATTATAATCATTGATAGTTTTTTCGGTTGTTTTCAAGTAGATATCTATTGATTTAGTCAAAAACCAAAGAAACCTTCTTAATTTCGGTAGAGATGTTTAAGAATTTTCCTTTTAAAAATTAGACTGATTACGTAAACAGAACGGAATGTTAATCGAGAAAAATTGGTTGTAAAATATAAAAATAAATATGTTTGAGACTAAACAATAAAAATAGTCCTTGAGTCGTTCAAAATAAGAATTATATGGATCGTAAAATGTAAAAATGGTTTAATCCGATACGATGACAGTGAGGTGGGGACTAGCATCTGTCGTGTGATGGATCACATCTGTGGATTAAGGTGCTTCCACAATGTAGGATAATGTCCACGTAGTAACCATTCTGTAAACGTGTTTTATGTAAATTTCAATGTATTGTAACAAATATATAAATGTACAATATGGAAAATTGGAATTTAAATTACGATATATTTTATTGACGTTCTCTATGGACTAATTACATGGTAAATTCGTTAATGACTAATTGAAAAATTGTTCATGTCATGTACTTTTTTGAAATTGTTAGATTAATCTACGTTTTTAAATTTAAACTTAAAGAAATGTTAACAAACATATAATTTAAGTTGGGCACTTTAATTTGAGTGGAATACAGAACGTTCCGTGTGGCGTGTATCTTACAATTACTACTGTGATAGAGATTGCTGTAGAGATCTTAATCTGGGTTGTGTTTACACGTGCAACAGAGTTATTCTAGCCAGTAGCCATTTAACGTTTGAGTGAATGTTAACTAGACTGAATTCAAGCCGATAAATAATCTTTACAGTTTTAAGATCTTGATGTTAGTAGAAATATTTCTAAGTCCAAGTTTAAAATAAAGTTGTGACAGAAATAACTTCAAGACGTAAACTAATTTTCAAGTGTATAATCGAACAAGTAGAGGTAATTTCCGAATTCAATAGAAGAACACGGCGATAACATTATTTATCGATCATCTGAATCTAATCATCGTCTTGTCCAATGGGCTACTAAATAAATGAGTTTATGTGTCTATACATGTATCTGTTTGTGTTTGTCACATATTTCGAATGGCACACACGTCTGGCGATGTTGTTTAGAATTCTAGATTTGAATTGGATTCGAATAATAACAGCCATGTTGAACGAGAGAAAACTGTTTTGTTTTCCAAATAGGCAAGTTACTCGAAGTTACTGTCGTGAATAATCTTTTTCTTGGGAAGTCAGTTTATAAAGACTGTAATATAGTCATCGAAAAAAAAATCATGATAAATACTAGTTGTAATATAAATAATATATAATGTACTAGTGACCCGACCCGACTTCACACGGCTAGAATTTTTTTTTGAAAATAAAGTACAGCCCATGTTACTCGTTGATAATGTAGCGTTCTATAGGTGAAAGAAGGTTTTTGAGTTTATCCATTCCATACAAAGTTTACCTTTTTATAATATCAGTATAGATTAGAATTAAGAAAAAATAGGAAGGTATGTAAAAAACTGAAAATATATCAGAGGTGTAAAAGAGAAATAATAACAAAAAAATACTTAAAAACAAAATTAAATGACATAGCGATATTAATAGTTTACTGCGGTTTCGTCTATATTGAATTAATTGATACATAAGGCGTTTGTATCTCATAATGCATAGGCTATGTACAAATAGAATAGAGCGACCGGCCCCGGCTTCGCACGGATAAAATTTTTTGAAAATAGTATACGGCGTACGGTATTCGCTGATAATTATATTTAAATTGAGTAAATTGTATCTTAATTATGAATTACATGAGATATAAAATGTGATGTATCTTTACGAATAAAAAAAAAACACCCAAGAAGTACATTATTTAAAATAAATCGATGCGGAATTTATTCAGTTTGTCAAATAATAGGCCGGATTCGAACGTCGGTGATAAATAAACCTTTCTCATTTCCACGTCGAAAAACGATACTGTGTCCATGATTCATGGTGTTATAATTCAGGAATGGGAAATTACAGAGGGGGAAACGAAAAAATTGCGTTATTGCCGATATTAAGCTCTCAGTGGAGTGGGAGGAAGAGAGTAGTGAATTATTGCTCTCATGTGCATTACCGTCCGCTTGTAGGATGACAACGTTCAAGGTAAATCAGAGGATAATATTGATAATGAATATAATTTTAGACATGCGCTGGCTTCTTTCGAAGCGTTATCTTTTGCCACCTTAAATAACTTTTCGTTATCACATCAATTTGCTTTCAGCACCATCTATTGCAATCTTACATGAAACAAAATTTCGTTTACAACATTATATCTCTTTAGGGTTCCGTAGTAAAACAAAGAACCTTCATCAGAGATCGTCAATCTAACTGTCCCTCTGTCTGTCCGTCTGTCTTTCCGCGATTTAACTCAGAGTCGCTTGGTACGAAAAAACTAATTCGTCACGGTTAAACATATTAATCACATGCAGAAAACTGTGATATAAAATTTTGAAAAAAATTTCTTTTCGGGTAACGCACAAGAGGGGATGAATTTTTTACTCGTCTATTCCATTGTGTGGGTATCGTTGGATAGGTCTCTCAAAAATGTTGGGGGTATGCACTGAATAATTTTTCGACGCAGGGATCCATTTGCGAAATATTAAGCTTTAAACTGATAATTTTTGTTAAGAGTCACGTTTCCACCCCATCAGATAAACCGTCGTTTCTGGATATGTGAAAAGTATTCATGATAGTACTATACCTCTATATAACGAACTTACAATGAAAACTATCACAGCAAATTAGTCTCTAGAAGTTAACGAGTCCATCAACTAATAAACATAAACAAAAAATTCCTAAAAATTGCATTAAAATAAGTTTGTTTTTTAATTGGACTTATACATAGTCGTCAGAGAGGACAGAACGCCAAGCGTCGCGGTCCTTACTTACTTCTATCATTTCTTCAAATCTCATCAATCTCCGCACACATTTTCGCCTAGGTATGAGAGTGCTTTTAACATTTCCGTCGGCTAACAGTCTGGCCATATGATCTTCATAAGTCAGTTTTGTTATCAGACTTATAGTTTATGATAAATAATAAACACAAATACATTTTATGGATTTTTCGGCTGATAGGCCGGCCAGTAGCGCCGACTCGCACTTGGCCTGTCCTTTTTAAGATAGGCTCTAAACAGTGCAATTGTGGAAACCCCGTTCTATATTAAGCAGTGAGTTTTCTATGATAGGTAATATACCAACATAAAGAAGCAATCATTCTAAAACCATTGTTATTAATATTTACGAGTTACGTGAGAGTTTGTTGTGTGGTTCATACAGAAATTATGCTTTCTTATTACGCGTTATTTTGATAATATCTAAGGTTATATTGATGGAGAAAATTTATTCACGTATGCATAAACCTTCGATCACGAACATAAAGTATGTATACAGTACCGCTGTTATTTTTTATTTCATACTAAATAACAATGTTATTCTTTTTTTTTTAATTCTTAAGTTGTCGATGCAGAGGTTAAAACTATAACAAACATTTGATATAACATTATTGTTTATTTACGAAAGGGCAATTAAGTGTCGAACAATTTTAGTTCCCAGTCTTTCTTGTATTTACACAGAAAAAGCAATAATAGACTCACAATGTTTGGTAACCGTCAAGACATACATAAAAAAAAATCTTTTATAGGTACTATCACCCGTTTCCGGAATATATTCGACGAAATTACGGTAAATTTATGCACATAATAACGTTCGGTTACTTATCGGTTCATTTGATTTTGTGCCTTGGGTCGTAGCCTGTGTTGTCCTCTCATAATTTTTATTTTGCTTGCCTAAAAATGGTCTTTTAATTTTAACCTATTATTCCGTTAGACACATACAACAAAGTTATTATTATAGGTAAGCTATAATTATTAAGACAACTTATATTAGTAACATTGTAAGAGATTATATAATAAATAATATAAAATACATAAGTATATTTATTTTAAACAATACACGCACGTTTGACCAAAAAGCTCTGAAATTCGTTACTTATCCTTTTACAATATTACAGTATTATGTGCTGAAGTGGTTATACTTTATAGATACGGATCTGTAACTATTAAAGCTTGCTTATAATTATATAAAACATTTTGTTATTATTATGTAACTTTAAATCAAATGAGAAGCATGTTTTGCCCAAAATCGGGTAAATTATAAGAAGTCACAATACTGTAACGGCCAAAAATATGTACACATTCATGAGTGGCGTCCCTAGAACCTACAGGTAGTTTGAATATAAATATGGGTTTCTGATCATAGACCTTTTGATAACACAGGCACATACAAAGAAATGTGTATTTTATGCTTTTATATGAATCTTCATCTTCATTAAAATTTAGTAAAATATATTTATTTATAAATAACCTAATGTTAGTTATCATAATAATATTGTACATATCAAAAGTTAATCGTCTTAGCGCTTAAATTTTTGTGATATATATACATGAACTGTGAAACATAAGTCCTTCGTCCTTACCACCTTAAAGATGGACTTTGTCGAAGTTTCTCTTTGCTGGGTGCCCATAAGTACAATGTTCTTTCAAACATTAAATTTCTTAGGTTGAATAGTGTATGCGTTATTGATGAGTAGGTTAAATTCTTGATATGTACATAAATTTATATGTAAACTTACTGCGGACTTTTCTCTAGCACAGCCAAAACAATTTCAAAATACTTTGAACGATTACTTAAACTGTTAATAAAATGGTAACACACAGTGTTTCTTGATCGAATAGTGTTTTTAATTTATCTTCAGAATATTATGACATTAAATTGTTAACAAAGTTGTAACATAAAAATAATTTTCACGATACTATATATAAGTGTATATATATAAGGTACTCTTAACTTATATCGATGTTTATTATTTAATACGAGCTGTTGCTCGAGACTTCGTTGGCGTAGTCTACTAATTACTAAATTAAATAATTTGAAAAACTTCGCGGGCGTACTCAACAAAAAAAAATAGTTCACATAACCTTGTAGCACAGTATAGATTTAAAAAAATATTGTTTTCTTATTTAATTAACATTAAATTTAGCGTAAAATTATAACATCAGTTGACATAATAATATAGTTGTATAAACGATAAAAATATTTTAATCGTAAATTCAAAGCCATTTCAAAGCTACGTCGTCCATTTCATCACGACCTGTCAGGAACGCATTTTCTCAGCGGCCGGACTTAAACTTGATACCTCACTTATCTCCAAAACTACTAAAGCTATAATTTTATATTACAATAGTTAGCGAAAAAAGTATAATGGGTCTCATATCTTTTTTAGATATATATTTCCAGAAATTAAGTTTAGTATCAGTTTACAACATCGGACGGAACCACTGATCAGACCTCTAGACAGACTTTTATAGGCACGTTAACTCTGATAGCAGTTGTAGGTATTACCTAGGAAAATCTACGGATAGAATATTAGAAATGGTACAATAAAAGCTTCGATAGAATCAAAATTTTGTTCCCGGGGCAGTCACAGCGCTTTGAAACGATACAAGAGGGAACTGTTATTTTATATGGGAATAAATTTTCCAGTTATTATAGAAGTAAGTGTCTGGACCACTTAGCACGCGATTCGAACTTTCAGTTGACTGATTTTCATTAACACATAATAGTTTTTACATACATAAATACACATCTTCACGCTGTATACTTAACAGGGTAGTCAGGGAGGACGGAGCGCCAAGTTTTTTGTTTTATTAAATATATATTGTATTAATTTGATGACATTCTTATTATATTATAATAATATTCATTTTATACTGGGCTGGATTTACGGTTAGATAAAAGAATGGAATTCTTTTCCATTATTTTGAGTCTATGTGTAATATTTATTTTAAATTGGCGATAAGCTGATTGTTGTTGATAGATTAGGAACAAATTGATCGGCGCGGTGGTTAAATTGCCTCATAATTTAAAATGACTCCGTTCGCTCAGTCTTTTACAATAATTTATTTATTTAGTTTATTACAGAAAATTATTCTAAAACTGTTACTAAAGATTTTTTTACGTTGATTATAAATGTTACGGTTTCCTTTTGCTTATTGTAAACAGGCATAGGAAGGATAAAACTTGTAGTTAAGTTCTGTTTGTTCTTAAAGACAATAATAGTTTGAATTTAATGCATCTAAGTTTATGAAAATATTGTGAACGGAATTGCTACAAAGTAATACTTAAAACCATTTACGTTTATTTTATGGTATTACATAGAGTTATGTATGTTGAATGCATGAGAAGTCATTGAAAATATCGAACATCCCCAATAAAATAAACTAAACACACCGTAAATCAACTGTAAGAAGTCATCAAATAATGAAACCGTCCATCAAAACATTGATTTCTTTTGACCTTCATCATTTATTAACTTCACCGTTTATATTAAGTCTTTTGCAATATTTGTGATGAACAATTGTAATATCTATAGAATTATTTGAGCAGGATTTTATAAAGCTGTCGCCGTAAAATGTATTTACTTCATTTTAAAATATTTTGATGAATTACAAATAAATAGTAGTGTTATGTGAACTTTCAAGTAGTTTGAGTACAGTTTATCGATTTCGGTTAAAAAATATATTATGCAGTGTCGCCCGTGGGTAGGACATGTAACCGGGTCAATTATTTTATTTATGGAAAATTATCGATAAAATACTTAAAGGGGGGAGGGTGAGGGGGTGCTTATTTTTCATGCTATTGAATTTTTTATTATTTTAGTTGCGTTGGTGACCTCCTTTCATATTTTTTGCTATATCTCCGAAGTTATTGACTCGATTTAGTTTTACTTTGTTGTTTCTCAAAGCCTATGAGATACTTTGTTGGTTACATTATACCCGCATTTAATATTATGTGACGTTTTAAGAAAATCGGAGACGAAGACATTCTTTCCAAAAAAAAATCCTACTTTATTTAAAAAAAGGCAGCTATGTCGATAAAATGTCCAACTAACATGCTTTTTTTTACTCCTTATTATTAATTTTCTGCATAACAGCTACAAATTTACAGAACATTATTAATAACCAACTCTTAAGTACTCCGAGCAAGAAGTCTACCAAGAAAGAAGTGAAAGAAAATTAAAAAGTCTTATTCTCAGCAGTAACAACAAAAGCCTTAAATTGATAAGTATGAGAATGAATAAAAACAAATGATCAAGATATACGTCATTATTTACTCTATGAATTGAAATAAAATCTAGTTAATGTAATCTTCGAAATGGTCTCCACCTTCTTGTAAGGACACAAAGGCCCTCAAGGACACACTTTTAGTTGTGCGATACAATTTCTCAGGGTTTTCTTATATTTCCGTCGCAGCAGCGAAAACTCTAGCTGTTAATTGCTCGCGGGTTTCAATTTGCACGGCGAACACTTGTTGCTTCATATACCCCCAGAAATAAAATCTAAGGACGATCGGAGGATCTTGGTGGCCAGGCAACAGGGCCTCCTCTACTGTTTTTACTTTTTGACAGACGTGTGTGCATGCCCATCCCAAAATCCGTAGATGAAATGCACATCAGCCACACGAGGACTATCAGTTCATATACTGGCTAATATAATGCCAATAGTAACGTCGATTTTATTTGGTTCCTTTTTTGGTTTGGTTTCTTGATTTGATGAAGCATAATAAAATTATACCAATATTTAAATTGGGTTGAAACTCAAATTCTGCATACTACCCAGTGTTGAAATTGCCAGCGTTGAGTAAAATATTCGAAAAAACCAAATGCTGGCACATTTTAAGATTTGCAGGATGTTTCATATTCAACAGTACGGTTTTGCAAGAGGGCGGTCAACAACACATGCGTGAGCAAGCTTGGCCGAAACTGTACTAGAGGCTTGGAAGGGGTCACGGGATACCAGTAGCGTGTTTTGTGACCTTTTTAAAGCTTTTGATTGTGTTTATCATAAAGCTTTAATTTACAAGCTGAAATACTATGGAACATGTGATAAAGCTCTCGATCTCGTGATTTCGTATCTGGCTGACCGAGAACAAAAATTGAGTGTAAATGGGGTTACATTTGTCAGTTCTAAAATAAAGATGGGCGTTCTCCAAGGATCAATTTTGGGACCTTTCCAGTTTTTGGTATAGATTAATGATCTTCCATTTATGCTTAAAGACCTATGTGAAAATATTATTTGGTAATGACACATTATTATTATATAAAGTAATGGTATGGAAACTCGTGGTCGTGATCAGCTAGTTAGTTATTCCTAAATTTAAATGACAAAAGTCGTGTTCAAATTCAACTAATAAAGCATCTCATAGTCTTTTAGAAACAACAAACAGAAATGAAATAGAGCTAATAACTACGGAGATATAGCAAAACTATGAAGCAAGGTCGCAAATGCAATCCAAAAATTAAAAATTTAATGACATGAAAACTGCTAAAGATACACCCCCCCTTTTTAAATTTTTTATTGATAATTTTTCATGAATAATCAGAATAATTCGGCCGGTCACATGCCCACAGGCGACACTATATATTATTAAATTATTCATATACTTATTTTATATTTCGTACTAAGTAGAGACGAGAAATATTAGCATAACAATACTGCAAACTATTGGACATAGATATGGGTCGTCAAAGGCCTTCTGTTACGATTAGTATAGCCTTGCCAAGTGTTGGTGCACGCATCTAGTTATTATACGTTACTTATTATGTACAGTTGAGTACACAATTCCTTAGGTTGTGTACTTTTGTGTTATATGACAATTAATAATTAGTAGATGAATTATAATTCCTGCAATGTATATTAGGCTTCCTAATAATATTTAAATTTGGAAAGGCTGAGGTCAAGCAAGTATACCTAACATATTACGTAATTAGTTATGTCGTAGTGCGATAGTCACAAATAGTTTGCAGCAGATATAAAAAGAAAAGCTTTTATTATTAACAATTTCAGTTAACGAAGGAAGTATTTCATATTTCATTAACATTAAAATTCAAATTATTAATTTTCGTTCTGAAAATACTTTTTCATATGGGAGTACAAGGTGAATAGTACGGTACCAAGTATGAATGTGTTAAATGTATAAGCATACTTCACATCCAAGGAGCTGAGATATTGTAACTTGCAGTTTATCTCTATATTTTGTATACTCTCTCGCTATGCTCATCAACTCTTTAGTTCCTATATATATCTACGTATGTAGAATGTAGGTACATATATTTGTATATGATGTTATTTAAATCCTACGACGAACTAAAATATTTATTAAAAAGGAAATTCAATATATATGTAGGAAATAAAGTGTGTTAGATGTGCAAATGAGATGTAATGTGTGATCGAGAGGTTGAATAGTGTGAAAGAGATAGACTGATGCGTGAGAGATGAACGAGGGGTGCGTGGCACTCTGTAATGGAGGATGGTACGGTGTGTTAATGTAAGGTGTATAGTCAAAGATATAAAATAAATAAAGTGAAGTATAGTGATTCCCAACCGTTTGTTTTCTTACGCAAAAGCAATCCCACAATTTTGGGGGCTCGTCCGGGATGAGCGTTGAAAACTAACGGTGAAATTCAGAATAAATACGACGTACGGCGGTTAATGGCGGACAGAAGACGCGTGATAATATCCTGCTATTCGGACAAAGACATTTCAACGACGATTACGAAGATTCAAAACAAAGACGAAGCCCACAAATATTGTACTAGGTGTTATGATGTCAACAGAAGAAGGCGAAAAACTTGGAGCATCAACGAGCGCAAACGTGACCACTCAACAGTTCAATATGGCGGACGTAATTCCAAAATTCAGCGCAGACGACAAAACGTATTCTTCAGTAAAATGGGCGCAAGACATAGAAGACAACGCCGAGATATGCGGTTGGACACCTCAGCAAAAATTAATTATTGCGAGGAGGTCACTTAGTGGCACGGCTGAACTTTGGTTAAGATCAGAAAATATATATAAAACTTATGAAGATCTAAAAACGGCCGTACAAAAAGAATTTCCAGATATTATAAATAGTAAAGAAATGCATGAATTGATGAGCTCAAGAAAGAAACAAAAAAACGAAACATACTATCAATACATGTTAATTATGAAAGAACTCGGTCGAAGGGCAAAATTTCCAGATTATGTTTCAATACAATACATAATTGATGGCATAACTGATAAATACGAAACTAATAAGGCTATTTTATACGGTGCGACAACTTATTCAGCTCTAAAAGAAAAACTAATTATTTACGAAAACATGAAGAATAAAATGAAGAAGTGTTGTGAAGCGACAGTCAATAGATCACTGAAAAACCCCTAAAAACATCACATTACGAGAAGTCAGTGCAGCGATGCTTTAAATGTGGAGAAAAGAATCATGTGGCGAGTTCGTGTTATAAGGGCATTAAGTGCTTTCGATGTAATTCATTTGGCCATATTGGTGTGGAGTGCAAGACTACCAACAGTTACCAAAACGATGTTAGAAACCAATTTCGTAAAGTTGGCAATAGTGACGGAGAGAAGTTGCAGCGATCGGCGTTGTACGTGCGGTCGAGAGAGGGCGCTACGCATGCCAATGAAGTTAGCGTTACAGAAGCATCGAACCGATCGAACGCACCGAACGATATTATTTGTGGTGAACAAGTGTCGAATATGTCAGACGCTAATGTCAATGTCAATCAAAACCGGGTTTTTAGTGTAAACAATGACGGAACGTTAAATAAATCATTAAAAAATATTATCAGCTTGGTCAGCTTAGCGAGTAAAGTCTATACTAAAGTATTGACTGAACGTATGAAAGGTGTTTCAGAAAGATATTTGTGGGAGGCGCAAGGTGGATTCAGGAACGGTAGGGGTTGTATGGATCAGATTTTCTCGCTTCGCGTTATCGTGGGAAGGTTTCTGGCTTTAGGTCAGAAAGTTTTCTGCGCTTTCGTGGATCTAGAGAAAGCATTCGATAGAGTAGTGCGGAAGAAATTGTGGAGTCTTCTGCCTGAATATGGCGTGGAGGGCTCCTTACTGCAGGCTGTGAGGTCATTATATCGAGACCACAGAGCCTGTGTAACGATAGACGGTGACATGTCGCCCTGGTTTGAAGTCTGTTCTGGTGTCAGACAGGGCTGCGTGATGTCTGCCTGGCTATTCGTGCTGTATTTGGACAGTTGCCTCCAGAGATTGAAAGGTAATATGAGTGGTATGGGATGTGGTGACACAGTAGTAAACTGCCTATTGTACGCTGACGATGCTGTGCTAATAGCACCATCAGAAGCAGAGTTGCAGACACTAGTCACGTGCATGAAAGAAGATTGTGAAGTAAAAGGATTGAAAATGAATGTGAACAAAACTAAGGTTCTGGTGTTTGAAAGAGAAGCGGAACAAACGAAATGTGTGATTAGTGTAAATGGAAAATGTCTAGAACAGGTGAATGAAATTGTGTACCTGGGGAGTGCGTTTTCGAGGGATGGAAGATGTGAGTTGGATGTGGAGAGACGGGTAGCAGCCGGCAATAAAGTGAACGGTGCTCTGTCCGCATTAGTGGGTAGTGTGAATATATCTAACACTGCTAAAATGGCCATCCACAATGCGGTGTTGGTGCCAACTTTGTTGTACGGCAGTGAGGCCTGGATATGCCCGAAATCGAGTGAAAGTATGATAAATGCTGTGGAGATGCGGTCTCTCAGAAATATGTGCGGTGTCACGCTTGCGGACAGGATAAGCAATGATGAGATACGCAGTATGACAGGGTTGCACAACAGTGTTATTGTAAAAATGAAGAAAGGAATGCTTAGATGGTTCGGGCACATGGAAAGAATGAGTGATGAAAGACTGACGAAGAAAATATACAGAGCAAAAGTGAGTGGTAAAAGAAGCCAAGGAAGACCAAGGCTGACTTATGAAGATCAAATAGCCAGAGTGTTAGCAGACGGAAATGTCAAAAGCACTCGCATACCTAGGCGAAAATGTGTGAGGAGAATGATGAGATTTGAGGAAGCGAAAGAGGTGTGTAAGGACCGCGACTCCTGGCGCTCCGTCCTCTCTGACTACCCCGTTGGGGATACAGCGTGAAGTTATGTTATGTTATGTTTTATGTTAAAAAATATTAAAATATGTGGTATAAAATTGAGGTGTTTGGTTGACACGGGCAGTGACGTTAATCTAATATCCTATACTACATATCGCAATCTTAAACTGCCTGGTTTTGTGATGGAAACATTAATATTGTCTGGACTGGGATATACAAAGGTACGTTCTTTAGGTAAATTTAATACCATTATAGAAGTGGATAATCACTCTTACGATGTATGTTTTCATGTAATTTCCGATAATTTAATACCATACGACTTAATTTTGGGGCAACCTTTTCTGTCATGTACAACTATTATGCTTAATAAAGGTATGGTCAAAATCTTGCCACAGTACTATGATAGTACTTATTTAATTTGTTTATTTCCCAGTCAGAAAACGCTGCAATTCAAGAATTAATAAATGGTTATATACCTAAGAAAGTGAAGAAGGTACCAATTAAAATGAAAATTATTCTAAAATATGACATTCCAGTGGTACAGCGTCCCCGACGTCTAGCTTTAAAGGAAGAAGAGATTGTTAATAGACAAATTGAAGAGTGGTTAAGAGATGGAATAATCAGGCCAAGCTACTCGGAGTATTCCAGCCCTTTAATGCTTGTGAGAAAGAAAGATGGCGGCATCAGAGTATGCATAGACTACAGAAAAATTAATCAGAAGATAATTAAAGATGAACATCCACTTCCAGTCATCGAGGATCATATTGATAAATTATGTAAAGGGCGACTTTTTACTACACTTGACTTAAAAAATGGATTTTTCCATTTACCCATAGAAGAAGAGTCTATAAAGTATACGGCTCCTGTAACTAGCAACCCGGAGCGACAATATGAGTTTTTGTGTGCACCATTCGGATTATCTATATGTCCAAAATATTTTACAAGATTCATAAATATGATATTTAGAGACCTCGTTGCAAAGGGCATAATGTTAGTATTTATCGATGACCTCATTATTATAGCCTCTGATAAAAAGAAGGTATCATTCGCCTTAAGGAAGTTTTAAAGGTATGTTCTGATTATGGCTTGGAAATCAATTGGAAAAAAACCCAATTGTTGTAAAGTCAGGTGGAGTACTTGGGACATGTAGTGAAGAATGGAAAAGTGAGCCCTTCTAAGGATAAGACGGATGCGGTTATGAAATTCCCAGAACCGAAAACTATTAAGCAGCTTCACAGTTTTATTGGCTTGACATCATACTTTCGCAAATATATAAAAAACTATGCAATGATTGCCAAACCGCTGACAGATCTCTTGAAAAAAGGATTCGAATTTAAATTTGATGAAGAGCAACGAAGGGCATTCCAGATATTCAAAAATAGGTTATGTAATGAACCTGTGTTAAAAATTTATGAACCTGGAGTAGAGACAGAATTACACACTGATGCCTCGAAATATGGCTATGCTGCAATATTAATGCAAAGAGACTCGGAAACGGACTCGTTGCACCCAATACATTATATGAGTCGAAAGACCACAGAGATACAACAGAATTATAGCAGTTATGAGCTGGAAGCGCTGGCTGTTGTGGAAGGAGTTCGAAAATTTAGAAAATACCTGTTCGGAATTCAATTTAAAATCGTCACAGATTGTTCAGCTTTTCAGAAAACTCTACAAAAAAAAGAAGTATCTGCTAAAGTGGCGAGATGGATGTTATTTTTGCAGGACTTCGACTACAAAATTGAACATAGGCCTGGATGTAAGATGACTCACACTGACTCACTCAGCAGAAACCCTTACGTTTGTATAATGTACACTGAAATTCAAGCTAGGGTCCTTCAAGCACAAAAAGAAGATGAAAATCTAAATGCCATAAAGGAAATTTTAAAAGAGAAAGAATATCATGATTTTTATATAGAAAATGACCTATTGTACAAGGGTACAGAAAAAATGCTGGTTATCCCAGAATCAATGGATATGGAAATTATCCGAAGAGCTCATAGTATAGGTCATTTTGGGATTAAGAAAACTGGAGATCTTATAACAAAAAACTATTATATCAAGGAATTAGACAAGAAGATAAAGAAAGTAATTAGCAATTGTGTACCATGTATTTTGGCCAATAGGAAAGAAGGGAAACAGGAAGGTTATCTAAACACTATAGAAAAGGGAGCGCAACCATTGGAAACTCTACATTTAGACCATTTAGGACTTTTGGATACCACAAAAAAAATGTATAATTACATTTTAACTGTAATTGATGGCTATACTAAATTTGTCTGGATATACCCCACAAAGAGCTTAACTGCTAGGGAAACGGTTGAAAAGTTAAAGTCACATCAGAAAGATTATGGCAAACCTAGCAGGATTATTACCGATAGAGGTACAGCATTTACGGGCACGGAGTTTGAGAAATATTGTGAAGAAGAGGGCATAGTGCATGTAAAAATTACAACAGGGATACCTAGGGGGAATGGACAAGTAGAGCGGATTAATAGAATAATAATCTCCATATTGACAAAGATGTGCATAGAAGAGCCCGCTTATACCAGATAAGCATGTGAACAAACTTCAAAGAGTTATTAATAGCATATATAGGAGGTCCATTAATACATCACCGTTTGAATTGTTTACTGGCGTGAAGATGAAACTGAAAGAAGACTTGAAAATTATAGAATGGATTGAAGAGGAAAATAAACAGAGCGCAGGCAAAAGAACAAATACTAAAAATATAGGAAGAAAACAGGAGAGCATATAACAAAAGGAGGAAAAAGGGACATGTTTATAAAGAAGGAGATGTAGTAGCTATTCAGCGTACACAATTTGGTAATAATTTGAAAATTAAACCGAAATTCCTTGGACCATACCGCGTCCTGAAGAGATCAGGCATAGATCGTTATAATGTAGAAAAAATAAATAATAACAATGAGGGTCCACGAATGACGACCACTGGTGTAGATTACATGAAAAAATGGCCTTGACCTACCTTTATCTACTAAATATAAAAAATAAAAACAAGTTCAATTTTGGTGTGTAAAATTTTTAATAAATATATCTTAAGTTAAGGTGTAATATTTATGTATTACAGAAGTAATGTTAGCAAGTAGTAGATTTCCTTTTTTTTGCATGTAAATGTTTAATATACTTCAATAAGTATAGTTACAATACAATATATAAGTATTGTTAAGTACAATGTACAATATTCAATAAGTACTGTTAAATACATAGATCTAATTGTATAAATGTTGTCAGTCTGAGGGCAGACTGGAGGGCAGGATGGCCGAAATGTAGGAAATAAAGTGTGTTAGATGTGCAAATGAGATGTAATGTGTGAGCGAGAGGTTGAATAGTGTGAAAGAGATAGAATGATGCGTGAGAGATGAACGAGGGGTGCGTGGCACTCGGTAATGGAGGATGGTACGGTGTGTTAATGTAAGGTGTATAGTCAAAGATATAAAATAAATAAAGTGAAGTATAGTGATTCCCAACCGTTTGTTTTCTTACGCAAAAGCAATCCCACTTATATATTTTTTTAAATCTTAAGGTTTAACAAAAATTTTCCTATTTTCCTATTCGAATATGAGCATGTTTTAATTTAGTTTTTTACGGAAGCAATTTCAATATCACATATTTTTTAAATAATTCAATTCCTTGTTCATAATTCATAACAGAATTTCAGTGATGACATTTTAAAATTACCTACAGGTTCTTATTATATTTTTATCCGGACGATTCGTTTTATTCATAAAATAAAATCGTAAACTTCGTAGAAATACAGGGAGCTGGTATGAATATTTAAAACCTCTTATGTTTTACGAAAGTAGGTCAACTTATATGCATATAAATAAACAATAAAATCGTGGGTACGGTACTAAGTGGTTACGACAAAGCACCCTTGCTAAAGAAGATATATACATAATATAATGCACGTTATAAACAACTCAATACATCGGAAAATATGTTACAGGTTTGCGACGTTATCAACATTTATCGTGGCGTGTTGCTAGTCGAAATTTAGATTTGAAAAATGGCATTCGTTTTTCGATTCTTATTTATTTACGAATAATTTTTTTTTGGCAGCATTCCATTCAGTAATGTTCAATGAATATTAGTTTTTTTTTAAATAATTCTTTCTGTGTGTTGCCAAAATTGGTGTTGAAAAATCAAGTAAAGCATGGAAAGTATTCGATTTTTAATTGTGTCTCATTCGCATCATACTGCAGCAGAATTGTCTTTCATTTTTTTGCGACATTAGGTATGCTGATTCAGATCTCAATGAAAACAAATAAATCATTGATGAATAACCACTATTTTATTAAAAGTCATTTCACTCGGACGAACCGTCTGACAAAACGATGAAAACGACATCAACTTTTCACGCTCGCTCACGGCTCACTGGCGGAATTGTATCGTAAGTCGTAAATATTTGAAAAAGGCTCAGAGCGAACTTGCCATGATGCGGAAAGTTCAACTGTCCGTTTGCTATTCCCATTAATATATATTTTGTAATAGTTTATAAAGTCGCATTCTAACTTAAAGTCCCTGAATATGTCATTTTTAGAATTGGTCTTGTCACAGAATTTGCTTTTTGATAAATAAAGATCCATAGTATGTTTCAATATACCAGATCTAACAATTCTTTACTGTCAAATCACATTTAAATTCCATACTCATATTTTAATTCATAACAGAATTTCAGTGATATCATTTTAAAATTACCTACAGGTTCTTATTACATTTTATCCGGACGATTCGTTTTATTCATGAAACAATATCGTAAACTTCGTAGAAATACAGCGATCTACTAGGAATTTTCATGTTTGATATTTTTCCACATTTGATAGTGACAGCAAAATCATACCTTGAGAAGTTGAAACTACTGTCGGTAGTAAGTATTTACCTAAAAACGCACAGTGGCTGCTCACCTACCGTTTATTCAAGTTACTTATTATAAGCTCTATCCCTTGGCCGACATTTACGACCTTCTCGGGAAAATAACAGATAGCAAATTCAAAGTTTTTCTTTCTCTACCAGATCAACATGGTAATAATTGTATTATTATGTTTTTTTCTCAAGGATTATGATTAAATAAAATAATAAAGGCCTAAAACAGTAAACAATAATAATTAAATACAAGCGAAATTTTAATAAACACTATTACACAACCAATTATGATCAGCATAGAGCTCACCTTAGCTTACTAGCCTTGAAATTTCAATGTTATAGCATCTGAAGAGGAATAATGCATTAGCAAACCAATATTAAGTTTATTCTACTACTTAACAATCAGTATTGAAATAGCTTAGGTTTGTTGACATGGGTACGTTTATTTTATTAATATTTATTACACCATCACGATTTTTACTTTTGTATAGGTTCATAATTTACACTGTAAAGCTGATGATAATAAATGTTTTATAACATATATTAAAAGGGCTATTTAATTAGATTTTATACAATTACATATTTTTTCGTGATTTTTTTTCTTTATGGCATGGCGAACAGTTTAGCGCATTTGCCAATGTCACGTAATAATAAGCAAACCACAAGAAAATTAGTTTTTTCTTACCGTAAAACTCCTCCAGTAAAGTGAGGCTTTACTGAAGTTATAAAGGACTTCTTGGAATAGCGCGAGAACTTCAGCTACACATGTTTATTTAGATCTACTCCATTCTCCTACTCCATTCTTTTTACTTATACAGAACTTTGAAACACGATATACTATCACTTTTGTACTTTAAAACTTCCAAAAATGTAAAAAATAGATAATCTAAATAAAATGACAACCTCACTTCTCCTGTTCCCCCGCTAAAAAGTCTTCGTGATAATTTTACAATTACATCGCAATACAAATATTTATAATTTACGGACATTACAACAAGTAATTTTTGTATTTAATTTTGAAATGCTGATGATAACTTGTATAGAATGCGTAGTTGTAAAGTAATTCATAATGTTTACGTATCGCAATTGACAATCAATGAAGTCCTAGGGACTGCGTGCATAAACGCAAATTGAATTAAGTAATGCAGTATAGAACTTAATTATGAGAGCTACACAGGCTCGGATTAAATGTTTAAAATCATATGTACTCAATATATTTGCATAATAAAACAATTGAGGAATTCTATTATATTAAAGGTACATTATGTTTATCTGCATAAAGTACTTGTACTGTACACCTAATAATGAGTTCATAATAATGTGTTCTGACGGAAAATTAAAATATCACCGGTGGATATAAGAACGCGACTCCACTATCAACATCCGCTCAACTTATAAAATTACTCTCGCAACGTCTCAGTTCCGTAGTAAGCAAACAGTGCCTTACCGTGAGATAGATACCCGTGTGTATCGGCCACAGACAATAATATTTCAAATATGTTAGAATTGCGAAGGCCTGTTGTAAAAAAACATTTTTATTTTGCAAAACTATAAACGTCTGTAAATATCGTGATAAGTGTATATTAGTTATGTATGTACCGAAGTTTGAAGTTAAAGACATTTTGAAATACATAATATTATGATACATATATATGTACATTGTACGAGTACACGGTACACACGAAAACATTCGTCGATATCAAACATGTTAATCTGGTTTTACTATTTTATTTTTAAGCTTTGTAATTGAATATTAACTAGCTGCACCCCGCGGTATTACTCGCGTTACATTTCATATTTTTCCGTGATAAAAAGTAGTAGCCTATATAGTATATAGTACTCTGAATAGTCCTCTATCTGACTCTGAATCTGAATCACCTGAAATCAATTCAGGTGATTCGGAGATTAACACGGAAAATCGACAGACAAAAATTTTATAAACGCGTTTGGGTTTTCGTAACGTGGAAGTAATTATATGACTTTGAGAAAAATATTTCGGAATCACAGACATGCTTATTATTATTATATGTATAGATATACTTACACATGTAGATGTCTTAGCCATTATAGTCTAACTTTTAATTCGATAGAATGATTTGACGTTTCAATATACCCAAGTTCTTAATAATGTGACCACCAGCTAAAATAAGGTTGTTAAGTGATAGAACTGAGTCGATATCGATCCTATTATGACAAGCCCTAGTAGCGTCGTCATTTCATATTGTATTAAATAATTCGAATAAATAAATAACTTATAATATTTTATTTTTCCTTTTTTACGATTTAAGCCCTTTTTTTATTGTTACAAATATTCATACACTTTCGACCCTACCGCTATTTCAGGAATAGAAGGATCCAAAGAAGAGATTTCAGGATAGCACTGCTGGCAACCGCTACAGACAAATAATAATAAAGTCGACATAAAGGGACTTCGCTATTTAAAAAATTGCAAAAACTGGTTACCCTGGAATCGTCAAATCATTCTATCGAATTAATAGTTGGACTATAGTATTATTTGTGATTTGTATGTGTTGGTATTTTTTCTTAATATTAAGTTTAACAGAGTCATAAATAAACGACGTTGATAACTAACGTCTATTTAGATTCTTTGGGTAGATCGAAGTTCGCTTGTTCTTGATTATAGAATCTGATGGAAAAATGATTTTTTATGAATCCTTTTTTAAAATAATCCGTGTTAACATTTTCTACATTCTATGGCATCAACAATATCGTCGCAATACCGGAGGCTGATAAGGCGCATCGGCGGCTTTTAGGGATGCCTCTAGAGAGTTTTATCCAGAAATGTAAACAGACAGGCACGGAAGCGGCGCAATGATAAGGATCTTGGATAGGTTTTCTGCCTTCCGAAGACTGTTGCCGGCAGGCTTCACAAATAGTTTTTAAAAAGTTCACAAATGTTTTGTGGGCGTTGCCTCGTTCTATGTAGGTTACTTAGTTTGTATTGCCTTTATTTCAGTACGATATTTGAGTTCTGCATGCAATGTCACATGATAGTCGGTGTTTGAGTAAGAATTATGTAAAATACTTGACAAGTATTTTCCATAATCAACTTTATTTCTTTTTGTTAAATTAACATTAAATAAGAATTAATGTTACATTAATATCACACAAACATTTTATTCATACATACATACATACATAGACACATGCATATACATTATTATTAACATAAATATACATACATAGGCTTTTCGCTAACGGGTAGTCAAACAAGATGAAGTGCGAAGCATTACGGCTTTAGTAACAACTCTCTTTATTGACTTAAGATTAGTAATTGGTACAAATATAAGAAAGAAAAAAAAGAAGAAAAAATGCAACTTTGTCACAATATTTTGTATTTGGGGTAGACAGAGCATCAAGGCATTTGTAAAAAAATAATTGTAATTTAGAATTTTTTTTTTTATATTGGCTTGGGAGTCTATTTTCTTCGGTAGTCTCTCATGTCGCTATAGGCCACCTATAATACAATTAGATTGGTATGTGGTTTGACACTATATAATACATTGTAAACGGTGCGATGGTCTGAAGATTTTTTTTATTATTGTAATATAAAATAATCAATGTAATAATAAGTGAAATAACGTAGCTGTAGCTTAGATTTCTTATTTATGTACATTGCACATGTCTTGAAGAAACTTTTGAATACCCATTTAAAAGTTAAAAATACAGACGTCTCTACGCTTCGTCTGAGAGTTGCGCTCAGTTATTTACTCGTAATTCTTGTATTAAAGACTTATCTTGGTATTTTGTATTTTCACTGTATGTGTCCTATTCTTGTTCTGCTATTGTGCGAACCATCTGTCTTTTGTTTAAAACTCAATTAAAACTTGAGAGTAGATATACGGTTACAGTTAGGTCGTTAGTGAGTTCAGAATACCCCAACAGATCAACACTGGAGTGAATCCGGAAGTTTTTGTGACATAGTATCGCCTTAATGCATTAAATTGAACAAGGTGAATTTGTGTTAGTAGAAAATAGTTTCACCTCATGCGAAATAACGTACAAACACGATTTGAAATTGAAAGTCAAAATCGAAACTGATTAACATATTAAATATCGATTTATTGATTTGATTAACATATTGATATTAATAAATAGATTAATCAGACAAATGGAACAAATAATAACGAAAAAATATTGAAATAATAATAATAATATACTCAGACATTTCACACAGCGCCATGTAGTCCCAAAGTAAGCAGCACAGTGCTTGTGTTATGGGTACTAGACAACTGATATACTACTTATATACGTTTCTTTTGTACATAATTACATATTATACATAAACACCCAGACTCGGGGCAGGAATCGAACCCGCAACTTCCGTTTACTTTCCGACGCGCTAAGCGGTTGCGCCACGGAGGTCGACAATAGATAAAAAAAGATAAAATAGATAAAAGGTAATAAATAATAGGTCTATAAGCAAGCACACATACGCAACATGCATTAGTTTAAAGAATTATTTCAGTACAATTGTTTCAATTCCCTATTAGTGTTAGGATATTGTAGAGAAAAATATCCATACATACATATATTCACCCTGCATTACTAACGGGGTATCAGAGGGGTAGGAGCGCCAAGCTTTGTGGTCCTTACATATTTCCTTCGCCTCTTCAGATCGAAAAATATAAGTTAATTAAATTGTAAGTTATTAAATAGGGTTGCCACTGCTACCTATGTTGAATACATTTGAGGAAGTGTTCCATGCTACTCTAGAAAAGTACTAGTTGCTTATCATCCTCTGCATGTCACAATCAAGGCCAAAGTGTAAGACTTGCTACAAGATATTTGTGTAGGCGATAGGTATCTACATCTACGGGTGGTAAGATCTTGTGTAAAGTCCGCCCGGATCCCATCATACTCAAATCTTGCCGCCATACGTTACTGTTTCCATTGTTATGCTCCGGTGTGGAGGGTAAATTTCTGTCAGCTGGTGAAATTTCTGTCCGAAGAGGTACATCGTCTTAGTCCTCACAAGTTTTCCAACGTATTTGCAATCTGAAGTGCTTTTCAGCCTGAATATTATAAATGGCCACCGGTCTCAGTTCACTTACCAAAAGGTGAATTGTTAGCTCGATCGTCGTCTCAGTAGTATAAAAAAATCTGTGAGTCTTAACACTTATTGTCTTGTTACTGATTTGTAATTATTGTCAGAAGGAGCTACAAGGCATGATTTCATTTCACCTCGATACCATTTAATATGTTCTATCTTTATAATTTTCAGTAATATTTTATGATTAGTAGCAGTTTATGACGTTCACAAAATGTTATAAAAATGAAACTATTACTAATTATACGTAACCTACTTATTAATTAGTTACCTATTATTTCTTAATTTTAAACGAGGTTAATAACAGCTTAGTTTATTTTAATTACAGTCTATCAATTATTATATACGGTTAATTGTGAAATAATTGACAGGTTAATTATGACAAAGAATTGACAATTATAACTTCTTTCCTTAGCCGAAGAAATATAATGTATACATTATGTTTCTTCTCCGTTAGAATGTATATGTTTAAAAAGGAATGAGTATTAAAGGATAAACATGCTCTTTTTTAAACACTTAAAGTAGGCATATATACTCGTATGTTCAGATCTAATATTATATATATATCTATTTATAATTTATTTTGAATTTGGTTAAAATTGTAACTCAGTGGTTACTTCGACGTGTTTAATTTTTAACGGTGATGTTTTGTGATATTTTGCTCGTTATTTTAACTTTAAGACTCTTTCCATACGATTTATTATAAAAAACAAAGTGATAGCCCTATGAAATGGGATCGAGTAAGCGAAACACAATGCGTATTGACATTTTACCATAGTGAAGTGTTATGTTTTCACGGCTCGCTTGATTCGTACATTGTAATATGTCGTTTATGCAGTGGGAGCGTTCTATACGATGCTGCGAATTTATAGTTTATGCCTATTGGATTGGGGTATTTGGAAGGTGTTCAATTTAATTGTTCGACCTATTTTAGTAATAGAGAAAGAATAGGAAATTCGATAATAGATTACTTATTATCTTTTCAGCTCTAAGTCTCTTCTAAATAACTTGTTTTGATTCTTAGGGTACCTAAATAAATAATTTTATTTCTGAATTGTGGTTTACCTAAAAGTGTAATAGCGTCCCGCATGTTTCCCATTAAGTGTTATAAATTATAATATAATACATATTAATGACGATATTTCTATTTAAAGAGAATGAGGGGGTGGGCGAGATGCAATTTGCTTTCCAACTAGAGATACCTATGACACGCTTGTGCTAGTGCAATAGCACTAGCAGTAATAATATTGAGTAATTGTTGTGAAATATTCTTCCTTAAAATAAAACTTAAAATCCGTGTCGTTTTAATGGAGATAATATATTACAAGACTTGATGTTATGAGGAATGAGGAAACTACACAATACTTCGCGAGTTTGAGTTCCGTAAATTTAAATATAACTAAATTTTTGCGTAATAAAACATTTTAAAACAATTTATAAAGTTGTGTTCTAAAAAATTGTTATGGTTGCATCGTTAAATTATTAAATGTAGCGTACGAAATACTTCTGCATAAAATGAGTCCATTCATATTTTGTATATGGCTTAACGTCACGATACTAGCACCAAATATTGAATTGAGTAACCGCTGTTTGATTCATCCGTAAAATCCCAATATTGTCATTACAAAGACGGAAAGTTGCACGTGTTACATCCAGCAAATGTTTGTTGGTTACAAAATGATAATATGCTCATATGTCTACACCAATATTATATTGAGGTAAACTTTGTTTGTGTATGTAATGGACAAACTCAAAAACTACTCAATCGATTTCAAAAATTCTTTCACCTATGAAAAGCTATATTATCACGAGTAACATAGGCTGTATTTTATTCTCAAAAAAATTTCTAGGGTTGCTAGTATTAGGTATGTGTACACATAATTAAGTACTCACGTATGAAACGGTACTAAAGAGGTGTAATTGTTGAACAACGATTGCTTCTATGTTACTACGCGTTGGGTCGAAAGTGTATGATTTGTTTGAAGTTATTTGAGCTTTATTCAGTTAAATTATTTGAATGAAATTAATAGTATATAACTTGTAAGTTGGTAACTTGTAAGTTGTGTTAATTATTTTTAAATATATTATTTTATTTATTTACTACCTTTTGCCCGTTTCGTCTCTTTGGATTATGAAATAAAATGTCGAATACCCTATTACGATGAGTTTTGTACTTTCAAAGTTTACACACACTTATCACATAGATAGGGTAATGGTATATATCTACTAAGTAACTGCGATATTTATTGAAATCCTTTCGCATTTTTTCAGCGAGGCTCGAACATCGAACAAAGAGACAAAAGTTAATTTGTTTTGGATTTAATGACACTTAATAAGCACTTTCCCATAAATATCTTACACTATATAATAGTACAAAATACAAATATGTGTAAAGCTTGCGACTCTAAATCAGTACAGAAAAAATAGTTACGGCATTTGAACTATTTTAATAATTATGTAAATATTAATTATTATGTCGCTATATTCTGTAAGTTAATTTTACGAAAAGAATAGTGAGGCTAAAGTAACACGAGTAACACGACTCGAACAAATGCTTACGTAAGGCGACGTTAGGCGCACTTGTTCAAACAAAACGGCCTGCGCATACGCAGCCTTTTGATAAGGATCTAGTATACACATCCGAGATGCTCGTTTTTAGCGGCGGTATACATAAAATGCACATTCATTGTTGGTTATTTATTAGTTAGGTAAAGAATAGGCGTGCTGTTTATTTAATTTTTACTGGGAAAGTATTATTATACTGGTATGGATTATATTACAAGTCATTCTATTTATACGTGTAGTATATCTATTTCATATTTATGTATGTACGTACGTACACGTTATAAAATTCATCGTTGTCCATGCTAATATAATATGCGAGTGTCTCTGTCTGTCTATCTGTTACGTTTTCACAGCTAAACCGTTGAACCAATTTTAACGAAATTTGGTATAGAAATAGTAGGAACCCCAAGTTTTTCCCAAGGTTCAAACTATGTCCATATCATTTTTCTAAAGCACCATATGTCTGTACATAGGTTACTTTTAAAAGAAATACTACGCGGATGAAGTTACGGGCAATAGCTTGTTATGGAAAAATCTTGGCATAATTATTACTCTATCAAATACCAATATATTTTTACAAGTATATGTAGGGACTATACCATTACATCCTGTGTACCTGACTATACCACGTCCATATATCCACTTTAACCTTCAGTATTTGTCTACGTTTTGTAAAAACATATTACTGGCTTAAATTAACAGATGATAGGTTGCAAGCTCTTTAATGCTTGAAGAAATCTAACTAAAATGACCTCGAACAATACGTAAGCCCATATCAGCGAAATACAAAATGTTACTATTGAGTAATATATACATAAATATAGGTTTACATGATGTGATTATTTTCTAAAAATGAAAACTTATTTTTTCGCGCTGAAATCATATTACCTTCAAGCATTCGTGCAAATATAGGTATTATTTTTCATTTTAAAATATTCAATACTTTGTTCATAATTAAATGAGCAGACGTTCGGAACTCTATTTAAAAATTACATTTTAACCGGCAGTTAACAAATATTGGTGAGGCTCGGAGCATTGTCTCTTCAGATTCTCGCTGTACGCGGAACAATTTAGAATGAGGATAAAGCAAAATGAGTAAACAGACATTTATTTTAGTTGCTTATAATCGAGACGCGTAAAGTAGGTACGTCTATTAGTTGTTGTCATTGTGCACATTAGGTAAATATTTCGAAACTATTTGCAAATAGGCAAGAAAAAAAATTATTATGGTATTTACCACAGGAAATAATGAATTTATGCGGGTTTGGAGTCAAAAATGTATCTACTAAAAATAAATATATTATTTAACAATAAATGTAGCGAACTTGATTACGTTGAGAACAAATTTTTTTTATTTAATGCATTTCCTCATAGCTGCAAATCGAAGTTCTACTTTTAAAGGCTTCTTTTTCAACCCAAGTTTCAATTATTTATCTGTTATAGACATATTTGTCTTATGACAGACAGAAAACAAAATGATGCCATGTGTGTTCCAATATACCAATTTTGGCACTAAATACTTAAGCAAAGGTAAGGCATTGCTTATAAGATTGTGCTTTCCTAGATCTAGAAAAAGCATTCGGTAGAGTAGTGCGAAAGAAATTGTGGAGTCTTCTGCCTGAATATGGCGTGGAGGGGTCCTTACTGCAGGCTATGAGGTCATTATATCGAGGCCACAGAACCTGTGTAAGGATAGAAGGTGACGTGTCGCCCTGGTTCAAAGTTTGTTCAGGTGTCAGACAGGGCTGCGCGATGTCTGCCTAGCTGTTCATGTTGTATATGGACAGTTGCCTCCAGAGATTGAAAGGTAGTATTAATGGTATGATATGTGATAACACAGTGGTAAACTGCCTATTGTACGCTGACGATGCTGTGCTTATAGCACCATCAGAAGCAGAGTCGCAGACACTAGTCACGTGCATGAAAGAAGTATGTGAAGCGAAACGATTTAATATGAATGTGAACAAAACTAAGGTTCTGGTGTTTGAAAGGGAAGTGGTACAGAGGAAATGTGAGATTTGGGTAAATGGAAAATGTCTATAACAAGTGAATGAAATTGTGTATCTGGGGAGTGCGTTTTCGAGGGATGGAAGATGTGAGTTGGATGTGGAGAGACGGGTAGCAGCTGGCAATAAAGTTAACGGTGCTCTGTCCGCATTAGTAGGCAGTGTGAATATATCTAACACTGCTAAAATGGACATCCACAATGTGGTGTTGGTGCCAACTTTATTGCACGGTAGTGAGGCCTGGATATGCCCGAAATCAAGTGAAAATACGATAAATGTAGTAGATGCGATCTTTTAGAAATATATGCGGTGACACCCTTGAAGACAGGATAAGCAACGAAAAGATACGAAGTATGACAGGGTTGCACGACAGCGTTATTTTAAAAATGAAGAAAGGAATGCTTAGATGTTTTGGACACTTAGAAAGAATGAGTGATGAAAGACTGACGAAGAGAATCCACAGAGAGAAAGTGAGTGGTAAGAGAAGCCAAGGAAGACTAAGGCTGACCTATGAAGATCAAATAGCCAGAATGTTAGCAGATGGAAAAGCACTCGCATACTAAGGCGAAAATGTGTGAGGAGAATGATGAGATTTGAGGAAGCGAAAGAGGTATGTAAGGACCGTGACGCTTGGCGCTCCATTCTCTCTGACTACCCCCTTGGGGATACAGCGTGAAGGCATGTATGTATGTCTAAAATATATTCATTCTCCGCGTTTCAATAGTTAAAATATTCACATTTAAAATACATTACATTACATAAGTACAATATATTATAATTTATGAGAAGAACAAGAGTAATGTTTCGGTATCTAAAAAATATAGACAATTAATCCTTCGAATTGACAAGAGCTTATCCGAAGTGGATTACTTTATTTTCTAAAATATCTCAGCTATGTCGTATAAACACGCGGGTGAGGTAGGTATTGTTTTTCAGCCCGCATATCGGTCAATGTCAGACTCGGTTTGTCGCTTTCGATTTCAAATCCACGACTCGCAAAAAATTCGGCAGCAGACGGTAAAAACAGCGAAACGTTCCGTTTGTTATTTTCTCTACTTTATTACCACAGTTATTAATTAAGTACCTACGTGACACAGTAATTACGAAGATAATTTGTGACCAAAAAGTTAGTCATGAGTACAATAATTTTCTCTTAACATTTAAATAGTTGTTCATTGACGTATGTTTTGTTCTTTCTTTGGTAGAGCAAATATATGATTCATTCTGAATAAAGTTTACGAAGTTGTCACTGTTTTGTCAAGAAAATGATAAAGATTAGACATTGTTTTTTGCGCTTGTCGCAGAAATGTCAAATATTGCTTACGTCTTGTTACCGAAACATACTACGAAGAAAACTCCAGGTTTATTTTTGAATTGTTCTGTTTGTATGTAACTAATTCATTCAGAATTTTTTGAGAGGCCAGAGATGACAAGAAAAACGCGTTCGTTCGTTTACGAAAACAATAATGAATTAATTATCATCTTAAAATAAACTGAAAAATATATATTGTACTACATATGTACCTATATGAAAAAGTGGAGATTTCAAAAAGTTTTAGTTACACGAGTTCAGCATGTTAAACGGAAGTAATGTTTTGAGAAAATTCAGGAATACTTGCAGAACTGTAGAGTTAAAATATTTATTTAAACAGTAAGTTAACGAGGTTTTCATTCGAAGCCAGTATAAGTATGAAATGACCTGGCACGTGGTAGGGGGTAGGGTTCGAAGGTGGCAGCCAGTAGGCGGCGCTGATGGGCGGGTAGCTAGTGGAACTTCTCCCCGCACCCGCCTTGGCACGCGTGCCGCCCGCTTCACCCCGCATTTCACTTCACTTCACTTCACTCCACTTCACATGACGCGTCTGCATTCAACCGCGGCCGGCACACAACTAAACACGTTATATTATACCTACAGAGGTGCGCGCGCGCTGACTGACGATCAGTCATTCTTCGTGGACTTGTCACCTCTGCCTCTCCCCCCACCTGTCTAGAAGCTAATGAGCTCCGTCCTGCCCGCCTCACCTCGTTGGCGTTTTCCAGCTATGCAAACACAAACATCGACGAGTCCCACGTTATTTAACATTCCAGTCTTCGACATACACAAAAAACGATTTCTTTCACTTCGTGTATCTGCATTACCTATCAAAAACAATTTTTGAAAGAGTATTCGATGTAGGTTTAATTATTATTTTTACATTTTTCGTCATTATTTAACAACAAACAAATTAAGTGGTATAATATTCGCACTTTTAATTTGCATTATACATATATGTATGCTGAAAAACAAAAGCAGACGAAGCTCAAAGAGAAGTGATCATTCCTACGTGTTTAGAATTTTTAAGTGTCGACACAGACATACGGATGTATAAAGAAGGAACGCAGCTATTGGTTGAATACGATTGATCGCAATTGAATTTAGAACTAATCGTTTGATGAGTGTATTAATAGAATAGTAGCATCTGATTTAAATACATACTACATTACAGCGTATGTATAATATGTTAGCAGGTAATGTCGCATTGCACTGAAGTCACATATGAGTTTAGTAGGGTTGAACTATTTTAAAATATATAAAAATGTTATTAGTAGGTATGAAAGTGAAAGGATATCAAATACTTTTTATTACATTATCTAAGTAAAAGTAAAATAAAAAATCTATAATTAGACATGCACTCGATATTTTTAACGTTTTGTAAAATATTAAACTAAAAAAATAATAACGCAAACGAATAATAAATGGTTATTGAAAAAATAACATTTTGTAAGTTAATACATACAATTCAAACAGATTAACGTTGTACATATAAAAATATCGTAGAGTAAAACGATAATTTTAGTAATGGAAAATACAAGTGATTGGAATTTGACTTACATAATTTATAAGTTATATCTATTCAATTTTTATAACAATGTTTAATACATCACTATTTTGTTGAAAGAGAAACTGACTATAACTATAGGCAGTTTCTAAGCAAATAATTGGATAAAATTTGAAGATAAGTTTTAAAGTTATAATTTCTAAACTATTCAAAATGAATTTCTCTTATTTAATTTTCTGTCACTGTAATTAGGTACAGTATTCAATATTTTCTTTATACGAAGTAAAAAGAAAATTTAAAGAAACATATAGAATTAAAGGGCACATCCCTGCTAACGTGTGGTATATAAAGTGGTAACGCGATAAGTATGTTGTTGAATCGATTTGTCATGCGGTTAAATGCAGTCCTTGAGTATGCTTATCAGTATTTGGCTAAATAGGAAAAGTCAACTTTACGCGTCGGTGTGAGCTCAAACTATTTAATTATGTGGTTTACTATTTTAGTATTTTGGAATTTTAAAACCAGTCGTGGTCATTTGTAAAAAGAATGTTAGGAAAAATTTTGTCTTTTAACTTAATTTTGTATCAGTGCATGTATTACTGTCTTGAAAGAAATGTCATAGCCTGTGTAAAAGCAAAGACAATCGTGAACTTGTGCAAAGGTAATTTTGAAATAATTGAACACAGATTATAATAAAAAATTTGACTAAGTAAAATAGTGGGAGTCGTAAGAAAAGAACGTAAATTAATCCCACTTCCTCCTTACTGTCGCTGTTACAGACACAGATTGATTACGGATCAAGCCAGTCTTAAACTAATTGATTCGTCGTGAATACAACACGCCAATCGATAAAGAGTGAAATAGATACACGTAATAGTTAGGGTTCTCGATACTTTCATTTATAATACATAGCGTAGAAAAATTGAAAAATATTGAAAATATGTATTATTAATCAAAAGTAAAAGTAAATTTTTTTCTGATGACAGTAAATGTATTTTTATAGAACTATTTCAAAGTTACATTTGAAGAATTTTTTTTTTATAAAAGAGGGCAAACGAGCAAGGGGGTCTCCTGATGGAAAGTGACCACCACCGCTCGTGGACACCCGCAAACCCCGGGGATTCAGGGGTGCGTTGCCGGCCTTTAGGGAAATAGGGAAAGGAGGAGGAGGGGGTGATGGGCCACCGGCACTCTCACTCACCGAACGAAACACAACAGCAATAGATGATGTTATTTCACGCCGATATTCTGTGAAAGGGTGGTATTTCACAGGGCGAGCCGGCCCTATTCGTGCTGCAATGCAGCATGGCTCTACCACTCATAAAGGAATATTGGACTATTATAGAACTACTAGCGACCCACCCCGGCTTCGCCTGGATGGGATATTGAATGTTTGCAACAGAGCAATTTTTTTTTATTAATATTTTCACACAAAAACACCTTCTAAATTTTCGAGATTTCCGGTGAATTTTCCCAAAATTTTCTTTTGTACGAACCTTGTCCTGACAATTACGAACACAACAAAAAAAATAAACCAAATCGATCGAGCTGTTCTCAAGTGATGATCTATAATTTCTTATTTATATAGATTGCAATTGATTGTTATTTATATAGATTTAATAATTGCGCTTGAAAAATGAGTTTTAAAAGCAAAATACATAATATGTAAAAATTTCAATCAAATTAGTCTTTTAATTTTATATTATAGATGACGAAAAAATATTTTTTATGTAAAGAAATTGCACGATGTAGCTAGTTATTATTTTTTTATCTAATAATAAACTATGCATACGCAAGAAATAATAATAGATGTCAAGGTATTCACGATTGCAGCGCGACAGTAAATTATGAATTCCCATAATGATAGGTAGTGGAAGAATTCAAAATCGGATTCATCGCAAGTTTCGTTTGATTTCCGTTCTCAAGTTACAGAGTTACGGATGTGATTGTTATTATTTACAAATACTTTCAAAACTGACAGCTTTTTGTCTCGTTTCGTCGTAACTTTGTTACAAAGCAGTATCAATCACTTTTGGATGATGTCATCACTAGTCATGTCCACTATAATAGGTACCAATTGATTTCTAAGCTAAAACGACACTTACCATTTCTATTTTCACTATCAGCAGGCTTCATTTGTATTGGATGGTGCATCTGTAAAAATAATAAAACAATTGTTTAATGAAAGAGAAAATGAAAGAGTAGAAGACTAACACATTTATATAAAGATTGATTATCAATGGCGAATTGAAGTACTACTAATTTCATTTTGTCAAATCTTGTAACATGATAACTGAACTTGTTTCTGAAACATTTTTAAATAGATTGACGATTTAAACTTCAACTATCCATAACTTATGAATAATTATTCATAACTTATGGCACTTATGGCTTTTATGTTAATACTAGAGGACGCGCCCTGTGATCGAAATTCGACCGTAAATATAAACTTATAATATAAACTCTTTGACGACAATATTCACTCTGTGCAACTGTTTGATCCAAGGAGGTTACGTAAATGTAATCACAAACTATTATTAGTTTGAAATTGACAGTCTTTTTGACATTGGCAGTATGAACGTAAACTACGAACGTTTTATTTAATTTCATGTACTTATTCGTAACATATAACATAAAAATTTTAGCTTTCTCTAGTCCTTCTTCATATAAACTTTATGGTAAGTGTACCATATTTCACGCTCCTCCGTCCACGCAATTTTCAACTAAAGTTTTCGCTACACGTTTTAATATATGAATATATTAGTTAGATATTTGTAAAAAAATATTGGGTTAGACTTGTAAAGGTTTATAGAGTCCAACACAAATATTTTTTGAATTTTCGTTAGTTGGTATTACGGTTTCCTTGTTTGTTAGAGCTCCACTGAAAATCTACGAAATGGATTTCGATGTGGATTGCACTGTTGGAAAAAGTAGATTCTCAGGTTGGATAACATTATTGATAAAATGGTGATAATGGAGCATATATAATTACACAAAATTTTTGACAAAGGAAGTTCATAGAAAACGGAACGGTTTTTCCCGAATTTTACAATGTTCCAGCCAACTTTTCCAATTTTCTCTCTATAAAAATCTTACTCAGACTATTAATAAAATGAAAAATAAATATGCCAAATCGGTCCAGTCTTTCTCAAGTTTCGGTTTCAAGTAACGGACAACATTTCATTTCTACTTACGTAGATTAGTATTTATTATCGTAATACACATATACGAAGTCGCGGGCAGAAGCTAATCTACACATATAAATCCAACTGTTTATTACTATTGAAAGTGAAGATATGTCATAACTTAAATGTACTTAGATCTTTTTGTCATCGAGACTGTATGTACCTTTACAGTTTGAATTACAAGTTAGTACTGTTCTATTATTTCATGAGTAGTTGCAATCCTCTTAACACTCAAGGGTAATATTTGAATTCTACTTAACATTAATGTGTAATCGACTGTTATTCATACTTAATTTATACATATTTTTAGCTGTATTGTACCAAAATGCAAACTTGTATCAATGACTGAATGGCAATGTAAGTGATCGAGTTTAAACTTTCATAAAGATGCTTCGTTGAAGAGTGAAATTAAATTTGAGCTTAGTTGTAAGTAGCTAAATAGTATAAATTAATTAGGTACAAAAAATAAGACAAGAAATTTATTTTTGAAAAATAGCACCTGGTTGAATATAATACATATAATATAATTGTTATCAGCTGTTAATGACATACATTGGATCAATGGTGTTCCTTATCTGAGGCTTGGACTACAGTCCCACAGGTACAGATGCAGTGCAGTTTGCAAAGACGCTAGCATACACCGCCTTGTCATCAAACATTAGCCTTCGGTAACTTTCAACAGGAGAACTGGGATTGGTAGAGCCGTTGTGAGAATAATGGTGTTTGTATATGCGATAAAGATACGTCACAATCGTGGCAGTACTCCATACTGTTAGACATATTGTTAAGATTTTTTTAACCAGAGAAATCGACATCTCAAATGGGTAATGTTAACTGCTATTTCATATAAAAACATGAAATACACCTAAGTGTTATTACAGTTACAGGATTCCGTAGCTAACTACGAATAATTATGAATATTAGTTTTGACGTATACTTCCGCCCGTTTGTATGTCAGTGCCGTCTTATGATTTATTAAGATAACATTTTCTACACATATCACATGACTTTAATCTTTCAGTTGTAAATTATAATACATCTTTTCAAACTAATTATAAACGGATCCCTGTTTGATTTCTATGCTTATTACGGATGCAAGAAGAAATATAAAAATTCGCGAACGTATTACAGTATTAGTTAATACTAGAATGAAAATTATAACGGTTCGGATTAAAGGTATTTATTTTTCATAGGAACATAATTATTATACTTAAATGAGAAATTTAATTTACAGCATGATTTATACATTTATGCAATTAACCAGAGCGATGACAATAACAGAACGTAGAGTCCAAACATACCCAACTAATAGTACTCGTCTGATTTCTTTAAATGCTTCTTACCAGTTGATGTTTAAATGTGGCTAAAGTTATGGAATCCTTTATAACATCGAGCAAGGCGTTATACAATTGTATGGTATATTGTTGCTGTGTATTAAATCATTTTGGTGAAATTTTTAAAGGCTTTACTTTTAGAGAACATGTCAGTGTATTAAAGTAAAATAGTAGTTTAACATAAAAGTTGAAAAAAACGTTAAAGAGTATGGCAGAATCCCTATCATATTGGTTGTATTTTACAGCTCTTAACAACAGTGTAAATACATTAAAATCCATTAACAGTTGCAATAATAAAGCAGTATCGGATGATGACTTTATTTGATAGTAATACATCGTTTTATTATAGATTGAATATCCAATGGATTTATTTACATAAACGAAGAGTGCCAGTGCAAGCAACGGGTAGCTAGGCATTTAAATTATTCGTAAACACAGCTCACGCATCGATGTAAATTGTAAACATAATAGAATAAACACTGCAATATTGAGTTACGGGTATGGTTAAACAATTGCGGATCTGATTTTTTGTGAAGTTAATTTATTATTGAGCCAATATTACTTAAATAGGATGAGTTATAATCCTGAGATGAATTTTCGTGAATTTAAAACGAAGTTGTGTTTTTGGATTGTGTGACAATACACAGTCCTATGGAGGATTTTGAACTTACAATTAGATTACTAAGAACCGATTTGAATTAAGCACGTTGTACTTTTAGGCATTAATCAGGGGGCCGGGTACGTGTTATCAAGTTTCTCCTGTGTTACCAAAAAAGATATTATCTGGGTCCCGATTAGATACTCTGCTTTCTCCAGTTCGTTTTAATCCCTTTGTTAATAAGGTATTCGAAAAACGATGTGTAAGTTTTGATACCTATAAGTCTTGTTTCGAAAATAATAATACTTTGTCTATTATCTTAATACACTGTACTTATACCAATAAATAAGTCATAGAAAATAGATATTATTAAAAAGTATTAGAATATTATTGTGTAGGTACGACGTCAAAGTCAAAGTCAAATCAATTTATTCAAGTAAACCCAAATGCAAGGTATTTTTGAACGTCAAATCTACTTTAGTTCGGTTCAAAAAGGAAACCTGAATACTGAGAAGAACCGACAAGAAACTCGGTCCGGTATCATTTTTTCAACATCATTCTACAACAGTTATTTAAAAATACAATATTTATAAAGCCAGTAAATGCATATGCAGAGAGGATCACTTCCAGTCTATTATTGTGTCTTCAATGAAATCGCTAATTTTGTAGTATGCTTTTCCAATCAGTGTGTGTTTAATGACAAGTTTAAATCTCTTTTCCGTTAGTTGAGTAATTTCTTGAGGAATTTTATTATAAAAACGAACACAGTTACCCAAAAGTGAACCACTTGACTTTTGTAATTTAAATTTAGGAATAACTAGCTGACCACGACCACGAGTTTCCATACCATTAACAACGCCTTTCTTTTGAAATAGATCTAAATTTTTTCTAGTGTACATTATGTTTTCATAGATGTATAACGAGAGTAAGGTGAGTACGTATTGGTTTCAAAGCATCTAAGATAATTTGATAGCTAAGAATGTAAAGTTTTGTGTTACAAATTGCGTGTAATTCCGAGTCGGATGTCCATCAACGCCTAGTTTATTTCTGTACAGAGTGAGACACGACTACTTACAATTGAGTAATGGGCAAAGAGTATTGGCATGTTGCTATGTATTTTGACAGTGACGACGTGATCGGCGTACTAAAAGATTGTATTTCACGATTTGAAATGAACATTAATAATTTATATTACAACAGGTACAGATACGGTATCATAATAGTAATAATATTAATTAATAATAATATTAATTACTAATAATTTCGAAGAAGATTTTTGCATCTTAATTACCACCATGCAATATTTTTAACAAAGATCTAAAAACGAGGTGCATCACTTGGCTTAGGCCCGTGAAATGCATCTAAAACTACCAGTTCCCAAAAGAGCTGAGATTAATAGACGAACGAACGAACGAATAATAATAATACTTCAAGACAGACAATTACGCAATTAGTACGATTCCAAACTAAGTATTCGTTTGTTCTATGGGTATCATGCAACTAGGGGCTAACAGCCAGGCTCCAAGATAATTTAAAAATGTTTTCTAAATTGATCTGACCGGAGATCAAACTCAGGACACCAACTTGGAAGGTAGATGCACTACCACCGCATCAACGGGCCAGTTGTGCCATTGTGAAAGTAAATTGATTTCTATTCTGAGTATATTTTAATATAATGTGTATACGAATGAGAACAAAACTAGGGTTCTGATGTTTGAAACGGAAAATGTACAGACGAAGTGCGGAACTGTCTAGGACGAGTGAGTGAATTTGTATATCTAGGAAGTGCGTTTTTGAGGGATGGAAGATGTGAGTTGGATGTGGAGAGTCGGACAGCGGCTAGCAATAAAGTTAATGGTGCTCTGTCCGCATTAGTAGGCAATGTAAATATATCTAACTCAGCCAATATGGCCCTCCACAATGCGGCATTGGTGTTAACTGAATATGCGCGAAGTCGAGTGAAAGTAAGATAAATTTAGTAGAAATGCGATCTCTTGGAAATATGTGAGGTGTCACCCTTGCGGACAAAATAACTAATGAAGAGATACACAGTATGACAGGGTTGCACGACAGTGTTGTTGTAAAAATGAAGAAAGAATGCTTAGATGATTTAGCCACATTGAAAGAATGAGTAATGAAAGACTGACGAAGAAAATCTACAGAGCGAAAGTGAGTGGTAGCAAAATTCAGGAAGACCGAGTCGACTTAAGGAGATCAAATAGCCAGAGTGTTAATTAACGGGAATGTTAAAGCACTCGCATACCTAGGCGAAAATGTGCAAGGAGAATGATGAGATTTAAGGAAGCGAAAGAAGTATGTAAGGACCGCCACGTTTGGCGCTCAGCCTCTCTGACTACCCCGTTAGGGATACGGAGTGAAATGTGTATATAGGTATTTTTTTTTAGAATAGGTATTCGGACAAATTATAAATTTAAATTATACTCATTTTATTTTGTTTCGTTTTTTGTTTTGTGACGTAAATACTAAATAGTAGATGTCAAAAAGTAAGACGATGCGGTGCAATTTCTCAAACTTTCCATTTAAGCATCTTGAGGAATTTATCAAGGTACTCTCTCTGTTTATCCATTTAGATTAGTTGTATAACATCGTACAATCCATTTCTCTCAGGTGTGCTACGTTATAGAGCTGTCACTTCTTGAGTTATCTACAAATGGTATCGCGCTAACAACAATTAGCATACAGCCAATCTCCCCCCACTCCTACCAACACCTACGCCCATGAATTATGGCCGAATTACGTAGATTACTCTGAACACAGACTGCGAACATCCCTTATCTAATTAGCTGTAAGTGATCATCAATCACGCTCAGGGACAATTTTAGGCAAACATTGGACGAGCGTTGGACGTTGGAGCAAACGATTTGTCACGTTCGTCCTTGCAAATCATGCAGTTCTAATTCGAGACTAAGATCGTTTAATTCCGATAATTCGAAATAGATATATAAAATATACGTTCCTTTTGAAGCATTAAAACATTCAGTCATATTGTCATTAACGTATGTCGATTTTGACGGGCAGGTTAAAAACTTGTTGTAATACTAGCTGTGCTCCGCGGTTTCATCCGCGTTCAATTTAGTATTTTTTCAGTATAAAATATAGTCTAAATTACTCTTTGAAAACTTACTATGAAATCCCATCAAAATATGTTCAGCCATTTCGGAGATTAGCGCGGATAAGTAAAAAGACAGACAAACAAAAATTTAATAACGCGTGGTAGAGTTTTAGTAATGTGCAAGTAACCATATTATGAGCTTAAGAAAAAGTCTGTACTTCGAAATCACATACAGACACTTCAATTGTATTTATTTACATAGAATTATAGAATATATAGATATATGTATACTATATTATATATAATATATATTGCATTACATTACTAACATTGTCCTCATATGCTGGTTTAGGAGTACAGAAAAACAGAATTCATCTACTCACGCAGGTCATAAGAGTCGGTCAAGGAATAGGGCATATTATAACGTACATACATACATATCTTCACGCTTTATTCACAACGGGGTAGTCAGAGAGGACGGAGCGCTAAGCGTCGCGGTCCTTACATAGTACATACACACTTATCAATCAATTCATTCATCTTCTCTTCAATCCCACCTCTCACATTCCAGGTGCACAGCATGTTGGGTGGCGGTCCCCAACGCCGAACTGCACTCTGCTCACATTAGCGGGGACAAACTGGTATGCGTCGCTTTCGGGGGACGCTCTACGAGTATCTCTCATATCTACGTTGTCTCGCATTGTGTGCACAGGAGAGAAATTGCAGTCCAGAAAAGGGCTGGCGGGAGTTACTTGGCGGGAGACGAGCACGCTTCCTCAATTGACCCCCCTCTGACTTATTATTAGGTACTGGTATAAGCAAGAGGCGACGTTTTGATATAACTTGTCACAATGCTTTAGCTATTGGTGGTGATAACCGCTAAATGATTGGTAATAGCTTAAGGTGATGTCAAGGTGTTTTGCTTTGCATTGATTTTTGGCCACCCTGAATTGAAAATGCCATGATATTACGTATGTATTACAATTTTTCTAAACTATGCGCGTACATGACGTTAATAAAGTTATGATGAATAAAGAGAGCTCATTTGCTTATGTACAACAAAGCGTTAATTATTATTATGACGGTATTTTCCATTTCCAACAGAGTACTAAATATTCACTCCAAAATAAAGAACAGTATTGTACAACCATTGGTATCTTTGTCACTTGGTACTTGAGCATGTAATATGTGTACAACAACCAAATGGACGGAACGGGCCGTTTAAAAATAAATGAAGTGTGACAATTCTGCCAAGACGCCCCCGCCTCACACTCATTAGCAACGTCGCGAATTAATTTATAGTTAGTTTGTTCAGCGCCGTGGGTAATGTACATTGTACATACAAAACAATTTTACAGAGAAGAATTCGAACGCGAATTAAAAGGAGTTTAACGCGGTTTTAAACATTGATTCAGATTAAAAAAATTATAGCAACTATAAAGAAATAGTGACTCAATCAATATTGAAAACTTTCATTATAGCTTCTAAGTTTCTGTTACATCTATCTATCGACAAAAATAAAAATGAAACGTTCTTTGTTGCTTTTACATGCTCGTAATAGATTGAAAACTTGAGACCGGCTGAATTGATTTGGCAAATTTTTTTTATATGTTGGTAATAGACCGAGTAAGGTTCTTCTGGAAAGTAAAATTGGAAAAGTGGGATGTAAAATTAGAAAATTCAGGAAAAGCTGACACTGATTTCATGTAATGAATTCTTAAAATCTTTAGCTATTTTCTGCTCAAATTCCAAAAACCACCAATCCACACGTGTTTCGCCTCTCAACGAAGCATCCTCAGGATATTCTAGAGATCAAACTCAGTCAACTAACCAGCAACATTACATTTAAATATCTATTCAGAATTAATACATAAATGAAATATAACAAAAATAAATAAATAAAAAAACTTACAAAAAAAAAATTGATGTTGCTTAGCTGACCGAGTCTGATCTTTGGAATATCCTGAGGAAGCTTCGATGAAAGGCGAAACACGTGTCGATAGGTGGTTTTTAGAGTTTGAGCGGAAAATAGCTGAAGATTTTAGGAATACATCACATGAAACGGATTTCCGCAAAGTAACAACTGAGTCTATACAATGTCTGACAGTGATTTTTTCTATGAGCTCAAGACTTTAACTCACAAATAATAATATCATAATATAATATAATATTTATTGACTCACAGCAACGAGTGGCCGGAAACAATGACTTTACTATAAATTCTGGTGAAGTATAAAGTATTTATGTGTACTATTTCATTTAAATATACGACTGCCACTTTGCGCTAATGCGATTAGTGTTCTATATTGTCAGTTTTTACCAGCTGCCAAAAACAAAAAAAAAAAATTTAAGTGTCTCTTTATGTAAAAAAAGTTTCTCGAACAATTTTGAACTTTTTTGAAATTTTTTTTCATGTCTTGATTTAAATGAAGATAACGCAATTGGATGGTTGACAGCTAGTAAAATTGGTTACTTTTTACCGTCTGTCAAAAACGTAATTTTGCACGAGAAATGTTAAAGATTGTGAACGGAGTTTTTATCTGTCGTCGACTAATATTTTTAGCACAAAATTAATTACTAAAACTAAAAAACGAGATTGTTTCTTTTTTCTTTGTCTCTCTAATTTGTGCAAAGCATTTTATAATTTATTATTGAAATACATCAGTACAATACATATCATAACGTTAATATTTATACATATATATTATATATTAATATAATAACTTAAAACTAAATAACAGATTTCCTCAAAGTTGCCCCTTCGAAGCTATCATTGCTTAGGGTGCCTAGCAGACTGACAGTGTTAGTCTTTGAATAGCCAAACTAAAATTTCTTATTGATACTGTCAAATACCCAATTCTGTTAATTTTCCTACAATGTACCTTACATTCATTATTTTGCGAGTGATACTTTGAAGACGAGGCAATACGATTACTTCTACAAAGTAGATTCTTAACGTACTAGAGGTTTACGTAATTTCATGTGCTTTCTAATTTAGGTGAACAAAACATCAACGCGCAATAAAATTACGCTTTAACATTATTTTTAGGAAAAGGCATCTATCTATTTAGAATTTGAGATGATAAATCAAAACCAAACCATACCATTTAACCATACTGTGCGTAAAACCGCGCACAGTACGGTTTCATGTGCACACAAAGGATCTTTCTCCCTCGAACATTGAAGTTGTGGAATGAGCTCCCTGTCGAAATTTGCCCAAGAGACTACAGCATAGAATTCTTCAAAAATACACGAAAAGGTTTTTACAAGGTCGGCAATGCGCAAGTGATATTCCTGGTGTCGCAGGCGTCTATAGGGTACCGTAATCGCTTAACATCAGGCGGGTTGCATGCTTGTTTGCCAACTTTGTGGTATAAAAAAAAACATTATAGTGGCAAGTTGTTAACCCATCGCCTACACCAGTTCTTTATAAGAAGATCTTCCCTTAGCCGACTTTTACGACCTATGTGGGAAGATAAGCAGTCTGGTCTGGTCTCTTTCATTCTTACCTCGACTAGCCTGAAAGTTTTCATAGACGTTACAAAATGTCCTGAAACAGTGTCGTATATCACGAAGTGAGGCAAACAAAATTTAAAAAAAGGTAGACGTGTGAGTGAGTTGAGAAATCTATACTAATAGTATAAAGAGAGAGAGAGAGAGAGATAGAGTGGATTTTGTAATTTTGTTTATATGTGGAGTGTAATCTCCGGAACCACGGCACCTACATATTTGAATAACTTTTTCACCATTCGAAAGGTACACTACTCCAGATAGACATAGGCTATATATTCTGTTTTCAACACGAGCGAAGTCGGGATGGGCCGGTAGTACCACATGAAGCAAATGTTTCATATTTGGTTTTATACCAAGTAAAAATGTTTTTTTCATGTAATGTGATAAATATTTTATTTGCTTATCCCTAGATAAAATGAAACGTCTGTCTACCTGTTTGTAATTATAATTCTAGTGGACCAATGTGAATGCTGTTTTTATATTTGCGTAGAAATTTGTTCCCGAAAGCGCTATACCTATATTAAAAACCAAGTACATGTACATATATTATTATTACTGATATCAAATACCAAAATGTCAGCTATACATTTCTCAAATGTAATAACGACGAGCGTAGTGCAACATATTTGTTTCCTGATATTATTAGGTATGTATTATTATTTATTGAGAACAGAGGAGAATCGTTAATATTTCAGGGTCCAGTGATTTTTCTAAAAGATAACGAGTATATAAAAATACCTACCAGTAGCCAATTATAAGTGCCCTTTGTGAATTCCACAGTCAGTGGTCAAAGTGGACATGAGATTTGACTTTACGCGATCGTTACTACCTTCAAAGACGAATGAAAAACCTATATTTAAAAGGGAGGGGCGAAATCAAAGGAAGCCTTTTTAGGCTTATTACACGGATCGGGGACTTTCGAAAAAAACCTCTTGTTTCTAGTTCCGCTCACGGAGGGTGATTGAAGGGGGGTTAATGGCCGCCGAATACCTATTGCAGGAGGCAATTACAAAGAGTGGCATATTGTCTCCCTCGATGGCTGCGATTGAGAACAGTAAAAATCACGAATTTTGTCAATCATTTACTTAGACACAATCTGCTATTATTATTGAGGAAATAAATGTTAACTGTTTAAGTAAAGTTGTTTAGGTAAGAATTATTAGGTATCTATTATGTATTTAGTTTATACAGGCAACATTCTAGCAATCTGGTTTACGACATGGTTTAATCACCAAACACTTACTGTAAAGTTGTTGTACCGCGATGTTGTAGTACACCTCTTAAGGGAATTAGCGTAAAGATATATGGATATGTACATATCGATTACTTATTTACTTATCCTTAGTTGTATGGAAGGATTATATGATTAAATGAAAGCGTTATATCGAGTGTATGTGTCATGACTACCCCGTTAGGGATACAGCGTGAAGATATGTATGTATGTTATACCGTGAAAATGAAGAAAGGAATGCTCAGATGGTTCGGGCACGTATAAAAGAAAGAAGAAAATCAACAGAGCAAAAATAAATGGTAGCAGAAGTGAAAGAGGACCAAGACGATTATGAAGATCAAATAGCCAAAGCGTTAGATGGTGGCAATGTCGAAAGCACTTGCATACCTTGGCGAAAGTGTGTAAAGAGAATGAGAAGATTTGAGGTGACGAAAGAAGTACATATGTAAGGACCACGATGCTTGGGCCTCTAACCTCTCTGTCTACCACTTAAGAGATACAAGGTGAGGATATTTAAGCATACATGTGTGTAACGGCCATTGCCTTCACACACATGCATGCTTAAATTACTCGTATCTTTATAAAATTTTATATAATTATATAAAATGTATTGATTATGTGTTTTGTTTTACAATTGTCGTACAATACTTCCTAGAATATCCTCGAATCTTTTTATACATATTTATTACTAGCTTTTGTTCACGTGGTGGTAACTTACAATAAAGCGTATATCATAAAAACCTTCTCCATGAAAACAAACACATACGTGCCAACTTTCATGGTGACCGTTCAAACGGTGTTGGAGTTAAGCGATTACATATATACGGACATACATTTTTATATATGTGTATACAGAAGAGATTATGAGCCTATAATTCTTTACTTGCGTAAAATTACCTTCACAAAATCTTATGAAAAACTGTGGCTCAGACGTGATGTTTGACATTATCGAAGAGCAGGAAAGGCTTTAAATAAAGCCGCTCGAGTGTGTTGTGAGATAATTTCCAACAAATGCAGGTTTGTACTGTAGTCAATATGTATTTGTATTTTTTATCTTCTATTTAGTTTATGAAAACTTTGCTGTATTTCAGTTGGTGTCATATTTTTCAGTAAGTTAATATTTGTGACTTCAAGTTTGGTAATTTCCCCTGACGGAAAGTTTTTCGTCTCCTACTTCGCTTTTCTACTAGCTTTTTTATGTCACTTCGTTAAAAAACTTGTTATGATTTACACTAAACATTATAAGTACAGAAAAGTAAACAGATCAGTAATATAATGTATTTTATTCAAAATAACATATGTAAACGTATAGGTAATGTACACGAGGTTGGCTTCTTTGAAGCAGTAATTAAATCATCCGAGGCGCTACGAGGCAAATTGTTTAGCATTTTGCTATTTTAAAAGAAACATGGCAATAAAGAATATTCTCTATAAAATTGTATCATGTAGCCCAAAAGTTTTGTTATTTGATAGATTAAAGTACTGCATTGAATATTGCTGTAGGTTTCAGTCGAACAAAAATAAGTCTTAAGTTGACTTAACTTTAAACTTAACAAGAAAGATAATTTTGGTAGTGCAGTGGTTAAACGTGCAAATAAAATAAATAAATAAATAGTTCGAACAATTACACAAATTGTGTGATCCCAAAATTTTAGCGCTAAAAGCGCTAGATTTTTACTTTGGGTCTCATTTAATGAACTCGGGAAGCGTCAGTAACACCCAGACTACAAGACAATTTTGAAAAAGAAATTCATGTGCAAAATTGACCTGGTCAAGAATCGAACTCGCGACACTCGACTTTGCACTAAATGCACTACTACCGTATCAACCGCAGTCTGTTAATACAAATAATATAAAATATTGATTAAATCATATTTATTAGAGGTTATATATGAGTTGTCTAATGTTTGTCAAGCTTTAAATTATGAGAATTTGTAGCGAAATAGGAGGCAAGATGTAGTACAAATCAGACTATAAACCGAGGAGATCGACCTAGACAAGGTGTCGTGTCGCGTCGTTACGGAAGTGACTCTCCGTTACTCGTAAATGGACAGCGAGAATAACCGGAGAACAGAAGAACTTTAATTTTTGTTACAACGTAGTAAAGTGCATATCTATCTAGATCGGTCCATTAACATTGCAATTGCATAATTATATCTAAAATGTGAATCGATGTGCTTCCGCTTTCAAGCCAAAGGTCTCGGCTTTGATTACCAGCCCAGTCAATTTTATACATCGAAATTTTATAAATTGTCTTGGAGTTCGGTCGTCATTGCTTCTCCAGTCCATTGCGTAGTGAACCTCGTATAAATTCTAGTGTTTAGGGATCACATAATTCGTGTAACTGGTTGAAGTATGAATTGAGTTAATATTGAGTTTGGTCGAAAAAATAGAAACATCAAATAATATGAGGAATCAGTGAGGATGGTGTGGTGGGTTAGATTTTAGACGACTCATAAAAAGAATGCCTCCCTTATTTCTAACTTTATATACATAAATGTATGTAGATTTTTGGCTTATGTGGATAAAATAAATGTCTAAAAGGCAGGTAGATTGTTAATGATTATGTAATACAATATTTTAACGTCCCAATATTCAACAGCGTATTCGTTAAGAAAAAAATTCTGTGATCTCCGTTTATTCTCGGCAGTAAACCGCGGTTGAGGGCACTGACTCCACCCCCAAAGGTTAGAGGGTCGGAAAAATCGTCCCAAACTAATGGAGCGGACGACGAGAATGAACATTTAAAAGTTGCTAGCGAAGCCTTTTCAAATAAAGCGGGGTATTCATATGACTACCTCGCACGCATTTTTAAGCAATACTGTCATTTTTACATTTGGATAACCGGAGTTGCTAAAGTTTGACAGGCGTTTTATTAGTACAACATCTCTCTAATAAAACTAACGCCATTTCAGTGACTAACAAACAACGTACAGTCAACATCAACTGGTTGGTCAGAAATATGAAATTTTTCACAGGAGTACCTTCTATAACATAGGTGAGCACTATGAAAGGATTATTGAAATTCATCTCTTAAATGGGTTGAATAGAGGATGAAAGTTTAGAAAAAATTTCGTTGTTGCCGACGGGAAATTCCGGCCACAGTTTTGATATAATATGGTCACAAATATTTTTGTTATGACTTTTATTAACATTAATTATGCCGTAGGTCACATTTTCTGTGAAATACTCGTATTATATACCACGGATTAAAAGATGTATCTACCATATGTCGTTCTATCTATCATTTCATCGGTAAGAGATTTTTACCAAAAATTGTACTTATTCCATTTTTATGCTCTCACTACCCAACCGATCTTTATGTTATTGTTTACAGGAAGCTTTTTGTTATATATTTATTTAGTTTCACATAAAAAACCTCACAAACATTAACTAATAAAGAATATCAAAAAAGTGAGCTAACTTAAAGTTTTATGATTTTTACTATTATCTATATACATACATAAATTACATGTGAATATTTTGCTTTATACTTAGTATAATATATGCTTCGTTTGCCGACCACGAATGTAGAGTAAAAATAACAATTTAAGCTACGACGTTTTAAGGGAGCATTCAAGCTTACTCCAGTAATTTGGAGTCTCTATGCTGCTGCATGAATTTTATTATAACTGGTGAAAATAGAAAATGCTTAGATGGCACATTACAGAGATCGTTTTGAGTGCAATTTTGTGAAGAAGATAGCAGAGAACATTATTCGCTTTATCTATGACTAGAGATCCGACCTGGCTACGCCTGACTACAATTTAGTTTTTAAAGTGGTACTACAATTAGTCCTATAAATAATATGGTAATTTTTATTACATATAAATTTTCCCGAAATGTGCAAATATAATATAAATAATGCGAAAGTCGTATGGATGTGAATACGATTTTAGTGGTTCCCAGACAGACAAACAGATGGTGCCAGCGATCTTATTACTATGTAGTGAATGTTACTTTGATTTTGTCAGCAGGGTTGATTATTATTTAATATTAGATTATTTAATTAATATGAAATAACTATTTAAAATTTTAAGTTTTTGGCTTATCTAAACTAATATTAAGAAGAGGTAATGTTTGTAGGTATGAGGTAATCTCCAAAACTACTCATTTTATTTGACTCATTTTGATTCTTCCACCAGTATTTAGAATGGACCTTCCGGGTGGACGTCGGTTGACATAGGTTGTATATTAGCTTGTTAAATTCCACGTGGGCGAAGTCGCGGGCAACACCTAGTAAATGATAAGTCACTAATGATGATCCCTTGGCAGACTGTTACGGTTTACGTGGTGTCCCGTGGCAGGCAGGCAGTCAAAAATATGTAATACGCGTTTGACTATTAGTAATATGCTATAACCGTGCTTAAAAAAAGTTTTTATTTTGAAACCAAATATATACACTTCAATTTTATTTAACTATACAAATATAGATATAAAATACCCTTATTAGTTAAACTTCTAACTACGAGAATATCATAATATGTACTCAACATGTAAATAAATAAAATGTAGTTACGAAGATTTGAAGTATGTTAAATGTAGAGTTATTGTAAGGGATATTCGTGGGTAGACATCGTACGCTCTCTGTTGTTGGTTTTGTATAGAAAACGGTCATAAAAGCACAGAAATGGCCCTGTTTGCGTAAATCTGTATACTGAGGAATGTGACTTTGTGAGGCTTAGAAACTCAACGTTTTTTTGGGAATTCGTATGGCAGTGAAGATAAACGAAAGGTAACTTATTTACAGGGAAACAATTACACTAATACAGTTAAAGTTCTTCCAATTTTATTATGAGAGTCCGTTTGCAAAATAGATTTACGTAATAAAAAAAAGATAATTATGTCAGCTTCACAACAAAGGTTATTACATTAATTAGAGATCTGCGATAGTTTAAAAACATTTCAACGACTCGAACTAGATTAATGGGTTTCCTGCGTATTAATGGGGCTGAAAATAAGAGTTTGACTTCACTCGCTTTCTGTATATACTAACAGTCCTATACTCTTATGATCGGATAAAGGTAGTCAAATAAATTGTATAGATTCAGACCTGGACCATGAATCAAAATAGACAGATATTTGCTCTAAGAGCGTGTCTGTTTTTTTTGACCTAGTTTCCAGGCTATAATATGCGTGACTAGAGAAGAGTCACAATCCAACAATACATAGCTGAATATGACATTTTTATTTTTGTGAATACTAGTAGCTAAAATAGTAGATTTACGAGTATTTTGCAAATAATTATATCAGTAATGCACGTGATGTAGGTCATGAGCTGATACGAATTACACTGACAGTGCGAGGTTACCATACTTACTATAGCTAACTCTTTTACTCGTGGTTACGCTCGATTAGATAGAAGGAGAGACACGTAAATTTGTTTGACGCACGGTGGTAATAGCGGCAACTTATTATGGCTTCGTCCGTTATGTTTCTGGGTCCGAGGATTCAGATGTTACTTTGTGGAAATCCATTTCATGTGACGAGTTCGCATAATTTTTAGCTATTTTCCGCTCAAAATCTCAAATTTGTTAATCAACACGTGTTTCGCCTTTCAACGTCAAAATCTCGAATACTCGGTCAGCTAACGAGCACCGCGTGTCAGATGTAGTTTCAATGTTATCATGTGTAGTCAAAAGTAATCTCTGATTTTCGTTATATTTAAATTAAAATTAGTATAAACTTGTGAACGCAGCGTGTGAGCTTTTACTAAGAATTCTCTCTTTATATAATGCACGCATATGTACGTATGTATGTATCATAGAAAATGAATGCATCTTCTTTATTAATAATAAAAAGATATGTAATACTTCGATCTCGACGGCACTCAAATGCATTCTGAACCGATACTCGTTGTAAACCGATAAACCGCGATTTCAATCCACAGATACGTGAACAGACTAGAATTGGGAGACATATACATATTTCTGTGAATTTCTATACCGATCTAACTTGATCCTCTTCAAGTCGAGGAAAACGTCGCTATAAAGCGTGATATTCTACACTGCTAGAGATCTTGTTATAATGGTCGAATAGGTAACATGCTAACATGTAACGCTTGTTAGGATAATGTGGTATAGAAAATTTCTACCCAAACTATGCTTTAAGTTATAATAATTTTAGAGTTATTTTTTCCAATTTTATTTGTATCAGAACTAATACATCAATGAGTATATTATAATCACAAAAACTGTATGTACTGTTTTTAGCTCTTAATTATTTTTGATTTAATTTTGTTAGTACTAGATGTACTTACATACTCATTTTGGACAGCCTTCAGGTGTAGGTACGAACTTCAGATGTAGTACATCTACTTTCAAACCAATGACCTCATATTCGATTTTAAGTCAAATCAATTTAAAAAATGATCTATTTGGAAAGTAACACTACGCTAATTAATTAAGGTACGTTTCGAGTTCGTTGTATGGCACCCATACAGTATAACATGTAGTTTAGGACTATAGAAGTATATTATGTAGAGTACAGGGCCGATTAGTGGTGGTATTTCATTTAGCTAGGAGGCATCTTAGACAACGACTGCATGAGCTCTCGACTCAGTAGACAAAATAAGTTTAGGAACCTAGAGTATAGAGGAACCCAGAAGGAAAACTGCAATTCTGAAGAACGACCCACGCCGCACATCGAATGTTACAAATATGTACCTAGCGGCACTGACATATACTTCTTAAAAATCAGTGATACGGTGTCTTGTTTTTCAAGTCGGGGTCTGGGTTCAATTCTTGGTTAGACGGATTGGTAGAAGTTTGTGTCATGAATTGTTAGGAAACAACATTTTTTAAAATGGCTTGGAGCCTGGCTTTTATTGGGAGCTCCTCCAGTCCGTCCTGGTGTACCCAGAATATAAGCCTGGTGGTTTAATTGGTGTAATTGGAATAAGTATTTCTGGTGTATTTCTTAATAATATTTATATATTATTTTAATATCGTTTCCAAACTATGAATACAAATTGTTGTGTGGATGAAAAATAAAATTGGGTTGATTGACTTTTTTGTCCCGGTGGGATTAATTTATATTTAAATATTTATAACCCCGTACTAAGCAATGTATTTTTATGAGCAAGAATTATTATAAAATCGAAAAACCTTAAAGAATAGAAGTACATTTGTTAATTCATTACTGAAGTTGTGGTCACACACAATCCGGTGAAAAATGTTATCTTCGCTTCTTTAGTTTCGCCATAGTAGAGCAAAAATCTTGTTAATTACGTATGTGTTGTTGCATACACATTTATAGAAAGATTAAAACAAAAAAAAGGCAATTTCAAACACATCAAGAAGTCCAATGTCTTTTACTACAAAGGACGTCGTTATTTTATACCTATATCATTTGCAATATTTGTCTGACCGCGTGCGTCGACAGCGTCCCCGACCCTATATGATTGATGATCGGCCAACTGGTCCGGATAAGACAATGTACCGGAAGATATGACCGGACCGGGTAAGCCGGAAAACTAGTGGAGTAAGCGTATTATAGAATCCCTATCGAAGTATAAATTATAAAATAATTTTTTCGAAGACACAGACATGTTACAAAAATACACACAATAAATGTGTATAGTATATGATGTGATATTCAATCGTATGCGCATTATTTATATTTTTAAAGATGTAATTTTTATCCTAAAGATTATATTATTGCTTTACATTTCCTGCTTATGATAAATTTTGGCTAAGGTTTAAGTGAACTATTAGTATAATTCCAAAGACATATTTTATGTGTTGTTTTGACATTTGAATATAGACTTTTCATAGTTCACTAATTTTTTAAAGCGAAATACCACTCATTGAGTATGCGTGCGTAAAATACTGCGTAATGTAAAATAGTGAGTATCTTTTTTTATAAGTATTAACATCGTATTATTATTAGCACTGAATGTAAGTAATTTTGTATTTTTTCGAAAATGCATAAAACTGAGTTTAACATGTCATGTAGTTATTCTGTTACTAGGGGGTTTTTGTCACATCCTCTACATCCCCTCTTTTCCCCTCACTCATTCAATCCCTGATTACCACGGAGGTTGTGAATCACTTACTAATATTTTAAAAACATCGATTTTTTATTTACGTTATACAGTATAACAATTCATCTATAATCACTGTATTAAACGTGAAGCGAAAACTTCGGATGCCGTTTTAAGAATATTGCGCGCACGGAGGAGTGTGAGATTTGCCATAGCGAAAATGTATATGGAGAGGAAGTGCAGAAAGCTAAAATTTTTAAGTAAAATCTGTCTATATAAATTCGTAGATAATTGAGCATCAATTGATAATCAATTAAAATCGCAAAATGCCATTTTTTTCACCCGACTGTACAAACCTGCTTATATCTCGGAAACTAAATGCCGACCACTGGACCCTTTTTGCTGTGCTATATATATATATATTAAAATGACCAAATCTGAATATTATGTTATTCCGATGTCTGAATATTACAGATAACTTTTTTTTAAATTATATATTTATTTGTATGCGCCATTTACAAAATCTTTAAAGAAATGGTTAAAGGCAAAAAATTTTTACAGTATAACTGAATTATTTAAATAATGACATTCTCAATTATGTTGCTATGACAAATTTAATATGTATCTTTTTTTTTTAAATCCATTTTTAATTATATTGTCATGATTATTTTGTATTTAAATAATTACTTGATTAGATATGTATGTATGTTGATTTTTTAAATGTTTGTGTATTTTTTCTATTGCTATTGACCCATAATATTGAGTTAACATTTGTATGCTAACTTGTTAGCGAAATGTGTGTTACTTATAACCTTTGTACCATCTGCGTTTTATATACCACATTTCTTACGAATAAAGATTTATTATTTATTATTATTTATTTATTATTTATTTATATTTATAAAATTATATTTATATTTATTCATGAAACAAACAGAAATGATGATACCTACAGAACTATAAACTGTGTTGCAGATATCCAAAAATAAAAAATACTTTTTGTTTTTATTATTCTATCATAGCTATTTATTATATTAAAAAAAATATAAAATGTTTTACCTGCTTATGTGTTTGCGCAAATCATAAAAGTCGATCAGGGGATAAGGCTTATTATAAGGAGGTTGTACGGGGCTATGAACTAGCAAGTATGGTAGTCGCTCTCTAGTTTCGCTTTAGTACCTATCTTTTTGTGATCAAAATAATAAAATTTCTGTTGTAACTTCACTGCTCCTTGACACTCTGTCTACCCCAAAAAAATAATAGCATGAAGACATGTGTGCATGTATATATAAAATAACTTGCATCTACCTAATAACGAAAATAAAACCATCCCTAGGTAACAATGAAATTAAAATTATTGGTTAACCAAATAATAATTAAACTTTTTTACTCATTATCTTTAATTTTAGGGCATTATGGTTTTACGATGGAATTTTCGAAGTTCATGTAATTTTAATTACATTTTTATATGACAAAACGACCTATTTTATTATCCATACGTAATGATACAAACTAGTTTAGAAATGAAGTAATAAGTGTTTGACAATACGCGTTGAAGTTTGTTTGGCGGTTCAAATGTTTTACTGTCTGCTTAATAGCATGAAACTGAAAGCTGGCGTTTTAAATGGGTCTTATGGTATGGACAGTGTATCATAATTAAGGGAATCTATTAATTTACTTGTAAATCGTGAAATAACACAAAGTAGGCATTTTGGTTAAAAAATAATTAACCTAATTAGGGATATTGCTGAAAACAATGATAATATAGTTAACAATTTCTTTTCCAATATGCGCATAAAGTACGTAATATGTGGTATTGCACTGCGCTAGTGAGTTATATATCCACGTCAACGATTAAGAACATAAGAAGTCATCATGGTCATGTAGACGAAGAAATAAAGACCGCAATATCGTCTCTGACCCGGACACTCAAGGAAATTGAAAGGTCGACCCGGTTCGCCCGACCCGGCTGTACCTTTCCGCTACATTGTCTTATCCGGCCATACATCATTTTGGCCCGTTTGGCCCCGGAACGATTGGATACCGATAACCAATAATGTCGCATTTTCTACCAGGTCTTATGCGGTTATTTTTATTAATGGTGACTTGTAAGTACATTATATGCGCATTATTCAAATATGAGTATTACGATTCTAGTTTTTCTCAGAAATACCTAAATTGAAGAAAGTATGTTAGTAATTAAAAGATTATATACTATCCAGTTTTTCACAGAAATATCTAAATTGAAGAAAATATGTTAGTAATTATAAGATTATATACGATCCGAAAGAACAGTCTATAGAATTTGATGCGAATTAGATGCTAATTACATAATACATTTGGAACGAATACAAAATTATTTAGTAGAAATAAGACTGACGTAATCAATCAATTTGGGTTCAGTTCGTTCCTTGGTTTTGTAATGTTATAATTATATCATAGTTTTCAATGTTTTCATTAAATTTTGGCTTTTTATGTTTTGTTTTAATGTGACTTTATTGTTTTTTCATTATATCATGTTTTATAATAAAAATTCTTGATTAAATAGGGTTTCATTGTGTTCACGGTTGAAGTATTCGCTTTAGGTGTTCGTAAACGATTTTACTGTAATGAATAGGATACTATGTAAATAGGCTTCACGGGTAAGAGAAATACAAATCACGTGTAACTATGCAAAGTTCTCATCGAGCCGTGCCTTAATAAACATATCAAGAATCGGACGAGCATGTAGAAACTTGGGGGAGGGCTCCCACTTCGCCCGCCGATATTATCAAGACAGCGGGTAGGGAAGGTATTATGAAATATGAGGGTCACATCTCGGCCGAGCCCGATACTCGGATTAAGGGGGTCGAGCGCTAATCTCTCGCTGACTTCGTCGAAATTGCTCATTTCCACCGACAATAGAGTTACAAATTCGATCGCACCTGTTCCGAAATTAGAAAAGTTTAATCTGCTATCAACCCGTTGCGATTAAATTTTTCGGACGACTTTCGTAAAATCAGAAAATGGAAAATAAGCTTGAAATTGCCTTTTTTCAAAGCGTTGACGTCGTTATCGCCGATGGATGAAACAGGAGGGTGGTACATTAAGATGTCGCCTAATTTAGTACCTACTTGTCAAGAAAGGGAATGTTCGTCGTAAAATTTTGCAGCGACTCCATTTAATTGCTTTTATGTTTTTGAGTTTTACAATTGTCGTCGGAAAGTTTCTGTTCCGTCAATTTGCTCGTTAAAATTAATTTGTAGAATTGGTTAAGAACGTCGAATGCTTTGTTTTATGAAGTTATATAGAACGTAAAATACGAGATTCTGTTAAGAAATATATAAATATTTTAAATTGAAACTCGATACTGAAAACACCTCAGATTATGCTATTCAGCGATTCTACTACGCTACTACATATTAACATTACGAAAAAAAAAGAAAGATTTTCCGTTTGTTTTTTATTCTTATGAAAACTATTGGTCCAATCAATCTCATATTTTAGACATAGTGGCTGTGTTTGTTGCCACAACTTAGGCTACTATTAGCTAGTACTACGTTTGGGAACCCGTGGGTAATCATTACAGTGAATATTTAATTTAATTTATTTGTGTCACATTACGTATAAATTTAAGCTTTGCACTCTTCCTACATATATTCAACTATGCCAAATCTCACACTTCTCCGTGCGCCCAATATGCTTAAAAAGAGCCACAAAGTTTGATCTACACGTAGATAATTGATACAAAAACAAAAAAATGTAATATATTAACTAAACACACATTCAATATGTATTTGATGCTAGTTAGCATCAGAACGAGCAATTTCTGCTTTGCCTATGTTACAGGTTGTACTTTCACAACGTACTGTGCGTTAATAAATGTCTTCTACATATAACAATAATTATGTATTGTGTATATATAACATTCGTGCGAGTTGAATACATAACAAAATAACATTCTGCCACAGCTAATACCTACCTAAGTATCACAATACGCTTTGTGTCCCACAATATTGGAGGTCAGTCAACCATCTAAAGGTAACCGTGTACGTGAAGCGGTTACTAATCGACTAATTGAGTTACATCTCTCAGCTATAATTATAGGGATAATTACGAAGAGCACTTTCGTGAACCACTGATTGCGCTTTTAAAGCGGACCACCACAATCTTACATAATATATACCTACATATTATATACTTCCAAACAGGTTTGGGAGACAAAATATATTGTATAGACTCAGGTGTTACTTTATACATAGAAATGAATCAATTTATATATTGGTACTACCTGTACCCGCATTTCAACTGCGCAGAGAATTTTTTCATAGCTCTTCTGGATCAGATTAGATTACATGTACATATATACATGTACAAAGATTGTTTTTGAAAAAAAATCGTACCGTTTTCTAGCTTATACGTCTGCCTCCAGGCACAAACTATCTACACCAAATTTCATTGTAACTAATTCAGCGGTTTAGTATTTCCTATTCAAAGGTTTATCCCCCTTTTCACCTCCTTAGGGGTAGGTTTTTGATAAAAAAGTAACCTGTCTTTTTGATAAAGTCTGTCATCGCACCAAATTTTACCATAATCGGTTCAGCGGTTTAGCATTTCTCATACAAAGTTTCATCCCCCTTTTCACCTCTTTAGGTGCAGATTTTTGATAAAAAAAAGTAACCCACGTCCATTTCCTGACAACCAACTATCTCCATACCAAATTTGATCATAATCGTTTATTAACTATTTTCACTCCTTTGGGGGTAGAATTAAAAAAAAAATTAGTGCATCATGAGTGCAATTACATGTTCTTACCACGTACCGATTTTTATCAAGATCGGTAAAGCCGTTCTTCAGTTATAAAAGGACATACAGACAGACAGACCGACAGACAAAAATAAAAAAAAATGGTAGAATCGAAGTCAGTGATTCATAAAATGACTATCAATCACAAAATTTGACAATAAAATCATAATTACAGACAGACGCTAGAGATTTATAGTAGTACAGATAGAAGATAGGAGAAGATATAGATGATAATCATAATATTTTTAGCTATTTTTCGTTCGAAGTTCCAAATTCAGGTGTTTTGCTTCTCAACGAAGATTTGCAGGAATTTCCAGAGCTTGGACTCTATCAGTTACCCGGCGCTGAGTCTGTTTCACTCGGAGTACTTGTTTTTGGGTAGCTAACAGATTCCCAGTTCTGGAACTTACTGAGGATGCTTCGTTGAGAAGTGCAATACTTATCGATCGACTTTAATAACATGTCAAAAGCACTCGCATACCTAGGCGAAAATGTGTGAGGAGAATGATGAGATTTGAGGAAGCGAAAGAAGTAAGGACCGTGACGCTTGGCGCTCCGTCCTCTCTGACTAAACTCGCGCATTAAATGTCTTAAACGAAGGTGGCACTGAAATCCATTACGAAGTTAAAAGTTATAAGTGAACACACGGACGAACGCGGATACGCAGATTGAGACTGTTTTATACTTCAACTAATTACAAATAGAGTTGCCAGCCGTATTTGATAATAAAGTACAGTACGTTATTTCGGAACTACACATATTTTATACTGTATGTGAGTAATAAAGTACGTGAAAATAGTCGTAGTTTATTTTACATATTTCGTATAACTTTTTAAGGTGTTATTTTATTACTTTCTAAAAGACACAAAAATGTTGAGTGATTTTTACGTGTAAAGATACGGATTGCGTTGATAAATGTTAACGAACATCGATTCGTTTTTAACCGGTACCTAAAAGTTATGGTGCCAATTTACATTACTAGTGGTAATTTTTCAAAGTAACAACAAGAAAAATAGACTACGGAAAAAGTAGTCAGTCAATAAAGTAATATGAAAAGTAAATATACTTTATTTGCTTAACAAAAAAGATGGCAACCCTAATTACAAAGTTGAGATGACACCCCCACGTACTTCCGTAAAACCTATGACACCTGCTACGCGTATTACTATCCTGAGCAGCAACGCAGCTGTTTTTCTGTGGTTTAGGCCTCGGATCTAATGCTGTGAATCACTAGATTTACGGTATTTATTTCTTATTTGCGCCGATTGTTGTTATGAAATATATTATAGCGGACTATTATCTGTCTTCCGAAGTACATATTTGTTTATATAAGTCTTCTATTATACTTTTTTGTTATATTCCGTGTGCTGCGTTAGTTCGGAACATGTTTTAAAAAGCAAATGTGTTTACTATATATAATATAAATGTATATTCTGTTAGCAGACTAAATTAAATTATTAATAACAAAATTCTATGATATTTCAACTGAAATGAAGTGTTCCTTTAATGTTAGTAGTTGAAAGATGAGGTCATGGAAGTCATACTAAACAATGTCGAAGCTTTGTAACTTGCTCTTACTTGTTCAGTGCAGTATACAAATTAGGTAAATGTAGCCACATGCCACCAGTTGGGAAATGAAAAATTAATGCTGCTGTTATGTCCAATTATTAGGGGACAAGTTCCTATTGCGCTGTTCATACGGTTTTAAACATTACCAGCAACAGTATTGGTAGCAAATATTCTTATACAAAATGATGAATAAATTAAATACTTGTATAGGAGATCTGTACGTATGTCTGTAAGTTTTGGTTTCTCAGTGCTATATATAATAAAGAGAAAAAAATTGATTCTTTGTTTATAATGGATAAACTTAAAATCTACTCAACCGAATTAAAAAATTATTTCACCTATAGATAGCTACATTATCAGCAAGTAACAGATTGTATTCTATTAAAAAAAATCCTACCCGTACGAAGCCGGGGTGTGTCACTAGTCACATATAAACCCATAAATCTACTTCTAGAATTGACGTCAAGGCATAATTTTAGGCCTTATATCCTGTTCACCTTGTGGGGGCAATGGTGTGAAAATTGGTTTTTGTGTATATAATAATACTTACGTGTGAATATTGTGTAAAAATTTGCTTATAGTTTTTACATACCTAATATTTTATGTTACACTAGATTTGGTCGGCAACTTTGTCCGTCTATATTAAGCAAAAAATTCCCTACTTATTACAAGGTCTTATGTTTTTAAATTTAAGGGTATATAGTAAAATAGCAGAAAACACTTTTAAAATGCTTTGGAATCAGAAAACTCTAGTAAACCCAACAATTTCTCGCAAATATTTTCTATCTACAGACAAGGTTTTGTCTTTAATTTACGTAGTCAATGCTAAAATGCAAGCAATGCTAAAATGTAGTATATCATGTCAAAAAAAATAGGTATAACCTGAAATTGTATGAGCGAAATAGCTTATTCGCTCGTTAAAATATTTGAGTGGGTAATGGCGTACAAACTTACAATGATATCGACATGTGGATATTTAAGTACAACTAATATTTATTGCACACATATAAACAATCTATTTATGTAAATACGTGCACATGACGTGGCACGACACTCGTGAGTAAATATAAATATTTATGTAGAAGAATGTACACAAATGTACGTACTCGTATAACTTGTGGATATAAAAACCACGTCGACTCCGTGGCTCGTGACGCTCTTAACCCTATGGGATGCTCCAGTCGTAACACAGATCCATCTCTCGCACGTGGTCCGTCTACGCCACGGGATTGACAAAATCGTATTCTGTTTTTGTTTTATTTTATTCAGCTTCACTTATTTTAGCGTTATTTTTCGGTTAAGAACAAAACAATAGATATATTAGAGCAAAACTGTCAAAATATTATTACATGTTTTATTCCCGTCTCAAATATTAGTCAATAAATCGAACTCTTTCAGGAAAGTAAAAAAATGAAAAAAACATCAGACTTCTTTAATAAAGTAAAAAATATGTAGTAATGACGATGTTTTTTTATCAGGCTCTGTCTAGAATCAGTAGGTAACCGGTAAACGAAAAATAGTTAATAATATTGAATATCTCGGAACTTCCACCTAGATCGCAATGTGAAAAAAGCGCGAGTAAAAAATGAAACGTTGGAAGGAAAAGAAACAACTATTCGCAGTTAACTATGACATCACATCGTTAGATAAATTCAATGAATGTCTTAAGTGCATTAGCCACGTGAGACGAGCAGGCACTAAAGACCCGTCATCTCAACTTTACTCGGTGGCCCCGAAACGAATTAGTGGCACATCGATTTATTATCTGACCACTAAAGCAAGAAGATTGTGTAATCGTTAAGGGTTCCGGATTTTTTTTAATAGTTTGAAAGGGATCGCTAATGAAAGAAATAAAGCGAACAGCCAGTAGCTAATAGAGAATAATAACCTTTTGATCGTATTTTCAAATCTAGTTGTTTGTTGTATTAAATGCAACACATAACTTCACAATAATACCATATCCCATTTAAGGCGGAAAAATTGTTTGATTCGCGCAAATATTATTTATATATATTAAAGATTTAAATATTATTTATATATATTAAAGATTTAAATATTATTTATATATATTAAAGATTTAAATAAAATATTATTTATATATATTAAAGATTTAAATTTAACAATTTTTGTGTACATGTCTACACTAATATTACAAAGAGGTAAACTCTGTTTGTTTGTATGTAATGGATAAACTCTTAAAACTACTCAACCAATTTAAAATAATCTTTCACCTATAGAAAGCAACATTATGAGCAAGTAACTTAGGCAGTATTTTATTTCAAAAAATATTTCTATCTGTGCGAAGCCGGGGCGGGTCGCTATTATTATATATATAAAAATCTAATCTACACGTGTTCGTATTTCTTTTCATCCTAAACGGCTTAACCGATTTCGATGAAAATTAGAATAAAAATGGACTAAGCCCTGGGGAAGAACAAAGGCTACTTTTTAGTTTAACGTGGACGAAGTCGCGAGCTACAGCTAGTATAAAATGTGTATATATATAGAAAGATACATTGTATATGTACTGAAGGAATTAAAAAATAGTTATACTTAAGTCGCTTATTTGCCACGTAAAAAAGTCTGAGTTCAAGGCATGTTATAAATTGGAGAGTAAAATACCGTAGGTAAAACATTCTTAGAATTTATAAGAGTTTTATAATGCGCCTTCGTCTTGACGGTACCCTAAAAACTTCCCCATACTAATGGAGCCAGTCAATTACTTAAGACCGGGGAAACTCGATCATAAATCCGGGCTATCGATCAAAGTTCGCCCGCTGACCGTGCGGCATTCTACTATATACAGGATGAAATATAGCTTTTCTATATTGTGAACCGGTTGTTACTTGATGCGTGATTGATTTATTGTATTATACCTACGTATTGCTTCTTTGAACATTTCTTTCATTTCATATTATAATTTTAATAACATAAAAGTTAAGGTTAAGAGCAGGAGTTAGATCTTTTTGCGGGCTGGCACAAGCGATTCGAGAATTTAAAATAAATTTAAATTAATATTGATGACTTAAGGTTAGGTTTTATTAAGCTGTAATATTTATTCTTAAACGTTGTATAGAGATTTCGTTTTGTAATCTTGAGTTTGTGTGTCATACATAATAATTGATATATTGATAAAATTAATAATTGAGGGCGTGGGTAGTTGCGGATAGCTGCTATAATTGTACAAATGCATGTACTTGAAAAGATTAGAGGTCTTCTGGTTTACTGTTGCGTAAAATTTATTGAATTTAATTACACAAAGGTGAATATTGAATCTCAGGTGGCAGGATAAAATAAATTGAGATTTAATTACGATCTTATATCTATTAGATAATTATTATTGTTCGCTTGTTAAACTTTTATTCTGGTAACAAAATTTTAGATTTCTATGTTATTGTTATGTACATGTAACACGGTAATAATTATATTTTTTATTACATTTTATTGCTCGTACATATATGCAGACAATAAATGAACGAAATTTGAAACTCAAATATTGAAATGGCTAAAAGGAAATAACTGTTGCGCAGGCTTATAAATGTTAAAAAGTTAGAAAGTCGGCGTCAGCGATAAGAAACAGTACAAATTATTTTAAAGAAAAATTTTGAATAATTGTTCAAATAATACGTTTTAAAGGCTTATTTATATATTCAATTCGCGGAGTGGTTATAAACTCTATTTATTGACCAATTAAAATTTAAAATTAGGAATAGATTGCCGACGCACTTAAGTATAAAGTTATATTAATGTAATCTATATAGATATATAAAAATCTAGCTTCCGTATATTTGCGTCCACAAAACTCAAAAACTAGCTGATAGATTGATTTGTAATTTGTCCATAATATATTTTTTTAATAGGAGAGTGTTTATATATAAAAATTTAGCTTCCATATGTTTGTGTCCACAAAACTCAAAAGCTGACTGAGCCACAGCGAAGCGTGGCCGGGTTCAACTAGTGTGTTATAAAAATAGAATGTTAGAATACTAAAAATTCTTTTGAATGAATTGAATAAATATCCTACCAAAGAAACGAATATCTCGAGTCTTACAAGGTCTTTTTTTATTATGTCTGACACAATTGTAATTCTTGGCAAAAAGAAATAGCAACATTTTATCAAAGGAAACACTAATGCGAGTTGACCGTTCGGCCACACCCGTCACATGTCAATCGTAAACGCCTGCCGTACGTAACAGTGTGGAAAAATCTTAAGTTAGACATTATTACTCAACAGGAAACAAAAAAAAGAAATGTAAGTTACTTTGGATAGATTATTATTTATTTTAGATAAAATGTGTACTTTCTACGAGAAATACTTATTAATGATTGATTTTAGTTCCTAGATTTCAAGGAAAAACTATTTTTATTGCTGTAATTCAATGAAAAGATTTTCGAATACGATATAAATTAATCGCTCATATATGTATAACAAGACTTGCTTAGTTAGGATCATATAACAGCCTTTGGCTGTGATGATGATTTGAATGCACTATATTATCTATTATTATTAAATTATTGCAGGTAAGTGTTGTACACACATTTTTACAAAGTTATCATCATTAAAATTAATATAAATCGTATTATAAATTACCATAGTCACGACTTTTCTGTTGAGTGTCGCACAATCAATAATTATAAACAATCATCACACTAATTAATTAATAATATCAAAATAGAACAATAGATGTCAACAGTATAAAATAATAACAACAGTACAATGTGTGAATGACAACAAATTCACGGTACGCTATGAAATGGTAACAGATTTCACAGATTATTTAAAATAAAAATAATACAAAATATTTCTTAATCATTACATCACTACCACGCATTCATGTCATTTATTTTGTCATTTATTTTGTAATATGCTTTTTTACAGAGGGAAGTTTTAATATAGTTTTTATGTTAGGAGAGATTAGTAATGTCAATTAAAAAACCTTCTCATAAACATTTTTACATTTTTGGTCACGTTCAGTTGCATATGTTGTTGTTAAACATATTTTCGTCACACGATAATTAAGTGTGTAAAAATTAAGAATGTTAATAGAAGCTGGCAGAAAATGTTAAAACACAACGTGACCTACCAGCTTTTTGATAGGTCTTTTATACGTGATAATACGTAAATTCTAAAACTCATTACAATCGCAAATTAATGTTAAGTTCATAAACGACAATGTTTCTATACACTTGATGAATGATTTCATATAATATTGTAATTCTCCCGATTCCACTTTTACCATAATTTTCTGTAGGGGTGTTTCATGCGAAATGAACAACGAAAAAATGTTAGGGTTTCAAATTCACTTATGCTTGACTCCGACTCACATGAGACTCTCAGTCAATTTTTTTGTTTTTTTTTAAATCTAGGTCTTTATTTTTGTGATTGTTGCTTTTTATCGAAACGAGTAAGAAACGAGTATTAGTGTGTTACTAGACATTATGTTATGATTTCCGAAAAGTCCTACACCATCTTTAAACAACATAAAAACTGTACATAAAAAACTATCATAATAACATTACGGTTTTTTCGCATTTTCATAAAGAACAATCACACTGATTTTCGTAGAGTATGAACTTCAGCTCGGCACATTAGACTTTAAAGTCTACCACCGAAACTCATTCAGATCCCATTCTCAAGCTTTGCGGACATTTTTTGATACATTTTAAGATGATTTTTTAAGATATGTTAAATTTGTGAGTAATAAATTTTAAATGTGAAGTTAAATTTTTTTGCACGTAAAACAAATCAAGTTTTAAATTCAATGGCAGGACAGAAAAGAGCATGAAACTTTTTATAATAAACATTGTTTTATTTATTTTTATATGTGATTCTTAATCTGAGTAATGGCCTTTGAAATGGGACACACATTACCCTTATCTAAATTTTCAGAAGGCTGTAACTTGGTAACTCAGCTTCAGTCATAAGAAAAAGGTATGCTATTATGGGATTTGCAGCTTTAACTTATAACCAAATATAAATTAATTTGAAAATGTATTTTTTTTTCGTTGTACGTTTTGCGTGAAATTATTCTATTGTATCTTTCTCCTGTTGTTTGCTATAAACAAAAATGTTAAACGAATTTATCTGGCGAAAATAAAACTAATCTATTCCTACTTTACACCAAATTAATAAACAAATTTACATAAATAAGAACATTACAGTTTTTAATAATGAAAAATATTCAAAAGAGGGAGTCTGTTTAACAAGAAGTTGGTCGTTTCAGTTTATAAAATTATTTTCTTTAAATTATCTCAGTGTTTAGTAAAGTCGACATTTCAGTTCCCGTTAACGAAAAAGTAAAAATCTACGAGATCCGTTTGTAATCAAAAAAATCTTTGAGATGTTAAAAGACTGGTCACTCATCTTTTCATAAAGGTGGAACTAATAATGTTGGAAGTGGATGGTTTCTATTAAGTAGCTTTCTATTAAATAACTTTGTATTAAGTTCAAACTTCTAGTAAGTTATATTTAGAATGTAGTTACCTTCTAAAACGTATGTCATGTGATATCTACGTGATGTTAAATTAATATCAACATTTAATAATAGATAAAAAGCTCGTTCTCATAAATAATTAAAACACTACACACGAAAGTTTGTAGACTTCGGCGTTAATATATTTTTTATCAAAAGTAAAATGTGATACAAATAAGTTATTAATACCTGGAATACGTAAATGTTAAAACAGGAAAATGTAATATTTATTTAATCGATTGTAACTACATATAAAATATAAATTTCAAAGGTTTTCATTTTTATTTGAAACAAAGATGTAGAGCGTCTACGCCGTAGCTCTGGCTACGATTAATATATATTTAGGGCGGCTTCCACCAACTATTTAAGCTCGATTTAAGGATTTTACATTTCGCTTGTGCCAACTATTAAGTCATTGGTGCAAGCGAGATGTCAAATCCTTAAATCGAGTTTAAATAGTTGGTGCAAGCCACCTTTAATGAAACACAAATACAGTCATAGATATTTTCAAGTTATTATCATTACTACAAAAAAAAAATCGTTGTCTTACTTGAATTTTTTGTAGACCTCCGCACATTGCAAACTGTATATTATATTGTTTCATTTATAAATAATTTCATTTAAGTTTCTTGTACATAGAACTACCCATTCATATAATAATAAATGTAAAGGGTCTTAATCTTGTATATTATGTCGGTCTTTTGGGATAACGAAACTATGCTGAAAATCTTAGTTAAGACATTACAGTAGACTGGTTCAAACATGGTTGAAGTTTGGTGGTTCAAGTTTTGATGTCGTGATTTCGAATGATTTAATTTAAAAAGGCGTAAAAAATGAATCGTAAATTCATACATAATCGTGTTGTAGTTTATTAAACTTCAACGCAATTATTTAAAATATTATGAAGGTTAATCTTTTGAAGTTGATGTTATTATAGTCACAATAAAATCAAATATGACGGAAGTTAAGTGAAACGGCCTGTAAATGAAGTAAAAGCCCTTTTAAGACATAATTTAAGAGTTGTATTGTATAATAGACTGTATAAAATTAATTTTTATGTATTACACATATCTTCACGCTGTATTCCTAACGGGGTACTCAGAAAGGACAGAGCGCCAAGCGTCGCGGTTCTTACATATTTCTTTCGCTTCCTCAAATCTCATCATTCTCCACACACATTTTTGCCTAGATATGCGAGTGCTTTAGACAATTCATGAAATGTATTTTACTCAATATTTATTGATTTTAAAAACAAATTTTTTTGTAAATTTTCTAGACTAAATTTAATTTTACCCGGAGAATTTCTCCTTTAGAGCCAAAAGTTGCAACGAAAAGATTGATTTTGCGGTAGAAGCGCTTATGTATATCTCATTTTTTTCATTTTTGACTTTAATGTGAACAAACAAGAAATTAACCGCTAAATTTTCACCTTTCGCTGGTACGGCGTATTACACGTAGCACTCTAATAACACTACTTTTCCGTTATATACACGCAACTGTGAAGTATTCACAAATAACACTAAATATATGTGACTGACACAATTCATTCTAAACGTAAGACAAAACAATAACGGTAGAAAATTAGTGTTTGCGATGTGCAAACAATAATCTTATTCTTTATTTTTAAGTATATTTTAAAAGTTCAAATTTTTACACTTATCATGACGTTTTAATTCTTGGTGGTTTTTATTGAAGCACAAACACACAAGCGGACAATAGTTCTAAAAATGTTTATTTTACTTATAACTAATAAGTATGACAACCGAATCAATCATTTGCGAACTAGCCCATCTCTATTTATGTGATGTCATAGTCGCCACATTTGTTTACATTAAGGACAACAATGAAAAAAATAGGATATATGATAGTACATATTTCGTTATTTTCCTAATATTCCTGCATACATTTTATTAGCAAAAAATATTTTTTTATAATATTCACACTTTAGTATATAAAAAAATAACATAATATCTTCACGCAGTAACCCTAATATAATATAATAATAATACAGCGACAGCGACTTATGAAGATCAAATAGCTACAGTGTTAGCCAACGGAAATGTCAAAAGCACTCGCAAAGCTAGGCGAAAATGTGTGAGGAGAATGATGAGATTTGAGGAAGCGAAAGAAGTATGTAAGGATCGCGACACTTGGCGCTCCGTCCTCTCTGTCGACCACGTTATGGATACGGCGTGAAGATATGTGTATACAGTGACAGTTGGAATTGCACTTTTTCTTCGTTTTATTTTTTATTGACATAAGACATTTTTCACATGTATTACAAACGTATATATATAATAATGAATTTACAAATGACCACAATGTGAGAACACTACTTACACTACGCTATTAATGTGTTAAGAATATGAATAGTAGGAGTTAAAGACGCTTTGTCAGTGTTTCTGATGGAACAGTGTTCAGGCGTTCAGTCAGAAACAGCTTTTCTCGGTAGACGACAGCTTCAGAGAAATTTAGTGTCGTTGACAGCTTTCGTGTCATCGTTTGTTAAAATAATATTTTGTTCCATTTTGCTGATAAATAACGCTTTTGTGGCAAGTTGTTATAAACGTGAAGATATGATAATGTTAATGTTAAAAAAGCATATTCATTTATCTCTTGTGCATACAAAGGACTCAAGATCTATTTAATTTTATTCGGAATGACAGATAGAAGACATGTATCGCAGGCAATTTATATATTACTAGCTGTTGCCCGCGACTTCGTTCGCGTGGTCTTTTATTTACTAAATTAAATAATTCAGTAACCTTTGCGGACGTAAGTAGTACAACTCACCAAAGTTTCATCACAATCGTATGAATGGAGTAGGAACACATAAAGGATAAATATACAAGCAAACATTCATTTTTATGTATATCCATACTAATATTATAAATGCGAAAGTTTCTCTGTCTGTTTTTCTGTCTGTCTGCTTGGTTTTCACGACTAAACCGCCGGACCAATTTTGAAAAAATTTGTCATGGAGACAGTTTGATATCAGGGGGTGAACATAGGGTAATTTATTTTTCAATAATCTACCCCTAAAGGAGTGAAAAGGGGGATGAAACTTTGTATGGGACATTTTTAACCGCTGAACCGATTAAGATGTAATTTGGTACAGAGATATACCTTTTCTATTAAAAAAACACAGTTTTCTTTTTTTTATCAAAAATCTACCCCTAAAGGGGTGAAAAAGAGGATGAAACTTTATAGGGGAACTTGAAAATGCTAAACCCTAACAATATGAGTATCAAATGAAATGGAATACGCAGGAGAAGGTAGATACATATGTGACGTCATCATAAATCCAATATGGCGGATGTTCCATAATAGGAAATAACTTTTTCGTTCAACACCAACGATATGGCTATCAAATGAAATGGGATACGCATGGGAAGGTTTCTATGTATGTGACGTCATCATAAATCCAATATGACGGATGTTCCATAATAGGAAATAACTTTTTCGTTCAACACCAACGATATGGGTATCAAATGAAATGGAATAGGCATGGCAAGGTTTTTGTATATGTGACGACACCATAGATCCAATATGGCGGATGTTCCATAGCAAGAAATAAATTTTTTTGTTCGACACCAACGATATGGGTATTAAATGAAATGGAATACGCAGGGGAAGGTTTCTGGAGATGTGACAACATCTTGCATCCAATCTGGCGGATATTCCTTAATAGGAAATAACTTTTTCGTTCAACACCAATAATATGGGTATCAAATGAAATGGAATACGCAGGGGAAGGTTTCTATATACGTGACGTCATCATAAATCCAATATGACGGATGTTCCATAATAGGAAATAACTTTTTCGTTCAATATTAACAATATAAATGCCTCGGGTAACCTCGGCAACCCAGAGAGGTCACGGCAAATTTTTCCACGCGGATGAAGTCGCGGATACAGCTAGTAAGATTATATATTAACAAAACAGGAACATTAAACATAAAGCTTCCAGACGTCATCATTCAGGACTTGTCAGTGTACTTATAGACTAGATAACTGAAACGGTTCTCAAAAAACTTTTTTAAGGGAGAATTATACCTACCTAAATCTTTTTAAATTAAAACGAAATACCGCTCGCTCACTCATTGAGTGTCTGATTAATCATGAAACCTCTAAAAACTACTAATTCTAGGATTATGAAATTTGGTCTAATGGCTGTTTGTGTAATGTAGGGATCCACTAAGAAAAGGTTTTTGAAAATTTACATTTTAAGAGGGTAAAGTGGTCGCTCACTCACTGAGTGATTGATTAATCATGAAATCTTAAAAACCACTAATTCTAGGATCATGAAATTTGGCCTAATTATAGTTTGTGTAATGTAGAGATCCACTAAAAATGGGTTTTGCGAAAATGTACATTTTAAAAGTTGAGAGTGGAAATTTTGAAGTTTGTATGAAGGTTTTATATGGGACAGAAAACGACGCAGAAGAGAAATTGCGTACAAATACTGATTGCTCAAAGAATGAGACACGTGTTTCCGTTTTGTAAAATTCTACTCGCAAAAAAAGGAAGCGAGTTAATTTCATATGATACTGCACTACACGGAAGTTTAAAAAAAATGGAATCACAATTACATGGGATAATAATTTACGGCATCATTGACCTCCAGTCAAGTTGCAGGTACCAGCTGTAATATTACCTCTGCCTGTTTGTCTACGTCTTCACAGCTATTAAACCGCTGAACCGATTTTGATAAAATTTAGAAATGGAGATAGATTTAGACCTGAGGAAGGACATGGGTTCCTTTTTCTTTCCACGCGGACAAAGTCGCGGCTACAGTTAGTTAGGTTAGGTATATATTTGTCCAATTTAATGACAATAACCTAAAAATTTGCGTAATGAATAAACAATTCAAAACATTAAATATTTACTTTTGCTTATCTTATTATATATATCTTATTATATATATCTTATTATATATATCTTATTATATATATCTTATTGCTATATCTTGTAATCAATGTCCTTATCACTTTTCCTCTTTGAAAAGGAAAACTTTTCTGCCTTTGTCCTAACTTTTGATTTTAACTTTTAACTAATACATACATACGTACATACATAATCTTCACGGTGTATCCTTAACGGGGTTGTAGAGGACGGAGCGCCAAGCTAAAACTAATAGCCGAAAATAATACCACAATATATATGTGGCAATCATAACACGAGTATTAATGGTATTTTAAAAGAGATAGTAGATAATTATACGCGTTTGCGATAAACATTGATTATAAATTATTATTAAATATTGTATTCAATGTAATAAAATAATAACATCCTTGAAGTTCGTTATTATTATATAACAAAGTTAATACAATTTCGTTTATTACTGTTTACTATACGAAGAACAGAGCAAACACACTATTCGATACCGCATCGCCGATTGTTACGGGAATACAATCGAATTACTGATTCTTTCCTGCGAGAGCGCGTGCCATTCCCTTCGCTTCTCGTCTTCATCTCGCGATAATTCAATTCCATTATATTATCGGGGGCTTTCGCTCTCGATTGATTTCGAACGCTCATTCTCTGGTGAGCGCCAGGTGAGTGGGAACATTGCTATGTTCAGCCAAATTGGAAAAAAATATTTATCGTCTTTACCGTCTCCTGATGCTTCTCTGTTTACTAATTATTTCTTATAAGGATATGTATACAATTATGTTGTCCTTGTCTGATATTAATCTTTCTATGATACGAGTGTACTCAACAAACAATATGAAATTACGGGTTTATAATTATCAGTGATCAGCATCATCGGTGTGTTTACTATCAAAAGTATGTATATGACACTAAAATACCGGGATTTTTTATTTGATTGTTTAGTAAAAGCAGTTAAATCTTTTTTATTTTTGAGAAAAATATATATAGACTTCAAAATTATAACGATTGCTTTATTTAAGATCGTTTGTTTTATTTGGTAACCAATTTCCTGTGGTTAATTTAAGTGTAACATAGAATTTATAGAGAAAGATTTTGTATACAAGTATTAGAATCATCTTCGTTTGGAATCCTAAGTAATGTATTGATATCTGTTACTAAGGTACTGCGATGTTTGGCGCACCGTCCTCTGACTAACCTGTTAGAGATACAACGTGAAGATATGTATGTATGTACTACGGTACCGAATCCCGGGATATCCCGGGTATTTTGGGTCACATCCATACTGTCGATAGTAATCACTTCCATGATTTCGACGACTGATAATTATAAATTATCTACTCTTTCATGAAAATACGTTCGCAAAAGACTGCGAATTTCTTAATAACATTTGACTGCATAATTCGTCTTGTGCAGTGTGGCATTCAATAATAAATGAATATTAGTTATAAGACAAAATCAAATTTAAAAGCATCACTGGTTAAGCGGAAGAGATAAGTTCCCCCAAACTCCGGCCTTTCATGGTCTTACATAAATAATAACTATGTAGCTGCCAACTTTGTCTCGTGAATAATTAATATTCACTTCTATTTGCGCTGTTTCCTCTTATAGAGATTATTTTGTGCCCATTATTGAAATTAACTTAATTAATACCTAGGAAAATTGAAGTGAAATATATCAGGTTGTAAATTTTATACTTTGCAAAAAATGTTTACAGCACTTTCTATTAAGAAATCTAACTTCAATAACACGTGTAGCAATCTACACGTGTTATTAAAGTTTTACTAAATTGTGTTACAACTTTAGAGCTATCTGTACAATTTAGGATAACCGTTTAATTATGCTATCTTGCTAGCTTCTATCGTGAGTTAATCAACATATCAAATTATCGAGTAACCACTTATGTAGTTATTTCATGTCAAGTCATGAATGAATTTTTATTATGTAGTGTTTGATCTTTGATTCCTGAGGCCGTTAAAATAAACTCCGTAGCCGCTTTTTCCCGGACGGGTCTAAATGTAAACAGTATAATGTAAATTATAAAAGCATTGGATATCTGTTTATTCCAATGGTCCGTAAAAACCTACGACACGTCACAGTGGGAATTTGCTTTTACAAAGCGGATATTGAAAATGGAAGAATAGAAACATTTGTTGGTTACAAATTTCCATTTCAAGATATAATATACGACACGAAATAAATATATTGTTACTTCTTCCTAGAAGAGGACACAAGAAGGAATTTTGTTGCGCCTTGTATTTTGTCTGTTCCAATTATTATTACAGATACATACATATATATGTACGCATGTAAATGCATTGAAGTATACTCGTTGTGGTTCCAAATTTTTAATTTAGTGTCGAAATAAATATTATGTAATTTAGGTTTCATTTCTGTAATTAATAGTTCCGTTTTTTTTTTATTAAACTTACATAAAATTTTTATTAAATTTACGGCATAAAAATATACCGTAAATACGAGTATTAAACGATTAGTTTATTTAAGTTTAAAAAATGAATGTACCTATTTTAAAAGTTTGTAATTTAATATTTGTTACAATATCAATAAAATACCTACAGTATTATGTTCACAATAGGTAAAATCAATAAGAATTCAGGGTGTACAAAGAGGTAATTGAAGTTTCGCGTGACAGAAACTGTCTAAAATAGATAATTATTGTCACATTTTGTATAAAATGTTTGTCGTAACTATTGGGTTGCTAGTGAAGCGGACAAGTTATAACGATTTAAGTTAAATTATCGATTTGATGAAAGTATATTTTCGAGCGTATTTCCTTTTAATAAGAATTGCGCGAAAACGGATTTTTACGGATATGAATTTCTTGAGAAACAGGTTATATTTTTCTTATGGGACAATGACATTGGTTAGAGTTATAGCTAATCACATTACAAGTAGCCTTACATAAATACAAATAACATAAACGGTTGTTCAATTACGTAACATACAAATATAAAACGTACTTACCCCACTCAACGTTTTGATATTGTGCAAAGCATCTTGCGCTTTCAACGCTGCTTTGCGCGTGAAAAACGTCACAAAACAGCACCCTGTAACAGAAGCGCACACTTACATAACATTTACGCACACAAACAAACAGAGAGCAACGTTTAAAGTATACATGCAATGTCTGTCCAATAGTTTACTTGGATTTTGATTATGCGATATGAACTTTGACACGATTATACCATTAAATCTAGTGGACAGAGACCTTTGGGTACCCGCATAGCTATTACAATAGTACTCTCTAGATAAATATATTTATTGTATATAAATATAAGACTGAAAGTAGACAAACTTTGGTTAGTAATAATATTCACAAATTATCAGACAATCACAACAGTTGTGTGGGTTAAAACAAAGCATTAAACTTGTACTATGCTAGACAACAAATTAGAGGAATATCTAATGACGTTCAGCCTTTTTTAAAAGTAGTAGAGAGTAAATAAATTGAAATAGCTCGGAATGACAGGAATCGTTAGTTTGACAAGGAGACGTACTACCTTTCTAAGGATAGACCAACAGAGCAGTTCTATTTGTAAGAAGTAGTTTACAAAATATTTATAACACTACTCACTTTTTTATCAATAATGTACATAATTGCTATTATTTATAAAACAAACGATCGCTCATAAATAATGCGATTGGTTCAGATTACTTGCATAAATATACTTTGAACAAATGATTATACATGAAAAAGAAAAGGAATTGACAGTGGCTGAAGTCACTTAATGTAAATAAACCCTTACTCTATAGTCGTTGTCAATTCATGCGTCGCGTGTCACGGGTTATAGATTTACACGTTATTTTACTGTTAACAGCGCATATAGATATCTATAACCACGAAATAGTAAATTGATTCTTATTTCGAACGAGATTTTAATATTTTTCATCGGCGTTCCATTCTTAAACACTTTCTTGGTATAAACTTGGAAATGAGTAGCAAAATTATGTTTGTTGCTAAAAATATTCGTTAAAGAGTAGATAATGCTAATAGAGAGAAAATTAAGAGAATTATGCCACATAATGACAACAATCAGAGCGAATCGCAGAAAGTACAACGGAATACAATTATTATTAAAAGTTGCGAGCACGTACAAAAAAGTTGTTTCTAAAAATCATAAATTACTCGTGTAACTTTTATTTGCGAAGTGACAGTAGACCTAATTTACTGAACTTTATGTCCCCTCTCGAAATTGAATTTCGTTCTATAAGAACTAGACAATAAAATCAAATTGTCTGTACATAAATTTGGATCACCCCGTACAAAATGTGAACTGTAACAACCTAAATACGGAGGATTAAATATTAGTATTTTAAAAAATAAATTTATGATATGACATCGTGACAATATTTTAGTAAGATATGCAAGTACGAGCCACTGGAATGGGATACAATGCTCGCTACAACGACAACAAGGTTCATTTTTGCATGAAAACTAACAAAAGGAGCTTTTTCAGACAAAAGACGTTTAACAAAGCAAACAAAAATGTCAACATGAAACGTACACGGACCTTTTGTTGGAATGCAAAACAATGCTGCCGTAGAACATGTTGAGGTTAAAGGAGGGATGGGATGTTCATTTCTATTACATTATATTATGTAATCGTAACAGTAATATTTTTAAAATGTTGTATAGCCTTCTTGAATGTTGCCGTTGAACTCGAAATAGCTTGATTCAACAAAGATTTTCACGTTATCCTTTTCATTTACGAAATTTAAATTTTAAGACTCAAAAATTTCATTGTTAAATCGTCATTTTACATGTTTTGCAGCCCTGCATTCAATTTTGTGTGTCAAAATTCATTTGGAAATACCTAATTTATTGGAATGTATATACTTCTACGTCCGTTTATATTGATTTATATTCACATTATTCCTTAGATATATTAAACTAAGTACATACTTGAAAGATTAAGAGAGTTTTTTAAGACGAAATAATCATAATTGAATATAAAAGTGTATGTATATATTATTAAGCAGTTATGTATTTGGTAATAATGATTATTTTATTAATGATGTAAGACAATTTGTTATTGCACAATTGAATATATTTCTGAAGTTACGATAAAAGTATATAGCAGATATACACCTGTTATTACTATTTTGCAGTAATACTCGTATTTAACATCAAGGTCAAGATGTTAACATGCACGTTGATAATATGTTACTAAACGCAAGTGTCAGTTAGGTAAGAAAGAATAATCCAATAATCCAATTATAAGCGATTTTTGATTACATATTTTTATGTTAAATATAATATTAAGAGTTCAATTATTTTATTTTTTAATTTTGCCAGTACTTTTTTGTCTTCACTTTGTTTGAAGACGCTGTGTAAATACGAGATTGATAACATAGATTGATAACATAGAACACCTGATAAGTGTAGCAGATGTAACTAATAATGAACGGTTATTATGATATTAAATTATTTAACAAGAATTTCGTGAACATTTTAATTTTTTTTAATCAAAACTTTAACAAATGAACATTATTATTGTTATTATTATTTGAAATTGAACCTATTAATATACATAAAGTTAACTCGAGTGTGTTCATTATATGGCTAGCTCGCTCGCTAGTGTTGCCAGTTCTTGTCATACTTCAAGACCTATAAGAAAAAACGAAGTTTTTGTAGTTTCTTCTCAATGTCTTCTTTCAGAGTCTTCCAGATGCTTGACCTGTATAAACCTATTGGGTTCATTTGAATTTCAACTATGACGCTGTTGTCGAGATAGACGGTAGATAAAACGAAAATCTTCCATTCACTAACCTTTGCTGGCTCCGGTGATTTTGTCTCTGAGTACGTTGATCTGATGAACTCGACCGAACTCTTCGAACATGAGTCGAAGATCATTCTCGTCCATACTTCTAGGTACTTGCCCCACAAACATCTGAAAGGTGTTATTTAAGTGTTTGTATCATTCGTGGACTCTGACGTGATGCATTATTTAAAAATTCAAGTAATAATTAAACTCTCGATAACACATTATATTACATTATTTTGGTTAGAATTTACTGAACTGTTTATTGAATGATCTAGGTAAGTACTGTTTATTGAATGATCTAGGTAAGTTTATTATTAACAATAATTTGTATTATATTATAATACAAATTTGTATTGGGGATAGTTAGGGGTACAGCGCAGTATGTAATTTAATTTGTATTGGAGAGACAACAATTTTATATTTACGCGAAAACCTATTTTATGTTATTAGTAATGGTACGTATGCATATAAACAAGCACATTGATACGGTTAAGTAGGCACCTACTATGCTACCATAAAGAATACGTATCTTATAAATATTTATTCGATACATACTTATTCCTAAGGCGACGCATTGAAAATTTTGACGGCAGGGATCTTAATTTTTCGAAGTGACTACATAACGTATGAATGTAATATTTGGTAACCTGATTCTTCATTTCTTTTAGTTTATTTTGACAGTTGCGATACACGATTGGTGAACTTTTGTGACACAAAAAAAATATCAAAGAAACCTCTTTTAAAACAAATTTACATTTTTAAGAGTGACGGGACTTCTACTCCCGATGACTTGTTTCTAAATTTTCTAAATAGTTTTAATCTAAACATATTTTTCAAAATGTCAGTTGGATTTTTTTAAATTAATTATAATTTTTAAAATGTACGAAAATAACTATTTTTTCGTATTCTAAATAAGCTAACGGACGCACTTTTGCATGAGCCAAAAGGTTTATTTAGGATTAAATTATTGTTTGTCAATGCGTCGCCTTAATAATATAAAACAAGCGTGATTAGTGAGGAATAGGTAGGAAGTTGCTCCCTTAATTCCATTAGGAACACTTGACTAATTTCATGTTTATATCATAAATCACTATCATAAGTCACTAATCATAATTATCTTATTATGTTATGTACGTAATACCTATCAAAAACTCGTTACAAATAACAATAAAACGTAGCTTTTCTTAGTTGCATTCAACAATTGAATATTCTTTCCGTAATAATGACTGGCCTGTTGGCGCAGTGGCATATGCATCTGCTTTCCAAGCTAGGGTCCCGGGTTCGATTCCCGGTCAGGTCAATTTAGGAAACGAATTTTTCTAAATTGGCTTGGAGTCTGGGTGTTACTGGAAACTTCCCCAGAGTTCGTTGTGTGGTGCCCATAGTACAAGCTTACTGCTTAGTTTGGGGTCACACAATCTGTGTAATTGTCTGGAGTATTGTTGTTGTTGTTGTAATAAAACATTGCATTTACGTTTTCGTAATTAGAATGATATCAAAGACAAAGAAACTGAATAAACTTTTAAATATTAATATGTGATCAAATATATTCTCACAAGAAACAGTAAGTTAACTAATATTCATTAACAGAAATACTTAAATATTCATGTATTTTTGCTTTAAATGCTTATATTTAAAGTAAAAATTTATGTTCATCATAATCATCAATAATTCATCAACAGAAGTTTTTAAATATCTACATATTTCTACAAGATCTTTAGTTCAAGTAAAAATATGTGGATACTTGACAAAGTCAATTTAATGAATGTCGGTAGAATATTTTTTGAAAACGTTAAATTTTATTCAAAATATCAGCGAATGGGTCATTTGTTATAATAAATACGAAGCTATTTAAAATTTACTTTAAAAAAATTAATATTAAGAAAAACTTGTACCTAAACCTTAATATTTAAAAACTTAAAACTAAAACTTAAAAAAAAACTAAGAAGGATCGCAATACTTGGCACTCCATCCTCTCCGACTACTACATGAGCGATGCAGCGTGTAGATGCGTCGTTGTTGTTGTTGTTAAAACGTAAGTGTTATCTTAAATAATAGACTTTCTCAAAGTCGCTGTTCAAAAAGTCGTCGGTGCTTAAGGTACTTAGTAGACTGGCTGGTTTATAAGTCTTTTAATAACTAAGCTTAACGCTGACAAAAGAAGCAACTGGCCCGACGGTCTCCCGAAGCCTCAATCAGTCGCTTACAAATTTCAGCAACCCGTCGAAAGGTCAAAATATGAAACTCTCGGTAAGACTTGCATGCCACTTTAAGTTCTTTTGGCAGAGCTGGTCGTAAAATCTGTTGACATGGAAGTCACTAGGATATGGGAAACAGCAAGTGTAACGACACATATGTGGCGTCCCACCAGCAGTATCTCAACTTTCCATGGAATGAGCGTCAAACCATCCGATTTCCCGCCTTCGCCACACGCAACATTGACAGGCTCTAAGACTGTAGAAATGTTGGCGGTGACAAGAGCCCGCCTGATGACGTCATTCAAAGCATCATATATTATGGCTAATTGATAAGCGGTCAGCATTACGTAAATAGAATAAGCTGCGTGGTGCCCTCAGGGAATTAAATTAAAATAATTTAATATAAATGTTTAAAATAAATATGTACAATGTATTGAATATTGTAGTGAAAGGTAAGACAAATGCAGTAGAAATGCGATCTCTTAGAAATATGTGCGGTGTCACCCTTGCGGGCAAAATAATCAATGAAGAGATACGCAGTAAAGCAGCGAAAGTGAGTGGTAAAAGAAGCCAAGGAAGACCAAGGCTGACTTATGAAGATCAAATAGCTAGTGTGTTAGCTGACGGAAATGTCAAAAGCACTCGCATACCTAGGCGAAAATGTGTGAGTTGAATGATGACATTTGAGGAAGCGAAATTCGTATGTAAGGACCGCGACGTTTGGCGCTCTGTCCTCACTGACTACCCCGTTAGAGATAAGGCGTGAAGATATGTATGTATGTATTAAATATTACTTTATATATAATATTACGATATTTTAAGTACAAATTTCATTAATTTCTTGTTTATAACGTTCCGTTTTCAACAGTTTGAAAAAGTAGTGGTCCAAACTGAAATAAACATCGAAAGGGACTTATAAATTTCCGACTGCTCATTGCTGTCATCATCCTTCTCAATTTCTGTCTCATGCTAACTACAAAAGTCCACCGCAGAAATATTTGAAAAACTAATTAACATTGATAGTATAAGGTATCGATTGAAGGAAAATGATTACAACTGCATAAAATTGGTTTGCTGTAATAACTAATTATTATGCGTAAAAGTTTACTTCAAAAATGAAACACTGTTCGTTCCTAAGCGTAAAACGTGAACGGCTCGATTGATTTAGCAAGTTTTCTTTTTGCATGTTCGTAATAGCCCGATTAAGATTTTTATAGAAAGAAAAATTGAAAAAGTTTCACGAAAAATTGGAAAATTGAGAATAAACTAAAAATACTTTTTTCTATGGGATTTTTGTATGAACTCGAGACCATAATTCATGATATAATACCTACTGAGCCATAGTAACGCGTGGCCCAGCTTATACATAATATTAATTGTATGGTAAGATCTCCAAAACGGTATTTTTTATTCAAAACTTATTAAGTTATTTCTTTATTGTCATATGTTGCCAGGCAATTGCCAGGCCAATTCGAATTAAAAGCAATCATGGCGAATTGGTGCTCATGTAGCGTTATGGATCAACGAGCCGAGACCTTTTTAATTACGTCGGTACATCACTTCATTTACAAATTTCAAAGTTCGCGTTTCATTCTGCCGAGTAAATTATGAGCTTTCACTCCTAACAATCAGTGAGATGTGAGGGTTGAGGTAAAGAGAGGGGTCTAATAAAAGCCAAGGTTTAAAAAGATGGCGACATCTTCGAATGAGGTTCTGGTGACATATTAATTTTAATATCAGTTCAATAGTGGATATTTCAGTTTGCACAATTATGCTGCAGATAATTTTTTAATTAGACTTCTTTTAATTTAAAATTTATTAAATATATTTAATACAAAGGAAACACACGAGCTTAGGCTCGTGTATAACTTTTGTAGAAAGTACTAATGCAATAATAAATCTAAAATTAAACAGAATTTAAAAAAGAACACTGAAAAGTATGAAATAACTATCCCATACTGATTAAAACTTAAGTACAAAAATAACTTTATAAATACGATACAAATACCCATGTAGTTAAATTTGACAGTTACTGAAGTCGGTGCCAAGCCTACTAAACTAATAGACTCTTTGCTGTCGAACATTGATTTGGCACCGACTTCAATAACTGTCAAATTTAATTATATGGGTATTTGTATCGTATTTACAAAGTTATTTTTGTACATAAGTTTTGATTAGTAAGGGATAGTTATTTCATACTTTTCGGTGTTCTTTTTTGAAGTCGGTTTAATTTTTTTTATAAAAGTTTTTTTATTTCTCACTTTTGAGTGACCTTGGCCTAAATAAATATCTAGGGCAGGTCTACAATTAGTTTATTATCTAATTCTGGAACGCAATGTTTTAACTTCCATTCTATTGTTGAGCACAAACCTTGAGCTTTGACAATAAAAGATGCGAACAGATCGAACATGGGAATTTATGCTCATTATGGCCATTATCAATATCATCAATATAATATCATATCAATATAAAAGAGAATCAAGCTATAAAAGAACAGTGTAAAAAGGTTGCATCATAATTACACCTTAGCAGTATTCTTACAATCCGAAGAGGACAGCCACCAGCCGTATTCTTTGTCCGCCACAAGACTGATTCAACTGACTGAATTTATTATACCACAGCAATTTATATCTTCTCCCTACTACTATTATACCATGTGGGGACAACGATAGTTAACAAATGACATACAAGAGAATCATCAATATAAATGGATAAAGGTTATAAACAGGTCGCGTTGTTTGGTGCATCTTCAAAACCAAAGCTTTAATACCAGTAAAATTTTAATGGGCCCAATCTGGAAGTGTATCCTGTCAAACAAAAGAAGAATTTTCCAAATCGGTTCATAAATGACGAAGTTATGAGGTAACAAACATAAAAAAAAATACAATTGAATTGAGAACCTCCTCCTTATTTGGAAGTCGGGTGAAAAGCCTATCTTGATTGTCTTCGTGAATATGTCTTACATCAACGTTATTGAACTGAAAATAGGCTATTAAGAAGCGGGTGTACAGAATTACCTTATCTAATTTGATTTGCTCTATCCATGTAAAAAACATATATATATAAAATGTGCTTTCATCCCTAAATCAGTTGTACGCACAGATTAAACTTTTATGACAAGTTATGAAATATTCTGAATTTGGCTAATTAATGACACGGAGGTTTAATACTTGGCAATTTCAAGCTTCAGATTTGTCCTATGTATTTTATTTTATTACATAATATGAATAAAAAAAATAAAAAAAATGCATGTTTATGCAAACTATAACACAAAAATTCAATAAACCTTTGGTCGTGTTTTCTTGTTAGTGTATGTAATTTTTATTTATAGTTTTATTGTAAGTTGATTTCAATACCTATTCAGTATTTTTCGAGATGAAAATTGATTTGTTGGTGTGAAGCTTAGTAATCGGTAATGTCTGCCTTCTAACTCAAGGGTCCCAGATTCAGTTTAAAACCAAAATTTTTCATATGGACATGAAGTCTAAATGTTACTGGGTACTCACCCAGTTCGTCACGTGGCACTTATATGCCCGGAATCGAGTGAAAATAAGATAAATGCAGTAACAATTCTATCTCTTAGAAATAAATATGGTGTCATACTTGCGGACAAAATAACCGAATGAAGAGATAGTACGCAGTATGACGAGGTTGTACGACAGTGTTTTGTAAAATGAAGAAAGGAATGCATAGATAGTTTTGGACACAGAAAGAATAAGTGATGGAAGACTGACGGAAAAAGTTACAAAGCGAAAGTGAGCGGTAGCAGAAACTAAGGAAGACCAAGGCTAACTATCCAGTGTTAGCTGACGACAATGTTAAAAGCACTCGCATATCTAGGCGAAATGTGCGAGGGGAATGACGAGATGGAGGTTCAAAAGACGTAAGGACCGCGATGCTTTGCAATCCTCTGCGTTTTTGATATACTGTGAGGATATGTATGTATGTAATAGATACAAACTGGACCTTCCAAATCTATGTGATGGAAGACTGACGGAAAAAGTTACAAAGCGAAAGTGAGCGGTAGCAGAAACTAAGGAAGACCAAGGCTAACTATCCAGTGTTAGCTGACGACAATGTTAAAAGCACTCGCATATCTAGGCGAAATGTGCGAGGGGAATGACGAGATGGAGGTTCAAAAGACGTAAGGACCGCGATGCTTTGCAATCCTCTGCGTTTTTGATATACTGTGAGGATATGTATGTATGTAATAGATACAAACTGGACCTTCCAAATCTATACATATAATAAAATTGTAGACTTTCTATGTGTATAAGCGCATAACGCAAATAACACTTATTGAATTCAGAATCTAATTTCTGAAAAATATGAACCTTCTGTCTGAGTAACATATATAGCGTTCATTTTATCGAAATAGACCCAATCAATTAAGATAAAAAAAAAAAAATTTCAAATTTAGTTAGAACCTCATAGCGCAACACGTCGCCGGGAGGAACTGCTTTTTTCGCACATCAAGGCGCTCTCCCAGGCAAACAGGCAAATGTATAGAGCACATGTTAGAATTCGTAAAATTCTTCATGTAATCGAGTAATTATTGATTTTAATCATGAAAAAAAGGGTCTTTTGAAAAAATTAAAATGGTCAAGTTTTATATCATAAAATTATCTATACATTAGTGTATATCGCAAGTAAATATAACTTCTATTTATGAAGTAGATGCACGTACTTCTAATTTTTAGGCTTTATTTTGAATACAGATTTTATATGTATTTTATATATAACTGAAAAATATGAGACAGCAAAAGTGTTGTTAAAATGTCTAAGATTATTACAATATTTTTATTACTTTTTATATATTTTCAAATGATGAGAAGATGAGAGCCTCTAAAATTAGCAAAAAAACAGTATTTGACTAAGGAAAGCGCCTTAATATGTATGTACAATGAAAACGTAGCATGTACAATTAAAATATATTTGGAAATAAAATTGAGACGGCGTTATGTTTTGTCTGATCCAAAATAAATAAATTAATGTTATCTATACATGCCCATAGTGATCCTTATAAATGTGAAAGTCTGTCTGTCTGTCTGTGTGCACTGTGTTTTCACGGCTGAACCACCGGACAGATATTGATGAAAATTGGTACAAAATAGTATGTGCCCGAAAACAAATGTAGGCTATTTTGTTTTAAAAAAATGCCATGTAGTTTTTGTATAAGTAACGTCATCATATATCCAATATGGGGGATGTTATGCGAAAGGAAGTAAATTGTTTTCAAGACCTCCAACAATATAGGTATCAAATGAAATGAATTAAATGAAAAGAAATACACAGAAGGTTTCTGTATATGTGATACTCATATTGATGTGATGTCATAAATCCAACATGGCGGATGCTCCGTAATATGAAATAACTTTGTTTATCAATATCTTCTTTATCAGTACAACTTTATAACTTATATATACTATATAACTTTTGTTATCAGTATGAAATGGAATGGAATACACAGGGGAAGGTTTCTGTATATGTGACGTCTTCATAAAGTCAATATGCGCCATATTGACTTTATAATGACAACCCGGATGACCCGCGTTAGGAACTAACTTATTTCAAAATCTCTGACAACATGGGTATCAAATGAAATGGAATACACAGTAGAATGTTTTTGTATATGTGACGTCATCATAAATCCAATGTGGCGGATGCTCCATAATAGGTAATAACTTTTTTCAACACCAATAATATGTGTATCAAATGAATTGGAACATGCAAGATAAGATTTTGGTATACGTGACGTCCTCATACATTCAATATGATGGATGCTCCATGATTGCTCAACACCAACAATATGGGTATCGAACCAAATAAAATACGCAGGAGAATGTTTCTGTATATGCGACGTCATCATAAATTCAATGTGGCGGATGTTCTATAATAGGAAATAATTTTTAGTTCAATATCAACAATATGAGTATCAAATGAAATGGAATACACAGAGGAAGGTTTCTGTATACGTGACGTCATCATAAATCCAATATCGCGGATGCTCCATGACAGTAACTATTTTTTTGTTTGACACCAACAATATGAGTATCAAATGAAATGGAATATGCAAGGGAAGGTTTCTGTATATGTGGCGTCATCATATATCCAATGTGACGGATGCTCCGCGATAGGAAGTAACTTTTTGCTTAAGACCTCTTGCAATTTGGGTATCAAATGTAACGCAATTGACAGGAGAATGTTTCTGTATATTATGTGACGAGCGGCATTGCAACACATGCTGGGTACTCGGCAGAAATTAATTTTTTTAATAAAGTATTAATGGTTGATATTTTTGAGGTTCCTCGGGCGAGCTTATAATGACAAAGTCGTGTATTTTCAAATCTGAGATGACACATATTGTAATATTTTTTGTATGAAATGACATGGGTATTATTTTCAAGATTCTCGGAGTGCTAGTTATAAAAATTTCCATTTTCAAATTTGAGATGGCGGATATTGTCTGTTACATTTTCACGGTTAAATTGCTAGACCGATTTTGATGAAATTTGGCATGGAGATAGCTTGATATCAGGAGACGAACATGGGCTACTTTTTTTTATCAAAAATCTATCCTTAATGGGATTGAAAGGGGGATAAAACTTTGTATGGGAAAGGTTAAAAAGGTGAACCTTTTTTAAAGAAAAAGACAAAGGCTGCTTTTTATGAAAAATAAAAATAAATGAATAATAAATAAGAGGGTGAAAAGGAAACACTAACTCAGAATAGTCACGGAAAAATTTTCCACGCGGACGAAGTCACGGGTACCAGCTAGTTAATTATGTAAGTAAATTTTGCTGTAATTACATATATTATTTGGAATAGTATTCACCGCTTGAATATTACTTGTCATTAGTTATGTGAATATTATCCGCTCACTAATACAGAAAAAGCACAACGTAATAAGATAAAAACTAATATTAAATTGCCTATCGTTAGAAGTTACAATGACAAGAGATTGAGAATTAGGACGTGTTGTGAATTTCTCATACTGATATCAAGATAATGTTATCTCAAAGTACAAGTTAAACTAGGTTACTTGTAAAGGTCATTTACACTAACTTAACAGTATCTCAGGTTTCATTCGCATTTAATTTAACATTAACTTTGGATTTAGAAATTATTTTGATTAATAGAAATTGAGAACATATTGACTCTGACTACCCCGTTAGGGATTCAGCGTGACGATGTATTAGAACGTATTACATGAACGGTAATCATGACCAGTTTGAGAAAACAAATATCAATAAGGGTTTATGGTATCAATATCAGTTAATTAGGAGGCAGTGAAAATTAATCTGCTTGTTACTACGTAGTACTTTTGTTATAAGCGAAAATCTTTTGTTAGATTAATATTTCACTAAAAATATAACGCGAAAATTTGTGAAATAGGGGTTCCTGAGCCTTGTTTAATTTTCAATTGATTAGAGTTTCCTTTACTAGGTAAAACATAAACCATTTATTTCTAAAATATAGTAAAAATTACTAATTTCTTAAGATAAAGTAGACTCTACTTAATAATTTGATTTAAAGCTGGAATATTGGATGACTTGAATAAAATGTCATTATATGCTTTTACTTAGATTTTTAAAACAAAACCTGGGTGAAATATCGTGTGAATATAATTTAGGAAAAACTTAAACTAAATGCTTATTCTATTTTTACTTTAAAAGCGTATATAAAAACTAAATGGTATCAGTAAAAGATTATTCACTTAAATAAAAGTAATTACTATGTGTAAGATCTAACAATTGCTAATGCTAATACTAAATGCTAGAAGCAATTGCCGTTTTTTTATTCATATCACCCATTGACAAGCTTAATTTGATAACTGAATAGATGATATGACAAAGATATGGCACAGATAGTTCGATGTAAGTAAAATATTGTTAAATGGAGTGCACGGGCCTGCTCAGTAATATATTGTACAGTTTAATAGTGACAGTGACACACATCTTAATCCTTAATGAATCTGTTCAAATTCAATTGGGCACTTGAACAAAGCCTATGAATTCAGTTTAGAGCGCCAATTTAGTAAATTATCATGTATCATTTTTTAATGCAGCTATTTTTAAATGTTAAAGACATACCTTAATAAAATCAGGGTCCGGCATCTCAGGTTTTTCTTCATTGTTGTTGTTGTTATTGTTGTTATTATTTATACTGGAACTATTATTGTTGTTGTTGATGTTCATATTTATCCCACTGTAACAAAATATGAACTTAAGTTTATACATATTGTAACATAACCATATTTAATAATGTATCCTTAAAATTAAGTTTATTTGTACGACAAAAAAATTAAACAGATTAAATAGTACTGTAATAAAGTATAAAAAAAGAAAATGTTGGTTTCATTTTAACATTTTATAAATTCGCAGACCTAGCTATAGATGTTATAGATAGATATTATGTACATACGATATTCTGTTAAACTTATACTGTGATACAAAGTTGACATAAAATGTATAATTATCTACATTCACGTCTAAAATTCGTTGTATAAATAAGCAATATCTATAAAAAATCCAGCAATATTGAGACAACATTGGAATAATGGGAACAAAAATATTGAAATGTTTGTATTGTTTAATGTACCTCATTGTTCTAGAATATCCACAATTCCATACACCATACTTAATACACTTGTTTGCCTTTGCCTTATCACTGATAAAGGAATACATGGCTCGATTACAGACTCGTCTTATCACTTATCAACACTCGATCAACAAACCGACGAGTTAGGCGTGCCAGAATAATATTTTAGAACATTGTTGCGAGACCTGACAGTTATACGTGCATTAATCTCCGATATACCCACATTTTAACTATAAAATGATGTCGTACATAAAACGCTTTGCGTTTCACCCGTAATTTTATTATTGTAATATTAGTAATAATTTTTTATCTTTATTTTGTGTAATAATTATGATTATAGTATTCGTTTTAATAGTAATTTAGTATTTTTATAATGAATGTACTTTTTTTCTATGTTTTACGGTAATTGTTATTTTGTCTTATGACAAATGAGTGCCTAATGATTTCAAAAGTCATACTGGAGTTTGTAAATGTACTGAACTTGTCTCAGCGAATTATGTTAAAATTAAAGAGATTTTTTTTTAGTTATACATTCTAAATACGATACGAGAAATCATAATTGAAAACATGTTTTTGGATTTTTCGTTGAAAACTTTAACATTTTGTTTATTTTTAAAACAGACGAAAATTTGATTTCATTATTGCCAGAGCGTCAGCTGACGGGTACGTCAAAAGAACTCGCATACCCATGCAAAAATTATGAGTATTATGAGATTTGAGGAAGCGAAAGTACTAAGGGCTGCGATGCTCGGCGCTCCATCCTCTCTGTTAATTTCATTAGAGATACAGCGAGAGGATATGTGTGTATGTATGAAAAAATTGTATTACACACATTTCCACTATTATGTAGATCAGTAGTTTATATATAAACATATTGTCTTAGGAACCATACGGTCTTCTTTGTGAAAAGAATTTTGGTACAGTAAATTTTTTGATAAATCGTGAAATGTCCATACAAATTAGTAAAATTGGCAATTGTTGTTAATGCGGATTGACTCAATTTCATATAAGCATCGTTTCATAATGCTGAAAAAAAAATCTGGACAACCGAAGTTGGGCAAATTTAATAAAACATTTTTTCACATAATACAGCATGGGGAAATCCGAATCCATAGTAGATACAGGGTAACCGTCTTAGGAATCATGCGGTCTTTTTTGCAGAGATGTTATGGGTATGAAATTTCGGATTAGGATACGTTTACAGATATATGAATAATATTATGCCGGATTCAGTTACGATTACGGTCATGAAATTATTTCGGATTATCCGATAGTTTCGGATTGTTTCAGTTACGTATGTTAGATTTTTTAGGAATTGGAATAGCAAAATGTGTAAGGAGAATGATGAGATTTGAGGAAGCGAAAGAAATATGTAAGGACCGCGACGCTTGGAACTTCGTCTTCTCTGACTATCCCGTTAGGGTTACAGCGTGAAGAAATGTTTGTGTATGTATGTATGTATGTAACAGAAAAATAGAAATAATTACAAAAAATTTGTACAAGAAAAATACATCGGATTTCATTTCTAGTTTATCATTTGGTAGGTACTTTAATAAGAATCGATGACTATGAAATAAATATAATAAAAACAGTCTGAACAATGCAAGCGAAACGGCTAGTGTGTCAGTTCGGCTGGCGAAAACCTGTCATAACGTATCGTGTTTAGACTCTGCTTCTAACCAAAATTATTCTACATTTTTATATCAGTTATGGATACGGACAGATTTTTATTTCGGATATCCGATAGTTTCGGTTACATGCCCATAAAAATTAGTACAACTAGCAATTTTTTTTAATGCCAATCGAATTAATTTCATGAAAACATCATTTCATTGCATGGGAAGAAATAAAAACCTGGACAGCAGGTTTGTTAAATTAAAAAAAGAATTTAAATGCAATAGAAGAATTCAATGTACTAAATCATAGTCGACTGTCCAATCAAATAACGGTTGAAATCGAAATTTCGATAATAAAACTGAATTTTTGATATATTATTCATAAAAGTGTTTTAAACACGCATGTAAAATTCAACACGCTAGCTCTCCGGCTTCGCTCGATAAACGAACAAGAAGAAGTGAGAAAAGCGTTTTTTTCTAATTACTCTACAACGTTAAGTCATAGACAAAAAAGTTTTAGGCAAAAATTATAAAATGCAAAGTTTTACGTAAAATTGCTTTTATATCTTTTTGTCGTAAGTGTCATATTAACAGAGTTAAGGCGGTTTGAACCAAAAGAAATAAGAAATTTCTTGAAAACGTCGTAGAATCCTAACAAACTATTATTTTTCAACTTTTCGGATCGGTTCACAAAACGTTATAATTTCTTTTCGCATAAATAGAATTTTTATATTTTTGTTAAATAAAGTTATTAGCATATTTATTTTTTAATCTTTAATTTTAATATTATAATGGAATATTTTTTAATTTGATTCTTTGTCAAATTTACTAAAAACATGCTTTATATCATATTTTTCTAACTATTACAGTTAGGCAGATAACATCAAATTTGTCTTCTTGTCGTCCAGCAGTCAAACAAGGATAAATATCGAAACGAACAGAAGCTGACGTCTGAAATTTTGAGGTAATATTTATAAATATCTTCTAAACGTACATGTTAAATCCTCCTGACTTACCAGGTTCACCTGACAAATAAGGGGTTGAAGCAAAGACGTTTTTTAAATAGGTAACTCAAAAACGACATTAATCGAAAAAAGTTTTAGATAAAAGCTGTAGAGCGCTTAATTTTATAGAAAGTTTTAAAATGATTTTCCGTTGTAGATGTAATATTTAATCATAAAGGATGATTTTTTTAACAAAATCGTGAAAAGTCCGTGTTCCTGCAGACGAAAGGAACCTCGATGTCGATAGGGATAACCGCGGGTATGACCGGCGTTGGCTGTTGACATGTCAGATTCGCGGCGAGTTCTACAATATGTAATTGAATTATCTATTCTAAATTGTATAATAAAATAATTAGAGTATTTGAAAATTGTGGAACGTATGATTTCAGAGAATTTTTTTTTATAATCTTCTGTGGTAAGCATAACATTGACGGTGTTAAGGCAGTTTAAAACACGAGAAATATGAAATTTCTTGAAATGGTCTTAGAATCGTAATAAACTATTATTTTTTAACTAGTTTTTTGTAATCGGTTCATAAAAAGTTATAATTTCTTTTCATATGAATAGAATTTTTACATTTTTGTTAAAATAAAGTTATTAGCATTTTTATTTTTTAATATATGATTTTAATATACAAATGATATTATGGTGACCTGGGCGACAGGTCACCATAATAGCTTTACTCAGTGTCCTGCAAAAAAAAAAAACAAAAAAAGTCTGACCACATTGCAGGATTCGAATCCGCGTATTTCAGCTTGGTACATCTACGCTCTGGCCACTGTACGTACTACTGAGAAGGTAAACTCTTTTGTGAATTCATGTTTAAAACACTTTTATGAACATTATATCAAAAATTCAGCCTTATTATCGAAATTTCGATTTCAACCGTTATTTGATTGGACTATTTAAAATATGAAACATTTTATGGACACAAAAATTTTTGTCGACATATTTATGAACCCTATACCGCTTTTTCCTTTCGATACAATGAAAAGACAGAAAACATGATACTGTGTCGATCCGCATTAATAAAAAATATTGATATTTATAAAAAAATTTATGAACGTCGTCCGCTTGACTAAAAACGAACGAAATTTACAACGCCAAAATTGTTTTTACAAAAAAAAAAACCGAATGATTATTAAAACGATTCCTGTGTATCTCCTGTGAATTCGGATTTCCTCATAAGAGTATTGTACGAAAAAATATTTCATTTGATCAACTTCTGCTGTCCAGATTTTTTCTTCCGATACGATGAAAAGATATTTACATGAGTCTATCCACATTATGGACATTTCACGTTTGACCAAGGAAATTATTATACCAACTCTTTTCACAAAAAAAGACCAAAATAGTGGTTTCTAAGACAGTTTTCCTGTATCTCTTATGGATATATTTTCATTTCATTTTCATGGTCAACAGTACTGTTTCACGAGAGGGCGGTCAACAAACCATGCAAGAGCAAGCTTGATCAAAACTGTACTAGAGGCTTGGGAGGGGTCACGAGATGCTATTGGTGTGTTTTGTGATCTTTCCAAAGCTTTTGATTGTGTTTGTCATAAAACTTTAATTTACAAGCTGAAATACTATGGAATGTGATAAAGCTCTCGATCTCATGATTTCATATCTGGCTGACCCAGAACAAAAAGTGAGTGTAAATGGGCTTACATCTGTCGGTTCTAAATTAAAGATGTGCGTTCCTCAAGGATCAATTTTGGGACCGTTCCTATTTTTTGTATACATTAATGATTTTCCATTTACGCTTAAAGATCTATGTGAAATGATATTATTTGCTGATGACACATCATTATTGTTGAAAGTATATTTAATTTTCTATTGAAAAAACATAGATATTAGCAGACAGAATAGGACCTTGGGGGATATCTCGAGATGGTTCGCTGATAATAATTTACTACTGAATGCACAAAAAACTAATTGTATCAGGTTTTTCCTATCCAATGTAACCAGAACTCATAGACTAGAACTGGATGGGAATTTAATAGAATTAGCGACATCAGCTACTTTTCTTGGTTTAACAGTAGACAATAAGTTACAGTAAGCGGACCATATCGGAATTTTAGCTAATAAACTCAGTTCGGCAATATATGCTGTTAGATGCATTAGACAGTTGACAAATGTGGCTACGGGTAGGCTGGTTTATTTCGCATATTTCCATAGCCTTATGTCTTATGGTCTGCTACTGTGGGAATCAGCGGCACATATGAAATGTCTTCATTTTACAAAAGCGGGTAATACGTGCCATCTACAGTATGAACGCACGACAGTCGCTGAGAGATCATTTTAAAGAGATCGATGTACCCACCTTACACTCCTTATACATCTTTGAAAACAAAATGTACACTAAAAAAAATATAAATCTATTTCAAAAGAAATGCGTTAATAATGGTGTGGAAACTCGTGGTCGTGATCAGCTAGTTATTCCTAAATTTGAATTACAAAGTCAAGTGGTCATTTTTGGTAAAAATTCCTCAAAAAATTCCTTAATTAACGGAAAAGAGATTTAAGCTTGTTATTAAACGTACACTGATTGGAAAAGCATACTACACAATTTTAGCGATTTCATTGAAGACACAATTATGGATTGGAAATAATCCTCTCTGCACATGTATTTACTGACATTATGGAAATTTTATTTTAAATAACTATTGTGCGATGATGTTGAAAAAATTATACCTGACAGTTTCTTGTCGGTTTTTCTCAGTGTCCAGGTTTACTTTTCGAACCGAATTTAAGTAGATTTGACGTTCTAAAATATCTTGCATTTGGGTTTACTTGAATGAATTAATTTGTCTTTGACTTTGATACGGGGTTTCACGTACTGTCTCAGTTAAAAAAACATTCTGTATGGTAAGTACTTGTAAGCAATGTTACAAGAGTTCCCATTAGTAACACGTCTGCGAGCATCAGTGCTCGATAAAATTACAGCTTGACGCAATTTCAAGTATTCACAAGTCTCTGGGCTTCGGGCTTACAGATTGTAAAACAAAACGAGGCATTGACAGATTGTTAGTACAACGTAAATTATACAAATTTCAGGCCGATTTTGCGATCTGCGTTTACAATCCAAGACTACGACAAAGTTGAAAAAAGTGCCCGTAAAAGTTAAATAAAAAAATCACCGTAGAAGTAAAAAGTGCCTTTCTGAACGCTTTTAGAGACCTTTAACTTCCACGGGGACATATCAAAACTGGATGCAGCATGAAACTTTATTAACAAACCTGCTTTTGCCTGCGACTTCGTTCATGTGAAGATCAAAAAAACACACTAACTTTATAAATTATAACCTACGTCCTATGCTGATGTGTAAGCTACATTACTGTGAAGTTTCATCGAAATCCGTTCAGCAGTTTTTGCGTGAAAGAATAATAAACGTATATCTATACTCACAAACTTTCGCGTTTATACTAGTAGGACTATTAGGCTACTATGGTATATACATGAAAACTTAACTTCCTATATTTATAATTTGGGAATATTACGTGACTGCATCGATCCCTACATTGTAATTTTAGCATTATCGGTATTTTTTATCTGTTAATCAATACTTTATCACGTTGTTGTAGTGTCGTAGGAAATATTGGAGGGGGCTGATTATCCGATCAATAGCATTTTGGGGAATTAAACGAGGAATTATTTGATATTGAATTCAATATTTCAAGCTTGTGTTTAATCCTATCGATAGGACGAGTTTTAGCTTTCCTGAAGACATTTCGTTGAAAGCACGAAACGTATCGAGTTAATAAGTTTGTATTTTGGGGGACTATAATAAAAAAATATATGCAAAATAGATAATATATATTTCACTAGCTTTTGCCCGTACCTTCGTCCTTACCCGGGGCTTAATCTATCTCCATTCTAAATTTAATCAAAGTTAGTTCAGCGGTTTAGATGTGAAAGCCGACCATACAGACAGACTGACATTCATAATATTAGTATGAATTAATGATAAGGAATGACATTGATTATAAATATATTGAAGTTACACTGACCCTAGAATAATGACAGCAAAGAACACTGCCTAAAATAACAACACATTACTGAAAGACAAAACAGAATTAATAAATTCTGTTTTCAGTTAAAGAATTGTCAGGGCATTTTATTTTAGCCAGATTTGCGTGACGTTATTTTTATGGGATGACCATTATTTGGATATAATATTCCCTAGAGTATTAAATTTTTTTTTTGTCATCTCACTGATTTATTGGGATTATACAATAATTTTGAATAGATATTATAATATTCTTCTTCAGTTTTATACTAATGTTAATCATTTGACGAAGGTATATAATATGTGTACCTGCATGCCATCTAATTAGTAGTCGTTGTACATATAGAAATTCCATATTTTGAAACATAAAATATTATTTTATTTAAAATATTTGTATTTAAGTATTATTTACTTAAATAATTATGGTAGGTAATTGTACATACATTTTTTACTAAAACACCGACACTGTATGCCTCTATATATAGATAATAGGTAAGCGCATACATTTGTGTTACAAGCTTATGTTTGCTGTGACCAGGACAATGTAAACATTGCATCAGGGATTACTAATGGCCTGGGGGTACAGTATGACACATATGTATGAAATGATATGATGGAGAGAATTATTGATAACGAATGAGCGATTTCGATACAATATGAGAATATTTCTTGAAAATAACGTTTATTTTTTTAAATTAATTGCATATTACAATAAATTTTAGAAATAAGGTTATAATAATTTGTTACTAAACAAACGTTCAGCTGTTAAATGTTGATTTAGAAATTGACGTTTTAATGTTCTGTTTCATTATTAAGATTTTCATTTTTGTTGCTATTTGTAATGAAAAAAGCATAAAAAATATTTGAAAATGAATAAATACTAAGTACATGCTCAGTTTCCAAATGATGACTTATTCAAGTGTCTTTAACAGTAATATTAATAACAAAGTCTGAAAAGAAATTAAATTAAATTGTATAGTATAGAATTAATAGCAAACTGAACTTACATTATCTGCGCATTAACACGATTATTTTACAATACTTTTATAATTATTATAACTAATCTCTGACCTTTGCATTTCCCAAGTGGGATAATTAATAAAAAAAAAATGTTATGAATAACTCGAATAACATTGAATTTATAATTGGACTTAATATTTACGAGCAGACAACAATTCTAAACATACCTACCTGCAAAACTAGTTTTTAAATAGTCTACAGTTATTAATGATCAAATGGCACTTCGGTATCTATAGTTTATTTGAAATAGTTATAAATATCCCTCTACCGTCATCTACTAATGCTTATGTACTTTATGAATTTCCCTCAGGAATTTGGGTTTTGATTTCCCTACGCGATGTTACAAAAAATATGTGTCTACGTAAAATAATGTCTAATAAACTGACATTTGATACTGCTGTGACATCACTAAAATGACGTCATTTCAGAACCGACATTTTTAGTCTAAAATACATATTTGTAATCTTTGCATCTTATCACTAAATAAAACATAAATAAGATACGTACGTTTAATACTAACATGTGGAATGCACGACTAAAACATTTTAGCCATATATTAAACAACTTCCGTAAAGTTTTACAATGGTTTAGTTCAAATTCTCTAAGTTTAAAAGTACCTACTCGTTGCGACGTAGTGACCAACTACTGAGAACTTAGTTCGGACAAGTAATTTCTTCCTTTAAAGTATAGGCTAACCTTTTTCGATTGAGAAATTGAAATTCCTTGTAGATTTACTAGCGTATTATTTAATATTATGAAACATACACCTAGTTTTGGTGTGATGTTTCATTGTGATTCGAAGGTATCTATATATCTCGTCAATGAGTATGAAACGCATAATTACCTAGTACCTACTTCAGCTATGTGCAGGTACAATAACGACGATGAAAAGGAAATGTGGCTTAAAAAGGCGAAAATTATTTTTATGTCGCCTTCAAGTATTTTATGTTACGATGTGATTACGTAGAAATTGTATACAATGTTTATGTGTATATGTTATGTACATTGACTAAATCGTATAGTTAATATGATAAATTCAAGCAATTTCTTTATATAGTCCTAACTACTCATAATTCGTAAAAGCTAGTTGGAATTGATTAAAGTAAGAACCACAGGCTCCTTGATATACAATACACAAATATTTAAAATACAATGATATAAATATGTATAATTTATTTGTAAGTTAATTTAACCATAACGAGACAAAATGCTGTAGAACCAAATTATTTCTGGGTAGTCCTGAAAAGGCCTATCCGGGTATGTCGCCAATCCGAATTTAACCTACGTCGAGGATAATGGAACTTCTAAATTCGTTTCACTCGCTCCTACAGATTTTCCCACCTCTGGAAAGTGGAAGCTCCCTGAGAACTTAAACTTCCCTCTATTCCGGGCAGGCACATAAGAAAAAACAATATACGAAAATGTATAAGTATAATCTGCGAAGTTTAACATCTATTAACATCATGTAACTGTCCAATGTATAATAAACTAAAAGTTATTGTGTTTTATCATTTTGTTCAACCCTTGCTAGACATTATGTAAAATGGCCAGATTATTTGTTTAATTTCACCCCAATAAACATTATGACAAAATTGCTTGTATATTTAATGGCTGGATAGTAAAAATAACAGTTAGATTATTAGATTTAGCTATTACTTTGCAGAAATCCATTTAGTGTGATGAACTTTTATAATTTTCAGGTATTTTCGGGCTAAAATCTTAAATTTGTTAATCAACACGTGTTTTGCCTCTTAACGAAGCATCCTCAGGATATTCCAGAGATCAGACTCGGTGGGAAAATTATAATAATTCATCACAGCTATGTATTAAACGCTATGAATGTAAGCTGTACGGTATAAATAGTATGTATATCAAATTTATACTTAACGTCATAGTTAAAATTTCACCTATTGTATAGACTCAGGTGTTACTTTGCGGAAATCCATTTCATGTGATGAATTCCTAAAACCTTTAGCTCGTTAATTTCCCGTGTTTTTAGATATTTTATAATGCAGCGCGAAAGCTTAAAAGTTTATACCTTTAGCTCGGTCTGCTAACCAGCACCGGATCCGGTGCTGGTTAGCTGACCGAATCCGATCTCTGGTACATCCTGAGGATACTTCGTTGAGAGGCGAAACACGTGTCGATTGGTGGTTTTTAGGAGTTTGAGCGGAAAACAGCTAAAGATGTTAGGAATTCATCACATCGAATTCCACCTACTTCTGCTTTACGAATTAATTTTTAAAATATCGACGTGATAATTGATCAGTAATAATATTGAATATTTTAATTATTCTTTAAGTGTAATAAAGTTTAATTTAATGTATTTTGCTACGATATACTTAATTGTGATTTTCAGAAAGGCGACATGTCAGTTATTGAACAAACCAATGCCAATAATAATTACCATAATTGAATTAATATTTTCGAAACATTCAATTAGCAAATAATGAATTTAACAGGAAAAGATAACGGATTATATTACTGTAAATCTAAAAGATGGGTACTTAACTAACTAATAATAAATAGCTGACGCTGACAAATCATAGGTGTACGTAGAAGAATATGAGAATTGATAATAGGACTAGATGTTCTTTCGGGCACTTACTTCGGTTTAGAATATGGTGATGACGGTGATGACATTTTCTGGTTCTTGTTGGGATGCGAGTGCTTGTTCGCGTTGGAGTCAAGGCCGCCGCCCGGCGATATCTTGCCGGCGAGTGCGTTCAGAGAGTGCAGCATGACGGGCGGCGGCCGCTTACCGACTTGCCTGGTCACGCTGGTACGGAACCTCCAACTTCGTTCACCGAGACCGACTTTCCAACTGCTCCGTATCGCCACGGTGCCTTATCTACTGATAAGAGGCGCGGGGGCAAACGCGCCCCCCGCCTCATTGCCACCTGACACTATCACACACACTCACGCACTTCAATATTGTATAAATTTTTGTACTTTATTTTAGAATTCTGGGTAGCGTTCTGTCCGATTGTAACATATTCTTGACATAACTTTTACTGTCCAAGTTTTTAAAATTGCATTCACCAGTTTACTCGTAGCGGCTAATCTATAATACGATTACATTTTTGTACACATCAAAATAACAAAAAGCCATTGCGATATTTCAACACACTTATTATAACTTATATAGTTTCAGATGTAATAATATTGGGGGTATAAAATATAAACTATACTTAATAACGAAGGCGTTCAACAAACTTTTATATGTGGAGTTACTCATGTTCTATTTGCTATACATTTGCAGCAGCTTTACAAGTTTATTGAATTATGGAGTTGTTTCGCAGACTTTTATTATTTATTCAAAATCCCAGAACTGTTCTATATGAGTTAGACAATTATGTGATTTTTCATCTGTTGTTCCTCGTATTCTAATTTCGCGGTTAACACTGTCGTACTTTGGATGTAAATATTATATGAATTAGTAACATATTAAAAACCCATAAATTAATTACGCTCAAAGTCATTTAAACGCACCTACCTACTATACATTAGATTTAAATAATATCATGTTTAAGATATTTTAAAATAATGTGTATAATAATAACGACATCGACATTAGATACTGCAGACAAACGACTGTAACCTATTTTTTATTAACGCCTGATTAAAATCTAACGAAGTGGGCTGAAAATAGTTTCTATGAAAATAATACACAGGTGTTAAAAAAATTCAAATGTATTGTAATAAGCGTAGGTAGGTACTTCACAGGTTTTGTTACTAAAAGCAAATTTTAAGATTTTGTATTTTATCTATGAGACATTTTAATTAGGGTTTCTTAAAAAAATGGCAAAGAACGGAATTATTATAATTTTGTCTTGTCTGTCTGTATGTCACAGCCATTTTACCCGAAGCCTAATGACATTGTATATATAGATGATATTTTGAAGGTAGGTGATTTCTATGAATCGCTATACAATGGTGTATGTTCACAAATAAAGAACTAATGAGTAATAGACATTCCACATAAAGCAAACATTTTACGACGCTAATAATAATCATCACTAATTTGATAAAGAAACGTCTATTCGTAAGGAAAACAAAAATATTATCATCCGCCACAATAATGGCAGCTCCACTAATCTAATCATAATCAACTTTAAGACAATTTGCTAACACGAGTAACGAAAGGTCTATATTGTTGACAAAGAACTTCTTTACTTCTTTTATAAACTCTGATTACTAGAACAATATTAAGTTATTAAAAAGAAATAATAATATTATATACATGTACATGTGTATATATGTGTATATAATATACACCCATTGATGTATTAATTAAATAAACAATATATATTTCATATATTCTTTTGCTTTTTAATCATTTTCATTACTATTTTATTTCATTACATTCGTAAATATGGATTTAAAACTGGTTTTTAGTCCGTTTATAAAATACTGAACACATATATTGATAATTCTACAAGATTTTAATGAATTTAGTTACGAAGGTTCTTCAACCAGTGTGTAGTACTCCTATGTAATCTTCTATTCTGTACCCTAATATTAATTCCATTATCATAATTCCACACTTAATACTTTCAACCGAGGGGTTGCTCGCCAAAGTCGTGTAGTTTTGTTATTGTGCCAAATATTTATGTGTTTATTTGTATTCATTATGCCTTCTTTCTTCGGAAACTTGTTTAACAACTTTTCTTATGGTTCATAAGTATGTGTAATGTGACCTACGATAAAATGCTACAACGTATTTACTAGTTATCTATTTCATATTCCTATAAAATAATAAATACACTATTCTGACATAAAAGTAAGAGAAGAGATAACTATTTTTAAGAAATGAACAAATCTCTGTAAACATTATTCATGTCATTGAAAAATTTATCGCTTATTGGTATCAAAAAGAATTAGTTACATGATATAAGTTCGAATTGCATTTAATTGATCTATGAATTCTTTGTAAGCCTTTCAATTCAGTTGGTATTGTTAATTATGAAACCGATAATATTAGATTAATATGAGAACAATCTTCTAAAAATTGGTAAAGTGCGAGAGGTTTGCGTACGATTATTATGAATTAGTTTAATTAATCTTAGTGTCCGGATTGTAGATACAAAGTCGGTTTAAAACAAATGAAACCGGTCGATTTAAAACTAAATTTTCGGTTTGAAATATTTTAAACCGAGATTTTGATTAAAATGGTTGAATACTATTTTTTTCTAATAGGAGCTGAGTGATAATTACGTCACCGAATTTCTCATCTTATGGAGCTCCAAAATATGTTTTTTTTCTAATTTCATTGATAACGAGTGAAATTTACACTCGTCATCAATTAATACAAAACACATCTATATTTGGAATTTGGCATAATTGTGATATTGATACCACAACCTGTCTAAACATACATTTTATGTCGCACACATCAAAGCACATTACCTAAATTAACCCACCTAATCTTAATATTACCTAAGTGCCAAAATGAATTAAATAGTATGTATGAAACAACTGGCGTTCCGTCTCTTTGACTACCCCGTTTGCGATACAGCGTGAGGATATGTATGTATGTACTATGTAAGTATGTATGTATGTATAAACTAATTAATTCAACTTATTTTAATCCAACAGAGATCAAACTCTGTATCAATGTATCGCTATGATAAATTTCATAGGTAAATTACATAGTAGTAATAAAAATGGGTAGGTTACCTACATGTAGGTATATAATATACCTACATTATATTCTTTTCTAGCATTTCTATACTTACTGTGATTTTAAAGCTATATTTACGCGGCGATATTTCATGGTATAATATGGGCATAATAACGATCATATTTTGTGTAAAATGTAACATCCTATTTTACAATGCAGTCGAGTATTCAACAACTTAAAACGGTTTCTTTCTTTTTTAAACTGGTGGTTATGGTTTTAAATTATTATAAACGGTTGTTTCATAACTAAACTCATGATATCCATAAGACCTAGAACTTTCGTAATATTTTATCTGTCGACTTTAGATAAGTCGTAAAGTTTACTAAAATTATTAAAATTGCAAATCTAGTTTCAAAGATAAAGGATAATTGAAATGGTCGAGTTTGAGATCACGATTTCCCCTTCTCTAGTTCTCCTACGAATTTATTAAAATGTGTAAAAATCACATATGTGATTCAATAAAATGTATTGCTACGCTAAATTTCAAGTTTTTACACAACGATAGATTATAAGATTGATTATTTCACCACTACATATGTTCCTCTCAACTGCGGTTCGGGAACACCTAACTCACATCCACTTTGACACTTATGCAGTAAAGGACGTATTATATTTCACTCGATTTCGTACTTACGACGGTTAATCAATAAACAACTGAATGATTTTGCAGTCGTGTAATACTTTTAAGGTAAGCTCAATTTAATATTAGATTGCATATATACGCAAAGTCAAAAAGACGTGGACAAGTTCATTGTCGCACATTGCAATGGACTTGCTCATTTGGAGCGATGACACTATAGCACCGTCTCGCTTTTACTCACGGCGAATCGCCAGTTTCCGCGCCACGCCTTGCAAGCACGTGGCTACACGATACTTGTTTTGATTTACTATTCAAGTGTAAGAACAACTCAATGTTTGAAAGGTAGTGTTTTAGTTCCTTGCGACCGACGGACAGATGAACGAGCATACGAATAATTTTATAATTCCGTTTTTTAATGAATTAAAATAATTTTAATTATGTTTAGTCGTAGTATTTAATTAGTAAAATAATAGATAAATTACTGTTTATCTGTTATTTTGTGCGAAGCCTTAAGGTTTCTGTGAAATGACACTCAAAACAATCTAATAATACTGTGTTACTAAAAGATTGTGTCAATAAGATATTATTTAAAAACTGGGGCTATTAAATACATAATTGTTTATTTATATGTACAAGCATATTCAACTCACCCACCCTTGCCAGTTTTATTATGAAATCGTAATGAGAATGAAAGAGTCGTGGAAACGTCGCGAATTATCCGCAGTGCCTATTACGTGAACATAAATTGAGCAGATTTTTTATTGAGCACGCCAAATCGAGAACGTCACGAATAGGGTGTGCACCCCCGCTCGCATGTTTCAAATACCAAGTAAAATATGAAATAAAAATTATATTTATGAACATATTGGCATTTTTAAAGCGCTTTTGAAAATGTTGGACTTCTCATGACTAGTGATTTAAATAACAATAAAACTGACCAAGAGCGTACTAACGCGCGCGGATTCATAGGGTTCCGTAACAGTTCGATGAACTTTATTTTGTAGCAATGAGAGCTACACATTTCACCTTGTCAAATTTGATGACTTTTGAAAAAGAATAAAACCAGCAACGAATGTGTCAGACAAGCATTTTGTGGGGAAAAAGTCCCGCAACCCAGTCTCACTCCTAGGGGTCTGGGTATCTGTGTTCAGATTTCTCCTGCGTTACCAAGAAGTAAGGACTCCTTAGTAATTTTGGGCAAAACAGAAGTTAAATAAAACAATAAAAATGAGTTTAAAATACATATTACTCTTCGTTTTTCGTTAGCGCGTTTGGATTACCAATTTATGCAGTTGTACCAAATTTTAGCACGGTAAATGAGCAGATGACATAGTAAATCAGCTGTGACACACGGATAGACCACTGTTGCCAACTTAGGAACTATTCACTTAAATTGAGGCGGAAAAATTACTCTGAGATTTTTAGCGGAAAAATATTTACGGGTTTTTTAAAGAATTTCAAAAGTTAACAGAAGTATTATTTCTCAGGGAACTTAATCAAACTACATTAATTTGAAATGACGAAACCTGTAGTTTATACAAGAAAATGTCGTAATAATATTCGGTTCAGGAGGTTTTGGTCCGATTTCAGGGGTTATATGGCCATTCATTGGGGTAAAAATTCGACGCTGGCAACAATCAAATGGACTATGGATAGACAGACATGACGAAATTACAAAGGTTTCGTTTTTGTATTGTTGACTAGCGCCAGCTCGAGGAAAGTTTTAGGGCAGAGCGATGTTCAATTATGGCACCGCTCTAATAATTTAACGGTATATACTAATTGTGCGTGCAACAGTGCAAGTATTTCTATACTATACTTTGGAAGATCTCGACAACATCTTAAGTTTCTGTCTAATTTGTCGATTGAGAATAACCATGTTCATTGGCATTGCACTTCTCTCTCGCATTCAAAATTCCGAAAAGCAAAATAAAGATTTTTTTTCTCTTATTCTCCTTTAGGTATCACTGAGGCGTACCCTGGGACTTTGCACCTAGAACAGTACTCCGTTCGCCCTATGGTAGAGCCAACTCTGTTTGACACCGCATCCGACATAGTTTGTGCTACATTCAAGAATTTTTAAAAACTCTCCAAAACGAATTTGAAAACAAACATTTTGTGGTTGAAGGGTTACAATGAAAAGGTTCTGAAATATTAATATAATTTTTATTGCATTTTTAAATGTTTTTAAATGTTAAAAGCGCTCGCATACCTAGGCGAAAATGTGTGAGGAGAATGATGAGACTTGAGGAAGCGAAAGAGATATGTAAGGACCACGACTCCTGGCGCTCCGTCCTCTCTGACTACCCTGTTGGGGATACAGCGTGATAATTTGTGAGGTCAAAAATCATGTGGATAATAAATCACATTATATTAAATATTATTAAATATTTCCTCACTGAGTACCTTGCGTGAGGGTATAATTATGTACATTAATTATTTTGGCGAAATGCTTTACATGGGATATATGTAAATATTTAATGGTAAGAACATGATAATTCTGCGAAGGAACATAATACAATCAAATCAGTCCGTATTAGTATTGCATATAAAAATCCTAAATAATTTTAAACTCATGAAATATTTTAATTTTTAATTTTTATACTTTTGGAAAATCCCTAAGTTGGCTACACGGTAGTATACAGTAATCTTATATGAATAGGTAAACAACGTAGGATGTACTCGTATGGATACCAATTACAAGCAAAAATTTTATTCAAATATATGTAAATTCTTGCTCGAATACTTTTAAATATAAGAGATTGCTTTTCATCTTGTCTCCATAATAATAACTTGCACATTAAACTTTTGCTACCAACCAGTAGGTCAGTTGTGCACAAAGTTATAGAGGAGCAAAGTTGGCAGTTGCAAGTGAAGCGCAGCCATGAAGCACTTTTAAGGCATAGATTATAGTTAGTGAACTAGAAGCAACATACATCAAAAAAAAAATTTAAATGAAGAGTTAAATATAGTAGTAATATAAATATGTATTTCGTGGAAGAAAACATGAATGATTTATAAATATGTGAAAATAAAGACAAAGATTTATCGAAAGAACCAGTTTCATAGAAAGTTAATATTGCCTTAAACTCTTACTTTTAAAAATTAATTTACATAATGTTAGTATACACAGAGATGACTTTTTCATTTATACTAATTCGGCGGCGTAAACTCTACTCGTTTGGCTGCGGACACTGGCTTTGTAAACCGACCGTCGTCGTAGAGGGAAATTTCATTAATTTTCATTCGTCCAACTTTTGCGTTGTTCCTCTTCAAGTTATTTTGTTTTAAATTTCTACATTTCAAAGTCGTATAGTAATTTCGTAGTTTGAAGTGGATGCCTTCATTGTGGCGTAGGTTCATATTATTTTATTTCCGATTTGTGAACAATCATGATAAACTCTCTTGACGTTTATATATTATGCTCTTGTTATGTTTAATTTCTAGTTATTTTAATGAATAAAATTATTGTTCTGTGTAGCATAAAGTGAATTTTCGAAAATTATTTAGAATTTTCGGTATTTGTATGCCGAATTCAAATAACCTAAAATTTTAAACACAGTGAATAAATATTGTTTCTAATCGAGAAACACGGTTAGCAGATTTTAGTTATGGATATAATAAATTTAGTTCAGTGAAGTTTTTTTTTTCTTTCTTCATGGCATGGCGCACAGATTAGCGCATTGCTAATATCACGTATTAATAAGTAGAACCCATGTAAAATCACAAGTAAATGAGTTTTTTCTTATCGTAAAACTCCTCCAGTAAAGTGATAGTAGGTTTTACTGAAGTTTTAAAGGACTTCCTGGAAGAGCGTGAGAACTTCAGCTACACATGTTTATTTAGATCTCCTCCATTCTTTTCACTTACACAGACATTTAAAACACAATATGCTATCACTGTTGTACTTTAAAAAATAGGAAATATAAATAAAATGACAACTTCACTTCTCCCGTTCCCGCCAAAAACTCCCATTAAAGTTTTATTTCTATTTTGGAAATAGTATACAGAAAAAAAAAGATTTGACGTGAATAACATTTTAAGATTTTGATATGGAGTATAATACATTACTATAAGTATATACTACAGACATATTATTATGTTTAAAAAAGAATGTGTGTATTCACGTATATACGCTCGTAAGAAGCTATACATAAAAAAACTGGCCGCTTGAAATCAATGAAATAAGAAATAATAAATTAGGTGTTACATCGGCGCGCGCAACTTCGTCACACGCTAAAAAATACACTGATCTGTTTTTCCAAACACACCAAAAAAAGTATAACTTCAAACATTTTGGCTTTTGTACTAGCATCGACGTAACAAAATTTCGAATACAAATTGTTTAGAAATGTTCCGTAAGAAAATTAGAAAAAAGGAACACTTATACCTTATCCACTTTACCTTAGAGTCGATCTGTCTATCCGTTACATCAGTCATTTTCTTAGAGATTATTTAATAGAAGCTTTCAAAGAGTTTTTGGTGGGATTTTATGGGGAGCGGTTGTGCGTTTATTTTAATTATTTGCAAATTGTTACTGGCGGATATTGTGATGTAAAATTGACGCAGTTTTGCGTCCTAGTGTAGACACTAGTGCATACTATTGTGCATTATTTTGGAATTGTTAAAATAAGTGCTAATTTAGTAGCGCGACGTTGAGACGTTTATAGTGGCCTAGTCTATCTCAGTGAAACCTATGTTGACTGTCTCAATATGTTTGTCGTCAGAAACTCCAAGAAACATTAAAATGTATTACGTCGACGTTTTAATGAAATAATATGAAGAATTTATCTATTTACTACTGCAGATATCGCTTATATGGGCACAGAAAGATCCCTTTACCTTCCCTTCTAAGGGAGTACCGTAATAAAAAAAAATAAGCTTTCAAATTTGGAATAGTTACAGAAAGTGGTAATCCGAAAACTGGCGTTAACTGTTAAACCCGAGATTTGATTATTATCGGTGGTTGGTTTTAGGAGTTCAAATACAACAAATAAAAATCTTATTGGAGTCTTCATGTGGGGAGTTAAGCGGAATTTCTTTTTAAGTAACGTGTTACATTGAATTACATTTTCTTCAATATTTTTTCATAACCACGCTTAAATATTGCTGTCCCCCTACTTTATATCCATAGGTACGGTTCTGTAATGAAAAAAATAATGTCATAAACATAAGGAACAAGGCGCAGGTCGAAAAAAAAACGTGATTGCCTTATACTTTTTAGAGGGATACTTTTTAGGGTTGTCAACGGGAGTTTTTGGTGGGATTTTAGGACGAGCGATTGGGCGTTTATTTTAATTATTTGCAAATTGTTTGCAATTAGGAAGTAAAATAGGCGTAGATTTTAGTCCCAAATATCTACGCTGTTCTGCATTATGTGAAATCATTAAAATAAGTGTTGTATTAATTTAGTAGTGTGATGTTGAGATTTTTTAGCGGCTTAATTCGCCTCAGTGGATTCCACTACAATGAATCGTACAAAAAAAATTAGGGTTGACAACGAGTGACAACTTCATGTTGTCTTCACACTGAACGTTACGTAATATGTATGAGACGCATACACATGTGCAACAAATTTTGTAATTTTTGCAATTTCTTCTTATAATTAATACTGTTATTAAAAAAGTTACAAGTGAGTTATAAACTGTTGAGTAACTTTTTGTTATTTCATCAAAAGAAAAGCAGTGCTGCTGATGGTAAAATTGTTTTTTTAGGTGCACGAAAACGATAGCGACGTAAAGTAAAACACTTTTTCTGAGGTTTCGTCATCAATGCTGAGAAACAAACATGCACTTCTTTATTTTGCTGACATATGTTTTATATTATTTAAGTAGGTACGTATAATACCGTAGATAACGGTATTCGGACTGTGTGTCAACCTTTTTCCTAACTACTCCTGTAGGTCCTCCTTGTATCGTACATCTTACTATAAAGCATGGCCACGGCTCCGACGCCTCCGCAATTATTCAACAAATTAGGAACACCCGTCGACCTTTGCCGGCGCACATTTGCCGCGGAAACGTAATTTCCTCCCCGCAATGTTTTCCTGCTACCGGCACTGACTTAACCCCCTAAAACCCCCCACTGCAACGGATATAATGTTAATATAGAAAAGTCGTAGTGATTGAATTGAATTTCCAAAGGTGTACTGGGAGTTTGCAAAGCTGGATGTATCGGTCTCATTTAGCGCAAATTGAAAATAGATTTTGCGTTCTCATTGTACAACTTTCTTCATAGAAATCTTATAAAAAAACTAAGCACATTGATAATTCCATCTGTAGTAGACTAAATAAGAACTTCCATTAAGGTAAAATTACTATGTCGACGATCGATTTTTTGGCGTAGTGGTAGCGTATCTGCATTCTAAATTTATAAATTGACATGGAGTCCGAGTGCTACTGGATGCTCCAAAGTTCTTTGCATGTTACCCACAGTTTAACTTTAGGTATAGTATGGATCATATAATAAGCTAGTTGACTGCTCTTAACTGATGCATTTTATATATTGTATTATAATACTTACAACTTTAAATAAAATTACAAAAAATCTACATGAATTTCATTGACAGAATTGGACGTTATCGGATTTTAGACATCAATAGTGAGGACAGTGGTGGAATAAGCTAGACTGATGTGGCGTTACGTCGTCATAAACTCTTAGTGTCGTTTTTCAGCGTACTGAAGAGTCACAGAGACTGAACCTATCACCACTCTGTTCCCACTAATTGAGTTTAATCAAAGCGAATAATTTACATGTGCCTCATTGTACAATTTAAATATTTTCTCATAGCTTTGTTCATGATTATTCAACCCATCTTTCAATTTAAGTCGTTTTAGTCTAATTACATGGAATTTCGGATGTCCATGGGTGGCGGTGATCACTTTCCATCAGGTGACTCGCTTGCTCGTTTGCCCCCTCCGCCATAAAAAAAAGTATCATTTATTTATAAAAAAAGTTAATCTCTGGCAATTTTAAATTTATTTAGGTTGTGGACAAGAAATCAGTCATTACTTACGTTGTTCCAATCGATTAAAAGCTTTTGAAAATAAATGTACAAAGTACTGCTCCTTTCTGTTTTACTAGCAATTATTTTCAACTCTTATGATAATATAAACGCTAGTCTTCTCCATCATATTTTTTTTTGATCGCATAGCAACGTTTCTATGCCTTGAAAATCTTTGGAACGTAACTCATATAGAGCCCTTTTCGTCTCCCCTATAGGTAGGGATTATTTCACGCATTGACTACCCGGCAACCAATTATATGGGACAAAAATTGCTATAATTCGAGAGTCAGATATCACAGGAAAAGTAATTGGTTGGTGTTATTTTCCCTTTTCTCCCTTACAGCTTTTTCGTGTATCCTTATATTTCTTGCACTTATATCTTAAACATAAAAGATTTTTGTGTCGTTTATTTAAGATTGTAAAAATATTATTTTTCCTTCTTCACTTCATCATATTACAGTATAATAATTACGAAGAAATTACAATTAATGAAACATGTTATAGTGAATTCGGTTAAATAATCGGTCAAATTTTAATAAGTAACTGGACGTTTACTATTTTATATAACAACTTGTTAATTAATTAACACGATTAAAAGTAAAAATAAGAATCCGTAAACAATTACATCATACCTGTGTGTGACCCTAAATTAAGGACTAGACTTCTACAATATTATGAACTAGAGGAGTATGCAATAACACCAGTACCTAAGATATTTTTTTATAAAAGTCCAACTCTTGAGTTTACTATAGCTTCAGCTAAGAAAGCACTATGCGTTCATCACTTTTACATGTGGTTGTGGTTTAACGTTGCCATATGCTTTTATTTTATTTCTCTTCTGTAATTATTAATTAATAAATAAAAAAAAGTGGTTTTTCTCAAATCGATGTCCTTTATTAGTCTATATCTATACTAATACTACAAAGAGAAAATTATGATTGTTTGTTTGTAATGGATAAACTAAAAAACTACTCAACCAAAAATTCTTTCACCTATAGATAACTACATTATCAGCGAGTAACATCGGCTATATTTTATTTTCAAAAAATTTCTACCCGCGTGAAGCCGGGGTGGGTTGCTAGTCACTAAATCATTTTGAATGGAAAAAGGAACCTAGAAACTGACACCGTTATTTATTGTAATCGATTAGTTTATGAAGGTCCATTTAAAATATAATAGTACGACTTACATAGTCATCTTCTCAGAATTATCTGTGATGGTCCTACCTACCTCAAAAATCTACTAGAAATGGTGATATTTTCTGATTAAGTAATATAATTTATTTGAGTATTTGCGTGTATTTCATTAGAAATCGGCAACCACACATCCACATTTCATTTGATTTTATTTGGCTCACTTCGTAGTACGAGAAATGCCTGCCTTGAGTTATAGCCTATGACCACAAGTAGGTATGTTGTACTAGTTACTGAACATCTATATGTTATATATATATATATATACCTCTAAGTATAACTGTAAAATGTAATTACATATTTTTTTATGAAAAGGTATGAAAATCAGAACCGAGAGATTGGAGAAGTTAAACGTACATAGTTGCATAAATTTAATCTCAATATCGTGGGGCCTCTCCGGGACCGTGAGCGAATGCTCGCTCTGGTTTTTAAACTCGATCCAAAGTCAACAGTTCCGAGGTGCGGGCCGAGCTAACTGCTTCTCTCGGTTTACACTTAATTAACTAATATTTACATTGGACAAGCGAAACAATTTCAACTCGTGCACCTGCCGGTAATATTGCGGCTTGGAAGCTTGCCGTTTTTGTTGAAACACACGAAGAAGTGTTGCGAGAGTTACAGTTGCGGTTCTTTAAAGTACTTTTATCTTTGCAATATATAAACTTCTGCATTTGGAAAAAGCGGGAAGAAAATAATTTTGTTAAAAATGAAATTGTTTCACATATCTATTTAATTTTTTATTTTTTATTTTGAACAGTAAATTCTACAATTAATTACATTGGTGCGTTTACGACTCTTGCTATGTTACGAAGGTGCTCTTTTTTTTGAGTAAATATTTACTATAAGTAAACAAATCTAGAAAAGAGTTTACTGAATACTGAATTTTTAAAACTAGACGAAAATAAGAATTTCGCGCCAGCAGAGTAACTGTGGTACAACTAATATGTGTTTATACTTTATAGTATCACGTAAGCACAGTTTACTATAATATTTAAGACTTATTAAAAAGGACGTCATTTTAATTTATTTATATTCTTAACGAAGTGATGTGCATATTACGTGTATGCTGCATAAACATCAACGCTCATTTAGCATTCAGGCATTCGACCAGCCTCTCCTGGAGATAGTTGGTATTTGTTAAGGGGACTTGGAAATTTTGACGGCAGGGATCGTCATTTTTCTAAGTGACTACAAAACGTATGATAGTGATATTTGGTAACCTGATTCTTCACTTCATTGACTTTATTCTGACAATTGCGATATACTTTTGGTTAACTTTTGTAACACAAAACAAAAATGTCAAACAAACCTCTTTTAAAACAGAGATATACATTTTTTTGAGTAACGGGACCAATTTATGTTTCTAAATTTTCTGTATAGTGTAATCTAAACATATTCTTCAAAATTACAGTTGGATTTCATAAAATTAACTACAGTTTTTAAAATAAACGAATATAACTGTTTTTTCGTATTTTTCGTAAGCTAGCGCGCGCACGTTTGCATAGAGCAGAAGGTCTATTTTAGTCGCTTTACCGTAATTGTTATGTATTGCGTTTTGGCGCTACTATCGCCTACTTAAATGTTCAGGTTACCTACATTTTTTAAGTCTTTATTCATATTAACCAAGCTTGATAAAATACAACACCATCTTTGATGTGCTGACTAAAAATCTCTACAATTCACACTAGAACTGCATATATCAAAAAAGGCATGTTTATTTCTAATTTTGCTTAACTTTGACCTGTTCCCCAAACGGGGTTATTTTTTTATTAAGTACTGATACTTTACCCATATTATTTACCAAGATTAATAAAATAGAACTTATTTAATGTGTTGAATTAACATTTGTTGTCGCTATATTGCATTTCTCAAAAAAAAAGTTGATTTGGTTGATCCGTTTCCCGAGGCGTCAAAGATTTCATTTCCTGTTAATTTTTTTTTATACCCTAAACTGCAGTGTGGATATGTTTAAACTGTGAACAGTTAAGACCTGCAATATAATTTGTTACAAAGAGTACTATTAATTAACTATTAAAAGTAGAATACGTAAAATATGTCATTGACGCCATCTTGTTTAGGTAAGGTGTTGCCTATGATATTGTAACATTAATTTCCTCCGGGTGCAACCTTTGGTTGACCCTCGGTTGGAAAGAAAAAAAAAATTTTGGTCTTAATTAATAATTGCCAAAAAAAACAAACTAGGGCTGTATTCAATTTATTACTAAATCTCTAAATTACAGGTTTGTGACGGTATATCTAACTTAATGTAACTAAATTACACTATTACTTTCTTTTCTATAAGGGGACAGGTGGCCCGTTTGGTCGATAACTAGAATTACTATTTGGAGTAAACACCACAAAAGAAAATGTTTAAGACATACTATGTGAAATTTAAGTATAAACCTAATACAGCGAAGTATAGGGAAGAACAAACACCATTATGTATACAACCCAAAAAAAAAATTAAGGTTATGCTTTAACACAAGCTTCTTGGCTTCGTTGAGGTCGGGGTGACCTTAACACCGATGCCGGTCCTACGAAGCTTGTCCCCTTGGCGTCGTTGAGGTCTAAGTGACCCCAACACCTGTTCAGGTCCTACGGGGATGGCTTCTAACGACGGTTACAGCGTGGTTGGTAGTAAGATACAATTAGGCAGAATCAGGTTACCTTAATTCGCCGCAATTTATATGAACCTAAGCCGTAGTTCAAGTTCAGCTAACTTAACGCAATGAGCCGTAGATGCCAACCCGTGCAATGGAGACAGGTAACGATGATATGTATAAGACGTAAGGTAAAGAAAAAAGCAGACCAAAAATAACACGCAGGGCGTCCTTCAGGTAATAACCTGGAACCGAAACACACTCTATTGAAATCTTTATTTTAAAAGTTAATTTTAATTTCTATTCCTTATGGACAAACAAATAAGTCTAAATACTTTATGTCACGTTAATAGGTAGTGGTTGTGATACCAAATCAACAAAGTAATGAAATATAATAACAAAATTGTAAACTTTTGTTCTGTGAGTGAAAACGATAAAAAGAATTATTAAAAATAATGTTTTCTAGGAAATATCTATTTAAAACCATTAAATAGGCATGACGAAAGCTGAAGTATTACTTAACTAACCAAAAGTAAACCGAATTTAAATGTTTTAAAGCATATAAAGTATGTAAGAGGTTAAACCGAGACTTTCATATGAAAATACAAAATTTTTATGCAAATATCCAAATTCTCTGAAATAATTTAACCCAGATTTATAGGTAATTACTATCTACACGTTGTCCAAGTAATATTACAGAGAATATTCAACAATTTAAATGATTTTAAAGAGAATTAATAAATTTGTTAAGAAAAGTGGGTAAGACTGACTTGGTTCACAATTTAGTTTAATAAGTGTACTATTGGTATCAGAATCAGAAAGAAAATATATTAATCACAATAAACGTGTAATGCCCTGTCTAAGACGTATGTAAAATGTTTATAATAAACGTTTTAGAATTGTTTGCGAACAAACTTTGAATTTGTTAAATGTCCATAATAAAAACATTATATTCACCTGTTGATGGTTTGAAACGGATAGTGCACGGCCCTGTTTTACTTTTTGTGATAGTATTACTATCAAATTAAGGCAAACAGCAAATAAATAATGTAAAATTGATAAATCTCGAAGTTCATTCGAGCGGTAAAAAAGAAGTGACCACCCGCCAAGCCAAAATGTCACTTTGTACGTTTTCTCGCGTCAATCTGTGACTAAGGAAAACAACACCGACAGCCCAAACCATACGAACATTACTCGTAAAAAAAACAACGTTACAATATGTGCATATAATACTTTTGTACGAAAGAACTAGGCTAATATATACCGAAACCATAATTAAAACACTTTTATTTAATATTAAAGTTTCTAAATTATAACGGTACAAAGTGCAGGCCGGAGCTACATACATTCGTGGAAAGTCTCCTTTACGACGTATCGTTGACCATGCAACATCCGTTTGTTGACCGCGTGGCATCCAAGTGTTGACAGCGAGTCGTTCACTCGCCGTCGCCTAGGCAACCACCCACCATCGACCAATCGATGACAATGATTTAGTGTGTGCGTGTAATTTATGTTATGTACATACTAGTACCAGTCATTATTAGTTTCGATAAAGATGGATATGTCAATAAAGTATATTTTATTTTAATACATCTAAGAAAACTAATACAAATAATGGACACTGAATGGTGAATGGTGAGGTGGCACCTGACGGACGCTGGGGTGATAAATGAGCGCTGACCCTTATATCAAATCCTTGTCAACGGAGTGCAAGTTTTCGTGTTGCTTTAATATAAGGTAACGTATTCAAGTTTCTGTTTATCAAATATTATAATACTTATTTGAATAAAAATTGGTTACGGTTATAGGTACTCTGTAATATGTTGACATGTTATTGTTTGTCTGTTTATTTTCTATTTTCGTAAAATTGTTACCGGCATCATAAGGAAAGCATGAATCGTATATTTCAACGTTACTATGAAATAGCTTGAGGTACATACGGTGTCGCGATTCAGTGTTACAAGGTAACGATAAAGTGTCTTTAAATTGTTGTTTAAAGTTGAGACTCGCGGTGCCGCCGTCGTGTCTGCAGTTATGTTAATTTAATGCACTAAAGTTATGTTAACTTAAAGAGTTAGCAAGTATCAGAGAAGCATTTTTATGCCAAATATCCCTTTTTTATGTGATATAATGTGGTCTGTGAGTAATTTTATATTAAAGAGAAAATAATAAAATGTTCGTATTTTAACTTAGAAACTAATAGATCTGTTTACACATTCTTTTTACCGCGGTCGTAGACTAACTTTTAAAAAATTTTTGGCAGAAAAATAAAATTCTGTTTCTATGACTTAGTAGTATTATATATAAGGTATAGATTTTTTTTATGAAAGAGGAGGCAATCGAGCAAGCGGGTCACCCGATGGAGAGTAACCGATCACCGCCCATGGTCACTCGCAACATCCGGGGAATCGCGGGTGGGTTGCCGGCCTTTAGGGAAGTAGGGAAAGGAGGAAAAGGAGGGGGGGGGGGGAATGATGAGGCACCGGCACTTTCACTCACCGAATGAAACACAACAGCAATAGACGCTCTTATTTCACTCCGATGTTCTGCGAAAGAGTGGTACTTCACCGGGGGAGCCGGCTCATTCGTGCTGCAATGCAACATGTAGATATATGTAATATAAAAAAACATCAATGTTTCATATTTCCACGTTGAGAGTATTTAATATAAAAAATACAAGTGTTAATCACATTAAGAGAGTTCTGCGAGAGAGTGGTACTTTACCGGGCGAGCCGGCTCATTCGTACTGCAATGCAACATGTAGATATATGTAATATAAAAAAAAACATCAATGACCCATATTTCCACATTGAGAGTATTTAACATAAAAAATGCAAAAGTGTTAATCACATTAAGAGAAGTTAACGCAAGGTCTTATTTTAGAATTTTCATTACATTTTTGCATACATATCACGCTAAAATTGGCAAAAAAAAACGTGTGCGGTCGGGGGACCCGTCAGGAACGAAATTCCTTAGCTGCAGTTTAGACTTTTCAAAATTTAATTGCAATATGAAGCAATAATACTCAATTATGATTCAAATCAAAAACAAAAACCTAGCGCCGCGCGACGCGCGGGCCCCGCCCCACGTACGCTTCTTTCTTACGAGACGATTTCTACCAACTGAAACCTCCCGCAAGTCGCGTTAAAGAACTACGTTCCAATTAACGGTGTTTTAGCAGTAGCCTTGCTTAAAAAGTCACAGAGCTCAAATTTAAATTGAACTCTTTTTACTTAAGCGGCGCCTGCATAGTGGGTCCAAAATATAATGGTTTTTTCATTGAAAGCATAGATTTAGATTCATTTAGGGTTAAAATGGATTGTGATATTGATCCATTACAGTTCTTTTAAAAAAGTGGCTTTCACGGTTAGTTTAAAGTTTAAACTAAACTGCAAATAGCATAGGTATTATGCGAGTGTTAAATATAGGAACGATATGTGGCAGAGAACTTTAAACATTTTTTAATTAAAATACCTATCACATTAAGAGGGTAAAAACTCGATCTCTTTTGCAAACATCACCTCATCGGTCGCTGTTCTTGTGTGTAGCAAGTGGCAGAAAACTTCTTTGCCCTCCCATCAGACCACCTTGCCTCCCTCTTCAGGATTAAGTGACTACCTCCTAGAGGATTTGCTGACGCTAGGAGGGCGACAAAAAGTTGGCATAGTTAGGCAATTATACGCAAGGGACGAGGGCGTGTGACGAATAATGTTACCAACTTTAGAATAAATGAGACATTTGTTACAATTATAAGACCAATACAATACCATACGTATTATTATAGTACTACGTTTTACATAATACTATATTTTAAAAGTGGATTATGGTACGTAATGCCTACATTATTTAATGAGAAAATGACATCATGCACTTAAATTTTGAGTTTGTTGTATCTGGATTGATAAGACGAACGCTCAGAGAAATTTTGTAAGATATTTGTCTTGTCTTATAGCATAAGACTTACTGAACAAATAATAATAATTATGATCTTCTTTCGGGTAGAATTATTATATTTAAAACCTAGTATCCACATAAGCACGCTCAGATCAATGAGGAGTATATTTAATCGAGCAGGTCTATCCCGCTCCGTGTCCGCTCTCCATGTCCGAATGAGCTAAATGAGCGGCTCGGTCTAATGAGCCGCTCTTTTGCTTGAGTGTGCTCATGTGGATACTACGCTTATGATAACATACAACGTTTAGTACTAAATACCACAAAGTTGATGATAAAAGATGCTAAAGAAGTTGACTATTATTACAGTAAATGTAAAAATATACGAATAAATCCGTTAGTTTCAAGACATTCCCTTTTTGGTGGACAGAGTATGAATTCGTAATAAAACACACCTTGAAACTACTTTTAACAGTAAATGTATCTATTTTTGGGCAAACGGATGGAAAAGCGGCACTAAAATGACAGGCAGCTCATCGCCTATTTTGATTTCGTAGGGAAAGGCTAAGTTACGTAGGGGTTTACCTATCAAAACTCCTGTGGTGTTCGTTCTCGGCGTGTTGTTGAGACTTCGTGATCTCCTACAAAACGCATCGTAGGAGATTCCAGCGTCCCTCAACAGTCGCAAGCATCGGAACCCATCTTGCGCTGTGCCAAAGTACCTCCTTTTCGCGAAGTCCACTGCTTTCCAGAGCCCCTTGCACCCTCGCTGTGCCATGACAGCGCAGACAACAGACATCCGGCAGACAGACATCCGAGTCGCATGGACGATCGAAGCCCCCACTCAGATCTACCGCGATCCTCCCACTATACATTTGTAAGTCGCATTGGTTAAATTATTGCTCGGAATTTTCGCTTTGCATAAAACCAATTTCAATCGTTTTTTATATCTTCTAAATTTAAAATTACTAATAGTTTCTCGGGTTAAGAATCAAAATGGACGAACCTTTTGCTCTAAGAATTTGCTCGTTTTTTTGTTGACCTAGTTTCTATTCTATACATTTACAAAATTGCGTGACTAGAAAAGGGTCACAGTACAATAATACACAGCTGAAAATGTCAATTTTTTATTTTTTTAAATACAAATTTTTAAATAAAGAGAGATATGAAAATTCATTTGACACGTGATGATACGATCGGCGACTCATTATAGCTTCGTCCATTATGATTATTGGTGTAAGAATAGTTTATTGTCAGCTGACATTTTATTTTTCACTAGCGGACCCCATAGACGTTGCGTTGTTTTACACAAACGTTGGCTTGCCTGCTAAAAAATTTGGAAACTTGGAACCCGATTAAAGCGTCAGCTACCAGTTCCAATTATTAATTTAAACCATCTGGGGATTCACTCAAACACGAACAAAAAATTTCATCAATATTGGTCCAGCCGTTTAGGAGGAGTTCACTGACATACACACGTGCAGAAGAATTATATAATACGCTAAGTTAATAAGTCGGTGAACGATTTCATAGCCGCATCTGTCGTGATAGTTATGAACCAAAGATTATAGGATTCTTATTGGTTGATTTTGTTACCTGTGTGTTTGGGCACGTCATGTTTAAAAGTAGAAGAAAAATATTAATACTACGGAGTTCAATATAAGGGTAGTTTATCTGGAAAATTGATAGTGACTTCATTGTGATCATTCATAACATAACATAACATAACATAACTTCACGCTGTATCCCCAACGGGGTAGTCAGAGAGGACGGAGCGCCAGGAGTCGCGGTCCTTACACACCTCTTTCGCTTCCTCAAATCTCATCATTCTCCTCACACATTTTCGCCTAGGTATGCGAGTGCTTTTGACATTTCCGTCTGCTAACACTCTGGCTATTTGATCTTCATAAGTCAGCCTTGGTCTTCCTTGGCTTCTTTTACCACTCACTTTCGCTCTGTATATTTTCTTCGTCAGTCTTTCATCACTCATTCTTTCCATGTGCCCGAACCATCTAAGCATTCCTTTCTTCATTTTTACAATAACACTATTGTGCAACCCTGTCATACTGCGTATCTCATCATTGCTTATCCTGTCCTCAAGCGTGACACCGCACATATTTCTGAGAGACCGCATCTCCACAGCATTTATCATACTTTCACTCGATTTCGGGCATATCCAGGCCTCACTGCCGTACAACAAAGTTGGCACCAACACCGCATTGTGGATGGCCATTTTAGCAGTGTTAGATATATTCACACTACCCACTAATGCGGACAGAGCACCGTTCACTTTATTGCCAGCTGCTACCCGTCTCTCCACATCCAACTCACATCTTCCATCCCTCGAAAACGCACTCCCCAGGTACACAATTTCATTCACCTGTTCTAGACATTTTCCATTTACACTAATCACACATTTCGTTTGTTCCGCTTCTCTTTCAAACACCAGAACCTTAGTTTTGTTCACATTCATTTTCAATCCTTTTACTTCACAATCTTCTTTCATGCACGTGACTAGTGTCTGCAACTCTGTGATCATTCATTCTTCATATTTTCATTTTTAATAGTTGTCACATTCAGCGCTGTCCTCGAAAGAATCTTATTAAAACTTGCCGCGTCCGTACGTTTTGTTTAACTTTTATTCCCTTGGATCCAACCGCTCGTTCCAGCATCGAAACCGTTGCGGAAAGTGAGCGAAGTCGGACAAAGTCTTAAGGAATATCCACACGGGACGTAACTAAAAAGTTGTGTATAGGTAGTTTGCAAAGTTGTCTTTATTTTGTTGCTTTTATTGCACGCCATTGATGGAATTCGGACGTCATTACAAACGCTTTAAAAATGCTAATGCACGGACATTGTAAAGTATATAATGAAGATATTTATATTTCATGCAATCGCTTCTTATACATACATACATATATACACACATATTACATACATAATCTCACGATGTATCCCTAACGAAGTAGTCAAAGAGGATGTAGTACCGAACAGCGCAGAACTCACATCTTTTATAGCTCCTCAAAGATTCCTTCTTATGTTTAATATTTATATATTCGTATATGACTACTTCCACGTGATTGCTTATCTACAATCGGCTTTAGAAGTTTAAATTCGAAAGAGTTTTCGATCGACATCTAAATAGATTAAAAACAGCAGTGGATTATGATTCACAAGAGACTGTTATATACGTATCCCAAAACATAAATGACAACAATGTTCAAATATTTCCAGAGTATTTAGACGCAATTGTATTAAGAAAATTATGGGTATTAGTAGAAACTTTGTTATCTGTTGTTGAAAAAAATATGTGTAACAGTTATTCGTGAACAATAAATATGTCCCTTATTAGGGTTTACGAGAAAAATGGAACCTTTATAAGATCACTCACGTGTCGTTGTTTGTTTAATTGCCACAGCCAAATTTCCCAGAAACTGTGAAATGTATAACACAAACTTAAAATTTTGCATAGTGATACATCTTGTTGTTGTAACTTATACATTTGACACTAGTTAACGATTTGAAATATTTATAAGAGAATGAAAATGGAGGCAAATTGGGTACTCAAACTTTCCTTGACTATTTCTCTTTATCTCCATGATGGCCTTGAGGGTGCATTGTTGTTATATCCATGCGCGTAAGGTTCTGGGTTTGATTCCCGGTCGGATCAATTTAGGAAACTAACTTTTATAGAATGTCTCGGGCCTGGGTGTACAGAGAAACGCCCGTAGTAGTTGTCCTCTGGTTCTCATAGCACAGCGAATGCCCTAGTTTGAGACCGGATGATTTATGTGTATATTATACATATACATACTTAGTCTTGCCATAAATATTGTCACAAGAAAAACATCGTTTTTTTTCTATTATATGCAGTGTGCTTAAGTTTATACATTATTACAATAGCAGTTTAAAAATGTGAAGCTCATTCGAAATAATCTCCTTTGGTTTTAATACAATCCTTTAAACATTGTGGTTAGTTATCGATAATGTAGTTATCGATTGAGATACGCACTTTCTCCATGGGATAATTCGCCATTCCAATCTTATGGAATGTTTTAGGGACTCCAAATTATCATGGCGTATGCCATACTTTCTAAAAGAGACCATAAATCATAATCAAGTAGATTAAGATCGGGACTAGATGACGGCCAAGCTTCAGCTGTGATGAAGTCATAAACGTTTTTTTCCAGCCACGCTCGTATTGACCGAGCTTTATGACCGGTGCTGATTTTGCTGAAAGGACCATTCTTTGTTATAGAACATAGTGATGTTAAGAGGTTTAACTATCTTCTCAAGAATCGTATGTTGATAGACCTTGGCCGATGTTTTGATATAATTTCACAAAAATTTGGCTCAGTCACTCCTTGATAATTAACACTCCACCAAACCATCACTGAAGCCGAACCATGCCTACGTTGTACCCAACTGACTAATTGAGAAGATTCTTTAGAACTTTGACCATAAACTCGGTCATTCTGCCTATTAAAATTTTGCTTGATAGCAAAAATTTTCTTGTCAGTAAATAAAAATTTTCCGCGACTTCCCTTTGCGTACCGCCTAAGAAATTGTTTTGATTTTACCACCCTATTCATTTTTAAATTATCTGTTAAATAATAACCAGAACGTCTCTTATAAGCTGAAAGTTCTAAGTCATTTAAAATAGTCTTTTAAAATAGGCGACATAGTTCTGGGTACTATATTCGTTTCCCTAGATAAACTCTTTTGCTTTCGGACAGGATTTCTTGGGATTCCTTCACTACTTTGATCGCCTTTTTAGTACAAATAGTATGTTGACGACCATATCTTTTTCTGTCACAAACAGATGACATTTCATTATACCTATCGTTAGCCCGGTATACAAACATTCGAATAATATCAAGCGGATGGAGTTTCAAAATTGCACTTGGCTACTTTGTGTAATGCTATCACAGCAATCTTTACCACTCCACTCCATTTTAATTTCACAAAAATATTTAATAAAAATTGGCACGAAAATGAGAAAACACATGAATATTCATATGAGAATGACAAGTTTCAAATTCAAATGTAATATTATTGTTTTTTATTTATTATAACAGTATTTCTGGTGAGACTGTGTATGTAGCAAAAAATATAAGAAAATCCTTGGTAAATCCTATAAAAATTTATTTTATAAATTTACTATTTCGTGAATACTGTACGGAGTCCTTTGTACGCGAGTTGACCTAGCGCTGAAGTAAATTTTGAGATTTTTTGATTATGTACTTTTGATGCTCACTATGCTATCAAAAATGACTTAGAACAGTAAGTAGACATAATTAACAATAATAATAACAACATAACGGGATAACGCACAGGCGTTATCCCGACGAGTCTACCGGAGGGCCTACTCAAAGTGGGCCTTCCGACAGTTATAATATATAAAATCCAAAAAGCTGTTATACTCCGCACAACAACAATCGTACGACGACACTTAAACCTTAAATAGTGGGGTAGTGTGTTGCTGAACAAAGGCCCACATTACCTAATAACTCCCGATAAGGTGACCTAACAAATAATAATAATAATTTATTCCAATCAAAAATCAAAGTAGAGAAAATGGAAAAATCCTCTGACTCCCGACTACTTGCAAGACTGTATCTCGGGAGCCAGCGATTGTACCTTAAAACTATGCATATGACAAGGAATATTTACTACAAAAATTATACAAATAAAGCAAATGCATATATACTAAGATATACAAGGAATATAAAGGAAAAAAAAAGTCTTCAACATGTGACTTTTTTATAATAATTGAAATAAATATGTGTGTTACAAGTTAATGTAAATATGAAAGCGAAATAACGATTGTTTATTTTTAGAAGTTATTGTATTGTTTAAGCATAACGGTTATTAAACTCTAACATTTGGTTTAATAGACAGTAACATCTGAAAGTGATAAAACAATGTGATATTACATAAGACACAATTGATCGTGACATCATGACGGCGCTCTGCAGTATTCAAGTTATCGACGTTAAAATGAAACGAAACAGCCTCAGGCGTTTTACGAAAATTGATAAAGTTTCTACGAAAATTCATTCTCTTCATCAACTTTATGATTTAAATGGATACATCGATTCTCTATTATACAACCATAATTGCCAATCGATGTTATTATACCTAAATATTTCATGTTAAAATCATAATGGAAGCCATTTTATAGTAAGACTGTATACCAAACATGAGAAATAATATGTCGTTTTATGATAATAAAGGTGGCAGAATGCGATTTATTGTGAAGATTCAGGCTACCAAAGACAATTTCTCACTGGGAGAAGTCTGTGTACGTGCCTACATTACTTTTCATAAAATCAGTGCTCACTACTAATTACAAAATTATATTTACAATTTTGATACATAGTTTATCTTAAAAATATTTGTAATCGAGACAAGTTTGTCAAAGAACGACATGTACATATAAATAAAAAGCTTTTAATAATATACATGCAGCTAAGTTTTCCAAATTAGGTACCTACATTATTTCGTTATGATATTCATATTCATCTGTAAAAAGATAAACATAATTTTAAATCTACTACTAACAAAAATTAAGTTTCAAATCCAGAATTTTCAGTTCTGTAACATTTAGGTTCTGTTCGATTACATTTCGGCGAGCGACTCGAAATTCATCGTTCTTTGAGCCTATTCATCAAAGTTCTTAACGACTTTAACCAGATTAATTTTTTGTTTCTGTTATCTGTGAGGGTAGTCTATGACGTACATCATTTTTGTTATGTTTATTAATTATTGAGTAATTTGATATTTATTATTTAGTGAACTGTATTTAAAATTTGTAATGTTGGAGCAAAAACTTTATATTGTCTGCATGAGACATAAACGACAGATTATATGCATACAAAAAGCAATGTCACATAGTTGAAGACTCGAATAATATCACTGAATCCATTGAGCTTAAAATGGGTTATGTTCAACATATCACTGGAAAAATTTAGAAAGTAGTTTGAGCAACGGTTCCTATAATACACGCGGACGAAGTCGCGGAAAGTTATATTTCGTGATATCTCCTTTCTCTTATACATGTAACTATTACTAGTAAGTGAACTATGTATTTCGCAAAAAAGCAACTAGTCAAGTGCAAGTCACTGGAAAAAGATAGTTAAAAATAAAAAAAACGTGTGCGGTTGGGGGATCCCCATCAGTAACGAAGTTCCTAAGCTGCAGTGATTCCATTTCTCAAAACTTAATTGTGATAATGAGACAATAAAACTCACGTATGATTTAAAACAAAAATAAATAAGTTATATCTTTCGTCGTGTAAAGTAATGAGCTAATGAGGATATACAACCGGTCGCACACGGTGCTCCTCTGCTCTAATCTCGATACTGGCACGCACACACACACTTATATAAAATAGAAAGAGACAGAAAGATCACTGAATTTGTATAGAGGTAACGAACCTAGCGCCGTGCAGCGCCTGGGTCCCGCCTCACGTTGCTCAATTAACTAGCGTGTGTAAGGAGAGACAGAGAGAGTCGCTGAGAGTCAAATGAAGGGAGGATAACGCTTTTTTGTTACGCTGATTTCTACCGATTCACACTTCCCGCAAGCCGCGTTGAGGAACTTCATTCCTAAAAAATATATATAACTCACTAGACATCAGATAGGACCACAAAGTACATAATATCCGTATTTGTACTATACCTATGTGTGGGTAACTTATAAAGACCCCACTGACATTTAGAATCTTTTGAGTCCAAGTTCGATCCTCGCCAGATTAACTTAGGAGACGAAATGTTCCGAGTTTAAAAAACAACGATACATTCTTACAGTGTCATATTTGTACATAATTTCAACGCATTCTTTTAAATTACAATATAGCGTAAGACAATTTGAATCTTATAAGATTTAAGTTCCAGAATGGGCTGTAATATCACTGAAGTGACAGCAGTTCATAAGATATTTACTGCGTTTTGTCGTATTAGCTGGTCAGTTATAATAGGAATATTAATTATGATCAAGGGTATCGCTTGCACTGCGTAACCGAAACCGATTTGGATTAATGGCTTCCACGTTATCTTGCGAGAATGGTGTGTGTAGATTAGCCATCCTGTGAGCACATAAGCAAAAACACGTATTACGCACATAAGGTTTATTTGTTGTATTTTTAGAAGTTATGATGCGATATTATATATGTGAACGTTTGTTAACATGTTCACATAAATGCATTTACTGGCTTAATGAAAATATTGTATTTTAAGAAACCTTTTGTAAAATGAAGTTGAAAAAATGATACCTGACTTGAGTTTCTTGTCGGTTCTTCTCTGTGTCCAGCTTTCTATTTGAACCGAACTAAAGTAGATTTGACGTTCAAAAATAGGTATTTTTGAACGTCAAATCTACGTAATTGGGCTTACTTGAATAAATTGATTTGACTTTGACTTTGACTTTGACAAACACGTCCATGAAGTATCAGTTTTCATTACATTAGTATTAATGTTAATTTGATCACCACGTTAGTTGATAAAATTTATTATCACTGTTGAATGGACATTAGCAATATCATATTTGTTTAATTTTTGAGAATTTTGATGTGACATTATCCATCTATGGCTTCATCACAATATTTCTACTTATTTTTGATGAATTTTACACATATAATCAGATCATCACCGCTCATAGGCACCAATTTCGCAGCCCGTGAAAACGTTTAATTTTTTTCACATATGAGATATGTAAAATATCTTCCTGACATTCATGTGTAAATATAGAAGCAAAGATTTTAGGACAAATCGGTTTTTCTTTTCGTATTAAAATATTATTTCTCTCTAAGAATTTCTTTGCATACATTATTTCAGTAAATTTTTTTTCATTATTTGTTCTATTTTTGTGAAGAATTTACGCAATTGAATATAATACGTAATAATTACGTAACGTTAGCTCAACCGACGACGAAATGACATAAAGCGATTTGTTGCCTTGTGTGTATACTAGAAAAATTTGACTTTTTTATCTGATTTTTTTATATACCTATATATAGAACATGAGGACTTTCAACCTTTTGAGGTAAGATTAAATAGTTAGCATGGATAAGTGTGATTGACTTTACATTTCGTCAGTGACAGGATACTACAAACTTTTAAACACAATGCTTGAGTGTATTTTTACGGGTATACAGCCAACTGAAAAACAATGTGCTACAATGTCAAAGACAAAATTGAACAAGACCAGGACAAAGTTCTGGTCAAGTTCTTGTTTAATGTCCCGCCTCAGCCCTGTGCTTGTCACAACAAGTATATGCGTGTCTGAAATGCATAAAAATATTTACTCATAATTGCTGAGCTTCATTGGACTGTAGGTATACATACATAACACATGTAGTATGTACATACATAAAAGTAAAGAGATCGTCAGAAATCAAATAATAGATTGTTAATATTATTATATTATGTACAAGAAAATCAGTTTGAGATTGCCGTACTTTTTTCATGAATATATCATGGAACAGAATCACGGGAAAATATTAGCTGCTCGTAATCTATTACAATGAAGGAGACGTTATTTACTTTGTTGGTATTTTGCCACGTAATTCCAAATTTAATTAAGATTTAATGGAAACAAAAGAAGGAAAAGATATTTTTTTCAGAAGCTCTTGTTGGTCAGCAATTTTTTAATAAATCCTAAACCATGAACACGCAAAGTTGGTGAAGCATTTCGTTTTATTAAATTATAACATATTATTTATTAAAGTTTAAACAGTGTCTGTTTGAAACATTCGAAAGAAAAAATGGTGAAAACGATGTGTTTGTATGTTTACATTTCTATATTATAGATATGTACATGTCAGTAACTATGCAGATATATTTTATACTAGCGACCGCGTCCCGGCTTCGCACGGATAGAAATTTTTTGAAAATAAAATACAGCCATGTTACTCGCTAATAATGTAGCTTTCTATTGATTAAAGAATTTTGAAAAGAATTTTTGAAATCGGTTGAGTAGTTTTTGAGTTTATCCTTTATATACAGACAAACAAAGATTACATTTTGAAAATATGATACAGCCCATGTTACTCGCTGATAATGTAGCTTTCTATAGGTGAAAGAATTTTTGAATTCGAATGAGTATATCCATTATATACAAACAAAGAAAGTTCACCTGTTTGTTACGTTCGTATAGACATATTAATTGTATATACCTACATAATGTACAGCGCGTAGGGACTTGAGCTGTTTTAGTGGTTTCCTACCCCCAATACACGAAAGATGTTGCACCGTCTCTATGTATGTACATATGAATATATGTATGTATAAAATATGTGCCCGTGAAATTGCTTTTTACATTGCTACGTTATTGGTTTAGTAAATTTAGTATTATTGTGTGAATCCGGGATATTTTGATAGTATATTATAAATACTAAAAAGCTGACTGTAAAAGATGGTAGGGCGATATTTATCCATGATAAGGCGAGTTTTTTCCGGTTAAATGAATGGAATTTTAATTAGCGAGCCGTTAATTAAGGAAGCTAAAGGGTGCTAGCCGTTTCAAGCTCTTTCTCTATATTCATTTTTTCAAATGCTTGATGAGGTCTTCAATTAACTTTGATGGTCAAATATTAATTGCACTTTTGTATCTATTTCCATCAAGACAGAACTAAATTGTTCGTAAGTATATCTAAATAAATAAATAAAACAATAAAACAAATAAATAAATGAAATAAGATAATAATATCTTGATTATTTTATTTATTTATACGTATGTGCAACAAATTACTTATTATGATTTTTTTTGCTGTTTTTATTAACGTGTCGCTTCTAAAATAACATTATAACACTTAGTTAATTTCGTATTTGAAATAAAAAAAAATCGTTTAAGAAGTTTTCGATGACAAACAATTAGTATGGTTTCAGAGTTTTTTCATTAATTATTTATGACAGGCAGAAACAATTACTCAATAATAAACTCATATTAATTGGCGAGCTCGTCCTAATTCTCGTCTTCAATCGTAATACGCACAAGTAGACAACCTCGATTCACTTCCCTCTCGTTACAATCCGAGGATAAGTCCAACTTTTTCCTTTGTCCGTTTGTGTAATCGGTCGATCCGTGGATAGTGTCCCTCGTTAGTATAATGGTGGTATTAATTGCCGGTGATATTGTTTGCTGGGCCGAAACCGGGGATTAACTACTGAAGCATACTCCTGGGAGAAATTAAACGTGGAGTGGACTTGAGTGAAAGAAGTCAACTTGTAAGTTTCAGGAACTAAACATTAAAATGACATTTTAATGAATTTTTTTAAATTATATGTCATAAATATTGTAATAGAATGAATTTATAACTAATAGAATTATGTTAATAGATTTTTATTCGTTCAAAGTCAACTCATTTTGATAAAGCTTTGATAAATCATTGTTTTTAGTATTTGAAGAGATTTTTTTGTGCTCTTTATAACTTAAATTTTTAAACTAGACGATTGTGTAAACTTTTTGTCAAGCTATTTCCTATATAAATTAATATACAACAATGTTAGGGCATATTATGAAGATCAAATAGCCACTCGCATACCTAGGCAAAAATGTGTGAGGAGAATGATGAGATTTGAAGAAGCGAAAGAAGTATGTAAGGACCGCAACGCTTGGCGCTCCGTCCACTCTGACTATCCCGTTAAGGATACAGCGTGAAGATATGTATTTATGTTAGCCCTAACATAAATCTTCATCTTTCAAATTTTTTTATAGAATGACAGATAATTAGGTACTACATAATACACAAATTTTCATGAATACCTCATAATCTTTATAAATATTGTAATATCTGCAACAAATTAAGTAATGTCTTCCTTATATTATTCGTTTCTGTTTTTTTGGCATTCGCATTAAATAACTGGGGTCTAGCTACAGTTACTTTTCTATATGGCACTCCATTTAATAATAGATCTACATACTTGTTGTGTATATACTTCTAACAATAAATAGACGGCAAGGCTTACAGATGGCTAATCGGAACTTTGTATTTACGGCTTAGTGAGGGGTTGCTAGCTCATGGCTTATACCAGTTCCTTATAACAAAAAAGCCCATATATTAAATATAATGGTCGCTTTATACAACCTGCGGGAGAAGAATAGCAACCGATACATCTGTATTTTTTTTTCTCAGACCAGCTTGGACGCAAAAATAAGTAAAATATGAACAACAAATATATTATTCCTTGTTACATAGAATACGCATTAGTTCTACCTACTACCAAATTTCTATGTGAGAATAATGTCGGAACTGACACATCAAATTTAAGATACGTAACTTCATATTTTTTCGTCTACATTGCAACGTTAAATGTAATTCTCGTCCATTTTTTACTTCGGCGTCAACTGTTTGCATTATAAACATGACACTGGAGGTTTTAAATGGAGAAAAGAAAACAAGTTGTTTTTCTACTTTCCACATTATGTAAATTCGTTCTCCCGAATTACTCTTTTAAGCAATAAACAGGCTACGACGTCGTGGTATAAAAATCTTCTACGAGAGAAAAGGATTTGAAAATGGTAAGGAAGTGATTTTTTACAAATTTAACTATTTCGGTTATCATTGGAAATTGATTCAATTTAAGTCAATTTTTTTGTCAATATACAACAAACATACTCGTACATTACCACCTTCCACCATAATGATAACATATTTACAAATATTGAAATATTCATGAATATTAGACATTTATATCAAATAAAAGATCATCATTTCCTTCCAACATTTTGATAAAGAGATATTGCTAATAAATGATTAAAGTAAAGGAGTATTCTATCGAAAAACTCTATATTACGTACATAAAGGTTCCATTTATAAATGTCAATCATCCCTTACAACGAATCAATCAGATAAAAAGAGCAATGTATTTAACATCAAAAGATTTCTATTAGTCTAAAGGTTAATCGACTAACCCGTTAACGCGTGGCAAAGCACCTGCCTTACAAGCTGAGGCCCGGGTTCGATCCCTGTTCAATTTAAGAAATGAGCTTATTTAAACTGATGGTGCTCCCCCCAGTTCGTTGTTTAGTATACATAACACAAGCATAGTGCTCAACTTGGGGTCACACAATTTGCGTAATTTTCTGTTATTATTACATACTTTCACGCTGTATCGTTAACGAGGAAGTCAGAGAGGACGGAGAGCCAAGCTTCGTGGTTCTTACATACTTCTTTTGCCTCCTCGAATCTCATCAATTTCCTCAAGTATTTCGCCTAGGTATGCAGGTGTTTTAGACATTTCCGTCAGCTAACACTGTTATTATTATCTAATATTATGTTCCTCTCTGGCTACATCGTTAGGAATATAGCATGAAGATATGGTATGTATGATCTAAAATATAAAGATTACTTTTCTCCAAAGTAGGTACTGTAATAGTACACAAGTATATCTTATTGTAATAAATATGAAGCTTATTAGATTGTTGACTGTCATAGATAGGTCATTCCCCAGCACAAAGGCTTATAACTTGTACCAATAGCAGTCCAAAGGGCGGGACAGCGATAATGGTTATGGCGAAAGTTCGTCGCATTCGGTCGTATTCCGTAGCGGCATGGCGGAATGGCGGCTAAGACGAGAGGCGACAATTTGTTTCGAACGACTGTTCCTACAGTCGGTATCGGGTGTTATTGCCGCCGTCGATTGCGGGTGAAAACTTCTTTGGAAGTTTGAGAGTTATTTTGCGACACTCCAGCACGGACCTTGAAGCGAATGAGTAACGAACAGCAGACGCTGTAGAAGGGTGGAAAATATTGTTTAATTAATACCCAATAAACAGAACGTCAGCTGCGGTAACTGAGATGTAATATTTAATTAAAAGTTATACATAAGACAAGAGTTAATTCTTGGGAATTCCACAGACTAAATTAATTTTTAGTTAACTGGCAGTAGAATAGTAATGTGAACATCAATAATATCTGATAATAGTACTCGTAAGTATAAAACGACATTATTATTAAAATATTATTATTTATTTATATATTATAAAACGATATTATTAAAATTATTTATTATTCTCTTAAATTTGCCATGCTAGGCGCTCCATGTCTTCGTCTACATAAAGGAGACAGCGTGAGGAAAGAATGAAAATGTGTATGTCACTTTGTACTCATTTTCTATAAATATTGAAATCGTGTGTGTATTTAAATCAGCCATTTTCAAAGTGGGCGATAATGCCCCCTTGTGAGCGCTGCAGGCCTAAAGGGGGGCGGTAAGAGACCCAGAAAAAAAATAGGGGCGTTGTGTAGAGGCCTGGGGGGTGATTTGTAATTTCATTTAGCTAGGAGGCATCTTAGACAACGACTGCATGAGCTCTCGACTCAGTAGACAAAATAAGTTTGGGAACCAGTGATTTAAATGAAAGTGACATTTCGAATGAAATTTGGCAATTATGATACGTAATTATACATGTCTAATAGGTGGTCAAGTGGATTGTTGCATGAACACGCCTCCAAATCCGAGGTTATTTAAAAAAAATTGTTTATCATATGTGTCAGTATGATTGAGAGTCCAATCTGGAATAATTTTCTTGACGTTTTAATTTTTTAATACAACATACTACACAATATATTAATACATTTGTGTATTTACAGATATAATAACATATGTATTGATATTATTATAAATAACGAAAATTATCAAAAATAATTTAATGCATTCTTACGATGAAAGTTGTAAATAAATCATTAATTAATTTTGGTAATTGTATTAACATGCATAGTTTGCATATTTTAACTAAGTTTTTAATTGCTATTTTTTAATACATTTGTAATCATCTACAGTTATTTTATTTTGCAATACGTTTTACTTCACAAAAATATTTTAAACATTTGAATCTTTACTACCCTTTATACCAGCCCTTCCCAAAGTGGGCGATAACGCCCCCTTGTGGGCGCTGCAGGCCTAAAGGGGATCGGTAAGAGATCCAGAAAAAAAATGGGGGCGTTGTGTAGAGGCCTGGGGGGTGATTTGTAATTTCATTTAGCTAGGAGGCATCATAGACAACGACTGCATGAGCTGTCGACTCAGTAGACAAAATAAGTTTGGGAACCAGTGCTTTATACCATTACCATTACATTAGTAGTAAAACAGGACGTTTTCCGTTTGTGTATGTTAATTTTCTTTCATGCCATAACTATTGAATTATTAAATCCCATATTTTGTGCAAAAGGTAGCTCTAATTCAGACAAAAATATCTGCTAATTTCACACGAGTGGAGTAGCGTGTAAAAGCTTTTTTATGCTACGGAGAAAACAAGCAAACAGACCACCTGATGGTAAGTTAACCGAGGCCCATGTTTATTTATAATGTGAAGACTAAGAATAAGGCACTTCATAGGCACCCTGAGCAGTGCTAGAAATTTTAGCGGCAGTCCTATACTGCGCACCGGCGGGTTATCACGTAAAGAACGACATTCGAGACGACAGACGAGAACGATTGTTTTAAATTAGTAATTACGATACTATGCGGCAAAATGACTTTTTGTTGCTTAAAGGGGTTTGCCAGCAGTAGTTTTTAGTTCATTGATTAATCAACAGAGGCAGTAATAGTACACATATCGTAATAAATTATATCGTGCTCGATTTAACACTCATATCGCGAGTGATCACGTAAGGTTCGACTATCGCTTATTGGCTGCAGTTACGTAATAAGGTAGCGGAATACAACAGTGCGAGCACTTCTCTTTGACAGTTTTACGCTTTTTTTATTGTTTAGCGACAGGATTAGCAATTAAAATGGCGCAGTTGGACAGATACCGTACAAGGTTTTACTACCACGTACCAAATAAATTCAAATTTTTCCGAAATAAATCTACAAGTTTGTACTACGTAGTTAATCAATGTGAGTTATTTAAGCATTCCAACAAGAAATCATAAAACATATATAAGGTTACGACTAGTTTTTACGTCCTAGAGTAGGTGGTCAAGGCATTTCCAGACTATTCGTATGGCATATGTATTGTGAAAATGTATTTAATAGATGTGATTATACGCAACATATTTTAAGCTACTTAAACACATTATCTTGAGTAGTAATATCACTTGGAGTTTTTTCATATATCCATGGGACGATATCGGCAGGATATACACTTAATACGGAAACAACCTTTTTAGGGTTTCAAAAGAAAAAATTGAACTTCTATTAAATCTTAAAATATATTTAAGAAGAAAAAAATTGAGCCCATTGACGTGGATGTTAGTAAGCGTATATCCATACAGGTTATTTATAGTACCCTTCTTACCAAAGGGCCATTTTGGTCCAGATATTATGGCTGTATGCCAGAATAATCCCTCTGCGATGGTGACAAGACCTAGCGTGATTTACGCGCAATGCGTCCGACGCGTGACACTCGCCCTCCATCCTTTATCTATGTCGCACTCATAAAACATAGAGCCTGTGTATGTCGAGCATATATTTTACTTGTATTTAACTCTTTATTCTAATACTGGATTGTCGAAGGATATACAGAGAAAAGCTTTTATCAAAAAAAGTTTTGCCAAAATGCACGTAATGTAAAAATATTTATATTATGCGAAAAGATGGTTTTTGTCTCTTCATAAATATATACAATTCTTCTCAACTTTAAAGTACAAACTTATAAATAAAGAATAAAAGATATTTATGGGAACACGTAAATAAGGAGACACGAATATCAACTCTCTAAAGAAAATTGTATGACATTTCTTCGAAACGCTGATAGAGCCTTCGGCGTATCCGCATTGTTATTTCTCTCGTTCTTTTTTAATTTTCATTTCTTGAAAGGTCTCTTCGCTCGGTGGAGCGAGAGTTAACGAGTGATCAAGGTGTTTGACTGCAAATTGTTGCTGAAGTTAGTTTTATAGAAAAAGGTTTCGACAAACTACTTTGTCGTAAAAGGTTTTCAAAACAAACCGTGTTTTTCCTTTGTTTCTTTATGTACTCTGAACAAACTGTAAATAAACATAGAAACTAAATTACTCTTTACTACGTGAACAGTTCAGTCTATTACGTATATTTTTTGTAACATGTATATGTATTTGTATATCTTTTATATATTTTTAATCTACATGTAAATAGGTAAATACTAAAACTGTTCAGTACCTTTTTCTCCTGTGTCAAGCGATTTTCTTATTTTTTTTTGTTTAGTAGTTATTTTACGTTTACGAGCTTTAGTGTTATGAATAAAAACATTTTGGAAACAGTTATATTAAAATACGTGAAGCGAAAACTTGGGATCTTCTTTTAAGAATATTGTGAGCACGGAGGAGTGTGAGATTTGACATAGTTTTACATTAATTACTGCCAATGCCAATGCAAAACTTATAACAGTTTATGATATGTATAATATGTAGCCTCCTTAAAACAAACATTCGCGAAGAGTAGAGGTTGTCGTCAAAGAGTTTATTTATATTATAAGATTATATTTACATGTACGGTCGAATTCAACCACCGGGCGACTTCTAGTTGTTATAATTACGAAACTGTAACGTTGGGTACTCGTCCTCGCAAGACTTCATGACACAAGCTCCATGAGTCATGACCAACATGACACATCTGAATGTCTTATGAAAGACTAGGCATTTGAAATTAGTTGTGACACTAAAAGCGTTTGTTTACAAGAGGTTAAAAAAATAGTAACCTAATCGATACGTGAAGAGGAAGAAAAATGTAAAATGTGTAGTTGCTTATAATTGCAGACATAAGATAGAATTTTATTATAAGGATGTATAATTGTACTTTATATCCTACCTCATTAGTAATAAAACTTTAGTCACAATGTAATTTTGAGAAGCCTTAATTTGAAAGGCTGTCAACATAGCGTATATATTAGCGAGTCAGCTTGCTTAATTTGTACTTTATATGTTCATATAAAAAAAAATTCAAGCTATCTTGCTTAATTTATAGCCTAAGTACGCCAATTATCTGAAAAGCATCTTTTATAAAAGACTATCTCAACAAAAATTTCAAATAGAAAGACTATTTCTGTAGCAACATTGAACATCTGTTCGGTACCGATATTGTCTATTTACATGCAACGTTTGAATACAACGTGCAGCGTGGGCTCTCTCACCGTAATATCGTCGTAACAAACAGCCTCCCGTTAGTTTAAAGGCAGTATTAATCGTTGTTTTGTCTACCCCGGTACCGTGGACGGCGACCATTACGATTTATGGCTTGAGACGGCGATCGATGAACGGACGGGACGAACGCTGTTTGTTCGTGTATAATACCAGAAATATTATAGTTCGATGAGAATAAAAAATTATGGAAGATTTGTATCATATCATCATATATGCTCGTGCTTCCAAATTTAACATAATACTGCTGGTCTGGAATAATGAAAAATACAGAATGCGTCAGATAAGACGCCATCTCCCACCAAGTCGTCGGCTAAGAGATAAGGTTTTTAAATAAGGAACTTGAAAGTAACTTGTTATTATATGGTTTCGTTTTTCTGTCTATGAGCCCCAATGTATACTTTTAAAAATAGTGTAAATATGCAATTACATTATGTTTTAATGCTTTGTCCAAAACTCAGTGTAAAATGACGTAATATTACGTTTGTATCGTGTAAAAATATATCTACTATTTTTAAAATCATGTGATATTAATTACTGATTTGCTATCAAGATTCTACAATAATATATTGGAATATTAAACGAAGGAGTAATTAGAAAATATTGTATTTTGTGCAGCTACGGTCATAGCATGTTATATCGGAAGTAATTATCACAAACAAACCATAGCTCTATTATATTCATAAAAATATTTTTATACGTATGTAATAAAATCATGTACTAGTACTCACATAAAAGTTAAATTGCGGAATTATTTTCATAACCAAGTTGAATTTTTATTCTATTTCTTTGACATTTTCCATTTTGAGACTTCGTTAAAACAAACATGTAATTTAATGTTTGCTTTAACGAAGAACATTCAGATTATACTAAGTTTCTCTTAGATCAGAATAACTTAGTGAAATATTATGACAGTTTTAGAACATGTCGAAACATGTGGTTGTGATGGGTTTACCAACTTCGTTACTTGCGTATTCGTTGTAAATTGTACCGTATATGTATAAATTATCTATGTCACGAAGCGTATTTGTACAAAAATATTCATAAATTTAAAGAGGTGAAAATAGGCACGAAAATAGGCTCAGCAAATCAGTCATGTCTGCTTCTACTTCACCATCTCTAAGCTTTCTTGCTATAAAAATGGTGTCCTTGTATTAGGAGAAACCTCATGTCATTATCAGCTCAAATAAAATAAGAAAAAAAAAAGGAAAAAAAGTACGACTAAATATAGGAATGTATTAGTCAAATCAATAAATGTAAAGGTAAGAAAATAGTTAAATTAAAAAGTACAAAAGGCAAGAAATAGCTGGTGGTCGTACGTGAGACCAGTCAATTCAACCCATTGCGGTCTTTGTCTATGAGGCATTTTATTTCTCTTGTTGTCTCGCAAATATTCCGAGTAGTTACTATGCAACGACGTATTAAGCAACCACAACAAAGGTTTTCACTCCCGATCGAGGATCTTCTTCATAGTAAACTTTGTAAATAGTTGGCAGTTTTCATTCTTGCATTTATTAGTGAAGTATTTCATGTAAACTCTCCTGGAATGAAAAATTAACCACGTCGTGTAGCTTCTCAGATTAATTCGCTACGCAGAACTCGTCAGTGTCGTAGCACTTTTGAAATTGCTCATAACACATACTGGTAATGAGGACACGGGAAAACGTATATGTAAAGTTTATTGATATGACCTGAAAACAAATTACGTTACCAAAAACGTTTTAAAGAACGAGGATTTCCAAATAAAATGGCTCTAATAAGGACATTGGGCATTTTTATATGAGCGCCGTCCCCCTGACCGATAGATTTGAAATTTATCTCATTCGAAACATCGTAGCAACTTTGTATTTTTTTACTATGACGACATTTTTGAAATGTATGGGGTATTCCAGGAAACTCGTTATTTTTTTTTTCTTTTACCTAACCGTCCACCTGACCTACAGTCTTGAAATGTGAGTCATTCGAAATGTCGTTGCAAGTTGGTAAGTTTTTACTATGTCGACATCCTTGAAATGTATGCGGTATTCCAGTAAAATCGTGGTTTAGTTTTTTTTTTACCCAACCGTCCACCTGACCAACAAATTTCAAATGTGAGTCATTGGAAACATAGTTGCAAGTTGGTAATTTTTTACTATGACGACATCCTTGAAATTTATGGGGTATTCCAGGAAAATCGTGATTATTTTTTACCCAATCGTCTATCTGACCAACAGACGTAAAATGTGAGTCATTCGAAACATCGTAACAAGTCAATAATTTTTTGCTAAGGGCCTATTGTTGTACCCATTATCCTTTGTTAGAATACTTTTTATAAGGTAACATTATAAACTTCAACGTGTACTAGAAACTTAGCATAATTCTATATTTTATAGAGATATATGATATATGATTTAGGTACTTGTGGCTTGGCTTAACGACATTACGACAATTATCTTGACATCTTAACAATATCCTGTGTTAATGTCTTAATATAAAATAAATGCAGTTATTACCGACTCTGCTAAGCAAATGTTGAAATTGATAATTATTTATTGATACGGGTTATGCTCATTTAGTTTCTTGTTTTTGAACGTAGCTTTTCAGTTGAATGTTATCATTATCGTCCCTTACGACAGCATATAAATTAAGATAAGGTGGTCCGATTTTTAATGACAACTAACTACACAGCACAATTTACACGATCGTGTAATTTAATATATTGTAATCGTATCGTGATGTGTAATTTAATACATTGTGTATTAGAATAATGACAGCGAAGAACTAACACGAATTAATTTGCCATTTCTCATGACCTAATTGACTTAATTGAAAAGGTTAATGTATCTCCTCGCGTGAACGTTTTATTCGCTGTATGAACAAATAGCTACCTGTTATATTGAAACATGAGTTTGTATAATTGGACTTTATTAGTGGCAATAATAGAACACTGAGTAGCTTCATGTCTGTCTGTCTGTCTATGTATGTCATATGTCACAGACAATTTATTCCATCACTGTACACTAAGCTATATTTCGGCAAGGAGGCTTAAATGTCATAACCTAAAACCAGAATTCAGAAAAAAAATTCAAATCATATAAATCACTTCAAAATTGCTACGGCTATTGCCCTCAGTAAATGTGCGACGTGCACTTAGCTGGTTTTTTTGAATGGTTTTTGCATTTGAATTATAGCTCGTGGCGAAAAAAATGGTGCAAATAATAACGTGTTCTTAATTTTTTTTTATGTTGGTTTTAAATATCTAGAAATAGTTTTTCGACGTGTTTTTATAAGTAATAATTATATTTTTTTCAAACTTAAAGGTGATAACCCTAGCTGTCTTTGCCTGTCACTATCTGAGACGGATGTAAAGGCAAATGAACTTAAATTGAGGTTGAGTCGACATAATTATTGACTAGGCATTAATTCAGCTGTATTCAGATAGTTAACAAATAATTTGATTCGCTTTTTTGATATTTTGTGTATGCTGTGCTGATAATTAGCGTTAGATATTCAAATGCGTCTCCAATTAAATAATATTCAAAACTCGCGAAATCCTTGTTATTTTGCTGGTGTTTTAAATTTAGAAACAACAATGCAAGTAATCAGCCCAAAAATTCAAATCCTATTGGTCAATTACGCTAATTGTTGCATATCACTACTCGCAGCTTATTATGGAACATAAACAAATAAATAAAGGTAACGTTTTTTTAAATATAATACAGTAATTTTAATAATCGAGTTAATAAATTTGAATCTTTGCTATTAGAATTTTTAAACATATTTGTAATATTGTATATTCATTCGTGGTACACTTACATAGTGTGGTATGAATATTAAAAATAACTTCTTAAACTCATTTTATTTTAAAAAAACAATTTCTGCATGTTCTTTTATCTTTTCCATATTCCTATAACAGAGTGCCATAAAATCTCAAATAGATTACCAAGTTACGTTACAATGGTTTTCCGCCGTTAATTATTCATTTATCGTAACCGGCGTTATTTACGATGGTCAGGCTACGGATGACCGCCTCTACGAGCTACGGGACTACGATCTACAATGCTACTCCTTGTCAAATGTGCATGAGCAGAAGTTACTTTGTGTTTTTCTATTTTGAAGAAAGGTTTTTTAAAATAAATTAATTTAAATATAATTTTACTAAATAACTGTCAATTATAATAATTTCAACAATAATAGGTGAAAAAGAAATGACGCAAGCGCAAATATTTCGTCTTCATATTTAAATTATTCCTAAGTACAAGTATTTTAGAGGTGTTTATTGTTATATTCGTTATGCGAATAATGTTATTTAATCTATAGAAAATTTATATGTTACTACTATTACGATTTTTTTGCGACGTTAGTCTTACATCTACGAATGAGAGCCTTCTGTACTTCGAATGTTCTGTAATACGAATGAGAGTTCTGGTATATTTAAATACAAACATTACATGTTTTCACGCCGTATCCCAAAAGGAATAGTCAGAGATGTAGGTAGGTGCTAAGCATCGCGGTTGTTACACTTTTTAACCAACTTGAACCTCATCATTCTCCGCAAAATATCGTTTTATGTATTTACTTCAGTAGTTCGAAAGTTTAAACTTTCGTCCGGTCTGCAATATCTTTATATTTTTGTTGTTTCTTTAATGATTTGGGAGACAAAAAATATAATGTACCAGCTATCCCGTGTCGGTCATAAGCTTTGGAGGATTAGAACTCATTTTTAAAGATTTTATAGTTTCCATTTATCATCTGCAAGTCCAATATAAATAACCTACTACCAAAAGTGATGTCTGACCACGCTGAATGTGCATATCATGTGTGTTTATTTTTTCACTGCATAGGTACATACATGCGTACCTCACGCTGTATTCTTAACCGGATAATCTGTCGGTAGTTCTTCTTATTGCTTGTGGAAGCTCATGTTTATTGTTTTGTTTTGTACACAAACGAATTTTTGTTTATAGAAAGAAAGAAATCATAGAAGCCATTGGAAATTTAAATCGATATTTCTAGTTTTTGAACGAACGTAGACTTCATCGTAGACACTCGCGAAGTGGCAACGTTTGCTAAATTAATGAAGCAGTGTTCATCAAGTGTACACCGCACCCAATTCGTACTCTCGCTGTGTTATCAAGCCGCTACAGCCGACTGGGTTCACCGGAAGTGGGCGCTAAATTGCCCTCTCCCAGCCGACAAACTCATTCCTTTGTTTACTTTTTATTCCATCTGCCATGAAATACTTGATATAATTATATAAGGACGCCAACAGTCGGGTTTTGGAACACCATATTTTAATTTGAATAAGAAGTAAGAAACAGACCCACATAAACTTGTTGCCGAGTAAATATTAAATAATTTAGAAAAGTTTTTGTGAATTGAATTCGGTTTAAATTATCCGGTTGCTTACGAGTCGTCACGCTTAGTTCACGAAATTTATGGATAAGAAAGCTTTCGTGTCAGAGGGTTAGCGTAAATTACTATAAAATACGAAAATATTTTTTAAGAACATCAGTTTAATAACTGTTTGTCACTATTATTCAATACTTTCATAAAGTATGAACATATTTTTTTTAAAGACTTAAATTTTATCCTCATGCATAGCCATCAGTTCATTGTGATTTGTTACATGCATTCAAGTGCGCTCCTCGTTAAAAAAAACTTATAAATAATAACACAATAATCTATATGTACTGATCTTAAAATTTGGTTACGTAAATATATAAATATGTAGTGGCGATGTGTAAAAACAATGCATTCGTCGGCGCCGATTGTAAAAACATAAGCCGATATTTTTAGTGCGTGTACGAATTAATAAAATTGCAGTGTCTGTCTGTGATTTCGATATAAAAGCTATTTCTTAAGCTCCTATAGTTATTTGCAAGTAAACAAAACTAAGAGACGCAATTTTTAAATTTTTGTCAGTCTGTCTGTTTGACTGGGCGAAACGAAGAAGAGCTAAACCGTTTTTGATAGAACATTGTTAGGTAGAAGAATTACAGAAAGTAATATAGGCCACTTTTTATCCTGAAAAAAATCAAATTTAACCAGGTGAAACCGCGAGGCACAACTAGTTTTGTTAAAATATAGCTATTTAACATACACAACATACGTACCTACCTATATGAACTTTATTTTAATTCTAATTTAAATAAAAATAATTGTAATACCTGCTATTTTAGAACGACTCCTTAGCTTAATTGATGTGTTACACTTGAAAATTTATTTCCATCATCAGCTTAATCACCGCTAAACAATTGACGATCAAAACTAACATGGATTAATGGGTCAAGCGGCCAGAGTCATAAATAACTACCCTACCTACCTCTACCTACCCGGGCCACAGTTAAACGAATAATTGATGATACAAATGGACGCTGCTTACCCCCAACGCGCTAAAGCTAAGCGAATTAATTATCCGCGTGCCATCGTGCGGTGTTCGCAGTTTGTCTAAATACCTACGAGTACATGAACGTGTAATGCGGAAACAAAATATACGTTATCGTCAGTACGCATTTACACCTACATTCGTGTTTTAACGTGTCTTTGTACTGATGACTGTACTGTAATATAACGTTGCTAAATCTCATTGCAAGAGAAAGATTCATGACGTAGTAGTAATTAATGAATATTGTAAACGAGCTAATTCGTAGTAATTAAACTTTAAACACTGAAAACATAAATAGTGAGGGGTCTAATTTATTAAAAAAAAATTACAACGTAGGTATTGTCATATAGGTACAACATAGATATTTAAATTTTTTGAATGCGATGTTTATCACTAAGACATGTATTTAGTTTATCTTTTATTGTGTTAGTTTATAAATGTCTGTCTATGTCTATATCTATGGTATAAGTTCTTGGTAATTATAGATATACGAAACGTGTGTATCGTGTACTTATCTCTTTAACAAAATTTAAAAAACAAGTGAAGCATATTGTCGTGATATTTATAATATCTTTAGGTAACTGTGTTTTAAGAGTACTAAAGTTAATAATAAGAGTTTGGGAATATTAAATTTCAAGAAACGACTCCATGATTTTATCTCATCAGAAGTATCAAGACACTTGTTTTAATGTAACCTTGGCGAGTAGCATCTCGAAGTCTTCTTTACACTAATAAGCTGCCCTTTCTACAGACATTAAATCTCTGTAGGGTTTGGGATGTCTAAAAAATTCCTGTCTTGTACAAATCTACCTGCGCAATATTGGGAGGCGGATTGACGAAATGCTTTTTTTTATTATAATTTTATATAATTCGACTTTAATTATTATATTTTAAAAGAATATTAGGAAATAAGAATAAACCGCTTTATTTTATGTCTTTATATACCATACGCCAAGTGTCTCTTGTTACACATTCATTTGCGTTCTCAAGAATGTAATACTTTATTATTCAAGCAATAGCTGTCTATTCTTTTGTATGACTTTTTTCATTATTAAAACATTTTTGTTTTGTTTTTTTTTAATGAATGGGGCGGCAAACCTTATAGCCCTTGGGCGCCAGATCTTAAAATACGCCACTACATAGGCTTAGGCTAGGCAAAAGTGTGTAAAGGTAACGACAAGATTTCAGGAGGCGAAAGAAATTCCTTTCTGACTACCCCGTTAGGGATACAGCGTGAGAACATGTATACTGTATTTATTTTCACCTGTACATGTACATACCATAAATATTATGTAACAATGATAAAGTAAATAATGATGAGTACCTACCTATTTATGACAGGGAAAATACATAAAAAATGTTACAAACATGTTAATAAACATTCGAATATTTCTCTGTCGTGGTCACATTAGCTGACTGAACAGTGATTTATGACTATAGCCTGTGGAAAAACTAACCTCATTGCTGACTGATGCGAATAGAATTGCTCGATATTTTCTGAAACGTTCACTATTTTTGGAGCTTACGAATAAACGAATCCTATTTTTAAAAGCGATATTTCTCTATTACTAAAAAAAATTTCTTAATTCGTAAAGCGACTATAGTTCTGTGCAGAACTTTTATTATATCAGTCAACATTTTCATATATGTTTCCGTTATTTCACAACAGGGTGGTCAGTGCATCAAGGTGTAACGAAGTCACACCATTCTATCAATAAGCGTTTCAGTTTACAGAAGGCAAAACGGAGTCAGATAGAGACAGGTTACTAGACCATCGCCGAAACCAGTTTTTTATGAAATAGTTAATTTATGTATTTACTGTTAAGTCCCGCATGAAAGAAAAGCATTTAGCACTTACTTTATTTTCTCTCTTTCTCAGACTAGTGAGGAAGCTAACGTAAGAGATGTTTCCTGAATCCATAATTATCGTAGTTATTGGCAGTACTAATACTGGTGTTTTTTTTCTGATAGGATACCTCAAAACTGTAAAAGTAAAATAGACTCTCAACTGAATACAATAAATTCGTGAATACGTGTAAAATATAACGTACGATAACATTAAATGTGGAGGCATGTAAAAGCATTGCCTGTTACAGTCTGGACGCTAATTGACAGATTGAGTGAAAGCCACTCAGCCGTCGTGATATACCCACTATTGGTAACTTGGAGTTTCAATTTACATTCTTGTTTAAAACATGCAGTAGGAAATTAATTATTGTACTTGATAATATCAAGAATAATGTTTTGTTGCAACATAAAAAACATTTTTATTATTTTCATGTCGGTACATACTTTCTGTGATAGAGGCAAAGAAATAAAACAAGATTTCTCATGTATGTACCTATTATACAATCCTATGTTTAACTCTACGGATGGACATACAAATACATATACAAACATATTTCTATGCTACAGATGTGTTTATTTTCAATTCCGACAACAATACGTTGTTTTTCTCGCAAACTACCCACTTAAATATAATGTGGGTGATACCGCGCGACGCGAGCGATAGGGTGTTTTTATTCTTTGCGCCTATGCTTTTATATTCAAGCTGAAAGCTTATAGCGGTTTCAAATGTATTATATCTATGTAAATAGTACCACATTATTGATGAAAATGATGTCCAATTTACCAATTAGTCCTGTGAGGTTAAGTGACATTTTGTATAAAATGACCTATTGCGTGATTATCCCATATATCCACAAATGTACAATATTACGAAATTAAGTGTAACACGTTAGATGTCATAATTTATGGTTTACGATGTTTGGTTTCTATCAGAATGAAAAATTGTTGTGTCTAAACCTAATACTTAGTTTGAATTGAGTTATTTCAATTTCATAAAGTGCTCCTGAGGACTATCTTATAATGATTTATTTCGACACGTGCGTTTATTTCTGTTTCGGTTTTATATGTGTTATCAATTTATTAAATGCTCTTTCATACTTTCTTGTAGTCGGATTTGAGTTTATCACTTTTAGTTTAATAACTACGAGATTTTCAGTAAACCCATTACGTCACAATAATAATACTCTTCAAAACCACAATAAGCACAGACAGGAGGGCGAAATAAAAATGAGTTTACTGTTAAACGTTTTTAGTATTTCGCTTTGCTGATAAACTAAGTATACTACATAATTATAAATTGTATGAAACTTTTCTTTATTTCATTTCTCGTGAAAAGTCGTGAGTTATATTTGAACAATATCTTTTCTTCTCAGATTTTTATGAAACCCGCTATATTGTTTAATTTACTACATATATACAGATTATAAAACTTATAAAGATTATAAATCAAATAGCCAGAGTGCTAGCCGACGGAAATGTCAAAAGCTCTCGCATATTTAGGCAAAATATGTGGGGAGAATGCCGAGATTTGAGGAAGCGAAAGAAGTATGTAAGGACCGCGACGTTTGGCGCTCCGTCCTCTCTGACAACCCCGTTAGGGATACAGCGTGAAGTCAAGGTCAAGTCTGATGAAACTACACCATATGCTTTTATTTGTTAAAACCGTCAAGTAACTTAAGAGCTACTAGTAAATATGTAGATTCACTAACGTAATAGATTGATAGAACATTATCCTTCTTTCTGGTGTCACGTTAGATGGATATAATTAAAACTTGTACGTACATATTGTATGTATAAACCTATGCAATTTGCTATTTAGAGTGAAAATAGTTTTAGGTAGAATTTCTTGAGGATCCTTCGTTGAGAAGCGAAATATGCGTTGATTAAAAAATTTTAACTTTGTATGGAAGTATTATACTATAAGCCTTTAGAAGCGAAACATCTGTCGTATGACCAATTTAAACTTTAAGCAGGAGATAGCTTTAACATTTATATAAATTAGTCACAAGCCCTATCTTTTGGTCGACTTCTATTATCTACGCTAGTAGATAAATAGCTAATTTTTAAACTTACTTTATTATAAATGCGAAAATGTCTCTGTCTGTCTGTTTTCACGCCTAAACCGTTCGACCAATTTTGAAGAAATTTGATATGAAGATAGATTGAAGTCCGGGAAAGGAATAGGCTACCGTCTTACATTCCTCGTGAAGGAAGTCGTGAGCGACACATTAAAATTCTATATATTTTTTTCTCTCCTTGATCAGCATGGAAGCTTTAGTGTCTATTTCCTTTACTTTAGGAGGTCAATTGAGGAAGCGTGCTCGTCTCGACACCTGCCAGCCCCCTTTCAGGGCTGCAATTCTTCTCCTGTACACACCATGCGGGACAACGATGGGAATAACGACAGGGCGTCCCCCGAAAGCAACGTACACCGGTTTGTCCCCGCTGGTGTGCGCAGAGTGGAGTCCGGCGTTGGAGACCGCTACACAACACGCTGTGCACCTCGCGGCGGGAAGTGGAGAGAGGAGTGCAGAATAGTCGCGTGTAATATAAGAGGTGGGTTTGAAGAGAAGATGAAGTAAGTGACCGATATTATGCAAGGAAGAAGATTGAATGTGTTATGTTTGAGTGAAATCAAGCGAATGAGCAGTGAAGTTGCCGACTTGCCTGGAGGGTGCATCGCTTTGTGGACTGGGGTACCACAAGAAGAAAGGGAATGCCAAGGGTAATGCGTCTTACTGTCCTCTCGTTTGGTTAATTGTGTAATTGAGTATAAGTGTGTAAGCTCGGGACTGCTCTGGGTGCGGCTTATGACAGGGTTGACGAAAATTTTAATTTTAGCGATGTATGCCCCAGTGTCCTTTGTCGATTTGAGCTAACTAGAGCCATTTTGGGAGAACATTATGGAAGTTCTAGAGCCAGTTGAATGGAATGATAAGACTTATAGTGTGCGGAGACATGAATGTATGTTTCGGAAGAGCTCGAACAGGATTTGAGTCTATCCCAGGCAAGTATCGAGAAGACAGTGAATGATGCGGGCAGGATTGTGTTAGAAGCGTGTATGAAAAAGGATCTTTTTTTGCTAATACCTTATTTAAGAGCCGATCTAGGAACGGACCACTTTCTAGTGGTAACTAGAATAAGGGGTCTGTTTGTAGCGTGGCGATATCGCGTAAAGTCCAAACCTGTAGCGGTCTGTCGCATCAAGGGCTGGAAACTGCAAGATACGACCATCAGGAATGAACTTGAAAGGGTAGTATCCGGTAAGCTTGATGATAGATTGAAAGTGATGAGCGAGGATGTTGAAGAATGTTGGCAGAACCTTAGTGATAGTATGATCGAGGCTGCAAAAAAAGTGTGTGGAACGAATATGATTGGAAACAAGAAGAAGAAAGCATGGCGAGACTACCTTGAAGAATTTGATAAAAGACAGATGTAAGCTGCAGAAAGCAGAAACGAAAGCACTAGTGAAAGAGAAGCGTTGTAGGGTGTTAGACGAAAATGAGATGTCAGGCAACTTCGAGAAAAATTCCAAATCATTTTAGAAAGAAGTACGTAAGTACCGAAGTGGTTGGGCACCTTGCAAAATGAATAAAGTGCGTTCGAAAGAAAACCATTTGCTAACAGATAAAGAAGATGTTCTGCAGCGATGGAGTGAATACTATGGAGAACTGTATGAAAGTGGCAACTCTGTCTCTGACGCTGAGAGCGGTTCTAACGATCGCCACACTCGGGTCAGGAACTAGAGGAAGTCATTAGTATGAATGAGATGTGGAAAGGCTGCGAAAATGATGAGGTGACAGCTGAGATGATCAAGTCCTAGGGTCTGGAATACATTCTACAAACTGTGCAATTTTTGCTGGCAGAAGAAAGAGGTTCCAGAGGACTGGTCCACCGCAGTCATAGTGCGTCTCTATAAAGAATAAGGTTTCCGTTCTGACTGTGCATGCTATAAAGCCATCAGCTTGGTCAGCTTAGCAAGTAAAATCTATACCAAGGTATTGACTGAACGTATGAAAAGTATTTCTGAAAAATATTTCTGGGAGGCACAAGGTGGTTTTAGGAACGGTGCGGGTTGTATGGATGAGATTTTCTCGCTCCGCGGTATAGCGGGGAAGTTTCTGGCCATAGGTCGGAAAGTTTTCGCGCTTTCATGGATCTTGAAAGCATTCGAAAGAGTAGTGCGAAAGCAATTATAGAGTCTTCTGCTTGAATATGGTGTGGAGAGCCCCTTACTGCAGCCTGTGAGGTCATTATATTGGGGCTCCAGAGCTTGTACAAAGATAGATGGTGACTTGTCGCCTTGATTCGAAGTCCGTTCGGGCGTCAGACAGGGGTGCGTTTTGTCTGCCTGGCTATTCGTGCTGTATTTGGACAGATGCCTCCAGACATTGAAAGGTTGTATGAGTGGTATGATATGTGATGGTACAGTGGTAAGCTGCCTTTTGTACGCTGACGATGCTGTGCTTATAACATCATCAAAAGCGGAGTTGCAGATACTAGTTACGTGCCTGAAAGAAGACTGTAAAGTGAAAGGATTGAATATAAATGTGAACAAAACTAAGGTTTTGGTGTTTGAAAGGGAAGATGTACAGATAAAGTGTGAAATATGGGTAAATAGAAAATGTCTAGAACAAGTGAACGAAGTTGTATATCTGGGGAGTGCGTTTTCGAGGAATGGATGATGGGAGTTGCATGTGGAGAGATGGGTAGCAGCTGGCAATAAAGCGAACGGTGCTCTGTCCGCATTATCAGGGAGTGTGAATATATCTAACTATGCCAAAATGGCAATGCGGTGTTGGTGTTGTGGGGGTGTAGATATGGTTATCCAATTACACCACACACATAAAAAGAAAAGGACACTTAGTTGACGATCACAAATAACTGACACGAACACTTCACAAAGGTAACAATATATTTTTGAAACACACGATTTACAGTCACAGTTATTATAATATACAACGATATGCAGATAGGACAATAATTATGAAATAACAACAGATATGAAGGATTATAAACAAGGCAAATATATCAGCACAATTGTTACATGTAATAATGGTTGAGAACGAACGCGGAATGAATTTTTTGTGTCGTACACTGTGTCGGCGTGACCGTTATATTTTGTTCGCACGGGCGTGCACAGTGTCGTGTAAAATGTTGAAGTGTCGGTAGGTGTAAAATAAAATACGTATATAAAATGTTTGCATGTCCAAATTATATTTAATTATTTTAATATATAAAATTTATATTTGCGTGAGTTTGTGTATATGTACAATAATGAATATTCTTATAATATAAATAGTTACATAAAATATAAATAAAGTGTAAGTATATATGTATGTAGTGTAGTGTGGTATGTGTCCTACAGTGTCAACTTTGCATGACAGTGTTATTGTAAAAATGAGGAAGGAAGCGCTTAGATGGTACGGGCACATGTGATTGGATTGACGAAGAAAATTTACAGAGTGAAAGCGAGTGATAAAAAAGGCCAGGGAAGACCAAGGCTGACTTATGAAGACCAAATAGCCAGAGTGTTAGCAGACGGAAATGGCTTTTGCCATTTCCGTCTGCTAACACTCTGTACTCGCATACCTAGGCAAAAATGTGTGAGGAAAATGGTGAGATTTTCAAATAAGTATGTAACGACCGCGACGCTTGGTGCTCCGTCCTCTCTGGTACTACCCCGTTAGGGATACAGCGTAAAGATATGTATGTACTTTAACGTATATTAAATTACTTACATCATAACAATAATTCCTTACTACATTTTACCACTAAAAGATTACTTGCTGAGACTAAATAGTAATAATATTGAATAATATTTACTGAGTTAATATTGTCTTATTTATATCGTTTGTAGCTTTTTTTTGTGTAGGTTTGTGTACAACTTCGTGAATTATATTTTCATAATAGGTACATTATTTAGTTTTTTTCCGGAAATAAGATGTAACTAGGAACAAATTATAAACAAAATTGTTATTACCATTTTTGTGATTTTTCCGGAAATGAGATACATATTTCAACAAATTATGTATAAAATTGAATTTTTGTGATTATTTATACAAAACAATTGTTTATGCTTGAAAATCTTATTATAAAAAGTGTTTTATAACTAAAAATATTTCCAAATTCTAACATGTTTTATTTCCTCACTATTTTAATTTTCAAGATTTTTACGCGTTCAGAACGCCATAACACCCTTTCATGAAATTAATTTTTCGAATTTTTTTAATGATTACAATACTGATGATGATATATATCCAAAATTATTTCGGTGTATAGGCATTGAATAAAAATACGTTAATATTGATGAAATTTTTTAATTCAGCGGGTAATTTAATTTTTTGCAGTCTGTACTTTGGGCCACATCTGGTTTCGAGTCCCTCACGGAAGTGTTTTATTTAGAAATATTGTTTCGGGACACATGTGAGACTCCGTCAGACATTTACTTGTACACGGATCGCACAGGTATTGAGTTAGGGAGAATAAAGGGCGATTTATGCTTTCATTCACTGTATGAACTATGTAAATGCGATACGTATGTAACAATGTACATGAAAATAAACGTCTATCTAGTTTAGTTGTTCATAATGAATTTTTACTGTTTTAATAAAATTTTGCTGTACTTTAACTGTTTTATTAAAACTATATCCATTGAGATATACTTTATAATAATTAGAAGTTTACATGAAAAGAAAATCAATATTGTATAACATAAAAGCTTACTTGCTTTACTTACCAACCGTCTAAGGCCTACAATTAAAATCTCGTTTATATATTTAAAAATTTTGAATAATCACGGAATCGATTTTAGTGTTTTGACTGCACGTGAGAAGGATTACTTAAAATAATGTTTTTGTTTTTAAACTTCCTTAATAAAGATAACGCTTCTAACAAAACGACTAAGAACTTTTACCAATATTACTATCTTCAATATTTTAAAGTTGTTTGTATATTTTGTGTAAGCAGAGTATCAAATACACTATCTTCTAAAGGAGTTCCTACACGTAGACTTAATGATGTAAGAAATATCAGACCGCTTCGCTTGTCGACAATGCGCTCTAATATTACATAGGTGATGCTGCACACCCTCTGTTGTACCTCGCGAAGTCCCTAATATACGTAGGTATGCTCAAGTCGCATCCCGTCGCGTTCTTTAATGATATAACCGACGTCGCGTCAGTACGGAACGGATGAAATTTGCAACCATGATAGAATTTCATAGTCATTCTAAGCTCAGGAGTGTAGTAAATAGTCTGGAGTATGTTACAAAATAATTATATGTTATGAATCCAGTATTGTGATTTGTTGTTTTCTTACTTTATTATTTCAAATTTAAATAATAATACGTGGAATTTTATGAGTTGTAGAGAGTAGGTATATGAAATTATAATTTATAGATTTCTGTATATTTACATTTTTTATTTATTACATATATTTATTTACAAACGCTAATAAAACTTTAATTACGAACTATTTTAGAGTTTTTTGCCTTTTGTAAATATAATATTGTTTTAGTACCTATAATTATTGTCATCTGTTAAGTATTAAGATTTATCAATTCTAAACCACCGACAGAATACACGAAAGGAGTACATAGGTACCTACATAATATTTATAGATATTCAATCATGTAACCCAATTCCGTAGCAACGGTTACAAATCGCGCCCCTGCGGTGTCCAACACTACGTACAAAATAGGTACTTATAGTTAACCGTGCAAACGAATTACAGTAATTATCTCAGTAGTCCCGTGGGGAATAATTTGTGGGTTCGGACCCTTGCGAAATTTAACACCAGTGCTGCTAGCCCCCAAGCGTGCTCTAAGCGTATAGAGGTAGGTTATAATCAGAGTTTGCGGTGATAATTTCCTCCTTTGATTAAACTCCTACTAAGACGAGAATTCGACTTTTAATTTGAAAAAAAAAGTCTACATTTTAGGTACACTAGTCATGGTAATACCATTAAAAAAAAAATATTAACATTATTAATTTGTGGTAAGTACTTGATAGTTATTTTCACTTTGATACGACAAAGTGTGAACAAACATTTACTATTTTCTTACTTGTAGCATCTTGAATAATATTTTTAACGACGCATTTTTAATCAACCTGAAACAAAAGAAAAAATATTGTTAGTACGTTATAAAATAGGGTATCGAGAGGCATTTAATAAAAAATATCTATAACATCTAACGGATTGTCATATTATAACTAGTTCAATAAACATATTATATATTATAGTACAATTAAGTTCTTCAATCCTAATTTTAGAACAGTAAACGCTTTACCTGCATTTATGTAATTAATTTTTCATTGCTATAGTTCTCACTAAGTAACGATGCCAACGGTTCATTACTATAGTGAAAGTCCGACTTCACCCATCTGACCGTACATAGCAACGCCTAGAGCTATACTGCCTAACTAATACGCTGATAAACTGTTTTATATCCACTCTTGCTTATTGCACTGTTAAAAAGCCGTCACGGTTTCCAATCAATATAATTAACTTTATTGTGAACCTAACACCAGCATGTTACAAACCCGAAACATAACACTATCAAACAATTTAACATAGTTCGTCTTTCAAATTAATGCAACTGGAAATAGGATACATTCGGACTCTTATGTAGAGCAATTTATGCGCTTTGTATATGTTAACTGCAGTGCCACAGATGCATGTAATGTAAAAATTATGTATGAATATTTCAATAAATATTACGCTTCATATCATCACGTTGTATCCTTAATAGGGTAATCAGAGAGGATAGAGCGTAAAACATCGGTCCATACAGACTTCTTTGGCCTCCACGAATAAGTATGCAGTTATAAGAATAATGAAACTGATAGGTGATGTATGTATGTACGATGTAAAAAACACTTTATAGATAAATTATTCTCTGATTTTGGTTAACAAATCGATTATATTTATATAAGCAGGAGTACATAGTGAATTTTAGTTGTTTTATGGATAATTTCCTTGCATATTCTCCCCTTACAATTAAAATTAAACTTTCCCGTGTAACTCTTTTAATTGAGTTATGACTTTTTCATCTTTGTAAACGTACTAATGGAAAACATTTCAATTTGTGATCTCAAAAATATTAAATTTTTATCTGTTTTTTTTTTATATTTAATAAAAAACGTACTAGTTTTGTTCTTGATTAAACAGTGAAATATTTTTATACGGTTTTATTCAGCTTTCCCTGTTTGTTGTTGTTGTTCTTTTTTGGGTCAAATTTAGTAATTGAAATTTTGCCGCCTTCCTATTGACAGATCGATATGATATTTGATACACATCTTTAGTTCTGATGACGATATATTTGAATATATTCAATATCATTGTAAATTCAAGATAGCCGCCGCCACAAAATTGCGGATTACATATTTTTTCACGGCCCCCTCAATATGGGTATCAAATGAAAGGGTTTGACTAGTAAAATACAGTGTGTACTGTATTTTACTAGTAGTTCGGAATTTTTCATGATGTCGTGAAAAATTTCAAATCTAAGATGGCTACAACTCTAAGAACAATATGGCAGATTTCATATTTGTTTCTATCCCCTTAATATGGATAATGGATATTTAATGAAAGGGCTTTACCAGTAGAACACAGTGCATGGCTGATCATAGAGTTTAGACAGTCTATAGATTAAATAGAATGAGAAATATTAAGTAACGAATTAAAAACTAAAAACTTGAAAATAAATCGCGAAAAAAAATTTTTAAGTTAAACGGTTTTATTGAATAGAAATATAACAATGATGTAGACAATGTACCACCAGTCATCACACCATTTTCCTCATCAATTGAAGGCATTGATCAGACCAAATAAAATCGTGGGGTGCGTGAAATTTCTACTCGTATCAACAGTCAACCGCTCATATCATTATAAATGCTATGTAATATTACTAAGGTAGAAATTTCACGCGTCCCACGATTTTATTTAGTCTGATTAATGCCCTAGTTTGATGAAGAGTGGTGTGATGACTGGTACCTTGGACCTATTTAATTGTTTTTTATTTTTAAGCTTTTAGTACATTATCTACATCAGTATTATATTTCTTTTCAATAAAACCGTTTAACTTAAACATTTTTTTTAACTTATTTATTATGAAATGATGTCTCACAAAACTCATTACGTTTAGAAACCGTTGCTTCTTATGAAGTTTATATTAGAATTAACGAAAATTACTAATGACGGTAAATTATGAATCTATCAATGTCGTTTTACCAGTTTAGTTAAATTTATAACTCAGAATAATATGAAGTAAAATTAAAATTATTTGAAGATATTTATGTTATGATAAGAGAGCAGACATTTTTATTTATATTAATACATAGCACCTAATCGAAAGCCGTAATAATACAATCGATTATGTAATTTATTAGAATATACAAAGTGTATTACATATCATCTTTGTACTCAATTACTTAATTTGAATTCTTAAATATCAATTTAAAAAACATTAACTACGCTAATTTTGATTTAAAAATGAAAACAAAATCTTCAAACGTACGTAACTCTGTCAATATGATATATTGTTTACCACAGTCGTTATTGTCTTTTTGGTTTCTAAAGAATGAATTTAAAAATATTATGACAACTAAACGAGCGAGAGACATTGCTGTGGTTCGTGGCACAGAAACCAATCAATAATATTACCATTAAGGTAGATATCTGTCGAGGGGATCGCTCGGGACTCAGGATCGATTCCCGTTCTACTGAAATAACAATATAATTCAACTGTCCCCCACCTGTACTCGGTCTTGCAACTCTCGAAGGTAAAGAAAGAAAAGGTAAAATGGTTGCAATAACTCACTATCAAGGATATTTGAGAAAATGTGCACGTCTTTTGTCGACAAATTTAAATTCATTTCAGAATTCTTTGTTAAAGAGTAAATATTGACGTAAATTATATTATTTGTCACAATGATAATTTTTAAATCGTCTATTAATATTTTAGGTGAGATAACACATTTAATAATAATATATTGATAGATTAATGAATAAAAACTGGCTCAGTTAGATATACACATAATAGTACTTTATGTCAATAACATTATCTTCATGTTTATGCTAAATATATAATATGCTTAAGGCGACGGGCGAGGTAAGTGACCTTGAGCAGTTAACACGGGTTGATGTCTATTGTATATAATATACTCTGTGGTCTATACGCGTGCCATCTAATCATTTTAAGCAGTGCGTGAGCTCGATTTTATAGGTCGCGTTATGTTTTCCTTAACGAACTATCGCGCTTTTTTGCGGATAGATGGCGCGCGAACGGGCCGCTAATAATTAGTGCAGAGTAATGTTATGGTCAGAGAAAACACGAATAATTAATGTTTATACCTTATTTAAATACATACTGTTCGGAATAAAGACAGAAATTATAACAATAACCACACCACAGATTTAGATAGGTTTAGGTAGATTTAGGTAGGTAGGTACTAAGCAATTTTGATTTCGTGAAGAAAAACGTGTATACGATACAAGTCATAACTGTTACTTCAAAGTACTTTTGAGCGCTTACTACCACAATTGAAATTATAGTTGGATCACTAAATTCAACTTAAAAATACATGCTAGGAGATGTATTTGTTACAAAACTCCTACCATATATGGTATGCTATATTTTCGCTGAAAAAGCTGCATAAAACACCAAGTTTTCACGTTTTCTGTTCTCCCTTCGCCTAAGTAAAGAGTGCTAATTCATCTTGATTTTATGCGATTCTAAAAAACTTAATTTTAAAATTCTATTAATCTAAAATATTTTTCTATCGAATTTAAAAAATGGAGGAGGTTCTCAATTCGACTACATATTTTGTTTTACTTTATATACTTATAAGGGTCATAGACTCTTTGTTTACGAGCCGATTTCAGTGATTTATTTTCCATTGGGTTCAGTATAGCTCCAAGGTGGTGGTTAATTTTATTTTTTCAGACATCGAAGATACATCAAATATTCCTAATGGTTTATTTAATTTATTTTCACATATTCCGTTCCAGAATTGGAAAGAAGTTTGTTATAGACGTACCCTAGATGGTTATTTAGGCTAAGGTCACTCAAAAGGGGAAAAAAAAAACTTTTAAACAAAAACATTAAACAGACTTTAAAGTAAAGACACTAAAACTTAACTATAAAATAATAAAATAAACAAACAATCTTTACTAATTAAACTCAAGTACAAAAATAACTTGTAAATACGATACAAATACTTGTATTAAAGTTGACGACATAATTAAATTTGACGTTTATTGAAGTCTGCTCTAAACCAATAAATAAAAAGAAAGTCGGCTAGTTTGGTAGTCTTGACATCGACTTCAATAACTGTCAATTTTAATCACATTATCAATTTTCATATAGGTATGTGTATCGTATTTATGATGATATTTTTGTACGTGAGTTTTGATTAGTAAAATTTGTACTTTTCGTTGTTTTTATATGTAAGTAACTAAATATTTTCATGAAAACTTATGTCGCACTACATATTACCTTAAAATTGTCATTAAAAGTCTAAATTAATTTATATCGACAATCAAACAGATTTGTTGCATGGATAAATAATTTAAGAATTATAGAGTAGTATGCTTTGATAACAGTTTCAACGATAAATGTCTCGTGACTGAAACAATAAAAATAATATGAATCCAAAACATTTTCTATTAAATTTTAGGAGTGCTATCCAATAACACAAAGGAGTAACTTTCTTTTTTTGGGTTCGCTTTTCAAGTAGGTCATTAATTTTTTCGCCAATAATCTCTTTATATTAGTTTAGTTATCTTTGATTTTCACCTCCATACCAATTTCAATCGGCATGAAAATGAATTGGGGAAACTGTACATAACGTAATATGAACAGACGATTTGATGGATGAATGACCATGATCCCACTAAAAAATTTCCGGATTGGTATTTGAAGCATAAAAATTAAAACAGTGTTTTTATTTTCACTGTCTTTGTTTATATTGTTTTAGCGAGTACGAGCAGTGAGGCTCGTACCATCATCTCCTTTGTAATTTTTAGTAACGTAGTTATTTTACAAACCTATTACTTGTAATAGATTTTTTATTTCTTTTCGTAACAAGGAAACGATAATTATCATTTCCTTATTATTATAATCTATATATGAATACGTGAAAAGAAAATTTCGTACACTTTTTTATACATATCGCGCGCACGGAGGAGTGTGGGACTTGGCATAGTTAAAATATATATAGAGAAAGAGTGCAAAAAGCTAAAATTTGTATATAATATGCGTTATGTTATGTGTACAAAAACATTAAATAAAATAAAGTAAAATATTCATTGTTTTCATTCAAATCGCCAATGTCAAGCATATAATAGTTATACATATATATTATATACTTATCTTCACGCTGTAACCCTAACGGGGTAGTCAGAGACAACGGAGCGCCAAGCTTTGCGGTCCTTACATACTTCTTTTGCTTCCTCTAATCTCATCATTTTCCTCACACATTCTCGCCTAGGTATGCGAATCCTTTTCACATTTTCGTCAGCTAACATTCTGGCTATTTGATCTACGTAAGTAGTTAAGCAATAACAATATACATAATAGTTATGTATTACACTGTAACACATTATAGTTTGAGGTTAATAGAGTTTGTATCTCAATGGGTCGAACAGTCACACAGAGTAGAGATTATTGCCAAAGAATATTAAAATATCACCAACAGATAATTACTGATAGATCGACTGACTGAGTTTTGAGCTGCAAATTTTATGTGATTTGTGAGCTGTTTCCAGTTCATGGAATGTATGCCAAGGGAAAAAAGCGTTTATTTTGTATTTAAAGTCGATTTACAACCACTGGACAACCATTAGTTTTATCAAAATAGTCAAAATCTGACTTCAGTAAATGTTTAGTACTTAGTTGTACAAACTGAGGAAACATATAGGTATAACAGATACCGATGAGAACTACTTAAATGTAGATATACAATTTAGATATGTCTCGTGTATTTATTTTGCATAACTTAAACAGGCATTTAACAATTCAAATATTCGAAATATCCACTCCCTGAGGCAGGTAAATCCCACCGAGGTCAGCGATGAAAGCTCGAAGGCGTAGAACCTTTTTATGATTAACGCGTTGAGTCTCAAGGAAAGGGTTACATTCTACAGGAACACGAGAAACATCTTGACGCGGGAAAAATGACTGCTATTACCTACAGGAATAATGTGTCATAAAAATAACAAATAGATACATATAAAAAGAAAGAAAGAACATAGTACTTTTAAAAGGTTTACTGTTTTATTTTAAAAACTCGACTAAATATAAAGTTTTGAATAATATTTAATATTTTCCGGAATCTTTATCCATTAAAGGTAAAATCATAATATTACATTTCATAATCTATAAAAACAAAGCTAACAATCAATAAACTTTTAAGAAATGGATACATAAAAAACATTGCAATAACGTATTTTTATTACTTACCGCCCTTACGCATTACTTAAACTCTTAGTAAAGTAGTAAAATAACTTTTATACGAAGGAACGAACTTGTGACATAATTCGAGGAGAGTTAGCGAAGTTTCGAAACGACGGGCACGAGGAAACTGTGCTTTTATGAAGAGAAGGTAACGTTGAATCAATAGATCATAATAAATTTGACGAAGGGCCGCGCCCCGTCTGCGGTGGGGTACGTATCTACCTGGAAAAAATATTGTAAATAATGGTTCAAGTTGTTTTTTTACAGAAACTCATAAAAAGTTAAAGATTTAATGTGAGACGGAGAGGCTACATGAAGTGTCGTTAATCTAGCAGTTAATTTATATAAATGAAACTTAAGTAATTTTACAATTAATTCTTGTTCAGCAAATTACTCTCATGAAGTACAAAACGAAATTAGTAAAATACATACAACATAATTACCTACAGATACAGAAATTGCTGTAAACTACTGAATCTGCGTGGTTTTTATATTAATAGCTGAATAATAACTATTATTTTTACATAAGAAAGTTATGAAAATAAATCGCAAGAGTAACTAATTATATTAATAAAAAAAGTTTATTTTCCCTGTTATGAGAAAATTGCTTGGCAAACTTGTTCTTTTATTAAATTTACTTAATGCATATTGTATGAATAACAAAGTGAGGTCGCTTCCCAAAGCTTTTGTATTAGCGTTTCAAAATAAATTACTAAATATATTGTTATTGCCCCATAAATTACCGTTCGGTAAGCCCAAACAATTCCAACTTCATAACGGAGGCTTCGAAATTTCTCAATCGCCAATAAGTTAAAGCATTATTTGGATATCCTTTGTTTGTATTGAAGCATAAAAGGAGTTCGGTCATTTGTACAAGAAATATGAAGTAGGTGTATAATTTAGTGGCTCAGGTGTATTTTTTCTATATTGGAAAGAGATTGATGATGTGATTGATATGTGTGATTGATATGTAAGAACTTAATTATTTCACCTTTTTTCTAACATTTATTGAAATTTTAAATAATTGTACAAATATTACTTACTAAATTATATGTAAGTACCTATATGAAATTAAGTTTTCTTATTTAATATTCGTGTTGATGTCCGCCGGCCTAGATACATTCATATGATATACATTCACTTTTATATATGTTGTTGATAAACAATAGATAACATACCCAATTTTATTTTTCAAATATTAGTTACATTAACACGTTCGTGAATGAAAAATGGACGTGTTGCTCTATGATCAAATCAGTTCGTCTACGGGTTAAGAATTACTACATGACATAGAAGGAAGTTACCGGCGCGCGTTCCACCTTTCTGACTGCACTAATCTTAACAAGAACTAAATGGATTTGATGGGTTTTCTCAGGCATCATTAGCATTTTTCGCGGAAGGTTGAACATTAACGGTATAAGTGATGTTGAAATAGCTGAATGTTAACTGCACTAGTGAATGAAAACTTTGCATGCCAGCGTAATTTCATGGATTGTTTTAGTACATTAGAAAATCCCAGACGGGTTAGCCAGAAAACCTGTGTAATATATAAATAGGAAATTCTTAGAAGATATTCATTAATCATTAAAGTTAGTGAAATGCTTCATGACTGAAATATTTCTAAACAAAAATCGCTTATTTATGAAATAATAATAATAATATACTCAGACATTTCACACAGCGTCATCTAGTCCCAAAGTAAGCAGCACAGCGCTTGTGTTATGGGTACTAGACAATTGATATACTACTTATATATTTTTTCTTTTGTAAATAAATACATATTATACATAAGCACCCAGACTCGGGACGGGAATCGAACCCGCAACTCCCGTTTACTTTCTGACGCGCTAAACCGTTGCGCCACGGAGGTCGTCAAATACAATACATAATTACAAAAGTTTTGTTGTTTGAATCATCCACGATTTTTACACGAAGTTATGGAGGGAGTTCTTCTTGTATTTCACTATTGCTTCACAGAGTTCGTTGGCTGGAAAACGTTTGTATTAATCGTGTATTGTTCGGCGTCCAGTGTCAGTAAATTACAGTGTTTAGCGGTAAGGGGGATTTAGCGAAATTTATTTTGTTCAACCCATGAGCTCTGCCGGCAACTCGTTGGAAATAATTAAATTCCGTCGCCGTAGCATTCCTTTATTATTATTTATTGGAACAACTTCCCGGAGCAACGTCAACCATCGCGTTCTGTTCTGAGTATTTTATGAAAACTTTTGATGCGAGAAATCTAGAATGTAAAATATTTTTAATGTTACACAGAGTCGAACGTTATTTTTATAAGCCTATTTCAATCTAATCGATCAATCAAAGAACTTTAATATTTGCTTCATATGTTATGCATAATTATTAATTATGCATTCTTAGTACATTAACATGTCTACATTTTTAGTTCATAAGGAACAATGTTTTTATATAAGTACCTATTTATATATTTTTGAAGTATTTTCATTATTTTAACTTTATATAAATTTTCCTATTTATTGGAAACGCAGCTGGAACGATTTTGGTGAAATTTTGTGCTTAAAAAATATATAATTTCCAAGTTTTCTCGAATAATGTTTTTTAGTCTCAAAAAAATCTCGTTGTCACACAATTTATTTTCAAATACTGATTCCAGCGTCATCATATAATATCGAGATATTATTACCAGTAACCTGAAATATTCAAGAAGAACAGATGGGCTATAATGTACACGGAATACATCGAGCGGAGCTCAGTCGCCCAAATACTTAAATTTGAACTATGAACATTCATGACGTCTATGGAACCCTTTAACTTATCTATGTGGTCCCATGCGCATTTGGCGGGTTTTCTAAGTTAAATACAAATCGAGGTCACGTTGATTTAACGATAAAATGAAATTATTCAAAAATGACCTATTTTAACAGTGATTAATTAAATTTTTGAATGTGTCTCATTCTGATCTCGTTAGTGAAGACGATGACAAGATATTACTACGGTATATAATGAGTAAGAAACTAAAAACGACCTTGTATTATTTATCTTTTTAAGCATTTACCTACTAAATACTCGAAACTGTCGCTTGACAATACACAGTTAATATTTCAATAGCGTACAAAATTAAGAACGACACTGTGGCAGCGTAAACAAAGCACTGCCGTCACAACACTCGACACCTGCTCCTACCCTCGGCGAAAAACATAAAAATGATGGAAAAATAAAAAAATAGGATATTAGCCAAACAAAAGGGAGCTGAGAGGGTCATAACTCGAGGCACATTTTCGTTTGTCACAGTGACGATGCTAAATCTAGCACTGTCATATATTATTTACGGACGAGGGTACTGAATCGCCGCTGTTACCTGGATTGTTGCATATAGCTATGAAAGTTGAGCATACTTTGTGAATCTTGGTCTGTAGTTATAGGTAATATACATTATTACAATACTATTTAACGGGTCTATGTCGCGTTTATACTTTAAGGCTAAATACCTTTTTTATCCCGACGTTTCGACCGGATTGCACCGATCGTGTCGATGATGAGTGTTGTAATGGTAGTGTGCGGTTCTGGCAACTACTCACACTCATTCATTGAAACCGTTATCAACTACCGACACTCATGCACCACATTTTTCAATTTTTATTATTGGCACTGTCGGTACTACTACACACTATACTAACGACGTCTACTTACTGGCGACATTCGGTTTTCCGGCTTCGGACACACTCACTGATGACAGATGACAACCGCCTCTCGTGCTATTCTGGAATAATAATGTCGATCGGTGGAGACGACCTATGGCTGATGTAATTCAAACCAGTGACTGGGCCCTGACTCCCTGAGCCACCCTAAGTTTGTAATAAATAATTGGTTTTTGTTGTCGTTCTTAAATATTAAAACGAATCGGATGTGACGAAAGCGACGTGCAACAACTTATTGACGAACTTCACACCGTAGCTGCGACAAAATGGTGGCGGGAGAAAAGTCGACGGGGCACTTTTGCTCGAGCCTTCGCCGGATTAAGTAGTCTCTATTGTCTATCTAGTAGAATTAAATTGTATCTAATAGATTATATGTATATATATGTCAAACAATAAAAGCATATGATTGAATAAAATAGATATATGTATGTTGTAACTGTAAGTAATAAGTGTAGTCAAGAATAGAGGAAAAATTATGCAGAGAATATTGTTTTATTAATTGTCTGATCAAATATTTTGTTACATGTAGGTGACTGTTAGGATACTCGGCAACTAAAAACATTTACTTACTGCATTTGTCTTTTATCAGAAGTGGGATCGTATCACGAGTTCGCAGAATGTCACGTGGCCGGAAACGCCGATCAAGAAGGGAACCATCGAGCTCTAGCACCTCCAGCTCTAGTGACAGTGAAGATGAGCGGCGGCGACGCAGGCGACGCCGTAAAGTATCTCCTACCGTGAGTCAGAATGTTGTTATATCGTCAGTGATTCCCGAATTCGACCCGCTCGTAGACAATGTAGATATGTGGATTAACGTAGTAGAGGCTAATGCTCGTGCGTTTGGGTGGTCTGATAATATGATTAAATACCAGGCATTGCAAAAATTGCGAAATACCGCGAAAACATGGTTAGACTCGTTACAAACAAATAATACCGGTTGGACTGCGTGGAAGTGGAAACAATGGCGAGACACAATGTCGGATACGTTTCAGGTGAAACGCAATATGTTTAGATTGCTTAAAGATTTATTAGATGCAAAGCCTTTGTCTAATCAATCTTTGTATGAATTCTTTTTTCAACAAAAGTCTAAGATAGATCGTTTGCAGTTGGAATTCAGGAAACAGGATATAATATCTGTTATTGTAGGGTCAATCGGTGATAAGAACATTAGCGTTGCAGCTGAAGCGGGTTCTTTCCGATATTGTGACGATTTATCATCCTTTTTGCATGGTAAAACTTATAGCACTATTGATAAAGACTTCACTCAAAAGAACTCTTCGTCCGTAAAGCATAATTCTAGACAATTTTAATCCACTTTTCCGAGTACATCTAATAAAAATGAAATCAAACCAGAGACCTCGACATCAGTTAGTAACTACGTACCAAACACTAATAGCACTTGTTATCGGTGTGGGGAAATAGGTCACAAAAGGAATAACTGTTCCATCAAGGACAATGTTAAATGTTCCTCATGTAATAAAGTAGGGCATTTAGAGGCAGCTTGCAAATCGAAATCGAAAACAAAGGTTGAAAAGGATATTGAAGTGAAAATGATTTCTAGTCCGGATAGTAAACAAAAATACTTCAAAAATGTTTCAATAAATAATAATGATTATAAGGCATTTTTTGATATGGGCAGTGAGTGTTCATTAATCACGACAGCGTTAGTAGAAAAATTTCAATTGCAATCTTTTTCTCTGAACAGTCCTATTAATTTAATAGGATTTACGAATGATTCTACTGCTCAAGTCAGTCGGGCCGTGGCAGTAACTCTTAAAGTTGATTTTGTAGAATTAATTACTACCCTTTACATTATAGATGTATTATCTGGCTGTGACATTTTGATTGGAAGGAATTTTACTGAAGATAAAAGTATAATGTATGTCCGCGTGGGAGAAATGTTAACATTCAATCCAGTACATACATTAAATATATGTGCCATTGATGTTACTGGCAAGTTTCCACATAAACATGGGATTATATTAAAGAAAATTTTTTCGAAGTACCCACAAGTCATATCTCAAGATTTGACGTGTCTAGGAAAAACTTCATGTGTAGAGTTGGAGATACAATTAACTTCTTGTAAACCTATTTATCAACGACCATATAGAATGTCAGAGTCAGAAAGAGCAACCACGCGGGAAATAACCGACGAACTTTTAAAATCTGGAATCATTCGTAATAGTAGTTCTGCTTATGCAAGTCCTGCTCTATTAGTTGACAAAGCTTCTGGGGGCAAAAGGTTATGTATAGACTATAGGCAACTCAATAAATTTACTGTAAAAGAAAAATATCCCATGCCGATAATAGAGGATCTTATAGACAGATTACAGGGGTGTAAGTGTTTTACGTCCTTAGACCTTAAAAGTGGCTATCACCAGATTTCTGTTAAGGCTGAAGATGTGCACAAAACTGCGTTTATCACGAATGACGGACATTTTGAATTTTTGAGGATGCCTTTTGGGGTATGTAATGGACCAGACGTTTTTCAGAGACTAATGAATACAGTTTTGGGCAATCTTCGTTTTGGTAGAGTGGTATGTTACATGGATGACCTGCTTATTGCAACCACGACCTTTGAGGAAAATATAAATTGCCTCGAAATAATATTAGATATTTTTGCAAAAAATGGATTAACTATCAACTTAGATAAATGTGAATTTTTCAAAGATCAAATTACGTTTTAGGGTATGAAATTTCCGAACAGGGCGTCCGACCCAGTGCCCGTAAAGTTGATGCTATATCAAAATTTCCTACTCCTAAATCAGTTCATCAGCTCAGGCAATTTCTTGGACTTGTTAATTATTTTAGAAAATTCATAAAAAATTGTGCTATTCTATGTTCGGTATTGACAAATTTACTTAAAAAGGGGGCTGTTTGGCAATGGGAATCTAAAGAGAAGGAGGCAGTCACAAATTTAAAAGACGCGTTAGTTAACAATGTTGTCCTTAAAATATTTAACCCCCGCTTACCTATCAATTTGTATACTGATGCCAGTCGGGATGGCATAGGATGTATTTTAGTTCAGCTAACCGATGATGGTGAAAAGCCAGTGATATTCTATAGCAGACAAACTACTAATGACGAAAAAAAATTTCATTCATTTGAGCTGGAACTGTTAGCGATTGTGGCAGGGTTGCAAAAATTTCGGCATTACCTATTAGGTACAAATTTTAAAATAACTACCGACTGTAATGCTGTCCGTTTTGCTTTAAGTAAGAAGGAGATAATACCACGAATAAGTAGGTGGGTGTTATATACGCAGGAATTTACATTTGAGGTCGTTCACAGAGCTGGGTCACAAATGCAACATGTTGACGCCTTAAGCAGGAACCCTGTTAACGAACTTGGTGTGATGTCATCCGGTGAAACTGAGAATGTCATGACAATAACTATAACTGAGAGTGATTGGTTGCTGTCTGTACAGTTGCAGGATCCCGATATAGTTAGTATTCGTGATAAATTAATGTCAGGTGAGGCCGAGACAAATAGGCAGATCTTTAATGAGTACGAATTGTTAGGAAACAAAGTGTATAGGAGAACTGAATTTGGAAGGCGATGGTTGATACCAAAAAAGTGTATATGGTATGTTATACGTGCCAACCACGATGATGTAGGTCACTTTGCAGTAGACAAGACTATTGAACGAATTAGGTCTAGATACTGGTTCCCTCACCTTAAAAAAACCGTCTCTAAGTACATTAAAAACTGTTTAAACTGTATTTACTTTAAAAATATTCATGGGAAGAAACCAGGAAAATTGTATCCGATTCCGAAATATGCCAGACCTTTCTACACACTCCACGTAGACCACCTCGGTCCCTTCGTTAAAACTACCCAGTGTAATAGTTACCTCTTAGTAATGGTAGACTCTTTTACAAAATTTGTATTTATTTCACCTGTGAAAAGCACTAAGAATCAAGTTGTGATCAATGAAATGAACAAAGTATTCAAGGTATTTGGTAACCCAAAACGCTTGGTATGCGATGCTGGCAGTGCATTCACTTCTAAATTATTTGATAATTATTGTAATAACCGGAATATCAGAGCTCACATAATTGCTACAGCTGTACCGCGCTCAAACGGTCAAGTCGAACGTTATAATCGGACAATTCTAGAAGCTTTACGTAGTATGGGCGCAGATACCGATAATAACAAATGGGACCAGCACACAACTAAAATACAGCAGGGGATAAATTCCACTATAAATAAAACTACATTAGCAGTACCGAGCGAGGTTTTCTTTGGGTATCGAATCCGCATGAATAACGATGCGATCACTGACGATGACAACGCTGAACGTTGCATTGATGTCACTGAATTGAGAAGCACAGTTGACGTTAATATAAAGAAGGATGCCGAAAAACAAAAGGCATATTTTGACGCAAAAAGAAAAGATGCACCGAAATACGATGTCGGTGACCTGGTAGTTTTAAAAATTCCGAGTCACTCTAATGATGGCCAAAGCACGAAGCTCATGCCACTTTACAAAGGCCCGTTTCAGGTGACAAACATTCTGGGTCACGATAGATACCAGGTAGCCGATATGAGGGGAGCTGAGAGGTCATCAAAACGTTACGATGGGGTAGCTTGCGCCGAAAATATGAAACCATGGATCCGCATTACGGAGTAATTCCGGATGTTGTCATAAGTATCTCACAATACGAAAGTACTTGAAGCCCGGTATGTATAATAATAAGTTTATTTACAGTTTTTTTTCCTGTTATGTCTATTATATCAATCTTATACCGAAATAAAGATAAAATGGAAAGCATAATGATATTTCTTCAAAAACAAATGGTCTAATGCATACGCTTTGAATCTGAGCATGTAGTTGCTGCAGGGTGTGTGTTACATATTTCTAACTGCAACAGGCATCCGCTGTGAACGCTGTTACGGTAAGTTATGGTGATATACGACTAGTTTGATCCTTATGAACATCAACTAGTCAAAACCATTGATTACAAACATGTTGGCCGGTGATGGGATAACATGTTCTTATGATGCACACACCTTATAGCAGTTGCAGAGTCGATGTCAGGGCGACTTTATGTTAACATTATTCTTATACTAACATTCCATTGCTTTCAGCTTCTGCATCAGACCATGACGTGTTCGAGGACGAGCACGTGGGCAGGACGGCCGGATGTTGTCGTTCTTAAATATTAAAACGAATCGGATGTGATGAAAGCGACGTGCAACAACTTATTGACGAACTTCACACCGTAGCTGCGACAAAATGGTGGCGGGAGAAAAGTCGACGGGGCACTTTTGCTCGAGCCTTCGCCGGATTAAGTAGTCTCTGTTGTCTATCTAGTAGAATTAATTTGTATCTAATAGATTATATGTATATATATGTCAAACAATAAAAGCATATGATTGAATAAAATAGATATATGTATGTTGTAACTGTAAGTAATAAGTGTAGTCAAGAATAGAGGAAAAATTATGCAGAGAATATTGTTTTATTAATTGTCTGATCAAATATTTTGTTACATGTAGGTGACTGTTAGGATACTCGGCAACTAAAAACATTTACTTACTGCATTTGTCTTTTATTTTTAACTTTTTTAAAATACTTTAGTTGTTTGATTCATATGGAACAGATATAAATATATTATGTAATGAATACTTGTGTTTTTAATTGTTTTCCGCCCAAAATCGACAATTTGTTAATTAAGGCATGTTTTGCCTCTCATTCTCAGGAAATTTCGGATTAGATTCAGTCAGTTAACTAGCACCAAGTTTAGGATTCGGTGTTATTGCATTATAGCGGCATGTTTATGTAAATGTATACGTATGTAGGAAATAAAGTGTGTTAGATGTGTGAATGAGATGTAATGTATGAACGAGAGGTTGAATAGTGTGCAAGAGATAGAATGATGCGTGGGAGATGAACGAGGGGTGCGTGGCACTCGATAATGGAGGATGGTACCGTGTGTTAATGTAAGGTAGATAGTCAAAGAAATAAAATAAATAAAGTGGAGTACAGTGATTCCCGACCGTTTGTTTTCTTACGCAAAATCAATCTCACAATTTTGGGGTTCGTCCGGGATGAGCGTTACAAACTAAGGGCGAAATTCAGAATAAATACGACGTACGGCTATTAGTGGCGGACAGAAGACGCGTGTTAACATCCTGTAATTCGGACAAAGAAATTTCAACGACGATTACATAACATAACATGCCACCACTCAACAGTTAAATATGGCGGACGTAATTCCAAAATTTAGCACGGACGACAAAACATATTCTTCAGTAAAATGGGCGCAAACATAGAAGACAACGCCGAGATATTCGGTTAGACACCTCAGCAAAAATTAATTATTGCGAGGAGGTCGCTTAGTGGCACGGCTGAACTAATAAGGCTATTTTAAACGGTGCGACAACTTATTCAGCTCTTAAAGAGAAACTAATTATTTACGAGAATATGGAGAATAAAATGAAGAACTGTAGTGAAGCGACATTAATCACTGAAAAATTAAACTAAAACTAAAAAAGATTAATCACTGAAAAACCCCTAAAACATCACATTATGAGAAGTCAGTGCAGCGATGCTTTAAATGTGGAGAAAAAAATCATGAGGCGAGTTCGTGTTATAAGGGCATTAAGTGCTTTCGATGTAATTCATTTGGCCATATTGGCGCGGTGTGCAAGACTACTAACAGTTACCAGCACGATGTTAGAAATCAATTTCGTAAAGTTGGTAAAAGTGACGGAGATAAGTTGCGGCGATCGGCATTGTATGTGCGGTCGACAGAGGGGGCTACGCATGCCAAAGATGTTTGCGTTACAGCAGCATCGAACCAATCGAACGGACCGAACGATATTATCTGTGGTGAACAAGTGTCGAATATGTCAGACGCTAATGTCAATGTCAATCAAAACCGGATTTTTAGTGTAAACAATGACGGAACGTTAATTAAATCATTAAAAAAAATTAAACCGATTTCAAAAAAGAACACTGAAAAGTATGAAACAACTGTCCTTTACTAATCAAAACTTAAGTACAAAAATAACTTAATAAATAAATCTATTCTCCGGTAGGAGAATAGGAGATTAACGAAAATAATATACAGAGCGAAAGTTAGTGGTAACTCAGTTTCGCTTTGTATATTATTTTCCTTAATCTTTCAATCTCATTCTTTCTGTGTAACATCTAAGGATTTCTTTTTTGTTTTTACAATAACACCGTCGTTCAAACTTGTCATATAACATAACTCTTCATCGTTTATTATTATTATCTTTTCCGCGACGGTGACACCGCGCATATTTATATCTTAGAGATCGCGTCTCTACAGTATTTACCTTACTTTCACTGGATTTCGATGATCGAGGATTAAGTTCGCGAAGAAAGTATCAAAGGAAGGTCAGGGATACAGCGTGAGAATATGTATGTATGTGTGTTGTATTCACTCAATTTCAGGCAATTTCAGAGCTTTTAAACTTCCGTATAACGGTTTTACACTCTTTCTAGAGAACCCTAGGGAATGATTTTCCAAAAACTTTCAGAAAATGAACCTACTGGCAAAATTCGCAAGCTGTAACTTCAATGATATCAGTTTAGAGATAATAAATAATTCTGGATACGTTTTTTATAATAAATATAGACTAAGATTAAGAATTTTAGAAAAAAACCTACGTAAAATATTTTTATTACATTTTTAGTGAATATCGTTAGCATAATTCTTTAAAAAGCTTGAATTGAAATAAGAAGTCTAAATAGAGTAGTCGATTCTGAAAACCTTCACTTAATGCTAAAGTAAATCGTCGCACAGATTGTATATTTTACCGAATTATTAAGTGAAAATAGAGTACAATATTATAGTAAGTAATGAAAAATTTTTTTGCTCGAAAGACTTATTTAAAAAACGCAAAAAGTTTTAAATTTTTTATTTAATATTCGTTTTTAATTATTTTTATTATACAACGTTAATTAGGAACACAATGTGAGATACAATTTAATAATTTTAACCTCCATAAGACAGACGATTGTAAATCTAAAGAATACAAAGAAATATAAGTTTTAATGTTTTCAGTTAAAAATAATTCGCAATTACTGAAAATCTGCTATTTTATTTCTGTACTGCAACCCATATACCATACATATACATTATACATATACCCTACATAAAATATAAGAAAACGCGACTTTTTTCAGTTAAAATTTTGATTACGACGACGCTTCCTATTGGAATGGGACAAAGGAAATGTAGGTTTAGTTGTATTCAATTGTATATAACAGACACATTATTTTCAATAAAGCTTCTCATAAGAGGGGAGACGATCCATCGTTATATGTATTATGTAACAAAGGCCTTCGGCAATCACTCTCATTGTATTTCGCCTATTCCTTGTCCAGTAGACCACCCACTGTTACGCTCCAGGCTAAAAGGAGCAATGAAATAAAATCAAACAAATAATATACTTTGTGAGCGACCTTATTGAAGATTGTGAGTTTGTGAGGTACCTATATTGTGTTCTTATAAAAAAATGCGAACATTTTATATTGTACATAATCCGTACATATCTGTTCTCAAAATGAAGTCGGTTAATAATGATGTATGCGTGTATGTGCCCAGTTTCTAGCTGAAAATAAATTAATGTGTTAACGGGCAGTGTAGTCATGGGAATGAATATTAGACATTGCAATACTATGGGTTTTAGGCTTTTTAGCAAACTAAGTCTTTAATTTCAGTATGTTCGTCTATTCGTTATTCTGTATGTTTCGTTTTTCATTTATTAATTTTTATACTGCCTGGAATGATGTCTTACTGCTGTTATTAAATACCTGGGATGATGATGACAAATTTTTAAACTATCTGGGATATTGTGGTAAGCGACTGGAAAATATCTATGAATAAAATTAAAAAAGAAACAATCCACGGAATGGGATTATTTGACTGATTTTTTAAAATGTAAGGACAATTTCTTTACTTATTTACAAAACACGGAACTTATCTATTTGACTCTTCAGTCACGAAATATTAGCGTTAAAATTATTGAGGGCTATTGTTTTTTACAATATCGTTAATATTTTCAAAATTTTGTAAATGCAGCTTTTAATCACGAAAAAGTAGTTTCGGAAAAAACTTTAAAATCACGAAAATATGATAAATAAATATAAATAACACACTTTATTAGACTGAGCCATGGCAAATTAGTTCTTAAGACCTAAATATTTAAAGCTCAAAATTGAAACGCATGCATAGCCACATAAATCTATATATATAATGGATGTCTTTGATACATTTTTGACCAGTTTTTATAGATATATATAAGAAATGGACTTTTCAGTTCAAGCGATTATTAGATAATATATATGTCTATATTACAATGTTAATTATATGTTCGTTAATTTAAGTATAGTTGAATAGAATGGAGGGAGTGCTATGAGCAACGTAACTTTGTATTAGTTTTTATTATCGACGTAGAAATATAAATGGAGTATCAACAATATCATTAAATGTTTAGAGACATCTAAAACGTGTAATTGAAAGAAATATAAGCTAAACAAAACTTACAATAATAGTTCAGAAAATATACCTTCATCGCAAAAAGATTTTATTCGGAAGTAGCGACATATTTTAAGAGATGGCGATTCTAAGCAAGTAGGTACTCAAAGACTAAGGGGTTGTGATATGTGTAAGTCGTATTTTATTTTTAGAGGGTAGAAATGGTTGTTATGTCTCATTCAATAATTTTTTAGTGAAAATCGTTACAGAACCAATGAACCGCAGAGGTTTTGTTGATTACACTAATATAATGGTAACTACTTTGTAAAAATTATTTGTGTTACTAACAGTCACTTGAGATCATCAAAATATTTTCTCCAATTTTAAACGTTTCTAAAGGGAAAACCCTAAAATAATAATTTACGTTTCCTTTGGCGCGAAAACACAGTACATAACAACACCATATTAGAATTTATTGGGACGTCATCCTCAATAAACAATAACACAACAGCATAAATTATAAGGTTCTCAACATGTAATCATGTGTTGCGCGTCAATGTGTTAATATAACGATTTCATTTGTTAGAGTTCCTTAGGCAACAAGAGAAAACGGAACCTTCATAATTTCAAAATATTGGCACTATATGGATGAAATTTGGAGATAGACGTGTGTTATATGAACCTCTGTACAAAGGTGAAGTGAAATTTAAAACAAAAATCAGGAGTGACAAACGTGTAAATGAGTGATGAAAAAAAAGTTCCTGTGCACATAAGTAATGTGGGATCTCTTCAGATAGTTCTTCAAAAATTATATCGAAATTTTGAAGAGATTTTTTTTTATTAATTCAATAATTGCTGAAATAGTATGCGCTTCTAAATTCGTGTGGTCTGACACGCACTTGACCGTTTTTTATCATTATTATTAATATATAAGTGCAACTTACTGCCACTTTACTTCAGTAACCTTTTAGGTTAAAATAAATTTACCAGGCTATGAGAAGTCCGAAAGTATTAAGGATCTGATCAGAAATGGCAACATAAAGTCTTCCTTTTGTTTTTAAACCGCAATACTGTCAATATCTCAGTGTTCCCTGTGGCATCATAATTTCAACAAAACGACTAATGAAACAAAGGCCGACTCTTACAGCTTTCGAATATAAATTTAATTACGAAACTCTTGCCAAGTTTATTACCATTTAGGGGAGTTAATCGTTACCATGGATGGTTTGCTCTCTATTCATAAATATCGCAAAACTCGATTTTGAATATTCCTCTTCAATATACTTACGTAATTCAATAATTAGTTTCAATTTTGCACCATATTTTAACGTGGTAACAGAACAGTGTCCTTATATTGAATTTATTTTTGAAATAGTAATAGGGATTGGCTTATTTGTTCGAAATAGTATCTCTTATAATATATATCTTTGTTATATTTGAATGAATATTTATGGAATTTTGTCTGATAACATAACATAACATAACTTCACGCTGTATCCCCAACGGGGTAGTCAGAGAGGACGGAGCGCCAGGAGTCGCGGTCCTTACACACCTCTTTCGCTTCCTCAAATCTCATCATTCTCCTCACACATTTTCGCCTAGGTATGCGAGTGCTTTTGACATTTCCGTCTGCTAACACTCTGGCTATTTGATCTTCATAAGTCAGCCTTGGTCTTCCTTGGCTTCTTTTACCACTCACTTTTGCTCTGTATATTTTCTTCGTCAGTCTTTCATCACTCATTCTTTCCATGTGCCCGAACCATCTAAGCATTCCTTTCTTCATTTTTACAATAACACTGTTGTGCAACCCTGTCATACTGCGTATCTCATCATTGCTTATCCTGTCCGCAAGCGTGACACCGCACATATTTCTGAGAGACCGCATCTCCACAGCATTTATCATACTTTCACTCGATTTCGGGCATATCCAGGCCTCACTGCCGTACAACAAAGTTGGCACCAACACCGCATTGTGGATGGCCATTTTAGCAGTGTTAGATATATTCACACTACCCACTAATGCGGACAGAGCACCGTTCACTTTATTGCCGGCTGCTACCCGTCTCTCCACATCCAACTCACATCTTCCATCCCTCGAAAACGCACTCCCCAGGTACACAATTTCATTCACCTGTTCTAGACATTTTCCATTTACACTAATCACACATTTCGTTTGTTCCGCTTCTCTTTCAAACACCAGAACCTTAGTTTTGTTCACATTCATTTTCAATCCTTTTACTTCACAATCTTCTTTCATGCACGTGACTAGTGTCTGCAACTCTGCTTCTGATGGTGCTATTAGCACAGCATCGTCAGCGTACAATAGGCAGTTTACTACTGTGTCACCACATCCCATACCACTCATATTACCTTTCAATCTCTGGAGGCAACTGTCCAAATACAGCACGAATAGCCAGGCAGACATCACGCAACCCTGTCTGACACCAGAACAGACTTCAAACCAGGGCGACATGTCACCGTCTATCCTTACACAGGCTCTGTGGTCTCGATATAATGACCTCACAGCCTGCAGTAAGGAGCCCTCCACGCCATATTCAGGCAGAAGTCTCCACAATTTCTTCCGCACTACTCTATCGAATGCTTTCTCTAGATCCACGAAAGCGCAGAAAACTTTCTGACCTAAAGCCAGAAACCTTCCCACGATAACGCGAAGCGAGAAAATCTGATCCATACAACCCCTACCGTTCCTGAATCCACCTTGCGCCTCCCACAAATATCTTTCTGAAACACCTTTCATACGTTCAGTCAATACTTTAGTATAGACTTTACTCGCTAAGCTGACCAAGCTGATGGCCCTATAGCACGCACAGTCTAGGTAGGAACCTTTCCCTTTATATAGAGGTACTATGACTGCCGTGCGCCACTCCTCTGGAATCTCCCCCTTCTGCCAACAAAGGTTGCAGAGTGCACAGAAGGCATCCCAGACCCTAGGACCACCATACTTGATCATCTCAGCAGTCACCTCATCAATTCCCGCAGCCTTTCCACATTTCAAACTTCTTATCACTTTCACAATCTCTTTCATACTAATGGCATCCTCCAGTCCCTGGCCTGAGTGTGGCAATTCATTAGAATCGCTCTCAGTATCAGAGACGGAGTCGCCACTCTCATACAGTTCTCCATAGTATTCACTCCATCGCTGCAGAACATCATTTTGTCTGATAGATTGTTGATTCAAAGTCAAAATCAAAGTCAAATCAATTTATTCAAGTAAACCCAATCACAAGGTATTTTAGAACGTCAAATCTACTTTAGTTCTCTCTATTCGATAGAGAACTGTTCTCTCTATTCTGTTTGTTTGATGGAGTACAAATTGTGGGTAAAAACTATTTCATTGTAATTATAATTACTGAATGGCTAGAGAAGTGAAATATATTGTTAAAAATTGTGTACTAGAATTTGTAATGGTATAATCATACATAAATTATTAATATTATTTATATCTTTGTCTTATTCGCTTCCAAACTTAAAAATTAACTTTTTTATATGTTTAAAATCGAAATGAACACTGATTGTTCATCACTCAAATGAATGTTTATATGAGCATGATGTGCACTTTTAGTAACATTTTGCGACACTGTATTGCGAATATGCACTTACGCTTATTTCAATTCACTGGCCTATTGTCGTAGATCTTTGTGCATTTTTTTTCTAGGCTAAGGATACCAGGTTTGATATCCGGCCAAGAAATTCGTGAAATATAGTTCATTTTTCTTAAAGCCTGGATGGTAATTAGATTTCCTCAGTTCGTTGCGTGATACCTAATGAACAAATCTAGTTTTAGTTTGTGGTTTGGCTTAATTTTCTGAAATATTTATTTAGAATTATTATAATAAATTGGCTTCTGCTCGCGATAAAATAATGAAGAAATAACTGATGTTGGAGTTACATGAGTACCTGTCTAGAGAAAGAGCAAGAGTACTAGTGAGACGTCAACATGGGCTAATTCCCATTGTCAAACAAATGAGACACATGCATTAGGTACGTACTTATAAATAGCAACTAGGATTCAAACTTCGAATTTTAAAAGGAATACGCTTTGTTATCAGCGAAAATCAAGTGAGTACCAATTGTAGTTAACGGCGAAATGCAAATCGCGGTATCTAAGTTTGCTCGAACGAAAGCTAAACTCACTCGTAGGCTTGACTGATGCCGCCCGAACAAGATAGAATATTAAGAGAGCAGCATCTGTCAAGCCTGGCATAATAACAAGTTTAAAGGTTGATACAAAGTGCTATAAACTTAGTAGAAGTATTATTTAATATTAAAGAAAGGAAGCGTTGGTACAAAAGTTTTTGAATATATAATATCGTTATATACATTTGGAAGATTATATAATTACACTACATACTTTGAGTTCTTACTGAGTTATACGTATATGCTAATTTATTTATTTTCGTTCGTGAAATAAATATTATACCCTCTATTTGGAAAGCTAAACTCAAAAATGATTACATAATAATAATGAAACAAACTTTATCTAATAATATGTGGCGTTTTTATTGTACGAACGGGTTTGTAAAATAAGATTGGCTGGTAAGGAGTTTTGTTACATAAATGTCAGTTTTATTTTGAAATTTTTCATTTATTTGGAGAAGGGTTCTTATCTGCTTGGTCATTTTTATTTAATTTACTAGCGACCCGTTCTGGCTTCGCCAGGGTGGGATGTTAAATGTTTTTTTGTTGAAATTTTCGTACAAAAATGCCATCCAAATTTCCGACTTTTGCCGTGGATATTCCAAAAGTTTTCTTTCATACAAACCTTGTCCTGACAATTACTAACACAATAAAAAAAAATCAGCCAAATCGGTCAAGCCCTTCTCCAGTGATCCTCTCTCATGCATGTGACAATTGGTTTTTGTTTATGTAGATATTTAATACATTATATATTGCTATTTGGATGATTATTGTATTTTGAGAACTAAGTCTAAACACGTCCGGGAAGATGATAAAATAAATTTTCCCGCAAAATGGTTTAATATCATGGTTAACTAGGACTTTAATGCTATTCGGAAAAAAATAGAATGCGCTTGCTTGAGACGCAGATCCAAATAGTTGCCTAATGCTTAAGGTTCTCAATTAGGTTATGGGCTAGAAACCTGTAGCAACTATCTGGCTTTGCTTTTGCCATCTGTAAAATCAAATATAATGCTAAAAATGGCGTCTAGGTGCAGTTTTGTTGCATCTTGATGCTCTGTCTAACCCAAACCAGAAATGGTGTGAAATTACATTATATGTATATACTGTAGGTAAGTATATAATATGTGTGTTTTATACTCTGGACGATTGTACGAATTAGGTATGTAACCCCAAATTAAACACTAGTATTGTACTATACAATATACTACATAATGAACTAGGGGAGCTCTTGGTATCTTCCTACTCCAAGTCAATTTAAAAAAGTTTATTTTCAGAATTTACCTGATCAGGAATCAAACACAGGGTCCCGGCTTGGAAACCGCCGCCTAACCACCGCGCCAACGAGCTAGTCATATTAATATGACAGTCGTCATTAGTATAACAAACAATGCTATTTGATTATGTTCGAACAGTTTTATACATCAATGGTTTGGGAACTGACGATGAAGATATTTCGTTATAAAAAAATTATACATTTATAAGTTGATCTCCAAAAATCAGCACATGTTTCGTGTCAAATTGATCGGGCGCGATCGCGTCGTATTAGGGAAGCAATTTACGCCGGAGCTCCGTTAATAAATTTCGTAGACCGCTACCAGGGTCGTAGCCAGTATTTTTGAATAACTTCAAAGCGTTCTTTACATTAGAAAAATGCCACAAAAAATTATTTCAGAACAATTGCACTGTTTTCAAAGCTACTTTTAATACTAAAGTTTTTATTGTCAGTAATCTAGAATTTCAGAAATTTATTTTAACATAAAAAGAAGACGTGAGCTTATGAAGTTAACACCTTTTTCCTGATTACGTCTTATAAGGCAGATACAGCTTGCTATCAGCGCAGCCGCGTTCAAATAACGACTTTATGACGTTTCACGTAATTTAATCGTTGCGTAAACATCAAAATTTATGTACAATTTACCAAGAAAGTGCCCATTTAATAATTTTATAATGCTTGTTACAGGTGTAATAGTATTAAATAAATCTTAATTTTAATCTATGGGTGGATCAGTTTCGAATAGTAAAACGGTTTTGTTCTGTTGTAATAAACAGGATTATGGTGAAGATTATTATGGCATTACATGTCGTTTTGTTACTCTCTAGTGACACTAGGTTTAACTAGGTGTAACTAGATCAAATATTCTCCTTGGTGAAATATTTATGACCTAGATTCCTTTATAATGGTTAGTAATGAAAGTACAAAAATCGGCTTCCTGACTAAGAACTTTAAATAGTTACCTTCATGCTAATAACAATTTATAAAAACATATTGTTTAGAATTTTAGACAATATAATAACATTTAAAAGTTGGCATATTTTTTACATTGGTCTAAACTATAAATGTTTTTCTTTCTCCTCTAGAAGAGAAAGAAAAGCATAGAGTTTGCAAGTTCCTTATTTCCCGAACGGGTCGGCTAACAAGCAATCATAAAGGGGCTCCGACGTTTTTGTTTGGAACTTGGGTGTCTTCTGTCGGGCCCGCTATTTTGAAAAAATCACAATGCTACGGCCCTTAATGAAACATGGGCCTATCGAAATAGCAAGTGAATAAATCATATTCTTAGACAAAATGTTACGAACTATACTTTCAGATATACGAGGATTCAGAGATACGAGGGTTTCGAAAAAAGAAATTAGTGGTGGATTACTGGCGGAAGGACGACAGATCAAGAAGATCAGACGCTCTTTAGGCTTAGGCCCGCGAGACTTGGACCTAGGGCGGTACAAGTTGAGAGGCGGCAAAATTATGAAGCAACCAAAATTTTAAAAGCGAAAAATTTAAAAGGCGACTGAAATTCTGAAGGTGCTAAAACTATATATCGATTTTTGTCGCAGATTATGAGAAAGAATGTTATTCTTTTTTTTCTAATTGTTGAAATTCAGTTTTGTCAATTATTTCACCAAAACTATAAAATTTAACTATAACTCTAGCAATATTGTAAAATAAATATCAGAGTGGGCCTAGGTCATGACATCATTACAAGCGCCATCGCAATCAGATCCGCAGGGTTATTACCTATATGAAGATTGGCAGATATCGACAGCCATGCGATCACAACGCGACTGGTGACTTTTGTAATAAAAAATTGGTATCAAGTATGATGATTGCGTGTCTATTGCGGAAATCTATTAAATGTGTAATTTTATTGATCAATCAGCTACGAAATAGAAATGACGTGAAATTATATATGCCTATGTTTGTCGGCTTTTAATAAGTTATACGTACTTATAAGCTGTGCATTTTATATTAATACATACGATCTTACTAAACAGTTGCAATGAGAGTAAAGTGGACGTTAACCATAATTTTATATTTTATAACGGAAGTTTGGGATACATTGGTTCACATTGAAAATAACGTAGGAAAATAATGTAAGAAATTACTACTGTGCTCGTGGTGCGAGTAAAATATTAGTTGGTATATAAATGAACAGAAGAAGAAATAATGTATAAAATTTTAGTAACTAATAAAATCAGAAGAAATTATTTATGTATTACCGTTCTTCTCTACTTCGTAAGGTGTTCCAGAAGAAATTATTTCAATAATAATACTCCAGATACATACATATCTTCACGCCGTATCCCTAACGGGGTAGTCAGAGAGGGCGGAGCGCCATGCGTCGCGGTACTTACATACTTCTTTCGCTTATTCGAATCTCATCATTCTCCTCACACATTTATTACACAGATTTTGTCACCTCAAATTAAACAGTGAGCTTGTACTATGGGTACCATACAACGAACCCTGGGGGAGCTCCTAGTAACACTCAGACTCCAAGCCGATATAGAAAAGTTCGTTTCTTAAATTGACCTAACCGGGGATCGAACTCGGGACACCCGCTGGGAAGACAGTTGCTCTGCTACCGAGCTAACGGCTGCTACCGAGTCAACGGTTCGGTAGCAGCCGAACAAATTATTGATACATTAATATGCTACATACACGTTTAAATTGGTAAGTTGGGCAGCGAGCGATTTTATTGTCCGTTGAAATTGAGCAGGTATCCCGCACACGAAACCAAGCTTTGCTTTTTTAAGGTTATGTAGAGTTTTACATATTTATTGGGATTAAATTTTTCTATGATTTTTTCTAATGTCCAATTTTTATATACTGACCGATGGCGAATTTCTTTAACATTATATTGGGTTGCTTTGTTGGAATTAACAATCATTGATAATTTTTCCTTGGAATTCCTTTGACGACACAACTTGAAAATTGATACCGAATACGTGCCAAATTGCGCACCTATTCCGTTGCGTACACCAACGTACCCCCAAACATAAATCGTGAAGACTGCTGTCGTTCCGACGACGATAAATCTAACCATTCACTAATACACCACATTCAAATGTAGCGACCGAAGTAAAGGAAATCCCGTATGCGACTCGACTCCCCAACCCGCGCTTTTCACCTTAAATGCGGTGCGTAACATATGACCACATTTATCTAAAGCGATATTTGGCTTGAAGAATAAGGGCGCGGCGACGTTTTGTTTGCATCGAGCGTTCTGTCGAAGATTCTAATATTTACGAGTGAGTCTGTCACGCTCGTAATAAATGTGGAGATCGTTTAGAATTTGGCGCAGATGTTTGCTTTGCTGTAAAAGATCTGGAGCACTAAGAGGGATGTGAGTTGTAATGTAATATCACCTATGAGTTGATATGTACCTATATGGATTACATAGCTTGATCTTTGAATTCAAAAATTAATTAATATGACGAATGGGCTATGAAATGAAAAAGTTTTGTATAAATATTTTTTGGTTCATTCTTTTAATACATACATAAATACATATATATCTTCTGCAGAATATCTACAAAGCGAAAGTAAGTTCTAGCCAAAGAAGACCAAGGCTGAATTACGAAAATCACGTAGCCAGAGTGTTAGCTGATGGAAATATCAAAAGCATACCTAGGCGAAAATGTGTGAAGAGAATAATGAGATTTGAGGAAGCGAAAGAAAAATATGTAAGGACCGCGATGCTTGGCGCTCTATCCTCTCCGACTAGGTCGTTAAGGATACAGCGTGAAGATATGTATTTTATTAATAATAATACTAAATCTTAATAGGCATGCATTTACGAGTAATATATTATAAACGTATAATCGATCGATAGATCGATCGATTTATGAAATAAAACAAATTTTTAAGCATTTGGTATTTCTGGGAAAAGTTCACACTTGACAACAAAATTTTTTTTACGCTTTCACTTAGAATTGAAAAATAAGGAATGTCTGTAAAAGTGGCAGTGCTCTAAGTCTTATAGTTCAAAATTTGTCCACACCGTTCTATTTACAAGAATGACCGGGTAGACACACGTACTATTTGAAGATTAATTTTTTATTAAATTAAAATATAATCACTAACTTGTGACAAGGATGACATATCATCTCAGAATATAGGATTTTTAAGTTAATTTCATAGTAAGGCGCTGCATCCTCTCCGACAACCCCGTTAAGGATACAGCGTGAAGATATGTATTTATCGTACATGGTAATCTTACTATGTACGTATGTATACGTATGTATGTACATAATAAGATTAAGCAGTAATCAAAGTTCGTTCGAAAAAATGTTATATCGTTGTTCTCTAGAATACGAGTGTCACAACAAATTAATCGCAACTTTACTTAATATGTTTTTATTATTATAAGTTAATTATCATACGGAATTAAGTTGCTGATATAAGGTGACATAAATGTATACTATTTTTATGTGATATACTTATAACTATAAAATACATCTTTGTTTTATATAAATGAGCAGTCTAAGCATTGTCACTTCAAACTTTCAAATTGATCTCATGTAAAATGAACTTTTTATGTTACCGTTGACGTAAATGAATGTAAGGATTCTTTAAATTTCGTAATAATGAAATTTCTGTTCCAAGTACAACGTCGTACGTTATACGTTTTAGTTAATTTTCAGAGAAAAACGAAACCATTCTACAGCAAAGTATTTCAGCATTATATCATTTTTAGGAAAATTAAATTTCGAGCAAAAAATTTAGAAAAAATATAACATCAAAGCTCTTCAAAGCAATCAATCTTTCTTTGGCGTGTTACACCGCATCCGAAGAGTAAATTGGACAGGCAAAATGGAAACTTTGTATTGCTTCTCGTCCTATTCGAGAACTTGTAGCAGCTCCTAACTTGCCGGTAATAATTTAAAAGCTAAGTTGAGCCTAACGAATATGAAAAAAGCTTCTCACGTTTTTTCGGGTCAAAGTTTTCGCGAAACATCTATCCTCAGATTAAATGTTTGCTGTAAATACTAATTGAAATATCCATAACAAAAATTTGAAAAGTTTTTAATGAAAAACAAAGTAAAATGTGATTGCCAGGTAAATAATTGAAGTAATACTTCATTGATGCGTTTAATGTAACTGTGAGTTTTGGATTTTTATGAGTATATACTGTAATTAATAGTAAAATAGGCAACGCAGCTTATTCATAAAAGGTTGCATTTTCACTTAAATGAAGATGGAATGTAACCGCTTCGCTCGGAACTATCTGCCAAACGCAACACCCTTTAACTTGCGAGTCATCATGGCAGATTAGAGATAATTCTGCCTGTGCCCAGAAAACAATTGGTTATATAGACTTTTCATCACAGAAAAAGAAAATTATTCACCTAATTGCGTTTTATTCATAGGGCCATAATATAATCTAATAATTAGGTAGTATTTAAATTGCATTACTTTCCTTCGGGTTGAACACAGAATAAAGAGATTACAATACAACAAAGTCACATCTAGTCCATTGAAATGTTACATGGACCCTGCGTTTGTCTGAGGATGCAACGATACTTTTAGGATGTGTGGGGGGGGGGGGGGTCACTAGAAACTTAATCCCAAGTTTGTGGGGTCGCAACCCTTGTCCCGCGGCCGCCATATTGGAAAAAGGGGTGCAAACGCCTTTTTCGATATATCTTTCAAACTACCAACCCTACAAAAAATTTATTAAGATATAATTTGTAGCAAATCGAATTTTCTACAAGTTTGCGTATATTACTTTTTCCTGAAAATTCAAAAATAAAGAAGTTTAAGCAAAAAAGAGCAAACATTTTCAGCTATTCTGTCCTACTTTTTTTGGATGGTCCAGGCTCTGATTCAGGATCCAATTCGGTGTCGAAAGTAAAACTTTGCGGAATGACGGGAGTTAAAATTGGAGTCATTGTTGGTAATTCATCGTAGATTTCATTTTCTTCTATTAATTTTGATACTTCCATGATATTGCTGCACGTTTCTCCAGAACACTGGAGGCATACTGCAGGGCATTTAAGGCCTGCTTTTCTGCAACCGCACATGCTTCCACAATTTCCTTTGCATCTGCAGAATATTAATTTCATGAGCTCGGGGAGTGCTGGAGGCTTGGAAGTTTGTATTGGTATTCAGATATTTCCATGCTTTTTCGAGCCCCGTTCTTCAGGATTACAATGTTTCCCGAGCCACGACTGAACCTGGTGATATACCCGGAGACTGTGGAAGCGGGCTGCATCTTGTGTTGGAGGAAGCGATGATAAACTAAAAGAATTTTTAGTTACTGTCTTGGCGAATCTTTTATATCGCATGCTGTCCAAAGAATTATATTTATTACCGCCATATAGTGCAACGAAAAAACGTTCGCCAACGAGAGCGAGCAATGATGGATCAACTTTTTCATTGAGGAATAGCGCTGTACCACCCGCCAACTCAGGATGTTTTCCATAACTTTTATAAATTTCAATTTACCCATGTTATAAGTTGCAGATGTTGTGTCACATCCTGAGAAAGCATGGAGAAACAGTAAGTTATCTGCTATAACATCTCCATATCCAAAACCAGAAGGACTATACAACTGGTCAGATGTCCGGCCCTTAGAAGGTTTTAGAAAGAAAATGTTAGGTTGAAAAATTTTTGCTCTTTTTTGCTTAAACTTCTTTATTTTTGAATTTTCAGGAAAAAGTAATATAAGCAAACTTGTAGAAAATTCGATTTGCTACAAATTATATATTAATAAATTTTTTGTAGGGTTGGTAGTTTGAAAGATATATCGAAAAAAGCGTTTGCACCCCTTTTTCCAATATGGCGGCTGCGGGACAAGGGTTGCGTCCCCACAAACTTGGGGTTAAGCTTCTAGTGATCCCCCCCCACACATCCTAAAAGTATCGTCGCGTCCTCAGACAAACGCAGGGTAAGGCCTATATTTTGTAACATTTCAATGGACTAATCTTAAAACCAACTCTAGCAATAATTATAGCATTACCTGTAGCAATTTATTAGCGTTTATGAATAGTGAAGCGAAACCAAATGGTAACGGTCGCAAGCCCATCACATAAACCAGTTTCTCACAATAACGTCTCTCCCTTCTATGACCTACGCAGGAAGATGAGGAGAAGGCCCATTTTTCTTATTTTCTCAAACCACGGAAATAAAATTACAACTACAAACACACACACATATTTTCACCCTGTATCCTGAACGAAGTTGTCAGAAAGGATGGAATGCCCAGTATCGCGGTCCTTACTTCTTTTACCTCTTCAAACAACTTTATTTTCTCATCACACACTTTCACCAAGGTATGCGAATACTTTTTATATTTTCGTCAACTAACATTGCAGCAACTTGATCGTCATGAGTCAGCCTCGACCTTTCTCGGCTTCTGCTGCTACTCACTTTGCCTTGGAGATCACTCATTCTTTCTGTGTGCCCGAACCATCTGAGCATTTTTTTCTGAGCATCCATTTTAACAATGAGATTATTATCCAACCTAGTCAAACTACGTATCTAGTCACTGTTTATTTTGTCGCCACGCGCGTATTTCTAAGAAATAGCATATTTACTGCATTCATCTCACTTTCACTAAATTTCAGTCATATACTGGCTTTCTATCCTACTATACAATAAAGATGACACCAACACCGCGTCGCAGATGGCAGATGATATATCTCTCATGGCGCATATAACAATAGGATCGTTAGTGCATAAATTATAGTTTGCCACTGTATGTAGCACTCATACCGCTTTTCAATATAATTTCAAGTAAACGTGTATGAAAATATATACTATATTAGATACTTATAAATCTTAAAAATAAAATAAACAAACAAAGTATAAAGAAATACGTCGCTAGATAAAAATACTGCTGTGATCTTGCGGCAGTCTTTCACTCATCGCATTCTAAACTTTTGAATATACTTTGTGTATGTTGGTATTATTACGTCAATATAAAAGTACAAATATTTTTCCTGACCAGTCGTTGGCGTCGGGCGTTGTGGTGATTACTGTATCTGCTTCCCAATCCGTGGATTCTGAATTGAAATCCCGGCCAGATTAATTTAGGAAATATACTCTCACATTACTAGATAATATGTAGGTGCATCCACAGTTTGTTATTTCCTACCCATAGTTCAAGCTCAGTACTTAACTTAGGATCACATATTAGGTTATTAATTAAATTAATTAACAACTCGACAGCAGTATGACAGTGTTCCAAGACAGTGTTGTTGTAAAAATGATGAAAGGAATGCTTGGATGGTTCGGGCACAAAAGAAACAATGAGTGATGATAGACTGACGAAAAAAATCTACAGAGCGAAAGTGAGTGGCAACAGAGGCCAAGGAAGACCAAGGCTGACTTACAAAGATCCAATAGCCCGAGTTTTAGCTGATAGAATTGTGTCAAAAGCACTTGCATATCTAGGAGTAGGAGGATAAAATAACTGAAAACGATTACCTAGGCAAAAATGTGTGAGGAGAATAATGAGATTTGAGGAAACGAAAGAAGTATGTGAGGACTGCGATATTTGGCACTCCGTCTCTTTTCTCTTTGATTTTCCCGTTAGGGATACAGCGTGAAGATAATATGTATTTATGCACGCATGTATTAACAGCACGATAAACAATGTACAATTAATTAATTAATTAACATTGACGTATTTACAATACCGTAGCACTCAAATGCCTTCAGCGAGACTCGCATACCGAGCTTCTGCCATGGTGTCCGTTCTAATTTGATGAGCTTTGTGGTGACACACTGCCATCGGATTGTGTTAAAACTGACCGAACAATGTCTGGAACTCTACGATAAAGTTGATCGCCGGAATTATATTTGGGAAAATAATTACGTAATTGTAAATGAAAAATAATCCGTCATGTGTTTAGTCTATATAATTGATGAAACTTGTAGGTATAATTTTCTAATTTCAATGTATGTCGACAATATTGTATGATTGACTAAAGGAGCTAAAGGTCATTGTTACGTATACGTACGTAATACGTATCTTATTTTAGTCTCATAAGTGACTATTTATCTAATACTTTACACTTCAGTATTTGAATGTCTTTTAAAGAGATCAGCTTGCCTTTTAGTCAAATGTAATTAACTTCTTAATTTGAATTCTACAACAAGATTTCATGGAACATAAAAGCCTTCTGAATAAAACATAGTTTAACGAAGTACAAAACAGCGAAAGGTTCTGTATAGAGCGGCTAGTCGCTACGTAAGCGGCGAACAAACACATTTACATTAGTTCTCGTAATGGTCGACATTAGGGCCCATTTCTTCAAACGAGATAATATACAAGTGGGGGTAAGAGAAACGACCGACACCGTTTATTTTCATAGTACATTCATACTATCTTGTTTACCTTTCGCTGTAGTCTATTTTATAAATCCACTTTATATGACTTAGGAGAGGAACTACAGACGTACGCAATGATAGCCTAAATGTTCTCACAGCCGTAAAACTACAACATACAAAGTTTCTGTATTTTTTAAAAATCATTTAAAATTTTTTTTGTATGTTTAAAAATACAGCTATATGCTTTTTATTACTCTATGCTAAAAGTATCACTTACATTTCGTATATGAATTTTGTAAGTACCTAATATTTTTCAAACGAAATACATAATTGTATCCGGAACACGAAAAATAAATTTCCGGTCCAATTTCATACTCTCATAAACGCTAGGATTACAACATCTGAAGATTTTTACCTGAAACAAGTAAACAAAGTCGTTAATTTGTGAGTCGGTCATAAAATTTTATATGCCAGCTGTGGTTAAGCAATACAACTGAAACAATATAATACATCTGTGTAATATATGTACGTCGTTGAAAATCATTTCAATTAATTAATGAATATTTCTTTTACACGCAGAATGAATATTTATATGAGAATGAACATTCGATTAATTGTATACTAGAGACTTTATTGTACGATAGTGAGACCTATAGATATGCCCGCAATAGAGTGAAAGTAAGATAAATGCCATCGAAATGCAATTTTTCAAAAATATCTATGTGCGGTCTAATATTTGCGGACGAAATGAACGTATCTCTTCAGTACGGCAAGTTTGGATGATAGTGTTATTGTAAAAATGATGACGACCTCGATGGCGCAGTGGTTTAGATGTTGAACCGAAGCGCGGAAGGTTCCAGGTTCGATTCCCGGTCAGGTCAAAGTCAAAGTCAAATAAATTTATTCAAGTAAACCCAATTACAAGGTATTTTTGAACGTCAAATCTACTTTAGTTCGGTTCAAATAGAAAACCTGGACACAGAAGAACCGACAAGAAACTCAGTCGGGTATCATTTTTTCAACTTCATTTTACAAAAGGTTTATTAAAATACAATATTTTCATTAAGCCAGTAAACGCAAGTGCAGAGAACATCATTTCCAGACTATTGTTTTATCTTCAATGAAATCGTTTATTTTATAGTATGATTGTCTAGTCAATGTACGTTTTATAACCAATCTAAATTTATTCTCTGTTAATTGAGTAATTTCTTGAGGAACTTTATTATAAAAACGAATGCAGTTACCTAAAAATAAAACATTTGACTTATGTAATTTTAATTTTGGAATAACCAATTTATCACGACCTCGGGTTTCCATACCATTCATATCGCCTTTCTTTTTAAACAGATCTATATTTTTCCTCGTATACATAATAATTTGAAAGATGTATAAGGAGGGCAAGGTGAGGACATTAATGTCTTTAATCTTTTTAGTAATGACCTAGTAGAATTTTAGTAATGAATTTCTTTTTGGTAATGACCTAGCCATAAAGGTCTACGATGTTTTTAGAGGTGGCTCTACGGCCGTCATAAATTAACAAAAGTTTATATAAAGTAACTTTATTTAAAAGTTAAGTAAAAGTCTTCTTATTTTTATTATCCCAGTGCCATAGAAATTCCTTGTGAGGACCTCCTCATATAGGTACCTATCTATGGTTGTTTATTTTACTTTTAACTTAATTATAAAAAAGAAGACATCCCATGATTGACCTCATGGGTTCCAATTCCAATTCCAATGTCAATTCCGATTCCAATTTCAATTCCGATTCCAATTTCAATTCCAATTTTAGTTTCAATTCCAGTTTCAGAATACTCCTATTACAATTTCAGTTTTAAACTATCCTATATAGTTTCAAACTACCCTTATATTGTTATAGGAATACTCATTTCTCTGGGTATATCCATTTTCAGGCTTACTGTAAATAGTTTCAGGTTATACCTATCTTGCAGGTTACACCTATCTATTTTTATATACATTCTCATGTTGTATCTATTAACAGGTGCGATTATCTCTAGGATTTTATTACTACCAATTTCTTCATATAACATTTCTTTCATTTTGGAGGATATTATGAAATCATTTTATATATATTATTATGTTACCATCTCGAGTGACATTTATAGTTTTATATGTTTATTAGTTACCATCTCTGGTAAATCCCTGGACTTATATGTTCCATCGGTTAGTTTCGAATAATTTGAGCTCCTTGGATATTTGTCAAGACCATTGGAGGGACTGCTTGGCTGGCCGTGGGATTTTATTTTACGAATGCGGTCTTTATAGAAGGATCCAAGATAATCGTACACCCGTAATCGAAATGACTGCGAATAATGACGTGATAAATTAATTTTTGAGTATAAGGGTGACATCCCCACCAAACACCCGATAAGGATCTAAGTATGTTAATCCCTTTTTCACATTTTTGCAAAATATAATTATAATGTGGTAGGCCTGTGAGTCTAGAATCCAGATAAACTCCTAAGAATTTAACTTTGTTATCAATAGGAATTACTTCACCTTCAAAAGTTAAGTTTAAATTGACAATATTACGTTTTCTTGCAAAAATGACAGTACTACTTTTAGACACAGAGAGAGATAATCCATGTTCCGCTAGCCATACACCCAAATAATAAAGAGCGGAATTAAGTCAACAGGCGGCATTCGAGATAGATTTAGAAGAAACGTAAAGTGCAAGATCGTCTGCATATTGAAGTACATTACAAAAACTATCTACAGATCTTTCTAAATCATAAGTATATATGTTATACAATAATGGGCTCAAAACCGAACCCTGTGGAAGTTCACGCCAAACATATCTCGGAGGTAAGTTAGTATTAGGGCATCGAATATTAATTGACCTTTGCATAAGGACTATCTTCTCTGGAATATTCAGATAAAGCATTTTCTGCCTGAGTACAGGAAGAAGAACACTATTATAGGCAGAGGCAATGTCTAGAAAGACTCCTACAAGATACTCCTTATTTTAAAGGCCATGTGTATGTCGGTGGTTATAATTGATTGTTCCCATACCCTTCCTAAAACCAAACTGGGTTTTAGCCAATAGGATATTCTTCTCTAAATACCACTCTAGGCGGTTTTTTATAAGATGTTCCATAATTTTAGATAGGGTAGAAGAGAGTGCGATGGGTCTACGAGATTTATAATCAGGAGCTATAGTGTTAAAAAATGATTCGATCCAAATGGAAGGGTCATTTGAGTACATGTTCTCACCAAGCCTGGCACAGCGATATTTTTTAATATATCTCCAAATTTCAGAGGCAGGAGTTCTAGGAGAAATCTCTCACAGAACCCACTCCAACCTTGTCTTTTCTTTTTAGTCAGGATCCTTCTTGTACGAGCTGCAATTCGTTGATAAGTTAAATAGTTTTGCATTGACATAGAGGCATTGTAATCCTCCTCCGCCCTATTTCTCTGTTTGATTAGCGCAGTACACTCAGAATCCCACCAAGGAGGTGATATCTTATGACGAAGGGAGTGTTTTTTTGCAAAATGAGTGTCAGCGGAAGAAATCAAAGCATCAATAAAAGAAGAGTAGTTATCGAGAAAGTTGACGTCAGTTGTCTTTGGGATGGAGTCTATTTTTTGATCAAGAGTGGAAGAAAATTCATACCAATTTGCTTTTTGTAATCTATATTTTAAAAGAGGATTAGGAGTATCAGGTATAAATGAGTTACGAGTAATAGAAACAATGATAGGAAAGTGGTCACTGCGATAAGAATGTGGCAAAGTTTTCCAGGAAAGAAGGGATGCTAGAGATGGAGAACATATAGTCAGATCAACCACAGATTTAGAGTTTTGAGAAGGTAGAACACGACGAGTTGGGGAACCATCATTTATAATACATAAGTTGACATCATCAAACATCTCCACAAGATCACAAGCAAAAGAATCACAGTAATAACTTACCCAGGACCGGTGATGAGCATTGAAGTCCCCCATAATTATAATTGGGAGAGGGAGAGAAGAAATAATGGAATTTAAAATGGGAATAATTGAGTTACTCGGGTGAGGGATGTATAATGAAAGAATAGAAATATCGAGGACTCTAACAGCCACAGCACTGAAATGATTGTTAGAGGTAAGGGGTATTTGATAGTAAGGGAGAGAGTGTTTTATAAGTAGAGCACTTCCTGCATAACCATCATCTCTGTCACTCCGCAGACATGAAAAGCCCGAAACCCGAAAACGAGAATTAGGAACTAATCACGTCTCCGAAATGGCAATGACGGCTGGAGAAAATTTATTAATTAATAGTGAAAGTTCATGTTTTTTCCTACGAATACTTTTAACATTCCATTGCATTAGGTGAGTTGGGGACCGATTTGATGAAAGATCCATTATTTGTTAGTAAGAGTATTTGATTGATTGTCTTAGCAACGTTGGGCGGTATGCTGTCACTATATTTGGAAATAATATTAAGGAATAAAGAGGTGAATAGTTCCAGAAAATTATCGTTGGGAGTGATATCAGGCTCGTTGTTTTGAAAAGCACAACCATTAGGTAAGGATGATGGGACATTATTGATAATAGATTGGTGAGCTTGTCTATCGTAAGCTTTGTCTAAGTGGGTTTTTGAATGGGGTTTAAGAATTACAGTTTTTCTGTATGAGGAAGCTTGTGGGGTTGAACTTTGTATATTTTGATGTTTATGAAAGGAAGTAGGGGATGTAGAGGGGAGATGAGCTGTCTCAACATAAGATCTACGTACTTTAGGATATCTAGGGGAGGCTTCGTCATATGAAATACTTTCTTGGGACATCACTACCTTTATTGATTTTTGCCTACACTGCTCCGGGCAAATTTTGTCTGAAGCAAAGTGTCTGCCGGAACAATAAAGGCAAGTAGCACTTTCCTCAGTCACTACGTAGGAATTGCCTGTGTGCGACTGAGTACACTTGTAGCATCGTGGCTGGGAATGACATTGTACACTAATGTGACCAAACCTACAGCAATTGAGACACTGTATGGTAGGAAATTGATAAGGTTCGACTGGAAGTGAAGTATGATAAGAGTAGACGTATTTGGGAAGAAGTTGACCACGAAATTTCAAAACTACAGTTTGTGTAGGAACCCAAGAAGTTTTCCCATCTGTAAACATTTTGCGATTAAGCCTTCTAGCTTTTAGAACAATTCTACAACCATTAGGAAGAATTAAAGAGTCGACTAATTCATCCATAGACCAATGAACTGGTATGCCTCTGATGCACCCCATACGGGTGATACCATAGGTAGGAATAGACGCTTTGTATTTATAAGTTATTAATAGCTCATTTTTCAGGAAATTATTAAGCTTCTGTACTGCAATTAAATTCAATCGATATCCTATTGGACAATAAATGGACCAGAAGCAGAAGTAGTATAAGCATTTGTTTCCTGTAAAAGACTTGGGTGCATGTATATTGCCTGTACCGAGGCAAAAGCAAGAGATAAGTCAGTGATAATTTTCTTTGATGTATCATCATCAGAGCTTTTGGGTAATAATCGTTTTCGAGTAGTCTGCGTTTGTGTGAATAAAGGAGGAGAAGTATCCATACTATCCCCATCCGGAGGCTTTGGATCTGGAGCCATAGGCTCACTCATTGTTCCACCTACCTACCCACAAACTAGATAAATATTTGTTAATAAGTGTTACATGCAAAACAATAAACCATAAACGTATCACTCACCCAAGACAAACCAACACCACAAATATCTAGAAAATAATTACACAGGAAAATGAACCAAAACAGTATTAAATAATGTGAATTACATATGTACCCTACAAACACGTGTATTAAGCAACAACCGTGAAAGCAGAATCGTGCCAAGCCCACCAAACTAATAGACTTTATGTTGTTGCACATTGATTTGGCACCGACTTCAATAACTGTCAAATTTAATTATATACGTATGTGTATCGTATTTATAAAGTTATTTTAATTGTACTTGAGTTTTGATTAGTAAGGGATAGTTATTTTATACTTTTCAGTGTTTTTTTTGAAGGCGGTTTAATTTTTTTTAATAAAATTTTTTTATTTCTCTCGTTTGAATGGTCTTGACCTAAATAAATATCTAGAGCAGTTCTACAATTAACTTCATTCTAATAACTTATATAATCTCGAACGGTAGTGGGGAACAAGCCGACAGTCGTTCTTTTCTATGACGTCACGAACACCGTCGCGCTCTTCTAGAGGGCGCCAGTGTTCCCCTTTATGTTTATTCGTCGGTGTTGTTAATACAAGGTGGTAATGTACTATCCCGAGCAATCTTTCTTTACCAACTCATTAAAAAAAGTCAATGCACTAACATTGTTTAAGTGTACTTATTTTTCATGTTTATATTGAGAAACTATTTTTTGTAATTTTATATCTCAATTTTCTATCAGAATCAAACTTGTAACTAATTTATTAACTGTAACATACAAGGCAAAATTATAAACGTCGAGGTATTTTTTTTGTAAAATTATTTATTGACTTATTTTTGTTTTCAACCTAAAACCCATGAGATGAATCAAGGGACCATAAATGTAGTATAACCTATTTTTATAAATAAATTGGTGAAGGGAATTAAAAAACTTTCTTTTATTTCACAACCGGAATCGTTTGTAACAATACAGTTAAGGATCCCTCTATAGATTTATACTGCATTTCTCTCCAGGTTGGGCTATAAGAACCGAAAGACCCTATATCAATTATTCAAGAAGATCTCACGCATACCGCGTAATAACAACACGTTACCAAAAACAGAAATACACCCAGCCAACGTTACAACGAATGATTGACGAAGAAAATGTACAAAGCGAACATGAGTGGTAGCGGAAAGCAAGGAAGACCCAGGCTGACTTATAAAGATGAAATAGCCAATGTTAGCTTTTCGCAATGTCAAAAGCATTCGAATACATTGGCAAAAACAAGTATGCAGAGATCGCGATGCTTATTGGCACTCCCTCCTTTTTGACTACCTTGTCAGGTCTACAGTGTGGGTCATTTCAATGGCATCGGTGTTCTGTGCCTTTTCATTAATAAAATAATTTTAATATGTTCGTTTCTTAAAAACTTAATTTTACAGCAGATTAACCCCCATTTATACCCAAGCCAAGTCCATACAGAGTCTAGGCCAAACGGCGGCGAACTTGTACTCGTATGATTAGTTACAAATAAAACCATAAAAGTATGTGTATTTTTGTTCATGGGAGAGATCGCAATGCTCAGACATACATGAGATTTGTTAAGTTACTTAAATTATAAAAAGTTGATGTAGTCATCCGATTTATTGGACAATATGTTTAGTCGACCAAGAAATTGGTCGGACCCTTTAAAAGTGACTATCGTTTACGCGTCATAAAACTACAAGGACTATTTTCGCTTGTCATCATATTATGACATCTGTGACGTGTTGGCTTCAATTTGAGTGTAAAATGGTAAATTACAAAATCAACAAACAAAATCTTATTTTCATTTCGACAGAATTGCCAGAATTTTATCAACGAGTCACCGCTTGGAGTCGCTAATAGAATTTTATTTTGTCATCCATTTGAAAGAGTGAATGAGATAAAAGCAAAGAAGGAAGTGAGAGATGGAAGTAGTGAATCCACTGTCAACAAAAAGTAACTCAAAATTTAGGCGTTTAATAAAGTTTATCATTCATGTATGTGTGCCACATCGTTACGCATTAGATTGTAAAAATCCTGCTAGATCTCTTTGATACATATTGTATAGATCGTACACTACAGACAAGCCGTGATAATCGCAGCACAGCGCACGCATTTTATTTATTAGTGAAATCAAAATTGGGATACATTGCGGTACGGTACGCCTCTAATACGGATATAGTTTTGCAGTGCTTTGCGATGCGCTTCACCATGCTTGTGATTTGCGGTTATCTTAAAAGGACGATAATAAAACGAATTTTTTGTATTTCATTAATGTGAAATGTATTAAATTAATATCGAGTATATCCACCATTAGCTTGAATAACCACTGAAAGTCGGCATCTCATGGATCCAACAAGTCGTGAACAAATACCCCGCATAGCATCCCATACCTCAATGCAATGACTTTCAATTGCTTCACGTGTTCTTTCATTTCGGTTAGACCATCGTTGCACCATTAGACCCCAGAGGTTTTATATGGGGTTCAAATCAGGAGACCTTAAAGGCCGTGGAATCAGTCGTTACATTGGTGTCGTTGAAACTAATTGCGGGTCATCCTAGCAGTATGTAACCTGCAGTTGTCATGTAAAAAATTAAATTCAGGCAGCTCATTTTCCGGGAAGACAATCCCGACAGATGGTAACATTAACTTTTCGAGGTTGTCCAGCCCATATGTTAATACAAATTGTACCAGATTCCATGTTTGGAACTAATAATTTAGTTCCAAACATGGAGTCTGGTAACCGCTGTCAAAAAAGCTTGTCAAATTTTATTATAAATTTAAATGTAACCTGCTTTAGGTAATGAAACTAGTAAAACTTTTTTATAACATTTGATGTTTCCTGTGACATATTTAGATTGCTTGTCGTAAATAAAGTTTAATGTTTGTTAATAGAGGTTAAAATAGTATGCACCTTTACCTATGCCTTTTGATTGGATGCTATTCAGCCAATCAGGTTAATACTTACAAAATTTCCAATATCAGCATAAGCAATATTTTCGTTAGTTAGAACATACTTTCGACAGTGCTCAACCACTTTCTTGGCCGAGTATACATGCTGAAGATGTGTCTTAAATGTTTTTTTTTCAATAATAGCACAACCGTTTATTTTGAATCATCAAATAGTTGAACAAGTTAATTTTATCAACTACTTCATCAACGTAAATGGATCAACATGTTGACGAATGAGTGATCAACGATGTGTTTGTTTCGATTCGGTTAAAGAATAGATTTTTGTTGATTTTTAGTTTCGTAAATGAAATTAGTTGCAACCGTCAATTTTATTGTTAACTGTTATTTAAAGAAAGAAAAAGTGTATGTGTACTCATGTATGCACGTTAGAAGTTATACTTGTTTGATGTTTTAAGCAAAACTGGCCAGATATAAAAACAAAACTGACCACATATAAAAAAATAATACTGGCCGCTTGATATGAATTATAACTTCAAGAAGAAGTAAAACTTTAATAAAGACAGTTGACTCCCGGCTTAATGATTAACTGTTTATTTACCTTGTTCGTTGAATCAACGGGCACCTGTATTACATAAACGTAAAAGTGAATCATGACAACGTCTAAAAGCTTAAAGGCGGAAATAAAGCACTCTAAAATCCGCAGCTATTAAATAAATCCACAATCGTAATGCCTCACACATAACACCTCGGATATCTCAACACAAGGCTCCTAATTAAACCTCTGAATTCATGGCAGAAGCGTCGACGCGCTAATATAATAAAGCCAGCATAAACCGCTTCAAACCAGTTTAATATCTAGGGATGTTACTGAGTAGAGTTCTGAACTAGCGATATTTTGATCCTTTTGTGATAGAGAATTCAAATTTGTATTCCGATATTTAATACGTTTTCAATATGATTTAATTTAGACAGAATAGGGTTACCACTTACCATTCATTTATTGGCATTTTTATCGTCTACACTTTTCGATACAATACTTCTAACAACAATGATGTTTGTTATTGACGGCATATTAGGTATAATAAAATCAGTAATTTAATAATAAATTGTGCGAGAATCGGTCAAATGTGAGTATGAATAAAACGTCAAGAGTTGCGTAAATCATTTTTTTTTAAATATTTCATGAGATTGTCGATATATTCTATAATATTTCAACGATTTGTGACTGAAACATTAAAAACGAGAGAAAAGATTTTTCTGCGAATTTTATTACGAAAATAAACTATTTACGATATGAATATATATATATATATATATCTTATTGCAAAATTACAATTTCCCTTCTCAACTGAAGCTTTTCACACAAGAACAAATACTCTTACAACTTTATTTTTGCTTTTGAAATGAACTGTCGATACTATGCACACAATTGTTATAATTGTCTGAAGCACTTATTAAAAACAATTGTCATCATAAATAAATTTGCACAAGATTTTTTTTTTACGTACTTATTTGGTATGTTTTATGGTACGGTCCTTAAAAATTATGATTATATACAGACCATACCCGTCTTGACCAAGTAATACGATGCTAATAAATGAAAAATTATAAGTATAATTAATTAAATTATAATTAATAATTATACAATTTTACTAACAAGCAACTAGCTTCGTTACTAGTCTCTGTGTCACTTAGATACAAGACAAAAAATGCCGTCTACGAGTATGTAATAATTTTGTATTATGTAGCTGTTATATTTATTGATTTGAGGCGAAAAAAGAATCCAAGAATGGCGATACTTGGCACTCCGAGCTCTTTGAATACTCCGTCAGCGATACAGTATGAGTGTATATGTATGTTATATTAAATATCTGCGCTCTGTTAATGTGTATTTGTACTCTATAATTGAGGTGTAACCTTGCTAGGTTCCATCTCAATTTCAATAGCAGTTACTATACATATTTTACTTTTCATCTTTCGCAAGGAGTATTTACTCCTAATAGTATGTAACGTCGTTACCCAAAAACTGGTTTAATACTAAGAATAGATGAGGCAAGGCAGCTCAACTTTCGGATGCGGTCGGACGCGTTACTACCGGAGCGGATTAACGCTGTTGTGTACTCAGCTTAAGTTCGCTGCTTCGTTTGCGGGGAACTTGCTAACTTTGTGTCAGAACGACTATTGAGTTTGTGAACGCTTTTTAAGCGTTTTCAGGATTGTGTAGTGTATTCGTATAATTATTGTGCAAAATTTCTTAATGTTTAAATCTATTTTGAGATAATTATTAATTTTTCTTTGATAGTAGGTATAGCGTGATATATTCACAGAGTTTCTTTTGCTGAATTTATTACAAGCTAGTTGTTTCTTAAGGCGAGTATTTCCAAAGAAGATGGAGTGGGAGTCTCCATTTACTCCGCTCTGGGAGTTTCCATTTTATAAATAAATGTTGTGATTATTCGATACCATAAAAAATATACATTATTCAATTTATTATGCCCACATAAAATCATTTTATTTTTATACTTCCGTATAAACTTCATTAAACTATGTGTATTAATAATATTATAAAAACAAAAGTAGGTATATCGAAATTATTTTTTCCAAAAAATTATGTAGGATTTCGTCCCATACAAAACTTAATTTAATGCGCTTGCACGCAATCCTCTGCGTGAAAGTTGTGGAACGCCGCTCCACCATTTATTTATTGTCTCCTTTGTTAGCTAAGAAATATGCTTACATTTTTTCATTTAAATGTAGATAAATTCCGCATATTTCGTCGAGCTCGAATAATTCTATTCAACATCCTTAAGAAGCTTGTGACTCGTAGTCATGCACTGAATGATTCACACACGACTACAACTAGAGGTATATACAATGCGGCTCATGCGAATCTTGAAGGATCCTTGTCAAGATACGAAATAAATTTCGAAATGGATTGCGGATAAAGAACTGAATATGTATATTATTCGACTTGAAAATAGAGTTTCAGAAATGTATGATACAATGAAACACGCAAACATAACTTCTTTCCATTCGGAGTGAACAGAGCATTAAGACGTTAACATAGATGTTATAAAAACCCCAGACTCCCGTCCTGCATTACGAAGTGAGGCAAATAAAATTAAATAAAATGTAGGTGTGCGTTTGAGTGTATCAATTATGAAGAAAATGTTTTCCCAAAAGTATATATTTTTTTAATACCAGGCAAACTTTTTTCATATATATCTTATGATACATTTTTTATTGTCTAATTTTATCTTTAATACATATATAAAAATGAATGATTAATTGTATGTCCTCTATGTCCTCTATGTGTTCCTAAATCATTCATCCGATTGTGATGAAACTTTGGTGAGTTGTTCTGCTTGTATGCCAGCAAAGGCTTCTGAATTTTTTAATTTAGTAATAAAAGACTATACGAACGAAGTCGCGGGCAACAGCCAGTTTTATATAAAATGAAAAGTCTTGACTGCCTGTTCGCAACTAAATTTTACACAAACAATATTGATGTTTTCGTTGCAGCTTCGATATTCCCGTAGAATTTTGTTCTGGAAAACTAAATATTTAAATCGATTACATATGACTGGCCGTTGGCGTAGTGGCATATGCATCTGCTTTCCAAGCTAGGGCCCCGGGTTCGATCCCCGGACAGGTCAATTTAGGAAACGAAACTTTTCTAAATTGGCTTGGAGTCTGGGTGTTACTGGGAGCTCCCTCAGAGTTCGTTGTGTCGTACCCATAGTACAAGCTTACTGCTTATTTTGGGGTCACACAATCTTTGTAATTGTCTGGAGTATTATTATTATATATTATTACTATATTAAGGACCGCGAAGCTCGGCGCTCCGCCCTATCTGACTATTAGAGATACAGGCGAAGTTATGTATGAATATATGTCATACTACTATTTTTTTTTGGTAATTCGGAAACGAAAATGTATTTAAATTATTCTATTATTTTAACAAACAAACGCGCTTTGGTATCCAAATTATTATAAATATTACAACACATATACTTAAATATTACATAATTATAAAAATATTTCATTTGTAGTTTTTAAACTCGGTTAAAAATATAAATCTTTTACAATTGAATAATATACATACATTTATATCTTCGTGCGGTATCCTTTACGGGGTAGTCAGAGAGGACGGAGAATAATATTTAGTTACGTAATAATATACACCTATTTAATTTCTAGTAGCATAGATGACTTATAGATATTATTACGAATAATAGTTTCAGGTTAATTTAATTTCTTACTTGTAAAATGTGATTTCTTGTTGTTATTTGTGGGAAGTAGAATTATTTTTGAAACATTTTACCACACAAGACGAAATTATTTGTGTTTTTTGTGCTTTACAAAGCGACGTCGTCTTGCGATGCTGTTTTCTAAAGAAATGCCGGCTGATCGGCTTATCTTATGATAAATGTGTGTCATATGCACATCATATTATGGATATCACCTTATCCGATTCGCCTCACCGTTGTTCTACGGGACGTGGTGTTTGGAGATTTATAACGTCTATGCGTACAAACTCACACTTTGTTATCATTTCTAGCACAAAGTAGGCTTACAGATGCTAAAGCTAAACCAGATAACTACAGGTTACTAACCCATCGCTTATGCAATTATCGTAATAAACCCTATTGTGCATAAGTACATAACTCTATAAGCACATGTTAAATTTTTTTTCTTTTTTTGTTAAATGAATGGAAGAATAATAAAAATACGGTTAAATGTTAACTAATGCATCCACGTTCATAAATATTTCTTTTTAGATGTCGTGGATGAACACTAAAACAATGGCAAAAACAATAATCTTTTAACCGGACACTAGGAGCGTTCAATAAAAAATGAGAATAAGTATGTTACAAGTAATTTTTACAAAATGTTATCTTATTTTTCGACATAGTCACCTTTTATTATTAATAAAAATAGGTTAAAGTTCCATAGGTCACTTACTCGAAAGATTAAGATGCAACACGAAAAGTGTGAACTAATTTAATTGTTCCAAGTTTCGAATAGATCACGATAGCGTCTACATAAAGCGCTCCGAACAAATTGAAACGGATTCGAACCGTCGACCCGGTAGCGCTTCGCTCAATAAAAGCTCCCAGAATGTGTTTATCGAGATTCGGAACGCGACCGTCGACGGACCCTTTTCTGCCGAGCAATGACGTTTTATGACAACCGATTTATCTAGACTATACATTTATATATATAGTAAATGAAAACTTAAATCTGGATAACTGAATAATTTTATAATCTTTAGGAGTCTGTTTCACAATTTCCAGGTAAGCAATAGCCAGCAGATAAATTATGAGTCATAGTCATTTGTTGATTCGGTGCTGGTTAGCTGGCCGAGTCTGATCTCTAGACTATCTTGAGGATGCTTCGTTGGGAGGCGAAACATGTGCCGATTAGATTTGTATTCTGGGCGGAAGATAGCTAAATATTATAAGAATTCATCACATTAAATATAAATATCGATAAATAAAGAACGTGATATAATATGAACTGTTTTTATCAGACTCATTCGAATTTACGACATATATAAAACCTGCAATTGTATAAATAACTGTGATAAAGTTTTTAGTAAAACGTCTCGACAAACGCAATAAGCGCGTCAAAGTAACCGTAAAATTAGTTTTATTTGGCAACCCGAATCACCTACGAAAGTTCCGCTCGACTCAATTAGCGAACGAGCTCAATATGCTCAAACAGGCCCCCGGGTACAAAATACAAGCTAAGAAAGGAAGCTAGGCGATTGAGGGGAGAAGACGGGTGGGGAAGGTCGTGTCGCCCAAGGGAATTTTAAAGCGACGTAATCCCTGGCGCTAGGTGCTCGAGATCGTGTTGTTGCTTCTATAAAACTGGTGACTTCCAGAAAAGTGGATCTTGGGAACATTTTCCTGCTATATTACATATATATATGTACTATAAATGTAATTATAATCATTCAAATCAATTACATATTATGTACTATGACTATTTTGAGGACCGCGAAGCTTGGCGTCTCGGCCTCTCTTACTACCAAGTTAGGGATATAGCGTGAAGATATGTATGTATATGTGTATTATTCTGTTTTTTTTTGTAATTAAGAAATGTTTGCAAAATATATAAACAGGTGCATGACTGTGATGAATGTATTGAGGATGAAAGTTAGGACGACCGTTGCTGAGCATCATCACTATTAAATTGGAAATAAACATAACTATTAAAATAGCATTATTATTATAGGACACAGTTTTTTAAAGTTACGTTACGACAGAAATTGGCAAGGAACCCCTAAGTCTATAACCGTGTTCGTCACGCTGTTAGCCGGTATTTTGTTATTTCAAATTACTCGATAATTTGCTGTAGTAGGTATTTATAATTTTTGTTTTAAGTGGCTAAACAATAATATTATTGAAATAAGGCGAGGAAGGAGGCGAAAGAAGTATATAAGGACCGCGATACTTGGTGCTCCGTCCTCTCAGACTACCCCTTTAGGGATACAGCGTGAGATATGTGTTTATGTGTGTACATTGAAATAATATTTTACTAGTAATTGTCTATTAAAACTATGGATTGCACTTTTTTTTTATTGCAAGTGTAATATACAATAGCTATTATTAAATATTTCCACGGTGAAACTGGAATTGCAAGCATCGCAAAGTGTAAGAGGAATAACAAAACTAAAATGCATGCGGTGTGAAATCCGTGTGCAATCAACAACTTTGATCTGTGTCCAATATTGCTGTATCATATCAACGCAGTCAACACCCCGTGTCAAGCGAATCGAAACGTATTGTCCGATTTATTGTCACAATAAACACTACTGAACAAAAGTCGTAAGTTTAATTGAAAAATAAAATATGTCTATAGAGCTGAACCGTGAAATTATTGGCTAATTAATAATATAAATATGAATGTGTTATTAATTTTGACAATGTTTCTATAATTACTCAAACAAATTTTAATATCGTTACCTCCGCGGTTAGTTTGAAAAAACAATTCAACCGTTATTTGAATGAACTATGTTCATCTTACAGGAAATCATTTCAGCAATTTTTGTTATTTATTTAAAATACTTTCGCTGCAAAAAGAAAATTTATATCAGATTGGTGTCATGACTTACAGGGGCTTTGTATGAGTTTGTTTTAGTAGTAATACGGTATTAAAAATAAATTTTTGGAATTTAAAACCTTTAAACTCATTTGGCTGGCAAGAAGTATTTTACTTCTAATACAAACTTTAAATGTTTTTGAGCTAATTTTGAAAAACCGTTTATAACCTCAAAGTTTATAAATTTCCATAAAAAATATTGTACAACCTCTTTAGAAGATGATTTCCCAAAATATTTTCTTAGTGAATGCCTACGTCCTAAAATAAACATACCATCCAAATTTTACTGTTCTAGCTTTAGAGATTCTTATTTAGAGACATTTAGAGATATTCGGCTCGATGATGTTTAATTGTCAAGTCAACCACTAAAATCTTATAACGTAGGCTTAGATTTCTAATATGCTAGTTTTGAAATAATAATAATTATTATTTATTATTATTATTAACGACTATATTATTCAAACTCATTTTAAGAGTTTAAGATGTAGTCACGATACAATCAATTCCAATAAAATTGAGCCCCAAAGCCATCCTAATTCTTTTCGCTCTAAATAGATTTCAGCTTTCCAAGTAAAATTATATTCTCAAAGTTCTGAGAGAATATTTAGCGTCAATTGTTCGGCAATTATAACGGAGTAGGTACTAAGTCCACCGCCAGGGGGCGACACTTGGCTGTTATTAACTTGGTCTGAGCGTACGTGACGGATTCGACTACGATTATGAAACTTCCTCTGGTTTGTTCCTTGTAACTTGTTACTGTGTGAGTTCTGGAAGGGTCCGTTCGCGTAGCCTAGAACGCGAAAATGAATATTCATTAAGAAATGGTTGAAAATCAATCCTCCATCGATAATGTCTGTACATTCAAAAGACGGTCCATTTAATTTCGTTAAATTAATATAGTTTGTGTTTCGTTATGGTAGTCGGATAAAAGACCTAAACAACTGTCTTCTTCTTTATATTTTGAAATAATCGATTAGAAATAGTTTTTACTGGATACGTTTAGTAATTCAAGAACAATGAGTGACATTTTCTTGCAAGAAGATATCTATTTATTTGAACTATACACAATAAAATTATAAAAGAGTTATGTCCGTCTTTTGCTTTCTCAGATCTCATCATTCTCCTCCTATAGTATTAAACATGTTTCATAATTTTCGATCTGTATACCGGAGGTATACCATCCTAAGTCCATTTTTTTTAATTTTCACTTTGTGATGTCATTGAAATCAGCATTTTATGATCTCTTTAGTAGAATACTATTTTAAGTCCAATAAAAAAAAAACATAAGTACTGTTATTACATATAACAAAAATACCAATCTAAATAATTTAGATGTAACTTATTCCAAGTCCATTATTTTATTAATTTACGAGTATAATATTTTTAATAATATCTTTTTGTAATAAAAAACTACCCATGAACCTATTCTAGAACAACAAAAAAAAATTTTGCTTGGAAATTCACACAATTGTTTAGTCTAGTGATATTTGTGAATAATGTTCTATCTGAGACTTTAAACGTGTATACTGAATAATTAGCTAAATGTGACTTAAGATTGTTTGCCTCCGGTATACAGATATTTGATATAGGTTTATAAATATTTCTACGAAAGCAAAACAAAGACAAGTGCCATGGAGAACATAAAGCGCCGACGAGCTACGGATACTTTTAATAAGAGAAAAACTGACCTCGACGGACACTACCGTCATAATTCTTGGAGTGTGAGTGTACTATTCACGTTTAATAACTTCACATTCTTTCCTTCTACATTACAAAGATGACAAGTCCCCTATCTGGACCATTACTTTTCTTTTTTCTTTTTGCACGTCCGGCCGGCCGTGAATGGCTGGTACAAATTAATCTTACCGAACAATAGCTAACGGTAAGTGGCAGTTCTTTCGGATGGTGAGCATTGTTGAATGAGGACGCATAGAGGACTACGAAGGAGAGTGTAAGTGTACAGTGGTACATAAAATGCTGAGATTTGCTTTGTAATATACATTTATAAATGAAAGATATTTCATCAAAATATTTAAGAAGTGTTCCCCATTTTTGTACTTAGAACTCGATACTTTCTGAAACACTTGCAACACTAAGAGACAACATAACGTTATACATATGTAGATAACGTTATGTTGTCTCTTATTTGGCGTTGACAATACCATCTATGTGCAATAAAGTTAAACCTTAATTTTATTTTATTAATAAAAAAGATTATAAATGGTAAAGCGACGTCATGTAGTGGCAAGTTGATGATACGTTGTCTAAAGTTCTATCTTTTGGCTGAGTTTTGCGACCTGTGAGAAGATCTTAGTAATAAAAATAAATAAAATATAAGTTTGCCAAAATGGCTGTCCACAATGTGATGTTAATGCCAACTTTATTGTACGAAAGCAAAGTTTCGCTTTATGCTCGATAAGCGAAAAAAAAATGCAGTAGAAATGCGATCTCTCAGAAATATGTGCGATGTCACCCTCGCGGATAAAATAAGCATTAAAAATACACAGTATGACAAGGTTGGATGACCGTGTTATTGCAAAAATGCAGAAAAAAATTCTGTGTCCAAACACATAATAAATGATAAACAATCCACGAAAAAATTCTTCAAAGCGAATAAGAGTTGTAGCAGAAGCCACAGAAGACGAAGGCTGACTTAAGAATGACTGACTTAATAAACTTTTTTTAAACAACGTTTAAGCAGTGGCCGTAAGACTATCAGCAAGAATAAATTTGTTGATAAATATAATACCTTTGTTTATTGAGTAATGTTAATGTAAAAATAACAACCTACGAATTACCTAGACTTACTTAAAAATATTATTTTTAATAATTCGTTAGTAGACAGAACTTTCTACAACTTTCTAGAACAGCACACGGCGTTGATGACAAATGTACCGGTTGTCTAGATCATCTATGCTTAGGAGTGAAGAGGTAAAGATACGTTTGTTAAACATATCGATAGACCCTGATTAAGTATCCTCTGTTTTCAGATAGAATGAGCTCTAAATTAGTGAAACATTAGGTCTCAAGTTCATTAATTTAGTAGTACTAAGGAATAATAATAAAACTATAGTTGACATAAACGTCATAAACTGATATAATATTAATTAATCTTATCGACTCGCTAGGTACATATAATTTTAGATAGGGTTTATCGACCACTGTCTCTTCACTAGTTGTTCCAGGAGTAGGAGCATAGGTGACCTTCGTCGTAGGGGTATATAAAACGTTTCGTGTCTAGCTAGTTCCTTTTAAGCCTGTGACGCTGTAAAAGCCACTAGGGCTAACAGCAAAGAGGGGTTTTGTTTAGTCAGTTCGAGTCCGACACTCCCTAGTTGGCGTAGAGTCCGGCTGGGTACCCTGCGGGGGTTTAATTTCGCCTCTCAGAAACAAAAAAAAAATTGTTTCTTTTTTCTTTTCTTTCTGCTGCGGAACGAGCTGCTTCATCATAATGTCATGAAGAAACTATTAGGCCACATGTCGCCTAGTCTAAAGTCTAGCTGTACTTGTGTGGGATTAGCACCCCACATATATTTAATAATGTTGTAATTTAATAATGTGTAGATTAGGTAATCTCATGGTGGATCCCATGGTGAGTACTTTATCTGTAGAGAAGGGCGAGCATTAGAATGATAGGACTAAGGAATAGGATCCTAATGTCTACGTGTGCTTGTTACAGAGTTCTAAGGACACTTAACAAAAGCAGGTGGGCCTCCTGTCCCTGTATTCAATGAATACCTAGGAATAGTTCTAAAAACTATTCAAAGTCATCTAAAGTTCAGTAATATTTAGATATCCAATGAGTACCTAGTATGGTTTGGTAGACTACTCTATATGACTATCAAGAAGTCTGAATCCTCTTCGCTCTGGGTGGAAGAACGAGTGGCCAGGTCGCAATTATTTTTCTTAAAGGGACATTCTTGAGAACGGGGACATTTGGGTGCTATAAAGCGAGGCCAGGTCGCAGTTCCTTTTTAAAAGGAACATCCATGAGGACCGGGGCACTTGGTTATTATATTTGAAGTAGATGCTCTACAAAGGGGAAGACTGCAGGTGCAGTTGGTGGATGACCACCTCCTTCTTTTGAGTTTATTCAGTAACAAAATGGATAATACTTTCTATTAGAAACTAAGGACTCTGTTAGATATTAGTTCCACGTAAAGATATTGTGTATCTAATATATTTTTCTCTCTAAATTTAATATTTGATTTTCATGAAAAAATATACTCTGATTTATGTATCTGTACTACTGAGAAATTAAATGCAGTACATAAGCTATGTAATGGTTTCTAAACCTACATAATTAAGTTTATTTCTCTGGAATTTAGGATAACATAAATAAATTATGTTGTTGTACCTATAACAAGTAATATCTGAGCTCGATACTTGTAAAACTTTCATACTTTTAATTACTCTGTAAACTTATTAATATCTAAGTGCTGTTAGATAATAGATGTTATTTCTTAATATAAACAATAATAAACAAGGTAATGTTGTATTACAATAGCATTTAATCTTTTGAAATTGTTAGTAACTTTTATATTAAATATATAGTGAACTCATTGACTCCACCAATGAAACTTAGATATAAGTAATAAATGTTGTTTCTTCGTGTGATGTTTTTCTTGTGTCTAATTAATTAACTTTTAAATACACATCCCATTAGATGTCGATTGCAGAGGTGTACTAGGCGCCCTTAAACAAATTAAGTACACCACTCTCCAGGTGATAGTAATGATAAACATCTTAAATTACTCAACCCACACCTCACTCTGCCGGCCTGAGCAAGCCACGTTGTTGTCATAAATAGTTTTTAAATCAGTACTGAACTTGATGAAATACAGCACGAGCTAATATGCTTAGATAATAATATATTCTGTACATAATGTGTTCAGTACACTAAAGACACCGTAAACAAGAACTTCTGAACAAGTCTAATAAAAACTTGTCATGTCCCAGATCACAAGTTAGATTAACATCAAAATTGCTTGTTATAACTACACGGCCTGTAACACGACTCTCGCTACATAAACGACACGAAAACTAAAACCTTATCAAATTAGTATCGACACCGACGCTAATTCCGGTGGAGACACGACATAAATCTAGGGGTATACGACAAACTGTACGTGACATAAGTTTGTACGTGGCCATAAAATTCGCGGTTGACATTGCGGGATAACTGGTCAATATTACGTGAGGTAGGTACTAATATTTTCCTAGATAAAATATAAAATAAGAGGACATTATAATTAGTATATTTAAATAAATATCATAAAACGATGCACGTATTACAATATGTGAAAAAGCCAGAAACTAACAAGGACGGCGGAGACTGCGGTGGATATCTAAACTAAAGAAGCGAAAACAATACGTAGTATATTATACGTCTTGTAAAAGTTATGATGGAAAAAGGAAAGGAAATAAAAAGCGATTATAAATGAACACCTACTATTTATTGAATTACGTGTGTAGTTTAACTCTATCTAACTACTAATAAATCTAACTCATAATACAAGCACTAAACTTTTTTATTATGTATATCCACTATTATATTAAACGAGCAATATTTGTACATATATTTATTTGATATCGCTTTCTCGAAAACGGCTCTAGCGATTTCGATCAAATTTACAATATAGGGGTTGAAAGCGCTGAGAAATCGATCTAGTTAGGTGTCAATTCTGGGAAAAATCGTTTTCTCCGTCTTTCACACACTTAAAACTTCTAAATTTTTTCCCTTCGCAGCAGAGTTTACCTTCTCGATAGCACAGTGGCTTAGTGTAGGTCTACCACGCCAAAGTGCGGGGATTCGAATCCTGCAATGTGGTTCAGATCTTTTTTGTTTTTTTTAATAAGTTGAAATAATATGTCTATAGTTTGCAACAAGTACCTATTAAAAACACATATCACTTTAATAATGTACTTATATATATAGGAAATATAATGAAAAATAATGATAAAAGCATAGACTTCAGACAGCCTGTCCCGTACTACGCGGTGAGGCAAATAACATCAGATAAAATATAGACGTGAGGGTGTTGTCTTCTAATGAAATGGTGACCGATCAGCTTTTCTGATAATAAATGTGTGTCGTATGTACAGGCGAGTCAGGTTATCTGATTTAACTCACCGTTTCTGTTCGGACACTCGTCTGACTTTGGAGTTATTTATAAAGTCTATGGCTAAAAGTCATGTAGAAAAATTTATTATTTATTTTCCTGAAAAATGAATTTAATGTTAAATTTCATGGACTTCCTTTTTTTAAGAAACTGTTATTTGAAAGAGTAGTATTACACAAGTAAGATTTGTATATTTATAATCGCGTTCTCGAAAACGGCGCCAAAGATTTCGATGAAATTTACAATATAGATCTTTACGACGGTCAAAAATCGATCTAGCTAGGGTCCAATTTTGAGACAATTCCTTTTCTCTATGTTTTCAAACACTTAAATTTTTAAACTTTGAACTCTATTGATTTAACAAAAGTTTAAGCTGAAATACGCGAGTTCGAATCCTGCAATGTGGTTAGACTTTTTTTTTGTTATTCTTTTTGTAAGATACCGAGTAAAGCTTGGTCACCCAGGTGCTTTATATTAATAAAAGAACAAGTTTTCGAAGAGATTTTATGAAATAACTAGCTATGCTCCGCGATTTCACATGTGTTAAATTAGGTATTTTTCCTGAACAAGAAATAGATTACTCTCTGAAAATTCCTCTATTTGCTAATTAAAGTATACAAAATTGCTTCTGTTGTTTCAGATATTGACAGGACATTGTTACAGACAGGCTGGACAAACAAACAGGTTTTAGTTACGAGCAAATAATTACATGAGCATAACAAAAAAGCCTTTATTTCGAAATCACAAACATGTACTTCGATTTCATTATATGGATACAGGTAACACGACATTATCATTGTCATGTCTTCTCTCTGAAACTAGATACCATACAACTTTGTCTTAGAGATTTACTTTTTTACTACGTCAATTTTATAAGTAAAGTATTTACTTAAATATTTCTATTGAAAACTGATATTCTTTAAATTAAAAGTGTATTTATTTACATATTTTGGAGCCCTTATCACGTCATTATTAACCTGCTTTAACAAACAAATGTCTGTCCAACTACTCAGACATTACGTGTAAATTAACTGAGAGATTGTATTACATTACAATAACTACAATTTGTGAAAAAATTTCATTTACAAAGCTGAGATGAACTCAAGCATAATAATTTTTGTTTTCCATTAAAATGGTCATTTTAAACAAACTCGAAACACAATAATTACAATTATACAGTAGGGATAACCGTTTTAATTTTTCTTAAGAGTCCGCTTATGCAGTGTACAGTGCAGTCGAATATGTCCATTACCCACGCACCCTGTAGCAATAACAATAAAGTTGATTTTCGCAGTCTCGATTTGATCATATTTTATTTTAGCGCGGAGAAATCCCAACATTTGTATTTTTAACATTGTATTTGTAACACATAATTGTAATTTGCAAGAAAAGTACATTACGAATTAAAAAACCGGTTTCAGAGATTTGAGATATTTTAATTTTCTTCCTATCCATTTTAGTAAACGCATTTTGAAATTCTGTAGAATTTTGTAAATGTAACTGGATGTTTGTGCAAAACAGGGCTTTTTCGGATTTTTTTCGAAGTTCAAGGATTTCAGGACAAAAAGTTGAATTTGTATGTATCCAAATAATTTAACTCAGTCTTCTTAGATATTGAGATCCAGGTCACTAAACGGACTCTTAAATCTAATCGCAAATAATTTTAAGTAAAAATAAGTTAACTACGCGGCAACTTTGAGAAAGTTATTATTTAAGATAATGTTTACTTTTACGTTTGTAAATATTAACTTAAGATTATTTCAATAAAGTAAAACCACGTACCACACCTTTTTTACATTTTCTTTTTCTCATCCTTTATTTTTGATCTCATTTCATATCATATTATATGACTATTATGTCATGGTTACGTGATCCTCGATATATATCTATGGAATTTTTATAATCTAGCAGTACACTTTAAATTCATCTTGGAATTAATTTAATAAATGCCTTAAAACTGGAGTTCTAGGAAGCAGTTTAAGATCCTGATGGGAATAAATTAATTTTGTAAAATTACGTCTTTTTGAAAGCATATTGAGTTGGACATTTGACGACGGCGACAATCAGGAGTAAAAAGCAATTTCTTTTAGAACTCATTATTTTAACATACTTCTAAAACAAAAGCAATAAATTTTTATTAAACAATAAAACATAAATATTTTAATATAACCGTACTTCAAATTAATTAAATGTTTCTCAACATTAGCAGGTACTTACATCGTATTCTTATAAGTTATTTATTAAATTCTCTTGTAAACTCTCAGTTAATTAACGTTACCAACGGCCTGACTAGTATTAAAACCATGAAGTAATTATAATAGTAACAGAGACGTATCTGTATACTGAAAATATTATGAAGATTTTTTTTTACGTAGATCGGTAGTAGAAAATTGGCTATGCCTCGTTAACCAAGTAGTGTCAGACTCCTACCGATCGCTGACCTATGGACTAAAAACCCCTCCTCTCCTCTTCCCAACCACAGTGGAACCACCTTACGGCATTGTTTCACAGTAGTGTAGTAGTTGTGGTTCATTGCTGTAACATTAGTTTCTAATCTCCTTTCTTATTCTTTGGTGTTGTCTTTCTTCAATTTCTTATTTTTAGGTAATTTCAGAAACGAATTCCATTACTTCTTTCCGACTTTCCTCTACTTTTTAGAGAAATTTTTAAGATAAACGTTTTAAGCTTTTAGATTCTAAAAGAAATATTTTTAGAATTGTTGTCTGTCTGTGTCTTTGCTTTTTCGAACTTTACTGAAACAATTACTGCATATATTTCAATATAGATTGTACTGTTTCGAACTGCAGGATTCTTAGTTACTTAACTAGGAAATATATAATTGTCAACTGAGGAAGTGTGCTCGTCGCGACCCCTGGCAGCCCTTTTTAGGGCTGCAATTCCTCTCCTGTGCACACGATGCGGGATAACGATTGTGATAAATTTAAAGCGTCCCCCGAAAGCGACATACACCGGTCTGTCCCCGCTGGTGTGTGCAGAATGCAGTTCGGCGTTGGGGACTGCCACCCAAAATGCTGTGCACCTCGTGGCGGGAAGTGGAGGGAGGAGTGTAAAATAGCCGCGTGAAATGTGAGAGGTGGGATTGAAGAGAAGATGAATGAAATGATTGATATTATGGAAGAGAAAAGATTGGATGTGTTATGTTTGAGTGGAACCAAACGAAAGGGCAGTGAACTTACCGACTTGCCCAGAGGGGGCATCGCTTTGTTGTCAGGAGTACCGGTAAGGGGTAGGCGTTTTACTGTCCTATCGTTTGGTTAATTGCATGACTGAGTATAGATGTGTAAATCCCAGACTGCTCTGGGTACAGCTCAAGATGGTGTTGACGAGAATTTTTATTTTGGCGGTATGTGTCCCAGTATTCTCTATCGGTTTGGGTGAACTAGAGCAGTTTTAAGAGAATTTTAGGGAAATTCTAGCGACGGTTAAAGAGAATGAGAGATTTGTTGTGTGTGGAGACACGAAAGAATGGGTCAGGACAGCTCGAAAAGGATTTGAGACTGTCCTAGGCAAGTACGGAGATAAGAAAGTGAATGATGCTAGTAGGATTGTGTTAGGAGTATGTATGGGAAAGGATCTTTTTTTAGCTAATACCGTATTTAAGCACAAAAAGATCCATCAGTACACATGGGAAAAAAAGGGTAAGAGAAGTATGTTTGATTTAGTGGATAGCAAGCTCAAGAAGCCGGTTATGGACACAAGAACGCATAGAGAAGCCAATCCGGAAACGGAACACTTTCTGGTGATAACCAGAAAAAGGAATCTGTTTGCAGCATGGCGACATCGCGTAGTGTCTAACCCTTTGCATCAAAAGCTGGAAACTGCAAGATGCGACCACCAGATATGAATATGAAAAGATAGTATCCGGTAAGCTTGATGATAGATTGAAAGTGATGAGCGAGGATGTTGAAGAATGTTGGCAGAACCTCAGGTATAGTATGATCGAGGCTGTGAAAGAAGTGTGTGGAACAAATAAGATTGAGAACAGTAAAAAGCGTGATGTGTGGTAGGTTTATGAAATTCAAGAGTCATATATATAACAGGAAGAAAGCATAGCGAGACTACCTTGCTACTTAAAATGACTGTGGTATAAAGAATTTGATGAAAAACAGATATAAGCTGCAGAAAGCAGAAACGAAGGCACTAGTGAAAGAAAAGCGTGAAAGGTGTAGGGTGATAGACGTAAACAAGATGTCGGACAACTTTGAGGAAAATTACAACTTATTTTGGAAAGAACTACGTAAGTACCAAAGTGCTCCAGCACCTTGCAGAATGAATAAAGTGCGTTCGAAAGAAAATCATCTGCTAACAAATAAAAAGATGTTCTGCAGCGATGAATTGAATACTATGGACAACTGTATGGGAGTGGCGACTCCGTTTCTGATACTGAGAGCAATTCTAATGAATTGCCACACTTGGATCAGGGACTAGAGGATGCCATTAGTATAAAAGAGATTGGAAAAGTGATAAGAAGTTTGAAAAGTGGAAAGACTGTGGGAAATGATGAAGTGACAGCTGAGATGATCAAGCGTGGTGGTCCTAGGATCTGGAATACCTTTTGTGCACTGTGCAACCTTTGTCGGCAGAAGGGGGAGGTTTCAGAGGACTGGCGCATCGCTGTCATAGTACCTCTTTGTAAAGAGAAAGGTTCTCATTTAGACTGTGTGTGCTATAAGGCCATCAGCTTGGTCAGCTTCAGTCAGTTTGGTCAGCAAGTGAAGTCTATACCAAGCTATTGACTGAACGTATAAAAGGTGTTTCTGAAAGATATTTGTGGGAGGCGCGAGGTGGTTTAAGGAACGGTAGGGGTTGTATGGATCAGATTTTTTCGTTTCGCGTTATCGTGGAGAAGTTTCTAGTCATAGGTCAAAAATTTTTGTGCGGTTTCATGGATATTGAAAAAGCATTTGATAGGGTAGTGTGTGTAAAGAATCTGTGGAGTCTTTTGCATCAATATGGCGTAGGAGGCCCCTTACTGCCGGCTGTGAGGTCGTTATATGGAGCCACAGAGCCTGTGGAAGGATAGATGGTGACATGTCGCCCTAGTTCGAAATCTGTTAAGGTGTCAGACAGGGCTGCGTGATGTCCACTTGGCTTTTCGTGCTGCATTTGGACAGTTGCCTCCAGACCTTGAAAGGTAGTATAAATGGGATGATACGTGATCGTACAGTTGTAAACTGCTTATTGTACGCTGACGATGCTGTGCCTATAGCACCATCAGAAGCGGAGTTGCAGATACCAGTTACGTGCATGAAAGAAGACTGCGAAGTGAAAGGATTAAACATGAATGTGAACAAAACTAAGGTTTTGGTGTTTGTAAAGGAAGATGTACAGACAAAGTGTGAAATATGGGTAAATAAAAAATGTCTAGAACAAGTGAACGAAATTGTATATCTGGGGAGAGCGTTTTCGAGGGATGGATGATAGGAGTTGGATGTGGATAGACGGGTAGCAGCTGGCAATAAGGTGAATGGAGCTCTGTCCACATTAGTAGGCAGTGTGAATTAAATGTAAATTTAAAATAAATAACAAAAATTATTTAATTAATTAAATAAATAAAAAACCTAGAATCTATAAATAAATAATATAAATAGCTCAATAAAACAAACAGTTATAAATATCTACGGAACCTACATAATAAATGTAATCGGTGAATGGTTGTCGAAACTAAGTCTGCGTAACCCAGAAGCGCGTCGCGAGTTTTGGATTGTTGAAGGCAATTTTAATTAGCGGTCGCACAGTTATATGAGTAATAATCACACGGATGACACCTCCGAAGTTAACACTCGTTTACTTATTGAGTTTGGTTCAAATTACTCGTTTCTTCGTGTCTGCGTAAATACTACATTAGAATTCCGCTGGGGCGAATTCCTATTATTCGGGATTGAATTAAGGCCCTGTAATAATAAATTGCAAGTTATTCTAACGCTTTCTAATTTGCAAACTTTGCGCTGTTAGTGCGTGCTTGTTTTTTAAGCCACTGGAACTTGAACGCTCGTCTATCTATTCATCGTCTAATGCTTGCGTTCTGTATTTCCAGGATTCCAATTACAAGATTCCATTTACAAGATTCCAATTTCAATATTCCAGTTCTAAAACTCCAGCTGCAAGTATCCATATTCTGATTCCCGATTCAAGAGTTATTACTTATGTCTGGAGAATTCATCCATCTGATGGTAACTGGAAATCTTCCCTGCAAGAGACGGAAACCTACAAAAGACCAAACCGGAGCGCGTCAGCGGATCTTCAAAACAATTCAGGCCAGTGACTCCCATATAACTACGGAAGACCGGACCGGATAGTTGGCTTAATAAACCAGGCTACCTAATTACTATAAACTGGTTCATTTTACCCACATCTTTAGTCCATCTACCAACTTGTACGCGGGTCACCCTACTTCTGCTACCTACTACTAAAAACTCCGTGGCACTATCCTAAGAGAGAGTAATAGTATATATTCTATTAAGTAACTGAGACTGTAGGTTTCCGAATAAAGCGTTGTGCATAGGAACATTTTTAATAATATTTTAATGAATCTCTAACAAATCTCAAAAAAGCAAACGAACGCACAAATTGCCATTTAAACAAAAATTATAAATATTTTTATTTTAGAATCTTCTTATCGTACTCTGGTACGATAAGAAGGAGCTTAAGAAATGTCAAAAGAACTTGCATACCTAGGCGAATGTGTGTGGGGAGAATCATGGGATTTGAGTAGGCGAAAAAATATGTTTTAAAAATCACGATAAAAATCGCTCCGTACTCTCTAACTATCCAGTTAGGGATACAACGTTAGGATATGCATGTACATTCTGTCAAGAAAGTATCGGGAATGGATGATTTGTTTATGGTTCCAAATTCAAGTTTTTGTTTTTTTTTGTTATTGTTTGATTGGCACGACTGTTTTTCATTTTGGCGTGGAGTTTGAGTTGCATCTGTCATTTAGATTAAATACAGTGCTGTTTTTAGTTATGTAATTCTAGTTTGTATTTCGAATTTCATAATGGACAAAAACATCGAACAAAGAGTTTGTCTTAAATTTTGCATCGTCAATAGAATTTCGTGCTCGGAGTCACTGAAAATGTTACAGAAGGCTTACGGTGAATCGACTTTATCAAAAACACGTACTTATGAGTGGTACAAAGCGTTCAAAAGCGGTCGAGATGTGATGGAAGATTTGCCTCGCTCTGGTAGGCCATCAATGTCTGCAACTGAAGTTAACATCGCAAAAATGAAGGAAATAGTGACTGAAAATGCTCATTCAAGTTTGAGAGAGATAGCCGCCGAACTTTCTGTATCTCACGAGTCGATCCGTACCATTTTAAATAATCACTTGGGTATGAAACATGTTGCCGCTCGGCTAGTCCCAAAAGACCGGAATTTTCTCCAAAAACTCAATCGCATAAGAGACGCTGAGGACATGCTAGAACGAGTCAATTCCGACCCAACATTCATGAAACGCATTGTTACTGGTGACGAGAAGTGGGTTTACGAGTTTGACATGCAAATTAGTCAACAAGCTTCGGAGTGGCGCCTTCCAACTGAACCGAAACCGAAAAAAATACGCCAAAGTCGATCAAAAGTCAAACTTATGTTGACTGTTTTCTTTAATTATCGCAGTGTTGTGCACTCGGAATTCTTGCCGAAATGTCAAACGGTAAATAAAGAATATTATTTGGGCGTTATGCGGCGTTTAAGAGAGCAAATTCGACGAAAAAGACCAGATTTGTGATATGAAAATTCTTGGATTTTGCATCACGATAATGCGCTTAAGCACAAAGCCATGATTGTGAACGAATTTTTGACCAAAAACTCAACAAATACCATCGAGCAACCACCTTATTCACCAGATATGGCTCCAGCCGACTTCTTTCTTTTTCCTAAACTCAAATTACCACTTCGTGGCACCCGTTTTCATTCGGTAGAAGACATAAAGGAGAATTCGCGGCGAGCACTGAACTCTATTCCGGAAAAAGCGTTTAAAAATGTTTTGATGATTGGATTATTCGTTGGTGTAAGTGTATCGTTTCTGAAGGAGCATACTTTGAAGGTGATAAAATAAATTTGGATGAATAACTAACATTTCGTGTATTATTGATCTTTTCCCAGTACTTTCTTGACAGAGTGTATATATGCATTTATTTATTTATATCTGTATCGTGTTACAAAACTACAAGGGGACTGTATCTGTACACTGCATAAATTGTTGATGAACGGAATAGGCTTCTTCACGCCATATTCTCAAAGGGCTTATCTGAAAGCATCCATATGGAGTACCAAGCGTCGTGGTTTTTACATATTCCTTCATCCCCTCAAATCTCATGATTCTCCTCAGAATATTCCAGAGATCAGACTCAGTCAGCTAATTAGCATTGAATTTGGTGCCAGTTAGCTGACCGAGTTTGATCTCTGAAATATCCTGAGCATGCTTCGTTAAGAGGCGAAACATGTGTCGATTAGTGATTTTGGAATTTTGGAGGAGGATAACTAAATGTTATAAGATTTCATCGCGTTATGTCTTTTAATTTGGAGTTAGTCGTGGAAAATACGAGACCGTAAAATATAAAGCCGATACGAAAACACTGGCGGCAGACTTAAGAACTATGTGCCGCAGCGCCTTTCAGAGTCGGGCCACTAAACACGTGTATTCTAAATTCTAAAAAATAATTATTTTAAGGAGTGTGTTAGCTATTGTTAATATTCGTGATTAACTGTTATAATCATAATCGTTAACAAATGGCAACACTATTATTTTGAGGGTGTTGCTACTTAATAATAAATAATAAACTGGTATTTTTGAATGTCAAAAAATAAGTCAGTCGAGAAATGCACGAGCTAGCGAAAGCACGTCTTTTAATTATATCTTGATATATCCTACGTTTCCATTCATGTCGACATCCTAGAGGAACGAATAGCTTTCAATTATTTACCTTTGACATGTAAGCAAATGATTTACTATTTTTTAGGCCACACAACTACGTAAGTTACAACTAGGATAACTGTGAGTTAAAAAAATTGGGTTGATACTTTGTTATGTTTAAATTAACGAAGTACCTATTTATTTCTGCTTGCGTGGGTCATAGTTAAAAATGACTCGGTTGTTTATTTCGCTGTTATGGGAGTTTGTATAAAAATAATAAATATCTATGCATATGAATAAAATTAAAGTGTTTGTCTGTGATTTCGTAATAAAGGCTTTTTCTTAAGCTTTTAAGCTTACCATTTATGGTAACATTTTAACCATTTATGGTTATTTGCATATAACTAAAACCCAAACACGTTTCTTCAAAATTGTTGTCTGTCTCTCTGTTTGCTTGTCCGGCCTAATTTACCAAATGGCTAAATCGATTTTGACGGGACTTTCATAAGCAGTTAGAGATCTATTTAAAAAGTAATCACCTACTCTACTTTTAATACTGGAAAAATACCAAATTTAACACAGGTGAAACCGCGGGACGCAATTAGTATAAAATATCTTCCTTGCTTAAGTACCTCTTATTGAGTTATAAACTTCTATTTGTACTGTTAATTATTGATCGTTTAAATATTTTCTTTAAAAAAAATGACAGGTATTGAAAAATTCACTCTAAATTATCAATTTCATTGAACATAAATTTTATTTTCATTATTGAGCTTTATTATGCATTTTAAGGTACATACGTTACATGTAAATCTTTGGAGTTTTATAAGGAATACAGACGCAGTTCGGTAGTCGTTTCTCACCTCAATTTCCATCTTTTACATGAATTCGATAACGTCTGGCAAGCTTCCAACCGTCGGACCCCACCAACCCCTATATTCTGAATTTATTGTACAGGCTTACTTTCGATACGACTTCACGCTGTCTTCCACTCGATTAGCAGGTGTAAGCCAGATGCAGAGAGAAAGTGGCAGGTGTCATGACAAGAGCTAACAGACTAACGAGAATATTATAATGTTGATATTATTTGTAACATTTTTGCTTGTTTTCATTTTGTAATAGGATAGGTATGAAAATATAAATCAAGGAATAATTGCGTAATGTATGCGTCGATAACAGCCTAATAGTGTTTTATATTGAATACACGATGAGAATGATAACGAGAATAACTTTCGATAAATCAACTAATATATTTTTAGGATTTTTAGATCGAAATAAATTATAATAGGAACGTGAATATTATTATAATCTACTTTAGATTTGGGAATTTGAAACCATATCAAGGTCACTGTAAATGATACTATTATTCTAGTCTTAGTAGTCTAATAGTCTTAATTCACTCCATCAGGCATGCAGTGTGAAGATACAACAATGTATTTGTATAATTTACATGATTTGAGAACACAAAATAAATATATATTAGGATCGTTCACTTAGCGATCCATCTGGTTTTCATATTAGACATAATACAGCGTGAAAATATTGTCTTTGTATTTTACGGATGGTTTTTGAACCTTCGGTACTCTAAAATGATTAGACGGCAGTACTGCGCCCTCTGTTTTAATAGCCATTGACTTAATAATTGGAACCTTTTACAAAGTTAAAGAACACTTAGGAATACATATTCATGAAGACTGACTTCGGTAGCCTCACGAGGCGTGTACATCCCAACACAGCGTTTTATTCAATTAATTCCCGATATCGGCATTCAATCTATTCGATCTTTAGCTACGGACCACTCAAGGCACCCTTTTAAAAGGATTCTTATACATAGTCTATGAATATTCTGATATGTACTTAAGTTAACAAGTAGAGGAAGGATCGCATATTAGTTTTTTTTGAGACAAATCGCGGATGCTGTTTAAATTGATTTTGTTTCTGGGATAGATAGCTTCTCTACATCTAAACAATTTTAGGAAGCCAGTGAGAAGCAGTTTTAAATTCCGAAGGATTGCAAAAGACATACCTATAGTGCCTAAAATTTTAAGTTTGTGATTAAATATATTTAATACTTATTATCTACGATGTTCTATGCGGTCAATTTAATCTAATATACAAAAATCAATGTTTGTTTGTTTGTTCGTATTTTATGGGCTGCCATACCGTTCATTCGATTGAGATGAAATTTGGTATGGAGATAGCTTGAATTCTGAGAAAGGACATAAGCTATTTTAAAAATAAAAAACGCGGACGAGTTCGCGGGTATCAGCTAATATACTATAAAAAAAGCTATGGCTTCAACGAAGCGCAAATTTAAATAATGTGACTATATATTTATGATTTTTTTTTACGGAAATGAATTATAAAATTAATGTGAATATTATATTACTTTATTTATTAATTTTCACCTTCATTTATTTGACGATTTCATTAGATAGATATAAAGAACTTATTTATTGTCGTGAATTCTTTAATTTTACATATCCGCTTCACGTTCTGTACATACATATACATAAGTGTTAGGTGCCAATAGTTTTTTACCTAGTTGTTACTGAATTCCCATTTTTCGTCAGATATTTGAGATTTCTCATATTTGTGGTAATTGAGGCCTAGTGAGAAAAATACAAAAAAAATCTGGGTGTAGCCGAAAAGCTGGAAAATGGTGTTTGATATATGGAACGCTAGTAACATACAATGCTGTGTTATGTTTCTAGTAAATCTTACAAAACTCTTTATAAATTCAACTAATTTAAAAGTATAGGCAAATAAGTATATGTAATATGAGCTATAGTTATAGGAAAAAGAAACAAAAGTAGGTACATAATACGTAGGTACACAGTATAGGTACACATTACGGCCAAAACAACTCAAGCGAAAAATTTATTATAAGATTAAAAGCAAATTTTTGGATGTAAAAAAAAAGGACATAGTGTTACATTTTTACAGAAAAATATGATATTTTTATGGCGTACAATACTTCAATTATTTGTTATATATTTGATTGTTGTATACCGTAATCATATACCGTATACCGTATATGATTTCTCAAAAACTATGATGTGATATTTAGCCTGGCTTTCGAAATGTATGTAGGTATTCGTTATCATTAAACGTTAAACAATACTACTTCTTCGGAATCAAATAATATGCTCGCGTTCCTGGTTTCATTTTGTAAAGTTTCTAGTAATTTTTTCCTTTGGTACTCTTGATTGATTTGCAACGAACCCTGTAAAATATTTGTTGCTACGGATTTCTGTTGGATTTTGACGTCTTGAAAGTTAGACAACTCGTCTTGAACGTTTAGCCAGCTGTGCTAGCCAGACGAAGCAGTCTTCGTCACCATCGGACAAGTCGCTATGTTGATAATCTCTGCAAGAGCCCATGGTTGTGAGCCAGAATAATTTTGTTACGTCACTATATTTTCTTTAAAAGAAACCTCGTCTGTGACGTCTGAATTGTAATTGGCAAATAATAATAGTGTCGAGTGCAGACTCATCCTGATTATACTCCAACTTTTCCATAATTTCACTCAAAATCAAGAGTTAAGATCAGGAATGTGACCTAAAACAACAAATCATAACAACAGCGTATATTACTAGCATTTGATATACGGAACACAAATTTTATTGTGGAATGACTGCTATTTTTTTATAAAAATTGATAAATATATAATTATTCCATAAAAAGAATACTATACTATTTTCAATTCTGCCAAGAAATATTTTAAAATAAATGCAATATATACATTATACTTACTTCGAAATATTCATGATAAAAATTATCAAAATTTGATATGTGTAGAATATAAACTTCTAACTTAAATGAGCACAAACTACTTCTGTCCCACAAAGGGATCATATATCTAGCCCTTAATGTAAACAAAGTAACTTGAAACTACTTACTTAGTTTATAATATTTTTCATTACGCAATGATCCGTATATCATACGCTAGTAACAACTGGGTTTATAGCGAGATAACTACCGAGATACATAATTACGGTATTATTACAAGTTATACCATTTTTAACATTGTAATATTAGTGTGTAAGGAATTATTGATCAACAATTTGAAAAATCAGTGGTTTTCATCCAGAAAATGGTTTTGTATCAAATTTATCACATATCTTAGCATATATTACGTGAAATCTCGACAGCTTTTGTATTATTTTTTAGCAAATCATAGACAGTAACTTCGTGTACCTATCTGCAGTAGGCTGCATTGTCTCTTTGTACTCTGCTTATGTTACATTTATTATTGTTTAATGTATGTCCATGCCGAAAAAATTGAAAAACAGTTAAAAACTAATGATCAACATAGTGGAAAGAGACAGCACTGCATCGTTGGCTAAAATTATCAATTGCTGTACAATAGCTCCTCAGTCGGGCTACACTCGGTGAAACTTTTAATTGGACCGGAATCCCCGCTCCGAAGGCGTTTTAATTAGGAAAATTTCCTATGAACAAGCGGACGCGATATAATTTCTATGCAAATTGCGCGTTTAACTTGGTATAATATACAGTAGTACCAACAGTTACTTTGTAAGATCGCGAGCTTCATTTTGCATGAATTTTACAATAATTGGGAGATAATAGTATAATTTACAATGAGATTACTATTTTTGATGCGGTCATTCATCATACTAAATCTAAGAAATTTAAGGACTCAATGTCACCCATCAATGTTTATCACGTGTATACTGCGCGCTGTTATTTTGCGCAATACAAATGTGGGATCATGTACTGGACCAAGAGCCAACCGTATAATATAATTCAATAGACTTTTTTCTTAAACAAGTGCCTCAGAAAAGTAATTGATCAAAACAAACTTAAAAAAAAACGACTATGAGTTTACGCTAGTAACTAATTAATTTGTGATATGAGTACGACGGACATCCATTAAGTTAGCTTCTGAAGCAAAAATACCATTTAATTATTTTTTATCTTTGGTTTTAGGTAATTCCTCCACCAAGAAACGGAATGGAGGACTTTTTGGCGGGAACGGAAGAAGTGATGTTGTCATTTTATTTAGATTTTCTATTTTTTACATTGTTGGGAGTTTTAAAGTACAAAAAACTGATAGTACATTGTGCTTTAAAGTTCCGTTTATGTGAAAATAATGGAGTAGGTTTAAATAAACATGTGTAGCTGAATTTCTTGCGCTCTTCCAAGAAGTTATATATAACTTCAGTAAAGTCTACTATCACTTTACTGGAGGAGTTTTACTATAACGATTCTACATACTAATACAATATGTCATGCCAATGACATTGGGAAATGCGCTAATCTGTGCGCCATGCCATTAAGAAAGAAAAAAAGAAAAAAAAACGGAATGGACGCAGCCGTAATAGCTAGTTGCAGTTCTTGTCACCGTATGTCAAACGAATTTACGTGTCTCTCTATCTCATCGAGCGTAATCACGAGTAAAACAGTTAGCTATAGTAAGTATGGCAACCTCTCTCTGTCGTGTATGCATTTGTATACATTACCGAAATAATTATTTACAAAACACTCGTAAATCTTTAAGTTTGTCTTTAATGTGTAAGTGTTTTAGCTAATAGTATTTACAAAAATAATAGTATTTCATGTTCAGCTGTGTATTGTTGTATTATGACCTACCCTAGTTACGCACATTAGTAAATGTCTAGGAACTAGATCAACAAAAACGAACACGATCACGGAGCAAATACTCCGTCCATTTTAATTCTTGATCCGAGGATTATATTTCGGACGTACATACATATTTTGCTAAACAGATGACGTCAGTCATTTAAAGAAAATGTTCTGACCTTAGTTGCATAAATATTATATCAAAACAGTCTTAAATTAAAAAAAAAAATATCGCGTAATAAATCTATCATGAGTGGTCAATTTGTATATCGACGGCTGAAAGGCAATTTTTTTAGCGACATTTTTTAAAGTTACAGGAGAGAGATTTTAAGTTTAGTATTTGGAAAAATATCATTAGGAAAAAGTATTCAGTATATAGATTTTCATACAATAATAGCATTAATTGTATTAAAATCTATTTAGTAATTTTCGGTATCTTTTTTTTTAAACTCATACATCTTCAAAAAATGTCAGTTACAATAATTATTACCCTTTCGACTGTATATATTTTTTAGTTATCTTCTGCCCAAAGCTTCGAGCTTGTTGATCAACACGTGGTTCGTTTTTCGAGGTAACATCATTAGATTTAGAAGATGGCCCAGTAAAATATGATTGAAAAGAAAATTATAATTAGACATTTCTTGTCATAATCGTTAAATATCATTTTAAGATACTATATGATTCCACCCAGATATATATATATGGACATATTTAGAAAAAGTCATATTTATGGAATTGGGATTTATTTGGTGGATTCTCAGTTTAATCTCATAAAAATAAAGTTCAAGTTGAAGTAAATACTTCAGTAATTGTCTAATTTAATTATGTAGATATTCGTATCGTATTTGTAAAGTTATTTTTGTACTTGAGTTTATATTAGTAGATGATAATTATTTTGTACTTTCCAATGTTTTTATTGTGAAATAGTTTTTCTTAAAGTTATTTATTTTGAGTGACTTTGACCTAAATTAATATTCAGGGTAGGTCTACAATTAATTTCTTTTCCAATTGTGGAGAGGAATGATATATAAGAGAATCATTAAAATAAATACACCGATAAGATTATTTAGTGTATCTTTGAAGTCCAAATTCCGATACTACTGAAATTTAAATGGGACCACTTCGGAGCTTTATTGAACCCATCGAAAAAAGAATCATTGAAATCGGTTCGTAAATAAAAAAGTTGTGCCTGAACTTTTATAGAGATGAATTGAGAACCTCCTCCTTTTTTTGGAGTTAGTTAAAAATAAATAACACCAATTATTCTTTAAGTTTCGAGATTTGTACAAACGTAATGTGTATACAAATACCGCTATACCGTTGGCTTAAAATAATTTTTAACACTATTTATAGACCCGGTTATTAATAGTTGTGAGATGAATACTAATTGTCTTCATTAAACGTAGACGAACAAGCAAAGGTTTGTTTTTAATTCACACCTCTTTCACATAATTGCATATTCATTAGTCAAAGACTTTCCTCGATTCAATCAATTTGCTCGGCGTCAATTACAATCAAATTCCTATAGAATATCCAGCTGACTCTACTTTGGATTTAATAGACTGTTAAACGAAAACTTTTTAAGTCACTTGTCACTTTTCTGTAGAGTTTTATTGGAATGATCTATAGCGTTAGGCACTTAATAATGACTCTAAAAAGCGTCTCGTGATATAATGTTTTAATTTTTTTGCAATACATCCGGGTGTGGATACGTGGTATAGGTATAAGTAAGGCGCGTTACCATTTTTGGATAGAAAAGTGCTATAGAAAACATTACGAAGTTAATGCCGAGAATCGTTAATTTTATTATTTTATAATATATCTATGTAGGTACATTAAAATACTTAGAAATGAGCTTTAACAGTTGTCACCGTAATAGTTAGTGTCTGTTATGTTTGAAGAGCTCAAAAGACTACACTATTAAAAACAAAATATGAAAAGTTCAGGTACCTGTAATAGTTATATCGCCTGTATTGAATGCAAATTTATATTCGATTCTTTGAGGTATTCATAACAAACTTTATTATTTGGTATGTAGTAATTGAGGTTACAAGTTATTAAGGTTTTAATCTACTTAAAAAAAAGAGGAGGTTCTCAATTCGTCGGATTTTTTTATGTTATGTAAGTTCACCGATTTCTCCGGCGTTTGTAAACTTATTAACTAGTTAGATCTTTATTAATTTTTATTAATCACTGTAAATATTTATTAAAAAATCATCACATTCTGTTTATAACATATTCATTTATTCAATTATTCACAGTATTAGTGACTTTAAAGCAAGATATGAAAAAGATGATAATAAATAGAAATTTAACTTAGCCAAAGCGTTAACTGGCGGAAATGTCAAAAGAACTCGCATACGTAGGCGAGAGTGTGTAAGTAAAATAATGAGATTTGAGAAGGCGAAAGAAGAAAATTGCAATACTTGGCACTCAGTTCTGACTACCTCGTTAGACATTTTGACTTAGTTCATATACTCGTATTTACTTTAGAAAAAACTAAATAATCGAGACGATTACTTATACCAGTAAATTGTGATCCCAAACCGAGCATTATGTTTGCACTATCTAAACGGCCCGTACAATGCACTGAGTGGAGTAGTGGAGTGATCTGAGACAATTGCATATAGATTCGTTTCTTAAAATGACACGAGCTCGAGACCTTCAAGTGGTAAAGCAGATGAGCAAATCACTGCGCTAATAGATCAGTCATATAATACTAGGATGAAACACTTACTTTCAATCGATCTATAATATATCCTAGGAGTTACCTCCATATTGCCCTTTTGCAATAAATGTCGTCTGGAAAGTTGAGAACTATAATTGGTATTCATACGCGTACTTCATAAACCTTACGCATCTACCAATGTAAGCGCGAGCAAACTCGTAAATCACATTTTGTGTTAATTTATTAATAGATTAGTTTTCGAGTTACGTACTTCTGATATTACTAACAATTTAATTCGTTTGCTCTGTATGTCTATTATAGTTAGTCTCATACCATATACCGTATGGATAGGTGCTCTCTATAAAATGTACTACATATGCCTTTCTACACTGATTAAGATAGATACGCAATACTTGTGGGTAGGAAAATCGGGCCACGTGTTTTGTTATTATCAGTGGCTATATTTAATTCATATTAATGCGCCAGACAATACTCACCTACCACCTAGTCTCAAACTCTCCATGCCCAGTCCCGAAACGACTTAGAAAATTCGTCTCTTAAATTGACCCGACCGGGAATCGAACCCGGAATCTTCCGTGCTCGGATGTAACGTCTAAACCACTGCGCCATTGAGGTCGCCAAAATTTAATTATATGTAATGGATAAGTAAAATATTTCGGATGTTAGGTCCTTAAGCGGAATCAGTCCGAATTACTACCACCATCTTACTCGCTAATCCTGCCGCCAAACAGTAGTGCTTGCATTATTGTGTTCCGGTGTGGAGGGTACGAACGGCAGCTCGGGAAATTTTTGGCACAAGAGGCGTAACAGCTTTCTCCTTAGAGTCGTCAATGAATTAGCAATCGAAAGGCCTTTTTTAGTCTTGATACAGTGTATATTTTTATTTAAACTTCATTGCACAAAAATGTACAACTGGCGGACTTAATATCACATGGCATTCTCTACCAGTCAACCATAAGGCTAAACGGAAAAAATATCGGTGCCACATATATTTAAAAATGAGAGTGCTAAATTAACCAGAAATGATATTATTATCATTGAAGAATACAAAACGTAAAACGTACTTATCAATAAATATAATAATATATGTGTATGTCAGTGGACCTAAGTCCGCTTACCATCGGGTGGACTGTTTGCTTGTTCGACTTACCAGTAGCATAAAAAAAACCATAAACATACTGAACTGTTTTTTAAGATTTCAGAGATAAATTGAGACATTAAATTGCGTAAAATTTAAATTGGTTGCCGGTTTTTTTTTGATCGCAAGTAGGTACATGAGATGATCATAATGTTATTCGTGGTTACGTAGGTATATCTTATGTTACATAAATATTAACGAATGACGTATAAAAGAATGAAATAAGTACACTATATCATCTTTCAAAAGTTAAGCATAAGTTTCAGTTGCGTTTTGCAACTTGGTGGCATGTAAATATTGACAGTTATTCTCTATTTTGATTTATTTTAAACACAAATGAATTGTACTGTAGCTTACATTTTAATATATTAAGTAGGCACAAATTTTAATTTACTTTTGACTAAAGAATAAATTTCATTATAAAATTAATTATTAGTTTTTCCTTAAGTATAGAAAATTGGGATGCATTTAAAGGTACTTCAAAATTAGACAAAATTGCTATAAATTGTTAATAAAAAATATAATGTTATACAATAAAATGATACTCCTTTATTAAAAAGATATTAGCTTTAAAAAATTTAAAGACGCTATAAAATAATTATTGCCAATAAAAAAAAATAAGCAATTATTTAAAATAGATTGTGCTATGAAAAATAACATTTTCTATGAACTAAATAAATAAACTTGACAAGCCGTCATCCTGACAATGCCGACACATTCGGCGCAGTAAATGGAGTTGGTGCAATTGCGCGACGTTTCTTCCTAGCTCTTGGAAATAACTCGGAAATACACCTACTAGTATATATAAGATTGCTTTATGTACATATACAAACAGCAAAAGATAAACAGAAATAGAAGGATATAGAGATGTTTCAAGATTACATTTCTCGACTTCAACTATCTCTTTAGAATGCGGACTCCTGTTTCAATACTGCTTCACTTATAAAGCGGATTCCGATCTGATGTCTCGCAGGCCGGCAGCGGCACGCTCGCTTCGCTCGTTCAGCTCGCGCTTTGTGGTAAAAAGACCTAACTTTACTTAACCAAAAAAAGTGTTATAAATATATCGTCGTGTTAGTATAAAGTTACACCAAAATTTGCAAAATTTTACCCAATGCGAAACAATCTAAACCTTAGCTTGCATTTATCCTCACAATTATTTCCCAAGCATTTATTAAATTACACCACATTAAAGTTTCAGTGGTTAAAGTTGTAACCAAAATTTTATTTTGAAAACCGTTTTTCAAAACCGAAGTTTTTCATTTTTTTATAGCGAAGACTATCGAAAGTAGCAAATTTATAGCGAAAACCGTCATTTTTAAATATTGAGATTTGTAGATAAAATTACTAATTCTATAGCTCCATTATTATATATCCCTAGAAAATTTTACTAAAAATAAAAAAAATATATAGAATCATATATCACAAATGAAAACAAAACTAACAAAAATATTTTGTAATGAATAAGAATAAATTTTTGCTTTACGTAGTTGTACTCGTACCTGTAATTTAAATGTTAAATGTATGTTCTAAATTTAAAAACCTGTGCAAGATATCGCCTCTAAAATACTTTGGAAAAAAATGTAGTCTTCTACTTGTTCAGTTAGTGACCACAATCCATTGACTGTGGAATGAAAAAACTAAGTAAATATGTATTCTAGTTATTATTATTTTTTCGCTCCGAGGTCCAAGGTCCAACGGAAAATTTTTAGAATTGCCTCGGTGTCCGTCTGTCTGTGTATATCGTTTTCTAAGTGACTATTAGTCGTAAACGGCTAAAATTTGTAACAGTTATAGTAATTGGTGACCCATTGACAGACGTTAACGTTAAAAGTCGAACGAATTTAAAGTTGCGTAACATGATAGTCTGAATTATTATTTCGCTTCTTAATAATTTTTCGAAAATACGTGTAAAAAGAGTGTTAGCGGATGGAAATGTCAAAAGCTCTCGCATATCTAGGCGAATATGTGTAAGGAGAATGATGAGATTTGAGGAAGCGAAAGAAGTATGTCACTTGTCAGTTCTCTTTGACTACCCCATTAGGGATACAGCGTGGGAATATGTATGTATGTACGTGTAAAAAGAGACTTTTTGAATTCAATTGTATTCTGGCCATGACATTGTATATTATCACAAAAAGTATGTACTTACCTACTTGATTCAGAAAAAATGGTTTAGGTATTTAAAAGATTTAATTTTACTAACTAGTCTTTGTTGTTTGAAATCAAAGCGACAGAAGACGTTATAAGAAGAAATCGATTTAAAGTGTTTATTAAATATAACCTAACGGTGCTTTGCGTTTCGTTAACCTTATTGTAAGTAGTCTAAAATTTAAAAGATTTCAGATCTACGTATTTTTAAGAATATTTTCTGTAATCGTAAGTATTTTCAATTAAAAGATATAATTGAAATTGAGAAAGATAAATTGTTAGCTCAGATTAATCAAGTTACCTACAGAATTTATTTCTGCAATTATATACGAGTACCTCTTTGTCACGAAATCCTATTCACCCTAAGCAGTCTGCAGTAATTCTTGCGGCAACTATGGAGAGCAATCAACTTGTTCGTACAATAGTTGAAAAACAGCCGTTGCGTTGCAAACCACGGTCCAGAATTTATTCGATATACAATACAACGAATTTTTTATTTATTTATTTATTTATTTATATATATTTATTGCACACACAAACATTACAAAAAAAAAAGATACATACAGAAAGAATGAGCAAAAGGTACAGCTTATTTCTAAAAGAAATTTCTTCCAGCAGACCTGCGAGAGTGACAAATTCAAAATAGAAAAGATAGACACTGTTTGTACTTGCTACAATGATAATAAAATACACTAATATACATTACATATATATACTATACACAAATATAATACATATCACATTTTAAATACATAAATATAAATATAAACATAGGGACAGATAAATATACTTAAAGCTGTAAATAAATAAATAAAAGTTTAACGTACATTTTTCATGTAGTGCTCCTTGACAGCATGCTTGAAACAAGCAATGGACTGGCTTTCCCGAATGTGTGAAGGAAGATCATTCCACAGTCTTACCGCTTGAATAGCAAAGGATTTTGATAAGAACTCAGAGGAGTGAGGAGGAATTTGAAGGAAAGTACTAATGTCAGATCGACAGAGTTTATTAGGAGGACGAAAGTTTTGAAAACGCTCTTTTAAGTAAGAAGAAGATGAGGAAGAATATTATAGAGTGAAGAATACTATAGAGTGAAGAAAGAATGTGAAGATTTCTACGAAGACGAATGGGAAGCCACATAAGTTGTGCCCTGAAATAAGATACGTGATCATATTTACGCAAGTTAAAAATTTAACGAATGCATAGTTTTTTGCAATCGCTCTATTTTATTGACTAAATCTTCAGTAGCATCCAGAAAACAAATATCGGCATAATCAATAATAGGCAATAGCAAAGTCCGAGTAAGAGAGACCTTAGTTTTTATCGGTAGAAAATTTTGAAGACGCTTTAGGGAATGGAAAGAATTGTATACTCTTTTACAAATTTCATTGATGTGTGCAGACCAAGATAAATTTCTGTCAAATATAACTCCCAAGTCTTTAACAGAATCGGTAAAAGGTATAATAACACCGTTATAAGTAACAGAGAGCAAGGTGGAATAATCGGCTAGCTTACACATATGCCGACTATCAATAATAATGACTTGGGATTTATTGGGATTAACCAACAAACCATAAGAATCAGCCCATTTGGAAACTTTCTCCATATCGCCATTCACTTTACCAATAATCGCACTAATATCGTTTATATTAAAATGTCGATAAAGCTGCAAACCATTTGCATAGAGGTGAAAGTTGCAGGAAAGTGTTTTAGTGATGGTGTTTATAAATAAAGAGAAAAGAAGAGGAGAAAGTACGCCGCCTTGGGGAACGCCCGCAGTGAGATCACACCAGTCTGACATAGAAACTTCCGAGCGAATACACTGCGAGCGATCCCGAAGATAAGAACCGAACCATGAGCAGGCTGTACAAGATATGTTGAGAGAATTAAGGACGCCAAGAAGAATGCCAAAGTCAACAGAGCTGAAAGCATTGCTAAAGTCAAGAAGAGTAAGAATAGTGAGAAACTTATTGTCAAGGGCGAAACGTATGTCATCCGTAACGAAACGTATGTCATCCGTAACTTTAAGGAGAGCAGTAGCAGTACTGTGACCAGGACGAAAGCCAGACTGAAAAGGATTAAGTAAGTTATTAGAGGTAAGATAGGATAGGATAGGTAAGAATTTTGTAATAGGTACATCTTTGTTACTTTTCTACAAGAACTAAAATTAGGAATTTATTAACACTCAACACCAAAAAACCTTCAAAAGTTTTTAACTACAGTTAGTAGTTCTAAAGATTATTCCACAATTAGAGTCCAGAGATGAAGATTCTAAAAATAGCTAGACTGATGATCAATGAACTGATTGAAATGAATGAAATGACAGATGATGTTATGAACGTCATTGAACCTTGCATCATTTGTTATTTGCGTTTACAACATCGCATTACAAATTAATAGAAAGCTATAACATAGTGCATAGTTTATACAATGTAGTATTAAGAAAGTAAGCATAAATAATTTATGTACTTTATCAGAAAAGTAGTGACTGAGTAAAGTTTGCTTTTAGTATTCCGCCCGCGTGCGGTCAGTCAAACGTCTGCTTTTTAAATACGCCCTCACAGACCCCTGTCTCATACATACAAAATAAGTAGCAGTAGAAGCTGGCCTAGTTTGGTTTCAGATGTGGAACATGTCGGATGTTATGGCTACCTAAAAGTGGTATATTTCATGTAGATATATTATCTATACTAATATTATAAAGAGGTAAACTTTGTTCGTATGTATGTAAAGGATAAACTAAAAAATGACAACTAATTTCAAAAATTCTTTCATCTGTAGTAAGCTATATTATCAGCGAGTAACATGGAGTGTATTTTATTTAAAAGAATTCGTAATACTGCCTAAGAAATAGTATGTAATATAATAGTACATATAATATGTAGTATGTAATATAATTTAAAAATATGCCTGCGATTGCTCTTACTGTAACGACCGTAAGTTTTGTGTGTGGAGATATACACTTGTTTATATCACACACTGACATACGCAATGATGATAAATACCAAGACGAGACCACTAACAAGACGGAGCGACAGGCAACGCCTTTCGCCTCTTTAAATTGCATGATTGTCCTCATGCACTTTCGCCGATATAATATGCGAATGATTTTGACATTTCTGTGAACGAACCCTTAAGTGTTATCTATACATATAAAAGGCAATGTATGTATGTATGTATGTGTGTATGTTCCTTATGGACTCCGAAACGACTGGACCGATAGACGGAGCGACAGGCAACGCCTTTCGCCTCCTTAAATCGCATGATTGTCCTCATGCACTTTCGCCGATATAATATGCGAGCGATTTAGATATTTCTGTGAACGAACCCTTAAGTGTTATCTATATATATAAAAGGCGATGTATATATGTATGTATGTATGCTCCTTATGGACTCCGAAATGGCTGGACCGATTTCGATGAAATTTTCAGGGAATCTTCAGATTGCCCTAGACCTAGAGGGTGATCCTGTAAAGTTTGGTAGTGATCGGATCAGTAGACATTTTTTGTTTTGTTTTTTACGCCCAGTGAAACGGGCCGGGTTTGCTAGTAATAAATAAATAATAATAAATAATAAAATATTATTTCATAACACACATACATACACAAAGATCATAATTGAATTAACGTGGTAATGGTAGGTAATTACTCTGTGATGCATGATGATAATTTTATTCTATGTACCTACTTCGTTTGTCATATAATTGTAGGTGTATAATTAAATATAATAATGTAATTAATGAATTATCAAATGAATCGACTAATTTTATTTTATTTTATGTTATTTTATCTTTTTTGTTTTATTTCCATGAGCTTAGGATTGCGTTTACTTATCTGGGAATATTTACATACTTGCATTGTTAGTGGATGGGTATACCAGCATCAGTTTTTTTTTTGTTTGCTATCATGTGATGATGACTTTTGGGTTCACAAATGTATACATTTGATAACTGTGTCTAAGTGTATCTATTAAATAACATCTTACACTTCCACATTTTGTCTATAAGTATATATTTATCTGTTTAATGTACGCTGCACCAGGGGTACGTTATAGAATGTGAATTTCTCTGGTTCAAAGATTGAAGATTGGTGTCCGTAATTTTACTGTGGTGGCACTGAAATTCAGCGCCGCGGCTGGTGCCTAGCGCTGGTCGCGACATCATGCTGAGTGTTCACCATTTTCAGGGGACGTAGCACAGTGCGTGACAGCGTTGTTTCATTCATTCATTCGTTGTATTTACTATGTAATTGTGTCATGTACTGTGTTGTGCCATTGAAATAAATATTATTATTATTATTAAGTGTACCAAAAATCAAATAAGTGTTGCCTACGGAGGTTACTTTGAAGTGTATATACTTAGATACACAAGAAAAAATTAAACTTGTGTTATGGGTATCTCGGTTCTGTCGCACATTGAGAACACAAACTAAAATTTATTATTAATAAGAAAATAGTGGACGTTATATCAAAAAAATTATAGCATGCGTGTAAGCAGGTATTCGTGTGCGCGAATGCATCTGTGTGTCTAAGTGACTGGGTGAGTAGATGTAGAGTATACTCTATGATGTAGAGTATGTGCATACGCGTATGACAGAATATTATGTATATTAGTGTAGTCTATTTGCGTAAAATGTTCTAACAGTATAATCTCCTATTTTGTTAAATTCAACCATAATTAAGTAAAGATTCTGTTTTAATATAATTTAAACTATGCAACGAATTCACTATCTTATTTTTACATTTAACTTTACAATTGGGATAAATATTGCATTGTTCGTTTGCCAGATTATACAGATGACTACTAATAATATTGAAGTGACGTTTAGCTAGACTAGTTGTAAATAAATAGTGATTTTACTAATAGATGTGGACTGAGTATTAGCATACATTGTTTATTTTCGAACACTGTTGTAATCCGAGTGGCCGGTTCACGAATACGGTAGTAAGGCTAATATTATAATTTTTTCATTAGTAATAAAACTGTATAAAATAAATCAAGATATGTACGTATCTATGTACAATAAATCAAATTAGGTCATTATATCCACTGCTAGATTTTCTATTGGAGCTCTACATATTCGGATAAAAAGGACTAAGTTCGGTATAAAGAACAAAGAAGTTTTGAACAAGGAGATCTAAATACATAGGTGCAAAGTCCTATATAAAAAATAACTCCAACGGGAATTGAATTTTATATTTATCAAGCTATACTGCTCCAACCATTATTTAATTAATCACCGATGGAAAATCGGACGAACCGATTAGTATGCCATTTTTTCGTGTGAAAGCTACAATATTCTAGAATGTTCTAAACTATATTTGGTGAAAATAGATAGAGATTAATTTTCATTTATTATTTTATTTTAGTATTTTATATAATTTGTAGGATCCCGAAAATCCATAAACGATTAAATTGATTAATAAATAATCTTTTCTCTAGTGATAATTTTCAGTCAAAGATTGACTTCACTGTTAAATATTTACGTTCCGTTAATGCTTTATTATTCTTATTAACGATTGTCTCATTGCAATCGTCAATAGCACCTAATTAAAACTTAAGTATTTGGTAGTACGCTTACGATCGCTTGAATTTCACATGTTGTTGAAAAAATTCTCAAAAGTAAATAACAAAATTAGCGGAAGAAACGAGCAAATTAATGAAGAGGCGCATGACTCAGAGGACGGAACTGAAAATTATTTACATTTCTCTGGACAAGCATCTTGCTTCATTTTAACCGCAAATATCAAAAGGCTCGTTTGGAATAAAACTATTTTTTTAGAAATGTCTGTTGAATTTCGTCCATAGTACATGAAAATACAGCTTTTTAAGATTTGTTGGGAGCTCTATCCTTTCAGAGTCAGGAGCGTACGACGCAAATTAAAGAGTGAGCTCTGTTTCTCAGTACTGTGACAATAATATTTTGAAAAAGGTTTATTACATTAATTTATGCCATTTCCATTTCTTACGAAATTTTAAGCAATGTTTGTGATGATGATTTTCTTTAGAATTACAAACAATTGACATCGTTTATTGTTAACAAAGTAAATTAAATTATTTTTTAATAAATCATATATTTTTTTTTATGTATAATAATTCAAACACACATATTATAACACATTCTTAAGCTGCATTCCTAACGGGGTTGTCAGAGAGGATGCTAAGCATCGCGGTCCTTATATATTTCGTTCGCTTCCTTCAATCTTATTATTCCCTTCACACGCTTTCGCCAAGTTATGCGAGTGCTTTTAACATTTCCGTCAGCTAGCACTGGTCTCCTTTGGGTTTTGCCACCACTCACATTCGCTTGCAGATTCTCCTCAACAACCTCTAGTCACTAATTCTATCTATGTTCCCGATCATTCTGAGCATTCCGTTCTGCATTTTTACATTAACGTTGTTATCGAATCCTGCCTATCATACTGCGTATAGTATAATTGCTTATTTTGTTTACGAGAGTGAAATTACACGTTTCTGAGAGATGGCATTTTCACTGCATTTATCATATTTTATTGTAGTCTTGAGATTTTGTTTTGCAATATGCTGGTATTTTGTGTTCCTCGTAAACTAGAATGGTTTAGGAAGAAAACAAAATGCGCCAAGGTGTACTCATCTAACCACGTAGGTCGTAGAAGTCGGTCAAGGGATAAGGCTTACTTTAAGGAGTTCGTTAATGGGCTAGAAACTTGTCAATATATGCTTCTGCTTAACCATATATGAGCCTAAATACCCATAGCTAGAAGTAGCGTCAATATATAGTTTTGTTGTGCCTCAATTCTCTGCTTTCTCCCAATGGCAAATGGCGCAAAATTGCAAAATATGTTTGGCAATATTTTTAGTAAAATAAAATAGAAAATATCTGTCCACCGTTGTGATCAACACGTAGACACCTAACGTGTCGAGGAGGACGGCATTCAGACGAGAGCACTCAGCGTCTCGCGTCGTTTCCATTCATTGTGGTGATTGCTCGACTCTCATTATACTCACACTCGTCGACTTTTTAGACGATGACTGCTTGGAAACGACTTCTTGAATAGAGATTGCAAATAACAATGCTATTTTGGTCAACTATTTATTTATAAATATTGAGAGTTGTGGTTGTAATAATTTTAAAAATAAAGTCAATAAATAATATTCTGCAAAAAAAAAATAAACATACACATGTAACATTAGCGACGAGAACAGAAACACCAAAAGAACCAACGAAAATAATCTAACTATATTGTATAATTGTATAGGTATCTAACTATATTGAAAATCAATTAATTATAGCTCATGATTAATAAAAGCTAGTAGTATAACTTCTTTATATTTTGTTGTAAACCTACTGAAGTACTTAACTTTGAGAAAAAGGAATATCGATATTATTGAATTAATAGAAATGGTGAGCCAAGGTACGAATAAAATCAGAACACGATAAAAAACAACGTTACTGTTCGCATCGCTTTGTATGTTGTTGAAAACGCGAACAAAGCATTTATCTGCATGGTATGCTGTATTTCGATGGCTGAATAATCGTAATTTTCTAAAGATTGAAAAATTAAGGTGCCAACACAATTTATATGAAAGTACTGAATGAAACCGCACATTTCAAAAGTTCCTACAAACTGTTTTATAACTTATCACACATTATGTTTCTTTAAAGTCGAATTATTTCAAACACATATTTGATTGTCACCTACTCGAAGTAAAAACGGGTGGTATTTAAATATAATTTCAAAATAAAAGCTTGTGGGTTCATCAAAAATATCCACTCGAGAGTTCTACGCATCTTTCTCTATATTTTTTAGCAAAGTGCTTCTCGCACGTCGATCCCTTGATTCCGTTTCAGGTGACATCAAAGAAGACGGTCCTAAAAGAACTTTTTTAAACGAGAAAAATGTTGAGAACTGTACGCAAATAACAGGCGACCGTCAAAAGGAAGACATACGCTTAAGTTCCCCGGTAACTACGTCCCTTGCTTGCTCCCTTTGTGAATGAAATAAAACCTTGTCGCGGCAGTGGTGTGCGCAATGGCTGTGGCAATGTGCCCATGACATTTTCAAAATACGTAGTATTCACTTTCATGTGAATATAATGAAATGGCAATATGATTATTTCTCTTAATAACAAGTGAAGTTTCCAACATTGCATCTCTAAATAGTAGGCTTAAAATAAAATCGCAATCAACATTTATCGGTGTATTTTCTTATAAGTTCTAAATTTCTAAGCGAATTTCAATGCATTTTCGCCATCGTTTAGAACATTTAATGAGAGAACTTTATATGTATAGGTATTTCAATTAATAGAAGTATTTGAAATTAAGTACCCGTGCAAAGACGCGGAGCGTATGGAATATATTTGCTGCATATTACTTCCTATTCTTGTATCTTTATATATGTTTAAATTATATATATTTTAATCGCACAGTCGATACATATTTTTACCTGTATTAGTATTATTACTGCATATATTGTTAGCCAAAAATCAAATTGCGACATCTTAATTCGTCCTATCAATAACCACTAATGAAGTGCCAATCTGTCAATGCTTTTTAATATAGGTATTACATTTTATCACTTATATGTCATACATCAGGTCATTAAAATTGTATTATAAAAATTATAATATCCGTAGATTAGAGCGTGATAGATATCAGCCAAAATCGGAATCCCTTGGGAGAAACTCAGGCCGGGCTTCAACCGCACCCGTCTATTTGTTGCTCGTTACAGCGAACCCTGACCACTAATGTTATGAATAATTGATGCTGAAACGTCGACGAACATAATTACATTAGATTTTTGTGAAATATGTACACACCATTAGATGAGGAAATAATTAGTACATTTAGAAAATTAATTTTTAACGTTTCATAAATAGAATTTGACGGTAAATATTAAATATTGACATCACGAAATAAGTATTTTATTATGCTTATCCAGAAGAAGAAAGAAGATTTCAATTCAAACTATTGTCAAATATTTCAATAAAAATTTCTAAACATTGTTGTAGAAAGACTTTGTCACGAAGTGACTAAACAATCTTGTGGTTAATTGTTGAGTAATTGTATAGGTACATACATATATATGTGCGTACAACGTACATCCATAGAATATAAATAGCTCCGGACGCCGCACTTGAGCAGCAATGGTGAAGTAAATCAGATAAAATGACACCTGTATTTACGACACACGTTTATTATTAGATAAGTCGAGCGGCTGCCATTTTGTCAGAAAACAGCAACGCTAATTACAATGAGTATTGTAATATGTAATTATATCTGTTGTGTATACTTAATATAATTATGCATGTGAATAATGTGAATGTGTACATCTCGTACACATTACAATATCAATAGAAAACAGCACTCATATATCTACATTTAATTACATTTCGTTTGCCTCACTTTGTAGATGGGACGGGCTGTCGGGTGTTATCAGTTACAGGATGTCGGGTCTATGTCTTTATTTATCGAAACCCACTAGCTAAATAATTTATCAGGGATGTTACCGTTATGTAAGATGATTTATTTTCATAAATGATTAAGTTTTTACAAAAATATCAATTACGAGAGTTGAATGCACATTACATATTAAAATTTAATTTGAAGTTGCTTAAAACACAAACGTGTTTCAAACTAAAACCAAAACTGGGTATGTGTCATTTCTCAACGAAAACAATTACTGAAACAAACGGGACCCGTTCAATTTACATAGAGGGGCGATGGCGCCCTGGGTAAAATACGGGACGGGGGGTGATTAAAATCCCTAGAATACACGTCAACGTGTTGACGTTTTGATGAGGCGAAATAAATTTGTGAGGGAGTCGAAAGAAGCCCGGAGCGGACGCGTGCCCCGAGAAAATGAAGGCAATCAGCGGACTGCGACACCTTTATTTTAAAACGTTCTACGAATATTCAAAAATATTCGTCATAAATATTGCAAATACATAATATGTCACAGGAACAAATTTAAATAATTTAGTTATTATGCATACTATATAAATATTGTTTGCATATTGTACAAAGTAATCATTATTGAAGATTGAGATTTGAGGAAGCTAAAAAATTATTTAAGGATCACGACGCTTCGGGTTTCGTCCTCTCTGACTACCCCGTTGTGGATACAGCGTGAGGATATGTATGTAGATATGTAGATATGTATGTGTGTGTGTGTGTATGTATACAAGCTTTAAAACCTCTTTTTTAGCGTTTATAGGTTGAAATCAGAAAATTGGTAAAACATTTGCTTTATTATTTGCGTTAATACAGTTTTGATCATAAAATTTGTTTCACCATAAAACATTTCACCTTTTATTTCGCTTTTATATTTGTTTTCAAAGAACAATAATGATTTGTTCTTTCGTTGCCAAAAAAAAGTATAAATTCGTTTGTTATATCTCTAATCTTTGTTATTTATTTAGGTATTTATTAACTATCTAATTGTTTTTGTCTAAAGAAAATACATAAATCACGGTGCTTCGTAATAGAGGATACGCCGCCTTAGGTCATCAAATCAAACTTACATTAGGAATTTCTCATTTTGGGTACTTGACAGTTTTGTTATATGCGAAATTATGAATCTCAAACTTTACAATGTGGCAAAGCGAGCCTATATCAAACTGTAGTAGGAGAGCATAATGGAGCCGTCAACCGCTGCCGACACCTCGTCACCCATACAAGGGTGACCATTTAAAAGTTTTGCGTTTTGCGGACATATCTCGCGGGACATATTATGACAACAGGTTCAAAAGTGATATAGAACATTTTCCACACGATGACGGCTCACGCTCTATACAAAGTAATTTAAGTTTAAACACTACATGTGTGATCGCTTGGCTGTAATTCAAAAGCTATATTCTGTGTTATTATTGAAATTTGCAATGTGAACTATTTAATATCGAAAGAGGTCAAACGGGACCTAATATGTACAACTAGATTAAACTTGTGTATATAACTTTGTAAATGAGGCCAGTTTTATTTATGAATATCTACTAATAATATTGTTTCGTCCTCTCTGATTACCCCGTTAGGGATACAGCGTGAAGATACGTATGTATGTATATACTGTTTGTTCACAATAAAAACAATCCTATTATTTTGTCTTATTCTGATTTTTCAATGTTACAGTAGCAAGAAATAATTTGCCTGCGTATTGCTGACACAGTTTAGACGTTACTGCGAGCAATACGATGATGTTATTCTGATTTAAACTATAGCGATGAACTGTCATTGCTTTTGCTTTGAATTAATGGCACAGATGAGAAATTAAATAAACGCAATAAGAACTTTTACCATGTTCCTTTGCACTATTTACTACTAATAATTTACATCCATTTAAATAGACAATATTGCTGAAATCTCACGAATTTTGAAATGTCTATGTATAATGTACATAATTATTTATTACAATGAGTAATTTAATTACATCAAAAGAATTACGCATAATGTTTCATTATTAAGACTTAATTGTGTATTAATGACGGTGCCTTTACATTAATAATAGAAGTTTATTTTCTCTATTTGGAAATTAATAAACTGAGTAAGAAGATTAATTCCTTTTAAAGATTCCGTGATACCTTTTTTATTAGTAAACAGGACATTTAATTTTTAGCATAGTATTATTTATATAATGTTGCACTGTAAAATAAATGTGAAGTAATATTATACAATAACGGTCTGTCAGGAATATTCTATTATAATATTATAAACGCGAATCATGGGACTGCCAAACGGCTGTTAGGGGGCGCCACCACGCGTGGCGATGCATAACGAACTGCCCCGCGCTAAGGGTCGTGAAATCATAATATATGGCGAAGGGGAATATTTGGAGTTTAGTTTTTGTGATGAAAAAAGTTATAAAAATATAACACTCAGTTGTGTCTGTAAATATCGATACGAAATAATGAAATATTCGTATTTTTTCTAATTGTAAGAGTTTATATTGCTACAATCCTATTAGTGACGAAGCGAAGACAAGTGTGTACGATGTAGAAATAACAGCACATTATATTTGTTTGTTAGTTATTCCAAATTGGGCATTTAAAATTACAATAAAATAGAGGAAATCGGATAGGTCGTTAGAAACATACATAATCTTGTATGTAGCTATATCCCTAACAGAGTAGTCAGAGAGGACGGAGCGCCAAACTTCGCGGTGCTTACATACTTCTTCCGCCTCCTCGAATCTCGTCATTCTCCCCACACATTTTCGCCTAGGTATGTGGCTACTGGCTATTTGATCTTCGTAAGTCAGCCTTGGTCTTCCTTGGCTATTAGCACTCACTTTCGCTCTGTAAATTTTCTTCGTCAGTCTCTCATCCCTCATTCTTTCCAAGTTTCCGAACCGACTACGCATACCTTTCTTCATTTTTACAATAACACTGTTGTGCAATCCTGTCATACTGCGTATCTCTTCGTTGCTTATTTTATCTATGAGGGTGACGCCGCACATATTTATAAGAGATCGCGTTTCTACTGTTTTGTTAGATAATAATATAAAAAGACAACGCAAAAGTGACACATTGAGTTGCAGCGAAAAGTACAGAATCATATCGTTAGTAAAATTATTTTAATAGTAAACTGTGCAAAATTTTCACAATAATAATCAGTATTTTAGTGATATAAATATTTAAGCGAGCAATCGAGTCATATTGCTTGTATTTACTTTATACGTATATTCGTTGATGTGTCTGTTAGTTATAGCGTACTTTTGAATGACTTGACCGATTGAAGTCATATTTTAACAGTATATGAATTTGTTTTGTAGATTGTCATAATATAGCCACGTTAGCCATGCTAGGATCCAATAGGTAACGCTATACTTCGTTATTAACTAATTTCATGTTTAATGCGGATATAACCGCAGGGCACACCTAGTATTTTTGTATACCCTTTCATGCACTAGAAAAACAGCACCCCATCGACGATCGATCGAACAGGAAAAGGTCTCTGTCCAGCGAACGTAAGCTATAACGGAAACAATTATTTTCGCTTTGCACCCTGGATATAGGGAGAAATATTGTATATATTTATTTCCAATGGTTTGTGACTTTTCATTTGTAATATGTAGTTGTTTACAGGGTAACGTTTGATGTACCATATTTTCAGTACTGTTAGAAACGAACGTCTCCATGCACCGTAAATTAGACACTAAAATTAGATCTAAGCTCTAGACTAGTACCTAAGGGTATTACTATCACATGACGATGTTAAAATAATTGAAATACTTTGTCTTTGTTATGCTGACTTTTTACTTACGAGTATTATGTTAGCTGACGAAAATGTCAAAATCGCATATGTGTGAAGAGAATAATGAGATTTGAGGAAGCAAAATAAGTATGTATGGACCGCGACGCTTGGCGATCCGTCCTCTCTGACTACCCGGTTATGGATACAGCGCAATCGCGTTACCGTTTTTTGTAATATTAGAAATTAGGATACTAAAATAATTGATTAGATATTATATAAAAATTATAGTATAACATTTAACATAAATATGTATTACATACATATATATAAAAAGCGATGTATGTGTGTATGCATGTTCCTTATGGACTCCGAAACGGCTGGACCGATTTCGATGAAATTTTCAGAGACTCTTCAGATTCGCCTAACGGGTGATCCTGTAAAGTTTGGTAGCGATCGGATAAGTAGAATTTTTTTTTTATGTTCAGTGAAACTAATGCCCAGTGAAACGGGCCGGGTTTGCTAGTATCTAATATATAATAATAATAATAGATGCTCATTCAACTATTGGATTTTGTAAATATATTCAATGTGAAAACTGCAGGTGCGGTGATTCCTAAACATGAAACTACAACTTGCACTGTCTCGGCTAATGTGTTTACACCATTAGATCTAGAGGTTATAGAGCCAAAAAGATGAGACCCATTGCATCGATCGCACTGTCAGAGATTTAGTACTACTAACGGGAACATATTTATTGAATCGGGAGCTCTACTTAGCTGGTTACGATTTACAACATTCTCTTGGATTTCAACAAACACCGTCGACGTCGAGGCGTTTGCATTAAGTTTTATTACTTCCCGCTTGTAAATTATAGGTGTAATATACGAACAGGAGGGAGGAACAACTGAGATATTTTCCTTGTTAAGCGATAAAAATGTAACATTCAGTAAAATTTTCTTTAGGATTTAGACCATTTACGAGTTGCTTCCCACATTACGGTTCTTATATCTTCGTTTTGTTTAAAAGTGATAAAATGATTTGTTACAAGGACATAATTACTTAACATTAACAGACCTCTTATAATATTCTTACAGTTAAAGTAAATCTTTAATTTCACACTGGTTTAAAGAGAAGAAAAAATAATACGGAAAAAATAAAATTTGGAACTTTCTATGTTTGTTTACTAGTAGTAATAAGATTTTCCCTTAGTAGGGACGGTAAAGGGATCTTAGCCCATACAGCCATCGTCTTCAGTAATAAATAGATAAATTTTTCATATTATTCCATCAAAATCACGTCATACATTTTAGATGTTTTTTGGAATTTCTAGTGATAAATATATTGAGGCAGTTTTTCTAATAGGACCCGCTGAGGCAGGCTAAACCACTACAAAAATATCAACATCTCGCTACTAAATAAGCACTCATTTGAACAATTTCATATAACAGCTCAACAGCGTAGATACTTGGGACGCAAAACTACGCCAAGTTTACAACACAATATCCACTAGAAACCATTTATAAATAATTAAAATAAAAATCCAACCGTTCCCCATAAAATACCGCCAAAAACTGTTTACTTCATATGTCAATGGAACTGTCAAAGTGCCATTGAGATAGAACACATTCAGAAATCGTGATATTTTGGTATCGTTAAAAAATGTTTCCGTAGGTACTAATTGAAGATTTTTCTTTTGTAATTTTCCTTTTAACTTAATTTGAATTTAGAATACATTACGAAATATTCAATGTAGATTTGTAGACAATGTCATGAATTTTTATAAATTAAGAGTCTATGAGATATATTAAGGTGATATTATAAACAATATAGGTACATAGGTATACGTCATATATTTTATATATCTAATGGCGCTTCGTGTTATGAATTAAGGTGAATTAATAATAATTAACTGTATCATGTATGTATCTGATATCTCTTCATTTTTGATCGAGTGACATCCGTATGAGGTGGTAGGCGGCGCCCGTGCATTTATTAGTTAGTTTTAAGTTAAAGGTGGCCGTGGGCACTAAACACACAAGCCGTGCGTGCGTACGCATTCAAACTCATTTGTGAAATTATTATAATTTCTGTAATGTAATAAACAATTAAAAAAGTGATGTTCAACATAAAAGTGCTTTGTTCTGCTGGACCAAGATGGCTGAAGCACCTGACAATACAATAGGCACTCCGTCTGTGCCGCGATATATCTATATATATAAAAATTTAGCTTCCATATGTTTGTGTCCACAAAACTCAAAAACTACCCTATAGATTGTTTTGAAATTTGTTCACAACATAGCTTCTGAACAGGAGAATGTTTATAAATAAAAATTTAGCTTCCGTATGTTTGTCTCCACAAAACTCAAAAACAAGCCGATGGCTGAGCCACAGCGAAGCGTGGCCGGGTTCAGCTAGTATATTTATAAATAAAATGTGAAGGTTATTTGGGTGTAATTATTTCCCAGCTGAAATCGTGTGCAGTGGTGTATAAGGCGCCCTAAATAAATTTCTATACAACATCTTTCTCCGAAAACGGCATTAAGAACATCAACTATCAAGTAAGTACCCATATTAACCCTGAATCTCTCATGCTCACAGGCAGCCCGTTACATATTAGACCTCAATCAAACAATAAAAAAAACAAGACAGGACTTGACAGTTGTAAGGAACGGGTTTAGGACTATCTATAAGCTTAAATAGTAGGTCAACCTCAGTTTGTTTTCGTTTTTAATAATATCAGTAATTAATTACTAGCTAAGGCTTCATTAACGTTAAAATATATATGTATGTAGTCTTTATGTTATTAAGAAATCCAATAATGTTACGTAAAGATTTTATTAAATTCGTTTAATTAATTTCTAAATATATTTGGAAATAATAAAAGTAAAATAAACGCTTCCTCTTTCGTATACTTTTATGCTTTGTTAAATATGTACATAAATATAAAAAATAAATGTAAATAAAATCAATAAACTTTAAAATAAAATAGTCAAATCTTGATTTCTATAGATTTTTCACTACGAGATGTAAAACAGTAGACGGAAATGTCAAAAGCTCTCGCATACCTAGGCGAAAATGTGTGAGGAGAATGATGAGATTTGACGAAGCGAAAGAAGTATGTAAGAACCGCTACGCTTGGCGCTCCGTCCTCTCTGACTACCCCGTTAGGGATACAGCGTGAGGATATGTATGTATGTATGAGATGTAAAATTAGCGAAAATGTTGACATCGTCAATGTATTTGGTTCATTACTTTTTATCATTAGATTACTCTGTGAAAAGGCTTTTATCCGCTAATTCCTGTCAAAATCGATTCTACTGTTTCAGTGATTAGTCCGGATAAATAGTCAAACAGACAACAATTTTTAAAAAGCATGTTTGTGTTTTGGTAACTTGTGAAAAATAACTATATGAGCTTAAGAAAAAGCCTTTATTTCGATTAGACGCTTCAATTTCATCTATTTGTATAGATACATATGAAGGTATCGCTATTACATACATGAATTAAATTGACACTAGATGTAACATATATAGTTTCAACAAATGGTGAGAAGAATGATGAGATTTAACAAATCGAAAGAGGTGGATTACGACATTTGGCGCTCCATCCTCGTTATGTAGGTACCCTGTTAGCATGTAGCGAGAGGACGTGTATGCATATAATAAAAATTGTAAAAGATTTTTTATTCCACTGAATACATATGGAGAAAACTCGCACTGCTGCAGATTTTAACGAAAAAATTTTCTCGTTAAAAACATGTCCAGCGCACAAATTCGTCCAGCGGCTAAGCGTATAGTGGAACGAATTGAGTGGTGCGAGTTACGCGTGTTCACGAAAAAAGTCAAAAATGTTAGACATCGCATATGGTGACACGTCAAAAAACGCCAATGTGTAGGATAGAAAATGCAGGTGAATACGTCATCCTTGTGCCTACGATGTAAAAAATGCATGTGCATTTTATAATTACTACCGGGCAGGGCGACCCGCCCCGGCTTCGCCCCGGTGGGATGTTGAATGTTTGCAACATACCAAATTTTTTTTATTAAGATTGTCAAAAATACCATCCAAATTTCCGACTTTTTCCGTGGGTTTTCCAAAAATTTTTCTTAATACAAACCTTATCTTGGCAATTATGACTACAATAAAAAAGAAATCACTCAAATCTTTCGAGTCGTTTTCAAGCGATGTTCCGTCATACATGTGGTGATGTGGCAATTGATTTTTATTTATATAGATGTTTATGCGTTGTACACAACACATATATTACTAAATATATGACATTCGCATATTTTACTAAACAACAGAAATTGTGCTTCCTACCTTTACTTGTTTACTAATAAAATATACACATCAAAGATTTATTTGAGGTCAAATGAAATAAATAGCTTTTCTTTCGAAAAAGTTTTCGAAGAAATAATAAATGAATTGACATTTCTTAAGAAATCAAATAAAAATAAAATCGACCGCAATTTGGATTATAATAATATCATTCACTAACAATAGCCTATGGAGTGTTCAGGAGGCCGTTCATTCAACAAAAGCGGCGTAACGAGGGCGTGCCGGAAACGGCCTGCTCTGGCGCTCGCGCAGCTTCCGCCATTGGAGATGGGGTACCACCGGTGATATTTCCGTTTCTATTACTTTATATTATGGTATGTGTACAATGTATATATATTCATATCCTTCACATGTTTATGTAACAAACAGTATGTAAAGGCGCTCGTTGTAGTGTTTCGAGCGATCAACGAAATTAAACAATGCTCTGCATTGATGATATGGTTGGGTTAAGTATTTGTCTTGGTTTATTGTTAAATGAAGGTTTAGTCTTTGATCTAGGTCAAAGGTCTTATAAGCGGTTTGAACACCGAGGTAGTAAGTAGGCCAGAGTACGGGTTCGTCTCTGTAATGAAAATTAAGCCTTTGTGTAATAAATGGAAAGTATGAAGACTACTACTTAATATTTGAAGCGAAACAATAGTCGTACATACGTAAATATCCACACACTGTATGCCTCACGGGGTAGACATGGAAGACGGAGCATCAAGTATCGTAGTCGTTACGTACTTTTTTGCCTCCTAAAACTCATCAATCTCATCACCCACTTTCTCCCAGGTACGAGAGTGTTTTAACATTTCCGTCAGCTAATAATTTGGCTATTTGATCTTCATAAGTCAGTCTTGTTTTTTTCCAGGCGTCTGTTATCGCTCACATGCTCTCTAAACTTTTTTCGCTGATCGTTTATCAGTCATTACTCATGCATGTACCCGGAAAACCTAAGCATTCCTTTCTTACATTCATACATATCTTCACGTTGTATTCCTAACGGGGTACTCAGAGGAGTACCCCGTTAGGAATACAACGTGAAGATATGTATGAATGTAAGAAAGGAATGCTTAGGTGCTCCGTCCTAGAGAGAACGGAGCTCCAAGCTTCGCGGTCCTTACATACTTCTTTTGCTTCCTCAAATCTCATCATTCTCCTCACACATTTTCGCCTAGGTATGTGAGTGCTTTTCATTCATTACTATCTTCATTTTTATAATAACATTTTCATCCAACTTAATAATGCTTATCTCTTCATTGCAGTCTAATATTGCGTATCTCTTCATTGATAATATTGTCCATGAGGGTGACATCCTACACAATATTTGTAAGAGATTAGCATTTCCATCACATTCACTTTATTATAAGTTGATTTCGGGCATATCTGGGCGAAATCGAACAATACTGCACTGTGGATGGCTATTCAAGCAGATATACCCGATTTAGACATATCTCTTCACATTGTTACTTAACGTGGACAGACTAATATTGACTTTATTGTCAGATACTACCCACCTCTCCACACTTAGCACACATTTTCCATACCTCGAAACGACACCCTCCAGATTTACAGTTTTATTCACCTATTTGAACATTTTCTATTAAACTCATTTTTTTTTTCACAGGCGTACGTTCATCCTCAGTCCTTCCTGAAAGAAAGCAGTAACGAGCCCGAATATTTTAAATATTTTCCAATTACCCATGTAATAGTTGCAAAAATAAGACAAATCTAAATGCATTGGCACTTGTGCAAATCCAAATAGGTTATAAGAGATCTAAGGTGGCTTTAGGTTTATAATGTGATAATCAATTGCACAGTACTAATTGCACTATATCGACACAATAATAGATTTTTTGCAAGTGTCCGAGAAATGCCCGTGACAAAGAGTCATGTAGAGTCATCAAGTGATTCCATTAGCATATCGTTTTGTCAGTTTTAGCGCGAAATGCTAAATGTAAATTGCTTCAGTAGCTATGCAGCCTGCGATGTGTCGAAAGAAAACGTCTCAGAAGTTCTTACTGTTAAAATGGCGACATAAAAGCTATGTTGACTTTTATTCATTTTGAAATACAACGTTGAATATTATAGCGGTTTTTGTTATCGTGCTTCTTACACTTAAATGTTACGTAAATAAATAATAATCGTAAAGTAATACAATAATAATAATATAATAATAATAATTGTAAACATAAATAATTACTAATTGTATGATCCTAAATGAAATTCTAGGCTTGTAGCTTGAGGTCATTCTGGGAGCATTCTGTAATATCTTAGTGTAAAACGATTTTTAAGACAATTTTAACATACTAGTTATCTATACTAACCTGACCCGGATCAAAACTCTTCGACTTGAATAACGAATGCATTTAAGCATTCACTACCGGAATAGACGGCCATATTATAGTACATGTTTTTAGTATTACATTTTTAAATTAACCTTGATAAAGTAAAGGATAAAATCGCATTTAGTTTTTTAAAAATTGGCCTAGTATGAATGGTACTTGCGTAATGCATTGCGCAATATTGTTTCGTAAGATCAATTGTACACCAAGGATCGCCAACCAAAAAAACAAATTTTCTCGTAGAAATTTCTCTTCATTTAGAATAAGAAATTGAGTATAATGTGATTCTGACGACTTCAATGTACAAATATAATATTGGCGACAAAATATTCTCTTTAGTACATACCCTTAATACTAGTTTGCAAGTATCATTCACTATGTTGTCTCCATACTTCCCTAGCACAGACTCTATATCTCGCTCGAGCTGTCTCGAGCCCCGACCCACTCATTCAAACCTTCGTCTTACACCATAATTCTTTTATTTCCTTGAAAACTATTTCTTGAAAATCTCTAACATTTTGCATTCGCTAAAACTTGTAAACAAGGTGAAATAATGAAAACCTTGAATTCATACCTGAAGTCGGAGATTATCACCAAGGAACAAACGTACGTGTATAATAGGTCTCTGAATTCGGAATAAAATGCAAGGAAATACAGTTATTTTCAAGAAGATTGCCTGTTTTTTTGAGAATACCGTAATCGGGCTTAGTTTTTGAATACGTGCAATGCCTTGTAACGAATAATGCTTTTTCAATTGCACAGCCTTTGGTTGTATTCCATGTTCATATAATATCTTCTTCGTTTTTCGGTGACGTAGAACAAACCTTCAAAAATTACGCAGCCCCCAAGGGAAGACTGGGATATGTGGTACCTTTATCAAAACTTCTTGATCATTCTTGATTAATGTTCGGACACCTCGGGATCTCCCATAAAATGCACTGATGTCTTCCTGACGCCTTGTGCAAGAAAATCTTGAAGATAATTCACCTGAGTCCCCAGTACTCTGCAGTATTAAGGCAGTACAAATCATAAGCTTCGCTGTCCTCCTCACGGTCATCTGAGACATGAAGTGGACGGTGAGGGACCCCGATCTGACTGTATGTAACCCTAATATAGCACTCCCAAACAGGAGATACCGCAGCACTGTTAAATATACATCCCTATATACTAAGAATAAACTTCATTTTTTTTTATTTCACTCATTTTCATGTATGTAACTGTATCATCGTTCTTCGGTGAGTTACGTATCTGAGGCCATAATGATAAATGATGACTAGTTAATATCTATACAATAATATAGTTTTCAATGCTGTTGGTTCTGCAACCATTTTGCTCATAATTCTATAATAAAGTGTAATGAAAAGATAGTAAATAGTAAATACTTGAAAATGGTAAAAGCACCTACAACTACTTTCACTGAACTTTTCACTGATTTAACCATTAATTTTGACTATATTTAAACAATTACCGTTCCCAGATATAGCTAAAGATATACTCATTCTGATTGTTCTAGACTAACCCATGTGCTTCCAGACATAAGTCTGTCAGCATATGGCGGCGGTAAGAATCAAACTTTCTCTGACTATTTCCATTATGACTGTATTGTACACAACCACTTAGCGACTATTCGAAAATTATTTCAGAAAGACTAAAATTAGATCCTCGACGCAGCCTCATTAATACGAGTATTAGGCCATCTATTTCATCCTTCTCTTGTCATCATTTTACAATATTACACATGGCTAAATCTATTGATGTTACTAAATTGTTGTGAAGATAACGGTAGTCATCCTGAAGATTCTATAAAATATAATATTTTCATAATCGATTTGCAATTCTAAAGATTTTAAATTCGATATTGCATAATATTTTGAGATTATCGTTTGCCTGTCTGCTAATACTGGTACATAGCAGCACCTATTTCCAACACGTCGTTCCATATTCTATTTCCGCTTGTAGACATTGACATGATTCAAATGTCCTCTATTTTCATGTACCTCGCATTGACGATTTACGTAAGCGTGTCGAGATTTTAATTAATGCACTATGGTTTTTAGTTTCATGGTTACTTACCTAACATAATTCGTATTATAAACTTCTAAACTTTATTTTAACTTTTAAAATATCTAAAACGGGAAATTTAACGTTTTAACCTTTAATTTTGGCTTGATGTTTCGACCCAGTTGCGTATTCGTATTCAACTAATTAGGTGTAAGAAGATAAAAATTTAGTTTTCTGAAAACGAAGTTTTGTCGGCAACTGTTGTTACTGTTTTCTATTAGTATTTGGTTTCTAAACTACATATTTTGTACGTACAATAATTAGGTATTATGCAAAATGTTTTAAATGTTAAAACGTACCTGAAACAAAAGAAATTCAGATTAATTACAATACTTTTGTAAATAAACAAACTGGAAACAAAATTCCCATACAAACAGTGTGGTAAAATATGAAGAATACAAGTTCGTAATACCATGTGTCTATTTTATTTGTTCTCTATTCTGACAATAAGGTCAGAATAGATTTGATTGTAAATCAAATACGTGCTCATATGCAAATACAAGCACATATATCTTTACATTTATTGAAACATCTTGTTTAAACATACAATATCTAGTACCTATGTTTAAACAACTTATGCAAACCTGAGCTCCGTGCCTCGAAGCAAGAACAACATTTCTCTAAATTCACAAACATCGCGATGTATCTTTAGTGAATTTCGTCAAAAGAAGACATTTCACAAGGTACTGTACCCAGCCAATGTTGTATTTATTTCATCTCCGAGAGGATTAGGCTTTCCCACATCGAAACTTGAGGCAACAGGTGCCTCCCTCCTCCCCTCGATCTTTCCTCGTTGCTACAAAACAACCACAACAAGATAGAATACACCCCTACTAACTAAACACTGCTTGTGCACATCAAGGCGAGAAAAAGTACACACAACTGGTTCTATTCTCTCGTCAGTGCCTCATTTTATTATACTCGTTAAGTAACAGGATCTCGAAAAATATTACTCGTTATTGAATTAGAGACATTAAAAGAGTTTTTTTTGTCACCCATGTATAGTAAGGCTAGTAGTGGTTAGACATGTTAACTCATACGTATAACGTATAGGTTATACTTTTATATAGGAGTCTCGTATAACGACATTTATATTGGGTCCTTACATATGAAATTGGCGTTTTGTACGGGAGGAATATAAACTCAATTTTTTTATCAATTAATCAAAGTATGCACCGTTGTTATCTATGCACTTTTGCCATCTCATAGGTAGTTCATTGATCCCTTTACTAAAAAAACCATGGGGGCGAGAATCAATAAACTCTTTGAAGGCGGTTTGGACTGCCGCATCGTAGTTGAATTTTTTTCCTTGTAAGAAGTTGTCCAAATTCCGGAAAAAATAGTAATCTGTTGGAGCAAGGTCCGTGGAGTACGGTGGATGTCGCAGACATTCCAATTGTAGCTCATCTAACTTAGTGGTTGTTTGTTGTGCAGTGTGTGGTCTTGCGATGTCGTGAAGCAGCAGTGGCCTAGAGCGATTGACCAATCTCGGTTGTTTAGCAGCTAGTTCTTCCTTCATGATTTGCAGTTGCTGACAATAGATATCTGCCGTAATCGTTTGGCCAGATTTTAGAAAGCTGTAGTGAACGACACCGGCGCTAGTCCACCAAACACTCACAAGTATCTTTTTCTGAGTCAATTTTCGTTTAGGGCAGGATTTGGCTGGGTCTCCAGGGTTCAGCCATTGCGACGAGCGCTTCCGATTATCGTACAGTATCCACTTTTCATCACAAGTAATGATTCGATTTAAAATCCCTTCATTATTGTGTTGGTTGAGCAAAGTAACACAGCAGTCGACGCGTGTTTGCAAGTTCGATTCACTCAATTCATGAGGTACCCATCGTTCAAGTTTTTTTACTTTCTCAATTTGCTTCAAGTGGATTAATACAGTTCTGTCACTTACCCCGAAGCCTGTAGCTATCTCTGAAGTGCTTTGTGATGGATCCGCTTCCACAATAGCCTTTAATTCTTCATTTTCCACTTTGGTCTCCGGCCGTCCACGGGGTTGGTTCTGAAGGTCGAAATTTTCAGAACGAAAACGTTGAAACGAAAAACGCCAAATTGTACTAATTAGGAATCGATATGAAAGGGGCGACACATCGTATTGTGTTTTTGGAGAAGGGCTGTCGCCCTCCCGTCCATGTTATTGAGAGCTTTCGCATATAGACAATGCGATATTATAGTGTAATTTAATATATCAGAACATAAGTATAGAGTGGACGATTTTATAGTGGTTAACCTTCATGCTGCGGGCTTTGCCATTTCGTTATAATTGATTTCCCTTTTTTTACGGTTCGGCGAGCGCGGCGTCACGTGTATCTCTTATGAAATTTGAGGGAGGCACATCGTTTACGTATAAATGGCAAACGGTGTATTGAAAACACTGATTTACATTATACAGGTTCGTAGGTAATAAGGTAATAAATAATAGTGCCTTTTAACTGTTTTTATATCCCCATATCTTAAATAGGAAAATGGATCTACTCATGCGTCCTTACATCTATCCGTCTGTCACAATCAATTTTCTCAAAAACTATATTATTGGCGTGGTGTACAAACTATGGCGTGTAAACATAGAGTTTAATATATATGTCACCGTATGATTGTGAACACCGTTAGTTTATCTATCTCGTGAGATAGTAAACTGTAGATAAATTATAAACTATATCTATGGTATTATAGTTCACAATTTATCGACAGTTAAATTATTACGTTATATTGTAAGCAGTATGCTGTCTAACGTAATAATTTTCGATAGTTTATAGTCTATCAATGTCAAAGCGTCAAATTGCGAACTGACATCGTACTTACATGCGACGGAACGGACATTGCGCATTGATTCGTTGAAAGTCATATGCCCAGCGGCGCCATATTTGGTTGTCATTCGAACATAAACAAAGAGATGTTTTGGTAGTTTTTAATAGTTTTTGTGTTGGAAATACAGTCATAATAGAGTTACATTTAATAGTAAAATGAAACCTACGATTATCTAAACAAGTGAAGTTTCAGTAGTAAATAATTGTTAGTCGCCGAACACACCCAAGTTATAACGAGTTACGCCAAGACCGACCAATAAGGGACGGTTCACAATTTTACGGTTGATAAAATCGGACAGTTTGTGAATTCTGTCGATAAATGCAGGTTCGTTCACAATTTGACGGTTTGACATGGATAGATTACAAACTATCGAAAATTAATACGTTATATTGAAGCAGTATGGTATAGTTCACAATTTATCAATAGTTTACAAGTTTACAGTCTTGCGAGATAAATTATAAATTAACGGTGTTCACAATCATACGGTCACATATATAACTCCAGACGCTGTATTCGAGCAGCAACGGTGAGGTAATCAGCTCATCAGCTTATCTAAGCTGACTCGTCTGTACATACGACACAAATCAAATCAAATAAGTTTATCGGCCGACGTTTAGTTAGAAAACAGCACTCATACAGTTACATTTTTTTAAATTTTATTTGTCTCACACGGGACAGGCCGTCTAGAGTTATAAAGTCTATGCGCGCAATATTATTAACAATAGCGATATGTTTTGTTATCCTATTAATTTGCACTATAGTCAAATAAATGTTTTAAACATTCGTGTAGAATTGTAATATTGTAACCTCCTGGCTTTGTTCAAACAAAAAACTTGTATTTTTTAATTTTTTTTTTGTAATGGTGATAGACTTTATAATTAACTCCAAACGCCGTGTCCAAGCAGCAACGATGAGGTAAATCAGATAAGCTAACTCATTTATAACACCAAACACATTATCATTTAAGCTGATCGACTATCATTTCTTTATAAAACAGCACCCACATATCTACATTTTATTTGATTTTATTTGCCTTACTACGTAGTTCGGGACAAGTTGTCTGGAGTTATAAAGTCTGTGTAATCGGTTTACAAAAATTTGATTTCTTTTAGATAAATAGAATTACGTTATTGTTAAAAAATAATCTAGTCATTTCTATGTTTTAATCCACGAGTTTTATATTTAGCAAGCAAATTCTTTGCTACTTTTTTTATAAATTTGTGACAATATGAGGCATACTACACTATCATGTTTGTTTACTAGCTTTCTTACCAGCGTGCAGCGGTCATTTACCATCCCGGCAGCCGATCAGCACCGTCGCTTCTCTTGCGAATTAGTTGAACTTCATATCAGAGAATATTATAAACGTTTCTTGATTATCTCAACTCGCTTTGAATAATCACGCAGGCATGTGCAATTATACGCCTCTGGATTATGTGTACTCCAACGATTCCGATAATTAGAATAATCGATACGGATTTCCGGAATACAATCATTGCATTGCATATTGCATAACTATATAGTGCTCATTAAATATAATTCCCGTTCGCGTAAGTTTTTTTTTTGTATGTTAGTTAAAATTCACAAGAATTACTAAACGAATTTCATTGCGGTATTCCCTATATTTTATTACGTTTATTTCAAAAAGTTTTATTGCATAGTACTTAAAAACTTCTGAAACGTAACATATAGCTAACCATCGGCGGGTGCTTAGTATTTAATATATCCTATAAGTGTTATAACATTTTGCATCTGATTTGTTGTTGTAAGAATTGTGCTCATGTTTTAATATTAAATACAGCCAGTTTATTCGAGAGAATCATGTGTCTCGCTGAGCTTGGGCTGGCCCGTATCGTTGCGAAAATTGAAGAGCTGGGATTTCTGGTACGCCCTGAACAATTCAGATCCTATAGTTCCACGGACTCCCACAAGCGAGGGAGCCACCTAGCTCGACTATTCTCGTGGGTGACGTGTCAGTCCTAGGCGTCGCTTTGGACGATCGATAGGTCTTCAAGGAGCAGATCGACTGCCTAGTCCCCCGTAACAAGAGGGCAGTAGTTGCCTTACACCGGTTGCTCTCACAACGGAGCGCACAGGACACAAAGGAGCACAAAGGAGGTTCATCACCTCTATGCAGGGGTCAAGCGATCCGTGGCTCTCTACGGGGCGCTCGTTTGCTCACAAACTGATGAGCGTCCGGTCTGCTGCAGAGTTATTCGCCTTAATCTCTTATTTGCCTGCAGCGCAAGAGAGCTATTCGGGTCGCAAGAGGGTATATGGAACGATATCTTTAGAAGCAGTGTTGGTCTTAGCGGCAGCATATCTTAGCGGAGATGGACGCGAGAGTATAGTCGAGTCCGTTTCCGTACCGAGGATAGGAAAACCGCGGCCACAACGCCTGAAGAAGTGTATTGGCAGGACACCCGACACGTAGTGCCGTAAGCTATGTAAAGAGTTGAGAAGGTCGCCCCAACGCGTTGTCGGCGCAATCCTGTCTAACGAAGCCTAGCCTCAGAGAATTGGTTGCTTACCATCGATGTTACCTACCGACTGACGCAGGCTTTGTACGAGCACAGCTCGAGCACAGCTGCTTTATAAATACCAATAGTTTTGGTGTTTTTCCTATTTGGTATAATAGAGGAAGAGTTAAAGTCTTAATCAGTATTTAATTAGTGGTCATTTCAGCCTACGGATGTTAAGATATTTTCGTTTTAAAGCGCCTTGAGTTGCGTCGAGAAAAAGGTTTCCAGTGGAGGCCGCTTTGCTCGAATACACGTGTCTACTACTGTGAGCCATGATGTGTGGGTGCAAGATAAGTAAACAGACAATCTAAATTGTAAAATATTAGTAATAATGATGACTACATCCTTAATTTATTTTGTAAATCTGTTAATATAATAGTCTTACGAACACGTTCGAAATGCTATGACAGAATTTAATAAGGTTGAGGGGTTACCCGTGTGACGTCATTTACATTTAAAGTACCAATTGTATGACGTCATTAGCGCCCTCTGTCGGCGATAAAACGCACCTAACTCGCGCGGTCTCCCCTATATTGCTATTATAAATTACGAATAAAATGGCGATTTTAAATCTCGACCACTCGTTGAATTTCACCATTTGTCTTTGTAAAGTTTATTGTCGCGCAATGTAAACGAAATGTGTAATTTTTAAAGGAATTATTTTATTTTTAATAAATGAGTTTAAATTTCCTTTGAATCTAGAAATAATTCATTTTGGTTTTTATATATTACACCATTAAGAACATTTATTGTGTATTTGAAGCAAAATAATTATTAGTAGTCGTCGCCTTGTGGTCGAAATTCGACCGCAAATATAAAATAATCATTTTTTTGCTTGACATACACTCTACAGACTTGAACCAGCTCACGGCTCACAAATCGTACAAAGTTCACAGCTTGAAACTTATTTAGTCAATTTATTAGTAATTATTTGTTGGCAACGCTTTAAAATTATTTGACAACAATCTCTGTGCGACTGTTAGGCTCTAAGTTTGGCCACAAACTATTATGTGTTTGACATTGACAGAATAACTGCGTATTATTTGTTAGGCGTTGGCAGTATGAACGTAAAACAATGAATGTTTAATTTAATTTAATGTATTTATAATATAATATAATGGAAATGTCAAAAGCACTCCCATACCTAGGCGAAAATGTGTGAAGAGAATGATAAGTTTTGAGGAAGCGAAAGAGGTGTGTAAGGACCGCGACTCCTGGCGCTCCGTCCTCTCTGACTACACCGTTGGGGATACAGCGTGAAGATATGTTAGCACATTTTAGCTTTCTACACTTCTTCTCCATATTATAAACTTTAACAACGCCAAATTGCTAATTCTTACACTCCTCCGTGCGCACAAGGTACTTAAAAAGGCAAAGGTATCTTCAATTTCTCTTCGCGTATTAATATGTAAATTACATAATAATTATATTCAGATATGTAAGCATGTACACACGATGTTAGTATAAATAATACTGTATTATATTTTTAGACGTATCATGTTGAAATTTGGAATATATACTTCTTATAATTCTATCAAATAGTCAGTGTTAGGCAACGGAAATATCAAAAGCACTCGCATACCTAGGCGAAAATGTGTTAGAATGGCGAGATTTGAGGATGAGAAAGAAGTATATAAGTTCCGCGACGCTTGGCGTTCCGCTCTCTCTGACTACTCCGTTAGGGATACAGCGTGAAGATACATAATATGTATTTTCTATTTTAGAAAAAAGTAGTAAAGACATAATAATAAGATATAAGTTAAAAAAATTGTAAAAGAAGAATAATATTTAAATAGTTATTAAAACTGGCTGTAAATTTATCTCAAAAAGTTGCATATCGATATGAGCCTAGTAAAGGAGAAAGTGTATAAAAATACTTAATGTAATTTTAAAATAGTAACGTTAAAATAATAATTATTTTTTCTCATTATTGACACAAAGACATTGTGTACACAGAAATATGTGAATTTTAGCTATTGCAAAATTTTCTATCAAAATATCAAAGAGAATCTCATGCGTAAGTGCAAAGCAAACAATGGTACCAGCTAATTTAAACCCTCGTTGGACAGTCCAGATAGACTTGATCTCCGACATGAAAGCAATACTAACACATCTACCGATTAATGGGAGGACAAAAGGAGAGACGCATTTCAAATTAAAGTGGTCACAGATATGTGATCCCAATTACTATGTGCAGAGAACCAAGCCGATTATGCAAATGACGATTACCCGCGAATGCATCTAATGGACCATGAAGGGCAGGAGAGGGATAGGGACACTGATGCACTTTTACAATATTCCTCTCCCCACAGCTCTGTGCTTGTTTAAATCAGGACCGTGCTACGAATGAAGTGCCCAATAGACTGATAGTGACGGGAGTAAAAAGCCATGTAAGCTATTTCTACTTGAAAATCGAATACTGATTTTTTTATCACTGTTCAAAAGTAGTGTAGTCTGTAATACGAGTTTTGAATATAGGACATCTATTAGATCACTATTTTTGTCATAAAAAGCTATAAGAGCTCATCTAAGGGAACAGGTAACTGTACAAAATTACCGAAAAAACTTGGATCGCCACAGTCTGATACATTGGCTCCGCTCCCACAAATTGATCAATTTATAACTCTAGGCCGGACTTTTATTGGCATTCATCCCATTTAATTGCCATCGAACGAATTAAATCGCAAATTCAATGTCTATTACTCGTAATAATGTTGCTCGAACATAAGCACGTATGGTGTTATGGATGGCCAATTATTAAGTGTAAAATGGTTATGCTTAGAGGGATTAATTTAAATATCTGTAGCTGTGTCAAAAATGTTCTTAAGATATGTAGTGATCTAGTGGAAACTTTAAAACAAGCTGTTTCTAGATACGCTTTGTATGTTTACTATATTTTATTATATCTGATTTGTAATAATTTCATTCCGAAGAAAAGCACAGCTCAGATTCAAAACTGCTGACCTATTACGATTTTGTATTAGTGACAAGCGGACAGATAAAAAATATAAATTATCATAGCGTAGTTATAATTGGAACATCTATTGGAGGCGAAGGTGATCTCTGTGTACGCTGTTCGAGGGTCAAGACCCATTGCTATAGTATAGTCTCTTGCTGTTAGAGGTTGCTACGTTTCTTCTAACGTACCCATCGCCGCATACGAGGAGTACCTGGACGGAGTGGCTGACTGTAGCCGCAGATGTCTCCTTCGTCCAGTCCACATTCTGGGCAACTTTAACATCCACATATTAAAGGAGAAACTGTTCTCAAATAGGCAGCAGGATAGCGTCTATTTTTGACCAAGTACTTAATCTCTACTCAAGTACAAATTAACTTTATACATACGATACAAATACCCATATAATTAAAAACAGTTACTGAAGTCAGTGCAAGGCCTACCAAACTAGTAGACATTCTGTTGTTGTACATTGATTTGGCATCGACTTCAATAAGTGCCAATTTTAATTGTATAGGTATTTGTATCGTTGGTATAAAGTTATTTTATAGTTATTTTGTACTTATCAGTTTTTTTTAAGTCGGTTTAATTTTTCAGTGATACATCTTAAAAGCGGTTGTAATTATTTTCTCGGAATAACTGATATTGTCATACTAATTTTATACATAATATAAAGCATTCAAACACTAGTATACACACACACTAATTAAACACATTTTTTGATAATAATCCTTTTTGGACTTGCATAAAAATATTTCAGCTTACTCTTAGTAAGACAGCTTTTAGTAAGACCCGCGCGTCGTGTGGCGCTAGGTTCGTTAGCTCTATACATAAATTCACAGTGATATTTCTGTGTTTTTCTACTATACACGATTATATGTATACGTGCGAATATCGAAATTTTAATTTTTTGTTTTTGTTTTAAATCATACGTGAGTTTTATTTGTCTCGGGGGTCAAATAAAACTCACGGGACGGGGGTCAACCGACCGCACACGTTTTTTTTATACTACTGGTAAAACAAACGAGCGAATAGTCCAATTGATGGTAAGTGGGCTGAGTGGCTCATGGACATTTACTATGTAAGGCTAAGACAGCAATTCAGATTGCAAATGTGATGGCAACCCAGTGGACTAAGATGTACTTTTTGTGCCAGAAATTTCTCCGGCTGTCTTACCTTCCACACATGAACACAACAGTGCAAATACTGCTGTTTGGAAGCAAGATAAGCGAGTGAGGTGGTGGTAGCGATCCGAACGGACCCTGCATAAGATTCTACCACACGCAACTACTACATTCTCATAATTAACATAAAGTCCTATTTTCTTTGAAAGGAAATACATTTTTGGCTTCCGAATTATTCATATAGAGGTGGGACGTAGTCGTTTTTAGCGTCAACGGAATGCGACCATTTATTGTGAATTGTAAATTATAATTAAAGTAAAACTAAACAAAGCAGCAGTATGTCTCAGTGTGTTCGAAACCATGTTCTTTTTCTGATAGGTCTTAAAAGGAATTAATTATTTAAAATATGTTGATTTCCAAGAATTCCAGAGCGGAAAATATCTGATATATATCTACCTACGTACAATATATTTCGATTTCGTTACTTATATCATTTGTTAAACGATTGTATGCGTTTTAACATAATATGGTTGTGGCAAAAATACCAATTCCAATGGCTACGTTGCCATTAAAATAAGAAACAATACAAACAAATATTTAAAGGTGGTGATTTAATGTTATCGTTATTTAATTTCATTTCAAGCACTGAGATGTGTTGAATTGCTTGTGAATTATTGAATAAAATCAGTTTACCTGAAAATAATAGTTGAAAAGACTACAGACAATGAAAAGAAAATTCACAGCGAACAAGTTTTTCCGAGCTCGTAATATGAGTTCTTTCCGGACCATACCCACTTCTTCGACTTCATGTCAAAGAACTACATAAACGTAATTTAAATCATTTTTCGAAAGCAATTTTCTTCGATTTCTTGTGCTTATTACGTTTTCATCGACGTGCGTTTTGAGAGTGCATATTTAACGCTGCATTGCTGTTGTGGATGATGAAGAAAACTGTGCGATTTCTACTATTTAATTTGATTGTCGCAATATAGATGGCAATCTTTCGGGCTTCTGTATTGCTGATAAGAAGCATGCGTCTGCTTTAAATAGACCAGGGAGCTTAGACGATTGGCTCAATTGTCGTAAACGTTAGTAGAATAGAATGACAAATATCATGCGATCTAGCATAAAAAATTTAAAATTAGTGATCAAACGTTAATAATTTTCTTAACTTGAAATTAAATCGTGTAAAATAAGTCCAAAGTAAATTTGTGTGAAAATAGCCATATAAAAACTTAGCCAAATGGCACTTTCGATTAGCAATAGCGCCAGCAAGAGTTTCGTTAGTACGAAACGTTTGCCACTTGTCTAGCTGCTCTGAAATGCTTTGAAACTTGCCGCATCTAGCGGTAATGTAATGTGGTAAAGGCAAGCTGATAGTGTGTTATTATGAAGCGATATTACGATGTTGCGGTAGAAGACCGTTTTTGTGATAGGGATGCCGCAACCGCTGGCGTTTAAAGCTTGACCCTTGTTGCAAACTTTGTAAGTGATCATTTGTGTTTACATTATCTTCATGTATATAATTTTTCTGTACGGGTGTTTGTCACTGAACTCCTCCTAAACGGCTGGACCGATTTTGATGAAATTTTTTGTGTTTGAAGGTTTCTGGTTGGTTTAGATTCACAATTAGACACTGTAGGTGGCGTTACAATTGGGTTCAATGATTTTTTTTTTATTTCGGGCAGGACAGCGTCTGTTGGGTTCGAGTGCGTTTGAGAGGTTTCCTGGATGGTTTAAATTCATCGTTGGACCCAGTAAGTGGCGCTGCAATCGGGTTCTAGGATTTTTTTTTATTTCGGGCAAGACAACGTCTGTCGGGTCCGCTTCTCATATACAAAAATAGCATTTACATTTTAAATAAAATAATTATCTCTGTAAAGTAATGAACGCATTCATACGTAGTGTGGTTAACGTATTTATAATGCACAATACAGACATATTTCGTTTTATTACAATTGATTTACAAAATTCTTTCAGTTTCCGTTTCATCTTTTCTGTTCTATACTTACTAAATACAGAGAACTAAGTTTACAATAATAATAATGTTGTTAATTTGTGCTACAATTCTTTTATGCTGAGGCTATCCTTATTTTTAATAGTTTAATTTAATGTATATTCTTGCATTTGTTTTTGTGTCAATGAAAAATGGTGTTATTTAATTAATATAATATTCAAACTAGGGACCCGTGCTGCTCCGCAGCATTGTGTTGATAATATAATAAAAAATAACGCTCTTATATTATGATGAGTAATTGTAACCTAAACCTAAGTTAATACAAAAATTGATAGTCAAGTTAAATGTTCACACCTAACTTCCCTCCAACTCAACCAATTTAAGTGGGCAAAAGTTCTAATGATAGAACTCGTTCCAGCGAGTGATCTTAGGCTAAAACCAATCAATTAGAACCGGAGATATAGAGAAAGAAAGCTATGAAAACATAAGAAATGTACAGGAGGAAATCGCGTTTGAGTATCGAGAATGATGAAAGTTAGGTGATTTTCAATGCTTGATGACAAATCTGCACATGAATATCTTTCATTCAAGAAAAATTAAGCCAATCGGTTCGGTATATAGGTTTGTGATTTTAATTTGATATAGCATTTGAAAATATATTGTGTAGACTCAGATGTTACTTTGCGGGAATCCATTTCATGTGATAAATTCCTGAAATCTTTAGCTATTTTACGTTCATACTACAAAAACCACCAATCAACCAGTGTTTCGCCTCTCGATGAAGCATCCGCAGAATATTTCAAAGATCAGACCGGTCAGCTAGGATTCGGTGCTGGTTAGCTGACCGAGTCTGAACTCTGGAATATCTTGAGGATGCTTTGTTGAGAGGTGAAACACGTGTCGATTGGTGGTTTTTAGAGTTTGAGTGGAAATTAGCTAAAGATTTCAAGGATTTATCATTTAAAATATGAAAATATTATTTTTAAGAAGACATTCAGCAGTAGGAATACATTAAACTGATCTTGTCAGAAGTGATTGCTAAGAAATACGTTTGAGTTGAAGTGACGACTACACTAAAAAAGCATTTCAATGTAGTCAGTTACGAGAATTGAATCAATGCAAATGGTTTGTTGACAGATTGAACGAAATGCAAATGGATGTTGAGTATTTAGCTCTAAATTTTCAAAGCAATTTAAAACGATACATTTTTATTCATCAAGTATTCGATAGTTTTTTAGAATACATTCAAACAAATAGAAACAAACAAATTCAAACAAATACGAACAAGAAAAGGGTCAATATTATTTACAACGTTACGTGCTTGGAGAAACTTGCAGAGTCGACAAGAGTTTGACTAAAAATAATTCATAAATTCGAGCTAAATAAACGCTTACTCCTACAAAATTTTAAGGATATTAGTAGAATACGTATTTGTGTAATTTAAATGGAATCAAAACAAATTAAAGAACCGTATTCGATATTTGCGCTTACTTAATTAATTAAATTCCAAGAAAACAAAACAAAATTAAAGCATTCGAGTTCCAATTAGAACTCGAGTGATTTCGTTCGTTTCTGTGTTTTGATCGGTCCCTTTGATGTGCAGAATTCTCTGTGGATTTGTGGTGGTACGGTACGTAGAATTATATAGCATTGTGTTCAAACACCAGAATTACACGACAAATAACTGTTACATATAACAGGTATAACGTATTAAACTTGCCATTAGCAAGTTCATTTGTATAGAAAGCAAATAAAAATTACTGAACGGAATTTTCGATCTGGATTATGGTGGATGAATTTGATTCCTCTCATTTTAGTTCGTATTACCCCGTATGATTACCCCGTTAGGGATACAGCGTGAAAATATGTATGTATGCATTTGTATACCTACATAGCTATCGACTGTTCAGTTAAAGAAAGGTTATTAGTGCCAATTTCATTAATTAACGTGGAACACTAATTTAATTATTGGGTAAATTTCCATGTTTAGATGAACATCGTTCGCAAACTATTACTGTTAGGCAATAGTTAATGCTTTACATTTTCTTTTGTTTTGAAATCGTCTTACCTCATAAAAAGTAGATGTTCCACATTATATGTACCTACGTATAAGCAAATTATCTTTTCGTGAAAATAAGGACCAACATAAAAAGGCGTATATTTTAGACGAACTTAGTAAATGTCAATAACATGTTAACAAGCAAATAGAAATGTGCTTGTTTAGTTTGATATAATTAATGACCCGCCAACTGTTAGTAAGTCGGCGTTCGAAGGGTTTCAAGATCCCGGCGTATTTATCCGTCAAAGGATTAAATTTAAATACTCCCTCATTCCAAAATACACACACAACATTTATTAGGTAACCGTATTTTCATGGATTCGTTAATTAAAATAGATTTATCTCACAACAATACTGAAACTGAATACTGATGATAAAATTTGTAATATTTCAATACATACATGCATACATATCATCACGCTGTATCCCTAAGGGTAGTCAGAGAGGACGGAGCGCAAAGCGTCGCGGTCCTTACATACCTCTTTCGCTTCCTCAAATCTCATTATTCTCATATTTCAATAAGTAATATAAAGATGTACATAGTTTCTTTGCTTGATAGTATTCTTATGCGATCAGCACAACGTGATCTTTTCGTATCTTTCATGCCATTTCTTATTCAGATTTGACTTACTACGTCTCCAAGTGGGCCCAACGTAGGCACCTGCCCCTCTTTCCTAGAGATTGAAAAAAATGTGGAATAATTCTCTTAAAGTAGGAAAATTTACATTACGGTATTTTATTACATCAACTTACTCATTTTTTAAATGAAAATATTTTTAAATAAATGGATTATGATATTTGATAGCGAAAATGATAAAATGAACTGTTCAAAATCAAGCTCGCTGGCATAACGACTAATTTATTGACAATTTTAGAAAACAAAAAGATAGCTAATACACATATTAAGTCTATAAAAAACATAACGGTTGTACAAAATAGTTTTTATGTACAACAAAACAAAAGAGTTCGTAAATTAATTAGGAAATATTCAATTTCTATATTTCGTTGAATTTATTAATTTTCGTTGAATTTATTTTATTTTTCAATTTCTTATAGTTTTTTTTATGTTACTCTTGGAGTATAGAGGTTTTCTTAAAAATCTTTTGATGAAAATGTAAATAATTATATCTATTTATAACAACAGATCACATTTCGCCCATTCTCTCTCTCATCTTGGGTTCCTCTAACCCATGGGCCGGCGGCGACGCCCTTGTTACCAACACTTTACAAATGGCACGTATAACTTGTATAAATTCTTATAATTTTTGTAATAAGTTCTATCCGTTGGTCAAGTTTCTTTTACGGTGTGTTCAAGAAGATAACTGCCAGTTTTTTCTTTTCTTTTTTTGGCAGACCAGTATGAAAGCACAGGGTCATTTCCTATGAATCTTTGGGCTTTGTAATAGTGTAGTTTAGCATAGTTAGATGTCGCCACTAGTTTTTTATGTCAAGTATTAAACTTTTTCGTTAATATATTAAAAGTAGCGATATCTTAGTTCAATTGACGTTGCGTTGTAATAGAGCTCGTATAACGTTCAAAGTTTTAATCTTGATGATAACCATTGAATTTTAATTGTTATTATTATTTCTTTATTTTTCAATTTCATATCATTATTCATTGTTATTATTCCTGTACTAAACATTTATGAAAATGTGTGAGGAGAATGATGAGATTTGAGGAAGGGAAAGAGGTATGTAAGGACCGCGAGGCTTGGCGCTCCGTCTTTTCTGACTACCCCGTTGGGGATACAGCGTGAAGATATGTATGTATATGTGTATGTAATAAACATTTTTACGTAGCTATATTGTATGTATGAAGATTCTTTGTAAGTTTGAGTCTAGTTTTGCTAGATGGCGCTAGATGGAGAATTTCGACTGATACCTCTGTTTCCTTATATATATTGTACTCTGTGGCATCCCACACGTAAATACTTTTATATAAACTGAGGTAGACCCGCCAAGAAACATTTTTATTCAATTCTCGAAGTAAAACATTGACATTTGTGTGTGTAACGTTACACATACAAATTCAATTTTATTCGTCTGTGATTACAGGTTGTATGTACATATAGATAGTAAATAATATAAAACAATCCTCTGTAATCTGCCAAAAGCGTACAGACAGAGAATTATAGTAAGAGAAAAGAAAATCATGCATAATCAATACAACTAACAACTGTAATAATTAAAACGACACAATATCGCACCCCTCCACTAACAATGAAAAAGTACCCTTCGTCTGTAGTTTTTTTGTCATTTATAACTGCAAATGTCAATGAAATACAAAAATGACGTGTCAATAAATTAGAACAATCATACAAACAAACACTATATATAACAAAAAACACACTGTTACACACTAAACAAAACAAACAATATTTACGTAACTGTATTTATAATTAAGCAATATAATATATGAAGACAACGAGAGCAAAGCAGAAAGCATAACGGCCATCAAGTACACCCACCTGATACCAAATTCCCTGTGTTTCGTTGTTCGTTAAGTGTTATGTTGAAAAAGAGCTAAGATTACCTACTCACGAAACTAAGGTGTATAGTATATTATATATAATAAGGTGTATAGTATGTAATGTGAACTGAGTACACTGGTACTAATTAGCTCTTATGTATCGCTTCAGGAGTCAATGCAGTGGTATGTGAAAGTCGCCTTAAAACAGATTTTCAACATTTTCTATTAAAATACCGTAAGTGCATATAATAAATAGATTCAAAACAAATGCGTTTTATTATGGTTATCACGCATCGAACTGGAAGATTATCTAATAACATCCAGACTATTAATTATTAGACTTATATGAATATTATTAAGACTTACATAACTATTAGATTAATGTTAGGTGAACTTGTCCGTAGACTACGTTACAGGTGGATTATATCACAGTCGCGCAATACGACAGAATGTACCGTGCAACCGCCCCTCATGGGAAGCAAGCTCTCATTAAAGAACAATTAATGAAGGCTGGAACAAAAAACCGCACGCTGTCGACGTCCTAATGAATGTAGTCATGCGTTTTATTAAAGGGTGGCCAACGTGTATTGTGGTTATTATGGTTTGTTTTTCCAGTAATAGGGGATGGTTGTCACCTTACCCTTAAAATAAAAATATTAATAATTTTATAGTTACATTTTCAAAGAAAATTTATTACTATTAGCCATTGCATACAAGAACTAAAGCGATAATAAAGAAAATTCTCTGTCTAGATACATTTCTAATGCAATAAATTCATATTTAGATATCTAAATACAAATCGTTTTCTATTTCAAAGTGTAAGATCTATGACGTTTATGGATTGTAAGTACCCTGGATCAAAGTGAATGAAATACCTACGTATTTTTTCCGTCTCTGTCTACCTCATCTATTACTTTTTATGTTGATATTATACATGTAAATATGAAATGTTAAAGAGGGTATTTAAGTTAGCTTTCCAGAATTCAAATGTAATGTTCTCTCTGAAAGTGTCATTGTATGTTCTTGAGAGAAATAAAGTTCTTCATAAACCATACATTTGAGATATACCTACTTAACAACAAAGTACGTAAGTATTTCTACGGCTCTGGATAAATTAATATTCATACATTCAAAAGAAGTTATAAGCCTGACTTTAGTTGATGGATTAGACTTGACTAAACAGCGAATCGATTTTCAACATTTAAGACCTAAGCACTATAAAAACGCTTGCCGTAGCAATAGGAACAATAAGTACAGACAGCAATAAAATTCATTTTAATATTACTTTTCTTTGCAATTTCTACAATAACTTCACGACGTACCTTTAGTCACTAAAGGTAAATGATAAATTTACAAAATTACTATTCTTTTACTCTCCCGCGATCTCCTGACGCGACAATGCTTGAATTGCAATGGATATATTACTATAATTTATATTCCAACTTATCATAAACTTAAAGGCCCAATTGGTAAATATATTATTTTTATTTTTAGAGGTTTTTTTAAGTCGGTGCTTTTAAAAACTTTTAATTTAAGTCTAATTTGTTGTTTTTTAAACACGCTACCTACGATCGACACTCTATTCTTATATTCGCACATACACACAAATATACACACGATACACGAAATTCAGAACCTGTTCACCGTCTATCCATAAATCTATAACCTATTCAATGAGACCATTCCAATAAGCCCAAACACGGTACCTCTACAGTAATTTGGTGAGGAGCTGGGTATCCTGCTGATTTCAGGTGATGCTGCTGTGACTTCAATGATATTGTAATATCATTGAAGTCACAGGGTACTAAATTTCGAATCGATCAGACTAGTAGATGTTGCTCACATCTCTTCAACAAATAGAAAAGAGCTGATGATCTTCAAAGGGCTGAACAAATTATCTTGAATTATAGCTAAGAACATTTTCGAAGAGTTGCTTTTCTACACTAAATCGGTTGATCCGTTTAGGAGCTACGATTCCACAAACAGACAAACCTTTTTTTGGTCGGAGTTTAAAAAAAATTATATGTTATTCGAAATTTACAAAGCTGTACAAGTACATATCAACATCTACAAGGAGCAACATTGTAACTCCATTTTTGAAGATTTTGATTATTATTCAAATTCACGCTAAAATGAATACAGATTAACAAAACTATTCCAAATGGATTACAATGTTGTCTTTCACCATTCGAAAGGTACATTATTCCTGGCCATAGGTTATATATTATGTATTCGCTACATAACGGGCCGCTACATAATATAAACTTAAATGCTACAGGAAATTTAAAAAATCTGTCACAATCATATATACCTTTGCTTTAAGTTTAAAACATCTACATAGTAGAAATGCGTCGGTATACACGTATGTGCTTGTTTGGCTAAACTTGTCTGTTCCGACTTATATTCACAATATAATTTTTTCGGATCTACAATCTACCGTATGTAAAGTTCAATATTCTTTTGTTATCGCGGTATTCGACCTGGGGCCTAATTCACTATGACCATTTAGCGATTCCTTGCTTCGAAACCACGTCAATTCCATACTTATCTACGATATCTGCAAAAAGCGTATTCCGTATGACACATTTAACGATCTCGCGCGGAATGACCGCGACGTTAGCGTGATTTGAACTGTCAAAAATTCCACGTTAGACAATCGCGGGGAATCGCTGTGATCACAAGTTAGTAAGATTATGTCTGTTGTGACTTTTACTTGATTTGGAGAAAAATTGATTTGTTTTTACTTGCCGCACAACGGCATACATACATCTTTCGTACAGTCTGCGAACAAATGTAAATATTAACAAAATATAGATAATCGACTAGATTGTGTTGAAAACCCGCTAATAGAATTAAAATCTATTATGGTAGGTAGTTGCAAATTATTATACTTACGTTTAAATTTCCAATGAAAACTGTTTACTATTCACGTTTTTTGTTACAATTCTTTCAGTAATTCATTAAGAATTGTTTGGTTATAAAATAATATTCACAACATCACTTTGGTAAAATCACAAACTAAGGAGATGATACTGGGTAAAGTTTGGTAGAAAAACCTCTTTTGTAAATATAACATCATTGTAGAAAAATGTTCAAAAGCATGTCATTTATGATTAGGTATTTCTGTCATGCTGTCGGTGAATTGTTTATCAAATATGTTACATTTATAGCATTTATAGCATTCCTATGGTTTTAATCTTTAAAATAATAAATAGCACGTAAGGTTACAGCTATTAGTAACATTGTTCATTTAAAAAAATAAAATTTCAATTAAAAATATTTAAGATCAAATACTACAAAAGTTATGTTCAGAACGTACTAGTGAATTTATAATGTACTATACAGGGTGTATATGAAAACGGGACAGTTACTTTAATGGATGAAAGGGCATAACTTTAGTATGTAGTTAAAAAAAGAATTATCGAAAAAAACGTATCCGTTTAAGAGTTATGACCGTTTTAATTTTCAAGTGTTATCCCCACCATTTCTCGTAAAATTGGGTTGATCGTGTACAGTTACAGATTTTAAATCTTACGTTTTTTTTTATTTTGTAATAATTTCATCCGTTACTGAAATTCAGCCTGAAAACCCCCATTTGGGGTATACGCATTATTTTCGAAAATGGTTTTTCAATTTTACGAGAAATGGTGGGGATAACACTTGAAAATTAAAACGGTCATAACTCTTAAACGGATACATTTTTTTCGATAATTCTTTTTGTAACTACATACTAAAGTTATGCCCTTTCATCCATTAAAGTAACTGTCCCGTTTTCATATATACCCTGTAGACAATTTGTCTTGGGGCATACAGAATACAAAGTACTCGATTCCTTACCGCGACATGGTTTATAGGAGACACGATATTGACGTGGTTTACGCGTGATAAGACATATGGGCGAAATCTATATTGTCATAGTGAATTAGGCCCCTGCATCGCTTTGCCGCTTAGAGTTCACTCATCGTCAATAAGTAACCGACAGGCGAGTTGAGGTTTGGCAGCAACGTGTGGGCGTCACGCTGCTAACGAATGGATGTCGCGTGGTTCACGAATTACTGACAATTTGTTATCATACTACGTAATATGAACCACACGTGGACAGCGCGCGAGCGGCACTCGATCTGTTCACGACTGGTACGTTGCAAAAGAGTGGATGGCTTGTTGTCATCGAGTGGTTCACCATCTACATATGGACAGTTTGCAAGCGAGGGCGTTGTAGTAACGATACGGAGATCACAAGTAAAAATGTATGTGTAAATATACAATATGTAAGTATGTAAGGAGTCTATAGAGTAAATTTCAAACACTGAAAAGAGATAGTGCTAGATGGGTGCAGAGTATATATATATATATATATATATATGAACAATAATATTATAACCTCATAAAACATACAGTTTACTCCAATTTTTAATTCAATAGTGATTGGACGTTTCCAGGGTAACCGGTTCTTGCAATGATTTAAATAGTTATTGATGTTTTTTATGTCCGTTCATTATTATTACTCAGTAGCGTTTTCCCCGAGGCGTTATCCGAATGAAATCTCCCTTCTGGATCACTCCTTTCATGAGATAGCGGTAGCGTCGAAAATGAATGAATATTATTTACCAATAGGTAGCAATAAGGAAAGTGGGTAATGTAGAAAAAAAGGAAAAATAAAATATGATGTTTATTTTTATTTGAATAATTTAAAACATTGCGAAATAGCGACGCTACAGGGCCATGACATCACTAAATTAAATGAATTGAATGTTAGATTAGTCGTATGATTTAGTTGAATCGATATCGACTCAGTTTTCTCACTTCACAACACTATTTTAGCTGGCGACACTATTTAGAACTCTAGACACATTGAAACGTCAAATCACTATCGAATTAAAAGTTAGAGACTATACATACTTTAAAGATACATTAACTATTATAGTTTCTGTATTAATCGACAAGTTATGATGTTAATTGTACACTGTGTTCAGATTTTACTATCTACCTTTGTTCAGATACAGATTAGTAAACTGTATATTTCTGTAATTTTTTCTTATTAACAATTTTCTTAATGTCGGGGCTTTGCTTCTTGTGACATCGTCCATGTGGGAAGATGTCACTATATATTAGTGAAAAGTAGATCTGATATTATAAAGAATATAGGATCGGATGTAATTTTGACCCGACTCTACGAACTTATATCAAATTCCCGTGTTCGCGAACATGTTCGCGATCACGGAGGACTTTGCTACTACAGCTCACACAACAAGCGACTTGTGTCACGCTTTTCGCACTCCGCCATTCAGTATTCAGCGTTTTCAGCGTTTTAATGTATCTAATCAGTACTGTGACGGATGTACTTAGTTCCATGAATCCGTGTCTGTCCAAACCTATTCACATCTAGGTCCTTATTTAGGTTTGAATTTATTTTTTAAAATAAGCTCCGCAAAAACATTGCAACTCACATTAGAATACTATAAAGAATTTGTGGAAAACCCTGTCTTAACAAATGTCAACTTAGGACGTACAAGGAATCTATGTGGCCAATTTTAGCTCTGATTTGAGTTTATGAGTAGTAATACGCTTTTCTAAGACTATAGTAATATTGTATACATGCATACTTAGGCGAAAGCTGTGAGGAGAATGATGAAATTTGAGGAGGGGAAATTAGTATATAAGAACCGCTAAGAGCTTGTCGCTTCATCCTTTCTTTACCTCATTAGGGACACAACGTGAAGATATGTATGTATGTATAATAATGGATACATATTAAAGTGAAGCGATAATTTATAATAGAAATATATTGTAAAATATTCATATAGTATATTAAAAATAACATAATGTGTTTTCCTTGACGATGTTATATTAATATATTTCTGTAAATGCAAACATTTATTTTGATTAGAGGATATTTGCATTAAATAACTATTTTCATCTTGGTTTGAAAATAGTGAATTCTTCTCTTTACTCTCACGTTGTTCGGATTTGCTTTCCAATATTTTATTCTGATTTTATTTCAGGCTAGATTCACGTCTGCATAAATATTAAAATATATAAGTAGGTACCTATACACTCATGTATTTTAATATTTATGCAGATTTAGTTAAAATTATATACTTAAATATTATTTAAGTAAATCAAAGATGAAAAGTAATATAATTTAACACATTCAACAATATTTAATTACTAGCAATACTGTAACGAAATGTTTGTAATAACGTTAAGAGCAGGTTTTTTTACTACGTTTCGTAGTTCCGAAGATTATTACATTTTTTCTGGATCCCTTTCAACATTGAGAAAAATCCATAAAAAATCGGAATGTCTTTCAATAATAATATACCGAAATGTGTGCATCAAGTGTTTTGTAATTATTATAGTGGTTTTCCTTGAGTGTACATGTATTTTCAATCGTACACACAGTTGAACATTTTAAAATGTAGTCGTGATACAGTTATTTCATTTAAACCATTGGCTAACTAGGTTTAAAGTAACTATATTTGCGTTATTTTATATCAATAATTTTTCAGTCAGGAAATATTAGTTAAAGATGTATGTGTAATGACATATGTCCATTATTAATATGTTGAAAAGCAAATGTCATATAATATACGATTGATATTTTCCGAAATTGGAGACAAGTAATATAATAAAGTAAACTTAAGATGAAAAAGCTTTTATCACGTCAGTTCTAAATTTTTATTATACTGGAAAAAACAGTCGATGATTTTAATTAACTACGACAACAATTACCAAAGGGTGCCTCAGACGATTATATCGGTTAATTTATTTATAAACAGCTAGTAATATTTAAACTACATGCAATAAAACACTTCGTGTCGGTCAATCATGGGTTTTTTCACTGTTCTAATGAAAATAAGTTAAGACGAATTTCGTGATTTGTAATACTTACGTAGGAATGAAACATTTTATGGTGAGTATGAATGAATTACTGATTGTCATATGTTAAATAGAACTTTCGCTCATGTAATTTTTATTTCATTTTTATTTCTTAAGCTACAATAGCAACATAAATTAATCTTATCAAATTTCTTTAGCTTTATTAAGCTTTCAAAGCTTACACACGACAGTTGGAATCCCATGCTTACAACTCGTCATGTGTAAACTGAACTACGATTTGATGACTTGACACTTGACTTGATGACATCACATGACTACCTCTATAGATATTTTGCAAAATCTAAGTATTTTAAATTATTTTTGTTAAAGACACCTAATTATTGCTTTACATAAATAATATGAAATTGCGAATTTATGTTACAAATACGCGAGTATGGCTTAATACTTGTTTTCACGTCCGTCACAAATTTTAACGTTTTAGAGACTATTCATTTTATTACTATTTTCATTCAATGTATACGAAGACTGTATTAGAAACACATTATCGCGGTTTATAAAGAAACCATAAAAGTGATTATATTTATTTGTAATTTCAATCACACAAATGTGCTATGTAAACCATTTCTAAGAACATAATTTTGAAATATATTCAGGTACTTATAAGTTTTTAACTGCTATTATGGAAGTATAATACTAATACAATGTCGTCTGTTACTCTAATAAATCTTTTAATTTTACAATGTTTAACGGGTAAATGGATTATTATTTGGTATCGTAATTGCTCACTAAAAGTTTTGGATTTATAAAAGAATATGAATATAAAAATATTACAGAAAATATGAAACACGCAAAGTAGATTTAGATTTCGTTGTAAAATAAGAATATTTACTAGAAAACAAAATTACACATTGGATATAAAAACACCGGATAATCAAATGACGCGAATGAACGTTTCGAACACGAACGAATTGTGTCCACTTATTTAGAAAATTAAATGCCGTGACTCACCATTCAGAATCTCAGTCAAGCCGGCCATAGTTAAATTACACATCGTTTTATTTATGTTAACCAGCGCCGACTACAACGGCAACGTGTTAGAAATATCGCAACGGCTAAATGTCACATTATGCTTCCATTTTACTTACGAAAACGATAATTTTGTGATTTATCTCTGTTATAAAAAACACAAAACACTGCCACAGGACGCGTAAATATACGATTGGTGTATTACCGTAAGTCTGGGAGCGAGTACCCTCGCCGGTCGTTCCGGCGGTACTGAGGTAATGCCGCCCGCCTAAAATCCCCTCCCGCCCTTACAGAGCCTTTCTTTGTTTCGCATCCCCCTCGTGCGTCGTGTTAAACAAATCTCGCGTGCTCGTGATCTTACGCTTATCAATTGACTCGATACGGGCAGGGGCGGGCGATGGAAAAATTCAATTAATCAGGCGTTTGAAGATCGCTCGATTTAAATATTCAAATGCGTATCATGAATAAAAAGGTATCTATGTTATAGTTAGACAACAGTAACGCATCGATTATAATAGAGAGTAATCGACGCTTCTAAGTCCTGTTTAATTTTATATTCCAATATTATTTGTTGTCTTGAGGAAAAACAAAATACATTACGATATCCATATAGTGAATGGAGGCATTTTCATTATGAAAATGTCTATAATTTTGAAAAAAAATTTTTACCACGAATGAAAGTTTTCATTTGTGCTTAGGTTGAACTTTTATATTACAAAGAAGTGTTGACGTTTGAATAAGTGTAACATTAGGTGTAATATGTATATTTAATAAGAAACAATGTAGGAAAACAAAAACCGACCAGTATGAAGTCGGCGTTCCTTAGTTGAAAGACGTGATTTACAAGAACTTATATGTATTACTTTTGATTTTTTCAAAACGAGCTCTGAATATTACTTATTACGATCCTGAAATTAACAATGTTGGTGATACTTTCTTTATTTGTTAGAAATTATCCGTACAATTATAACATTACGGTAACTTCTAATGTTAATTATTATATGACGTATTCCTGTTCTTTGTTTTTGTATTTGCGTTATGTAAAACAAGAAAAAATTGAATACTCTTTCATGTTTGAGGAACCCTTATCAATTGCATTGTAAAGTCAAAGGGCGACTGTGATAATTTCTTTGGTAACAAATCTCATCAGCACCATGTCGAGAGGGTTTTAATACTGCTTTAGTTGTACGATAACATTTAGAAAGCTTTATACGCGAACATCAAAGAGAAAGATCAAAGATATTTCTTTATTTGATTTTTTATAAGGTTACAGCAAATTAGATGGACGAAAATTATACGTTTACAAGCCGGGAAGCCTAAGCAGAAAAATACTTTGGAATTAATATAATTACCGTAACTTATTTCTCCTATTTGAGTTAATACCAAAAATAAAGTAAATTACATTTCATTAATTATTCTTGTCTCTCAGTTGTTACTTGCGAAATTCAATTATATGTGATGATTCTTATAATTTTAGCTATCTTCCGCACAAAAATCCAAAACCATCAATTGACACGTGTTTGTCCTCTTAACGAAGCATCCTCAGGATAATCCAGCGATCAGACTTGGTCAGCTGGTTAGCTGACCTAGTCACATTTCCATTTTTTTGTTCATAACTGCTCGTCACTTATTCGGCGTGGATAGAGCATGTGCAACAAAATCAATGCCCAAGAAAATCAGAGCGGTGCTATTTCGACCAATACGAGTTTGAGCCTAAAGACATTAATGTGCAGACAGATAGTGATAGATCGCTCGCATTTCACCTATTCTAATTAAAAATCTGTTCTGCTTAGTATGTGTAATTAGTTGTAAAGTAAAAAGTAGTTGTGTAATTTCTAAGAAAATTACCAAAATTGTGAAATTAGTAGGTAAGTAAACTTCCGGAAATGTTCCTAAATGTCGAAAGTTTACCGGATCTATCATGGGGAATGTTCTGAGGAATTGTTCGGAGTAGTGCCTGCTGCTAAGTTCCATTACCGTACGTCACGCAATCGACTGTCCTTCCATCTCCACCACCTTGATGGATGGTGGTCTATAATTGTGCGTTTTTTATGACATTTTCTACCACGTAAGGGATTTTTGTGGAACCAACTTATAGCGGCAGTATTCCCGGATCGTTACGACTTAGGGACCTTCAAGAAACCAGCTTACTCTTTCCTTAAATGCCGGCAACGCATCCGTGATTCCTTGGATGATGCGGGTGGCCATGGGCAGCGGTGATCACTTTCTATCAGGTGATACGCTTGATCGTTTGGCCCCTCTGACAAAAAAAAATGTTCTTCATGAATCTATTTCTACTTTTGCTTTTTACTCCCGTTGGGAATTTTTCCGTTGCCATGTCAGTATGCTATTCTGTAATGCACATATTCTCAATAAAGCATAATTATATAGAATAGATTAAAGGCCATCCGAGCCGCCCGGCTCCCGACCGGCACCGCTTCGTCTCGTGCGGTTAATATTCTTTATATGGATTTCTTGGACGTCATCGGGCCGTCTCGCTTGGAGGCTGTTCACGCTCGTACGGCGAGTGAACCACTCGGTGACCACCCGCTGCCAACGCACGGTTGCAGCGTGGACCGCGCGCTGAAGCTAGTGATTCACGCGCGAGGACGATGAGCCGACAGTACAATGCTCCCCCATCTTTCATTCCCAGCTGTTCTTTCGAACTTGCCGGTCGTATCGTTTTGGTTTCAAAATGAATAGAGAACTCAAAGAGAAGAGACTACTCGTCTGTTCGCTAACCACGCGGTGTCCTCTCGTTGACCACACGACATTCACCGGTTGACAACGCGGCGTCCATCCATGAACACCGATCAACGCGGCGGTGCTGGTCGGGTGCCGGGTGGCTCTAATAAGCTGCAACCTTAAAATTTTGTATTGTACGTTAATGTCTAACTTCACTAACATTCCCTAGGATTTAAGTAACCCTTAAGAAGACAGAGGGTACCCTAACATAACCCTAACCCTTTTTAATATTAAAGACGTTAGCCTCTACGCATTGTAACATTTTGTTTTTCCTATTGTACCTTTTTTATGAGCTTAGAGGTTGTCAGAGAAATTAATTGTAGAACTGGCAAGTTAAAAATTTAAATATGTTTTTTTGGAAGAATAGAAGAAAATTTTTGAAGAATAGAAAGGAAACAAAAGCGTGGATTAGAAGGAAGGATGTGATGGAGTGAGGACATGATTTTATTCCTCTAAATGATATTCTATTTGATTACAAATACAAAGATGATATAACGAGTTCAGTAAAAGTCGGAAAAAGTGACATGATTTGAAGAAAATAATCAAGGCAAAAATTCTATAACCAAAAATGGTAAATAATTACTATTAAAACAGTATACATGATTATTTTGTCACCTCGCCGAGACATATCTAATAAGAGTGTCGAGATTTATGTAGAAGATTAAAGAATTATGAAAAGGTGGTTTAAAATTTGAAGACATTGTTCGAGAGTGAGAGTGAAATGTGGAACAATAATATCTAATATAAGGCAATAGTCAGTGTTTTTTTTTCATATGTAAATTATAATTTAAAAGGTGAATGTAAAAGGTATTTATATTTAATTTTATAAACTCCACACCACACCATCACACCCACTTTGATACTTTTCTGTTGTTTTTTTCATTTTAAAATTAATATTGTTTTTCTTTTTAGATTTCATAATATATATAACTCTTTTCAAAAAGAATTTTATTTTAAAAATTTCCAATAGTTTCAAAATTTATTTTATCCATTCCCTTTTCGTGGCATCCGGGTAGGAATGGTATAGCATGTGGCACATAGGTTACAAGTTAGGTAGAGTTGCTGAAATCGAATTTTTGTGTCTTAAATACTTGTTTGAGATGTTCTAATCTGAAATATAAAGAAATAAAATTTCGTGACATTTAATATACAAATAATGTACAAAAATTAAAATCGAAACGACGTATTGTATTAATACCAAACGTGTTCTACCTATGTCTAATCATTTAAGCGTACCACATTGAACAGTTTTCAATACCAGTTGGTACAAAAGATTTCTATCAGTGTGAGAGTTTGTTAAATTTGTATACATTTAATAAAGATTATATATATGTAATCGTTAAACTCCAACACCATTTTACCGATCACCATGAAAGTTGGCACGTATATGTATTTTTCCATAAGGAATTTTTTTTGCTATCTCCTTTGTTGTAAGTTGCCACTATGTGGACGAAGTCGTGGGCTAAAGCTAGTATTATCCACACTGTTCAGTGACGTACTGTTTTTAAGGTTTTATAGTTAAAATGGCAAAAAATCGAGCCTTCATGTTTCATCACGTCTGTTTGTCTGTCCTTTCGTCTACCCGTCCCACCACCTATCCGTCCGTTTGTCTCTCCATTATGTCACAGCTATTATATACCGTCTTCTTTACACCCACTGAGCTGAAATTTAGCATATAAATGAATATTGACGATCCAAACTGAGAAAAAAAATGGGTATTTTAAATTTGGATTTTAAATTAGTTACACATTAGTTAAATAGGTACATTTTAAATCGGAAACCCGCAATCGGGCAACAACATGTCTTCACGCTGTATTCCTGACGGATTAGTCAGGTATGTTATATGTGTACATTATAAAGTCTTTGTGTGTTTCAAATTATTATTATTGTTCCGAATAAAACTAGTATTGAACGTCTAAGAAACAACAATATTTGTCAATTACCGATTTTATTGTGATGAACGCATACAAAAATATAGTTATCAAAAAGAACGGCTTATTCATATTAACATCACTTAAATATTGTTAGAAACTGTACAAATAACCGTTTTTATGTAAAATGTAACTTAGAAAGTTTTTAATATACGTATATTGTACACCTTAATTGTACAAAATATTTAAAAAACACACAGCTTTGTGTTAATTTATTATCCTTTTCGGATTACATGAGAGCAAGTATACAATGCTAACCGTACTTATACATAAGTAACATGTGCTCTCTTGTTACAGCTGACAACGGATCACATACATATTACGTATACGCAACTTGATATAAGGCTCTATACACACAAGGCTCGTGACTCCAACACGTCCACAACCTACCATTTACAATCGATCGCGTATCATCAATCACTCTTGTCTGCACGTACAGTTGCGACGCTTCTGACCGTTTTGTAGGGACTGTGCTTTGTGATAAACGCATTATACAGTATGTGAAAGGATTATAAGAATGGATAATTATAATATTGGAGGGTACCTTTCATGTGTCAGCTTAACTCTCTCTTTTAGGAAGTTTAATTTGGTTTTTATACCGTTGTTTTTATTTCCATAAAATGTTTTTCTTTGTTATGAAGAATTAATATTTTGTATGCGCAACTCCGTATTGTATTTTCAATGGTAAAGTTTGGATTAAATATTGTTGTTGTATCTTTATTAAGATAAATGTATGTTTGTGTACAAACATTAATACATTTACGTGAAATTAATTGTAATAATTTCAGAAGTGTTTCCTCATCAAACAGTATTGTAAGTTGAAGTAATATTACATCAGAGAATCCGATTCCGGTTAGAAATTGAATATTATTATTACACGTTTTTACACAGATGCTTTTCATAAAAAGTTATTTATCAGGATGTATCTAGGATTAAATTGAATACCAAATAAATAGGAATTTATTATGTCCCATACAGAGAGCTTCAGAACGTTTCGTTTCTAAGCAACGTTTGTGAGTTACATACGCGTCAACTGTGTAACATGACCGGTTTCATTAAACCTCTAGGTGTTAAATACAATCACTCTTGCGATGGTGGTTAGACTTTGCGTATTAAAGGACTGGGAAAAAACACATAATGTGCTATAATTTGTAACAATATCGAAATAAAACATCAAAAAACCCTAGTCGTCAGCTTGTAAGGTCGGCCATTTATTACATCTTTTAATTTTTATAAATAGTTTCATGAAAATATTAACTGCTTTTCTGTTTTGCAGTAAACAACATTAAAATACTATTAAAATAATCGAATAATGGAATATTAACAGAAAATTCAGCTATAAAATTTACAATATAGAGATTTACGGAGGCGAAAAATTGATCCAGCTAGATCTCAATTCCAGGAAAATTCTTTTTTTTTCGTGTTTATGCACACTTAAAACTTTAAAACTTACCTGCGAAATATTATTGATTACTTGGCAATAGAGTTTAGATTCTTAACAGCAGTGTATAGAGCGTAGGTCTACCATGCCGAAGTGCGCGGGTCAAATCTTGCAAAGTGGTTAAACTTCTTTTTCGTCGTTTTCTTTATATACAATCGAGCCCAAAAATCCCGAGCAAAGCTCGGTCGCCCAGGTACTAAATCTTTAAATCCTAAACAGCTCAGTAGTCAAAAAAATGAAATTTGAATTATAGTATCAATATACCTATATCTTCAATTAACCTTGAATGGGTTTGATTTGAACATAATAAGATGTGCTTAAAAAACGAAAAGGATTATAGACTAGTCAATCATCAAAAACAAAAAATGTAAAAAAATACCAAGTTTCGCAACGCAGTTCTTCCACTACAAAAAGTTGTGAGATCTCATGTAAAACCAAGTCAGTTATTTTAGTTAGTGTCTATGGAAGCACCTATTCAACAACTTTGTTATAAATTGTTATCTAATCAATTATCTATCAACATTTAAACTGACCGTATCAATATAAGACATCTTTATTTCTATTATAAATATAATGATTTGGCAATCGCGCGGCAACATAATAACATTAGAATAATCTACTACTGAAACTACTCCTAATCGAACATAGTGCTAGCAGGCCTAATTTATGCAATATGTAAACAAGCACAAAGCGCTCAGATCGCTAATATTAGGTTGATTTTATTATATTTCCTGCGATTGCCAAGTCATTATATTTATAATAGAAATAAAGATGTCTTATATTGATACGGTCAGTACAAATGATTTTATATTATCCAAATAATACCAGTAAATAAATAAGTAAGCCTTTCAATCATCTTACCAATAATAGCAATAGAAATTATAAAACGAAAATCCGAACAGCATGTGGGCACTCGCAGCACTCAATGAATAATGATATTTCGAGATTTTAAATTTTTTCTTGACTTTATAGGCTAAACGCTAACTAAAATTCAAAATTGGAAGTTTGTGAGACTGCTAGAATTACTTTAGAATTTTGATGTTCGGTGAGTGTGTCAGTGACAAAACTAAGGAAATTTGACGCAATGGTTTTTAAACTAAAGGTTCAAATTTAATGTTATTCGGAAATGTATCTAGTTGTATTGTGAACTCTTAGTCACTGAAATATTGTTATTCAGATTTCAAGCGTTATCCCCAACGAAGTTACAGGGGGGTCAAAAGTGAAACGGGTCACTTCAAGAAAAGGATGGTACGGCTGTGCTTAATTTGGCGGGGGCTCTGCCATGCCCCTCAGATTTAGTAATTCAATGAAGTTTGATATACATTTTGTTTTTTCTCGAAAACTTAGTATACGATCGATGCTGCTTCTATGCATGCACAAACTTTTCCAATCATTCTGTAACTTTTTTGACTTATTCAATGGTGCAACTGTTGTCTCAATCTATATCTTTTCATGCTTCAATAGATCTTATATCAACCTGTGTGAGAATGATGTTAAGATTTGGTAAACGTGATTTTAATCACTCTTGTTGACTGATGTACATCTTTTTTAGCAATAAATCCTGAGTCTAGTAAAATTAACTACTAAGTAAAAATCAACCAAATGCAAGTCGTACTTACACAATTAGTGTTCCGTACTGCCAATGTTAAATTTCAGAAATCGGCTGTAACATAAGCCCATACGATTGGACGGACCGAGAAATAAAAAGACAGACATGACCAAATTGTTAGGCTTCCATTTTGTAATTTTGACACAGACGAGACAATAGCATTTTGGCCACGGAAAAAAAGACAATGTTTATTTTATGTTAGATGTATATTTAAACGGACGCCGACGCAACAAGTAAATCTATCGTTACAATTATAATATTTATTATTTTAAGTAGGAATCGTGGTATGAAGACCTATGTAAGTATATTGGGATGGAACATCGTGCGTTGCTCTTACTGAATTATTTAACAACAATTAGGTACTCGTAATACCTTATAACATTGACAGAATTTTGCGTTAGGGCCAACACGGAGGCAAAGATGAATAATTCAAAGTGTACCCAAGTTGCCTCGGGTGAGATTTTGGCAAACCGTTGCATTACCTGTGTTTACATTGTAATAAATTTGAGGATCAAAAAGTTGGTTATTCCGAACTTTACGTTCATAAAACAGTTTGCATAGATAGAGAATACTTGTCGATGTTGATATAAAAATACCGTACAGGCGTATAATTGTATAAAACGTTACATATAAATTATACAAATTACATATAAATTATACAAATCATAATTTCACAAACTGTATCTCTACCAAGTGTAAATTAATGTCCCTTACCGCGTCTGTCTGTAGGCGCTAATCTTTGAAACCAACTACTCGAATATTGAGATTTTCATTCGGTTCTCACCAATAAATTTATTGATTCACGAAGAAGGTTTACGTCTATAATTTTTGAATATTTTGTACAAATCGACCGAACAATAATGTCGGTCAAATTGGAAAAATCGTGGCTACTGACAGCTTTCGTGGAGTTTAAATCTTTTAAGTCAAATGAAAATAATGTGCTGTGAATGGTTCCTCTCAAGTAGTTGTAGGAAATGAATATCTATCTATTCATTATCTATTAACTTACAAAACTAAGAAAAAAAAGCTTAAAACGTACGCTTAGACGTATCACTACCCCAGACAGGTCCACACTTTTTTTCTTTCAAAACACGTTTTGAATAAATAAAATTTAAGAAACAAAATTAAACCGCCTTCAAAAAAACACACTGAAAAGTACAAAATAACTATACTTTATTAATATAAACTCAAGTACAATAAAAATAACTTTATAAGTACGATACACAGACCTATATAAAGAAATTTGTCAGTTACTGAAGTCAGTGTCAAGTCTACCAAACTAATAAACTTTCTGTTGTTGCACATTGATTTGGCACCAACTTCAATAACTGTCAAATTTAATTATATAGGTATGTGTATCGTATCTATAAAGTTTTTTTTATTGTACCTGAGTTTTGATTAGTAAAGTATAGTTATTTTGTACTTTTCAGTGTTTTTTTGAAGGTGGTTTATTTCTTTCTCTCGAAATTTTTTCATTTTTCCCTTTTGAGTGACGTTGGCCTAAGTAATTATCCAGGGCAGGTCTACAATTAATTTCTTTCTAATTCTGGAGCGCAACAATATGCAAGAGAATCATCAATATCAATAAAGGTTATAACCAAGTCGCGTTATTCGTGTTATCTGGTGTATCTTCGATGTCCAAGCTGCAATACCAATGAAATTTAAACGGGACCATCAATGAAATATACCCTTTCCAACAGAAAAAATGTTTGATATCGGTTCACAAATGACGAAGTTATCGGTGAACATACGTAACAAATAACATGCATGCAGTCGAACATAGAACCTCTTCCTTTAAAGAGGCTCTGGACTCATCTTTTTTCAGATTTTTTACTAGGAATAAAGAATGTAATGTAGAATTCCATCGGTGCGAAACAGCACTAGCAAAATCAATATTTTTGTACTTTAATATCTTCAGTTTAAACCTACAAAGCTGCATGGATCTTTAAAATTCTTTAACTTGAAATTTATATTTTCGAATGATACATATTTCATTTCTGTATATTGGGCCACGACTCGATATATTTTTTGGTAATTTCACTTTCTGAGAAACCGCGTGAACTAACAAATTAAACGTGTTTCATGGCGTGTTGTGCTGTGCCTATTATCCGAGTGTGGAAGGCAAATAGGTATACATTAGAAAATGGTGCGACTGTAGCGTAAACAGAGCGATCGACATACCAGACTCAATGCAAAGATGACATTTTCTAGTTGTTCCACACCAAAAAGTTACCGAACATACAAGTGATCACTAGCTGTGTAACGCTTCGTACACCCGCCTGTCCTTGGTCTGGTGGCGCCGCTTGGTGGCACGACTTGGTGTCCGGATGTGAAAAGGCTATTTAGCGCTACCCGTGTGAAGTCAGGGAGGGTTGGTTGTATATAATGTATTGATCATGATAACAAATCGTTCTGTATTTTATTACTTTTATAACATTAATAAATAATGAACGGTTTTACTCTAACGATTTAAATGAGGATCACTTGGGCATTACTTGAATAAGAAAAAGTCAATATTTGAATAATTCTTGTAAATAATAATTGAATAATGACTGCCTACTTCTATATTTTTTCTCAAAAACTTCACACCGAAAATGCCATGCATTTAAATGCAATGCATGATCTAGTTGAGTACTCTAATAATCTTAAAAAGGTCTTTCTCGAAGTCAAATTCGTTAGAAAAATTACTTAGTGAATACTTAGGAGTAGACCAGATCATTAAATTGTGTATTTAAGACGAATTTTATCATCCACGATAAATGTAACATAGTACTAAATTAGTGAACGTAAATTTTCTAAAGATAGTCAAAGTATAAATTAAAATATCAGGCCAACTTTAAACCAGAATATTTGACTATTTGATCAACAGTAGCTAAATTAGTTTCGAGTTCGTACAAGACAGTGAGAAATTATTGAAACATAAAGTAAGGTAGTCACGATCCTTGAAAACTAGGTTTATAACTTATAACTATATTCAGGTCTTCTACGAGAATTGAATATTTGGCTGACTCTGTTCCGAATACGCGACAATTTGGCATGTATCGTGTTTAATTTATACGGTAAACTTGCCTACTCAAGTTTGGCATCTGGTTTAGCAATAAAAACACTGCTCAATTTAATTCCATTGTATATTAGTCACAAATATGCTGAGGTGGAACACTTCTTAAGAAACCGACTTTTTTAAAAGTACACTGAAAAGTAGAAAACAGCTATCCTTTACTAATCAAAACTTAAGTACGAAAAGAACTTCAAGCATACGGTACAAATAGTTATGTAATTTTTATCAGTTACTGTAGTCGGTGCCAAGCCTACCAAACTAGTAGACTTTCTGCTGTTGTATTGATGTCTGATAATTTTTAGTCTGTTTAATTTTATCTCAAAAAGTTTTTATTTGTTCCTTTTCCTCACCTTGGCCTAAATAAATTTTTAGGGTAGGTCTACAACTAACTACTTTTCTAATTCTGGAACGGAATGATATACAAAAGATTCATCATCAATATAAATAGACTCTTATAAGCCGTGAGGAATATTTGGTGTATCAAAGAATTAACAAAGAAGTTACACTCGAACATACATAAAAAAATACGTACTGACGAATGGAGAACCTATTCCTTTTTTTAAGTCAGTTAAAAAGGTGACAGTCATTTAAAATCGGATGGAAATAATTGTACGTATTAAGCATATTATAATTACCGGTAATCGAGTTGAGTAGAGAGAATTAGTAGACTTTTATGTCCCACCGTGTAGGAGTGGATTAACACAGGCTGTGGATGATCGTTATTACGAACTACAGGAGTAATATAGGAGTAAATTTTCATGATGTAGTAATCTACATACGAGTATAAGAGTTTTGTAAGAATTAGTAAATCTGTATGATCGGTAGATGCTAATTGAAGAAATATGTAGAATATTACATAGAAGAAATATAACTACCATATATTCTCACGCTGTATCCCTGACAAGTCAGTCCAGAGAGGACCAGTAGTACGTATTATGAAAACAATTTATTTACTAAATTATTCAAAACGATTGTAAAAATTGCGTGTTCACTTTTAAAATGCAATTAATTTCTCAAATATAAATCAAAGGATTTGTGGAAGGCATATTATTAAAAATATTCTACGTTTGGGTCGATTTTTCTAGGGTCGGTTAAGGGTCACAAGGCGCCTAATTACTCGCTGCTTGTTATATAATTAGTACAAATGAGGGTCTTTGATCTGTGAATTTTCTAAAGAAAATCATTAATTACATTTAAATACCCAAAAAACAAGGAATCGAGAGCGTAAATTTTAAGAGAAAATAATCCTCATTATTCTTAAAAATGAATATTAATATTTATTGTTTTGAGTTCGCAAATTATATCATCACACATATTACGAAATACTAGCCATTTCTGCGACTCCGTTCGCGTGGAATTGATCATAATAATCAATCCTATTTTATTACAGAGGAGAAATACGAGTACCTAATTAGTTATCTTTAATTTTACCACAATTTTACAGTTAGTCGCAATTTGATTTTCGTTATGTACTCTATATTGCAAATAAATATAACAGCAAACATTTTTATTTCATTTGTGACTCAATAATCACGCGGCACGAAAATAATGCTGGTTCAGATAATATAACTTTTTAAGATAATATATTAGGTAGGTAATTATTTATAAGAATTGACGAGTGCTCTTCGAGATTTCATCTAAGTACATCTCTAATACAGATGTATGGCACCGAATTTTTGTAGTCACAGAATATTATTTATAAATTCGGATTTACAGTTGTTGAGTAATTCTTTACAAGGTGAGTCAAGGGTAATAGGAAAACTAGACCTGGTTCTATATGAGATATAACGACTTTTCAAGTTGAAAGAATCTCAAAACTAGACGCTATTTTTTTAAATTTAATGTTTCAGATGGCTTATTATGTTCATACATAATTTTTTTTTAAGGCGGCTTGCAGTACCTACCGTTTCGCTGGGCCTATGTTTTAAGCCTGAGTAGAGTATATTCTGCGAATATGAGGAATTTCATATTAATTTGCTGAGCTCATATGAGTCTTGAGAAAACAAACGTGTAAAACTCTACAGATTTATATAGTATACTACAGAGTAAGGAGTATAGATATTCCACATTGATCATATACATAGTTAAAATTAATTTAGCAGTTTATGTATGATACACATACATAATAGATACATAATCACGACGCGCACACACAAAATAGATCTTAAAAATTTTTTATTTGAATATTTGAATTACGTACCGCTATAGATAATTTCTACTTGTGTTATTATTGATTTCATATAATAAAAGTAGGCACAGATTTCAATTTGAATTTACAATCCGTTTCCATACAATTTTTGATTTTCGACCACCTGAAGGTTAGAAACACAAAATTTTGAATGCAAATCACTCGTTAGGTGAAGCTACTTTCTCTTGATTCGTTTGAATAATTTTTGGACCGGCCGGTTTCTGTTCTGCTAACTACAAAGCCCCGGAAATTAACTCCGTGCCCTTAATTACTTTTTGTTCGAGTTTAATAAGTATCCATGATTTTGTATTTTTACGTACAACTTTTAATAATAATAAAGTTAAAGGTTCGATTTTATGTCAATATAATTAGGTTGATTATCGAATAGCACGTGACACACAACTTCTAGAGCTTATATCTAAAGATTTCGAAACTTAGACTTTGTAAAGTGATGACCTGAAAGCGCATTGCTAACATTAAAGTGTACCATCGACTACTATAGACAAAATGGAAAACTGAAAACCAAATTGTAATTCAAAAATTATAGAGTGACATGTCATACAATTATGTAAAGAATTGACTTGCCAGGTCAAGAACGGTGTTCTATTATTGATCGCAATTACTAATAGCGATGGAAATTTTATACCCACGTTTTCCCGGCAACATAATGAAGGTCCAGACGTCCGCCGAGTGAATAAGTTTTCTTTTAGCGAACGAAGCGATATCAAGGGGAACTATGAAAACTACCACAATGATTACTGCAACGACTGTTGGAGGAGGACTACTGCGATTCGAAACGGTTGTGTGAGAAATGTGTATCACTTCCAATGACTACTATGCGACGGCTTTGAGGGACGTCTACGAAAACTAGGGACAGCCGTTAAGTTAGTATTTTCTTATTAGTACTTCAGGTATACTTGGAACCTGCGATTGTGAACGGATATAAAATCTTTGCACCCTTAACCAGCGCTTAATTATTCATAACTCGTAGCAATAATAAAAAGTTTACAGAACTTTATTCAACGTTGCAAACATTTGTATTATTGGTTAGTCGTCGTTTTGTATGAAATATAGGCGAAACTGAAGATTTATTTTCCATTACCAAATCTTCCGTTTTGCGAATTACGATATCTACGACCAACAATCGGACAGATAAATTTATTTTCATTCTTTAGTAATATAATTTTCTGATTAGACAAATAAAAGAGTAAGTTTGTACAATAACATTATTGTGTGCCTTACATGTAATTTATAAACATATGTTCCTTGTGTCACTGTTCCAAGATCATTCTCTATTTCTATAGAAATTGCCAATCCCTCATATGTTTTCATTATATTTTCGTAAGCGAATCTGTAGCAACTGGCTAGTCTTACGTAATGCACAATACCTGCTTAAGTGCTTACATATTTCACACAATCTACTGCTCCATTTGCTGACCCACCTGTTTTGTGAGGGGCTCAAAGGTAGAACAATTAGGACGGAGCATGTACAGTTCGCACGACTATAAACTGCATGCGTGAGAAGCTTTGCCGGCTTAAAACAGACCCTGTAATGTACCTGCTTTGATATTACATGTCCTTATTTATGTCTTCTATTTTGTTGTTAATACTATTACTTCTTCGTGTTAATATTGGATTCCAAGATTTACTTAGATAGGATAATTAATACAACACTTTACAAGGCTTTAGGATAAATGGAAAGTTCCTAACAAAAGGAAATAATACCTAAAACCTAAACTATGAATATTAATCACGATGAACAATGTTATTGCTTTTATTTCGGAATCGACATACGCTGTCTTGTCCGAAATAAAAAAACATTAGAACCCGATTGCAGCGTCGCCTACCGGGTCCAATTGTGAAACTAAACAAAAAATTTCATCAAAATCAGTCGAGCTGTTTTTGAGTTTTAGCGAAACTAACGAGCAGCATTTGATTTTTTTATATATAAATAGATTGATATTAATGTAGGTGAACAATGTCTATATATAAATATTATCAATATAGAAAAACAGCAACTTTAGAGATTGATATTTTTAAATCGGTTGTATGCTCCTACGCTCCTACGCTTACGCGGAGGAATCGAATTGACAGATCTGGATGAAACTCAGATTAGTCATAGTTTTTATCTTGTGTCAGTATGAAGAATAATTTTTATACCGGCAATTACAAGAATTCTCGCGGAACAGTCATAAACGGTATCATCAGACTGGCTCTACGGATTAAGATGAAACCTTCGCTATAAGTTTAAGCGAATAGAGCAAAAAATCTAATATATGAAACGAGGGTTTTTAAAAAGAAACTCAAAACTGTACGTAAATATGTTCGTATCATAAATTTTCAGCACAGTTGTCTCAAGTTTTATAACAAGTAAAAGATTTAACAAAAAGGTAATATTTACTTTGAAATGATTTTTCTTGAACTGATGCCCGATTTCACAATCGTCCCCTAATACTTAGCGAACCTCTAAAAAAGGAAAGGAGACAGCTAACGATGATTTTGTGTTTCACGAAACGCTAGGAGCCCCTATCTATACTTAAAAGGTCTCCTAAAATTAGAAACTCATAACACTATGTGACAGTTTTGTGTGTTAGTTTTTGGCAATAAAACAATATTATATCTGTTTTATCGACAAACTTTTGGAAACAAATAGTTACTATAAAAACAATAACACGCCACATAATTATGTCTAACATTACTAGGGAATCGTTAGATAAGATAGTCTAAGAACCGATTTAGAAGTCCTTTTTTATCTAGGTGGTACAAAGTTATGAGACGACTTAGATAGCGTTGGTGAAATCAGGCATGACTGTCGTAGACTTGTCAGCAACACAGATATGTAATTCTAAATTCTTAGTAACATTCGAAAATTATCTGCTTATCATACGTACAATAAGCTCTATATAATATATTAAAAATCATTTTCTGTTTTAAAAACTGATAAACGATTAATACGAGCACATGAGCAAGTCTTCATCTAGCAATTAGGTTTTCAATCGACTATATTCAATAAGAGCAAAAATGTACAAACATCCTTGATATTACGCTACACATTATGGTATATCTACTTAAAATATAATTTTCTAAGCATCATAAACATTCAATTTATATGTAGATATAATATTTTGTTTTACTATTTACTAGCTGAAGACCGCGACGTCGTCCGCGTTTTATTTTTAAAATAACCAATGGCCTTCCTCAGGATTCAAGCTAACTCCGTTTTAAATTTTATCGCAATCGGATGATATGGCAGCCCATAAAATACGAACAACCAAACACTAATTTTTATATATTAGATTTATATCAGTTGTTCCGGTAGGAACCCAAGTCATATTGTTTAAATTCTAAGCTAAATTTACCATTGAAAGTGGGAATCGCATTTCTTTTTATTATAGATAGCTGTGCCCACGTCTTCGTTTGGGTGGAGTTTCAAGTTTGATTTACTAATATTTTTTGTATATAATGTTTAATGTGGGTTGGTTGAGACCATAAACAAAGCGCTTGGGCAGTTATTTGTTAAAGTTTTGACGGCACCGTCCATTACTATTAAACTCTAAATTGGTGTATCTATTCTTCCTGTCGTGAAATTTCGATGAAACAAAACCTTTTTGAAGTATTTAAATAGGCTGTGAAAACCAAATGATAATCTGTTTAGTAGTTTTGGAGATAAACGTGTTCAAACAGCTAAACATCTGACAAATACAAAAATTTAAATCGTCTTTTTGTATTCTGATATATTATTTAAAATCTACAGAGCGAAAGTGAGTGGTAGCAGAAGCTATGGAAGACCAAGGCTGACTTACGAAGATCAAATAGCCAGAGTGTTAGCTGATGGAAATTTTAAAAGCACCCGCGTACCTAGGCAAAAATGAGTGAGGAGAATGACAAGATTCGAAGAGGCGAAAGAAGATATTCAATGGTCAGACATGGTTCTATATAGTTTTATAACAATTTTATTACGGATATGGATAAAATGCATATTTAATGTACATTTTGTTTGTTATGTAATAAGTAATTAAAATAATTTTTTTCTTAATACTTCTTACAAACTAAAAAAACTATCAATCATCATAGGTTATATAGGTTATCAATTATCATAGGTTAAGTCGATATGACATAAATATTTAAAAATTAGGTTAATTGCTTAGTGTTTTTGTTTACAATAGATGCCTTAAAATTATTGCTTCCCACATCTACCTTTAGACAATATCAATTTTATTGCATCCACTAGGTTGGATTTCCAACAACAAAGGAAACGGCATGATATCTAGCCCGTGTTGAACACGATCGTAAATAAAGTGCGATGACAGGTATGTACGCCTAGCTGGCTCTTTGAGCGTTTGTGCAATGTGACTATTCTGTATTTAGAAATTATTTTTAATTTCAATACTTTTTTACACAAAACCGAACTATCTGTATTTGCTGTACATTGTTTTAACACACGTATTTTATATGCCCGGTTTGTGGATGGCAATCTCAGAATTACTGAATACGTACAACCACATCTACGTAAATGCGAAAATTTTTCTCTCTGCCTATTACGCTTTTTCGGCTAAATCGCCAGATTGATTTTGATGAAATTTGGCACCGAGATAGTTTGATATCAGAGGACGGACATAAGCTAATTATTTAATAAAATCTCTCTCCGAGGGAGTGAAAAGGGGGATGAAGCTGTGTAATGAAACGCCAAATTACTGAACCGAAAATGATGTGGAACAGAGATAGACTTTTATCAAAAAGGCATAGGCTACTTTTTTATCAAAAATCTATCCCTAGGGGGGTGAAAATTTGTATGGGAATGCTAAACCGCAAAACTGATTATGATGGCATTTGGTAGAGAGATAGTATGTGGCTGTGCCCAGAGACACATACTATGTCTACGGGAAAGCTACGAAAAAAATTTCCACGGGAAAATGTCATAGTTACAGATAGTAATATATGAAAGTTACAAAAACAACCCAACTACATATTTAAGCAAAAGCAAACAAGACGAATTTACCAATATTAAAAAAATACCACTAATATTACTACTACTAATATTCAAAAAATATTATCACGTGCGGATGTCTGTTAGTATTATACTTTCCCTTACTTATGGTCTCCTACTCTGACAAGATTTTTGATGTAACGTATATAGTTAGTTTAATTTATTAGTTTTGTGACAGCCGGGCTTGATATACTGAAAAAACAGCATTCGGGTTGATATTTTCCATGTTTCTTGGTATATTTTTAAAGACAGGTAGTCTAAAAATATTTCATTTCGTTTCTGATTTCACTCAGGTGCCAATAAATAATAATGAGATCGTGGTCGAGCTGACTTTATGAACAACATACAATTTTTGCAATTTATTTTTAAATTTCGTTTTTGCAGTATTATCGCAGCTTTAGTAAATTAATAACAAATTCTAAGAGAAATTTATGAAGAACAAGCTGTTGCTGGCGACTTCGTTCTGAAATTAAAAAAAAATTAGTCTACATATGTTCTTCCCCTAGGTTTAATGTTCCTTCTATTCTAAATTTCATCATAATCGGTTCAGCGGTTAGCCCTGAAAGCCGATCAAATAGACAGTCAGACTTTCGTATTTGTAATATTAATATAGTATGGTTAAGGTAGGTATTTGAAAATTTATTTACTCGTAAAAACTTTTTGTTTGTTTTTGTTGATTATATATATATTTTATATTGTCTTGTGATTTTGAGCTCCCTATCGAGGTTTTCCCAAGAGATTACAACGTGGGTTACTTCGAAAAGGCCCTAAAAAGGATTTTACAGGGTTGGCAAAGCGAAAGTGTTACCCCTAGTGTTACAGATCCATAGGCTACGGTGACCGCTTACTATCAGGCGGGTCTTAGGCATGTTTGTCATCTTTGTGGAATAAAAGAAAATTTTAGTTAAATGTATTTTTTTTGCTTGTTTTCAGTGGTATAACGAAAATTTAACAAAATAAAATGTTGAGTAAGTAAATCCATAGTGTCTCACTGTGATCAATTAATTTTGTGATGTAAGAAAGGATTTTTCAAAATCATCCTTTGAAAGGGCGATAAAAACTTAAAGCTGTTGTATAAGAATAAAAAACTAAGACTACAGACGTAAAACATTTTGTTTAGAGTATTTAATTGGAATAAATCTATTGAGCGTCTGAAATTTAAAATCTGTCTAAGCTTCGCTTCGGATGCGATTTTACACCTCTTTCGGTATGTCCAATGTCCAATTGAAGTCATTTTATACTTGTCTCTCTACAACAACTTGTTGAAGTTACAACAACAATAGAACAATTGAACCCGTTGAAGTTGAAGAAACAAGACAACAATTGAAGTGTATTCATACGAAACATTGAGTAATTGCAGCAGAGGTTATAACATTTTCTGCGCTTTACGGTTTCACACGATTAGTATTTTTTCTCGAGAAAGTAGTCTGAAATACTCTATAATAAGTCTTTTACCTGTCATTGAAAGTCCTATAAAATCGGTTCAGCTGTTTTAGAGATTAGCCGGACGAACTAACAGACAGAGATAATTTTAATATTGCGTTTTTGGTTTACTAGTAAATAATCATAAGAATTTAATTGTTGTAGTAATTTAAAAAATATTTTCATAGACAATCGTTTTGAATATGACATGTATCTTGTGTATATTTTGAGATATGGGATACTTTTGACATCGGATTTATTGGCAAAAACAATTACGAGTGTATTCAACCAGTTTCATCGTATTCACTAGTATCTACAATGAGATCTAAGTTACAAATCTGGAACACTGTGCGCAAACGTGTCACCAAGCTTAGTAATATTTCCAAGTTAATGGCAACTTATTCCAACTGCTGTGCATTGTATAATCAAACGTGGTGAAAAGATTTTATATTTTTAAAATAATTGTCCACAGAAATTATAACATCATATTTTGGTAATATTTTGTCAGTTATTGATGGTTTTTTTTTTTCATTTTATGAATGTTTAAGTAGTAAGGAAAGGAGTAGCATTATAAATAGTGAAATATTTCAGACTTCGATCATTTTAATTAAGTTTATTAAATCTAGTACATTATTTTCAGCACTGGGGATGTTAATTTCGTTTATAAATGGCATTGAAACATGTTCTAGATGTATAAATATAATTCTTTCATTTGAAAATGGAAAATACAAAAACACTACTAAATAAACCTCCTCGGTAGGTACCTGTTGCTACTCTAATCAATCAATGGTAATCTTTTCCTAGATTCGCCTCATAAATATTAGCATTACATTTTATAGGGATTTGCCTTTAGGGCGCTCCATAGATTCAATGGGAGCTTTTCGTAATCAATCAGTTCCGTAACAAACTGACAGATTAATTTATTTTTACACGTCTTTATTTTGTTTGTACGATCGATGTTCCTGTTTTATTAAAATTTATGAAGTAATAAATCACTGATTCTAAAATATTTGTATGTGTATTAAATAGATTTTTGTTTATGATGTAAAAAATTAAAATGTTAGTAGATTATTGGAACGTAGTAAAGAAACGTCTGTAACTATACGTAACGTTCGTGCTTAAAATCGATACCTACATTCAGTCAAGAAAGTATCGGGAATGGATGATTTGTTTATGGTTCTAAATTCAATTTTTTGTTTTTTTTGTTGTTGTTAAATTTGCACAACTGTTTTCCATTTTGGCGCGGAGTTAGAGTTGCATCTGTTATTTAGATTAAATGCAATGCTGTTTTTAGTTATATCATTGTAGTGTGTATTGCGAATTTCATTATAGACAAAAACATCGAACAAAGAGTTTGTCTTAAATTTTGCATCGCCAATGGAATTTTGTTTTTGCAGTCACTGAAAATGTTACAGAAGGCTTACGGTGAATCGACTTTATCAAAAACACGTACTTATGAGTGGTACAAAGCGTTAACAAGCGGTCGAGATGTGATGGAAGATTTGCCTCGCTCTGGTAGGCCATCAACGTCTGTTAAGTTCACATCGCAAAAATGAAGGAAATAGTGACTGAAAATGCTCATTCAAGTTTGAGAGAGATAGCCGCCGAACTTTCTGTGTCTCACGAGTCGATCCGTATCATTTTAAATAATCACTTGGGTATGAAACATGTTGCCGCTCGGCTAGTCGCAAAAGACCTGAATTTTCTCCAAAAACTCAATCGCATAAGAGTCGCTGAGGACATGCTAGAACGAGTCAATTCAGATTCAACATTCATGTAACGTTGTAACGCATTGTTACTGGTGACGAGACGTGGGTTTACGAGTTTGACATGCAAACTAGTCAACAAGCTTCGGAGTGGCGCCTTCCAATTAACCCGAAACCGAAAAAACCAAGCCAAAGTCGATCAAAAGTCAAAGTCATGTTCACTGTTTTCTTTAACTATCGCGGTGTTGTGCACTCGGAATTCTTGCCGGAAGGTCAAACGGTAAATAAAGAATATTATTTGGGCGTTATGCGGCGTTTAAGAGAGTAAATTCAACGAAAAAGCCAGATTTGTGGAAAGAAAATTCTTGGATTTTGCACCACGATAATGCGCCTTCGCACAAAGCCATCATTGTGAACGAATTTTTGACCAAAAACTCAACAAATACCATCGAGCAACCACCTTATTCACCAAATATGGCTCCAGTCGACTTCTTTCTTTTTCCTAAACTCAAATTACCACTTCGTGGCACCCGTTTTCATTCGGTAGAAGACATAAAGGAGAATTCGCGGCGAGCACTGAACTCAATTTCGGAAAAAGAGTTTAAAAAACGTTTTGATGATTGGATTAATCGTTGGTGTAAGTGTATCGTTTCTGAAGGAGCATACTTTGAAGGTGATAAAATAAATTTGGATGAATAACTAACATTTCGTGTATTATTGATCTTTTCCCGGTACTTTCTTGACAGAGTAGTATATTATTAATATGTGAAGCGAAAACTTTAGCTCCCTTTTTAAGAAAATTGCGAGGACGTAGTAATATGAAATTTGGTATACTTAAAGTTTATATAGAGAGGGACAGGAGAAAGCTAATATAATATTTTTATATAATATGTATTAGAAATACATTAATATAAATATATCACTCATTGTTTACGTTCATACTGCCAACATCAAAAAGACTGTCAATTTCAAACTCATACTAGTTTGTGATCATATATACGTAACCTCCTTGGATCGAACAGTTGGACAGAGTAGAGATTGTCGCCAAAGAGTTTATAAGTTCATATTTACGGTCAAATTTCGATCACAGGGCAACCTCTAGTACATGTAAAATGATTTCAATCGTACATTATAGTTTGTAACATGAGCCAAGTACTACGTACATAATACGTATAAATACGACTTCCGAGTGTGAGTATGCGTGTATGTAATAATAGAGTAGTAATTAATATTTTCTAGCGTTTTTGTTTGTACGGAGTTTATATTTCATACAAACTGTGACACGCCTTTTTACTCCCATAACAGTAGTTTTTCAAAATCTAGCAAATGCGTATTTAATCGTTTGACAGATTTATAGATAAAGTTTTGGGTATAATAAATTTTTTCGTAATTTTTATCGGCAGTAACTTTGATACTCCCATTCAAATCCCTATTGACTCTCCAAAAAAATTCTTGCTAGTGCTTGCTAAAACTGTATGAGAAAACCGCATACAAAGTTTCAAGTTCCTAGATCTAACGGTTTGGGCTGTAAGTGGATAATTCAGCAGTCAGTTTTTTTAATTTTATGATTTAGAAGGGTTGTTCAGTGTACAGACACACTCAAACTATTGAGTATACACTTATTTTATAATAAGTTGTAACTAATTACCTTTTAAGTAATATAATTTAATAACATTTGATAAGTATCGATAATGTCCATACACAAATTTGCAGAAGTGAGATAGATGAGTTCGGAGAATGAAGTTTAAAAATAAATATTATCGTGTTTCTAAGATATTAGGTTTATACTTAAGTCACTATTTGAGAAAGGAAAATTAAGGCAATAGAACTAAACACTGTCAAACAAAAATTGGTTAGTATAAGATATTATGTTGTGTAGCTTTTAAGTTATGGGATATTTCCGGTTACACACTAACCGACCGCAGAAATAATGTTGTCTTTCAGTGTCTCTAAGAAGTATACAAATTATTGCTGCCGATTCATTGAATATTGTGCATCCCGACAACGAAACCCTTCATCATATGTGACCCGTCACGCACTTGGCCGGTTTTAAAGTTTCTGTTCATTTTAGCTATTCCAAATAGGTATGTATTCGCAATCAACGAAGTAGTTATTTGGAGATTTACTCGTAGCAGTCTCGTTGTAAAAAAATACGTATTACTGTATATCACATAGGGTGGGGGCTTCTCACTGTACCGATCACCATCGAAGGCGGCGCGAAAACTCACGAACTTAGTTTCGATTTCGGTCTTAGTTTGGGCAGGTTTTCTATCGACATCAGAAGTTCGTTTCGGTAAGGACATTAAGTAAGATGAGAAATAAACATTTTTGGATAAACAATGTGTGATTGATTACAGAAAAAAATTACCTTTAATTCCATGTCGACTTCTCATCTACAAATCTTATATTACTATTAGCGACCCGTTCCGACTTCACCTGGGTTGAATATATAATACATAACCTATGTCCATCCGGAATAATGTGCTTTTCAAATAGTGAATGAATTATTCAAATAGGTGCAGTGGTTCCGGAGATTACTCTCCGCATATAAACAAATTATTACACTGAAAAAATATCTCACGGGGCAATTTCGGACTAACACGGAAATTATTAAACTTAAAATGTTGAATTATTATCTACAAAACGGTTTTGCGTAATAAACAAGTTTGTTAAGTAATATTAACTGAAGTAAACAGATGCACATGATCAACATAATCTTAAACGAAACTCTTTAGTAGTGATATTGTAAAAATAATTAATACTTTGTGAACTTTGGTTGGTTTTACAAAACAACAGACCAACTCTCGAAACTCAACTAAAGTATCGTATTTTTTCAGCGTACAAAATCTGCTCTCTCTCTTTATAACATTCGTATAGATTTGCGGGTAGTAGAACCTTGTGTGGGGTCATTTCGGATCGCTACCACCATCTTACTAGCTAATCCAGCCATCTAACACCAGTGCTTGCATTGTTATGTTCCAGTGTGAAGGGAAAGACATTTCTGGCATAAGAGGAACAAAATATTAGTCCTCAGAGTTGCCATCGCGTTTACAATCTGAAGTTCTTTCTTAACATTGATATTGTAAATGTTCATGAGCCACTCAGACCATTTACCATCAGGTGACTGCTGTGGAGTGCATTCCATAGAGACAAATAAACACTTTCTACTCTGAAAATATGATAATTAAATATGCTAATTAAATAAAGTAAAAAATGAACCAAACTATTTATAAGTCAAAGTCAAATCAAAGTTAAATCAATTTATTCAAGTGAACCCAAATGCGAGATATTTTTTAACGTCAAATCTACTTTATTTCGATTCGAAAAGAAAACCTGGACACTGAGAAGAACCGACAAGAATCTCAATCAGGTATAATTTTTCGACATCATTCAAAAGCAGTTATTTAAAATACAGTATCCATAAAGCCAGTAAATGCATGTGCAGAGAGGATTATTTCCAGTCTATTGTTGTGTCTTCAATGAAACATAACTTTAGAGTGGGAAGTTACGTTCCTAATTTTGATTTATTCTTTACTTTATTTAATCAGCATACATTCGTCAGGGTAGACAGTATCTTTTTGTCTCTATTGAATGCACGCTACTGGGTGACTGTGTGTTCGTCTTCCAAGAGGTATAAAAAAGTGTAAAAAAAAATTAATTAGTAAAATGAGGTATGTATTGCGTTCTCATACTTTGCAACGGTCTATGTGGATCGCACTGGTACCTAATGGTTAAAGCCTGTAACAAATGGATTGAGGAAGAAAATGGCAATGACAACGTGGGCACATACTGTTAAGAGTTTTCAAGCCACCTGTTCATAGACATCTCACTTGGCTTAATGACAATCGTTTTAGCCGCATACAGGTGTTTATTGTGCCATTAACGGCGTATACGCTTTATATGAATACCATTAGATAACCCATTTTGTATTACGCGAAACTTTGCTTAACCCTACTGATCACATCAAATATTGAAGCACTTCTAAGTTATATAAGCTTTCCACTTGTATATGGTTCACCATAGTATTCATCCCATCTACACTAATACTAATCTATACTACTATATAAATCTCTTGCGTCTGTCTATAATTTCAGTTTTTTTGACAAATTTTGCGATAGATACTGGTTTTATGACTCACCGATTTCGATTTTATCATTTTTAAAATTTTTGTCAGTCTGTCTGTCTGTCTGTCTGTCCTTTTATTACTAAAGAACGGCTTGACTGATCTTGATCAAAATCGGTACGTAGTACCGATTTTGATCAAGATCAGTGACTTGAGCACGTGATTGCGCTCATGACAGGCTACTTATATTTTAGAAAATCTACCCATAACGGGGTGAAAACGGGGAGGAAGCTTTGTATAGGAAATGGTAAACCACTGAACTGATTATGATAAAATTTGACAGAGAGATAGTTTGACATCAGGAAACGAAAACTTTTTCTACCAAAAATCTACTCTTAAGAGAGTGAAAAGAGGGATGAAATTTTATATGGGAAACGCTGAATTTTTTCATCAATTTTTTCACTTGAATTTTTCAAGAATTTTTTCATCAAAAACACATAGGCTACTTTTTTTTATCAAACATATGTGAAAAGGGGAACGGGAGGGCGGGGGACGAAACTTTGTACCGGAAATGCTAATGCTCTGAACTGATTATGATGTAGCATGGATATAGTTTGACACCTGAGAACGGATATAGGCTGCTTTTTTATGAAAAAACTACCCCTAAGGGGTTGAAAAGGGGATGAAACTTTGAATGGGAAATGCTGAACCGCCGAACCAATTATGATGTTTGGTAAAGAGATAGTATATGACCGGAGACAGACGAAGGCTAGGCGTTGACTTTTTCAAAAACAATCTTTGAACATACTATGTACATCTACATATAATCTAACCTAATCCGGGACAGCCACTAAAAATGTTCCGTGCAGACGAAGTCGCGGGTTCAGCTAGTAATATTATAAAGAGGTAGACTTTGTTTGTTTGTATGTAATGGATAAACTCAAAAACTACTCAACCCATTTCAAAAATTCTTTCGCTTATAAAAAATTTCTACCCGTGCGAAGCCGGGGTGGGTCGCGTTATCTATACTACTATATAAATCTCTTGCGTCTGTCTGTAATTTAAGATTTTTTGTAAAATTTTTGCGACAAATAGTCGTTTTATGACTTACTGATTTCGATTCTACCATTTTTTAAATTTTGTCTGTCTGTCAGTCTGTCTGACTGTCTGTATGTCTGTATGTCCTTTTATAACTAAAGAATGACTTGATTGATCTTGATGACAATCGGTACGTAGTAAGAACATGTGATTGCGCTCATGATAGGCTACTTATTTTTTAGAATATCTACCCCTAAAGGGGTGAAAAGTGGGTTGAAACTTTGTATGGGAAATGGTAACCCCCTGAACCGATAATGATGAAATTTAGCAAGGAGATAGTTTGATATCAAGGCTACTTATTTTTTAGAAAATCTTCACCTAAAGGGGTGAAAAGGGGGATGAAACTTTGTATGGGAAACGGTAAATCTTCTTTACTACTATATAAATCTCTAGCGTCTGTCTGCAATTATAATTTTACTGTCAAATTTTGTGATAGATAGTCATTTTATGATTCACTGACTTCGATTCTACCATTTTTTAAATTTTTGTCTGTCTATCTGTCTGTCTGTTTGTATGTCGTTTTATAACTGAAGAACGGTTTGACCGAAGCAATAAGTAGTAAGAACATGTCATTGTGTTCATGATAGGCTACTTACTTTTTAGAAAATCTAACCCTAAAAGGATAAAAAGAGGGATGAAATTTTGTATGGGAAATGGTTAACCGCTGAACCGATTATAATGAAATTTGGCAAGAAGATAGTTTGACATCAGAAGACATAGGTTATTTTTTCTAAGAAAATACCCTAGGAGGGTGAAAATGTCGATGAAACTTTGTATGGAGAACGCAAAATGTAGGGAATAATAAAATTTGGTGCGGTGATAAAACATTATTTATCAAAAATACATAGACTACTTTTTATATCAAAAATCTGTAAAATGGCGGACGAGAAGGAGGGGTACAAATCTTTGTACGGAAAATGCTAAATCAATGAACTGATTATGGTGTAGCATGGATATAGTTATGATGTAGCAACGGACATAGGCAACTTTTTATAAAAAAATCTACCTCTAAGAGGGTGAAAAGGGGGATAATAAAGAAAGTGGGAACTTTGTACAGGAAACGCTAAAATTTGGTAATGATAAAATTTGGTGCGGTGTTAAAACTTTTTATCAGGCTACTTTTTTTAATCAAAAAAGGGGGACGGTGGGGAGGGGGACCAAACTTTGTACGGGAAATGCTAAACCGCTGAACTGTACTGCTGAACGATTATGATGTAGCATGGATATAGTTGGACACCTGGGAACGGACACAGGCTACTTTTTTTCATCGAATAACTACCCCTAAGGGGGTGAAAAGGGGAATGAAACTTTGAATGGGAAATGCTGAACCGCCGAACCAATAAGATGTTTGGTACAAAGGTAATATGTGGCCGGAGATAGACGTAGGCAAGACGTAGACTTTTTTCAAAAAAAATACTATGTACATGTAGGTAGTCGTACATATAATCTAGCCTAATCCAGGAAAGCCACAAAAAAATTTAAAATTTTTAAATTTAAAAATTTAAAATTTGAAGTCGCGGGTAAAGCTAGTATGTATATAGAATTCTAGTGTGCGTGTGTTCGTAAATCTTCTCTTCCTAAACGGCTTGACTGATTTTAATGAAATTTAGAATGCAGATAGATTATGCCCCGTAGAAGGACAAAGGCTTCTTTTTTGAATTCCACGCGGACGAAGTCTTGGGAAACAGCTAGTTTATTACATTTTTGTAAATTTTACTCTTTGGTATTACAGGGCTAATAAGCTTATAGATAATATTATATAATTTAATGTGAGATAAAATTATATTATGTAATATACAGGGCTAATAATAATTTATTTGCATTCATTTTGCTTAACAAATCGCGTTACTGGTAAGCGTATAGAGGTATAACCCGGAAGGTTGGAGTGCTATACATATGTTCCGACAAAACCGGACCTTTCGCGAACGCTCCCGAAGGAGTTTTGGAATTTACGTGTGTATATGTAAATCGCGCCGAGATCCCACCGCCCACGAAATGGCTTCTGCGTTTGTACAGTCATATGCGCAAATATACTTTAATTAAAAATCAATTAATAATATTTTCGATAATTACAACTGTGTCTGTGTATGATGCGTATACAAAGAAATAGACATATAAAATTCAATGTGCGATGCACAATTTTGTGTAATAAAAGTATGATGTAGATAATATTAAGTATTTTAAGTATATAAGTCAATAGTTAAAAACATATAAAGATACTTAAATATAGCAAACATAATGTGTAACATGTAACAAACAATAACAGCCACAGCTTGAAATGTCAGGTCGTTAGGAGTTCCCTTGAGAATATAATGTCGACATATTATACCCTGTTCAACGTTGTACGTGGATCTTTGATAAATTTCTGTTTCAAAATCATCGAAGCTAAAGTTGGAAGAGCATTTGTAATAACAAATAATAATTAATTGCAAGCTGCGCGTGCGATTTCATTTAGACTGGAATTTCGTTGAACATTCGTCAGTAGGAATTTTTTAGCAGATGGAAATGAAAAATAATGTCAAGTCATACATATAGTCACGCTGTATCCAAAATTACAAAAATAATATTCTGAATTTTGTTGTTTTTGTAATGAAAAGATAAACATTTTTCGTTATATTCATTGCGCAGATTGATCCCGCCATAGTTTTATTTACTTTTGATCAGTATTATTTTTCTTCCATTTATTTGGTAATCTCGTTAGTTGGTTGTATTTTAATTAAAATTTTAGGACTAGCGATGTTGACGCAAAGTAAATAACAGACTTGAAGATTGAAGTGTGTTACTTAGTTTGTTTGTTTGTTAAAAGTTTGTTGTCATTACTAGCCTATTATACGACTGTGATATTTCTATATTTAACATTCATTATTTTATTGTAGCAATTTACTTTCTTGAAACTAAAATAATTGCTTAGAAGCCCTTTATAAGATGAGTTGCTATTGAAGATTAATCAAGTAAGCACGTAACGTAATTTCTATAGGTAAACAGAATTCAGTCATTGACTTTTCAAAGACTGTTTAATTTTTTTAGTATTCCACAGTATTCTGTGCGTCTGTCACCAGATTTTTTCTCCGCAAAAATATGTTTTGTAATTGAAAGTCGTAGTTGTAGGAAGCAACAGCTCATCGACAGATAACATAAAATAGATAAGTAATTAGAAACACTTATGGTGAAATTTGTTTTATAAATTCGACGATGCTGTGTTTTTAGCACCATAAGAAATAGAGTTGTAGGAGTCTATATACGTGATTAGAGTTAATACATGAAAGAGGAATATGAAGCGAAAGTTTAAATACGAATATGAGCAAAGGTTCCAGTGTTTTAAAGAGAAGATGTACAGACGAAGTGCGATATTTGGGTAAGTGTAGAATATCTACAAATGAATGATACTATTTGTATAGAGAGTGCTTTTTCGAGGGACGGAATATGTGAATTGCATGTAGAGAGACAGGTAGCAGCTGGCAATAAAGTGGACGATGCTCTAGCTGCATTGGTAGGCAGTGTGAATATAACAACGCCAAAAAGGGCATTCACAACGCGATGTTGGTGGCAATTTTTTTGTACGGGACATATCGAAATTGAGATGAAGAAAGATAAATGCAGTAGAAATGCAATCTCTTAGAAATATGTGTGGTATTACTCTCATAGACAAGATAAGCAAAGAAGAGATACACAATATGACAAGACTGGACAACAGTGTATTTGTAAAAATGAACTAAGAACTGTTTAGATGTTTCAAACACATAGAAATAATGAGTGATGAAAGATTGACAAAGAAAATCTACAAAACGAAAGTTCGTGGCCGACTAACGAAGATCAAATAGAGTGTAGTATCGGTGAGACATTATCTTGGCAGAAACGTTTGAGGAAAACGATTATATTTGAGAAGGCGATAGAAGTGTGTAGGATTTGCAACCTTTGGCGTTCGGTCTTTCTGCTTACCTCATTGAAGATATGTATGTATTATGTATGTTCGTAAATATGTATGTAATGTAACAATAACTTTTATCCAAGAAGTGAAGATGACTAGACAAACCAGGTAAACATTTTATTATTTGTTCGTGATGAATTCTTAAAATTTTTGGCTATAATCCGCCCAAAATTCCAAACTTAATAATCGATACGTGTTTTACTTCTTATGGAAACATCCTCAGAATATTCCAGAGATCAGACTCGGTCAGCTAACTAGTACCGAATTTGCTAAATTATAAGAATTCTGCATATGAAACGGATTTCTGTAAAGTCTATACAACATCCGAATCTATACAAAATATTATATTTTTTAAAACTATTTTATAAGAATATAATTTTTTGAAACAATATTTCAGTACAACTGTACGCGGTTGTGGGAATGCCCAGGTAGATTCTGACGTACACAATCCCGCATGTGTTGTGTTCGTCCCTTAGGGAAGGCTAAATTACGAAGGCCTTTATTCTTAGTGTGATATACTAAATATAAAACAATAGACCTTTTATCTGTTTTAACTTCGCCTGGTGTCATAATTATCTCATGAGCTCAGATATATATCTGTTAGTCGTTATTTTGTTTTGACTTCTTTTATCTGGAGTCATTATCCTACTGTCTCCATGTTTTCGTTTGTTGAGATACTTTGCGTGTAGGTGGGTGAAAGTGACTGAAAGCAATAAAGGATAAGTGTTAATGTGGGTAAGATAGTTTACTACGTCTTTTAAATATGAAGTTTTAGTTCGCCAACATTTGACTTATTTACGGACTATTAACATAATACTCTGAATAAAACCGAGAAAGATGTGAGAAGTAAAAGCCTCCTTTAATTTTGACCCTCTTAGTTATGGACATAACTTTATATATGTACTTATAATAATGTCATTCTGGTTTTGTAATTCAAGGTATATTCCAAATAATCAATAATATTATATTTTTCGTAATAAAATTCCAGTAAAATACCCAAGTAACATTATTATATAATCAGAATACCGTCATCTCGTATTCGGCAGCACACTGGAGCAACTGACTCAATTTGATCACGATAACTGCGTTCCAACTGTCGCCCGGTAACCGCGGACCGCTTACCATCCTAGTCACGGATTAAAATTGTGCTCCAGTATAAGCGTATAGCGGACTTAAAATTAGCGATGATTGTTATACAATGCAGATAGTTGTCTTTATGAAATTTTCTGATTTGAATCCTCAAACCATGATATTTTACTTCAATTAATTTGATAAGTCCTCACGCTGTATCCCTAACGGGGTAGTCAGAGAGGACGGAGCGCCACGCATCCTCGTCGTCGATTTGATTATTATGAAATATAAACTATGGTAACGTGATTTAAAAATTATCCACAATATTTGATAGTTACACATTCAGTGGTAGAGCCATGCTGAGTTGGGCCGGCCCGCCCGGTGAAATACCACCTTTTCACAGAATATCGGCGTGAAATAACTGCATCTATTGCTGTTGTGTTTTGTTCGGTGAGTGAGAGTGCCGGTGGCCCATCGCCCCCTCCCCCTCCTTTCCCTATTTCCCTAAAGGCTGGCAACGCGTACGTGATTCCCTGGACGTTGCGGATGACCATGGCTGGCGGTGATCACTTTCCATCAGGTGACACGCATGCTCGTTTGCCCGTTCTTTTATAAAAAAAAGTTTGTTGTTAGTTCAGTCCTTCGGTCGGATCAAATTAACGTTAGACTGATTGTATAATGAGTTGTCAGATGGTGTATTAATTTGAATGCAATGAACGAGATCACAAAACAAATTGACACCGAATTAAGAGTATAACTTTTGTTATACAAATTAATAGCAATGTAATAAATTTTCCTGTCATGGTTTTCTTACGGATTAATTCTTACGGATCGTAATCACAGAATTTTAGTTTATGATAATTTTATTACGCATAGCTTAAGCTACACAAAATGATAAACACTGTGACAGAGATTTCTTTCGCATTTAGGTTACATGTTTATTATTCTCGCTCTTCTTTTCTTTTGGGACTCTAACTTTATAGCGACCGCGGACAGAGTTCACTAAGAGGTGTTTGTATTGAAATTGATTTATGGAAATTTCGTAGCGAAGACTCAGCGCTTCGCTTGCAAAGATTCCGTATCTGTATCTTTAAAACCACAATATTTTATTTTGATGAGAACGTTTATATTTGATTTATTCAATCGCAACATTATATACATTTAATGACATATGTAAATCGTTACTATGAGTTAGAAAATACATATTAAAGACCTGTAAAAAGAAAGTAAGTTTTTAAGATATTTCGAAAAAGACGAGGCTTTCAATTTACCTCTATTTTTATATATTTTTGATTACATTTGTTTCCTTACAAAAATATACAATTGAATAAAAAATTATGTTACAAAGATTTGGTAAGTATGTATAAGAAACCCGTGAACGATCTTTCAAATACCCACGACAATCTGTCCCCAGTGACACCCGTCTGGTGCTAGTCGTTGTTGGTCGATTAAACGCTTGAATTAGTAAAACTACTACAGCTGTGGCCCCTATCATATTTCAATACAGGGCCGAGTGTTGCCCAGGATTTACTACGGTATATGGTATATGCGAACTTATTTGAATAAATATCTAAAAATGTATGAGCAACATGGAGCGTGAAATCACTCAGAAATAAAAATAGATTAGTGAAACTATTAAATCAAAAAAGTAGGGCAATCTCGTAGTACATATTTTAAGTAAACGTAAGTAACGTATTAATGACTAATTATAGTAAATATTCACAATTGTAAAGCCTACATTAACCCTAGAACCGTACCCTGGGGTACAAATCAAAACAATGAAAAGAAATCGGTTATAGTTTTTAACATACACAAATAATTATTTCACGGCTTCGTGCATCCTAAGAGGAGTTGGGAGCACACCTGTACGTCAGAGTACCATAAACAGCACGGCTCTGTAGGCGTTGCAGGAGCTGCTTGGGGTACACCTGTTTCCCAGGATACGATTAACGTCAGTTTTTTACAGTCGATGTTGTTTTTCATAATTGTTAATTCTATTTTGTTACAAGTATTTATAACAGTATTTAGTTATTATAATAATTTAGAGCATATTTTGGTTAGTAATGTTGCGGTTGGACCTTATGTCTAAGGAATAAGGTCGATGTTTAAATGGAGCTACATAAGTACTTTTAGCGCTTATATCTCGAGACCTAGGCTTTGCAGAGTTATGACCTAAAAATGCATTGCCAGGTTTAAGGTCTACTATCGAATAGCATAAGTAAAATTAAAAAGAAGAACAAAGTTGCACCTCGAAAATTCCGGAGCGATGACGTGTCATGTATGACTCTGCAAACAGGCGGCGTCGAGAACAATGTCGAATTATTGTTAGCAAGCGTAATTAACTAGACTAACTAGTAAAGAACAATGTCGAATTATTGTTAGCAAGCGTAATTAACTAGACTAACTAGTAAACTAACTAGTTCCACCCTTGCGTTAATATTACTAGCATTCGGGTTTGCTCTAGAAGTTTCCACCCTCATTTTGTCACACTATAAATAGAGCTCCGCGTCCTCCGCTGAGTCAGTGCTCGTTGAAATGCACGAAGGTGCGGAAAGCTCCCTTGGCGACGCTTTGAGCTCAAGGTCTGCCCTCCATATTAGATATTCCTCGGCTGAAGAAACCCTCAGGCGGTCGACTATCTGGCAGGGCGCCTTCAGCGCTCGCCCCAACGCGATCAGAGACGCTGTAAAAGCCACTAGGGCTAACAGCAAAGAGAGGTTTTTTTAGTCGGTTCGAGTCCAACACTACTCAGTTGCCGTAGAGTCCGGCTGAGTGCCCGTGGCTGAGTTTTTCGCCTATCCGAAACAAAAAAAAGTGAGTCGGTATCTCAACTAATGGTCAAACCGATATATCGAGACGACATCAAGGCGAATTATGAAGACCACTACGATGACTATTGCGACGACTTTGGATAGAAGACTTCTGCAATTCGGGAAAGTTACTTGTGCGTGAATCGTCTACCTTTGTTGACTACTACGCGAGTACCTACTTCGAGGGGCGACTACGCAGACTAGGAACCACCGTAATTAAGTTTCTTATGTTCTTGACATCTGCTTATACGAAGGAAAATAAACTTTTTGCACCCTTAACCAGTGTCTTATTACCCGCAACTCGTAACAGTATTTAGCTGCTCAACTGTGGCTAGATAATGCCTACATTAATTTATTACTTTTTGCTTACTTGTTGTTTTATGCCAACTGACTTCAAAACGATATTGGTAATTTGTTTTAGATGGCTTTTAATTCACATTCGAGACGAATTTTTTGAGTAGAATGGAGACAATGAAAATCCACATCCAGAAATAGACATATCATATCTAAAGGCTCTAATCTATCTCAGAGAACCTTATCTTAAAAACCGTTTTTTGCAACGAACTTTACTAACTAATCCTCAGATAAGTATTGAAGGTCTCATTGGTAAAAAGGACATCTGATACGCCTGCTCTTCAAAATTAAGAAATGGAGAGATATCTTTCATGTTCGAGGTCGAAAGACCGAAAATTGTGAAATCAATGTGTAAAGTTCAAATCGTTTGTATATACTCGTAATAAGCACCAAAAAAAGTTTGTCGTGATTGTATTAAAATTTCCTTTTTTTAATACTGTATTGTTGTAAATTGAAGACTGATAGTCATGTAAAGCAATTACATTTTTTATTTTTAATAAAAGTTTATATTTCTTCAAAAGATGTGTCTAATTCAAAGCGGTACACTTGCACCCCAGGATACGGCTTACGGTCCTTGTTAATATGAGTATGGTTCTAGAGTTAAAGCCTACTAAAACTTGTAATTTAATTAGGTAATGACCGCTTCTATCAAACATTAGATTAAGCCTTTGAATTTCAAATCTTTATAAATAGGTACCTTTCATCTTTTTCAGGCGTAAAACTAAATCATTCCAATATTGTAACAGCGTATTAATTAAATCCATTTAGTTTACTTAATTTGGAAAAGACTCTATAGAGATGGACTATCATATAGAATAACAAGTTAATTCTAAATGACAAATACATAAAAATTATAGTATTAGGATTAATGGTTGTTATATTGTAAGTGTAATATTATATTTGTATGCAGGTCATAACAAAAAAATTAAAAATTTTCAATTGTTATTGGAACGATGCCCTTTAACGCGGCTTGTGAGAGGTTTGAGTTGGTAGAAATCGTCACGTAAGGAAAAAGTGTTATGTGGAGCGGGACCCGCACGTCACGCATCACTAGGTTTTCGTTTTTGTTTTAATAGCCTAAGAGCCCGTGAGGGTCAGACCTTCGTTATTTTATAAAAGCTGAAAGTTTCTCTGCGCATGTCCCCAACACAGGTAGTAACAATCAGCGACTATCAAGTTTGGATCATCGTGGTTTTGCCAGGTAACAGCTAACAAAGGTGTATAAAATTACTCCCCAAAATCGTTAAAGTATAAAGTATAATTTTCCTATATTTTCTACAGCATAACATTAAAAATCACGTCATCCATTGCCAGACACCTAGTATTGTGACAATCCCCTGCCAGACACCCGTAAACATTAAAAAATTGTAATTATACTTACGTCATAGCAAAAAAGTTGAATTTTGATATTTTGCTTGGGGAACTATCGCTTGTATGTATGTATATTGCCTCGCGCTTGCACCTATATACGGACTTTCCACTAACTTTCAACTTGTCTGGCAAAATGTAAAAATTATCGAAACTGTCTGGCTACTAAGAAAACATCTGATAGTTCCCTAAGCAACAAAATAAAATTTAGCTTTTATACTTTAACGAAAATGTAAATACAATTTATTAGTATCTAGCAGGGGGTTGCCGCGATACTAAGTGTCTAGCAATGAATGACGTGATTTCGAATATTGTCCTGGATAAAATATAGGAAAATTACAATTTATGCTTTAACGAATTTGGGGAGCAATTTTATATACCTTTGTTAGCTGTTACCTGGCAAAGCCACGACGATCCAAACTTTACAATCGCTGATGTTCCTACTTGTGTTGGGCACATGTGCTGAATAACTTTCAGCTTTTATAAAATAACGAAGGTCTGGTCATCACGGGTTCTTGACCTATAAATCATACGTGAGTTTTATTGTCTCATTATTGGAATTAAGTTTTTAGAAACTGAAACTGCAGCTAAGAAACTTCGTTCCTGACGGAGGTCCCCCGACCGCACACGTACGTAAGTTTTTTTGTACGGATATTGAATTTGAATAACACAAGAGTATAAGGTACATTTAAAGTATAACATTTTTTATAACGAATACTTGTACTTAATTTTTATTCTTACCAGTTTTATTGAATTTTAAAGGCTTCACAAGTGACCGAAATTGAACATAAACTCATAATATTCATCTTCATTTCACTAAAAACAAATTAACAAGATTTTTATTTTGTTTGTAATTGATTTAGCTTCGTGAAGAAAATATCAACATATTGCGTAGCGCTGGAGGCTGTAGTTGGTGGGGTTTCCCTCCATCCTCTAACAGTGAAAACTCGACGAGATATCGTTAAGATAACAAGGACAAATAAAAGCTTCAATTTGTTTTGGGCCAAGGCTCATGTGGGGACGGAGGGAAACGAGAGGGCCGACGAACTGGTGATGCGTCCTTAAATAAAAAATCGAGGCTGGACTATAATGGGTGCCCTGTTTCATTCATCAATCGACAAATCCGCGAGGAGTCGATTGATGAATGGAACAGGCTCTATGATGAAGGAAGGACGGCCTCGACAACTAAAGCATTCTTCCTGGATGCCAAAAGCGCTTACAAGCAAACTTAAAAAATGGAGTTGGATTGGGTGACAGTACTATACAGAAAATCATGGCCGACAAAACAATGAGAAATAAGTTTTTAAAATACTATAGAAAAATATCAATAAGCGTGATTGATAAGAATAAATAGAAGATAAATATTACAAAATAAGTAACTTATGTTAATACAATTAAAATAAGGAAACAAAACAGTGTACATTGAAGTAAATAATAATGCTGTATTGTATAGTATAGTACTTATCCAAAGGAATATTGTGATATTAGAAACATGTAGATAGATCATGAAATGTATAGAATAACACAATAATAATAAACTTAACTGATAACAAAAAAATAGATATGTAATAGGTAAGAAATCATGTATTAGATATACGGACTGACAAATAATGATAAAAAAAAACATATTGCATAATATTTAATACAATAAATCAGTTCATCGGTCATTTAGCAGTTAAAAACGCTAGTTACTGTTTTCATTACGTCATGAAATCCGAATTTCAGAGACCAAGACAATTAACTGTACAGGACAGTAGATATGAACTCATTTATACTTGTGTTGGCAACACCGACGATTAAAGAATAACAGGACACTGACGCTCTCTGGCCGAGTGCGACGGTGTTCGTGACATCATCAAGAAGAACGAAATACGGCGTTTTCCCCACTACCGCTGCGAGATTATATAAATCAAAACTCGAGCGCGTCTTTTGCTTTTTCGACTGTAGCTCGAAGTGTTTATGCACTAAACTAATTATTAATTATTTGATTCGATTATTTTAAAGTATAATTCTGGATGTTCCATTCTTATGGATACCTAATGTATTTAACACTATCGTATTTATCACATATCTTATATTGTCTTTGAATGACTAATTTTACATCAGGGCCACCATAAAATAAAATTCCGCGAATTTGCAGGGCTGCAGAGATATCTTATCGCTGTACGTAATGTGCTGACTTTAGGCTTTCCGTTAACAAAATCAATTGTATTATTTCTTATTTGCGGACTTATGACTAAGAATTTAACTGATACGGTTATAATGTTAGCTTCAAAAAAATTTTAATGACACTAAATAGCCATTCGTATTAATTTTGTAACATTTCAATGCCAAGATTGGGAATATTTTAGGTTGCTTACGTATTAATGAAGTAGCATATAAGACTAACTTCAGTTTTCGTGAAGTAATATAGTTGTCAAAAAGTCGCACTAAGAGGTCGTGTACAGTGTACTCGAATGGAGGTAGTCAGAGATAGTTAAATTCTAACCGCCACCATGTGATAGACGTAGTCCAGTGCAATCAAAATGTACATTCAAAATTATAATAATATTTAAATGAGTGACAAGTTTAGTGAACATAGTGTGTGTTCTTTTGATAACACCACGTCGCCGCGCAATTCCCAACTGGGGGCGAGCAGAGGAGCAAGACATATGTAATACAATTGATCCTTCACATTATTTCTAGCAACACGTATTGGAGCTCATAGATTGCTAAGTGGAACTTTTAAAATCGGATAGCAGAATAAGATGTGATTGGTGAACTATAAAAGATGATCTCAAGAAATGTGATGCAGCTTCCAAGATGAGGGCATACAGACATATATATTGAAGATAATTTTGAAAGGTAAAAGTCACCAACGAGCAAGTTCCGTGTCGAGCTTAGCCGAAACGGGAACTCTCGTCCTTCATTGCTAAGCGGAAAACTTCATATCTCGGCTAATGTGCTCATCACGCACGATTGATATCAACTTTTGAAAGTAAAAGCGATGGGTGAGGTAGCTGGCAAAAGCAAGTTATGACTCCGCAATATCAGGGAGTGGACAGTGATATCGAGTACATCGTAATTATTGCGCCACACAAATGATAGAGATAGATTGCGACAACTGATAGCAAACCTTCACTAGTTGGAGTAGCACTTGAAGAAAAAGAAATAAACTCGATAATGACACCTTAATAGAGTGCGGTTTACACCGACTGCTTGTAACCCTTAGTCAACAATTATGTTCTGAACGGAAAGATAAACAACTGGCAACATTTCTCTCTATATCATATATACTTCTATACTAATATTATAAAGAGGTAAACTTTGTCTGTTTGTATGTAATGGATGAACTCAAAAACTACTCAACCGGTTTTAAAAATTCTTTCGCCTATAGAAAGCTCAAATATCAACGAGTGACAATTATCTTCAAAAAAATTTCAACCCGTGCAAAGCCGGGTCGCTAGTATAAAAATACAATTATAAAACTAAAACTCGAATATGCGTTTAATAAAAACATGCAAACGAGACGAAATAACTATATGTTCTTGAATTCATTGGAGGAGATTTATATCGTGATTCATTTTTGTGAATATCTAAAAATCGCGCTCTGAAAAGTATGAATCAAGAAATTATTCTCATCTGAAATGGTTACGTACAAACTATTCAATGTTTATAATCTATTAAATAAACAACTTACACGTATTATATTTTAATGTATTTAATACGTTCATAGTGACGTTCAGAGGATAGCCGTGGTCGTATGCCACTTTGCCCTAAAGTATGATCGCTTACTGCTTCTAGAAAGTATACTTTGTTATTTTTTAAAGCTTTACATTTTTTTGTTCAAGTTTTTGAAAATTTTAAAGTAGTATGAAGAAATCATAACCCTCCTTTTTGCTTCGCCGTAGTCGGTTAAATTTTTTTTAAGGTTTAAAAAATGAAAAAAAAATACCATATGTTATTCCTATAATCATAATACACAAAAAAGTTTTTTAGTTCATGGTTATGTCCTCTAGAGGGCGTCATATACAATTTAATGTGACGTCACATAGCTTATAACCAGCGGACAATCAAGTCGCTTCGAACGATACCTCATTTGTCAAATTATGATAAGTAGTTAAGAAGTTATGAGGGAACAGATGAACATACATACATACCCACATACTTACCGGTCAAAATCATAACATTCCTTTTTGCTTCACCGAAATCGGGTAAAAATATTGCCTTATGTTAAATTTTTAACAGACTTCAAAAAGGTGGTTATTGATTCGACCCGTATGTGTTTGTCGGAATTGTACAATATTCGTATATATGAGGGGTCTATGAGGGCTTTTAAACAGGTGCGACAAATTTCATAAATGTTTGTGTGTATGTATGTTTGTCCAAGTATTTCCCAGAAACTATACATTGAATTGTAGTATTTCTTTTTTCGTTGAATTTGATTGGTTTTCAAGATATAGTTGTTAAGTGTGCAGATATCACTGGAAAACAACGTCGTCGTGCGCGTCGTTATAAACAAATGATAAACATTGACTAGAAATGTTAACAATAGCTAATCCTAAGTAAATTAGAAAAACACGGAACCTAAGTATTTATAAATACGTACCTACTTATCTAAAGAAACGAAGAAATAAAAAAATCATTTAAAAAAAATTAAACCGACTTCAAAACACAAAAGAAGTAAAGAATAACTGAAAAGGAAAATACAATAAATAAGCTTTATCTTGTTTATACCATTAAGAAAAATCAAAAATTAAACTCAAGTGGGAGTCTATTAAATAAGTACGGCGACTATTTTTTCTGAGGTCTGTAAGAAGGTAATTTAAAAATATACATCATGTGGTGCATGTGTTGTACTAATGTTTTTGAAATGGCCTTCTTAAGTTTTGGAATTTGAATACTTATCGTGATTAGATCCGTTAAACGTTTTAGTCTGATTTTATGTTGTAATACAGATGCCGTATCGAATTTTTGAAAAACTAACCTAACTGTCATACGCGTAAATGAGGGAAATCCTCTTATTTACGTTGAAATCGGTTAAGTGATTTCGGCTTTGCGAGGAAACAAAATAACATACACAGATACATACGTACAATATACACACTTATGTGCATATACGCCGCAAAAATTGTAACTCTCCTTGCAGCTTCTCCGTATATGCTCGTGTGAAATAACTTCGACGTGCAAATACTTTTATTAGTTTGTTATAAAATTACTGCGACAAATATTTGTCGAGAGTTTACGTAATCCTTACAATAGTTTCTAACTTTGAATAAAAAAAAAATATTTACTCCATTACTATGTGTATTATTTTACAATATACGTACAAATATACATACATAATTAATTTTGTTACTTTTCGTACTTAATACTTTATCCAATAAAATGTCTCAGGTGTATCGGACGAGATGGATGTTGTTGTTTAATGTACCATTTGGGTTATTGGATTGGATTCGTAACTGTAGAAAGTTACAAATAACGTGATCTTTTTAGGATCAGCAATGAGGGTAATATAACATCACTAATTTCCACATTAACTACTCGAACTTAATTAACTTGGTAATTAATCAATGATGTTAGCGTAAGTACTTGCCAGTTTAAAGGTAAAATAATAAACAAATGATCCTGGTAGAACTACATTATTTTTACAGGATACAAAATACAAAGACTGGGGATATCTATGTATTTGACAATGTCACATTTTAAGTAAAAAATGCATTAAATTTGAATCAGTTTCCAAGATAGAAAGTTATAGCTTTTGACCATTTCCTTTGTAAAAATTGTACCCTGTCTGTTGTCCAAATATCACCCGTAGTAATTTTTTAGTCAGAAACATCACTACGGTTATGCTATATTATTGCTTTTTTCGGTATTTTTTTGTTATTTGGTGTAAAGTACGTATTATATCTTGTTTTATTGCATTCTGCTGAAACTTCAAGATGGAGTGAACGTCTACTTTTCCGTTTTCCAAACAAGGAACTGTTTTAGTACCACTGGCTATGTGATGGAACTAATTCAGGAATTTACTTAGCATAAATCAATAGCTTGCACTTTTAATTGTTCAGTTTTGATTTTGGAACCATTTTATTAAAAAGTGATTTTAATTTCTAAACAATTATTTTGTAACGCTTTGTTAAAAGATCGATTCGCAGCTAAATAATTTCAAAAGTTCATTTATTAAAAATAAACAACTATCAGAAAACCAACAGAAGCTTCGAGAAAGCTCTTCGTCTTCGACTTGTTTTTATTATTGTAAGTGTAAAATATTAGGAGTAGATTACTTTACAGTTAAGCATTTGTTATAGATTTATTTACTTCTATACTTACCCTTTTCATTTGCATACAATTCAGTAGTTATTATTTGATTTGTTTAATGCACATGTAACTTTATAATAACACATACGTTAGTGTGTCCCAAAAAAATAAAAGTTGTTTTTTTAACGCATATCCCCTGTTTAGTAAATGGTTAACTGTCCCCCGCACCCTCGCCCTTTCCGACCCCTTAGTCTGTGTTTAGTAAATGGTTAACTGTCCCCCGCGCCCTCACACTCTCTCACACCTTTGTGAGTCTGTAAAAAAAACTGATAATGGACGGACGTGTGCGCATCTATCTCGGAAGTGTTCCTCTGCACAAAGTTATACTCATACCAAGGCCCGAACACAATATATGTGTTCTGTGTTGTGCATGTGCTGTGAAGGAATCCTCCAAAGAAACCCAAACCTACATAAACGTACGTAATGCCACATGACAACAAAACATTAGAATTCATTACGAACATCTATATTTATTTGTTTTATGCTAAAACAAGTGTAAATAAAATTTTGTGGAATTTAATCCAGTGCAACCCGTGCCGACTTGTATCAAAATTTGTCAGTGCTTGATTACTTGAGCGCGCACGTCTACCTATTAACGAGCTTATAATTTCTTATTGATTTATCAGTTATATTCTTTTTTTTTATTAGTAAACATCGCGGTGAAATCACGTAGTTCAAAGAAAGATGATGCCCAATAGATAAGTTCTCGCAGTATTGTTTTATAATATTCATGAAGTGAATTTAACTGTGAAAGAAAGTCCTTATCGCTGTACATATACCTACAGCAAAGAACAGGGACATGCTGTTTGGAAAGCAGTATAAGACTGGAATGGATCTGTGTGCAACACATTTTTAATTTTATTTTTAATAAATTATAGTATTAATATATGAATAGGTTAAGTTTCCTTTTATATTTTTTGGAAGAATCAATTAATATAATATATTTCTTCCATTACTCAAATCAGGTTGTATGCTAAATCCAAAAATTCAAAATTATCGCCCAGTGTAAATATTACCAGCGTTGAGTAAAATATTTGAAAAAATAATAATCAAATGTTGGCACATTTTAGCATTCACGGGATGTTTCACGGTCAACAGTACGGGTTCACGAGAGAGCGGTCAACAACTCATGCGAGAGCAAGCTTGATCATGACTGTACTTCAGGCTTTGGAGGTATCCCAGGATGCCATTGGTGTTATTTGTGATCTTTCTAAGGCTTTTGATTCTGTTAGTCACAAAACTTTAATTTGCAAAGCTTAAAACCTATGGAATTCGTGACAACGCACTCGATCTTGTGGTCTCGTGGTGGTGGCCGGGAGAAAAAAGTGAGTGTGAATGGGCTTTTGTCTGTTGGTTTGAAATTAAAAACGGGTGTTCCCCAAGTATCAATTTTAGGACCCTTTTCTGTTTCTAGTCTACATTAATGATCTCCCATTCATGCTCAGGTATGCGAAATAATATTATTTGCTGATGACACTTCATTGTTATTTAATTGGTATCCATTATTTGAACAGAAAGGACCTAGATATTACCTGGGAGAACAAGATCCTAACAGACGTCTCGAGATGGTTCGCTGTTAATAGTTTACTACTGAATGCACAAAAAGCCAAATGTATTAAATTTTTCCCTTTCTAATATATTGAATATATCCAGAATCCATGGTGAAATGGAACTGGGTGGGAAACATTTAGAATTAGTTAACAGTTTTCTTGGTTTGACGGTAGATAATAAATTGCAGTAGGTGGACTATATCTTTATATTTTCATAGCCTAATGTCCTTTAGATGTGGGGATCAGCGGCGCATAAACTCCATTTTTATATTACAAAAAAGATTACGATACGTGCCATCTACAGTATGAATGCACGAGAATCACTAAGAGATCGTTTAAAGACATTGATGTACTCACTTTACCGTCCTTATACATCTTTGAAATTATAATGTATACGAGGAAAAGCATAGATCTGTTTATAAAGAAAGGCGATATTGGTGGTATGGTAAAAAATATTTCATTTTTGAGTAACTGCATTCGTTTTTATAATAAAGTTTTTCAAGAAGTTACTCAATTCACAGAAAATAGATTTAGATTAGTTATAAAACGTTGATTTAGACAATCATGCTATAAAATAACCGATTTCTTTGAGGATAAAGCAATAGTCTGGAGTTGATCTTCTCTGCATATGCATTTACTGGCTTTCTGAATATTGTATTTTAAAAACCTTTTTTAAAATGATGTCGAATAAATGATTCCTGACTGAGTTTCTAGTCGGTTCTTCTCAGTGTCCAAGCTTTCTCTTTGTACCAAACTGAAGTAGATTTGACGTTCAAAAATACCTTATAATTGGGTTTACTTTGACTTAGTGGTATATATTATTATATATTATTTCCATGTTATATACAGAATTTACATAAGAAAAATCCAGAAAAAAAAACTTGTTTTGCACAAAAATTCAGTACGATGTCCGAAATTCTAAAGAATTTTAAAATTAATTTTTATTAAAATGTACAGAATACAAATAATTATAATCTAACAAATTTTGTAACTATTAACATAACTTTTCTACAAAATACAATGAAGTAGGTATGTAGGTACAAAAACAAAATTTGATACTTCTCCGTGGGAAGATAAGACCAAACTGCAGCTGCGAATATCAATCTTATTGCTGCTAAAATGGACCGTAAGAGTGAAGAACGAATAACTTTTGCACTGGGCTAAATGTTCAAATAAGATTTATTTATCCGTAAACTTTTATCATGGATTACTCAAGGTCATAATTATGTAGTTATCGCATTTGAACATGGAACCCTCAATATCTGCCGTGCACACATATTATGCTACGGCCAAACGTAGCTTTAGTAATAGCGTAGTATCGTAATCCGTAGTATGCTACGCATTTTCTACGTAGCTCATAATAAAATAATATATATGTTAAACGTTTTTCATTGCACATTTTTTTAATGACTAAATCATGTTGAGTTTAATGTGTGGTGAATGTTTAAGAATATGAAGTTAAATAACATAAACTTTAATATGATAATGATGATAAACATATAAAATTAACTTTAGAATAAAGCATAGACAATCAATGGGAACATTAGTAACATAAAAGAGATTACACTCATCATCGAGTGTCATATATTAAAACACCCATAAGTTTTTCGCCTCATCAAACACAGCTTCAAACGTAGGTCGGTAAGGTTGGTCCTGACTCCCACGATATTATACCCGACCTTCACACGACTCTAATGCTCTTTATGTTTTTATTCCATTACAGCGGGCCGCAGCAAATGTGTGGTTCACATTACGGCGAGCAGTGGTTGTCGTTAAGCCAACTTATTGCCATAGGTAATGCCTTTTTCTTACTGTAAGTTATTTTGCGCACGAAAGATTTTTGGAGTTAATTTGCAATAACTTTGTTAACGTGAATACTCAGTATAATTTGAAGCATAAATGTGTAAATATATTTTGCTCTATATTTTACTTATTTGAAAATGCTACTTTTAATTGGAGCAAGAAAATTATATTATCATTTTATTAATCACCACACCACCATGATCACAACATTTTATAAGAAAAAGTCATAATAATTATGAATTTAAGAAACCAGATTTATTAGATTTTATTAGAAATCAATAACAACCATTTTAATTTTCACCTTTAGTCTTTGTGTAGAATATTAATCTTGAAAAAACTAGCTCAAATGTAGACATCGTTAGTCCTCAAGTCAATATTTATAAGAGCTATTAAACACAAATTGTTTTATCAAGATTTTCAAAGATTATATGAGAGTACTTACTACATCTTAGCAAATAAAGTCTATACCAAGGTATTGACTGAAAGTATGAAAGCCATTTCTGAAAGATATTTGTGGGAGGAACAAGGTGGTGGTTCTAGATACGGTAGGGGTTGCATGGATCAGATTTTCTCGCTCCACAGTATCGTGGGGAAATTTCTGGCCATAGGTCTGAAGGTTTTCTGCGCGTTCATGATTCTTGAAAAAGCATTCGAAAGATTAGTGCGAAAGAAATTTTGGAGTCTTCTGCTTGAATATAGCGTGGATGGTCACGATATAATTATAGGGGCCAGAGCCTGTGTAAGAATAATGGTGACTTGTCATCCTAGTTCGAAGCCTGTTCATGTGTCAGATAGGGCTGCGTGATGTTTGCTTGACTGTTCGTGCTGTATTTGGACAGTTGCCTTCAGACATTGAAAGGTAGTATGAGTGGTATAATAGGTGATGGTACAGAGGTAAACTGCCCTTTGTACGCTAACGCTGTACTTATAGCACCATCAGAAGCGGAATTGCAGACACTAATTACGTGTATGGAAGAAGACTGTGCAGTGAAAGGATTGAATACGAATGTGATCAAAACTAAGGTTCTGGTGTATGATAGGGAAGATGTACAGACAAAGTGTAAAACATGGGTAAATGGAAAATGTCTAGAACAAGTGAAAAAAATTGTGAATCTGAGGAGTGCGCTTTCGAGGGCTAGAAAATGTGAGTTGGATGTGGAGAGACGGTTAGCAGCTGGCAATAAAGTGAACGGTGCTCTGTCCGCATAAGTAGTAGACTGTATGAATATATTTAACTCAACCAAAATTGCCATACATAATGCGGTGTTGGTTCCAACTCTATCGTACGTTAGTGAGGTTTGGATATTTATTGTACGATAGTGAGGCCTGGATATATGTGTACGTTAGTGAGGCCTGGATATTTATTGTTCGATAATGAGGCTTGGATATGCCCGAAGTCGAGTAAACGTAAGATAATCAGTACAGAATTGCGATCTCTAAGAAATGTGTGCGGTGTCACCCTTGCGGACAAAATAAGCAATGAGGAGATACGCAGTATGACAGGGTTGCACGACATTGTTGTTGTAAAAATGAAGAGAGGAATGCTTAGATGTTTTAGGCACTTAGAAAGAATAAGTGATGAAAGACTGACGAAGAAAATTTACAGAGCGGAAGTGAGTGATAAAAGAAGCCATGGAGGACCTAGGTTGACTTAAGAAGATCAAATAGCCAGGGTGTTAGCAGACGGAAATGTCATGTCAAAAGCACTCGCATACCTAGGCGAAAATGTGTGAGGAAAATGATGAGATTTGAGAACGTGAAAAAAGTAAGGACCGCGACGCTTAGCGCTCCATTCTCTCTGACTACCCCGTTATGGATAAAGCGTAAAGATACGTATGTATGTATGTAACATGTATATCTCTGCAGTTCATCACTCTTTACACTTTATTATACGGCAGGAAGGCCTGTATATGCCCGAATTCAAGTGAAAATAAGATAAATGCAGTAAAAATGCGATCTCTTAGAAATATATGCGGTGTCATCCTTGTGAACAAAATAAGCAATAAAGAAATACACAGTATGACAAGGTTGCACGACAGTGTTATTGTGAAAATCAAGAAAGGAATGCTAAGATGGTTCTGGCATATAGAAAGAATGAGTGCAATGCCTGATGAAAGACTGGCGAAAAAAATCTACAATTAGTAATATAATTTGGTAAACGCAACAAACTTTTACAAACCAAAGTGTAGGGCCTTAATTGTCAACTAAAAAATTTAATATTACAGAAATATTTGGGTTCTTGTCTTTCAACTCTGGATTATTCAATTTAGGTCTAGTAATTTGTCACTCAAATCGACCAGACTTCATAATACACAAAAGGAAAATTTCTGTGTACAAGAAATTCATCTGTCCAACCGACAACGTTAATTAAACAAATTAGTCAGGGTTCGGTGTAAAATCTCGCGACAAATTCAAACTTTCAAGAGTGCGGGCCTCGCGGACGTGAGTAATTTACTAATGTACTGCCGTCGCAGTTCGTTTCGCGCGGGGAAAACGGAGATCTGGTGAGAATACAGTAGGAGAAGCTGAAAAGAAGCGCGAGCGGAATGCGAATTTCCTGAAATAGCCTGCAATTTCAATTTTACTTTCCTCTGCTTTTATCTCTTTTCTGTGCGACTCTACTGCACGAGGATCATAAAAAGGCAGAGTAGATACTTCTTATTAATTTGTTTGATATTAGCAAGTTATTTAGCATCATAAAGGGTGGTCATTTGCTAATACATTGAACATTTAATAAATTGAATTTTTTTTGTGACAAGCGACAGAAGTCAGGAATCCGACACCTTCTCTGACATTGAAACAACGCTTTTAAGTATTTAGTTGATTTTGGAATACCTTTCGTCCAAATAAACAATGCTTATTATAAACACTGAAGTAAAAGTTCGTGACAGACAAATAGACCACAGGGGCAAACGGACACAGCGGTGATTCCGTAAATGTATTTTTTCCATTCATGATATGGCACACCATAAAACATTCTTCTGAACGTAATAGAACCATTAACCATAGCACTTTATCTTGAAAAGTATTTGAAGTTCAAAAGAAAATACCTATTTTTAATTTAAGTTTTATACAAACGCCATTTTCATCACCCTATTATCACCACATAACGTTGGCACCTCTTTCACTGCATGCATTCTCATTTCATGTTTGCAGCTTTCATTACAGATAATAAAATATAGGCTACAGACAGCTGTTAATAGGTATGATGTATAACATACAGTAGCAGTTATAATTGCATGTAGAACTCTGTTAAAGCTGTGTTCGTGTTATAGAAATATATAGAGATATGGAAACGTTTTTTAAGCTTGAATGGGATGAAAAGGCGTGTCACATTTAAATAAGTAAGCCTCATTTCAAAATTGTAAAGTGGATTCGTAACTAATGGGATAAATAAAAATCTATAAGCACCAGTCAACGCTATCGATAAGAGAGGACGGAGCGCCAGGCATCGCGATCCTTACATCTTTTTTCGCAAACTGAGAGTTTGTTTGGGACCACGGTCGTGTAACTTGGCCGAAACGTCAAGCCACTAAATGGTTATTGCATTAATTTCTGACCATATGAGATATTTTATAATGCAATGCTAAGTCTAAGACTTTATATCAGTACTTATAACGCAATACATTTCTAATTCAAGCAAAAGTAGTTATTTTGCTTATGCTAAAATAACTTCCCTGATATTTGCTTAAAATAAGAGGTTCTTTGGGCCTGAATGCTACCTTTTAATATATATCCATATCAGTTATTGACCACTTCGAGCCCTTCGGTTTAGAGTTGTGTCTTAACATATTTCATCAGCACTTCATTTACTGAAACTGAAGCCAAAATCGCAACTAAAATACTTATTGTTGATTAGGCAGTATTGTTTATCGTAACTCTTTTTATGATTATATAAAGCTCATATCCGATCTTTTCGGTTTTCCTCTTGTACCTTAAAAATGAGTGATTAAGGCAGCTTATAGACAAACATGATTGTTTTCCTATCAGATAATACTGGAGCCAATTTTAAATAGAAAAAGAATTTTGAGTCTATACTGTTTAACCACGAACGACAAATTTCATAATGTGAATAAAACATATCAAAATAATATTACACTATCTTTTATCTATGATATTATAAACATAACTAAAAGAACAGAGGCATGTCATTACTAATATAATGTTTAACTTATACATTTCGCGTTACAGTTAATATCAAGGGTTAATATTCGACAATAAGTGGAGGGAAAATATACTTCAAGGCACTTCGAATTTCTGAAATTAAAATGAAAAATACTTTTGTTTGGAGTGGATCACTGGAAATAAATGTTTAATTTTCTTGCATTAATTTTTGTTTCTTATTTATAAAATTGCGTAACAGAAAACGAGCCTTCATCAAACTGATACTCAATATTCGTGAATCGAATCCAGATAATTAACGTATAAATTCTGACTCGAATTTTCGCTTTTATATAACCTTATATTTGTAATTTCGATAATAAATTTATTCTCAAGGAATGTGAATTTCAGGTACAGGTACCTTTCAGGTACATTTCAAGAACATTGATGGTTTGTTTGGTTTGACGACCTCCGTGGCGCAACGGTTTAGCGCGTCGGAAAGTAAAACGGGGGTTGCGGGTTCGATTCCCGTCCCGAGTCTGGGTGTTTATGTATAATATGTATATATTTACAAAAGAAAAGTATATAAGTAGTATATCAGTTGTCTAGTACCCATAACACAAGCGCTATGCAGCTTACTTTGGGACTAGATGGCGCTGTGTGAAATGTCTGAGTATTATTATTATTATTATAATAACAAAATGTTGTATGTTGTTTATAAGAACGTAATACATACACAGTTTATCTTAAGTTTGTTGAAATATGTAATTCACAGACCAGTTAGTACAGATGTCAATAAACGTCTTTCTATGGAGTCAGCTAGGTACTCCACCCAGAAGTCATCAGAATGATATACATAGCAGCCTAGGAGCCTATCACATAATCTACGCGGTGAACGCATGCGTAGCGGCAGCTAAAAGGAAAGGACTTCGGAAACAATTGAATAGAGTACAAAGGGTGTTTGCACAAAAATTGTGTAAGGCCTACGGCACGGTCTCCTTCCACGCGGCGCTGCTCGCCGGTATACTGCCGCTGGACATTAGATTGCACGAAGCGGCTCTGTTGTACGTTATTAAGAAAGGAATCCCGCAGTCTTAATACAAAAGATACGAGGTTGAGACGCCAGTCGCATTTAGAGATGTGAAACATCCCGCAATGCATACGGTCTTGAGGTTTCAATGCCTGAAAGACCAAAAACAAACTGAGCAACGGCAGTAGGATTGGGGGGCGCGTAGGAGCTGCAGTATCAATTTGGAAGAACTGCACCGAAATCACCTCCCACAAGCTCATACTATCGACCCACTGCTCGGTCTTCCAGGATGAGTTCCTGGCCGTGTGCAGGGCGTGGGAGACTACAATAAACTACAAGGTGAAATTTGTTGGACTGTTCAGTGACTTCAGATCCACACTGGAAATTATAATGCGTGGCGTCCCTTCTCATCCTCTGGCCGTCGCTGTAAGAAGAAACTTACGTGTAGCTACGAAACAGGATGAGAAAAACAGTTGCTGGACACGAGCGTACAACAACATCATTGGAAACGAAAGAGCGGATAGTCTAGCACGTGAGGCCGCCTTAGGCGTCAAAAAGAAAGCTGAATATGATAGATTCCAGATTTCATTCGTCAAGCGCCGTATCCACGAGGCGGTGATTGACGAATGGAATCGGAGATACCAAGACGGAGAAACGGCTGCAACTACACAAGTCTATTTCCCGGACACCAAAAAGGCGTTTAATCTAATTAAAAATGTAAAAGTGACCAATATACTAACTAAAGCTTTAATGGGGCACGGTGGAATCTCTGAATATCTACATCGGTTTGGATGTAAGGAAAATGACTAAACCTTGTTACACATTTTGGTAGACTGCCAAATCATTGACTACGATAGACAAAAACTAGAAGTACAAATAAATTAAACGTAGAAAATATTATAATTATTACGGAACAAGATACAAAAAGAGAGATATTTTTAAAATTTTGTACAAATGTAGTGGAAAATGCAATATAAAGGAATAAGTAACGAAAATTATGCGGCATAGCATATATATAGTGAGGTATATATGATGCACATATATTTGATAGTATCAACTATTTTCAATTACGTAGTGTCAAATTGATACTCTCTATTCTACTAAAATCTAAAATTAAAATGAGTTAAATGAATTAACGATATGCTATAGTAATTAAACTTGTAAAATGTAACATGTAGGTACTATGGATAAATAAGTTTCAAAGGTGTAATATATACATAATATATGTATATAAGTATATAAGGCGAACTAATCAGGCTAAATACCTCTTAATACCGACGTTTTGACTGGATTACACCGATCGTGGACATGGGCAGACTGATGAGGATGAATGTCGTCTTCGTAGTGTGCGGTTTCTAAAAACTACTCGCACTTATTTATCACATTTTTTAATTTTTATTACTGTCACTGTCGGTACTTCGACACACTACACACACATTTCGTTGTTAGTTCGTTCGTCGTTTCGTCAAAGTACCAGTACGACAGTGGCTATAATAAAAATTAAAAAATGTGACGAATGAGTGCGGGACAGACCCGTGAAAGAGTATTGTAAGATGTGTACAAGTCGTGAAAGTTTAAAAACATTAATATATATAAAATTAGACATGTGTAAGTAATACATACAATTAAAATATGTTGCAATAAAAATATGTGAGAGAAAAGTAAAACAACAGTAACTATTATATAAAAATAATTAAGCGAATTTAACATAATATTGTAATAGCCTAATTGATGGTAGGGAACTGACTTTTAATTACACTATAGCCTGAGTTTAAATAGGATACGCATTAATGTATTAATAAAGATAAATAGAAAATAAAAAAACAAAAAAGGACTGATTATGTCAAAGGCCGGGCGGCAAAAAAAAAAAATCTTACTTAAAGGGTAACCACGCCAGCAGCTCTTCGCGTTTCCACTCTCTAATATTCAACGTTTAATCTCAATGGCATCAATCAGATCACAGTGCAGTGTCCCGCGCCCCGTAAAATTCGAGCACATAATTTTTCATTATAAAATCATTCAAGACGATGAGATAACTTAAATAAAAAAACCTCTATTTAATTTTCGAAGACCTGTCTCAATATAATCAACACGCTTATGTGCGCTGGAATTTTTTTTACAACCCTCAGTTATATGTATGGAGTACCACCACTACATTTTGTTTTAAATTTCGGTACAGATTGTGTAGCGGTCCAACTTATACACTTACTTTCCAAATATCCTCTATGCGTCTATAGTCTATAACATTGTTTCTCAACCATTTTTATGACGCGACTCACGAAAAAGCCAAAATGTGGATTATAAAGTCTTGCGATCCCTTCACTATAAAATTATAATTATAATTTCATTTTAATTAATAGTTTATTTATACGTTAATTTAAATTTTCAAGGCTCCCTCAGGCAATAGAAACGATAAACCGCGCATTACAAATATAAATTATGGCGCGTATAAATCGCGCCTGCTTGTTTGAGGGTCTAAAATTACTGTCTAGGCGAGGTTTTAACCGGCATTGTACTTCCACGAACTTGTCAAATAAGCCGCCCGCGCATCCCACGACACGTGTGCTAGACAGATTCGTACATCTTAAATGACTTAGCTATAGAAACAAAAGGACGCGAGGCAGAGTTTCATTGTTATTTACATTTATAGGGAAGTAGCACAGGGTAGCAAGTACATACAACAACGATCTTATCTCACTCACCTAGTGTTTAATTTTCACAAATAACAGTGAAAAAGTTACATTAAAATGGACAAATTTGTGTGTGCGTATGGATCAGATTTTCTCGCTTCGCTTTATCGTGGGGAACTTTTTGGCCATAGGTCAAAGAGTTTTCTGCGCTTTCGTAGACCTTGAAAAAACATTCGATAGAGTAGTGCGACAGAAACTGTGGAGCCTTTTGCCTGGATATGGCGTGGAGGGCCTCTTACTGCAGGCTGTTAGGCCACAGAGCCTGTGTAAGGATAGACTGTGACATGGTTCTGGTTCAATGTCTGTTCAGGCGTCAGACAGGGTTGCGTGATGTCTGCCTGGCTATTCGTGCTGTATTTGGACAGTTGCCTCCAGACATTGAAAAGTAGTATGAGTAGTATGATATGTGATGGTACAGTGGTAAACTGCCTATTGTACGCTGATGATGCTGTCCTTATAGCACCAACAGAAGCGGAGTTGCAGACACTAGTTACGTTCATGAAAGATGACTGTGAAGTGAAAGGATTGAATATTAATGTGAATAAAACTAAGGTTCTGGTGTTTGAAAGAGAAGACAAAGTGTACAGACAAAGTGTGATATATGGGTAAATGAAAAATGTCTAGAACGAGTGAACGTAATTGTATATCAGGGGAGTGCGTTTTCGAGGGATGGAAGATGTGAGCTGGATGTGAAGAGACGGGTAGCAGCCGGCAATAAAGTGAATGGTGCTCTGTCCGTATTGGTAGGCAGTGTAAATAAATCTAACTCAGCCAAAATGGCCTTACACAATGCGGTGTTGGTGCCAACTTTATTGTACGGTAATGAGGCCTGGATATGCCCGAAATATGAAGTGAAAGTAAAAGTAAAGAAAGAAAGTAAAAGTAAAAGTAGAGAAAAAAAGTGAAAGTAAGATAAATGCAGTAGAAATGCGATCTTTTAGAAGTATGTACGGTATCACCCCTAAAGACAAAATAAGCAATGAAGAGATACGCGGTATGACAGGATTGCACGACTGTGTTATTGTAAAAATGAAGAAAGGAATGCTAAGATGGTTCGGGCACATGGAAAGAATGAGTGATGAAAGACTGACGAAGAAAATCTACAATGCAAAAGCGAGTACCGCAGCAGAAGCCAAGGAAGACCAAGGCTGCATACCATGCATACCTAGGCGAAAATGTGTGAGGAGAATGATGAGATTTGAGGAAGCGAATGAAGTATGTAAGGACCGCGACGCTTGGCGCTCCGTTCTCTCTGACTACCCCGTTAGGGATACGGCGTGAAGATATGTATGTATGTATGGATGACAAGCCACAATGTATTGTTAGTTTTTAAGTCCTATCCGCGGAAAGCATGAAGCTTTCAAAATTACTCCGGCATCTGGAAAAAAGACACCCGTTTTTGCAAAGCAAACCGTTAGAATTCTTCGAGCCTACTACTACTACAGACTTCGAGACTACCGTTTTTTGGACTTTCGCGAATTTTTTAAGTTAGGTTCGCCATCAAAAATCCGGAAAATAAACGCTATCTTTCTTACAATTTATTGTTTTCTACACGAGCATATTTTTTATCCTGCCCTCAATTGTCTCAAAATTGACATAGTGAATTCATAGATTGATTGGACGGCGCGGGTACTGCCGCTTCGCTGTAAGTAAAAGCGAGACAGTGCTATTGTGTCATTCTCCGCATGGGCAAACCAGCTCAAAACGTTTTAATTTTACGTACAATGAAATAAGTGTAATTCCTTAAAAAATCCTTTTAAATGTATGTTTTGGCATCTAATATCAAACTGAGCGTAATTATTTTAATTATTATAAAATTTTTATACGATTGCTTTAAATATGAAATAAAATAAAATGCGCTGCGTTGTTTACTACACATGCGTCAAATTGAAAGTGAGCCAGGTGTGGTTCTCGAGCCTCAGTCGAGTGGAACGTGGCGATTGTTTCGAAGACTCAATCTAAGGTCGCTTTTATAATTTTCCGTTGCACGCTTTTATCGTCACGTTTTTACCGTCCACGATGCAATGGGGAAGCAAATTGTATGCAGTTGTATGGAGACGCTTTTATATTCATACCATAGACGTTGAAAAAGTGTCTTTATCTGTTACATAACAGGAAAGCATTTTGCTTACCTATTGTATTTCGGACGGTAAAAGCATGACGATAAAAACGCGCAACGATAAATTATAAAAGCGCCCAATAGGTACTACAAAGATATCGTAAATGTCTCCTAGTGAAGGTCCCATATTTTATTTACAATTTTTTGACATAGTATCAAATGAACGTTTTATCAATAATCTTGTAAGATTTCAAAACTTGACTTTCGTAAAACCAAACCTAAATTTTGAAGCAGTAATAAATGAATAGGTAACATACTTATTAACCTGGATACACGCAATTAAAACTTTACTGGTGTAGTGTCACTGTCATGTTCCTATCATTTATACGAGTATATAGTATATTATATTGGTTTAATTCAGTAGGAATACCAAAATTACACGAACATTGCTGCGAATTAAAATACGTAATGGCAATTAATTACACGAGCAAAAATAGTCCTTATCGTGTGACATATAGAGACCGTTATGATTTGTACGTTTTATATGTTTACCATTAATCAGTAAGTGAACCGTAAATACGTTTGATCTGACATATTGTAGGTATCAACTAATATTGTGAAATTAGAGTCAAAAACCAGTTTAGTAGATATTGGTAAATATATTTTATTATTTTCATTGTTTTTATGTCGTATACACATAATATAATATGCAATTGCGTTGCTCTATTTGGGAAGAGCGTGAGTTGAACTTGTAAGTAAAAAAATGTACTTGTTTACAAATATTGGTCAAAAACGTATCAAACTTAACTTAGGAATCCGTATCAATTTCGGGCCAAGTTTAAATTTAATAAATTAACGTCAAATAAATAAAAGAAAATGAAAAATAGATTCAAAATTAGATTTTTGTTTTTATTTATGTAAGTTTGAAATTTTGAAAAACGTATGTATATAAATTAATCGTATAGTAGTATGTACCTGTATTCTCTTATTAAACATCGATTGAGTTATAAGTGGTTCTTAATGTACCTACTTTTTTACACAAAAGTGCGGTCGACGAGATGTGAAGTCACATGTGAAGTGCACTAATATATATTTCTCAGGATTATTCGACTAAAATTTCGACAGAAATACTCAAATTGTGAAAGAAATGTAATATCAAGTTACATTTAGTTGGTGGTTTAACATATCACTTATAACCTTTTGTGTTTCAAGTGACGCGACGTGTCGATTCAATAATATAATACCTGATTTTATAAACCAAAGCTGAACCCTAAAACATGCTGTATTGGTTTTCAGTGACAAGTTGCTTGCCTATCGCCTATATTAACTACTAGCTTTTGCCCGCGACTTCATTCGCGTATAAATAGCGTATGTGTTATTCTGATGTATAAGCTATATTATTGTAAAGTTTCATCACAATCCGTTCAGTAGTTTTTGCATGAAAGAGTAACAAACATCCATACATCCATATATCCATCCTCACAATCTTTTACATCTATAATATCTGTCCTTTAGACGATTTCTACGACATGTACGGAAACATATATTATGGTATTTTCTATATTTTTCTTTCTCAGACCAGACCAGCAAGGAAGAAGTAATTAATTGTAATGGATTTTATTTCTGAAATGTGTATGATTTCAATCAAGTTAAAGACTAGTAATAACTACCTACAACTACCATATTTAATATTAAGTACTAGATTACAAAAAAAAAAGAAATTTCATTGCTAGAGTGTTTTCTTATACTGCAGTCGCTTTCGCCTACAAAACTTGTCAAAGCCTTTGCTCGTCTGAACGAGAGGACCCTCGACAAGTTTATTTATGAGTGAACTTGTCGACGTGATGGGGGCTTGTAGTATTGGAAGGAAATGACTGGAGTTTTCTTTGAACTTTGTTGGATGTCGTTGGTAATAAAGATTTTAGTGATGTTTGTTGAACTTCACTTATTTACTTATGTTGTAGTATTATTTAATTTTTGTAGTTTATTCTTGCACATATTTAGTGTTCTATTTAAAGTAGAATAAATGAAACATCCATTGTATTACCTTGGTGTCTACCTATCGTAGTCGCTTCTTGTAGACTTTTTTTATGTAAGAAGCTAAAATCTGGAATAATTACCGTTAGTAGTATCTTAAATATAGACGTGATTCTCGAAAGTTTACTATTATCTCTTCTATAAAGAAAATTGTATATACAGTATTTACATTACCAGTACCCTAGCACTATAGTTCAAATGTGGCATATTTATTTGCAAATAATATCAATTGTAGTATAAGTGTAATTTATTTACACATAGTATGTTTATGTATACCGGCCATTCCCAAAGTGGGCGATAACGCCCCCTGGTAGGCGCTGCAGGCCTAAAGGGGGGCGGTAAGAGACCCAGAAAAAAAAATGAGGGCGTTGTGTAGAGGCCTGGGCGGTGATTTGTAATTTCATTTAGCTAGGAGGCATCTTAGACAACGACTGCATGAGCTCTCGACTCAGTAGACAAAATAAGTTTGGGAACCAGTGATGTATACCATACTATATACAACGTGTATTATATTTTTGAATAGTTCTTGTGATTCATATACTCTAAATTTTGATTTCGTAACATCTTTCATTTCACAGGTCTGCTGGCAGAAATTTCATAATGAAGTAAGCAGTACCTTTGTACGTAAATTTCATTTAATGTATCTATATATATGTACATATATATCTACAATTAAATAATAAACAATTAAATAAATAAATAGGTCGAGTTTTTAGTTATTAGTTTTTGGGCCTTAATAGAGATAAAAAAAGAATGTATAGGTATCAAATAAAAACTTTTCAAATCACGAATTCAAAATGTAGACACGTTGTATTCCTTTTTTAAATACTTTTTCCGCAAAACGCTTGAAACTTGTGTAACCTTGACAACAGTTTTAGTCGCATCAACCATCTGTAACAACTTTGTAACATTTCATTGAAAAGAGTAGGGATTAAATAGGTTACCTACGTATTGTTGAGGCTGTTTAAACAAGTCTGATTTTAGTTTTTGTGAAGTAGGTCTCAAATGGAGGATGTCAGAAGTAATTCAATTCCAACCACTGCCATGTACTGTCTGATAGAAGTACATATCTTCGCGCTGTGCATATCTTATTAAGCTTCAAGCGCCAAGCTTCGCGGTCCTTATATACTTTATTGGCTCCGTCAAATCTCATCATTCTCCTCACAAATTGTCGCCGAAGTATACGAGTGTTATCCACACTTCCGTCAGCTAACACTTTGACTATTTGATCTTAATAATTTAGCCTTGGTTTTCCTTGGCTTATTTTATCACTCGCTATCACTCTGTAGATTTTCTTCGTCAGTCTTTCATCACTCATTTTTTCTATGTGCCCAAACCATCTAAGCATTTCGTTCTTTATTTTTACAATAACACTATCGTGATACCCTGTCATACTGCGTACCTCTTCAATGATTACCCTGCCCACAAGGGTGACACCGCACATATTTCTAAGTGATTGCAATTCTACTGCATTTATCATACTTTCACTCGATTTCAGGCACAACCAGGCCTCGCTACCGTACAAAAAGTTGGCACCAACACCGCATTGTGGATGGTCATTTTGGCTGTGTTAGATATATTCACACTACCTACTAATGCGGACAGAACACCGTTTACTTTGTTGCCAGCAGTTGTCCTTCTCTCCATATCCAACTCACATCTTCCATTACTCGAAAACGCGCTCCCATTTATTTATTTGTATGTTTGTCCTCGCTTTTAAATCATTCATCCGATTGTGATGAAAGTTTGGTGAGTTGGTCTGCTTACGCCCGCGAAGGTTTATAAATTATTTAATTTAGTAAGTTGAAGACCATGCAACGAAGTCGGGGGTAACAGCTGTCTATTATAAATATCCATAACTGTCACTCCAGTAATCATTAGATGGACTGTTTGATCGTTTGGTTTTCACGTGGGATAAAAAAGATACCAAAGCACCTACACGCTACGAGCTAGAAATGAGCGTTGGTTTAACAAGCTTGTAAAATTCACGGTTAATTAGAGGTGAACAATTCTATCAACTGTTTTCTTAATTAAAATAATTGTTATTCTATCAACTGTGTTTCTTAGTAAGAAAACAGTTGATGGATTCAAGTTTACGTCTTTTAAATGAAACCAAACTTAACGTATTTTTTCAAACAAAGTAAACGAACAAACATTGTTGATTCGTTCATCGACTCGTCAACAAGTTGATTCATTGACGTTCAAAATTACTGAAAAAGTTAACCTGTTTTTCAACTATATGACAATGCGAAACTAACTCGTTTCGTTGATGCTAAAAAATTCAATGACCAACTTTTACTACTAACGCCTCATCAAGTACATTATGATAAAATATAGCAAAGACTCATTACAACTTCTCTCATCTATTTATTGGCTACTCAGTGCCAATAAATAGATGAGAAAGGTTGTAATGAATCTTTGCTAGAAAATATTATCTAAGTGCAAGTTTATTGACTGTCTAGCAGTCTAGTTTGTAGTAACGGTGCTTAGGCGGCACCTAATCAAGACTCAAAACAGGCACGTACTCATAGATGGTATTTTTACATTGCCTCAATATTTTTTAAAGGATTAGAACATTTTTTTACGACATAGATTTCGCAAAGCAATTTAGTGAGGGGCAATGTTTCATTAAAAAGAGTTTGATGTTTCGGAATCTCGAAAGTTCTTTTGGACTTATATTTTGACCGAGATTTAGATAAGTAAGACATAACTGGATTAAAATATGCAATACAGTTAAATACAAAACATTAACAATATTAAACATGCATACATAATCTTATTGAGACTTTTATTGAATGAGTTATCTTAATATTAATAACATAACATAACATATCTTCACGCTGTATCTCCAACGGGGTAGTCAGAGAGGACGGAGCGCCAGGAGTCGCGCTCCTTACACACCTCTTTCGCTTCCTCAAAACTCATCATTCTCTTCACACATTTTCGCCTAAGTATGCGAGTGCTTTTGACATTTCCGTCTGCTAACACTTTGGCTATTTGATCTTCATAAGTCAGCTTTGGTCTTAATATTAATCATATCAGAAAACAAGCTTATGACAAAATACATAATTATTAAACATATTTGCTCTACTGGCTGTCTCTGGGTGTTCCTTAGTTAATTGTGCGGTACTCATAGTACAAGCCTAGTTAGGGTCACATAATTGATATAATTATATTGTCCGGACTATTTGCGTCTTTAAATATTTTTATACATTAAATATAATTATTTTAGAACCATAACTTTCCCTTATTACACTTCTGATTCCAGGTAATTCTACCTTTGGCCGAGACTTCGCACTGATTGGTTATCGATCCGGTGCACACTTTACTCCTACTGTTAATGATAGTTCTGGGTGGTTGCTAATTATCTATTTAAAAATATAAGTTCTTATCAGAATTTAATTTCAGTCAATCATTTTTTTTAAAGATTTAAGGATTTGATGAATTTAACAGAAAGATAACTTAATATTATTTGGATATATTATAGATAAATTACGTCACTAAACACTATCAAAATATACTGTCTCATAAAATATTATAAAATTATAGAAAATTAAAAAGTAATATTATATCAAAAGCACCCGCATACCTAGGCGAAAATGTGTGAGGAGAATTATGAGATTTGAGGAAGCGAAAGAGGTGTGTAAGGACCGCGACTCCTGGCGCTCCGTCCTCTCTGACTACCCCGTTGGGGATACAGCGTGAAGTTATGTTATGTTATGTTATGTAATATTATATAACCCAAGTGTTTTATTCGTTGTTAGGAAAAATGTCTAAAATAATATATAATGCTTTATAGATCCTTGCTACTATATTATTACTATGAAAAAGTGTTAAACCGAATATCACGGCCAAGTTCTTTAGCTTAAAATAACGTTACGAACGACGTACGAATACGAGTACTTCAATAAGTGATTTTCTAAGAGGCGTTAAAAATTATGTCAACGTCAAAAATGAGTGATGAAAGACTGACGGAGACAATCTACAGAGTGAAAGCGAGTGGTAAAAGAAGCCAAGGAAGACTAAGGCTGACTTAAGAAGATCAAATAGCCAGAGTGTTAGCTGACCGAAATGTGAAGAGCACTCGCATACCTAGGTGAAAATGTGTGAGGAGAATGATGAGATTTGAGGACGCGAAAGAAGTATGTAAGGACCGCGAAGCTTGGCGCTCCGTTCACTGTGACTACCCCGTTAGGGATACAGCGTGAAAATATGTATATATGTATGTTACTAATTACACATTTCTCGAAAAATTAAAATTAATTTAACAAACCACTGGTGTCTCATTTAAAAAAAACAAATGTTTTGAAGGGTAAAATTATAAACGTTTTACTGGACTAACAGATTTTTTTTTGTACCTTACAAATCTTTATTTTTTCCAGAATTGGTGGAAATTTTCTAGATACAACAGTTCCAATTTTGTTTCCTAACCAGTTATTTCTTTACATATCTTCATACTGGCAGTCAGTAGTACCTAACGGAGTAGCCAGAGAGGGCGGAGTGCCAAACTTCCTTACATACTTCCTTCGCCTCCTCCGATCTTGTCATTCTCCTCACACATTTTCGGCTAGGTATACGAATGCTTTTGAAATTTCCGTCAACTAACGCATTGGCTATTTGATCCTTATAAGTCAGCCTTGGTCTTTCTTGGCTTCTGCCGTGGTACTCGCTTTTGCTCTGTAGATTTTCTGTGTTAGTCTTTCATCACTCATTCTTTCTATGAGCCTGAACCATCTAAGCACTCCTTTCTTCATTTACACTGTCGTGCAACCCTGTCGTCTCTTCATTATTTTGTGCACAAGGGTCCACACAACATTCTTTAAACAATATTTAACATGGAAGTCGCAATTCGTGTTTATCCAGCGTACTCACTTATGACTTCTGAGTGAAATTAAATGCGGTTTTTGTGGTTATTTAGGAAATTTAAGAAGGAATGTTTATGTGTATAACACATTCACATTTAATCATTAGACGTAGAAAAAAATTATGTTCAGCAATTAAGTTTCCGTGCGAAGTCAGGACGGAAGAAAGCATATTATAATAGGATAATCGACAACCAATTTTGATTTATATTCAATACAATTTGAGATTACAGCCACTTATATCGACAACAGATTATTAAAAATTAGAGAGACATTTCCTGAAGCGTTAAGGATAGTACATCACGTACCAGAATAGCACGTACACGTACAGCATGTATCGCCTGAACGGTGCACCGTTGAGGCGTAAGTCTCACGCCACTTTGTAACAGGCCCTTTCATTTCACGTCGTTGATCGTGTTAAGTCCATGCGTGCGTAAACATGGAGCATAATGAAGACTAAACGATCACTTATAGACCTAATACCATTATATTTTAATAATCTGCTTTACCTCTGTTAAACAAACTCAGTAAGTTATTTTACACATATACATACACATCTTCACGCTATATCTATAACGGGGTTGTCAGAGAGGACGGAGCGTCAATTTTCGCGGTCCTTACACAATTCTTTCACCTCCTCAAATCTCACGTTTTCGCCTAGGCTGCGAGTGTTTTTGACATTTCCGCCACCGCAGATTATTTTGTGAGGTTATTTACGGTGTAAAAAATAATGCATAGGCTGTTTATATTATTACTGCATAGCAACAAAGCTGTCTCAACAACAAACTTTCTTTGAAATAGGCTATACGAGCAGAAGACCGTATAGCCTGGGAGTAATAGTATGGGCCTTTGGTAACCTTACCGATTGCAGGGAACCTTTGCCGTAGCGAGTGTCGGGGCTATAATTCGAGGTTTCGGAGCGATGATCCATTTCAGTGGAAGTGGTGAACTGTTTTCGATTAATTTGACTTGATTTTAAGAAAGAAAGAACCGCAATAAAATACATATGTATTAGTAAAGAAAACCTGGCTCAAAGCGTGTCGGATCACGCGCAGTATATGTTTCCGTATTTGACCGTCATAATATGCGTACTTAGAAGAGGGCTTTTTGATACACGAGCATATTAAGTGAGTTCACGGTTTAATGGCACTTGATGACTAAAAACGGCCCACATAGGCCGACGTTACCTGAAGAAGAAGTTATAAAATTCAACTTTACAAGGGAATTTAGAATAAATACTATTATATTTGAGTACCTCTGCGTGTAAAGGTAAACGGTTGTAATAAAGATCGCTAACCAGCATCACGTAAAAATTTAAATACTAGTACATTTTACAAGTTGGTGGACTATTACTCGTTAATATGTAAAACCTACTTAGATGTGATTTTTCTTTTAACTTCGGTACGTATACCACTACCGTGATTTTTTTAACATATCTAAAAACAATGGATTAGCTGGTGGTGGTCAAGCCAAGCCCTTCCAGAATCAGAACAAAAAACATCGACTTATCTGGCCAGACACAAACATGAGATACATAAAAACAAGGTAACCGTATTGTTGTTTGTAGGATACCAATGCTCAGAAATTATAAAAAGTTGATAAAGTTTAGAATTATCGCATAAGTTATTAAATTCAACTATGAATGTCATCGCGCCATCTACCGGAATGGCCAGAACAACGTCTGCCGGGTCAGCTAGTTTAATTATTATGTAACGAAAATAGAATAATTTATTTTATGAGTCAGGCGCGTTCGTAATTGGACCCTTATATTGTAAAAAAGACTTTTCGTTTCTACACATTTATTTCTAAAATTAGTTTACCTTTCTGTGTCCTTGAGAATAATTACTGTCACAGTTATTTCAAATGTCATAAACATTACTTAATGAGTATATCTTTGGAACTTGAGATTGACAAATTGGCACGACGAGTTGAGTCAATAAAGTAACGAAAATGTCAAGTTTGATCATTCAACACTCACTTGATCCGTAAAGCAATCTATAATCGAGATCAATACAGAATCAAACACACGTTTTCCTTCAGCAAGGCTGTAGTGTAATACATTTGTTATGTTCCCAAATCATATTTCCGACAATATCATTTCGTGAGTCGACGTACCATGAAATACGTCTTGAGTGACTCGGCACAAGATGCCGCCACTAAAAACGGAAGGTATGTTTTATAGTCGAAGCTATATAACTTTGCGTTTAATGAGAGCTTAATATCTTAACTCTCACTATCTTAAATTATTTAGTAAGAAAAAATAACGAAACTTTTGCAAATAAAAATATGTCGCAGTTAAAATGTATGTTAAAATTATAAAACTTTTGCCGATGATAATAAATGCCTAGATAAAGTTATAAAATATTTTCATTGTTTCAACAGCAATAATAACAATTAGTTTTGGAATACGACTAAACTTGCATGTTCTAAAGGGAATATTAATTTCTTCCATAATTATTTTTTTCAGATTTAATCAGTCTATAAAAATTTATCTGCAAAAAATATTTTGGTATTCATTTTATAAAGCCTAGCTCCATCTGTATGACACATGCTTTTTCAAACGAGTCGTCCTTGTGGAAAAGAACCTCTCCCGTTGTAATATTTTATCCCCCCACCGTTTCCCACCCGAATCATGGAACTTCTTTTACAGTGATTTGATGATATTGCACTTTGACGAAAGCTGGGGATTGGGGGTGAGGAACAAAAAAAAGAAAAACAAGATGGATGACGTCGGTCGCATGAATAGAGGCAAAATCTGCGTGGCGAGGTGTTCTCACGTTAAGAAGGACCCTTCAACTGCCTTCTTTTATGATATAAGTGTTCCAGTACCTACGCTATGGGCCTTTTGATGTGAGCCGTTCTACAGTGCTTTTATGTTGATTAAAATAAAACTCTATTATAATATGTTCACCGAACTGATATGGGACATTTAGTACAAAAATGTAATCATTTAAAATTTGCATTTACCTACTACATACATTATTATACGAGAACATTTTTGTGACGGGGTCTTCAAAATCACTTCCAGGCTTGCACAAGTTCTACAAGATCACATTTTGCAAGAATATATTGCGGTAACATTGCACACATATATACATAACACTAAGTTGCAAGTCCGGTAAAATAAATGCAGCTTTAGACGTTAAACGTTTTATAAAATTCTTTAGTGGCACGACGTGACACGACACAACACTCACAGAAAGATCTTATTGTTATTTTGGTAAAACGCAGAGTATCAAATATATTTTAAAATAAACACTACCTGTCAGTTACTCCTGTTATTGTCTTGTAATCTTGGACCTCCATATCGCCCATATATTGTGAAAAATCTGAAAAAAAAATTAATACCATAATTTGCGTTTCGTTTAGATAAAATAAAAAATAATGGACATTTGGACAAATGAAGAACGTTTTATGAATTACAATATTTAAAAAAACCAAAACCTCTACTTTTGATTTGAACTTATCGATATAAGTAAATGTTCTAATAACCGCGAATTTGTTCATGTAATAAAAATCACTAAATAATTACGAAATTAATATAGTCCGTCTTCAAGGGTTGTCCGAAATGTCACTGTACGAATAGCAAATTAATAACAAAGCGATTTTCGACTGCACCCTAGAAGCGACACCATTTAGTATTCGCATCACGAGCTCTACCCTTCGTGGTACTGTGCACAAATCACGCGCCGCGACCATCGTTAAATGAATATTGACATCCAACTAGCGGCGAACGGGTTGAATTGATAATGGGGTCGACGTGATGATCGCATAGAAAATGATAGAACTTAACGGTGTGATCATGGTTTCTTTGAAGTCTATAGTGACTGTACCATTTTCGTTGATGAAATAATAGGCGTTGATTAAACCGAACACTGCTTCCTAGTACATACATACATACATACGTATCTTCATGCTGTATCCCTAACGGGGTATGCTTCCTAATGCTTTTTGAAAACGAATATATTTTTTCATTTACAGTGATTTTACAGATATTTTTAAGGAATGAATTTACTCATATCCCAATAATTTCTTCATGTCGATATTACGTATGATAAATAATAAAAATATTGAGCAGTCCCCACAAAAATATTAAACACGTTTACGGAATAAATACGTTACATAATTTTTCTTATAAAGATTTACAAAAGGATACAGAAAAAACTTAAAAATAAGTTAGCAAAGTTCTTACATTAAGGAATTAACGTAAAAATTGAAAATATGACAGTTATAAATGAAATTATTAAAGTATCCAACATTCCATCGCTCACCTGTCTAATTTTACAAACAATAAATGGACAAACCAAGAGCTCTCTCAGGAAATTGAAACAGATAGTGTCATTTGTCTTATATACCTACATAATATTTTTCATAACTAAGTAAATAATATTGTCCATTCTGTAAAGAAACAGGGGAGGCGTGGCGAAAGGGAGGTGGGATAACGAATGGGACAGATTTTGCATAATTAAAAAGGGGGGCTTAGATGATTGCTTATTTCGATGACTAATGGTCTGACACAGGAGCATCCTTAAACATTGCGGTTATATTCATTTGAATTTCAAAGGGAGGTATTTCTAACAAAACTTAAGTATATGAAAGAAAAATGCGAAGTGGCGGAGGAAAGTGACTTTTTTTATTGCTTTGTTTAAATAAACGACCATTAAGGAATGAATAAGTTTGATTCGTGCTCTCTTTTTCATTAGGATAATGAAGAATGGTGGTAAATATTACACGCATAATTAAACAACACTGCCAGATAAATATTAAGCATAAGCTTTACTTCGTTCATGAATTCAGTACTCAAACAACGTACTCGTTACAGACAAACAAAGTACTCGTTGTTCTTACATATTTTGAATAAGTATATGTAGTATCTATTACTACTAAAAAAAGCTTAAAAGACGTACCGGATTATGTCTTACAACTTGTATTATTATGTAAAATATTTGCTGTAAGAACATAGAACTAGTTATAATAGTACAGAACATGTCATATTTTTATGAGAGAATAGTATCACTACGTTATATATTACAGATGTTGAGTAGATATTGTATTGTTATAAACTTCTAATGTTTTAAAGTTTAATTCGTTAATGCACTCATTTTTTCAGTTACTTTCTTTTCGTTAACTAGTAAATTTCATTATTATTAATATCAGTTATTTCATGAAAATTTCAGAAAATAATTTTAAATCATCGCTTACATTTCCTAGAATATGAATATTAATCTTAGTATTGTAATATAAAAACAGAAATTACGTTTTTCATTATATTTCAATCTTCGAGATGAAAGATTTCTTCCAAACGTTCATTGTTTATATCGTACACGTCTGTCATTTAAAGCTACGTGACAAGAGGAAACAGAAAGGTGGCAGCGTAAATCATTGCACTTGAATACCTCGCAAGAAGGAAGCGAAGATAGAGGACATAGTGAATAACGAAATAATTATTAAAGTAAAATAAGTTTTTGACAATATTATGCCTACCACAAAATGTTCTATTGGTATGAATAAATGAACAAAGTATTTCAAAAAGTTTCGAAGCAAGCAAACTTACTTACTTACTTTAGTAATTAAATTAGAAGGTAAGATAAAACATAAATCTGTTTCGAATAATATTATAACAAGGTAAGAGGGTAACGACGGATATATTTTAACGTATTGGTTTAAAAAGTAATAATGAACTTGTTTGAAAATAAAACTATGATTCCTGCAAATAAAATTAAAATTTTTATGAATTAAAATTACTTTCTTCCTTTTCTTCAATTTTTTGGTACATACTATTAGCACAGCTATTAGTGTCTATTTTTTAAATATACGGGAGAAGCTGATAAATTTCTTCCAACCTATTTCTGATTGCATGTTGGGTTCTGTAGAACTTATAATCTGTTTTCCAGTGGTTATGTTCCGTTTGTTTGTTCGCAAATGTAAATGGTATTTTCATTTTATCTTTTGGTTTCGGCACTATTTTAAGTTCGTTTTTTGTTGTGTATTATACAAGATTAGTATCTGTTCTTCGATCAATACAATTATTATGATATTTTGGAGACATATCCAGTACTTACAATTCATTGAATTGCTAACGTTTAATTATTTATTTATACAGCGTGTACAAATCCCTATTAGGGGTACAGCGTGAAGATATGTTATATCGTTTTATGTAAAAAGGTACAAACCTTGTAAAATTATTGTACATTGTACAGAATTTTTAGGTTCCTCTGAAGTCAAAATAAAAATTATAAAATGTTATCTGTAAGTATGTGTGTTTATTGGTTTGAACTTCACTAAAAACTACTGAATGTATTCCATTAAAATTAACACTTTTAAAAAGACTATCTTAGAGGGTTAGAGATGCCATTGTACTCTATAAAAAAAAAAAAGTTTTAAAGAATATTAGAGAATTCACACATAATCCATGCAGATAAAGCTAGTTATTAGAGTAAAGATGCCATAGTATGTTATGTATTTTCTAAGGAGAATATATGAAAATATTATTTTTTATATTTTATGTGCCCTTTATAGTTTGAAATCTTAGGAATTAGAAAAAAAGGGTTAGGAATTGAGAATGCTTAGGAATTAGGCCTAAGAAAACAATTTATGGACGAATTCATTTTATGTATGTATTATTCACTTATTCGTCTTACAAAATAAAAGGTTGTTATAAAATGGAACGGCATTAAAGTATGGAAATTGCAAGCTATACAGTTCAGTAATTGAATCGGTTTTCCTTACAAAAGTACTCCTTAAATTCTTAGCTCTTTCTGCCAATTGAACGATATCTTTAGAACTTTTAAAAGCTTGTTATTAGTGCACTGATTAAATAGTAATACCATAAAATCGAATCAATTCGTCGAAGAGAAATCATTACAGTCTGAGAGTAATCTCCGTAAGTGATTAATCTTTTAAAAAAAGTTGTATTCTCTGCAACTATTTAGGATAAAAAGAAAATACTTGATAAAATTCATTGGGATTGTAAGATATGTAAAAAAATATGACACAAAATACTTACAAAGCAAACGATATATTCATACTTTCGTAGTGAGTAGGTACCATGAAAGTAGTATTTTAAAATAAATCACGCAATTTTCTGTAAATTATTCTTTTTAGTGAGCAATATGAAAATTAAATAGTAATACTATAAAGCGTGTTATAGATATCTATTAATATGACGGTTAACTCCAAAACATGGTGATGCGATGTGGATGCTTCTGGATCATTTATATACGCAGTGGCCACACGCAAAGTTGATTAACATCGGTGTGTAATCTTCGCAACTACTTTAATCACATCCATTAGCATCTGTGACAATTTTGTAACATTTCAATGACAAAAGTGGAGATAATTTAGGTTGGCTAAGGCTTACAAAAAGACACATATCTTTGTGAATTAATTTTCAAATAGCCGCCAAGTGGTCGTGTTTAGTATACTGGGATGGCGGTAGTCATTTTAATTCTAACCACGAGCATGTGTTGTCTGGTAGAAGTAATTTAGTCCAATCAGAATTCGTATATCTCTAGCTGTATCCTTAAACTGAAGCTCCATTACGTTACGAGGTCTCGAGGTACGAGGTAGTTAATCGATTTGAGAAATTTTTTGCTACATCGATAAAGTAGTTTGGGTTGATTTTAATTATGATTTCGAAATGAGAGCCTGCGTGTATATCATTTTTCCTCTAATCTCGAGCACACTATACGTTATTAGTTCGAGTGACGCGCTCCTCCACCCTCTGTCCTCTCCCTAACGAATATTTGATGGCTCCCATCTATCTCGCAACATAATATTCTGTGTCGATGAATAATGATGTTTTGAATTTATTTTCGGCGCTCGACATTGACAGGAAGATATTGTTTTAAACGGTAAAGCTATTCTAATAACAATTTTAAAATACAAGTAATGGCAACTTTGACATAATAATATTTTCCAGTTAGTGGTTTCACTTATTTGAACTATGAAAACTACATTGAACGCTGAGTAATAAATTTCCCGTGTTCTGTCTCGATGTTGGTCTGTGAGAGAAAGAATTAAGGTCATTGCTCATTTACCAACCCGCCTCTCCTCTAATGGTTGGTTTTATTACATGGACTTTCTATACATACCGTAGTATAACCTCATACCATGTTACATACACATACATATGTATTAAATATATTATTATCGCGGTAAGAACACGTTCATTTTTAATGCAATAATGTATACAAACCGTGAAACTCTTTCCATACATAAGTACATTTCAATAGTCCGTGTCGTTAACGGAATGCCTCGCTCGCAAGCTCTGTGTATGGACGGTGAGTGAAGCACTTTATGACAACCCGCCGTCCACCCAATTGAGCTGATCGTGAGCTGTTTGTGTAATGCGTGCGAGTTTTTCACGTGGTGGTTTAGAAATAATTTTTCGACTATCGTTCAATGCGCGTTGCCCTGTCATTGTCTATTTTGCGGTCATATAGTCGACCACCCGTTGACAACGAGTGGAAGCTGTGAGGCACGGTGTTGCTTGTCGAGTAACGGGGTGATAAATGAGCGTTGAGTTTTATATACTCGTATTATATGAAATATTATTATCATATTATTATATATTATTAATAATATTTTCCATGTGATGTTTTATTTTTAAACGAAATCAGCGTCAATGTTTGATTTTGTTGCGCATTGATTCTCTGTTCATCTTGAATGGTGTGACGTTATGTATGTATTCATGTATACAAATTTTGTAAGCGATAAAAAAGCATAAATATTAGGTAATATTTAGTGTTCAGTAGCCAAATTAGTCCATTCACAAAAGGGGTTTCCCTTTGGAATGAAAGATAAAAAGCTATAAACTTGGATAAATCTTTATTTTGACATGTTAAAAGTTTGCTCAAAACTCTCATAAGATTTCGTGTTTTCTCTACTAAAACCATATTTTTTTCAAAACCAAGCTTTCTAAACGATTCAAACTTCTTGATCCCATTATTAGTATTACAATAAAGTGATTTGTAAATTTATAAAATTTTAATTCAATTAGGGTGGCAATACGAAGGGTGAAATTGATGTTTTTTTTTCACGGAAAAAAGAGATTCTACATTATGTTCATCACAACTCCCTTATTTTATATCCTACAGTCTTATAAAGTCTCATTTGTAAGGTTTTTTTTATAACTTTAAAAAAGGTACTTATCATTTTTTTCGTAAAATTGACCGTTTTCCAGTTATTCCATTTTTAATTCTTCAGAATCTTTGGTTCACTAAATAAATTTCACCTTTGATAAGTCAACTCGGTTTGTATTAGGTCTATAGCCAAAAGAAAAAAACCATTCTTTTTATTTTTTTATAAGCTACATTTTAGCTTCCTATAGTTTTTTTGATAAAATTTAAAGTTTTTGAGTTATTTGTGAAAAAACGATTAAGAATATGATTATTTTGTAACAACAATTGAAATTTTCATTCACGAATAAGTCAAAAAGTATTGATTTTTGGAAAAAACTCTATAGAGTATTTTCTACATAGAATGCTTTTTTTTATCGATTTATGAGGTCATTTTTAATGAAAAAATTACCACCTCTAAGTTGGGGTGATATCCACCCCCAGGTTAAAAGTACATATCGGCATAGGGTAGACTGCTTTTTGAGGTATTTCCTATCTATTGTTAAAATTTCAAGCAAATCGATGCGTGCTGATGGAAATCTGAGGTAAAAACCGTTGTAGACTGGACTAATCTTGCTTGCGGAACTTGCTTAAGCTATGCGTGGTCCGACACGCACTTGGCCGGTTTTATAAGTTTTCATACCTTCAAAGGAAAAGCAGAAGCATTATTAGATAGACGATGAGTCTCTCCGTCTGTCTGTTGTCACTGCCGATTTGCCCAGAAACTATGTGACATGTAAACGTGACGTTATATATACTACTCTGTCAAGAAAGTACCGGGAAAAGATCAATAATACACGAAATGTTAGTTATTCATCCAAATTTATTTTATCACCTTCAAAGTATGCTCCTTCAGAAACGATACACTTACGCCAACGAATAATCCAATCATCAAAACATTTTTTAAACGCTTTTTCCGGAATGGAGTTCAATGCTTGCCGCGAATTCTCCTTTATGTCTTCTACCGAATGAAAACGGGTGCCACGAAGTGGTAATTTGAGTTTAGGAAAAAGAAAGAAGTCGGCTGGAGCCATATCTGGTGAATAAGTTGGTTGCTCGATGGTATTTGTTGAGTTTTTGGTCAAAAACTCGTTCACAATGATGGCCTTGTGCGACGGCGCATTATCGTGGTGCAAAATCCAAGAATTTTCTTTCCACAAATCTGGCCTTTTTCGTCGAATTTGCTCTCTTAAACGCCGCATAACGCCCAAATAATATTCTTTATTTACCGTTTGACCTTCCGGCAATAATTCCGAGTGCACAACACTGCGATAGTTAAAGAAAACAGTCAACATGACTTTGACTTTTGATCAACTTGCGCGTGGTTTTTTCGGTTTCGATTCAGCTGGAAGGCGCTACTCCGAAGCTTGTTGACTAGTCTGCATGTCAAACTCGTAAACCCACGTCTCGTCACCAGTAACAATGCGTTTCATGAATGTTGGATCGGAATTGACTCGTTCTAGCAGGTCCTCAGCGACTCTTATGCGATTGAGGTTTTGGAGAAAATTCAGTTCTTTTGGAACTAGCCGAGCGGTAACATGTTTCATACCCAAGTGATTATTTAAAATGGCACAGATCGACTCGTGAGACACAGAAAGTTCGGCGGCTATATCTCTCAAACTTGAATGAGAATTTTCCGTCACTATTTCCTTCACTTCTGCGATGTTAACTTCAGTTGCAGACGTTGATGGCCTACCAGAGCGAGGCAAATTTTCCATCACATCTCGACCGCTTTTGAACGCTTTGTACCACTCATAAGCACGTGTTTTTGATAAATTCGATTCAGCGTAAGCCTTCTATAACATTTTCAGTGACTCCGAACACGAAATTCCATTGGCGATGCAAAATTTAAGACAAACTCTTTGTTCGATGTTTTTGTCCATTATGAAATTTGCAATATACACTAGAATGATATAACTAAAAACAGCACAGTATTTAATCTAAATAACACATGCAACTCAAACTCCGCGCCAAAATGGAAAACAGTTGTGCCAATCTAACAACAACAAAAAAAAACAAAAAATTGAATTTGGAACAATAAACAAATCATCCATTCTGATACTTTCTTGACTGAATGTATAGTGTTACATCTTGGTAATACATATTTGTTAGCTGCACTAGTAAACTTTTCAAAATATTTATAGAGGAAATAAAAAAATCACTAATTGCATATTTGAATTTGATTTAAACATTCTATCCACCTTCCCTTATCTATGAATGAAATGAAATTACCGGTATTTTAAAGATTTTAAAATTTAAAGTCCTAGGCCAAAAATATCTCCAGTAATTATGCTCGGAAAAGTATTCATTAAAAGTCGCAACGGCCCTCTGTGCGCGAGTCAAATTCGAACTTAAAATATTTTTTTAAACTGTTCTTTAAAATCAAATATTTAATCATTGAAGAATATTTGACTACGATTTGTAAATATTAGCCCATCGGCGTCATTTCATTAGAAAATAGCACACTACGCAATAATTTAAATACTTACGGTGCCTTTATCTAGCTAAATGTTGGCTGATCGATTTATTTGACGTAAAATAATAATATATTATGTACCCACCTATGTCATATTTAAAGGCGGGCTAGTTAATTTTGGTTGCTCTAATTTTATGCGCCGCAGAGTATTTTTTATGGTATCTACGTAGTAACGTAAACAAAATAATTTACGTTTCGTAACTCTTTTGCCACTATATACTTTTCAAGAATTAAGTAAAATGCTACCTACATAAAAGAATTTAAAGAGGAACGCGAGGTATTTAATAAACTTCACAGGTTTCTTCCTTTTAAGTTTGATTCGTACGTGCTTGAAGTGACTGAGGGAGAAGAAATTCACTGGCTTCAAGTCAGAAGTTAGGAAAATTGACAACTTTAGGTATTGAATAACTTTTGTGCCAATTATTTTATGTAATTTTATCAAACATTATTTGACTACTGATTGGTTAGTTGTCGTTAAACAAATTCCCACAAAACAACAGTCAACAAAATAAAATTCTTTTACACTTGATAATGTGTTTTGAACTTTGAAATAGTTGTATAGAATGTAACGAATATTTTTACATTGCGCATCAGCATGTTATTAATGCAGTCATAGCTCCATATATAATTACGTGTGCGGCCTGTATAACTAAATTAGTGCAGTTAGTATTCAAAGAAAAACTTAAATTAATTGGTTCATAGAAGTTCTCGAAATTCACAGCAATCTGGTGCTGCTGCCGTCGCCATGGATATCCTACGAGTATACGTTCAAATCCAATTGTTCCTGTTATAGTTTCCTAATTTTGGTAATTCGATACTTTAGTATATAATGTTTGTATCTACATAATAGATATATGCATAACAAATTAAAAAAAATATAAGAAAAAAATTTAAACCGCCTTCAAAAAAAAACAGTGAAAACTACAAATTTCACAGTTAATAAAGTCGGCGCCAAATCAATGTGCAACAACAAAAATTTATTAGTTTGGTAGACTTGACACCGACAGTAGGTAACTGATAAATTTAATTATATAGGTATGTGTATCGTACTTATAAATTTATTTTTATTGTACTTGAGTTTTGATTACTAAAGGATAGCTATTTTGTACTTTTCAGTGTTTTTTTTAAGGCAGTTCCATTTTTTTTATTTCCCCGTTTTAAGTGATCTTGGCCTAAATAAATATTTCGGGCAGGTCTGCAATTAACTTCTTTCTAATTCTGGAGCGCAACGATATACAAGAGAATCATCAATATAAATAAAGGTTATAACCAGGTCGCGTTGTTTGGTGTATCTTCGAAGTCCAAGCTCCGGCACCGGTGAAATTAAAATGGGACTACCTCTGAAGTATGACCTACCAAACAAAAAAGAAACATCGAAATCAATTCATAATTGGCCCAGTATCGCGAAACAAACACACAAAAAAAAAACATGCAGTCGAATTGAAAACCTCCTTTTTTGAAGTCTATTAAAAAATAAACGTACAATTTAAACGTACAATGAAATCGAAGTTATCAGCGTTTTGAATTCATATATTTTTGATTAAGTATCAATTTTTTTAGGGGCTATCACTCATTTTAAAAGAAAGTAAATGTATAGAACTAAATTATCACGCGAATATTGTATGACTACAAGAAACCTAATATTGTTAGAAGCATGATGGTGCTTCCGATAATGTTAATTTTCTTTTCATCATTAAAATATCAAAATATATGTTATTTCCAAGCTTTTTGTCCATTATGTCCATTTGATTAGAATCATTAGAATTCTTGTTACGTGGTATTGTACAACGTTAATACTTATATGTACTCGTGAAGGTTATGTTACCTAATTTAACATTTTCACATTTCTATCCATATGACATTGTGTATTAGCTTGCCCTCTGTTTACACAAATGGAATAGTAGAAATAATCTAGTAGAAATTGATTGTGTTTTACATTTTATTTGTTAAAACACACTGTAAATTCTACACTAGTCAAACCTATTTCTAATGCCTATTTCATGTATACTTTGACACCCATTTTTTCCCAATTTTATCGCGTATAAATGTTAAATTAAGAATTATTCCGTATATTTATCGTTTAGATGTAGTAATAATAAATAATGTTTGCTATACACTGTTTCATAAACATAACATGTGTGTGGCGAAGAATTCAAGATGTTTAAAAGTTTTTATTCGAACATACTGGTTTCAGATTTAAGCAGCTTTAATTTTAAATGTTTTAGATTAATAATGTTACACAAATAGGTCCCATAGCATTTCGTAACCACTGATTAAAAAAAGTTTGATTAATTGTTGCCACAGCTTTTAAGGGATACCGGACAAGTGGAGGTAAGCACTGAAGCCGCGAAATTGGTAAGTCTATAAACATTGATTCAATAACTTTTGAGTCTGGACTCATCTCCTAATAGCGGGTAGAATAATGCCAGAGCACAAAATAACCTAATTCGTTTTTTTCTGAAATAAAAGTAAATAATTAAAAAATCAGGTATATCTGCATGCGCAATTCGCAGTATTACTTTTTGTGTCGGTTAATATTTATTATAATAATATTTAATTATGTAATAAAGGTTAGATCGATCTAAGAAAATAGGAAAAGAGATTTACAAGAACAGCGATGCTTGTCACTTCAATTCGTCTGTCTACCCCAGTAAAGATATATCGTACATTGGAGACATGAATAGGTATGAAGACTAGGTATGAAGGTAGGTATAAAGTATGTAATATAAAATTTGTTATGTAATTACATTACTTACTACCCGTGACGCGCGATTTCACTGGCATATTTAGTATTTTTCCGAAATAATAAGTAGCTTAGATTATTCTATAAAAAGTCCTCTTCTACCGGTGAAAGATACATAAAAATCGGTTCAGCTCTTTCGGAGAAAAGCCTGGACAAATAAACAAACAGTCAGCCGATTTTAGTTATGTGAAAATAACTATGGTATATGAGTTTGCGAAAAAGTTTTCATTTCAAAATCTCAGACAGACAGATTAATTTTATTAATTTTACGTATTGTGTATACTGCCACAAAATAAAAAGCAAAATATTGAGTTTCAAGTTGAAAAAATAGATAAAAAATACATTTGGCAACAAATCACGTTATTCAACTCGGAATCAAAACAGTCACGTTTTTTGTGCTCCAATGATTTATATAGAAACCTTTGCTTCTTTGCATTTGCCTTTATTCGGACTATCTCTAGACCCGTCCTTTTAGGCAAAGCTTCTGCTAAAGATATGTCTACATCAAAAGTCTTTTTACGTTGATGTTACTTGATGTGATCTTATGTAATCAACGAGATAATATCTGTACATACTATGTAAATATCCCATTACAATTTAAGCAGTCTGTATGCTAAGTTTAACATAAGGTATAACAACATTTATCATATAATGGATATTGTAATATCAATAGACTACTGCGATTTAACTTTCAGATTAAAGTACCGGAAAATTAATGGATTCAGGATGGATATCAAATGACGGTAACTTAGCTAAATCTCACTATCGCAATATCGTAATTAATTTTGCCTAACACTAGTTTGTAGTTAAGCTGTTATCAGTAGGAATATAAAAAATAGTGATACTTTATCCTAAAAATTAATTGTTTAGAAACCGACCGAGTGAGAGTGGTACTTATGCAATTGGTGTTTCGTATTGTTTGTTGTTACCAATAACAAAATACACTTCATTGCATGAAAAGCTGGCTTTTTATTAAAAATAAAACTAAGTACCATAATAGAATGGAGTCATGATAATAATTTCTCTTCATCTGCACCTGACATTTGGAAAAATAATAAAAAAATTATCATACGCATTGAGAATGCTCAAAGTTCACGATATTTTTTTAAGATTTTCTGAGCGATACTTTTTATTAAGCTTCCATTTGATATCTCGAAAAACATACTAAGTAATTTTTTTACTTTCCATTTAAGTCTCCAAAAGAACTATCCTCAAAGTCATAATATAGCTATCAAAGTTCAGGTCTATATTTGACAAATATTTTATTAAAAGATTGTTTTTTAGTTTCAAGTCAAACAGAATCCGAGAAAAATGTAGACGGAAGTAGGTAGACAGAAAGACAGACACCGAGTTGATTACATAAGTGTTTTGTGTTTCCGATTGAAGGATGGCACGTATAAAAAAACGAGAAATGGATTGGTAACTTTGACTTTAAACAAAAACTACAACATAAGATGAGTATTCTATATCAGATTAGAAAAGCAGTATCAGTGTATATACGTCCTAGCTTACCTTCAGCGTCTTACTCCCTTACCCCGGCTATATTTCTTGATCCCTGTCCGTGGCACAAAAGTGGGTGCGCTGTTAATCTTTTTACGTCGACTGCATTATTTTAGGGTCCCCTTCACTATCTGTGTTTAAGCTCTCGGCCAACCTTTACAAGATTTTATGTAGTTAAGAGGTAGAAAGGAGATTAAGTCTTGTTTTTATGAGTTATATTTTTTAAATTTTAATGTATAAATTCCTACAGATTCATTTTAAGGTGGACGTTTTAACAATGTATTAACCTTATCGTGATATCCAAACAAAAAAACCGTTTTCACACAATGTTTTTTGTAGTATAAAATTGTACGGGCTGAAATTTTGCGAAAAATTAAAAAAGTAGTCGCCATTCGTTCGTCCAATAAAGGGGGAGCGAAGCTGATAATAAAAAAAGTTTGGAGTTCACGATTGTGTCACGTGCGAGCGACAGAGACTGAGTGCAAAGAAAGGGATGGGGCATGAGGATGAGGGCAGAGGACGACAGACTGACGGAGCGTTTGACATTATCGTGAATTCATTTAAATACGTTTTTGACTGAATTAGTATGCATCTTAACTGTACATTTATGTATTTATTAATAAACTAGTTTCATACTGTTATATACATACTTATCTGACTAACAAAAAATTTATGTAGGGTTGCCCTGAACAATAATTACTTGATAAATGTTTTTATTCAGTCCAGGAGCGATTGCATTAGTAATATTGACATTATAGATACATCTTTTTATTTTTTAACTTTTTATGAAATAGTATAATGTGTGATTGATTTCGCATGAGCAAAATGGTGAATATGTGTATAATAGAATATGTGTAGGTCTTGATTTTAATAACAGGAACGTATTGTTTTTTATTGATGAACCCTATTCATGATGAAATATTAACAAAATCCTCATAACTGTAACAATTTTGAACAATAATTATGATATTATCACTATGATGTCGTTGATTTAAAACTTCAGCTAAACAGAAATATTATCATTAGCTGAAAATTTATTATGAATTTTTTCAAGACTTTAGATATCTGTGGACATATGCTGATTTATCTGTGACAAATGAGACAGATATCTTCCAACTTTTCACCAAGCGAAGCGATAAAAACTCATCTCATCGCAAATAATATTATTAAAATATCAAAAAACACGGGAAATTAACGACATTACCTTTTATTTTTGTTTTGACGTTTCGGCCGAGTTGCATCGGCCGTGGTCTCAAGTAAACTGTTGCAGCAAGCTTCACTCCGTGTCTGAGGCATATTTTATTTCATCTACCCCCGATATTTGTAAATAATTATTAGGATTCCTACACACAGCACTCACGGTGTCCACACACTTAACCGGATGTGAAAAACGAGGTTTTGTTATTTGAATCACAGGATTCCACGCTGGTGATAAATTGTATCCGTTTTTCCGATTGAAATTTTTGTGTCTTTTGATTTCAATTGCTTCACCCACGACTCTTGGATAAAAGTGGCGATCGGTGGAAAGGACTTGTGGGCGATGAAATTCTATCCAATGTTTCGTATCCGTAACACAGCAACGCGTGGCGGGGCACAGCTAATATGTAAAAAAGTTGGACAGCGTTTTAAATTCTAACAATTTGTGTATTTTGTTGAAAAAGTTGTGTAAAAAAATCGATCTCATCTCACAGAGTATACAGTCTCAAACTTGACAGTGTTAAGAAAAATCAACGCAAGTGAATTTCCAACTATTACATTACCATAAAGACTCAGCCGGAACTGTAATGATTGCCTTGGCACATTGTGACTTGAATATGGATAGGCTGTGTAATGAAACAGTGTCTACCCAAAAATCCTTTCAAAGCATGAAGCTAAGCTGACGAAATATATGTATACATTACTTGTTCTTAGGCATCGTTTGAACTAATGCTGTGTTTACGAGTTTAGCGAGATATGAGACTATAAATAACCATACGACATAAATAACACATATGTGGCTTTGAAGGATGAACTAGAAAATAGTAGGATTATGAAATAATAAAATATATTCGATCAATGCTACGCAGAGAAGATAATTATTGAGCCGACATCCAAGTGAAGGATACATTAATTAAATATGTTATAATATTCGTTGCGGGTGTCCATGGGCGGCGGTGATCACTTTCCATCAGATGACACGCTTGCTCGTTTGCTTCCTCTGATACATAAAAAAAAATGTATTACAAATATGTTTATTTAATAATAATAATAACACAAAAATTATATCGTAATACTCTACTTATATTACATTTAAGAAAAGCAGAAAAACATAATATAAAAGTAAAATGAATTTAAACATATGAACACGAATGTCAAGGCTTACGAAGAGGGATGAAACAAAAAATTAGCTAAACTTTGTGCTAACCTTTACTCTCTGAGACAACGGTGTAAGCATTTTATATAATTGTGTAATGCGTTGTAATATCTGTGCATTTATATTTTTTGTACACATAGTTTATTTTCATTTTTCTCCCGAAATCTTCTAAGCGGTGGACCACTCTTGTGGATAACTGATCTTGACATAAAATAAATTTTAAGGGTTACACATTATTTAAATACAAAAAATGTAATAATAGCTATATTCCAATAGATAACCAGCAATCTCTCAAAAATATAAGATTTCTTGATTTAGGAATAGATTAATATCTCGACAGCGAATACAATGAAGAAAAGATACAGGTAATTTTTAATTAGATTCCTGCTACTTTTACAAGATTTTATTAAACTGAGCTTGCATTGTATCTATTGTTCAAATTTTGCAAATGAATTTTAAACCGCTTTTCCAACTAGCCGATATTGATCTGAGATTTTACACATAATTTTGGGCTTGGTGACATTACAACCTAGTAAAACCTTTTCTTTAATATTTTTATTTATTCTTTATATACGAAAATAATTGTTTAAAACGACAGTGGATCAATATGGCAAGCGAGGGAGCAAGCAACTCAAACGACGTGTAAGCAACGTGATACGAACGCAACATACGCTCTCAAATACAAAATCTTATTCATATTTTTTGTTTTAAATCTTGTTGCAATCGTAACTAATGACTTGCTTAGATGATAAACATACCGGGTGGATTTGTGCCAGCAACAAAACTGAAAGTATCACGTTAAGACCCTCATATACTTTCGTTTAAGACCTATAATCTCGATAAAAATAAAAGTTTTCGTTTTTCACAAATAAATGTTATTTTGTTTACTTTGCTAATCCTATTGTGGTATAGTCGAAGACGGTACCGATTTGAAAATTTATAAAATCATTCTATGACTGCCATCGAAGTGACTTCATACTAGCTCTCCGATCCTGTTCAAAAACACGTAACACATTTTCTTCTAGGTGGATCGGAACTCGTCTTGATGGACCGCCGACACTGCTCGTCTCTTGACGTCCGGTGCACAATAGGGCGATTTTCACGTACTCGATATATTACATTTGGAATCATTCGGATTGGTTGAATTAGGAGGTGAGTGCCGTCCGCAATAGAATTTCGACAAATAAAAAAATGCAGCCGCTACGGGACACGCGGCAGATGTTAAACATCGAAATTGATGATTATAGTCCAGGCATCAGGTATTTTTTAATTACAAGTTAACCACCTATCTCGCTGAATTTTACATGCTGTTTTAGGCCTCCCTGGAAACACTTAATCCACATTTTTTTATATTTTTTCTGTTTCAACAGGTGCAAATCTTGTATCGTCTATATCTCGGCCGTTTTTCATCGCACGGTGATAAAAAAATACGACCGTAGAGGGCGCTTCAAGCGTTACAACTTTGCTCCTGACGTCAACCCTTATCATCGAGTGGGCGGTTGAAATATTTTCAGAGCGCAAAATTTTTTTTTATTGAAATTGACATTTTGCTATGCATTATTGAACATTTCTTGCATATACACATAATTAGTAATATACAGAGTTAATTTAAAAGTACTGATAACCTCTTAGTATTTTGTACTAAACATTATTCCCAATAACTTTTGTTTTACGACTTTCAAAAATTCATAAGTTTTTTCTTTCATACAAAAATAAAAATATATTAAATGTTTCTGAAAATGGCACCTATTCTACCCAGTCGCTAAAGCGGCACACGCACAGCGCGGCGCTGAGGCCCGATGCGCTTGCACTGCGCCATTGGAAATACGTACAGAGTAATTACGTTTCAGACAGTACAACAAAATTTACAAATATTTTTTGAGGAACGTATTGAGTTTTGAAAAAAGTCGTAGAACAAAAGTTGTAAGGTATGTTCACAAGAATTTTGTACTAAGAGGTTATTAGTATTTTAAATTAATCCTGTATATGAAGTAAAAAAAAATTTAGTCTCCGAAAATGTTTCGCCCACCCCCTTGGTGATAAGGGTTGACGATAGCGTCAAAATCATCAAGTGCAAAGTTGTAGCGCTTAAAGCGCCCTTTACGCTCGGCGATTAAAAGGTAGGTAAATGCTCCCTGACGCCTGGACTATTATTATATTGAAAGACTATAATTATCGAAAGAATTTATAATTAAAGAAAACCATTAAAAAGAACAAGTCGAGTGTTAGTAAAAGCCAAGAAACACCAAAACTGACTTATGAAGACCAAATAGCCAGAGTGTTGGCTGACGGAAATGTCAAAATCGCTCGTAAATCTAGGCTAAAATGTGTTTTTTTTTTATATCAGAGGGGGCAAACGAGCAAGCGCATTATCCTATGGAAAATGATCATCGCCGCACATGGACACCCACAACGTCCAGGAAGTCACGAGTGCGTTGCCGGCCTTTAAGGAAAGAGGGCTCGTTTCTTGAAGGTCTCTAAGTCGTAACGGTCCGAGAATACCACCGCTATAAGTTGGTTCAACAAAATTGTCATACGTGGTAAAAAAATGTAAAAATCACACAGTTGTAGACCGCCATCCATCAAGGTGGTGAGGATGAAAGGACAGTCGATTGCGTGACGTACGGTAACGGAATTCAGCAGCAGGCAGTACTCCGAACAATTCCTCAGAACATTCCCCATGATAGATCCGGTAAAATATGGTTAGGGACGCAACCTCCTCAGGGCCAGAGAATCGAGCCGATCAGAGAGTACCGGATCGCCGACAACCTGAATCGCTCTACATTGTATGCGGTCAAAACGAAGGAGTTGATATTGGGGCATTCCAGCCCAGAGATGGGAACAGTATTCCATGTGAGGCCTAATCTGTGCCTTGTAAAGTTGTAGCCGATAGGTCGGCGTGAAATACTGTCCCGCTCTACGGAGCACACCCAGCTTTTTCGAAGCTAATTTAGCTTTGCCCTCCAGATGACCGCAGAACTGAACGTCGCTCGAGACATCGACGCCAAGGACTCCAATAGTCGGCTTGGCATCAAGGGAAGTACCTTCAAAACTGAGGGATACGACAAAGGGACGTCTTTTTGCGGTTAACGTGCAAACTTGTGTCTTAGAGGGGTTAATTTGGACTAAGTTTAGTCGGCTCCAACTTGAGACATGACTTAACATGTTCTCAATATTAGACACAAGCTTGTTTCGGTTCTCAATAATGTTTTCCAACGAGAAATTAGCACGTCCGGTATAAAGTGCCTCCCCAGTACTGTCATCCGCATAGCAATGAATGGCGCTATTGTTATGCAGCATGTCATTGATATGCAGAAGAAAAAGAGTCGGAGAAAGCACACACCCTTGCGGGACACCAGCGTTCACAGGCTTCAAGTCAGAGCACATACCGTCTACTACGACTTTTATGCTACGCCCAGAGAGGAAGCTGGCAACCCACGCGCATAACTTCTCGGGAAGTCCGTAAGATGGAAGTTTGGAAAGTAAAGCCCCGTGCCACACCCTATCAAAAGCTTTCGCTATGTCCAAACTTACTGCCAGAGCCTCCTCCTTACTCTCGACTGCCTCCGCCCAGCGATGCGTAAGGTAGGTATACTAAAAGATCACCAGCTGAGCGACCTCGGAGGAAACCGTACTGGCGATCACTGATCAGCTGGTGCTCCTCTAGGTACCCGAGGAGACTGATAGTTTATGATGGATTCCATTACTTTGGAGAATAAAGAGGTAATGGCAATGAGTCTATAGTTGGACGGATCAAAGCGATCGCCCTTTTTAGGGATTCGGTGCACAAAGGCCGTCCTCCAAGAACTCGGGACAACGCCAATGGTGTAAGAGAGCCGGAAAAGGCGCGTTAGAACCGGTGCCAACTCTGGAGCACACGTCCTTAACACAATTGCGGGGACTCCGTCTGGCCCACTCGACTTATGAATATCGAGGGAAAAAAGAGCTTTACGAACTGAACTCTGTAGGAACCGAACGTTTGGCATAGAGCTCGCACAATGCGGTATGATTGGTGGTAAATTTCCCCCGTCATCCAGTGACGAGTTTGATGCAAAGAGAGTGCCCAGAAGATCGGCTTTCTCCTTTGCAGTGTGGGCCAGGGAGTCATCGGTCCTATGCAATGATGGAAGAGACGGCTGACAGAAATTACCAAGGACAGCTTTGGCGAGTGACCAAAATGCGCGTGTCCCTGAAGGAAGACGAACTAGTCTCTCGCCAATTTTGCCTATGAACGAGGACTTCGCTTTGGCAATATCTCTCTTAAAGGACCTGATGGCATAGTTGTACTCCTTTCTGAACGCGCTGGTGTTTGGTTCCTTAGATGCCACCGCCTTTGCCCAGGCTCGGTAGCGCACACGCCTCTGGCGGGACGTCAATTTCCATGAGCGACCAAACCAGGGCCGAGATCCGCCACCAATGGGAACCACAGAGCTTGGAATGAAAAGTTCCATTCCCTGCAGTATGACATCAGTGACGGAGTCGGCGGAGACATCAGGATCATCTAGCGAGAAGCAAACACGCCACCATGGGTAGGATGCAAAGACCCTACGACTAGCCGCAGATTGCGATCTCAAAGTTCTAGTGAGAGGCACGGTGCCCCGAATTAGACAATGGTCCGAAGAGCCTAGCGGTGCATCGACATAGACTTGATAGCCAATAGGGTGCGAGGTCAACAGCAGATCCAGTAAGGAGGGTGAATGGCTATCCATATCTGGAATCCGCGTGGGCGCGGTGACTAGTTGGGATAAACCATAGGCCAAAGCAAAGTCATGGACGGACCTTCCCGCGTGGTCAGTTATACGCGACCCAAGCCATTCGATGTGGTGGGCATTAAAGTCACCCAAAACCACAATTTCGACAAAGGGGATCTGTCGGAGGAGAGAGTCTGTCGCCGTTTGGACGCACTCGAATAGACAGTTAGCACCAGTATTACAGCTGTGGGACCTATACAGGCACGCATAGACGCGAGAGTGGTCACCGCAATCTACGCGTAGCCACAGGGTGGAAAGGTCCCTAATTTCAAGATTGCCGAGGCGACGGACACATATGTCCTCCCTGACATAAGCACAAACACCGGCGCGTGGAACAAATGAATGTTCTAGATTATACCCCGGGTAGCGCAAGTAGGATATGTCAGAAGGAGGGGATATCTGCGTCTCGGTAAGAAAAAGTAAGGCCGGCTTTTCCGTCTCAAGATGATGGTGGACGGCATTTAGATTGGACTGGATGCCCCTGACATTGCAAAAGTCAACGCGAAGCGTAGGAGGGGGTGCCGAAAGTTTTGCCTTTCTCCTGCCTCTGGCATAATGTTTCTCGAGCGGATTTTTGCTCTCCCCAGAATACGCAGGGCAGCCTGAGCGCAGGGCTCAGGGGGGGATTCTCCTACACAGGATGTGTCGGTACCCCCCTGGGGTAATTTCAAATTAAAGACCGCTGCCATGCCAAGAAAGGGGGGGGGGGGGGGGGGGGGGGAGAAGGGGCTACCGGAACTCTCACTCACCGAACGAAACACAACAGCAATACTGTTATTTCAGGTTGATATTCTGTGAGAGGGTGGTATTTCACCGGGCGAGCCAGCCCAATTCGTGTTGCGATGCAGCGTGGCTCTACCACACAACGTAAGGAGAATGATGAGATTTGGTAAGGCGAAGGAAGTATGTAAGAACCGCGAAATTTGACGCTCCGTCCTCTCTGATTTCCCCGTTAAAGAAATAGCGTGAAGATATGTATGCTTGTATATATATGTATTGAAAAGTACATAGTATACTCGCTATGTTCACATAAGGAAGAAGATAGCAGCGGCGAAGAGAGCGCACGATGGCATAGGAGAACGTTTATCATCACGGCATACGCGTCGTTTTCACTCCCAAAGTACGCCGATAGATGTTTCACACAAAAATCGAAGAGAGCCGCAATGCAGCCAAAGCGTTGCCGCCGCATTCGGCGTACAGCATATAATTAGTTCTAGATAGTCTGCTACCTCCAACGGCATTTTATTTACTATTCATATTTACACAAAAATCAACACGACTAATTTCTATAAATAAAATACATAAAACGAACAATGTTACTGCCACTTCGATTTTCTTTATTAAACAATAGATACCGTATGTTTAAAATAACATTGATCTATAGTCCGTGAGATTTAATAGGTCGGATTTGACATCTGTCACATGGCTACGACTAGTTATGGGACCAAACAAATATGTCTCGATTATTTTTCGATTCTAACGAAAATCGATACCATTGTTTAATAACATAATAACAACATAATAATTCACTTATGATTATTAGTTTGTTAGCTACATAGTACGTTTGTTGAGATATGGTATTTGTTACAGTAAAATATATATAAGAATATTTTATATTGTTTAGGAATATTGACACCAGAAAATAAACCAGAAATAACATTTTCTTTACATATATTTAAGTATATGAATAAACTTAATTCGATATATTTATTTTTCGGGATTAATATATAAAAACTTCCTCAAAATAAAGGCAGACTGTAATATTGGTGAAAAATAAATATTTAATCATTTTCTGAGCTTGGATTGATGTCCGTAGAGCTATCTTCGTCTCTCACTATTATGATTAATTCATTTTCAATTAAATTGTCTATTCCGACGTCTCTTTCAAAGTCTTCCTTTATTATTTTTTTTGTTTTCTCCACCACCTTAGCCCAGTCATCCTTTGATATTTGATTACATGCTTCTGTCAGTAAATTCATCAAAAAAACAATACAGAACTAAAATTATTTAAAAAATATAATAATATCTTAATTTTAAATTATTCGATTATTACGACATTTCAATCGATTATCGATTTCGTTTGGTAACGAAACGATTGCAAATGGTAGCAGTACTAGAGCAATACGCCTCGTGATATAACATTGTAACAACGTCCATTTAGAAAATTCTTTTGAAGATATATAACGAAATATCTGTGTTTTTAAGTAAAAGAAATCAAAGTTAGTAGTTTTGTGTAATGATCAGTAGTGGGAAAAATAAATAACGTTTATTTATTCAGCATTTACGTAATTGAATTTGTATTAGATATTAAGAACGTTGATACAAAGTTATAGCGGCATGAAAATTAAGAAACGTCAAATCCGACCTAATAAATCTCACGGACTACAATAATTTATGTTGCACATGGGAGCATCTTGAGTACGTAAAGACGTACGATAATCGCGTTAATTTCCCGTGTTTTTAGATATTTTATAATGCAGCGCGAAAGTTTAAAAGTTTATCTTGAGTACGTCCCAGTTTTTAGGAAATTAGCTGTTAAGGCCCGTGTTAGCTATTGTCAATATTCACGATTATTAATATAATCATAATTGTTAACAAATGGCAACACTGTTATTTTAAGGTGTGCTACTTTAATAATAATATGGTATTTATGAATGTCAAAAAATTAGGCAATGTAGAAATGTACGAGCTGGCGAAAGCATGTCTTTAAATGATTATATTTCGATATCCTACATTTCCATTCAAGTCGACATCCTAGAAGAACGAAAAGCTTTCACTTAAATATGGGTATTTTTAATGATAATTTCCAATGTTAAATATTTTAAAAAGTATAAAGTATAGAAAAAGAATTGTAACAGGAATATGAATTAGGGTATTAGGAAGTCTAATAATATATTTCAGGCTTTGTCCGTATTTCGGTCTCACCAAAATCTCTCTCTGTGGTATACACATATAGAGGTAATATGAATAATTCTTTTTTTTGTGATTTCTACCTTCATACCTATACGAGACATTACATTATGCGCTATAAATAGGCACAAGTCTTTCAAAGATTATCCAAAAACATGAAACATTTTCTTATTAAAAACAACATTATGACCCAAACCCTTCGTTGCCTTTCATCAATAACTTTCATAACAAGCAACCATTCAGCGTAGAACTTCAAAAGCCGTTTTACATTTTTTTTATAAACTTAGCAGTTTCTTATTTCTAAAGGCAATGTATATTTGCAAGCACTTCTTTAGTTTTAGAATTGCATTTGACGTGATTTTATTTCAAGATAACAAAGGGTTTTGCACAATATAAGACATGTTTATAACTTTTGTAAAAATAATTCATGCCTGAAGTTGGAGTGCTTTTATAAATGAAGTGGATAATTTTTCCAAATTTGATTTCAAAAGCTCGCGAGAATGAAAGCCATCGTGAGCTTTGTCAAGTTGATTATTTTTTAATGAAACTGTTTTTACAGATATTTCGAATTATTTTTAGTGCACACCGTTGGTAAACTACAGTTACAGTATAATCCTAAACACGATGCTTGAATCAACATATTGCGCAGGTACACTTTAGCATAAAAAATAATGTTGGTATTTTGCATTTTTTTTATAATTTATTATTGAACGTTATTATCGTCACGATTTTACCGTTCATGATATAATAGGTAAGCAAAATGGTGCCTTAATTTATTGCGGAAAAGCCGCTTTTCACATTGACGATAACGTCATGCCGTGGACGTTATCGTCGACAGAAATGTAAAAGCGTCTTCACACATTTTGCTTCCCCGTTGTATCGTGGACGATAAAATCGTGGCGATAGAAACGTTCAACAGTATATTATAAAAGACGCCATTCAAATTTTAATTTTTTTTCATTTGAAAAAATAGGTAACATACGTAATGTAATACAAAATAAAGTATTTAGGTAGACATTCAAGAAATTGTAATTTTTATTGGTAACATTGCTTAAAGTTGACATTACTTAAAGTCTAAGCATAGATAAGATGCAATTGACGGAAAGCTTCTGTCGAAAACATAAAGTATACACTTACGGTGCAGTTATACGACGCGAAAAGTTTCTTCTTCAACCGCGTGGTTGCCATTCCCTTGATTTTATTAATGGCGAATGTGAATTCTATTCATTGGGCAACAACATTTTCGCAACCGCGCGGTCGCCGCGAAGTCACTGCGCACCGGTGCGCGGTCGCGTGCGCGGCGGCCGCGCGTTCGTTCACGATCACCGCCCGTTCTAAAACTATCCCACCCTCGCATTTCATTCCTTTCTGGCTACTCCAGACAGAGTAGAGTTACTTGCATTTAGATATGTTAATATATAAAATGTATTTGGAGCACGTTGTAGTTCACCTCCAAGTGTGTGCTTGGGGTTATTGTTTCCGAGAAGTTTCTTGTAGGGCTCTCGGAAAGGTTCGGCATGGGTGTGTACCGGGCAACGTGGTTAGCGACCTACCGGCGGTTTCAGCCAGGAGTTTTTCTCTAGCTACGGCTAACGAACTACTTAAACAGTCAGGATGTGTAAGTGCGTCCTGGCAATTACTTGCGCTAGGGCTTGCACAAGTTGAGTGCCGTACAAAGCTCCGAAGCAAAAGGATGATTTTGACATGGCATGGATTCTCCTGGGCTCTGGCCACCGGTACAGCAAAACGCCCCAAAATATAGGGGTGAGCGGTCCTAGTGGGGAGTGTCCAGAGTCAGGTACGTGTCCCAAACAGGCAAGGAAAAAAAAGCCGAACTCCAAGCAGAGACGGAGGGCGAGGCTGGCGGAGGCTTCTTTTTCTCAGCAATCAACAACCCCTTTTTCCACTCAGGTGGGAGAAGTGTTGCGGGAGAATTCTAGGGAGGGCGGCGGCTCGGCCACCGAAGAAAAAATGGCACCTTCGGTAGTCGGAGAGTCGCGGCCACCGGTTAGACCTTCTACGACCCGGAGTAGCACAGCTCGGGATCGGCCCTCTCGCGTTCCCTCTCGGCGTCCTCTTTCTGGATCATTACGATCTCACAGAATGAGGACATAGCCTTCCACGACTCTTCATCTGCCAGCATAGCCGCCACTACAGCTGGCAGGGACAGATCTTGCCCGATCTGGCGGACCAAGACTTGGCGCTCAGAGGCCCATGCAGGGCACTCCTCCAGTGTGTGCTGGGCGTTGTCTTGGTCCCCGCCACAATGATGGCATCGTGCCGTATCCTCCCGTCCTACCCTGTTCAGGTAATGACCGAAGCAGCCGTGCCCGGTCAGCACCTGTGTCAGTCGATAGGTGACGTGGCAACCCCTCTGAAACCAGGCTTCGAAGTTCGGCAGGATCGCCGCGACAATGCGTTGGCGCGAGCTTCGCGGCTCTTCTAACCGCTCACGCCATTTTTCCATTACGCGTCGGCGCTCCCGCAGACGCACTTCTTCCGCCGTCGCTGGAGCGATTTCCCCATCCTCGGCTCGGAGACGGACGTACACCCCTGCGTCCATCTCCGCCAGGAAGTCCAGGGGGGGAAACCGCGCCAGAATCAACGCCACCTCTAGGGATATAGTTCTGTATCCCCGTGCGACCCGAATGGCCATCTTGCGCTGTAGGCTATTGAGTTTGGCTCTGCAGCGTCGGACGCCCGTCAGTCTTTGTGACCAAACGGGAGCCCCGTAGAGAGCCATGGATCGCACGACTCCTGCGTAGAGGCGGCGAACCTCCTCCTTTGGTCCCCCGAGATTTGGCAGCAAGCGGTGAAAGGCACCCGCTGTCCTTTCGATCCGGGGGACTAGGCGGTCAAAGTGCTCCTCGAAGCCCCAGCGACTGTCCAGGATGAGGCCCAGATACTTCATGTACCGGCCCACCTGGACCGGCACGTTACCGACGAGAATCGTCGAGCTGGGCGGCTCCCGCCCTCGCGGGAGTCTGTGGAACCACATCGCCTCAGTTTTCTGAGGCGCTACCCGAAGACCCAGCTCTTAGATTTTAGAAACGACACGCGCTACCCCAAGTTCAGCGAGTCGGATGGTTCTCTCATAGTTTTCCCCCTCAGCGAGCACCAAGGTGTGCTCGTGGCTATACCCTGCTAATCATAGCAGGGTACAGCATTCTGGCAGCAGAATTTCCGGCTCAAGCAAGCGAATTTTTTAAATGTTTTGATTTCGGTATTATTTACTTTGAAAAAAAAGCTGCCAAATGCGAGTCGGACTTGCGCAACGAAGATTCCGTACCACCATACAATTGTGTGTTAGATATTTACAAAAAAATATGTTGGATTGAAAACAAACTTAACTTTACAGTTAAAAGCCTACTCTCCAACTGCAAATGTAAATTTGCAATGGCAAAAAATGTGATAATTGATAACGTGACATAGCTTCACGCTGTATCCATAATGGGGCAGTCAGAGAAGATGTAGTACAAAGCATCGCGGTCATACATACGTACTTCTTTCGCCTCGTCAAATCTCATCATTGTCACTAATTTAAAAATTTTAGCACAATATTGCAATGTTTCATTTCATTTAAAATATTTAATGTCCATGCTATGAGTTCATTCGAAAAAAGTAAATTAAAGACCGAGCCAACTGTTCACAATTCCATAACTGATACCATCATAATAATATTACATCAACCAGTGGCTCTTTAATAAAATATTTACTGAGATAGATTATTCCAAATAATTCATCTACCGTCCTCTTTAATATCTTACAACACAAAAGAACTTCTGTACCCATGTATATACATTTATGCTCACTTGTAGATATAGATTCTTCTAAAAAGGTTGACCAACCCTTTGTCGACAAATTCCAATACCGAACGAATGTATAGAATCCCGAGTCTATAGACGAGAAGCCTATTCATGTCACTCTAGGTACAGTTCAAAGCGAAATGCAAATAATCGTTAGAGCGCCGGTGCTTCACAAGCTTCTCGTGGAGGTTTGCGTACGAGTACATAAAGTTTATTCAAGATTTGGAAAAAGGTAGCCATATTAGGTTTTACTTGAAAAAATTAGTTACGACTCATAGTAAATTTCGACTTTAAATATAACCACAATTATGTAAATTTTCATTAAAATTTTACAGGTATTTTCAAGGATAATATATTAATGTTTTTTGTAGCAAAAGTTAATAAGCTGTTCTCTTTAAAATCTATGAAATAATTCGACAACTTGTTTTTTTAAAGATATTTGGAGTCATGTTTATATACTCTTACTCTTACAGGTGTCTATTCACATACATAATAATATGAAATGTGTGTATTCACATACCTTAATTTTTATCGTAGTTTATTTTTAAAATTTCATTAATATATTTTTAGAACCTACTTGATCAAAATTTCAAACTAGGTTTGTTTAGTGATCAGTATTTCCTTTATTTTTGAGATTTTCCAAAAATAAAAAGGAAAATAGAGGTAGAAATGAGGTACACAAGCTGTTATTTGCGCTAAGAATTATTCACAATCCCACGTGTTTCTAATTGTAAAATACTTTGTAGCGATTTAATACATTTTGCTCTCAGTTCAAGTCTATTATTTGAAAGTTCAAAGAATGAACAAAATTGAAAATTCTTAAAAAATTATTAAGTGTATGTGAGGAAAATTATACTATCCGTATTATTTCAGCTGTTTTATGATAATATTGTAGTGTATGTCAATTTTATCTAAATATACATAACAAGGAATAAATACCTATTCAAAAAAATGATGCCATGATAATGTCGCTTATACGATAGTTGCGCTACGTCGGTTAACATAGAGAACTGTATACGTAATAAAATAAATAGCCATAAAAGGTAAGTGTAAAATTTTGAAATTTATTTGTCAATTAAATATTCAATGATTTAAAGGACATTTATTGAAATATCAGATATCTCTAGGTCTATTGAAATTTAACGTGACTAGAAATTACTGCTGTTTAAAGTTAAATATTTTATAGCATTTTAACCGTGTGATTTAAAACATATTTAATTAGGTATGCGAACAATATTACAATTTTATTAAAATTATTACATTCTTTCGATAAAGTTTCACTGACATATTTATTTTAATAAATTCGTTTTTATAATCTGGCCGTGACTGTACCCGTTGTGGCAGAATCTGAGCCCTCGTATTGCAAAATTCATTATTACGATTACAATATATTACATACATTAGATTATTATTAATTTGTTTCTGAAATATATTAATTCTTTGAGTTTTGTGATACACTACGCTCGTTTTTCTATAAATTGTATGTTATGCCCGGATGACAAGAGGCCAGTATATGACAACAGAATGCTAGATGCTAGTATTATTCTCATTCTGGCTTGGTTTAATGCTCATTGAGTATAATGGTATAATTCAACGCTACGAAATTTAAATCTAGAGTATAGTCTACTTAACTTTGAATTTCAAACGAGCTAGCTATAATCATAATAGCTTGTCTACTGGCAAGCTTACAATTTGTTTGCCGGATAGCTTATCGACTTGCTTACCGGCTTGCTTATCGACTTGCTTACCGGATTGCTTACAGATTTGCTTATTGGCTTGCTTATAGAATTGCTTACTGGCTATGTTACAGGGCTGCTTAACGATTTACTTATTGGGATTGCTTACTGGTATGCTTATAGGATTGCTTACGGGCTGTATTACCGATTTGTTTATCAATTTGCTTACCGGCTTGCTTAGTACTGCACATACAGATGGAAAAGGTCACATAATAGTTAATTCTTTTATTATTATACGAAATTTAAAACTAGAGTATAGTCTACTCAACTTTGAATTTCAAATGAGCTAGCTATAATCATAACAACTTGTTTACTGGAAGGCTTACAATTTATTTACCGGATAGCTTATAGACTTGCTTACCGGGTTGTTTATCGAATTGCTTACCAGCTTGCAAGATTAGCAAACCAAATAGATAAGCAAATCTGTAAAGATTTGCTTATTGGCTTGCTTACAGAATTACTTACTGGCTATGTTACAGGGCTGCTTAACGATTTTCTTATTGGCATTGCTTACTGGCATGCGTATAGGATTGCTTACGAACTGTGTTAACGGTTTGTTTATCAGTTTGCTTACCGGCTTGCTTAGTATATAAAATTCGACTGCAAGAAGTCAGATGCTTTTGTGTTAGCACGTTGCTATCCTAATTTTGTGTTTATGACATTAAGGGCCAAGAATATTATGGTATGATTATATTTATAAAATGCTAAGCACTAGTGTTCTGTGGGTGATAGAAATGTATAAATGAATACTTTGAACTTTCGTATATAATTTCTACTATACACTGATTATTTTTGTGTTTCTACCATATATTCTACCTTCAAGTTTCTACTTTTGTTCCACACACACCTCTGTCAGCTCTTCAAAAGTCAAACCTTATTATTAATCATATCTTTATGTATATAATCGTCGGTGAATTTGTTAGTAACAGTGTTTTCTGTAAGACCTGAACGACTGAAGTTATATCCCACAATTTATTTGTTTTGCTGAGATGATACTTCGTATCGATGCCAGGATCTAATAGGTTGACCAACAATCAAGTTATTAACAAAATATTTAAAAGCAAATGAAATCGCAAAGTACGGCTAATATATATTTGCAATTACAACAAGGTTTACCTACGTGCTGGTCTATTTATTCTTTGTCGCTTTTTGCGTTATTAATCTTTATTTGTTCTTCCTCAATCATTCCCTCTACACATCTCAATAATTTGCAGGCTTTTCTTTCTTTCATTTCTTTAAAAATATAAAATACATACGGATCAATATCGGTACAATATCAGAACATGAAAATATGTTTGAATTTCGTCGTCTCGCTTTTGTTGTCACTTATCGATTACGCTTTTAAATTTTCCAAAGGTGTATTGATTCCGGGAACCCTTCGGTTAGATGTGTGGGGGACGTAACTTGAGTTAAGGGGTGCTGTCGATATGCCTCTAAAATGTACTCAATTTAAAAAAATGAAGAACAGTATGTTTTTTACACGTTAACAGTAAGTAGATATCAATGCTATGAAACGTTACTTACCTATTATTATTGGTTTTTCAGAAAGAAATATTTATTTTAGAGTTTATCCAACATTATGTGTTCATAATTTATGACGTAAAATATAATTTGTAGATATAAGAATATAAAAATGGAATATCATATTTAAATACAACATTATGTCGTTTTTAATCGAGATAACATACATACTCTTCGACGCTAATCCTAGCAGTCTTTGTATTACGATTGCATGCATTAAAAAGCGGTAAACAAGTAAGCCACCGACGTCGACATTTATTTTATATTTATTTAGTCGTTTATACTCAACTATATCCAAGGTATCCTCAAAAACAAAGCGCAATACCCATATCTCCCTATCAACTTTACACAAAGCACGCAAACATTTAGGGGCGTATCTAACTCGAGACTATTCAATTTGTTGGGATATTTTTGAATCAATTTCTCGGTCGACTTGGCGTATTCGGTTCATGGATTTTGCGTTCGTGCGTATAGTTTTATGATGCCACGACGAGCCGTTTAGGCGATAACGGCGACGAAAATTTCGAATTTTCGCGGAAAAAAGTTGGTTTCGCGATTCGATTAGCTTCGTTTACTTAGATGTATTATTTTCTTATGTGAAATGTGTTCAGAAATAACTAGAAGAGAATACGAAATTTTTCCAAGTATAGTTTATTTAGTTGTTCTGTCCTTAAACTAGGTATTATTGTACTTGTGATTATATGAAAGTGTAATGTACATCGACACGTCCATTCGAGCTTACTTTTAAAATTTTCAACTTCAATGAAAGATGGACTGATGTAGGTTCATAGAATGTATGATACTCGTTCGAGCTTTAAGTCAGAGAATATAGAGGTGATTTAAAAAAAAGACTGGTAATTCTAAATTTAGTTGTGAAAAATTTCGACATAAATTGAGAGAATATTTACTCGTACATACGTATATAGCCTATTTATTAGCAAAATACATATTAGCAAAATACAGCAAATAAAATAATTAAACAAAATATCAGAAGTACATAAGCTTCTGTTTTATTAACAAAATTTAATCGGTCCTTCCAGAAGTAATTTCGGTGTGACTAACTGTAATGAATTAGTATTCCTCGGAAGATTTTAAATAAATCCACCAAGGGCAACACTTTAGATCACACAACATAATCCAAAGTGTTGCTATGTATGTTTAACATTATTGTCTCTATTGACAATAATGTTAAACATACTTTATTAAAATGGAATTAATGTAAGATGATGTACCTGGAGCGAAATTGAAATTGGCAAAAGTACAATATCATCTTGTCTTGTCTAGTGAGATTTAAAACGATGGCTTGCATGTTGAAAGGTTAGTTGTCATTGATAATTCGTTTTATGTGTTGTCAAAGATTTAAATACCGTATATACATATTGTAATTAATGTTTATTATTTATATTTAAGAATTGAGAAATGTATTTGCAAATGGTAATGATAATTTTTTTTTATCGGAATCGATGGTGGTAAATGTTTAGGGGGTAAACAACAACACATGAAATTATTGAATTCAGTTCTACCAAGTTCAACATCTTGCACCTTTCCTTCTTCAAATTGCGTGAGTAATTTTGCCATCCCAGGTTATTCCTCGTACTTTTTGTTATGCGACTATGTATCACTACAACTGGTCCTATTGATGGTACTTTAGATTTGATAATCCTTTGTCTGATGATGATGAACGACTTCGTAATTGTAAAAACTCGGAAATACTGCATGCATATTGTTTGACTGATTTTGTTTTAAATATGGAAAATAATGCGGATGATAAGTCATATTACTTAAGAGCAGACGTAAAACCTTCTTTTAGAGCAGCTACAACTTATGAAATAGCTTTCGATACTAACAATAGCAAAATTAAGAATGTCAAGTGTCAGTGCCCAAAATCTGTTTCGCAGAACTGTTCCCATATCGTTGCTTTACTTTATAAACTTGAAGATTACACTGTACGCTATGGTAATAATGCTTTTATATGACCATAGAAATTAAAAGAGTGGAATAAATGCAAAAAGTTAGACAACAAACCAGATTATATTTTAAAAGCTAGTTGTCCCACAAAACGTAAACCTATAAAAATATCAATCGTAAATAAATTTTAATCCAAAAAAAAAAACAAAATATTTAAATGATAATCATGATAGGAAACAGTTTACGTCTGTGATTTGTTAAAATAATTCAGTATGATAAAAAAAGTAATTACATGTGAGATACTTTGCCGAGTATAAAGTATAATAATTATGACTTGGGTTCTGATGAAAAATTAATGTTAAATTTAAAGATTGATCAATTAGTACTGTAGACAGGTCCCTTTTAAAACCCGCCGCACATCCTTAAACGTTGTAGGTAGGTGTTGAAGCTGGAATGAAAAGGCGAGTCTTCGATTTTTCTGCCTCTCCTTTTTTTTTGGTTTCTAAGAGATGAAAAAAATCCCCATGGACACTCAGCCGGACTCTACGCCGACTGAGTAGTGTCAAATTTGAACCCACTAAAAAACCTCTCTGCTGTTAGCCCCAGTGACTCTTACAGCGTCACCGGTCGCGTTGAGGCGAGTGCTAAAGGCGCCCTGCCAGACGGTCGACCACCTGAGGGTACCTCCAGCCGAGGGATATCTCGTATGTAAGGCGGACCTCGGGCTCGAGGCATCGCCAGGGGAGCTTTCTGCACCTGCGTGTATTTTAACGGGCTTCCTATTCGGGTGAGGGTCGGGCCTTTAACCGATCTGGCCGGCGAAACGACTGAAGGCCGATTAGTGTGCCTAGTGTTCCGCGTGGCAGTTTACAATGTGGCTTAGGGCCCGTGTGTGTACATGTAGTACTACGTGATCGAGCTTCTAAACGTGAGACCTACGGGTGTCGCGGTGGACGTCTTCGCCTCCGCCGGTGGGGGCGGTGTGGTCGTAATGCGTAAGTGGGCATATTCGAGTTCGAACGTGTGATGTCGTCGTTGCTGTCGCCTAACACAGGAAAGCCTAGGATTTCGATATGTTTGCGGACGCGGGGTTCGAGGTTGTACGATGACGCCCTGACCACTAGGAGGTTTGAGTGTAGAGAGTAACAGTGAAGGAAGCGTTAGGACGCCTCTTTTAGATATTGAGTTATTGAGAGCAATTCTAAGTCGTAGTGCAGTTCTACGTTGCGCACGTAAGGAGGGGAACTGGTGGCCCTGCGCATGAATCACTTCTGAATTACTTGAAGGGAGTTGATATGAGTGGGCGCAGCGTGAGCGAATACTACGCTGGCATACGTCTCGATAAGCCTGAAGCACGTTTTGTACAAATTAACTTTAGGTCTGAGGGACTTTTTCGCGCAAATTAGCATGTTGAGACGGCCGAGGAAGAACGCGGCGCAGTCGCGGACAGTTTTGATGTGGTGGCGGAAGGTCATGGTACTGTCAAGGGTGACGCCTAAGTATTTGACTTTCCTAGTCCAAGGGATATCCTGACTGAAAAGTATAATATAGTTTCAGTGTAATATTCACGCGCGGCGGGCGCGACTGGTCGTAGCCGTGGTCGTGGTCGGCTGCCCCTCGAGAAATACATGGCGGTGCTTTTCTTGGGGTCGACTTCGATTCTTCAAAGTCGAAACTACTCACCTAGGCTCGTGACTACAACTCGGAGGAGTTAAGAGACTCTGAGGCGACTACGGTCTGATGTGAAAAATGCGGTATCGTTCGCGAATAGGGCGTGCTCTACACCGGGGATTTTGGGGACGTCGTTTGTGTAGAGCGAGAGCGAGAGAGCGGGTGATAAAACGGAATCCTGTGGGACGCCTGCTCTGATGAGGCGGGGAGAGGAGAGCACCCCTTCGACTCTGTAGCGGAAGGAGCGCTCCGACAAAAAGTCCCGTACTATGCATACAAGGTCGTCCGGCACACCGAGCCGGCGCAGCTTGTATATCAGCCCGGCGTGCCAGACTTTGTCGAACGCCTTCGCTAAATCGAAAAAGAGGGCCTCGTTGCCTATATAGTAACTCGGGCGGTTAAGGTCCTCCAGGATGTGTTCTGTCAGGTGGTGCACTTGTTGTATACACGAGTATTTAGCTCGAAAGTCAAATTGCTCGTCTATGAGGAGACCGGAAGTGTCTAAGTGAGCTTTGAGATACGCCAGAAGGTCCCGTTCGTAAATTTTTCCTAGTACGCTAAGGAGACTAACACAGCTATTGAGACGACAGCTATTGGGGCTTATGCGGGGTCTTTGCCGCCGGGACCTTCCAGGAGCACGAAGATTTCGTGAGCGTCCGTGTGTCTGTCATAGGTCCTAGTATGAGTAATACCGGCCTATGGTCAGAGTCTAACTCGTGTAACGCCTCTATCGAATGCAGCGTTAAAACTACGTACTTTAGAAGCGCTAAATCGAGTACGTCCGGTCTGTGTGTTGTAACTCTGGGATAGTAGGTGGGCGTCATGGGAGCGATAACGTCAAAGTTAAGGTCATCGGTCAGTTGGTCTAAAGCTCTGCCATTCGCGAAGTGGAGCACGAATTCCAGTAACGATGTTTAGCGTTGTGGTCGCCAGCAAGTATGACAGAATCGTCTAAGTTTAAGAGGGCCTCTAAATCGCTACTAATTAGCGCTTTACCGGGAGGATAAAGCGATATACAGACGCAAGCGTGATAAGCGCGTGCCCCGTGAGGGTCACCGGCACACTGACACCTCTATATTAGTGAGAGATAGAAAGGTAAGTTATTTTTACACAGAGCGATAAGAGCGGTAACTAATTATGGCTCCGTTCATTATGATTTTTAATCCTAATGGACAATACATAAATATTCTTTCACTCGGCACGAAATTTTAAGTACGTGTTGTTAGAAAAGTTTCGGTACCTTTAAGAGGACCTTCGGCGTTCGTAATAAATTCATATCTGACTGTTTATAATGAATGTTCAGGTCAGTATTACTATGAAATTCCTTTGAAAAACCCGTAGGATTTGTGAGGCTGTTCATAACGTACTCATTTTTCATTTACCTAAATTGATAGTCGATAATTTTAGATTTATCATGTGTATAGCATAGCATAATCATAAGGAAATTTGTTTAGAATGAACGAAAGACAAAACTTATTGAGATGATTTAAATGGTAATATTTCCAGTGTACCAATATGTTATTATACACTACTTTAAAAACTGAAATAAGTACTTACTTGGTACTTAGATAATAATACATATATATTTATCAACACATGTACGACCATGAAACAAAATTTATTAATATACGCTATTTCATAACAATATAGTAAATAAAAGAGCAATATTACAAGAAAAATCGCCATTTGAAGCTTATCTCTCGATATTTACGATTGGACAATACGGGATCGGTGCCAGAGCAAATATTTAGGCCTTTTGTTCATTTATTGTTTGAACAAAGCCGTATTTCATATGGTTATGTGTTGGAATGTTTAACTTTGAGCTAAGAATATATGGAGTGGAGATTAACTAAGCTAGTTGTAAGTTTATGTGTAAGTACATAAAATGGGATTCTAAGTTAGTAAGTAGTTACTAAGCATGCTTAAAATACAGCACTTGTCTGCCTTTTGTACTGTTCTTAGATTTAGGCTTTACATATTATGTTTATTAATGTTCAATATGAATTTTTATTTTTTCTACGAAATATTTAATTTAGATACAATATTGTCAAAATATGTATACTTATTACTATTACATACATAATTTCCGATAAAGTGATACACTAAACAACGTGGTGTATAAAAAAAAATTTCTTTAAAATGTGTAACATGTAAAAATAAATTAAGAAACTACTTATTGAAAGAAGTTGCTTACGAATAAGAAATTAAATATTGTTAAGTATTTTCGTAACAATTAGTCTACAAAATCTTGCACATTCATTACTAGTTTAACATCCATGACACTATGATAGTAATTGGACAGTAGTGGTGGATTTGCAATCTATTTGAAATGACACCTGGCAGGTGCGGAACGTGGGATGGCTTCACAATTCAGTATAACGCCATGATAATAAAAACTACAAGACTATAAAGGAAATTAAAAATAATTAACTGCATTTCGAAATTGTAAAAATCTGATTATTTATGAATTCAATAATAAATTAATGAAACTGCCCCTTAAAAACATACATACATACGTAGAAGTCAAAGTTATAAAATTCACTTTTGTACGTAAAACAAAAACCACATATGCTGTATAAGTGCATATATCTCTTATCTGATGGCGGGAAATAGGAATCTGATCAAAATTATCATCCGTAATTTATATTTTACAACGTGTATTGTGACATTACGCCTGTGGGCAATGTATGGAAGTTATACTAGTACATAAAAGCTTTAACCTTAGTTAGTGATATAGTAATATCAATATGGTAAGAGTTTTTCGTAGAATCAGTCGTTACAAAGATACACATTACATTACGTCTGAACAAAATAAATATCAGGGAAAAATGTAATTAATGGTATATCAATAGATAGAGTATTTAGCTACGTGTTACGTTATCATATACTGTTTTCAAAGTTTGAAAACGTCTCAAAAGGTGAGTTTTTTAACCGATTTCAAAAAAAGAAGGAGGTTCCCAATTCGTCTCTATGTTGTTTTTTTTTTGTTCTTTTTAGGATGTTTGTTACCTCATAACTCCGTCATTTATGAACCGATTTCGAAAACTCTTTTTGCGTTTGGTAGATAATACTTCAGAGGTGGTCCTATTTAAATTTCACCAATATCGGAGCTTGGACTTCGAAGATACACTGGATAACACGACCTGGTTATGACTTGGACCTGGAAAATCAATGTGCAAAGACATAAAGTCTATTAGTTTGGTGGGCTTGGCACCGACTTCAGTAACTGTCAAATTTAACTATATAGGTATGTGTATCGTATTTATAGAGTTATTTTAATTGTACTTGAGTTTTGATTAGTAAAGGATAGTTGTTTTACACTTTTCAGTATTTTTTTTGAAGGCGGTTTAATTTTTTTTAATAAAAATTTTTTCAAGATCATAATATTACAAAATTATTGCAGCTATGCTACGTAGCAAACTTTTGACTATATTGCTCTAGGATATAGGATTTCTTTTAATTATGTTAAAAACATTATTCATGACAGGGAAAATTGATTCCATTTTTTAAACAATATTAATTCGAAATAAAAGTCTTTGAATGTATGTATTTTTGAAAAATAATAATGGTAAGTTCAAGTTACAGTGAAAACACATCATATAGCTGCCCCACGCCGGCCCGTCGAAATGACGCAGCGAATGATTGATTACACGGGTCTTTTTTGTCTCCCATCTTCATTTTATTGAAATTGATGGCTTGTTCAGAACGCCACGTAGACAGATATTCGATAATCGAGCGATTTTATAAGAGTTATTAATAAGCTTTCAGTTACAACGACTTCTCGGTATCTTTGAAATTATAGAGCCATTGTAGTCCACATCATTGAAAAATCTATGAAATTAAATGAAACAAATTAAAAGACAGCTCATAGTTTCACATACCCCAATTTTGTTTATTTACATAACATAACATTCTAGTTAAAGGGTAAGGATTATTCTAAAAATGTGTTCGGAAAAATAAATTTCGGGACTACCCCGTTAGGAATACATCGCGAAGATATGTACGTAATTCCGTGCACGATTATTACTCTGTTATTATTTTAAGAGATATATATTATGTCATTTTAATTATTATTATTAGACAATATTTAATTTTGTTTTATGTGTTCATTGAGAACGTAAATAAACATGTCAAAAGAGGTGAAACCATGAAGAGCATTTTAGGTACCGACCTAATCGTATTGATTGCAAAACTCTACAAATTTTCAATTCAGTTTTGTTCCTGTTCTTGTTGTAAGGGCGATGTACTGATGACTTTGATTAAATACGCTGTATCTTAATGTAGGCTAACGGTGTGTCACGAGCCGCTTTCGGGTTCTGTATTCATTCCATTATTGTTTCATTATTAGAAACAATTGGTTCGAGTTACATAAACATAAACATATCTTCACGCTGTATCCCCAACGGGGTAGTCAGAGAGGACGGAGCGCCAGGAGTCGCGGTCCTTACACACCTCTTTCGCTTCCACAAAACTCATCATTCTCTTCACACATTTTCGCCTAGGTATGCGAGTGCTTTTGACATTTCCGTCTGTTAACACTCTGGCTATTTGAGCTTCATAAGTCAGCCTTGGTCTTCCTTGGCTTTCTTTACCATTCACTTTCGCTCTGTAGATTTTCTTCGTCAGTCTTTCATCACTAATTATTTCCAAGTGCCCAAACCCTCTAAGCATTCCTTTCTTCATTTTTACAATAACACTGTTGTGCAACCCTGTCATACTGCGTATCTCATCATTACTTATTCTGTCCGCAAGCGTGACACCGCACATATTTCTGAGATACCACATCTCCACAGCATTTATCATACTTTCACTCGATTTCGGGCATATCCAGGCCTCACTACCGTACAACAAAGTTGGCACCAACACCGCATTGTGGATGGCCATTTTAGCAGTGTTAGATATATTCACACTACCCACTAATGCGGACAGAGCACCGTTCACTTTATTGCCAGTTGCTACCCGTCTCTCCACATCCAACTCACATCTTCCATCCCTCGAAAACGTACTCCCCAGATACACAATTTCGTTCACTTGTTCTAGTGTAATCTTACGAATTTAACCGCAGATAATATTGCAGTCCAATTTACATTGAAAATCATCAAACAAAAATGGACTTCAATGTCGGTGTGGAAGAAAAATAAAATAAGTATGTCCTAAATCTACCGGCTACTTCTCGAGTAGGTCATTAAAGTCGTCCGAAAGATTTGTGGATTATTATATGAATATCAAGAAACCTTCATAGACGATGCAATCTATATGATTATGCTTATTATTAAGCGAATCTAAACACATCAATGTGATGACAAGTAGTGTACGCGTACGTTAATGCTCTGTGCAAATCAAAACTTAAATGGTGTTACGTTATGTGTGTATTGCGTATAATCTCGACAAGTTTTATGTGGAGAAGTGCAAGTTACACAGAACATGAAAGTATGAAAGATAAATAAACCGATAACTGCTAACTACAGAATCCTAATGTGAATGAACCCTAATATTGAAGTGGTTACCAATAAGGGTTGGCCGACCTAAATGGTTGCATAGCAACAAGCCTTGAAGTTGCAGGGTTTCACTCCGTTCTATCGTACCTAACATTGGTTATATGGCTTCTAGTTATATCGATAATTAATGGCGATCTGTGTTTACAATGTTGTTGTTTGTCCATCTATGTACCTAATGCACCAGTGACACGAGGCTGCAAAACATGATGGTATGCTAATATTAGCTTTTTAGTTTGATAGCTAGAAAATTTTGCAACTAATTTCGTGTAGACAGAATCTCATTGTAATGTCAGTCAACGTCTAAGTCTATAGTCCGCTGCATTTCCTGTTTATTTTATAAATTACTAGCTTAGTTTAAAAATAATGAGAGTTATTTCACGACCTACTACAACTACAAAAAAATAGTAATAAAAATATTGTTACATACATACATACATACATCTTCACGCTGTATCCCTAACGGGGTAGTCAGAGAGGATGAAGCGCCAAGCGTCGCGGTCCTTACATACTTCTTTCGTTTCTTCAAATCTCATCATTCTCCACACACATTTTCACCTAGGTATGCGAATGGTTTTGACATTTCCGTCTGCTAACACTCTGGCTATTTGACCTTCATAGGTCAGCCTTGTATTTCCTCGGCTCTTTTTATTACTCCCTTTCGCTCTGTACATTTTCTTTGTAGGTCTTTCATCAGTCATTCTTTCTATGTGCCCGAACCATCTAAGCATTCTTTTCAGCATTTTTACAATAACACTCGTGTAACCCTGTCATACTGCATATCTATCTGTTCATTGCTTAGTTTGTCCGCAAGGGTGACATCGTACATATTTCTAAGATATCACATTTCTACTGCATTTATCTTAATTTCACTTGATTTCGGACATATTCAGGCCTTACTACCGTAGAATAAAACTGGAACCAACACCACACTGTGTATGACCATTTTGACTGACTTAGATAAATTCACAGCACAGCATTGCATCGTCAGCGTTCAAAAGGCAGTTTATCACGATATCAAATCACTCATTTCAATGTCTGCAGGTAACTGTCGAAATACAGTACGAATAGCCAGGCACACATCACGCAGCCCTGTCTGATGCTGAAGAGACTTCGAACCAGGGCAACAAGTCACCATCTATTCTTACACAGGCTCTGTGACCTCGATATAATGACCTCACAGCCTCCAGTAAAAAGTTTTCTACATCATACTCAGACAGAAGACTCCACAATTTCTTTTGCACTACTCTATCGAATTCTCTTTAAAGGCCCACGAGAGCGTTGAAAAGTTTCCGACCTATGGCTAGAAACTTCCCCGCAATACCGTGGGGGAAGAAAATTTAATCCATACAATCTCTACCATGCTTAAAACCATCTTGTGCCTCTCATAAATATCTTTCAGAAATGCCTTTCATACGTTCAACCAATACCTTGCTATAGACTTTACTTGCTAAGCTGATCAAGTTGATGGCTCTACAGCACGCGCAGTCTAAATAGGAACTTTTTCCTTTAGATACACTATGACTGCGGTGCACCAGTCCCGCGGAACGTCTCTCTTCTGCCAGCAGAGATTGCACAGTTTACATAATATTTCCCAAACCCTAGGACCACCATACTTGATCATCTCAGCAGTTATTTCTTCATTTCCCACAGCCTTTCCACATTTCGGACTTCTTATCGCTTTCTCAATCTCTTCCATACTAATGACTTCCCCTAGTTCCTGAGCCGAGTGTGGCGATTCGTTAGGATCGCTCTCGGTGTCAGAGACAGAGTCGGCACTCTCATACAGTTCTCTGTAATAATCACTCCATCGCTGCAGTATATCTTTTTGGTCTGTTAGCAGATGCTGTTCTTTCGATCGCATTTTATTCGTTCTGCAAGTTCTCGGACCACTTCGGTACTTACGTATTTCTTTCCAAAATAATTTGGAATTTTCCTCGAAGTTGTCCGACATCTTGTTTTCGTTTAAGACCTACATCTTTCACGTTTCTCTTTCACTAGTGCCTTCGTTTCTGCTTTCTATGGCTTATATCTCTCTTTCAACAACTCCTTCCTACTACAGCTATTTTTAGCAGCAAGGTAGTCTCGCCATCCTTTTTTCTTCGTGTACACAGACTCTTTCACATTACGCTTTCTACCATTGCCGATCATACCTGTTCCACACACTTCTTTCGCAGCCTCGATCATACTATCTCTAAATATGATACTATCTATAAACATATTTTTGTTCCACAGAATTCACAATTACTGATACATTCTGAAATTTAAGATAAGGTCGTTTTGTGATTTCAATCCAAAATGTGCCTGAAGTTACAGAATTCATTAATTACAATGACTTCTTCTGCATCGCATAACACAGATATTAAAAATTTTAAAAACCCCCGACTCAAAAAAAACCTCCAAAAAGTAAAAAAAAAATGTACCTCACAGCCCTTTAAATTTGTGATGAGTTTCAACATAAATAGTAGTAGTGATATATACAAGGCGTCGTAACATTGGGGGACATACTTTATCATTTTTAGTTGTATTCTCTTTTTATTACTTTATTTTACTTAGCGGTACCCCGACGTGACGACTTTTGGATATATTACTACTACTATTTGTAATGAAACATATCACAAATTTAAAGGCCTATGAGTTACGTATTATGGTTTTACTTTTTGGGGGTATTTTTGAGTCGGTAGTTTTTAAAATTTTTAATTTAAGTTTTATTTCATGCTTTTCAAATACTCTACGATCTAAACTCTATCCCCGAATTCACGTAAATACTTTCCGGGACGATACATGAAATTGTGGCACGAGATCGTGCCTCGCCGAAATCTGAGTATTCTGACAATAGTTAATAATGCTTTTAAACTTTCACGACTTGTACACATCTTACAAAAGTTACTAACGGATCTATGTCGCGTTTATACTTTAAGGCTAATTACCTATTTTATTCCGACGTTTCGACCGGATTGCACCGATCGTGGTCTCGGGCAGACTGATGAGGATGAATCGTAGTGTGCGGTTTTTTGCAACTACCTACACTCATTCAATGCATTTCTTAATTTTTGTTATTGTCACTGTCGGTACTTCAACACACTACACTAACGATATCTACATACTGGCGACGTCCGGTTTTCCGGCTCCGGACACACTCACTGATGACAGGATTCCATGATGTTGATAAGCGGTGTCCATCTTCCCGGTTGAAATTATGGTATATCTTGATTTCAACCGCCTCTCGTGCTATTCTGGAATAATAGTGTCGATCGGTGGAAAAGACCTGTGGCTGATGCAATTCAATCCAGTGATTGGGTCCTGACTCTAGCAAGTGCTCGGCAATGGCTGACCTATTCGTCTGTCGTTTTCTGACAGCTGTGATAAGTTCTTTGACTCTTTGTGCTATTGTTCTTTTCGTCTGTCCGATGTAGGAACTACCACAGCTGCAATCCACCTTGTAGACACCAGGTGTCTGGAAGGGTATGACATTCTTTGGAGTACACAGGTGCTTTGCCATTTTAGAGTGCGGACTATACACAGTCTTAATGGAGTATTTCTTAAGTGCTGTTCCAACTTTGTCCGTTACTCTTTTTATATACGGCAAAAATGCTGGCACTCTGCGGACTTCGGGGCGATGCTCCCTTCTCCGCGGACGTCGCATGTTTCCTCTATATCCGTTTTGCTTTAGTACTTCCTGAACATGTGTGAGTTCACTATCTAAATGTTCAGGGTCACATAGGTCGTACGCTCTGTTCACCAGTGAAGCTACCACGGATTGAAGATGTCGCGGATGGTGTTGCGAATTAGTATGCAAATATCTGTCAGCGTGACGACGCTACGAAGACGTCATTCATCCTCATCAGTCTGCCCGTGACCACGAAGGGTGCAATCTGACAATAGTTGTCTGATTCATCATCAGATACTGATCATCATCTATCTATCTATCTGTAACCTATTCATATAGACCATTTCAATGATCTTAAACATGATAGCTCTACTGTACGTGGCGAGGAGTTGGATATCCTGCTGACTTCAGATGATGTTCGAGGTTACTATGTTATTGTGACATTATTGAAGTCACAGTGTACTAAATTTCGCATCGATTAGACTAATAGAAGATGCTCGCGCCACTTTAAACACTAGAAAAGAGTTGATATTATTCAAACGGCTGAACTGATTCAAAACATGTCTAAGAACTACCGCTAGAAAAACTGCTTTCAAACAAAAAAAAACCGCATCATAATCGGTCCATTCGTTTAGGAGCTACGAAGCCACAGATAGACACACAGACCCGTCAAACTTATTATACCCCTTCCTTTGCGTCGGAGGTTAAAAATTTGTGAAATAAATTGTCCAATGAATATGCGTAAGGTACCCAAGGTGAATGTTAAAAAATAAATTTCGACTAATTTTCTTCGTATTAAAAATACTTTTAAAATAAACTGGTAATTTTTGCAGAAAAAATGCAGAAGGCTACAGACATAGATTTCATGTGAAATTAAAATGAAACTAAAGTTAATAAGTAAAAACGCCTGCTATAAACGTTCAATTAAATAACTTGAGAAACCCTAGCGGTTGTAGTCACACGCTACAGTTTCTATTGCTTTTGTTCCTAATTCAATGATATCGTTACGAAGATGCGACTTTGATTGTGCGCTAGTTTTCACTGCGGTTCCTTGTTATTGCAGTTTAAAGTCGTTTTATTACGATAAAAGGACCTACACAAGGCAAGCTTATCTTTGCAAGAATTTTCTTCCAACCCGTCAAAGTACAGTGTGTAATGAGAATAAGAAATATACAACAATATCAATTCAAAGTTGTGCACATTTATTGTATTCATTTCACCTATGTATTTACTCATTTAATAATGTAAATAATAAACAGATTGTACGTATATCTAAATACAACATTTTATAAAAAACATACTGCACATATTTCTGAGTGTGGTGTCACCTTTGCGGACAGAATAAGCAATGAAGAGATACGCAGTATGACAGGGTTGCACGACAGTTGTAAAAATTATTGTAAAAATGAAGAGAGAAATGTTTAGATGGTTCGGGTACATAGAAAGAATAAGTGATAAAAGACTAACGAAGAAAATCTACAAAGCGAAAGTGAGTGGTAAAAGAAGTCAAGTAAGACCATGGCTGACTTACGAAGATCAAATAGCCAAAGTGTTAGCTGACAGAAATGTGAAAAGCACTCGCATATCTAGGCGAAAATGTGTGAGGAGAGTGATGAGATTTGAGGAAGCGAAAAAAGTATGTAAGAATCGCCAAGCTTGGTGCTCCGTCCTCTCTGACTACCCCGTTAGGCATACAGCGTGAAGATATGTAAGTTTGTGTGTATGTGTAAATGCATGCTGATATAACGTATAAAATAAACATAAATATATACAAACATAAATAGTTACTATAACTGTGGACATTGATAAAATAAGACTTCACTGGACATTGAATCTCACAGACTACTACTTTCAATCATTTTTTTTCATAAAAAAAAAATCCCGATTATTAAAATTAAATTTAACCTTTATTGACGTGAGATCTCTATTTTGATATTTTGGGAAACATTATACGTATAATAAGACAAAATTAACATCTTTTTCTTAAAATCTAGTACATAAAGGTACAAAAAAACATAAGAGTTACTTCAAAGAACAATAAATAAAAATTCTGACGATGGCCTAGTTTGACATACATTACGGGCAGTTGTTGCATAAGAGGCGAAAACATTGCAAGCATACGGTTCTCAGCACCCAACATATGTATACATGGGCCTTCTGTGCAGTTTAGGTGGATGAAATCTTAGGTATTTGACTCCTTTCGTGATTGTTACACTACTAAAAAAAAAGCTACTGAGATGCTCGGGCGCAGCAAGCAATTTTTTGACTGGCTGTTCTGCTCTTTTCGCTAGGAGACTTGATGAGTTTGATTTTGAATAACTTGACTACAAACGCCACCTACCTGATCTTAACACAGTTATGATCGTCTTCGTCTTGACAAAACAATTATGTTGTGGAAATATGTTCTTTTAAGTATAAAAAAAAATATGTGGGAAGTCGCATTTCTCGTGTACACACACATTTGGAAAACTTTTTCAGTTTTCCAAATGTGTTGTATAAACACACAAGGAACTGCTTAACAATAAATTGTTTCGTCTAATAACTGTAGCCAGTAAGCAAGCCCGTTGGGGTAGTAATAAAATTGCAGCTTGCAATCGCAATTTCTTAGAGTTGGCAACAACAATCAATCCCAAGCCAGGCGTAATTTAGTTTTCTCGCCTTATAAATAACGATCAAATATGGACGATAAAGTATTTTATGCCTCTGAAGTTGCTTTGAAAGATTGAAAAAGGTTTTTGTTATTTTCTATCTATCGTGCGTGTGAAATGTTACTTGAATGTATGAAGTTACTTGAATATTGAATGAACGTAACACAAATAGTTACAAGTAAGTACGACCAGTATTCCATTCGTAGCCAGCGTTTTCTACAATACTGAAAATTAAATTCAGGCAGCGGCGTGCACATGGTTCTTCAACAGGGTAGGTACTAAAAATTACAATGTATAAAAAAACAATAATTTTATTAATTATATTTGCTAATACAGCAATACTAACGAGCGAGAATCTTACCGTTACTTTAATTTTTCGTAATGGTTGTTATTTGTTATATTTTATGTAATTAATGGAAGGAAAATAAAATAAACTATTAGTACGTGCACAACCCGTCAGCCAGTTAAATGTTTCATAATATTTAAAATTAAAATTTGCAGTCACATTACCTGAGTTTTGAGATGAAAGTAACTCTGGGGCACACCTGTCTTTAGCTATAGTTTGTAATTTTTCGCTACAATTTTTTCACTACATGAAAATTGCTTGTTTTAGTTTTTGTAAACACTCACTGGCAACACAATTATAACAGCTAAAACATTCTATTCTTTAAAATACAACTGAAATTATCTATTATAAACTGATAATTTACTTCAAATACGAATTGTAAAAAGAATACGATTACGAACAGATGAAGGACGGACGAATGAGGATTATAGATAGAGCTATTTTCAAAGATTTGCTTGTTCAATTTAAAATTGTGTATAAAATATAAATGGTAGATATCGAAATAGTTTTCATTTAAATTGACAGGGTAGTTTCTTTGTGCCTATATGGGATGCACGCCACTGAATTCAAGTACACACGAGATAAGCCAACGATACTTCGGTGATACTATCCAAAATCGCTGAGATTAAGTGATGTCGTGTGCGGTCACTTTATACATGGATGATCTAGTGGCATCATGGCATATGTGGTTTGGAAAGCACTTAAAGCCGCTGATTCTGTCTGTTGGTGTAGTGGCGATAGTAGGGTAAGTGTACTGGGTAGGACGTTTTCGTCCCAAGGTGGCTTCGGTACAGCTCAAGATGCTCGAGTGTATTCTGTAAGAGATCACAGAGCTCCTCGACATGCACTGAGGACACTACGAAAGTTTTAGTGGGTAAAAATCCCAAATAATCCGGTCCCTTCGTACTACGAAATCTGAGATATCAAGTTAAAGAAAGAAAAAACTAGCTCCTGAAAAGACATTAACCAATTAGAAGCCTCTGCAAATTGAGTAGCGAAAGAAACATTAATGTCACGATGACACAATAGATTTAGAGTGATCTCGACAAAGACAATTCCTGAAAACAACCGGTAGAGATGTGCAGATTAGCCAGAACATTCCACGAACATACCATTCTACTCGATCAGTGAAGGAGGTGTAGACAGTAATAATCGATTTGGTCAGAAACAAACGATAATCGTTAATTACTCGTATCACTAATTTTAAGAGTAAATTCACTCATCCAACCATAAAAGAGGGAAGGTAAACCTTAATATTTTATGTTAATATCAAATTACAATATAAATTATCATTAAAAATAAAATTTTCTTTGTTTTATTTAGAATTAGTATATAATTTATCCCTAAACAATCGATTATCGATTTAATATAATGATTATTAATTCAATCGATACATCAAAAAAATGATCACGTTTCTAAACAAAACGTTGCCAAATGTAAAATAAATAATGTTGAATCAAATATGATTGATATATCAAAATTATATTATATTATTAAAGGATTATTATATTGAGTCTGAATTTAAAAGGAACTGTATTAAAATAGTAATATCTTTATGTTTATGTAAAAAGTAATATTGTATTCCAAATACTCGACCACGAATAAGTAAACGAGTTCCGCACAATCGTTGTCTCCCTGACAGTTGACACTGACGTCTATCGTAACCTATACCGTATCATTGTGCAATATAAATAAAATGCTTAAATGTGTTTAAGGCGAGGTGGCTTCGACATTGCGAAATTTTAAATGCATTGTTTGTAATGAAATATTAAAGTTTGATCTCTAAAAAAAATATATGTTAATTACGAGGATGTCGACGAGAGAAGTATGGGCTTCGTTACGTGATTTGTTATATTTCATAGCATCAAAAAACATCACAAAGTTGTGTTAGTTTAATGGTTTAGAAGTTGCTTCATATGAAATCCATCGACATTTATGCGTTAAAAATTATACGTAAATAACTGTCATCGCATTTCCAAGGGTAGTATTAAGTTGGATTTATTGATTTAAGAATCCTTATTTTATAATTTTAAAATATTACTTAACTTTACGATTTCGACTTCGAGGCGTGTCAATTTCGCTCATTACAGTCCCGTCGGGACCATGTTAGAGGTAGGATCGCTGTCGGTTTGTGCGGCGCATTCATAGGATAATCGTGTGTAAAACACATTTGTTTTAAATTAAAAAATTTAAATTTCTTCTACATAAAACGAAAATAAATACAAAAATAACGATTTTACTTCATAAATATTTTATATAACTCGTGAGAAAATTGTATACACAGCGGTAAATTTGACATTGTGACATAAAAATTGCTAAAGGCAATATTCTTCTATTTATAAACTCGATTACATTATTCGCGAAAAATAGTTCGCATATAATCGAGTAATTTTATGAAATTAACAATTCAGTTATCATTGAATTAGAGTAATCAAAAATATTAAATTAATAAACAGTACTATATATAACAGTATATAATAAATAGCTGAAATTATCCAAGAATATTAAATTATATCAATATCACGATATAATATAATTATGGAAAATTGTAAACTACAATAATTATAATCGATTATTTAATCCTATCAATAATAATTGCTGGCAATATGTATTTGAAACATTTTACTGCAAGAAAAATGTCACAGTGTAGAAAAAAAGAAGTATAGCATAATGCTGACGTATACGTTCATAATCCATACTAATATTAAAAATGCGAAAATTTGTCTGTCTGTCGGGTACGTTTTCATGTTTAAACCGCCAGACCGATTTTTATGAAGGTTAGTTTTACACTAATAGACCGGGGTCAATAATTTTTGAAACCAAAAAAATAATAGCAGAATGAAACCCATTGGAAAAGGAAGAGAATATAACAAAAATGATAGGAAAAATAATTTACGGGTGATTTGAGGTCGGGAAGTGGAAGGGGGTGAGTCTTTAAGGGAAAAAAACGGTTTATCTCGATTTCCGGCAAAACTACAAGTCCTATGGAAAAAAGTTAAAGCGCGAAGTGGTATATAATAAAAAGATCTACAACATTTGGATTTACACTTTTTTCACATAACCTCAAAATTTATGTGAAAAATTCAAATAGCCAAGTTTTTGGTTTTTTATTTTTATCTGTTACAAATTTTTTTTTCACGAAATTTAGTGAAACTTTCCCCTGCGTATTCCATTTCATTTGATACCCATATTGTGGGTGTTGAACAAAAGGTTAAATCCTATTGTAGAACATCCGCCATATTGGATTTATAATGACGTCACATATACAGAAACCTTCCCCTGCGTATTCCAATTCATTTGATACCCATATTGTTGGTTTGAACAAAAAAGTTATTTCCTAATATGCCGGATCCGCCATATTGGATTCATGATGACGTCACATATATAAAAAACCACATGTCATTTTTAAAAACCAAATTAGCCTACGTTTGTTTTTGGGCACATACTATCTCTGTATTTCCGCTAAGTATCTCTGTAAACCGCTGAACCGATTATGATGTATTTCATCATAATCGGTTCAGCGGTTTAGCATTTTCCCTACAAAGTTTCATCCCCCTTTTCACTTCTTTAGGGGTAGATTTTTTTCTATGTTTTTAATGGAAAAGGTTTATGTCAGTGTCCTATTTCATCTTAATCGGTTCATAAATTTAAACAAAAAAAGTAGCCTATGTCCGTCCATTGGTGTCAAACTATCTCCTTGCCAAATTTCATAAAAATTAGTCCGGTGGTTTAGCAGTGAAAACGTACCAGACAGACAGACAGATTTTGGCATAAGTATGGATATAGTACCGATATTATAGTATGGATTAAAAAATCCCGCTAGGTATATTCACTTTATGGAAAATTCACGTATGATTCTACATAATAATTACTACACTGTGGCATATTATGTGAGTTTAAATAAATTCTATTTTCAACACGCCGCACTGTCATGATAAACCCGCTGTACACGGTGAGACGCATGCCCCCGCGCGGAGGGGAATACTTCGCCCCGTCTTCACCCCCTCAAAAGTATAGTTCGGACGCTGGTACCGCGTCTTAATATGCAATTAAACGGTAAGTAAAACTAGTATGCCCTAAAAAAACGTGCTACAAAGTATTTGTAAATATTTTTTTCATCATCATCATCATATCAGCCGTAAAACGTCCATTGCTGGACAAAGGCCTCCCCCAAAGATTTCCACAAAGACCGATCCTGCGCTGCCTGCATCCAACGACTTACAATAAACATTTTTTTATTCCTTCCATATTTCTCGGCAGTCTATAGGTGTGTTAAAGTTCATATTTATGCATTAACACGATACGAATAATTCAACGAATACGAAACGTATGTATAATACATACCACTTTATTTGGAAGAACTCTAAAGAACTTTTCAAAATAATCTAAACTTATTCGAGCTCTCGCAAAGTTTACTTGCTACCTAAGTGAAAAGTTGGTTGCAAAATTACATTTCACCAGAAAAAAGTATTCCGTGATTCGTGTCGGGAATACATGAAGCTTAAAATAAGAAAATCACCTTTTCTAAAGTCTGCTGTGGAAACGAGTTCTGCACAAAAGTTTTAGAATTCACTGAAATATTAGAGCTAACAATCATTTAACACTCACATGTTTAATTGTGGTTTCTCATTCTGAATGCGAGAAGTCCACTACCTCTTACCGATTTTGACATGAAAATTGTAAAATTAATACTTTTGTTCTAATACGAGTATTAGGTATATTTTGTTTAAAAAGGATGGAAATGGTTATTGTTTATTTGTTAATAGAAAATAAATCTATAATATTTCTTCAGAGTTTATTTATCAAGATGGAAATATAATATCGAGTCTTGAATATATACACGAGTACAAGCATGTAGAACTAATACTTACTTATATGCGCCAGCTTGATTAATTTTAAAGACCTGTAACAAAAAAATACAAACTTACTATTTTCATTAAATTAAAAAAGGATAATTATTCTTTAAAGTAATTATTTTTTTATTCAAAACAACTTTTGGTAATCATTAATATTATAACATAAAATGTGCAGATTTTTGTGGTAGGTAACAAAGATAAAAATTAACGATTATCAATAAAATATTGATATGATAATTATTCTATCCAATCGACTGAAAGTAAAACGAATGCGCTGGAAATGCGAAATATTTGCGGTGTCACCCTCGCGAATAAATTAAGCAATGAAGTGATACGCAATATTTAATTAATACGGGTTGGATGTAAATGTTATCGTAAAATGAAAAAAAAAAGCTTAGATAGTTCGGGCATGTAAGAAATGAGTAATGAACGCATGATTAAGGAAACAATCTACAGAGCAGAAGTGAGCGGTAACTTCTGAAGATCAAACAGCCAGATTGTTGACGAAAATGTCAAAACCACTCGTAAATCTGGCAAAAGCGTTTGAAGAGAAGTACAAGATTTGAGAAGCCGAAAGAGGTATGTAAGGACCGACATGATGCGATGCTTAGCAATCCGTCAATGAGTGCGGTCGATGAGTGGACATCGCGTTCAACGCATTGTTCAGAAATTATTAATAAACCTCACGTGAACAACACGCAGGTGGCGTGCGGGCAACGTGCGGTCCACTCACTACTGACGCGTTGCAAGCTATTGGACGGCAAGTTGTCACAGAGTGAAATCCCATCGTCATTTACGACAGCTTGTCAGTGAGACCTTCCGGTGACGAAACGGGATTGTTAAGTGAGCGTATATGTATGGAAAATCTTTAAATAAATAATGATAAATCCAATCACGTGAAATGAGGCGGTGCTTGTCGGGCGCCGGATTGGTAAATGATCGTCTACCTTAACTATTGCGTAAATAGGCTGTGGCATACTGGCTGCAGTTAGCAATTGCAATGGGCTAGAAATGCGTATGGCGTAAGGATAGTGTTAACTAGCGTTGAGCAAAATGTAATTGTAATCGTTTGCCTACAAAACGTTCTTACAATTACATTTTACAATTACAATTGTAATTATTTTAACAATTTTACCCAACACTGGTGTTGACCCACAACTTATAGAAGTTCTTCGTAATAATTGGTCGTTTTTTAATATCTGCAGGTGAAGTTAAACAGCGGGCACCTTCTGTTATGTTTCTTTTCCTTCGAGACCGATTCCTATAATAATATTACAATTTCGTTTTAAGATTTGGTTAAATTATGCAACCCAATTTCTGTAATTTATCTTTGATTAGACAGTTTTCAATACAATCGTGAGCTATTTATTATAAGAATTAAGGGTTAAAAACAAACCGCCCGAGTGCGAGTCAGTCTCGAGCATCGAAAATTCTGTATCACCACTCAATATAATATTTAATGTTTTATGTATTTATAGAAAATTGTGTATTCTTATATTCAGTTTAGGATGCTTAGCGCAAGCCCGACTCACACTTGGCCGGTTTGATGCTTGTATGTAAGGTTGTATTGTATGCACATTACCATTTCTAACATGGAATAAAAACAAAAAAGCCTTGAAAAACACATTTTTTGTATGAGGTTCCCCATAATTTCTTTAATTTTCTATTACCTATCTACATATATGTCATAATAACCAATATTCTCTGAATAGTTCAACAGGCTACCTATTGACCTTTAGTTTTATTATCTCATTAACTGGGTTTGCCGAGCAGAAAAGTGATGACAAATGCTTCCGAAAATCAAATACTTAATGAATAAAAGCTCAAGACTAAGGCGTTTTCACCCTCGCATCGTAACGAGAAAAGTTGAGTTCAGCTGATATAGTAGTAGGTAGAGTATTTTCCCTATATAGGGTATGACTCCACATACAATGGATGGTTGGAAAGTTTCCATCTATTATATAGATTACAGGAGATATAAAGTTCGTACTTATTGTAGTATGAAAAACTTACTTCACAACAAAAATTGTTGGGATTGAAACTATACCTAATATTATATGATTTAAATACAATGAAACATTAAATATGAAGAAATTTATTAATAACCGAATATTTTTATTGTACTTTTTTCTTTTAATTTCACGATATAATAATATGATAATCAACGAATTCATCATAATAAAGTAAAGAAACCTAACTATTTAAAATTATCTTGAACAACGAAACGGAAATGTCAAAAGCACTTATACGTATACTTAGGCGAAAATGTGCGAGGAGAATGATGAGATTTGTGGAGGCGAAGGAAGTATGTAAGGACCGCGAAGCTTGGCGCTACGTCCTCTCTGACTACCTCCTTAGGGATATATGTATGTATGTATGTATCTTGAACAAACAAACATAACACATTCATGGTCGCGATGAGCACGCTTCCTCAATTGACCCCCAACGACAACAACAATAAACACAAGATTTTGTAATACCGATTATTACACATTTTTATTTACGAAATAATTTTTTTTTGACTTAAGCAGTCAACGTTAACATTATGTAATAATTTGCTTGACACTATGTAGCCAAAAAGCAAAAACAGGACTGTTATAATTTCGTCATATTATCTGGTCTGTCTGTCCGTCTGCCTATCTTCCGTCTCTCCGCTCAAATTTTTTTGTAACAGGAAAAACTTGTAGATTTGTACTGTTGAGGAAGACCGTAACTCTAGCGTCCCTGGCCCAGTTGACAGGGATGCTAACTGTCTAACCTAACCTGACCTTTGTTATAATTTTTAAAATTTGAGTAGAAGTTCCCCATCAATATTGTACTGGCGTTTAAGATATTAGGGGTCAAAGGCTACGAAAAATGGTTTCCTGCTTACATCTCCCTTCTATGGCTTGGAGGTCGATTGAGATTATTAAAATATTGCAGATCTAAACAATTCCTACAAACAAATATTCTGTGCATTGTTCTCGCAGAACCAACTGTTTTTGTCTTAGAGCACCCATAAAGTATAGCTATTCATTTTCATACAGATATATACATAGCTTAGGTTACCCATTCCTCAAATGCATAGTAATTAAATCAACCGAAGCATATGTAGATAGATAGATAGATAATTTTATTCGCTGCACAAAATACACGTACAATTACACAAATACATATATAACTTAAATAATACCACATAAATTTTTCTTTCTTTTTCTTTTCTTTCATATTATTTCTACGAAGTGCAGCTAAGCGAAGTGAGTACGAGTGAAGGAGGTACTATTGCAATTCCCTTTGAGAATCGATTTAATATTTTTTGAATTTACGCCTAAAACTACCTACAGTTTGCGAATCCCTTATAGGTGGCGGTAGATTATTCCAGCAACTCGAGGCAGAATATTTAAAACTGTCACGAAACGCTGTGAACAACCAACGAGTACATAGCCGCTCTAGTATTATAAGAATACGCAGAATGTTTCCAAGTCAATTTTTCATACAAGTATTTAGGTAATTGATATTTGACCACTCTAAAAACCAAAACGGCAAAGTGTAATTTATGCCGACCCGTGATTCTGAGGAGATTATTAGTATTGAGGACATGAGTAACATGAGAACGTGGTGGCACAGCGAAACAGAATCTAGCACAAGCATTCTGCACTCTCTGCAATACCTGTTTGGTTCTTGCTAACAAGCAAGGTCCATAAACAGTTTCACAGTAGTTTAATCTAGGTAAAACCAGATACTCACATAACTGCACACGAAGCTTTTCATTGATCAAATTACGAATTCCATAAAGCAACCTCAATCTGTAAAAACAACCTCTAACCACTTCCGCCACGTGGCTTTCAAAACGAAGACCACAATCCATAAACACTCCCAAGATTTCTCGCTTCTGTTACCCTTTCTATCACTCTTATCTTTCTATCACATGTAATGAAAGAATTTTATAAAATCAGCGATTTCACTGTGCTAATGTGGTGCATAGCCGCAAATTTTTGACAGCAATTACATAAATTGTTCGCTTCGCTTAACAAGACAAAACCGGCTTTATTTGCGCGTTTAAAGGAGGGTGATTACTGCACGCTATTGTCAGCGTTTCTGGTTCATCTCTCGTTAGAACATGGTCGGATGCGGATGTGAAATTAAAACCCTCTATTCATGTTACTGTCAAACGCTGAGAGCAAATAATTTCAATTTGAAAGGAGTTCCGCATTTGAATCAAGGTAGTGCGTCCCTGCAATGCTACCGCCAGTTAGGTGTGTTTTGAAGTACAGATCTGTACACTATATATATATATGTATAACGATTATCAATACATTTCCAATACTACCAACAAAGATAATAATTTGTCTTAATATAAAATAATCATGTGTGTTATTGAAAGCATACGCACATACTTCACGCTGTATCCCCAACGAGGTAGACAGAGGGGAGCGTAGCGCCAAGCTACGCAAGCAAGTCATTACATACTTCTTTCGATTCATAAAATATCCAAAAAACACGGGAAATTAACGTGATTATCTTTTATTTTCGCTTTACGTTTCGGCCGAGTTGCATCGGCGTTGGTCTCTAACTGGGAACTAATGTAAACAAAATAGTGGTCACACCGAAGGATGTTTTGCTGTTGCAGACACCAGGGGTCTACAAATTAGATTGCAGTTATGGTAGCTCATACATTGGCCAAACGAAGCGGACTATTGCTGACAGGATTAAGGAACACATTGCAGCTGTAAAAAACCAGCAAATAATCAAATCAGCGATAGCGGAACATCTCCAATCGAATTGGATAAAATTTCATCGCCCACAAGTCCTTTCCACCGATCTCCACTTTTATCCAAAAGTCGTGCGTGAAGCAATTGAAATCAAGAGACACAAAAATATCAATCGGGAAAACGGATAAAATTTATCAACAGCGTGGAAGCCTATGATTCAAATGACAAAACCTCGTTTTTCACATACGGTTAAGTGTGTAGACAACGTGAGTGTTGTGGGTAGGAACCCTAATAATTATTTACAAATATCGGGGGTAGATGAAATAAAATCTGCCTCGGACACGGAGTGAAGCTGGCTGCGACAGTTTACTTGAGACTACGGCCGATGCAACTCGGCCGAAACTTAAAGCGAAACTAAAAGGTAATCGCAATATTTTTCCCGTGTTTTTAGATATTTTATAATGCAACGTGAAAGTTTAAAAGTTTATATTCTTTCGCTTCCTTAAATTTCATCGTTATTGAAAATTGTTAATGGAAACATACATTCATACATATCTGTATCCCCAACAGGGTAGTTAGAGAGGACAGAGCGCCAAGCTTCTCAGTCCTTACACACCTTTTTCGCTTCCTCAAATCTCATCATTTTCCTCACACATTTTCGCCTAGATATGGGAGTGCTTATGACATTACCGTCTGCTAACACTCTGATTATTTGATCTTCATAAGTCAGCCTTAGAAAAATATAATTTATATTAATATATACAGCTACTAAAATTATATCTACGTAAAATTATAGTTCGTTGTTAAATTACGCACTTCGCCTGATTTCATAACAGGATTTAAAAATATAATACATCGTACATTTCAAATATTGTTAAACATCAAAAATCACTGTACTCGAAAATAAATCCCAACGTTTATGACTCAGAATAATTTGAAAAAGCATTAACACATAATTAGGTATAGGCTGAAAGAAAATCAGCAAAATTGCATTATGTTATATACTTTTTTATAAACAGAAGCGGAACGACAAACGTTGTTTATTGGTTTGCTGTTTGGGTAACGAGTAATGGAACAGCATCTCGCAAGTTTGCTTCAATTTGGCCGGTTCTTTCAATACATAAATTTATTTGACTTAATCTTGATTTTATAACGAGACACACTTTTACATTATAAATAGAAAAGAATTCATAGCGGTGTGGTTATTTCAGCTTGTGAACATAACACACGAACTGATATTAGCCACAACTAAATAATACATAAAATAACTTGCGTATTGCATTTCAAAAGACGGAATGAACTTCACTAGTATTATAGTTCAATAATAACTAATGAACATAATATTAATTTTAAAAAGTTTGTGACGATACAAAAATTTTCCTTTTTTTAAGGACCTTTCAATAAATTATGGTAAAAATTTGCATAAGGTAAACTTATTGTCGTCGAAAGACAATAATAACTTTAGTCACCTTAATTACTTTTCATGTTGACTATGCATTTAAATATACGTGCTTATATCCAAACATTATGGTTGTAGTAATATAGTGAAGATGTCAATAGACGTTAAATAAAACTTATTATTTCATGTAGACGTCAATTTAAATTGAAATTGGAAAATTAACATTTCCGTAATATTAAAAATGCGTTGAATTGCAAATTTACGAAGGAACTTTTTTCCTCTCATATTTGATAAGTAATGTTCGCTGGAATAGCCATTTGTATATATTTATTAACACATAAGTCTCATCGGGTATTTAATCGGCTTAGCGCTTCGTCGAAGTAGCATCTACTCGAAAAAGCTTCTTCTTAAGTATTATTAACTTGCCTACTTGAACAGCAAAAAGATTTTAATGTTAAATTATTTAAAGGACCCTTTTATGTCTTCCTTGTGCATTAATAGTAAAATTTAATGGATTTTGATTTATAAAATCATTAATCAAAAAATTTGTTATGTTACATGATGTATGTAATATCTGTCAGAACAGATATAAGTACCTTCCTAATTTTAATGAGAGTTAACGCACAGTGAAAGGTTCCATAGTCGCGTTGCAATGCACAATATTATTTAATCGGTATCAATAAAATGAAGTATTTCATAGTGTTTCTCAAAACATAGAGAAAAACTAAATTATTTCTACGGCCGCTGACCGTGCAACTAAAAATACTTCATATCTCAAAAATCAAAAATGCTTTTTAAATTCTAAATTATCTTAAATTTTTTCAAAAATTTTCGCTTCAATAAAAAATCACTTCAAAATTTCTATATTATTTTTGAAGACCTATCTATACCGATACCCCACACGCTTATGTGCATGGAATTTTTTTTCACCCCTTAGTTATAAGTATACGATCTACGATCGATACGATATACGAACCCTAACTTTTTCGTAATTTCACTAAATCATTTTATAGCAGTTTATAAAAAATATCTATATTCCAAATTTAATCCGCATGATCTCAATTTATCTGAGTAATATAGCTGTGACATACGGCCAGAGGGAGACACGGATAAAATATAATTATAAAGATTCAGTTTTTTGTTATTGGTCTTTGGATTTCTAATAAGACTATGTTACGTTACGCTTGCCACACACGATCAAGTATGCATGATTAAGCCCATTCAATTTGCATGAAGCGCAGGTTGCATCAAGTAAATTTGATCGTGCGCGGCATTGTATCATGCTAAACAACGCTCCATGCCAATTGGACGGGCTTGATAAAACATATTTGGTCGTGTATGGCGGGCATTAGATTTTATTTATTCTGTTATAATAAATATTATTGACTGGCTCGTTAGCGCTGTGGCAGAGCATCTGTCCACCAAGCAGAGGCAATCTCCGGTCAGGTTAATTTAGGAAACTTTTCTAAATTGGCGGCTTGGAGCCCGTTGTGTGGTATCCATAGTACACACCTAATGCTTAGTTTGGGACCACATTTCTGCAATTGTCTAGAGTATTTATTGGGTTAAGGTTTAGATTGTTACCCACTTAGTAAATTTTTTTAAATTTGTTTTACAAAATTAAATGAAATGATGATATATTCATAGCACAAGACGATCATTATAAGTATTTAAGATTTAACGCATCGCTTTACACGATAATATTTTTTAAGATAATAATTTTGTAATTTCTATATCAAGTTGCAACTATTACGTGTTTTATCACTTGCATACACATATTGTTCATGGTTTCTTATTATGAGGAACGGTGACGACACTGCAAGTATATAAGGTTTTAAAGTTTTAGATTACGGGATTTAATATTTTAAGATATTAATTTCGTAAACTTTTGTAATTGACAATTTTTTCGACATAATATTAATTTTTTCATCATAGACATTATTTTTATGATTGTCTAATTTTTGGAAGGCAAAGGAACTATATACTTTTACAGCCAATGTCTTTTACGTTATTAGTGAATTTAATACAGAATGGAATCCGCCTTATGAAAACACTCTCTTTGGATAGGTTGCATTAGGTTAGGTAAGTGTATAAACTGAATCCGCCTTATGAGAACACTCTCTTTGGGTAGTTTAGGTTAGGTAAGTGTATAAACCACTACGCGCGAGCCGAGCGAGCGAAGCAAGCGTGCCGCGGCAGCGGCCGGTGAAGCGCCAGGTCGGAATCCACCTTATAAGAATACTTTCTTTGAGTAGGTTAGGTTAGGTTAGGTAAGTGTATAAACCACAACGCGCGAGCCGAGCGAGCACAGCGAGCGTGCCGCGGCAGCGGCCGGCAAAGCGCCAGGTCGTAATCCGCCTTATGAGAACACTCTCTTTGGGTAGGTTAGGTTAGGTAAGTATAAACCACAAAGCGCGAGCCGAGCAAGCGAAGCGAACGTGCCGTGACAGCGGCCGGCGAAGCGCCAGGTCGGTATCCGCCTTATGGAATTACTCTCTTTGGGTAAGTTAGATGATTAAGTGTATAAATCATAAAGCGCGAGACATAATGTCTAAGATGACTAAATGTAACAAATATATTGAGTCCGTGATCGGCAAATAGGTACTAATAGCGGATCCAATCATCAAAGCAAACAAATGTTATGTTATTAAAGGGAACTTCATTTGTTTAAGAAATATTAAAAACAAATTTCATATAACGAGGCCTCGGACCAAGGTTCTTGGTCTGAGGCTGAGGCTGATATCATGTCAATTTTTCGATACATTAAAAATAAAACTAGTCTATGTCATAATTATTTTTGTTGCTTTTATGTCATACATAATTTATAGTTACTTACAAACTTAAAAATTATAAATATATGTAATGTTATTAATATATATAATGTTTGAAAAGTGTTAAATCTTGACGAATGAATTTTTAAAATTTGAGAACTTATTGGAAATGCCTTTTTTAGTAACTCTTTTAGTAGTTTTGTGTCATTCATTATTCAATAACAGTCAATCCAAAATGTAAGCAATTTTATGTATTTTTCAAACATGTTTTAAAAAAAACGTACCTATTGATTTTCGTTATTACCGGTTATAAAATGTATTGGGACGTTAATTACTTATTTTACTGTCATCCTACTAATTCCTCAATCTTCTTTTAATACGATAACAATCTATAACGCTTCCTACTATTGTAATAAATACAGACATGCATACATATCTTCACGCTATATCTCTAACGGGGTAGTCAGAGAGGACGGAGCGCCAAGCGTATAAATAAATATTACGCACATATTACATTAACATTAAATTTCTTGGTACTTATAAATAACATAATAATTATAAATACATTGTATTTTCATATGGTTTACTGTATTGCTGTGGTCAGAATAGTCATCAATATAAGATTGACAATGTTATTTTTGTTTGTGGTCCAAAATATTATGAGTAACATCGAAATGTTTGGTTCTTGGAAGAATAAATAAATCTTACCTTTTCCAACGAGAATTATATATGAAATCTGAGATGGAATTGGAGTCACGGATTGTTAAAAGCAAATAAAAAAAAATGTATTCGACACAAAAAATTTCGTACAAAATCAAAGAAAAAATGATCGAAATGAAAAAGACTACATAAAATATATAAAAAAAAACACACAACACAAAAGATTAACTAAAATTTTAGTCACATTGCTCAACCATTTACTTCTCGACTGCCTAAAATAAACGTGTCATTTTTCGAAATAGTAAACTGTCAAATCATATGCTACCAGTAACACTTGAGTATTACGTAAGTGAAAAAGTTATTACAAAGAGAGGTCGTAACGTAAGTAATTAATTCAATACTACTCTATAACAAACACAATTACATTATTTTAACTTAAATTATGAGTTTCCAGTAAAATAACATACATTTTTTCTTGAAAAATTAACTGTAATGAACGTTATGTAATGTACCTATGTATTATTAACTAGTGAGCCGTCCTGACTTCGGTCGGGTTGAGTACACAATATTTAGCCTATTTTCATCTTGAATAATGTATCTTTCAAATGGTGAAAGTTTCTTTTTAAATAGGAGCAGTGGTACCAGATACTACTCTCCACATACATTCACAAAATCAGCTCTCTCTCTGTATAATATTGGCACAAATTTCGTTGTTATAAAAAAATTATGTATAGTTATCGAGAATTTGATAATAAAATAGGATTAGATATCGTTTTAAACTTTTTTTACGTACAAACGTATGAGCGGATATAACGATTTTAAGTCCTAAAATTAAGTCAAGTAACTTAAGTCCTTGTTTTAGTTATTTATTTAAGAGGTAAGGTTTATTACTTGATAAACAGTATGAATAAAATACCTTCTTGTCTTTTCTGTGATCCATTTTTTATATTATATTTAACTTAAAATAATATTATGTTTACTTTGTTTGCTTCACTTCAACATTCACCGTCTTAAACTGTATAAAAATTCATGGAAAAACGTCTCGGGAACTCGATAATCGCATTTTATCAAAGTCAAATCATGTTTCGACATTGTGAAAGCTTCATATCTGACCTGATTGCATCGCAAATTGTTCATGAATAAATAATATTGCCAGAAAACACTTAAGGCGAGGATTTCCCAAGATTGATTGTAACCGTGTTGAAAAAAATTTGAGTTATTTTTATAGGAATTTTGTTATTCTTAATTTCTTTCATATAAGTTTTTGAAATCTCAAATACAATAGCACGTGAGTACTTACAAGTTCTCATAACAAACAATAGACATATTTGGTACCTGATATTAAAAAAAAATGTAGAAAAATTGCAGCTAGAGAGAGAGTAATATTTTAATGAACAGTTAAAGTCTGTGGTCTAAGAATTTAATATTCAGTAAGTGTTGAAAATAATAAATAAGAATAGAAAGAAAACGTAAGTATAACTTTAGTTTAAAGTAATACACACAGTAAAGTTAAATAATAATCAGGAGTAGAGTATAAGTAGTCTCATACAATCAAGATTAACTGAATTCAGAGATAAAGCTTAATTTTTTTTAGAATGTATTTTAGTTAACAGTAATTAGGTAAATGTCTTCGTCTTGACTTTAATTTAGAATTCGGTTAAGTAGCTCCGTGATTTTAATATATTCTACTAAGAGATTGATACAGAAAAAATATTAGCTCGGCTACGGAGAGGAAGTTCTTAAAAACGTGATCGAAATGTTAACGTTGGAGCTACGCTACGTAGTCGTGATATAGTCTAAGCTCTAAGAGACCGCAATATTTCATTACACTAATTCAGCAAGGATAATAATTCACGTTATCAGGTAAAATTCGATACGTTGTTAAATTAAGTTACTTAAATAATGTATGTATGTATAATTGTATATAATAAATTAAGTAACTGAAACTTCGTCTTAAGTATAAAAATTTTAACGTAGTCCATAAAATGTTAAACCTATTTGTATAAATATATTTTTTGTTTATAGAGTAATATAATATTTTATGTTATATAGGTACGTAGGTATAATATTGCTATCAATTTCATAATTTATACGTCTATACATATAAATAAAATCGACGTGTATGTCTGTGGTTTAGAAATAATGGCTTTTTCTTAAGCTTTTATGGTTATTTGCACGTTGTCAAAACCTGTCTGCCTATCTGTTTGTCCTGACTAATCTCCAAAACGGCAGAACCGATTTTGATAGGACTTTTATTGGCACGTAGATGACTTTTCAGAGTACAAAGATACCGGCTAGTTATTATTTTGAAAAAATGACAAATGTAACGTGAGTAAAACAGTGGGGCACAGATAGTTCTTCAAATAAAATTACACTTAAAATCGTTAAAAGTAATTTTTAATATGTATAAAATATCAGTATCTCCTGGTGTACAAATAAAATTGAGTCAGAATGAAAATCAGAATTGCATATGTCAATGATTTCACAATCGAATTTATATTACGCGGATACTTTTTCATTATCTGTTTTGTTTTATGTTAAAAGATATAATTATACATGGATCATTGTACTGTTTCAACAGGTAATAAATAATCAACAATCTAATAAATAAAAAACACTGTTTATTTGTTTGTTCGTTCGTATTTTATGTGCTGCCATACCGTTCATCGGATTGCGGTGAAAGGACAATGCCAACTTTTGTGTGGGCCATGGGCCCACCCAAAATTCTCTTTAAACAGTAACAACGAATATTATGTCATTTGAAAGCTTAAGTCTTATGGTTTACAAAAAGTGAGTAAACTATTGTTTCGAAAGTGGGAGATTGTCAGTATAATTGATGGAAATTGCATAAACACTTGGTTGTTTTTATGCAGCAATTACACAAAACACTACCTCTGTTCTACTCACTTGCCATTCATGAACATCTTACTTTTGCTTGTAATAGTATATAATTATGTCATACTGCAGGCTACATCCTGTCAACGATGGTCAGAAGGAAATAGAAAATCGAATTTCGTCGGACTCAACAAAGGTTAAACATGAGTACAGCCGTGTTCAATAATTGGTTTGTTAATAATGTCTCACGAAAGTCTCACTTAATAATTTAAATGACATACAAGAGAATCATCAATATAAATGAATAAAGGTTTTAACCAAATCATATTATTTGGTGTATCTTCGAAACCAAAGCTCTAATATCAGTGAAATGTCAATGGGACCAATCTGGAAGTGTATCCTTTCAAACAAAAGAAGAATTTTTCAAATCGGTTTATAAATGACGGAGTGATGAGGTAACAAACATTAAAAAAAAAAACCGTACAACTGAATTGAGAACCTCCTCCTTTTTTGGAAGTCTGTTAAAATCTATTCTATCCATACTAATATTATAAATGCGAGTCTCTCTGTCTGTCTATCTGCTCGGTTTTCACGGCTAAACCGCCAGACCGATTTTGATAAAATTTGGCATGGATATTGCTTGACACCAGGGGACGGACATAGACTTCTTTTTTATCAAAAATCTACCCCTAAAGAGCTAAAAAAGGCGACGAAACTTTATAAGGGAAATGCTAAACCGCTGAACCGATTAAGATAAAATTTGGTACAGATATAAACCTTTTCTATTCAAAACATAGACTTCTTTTTCTATCTAAAATCTGCCCCTAAAGGAGTGAAAAAGGAGATGATACTTTATAGGGGAAATGCTTAACCGCTGAACCGATTATGATGAAATTTGGTACAGAGATAGTATGTGCCCGAAAACAAATGTAGGCTACTTTCTGTTTAAAAAAATGACATGTGGTTCTTTACATATGTAACGTCATCACAAATCCAATATGGCGGATGTTCTACAATATAAAATAACTTTCTGTTCACTCCAACAATATGGGTATCAAATGAAATGGAATACGCAGGAGAAGGTTTCTGTACATGTGACGTCATCATAAATCCAATATGGCGGATGTTCCATAATAGGAAATAATTTTTTGTTCAACACCAACAATTAGGGTATTAAATGAAATGGAATACGCAGGGGAAGGTTTCTATACATGTGACGTCATCATAAATCCAACATGGCGAATGCTCCGCAATAGGAAGTAACTTTTTCAACCCATAACTTTTGTAACGTAACTTTCTTTTACCTATAATGACCTCCATCAATATGGGTATCAAATGAAATGGGATGTACAGGAGAAGGTTTCTGTACATTTGACGTCATCGTAAATCCAATATGGCGGATGTTCCATAATAGTAATTAACTTTTTTGTTCAACACCAAGAATATGGGTATCGAATGAAATGGTATACACAGGAGAAGGTTTCTGTATATGTGACGTCATCACAGATACGTGATGAAGTATGGTGGTTGTTTCATTACAGAAAATAACTTTTTTGTTCAACACCAACACAAAATAGAATACACAAGAGAAGATTTCTTTATATGTGACATCACCATAAATACAATATGGCGGATGCTCCACAATAGAAAGTAACTTTTTTCAATATCTTCAACAATATGAGTACCAAATGAAATAGGATACATAGGAGGTTTCTGTACATTTGGTGTCATAAATTCAGTATGGGGGATGTTCCACGATGGATAGTAACTGTTCTCAAGACCTACTTCAACAATATAGCTATCTCAGGTGACCTCGGTAATCCGGAGAAGTCACGAGATAATTTTCCACGCAGACGAAGTCACGGGTACAGCTAGTCAGACATAAATCGTAAAAGTATTTATTTTGGAATCAAAAGAGACTACAATCATTTTTTTTTAAATATCTCCAATATAGACACGACTTTGTTACTGTTTTAAAATAATGTATTAGATGTCCTCTGCTATGCTATTATATCTTTTTAATACAAAAGTACGTCAATGGAATAACCACTACAAGTTAAACCCACTTTGCAGGTGTAACTCAGCTCAAAATCTCAGTTTCTGGATGGCGGATCACGATAAAACATAACTTAGTGTGTAATCTGTAGAAACGCAACCGCAAAAACCGCGTTGATATTCTGCAGTAGTTTTCGTGTTAAACTAGCAAAGATCCAGACAGAGAGACAACAACTCTATAAAAACTATTTTGCTTTCTATTAGTGTTATAATAATGTAATAATATATACGCCGGTTCAGTTTGCAGTTATACTATACTATGTATAGATGCGTCTATAAACTTCTAACAAGACGTTATGCCAAGTCTCGTAGGTGCAGTGATGATGGGAAGAAAGATCAAGAAAAGTTCGAGTATATATCTCATCACCACTGGAATTCGTATATGAATATTTCACAATATTAAGCAATATAAAATAGGCACATTTCTGAATCGCATAGTTTTGACAAAATTGTCTGTAACGGACGGACGAGTGAGTGTCATATGAGGTTTCCTTTTAAGGCACGGAACATAACCTAACCTTAAAACCCCTCAATGACTGTCAGAGATAGAAATATAGTTTGAGAATGATCCTGTGGCCGAAATATAAATGATAACTTTCTAATTGATTGTATTGTAACATGATCGTATAAAGTATTAAGTAAAATTCTCGAGTCAATTTCGGAAACGAACTTTTCTAGATTGTCTCGGGTCTGGTACTGGGAGACGCCCCTAGTTGTCGTGGTCTGGTTCTCATAGCACAGAGAATGCCCTAGTTTGAGACTAAATGATTGGTACGTATTGTCTGATGTATTATTATTACTGGAAAAATGTATCTCTCAGAGATTCCTGCTGGTGCTTTCTATTACAGGATTGTTCTATAGTCTAGACCAGGGGTTCCCAAACTTATTTTGTCTACTGCCCACTTTGAGAATAAATTATTTTTTAGCGCCCCCATTTTTTCACCTACTGAAAAACCACTATAACTTCAAATTAAATTAATTAATTATTGTGAGCTATATTAGCGGAGATTAATCATTAATTCCAAACGAGACTTTTACTATAACCCGCAAGAGTTAACTTGAAACCTGAGCGCAGTAGGTAATACACAACGGCGCTCAGGTCTCAAGTTAACTCTTACGGGCTACACCTGCCAATGAGAATGATTATTGAAACGCAACTTTATAGTATTCAAACAGAGTATCTTTTATTCAAAATAAAACAAATATAATCGATCCTTATATAAAAACTAATGTGAAGGATGAGTCTGATGCTGTTTAATAAGTTAATAAGTTTGTTAATATCAGGTTCCAATTTACTCAAGAACAGTCGCAAGTCGCCACGTTTGGTAACATGCAAACGATTTCTCTTTTTAGTAAGCAGTGTTGCCACAGCACTAAATCCACGTTCACACAAATATGACGATGGGAATGCTATCAAGAATCGCTGAACGATTGACCACAATCCAGGGTACAATTGCGGGATCGGTTTTTGTAGCCAAAATTCTTGGTAACCATTTTTGAACTTGATTTTTATTTCCTCGTTTGTTGTCAATTCTATAAGTTCTTCTTCCAGCTGAGGTGAAATTGCTGTGTTGACATTTGAAAACGGATCCAACACCCAGTCTGGTATTTCCAAGTTCAAAATGTCCTGGTATCGTTCGGTGAAGTCAATGTGGAGGTTTTCCAAATGTTGGCAGTAGGCAAACAATTCGTCGTTACTGCATGACACTGATAAATTTGGAAAATTGTGAAACTCACGTCTGCCCATATTCTTTTTGTGTAGAAGCAGTTTGGCTGCGAAAGCAGCAACGACCTTTTTTGTTTTAATTAAATTTAGTTCATCGCCTTGCAGTTGGAGATTCATGTCGTTGAACAATTTAAACAGGTCTGTCATGTAAGCTATATCATTCTTTGATGTAATGAGCTTGTTGTGCAATTCTGTATCTTTAGTTTTCAAGAACTCTATAACAGAGTCAAACAGGTTGTAAAATCGAGTCAGACAATTGCCTCTTGATAGCCAACGAACTTCAGTATGAAACAACAAACGGTTGAAATCCTCGTCATTAGTAACACAAAGCTGATGAAATAATCTATCATTCAAAGAGCTGTTGCGGATTTTATTGACTACTTTGATGACAAATTGCAGTGATTGATATAGTCGTTCACTTAAGTTTCTAGCAACCAAATGTTGTCTATGAATAACGCAATGTACAGCAAGGACATCTGGAATTTTATTTTTTAAGTACGCTATGAAGCCTTTATGGCACCCTGTCATAGCCGGAGCGCCATCCGTAGCAACTGATATAATATTTTTCAAGGGAATCTCTTTCTCATCACAAAACTTTTCCAATGTATTGAATATGGTTTCGCCTTTTGTATCGGTCTCTAAATTTCTAGCAAAGAATAGTTCTTCACATATTTTCTCATCTTTAATAAACCTCACGTAAGACAGCAACAATGCTTCATTAGTTGGTAAAGTGGACTCATCGAGCTGAATTGAGAATTGACTTGTCCTCAGGTTATCACACAATCATCCTTCAATATTTTCAGCCATTTCATCAATTCGTTTTTGCACAGAATTATTACTCGAAGGAATTTTTCGGATAATATCTGCGGCTGGTTTATGAAGCACAGTAGTTATTACTTCCTTTATTGCTGGCAAAATTAACTCCTCTCCGATGTTATGTGATTTGCCTTTTTGAGCAATTAACAAAGAGATATTGTACGAAGCTCGAAGTCCGTCGTCATCTTGCTTAGCAGCCGCCGAAAATGGTTTTGCTACACTTGGCTGAGTATTATGCTTCTTCTCTAGGTCTTGAAAATATGCTACATTCTTGTCTTTCTTATCTGTATGCATTTTATTCAAACTGCAAGACTGCAAGATCACAGTCTTGAAGGCTTCATTGCTTCATTCGAAAATGTTTTTAGACATAGAAGACACAAAGGGGACGATGGGTTTGTCGGATTTTCAATGAATCCGAATTTAATATATTCCGCACAGTATTGCCGTCTCTTCTTTTTTACTTCCGACATTGTTTTGTTTTGAGAAATACGTAAGTAAGTGTTTGAACTTAAGTACTGCTCATCTATTACGTGCGAAACCGCAAATGAAATTAAAATAAATATTACGTTGTTAATATAGGATTGCATAAGCAGCACGCACCGACAGGAATAAAACAAACATGCATAAACTCGTTTATCTCATTCGACGCTCAATCGTACTCAACAAGTCAGAACAAGTATTCTATGAACCAGCCGATTGATACAGGAATGCACAATTCGGGTTATTTAACAAAAACTTGTTAAAACATGATTGCCCGCGGTCTATTATCTACGAAAATTACCTGTCTGGGAGTACTAATAACTATTAAAATGCGAAAGTGTGTCTGTTGCCTTTTTATTTGTTTGTTTGTGTCTACTTTCATTTCGAAACGGAACGACCGATTGACATGATTTTTATTTTGTATATTCGATAAAACAGGACAGATATATGAACTACGCGAAGAGAAATATCGAACCGAGTTTGAGCAATCTTTTAATTAATATTAGTTGATGTTCACAAGTTGTAGTTGAAAGGCTGGTCTAGACCGTCGATAAATTCAATTTTCCACAAAAAAACTTGGTGCAGAGATTTAATACATTAAGATAATTGAATTCGAATGTGTAAAAATATCGTCAAATACTTTGATCCGAACTTTGGCAATGAAATTAAATCCTGCATACTACTATTTAAACAAAGAAGTCTAAGCTGTTTTATGTAAACATAATATAACATAATTACTGACGGTATTGGAATCGTATCAGATATTTTATGCGTTTGTTGTCTGTGAACACTTTTACATTCGGTCAATACGCGTTTTGTGTCCACGCGGTATCCAAGTAACTGGCTGCGACCTCATCAACAATTGACCGAATATCGATTATTAGAGAATGGGAGAATACTTTTATTACTGTACAAAGACAATGTGTCTACTATTCGTAAATTAATATACCGTGTCGCCTGAATTCCAATACATTTAGCATTACAATTTTACTGTTATGAAATGTTTATAACGCCGTTATAGTTTCCGTCAGTTCATTTGTCTTTGCGTTTTCTCAATTTTCCTATTCCCGTAATTATATATATTTCTTACCCTTGAGTTACAGGAAGTTAATGAATGAAGCCAGAATAATATTATGCTATTACTAGCTTTCTACTTACAGGTTTAAAATCTACACACACGGAGCAAAAGCTTGATACCACAATTTTACTGTCAGGACATCAATATTAGCTTCGTTTCAATGTGGCAACACAGGCTCATAATATTAGTTTTCTGTCTCTTTCGCCTGAAATGAGTTCACGTGGCACGAAGTTAGTTAACATTTATTAATCTTGTGTCACCGAGGCATATTATGTTACACCGAATTAAAATGTAAGTTTACTAGCTTGTTAGCTTATATATACATACATATCTTCACGCTGTATCCTTAATGGGAGGACGAAGAAGCATAGCCTCCCGGTAGTTACATACCTCTTTTGCTTCCTCAAATCTCATCATTCTCCTCACACATTTTCGCCTAGGTATGCGAGTGCTTTTGAAATTTCCGTCAGCGAACATTCGGGATACTTGACCTTCATAAGTCAGCCTTGGTCTTTCTTGGTTTCTTTTACCACTCGCTTTCGATCTGTAGATTTTCTTCGTCAGTCTCTCATCACTTATTCTTTCTATGTGCCCGAACTATCGAAGCATTCCTTTCTTCATTTTTACAATAACACTATTGTGCAATACTGTCATACTACGTATCTCTCCATTGCTTATTTTGTCCGCAAGGGTGATATCGCACATATTGCTAACATTTCTACTGCATTTTATCTTATTTGTCAACAAAAAGCCAAAGCTTGCTAGCGCAGTTCCACTATCTGAATGTCACTTATTACTCATTAGCCTCTTGTCACTGGGGTTCACTGTATTATTCTGGCTTGAAATAATAACTTACTGTCTTGTTGGATTTAGATTTATTACTGACATGATTTATTGTACAAAATGTTATGCAATGCATGTTAAAATACTATATTATCCTAGATTAGGAGCTAGCTCATTAGTCATTAGCAAATTAATTATTTTACAACGGTATACTATTATCCAAAATTAAGATGCAACTTACTAGACCAAAGAGAAGTAGTTGCTAGCTTGTTAACACACAATTTGGTTTTATTTTCAACCATTGTGTAACTATAATAAAAGCCTGCATTAAGATGAAATATAATATACGGAGTATTGAAGTATGGATATCAATGTAACATAATATTGTGACATAACAAAATATTGTGATGTATTATAGAAAGAATGAATGATGAAATATTGACGAAAAAAATCTACAGAACGAAAGTGAGTGGTAGCAGAAGCCAAGAAAGACCAAGGCTGACTTATGAAGATCAAATAGCCAAACTGTTAGCTGATGGAAATGTCAAAAGCACTTGCAAACATAAGCGAACGTGTGTAAAAAGAACGATGAAGATTGAGAAGGCGAAAAAAGTATGTAAGATTGTGGTACTTGATGTTTCGCTCTCTCTGACTGCACTGTATAAATTGTGATATTTATGACAATTTTTAAATGATAAGCTTTCTATGATTAAGATTAAGTCAAAGTCAAATCCAGGTAAATTTATTTAAGTAAACCCAAATCAAATCTACTTTACATCGGTTCGAAAAGAAAACCAGGACGCTGAGAAGAACCTACAAGAAACTCAGTCAGGTATCATTTTTTCAACATCTTTCTACAATAGTTATTTAAAATACAATATCCATAAAGCCAGTAAATGCACCTGCATAGAGCATTATTTCCAGACTATTGTTGTGTCTTCAATGAAATCGTTAATTTTGTAGTGTGGTTTTCCAATCAGTGTGCGTATAACGAGTTTAAATCTCTTTTCCGTTAATCGAGTAATTTCTGGGGAATTTTATTATAAAAATGAACACAGTTGCCCAAAAATGAACCACTTGACTAACTAGACTTGACTAACTGGAATAACTAGCTGATCACGACCACCAGTTTTCACACCATCAATAACGCCTTTCTTTTGAAATAGATCTATATTTTTTTCTAGTGTACATTATGTTTTTGTGTTGAGTACATCAATGTCTTTAAAATGATCTCTCAGCGACTCTCGTGCGTTCATACTGTAGATGGCACATATTGCCCTCTTTTGTAAAAATCAGATAGATTCCGTATACGCCGCTGATCTCCACAGTAGCAGGCTATAAGACATAAAGCTATGGAAGTACGTGAAGTACACCAGCCTAGCCGTCTGTCAACTGTCATCTGTCAACTGTCTAATGCGTCTAATAGCATATATTGCCGAATTGAGCTTTTAGGCAAAATCCCGATATGGTTTGCCCACTGTAATTTTGGTGTACTGTTAAACCAAGAAAAGTAGCTGATTTCGCTAATTCTAATTGTTTACCATCCAGTTCCAGTCCAACATGGATTCTGAGCACAAGGGAGAGGGAAAATTTGACGCATTTGGTTTTTTGTGCAATCAGTAGTAAATTATTAGCAGCGAACCATCTCGAGACATCCGCCAAGGTCCTATTCTGTCCGCTAACATCTGTCTTTTTATTTTTTTATTTACATTAACAAAAAGGACATATATACGTTAATACGAGTATTTACAAACTTAAAACTACACATTATCTTAAATAATAGACTTCCTCTAAGTTGTCGCTTAGAAAGCTGTCATTGCTTAAGGTACCCAGCAGACTGGCAGCATTGCCTCTTTGAATAGCCAAATTGATTCGTTGGTGGAAGAAACTGCCAGCCCGGCGGTCTCCCGAAGCCCCAACTAGTCTCTTACAAATATCAGAAACCAGTCGATGGCCTTCGGAGCCCCAGGGACCCAAAGTTTCGACTGCAAAGGGCGTAAATATGAAACTCTCAGAGAGAGTCGCATACTTACGCCGCTTCAAGTTCTCGGCAGTGCTAGCCGCGGCACTTGCTGACTTGGAAGTCGCTGGGACATGGAAAGCAAGTGTGTCGACACAAGTGGCATCCCACACCAGCGATCTTCCAAGTTTCTAAGGAATGGGCGTCAAACCATCCGGTCTCCTGCCGTCGCTGCGCGCAATACCTACAGGCTCTAAGACTGCAGGAACGCCAGCGGCGACAAGAGTCTGCCGAATGACGTCATTCAAGGCAGCATGTCGTGACATGCGGCCTGCACTACGTTAACAGGATAAACCGTGGTGACCTAGTACATCGACGAGATCACCACAGCGGCAACGGTGAGGAAGGTTATTCCTGGGCCCCAGACGAAGGGATACTATGAGAGAAGGTGTGGTATTGTCAATGAAAGTTCCTACCTTCAACCTGTGTCCTGACTCCTTCTCAGAAACAGCCAGGAGGCGAGACCGATCTTTTTCGGTACTACAAGAATCTAAAAGTTGTAAATGAACATTTTTGCATAGATGTGTTTCTGAGAAAAGGTCGAGGTAGGCAGGTTAGTACTCAGACAAACACTTAACCGAGCATTTCGAGCATCAGTCAAGCACGGCACCTCAACCTATCCTATGGAAGGGCGAATAACAGATAGGAAAAGGTTTTCTGTATGCTGACGAAAGAAAATCAGGCACTCACTTGAGATTTTGCGTATGCCCAGGCCTCATGTCTTTTTTAAATATTTTAAACAATAATGATGTGTCAACAGCAAGTAATATGTATAATTTCACGTAGGTTTTTAAATATAAATGGAAGATCGCTGATGTAAACCAAAAACAAGAACGGTCCCAAAATCGATCCTCGGGGAACGCCCATCTTTGATTTTAAAACCGACAGATGAAACTCTATTTACACTCACTTATTGGTCTCGGTAAGCCAGATATGAAAGCACACGATCGAGAGCTTTATCACGTATTGCAAAGTATTTAAATTTGTAAGTTAGTTTTGTGACAAACATAATCTCTCTCTTCCAAGCCTCCAGTACAGTTTTGTTCAAGTTTGCTCCCGCTTGTGTTGTTGACCGTCCTCTCGTGAAAACGTACTATTGACCATGAAATATCCTGCAAATGTTAAAATGTGCCAGCATTTGGTTGAGCATCATTTTTTCAAATATTTTACTCAACGCTGGCAATATCGACACTGGGCGGTAGTTTGTAGGATCTGATGTACAACCCGATTTAAATATTGGTATAATTTTACTATGCTTCATCAAATCGGGAAACACACCTGATCAACACATTTATTAAATATATTTACTAAAATCGGTGTTACTATTGGCATTATATTAGCCAGTACGTGAAATCATAATCCCCATAAATATTTACTTTTCTTTTTTTTATTGTTTGAAAGTTTTCTCTATCTCAAATGAAAACATGCCTGAACCGAAGACTAAGGAATCACTTTTCTATATTTTGGCTTTAGAGTGTCTGTGCTGCATGTGTAGAGGATGCTAGATCACTTGTAATTTGTACAGGTACGTTTGAAAAAAAATGAACAAAACCATTAGCAACCTGTTTTTTTATTAGTAATGATTTTATTATTGACGTATCTTCATTTTCAGGTCAGATTCCCGCCTAATGGTCTAAATTCAATTATTCGTTTTAATTTATTTTTCATGCAATCTATTTTAATTAATTGAGCTTTACGATTTGATCGAATATCAATAATAATTGTATGCTCTCTAAATCTGCTCTTGTTCATAAAAACATTATCAATGCACTTCGCCAAATGGTATGTAATCCTGGACGGTTCATCAAAAATGTGCACAAGATCAACTGAAAGAAAGAGTGAAAGTAACATCTCCCTTTTATTAGAGCTATTTATTATGTCCACGTTGAAGTAACCACATGCTATGATTGATTTGTTACATATGCTAAGCCTGGTAAGACTTTCCTCTACAGAAATTAAAAACTGAGAGTAATCGGACGAGTGAGGTCTGTAAACACATAAGAATATGTACTGATCCGTCTCTGCACATGACATTTCACATTTACACGTTCAACAGAGCGAGCAACTATGTATTTGCAATTTTTTATTTTGTGATAATTTTTAATGAAAATTTTACTACCACTGCCATCTGTCGATGCTCTGTTAAAGACACTGGCCACCTTAAAATTATTTACATAAAAAGACATTTTATCAGCCCTCCACCTCGTCTTGGTGAGGCACAAGATGTCTATATCATATTTATCCACTAATAACTCGGTATCTAATATTTTTCCAGAGAAACTACTGATATTTTAACTAAATTTATAATACACTAGCTGTACCCGCGACTTCGTCAGTGCGGAAAATTTTTTCGTGGCTTTCCCGGATTAGGTTAAATTATATGTAAAAGTGCATAGTATGTTTAAACACAAAAAAAGTCTACATTTAAGCTTACGTCTGTCTCCAAGAACAAACTATCTCTGTATCAAACATCATAATTGATTCGGCGGTTTAGCATTTCCCATTCAAAGTTTTATCCCCTTTTTTAACCCTTAGGGATAGTTTTTTGATAAAAAAGTAGCCTATGTCCGTTCCCATGTGTCAAACTATATCCATGCTACATCACAATTAGTTCAGTAGTTTAGCATCTCCCGTACATAGTTTCATCCCCCTCCCTCCCGTCCCCCTATTCACAGATTTTTATAAAAAAAATAGTTTATGTAATTTTGATAAAAAAGTCTTATTACTGCACCAAATTTTATCATTACCAAGATTTAGTGTTTCCCATATAAAGTTTTGTCCCCCTTTTCACCCTCTTTGCGGAAAATGTTTGATAAAAAAAGTAAGCCATGCCCGTTCTCTGATGTCAAACTATATCCCCGCCAAATTTCATCGTAATCGGTTCAACGGTTTACCATTTCTTATACAAAGTTTCATCCCCCTTTTCACCCTTTTAGGGGTAGATTTTTTAAAAAGATAAGTAGTATATCGTGAGCACATTCACATTTTCTTACTACGCGCCGATTTTTATCAAGATCGGTCTAGCCATTCTTCAGTTATAAAAGGACATACAGATAGACGGACAGTCAAAAATTTTAAAAATGGTGGATCGAAGTCACTGTCCTAAAATGAATATTTATCACAAAATTCGAAAGTAAAATTATATCACTACCAAGACTTAGCGTTTCCCTCACAAAGTTTCAACGCCATTTTCATCATCATCATAGGGGTTAATTGAAAAAAAAAAGTAGCTCATGACCCTTTTTCTGATGTCAAACTACCTTCCTGCTAAAGTTGATCGTAATTGGTTCAGCGGTTTACCATTTCCCATGCAAAGTTTCATTTCCCTTTTCACCCCTTTAAGGGTAGTTTAGCCTATGTGTGTTCCCAAGTGTCGACAATCCATACATACATACGTACATACATCTTCACGCTGTATCCCTAATGGAGATCAGAGAGGACGGAGCACTAAGCGTCGCGGTTATTGCATACGTCATTCGCTTCCTCAAATCTCATCATTCTCCTCACACATTTTCGCCTAGGTATGCGAGTGCTTTTGACATTTTCGTCGGCTAACACTCTATTTGATCTTCTTAAGTCAACCTTGGTCTTCCTTGGCTTCTTTTACCACTCACTTTTGCTCTATAGTTTTTCTTTGTCAGTCTTTCATCACTCACTACTAATTTTTAATACTTGTAATCGCCAATTTAAATGAAGTAAATGTTGGTAATCTTTAAGTACTATGGTTTACAAAGCTTTCGACTGTCTTGTCTTAAATTTCGAATTAACAATTCGAGTCAGTTCAACGAACTTTGCTGTTTATAAGGTTATTACTTATTAGGGAGACAAGGAGAGTAATGTTTTATGAGGTACTTGAATGATGATTTAGGTGTGTTTAATTTTTTATATATATAATAATATTTCACTTTTTAATCTTTCAGATATGATTTTAAGATCATTATATTCCTTTTGAGCTATTTTGTGCTAATATATTTGGCTATCTGTAAGGACAAATATTTATTGTATTGTATGAACTCAGATGTTACTTTGCAAAAGTCAACATAGTACGTACATACGTCATTATAGTCATATGGTATATATATACGAGTATATGTATTTAGTATTTATCAAAATCGTCACAGACGAATTACTGTGACCGCTCACTAAGATAGTTGTCTGCAGAAAATGCATCTACCATATACTAAAATCAAGTAGATTTCAATCTGATTAAGTTTCTCATTATAGCTTATTATAAATACACGACAGTTTAAATCCGTGTATGAAATGTATGAGAATAATTGAATGAGGTTGTTTATGCAGCTTGGCATCAAGCCAAATAGACTGTATTATAGAGAAGCGATATTATATTAACATTTCTCATTTAATAGACATTTGCAGGTTTACTTCAAATCTTGGAAGCATTTGAACCACTTCCTCTAAACTTACGACTTTGAAATTTGCATGCTTGTTCAGTTCTGATGAAAATACATTGAAAAGATAAATTATTTGTTGCTACAGCCATGATTGTCTCCTCACGCGGAAACTCCTCATCGGTTATTATCACGGACGCGAGTGTTTGCGTATACATAAATTTTGATAGCTAAACACGATCTTCACCATGAACTGATGTTGCAGCCAAGATTGTCTATTTATGAGGATACTCTTCGACGATTAGTAGTACAGAACTTAGTATTAGTATTAGTGGTACAGAACTTAGATTAGTAGCACAAAAGTTTACATATAGATTAAATTCTAATAGATAAACATGATTTTCACCACGAACTGATGCTGCAGCCAAAATTGTCTCCTCATGAGGGAACTTCTCAACAGTGAGTAGCATGGACATGAAACTTTGCAAAACAAAATATAAAAAAAAACTCCAAAACCAAATTCGGAAACCAGCAAGAGATCTTGCAATCCTGCAACAGTGATGCGTTACTTGAAATGGATTGCTTGAGAAATATTTCTAACTAAAAAGTATATATATGGAAAGTAGAAACATTTTTTTTTGAAAAACAAGCTTTTATTATTAAAATGCATAAAAAAGAAAAAACAATCTGAGTTCATAAAACCCATAATGCAGTGTATGCCTCAAACCTACAAAAAGGTTGACTATGGCTGTTCTATAGAATTATCATCGGTAAAAGTATGATAAACAGACACGTACGGAAATTACATGACAAGCCAAACATAGCGGGACTATGATCGTCCATTCATGTGATCTAAGTAGGACGACAGCACGTGTGGTCCACGTTGTAGTGACATTTTGAGGGTAGGAGGGTTTGAGGGCCCTGCGGCTGGCCCCCAAAAATTACTTCTGCACAACGCGAGAGCGGCTCCGGTGCGTTCCTTAGATCTAAAAGCTTCTCGACATCACACGGAGGACGACCACCGCAAGACTTTTAGTGAGTAAAAGATCATAACCTTGAAGAAATGGTACTTATGTTCAAGTTTGAAAAAAGGTACAATACGCACGCACATATTTACATATATTCTTTTTCTTTTTCTTGCTAGAATCTTTTTGCAATCAATACCACTGGTTAAACAAACAATTAATCCACTGGTTAAACAGTATTTGTAAAGAATCAAGCAGTTAAGTACTATGAGATATGGTATATTTAAAGCGCGTCAATGTAAATAATAACCACTATTTACTTGAAAATGAACAGAATAATACCAGAAGAAATCAACTTTGGTAATAACTTTTTAATATCGTTTTCGAGTTAGGGATTGTTGTGAAATAGGAAATGATAACTTTAATAAATTTCTTAGACAATAGAATTTTTACTCACGTATGTTAAAATAATTTGCTATAATATGATAGAAGTTCTAAAAGCTAGAAGATTGGTATTGGTATATTTCTGAGATTGTAAGAATGCAACTATTTGTGTGCTTTTAATAACATAGAATTAACTGCATTAACGAGGTAGTGTTCTTCACAATTTCGGGGCCGTTGGCATACACAACACCGACTGCACTAATTGTTTTGGAGTCAATCCAAAATACTTACCCGAATTTCACGGGTAATACGATGCATCGGAGAATTATTTTATTACTTGCGTATTTATGGATAAATAAACTGGTTACATGAAATTAACGCAGAAAATAAACATTTCGAAATTAAGTTTTAAATTTAGAATTATTTGACACTTAAATGTTTTGCTGGACATTTTTTAATTTTATACAATAAAAGCAATTTCCTTTCACCTATTATATTAATGTATTTAATTGTTTTTCCTGCATAATATAATTATTTTTATTTGATGTTAATATTACAGCAACATTTTAACACTAGTAGGCAAATTACATAACTATGTAGGATTTTTTTTTTAAATTTTTAAACGATTGTTCGAATGGTTCAGGGTCCTTGTCAATTTCGCATTTGGATCAACAGAAGATACCACTTTTTCGATTTTCAGGCCAAACTCAATAGCATAAAATATCTGATATTTTCCGCTGCACTTAAATGTCTAGTAAGTCTTTAATTTTCATTTGCATTACAACTCAATTTCATAATAATAATAATAAATGTGCCAAACAATACATACGATCATCAGGTCACCCAAATACACCCAAACTAGAGACAATCTAGAAAAGTTCGTTTCCTAAATTGACCCAGCGGAATGTCGAACCCGGAACCATCCGAGACACAACGCCTAAACCGCTGCGCCATCGAGCTCGTAAATTTTTTTACATAAATTAGAAAAAGATAAATAAACAAATCTCTCATAGTATCCCTTCGTCTGGGGCCTAGGACTAACCTTCCTCACCGTTGCCGCTGTGGTGATCTCGTCGATGTACTAGGTCACCACGGTTTATCCTGTTTACCTAGTGCGGGCCATATGTTACGGCATGCTGCCTTGAATGACGTCATGCGGTGGGCCCTTGTCGCCGCTGGCATTCCTGCAGTCTTAGAGCCTGTAGGTATTGCACGCAGTGACGGCAGGAGACAGGATGTTTTGACGCTCATTCCTTAGAAACTTGGAAGATCGCTGGTGTGGGACGTCACTTGTTTCGATACACTTGGTGTTTCCCATGTACCGGCGAATTCCAAGTCAGCAGGTACGTAAGAATGCGACTCTCTCTGAGAGTTTCATATTTACGCCTTTTGCAGTCGAAACTTTGGGTCCCTGGAGCTCCGAAGCCCATCGACTGGTTTCTGATATTTGTAAGAGACTGGTCGAGCTTCTTCCGCCAACGAATCAGTTTGGCTACTCAAAGAGGCAATGCTGCCAGTCTGCTAGGTACCTTAAGCAATGACAGTTTTCTAAGCGGAAACTTTGAGGATGTCTATTATTTGAGATAATGTGTAGTTTTAAGTTTGTAAATATTGACGTATGTATGTACTTTATGTTAATGTAAATAAAAAAATTAAACCGCCTTAAAAAAAACTAAAAAATTAGAAATAACTATCCTTTACTAATCAAAACTTAAGTACAAAAATAACTTTATAAATACGATACAAATACCCATATCATAAAATTGACAGTTACTGAAGTCGGTGCCAAGCCTACTAAACTAATAGCCTTTCTGTTGTTGCACATTGATTTGGCACCGACTTCAATAACTGTCAAATTTATTTTTGTACTTAAGTTTTGTTAATAAAGGATAGTTATTTCATACTTTTCAGTGTTCTTTTTTGAAGTCGATTTAATTTTTTTAATATTTTTTTTTTATTTTGCCCTTTTGAATGACCTTGGCCTAAATAAATATACAGGTCTACAATTAGTTTGTTTTCTAATTCTGGAGCGCAATGTGTTAAGTTACATTGAGCCATGAGCTTTCACAATAAAAGATGCGAACAGATCGAACATGGGATATTATTGCCTATAATGGGCATAATCAATATCATATCATATCAATATCAATCAGTTATAAAAGCACAGTGTAAAGGTTGCATCATAATTACATCCTAGCAGTATTCTTACAATCCGAATACGACAGCCACCAGCCATATACTCTGTCCGCCACAAGACTGACTCTACTGCCTGAATTTATTATATCACAGGCAATTTATATCTTCTCCTTACTACCATTATACCATGTGGGGACAACGATAGTTAACAAACGACATACAAGAAAATCATCAATATAAACGAATAAAGGTTATAACCAGGTCGCGTTATTTGATGTATCTTCGAAATCAAAACTTCAAAATCAACTAAATTTCAATGGAACTAATCTGGAAGTGTATGAAAAAAAGAATTTTCCAAATCGGATCATAAATGACGGAGTTATGAGGTAACAAACATTAAAAAAAATACAACCGAATTGAGAACCTCCGCCTTTTTTGGAAGTCGGTTGAAAATCATACGTACTGAGAACATAGGTTATTAGTAAATCTATGATAATTTATTTCAAAATTTATTGAAATAATATTTTAAAAAACGTTTCCACATTGAATAATAAAATAGTGAACCAAATTTCACGCAAAACGGTCGTCTGTATAATGAAAATGACAATAAGTATTTAACATTTTTAAATTTTGGGCTTTTATTTACCAAACACAGTTTTTATATTTTATCTTTGACGATACATTTATTTTCAATAAAATGTCTAAATACTTACATACATATGTATTCCGCCTAGATATGCGAGTGATTTTTACATTTCCGTCGGCTAACATTCTAAACACGTCGGCTAAACGTCGTAATAATGCTTCACAAACCGATGCGTAACCTCGTTGCTACAATCGGACTAGTAGTGTGACGAAATTGAAAAGGACTCATAAGACTTAAGCAAGTGACTCCTTCTATATTTACTTTCTTTCTTAGACTAATATGTAAAAAAATATTTTGCCATAGTCGTGTATTTTATTCGAGAAAAGGGTAAGTGCTTACTTGCTTAATTTGATGGAGGCACTGTCGAGCCTTTGATAATATTTATAAAAAATATAATCTACGATTAAAAAAATATCATTATTTACTTCTGTATTTTGTTTCTTTATTTTCAAAAATGTTTCTAAATATTAGCCGATTTAAAGAATGATTGCGTTGAAATAATTAAGAATTGTCAAAGTAACGGATGTTATGAAGAGTCATATGATAACTCTTATAAAATATTGGTATACGCAACGAGTATACGTGACTAAATAGAAGCTTGTGACCACGTAGAAAAAAGCTGTTTTTCTAAAGCGTCACTACGGTTTCCTTAGAAACAGACTAACTACGTGCATCAACGGACGGGACGGATCGCATTGCAAGACCAAAATAATTACAACTTCGAGGTCGCACCCACATGTTCGCATTTTATTTTCACTCGTGCAACTCTTGTGATTTTAATGCTGCAATATATTTTCGATTAAAAAGCTTCTGTTTTTTAGAACACCTTTTGCCTGTGGAATGTTATTGTTTTATTGTGATACGTTTACACAGCTGTCGGTATTTGTTTCATGGAGGGGTCTAGAGTGCAATTACAAACTGCACTGATTGTTACTAGTAATTAAAAAAAGCAGCCAAGTTCAAGTAATATTTGTGAAATAAGTGCTTTGTGCTGTCAGTTGTTAGACTGTTATCGGTTAATAGATCTTTTCTTAATTTCGCGGATTCCAAAAATTTTTTTAACGTTCCATTTAGATAGATAAATAGATAAAACGTTTATTCATACAGTCACACTTGGTCACACACATGCCTTTACAATCTTACATATAGCTATAGTACAGATTAATTAGGTACTACCGTAATTATGTATAGTATTAAATAAGACAAAATAAAATAAAACAAAAACTTAAAACTATTTACAGCGAAATAGCACAACATGTGTGTGTTGCAGCTGTACGAAAGGGTGATGGCTCAGAATATAGCTTTGCCCATAGGAGCAAAACTCTAATATTCTGCCACAACCTAGAAATCGATAAGCAAAGATAGCATACTACAGGTATAATTTAAAATAATAAAATAAAATAATAATTTAGCTATTCAAAGAGGCAATGCTGCCAGTCTGCTGGGTACCTTAAGCAATGACAGCTTTCTAAGCGGCAATTTGGAAGAAGTTTATTATTTAAGATAATGTGTAGTTTTAAGTTTGTAAATACATATGTATGTACTTTTTTGTTATTTATGAATAAAATAAAATAAGATAAATAGATAAATTATAAAAAAAAATGTATATATGTACATACCATTCAAACTGAGAACTGTGTAACATTTAAGATTTATGTTCCATTTTGTCTCAAAACTGGGTCTTGAAGTTCAAAATTCAATTTTCAAAGTTTACATTCAAGTTCGGGTCACTACTATAACTGCTCGCTTCAACTGTTTACTATAGTCTTCGAAAAATGACCATAACAGAGTAGCAGATGAATTAATAAGTGTTCTGTTTTTCCAATATTAGAATGGAACACTAAAATCATCAGTCCAGTGTATTTTTTGCTTATTTATATTAATTTATTATTGGTGAAGACGAAGTATAAAATATGAGTAAATGGAAAATGTCTCAACATGTAAATGAAACGTGGGGCGTTTTAGAAAGACGGAAGATGTAAATTGGTTGTGATAAGATGGATGTAGAAAGACGGATAGCAGCTGACAATAGAGTGAAAGGTGCTTTGGCCGCATAAGTAGTCAATGTGAACATTTCTAACTCTGGCAAAATGACCATCCACAATACGGTGTATTGTGCAACAGTATGGCCTGGATATGCCCGAAATTGAGTGGAAGTAAGATAAATGAAGTCGAGACGCAATCTCTCAAAAATATGTGCGGTGTCACCCTCGCAGACCAAATATGGTAAGCACTGAAGAGTAACGTAGTATGGCAATGTTGGATGACAATGTTATTGTAAAAAATGCAGAACATAATGCTCAGGTGGTTTAGGCAGATATAATAAAGAATGAGTAATTAATGATTGACGAGAAAAATCTACAAAGCGAAAGCGAGTAGCTGAAGAAGCCAAGATTGACTTGTGAAGATCAAATAGTCAGAGTGCTAGCTGACAGAAATGTCAAAAACATTTGGCGGCGAAAGTGTGTGAGGAGAGTAATGAGATTTGTGGAGGCGAAAGAATTATGTAAAGACCGATATGCTTTGGCACTCCATCTTATTTGAGTATCCCATAGGAGATATGGCAAGAGGATATGTATAGTATATACATATGTATTATTGGTAAAGTTTAAAGAGGTCATTCACCACAGCGCGAGAGGGGCTTCGGTGCGTACTATAGCACGTCACGGAGGTTCGCGATATAGTACGCCAAACAGGACCACCGCGCGAGTTTTTGATGGTAAAAGTCTCACATAACTCAGTCTGTCCCACAGAGGGCTGGGTTAAAAGTTTTCCTTATGTTGCCAAAAATAGATGTGTTTTGAGAAAAGGTCAAGGCAATTTTTAGCTTGATAGATAGTTACCTATGTCGTTAATATTATTAATTTTTTAATTGTGTGATATTATTAATATAATTTAAATTTTTTTAGGTACCTATAGAGTAAAAACTTGCTAAAAAAGATTTAAAAATTTCCTAAAGACGTTTACAGAAGAAGACGTCTACAGAAGTTTTTTAAAATAATCGTTGCAGATTTCTCCATGCTAGTCTGAGAGAGAAAGAAAAATATCAAGTATTTCAGCTGCTTATCTTCCCACGCAGTTTATAAGAACCAACTAAGGTGGCTTTGTGTAAGAAGCTTGCTGGAATACGCAACGGCATATCAATCCGTCACCATCGAGTCCCGCTTTACCATTTGTAAGTCTATATAACCGATTCCTTAAAGAGGCGTCAAATTGTGGCTTCATTGCACCTCAATGCTTTGTCCACTTTGAAAGGGAAGTGGCGTGAAGATGTGTGTTTTGTGAGATTTATTTGACTTACAATTACTTTTACTGGCATGTTGATGCAGAGAACCAGCCCGCCAAGCCGGAGTCAAATCGGGAAACGAATGTTTTTAAATTGTCTAGTGTCCGATTTCACCAAAGTCTCCTAATACTTAGCGAACCCCTAAAATAGAATAGGGGACCGCTAACGATGATTTTGCGTTTCACAAAACGTTAGGAGTCCCTATATAGTTAAAAGATTCCATAAATTTAAAATCTCGATTTTCGAACTCGTAACAATGTCTGTTTTGCATTAGTTTTTGACAATATGGTTAACAATTGATTATATTATATAAAAACTTAAGAGGTAAAACAATAATTTTTTTTTTAAATAATAATCTTTATTTACATTAACAAAAAGTACATACATATGTTAATATTTACAAACTTAAAACTACACATTATCTTAAATAATAAACTTCCTCAAAGTTGCCGCTTAGAAAGCTGTCATTGTTCAAGGTACCCAGCAGACTGGCAGCATTGCCTCTTTGAATAGCCAAACTGATTCGTTGGCGGAAGAAGCTGCCAGCCCGGCGGTCTCCCGAAGCCTCGACCAGTCTCTTACAAATATCAGAAACCAGTCGATGGGCTTCGGGGCCCCAGGGACCCAAAGTTTCGACTGCAAAGGGCGTAAATATGAAACTCTCAGAGAGAATCACATACTTACGCCGCTTCAAGTTCTCAGCAGTGCTGGCCGCGGCACCCGCTGACTTGGAAGTCGCCGGCACATGGGAAACAGCAAGTGTATCGACACAAGTGGCATCCCACACCAGCGATCTTCCAAGTTTCCAAGGAATGAGCGTCAAACCATCCGGTCTCCTGCCGTCGCTGCGCACAATACCTACAGGCTCTAAGACTGCAGGAACGCCAGCGGCGACAAGAGCCCGCCGAATGACGTCATTCAAGTCAGCATGTCGTGACATGCGGCCCGCACTACGTAAACAGGATAAACCGTGGTGACCTAGTACATCGACGAGATCACCACAGCGGCAACGGTGAAGAAAGTTAGTCCTGGCCCCCAGACGAAGGGATACTATGAGAGAAAGCGTGGTATTGTCGATTAAGGTGCCTAAGTTTTTTGAAGGTATTACCTTCAACCAGTGTCCTGACTCCTTCTCAGAAACAGCTAGGAGGCGAGACCGATCTTTTTCGGTAGTACAAGAATCTAAAAGTTGTAAATGAACATTTTTGCGTAGAGGCTCATCCCAGTGTTTCTGAGAAAAGGTCGAGGTAGGCAGGTTAGTACTCGGACAAACACTTAACCAAGCATTTCGAGACTCAGTCAAGCACGGCACCTCAACCGATCCTAAGGAAGGGCGAATTAATATTATGTTTTATTGATAAACTTGGAAACGAATAGTCACTATATATAAACAATAAAAAGTCACATAACTTAGTTATGTGACGTTAGATTGGTGAAAACGAATATTATTTAAGAACTGATTTAGGAGTCTTTTAATCTAGGTGGTATATGGTTGTGACGATTTTGATAGCGTTTGTAAAATTACACATTAGAAGTACTGGAAGTTCCCTCCACTCGTTGTGTAGCACCCACAGTAGTACCATATTCATCATGTAATATATAACTATTAGATATGTAGTAAAAACCTAGGCCTTATTTAGGGTTCGACAGTTGTGTAACTGTTGGGAATTATTGAGTAATATGTTCGAAATTGAACGGAATACTCCAGCATTACACAAACAGGAGATGTAGAAACATATGTAAGAAGTAAACTCAAACAAAACGGCAGTTGATGGTTAAGTCAGCAATTTATCATTATCGATTTATATTACGTTATGTTACATGTATTTTATAACTCTTATTAAGATAAGTACCAAATAAATCGATTCAATTAAATGCTTTTTAATACATAGCTGTGACACTATTGGCCTCGAACGATCAAGGAACAGAGATAAAGATAACTACGTATGCGCAGAAATGCGTTGACCTGGAGACGCCTGCGATAACCACACAGGTCATCTGCTTGCCCTAAAGACCTATACAGACTGACGTTGTTTACTATCGACTGTCAACTGAGAATAATATATTTTATTTATAGGGACGTTCGATTTTGTGTGTCAAAAATATTTTGATACTTCTAAATGAAAAGTACCTATTGAAGAATTAGCTTTAAAAAAATAATCGATCGAACAGTTTTTGACAAAGTTATATTTTTATGTTTTATTTATAGGAAAAAATATTTGCTTTTAAATTTTAACAATAAAACAAAAATATTTTTGAGATTACAGGAAACTCAATTAAAACCTTATCTATAATTTTTTACTTATATTAGAGGTATAAAGAGAAAGAACGAATTTTGTATGTTTGTTTATATGTGGAGAGTAATCTCTGGAACCACTGTACCTGTTTAAAAAAATCTTTCACCATTTGGAAGGTACGAGCACATTATTCCAGATGGGCATAGGTTATATATTACTTATCCGGGCGAAAACATGAGTGAATGAGTTGTTCTGTAAGAAAACTATAAGTATTTTTATCAGTTAGAACCTCGGTAGCGACAATAGCCAATAAATAAATAAGGCAATAAATAAATAAAGAAATTTATTGATTTTTCATACAATGGCTCTGTTGCCGCGCTTTACTTGTAGCCTGTGAAACAGCAGACACCGGACCGTCAAACCAATAAATACCTTTTCAATACATACAAATACGAAAAAATGTAAATCGAAACGTGAAGGGTGCAGAACATCTCTATAAGTCGAATGTGGATGTATGAGTATGTGTGAGAGGATGAGGTTTATAATGGGTATAGTTCTCAAAATTGTACATGAACACGTTGCAAATAGAACAAAATACTGTTACAGTTTTGGCTATCTGTCGTTCTGATTAAAAGTTCAATGAAATTCATTAAAGTTGACAACGCGTTAAAAATAAAAATAATTTTTTTACTCTAATAATAACTAAATGTAGCTGGCAGCTTCTTCCGGCAACGAATCAGTTTGGATATTCAAAGAAATAATGCTGCCAGTTTGTTGGGCATCCTAAACAATGACAGTTATCTAAGCGTCAACTTCGAGTGAGTTTATCAATTAAGAGAATACTTAGTTTTGAGTTTGTAAATATTGATGTTAAGATATGTATGTAATTATTTACTTCAATAAACACTTTCATTTAATAGTTTAAAATTTTAACTTACTTAAAACCGAAGAATTGCTAATAATCTAATACACACATACACACACTGCAACCACAGAACTAACACCCACATTTACCGTTAAAATACAACTCACTCAAGTGCCCGTAATTAAATAGTTGGTAGAATACGAACTTCACTAATCAAGCGAATTTCGTTCACAAACTTTTAGCGAGGAAAAACCACGTGTTGCGCGGGAAACCTTGCACACTAATAAAAGCGGGAAAAACAGTTTTATAGACGCTTAGTGGACACGCTCCACGCTCCACTCTTTCCCACTAGTAACTGACAACTGACCGTACGTTAGGTATTTACCTACGTACATATAAATAATTTATTTTCATATAACATAGACGCATCAAAGTAACATACACATCGATAATATAAACAGGAATGATGAGGGAAACACAAAAAGTTCCAATCTCCTTTATTTTTGATCGGCGATGATGATTCTATATTTGAATTTTTGCCAATGACATTGTAACTCGCGTTCAAAATAAAATAAAAATTCCAAATTAAAATAAACACATTTTTATTGCCTATTATTACATATCATAATATTCTTCAACATCACTTTTATATACGAAAAAATGATTTATCGAAACATGAAACATTAAAGAGAAGTCCACTTTCAAATAATTAGTTGCAAAATATGTGAGATGTGCTATATTAATATGATTTATGACTAAAAAGTCTTTAGTGCAGTATTACTGTAAGTATTCGTTCCTAAAAGTTACATAACTACTGTGTACATTGTACATATAAGTATTAATTTTAAAATAACAATGTATTTCTTAGTATTACCCAATATTATCTAATCCTCGTTTTAAAGCGTATCTGTACCTACTTCAAATATATAAAATAAAGTTACTAATTTAACGGATTCCGTTTATTATTAGTCTAGAGCGTACCTGTAGGTACGTATCGATTTTTATAACGTAAAACCAAGAAGATGAATATCGAAACGACTACTTATTGTTGTTTTATATTTCTCCTGGCAACCAAAAATCAATATTAACCAATCAGACTGGCGCATACTGGGAATATTTCAATACGAGTACAGTACACGCAGTATTCGAATACAAGCTTTGTTCAATTTCGACATTGAATTAGGTACGATAATATTCCTAATACATCTACTTACAAACAAGAAATGTTATTTGTTTGTTTTATTTTCATTCACATGAAAACTATTAAATCACTCCACCTCGAAACAAAGGCTAAGAATGGCTAGGATTGGCCAGCACTACACAAGAAAGGGCACCGGTAAAAGATGTAACGTAAAGCTGCAATGTAATGGTACTAAATTGTGATTCAAACAACATGCTTGGTGTGCCGACAGATTTATTAAAAGTAAGGGGCAGCTGAAAGCAAATGACCAAAATCGATAATGTTTTAATAATTGATCAACTTTGTCGTTGTACGACGCAATCTAATATCGGTATGAATACGTAACAAAAAACATGTAATCTATTAAGTTTTAAGTACGAATTGTTATAAAAAGTTAGATTTTATATGAAAACATTGTATTTATTTCGCTAAAATACTAGCGAGAAGTTTTAGTCACTATATGACCTATATCACCACTATATGATGATATAATTATGTCCAAAACCCTTAAAGGGAATTGAATTCGTGCAATGCTGACAAGAATGGCTGTTTAACAAAATCATCTATTTTTTGGTAATTATAATATTTTGTTAACAGTTATTGTGTTACAATAAAATATTATTTTGCCTTCAAATTAATGTATGGTTTATATATGTAATGTGTGAATAATAAGTACTTTTGTACGATATACGTGTACTACTTAAATTATATGACGGCAGGAAATATGACAGTCCAATTTGTCGAGTTTCTATTCCATAAGTGGGCGTAGACAGAAGTCTCAAATTATCACAAAATACAGATATATCGATACATCTGTACTGCTATATAAATCTGTAGCGTCTCTCTGTAATTACAATTATTATTTTACTGTCAATATTTTGTGATAAATAGTCATTTTATGATTCACTGACTTCGATTCTAACATTTTTAAAATGTTTGTCTGTCTGTCTGTCTGTATGTCCTTTCATAACTCAAGAATGGCTTGACCGGTCTTGAAGAAAATTAATACACAGTAAAAACATGTAATTGCGCAAAAAGTAGCCTACTTTTAAATCGAATCTTCCCACAAAGGCGTAAAAAGGGGATGAAACTTTGTAGAGGAAATGCTAAACCGCTGAACCGATTATAATGAAATTTTACATTGAAGTAGTTTGACATCAAAAAACGGATATAGACTACTTTTTTTTATCAAATATCTACCCTTAAGAATGTGAAAAAGGGGATGAAACTTTGTATGGTAAATGCTAAACCTCGGCAACGATAAAATTTGGTGCGATGATAGACTTTATTTATCAAAAACACATCCCATTTTATATCAAAAATCTACTACTCCTAAAGGGGTGAAAAGGGGGAAGAAACTTTGTATGGGAAAAGCTAAATCGCTGAACTGATTATGACGTGGCATGAAGATAGTTTGACACCTGGAAAACGGACATAGGCTACTTTTTCAACAGAAACCTACACCTAAGGGAGTGAAAAGTGGGATGAAACTTTGAATGGGAAATGATAAACCGCTGAACCAATTGTGATAAAATTTGGTACAGAGATAGTTTGTGTCCGGAAGCAGAGGTAGGTTAGATGTAGACTTTTTTTTTAAATTTGAAAGTGGGAAAGCTACGAAAAAATTGTCTGTCTGTGATTTCGTAATAAAGACTTTTTTTTAAGCTTAAATGGTTGGTTCCACGTAACCAAAACCCAAATACGCTGTATTAAAATTTTTGGCTGTCTGTTTGACGGCTAAAGCAATTTTGACGGAACTTTTAATGGCCGATAGAAGACTTTCATCTAGGTTACTTTTTCTACCGGCGAAATACAAATTTAACGTGGTCGGAACTGCGAGGTATAGTTCAAATAAAAACATGTTATGTGAACAACGTAAATGTTTAGACTTTCCACACTATTTTAAGTTACTGTTAGTTTAATTTATAGAGTACTTTCAAAAATAAGATCTATTTACTTGGAAGATAAATTCCGCTTAGTCCATTACGTAAAATCTAAATAAATCTTCTCCTTCTATCTACGTATACAAATAAAATTCAATTGTCACATGTATGACGGAGATTGTTCGACCGAGTTGGCTGATTTCTTTTTTCGTTCTGTTCGTTATTGTCAGAACAGGTTTGTATTAAAGAAAATTTTTACAAAATCCACGGAAAAAGTCGAAAAGTAAGATGGTATTTTTGTATGAAAATCTCAATAAAAAAAATTTGGTATGTTTCAAACATTCAACATCCCACTAGGGTGATGCCAGGGCGGGTCATTAGGATATAAACAAAAATCAATTAAGATATTGTATAGACTCAGGTGTTACTTTGCGGAAATCCATTTCATGTGATAAATTCCCAAAATAGATAGGATTCGGTCAGCGAACCGGTTGTATTCGGTGCTGGTTAGCTGACCGAATCCTATCTCTGGTATATTCTGAGGATACTCCGTTGAGGGGCGAAACACGTGTCGATTGGTGGTTTTTGGAGTTTGAGCGGAAAATAGCTAAAGACTTTGGGAATTTATCACAAAAATCAATTGCCATATGTACAACGGCACATCACGTGAGAACGTCTTGACCAATTTCGCTGATTTCTTTTATGTTGTTTACAATTTTCAGGACAGAGTTTGCATGAAAGAAAGTTTTAGGAAATTCGACGGAAAAAGTCGGACATTTGGATTTTATTTTTGTATGAAAATCCCCATAAAAAAATTTGGTGTGTTGCAAACATTCATCATCCCACCCGGGCGAAGCCAGAGCGGTTCGCTAGTAATAAAATCGAAATACCACTCCCTAACAGACTGATTAAACACGCAATCTCAAAAACTACTGATCACGTGGTTTGATGATAGTTTGTCTAATATAAAAGCCCGCTAAGAAAGGGTTATTAGGGGAAAGGAGAAAGGAACTTTGAATGAAATTCTTTTAAGGAAAGGCTGTGAAATTGAGTACAAATATTGCTTATTAATAACAATATCACGACGAACCGGGGGAGCTCCCAGAAACACCCAAATTCCAAGACAAATAAGAAAAGTTCGTTTCATAAATTGACCAGGCTGGGATCCCGGTCCAGAGGAATTTGGATCCTCAGCTTGGAGCATCTGCTCTCCAAGCTGTTGGACCACCGAGTAAATGATCCATTCAAACCGGATCAATTATAAATACGTATTTCACATTTTTGTAAAATTCCACTCGCAAAAAAAGATGGAGAGTTGAACTTCAAATTAAACTGTACAAGGAAGATAGAATTTAAAAAAATATATAATCTCAATTCATTAGAGTAATTTAAGGATTATCAAGCTCCAGTCAAGTCGCGGGTAACAGCTATAATATTATAAATGCGAAAGTACCTACCTCTGTCTGTCTATTACGTTTTCACGGCTAAACCGCTAGACCGAGAATGGAAATGGATTAGGCCCTGGGATAGGACATGGATTACTTTTTATTAATACCACCATGCGGATGCAGTCACAGGAAATAGCTAGTTTTGCTACATCAGCGTTTATTGTATTACTAATGATATTAATATGTCTGTACTTTATTCTAAGCTTCTATCTTCTCGTACAGTTCGTTAAATTGTGCTGCACTCTACGTTATATCCATATCTTTGTCCATATCCCAATTTGCAAAACTTATAAATGAAGTTATTTATGTGCGAGTGTGTATGCCTTTGTTGTGCTTCATTATAATATTAAATGTACAGTAGGTATAATAGGCAGTTCTAGGTCTCGATAGTGTTATTTAGAACACTGCATTCTTGCGGCTTCCAACACGACTAGTTACAATGGCCGAGTAGAACGGTGAATGCAGCTTTATGTTAACATTCCTAGCTTTGACCGAAATGAATTGTATAGATTGTTACTAGGAAACTAATTTCCGCTTTTGATTAATTTTTGCACATAGTAAGGCGTTGCTATGTGCAAAATACATATATTATGACACAAATAAAATTTGGAATACATTAATGACAATCTTCAATTTTTTATTTGATTTGTAAACGAATGTGAAAGTGTCTTTTCTGATTACCCCGTTAGGAGTACAGCGTGAGGATATGTATCTATGAAAGTATTTTGTGATTTTTGAAGTTGATACTATTTTCGTTTAAAATCGCACAGGGTTTACCATTGAAATGTAGTTAAGACCTGATGATGGATTACAGCTTAAACAAAAGAAATCCTTAACGGTTTATAGATTTTGATACTTTAAATAAGTTTCGTTTCAGATTTGAAAAAAAGTTAAAGAAAACTCTTAATATGTATTTAGAACAAAGCCACATAAATGAGAAAATAAATACATTTTTAAAAAAAATATTAAACCATTTTCAAAATAAAAACGCCGAAAACAGTTCTGAAAACTGCGAAGTGCTTTTATTAATCAAAATCGAGTATAAAAATTACTTCATAAATATGATGCAAATACCTATGTTTAATGATGTTATATTTACAAAAGAGGTAGATAGGTTTCATTAGTACTAACGAGGTACTAATGCAGGCAAAATATCGTACGAAGATTGTCCCGGTTACGCACACACGTAAGCCGTACCCTTTGTTTATGCACACTATAATTATAACAAAATGACGAAGTGTGAACATGATAGCATGACAATTACCGTAAGCAAAGTGAGACAAATATACATTGCACGGCGACGCTATTAGACGCTCTCTGTCATACTTGGTAACTGGGGTATTATCTGTCGCTTTTTGTTTTTTTATGATTTAATATTTTACTGATATTTTAGATTTTGGAAAAACGATGACACAAATGAATTAAATAAGTATACTTACGCACGATATGTGATTCCGGAACCTTTGGAAGTATTGTTAGTATACTTTTTGGAGTATCTAATAACGCAGGATGGTAATTTAATAATAGTATTAGGAACGCACAACCGAATTGACACTGTCGTTACGAAAATGAGCACCAAGTTGGCTAATTAGCAAAGTTTTCGGGTGCCACTTTTCGAGCACAAGTAACTCATCTACCTCTTTTGTAAACATAACATCATTGTCTATGGTATATAATTGAATTTGAAAGTTATTGAAGTCGGTTGTAATCAATAAACAACAACAGAAAGTTTACTAGTTTGATGCGCTTGGCACAGATTTAGTAACTGTCAAATTTAATTATGTAGGTATTTATATCGTACTTATGAAGTTATTTTTGTACTCTACTCTTTTTATTTGCTTTGAGTTTATATCTTGATCGAAGGTTTCTGTAAGGTTGCACCAGTATAAGTTAAGAAATAGTTACAAATAAAAATTATGTTTTATATCTCTTGCACATTGTGGAGTGAAAATAAAAAATGAATTATTGCCAGTATTCTGACATTCTTTTTCTACTTTTCTAGTCTTTTTCTAGTTTTTCAAAATACTTGAGTAAATCAATCCAAAAATATTTTTTAAAGTCACAATAGGTATTTAACGAGTATTTGATCCACATTCGCACAACAATTTGTTAGTCCTCATGTAATTCATTCATACCTACCTTTAGGTTCAGTGTAATTTTATTCAGCAGTTGTTCTGGCTTATCGCCAGTGCGGTGTCGATGCTCGGTCGCTTTAGTATGGACATCCATCTTTCGTCGGCTGTCGAAATTATAAAATCATGACTCGGGGGACAAATAAGTCATCACAGTATTATTAATAAATATAAAATTTGAAATAGGTTACCATCGTCACTTTTTATAGTGTATAAATTACTTCAATAAAAATACAATGTAAATGGCGTTATTTAATAATGGCCATTTTTTATCGACAGCTCAACAGAAAAACACTGCCTCGCCTAAAACAGGATGTCAAAAAAAAGGATATCTTTTGTGATAAACAAAAAGCAAAGAAGAAAGTATGTTTTAAATATTTGAATGAAAATCGTGGATACTGAGGATGCCGTACACGTACTTGGTATTACATTTTCTTTACCTATTTAACACTGTCACTGTGCTGTAAACTTGTTGCAGCTTGGAGGGATTTGATACTCGCTTGCTACTCGCCTAATACCGGATAAGAGCTCATTGGTATTGAGACGCTAAACGGACGACCAATTTCATACTTTAAAACGTATACATAGATATTTTTATAGTTCTTGTTGATAATTTTTGTACATAGTGTTGATAATGACAATGGAAGTAAGAATTACTACAGCTGTCATATATACCAGGCAGTGGCGTGCATAGGGATTCAGGATAGGGCAAGCCTGATACACATGTTCTTCATTGTTTATGTAAAAGTAAAGGGAAGGCTAAAATATTGTAGATTACTAATTAATCAAGACTGGCACAACCGGTGGATAAGAAGAGAGGAAAGAGATCGCTCCCCGCGTTATTTTTCAAGAAATCAATTTTAACGATATTTTGCTATTAAAAATGTACAGGAGTAAATAGTTTATCAGTTCTTTACATATTAATGACTCTCAATACATTGTTTATGCAAATTACTAAAAGAAATCACTGTATTCATATATTTTTGTAAATTCATGTGTTTTTTATGGCTCCAGTATAATTTTTTAATCGTCAAAACCAGAATAATTCTAAATATTTCCGTAATTTGAATAAAATATTTCATTCACTCATAATAATAAGTGGTAGCACCTACCTAAAACTTGATGAGAGAACCGGGAGAACAAACAAAAATCCAATCAGTTTCGTAAACTGATAAAATTGTATTTCATGCGAATTTACTAGAATTTACTAGATGCGAAACACATTCATGAGTTACATACTTTTGTACACCGATTTATTGTCTTTTATGCAATTCACAAATCAGGCGTAGGTTATAAATATAACGAAACAATTTTCAATGTCAATTAAATCTTGTATACACTTTAAGTCCTCACAATGAACACCTTATTATATTTTTTATTAAAAATAACTCACTTACGACGGAAATTTAAAAAATACTTATCCCTCGTCCACCGGCTCAAACAATTAAATATTAGGTAAAAACAATAACGTTGAATCATGTGGAATTGTATTCATATTATTCGCATCGTATCTCTCAATCTGTACAAAGTTCAGTATGAAAGCCGGGCTTTTCGCTTCGTACTAATTGCTATATAAACCCTACTAAATAAGCTATAACTTTATCGAGTTTTGCCCATTAGAGAGAAAGAAAGGTTGCAAGTCACATTGTAAGCCAATGCATGAGAGCGAGACGGCTTACATAGTTTGAGATTGCGCCTTAAGAGGTCGCGAGTGTCCAGCTCGAACGGCCATGTTGCATGCAGTCATTTATTAATTTTAAAACTGATACGATTTGAAATTAGTATTTATTTTATTATTTTATGCATGACTGAGCATTTTAGTAAGGCAAGCCAGGCTTTTGGGCTTGTATAAAGGTACCGCCACTGATACCAGACTAGTATAAAAAAAGATGGAATACCAAATGTCACGATCCCGACGTAATAAGAAGTTTAGATTTTGTTAACCACGTTTTTGTTTTGTAGTATTCATTATGATGTCAAAAGAAGTTGTCAACAACGTTGTAAGAGAGTAACAAATCGATTTTAAACTAAAAAACTCTCAAGTTTTGTGACTTGCCGTCGCGTGGGTTTAAAGGAAATACAGCATGTTTGAAAAACGATCGAGTGACTGGACAAAATGATGAGAAAGCAACAACATCCTGTTGGCGTATAGCCAACACCTCTCGATAGTGTTCTGAATTTCTAGTCAGAAATGCAAAAATTTGGGTCTAAGCTTTAAGACAAAATTTATCATAATTTAGGGCTACAATAACAGTTTTCAAAAATGTCAAACTTAGATTGGTAACCTATTTTAAAATCATTCAGCTTTGCTATTAAACCAGATCAAATCTGAAGCCAATTATAACTAGTATCTATGCACATAAATATCACATACATATCTGCAATATTTGTTCACGGCTTCTAACGCAAGATGTTAATGTTTTTGGAGTGTATGCTTCATGTACTTATAAATTACATATATGTAATTATGTAAGTATGTTTGTCTGATTCTTTGCTAGGTATTATATCTTACTGAATATGACAAACATCATATTACCAGGTTCGTCATTGATATTGATGTCATAGTGACAGTATACATATTTAAATATGGCAAAGTTAAATATAAACAATCTTAATAATTTGAAATGTCGAACATCTAATTGTTTTATTGACATAAATCAGTCCGTACATATGCTGTTATGGAGGCCTGGACTTACGCAAAATCTCAAGCGTATCACTGCCTGCTTTTTTTTGTCAGCCTACAGCACGGAAAACCTTTTCTTACCTATTTTAGTCACTCTTCCTTAGGATCGGTTGAGGTGCCGTGCTTGATTGATGCTTGAAATACCTGGTTAAGTGTTTGTCCGAGCACTAACCTGCCTACCTCGACCTTTTGTCAGAAACGCTGGGATGAGCCTCTAATATGTTTACAACTTTTAGATTCTTGTAGTAACGAAAGAAATCGGTCTCGCCTCCTGACTGTTTCTGAGGATTCAGGACTGACACACTGGTTTCAGGTAATAACTTAAAAAACTTGGGAACCTTAATTGAAATACCACATTTTCTCTTATTATATCCTTTCGTCTGTGAGTCAGGACTAACCTTCCTCACCGTTGCCGCTGTGGTGATCTCATCAATGTACTAGGTTACCACGGTTTATCCTGTTTACGTAGTGAGGGCCGCATATCACGACATGCTCCCTTAAAGTAGGCTCGACGCCGCTAGCGTTTCTGCAGACTTAAAGTTTGTCGGTATTGTGCGAAGCGACGGCAGGAAACCGTACGGTTCCTAGGAAACTTGGAAGTTCGCTGGTGTGGGACGCCATTTGTGTCCTCACACTTGCTGTTTCCCATGTACCGGCGAATTCCATGTCAGCAAGTCCCGCGGCCAGCTTTGCCGAGAACTCAAACCGACGTAAGAAAGTGACTCTCTCTGAGAGTTTCACATTTGCGCCCTTTGCAGTCGAAACTTTGGGACCCTGGGGCCCGAAGCCGATATTTCTAGAAGACTGGTCGAAGTTTTGGGAGACCGTCGAACTGGCAGCTTCTATCGCCAACGAATCACTCTGAATAGCCAAACGGCTATTCAAAGAGGTAATGCTGCCGGTCTGCTGGGCACTCTAAGCAATGACAACTTTCTAAGCGGCAACTTCGAAGAAGTCTGTTATTTAAGACAATGTTTAGTTTTAAGTTTGTAAATATTAACGTAAAGATGTGTATGTACTGATTTATGTCAGTAATTTAAAATTAATAACAAAAGAAAATAAAAATCTTAAAAGCGTTAATAAGTAATAATTGAAAATTGGTTAAGTGCGTGTACGAGTGGCGCATAGAGGGTTCCGTACGAAATAACGAAATGTCTTTATTAACGTATAATAATTAATTCATTAATTAAAGTTATGGACATTTAAATGGCTGTTAGAATGGATTTACAATATGCTTACAACATATTATACATTCTTTCTCTGATAGTTATCATAACATGAATGAATACCTAATAGTAGTCACACCTTGTCTGGCTTCCGTCCAAAATTGGCGACACTCAATTGCAAATGAGTGACTCATAGTATCTCTATGTCAAGTATTATATAATGTAATTGTAGTTACGAGTGTGTTGGAAAATAACAAGCACACAATAAATAACAAAGATTTCATTTTAACTCTGTAAATAAATCTTTGCGAAGATTTGAAATTCAGTGATTTGTACTGAACAATATTTTAAATCTAATAATAAATAAATTGATGATTCAAAATTTTTATGTGTTTTTTTAAATGCAAACAAATATTTGTTAACAAAGGTAAACAAATGTTTATGTATGTACATAGTATGTACTACATAGTTATATTGTATGTGCATAACATGTAATGATTTACTACCTAATATGTAGTACATATTTATGCGTCATATGCTCAATTACCTGATAACCTGATAATGTTAGTTTTTATTTAACTTCTCGGAGTTGCGAAACATTATTTATACATAATATTTATGTACATAATAGTTATACATAATATTTATTAAACACCCACTAAAATTACTTTGTCTAGTTATAGGTATATAAATCTCACGACTGAAGTGTATATTTGGAAGTACTGTTATTACTAGGTGACAGTAATTATTTTTATCTACTGTTTTCTCCATAAAAAAAAGAAGCGCTGAGTTTAAGTCCAGACGTCGCCGAGTGAAGTGGACTCTCATAGCTGTTTTCAGTTCATGCAGCAACGAAGAGGAAAATCAACTAAAAGATCACTAATGTTGTAGAAGTTACTACATAAGTGTCAAAAAAAAGTATGTCATTGTCTTATAAAAGTAATAAAAATATAGAAAGAACAGAAAAAGACATTTCTGTCAAATAATTATACGTACGAGTATAGTTTCTTATATTGACAAAGTAGATAAGGAGAGGCCATCACTTATTAAATTCATGAACAATTAGCTTATTCTCTATCTATACAAAATGGAATCCTTTTGCTTATTGTTTTGGTGGTCCAACATGATGTGACTAAAGAACAATGGCAGGATTTTATATGAATTTTTCGTGAGCGTCTCAGAATATAACTTGTACAAAACTTAATCATTTCATTTACTATTTTTTTTATACGAAATTAATATTCCTTGTAGAAGCCAAGAAAAAATTGTGTATTTAAAAGAACAGTTTATTGATAATCTTCCATTTCTATTTTTATCTGTGGAAATATATTCAGTTCAGCCGCTAGTATGTAGCATGCTTTCCACTATATTATTTGTTTTTATTGCAACACAAAATGAAAACATTCTTCAGAATCGTGAAAATATGTAATGTAATTGATGAATAAAACAGATTAACTCACTCTTCGGGCTTTACAATTGATTATTATTGAGAAACGAGCTCAATGTTTATGGCAACTCTTTTTATGTGTTATCTGTGTGAACACAGTCTGTGATTCGGTTTTTGAGTTTAATGAAATGTTTCTGTGATTTTGTAAATATTAGATATGGTTGATTTGGTGATTGGAAATTAAAATAATTACAAATATAAAAGTATTTAAATATTATCGGCCCATTCCACAGCAATTATTTTTCAAAACACATTAGAACAATTATTTTGTTCAGCTGAAGAAAAATGGTGCTAATACGCAACTAAAAAAAGTTGACATCGACATTTTAACGATTATAGTCTGTGATTAGTTCAGTTTCGACTTTGCGCTGTATGCTTTTTATTTTTTTGATTTATCATTAGTTTTAGTCAAAAATGCATTAGACACACCTATTGTAGGTTATTGCGACTTGAATCGACAATGCATCAGAATAATGTGCCAGTAATCGTCAAGCTGTACACTATAATAGCTGTAATAAATGATGAGAAATAAATGCATAACAAAATATGAATATATATATATATACTCCATACTAATATTATAAATGCGAAAGTCTCTCTGTCTGTCTGTCTGTCTGTCTGTTCCGTTTTCATGGCTAAACCGCCGGACAGATTTTGATAAAATTTGGCATGGAGATAGTTTGACACCAGGGGGTGAACATAGGCTACTTTATTTTTTTTAAATCTACCCCTAAAGGGGTGAAAAGGGGGATGAAACTTTGTATGGGAAATTTTTAACCGCTGAACCGATTAAGATGTAATTTGGTACAGAGATACGCCTTTTCTATTAAAAAAAAGCAGTTTTCTTTTTTTTTATCAAAAATCTACCCCTAAAGGGGTGAAAAGGGGTATAAAACTTTATAGGGGAAATGCTAAACCGCTGAACCGATTAAGACAAAATTTAGTACATAGATAAAACCTTTTCTGTTAAAAAACATAGATTTCTTTTTTTTTTCAAAAATCTACCCTTAAAGGAGTGAAAAGGGGATGAAACTTTATAGGGCATACTAATGTTAAAAATGCGAGTCTCTGTTTGTCTGCCTGTCTGTCTGCTTGATTTTTATGGCTAAACCGCCCGACCGATTCCGATAAAATTAGACATGGAGATAGTTTGACACCAGGGAATGAACATAGGCTACTTTATTTTTCAAAAATCTACCCCTAAAGGGGTGAAAAGGGGAATAAAACTTTGTATGGGAAATTTTTCACCGCTGAGCCGATTAAGATGTAATTTGGTACAGAGATACACCTTTTCCATTAAAAAAACATTTTTGACGCAATTAACAATTATTATTGAACACTCAATTATCCTGTTATCATAAAAACTGATGTCAAGCCGCACACTGTTGCCACTTGCAAGCGAGCATGTAGATACAGATAAATTTTTCGCACTTTGTATTCGTGTTCGTTCACGTAAGGTTTAGTCACAAACGCAAGTTTAAGTACGTAAAAAATAAATGATACCAGACCGATTTTCGTGTCGGTTCTTCTCAGTGTCCAGGTTTTCTTTTTGTTTGCACGAAATTTGGCCACTTTTTTATTATATCGTAAATCTTGTCGCCCGGGCTAAGTGTGGACATCAATTGCCGATGCGCAAATAATATTTCTCCTAAAACTTTGAGAATTAAATATTTTGCTGTAACCCTTTTTGCTGTATTCTGTTAAAGTTTTCTTTTTATTAAAAATCTACCCCTAAAGGGGTGAAAAGGGGATGAAACTTTATAGGGGAACTTTATAATGCTAAACCCTAACCATATGGGTATCAAATGAAATAGAATACGCAGGGGAAGGTAGATACATATGTGACGTCACCATAAATCCAATATGGCGAATGTTATGATATTCATTTTCAAATCCAAGATGGCGATTATTACTTTTTTTGGATAAATCGATACGGGTATCAAATTCTAGGTTTCTCGGGGTGCTGATTACGAAAATTATGTTTATTTTCGAATCCAAGATGGCGATTATTATTTTTTTGGATAAATCGACATAGGTATGATATTCGAGGTTTCTCTGGGTGCTAATTACGAAAATGATGTTCATTTTCAAATCCAAGATGGCGAATATTACTTTTTTTGGATAAGTCGATATGGGTATCAAATTCTAGGTTTTTCGCGGTGCTGATTACGAAAATGACTTTTATTTTCAAATCCAAAATGGCGAATATTACTTTTTTGGATAAATCGATATGGCTGTCAAATTCTAAGTACCTCACGGTGCTGATTACGAAAATGACGTTCATTTTGTAATCTAAGATGGCGAATTTTTTTTTTTTTGATAGATCTACATGGGTGTCATGTTCTAGGTTTCTCGGAGTATTGTTCAATACCAACAATATGGGTGTCAAATGAAGTGGAATATGCAGAGGAAGGTTTTTGTATATGTGACGCTATCATAAATTCAATATGGCGGATGTTCCATAATAGGAAATAACTTTTTCGTTCAACACCAAGAATATGGGTATCAAATGAAATGGAATACGCAGGGGAAAATTCCCGGACATGTGACGTCATCATAAGTCCAATATGGCGGATGTTCCATAATAGGAAATAAGTTTTTCGTTCGACACCAACAATATGGATATCAAATGAAATCAAATACACAGGGGATCGTTTCTGGACATGTGACGTCATCATAAATCCAATATGGCGGATGTTCCCTATGGAAATAATTTTTTTGTTCATTACCAACAATATGGGTATCAAATGAAATAGAATACGCGGGAGAAGGTTTTTGTATATGTGACGTCATCATAAATCCAATATGGCGGATGTTCCATAGAAGGAAATAACTTTTTCGTTTAAAACTAACAATATCGGTATCGAATTAAATGGAATACGCAGGTTTTTGTATATGTGACGTCATCATAAATCTAATGTGGCAGATGTTCCATTATAGAGAATAACTTTTTTTTTAACACCAACAATATATATTCATATTTTGTTGTTATTGTATATATATATATATATACAATTCCTTACGCTATATCCTTAACGGTGTAGCCAAATAGGATTGCCTGCCAAGCATCGCATTCCTTACATAGAAGATTCATGTCAGCAGGGTACACAAACGGTGTGACACTGCCGGCATTGCTTCAGGCCCCACTTCCTTATCAGTGCCATCTCAGTCCAACAATTTGACTAATTCCTCAAATTCCAATCACAATCGCACACCTTTTTGGAAATATATTGGTTCGCTCAAAAACAATGTATGCTTAATAAAGCGTATTCCACGTGGCGCACGCATCAACGTTGCCAAATCTCCTAATTTAATAATACAAAGAATATTAAACCGAAATGACAAATGCGATTGGGAAGAACTGCTCATTTTCGGTTAGAGAACATTATGTTTGGAACAAAACGATAAAGACAAAATTTCCTTAACACAAAAAATTAAACATAAGTGCTCTAACTCTTCAGTTCCGAGCATTCATGTTCGGCCCATTTATAAATCTTTCAATTCTGACAGTATTCCAAAAATAGAAACAAAAATTAGCGACGGCGATCTAAGAGGTGCCGCTCACTTGCTATTTTCCAGCGATGTTTTGGCACCGAATACGGCCGAGACTCTTTTTGCTCTCAGATCAAAGCATCCCTCTTCCTCTGTGGCTTGTTGTCTGCCAGATCCCTCACATCCAAATGATGTGTCGACTCGAGCTACGGAGGAAGATGTGCTTGCCGCAATACATTCTTTTAAAAGCGGTTCCGCGGGAGGTCTCGATGGCTTAACGCCACAACATTATAAAGATCAGATTACAGGCTCTGTCGGTGATACCGGTAAGGCACTCTTATCTAGTTTAACAGCACTAATAAATATTATGCCGGCTGGTAAGGTGCCCGCGGAGATAACCGACATCCTGTATGGTGCTAATTTATGTGCCCTGAAAAAAAAAGACGGTGGCGTTAGGCCAATTGCCGTAGGTGCAACTATACGCCGCATTGCCACCAAAATTTGTTGCTGTCACATTCTCTCTACCGTATCAAACTATTTTTGTCCTACACAAGTAGGTTTTGGCTCAAAGAGAGGATGTGAAGCGGCAGTGAATGCGGCGCGTGCTTTCTTGACACACGATGGAGGTGAGGTACTCCTCAAAGTAGACATAAAAAATGCATTTAATTCTGTTGATAGATCCACCTTGTTGACACAGATAAAACAGCATGTTCCGGACATATATCCCTACCTCTGGCAATCTTACAGCAGTCCTTCAAAATTAATATATAAAGATAATTTATTACATTCCGAAGTTGGCTGTCAACAAGGTGATCCTCTCGGACCAGCTATTTTTAGTCTGGCTATCCATCCTGCGATTTGTAATTTAAATTCCAAATTTAATATTTGGTACCTTGACGACGGAACAATAGGAGGTAAAGCAATTACTGTTTTAGAAGACCTTAAAACCCTCATTCAAAGGTATAAAGATATTGGCTTAGAATTGAATTTTTCTAAATGTGAACTCTTTGTTTCCGATTCTGTTCCAACTATTACAAAAAATGAAATAATTAATAAATTTAACAATCTGGCACCAGGTATTAAAGTCTTGTCAAAAGAATCGCTGTACCTCCTAGGTGCTCCCGTCTTAGATGACTCCATACCCTGCTTTATCAATGATCAAATACAAAAATTTAGCCAGTCTTCAGACAAACTTTTCAAAATTAATTCCCACATGGCTCTCCTCATTGTCCGCTTTTACCTTTTCGTTCCAAAACTTACATATGCTCTTCGCTGTTCTCAGCTTTTTAAATTTCAAACGCTTTTAAAATCTGTAGACAATATTCTAAAAAATACATTATCTAAAATATTAAATTGCTCCTTTGTTGATGACAGGGTCTGGAATCAAGCCTCGCTTCCCATCTGTTATGGAGGCCTGGGCATACGCAAAATCTCGAGTGTGTCACTGCCAGCTTTTCTTTCGTCAGCCTACAGCACGGAAAACCTTTTCCTATCTGTTATTCGCCCTTCCTTAGGATCGGTTGAGGTGCCGTGCTTGACTGATGCTCGAAATGCTTGGTTAAGTGTTTGTCCGAGTACTAACCTGCCTACCTCGACCTTTTCTCAAAAACACTGGGATGAGCCTCTATGCAAAAATGTTAATTTACAACTTTTAGATTCTTGTAGTACCGAAAAAGATCGGTCTCGCCTCCTAGCTGTTTCTGAGAAGGAGTCAGGACACTGGTTGAAGGTAATACCTTCAAAAAACTTAGGAACCTTAATCGACAATACCACGCTTTCTCTCATAGTATCCCTTCGTCTGGGGGCCAGGACTAACCTTCTTCACCGTTGCCGCTGTGGTGATCTCGTCGATGTACTAGGTCACCACGGTTTATCCTGTTTACGTAGTGCGGGCCGCATATCACGACATGCTGACTTGAATGACGTCATTCGGCGGGCTCTTGTCGCCGCTGGCGTTCCTGCAGTCTTAGAGCCTGTAGGTATTGTGCGCAGCGACGGCAGGAGACCGGATGGTTTGACGCTCATTCCTTGGAAACTTGGAAGATCGCTGGTGTGGGATGCCACTTGTGTCGATACACTTGCTGTTTCCCATGTGCCGGCGACTTCCAAGTCAGAAGGTGCCGCGGCCAGCACTGCCGAGAACTTGAAGCGGCGTAAGTATGCGACTCTCTCTGAGAGTTTCATATTTACGCCATTTGCAGTCGAAATTTTGGGTCCCTGGGGCCCCGAAGCCCATCGACTGGTTTCTGATATTTGTAAGAGACTGGTCGAGGCTTCGGGAGACCGCCGGGCTGGCAGCTTCTTCCGCCAACGAATCAGTTTGGCTACTCAAAGAGGCAATGCTGCCAGTCTGCTAGGTACCTTGAGCAATGACAGCTTTCTAAGCGGCAACTTTGAGGAAGTTTATTATTTAAGATAATGTGTAGTTTTAAGTTTGTAAATATTAACATATGTATGTACTTTTTATTAATAAGTAAAATTGTATCTACTATTTTCACACCACAAACGATACAACATGTACGTAATATTTATCAAGTATTTACATATTATTTTTGTTTGCAATTCCTTTTTTCGGAGCATCGTTTATCGAGTTTGTAGTTCATACGTCAAATTAATGGTTTTTACGTAAATAGTTTTATTCTTCCCATAGGATTTATAAAAACCGCGACACCGCCTATATACCGCCGCAATTACGCCTCAACTCCTGATCAGTCATCGTAGTTATATTTTTGATTCTTTGTCTGCCGTAAGAGGCTTATTTCTGTAAAGAGGGCTCGGGTGCGTTTCATGGAAGATCCCGAAGCCCCTCAACATGCTTTTTTTATTTTCTCCACTTGCCCCAAAGACGACCACCACCCGAGATTTTGTGGATGAAAGTTCCACATAATCCAGTACCTCGCCGGGTTGGCTTGTGAATGTTTTTCCAACGATACCTAAAATATTTACATTTGATTCAATGGAAAATATTGTGATGAAGACTGCGTTTCTTTGCACGCTCACCTCGATGATCAAATGTTCCAGTGTCTGTCCTAACAATTTCCTCAACGAATCACTTTAAAAATATCGAAATACAACTTCTTTAAGCGGGAAATACGATGTGATAATCCAAGGAGGTTATTATTACATAACTCATATAGGTTACGCATCTAGGTCTAGTTATAAACGGAATCGTAATTAATTTTGTCGTCTCGTAGAAATGCAATAAATATAGAAATTTATTTCTGTGTTATTTCCGTAGGTAAATAATTTAAGTATGATATTAAATAATATTACGATATAAACTTTTAAATTTGCGCGTTACATTATAAAATATCTAAAAACACGGAAAATTATTTATGTTTCATCACGATATACTCTATTACCTTTATTTTCGGTTGACGTACGGCCGAGTTGCATCGATCGTGGCCTCAAGTAAACTATAGCAGCAAGCCTCACTCTGTGTTCGAGGCAGATTTTGTATCATCTACCTCCGATATTTGTAAATAATTATTAGGTTTCCTAAACACAACAGAATCACAGCATTCTACGCTGTTGATAAATTGTATCCGTTTTCCCGATTGCAATTTTTGTGTCACTTGATTTCGATCGCTTCACGCACAACTCATGTAGAAAAGTGGCGATAGATGGAAAGGACTTGTGGGCGATGAAATTCTATCCAATGATAAGTATCCGGTTGGAGAAGATGTTCCGCTATCGCTCATTTGGTCGTTTATTGGTTTACATTAACATTACAATATTTCCAATAAAATAAAACTTTCACGAAGATCAAATGAAATAAATATTTCGAAGTTACACTGAATGCTTTACTTATTTATCATAAATACTATCGCTACATTCCATCATAATTCCATAAGTATGAATGGATGTGCAATTTGAGTTTTTGAGACTAGTTTTATGTAATTCATTGTTATTGACACTTATTGATACATGTATGATAGGTACTCGAGCTAGCTCAGCAGACATTGTTCTGCCCTTTCAGTTAGGTGGCGTGATGAGTTTATAAAAATTTGGTTATAATGATTTGACTACAGTGTCACTTATCAAATCCTAGAATAGCTAAGTCATCGATGATCATGATTATGGAATATGATGTCGAATTTTCTATTAATTCAGAAATTACACTATCAGACTCAACAAGGATTGTTTATAAATAAAAATTGTCCACAGAGTATTATATTAAATAAAGCGGGACGGTTATACATTCATTATGATATATGAGTGTAATTCATGTTATTAAGAGTATGTTATATATAAATTAAGAATTTATTCATGCTTTAATGTTTATTAATATACCTACTTGCTACTTGTATAATACTGATATATTATTATATCTTGTGAATATTGCTTCTCATATTTATACGTATTGATTAATACATTACAACACAAACCACAAATAAACACATTTGTTTAACCCAGAAAAATGGATTTTACTAGGGAGGGATTCCAAAAATTTCGCGTTAAGGGGTAAAAATTTAAGCCAAGCTATTTTATTTGCTTTTAATATCAAATGCAGTTTAAACGGAATACCTAGTAACGAAAATTGATACTCAGATGCTCTCTAATATACAAAATATATAAAAAACATATGTATTTCGAAAATATTTGTAAATCTTGGTAATTTAGAGATATTAACGGATTTAGAGGTATTAAAAGAGAAATGAATTAATCGATGTTAGAACCATTAGAAAGAAATTGTTTTTGTTTCTTCAGGAGTGCATTGTTGTGATCAATTTTTGACATTAACGAAATTGTAGGAAATGAAACATATGTAATTAGGCCGCAGATGTTTGATTTACGATATGTATAATCATCATGATGTGTTTTTTACAGGTGTATGTAAATTATCACTTTACGGTATGTTGTTTTGTACTATACGAGGGTATAGTAAATTTCAAATTTTAAACAATATTTTGAGATTTATTAGAGACCGTTCTAGTAGGTTATATTTCAAATTTTTTTAATAAAAATAGCTGATTTAATATAAACCTCCTAAGAAAAGTGGAACTGTTTGTTAGAAATGCCCCCATTACGTCCACCCAGGGCATAAATTCATTCCTGCACAGATCGCATTCGCTCCGCGCCTTTCGAAAATGGTCTTTAACGTCTGCCGGGCTTTGAGTAAATAATGTTCTTTGAATTTATCGCCATAATAAATGTTGGGGTTCCCTTTTTCTATGAAAATAAGTTAAAATTTACTGGTTAGGGGTTAATATTATGGTAGTTTTGGCTGAAAACAAATATTTTAGTTGTGTTGAACCCTGCGTGACATGTGTTTCTGCTACAATTTACTCGTTCTTCGGGTTTAAGCGGTTGTTATGGGTATACTTTTTTCCGTATGGTACCCTGTTCTTTAACATAAACTACATTAGACTCTTAAAATGAAAATGTGTATTTGCATACAATATTTAACAGTTGCTCACATTGATAATCTTTTTGTGAAATAGGTTTCTGTAATGACTGTAACATGTATATATTTTTGGTAAAATCTTGTCTTTGGAACGTAAATAATAAGTAAACGTATGAAAGACAACCCTTTTAATTGATCTTAGTATGTAGTAAAGTTGTGCTCCAACCCTTCAAGCCGCATCGATTAAAATCACATGGGGCGAAGTTTTGTTTGTGTATAGAAATTTGCTAACATGCTTCCGAGTGAGATCAGATTGCTGAAATTATAGAGATCAGAGTTTAACAAGTTTATTGATATATAATTAATGAACTTTTGAATATTGCTGTAAAGTTTACATGCATACTATATTGTCTGTATTTATAAATTTACACTTGTATTATTAATGTTAACACTGCGAAAATATTATTTGCAACAATTTGAATTATATTTAATTAGAAGTGATTACAAAAATGAAATCGAGGTATGTATCTAATTAAACTTTTAAGTAGAAATTTTAGTAATATTCGTTTGAAATACGGTAGTTAGATATGATTATGTTTGTGCATCGTACGGTCTAAAGTTTAAACGACTGATGTAAATAGGTACCTAAATTAGAAATATTAACAGTTTTACCAAGTACAGCTTGCGTGATGTGTGATGTAATTTCTTTGTCAATAATCTAACCTAACCTAACAACTGAATAAATTAAAACTATTTAATACGTTTATTGCCTTTGAAATTCTATGATTAGTATATCAGAAATATTAATGAAAGTAGATTACCACAATGCACAAAATACGTCTTACTACATGTTTCTGTCTATTAGTAAACTAACATGATTTCGAAATAATATACACACCCTCGATCAAGCTCAATCAAAAATAAACGTTGCAGTTGTAAACATATATTTTTGTGGATATCAAATCCACCATGTGACCAGTCGGCGGAATTTAACCCGGGGAATATGCTCAAAAATATACGCGAGTATATTTTGGAAAACCCTGGAACGATACTCTTTATCCGGGATTAAATTTTGCAGAGGACCGACTTTGCGACGACTCGATGGGCCCATCTGAACAGATAAAGGGGATGGGCATGTTGAATATAATTTAGCATTTTTTTGCGCTGGTGATTATGAAACATTTTTGGCTACGTCCATTTATTTATAATCCATATTTTGCATGAAAAGTTCTATTATCTATTTGATGCACATTGTATTGTTAAATGAAATAATGTTGATTTCGTAATCCAAATGTTACAGATAAAATCTATGTGAATACAGAAGTGAAGAAGAAGACGTCTTTTTAAAATTTTATTATTGTTTTGTCGCCGGTCAACCATTACCTAACAATAATAATTGTTTATTGTTATCTTCTAATAAATGAAATAACTAAAATTAAAGTGCATTATTTTTATACTTTATTACATACAATCAATGATGTCATATTTACAAAAATAACGTCATTGCATACAATGTACAGTTGATTCATCATTGATTAATATATCAAACAAAAAGACAAGAGACAAGTAAGTTTGGTCATCTTATCTCTAAAACATTAACGTTAATTAACATGTAGGAAGGCTCCCTAGGGAGAGTGAACATTCATCGAAATGGCGTCAAGCACACACAGTGTAGACTACCACTAACGATTCTACATTGAGGCGATTCGGTTGTTAGCGGATGTTAAGCCGCGTGAACACAGCTCCATAGAAAGCATGGATTGCGTAGCTCCGCGTAGCGTGGTAAAATTAAGGTCGTCATAAGCACATACAGATTCAAATCAGATTTATTTATCACATTACCTAGTTAATCTACGGACTATATCTTAGGTAAATTATGTCTGTACATTATCCATTTATCGTTCGTTAATGTGAAAAAACCGGGGTAGGGTGTATGAGATAAGCGGTAACTTATAGAATTCCGTAACACGCATTACCTTAGGGGTTCAGAGACAAAATTAAATTGAAAAATAAATTTGGTCCAAATATGAATTATCTAATTGATTCTCATTTTTTGTTTCAATTCTGCAATTTGCATCTTCTATGCCAAATCGCGAGTAGTAGTTTTTAGGTTTTCCAAATTGTTTTGCCGCACGTTTTACAGATGGTAATTCCGTAGAGGACAGGCGTGATCGCGCCAAATATGTAACACTACTTGTTACTTGTGTTATGAGTACAACTAAATATATGATATTCACAATACAAGTAACTTGACCACGAACGGACGGAACAGTAAAACGCGGTTTCTATGGTTTGTTTTATATTCTAAGGTAGGTAATATGCTACTTACAATACATAACCACATGTAATAACATGTCATAAATATTGAGTTATTTACTAAAATAACACCCATATGAAAGACAATAGGTTTACAGAGGACAACGACAATTAAGCACTGATGAAAGCGATAGCGACGTAAAGAATGGGAATCCTTTGTATTATTTATCTAAAATCGGTTTAATGTACCTGCTCGTCCAACGGAGAGAAAGTTATATGGAACACTGTGACGATTCTCTTCCGTAAATATTTTAATAGCCAGACCCTAAAACGCGACCTTATTATTGCTTTTTAACCAACTTTAAATAAGGAGAGGTTCTCGTTTGGTCGCAATCTTTTTTTATGTATGTACGCCGATTTCTGAGCTATTCATGCACCGACTTTGATGCCTCTTTATTTGGAAGGGTCAATGAAAGTATTACGAAAATTTAATTAAGGTGTGACGATGGAGTGTTGCTTAAAAAATATAAATTCTCCTCCTAAACGATTTAGGTAGGCATGCATACATTTTCATTATTATTCAATGAAATATTTCTGAATTGGAAAAAGTTTTTTGTATACCTACCCTAGATGTTCGTTTAGAACAAAGCTACACAAAACCACGTAAAAGGGAAAAATAAATATTTTTTTAAGAAAAAAATTAAACTGAGTTCAAAAAAACCACTGTAAACTACACATTAGTTACATAATACTAGACAGAACTCTCGTAACAAAAATAATTTCGTAAATAAAACACAAATACCTATACATATAATTAAATTTGATCGAATTATTGAAGTCGGTGATAAACCCATAAACAACAACAGAACGTCTACTGGTTTGGTAGAATTTGCACCGAATTTAGTAACTGTCAATTTTAATTATATTATATACGATGAAATTGAAATCTTTGACATACATTTCAACCCTAGGTATTTGTATCGTCTAATTATGAAATTTTTACTAGCTTTATAACATATTTAACTTTATTTGTCAGTATGCCGAAAAATCTTGCAATTAAATTTTATACTAGTTCCTCCCAACCGATTGAGCTGTAATTTAGAATACACATGTAACTTTCGTAATAACGCAATGGTATAGTACTATGGAGGTGGTCTCATGATTGAGTACAGAAATGGCCACTGGAATTCCTTAACTATTCAACATAACCGCGTCATGTTTTTTGGATTTATCTTGACCCTATAGACCCTAGGTGTTGTCCAAGGTCTGATCGATGCAGCCGAGAGGTGAGCATAGGAACAGGAACTTTTCATCTACACAATATAACTTCGTCAGTCTGCTCCCAGACGCCGTGGAGAGCACACGCGCCAGCGTCGTTTGCTCCCGGCCTTTCGTCGTTCGTCGAAAACGACGCTCATCTTCGTCGAAATCGACGCCTTCGTCGCTTCGTCAAAAACGACGCATCGTCGTTCGTCAAAACCGACGCATCGTCGTCGTCGTTCGTCGTAATCGACGCTTCGTCGGGCGTCGTTCGTCGTTCGTCGTTTCGTCGTTCGTCGTTTCGTCGTTCGTCGTTTCGTCGTTCGTCGTTTCGTCGTTCGTCGTTTCGTCGTTCGTCGTTTCGACGATCGTCGTTTCGGCGATCGTCGTTTCGTCGTTCGTCGTTTCGTCGTTCGTCGTTTCGTCGTTCGTCGTTTCGTCGTTCGTCGTCTTGGCGTTCGTCGTCTTGCCGCGCGTCGTTTCGTCGTTCGTCGTTTCGTCGTTCGTCGTTTCGTCGTTCGTCGTTTCGACGATCGTCGTTTCGTCGTTCGTCGTTTCGTCGTTCGTCGTTTTCGACGATCGTCGTTTCGTCGTTCGTCGTTTCGTCGTTCGTCGTTTCGTCGCTCGTCGCTTCGTCGTTCGTCGTTTCGTCGTTCGTCGTCTCGCCGCGCGCCGGTTGTAACCTTCTTCTGTGGCTATGTCACGGGGCTAAGTGGGCCCGCATCCTCTCCGCCTGAAACACAAGATAATATTTTATTATTTCTATTACACAATTACCTTTGTAAGGGGAAGATATATATATAAAAAAAAAAAAAAAAAAAAAAAAAAAAAAATATTATACATATACATATGTCCTGATCTGTTCATTTATCTCTCCCCGATTACTTTCTCATTAATAATTAACTTATTGATTACTTATTTACTTCTAAGCGTTTTCTACTTACCTCAATTTTACTTTTTACTTTTATACAACTTACATATTATATAAATGTCATTCGCTACCACTTTGTATTATATAATCTTAACTACTATGACGAATTACTCTCGCAAGTTACTATGTCATCATGATTGCCTGTAAGAGAGTTCTTTGGGTACCTTATTTACTTTTTATTTTTACTGTTAATTTCTATACAACTTTTACTTTATGCAAACCTCATCAGTTAATATTTTATGTAACAAAATTCTATAGATTACTGCGAATTGTACTACCGACATCTTTTTATGTTCGCAATCTCTTACCTTCATGTCTAGTGATCTTATATGTTTAACCAATTACTTAAATAAATTCTTTTTATTAGTGTACACCGCAATTATTGTCTAATCTTGTATACTTTTTATTCTCATAAGCTGTTATGTCATCATTTTATATCATGTAACACCTCACCTATTAATAGCATTAGTTAGTCCACCTTAAATTTTCCACTTATTATTTTGCTACTTTGTATAATTCTCTTACCTCATCATCCTTTGAATTGTATAATTTCTCACTTAAAACAGCTTAAGCTGGTCCACTTTTATTTTGTAACTAGCTTCTTTTAGTGCCTAAGTTCCATGTGTATCGGGAGTGAGGGGATGTAGGCCATTAGCGTCCCCTCCACTCTTTGGTCAAGTTAAATAAATTTAGTCGCCAAAAAAAAAAAAAAAAAAATATAACTTCGTCGTGCTTATGCTCGTTGGACTCGTATGTAAGTATAGACGTAGGTGGTGTCCACGGTCTCATGGGTGGAAGCATCGAAACATATTATGATGTCGAAATTGGTTCATGACTGCATGGCTCGGAGAGACGACTCGGATTGACGGACGTCGTTAGCACACGTTCATACTGAAAAGAACAACATAAAGTACCTAATAAATAAAAAAAACTTAAAAAAAACCATTACTATTGAACTGTTGAACTAAAAGGTAATAAAAATAATAATCGATGCATGTAGTTAAACGGTAAAGGCACAGAAGTACCTCGACCTTGCTCACTGATCAATAATATATAACAATAAAACTTATTTATACATAACACTTTTAAAAAAGTCAATTTTTTTTTTGAAATCTTGAGACGTGAAACGTCAAAAGCTTGAGGCTACACTTGGAGTGTAGCCTCAAGCTTTTAAGAAAATGTTTCCTTCAATGCTTTATATACAGAAGCTGGTTTTTTAAATATTTTTTTGAACCTACTTGTGTTTTGATTTGTAAAGAACAACTATTTTGTAAATTTCTATTACCAGTGTTTCTATTTACAAATCGGTTTAATTTTTTTCTTACTTGAACAATATAAATAACTTACTTATCTCACTTGAAACAAAATGAAGTCTTTAGACAAAAATTACACAAATTGTGTCCCTTTAAGTTATCATTGTAATATGAGCGCCACACAACGAGCTAGGTAAAGCCAAACTTTAGAACAATTTAGAAAAACTTCCGACTTAACCGGAAACAAATCCTCCGTTATCTCCATTTGTAAGGAAGCTGCACTAATCACATCAGACCTGCCAAGCAAGTAGTTTATTTGTAGATATGGATATTAATTTGGCACCAAAATATAAAAAGAATCACCGTCTTCCATCTGATTGGCTCTCTATTTGTCATAGTCATTTGCTTCAGAGACTATTTGATGATGCGACATCTTCCCCTTTTTTTAGGCAGGGAATTATTTAATAAGTACCCAGACTCTTAGAGAGAGACCGGATGGGATGTCGCATTTTTGCCTACTAAAATTCCGGCAATGATCGTCCTCAAAGTATTACTTTAAGAAGTTCCATGATGTCTTACGGAACGTATTGAAATTCTCTAGCGCAGCGCATGGAACACGTTCGGAGGGAAGGGTGACAACAGCAGACACATGCCGCTATCGCTTAGTATCTAGGTTCCCAAACTTATTTTGTCTACTGAGTCGAGAGCTCATGCAGTCGTTGTCTAAGATGCCTCCTAGCTAAATGAAATTACAAATCACCCCCCAGGCCTCTACACAACGCCACCATTTTTTTTCTGTCTCTTACCGCCTCCCTTTAGGCCTGCAGCGCCCACAGGGGGGCGTTATCGCCCACTTTGGGAATGGGTGCTTAGTACGTCCGATACTGTGAGGTGGACTGGCCCTTCTTTAGTCCATATTCTTCTTCCCGAGCTACAGGGATAATCATACTGTTTGTTGTAGATCAACTGAAGTTAGAAATCAAGAAGTTAATTCCGGAGCATAAAGATTCCTGAATTTTAGCCAAAAAACATGGCAGCGTAACATTCAGGTAAATAAGTCTGCCACCGAGTGAGCCCACACAATAGCGTCTAGCTAATTTATTAGACAGCACTTAAGGGACAGTGCGGTTATAGAACGAGCGGAAATCATCAATGAAATATGTATATTACAATCAAATAGAACGGAATTGCGAGTCGATATATGATAATCTATGCAAAACTCATTTTGGACTAATACCGTGAATTTCTTCTAACAAGTTTTGTTGAGGTAGTTCGCATTCCATTTTCTTTAACAAGCAAATAATTTTTTTTGTAATAATAATCATTTTCATTATGCAATAAGTAATTATCTGTATTTAAATTGTACTGTTTGACATAAAAAGTTATTCCTTACTTGTGATTCCTTAGAAAACGGTGAGCTTAGATTTTAATAAAAAATTGAATCTATACAAAGCAAATACCTATTTATATAGAGGTAGATAAAGGAAAAAATATTATTTCGATTTTTTCTAAATGTACTCGTATATACATACCTTCACATTATTTTTCAAGTGGTCATTTAATTCGCTTTTATTTGACTTCCACAGTAATTCCCTATACGATGAAATTATTTTTGCATTCGTTTCACACAATGTGTGAAACGAATTGAGTTCGAACATTAAAATTCACTCTTTTCTACGTTATGTTATGTTAATACAGTATCTGGACGACAGAGCTTTACTCGGTGTCTTATAAAAAAAAAAAAGTCTGACCACATTACAGGATTCGAACCCGCGCACCGAATATATCAATAGCCTCAATAGCCACTGTGCTATTGAGAAGATAACTCTTCTGCAAAACTGAAAAAATAAGAGTGTAATATAATGGTGGATATACTAACTATTCTGGATACTAACGTTCTATGGAAAATGATCTAGCAGTCTATGAAAAAGCGCTATAACAGGGGCAGGTGTTGTTATGTTTTTATTCCAAACATGTTCGCACATGCACTCTGCACATTGTAGTTATATATTGTCTCAAATAATGCAAGCATGCTGCAACCAAACTATAACTTAACGTCGCTTTCAGAAACAAATATAGGCATAGTATAGTAAAGCAGAATTATATTATAACGACTAATTGCTAGCCCGTCGCCTACATTAAATTCTTGTTGCGCCCATTTCGCTGAAGTATGAATGATACAAATGAATTAATATGAAACGTAAAATCTCAATAAGTATATTGGTAACATTAGACGTAGTTAAAAGTCACTGACTAATATGTGTGTTTCTTACAATTTTGTGGACACACTCTTAGGAGCGTAGTTTCTGAAATTTACACTCCTTCCCAGCCGCGCTCTCTTAACAAGCTTCCAGCAAACACCGAGTAGAAATTATAGGAATTCGTGGCCTCCAGTTATTAAGTCCTCGCAGCTGCGACGACGAGAAACAAAATCAAAAGTGATGACTTTATACAGCGTCGAATTTGGACAGCTTGACTCCTTTGAAACGAGATTGTTTTCTTTGAATTTGTCCTAATTATTCTGAAAGTAATTGGGTATGTTAATATAAGAAATGATAGAAAGTTTTGATATCTCTAAGTGAATTAAAATTTAAACGCTTAGAAGATATGTATTTGTATTAGTATTCATTGCAACGTTTGTATACGGTGACTACTTTTACCAAAAAATAGTGTTTTATATTTAGTTTACTAATAAACATAGTTACATGTTTGTAACGTGAACTTCTACACTAATATTATAAATACAAAAGTCTGTCTGTCTGTTCGTCTGTCTGCTGCATTTTCACGGCTTAACCGACAGACCGATTTTGATGAAATTTGGCACGGAATTGTTTGACACCATAGGACGAACATACAGCTACTTTTTTTTGTGAAAACTAGCCCTAAGGGGGTGAAAACGGGGCTGAAACTTTATAAGGGAAATGCTAAACCACTGAACCGATTAGGATAAAATTTGGTACAAAGATAGAATTTTTCTAATTCTAATTTTTCTAATTAGAATTAGAAAAAAAATATGCGTTTTTTTATCAAAAATATATCACCGTAAGAGGGTGAAAAAATGGAATGAAATTTGGTATAGAGATATTATGCGCCAGATAGATGTCGCAGACAGACGTAGATTAATTTTTTTTCAAAAAACTATCTCTAACCAGAGAAAGCCACGGAAAAATTCTCTATACGGACGAAAAATCTGATAATGTCACGCGTTTAATCTACCACTGTTAAGACAATTAATTTCTTTGTTTTAATGTTGTTAGCTATTGTTTAGATAATACTCGTAGCAAACGATATTAGGTAGTCATTACGTTATGCAGTCATAATACTAGATATTGTTATTTAGGGGTAGTCTTAACATAAATTAATTCTGAGTATGAAAGCGTTTAACTTTTGTAACGAACCTAGTTGAGAATTAAGGTCGCCGTGTATGTAACGGGATAAAAACGCGGACGAAACAGTAATTATTATATAAAACCACCACGATATGCCAACTTGCCATCTGTTGAATGGTTTCTCTTATACATCTTATATGAAACTGATCTTTGAGAAATTTCTCGTCCCGTTCCGTCCAGGTTACAATCCATGTATGCAGTGACCTTTACACGTCTAGTCATTATACGTCTTCCTTTTTCCCTTATATCCTTCATTTCTACCCACATCGACATCCCAAAAGAAAATTGTAGACAGAGCCTGAGAGATCTTTCTGAGATCATAATAGAATATGTTTACTTTAGATGATAACAAAATTAAAATAAACTCAAACAATATTATAATGGATTGAAAGTCATTCTATTTAGCATTTAACACTTTACTGAGCGTATAATAGTGTTTAATTTAATATATATGTAGGTTTGTATGTATTCGCGTCTATGACAACATTAATAACTCGAGAGAGTAATTAATATAAGTCGTATAAATTGCAATTTCACTAAACGCTAACTCATGTAAAGCCCTGATATAAGCTAGCGAATTAATACTAAGGTTCACACGTTAAGATACACGTATTATGAGACAAAAAGCAGGCGTGTGTGAGGAGTTATCTTACGGGAACATTCGCGCTCCACCCTCGTGTTGTGTGACACTCTTATATTAATTCGGAAGAGACATTTTGGTTTCATTTTCGGTATCCATTATAGTTACTTTCAAGGTAACATTGATTTCTCCGTTTTCATTTTTAGATGCCTAATCACTGTACAAATATTTCCTTCTATTAACAGTATTGAAATTGTCAATGTTTTGTAATCTTCTTTAACAACATTTGATTGAATCAGTTTTGATTAGAACGTTTTAATAAACACAACTCTTCAAGAAACTTGTGAATTTATATTAAATATTTCACTCGTTGATATTGTGTACTCGTAGTCATTACTTACGAGTATATCAACATTATTCGAAATACCTACTCATTTGAAATAAGTTTTAAAAGTTTTTGTTTTTAGTGTAGGTAGGTAGTGATAGCTACTGGAATCGAAAGAAATATATAAGAGCTTCTTGAGACTTTAGTTATTATTGTTAAATAAGACTTAAAATCTTAAAGTACTGCATTTTTTAAAATGTTATAACTCTGGGACTCGGAATTTGGTAAAAGAAAAGATCAATAAAAACTTCAATGAAATCAATATAAATGTTGAACTTTCTAATTTTGAATTAATCTTTTAATTAAACTTTTTAAGAAGACAAAGTGTTAGTAAAATATCTTTAATTAAAATTATTGTCTCTTTTTGTTTCTCTATAACATCAAATTCGTTTTTAGTCGAAGATGCAAAATCTTGCTTAATTACTCTTGTCTCTAAGCTTAACGCCGGCATTTTATAAAGAATTATTAGTGTAACGAATAATTAAAAACATAAATAAAAATATGAATTTATTTTTTATAAATTAAATGAAGTACCTGTTATGTATTGATTTCAAAGATCTCTTTCACATGAGATTTAAATGGGATAGCGGGAATTAGATGTGAAAAGCTATCAGGGATGCTCGTAACTAGGGAGAGAAATTATTGAGGTGCGTTGTTGTTGTTGTTGTATACCTACTCTTTATTGCACATTTTAACATATACAGCACAAATGACTTATAATCAAACAGTAAATTATAACGTGCAAAGGCGGGCTTATCCCATGAGGGATCTCTTCCAGCCAACCATATTTGAATAACTGGAGGTGTTAGTGGCAAATAGTGGGTTGAGCACAAAGAGCAGGCAGTAATTAACATAGAATCAATAAAAAAAAAGAAAAAAACAAGACTAATGGATCCTTACAATCACCTAGGACTAACCTAATCTTCTATAATAAATACATAAATATTCATATATATATATATCCACATACATACATATACATATACATACAAACATATTTATACCTATACATACATACACATACATATAAAGATAAGATATATATAAGGATACTATCTACATAAACAACCGATACGTCTATTATGATAATTATGATAGGGTGTAGAACTATAGATATACTTTCAAATAAAATGCAGATTTACGTTTTTATTCTAATGACAATATTTTTCATATTTCTGACACATAGCTTATGTTAGTGTACATATACTATTTTTTGTTGAAATAAAATTTAAATTTTGTTTGTTCATACACGCAGGGATTCCGAAGAAATTCAATGAATTTTATTTTATTACAATTTGAGTTAAACTAATAAAATTCGAAATGTCATCTTAGTAGGCATGTGGGAGAATAAAAGATATGTTTTATAGAAAGAAATAGACAGGCCGAAAACACTAGAACCTACCGGTAAGGCAACGTTTCCCAACATTTTTCGCATCGAGCCTCCCCAGATTTTTAATTAATAATTTCAAGCCCCCTTTTTTATTTTGATTGTCATGATAAAAAAAATAAGCGCACATAATACTGACAATATTTAATTATTGGAACAATAAGACTTGTCGAACTTGAACTGTGATTGAATGACTGAATGAATGACTGAAATACATAACGACGTAAATTAGTAAACGTATTTACAACGTAAAATGGAATTTTCTTTCCATAATGCAAACACGTTAGGCCTCTTACGACCTCTTTACCCCCTTAGGGAGGAGCGCCCCACTGGTTAAGAAATTTTTTTATAGAGGTTCCTGTTTTACTACGAAATCTAAAAACGGTTACAAAAATGGTAGAATTATTACGTACACGGATATTATTCGTAGTTGTTGTCAACAGGTTTACCTACTGTGTGTTACGTTTCAGTTTCAGATATACTATTTAAGTACATACGTGATAACATGTATGTATGCCTAAAGGATTAAGGTATTCGCTGTTCGTTTGTAAAGTACTATTAAAAATAACATTCTATTTTACAAAGTTACATATACCATCGAGATAGTAATTGTGGACATTAGACACATGTTGTAGGTTATACGAATAAGTTTTATTATTATAGATCGCTTTGAATCTTTCATCTTATAGATAAAATAGATAAAATTGTCCTCTGTTATTCCGAATAAAATTCCGAACGAACACCCAACCGCTTCTCACATCTCAATAGAAAGTCGAACCAACTAAAAAAACCCTCTCGCCACTTGACCCAACAGGCCGTCGCAGCGAGCCGGATGCATAGGCGGGAGCAGTGGCAGGCGTTCCGCCTGGAAAGGTTGACAAAGCCTGAGGGCCCTCCGTCCGGGAAGTACCCGTGAGAGAGGACGAGACCTCGGCTCAGGTTATAGCCGGGAAATTGTGCATCTGCGTACCGTTTAGATCCTACACGGGTGGGGCCGTTCCCACAGTGGGAATGACCGGCCGGCGATTTGTTCGGCTGAAGGCCCGAAATGGTGTGTGCCTATCGTGTAATGCAGAACGGGTCTCAAGTGTGGCTCTAATAGGTTATGTAGTGTGAACGTACTGAGCCTACAGAGAGACCTAGCGTTGACGCGCGGGACGTCGGCGAAAGGGAGGGGGGCGTCGGGTGTAATGGTATTTAACAGGGCGTCGTATGCTACTGTTATCGGGTCGTCTGGGTCGGTCAATACGTCTTCCGGTCGTCTACGTAAAAAATTGACTCTTACAAGAATAAAATCAAACTTATGTACATCCCCACTACACGTAGAAAACCCATTCTATACCCGCTCTTGTTATTAAAAGGTTATACAATATTCCATGCGGCTATCTGGTGATTTAAATTAATGTGAAGCTAATAATATATGTTTAAATAGGCGGATATAGTAAGGGAACGATGTAACAACTTGTAACAATTGTGCGCGCCAATGTAACACACAAACACATGATTTATTATTATTCTCTATTTCATTCATTTCAAACATCCAGTTTTAATTGTATTATATGTGGTCAATTTTGTTTTTATATATTATTTATACTTAAAAACGACAAAGACAAAGAAGTATAACTTCTTACGTGCGTACTTGAGTACACACATACTTTTTTAGATATACATTCAGTCAAGAAAGTATCGGGAATGGATGATTTGTTTATGGTTCCAAATTAAATTTTTTGTTTTTTTTGTTGTTGTTAGATTGGCACAACTGTTTTTCATTTTGGCGCGGAGTTTGAGTTGCATCTGTTATTTAGATTAAATACAGTGCTCTTTTTATTTATATCATTCTAGTGCATATTGCGAATTTCATAATGGACAAAAACATCGAACAAAGAGTTTCTCTTAAATTTTGCATCGCCAATGGAATTTCGTGTCCGGAGTCACTGAAAATGTTACAGAAGGCTTACGGTGAATCGACTTTATGAAAAACACGTACTTATGAGTGGTACAAAGCGTTCAAAAGCGGTCGAGATGTGATGGAAGATTTGCCTCGCTCTGGTAGGCCATCAACGTCTGCAACTGAAGTTAACATCGCAAAAGTGAAGGAAATAGTGACTGAAAATGCTCATTCTAGTTTGAGAGAGATAGCCGCCGAATTTCCTGTGTCTCAGGAGTTGACCCGTACCATTTTAAATAATCACTTGGATGTGAAATATGTTCCGGTTCGGCTAGTCCCAAAAGACCTGAATTTTCTTCAAAAACACAATCGCATAAGAGTCGCTGAGGACATGCTAGAACGAGTCAATTCCGACCCGACATTCATGTAACGCATTGTTACTCGTGACGAGACGTGGGTTTACGAGTTTGACCTGCAAACTAGTCAACAAGCTTCGTAGTGGCGCCTTCCAACTGAACCGAAACCGAAAGCCAAAGTCGATCAAAAGTCAAAATCATGTTGACTGTTTTCTTTAACAATCGCTGTGTTGTGCACTCGGAATTATTGCCGGAAGGTCAAACAAATTCAATTCAAAATAAAGCAAATTCGACGAAAAAGGCCAGGTTTGTGGAAAGAAAATTCTTGGATTTTGCACCACGATAATGCGCCTTCGCACAAGGCCATCATTGTGAACGAATTTTTGACCAAAAACTCAACAAATACCATCGAGCAACCACCTTATTCACCAGATATGGCTCCAGCCGACTTCTTTCTTTTTCCTAAACTCAAATTACCACTTCGTGGCACCCGTTTTCATTCGGTAGAAAACATAAAGAAGAATTCGCGGCGAGCACTGATTTCAATTCCGGAAAAAGCGTTTAAAAATATTTTGATGATTGGATTATTCGTTGGCGTAAGTGTATCGTTTCTGAAGGAGCATACTTTGAAGGTGATAAAATAAATATGTATGAATTTTTCCCGGTACTTTCTTGACAGAGTAGTATTTGAACTCAAGTGTACGTCTGAGTTTATTTGAAATAAAATCAATTTTTTCTTCAAATTTTAATGAACTAAAAGTTAATGAAATGATTAATAAACGAAGGAATTGAAATGTTGTATATAGCTTTTATGTTTATACTTTGTCATCCAAGTAAGCCAAACGGGATATAATTATTTTAACAATTAGCCATTTAATTTGTATACTTAATAAATCACATGATTACTATACGTATAACAAGACACTGATTGCTTAGGGTAAATTAATACCTAAACGCCTTTGTATTCGAGACTAATTACTATCACAAAGCTGAGATACAATAACCATAATATGTTTCGTATACATTACATGTATGTGGGTATCATATGTGTACATAATATGTTAATACTGGAATCTCATACATGTACTGCAATAGACATAACATTTACGGTTGTTCGTTTATGATGTCCTTTTATCTTGTTTCTGTAATAATTTGTATTAAAGCACGTAAAAAACATTTTTTGTCATCTTACATACACACATACATATCTTAACGCTGTATCCCTAACGAGGTAGTCAGAGAGGACGGAGCGCCAAGCGTCGCGGTCCTTGCTTACTTCTTTCGCTTCCCCAAATCTCATTATTGCGATACTTCCTTCTCGTGCTTCATGTTGGTAAATAATACTGTGGTTGTTTCTCCTCATAAATTTTCGCCTAGGTATGCGAGTGCTTTTGAGATTTCCGTCGGTTAACACTGTCTATTTGATATTCATAAGTCAGCCTTGGTTTTTCTTGGCTTATTTAACCACTCACTTTCGCTCTGTAGATTTTCTTCGTCAGTCATCACTCATTCTTTCTATGTGTCCCAAAACATCTAAGCGTCGGTATAAGCATAAGCATAAGTCATCTTATAGAGTATAAAACGGAAACTCAAAGAGTATGAAGAATTGCAAAATATCGTTGCTGAGGTCGTCTATTACTATTGCAAGCATCACATTACCTACGACAGTTTCTTAACGATTTTTTTTGTTGTCTAAACAACAAGTTGTTGTTCAATTTAAAATTAATCTTTCAATTTAAAATTGATTTCAGTAGATAGTATTTTTATTTTAATTATTTGCCTGTGTATTTTTAGTGAAAAATAAATATATCTCTTTCTTTCTTTCTTTAGTAGTAGCAGAAGTAATTGTTGAATCAGTAATAGAAGTAATTGCATTAGTAAAAATAGTTAAATTGCATTCGACCAAATTTTTAAACGTTAGCCTTTTTACAAATGATTGAAATAATTTTGAGGTTTTCACTTCCAGATTTAATGTCCTAATAATAAAATTTTTTTTTTTCGTATTTTATTTCCACGATGAATCATATCTGTAGTACAAGGGAAATATAGAATGGGACAGCTGTTTATCTTTTGTATTATGACACATTATCATTATCATATGTAAAATATAAAATTCATATCTCTCAACTATTTATTAGAACACTATGCACTTGCATTACCTGTGATGAGTCTATAAATCAATGTTGCGGTCAAGTCAATATTGATTGATGTACTCCGTCGGCCAATCTGCTAATAGCCCGACCTCTGTCAAACAGGGACACGGGAATCGGCTTGACAGTATTCTTCCAATCATGTCTAGCCGAGTAATGGAGCCGAAATATTTGAAAAGTCCTTATTTATTTTCATTAAGACATTTCTGTTATTGGAATGAAAATGTTATTTCAATATTCTATATCCATTTTTAAATTAAATATTGTTGTAATACGAGAAACAACAAATAAACATACTATATAATGTGTCAGTCGAAATTGACCGAGGTTTATTTCAAGTTTACTACTTTAAGAAATTCGTACAAAAGTTATTATCAAGAAAGTTGTATAGGCTAGCAACTTATCACTATTGTTGCGGCAATAAAGACCACACACAGGTATATTCACTTTTACATTTAATTTATCAATAATTAATAACAAATTACAAAGTGTAACATGTTGTCACGAATAGTTCACGACGAATAATTAACAGCCAATCTCGCAGAATGATGTAGAATGATCCAGATTTTTTTTTAGGGTTTCTGATTGGCGAAGAGATCCCCACGGACACTCAGCCGGACTCTACGCCGACTCAGTAGCCCAGACTCAAATCGACAGAAACCCCTCTTTGTTGTTAGCCCTAGTGGCTATTACAGTGTCACCGGTCGCGGGTGATCCAGATCTTGGCACGCCTCGGCTTATATATACTTGCTGACGTCACTTTTCTCGTGTCTTGGCGACAACAAATGAAGCGGGCAGGATGCGATGTCAGCTAGGCAGACGCAGTGACGAGACGTGTTCTTGCTCCCTTACACTGTTTTAGCGATTGGTAGATCAGATTATAAAATTAGAATAAAATACACTGTTCATTATGCAATATTATTATTGAATATTGATATCGAAATGAATATATCAATACTGCTTCAGTCTTTGTAAGACTTCACACTGTGCGAGCTCGCCGAACAATGATCCGAGTATTTTCTGAACACCTAAAATTACATTTTACACCGCTATCCTATTTGTAGAACATCATTATAATGTTACCAGTACAAAAATGAGAACTAAGTAATCTTCATATTTTGATTTAACAATATTGGTAATACGTTAAATCTTATCTACGATAACTGTATATTAATTAAATTTAATGGGGCACTAGGCTATTACATTACGTCACGTTAGTGTGTCGTTACAAGATATTTTAAAAGATGTGGGTGTGCATGTATATTCAACTTCGTAGACATGTATCAAGATTTAGTGTCCGCGGACCTGTATGAGTCCGACTACAGAATATTTTATTGTGAGTACTCAGTCTCAATTTGCGATCTGTGTCACACTTTTCATTCACTCACGTTTTCTTCTACTCTGCCTACAAACAATTCGTAGCTTACGAAATATAGGTACGTGTTAAATTTTCACTTGGATGTACTCATATTAGTACCTTAATTAGGATACGGGTTCATGGACATACATACATTCAAGTTCATCCAACGTATTTTTTTAGTAACGCATGAGATATCTTCAAACAGTACCGAACCCCCAAAGTGAGGCTGAGTAAAATTCGTCTTCGTCGCCCTTTCGACTTCGAGGGACACAGCTATTCACTAACGTCGGAAACCCAACTTTTCGTATCCCACAGGAAATTTTTCGATGATTTGTCTACACGCTATCACAAATCCGAAACCTCTCCGAAACGAAATGATTTGAAAGTTCATTTCGTCACCAAACCTTCCGACGACCTTTTAGTCTCGGAAACGTTTCTGAAACCACTAAATTAATAATTTTGGCAAACAATTATTGTTAATTACTACTTAGATTACATTTAAATCATAGGGAGATTAACGGTAATAATTTGTGCTGTGTTGGGGCACTGGCATATCCGTCTGCATAGACGTCTGATCTGATATATGGCAATAGTGCATAATCTATGACGTCTGTTATAGTACGAGTAAATATATATTTCTTTAATTTTTTCCATTGTAATACGTTTGACTTAATAATGTAATAATTTCAAAATGGATGTAGAAACTTTCCGTAGCGACATCTATGGTACCATAATCGTACCATTAATTTTTTAAATTACTTTTTATCGTGATGATTCTAGTCAGGACATTAGAACAAAGTTCTAAAATAATTGTATTGTCATCAGTCCTTGACCCCTGTGCAAATTTTCAAGCTGATCAAACTTCTGGAAATTGGTAAAAATTACGCTGAAAGATTCCGTTACATACATACATACAGACATACGTACATACAGGTGAAGCTAATAAAAGCGCGTTAAAAAGAGAGAAGAGAGAGGACTCGAGAATGGAGGTGTGAAGAAAAGTAAATTGTGGTTGTAACATTATACATTAATTATTCAATTTGTGGTGAAATGACTTACTTTTCTAACCGGAGCGTTGACTATAAGTCACTGTAACTGCGATTATCATGAACTTCAAGGATAATGGATACCTTTTAAAGAAAATTAGGCTACCTATCTCTAGAAAAACCTTTTCTGGATGTTCCTGGTTTTAAGATAATACAAGCCAATGGGAAATGATATGTTTATGCTATAGAGAAACCCAGGAGACCCAGCGCAACGTTTCAATGGTAGCACGTTAAGCCGGGTAAGAAAGCGACACGCAGCTACACAACCAGGTTTTTAAAAGGGAAAAAGGCTCGTGGATGCACCACATCATCAACTAATTATATTTCCACATACAATCATTAGTTAATACATATTAATTGGATTTATTTTTATAAAAACTTTGATGTACAATTTTTTAAATACATAATTACATATTTAAATTTCTTTTAAATTCTTTATTTATTGTCGCTACACGACACTATCATCAAAATTCTAAACAAATTTCGCGCGCGTGTGTAATCTTGACAAATTTCGTGCCCTTTTTAAATACGTGCCTGAGGATTAATTTGTCATATATTTTGATAACATATTTTATAAGCTACGCAATTCATAACTAAACATAATGTGAGATATTTGAGGTATTTTCAGAAACACAATAACAACCAAAAAAAAATGCTATTTGCACTTTCTATTGTAGTTATTATTTATTTTTTCATTTTCGCTAAACGACATCTAGAATAATTTGCTTGAACTTGTTGAATGCAGAGACACTCAGAGGCCATAAGCACAGACAGTAGATTCGTATTTACAAAGCTCGTTTAGCTCTTCGAATGTAAGTAAAATAATTTATAAAAATGTTTAATCTTAAAAAATACTATGTAATTTCTTTTTCATAATTATTATTTATGAAGTATGTAAGAACCGCAACGCTTGGCGCTTCGTCCTCTCTGACTACCCCGTTAGGGATACAGCGTGAGAATATGTATGCATGTCGTATGTATTTATGATATTTTACCAAATGCAGTAGTAGTAGTACGAAACTCCCTTACGAGGGAAAGTAAAGGAATCTAAGCCCATACAACCGACGTCTTCAGTAATAAATAGTGTAATAATATAATAAACACAGTACACAGTAATACAATAAACACAGTGGTGAAATTCTTCATATTATTTCATCAACAGATAAAAAAGATGTTTTTCAGCGATGGAGTGAATACTACGCAGAACTGTGTGAGAGTGGCGACTCCGTCTCTGATACTGCGAGCGATTCTAATGAATTGCCCCACTCGGGTCAAGGACTGGAGGATGCCATTAGTATGAAAGAGATTGAGAAAGTGATAAGAAGTTTGAAATGTGGAAAGGCTGTGGGAATTGATGAGGTGACTGCTGAGATGATCAAGTATGGTGGTCCTAGGATCTGGGATGCCTTCTGAGGACTCTGCAATCTTTGTTGGCAGAAGGGGGAGGTTCCAGAGGACTGGCGCACGGCAGTCATAGTACCTCTATATAAAGGGAAAGGTACCTATCTAGACTGTGCGTGCTATAGGGCCATCAGCTTGGTCAGCTTAGTGAGTAAAGTCTTTACTAAGGTATTGATTGAACGTATGAAAGGCATTTCAGAAAGATATTTGTGGGAGGCGCAAGGTGGTTTCAGGAACGGTAGGGGTTGTATGGATCAGATTTTCTCGCTTCGCATTATCGTGGGAACGTTTCTGGCTATAGGCCAGAAAGTTTTCTATGCTTTCATGGATCTATAAAAAGCATTCGATAGAGTAGTGCGAAAGAAATTGTGGATTGTCTGCCTGAGTTGGGCGTGGAGGGCTCCTTACTGCAGGCTGTGATGTCATTATATAGCGGCCACAGAGCCTGTATAAGGATAGAAGGTGACATGTCTCCCTGGTTTGAAGTCTGTTCGGGCGTCAGACAGGGCTGCGTGATGTCTGCCTGGCTGTTCGTGCTGTATTTGGACAGTTGCCTCCAGAGAATGAAAGGTAGTATGATTGATATGATATGTGTTGACACAGTGGTGAACTGCCTATTATACGCTGACGATGCTGTGTTTATAGCACCATCAGAAGCAGAGTTGCAGACACTATAGTCACGTGCATGAAAGAAGAATGTGAAATGAAAGAATTGAATATGAATGTGAACAAAACTAAGGTTCTGGTGTTTGAAAGGGAAGGGAACAAACTAAATGTGAGGTTTAGGTAAATGCAAAATGTCCAGAACAAATGAATGAAATTGTGTATCTGTGGAGTGTGTTTTCGAGGAATGGAAGATGTGTTGGATGTGGAATGACGGGTAGCAGTTGGCAATAAAGTGAACGGTGCTCTGTCCCCTTGAGTAGATAGTGTGAATATATCTAACACTGGCAAAACGGCCATCCACAATGGTGCCAACTTTATTATACGCTAGTGAGGGCTGGATATGCCCGAAATCGAGAAAAGTATGATAAATGCAGTATAAATGCGATCTCTTAGAAAGATGGGCGGTGTCACCCACGCGGACAGGATAAGCAATAAAGAGACGCAGTATGACAGGGTTGCACGACAGTGTTATTGTAAAAATGAAGAAAGGAATGCTTAGATGGTTCGGGCGCATAGAAAGAATAAGTAATGAAAGACTGACGAAGAAAATGAAAGTGAGAGGTAAAAGAAGCCAAGGAAGACCAAAGCTGACTTATGAAGATCAAATAGCCAAAGTTTTAGCGGATGGAAATGTCAAAAGCTCTTGCATACCTAGCCGAAAATGTGTGAGGAGAATGATGAGATTTGAGGAAGTGAAATAAGTATGTAAGAACCGCGACGCTTGCGCTCCGTTCTCTCTGACTACTCCGTTAGGGATACAGCGTGAAGATATATATGCATTTGTATGTATGTATGTATTATTTCATCAAAATGTCGACATAATACATTTTAAATGTTTCTTGAAGTTTCTGGCGACAAATATTTTGAGACAGTTGTTTTAATAGGATCCGCTGAGGCAGACTAAGCCACTGAAAAAATCTCAAATTCACTACTAAATAACCGCTTATTTCAACAATTTCACATAACAGCACAACAGCGTAGATACTTGGGACGCAAAACCATGCCAATTTTACATCATCAACTAAAAACCTTCTCCGAATAATTAAAATACACCTAACCGCTCCCCATAAAATCCCGCCAAAAACTCTTACCAAATGCATTGTGATTGTTAAAATGTCATGCATTCAAACCACACTAACAAACCAAAACTAATACAATTTCTACTATTTTGTAACATGGTTAATAAATGCATTTTCTTTCGGATTAGTAAAGTCCCTTCCGATGAGATTCCGATAGAATAGCATTTTTCAATCCGTCGGATTGAATTTATGCTTTCCGACGATTGGCCCTTTCCACTACAGAAAGTTTTCAATGCGTTGTGAATAACCATACATGTTTTTCTACGGAATGCATCAGAGTCCGTCTAGCGCTTCGGCTCTTCTGCACCTTCGCAGTGCTATGACAGCACAAATCTGAAGACTCTGTAGTAATGTTACATGCTCTTTGGAAGACTCTTTGTTAAAGCAGAAGTCAAATTGCATAATTTTGTTGCACCCGAAAATCCATTTTTCTTCATGGAAAATGACGGGCAGTTATTTGGGTAAAAACTGACATATTACGCGATAAAAATATTGAAATATATTGAAAATATTTTTAAACAAACGAAACTGTTATTTTCATTTTTTAATTCATTTCTATTTTTTATTTTTGTATCTATAAATTTTCTGTTTTAAGAGTATTATTTGTATTTACCCGCATATATTCCATTATCACATGTAACATTTGAACGAGCATCCAATCATTATCGTGTTCTGTCTCATGTTCATCGTATTGATAAATTCTGTATGATGATATTATATGTATTATATATATTATATCACTTGGTTTTGATAAACATATCGTTTGTGCATTTGTATTTGTATAAAGAATAGGTAAACGAAAAATATCAATGAATACGTAATTGAAACAAGGCGCAATAGCTAAAATAATTGATTATTTCGTTACATACGAATTGCATACGATAACATCACACGTTTGAGACGTATTGTCTCTAATCCCATTGTGCGGTAACTTCGGAATTGTTCTTGGGAGAATTAATAGAAGTTCCTTCTACTGAGCTTGCGCCCCGGAGCCCTATTGTGCTCTGATTTATCGGTGAAGAACAATGATAAATCAAATCGAAATTGCCCCGGCGTTCTTCAGGAGTTAACGTGCTGTAAGTATAAGCTTGGGATGGGGTTTAGATACGTTAACAGATAAATAGTCCATTAAGATTACCAATAATAGTCAACAAATACGTCTCAAATGTTTACTAAGGGTTTGAGAGTCTATATCGGCATTAGTATTATTATTAAGACTAATATCATGTTTGTGTAATACAAGTAAAATTGGAACACAAAAGTGTTTTAATTCTGATGAATTATCTACTAAAATTATATTTGTTTTCCAATAACTACGTCATTATTTCATATAAAAACGAAAAGGCACTATTAATCATTAGTCGAAAATTATACACCTCATATAGTTATAATTGAATAAAATTAATTACTTTAAATGAATGGACCTCAAAAACCGTCACTTTCTAATTCCCTTTTGTCATCTGTAAACCAAAATACATGTGCTGAAAATAGTCCCAAGGTATACTTGTTACGCCCTGATGCTCTGTTTATTCTGAAAAGGAAATATAGTATAAAGACGCGATAATGCATGTCATTACCAATTGATAGATTTTACTCATAGACTTTGTAAATAACTTCAGACGTCATGCCCTAGCAGCAACAGCGAGGCAAATCAAATAGGTGACTTACCTGTACATACAACACACATTTATTATCAGATAAGCTGATCAGCCGCCATTTCTTTAGAAAACAGCACCCACACATCTATAATACATTTCATTTGATTTTATTTGCCTAGGTAATCACAGGACAGGTCGTCTGGACTTATGAAGAACATTTTAGTGTCATTATTACTCAATAATATATTTCTAATAATATTAATAATTTACTACACGATATAAGAACAAGAACTTGCAAGAAAATTCTATAGAAAATATGTCCTAAGCTTATAATGTCCATCAGGTGGACCGTCTGCTCTGTTACCTATGCTTGGAGACCTCCCGATTCAATCCCTAAAGATTTTATTTTTTATGAAAAGGTAAATAACCTGTCGATAAATTCCCTCCTTCTCCTCCATCCACTTTTTAGCCCCTCACACGTGCGCCATTGATTAGGCATACTGATCACGTAACATAGTTCTTTCTGAACAGAATTGCTTCCAATAATCCTGAAACACGATTGATTTTAAACCTTTTCTGTAATGTTATATGTTTCGTTTTCGAACGACGCGTGTTGTCGCCGTGATTCTGGCGGAAAATCTGAAAATTCTTCCGAGCTTGTATACTTTGTATGGACCACGAGACGTCGTGTACGAGCGCGGTGCGGTGGAGCCTTTTACATCAATTTTCGTATTACCAATGGATTAAATCCAAGGGTTATCCCCGTAGGAAAGTTTTCGATTGGATTGGGAGCTCGCGCTTGTCGTGAATCAATGTTATAAAATTTGTATTCCGGTGGTGACTCTACTTTACTTTCCCTGGACAGCGTTCGCCGTATCGATTTAAAAATATTTATCTTGTTTTTTTTGTAACACCTTTATAACCATCCTAGTGGTTTAATATGTTTGTTAATTTTAATATAGAAGTAATAACGAATATTTTTTCCTTAATTGTTTTCCTCTAAGGAGTAAGAAAGGCAATGTATTCAAAATGTCATGTCATGTATACGAAATACAGGCACCGCTGAAAATCATTGTTGTAGCGCTTGCGTTAGCATATACTGAGTCGGTGTCCAATTTTAGCATCACATCACTCATGGGATAAGTAAATTGTATATAGCTCACAAGATATGTTTTTCTGTATCTATGTTTTTCTGTTTTTGTATTCATTGTTATAATACGTGAGTGATGCCAAATAAATATTTGCCTATGTATATGTCTTATATATATTTGCACAAATTTCTTGCTTCATTTTTTCAACGTAGCTTACTTTGTTCTGTATGTCGCCATTCTTAAGCGTTATTATTTTAATTAAATAGATTAGGTTACTGTTATGTATGTACGTGTTAAGCAACAACTTTTTTTCGCAGGAGAAATTTACACTCAAGCACCCAGACTTGGGGGCAGAACAGAGTTATGTGGGGCTTTCACCCACCTCCAACGTCTTGCGGTGGTCGTCTTCGGTGCGTCGAGGGGCTCCGAGTGGCTTTCTACGGAACGTACCAGAGTCCTACCTGCACTGTGCCGAAGCGTTTATTGGGGAGACAGTGACAAAATCTTCCATGCACCCTCCCAGTACCATACACGCTGTCGTCCACCTTGAGGTCGCTTGAATGGACAACCAGAGCCCCACTCCGATCGATCGCGATATCTATAGCCCCTTTAGTTGCCATTCACGGCAAGCTGGGGATACCGTCGCCGTATTCTCTGACCCGGGTTACAGGGCTCTGCTTACCTTTCACCTATACCTAACCTTATATGATCTAAAATGTAGTAATATACTTATTTCGCGTCTGCCAATTGCTACTAAGAGTCGCCGACTTTTTCCTTACATATTATAAAAGTCTGCCAAGACCTACCCCTTGAGTGACTTTTATAACCTGCGTAAAAAAACGAATATCTAGCACATTCTTTCTTTATTTTCATTTTTCTTAGACCAGCACAGCACCATAGAAATTGTAAGTTAATTTTAAATATTTACTGAGACATTTACATTTCATTAAAATGCTTTTTATAAGTGGATTCCAAAAACATTTTGTATAGTGACATTGAATGAAGTATCACTTTGATTATTAAATTAAATTTACTAATGAAACGTTTCTTAAACTATACAACCACAATCTACGAGTGAATAAAATTAATTCAGTAACAACTGAAAGCAGTGGATAACATCACACTTCATGTTTACACAGATGATTAACGCCACATTACACTGTGTATGTTTTATTAATGACTCACATAATTAAACAAATCGTCAACAGTGCTGTAACACTAACATAAGTCTATCTTCGTCATCATCAGACTCTAATCTTAAAGTGGGATGTGATCATCTCCTGGTAAAGAGCAATTTGACTAGATTTTTTTTACTTTTAGTTTAATTTTGGTTTTGTAATAATAGCACTGGAAAACAGTGCCCTCTTTTTTTATAAATTTGTATGTATGTGGTCACTATGATCTATTGTATCATATAAATATGTAAGGAAGAAAACAATTAGTCTTATTTTCTATGAGAACTATAATAAGTTAAGAATTATGCAAATGTGTCAATCAGAGGCATACACATAAACACAACAGAACCATATAAAAATATATTTATTATTTATCTTTTCTATAAAATACACGTTTTTAGGAAACATTTGCGAAAGTAACGACTTTTCTATTTTCGAATCAATCAATAGCTAAAAATGTATTTAGTGTGATTTACTGTCAAGTAAATAGGTATTTTAGTCTTTACCTTCACCAAATTAAGACAAGATTTTCTGACGGATATATCCACTAAAAACGAAACAAAACTTGTAATTAAAGACAATGTACTATCATTATTTAGCTTAGAATACGTGATTAGATTACATGATCCATTTTAGAAGATTATTTTTTATTTTGGAGTAACTTTATAGACACACAAGCACCTGACCTAAGCACCACTATGATCGTTTATAGAATTATTTTTACGAGTCGAGAAAAAGATTAAAAAAGAAAATGTTGATGTGTAGAGATCGAAGTCTGTTCTACTGCAGTAGAGCGTACGTGCGCCCTCGTGTTAACCGACATGATGATGAAATCATATCTTGTAATTTTACATTGAAACAACATAATATGACATTACTTTGCAATTTTAAGGTAATATTTTATTTACATAATACACTTGTAAGTAACGTCACACCAGTTTCTACTCAGTGTGGAACGAGCACCTTCGTACCTTGATACTAATTATGACAGATAAACAGGCAAATGTAATATATTGTACTAGTAACCAACCAGCTTCACACGGGTAGAAATTAAAAAAAAAATACAGCCCATGTTACTCGCTGATAATGTAGCTATCTATAGGTGAAAGAACTTTTGAAATCGGATGAGTAGTTTTTGAGTTTATCCATTACATACAAACGAACAAAGTTTATCTCTGTATAATATTATAGTATATAAAATATAGTATAGATAGACTCGGGTGTTAATCAGCGGAAATCAAGTTCATGTGATGAATTCTAAAAATATTTAGCTATCTTTCACCCAAAATTCTAAAACCACTAATCGATACGTGTTTCGCTTCTTAACGACGCATCCTTAGGATATTTCAGAGATCAGATTCGATTGGCTAACCAGCATCGAACCAACGAACACACAGCAACAACAATCAATAAACAAGCAACGAACGAAGCAGTTAACTCATTTGTTTAATCAGTGCTGGTAATCAAGTATGATCTCTGGAATATCCTGTGGATGCTTTATTGATAAGAAACCAAACACGTGATAAGGATAGTTAAATATTATAAGAAATCATCGCATGTAACATTTTATTTCATTTTAAATATTAAAAATCGTTTTTATGTTTATCTTTTTACGCAAATTACGTTCTACAAAAAATATGTAAATTAAAACTGCACGCTATATTTATGTACAAAAAATAAAATGATTTTTTAATACAAAGACCTGCAAAGCAAATTATTTACATGGAAATGTAACGAAATGGAAAAATATTAATGGACATAAAAAGATGCAAGTAATGTCATTGTAAGTTTGCATTATATGAATTGTATAAAGAACGTCGACAATAAATATCTATACGTAGTTTACAATGAAAACGCAAAATGACATCACATAGTAGTTTATTCGCCGTTGTCATAAAGGTTAAAATCGTCCGAATAGAGAAATCCAAGACTACTTAGAAGGTATTAACTGCTATAAAGATTATGGACGGACAACAGTAGATCCTAAATTATACCTTGCATCGTGTACATCCTCAATATTATAATCGCATAAATAATAATGACGGGATGTATTTAAAAATCGTTCTATGTTTTCAAGGGATTTCTACTTATTCGTATAGCATCTCATTTATTAAAAAGTTGGTCTACTTTTCTACGTTACACAAGTAATGTCAGTCATGGCTATGTTACTATTTGACGCCATATCCGCGAAACAGAAAGAACAGGTGCAAAATAATGTTTGGTCTTGGTCTTTGACCAATCTAAATTAAACGCACGGCTGTATGTCAAAACCACGACATTTTAACCAAGTTTCAACATAATAATGTTAGTACCTCATTAATCTGTGATAATAAAATATTTATTTAGATTTGTGTAATACGTTTGATATGGTTTCTTTCTGCAAAATTTATTATCCTGTTCACATTTTTATGCCTAGAATGTATTTAACACTATAGTATGATATTATTATGATATGAATACATTTGTAATGTTTCGCTCAAGTAATTTATTATTTTAATGGAGTGTTTTGCACGTAATATAACGGAAAACGCATATTTATTTACTTTTGTTTTATATTTTTATTTAATTATTTAACACGTGTATTGTGTATTTGTACGTGTATTGTGTTGAAAAAAACATGAATTAAATCTGTTGTCTGTGTCACATTTCTAAGGGCATTGTTGGAGACACTGGCCTTTTATTTAAATACTTTTTTTACAATTCTATTTTAGAAATTTCCTTTTTTGAAACTTTTGTTTTCGAACTTGTCATTATTAATTATATTTTAGTTTTTAACCGACTTCAAAAAAAGAAGGAGATTCTCAATTCGTCTGTATGTTGTTTTTTTTTGTATGTTTGTTACCTCATAACTCCGTCATTTATGAACCGATTTCGAAAATTCTTTTTACGTTTGGTAGGTAAAACTTTAAAGGTGGTCTCATTTAAATTTCACAAATATTGGAGCTTGGACTTCGAAGATACACTAGATAACACGACCCGGTTATAACCTTTATTTATATTGATGATTCTCTTGTATATCGTTGCGCTCCGGAATTAGAATGAAGTTAATTACAGACCTGCCCTAGATATTTATTTAGGTCAAGATCACTCAAAAGGGTGAAATAAAAATTTTTTATTAAAAAAAATTAAACCGCCTTCAAAAAAACACTGAAAAGTATAAAATAACTATCCTTTACTAATCAAAACCCAAGTACAATTAAAATAACTTTATAAATACGATACACATACCTATTTAATTAAATTTTACAGTTATTGAAGTCGGTGCCAAATCAATGTGCAACAACAGAAAGTCTTTTAGTTTGGTGGGCTTGGCACCGACTTCAGTAACTGTAAAATTTAATTATATAGGTATGTGTATCGTATTTATAAAGCTATTTTAATTGTACTTGGGTTTTGATTAGTAAAGGATAGTTATTTTATACTTTTCAGTGTTTTTTTGAAGGCGGTTTAATTTTTTTTAATAAAAATTTTTTTGGTTCTTTAAAGACGTTTTAAAATAAATTTCGCCTTACTTTATTTCCTTTTATTATAAATGTTCACCTGCGTCGGCCATAGGCATATTTTTAAATGTATTTTTATATTTTCAAGATTTTATTTATATCTATATCTTTACGCAATCAATAGTTAATAAGTTAACTATTCAAAAGCAATCACACTATTTATTACAATTAATACAACAGTGTTTCTGTGGAGTAAGTATCTACATAACTATATACTGTGACTTAGTAACTAAACAAATATGTAATGTCGTCATTAGAAGGCCGTTATGAATATTTCAGTGAATATAAATAATAATAAATGTAATAGTGATAAATACTAAGATATTTGTATAGATAATAGCAAAAAATATTGAAGATGTCATTTTTCCATAAGAATGTTTGGTTTATTTCATAGAAAACTTTCTAGTTTTTGCTAGTAATAAGTAATTTACATTGTTATTATTATGGACTTCCATGGCGAACTGATACACATATAAGATATAACTCTTCCTCAGTAATGGTCAGTAGCCACAGCGATTGTAATTATCTTGTGTTTTTATTTTTACTCGACCATCATTAATTTCCATAACCGAGTAGTGCCGTACGCGGCGTACCGTGGCGTGTTAGATTCAGTAGTGATGGGTAGAGTCGATAAAACTTTTCAAACAATGCGCCGCTGATTTATCTTAGGTTTGTTATATGTAATTTAAAAATAGTGTGAACGAATTTTGATAAAAATATTTCTGTTCGACTTGCATAAACGAGTTATTAATTAACATAATAAACTATTACTTGTTATTATTTGAACACGTTTAGCGTAGGAAATTTAAAACTTATACGTATTTATTTGGAGGATTGTTCTAATGAATGTGTATGTGTAATATACTAAGAGGTTTAATTAACGAATGAATTAATTCATTCTTTTCGCACTAAAGACTTAGTTCTCATTACGGACCTAATGCCAAGTGACATTCTCTACCAGTCAACCATTGGGCAATCAGTCTACCATATAATGAGTACATATTAGAAAATTTTGCTATCTTAGGTTTTTTTGACTGTTGTATAAGAGTATTTTTGTAACAGCGGTTATAAAACAACCATAACACGACTGCTAAGTGGCCAAGATTTTACAATACTTGAGCCCTTTACGTATCACATAGAAGTTTATGTGACTCCTGTTATACATCACAGTCTCAATCATGATTTTGCCAGCTGAGACATCCAAAAATAAATATTCTATGTATCGAGATGGTAAGATTTTTTACTTCTTCGACTAATCTTAATGGGGCCTTAATATGGGCACTGATAGTCTGTATATTACTAAATTTTGTTTCAATGGTTTTACATTATATCGAATAATTTCGAATCTTATTAAAACTTAATTTCTTTTAAGTTACTAAATATGGCAAACAAGCATATAGCCAGCCTGTTGTTAATACTTAATACACATTTTAACATCGATATTGGTGTATATGAACATCATACAACACTTTACTCATCATTACTGGAACACCTTCCTTGAAATTAATTCAGTGCTACGTGCAAAGCGCATGCGCGCGATTGTCTCTTGTTTTCATTAACGGTCACACAGTTTGAAAATTGAATTTATATGGCAGTGGTGACTAGAACGTGTAGTGTTTTTCCTTGTAAACATTGCAAAGGCACTAGTTGTCTGGCGACGACTGGTCGATATGGATGGGTACGTTTACTTTGTATCTAAGACCTTAATTTGTAAGGTGATAATCAAGTTCGGTTTTCAATGACCTTGTTTGTTACACTGTTTATAAAGACGTTCTTATGGCTAGACACAGCTATTTATATAAAATTATGTTCACAATAAAAACCGACATATTGTTTAATTGTTTACTCACTGTTATTTCCTGGATTTGAAACTTGAATTTTCAGAGATGAGTAAAGAATAACAATTTTATTTATTATTGCACGACAATCGTACATGGATTTTTAGACGTCTATGCTAAATATATAATTTTATTTTAGACAACATTAATTTAGTATTATTTTTCTAATCTTGCGTTTGCCTTTTTATGTAAATTATTATAACTTACTTTAAATAAGTACGTTAATATAAAAAATAGTAACTAGAAAATTTTAACAATTGGAGAAAACGTGGAATTGTAATGAAGTGAGAATATAAGAGTGAAGCTGATAATTTTCCGCTTCTTCATGTTTGTGATCGATTGGCCATCTTATATTCCTGAAAAAATATGGTATGGCACATAATGGATCAGTTTCGTTTATTTCAGTTTTCTCCGTACATACATAAGTACATATTATTTCGCAGTATCCCTAACAAGGTAGACAGAGACGAATAACATTGCATTGTCATTAGTTCCATAATTCGGCAGTTTATTTGCAACCTATACATACAAAATAACCTCTGATAATAGATAATATGTCATCGGTGTACAAAACTGTTAAAAATTATAACTATTAAGGAAATTAGTTAAATAGGAACCTGCTAAAATTTTTTGAAACTAGGCAATCGAGCTAACAGATGAGTTAAAGTGTTGCTGTTATAGGATTTCAAACCTCTGAAGTTAATACAGTAAGAATACCTCATTCGGATTATTTACTCATTGTAAACAAAAACTAACTTTTTTTCGTCTTTTGGGAATTCAAAAGTTACATAATCTATTAGAAAGCAAAAGGTTTTATAATACATTAATTATGCACATACTTTTATGTATATTTATTAACCGTTACATAGCTTAAATACTTACATTTTTAAAAGCTATCTGTGAAGTCAATACCTTTAACGTAATTCAAAGATAAAAATTATAAAAACGATTATAATCTATTACATAATTTAAAACGAATGTACGTAATATTAACTTACATAATCCGTAGTTATTATGAAAAAAAAACAGTATGCCGTACGACAAATAGACGTGTAAATATTATGCTTTTTTGTTATATATGCGTGAATTAGCAACCTTGTAAATATAAGATTACATATACAGGAATGGGTTCTCTTCAAAGTATAAAAACATTATGTATATAAAGTTTAAAAGTTTCGCGTTACGTTACAAAATATCTAAAAAATGGGAAATTAATGAGATTACTTTTTATTTTGGCTTGACGTGTCGAGCAAGTTGCATCGGCCGTGGTCTCAAGCAAACTTTTGCTTGAGACCACGGCCGATGCAACGTTTCAACCGAATAATTTCTCGTTTTTGAGATATTTAATATTATGTATCATGTATATTAAGTTAGTCAAAAAATTTAAATTTTCAAGCGTATATTTTCAAGACAATAGTACTTTCAATAAATAGCTGACACGCATTAATTCAGGGTTCCATTGCAATTTTGAAAACAGTGAAAGTTTAAAATAAATTCATAAAGCGAAGTCCAAACTCAACAATGTAGCCATTATTGTTTTCATGTTTTTGGTTTTAGATTACCGATTTACATCTTTGTGCCAAATTTCAACACAGGAGATATAAAGATGATAAAATAAATTAGCTTTAATATATTTACAGACTGACAGAAAGTCAGATAATTATAACATAAAGAAAGGACAAAGGACTTATTTCCAATATTACTAGGAACAATTGTTAGTAAGGCAACAAACAAAAAATCATGAACATTAAATGATTTTTTTTTGCATGAACACGAAGTGACCTCTCTTCTTCTTCGAACTTCTGCCAGATAATCTGTTACAAATATAAAAAACAATATAGAATATTGTACATTGAATATAATACGAAATAAATTGCGTTGTTTTTGTACATACCTACTTAGTTAACGTTTGTAGTATATAGACAGATAAGAAATAACATTCAAAATATCTTCTCTGAAATCGGCCTTCTGAGTATTTTGTATTTTTGAATAGGGCCAAAAGGAAATTTTTATGCGTACCCTAACAAAATGTTTCTTTTTTTGCCCTTAATAAGGATAAACCGACTTCAAAGCTATATTTGTACACCTACTTAACGTTTCAAGGAAACATGATATCCAATGCTTAAAATCGGATCATAATTTGCAAAATAGCTTCCAAGAATATCACAAAAATACGCAATAGGTATATCCACTTACAATGTAATATATTGACGTTACATACATGTAGGGTTTAGGCCCTTACCTATAAAATTGCCGGTCTATATAGAAAAAACAAGTAGTTTCTTTAAGGAAAAATATATAGAAATGTAAATGAAGTGTTGGCAAATATTTTTAACGCACTTTTGCTATTTTTATTAAAATTCATTTATTCCTCTGTTGTAGAAATCTTGGGGATGGGAATCGATGAAAACTTTAAGGGCGATTTTTATTCTCAAAAATTCAGAAATTAGAAAATGTAAATAAACTGCCAACTTCATATTTCTTGTACCCGCCAAAAATGCCAACGAAATATGTCATAGAGATTGTTCTTTATATAAAAAATATTGCCAGCCGCAAAACAGTGTATGTCGAGAAGCATCTATATATTAAAAATAATTATAAAATTTATTACAAGTCAGTACGGCCTGCATATTTACTATGTTTTCATAGTTTTCTTTTTCTATATCTCCGGTTCTGATTGAGATAGGTACGCGGTTTCTATCTAGGAATACTCGCTGGAACGAGCTCTTTCATTTGAACTTTTGCCAACTTAAATTGGTTGAGTAGGAGGGAAGCTAGGTGTGAACTTAAGTTAGGTTACAATTACTAATCACATAAGAGCGTTATTTTTGAATTATATTATCAACACAATGCTGCGGAACTGCACGGGTCCTGTAGTTTTTTTTATTAAAAAATCTTGTGTAATTAACGTAATCCCTGAAAGAGCTTCACCGGGTTTCCATATGAAATCTGCACTGGCGTCTGTGTTGACATTGGTACCTGTATGATGTTGCTAGTTGTTGAAAAGAATTTTCAGTCAATTATCAAAGTCCTTTATTCGTTTTTAGAAAATAGGTGTTGCAACCCTTAACTTCAAAATTGTTTTTCTATGAAAACCAAAGCGACACGAGTGCTACTAATTAGCTATATTATTAAAAACATTGAACCACCGCTAAAAATCTTTTACAACACTTTTGTTTACTTGCTTCATAGATTTTCTGGAATTAACTAAAGAAGATTTTAAAATACTCTTTATAGAAACAAATCAAGTTTCGATATCAATTTGTTTTTTAACTTTAGCCCCAAAATTAATCCCCGAAGCTGAAAACTCAACTTATGAAGTTTACGTCTATCTTTAGCCCTCCACTTATCAGCTGTTTACAGTTATGGGTCGATCAATTATTCTTTGGTTAACTGCTCTCCCTGAATTTTGGACAAAAATTATTCAAAAAATATAGTTACATATTCGATTCATACATAATTATATTATGTTCATCATAAAGCTAACGTATATTCCATCAATGCTTTAAATTAACTTTTAACAAATTAGAGATTTTAGAGATGTTAGAGAATTACTTTAAAGATTGTCTAGGAGACACAGCGAACATTTTTAAATTTTGTTGAAGACTGGGTCGTATTGAATTCAGACCTCAGTTGTCAATACGTTGTGTGATGTCCATAGTTTAAACATACTCGTAGTACTTAATTTGGGTTTCCATTAGTGTAATTATCTGGAGAGTATTTATTTATTTTTTATTATGCATACCTATTAACATAATATTTCATAATATTATAAATATTGATACTGATGTTTCCATTCAAGTTAAAATCATACAATTTAACAACTTAAAGGGCGGATCATTTATACATTTAATAAAAAATCCTTTGAAATATAATAACAAGTCATTTAAAACACATTTATATTACTTTCATACATAAATTGTTTTTGTTTAGAAAACATAACGTTTTCCTAATATATTTTTTGCCTTAGCATTTCTAATGTTAAAGTGCTGTCCGGTTATATAGGCTGACGTAACAAAATCGAAAACAATCTTGTTTAACATTCTAGAATGTGGAAGACTGCGACGTTTTCATTCATAACATTTCAGTAGAACACAGCTCATGTTTCAAAACACCAACTGCCATGGAGCTGCTATGTAATCAGTAATAGAGTATACAATTCCTACTCTTTGTTATAGGTACATTTATACATGTACTAAGACACTTCACAAAAGATTACACGACATTTTTTCGTGTATCCATTATTCATTAAACTATTTAAACGTGACATATTACAAATTCTTGTAAGATGCTTAAATCAAAATGAATTAGGTACAGTTAGGAATTAGATACTTAATTACATTGCTATTATGTGTACTATAATATTTTTAAAATCCTACTCATGTTAAAAGTAATCAATATTGCAAGAACTTTACAGTCGAATTTATGATACATGATTTTGTGTAATAGAAATGATAATACATCACCAAGGTTCCGTGTGACCTCACGTTAACCTTTTAGCGTTTAATTTAAAAATAATCTGTTAAAAGTTAAAATAAAATATGTTAATATCATTAACTCTATTTCATATATCAATAGAAAGCAATAACTCAATATCTGTCAATAAATTAAAGTAATTTTTTCACAGTTGTCTTCAAAATTTTTAATTGTTTTAATATGAAGCTTATTACATCCCATATTTAGTAAAAATTATATTGATCGAATACCTCCTACCATCAACATAACTCCTATATTGCTTTGTTTGGTTCTTATTTTTAAATATAACTATAAATTTTATAGATATTACGTAATGACGACTATGTATACATTTATAGTATTTCATTATACACCACCATAGTCAACAATATCATCAACAGTATGTTTGTATAGGCCCACTATAATGATCTCCACTATTAGTGGTACAAAATAATGAAACTCAGTGCTGGATAGCTATAGCTGGCCTAGTCTGATCTCTAGAATTTCCTGAGAATGCTTCCATGAGAAGTGAAATACGTGTCGATAAACAACTTTGAAGCTTAGGCAGTAGACAGCTAAAAATATATTTATATTGAGCACTAAATATGTATTACCTCTGGGCGACACTGAGTCTATATATTGCAGAAAACTTCCATTACGCTACTAACATCTAAATCACTTCTGCGTATTATTAGCAGCGTAATTACGTAGTGCAAATAAAAAACTATATCTCCAGTTCAGTGGTGCAAAACTGTTTATCCATTTGTTACATTGCAGTCCACAAGATTACCTCTTGAGATCATTACGTCATTTGTGTAATTCACACCAGATAATATTTTCTTTAAGCTACTATAGTTTCAGTTGTAAATCTAGGTATAAAAATATCTATACTATTATAAATCGTTTTTGTCGATACATTAATTTATTGATATTTAATACTGAAAACTTTTATTTAAAACATTTTAAAAACATTTGATACTACAATACTGCTACTGGCAATAATATAAATGCGTAATTTTTCTTCAAATTTGAAAAACGCAAAGAACCCAATAACTGCAAAAACTCAATATCCTGTCTGCTAGGGTGACAACACACATATATCTAAGCGATCGCATTTCTACTGCATTTATCTTAATTTCACTCGATTTCGGGCATATCCAAACCTCACTACCGTACAATAATGTTGCCACTAACACCGCATTGTGGATGGCCATTTTGGCTGTGATAGATATATTCACACTACCTACTAATGCGGACAGAGCACCATTCACTTTACTATCAGCTGCTACCTGTCTCTCCACATCCAACTCACCGTCCCTCGAAAACACACTCCCCAGATACACACTTTCTTTCACTTGTTCTAGACATTTTCCATGTACCCGAATCTCATATTTTGTCTGTACATCTTCCCTTTCAAACACCAGAACCTTAGTATTGTTCGCATTCATATTCAATCCTTTCATTCTTCGTTTATGCACGTGAATAGTGTCTGCAACTCTGCTTCTGATGGTGCTATAAGCACAGCATTGTCAGCGTACAGTAAGCAGTTTAACACTGTACCATCACGTATCATACCACTCATACTACCTTTCGATGTCTGGAGGCAACTGTTCAAATACAGCACGAACAGCCAAAAACACATCACGCACTTCTGTCTGACGCCTGAACAGACTTCGAACTGGGGCGACATGTCACCTTCTATCCTTACACAGGCTCTGTGGCCTCAATATAATAACCTCACAGCCTACAATAAGGGGGCCCTCACGCCATATTCAGGCAGAAGACTCCACAATTTCTTTCGCACTACTTCATCGAATGCTTTTTCTAAATCCACAAAAGCGTAGAAAACGTTCTGACCTATGGCCATAAACTTCCCCACGATAACGCGAAGTGAAAAAAATTTATCCATACAACCCCTAACGTTCCTAAAACCACCTTGCGCTTCCCACAAATATCTTTCTGAAACGCCTTTCATACTCTCGGTCGATACCTTGGCATAGACTTTACATGCTAAGTTGACCAAGCTGATGGCCCTACGATAGCACACACAGTCCAAATGAGAACCTTTCCCTTTATAGAGAGGTAATATAACCGTGGTGCGTCATTCTTCTAGAACCTTCCCCTTCTGCCAACAAAGGTTGCACAGTGCACAGAAGGTATCCCAGGCCCCAGGACCACCTTACTGAAGATGACCACCTTAGCAATAACTTCATCATTGCCCACAGCTTATCCACATTTCTAACTTCTTATTAGTTTCTCAATTTCTTTCATACTAATGGCATCCCTCAGTTTCTGTGGCAATTCATTAGAATCGCTCTCAGAAGCAGAGACAGAGTCGCCATTCTCATACAGTTCTCCATAGTATTTACTCCATCACAGCAGAACATCTTTTTTATCTATTAGCAGTCATTGCATATTTGCATTCTTTCGAACGCATTCTGCAAGGTGCCGGATCACTTCGGTATTTATGTACTTCTTTCCAAAATAATTTGGAATTTTCCTCAAAGTTGTCCAACGTCTTGTTTTCATCTAACATTCTACATCTTTCAAGCTTCTTTTTCATTAGTGCCTTCGTTTCTGCTTTCTGCAGTTTATATCTGTCTTTCATCAAATTCTTCATACCACAGTCATTTTTAGTTACAAGGTAGTCTCGCCATGCTTTCTTCTTCTTATACACAGGTTCTTTTACTTCATCATCCCACCCCACTCATCACGCTTTTCACCATTTCCAATCTTATTCGTTCCACACTGCTTTCGCAGTCTTGATCATACCATCTCTAAGGTTCTGCCAACATTCTTCAACATTCTCTCTCATCACTTTCAATCTATCATCGAGCTTACCGGATATTACCTCTTCATATTTATTCTTGGTGGTCGCATCTTGCAGCTTATCAGCATCAAAAGCTGGACACTTTTGAGACTACGGACACTTTGGACACTACGCGATGTCGCCATGCTGCAAACAGACCCTTTATTCTGGTTATCGCCAGAAAGTGGTCGGTTCCCAGATCGGCTCCTTTATGCGTTCTCGTGTCCTTAACCTGCTTTTTGAGCCTGCTATCCACCAGAAATAAATCAATCATACTTCTCTCATCCTTTCTTTTCCATGTGTACTGATGAATCCTTAAATACGGGATTCGCTACAAAAAGATCCTTTTCCATACACACTTCTAACACAATCCTACCAGCATCATTCACTCTCTTATCTCCACACTTGCATAGGTCAGTCTCAAATACTGTTCGACCTGTCCCGGCACACATACACGCATCACATAACAACATCAGGGATGAACAGATCATCAAATTTGTACAAAATTGTACTTCGTTTCTACTTTGAGTAATACGCATTCGGCTTACAGATGATAAACGTAATTAGATGGTGACAAGTTGCTAGCCCGAGATAAGGCGCGAGAAGACTAGCAGCGGACGCATTTTTTATTTTTCTTTTTCTCACGGACCAAAATGAAAACGAAACGGTTATTTATTTACACCTTTATAAATTGCTACCAAAAGTTTAACTTAATTAAATTGAAAAAACTGGCTCGTGCATGTCAGACCACATGCAGTGTAGCGTTCTGTAGTTGCTCGTCACAAAAGCGTACTTACGAGGACTTTTTGGCGTGATTCTGAGTTAAACCGCGGACAGACGGATATGACGAAACTATAAGGGTTCCTCGTTGAATACGGAACCCTAAAGATTATATGAATATCACTAAAAATACTTTATATTTACAAAGAAATCGACTAAGTGTGATTCATTTTAAATTAGTGTTATCAAATGCATTAAAATTAGCTTTTGTTTTATAAATTGACCTACATTAAACTTATCAGTGTAAATTTATTACAGTGGTTATTTGTATTTGTGAGTTTCTTGGATTTCTGAACTGAAAACCGAGATAGTGGAAAAGCTTTCTAAAATGTTTTTAAAATTACTTACACCTAGACTTATGCTCAAAATACAGCTTCAATTATTGGGCATGGTTTGACGAATACGGTATCTTTAAGAAGCATGAAATAATTTTTGAACGAACTGTTGTTCAGATAATACGTGAGCAAGTTCGAAAGTATTGACTAGCTGCTGTGTTATATTTTTATAGAATACTCAAGTAGTAACAAGAGTATTGCACATTGTTCCTGTTGGATTTTTCTTTTCGATTCTTCTAAAAATGAGGACAAACATCCATGCATGCATGAGCATCTACCCTTTCAAGCAGTTATTTTTAAAATAACTTACCTGTTTAACCAAATGTTTCTCTAATCTGTAACATGCGCTTGCATATGCGGGTGGATTATGTAAAGCATATGTTTGTATATGTAAACATTTACAGCAATAATAAATATACATGATGTATCGAATAACATAAAGCTGACTAATGGAAATCGGATAATTTTGTGCATGAGATGTCTATTTATAGGCAGACATGATACTTCTGTCACAAATTCTTTAGTTAAGGGCGTAAACTTCTGTATTAGAAAAACTCAGGTTGTCAACTAAAGAACATTGAAACATATAATATACTAGCGACCCGCCTCGGCTTCGCGCTGGTAGAATTTTTTTTGAAAATGAAATACAGTAGGTACATGTTACTCACTGATAATGTAACTTTCTGAAAGTGAAAGAATTTTAAAATCGGTTGAATAGTTTTCGAGATTACATATAAACAAATTTTACCTCTTTATGATATTATAGTATAGATAAATTAAAGTGTGTATACTGTATATGTATACCTACCTTTTGTAAGCAATCATAGATAATAGATATGTAAGCAATTATAGATAATAAATATTTATTTGTAATCTATATTTTTGATATTTTATTAAATTATTATTAAGTTATGTATTTCACCGGACGTTGCTTAATAAATTTAAAAAAGTACAACAATAGATGATTACAATTTCTTAAGCAACTACCGCAGTCGGATTTAATCAGTAGTAGAGAACACATGTATAAAAAGTAATAAATTCGCAATAAAGTCTGAAGTTTTAATCTTATTTTAAGCAGTTCTTTTACTTTTTTGTCAAATAGATAAAAAACCCTTATAAAAAAACTTATAATTTCGTCTTGTTCGTTTATTTGCACGTATGTCACAGCCACTTTATTGAGATATTATTGGCACTAATATGAAAAGTAAGTGTTTTTTATAATTTTCTATGAATTGCTATACAATGGTGTAGTGAAATTACAAAAAAAAATAGGTATGTTACTTAATACATATATGTAATTTACGAAGAAAAAAATCCAGTGCACATGAGCGTCCTTTAGTGGATATATGTAGATGTCTCAAAACAACTTTTGTGTCAGTCAATAATTGGTGACATATTATATGGTATGTATGATCGTAAAGAGTCAGAGAGGACTATCCTCTCTGACTACACTATTAGGGATACAGCGTAAGGATGTGTATGTATGTAAAAAGTGTGCCCTCCACCGCTAACTTATCATCTACGGGTAGAAAATTCTGCAAAAATATAAAATAGAGAACTTGAAAAACGTTTCATCGAAAATTGTTTTGGTATTTTCGGTTATACGCTGCTTTGAGTTCAGTGACCGCAGACAAATCTCTGTTTTTCACAATATCTTTGATAAATATTATAAAATACAAACTTATTTGTGCTGTCCATAAGAGTAAAATAAGACAAATTATTATTAATAAATATATTGTCATATCAAAGGTTTCGTGTTTTCCACTGTGCGTGTTCCGACAGGCACTTGACCAACTTTTTCTTATATAATTATGAAAAGAAATAATCAAGGAATATGCAGACAATTACTTCTTTTTCTTTTAAGCTCGAAAGAGTCAACCATAAATAAACTTTTCTTTCATTAAAACCATGTCCGTGTCTTTTATTTATTTAGTAGCTATACAGATTGGCTGTAAGATCATACATTGAAATAAATAATATCGAACGTAAAAAACATGCCACGTAAATGGAAGCAGCCTTTAATTTCAATTATCATTGGGTGCCCCAATAACTGTATTACTAGTAATCGAATGAAACGTAACAGTATAACTTAAGTCTAACATACTACGTGTTTCTACAGGGCTACTAAAAGATCACGTCTGATAAAACGATACGTGATGTATGATATTAATACTCACAGAAAGGATAACAGTGTTCTTAGCGGTTATAAAGTTGGATACTTAATTAATTTGCCAATTGACTATATACTTAAAATTACATCAATATTACATTAAAAACAGAAAAACATGAAAAATGTACGGCTATTATAATAATAATATCCCCTAAAACTTTAAAAATATTCGTTAATGATGCAATAACAAAATAATCATTGCTCAGATCTTTGATAATATAATCATAATACAATAACCGGCTTCCCTGGGCGTAAATGAAAATTTTGTGCCTAATAGTACATTTTTGTTTGAAAAAAAAAAATGGTGAAGGGTTTATGGAATTCAAAAAACAAACAGCCTAAAATAATCTACGAACGGTTATGCGTCGAATGGTTTTAGTCCCATACCGATACGTTCAGTAGTTTTCACATGATTGAAGGACAATAAAAACCGTTTTCATTTTGTGTATATAGTAGATAATAAAAAAATAATAAGTATATAGGAGTCTATTATTTAAGATAATGTGTTGTTTTAAGTATGTAAATATTAACGTTACTAATGAAGTTTAGTAACTAGTATATAGAAACTAAAAAAAGTACGTGAGGACCGCGACGCTTGGCGCTCCGTCCTCAGACTATCCCGTTAGGGACACAGCGTGAAGATAAATATGTAGAAACTGACTTAGCTAATGCGTTGCTAAGAACATAGATTAAACAGTATTAATACACTGTTTATTTTATGTTGTCCTGCTTATAATATCTATGGTGTCTCATTCTGAAACAAACATAATTATTAATTCAACTAGTTCATGTTGGTACATCCACACACATATAAACGTTTTGTGAAATTATTATTAAAAAAAAACTAAACAAGAGCGGGTCAAACTCGCGCACTAAGGGATTCGTACCACCATATAATGTATTTGTTATGTACTTACAAAAGAATATAGTTCCGATTCAAAACTATCTACTAGCGGAATGGCAAAATTTAAGTTTATAATGGTAAAATACGTGAAGGGAAAACTTTAGTTCCTTTTTCAAGAAACTTAGGACGGAGGAATGTGAAATTTGGTACACTTAAAGTTTATATGGAAAAGGACAGGAGAAATGTTTTTATATAATATGCATAAGAAATACATTAAATTAAATTAAATAAATCACTCATTGTTTACGTTCATACTGCCATTGTCAAAAAGGCTGTAAATTTGAAACTCATAATAGTTTGTGATCACATATACGTAACCTCCTTGGATTAAACAATAGCGCAGAGTAGAGATTGTCACCAAAGAGTTTATATTAGAAGTTTATAGTTACGATCGACTTTCGACCACAGGGCGACCTCTAGTCTAAATTATATTTTCGCAATTTTTCATGTAACATAAATTTTAAACCTGATTGGACAGACGGACACGGATACACAGACAACGAAGTGATCCTATAAGAGTATCATTTTTTCCTTTTGAAGTCCGGAACCCTAATTAATGGTTTTGGTACATTAACTACTGTCTATCGGTAAATCTTGCACAAGGCATCGATATGTAAAGTTTTTATGCTTTCCAGTGGCTTGGTATGTAATGCTGAGACTTGCGAATGAAGGTTAACATTATAATATGTTAGTAAAGGCATCAGCTCCACTCATTCACTCGTCTGTGTTGTTTCGATAACACAGAGTGAACATAAGACTATATTTAACTGTCCTTGATAATATTGTTCATGAACACAATTCATAAAAAAAATTTCACGGAACGTAAAAAAAGTTAACGGAACGGAGTAGGGATAAGCTAAATGGAGAAACGTTACCACAGCGTGACGTCACAAGCTCGAAGTATTATCGTCTAACGTTATTACTCATTAGTGACAGACCTTATTACCGCTTCGTCCTAACTACTTAAACTTAAAAGTACTATCTTTCAGTTAGTTTCTATAGGATACCGTCGAATGTCTATTTATATATATGAAAGTTATCACTTATTAAGTCGAGCCAAGTCATTAGCCGCGTCGACTCTTTAGCATTCGTTTCTTACTTTTCGTTCAGTCCTGAACATAATCTGCGTGATGTGTAGGTCTATATAAGAATTAACATCCATAAAAATGTGTACTTTATTCACTTGCTCACCACGTAGCTTGCCTACTCACAATCTTTATTGAATCACTTATTTTTCACATTTTTAGTCGGTGAAATCAGCAGTTGACATCATCAAAACACAAATATGTACAGTGGCCATATCGCTTACACTGTTCAATTCAGTGCGCCTGCCAAGAGAAGCTTTCAGATACGGAGAAGTTCCATATCTGGTGATCTACACTTTCTGGCTGTTGATCGTCGGTCTGCCTACAACACTACTGCAACTTGCAATGGGACAGTTGAGCCAGCAAGATCCTGTAGGGGTTTGGAGAGCGATTCCTATATTAAGAGGTAAATAAAAAATATACTTAAAATATATATAATGAATGTTTCTTTGTGTTTGTCCTCTATGCGTACTTAAACCGTTCATCCAAATGTGATGAAACTTTATTGAGTAGTTCTGCGTACGCCTGATAAAATTTCTGAACTATTTAATTTAGTAAATAAAAGACTACACGAACGTAGTCGTGGGCAAAAGCTAATAATAATAATCAAATACTCAGGATATATTACAGCAATTATGTGACTTCGAAATAACCACGAGATTATTATATTATGGGTGTACACAACAAACTGGGGGAGTTCTCAGTAACACTTAGAGTGATTTTGCGTTACATTTGATCCAAATCAGAGAAAAGTATGGTCCGAAGTAGTTATAGTCCAAAAAAATACTTTAGTTGAATTCCTAGGGTTAATGTATTGTTTCGTAAAACCAACCAAAGTTCACTAAAGTATTCATTACACTACATTCATAACACTAAAGCATACATTATCACGAATGTTATATGAAATTTACAAAATAAAAAAAATTAAAGTCACATTTTCTTGCATAATAAAATATACAAAATTTTATGTTGAATTTAGTATAGAGTTTTATAAGAGCTGTTGATGATGTGCATCAGACTTACTTTAATTAATATTACTTAACACACAATTAATAACACAAAACAGTTTTGTAAATATTTCAACATTTTAAGTTCAGTGATTTCAATCTCCGTGTGTTAGTCCGAAATTACTCCCTGAATTTAGTTAAACTTCTGTAAAACTAACTAAAGTATTGTTCCAGCACTATTTGTGTGACTGCTTTCGCTTTGCCTCCGATCCGATTCAATTCAAATGTCTCCTACGCCCTGCGTACTGCGCGCGATCCGTGATTCTTTCATGCAATTTCTTTAGTGCAAAAATATTAGTAGGTACATCTCTAAATAACATGAAACAAAATCGTAATCCGTGATTGTATGTGTCATCGCACTTGTATCCAAGAAATTTAAATGTTAAATTTCTTGGATACAAGTGCCATCCGTATTTTTTAGGATCGGACGCGATGCACAAGCGATATTTTCATATTATGTCTGATTCGGATCGGAGGCAATGCTCATACTCCAAGCCAGTTTCTAAAAATTTCCTATTTCCTAGAAAAATTGTTAAGTTGAGTTAATTGAGATTCGAAACAGAGGTCCAGCTCAGAAAACAAATGCATTACCACCGCGCCAACGGTTTAATTTCTGTGGGTCAGTTTTACGATCTCTGTAAAAGAGGATATAAAGTAACCGGTACATTTCATATCTTTCTTTGTCTCCCAAACTTGAGAGAAAAATAGACTTTTCTTGCATGTATTTATTTCTTAATTGAAAAAATACAATAGACTATTTATTGCCTTAGTTCCTTTTGAGATACTTTCTATTAGAGAAGGCCTATAATTATTCTTTTTATAATCCATTCATATTATTCCTATTCATATAAAACTTGAGCGACTCGGTATACTTTAATTTCAGCGATTTAAAATGTAAATTGCTAATCTTTATGATAAAAGAACTCGCTGATTCTCTGTGTTTAAAGTTTAAAATTGGTGTAATAGTAATAAAAGGTTTGCTAGGATGGTACGTTTGTCTTCAACCTAACCTAACATACTCGTACTTGAATGAAACTTCTTAAAACAAAAATGTTTAAATTAAAATTTAAAAACTCACATATCTAAGAGAGCTAAAGATTAACGTATTGGCATATACCTACATAATAAAATGGATGGTATAGACTTCATAAAAGTAGTTAAAAAGTTAAACAACCAATATAAGTCCACTTGTTTTATGGTATTTTAATCAAATATTCTCAGTTATGATTCCTATATAGGAATTCCTATATAGAAAAACAGTGCCGCAAATATTTCCAGTACTGTTTTTTCAGTGAAATAGCGACCGTTCAACTTCTTTTAGAGAATGCGCCGGTTTTGAAGAACGTTACTCGAGATTTGTTTATATGTTTATATATTTTCTTTCACATTTAAAAGCAGAATGAAGCTAAATAAAAATAAAATGTAATATTACGTTAGTAATTAATTAATCTGTGGTAATAGGTATATATTTTATGATAAGTTATGGTGCTCTAATAGGCGATATCGACCTCGGCCATTAAAATTTCATGCATGTATTAAACAAGGTCAAGTAGATATGATTTGAAAATTTCTAGTATTGACTTACGTGTTATTTAGCGGAAATTTATTTCATGTGTCATTTATAATAAAATCGCATATATTTTAACCACGGTCAGCCATTTCAAACCTACAGATTAAAGCGTATTTTGCTTCTCAACGACTTGAAACGAAACAACTTTATCCGATGATGTATCATTCAGAAGTGAACCACATCGTTTCAATTAATAATAATAGTAATATTAATACTCTAGATAATTAGACAAACAAAAATAAATTTACATAATTTGGTTACTCATAGCTGTTTATTTCTATTTGTTGTCTGTATTTCTACTTCTTATATTTATTTTTTATGTTTCAGGAGTCGGACATTTGAAGATGATAACGTCGTTTATCTGTTGTTTTTACAACAGTTTGTATTTAGCGTTGGCGTTAGCTTACTTGATTTGGATAGCGAAAGGCTCGTTTCCGTTGAAGGATTGCACAAGGCTGCATATCACACCGGTAACGATTTCATAACTTTATTTGTTTTATAGACAATTTTCGTGGTGTAATTAAGAAACTAAGACGATAAATAATCTAGAAAATTAAATTTGACAACTGACTCAGTTCTAGATTTGTGTTATATTGGTGGCAAGTTGAAACGGGCGATTCAACTTGCCATTAATATAGCACAAATCTAGAGCTAATGGTGATATGGTATCGTTTGTTCATCTCTATTTGGGATCCAATTTTATTAACGAAGGTGTAATATTTTTATGTAAAATGTAAAAATATATATTTGTTGGGTTCGTTTGTTGACTATTTAAATTTGTTTTCTCGTTTGCTTTACAGTTTCAATTTGATTGTTAAAAATATTGATTTATATATTTTTTTAACGAATACTATCTGTGAATATTTAGATGATTATTTAGATGATTTTTATGATATATTTAATTTGTGTACATATATTTGAAAAAAAAAATTTTTTTCTCATAGATCAAAACAGTGTTTTTAACTTATTGATACTGCGATCTTAAAATGTTTTTACAAATTCATTCCGACTAGTGTATCCAATTTTATTGTAATGAATGCGTAGTTTGTTTCGAAAAATTAATAAAAGCAAAACGAGCCAATTAATCTCATTGAGTTAAATATTATGTAATTAAAATTAAATTTTTTCTTGAAATAAATGTCTAACTTTGTTTGGCAAATTTAAAAAATGATTGTAATAAATAATTAATTATAATAATACTAGCTTAATACTAGCTTGAGACCCCCTTGGAACGTGGACACGACCTCCCGGAGGGGTCGCGACCATCATTTTGAAATACAGTGGTTCAGAAGAATGTTTCACAATAAGAGAAATTATTTGTAATATCTTATCTAAATACAACATTTAAAGAAGATACTTTCATTATTGGTTTTTTCAAGTATGAGGCTTTTCTTATAAAACAACTATGACTAATGTCATATACAACATACGTAAAATCACGTATAGTATAGGCAACAGGCTCTTTTTATAATATCATAATAAAATTTATTTTTTAATGTTCATTTATTTCAGCATGGTTATGAAAACAAGATGAACGCCACCGAATGTTTCAAGTGAGTGGCAGTGCATACACAGATTGATTTAAAATTTCTATCAATACCCAAATGCACATAATGTTACTATTGCTAAATCTTCGTTATAAATTTCATTTCAGTTCAACATTTTTGTCTCCGTTCACAGAACACCCCCATTATCTGGGGATAATGGCGATTTTAATATTCGTTTCATGGTTCTTCCTGCCGATTTTGTAAGTAATAATTATGTTATTGAATTATAAATTATCACATTATTGATTCTCAATGTTTTTAGGGACAGGTATGAAGATCTCAAAATTGAGAATACTCTTAATATTTCCTCACGACTTTATATTGAGTTTGAAATCAATTAACATGTCATGATGATTGTGTGTAAATAAACCTCACATAAATAATAATTTTATTTATTTTGGGGCATGAAAATACATTATCAATAACCAATTTTTTATATTTTAGTTGGAGACTGATAATTGTAATATGCTTTAGTTGCGATATTACAAGTATTATAATGAGTGAAGATTTATAATTAAATTGTATTTTATTGAAATATGACGAAATTTATATATTGCATTTTGTATTAGGGACGTGTTAGTGGACATATTTTGTTGACGTTACGTCAACTCGATGGGATTGTTACTAAGTAATTTTCTTACATGGTTGAATGAATAATGTCTAAATAATTTTTAAAATAATGGACCCTACTGATGAATACCTTTATGTGTTTATGCAAGTGTGCAGCATACGCAGATCCCAAAAGCCAGTCAATTCTAAGATTTCTGCGCGATTTATAGTAGATAGTATAGTGGATGTTTTCTCAGGTTCAATAAGATAAGGACTTTCATGCTCAGTACTAGAACTATGTTTTGTGTTGGATTGAACGTTTTGATTACTTTTCATAGTGGTAAAGTCTCGGTTAAGGCTAGGATCTTCAAGCGCATTAGGCATTTAGTGCTACCTCTCTCCTCGCACTTCGAGACACAGAGCGAAGCGCAAATGCGCGATTCAAATGAACAATTTCGCCTCGCAGTACCAATTACATACAACTTAAACTAATATTATATACAGTTTAATTATTAATGCGAAAATTGACAACGACATTTACAGACTGATCTTAAACTATCCACGAACACGGAATGAGTTACAACAAATATTCCGATCGATTACTAGGGGAACGGAGCGAGCTAAATTCAAATGAAAATTTTAAATAAAAATTAAATATTTTCTGCCCAAAATTCTAAAACTAATCGGCACGTGTTTCGCTCTTCAACGAAAGGTTCTCAGGATATTACAGAGATCAGACTCGGCCAGCTAACCAGCACAGAATGTGATCTGAGCGGGCTAGCTGGCCGCGTAGCAAAATATTATAAGAATTCATCACATGTAATTGATTTCCGCATATTAACACCTGAGTCTATACAATATATTTATAAAGCTGGGCCATGTGAGTAGGTGCCCCGATTGGTGCCTTGCCTAATTGCCTAACGATAACATAAATTGTACTCAAAATTTTCATCTTATACAAGTCACTCAGTGGCATGATCAATTAGCAATACACGTTTTCGTTGGGGGATTCTGCAGGTGACCAACAATCACGCATCGAAGCACTAAGTGCGCAGTGGGGCTATCCTGATAGTAAACCGCTTATGGTTTGGGTATTTTCCTAGTGACGCCGTGTGTTGGTTTGACTTAAATTTAATTAAGTATTGTAACAAAAATTAATTAATTTTGTACACAATTGTTCTTGTATTAATAAGAATTCACTACTGTCGGTAAGATTTACTGATACTGATTAAAATAGTATATTTCAGCTTATATCGTCTAAGAAAATCTCTAAAAGTGGCATTATGCGCCATGACATCTATAATTATTGTCCTTGGCATTGCGCTGTGTGTGTTCCTGTCTGAAGGTGTCGCCCTTGCTTCGCTGCTTCATTCTTGTAACAAATGGATGCCTTTATCGGAACCGTATCTTTGGCACAGTGCTTTAGTTCAATGCCTAATGTCAACTCAAATTTTGAGCGGATATCTATTCAGCGCCGGAGGAACATTGTACAGACATTCGGATGTACGATGGTAAGCATCGCATTTCTGTTCTACTACAATTGTCTATTGGTGTCAAAGTAATTAACAATTAAAAAAAAACAGTAATCAGGCCTTTTAAAAAAAAACTTTTGTTTTTATTATTAGTTATACCCAGCTACGCGTTCCTGTGGCTCAGTAGATAAATATATCTACTTAGCCACAGGAACGCGTGTGCTTTTGTGAAAATAGGTATATTATTAACTGTACTGTACCTAATAGGTATATTGAAAACACGTGCGTATTCAATTGCGACGTGTAAAAATTTCAAAGCAGTTTGGCGAAGAACTTTCGGAGATTCATGTTTTCGAACAAACGAACATTTGTATTTGATTTTTATAGATTGAAAAAATTACGATATTCAGTGAAATCCCTTTCTCTTACATATACATGTGAACAACCAACGCCTAAGTTACGTTACTACGTAAACAAAGACCTAGCAAAAAAAATACAATTAAAAAAAAAATTCTGTAAGTTTGTCGTTTTAGAGCATTCTTTCTCTTTTCTTCATTCTAAACTGAAACCTATGAAACTCGTGCATATTATGTCTATGACATAAATAACGTAATAACGCTATTTTAACTACCATTTCCGGTAAATGACTCCGGTTCCAAATATAAAGGTGAAGTGAAAATAATAATGTTAAATTAATTGGTGATCTCAAAATGCTACATTGGCGTACAAAATTGTTTAAGCTGACCTAATTAATTTGACTCGAATTAATTAACTTTAAATTATGTTTGTGTTTGACTGTACACTGTATCCTACGTTTTATTTTTCATACTAGTATCTCTAAATATTTTAAAACAAAGTCGCCATCCGCATCTGTCTGGTTGTGCTTTTAGTTCTTTCACAATACGCAATAGATTTCAATGCGGCTTTTACAATTATTTGGAAAATGTGTTTCGGAAGATTTTTGTATAGATATATTACAATGGATTCCACCACAATAGGTCTCTAGTCATTTATAACTTCTAACGTTGCGGGTGTTCGAATGTCCCAAAAATCAGTATCGTTATACACAAGACGTTCCTCTTTTTGCAGGATATCAACTTCGATCATAATCACAAATTTACTAGCCGGTTGGATTTGGGTATTTCTGTGGCAGTCCATTAGCGGAGACAGTAAAAAAGAAACAAGTATGGTGTCTATTCTCATACTCATATATCAGTCTTCAGTAACAGAGAAAAGAATGAAACTGTGGCCTTTACTTGCATTTGGATTAGTTTTTGTTTCTGGAATAATTACTGTAGTAAGTTCATTAAAAATATTATTAAATGGTTCCTTTTTATGTTCCTTATGTTTTCCTTATACATAGTTTCCTCATATCTCTCTGTGCGTCTTTCCGTCCGTTTATCATGGCCGAATTATCCATCATCTTGTAGGGAATTTGTAAGCATGATAGAAAAGACACAAGCAGTTTCGTATGCAAGCGAAAAGTATGCGAGCGTCGACGGCAGTTACTGCGTTCTGACCGATCGGTATGAACGTAATCATTAACGGGGTTCAATTCAGTAAATGGGTTACTTCAAAACCACGAATTTCTGGCGCCTTTATTTCTGCCAGTAATTACCAGTGCAACTCACACGAACATAATAACAAAAACCTAAAGTGATCCCGACGTAATTGTTTTATTCGAGTTGCACTGGGAGTGTACTCTGCTAGGTTTTTATTTATGTAATTTTTAACGAAATGACCTAATATTATCGGTGTTAAAATTTAATACATCCGTCAGCGTCATAATAGACTGCACGAAACAAGTCGCTTTGGTAAGGTAATATAGTATATAACTACATGTATTTATAAATATCGACGTGCAGATATGCCATGAACAAAGTAAAAAAATCATAAAGAAAACGACATGCAACATCAATCTTCTTAAGCATAGTTATGGTATGCATACAGAAGTAGAATTTCAAATCATACGACGAATAGAAATTATTCGATTATTAATATCGGGATTAATTTTCAATAACACAAATCTTCTAACAGAAGACCAAACGACGAAGATCAAATTCGAATTACAAAGATCACATAGATAGAGTGTTAGCTGAGAAAAATGTCAAAAGCTCTCGTATACTTAGGCGAAAATGTATGAGAAGAACGATTAGTTTTGAAGAAGCGAAAGAAGAATGTAAGAACCGCGTAGCTTGCGCTCCGTCCTCTCTGACTACCCCGTTAAGGATACAGCGTGAAGTCATGTATATATATGTATATATCTATATATGTAGTTACAGAAATATGAAAAAAAATAGCTTACGATAATATAAATTAAAGTATTTGTAATAACACAATATGTAATACTGGTTCGTTATTACTTTTGTTTCAAGCAGAATTATTCAATCAGATTAAATTCATTTACCATTCTATTACTTTTGACACAACTACAAAGCCGAAAGTTTTTGATTAACTCAGGACTATAATGAAAATTAATTTACGTCAAAAGTCTAACGTTTTAGATGTCACGTGTGTAACAACTAATTAGATTAGTTTATTCTTTTGCGGATTAGCATTAAAGTTATTCAAATGAAAAAACTTTTCAGCTTATACTATTATTTCCAATTTACGAGAGAATCCATCGCTTGGCTGGTGAGAATTGGAGACTCTTTGCGGCTGCATTGTCCGCTGTTGGAACCGCACTAACAACAGCTGTGTTAGCAAAAGGATTGGACGCAGCTATGATTCTCGATGATGTAGCAACTTCAGTTCTAGCAATTTTCACGACTTCTGTTGAAATTGTCGGGTTTGTTTTTATTTACGGTAAGAAACATAAATAGTTTACTAAAACAAATAAATAATTTTAATGATGAAGATGAATGCTTCCGTGATGGTTTTGACGACAGAAAGAAAAACAGAATTAGCTATCTCTCGAACTGTACTATCGTGCCCTAGCTCTCTTACACTGCATGAGACGGCTGAGAAATATAGGGCTTATAATAAGAAATCGACATAAGTTATACCTATGCTGTATACATACATTTTACTACCTCTTGCCTGCTACTCAGTCCGCTTGGAATTTAAAAAGAAGTACCCTTCCCTATGGTTTAATTAATTTCCATTCTTTTTATCAAAATTGGTTCAGCGGTTTAGTCGTGATAACGTACCAAACACACAGACAGACTTTCGCATTGATAATATTAGTATGGATCAACAAATTCAGAAATACTATGGAACTCGCATTCATTTAAAAATATGATACAACGCAAACCCCAATCAAGCGGGCGGGGTTAAAAAGCCACAATCAACACGCTACTTAGTCTACCGTGTGCTCAGTGACACTAAGCCGTCGCGAATAAAATCGGTTTGTAGACGTGAATACTGACGAAACAAAGATTAAAAATGACCTCCTGTGGTTGTGTGTGTGTGGTTAAGTGGTGTAGAAGACAGAAAGAAGTCATGATAATCTGACAACTCATCATATGTATATAAAATATTTTTATGTTTACAAGAAATTAAATAAAAATATTGTGATTTGTATTATGCAACTAGTAGCTTATTTTACTACAAGGTCAAAGGTTATACATATCAATTTATGCTTGCAGGCTGGTGCAATCTCGCAGTAGACATTGAATTTCTTACTGGATCCAAGTTGCCATGCATTTGGGTAACTATTTGGTGGATTATCCCAGTACTACTCCTGGGTGTAACTGGGTGGTGGTTGCGCAGTCTGCTTCGCGCGACCTGGGGCCAAATGTTAACTTTATGGCCGTTTGTGGGAGTCTTCATCGGAATATTAATCATTATGGTTATTGTAGCTGCTATAACTGTCGCTAAAGAGGAACAATTCAATTTGTTAACGGTAAGGAAACAAATATTGACCACGAAATTCTCGCTCCTGTAAAAAAAAAGTTCTGTGACTCTATAGTTGTGCATTTTCTTTTTTATATAAAAAGACCTCCCTCAAAATATACTACCAAGACAAACCAATTTTTGGACCTGCGCGTTAAGGTATGACGCAGACAGACCTGTGTATATGGGCGTGAACAGTGGACGTCTAATAATAAAATAAAATAAATGTTATTTTTTTCACAGAAAATAGCATCTACATTTCGACCATCACGTCTTTGGGGTCCAGAGGAGCCCATGGCTAGATACATGTGGATGTCACAACGATATGCAAACGAAGTATTAAGCAACGAAAACGACTCCAACTCTGAGCCTCGTAACTATCACCAAATAATTTCTACCAAAGGTACAGAAAAAATTTATGAGGAAGATTGGTTAAAAAATGATTACTTATACCAAAGACATTTAAACTATTATACTAAAACCGATTTAAACAAAAATGATGAAGGATTTAAAAATATGGCATCCATATATACTCCTTACACCATACCTAGAAGTAAAAACATAAGTAATGTAGAGGACAAATACCGGTCGCCAAATATTTGTATAGCTAGTGAAGCACTAGGTGGACGAATTGATTGTAATTGCAACAGACATTTCACTTTAAATGTGCCTACTTTAAAAAATAGTGAAGTCACTACTAGTCTATAATCATATTAAAAACTGTGTGTAATGTAAGTTTGATTACATATGAGAGATGTCTTTCCTAGTCCATTTATATTACATAATCATATTTAATTATAGCGAAGTTCTTAGAAGCTAGAAGTATTTCATGTAGTTCATATTCATTTATACCGTTATTTCTTTGTTAGTAAATTTTTTGTAATTTCGGTATACATTATAATGTTTCAATAATAAAGATTAATAGCAATGCCAAAACATAGTTTGATTAATAAGTGTTTTGAAAAGAACTGTGTTGCGAGTAAAAGTAGGTTACCGACAAAGGAAACAGCTTCCGGCCTAAAAAAATATAAAAATGATAATCGTTCACACAGAGAGTAAGCGCGGGTACGAAAAAATGAAAAATGGCCAAAGTTTTTAACATAAATCTTGGAAAAAACTTCAAAAAGTATTACTTCTAAGAACCTCTCCACTTCCACTTTTCTCTGTAAGTTATTTTGATAGGTAGCTTGATCGTGTGGTTATTTACTTACTTGTATCTATTATATATTGTAACAGCTATTTATTTTACTTTCATTGTATAGTTAGAAGTAATTATAATTATTTACAAGTATTGTAGAATTTATAATTTAAAAATAATTTAAAAAAATTATAATGTAATAAAAGAATATTTAATTAATTTAAATTAAAAAGATTTTTTTTATGTACCCATTCTCCAAAATTAAAAAAAAAACACGTTTTATAGATTCATCTGTAACTATATTGCGGAAATCCATTTCATCTGATGAATTCTTATAATTTTTTGCTATTTTCCGTTCAAATTTCCAAAATCACCAATCGGACCCGTGTTTCGCCATTTAACTAGCTGACTCATTCGTTGAGTCGTTGCTGGTTAGCTGACTGAGTGTGATCTTTGTAATATCTGAAGGATGCTTCGGTAAGAAGCCAAACAAGTGTCGATTAGTGGTTTAGGAATTCTGGGCGGAAGATAGTTATCTACTATTTAAAAAATGATGTTTGTTCGTTCGTATTTTATGCTCTGTTATACCATTTATGCGATTGCGATGAAATTTGGTATGGAGATAGCTTGAATCCTGAGGAAGGACAGAGGCATTTTTAAAAATAAAAAACGCGGGCGAAGGTACGGGCATCAGCTATAAATTATAAAAATTCATCACATGAAATGGAGTTCCGCAAGTAGCACCTAAGTAAAGGAATCCCCGCATATCGAGGTATGAGTGTGTGAGAAGAATGATGAGATTTGAGGAGGCGAAAGAAGTATGTAAGGACCTCAATGTTTGGTGCTCCATGCTCTCCGACTATCCCATTAGGGATACAGCGTGAATAATATGTATGCATGTAGGTATCTGCATACGGCATTCTCTCTGAATAAGTCGAAATCATCAAATTAGTTAATCGCTTATTAAATTATATTGTGACAATTTAAATATTTTAGTAACTACTTAATCTGTGGTATAGACCAGACCAGACAAAATATGTATGGAGGGAGTCGTTTTGTTAGTAGCTCTATCTTTTTCAGATCTTTTTATTTATTTCCATTTCCTACATACGTATATATAAACACGTAATGTACTCATTGACTCACGAACTGACTGACTGAGCTAGGACTTTGTATGAAAATTTTATATGGAACGAAATAGAGCTGTGAAATTGAGTACAAATATTGCTTATTAATAATAATGAGACGCGTGTTTCACATTTTTGTAAAATTCCACTGGCTAAAGGAGTTGAACTTTGTCTGAAACTACATTACATTATAGAGTCATATTTCTGAGGAGAGCTCGACAAAGAATCGATTGTCTATTAAGTTTTCACGGATAAACTGCAAGGTCAAGAATAGAGAGTCCTGGAGAAGGACATAGGGTACTCTTTGTAAATACCACTCTGATGAAGTCGCGGGCCACAGTTATTTATCAATAAGTGCAAATTATTTAATGTTGTAATGATATATAATTAAAATTTATAAGTCCCATTACAAAAATAATTGAGAGAAATTTCCAGTAAGCATTCTCGAAAACATTCTCGAAAATTAAGGGCTTTGAAAAAAAACGCATATGCAAATTGATTCATTCGTTCGCGAGCTATGAATAAACAGACGCACAGAGATACAATGGAATCAAGATTATGATACCTTTCTTTTCCGTCAGGAGAAGAATGAAAAGAAGGAAATCTCGTATATTGCGTAGTATGTCTAGCTTATCTGAGTTTTCGTAGCACATTTATTTTCAGCGAGCAATAAAAATAAATTTGGTGTTGTCCTCACCTGATTATTATACAAGAAAAGATAAGGCACGCATGTAACATAATTTCGAGCTTCAATTTTGGTTAAATCACCTGTCCCTAATGAAAATAAAGTTTATGGCAGCGAGATAACCTCTGAGGGATACAAGGTTATTATTAGGTTTCATTGTTGTTACTTAAAGCATTTATTTATAACAACATTCAATTTTTTACGTGGAACAAAAGCTCTGGCAGAATTACAAGAGAACAGGGTAGCGATATTATTCATTGTTTTATAGATTGTTTATCGATAAATGAACTATACCTGGTTATACATATTTTTTATACCTATGTTATTAGGATACTTATTGTTCGACTGTACGCCTATGCCCGACTTCGCTAAAAGTGAAGGAGACCATAATCTTTTTAACTGTTAGATATCTACTTGGTAAGTATTTATTTAACGATGTTTCCTATCTCTTAATAAACCAAAATAAACAAAGAGTGTTTATAAATTCCTATTTAATGCTCTATGTATGTGTTATGTACTCTGAATACGAATATTTCTAGAAATTTTAACCGAATCACAATCTAAATATATCTTCTGCACTCAGGTTTTTCATATTTTTAGTATTGTAGTTCATTGTACGTGAGCTGAGGTATTTAGAACATAGTGTTGATTTGGCGGTTAATGTAATGGCTTTTCGCAGGTAGGTCTAAGTCAAAGTCATATATATATATATATATATATATATATATATATATATATATATATATATCTTTAATGTACACACGTGTTATATTAACTATTACAAAGAAATAAAGTACAAAGGCGAGCTTATCTCTGCAAGAGATATCTTCCAGCCAACCTCACAAAACGTTAGACAGTATGTAACGAAGGTAAGTAATGTACAAAAGCGTGTTAATAAATAGTCGTAATTGCACAAATTTGTATTCATACATATTCATATAAATAATACCTAAATAGCTTATAAATACATACATAATATTAGGTGAACGCAAAGATATACTATATATATATACATACACATAGACACACATTTAGATATACGCGCATACTACGCATTGACGTATACATACCATACATCCATAAATGCGATAATTTATGGCATTGTATCAGATAAATAATACTCTTTTAGTCGTTTTTTGAAAGAGACACCGTAAGACAGTTGCGAACATTAAAAGGCAGTTTATTCCACAGTAACGCACCTTGTGCGGTGAAGGAGTTATAAAAGAAGTTGGTTTTGGAAAGAGGATATTGTAAACTTTTAGTGACACAAGAGCGTCTAGGTTGAGAAGGAGAATGTAAGAAGTGAAAGCGAGAACGAAGGTAATGAGGAGCAGAAGGGTTATTAAGGATATTATAAAGAAACGAAAGAATGTGAACATTTCGTCGAAGACAAATAGGAAGCCATTTTAATTGAGTCCGAAATTGTGATACATGATCATATTTGCGTAAGCCAAAAATAAAACGAATAGCTAAATTTTGTAATCGTTCAAGCTTGTTCAGTAGTACTTCATTCGCATCCAAGTAACATACATCCGCATAGTCGATTATGGGGAGAATAAGAGATTGAGCTAGTATAATTTTAGTTTTAAAAGGAAGAAAATTTTGGAGTCGTTTAAGACAATGAAAAGAGTGATGTACTCGTTTACTCATCTCATTGACATGGGCTGACCAATTTAAGTTTGAATCAATAATCAGACCTAGATTTTTAACTTTGTCTGAATAAGGTATATCAACACCGTTGTAACTTACACGTGGTAAATGTTGAAGATCAAACCTATGTCTGAGTCGACTACTCCCCATCACAATTACTTGAGATTTAGACGGATTAACGATCAATCCAAAGGATCCGGCCCAAGCATGAATAGCTGCTAAATCATTGTTAATAGCATTAATAGCATTAGTCAAATCAATTTATTCAAGTAAATCCAAATGCAAGGTATTTTTGAACGTCAAATCTACTTTAGTTCGGTTCGAAAAGAAAACCTGAATACTGAGAAGAACCGACAAGAAACTCAGTCAGGTATCATTTTTTCAACATCATTCTACAATAGTTATTTAAAAATACAATATCTATAATGCCAGTAAATGCATATGCAGAGAGGATCATTTCCCGTCTATTGTTGTGTCTTCAATGAAATCGCTAATTTTGTAGTATGCTTTTCTAATCAGTGTGCGTTTAATGACAAGTTTAAATCTCTTTTCAGATAATTGAGTAATTTTTTGAGGAATTTTATTATAAAAACGAACACAGTTACCCAAAAATGAACCACTTGACTTTTGTAATTTAAATTTAGGAATAACTAGCTGATTACGACCACGAGTTTCCACACCATTAACAACGCCTTTCTTTTGAAATAGATCTAAATTTTTTCTAGTGTACATTATGTTTTCATAGATGTATAACGAGGGTAAGGTGAATACATCAATGTCTTTAAAATGATCTCTCAGCGACTCTCGTGCGTTCATACTGTAGATGGTACGTATTTCCCTCTTTTGTAAAATAAAGATAGATTTCATACGTGCCGTTGATCCCCACAGTAGCAGACCATAAGACATAAGGCTATGGAAATATGCGAAATACACCAGCCTAGCCGTAGCTACATCTGTCAACTGACTAATGCGCCTAATAGCATATATTGCCGAAATGAGCTTATTAAATAAAGTCCCGATATGGTCCGCCCACTGTAACTTATTGTCTACTGTTAAACCAAGAAAAGTAGCTGATTTCATTAATTCTAATTGTTTCCCATCCAGTTCCAGTCCATTATGGATTTTGGGTACATTGGATAGGGAAAACTTAACACAATTGGTTTTTTGTGCATTTAGTAGTAAATTATTGGCAGCGAACCATCTCGAGACATCTGCCAAGGTCCTATTCTGTCCGCTAATATCTATGTCTTTTCTGTTAACTTTAAATAATAATGATGTGTCATCAGCAAATAATATTATTTCACAAAGGTCTTTAAGCATAAATGGAAGATCATTAATGTAAACCAAAAATAGGAACGGTCCCAAAATTGATCCTTGGGGAACGCCCATCTTTAATTTAGAACCGACAGATGTAACCCCATTTACACTCACTATTTGTTCTCGGTCAGCCAGATATGAAATCACGAGATCGAGAAAATTACTACTAAGTATACGTATAAGTATAGTATACTATTACTAAGTATCTAATAGATTTTAGGTACTCATACACCTGTGAAAGTGGGTCTAGGGCCTAGAGCCATTGTCGTGATATGGAACGCCTTTGACCGACTTTGACGGTCACGGAGAAGGGAATTTTACAATTAGATTAGATTATTTTTAGTTTTCTTCAGCATTTTAAAGCAAGCTGCAGCAATGGTATATTATATTTCGAAGTCTAGTATAAGTGTTCGAGAGTTTGGAAAATCGAAATAAACGTGTATATTTGAAATTATTACTATCTTCTGAGAAGTCCCTTTTAACTTCAGTGAAGCTATTCTCACTTTACTGAAGACTAACTGACAATAGAAAACAATGAGTGACAAAATATAAAAGTAATAGTCTTAAGTCTCCATGAACAAGATATAAAGTTACATACACATACAAAATGAGGATACTTTTTTTATGATATGTTCAGTGCTATTGATAAATATATTTAATATGGAACTTATTGCAAGTATGTATGAAAAAGAAGTCTTGATTTTGACTAGTTGTTCCTCGCATAAAGATGATTTATCCCGGTAGCCCGGGAGTTCAAGAATGGGGTTATAATAATAATCTCTGCCTGTCATAAAAGGCAAGTAGAGTGAGCTTTCAGTTTCAGTTTTTTAACCTCTAATTCCTCTGAATTTTCACTTTTTATTCCATAGACTGATAACATTACTTAGCATACAAATGTAGTATAAATACGATAAAAGAACTCCGTTGTGACATTTAATTTTGTGTTATCATAAATAGTTGCCTGAAATATTTTGTAACTGTTTTGTTATGTTTTTTAAACACTTTATACACTTTTTTTTTAAACGTTTTTTGTTTTCTAAAACTGGCAATAAATTTTTTGTGTTGTGTCAGCAAGCTTAGTTTATATTAATCCACATTAACGATCATTTTCGCTATCAATATCAATATTTTCTTTTGATACGAATTTGTTCTTAAATGATTTCATTTAAAATGTCGCTATAAAATATGCTAATCCAATTTAGTCACAAACTGTAAACGCTGATAAAAGTTCCCCTTTGAAACAAATTGAATGATAATTTGTTCGATGCTCGGGACATAAGGAAAAATCGTTGTCGAAGACTGAAAACAAGATAGATAACCAAAGATAATGCGAGATTCTTTCAGAATAAGCTTTTCGAGTGAAAATTTTATCGATGACTCTGACGACAATATCGAGCCTCTTCTTGCTATTGACATACTATTTATTTTGTAGCTGTGACTTTGCTGTGCTTTGTGTCCTGTAAACTTAGAATGACAGCAGAAATTATTGGAAATTATTGGAAAAAAATGGCCACGTGAACATACGCAAGAAGTAAAATTGTAAGACACAGAGAGACGAAAGGACAGAATGGGACAGGGCAGGGCAGGGTTAGGACCGAACAGGGCCCTTGCCCTGACCTAGGCTAGGACAGGGCAGGACAGGACCAGACCTGTCCAAGACCTGTCTAGTCAATAGGATCCGGTCTAGGCGGACTGAATCGGATCGGATCGGACCTTACCGTATTGGACTGTTCCTGCTCTATCCTGTTTAGTTATACTTATAAAACACATATTTAGACATGTATTTTCATAAATAAAAACAGGCGAAACGCGTAACGTGTATTGCTCGAAATTTTATTTTCTTGATATATTGCCATGATTTTATAGCGTCTTTGTTCTCGTAATAATTTAGTCATTCAGGTCCATTAATATGATCAAATTAAATGATGTCTTCAAAAACCATACGAACGCAAATAGCGTGGTCTATGGGCAGGGGATCATTGGGATTGGTTAACATTTTGTTTGATCTGTCACAATTAGTCAATCAACCAGCGCTATGGTAGCTACTTGAGATTGGGGAAATCAAAACCCATTTACGTCACATTTAATACTTCAAATAACAACGTAGTACTTTATTTATTTAACGTCTAACGCAGCATAATCAGTAAACAGAAGATGCCGAATTAAAGGTCCAACCAATGCCATCACAAGTCTGATGTACATTTTATTTGATGCAACGGTGGTAGTTGGGTTTTTGAAATTAAATATTAATATAAAACACACGAATTTGCTGCTTGCATGAAAGTAAATGCCGTTTCTGTGGGTTGATTGACCAGAAATGTTCGATATTCGAAATAAATGCAAATATTCTCATAAGGTGAAGATGGCAATGACTTGTCCGAAGTGCATCATACCTATTTGTTTATATTTTTGAAAAATCAAAAATTATTTCATTTGGTTGGTTGATTATAGGTATGCTGTCTCAATATTCTTCTTCTTCTTTTTTATTTACATGGCACCGTCACAATTGCGAAATTTGCCAATGTCACTTAATAGTGATTGTTTGATTTGTAATCAAAAAAATTTTTTCAACACATTTGCTCAAAAAATGCCTTTACGAAGTCTGAGTACAATGTGCGGTAAGATAGGTACTTTCACCTAAGTACCTGTGCCACATACTCCGTTGTATAGCGCTGTGCGTATCCCTTACGGTTTTTTTTTAAATTTCGTATTAAAGATTTTACAATTTTAATACAGTTTCTTTTAAACTCGGCCTTAATATAGTAATCCTTTAGTAATATAATTTGATGCGGATATATGAATCTTATTTGGTTCAACATTATTTATTTTATACATGGCAACGTTACATTTAGAAACGTTGCCAAATGTAAAATAAATCTTTTGATGTATCGATTAAAATAATGATCGTGATAATAAACCGATAATCGATTATTTAGGAACATGTAACGTTATAACGTACATCTTTTTTAATAATTTAATTTAGGTGATATTGCATTTTAATATAATAAAAGTTAAGAAAGTTTATTTTAATAAGCAAATATTATAAACAATTAGTTATCAATAGTACTATAGTACGATTTCAATCGTATTTTCAAGTTTATGAGTACCTTGTGAAAGTGAATAGTAGTAGTTTCAAGGAAGACCAAGGCTGACTTATGAAGATTAGTTAGCTAGAGTGTTAGCTGGCAGAAACGTCAAAAGTATTTTCATACCTAGGTGAAACTGTGTGAGAAGCATAATAAGATTTTAGGAGGCGAAAGAAGTATGCAAGGACCGCGATTCTTGGCACTTCATCCTCTCCGACTACTTCGTTACGTTACGTCCGAATACAGCGTGAAAATATGTGTATATGTAAAATTAAAAAAAAACTGAATAATGGGCTCCGCAATCTAATTTCTTCATTTAAAATTGTTGGCGATAACCCAAAATCAAAAATAAGTTCACGTATTCAGTGATAGTTCACATTTCTATGACTTTTAAGCGCAATAAGTAAATGAAAAGAAGAAGAAATATATCGATGTTATATACTGACATATAGAGAGATATGATAAAAGAATAAGGATTAAATTTTTGCCAATTTAGCTTTAGAGCAAACTTGGCAAGGTCATTCTTCGCTATAAACCTTTGGTAATGGTATTAACGATTTAGTACAATTCTATGAAAAGTTGAGTTCTGAGTTGAAATCTGTGTTAAAAAATGAAAGCAGTATTATATATAAGGTCTTCACATACCTTACTACGTATCACATACAAAAGGTATAATAATAATAACCAGTGTATAAGAAATCTCGTGAGGGGCGTCCGGGACGTTGTGAGTTACGGCCACATTTGTCCCTGCCATGTGACCTGGCCTATCTGATTGTAGCCACTCTAGGTAACTAAAATGGCACTTTTATTTTAAATAAAATAATTTTCATTATTTATATTAAATATTGAGGTGATTAAGGGTAGTTTTAGGTGTAAATTGTGTATATCGATTAAAAAGTTTATCTTAATTTTGTAAAGGTTATATTTATGCACCTCTTACGCACTATTTTTTTACATAAAACTATATTAAATAATGTAATCCATATATTGTGGTGCATGCATCATCGTTGTCAAATCCCTTAATTCCCATATACAAAAAATATTGAACCGAAACGACAAATGCGTTTGGGCAGAACTGCTCGATTTCGGCTATGAAAATTTATGTTTGGAAGAAAATGATAGAGACAAAATTTCTTTCTCATTTATAAAACTTTCAATTCAAACAGTATTCCAAAAATAGAAACCAAAATCATCAGACGTCCTGTGTGGTGCGAGTTAGGCCAATTGCACTAAGTGCAATTATACGCCGCATTGCTTCCAAAATTTGTTGCCGTCACGTTCTCCCTATCATTTAAAATTATTATTGTCTTACGCGCCGCGCGCTTTCTTGGTGCATGATGGAGGTGAGGTACTCTTCAAGATAGACATAAAAATGCATTTAATTCCGTCCATAGATATACCTCGTTGACACAGTTAAAACTGTATGTTCCGGACATATACGAGTATCCCTACCTCTAGCAATCTTATAGCAGTCCTTAAAAATTAATATGTAAAGATAATTTATTACATTCCGAAGTCGACTTTCAACATGGTGATCCTCTCGGACTAGCTATCTTCAGTTTGGCTATTCATCCTCCCATTTGAAATTTCAATTCAAAATTAATTATTTAGTACTTGACGACGGAACAATAGGAGGTAAAGCAATTACAGTTTTAGATGATCTTAAAACCCTCATTAAAGGCTTAAAGACATTGACTTCGAATTAATTTTTTTTAAATGTGAACTCTTTTTTTCCGATTCTGCTCCGATTATTAAAAAAAAAAGTAATAGCTTGAATTATCTGACACTAGATATGAAAGTCTTGTCGAAAGAATAGCTGTACCTCCTAGGTGTTCCCGTTTTAGATGACTCCATATCCTGCTTTATGATAAAATACAAAAATTTAGCCAGTTTTCAGACAAACTTTTCAAACTTAATTCCCACATGGCTGTCCTCATTGTTCGCTTTAGCCTTTTCGTCCAAAAATTTAAATTTCAAACCCTTTTAATATCCGTAAACAATATTTTCAAAAGTACATTATCTAAAATGTTAAATAGCTCCTTTGTTGATGACGATGTCTGGAATCAAGCCCCACTTCCCATCCGTCATGGAGGTCTGTGCATACGCAAAATCTCAAGTGTGTCTGCCTGCTTTTCTTTCGTCAGCCTACAGCACGAAACACCTATCTGTTTGCTATTTGTTATTCGCCCTTCCTTAGGATCTGTTGAGGTGCCGTGTTTGACTGATGTTCGAAATGCTTGATTAGCGATTGTCCGAGTACTGACCTGCCTACCTCGACCTTTTGTCAGAAACACTTTTGTAGTACCGAAAAAGATCGATCTCGCTTCCTAGCTGTTTTTGAGAAGTCAGGACACTGGTTGCAGGTAATACCCTCAAAAAACTTAGCAACCTTAATTGACAATACCACACTTTCTGTCATAGTATGCCTTCGTTTGGGGGCCAGAACCAAGCTTCCTCACCTTTGCCGCTATGGTGATTTTGTCGATGTACTAGGTCATCACGGATTATCCTGTTTAAGTAGTACGGGCCGCATGTCACGACATAGTGCCATGAATGACGTCAATCGGCGGGTTCTTGTCGCCGTTGGCATTGCTGCAGTCTTAGAGCCTGTCGGTATCGATCGCATTGACGGTAAAAGATCGGATGGTTTGACGCTCATTCCTTGGAAGCTTGGAAGATCGCTGGTGTGGGACGCCACTTGTGTTGATACACTTGCTGTTTACCATCTACCGGTGACTTCCAAGTCAGCAGGTGTCAGCACTGCCTAGAACTTGAAGCGGAATAAGTATGTGACTCTCTACGCCCTTTGCAGTCGAAACTTTGGGTCCGTGGGGCCCTGAAGCCCATTGACTGGTGTCTGATATGTGTAAGAGACTGGTCGAGGCTTCGGGAAACTGTCGGGTTGGCAGCTTCTTTTTAAAGAGGTAATGCTGCCAATCTGCTGGGCACCTTAACCCGCCATTGGTGACGTACATGTCTGTGAAACCGGGTGGTTGGAAAAAGTCGAATAACTTTTTTAGTCGCTATCGAATTGAGTTGTCATTTCGTGTACTTTCCTCATTGCGCGTGCTCCACCGTTAGTCCACCTCGCGCTAAAAACATTGAAGATCGTTTCTGAGTTTTGGCGCCAACCCGATACATGAGACCGGGGTCACAGACTACGTAAGTCAAATAGTCGATAGTTCAATTTTTAATTTTCTCTTTTTTATAAGTTTATATACATATTTTTGGTTTTATTATGATATTATGATTACCGTGATTATTGTTATGCTGCATTTAGTAAGTTTTTACATAATTTTATCAATATTTCATTGAGATAAGCACGTATTTATTTTCTAACTTATAACCTTCTTTTTAGCATGTCTTAGGAACGTGAAGGCCGTCGTCTGGAGCATTGCTACAAGAGGAAAGACTCCTATCTGATAAAGACAGTGAAGCTGGAAGTGATGATGAATCGATAGATCCGCCTCCAGATCAAATACTAAATTCGGACAGGGAAGAGGATTTGAGCGATCGTGAGTCGTCAGGCCTGACATTTCGAGTAGTATTTTTTTCATTTTTTGGCTTTAAGGTTAATCTTTTTTGTTTGTTTTTTTTTTTATATTCTCTAGTGTCATAACACTGACTAAGGCAAATTTACCAATAAAAACATGTGATTGTTAAACATTTCAACATTTTATAATAAGCACTTCAAAAACCACTAATTTCTAGTACTTACAAATACATAAGGGTAAAGACAATTAAACGTGAGCTGATTTGTGATATATCTTTGTTTTATTGTTAAACGAACATGTGTTTCTAATATTTGAGCAAATAAAAGTTGCATAGTGTTATTTCTTAGAAAAATCTTATGTTAAAAAACCCGGTCCATGAGACCGGCGTCACCAAACATGTAAGTCAAATTTACGCCACAAGTGGCGGGTTAAGCAATGACAGTTTTCTAAGGGGCAACTTTGAGGAAGTCTATTATTTAAGATAATGTGTAGTTTTATGTTTGTAAATATTAACTTTAGGATATGTATGTACTTGTTGGAGTTTACTCCTTAAGAATTGATTTTCATATAAGGCCCCCGGTATGAAAAAAATACGAGGAGTAAAATCTACTCATCGAATGACCTCGTTACGTTTTTTGTGCGCAACCTATTGTGCGCATGACTTTCACTTTCAAATCCAAGATGGCGAATATTACTTTTTTGGATAAATCGATATGGGTGTCACAATGTCACATTATAGGTTTCTCGGGGTGCTGATTACGAAAATTATGTTTATTTTCGAATCTAAGGCGGCGATTATGATTTCTTTGGATAAATCGACATAGGTATCATATTCTAGGTTTCTCGGGGTGCTAATTACGAAAATGATGTTTATTTTCAAATCCAAGATGGCAAATATTACTTTTTTTGGATAAATCGATTTGGGTATCAAATTCTAGGTTTTTCGGGGTGCTGATTACGAAAATGGCTTTCATTTTCAAATCCAAGATGGCGAATATTACTTTTTTGGATAAATCGATATGTGTGTCAAATTCTAAGTATCTCGGGGTGCCGATTACGAAAATGACGTTCATTTTGTAATCCAAGGTAGCGAATATTATTATTTTTAAAAATCTATGTGGGTGTCATGTTCTAGGTTTCTCGAGGTACTGATTACAAAAATGACGTTCATTTTCAAATCCAAGATGGTAAATATTACTTTGTTTGGATAAATCGATATGGGTGTCATATTCTAGGTTTCTCGGGGTGCTAATTACGAAAATGACGTTCATTTTCAAATCCAAGACGGCGAAAATGACTTTTTTGGATGAATCGATATGGGTGTCACATTATAGGTTTCTCGGGGTGCTGATTACAAAAATTGTGTTTATTTTCGAATCCCAGATGGCGATTATTATTTTTTTGGATAAATCGACATAGGTATCATATTCTAGGTTTTTTGGGGTGCTACTTACGAAAATGATGTTCATTTTCAAATCCGAGATGGTGAATATTACTTTTTTTTGGATACATCGATATTGGTACCAAATTCTAGGTTTTTCGGGGTGTTGATTACGAAAATGACTTTCATTTTCAAATCCAAGATGGTGAATATTACTTTTTTGGATAAAACGATATGGCTGTCAATTTATAAGTACCTCGGGGTGCTGATTACGAAAATGACGTTCATTTTGTAATCCAAGATGGCGAATATTATTTTTTTTGATAGATCTACATGGGTGTCAGGTTTCTCTGGGTACTAACTACGAAAATGACGTTCATTTTCAAATCGAAGATGGCAAATGCTACTTTTTTGAATCTATTAATATTGATATTGAAATAAAAATATATAAAATATGGAAAAAACCAGTAAACTCCTGTCGTGCGTCGGAGCTGACACACACACATTTTTTTTATTTGTTATTAATATCTTAATGATATAATATTATATTATGTAATGAAGCCATATTCCGCATTGACGATGTCACTGAGTCAGGCTGGTCAGCCTCGCCAGCCAATCCAGGCCTAGTTAGCCTAACAGGTTTTAATTCCAGCCTTCTAAACTTCTTGCCGTCTAACCGTAAATGAAATTGATGTCATGTTAGCCTATTAAACGGATCGAGATATCGGGTCGCCGGGTCGGCCTAACTGACGTCACATCCTGCCTGCCAGACCTAATGCCGCCAAGTCATAGGAAAATCGACGTCATCAAATCTATATAAGTTGATTCACGCCAAGTTCTGGATAATTCTTTAGCACCTTTTTTCAAGATTCGTTATTGATTATTCGTAGGTCGCTGTTTGTTACGATGTAGTCTGTGATTTGCTATTAGTTAACGAGAAATTGAATTTAAAAGCGAATAGTATACCATACCTTGCGTGTTTTTTTTTATTGCTGCAATAATACAGATAGCGTAGAGTCACATTTTTACATACCATAGTGGTATTACCGATTAATTAGTAACTAGTCTAAAGTGGCACTATAACACTTAATACCAGATACTAAATAGTTTTGTTGTAGATTATTGTAGCTACCATAATATTTGGAGGAATAAAGCGTCATTTTAAGCCTACAGGTTTTATAAGACGTCATTATTAGTTGCTATTAATTCAGTCGCCAACAACCTCGTTCAGAGCCTGCCGCGACAATCTGCCCTTTGCGGCAGAGATTTTTTATCGACCAAACAATTTTTAAGGCAAATACTACACAGTATATGTAGAGATACGTGTTGACTTCGTATAGTAGCTTCGAATATTATTATAATCTTATACTTTCTTTAATAAAGCAGAATGAAAAAAATATCCTAAAATATCACAAGATATGTTAGAACTTTTTTGACTACAAATTTTTTTCCTGGTACATGTCAGCCTATTTCCGATTTAAGACTATGTGTTCGCGCCAATTTAACGAGTAAAGACGAAGATGCCCGAACGTCATTGTACTTTTTTAATGTATGAAATTTAATCATACTTTTGTTTGTAGACTTATAATATAACACTCAAACCCTGCGCACGCATTTGTCCTTACTTTCATTTCCCTGGTATTCCTACTTAAAGTCTAGTGAATACAATTTCGTATATAATATTTTGTGCAAGCAAAATGGAAGTTACTATAAGTAACTTCCATTCGTGTCCGTGTGAGACATGAAAATTGGCGACCGTGACAGGACACATAAAATCTAGACTAGAACTATTGGATGCCGGTTATCAAGAAAGCCGCAGCACACCCAAGTTCAGTTACCAGGAAATTCAAGGAATATATAATCTGAAGGTCTTAAATTCTACAACGCCGGTCAGCAATCAGCACCGCAGCGAAGCCAATTCAGATAAGTGCCCATTCCTTTAAAAAATCCTTTAACTATTTATCACTCATTCCAAATCATATCATAGCTAATTCCATTATCGTTATTCATAATAGCTATCAATCTGTGCAAAGAGTGATATTAAATGCGTTCGAAAGTGCAAGTTTAAAGTACCTACAAATTCATCGTATTAAATATTTAAATGCACCGAACGTAATATTATCTACTTAATCGTTAAAGTCATTCATGTAGATATAAATTCATATTAATTACTGTTTGCTTTTTCATATATAAATAATTTACCATAAAAATAAAGGTTGAATTCCATCGTTATAACTCATAACAAGTTATAAAAATACCTTCAATTTAGTGTTATTTCATTTACTTGCTTATTATTTTGTTATCGTTGAGAAAAATTCATTATAATTTATTACATATAGCTTACTACAAACAATAATATAATTTCACCATAATAAATTCAGTATATGGAAATAGTAAACCTCATACTTTTATGTGTATTCGTGATTGCCCATACTCGTAGCTTCCTTCACGATAATTAATTTGTTTACTGCTGATTCTCAATCGCACGGCCGACTACTTCAGGTTGACATCTGCTCATCTCGGTTTCCGTAACAACTGTGCATCTAGTCATCGTGCATATAGATACCAAGTTAATAGAGTGTGGTGCTTGGCGTACTAGCTACTACATAACCAAGGGGAAGCGTAAGATAAAATCGCATAATTTTTCGAATAGTTTTCGTTGCATTTCATTCAATTACTTTGTTTCTTCATTATGGTTGACACTAAGGTTGAATTAAAGGACCTTATAACTAAAAGAGGGTCTTTTAAAGGTCAACTAACTAAATTCAAACATTATGTAGATAAAATTAAAAAACTACGCTTAATTCGAAGCAAGTTATAGAATTGAATCTAAAACTCACTAAAATAGAAAGTTTATCAAACAGATTCGATGATTTGCAGACTCAGATAGAAGTCGCGAGTGACAGTATTGAGGATGAACTTGATGAACGTGATGACATTGAGCAGGAATTTATTAATTGTATTGCGACTGCCCAACAGATTTTAAGTAAATATTCACCAAGGCACTCTAGTCACTCCAATGAGTGTCCAAATACTTCTCAATGTTTTCATGATTTTCAGGAAATAGGTTTTAAATTACCACAAATACAATTTAACAAATTTAGTGGTTCGTATCACAGGTGGATTGAGTTTAGAGACACGTATACTTCTCTTATACATAGTAACACTCGCATTCCGGCTATTCACAAGTTTCATTATTTAAATTCTTATTTGGAGGGAGAAGCCTCCAGAGTAATTAGCAACTTAGAGGTCTCTGAGGCTAATTATGACAATGCAAGGCGACTTTTATGTGAGCGTTATGATAATAAGAGACAGCTAATAAATAATCACCTGAATTCGTTGTTACACATCGAACCTATAACGCGCGAATCGGAAAAGTCACTCAGGTCATTAGTAGACCATGTCACAAAAAATTTACGTGCCCTTTCTACGTTAGGTTAACCTACCCAATATTGGGATACTCTAATCATACATATTGTTTCGTCAAAGTTGGATCCTAACACTAGTTTGAAATGGGAGGAGCATCATAGCACGTTGAGTGACATGCCTACTTTTGAACAGTTTTCGAAATTTTTAAATAACCGCGCAAATATACTAGAAACCTATATACAAATTAAATTAGATAAAAACAAAAATAAGAATAATCATACACAAAATAATTTTAACAATAAGAAAGCACACAATTACACTTCCAATTTTTCTTTGCCTGTTTTCACTGACAATTCTTACAAACTGTAACTTTCCAAATAAGTGCATTTTATGTAAAGGCGAACATCGCATTTATAACTGTCCTACTTTTTTAGCGAAAACTCCTGAACAGCGTATAGCTGAAATTAATAAATTAAAACTTTGTAGGGTCTGCTTAAGGGGTTCTCATAATTATTTCAATTGTCGTCTAGGCCCATGTCGGCTATGCAAGGGATGATCACATAATTCGCTTATTTGTAAGTCTACGTCACCCACTGGTAGTAACACTATTTCTTCGGGCGTACAGACAGATGTCGTGGTTAGTTTGAGTACTCAGCCTTCTGAGCAGGTGCTGCTATCAACCGCAATCATCGAGGTTGTAAACCCATCCTCCCACGCAACCGAAAGGGTTCGTTGTCTGTTAGACTCTGGAAGTCAGTCTAGTTTCATTTTAGAGTCACTCAGAACTAAACTAGGGCTCAAACCAATTCTTATTAATGCAATTAAGGTCGTGGGCATAGGAAATACACCTTGCACGTATATAAACAATCGTTGTATAATCAAAATAAATTCATTAAATTCTAATTACAATGTAACGCTAGCATGCTCTGTTCTGCCCGAATTGACAGGCAGAGTACCTAAGTCGTTCATAGATTTACGTCATATTAATCTTCCTTCAGGTATCAGCTTAGCGGATCCAAATTTCAATCGCCCAGCTCCTGTGGATGTTTTGATAGGAGCAGATCTGTTTTGGGAGATTTTAGGTAACAGTCAAAGGTCATTAGGACCAAACAAACCATATCTGCGAAGTTCACAGTTTGGCTGGATTATTTCCGGTGTTATTAATGTCTACAGTGAATATATTGGCGAAGTCAATTGCAACTTTTCAGATAGTGATAATGTAAATAATCTTATTAGCAACATTAGTAAACAAATTTCCTAGTTTTGGGAACTTGAAGACGTTCCAAAACGCCCATTACTCAGTGAACAAGAAAATGCTTGTGAAAATCATTTCAAAACTCACACAACCCGCCTGTCTACAAATCAATTTTGTGTACGGCTTCCCTTTAAATTTTCACCCAATTGTCTTGGCGATTCATTCGAATTAGCAAAGAAGCGTTTTTATTTGTTAGAAAAACGTTTTAGAAGACGGCCTGAACTTAAGAGGTTATATTCAGAGTTTATAAATGAGTATTGTAATTTGGGTCATTGTACTAAAGTCTCCACTCATAGAACGGAACCCTATTATTTCTTGTGTCACCATGCTGTCTTTCGAGAAAACAGCGAGTCCACAAGGCTTCGCGTTGTATTTGGTGGATCTGCGCCTTCCTCTTCTGGTATTTCTATCAATCAACTGCAAATGTCTTGCCCACGATTCAAGACTCTCTGTTTTCCATTTTGCTGAGATTTCGTCAACACAAGTATGTGTTGAGTGGCGACATTGAGAAAATGTTTCGTCAAGTTGCCATGCATGAGGATGATCGTAAGTTTCAACTCATTCTGTGGAGAGAGGATGAGTCAGAACCATTGGAAACGTTCCAATTAAATACGGTTACTTACGGTTTTGCTAGCGCTACTTATCTGACCACTAGGTGTATTGGCAGTTGGGTGAGGAAAGCAATAATGGTCTCATTAAAACAATCATACAGCATGATTTTTACTGTGATGATTTGCTTACGGGTGCCGATACTGAGGACGAACTACTTTTCATTGTGAATTCTGTGACAGCAACGTTGAGTTCGGCCCGGTTCAATCTAAGAAAATTTAAGTCAAATGTTCCATTCATATTCAATTTGGCAAATATTGATTTACAGAGTAATTTGAGTATTAGCGATTCTTCGAGCGCTCTGAACGATTTGTTTTATCGACTACTTTTAAATTGTTCGATCCGCTTGGCCTCTTGAGTCGTTGTACTGTTCTTTCTAAAATACTTTTGCAGAAATTATGGAGGGAGAATCTAGAATGGGATGAACCTATACCTGGAGAACTAGAGAGAGTGGGAAGGTTTTCAGCTATGCCTTCGGTCGTTATACTCTCTCAAAATTCCGAGGCTCGTTTTATGTGATTCTCCAGTGACAATCGAGCTACATTCATTTAGTGATGCTTCTTTGTTAGCGTACGGTGCCTGCATATATCTCAGGTCTATAAATAAGGACAATCAAATTCTTGTTAAGTTACTCTGTGCTAAATCCAGGGTGGCACCTGTTAAACCAACTACAATTCCTCGGCTCGAGCTCAGTGGTAGTCTACTGGCCGCTCAATTGTATAAGGTTGTCAGAGATTCATTGCGATGCCCCATTGCGTGTTCTTATCACTGGTGCGACTCCAGTGTCGTTTTGTCATGGCTCAATACAAGTCTTTCTAAATTGAAGACATTTGTTGCAAACAGAGTTGTGGAAATCACTGAAATTATTGAACCATTTTCATGGCGCTATGTGCCAACTAAGATAAATCCCGCTGATTTAATTTCGAGTGGCGTCACTGCTACTCAAACTGACAAACTAAATCTTTGGTGGTCGGGTCCTCCTTTTTTGTACAAGGACGAGTCTGAATGGACCATTCTTAAAACAGTATCTCCAATAGAATTGCCTGAAATAAAATCACACGTAACAATTATCAATCCTTTAGTTTCAGTTATCGATTTTACAAAATTTAGTAAGCTCACAAAATTACAACGTAGTTTTTCTTTCGTATTGCGATTTATAAACAATATAAAAAATAAAAATTCGAAATCGACAGGCTGACTGACTGTCAACGAACTTCAAAACTCATTTATACAATTAGCTAAAATTAGTCAACGACAATCATTTCCTATAGAATATAATAAACTAAGCAATAATCAAACATTAGGTTCGAAATGTAATTTATTATCTTTGTCTCCATATTTGGATCAAGATAGTGTAATTCGAGTTGGCGGTAGGTTAAGTACTTCTAAATACACATTAAATAAAAAACATCCCGTTATTTTGAACTCGCAACATAATTTTACCAAGTTAATTTTTCAATATGAACATATTCGTCAGATGCATGCCGGTCCTCAACTGTTATTATATACAGTGAGGGAATACATTTGGCCCATTAACGGTAGAATTCTTGCCAGAAGCACTGTACGCAATTGTGTTGTATGTAGACGACTTCAGGGTGAGACTTTGAACCCCATGATGGGAAACTTACCCGCTCAGCGTATTGAGCCTGCTTTCCCATTCCAGACAGTGGGAGTTGATATGGCCGGACCATTTTCAATATTAAATAGAAAGGGATGTTCAAAGTGTTACCTTTGTCTTTTCGTTTGTTTTAGATACAAGTGTGTTCATCTTGAGGCAGTGACAGAATTGTCTAAAGAAGCTTTTATTTTAGCCTTGCGTCGGTTCATATCTCGTAGAGGTAAACCCGTCGAGATTTTTAGTGATAACGGGCGTAATTTTGTTGCTGCGGTAAGAGATATAGGTAATTTTCTAAAAAATAATAGGCGACCACTGTCTGAGTTTGCTGCAAACGAACAAATTAAATTCAACTTTATACCTAGTTATGGACCACATTTTGGTGGCCTTTGGGAGGCTGGTATCAAGTCTGCCAAGCACCACATAAAGAGAGTCATGGGTAATACGAATCTTACGTACGAGGAGTTGTCCACACTCTTCGCGCAGGTTGAGGCTATACTGAATAGTCGTCCCCTGAGTCCCATTTCTTCTTCTCCTCATGATTTCCTTTCTCTTACTCCAGGGCATTTTCTGATTGGTCGACCCATCACGTCATTTCCAAGTCCTGACTTGGAAGACTACAAACCAAGCAGCCTCAATCGCTATGCTAGGCTCGAGAAGATTCGTCAACATTTTTGGAATCGCTGGCAGAGGGAGTACATAAGCGAACTGCAACAGCGTTCAAAATGGCGAACCAACCACAACAAGCTACGAATTGGTGACTTGGTACTGATAAAGGAAGATCATGTTCCACCACTCAATTGGCCATTAGCTAGAGTGACGCACCTAATCCCTGGACCTGACGGTGTTTGTCGAGTGGCTGATCTGGACACGCTTCGAGGCCACATAAGAAGGACTTTTACTCGCCTCTGTCCGCTGCCTAGTACAGAAGAGCATGACGCTTGAAGGTTGAGCCTTCAAGGGAGGGAGAGTTATGTTCGCGCCAATTTAACGAGTAAAGACGAAGATGCCCGAACGTCATTGTACTTTTTTAATGTATGAAATTTAATCATACTTTTGTTTGTAGACTTATAATATAACACTCAAACCCTGCGCACGCATTTGTCCTTATTTTCATTTCCCTGGTATTCCTACTTCAAGTCTAGTGAATACAATTTCGTATATAATATTTTGTGCAAGCAAAATAGAAGTTACTATAAGTAACTTCTATTCGTGTCCGTGTGAGACACTATGGAATAGGAATAAATACTACTACGAAGTCATGCTGAGGACACAATACAAAGAAATTTCTTGATTATAATGTTGTTAATGGTTTTTGTTACAGAAGTTATGAAAAAGTTCAACTTCAGTGCATCAAAAAATTTACTTTAACAACAGAATGTAAATTCAATTCAAACAAAATCACCATCATTTCTAACGGTAATATTTACAAACTTAAGACTATACATTATCTCAAATAATTGACTTTCTCAAAGTTGCCGCTTAGCAAGCTGTCATTGCTTAAGGCGCCCAGCAGACTGGCAGCATTGCCTCATCTTTTCTTCTTTTTATGGCTCTAATTTCTTAATCAATTTATGTTGATGTGAAACCGCTTTATTCACTTCATTCCGACGACATACTCTTAAAGTTATAAATATATATAATTTTAAATATTATATAAATATATAAATGCATATTTATATAAATACATTCCCATAAGATACGAATAGAATTACGAGTACTTATTTTCTTTATTGTGCTATCTTTTTTGTTGCAAGTCGCCACCACGTGGACGAAGTCGCGAGCAAAAGTTAGTTATACTTCTAAAACGAAACGTCTCAATTTATAGAGTTCTAACCTCGGGCCAAAATTTACGGTGCATTTGCACTCAGAGTGTTTCCTTACGATGTCCTTTTTTGTTGACCGAGTTTCTAGAGTTTTACTAATGTGCGTAACTAGGGAAGAATCACGGTACAGCGATACGCAGCTGAACATTACATATTTTTAATTTTATGAATAATAGTAGCTAAAACACTTAAGAATTACGAGTATTTTGCAAATAATTATTTCATGACCGACTCATGAGCTTACACGAATTACACTGACTGGGAGGTTACCATATATACTATAGCTAACTGTTTTACTTCTGATTACGGTCAGTGAGATAGAAAGAGACGTTAAAATTCGTTTGAGACACGGCGATAAGAGCGGTGCAATATTTTTAACTATTACGTAAAGGTAGGAGTTGTTTCAAGCTGTTATGTAAACGGTATAAGTTGTAATAAAATACAGATAACTTTTCGAAATAAGAGATGGAGAAAGTTTGTCTAGTTTAGTCATAACGTTGAACAGCAATTAAGAATAAATCCGCGGCAGACGACAGGTGGAGTCTTATTAAACTTAGCCCGGTCCGTTAAGCTCTAATTTATGTAGCTATCAACTTAAGACGCCAACATGGTTTTATTATAAAATAGCTGGAGTTTGTCTTGAGAAAAGGTTCCTTCATTACTTTTCTATTACAAGAACACTCAGTTGGATGATCTGTATTATTTTGTAAGTTAATATGACTATTCTCTATTATCTGTATTATTTTGTAAGTTATATATTTCTTACTTCTTCAAGAAAATTAAGGTGTTTGTTATTTATTTTTCTTTATTTTTTCTTTATTCTATTGTTACTTCCTAGTAAGAAAATTACTTCACACAAGAAGGCATTAAATGTCTTTAAACACGCATGTTTTGACGTCGTTTTCCCTTCACAGTGATCATTGATTAATTACAAAATTATACCTTCGCACTATATTCACTCTTATGTACCTATCGAGTTTATAGACTTTGAAAAAGAATTAGACATTGATGAGTCTCTTTACAAATTCTGTATAATAAGTTTTATTCCTTATCGTACTTTGACTACTTGCGCGGTGAGATAAGTAATTAACTTATTTCTCGTTCTTCTTTCTTCCCAGACCAGTGTAGTAGATAGTAGACCAGTATAATAGACAGAATTTAGAAAAAAGATAAAAGATTATGTTTAAACAGAATAGAAAACATGTTGTGAATAGGTAATAGGTAGAAAGAGTAGCTAATTGTATAGGTGTAGAAGTTATTTAAAATTTTCACTAATGTTAAATACAAGCATTTGAACTGACGATTGAAAAAAAACACATGGCTACATTAATAAAGCTCAGAAAGTCTTGCATTTTTTTAAAGCAGTAAAGATATATTTCTAGTTATTTTTAAAAATGTCTCTACGTTTAATGAGACTCAGAGAGCGGTGATATAACCAGAGTTATGACGCGACTAGTTTATACGGAATAATGGCAATGAATAATTCGTTCAAAGTTTTGTGGCGCAACTTTATACAAATGGCGTGGTTCACTTCGGTTTGAGTTTGACATAAGCGAAAAGCGATAGACAACGATATCAAATTTCACTTTGTCGTTATTATGTAAATGAACGATGATAAAAATATTCATAGATGAAGCGATAAGTGATGTAGATTTAAGTATATAGAAATCGTTAATATGAATAGAAACTTTTTGTGTGGTAAAGCCATGCTGCATTGCAGCACGAATTGGACGGCTCGACCGGTGAAATACCACCCTCTAACAAAATATCGGCGAGAAATAACATCATCTATTGCTGTTGTTTCGTTCCGTCCCTAAAGGCCAGCAACGCATCGGTGATTCCCCAGCGGGTGTCCACGGGTGGTGGTGATTACATTCCATCAGGTGACGCGCTTGCTCGTTTGCCCCCTCTTTCATAAAAAAAAAACTTTTAAGATATGTGTATTTATGTACACAAATAACAAGTAAAACAAAAAACGATGATTGGATATTATCTAAGAGTTGTTATTTTTTTTAATTTATTCTTAACGTATATCCTTAACGGGGTAGTCAGAGAGGTCTTTTATCAATAATGTAGGTCAACATTTTTTTTAATTCTATTATTTCCACGAACATAATATAGAAGAAAACTAAATAATACTCAAGCAAATGCTGGCACATTTTAACATTCACGGGGTATTTCATGGTCAACAATACGGTTTCACGAGAGGGCGTTCAACAACTCATGCGGGAGCAAGCTTGATCAGAACTGTGCTTGGCTTGAGAGGGGTCCCAGGATGTTATTGGTGTTTTTTGTCATCTTTCCAAAGCTTTTGATTGTGTTAGTCATGAAACTTTAATTTGCAAGCTTAAATACTATGGAATACGTGGTAACGCTCTCGATCTCGTGATCTCGTATTTGTCTGACCGGGAGCTAAAAGTGAGTGTTATTGGGGTTTTGTTTGTTGGTGCAAAGTAAAAAATGGGCGTTCCCCAAGGATTGATTTTGGGACCTTTCCTGTTTTTGGTTTATATTAACGATTTCCTATTTATGCTCAGGGATTTATGCGAAACAGTATTGTTTGCTGATCATACCTCATTGTTATTTAAACTAGACAGAAAAGATCTAGATATTACTTAAGTAAACAGGATCCTAACAGATGTCTCGAAATGGTTCGCTGCCAATAATTTACTACTGAATGCACAAAAAACCAAATGTATTAAATTTTCCCTTTCTAATGTACCCAGAATCCATGATAAAATAGAACTGGGAGGGAATTAATTAAAATTAGTTAAGTCTAGACTGACTTACTGGACACTGATAGATAACGGAAGATCTAATTCCTCACGCACAACCCTCATTGGTGGCTCTTAGCGAAAACTCCGCCTTTACAGCGGTATAGCGATATGGAAGCGTATATGCTAGAGGACGGAATCTCAATCCCACAGAGCATGTCTGAGACGTTCTGAACTGACGAGTTAGATCAGTGCAGCCGGCTCTGCAGTCCATCAGAGAGCTGAAGAATGTGATTATGGCATTACCATAAACCATACCATAAACCATAAGGAATACACTCGCTAGGAAGCCCAAACGAGTGCAAGCTGTGAATTCAGCAAGAAAGGGTCACATTCCATACTAAGCTTTTATCTGCTTTTAGTTTATTAAAGAAAAAATAAACAAAAAACCTGTTTCATTTTTACTAGCAAGCAAGTACACTACCAGCGCAGCGCTTTGAACTTTAACATTATTTCTCATTAATTTAATCGAAACGTTCTGATAAAACTGACAGAAACTATTCTTTGCTTATTAGTTTACAAAATTCTGAGGATAAGACTACCTAAAATTATCAGAAAAAGTAATAGTAACAATGAAATTGGTTTTTTGCTTAGGTGGCCGTGTTTTTTTGCAAAAGAGTTTATTATGAAATGTAGAAAGTCAATCCAACCTACTTTTACTTTAATCAATCCAACTTTTTGACAATATTCTGGGAATATAATAATTACTTCACCTACACCTTTTGTTTCGTATAAATCTATGTTGTCGAGAACGTGAAGTAGGTACCTACATAAAAATTAAAAATAATTTACTATTTATATGCACTTTGTTGATAAATCGTCAATGTACCGTATAGTTATGTAAAATGTAATTGTTATAATGTGTTGGGGCTTCTTTTTATGTAATAATAAATTAAATGAAGTAATGACAACTGCACATAGTTTCACCAATTGATCCCGCACACTCAAATAATTTGCGTAGGTCTAGTTCCCATGGTCTTCTTATGTGTACCACAAAACTGAGGGATACCAATCATCTCCCTAATTTAAGACAGATTATCTGAAATTCCGCATATGAAATTATTATAAATAGTCGACACTGCTACTGCCACTCATGTGTAGCTTCAGTAGAAGTGTCAAAGAAAAACATGCACAACGGAAAAAAGACTCAATTAAATATTTTCGATCATCGATCGATCAATCGAATACAATTTACAAAAATTTAATTAGAAATAAATTACATAATTCAACAAAAAAAGTTTCATTTCAAAATTCTCCTTTATATGAGCGATAACTGTAATAAGTTTTTTTTTTGGAATAATGAATTGAATTAAATGATTTAAACAGAACATAATAACTAAAACATTTTAAAGAACGCATTTTGCTTTACGTATCTCAAACCTACTTCTTCACTTATGTCTCACATTTTCAACTCGTTCATTACTTGGAAAAGAAGTCCGGAACACAACTCGGAAGACATGCACTTTTATTTAATTATTTTATTAAATTCTTTAGTTTATGTTCTGAAGTACTTTTCCTTAACACACCGCTTTAAACTTGTGACGTGAATACGCAATATTCGCTGCGTTTCGCGCGATCGTTGCAATCTACCATTTTGGAGCTTATTCCTGTGCACCCATTCGCGGTTCGTTAACTTTGTTATATGAATGTTCTCTACTTAGTTGAGGGTTCCGTTTCAAATTAACCTGTAATACATAGATTACAAACAATTTTAAATTTAAATGTAATGAATATTGTTGTTAATTATTTATTTGTCACCTGGAAACATTTCTTTTCTGGATATTAGTGTTTCCACTACTATGATAACAAAGTTAAACTATTATTGTTTTTAATATCACGCAGTTCGTAAAAATCTATCATGGCATAGGACTTATGAAGAACTATAGTCCATTTTAATCTATTTTGCCAAAAAATAAATAAGATTTAGTGTTTCATATAATTAAATAATAATGCCTACATACATGAAATAGTTTGGACTCTAAAATTGTATTTATCATGAAGTCATTTTTCAATAAATTTTGTCATCTAAGTATTACGTTATTTAATAACATCCGCTTTATCCAAGGAAACTAAAAAAGATTATTTACCATTTTGGCAAATTTATTTGAAACGGGTATGGTCCGTTTCAAATAAATTTGCCAAAAAGGTAAATAATCGTCTATGAAAATGGCCTCAAGGTGTGTTTTTGCTGTGCAATGAAGGCTCTATCTGCCCCGAATAGTAGATGGTATGACGTTATGACGTTACGTTATTTATGTCGGTATATGTATATTATATTGATTAGATACATACATACATATCTTCACGCTGTATCCCCAACGGGGTAGTCAGAGAGGACGGAGCGCCAAGCGTCGCGGTCCTCACTTCCTCATATCTCATCATTCTCCTCACACATTTTGATAATAATTCTAATATGTTTAAGGCGACGAATTGGAAATTTTGACGGCGGAGATCTCGATTTTTCTAAGTGATTACAAAACGTATGAAAGTAATATATTGTAACCTGAATTCATTTGATTCCTCAATTAATTGACTTCATTTTGGCAGTTGCGGTACACGAGTGGTTAACTTTTTAAAAAAAATCAAAGAAACCTCTTTTAAAACAAAGAATTACATTTTTCGGACTAACGAGATCGATTTATACTTCTTAATTTTCTGTGTAGATTAATCTGAACACACTCTTTAAAATTCCTTTTGGATTTTTTAAACTTAATTATGGTTTATAATATAACCGAAAACAAATGGTTTTTTCTTTATTTTTCGTAAGCCAGCGCGCTCACGTGTAATATGGGATACGTATGGGCGCAGAAGGTCTATTTTAGATTAATTATTGTTTATCGATGCGACACTTTAATGAAACTATGTATGTATATAAGTTAAGTAAGTATAGAACATGAGGGCACTCTAGATATACATAGATAATATACAGTAAATCTAAACGTTTTTTCGTTCATATCACTTTATTAAAGTTCCGCAATACAAACAGCGTGATGTGTGAAATATTTCTGTCTGTACCATGATTTAGTTGTGCGCCATTTGTCACAGGTAACTGTCACATACAACCTACGGAAAATAGCGAAATGCGGTAACAATTTTTGGTCTTATAAACATTATTATAAGGTTTGGTGAGTACTCATAAGACCTGTGAAAAAATTGTAACTAGGACAAATATAATGTAATTGATCTTTATCCATTTAATAAAATTCTAAATACTCACAGTTAAAATAATCAATAATTTAAAGTAAAATTGATTGTAAGCATCTAAAAGGCGTCAATTGTTATATATAAGTAAATTATATGAGAAACAAACTGAATATTAGTAAAAGTTAAACTAAAAATTCATAAATACCCGTTATAATAATTTTGTTAAGCTTTAAAAAGCGATAATTTGTTTTTTTATGAACATTATACATTATTTATAACGACATTTATTGATAATAAGTATTTATAATAAATTAACAAATGCGTCGAGGATACTAAGATCTCAAAATAATATTGTTTTTTTATTATATTCTGTTCCCCGATACATTTATTGATTTCTCGACCCACCGCTAAAGTAGGAGTTGCTTTTTAAGGGTAATTATTTTCTGCGTCTGGATTTTAAAGTTAATTTCAATTTATTAAAGATTTATTAATTTAACTACTTCCACGAAATAATTAGCTTTCTGGTAGACACTCTAAGCTACGACAACTTTTGAAACGGTGATTTTAAGGAAGCGTAATATTTAAGATTATACTAAGTTTCAAGTTTGTAAATACTAACGTTCAGATATATTTATGTTCGGCCAGTTTCATTGTTTTATGTAACTTTTACTTAGCATTTAAATAAAGGATAACTACAGCCACTTATTTTTTATATCTTGTTCTGACCATCATCAGACCCTTGGTTGCTAAAAGAGATTAAACTCGAAGTTTTTGGTTGCAATAGTGCAAAACTCCATGCAAATCGGGGTATCTGTTCGAGAACTATGCTACAAACAAATATACTAATGAACAGAGATTAAGCGTCAAATTTGTAACACCCCTTTTTTTCGTCAGGGCTTAAAAAATCAGAGCATCCATTTAACTTCTAGCACATTTTAATAAAAATATCACGTACCTCCACTTATGCAATGAATTTAAAAATTGTGCGGCATGTAGGTGCGGTTTGCGTGACAACATCATTTAACACTGAAAACGGGGTATTATTTTTTAAATTTATTATAACACAATACATTAATTTGTCTTTAAACGTAGGTGTTACTATTTCAGTATACAGAGTGAGTGAAATCGTTGATACTTTTACAGTAGAGACCACACATGATACAAATTTCATTACGATGAAAAATTACGTAAAGTAATTAAAATATTAAATAATCAACATGGAAACCTTGAACTTGCCATATAAACTAAATATCCCGCCGCCTTGTTCCCACGCTGTGCGCTGTCCATCATACATCAGTGTGTCCATCCTCTTCCTTGCTTTAATATTGAATAGATTGTCCGAGCGCGTTTATTTGTCATTTTTTGAGAACTTGTTGCGTGTGTTTCATTTCTAATCACTGCCAGTGTTTAGATTGCAGTACTAAGCACCCACGGTCATATTGACAATAAAGCCTATCTCGATTTCTATGTAGGTCAGATTTTTGGGGGTACATAACTATTTAAGTTACCATCACATACAATGTATTTATTCTTGTTTTATCATCCCTACTAATTATTTTGAACACATCGTAACGCGTTTTTATATTACGAACTGCAACAGTACCTACATGGATTTAATTTTAATTATTATATAAACGCCTGTTAAAATATCGTAGTTTTTGATACTTACTAATAATTTTTACATTGCTATGTGCATTATTTAATTTCGTTGAATTGAACTGTTTTGAATTATTATCGTTTTACGCAAATATACGTACGCAAAGCACTCGCACGTTGTTGTTTATCATAATATTTTTGATATTCTAGGTATAATATATGTACATACACATAAGTAATTTGACGCTGTTTTTCATTTGCACTGAATAATTCGTCAAGGCGCAAAAAAATCTTCACCTTACATATGGCAAACAGGTTGAAATAGTGACTTCAACCTGTTACTATTTCTAGATTTGACGTAAACAGTTTTTTCGAACAATTACAGTAAGTGGTATGATCAAAGATAGACGTAATCTTCGCAGAAGTTGAAAACAAACCCCGTAAGTGAAAACCGCTTAGTGTTAGTTTTGAGGGCTTAAAGCAAGCGTTCCATAGTGTAGGAATGATCTGAGGGTTGTAAAACCGCATATGCTCCGTGAGCTTCGATTGTAGATATTATAAAATTGCATTCTCAATTAACAAAATGATGACTGCCGAAATGTCTCACCCATTCAATGACAATTATTTTGCTATATTTATTCACAACCAAGCAAAGTTCGAATGATATGATATTTAAATTACAAATTAGACGTCGAGTGTTTGAGATTTTTTTTGATGCAGTGATATGGTCGGTATAATTACAAAAATGTTAAGTAACAAATATTTTTAATATGTAAACACAATAATTTGCGAATACAATATTCTTATTAAAACACCCTCTAACAGAGTTACTCTCGGGAATGCTCGCCTTAAATAAAAAGTTAAAAATAATTTTTTTTAGGGTCACGGTGTGAGGTACATGAATGTTTAACACGTTACTTTGCATTACTTTTTTTACATTCTAAAATATGCTCCAAAACTACTGCCCCCCTCCCCATTATCTTCAAAAGTAGAGCTCAGAAAATGAAAAAAAAAACGACCATGTACATTGGATGGTTATTGTGAGGATTGTATTATATTGTCTTAGAAATATATTTTAAGTAAAAAGATAGCTCCACGACAAACATTGCTTTGAGATTAGCAGTATATTTCAAATCTTTATGTACAACTTTGTTTTGCCGTTCGCGGTTGTTAATAATAATAACAGACAACACTAATTGTGCAGATACCACTCGCACGTGGGCGGTTATAGCCCAGTAAAGTTATGACATCGTTATATACGGTGAAATGCAAAAATTCTATAATACCTAATAATTTTATTGCTTTATTGAAAGATCAAATTACATAGTTGTTACCAAATGTTCATTAAATCCACCTCTACAAAAATATGTGTAAGTATTCTACATTATAGAAATGAATGTACTTTAAGATTCATATTATATTGTAAAAAAGTACTATGTCAATTGAATTTCTTTTTGAAATACGGACCAAATCAAGCAATATTTCTGAACGAAATACGTGTTGTAAAACTTTGAAGATTTTATTTTCGAATTTAACTTTAAGAATTTACTGCGCTTAGGAAAAAATCGGTCGTCCATAGTTATCTTTTTACATTAAACTGTGAATCCAACACATAAATTGTTACAGTTGCTAATAATACTGATATTATAAATATGCGGCCATATAACATCTGGCTTGATTCGTCAATGTAGTATCTTCAAATTGTGATACATATATTTAATTTAACGACTGTAAAAAAATGTCTCGTTACGATTTTTTTTTATTATTACTGGGCTATATCACACCACACCAGTGCCAGGAACAGTTTCAGTGTTTCCAGACCAACGTTGAACTAAGTTCAATGTTAATAATAAATATGTATAAATGCATGTAATAATAATTAACAATAAATGCATTTTCTTAATTTTATTTTTATGGATGTTAAGAATAGAATATACAGAGCGAAAGTGAGTGGTAAAAGAAGCCAAGGAAGACCAAGGCTGACTTATGAAGATCAAATAGCCAGAGTGTTAGCAGACGGAAATGTCAAAAGCACTCGCATACCTAGGCGAAAATGTGTGAGGAGAATGATGAGATTTGAGGAAGCGAAAGAGGTGTGTAAGGACCGCGACTCCTGGCGCTCCGTCCTCTCTGACTACCCCGTTGGGGATACAGCGTGAAGTTATGTTATGTTATGTTATGTTTAAGAATAGTTATTACTATGCTATACTAGCGCAATAGACTAATATAGCTATGAGACTTAACAAGAGAAGTAACTAACTAAGACACTAATCCTGCACGAGACCGGATAATTAACGTTCTTGCAGTGTTCAAGGATTTTTTTATTTTCACTCGTTCGTTTTCATAATTTTGAGATTTGTCTTCTAGAATTTCTTTTCGCTTCCGGATATTCTAGGATAACTAGTCGTTTTTGTAAAAAAGAACTGGTAAAATAGAAATATTATTTTGTAATGAGTTAGGAATGAAGTAATGAACCGGTGTATGAGTCTGGATTTTTAAATTCTGAAAGCTATAGAAAAGAGACAAAATTGTCGAAACTCAAGTAATAAATATTATTCGAATTCGAATAATTTTCAAAATATTCGTATGAAGCATAGTTAAAATTTAAGTTTCAAATAGCGTTCTTGTGGGTTTTTAACGCATAAATAATTTCCTTAGTTATCTGAACACAGCTTTAACACCCACAAGTTATTAGTTTGACCTCGCGAAATTTGTACGCGCAAACAAAAATAAACGTCGTGCAACGGAAATCAGGAATTTGTACGTCATCTCCGGTGTACACCCGGTGACTTCCGGCGACGCGTGCCTCCGACTTCCGCTTAAACCTCGTAAAGGAATGGCGTGACTAAATACGTTTATATCATACTAACTTTCTGAGGTGACATGTCTAAACGTAATCTTTCTTATAACGAAAATCTACACACAAATTGTACCATACTGACGTGGTTCAGACACTGCCTTCATTCGTAATCATACCCGGAACTAAAAAACATAAATAATATTTTACGAAGTATAGAGGCGTTAAGATAAATTTTATCTGGATGGGTCATTCAACATTATTTTGATTCAATCTATGACTCAAATAAATTTTTGACGAATATATGCTCGCGAGTTCATATTAACTTCTGAAGCCACCAAATTTGCAAAGAGAGCCACCAAATTAAATCTAGCAAAAAAAAGAAGAAAAATTAAATCTAGCAATGTACACTATCTCATGTTTATCCGCGTACTTTGTGGTAAATTTAAAGAAGATAATACCCACGCATTCGTTTTCCACTCATACGTTTTACAAAATCTCTCAACAAGTTATCCAAATATTTTACGGATAAACAGTTTTACTCTTATGGTCCGCTCTCGTTTGAAACGTGACTTTGTCCATTTAAAGGAATGACGCGGAAGAATTTTAGAATGCTTACACAATTATTCTATAAACGAAATCAATTTATTAAATTACAAATCAACCCAGAACTTCATATTCTTAATTCAGTTTACGGGCGGATTGGTACAAATTGTGTTAACATTGTGAGATCACAAGACTGATCCGGATTTCATTTAGATAATTGAATGAGGATCTATTCTGACTGTGAAAAGGTTTGATGCGATTGACTGGAATTAGAGCTAGGAAGTAAGCGGATTTTGTATTAATTACAGGATTTTATAAATCTAAGTTTTTTGAAATATATTCTTAATCTAATTACAAAATAGGTTAAATAGATGAAATCATGAATTAATGTGAATAAATGTTCGAAATACGTTAAAAAATATGTGTCATTACTTTAAAATTGGAGAAGTGGGAACGGGATGGGATGAGTTCTGTTTTTGTCACTCTTAGACCTGGAAAGTGAAACAATTAAATTCAAAAAAAACCATCGGTTCCTACGTTTTCAATCAATTCATAGTTTTTTTTTTGTGGCTCTGCTCTTAATTTTTAATAACTTTAATATGGCTTTAAAATATGCCAGCTTTAAAAAAATAGTTAGCTTATTCGCTATTATATTAAAAATGCATAGCATTGCGGAAGATTTCCCTTTTTTTAAATTATGTATTGCATAATATAACAAAAGTTTTGTAACAAGTTATATACAAAATTTACCAAATAAATAATTACTTGAACATGTATTTAGTTTTAGTCCTAAGGTAATTTATTTTATAAGTAAATATGATGTTGTTAGTTTAAAAGGATGTCAATATTTTCATTGTTTCTCTGTATGTGTGGTTTGATGTCACTGGTTTTTTCCCACAACTTTGTGTGAATTACGGAAACACTTAAAACAAGTATTATATTTTAAGAGCTCTACCCATACTTATGACAAAGATAGCTTAATAATGAGTAACGTAGACCTTTGTCCTTAAAAAGGAACCATTTGGATTTAAATCCTTTAAACATGTATTTGGACATGGGAAAATGTGTAACGTTAAGTTTGTGCAGGTGTATAACTGGCTCTGTTAGGCTTACCGCACATTGGCTATCTACTATTGCTTGAGCAATTGCTAGATTGTGTGAATAAATCGTGATAAACGCGACTAGCGTCGCATCTCGACAGTTGTTACGGCATAGCTACGGCAGCAGCTGATTTTTAGAAAGAAACCCCATCTAGAGATGCAAACGTTAATAAAAGAAGTGCACGATTTGTGTAGTGGAGCAATTAAATAAATTAGCTATTTATGCTACCACTCGGTCGCTCAAACGACAGAATGGACGTCCGAGCGGTATGATAGCAGTGTATACAACCGCTCAGTAGCTTATGCGATAGGACGATAGACTATGCATCTATCGCTTACGCGATAGTTATCACTGTGCGGTCAGCCTTGTTGTATTATTATATACGGTTTCATAATACAGACTGGCTATTGTTTGTGAATTCTTTTGCATGGAATTAGTAGGTACTTTTGTTACAATGAGTGACGTAGAAATAATAACCCATGTCCTCGCTCAGAACTCTTCTTGTCTTACTTAATTTCATCAATCAGTTTATATAATTCAGTTCAATTAGTTGTTTAATTTTGCCAGTTGTATTACATTCGCTTGTTTTTTAGCCGAACACATCCAAACGCTGACTGGCGCTAGAATGGATCCTTTCCGTGAAGGTGTGATTAATTTTGCACGTTTACCTGATCTGGTTCCGTAGTTAACTTCCGAATAGTAGTCCCATCTAAATAGACCGCCCTTTTTCTTGGGATTTACCTTGTTTGTGAAAGTGATAAATCGTGTACGTGAATTTGATTAAAAACTAGTCACTACTTATGGGAGACGGTTTTCTTTTTCCTGAGGCAGCTACAAATTTCTTTCGTTTAAGATCACTTTCTTCGTAATTGCTTTATTAGTTTTACTTTATTCGATACATGTTATTTCTCTTACAATAATGTAATTAAGAACCTACCATTGACATGTACTCATAATATTATTATCTCAAATCCCAATATTATAACTTACATAATAAAAATAATTATGATTCTTATGTAACCGAAATGTATCCGAAAGTACTTGCGTATGTAGCTTCATACTAGTTACCATTTCGGACGGGCATAGCATCTGAGAGCAACCGTATAAGCGGAACCAGACAAGGGTTGCTAGTTTGTTGACGTAGAATAGTTTTTAATATTCTCTATACCTTATCATATAAACAACGGAACCTTTATAAAATTAGTTGTGTTCATTGTTTGTTCATCTGTCACAGTAAATTTTAAGTGACACATCTTATTAACTTACATAGTTACGTCGTACTAGAAAAATATTAATATATTCATAAGAAAACCGAAGAAGGCGCAATTTGAATACTGGACCTAGACTTGACTAGATATCTTGTCCTCATCTAATCTCGGAAACTAAGACAAACTTTTAAAAAAATTCAGGGAATACAGAACCTTACCTCAAGTCCTAAATCCTTAGTCCATGAGTCGAACTCACTTCTAACCAATTCTGATCTATTGATCCGCAACAAGGAATGACCGGGTATAGCTATTGTTAATAACAAGGTATAAGTATTTCTCTGTAAAGATAAAGTCTAGTCTTTTAAAAAATTTGTCTAAGGATTTGCTGAACGTACTTCCACGAATTCATAAGTCTGTGCTTTGTACTTTCTCACAAAAATTTAGCTATCACCTTTGATTACCTTTCAAATTTAAGTTAAAGTTAGCAAAGTCAGAGACAAAAGCTCGTACAGACTCGTATATAGCAACGCAGAAAAGAGGTGCCGCTATGATAAGCAGTTTTTAAACAACTATAGCCGCTAAAGAGCGCATCAGTCCTTATTATTCCACCTATCTGCGCCGTTTGTTCCACATTGTTCCCCGCAGTTCGGCTCTAATTAACTAGCAGTCAATAGCAGAGCGCCTTCAGACGTAAACCAACCGGGCGCAGCCAATTACTCGGCAATTAATTTTGCAATAACAACCAAGTCGTTGTTGAGTAATGTAGGTTCAAACATAATAACCGTAAAAAGAACACATTTTTAATCAATAAGTGTTTAAATTTTTAAGCAATAGAAGGTGAAGTATTAAAAACAGTAGTGACAATTATTTTGACGCGATTACGTTATTTCGTATTCAAATAATGTTCACGAGGTTTTTCAAGTAAAAACTACCACCGATTCTGAAATAAAAATTGAAAGTAACAACAAACAAACAATAAACTTAAACTTGTCTAACGACCGTAAGAGACTGGTTTACTTTTTGACTTATTTAGACAATAAGTTATTCAAAACATTACTTTTATGTATCTCAAAATAAATATTCGCTATGCTCAATTGTAATATTAGGTGTTTACCTCTGAAATTGAAATTGCCGATTTTTAATACTGGCTAATGTGAAGATCGATATCATTCATTCTACTTAAAATTCTAAATTCAAATTAATTTAATATACCTATGATATTTCTTTTTAAAAATCGGAACTTATTAGTTTGTTTTCTCGCCGTTCGATTTTTCTTTGATATCGCTAGTTCTATGACCATGGAAAAACTGAAATTGCACGCGCAAATACGAGTTCTGTCGTGGTACCAATTCAGGACAGACAGGACGCAATATCAGGGACGTGTAAGGACCAGGTACCACAAATGAACGCGCGGTGTGTTTTTAGTTTGATTTAAGATGTCGACAACAATGAATTAAAAGCCTTGGAAGCAAATTCATCTCAAACCACGTCGATATTGGCAGTAACCTTCAAAGTAAGTGATACTGATTCCTTACGTCAAATTAGAAAAATAACAAGCTCGGAAAGTGGGTACCGTAGGAACTCACTCTACAACAACGACAACAACAACAAAATCGCGACGAAGCTCCTTTAACGTTTTGAATAGGCACATATAAGAGGAGATTCCGATTTAAATTGTAACTTGTGACGAGAATTAGTTCCTGCATGACTATTAATAACGTCCATCGCTTGATTAGACACAGGGGAGGCAGCCAAACCATGTCCTAAACGTAAATTGAATCAAAAAGAGCTGCATGTGTGTTGAGAGGTGGATCCCTATCGACATTGTTGAATACAGCTTCTTGAAATCTGGTACAAAAGTTACTGTAGAGATGTACTGTAAATAATTGCAAATTATGATGGACAAGCTTGCTGTCAAATAACCGAGACTTGTCAATTGCCTTGTCTAGTCTACTCCTTCTTCACGACAACGCTCGTCCACACACCGCACAAAGGACCGCCTCCAAACTACTAATTACATACTACTGTAAACTTTCCGTCACTCACCATACTCACCAGATCTTGCTCAAGTGATTCCCATTTTTTTCGGAATTTGAATAACTTATGACAAAGGAAAAATTTCAAATCTGAAGAGGTGGTGAAAAACGCCTTCAATTCCCGTCGCCAGGATTTTTACAACAAAGTCATAAACGAGCTTCCATTAATATTGCAAAAGGGCAAAAGATAATAATGGCCAATTCTTCGATCATTTAATGTACCTATCCTTTTTATAAAAAAAATTTGATCTTTTCTATATAAAACGGAAATTTCATAGGTAAGGACCAAATAACTCATGTGTTATTTTGAAGAAAGCTCATTTAATTCCACAGAGCAATATAATATTTCCTTCGTCTTCGATGTTAATTAGAAACGTTAAAATGTGAGAAATTGACGTGATTTAATGTTAACTTATGTTATACATTTCCGATAGCTTTTTCTTGCATTTTCTATTAAGAAAAGAGACAGTAATTAATGACTAACTTTCTCTAATAAGATTGAGGGTTTCGATGAGAAGTAAAACACGTATAAAATAATAGGTGGTTTTGATTTTTTGTGCAAAATAATCAAAAATATATAAAATACACGGAACTTGCCGAACTATTAGAAACCCATAGTTCAAGTGTACTTGTGACGAGTACAATATGTTGAATTAGTTGGGTGTTTATACATGGAACATAATTTAATTTATCAACTTTTCAGAGGTAAGGGTTAATTGTATCAAAATATCGGTGTAAAACAACAATTTTGCTATAAAATTTGGCCTAATCAAATTTATTTGCGAAAACACGAAGTTTATGATTTTACAACTCGTGTACTCGATAGTTTACAAAGTTTGAAACACACTTTGTTTGGACGTTATTGATGTCTAGGAAGGGACAATTGGGATTATGAGTACAAAATAGTGGTAACGAAATTATTCTCATGATTGCTTATACATTGTAAACCCCTAATTACTTATAATATTCTTCACGGTATCGTGATATTTATGACTATTATATTTCCTCCTTATAAGTATTGTGTAAAAACTAGAGCTATGAGCTCGTCCGGGATTTGAACCCGGGACCTCTCGCACCCGAAGCGAGAATCATACCCCTAGACCAACGAGCCATGCTATCCTCCACATGGAAGTAGATTACTCAATTATGTAAAATGTATTAGCCTCTAAAAAGCAACCATTATACGTTTAAAATAATACATACTCATTACAAGTTTGATAAATGTATAAGACCACGCAATTTCTGTACAATTCTTCATTTATGGCCTTGATTTCTAACATAAAAATATTATTTTATTTTTCATGTAGCCTATTTACTGAAATATATTTATAGTTATACTAATTATTTATCTGTTTATATAAATAAAGTCTCTCATCATCGTCATCTACTCGTGCAATAACAGAATTCCAAAACCTTATTATATAAAAACAAAATATTGTTCATTCGTTTGTTTTCATTTCGTGCAAAACCAGCCTTCTATTCGTTAGTTTCTTACGAATCAAGTTGCGAGTAAAAATAGTTCAAACAAAAATAAGTGTTCTTATCTCGAGTTTTAATTTTAATAGATTCACTGTGTTTAAATATAATTTTTCTACACCTCTTTTAGCCTACTAATACATTTTTAATTTAAACTTATTTTATTCAATGACTCTTGTTTATTATTTATTAATTACGTCACTTCACTATTAACATGTGTACCCTCTAATGCACTTATTGTGTTAAGTCTGTATCGCACTCTAGCGTACCCTGTGAGACTCAATATTCGAGCCATAGCTCGAGTTCCTTTTAAGTACAGATACGCACTGAGATTTTTTATTCGAAGGGTGAACTGTTTGGACCTTTACTATTATCTAGTTTAGATTACCTACCTAGTTTTAGATTAACGTTAGATTAGAAATAAATGCACTCTGTATCGACCAATTTGTAAGATTTCTTAACCAACTTAAAATGGCATAAAGTTAGTTTCATCGTGTCTATCCGTTCATCTGTCAGTCTGCCTGTTCGTGCGTCTATCCGTAAGTCATAGCAGATTTAATCCGACATCTATTTACACACGCCACCTAAACGCAATGCAACCTAACACGCCTAAAGAGCTTGGATCCGGAATGTAGCGACTCCCCAGCAACTAGTTCCGTTTTTGAAGTTTACTCCTTAAGAATCGATTTTCATATAAGGCCCCCGGTATGAAAAAAATATGAGGAGTAAAATCTATTCATCGAATGACAGCGTTACGTTTTTTGTGCGCAACCTATTGTCTTTTACCTAACTTTTCAGTCGTGAGTATTAAGACGTACATAGGGTATGCTGCGGGACAGCTTACGCATGTAAGTATTATGTGTATATAATATACCTATATGTTATTTCTATATAAAATATATAGGTATATAATATATACTCTACAGAGTCTTCACCAAGCCAAACCAAACCAAGATATATATATATATATATCTTGGTTGCTTGGGGTGCTGATTACGAAAATGATGTTCATTTTCAAATCCAACATGGCGAATATTACTTTTTTTGGATAAATCGATACGGTATGAAATTCTAGGTTTCTCGGGGTGCTGAGTACGAAAATGACTCACTTTCAAATCCAAGATAGCAAATATTATTTTTTTTGGATAAATCGATATGGGTGTCACATTTTAGGTTTCTCATGGTGCTAATTACGAAAATGACGTTCATTTTCAAATCCAAGATAGCGAATATTACTTTTTTTTGGATAAATGGATATGGGCATCGAATTCTAGGTTTTTCGGGGTGCTGATTACGAAAATGACGTTTATTTTCAAATCGGAGATGGCAAATGATACTTTTTTTATATCTATTAATATTGATATTTATTATTATTGTATACAGTGAAGTGAATAAAAATATATAAAATATGGAAAAAACCAGTAAACTCCAGTCGTGCGTCGGAGCTGACACACACACTTTTATTAATAAAATTTAACTTCTTTTTTGTCCGAAATTGCTGCAGAACCGGCCGGTTTGCATGAAATTTCAGTCATTATTTTCATTGATTAAAAAAAAGTGCAACTATGATTCTACGTTACTTATCGGTTAAGGCGACACATTGATAAACAATAATTTAATCTAAAATAGACCTTCTGTTCTATGCAAACGTGCGCGCGCTAGCTTACGAAAAATACGAAAAAACAGTTACTTTCTTTTATTTTAAAAACTATAATTAATTTTAAAAAATCCAACTGTCATTTTGAGGAATATGTTTTAAAGCAAACTATGCAGAAAATTTAGAAATTAAAATCGGCCCCGTTGCTCCGAAGAATGTAAATCTCTGTTTTAAAAGAGGTTTCTTTGATTTGTTTTGTGTAACAAAAGTTAACCACCTGTGTATCGCAACTGTCAAAATGAAGTATCAGAAAACCATTTGGTTTTCTGATACTTCATCACTGTCATACGTTTTGTAGTCACTCAGAAAAATTGAGATACCTGGCGTCAAAATTTCCAATGCGTCACCTTGAAATTTTCTAAATGTTCATTAAAATTACCAAAGGTGGTTACGAGGGTAAATTATAATGTTATTTTGTATCTGGATGAAAATAATCCACGACCATTATCAACTCATATTATCTTTTTATTGTTCGATTTTCTCTTGTACGGCTTTACCCAATTAAAGAGTAGCAATTTGATATTTTATAATATCTGCTTATAGAATGAATTTTATATTCATAAAGAAAAGTAATTTGATACTCTATGCTCGAAAATACTCAATTTGCTATTTATTTTCAATCATGAAGTCCGGTTTCTGGACCCGGGTGTAGGTAATAAAAAGCCCTAAATGAAAACGAGCAGATTGATTTTTATCAATAATGATTTTATCGATACTCACTCACAACAATATAATAATAATAATATAATAACAATCATTTATTTGTTGCACGATTAGGACCCCGGTAATACAATGTTTTCTTCAAACCACTTCTTACAACTTTCTTGGGGTAGTTGAGATTGAAATCTAAAATAATGCCACCTATTTTCAAAAGACTTCGAAAAGGAGGTTCTCATTTCTTCGGAATTTCTTTTTGTGTATCTGTAACGCGATATCTTTGCCATTTGTGCACTGATTTTGATAAAAAAGAGTATGTTTTATGTCCAGGATAGTTCTATAGGAATTTATTTAAGACCTGATGAGGAGTGCTGATTAAATAAAATAACTTCTCAACGGCTTATATATCTTAGTAAATTTCGATTATTGATACTTAATGTTTCATTCCAACGTTAAATTCAAATAAATTTATTCAAGTAATCCTAGATTTGGAAAAAAATTTGTTGTAGACCATATTATAGATATTAATTGAGGTTGAAGCCACTCAAAAGAAAAAAATAAATAACTTTTTAAGAAAAAAAATAAACGGACTCGAAATAAAAACTGAAAGTGAAATGGGTACATAATAAATTATTCTTCGCTAATCATGACTCAGGTACAAACATAGCTAGTTAACTCTCGGGAGCGCTTGAAAGGCTTTTTAAAAACTAAAAATATCGAGATTATATCGATTTATTTAAAGTAAATTACAATAATTTCTTACATATGAGCGAGTCCGTATAGATTCTATACTAGGCTGGTCATCTACCAAGTTAACTAAAAAACAAGACTACACTAACTTATTCTGGTAAAGCTGGGCATGTGCAATGTCAGCGCTTCTTAGTGGGAGCCGAGATATAACTAGCTTCATATATACCATGCATTATAATTACCTATGTAATTGAATCTGACTGTTATTGAATTTGGTGCCATACCAATAAACAACAATGGCAAGTATAATAATTTGGTTGGCTCGGCACCAACTTCATTGACTAATTATATTGGTATCATATAAGAAGTTATTTTTGTGCTTGGATTTTGATTAGTAAAGGAAATATGTATGACATATTTTATACTTTTGAGTTTTTTTATTTTGAAGTCGGTTTAATTTTTTCTCTTAATAAACATTTACATATATGTTTCATACCTTTCGCATCACATAATCGAGTACCTACATTCAACTACATAAATAGGTATACAGCACGCGTGATACATTTTATATAAGACTCCATTGTGCACTTAGGGATGTATACGACATACCTTAGAGAAGTGTTGAAAGTTCACGCTTGAAAGTTTTAAGTGTTCTGTGAATTTCATGAGTTAACACTGCATTTTTTAAAACGGAAACTCATTTCCTTTAAATATGATACAACACCTGGTTAATATTGTATTGTGCGCTATTCATGCCTAGAATATGGAATTAAGCAAATTCATGTAATAAATTTTATTAATTACTCTGTTCAGTTTTAGTTTCGTAGTCGAATGTTATAAGTTACATTATTTATATTATAGAGGGATCCTCTATAATATAGAGGATGAGGCGCTGTTTAACTTAAAAATTAGGTGATTTTTAATTTGAGTGACTCATAATCGCGGCGATAGTTCATTTTTCTTCTAAATCGAGTATTACGGTTTATTTTAGATTAAGACAATTAAAGAAACTAAATTCTTAATTGTTTTTGAGTCTAATGGGTTGTTAACTACCAAATGTTGTATTAGGCTTGTATCATGACGCTTACAGCTCCCATCAAGTGGAGTCTTAGCCTGCCTCCTGCCACCCTAAAACTGCGATGCGTAGACTTCATGTCTATACTCTTCTCGAGGTGGCTCTGTTTCTACAGAACACCGCGAATCAAGACTGGACAATCGATAAACACTCCTGAGGGTGGCGCTTCGGCGCTCTCAGGACCGGGTCGAAGCCGGTGGAGGCTGCAGCGACGAAAGAGTCCGGCCTGGACGGGCCGGGAAAAAGTTTCCATTCTGTGGGGATAGAGTTGTGTCGTCACCTTATTGCATAGCGCATGTTCGTGTTTCCATGCTTTAACGACCACGGTGTATGGTGCTCAGAGGGTACGTCGTGGTTGTGCGGACCGACGACAAGCTTGCCTTAATTAGCTGGCCCAGAGAAGGAAAACTCGACACAAAACCCGTAAGGAAACGTTAAAAAGCTGTGGATACCTGGGGATCTCCACAGTACTCTAGCCCACGGGATAAGCGTCACCTAGCGTTGGTCCTTTAGATCGACCCTTAAACCGAGCCACGGTAAAACGGGGACCATGATATAATGGATAAACTCAAACTAAAATTTAAGGAAGGTGGTGAGACGAGCGATAATGGAGGAAAAGCTGAAGAGTCAGTTCTGTCTGATTTTTCAAGAAGTCACAGAATAGCGTCGTCGTCAATGGAGTCGCTTGGTTTGTCTGGGCGAGAAACGAAAAAGCGACCGAGCTCGAGGAGTTCGAAGAAAAGATCTGGGAAGTTCGTGCAGTCGCGGCAACGAGGCGTAACCCAACTGAGTCAGTTTCCTGCCTGCCTGCTAGGTCGACGAAAACCCCTGTTGTGCCCATGGCAATACCTGAAGTACCTGAAACCACTGAGCAGACCTAAGCCACAATGCTTAAAAATGGTTTAAAACGTTAAAAGAAGAAGGCACCCCCTACCGCTCAGCCCACCCCAGCGGTTAAGAAGGAGAATAAGAAGAAGAAGAAATGAGCGTTGAGAGGTCGCACCTACCGCTCTGTCGCTGTCGTTCTTACTATGCTCTCTGAAGCTGCGGCGAGAGAGGCTACCTACGCGGCGGTGCTAACTAAAGCTAGGGAGACGGTTGATCTAGGAAAAATTGGTATTACTAACCTTAGATTTCGGAAGGGCGTAAAAGACGCAAGCATTTTTGAGGTACCAGGAACCCAGGAGGATGTTAAGGCGGACTTCTTGGTTACCTCCCTTAAGGGGGCTCTAGATTCGGATCTAAAGATCTCCAGGCTGGTAAAGTGCACCGAATTACGGGTGTCTGACTTAGATGACTCTGTGTCAGTTAAAGTCAAAGTCAAATCAATTTATTCAAGTAAACTGCAAGCTATTTTTGAACGTCAAATCTACTTTAGTACAGTTCGAAAAGAAAACATGAATACTGAGAAGAACTATCATTTTGTCAACATCATTCTACAATAGTTATTAGAAATAATATATTTATAAAGGCAGTTAATGCGTGTGCAGAGAGGATTATTTCCAGACTATTGTTATTTTTTCAATGAAGTCGCTAATTTTGTAGTATGGTTTTCCAATCTGTGCGTTTAATAACATAACATAACATAACATAACTTCACGCTGTATCCCCAACGGGGTAGCCAGAGAGGACGGAGCGCCAGAAGTCGCGGTCCTTACACACCTCTTTCGCTTCCTCAAATCTCATCATTCTCCTCACACATTTTCGCCTAGGTATGCGAGTGCTTTTGACATTTCCGTCTGCTAACACTCTGGCTATTTGATCTTCATAAGTCAGCCTTGGTCTTCCTTGGCTTCTTTTACCACTCACTTTCGCTCTGTATATTTTCTTCGTCAGTCTTTCATCACTCATTCTTTCCATGTGCCCGAACCATCTAAGCATTCCTTTCTTCATTTTTACAATAACACTGTTGTGCAACCCTGTCATACTGTGCGTTTAATAACAAAGTTAAATTTATTTTCCGTTAATTAAGTAATTTCTTGAGGAATTTTATTATAAAAACGAATACAGTTGCCCAAAAACGACCCACTTGACTTTTGTAATTAAAAGTATTTGTGTGTTATTTGGAAATTGTTTATGTTTTGTTGTGTTTTGTTTTGTTTTTATTTGGTGTGCATGAGACCTTTGGGTTCTTAGGTTATAAGGAAATACAGTACACTTTTATATAAGGGCGCCTTAACTGCATTAATTCAAACGATTCCAGTTGTGAAATAAAAGAAAGGATTGTTAGACCGATTTATTTATAATAATAAGTACATGTCAATTTCCATGATTAACCCTATGGGCTTTGCATATAAAAAATAGTTATTAACATCCACTCGTTAATTTGATTACAAAAAGAAAATTAATAAATACCTTCAAAATATACCTCGTGTTTATAACTATGGCTTGTACAATTATTTTTATTATATTTTAAATTTTACAGTTAATACTAGTTTAATATTTATTCTGATAAAGAAAATGAGAGATAAAATCAACAATAAAATTCTTTCTAAAAATAAGAATGGAAAATAAGTACACTTGAAAAATGTTAGTCAAAGGTTTCTTTGTTTAAGTGATTAGTAATAAAAGATTACTCAGGATAGTACCACCTTAGAAATCTAGAAAATGTTATCAAATAGCCAGCCGAGCTGTCCCACCATTGGTTCACGTATCCAAAGTGTCCACGATGCCCAAAGTGACTGCGTAAAAGATGAAATCCCTCAGCCAGCCGAGCAGTCCCTCCAATGGTCTTGACAGATAGTCCACATTACCCGTGACTGAATCCTCAAGTCCAGGAATGTCACCCAAGATGACAACATATTACTACATACAACCTGGAAGGTTACCCGAGATAGTAACTAAATAATATGCATAAATCCAGAAATGTCACCAGAGACGGCAACATATTACTACATATGTACAACTTGGAAGGTTACCAGAGATGGTAATAAAATAATATACATAAAACCAGGAATGTCACCCGAGATGGCTACTAATTAATATACTACAAAGTGATTTATAGAAAATGGTAGTAACACAATCTAAGAGATAATCTTATATATTTAGAAACCTAACATAGGTATAAGTAAAATAAGAATAAGAAGAGGGTTAGTCTGAAGTTGAACTCTGAAATTGTAATCATGAAGGGGCATTACAGCCCGAAATTGTAAATGTTTAAGGGTAATAAAATCCCTGCATTAGAATGAACAATGAAATACATTTGGAATAAACTTTGAATTGGAATCAACATAAACATGGAATTGAAACTGAGATTGCAATGAACCTAAACATGGAATAAGCTTGGAATAAACTTGGAATCAACCTAAACATGGAATTGTAACTGAGGTTGGAATGAACAAAAACCCATGAGGTCAATCATGGGACATCTAATTTTATAGTACTACTTTAATTAAAATTAGCCACAGGTACCTTGTCACATTTAATTTGGATGGTACTGTGACAACAAAAATGAATATTTGAAATAACAACTTTAGAAAACATATTCTAAATTTTTATTGTTTATGACGGCCGTATAGCCACCGCCACAAACATAGTAGAACTTCCATGACTAGGTCATTACGAAAAAGAACGTGAAAACTAATAATCTCGAAATTCAGCAGATTCTACTCAGATTTCAATCTGAGATATCCGATAAAAGAAAGAGACAACTAGCTTCTGAAAAGTAATTAACCAATTAGAAGCCTCCGTGACGATCTCCGTGGCGCAACGGCTAAGCGCGTCGGAAAGTAAACGGGGGTTTCGAGTTCGATTCCCGCCCCGAGTCTGGGTGTTTACGTATAATATTTATTTATTTACAAAAGAAAAGTATATAAGTAGTATACCAGTTGTCTAGTACCTAGTACCCATAACACAAGCGCTGTGCTGCTTACATTGGGACTAGATGGCGCTGTGTGAAATGTCTGAGTATATATTATTATTATTATTATAATTAGAAGCCTCTGAAAATTAAGTAGCAAAAGAAACACTAATGTCACGATAATAAGTCAACAATAGATTTAGAAATATACAAACAACTCCTGAAAGCCACCGGAAGAGATATGCAGATTAGCCAGAACATTTCAAGAACATACCATTCTACTGGATCAGTGAAGGAGGTGTAGACAGTAACAATCGATTTTGTCAGAAACAAACGACAATCGTGAATTACTCTTATCACTAATTTTGAGATGTAATTCACTCATCCAACCATGAAAGTGGGAAGGTAAACCTGAATATTTTTATTATTATAAAAATGTAATTTTAATATATTTAAAATAAAATTCAGTTGATTTATTTAAAATAACTAGGTATATAATTTATCCCTAAATAATCGATTATCGATTTAATATAAGGAACATTATTTCAATCGATACATCAATAGAATGTTCATGTTTCTAAATAAAACGTTGCCAAATGTAAAATTAATAATGTAGAACGAAATAAGATTAATATATCACAATCAAATTATATTGCTAAAGGATTACTACATTGTCTTAATTTAAAAGAAACTGTATTAAACTTGTAATTTCTTTATGTTTATTTATAAAGTAATATTATAATCCAAATACTCGACCACGAATAATTAAACGAGTTCCCTTACAATCGTTCAATCAAAGTTCAAACAATCAAAGGCGAAGATCACTCTGCCCAGACAGGATAATCTGGAAAAAAAAACACGGTTGATGCGGATCAAAATCGGCATCCGGCATCGATTTCCAGTTAGCATCGGTGAAGCAGGATGATGATTAATCCCGCAACTTGGAGGGGAATTTAGTTCGTTATTTACTGAGTTAGCGCAAAGGGTTGCCATAGGACCGGACGCCGCCCAATTGGAGCGCGCAAACGCCAAATCGCGCACTCAAATTACGGAGCTCGCGAAAGCCGGGGCCTGCTCTGGTCTAGGGTCGATTTGGGTGAGGTGAAGCACTGATCTGCGAAGGTCTAAGTCAGTATCCTAACGGAGTGGAGAGGAGCACCAGTTTTTACGCTTGTGGTGACCGTAATCATCATGCAAGACAATGCACGATATGCTGTCGAACCGTATCGTCTAATCTGACGAACTAGGGGTGACTGAAGAAGAGCTAGGCCGAGCCGTATGGCACCGCGGAGCTCGAAACACCGTGACCAGTCTATATGGTATCCATGACCGGGCGTTAGTGTTGACTCTCGCTACTAGTTTGGAGGACAGGCTTAGGCTGCTTTTCAATAGCTGCTTTCGAGAGAATCTGTTCTCCTCCGGCTAGAAGAAGGCAAGTTTCTCCTGTTAAGAAAATACCAACCATGCCTGCTGGATGAGGTCGGAAAGTTGTTTCAGAGAATAATAGTGTTAACAAAGTTGTAGAAAGTAAAATGTTATAGACAATTTTATGATTTTTGTAAGGGTGAACTTTTTTTTTTAATGAAACCGTGAAAAGTAAAAGAAAATGTTTTTACTGACGAACGAAACTTTGACGTCGATAGAGATAACTGCGGGTGTGGCGAACGTTGATCGTTATTGCGCCAGTGACCGATTCGCGTAAGTAGTCAGTTCTACAATGTTTAATTGGGTAATCCATTACAAAATGTATGATTGAATAATTGGAGTATTTCGAATTTTTTTATATTTTACATATAGTTATTGTATAACTATACAGTACACTGCGATACATAACATGAATTTGAGATTTTGTGTTATACTAATGATTATGTATGACAACAAAAAATACTGGACTTTTTAACGGTAACGGATGAAGTGGCATTATTTTGTTCGCTTTTGGCAGTTTTAAAATACAAATGTTACAGTATACTATGCAAGTGAAAAGAATTCAAAGATCTGAATAAACATGTGCAACTAAAGTTTAAGAATTATTTCAATAGTCATCCCTAACTTCTGTAAAGCTTACTATCCACTTAATTGAAGAAATGACAGGCACTAAGTAATAGTATAGTAAATAATAGTATCACAAATTTACATCAGACGTGAGCTTAATGATGAAAGGTGAAAAATGTTTATTAGACAAGTGCTATTGAAATCTGAACATAACGCGGAAGATATGGCTGTATGGGCATAGTTCCCCTTGTCTCCTGAGAATTGAGTAAAAGTATTTAAGAAGGAAAGTAAAGTACTATAAATATTTGTTAAAGTGATGACAGTGATAAATGTGTAAAGGTAAATGCAAAAATAAAAAAGGTAAAAATAGATTACTTTCCAATTTTTTTTTGGTTTAATGAGTACTTATGCACCGACAAAATTTTTAGTTTTATCTACAAAAACTTCGACTGAGTGGTGATAACCACTCAACAATATGCAGTATTTAGAATTGAGCTAGTATTTTTTAATATTTGAAACACAATAAGATACACTGCGCAGTAGGGACATAACCCTTTACGTTTCAATTACGCAATACTGTCAAAGTAAACAAGCTAATTCTCCTTTACCGACACACGACTATCAATTTTTCAATGCCGGTTAACAAAAGGGGTATAAAGTGTTGAGAACCCTACGTGTAGGCAGGTAATCGCCTTTTGACGAGGGTCTCGTGTCCCTGGACACCTGGCCACTTGAAATACATATACACCTAGATAAGTATTTGGATTTGATGCTCTATCGAAATTGGTTTTAGTTGCAGGTACTTCTTAATACTTCTAACTAAATTACACAGACAGAATTGTTTAAAATACTTTTTCAGAGAAGATTTGAAATATATTTGCTTTATATTTGACTATCAGTACCCGCGACTTCGTCCGCGTGGAAAAATTTTCCTTGACCTCATTAGATTACCGAGGTTACCCAAGGTACTCATGCTGTTGGTGTTAAACAAAAAAGTTATTCTCTGTAATGGGCCATCCGCCATATTAGATTTATGATGACGTCACATGACCAGAAACCTTCCCTGCGTATTCCATTTCATTTGATACCCATATTGTTGGTGTCGAACGAAAAGTTATTTCCTATTATAGAACATCCGCCATATTGGATTTATGATGGCGTCACATGTCCAGAAACCTTCCCCTGTGTGTTCCATTTCATTTGATACCCATATTGTTAGGGTTTCGCATTATCAAGTTCCTCTATAAAGTTTCATCCCCTTTTTCACCCTTAATCGGTTCAGCGGTTAAAAGTTTCTTATACAAAGGTTCATCTCCCTTTTCACCCCTATAGGGGTAGATTTTTGAAAAATACAGTTATGTTCACTCCCTCTTCTCGCCTATGTTCACTCCCTGATGTCAAACTACCTCCATGCCAAATTTTATCGAAACTACTCGAAACTAGTTGAGGATACTTTGGTTTAAAACAAATAAATTCATACTGCGACTGTGTTAGGACATTTGTTACTAACGAACTAACGTCTATGACATTTAAAAACACGTAATGGTAAATAAATGAATTTGATCAATATTAATAATTACAATAATGTTAAATATCACCTGTTTTTTTTCTTACACTGATAAACCTTCGTCACCATTGTCACTTTAAACAATGTGATGATAAGCAGATTATCAATTCTTCATCACAACTATTATGGACTTGACTATTCGACGGCTTCTCAACAACTGAATTCAGACCAAAATCAGGCTTTTATGCGGCCCCACTACACGCAGGAAATCGATTCTACCCTCTTTCTTGTTACTAAAATGTTACAAAATATCACACGTGGGTACTTTATGTGATTAAAATTAATGTGGAACTAACAATACATTCAGTCAAAAAAGTATCGGGAATGGATGATTTGTTTATGGTTCCAAATTCAATTTTTTGTTTTTTTTTGTTGTTGTTAGATTGGCACAACTATTTTCCATTTTGGCGCGGAGTTTGAGTTGCATCTGTTACTTAGTTTAAATACAGTGCTGTTTTTAGTTATATCATTCTAGTGTAAATTGCGAATTTCATAAGTGACAAAGACATCGAACAAAGAGTTTGCCTTAAATTTTGCATCGCCAATGGAATTTCGTGTTCGGAGTCACTGAAAATATTACAGAAGGCTTACGGTGAATCGGCTTTCTCAAAAACACGTGCTTATGAGTGATACAAAGCGTTCAAAAGCGGTCGAGATGTGATGTAAGATTTGCCTCGCTCTGGTAAGCCATCAACGTCTGCAACTGAAGTTAACATCGCAAAAGTGAAGGAAATAGTGACTGACAATGCTCATTCAAGTTTGACAGAGATACACGCCGAACTTTCTGTGTCTCACGAGTCAATTCGTACCATTTTAAATAATCACTTGGGTATGAAACATGTTGCCGCTCGGCTAGTCCCAAAATACCTAAATTTTCTTCAAAAACACAATCGCATAAGAGTCGCTGAGGACATACTAGAACGAGTCAATTCCGACCCAACATTTATGAAACGCATTGTTACTGGTGACGAGACGTGGGTTTACGAGTTTGACATGCAGACTAGTCAACAAGCTCCGGAGTGGCGCTTTCCAACTGAACAGAAACCGAGAAAACCACGCCAAAGTCGATCAAAAGTCAAAGTCATGTTGACTGTTTTCTTTAACTATCGCGGTGTTGTGCACTCGGAATTCTTGCCGGAAGGTCAAACAGTAAATAAAGAATATTATTTGGGCATTATGCGGCGTTTAAGAGAGAAAATTCGACGAAAAAGGCCAGATTTGTGGAAAGAAAATTCTTGGATTTTGCACCACGATAATGTGCTGTCGCACAAGGCCATCATTGTGACGAATTTTTGACCAAAAACTCAACAATTACCATCGAGCAACCACCTTATTCACCAGATATGGCTCCAGCCGACTTCTTTCTTTTTCCTAAACTCAAATTACCACTTCGTGACACCCGTTTTCATTCGGTAGAAGACATAAAGGAGAATTCGCGGCGAGCACTGAACTCAATTCCGGAAAAAGCCTTTAAAAATGTTTTGATGATTAGATTATTCGTTGACGCAAGTGTATCGTTTCTGAAGGAGCATACTTTGAAGGTGGTAAAATGAATTTGGATGAATAACTAACATTTCGAGTATAATTGATCTTTTCCCGGTACTTTCTTGACAGATTAATATATTCACAAAAAGATTGAATATGGTTTCTTTATAGAAGTGTCATCAGCAAAAGTATGATAAATAGACACATACTATCTATAATCAGTATGTTCATGTTCTTATAAGATTTAAAAGATTATCGCGTATTTTTTTACTTTAAGTGATAGGTTAAGAAAATTACACGACAAGCTCTTCATTCACTCAAGTTATGTTGTTTTTTTGCAGTTTCATGCCCATGCTACTAACATTTGAGGAGTTTTTTCATGAGGAGACAATTCTTGCTGTAGCATCAGTTCGTGGTGAAAATCATGTTTAGCTATTTATCAAAATTAAATGTATAATGGAAAGTTTCGTGTCCGTCTTGTGTCCCTGCTAATAACCATTGAGAAATGCCCTCGAGAGGAGACAATCCTGGCTGCAGCATCGGATTATTTCTAACATTATTCTATCAAAATTAAACGTATATTGGAAAGTTTCGTGTCCGTCTTGTGTCCATGCTAATAACATTGAGAAGTGTCCTCGAGGTAAGACAATCCTGGTTGCAGCATCGGATTATTTCTAACATTATAGTGTATTGTCATCAGAATTGAACAAGCATGCAAAATTTCAAAGTCGTTACCTTAGAGGAAGTGGCTCAAGGCTTGCAAGATTTGACCTATAAAGATACTGAGTAGTCGAGCCTGCTTCATTGTAGCACGAATTGAAATTAAAAATAATAAAAGCTTATGAATATACACATTATATTATGCACTAGAGAAAAACTATAAGAACCGTAAAAGGTAGAAAGTAGAACACTTAAGTAAGACACTATTATTATTATAGCCCACTTCGTTGTTATTGAAACCTACGGAAAAAAAATATTTCGTTTAATAACTTTAACTCATGGAACCTTTTTTTTATATGTATTTACATATCTTTACACTGTAAGCGTAACAGTGCAGACAAAATGGCTGGAGTAATAGTACCGCGAATATATTTTCTGCTTTCTTCAATCTTGTTTGAAACTTCATCAATGTTTTCTTTTTAAATTTAAATCGAGGTCTGCGTATGTTTTTGAGGTTCCTGTCGAGATATACTCAATTACATACATAGATACATACATACATACATATTATCTATCAGAAATGATCTTCACTTGAATTAGAATTATGGATAATAAATTATGATATAATTTACTGGTGAATTTTACAGGTTATGTTTACTATTAATAATAATAATAAATTTAAAATTCACTAATAAATTATTCTTTACGCGTATATTTGCGTAGGTCTCATGTAATATTATGTTTCTATCTCTGTTATTGCGTAAAAGGGTTTTAGTTGAACTGTTTAATTCAAGCAGCAAATATTTAGTTCCAATATGTCAACCCTTTTTACCGTATTTAATCAATTTAGAAAGGGAGTTCTGTGAGGGATTTTATTTTGTTAGTTTCCATTTTGTTGCGACTTAGTAAATATTTAGTTAACAATTTGATATTAATTTATTGAATTTAATTATACTTTGTGGACAAGAATGCGTGGTACTTAGTCCTCTTTGATATTATATTTGTCTACCCCATTAAGAGATATAACGCGAGAATGTTTGTAAGTTTACATATTTTATTTAAAAAAAAATTATTTAAATAATATTTATAACAAAATAACAAATAATTATAGAACTCGTCTTATTCTTGGCAGGACGTGGTATGAGAGCTAAAATGCGATAATTTTTGACAACCCATATGTATGGCCAAAAAAATTTTTAAGAAGAAAAATTGAACCGCCTTCAAAAAAAACTGAAAAGTACAAAATAACTATACTTTACTAATCAAAATTCAAGTACAATTAAATTTAATTTATTAATACGATACATATATCGCCTCTTCGGATGAACCGTGTATAATTTCGAAATTCTGTGAAATTGAGTTAAGTATACTATATAGATATGTTCAGAATTTCCTATATTTTCTCTGGAATATTGACAAAAGAATGTAGTTCCACAAATCTCTGCTAGGAGGCGCATTGGTTACTTTTAAATTGGTGGGATTCACCAACTCCTTCACATCAAAATAGTACAATCTTTAGTGGTGTTCAAGCATACGAGAAGTTCACACCCTGTTTTTCTTCAAAAGTATACAAACACGTCATTTCAACCAAAAGGTAAGCATTATATTTCATTAATAATAATCAATATTAAATTTATTGCGTTTTGCTAAAAATAATTTAAAACATTTTAAATATTTTTCTCTTAAAAATCATGTGATTTTGGAATTATACAGTTTTAGTGATAAAATATACAATTAACACATATACAATATAAAAAATACAATTACTTATAAAATATACGATTAACAATTTACATTTTATCTGTAAAATTGCAAATTTTCAAAATTGTATACTATTTTACATAACATTTGCCAAAAATTCTGTTTAAATTTTTAATTGTTTAGTTTTAATCATAAACCATGTGCCAGAAAATTTTTAATTAAGAAATTACCCTTTTTTCAATTTATTGTTTAAAATTATTTCTCAGTTAGGACGCTTTCTTTAGTGTTGTACATTAATATATTTGAAAAAGTACTTTTATTTTGTGACAGTGTTTTTTTTACAATTATAGGATAATAAATTTGAGGAAATGGCACAAAGAATACTTTTCTTAGAATGTCTCAAAGAGAATATAAATATTCGTAAAGGAAACGGGCGAGTCAAAGCAAAACAATACGATACCTATTTTTGAGGCTGAACCAAGATCGAATAGCAAAATACTACGCGAAAATGGTACTCAAAATGTAATAAATGCAGCGTTAGGTAACGTATATTATTTAATTGTTATTACACTTATAATGTTATTACGACTTTAATGCGACCAAAAGGACACCTAAGTAGATATTATCAAATTACCCTTTCAGTTTTACACCACCTAACAATAATATTTCTTTTAGATTTACATGTTAATAAACACAGTGTGGAAGAGACAGCCGACGAGTTGACCCAAAATAATACTATGTCTATTATTGAGGTTGAATCGATCGACAAAATACTACCCGAAAATGGTCCAAGAAATGTGATGGTTGTATCGTTAGATATGTGTATTGTCAATTATAATTACCCTTTTAATCAAGATCGTAACGTAAGTAACCAAAAGTATATATATAAAGTTACCCATTTGGTTTTACACCACCTAATTACATGTTATATTTCTTTCAGGTTTACATCTTGATCAAGACAATTTACAGGAGAATGCCATTCATTCAGAGCAAACACAAATTACTGGAGCTGACTTTACTTTAAATGACGCTCCTAACAACACTTCACATCAAATGGAATCTTATGAAGCAGGTAGTTAACAAATACTGAAGCTCAGCAGTATTAAAAAATATTTTTTTATAAATTTTGTCTATTTTGTTGTAGATTCATCTTAGTCTGACAGTGAATCTGATTCTAGCAATAATTCTTCGACTTCCTCTTCCAGTTCAAATGCAAAAGATTTTTCTTCAGATGACAGTATAGTAGATCTCAATTTCTATCCTACCACAGATCAACTATTAAGTAATTCTGAATCAGAAAGTTAAGTAGAGCAAACGCAAACATTGCAACCACAAATAGAGCAAATAAATTCACCTCTTAAAAAATCACGCAAAGGTAAAGCTAACCCCGAAAAGTGGAGAACGAACGTCTTATAACAAAGACATTCAGGTAAAAGTTACACTACATAAAATAATAAAGTCGTAAATGCCAAATCTATTAAGGCTTCTTGTGGAGAGAAATGCAGACAAAAATGTCCAACAAAATTTTCGGAAGAGCAACGAAAAGAAATTTTTGATGCATACCACGCTTTACCTGATGCGTTACATGAGCGTTACTTTATTTATCAAAGCATTGAGGAAATAAAGCCAAAATATGTATATAAATCAAGCAATAGACCAAGAAAAAACAATTTGAAATTTTTCTTCAATTGCAACAACCTAAAAGTTCGTGTCTGTCAAAAGTTTTTCTTAAACACTCTTGGTATTTCCCATTCTATAATCCAAACAGTGCGAAATAAGTTATTTAATACGAATAATCCTGTGCCAATGCTTAATGATAAAAGGGGGAAACATGAACACCACCATCATATTGATGAATCAGTAAAAAATATTGCCAGGGAATTTATTCGGTCGATTCCTTGAGTGGAAAGCCAGTATATCCGAACTATTGAATTAGTTCGGATATAATGACTTTCCACTCTGGCAGAGAATATATCACTGGAGGAATAAATCTTGCTAATATTCATAAGGAATACGTTAAATTGTGCACTGAAGAAAACAAAACCTATGTTAATTACGTAATATTTCATAAAATATTTAATTAAGACTTCAATATTAATTTTTTCATTCCGAAGAAAGATGCATGTGAGGATTGTACAGCTTTTAGTAATGCGCTTGTCAATGAAAAAAAAAATGAAAGAAGACGTTGACCGACTTCAACAACTGTCAAATTTAATTATATAGATATGTGTATCGTATTTATAAAGTTATTTTAATTGTACTTGAGTTTTGATTAGTAAAGGATAGTTATTCTGTACTTTTCAGTATTTTTTTTAAAGGCGTTTTAATTTTTAGTCTATAAAATTTTTTATTTCTCCCTTTTGAGTAATCTTGACCTAAATAAACATCTAGGGCAGGTCTGCAATTAACTTCTTTCTAATTCTCGAGCGCAACGATGTACAAGAGAATCATCAATATGAATAAAGGTTATTACCAGTTCTGGTTATTTGGTGTATCTTCAAAGTCCAAGCTTTAATACCGGTGAAATTTAAACGAGACCACCTATAAAGTATGATCTATTAAACAAAAACAGAATTATTAAAATCGGTTCATAAATGACGGAGTTATGAGGTAACAAACACAAAAAAAATACAATCGAATTGAGAACCTCCTCTTTTTTGAAGTCCGTTAAAAATTCATTGTTTTCGAGATTTATGAATTTTAAGGTTTTTTCGTTAATCTTCCAAATCCACCCACACAATTTTAGATCTATCACGTATCACCAGTATATGTGTTCGAGTTTACGAAGCTGATCGCAACATAGAGGATGTAATTCACAGCAGGAACGCGAAAAAGAAATTATTTGCAATTTAATAAAACGAGAATCCTTTTTATGTTTTATAATTCAAAATCATAGTGTAAAAAAAGAGTAAATAAATTCGATATTCGGTCGATTCTGTGGTTTTCATTAGTGGTATCCCGTGCCTGATACAAAGTTTGGTCCTACCGAGTCGGATCAGGTCGTGCGAGACTCGTGAGTTTTGTCACTAAAAGACTCTTTGGATTATAGTGTTGATATTTTCGGATCTGGAGTAAGACTTAAGAATATAAGTGATAAAAAAGACTTGTAAACAAGTATCAGAAAATAATTATCAAGTAGCGTGGGAAATTTTAAAACATAGATATGACAACAATATAATGATAGTAAATGCAATTTTAAATAGATTTCTGAATCAAAAGAAACTAAATTTCGAAACAGCAAAAGCAATCAAAGAATTATTAGATACAACAAGAAAATGTTTAAATAACTTGAAAAATCAAAATGTAGAAATAGAAAATTGGGATCCAATTATTATTATTATTAGAAGAATTAAATAGCTTAAATAGTGGAGAATTATCTGTTTTAGATCAATTATACACATTTTTAGAAGGTCGATTTAGAGTTTTAGAAATGATTCAAGCTAACTACCCGAAAGATAGAAAGATAACACATTTTAAAACGGAAGTCTTTTCACACAGTTACATCCTCAAGCTCTAGTACAGAATGTTTATATTGCAAAGGAAATCACCTGAACTTTAATTGTAAAGAGTTTATGAAACTAGATATACCGAAAAGATTAGAGTATGTTAAGAACCAGAGACTGTGTTTTAACTGTTTATGGCCGGGACACAACGTAAAATACTGTATACACACCACTACGTGTCGTCGTTGTAAAAAGAGGCACCATTCTTTACTGCATGGAACAAAATCGAATACTAAAACAGCTAATACTTTGACAATCAGCAAGGACGAACAACAGTCTACTACACCTAACATCCTATCACACGTGTCCATTCAAAATCATACCACGTTACTAGCGACCGCACTAGTAAATGTACAGACAGGCCGAGGTCTACAAACTTTAGGAGCTCTATTAGATTCTTGCTCACAGCAGTCTTTTATTAGCGAAAAGGCAGCAACTAAACTACAGCTGAAACGAATATCCGTTCAAGGAAAAGTTACAGGTGTCGGTAGAATGTCTATGCCGATCAAACACGCGGCGGAGATAGATATTTTATCCAGAGTCAATAACACCTTCAAGCTGAACACTATTGTTTATGTGGTTAAACATGTCACAGATATTATGCCAGCAACAAAGATTAATTACGAACATTGGACTCAATTTCGCAACTTGACTCTAGCTGATCTATCCTACCACACACTTGGACCAATCGACTTACTGTTGGATGTTAACGTTTATAGCAACGTATTGATGAGCGGTGTGATAAAAGTTCATTCGAAAGCTCCAATTGCACAACAAACTAAATTAGGATGGGTTCTTTCTAGAGGCGCTTCTGAAAACTAGCATGGCAGTCAAGGCAAAGTTGTTAGCATGTATCTCAATGTATCTTTAGATCACATGCTTCAAAAATTTTGGGAATCAGAAACTTTAGTGACTACGAATAAAAATACACTTACCTTAGATGAAGTAAGAGCCGAAGAAATTTATGAGAGAACACTGAAGAGAAAATGATGGCAGATACATAGTAGGCTTGCCCTTTGTAAGAGATAATCCCATTTTACCAGAATACTCGAGAGAGAGATAGCAATAAAGCGATTAAAAGGTTTAGAAAAGAAGCTAAGCAAAAACGAAACACGAGTACGACAAGAGTACGACAAGGTGCTAAAAGAATATATTACAATACAACACACGGAGTCTGTAGAACCTGAAAAGGAAGAAAGCAAGGTAGTATACTTACCTCATCACGCCGTAGTACGTGAAGACAAAGACACTACAAGAGTCCGAGTTGTATTCGACGCATCTTGCCATGGAAGTAATGGAATAGCATCTAATGATGAATTATTAGTAGGTCCAATATTATAAGGAGAATTAAGAGACATCAGCCTGAGATGGAGACGACATAGAGTTTGTTTTGTTGCAGATATAATAAAAATGTACCGTCAGATCAGAGTGAAAGAGAAAGATATAGAATATCAGAGAATAGTCTGAAGAGCTGCACCAGAAAAAAAAACAAGACTTCAGACTACTCACAGTAACATTTGGCACTTCCTGTGCACGATATTTAGCCATAAAAACACTCCGACGAGTATCAAAGTACGAAGGAGATGAGTACCCGAAAAAAGAGAAAAACTTATCTGTTCATATTATCACCTGTACGGAAAAAAAAGAAGCCTTTATAGCATGTGTGAAAATAGCCCAAGAGATAGAGTTCCCTGAAGAAATCAGCAACATGAAAAAAGGAAAAAGTATAAGAAAAAGTAGTCGTTTATTACCACTTCATCTTTACCTCGTTGAGTATCGAATATTTCGAATAGGGGGACGTTTGAAACATGCAGATATTGAAACCATTAGGAAACATCCAATAGTACTCACCAAAGATAATGCACTCGTACCTGTTTTACTGGATGCAGCCCATTAACAGACGTTACACGGAAGTCCACAGTTGATGGCGACGTACCTGCGAACAAAATGCTGGATTATTAAAGTCAGTCCAACTATAAAAAGGTTTTATAGAAAATGTCCATTATGTGCTAAATATAATAATATAATGCAACTTCAGGAAAGCAATTGATGGGAGACTTACCAAGTGTTCGTGTCAATCCTTCACGTCCGTTTTTGATTAGTGGTGTCGATTTCGCCGGTCCTATTTCTTGTAGAATGAGTAAAGGGAGAGGAGCCAAGACATACAAATCCTACATTTGCCTCTTCATATCTATGGCGACCAAGGCTATGTATATGTATACATTTAGAATTAGTTAGCGATATGACTACTCAGGCGTTCATAGCCTCGTTTTAAAGATTTCTGGCAAGAAGAGCACAATGTAAGGAAATCTGGAGTGATCATGGTACTACATTTGTTGCCGCAGAAAAGGAAATGTTGGAGATGTGGAGGTAGGACAGAACGAACTCCCACAAGAACTTCAGAAGTATCTTGATGATAAGGGTACGCTGTGGAAATACATACCTCTTGGCGCTCCAAATTTCGGTGGTTTGTGAGAGGCAGGTGTAAAATCAACGAAATATCACCTAAAAAGATTATTAAAGGAGTCTACGTTGACATTCGAAGAGCTTTATACCGTCCTGACACAGTTCGAAGCGTGCCTTAATTCTCGACCATTGGCTACACTAGGCGATGAATTTGATGTACTAACCCCCGGACACTTTCTAATCGGTGAATCTCTTGTATATGTCCCAGATCGAAGCTACGACCAATCGAACATCACATATCTCACCCGCTGGCAGCTAATTCAGAGAATGACAGAGAAGACTTTTGGAAGAGGTGGCAATTTTAATATCTTTCTCGTCTTCAGGAAAGAAAGAAATAGGGTTGTGTGTAAAAAGAATTAAACATAGGAGATCTTGTTCTGATTAAGGAGCCTAAATTACCGCCTGGCAACTGGAGATTAGGACGCATTCTTTAGAAGTACCCTGATTCCGAGGGCTTGACTAGAATGTATGATGTCCGTACGAATTCTGGAACATTACAAAGAGCTATCTCAAAATTATGTTCTTTACCGAACTAATGCAAGGACAATCTGTCCTTGGCGGCGGAGGATGTTCGAGTTTACGAAGCTGATCGCAACATAGAGGCTGTAATTCACAGCAGGAACGCGAAAAAGAAATTATTTGCAATTTAATAAAACGAGAATCCTTTTTATGTTTTATAGTTCAAAATCAGTGTAAAAAAAGAGTAAATAAATTCGGTATTCGGTCGATTCTGTGGTTTTATTAGTGGTATCCCGTACCTGATACAATCTGGTACAATACATTAGCGATATCTGTTATTTGCTGAATTATTAAATAGTATATATTAAATAGTATATATACTCGTATGTATGTCATTTCGTCTAATTTTATAATATGTATAATTTTATAATAATACACAAAAATATACTCTGTTTTATTCACTTTGATGTATACAATTATAACATAAATGCATACATGGTATCGCACTTTACATAATGCTAATCCTATGACAATTATTATTATATTTTACGACATAATATGTTATTAGAATTACCATATTAAAACATAAGACACCAGAAATATCTCTGTCCACTTTTTGTGTAATTCTGCTAACGTAATAAATAATTAGTTTATGATAATATATAGTTTTGCAGCCACATCAAATTTTGTCCTTTTTTTGGGATCCGTTTTGTAAACACTGTGTGACAAAAGTCACGAGTGATCGCTTAATACACCTAATATATTTCTTAGAAATTATGTAAAAGAATCAAATTACTTTGATGATAAATTCTATCGTTACCTACATCGTCAAACATCGTGAAAAACGGACAGCACTTTGTATCATTTCATGTCAAATCCAGTGGTACTTGAGCATTGATAAATGGGCCATGCGGGCCCGCGTGTGGATATAGAAGTGATTATTTTGGCAAATAAAAAAATAATACGGTGTATTATGTTAAATGTCAGTACATAACTCAAGGCGATATAAAAAATATAGTATTCTAATATAATTTCTTTGTCTCCATGTTTTATACAATATTTATCTAATGCTACAAAACTTCAAAAATATTATCTATTGTTCCCTCAAGGGGATAAAAATGTGTGATAATATTAAAATATGAATAGGAAATAAATCGTTATAAATTATTCATGAACAGCACGTCATACATAGGTACATATATTTGAAGAAGTGGTCAGAGTTAAATCTTGACTACCATGCTAGATATACTTAAGTCCAAGTTAAGTTTTATTAGGTACTCTTATTGACATCGATATCTACAAATACGAGTATGTAGTATTAGATTGAATGTTTGAAACATCACTATGTTCCACGCAATTGTGATTCCGGAGGCACACCTAGCTCACATGAACTTTGACACATGCATATTTCACTTAATTTTGTACTTACAACGATTAATCATAACAACGATCAATAATAAACAATTAGATGATTTTACACTTGTGTAATACTTTCTTGGTAAGTAATAAGGAAAATAACACTTAGTTAAAATATTAGATTGCGTAAATACGCAAAATAAAAAATGTGAATAAGTCCACTGTCGCCCATTGAATTGGGCTTGCCTATTCGTAGCTACGAAACAATAACACTGTTTCGTTTTTACTTACGGCGAAGCGCGACGTGTTAAAGGAGACAGAGCTACTTCCTTCGCCACGCTGTGCAAGCGTGTGCTGCCATGATCATTATTTTGATTTACTATTCCATTGTAACGTAAAATTCAATAATTAGCGATGATGTCAATGACCTAGCACAAGGGTCTGGTCTAGCACAGTAGCACTAGATAACTTAAAACTCCATTGCTTCTTAGAAACCCAATTATATGTAGTGAAATCTTACTTGAAATCCCTTGACTACTTACGCCTACCGGCTGATAAAGGTCTTGTATTAAATAATAGATTCAATGAGATTTATAGTTTAATCCTCACATTTCAATACAAACGATTGCTCGGGTTACGCTTCAGTTTTGCTTTAACTTTGTATATACAAGGCCCATATTATTCTCTAACTCAACAGCTTTAAATCAAAATAATGGTTCTGCACGCCTAAGTATTAAGTGTAATCGTGCGGAGAGTGTTAGCGCGGTGGGCGCGACTAGTCGCGTGCCCCTCAAGAAATACACGGTGGCGCTTTTCTTGGGGTTGATCACGATTCTCCAAAGTCGGAACCACTCGCCTAGGCTCGCGATCGCGACTTGGAGGAGTTGAGAGACTTCGAAGCGACTACTGTCTGATGTCAAAAGTGCGGTATCGTCCACGAATAGGGCGAGCCCTACACCGGGGATTTTGGGGACGTCGTTCGTGTAGAGCGAGTAGAGAGTGGGAGATAAAACGGAGCCTTGTGGAACCGCCTGCTCTGATGGGGTGTGGAGAAGAGAGCACCCCTTCGACTCTACAGCGGAAGGAGCGGTCCGGCAAAAGGTCCCGTACTATGCGTACGAGATCATTCGGCACTCCGAGCCGGTGCAGCTTGTACACATCCCGGCGTGCCAGACTTTGTCAAACGCCTGCGCTACATCGATGAGGAGAGCCCCCGTGCCTATGTAGTGACTCGAGTGGTTAAGGCCCTCCAGAATGTGTTCCGTGTGGCGGTGCATTTGTTGTATACACGAGTGTACAGCTCGAAAATAAAATTGCTCGTCTATGAGGAGACTGGAAGTGTCTAGGTGGGCTTTGAGACGAGCCAGAAGCACCCGTTCGTAAATTTTCCCTAGCACGGTAACGTGTAGACTGATGGGACGATATCTATTGGGGCATTTGGAAGGTTACGCGGTTTCGGATTTCGATGACTATCGCTTCCTTCCAGGCGGCTGAAAAGACGCGGTTCGTCATGGCTGCATTAATGACAGCTACCAAGAGCGCTAAAAGATGCATCGAAAACAGTTTCTCCATTAGAGATGTCATCTCTACCGGGGGCTTTCCTGGGTTTGTGAGCCTTGACAATGTCCTGAACCTCGTCAACCGTCGCGGGTCTAAGTTGGCAATGGGCGGTCGCGGGCAAAAGCGAGCCTACTTTGCAATTGACCATATCTAAATGGTTCTAATCTACAGGCTGTAGAATGTGAGCGAAAGTGTGATGCATGTCTTGTGTGAATGCCCCATCTACGGCAGCGACAGACTTGATGTTGAGGTGGAAATGGATATGGCTTTAAAACGGGACACTATCGTTAAACTATAAATAGCTTTAAGACAACTGTGATATAGTTAAGAACATCACTGTGATTTAGTTGGTAAGAAGAATTGGATGAATACGTGTTAAAATGTGTAATATAGATTAAGGTAATAGTAAGTAAATAGGTTAAGAATGAGTGTATTTAGCACGTAGGATTGTAACTAACAAGAAATAGTTGTAACATTAAATGTAAGTGGTAAATGTATTAGAAAATAAGACTAGAAGTAGGGATTTTTATGAAAATAAAACTTACAGATATGCAGATTAGCTAACCAATGGTTAGGCTCGAGTCAGAACGAAATGGTTTTATTTCCAGAAGGAAAGTAAGAGAGCGAGAACTGGAGCGAAAGTCAATAGAAAAATATGGGCCCTGACCTTGCCCATGTCAGGGGAAAAAGGATCTAAAAAAAAAATCTACAGGCTGAGAACTAGGGGAACATAGGATTTCCAGAGTGTTGGCCAAGAGTTCGGCTTTATCAACAAATCATAAGAGCGGGTCGCGGCCTTCTTGGCTCTAATTAGCCGGCGGATGTTCCCAGGGAGCTCCCAACAGCGGTATTTCACCACCAGGACCTCTCGGGACCACGAAGAGACCAAGTCGCGGATGTGGGCGGTGAGCGCGTCTATCACTGCAGTCGCGTCCTCGGCGGAACGGATAACGTCCGGTATCGTATTCAGCCGCGGCGAATTCTTAAACTTTAGCGTTTCGTCTAATTTCAATCCGTCACGGTTTTTGTGAGCGTTTGTCATAGGTCCTAATTTGAGTGATACCGGCCTATGGACAGAGTCGAACTCGTGTAACGCCTCTATCAAATGCAACGTTAGAGCTACATTCTTCAGAACTATGTCGCTATGTCGACTACGTTAAGTCTGTGCGTTGTAACTCTGGGATAGTGGGTAGGTGTCATGGGGGTGATAACGTCAAAGTTAAGGTCATCGATCAGTTGATCTAAAACTTTGCCATTTCGCAAGGTGGAGTGCGAATTTCAGCGACGATGTTTAGCGTTGAGTTCGCCGCCAAGTATGACAAAGTCGTCTTAGTTTAGGAGGGGCTCTAAATCACTACTAATTAGCGCTTTACCGGGAGGGAGACATACAGACGCGAGTGTGGTAGGTGCGTGCTCCGTGAGGGCTACCGGGTACACTAACGCCTCTATATCAGTGAGAGCGAGCGTGGCGATCGGAATGCGGTGCAGGGACCTACTGTAATAGATAAGAGTGCCGCCTTTGGGGGCGGGCACCCTATCGTTGTGCACGATGTTAAGCCCGGAGAGGTCGAGGTTGGGATTTTTAGGTTTCAAAAAGGTTTCCTGCACTAGCATTATATCTATTTGGTGATCTCACGTAACTCGTGAAGGAGGTCCCGTTGGGTGTGGAGTCCGTCCGCGTTAAAAAAAAAAAAGAAATTGAGAGCCCGCGCGTATTGATGCGCGCGGAGGGAAATGTCTTGTGGGTGCCCGGTTTTATAGCCTACGAGGGGGTGCCCTGAAGCGGCTTAAGCTGTCAATAACAGTGGCGTGCTCATCGATTATAATTAGCCGTCCCATCCCGTCTTCACAGGCGTGAATTTTTTAATGTCCTAAACGAGGTCAGCGAGCATTTTAATGTCGCCGAGGAGATCGAACGCCGGCGCTGAAGGAGCCGGCGCTGCGGAACGCGCCTGAAGCGCAGGCCTCTTACGCCACGGTTGTTGTACTGTTGTCAGCGCTAAGGTCTGTTTAGCCGGTTGACTGCGCGCGTACGCAGGCGCGGGATTCTTGGGCCAATTCTTTGTGGTACATCGGCGCTCTTCTCGAAGCCTCCGATGTAGCTGCGGCCAACAAGGTTTTTTTTTTTTTTTTGCAGCTACTTCCGCTGACATGGGCAAAGCCAGGGCCCTTGATTTTCCTTCCACTCCAGTTCTCGCTTTCATTCACTCTCTAGGTTTAAATACCTCTCATCCTCTACCTAATCGTTGGTTAGCTAGCTGAAATTGTATATTTTCATAAAAAATCATCCTTAAAGCTATTACATTTGTCTATTTTCTACCCTAAGTCTATTACATTTTACTTAATCTACTGTCTTAGTCTACTATTAATTTACGAACAATCAACTTTTATACAACGCTACACTATTATACTTACACATATGTCATTCGCTTATTATTTATTAATCTTATGTCATTACACTTATTATCTATACATTACATGTCGTTCGATAACGCGTGGTGGCCGGCAATACGGTGCGAACTCGCCAGAACAAATTGTCCGGCAAACCTTAGACGGCTTGTGGACTCGTATCTGTCCGACCGAAAGGTACGAATCAGGTATGCTGGTGAGGAGTGCGTAAGGAGTACAACGAAAGGGTGTGTGCAAGGTTCGATAGGGGGGCCAACATTTTGGAATTTATTGTTGGACCCCCTATTGAAACAACTGGATGAAAGGGGAGACTACTGCCAAGCATTCGCAGACGATGTGGTCTTGGTTTTCTGCGAGGAAAACACCCAGAGTCTCAAACGGAAGGCTGATGCAGCGCTTGCCTGTGTTCGGGGCTGGGGGATTCGGAATAAGTTAAGATTCGCGCCTAGCAAGACCAAGGCCATGCTAGTCACGAACAAACTGAAGTATGATCCCTTAGTGCTGGACATGGGCGGGGAGCACATCGGGCTTTCGAACGAGATTAAGATCCTGGGGCTCACGATCGACCGGAAACTTACGTTCAGCGCCCACGTGGACAACGTATGCCGCAAGGCACTGAACGTATATAAACATGTGTCGAGAGCTGCCAGGGTCAACTGGGGGTTGGAATCGGAGATCATCAGGACCATATATATGGCAGTGGTCGAACCGATTGTGTTGTATGCGGCGAATGTATGGGTGCCGGCATCTAACAGGCTTGGAGTACGCAAGCGACTGGGGGTGGTGCAGCGGGGCATCGGGCAGAAATCGCCAAGGCATATAGGACGGTCTCTCAACTCGGTGATGCTGCTCGCGGGGATGCTGCCTCTTGACGTAAGGGTGCGGGAAACCGCTCTCCTTTACGAGATCAAGAGGGGGTACTCCCGGCGGGTGGTGTGCGACCGAGATGTGGAGAGACCGGTACCTTTCACTGACATGCCACATCCCGCGTGCCAGATAGAACTAGAGTATAAACGCGTGGAGGATAGTGCGGAGCTGGAACTTTGCAAGGATAGTCGGTGTAACATATACACCGACGGCAGTAAAATAGATGGAAAGGTTGGGGCGGCGCTGTCCATTTGGGACGGCGTCGCTGAATATGGAAGGAAAAAACTATGTCTGGAACGTTACTGCACTGTCTTCCAGGCGGAACTCTTGGCTCTATCACAGGCCGTGGAGTACGTGCTCCGCAGCGATACTCCCAGTTGCTGCATTTTTAGTGACTCTAGGTCTGCGCTGGATGCCTTGGTAGGGAACAATTCTCTGCATCCCTTGATTATTAAATGTAGACAAAACATCGGTAAGATGATAAATACAGGCAGATCCGTGAGACTGCACTGGATTCGTGCACATGCAGGGTTGCAGAGAAATGAAAGGGCCGATGAGCTGGCGAAGGATGCGGCACTCAATAGGCGGACGAGGCCGGATTACGACAAGTGCCCCATCTCATTCATCAAGCGACAGATCAGACTGGAGTCGATTGATGAATGGGATAGGAGGTACGTAAGTGAGACAACGGCCTCTGTCACCAAAGTGTTTTTCCCGGACGCCACTAAAGCTCAGTCGGTAGTGAGAAAGATCAGAATGGATAGCGTGATAGTACAAGTGTTCACGGGCCATGGGAGGTTCTCTGAGTACCTGCACCGTTTCGGGTGCAAGGAGAGCCCGGCGTGTGTCTGTGACGTGAATGTGAGTGAGAGCGTGATGCATGTGTTATGTGAATGCCCCGCCTACAGCAAGTACAGATATGAGGTGGAGATGGCTTTAGATTGTGGCCAACAAGGTTATGTTGATGGCCGTAGATGTAGTTTCGGAATAGGCTTCAGAATAACTGGAGAAGCAGGTATTTTAACCGCGTGCCTTGGGTCAGGCTAAGGCACCTCGTGCTAGTCTAGCTAGTCTTCTATATATATATAATGTGAGGTCAAAAGCCTCTTTTGAGCGGGGTTTGTAGAGGCGGTAGACTTCACGCGCCGACAGCTTTTGTGAATTAAAGTCACTGAAAATGAGCTCTTCCGAGAGCTCTTTGGAGAGACCGCGAATATTCAAATGGATTTGGCGCTCCTACGGGAGCGCATAAGTATGAAGACCTATGCGCTCCAAGCGTAGAAGTGAAGTGAATTCGCGGCGATCGGCAGGGGTCAGTACTTGCACTTTAATACCCCGTGCAGTGTTGCGGGCAGACGTAAATTTTTAGCACGCGAGGGGGCTCGGTAGATCTTATCCTACGACGCCTTCTCTTGAATGAACAAAAGCGGTGGTGTTTTAATTTTATCGGCCTGAGGAACCGGGGTGATCTGTGAGGAAGGAGCTTGTCGGTTTGCCTGAGAGGCTGTGCGAACTCCGAGGGCCCGAGAGGCCGCTTTTGTCGTTTTTGGGGGAGGGTTGGAAGTGTCGCCTTCTCTCGGAGAATTTTTCTTGGTCCCGCTTTCTCTAGTGGCGTCGTCCTCCGAAAAAGAGGCAAGAGCTACGTCCATCTTCTCTTCGGAGTCCGAGACTTTCCATGGGTCAGGAGAAGCGGGCGAATCGCTCACGGTGGCCGGCTTGGTCGGTTCACGTGGCGGGGGCTTCGCGACTGTATCGGCGGCGGATGCGACGGCCGAGTAAGACGTGGAGGTGGAAGCGGGGGCGCAGGGCGCGGGTGGGTCCTAGTGGTCCCACCTGCCTGCTTTACGTGGGTATATGATATCTTAAGTTGAGACATCATGAAAGCCACTACTCTGCGTCGATAAGTTTTTCAATGGCGCTGGTATTGCCGCCAAGGTGAGTGAGGAGACCTCACTGCCGATGATAGGCAGGGGAGAGAGAGTGCTTACTGTGTACCTAACCCTAGGTTTTATATAAACTTAATTAACTTACAGCTAGAAGCACCGGCGACCGGCCGGGGGACGCGGGGGACCCAGATTTATTCCCCTAACTACACCGAGATCGCCGGCTCCTTCTGGGTATTAGCGTTTCCCTGAAGGGGATCCGCGGGCTGAGTATCCTCGGCTGACCACTTAAGTCGTAGTTTTCTAACTGACGTCGTTTATTCACAGAAACACTCGGTGCGCAATGAAAATTGCACCTTGAGTTGGGATACATACGTGGTTTAATAAGAAAACACTCAGAGCGCAATGAAAATTGCACGCCGAGTTGGGATATGTGTTTTTTTTCAAGAAACGCTCGGTGCGCAATGAACATTGCACAAGCGACGCGTATGTCTCGTCCCGTACGGAGGCTGAAAGCGGACTCGAGTGGCTTGCGTCGGATAGCGGTCCCATATTTATCCGATATGGGCCGATTTCTATAAGCGGGAAACGGTAACAAAATTTTCGGACCAATCAGTTAGTAGAACGGTATCTACCAAATACGTTCGTTAGATTAGACCCACTACGGCGGCAATACCTTAAAGATAAGCCATACGATACTTTTCACTTCGATTACATAACATTTATTTGTTTCTTATTGCTCGGGTAGTAAAAACGAAAATATAATATTTATTTATAAAGAGGCAATGCTGCCAATCCGCTGAACACCTTAAGCAATGACAGCGTTCTAAGTGGCAACTTTGAGGTAGTCCATTATTTAGGATAATGTGTAGTTTTAAGTTTGTAAATATTAACATATGTATGATATGTTTGTACTTTTTTGTTATTAATACAAATAATTAAATATAAAACTATAAATTACTGCTAAAACTAAATAAAATATCTATCCGGAACATGCATATAACATTGTTTATGTTAAAAGATTTACATAGTTACATAATAAATAGTTTTTTAGTATATTCTTCATATGTTTTTAGATTGACATTTATATTGAATCATGTAACCTGAAGATCACGGATAGTTGTAAACAATATTTTAAGCACTTAAATTTACTTACAATGGAAATTGCATTCTTTGTTAGGCATAATCCAAATTTATTTGTTCGTGGGTTTGTGGAGGTAGACGCCAAGGTAAATTATTATGTAAGATCAAGAAAGACTGAACTAGTGTTTTTTTTAACTGGGACATTATGGAGAAATCCGAATCTATAAGAGATACTGGGGAACTGTCTTATGATCTTTTTTGTATTTAAAAATTTGGGCATTTTCAATTTTTTGGTCAAGTGTGAGATTTCCATAAAAATTAGCATAATAGACAAACATTTTTTTAACGGGGTTCGACTCAGTTTTATGTAAGAATCTTTTGATTATATAGGAAGAAAAAAATCTGGATAGCAGAAGTTTAATGAAACATTTTTTTTATACAATACAGTAGTATGGGGAAATCCGAACCCACAGAAGACACAAGGAAACTGTCTTAGAGACCCTTCGGTCCTTTTTGTAAAAACATTTTCGGCATTACAAATTTTTCGGTCAAACGTGAGTAGTCCATAAAAAATAGTAAAACTGATTATTTCTTTTTATTTAAAAAGCAATCACGGAGCAGGTAACTGAATTTTTAACTAAAGCTAGCGTTATTACAAAATATCAATACGGTTTTCAAAAAGGAAAAAATATACAACAATTATTTACAAAATTTATAAATACCATAAACACTCATTTGAACTGCAAAAACGTGTACCCGTAATATCTACAGACTTTAAAAAGACCTTCGATACTTTATATCTCTGCCAGCGCAGTGGTCATTTTTCAATGCCCTTCTTGAAGAAGTCAAGTGTACGGGTGGAAAAAAATTCTTCAAAGGCATTTTGTACTGCCTCTCTGGTGTAGACCTTTTTTTCTGCCAAGAAGTTGTCCAAATTTTGGAAAAAATAGAAGTCTGTCGGCGCAAGGTCTGGTGAGTACGGTGGATGACGCAAAACTTCCAACCCTAGCTCTTGTAGCTTAGAGACCGTCTGTTGCGCCGTGTGAGGTCAAGCGTTGTCGTGTAGGAGCAGCAGGGACGAGGGATTAACCAAGGCTGGCCGGAGAGGCCAGAGCTTCTCCATTATTGTGTCCAGTTCCTTACAGTATACATCCGCAGTAATGCTCGTGCCATTTGGTAAGAAGCTGTAATGAATTACACCGGCACTAGACCACCATAAAGTAACCATCACTTTTCTAAGGGTAAGTTTTTGTTTGAGGCATTGCCTAGGTGCTGATCCAGCGTCAAACCAACATGATGACCGCTTACGACTGTCAAAAAGAATTCAATTTTCATCGCAAGTGATAATGCGGTTCAAAATTCCTTCGTTTCTGTGTCTATTAAGCAACGCAAGTCATACCTTAACACATTCGTCGCGCTAGCCATCGTTCATTTCATGCGACACCCACTTATCAAACTTTTTGCCTTGTTAATTTGACGCAGATGGATCAATATTGATTTGATGCTAACATCAAAAGATGGTGTTAACTCAGCAGTAGATTGAATATCGTCAGCTTCCACTATCGCTTTTAATTCGTCGTTTTTGACTTTAGTTTTCGGGCGGCAAATCGGCAACTTCATAGACAGAGACCTATTACTTACATTTTACATCGAGTTTTTGTGCTATGCCTCTTACGACCTCTGAAATTTTCTCATTTGGTATTTTTCTAGTTCTATAATAGTGAGATTACATTTTCTATCGGCCTGTTTTATTGCGTGCGTTCTCATTTCCAATGGTTCATTTGTTTTTTTTTTAATTTGCACTTGTTTGATAAATCTTCAAATTTTTTCCCGTTACTCTTAGCTTTTAGAAGATCATTGTGCATTTGGAGAAATATTAATTGTATTTTTCGGCATAAAATTTCGTGTTATCTCTTATCTCAGTATTTAGTGTCATTCTACTGTTTAATTGCGCTATTGTGACAGTAATTGGGTCCAAGTTCGAGACATTCCTTTTCCTCAGACTGTTTGGACTGATTCTCTTTGGTAGATATCGATTGTAATGGCATTCTTTTGTCATAGCGATTTTGACTACTCAAAATATCATATTCGTTCTCATCCTTGTCGGAAACTGCATTTTTAGTGACGGTAGCGATATGGGTGACATTTTTTGATCTTTTTCTTGACAGCTATAGCATTTTCCCGTATTTATGCACAAGGATAATTCTTTGAGGAAGGATCGTGTTATGTGAAAGTAGCCTGCGCACTTGCTCTAACACACATGAAACTCATCATGTTTTTTAGCCTTCCCTTTATTTTTACAAAAATAACGAAGAACGTGTATGTCGGGCTTGTCTTATTCTGAAGCACTAGGCATTCCACAAATTTATAACTACATTAGTTTAATCCTAGCGTCATCAATTGCATGAAATTAAATCTATATGGTCAACAGTAAAAGTATTATTCTTTGAATCTGTTTTACAGACGCGGGTTATCTTAAAAGAATCTGTTGCCTTATCAGCTTAAGGCCCCTGAATCACTATAAAACACATTATTCTAGTTTTAGGGTTCCATAACTTAAAAGAGAAAATGGAACCCTTGTAATATCGCTCACGCATCTATTTGTCTGCCTGTCCATCTGTCCGTCTTTCACAGTCGATTTTCTTAAAGTCTATGCTTTGTACAAACTTAGTGATGGTGATATAGTATCTTATTAATCCACGTATTTTGCACTAATTAACATTTTTAACTGACTTCAAGAAAAGGAAGAGGTTGTCCTCTTCTATTTTTCGGGAATCGGGGAAAAAAATCGGGATCTTTCTTAATACATATGTAGGAGTATATAGTACAGGCAAAATCGGATTGATGGAGATTTTTGACATTTTATTTCATTACTGCACTGAAGTATTTGGTCACATAATTAGAAGTATTTGGTCTTACCGGTGGTAATTGGAACTAGATAGTACAGGATAAAGTACTCCTAATAATTCCAATACCTTGATCGATTTTTGAAAACTGTGTGTGAAGATAAAGAGCTGAAATATTTAAAATGTCGGAGATTACCTCAATTGGTTCAAGTCACAGTACATGTTGTTACAATTGCGAGAAATATGGTGATCAATGATTTCAAAGTCAGTGTGACCCATCCACTTGCCGAAACGTCTTACATCAAAGTGTTCAAAACTATCAAAAACGCCCGTCCGCGCCAAAAACGTTGAGCTTTCATTTATCATCACGCCATCTATAATTCCGCCAAGGTCAAGAACGTTTCAAAATGATACTGAACATTTAAACGCTATTAGAATGTAATCACTCCATTAATTTTCTCATGCTCTAATTTAAATACATGTATACTGTTTTTCTTTTTCTTCTAGATAAAGAAAATAAATAGGAAAAGCTTACCGTATGTATTATTTTTATTACTAGTTTATAAAATATTATTACACTACATACGACAGCAAAATAAAATTTTAATATAATTGTCTCTAACTGGATAGTGTACGTTGGTACGACAAGTTCCAGTTTCTCTCTGAACCCTATACCATTCTATTACATCACAGCCTGTTGCTTTTATTTTCATTTTTCCAACATAACCTATTAAAGCAGGCTTTTCTCTCACAAAGTATTGTTGGTTTCTGCAATAAATTATATTTTAAAGGATTGTTTTAGTATCGTTATCTTAATGTGGCTCATTAAAATGGATGACATACCTACCTGACTATTAACAGAAATACGAAATAAAAGTAAAAATATGTACTATTATTGTTTATGTGATGAATTCCTACAATCTTAAGCTATTATCGGCTCAAAACTCCAAAAACCACCAATCGACACGTGTTTCACATCTCAACAAAGCATCCTCAGGATATTCCAGAGATCAAACTCGGTCAGCTAACCAGCACCGAATCGCTAAAAATAGCTAAAGATTGTAGGAATTCATTACACAAAATGGATTACCGTAGAAACCCAAGTTGTACAATATGTTAGTTTATTTTTTTGTGTTGTTGTTGGAATCGCATTGATACTAAAGGCATAATTTCAACTTCTATTGACATGAATTCTATGGTTTACGTACGTATTACTTTATTGATTTCGGTACTTCGGTACTACTTAAAAATGTATTTTATTAACGTGTATATATCAATAACTTTAAAATATCAAGTTGGTGTACGTTGTCAGCCGACAGAACTAACATAATCTGACGTCATTAGATGGTTTCAAGTGGGTGGCTTAAATAGTATCGCAGAACCGGAGGTTATGCTCACTTCTGAGCCTATAATATATTTTGTTAACGTGGATATATCAATAACTTTAAAATACTAAGTTGATGTTCATTGGCATTGATAGAACTTACATAACCTGACGTTATTAGATAGTTTCCAGTGAGTGGCTTAAATATTATTTATCAAAGAATCGGTAGCTATACTCTTAGAAGCCATCACTGAAAAAATTGAATTGAATTGAATACTCACTACTGAGCCTCTGATGTATTTTGTTAATACGGATATATCAGTAACTTCAAAATACCAAGTTGATGTTCATTGTCATTGATAGAAGTTACGTAACCTGACGTTATTAGCTAGTTTCCAGTGGGTGGTTTAAATGATATCAAAGGACGGGCGGGTATACTGACTTCTGACCCATTTACAGTTTTTCGATTTAAAGCATAGCGTACTTACTATTTTTAACATACTTTTGCTTTTTACCCTTTAGTAACTCCACGTAACTATTGAACTCTAAATCTTGTACATTTGATCATTAGTGACTGGTGATTTCGAAGTTTATACTTGCGATCGTCAAATTCAGATTGTCAGAAAATCGCCGTAATACGCCTTTGATACTTTGATGAAAGTATGTGATCCAATGCTGAGAATCACCAACGCGCCATTCAGCGTCGATTTAATCACAAAATAATGAATTGCAAATGCTAAAATTATCGAGTATGCTCGGTCCCCAACATGTATATACGAGGGCAGCTATTTATGTATCCGGAACTGGCCAGTTACAGAACAATATTAAAAAAGTAATTATAGCATTTCAAAATGGAACTCTATGGCTGAAGAATACAATTTGTTTCATGTAGCTGTCATTTGTTTATCCTTTGTGGCGTCATTTTGAAAATTGCGAGTCTTTATCACCATGGATTTAAGTCGTGAAAATTTTCGTGCTATGATTTAATACGATTTTCGGCGAGGGTTAACTCAAAAACAGTGCATCGATCAACTCACTTCGACTTTTGGGGACGAAGCACCATCAAAAACTACTGTGTATCACTGGCTTAGTGAGTTTAATCGTGGGCAGTCTGTGCTCACGGACGAAGTTAAAGAAGGTCGCCCTAAATCGGTTGTTGTACCTCAAAATATTGATCCTGTGCGGGAACTAATAATGCAAGATCGTCATGTTACATATCGCGAGATAGAGGCGTCTCTAAGCATAAGTATGACGAGTATATATAAAATATTACACGAACATTTAGCTGTAAAAAAAATTTGTTCACGTTGGATTCCGCACAACTTGAGAATTGACCAAAAATGGGCTCGTGTCGATTGGTGTAAAAAAATGTTACAAAAGTACAATCAGGATGCGTCAAAAGCTGTCTATAATATCTACACAGGTGATGAATCTTGGATATATGCGTATAATCCTGAAACTAAACAACAATCAACGGTTTGGGTGTTCCAAGATAAGCCGAACCCAACAAAAGTCATTCGTTCAAAAAGCACTTTGAGGCAAATGATCGCTTATTTTTTTGGTATAAATGGACATGTAGCTACAGTGCCACTAGAGGATCGTAAAACAGTTAATTCTGAATGGTACACGATCATTTGTTTGCCAGAAGTCTTTGAAGAAATAAGAAAGAACAACCGACAACGCAGAATCCTTCTTCATCATGACAATGCTAACTGCCACACATCGGCCGAAACAACTCGGTATTTTGAAGATCAAAAGACCGAATTAACGGGTCATCCACCGTACAGCCCCGACTTGGCCCCCAACGACTTCTATTTATTCCCAACCGTGAAGAATAAATTACGTGGTCAACGTTTTTCGAGCCGTGAAGAGGCTGTTGATGCGTTCAAAATGCACGTTTTGGAGATACCTCAATCCGAATGGAAAAAGTGCTACGAAAATTGGTTCCAACGCATGCAAAAGTGCATCGATCATCATGGTGAATATTTTGAAAAGCAATAAAACTATAATAAATGCTATATGTTTGTTTCACTTTGTTATTCCGGATACATAAATAGCAGCCCTCGTAGTATATGTTTGTGTGGGGTATAAATACATAAAATTTATTCGAATCGGAGGTACAAATAGCAATTTGACACAAGAAAACATAATAGGTCCGGGTTTGACATTTGGGAGGGTGTCGCTGTAATTAATTTCAGATTATAACGGTAGAGTAACTTACCTTCTATCGCTACCATTGGAAGATTTTCCATGACTAACGTAAAAAATATTTTCAAAGAAATTAAAATTTAGATAGCATATTCGCGGAAGATTGTTGTGCATATCACAGTTTTTTTTTCTTTAGATAAAACAGATGTTATAAAATATAGCAATGTGCAATATGAAAGAAAATGGATCGAAAAATGACATTTTGGTAAGTAATTTATTAAAAAAAACTATTTTAGATGTTTATTTTACATTAGACTGACAAGAAAAATCTACAGAGCGAAAGTGAGTGGTGAAGAAGCCAAAGAAGACCAAGGCTGTCTTACGAAGATCAAATAGCCAGAGTATTAGTTGACGAAAATGTAAAAAACCTAGCCAGAAATGTGTGAGGAGGATGACCGGATTTAAGGAGGCGAAGGAAGTATGTAAGTACCGCGAAGCTTGGCACTGCGTCCTCCCTGACTACCCCGTTAGGGTTACAGAGATATGTATGTATGTACTTTACTTTAGTTACCAACGTCATGGAATTATGTATTTTGATGTAGGTATATGAAAGCAGTGTAGAGAACTGGGTTATGCATTACAAAAGTTAACGTCAAATCTAATAATCGTATCTCATGTAGGCATTATGTGAGCAATTTTATGTAGATAGGCGTTTATTAACTACAGCAGAAAACAGATGGATTTTGAGATAAAAAGTTTTACAATGACAGTTAGAAGAAGTTGTTTGTTTACTAAATGTGATGTTCAATATTAGATGCTTCATAAATGAATTGATTGTTTGATGGTGCCAAGTCTCAAAATTTTCATAAAGGTAACAAGAGTTCTTACGATTTCCTAGATTGTTTTCAGTCTATATCAACACATCTATATTATATACACTAAGGTATTACTTTCGATGTATTGCTGTAATATTAAAATTAGTATCAGAGTGGTGTTGAATTTGAGAAATGTGGCATTGAAGATAATTAAAAAAAATTGTGAGGATGATTTATTAAGGTACAATACAATACAACTAGTACAATAAAAATAACTTTATAAGTACGATACATATACCTATATAATTAAATATGTCAAATTCTGAAGTCGGTGTCAAGTTTACCAAACTAATAAACTTCTGTTATTGCACATTGATTTGGCACCGACTTAACTGTCTTTAATTATGTAGGTATGTGTATCGTACTTATAAAGTTATTTTTATTGCACTTGAGTTTTGATTAGTGAAGGATAGTTATTTTGTAATTTTCAGTGTTTTTTTTTGAAGGCGGATAATTTTTTTTTTAGTATTTTTGCTTGTAAACACAGGTGACAGACAAGACACAACAAAGCTATTTAGAATTTCAATTTATTAAAACTCCTTTACATAAACATAAAATATAAAAGCAAACATGATAAATATGCAGTTCATCGAAAATGTCAACTTAAGTGCCTCATTTGAATTTATAAGGAATTTATTAATGAAAAAGTGTTTTCTACGTTTTAAGATTTATTTATTATTTGGGATTATTGGTGTACAATATGATATGTGTTACAATACTTCTCCTTGGGATTCATGTTGGCAACTGCGGAATTTGGTAGATAATATTTGTATACCTAGTATTGGTTTCGCATACCTAGGCGAAAATGTGTGAGGAGAATGATGAGATTTGAGAAAGCGAAAAAAGTATGTAAGAACCGCGACGCTTGGCGCTCCGTCCTTTCTGTCTACCCCGTTGGGGATATAGCGTGTGGATATGTGTGTATGTATATATTGGTACTGTGCGGCGTGTTAACGCCATAGCACTGTCGTTTACATTTCATATCATATACTAATTCTTATGACTATTTATATTGGAGGTGTACGTGACAAGTTCCCTTGCAGCGATGCGAACATTTAATTTGGAGATCACGCATAAGGTCACGATTTACTGTGTCAGATTAATATCTGGCAAAATATGCAATACGTCGAAAGAGACAGCATCTTCTTTCTTTTAATATTTCGTTTTAATATTTGTCGACTTTATTATTATTAAGTCTGTAGCAGTTACCTATAGCGACATCTGCATGAAATCTCCTTTTGGATCATTTCTTTTATGAGATAGCGGTAGCGTCGAAGGAAAGTGGAAAGAATAGTAAAAAAAAGCAAAATAAATACGATTATTACGATTATATTATGAAATGAAATGAAGATCAAATAGCCAGAATACACTTTTTTAGACTCTCACGGTTCGTATTCATTATAATATTAAATTAACGGGTTCTTACCGCGATATTGAATATTTTGAGTTTCCCAATATTTCGATGCTGTTACAAGCACCATGTTCACGAGTTAACTGGCGAGGCTGCGGGTAGATATTCGAGAGCACATATTTCAGTCTACCCCCTTTTTTCCGCTCGTAGTTGTTATATTTCACCCTCACTACCGGGACTCACTCGATAGTTCCCTCGACAGTACACACTCACTATATCGTCGCGATTTTTAATAGTCGACGGCCCTAATGTCCTTAAGCCTATCACTGGATTCCACATATTGGACAATTTAAACCCGTCCCCCCGATTGAAGTTCTTATTCCGGGAGATTTCAATGGCTTCTTTGACCATTCTGGGTATGTAACGGCGTTCTGTCGACAATATTTGTGGCTTGTGAAATTCGATTCAGTGATTAGGACCTGCCTCCAGTATATGTTCTGCAATGGCGGACTTCTGCACGTCATTATTCTTCACCGCTCTAATGTGCTCCTTGACCCGACATGAAATAGAACGCTTGGTTTGTCCGATGTAAGCCCTCCCGCAACTACAGTCTATCTTATACACACCGGGATTTTCGAAAGGAAAATTGTCCTTCGGTGAACGCAGGTGTTGTGCGATTTTCTTTAAAGCAGTGAAGACAGTTTTTATCGACAGTTTCCTCAACAATTTTTCAACTTTATCTGTCACTCCCTTAATATATGGTAAGTATGTCGGTTGACGTTCTACATTTAAAGCAGGCAAGCGCTTCTTCCTACGTTGAAAGCGCGCGACATTAACCATGTAGCCATTTCTGCGTAGCACCCTCTGCACATGAGCCAATTCCGTGTCCAGATGTTCACCATCACAAAGATCAACCGCGCGATCAACCAGTGAGGCCACCACTGCATTAAGATGTCGAGGATGATGGTGTGAGGTTGCATGAAGATACCTATCAGTGTGAGTAGGCTTCCTATATACCGTATGGCTAAACGTGCCATCACCAATTGCCACAATTTTTACATCAAGGAACGCCAAAGTCCTATCCTTTTGTATCGCAACCGTGAAGCGCATGTTCTTATGGATGCTCAAATTCAAATGCTGTAGAGATTTTTGTACCTCTGTCTCATCGCCCTCCAGTATACAAAAGATGTCGTCCACATACCTTTTCCAACACTTTAGTGGTACCGAAAAAGTAGTTGTAGCGCGACTTTTGAAGTGCTCTATCCACAGGTTTGCCACTACAGGGGCCACAGGGCTATCCTCGAGTCGGGTATGTTGGATAAGACGGACAAAGTGTCGAGAGTTTTTTTACAAAGGATGAGGTGTGCCCTATTAGATTTTGTAACACGGACGCCACATGTTTCGCCAATTCAGAAGTGGGCGAATTAATTTGGCTGACAGTAGGTCGTAATGGAACTCCGGCTTTATGAACCTTTGGCAGTCCATAAAATTTTGGCGGCTGTACTGCCCTCGTTCGAAGCAAAAAGTCCCTTGTGTCGTCCGGCAGGATGGTCTCGCATTCCTTAATTAGGCGAATTGTCCGTGTTGTCACTCTTGCCGTCAGATTGTACGTCACTTTTTTATACGTGCTAGAGTCTGCGAGCAGAGACCTGATCTTTTCGTCATACTCGTTGACATCCAACACCACCGTCGCATTACCTTTATCTGCTTGCAAGACTAGGATGGATTTGTCTGCACGAATGTCTCTTAGAGCAGATCCTTCCATAGGCGTGATATTTCTGACTGGCGGCTTAGCGTTCCGTAAAGTTCACACGGAATTGGCTCATGTGCAGAGAGTGCTACGCAGAAATGTCGCGCGCTTTCAACGTAGGAAGAAGCGCTTGCCTGCTTTAAATGTAGAACGTCAACCGACATACTTACCATATATTAAGGGAGTGACAGATAAAGTTGAAAAATTGTTGAGGAAACTGTCGATAAAAACTGTCTTCACTACTTTAAAGAAAATCGCACAACACCTGCGTTCACTGAAGGACAATTTTCCTTTCGAAAATCTCGGTGTGTATAAGATAGACTGTAGTTGCGGGAGTGCTTACATCGGACAAACCAAGCGTTCTATTTCATGTCGGGTCAAGGAGCACATTAGAGCGGTGAAGAATAATGACGTGCAGAAGTCCGCCATTGCAGAACATATACTGGAGGCAGGTCCTAATCACTGAATCGAATTTCACAAGCCACAAATATTGTCGACAGAACGCCGTTACATACCCAGAATGGTCAAAGAAGCCATTGAAATCTCCCGGAATAAGAACTTCAATCGGGGGGACGGGTTTAAATTGTCCAATATGTGGAATCCAGTGATAGGCTTAAGGACAATAGGGCCGTCGACTACTAAAAATCGTGACGATATAGTGAGTGTGTACTGTCGAGGGGACTATCGAGTGAGTTCCAGTAGTGAGGGTGAAATATAACAACTACGAGCGGAAAAAAGGGGGTAGACTGAAATATGTGCTCTCGAATATCTACCCGCAGCCTCGCCAGTTAATTCGTGAACATGGTGCTTGTAACAGCATCGAAATATCGGGAAACTCAAAATATTTAATATCGCGGTAAGAACCCGTTAATTTAATATTATAATAAATAGCCAGAATGTTAGCAGATGGAAATGTCAAAAGCTCTCACATACCTAGGCGAAAATGTGTGAGGAGAATGATGAGATTTGAGGAAGTGAAAGAAGTATGTAAGTACCGCGACGCTTGGCGCTCCGTCCTCTCTGACTACCCATTAGGGTTCATAGGGATCATGTTCAAAAACTTAAATGATTTTATATGATTGAAATTCAAATCGATTGAATAAGATTGATACAGAAATTGAGAGCAATAATTTTAAGAAATTTCTCACCTCGAAATTCGATAAACGTGTTTCGTCGAAATGGAGGATGCTCCTAGGTTTTGAGCTCATTAGGTCGGGTTTCGAAACTTATTTTTCAGTAGCCTATCTCACAATGGAAACTTTTGAAAATCATTCACGCAACCGTCAGTATATGTCAATCTGTCGTGTGTGTTCTATAGTCTAACTTTTAATTCGGTAGAATGATTTGACGTTCCAATGTGTCAAAGTTCTAAATAATGTGGTCAGCTAAAATACTCTTGTCAAGTAATAGAACTGGGTTTATACTGATTCAAACTAAATCAATCGACTAGTCTAACATTTAAGTTTTTGAACATATATTTATTTTGCTTTTTTTACTATTTTGTCCACTTTCCTTCGACGCTACCGCTATCTCATAAAAGAAATGATCCAAAAGGAGATTTCATGCAGATGTCGCCATAGGAAACTGCTACAGACTTAATAATAATAAAGTCGATAAAGGAATACATCACTATTAAAAAAATTGCAAGAACCAGTTATCCTGGTCAAATCACTCTACCGAATTAAAAGTTGGACTATAGAAACCTCGAACCAAGTATCAATGGACGGCGTATGTGCTGTAAAAGCGTTTCCTTATAGTTCCTTATAGTGTCCTTTTTTTGTTGACCAACTTTCTAGATTTTTACTAATGCGCGTGACTAGAGAAAGTTACAGTATGACGATACATACCTGACCTTGATACATTTTAATTTTCGTGATTACTAGTACCCAAAACTTTTAAGATTTACTAGTATTTTGCAAATAATTATTTTATGACCGACTCATAAACTGACATGACAATGCACTGACAGCGAGAGGTTGCCATACTTACTATAGCTAACTGTTTTACTCGTGGTTACGCTGAATGAGACAGAAAGAGACAGGAAAATTCGTCTGACACACAGTGTGACTCCGTCCATTAAACTTCTTGGTCCGTGATAGAAACTATACGACGCTCTGATAACTCGCGTATAATACTGCATTAGGTAACAGGAAAAAATTCACTTAAGTATGAAAGAGTGAGTAAATGTGTACTGGGCTCGATGATTATCTCCCCGTGCCTATTTCCAAAACTACTATATTTTAAGTTATAAAAATGTATATAGAACTAGATGACCCAACAGACGTAAACGTCCTATCTGGGTTTAAATAAATAGAAATCCCATAGAGAAAACCAATTTCAAGCACTCGAATTTTCCAGCCAACTTTTCCACTTTTTCTTTCCCAATAACCTTATTCGGACTATTACGACCATTAAAAAAATTAGCCAAATCAGTCTAACTGTTCTCGAGTAACGGGCTTACCATCGACCAGCATTTAATTTTTATTCATAATATAAATTACAGAAAATACATTGGTGTAATTAACACTGAAAACGTATACAGAAAAAATATAATGACTGTCCTGGCCTAGGGTTTATAGATCTCCAGAATAGTAATAGACACACGCGTTGAAATACTTAACCCAATTTTTGTATTTGATATAGATTTGGTCGAGTCTCAAATTGATTACAAGTTCAGATTATTGTAATACATATTAATATGTAAGTATGAGTATTTACATGTAAAGCCGGCTTTCCATGAAATCAATCTTACATTGTGAGTCGATTTTTACATACATACGTGCCAATCGAGATTCGCGAGCGTATGTAATTCGTTTGGGTAGCTGTCAGCGAGCAACTGCTATTGGCTTGCTTTGGCCTTTCCACCAGCACTAAAGCGTCTCGTATGGCTCGAGACAGGCTCTAATGAATGCTGGCTTAAAGTCTATGAAATATGACTACGAGCATAATATATTGATTGTTAAATATCAAAGTCGTAAATCCACGTCTCGTCACCAGTAACAATGCGTTTCACGAATGTTGGGTTGGAATTGACTCGTTCTAGCATGTCCTCAGCGACTGTTATGCGATTGTGTTTTTGATGAATGGGTTAGTTATTCAACAGGATTAAAATAATATATGCACTTTTGGAATTCCATTTGTAACAACAACAAAAAAACCTAAATATATTATTTCATCGTCATTGAAATACAAAATACAATAATGCCTTTTTGATTTTAAGAAATGCGTCGTTATTTCAATTTAATATAACGTGCGAGAATTAAATGAAATTCTTCCATTTTTAGTATTTCCAACTCGTAGCCATAATGTGACTATTTCAATTTAACACTGCAAAATTTTTACCTACTTCGAGACTATTATCATAAAAAAACTTATACGTGAGTAAAAGTCAACAAAAGGTGCTTCAAGAGAAAATGGAAAAGTTGTGAGTCTTTTCAAGCTAGTAATAAATATAAGAGTTTGAAATGTATTTTTTCATAAAAACAAAATAGATATATTTTGTGCTTATGTTTATGACTAACCACGTCTTCATATTTATTGTTTATTGAGTTCTCGATAAAAGTTTTTATAGTTTTAGAAATTTATTTTCGGTTAAATGAAAACAATTTAGAAATATGCAACATTCTACTTACCTACACGCGAATGTATGGAAATTTTGAAGTTAATTTTTTTGTTGATATTACAATAATTTGATTTCGGTTAATAAAAAATTAAAGAATCTAAAACGTAATAAGTTCAATCAATTTACCATGTGTCCTATTCACAAAATATTGAGCGCTACAAATTAAAAATGAGTCGTAAAGCTAGGTCATGTTCGTTATGAAAATTCATTCGTTCATGTTTTAAAAATGATCCAGAGACAAGGAAACAGCGATACCGGGAGGGTGTTCGTATTCCAGCAATACTCGTTATAAAAAAAGCAAATCACATCGTGCGAATAAAAGAGATGTCAACATAATGACGGAGATGCTGGCGCCGAGTTTTATTTTGTTATTTTGTTACTTTTTGTAATTTCAATAACATTCCATGTTTATGATATGTACTCGTATTACATAGATCTTCTTAGATACTATATAACTACAGTAACTCTAATTGACCATGCAGTGTGCTTAATGTAATATTACTAATTATTGGCGACGACTTCGTTCGCATAGTGTTTTATTTAACGAATTAAATTTAACTCGAAAACCTTCGCGAGCGTATGCGGAACAATTCACCGAAGTTTCATCACAATCGGGTGAATGGTTTAGGTACGCCTAGAGAACAAACATACAAAGAAACGGTATTTTTTTAAATATACTAGTTGTTGCTCGCGAGTTATGGTACACAAAGAAACATTTATTTTTATAAGTAAAATTACGTTTTGCAATTCTACACCTAAACTAAACTTAACGATTCCCATTGAGATTTTGGTGTTTGTCTGTATGTCACAACCGTTTTCGAACGTGAGAAGATCGTCACGAAAAACGCATAGTTGAAGTAATATTTCATTTTAACAAATAGAAAATTTAATATTTTTTCATTGTGTCATATTAAGTACCATATCAGGTATTATTTGAAAGAGCTTGTAATGATTAGTACGAAAATATTTTATACAGCATATTTAACAAGATATTATGAAAAACTTCTAAAGCAAGTATGTACGTACCACTCCAAACAGTACCTGAAGAAAATTCGTAAATATAAAATTTGAACGAAAAATTATAATAACAGGTTTTAAAAATCTTGTAGCTTAATTTTACAAATACTGTTATTTCATTTATTTGCGGAATCGTCAGTACGCAATGCTGATTTCTACTTAGTCCATTTTCGTTATTAATACCATAGTACTTATTATTTTGCTGTAATGTTGAAGAATAAAGTCATATTTGTTTATCACAAAATATTGGTCCATTTCGATCAGGCTTTTTCTACTAGTCAACAGTCTATTTTCTTTATTTTGGGATCTTGACAAAACTCGTTTAAAAACTCTCGCCATAAAAAATGCGTGCCTTAATACAGCTCAGTTATTCGGAAAGTTTAAAAGTTTTTATCATCCCCAAACGCTTCCGAAACTATACTTTAGGGACGTCACTTTATATATAAAAGTTTTATGGTGTGGAAGAAAAGGGGTTCGACTATCAAAAAATACAGTCCAAGTTTTGCATGTTTCTCTATTTTTTCTTGCTTATAGTGCTATCATTTATCTTTACTTCTTTTACAAAAATATCCGGAAATCATCTAAGAAACTATATCTATACTAATTATAAATGCGAATGTGTCTCTCTGTCTGTTATGTTTTCGTGCTTAAGCAGTTAAACAGATTTTGATGAAATTTGGTATGAAGATAGTTTAAACTCTGGAAATGACATAGGCTAATTTTAAAACTCCATACAAAAGATGTCGCTGACAATGGCTAGTTATTTTTATAAGATAGACTGCGTCGTGTAAAGGGCGGTTGATCGGATTATCTGATGTTAACGTGTGTAGTATTTACAATCGGGACGGCTCTGTTTTGTTGCTCCTCTTTTGAAATTCCTATTTCAAAAATGAAGCAACTTGTTATAAAAACGAATGTAGTTTCCTAAAAATAAATCTTTTTGTTTACGTAATTTCAATTTCCAATTACCTTGGGTTTCCATACCATTAATGTCGCCTTTCTTTTTTAACAGATCTACATATATTTTCCTAGTATATTATATTTTCAAACATGTTTGAAGATAGAAGTTATTACGCCGAAAGATTTTGATTACTTCCATGACCTTTCTGGGTATAAATCGGTGTTCTGTCTCGTGGCTTGTAAAATTTAATACAGTGATTAGGGTCTGCGTCCAACACATATTCAGCAAAAGCGGAACTTTGCAAGGCATTATTATTCACCTTTAATGTGCTATGTGCCTGATACGAGTACGACTTTAAATCGAGCGCTTGGTTTATTCGATGTCCTTTAATCCAACTTTGAAATGGACAATGAGAGGCTAAAAGATATAAAGTTTTAACATATTTAGAGAAAAGAAAAGAAAGGGGTCTTAAGGAAAAACGTGTTTAATTCGTATTTATTTAGCTTTTAAGTTTAAGTTTAAGTGTTTATTTCTGTAACTTACAACTATCATTACAGTTTTACCCAATTCGATAAATGTAATACATCCAAATAATAATTATTAAATTAAATTATAACAATTTAAACATTAACTTACAGTATTAAAATAATTACATATTAAAAGTATATTAATTTAATTTAACTTTTAATATGGATTAATTAAAAAAATTTTACATCGTTGCGTAAAACAATACTATTTAAAAAAAAAAATTAGGGACAGTAATCTTAATATTGTAGTTGCAAATATTTGTATTGTAGTATAAGATTTGTATGGCCGATAGTCCAGCTATGTAATTGCTTTGCGCCGTTTATTCATTTGTTTGATGCTGTCATAACTCCTATTTATTCAGTCCTGTACTTTTTAAGTTTCTTAGCTTGGTTTTACGAGAGTTTTCCTCTAATATACGTTTATTGTAATTCCAAGCATATTAACGAGTCATACGAGACGACATCTTCATTTTTTTGCAACTTCCAATTCAATGTCGATTTTTACTTCAATTTTAGCGAATATTTTTATTATCTCACTTTGGGTCCTGGTGGTGCTTTGCAAGCTCTTTACAGTGACATGTGAATTAGCAGCCTAACTTTACATAACTTAAATTAGTATTAAAACATGACCATGCACTTACACTAGTCCGATGACGTCACAAACGTACAAATATTACACAAAAAACGTGAACAAACATGCACTATCCATTGTGGCCTCAGCCATTGTTAACGCGTTATTAGTCTTGCAGTTATTAGCGATTCAAATCTGATGATATCTTGTAACAAAAGAAAATTCGACCGACTATCACTGTACTTAATGAGCGAATAGACGTTTTCACTCAAATAGTATGAAAACAAATGGTTTTAAGACTTATGTACAATTTTAATAGTTTAACAGATTTAGTGTGGAAACTATTAATTATTAATTGTAGATAAATTAAATTAAAACTATTACAATAGCAGATGCTATTAATTTAAAAAATAATGAGTTAAAGTTTAATATTAATTCTGCTGCTTATTTATACATATAATATACCCTATAATCTACATCTGCTACATCTCTACGTATTATACTCGTACCGCATAGGAATTATTAAATAAACTAGAAGTTCAGAAGTTACATTGAGCTACTAATCGTACTTTATCCTTTGCTTTTATCTTATTTATTTATTACTAGCGATTCGTCTCAACTTTGGTCGGTGGGATGTTAATTGTGTGCTACATACCAAATTTTTTTTATGTAGATTTTCATACAAAAATGTCACCTATATTTTATCCAACCGATCACCTTTTCCAATGGTTTTATCCAAAATTTTCTTCCATACAAACTTTGTCCCGATAATAACGAACAAAACAAAAAAACCAACCATATAGGTCGAGCCGTTCTCGACGGCGATTGAACTCTATTTATATAGATTACACCTATCAAAGTTATAATACAACGAAATTTTAATAAGTGTGAGTATATTCAACTTGTAATGTAATTCTTTCACTTCTTCACTCTGCCCGATCATCCAGCAACGGATCAAGCACCTCAGATAACGTACTGATTAGTACCAAGTAAATTATCACATTTGTGGAAATGTATAAAATATCACAAAATTTATTCATTTTCATAAATTAAATTATCCGATAATAGAAATGACTTCATAATAACCATTTATGGGAGTTTTTATATTCTGCTGTCACTTTAAAACAAAACTAACAATAACGGCTTTCATGTTTGTAATATTGTATACAGATTAAGGACAGGTGAGGATGTTTTTAAACGACAGTTCAATGAAATTTTAAACGCTACACGTAATTCTCAGAATAGTTATATATGATACGAGTGCGGTAAGTTTGTTTTTACAAACGAGTAGACGAATGTAAGCCCGAGATGAAGTCGAGGCCTTACCATAGTCACGAGTTTGTAAATACCAATTTCCGCACGTATGTCATACAATGTTTATCAACACATTTGCAAGAAAACAGTACAATGGGTTAATCAAATTAAATAAGGTTAAATAATAGAATAGGCAATTATGAAACAAACTTTTTCATTGGACTATTTTTAAGTATCCCGTATTATAATTCTCCCGTTCAATATAATACGTGTAAAATTAATATTGTCAGTCAGTCAGTTAAGCTTCCAAAGGAGCAAATTTCACTGAATTTCAATAATAGTTCAAATTTTACTGTTAATTTCCAATAGTAGTGACGTATTTGTATAACTTATTATTTGTTATTAAACAATAGGTAATGACCTATTGTACTCTTTTCTCGCGAATGTGTTGAAGAACATTGTATGACATACGTGCGGAAATTGGTATTTACAAACTCGTGACTATGGTCCCTCGATTTCGTCTCGGGCTTACACTCGTCTACTTGTTTGTAAATACCACCTTACCGCACCAGTATCATAAATAACTATTTTCAATAAAAAATATATTTAAAAATATCGTCGAGTGTCGTTCGTGATAAAGTCGGATCTAATTATTTTTAAGTACTGCTTACTGTTTGGTCTTTTACGTAGAGTCCATCGTATAGCTTTCACTGCATATCGAATTAATAATTACTTAATATTATGAAAAATCAACTCGGCTTTTTATTGGTTTATTTTTTTGTTATGATATCAAAACTGTTGAATCACAACCTCTTTTACACACAGAATGGCTATGGTCAAAACAAATGTTATCATTTTGCATTACCATGTGAACGAAGCCGAGAATAAAAAGCAGTATATAATAAAAATAAGATAAATGCACAATATTCTCCTATAATAATGATATTACTCCGCATTTCATTAAATTGCATTTTTCCGATCAAAACTAAACTTTAGGTCCATAATAAAGAGATAGTTTTCCGATATCATGTTTTTCCGGAAATAGCTGAAAGTAATGTAGATTTACGAATTACACATAGGTACAACTATAACGGAAGGTATGTACGTAATGTAGCCATTTATATACGTTGTGGAGGTTACAGCCCCAATAAAAAGCACCTAATAGATTCCCCTTACTACTCTATAGAGAATCAATCCGCCGTTGTCATCGTGGGAAACGATAAAAACTGAGTACCTACCAACCTAGCGAAGAAATAGTTCTGACGAAATTACGGCGAGTGTAGGAGAGCGATTTGTTTCTAAAAACGTTTGTTTGGTATTTCTTTTTGCTTATCTCTTTCTTTTATAAATAAGATTAGCAGTGGAAATAATCCTACATCACAGCCGTTAATCTCATTAAACAAAGCCAGGTTTATACATAGTATGTATTTGTAGGGGACTCAATCCGTATTATATCGAAACTTTGAACAAATATTTATGTAACTACTTTGAAATTTATTAATTACAAATAATTTCAATTGACGTGACATTAATAGGCGTTTTAACTTTCAAGAATGTTGCGCATCGTATGCAGGTTTGAAAAAAAAAACTTTATACTTGACGAATAAACATAATAAACAAATATTGGCATATTTCTAGTCCTTGTACCGACCGAACAAGGAGGAAAAATTATATTCTCAGGCAAATTATTCCAGTTCAAAAAAATACGCTAATGAAATGTACGCTAGTGAAACATGGTGAGCACTAAATGTCATGTTTATTATGTTTATTGTGTGTCTATGTTTACATACATTTATTTTAATGTTAGAGAGAGAGAAGTAAAAATTCAGAAGAATCGTGAACTTCCTCCTTTTTTGAAATCTGTTAAAGACAGAATGGCACTGCTGTCTATCTATACACACGTGTTGTAAAAGACGGCCAAGGGATGGAACTTATGTAGTAATGACAATAATAATGATATTAAACAGTTATTTACACAATAATATATGCAAATATAAACAAAGGTGTACGAAGCGAACAAGAGTTCCTTAGCTGCAGTGTCCATTTCTAAAAACTTAATTACAATAATGAGACAATGAAACTCACGTATGATTTAAAGCAAAAACAAAAAACAAGTTATAACAAAATTTCCTCGTGTAAAGTATATAGCTAGCCGCGCACGCTGCTTGTTTGCTCGAATCTCGATACTCGCACGCACACACACGCACTCGTAGGTAATAGAAAGAGACAGAAAGACTGCTGTGAAACTATCCATAGAGCTAAAGAACGTAGCGGCGCGCGGCGCGCGGATCACTTCCTGCATTTTCGATTAACTAGCGTGTTAGGAAGAGACAGAAAGAGTGAGTCGCTGAGAGTCGAATGGAGGGGGCATAACGCTTTTTCGTTACGTGATGATTTTTACCAACTCACTTATATCTTCACGCTGTATCCTTAACGGGGTAGTCAGAGAGGACGGAGCGCCAAGCATCGCAGTCCTTACATACTTCTTTCGCTTCCTCAAATCTCATCATTCTCCTCACACATTTTCGCCTTGGTATGCGAGTGCTTTTGACATTTCCGTCTGCTAACAGTCTGAATACTTGAACTTCGTTTCAATAAAACAAAATCGTAAAATGATGTAATATAAAATGATAGCTAAAGCTATTTGATCTTCAAAAGTTAGACTTGGTCTTCTTCGACTTCCGGTACCATTTACTTTTGCTGTGTAGATTTTCTTCGATAATCTTTCATCACTCATTCTTTCTATGTGCCTGAACTATCTAAGCATTTCCTTGTTTATTTTTACAATAACACTCATCATACTGCATATCTCTTCATTGCTTATTTTGTCCGCAAGGTTGACACCGCAAATATTTATAAAAGATCGCATTTCGACCGCATTAATTTTTCTTTCATGCAAATTGATAACGTCTAATAATTCAACTTTATTACAATTGATACAACTGGTACTTAAATTAGGAAACCTATTACAAAATTCCTAATTTAGACACCAGTTACCTGTTGTGTTAAGAATAGTCCTTAATTAATATATAGTTATATTATATTAGGTTCAGATTACGTTGTGTCAGAAACAATAGCATTGTAGGTGATAGGCTAACAATTTATCACTATTTGATTCCGCTTTATCATCTATTATCAAGATATATAATCATCATCAAGATTATTGCAAAAAATAATATCACGATATGATTTTGATGAACTTAATCTCCATGCCAAAATTTCATCGCAATCGGATGAACGTGTAGCCCATAAAATACAGACAAACAAACAAACGTTGATTTTTATATATTAGACTAGCTATTGCCCACGACTTGGTCCGCATGGAAAATGGGATAGTATACCTATTTCGACCTTGAAGGTCTATTTTAAACATTGATGAAACTATTTTTGAAATCGAATGAGTAGTTTCGGAGATTACTTCCTATATACAAACTTACAAACTTTTCCTCTTTATGTTAGTTTAGATTTGTTGATACTTTTAAAACGAATACGGAAGATTTTAAATTTTCAAGTAAATTTGCATGTTAACGTCAAAACCATCGTAGACTTCCTGTTGAGACAGAATATTCTAAGAAATCTTTGAAGTGCACACAACATGACAGGCAGTTAGAAATTAGTTGGACACTTCGCACTCCAAGTTCTTTATAGCCTACCATCCTTGTGTTCACGCCCTCCTTCTCAAAGGTAATAAGCGGTGTCACAGGAAACTTACTTCCCCCCAAATGGGAGAGGGGAGGCCGTGATGTATTCCAATTCCGTCACGAATTGCACGAATGATTTATCAGAAACGAGAGGAAGAGTGCCTCGAAGATAAGACGTGACAAATCAGGGGTCTGAACCTACGACATATCCCTATTTACAATTCCGTTGAGTTGACAACTTTTTCGTCCTTACTTTTATTGAGCTTTGCTCTCGGATAATGGTGTAAGAAGTTATATTAGAGAGGTAAAGCAGCTTAGTGTTTGACAAAATCCGTTTTTGTTTTGTGAGAGTTTTCATTAACTTTGGCCACATGATGCTTTCGTATCCAAGATACATTACAATATTAAAAAGTTGTATTAAAGCAAATGCAAAAGTAACTTCACCCGTTTTTAAACTTTTACAAGAACAGAAGAGTTAAAAGTAGTACAAAAAATAGATATTAAATATTAGTGACTCATCTGTCCGTCTCTAACTTAACAGGTATGCGAGTCATTTCAGTTTTAAAAAAACTAAATTCCAGACAGTTCCTTACAGTTTAATTTGTAAGTTTATTTGAGTAGAAATTTAATTTGAGATCTCTTGTTAGCATTATGAATATTTTAACCATAGAAACATACTCGCAATGAATGACCTTTCTAGAATGACAATTGCAATTTTGGTAATGGCTAAAAGAAATTTTATAGATATCTTCTCTGTCTCGCCTTTTCTAAAAGTAGTGGCGGAAAGTACCAGCCAGGACATAGCATATTGTTGTTAGACGTGCTCTACCGTCCATCTTATCGTCATACCGTTAGTTATGTACGTACCACATTATTATTATTATTACTACAATTAAGACATTACAATAATATACATAGAAGTAGTCCATAAACTTTATTTTTTTTTCCACTACCGTCAATTATCCTTTAATTTTATTTCAATGGAAATAATAAAAACTCATGCATATGGGTGACTGTAAGTGCGAATGTTTTGATGTATATATCAAGATGTTATTATTATATGTAAGAAATATAAAGATATTATATTAATGAAATGACTTTATATGTATTTCAAGGAGCCTTTTTCGGTTTTCTTTTAATATTTCTTGGCGTAATACAGCCATGTTGCATTGGGCCAGTTCGCCCGGTGAAATACCAACCTCTCACAGAATATCGGCATGAAACAACAACATCTATTGTTGTTGTGTTTCGTTCGGTGAGTGAGAGTGGCGGTAGCCCATCTCTCCCCTCTCCCTCCTTTCCTTAAAGGCCGGCAACGCACCCGTGATTTCGCGGACGTTGCGGGTGTCCATGGCAAAGATGGTCCATGGGCTGCGGTTTTCTCTTTCCATCAGGTGACTTGCTCGTTGCCAACTCTTTTTATAAAAATAATAATAATATCACAGATTAACTAGTTTACTAACGTAAAATAATATTAAGGATTACGACGTTTTTAAGAAATAGGTTTAGGTATAGTTTTACTTTATATAGGTACGTAATATTTTTAATAGTGACACTATCTTTATTTTTTTCTTCAACCAAATCATTATTAATTGTTGGTATTCTATACTATGAGATTTGTTTACCATATGAATTGTAGAATTTGTGAATTGTTAATTTTTGCTAAACTTGTCTAGTGACTCTTTTACAGCTTCAATTAATTCATTGAAATAATTTTGTTCATTTTGTTATTTTATATCCGATTAATTTATTTTCAATCCCATAACGAGGCGCTTGCCTCTTATTTTGGACTCATTGTACATTTTAAATACTTATATTTAAAAAATATATGTTACAAACAATAAATAATCGACTAGACCGTGGGTCAAAATTGACAAGCATCACAGAACTTGCATAGAAACATCTAGCACTCATAGGAATCTTCGACCTCTATTAAAACTTTATTGTTGAACAAAGATTTGCATAGCTATACATAAAAACATATTTTCTTTATTGTTAAAACTTAAAAAAATATGTTTCTACCTTGTCAATTCTTTGCAGCCCCCAATGTCCCCAAAGGGCCGTTTCACGGAAGTCTCTTTCTTCACATCCTTATTCTAGAAATAATATTTGTTTACATGTTACTTAAAATATATTTTTGTTTTAGTTATAAATAAAATTTTAAAGTACTTACATTATACACTTCGTCTCTACATTAAACTCTCAATAGTTTCATAATTTATTTGGAATTGAAAACAAAAATACATTACAATCGAGGTAGGTATTATTAAGGTATTATTTGTATCTAAATGGAAAAGTCAGTAGGAAATTTAATAATATATACCATACTTCAAAATAACTTAGCAAAGTCCTCCGAAAAAATTGCAAAATGTAATTATTATTACATATTTATACTCGTTTTTTCTTTATTTTTGTATAAAAATTTAAAATTATTTAAATTCTTTTCGGAAATATTGAAATCGTAAGTAATAAAATTGTGTATCTTGTTTCCTGAAAAATATTTTTATGAAACAAGACATTTGGAGCGATATCCAACTTCAATCAAAATAGGGATTTGAGCAGGGACAGACAGTGGACAATCCCTATTGTTGTTTTGATTAAATTTAGACAGGGCGATGCAGATTGTTCTTTTTATGCTGCACCGGGAAAAAATTGGACTAGACGGAAAAATATTTTTGCGATCAAAATACTGCACAACCTGTTATGAAACGAGTGCTGATATTAATGTAGCTTGAAATATGAAAAAGATAAATCGTCTACATAATTCAAAATTTTAGGATTTTTTGTGTTCTGTGAGACAATTTCGTAATTCAATCTTTCCTTAAAAATATCAAGTGATCCGTTGTAGTCTTATTATTGTTTTAATCCTTAACCGAAAAAATTGTAGGCATTCGAATTTAAATATAACTGTTCATTCTTAGCAAATGCAAATAATATTTAAAAAAATTTGTAAAACTTAAATCGGTCTCGTGTGCTACACTGATTAATCACACAATACTAATTTAGAAATGCAAGTTATCATTGCGGATAACGGTAACGCTTCAGCGGTCGGTCGGCAACCGTCGCGAACTTGTCCCTGAAGTGTTGCAGCACATTACGGAACACTTTCCTCATCTCGACTATAAATACATTAAACGACAACAGCTGATCACACAGCATTCAAACAACGACATGAAGTTAGTTGTAGCAGTAGGCTTTCTCTGCCTTCTGGCGGTTTCCGCCAGAGAGCTAGGGGAAGAGGAAAAGGACTTGGTAGCTGCCGCGTCCGGAAAGGGCCACCATCACGAGGAACACGGTGGTCATGAACATCATGGTGACCATCACCATGAACATGGTCATCATGACCATAAAGGACACAAAGGACATCACCACCACCATAAGGGCGATCATGGCCATCATGGAAAACACCACCACGAGGACCACCACCACGAGCATGGTGGCGGACACAAGAAGCATTGGGATGAGCACGATCACCATGGCCATCATCATGAGCATGGTCATCATCACAAAGGCGGCAAACACGGCCATCATGAGCATCATGACAAGGGTGAAAAGACCGACGGCTACCACAAGAAATACCATAAGGACCACTTCCACAAGGACCATCACTTCTACGACGGCCACCACAAGGAAGGCAAGCATCACAAGCACGGCCATCACCACGGACATCACGACGAGCACGGCGGTCATCACAAGAAGGGAGGTCATCATGAGCATGGCCATCATGAGCATCATCATGGAAAACATGGTCATCATGACAAGCATCATCACGATGAAGACCACAAGGGACACAAGGGTCACCACGGTCATGAGGAGCACCACCATGATCATCATGATCATGGCAAGAAGGGTGGTCATCATGACCACAAGGAATGGGGCCACCACCATGGCAAGCACTGATCTCTTATCAAAGCGCTGTGATAATATGTTTTTTGTTTGTTACGGGTTTTTATTAGTATTTGTTAAAAGTAATAATAAGTGTTGAAAATAAAATAAAAGAATTTATTTTTAAAACTTGTATCAATCAGTCTTCAAAACATTTATCAACATTATTAGTTACTACGCTCAGTACGTATATATAGTACCTATGATTTATGTGCCTGCCGTGTAGGCACATTATTTATCAGTGGCGTGTTGTGAGTCTGTCACTTTCTACCATACGATTACAAGTTGAATTAAATGAACAAACTATCTGATTACATAGTTTCCAAGATAATTATTCTCTTCAATTAATCTATAAAAAAACAATTAATTTCGAAAAAACTTCATTTATCTAATGCACTATCTAATCTAATACAATAATATACTACTATTTGAATATTTTAAGCCATCATTTTATTATTAATTAGCATTGAAATACTTATTCTATGAGACAAAAAATACAACATAAATAAGTAATTCAATATTTTACGTGATACGATAACTCCGTTATGAAACTTAAAGCCAGAATAATTGTCTCCTTAATAAATGGTTAGCACGCTTCATAAGTTACAACTATCCTCACAAATTACAATGCTTAACAAACTACAGATAACATTTAAATGCATATAGATTATCTCGTAGTCGTCCCCATTAACAGTAATAGCCTAAAGTTAGTTCCCAAGTTCAACCATTTGGACTCGTAACTGCTAAATTTCGACCCTGACTGGGTGTCTTTATAGACGATCTATTTAAAACTAACACTAATAAATAGGTCTTCGTACCATATTAATTTTGTATTTGTACGAGTATACTCGTATGCGAGTACCTTACTTACGTATAGCAGAGAAAATAATAAGGTTTATAAAAAATGCGTGAATTCATGAAATAATTATGCTCCGCGCTTTATTGGCACTCCGAGGGTGCAGAGGGGCTCTGGCACCGCTCCTTTATGAAGCGCTTCGGCACTGGGCGAGATTGGCTCCGGTGTGTTCCATAGGAGATCTTGGAGCCCCTCGACAAGGTGCTGAGGACGACCACCACACGGGTTTAAGTGGGTAAAAGTCCTATCATATAACCCAGGAGGCTAGGTACCTGTTCTCAAGTTTCTCCTGCGTCACCAAAAAAAAGGGTCACGGACCGCTAATTGCTAGTAATCTTGATAGATCACTCGTGCAGACAAATTGTATTGCCATCCACTGATTAAAAGGCAGATAGGACATATATTAAAATTGTGTAAGATAAGGACAGGCAAAGCAATGAAGAGATACGCAGTATGACAAGGTTGCAAGGCAGTGTTATTGTAAAAATGAAGAAATGAATGCTTAGATGATTCGGGCACATAGAAGTAATGAGCGATGAAAGACTGACGAAGAAAATCTACAGAGCGAAAGAAAATGGTAAAAAAAGCTCAAGGCTGACTCACAAATTTCGAATAGCCAGAGTGTTAGCTGACGAAAATGTCCAAAGCACTCGCATACCTGAGCGAAAATGTGAGACGAGAATTATGAGATTTAAGGAAGCGAAAGAAGTACCTATGTAGGATCGCGGCGCTTGGCGCTCCGTCCTCTCTGACTACCCCGTTAGGAATACATCGTGAAGATATGTATGTATGTATGTGTAAGATTTATGGTAATAAATGGAAACTTGCAGGTGGTAGGTAGGTAGGTAGGTACTTGTACGGAATACGTCCGGATCGTTATTACCATCATACTGGCTAATTCTGGAGCCCAAACACCAATGATTGCCCTGTTGTGTTTTAGTGGAACGCGATAAGACAGCCGGTTGCATTTTTGAGCCACCACATCCTAGTGCTCCATTGTCAATGCAATAACAATAGATAATGATTTGTCCGTGGGTTTCAGTTCACTTAAAATAAGGTGGACTTTTTGTGTGTTTATGGTGGTATATATATGGTAAGAGTGGTCTAGTGCCAAGAATTGGTAATTCAAAATCCAGACAGGGGTATGATACTGTAACTACAAGTCCTTCTACAAAATATATTCTAACTGAACTTCTGTCATTTATACATACTACATCCCTAACCAATAGATAAAACGGAATCACTTACCATGCATACCTCGTTTGCTTACTAAGTCAATATTTTCGTCAGTTAACCTTTTTTCGGTCTATGTATTTATATCATCTAAAAAATTCCTAGTATGAATGTATAATCGGATGTATTAGCCATAGTTATCGATACATGAGGTCTAGAGTACACAATATGATCAATCGCAGTGAGCATCGTTTTCTTGTCTTCCTCTTGTTAAAGTCCATTCTTTAATTCTATCTTCTTCGCTGTCCATATATGGCATGGCTGGTATACATCATATTGGCATGTGAATAGTGCCTCTGGGGTGTACTTGATCTATCAGTTAAATACACAATGTTCCAACGTATCATACATTTCCTTTTCGTTTATATGAATGACTCTAGAGCAGCTTTTGTTCTTTACTAGCGACAGATCTCGAAGATGTAATTTCATGAAATTTACTTGATATTTGTAAAACTTAGAGAATAATGGTGGAAAACTCGGTGCAGACCCGCTCCTACTTGTCATAACAAGACATGCCAAGCGCAGTATCCGTTTTGGCGACCTTTTTGTCTACAAGTCCCTAACGTTTATTGGCACTTTGTGTTTACGAACACGAAATGTGTTTGATTTTATATATTTGTTTAATATATAAATAATGATGAAGTATTTTAATGTATTTCACGTTATGTAATAAAAATATCTAGAATTTTATCAATTTTATGTCGTTATTTTATCGGTGCTTATTCAAGATGACAAGAGTCTATATTGCATACGAAAATTATATATAAACGTGAAAATGTTTTTATCTTTCTGTCTGTTGCCTTTTCATAACTATACCGTTTAGCCAATTTTGGTGAAATTTGATGCCGAGACAGCTTGAACCCTGGGGAAGGAACAATAGTCGGTTCCGTTACTATAATACTAATTCAATATTTATTGTATTTATTTATACAACTCTTACAACTCTTTTCATAAATGAATATTTTTGTAGTATAATTGGAATTGCGCATTTATCTGCATTAAAATATATATTTAAAACGCTCTATTGCAGTTGCAGAGTGGAGACCACTTTAACCACTAACCAACTACGCAGACTTGTTAACCTAGACCACAAAATATTTATTTTTTTTTTTTTTTTTCATTGTACATAATGTATGTAATAGGCGGACTTAATGCCTAATGCCATTCTCTACCTGTCAACCTGAGCTTTACTGTCAGAGAAATAAGCAGCGGTATAATAAAGTCACCGAAAAATAACTACAATACGTATATACCATACATATAGATAATCATACACATACATATACACACATACATACATATATACATACATACACATATATACAACAAATATGTTGCGTGCTTTACTGACACACAAAGGCGCAATGAAAAATAATGCTTATTATGTCATAAATGCAAGTCCTTTTAGATTTATTAATTATACATTTAATTTTTATTATATTATACATTAACCTATCGTTAAGTATCGAGTATTATAGCGAAACAAATATTAGAAATTTCGAATGAAAATACACAAACATGGCACAGGTTTTTTCTTCATAAGTAAAGAAACATGTTCAATTTATTGTAGCGTTTATTAACGTTTAGTATTGAAACTAACGTTGTGGATAGCTTGATAGATGTCCAATTTGATTATTTTTTTATGAAGTCAGCATTACATGCTATAGTACCAACGGAAGAAATTACTTTTGACAAGTGAAGAAATATTAATAAGAATTTACTCTATACATCAAAACAAGAAACTAAAGAGCAGTTATTATGAGCAGTTTTCTCAAAAAATAATATGAAGAAGACTATTAATTATAATCTACTGATGATGTGAGAAGCAAGAAAATTATAAATACTTATTTATATTAATTATCTATTTGACACGGAAATTAAAAGAAGAGAGGTTCTTAAATTCAAACAACTCAGTTTTAGGAAAAACGCCTACTGGTAATATTTCTATTATCATAATACCTGGTACGTACTGTGGCACGCGTGTCTCAAATTATTTTCTTTGATCTAATTTATCGTACCTCTCATTATTGACGCCGAGCTACAAAACGCCTTAAATGTTTTTTTTACAAAGTGACACTGTTCACGTTTAGTTTTTTGACGACCTCCGTGGCGCAACGGCTAAGCGCGTCATAAAGTAAACGGAGGTTGCGGGTTCGATTCCCACCCCGAGTCTGGGTGTTTATGTGTAATATGTATTTATTTACAAAAGAAAAAGTATATAAGTAGTATATCAGTTGTCTAGTACCCATAACACAAGCGCTGAGCTGCTTACTTTGGGACTAGATGGCGCTGTGTGAAATATCTGAGTATATTATTATAGTTTCCTCCACCTTTACGCTGAAAATCTCACGTACGACGCAAAAAAGGCAAACACAATAGTCAATAGACAATTCCAACAAACGGCACACAAGAGACCACAAAATGTGCATACAGTTTACAGTTTTATAACTAAACCAATTTGTATTCGATTCCCTGAGCTACGAAATTGAGACTAGAACGTAGAGTGTTAGTCACATAAATGTTATAATGTTTAGACACTTGTAACACAAAAGGAATTCTTCAAAGGAATTCTTCATCTTAAACGATAATGTCAAAAGCCATTAACAAGTATTTTAATGTGTTTCGCGTAATGTAACCGAACCCGCAACATCCGCTTACTTTCCGACGCGCTTAGCTGTTGCGCCACGGAGGTCGTCAAAAAACTTGTGCTTGAACACAAGATGTAAATAGATAACACAATTATTTCATTTTATTTATTCTCTAATATAGATAAAATTAATATTATAAATAAATTATTAATCTTAGGTCCTCATGAGCCACATAATACGTATAATTTGGTGGTATTAAATCTCGTCTAATTGAGTTCTTCAACTAACAATATTCAGATTAAAAGAAAACTAGACTAACTTATCTCAGTGTGTATGTAAAACACGACAGATACGTATGTGCCTCGTTAGCTCAAGCACCTAAAGCAAAGACATTACCGACAACGTATTGAAGTCGTTCTAACTAATCCTGCTACAGGAACACCAATAGGAACAAATATCAGAGTAGTTAACGGTAATACAGTTCCGGCCACTTACCTTTATTGCTTTCAGAACTTCGACATAAGTAACTGCTGTGTAAAGTTTCATGCAATTCTAAACATACGTTCTTAAGATAGGCAGATAAGTTCTTGCTCTCAGATATTTCCACTTATAATTGTGCAATCTTTCAGTCTTGTAAAATCTATGATTCTTAAAATCTACTGCTTTGACTGGTCCGTTGGCGTGCTGGCAGAGCGTCTACCTTTTCATCGAAGCCGGAGTCCCGGGTCAATTTAGAAAACGAACTTTTCTAAATTGTCTTGTCTGAAAACTCGTCAACAAAAATTTAAACCATTGCTTAGTCTAAGTGATTATCAGGTACCACGCAATAGGTAGTATGTTGTCCGTAAAAGAATAAAGTCAATCACCTGAGCCCACTTGGATTAGGTTACTGAACTCTCAGTGTCACGGCCGATCGGAGTGGGGGCTCCGGTTGTCTATCCATATGACCTCAAGGAAGACAATAGCGCGTGTGTTCTGCGCAGTCGTGGCATCGCGCGGATGCAGCAAGACTTTTTTACTGCCCGCTCAAAAAGTGGTGTAGCACAGCGAGAGAGGAGCACCAGTGCGTTCCGTAAGAGATTCCCTTTGATGGCGTACTGAGGACGACCATCGCAGAAATTTTGGTGGGTAAAAGCCCTGTATAACCCAGTTTCTCACCTAGGCGGCTGGGTTTATGTCTACAAATTGTTTCCGTGTAAGTACAGAGTAACAAGAAAGTGTTTACACTGCACTTTGCTCTTTCCACATACTTATTTTTCCACATTTACGTTTCCTTCATTTGTTCATTGTTCGTTCCCTTTATGTAAAGCTTTTTATTTCATCATTAAACAGCTTTTAATTAGCCATTGACTGTGCTTAAGATCAAATGATAAAGCGGATTCGTGTACATTGAAGTGGAGTTCGAATGAAGCAAAGTAAGAGTTCTCGTCAAATGATTACGGTTGGATGAACACTTCACCGACGTTACTACGCGACCACTGTCGAATGAAACCGACTTATAACAGTGGTGCAAGCCATGAGCGGTTCTTGTGGTCATTGACAAATAAGTATTTTCTCATAGGTATTTGCCTCTTGCCTCTTGTCACCTGTCGTCTACGTCTGATCGTAAGCATATCAGTGTCGTACTGTACTTGCATGAATATAAATAATAACATAAGTAGTTCAAAATTTGTTTCCTTTAATTTGCAACTTTGTAGTCCGTCCATACTAATTTTAAAAAAAAGAAGGAAAAATATATATGTCAGCTACTCATCTTCTCGTGAAGGTTATAAAAGTCAATCATAAGAGAAGATTTATTATATAGAGCTGGTACATGCGATAGGATAGAAATAACCTGTTACTGCTGGCTCTTCGGTGTCGTCTATAAGCCCAAACAATTACTTTCAGAAGTGGTGTCAATGTGCAACTATATCGCACCTTGTTGTTCTGTCCATAAAAAAGTAAAATGGCGTAAAGATTTGTACGCAAGTGGATTTGTGGTAATAAGCCTATTGTTCAACCATTATAATATTTTACGTTGTTAAATGTGTCATATTCTTTATTTCATTATTTTTTTATTTTTTTATATCTTTGATTAATTCTTTATTTTAGTATTTTTTTCTTTTTTCATATTTTTGACTAATAAATAATATAGGAGAATTTCATGTAGAATAGTTCTGATATCAATTTCAATTTTGTCGTTCATGACTTGTGTCTTACGTGAGATGGTTAAACAAACAATTTCCTCCCACTTGAATCGTAGGCATTGTGACAGAATACCTGAACTTATTAAATCCACTGACTTTGACTTCATTTTTGATATTAGTAGAACTTGCTAGAATAGGAACGAAATCTAATCTACTACATATATATGACGGAATAAACATATAACTAACTCTTGATAGTACATCATGTTAATTATAAAAAAAAAACGGAAAAAAGATATATTTTATTATGGAACTTTTTTAAGATGTAGTTTTTTTTTGCTTTTAATGGTAAAATAACACTTCTTTTCACGAACTAAAAGTAATTACTTTTGTAACCCCCACTACATCAATAGATAGTTATTTACCGATAGTTATTACCTATTTTTGTTAAATTGCATACCTAATTGTCGAATGCCAACGCAAGCATTATTTATCGATTGTAAAAATAGCAAACCTATGATTATAGTTTGCATTAGCATATTGTTATGGTGTCAAAAAAATAATTAAGGAGTCATCGACATGGAGTCGCTTACACAAGGCAATAACTTTTTAAAAGCTATATTATTGTTATTGGTATTTAATGTAATAATGGTGGATACATTAATCGTACTTTTATAATATAGTCTTTTATTTCCCTATATAATTAATATGTTACATTTCAGGAATTTACTTTCAAAAATACCTTGTAATTGAGTTTACTTGAATTGATTGATTTGACTTTGACTTTGACGTTTATTTACTTGGTATGGAGGGAAAGTGAGTGGTAGCAGCAGCCAAGGGAGACCAAGGCTGGCTTATCAAGATTGAATAGCCAGAGTGTTAGCTGACGGAAACGTCAAAAGCACTCGTATACCTAAGCTAAAATGTGTGAGGAGAATGATGAGATTTGAGAAGGCGAAGAAAGTATGTAAGGACCGCGAAGCTTGGCGCTCCGTCCTATCTGGCTACCCCGTTAAGGATACAGCGTGACGATATGTAAGAACAAAAATAAATTGCTTTTTATGAAAAAAAAAGTGTATTTAATATAAATTTGTTTTCATAAATAAAATATTGTGAATTATAGGATTAATAAGTCAGAAAAATGTATTGCGGATTATATGATCGGTCTTGCTTTTCTTGTGTAAATACAAAGTTACGTGTGTCTTCGGAAGCTGCATCTAGGTAAACCCATAAATCTTTATAACATCGGGCGCCATCTAAGTTTAGTTCTAAAGTTGGCTTACGAGCGCATTGGTCGAGCGAAGGATAATGATTGGGTAACGTCAAGTTACAAAACTTAACGTGAAATTACAAGAATTAATCAATTACAGCATGAAATTAAATTAATTTATTTCGGTTATTATGTTTTTGTAGTTATTATTACAAATATTTCATTCGTAAAAACTGTAAAAGAAATTGAAGTACGATTTATTTATCACTTTATCGGCATAATTTAATTTTGGTAATGGTAGAGAGCATAACTTACATACAACTCATTTCTTATAGATTCTATTATAATCTTAACTAGATAGCTAGATTTAATAACCTACCTATATATTTTTGTGTATGCAAATATCAATTTTGTGTGTGGTAGAGCCATACTGCATTGCAGCACGGATTGGATTGGCTCGCCTAGTGAAATACCATCCGGCGTAATATAACAGTGAAATAACTGTTGTGTTTCGTTCGGTGAGTGGAGACCCGATAGCCTATCTCTCCCCTCTCCCTCCTTTCCTTAAAGGCCGGTAACGCGCCCATGATTCCACGGAAGTTGCGGGTGTCCACGGGCGGTGGTGGTCGCTTTCCAGCAGGTTGACTCGCTTGCTCTTTTATAAAAAAAAAACATTTAGTAAAACAATAAATTCACAAATATTTAAAAATTTTGTACATACAATACTTCTATCTGGAAGAAGGAACTAATTCAATGACTGAAATTTAAAAATAAAGCTAATGCGGCTGGTCGGCACAAAACAGACTAGTGGCTAAACAACTGTCGGTGTTTCCAAGTCCCATTGGTAAGTGGTATCTTCTGAATTAGTTTAAGAACTGATACCGTATATACAGCCACAATAGATGCCACAGCCATCCCGTATAGAAAGAACGAATTCCTAAACATTCGCACCGTAGCGTATTTAGTTACATAGTGCTTACACAAAAGCCGGTAGATGAACGCTCTGAAAATAGGAAATACATAAAAATCAGTATAGATACAGATCAGTACATAGGTGCTTATTGTGTAAAACACGTGTCGATTGGTGGTTTTTGGAGTTTGAGCGGAAAATAGCTAAAGATTTTAGGAATTCATCACAAGTATTTATTGTCCCCTGCAGTAGCATTTTAGGTTACCGTCCGCAACTCAGTATAATATTAGGTCTCTGACCGGTCACTATTTGATGTATTGTTGCACTGATTTTTCCTTAAGTGTTTTATCTAAGCTACAACAGACGACAAATTAAATAAGTTATTAAAAAATTAATACTGTTTCAAAAGTATCTTGTTATTTTGCATTTACTTTTTATAATTATATTTAACCAGATTTTTATACTACCAGATTACTTGAATCACTTTTTTAACAAAGTTTTCGTTAACATTTATTCAGAGTTTTAATTAAAAGTCTAAGTTAAATAAACTGAAAGTCGGCAACTTAACGGTACATAAAAAATTACGAATTTTTTGTTAGAAAAATATTAAAATCCCTCTGGTAATTTTCAACTTTTTGGTAATAGGTAATCTAACGAAATCAGGTGGGGTTTTCAAATTACAGAGTTTTTCGTTCCAATAATAAAAGTTATAAACATTTGCGAAAACTGTCTATAATATATTAAAACAAAAGCACTTTCGTGGATGTAATTTCTTGTGTTAATTTCTAATTTATTTCTTTATCCAAGTCATATTAACAAATGAACATTCAGTGCCCGTACTTAGAGTAAAATAACTTTTGCAGAAGTATCTAGTGAGTTATAAGAAACAGCGATTTTATACGCATTAAATCTATTCTATTTACTCTAAATAATTTTAAATTCTTTAGTAGGAAATTTTAGAACAATGTATTTTTTATTTCTGAAAACGCTTGCGGAACAATATTACATGTATTTCGTTAATTCGTAACATTTAATTTTATTGAAAAATGTTTTAGTAATAAACCAAAATAAAAGTAAATAATATTATGTATACAACAATAGTAATAATAATATTCTAAAACAAAATAATGTAAAATAATAAATTATGTTCGTAGATAAAGCAGCAGCTATTATCACAACTTTCTCATTATTTCATATTCGTTATATTGCTCGCAGTTCTGTTTCACATTTTTAATATTTATGATTGATATTGTTATGGTCGAACCTTACGTCGAGGCTATAAGGTCGAATATCCAATGAAATGTCAGACTCTTTTAGCGTTTACCACATGTCTCGAAGCCAAGGCATTGCGAATCTAAAAACGCATTGCTAATATTACAATATATCATCAATTGCTACAGACGCAATTAAAAATTAAAAACAAAATTATAATTCGAAAACTCTACAGCTTGACATACATAAATTCATATACCCATACATATCCTCATACTGTATCCCCAATAGGGTAGTCAATATATATATCTTAACAGTACAGCGTAACATGTCATAAAATTATGTAAATAATATTTGAGTGGTAAGACCTTGTCTGGTCCAGTCCAGTCCAGATAGATACCACCATTTTACTCGCTAATCCTGCCGCCAAACAGCATTGCTTGCATTCTTGTGTTCCGGTGTGAAGAGCAAGACAGCCGGTGAGATTTCTGACACCTGAGACACAACATCTTACCATAGTCGTCAGGGTTTCCAACGCTTTTGCGACCTGGAGTGCATTCTTCGCCTTGATTTTGTAAATGTCCATGGGACACTCAGTCCGTTTACCGTTTACGTTTAAGTGGACTTTTCCTCGTTTGCCTTTTTAGTGGTATAAAAAAAAAATACTAGCGGTATCGGAAACGATATTCTATTATTATTAATGATGGAAATCTTTGTACGAGGTACCACCCTCGCGAGTTATATATATGTCCGCCAATTGAGTCAGAATCCTGCACCCAAATAAGAAGCTCGTTATTATGCATGCTGGTGAGAAACTCTCCTGGCGTAGCCCTAAGACCGAGATTTGCCTTCCTCACGAGGTATCTTTGGCTGGAGGAACCCTTAAGCAGTCAACCACCTGACAGGACGCCTGCGTTCGCCCCAATGCGACCGATGACACTGTAAGCCGCTAGTGCTAACAGCAAAGAGGATATTTTTTTTATCGGTTCGAATCCAACATTACTCAGTCGGCGTAGAGACCGACTGAGTGTCCGGCTGAAAATATTTTTTTCTACCCTTAACCGGCGTTTAATATCCACAGCTAGAAACAATATAATACATTGTTTAATTACGTCATTCAATTGCAGAATACATACAATGTTTATCATGAAGGTAGCGACGAACAACGTACGTCAATTGTTAAACGTAATTTTAAAAAAACTCATACATTTAACGTTCTATTGCATTCGTTCAAATAAAACTGTAATAAAACTTATGTCTACATGATGTATCGGAATCCTATATAAGTCATGTAGTGATACTTCGTAATAGGAGTACTATTGCCTACAATAGTTAGCATTTAATAAATTTAATGTATTATGAAAGTAAATCGTTCCTACTTGAACTTTTATCACTCAAGCTAGCTGTTCGATCAAGTTTATCCGATCGTGAAATAGTTCCCAGGATTTCTCATGAAGACGTTATTTTATAACCAATATGCTGCATTATATTATTAACAATATTCACTGCAACGTTATGATTTCTTCCTATTTTCGCTTACTGTTCGTCGCTTATACTGAATCCACTTACCTCTCAGCAAACAGGCCGCTCGTAAAAAGGCGTCGATCATAAAAATATTTGATTAGGCGCGTCGCTCTCGACACCACGCCAATTCGCCATCTTGAAACATTTATTAGCCACACGCACCGTACTGAATTATTTAACGGAAATGTAATTTTAAAACTGTGTACATGGACATAGTTAGAAAATGGTAGTTAGGATACAGTTGAAGTGATGGAAGTGTTGAATATTTAAATTATTTGTAAATATCTGTGCAAATTATTAAGCGCCCATGTTCTTCTGTTCTTACTATGTTAAGTATTTGTAATTTTTCGATTGTTTGTTTTATATGCATACGTATCTAACTTCCCAAATGGGTCGATTTCTAATTTGCAGAAAGCACACGGAACACAGAGCATCAACCACAACGGAACAAAAGCACTCCTAGAAACAGGTATCTAAGTACTTGGACTTCCAAAATGTGGCAAAGCGAAACCAGATAGTGAGTTTGTTAGTCCATTACATGTATTATAATAAACACTATCCCTTTAACGATTCGTAAGACCTCTTTAAGTGGGCAGCAAACACATTATATTTTTTAATTCTCCCGAAGATCAGTGTTAAAGAAATGTATTTTTTTACAGTTACTTTATAAGTCTGATGATATAGCTATATTTTACACTTTCACTATAAATGTACAGTTCGAATAACTGTTCCGCATGTATTTAGTGTTGCAGTATAATACGTTGTGGCCTCGTTTATAGAATTACGCTACCGTTTCTAAGTTAAATAATAATATGAAATAACGTAAAAATATGACTGCGAATATCGTTTCATTTGTAACTATTGTTAGCAAACAGAGAGCTTCCATATCTTTCAGGGTTGCTCTCTTGAATAACCATAATGTAACTGTACTGTATATAGAGATTGGTATATTTTTTATTTAGCGTGGCGTAGTAAAACACTACTTTTATTTGGAACGTTTTTATGTACTCCTTACTCTATTATTTTATTGAAACGTTTTTATAGTACGATTCCAAAAACGCTATAATAATCTAATAAGCTGTTCAGCCTCTGTGATGGAATAAAACAACATATGTAAATAATATTGCTATTTTTGTATGCAGTTGGGTACAAATATAGGTAATATCGAGTGTTGTTATGAGTGTAGTGAATTGCTACTCAAATATTTGTGTGCTCCACATGAGCAACGACGAGATACAATTCGAGCTGAATAAACTCATACAACTACAGACGGCCATTTTATTAAAATTGTAGATACCAAGCTTGAGCAAATAACTGCTTTTCCAATTTACCTTGATGTTCTGAAGAGGTGAGATTCATAGAAAGTTCCGTCGATGTCTCCGAGGTTTGTTTGAAAAAAAATCACTTCTGTCTGTTCGGAGTGCCATCACTCACTCATTCATTCATTCAAAACAGAATGTTGGCAAAAGTAGGCCATGGAGTATGGAGAGTGCAATAAATCAGCACGTGTTTGACTACGTATACCAACCTGTTGTTCAATATTGTGGATTATTTAGTAAAATTATTAAAAGATGTATGTTTTTCCTCATCTTTTTTGTAAAATTTTAATGTTAATGTATACTTTGCACTGTATATTTTTTAAAATATCAAATGTCTAGTCTTTCGTTATTTTGCATTCTAAATGTTATAGAGGTTTTCAATATTTAGTCCGAGTTACTGACTTTTACCCACAAAGTACTTTCTTTTACCTACTTGTCCAAAAATTTCGATGTGGGATAATTTAACAAATTAGTCGCGTCACATAATTTTCCAGTGCTTCGTAGCGCTTTTCTAGCGTTAATTATTTCAAAGTCAAAGTCAAAGTCAAATCAATTTATTCAAGTAAACCCAATTACAAGGTATTTTTGAACGTCAAATCTACTTTAGTTCGGTTCAAATAGAAAACCTGGACACTGAGAAGAACCGACAAGAAACTCAGTCAGGTATCATTTTTTCAACTTCATTTTACAAAAGGTTTATTAAAATACAATATTTTCATTAAGCCAGTAAACGCATGTGCAGAGAACATCATTTCCAGACTATTGTTTTATCTTCAATGAAATCGTTTATTTTATAGTATGATTGTCTAGTCAATGTACGTTTTATAACCAATCTAAATTTATTCTCTGTTAATTGAGTAATTTCTTGAGGAACTTTATTATAAAAACGAATGCAGTTACCTAAAAATGAAACATTTGACTTATGTAATTTAAATTTTGGAATAACCAATTTATCACGACCTCGGGTTTCCATACCATTCATATCGCCATTCTTTTTAAACTGATCTATATTTTTTCTCGTATACATAATAATTTCAAAGATGTATAAGGATTTATAGATCACTTACATGATCTGTATTTCTCTGAACTGTGTTTTCTTATTTCCTTAATAAAATAAAAGACCTATCTAATAGCTAACTTCTTTTTTGGTTACATTGGAGAAATATGAAGAGAGATACCCATTCCCCTGGGGGAGAGACTGATGTGGAACTCTTACGGCGGTCGTTCTCGGTGCGTTGTCGAGAGCCTCCGAGAAAGCACTGGAGCACTTTTTGGGGGCAGTTACAGAGCCCCCTGCATATTTGTAGTGCAACATCAGCACGGACCACACGCGTTCTCGCCCTCCGCGGATTAATCTTATGTAATCTTAACAGACTTAGATACTTAGATAAGTTATTTAAATAATTACGATATAAAACATTAATCATATTGCACGTGTTAACTGAAATTATTATTATGAATCGTGATGATGCTTTGAAATTTATTTAACTTTCTATATACATACCTACAATAAAATGTCACGTATAATTAAATAATTTAAGAATTCTCTCAAAATGCCAATTTTATGGTCAACATAAAATTGGTCCGCCTGTGACAGACTCCATTATCAAGCAATACAGACAGATCCGCTATAGAAAATATTCCTCTTTTGAAACCCCACTTTGGCGCTCTTGTGTCCGCACGATCCTTCTCAATCCGTGTCACAGATATTGATTTTTAAGCGTTTATTGAATGAGTATAATTTTTATTGTATAAGTAATTCTTTTGGACTGACTGCAAAAATATAATAACAGAAATAAAATATATTTTTGTTGTTGAAATCTAGATGTACAAAATCTAACTAAACTTAAATACTCGTTGGAATAATTTCATCATACTTTGATAGGATTGAGAACACAATTTAACGAATGAAACGAATTTAAAGTACAATTTGAGGAATTCATCAATTTAATCTCATTGTTTGCGATAAGTTTGTGAGGCATCGTGAAAATTAAATAATTGCACATAAGACATTATTTGTAATTTTCAATGGAAATAAATTTAATATTATGATATAATATATAAGAAAAAGCTCTTGACTTTAACTCAAGGAAAACGGACTGAATTGGTAATTTGTTTGGAGTCGTCTTTAGAGAAAAGGAACGTTTATGGAATTATAATTATTTAATTATTAATTTTGTTGACGGAAATGTCAAAAGCACTCGCATACCTTGGCAAAAGTGACTGAGAAAAATAATGAGATTTGAGGAGATTAAAGAAGTATATAAGGAACGAAGTGTTTGGCAATACATCCACTGTTACTATCCCTTTAGGAATACAGCGCGAGAATACGTAGGTACCCTGATGTCCGCCTGTCTGCCAGTTTGTTACAAGTGTTTTACTCAAACATTATTTGACATAAACAGCTAATGAAAATAAGTTATAAATAGAAAGAAAAATATTGGGATTGCTTAACATTAAATACTTTTATTAATCTTTTTTCAACCTCCGACGCAAAAAGAGGGGTGTTATAAGTTTCAACGTGTGCATCTGTGTGTTTGTCTGTGGCATAGTAGCTCCTAAACGGATGAACCAATTTAGATTTTTTCTTTGTTTGAAAGATGACATGATCGTAAGTGTTCTTAGCTATAACTCAAGAAAATCTGTTCAGCCGTTTGAAGATCATCAGCACTTTTCTCATTGTTGAGGGGATGTTAACAACTTCTACGGGTCTGATCGATTCGAAATTTAGTATCCTGTGAATTCAATGATATTACAATATCATGGAAACCTTAACTTGATGCTGAAGCATCATCTTGAATCAGCAGTATTCCAAACTCCTCACCAACTTACGGTAGAGGTATATTTGGACTCATTGGAATGATCTCAATGAATAGGTTATATAGATAAATACATAGATAGATGGTGATCAAGGTCTGATGATGAAGCAGGAAAGAGCATTGAGGATAAATAGGTGAGGGATTATAAGCTACATTCGCTCGTTCTATTGAAATGAAATATTGGTAAAAGATAGTGGGTACCATTTGTAGTGAATTAATGTGTAAATGTCTAAAGGGAATGAAAGAATAAATGAGGAATGGAATTGAGTGAATTAATACACACGGTTTGATATGGTAAGGCACGGTAGGGTATGGTACGAATTACGACCACGGGAGTTAAATCGCGTACTGAATGAAATTAAATAAAATATCACAGAAAAAAAAATCGAAATAATAATTTCCGGTTGATACACAAAACCACACGTATGATATTGCATTACCAAAATCTTGAAACGGTAACAAATTTTTTTTTAGGAAAATACGACTTGTCAGAATACGCAGATTTCGGAGAGGTAAGATCTCCTATCGCAATTGCGTGCATTTTTGTGAATGCGGGGATAGAAATAAAACTTGTTATGCAATAAAACTTAAATTAAAAATTTAAAAAATCCCTGACAGAAAAAACCTCCGAAAAGTAAAAAAATAATACAGTGCAACTTTAATATAACGTACCTCAATATAACGACTTCCTCTATTTAACAAATTCTTCGTAATCCCCTTGAATTGTCCATAAGAGTCAATGTAAAATACTTATACCTTTACATTGCGAACATTTTTTTGCGAACAACCTCTTTATAACGAATTTTCAACTATCAAAAAAAAATGTAAATACCTCTAATGAACGAATTTAGTCAACCCAAAACCTTTATATAACGTGCCCACCAATATATGACCCTTAATCCCATAGAATATAATTCATGTCGCGACAGGTTTCGACACGTTTTTTTCGTAAAACATTTGATGTTGTTTGATGGAAATTACAATACTGCTGCTCGTCACTATTGTTAAAGATTCAAGTTACAATGACTCAGAAATGTAAAAGGTGTTCCTTATCAGTCGTATAAAAGCGAAGCATCATTAATTATGTTGACGAAAATCCTACGATGAAAAAATTAGACATAGCTAATAAGTTAGGGATTTTTTTACCTCTATAACAAATTTTAGACCAACCAAACCTCAATATAACAAACCTCAGTTTAACGAATTATTTGATATAACGAATATTTACATGTTACCTTCCGCGGGGAAGGGAACATGTAAATATTCGTACATACTAATTTGCAGACAGCGACAGCCACGCGATTACTGCGCGACCGGTGATTAATTGTTATAAAAAATTAGTATCATATATGACGATTGCGTATCTTTTATTGTATGACCGTAAAATGCAATTTTCATGGTAGATTTAGGCGCCACTATACAAATTACATTACATAAATTCTCGTTTTGACAGCAGATATCGCGCGATATTGGCTGTCACATGCTGTCTGCAAGTTACGTAATAAGCGTGACGATTTGTTATATCGAGGTTGCACTGTATGTACCTGTTGGCTTTTTAAGTTTATGATAATTTGTAACAAAAATAGTAGTAGTAATATATCCAAGCGTCGTCACATCAGGGGATCGCTAAGTAAATAAAGAAAAATAGAATACAACTAAAAACAATAAAGTAGGTATTCGATTGTATGAAATTTAAATGCAAGTAAGCTACCTAGGCAACGTAGGTAAATATCAAAATAACAATATCAAATAGTTCGAAAAATTCGCGAAATAGAGACAACCGCAAACGACGTCGGTCTTCACTGTCTGCCGTAGTGATTACTTACTCAGTGGTGTCTGCCCGTTCGAGTCGCCGCGCTTGTATTTTGTTCGCTTAGCGGTCTCCCGACGCGACGACGCTTGGACAATTACTACTATTGAGATTGTTATTACAACTTATCATAAACTTAAAAAGCCAATAGGTACATATTTTTTTTCACTCTTTAGGGTTTTTTAAAGTCGGGAGTTTTTTGTATGTTCAACAATAATTCTTTATTTTTAAAATTTTTCTTAATTTGAAAAGGAAAATATCCAGGGTATTCCTACATAAATTTAATAAAGATCTGATGAAACAAAGACTTAAAGAAACTTAAACAAAAGAACTCATCAATAGCTTACATTATATTTTGATGATCCATCATTTAATGTTTCGTTCCAGAAACGAATGAAGCTTAGTTGTAACCCTACAAAAAAGGATAATGAATATCTTTATAAGAAAGAAATTAAACTGATATCGAGATAAAATCACGTAAAAGTACAAAATAACTTTAATAGTCACAAAAATGTCTTCATAAATAGGATACAAATATTTATGTAATTAAATTCCGTAGTTTTTAACTCAAAGAATCCTGTGCGCATAAGTGTTTGGGATATTTCAAGATAGGTCTTCAAAAATGCTGCAAAAGATGTAGCAGTTTCAAAGCGACTTTTTTGATTAAGTCAACAGTTTGTTGGTGGATATGCGCTTATAAAATCGTTAAGTGTAAAAATCGGTAAAAACTCAAAAAAAATATAAGAAGAAGACATTCAACGCAAATTGAATGTTTCGATTAAGGTGCATTGTGTGGTTTTCGCTATATTGGATATTTTCTATTAGATATATGCTAAGCAACCGCAGAATAATCGTGGATATTTCTATTTCTCGGAGCTGTAATGTTTTACACGAAATTTTCTACTTAGATAATTCTTTATATTTTGAGCCATATAATTATATTGTTTAAGCCATATTATGTAGTGTTGAAGATAGGACCACATAATTTTTTTTAATAATGATTCTAGCGACATGTCATAGAAAATTAAAGTAGTAGTAAGTTAGTATTTAAGTATCAGTAGGCTGAAATATTTATGCATTGACATTAGCTATTCAATAACAACACAAGGCGGTATAAAATAACTCGATAAACTTTGATTGAGCAGGTACTTATGCACATTATAACCGTGAACATTCATACCGAGTATACAAAACTCTTCACTGTGTTTGGTTGAACACGCACTTGCTTGGTTTTTATATATTAATTAGCTCAACGTAAACACATTTTGGAGTAATTTTATTTCATTTATACATTTATTCATAACAACGTCCGTTTTATCAAAAAATACTTCATGTTGCTTATTCTTTAGATATCTTTTGGGCAATTGAATTCACACTGACTGTACATAAAAACGCAATTAAATGGAAAAAAAGACTTATTTACATAATATATTATAACTATTCATTATTTAAAAATAGAAATACATTGTTTGCATACAAAATATATAATATTTTTTGTTACTGAAGTTTAGTATTTTGTTTACAGCTCATATACCCATATATTAATTTACATTGTCTTGTACTCTGTTCACATTAAAAAACGAAACGCTAATATAGAAAATAATTATTTGGAAAGATTCATCTATGTAAATTTTAAATATCAATGTATCTATCGTGGGAGAATAGCCACTGACGATACAAGCAATAATGTGAAATAAATAGTAATCCGCTTATTTTAAGCAGATGTTACTTATAGAAATGCGGTCTTTTAGAAATATGTGCGTCGGCACCCTCATAATATGAGCAATGAAGAGATACTATGCACTATGACAAGGTTTGACGACAGCGTTACTGTAAAAATATAGATAGAGCATAGAGCAAATGTGAATGGTAGCAGAAGCCGAGAAAGATCAAGGTTGACTTATGAAGATCAAATTTTCAGTGTTAGCTGATGTAAATGTCAAAAGCACTCGTCAACCTCGGTGAAAGTGTGCGAGGAGAAAAATGAGATTTAAAGATGCGAAAAAAAATTGCAAAAAGTAAAGACAGCGATACTTGGCCATCTTGGCCGACTACCCCATTATGGATTAAGTATGAGGATATGTATGTATAATGTATAAGGAAAGTGTTCAAACAGGTACTTACAACAATTATTCTACTATATTATATCCATTCGCTTTAAGCATTGCTTTAGCGTAATGTTAGCTGCCAATTAAACTAAAACAAATGAACAATTTTAAAACACTAACTAAATATATATAAATAAAAACAATTGCTGCATATATGAAAGATCATCATTTGAGAAGGGCTCTACCGAATTGGCTGTTTTTTTGTCAGCACAAGCACAAGCAAAAGACAATTTTGAGAAAATCCACCGCGAGAAGTCGAAAATTTGCATGGTATTTTTGTATGAAAACCCATTAAAAACTTTGGGTTTGTTGTAAAGATTCAATATCCCACCCAGGCGAAGCTGGGGCGGATCGTTACTCCAATATATAAAAATCAATAATTGTTTGTTCGTATTTTATGGACTGAACAAATTTCATCACAATCGGATGAACTGCCATCCGATTGTAATGAAATTTGGTATGGAGATAGTTTAAAACCGGAAAAACGACATAGGCTATTTTAAAAATAAAAAAGCGGACGAAGTCGCAGGCATCGGCTACTATGAATTAAAATCTCACACAAATTGTATTTTAATGTTTATTAATTCCAAATGTTACAGTTTAAAAAAATTCCTTCCCTTCAATAAAAATATGAATAATTAAATGTATCTACAATGGCAAGAACTACAAATTTTAATATTAAAAACTGAATAAATTACGAAGTTATCGGTGTAAACCGCAACCATATATCCTCATCGACGACTCTAGCGAAGTTGTAATCGATGACGGGTAATGTTGTTGGTGTTTTATTGCACGCTTCGATAGAAAATGCCTGCAGTATTGTTTTAGCTACACTTCGTATAATTTGAAGAGACAGTTCCTCTCCTGCGAAATACAAAAAAAAATTATTTATTTTAGTTTCTTAATGTTATACCTAGGTGCACAGTTTACTTAAAATCGATGTTGAGTTTATTGTATAGACCACTGGTTCCCAAACTTATTTTGTCTACTGAGTCGAGAGCTCATGCAGTCGTTGTCTAAGATGCCTCCTAGCTAAATGAAATTACAAATCACCCCCCAGGCCTTTACACAACGCCCCCATTTTTTTTCTGGGTCTCTTACCGCCCCCCTTTAGGCCTGCAGCGCCCACAAGGGGGCGTTATCGCCCACTTTGGGAATGGCTGGTATAGACTCAGGTGTTACTTTGAGGAAATCCATTTCATGTGATGAATTCCTAAAATCTCTAGCTATTTTCCGCTCAAACTCCAAAAACCACCAATCGACACGTGCTTCGCCTCTCAACGAAGCAACCTCAGGATATACCAGAGATCGGACTCTGTCAGCTAACCAACATCGAATCCAATTCAGAATCGGTCCTGGTTAGCTGACCTGACTGACCTGACCTGATGCTTCGTTGAGAGGCGAAACACGTGTCGATTGGTGGTTTTTGGAGTTTGAGCGGAAAATAGCTAGAGATTTTAGGAATTCATCACACGACGTTGAGATTTTAATTTCTATAACGTTAAGATTTTATTAAGTATCCTTATATAGTAATTGCTTGGTACATTAATAATATAATAATATTGTATATGGGTAGGTATGTTAAAATTATTAAATATAGTAAGGATTAAATTTAATAAAACTTTAATTGTAGTAAGACTATTTCTCCAATACCTAAATTAGCAAAAGTTGATAATTACGGAATCATCTTACTGTTTGTCTCTTTTTCTGTCACAATTTATTCAAATGCCTAGTTTACACGTTATAAGTTGGTAAATTGGTAAATAATGAGTAAAATAAACCGTGTGTAAGCAGCTCGGTAATTAGCCAGTCAACTAAATGACTATTGATAAAGCGGCAACTTACGATTTGCCGAGCTGTTTACACGCAGAATTTAAGTTGACTTTCCAATTTAGCTACTAACTAGCTAACAATGTCTAAACTGGGCAAAAAGAATTAAATATAGGAACTTGAAATTATAATTAGACCAGCAGATGGTTTTACACAGCCTAACGTATATTATCTTTTCAAGGCTACAAGACAGTTGACAGATGATCGTGTGATGGCGCTAGAAGTCTTATTTTGTTACCATCCAATACCCCCACATAACAGAATAAACCAATTACATTTAATTTTTTGTCAAATAAACTAAACATTGCTAAAAACTGTAGTGTTTTATTTTACATAATCCCTTAGTAGATCTGCGGCCATCCTTGCAGTAGGAAAGTATTCTATTTTTAGAACTTCGTTAGCAACCTGCTTTCTATAAAAATGATATCACATTATATCTAAACGTGATTAGATTAACATTATATCTAAATAAATACAATAAATATTGAATTAGTATTATAGTAACGGAACGGAATATAGTTCCTTCTCCAGGGTTCAAGCTGTCTTCGCATAAAATTTCACCAAAATTAGCTAAACGATATATTTATGAAAAGGCAACAGACAGAGAGATAAAAACATTTTCACGTTTAGATATAATTTTGATGCTTAGACTTTTTGTGGTGTACAGGATTAGCGGCCAACCAATGGGCAGACTGATTAACTAAGTTTCTGTAAGTACACTGCCTCTTTACAGCATTATGATATGCCCATATATTCGGCTTCTGTACTCGACGAAGCAACAGTAGTTTACTTCTTAGTTTCCAATGAGATAGCACAATTTGATAACCTGATGAAATATCGAGTTAGAGATCTGCGGTCAATGATATTATTATTGGCCCAGTCTGCATCTACAAATGTTTATTGCCAGATCTATAGCGATAGTACCCTCCTACTTATTAACAACTACTTTCGTTCCTAAACAACTTTTAATACAACCTAAATCTTTAAGTTTAAACTTGGATGACAAACTTTTCTTTAATTTATTAGTTTCCGATTCGCTACTCGAAAAAACAAAGAAATCATCAACATACAAAGCAATAATGATTTTTATATCCTTATTAATTTTGGTAAACAAACATGGCTCTAATTTTGATTTTTCATAACCTAAAGATTATGAAAAACCAAAATTAACTAACTAACAATTCGTCAACTCGTTAATACCATGCTCTAGACTAGATGATTGTTTCAAGCCATAAATAGCACGTTTCAATTGCAAAACTTTGTTTACATTATCATTACTACTCTTAAAACCTATTGGTTTCATCGTATAAACAGTCATTTAGAAAGCCATTTAAAAATTCAGTATCAACATCCAAATGGCAAATATCTAAATTAAGTTGAACCGTTAAAGCGAAAAACAATCTCAATGTTGAATATCTCAAAACTGGTGAAAAAGTTTCATAAAATCTATATCCGCCTTTTGGGTGAATCATTTTGCTACTAATCTCGCTCTATATCTAACTTTATTGTGATTATCAAATTTCCTTTTAAAAACCGATTTACATTGTACAATTGTGAGTCAATAAGGAACATCAATCAACTCCCGAGCGTCATTGTCCGCAAATGCTTTAAGTTCACTTTACATAGCTAATTTCCACTGTTAACTTTCGGGTCCATTCAACGCTTCTTCTAGAGATATTTATTAGCACCTAATTCACTGATCACACACATCTTACTGAATACGAACCGATCAAGTTAGTTACGGGTACGTTTTGAAGTCATTTCTGAAGAAATCGCAGGTGCTGTTGCAGGCTCGTCGTCTTTCACCAACACAGTCTCTGTCTCATGCTCAGTCCCTGTCACTTTGGAAGACTCCCCAAAGTGATCCTCTTCAGAGATTGTACTTAATAATAATAATAATGTATTTATTTTCCTTCAAAATAAGTAGCTAAATAGTAGTAGTAATAAATAGTAGTAGTAGTAGTAGTAGTAAAGTAGTAAATGGTAACCTGGCCTGTTTACCTTCACAGTACACAATGCAGTTTGTTTTATTGATTTGAGCCTTGTCGGTGAATGACATCTCATTAACAGCACCACTTTTCATCACATTAAGGTCTTTACTGTTTATATGGCCAAATCTTCTATGCCAAACACTTTCAGAAATTGATGTCAACACACGAACAACTTGCTTGATTTTTAGTTTGTATACACTTCCAATTAAATCTGCAGTGGCCACAAGTTCAGTCTTTCGGTTGTAAATATAACAGTGATTGCTCTCAAATGTCACTTTGTATACTTTTTTCATGAATTGACTTACAAAAAATAACGTTGTCGCCAAATTTAGCACATACAACACCCCGTAACCGAAATCTCATACTCAACATTTCCAACAGCTGTAGTTATTTGCACATCACTGTTTTCAACAGGAATTTTTGATTTATTAGCGATAACAATTTCGTCCACTTGATGTTTTGTGATATTCAACAACCAATCTTTTTTAGACGTCAAATAGCAACTAGCACAACTGTCAACGTACCAGTCAGTTTGACTGACCGTCAATCACTTAGAAGTACAGCATTAAATACATTAGATTCCTTTTTTCGGAGTGTTTTCGCATTTATTCATAAAATTCTCTATCTGTTTACATTTATAACATCTGACACTTGATTTAATGTTAGACGTTGACGGTAGGCAGTTTCGTTTTTTATGTTGCCAACCTTTCGACAAAAATGCATTTTGTATAGAACCAACAAGTTCACTTCCGTCCTCCATATCTAGTAATTTGGATTTAATGGCGTCAGCAGTTAATTCAATGCCTGAATGTTCCACCGTCATGAACATTAGTTCGAGTTTTTCAGGCAATCCAGCTAATAATAAGGAGCCAAACCGTTCGTTACTGACCTTGAATCCTGTATTATTCAATCTTTGACTCGTTTCTAATAATTAAATCACATATTGTGACATAGATTCACAGTTTTCTCGACAGATAAATATGAGATTACGTAGCAATCCGATACGTCGCGTGAAGTCATTATAGTCAAATAGCTTCTTTAACTTTATAAATTTTTAAACTTTCACGTTGCATTATAGAATATATCTAAAACGAGAAATTTAACGCGATTACCTTTTTATTTAACTTTATCTGTAATCTCTATGCAGTCACTTCACTTTTGATGTGCACAAATAAACTAGGATCAATGATAAAATTTATGTTTGCTTTTGCTTTCGCATCATTGGGATCATCTTCTGTCGTAAATAAGTTCCACTGCAAATGCCCAATCTTCCTTTTAGTTTAGGAATATTTGCTATTAGATTAGGTAACATTTTTACTGTTATTTACAACAAAACTCGAAATAAAAATCGCGCACGGTCTATAACCTATAATTAAAACAGCAGATGGTTTTACACAGACTAACGCATATTATTTTTTCATCGCTACAAGACAGTTGACACATGATCATGTTAGATGGCGCTACAAGTCTTATTTTGTTACCATCCAATAGAAATTCATCTTACGTAATGGTCAAGAGTACTGCCTGGCTTACACTGTATGAATGGGTAGCAAGTCGAATAAATTTACATGTAGTAATAGTTCAAATTCTACTTGCCAATTGAAGAATTAAAGCAGCAACTTACAATTTTCTACTTACCGAGTTATTTACACGTGTAATAGTCGACTAATTACTTAACTCGCTACTTACCAACTTATCACCTTATAACGTGTAAACCAGGCATAATGCGTAGTTACAAATAAAATGTACAAAAATATGATTTTATGTTTGGATGTGCAAGCAAATGGGAAATAAATATTATTATTATAATTTTGCGTATTTCGTTATAAAAATTCACGAAAAAGAATTACGTATTTATTTACCACTTCGAAATCTCGTGGACTTTTTGGCGGGAACGGGAGAAGTGAGGTTGACATTTTGTTTAGATTTTCTATTTTTAAAATTTTTGGGAGTTTTATAGTATAGTATATTGTGTTTTAAAGTTCTGTATAAGTAAAAAGAATGGAGTAGGTAGGTAGGTAAGTTCTCGCGCTCTTCCAAGAAGTCCTTTATAACTTCAGTAAAGCCTACTATCACTTTACTGGAGGAGTTTTACGAAGAGAAACAACTAATTTACTTGTGATTCAACTTATTAATGCGTGACATTGGCAAATGCGCTAATCTGTGCGCCATGCCATAAAGAAAAGAAAAGAAAGGAAATTCATCGTCGTCGTTATACTAGCTTTCGACACGCGATTTCGTCCGCGTGTATCTTAGCGTAATTAAGCGAAGCGAAACACCCGAAAAGAACGAAAAAGGAAAGTACAACTAAAAGATCTGGTAATCTTAATAAGCTTAAAACCTCTTTGTAATCCAAATTTGTATTACTATCTCTTGACTTTCATATATACTACCATCCCCTATTTTTCCGCGCTTAGCTGACAATTTTTTAAAAACTCTGAAACACGGAATTCTTAATTTTCAGTCAGAAAGCTAAATACCGAGTTTCATTGTATTAACTACAAAAACAATGGAATTCCCATACGAAATTTCATCCCCTATTATACCTCATTAAAGCATAAATTTTCAAAAATTCGGAAACACTTATTTTTTAATTTCTTTCCGAAAAGACAAATATCGATTTTTTGGATTATTTATGGGTACTTTGGTTCCGTATTTTTTCTAATTAACTTAGAGTTAGCTATCGTTAAGATTTCTAGTTAATGTTAATAATTCGTTTACAATGACGACGTGTTTTTCTAGTGATAAGTACAAATTTAACAACAAAAAAGTATATCTTGAAAACTACTGAACCGATTTTAAAGAAACTTGCATTTTTCCCCAAGTTGTAATTTTTCGACACTTAATCCAATAAAAAAGAATTACTGCAATTCCATTTATAGTTTTCAGGCAATACGTGAATAAACATATGTACACACAAACACGCAAACATACATACACTTATGACATTTGGCATACATGTTTAGAAACTCGAAGCTGTTTGGAAGTTTAATACTTACGAATATTAGGCAATTCCAACAATATTACATGCATGCGGATCGAATTAAGAACCTCCGTTTTTAAGTCGACTAAAATAGATTCAAAAGTGACCTTGATAGAACGTCGGTACAATACAATAAATATGCAATAAATTAAACTTTCACAATTTTGTATTTACTTTGTCATTCTTAATTATGTACACATTCAGCCATTGCTATAGTCTCACAGAATAACAACTCTTATGGTAATACTTCTAAAACTCAATATCTATTATTTCACAATTGACTCTAATATAAGTACGAGAAAAATTGTGTCACGCCATTAACAGATAAAAAAATTATGTCAAATAATTTTGAGTAAAGAAATATTCTCATTTAGGTGTGTCCCTGAATATTATTTCAAAATTTCATTAGGTCTAATACCGGAATTAAAAAATTTGAACAAAGCAAGTTTAATAATTTCCACTAGGTACTCTTTTTGAAATTGCTAAAACAGTTTAACATTATTAGATTTTCTAAAATTCGTTAACTGTAGATAAACACATACACACATTACACATAATATTTTTGCTTGACAGAATTTTTTGTAATTAACATTTAAAAATTTATGCACTCAATTAAAAGGCTAATTCGAATATAAATGTGAAAACCTATTTAAATACATACAACTTGCAAGCAGTCAAAAAATGTTGTCAGAAATAGCTGACAGCTGTATTAGAATAAAAATTAGCATGATTATATATTATAAGAATGATCATTAAAATAATTCTTTTAAAATCTTACGTAGATTTTATTTACGTATCGGTATGAGTACATACCTACTATTTCTTAGTAAATAATGACCTCTGTTTTTTCACCTGAGTTCGCTTTGGTATAATACTTTTCTTCTCCAAAACGTTTAAATTGTTTTGATCGGCGTTTTTTCAGCATTGGATAGGAAATAAATCCAACACCTGTTTGTTTGGACGTTTATCTATTTGTTCTATAACTTTAGTACATACTACATTTTTCGTGGACAAGTGTAAATTAACTATATTTTTTACAAATACTTATGTGCTTGCAGTTTACGGTAAAAATAATAAAGTTGTAACAACAGAACTAAACCCTTGTTTTATTAAATTATATATGTTTTAACTTTGTTAATGTGAATGGGAACGTAGAAATTCGTTTTTTAATAAACGGTATAATAGTTGCTTTGTTTAATTATTAGCAACAATCGTTACTCGGAAAAAGAACTGGTATCTTCAGTAACAAAGAGATAGATTGACAACTCGAAGAATAACTTCATTATAATTTTTATTACTGCGAATAAATGTTAATGTAGCAATAACTCCTATAATAGAATATAAACAATTCAAACTTACCAATACATTTCCTAGGTCCTGCTCCGAAGGGAAAATACGCCGAGTTCTTAATATCAACATCAAGAAAACGATCTGGATCAAAAACTTCTGCATCTTCGTAATATTTTCCATCTCTGTGTATAGCTTCTATAGGAACAGTTATAGTCACACCTTTATCGATGAGAAGCCCACTTTCAGGGAATTTATAGGTTTTTGTGCACTCTCTTGTTATTACGGAGTAGGCTGGATGTAGCCTTAAGGTTTCTTTGATTACTCTATCCAAGTAATCGTCTAGTCTACCTTGAGTTTTACAATCTCTTGCTTTCAGTTGTACTCCAGGATTCTTAGCCATTTCGTAAAACAATGCAATCAAAACATTTTGTGTTGTTAAATATCCTTCGGTAATAAACGAAGTCAAAACAGAATAAGATAAATCGGGCTCTGAAGTGTTTATTTTTTCGTTTTTTCCTTTAATTCCTGATTCAAACGTTATCCTCTTCACTTCAGTCATTATTTTCGACTTCTTAAGTTTTTCCAGTGTTTTCTTCGTCGGTTGCCCTGGTAACGTTATTAATCCGAATAATACATACAACGAAGGAAAAATATTCTTCAAATAATTTTTCAGTTTTCCACTTAAAGTACGTCTTTGTAACGCCGATCTTAACTCCGTTATCACAGAGTCTTTTATGGCAGCGTTACTGTTGTCTATTAGTATATGATGGAATGCCGTATCCAGTATTTTAGACAGCAATTCCTGGACTTTGACATCTCCACTGGTTCCTGCCAAACATTCTTGCAAGCTGTATTTGCAATCCCAAGTGATACTTTTCAATAATGATTCTAAGCCTTCACGCAACAAAGTCCATTTTTCTCCTTCAGCATAAAACAAATTGTTTCGTAAACAAACATCCTGCGATCTGTCTAAAGCAAGGCCTCTGCAATGAAAATGTGAGAAATCTGTCGATAATACTTTCCTTACAACATTTGTGTCTCTTACAATCAAATCGGGAATTCTGCTTTTAATGCATCCGACAAATTTATCTTTTAGATATTGTGTATACAATTTGTTTACTTCTTCTGTATTGCTTCTGAATCCTAAAACTCTGTGGTAATCACTGCCGAAAAATGGTATAGAGGTTTTGTAAGCTATATGCCGAATGTACCAATAACTAAAAAACTTGGTCACATAATCAAATATTAAAGCAATTATTAACACTAGAATAACTGAGAGATTTAAGAGGAAGCTCTCGAACAACATTATTGCGTTCGTTCGGTACGGTGAAGAGTTGAATACTGTAATATGAGACACGAAGTTACAAACTTGTTCTTCAGTAGGCCATTTAACGGAACCTTCCAATGTTGTTCAGACTCCGTTTTTAACCACATAAAAGTTTTGCTTCTTGAGTCGAGTTTTTGTCTGAAGCCATTGACCTTGAAACGTTGCGTCGATGTTTTTCTTGTCTTTTTGTATATGATTAGACATTTTTTGTGTCAACACCTGAACTTTTATTCATTAGGTACTAGATGTGCCTCGCGGTTTCTCGTAAAATTTGATATTTTACGTGTAGAAAAATAGCCTACATTACTACCTGAAAAGTCCTCAACCTGCCAACGCAAGTCCCGTCAAAATCGATTTAGCCGTTTCGAAGATTAGCTTGGACAAACAGACAGATAGACAGAATTTAAAAGAAGCGTATTCAGGTTTTGGTTACTTGCAAATACCCATATAAAGTTAAGGAAAATCCTTTATTTAGAATTGCAGGCAGAAACTTCAATTTTCTTTATATTATGTATATTGTACTTCCACTATGTTATGTATATATTTGTATAGATAACGTAATATAATAAGTACAAATTATTATACAACTCAGATATTATTAACATTTATATTATTTATTTATTCGTATTGATATTTATTTATATTTGTACTTATTAAACTGTAACTGACACGTGTCTGTACATTGAAGATAATTTAAAAAAAAACTGAGTTAGGCTTTTTAGGCGTGTCTGAATGCGAAACAACATTTATAGAATCTTCGTTTGTCTCTGTGTATTTGTTTATTCGAACTTCAATGAAAAACAACCGAAGGGATTTCAATACTAATGTACTGTTTAATAGACTTAAGACCCAGGTACTTATTTCTGTATATATTATTATACATTTAACACCTAGATTACATTAATTTAAAAAAGAACACAATTTAGAAAAGTTAATGTCCTTAAATCTGATCAGTAATCGAACCCAGGATTGCACCAATAGATCTGTTTGATTAATTAATCACTAATAATAGGAACCCCTTTTACTATAATATCATAGAACAAATACTTACATACGTACAAATCTTCACGCTGTATACCTAACGGGGTAGCCTTAGAGGACGGAGCGCCAAGCTTCGCGGTTTTTACATCCTTCTTTCGCTTCCTCGAACCTCATCATTCTCCTCAATTATTTTCTCCTAGGTATATTAAAATAGAAACGACGAGTTATTTTTAAAAATGCGTAATGAAATATCTGAGAAAAACATAAGTATTACTATCGACGCTACTACGGAATAAGGGGTGCAGCAATATTTTACATAGTAAGTGGTTTTTTTATTATGCTTTTTTTAATTTAGAAATTTACGTGCCGACGAGACGAAATAAACATTTAAGCATATAAACTTTTGTGCATTTGTTTGCCCGTACAGGTGTTATTTAAAAACTCATTCAATTGAAAATAGACTCGAAACGATTTTCTGCACCTGAAAAATTAGAGTAAGTTAAAAACTGGTTGTCACTATAGTATATCATTACGCATATCTTCGTATAGATGTTATATATAAATACTCGTATAAATAAAATTGAAGTCTGTCTGTGATATCGAAAAGCCTTTTTCTTAAACTTATATGTTTAAGTTTATTTTGCTGCACGTTAGCAAAATAAACCGACATTTTATAACCGGGATGTATTTAATAAGGTTCTTGCGAAAAAATTTCAAATCTCTGAAAATTAGGGGATCTGTAAATATACATTCAAATCTATAAATATAAAAAATCCTTTTAGAAGTTGCATCTCTTGAAGTTAGACTTGCACATTAGAATCTGTTTTACAGTGTTCTGCCATCCAGAAGGTAAGATCTAAAATGAGCTCTCTTTAGCTGAATTTTGCTATTAAAATGGGTTGAGTTTATAGTGGTTTAACATTGACCCTATATGCTATGCCATAAATAGACTTAGCAGACATCTATCCGTATTATTTTAAAACAGTAACAAAGCCATGTTTGTAAATAGAGAAATAAATATTATCCATTAAAATTGTGACCGCCATTGATGATGATCCTTTAAGGAAAATACGCGAAGGTATGACGATATAGTATTTTTTACATATTACACAAATCTACGTTTCAAAAACTGTAACGAACGAAGTGTAGATGAAAAACATTTATAAAACTGCTTGATAGTTTAGGCTTTTGTACTTTTCTGAATCCAAAATAAATACTTATATTTATAATTTTTATCCATTTGTTTGTTTGTTTGTTTGAGTTCCGTTCGAGCAAAACTTCCATGATAATCAATCTGTGTCATAGACGAAACTGCGACATTTACGGGTATTGACGACTATCAAAGCCAAAGAACAGCATACTCGCATTTTTCATCAAGAGAGACGAGCACTCCGGAATTTTGGCTTTTGTATTGTAACCAATTTTATGAGTTAGCTAGACGTTTGGTTTTCAATTCCCCGTTAATTGCGGAAAAATATGAATGTACGACTTGAAAACGAGTCAAGAATTTTAGATATCCTGTTATCTCTCTGTTTTCACTGAAAGGAAACTAAACAGAAAAACAAAATTACGTTTTTCTTTGTACATATATCCCTGTTTATTTCCTTAGTTATGACTATTTATCAAAAAGTACATGGTCGAATACCGCGAAGCGTTGGCGTTCAGAGCAACACCAACAGTTCGCTGTAGCTGTGGGTGCCGGCGGGTACAAACAGATTGTTTTTTTCACATTCAAGCACTATATAATGTTCGATGGTGATCAGTCGCTCTCAGCGAAGCCCGATAAGATGCACGCAGGTGCGGAAAGCTCCCCTGGCGACGCCTTGAGCCCGAGGTCCGCCCTCCATACGAGGTATCCCTCGGCTGGAGGAACCCTCAGGCGGTCGACAATCTGGCAGGGCGCCTTTAGCGCTCGCCCCAACGCGACCTGTGACGCTGTAAAAGCCACTAGGGCTAACAGCAAAGAGGAGTTTTGTTTAGTCCGTGCAAGTCCGATACTACCCAGTCGGCGTAGAGTCCGACTAGGCGTCCGTAGAGATTTCATTTTGCCTCTGAGAAATCGAAAAAAAAAATCGGCCTCAGCTCTTCATCTGCGTTCGTATCGAAACATGACTATGTAATGTAGTGTATAGTGTATAATGTCGTTTTAATCAAAATCCACGCAAACAAAGTCGCGGACAAAGGCTAATTGTGTATAATATGGAAGACTTGCATAAAATAAAACTGAAAATAAAACTAAATATAAAATATAATTAACTGAAGATCTTTTCTAAGCTGAAGATTATGTTTCCTTATGTAGGTACTTTATGAGCTTTATTGGGTGTTTATATGATTATTTGAAGCACTTAAAATAAATGTAGGTACAATACATATTACAATATTACATTTTTTTTATTTTTAACAATATTACATTTTTTTTAGAAGCACACACTGACGGTTCCGTACTACTGCAAAGTATATATCAGGAATTGGGATCCATGAAGCAAGCCTGACTCGCACTTGACCAGTTTTTATTATCAGTTGTTTTACTTTACAGTTTGCGCTGTAATCACACCTAGTTTGAAGCTTGTGTGTATGTATTACCGTTTTTACAATAAAGTTAAATTAAACTGCGTTAATTATTCACTTCTTGTTTTTTTTTATGTGAAACATCTTAAGTTAAAAATTTACAGACTGCGACAGCCACGCGATCATTGCGCGACCGGTGACCGATTGTAATAAAAAATTGTTATCATGTATGACGTTTGCGTATCTATTATCCTATGACCATAAAATGCACATTTCACGGTAGTTTTTTTTAATTTATTTATTAGATAGTACACAAATTTTCGTTTTGACAGCATAATATATCGCGCGATATTTTGGATGTCGCGTTTTGACTGCGAGTTACGTAATAAACGTGAGGTGTTGGCGTGGCGACGTGGCTATATGCGTCGTCGGTTGCTTATTACATTTCAAATGTATGTTCCTATAAGGTAGGATAGATGGATGAAACACTGTGAGACAGACGACCTAAGCTTAGTAATGAAGTCCCGTTGGCACTATGTGGGTATGGAATCCTACAACGACCAAGCAACTTCGTAACAACAATAATACCTACATAGCGCTTTCTATTACAATCTGGTTAAATACTTAAATACAATATTACAGTAAAACACGCCAACATTATTATTATGTTGGCGTGGGGACGTGGCTATGCGTCGCCGGTTACTTATTACGTTTCAAATGCATGTTCCTGTAAAGGTGGGATAGATGGATGGAACACTGTGAGACAGACGACCTAAGCTTAGTAATAAAGTCCCGTTGGTACTATGTGGGTATGGAATCCTAAAACGACCAAGCAACTTCGTAGCAACAATAATACCCACATAGCGCATTCTATTACAATCTGGTTAAATAAATACAATATTACAGTAAAACCATTTTTATCTCGACTTTACATTCTTTAGTTTCATGTCTATTACTTAGATGGCGTTAAATACGAGATGATGATTGCAGGAGCAGTAAATAGTGACAAAAAAAACCTTTAGATGGCGCAATAACAAATCATCCAAAAAATTGCTATTTTATACATAGATGTAGAGGAATGCTAATGTTTCGAGACATATTAACTAGATGTCAGTACCGAATACTCGTGAAATTAAAATGTTCAAATGATGAAATTTACAGAGAATTTTGACAGAAAAAGATAAAGAAGATTTAAAAGTGTCGGATTTGGCCACTTAGGGTTTTGATCTATGTACCTATATCCTTATTTTGACAAGTTAAAAATAAATGCTGTTAGATTCATATAAAATAAAGCAAACTTTATGTAAGTATTTATGTAATTCCGTAAGTACAGTAATTTAATTTGGTTATAAGATTATGTACCTATTTCCCATATGTACCGAGCTTTTCTAAGTGATAGTCCACACGATGCGACAGATACAGGATGTCATAATGTGCGTTTCGTGCCTTGTAGACATGCATGTGTAACTCCGGATTCAAAGATTCAAATTATTCAAATTCTTATCAACTCCGAGGTGTTATTAACTTTAAACGTCTCTGTTCAATAGAACATATGATATAATGACCGTAACAGGAACGGTGTCAAGCACGTAACGTAGCGATTAGAACACTACTGTGCCCACTATCAATAGTATTCTGTTCTCGTATGTGTAATGCCCGGAGCATATCGGTTCTTGCAAAATATTCTTGCCGTGAAAATAGCTGCCGGTCCGGTCATGTCACGCTACGGTGTCAGCCGGTGGTGATGGAACTTTCTAGCGTTACTCGTTAGTAATTCATACAAAAAATATTATTTTGTTTGTGCCGGTAAGGTTTATGGTCATGATACGGTACAATGTAGTGGACAGACTCCTTAAACGTCCATGCGAGTACGGCGGAATTCGACAGATTCGTCGTACGAAACTGATTTCGAATTTCCGAACCTTAACGAGATGTAAAAAAAAGATAAAAGAGTACGTACGATTAAATTGTCAGTTCTAACTTCCTAAGCCTGTGAAGTACAAAGGAAAATAAAATCGATAATTTTAAGCGTTAGGTACTGTACTAACTGCAATAAAGTACACATTTAATTATTTTATTACATAACTATGCACCTACAACTACAGTATTACAAGTACTAATAAATTATAATATAAAACTAAATCAAACGCACCTACGGCTGTATTCTATTTGATACATATGATAAAACGAAAGTAGGTACTGTGAACTATACAAAGATAATGAATTCCAAATTCCATTCCAAAGATCTTTCATGTAGAGAAAATATGTAGGTGATTCTAACGAGTTAAGGAATCATTTAAGGGGAGTCGGATTTGCGAGGGGATTCGGACTAAGTGATTCAAATCACTCCCTGGAGTAGACAGTACGAAATTATAGTCGCAAGAGAAATCTATAATTTATAATATATAACAGTTAGTAAATGTATACCATAATGTACATATGTAAACTTAAAATTAATGGATACGTAACAAAAGTTTTAGTAGCTAATTAAAATAAAATTAGTTTGTTTAGTACACTTATGCCAACGAATAATCCAATCATCAAAACATTTTTTAAACGCTTTTTCCGGAATTGAGTTCAGTGCTCGCCGCGAATTCTCCTTTGTCTTCCACCGAATGAAAACGGGTGCCACGAAGTGGTAATTTGAGTTTAGGAAAAAGAAAGAAGTCGGCTGGAGTCATATCTGGTCAATAAGGTGGTTGCTCGATGGTATTTGTTGAGTTTTTGATCAAAAATTTATTCACAATGATGGCCTTGTGCGAAGGCGCATTATCGTGGTGCAAAATCCAAGAATTCTCTTTCCACAAATCTGGCCTTTTTCGTCGAATTTGCTCCCTTAAACGCCGCATAACGCCCAAATAATATTTTTTATTTACCGTTTGACCTTCCTGCAAGAATTCTGAGTGCACAACACTGCGATAGTTAAAGAAAACAGTCAACATGACTGACTTTTGATCAACTTTGGCGTGGTTTTTTCGGTTTCGGTTCAGTTGGAAGGCGCCACTCCGAAGCTTGTTGACTAGTTTGCATGGCAAACTCGTAAACCCACTTCTCGTCACCAGTAACAATGCGTTTCATGAATGTTGGATCGGAATTGACTTATTCTAGCATGTCCTCAGCGACTCTTATGCGATTGAGTTTTTGGAGAAAATTCAGGTCTTTTGGGACTAGCCGAGCGACAACATGTTTCATACCCGAGTGATTATTTAAAATGGTACGGATCGACTCGTGAGACCCAGAAAGTTCGGCGGCTATGTCTCTCAAACTTGAATGAGGATTTTCAGTCACTTTTTCCTTCACTTTTGCGATGTTAACTTCAGTTACAGACATTGATGGCCTACCAGAGCGAGACAAATCTTCCATCACATCTCGACCGCTTTTGAACGCTTTCTATCACTCATAAGCACGTGTTTTTGATAAAATCGATTCACCGTAAGCCTTCTGTAACATTTTCAGTGACTCCGAACACGAAATTCCATTGGCGATGCAAAATTTAAGACTTTATTCGATGTTTTTGTCCATTATATACAATATACACTAGAATGATATAACTAAAAACAGCACTGTATTTAATCTAAATAACAGATGCAACTCAAACTCCGCGCCAAAATGGAAAACAGTTGTGCCAATCTAACAACAACAAAAAAAAACAAAAAATTTAATTTGGAACCATAAACAAATCATCCGTTCCCGATACTTTCTTGACTGAATGTATATCAAACTCAGCCAAAATGGCTATACACAATGCAATATAATAATACGCAACATAACATAAACGTATTATCTCTTCATACCATTTCTCATTCGGAGAGTGCAAGGTATCAAGGTATCAAGGTTTTAGGTGTAATCTAATCAAACAATGATGCCGCTTATAGACATTAATAAACATTTGAGCTCACAGACGGCAAAGCAGAATCAATAATAATGTCAGGCTCCTATCGCCTATGCAAGTTTTTAAAATAAAACAGCCAACTTTTATAACCTGTGCGGGAATGTTACCAACTGGTACATTCTCTATGTATTTTTCTTTCTTTCCCCATACCAATATGGAAGTATGAATGAAAGCATGGAAGACGTAGAGAGTGTAACTACAATGTACGCTTAACGTAATATTGTATTACAGTATTTATTGCAGTACCGTAAATCAATTCCTACGCTATCATTTTATCCATGTTCATTTCTAATATTTGAGCAAATTACTTGGTTGTACATGTACATACGTAGCAGTTATACGTAGTGACTTAAAGGAACATATTAATCAGAAATAAATGCATTGAGTCTAACTTGAATTGATAGTTTCAAAATTAGAGCAATTTAGTTCATGGAAATATTATTTTTACTTTTACTTAGATATCATTATTTGCGAATAAGCGTATTTATTTTAGACTTTGGTTTGATAACTAGTAGAATCATAACACGATTATATGTAATTATACGAGATATAATATTATATACATATTGTACATTTTATTTCTCAAAGATCTTTTTTTTGTCGGTACGCCATCCCACCCTTAATACTTCAACAAAATTAATTATTGCGACATCATTTTAAGGATTATGTTCCCCGCTAATGACTAACAATAAACAAACTAAAAATTAATGGTTTCGTTAAAAATCTTTATTTTAAAAACTTTAATTCGTCTGCTGTCAGCGTCATCATTGACAATTTGTTTACTAACATGCATGAACAGATTACGATAGCATGACACCGCGCAAAATATTTACTCAATAGTGAAGTTACTACATTTAATAAAATTATAAATATTTGTAAAACGTATATGTAACGTACGTACAACATCGATATTAAGTATACTATGTTTTTTGTGTAAAAAAAGCTCATTTATGCAAAAGTTAGAAATAATTAAAAATTCTTAAGAAAGTAGCAAATCGCACTAGGTACGTGCGATTTGCTAAACTTTCTTTAAAATTTCTGTGAGATTTAAATGAGATTTAAAATCTCAATGATGCTATAAACGAAAACCTCATTACTCATTAGAAGAAAAAAACATCAAAGTAACGATGGGGGTGTCAGGATGAACACTGAAACATTGAATTAAAATTACATATCTCGAAATGAAAAAAGCGCAACCCTTATCAAGCGAAGGGAGGGATTGGTCAAGTCCAGTACAAGTATGAGTATTTGAACTCGTTTCAGTTTATTTTAATTCAGGATCACTTTGTCATCCGTATGTCCGACGAGTCCCTTCATCTCAAGAACGGATAAAAGTATCAAGTTATATCGAACACTGATGTCCCTTACAGGTGTAAAAAAGTTCAAGCTTCTAATGAAACGCAATCAAAATATACAGCCTTTTATGTACATAAACCAAAACCTATAGGGTACTTCCCGTTGACCTATAATCATGAAATTTGGCAAGAAGCAAGGTCTCACAACACTATAAAAGGAAAAAATCCAAAAATGCATTTGTAATTATATCACACTTTTTAGTCATGCCACAATTTTTTTTGTTTTTTTTTTTTTCAGTATGCGGTACAATACATATATTAAATGGCAAACTCCACTGTTAAAGTATTAGCCTTCCAGAAAGCAAATAATGATATAATATGTAGTAATTATTTATGGGGAATTTTCTTATTATTACTGAGATGTCATGTTCAATTTTTAATTTTACTTATTTCATATAAGTGTTAGTAACATGAACTAGTTTACTGTTTGGTTTTTACAATAAGCGCGCTAGTCCAACAATAATGATATTATGATTGTTCTATCATATAGGATTCCCCATTTCTTGAACCAGGTAACAGTCTCTCACTGAAACATATTAATCAACAAGAATTACATGCCTGCGAGCGTTACTCTTCCGATCCGCAATCACATTGAATGCAGTAGCACGCACAGCAATGTGGACCGACGCTCCGGGACAATGTTAAAATGCAATCTGTGAAATGATATAGCGCACGTAACCCGTTTTGAAAGTTTTATATTGGTTGCATTTGTGTACGTACTAAATTTTATGTAGAGTTAGCAAATAATATGTTTAATAAACCGACTTCAAAAACATCACTGAAAAGTACGAAATAAATGTCATTCACTAATCATAACACAGAAATAACTTTATACATACGATACAATAACTTATACAATCAGATTTGACAGTTACTGAAGTCGGTGCCAAGCATACCGAATTAGTAGACTTTCTGTTGTTGCACGTTAATTTGGCACCGACTTCGATGACATACAAAGGAGACGTTCCACGAATGTATGGAGCCCCGGCCTGCACTTTGTACCCTTATAATTTAGAAATTTTAATATTAAATAAGTGTTTTAATTATGGTTTCGTTAGTTCTTTCGTACAAAAGTATTATATGCACATATCATAGGCAACATCTAAATAAGATGGCGTCAATGACATATTTGATGTATTCCACTTTTAATAGTTAATTAAGAGTACTCTTTGTAACAAATTATATTGCAGGTCTAACTGTTTGAACATATTTAAAATCTCAAATAGTGGCCTGTTTACAGTTTGAACATATCCATACTGCAGTTTAGGGTATAAAAAAATTAACAGGAAATGAAATCTTTGACGCCTCGGGAAACAGATCAACCAAATCAACTTTTCTTTTGAGAAATGCAATATAGCGACAACAAATGTTAAGTCAACATATTAAATATGTTCTATTTTATTAATCTTGGTAAATAATATGGGTAAAGTATAAGTACTTAATAAAAAAATAACCTTGTTTGAGAAACAGGTCAAAGTCAAGCGAAATTAGAAAGAAACACGCTTGTTTGAACCTTGAAATGAAACTTCGAAATGCCTATTCTCCTCTGTTGTTTGATGTAAATAATCCCCTAAACCACTGAGGATTTTCGGAATCACTAGGATATACCTACATAAAGATATATAAAAAGTATTGGTACGTACATATAGTACAGTTGTCAAAAAGTAGGCGATAGTAGCTTTAAAACGAAATACATAACAATTACGGTAACGCGACTGTCGCATTTGTAGCTCGCTACAAATACTTAATCTGTGCTCTATAGTTTTTGACAGCGTTTTGACCGATTTCACCTGTGACGTGCGTGACGTTCAAAGTATATTCATACATCACAACTCCAAGACATTTTCAACTACACACGTTTTCAATAAAATAAAAATAATTGCGCTAAAAACTCTTTGATAAGTAGGTATTTTTGTTTAGTAAAGAATAAATTAATGGATGAGACTTTTTATCATCACTGTAATATTATACCTACATATCACATGAGTTTGATAGTAAATTGAATACTTCGCATTTAGTTTTGGAACGAACTCGTTATGTCGTACTTGTTGTCCATATAGTCCTATTAAATAATAAAATATTGCTCTTGTACTAAAAATATATAATAAAAATTGCAATTTCACTATTTTTCTAACAATCTTTAGATTTTTTCTCGATTTTCTAAATAGCGTACAAAGCGCGAGCCGAAAATAAAACATCTCCTTTAATTATCTAGTTATTTGTATCATACAGGGTTAATTGAAAAATACTAATAACCTATTAGTGCAAAATTCCTGTCTTCATATCTAATATTAAGTCTTGCCTAAAGAAATAAAAGATTGTCTTACCGCTAAAAATATCAAACTTAAACTAAAACAATATTTTTTTAAAAACATCGCAATCCTTATAATATTATAATATAAAAAAAATAAAAAAAGTAAAATTAATTTACTGTAATTAATATTTTTAACATACTATATAAAAATAATGTACTAAATACACACATCGAAACGTTCACACTTACAGTCACAAACACGTGTATGTGCAATGTGCATGAATTGAGTTTTTGTTATTTCTATGCAAACGAAATTACAGATGAATGACGGTAGTCGGAAAAAGTTTATGTACTACCAACCGGATATTTTTATTATTGTAATATGTTAGTTGTAATAATAATAATAAAAAAATAAAATAAAAAAATAACTTTTGTTCTACGACTTTTATCAAAACTTAATACGTTTTTCAAAAACTATTAGTTAAGTTTTGTTGTACTGTTTGAAACGTAATTATTTTTGTTTTTATATAAAGAAAAAGTTACGAATTATTAAAAGTCGTAGAACTAAAGCCATTGGGGATAATGTTAAGAACAAAGTACTAAGAGGTTATCAGTATTTTTTAATTTACCCTGTATATATGAAGTCATTTATATACTTGAGTTTTGACTAGTACCTAAAGGATAGTTGTTTTCTACTACCAGTGTATTTTTTTTAAGTCGTTTTAATTTTTTCTTAAAAAGTTTTCAATTTTTCTTTTTGAGTGACCTATTTAGGGTAGGTCGTCAATTGACTTCTTTTCTAATTCTGAAACGAAATGATATACAAAATAATCATCAATATAAATAAACCCTTACAAGCCATTAGGATTATTTGGTGTATCATCGAAATCCAAGCTCCAATATCAGTGAAATTTAAATGGACCACCTTGGAGCTATACCGAATCCAATGGAAACGAACGTTGATATTATTACTTTTAATTACTACACATTATTAAACTTCGATCTTGGCCTGGAAATTATGAAAGACGGTCCAAGTTTCTATTGCTTATAATATAAAAATTAAAAAATATCACATTTCAATCAAAAAGGGAGAAATCAAAAAATCTTAAGGAAAAGATTGATCCGCCTTCAAAAAAAACACTAACTATCCATTACTAATAGAAACTCAAGTACAATAAAAACAACTTTATAGGTACGATACACTTATAATTAGGTTATTTTGTACTTTTCAGTGTTTTTTTCGACGTCGCTTCAGTGGTTCAATTTTTTTATTTTTTTTTATTTCTTCCTTTTGTGACCTTAGCCTAAATAAATATCTAGGGCAGATCTACAATTAACTTCTTTCTAATTCTGAAACGCAACGGTATACAAGAAAATCCTCAATATAAATAAAGGTTATAACTAGTTTGCGTTATTTGGTGTATCTTCCAGGTCTAAGCTCCAATACCTGTGAAATTTAAATGGGACCACCTCGAAAGTATACGCTTTACCATATTACCCTTTCGGTCTACACTTGACGAAATTATTGGCAAACATACATAAAAAAAAATATAAAAAAATACATACAGACGAACATAGAATCTCCTCCTTTTTTGAAATTGGTTAAAAATACGAGATTGTGTCTCTGTGCAATGAACGAATGATTTTATCATTTGTCTGATTTATTTTCATATCTACATTTGAACGATTGAATCTCCAAAAATGAACGACTGACAAAGCTCTAACCTTGAACGATGTACAAAATTTCGCTTTGATGTCTCATCACGACGACGAAGACGTAAGAAAGCGCGTCGACGCAGAGCGTTCTGGTTGCGCAAAATTGGAAGCTTTGTGTCGCTTTAACTCTGCGTCAATGTGCCTTAAGCCTTAGTGTTAGATGGAGTATCAAAGTGCGATTTTGTCACGACCGATGCTTTTCCTGTGTCGAATGGCAAATGGCAAATGTATGTATCTACGTAATATTATAATCTGTAGTTATTTATTAACTACATAAAATGTGCATTTTTTGAGTTCCGAAATCTTAGTTATATAATACATACACACTTTATTTTGAAGTTTTTTATTTTTTCAATTTATTAATTGTTCATATGTGCTTACAATTTGACAGCTTTGTTTTCATCATATCAGTAATTTTACACAAAAATGGATAAATGTTATTCATTGATACTTATATAATACATACACACTTTATTTTAAAGTTTTTTATTTTTTCAATTTATTAATTGTTCATATGTACTTACAATTTGACAGCTTTGTTTCCATCATATCAGTAATTTTACACAAAAATGGATAAATGTTATTCATTGATAATTCGAAGAGCATTTTCTGAACTTTCACATTCTTTAAGCATTCTAGACAAAATACTTGTACAGATTATTTCTTTGAAACCTTGGTTGCTGACTCTACATCTAAAACAAATAATTATAATTTTTAAACATTCATTCATAATTCCTATATCGGACCTTACTACTTCTAAACTCATGATTCACTGGTACGTGACGTCTTAAGCGCCAGTCCCTAGAATCTAGATAAGAGTCAGCCGCAAGGTCGGCCATTATTCAATGCCTTTGTTAGTGACCAAATGCTTAGTGACATCGTTAATTTTTTATTTTATTAATTGTCTTTACTTATCGTGTAGGTGAATAATAAATCACTTAACCGTACGTATTGTCATTTTTTATGTTAGGTCATCATTGTCATAATTATATTATATTAGGTATGATACTTATATTTTTACTAGGGCTTAACATCAGAAATTCAGTCCACAGCTTGGGATGATACCGGCACATGGTAAAAGTACAACCATTCTGTGCGCAAAAAGACTTGGTTACTTCAGGCGTATTCCTGTGTACAAACTACACATTATAAACAAACAAAATTTACTTTTTTGGGACTCCGTAGTTGCCAAAATGACGGAACTGGAACCCTCATATTTTCGACATATTTGTCTGCTTGTTCGTATGTCGTGTTCGTGTCGTATGTTCGTATGTCGTTCATTCGTACGTCACACCCATTTATTCTATCACTTTTTTATCCACTTAGCGTATGGAGATACGCTCATAAAGAGATAAACTGGTAATCCATATCAAGAAATTAAAAAAAATATGAATTTGGATAATTTTTTTTTGTTTGATTAAATTAAATTAATGTTTTCTCCAAAATTCTCCTACGGAATCCTAAGTGAATAATGTCTGACGTGCATCTGGATTTTTTTTATAGAACAGATAATTTTTTATTAAGTTTTACACTAATTAAATAAAACAAAATAGTGACTTGTCACATTTTACTTTTATTGTTTATTTGCAGTAGGAACAAGAAAACGGCACGGATTTATTATGTATTTTAGGATTCTAGTCTATAATATCCGGTACACATATGTCGAAATAAAAATATATGTAGGTATTTTTAAAGTTAGAGTAAAGAGAGATTACACAGACTCTTGTAATTTTAATGACTCTGATACACTGTTGTTTCAGGTATCTGCAAAAATACTGAAATGAGTAAGTAGAGTGTGTTTGTTTTAGGTAATTTTAATGTTGTGTAATTACTAAATGATGACTGCTTTAAAAATTGCCCAGCTATATTACGGAGCTTACTACAATCCTATGTTACTAAAACTCGCCTAAAAAGTATGTACAAAATTAATTCGACATTAATAATATCTAAGATTATTAACAATATAAGTACTAACTTATTATGGTCGTTTCACGGAAACATTTCGTAGTTGAAGATATATTGCTCTGTAGATGTGAAGGTATGAGAAAAGCTAGACGATCTGTATTATTTTTTGATTGCTAATCTATTCATAAAAAATCTTATAATGTAAATTCTATTGGAGAAAACCAATCACATATACTCATTGACCTGTACGGTTATAAAAAACAACATTCATCGGTGACCGTTTCATTCGCGACGTAATCAAAATCTTGATCGATTTTAACAAAAGATCTATAGATCACTGATCGATCTCTCACTGTGATCGGGAAAGTGATCTTTTTGAACGCATTATTGATTTTAAATACGGCGTGGATGTTCTTTTATATGAGGGTGTAATGTTGTACAAAATAGCACCAGAAGCTAAAAAGAGATACACATTTTATTAGTCGTTTAATAACCTTCGCTCCGATAAATTTTTTAATGCAATAAATGTTGCGCTAGATATTTATTTTATTATGTATTTCACGATCAGGTCAATACTTTTTTTATCGAAATTATATTTTAACTGTACCTAATATCAGTTCAACAAAGCTACTCCAACAGAAATAGGAATATTTGTAATCGATGTTTCATTTTTACATCTGGAGAAAGATTGATTTGGACATAAATTTAGCAATTAGTTGCAATTGGTCCTTTTTAGTGTGACTAATAAAAAAAAGATGACATTTTGTAAAGATTTTTATATTTGGGTTTTATTTTTTTTACCAGCTTACCTACAACCCGGATTAAATCTGGAGATTAAAATCAAATTACACACTTAAAAAAATGTTTAAGAAAAGAATTAAACATACTTTAAAAAAACACTGAAAAGTACAAAATAACTATCCTTTACTAATTAAAACTCAAGCACAAAAGCAATTTTATAAATAAGAAACAGACACTTATTTAGTTAAATTTGACAGTTACATAAGTCGGTGCCAAGCCTTCTGTTGTTGCACATTGATTTGGCACCGACTTCAATAACTGTCAAATTAAATTATATAGGTATTTGTTTCATATTTATAAAGTTATTTTTGTACTTGACTTTTGATTAGTATAAGATAGTTATTTTGTTGTATTCAGTATTTTTTTTGAAGTCGATTTAATTTTTTTCTTTAAAGTTCTCATTTCTGAGTGACCTTGGCCTTACCATAATTATTAGGTGTATCTTCGAAGTCCAAGCTCTAATATCATTGAAATTCAAATGAGACCACGTTGGAACCATGTTGAATGAAAAAAGAATCATTGAAGTATTGATATCGGTTCATAAACACAGCAGTTGTGCCCGAACATACATTATTTGAAGTCGGTTAAAATACGACAAACCTAACTGGACATTTCGTTTGTATTTATGTATTTGGATGATAATATCATTACATTTGAATATTAGGTACCTACGTCATAGTTAGTGTCTAACTTAATGATAGTTAGTGGGTACATCCAATAATTATTACAATATCTATGAACGATTTCTAACGGCGATATTAATATATTTGAGTTTCCCGATATTTCGCGATTTCGCCAATTAACCCGCGACGGGTCTTGCAATAACATCGTTTATCGGGAAACTCAAACATATCAATATCGCAATAAGAGCCCGTTAATTTGCATTGTAATAATAGATACAAACCGTGAAACTAAAAAAGTACATCTAATAATGTTCGTCATGTTTTTAACACGTTCCAGACCTATTTATAATTATATATATGTCTGCACGTCTGTAATGGACACCATTCGGGAGAACATGAAAGCAATACCGTCATTTGCTTTTATAAACTAAATACAGGTGATGTTTTGTAGTTATAACATAATCACCTCTATGAATATATTCCTTAATTCCGTCTGGCGACACAAAGACGCTGCAGCCTCGAGGCGGACCCTGAGCATTACCCTAATGACCACACCATTATGGTATCTGACCATATACTCTCGTTTATTAGGGATAATAACTTTAACGAGTTTTTTATTCTTGGACGTCAAAACTTTTGAGTAAGAAAACTGCCATCGCGCCCGAGGCAGTGTCAAATTATGAAGCCTAGAAATTTTGATATTATCGGTTCTATTGTTAGTAATTTTAAAAGAAAATTAATAGGTGGTGCTGGACAAAATAATGGAACCCATAAATGGTTCCATAATGTGCCTGTATTTTAAATGCAACAAATGAAACACAAGCACAGGGCTCGTTATACTATATAGTCGATGGTATATTAAGTTGTCACTTTATTGTAAATGCAAATATTGCTAGTAATTCATCAAGGTGGGAATTTTGTTTGTTTGGGTTTGGGTTCACCTTGTACAGTGACATGGTTCATTAGAATAAAGCCAGATATTGCACACATTATTATTATTTTTCGTCCATATCATGCAGTGTCTAACACCAGGCGTGCCGCGTGCGCGGCCATACTCCACTATCAGTCATGCGCATCGCTACACCAATTACGAAATTACAAGTTATGTCAATCAACCACTATCATTTGAGATATATCTATCTAGCACGACATTCGTTCATCCCATGTTAATTTAGTTTTATAATGGAAACTGGTTATTGACGATTCTTGGCGTAATGGAACAGTATAACTGTTTGTTTTAATTAATCTATACCATGTGTGAAATGATATGAGTGTTGCTAGAGATAATTCTGTAACGCGTGATTCCTTGTTCAGATTACTTTAAGCACTAGGAGACCACTTGAAGTGTGACATAATTACAGTGTAATATTGTTGTAGTTATGTCAATGTCTAAAATCAAAATAGCTTTTAATAGTCCTCACTATACAATAATGTTTGTATTGCTAAACTATTCCATGTTTCATGTACGTATAGTATATGTATATAGTAACATAATCACTAATCAGTTATATACGTATATTATCTAGCCGAATAGAGACAATAGGTAAGTGAAGTCTGAAAAGACCAAGATAGACTTATAAGGGTCAGACAGTCCAAATGCAAATCTAATACATAAAAATTAATGTTTGTGCGTTCGTATTTTATGGGCTGCTATATCGTTCATCTGATTGCGATGAAATTTGGTACGGAGATAGATTGAATCCTAAGAAAGGACATAGGCTATTTTAAAGATAAAAAACACTAATGAAATCGCGGGCATCAGCTAGTATGTGTATAAAATAATATTTGACTTAGTTACTTGCGGATTACTCTCAGGTCGGGTATATTGGACGCTTCGCACTCCGTGCTCTCTGAATACCACTTTAGGATTACAGCGCGAAGATATGTATATGTGTATGTATGTATATTCGGGTATATATATTTCACGGTTATATTCGAATGCGCGGTGGAGTATATATAACTTCCGAAAATATCCCGTGTTGGTTGTGGTTTATTGGAACAAAAATTATTTTAATTTGAAAATAGAATGTAAAAACGAAAGAATTACTTGTTGTGCGTAATGTATTCCTAAATTACGGTGACTTGATTACTCCTTTAATTTCAACTGCCGTTTCAGGATTATAACATAACATAACATAACATAACTTCACGCTGTATCCCCAACGGGGTAGCCAGAGAGGACGGAGCGCCAGGAGTCGCGGTCCTTACACACCTCTTTCGCTTCCTCAAATCTCATCATTCTCCTCACACATTTTCGCCTAGGTATGCGAGTGCTTTTGACATTTCCGTCTGCTAACACTCTGGCTATTTGATCTTCATAAGTCAGCCTTGGTCTTCCTTGGCTTCTTTTACCACTCACTTTCGCTCTGTATATTTTCTTCGTCAGTCTTTCATCACTCATTCTTTCCATGTGCCCGAACCATCTAAGCATTCCTTTCTTCATTTTTACAATAACACTGTTGTGCAACCCTGTCATACTGCAGGTTTCAGGATTATTATGTGAAGAAATGCACAATATATGTATTTAAATAATTTACATGGGTTGATGTTAAATTGTTTTATCAATCGCATAATTACACGTAATTATTATTATGTAACATTTAAATAAAGTTAATCATTAACATTAACATTTAAATAAAATTTAATCAAAATAGCTACTAATAAGTATAAAAAAGTCGACTATTATCTGCATATCATTTTAATTATTGACTTATTTCAGCTATATTCACATTTTATATATATTATATATATTGATACATACATACATATCCTCACGCTGTAACCCTATATATTGATAAAATATAAAATTAAGTCATAACACCAAAAACACAGCTTCCATTTAAAATTTTTAAATAACCGAACGTACAATTAAATCAACTTCATTACTTTATACAACATAAAAATCTCAATTGCCAAAAACATAAACTTAGACTAAATCTAGATAATGAAATAAAACCAAATCATTAGTTTCCACTGACCTTGCGGTCTCAGGCACCGTTATTGCAAACTTTTTTCAGACAAAACTACAGGGGCGCTGCTATTCCTCTGATCTCTGGGCCGCAAAAGGAGCGACTTGATATGAAATATAAAGAACCATTTACATTATACCACAAAACTTATTTAATACTTACTATTATGCACATAATTGTTGATATCTGCACAAGTTACTTCATCTCGTGGATCCTTCAATATAGTCACCGGCTTCATGAAGTACTTCGTTCTCAAGTTTGTTAGTTTTTCACAGTGCGTGAGTGAGACTGGAATTCGTCGTGAACTAAATCGCTCCGTTGACCTGAGAGATCATGTTTGAACTAGGTCGTTCACGAACGACAAATGAGATAAGAGCACAAATTTTGTGTACGATACAATATTATCACAAACTACATCGAAAGTATATGATGTGGTTGTGTTTTCTCGGCGTAAGTTTATGATTGTGATCTTATGCAACATATTGTACATGCATCTTATGTATTTCTATGTATATGCATCTAATTAATATATTGCATATGCATGTTATGTATATCTTATGTGTAGTTTTAGGTAACATCTTCATTGCGTTATTGTAAGTTTATTTGAAAGTTCTGATAATGTTATTATATGTAATCAAAGTTATGTTTTAAATTTATCGAACATTAAAAGTATAATGTACAGTCTCCGTTATGAGTTCAGTCGGGACGCTATGGCGAAGACAGTTTTGACTATAAATAAGTGTGGTATTGTATTCAATGTATGCCGCTACTGTTCGCTTGGCGGCAAAACACAAAAGAATTTGGAATCTTATACCATAACTAGACGTCCATGTTCAGCTCACTCGTTCTTGGAGGCTAAGTTTCCCAAGATTATATGTGATTTGTTGTTCATCACTACTAAAAAAAAATTAGAATTAAAAAATAGTCAAGAAAATTAAAAACAGAAAATAATCAACGAAATTAGAAATAACACAGAGAAACATAAAGTTTTATTTTAGATGTTTGTTGCAGAATCTGTTCTTCAAAAACTTTTAGCCAAGTGCGAGTCGGAATCGTACATCGAGGATTTCTTACTATCACGAACATAATACATGTTTGTGTTATGTATTAATCAAAAAACTTACGTCGACTTTCATTCAGGTTAGAATCAAACTTGACTCAAATTTGACCGGTTTTTATGATTTAATGAATATTTTATGTTATACTTTGGAATTAGTACTATAACCACACCATGTTTGACGCTTCTATGTTTTGTCTTTTTTACAATGGAGTAAAAACAAAAAATATTGAAGAAGAAAATATACTACTAAGCATCCTACTAGGTACGTCTATTATCTGTTAACATTCTATTAGTATACATTATAAATTCGGCTGAATTAAATGGTAAACGTTATGATTGCTTCGATGGTTTTTATTCTTCATTTCGCTTATCGGTAACAATAAATAAGTGATATACAATGGTTGTTATATTACAAATCATGTAACGACGGTTAAATCACAAATTTTAAATCACATCGTTGTCAATAGTTATTTTAACACACGCGCGCGGGGGTTTATCGCAAACTCAGTCGCATGCGGTATAATAACAGAATACAATTATTCCAGTCATCTGAAAATAAAAAAAATGTGTTAATTAGATACAATATATATACTTACAAAATTCAATAAATTTTAAAAACGATTATGAATTACCCTTAGGTAGCATAATTTAGAAGAATGTTCAGGAAACTTTTAGAAAATTGACGAATACTACCATTTTTGAAGGCTGATAGCTAAAAATACAACTAATTCGTGTGATCTATTGTAATCAGTCCTTATTTTTTATCAAGTTCTATGTGTTATAACTCTCTGACTGGAATATATCCATAAAAAGTAGCTAAACATTTTGAGCGGAAAAATTAGTGTATTACTGTTAGATACAGTATGTACATACTGCAGCAAATAATTACGTTATGTATAAAAAACTGTTTGAAATTATGGTGTCTGAATCTTTAAACTTTTTTAACTTCTCATTTTAATGCTTGAACTACATTAGTGATACATAACTATTTCATTAACAATAAGTATACATACATTATTATTTAGATTATTGTAGTACTGAAAAAGATCGGTCTCGCCTCCTGGCTGTTTCTGAGAAGGAGTCAGGACACTGGTTGAAAGCAATACCTTCAAAAAACTTAGGAACCGTAATTGACAATACCACACTTTCTCTCAAAGTATCTCTTCGTCTGGGGCCCAGGACCAACCTTCCTCACCGTTGCCGCTGTGGGGATCTCGTCGATGAACTAGGTCACCATGGCTTATCCTGTTTACGTAGTGCGGGCCGCATGTCACGACATGCTGCCTTGAATGACGTCACTCTTGGGCTCTTGTCGCCGCTGGCGTTCCTGCAGTCTTAGAGCCTGTAGGTATTGCGCGCAGCGACGGCAGGAGACCGGATGGTTTGACACTCATTCTTTGGAAACTTGGAAGATCGCTGGTGTGCGATGCCACTTGTGTCGATACACTTGCTGTTTCCCATGTGCCGGCGACTTCCAAGTCAGCAGGTGCCGCGGCCAGCACTGCCGAGAACTTGAAGCGGCGTAAGTATGCGACTCTCTCTGAGAGTTTCATATTTACGCCCTTTGCAGTCGAAACTTTGGGTCCCTGGGGCCCCGAAGCCCATCGACTGGTTTCTGATATTAGTAAGAGACTGGTCGAGGCTTCGGGAGACCGCCGGGCTGGCAGCTTCTTCCGCCAACGAATCAGTTTGGCTATTCAAAGAGGCAATGCTGCCAGTCTGCTGGGTACCTTAAGCAATGTTAGCTTTCTAAGCGGCAACTTTGAGGAAGTTTATTATTTAAGATAATGTGTAGTTTTAAGTTTGTAAATATTAACATATGTATGCACTTTTTTGTTATTAATAAATACAATTATTTTTCATTATGTACATAGGTTCATATTCATATTGTATTACTAACTGCTAACGAGGATATCGAAAACATAAACAATTAAATCATCCAAGTTGTCCACTCGGTGTATTACTTTCAATTGCAATAACGATTGAACATAAATCGAAGATCCTTGCGAGGGACATATGAATAGAGTCGGTTCGTAGTTGTAGTTAATAAATTAATCGAGTCGTGATACAATTATTATTGTAATGATGACTGGCTCCCGATTTCGCAGAGGAACGAAGTGCCGCCTTATATCGTAATTGAATCTGGCGTCTCGTTAATAAAGACAGGTAACGGTTAACGTTATTTTAGAAAAACGAATATTTTTATTTAGTATCATTATTGTAATGTTTTTTAAATATGCCATTGTAATACTGCCATTGTAATTTTGGGTGTGTATCGCATTCTTTTAATTTCACCCTCACACATAAACAACACCACACGCGCACACACACCTCTCACACACGCACGCACACACGCACGCACACACACACACAAACACACACTTATAACTCTTATATAAAAAAGTCACATGTTAAAGACTTTTTTCCTTAATATTCCTTGTATATCTTAGTATATATGCATTTGTTTTATTTGTATAATTTTTATAGTAAATATGCCTTGTCATATGCATAGTTTTAGGGTACATCGCTGGCTCCTGAGATACAGTCTTGCAACTAGTTCGAGAATCAGAGGATTTTCCCATTTTCTGTACTTTGATTTTGATTGGAATAAATTATTATTGTTATTATTAATATATCTATTAAGTATAATTTATAGGCAGCCTTACTTACTAAACAATAGTAATAAATTAACAATCTGTAGGTATTTTATTGAATTTAGTTATGAATTTTTCTGCGCTTTTGCGCAACTGAATTTAATTATCCTGTACGATATGTATGTTCTATGTGAAATTGAAACCAGTGCAACAATGCATAACAATAATCATTTGCATAAATCGTAACTAAGTTTTATGAGTGCTATAAAAAAGAATATGGGAGTAATTGAAAATTGGAATATCAATAAAAGAAACGCTGTTTTTTTCTTTTGTCGTTGCAACTAATAATATATTATCTACAAATATGTATTCATTATAAATAAACTGAAGTTTATGTCCGTTAATAACTGTCAACTTCAAATAAATTAAGTCCATCACTAGCAATATGGTGTAACGATGTACAGTTCAACTTTCATACGAGTATCGTCTCTGCCACGTTTTATGGTTTTTGATCCAAATCTAAAATTGGTTTCTACTCCTCAAGATTGTTTCTTGAGTTATTCTTTTAACTTTTATGGTATACGTCAACTAATATTTTATGCTGTACCGTATTATCGAGTACTACATCTTATATTATTAGAACTACCGAATTTAATAAAAAAATGCAATTCACTTGGCGTACATTGTAAATACAGTGAAAATTATCTTTTTTCTCTTTATCGATTAACTATTTTTGTGGAGATCGCATTATAGTACATTAATTGCTATTAACATTATACTTAATCATTATTTTTTCAATAATATTATACACATAAAATTTCGATTCATGCATACATACTTATTTTCACGTTGTCCCTAAAAGAGAGAATGGAACACTCAGCAATGTGTCTCTTCATACTGTTTTGGTTTTATGAGTTGACATTAGAATAATATCTATTTTCGAATAATATTTCAATTGTCGACATATTTTTAGTTCATAATAAGCAGTGCGTATATTTGGCAACGAGTAATTTTCAATATTTCATACTTACACAATTTTTCTAGCTAATGCCAATACGCGAAAAAAAAACTAAATTACCAATTGGTGTCTTAAGAACTCCTGTAAAGATTGTGATAGCGTACTTTTAATAAATTGCGTCAATTCATAATAAATATGTACCAAAATTCTATTTTACTTTTAAATCTAAATTTAAAACTTCGATGAAAAGAAATATAACTAAGTGAACCTAATATATATACATATATAGTTTCCACAATGCATAAGAACATGTTGTATTATCTGTACATGTCATGTGAAATTAATGAATTTAAATATTGTGGACCCACAAATGATTGATTATAATTACTAACAGATTGGTAATTTTTTCGATACCTACAACCTACACTATAATTACGTTTCTAGTGCATCCTATTAAAAAAACATATTTACAACAAAAACTTATCCGGTGTAGAATCCATCAGCCACAAGATTTATTATTAAATCGATGGCGATATAATGAAATCGATACTGACGTAATGTGGAGCAAATAACCACTCTGGAGCGTGGTACAAAAATTACTATAATCGAATTGGATGCGAACCGGCTACCGTGAGGCTATCAAAATTCCAAACCTTGCTCTCGAACTGGTTGTAAAGGATTGTCTAGTGAACTTATGGTTTGACAAAGAAAATATTCCCTTTGGTACCTCTAAAAGTCTTGGACTGTCAACTTTCGATATACGAAGTCTATATTTAAAAAAAAAAAATATAATATTAAACTTTGTGTCTATACTGGACTTAACCTGTAAATATTCAAATTCTTATAATCATACTAATGTTTAATTATTGAGTCAAGCATTCGTGAAATCTTTAACGCTCTGTTTTTATTAGCGTAAGTGCTTGTTTTAGTAATCATTGATTAGTAAAGTTATGTAACATTAATCACTACTCAAAATATGAACGAGGTCTAATGCTGAGTTGATAACATTTGGATATCTATAAAATAAGTAGCGGATGTGTAGCTAAGTTTTAACAATTTCTCTTCTCTTTATCTTTCTACTATCAGTATTCAGTTTACTTCCAAAGGACAGAAGAAGTATTTAACCTAGCATGTTTTTTTATGTTATTTCACTCAAAAAGAAACTATTTTCAAATTAAAATGCCAAACCAATATTAAAACAATGAATAGGACCCAATGTGCTTTTATAATAACCGTGTTACATCAAATATAAAATTAAATTTTTGATTTGCAAAACGTTTCACTCGTTAAAATTATTAACAACATATTATGCATATCCTGCTACAAATTATCAAGTTAAACACATTGTTGCTAATGATCGGAATTCGTTAAATAACTTACAATACTCAGCAATAACTTTGTTGTTGAAAAGTTAATTAAGTTGTGCTTGTGCATTAATATATTATGTACCTACAAACAAATTATGTAAACATTTTTAACTTAGACGAGCGAAGGTAACGAAATACAGATTAAAATTAGGTATGTTTAAGCTTAGGTGTATTCGTTTTAGTATATAGATATGTTAATCTCAGGTTAACAACATGAGAAATAAGAAAGATATAAGAAGATTTATTTATGAAATTATTACTTGATCTATAAATATCAATAAATAAAATTAAAGCCTGCTATAATCTCAGTAATACAAATTTTTTATCAGATCTATGTATTCTCTAAGAAATGTTTAATAAGTTATCATTTAGGCAAGTGGAGTTCGTTTTGTTAAAAATACCGTAACCAAAATAAAAAAATCGACAGTTGCGAGTCAGTTATGAGTTTAAACAGAATAAAATACATACATGTGCATGTAATTAGAATCTTATCAAACTAGTATCAAAACAAAACCACAAAATCGCCACGTACGCATGTAGTAAGGTCATTACTGCATATCTTTTAAAGTGAGCCGTAAATTAGACAGTAACACAGGAAACGGCTTCTTAGCCCGTCACTGGACTTGTGATTAGCGATCACTATGATCACTGATCGGCTATCACTTGTGATCAGTTGATCACTGACGGCCGAGAGCCCGTGGCTGTAAAAAGTGATTCAAAGATTACACATTTTAGACACCTACGTCTTTTTACGCCTTATTATTTATTTTTCCTAGCTCAAGTCGACGTTGATCTATATTGTCTATTTATTAACATTTACACACATAAAGGATAAATATAAACTCTAGATTATTTGTTATAGCTGAAAACATTTACATCAAAAAAGCCGAACGGCTATCACTTCGTAAGGAAACAGCGCCGCAAGTATTGAAATCATTGTACGTGAATTGTCTTCGAATTCGAAATGGCGGCCGATTGACATATTTGATGTAAATGTGTGATGTGTTTACTGGCGGAACGGCTTATTTTGGTTCCTTCAAAAGTGAAGCTGAAGTTTCTTCTTAAATCTGTGATAGACTGGTGTATATAAAATATACATAAATCAATACGTAATTTAGACATTACGGTCAGACATTGTCGTTCGCATCACATACATTACATTACTAATCACTACATTGTGTAAAAGGAAATTACCGGTGCGCAAATCTTTTTATTTGTCTGACTGAGTTAATCTAAAGAAATTATTATTAAATAATTATGATTTTCTGTACTTATAAAACGGCTTACCAATTCGGGGGTCGAGTTTGCCGCGTATCATATCGCATTACAAATTGTGGACGGATGAAATCAAGCCGTCTTTAACAAAAGTATTACTGTGTTGTTTTTGTGGTTTGTCTGTTAATTACATTTATTCTATGACATGTAAGTAAGCTCAGTAACCGTGTGTTTAAGTAAGGCACGATAATTGAAGATATGCTAGTATGATACATACCAGTCTACTACCAGATAGTGACTGACGTGTGATTACTTTGTGCTCAACTAGGAAAGATTAAACACGTGGGCCATAAAACAAGCGATTGAGAGATGTATACATCGCAGTCTCAATTTTACGTCTCAAATAAAAACATCATCACGGATTGTCATCTTAGAAACAACATAAATAAAAGAATGATAAAAGTAATACTTGTTATTATATACACACATGTAACGGTATAATGGTAATAATTATTATTAGTGATCTGTTTGAGGTTTTCGCTGTAACTAAAACCTAAAACCTTGAGTGCTTACTTGTGTGTTAATTTTTGTAAAATGTTGAAATAAGTGTTTCATTATTTACATATAGTGGTATTACATTATTTTGACATAGAGATGTTTTAAGTAAATCTAACTAAAGATAATATTTTATTGTACAAATCAGTCCATCTTACATTTTAAGAGTTAGTTTTCAAAAAATAAATCACTTGTTAATTTATTTCTAAGTGCGATTTGAGTCTAAGTGCGAATTTTTATAATACCCAGGTGTTACCCGTACAATAGTTTTCCACCTTTTTCTTGGCTTTAAGGGATGAATAACCAAAAAGCTTTTGTTTTTGGTTCAGGACACATTAAATATTTTAAACAATTAGGTAGAATAAATATTAATTTGTATAAATTATTCAAAGACATATAACCCACGTAGAAAAATTATTTCAATTACATATTAATATTAGTATATAATAGCAAAAAGTTAATAAAACTAATTGCTGTCACAAAAGAAATATTAAATGTGTGTTTTGGAAAATGGACATCTTTGAAGCTTTTTTGATACAATCGCTTTTTTTAGGGCTTATATTGAAAATGTATGTTAGGTACCTGTTTACATTGCAAGCTTTTAATCTATTTTCTGGTCGAATGTCACATAATACAGGATGCTGTAAAATTTTAAAAAGATGCAACAGTATCGTCAATGTTAAAAGTAATCGACTCTATTAATTAATTACTATGATTTTATTTGAATATTAGTTTAAATTTGATTTTTTTGATCTTAACGTAACTTCTAATCATATAGATTTTTTATCTGCCTATATTTTTAAAATCCTTGATTATAAGGTGTACTTGTCTTTAATATAGTGTACATGCATACTAATTAAAAATTCTTTGAAATTAAACACATTATATGAAAACAAATGATAGAATATTAACAGTTTCATCATTCATATGAGTTATGATATGTGAAGTAATCAAAAATACATGATATTTTTTGTTTACGATCCTTGGTACATAATGTACTGGTAGGGTGTCCATAATGTTATTAATTTATGATTTTATTTAAGTTACTTATCAACGACAACGATAGAAAATTAAAGTCAATAAGTGACGCTGATTTCAAGGTTTATTGAACTTACTGATATTTCAACCCAATACAAATATAAGTTTAAGTAAAAAAGTGGTAACGTATAAAAAATAAAATAAAAAATTTGTTAATAACGAAATGGATGTCAAAAAGCTTTTCTTTCCTTTATTTATGTTTTCAATATAAATAGTCAAGGAAACTGAAGCTCACGCTAAGACTGTTTATTGCGCAAGTGATACATTATCGTAGCGGTTGCTAGTATTGGCATGCTACGATAAATTATGATGTTCATCATAATTTGAAAAAATACTTATGGTTTACATTGAGAAAAAGGAGCGTGCACAATTTTAGTCTTATATCGCACAAAATATGCCAGTGTAAATTATCATAATTAACAAATAAAAACACACTAAACGTTATATATTTATAGTAAAGTATATATCTACATTATATTGGCATACAGACGTAGTAAGTGTTAATTTTCTGAAAACTAATTTGAGAAATCGAATAGAAATAAAAAATCCTTTTTTGTATTTTAATTAGCCAACTAAGACTAATGAAATAACAAATAAGGAGGGCTAATGAATTGGATGTCTGTGTGTGAATATGTATGTAATAAAATGCTCAAAAAATAAGCAGATTGAAGTTTATTTAATTTTACAGTTTATTGTAAATAATAAACATTTTAAACGAAAATTTTCATTTAATTAAGGAGAAATCTTTTTATAAGCAAAAAAAAACTGTTAAATCAATCTTTTTTCCATGTAAAATGTTAACATCGCCAATAAGCCGCTTATAACAGTCCCGCAAATAATATAACTATGCCATGTTATCATAATTGCAATACGAGTATAGTACGAGTACGGTAATCCCGAGAACCTGTCGACTGATTTTAGTGCGGTTTTCGCTGTTTTGATCTGCGTTACTCTATCTCTATACGGTTTACGTGTGTTAATAATATCGCCCTACTATTATACTTTTAGTAGCAAAGAATTAATAGTAATATCGAATGTATTCAATTTTCCGTCAACGTATTTTTATGGTATAGCCTATGACTGTAAAAAATAAATCGTGCTCGGACAAAGTTGAATCGTGTCAGTAACTTACGTAAAAAATATTAGTCACTTAAAAAAAACTGAGTTTCGATGAACGTTTTTTTGTTATTATTGGTAATTAACATATTTTCACCACTTCTGTCTATTTGAATCATCTGTGAATTACCGTTCAATGAATACTAATGAGGCACACCATTAATGTCATATTGAACGTAAGTTGAAATCAAAGTTTTTATAGTATTACCTACCATGAATAATATGAATAGTCCTCAATTTTATAGAATGTAACATCTAAATCATATTTCCATGTTAAAAAGCGCTGTCATATACTAATCGTTCCATAAATCTCATAGTAAAACCACCTCATATTAAGTTGTCCTATACAAAATCATGGTCACAACAGAGTAATAACTGGAAGCCGGTATCGAACCAGCGTTAATGATTCGCCGGAGGCATGCTCTGTATCAGTAGCCTCATCGTGCCCCATCTGCCCCATCGGTAGGCATGCCTGCCAGCGACATCCCATTATACTCACCGCATCGGCTTTCTTGCTGTGTAAGTGTTGAACGGACTTAAACTCGCTTTTGGTAAGTTTTTTATGCACTCGTTGTTAGTAAAAGAATAAAGAAGGCTTACCTTCCAGTTGAATAAGACTACGGTAGCTGTGTCATTGTTGGCAGCAAACAAGAACATTTTCAGAAGTTACGCAATTGTCAAATTGTAATGCAAATCGATACAATTGCAGTTATTTGAATAATCTTCGTAGTTATGAGATGTGTACTTTTTCTGTCTGATCATTTAAGTATTCAGATTTTGACGTACTTTTTTCTGTTATATATTAATATAATTATTAAATATAAATATTTAGTTGTATAATTTTTCAAATGATATAATTGTGTCAATGCAGTGCAAATTCTATAACTATAAGAGAAGTTCAAAGTAATTGGAACTCCAGGTGTATAAATAAAATATTATGACAGCCAATTTCAGGCCAAGTTCTTGATAAATAATACTATTAAACCATGACATATAGTAGCTCATCCGTATCCGTAGGGCGAAATACGTCCACGACTTCTGGACATTTTTAGTACAGTCTGTTAGAAAAACTTTACGAAAATGCTTGTGTAAATAGTAATATCAAAAAGTGAACTTACAACTTCAAACTGTAAAATTTTATAACGATATGAGAATTTATTAGATGGTAAATCATTGGTAGAAAAGTAAGTTTTAATGATTCATTCAAAGCGTGGTGACGCGGAAATCTCTCTGAGCAACGAAGATAATTCAAAGCGTGGTGTCCATTATACTCAAGTGTTGTTGCTGTAAGCTCTGTTCACAGACCTTGCAGCCCAACCGAAGAACGACAGCTATCCGTAAAGAGTTGTCATCTAACAAAGTAACCAAGAGAGGAGACAGAAGTAATCACGCTCCATACTCAGGAGTGGAGACCGTTTTTCAACCTAGGCAAGTCTACTCCGGTTGCTTCATCAATGAGACGATTGAGAGAAGCATTAGATCCGACCTCATGCCAGAAACGTTGTACATTTAGCGTATTTGGAGCACCATGGTCTGAATTTATAGTCCACCAAGCAATTAAAGGTCTCCTTCGAAAGGTATGCTTACGTCACTACTTCCGCGAGAAATAATTGTGGTGACGAGACTGGTCGCGCTTCGAGCACTACCCACTAATGCTGGTACTATATCACGTACACAACGGATACCCAGCCCTCCAAGTTGATTTGGTAGAGTCGCTTGGTGCCAACAATTGTTACTAAAATTGCGAGCTAGTACTTATGAGACTAGTAACGTTTATAAATAACTGTATTAACTGAACTGTTATTTAGGAACCGGAAACGGAAGTGAAAATCCAACTTATTTCATATAATGTAATTCATTATTCATATATGTACAGCTGCATAATATATCGATTTCGACAAAATTCGAAATTATTATTTGACAGTGTAGAAAACCGTAATGTCCAATAACGATTGTAGGTCTTTGCGAAATTAGTAAAAATAAATTAATGAAATATTCTCAGTAATAAATGGTGTATGTAATAAATGGCTCTCAGTAATATTGATGTAAGTAATATTAGTTATTTTACATTACGAACCATAATAATGATTTTTAAAACATTAATGTGCTTGTTGTATTCCTATGTTAAGTGAACAAACAAGCCGTAGGTATTATGTACTGAAAACAAATAAAAACGTTAATATTTTTTAAACACTTTTGTATGTAACAGTCATTGTGTAGTGATTATTACCAAGTTTCGTGTATCAGAATCCCATGAGACACGTAGAACGATGGAATTATTTTAATCACAAGTGCCACTGCAAGGTTTTTGGTTTTAGGGTGTGATTAACTCAATTGTGTTTGTATGTAGTTTTTTCTTTAATTTTTTTAAAACGAGTCTTTACGAAAAATTATGTTATGAAATGTTCAAAATAATTATTAAAAGTGAAAAGTGAGAAAATTGCAGGTATCCTTACATTTGATGTAGCAATAATGTCTTATACTTTTCTATAACGATAGACAAGTTTATATAATTATATAGCTCACAATTACGTATTTCTTTATTTCTTCATTAGAGAACTATCCGTTATAATTTTGATGTGATATTTTTTAACTATAATTGTCATCACCATCTGTTCTATTTGTCTCGTAACACGCACGCGTCCCAGTACTTGTATGCACGTGTAGTGTTGTAAAGGTGCGACTTTATTACATACGGTGTTGCTAATATTTTTTGTTCATCCATATAAAATAATATTGCAATGTCTTTTCATTACCAGTTCTCTACAGAAAACACACTCATTTTATGGTCGCAACCAGTCTCAAAGTTTGTTTTTTGATGGTACGCCACGTATTCTGAGGAATATCTAGTAACAATTAGACAAGCTGATTTAGAAAAGTCAGTTTTACAAATCGAGTGACTGGATCCAGAACTTGTAGACTTTTACACTAACCGATCAGTCGATTGTAAAATGTACAAGTAATTCAGAATTGGTTGTTAATGAAACGTCTTGCCTATGTTTTTGGTAACATAGCGGTTTAAAATTCAAAAAATGGATATTTCTTTGTAACACGTAGTAACTCGCTATCTCATAATCAATATATCGTAAGCTTTATACAATTTAAGCTTATCTCTGTCCACACAAACTACTTTGTATTTCATAGTTTATAATTATTTGAAGAAATGGAATGTAATTATTTTTTTCAAACGTAAAAGAAATGCCAAATTATGTGTACCCAAAGTTTTCATGTCTAATATGGGAATTTTTCGTAACACTTCCAAGTTTTTAGAGTAATAAGTATAGTAATTAAAGTGATGGTGTTCACATACATTATTTTAAGAACTAAGAAAATATTTGTGTGTACGTACAAATTCCAATTGTACTTATAAAAATATTATGAGTTTCTATTTATCGTATCTCATCTTGCCATGACTATAATATTAAACGTAATAAAGTGATTAAGCGAATAAGTTGATTTCGTTATAAATACTTTCTAGCTGTAACTTTATTTTGTAGTAAGTAGGTATTGGAAAATGGTAGCTTGTAATGTGACTATACAACTATACTAGAGATACAGCTACAATGTACAATGGCACAGTACAATGGCAGCTCGTGATGTGATTAGGATACAGCTACAATTAACAATGACATATTATGTACAAAGATATAGCTACAATGCAGTGGCGGTACCTTCATACAAGTCCAAAAAACTGGCATGCCTTACTAAAGTACTCAGTCAAGCATAAAATAATAAAATAAATACTAATTTCAAATCTTATCGGTTTTAAAATTTAAAAATTCACGTCGAAACAAAAATGACAGTACGCAAATATGCCAACGAACACGCGACTAAAACGAGCCGCCGTTCTAGTTCGACAATCGCGACCTCTCCAGGCGCAATCAGTGTACTGCGTAACTATGTAATCAGCCGACTCGCTCTCACGCGTTAGCTTGCAATGTGGCTTGCAACTTTTCTTTCTTTCTAATGGACAAAATGCTAAAGTCATGGTTAATTAGTAATCTATAATATTTAAGCCGATCCTTTACTTTTACAAAAACAATGAAGAACATGTATGCCGGATTTGTCCTATCCTGAAACCCTAGGCACGCCACTGCTACAATGTACAATGGCAGGCTTTTGGTGTGACTAAGGGTACATCTACAATGTACAATGATAAAAGTACAATGGTAGCTCGTGATGCGATTAATGATTCAACTACAATATACAATGGTATATGTACAACAGTAGCTTGTGATGTGATTACAGATATAGCAACAATGTGCTATGATATAAGTTACAGCTACAATGTACAATGGTGTATGTACAACGGTAGCATGTGGTGTGATTACAGAAATAGCAACAATGTGCTATGATATAAGTTACAGTTACAATGTACAATGGTGTATGTACAACGGTAGCATGTGGTGTGATTACAGACATGGCTACAATGTGCTATGATATAAGTGCAATAGTAGCTTTTGATACGACTAGACATATAATTACAATGCTCAAAGGTGAATATACACTGGTAGCTTATGATATGGCTAGAGAAACAGTGACAATTTACAACACTAAAAGCGCAATAGTAGGTCATGATGCGATTGATTATTCAGCTACAATGTACAATGGTATGTGTACAATGGTGGCTTGTGTTGTGACTAGAGATGCAGCTACAATATACTATGATATAAATGCAACAGAAGCTTGCGGTACGACTAGAGATATAACTACAATGTACTGTACACTGTACTGTAATGTACAGTGTTTATACAATGATAGCTTATGAAGTGGCTAGAGACACAGCTACAGTGTACTGCGGTAGCTTATGAAGTGACTAGAGATACAACTACAACGTGGAATGATATATGTGCAATGGGTAGCTTGTGATGTGGTTAAAGATACAGCTACCATGTACAAGGGTAGCTTATGATAAGAATATAGACATAGCTACATTGTATGCTAAGTTTATCAGTTCAGCAGTTTTTTCATAACGAAAAAGAAAAGAACGACGTTCCATCTTATAAACTCATATAAAAATAATCGATAAAGATCAAATTTTTTTTTTAATTTCTTAGTAATATCCATTTGGAGTAATCACGTTCGTTTTTTAAACTTACATAAAAATAATCGGAACAGAGTTATAAAAATTTAAAATCTCTTCATAATATCTACTTGGTTTAGTAATAATCTGTTTCGAGTAAGGCAAACATTATTTTACTTTGTCGCAATAAAAATGTGAGGTATGTAGAACAAGTGTATGTACATAATTGTTATAATAATGATAATCTGCGGAAGGAGGTAGGTATTATAACAGCGATTTCTTGTTAATTTCTCAGATAAGTTTTAAACTTAGACGGGACTCTTTACGTCATTAATTTTTACATTGCACTATTATTTACGAGAATTTTTTAATAGTTCTAAAATCATTTGATGTTACCAATAATTTTATCTCCAATGATAACATCTGTTCAATCTTAAGACACGTTATCAAGGTCCATATGAATGAATGATGCGTTGTGGAACAGGTTCCTAAGGATATTACCTGGCAGTAATTATTGGGTGGGATTCATTATGACGTTACGTGACAGGCACTTCGTGTACGACGTCGTGGAACGCAATTTGTTCAATATACTTTTGTATGGATATCTGTTTTTTAAATACAAGTTCCATTCCACTTGTAATGAATGAGTGCTTAGAATTCAGATGCATGAAGGCTATCTGTTACAATACAGATTTTCATGTGGCCACAACTTCTGCCTTTTTTTTTAGGAAATGCTTTATGCATCCTTTACTGCTTAAGAGAAGGGTATGTGGAATTCCGCGCTACTGCGGGCTACCCACGAAAACCTGACGGTGTTCCTCTGGGGTACCATTCGCCGGCGCTATAAGCACGCTCCTAGTATTGCGCCTATACAATGAGTGGATGGTTTGTAATGTATGAAGTTATAACGTGGTGTTCTACATAGACGGTTTAAAGCGAGCGCGATCGAATGGCAATACGATGTGATTTCAAAGCGATGCTAAGAGTAAAGATGCGGTGCGGTTACGCCTCACACGTCTTATGTTGACGCGCCACGTCGCTTTGTTCCTTGTCTAATATTATCTGCAAACGACATCGTCTGCAGATCGCAATTAAAAAATGTTAAAACTGATCTTAACTGCATCGCACTGCACTCGCGTGCATCTGAGTACGTAAGGCCACTTCAAATGACAGCATATGTTTGTTATATTCGCGCTGTGCCTCACCGCATCGCTTTCGTGTCGAGTTCGCTTACGTAAGACGAGGCGTAAAAACCGACGCGTTGAATACAGTGTAGCTACAGCGTGCAGTCTAACTCACGTTCTCCATTTGCACAACATTTGATGTGACATTTCACTATTATTTTACTACTGTATTATTTATTGTGCAACACTAGTCTTGCACGCATTGCACATAGACTGCACCTATATTTGGCGCGACTCAGCTATTACATTAAATTACATTTAGTATTATATTAAATATTAAAAAAGTGACTGAATACAAGTCGTATTTGCGCATGTAGGGTACTTGTGGAGATGAGAACTTCATCTCCAATTGTGTCACTAAGGAAAATGTAAAAAAAATATGAACATCGAGATTAAGCTATCTATTTATGATAGTTATACTTCCTCATCGTCGCCTTCCCTTTTCATAAATACTATATCCTATAACCAAAAAGACCACCTGGAAGAAATTGCTGACAGCAATAATAAAGGATTGTAGGCCTCTTCATTTTTCCTTCTTTTGTTTTTGTGTATTTACGATGCAATGAAGTACATTGTATCATAATAAATTTAATATTGAAAGAAAATTGAAACCAGGACTGTATTATGTAAAATATGTTTTAACAAAAAAATAAAGCTTTACAACTCGTTTTCCGTTTGGCGGTTGATAACAACTAATAATATGTAACACTAATCGCACAAGTACTACTCGCATTAGGACTGATTTTTCTTCTATTAGTTATCTTAATTTAGTTTAAGTTTCACTTTAAAAACAAAATCGAAGGTTTTCTGAGAGTTACGTAAGCTGGAAGGAAAATAGGTTACCCTTAAATAAGGTTTTTCATGGATCCACTTATCGGGAGCACAATTGCTTCAAAAACTGTTGAAATAACGATACGTCTTGTTAACTCACATATTTTGAAGTAGATTATATTTTAAAATAACCATAGGAGTATTAAAGAAGGGAGAAAATTCTGTACTCAAATTCCACTCGACTATTTCACTCTCCTTCGTTCTCATTTCTGTTAACTACTGATTTTGAAAATATAAAGGCATAAAAAGCCTTACCCGAAGTTTACACTAAAAACCCAAACTTTACGAGTGTTATAGATTTTCAGAAATAAAGTTTACAGATTTACCAATTAAAAAAGTTGGTACTCCATGGATCAGTCGAAGTCGTACCAGACCAATTCTTTTATAATTCTTAGCTACGATATTTTTTTAAACTAACGACCCGCCACGATTCGCACGGGTAGATATTTTTTTGGAAAATAAAATACAACCCATGTTACTCGCTGATAATGTGGCTTTCTATGCCTGATAGAATTTTTGAAATCAGTTAAGTAGTTTTTGAGTTTATCCATTACAAACAAACAATAAGAATTTTTCTCTTCATAATATTAAGTATGGATATTGATAGGTAATATACACAGCAAAATTTTGTAGTAGGTATCCCATATTCATTTAATTTCATATAAAGTTGCTACAGTTTTTTAACATTACCTTCTTTCGTTTTTTGTCGTATAAGTTATACGCTCTACAAACTATAAAGAAAAGCTCATACATACAAATTGATATTTTATTCATAAATAATATCGACTTCCAAATTCGGGTGCATTATGGTAATGATGTAATAATGCGTTGACGACTTACTGTAACCTTTTCAGAAATAAAATCTCCATATAATGTACATAAAACATAAACCATAATGCTTCTATTCATTTCATAATACATCCATAACGAGAAAGATAATTTTGGAAAATCATTTTATAATTTGATGACAATTTCAACACTTTTTAAACGAATACAGAGAATTTCGTCTCTGTTATCATTATATTTATCAGGTATATAAGTAAATCTAATACTGATGTCTATTAAGTATGAGTAATAACTAATAATATATCTAATATACTTCTATGTATATTCTATACTGATAATACTTGGCCGTAGCGTTTTTAAATATTGCTGAAACTAAAATCACGACAAAAATTGGGTGCATTGAATAATTGTACCAATATGAATTTTATGTTCCTCTACAGTTTTACTATGTAATAATTTGATTTCTCATTAGGATATACAGCTCTACTAATACATACTCATATTGTTTTAATTTTCCATTAGCATATAGGGTGCATTCGAACTTGTATACAGAAGCTAGGAACACGAAACATTTATGAATATTATTTATTCATTAAGTTTATTACTTAACATTTAATATGTATAAAAGATGGAAAATGAGTTTATTGATTTTTACAAATATTTAGTGGAGAAGATTTTCGTTTTGTTTTTTGCACTTTCGTTATGTAACTTCAATTCTCAATTTCTACTCCATTAGTTTCTATCGAAAAATCACTTCATTTTACTTTTAGTTCTAAATCAGTTTAATTGATAGCATTATGATATACCTTCAGGTCGTAAAAGACTTCAATCAATAAAGTACGATTTAAAAAATCTTATTCAATTAATTGGTGTTTAAGTTAATAATAATTAATAAAAAAAACTTCCAAGAATAACATTTGAGACTCCAATTAGACCATAAAAGGGGCTTATCATGAAGCTATTAACCAACAACGAACGCGTAGGGAGGTTTATGAGTTTTACTACACAAAATCGTTGCCGGCCATTTTGAACAATCTGCCTTCGATTTACAACCAATTAGCTCAATAAATACGGGGGCTCGCTTGTAGCGTAGGTTGCTAGAGTAGGGCCACGAAGAGTTCTGTTTTATTAAGCGGACGGTAGCGTTATTTCTTGCGATGTTAAGTTCTACTTGCTAGATACGTCGAATATATATTTTTTAACATATAATATTTCACATGTCACAAAGAAATAATTTAAATAAGTGAAGATTTGATTATTTGGTTTATTACATGGCATACAATATATTTGCTTTATCATATTCTAAAAAAAAATAAGCTGTCGCGGGACGCCTGGCAAATGTAAGACATCGAAACTATTTTGTGTAGAAAATATGCATGAAAGATTGTTTTTTAAGAAAATAAACATGGCATAATTAAAAAATATAGCATAATTAAAAACAAAACATTCAGACTTTTTAAAGAAAAAAAATACACTTTGTATAAAAAACACAGGCAACGTGTCTCGAAGTGAATAAAAACACTGCATACGCTACACGTAGGGATTCCCAAACTATTTTAAGCAAGAGACCCCTTTTCCAAAATGAACTGGTACCTCAGACCTCTATAGCCAAATTACCTTAAAAATTCTATCTCTAGTTTTTTTCCTATTGATATAAAATACTTACCAATTTAAAAACTTTGCGGTTGGTTAAGTGAGTAAACTTGACATCATTTTGTCATCAAAATTTTACAAAATAAATAGACATAAAATTCAGTATGTATCAAGTGTAATTAATAATTATTAATACAAATTACGTAAAGATACTTAAGTAGGTAATTATTTTTTGAAAAAAACCTTCGCAAAGTAAAGATAAAAAAATAAAAAATTCAGTGTGATGAATGAACCTGGTGACTTTCTACTAATCTAGCCAAATCTGGTTCAATATTGGTGAGTTGCAGCCTTAAGTCTCCGCGTTCGTTGATTTTCAAACGGTTTCTTTGTTTTGTCAAAATGTTTATAACATACAAACTGCCTATTGTACGCTGACGATGCTGTGCTAATAGCACCATCAGAAGCAGAGTTGCAGACACTAGTCACGTGCATGAAAGAAGATTGTGAAGTAAAAGGATTGAAAATGAATGTGAACAAAACTAAGGTTCTGGTGTTTGAAAGAGAAGCGGTACAAACGAGATGTGTGATTTGTGTAAATGGAAAATGTCTAGAACAGGTGAATGAAATTGTGTACCTGGGGAGTGCGTTTTCGAGGGATGGAAGATGTGAGTTGGATGTGGAGAGACGGGTAGCAGCTGGCAATAAAGTGAACGGTGCTCTGTCCGCATTAGTGGGTAGTGTGAATATATCTAACACTGCTAAAATGGCCATCCACAATGCGGTGTTGGTGCCAACTTTGTTGTACGGTAGTGAGGCCTGGATATGCCCAAAATCGAGTGAAAGTATGTTAAATGCTGTGGAGATGCGGTCTCTCAGAAATATGTGCGGTGTCACGCTTGCTGACAGGATAAGCAATGATGAGATACGCAGTATGACAGGGTCGCACAACAGTGTTATTGTAAAAATGAAGAAAGGAATGCTTAGATGGTTCGGGCACATGGAAAGAATGAGTGATGAAAGACTGACGAAGAAAATATACAGAGCGAAAGTGAGTGGTAAAAGAAGCCAAGGAAGACCAAGGCTGACTTATGAAGATCAAATAGCCAGAGTGTTAGCAGACGGAAATGTCAAAAGCACTCGCATACCTAGGCGAAAATGTGTGAGGAGAATGATGAGATTTGAGGAAGCGAAAGAGGTGTGTAAGGACCGCGACTCCTGGCGCTCCGTCCTCTCTGACTACCCCGTTGGGGATACAGCGTGAAGTTATGTTATGTTATGTTTATAACCACACTGAAGCCTTTTTCGACTAGGTATGATGATGGAAAAACGATACGGTATTTTTCAGCAATGTTCCGCAATGCAGGATACTGTGTTTCAATGTTGCGCTGTAACCAGAAATTCTGATAGCCTTGGTTGAACTACTTCTTAAGCTCCTCGTCAGTGCTGATGGTGATCAACTCTTCTTGCATTATCACATTGGCTTCTTCCATGGCTGAGATATTGTACGGATTTATTATCCATTGAGGAATTTGTAAATTTAAGAGATCCTCAAATCTCTTAGTAAAATCCTTGTGTAATGCGTTGAAGTGAGTGACATATAATAAAATAACATCGTCTTGAAGCATTTCTGATAATTTTGACAAATGCGGAAACTGTGAATATTCTTTTCTGCTTAAATTTTGTTTATAAAGTATAAGTTTGCCCACAAAGGTCGATATTATTGATTTTGTTTTAATCAAGTTGAGGTCGTCACCCTGCAGCTGCAAATTAACTTTGTTAAATATACTAAAGAGATCAGTCAAGTAATAAATATCTGTTTTACAATTGTTCAGATTTTCTTTCGAATTCGGATGTTTTTCTTGTAAAAACTCCAACACAGATTCAAAAATAGCTGAAAATCTTGCTAATCAAGAGCCTCTTGATAGCCAGCGAACTTCAGTGTGCAGAAGTAACCGAGTAAAGACTTCGTCGTTTTTATCACAGCGTTCCACGGCCTGAAAAATTGATTCCCTTCTGGTATCAGTCTCTAAATGTGTAGCAAAAAGCAGTTCTTGGCACATATTTTCATCTTTAAGATATCGACCATATTCTAACAACAGAGCTTCATTGCCGGGTAATGTAGACTTGTCCAACTGGAGAGAGAATCTGTTGGTCTGTAAGAAATTGCATAAAATGTTTTCCACGTCGCGACCCATCTCGTCTATTCGTCTCTGAACGGTATTATTGCTTAAAGGAATTTTCTTTATAATATCATGTGCGGGCTTGTGCCTTGTTTACATTGTTGAGGACCTCCGCAATAGCTGATAAAATAAGCTGCTCTCCAATTGTGTGGGGTTTCCTCGACTTCGCTATTACTAAAGATATATTATAGGACGCTCGTAAACCATCAACGTCTTGCATAGATGATGACGCAAACATCGATCTCATGGATGGCCTTTTCTCTAGTTTTTCTTTAAGTGCTTGTAATAATGACAAGGGCTTACTTCTTTTGTCAGCATGTACTCTTGATAAGTGGTCCTCCATTTTTGAAGGCTTCATGGCATCGTTACTGAATACTTTTTCACATATGAGACACATTGGCAAGTGTTGATTTGATAGAGATAGAATAAATCCAAACTTCAAGCAGTCCAAACTGTATTGTCTGCATTTTTTTTGTATCTACCATCATAAAACTCGCAGTAAACCTGCAAATAAAAAAAAAATGTTTAAGAAACTACTTAAAAAAACAATAATAAGACTTAAATTTGCACGCGAGCTTATTTTTATCACACCTAGGTACTGGATGTTTTTTAAGTATGCTAACGAAATTACTTATTGATAAACTTGGATATAGTCACTGTAGTATAGAAAATTTGTATTAGGTACCAATCTGTGCAAAAAACGAAAACAAAGAAAACCGAACATTTATAATTTTAGGTAACAACTTTTCTAAGTAAATTCAAAAAATACTTAGAAAAATATTAAAACGTTTTTTGGTACTTACCCCGTTACTTTTTCATAAACTGCAGAAATGTATGGTTACGCTATTAACGCGCGTAGGTAACTAAGCACTTTGTAAATTCTTTTTAAATTACTTTATTTTAATTCACTTCGTAATCTCTTGAAATAAATTAGTAGACGAGTGTATTATCATTCACTCCAACGAATATCAAAACGCAAATGAACTTTCAACCTAAGTGCAGGCTTGTTATATAGTAAAATATCAGGAGCATGTTTGAACTTGACCTTGATCATGATTTCGTTCGTGTTAAATCGCGTATATGCATCAAATACAGAGCAAGTCAAAACGTGCCTGAAAGACTTGTACGCTCGAACTCATTATCTTGCACGAACTTGTGCACGCTTTCGACTTGCTCACTTTTTAAAAGTACAACAATGATACTTGCTACTAAAATATTAGTCATTCTTATAACAAGTTGGTACACGTAACACAACTTATACAGTATCTTCAACAGTTTAAAATAAGAACTTGTGCTAATTAATAGGGGTCGATTTTTAGACCTCGTCCACCCCCAAAATCAGTTTTCGTTTATGTCGACCCCTGAGAAACTGATTTCGACCCCAAGGGGTCGATATCGACCACTTTGGGAATCCCTTACACTTTGAATTTACAGGTATAAGTGCTCGGTACAAGCGCGTGGCGACGCGTCGCCAACGTGCTCACGTTACTAACAACAACAGCTGGTTTGACCTGCCGCATAAGATGTTTCACATCAAAAAATGACGTTTAGTTGAGAGTAATTTTTATTATAAATGTATAGATATCCTAAGGCTATATCCCTAACGGGACAGTCGAAGAGGATGGAGCGTCAAGCATCGCGGTCCTTACATACTTCTATCGCCTCCCTGAATCTTACTATTACGGACTTTTGTGAGATGTACGCGAGTGCTTTTGACATTTTCGTCAGGGGACACTGGCGATTGATCTTCATATGTCAGCCTTGATCTTCCTTGGCTTATTCTACCACTCTCTTTCGCTATGTAGATTTTCTTCATCAAACGCTTATCGCTCATTTTTTGTATGTGCCTAAACCATCTAAGTATTTATTCATTTGCTTGCTTTATTCATTTGTATACTAATAGGTGCTCCTACTAAATCTTCTCATACTTCGTCTCTATTCTTAATTTAATACGAAAAGATAAGCACAGCCAGTAAAATTTTTATAAAAAATATTAATATTAAAATAAATGTGCTTATGTTTCATGGCTTACGTTTTATGAATAGAAAGCAGTAAAACTAATCAAATGTGAACCGACTTGACGAATATAGCTCGTTTATGGGAAACTCGATTTAAAACAAAACAACGGTGTCTAATTGAACATAAAATATAATTATTGATGAATTACGAACAGTAGCTTACGGTTATGTGACTGGAACTATAAAACCTAAAAGCCTTTTCACGTCAGTTCTAATAATAAAAAAACGGGACAAGTGCGAATCCGACTCGCGCACCGAGGGTTCCGTAAAATGCTTAACCATACAGCGATATAATACCACAGTCTATTTTGCGAAGTAAATGCAAATAAGGCAAAGTGTAAGTTTGTAATCGCAAAAATATATTTTTTTCATTCGATGTAACTACCGCTTAACAATTTTCGGACTTTTCCCTTTATTTTTGCTATGAGCTCTAGTTCAAAATTTCATGATGCTAGGTCAAAGGGAAGTACCTGTAGGTTTTGATTTACTTGCGAGTGTTAAAATATAAAGGCATAAATGGCCGAATTTTTTGATTGTGTTGACTTAGAAACTTGTTTTTTTTTTAAGTTACACAAGACTGGAGACATAAGTTTTTGATGTTAATTTCAATTTAATATCTCCAGGCGTTTCTTGGAAGAAGGAATTTCACAAACAGACTGACAGACAGACGGACAACGAAGTGATCCTTTAAGGCGACGAATTGGAAATTTTGACGGCAGAGAACTCAATTTTTCTAAGTGATTATAAAACGTATGAAAGTGATATTTGGTAAGCTGATTCTTTATTTCATTAACTTTATTTTACCAGTTGCGTTACACTATTGGTTAACTTTTGTAAAAGAAAAAAAATCAAAGAAAACTCTTTTAAAACAGAGATTTTCGTTTTTTTGGATCAACGGAACCTGTTCGTCCTGCTAAATTTTCTGTGTAGATTAATCTAAACACACTCTTCCAAATTACAGTTGGATTTTTTAAAATTAATTATAGGTTTTCATATAAACGACAATAACTGTTTTTTCGTATTTTTGGCAAGTTAGCAAGCGTACATTTGTATCGTGCAAAAAGTCTATTTTGGATTAAACTATTGTTTAACACTGCGTCACATTAAGAGTTACATTTTTCCTTTTGAGGTGCGGATCCCTAAATATTAAAGAATTCGGCATGTAAGTAGCTCGTTTCTGTTTTTATTACTGTTATTTTCTTTAGTATATCAAGGCTATAACACATACGTCGAATTATTTATGTTTACATAAATATTTTTTTAGATTTTTATGTAAACAGAAATATTTTAGGAATCGTTATTTATTTGCTTACAAAGACAAATACGTCCAAAAGCCTGCAAGAACTATTTGGATACTACGTGACGTTCATATTTGAATTTATGTATTGAAATTATAATGTAACCTAAAACGAAACGAAAAGGAAATTCCAATACTTCATTTAGCTGCTGGCCATATTGTTATTACTCTTAGTAATCGGAAACTGCCTTAATTTTATTCAATGAATTCGTGAATGTGAATCATGTTTGGGAACATTCAAAAATCGTTCTAAGTCTTATTACAGAAAGTTTATATTTGTTTTGATTATGATAATGGTAACATATCCGGTCACTTAGTATAGCTTGAGGCAATAATTTACTAATGTTCCTGTGTACATTTTTCGGTAGGTTAAATTAACTATAAAGGAAGGTTTTGCATATAAAATTTAAACAAGCTTAAATCAAATTTGTGAAGCTGTCGTTGTTAAAAAGTATTTTTTAATTAAATTAACGTGAATAAAATTTGCGGTAGCAAAGAATTAATTCTTCATTTTTTTGAAAACTATTAAAATAGTTTTGATGCGACAAGAAATCGATTACAAAATGCAATAGAAATAGTTACCATTGCTCTTTTTACGCGACTATGGAGATGCTAAACAAATTTTTTATCGAATCATCTCATTTGAAAAATAAAGTAATTTATCGTCTATTGAACTAATCATTCATCATGTCAATAAAAGAAAATTGAATACTTACCGAATCAATAAATACCACGTTTTTGCCTTTAGATAACATCTGGCACAAAATAAATTCCTAAATAATTCTAATGTTCGTACGTTAGGCGCGTGCGCAGCCGACATATCTGCCTTTCATCTATTTGTAATAACTATTCATTGTGGATAATAAAAAATGTGTATCTCTGTTTCGAATTGCCGATTTACCGTAATAGCTGGGAGCTGATTTCGACGGGCTATTACTGTTTTTATTTTATAACTAACCTCTGTACAGATGTTAGTGATTTGTTCCGATAAGGTAATGTTATGGTGGATTCACTTTTTATTAAGAAATGCTTCATTAACTATTGTGTTGTAATCTTATTTGTTGCATTGCTGAATGAAGCAAACTTAATAGGAAAACAGGATTTAGATACTTTTTTGCTCAAATTAAATATTTGTCTGTTCGTTCTCTATGAAAATATCTTCATTACATTATATTTTCAAATTTACAAATGATTTAATTAATTTCTGACAAAAACTGTCAGTAATAACTACTTGTGTATAGTCTCCAGTTAACCAATAAACTTAGTTGTTTTGTTTTAAACAAAACATTTCTTACAATACGACATCACGTAAATGTAGCATTGGCAAAATTCGTAAAGACCGATTACTCCCGATTTATGCAACCAGTTTACTTTTGCGTTTACCTGCAGATAATTTTCGCCTAAAGCAGTAATAAGCATTGGTGATTTTGAAGTCGCAGTCAGTTCGGTAGCGATCGGGTTTTTACGTATTATGCCGATGCTACATCTAAGTTGTATCGTACTGTACATGATAGACTAGTATTACACCTACACGTTATGAATTAATTAAAACCGTTAACTTTTGAAAACAATTTGTACTTAACAAAATTCAGGCACCTTTACAATTAACTACGTGTCAAAAGAATTGTGTCTGTACATATTCACCTATATATTTTATTTAACTAAAACACTATTGAAAGTAACAATTTAGCCCGCAATACCGTTGTAACTATAGATCAGCTCAGGTGTTGTCTGCCTGCGGGCTTACGCAATGGTGCAAGTTATAAAAATAAGCGATATAATATTACAGCTTTAAAAGCAAATGGTCATTTTAACTGAAATATGTATATACTGTGATAGTTACCAATATTAATGCTTCATTAATTGAGTGAATTAATTATGACAATTTGGCGGTGATACTTTATGTACCAATCTTACCATCTGAATTGACCGTAGTTTCCTCCAGGTTAAATATAAGTCGATGACAATTCAAATAGAATGTTTGTCCGCTATGGTCGGTTATTTGGAATGAACTTGGAAAGCTATTCCGCCAATAACAGCGCAGTACCGATCGTAGTGGTCACAAATGACAAGATCATCAAAAAGAGTGTGTAAACCATAACAAGAGCGTATAATCTGAAAAAATAAAAGAATTTTTATTTTGAAATTGATGTAATTAATTTTTAATTCAAATGTTTAACTACAAACAAGATTGGTAGAAACGATTACCTCCTCGAACCATTCAAATTTATATTAGGTAGGTAGTTAATAGGATAATAATTTACCAGTAATATTCTTAAGAATTGAACCGCGGAGGAGTTTATGATACTAAGATACTAACGTTATTGTGGCCACCACGCCCGTCCACATGGATGAATATATTTGATGCCGTTGGTAAAATTATTGACGTTCGTGGTTTACGCTACCACTGTCAACGGATTATTTCCAACAAATATTACAAAATAATTACACTATATTACACTCGTGTTGTTTTAAATAACTTTAAAATGCTATTGAAAATTTGTAACAAATGCTTTGGATAAAACATGGAAAAAAATAAAATATTGAATTTTTTATATTCAATTATTAAAATAGAAATAAAAATAAGATGAGTCACGCCACTTAGCATTTGGGGTGTAAATAGGGTTATACATACTACTTATGGAGGAAAATAAGATATGGCAAAAAATACTGTATCTTTATACAATATGTTAAAAGTTAATAATGACAAGAAGCTATTATACCTACATTGTTAATAATAGAATGTGATGTTAGTTTTTTCTTCTAATGGAGTAATAATTCTTAAAACGAAAGCGTAACAAAATAAAAATCACATAAATTGGAGCTACCTACCTTGTTACCTCAAATAGTCGGCTGATCTAAACATAAAACAATTTAACAATTTTATAAAGCATTTCTTATAACGATTCCATCGGCGTTAGTCTTTGATGAATCGAACATCAAATTAGATATCGATTCAATGAATCAAAACACTCTCGTAAAATTACAATCACCACTCATTCCAATAATTAATAACATACTAACATTATACGTAACGTACAACGAAAAGCGGGCTGTTGTCTTAATCAATTAATTAAAATTGGTGATCATTTTAATGCTATTAATAATGATTGGTGTAGAACGGGGCTGACTCATGATATAATAAGCTATTATATTATTATACCAAACTTATCTTTGATGTGGTGTGAATGTTATTTACATGTTAAGTGGAAATCTTATCTATAGGGTTATTATTGGCTTTTCTCTTTCTACTGCTTAAATCAATTATTTACTTCGTAATTTGGGTATACATAGCTGTTCACTCAATTAAAATAAGACGTAGTTTCATGATTTGCAGTTACATAGTTTACAAAATTAAGAGCATGTGTTTCTTAACTATTGTAAGTATGCCTTTCGTGTGAATTCAGGTCATCAAAAGTGTTAATTAAATATGAATAGGAACGCTTCTTCAATTGTTAGAATTTAAAATAAGAAAAATTATAGATATAGGTGTATCTATGGATATCTTCAGAGGTGACCAAAATTTTTCGATCAATATTTCAGGAGATTGATTTATTTTAGGTGATTAGTTTGATTAATTTGCAACTTCTATGTACTTAAATCCAATTCAATATATTTTGTAAGTAAGTAATAAGTGTAGCATAAGTAGTGTAATAATATGGATTTCTCTGAGCACCTACGACTATATAGTCACGGATTTACATGTGCATATATGAACATGTATGCAACTTGGCTTGGCCGGAAAGAACTCGCAAGTGAATTGTGAAGATTCGTTGTATTGTAGACTTCACAATCTACTTAATGTAGTATTGATGTACAACAAACTGCAGCATTGATATTTTTTCGTGATCTCTTTAGATCACGAAAAAACATCAGTACTAAAGTTTGATCACAATAAAATAAATAAAGAGAACTAATGTCTATGTTCTACATGCGTAGACTTCAACGTTATGCAATAAATCATGATCTATAGCCACTCAATAGCTACGTTGGTTATTTTAGTTTAGGCCCGGTCCCAATACGCGTAGGCGATACAAATTCCGTAATTAAAGTTAGCGTTAACCGATATCGATCACTATAATGACGTTAGATTGTCTATAGCCATAATATTTTACGTGGTGTTCCAATTTAATTTAAAATCTGACCAGCCCACACTTTTAAAATGTGTTTGGAGAATATAAGACAGTAGCATTATCGGTTTTTAAAGAAAATTGAGTCTGATAAATCAGTTTAAGCTTTAAAAGAAAACGTGTTTTTTACTTCGTTCTTAATGAACTCCCAAGTGAAGATGAGCACAATCCATCGTTTATTTGGAACAAATCCGAATAATTTGAACTTGGTATGACATAAAAATGTATTTATTGTGATTTCATTTTATTTTCATTTCATTAGACGACCTCAATGACACAGTGGTTTAGGTGTTGCTTCCAAGCATCGAAGGTTTCAAATTCGATTCCCGGTCGGTTCAATTTAGGAAACGACCTTTTTATATTGTCGCGGATCTGGGTGTTCTGGGAGACATCCCTAGTACTCGTCGTCTGATTCTCATAGCACAAGGAAGGTCCTAGTTTGAGATCAGATGATTGATGTCTATTCCCAAGCGGATTTATTAATATCATTATTGTAACGCGACGAATATTTCTCTTTGTTCTTTAAGTCTTTTACATAATTGTTTTCATTCCATTAATGTATTAGTATATACAGAGCGAAAGTGAGTGGTAAAAGAAGCCAAAGAAGACCAAAGCTGACTTATGAAGATCAAATAGCCAGTGTTAGCAGATGGAAATGTCAAAAGCTCTCGCATACCTAGGCGAAAATGAATGAGATTGAGATTTGATTTGAAGAAGCGAAAGAAGTATGTAAGAACCGCGACGCTTGGCGCTCCGTCCTCTCTGACTACCCCGTTAGGGATACAGCGTGAAGACATGTATATAATTATGTATGTATGTATCAGTATTTTATTTGAATTTTATTTAATCTGTCACTTTTGACTTATAAATTTAGACTACTAGTTTCGTACACCTTTTCCTTGACTGAATTACAAGTTATTCAACAGACTTTTTCAATAAAGCCGCTATAATTCATACAGGCGTCTGTTTTCTCTTCATGGGGAAGAGAATAATAAAAAATAATTAACTTTAGAAACAAAATAGCAGTTCTGTTTACAGCGTGTTAATAAACACTCTTCACTAAATCTTATGAAGGAAATAGGCAAAAAGGTGTTGTATTTTAATAAAATAATTATTATTTCTACTGATTGCCAAAGGTATATCATTCGAAGGCGTGGTTGTTTCACACGACGATACAATTTACGATACAAGAACAACCGATTCTCTGTATCTCGATATATCATGGAAATCTGAAAATGAATATAGTTTTTAAACATTATTTCTTTACTTAATACTAACAAACATGCTCTTATACTATTGACGGAAATAGGATTTAAACGAACAAACGTGAGATATAATTAACGCGTTTAGTGGTGCAGGGATTGTGATAGAGGCTTTTATAAACTTTGTAACTAGACACTTGAAATTTCTATAAATTTTCAACATCTGATTATAATTTATAGAACAATAATGCTTAAAATAATTGTAGCTCTGTGGTTTGAGGTCGCGAATTTTGCGAAAAGGATCAGTGCTCAGATTTTACTATTGGATTAATGACATATCATTTTCCTTTGTATTTATTTATTTGTATTACTACAGTTCGGTGTCTGAGAGAATGCGTTCCGACAAGTCGTGATCGAATAGGCGACGTAGCTTTGAAATGGCGTTTAATTTAAGATAAAAATATTTTTATTGTTTATATGCCCAAGTAACGAATATTTATGACTAAATTGAATCTTAAATAAACAAGAAAACAATTTTTTTTAATCCGTACTGCGCTGTTACAAGGTCATGTGAATTATTTATTTTTGTAGTGATATGCCAAAAATAACAGGCAATTGTAACGTTGTCGTTATACTATAAAATATATTTTTATATTATATATTCCTTACGTTAGTTACATTCAGAAATTAGAAGCTAGACAAACAAGTATTGAAACTTATGTCACTCTTTTCTTGGGTCGGTTTTACTTTTTGCCCATCACCAGTCATGACCACTGACAGACGTCATGAACACATTCTCTCAGAGGCCGGACAATAATTTCAATCCTTTAAAAAAGATCGTTGCTTTTTTTCATTCATAGAACCTAAAAATTTTATAAATTTACGATTGAATATTTAAATAGTTACCTAAACTATTTTCTAATAACGTTAAAAGTAATAAATTAAAAAGAAGCCTTCGTTTCGTCGACAGAAAAAGCTTGCTTATATTATGTTATGATTCTTATCATACGGCGAATAAAGAAAAATAACTTCCAATAATATCAATAAGACACCTTATGCTCCATTGGCCATGTGTCGCGCATATGTTCTTTTACCATAATGACGTACATACATATTCATAACAATCATGTAATTTTCACGTATAACATCTTTTGTCGAGTTTTTTATTCCACCCTTTTACATGTCGATAGCAGAATGGTAGCGAACAGTGAGTCAATTAGATGTATTGTGAGAGTGACTGACGAAGATGAGTTAGAGTTTTTACTATTCACTGGTGTGATTCGTTATGTTTTGTGTAGAATTCCCGCAGAAATTAAAAACAAAAAATATTGTTTGTTTTTTATCTATTAATATAATTATCAGGCATAAAAGAATGAACTTTCCGGTCTGAAAGAAGCTAGACATTTTAATATTTTTTTCTGATGCAAATTCGATTAATTGAATCCGTTTTTATTTTTCTGAGATTATATTCTTATAGACGGTCCCTATCTTCTGGCTACACCATTAGGGATACAGCGTGGATATATTATGTATATTTGAATAAATGCAGTATATTTTATATTTATTTTGTATTACAACTAGATCTAAAACGCCAAAATCGTTTAACATCCCTATTTTATTTCAGAGATATAAGTGTTAATTTCAATTATTTATTTAACTTGTAGATTGTAAATAATGACAGTTACATGAATTCTAAGTTATTTTCTATATCCCACTTTTAGGAATTACAAAATACAAAACTTTAATAATGAAACTATGCGATTGGTATCCTCATTTCCTTAAAAAGTACTTTATCGATTTTTAAAAATTTTCGTAACTAAATAATAAAAACAATATTTTAAGCCTAGTGTGCGTTATCTAACGCTTCATCTAATTTTATAAGTAGCCCATTGAAAGTATAAGAAAAGTATCGTTCCGTCGTTTTACAAACGCTCAAATACTTTTTTGCTTCTCGTGCTGCGCGCACGCACCCCTAGTCGTCACGGTGTCGCGTGGTTGGATTCACCGCGGTCCACCGCACCTTGCTCCTCGCCTGTTTTTTAAAGGACAAAAAGTAATGACGCAGCTATAGTGTTCTGTATGACTGGTAAACACAATATTTAAAAATAAATAACCTAAAGCGAAACCTTAACCTGCTATTACGTTTGATTGATACATAATGTATGTCTCCGCTTTTGATATACATACATACACATCTTCACGCTGCATCCCTAACGGGATCGTCAAAGAGGACGGAGCGCAGTGTCGCGGTCCTTACGTATTTTATTCGCTTCCTCAAATCTCATAATTCTTCTCGCACATTTTCGCCTAGGTATGCGAGTGCTTTTGACATTTCCGTCAGCTAACACTCTGGCTGTTTGATCTTCGTAAGTCAGCCTTGGTTCCTTGGCTTCTTTTATCACTCACTTTTGCTCCGTAGATTGTTGCTATTCGCTTTTGCTCTGTAGATTGCATGCTATGTATCTCATTCGCACCGCATCAATTTAGTTTTTTAACTTTTTACGTTTGTTTCTTACGTATAAAATCTATTATTCTTCCTACAGATTACTGTAGCCTGTATACAAAATTATATTATAGTTTCGGCGATTTTGTAATTTTAGTGATAAATATGAAAAGGATTATGTACATTTATAAGCCTTTTAGTTTATTTTATTAAAGACTGTATTCGTTGTCAAGTAATCTGTAAATAACTTCATATTTAATTGCAACATAAGTCAGTCAAATTCAAACCAATTTATTCAAGTAAACCCAATCACAAGGTACTTTTGAACGTCAAATCTACTTTAGTTCGGTTCAAAGAGAAGAGAAAAGAAAACCTGGACACTGAGAAGAACCGACAAGAAACTCAGTCAGGTATAATTTTTTCAACATCATTTTACAAAAGGTTTATTAAAATACAATATTCAGAAAGCCAGTAAATGCATATACATACGTACAACATAATGTAATTTATAGACCTATGACATATACAATGAGATCATTGTAATTGTGAATAATAAATAAATAAAAATATTAAAAAAATAAAACTGTTATTGCACTGAAAATGTGGTCAATTTTTATTAATGTTGTATTAACCTTTGAAGTCTTTTCTAAGGGTCTATTAGTAATTTCTTAAGACTTGATCCGTTTAGACATGGTGACTATAGATCACTTTATTTTCTCCCATACATACATATATAACACACGTATCCGCATATCGATACACATGTAAGCAGGTATACGTACCAACACGCCCAAACACCAAGTACGTACACATTCATATGTGCCATGTACTTTCATAATTATCACGAATAGAATATTATAAACTATCCTTTGACTAATTGCTTTGCCATTACATTCACGAACTGTTAAATGTTTAATCTTATATTTTTCACGGAAGAACACTGACCCTCACAACACAAGTATCATATTTACTTTGACTTTAATGTCAGGGCCTTCGCTTGATCGAATCATTTAGAGTTAATGTAATATAAGATAATTGTACATTGAAACTTTCTTCTGTATCTGAATAAACTTATAATTATTATTATCTAATAGTCCTAATGTGTGGTTTAATGTGTCAGCTCACGGAACCATAAAAATAATCACCTAGTGGACGGTGACGAACGGAAATTTTGTGGTCCTGGCACGAGCGACGTAATGGTCTCGTCGTCGAGAAAAAACTGTTACGCTGAGATTCAAGTGGGTAACAAAAATCGTGGTCGTAGACAGAGATTAACTTTCTGTGAATGTTCGTGGTAATGCTTAGTCTATATAAAAACTAAAACATTTTTACGTATTTTAATTAATTTAAAAAAGGAATATTATTTCGTAAATGAAAATATCTATTTTGCAATCTTCTTCAACTAAAGTTTACACCTTTACACTTCTTATTATTCTGCTTTTAAAATTTGTTTCTGCGAATATTTAAACATATTATATCCTTTATAGTTCCGTTAAAAAGTCAAATAATAACAATTTAAAATCTTCACTTTTACAGTCGCTTTTATGGAAAGTGTGTACCATAATTTTAAAAATAAATTAGTTGTGTATTTATTTACAAATGGAAATGCCGGTAAAATGATGGGGGTGACAGAAGTTATACTGAATCCGTTGGACCAACCGTTTCCGTCTCATTCCCCTATCGATATTTAATTGCGAAGGCTGCTTGTTCTTATTTACGTGTTCCATTCTAAAATTATTTGTTCATACACATGTGTGTACGTGTTAGTTTATTTTAATAAAATATTTCTTCGATATTAACGACACCTTCCCAAACATGTGTGTAAGTATATTTTGAATTCTCGACCTTATGAAATCTTACACAAATATTAATATCGATAAAAACTTAATATTTTTTATCTGTTGTTGCTACGATGACAAGAATATATCTGTCTTCCAAACTGAGAGTCCCAAGTTAAGTTCTCGACTAGGTCAATTAAGAAAACTAATTTTCCTAAACTGTTTTGCAATCTGAGTGTTAGAAAATGTTCCGCCAACACATTGTACAGTATCGGGGGACCACTCCACTCAAGTGCTTCGGCACTAAGCTCTACGTAAAATTGAATTTCGTAGAAGGCCCCAGAGTCCATCTACATGCACCAATCCAAGGATTACCACATCACAATTAAAGCTTTTGGCCTAAAAGTCTCATTTAACTCAGACGCACTTCGGAGGGTACTGGATATCTTTTGAAGTTTTTCCTGTATTACAAAAGGAATAACCTACTGTTTATTTTGCCATTACACAATACATGTACCTACTTGTAATAAGTAATTTCATTGCAATGGTATTGTATTTAGTTATTTTATTCGATAATTTTGACATGACTAAATGGTATTCTAAACAGTTTTGTAGGAAACATTGTTTAACAAATAATTTAATAGCTCAAGCATTACAAATCAAAATGTAAAAATATACACTATACATAATCGCTTCATATTAAGAATGGAGACCTAGTAAATTATTTTACCATGTTACTCATAATAAAAAAAAAAAGAAATTACATTTCAACCTGAGCATATATGTTATTATTTTAAATGCTTTTGAAACAATGAATATTCATAATGACATACTTCATAAACAGCACTGAAACAATAGTAGTGTACAGTATAATGACATAAAATGGCGATTTAATTCCAGACTCCGTTGCGTACAGAGCATGCGGTGGTCTAAGATTATGTAAAATTACAGATGCGACACCACTTTAATGCAATTTATCCAGAGATATAGAGCGAGAAAAATATGCTGCAGTTTGAATTTTTGTCAATTTATTATTTTAAAATGTTATTGCATTATAAAAGATACATCACACAATCATCAGTTTGATATGTAAAATTTAAATCACATCTGCATCATTTATTTTGTAATCTTAGTCACTCATAGAGAGGCGGCGTCATAATAATTTTTCTAAGGCATTAACAACTGCTCTACATTCATATTGAGTGTAGATAAAAAAAAGCTAAGGCGTGCAGTTAAGTAGATAAAACAACAGCAGCCGTCAAATTTCCTCCATGCATTAATCACACTAGTATGTTCGGTAAGATTGTATTGTGACCATGTTTGACATTAGAGAAACTATGGATAGTTTTTTGATCTGACGTAGATAATTCCTTTATGTAGACATTTAATTTACGCGACGATGTCCTTGTCACGTTGAAAGCTACATATAATAGAGATTATTTTCGATATCTATGTGTAACAATATTCCCGTATTTTAGGATAGTGACAAAAATGTTCATTTCTTTGTAAATATATTCATTACAATTATTTCAGACACAGAAAATATTACAATTTAACGCAGTTGAAAAATTGATATGCATATGATATCCCAGTAAATCTATCGTTTTAAAAATGTGATATATATTTTGTTTATATTCGTTTAAAGATACGCGTATTTTATATTTCGCCAAAATTCAAACCTATTCATTGACACGTGTTTGGTCCCTTAACAAAAAAATATCTTAAATAAATTTACAAAACGCTAAGCTACAAAAAGTTGATCGTTCTCACTTTTTAATTTAGTCCGGTCAGTTGGCTTAAATGCGTAGTAATTGAAAAGTCTAATCCTTACTGAAGATGCTTCATCGAGAATCGGTACATGCGTCGATTAGAAACTTTGAATTTTGACTGATTGAAGCTATAAAACCTAAATAATTATATAAAATAAATAATAACGTTGATAAATTATCATACATCATTGTCACACTACTCGCGTGCCGGCGCGGTCGCGCACTTTCTACCGCTAACGGTCGGCGCGTGCGCTGTGCACCTGTCTTGCGAGACTTGCGACCCTATCCAGCGTGGTTAGCATAGCTGTATTGCATTTGGTTCATTTCATTTGTGAATTGCTATTGAGGCTAAGTCTATTTCCTATTGAATAAAACATGAACAAAATTTTTTATCGTTGTAATTTAGTAAAGTTTCTCCCTTGACTCTTCGTATTCATACGACTCTAATTAAGTATTGATTACAATATTAGTGGGTTTTATGATATTTAAATTCTCTTTTAAACGTAAGTAATTATAGTGTATTTAGATAGAAGGTGCTTTTCAGATAATATTCTGTAGGTCGTAATATTTGATTTATAAACTTGATTTGAATACTTCCTATTAATTTTTATTAAGTCTTATGTATTTCTTTATACAACTATACACATAAATATAATATTAGTTCTGGTTTTCCGGAATATTGTAGTGCGAAGGATTAATGTCAGTAAATACATTTTGAAACATATTATTTAGAAATCTTAAAAAGAAAAATTGAAATCGAACTGTCCAATTGTCAATCATTCGATACGTTATCCAATACTTGATAAAAATTGTCCCAAAACCAATCAGTCAATGAATGACTATTAACTGCTGCATTCTGATAAAATTACGTTATTATTTTTTATTCAACATGTTTCTATCGCAGTTGTTTTATTACAGCACGATAATTTGTTAACATTTTCCTCACTTTCAAAATCACAGCTGGTATTAAATAAAATTACTGTAACTTTCAAAAGTGTAGCAGATTGTCTAACAAAGGTTTAAAATCTAAGCGTTTAAAGAGAAAAAGTATAATACGTAGACAGACCTTTCCCTAAACTTATGTTTACTCAATGTACTATAAATGCCATTTCAGTAATTCTATAGAATCAAATTCCAAGTAAATCGAATTAGATTTATCTCCTACGCCTTTTCGAATTAATCGTTTTTACTATTGTATATATCTAACCGAGTTAAAATTGATCAAATCCGGACGCAAAAAGTGTGATCAAGACAATTTTCAATACATTTTGAAGTTGGTAATTAGAAATTTGTTAACACTCCATATTCTGTTTTTGTCGATAAAATTCTAAGTGATGGGTTCGAATGACAGTTAGTCTTTTTATAAACCAATATAATCTTTATTTTGCTGCGTTGGAAAAAGGTATTCGTGATCTGGGTTAACTTTGTTTTATAAGACCTTGAAAATATAATCCCCAAGTAATTTTTTGTTTCAAATTTTGATTTAATCACACGTTACGTCATATGAAGCATAGGACAGTATTAACGGTCGCGGGGGTGAAACATGTGGCGAGGGGATGTTGATGCGCGGGCGCAACAGGTGAACTCGCACCTGCCTCAACGGTCGTCGCTTCCTTTGTGCGTTTGACATTACAACGATGGTTAGATTAGACTTATGGACTCCTGGTACACGCTCGTGGAATTATATTTTTATATTTTTTTCGACAGTTTGGATAATAATGACAAAAATACAAGTTTTTCGATTTTATGTGAGTTAAAAAGTTTAACACGAATAAATCAGTTTTAAAATAAACACTGCAAAGTTTTCAATTTCACTTTGTCCCGAAAATGAAATAACTATGTAACACAAACATTTTTACATTACTGAAATTAGTTGTAGGTACGGAATAATTCAAATTTAAACGGTATCCAACGTTCATTACGTATAAAAACTGGGATTGCGTAAACGAAGCATTTATGAGAGTGGTTCGTAAAGTTTAACCATATTATCAGGCATGAAAGCAAGGAAAAACTATGTAATATTTATTGACGTAGAAGTAGTAACTGTATTTGCGGTCAACGAGGAAGAATAGGAAATTGATCAAGAACTAAATTACCTACATAGTACATTGCAATATACACTGTAATGCACTGTAATAGACTGTAATGCAGTGTATTACACTCCAAAATAATAAACGATAAACATGTGATATCTTATAATTTAAATACAAGCTACAATCAAAGGTTAACATGATTTTATTACATGTAGGTCAACATTATTAAATTTTATGTGAAGTAATGTTTCATTTTGCAAAAAGAAATTCATTTGTATCCAATCGTACAAAAATAAAAATATTACAGCATGTATGACATATCATTACTGGAAAATGGCTCGACCGATTTGGATGATATTTTCCTTGTGTTCTTAATTGCCAGGACAAGGTTTTCGTGAAAAAATATGTTTGCAATCTACAGGAAAATTCGAAAATTTCAATTGTATTTTTGTACGAGTCTCAATAAAAAAAGGCAAAAATGGTATCATAATGTGACGTTCAGCACTTAACCCGAGTGAAGCCTGGGCGAGCGCGCTAGTATCATAATTATGGTTTACATTTTTAAACAAGAAATCTCGTTATCAAATAGTTACAAAGCCACAAAATTGTTTTATTTTTTGGTTTATTTAAAACTTTTAACCAGTAAAATAATGAAAAAGTGTTGCATTTTTACCGTGTATTTCTATATACCAAACGAATGTACCACGACAAGAACAATAATCAGCACCAAAAAACAAATAACAATAATATACGAACGTGAGCTCACTATCTCCAACCTTTGCAAAAGGTTACCGATTCAAAACAAACTAAAATAACCTCTATAGCCATCGCATTAGTAATATTTTGTATGGCAATACAAAATTGTATTATGTTATAGTGAAATTGTTTTTGCTGTGAGTTCTGGCACGCGCCTTCTTTAGTCTAGTTCAAAGTGATTTGTCGATAGGGATGCCCTCATCTTAAGGAAAATATTATTTAGAAAATGTACTCAATATAAGGGACATCAGAAAATCAAGGTGAGAAATCAGGAATACTAGGAAACATTGGTAAACAATTGTAAAGAAATTATATCTAATTTAATTTTAAGGGGTTGTGCCTCAAAGGAACAACAAAATCCTTGAAATATTATTAATGAGTCCGTCCGGCATTACGGACAAACAGACCTAAAGCTTTTTTCTAAAACTATGCCACATAGACACTTGAAATTTCGTACAATATTTATACCTCTATATTACTAGCTGCTCGCGTAGTCTTTTTAACCGACTTCAAGAAAAGGAGGAGGTTCTATGTTCGTCTGTATGTATGTTTTTTTACGCATGTTCCCCGGTAACTTCATCAATTGTGGACCGTTTTCAAAAATTCTTTTTTGTTTGAAAAGGTAGGTAGATTCATTTAAATTTCACCGGTATTGGGGTTTGGAGGATACACCAAATAACACTAAATAACGCTAACTGCTTATAAGCTTTATTTATATAGATGATTCTCTAGTATGTCATTGTGTTCCAGAATTAGAAATAAGTAAATTGTAGAACTACCTCAGATATTAATTTAGGCCAATGTCTCTTAAAAGGAAGAACAAAAAAATTTTAAGAAAAAAATTCAAAAAAAAAACACTGAAAAGTACAAAATATCTTTTACTAATCAAAACTCAAGTACCAACTCAAGTTTTGAGTACAAAATACTCAGAACTTTATAAATACGATACAAATACCCACATAATTAAATTTAACAGCTATTGAAATCGGTGCCAAATCAATATGTAACAACAGAAAATTTATTAGTTCGGTAGGCTTGGCACCGATTTCAGGAACTGTCAAATTTAATTAAGTAGGTATAGGTAGGTATCGCATTTATAAATTTATTTTGTACTTTTCAGTGTTTTTTGTGAAGGGGGAAATGTTTTCTTAAAATTTTTATGTAGGTACCAAATTAAAAAATTCAAAAATCTTCACGGAAGTACGCAAAACGAACGAACTCAAGAAAGTTTCATCACAATCGGATGAATGGATATTAACACATAGAAAACAAACGTACAAAGAAATATTCATTTTTATTTATATAGATTAAAACCATATACTTTGCAGTAGTGCACAGGGTGAGGACAAAATGGGTCCTGACGCTTGATCTATTTCCTTCTTTTTATCTTCAAAAGCATTAGCTCAAGAAAAAAAAAACAGTAATTATGTAGCCTTGTGTAACGAAATAATATAATATTCTGCTATCTTCTGCCCAAGGTTCCAAACTTATTAATCGATGCGTTTCGCTTATTAACGAAGCATCCTCAGGATATTCATTAAGAGTGGCTTGCACCAACTATTTAAGCTCGATTTAAGTAACTCACATCGCCTTTATTACATATAGTGAGAAATAAGTAAAATCGAGGTTAAATAGTAGGTGGAAGCCGCCCTAAGAGGCAAAACACGCAACGGTTATTATTTTGGAATTCTGGTCAGAAAATAACTAAAAATTATAAGAATTCGTCATATGAAATGGACTTCCTCAGACTAACACCTTAATCCATACAATTTATTAAGAGTCTTATAGATCTTTAGAAAATGATTTTACAAATCTAAAGAATCCTGTGTGTGCGATTTAACAAAAAAAAATGTATTTATTATTTTCATAAATAAAATATAATAAATAGCTAATAATTCAAAAGATATATTTGAACTAAATTTTACAATTCAAATATAGTTATTACGTAAAAAAGCCATTCGACCATAAAATATATTTCATTTTTAACAACCCTGGAAACAAATAGGTACGAATGGATATTGGCTCGGTAGTAAGAGAGAAATGATACAGGCAGTCGTTACACTTTTTGCACGAGCTTTAGATAAATTATACTTTGTATATTTGTTTGTGGTTTAGATAATCTACACTCAACTTATGGTACCTCATAACGACAGATATTACATTTTTTTAATTCCTTCCATATTTCTTTAGATATATCCGGATTTGTCTATATCATGGCAAAGAGTTTTTCATTGTCTATTTGTTTCCCTGGTTCGCTGAAGTAGTGTTTAAATTGTAATTGTTTTAACTTCTGGATATTGCCGGGTGTTAATTTAATTCCCGCGGAGGTCCTAACAATAGGCTTATTATAAGGAACTAGTAGATATAGTCGATAGACTAGCAACTTATACTTCCAATTTGCAATCTCTATGCCTAAATACTTATTTTTAGAATTGGTGTCAAAATGTGACTTTGTTGCACTTTGATACTCTATCCACTCCGAATGGCAAATGATGCAAAATTATAAATGATGTAGCTTTTATTAACAACAGAAATTTCATGTTTAAGAAGTTCTGCGAATACTTTATATATAATTACATTACAATAGATTTTAGGGGAACAATGAATTTGATAAACTATTTAATAGAACAAATAATCGCTATTAATGATTGCAGTAAACAAGAAGCTATCAACGAATAAGTTACTGAATAAAGATAGAATTAAAATAAATCATTATGAAATTACAGTATACTGTTTATACTTTATTTAGACCTACAAATAAGTCACATAATTACAGGATCGCCTACTGATCGTGGAGTTTAAGCCTGACTATCATAAACACGGATTGGAGCCCATTCCGAAGTTATGTCCGTTTAGCACGCCATCCCGCTGTATTATACTCGCACAATAAATTAACTCTTCGCGCCCCGATAGTGCTTTGTGCAAATCGAACATCGATGATTTATGAACAATTATCGATTAATTCAAGCAGCGATCGTAAGTTTAATCGATATTATTAAGGACTCCAGTCAGGGCATATTCTAAATCAAACACACGGTTAACGTGTTGGCTAATTAACACTTTGTTAATTTTGTAGTTAGACCAGTTTTAGAATCTTTGCACATTCTTGCGTTGTGGCATATCCCAGATATATTTCATAGCATTCTATGATATTAATGCAAAGCGTGAAAATTATTTATAGAATAGAAAAGCTTCTGTCTGTTTTACATCTGATACAGCGCGAGGATATGTATGTATGTGCTAGCGTTTGAAAAAGTTACGTAAGATACGTAATACAAATTATAGCAGAGTTAAACGATACGCAATATAACAAATGATATATCAATTTCGGGATTGATTCATTTTAATTTGCCGAAATAATTTATAACTAAGATATTATTATAAATTATTTTTGATACATATTAATTTGCCGTAAGCAGTACTTGTGTATGTTGTGTACTTTATACATATTAGTTATTATACAGCTCTCGTTAAATGTAATTTTGAGCTGTATAACAAATAATTTATTAATGTCATTGTTATGAGTTTGTACATAAAAAAGAAATAAATACAATGCAGGCAATTCTTTAAGTAATAAAAGCGGGCAGATCTGAACAGATACATTTAGGTTAAACCTACCTACTCTATTTAAGACTTTGGTCTAATAAACACTAGAAAGTTCAACAGCTAACTCACGAAGCACGCCACACTTGTGCCGGCGGACGTGCGACCGATCAGTTTTTTGTCGGCGGAATGGGAGCAATACTCATCAGATAACGTAACAAAAAGCCGATGACGGCCCCTGCACAAAGGCGCCACCGTCTCGCCTCGATTACGCCCTATGACAAAGCAGTTTGCTTCGAACAACACTCCATATTGATCCAAACAACTCGTCTATTTTGTTTGGGCTTTATTACATTTTTTTGTGCAGCTGATAGTCTGATAGGTCTTTAAAACCAACTACAATAAGTTAAGACTTAATTATTAAGAGTTTCTTAGCAGGCAGAGGTCGTTATATTTTGGTGATCTCTGGTAGTTGGTACATTGGCTCCCGTGGCGCGATCTATGGCATTGTGCGCCCGCGCCGATCTAAATTGTTGGTTTAATCGAGCTTTTTATAAGCACCGTTTGAATGTGAATGCAATGCTTTCTGATGATCGTAATATGGTGACTAAGTTTATGTACGTGCAAAAAAGTGAAACGAGATGGTCAAAAAACTTCTCTCGTGAAGTATCAGTCAACAACTTAAAAAAAGAACGATTTTAATTTAAATATAGCATTTGTACACAACGAAATATAGTGTGAAAATGCAAAAGAATAACGTAAGTACTTAATCTAACTTTATTGTTTTTTTTTACACATAGCGCATTACCTTTTTTTTAATAAAAAAAAACTAAGAAGTCTCAAATAATTTCAATTTATTACATTAACAAAAAGTACATACATACGTTAATATTTACAAACTTAAAACTACACATTATCTTAAATTACAGACTTCCTCAAAGTTGTAGCTTAGAAAGCTGTTATTGCTTAAGGTACCTAGCAGACTGGCAGCATTGCCTCTGAATAGCCAAACTGATTCGTTGGCGGAAGAAGCTGCCAGCCCGGCGGTCTCCCGAAGCCTCGGCTAGTCTCTTACAAATATCAGAAACCAGTCGATGGGCTTCGGGGCCCCAGGGACCCAAAGTTTCGACTGCAAAGGGCGTAAATACGATATAAGTGGCATCCCACACCAGCGATCTTCCAAGTTTCCAAGGAATGAGCGTCAAACCATCCGGTCTCCTGCCGTCGCTGCGCACAATACCTACAGGCTCTAAGACTGCAGGAACGCCAGCGGCGACAAGAGCCCGCCGAATGACGTCATTCAAGGCAGCACGTCGTGACATGCGGCCCGCACTACGTTAACAGGATAAACCGTGGTGACCTAGTACATCGACGAGATCACCACAGCGGCAACGGTGAAGAAGGTTAGTCCTGGCCCCCAGACGAAGGGATACTATGAGAGAAAGCGTGGTATTGTCGATTAAGGTTCCTAAGTTTTTTGAAGGTATTACCTTCAACCAGTGTCCTGACTCCTTCTCAGAAACAGCTAGGAGGCGAGACCGATCTTTTTCGGTACTACAAGAATCTAAAAGTTGTAAATGAACATTTTTGCATAGAGGCTCCTCCCAGTGTTTTTGAGAAAAGGTCGAGGTAGGCAGGTTAGTACTCGGACAAACACTTAATCAAGCATTTCGAGCATCAGTCAAGTACTGCACCTCAACCGATCCTAAGGAAGGGCGAATAACAGATAGGAAAAGGTTTTCTGTAGGCTGACGAAAGAAAAGCAGGCAGTGACACACTCGAGATTTTGCGTATGCCCAGGTCTGCATAACAGATAGGAAGCGAGGCTTGATTCCAGACCCTGTCAACAACAAAGGAGCAATTTAATATTTTAGATGATGTATTTTTGAGAATATTGTCCACAGATTTCAGTTATTAAATTAACAAACAATTTTAATTTTTAAAGCAAAACTTAAGACTTTCTTTTGTGTATCTATTTAACAGTAATGTGCCAATATATTGTGTGTCATATTTCATGTAAGAATACTAGAGGTGCAAAGCTCCACGTTCAATTTAGAAATCCTGATTCACAATATAATTTTGAAAATTTTTCACTATAACAAGGTTTTATATTTCCTACTAAAGTCGAAAAGGTCTGTGGACCTACCAATTGCGTGGTTGAGCTAATAGTTTTCGAGTGAAATGTCGTGATCAGTTGTCTATATTACTGCATAATAGAACAATCGTTTTGGTGGTCCCAGTATTAGACCACCCAATGTTGGAACGTTATAATTGTTTTGGAGGAACGATTTATAATGTTTAATTTCAACGGTTCAGTCGTAAACGGCTCTGTTTAGAAATAGTATACAGTGTGTTTTATTTTGAATTTGTTTCCAACTACACACAATAATAGCAGTATTAATAGCAGTAATAACAGCAGCATTAATAGCGCAGAATTATGTTTAACTTAATTTTGTGTAAACTTTGAGAATCAAATTCATATAGGGTTATGAAACAAATATAACAGTATCAAAATATGAGAAAATTGTACAACTGTCGTGTTTCAACTTCGTACAAGAATTGCTGTTAATACGGAACTATAAGCAAATAGGTATACTGCGTTACGCGATTGCTCTGATGAAGTCAATACGAAATAAAATAAAACACAACTTCGAGCAGTTACAGACGTGAAAGTTTTTTCGAAATGAATTATTTGTTTAAGTTCACGTCGAATAATCAGCCATATTTAGTATATACATTTTTATATATACTAAATATGGCTGCTTAATAGACTGATAGGATTTTTGTAAAATTGATATTGATATTCACTATTAAAAATTATTAAGGCGGTTAAATACTGTGAGTCGTAGAATATTTCGTCAATATTTTTGAGTTACATTTTCCTAATACCGATGTGTATATAATTGGTTAAAAACATACATACTGTATTTTTATTCATGAAAGCACAGTATGCGTGAATTGTATCAATCATCATTATGATGTGATCGATATAAAATGAGCCTAATTTATTAACTTGTAGGTATAGTAATTACATCAGTGAAAGTTATCGTGGAGATGTTTTATTATCATATTAGTGAATTTATGAGTGACTGCTTACCTACATTCAACGTTCATTAATTAAATTTTTTCTTTTATGTTTTAGAAATGCAGTGTAAACATTTGATTTAGAATATATAATACAACGAATTAAAATTATACCTGTGAGAATACATGACTACTGATTTATCATTTTCTAAGACATGTCATGTTAAATAATTTTGTAATATGTTACGCTAATCTTTGGTTCAGTTACAAAACATTTCTTATACGTGTAACTTTATATCTTAATTAGTTAGTTACAGCTAAAGGAATTATCATAAGATAATAGATAAAGATGATAATAAAAAATTTGTACTTTACAGAGTTGCAGACACCAGTCACGTGCATGAAAGAAGAATGTAAAGTGAAATGATTGAATATGAATGTGAACAAAACTCAGGTTCTAGTGTTTGAAAGGGAAGTGGTACAAACGAAATGTGAGATATGGGTACCGGTAACCGTGCTCTGTCCGCATTAGTAGGCAGTGTGAATATATCTAACACAGCCAAAATGACCATCCACTATACGGTGTTGGTGTCAACTTTATTGCATGGTAGGGAGGCCTGGATAGGCCCGAAATCGAGTGAAAGTATAAATAAAAGCAGTAGAAATGCGATCTCTTTGAAATATGTGTGGTGTCACCTTTGCGGATAGGATAAGAAATGAAAAGATATGCAGTATGACAGGGTTGCACAACAGTGTTATTGTAAAAATGAAGAAAGGAATGCTAAGATGGTTCGGGTACATAGAAAGAACGAGTGATGAAAGACTGACGAAGAAAATCTACAGAGCGAAAGCGAGTGGTAAAAAAAGGCAAGGAAGAGCAAGGCTGACTTATGGAGATCAAATAGCCAGAGTGTTAGCTGACAGAAATGTCAAAACACTCCCATTACAAAAATGTGTGAGGAGAATGATGAGATTTGAGGAAGCGAAAGAAGTATGTAAGGACCACGAAGCTTGGCGCTCCGTCCTCTCTGACTACCCCGTTAGAGATACGGCGTGAAGATATGTACGTATGTATTAGTACTTTATTTCAAACGTTAAAATACAACGGTTAAAAGACAGGATGCTCACGTTCAATCTCGGCCAATTAGAAAACAAGCTGGCTATCTCTCACATTAAAGGATTAAGGATAAACCGATTTCAAATATATCTTCATAATTTCTTAAAAATGTTCTAGAAATTTCTTTATTGCTTTTGGGATGCTAATGGGAAGCTAATGGGAAGTGTTTCTACGAATACACTAGATGCAGGAAATACGGTAGGTATATAAATATGTAATCGCTCAACATTTTCATTCTAAATTCAAAAAGTATACGTGCTGATGTAGATAAGCATTAATGTGAAACAAAACCACACATTGACGAGACTTTTAGTAATGAATATAAATAGCTAAGCAAAATCAGATAGTGACAGTTTGTCAACTGTCAGCTTCATACACTTAATTATAAGCGTTATCTACAATCTTTTGTAAATAATATGTATATGTCGGAAAATACACGGGGCAATTCGTGCTTTTGCAACTCAGCCATGAGAAATAGGTACCTAACCTTACAAGAGGCGAACTAATCCATAAAATACGTTAAGACAAAGTTAATGTGCAAAAGACAGAAAACTCTTTGTAACAATTATTACGTAGGTAATTGGAAATTTAATAATGGCAAACGATCCATCGGAGAAATGCTATCGCACCGGCCGCCGTAGTCTAACAGACTCTCAGCGCCGGCCCCGACATTCCGTTAGCGCGTCATCGGAAGTCGCGCTTTGCCATAGTATAGTCAAATGAGTGCCTTTTATTATTTCCACCGACACGGCCTTCCTGACAACACGCACGTCCTCGTGCGTTCTTCATCTCATTCTCATTCGAAAAGAAATAAAACGAAATCTGCACGTCTCTGCAACAAACATCTCTTCATTCTATCACAGACACCCTAAACGTCTTCACGAACACCCTAAACATTTTCACATACACCCTAAACATCTTCACATACACCCTAAACATCTTCACATACACTCTAAACATCTTCATATACACCCTAAACATCTTCATATACACCCTAATCATCTTCACATACACCCTAAACATCTTCACATACACCCTAAACATCTTCACATACATCCTAAATAGCTTCATACAAGGTACGTAATCACAAACCGGCCAATTCAGAGCGCATTTACGACTACGCTTAGTGTGTGTATCGCGGCCAAAGTAGTCATGGTGTAACATAACCTCCTCTACTCTCATTAACATCGCACGAATCTAACTGAGAATTTTACCTCGTGACATTTTACGAAAACGTTCATGAGCGTAGGTACTTGTAGATTCGACTACTAATTAAAGATTTCAAAATTTAACGGTAACCTTCAAGCAACTAACTTTAAATGGACTCCCAAACGGAATATTGCGTTAGCTTGAATTACTCTCGTCGTTATTTTTCAACATAAAACCACCAACGTTAAATTTAATCAATTTCGATTCACTGCCTGCAAATCGAATGTCATAACTAGCGTTCACTTCAATATTCGTTACCATGTGTTCCGTCGCATTCGCAACATCGGGTTCATTTCCTATCCGTACTCAGTTTGAAACACTTAGCTACTCTACTTTAAGAATAATTCAAAAGCGCTAGCAATGTTTAAACTTGTTTCGCTCATAATGATAATAAAGTTTTAGAGTTTTACGGTTATTACTTAGATTACACCTTCACAATCGTCGGGTACGACATGAAATCAACACATAGAACATTGGGCGCTAGAATTAGAATAAAATGGCTACGACTCACCGGGCTGTCGTTTCAGTAGTTAACGTAATCCTTGCATCTCGCAAGCGTCCACATGTCGATCAGTAGCCGAATCCTGCTTTTACAAAAGACCGTGGATGCGACGAGTAAGGGCGTTAACAATGCAGATAGGCATTTTGTTCACTCGCGATTACACCTCAATCAGACTCAATGGTCCCGTAATCCCACTTCTGATGTCGGAAAAGACACGGGGCAATTCGTGCTTTTACAACTCAGCCATAAGAAATAGGTACCTAATCTTACAAGAGGCGAACTACTCCATAAAATACGTTAAGACAAAGTTAATGTGCAAAAGACAGAAAACTCTTTGTAACTATTATTACATAGGTAATTGGAAATTTAATAATGGCAAACGATCCTTCGGAGAAATGCTATCGCACCGGCCGCCATAGTCTAACAGACTCTCAGCGCCGGCCCTGACGTTCCGTTAGCGCGTCATCAGAAGTCGCGCTTTGCCATAGTATAGTGAAATGAGTGCCTTTCATTATTTCCACCGACATATAAATAGCCTAATATTATAATAGATATGAAGAACCGCTTAGATCCGAGGTAAAGCTGATCAGCTGGTGCATTACATATTCTTTCTCTTTCCGAACAAATAAAAGCAGCTTGAAAGGTTTCATACAAACAAATTGAAGTCAAGGGGAAATAAATTGAATGTGGTGAAAATGCGACCTGTCAAAAATATGTGCGATGTCATCCTCTCTGACAAAATAAGCACGGAAGATATTATATGGCAGATTTGGGCGTAAATGTTATTTTAAAAATTAAGAAAGAGATGCTTAAATGATGCTAGCATATGAATGAGTGACGAATTAGTAATCAACGATTGACGAAGAAAATCTACAGGACGAAAATAAGTGGTATAGCAGAAACAAAGGAAAGCCTATTCTTATGAAGTCTTATCTTATCAAATAGCCAGTGTATTAACTAACGGAAATGTTAGAAGTACACATACATAGATGAAATCGTGAGTAAAATGAGATTTGAGAACGAGAAAAAAGTACGTGTAGAAAGAAAGACTAGGGTTACCATCTTTTTTGTTGATCGAATACAATATATGTATTTACTTTTCTAAGGTAAAAAAATAAAGTTCGACGTATAAAAATAAAGTATACTTTATTAGACTTGCCACTTTTCTCCGTAAGTATGTATTTTTTGTTGCTGCTTTGAAAATTTTTGACACTTTAGTGATGTGAATTGGCATTGACATTTTAGGTAGCGTTCAAAAAGGACATGAGTGCTCATTATCATTTATCGATGCAATCCGTAACATGATACGCAAAAATCGTTTAACGCTTTTGTTTCTTTCAATTATTAATGAAATAAAACCTTAATAAGTAAAAATAACTGAAATGAAATACTTTCACGTACTTTACTGCTCTCATGAAGCATAAAGTACGTTTGCCCGAAATAATGTACAATGCTTTATTATAAAGTACAGGTAGCCCTAGTAAAAATCGCGATGCTTGGCGTTTTGTCATCTCTGTCCATCTCATTAGAGGTATAGCGTGAAGATTTGCATATGTATTTGTTTTTATGGATAGTTATAAATTAAAAATAGTATCCAAGCAAATGCTTGGATACTATTTTCAATTTATAATCATTTCATTCTTGAGAAATCTTACGTCTATAATATTTTATTTCGCTTTTTTTACGTGAGACGCTACTTTAAATTTCTTCGATGTGGTTTAATAAAAGGCAAGGTAACAACTCTCCCGAATGAAATGTTAGAATTGCCTTTATCGAGCACCGGCAGCGTGTTGCATCCCACAGGACAGGGCATGCTCCACGGCAGCCCACAATTAAGACTTAATACTTCCAACTGAAGTTGTTTTATGCAAATCAGCACTGGGATTGCGTGTTCCGACGCCTACTCTCTTTGAACTCTGATTGTATTTTAAAACGGTTGTAATAAATATTTTCGTTGGTAAAATGTGTCTATGGGTATGAATTTGCTAATTATAAGTTCTTTAGTAATAACGTAGTTAATTGCGCGTTTATATAAGGGTTCTGTTAACGAAAGTTTTAATAGATACTTAGGTACTTAATATATTAACTCAATTCTTTACACTGTAGCCTTAACGGCGTGAAGAAAAAGGATGGAGGGTTTAAGAACTCAGTAAATCAACCTGTAAACCTTTTTAAAAATTGTCGACTTTGTCATTTTTCCTTATAAAATTCCTATCCAATATCTATTAATTAAACTGTCGTTAAGTAAATTTAGCTCTAAGAATCTAGCAAGTTAGTGTTCTACTGAGACGATTTTAATGATATTTAACCTTTATTTTGGTACATATTGTTAACAACTTTTAAATCATACTAAACAGATATTGTCTCAAATCTGTCATCCTATCAAACAAAACATCATTGTACCTTGTACCTAAGTATAACTGTGAAACTTTTTTCCTCAAATTTTCAGAGATAACAGTGAATCTTCTGGAAAAAAAAATCCAAATTCAGAAACATTTATTCAAATGAATACAGTTCTAGAGTATTTTTAAAGTCAAATATACCACCCCTTGAAAAAATTTCCATTGGGAACAACTAGGAAGAAACTTGGTCCAGTACTTAGAACTGATTGAGTTTTTTTCTTCTCATTTTCAACCTCATCTTGCCATATGCAAATTAAAATGTTTTTTTACAATTAGTAAATATAAAGTTACAGAAAGAATCCTTTATGAACTGTACATATGACGTTTTCAACAAAATTGTTGGATTTTTTTGTACATTTGATGGTTACTCTATTTAGTACTCAAAAAAAAATACGCTAAAGCCAAAATACTTACCTACTAAACAAATAAACACTTGGAATGTTTACTTTTTCGTGATCAACGAATTTATAATGCAGTTAAGAAAATCAAACTCTGGTAAAGTTTATAAAAATTTAATTAATCGAATATCTTATTATAAAAATATAAATAATCTTAATAACTTTATAGATCAAAGTCAATAAGCAATTATGTACATTTCAGGACGGAATATAATCACAATATACATACGTAGTGTAAGTATATTATAGGCACATACATTTCTAATTCTACATAATATTATGTAGCTTTAATAAATAATCAGAAATTTACAATTTGTTATATACATTGCATTTGTTACATACGTATGTAATAAAAATCCGTATAAGCAAAATCTGTACTACGAAATCGTATAGGTACCTAATACTCTACAAATATTATATTATCTATTTCATAATACCATTAACAGTATAATGTCTTGTTTTATTTTGAGCTTTCTATAAATCACCGAATATACATAGTTGTTTTAGTAATAAATAGTTAATTATTAGTAATATCAATATATTTGTATTTGAAGTGGTAAAAAAAAAGGTCAGAATCACTTACGCCAGTTTTTCTATACAATTGTAGTTTTTCTTTCAAAATTAATGTTAACACTACTTTCACTACCGTTAAGTAACGAAAGTTTTTATTTATACATCTACAGAAACACAAATTGTGTTATTAGTCTTCAGATTGATTTATTAACCAAAATATTTATCTCAAATCTAATTCACCAGTACCTAATTATTAATTCTACCGTTTATTATTAGATTTCGTGTTTGATTCACCTTTATCATATTTAATATAGCTATAATACAAAATATTAAATATCCGTAAATAAATTAATACTTACAACGAACTAATTCTAATATCACACTTTTTTGTTTTTGTTATTGGACTCTCGTCTGTGACGAGAATGTTGAACTAAAAGTTTTAAGTTTCTTGGGCTGCGACTGTGGATATCCACTATATTTGCCTTCACTGTGAAAATAAACCATTGTAATGTGAATACTGATGGCAGTACTTTACAAATATATGAACATAAACGATCACGATGCAGCAGCAGCTATGCTATGTAGTGCTTTGGAGAATTAAACTTATATTACTTCGGATTACATCTGCTACGAACTTAGTTGGGTCATACCGAATATATATGCAATGCTTTTGCAGTCTTTGGAGCAAGCAGAAGGACTTGTATGAAACTATGTGATACGTCACACCGAATATAATACAGTTACAGCACATGTGATGTGCGGCTGTACTGCATTCTGTATGACGTCTCACATACCGCTTCATATGTAAGTCTTGATTTCTGAATGGATTGCACACATTCTACAATCACATTCGGTGTGGGCCAACTTTTAGAGCTCTTATTTGATGGTCCTAATTAGCTTTGATCTCATATGTACATCACAAGGTCTGTACGAAATGCCATCTAAAATATGAAAAATACCCTACGTCATAGGGACCGGTAACAATTTAATTATAAGTACCCATAGATTAACTTTGTATAGAACTTTTAGGAGAATATCGTATTAAAAATTATATTCATATTTCATTCAAGTGGTGTCGCGTGCGCTGTTTCTTTGATGTTTAGCTGAAAAAAAAAAGAATTATTATTAATTAGATAATAGGGATAGATAATCTATGACGTATCGATGGCGTCATTGGTAAAGTTTATTTGGAAATTTGCATTATAATGTATGCTTTTACTCAATGTAGCTAGCTACATAATATTAAATATTTATTTGCGTGAAGTAACTCTCCTACAAATTATGTATTACGTAAATGAGCTATGAGTTGATCAATATTAATTACTGACAATCGAGCTAGTGCAAAGAAATCTTATATTCTTAATTGTTTTGCAAAGCCAGTGAACTCAATCTTCCCAAAACCCCTTGATTACGATTCTACTCTTTGTCCATGTTGGATTACATACGCACAGAATTAGCTTTATTTGGATATCTCTCTTTGTTGTAATATTAAAATTTAAAGAAGAAAAACAGTTTATTTTCCAAAACACTATATTAAAAATTATATTAAATTAATATTCATTGTATCTCTATGTATCTTTCTTGATATAATAATTAATAACGAAAAATTTAAAATTATTATTACTTGTGTTATCAAATTATTACCTATTATGATTAATTTAATATAGCCTTTTATTGCATAAATAAATTATTAATACTTCAAAGGATTTCGTTATGACAGCTATGATAATTGTATCGTTTATAACTCACCGGTATGTAAAAACAGATGATTCTTCAAATTGGTATGTTTCGAGAAACCTCGAGAGCAAATATGACATTTATAGGGCCAGGATCCACTGTGGACATACATGTGTGACTTGAGGTCACCAGGAGTTGGGAATGATTTGGAGCAAAGACTGCATTTATGTGGTTTTTCCTGTAAAAAAAAAAGAATATAGAATAAGAATAAGTGTATTTTATATATACTAATAATGCACAATGTTTCATAACCAGCTCTAGTCTAGAATAGTTAGTAGTTAGTCTAGAAATGAATCTCTCAGAATAGGTCTTTTGCACACACTTAGTATCCGTGTAGTCTCTATTATTTACTTTTTATTTAATATTTTTAGGCAAACGCACCAATTCTGTGACCCTGTATAATGAACCGACGAGTACTTCTAATATTCAAACTTCAATACGAGCCTGTTGGATTTTTTGTTACGGAAGTCAATCTTAGAATAGTCTTGGGAAAAAATTACAAAAGTATTTTTTTTAAATTTATCTGAAATTGTTGTTTAGGCTTCTGATTGTCGACGCAAAGAGTAAATACAGATGACAAAGGCAGAGTAGGTTACCCAAAACATCTAACATTTGACAAAAATCGGATAGGTTCTGAGACGCACACGGCTAGTAAGTATTAGTATAATTTAATTATTATTTCTGAAATAAAATTACTGAAAGTTCATTTGATATTTTGTTAGAAATGAAAGAATCTCTTTTTATGATTGCAGTCTTATTTAGTCTCTTTAAAAGCTCGTTGCTAAAGTAATGAAAACTCAAGTAGTGTTCAACTAGGTTTCAACTAATTGTATTTTATTAAAAGAAGTAATTACTAAAAAAATGATATAAATTTGCTTATAAATTCGTTCCAGAAACAATGATGCAGCTTAAAAACATCATCTTTAATAATTAAAGTCATGACATCGCATCTTATGGCCTCTACCACAAATGAATTTATAATGAAAAATGGTAATGTTGTGAGAATTATAATTTGTATACATACACATTATTGGTAAAATTATACCTACTGCATAGGATAAATATGATATCCACTATGATAATAATATTTATTCTGTGCATATATTTAGTTTCGCTAATATATAACTGTAAAACTCTTGTTTCGGTTAATTGTTTTTAAAAACTGTTTTAAACGGTATATCATTAAAAATATTTTTTTTCCAATCTCTGTATTTAAAATTAATTTAAGTGTATTAACTGAAAATATTCTTCTATAAACAGTCTTTGGTAAACATTATTTCTGACATTTGATTCATAACGATTCATAACATTTTTTGCACTTGTGATCGTCGTTCATTGACAGTTTCGAACAAAAAAATAACAAAAACAAAATAAAAGTGTTTCTCGAAGAAGAATAAAATTAAAGCTAATATGATTTACGTCTTACGGCCGTTATAGTCGTTTGTGTACTAAGCATTACCATCATTAGAGGGAATTAGGCGCAGTCACAACGATCGCACAAGCAACTGTATGTCGGTAAACGACAGTCGCTACAGGTATTAGCGTGACAAATTGTCACCCAGTTCAAAACGTGATATTTTTTTAATATTTAGTGTTGTACCATGACATATTGAAATAATAAAAGTTCCTACTAATGTAATATTATATTCTTTACCCAAATTCAGAGCAATCTCTTTATTTAATATATATTATGTTATAAAAATATTGTGAGATATATTATTAATGTTATAGCGAAATAAAAAATAAATTACACTTACTAAAACCATGAAATATGTTAGAAATAAGATATTTTTATTAAATTATAAATGATCGATTTAAATTGAAACGTAAAAGATTTCTTATACGCACTACGCAATAATAGCTTAAAACATTTTTTATCGATAAATCTTAGAAAGCCATCTCCTCAATGTTCCCTCGAAACATAATGAAAATTAAATGTGGTTAACGTACTACCGCTGATGACCGGTAAGCGACAGTCGTGAATAACAAATTCAATAAGCCATATCGTTATTTCATCGTGCTTCCCATAGTTTATTCTAAATTGTTATTGCTTACTCTAGGTACATTTTTGGGTTCAGAACAATGGATGGTAAAGACCTGTGGTTTTCTAAATATCTCGTGTTAGAAATTTTTTTTTCCCTAATGTTCATATTACAAACTAAAATATGATATTATGCAAACATTTGAAAGAAGTTAACAATAAAAACTATAACTAATTAAGTTCTAATTAAAATATGTTTCTTTAGTGCCTCCCTTTTTCATTTTTGTTCGCCGCCCATATCCTCTCCAAAGCATCAATTATAATATCACCATTAAATAAATAAAGAAATCCGAATGTTTTGTATGATATAACGATATGATCGTTATAATGTACACATATGATACAAGAGAGTTAATCAACCTTTCGTTGCTTGGTTGATATAAAAAACTTTCCCTTTATTATGTCGACCTTCCTGGCTACCGAATATTGCAATATATAAATCAATAAACAAAGAGCCATTAGTTCTCAGACAATTTCCGTTGGATAAATCACGAACAAGGCAAAAAACTGGTCGACTTATTCGTTCAATAATGAAGCAGCGAATTGCTATTGTCGGAACGATATTATAACGACATTGAAACGATATTTATTCTAAATAACTTACACTTAAAGTGAGGTCAGTTTAAGTGTAATTTACTTACAATAAATAATAATTTTAGTACTTATTCGCAATAAACAGATTGCATAATGTTATAAACAACTCTAGACGCAGTATCCCAGCAGTAACAGCGAGGCAAATCAGATAAGCCGACTCGCCTGTACATACGTACACATTTATTATTGGGTAAGCTGATCGGCCACGATATCATTAGAAAAATGCACCCACTCATCTACAATTTATTTGATTTTATTTGCCTCGCTTCGTAGTACGGGACAGGCTGTCTGAAGTTATAAAGTCTATGCAGGATTAATGATTTATTTCTAAAACACAATTTGCTTCTCTATTTTTCATTTAACGATATATTTAACAGGTATGTAACGAATCAAAGGAAATAAATTACGTTAAAAACTAATTATCCAGTTATTTTAAAAAATTTCCGAAAACAAACACGATATCGATTCGTCCCTAATAATCGCTCACTCGATCACCAATCCATTGAGTACGCTGTATCTTTTGAACAGTGACGTATGACCAGTTGATACGCCTGCCTTACGTTATGGAAATGAATGCAAATGTGCCTTGGTTAATTTAACTAAATAAATTGATGCGTTGGTAATGTGCGTGCAGGAATTATTTAGGATTCGGTATTGATTTCAGTAGGTACACTCTCGACAGTCAGAATGTTGGATTACTTTTTTTTTACTTTCTTTGATTCACTAAAGTAAAATAAGCTCGCGAATGGATATGAATTTGATTTGGATTATTGTAATAACTTTTTTCACATGTTCTATTACGTGCATGCTTTATTAAAATACCTAAACATTTTTTTGTCCCTATTTGGCATTGTTTATTTCATCTGGTATCAAATAGATTCAATATTTAATAACCTTCTCATGGACTTGCAGTAGAATAATGTTATTTTACGATGACTATTCTGCAACAACTACTCTGCAATGATTATTCTACAATGACTATTCTAATTACAAATTATATTTTTATGGTTGCGTAACTACAATGGCGAAAACGGAACCCTTATAGCCTATTAATTCTTTCATCTTTACATCTACTAAGTGAGAATTTAGCACAGGTAACCCAAAACCAGAAACGAGATTTAAAAAATAAACAATCAGATTTTGTACTAAATTTTTTATTTTATTTTGTGAAATGAACGTCTATTTTGGTTTTTATGCTTCCGTATATCTGATGAAAAAACGGAACAAATCCTATAAAGTATCAATCAGGTGCCTGTCTGTCTGTCACAGCCTATTTTCTCCTAATGTAAACAAAAAAATTTGAAATTCGGTATTATATATACATATTATATAGAATTAGATAGCGCAGTCATGAACATGTAGCATAAATAGACGACTTTATAAGAATATATCAAAGCAACTATATTATGTTAAAAAGTTATTTTGCTGTCAATTTTTTGTATATCTTTATGCTTCAGTACGTGCACTCAAAAATTTAAAAAAAAAACAGCTTGCAATAATGAAATATGTAATGATTTATATATGGAAATCTGGATTTATATATGGAATGGATATTGGAAAATTAATAGTCAATTTCTTTAAGTAGTATTACAATTTTACCTAAGAATACAGTAGAGCATTGTTTTTAATTTGTTTTAACATTATAATATAATAATAATTAATGAGGTGTAAATTCTCTCTAATCGAAACTCTTTTTAATACATTATTTATTATATGATTCCTAAATAAACTATTTTATCTTTAGATTTTTTAATACTATGCAATACCTACTGGTTTAGTTTTAAAAATCTTCTAATGTGAACTTAATTTTAGCTTTCTTGTCTGTTTTCATATTAATAATGTATGAGTAGCGCTGTATGTCAGTTTTTGTGATTAAAACACCTACGTCATCTGTCTAGCGCCATAACGCATCGTTAAAATTCAAGGGGTATAAGAACCTAATTAATAACCATGGACCAATTATCTGGAACGAGAGTTAATCAATATTGTGGTGTCGGATAAATCTGGATCCAATAGAAGGAGCATATTAATTGGGCCATCGTATATCTCGTGATAGCGGTTGTGACTAAAATCACATGAGATATATTAAGGAATTATTTCACTGTGAGTACGTTGTCATGAATTATATTCTCAGGTTCTTTTAAACTTCGGTTTTAAAGCATAAAAGAAATCATTATTCTTTAAATGAGATTTAATTTTCTGGAAATTTCTCACCATGTAGAGACACACATAGTGTACAAAAATGACACTACATTCGTCTATTATCTGTTGACAACTTACGTTACATCTTACAAACAACACAAATGAAGAAAATAGTACGTTTAAGGCAGTAATACGAAATATTCCATTTTTCTTTATCTCTTTTTCAATGAAATCTTTTTAAACTCTATTTCAGTGGTTCCGAATCTGGGAGAATTTACCTATGTACGGGTAAAATGAAACTTTTTTACGGAAAATTATGTAAGGCTTTTTTGAATATTTTTTTTACAGTTAGGTAAGTATAAGATTTTTTATTTGATCGTTCATCACACCACTTTTGTGAAACTATTATCGAAGTGTAAATTGTAATAAACGTCATATCATATTAAAATTAGTTGTTTTTCTTCGAGTAGTTTTATGTAGTTGCCCATATTGTTAGTTTTTTAAGGGGTAACAACAAATATAATAAATCTTGATAGGTCATATGGGTGACAAGACAATAACGGTGAGGAGCTACTGTTCTATTTGAATAGAAAAGTCTGTGTTGAAAAACTGTTTTATATTTTGATTTTGAAAATTAATTTTATCATAAGTCATTGATGATTCGGCTGATACCTATTATAGTAAATATGTATTTTTCTTATTCTTATCTGTTAATATATTGTGTTAAGTTTCCATTTACTTTGTCACTTATTGTTTTACTATATGCTTACATCTGTTTATTCCTTGACATTCTAAAATCTGTATTGTTATGATGTTTATTAATGTACCTTTATTTTAAATTATTCGTGAAATACCTTTTACAGTATTGTATATTAAATTATGTGTTTTGACTTTTTATATTTGACATCTTCATATAACTCGTTGGGGATACGGCGTAAAGATATTTATGTATGTATGTATGTATATTCATGCATGTTTACTTTTTATAGTATTATGCCAAAATTATCTTAATATAAAAGAAGTTTGTACAATAACTTGATATAAAATGAGTCTGGATAATAACTCTTCATGTAGTACAGTACTACTTGTCGGAGTCAGTTCTAAGAAACTTAGATTGAAATTTGAAATTTTGAAGAGGGAAGACGAAGAAACGAATAAGGAAAGATGACAAGTGTCATCAGAATGGTATGAAGAAAAGTGAGTTTTTTTACGCTTCTCTTTAATTATTAAATAAGTAAATGTTCAAATTTTTAAATATGAAATAAAAAAATAATTATAAAATAAATTTAATTATAATATATATATATATATATATAATTGAAGAACTCCTCTGTGGAGATATCATTAAAAGCAATATAAGGATCATCGCGAGGAGTCCAACGTTATATAGTACCTGTTATCGTGATATCTCTATAATTCAAGCTCCCTTCCGTTCGGGACTATCCAGACATCATCGCCGTATAGTATTAATAGTTACATTTACTTTTTACAGAATATGAAACTGTGTACATTTTTATAGAATACATATTTAATATGTCTAAATCTTTTTTTGTAATTTAATTATTCTTGCTACACGACACAATGTTATAATGTACATACATATTGTACGATTGTATAACTAGTATATTGTTTTCATAAAAAACACATCATATATAAATAAATGCATCGTTTAAGTGTGAGTTCTCCTTTATAATTTAGTAATTTCATTAAGTCACCTCTGTCGGATAATTTAATCAGTAGGGTCAGCAGCAAAGGACGATAAAGCATGATTGATAGCGTTGTGGTAACGACACACGGTGCTTCGATGCAATCGACTACGGTACCAGTTTATGCTTGCTTATGCACCTATGCAATTACTTCGTTCATATATATTTAATTGGAAATAACATAGTGAGTTAGTGATTTATTGGAAAGATGAGATAAGTTGAGTCCAATGATAAAGCTATTATTCGAAAATCGTTTACGAAATCCATCAAATTTTGAAAGAAATTGTTTTTTTTTAATACGTAAGTAAGATAATTTACGTTATTTGTGATTCGGGGTAGATATGATTTTTAGCAATTATAATTATAGACAGTAAATTCAGAGGTTATTAGTCCATTGTCTTTGAAAATACCTGCAATATAGTGTTATTGAGGCTACCCTCCGTCGATTTGCAGGTACAGCCTGCAATGGAAAATAAGTAGCTAGCTCATCTTAAGTTTTTTCTTCTACATCAGTATGGAAATAAAGCTAAATATCGTAAAAATCGTTATCGTATTGTGTGAACTTTCAACATAATAAACACTTCTACACTTAAGTAAATAAAAACGTGATTTTAATATAGATCGTTACAATTAAAAAAAGCTAATAACAAGCTATCTACCAAGTAGACGATCGTGTCTTGACGTTATCTCGCACTCACGGCACGATCAAATGAATATTAAAATTTAAGTTGCGCAGACGCCTGTTAAGTACCGGCTTTTCAGATGTGTCATTCATACACTACATATAACAGAAAATGATTCACAACCTAAAAATGGACTGTTCTAATATCGACTTTAAATAATTAGCGTTTGAATTGAAATCACATTGCTCTCATTTTATTGTGTAAACAGCCCTTTATCGACCGCCTACGTATCACGCTTGACTGTCTACTTTTTTAAATTCCTACCTAAGATGTTGTAATCATCCAGAGTAAGTATAAGTATTGGTTTATTACTTTAGTGTAAACAATAGTATGTATTGTATGTAAATATGTTATTGACCATTTTTTTCTGAAGTGATAAAATTGTTCAACGTTCAGTTGACCTATTTCAAAAAAATTATTATTTTATAAGCATAAAGATAATAGAATAATGTTTATTGATAATGTAGAGATATGCCTACAGTGTAAAGAAAAAGGATCCATGTTAAAAAAATGATAAAATTTTAAAAGTGAATCACTTATACATAGCACGGTGAGCAACGGTAGGAATTTTAACTTAATGTTGAGTATAATATAGGTACGTTGAAAGTTTTATGGACTAAACTGAATTCAAGATTTCTCCTTCAAACATATTTCGAGAATTGTTTTTATTTTTGTAACACTATTTGCGTGATCTTAAACGATACATTTAATTTGTATCTAGCACCTAAAGAACTGAAGGTGTACCCAATAAAGTAAATAAGACATTATTTAGTAGGTTAGAATCATTGTCTAGAATATCACACGGTACCCTCAGTTTGGGAGCCATATGTATCATCAATCTACGGAATCGCTACACCTATTTCAATAATAATTTCACCATTCGAAAGGTTCGTTATTCTAGAGAGAGAGAGAGAGAGATAGATATATATATATATATATATTCTAGAAATATATTGTGTATTTAACGCGGGCGAAGTCGGGACGGATCGCTAGCAATAATATAATAATTGAATGCTACCATTACTAGAAATTCTCTCGTAACTGAATATATAGCTTTGTTGTATAGTAATCACTAAAAGTGTTATCAAAAGGAAGATTTGTAAGATGACCATAGTAATTGACACATCTGTGAGGTTTTTATAAGGTCGACAATGACCACTTGTCATTAAGCTACATTCAAGTGAAGCGGAAAATGGTATTATCTGCACGCATTTCTTTACACGATAAAAAACCTTTTCAAAATGGCGTCGCGCACGTGTATTCACTGATTAAATTATGATTGTGATTGCAATACGCAATTGGTCATTATTTGTAAATCAAGTTGGTATTCTTTTATAATCCGGATGTCATATAGATGTTGTTCTTAGCACGCGATCTTTGCGAAACTGAAACATACGGTGTAAGTTATAATAGACTTACATAATTGCGAGCAAAATTTTTATGGGTATTTTACTTATTGCAAGTAAAATAAAATTTTGTGTAGATAAAAATTTTAATGATACTTCTTTACGTGTAAGTAACTTAATTTAGTTACTAAATACTGCAAGGTATGTTTTCTCACAAGCGTATAATCAACATTATAATCAACTGTGGAAGTTGGTACTTGCAAGTTAAAAGTAATCGCAAATCTCTCCAATAGTAGGAAGAAATATTTCTTGTAATACTACACATAAAAGTAATATTAGTTATTTTAACAGAATTTGGGTGATTAACAATTTAGGTTTATAAATTAAATTTACTCTAGAAGCTAAACGTAACATATAAAGATCATTTTTAAGCGAAAGTTCAGGCATCGTTAATTTGCTCGTGTTACCTATATTACTTTAGTCTCTTTTGTGTAATTCTAAAAATGGTCAAGATGCTGAGTCATAAATTACAGGTAGCCCAAAATTACATTGACGAAACAATTTATAAAGTTTTTTTAAAATTTAAAATAGCTGTACTCGGCCACGCGTTGCTGTGACTCTGTAGGTGTATTAGGTATTAGGTACATAAACATGCGCGATTTCGAATACAACGTTGTATCAAAATATCACCGAATGGTGAAGAACTTTAGGAGATGTAAAATTTTGAAGAACGAACATTTACATTTTTAAATTATGTAGATTACTTTTTTAAACGCAAGAATAACTATAACTTGCGGTATAAATAAATTTAATCGTTTTCAAAATATCGGCCATTTGGCTTTGTACGTAGTGTTAAGAATTCAAAAAAATCATCAATTTTCCGCAGTTCGTCTATAGATAATATATTGTTCTATTCTTGTTGAAAGACAGCCTTTAAAACTTCAAACACTGGACACTCATTTCCCTGTGAGATTAGACGTCAGTCCTATTGCAACGTCTACGCTTTGTTTTTATAATTTTAGCGGCTCCAAGGTAGGACAACAGCTTCAAGAATATTTCGCTTGTAAACATCTTGTTTCATTTTGACGTCTCTTTCTACAAAAACAAACGGGGTTTTACTGATTGCACATACATTCAGTCAAGAAAGTATCGGGAATGGATGATTTGTTTATGGTTCCAAATTAAATTTTTTGTTTTGTTTTGTTGTTGTTAGATTGGCACAACTGGTTTCCATTTTGGCGCGGAATTTGAGTTGCATCTGTTATTTAGATTAAATACAGTGCTGTTTTTAGTTATATCATTCTAGTGTATATTGTATATAATGGACAAAAACATCGAATAGTTTGTCTTAAATTTTGCATCGCCAATGGAATTTTGTGTTCGGAGTCACTGAAAATGTTACAGAAGGCTTACGGTGAATCGATTTTATCAAAAACACGTGCTTATGAGTGATAGAAAGCGTTCAAAAGCTTCATTTTTGATAATAATGCAATAAATTTGCTTCTTGATTGAGAATAAAAATAACGAACAATACATACTGGTTCGTAACAATAAAAGATAATTGTACTACAAATACTTACAATTGTTTACATAATGTTTCAGTTTTTCGGTGTGATGTGTGGCGCATACACCGTGCTGTGTTTATGTTGGCTAATAGTTTGCAGTCTACAATGGCGAGATTTACTCAGGATACAGTATTGGATAGGCGGCGTAGCCCTATTAGGTATGATAGAGAGTGCTGTATATTATGGAGTATATTCTTCTATCAATAGAACTGGGTAAGTATATTTACATATATATAATTACAATTAATAATAACTTAATATGTAACTTTGTAATTAAACAACTTAACCACATTCATGGGTATATTCAGGGAAGGGCAGCTGTATTATTTCTCTACTTTTCCCAGTCAGTCTGTTTCACAATATATGATGTAATTGTGTACATACATTCAGTCAAGAAAGTATCGGGAATGGATGATTTGTTTATGGTTCCAATTTCAATTTTTGTTGTTAGATTGGCACAACTGTTTTCCATTTTGGCGCGGAGTTTGATTTGCATCTGTTATTTAGATTAAATACAGTGCTATTTTTAGTTATATCATTCTAGTGTGTATTGCAAATTTCATAATGGACAAAAACATCGAACAAAGAGTTTGTCTTAAATTTTGCATCGCCAATGGAATTTCATGTTCGGAGTCACTGAAAATGTTACAGAAGGCTTACGGTGAATCGACTTTATCAAAAACACGTGCTTATGAGTGGTACAAAGCGCTCAAAAGCGGTCGAGATCTGATGGACGATTTGCCTCGCTCTGGTGGGCCATCAACGTCTGCAACTGAAGTTAACATCGCAAAAGTGAAGGACATAGTGACTGAAAATGCTCATTCAAGTTTGAGAGAGATAGCCGCCGAACTTTCCGTGTCTCACGAGTTGATCCGTACCATTTTAAATAATCACTTGGGTATGAAAAATGTTGCCGCTCGGCTAGTCCCAAAAGACCTGAACTTTCTCCAAAAACTCAATCGCATAAGAGTCGCTGAGGACATGCTAGAACGAGTCAATTCCGACCCAACATTCATGAAACGCATTGTTACTGGTGACGAGACGTGGGTTTACGAGTTTGACATGCAAACTAGTCAACAAGCTTCGGAGTGACGCCTTCCAACTGAACCGAAACCGAAAAAACCACGCCAAAGTCGATCAAAAGTCAAAGTCGTGTTGACTGTTTTCTTTAACTATCACGGTGTTGTGCACTCGGAATTATTTGAAAGAATATTATTTGGGCGTTATGCGGCGTTTAAGAGAGCAAATTCGACGAAAAAGGCCAGATTTGTGGAAAGAAATTTCTTGGATTTTGCACCACGATAATGCGCTTTCGCACAAGGCCATCATTGTGAACGAATTTTTGACCAAAAACTCAACTAATACCATTGAACAACCACCTTATTCACCAAATATGGCTCCAGCCGACTTCTTTCTTTTTCCTAAACTCAAATTACCACTTCGTGGCACCCGTTTTCATTCGGTAGAAGACATAAAGGAGAATTATGAACTTACACTGAACTTAATTCCGGAAAAAGCGTTTAAAAATGTTTCAATTATTGGATTATTCGTTGGCGTAAGTGTATCGTTTCTGAAGGAGCATACTTTGAAGGTAATAAATTAAATTTGGATGAATAACTAACATTTCGTGTATTATTGATCTTTTCCCACTTTTTCCACTTCAAACCATAACTCATAGGATTAACTACAATAACATGGGAACGATGAGACGACCGATTTTATCATATCGACGGTTCAATGGGGAAAACTTTTTCGTCCAAAATAGAATGTTCCTCTATTTTCCATTGTTGTATAAGCATGCGACATCTTTCGAGGTAAATTTTGGAACGAAGTTCTTTAATGCGGCTTGCGGGAGGTCTGAGTTGGTAGAAGTCGTCACGTAAGGGAAAAGCGTGACGTGGGGTGCTCTATACATAGATTCACAGTGATATTTCTGTCTCTTTCTCTTTCTGTCTCACCTATGTTTATTTTTTGTTTTTGTTTTAAATCATACGTTAGTTTTATTGGTCTCATTTTTGCAATTAAGTTTTGAGAAATAGAAACTGCAGCAAAGGAACTTCGTTCCTGACGGGGGTCCCCCTACCGCACACGTTTTTTTTTGTTTTTTTCTGTTAGCAGTTTTACTTTACTTAACTTACAGGGAATGAAAAGATCATATGTTTGATAATGATCGCTGTGTAGTTGACCAACTAATATCGACAGCTTAGGCCATTTCGCTGACTATAGTCTGTGGATCATGCAGCATACTTTGCTTAACACGTGTTGATTCCTGGAAGTTTGATGATACTTTTTCTACCTCTCCTATGAAGGTCACGTGGCTGAGTTTGTTATGACGTTTAATAGCCAACGAAACCAGCTGTTGACTAACACCAATACATCGAAATATCTCACACTCTCTTTTTTTAATTTTAAATAAAATTATAATAGTATTACTATGCAAAGACATGTCAAAGATTCGTAAAAAATAAACAAATTGATGTAAATAGTGCACAGACAATAAAAGAAACAATTAGTGAATTAAATTTTTATATAGTAATATTAAAATAAAATTAAGAGTTCCTATCGAGCAATATTTGCATTGTACGTGTATGCGCGCGTGTGTGATTGTGTTTGTTGATTTATGTAACTCGTATAAGTGTGTATATGTGTATGTATGTATATATTATGTATGAGCGTATGTATATGTATGTAACTATGTGTTTAATTATGTACAAATGTGTATTATATATAAAATATAGTATATATAAAATAACATGCGGTAGTCGTATAATATGTGTAATGTGTATAGAACTTTAGAATTATAATCATAATAAGCCATTATGTACTAATAATATTGAACACGCCGGGTATGACGACGAATGATTCGTCTACTTAAATACGTTGTAATTCCTGTTATTTATTTTAACTCACCCACATTTGTAAAATAATGTAGTTACCTATACTATTCAGAAAAATATGTAGATATAACCTATTAGTCAAACTAATGATAAGAACTTAACTTAGGCACTTTAGCACTAGCACTAGGCACTCAAACGATAAAATCAATAGGTATAAGGGATAACCTAATGTGTACAGTGTAAATGTAATAATTTTATGTACTAATTTATGTGATCATATAAATAAATAAAAAAATGTAAAAAATGCTTTCATATAATTTTATTTTTTATTTTGTCAACGTACTTATAGATCACGGTTTATTTATCAAAATACAAACAAAATAATTTTATAATTGTTATAATATATTAATTAAATCATTTTAAAAATAGATACGTAATAGTGAAAACATTTTTATGAATATATTGTGAATATCTCAATAAATATTTGTATAAATATAATAATATTAAATTTTTTTATATAATAAGTGATACTGAATCGTACTTACAAGCAAGAAAGTAACATTGTTGATTTTATTCGTTGTACAGGAATACAGCTTAAGGATATACCAATATTCTCACGCTGTATCCCTAATTGAGTAGTCAGAGGAGATTGAATGCCAAGCACCGTGATCCTTACCTGCTCAAATCTCATCATTGTATAAATGTTACAAGAATTCAGAACTTTGTGTTTTCATACATTTGTAATAACGTTCGTATGTGTATTTAGAACTTATGTGACTATTGTGAAAGGGGACCTTAATCATACCAAGCACAATGCGTTATATTTCTTCCACATAATATAATTTAATACACTAAATGAAAGGCTCACAAAGTTCTAGTTCGAATTGTTTACGGTTCGATAGTGAATGTATGAGAGCTCTCTCAGATTTATGATGCAAAACCTCTACAGTTATATTACATATGTTTTCGCATGATTTGTTATTTAGGACTTAGAAATTCATTGTTGTATTAGAAAGTTTATTGAAAATTTATTTACATTTTCATGCACATTGGTAGGTATGCTTTATGAAAATAAAATGTTAAGTATTATGTTACACGTAGAAATAAATATGTGAATCAAAGTATTAGGTTTGATATTTGCTACTTATTTGTTTTTTTTTTAAAACGGCATAAAAATTTTACAACACTTTCAGATCCTATTATCGATTGGATGTTGGAATTCGATGGATTTTAATGAAAACATAAGTTATGAGCTAGTTGTTTCCTTATTATTTATTTTTCTATTTGCTTATTAGATTTATTACAAGTTGTGTAAGCGATATCTTTGCTTGTCTTTGAAAAGACAAGACGTGTATAATTTTATTCAGCCTTTAATGTAAGGTAATGTATTTGAATTTATATTAGCACAATAATTTTAATTACATCTAATTTTACGGTGAAAGTGTAGTATACTTGTTCTTAATTAATTTTATTTACTGGTATGTATGGTGTAATAAATTGCCAGCAACCATATATGTAACTATGTCGGACACATTTATAACAAACTAGTTGTGCTCTGCGAGTTACATCGATAGATATTTCTTCATTCGAAAGTAACTGGACCAATAAAATTCATTAATGAACATTACTTCTCGTTTTAAGAGCAATTTTCTTTATTACGATTATAGATAGATGTGTATATTTGTGTAGTATAATGACTAAAGTAACAACATATTTCCCGATAATTTTTGAATATGGAATAAAATAAAATAATAGAGTATATAACAATTCCGAAATTTGATGAACCAAAATAAGTATGTGAGGATCTGAAGCTTGGCGCTCCGTCCTCTTTGATTAACTCGTTAGGGATACAGCGTGAATATATTCATGTATGTAAAAAATAATAAGTATGTGTATTATTAAATTATTTTATTTCATAAAATTTCTAAATTTCAAATCGGAAATATTTTCTATTCCCGCTCAAAACTTGACAATAAAATTAATAAAATATTTACATAACGGAAACTGAGCACTAATATTTGGAATGATAAAATATATTAAATTTTGAAAAATACTTCTTTGATTTATATACTTACTTATATTTTAATATGTTTCATTCCATGTTTTTTAATTTAATATTTCTGTATGTGAAAAAATCATCGTCTTATAAGTTTGTTGTCATTTTGAAACATTATTTTACGTATTGGTACCAAGGAACCATACTACATCTGATTGAAAAGCAGGTGCGTAGGACACCGGTCTCCATACTGTTTTAATGAGATTATAAAGGCAATATGGTCGTAAACTTGAGTGGTTGGATGTCTGATAATGAACAATATGCGTTGAGTTCAGTGAAAGGTGCAAAACTAATTACGAACAACTGCTTTTATATGTATAGCTTAATGGTGTATATGTTTTTAAACATGATTTTATTTTTACGGTTCTAGAATGATTTTATGACCTTATTTTGTATCATAAATAACAAATTATTGTATTATTTGTATGGTAATTCCATTTAAGAACCACTATGATTGTACAATACGCATTTACAAATTAAAAACGAAGATGACAGTAAAAAATACTTTGCGTTTGTTGTTTGTAACATTCCATTAAATTTAAATTTTTCATGTTAATATATTTTTTTGTAACTTTATTTAATAACCCATTATCATAATATTAGAGCAAGTGAGATAAAATAACAATAGCGAAACAACACTGCTGAGATAAAATATAAGCGGAACACGCGGACAAATGCAAATTGTATTTCAATTTGAAACAAACACAAATCTTCGTAACTCCTTGTTTTCCTAATATTGTAGTGTAAGTTAAAAGAATAGAGCGGTAAATGTAGTTTAGTGTTCCGCTTTTAAAATACATTAATAAATACTTCTAAAAATTATTTTTTTTTAAGCTACAGATATAGATGCATTAATGTTGTAAAATTAGATTCGTTAAGAAAATTTGCGTTTTAATATAATATGAGTACATAAGATTTATGTTTAAAAAACGTAACACGATTCTGATAATACGGATTTTATAGGGATTGTATTACGAGTATATTATAACGTAACAACATTAGTTTTTGTTGTGTGTGATTATTTAAGAGCAAGTAACTGACTAAATTTTACTCATAACATTTCTATATTGCAATATATCCAAGCGCTCTTATCCGCTACATGTTTTGCACTTACTACGTGTTGTGATACAGTGTGTGGTCAGCAATTGTAAGAACGGTGCCCTTCCAGACGGACGGTTAGACGGACAGTGACAACAAACAAATAACGAACCTCTAACGAGTAGAAAAGTGTCAAGTGACGTCAGCGCATGCAAAGATTGTGAAGATAACTTGAACTCTGAGTTATAACAACAAGCGCTCAACGTACATATAGACATATTTGTAGATCAAATTGTATACACATAAATAACTATGATAATTATTACTATGACCATACTATATTATATGATTACTAAAATGAAATCAAAATACTTTGCTCTGATATAAAATTTTCTTATTGTTAATAACTTAGAGCAGTATCTACTTGAAGCGTGGTGGTATTTCCGTGCTTAATACTATAATATCATTGGTCACATACTGTATGTATGTGATCTAATAGCAATCATATGGAACATTTCCATGTTCAGCAAAGAATTTGAAGTCGTTGGCCTCAGTTATGGATAAACGGAAACAACTGATAAGCAAAAGGTCTCACGGGCAGCTTAAAGTCTCTGACAGTACTGTAGTACTACATCCTGCCTCCACCAAGCTGTATTCTAATTTTATGTAGGAAAAGAGACTTAATAAGCCTTTGCATAGGTATACATAAAATGTACATGTATTATGTTTATTAAATTAATGACTATTTTGATGCAGTAGTTAAATGGAAAATCAAGATGCCAATAAAGATTACGAAATTTTCCCTATTGGACATAAGCGTTATTCTAATATAACAAAAAATCATATTAAATATTTAGCTAAAATTCTTGAGATTTAGTAATTTAACTACATTTTATTTGTGTGATATAGTAGCTATATAGATGGACATATTAAAAAAATGAAATTTTTCTCCACTAGATTTTCCAATTTATGGGTATGTTATATCTTCTCACCACTTAACAGTACTCAATGATTTTGAAAGAAATTAAAGATATCTCTATGCTAGAATTTTCTAACCTACAGTATAACTTTAGAAGTAATGTGGATCTTTTATATTTGCAGAATACAAAGCTCGCTCTATCAAAGTTTCTTTGCGTCACAGAATATTCCTGCCTATTGTGAATCAGTCGCACATCAACCTATTGTGGACGATACGTTATTATTTTGCCTTTCCAGACTTAACTAGCCGTCTAGGACCCTCTAGTTAATTCAGTAGTGTGACAGCTGAAAAGATCCTTTTACTGAGGACGTCGAATCAATAGTTTACGAAGCGGAATTACTAGTGGCTTTTCTTGAGAAGTAACCTTCAGCACTTTGTATAAACATTACAAACTAATTAATTTGTCTTCGTAATATTTTTTTTATTTATAATAACTGTACATGCAGATATTTGAGCGTTCGAGGTATTTGCAACATTGCCTTAATAATATGTCTATAAGGCAACGTTGCATATTATCGTAAGCAAGATGATCGGAGCTTATCAAGTCATTATACAAGCATATTAGTTAAAATAATTGAAAATGTAATGAAAATTTAAGATTACACATCACTTGTTCATAGCGAAAAATAACGAAGTTAAATTATAATCATTTCGCAACAATGAAAAGTTCCTATATAAAAATTGATATGTGTATATTTTTATAAGGAAAACTGCATGTTGGGTCAGGTATTTGCTCGCATGTGCATTACATAAGGATCAATAGAAAATACCGACTAACAAAATAAAACATAAGACCAAATTAAAGCAAGAAAAAAGTAAAAATTTACTCTAATTAAAATCAGACAAACGTTTAAATAGTGGAACCAACAACCACAAACATTTGCCAGAACACCCGAAACTTGTATTCCCACGGCTGGTCAAGGAACCGTGTCGTGGACACAAGACGATACTGAAGACGTTGGAATCATCAGACCGTGGCTTCACACGCTCGTGTGTGAACCCATGCTATATGAGATGACCCGTCTATGTTCCGTGCTCTCATTAGTGTCACGTTTGGTTTAAGGATTAATACCAATCAAAAGAACGGTCTGAAGTCATTGCCATATGTATATCACTGATTTTCAGTTACTTGTTCTTTATGGAACTGCATCTATGTATTTGCGACGATATCATAAAATAGATATTTTGTCAAAGTGTCGTCAATAAGGATGCATTTCATGATGTTTTACTTAGATATGACATATCCATTTTTTTGTTTTCAAAAAATGAAGTGTTATAATTTAAAAGATATCAAATAATTCGTGTTTCGATTACTATTTGATTTTATCTATTTTTGTGCTAAAAAGATGTTAATATATTTATTTAAAATGGTTTCGGTAGATTTATAGAGCCATAAAGTATTAAAAAATCTTCCATTTTATCGTTGTAAACAGTGCATCAAATCGAAAACAAAAATCTTTCGTAATGCGTCACAGCCTTTTGCTCACAGGGTGGTGTTCCCACGTTGACCTGACCCGGTAATTTATTGGTCTCTTGGACGCCGCCTTAACTATAACTACCTGTGACCGCAGGTGCACCTTAAGAAATTAGGGTTGCCATTCGAACTTTTTTTTAACTGAAAAACGACATCAAAATTGGAAAAAAATATGGTACTGGTGTTGTCTATCATAACGTATTTCTTACACAAAAATTGTTTTAATTACTGGAATCAAGTTAATATAATATCAATGTAATGTTTTTATAACAATAATAATAATGTTGATTCATATCAAAATTTGAACCTTGAAGTGACTAAAATCACCTATATTTTAGACACTTCAAGGTTTAGAGCCTGGAAAAATATAGATATAGTGTGGTTGGAAGTAGGTTCCAATTGCCTTAAGTCTGTGTCAAAACTACAACTATCTATTTATTGTGAAGATGTAAAAACAGTCTGTATTGGCAATGCAAAAATTATTTACACTTCCTCTCCCTACTACCTTTACGATCAACCAATGCTAGGATTTAGTTTGATCGGATTTTGTCACTCCTTACTTATTTCGGAGAAAAGAACGGATTTAATGTCCTAAGTACACTGTTACTTATAAATAATCGTAACAAACATTCACTCCTTTTTTTTTAAATTTGCGAAAATCTCATATTGTAATGAAGTAAACATAATTAAAAACAATTGCTATTAACAACCCTGAGCCCACTCACTGTGTGCAGTGTTGTGTGATTTTCTTAAGTTGCGGACACATGAGGTCATAGTTAAATAAGTAAAAACTTAAGGAGGGGCGTTATGGGAACTGAACACGGTAACATCACCGTGTAATATGCATCAAGCTTTACCGACCTGTAATATGGCACTTTGAAACGAATTATCTTAATTTATTAAATGTGCTTATGTAATTCATTTCACCGAGATTCTAATTCTGATTATTTCACTATTATTATTTTATAAAATTCCTCCATATCTACAAATGACAAAATCCAAATCATGTTCAATTATTCCTTGACAGGGCAGACATTTTTAAAAGTTAAGTATACAATAAATAGTAAGTGAAGTAGTCAAGAACACAAATATAATTATACGGAGCTGAAATAAAGACAATTAATTTCAAACTACTCCGCAAATACTATGAAAAGGATATATTGTTTAAAGCATGTGAATTATCAATAGAAAAACTGTAATGACACCAGCCATTGTGTAGCTTCATCAAGGATAACTCGTTTTTATTACTTTAACAAAGCATTTTTAATTGTACTAGTGTGTATGTTTCCGTGATTGGGAAAACGTATTACAACAGTGTCTGAAAGATCAATCATTCTATTACGTAACAATTACTGTGTAATATTTTATCAATTGAAATATTGCAAGAAAAAGCTATTAAAGCCAACTGAAATTACATTTATTCGATCTTACGTAAATTAATTCAATTTCTAAGTATAATTGCAAAAATGAAAACATTAAATAATACTCGTATAATAAAAAAAAAAACGAGCAAATTTTAGAGTCGACGTAAGGGACATTCTTCTTAAAATCTATGCAGTATTCATGTAAACTGTAAATACCTTAACTGGACATAACCTACGACCCGCCTTCCCACGACCACGGTCCAAGACCCACGACTTTTCCGGCCCGATGCGCATGCGCATATTACGCATAGAGCGGTGGTATAATGTGGAATATATTATTACGGTGACGTAACAAAAGAAATCAGATTACTGAGAAATTCTCAAAACCCTGCTAAATTCTACAAGTTAAATGTTGTCGTTATTAAATTTATTAAAATTATTAATATAGCACAAACTCTGGTTAATAAAGTGTTCAATGATATGAACCAAACACAGGAGATTGATAGCCTTCACTTTCGAGAAAATGACTACAAGATTCACTTATGTACAGATTAGTACATTGACCCCATTACGGACTTAAATGATTTTAAGTTTGTTCAACTGTTCATATCACTTACGGTATGTAGGCATTGCTTTAAGTCTCAAAATTAAAGCGCCAGATCTAGTTGTGCGCTATTGCAGCAGTATTTACGAGTTATTTCAGTTATTTACGAGATTTTTAGTTAAATATAACTATTACAAAAATAGTAAGTGGTTCAAAAGCTAAACGTAGCTTAAAATTAGCGATACTCAATAATTAAAAAAACATGCAAACTTATGAAACGATCCTCGTAGAAAGTTTTGTGATACTTAACCAAACAAAATTAATTAGTTACCATTACCAAAAATTATACCCTATTAAACGTTACTTAGTCCCTACCTTTATGTGAGTCATCCGATGATAATACAAGTTTGAGCTTGCAGTAAATCGCTTTCCACAATGCTGACACTGATGTGGTTTTTCGCCGGAGTGTATTCTTCTGTGTGTGTTGAGACTGCTTGATGTGCTAAATCCTTTATTGCAGACCATGCACACATGAGGTTTTTCACCTACGACAAAAAACAATGCGAGTTTCAGCTTTCTCAGCGACAACAAAATACTAATACCTCTACAACACTAGGTATTACGTTATTTGATACGATTATTAAACATAAACAATTTTGCACGCGGTTATCGCCAGGATGAGTGACTTACTCATGTATATATTGAGCGACTCCGTATTTTGGAAGATTAGTTCAGCTGTTACAGCCTACTAGCCACTAGTAAATTTTCACCAATCTGCATTGAACCCGTATAGTAGAGTGTAGTGACATATTCCTATTTCTTCATATTTATGAAAGGAAATTTGCGTCCAACAGTTGGGTTTACATTGGCTGCTGTTTACTTATTTAAATTCTTCTTCGGCAGTTATTAAAAGGAACTGTGTAAAGAACTAAAGTAGATAGTTTTCCGATAAGTAAATTATCGACTAAAAATTCGAGGTTACTTTCAAGAATTTTATTTGAGATTTACGTACTACTTATCATAAAGGTACATTAAAGATATAAATAAATGAAATGTAATCGCTAACTATAATTTTTGCTTTTACCATAAACTCGAGACTGGGTACTCTAGGTAGTAGTGGGTAGAGCCAAGTTATCACTTAAAGCGCTCAATGATACTGCAATTTTGTGACACTATGTACAAATCTGAAATGACTCTAACTGATCTCTATTCTGTCCACACTACTAAAGTTTCAAACTCAGTGACTCCTATTTCCTCATGCACCTAGTTTTTTTAAAATTGTACTAAACATTTCTAAATATCTTAATACAGTTAACGTATTAGAAGAACAATCAACTATCCTCCTGTTCTTCCGTATATTTCGGGTAAACGTAGATTTTTCTCCATATATAAACTAAAGAACTGAGAATATTAAGGCGTAATTCAAATATATTTCCTTATCTAATATCTACAAGTGAGTAACGAATAGGAATTTATGGAAAGTCAATCTAAGTGGTTATAAAGGGGTGTCAAAATTAATAAAAAAAAGTGCTAATAATGCGTACAATAATTCAGGACTTTTTGTAAAGAACCTGCCTAATTAATTATTAAACACGTATTTTGCTAATTTCTATAAATTAACGCCTAAGGGGTAAAAAGGGGTGCTATCATTACCATATAAAAGATCCTAAAAAGTTTGTAGACGAATATAAATTAACTACTTACCTGTGTGTGTGCGCATATGTCTTTTAAGTAGGGATGGTCGATCAAAAGCTTTCCCGCATACTTCACATGGTAATAACGCTCTTTCGGATTTGGCTGGCCTTCTTTGAATCTTCGGTGTCATTTCTAGTAATTCATTTGAAGATCCTGCTGACGATGACGTGAGGGAGTCTCCGGAGACGGATTTGTGTTCGTCTTCCGCTCCAGATGGTGGTGAAATTGGCAGAAGTACTCGGGAAAGTAAAGATGTTGACAGATCTAAGGGAGAATCTGAAAGAAATTATTTTATATATTCGATGGTAAACTAAACTGGTGGTAAACTAGAATTTTTAACAATTACAAACGTAATATATTGCATCACGTAATTTCTCGTTCAAGACGGATAAATCATAAAGGCGCAACAAAATCACACCTTGGTGACATTTCTGGTAGTAAGTATTTGGTCTGTTAAAGCGGAAGTAGATTATTTACCATTTACTCTATGGGTCGGGTTGCTAAGCCATGGCCTGTATAAGTTTCTTATACAATATAGGAGACAGCTTTTTAACTAAGCGTGGAAAGATAAGTAGCGGACACAATCTGTGTTTTCTTTTTCTCTCGAACTATTATGCAAGTGTAACTTACTGGAAGCCATAACAGTAATTACTACATCTGCTTCCCAAGCAAAGTCCCGATTTCGTTCCCCGGATAGGATTTAGAAAGTGAACTTTTCTACATTGTTTTGGAGTATGGGTATTATTAGTTGCTCTCCAAAATTTGTTGTGTACCTACCCATAGCATAATTCTGGAGTCTTGCTTGGGTTCATATATTATAATAGTATAATTATCAAGAGTATTTATATATGACTAGCTGTATCTGTGACTTCGTCTGCATGGAAAAATTTTCTGAGGCTTTCCCGAGATAAAAGTGTTCCATATAACATATAAACTTGACGCAGCTTAAGCTGTCGTTAGGAAAAGTTAAGTAAGGTTTGTAACAAAGCAGCCTTTATCGACTGCAGAAAATATGAAACCTGTGGACGGCCACAGGTGTCATATTATCTGCGTACCAAATTCAACAAAATTGGTACAGCGATTTAGCATTTTCCATATAAAGTTTTGTCCTCTCTCATCCATACAGATTCTATGTACCAAATTTCATCATAATCTGTTCAGCAGCTTAGCATTTCCCATACAAAGTTTTATCTCCTATTTCATCCGCTTTAAGGAAAATCTTAAAAAAATGCAAAGATTAATTGTTGTTCTATATTTTATCATAAAAGGTTCAGCGGTTTAGCATTTCCCATATAAAGCTGCATCCCCTTTGCACCTGTTAAGGGTATATTTTTGATAGAAAAGTAACCTGTGTCTTTTACCTGGTGTCACACTATTTCTGTGCAAATTTCATCAAAATCGGTGCAGCGGTTTGGGCGTGAAATCCGACCAGACAGACTTTTGCGTTTATAATATTAGTATGGATAGAGTATGGAGTAGTATGGATGAGTATATTGGATATGGATGGATGTCAATCGACTGGACCTTGTCATTGTAACCTTGTAATCTTATAATATGTTATAAGAATTACAAGACTGAGAATTTTCCTAATATACTTAAACGACGTTTAAGACCCGTTAATCGTATTTTATCAATAAACGTGGAGCAGAGAGAAAACGATGAAGACGTAAATTATATTAATTAAAATTTTGCCATTTAGAAGTCGTGCTCAGAGCATGCGAAATTCTTAATGAACTGATTTATTAAACACCGTAACATTATTATTGATGTCTAGACAATTTATGTTTATTGCTACCCGTCGCAAAATTTTAAATTGGCATAGATTAGATTTAGAAATAGATAACTAGGAAGTTTTAATTTTATTTTAGTTATAAGTTAAAAATCTGGATTCGATTAAACTTATCTCCATATAGTTTAATTGACTAATAGTGATTTAAAATAAATCTTTTCAACGTAATGTAATGTCACAAGTTAGATTGGATTAATTAGTTACTGCGTGTTGCTATTCGAGATCTTCGGATATATATTTCTTTATCCGGTCTACGGTTAGCAATGTACTTACCCATTTCGAGATTGGAGGATAGGAAATACTCGATATGGCGCGGCAGACAGACAGATGGTATGGTGATAGTATCTTCACTAGTTTGCTGTCTACGCTAAATTGTGTCTACTCTATTTTCGCTACAGTGAATAAAAGCTGGCCAAGTGCGAGTCGTAGGCACTTGCGTAATTAATGTACCGTATTGTTAGTTGTTACTAGCCGCAAAACAAAGTTTATCCTCATAGAAATTTATATTTATTTAAAAAAAATCTAATGTAATACCTCAGACCAAGAATCAAAATGAACGAAGCATTTGTTCTAAGAGAGTGGCCGTTTTTTGTTGTTGTCGTTGTTTGGAAGGGTCACGGTACATAAATACACAACTGAACATGACATATTTTTATTGTTGTGAATACTAGTAACTTAAACACTTAAAATTCACGAGTATTTTGCGGCAAATGATTATGGCTTCGTGCATTACGTTTTTTGGTCCGAGCATAATACGGTCTAACCTTTTTCAATTCGTGCCTACTTTATTCTGTGTTCATGATATCAGAATTTTCAGATTTTTCTAAGAAAAGGTATGTATTTAAAATTTGTAACACAACGTAACATACGAGTATTAATAATTTTATATTATTAAAAGGCTCTTATTTGATACCCACATGATAACTCCAAAAATTTTATTTTATTTTATTATAGCGCTCAAAATTAACCTCCAAAATCAAAACTCAGCTTTTGAAATTTGTGTCTGTATTCAGACCACCTATACACTTTACTATAACTGTTCCAAAGTCTAATAATCTCCGAGAAAATAATTTAAGATAACTAACGGATAACCCTAGGTGCTTTGTTATTCTAATTTTGAATAGGAATATGCTTCCAGTGACGAAAGCATTGTTTTAAAAGCAATCTTTGCCAATGCTTCTTTTGGCTCAGTGTTTGCGAACAGTATTAAAGTTTTTATACAATTTACCATCGACAGCTGCATTCAAGTTATTGATATGGTCTTTACCGATCGGATCGGGGCATACAGTGAGGCAAAAGAAGCCGCTTTCTTTATCAAACTGTATGTAACTTAACTGGTTACTTAAGGCGCGTTTCTGAGACTCGAATAATTTGGAAACTCGCAGAGTATATCCCTTTATGTAATTTTTCTATTACATTACATATTATTAAGTGTTTGATGTATGTTTATATATATCGTTCAACGTCTATAGAGCAAAAAAAATATAAATTAGATAGAAATAATAAAAAACTTGTTATTGGCATATTTAAATAAATGTATATTGAACAGGTATGCGTTTTTCTGTCTGTATGACAGTGCTAATCTCGAAAACGACTGTAGAGATTTAGAGAAAATTTCCATTATTACGATCTGCACTGCTCTAGAAAGATTTATATGCATTAAAAAACTCCCTATCACTTAGATAGAATAGCTGAGCATGAATGGTATTTACTCGTATTAAATCAAATAGATAAAAAGCTTGAGTCTGATACGTTCTCATGGAATATGCTGTCTAATCATTTAAAGGCACAATAAAATCATTTGGGAAACAGCTTTGCAAAGTAAAAATGAACATACAAAAAAGTCAGTATATAGGTATGTATCTTTAAGAGTTAAGTAGTAATAGGCTTATAATTTAAATTTCACAGTGAAAATTTACGTAAAACTCACTACATTTTTAAATATTAACTAACTCTTTGATAAAGTTATAATAAACACTTAATTATGTATTAGAAATACATTACCGAATAATTTAGAGGAATATAGTAATTTGTGGACTTTTCTTGATTATATTTTAAGTATCAATTTGAAGTTGCTATATATTTCAAATTAAATCAAATTTTTTTTTTCTAAATAGAGAAAGTAATAATTGATACATCAGTTAGCAGTCATCAAAACATTTTTCCACCATACATCGCTCCTGTCCAAAGGGCGATAAAAAAGCAATCTCGACAGTCCGCTACCGAACCGAGACGCCAGCGAATCGGAATTTTCTTTGAAGTGCCGCAAACGTAATGCTGTTTGTAGTTCGCAGATGCTAATAAGAGATGACAGTTTAGGTAATATGAACATAACGTCACTTTTCGAGATAGTTTACAGTTATTAGTTGTTTAATTAATATTTCAATAGTGTGTTATAGATATAAGTCCCATTCTGTTTTCTGTATTTCACTAAAAAATAATTTACCTAAACAAACTACTCGAATAGACCCTGCAATGAAATTGGTCTAATGAATGTACAAGAGAGAATTTTGAGCAAAATGTTATATACTCGTATACGCGCTTCATTTCCATTTGCTACCAGACACTCAGTCCACTCGGTCCAGACACCAGTCACTTAAAAAAATTAGTGAAGTATAACAATATTCATACTTTGTCGATATAGTTAATAATTCGAACCTTACCTCAAGTTTTTATATTTTACATCCTGTTCTCAGCCTGACCTCATAAAATAGTTAGCCAGTATCGATAGTTTTGATGTCGATTTAATCCGTAAGCATCTGTATGGTTACTTTTAGTGAAAACTATAACTAACAAGGACAAAATATATATGAAACCGTTCAATTAAAATCCTGTTATTCATTGACAAACACGTGATTCTGATTTGGTTTTATTTTGGAGTCTATTACATTATAATATTGCTTTACGCATTAAGTTCATGAATTTAGCAGAGATCAAAAGAGGCTTTTAGAATACCGCTGTAACAACAATTTCATTTCCGAGATATTTCTAATATAGACGATTTTTTTTTAGCTTTAGAGTTGTGCATTCCTATCTACTCGTTTAAATTCTCTTTATTAATACATAAGGCTATAATAAAGTATATAGTACCTTAAATAACGTAAAAATATAAAATTATGTATAAAACATAATATGAATAGATCGATTGTATTACAATATAAGTTTAAATAGTACTTTATCCTGCAATCAGAAAATAAATAATAATAATAGATTTTTATTGATAGGAAGAACTCAAATACCAGAAACCAAACAATAGGTATATAATATATAACAATAAATATTAAACAAAAAATATAGGTATATAACAACAGGTACATAAAAATACTTTTTGCAAAAATAATGGTAAACAAGTTATCTACAGTAAACCTATCGTATCTCAAAATCGAATTGCAACCATCGATCTAACGAGACAGTTTCAATATTTATATCGTGTAAAAAATCCACTTAAGTTGTGCAAAATCTTCAATATTGCCGCTTATTACAACTAAAGGTTTAAAAAGAAAAGATAAAGTTTTAAAAATATGTACAAGTAATAAGGCTCTGGGAATTAAAATACAGCCTATTTTTTAATAATTAATTTTAGACTAAACCAAAATATTGATTGTTTTCAATACTTCAGTATAATATAGTGATAACTATCATTAACTGACTTCAGCATATGACTATATTTCATCCCAAAGCAGCGATAATTAGTTCTAAATATAACTCCCTATAAAGCTATAAAAGTTAATTTTATAGTCTATGAAAAGTAACCCCACTATAATTTCGATACGAGCAAGAAATTGCAAGTAACTTTGAATAACATTATGTACTTACATTGAAGCTAGCTAGCGTAGCTATAAGATAAATTTAGAGCTTGAAAGCTTTGAGACATTAAAAATAATTTGCAAGTAAAGAAAGCTGTTGATAGTAATATTGAATGACAAATATTCATTGCAATAATACTTCAATAAAATAAAGAATTAGTTAAGCGCGAGTTCAATTCGCACACAGAGGGTTCTGCACGATATACATATGTAAAAAGGTATATTTTAAACTCATTTCCAGAAATTTATAAGACCTGGGACCATCGGTAAATTGTAGATAAAACTACATTACTTGAAAATTTTAAAATTCTACTCAGTAGGTCCAGAATTAAAAGAGGCGGAATGTTTAATTGTACTTCAAATACCTAATTTGTCATAATAATTCTAATAAGAATATTTGATAATGTTAATTGTTTCGATAATGTGTGTATGCTAACAAGATTACCACTGCGATAAACAAATATAACATGTTAAAAAGTCAGGCACTTTCGGAAAAATCAACTATGACTGACAAACAAACGGACGGATACACAAATTCCGTAGGGAACCCTAAACATATAAAAGTTTATGACACAAAAATATTTGCCAATTGTGCTAAACAAAATGATCTAAAATCAAGCTATAAAATGAATTAAAACGTAAATATCGAGGCAATTTCGTTAACGTTTTTACATCGTCAGTCATAATAACTGTCTAACAATTATAACATTGTGACCATAAATACCTATCACGTGAGTTGTAGGTCAACTTTCACCTAGCTATACAAAGAATCGGCAGATTATTGCCTTAGTTAATTCGTTTACTTAATTGACTATTCATTAACTCCCAAAACATTGAGTATATTATTATACTGAAATTAAAATATATGTACAATGGTTTGAATAATCATTTACATAACACATGGTATCTAATATTATGCATATTGTTGCCTCTTTTTAAATTATTTAGGCATGTCAACAGATAACACATTAATACACTTCCTTAATATGGTGGTAGGTATGTACATGCATATAAATTAATTAGCAAACTAATTACTAACAGGAATAAACAACATTATCTTATGTAACTTCGCGAATTTGAATACATTTACTAATTATATTTGTTTGGAAACAAAATTGAAGTTACGCAACGTGGCTTCTATTATTTTAAATCTTTTTCGGTGTTATTTTTCAGAAATAACTAAATTTTGTTCCATTACAGTTACAAGTTATTTGTGTTAATATATTACGGTAAGAATTATTGTTTATTTTCACTGCAGTCAATTTACATTACATATTGCTAGTTTTTTTTTAAAAATTCAATACAACATAAAATTTTGTAATACTATATAAAGTTAAGGGCTAAAACGAATTCATCGAATCCCACTGTGTTAGATACCAAATTCAAGAACTTTGAAAACTGTGAAAAAAAAAAAAAATCGAATTTCTAATTTATGAGCGTACAGCGAAAACGACGGAACATTTGGTTATTTACAAAAAAATGAGCCACAAAAGTATTTATTGCTTCGTGTCTTATAATTTCGTTTCTCTTAAAGTAAAAAAATTAAAAGCAATACTATTCAACCTAAGTAGTTTTTACCCAACTTCAGAAAAAGGAGGAGGTTCTCAATTCGTCTGTATGTTGTTTTATTTGTTTTTTTTTGTATGTTTGTTACCTCATAACTCCGTCATTTATGAACTGATTTCAAAAATTCTTCTTTCGTTTGGTAGGTAATACTTCAGAGGTGTTCTTATTTAAATCTCACCGATATTGGAGCTTGGACTTCGAAGATACACTAGATAGCGCGATCTGGTTATAACCTTTATTTATATTGACGTTTCTCTTGTATATCGTTGCGCTCCGGAATTAGAATGAAGTTAGTTGCAGACCTGCCCTAGATATTCATTTAGGTCAAGATCACTCAAAAGGGAGAAATACAAAAAAAATATGAAAAAAAATTAAACCGCCTTCAAAACTAACACTGAAAAGTATAAAATAACTATCCTTTAATAATCAAAACTCAAGTACAATTAAAATAACTTTATAAATACGATACACATACCTATATAATAAAATTTGACAGTTATTGAAGTCGGTGCCAAATCAATGTGCAACAACAGAAAGTCTATTAGTTTGGTAGCCTTGGCACCGACTTCAGTAACTGTCAAATTTAATTATATAGGTATGTGTATGCGGTGTTTACGTCTAAGATAATCCAATTGTTTATCTTAGACGTAAACACCACATGTAAACAAAAGATTACAATAGAAAACTCTACGATTTATATCATGGTTCTATATTATTTTGACCTATTTTTGTCTACTTTGTCTATACTACCTACTCATAATTATCTTCATGTTTCTATATACTTATTACACAAGTTATTACAAAAGTCACTAACCTTCTAATATGGAATCCATCGTTTGTCTGTACAAATTGTTTCTCATCCTTACAAAGAAAAGTTCCTCAGGTCTCTCTGGAAGGTAGTAGACTATCAGCTCGGTATGAGCCGACACTGGTTTTACTGCTTCATAGACTGGTTCTCCTTTTACTTTCGTACAGACAAGGTTTACCTGTCAAAATTATATACATAAGCTTACTGGCAAATCAAAAACGGAATGTTTCCGAACTTCATAATATCTGCAATGTTATCTATCTATTCGTAAACAGATTTCAATTAAATTTTTTTATAGTACATTAGCTGTGACTCGCAGTTTTGCCCGCGTTATGTGTAGAATTAGTTAATGAAGTGACTAATAAAAATACAGCGCCACCTATTGGTTCTCAGCATAACTATAAATAAACCAGTCTCAAAATAAATCTATTGTGAGAATATGACTTCCATTTTTATTAAGTAGATATATAAACGTTTGTGCGTCTTTTAGTTATCGCGTAACTTCTATTATTAACTAACGATAACTTAAGATTTACTTTTGAAAGTTTTGTAGTATGAAACATAAATATGCTTGCGGGACTGTAATGATATTTTTGAAGTTACTTCACAGATACCTACCGTACTGTAATATGATGATGACATTCCTATATTATTCTGAAATAGTCAAGCAATTTTTATAGAGTTTTGAAGAGTAACACTATGAGCAAGTCTTTTTAAACCTGATTTCGTAACTAAAAGAATCTCATCAAATTGTAGCGACCAATCGTTTAAAACCGGTAGTGTTGTTTTCAAGACTATTTTCAAGCTTTTAATTCTTAAAATGCAATTTTTACTTTAAAATGTTATCCAAATGTGCTCTAACAAATTTGTGCTCACTTGCGGTCCATAGTTTTCAGAAACACGCAGAAATCGAACCCAATTGCAGTGCCTAACTTGTACACCGCCTGATGTACACACTTCATCGAACAAGCCAAATCGATGACGAATCTGCAAATAAAATACTGAAATAATTACCTACATAATGTATAATACGTATAATTTCTTTCCATGATACCTTATGAAGTTCATTATTTAATTTATAAAATACATATCACTTCATTGAAATATTTATAGAGGTCTTTACAAAGATTCTTTCTGCTAGAAAATTTATTATTAAAGCACATTTTAAAATCTATTTAAATTTGAAACAGTAGTTTAAAATTCCTTTGTAATATAAAGTTCTTACAATCAATAATAAATAGAAGTCAAGATAAATTAATCTTATCGACTCTTTTGAAATTACCGCGAGTAAAGAGAATCCATATAAAGAATATTTTAAACGGTTATTCGCATTTCAATTAAGTTAAATGATCATTTCACTATCAGAAGACATTAGAAGCAAAATAAGTTGAGTGCAATATGCATTACCGCATTATCATAACGCTATGTAAATTGAGTGCATTTCCCTAATCGTTTGTATCATAGATGAGTTAAATGAAATAGATAAACCATAGAGTATATACGTATAGAAATGCATATTATATCTATTTCTATATCTAACACTTAGTCCTGAATTCAATTTTTTTTGTTTTAATTATTTTTTTTTTTACTGTTTCAAAAATTTCATCATTGTAAAGAATTGAAATTTCTTACTATTATATCCATGAGTAATAACTATTTTTAATTTATTGTTTAAATTTGTTGTTCCGCGAGGTTATTACCTAAAAATTTGCAGACAGCGACGGCCACGCGATCACTGCGCGATCGGGACTAATTGTAATAAAAAGTTGGTATCACATATGATGCTTACATATCTATTATTCTATGACTGTAAAATGCACTTTTCACGGTAGATTTAGCGTCACTACACGAATTACATTACACAAGTTCTCGTTTTGACAGCAGATATCGCGCGATATTGGCTATCGCATGTTGACTGCAAGTTACGTAATAAGCGTGCCGTAGTCAACTTGGGTTCGTCTGTCCATGACAAAGTTAGACATTTAGTCAGTAGTAAATATATGAATAAATTTCAAGTAAGATTTGCAATTTGTAAGTTCAATAATATATATTTTAATTGCATAAAATTTTAAATAATTCGGTACTAATTATTTTTCGGAAAATAGTGTTTTATTAACATAGGACATACATATGGAATTATACACAAAGAAATATGTTCTAACCCTAATCTAAGCGTGTCACATACTTTGTCATTAATCATTACTTTTGACATAGTAATTAAATAACATTTTAAACAGAATTATATATGAAGCGATTAATATCGGAGAATCTTATGATATCTATCTCTATCAATTGTAAGAAAGAAGGTGGTCAAAATCGTAAGACGTTTGTATAAATACAGTTCTGTATTGGCTTATGTTGTTTCCGATAATTTTAATCTATGAATCTGTTGGCTTTCAACTTACCGACACGACTCAGCAAGCTTATGCGTAATGACGTGAAAATTACAACGAATAAGAGCGACTGCACAGAGCCGCAATATTCAACCCGATACATTGGAATTTATGGGCAATGATAAGAAAACTGGCATATACCTAAGCCGTAATTATAAATTTATCAATGCTCACAATATGTTTACTTTCCATAACGGTAGTACAAATCAGGTTTTATATTTTAACAGGAAACGAACAAACAATCTTGAGTTCATTATTTTTTTTATAGTGAGACAATTTTTCTTATTATTATGTACTATTTTTTGACTATCTTCGATTTAGAAGTTTTCAGATGATTCCATTTTGAAATTGACGTCAAAATACAGCCCACATTGTTTTGTACTGTTTTTTTTATTGATATTCCAATAAAACTTATTTGTAAGACGCTTTAGCAAACAACCTTTTTTTAAAGTCATCATTGTCAAACTTAATTTGTATTTATATTGCTATAAAATCGATAATGGGGGTTTGATTTGTCTATCCCTCAGTACCAGCGGGTAGTTATTAATTTAGAAATATTACATATATATATATATATACACATAAAAAAAGTCTAAGCAACACGCATCATTTACACAAACTGCATGTTTTATTAATTGAAACTTTATTTTTTCTTAGAAAAGTAGATTGGTATACAATCTTTTTTGTTCTCGGAAACATACTGGCTGATTTTAAAAATAGAACCTTTTCGGTTGTGTTTTATTTTCATTAAAATAAAAGATAATTATTTTTTCCTACTTTCAAGTGTTTTCGTTGCTTGATAAATTTGGTATTTATCGCACTTTTATCATTTTCAGATATACAGGTTTTTTTTCATTTGAGAGGTGTCATTTTTTATGTTATGGAGCGACGCCATTTGACTGCTGATGAAATGCAGAGAGCTGTAGGAATGCTACAAGCGGGAAGAAATCAGTTCCAGATGTCTCGGCATTGTGGTGTCAATAGGAGCGTGATTTGTCGTCTTTGGCAGCGTTATGTTAATACAGGGGTTCCTGCTGAGCAGCACCCAGGACGTGGAAGGAGTACAACTGCTCGACAGGACCGATACATACAACTGACTGCAAGACGTCAGCCGATGTTAACAGCCCGGGAGATAGCTACAATTCTCAAGCGGTGTTGTTGTTAACCACCAAACAGTGAGAAATAGACTGCATGAATACGGCCTACGAGCACGACGCCCAATTAGGTGTCCACCTATACGCCATAGGAATCGCGCCCGTCGAAACGAATGGTATAGAGAACACTTGACATGGACCCAGGAGCAATGGGATAACATTTTATTTTGTGATGAGTTCCGGTTTGGATTTAGGCCTGATACGAGGAGGGTAAGAGTGTGTCGTCGTCCCAGAAATGCTGAACGGCTGAGATTCGTCCAGGAAGTGCACCCTTACAGTAGCTCCACAGTGATGGTATGGGCGAGTATTATGAAGAACAGACGAACTGAGCTCGTTTTTGTAGATGGCAATATGAACGCTGAAAGTTATCGATAAGATATCCTCGGGCCTTATGTTCACCCATTTGCACAAAGTCTTGGCTCAGATTTCACGCTGATGCATGACAATGCGCGTTCACACACAGCTCGGTGGACCAGAGAGTACTTGGCAATGGAAAACATCCGGGTATTACCGTGGCCTGCACAATCGCCAGACCTCAATCCCATCGAGCACGCATGGGACATCTCTCAAGAGACATGTTCTAAAGAACCTGGACGGAGTGTCGACAACCCAATAACTGAAAGACATGTTAAAATTCCATTGGGACCGATTGCCGCAGGATCAGATAAACAATCTTATAAATTCGATGAAAAATCGCTGCCGACAAGTTTTAAACAACAGAAGCGGTTACACTTTGTATTGAATTACCAAATAATAAAAAAACGCCGTTATTTAATTTTGTAAAATATGAAAAGTTTAATTTTGTTTTAAATTTATTTTATACTACGTATGTTACGGTACACATATTGTTAATTACTGTGATTAAATGAATAATTGAATGAAGGATTTTGTTGCTTTAGTTACTAATGCGTCAAAAAATGCTTAGTTATTATTTATAAAAGAAATATAAATATATTACATTAGTAAAAATCGGTCAAAAGTTCAAAATCGTACATGTTGCTTAGACTTTTTTGATGTGTGTATATATGAAATTTCATACCATTTTCCAAATTACAGAATCAGAACTAGATATCACATAGCGGTGTCAGCCTTGCGGACAGGATAAGCAATGAAGAGATAACGCAGTATAACACGGTTGCACGACAGTGTTATTGTTAAAACGAAAAAAGGAATGCTTAGATGGTTAGGGCACATAGAAAGATTGAGTGATAAAAGACTGACGAAGAAATCTTCAGAGCGAAAGCGAGCGGTAAAAGAAGCCAAAGAAGACCAAGGTTGAAGATCAAATAGCCAGAGTGTTAGCCGATGGAAATGTCAAAAACACTCGCATACTTAGGCGAAAATCTGTGAGGGGAATGATGAGATTTGAAGACGCGAAAGAAGTTTGTAAGGACCACGAAGCTTGGGGCTCCGTCCTCTCTGGCTACCCCGTTAAGGATACAGCGTGAGGATATATATGTATGTATGTGAAACTAGATAGCGCGGATTGCTACGCCTTCACCTTCATATAGTAAGCCCTATCTTTTGGCCGACTTTCGCGACCTGCTGTAGAGATAATAGCTAGCACATTTTTTTTCCACACCAGCATGAAATAGTTGTTTCAATATATAATAAATAGAACAGTTTTTTAATACCATATTTGTACTTTTATCAATACAGATATTATCAATCAATAAGGGGATTATACAAAATACTCTTTACTATAACAGATTCTTTAATATAACATCCAATACACAAATATACTTAGTACTCATGAACAGCAGTAATACAATATGGAACTATTTAGCTACGTACGTACTTATAAGTATACATATATAAAATAATACTGCATCTAATTTCTGTAAAATAAAATACTGTATCTAATAGTTTATGAATGGTAGAGCCATGCTGTATTGCAGCATGAGTTGGGCCGGCTCGCCCGGTGAAATACCAGCCTCTCTATCTAAATCTACCGAAATCTAAATATCGGCGTGAAATAACAGCATCTATTGCTGTTGTGTTTCTTTCGGTGAGTGAGAGTACCGGTGACCCATCACCCCCTCCCCTCATTTCCCCCCCCTCTTTTCCCTATTTCCCTAAAGGCCGGCAACACAGCCGTGATTCCCCGGACTTTGCGGGTGTCCAAGGGCGGTGGTGGTTACTCTCCATCACGTGACCCGCTTGCTTGTTTGCCCCATTTTTCCATTGAAAAAAGAAAAAAATAGCATCCATAAAAATTAATAATGGTATCACAATCCCTAATTGTCCCCCAACACTGTCCTTATAAGCTTATACAACAAGCTACACTATAAGTTGTCTTTATAGGATATTACACAATTACTTAATAAGCAGTTAACTACCAATTTCGTTCATTACGATATACTATACTACTGACATAATATTACGTGTATTTGGTAAGCTATAATAATATTAAATACAATATATTTATTTCTGTAAATATATTTATTAAATAATAAATAAATAAAATAGCATGTTAATACTTATATATTAGTAAATAAGTTCTCTCTGGCTACCCCGTTGGGGATACAGCGTGAAGATATGTAATATGTATGTATGTATATGTATTAGTCGATATTTTTCGTTTTTCATAATTCTAACATCATTTGGCTAAGTCTTTTTAAATAAATATTGGAACAATCCACTAAATAAATACGAACGACCGACACAGGTCTATCGCTTGTGTAGATTTTAAGTTTTTTTATAATAGGATTTACAACCCTTTTACTTACTTAAGAGTTAACTGTTCAAAATTGGCCAAAGCCATTTCTGTCATTATCATTTAAAAGAATTAGTGCATCTCTATGTGAAATGTTATTATTACAATTCAATCACACATAAAATTTAACGTTATTAAATCAATTCATGGAATTTTAATCTCTGAAGTTTTGTTTACTAGCTGTTGAAGCATGTCAGGCTAATGGGTATAAAATTATGTGTTTTCACATAAAATTGATTGAGAATTGATTTTGATATAATCGAAGACTACTAATAACATGGTAAAATATGGAGATTTATACTAATACGTTGTAAGCATTAGTAATTGTATGCGTTGTTTTATTTTTGAATCAATATTAAAATACAGTTCACTGCAATTAATATTATTTAAATTGAATTAAATCATTATATAACACACAGACTATACAGAGTTTGTGACTTCAAAGAGTATGTTTAGTTGTGTTTAAATAAGACATACAATGTTGACATTTAATATTCAATTTAAAACTTTTAAAATGCCTACTTCGAAAACTTGTTTCGCAACGCTTTAATTCTTGGTTAATCAATATTATTAACACTTAATTCATGATTGTTGCTTAACAAAAAAACCTGAATTATTAATTCAGTATAATAGTTAATTGATGAATTTAAACAGAATCGCATTCCGTGCTAAGGAAACAACACAAAAAAATATATTCCCGTTCCTAAGCTTATTTTTATTTTAGCGAGGTCCCGATCCCATAAATCAGTGGTACCGTTATTTTAAATCCCGAATACATCGGACAGTCTGGGATTTTGAGCGTCAAGTTTTTGCTTCAATGACACACGCCGAACAAAGCTGGGAAACAAAATAAAATCCGAGTTTAGCATGTATAAGAATAAACTGAGTAAGTATATAAATAAAAAAATGACAACTCTGTGATGTAGTTAATTAGATTTTACATGCACCGAATAGTAGTAATTATCCAAGTAATACATACTAACATCGTAAAGAGAGAGAGAGATAAGATTTCGTAAATTCGTTTATAAAAAAATATGTGTAGGGTATTCTCCGAAACCACTGCATCTATTCTAAAGGTACGTTATTCTAAATGGACATATGCTGTATATTATGTATTCATCCCAGACAAAGTCGGAATAGGCCGCTAATATATTTAAAAAACATGACGATATTTTCTCGTCCATTTTCAACCTGGTAGTGTCAGTTATTAAAATCAAATAGACCTTTTGAGTCTTTAGAGTAACTTGACATTCCATACATCCAATATAAAACGAGCAAACGATCCAAATTCATTATGAGAGCCCAATCGATTCTGTATCGATTTTTAATCAATCTCTTAAATGGTCTCTATCAAATTTAATTGACGTCAGTCGTGAGAGATTTAAAATGCGTACGTGTATTGGCCGAAACAATTATTCAGGCGTAGTGGATATCATATCAATTACTTCTTTATTGTGGAATGATAAATTATTAAATACATTGTAATAATCATGTTAAAGAAATTTTATATTTACAACGATTTATACCGATTAAGAGCAATCGTGAGCTTATTAAGATTGATAAACTTTTTACGAAATCGTACATTGCAATTAAAAGACCTTTTGCAATCCCGAAGTAACTTTATATTTTAAGCATGAAAACAAAAAAAAAAACAAATAAAAAACTATATCAAATGGATAACTGTCATCAATTCCTTTGGGCTTTGTGTTCGGAGGAATCAAGAACGTTTGTGTTTTTAAAACATTGACGTTGATAATTTTTTAAGGGAGGGAGAGAATGAAATATAATGAATCTACGTATGTTTATGAGTAATTCGATACATTTTTTATTACGTTCAAAACCTTTCTTCTTTGAAAACGACAGCAGCCATAACGGGCGGCGCGCGCGCACCTCTAGTGGTCACGATCTACAGATCCACAGAAGCGCCTGCACGCCCCGAGGCGTCAAACCGCTCACCGTGCGTGCACTCACAAAAAGAGACCTACACACACTATCCGAATTGGTTCAAGTCACTTTAGTATTATACCTATTATTATCTATTGAAGTACGTATTGTTATGCCTATATATCTTTCTTTTTTTCTACCTGTAACATAATTATGTTGTTGGTAAAACTTTAAAATTTAATTATTTATCGGGTTAAAATAAAGAATTCGCATAAGACTGAAGAATATTCTTTCGTATTGAAAATGTCGTTTTCATACATTCATATAAAGTTTCATTAAAATAAATGCGTACCTACAGCTAACTATACTTAAAACAAGTATGAAATCGTATTCTTAGAAAGTTATATGAATCTGTTTATCCACTTAATGTACAAGAACTCTAAAATGTACAAACAGATGTGAAATACTGACAGCTATGGCGGGCAATTGCCTCTACGACCTGCCATCGACCGACTGAATTCTTATCGGAGTTACTAGTTTCATTTCGAACACGTACAGTGTTAAACTTGATATAGTATTTTGTTACTGCCAACTAACTCTTTCCTTTGATTTAACTTTAAACAAAGAATTTGAAAAAGTTACTGATATCAATAACTGACTTTAAATAATACTTTTAACAATGTACAGATAAGTATTTACTTAATTATTTCATCATTAAATAACGTTAATTCAATAATATAAACGTTTATTTATCTCAATGAATACTTGTGAAAATAAACACTGCAACGAAACTTACCGACGTTTTTAAATTTTAACATTGCATTCTTAAACAGAAGCCAAAATGAACGTCCGGGCCTCGGGCACACATTTCCGACGTCTATACATGAAGCAACTTAAATTTCAATAAGGTTGAAGATTCATTGTTAAAGCGAGCGACCGGTCTTTATAATAAGGAATATACTGTCTTAACTTAATATTATGTAATACAGTTTCTATAAAAATATTTTTTACTAGGGCATGATTATTCCTTTAAGTATCTACCAATAATACACATCGTATTAAAATATTTACAATGATTTATTGTCATGCTATATAGACTTGATATATGTATGAAACTACTTCTTATTTTCTCGAAACCCAAACGATAAAGCATTAATTTTAATTACTAATGTACATGAAATTGAAAAAACTGTTTGAATACCGACACGAAATTCATTATTGTAGTTTTTTCTCAAAATTAGTTTCAATTAGACCATACCATGCTCGGTTTTTGACTGCAGCAGCTACCCGAGGCGATTATTTGCCGCACTACACGCAAATTGTACGCCCGTGCCTCAACGTGCATGCGTCATTACGTTTTAAAAAAATGTCTACTGAGGGGGTAATTACATGGAAATGGGTTTTAAGACATTTTGAGTCATTCGTAATACATACTTATTCAGTTTACGAAAATAATTATATGTATTTTTATAGATATCTACAAACAAATACACAAATCTATGTATTTTAGATTTTACTTGCGAAGACATGTGCATACCGGCTCAAATATTAGATGACTGACTCTAAGTCAGATTTGCCATTGCGTACATATAAAAGTGAGTTTTAATGTACTTTTTTTATATAACAACAAAATTATCTACATAGATTAGGCGCTCAGAGTCACAGACCTGTAGCCCGGCCCCGAGAATAAGGTTAACGGTCACAGAGTCCATTATATATAGGGAAATAGAGGTATCAGTCGAAATTCTCCATCTAGCGCCATCTAGTAAAAGTACATTCAAACTGACAAGTAATATTCATACATACAACAAAACTACATAAAAATGTTTTAATAATAATGAATAATAATATGGAATTGAATAATAATGAAATAATAATAACAACAAATGAAAATTCAATGGTCAACATCAAGGTTTGAACTTTGATTATTACACGATACTGAGCGAATGCAACTGAGCTTCAATACTTTACATAACAAACTAGCAGTGACATTTAACTATGCTAAACTACACTACTACTTTACGCTAGTAAACTAATTAATCTGTGCTACTACGAAGGCCAAAAATTCATATGAAAATTTTTTGTACACTAAATGACTAAAATGATCTTCGGGTTCTGGGCCTATCGGATGGTGGCTCTAGTCATATACCCATGCGACCCCGAGTAGGAAGACAGCGCTTGTGATCCGCGCTATCGTGGCACAGCGAAGCTGCAGGGGTATCTCTGTTACTGCCCTACAAGAAGTGTTTTAGCACAGCGCAAGAGGTGCTCCCATAGAAAATCCCGGAGTCCCTCGACAATACGCCGAGGACGGCCACTGCAGGAGTTTTGATGGGTTAATGCCCCACATAACCCAATCTCTCCCTTTCATAGTCAGCTGATCGACCTATTATGCATATGTCTTTACGTGACAATAATCAGATTAAAAAAATGTGTGCATGCCTTTAGATATGTACAAATGTATGTATGTATGTATATGTCTATTGACGCAGAACTTTTTCTGCGACTGCATAATGATGGCGTGCCAGTTAGGCCAGCTAGGATACTGACACAATATCTCCTTAATTTCATTGTACGAGTTTAATAATATGTAATGTATTTAAATAATATAATATGTATCGGCAAATGTCCACGTCGCTGTTTTACTAAATATAATTGAGAATCCCTCCATAATAAAATTATTATTAATTAAATAAAATGTTATTAAAGTCGCGCAATGAGATCAAGGAAATGTGTCAGCATCCTAGCTGGCCTAGCTGGCACATCTATATATTTTCTCGAATTCGTTCTATTATGTTCCTCCTTATCTTCAGTCACATGACCACAAATTATACCCATTTAATATGTAATTATTCATAACATATTATTTTTTGTTGATTTACGAGAAAGGCGTTGACATCGATGACACGCTCTGATTCTCACCCCATTAACAGTAAATAATACACCTCGTGGTATGTAAAACCGTGACGTGTTTTACCCTCCGTTACGGTCAATATTGCACGTAAAGACCGGATAACCTGCTCTTTTCTGTAAACATTAAATTAGTTGGACCTCGTAGTATAACAATTTAGTTTCAGTCAATTTATGCTGCATGCTGCACGTTTCATTTGAAGCGTTAAAATATTTTTTCGAATCAACTTTAAAGAATGGTAGCGACCAGTAAAATCAATTTGAATTGAAAATAAAAAATATCCTTGAAGATTTACTGTTTAAAGCACTCTTTGTACCTACAATCATATTGTAAAATATGCATGTTTATGAGAATATAATATTTTAAAGTGGGCAGAATTATTATAAAGCTAATCCATTACTTTTACAATTTGATCGTAACAACACTGGCACCCGTCGAATTGGTACACAGTTACTACCACTAGTAGATACTGTGTAACTTAAAATGAGATGCAATTTGAGATCATGACTGTACCATTTGAGCTCGCTACAAACGCCCTGCAGTAATATACGGTGTAAGTATTTAAGTGAAAGGAAGTGAGCGGGAATGTCGTTGCTATTTTGTTTTTTTTTTAATTTGTACCTACTAATTATTGATGTGATCCTAAACATACATCGAATACTCGATTGCACCAACTTTATAAAGGCTTTAGATTTCAATATCTCTAGAAACTTTAATTTACTATGTGGATAAATTATTTTGATTAGTGGTTGGTGCATTTTTTTTGGTTTATAATCCGATGGTACCGCGTTCAATTCCCGATTAGGACAAATTAGTAATAATTTTTTTTTTTATATTGCCCTTAAGTCTGTGTTCCTCCAATGCGTCATTGTGTTCACTATGTCAAGCCTAGTGCTTAATTTGAGTTCAATTCAATTAGAATACTCATTTTTATTCATTTAATGATTTAAAATATTTTGTAAATACTACCTGTTTAATTATTTTCCACTTATTTTATTATTTACTCGAAATAAAAAAACGTAAAAAATATCGAAAGGATGTTAGGAATAAGAAAATTACATTGGTAATAAATAAAGACAAATACCTGTTTGGTAAATTTTAATCGAGTAAAAGCATCGGCTCTTCCACAAAGGATATAAATACTTGTAAGATAAAGCAAAATTGAATTACTATTCGCTCATCGCTACATCGTACGACTTGTTTCGTATCGTACAGTATGTGTCCAGTTGTAGGTAATCTTATATTATTACTGTTTACCCCCGGCCTTCACGACTCGTGACCATTTTAGAAACTATTTTGAACACTTCAGGCACGTGCTGTACTAGCAAGGAAAGTCTTGTTTTTATACCTGTTTTTTCTATAATAACAAACATTATTGGCAAAATAACAGTAAAATTAAACTGATGTTTCTCATTTACCTAAAGTCAGTTTCAATTCAATTTGCAAAAAAAGTAAATAAGATTGTGTTTCATTTAATTTAATGCATAATAAAATACATCAAATAAATTCTGGATAAAATTATTATATATCTATAATTTTTCACGAGATTTTATTACATATAAACTGATGTATTTATTTTACACACATGATTTGTCAAGAAAGAATTCGAAAATATTGTTTTGTAGCAAATTGGATTGAAACGAACCATAATGTCGTAATTTTTTTCAAATAGGAAACTTTTCATATTATATTGCATATGCCATATTATAAATTGTGAAATTAATTATTTAAAAATTGACATTTCTTACAAAAATATTTTGCAAGTTTATAAAAGCAATTGCACAGATTAATTAGTTTATTGTATATGATTATTACAATTAAAATATCGAAAATTTCTCTTACTGTTTTATTTATAATATAACACAAAAATAGTTAATTGCACTATAAATACACAATCACAAGAAAAGCATTTGTGTTATAGAACCTGGCGCAAGAAAAAGAAAACATTTCATTACATTTTCTCAAATATTTATGTATTATTCTTTGAACAATACAGAAATTATTCAAAAATCTATGGCCCCTGTATAGTTATTGGACGTTTCAACTTTATCGTTAAAAAATAAGCATTATAATACTTTTGCATTTAGTTTGAAAACTTATTCGAAACTATAATGTAACAATACATTCATATTTAAAAAGGAAAGTTTATTTCTAGTATATTATTTGTGACTAATAATTGTCATAAAGAGAGACCAAGTACTGTAACGAAACGGATAGGTAATAAATAGATAATACACTTATACATATACATTATATATGAGACGGCCAATGACTGTAATTCTCTCATTGTTAATTTTCATATTAATTTAGGTATTTTGAAGTACTTAATAGAAAATATATGTAGTACATTTAAATTAATAAATAAATACATATTCAAAGATTCTCTAAATGTTATTTTTATTTATCTTCATTAACATTCAACCCTGCAATTAAGAAAAGAGTTATTATTCAAGGTAGCATAAACGGCCAATAACTGTGGCGTTTCCACTTTATTGCACGTCGTACATTTCACGCTCTGGTATACCACGTGCCTTATGGAGTGTTTGACAGACCATGTCATTGCTGTCAACAATTATCGTGTTAAAGTCGATTTATGCTTATCGCAATCATAATCAATTACAGCGTAATATAGTAGCAGTCACGGTCTGGCACGCACCCCTCAAAACGTCACGGTAAGGCACAAGTGCTTTACCACAACTGGTGAGCTTACTAATTGAATCATTAGCGTATTAGATGTATGTCCGTTTACATGCTTCGTAATCTATTAAGTAGTATGGAAAATATTAGCAGATGGTATTCATGTATCCGTGTTGGTTTAAAGAAAGTCGTAATACATTAAACTCGCAAGATTTTTAATAATAATTATGTTCGAATACAATTAATTTTAAAAAATCACTTGTATTCGAACATAATTTGAAAATGGTTGGTGCGAACTATCCTACCGTTTTTCACTCTGTCACAGAAGAAGCATCTGGCGGTTGAAAAATTAATAAAGCCACCAAGCCCGTGTCTACAATATTAATTTAATTGGTAGCAAAAACAAGTTCATATTTCATAGCATTTCACAATGACACTGTGACAATAGTTATTTCATAGTCCAAAAGTTATAGAGGGGTTACATTTGAAAACCATACAAGTACATTCTCAGGAACTATTGACATATTATAAAGAACTCACTCCGAAACCTCTATCTTTTTTAAAGACCATCTGAAGATACCCTACACGCTTATATCTGCACTGATTTTTTTTTCATCTCTCAGATACGTGTACGGAGTGCTACATCCATTTTTCTTTCAAAATTTCACTACGCCAAACGTTTAAATACATAAACAAATAAGGCTGTGCCATACGGACAGACAGACAGACAAACAAACAAGGAGTAATTGTAAGGGTTCCGTTTTTTGCCGGATGGCAACGGAACCCTAAAAGCCAGCCAAGTGCAAGTTGGTTTTACGAACCGATGGTTTCGTACCAAAACACGATGTTGTGTTTTTCCCAAAAAAATATTGTGACTTTGAGGAATTCTATTATTAAAAGTAATACTTAGTTTTAAAAAAGTAACCTCACACCATTTAGAACGTAAGTTATGTTCTAAATGGTGTGAGCTTACTGCTAGTGTACCTCGGGGTGGTGCCCTCTCCCCTTGCTCTTCTCTGTATTTATCTGTCGTATCAATTCTATTATTTCTTCTAAATTTTACCTTTACGCTGACCATCTTCAAATTTATCGGTCCTATAAACTTAATAATTTACAATCAGTAGTTTCGTCACTGAATAATGATTTGTTAAACATCCACCAATGGGCACTTTCTTATGTCCTGCTCGTAAATTCTACTAAATCACAAGCTATATTAATAGGTAATAGATACTGGCTGCAATTATTGGAAGATTTAGTTGTACCTTCTGTGATTTCTGTGACTAGAAATCTGGGGCTGATATTTGATTCTAGCTTTTCTTGGTCGACTCATATTAATGAAGTTTCTAAACGTTTAAATTATTTTGGTCAGTCTATGAGACACTTTCGAAATTTTCTGCCTCTAAAAACTAAAATCACTCTGGCACCAACACTCCTTTTGTCACTGTTGGATTACGCTGATGTTTGTTTCCTGGACGTCACTGAGGAGCTGTTAGATAAATTCGAGCGCCTTCAAAACCGTTAGGGATACAGCGTGAAGATATGTACATATGTATGTATGTATGTATAATACTTCAGTAAATAACACCAATTGTGTGACCCCAAACCAAGCACTAGGCTTTTTTTTTGTCTATTATATTAAGGAAACATACAGCAATTTGACACTTAAGGATAATAATAAACATTGAATAAAATTACTTAAGCCAAACAAGTTTCCAAGGCAAGGTTACAAGGCTTGCACTATGGGTACCACACTACGAGCTGAGGGAGCTCTCAATAACACCCAGACTCCAAGACGATTTCGAAAAGTGAGTTTCTTAAATTAACCTGACCGGAAATCGAATCAGGGGCTTCGGCTTGGAAAGTAGACGGAATACCACTGCACTAATGAGCCGGTCTAATAAACAATAATACTTTTTTAAACTAAGTATTACTTTTAATACTAGAATTCCTCAAAGTCGCCAAAAAAATTGTCATTACTAAGCATTCCTAGCGGACTGGCAGCATTACTTCTTTGAATAGCATAGTTGATTATCCTCTCGACTAGTCGCTTACAAATTTCTTAAACCACATAGGCGCACGTGTATACATGTATATGCGTTCGCCTTTGTGTGTATCTACCATACTTACCTACACAAAATAAGTTGTATATTTTCTGAAGAAATTTTCGTACTATTTAGAAATTCACTAATTCCACAAAGTACTCCATCTACCGTCTTGAAACGAAAACAACGATTTCCCAGCGCGTGCCATCGGATTCGTCTCATTTATCGTGACAGAGTCATTGTTTTGTTACTTCTCGGTAACAGACTACGTTATTTTCTAAAAATTGTAACAAAATAAATTGAACAGCCTAAATAATTACACTAGGAATTTCACAGTGCCTTCAGCACGTTATAAACCGTTAAATTGGATTACTTTATTGTTTGTCAGCACCACGACCGACGTTACGCTCGTGATCGAGTCGTGATCTGTACTCGGTGATGAAGTGTTAAAAAATCAAAAAGGAATGTTGTCTGATTGTTGTCGTCCGATGTGATTTACCATTGTATATTTTAACCATAGACACAATAAAAAGATCCGTATAGCGTATTTCAAATGCGAAGCAGCCAAAATAAGCTGGCTTGCCTGTATGTCTCACAGCGACCTCAAATCAGCCGATTGGCAACCATTAGAATTAAAAATAATTAACAGCGCCTCAAATACCTATTACAATCGTTACCGTATTCTAGCGAAATAGTGATCTAAATAATTTGGTTACTTCAATTTCGACGTACATACAGTGCGGGGAGTTCATCTTTCTATTGTCCATGGTTTTAAATTTATGCAGTCTGTACCGCTGTACAATTTTATTATTTAGACAATTTATAATAAGCAGCATATAATTTTATTGACATAAATCAGTGCATACATGTCTTGATACTAATATTTATAAATTAAAAAGAAAAACGTTATCGTTAACAATAGATTTCCTCAAAGTATGTATTATATACATGTACTTTAATTTTTGCGGTAGAACACACAGAGAGGCGAAGTCTTCTCTCAAAATTAAATGTTAAAGTCTCCTTGTAAACTTGGGATCATCGAGAATTCTCGTAGCTCGCCATTGAACCGAGTCAAAAGGTAAAAGCTGGTAAGCAGGTGTTCCTACCTATGGGGTACACAGCAGTATTGCACACGGCGTCGGACTTGCAATTTATACAACAGTAATTTCTGCCCCGAAGTGAAATAATGTTTCGTCCTGTTGAGCACACCGAGCTTTTGTACCTACGACGATTTCAAATTTTCTAGTTAGTTCTGGATTCTATGTGACATACTTTCTCACAAAATCTGCTGTGACAGACGGACCCATGAGAAATTTCACAAAGGCTTTGTTTTTGATGCACCAAACTTTAAATAGCTGAGGATGGGTGAGGAACCAATAAATAAATAAAATATCCGTAATTATTATAAATAATATAATATGTCAAATTGACTCTGTAATTCGTTTTCGCTTCTCAATGATGCATAAGGAGTTTACATCCGGTCAGCTACCCCGGAACGAAGCTCGGTGTGAGGTAGTGAAAATACAATTAAGCTATAAATAAATATGATTAGGTCTTTATGGCTTCTGAATACTGGAAGTAGCTACAAAAACTTTTGTTGTTCTAAAGAAAAGAATGTTGTTCTTCACAATCAACCCGTCACAATTTTAATCAAGGGCTCGCCAAATTTTATCGCTTTTTTTGCTCGATACCCGTCTCGACATAATAATTGCACTAAATAACACAGTTTGAGCGATTCGTCCAGTTGCAATTCGGTAGGTGTATGGGTAGTGAAAATATGTTAAGTGGATTTTGTATACGTCAGACCGACAATTAAATTGAGTTAGAGAATAAAAAGATTTTATTTGTTCGATATAATTTAGGCAGCCCTAATATGCACTAATGTTTCTCATGCAATTATAATTTTTTTTATTATTGTAAGCTACTTATTGTGTAAGCAACTAGTACAAATGATGAGCAGCAACCTGTCATTAGATGGTAGAGCACCATCTGTATACCTAAATACCTCTTTCTAGTATCAAAGTGTGATTTTATTGCGCTTCAATCTTCTATCCACCTTGAACAAGAGATTGTGTGAATTGTGTTCGTAATCGATAGATCTATCTATACTACGTAATCTATAGATCTATCTATATATACACATAAATATAGTTGAAGCCGTTCTCTGATTTCAAAATTTTGTTTTTAGGCTTTGTCTTTGTTTTATGTGGTTATTTGCACGTAACCAAAATCCGAACATGATGTTTTAAAATGTGTCTCTGTCTGCTTGTTTGTCTGGGATTATCACAGAAATGGCTGAGCCGATTTTGACGCGACTTTGAGCAATCTGCATTTCATACCGGAAAAATAGCAAGTTTAACGTTTTAAAAATTTTAAAGTACTGAACGAAATTAAGCAAACATGACTGAAATATATACTATATACATTACATGCTGTAGATTTATAATAAATTACAAGTCTAAAATGAAATATCACCGAATAATGCTATTAGGCGAAAATAAATATAGTACCTACCTAAAGGCCTAAAGTGCAATAATATTCGTGATATATTGGCTACCGAACAGTTACAACCCACCAATTACTAAATAATTACACCAGCTTATGGTCTCGTGGGCGAAGGCATTAAAACGGCTGGAACAATCAACGAAAGCCGATTATTCTTTTTTATACAGTGACTGACCTAAGAGTAAGCACATATATATGGTATATGTGTTTGTATATTTATTATATTTTGCATTTCTTGTAGTTTGGAGTATCCATATAAAATATTTTACACACACATACATATTCTCACGTGTATCCCTTACGGGTAAGTCAGAGAGGATGAAACGTGCCAAGCATAGCTGTCCTTAATACTTCATTCGCCTCCTAAAATCTCATAATTCTCTTCACACACTTTCGCCGAAGTATGAGAGTGATTTTGGCATTTCCGTCCGAAAATATTTTACATTCAAGATATCTGCATATCTAATAGTGAACATGTGCTTTTACTTTAAACAGATTTTTATTTGCATTAAAATATTTTTTTTTAATAAATCCAACTTTCTCAGTTCAATAAATTTCATACAATACAAAAAAATAATCTTTTAATACTTTAAAAGGAAATACTTTTCAAACTGTAATCAACTTGTTGAAAACTGATTATCATTTATTTATTACGTGTCAGGCAACAAAAAGTGTATACCTAAGCCGTTATGGAATAACGTCTATATAATATGTTCGTTATTAATAAAAAGCTTATCTGTTAAGGACGAATAGATACAGTTAGATGGAAAAACACATACATTAAAATACCTAAATATTAACATTTTTGCACTTATAGGTATAATAGTCTGCTTCCGGAGTATAGCCCGTTGGCTTGCTTAAGCATTGTGTAGGATTTATTTTGTATATTGCAGTAATATATACAACAAGTTGTAGATAAATTGCTTTTAAATTAAATTACTACTTATTACAGAGGTATAAAAACAAATAGTGAAATTATTAATGTATGTGTCTAATACATTTACAATAATTACGTATTATGTAGCAACTACAATAACTTGTTACATTTAAGGCATTGGAAATTTTGGCGGCAGGGATCACAATTTTTCTAAGTGACTACAAAACATATGAAAGTAATATTTGGTAACCTGATTTTTCATTCGATTGACTTCATTTTGACAGTTGCGATACACGAAAAAATATCTAGAAAACCTCTTTTAAAACAGAGATATACATTTTTTGGAGTAATGAAATCGATTTATGTGTCTAAATTTTCTGTATAGTTTAAATTAAACATATTCTTCAAAATGACAGTTGGATTTTTAAAATTAATTACAATTCTTAAAATAAACGAAAATAACTGTTTTTTCCTATTTTTCGTAAGCTAGCGCGCGCACGTTTGCATAGAGCAGAAGGTCTATTTTAGATTAAATTATTGTTTATCAATGCGTCGCCTTAACATGATGTCCTTAACCACACTTTGCGGCTGGTGATTAGGGGCGTAATTACGCAATTTCCATTGTGTGAAAACAAATATCTATTTGACATTTTAGAATCATTGATTAAAGCCAATCAAATTGGTTTTTACAATGGGAACGCCGAAAGAATGTACTATTGTTTGTTTCTAGTCAAAGGAAGCTGGCGTTAAGGCGACGAATCGGTAATTTTGACGGCAGAGATCTCAATTTTTCTAAGTTATTATAAAACGTATAAAAGTGACATTTGGTAAGCTGATTCTTTATTTCATTAACTTCAGTTTACCATTTGCATTACACGATTGGTTATTTTTTTTAACAAAAAAAAAACATCGTAGAAGCTTATTTTAATAGAGAGATTTACATTTTTCGGACTAATAGGACCGATTTATGCCTGTAAATTTTCTGTGTAGATTAATCTAAACACACTCTTTAAAATGCCAGTTGTATTTTTAAAACTAACTATAGGTAATTTTTAATGTAAATGAAAATGACTGTTTTTTCGTATTATCTTTCGTTAGATAGAGAGTGCACGTTTGTATGAGGTATGTATGCGCGCAGAAGCTCTATATTAGATTAGTTATTGTTTATCATTGCGTCGCCTTAAACTTACCTACTTAGAAACTCACTAGTCAGAGTCTGTCATTTTCTGATATATTTCAGCTACTTAGCAGTGCGAATATTCAAATCATGCAGAGAGCTTCGTTGTTATTATGTCGACTAATTATTACGAGTTATCTAAGAGATTACTTTAATTTCGAATGAAAAATTACTTTTGTTGTAAATCATTAAAAAAGTAAAATGGTGAATATACTCTAATTATACACTGAGAACAGGTGTTTTAAATACTGCTGCTCTTAAATGATTTGTTATGATCTGTTTATTAAACAAAATAACCGTAATATAGCTTTCCTAATCAAAAACTAAATTCGAAGTATTAGACTCTTATTAGAAAATCTCAAATATTTACATATTTCTGAGCACTTATCAGATCTTGAACAGTAACCACAGACAGTTATAATAATAATATTATCTTTCTCAAAATTGATTAATTCCGGTGTCCTTAAATTTACATTTTTTTTAATTAATTTAGGTTACATATAATTAGGTTTCCGGTCTGTGTTTGATATGGATTAAGATGTTTGATTTTATATGGATAATTCAATGTTGGCAAGATACGAATCCAAAACCACCAGAACCTGATTTAGCATTTGGATTAATAGCGATGACTTGATAATGACGACTATGGCCGTCGTCTATAGGCAATTAAATTAGTTATAAACCTTACTGTGTTCAAAATCATTGTCATTTTTTATACTTTTATTGTTGCACACATGCATATGAGGGTAGTGTAATATTTATATAAATGTTACTGTCATTACATAATATTCAAATTAGTCAACGATTATCAACGGATTTCATTCCCATTTGCTTTACATTTAAAATCAGATGTTCTGTTTTCATTAAACCTATTCGCAGCAAACCTGTTTTCTTCATCTTGCGCGAAGAACCATCTACAGTCCACTACAAATTTTACAACTATTTCTACATTCAAAAACAATTTTCTTTATTCGATGTATTCAATTAAAACATGCAGATCAATAGTATGAAATAAATTTACATTGGCGATTAGGGCTATATGGACGAACATAAAGTGTGAAAAGTATTACGTGACCTCTCCGTTTCATAGCCTCGACATTGAAAGTGTAAACACAAAGAAACAGAAATGCATCTAAATATCGCAGTATATGTTTGTCTGTCTGTACATTACAAGACTTTTGCATCGAGAGAAGTACAACAGCCGTTAATTCGCGTAAATAATGCTCTACACAGAATTAAGGTGAAACGTGGTGAATAAAATTACATTTTTTATAACTGGATTGAGATCATTATTGTTTGCTTAAAACGAAACTGTTTATATTCCACATAAAAAAATAATTATTTAAAAACATACAAATACATGCACTCATACATACATATTTTCACACTGTATCCCTTACGGGGAGTCAGAGGACGGAGTGCAAAGCTTCGCGGTCCTTATATATTTCGAAAAAGAAAAATACAAATAATGACTACATATATACGTACATGTATATACACACATATCCTCACGCTGTATTCCTAGCAGGATAGTTAAAATGGATGGAGTGCTAAGCGTCGCGGTCCTTACATACTTCTTTCGCCTTTCGTGCCATCGTCCTCACACATTTTCGCCGAGGTATGAGACTGCTATTTGATATTCATAAGTCAGCCTCGGTCTTCAAAGTCAAAGTCAAAGTCAAATCAATTTATTCAAGTAAACCCAAATGCAAGGTATTTTTGAACGTCAAATCTACTTTAGTTCGGTTCGAAAAGAAAACCTGAATACTGAGAAGAACCGACAAGAAACTCAGTCAGGTATCATTTTTTCACAATCATTGTACAATAGTTATTTAAAAATACAATATCTATAAAGCCAGTAAATGCATACGCAGAGAGGATCACTTCCAGTTTATTGTTGTGTCTTCAATGAAATCGCTAATTTTGTAGTATGCTTTTCCAATCAGTGTGCGTTTAATGACAAGTTTAAATCTGTTTTCCGTTAATTGAGTAATTTCTTGAGGAATTTTATTATAAAAACGAACACAGTTACCCAAAAATGAACCACTTGACTTTTGTAATTTAAATTTAGGAATAACTAGCTGATCACGACCACGAGTTTCCACACCACTAACAACGCCTTTCTTTTGAAATAGATCTAAATTTTTTTTAGTGTACATTATGTTTTCATAGATGTATAACGAGGGTAAGGTGAGTACATCAATGTCTTTAAAATGCTCTCTCAGCGACTCACGTGCGTTCATACTGTAGACGGTACGTATTGCCCTCTTTTGTAAAATAAAGATAGATTTCATATGCGCCGCTGATCCCCACAGTAGCAGACCATAAGACATAAGGCTATGGAAATATGCGAAATACACCAGCCTAGCCGTAGCTACATCTGTCAACTGTCTAATGCGCCTAATAGCATATATTGCCGAACTGAGCTTATTAGATAAAGTCCCGATATGGTCCGCCCACTGTAACTTATTGTCTACTGTTAAACCAAGAAAAGTAGCTGATTTCATTAATTCTAATTCTTTCCCATCCAGTTTCAGTCCATTATGAATTTTGGGTACATTGGATAGGGAAAACTTAACACAATTGGTTTTTTGTGCATTCAGTAGTAAATTATTGGCAGCGAACCATCTCGAGACATCCGCCAAGGTCCTATTCTGTCCGCTAATATCTATGTCTTTTCTGTTAACTTTAAATAATAATGATGTGTCATCAGCAAATAATATTATTTCACAAAGGTCTTTAAGCATAAATGGAAGATCATTAATGTAAACCAAAAATAGGAACGGTCCCAAAATTGATCCTTGAGGAACGCCCATCATTAATTTAGAACCGACAGATGTAACCCCATTTACATTCACTTTTTGTTCTCGGTCAGACAGATATGAAATCACGAGATCGAGAGCTTTATCACGTATTCCATAGTATTTCAGCTTGTAAATTAAAGTTTTGTGACAAACACAATCAAAAGCCTTGGAAAGATCACAAAACACGCCAATGGCATCTCGTGACCCTTCCCAAGCCTCTAGTATATTTTTGACCAAGCTTGCTCCCGCATGTGTTGTTGACCGCCCTCTCGTGAAACCGTACTGTTGACCATGAAAAATCCTGCAAATGTTAAAATGTGCCAGCATTTGGTTGAGCATTATTTTTTCGAATATTTTACTCAACGCTGGCAATATCGACACTGGGCGGTAGTTTGTAGGATCTGACTTACAACCCGATTTAAATATTGGTATAATTTTACTATGCTTCATCAAATCGGGAAACACACCTTGATCGACACATTTATTAAATATTTTTACTAAAATCGGTGTTACTATTGGCATTATATTAGCCAGTACATGAACAGATAATCCCCACAAATCTTCACTTTTCTTTTTTTTTTAATTCTTTGAAAGTTTTCTCTATCTCAAATGAAAACGTGTGCCTGAACTGAAAACTAGGGAACCACTTTCCTATATTTTGGCTTAATAGTGCCCGTGCTGTACGTGCAGAGGATGCTAGACCACTAGTAATGTGTACAGGTGCATTTGAAAAAAATTTAGCAAAACCATCAGCAACCTGTTTTTTATTAGTAGCGATTTTATTGTTAACGTATATTGAGAGGTCTTCGTTTTTCTTATTTTGTTTCCCTACTTCTGTGTTAATAGTGTTCCATATCGCTTTTACTGTGTTATCTGCCTTACTAATTTTATTGGCGATATGAATTGATTTCGCGTGCTTTGATACCTTTTTAAATATTTTTGAGTAATTGCGGACATAGCTATGAAAGTTTTCATCCGATGTGTATGATTTTTCGTCATACAACTCATAAAGTCTGTCCCTACTTTTTCTAATACCTTTTGTCGCCCAATCAGAGAAATGTAACTTGTTGTCAGTAATTATTTTTTTCTTCTTTGGGCAGTTTTTATTAAATATGTAGGTTAAATTTTTCAAAAAACTCTTATACATGATATTTGGATCGTCAACAGAGGGAACGATGTTTGTTAATTTTGTTACTTCGTTGGTAAAACGTTTTAACTGATTCCCGCCTAATGGTCTAAACTCAATTATTCTTTCTAATTTATTTTTCATGCAATTTATTTTAATTAATTGAGCTTGATGATCTGATCGAATACCACTAATAATTTTGTGCTCTCTAATCCTGCTCTTATTCATAAAAACATTATCAATGCACGTCGCCGAATGGTATGTAACCCTGGTCGGTTCATCAAAAATGTGCACAAGATCAAATGAAAGAAAGAGTGAGATTAGCATCTCCCTTTCCTTAGAGCTATTTCTTATGTCCACATTGAAGTCACCACATGCTATGATTGATTTGTTACATTTGCTAAGCATGGTAAGACTCTCCTCTACAGAAATTAAAAATTGAGAATAATCGGACGAGGGAGGTCTGTAAACACATAAGAATATGTAATGATCCGTCTCCGCACACGACATTTCACATACACGTTCAACCGAGCGAGCAACTATGTCTTTGCGATTTCTTATTTTGAGAGAATTTTTAACCAAAATCATACTACCGCCGCCATCTGTCGACGCTCGATTGAACACACTGGCCACCTTAAAATTATTTACATTAAAAGACATCTTATCAGCCCTCAACCACGTCTCGGTGAGGCACAAGATGTCTATATTATATTTGTCTACTAATAATTCGGTATCTAATATTTTGCCAGAGAAACTATTAATATTTTGGTGTGCTAACATAATAAAATTACAATGTTGTTTCTCTGTTGTCTTATTATTTAATTTAAAAAAATATTATCCGCATTACTATTAGTATTACTACTAAAACTTGCGTCGTCTCTAATTATGTCATTAGTTATAGTACCTATAACTGAGTTAATACATTTAGCTACTAACGTAGCGAGTTTACTTTTTGTTTTTTTAGACAAGTACAAAGTACTTCTTGTCAGTCTAAATTTGAGTAAAATATTACTAATATACCTATTGGTGTCCAAAAAAATAAAATTGCTATGACAAAGTGTCACCCTACTCATTACATTATTTAAATTTTTAATATGATTATTGCTATTCTTTGGCAACCATGACGAATAAGGGAACGCACATAATATAATTTTGTTCACGTTTACTAATTTAGCCAAAGAATCTATATTATCAGTTAATTCCTGTTCTGATATGTTTATAGAATTTCCTAATATAAGTACTATGGTAGTGTTCACATTAAGTCTTCCTTTCAGTCAGTCTTCCTTTGTTTAAGCTACCACTCACTTTCGGTTTGCAGATTTTCTTAGCCAATTATTCATCACTGATTCTTTTCTGTGTCCGAACCATTTAAACGTTATTTTCTTCGTTCTTACAATGGTACTCTCATCCAACCCCGCATACTGCGTATTTCTTTATTACTTATTTTGCCGCGAGGTTTGCGTCGTATATATTTCTAAGAGATCGTATTTCCACGATATTTATCTTACTTTTACTCGATCTCATGCATAACCAGGTCTAGCGAACAATAAAGTTAGCACCAATACTGCGTTGCGTATGGCCATTGGCCATATTATAATGACTATGTAGCTCTTAATAAAAAATATCGTTTAACGTTCTCTATTTTACAAGGGAAAATAGAACCCATGTAATATCATTAACGCGTCCGTCTTTCTCAGACGATTTTCTCAGAAACTATGTAAAGTAAGAACTTGAAATTTAGAATAATATGCATAGACTTTATAACTCCAGACAACCTGTCTCGTACTGCGAAATGAGGCAAGTAAAATCAAATAAAATGTAGATGTGTGGGTGCTGTTTTCTAACGAAATGGCGGCCGATCAGCTTCTCTGATAATAAATGTAAGTCACTTTCTGTACGGAACATGGAGTCAGGAATTATTTATGAAGTCTGTGATATTATAATGTCAGTTACTTTGCGAAAATTCATTTCATGTGCTGAATTCTTAAACATATACATACATACATACCTTCACGCTGTATCCCTAACAGGGTAGTCAGAGAAGACGGAGCGCCAAGCGACACGGTCCTTACATACTTCTTCAATCTCATCATTCTCCTCACACGTTTTCGGCTAGGTATGCTTTTGACATTTCCGTCAACTAACACTTTGGCTATTTGATCTTCATAATTCAGTCTTGGTCGTCCTTAGCTTCTTTTACCACTTATTTCCGCTGTGTAGATTTTCTCCTGCAGTCTTTCATCACTCATTCTTTCTATATGCCCTAACCATCTAAGCAATCTTCTCTTCATTTTCACAATAACGTTGTCGTGCACCCCTGCTATACTGCGTATGTCTGCATTGCTTATTCCGTCCGCTAGGGTAACACCGCACATATTTCTAAGAGATAGCATTTCTACTGAATTTATCTTACTTTCGCTCGATTTCGGGCATATCCAGGCCTCACTACCGTACAATAAAGTTGGCACCAACATAGCATTATGGATGGCCATTCTGACTGTGTTAGATATATTCACAATGCCTACTAATGCAGATAGAGCACCGTTAACTTTGTTGTCAGCTGCTGCCCGTCTCTCCACATCCAATTCACATTTTCCATCCCTCGAAAACACACTCCCCAGATACACAATTTCATTCGTTGTTCTAGACATTTTGCACGTACCCAATTCTCACATTTTGACTGTACCGCTTCCCTTTTAAACACCAGAACCTTAGTTTTGTTCACATTTATATTCAATCCTTTCACTTCGCATCTTCCTTTTATGCAGTGACCGCAATTCTGCTTCTGATGGTGCTATAAGCACAGCATCGTCAGCGTACAGTAGGCAGTTTACAACTGTACCATCACATATTATACCAACTATTCTACCTTTCAATGTCTGGAGGGAACTGTCCAAATACAGCACGAACAGCAAGAAACATCATGCGGCCCTGTTTGACGCGCCGAGACTTCGAAACAGGGCGACATGTCACCTATCTTTACATAGGCTCTGTGGCCTTGACAAACTGACCTCAAGGCCTGCAGTAAGGGGCTTCCCACGCCATATTTAGGCAGAAGATTACACAGTTTTTTTCGCACGACTCTGTTGAAATGCTTTTTCTAGATCCATGAAAGCACAAATAACTTTCTGACCTAAGCCCAGAAACTTCCCCACGATAACGCGAAGCGAGAAAATCTGACCCATACAAATCCTACCGTTTCTAAAACCACCTTACGCCTTCCACAAATATCTTTATGAAACCTCTTTCATATGTTCAGTCAATACCTTGATATAGATTTACTTGCTAAGCTGACAAAGCTGATGTCACAGTCCAAATGAAAACCTTTCTCTTCATAAAGAGATACTATGACTGCGGTGCGCCAGTCTTTTGAAACCTTCCTCTTCTGCCAACAAGATTGCACAGTGCACAGAAGGTATCCCAGACCCTAGGAGTCACCCCATCATTTCCCGCAGCTTTGCACATTTCAGACTTCTTATCACTTTCTCAATCTCTTTCATATTAATGGCATCCTCAAGTCCCTTACCCGAGTGTGAAAGATCATTAGAATTGGCCTCAGTACCGGAGACCAAATCGCCACTCTCATGCAGTTCTCCATAGTATTCGCTACACCACTGCAGAACATCTTTTTTATCTGTTAGCAGGTAGTTTTCTTTCGCACCGCACTTTCCGTGCAGACGAAGTCGCGTGTACAGCTAGTATAATACATTCACAGAGTAAGGTCAGAGGATGATGATGAGTCAGCCTATTTGGTGAATGAGCGAGCTGACTAATTTGTTCATTCGGTGCTGGTTAGTTGACTGAGTGTGATCTCTGGACTATCCTAGGGATGCTTCGTTTAGAAGCGATTTAGAAACACTTGTCGATTTTTGGAATTTTGAGCGGAAAATCGCTACAAATTATGAGCATACATTAGCTGTGATATTATGTGATACACAACACAATACGCCCCCCCTTCGCCTCCATCTACGAAATCCTGGACATGGATTTTTAAGCATTTCAAGAATATAAACCCTTATAATAAAGTTTACATCATTTTATAAGTAGGTACCGATCCTACGGAACTCTTTGTGCGCTAATCGAACTCGTACTATAATGATTTTTTCGTTTATCGCATTATCATCTTTTTATCAGACATCAAACAAAACCTTTAAGTTATGACATAGGTTTTGCTTGCTAATTTTCACTTTGTATGGTGCACGATAATAATAATATTTTTGCAAATAGGTGTGTACACACATTTTTACAAATATATTTATCGATAACATTAATGTCAATCATACGATAAATTAAAATAATAAGAAATTTTAGTAAATGTCACAAAATCAATAACAATCTACAAACAACACAATAAACAATAATGTATACAGGCAAGACTCAGTAATACGTAACTTTCGTTATAGCGCTAAATGTTAATAATGGTTTGGTAGAGCCAATCTGCCTTGCAGCACGAATTGGCTTTCCCGGTGAAATAACACCCTCTCATAGAATATCGGCGTGACATAACAGTATCTATTGCTGTTGTGTTTCGTTCGGTGCGTGAGAGTCCCGGTGGCCCATCACCCCCTCCGTCTCCTTTCCTTAAAGGCCGGCAACGCACCCGTAATTCCCCGGACCTTGCAGGTGTCCATGGGTGGCGGTGATCACTTTCCATCAGGTGACCCGCTTGCTCGTTTGCCTTCTTTTTATACAAAAAAAAATCTTTTATATCAGCACTGAGTGTAAATTATAGGTAACGTACAATGAACTAAAATAGCACCCAGTAACACTCAGACCAAAATAACTTAGAATAGTTAATTTCATAAATTGACTTAACTAGGAATCAAACCCGGGTCTCTACTTAGACACACCAATCCCTTCGTCAAGTAGGTATTCAGTAGTAACCAAGACGTTTTGACACACAATGTTGTTTTCAGGGTTCTAGAAAAAAATCATAGTGAGTGCAAACACACATCACTTTAATACTAAGTAAAGATATTGGAAAGTAAAAAGAAAACCTATTAATAACAGTACAAGTATTATTAAGTAATAATTAACATTAATTATCACAATCAAATCATTTGAAAAAATACACTTTATCTATAAAATTAATTAAACCTTGCACTAGTTACGTATCCATGCATCTCGTTTAGATATGTGTATTACTTTGTACCGAACGTTATTAGCATTCTGGATTATACCGTTATCCGATACAGATTCTTTGTCGGGCTTATTAATAAGCAAATCTACGAACTTGTCCGTACTTACTGGTGCCTGTACGCAACCTTTATCTCGCTAGTGGCTTATCTTTTTTCTAACATTACGTTGCTACTTAACGCTTCTTACGTTTTGAATTGTCAATTCTTTTAAGTCTTCTAGAAAATTATATTCAGAGTGACAGTTGCTACGATAAATAGATGTAAGATAATCTAATTATACATTTTAGTTACAGCGTTATTAATTATATTATATGTGGTATCAATAATTTAATAATAATAAGTAATAATTTTTTTTAAAACTACGGTATGGAACACGATGTAAATATAGAGGAATATCTTAAATGTTATTTGAATATTATTGATTTAAAGTGTTTTCTGAGTAAATATTTTACTTTTTAGTCAAGATACTTCCTGACTCGCAATGTAGATGTTATTGGAGTCAGTACAAAGTATAATTATAAAATATCAGAATGCAGACAAAAAAAATTTTCCAAACTGTTTAGTAAAAGTTCTTTATACATAAGAAAATTTACCTAGAACAGATTTGACGTTTTTTACTTTCTAAAATGTCTCCCATAAAAATAGACGGATACCGAGTAATTAAAACTGTTTTAATTGCATCATTACCGATATCGAAAAGTGCTAATAAACGAAAGAGACGACGTCGGCGAAACTCAAAAGCACATATATTTTTTTTTAGAAAAAGTGGATAAAATAAACAAGGTGACCAAGATGAAGCCATAAATTGTTGAAAGCGGCACTTTTAGTCTCAGATCTAACAAATTAACAGACGATTAAGCTACCGATTCGGGTCAAAAATGCTCTCGACGGAACATTAATGGGACTCAACAAATAACATTGATAGGGTAAAGTACAATCAAGGAAAAAATATCTTTAAGTATTGATGCGTGATGTTCTTATTTTTGCAGCAATAAATAAAATGAAACAAGATAAGTACATTTATACACATGTACACTTCCTATCAGAAGCTTTTATTCCGACTAAATTTTTTACAATGACGTAGTAACGTACAGTACAAATGAAATTAGTGTATCGCCTGTAAGTAAATAAGAGAATAATAATAATTTACCTTTTTTGATTTTTTTTTTGCATTTAATTAAACCGATGCAACGAAGCATGCAACAATATTTTTTTACATTTACCTAAATCAAAAATATTGGAACAAAAATTACTGCCTTTTATCTTTTAGTTCGCTCAGTTCGACAGCTAATTATTTTAATATAGATTTATTATAGCTTATGTAATTTGAAAGAAAATAGTTATCGAGTTCTGTTCAAGCAGCCGTTTTAGAATTTCTACTAAATAATTTCTATTCAATGAATTCTTATAATATTTAGATATCTTCGACAACGACAACGAAGCATCCTCAGCATATTCCAGAGATCAGATTCGGAATTCGGATGGAGAAAGGAGGGGGCGGAGATGGGCCATCGGCACTCTCACTTGCCAAACGAAACACAACAGCAATAGATGTTGTTATTTCATGCCGATATTCTGTGAGAGGGTGGTATTTCACCGGGCGCGCGGGAAAGCCGCTTCGTTGAGAGATGAAACACGTGTCGATTCGTTTTGGAATTTTGGACGGAAGAGAGCTAAATATAAGAATTCATCGCATGAAATGGATTTCCGCAAATTAACACCGAATCTTTATTTAGTACACATTGTTGGTATGAAATAATTGAGAAATAAATTAAGCGGAATATGCCCATATTACATCGTTCATAAAACATCTATTTTCGCAAAATAACACCCAAGTCAATACAATATGAAAAGGCTAAGAGTTGTTAAGTACGTTAAAGCCAAAATCAAATTAGTGTATTTGAGTGAACTAGGTTACAAGTATTTTTGAACATCTCATCTGCTATTGGTTCAGAAGGAAAATTTGCACTGAGAAAAAACCAGCGTGAAACTCAGGTATCACTATTTCAACATCATTGTACAATATATTAAAATACAATATTCAGAAAACCGAAACTAAGAAGATTACTTGTACTTCCAGATTACTAAGTTTTCTTTGAAATATTTCTTTCTGTAATAAGATTTTTCAATCAGTGTAAGTTTTGTAACAATTAAATGGCTCAAGTAAGCATTATAATTAATAAAAATAAACACAGATACCCAAAAATAATGCCTTTTACTTTTGCATTTTAATTTTTGGACTAACTAGTTCATTATGACTTCGACAATGTTTGTAAATACGAGTATGTACTCACATTCTTACGAATAAATTATTTTTAAGCTAGCATTTCCCCGAGGAACAAAACAACATCAAAAAATTACTGCACTATCAACATCACTCCCATACCGAATTCAGAATTTATTTACCCCTCATATTGCCGACACTGTAATTATATAATACCCTAGTCTGTCAAACAGCATAAACCGTATTTTAGATCCATTCCATAAATAACAGATTTCAATTTAAAACGAACATTCTAAAAACGTTAGTTTTGGAATCAAATAAGTTTAAAATGCTTGTGCTGTTTTCTTAAAAATATGTTCAATGTACAAACACGGCTCTGTTACGATTATATATAGATATTTATAAAAATATTTCCTTATGACTGTACCTAATAAATTATGCAACCTAATGTAGTAACGCGGCTCTTCAGATGTATCAGATAGTGACATTAAGAATCCAAATTTCGTCTCTAAAACGATTAGTTTAGGCAAATATTGTGATAAAAATTAGATTTATATGGTATTAGCCATATCTGTTTGTTTTCAATAGAATTTATTACGTGACGTATAAGATATCATGCTTAGACAATAAAGGATAATATTGATAAAGTAAATAGCCTACAGGAGAATAACTAAAAAATTACGAATCGGTAACGACTATTTTTATAAAAATAAATAGATATCTCTTAGACATTAATTTGTTGTTTGTTTACCTTTTAATTAATTACAATTTTTACACACGATTAGAAAAATTATAGAGTCATCCAAAATGCCTGCATTTTTGTCTGTTACGTTTACACAGCTATGCTGCTAGACTGTTTTTATGAAATTTAAAACGAAAATAGATTAAGCTCTGGAGAACAACATGGACTTCTTTTTAAATTCCACATGAACGTACTCGCGGGTGACAGCGAGTATTTCATGTTACAAATCTATTCAAGAGTTATTCAAGAGTACTCTACTACGAAATATTGAGATAAATAGGGTGAATGAATTCGAAATATATTGCATTCTGAATACTCATTAGATAATATAATTTTTACATACATACATATACTCACGCTGTATCTCTAACGGGTTAGTCAGAGAGAACTGAGTGCCAAGCATCGCGGTAATTACATACTTGTTTTACCTCTTCAAATCTCATTAGTCTCTTTGCCCGCTATTATTAATAGTGTAATGTAACTATGTATGTAATATTTATTTTACATGTACATCGCACAGCACATAATATATATTTTCTCAGGATACAATTTATTATGGTGATAATCCGTTTTTTTAAAAGACATGTAATAGTGTGTTTGTACCTATTGTTGAGTTATTAACTTAATAAAGATAGTAACGCAGTCATTATAGTGAAAACGTTGGAGCTACTTTAAAAAAATTGTTTAGTTCGTATAAAATAATGTATATGTTTCGCTTATTAGTCGCAATGTACTTACTCATTTAAGTTCTATAAAACCCTTGAAATTATTAAATTATTAACCAAAAAACTAAGAGACAAGATGTACAATATATACATGCATATGCAAGTAAATGCATTGCCGGGTTGTCATTCGTTTGTTTAATTATTTTCATTTTCTTCCTATCCGACAACGAGCTTCTCATATTCGGCGAGTCACGATAAGTCAGAAGGAAAAAAAAATTTTTATTAGTAGCTATTTTTGTGATATCTCTTCAAACGTTGCTATTTTCATTATTTTTCATTAGTAGCTAAGAATTCATTTCTAATTAAATATGATTCTCTGTTTTCGAACAATTATCATTGATCACATATTATTTATCTACAATAGAATCATCCAAAAGTTACAATGAAGAGTGTCTACTTAATGTATAATTTTTAATAAACAGGATGTTAAAATGTGAAAAGGCTTTGGAAATGTTGTTAAAAACGTGTTGTAGTTATAGTTTTACTTTTATGTACATATCTACACAGTTACATACATATATTTGAAAATATGTATATTATTTTATTTTTATAACTTTCTAACGGCGTTTTCTAACGTAAATTATCATCATTTCTAAAAAAATCACTATTAGATTTATTAGCGCAACATTTTTAATGAAAACCAGTGTAAACGAGGTATACAGGAAATACGCTAGTATCATTTGAATGTCGCAGAACCAGATGTAGTAAGCAATCAACGTGAGAAATTTGGATAAACAGACATTTTTGGCAACAAAAAAAATGGCATCGAACCATAATCTAGTTCGCACGGTTACGCAAAAATAAAGTTGATTGATTTTATTAATTTTAATCCTAATCGATTTTATAACAGTTCTAATAAATTGTATTTAATATGTAGATCGTAGACTGATTATGAAAAATTGTCGTTTAATGATGTTGAAACTTAATAGTTTTAATTTTATTTGTACATATATTTATTAATGTTTTAAAATAATTTAACAGTTACTCGACATCGTCTACAAAGCTTAGTTTATATAGATACTTTCCTTCCCATATTATATACTCGTACTTACACACATATTGCTCTGCTAACTATGAGCAATACCTGCCAGAAACGGAACTCGTGTTTCTATGGTAGTGATGTATTTGAATACGAGCACATGTGTGTGGTGTGTTGTTTCCCATGGATAGTATGTCTACCGCCATTGATTTATCAACCAATTATTATCGAACAAGACCGTTGCACACAGTGATCAAGTTCTTAAAGGAGCCGGCCAATTTGGCAGTATCGCGCTATTTTTCTAAATGAAAAGTCGTTCCCATAAATTTTGTAATAAATCAATTGGTTACCGGAATAGTCATGATTAAAAATGCCGGAATACTTACTGGCGACATCAAAGCGTTGCGCGGTGAGCTAACAACCGGCCGAAAACATAATTTATAGTTTTTCATTTGTGCTTTATCAAATAAAGTGTTTAACTCGAAATGACTGTGTTTTATCACACATTTGAATATTGATTGTCGCTACTTATTCGTAAACAGTGCTGTACTTGTTGAAATATTGCCTAAGTCGAATAACTTAAAAATCAATATGAGTCAGAACCTCAAATCATAAAACAACAATGAAATTGATTATGAACACTGACAATATACAGTACAACAATAACTTGCATTTTCTTATATTTTTATTTTCGTGCAGTGTAAATAAAAATGCGGAAACAGTTCATGGCAGATAATTATTTTACGTATGGATTATTATTTATTATTATTTTACGTATATTTCACTGCATTTAAACCAAAATTTTTATGATTTTTGCATACAAAAATTATAAATTCGCTTTGTCCAGCTTTTTCAAAACTTACAGTCCTTTTACACGAAAAAGTAATGTTATTATTTGTTTACATTTTATGTAGATTGAAAATGGAAAAAACGTCGAGAAATGAAAACAAGAATGTCTTTGCAGGAACTCGCTTTTTAATTTATTAATATTCCTCTCGCTTTAAAAACATTTCAATTAGTATTAAAAATTCATGAACTATAGTCAAAATGGGGAGATACATAAGGTTTCCATTGAATTAAATGAAAATGTTATAATAAAAATTAAGGAACGAATGCTTAATTTATCGCTTATTGATGGCTCTAATATAAATAGAAAGAAAGAAATTATCAACGCATTCAATCAACGCAAATTCAAAAATTCAAAAGATGGCGTAATGGTTTAGACGTCACACCTAAGCGTGGAAGGTTGTGGGTTCTATTCCCGGTAGGGTCAATTTTGAAAATGAACTTTTCTAGATTGTCTCGGGACCAGGAGTACTGGGAGATGTCCCTGGTAGTCGTCGTCTGGTTCTTTATATTAGCACAGGGAATATCCTACTTTGACATCAGATGATTGGTGGGTATAGTCTGGCGCATTATTATAATTATTATTCCCACGTCTTCTATGTCCCAGTGAAAATGTATAAAAATGATGAGGTTTGTAATGAAAGAAACCTTTTATCTACCCCTTTGGCGAATACCGTCGCGATTTCAACTTATAGTGTAACTTGTAGTCTTACACCCACTTAAAGCATAATACATGTTTCGCTACAAGTAATATAAGTACTAGATGTCATCCAGAATTTTTCACACATCTATTTCACATACGTAAGCGGTCAAGTATAGCCCCGAGCAGTCTCAAACTAGTTTAGTATTTCCTTTGGCTGAGCGTGTATTCTATCACGCACCGTCATACTTATTCATAAGCTGGACTTGCAAATATCGGAAACCAGTCCCGCGGGAATCTGGCTCAATAAATGGGACCAGTGAGAGACAAATGTACGAAACTAGTCCTTTGCAGATAAGTACTTGTATTACGTACATCTTTTGTATAAAAATTCAATTTACACTTACCGAAGTTCTGATTGCGATCATGTTGTCTTCATGCTTTCTTTGCGATTATGTATGAATGTTGTATTTTTGATAATTTCAATATAGAGTAGATAACACATTTTTAAAGGATTCAGTGTTATCCGTCGTCATTAAATTAAATTCATATCTACTCTTTAGAGGTAATTAATTTTTTTTTAAATTTATGGTACATTTTACATGCCATTTTTTAATATTAAGTAGTCATTTGTATTTTACTTATTTAACATAGTGAATAATTGAATTATCGTTTTTTTTTAAACAGAAAAATTATAGTTCGCAACGTATCCATTTATTATATGCATTTGATTGCATTCTGTAATAATTAAAAAAAATATTCCGTTACATATTAATAAAAATTAGCTGTGACATAGACACTAACTTTGTTTTTCTTACTTTTATTATCAAGTATTAATCAAAAGATTTAGACCAAAATTAGTACTTAGGTAAGTACGTATATTTCTGAAACTTATAAAAATTACTTACATACATATATATTATACATATCTTAATGTTGTATCCCTAACGTCCTTCACGTCTGCATCGAGATTTAAACGTAACGTAACGGGGTAGTCAGAGAGGTGGTGCGCCAAGCGTTGGGGTCCTTACATACTTCGTTTGCCTCCTCGAATCTCATCATTCTCCACATACATTTTTGCCTATATATGTGAATGCTTTTGACATTTCCGTCAGCTAACACTCTGACTATTTGGCTCTGTACTTTTTTTCATCAATCTGTCATTACTCATTCTGTATGCCCGAACCATCTCACTTTTACAAATCATTCCTTTTCATTTTTACAAAATTACTTGAGTTACAAAATATAGACGTATCATATAGATTGACTGGCTTGTTGGCGCGGTGGCAGAGCATCCTTCTAAGCTAGGGTCCCGGGTTCGATCTCCGGTCAGATCAATTTAGGAAACGAACCTTTTTAAATTGGCTTGAAGTCTGGATGTTACTGGAAGTCCCCTCAGAGTTCGTTGTGTGATACCCATAGTACAAGCTCACTGCTTAGTTTTAGGTCACACAATTTATGTAATTGTCTGGATTACATAAATTGATATGATATTATTATGATAATAAAAATAATACGTTATTATTATTATTACCATATATATTTTCTAAAAACGAGTACGTCATAAACGAGTATACATAAGTAGTGTACCACATTATGAATAGTTACCAAACGCAAAACAAAATTTGTAGCGGGACTTCCTTTTAATGTACAAGAATACATACTGCATTCTTAATAACTTTTTATCAGTCTATACGCTTTACTCTTGATGTTCATGATGTTTTTCTGATTATCTGAGCGATAATATGTAGATAAGATGGGAGACAGTATTTTTAAGCGTTTTTGAGATAAGTATAAATAATGTTTTAGTCGAAGCCGGACTTTCGAAATTCTGCATCGAGATTTCAACGAAAATTTCCTCTAAACTGAACTAGACTGTTGCAATCAAATAGTGAAACGTTTTTGAGAGAGACAAACACCGCGGTTGTTCCATAAGTGCTCTGCTCGTCCAAGTTTGGTAAGAATCACTAAACATATAGTAATCCAATTATAGTCTTAGTCAAAGTGAATTAAATTTACCGGTAGTAACGAGTTCGGGGCCACAGGTTCGATTACCGTTCGGATATTTACGGCTAAACGCGTCACGACCGGACGTTAGATTGAAATTACTGCTTTTTAACTGCTATTATATGGCTAGTTGAAAATACACTTTTAACACGAGCGATGTTGTTGGTCCAGTGATTGACCACATTTAAGATTAGCGAAAAAGCTGGTAAGTCTAATAAAGTTTAATCTTAACGATTTAGATATCCAGATAACAAAGCAATTTAGTACACATTCAAACTGAACTAAAAAAATATACGTCAATTCGAGGTTTCGAAAGTACAAGCCTTAAATAATATTAAGAAACTTTGGATTAAATGCCATAGACAAACTAAGTTCTAACGATGTACTCGTATTTATAGGCTACGAGTATATAGGTGTCAAGCTGTGGAGCGCTAAGTAACATCTGGATTCCAATGCAATTTAGAGACATTTTATATTGCACATATATTTTTTGGGCATCCGTAATCAAATTGAAAAATAGCAAAACTGGAAACCTTTAAGTTTCTTCATCTCTATCTGGCTGTTTGTTTGTATGTCAGCCGATTTATTCTGATTTGCTAAATTTGATACTGACACGAGAAATTGGCAACCCAAAACCAGAAAAAAGAAAAAAGAAATGTGCGTATTTCGTACTCACTTTTGTAAATAACCTAAAGAACGCTAAATTAATACGTGGCCGACACATTTCTGGCCGATTTTTTATAGACTTGAACGTGGACTGAACCCCGGAAGCTGCTTTTTCTGTTTCAAAAGCAGCTTATCTACTACGACCATCAAGAAAATCGATAAATAAAGATAAATAAAGAAAGATATAATATTATGACGTAATTTAAAAAAAATTAATGCGTACGTTTTGTGCTACTGCCAACAATCTTCAGTTTTTTAAATAAATACGTTTTTCCTAAGGTACGTGATCTGAATATAGTTATTTATATTTTTCTTTATTTCTTAACTAACCAGGTCGTAAATTATTTTTGTACTTAATCTTAATTTACTAAATTTACGACCTTGCCTAGTTTAAATTTTTCTAATAGGTACAAACGTAACTACTTGAAATTTTACGACAATAGTTAAGCAACGAGTTTTTAATTCTGACCAGAGGCGAAAAATAACAAATAATTAAGTAGTTTCAGTTACACACAGTTATCAAGAAAGAAAAAAATAGATGACGTCATTGGGTCTGTTATATTGTTATCTCAAAACCGTATTTCTATGTATATTTCAATGTTATATAAAAGAACAAACATGATGAACAAGACATTGATAGTATCAAATAACACTAGAATAGCTTTGTTACGATATAAATACGGAGTAATATGGTTCTGTGGTGAAATATGAACATTTGCGGTGGGATATGAACACGAGAAGATTATTAGTGGCAAACAAGGACGAGTAAAGTGTTTGCTAGAAGATTTGAAAAATAAAAGGTCAACGACCATTTTCAAAAACATTATTATTTCAATTTTTTTTAGCATTGTTTACTACTAGAAATAATGTACTCGTCTTCCAATATACTTGCAGATTTTAGTTTTACTTTAGTTTACATTGTAATGCAAACAATATGGAACTGTTTAGACGTTTGTGGTTTTATAATTATTTCACGTTGACAAAGTTGCAACATAGTTACAAATTAAAGCTCTTTACAAAATATTATGGTAATAACTGCTTCGTGCGTGCAATACACGTAGGTTTTATATTACATTGTTGACTACTCAATAAAAATAAGAGTACAAGACACACATACGATTTTGGAATAAAATTTTTGAATATTCAATGTGTTACATTTTGTACACAATCTAGTTGAAAGTGAAGGCTAAGAAATATAATTTTAGAGTTCTAGTCGGCTTTTCTCAGTATAGGCTTATCTGAAACGAGTGGTTTTAGATTTTCCATTCAAATTACCTTATAACTAAATTTACTTGAATAAATAAATTCGAACAAAAAAACTAGACTTTAACAATATCAATAATAAAGAAGCCAGACAATACAAACCGATCATCCGGTCTCAAACTAGAGTATTCCCTTTGATATGAGAACCAAACGACCACTACTAGGGGCGTCCTAGACCCGAGACAATCTAGAAAAGTTCGTTTCTTAAAATGACCAGGTCGGGTATTGAACCCGGAGCCTTACGCGCTTCAACACATCGCATAAACCACTGCACCATCGAGGTCGTCAATTATAACGTTGTAACGTGTTATAATAATAAATATATAACAATAAAATGTTACACATAATTCGTAACTTATGCATTTATTGTACACTCGTATGCATTTATTGTACACACATATAACTCTTTCAATTCATTCATTCATTCTCAATTCTCATCCAGTAATGTACAAAAAAGTATTAATAAATAAGATGCACTTTTAATTAATCTCATGAGTATTAATGACGCAAAATAATGGTCATATAACTAATGTTATCACTTATCATAAAGATACGTTAAATGAGGAAGTGCATCGATAAGTTGCAGGAAACTTGACTGGACGTGTAAACGGTACGGTCTCACGACGGCGCCCGATCTATGAGTCGTTTCCGCTGGACCAGTCAAAACATTTGGTTAGGATGTATTCATAACATAAATTGTATTCACGGTTGCTAGTAGTGTGTTACAAATAACATTTTATATCTAACAGAAGAAAAATTAAGTAGCTGCATCGATATCCATAAAACGACTTGAATAACAGAACTGTAAAACAAGTTTATTCCGAAATATATTTTTAAAATGAATAGATAATTACTGATCGGGAATTTCAATTTTATTTCTTATCTTCTTGTTTTATCAGTTTTGTTATCTAACTAATAATTCAAAGATATTGAAACTTCAATGCTAGTTAATTGATTTAAGAGTTGTAATGTTTTGGTAGCGATTGGCGCGATAAGAGTAGTTAGACTGGAATGCGAAAGGAAAAAATAATCCAGTTTTTTAGCTCGACCAGTGTGAACAGATGTTTACATATCACCACCGTTATTTACGATGCGAGAATCATCGGTTTTATGAGAGACCAAAGCGTCAGTTAATAGAGTATTACGGTAAAATATTTAAAATCTCACATTTGTCAATTATAATGACTGCCTTCTTCCGATATAAAGTTTTTTCGTAGAAGGAAGTGATGGTTTAATTGCCTTTCATTGTACACTACGTTACTAAACGTTCACAAAAGTAAAAGTTTTTGACAGCACCGTTAAATTTAAAAAGAAAACTAAGTGATAAGATCCCGAAGATCGCCTTTTGCTTTATTATCTGATTATCTGTAACGACGAACAAATTTAAGCATTTATGTAAAGAGAAAAAGTATATGCAAATTCTATTACTAGTAAATATAAATTGTATTTGTACTTGATTGCTACTACATTATTGCAAGATTTTTGATTCGTTCTCAGGCTCAATGAAAGTTGGTCAGTAAAAAACCATGTGAAGTAAGTTTGATTAATAAACGTTTTACATGTGTAGACCCGCTAGGTGGCTAATGCATTTGACCTCACATCGACTGGTGTTAGCATTTGAACTATGCTCTTAATATTCAGCCACAAATCACCAACCAAACGTTTCCCATTACCCATCAACCAGCAGTCACGACAAATTGTATTAAAACTAACAACTATCTGTCAATTGACGTGTATCGTTCTTATAAAACCAGATAACCATCTCTGCTTTTGTAAAATGACGGAAGATTGGGACTGGCTATAAAAAAGAAATAGTTGAGGAACAAATTGTATGAATTGTAATAGTGATGGATGTGGAAGTAGAAGAGCTAGTGTGATGTATAGACATACGTCGAGCATCAAATCGCTGTAACTATAAACACTCGTTTCACAATTAACAGACTATATTTGAATAAATTTGCGTCAATTTTCAATAGCATCACCATAAATCTAATTATCAAATGGATTATTGTGTGAATACTCTACTATTTTTATATTACAGTGCAAATAAAATAAATTACATCGCGTTGGAGATGATACATCAAATAATAATATGAAAGTTAATGATGAGAATCTGATTAACATAATTTGCCACATTGAGTAAGTTTAAAAAAAAACATACCAATCTATTGCGGATGTTTCCATATTGATTATATATACGTAACGGAGAAAATTGTATTTTGTTTTAGGTATTTCTTTTAGGATGCATACATGGCACTTGAAACGTGCTAATTTTACATATTCTCTATTGAATAGTGTGATTAATTTACTATTGTTTTAAAGTGAGGGCTATTAAAAATTCCACGCGTTCCATTTATTTATTTTATGGTTATAAGTAATGTTTATTCAAATTAGGTAATTTGTTTATACGAGTGCATTAAAACTAAGAGATACGCAGTATGACAGGGTTGCACGACATTTTCATTGTAAAAATAAAGAAAGGAATGCTTAGATGGTTCGGCCATATAGAAAGAATGAGTGATGAAAGACTGATGAAAAAATCTACAGAGCGAAAGTGAGTGGTAAATAAGCCAAGGAAGACCAAGGCTGACTTATGAAGATCAAATAGTCAGAGTGTTAGCTGACGGAAATATCAAAAGCACTCGCATACCTAGGCGAAAAAGTGTGAGCAGAATGATGAGATTTGAGAAAGTGAAAAAATATTGTAAGAACCACGACATTTGGCGCTCCGTCTTATCTGATTACCTCGTTAGGTATACAGCAAGAAGGTATGTATGTATGTATGCAAATTAAAACTGAATAATGAACTATTCTGATAGACATTTGACAGTATTATGCATTTGGAGAATGATATATTATCAAAATCCTTAACATATGAATATAGATATACACATGTACAACTCACGCTAAAAGTCAGAAAATCAGAAGCAGGAACCTTTTAACAACAGACTTCATCTTGACGTGTTTTCTAGGCATAAGTTTTTAAGTTCACATATGTACAATAAAGTGGAATGCTATATTGACAGCTTGCTAGCCCATAGCATATACCAGTTTGTCATGATAAGCTCTTTAGCCGATTTATTACAAGAAGATAAATAGCTTACTCATCATTCCATATTTTTCTATCTTCGAAACCAACATTTCAGGTATATATATTCAAATATTCATTATCGTAAAAATATTACTTAATTTAAAAATAATAGTTATACTTCGGACCAAGATCAAAACGGACGGAGCATTTGCTCTAAGAGCGTATACTTTTTTTGTTGACCGACTTTCTGGACTTTTACTAATGTGCGTGACTAGCGAAAAGTCACAGTACAACAATACACAGCTGATCATGATATATTTTAATTTTTTTGAATATTAGTATCCAAAATACTTAATATTTACGAGCATTTTGCAAATAATTATTTCAGTAATGTAAGTGATGTCGGTCAGAGCTGACTCGAATCACATGTTAGTGCGTGGCTGCCATACTTACTATAGCTAACTGTTTTACTCGTGGTTACGCTGAATGAGATAGAAAGAGACACGAAAATTATATTAATTAATTATATAACGAGCGATAAGAGCGGCAACTTATTACGGCTCCGTCAATTATATTACTTATGTCCTTTTCAAAAATTATAGACTAAAGATTTTGTAAATTTTGATCGTTATATTATATTTTGTTTACGTGACATAAAACCTTTCCCAATTATCTTATAAGGTCTCTGATAACATTTATGATCATTAACTGCAGCGGACGTCCTGGCTTGTTTCCCAGAGGCAATTAGCATAATCACTATTGGTTATTTATTAATCTAGTTCTGCATTTTATTTGGTTCTCTTCTGATATTGTCAGTATGAATAATTATATTGATCTGGTGCTTGCTGGAGTGGGTCAATGATCCAAGCTACTTCCGTCGACTGTGAGAAAAGTTTATTCCAAACCTTTTATTAGTGAATAGCAATAAAACACAGGAATACTATCACTTAAGTATTCTCAGTGGTATTTAACTCGTCAAAGCATTTGTGATAGTTTGTGCTGAGAATATTCTTCACAGAAATAGAAATAGAAAATGCATTAGAAAGAGACTCGCTTATGTTGCCACAAAGTTATTGGACGAAACACTATATTATGTACTAAAAATGTAATATTCTACATACCATCTCTGTTTGTGTATCCATATAGTGTGACGATATTGATATTACATGATACGGGAATGAGAATGGGAAAGCTATGGGAGCCTGAGCGTGACTTCTCATGTTACGCGCTCGCAGAAGATTGAATCTCAAGTATCTCCTTGTTCGTTTGAATTCAACAATATTCTAAACATTATTTATCTCTAAAAAATACAAAGACAATGAACTATGTAATCAAATCATTTAAATTGAATAAAACATAAAAATAAAATAAATTCTTTCGTGTGATAAAAAATCTTACTAATGAAATGTATCACTCAGTAGAGTTCCCCACGCGATTAAAATTTAATTTTTTGTCAAAACTTACCTATCCATTGACACAACCTGGCATTATAACGCATTAGCGAAGTTTTTTTGAGACATACAGGAATGTAGTATTCGCTAGTGATGAGTTTTTGTTGCATTTTTTCATGACGGCTTGTCCTTATATAAGATATCGCTTTTTAGTTTTTTTTCGAATTTGCTGTGTAACATGTTTTAAGGTGCCTTTGTGGTTTCATTGTAATTTTGATAACGATGCGTTAGATTGTGTACTTCCGGATATTGTTTTTTGTGGTATAATGTAAGCCGCTCTTGTCCTTTTTGTACTTTAATGGTTTTTTAACAGAACCCATATGTTACAGTTAATTAATGAACAATGTGATAAGTAATGGTGTAAATAATAATTTCATTTCTACTACGCAAGGGTAATTTTTTTGTTAAATAAATGTCTGACTATGTATAACTACATACACATATACATTATCTAAGGATACCACGCCGAAAGACTAGAAAGAGAATATAATAAGCAATATTTGTGTACGGTATATATATGTATATATTTATTTGATATTGCTTTCTCGAAAACGGCTCTAGCGATTTCGATAAAATTTACAATATAGCGGTTGAGAAGGGCGAGAAATCGTTCTAGTTAGGTCTCAATACTTTGAAAAATCCTTTTCTCCGTTACTTACACACTTAAAACTTCTAAACTCTAAACTTCTAAACTTTTTTACCTTCTCAATATCACAGTGGCTGGAGCGTAGGTCTGCCACGCCGAAGTGCGCGGATTTGAATACTGCAATATGGGGAGACCTTTTTTTTTAATATTTTGAAATAATGTGTCTAAGTTCAGTTTACAACGAGTACCTATTAAAAACACATATCACTTTAATAATGTACTTATAATAAAGAAATAAAATGAAAAATAATGATAAAAACATAGACTTTATAACTTCAATCAGCCTGTCCCGAACTACGAAGTGAGGCAAATTAAATCAAATAAGATGTAGATGTGTGGGGTGCTGTTTTGTAACGAAATGGCGACCGATCAGCTTATCTTATAATAAATGTGTGTCGTAGGTACAGGTGAGTCAGGTTATCTGATTTAGCTCACCGTTGCTGCTCGGGCACGGCGTCTGGCTCTGGAGTTATTTATGAAGTCTATGGTTAAAACGGAGAGAAGTATTTATTTTCGTGAACAGTGAATTGAATATTAAATTTCATGGGCTTCCTTTATTTAATGACACTTTGTTATTTAGAAAAACAGTATTATTAATAATAGTATTATACGAGCAATATTTGTATATTTGTAATTGTATTCTCGAAAACAGCTCTACCGATTTTGAAGAAATTTACAATATAGCTATTTACGGATGCGAGAAATCAACCTAGTTAGTTCTCAGTTCTGGGAAAATTAGTTTTTTCTATGTTTTCACACACTTGAAACTTCTAAACTCTGAACTTTTCTAATTTCGCAACACAATTTACTTTCGAAATAGAACGGTGGCTAAAGCGTATATCTACTACACTGAAATGCTCGGGTTCGAATCCTGCATTGTGGTTAGACTTTTTTTGTATTTTTTATAAGACACCGGGTAAAGTTCGATCGCCCAGGTACTATTTATAGTTAGATAAATATTCCTATATGAATCTTTCTATTGAATGTGTAACATTGGTTAATTTTAAAAATTATATAAACCACCTTACCATAAACCCTTTCAATTACTACAAATCACAATTTCAATAGTGCAAACAACAAATTGGTTTGTAACAAATAAATGTATTTTATTGCTACGTAGTTACGATAACAGTGCAGACATAACTCTTTGCAGAACCTTTAACTAACTCGTCTGACTGGTGAACCCAACAACATGTACTACATATACTTATTATTTACTTAGTATTTTATACATAGTATAGTTATTATGAGGATAGTCTTATAATGAAAATATCCTTGTTATAAAATTAATTAAATAATGCACTATTCTAAATTTAATCTTACTTGCGTCACCTATGTATTATACTATAATATAATCAATTTGTATCCAAAACTAAACATGGATAAAGAACGTTTTGCGTGTGCTTTATTTTTATTCATATATTGTATTATATATTTGTAAGCTTGGAGACATATCGGGGAAAAAGATCTTGTATATTCGGTCTGATATCCGGTATTATAAGTCTCAAATATTAGATCAGTCAGTAAACTCATAGCAGGCTGAAAATTTTTAATAGCTTAAAATGGTTTACAGCAGTCACCTCATACGATATTTTTAAGAAAAAAGAAAGGTAGTAATGTAAGGTAAAGGTATAGTGATATTATTACCTGAAAATAATGGGACCTTAATTTTGTCTAAAAACATTGATAAAAATTTACGTGTTTTTTAACTATAATATTATTATACTTGCGTTGAATTTTGATTTTAATTTAACCCAAGCGTGGAAGGTTCCGGGTTCGGTTCCCGGTCGAGTCAATTTAGAAAATGAACTTTTTCTAGATTGTCTCGGATCTGGATGTACTAAGACAGTCGTAGCCTGGTTCAGATGATCAGTGTGTATTGTCTGGCGCATTATTAGTATTATTATTAATTTATCTTCTTATAATTTATTATCTTTTGAAAATATTAATAAATGTTATAATTAAGAAATAAATAAATGTAAACGAACGAAATGGGTGATAAAATTATTACCATTTGCACTATTAAAACCATTTTATTACTGATTGATGACGTGGTAATCCTCATTATTTCAACTAAATGAGATTTAATTTACAATACTATAACTTAACTGACCGCCGCACCATAAATAAACTATAATGAAACACTGTCTAAAATGCTTCGAGGTTTTTTATAATGTCAAGTTTTCCGATTTTCGAATAAAGTTGTTTTCAAGATATATATCGAATTGTATGTTCTCACGCATTTTATTTTACTTAATCTAGTATTAAGTTTTTGTAGTATTTTTGACTAATTGGCGCCGAAATGTACTGTTTCGAACAAAAGTGATTCATTTTATAGAAAATGTATAATACCTACGTACTTTGTAACAATAATATGAATAGAATATACATAAAATATTATTGAAAATAGATTTAAGAGTGAGTTATGAATAATCGTTATTTTGATCTACATTTTTAAATTGATATCATCTATATTAACTTATCACTTCATTCAATGCAGAATTGTGTAGACGAATTCTTTCATAAGAAGACATTAACACTAGCGTTTAATTGTCCATTTCTGTGTCTTTACGAACAATAGGTGATTACGGATCTTTTATAGAAAGTAAGTGGCACCGCGGGGCGATCATTGTGTTTGTGCGATCGATCCAACTCAGGTTTATAGATTCTATCGACTGTGTTATCGAAATTTCAATTTAATATCGATTCGAAATAATATAAGCGGCTAACAAGGCACCATCTGTTTTCAATTAATTATTTCTCTGAATAGTTGAAAGATCGTATCGTGTCAAATGTTAATGTGATTTTGTTTCTTTTTTACACATTGATGAATTTATACGGCGAATTAGCCGTATAATTAGCGTAATGAAACGAATGAACGATTTGTTTGTCAACAATCTAGAAACGCTTGTCTCCCATGTTGAATAATTTTAAAATGAAATTAGATTGTTTTTGAAAACTACTAATTATATAATTCTTACCTGAGTACATTAAAGGAATATTTGTAATTAAAATATATAATTATACAAGCTAGAGGTTTTTTAATTTCATTGTTACTAAAAAATCTACACCTGCGTAATCTGCATTTTTGACTAAATATTTTCCAAGAATTTGTTCACGTAATTTGAAATTATATAATCTAGATTTACAACTATTCAAATTCAAAATTTTATTTCTCAAACTTCATAATTCCAATTAACTTTTTTATTGAACCTGTGTTAAATAAATTTTAACACATTACTTGCCAATTCATGTTCTAACATTTAAAAAGTGTCTGAAAAGGTCACACTGAATACTTTTTAAATTAGATGTTGATTTAACTATCGTCTTACTTTGGTAAAACTAACTGTATTTGTGCTTTACACGTATAACAAATAGGTATGTATTACTTGAAATTGTTTCAAAAAGGTAACGAATTTTATTGTCCAGAATAGACATAAAAAGTAGGTACAGGTACAACTATATAATTACTTGCCTGTAAGTTCTCTACTTCTAATAATTATAATTATTATAAACAATATAATAACGAGGTGACACTTCAAACTTTTAAATATTTTAATTTTCTTTTGACAATATTTTAAATTCATTTTGTACTCGTATGCGATTTGAATTAATTAAATGACAATGTTCTTAAATACTGGCCATGTGGTTGAATTAATATAATTATGCCGTGACATTGCGAGGAAGCAAGGGACGCTATGTCACTACTCTTGATTCGGCACAGAGGCGAGTGGGGCTCCAATCCGTTCCCCAGGGAGTTATATTGGGCAGTAGTCCCATATATCCGGGTCTCACCCCCAGGAGATTGGGTACCTCTCTTCAGATTTCTCCTGCGTTACCAAAAAACCTACAATTTTATTTGTTTTTCCGAATGCATTTCGGATCTCCGTATGAGCCGATTAATTGAATATTTTACCAGATACTTACCTAAACTTGTGATAGTTCTAGACGGAAAGATCTTTTTATAGAGGAAAATAACTTACAAGTACTGAATAGCAAAAAGTCGATTTAAATTACAATACAAGCCTTTACACTGTTTAGCGAAGGCCATCTTACTAAACAAAAGCGTTGACTATTTCTGTTTCATTTTAGTTTACTTTTTAATTTGCATGTCATTCCAAAATTTACAGAAATAGTGAAATAAATATTTGCAAAATCGAAGCAATATTCATAGTTACCTTTCGCATAATCTCGTCGGTATGAATACTAAGTAGTAGACACTTGCACCGCTTCTGGGTCCGAACCGCATAACGCTTTCCATTCTGAAAGCTCGCCTCGTAAACATGTAAAGATTTGTTATTGTATTATGCTAATATTGACTTGTTTATAGTTCTCACTTTATGTAGGTGCCCTTATAAATGTGTGAATATATTTATGTATATTTTTAACGAACTTAAGACATGTATTTTAGAACAGAGTTTTAAGGAGGAGAGTTTAAAAAAAGATACATAACTTCATGGTATTTCTCAATCAGAGTGGACAGAGGTGCAACAAAATGACACCTCACTACCACATCTGGCAATAAGTATTTGAGTTTACAGATAGATGAGCGAAAACAGGTAGTGACAAGTTTTTAGCACATCACCCATATTTTAATAACCCCTATCCATTCGCTTAAGCTCTGCGTGAGTAGATAAGCAGTGGGAACAATATATTTTTGTTACTGTCTCAGAAAAACAAGGAAAAGTAGCAAGGAATAAGCAGGAATTTAAATATTATTTAAATATAACTTGTACTGTACTTTTAAAACATGACTGTTTGTTTGACATTACATGTTTAACATACCTAATACATCCATCATTTTCGAAAAAACTGATGTAGGTTTTCATGTCGAACGCACCATTTAAATAATTTTCAAATATAATTGCACTGCTCGTCCAAGTAAATAGATTAACTATCTTTCTTAAATGAACTTCATGCCTGTTTGGAAGTAAGTACAGAATTATTCATATTCATTGAATGTGTGGTTAAAATAAATCATTTTGAACGTTTCGTGATTCATCAATTAAACGGATGCCAGTAATTACTGTTGGGAGTTTATGGCTGCTTTTAATTATACTCGAATATGAATTTTTAATTAGAATTTGTTATGTATGAACGATGTTTATATTACTAACCTTTAATATTGGTTCACTACGTACCTTCACAAATTCATTATTAGCATACTTTTAAAGACAAGTGATATTTCAAATAAATTGATATTTATTGACATTTGCGAAAATTTATTGAGAAGAAGCATTAACTAACTATATTTTAATTTTTCAAGACACTACGTTGTTTGGGGGTAGGTATTTTGGCGTTTGACACAGTCACTGGGGTTAAACAACGTTACATACGAGTATCAACTGGATTAACTGGTGTCTATGTGGAACAACTCCATGCTTCGGAAGACACAGAGTACGTTGATGTAGTTACTTATATACACAAACAGTGGTAACTGTTAAGCTAGGTCAAAAGACTTTAGCCCTATAATAGTCCGAGTCAGAAAATAAGACTACGATATTCTCCGCCTGTTGTAAAAGGTAACTAAAGGTTATATGGGGTCACGATCGATCAGAGCGAGGGCTCCAATCGGCCATCCATGCAACACCGAGGAGGATAACAGCACGTGTGTTCCGCGCTGTTGTGCCACTGCGAGGTTGCAGGGAGGCTCTATAGACCTCCTCTCCCTCAGCACGGTAGGGGCTACAGTGCGTTTCATAGGAGATCCCGGTGCTCCTCGACAACCCCGAGTATTAGCGAGTAAACGTAACACTTCCTCTCACCCCTGCTTTCGATTAAGGAGTGAACTAAGGAGGTTAATGACTAAGGCGTAAGGCTTGAAGCAACTAAGGGAAACCTTCAGTGTCGAGGTCGATGGTTAATAACTAAGGCGTAAGGCTTGAAGCAATTAAGGGAAACCTTCAGTATCGAGGTCGATGGAAGTGAGAACTTCTTTTTCAAGACACCCTCGAGAATGGCGACAGGTATACAAATGGTCCACGCTGTTGTAACATAGCGCACAACAACACTGCTGGAGGAGGCGGGGACTTTGCTCACTCCTTGGTGTTTTATTATGTAAAAGTGACAAATAACCGTGTAATCCCTGGTGGCAAATGCCTTTTGAAGTTTTATGGAAATAGGACATGAAGGTATCGAAGCAGGCATTGATAAAGTACGACAGTAAGTTCCTCTAATCTACTTCCATCAATCAGCACTGGGCTCGATTCTTTTCCATTTGAATTGTGAGAAGAAACTGGTATGTAGTAGTAGGACCTATACAGGGTGTTAGTCAAAGGCAAATCTATTTATTGAAGTAAACCAAAGTACAAGGTATTTTCGAACAAGTCTACCATCAGTTCAGAAACGAAACCTGCACTGAGAAGAACCAACAATAGATTTAAGTATAATTTTTTCAACATCCCGTTTATTGAATAACTTTCTGAGGAACTTTATTACAAAAACTAGCGCAGTTACCCAAAAATGAACTACATCTTTGACTTTAATGAATTTATTATCAATCAACCTTAGTTGTCCATACCATTATAGATTTATATTATAAAAAATATGTAATATATTTTCAAAGATGTATGTAACGGCTAGGTGAATACATAAACTTCTTTAAAACTCTATCAGTTACTTTCGTGCATTAGTGTTACATATTACACATGTTGCTCTTTTCTGTTAATTAGAATTGTAATTAAAATGCACTGCTGATCTTCACAACATAAGGATATGAGGCTGCTGAAATTAACATTGATTAGGCCGAGGCGGTGTCCTTCGCAACACCGGCTTATCGGCCCATTATAGCTTCTTATCTACTATTAAAATCTATCGTATCTAATCTAATCATTGTATCTATGTATGTAATCCGCCCTCTCTGACTACCTCGTTAGGGATACAGCGTGAAGATATGTATGCATGTAAAATCTATTGTTAAGGCTGATTTTAGTTCTAATAGTTTCTCCCCAGTTCTAGTTTACCGTGTTGTCTTTATATTAATACGTGAAGCGAAAACTTTGGTCCTCTTCTTAAGAAAATTGCGTGGATGGAGGAGTGTGAAACTTGGTACACTTAAAATTTATATGGAGAAGTACAGGAGAAAAGCTAATATTTTTATGTAATATGCAATAGAAATATATTAAATTAAACAAATCACTAATTGTTTACGTTCACACTGCCCATGTCAAAAAGACTCAAATTCAAACTCATAATAGTTTGTGATCCTCCTTAGATCAAACAGTCGCACAGAGTAGAGATTGTTGCCAAAGAGTTTATATTATAAGTTTATATTTACGGTCGAATTTCAACCTCCTACTTCTCCTCGACCGACCTAGAGGGCAACCTCTAGTTTGTACATAAACCGCAAAATATTAAATACGTACGTACGCGTTGCTCGAAAACATCTAGCATACGTTGTTATGGTAAAAAGTGTATTGTATTGGATGAACTTAGTTGAAGTTTTCAGTACTTAGCAATGCCTACATAATACAAAGTAAAAAGGTAAAGGTTACCACACTAGAAGAGAGTGCATCGCTCATTGTTTGAACACAAAAGCGAAAGTTCATTCATTCGTTATGAGATAATTACGTGTTTCACTCGGGCCGCGATATGTTACATCACACGACGATTTTTCCTCAATTGTTGTTTGAACACTGAACTTGTGGAAAAAAACACTTTTTACTGGTATATTGTCAGGCGATAAGCCGGAAGCAGTAACGTCGACTTTATAAACAAACTAGCGACCCGGTCCGGCTTCGCATGCTTGTACAGTGTGTGTGACGTAGGTCGTATAACTATAGAATGTCTTTATATACAATGTTTAGAGCTCTTTTTTCATTAGACAACACAAACAGATTCCATTTCACTGCGAGTTATTAATAATTTTAAATTTGCGATATCTTCTATGATATTCATTTTAATGATATGCTGTATAAGGCAATTTTGATGTACATTAAGAGTGGCTTGCACCAACTATTTAAACTCGATTTAAGAATTTGACATCTCTCTTGTACCAATTATGTAATAATTAGTACAAGCGAGATGGCTAATTCTTAAATCGAGCTTTAATAGTTTAACGTATTTAATCGGATAAGGATTAATACGTAAGCTTCGTAAATAATCCATTCATTTTTAGTAATATGTAAAATAAGATAAAAATAGTTATTCTGAGTTATCCTTAGGAGATAGACATATACTGTTACGGACTTTTCTGTAGACCATTTTAAGATTTACAATTCCGTAGTACATTATTTTGATATATCTCGTTCAGCCAGCAAGAAATGTAAGCCTTCAGAAATATGTTTTTCACGACATTATTACAAATCATTGAAATTCTCGCCTTTCTCTACTAAAATATGCATGTATTACACATATAAATCTTCCAGAAATAATTCTCTAAATTAAAGCGAAAACCAAATTAAAATCTGTTGCGAGGATTAGAAGAAGTTAGCGGAAAAACAGACAGACGAAAACTGCGACTTTGCTTTATACTATTTATTATTTATTTACTATTTGAGAGTGATAGAACTTCGCACAATTTGTGTGATTTGTAGTAATAGTAATTAATTAATATTTTAAAATTGGCACGCAGAATAACATGAGTAAAAATATTAATTGCAAGAGAAAGATTGGTAATCAAATGTTAGTCGTAGTAATTGAAAGACATCTTTACTACATTAGTAATTTGAATTTAGCAACATTTTAATTTTTGAGAACGTGCTGAAAATTATCGACATATGTAATGCGTTACAAATGTACGAGTACTTTGAATATTATTGTTTCATTTTTTCACACATTTTACTAATCATTTTCTTCGCTGAAATAATATAACAGCGAATTATATTCATTTTATTAAACACTTTGTTGGTCGATTTTTTTTTCTAGCTCTTACATTAATTCAGGGAAACAAGAAAAAGGTAGCTTAAACAAATGATCACGTAGTGCCATTGCGATTGAACCATACATTACGAAAGCTTCGAAAGATTTTCGCTCCAATAAAGACGGTATAAATATATTTGTTATAAATGGCTCTTGTCAAAATATTCAGAACAATCGTAATTAGGCTCTTGTGTGGAACAAAAGCAGTGATCATAATAAGAGACTGGCGGCGCGTGCGTTGAAGAGTATAAAAGCTACTAGTTTGTGTGGTCTAAATTACGAATTCGTAACGAGATTAGGGACCTTTTCTAATCAAAGTGATTTTTAATATAATTTACATCATTCATTTATATGTATATAATCTAGAAAATTATACAGCGAATGTATTCAATGTAGCAGCAGTTTTATATTTTACATTTTATAATTTTGTAATGTTCGTATTGTTGTAATATTAGGGTGTGTATATTTCATTTTTCAGTTCATAATATCTCAAAAGCAATTAATGGTGTGTTAGTACGAAAGAAACTTATGAAATGTGCTAGGGAGCTTATTATAATGAATCTGCATAGGCGATGATGGCAAACTTACAATTACCTACATCTTTAAGTACAAATAATTGCCTAGTGTTAAAAGTGGCGTCAAAGTATTATATTGTTGTGACTTAATATTCTGATCACCCAAAACTGGTAATAGCGTGGCGTGGTGTGTGCTTTATAAGTATGTACCTATGTTCTTATTGAAGTTCAAAGTCGACATAAACGCTCAAATATCATTAAAATAAAAAAAAAATTTCTTTAAAACTCAGCCAAAGAGTAATTAATTTCAATTGTTTAATTTTCAAGTCCTGCCAACAGGTTTCTTTCGCTTATTTGTAGGTATTTTCATTTCATCTTTTATATTATTACCATACATTATACATGTTATGTATGTAATTTTTTCAATAACTAGCAACGATAATTTATTCATTTAACTACATATATTCCGCTAAAATAAACTTATTAAACAAAGAAGAATTATCAGAAAGATTTAAAGTTTATTAGTTTGAAATACCAAATCGCTACCGCAACCGCTTCATTTTATAGATCAATCCACAGGTGATCGTCGAGCTCAATGAACGGCTAACGAAGTTAAATTAATTATGAACATAATGTTACGAACACAAATATTCAGCGCGCTTTGTGTGATATCTTAGAGAAATTGTTTTTTTTTAGTTGAAGTTCGCACACTTTCGTGGATTAAAAGGTACCGCTGTTATGTAAGGCAATATCAAAACGTGACTTGTAGATACACTTGTCGTTAAAATATTTGTAACAACAGTTATGTCATTGAAGAAAATATTGTTAAAAAAATAATATTAAAAAAAAAATTCGGTAATTTCAGGATTCCGTGGCCGAAATGTTGAAAACAGTTTCGTTATGACTATCTGTCTGACAGTCTGTCTATTCCTATGTGCAGTGAAGTTATTCCATCATCTTTACACCTTACGAGCTACTTGATGCAAAGATATGAATTAATTATCCACACCTAGAAATGGAAAACAAAAAAAAATAACAATGTAAATAAAAAGTATTTAAGACCAATTTTTTATTTTACGGTTCTGTACTTCTATTGGTAAAAACGAAACTGTAAAATCGACTGTACAAACTATGCCACATATTTTGATACTACCAAACCTAGTGATCTTAACCTATAGGAAACTTGCCGTTGACCTAGAATTATGAAGTTTAGTAAGAAGCAAAGTTTCACAGTACAAGTAATGGAAAAAATCGTTGATTTATAGTTATATCATATACTTTTTTTGCGATTACAAATTCGTATTTGCAGCTTTTTGTTCTAATGTGAAAATGGCAATCCATTTGAGTGCGAAAGGTGTTGTGGATATATAGCAAATTTATAAACGGTATAATACAAGTAATAGAAACCGGCCAAGTGTAATAAGTCGGCCTTGTGGTAAGAATTCGGAAATAATTAAAGAAAACACATTTTTTTAATACATACATAACAGAAATAAATTGTGCGATGGTACGGAACCCTCAATGTGCGAGACTGACCCGCATTTGGCCGGTTTTTCAAATTTAAGTTCTGCTTTGTCAGAAATTGCTACGGAATCCTAAATATTAATTAATATTTCTATAGCATTTTGTAGAGAAACGCTGTCTGGTACCGTAAACGCTGGTAACCGTTTTTTAGAGATTATTGAATTTTCAAATTTCGGAATATAATGGTATATTATTAGTTTCCCCAAATATAAGACGTATTGTTGAAGTTTCATTACGAATTCTGTAACGTTACCATAACAGTATTTAAACTAAATGCAAATTAATTTACAAACTTTTCACAAACTACATGAGTATTCACATTTTAGATCTTGTACCGCTTTGGTACACTAATAAAAAAAATGCAGTTACTGAATAGGTATTTTAAATAGAAAAATATTGACGAATATTAACCTTTAAAACTTATTTTTCAATTCAGTCTAAAACATTTTTTGTTGCAAAAAAATATTTTTTGATGACACTAATATTATTATTTCGTATTGTTTTACGCTGTAATCATACCTAAAAGAAGAAGAATTTACAGAGTGGATTGAATTTCCATTCTGTTTACACTTTTAGAAACATAATAATTTGAATATTTGTGTAATATTTTGATTTGAATAAAAATTTAATTTTGTGAAAAATGTTCTTCTTAATTTTGTAGAAGTACCTACAAAGTTAGTCGTAATTTTATATACATATATATCATATTAACATAACATACAATGACAATAATGATACAATTCACTCAATACAAAGTGCAATGTAACTCGACATACGCGCATTGCGTTCTCACTTTTTTACACAACAACGTGCACCCGACTGCGCTCGCGTCAAACCTGTGTCCATTGAAGTGAAAGTTTGTATTTTGTGCATGCGATAACACCTGAATTAAAGTTGGTGATCGCTTCCGGTTTAACAACGCCTTAGGTGTTGTTTTTGTAAATAATAACTGTTAAGGAGAGGCTTTAAGGCGCAAATGCATACCGGAAGTTAATCACCTGGTCCGCTAAAATGTAATCAGAGCGTAGATTTTTTATCTGAAATTGCGATGGGGCCGTCTTTAATATAATGTTGTATTGAATTAATTACGTATGTTTCTTTAAGAAAATCTGTAGAGCGAGGATGAGTGGTAGTAGAAGCCAAGGCTGACTTATGGAGATTTAATAGCCAGTGTTAACTGAAGAATCAAAAGCTCTCACATTTCTCGGCTAAATTTTATGAGTAGAATATTGAGATCTAAAGAAGCGAAACAATAAATAATAATAATAAATAAATACTCCAGACAATATGCACCAATCATCTGGTCTCAAACTAGGGCATACCTTGTGCTATGAGAACCAGACGACGACTATTAGAGCCGTTCCCAGTACACCCAGATTCGAGACAATCTAGCTAAGTTCGTTTCCTAACTTGACTCGACCGGGAATCGAACCCGGAACCTTCCGCGCTTGGGTGCAACACCTAACCAACACTGCGCCAACGAGGTCGTCACAACAACATAATTACCGTGATGCTTCTCTTTCCATCCTTTCTGCCTATCCCGTTAGCAATGCAGCCTGAGGTATACATATATTTTTTGACAATAAAAGTTGTTGAAAATATTATTATTATGGTATTTATAAGTGAGACATATTATCATTTCAACAAAATAACTCCCTAACTACGTTTGGGATGCAGCATGAGGATATGGATGTGTGAATGTATATATGTAACAAACTATTTCTTATTTACAGTTCCAATTCTTCAAAATCAAAGTCAAATTATTTAAGTAAACCTAATTGCGAATTATTTTCGACGTCGAATCTACTTTAGTTCAATTCGAACCTTCCTTCTGTCATATCCCCCTTTACGTTTCTTACATTTCCCTATCAAAATCAAAGCTAAAAAAAGTGTAAATTGAACCCTGTTGCAATGGTTGTTTTAATGTTAAATCTGGCACAGTAACGCTTTATGTATGCCTATGCATAAAGCTGATATGCCTTCGCAAAGAAAATATAACTCAAAAATCTTACCATTTATTATAATAAACTTACATACATTTATATACCACACACTTGCAAAATAAATACCTACTCTACATAGTAATGAAAAATTACATCACAATTCATTTAATAGAATTTGAGTTATAAGCGGACACACATAAATATTGCGTTTTGTGATTGCAAGAAATTTATTTTTGGATATACATATGATAGCTTCTTAATTACGAGGCTATTAAAGTAACATCGTAATTAATTCTTGTTCTATTTGCCAAACTGCAAATATATAAGTTTATTATATAACGGTAACTCGCTATGTTATGTAATACAGCCAATTCGTATAGACATTTCTTGTTACTTTTCTCCTACAAAGCATCTTACAATTTTTACATTGGTATTTAAATTTTTATTGACAAGTTAATTTTATAAATAATTGTATTATTTTCTATGTGGAAATAGTACGCAATTTATAGCCAAAAATGTCTAATATTTGGTTTATTTCATGTCGTTTATATTACTTTGTTAATAGCTAACGAATTATCATTTCCAAATTCATATTATTTTCTTATGCTTATCTACTTTCAAATTACGGTGTTTAAAAAATATTCGAATTTAGAATATTACGTTGGAGCAATAGCTCTTTCAACCTGCGCGGCAATGCAGCGGCAATTTCTTTAGATAAATAAAATAAATAAAATCGATTTGTAGAAAAATACAAAAATAAGTTCGAGTCGATATTTATTTAAAAAATAAAAAATAATCTTCAAATAGGAAAAATAAGATATTGTACCCCGTTAAAAAATAACTATTTGAAGCAAATTAATATGTGTATAAAGACCGATTTAAATCCGTATTACAGTTATTGTGAAAAACCTATCCTGTTTAACTAAATTGAAATACTAAACGGTATAAGCTAGACATGAATCTATCCAATCCAAAAAGAGTTTCTACATTACCTTCTTTTATTAACTCTACTCACGACATTATAGTTTATCAGCCACAATTCCTATAAGTCAATACAAATACAAAACGCAAACAGAATCGATTGGAAACCGCAATCGTGTTCAGTTAGAGCCGATACCCGATCCCTCACGTACCTCGGCTACCAGTAAGATGGAGGTTTTTACTGATGGACAGACAAAAACTATATCATAACTCTAACCACATGATTATATTTTCTGTGCGAGTCCATTTGATACCATTGTCATTTTCTTTAAACAACTGTCTCTAATACAATATCAGTGACATCTTGTTATCTAAAAATGTATACAAGTAAATATATTTTGTACTATCTCGTGTGATTAGAATATGATATATTATATACGTACGTACATACATATACTCACGCTGTATCCCTAACAGGGTAGGCTGCGAGGACGGAGCGCCAAATATCGCGGTCATTACGTACTTATTATTAAAAAATAAATTGTATATGTCAATACAAAATATATACAATTGAAGTGTTTGTTTGAGATTTAGAAATGAAGAAATTTTTTAAACTTATATGAATTTATTATAGTGATTATAGTGAATAGTTATATAGTTATTATAGTGAATAGTTATATTATGCATCTTACAAAGACTAGAACATACGTTTATAAAATAATTTTTGCCTGTCTGTATGTTCGACATGGCCAAAATTTTCGCACCGACTAAACCGATTATGACGGGCCTTTCATTGGCAGGTAAAGTAATTTTCTAACAAATCTGGGCTACCTTCCTCTCGAAAAATACCTAATGTAAAGCAGGTGAAACCGCAGGACATAGCTTGTTAAAAGGACCAATCAGTCGTATGTTGATAACCCCAGCGTCTATACACGGTTCTTCTAATGTGCTCTAACCTATGATTGACTTATACGACCTATACATGATTTATACGACCTACATGACTTATACAACCTGTGCAAGAAAATAAACTGTTAATAAATTTTATATATCTCTTTCTCTCTTGAACTATTATAATAGTACTTATCTAAAAATATTACTTTATAAATAGACTAGCGACCCGCTACGACTTAGCACGGGTAGGAATTTTTTTGAAAATGAAATGCAGTCCATGTTACTCGCTGACAATGTAGCTTTCTATAGGTGAAATAATTTTTGAAATCGGTTCAGCAAAATTTACCTGTTTATAATATTTAGTATAAATTACTTTATAAATAGATCTCTAGACAAATAAATCACTTGTATGATCATGATCCTCAACCAAGCACTTAGCTTTCATGATGTATGTTTCATGATGTATGAAAGGACTGGGAACGCGACATCTAAACTGCAAGTTGCGAGATCTATACTAATATTATAAATAGGTAAACTTTGTTTATTTGTATGTAATAGATAAACCCAAAAAATACTCAACCGATTTAAAAAATTCTTTCAAAGTCACTTTATTAGCGAGTAACACGGGCTGTATTTTATTTCCAAAAAAATTTCTATGCGTGCGTAGTCAAGGCGACTCGCTAGTAATTTATAAAACTACTTTCTTAAATTAACCCACAGCAAAAGAAATCTGTTAAACTTATGATTTTTCATTACACCAATTTTGATAATGAGGGCTTAAAATTATTTATGTAAAACCCACTACAGAGAGACACTTTGATCTCCAATAGACACTTCAATGTACATACAAATATACGTATATAATTTAATAAATCGAAGTCTTTAATCTCAGACAGACTCATATACTGGAAGAAATCGCTTACAGAAATAAACTCACCTTTTCACGAAATCTCAGAATTTTATTAATGTAACTTTGTCACAAAAGTAAAAAAATAAAGTGTACAATACATAATATGTAAAAAGTGTAGAGTTGTCAAACGCCAGTTTGACTTGCGTACATGAGGTTCCGTATACGCACGATATTTATTCTGTATCTACAGAGATAGAAGGATGAATGTTCTAGTCGAGTTAGAAAACCTTTAATTTCTTTTTATTCCGCCATGAATATTATAAAATGACAACTAGTGCATAATATTATATGAGTTAACGAGACACATCACTATGACGAATATTCTACATCACATAGTTTAGGAGAAAATGTAAGATAGAGGGATGGACAGACAGACTGATGGTCGCATGAGTCATCTTCGAAGGGTTCAATTTTTTCTTTTAAGCTATGCACCCTACAGTAACCGAAAAGATTCATTAGAACTAAAGTCTGTTTCAATTTCATTTATGTCAAATGATAACTAAAATCAAAGTCATGATAATGACAAAATGTATTTATAAACAATTAATTTTGAAAAATGTGTACATTAGAACATTAAAGTAAATGGAATAATAATCTCTTATTTACCTTTTCGGCAAATTGGGTTGAAACGGACTTTATGTATGAAAAATCAACAAAATATATCATTTTTAATTTTAATAATTTTAATAACCAGATATACACATTATCTGATTATTACATTAGTTAATAACCAGTTAATCACTCGAACTTGTATAACAAAATTAAGTATGTGGGTATTAGGCTGTAACTCTCTGAGTGATACAACGAACTGAGTATCAATATCGTTCAGTAAATTATGTTAATAATTTCGTTCTTTTTACATAACTCATGTAACAAATTTAATAAGCACTTATGAATTGTTACTGTTTACTTAATTCAAGGGAAACAACGTAGGTATATTGTTTAACATTATTTATGTCCGCTTCGAAATACTCCTATAAAAGACATAAACGAGTCATAAAGTCAATCAGTTGGACTTCTGTCTTCGGTAATTTTTTTTACACTACGAATTGATTTTTTTATAACAATACCTAATATTTAATAAAAATGTTTATGGAAGAAATTAAAACTGTTTTATGTTATTATAACTTTAGTTCTGGTTTTTTACTAGGTTTCCACACGTCAAAACAAAAATACCCTTACATGATCACTTATGCGTCTAACTATACTTTCAGGTTATTTTTTCATAGTATGTTTCACAGCAACACATCTTGTCAATCCACATATTTTGTGTTATTTTACATGTTAGGAGAATCGAAGAAGAGTAAATTCGGTATTCGAACTTAATTTGTTTATTGTCTCTCCATCTTTAACTTTGAAACTAATACAAATAAAACATTCAAAATTTCATGGAATATAAAAATGATTTCAAATTCATAGGAGAATTATTACTCGAGTCCTAAATATTTTTGTGTCCTAAATGTCCTAAATTTTACAAATATCATTTTATAAATTACATTTAGAACACTTTAACAGAACCAAAACCAGTACAGAACAGGATTACATTAAATCTTGACGAATTCAACATCATATCGTTACTCAAAATTCTCACGGAATTTTGTTATGCAAATAAATTCTTAAATTATAACATTATCACACAGCCTAGCACCAATATTATGATTATGTTCATTTTATGTTTTCCGCGAGAATTTTATTGGCTGATGAATAATGTAATACATATTTTTATGTAATAATTAATGACGTAAGTAATCACAAACTTCATGCATATTAATTAGAATGGTAGTCTGTGTGATGAGGATAATAATATCTATGTTTACAATACAATTTTGTCAATACTATTCTATGAATAAGAAAAAAATAACATACAATCCCTAAACAACGTTGTTATTTGAGTAAAGTGATGAAAATAATAACGAATTTGTTATATACAACACCAAAAAACAATATCAAATGTAATCATGTAACAAAAATATGCATTAAAAGTTTTGTTGTCGTTACTGATTATAAGTATGTACGCTATATTTATATTTAGATAGCGTTATTGTGTATATATTTATGATTATTTAAAAGTTTTCTAGTGTTTGTATTGTTCTTTGTCTTAAAACAAAAACAGTACACATACTATTCCTGAATTATCCAATCTCGTACCTAACTAAAAGCTTTAAATAAATTAATTAAGTCAACAGATTTAATGGACTTTTTTTCTGTTCCCAGTCACTACTTGTCATTTTCATGTCATAAAAACTACATTAACGTTAGATTGTAAATTTGTAACAGCTGAATTAAAGTAAACAAGAAAAGTACAAAGGTTTGTATTTTCGGTTAATTGCTTATTTACGGTCTTTGTAAAAAAAGGTATTAACTAATAACAATTAGGACCATTATGAACTACAAACTAACATGTTAGGTTGGTTTCAAATTGAATGAATTATGTAGATCCATAATTGTATTATTCTACGTCTGTATGTCAGAAAACTAATAATGAGCACTGGAAATGCAGAATCTCAAGCTAAAACTCAAGAACTATGACAAAATTGAAATGTGTTATTACAGAAAACAAAATCTCTATGTATTCAAATAAAACATAATTTTATTCGTCCATAATTACTATTCAGAAATATAGTTAGATCAGCAAATAATGAAACTTTAACTTTAATGTACCTCAATTCAATGTATTAACAAATAATCGTTATAACATAACTTGCTTTCTAACAGAAGGAATCATTTTGTAGCATAAAAATATCAAATTGTTTTACATTTATTTTTTACTTTATACTTGGTATAAGTATAACAAAAATTAACAACAATAATAAAGCAAATGTCAAGAATGATGCAGGAAAAAATAAAACTTTACTCACGTCATGGTCAGGTACTTGGGAGTAGACGTGAAGCTTATCAATCCTAATCGTGCCTTGAAAGGGATATAACACCGATCCTCGTTGAATGTCTGCTGACGTCCAAACGCTAACAGATGCTTCTCGTCCTCTTGCACCACCTGGTCGTAGTGCTAAGCTCAGTTCTTGTGGTATTAATACTAATGTCTCCATTATTCGTGTAACTAGCACATTAGTTCAAGAGAAAAAATGTTACTTTTCCTTGTGCCTGTTTTGAATGTTTCTTACAATCAGTTAACTTTAAAAAAATAAAACAATTAGTCCAGACCACATCCACCCACAGTCAACATGTCATAAATGAGTAATCTTTAAGAATGTGACTTGTCTCGTCCATCACGCTTAATGAGTATAAATAAATTTTGTAAAAAAAGTCGGGACGTCGTTCCGATTATCGGTCAGCGATGTCGCCAACGAATATCAGTTGTATGTGATCGATCGCCCGGTGAAATGTCGGGTGGTATTAATCACTGCGTTCGAACTTGTCTCTTATGTTAACCTTCAAATGATGCACACGATTATTTGCGTCCAAATCAGTTCCTGATAACACTACAATTTATGAATTTATCGCAAAAAAATAAAAAATAAAAATGTTTTTATTAAATATGGTTCGTTCAACCCGTCCAATATTGCTTAGTTTAGCACTCGGTACATTACGCTGAGGGCGGATAGTGCACGGGTGCGCATACGCAGCGGGATGCGCGCGCGGTCTTCTCTGAACGCGCACTGAAGGAAGCGCTAACATTGACCTTAGCCGCGGCCGTGATCGCGTTTACAGTTCATTTTTTGTTCGATAAAAAGGAGAGGAGTAAAGCCCTGCAAAACCAGATGTGTTTCGTGTTATTCTATTTTGAGTCTAAATTGAAAGAGAACAGATACGATGTCGATGGCAAACTTAAGTTTGTAAGATGTAGAGTAAGGTGCTCCCCTCCAAAGGCGGCACCTGCGCACGCGCGCCGCCCGTCAGAGCAGCACAGAGTGTTGTGAGGTGCGCGCGCACCTGACTCTACCTGTGTTTTATAACTTTTTATTGCGTAAGAGATTTTTTTAGGAAAAGGTGTTTAGAATTTATTCAGATTAGAAAGCTGCACAGATTTTTAAACCTTTTAAAGTTTTAAAAATGCTTTTATGAATAATATTATTAAGTCATCGGATTATGTACTTAATTATTTTTGAGTGCCAAAATTTGTAGTGAAATACATTAGTAATTTTTAAAGAAATGTGATACGAAACATTACGAAAACAGCCGTAAATAATTTTGTTGGGAATAAATAACGAACCCAGTCTTAAAATCCAATAGGGAGTCATTTTTAAGTGTAAGTAGGTATATATTAATGACTTATTGAAAACATTTCAATCATTTCATAAAATTATCCTATTGTACACTGAAATACAAAGCCACAACAATAATTAAGATGAATAGGGTAAGCACTTACCCATTGATTGTACCTTGTAAATAAAGTTAATGACACTCGAATCTATATTTAAAGTTTTATTTTGTATCGTCTAACCTCCCTTGAATTTCGTATACCTAATTGCAAACATTTTTTCCTTTCGATTTTAGAACTGTATTAGATTCTTGTCATAGAATAAAATAATGGCCATTGAAGCATGAAACTAGCGTCACGGTATAAAATTTCAGTTCGACAACTACTTTGCATATCTATTATTTTCAATGTATGTATCTACATAGGTAGTTAAGACAACTGGTGGTTAACTGAATCCATGTATTTTATTTAAATACGTCTTAAAACATGGACAATATGTCAGCAATATCTATCATAATATCTTATCAACTGATATCAAGCTATAAAAAATATATATATTATCAGTTCGTTGCTACTTATTGCATGCGTCATACATGTGTAATGCTAATGAATGTAATATCATTACCTTCCCCAAATATAGTCATCACTAAATACCTACTGTATCTCACTGCGTTACTGGAAAATAAACTTTATGGTGGAAACACAGGATTGAACATTCTTTGAAGAGAAATGTTATACGTAAATGTACCATGTAGAATAAGTCGACGACCTGCACACACCTGCCGCAAACCGCAATCCTTCTTGCTGTGCATTAGTGCTTATACAAAACATACGTACATACCTAATTACTAATAATTACATACATACTTGTTATTTATTATAAAATATCATGTGTTTTTACTGTATCTGCTATTATAAGTTAATCTATTAATAAGATAAAATTATCTACTGCAGTTATTTATATATTAAAGAATCGAAAAACTGTGTATTATTAATTCATTTGTAAGGAATTTCTTCAGAATTAAAAAAACATTTAATTTTAACTGAAAAAAGAATAATATCAAGTCTACAATTTTGATTAAAACATAATGTATCCAAATTACTAATATTTGCGTATATAAATTTAGAATTAGATAAAACTTTATAAATAGGTATATTGCAAATCTTAATGACTTATTAATTCTTGCATCAGTACATTTTTTTTATGAATACGTGTAAGTACCTACTAACGAGATAGTGTTCGTTTTTACATTGTATAGGTTGTAGCGAATGCATTGAAAAATAGCTTGTTTACATAATTTTTAATTTCAAAACAGGTAAACCCAATTTTTTAATTTGAATACTTAATTAAAGTCGAATATTGTATAATGTTTCACCTCCTAATTCTTATATAAAAAACAGGAACTTCATAGACAGCAACGATTACCAGCTCGGGCATTACACTTCTTTTTGGTCTTTTGAGAAACAGAGACGGAATGAGAAACATTTTGGCGTTCATTCTCATTTACGGATATGTAACTTTAATTCTAATTGTACATCTATTACAGGGCGTTCCAATAAATAACAGCGTCATTTAAAAAAAATGTTGTACAGTTGTTCCAAAGAATTATTGTATTTATTTGTATTACAGTTTAGTATAAGTATGCTAACATAAATCATAGAATAAACAAAAATAATAGCCAGTACGTGTACATTGATAAATTGATGTTTAATAATAATTAATGTAGAAGTTTTCCAAAACTCATAAAAGTAATAACGTAAATCACATGACTGTGCTTTATTCAAGAATACCATCTGTAGTTGAGGGGCGGAGTTTGTATATGGGCGTGGTCTATCCGACCGCGCCCCTGCGCCAGCGCAACGTGCGTTACCGGATCGCGAACTATTGTTTGTGCCGGTGTCGGTGTTTTTATTGTTATTGGTCACATACTTAATACTTTACTGGTTTTATGATATTTTATTGAAAAACTAGTTATATAGGTGGGTACGAGGTATTATAGACGAGGTGCAGTAGAAAGAAAAGTCGTAAATTTGTAATTATGTAACATTAGTAATAATATGTGTTCAATACGAACAAGTATGCGCGTAAACGTGTATACATAAAGTTATTAAACTTAGTTATCAAAAATTATCACATGAAAATTCTAAATACAAAAGTAGCGACACAAGCAAAAATGAACGAATAATAATAAATAATACTAGATAAATAAATATCTGATTCAACAGATAAAAACTAGGTACATATTATTTTATCAGTATTTCCTCCTAATTTTGAACGTTAAGACATAATTATAACTTGAATATAGTGTTCATTATCTTGGTGCACATGGTACTGAGAAACGGCACCTACTTTGTCTTACTTAGGACGCAGTTATAGTCACTCTGTATGAAGTTTGAGCTTAATTGACAAGCAAATTTTGATCCAAAGATAAACAAACAAACATGTGATGTTTCGCTATTACAACGTTACTACTAACGACTCGCTCCGCCTTTGCTTAGTTGGATACACAAATGGTAGCCTAGAACCTTGCCGAAGAAACAAGCTGTAACATTACTACTGCCAACAATTTCGTCTTCGTAGAATTTCATTTTTTTCACAACAACAATATTATTTGACTTCTCTTTTCACCTCCTTAGGAGATGAAAAGAGTCCTCTTCATAATCAGTCAAATATGTGCATCTATAATTATTTAATCGACAGACTCCTCCTAGGTTCAATTTTTTTTGTTATTACACATTTTTAATTTCTTTCCAAAACAACTTTGACATCTCTTCGACATTTCTTCATTAATGAATTTCCAAAAATTCCTCTTTATTTCTTTCTCTGCTTACGCTATCCAAAGAACCTATGTCCAAAATTTTAAATTTTTAGACAACGGTTTCGGCTTGGCGTTGATGAATCAGCTAGAAGTTGGGACAATATACATACACATATACGTACATATCTTCAAGCTCCCCATCCCCAACGGGATAGTCGGAGAGGACGGAGCGCCGAGTGTCGCGGTCCTTACATACCTCACAATATTAGCACATTAGATTAAATGCATTTTTTTCATAACGTAACATATCTTTACTCTGTATTCATAACGGAATAGTCAGAGAGGATGGAGCGCCAAGCGCTGTGGTTCTTGCATTTTTTTTTCATTTCAGACTTAAAATTCCTTCTTGTCTCGTAAGGGTCGATTTTTCACAATCGATCAAATATACATATACAAATATTTATTTGATAATTTCTTTACACAGAGTTTTGAGTTAATAAGCATTGTAAATTTTTTTCAACATTCGTTTTAACGTTACCTACATCCATTTTCCACGTCGTAAGGATTATTTTATAAAATTGATCAAAGTCGTACATAAGTATTTAGTTCAATAGTTTCTTTAAAGTTTTGGATTATCAAACACATTTTTTATTTTCTCTGTATAGAAACAACGGAATTCATTAACAAATGATAATGTCTAAATTTGCTACAACTGGTCTCAGAGTAACTATTTAATTAAAAAGTATGTTTTAATTTCTTACGATTTTCTGTATGGTTCTTAATGTGCCTTAAGCTAGAATAAGCAATGATCACAATAAAAAGCATTTTTGCAAGCAAGTGAATTACAGCTGTATGAGGCTCAAATCATTGTCATTTTTGTTCTTCATGTTAATATACGCAGATTTTTGATAAATAATGACTATGTTCTAGAATTTAATAGCAACCCGTTTTCTAAACTATGACTATTATGAACAACTTCTTCAATAATTTATAATACTCACCTTATGTCATCAATATTGACGTTTTGTATTTTTTGGAATTGTGTATCTACTTACATACATAATTTACTTGGTTGTGGACTCTGAACGTGTGAACTTGTTTTCTGGCGATTTCATGAGATTCTACATAAATAACGACTAATGCTCTATTGCTGGGTGCCTTGATTGTCTTTATATTGTTTTAGCTGTATTCAACGGACATTGGATTCGCTTGTGATTCGGAAAATGTCGCGATACGTGTGTTATTTTTTTTTGTAATATCTTTAGATTCGCTAGCTATTTCGCTTTTGTTACTATTATATATTATTTCTAAGTGCTCATAATAATTCATGCTTACAATAAAATATTAATACTATTTATACTGGGCATGGAAAGTTAATGCGACAAAGTTCCATAATTATTTGGCATTGTCCAAAGAAATGTTTTTTTTTTAATTTCATAGTAGGTGCCTATACTATAGGCACCCACTATGAAATTTAAATGTAGATTCCCTACATGAAAAATTTCAAATGTCTACTCCCTGCGATTTAGACACTCCGTTGACATGCACATCATTCAGCCACTTTTTTCAATTATGTATTATTTATTAAAATGTACCGAGTGGTAGAGCCATGCTGCATTGCAGCATGAATAGGGCCAGCTCGCCCGGTGACTATTACTGTTGTGTTTCGGTGAGCGAGAGTGCCGGTGGCCCATGCTTCTTCCGCCTCCTTTCCCTATTAAGGCCGGCAACGCACCCGTCATTCTCCTGATGTTGCGGGTGTCCATGGGCGGCGCACTATGGGCCAGAACCGTCCGTACCGTCTCAAAAATACGTTTTGGGAATATTCGATATTGAATATTTTGTGAATGCACATGTCTAATTAGATGTCTAATACGTATTATAATTAATTTGAAATATATTTTTCACCTGTTTTTTTAATAAAACTTAACTTGAAAGTTGACGTTACACACAATGTTGATTATGTCGATCAGAATTCAACCAGATCAGATGATTATATTTCATGATTTGTAATAAAAATCAATAAGTGTGATATATCGTTAGAAAGGTTATTAAGTCCTCTATTAAATGAACGTATACGTGGTACATTACGTAAAAACTGCACAGGTAGGCAGATGTTTTTCCGGAACCTCATATTTTATCCTTCTCAGAAACTTTAAATGGACTTTTGACAGTTAGCGATGTCTGCCGATGCATTACATAGAGCAGCTCATATAAAAGTTAGGGCAAACAGTTTTTTTTGCCCGAATTTGCCCCCCTTTAACTCAGATGAAAAATACCCGATAGGGGGAAAAGCAAAATATAACAAAAATTTTTTTTATGTTTGATTCATGAGTTTTTTGGAATACTGGAACATTTAATTGTTAAAAAATATAGTATTCATCTAATCTAGAGGTAGTAGAATACTGGCTAGTGTATTTTTATATCGTTCGGTCTAATGTGCTTAAAATTATTGCACGTCATATCAGTCCTACTAACCAACTTCATATATAGTGGTTAGGAATCTAGTATCTACCCACCAAGATGATAATATTTTTCACACGGAATTTAACTATAAAAGCTAATAATTTACATTGCCATTTACCAGTTCTACATTGTGCTTTACATCTTCATTCTCTCTAATACATACAACATTTGCAAAGTACCTATAAAACAACATGAGTGAATTTGTAGTGTCACGAAGAGTATTATGCGAATTTTTTATTGACCATGGGATAAATTCAGAAGATATTAAAAAGTACTTAGAAGAACAACACCATCTATCATCTGCAAAAAGTGAGTTAGTTGTGAGGCGTATTCAAAAATCACTTCTAACTGCATTTAATGATCGGTGGTCCAAATCTAAGCGAACTAAAGAACGTTTCTTAGATAACAATGGTTCGTGGTTAGACTAAATTTAAAGTACAAATCGAAGACGCACCAATAGATATTATACCTACAACATCTGGAGAACGTGGACGACCACCGAAGTCTTATAAAGGTCTATCAGAAAAATCAAAGAAAAGGAAGAATATGGAATTAATTCAAGAATATGGACTTGAGTATATACATAACGCATATGTCCAAGGATTGCGGTCTGAAGGAGAATTCGAAGAAGTTTCTGTTGTTGCAATAATACGAAATTGTGACAGAAATGAAAAAAAGATCTTAAGCCAAAAATTATTGCATGAAACTCCCAATGCATCAAATTTTACAGTTGATGAAGGTTAAAGTCTTTATGCTGATTTAGATCTTTCCAAATCACAATGGATATTACTTCGAGCAAGTTTAATTAACAAAAACTTTAATAATATATTGCCGTCATATAATATACTAACAAACGCAAAAAAAATGTGTTATCCTCCACCTGGAAGCATAGAAATTACTGATACAGGTGCTAAAGTAAATTTACAAGATTGGCTTGATCACAGAATAGCACGTATCTTAAGCATTGATAACGTATACAAGCGACCGAGAAGAAATCTTAAATTGTTCACCAAATGGGGTTGTGATGGTTCATCGGGACAAAACGAATATAAACAAGTTTTAACAGATGAAAGTGACTTAGTTTCAGATGCAAACTTATTTATAGCGTCTTTGGTACCAATAAAGCCAATTGATACACAAACAAAAGAGGTTATTTGGCAAAATCCGGCTTGTTCTTCAATACAATATTGCCGTCCAATTGTGATGGAATTTGCAAAAGAAACACCTGAGAAGACGCTTTCGGTGGTTGGTGATATTCGGGGTCAAATTAATATTTTGGAGACTTCTAAGATACACAAGGAGGATCAGGTGATTGAAATAAGTCATGAACTATTCTTAACCATGGTGGACGGAAAAGTTACACAAGTTTTAACTGACACAAGTTCTGGAGCTGTGTGTACTATTTGTGGCGCTAAACTAAGTAAGATGAATGATTTGGAGAAAGTTAAATTAAAGCCAGATAATATAAATGCTTACGAATACGGTTTGTCTACTTTGCATGCGTGGATTAGGTGCATGGAATTAATTTTACATATTTCATATAATCTTTCGTTTCAAAAATGGTCTGCAAGAACTCCGGAAAAATAAAAGAAAAGAGGACAAGAAAAAGCTTGTTCAAAGTCAATTTCGAAGCCGAATGGGATTGCATGTCGATAAACCCCGGCAAGGAAGTGGAAATAGCAATGATGGCAATACAGCTCGACGTTTTTTTGAGAACTATTCTTGTTCTTCAGAAATTACAGGAGTTGATGAGAATCTTATTAAAAGGTTCTATGTCATTCTTCAGACTTTGGCGTCCGGTATTGCAGTAAATCCAAAAAAAATTGGTGAATATACCCGCGATACTGCACAATTGTACGTAACAAAATATATGTGGTATAACATGCCTTCTTCGGTACACAAGATCTTATTACATGGAGAAAGTATAATTAGACATTTTGCTGTTCTGCCTAGTGGTCATCTATCTGAGGATGCACAAGAATCCCGTAATAAAGATTATAAAAACTTCAGATTGTATCACGCAAGGAAGTGCTCTAGGTCCGCAACAAATGAAGATGTATTTCACGGTCTTCTATTTACATCAGATCCGTACATATCAAGTATTAGAAAACCATCAGTTACTGTTCATAAAGAACCTTTTAGATATTTAATTCAAGTATGAACATATATTTTATTTATGTAGTAGATTAATAAATGTACTTTTATATTAATGTATAATGTACAATTGCTAACATATTAACCTTAACAGAGAGGCACCTTATGCGTTTGGAATAAAGGCGAATTTGCAACGAAAATGTAAAGCATGATGTGCTGTTGACTGTTATTATTATTATTATTAACAAAATACTAAATAATATTATAATAACATAAAACCATGTAATATAATGAAATAAGTTAAGTAAACTTAGTTTTTGTATGAAATAGTTTCATTTTTAGTTTTGTATCATTTTTTATACACATTAAAAATAAAAAAATATAAAGTAATGTCTTATTATTTGATTGTATATATATTAGAGATGCTGCCTACCAAATTTCATCTCATTACTTCAAACAACAAAAAAGTTACAGATTTTTGAGACGGTACGCACGGTTCTGGCCCATAGTGCGGTGGTTGGTCACTCGCCATCCGGTGACCCACTTGCGCGTTTGCGATTGTTGAGATTATGAGAGTAACCCACACCACAGTACAAGTAAGCATACAATATTCTATCTTCATACAAACGCTCCCAAACGACGCGCTCGAAATCTCAGCATATCTCGACATACGACAGTTGCGAGCGCGCCGCGGTTGTCGTCGTACGGTATGAGACGCTCCCGCGTATTTACTGACTAAATATTATGTCAATCAAGTTTACGAGCACAATGTTCAGTGTATGGATGTTTGAATACATCTATATCGAAACCAGAAATATTTCTCTGTTGCTAATTTGTAGGAAATATATTATCATAATGATCTAGCTAATTTATTGCTGATTTTTAATTATACTGCACATAAAAAAGCATTTTTTTTGTCCATTTCCACCATACTAACTCACAAACTTTTGAAACTAGATATAAAATACTAGTAAAATTATAGAAATAAAAACTTATTAAATTTGCAATAATATAAAATGAAAAGATAATATGACAATTTAATATAGTACCTATTATCAAATACGTAACCCAAGAAAAACATTCAGTCCAAATCGGTAGCCCTATTGCGCGTTTACGTACCAAACGACCGTAGGTAATTATCTCTAGAACACTGCCGAGATAAAATACTGTATGCTTACATGTACTGTGCCCACACCACCCTCCACCCGCCAGTGAGAAAGCATTGTCCTCTTCTTAGATCCATTATTATGCGAAAATAAATTCCATTATTGAAATTCTTCTCTCTTCTTCTCAGTGGTATCTAGTTTTGTTGAAATAAACGCACGATTTCTTAAATAAGAAAACCATGCGCGAATCGGTCAATGAGAAAAATTTTCACGGTCTTATTTTTCATGTTATTCTCGAATATTTTCAATAAAATTTTTGAGTGACGAAGAATTGCTTAAAATGTATAAAAGTTTTGAATACCTCCAGCCATCATTAAAGGTATCTATCCAAAAAAAAAACTAAACCTAATTTGTCGGGTACGCTTTTGAATAATTCTTTGCGAACATTATGTTATGGTATATTAGGTACAAATCTTGGAATACATAACATAACATAACATAACTTCACGCTGTATCCCCAACGGGGTAGTCAGAGAGGACGGAGCGCCAGGAGTCGCGGTCCTTACACACCTCTTTCGCTTCCTCAAATCTCATCATTCTCCTCACACATTTTCGCCTAGGTATGCGAGTGCTTTTGATATTTCCGTCTGCTAACACTCTGGCTATTTGATCTTCATAAGTCAGCCTTGGTCTTCCTTGGCTTCTTTTACCACTCACTTTTGCTCTGTATATTTTCTTCGTCAGTCTTTCATCACTCATTCTTTCCATGTGCCCGAACCATCTAAGCATTCCTTTCTTCATTTTTACAATAACACTGTTGTGCAACCCTGTCATACTGCGTATCTCATCATTGCTTATCCTGTCCGCAAGCGTGACACCGCACATATTTCTGAGAGACCGCATCTCCACAGCATTTATCATACTTTCACTCGATTTCGGGCATATCCAGGCCTCACTGCCGTACAACAAAGTTGGCACCAACACCGCATTGTGGATGGCCATTTTAGCAGTGTTAGATATATTCACACTACCCACTAATGCGGACACTAATCTTGGAATACAATTATGTGAAAATACAACTATTTCTTAACACATAACTATTTCTTAATTTTATAACTGTACTTATATAATGTTCTTGTCGTAGAATAAAATAATGGCCATTGATTGAAGCATGACTCTGGTGACACAGTACATACTTCAGTAGAATTATTTTGCAAATGTAGTTAACTACATAGGTGGTTAAGAAACTATTACACGATTGAATTTATTTATTTTATTTCAATACGTCTGAAAACAAAGATCAATTATTTCTGAAATAAAAAGCTTATATTTTTTTAATCACTGGTACATAAAATTCTTAACAGGTCTCCGTCTCTGTGACAAAGATTTAGACACAGAACTTTTAAGAGCTGTTACAAATTAAAATCTAGGAAATGGAATTGTTTGATTTTTTATTAGTAGTGGAAGTGTACATTTTACATGTAGTCTAGTAATTATGGCCTCTTTAACTAGAAAAACTGAATTCGGATTTTTATGGTAAATGAGATATAGAATTTATCATTCATTTTTTCCTTTATGAACTCAGTTCAAGGGCAACCGCAGTATTGCTGCTACGAAATCAACCTAATTAGTTTTTGATACGTCAATTTAAAAACAAAATTTTTTGTCTAGTAAAATTAAATATTTTTTCTAGATAATTAGAACACTATCATTTTTAAGCAAGCGAAGAATAAAAAGAGCAAACTATTTATTGTAACTTCGGTATAGCGTGAACATTCAAACCTGGTGTCCAGTTTAAGGGACTAACGTTTTTATTAAACTCTTGTTTTGGGGAAGATAGAAAGAAAAAAAGTGATCTAACGTGATCATTTTAGTAGTAACGAAACATACTAAGTAATTTATTCTGTACGACGAAGCAACTGTTAATCAAAATGTATTATTAATTTTGCGAAACCATTATGAAGTAACTGAATTCTGCTACATTAAGTTAATTTTAGTGTTAAGTGATCTGAGATATTTGTGATGAGTATAAAAATCATCGGTTAGGTACATAGTAGTAATGAACCTTAAATTTTTGTCTCCATTAGGCTTATGACTTAAAAAATAAAGTTATTTTACAACATAGAGACTCCGATTTTTTTTTCTTTCGACTGAAATGAATTTTTTCATAATAGAATTGGTAATACAAATTTAGTATTTGTTTAAATGTAGTATGACAGATGCAGTCAACACTAACAATGTTATGAAAAATAATAGCGTAAGTAAAAATTAAAATGTTTTTAAAATAGGTGTGCATTTTACTTTGACCTTGTATTTACCCCTGAAAACCATGACAGCGGCATCGATCACGAATACCTGACTTATATACGTACGTATATCCAATGATCCCACAAGAAACGGACGTTAAGCGGATCCATCCCGTCAGATGTAGCGGCTTAATAATAATTTTAGTTATTAATTTCAACTCAATTTGACTCAGACGGTCGTGAGTCGATATAACACGTTAGCATTGTTCAGTATGTTCAAAACCAAATTACTGTCAATTTGTTAACGTTTTATTTTAAAGGATAGGTGTCCACATATTCTGCTTTACACTAAAATATTAAAATATTTAAACTTTTCATCATTAAACGAAATTTTTAAATAAAAAAAAAAGAAAGTTTCTTCATCGTAATTCTTTCAGTTTGTTATGAATAACACTAATTAAAAACATACCTAGATGGGCTAAATGTAATTATGGACATATTACTATTCGTGCGCAGGTTTGACGCGTTATGACGTCATGTGTCGATGGTCAGTAGGGTTGACAAAAAAGACAGGTTACAAAAATAGTTATAGCAATAAATTAATAATTTTAATTTATTGTTTTATGTGCCTTAGATAAGACTTTTCCTTTACTCATTATTTGGACAACAAAATAACAAACAATGAAAACAAATAACTAACAAAAAAACAAAGTAAAAGTTAACAAAAAAACAACAATGATGTATATATGAAATGTTAGCTCTAATATCTATTGATTCTAGTGTGTTTATCTTCCATTATTCAAAATACACATAAATTCTATTTCTACATTAAAAACCTAAATTACTTTTTAATCTACAATATGCAAAAAATCCTAAAAATCTACGCATCACGTCTGACTAATTTCAGTACATTTTACATAGAAAAAATAAATGCTTCACGATTTTTTTGTAAATGCGCTTCCAATAATATAATTTTGATTTTGAATGAATGTATTGGTTTAAAATGTATTAAAAAGTTTAACAATTATGATTTCTGAAATATGTTTAGAAGAGTCAAAAGCCATGAATTCGTATTATTGTAATCCTAATGTACCGAAAATCCTTTACCAAAGTAAAGCCGACTAATCGGATTGTCTTCTAATCTGTACCGAAAAGACAACACGATACGACACCGACATGACTCGCCTCGACTTTTTTCATTTTATTACAATACATCAAAGCGATAAATCTCTATTTGTGACGTATTCATTGGGCAGATGACATGTGGTTTGTGGCTGACATTTCGTGCTTATTGAACATATTTTTAAATTGATATCCCGGCCGTACGAGTTGACCCATGCGATGTTAGTGACAGTGATTACTTATAGGTAAAATATATTTTTATGAGTTAAATTACTAAACAATACTGTGACATCAATACTGTAATTTGTCAACCCTTAATGACTGTGTTGATTCTTCTTGTGCAATCCTCAATGCAATCCATAAGGGCGTTTGTATGAGGTGTTAGACAAAAAAAATTGTGGTGGAAATTATTTTTCGTGTAGTTTTAGTTAAGAAGGTTGTACAAAGGACGACCGAACAAACAATATACAATACAAACGCCGCACCATTGGAACAGATTTTAGTATCCATAGGACCGGTAAGTATACGGCTAGGATAAATTATGTACGACTGGGAAGAAAAAGGTATATTATAGGTAAGGTAGGTATATCTATTTAATCATTTTCGGAACTGCTAATAATAAACATATTTTCTTACGTATCTCATTTAATTTTAGCTTTGTCAACACAGTTTTTGTGTTTTTTTTTTAAATTTACATAATGAAATAAATCTACTCGTATATTTTGGAAGCAAAGATTTTCACTTGTAAAATTTTGTGGATCTTTTGGAATAACAAATGAAATTGTATCAGATTGACACAAGAAATTATTCACATTGCTCTTTACAGGAAATGAAATATCCGATAATTCTTTATAGAAAATAAATAAATGTTATCAAATGAAACAATACAGTCATAGTAAATAAAGATGTATACATTAAAATACGTAACACACATTTCTTGTCTTGTAATCTTCGATTATATGGTTGATGAAATATCTCATTGAAGTTCACCGACGAGCCTGAAATATAAAAATGATAATCCTTTACTATTAAAGGAAACTATAAAATTAGGTCATTGTATTATAAAAGTTATCGACAGCAACAACAGTAAAGATCCATCTTTACTGCCAATGCAATGTCCAATGTTATAGTAAGATATATTATTTAAGGTGTCACTAAAATTCACTGTAGTTTTGAACTTCCTAGAATTTGCCTATAAATTGATGATAATATTCCTAAAGTTTTGACATCTTTTATAGTGTTTTTATAGAGAAAATTGAGTGTATCAGAGTGCTGTAAAAAAGCGCCTGCTGAAATTATGAAACTTTATTGAGAGAGAAAATCTCGCTCAATTAATCAATGCTTCGTTGGCCTGGAGTTATTTAGGAAACTATTTATTGTGATTGCTATAAATAAAGTAAAACAACCAAATATCTGTATTAATCAAAAGTGGGTGAAAAACAATAACATTTTGGTTACGAAGATAAAAATAAAAATAACACTATTCTTACGTAACGTACGACTCTTTAGGAAAAATTTCTGCGCAACATACACAAATTAATGATGTAATATAAATATATAAAAACCGCTAATAGAAACCTTACGTATATACATATCTTCACGCTGTATCCCTAACGAGGTAGTCAGAGAGGACGGAGCGCCAAGCGTCGCGGTCACATAGTTGCCACAAATATGAATAAATTTTATGATTTACCGATGGAAAGATATTGTTGGGTTGTTATAAGATTTATTTGCATAGTTGCAACATAATTTCACAGCTCAAACCGGCATATATTATTGACAATTTCAATGACGCGTAATGTTTCAAATAACACTGAATAAGGTGAGCGAGTCAACTACTTTTAGTACACATTTTTTTGAGCATTTCCAAGCAACTAATATGGTATCTAGACAACTAAATAATCGAAGTGAAATATTAATTTAATTACTTAGGTATTAAGATGAACTTAGCATTTGTTTTCATAAAATTGTGTAACACAATGCTATTAAGTATAAAACATTTAAGCTTGTCGTCTATCACACATTTTAAAATTTAACATGAAAATATTCATATTTCAATATTTTATTTTTACGCATATTTCGAATAAATGAGAACATGTTGTCAAGATAGTCATATATTTACTTAAGTAACTGATACCGGTAATAGACATTTATAACGTCTATGAAATAACTAAACCACTTCTCTTGCATTTTGTAAATGTCACAATATACGTAACAAATGTTGTACCTAATAATGTGGTGTATGCGCGTATACATATATTAATATTGGCCAAAACCTCAGAATAATTACATCAGCATAGAACCGAGCTAAAATACTCAGTAAAAAACCTGTGAAACAATATTACTGGTCGTTATTTTTATGTCGACACGTCCAAATAATAACGCAGCATAAAGTTTTTGAAAGAAATGTAAGAACATGAAATCTAATGAATGTGCTCGAAATCGAGTGAAGGTAAGACAAATGCAGCAGAAATGCGATCTCTCAGAAATATGTGCGGTGTCACCCTTGCGGACAAAATAAGCGATGAAGAGATACGCAGTATGACGGAGTTGTAAGGAAGTATTATTGTAAAAATGAAGAAAGGAATGCTTAGATGATCCGGCCACATAAAAAGAATGAGTGATGAAGATGAAATAGGCAGTGTTAGCTGACGGAAAGGTCAAAAGTACTTGCATAATTAGACGTAAATGTGTGAGGAGAATGATGCGCTTTCAGGAAGCGACCATGATGCTTGACGCTCCGTCCTCTCTGACTACCCCGTTAGGGATACAGCGTGAAGATATGTATTATGTACATATGTAAATCTAATAAAGTAAAACTTTTATAAGCTATTATAGTTCGACTGTACAATCATGAAACATAATTTCATTATACATACTTTCATTGTGTCCTTTCAATGCAATAAATAAAAATAAAACGAACTGTTTTATTTCCTCGCAATTTTAATCCGGCTTCTATGCTAATGATATTATTCTGAGGCTAAAACTCTGCGTGTGTCTGAGTTGCTTCCAACATTACGCGCTTATTTTACATATATTATGAACTCCTATTTAATTTGGTCTTCCCTTCCCTACGGCGTTACATCATTGCATTCCAACACGCTATGGATAACTTTGTCTGCACTTTTGAAGAACAAGCAAGTCAGATTACTCTTATTTAAGGTGAATGCTACTCCTAAACATTCTTTGTTATTGTTGCTGTCGATAACTTTTATAATACAATGACTTAATTTTATAACTTCTTTAATAGTAAATTATTATCATTTTTATGTTTCAGGCTCGTCGGTGAACTTCAATGAGATATATTTTGACAAAGAGAATGATAGAATGAATGTAGTATTATATCCATTTGCAATCAATGAAAGATAGCGATGATACAAAATAGATTTGTAAGTAGAGGAAATTATTTGCAATGAATTCGACTATCGTCACGTATAGACATTACATACATACATCATACATACATATCTTCTCGCTGTATCCCTAACGGGGTACTCAGATTACACGACGACAATTAAAAAAAACACTGAAAAGTACAAAATAACTATACTAATCAAAACTCAAGTACGATAAAAATAAATTTATAAATACGATACACATATCCATATTATGATTAAATTAGTCAATTACTGTAGTCGGTACCAAGCCTACCAAACTAATAAACTTTCTGTTGTTGCACATTGATTTGACAACGACTTCAAAAACTGTCAAATTTAATAATATAGGTATGTATGTAAAGTTATTTATTATTGTACTTGAGTTTTGATTAGTAAAGGATAGTTATTTATTACTTTTCAGTGTTTTTTTTTGAAGCCGATTTAATTTTTATTTTTTATTTCTCCCTTTTGAGTGACCTTGGTCTAAATAAATATCTAGGGCAGGTCTACAATTAACTTCTTTCTAATTTTGGAGCGCAACGACATAGAAAAGAATCATCAATAAGATCATCAATATAAGTAAAGTTTACAAGCAGTTAGCGTTATTTGGTGTTATTTGGTATATCCTTGAAGTCCAAGCTCCAATATTGGTGTAAGTAAGTAAGTTTAAGTAAATGTAAGTTATCGGTGAACATATATAAAAAAAAAGAAAAAAAATACATGCAGACCAACATAGGACCTCCTCCTATTTTTGAATTCGATTAAAAGTTTCATGACATGAATTTCTCAGCAATAACTCATTTTTTATGTTATTGCAGTGGATTAAAAGCTATGTATAAAAAGCTGTGTAAAAAACTATATATTTTACTGTTAACATTTTTTCTTGTTAAAGATTTAATTGAAGTCCTTAACTTTGAAGCTTTTCTCATATCGAGTTTGGACAAACATATGTCACTTCTGGAACGAATGAATAAATAATTACTGATCAAATAAAAGAATACCGTTAGCGTTTTTATTTATTTCATTCGATTTATATTTATTTCTAATATTGTTAATATCACACTGTAAAAAATATTCTGCAATTTCGAAACTTATTTATTATAATGAATTGTATTATTCATATTGCTACAATAACATGATTTAAAATATATCCCTATATAAGTTATCAATAAAAATACACGCAATGGTATAATGGTATGCACAAATATTTATTTTGTTACTTCTTTTATGAGAGCAATAAATGTTTATAAATATGTATTTTAGTTTTAGGAATATCTCGCTCCGCAATGTCGTGGAAAGATTTCTCATGGGTCACAAAGTTAACTGTGTTTTTGTGGGTCTAGAAAAAGCATTTACAAAGTAGTGCGAAAGAAATTGTGGAGTCTTCTGCCTGAATATGGCGTGGGCTTTACAGTCACTATATCGTGGCCACAGAACAAAGACGGAAGGATAGATGGTGTCATGTCGCCTTCTTTCCAACCCTGTTTAGGCGTTCGATAGGGCCGCGTGATGTCTGCCTGACTATTTGTGCTATATTTAGACAGTTGTCTCCGTATATTAAAAAGTAGTATGAATAGTATGACATGGGATGGCACAGTGGTCAACTGTCTTTTATACGCTGACGACGCTGTGCTAATAGCACCATCAGAAACAAAGTTGCAGACACTAGTCATGTGCATGATAGAAAAATGTGAAGTGAAAGGAACAAAACTAAGCTTCTGGTATTTGAAAGTGTAGATGTACAGACGAAGTGTGAAGTAAGCGTAAATGGAAAACGTTTAGAACAGATGAACGAAATTGTACATTTGGGTAGTGCGTTTTCTACGAATGAAAGATGTGAGTTAGATGTAGAGAGATGGGTAGCAGCTGGCAAAATGTAAACGATTCTTTGGCCGCATTATTAGGTAGTGTGAATATACCTAACTCAGTCAAAATGGCCATCCGAAGGATGAGAATTATGTCCGAAGGATAGGAGTATGTGCGGCGTCACCCTTGCGGACAAAATAAGTAATGAAGAGATACGCAGTGTGACAGGGTTGCACGACAGTGTTATTGTAAAAATGGAGAAAAGAATGCTTAGATGGTTCGGGCGTATGGAAAGAATGAGTGATGAAACTGACTAAGAAAATCCACAAACCGAAAGCGAGTGGTAAAAGAAGCCAATGAAGACCAAGGCTGACTTAGGACGATCTAATAACATGAGTGTTAGCTGACGGAAATGTCAAAAGCACTCACATACTTAGGCGAAAATGTATGAGCAGAATGATGAGATTCGAGGAAGCGAAAGAAGTATGTAAGGACCGTGACGCTTGGCACTCCGTCCTCTCTGACTACCCCGTTAGAGATACGGCGTGAAGATATATATATACGTATGTATTTATATGTGTAGGTATATTCATATCTAAGTCAGTACTGGATAAAAATATCTTTCATACCAGCGAAATGATTTATTTGGTATTCTGGATATAATGATAGCAGTAGGTCCTAAATTTTAAACGCTCGTCACAAAAACCATAACGACTGGGGGGTTATTCCTGAGAATGATGACCGATTTAACATTTTGTTCCTGAGGCAATGCGGCAGCTTTCTAATTGTTGGAAGACGAACGGCGGCGCAAATTATAAATTCATTATTGGGAGCCATCCACCGCTGGCTACGAACATTTTTCATGTTAGCTACTCGGCTTAGCTGGGTTCGGCCATGGGCTGAACTGTAGGTAGCTATATGGACTAAATATAGAAATCAGTAAGTATGCTGCGTTATATTCTGATTTAGATATAAATAAACGTAAAGCTAAAGACCGTAACCGTGCAATTTTTCATACAGATATTTAACGAAAATACTTAGAAGTAAAAATGTAAATTGTAGAGTATTCATATAATATTTGTTATACTATTTGCTTTTGTATTATATTTCATTATATTTTTCTAGCGTGGTTTATGTTACAGCTAATTATATTTTTCGATATATATAACTTTATAATACCTGTTTTATCTAAGAAAATTCAAAAACTTTGAAACTGTCAATAATAATATAGAATTATGCATACCTACGCTATGGAGGTCTATATAAAGTATTGCTTCTTAATTAGGACATGAAATACGTACAAATAAATAATTCGCACTTTAAGAACAAAGAAAGAATTATTGTTTGTGACCTAATGATGTCTTAAATTAGTATTTACAATACTAAGTAATTTCTTACGAGTATAGTAGATTGCTTTATTGTAAATAGTTCACTGAGAAGTCTCATGTGAACACAAATAATGGAATGAAAAAGAATAACAGACATAACATATTTTTATTGGCTTTTGCTATGTCTATTTATTCGATTTCGATGTATAAATTTAAAACTAGAACGGCAATTTTACCAATGAGTGTAACTTCAATGTCTATTGCAGAGAGCAGGCGCTAGAAAATTACAATAATAAGTTTAAAAAACGTCACATATTGTTACAGAGAGAAGGAAGAGTCATAATGTTTGCGTCGTCAAAAAACGATTAAAAACAAAGATAAAAAGTAAAGAATCCTTATTCTTCTTTCTTAAGAAGGATGTTATAACTTATAACCAAGGTTACAACAGGGAAAGAGGGGAGGATCGTATGAATTTTACAACCTGCGATAAAGAAACGGGTAGAATAAAAAAACATGTTTGCGTAACAGTGTAGCTACAGTTGTATGAATGGCTCTGAAATCAAGAACGTTGGTAATGTAATGTTTCTAATATTATCAAAAATAGAACAACGTTGAACAACGTAGAATATTGGTAGGTACTGCATATTTTCAAAAACAGAACAATCGTAATTACTTTGTAAAAAAAAATATACCCTGCCAGTAATAAATTATTTCGAATGCAATCTTTAAAATAGCCTAAGGAAAGGCATGTCAGCCAGTGTTTAAGCAATATCATGATGACTACCGTTGCCAGAGGTATTTCCGATTGCCAAATTTGAAACGAAACGAAATGGAAATTTAGTATGCAAACTAGTCGTTTAGGTTGCGAATTAGACGTTTTAAATTAACTTAGAAACCTGCGCAAAGGTAGAAAAGTGGCCGGTCGTGAATTTTTTATCGAATTTTTAGCGCTTATATGAGTTTTAATAATAGGGCACAATTCCAAATTCTGCACGATTTGATCTAGACATATTAACGTTCAGCACAACAACATTCGATTTCATACAATTAAGTATTAAATGTTATACAAATTTTCTGTCGATAGCCTATATTTTTAGTTACAGAAAAATTAACATTAAGTATGTGTCAGCTGTACTAACAGACATAAATATATAGATAATATCTTCATGTCATTTCTATTTCGGAGTGAACAAATCATCAACAAGAAACATTAAGCATTTTGCCTTGCAGGTGTTAAACGGAATTACATAGTGATGGAATGCTAGTTCGTCGTCTAGCTAGAGGAGAATGATGAGATTTAAGGAAGCGAAAGAAGTATGTAAGGACCGCGACGCTTGGCGCTATGTCCTCTCTGACTACCCCGTTGGGGATACAGCGTAATGATATACATGTATGTATATAAATAAATTGTTTACACTGATTAATTGTTAACACTAACAACACCACACACTTTCCTTCCGCATCCTCTCCCCTCTGTATATTGCGAATTGTTTTCTAGTTTCTTTTGAAACGATGAGTTCTGTCACCCCTTTTTTCTTATGGGAGAGAGGGTTTTAAAACTTTATTAATTTGAGTTCTGAATATTCAAAACTATGTAATTGCTACTGCGTTTTAAAATATTTAAATGTTACAAAAATCGCAGTCAAAAAGGAAATTTTTTATCATTTAATTTCATCAAAGATGGTCGCCAACGAATCATTTTGGCTATTCAAAGAGGTAATTCTGCCGGTCTGCTGGGCACCCTAAGCAACGACAGCTTTCTAAGGTTGAAATTTGTAAATATTAACGTTAAGATATGTACGTACCGATTTACATCAATCAAAGAAAAGTTTAATTTATATTTACATAAACCGTTAACCGCCCGCTTCGCCGTACGTAACTGAAAATTTTATACCTACGGTAGATTTTTCGGTCTATGGAATTCAAAAAATAAATAGCCTTACACCATCAACTAACGATTCCGCGACGAATAGTTCTAGTCCCATACCGATACGTTCAGTAGTTTTCACGTATTTGAAGGACAAAGAAAACCATTTTTATTTTATACTAGAAGACCCGTGCTGCTCCGCAGCATTGTGTTGATTATATGATTCGAAGAATAACGCTCTTATGTGACGAGTAATCGTAACTCAACCTAAGTTGTTCACACCTAGATTCCCACCAACTCAACCAATTTAAGTAGACAAAAGCTCAAATGAAAGAGCTTGTTCCAGTAAATGTTCTTAGACTTAAATGAACCGCGTGCCTAAATTAGAACCGGAGATATAGATAAAGAAAGCTATGAAAACAAATGGTCATAAATGAGGAAATCGCGTTTGGGTATAATTTGCGAAGGGTGAAAGTTAGTTGATTTCCAATGCTTGATAACAAATCTGTGCGTCAACACTTTTCACTAAAAAAAAAATCAAGCAATTAAGCAAATCAGTTGGATAGAATGGCCAAACGGACTCGTAATAGATTTTATATTTTTTTTAATATGTAGATGTTACATAGATTACAAGAAGCCACAAATGAAACACGATTTTTTATTTTGATTCCATTCTTAGGAATAAATGGTTAGAGTTAGTTTACATATGGTGTACATTTTGGTGTACATTTTTTTTTCCAATTCTGAAATGCATACCCTCTGTATTTTTTATAAATGTAAAACCATACTCAAATATGAAATTTGATCTTTCTAGCATGATTGCAACCCGTGCCGACCGATCTTCAAATTTTTTCAAAAATTGTGTTTTGTTCTATTATTTCAATCTTCTACAAAATTAATAAAAATGAAATAAATGAAGTAAATATAAGGCAAAATGAAATTATATAATATTTGTCTTTATTTAAACACATAAAATAATAACAGTCAGGCAGGGTAACTTTTTTTTAGTGTTGTTTTTTTACGGATACAAATTTCTATGTTCATTGACACAACGCAACAGGTATTGTTTTTGGTCTTCTTCAGCTGTGATAAGTCCCTGAAAGTCTTACAATGATTTGACAGCCCTCTCAGTAGTGTCATTTACAACCTTCAATCGATTTATCCTTCTTTCAGCTTCCAGAAAAGCAGCATTGTCATCCCAAGAAGACATATCTTCCTGAAGAAAACTGTCGTCAAACTGCAGTCGCGTTAGAAATTGTTTGCTCTTCTCCGATACAAAATCATCCAGCGTTTTATCTGAAACAAAAAACGGGTTAATTAACTAAAAGAAAACAACGTAAAATATAAAAAAAAAACACACACACAAAAAGTATGTTTAGCTTACCAAACAACGTTTGGGACATTTTTCCTTTGATGGGATATAGGTTTTTGCCAACATCTTACCTTTTGTCCCTGTTTAAGTTTTTAATCATTTTCATTTTGGTTTGGTTATCAACCTCATTATCAAAAAGTGATAAAATGACTGTCTCTTCACACAAGTACCATAGGTGTTGGCTAAACTTGCTTATAGCAGCTTTAGAAACTATAACATCAACTTTTTCGTACTCTTTTAAAGCCTTTAAGTACAAATCTTGGTTAGGTGCTTTAATCGCTACGGAGCATTCAAGCCAAGGCTTTACATACAATATAACGATAAATAGGCAAACATCCTGTAGGGCTTTTTTATCCTTCGCAATCGTTCTGACTTGAGATTGGAGCAAACATATTTTTAAAGAGTAAATCGCTCTTGCTATCCACAATGCCTGATGCATAGCTCCAGGGGGCCTGATTTTTATTTCCTTCTGTGTATCTTCTCCCAGAAACACTACACAATGTTTAACTAATTCACGATAATCGTCTCTTATAAAAGATTTTTCCAGTTCTGCTTTATAAAACATTATCAAAGATGTAATATTTGTCTCAGCAACATGTTCTTTTACGAAATCAAGGCATAGTTCAATTTTATTTGAATCGATGTTTTTCCAATTGTCTCTGAACTTGTTGAAGATCGGAATATCTAGGCTGTTAGTAATGTGCTTTATCTTGGTTTCGAAGACAGTTTTTAGGATCAACTCATAAAGATGATGACGACAAGCGAACAGTAACAATTCTCTTTCTAAAGCGTTCTCTAAAAGAGCGCAAGCTCCATTGTAACAACCTGTATTCGAAGATGTGGTGTGGCAACATATTATTTGTATCTTGTCATTAAGATTCCAGTCAAAAAGGGCAGTTGAGACGGCTTTTGCTTGATGTTTACCAGAAGAACTCTCTAGTTTTGGTACTGCAAGAAGCTGTTCTTTGTCGTCAAATGAAACTATAATTGGCAATTGTACTTCTTTTGAATCTCGTACATTTAGTCCTGATAAAAGTTTTCTATCCCGATGGACTGTGACTACGTTAGGTACATTGTTCTGAAAATCAGTTTTTATTGCTTCTGCCCTAGATTTTCTCATCTGAGTACGAATTCGCTGAATCGAAGATTTATTAATTGGAAAATGAAGAAGCATAAAGAATGTTAACGGAGTCTCTTATGCTTAACTGACAGCGGTCTAAAGCTGCGACAAGTTTAGGTGTTACCAGATTCTTTCTACCTCTTTTCGAACTTGTTTCAGAGTCGGTAACCACTGGAAAGCTGATTTATACGGAATATAATACGGAATCTGTTCGCCGTAAGAATCTTCGGAATGTTCCAAGTTTTGTACGGTAGAAGTAGATGCAACAGCGAATAATTCTATTTGTCTTAGTTTTCTTTCCTCTTCGTCTAATCGTTTTTGTCTAACTCTTTCTTCTTTGTCCGCCGACTTTTTGTCTACATCAGCTAAGCATCCCGGTCGACCTGGCTCTCTCTTTTTCATCAAAAATACTTTGTCTTTGTCTTTCTCTATTTTCATTTTTTCAAAGGCATCAGCATGTGCTATGCCTTGTTGCCTAAGTTGCCAAGGTCTTTTTCAAAATTATTTTCACGTTTCTTAAAAGCGTCCTGAGATGTTTTACAATTTCTTTGCAGCTCTATCCAGATATGATATAAATCAACAAGTTTCTTTACACAGTTAGGAAATTCCTTTGTGGGAATTCTTGCTTTTTCCCAAAATATAATGCACTCTCTTGTCACTAGATTTGCACTTTCACTGACAGTCAGCTTGAATTCGCGAATATTATAAAATAAGACAGCGAGAACTTGTCGACTAGATGGTAATTTCGCACCATTTATTTGATGGCTAGGCAGTCCAATAAGGAAAACACTTTGTTTATCACTCTGTAGTTCAACCGACATCTTTACACAATAAACAACAGCGTACTAAAAATCTAAAAAATCACGTAGTTACAGCTCGCAGTGCAGTACCCGTGCAACTTGTATGAACAAGTTTAAATCGCAAATCGGCACGGGTTATCGTTCATAAAACGGGCTAATATTTTTTTCTAGACTATATTGGGTTATTACGAAAGTTGTTAGAAGGTATGTGTAAAAAAAATGAACTTGAAATTTAAGGAACACCTTAACATATATAATATATGTAAACAATAGAACAGTTCTATACATACATAAATACAATAAATAAAAAATAATAATATGCGCTTCTAAAACTAACCCAAAATTCATTAATGAGTTAAAATTCACATTTAAATTCGGGTCACTGTTTATTACAACTGTTCCAATTAGGTAGTTATTTCATCTAATAGTGTATGATAAAAAATTTACTAAACTGTAGGGCTATTATGAACTCTTATATCCATTCAATTTACGCCCGTAAACTGAACTGTCTGGCAATAACGTATTACGAACGTACCACAAAGCAAGCCAGCCAGCGGTCACGTGACCTAAGCCATTCAGCGGTCGGGAGACTAGCTGACTTGTTTAATTTCGTATTATGAGGTGTCATTTGACGTTTAGTCGAGTACAATCTTCCTAGATTACCTGTCAAATTAAGCAATTCTATAAAAGCTTCTCTTGAGTAACTTTTTCTGAATTGTTTTATGTTTTTTTCTTGTTAAAGGTATTCTAAGTGGATTTAAATGATAAATTTGTAACTTTTATCGTTGTTAATAACTTTTGTGCTTTTGTATTATTGTTAATTGTGAACTTGTTATTGTTGTGTTTACCATAAAATAATAATGTGTGACAAACACGTATTATTTGAATTCTTGGAAAGCGATGTTGAAAATATTGAGGCTAAACGACAAAGGAGGTCAATAAGGGACGCGACTCCGATTAAAAGGTAAGTGTTACCATGGTTTTCCTACTTGGAAAATCATCAATCACAATCTTTGTAATTAAATTCATGTTTTAGAAAAAAAAATCATATCGGCCTTGCTAATTTAGCGTGCTTCTTACAGAATAAAAAGCCGTGACATCTTAGTAGTTCATCTGGCTGTCTTCAGTGCAATAGGTTGTTATTTATGTGACACGTATGGAAAGTAATAATGCGCCAGACGGTACACACCAATCTTCTGATCTCAAAGCTAGGGTATTCCCTGTGCTATGAGAACCAGACGACAACTACTGGGGACGTCTCCCAGTACACCTAGACCCGATATAATGTAGAAATGTTTATTTCGTAAATTGACCCGACCGGGAATCGAAACCGGAACCTTCCGCGCTTGGTGCAACGTCGAAACCACTGTGCTATCGAGTCGTTAATATTTACTTTGCTTTTATGTGATACTGATTTTAAATAACTAAAAGAAAACAAATTAGTCTTTGGAATAACAGATGTCTACTTCCGTACATGATAATGAGTTCATTGTAATTTCATAACATGCATTCAGAGTCTAGCAGCTATTAATATCGTTTTCTTTTTATTAAAGCAATTACAACGGAGCGGCGCTAGATCTATGTCAAACATAGATTTAGCACTAAAACAAAATCCAAGTTGTTCACATACCAGAGGGCAATGGAAAGAAGCATACTGAAAATAAGAAAAATAGACAAAGTAAGAAGTGAACTTAAAAGACATAAGATAGAGAACAAAGCTAACAGGTGCTTTAGAAAGAGATCATTATTATATGTACAAATATAAAACTACGTGAAATAATATATCTGGATGGATAGTTTTATTTATTACTTCCCTGTTGTTTTAACAGGCTTTGTTCGTCTACAAAGCCTAGGCAATTTGATTATTTTTAGTTTAAAATGTTAGTGCAGGAGGGTATGTGTACGTGGTATTCAAATTAACAATAGATGGCTCTCATCGTTTAGAAAGACTGATTACTCTATTCTGAGTATATATAATTTTCTCTGTGCTGACGAGTGTGTTCGAAACATCTTATTGTGTTGACAAATCGAGATGTTGTATATGTTAAAGAACAGCTTTTGAAGGCACATATAGGTTTTTGTTCAAGTACAAAAAGTATGTGAATTGCAAAATAAAAACTGTAAATATTATTAAAGGCTATTATGGAACATATTTATACCAAGACATAAAAACCGTAACTTATCGATAAAATATGATACCTACTTTTTGAACGCCGATTCAAGTTGAAGAAACAAGCCAAAGACAATAAGCAATTCAGCGAACTGTTTAACCAGGCAGTTTATTTGGCACTTCATAATACGAATTTAAACAAGACAGTTTACGGGCTTATAATGAATTGCCCAGAACCTGAATGGTTTTCTAAAAGTTCGTAATACGACTGCTGGTCTATGAAAAACCAAGGCGATTCGTTAAATGTGGCATTTTCAAATTTTAGAACGGAATATAAAATTTTTCAACCAAGCACAACAAAAACTTAAGCACACTTTGTATTATACTCATTTAATAGACAGCTGATGGCAATCTACAATGCAATCACAAATAGATTTATCCTACAATTCATTATTACTTAAAAATTAAACATAGATAAAATATTTTATTGTGGTCGTTGACTTGATATTTACGACAAACATTCTGTTTATTTCTTGTAAATTCAGAAAAGGTTGCGTTTAAATTTTTTGCACCGTCCACAACCATATTTTCAGCTATTTAATAGCGGCTCTCAATGTATTTAAATAGTGTATTACATTTAGCAAATTTAAAGTTATATTAACGTTGTTAATTGTGGTAATACCTTTACTTACAATTGCTGTACATATACAATTTACTACTGCCATTTCATTGACATCTTGTACTTTCTTGTAAAACTTCTTGTAAAACTTGTTTGTGTAAAGTTTTATAAAATTTTTCTTAATTATTACATTTGCTCCAAAATCAGCTAAGCCTTCAACATATTTTTCTTTCTTCTATTAAATAATGGTCCCACACGCACAAAAACATATTGGATGGTATTGCACTTGCTGCTCGTATTGGTAAGTCTACATATGGATAAATAGTGATGGAATCTATTTTCACTTTATTTTTGTTTATAGTGACTTGAGCACCTAATATTTCTAGTAACTCTAATACGACTTTACCTTCCAGTTTTTGGCACATTAATTATTGTGACTGTATCTATAAGATAAGATACTGCATAGTAGCACAGAAGGCACAAATGTATCAGAATATATTTCACTTGCTTCGTTTTTTGATTGATGAATTATTTTAGTTGCTTCCATTACCTATATTATTATCAAAATTTTATAAATCAATTAAAAATTTAAATTAATACATACATATCTTCACGCTGTCTCCCTAACGGGGTAATCAGTGGACAGAGCACCAAGCGTCGTACATTTTCGCCTAGGCATGCGAGTGCTTTTGACATTACTACTAGCTACGACTAACACTCGGACTATTTGATCTTCATAAGTCAGCCTTGGTCTTCCTCGGTTTCTTTTAAATTTATCATTTAATTAATTAAATGTACTTAACGCTTGAATAACTTGCTATGAAATGTTCGAATTGAGTTTTTATCATATTATAATGGGTAATAATATAAGTAACATGCAGTTACAGTATACAACAAGTACACACATCAAAAACGTTTAAGCAACATGTACGATTTTGAACTTTTGAACGATTTTTATTATTGTAATGTATGCATAAATAATAACAACATTTTTTGACGCATTAGTGACTAGAGCAAGAAAATCCGTACCGTACCGTAGCATACGTAGTATAAAATAAAATTAAAACGAAATTAAACTTTTCATGTTCCACATAATTAAATAACGACATTTTTTTAATTATTTGATAATTTAATATAAAGTGTGACCGCCTCTGTTGTTTAAAACTTGTCGGGAGCGATTTTTCATTGAATTTATAAAATTGTTTATCATATCCTGCGGCAATCGGCCCCAACGGAATTTTAACAAGTCTTTCAGTTGTTTGGTTGTCGACACTCCGTCCAGGTTCTCTAGAATACGCCTCTGGAGCATGTCCTTGCGTGCTCGATGGGATTGACGTCTGGCAATTGTGGAGGCCACGGTAATACACGGATGTTTTCCATTGTCAAGTAATCTCTGGTCCACCGAGGTGTGTGCGAACGCGCATTGCATGCGTCAGCGTGAAATCTGAGCCAAGACTTTGTGCAAATGGGTGAACATAAGCCCCGAGGACATCTTCAACGTAACTTTCAGCGTTCATATTGACATCTACAAAAACGAGCTCAGTTCGTCTGTTCTTCATAATACCCGCCCATACCATCACTGTGGAGCCACTGTAAGGGTGCACTTCCTGGACGAATCTCAGCCATTCAGCATTTCCGGGACGACGATACACTCATACCCTTCTCATATCAGGCCTAAATCCAAACCGGGACACAACACGAAATAAAATGTTATCCCATTGCTCCTGGGTCCATGTCAAGTGTTCTCTACACCATTCGTTTCGACGGGCGCGATTCCCATGGCTTATAGGTGGGCACCTAATCGGGCGTCGTGCTCGTAGGCCGTATTCATGCAGCCTATTTCCCAGGGTTTGGTGGCTAACAACAACGCCGCTTGAGAATTGTAGCTTTAAACCCATCTCCCGGCTGACGTCTTACAGTCAGTTGTATATATCGGTCATGTCGAGCAGTTGTACTTCTTCCACGTCCTAGGTGCTGCTCAGCAGGATCCCCTGTATTAACGTAACGCTGCCAAAGACGACAAATCACGCTCCTATTGACACCAAAATGCCGAGACACCGGGGACTGATTTCTTACCGCTTGTAGCATTCATACAGCTCTGCATTTCATCAGCAGTCAAATGGCGTCGCTCCGTAACATAAAAAATGACTCACCACTCAATTTTTAAAAAACCTGTATATCTCAAAATGATAAAAGAGCAATAAATACCAAATTTATGAAGCAACGAAAACACTTGAAACCAAGAAAAAATAATTATCTTTTATTTTAATGAAAACAAAACACAACCGATAAGGTTATATTTTTAAAATCAGCTAGTATATGTTTCCGAGAACAAAAAAGATTGTATAGCAATCTACTTTTCTAAGAAAAAAATAAAGTATCAATTAGTAAAGCAGTTTCTGTAAATGATGCTAGTTGCTTTGACTTCTTTGATGTGTGTATATACGAGTATGTGTGTATTAAGCTGTGTTATCGACTTGTTAACTACGAGTAAAGTAAAGAACAATAACGAACGCATACATTACATTTATTGAAACTCAAGTCATTGAACTGTTTACAAAAGAAAAGAACAATTAAAACATTTGTATGCATACAAACACACACACATGAAATCACGGAAAGTTTTTCAATTGTTATTACACATACTGCAGTAGTTTTGCGTTTTAATAAAAATGATAACATTCTGTAACATTCTAAATGATTAGAAAATTTAAATAGAATTTTCGCGAAACTGTTACAAGGTAATTGCATTAATAATTTCACATTGAGAATTTATCAAATAAAGATAATTGAAATTCGTCACACGTTACATTGAAATAACTATGAAAAGTTATTAACATTTACTGCGTAATTCCACAGTTGTAGTAGTGATAATGCCATGGTAAATATTTCATTACTTTCAATAAATTTCATTACCTTCAGTAAATATTTCATTACTTTCAGTAAAACACCATACGAGCAGAATATTGGAAAGTTGAAAACTCGTGTGCTCTTAAAACAAAGCATTAAATAATTTGCTCTGTATCATAAATTTTATAGTTATAAACGACTAAAAAAGATTTTAATTTTAAATGTAGACTGGTCATTGTGCAGAAAACTATCGGTCAATAATAGCGTTTTACCTACCAACGAAACGCTTATTAAACGATAACCTTATTCGATACGTAAATATTTGAGAGTAGCGTACTTGATTTCCGGTAACGGATCAGTTTTAGCTCGAATTCCCCCACCACGACTTACTTCCCCTACTCCTGCACAGCAGGTAGTGAGACTGAGGTGCAACTAAGCGGTCTCGACTTCCTTCATTGGATCTCAAATATATAAAATACGAAGGTATTTACATACACTATTTTATGCCAGGTAGAAATGTAATGTTAGGCTTCAAATAAGGTTATAGTTTAATAAGCGTTTTGTTGATAGGTAAAACGGTATTATTAAGCTTTGAACCGTTATTTGAAGCCTAAATATTTGAGATCTGTCTGGTATCTCCTGGTGTACAGGTAACGCCAATGTGACATTATATTATAAATATAAGTAGGTATATGAACCTTGTCTTAGAAATATTGCATCGTACATGAATCCCGTACGTACATATCAGAAATGTTGAATATATAAATTTCGAATCCATATTTTAGAGTGGTCTAGCGATTATATTCTCTTCGGAGTCGTTCGTGTTTCTTAAAGACACTAAACGTTGTGACATAAGTGTGACAAGTGTGTGATCTGTATAATTTGTGACCTAATTTATTTTCTTTTTATGGAACATAGATCTACGTTTTACCACTAACTCCCTTATTGCTATGTGACGGTGTGACTGAAGATGAAGCGCATCGAATTAAAAAAAAATCTATTCACTCTAACCCTGAAGATGCCCGGATTGTAGTTCTCAAGAAACACAGAAGACGGCAAGTAGTTCCATTCTTGAGTAGTACGTATTATAAATGTGGAACCAAAGCTCTGCGTACGGATTTTTGGACTTACCACAAGGAACGGGTGCCATCTTCCTACTAGCCCTGTAATAGAAGGGAGAGGGTAAGGTCGTGAAGGTCTTGCGCACACACTGAAATGTATCTGGTAGAAAATAGACAGACATGCTATTTTAGGGCGGTGCTCGAGGCTAAGCTATTTCTTATGACATTTGATGAATTATTAACATAAAGTTCATTCGTTCATCCGGCGTTCACTACAATTAAAAGTAATTGACGTTTATCAACGAGTAAACTCTTGGTAAACGAACGAATACGTCTTCTTTGTACGGGTTAATTAAATACCAACGCCACGATCAAACGTGCTTGTGAAATAAAGCTTCAGTTGCGATACAGTTTTCACAGCGAAATGATGCAATATGCAGACAAAATATTTCTTGCTTTGACTCTAGCACTGGTAAAGAAAAGAAAGAAATTGTTCAAGTTTGTTTTTATTTCATGTTTTATTATGGAAAACCTTATCCGAGTACAATATTTCATTCAAGTCGTCCCAGTTGTTTCTGAAAAATAGGAATATATAAAGCCAATTCTGCTGTCGCTGAGTGTGTACTCGAAAACACCCCATATCTCAAAAACCACAAAACATATTATTCCAACTAATTTTCGTTAAAAGTGCTTTTTAAATGTATTCTACTGCCTTCATTTTTTTTTAGAATTTTCATCTTCATTCTAGAAAACTTAGAGGGAGGCTATTTTTAAAGACGTTAGACACGCATATCTCGTCAACTGCCTTAAACAAAAGAATCACTTTAAAACCTCAGTTTCATTTTCGAAGACCTACATAAAGTTATTCCACACGCTTATGTGCACGGGAATTGTTTTTCGTCTTTCGGTTACATGTATGCAGTGCCACCCCTAATTTTATCTTTTTCGTAATTGCACTACACCATTGTGTAGCAGTTCATTCAATACACTTGTCTTTCTTTTGTGTATACTCTATATAGTGTCAATAGTCTCCGAGTGAAATGGCTGTGTGACGTATGGACAGACAAGCGGATTAACGGACAGAACGAAATTATAAGGGTTCTGGTCTTTTCCGTTTATCTGCGGAACGCTAAAAATGGCACAAAGATGTGATAAACTTTACTTCGCACATTCAAACGTGTTTTAAAAAAATTCCTTCAATTGATTTTTTTTCAAACACGTCAAACATCGAATCATCTAATTTTCTTGATAAGTTACTTGATAAACACTTCAAAAAAGTTGTAAATTATATACAATTATTTACATACTAGTTCTAATTATTTGTAATTATTTTAAATACAAGTTCATTTCCAGTGCAATGGAAGTTAGATAAATTACCTCAAAGAGTGTGACTTTTCATATTTTACATTAAAATCGTAATATCATCTACTAAATGCACGGGCGTATGGGTAAACGTGTTTCCCAAAAAATATAATACTATGTTCAAATAGGTACGAAATTTATGTATATAATAAACTCTAAACACCTTAATCCACGTCTCCCTTCCAATTCTATTACTGCGATTGCCTTTGTCCGTCTACTGTAAAGGAATATACAAAATTATTAAAAGACATAACCTTCATTTTTGTGATCTTTATTATAATGATCCAACACACTAATCAAAATTATTACTAATGACAACTAAGTAAATTTAAGCTAATATACATAATTATATTACAAATTTCTGTTACTATAGTGCTATTCATAAAACAAAAGTTTTTTAATTTTAATCTTAATTTATAATTGTAATAGGGAATGGTCATTAAAGTTTGCTCTTTATTGAGTGCTAATTATTGCAAGTAAGACAAACCACACAACATTGACCGTATTTATTTAAGTACCTAATCGGTGTTACATTGCTATTGGCCTGTAATTTAATTATATCCTGTAATATCTTAACGCTAATATTTACAAACTTAAAATTAACATTGTCGTAAATAATAGATTTACTCAAAGTCGGCGTTTAGAAAGCTGTCATTGCTTAAGGTGCCCAGCAGACTGGCAGCACTATCTCTTTGAATAGACAAACTGATTCGTCTCTACTGTTATCTAGCCTCTTACAAATATCAAAAACTAGTCGATGGCCTTCGAGGACTCAGTGTACCAAAGTTTCGACTGCAAAGGGCGTAAATATGAAACTGTCAGAGAGAGAGTTGCATACTTACGCCGCTTCAAGTTCTCGTCAGTGCTGACCGAGGCACCTCCTATAATAAAATTCTGAATTATCGAGTCAGTAGAATTAGTGCTACAATGTATTGAATGATATCTGGAATTGAGTGAGGATGCTTTGAATTGAGAAAAGAAACACGTGTTCATTAACGCGTAAGGGGCTACAAGAGCGAAAAGCGAGATCATTCGTCGTATAGCAATCGTAGATAGCTAGAACTTTATTTTTTTAATTATTAATTTTGATCATGTACTTAATGAATATTCTAGTAAAAGAAAAACACAATTAGATTATTTATTTTTTTGGATAGGATTTTTAAGCAAAGTACTGACAAAGGAAACATCATAAAGGAAACATCTGGAAAAACAAAAAAAAATTTCATACATTCGTTTTTATTTTATAGCCATTTTATTATTTGTCACTTCCATTGACGAAAAATGAATATCATTTAAAATTTTAGTATCATTGAAGAATATTACCTAAATACATTTTTACAATGAGAATTTTGGTAGGCATGTATAAGCTATAGTTAAGCACGGTAAGATGAGATTTCATAATAACTATATATGCATGTGTCTGCCACGTCTAAATTGCACTTAGAATTGTACTGCGTGTGATAAAATTTCATTATTACATTACACAAATAAATAATCTATATTGCTATAGATATATCAATATATATCTCGCAATATAAACACGTAGTAATATGTCTAATTTCAAAGTCGCGGGGTCATAGTCCACGAATGCGTCAGATATTTTATCTCTTTTTAGCCTGAAACGATTATACAGAAATAATGATAATGAGTTCCTGAAACTTAGCACGGTGGTGTTTCTCTTTGGCAAATATTTTTCAATAGGCAGACGTCAGATTCAACATATTCATATGATATTTTAATATGAATTTAAACGTTTTTAAGTTAGAGCGAGTAACCTTCATTTTTGTGATCTTTGTTTTAATGATCCAAAATACAATTCAAAATAAATTCTGATAACAACTCTGTATATAACAAGCTAATGTACATGTACTATATCACAATTCTATTAAAATAATACAATTCATGAAACATAATAGCTGTTTAATTTTTATCAGAATTTATAATTGTAAAGTAATAGGGAATGGTCACTCTTTATATTAAGTGCTAATTATTGCAAATAAGGCAAACCACATAGCTCGCTATTCATTGTCCGTATTTACTTAGGTACTACTATTATTGTGCTATTGGCGTGTAATTTAATTTAACGCAGCAGGTCATCCATAAGCTGCAGGTTATCCAAAGAACGATGGAAAGACCTATGATTAGTATCTCTCTCCGTGACAAAATCCGAAACATGGAAATACAGAGAAGAACTAAGCTCTTCAAGACATAGTCGCAGTAATAGCTCGAAGGAAGTGGAGATGGGCTGGCCACATAGCCGCACGAACGACAGTCGACGGGTGAAAAAAATATTGATGTGGAGACCAAGAAGAGGGCACAGAAGGCTGGGCAGGCAACCGATGAGATGGGCCGACGACCGGTGAAAATAGCGGGAAGATGTGTGATGAGAAAAGCTCTAGATTGAAGAGAATAGCGTGCATTGCAAGAACCCTATATTTAGAACAAGATGTCAATTAATTATATCCGTTAACAAAATCCTGAATTTGGAATTTCCTGAGGATGCTTCTAGTAGAAGCGGAACATGTGTCAATTAACGATCACGGGGCTACAAACCAAAACTGGAGATCAATTCATTTATTATAGATATGCTAGAAATTATTAATTTTTTTTCTTTTGTTATTGAAATAAATCTGTACATACATATATTAACGACAAGTTTGGGATTTCAAATAATTTCAAAAGAATTTTTAAAATTGTGTAATCAGAACTGTAAACTAGAACTGTGAATGTTTCGTTTTTAATGCTTGTCAGAATTATGCACCTACTTAAACTCGTATCACGGTCCTAATGTCGCTGCTTCCATTGACGAAAAGTTACAACCATTAAAAATTTTAGTGTCGTTGAAGAAGTCAAAGTCGAACCTATTTATTCAAGTAAACCCAATTAAAAGGTATTTTTGAACGTCAAATCTACTTTAGTTCGGTTCAAATAGAAAACCTGGACACTGAGAAGAATCGACAAGAAACTCAGTCAGGTATCATTTTTTCAACTTCATTTTACAAAAGGTTTATTACAATGCAATTTCATTAAGCCAGTAAATGTATGTGCAGAGAAGATCATTTCCAGACTATTGTTTTATCTTCTATGAAATCTTTTATTTTATAGTATGATTGTCTAATCAATGTACGTTTTATAACCAATCTAAATTTATTCTCTGTTAATTGAGTAATTTCCTGAGGAACTTTGTAATAAAAACGAATGCAGTTACCCAAAAATGAAACATTTGAGTTATGTAATTTAAATTTTGGAATAACCAATTTATTACGATCTCGGGTTTCCATACCATTAATATCGCCTTTCTTTTTAAACAGATCTATATTTTTCCTCGTATACATAATAATTTCAAAGATAATAAAGACGGCAAGGTGAGGACATCATTGTCTTTAAAACGATCTTTAAGTGATTCTCGTGCATTCATACTGTAGATTAAAATGCACTTAATATGCGCCGCTGATCCCCACAGCAGAAGGCCGTAGGACATTATACTGTGAAAATATGCAAAGTACACCAGCCTTGCCGTATCCACATCCGTCATTTGCCTAATGTGTCTAATTGCATATACCGCGGAACCAAGCTTACTAGCCAATACCCCGATATGGTCCACCCACTGTAACTTGTTATTTACTGTTAAACCAAGAAAACTGACTGACTTAACTAATTCTAATTGTTTCCCATCTAGTTCTATTTTATCATGGATTCTGGGTACATTAGAAAGGGAAAATTTAATACATTTGGTTTTTTGTGCATTCAGTAGTAAATTATTGGCAGTGAACCATTTCGAGACATCTGTTAAGATCCTGTTTACCCAAGTAATATCTAGATTTTTTCTGTTTAGTTTAAATAACACTGAGGTGTCATCAGAAAATAATACTGTTTCGTGTAAGTTCCTGAGCATAAATGGGAAATCATTAATATAAACCAAAAACAGGAAAGGTCCCAAAATTGATCCTTGGGGAATGCCCATTTTTAACTTTGAACCAACAGACCAAACCCCATCAAAACTCACTTTTAGCTCCCGGTCAGAAGAAAATCATTTAAATACATTTTTACAGTAGGACTTGTTGCAGGCATATGTATATACTCGTAAGGTATAGTTAAGAATGGCAGGGTAAGATTTTACGGTAACTACATAGGTATGTAATCTGCATTAGTTGTATGTCGAATTGTACTACGTATGATAAAATTTCATTATTACATTAAACAAATAAATAATATATACTGTTATCTATTAACTATTGGTAATCTATTAACTCGCAATACAAACACGTAGCAATAAGTCTAATTTAAAAGTCGCGGGGTCATAGTCTACAAACGCGTCAATTGTTTTATCTCTTTTTAGCGTGATACGATTACAAAGAACACATAGACTGTGAAGTCTACCTTGCAAGCCTTTATTCCCAGCTAATTTAGGAAACGAATCTTTTTAAACTTTCTTGTAGTTTAGGTGTTGTTTGTTTGTTCCAATTCGTTGAATTTCAATTTCAATTTCAACTAGAACTGAATTCATTTCTTCGTAATCAAAATGAGCCATCGACAACACTCACTTTAAATCGTGTTTGCTCGATTTCGCTGAGCCTTCAGTTAAACCGATAAAATGAGGACTGTAGGCACATGACCAGAAATATACGAAAGTCGGCCATATTGTGAAAATTAAAGGGAATTGTTTCTTACGTACAAGTACATAATTGTAGGCGTCCAAGCATAAAGGGTCCAGTAGTGGGGTATTGACTAGATTCGGAATTTAAAACAGTCCATTGATAATAAGGATTAGAAAAATATTCAAAAACTGGCATATGTTTTTTTCATCAGACATTTGAAGTTGAAACTGAAAAAGCTTATTTTGAGAAAATGCATTTTTAAAGTTTGATTGAAAAAAAAAACACACTTCTACTTGTATGTTTCTACTTAGAAACATCATATAAAATGATTTACTATATGAACTTGTTGATAATTCAGCATTAATTAATAATCAATTAAAATCGCAAAATGCTATTTTTTCACCCAACTTTAAAAAACTGTGTTTATCTCGGAAACTAAAGGCCGACCACTAGATCCTTTTTGCTTGTACGGCCACAATTGTTTAATGTTCCCAAATGAAACATTGATGAACCCAAGAAATAAAACAAACAAGTCCTCGCTTTTATGACGGTTTTCACATATATTTTTAGTCAGATTCTACAAGCCTGATGCTCTGTTTAGTGTGAAACAATTGTTATAATTCTCTAGAGTATTAAAAAAAGTGGAAGTTCATTATAAGTTTTCGGCAAGTCGCATAAAGAGCAGTAGTCCTTATTTCTGTCGGGGCCCGTAACTACTCACAAAGATAAGCGAGACAGCTGCAAAGAGATCCGCCTGCGATATCCCCCAACTAACAATTAACAATGAGACATTATACTCACGAGTAATCCCGATAATTACCGAGAGCAGCCTATTTGCTTGGTAAATTTAAATTATAGCATCTTGTTTCGGAGTTTAATTGACTATCCCTTGGTATTGGTAGCTTAAATACATATTAGTGGAACGAACTCAGGTTTTTTAATGAATACAAAACAAACGATCATCCTATTACATAAAATTGTGACATAAAAATCTTATAATTCTCTAGCTTAAACCAGTTTTTTGATAATGATAATAAATTTGTTGTTTTCCTTATTTCCCAAAGTTTCGGTAAGTATCCTTATTGCGTTACATCTCAGAAATTAGTTCTCAAGATATAGTATAAAAAAGTCAAATTGTTTGTATCTTCGATTTCCTAATAACAACTCGCAATAAAGTATTCTCATCTATCACTATATATTTATTAAATGTCTTCCTAATAGACAATTTCGCGAGTTATATGAAAATCCTATTTTCTATAAATACAAATCTATATTAATACTATAAAGAGAGAGAACGGATTCTGTAAGTTTATTTATGTGTAGTGGGTAATCTCCGTAACCACTGCACATATTTGAAAAATTCTTTCGTCATTTCAAAGGAGATGGATAAGGATACATCCGGGCGAAGTCGGGACGGGCTGTAAAGTTTTCATACCTTATTTATAAAGTGACAAGTTTGTAAAATGGAATTCTAGAGATCTATAGGATAAGGCTCTTGATATACTGTTGTCCGACCACTGCACGCTGAGAGAATGCGTTCCTGACGTCTGTCAGTTGGTCATGACTAGTAATGGGTAAAAAGTAACACTTATATTATTTCTTTAACCGACCCAAGAAAAGAGTAACAAAAGTTTCAATATTTGTTTGTCTGGTTTCTAATTTCCAAATATAACTACCGTAAAGAAAATAAAAATGCGAGAGTATTTTATACTAAAGTATAATATTCAGAAATATTTAATATGAAAATAAAAGGAAAATCAACAATAAAAATATTTTTTTATAGTATAACGACAGATAGCGTTACAATTGCCTGTTATTTTTGGTACATCAGTACAAAAATAAATGGTTCCATAACCTTGTAACAGCGCAGTACAGATTTAAAAACTTTTGTGTTCTTATTTATTTAACATAAAATTTAGCGCAAAATTATAACTTTAACTATCAGTTGACATAATAATACAGTTTTTAACGAAAATTATTCGTTAGTTGGGCAAATAAACAATAAAAATATTTTTATCGTAAATTCAAAGCCATTTCAAAGTTACATCGTCCATTTGATCACAAGCTGTCAAGAACGCATTCTTTCAGCGGCCGGGCTGTATATGGGTAGCTCTCACGAAATCCCGAAATTTCATCTTAAGAAATTAATTATAAAAAATTATATTTCGTAATTTTTTTCGAGCATTTGAAAATACCTGTTCCTAGTAGTTGATAAAATAGTTGTCCCCAGAGTAAATGTGTTTCAAAAATACGTAGGGATTAATGTGTAGTAAAATAAGAAATTTATATGAGGGAATGACGGATGAGAGAATGACAAACTGATAAATAGTAATCTTACATAAGTATCCAATTTTTGTATGAAATTAATGCTCCCAAAAATCCATTTCACTGATAAATAATATTCAACTAATACCTTCTTATTCCACGACATGAGGTAATGAAAATCAAAAATGTAACTCTTAAAGAATATTAATTAAAACTTTTGTTATAAGAACCTATAACACGTTTAAGATTAATCTACTAACACTTAAAAAATTAATAGTGCCTACTACTCACTATTAAAAACGAATAGAAGCGTTAACGTGTGATTAAAGATGCGTTCACAAACAGGCTGTCAGTGAGGAAGTGATAAAATGTTGTTTTTTCTAGTAACGCATAAAACATAATTTATCTACTTTATTTTTTTTTGTTTTAAAGTAATATTACTCTCGCAAAAACATTGTATTTTTTATCGATCTAGAAATTTTCCAATTAGTTTTATTAAGGAATTGCTGAGTTAAAAGTAACGATAGGGTTTAAATCTGGAGTTTGGGACAGAGTGAGAAAATGATTTTCAGGACTTCAGCATTTTCTTTAAATTTCATTTAGGTACACGTATGATAATAATAATAATAACACTTTCTTTAGATTTTCTATTGGTTTGCTCTTTGAGAGTTTTACGGTTAAGCACAAAGTAATAGTTTATTGTCAGGACCATTATAGAAAATAAATTCGCCAGCGAATTCATTCGCATATGTCGAAGTCAAAGTCATTCTTAAGGTTCCTTACCTTAAATGGAAAGCCAGAACCCTTATAAGGTCACAAATATGACCGTTTGTCCTTTACGGTCAATTTTCTGAGAAATTTTCGCAGAATTTATGTTAGAAATTAAATTTAGCACAGGCGTAACATTAAGTTTACAAGACAACCGGCCAATCGTATGTCGGACTACGCTCAATAAAGGGTTCCGTGGTCAGGATGCGTAATAAGTATGTATCTACAAAAAACAAAGTTATTTCTGCAGTCACTGAGTGTGTAACCGAGAATACCCCATCCCATGAATTGCATGAACCAATTTTCGTTGAGTGCTTTTCGAATTCTACTATCATAATTCTTTTCAGTATTTTGCGCCCCGTAGTTAAAAGTGGACATTTCTCGGCAATTATTATCATTTTTAAGACCTATCTATATACCCCATTCGCTTTAACCATTTTCGTTAATTTCTTGTTTGTTTACAATAAAGCCAAAAATGAAACAAAAGGGTTCATTGGTTTATCTAATGAATAATTTCTGTGTACTTCTCAATATTTCATATTATGTTCATTATATTTATCTGATTTATATTATCAACTTCTAATTTGTTATGTATCATACTCCATATCTAATAAGATAGTGCTGTCGACTATCGAATTGTATCTCGTAGAATTCTCATTAGTATTGTTTTTAATATATGTGATTTGCGTTCTTCACATAAAAGGTGATAACGTATAACATGTGACGTTAAGTTTTTGAGTCACCATTAATTGCGCTTAGATGTAAATACTAAATATTAAAAAAACGGGAGGAGCTTTGGAAGATCGAAAATCGTACATTCCTCAGCCATCTGACATTCTCTTCATTGTTTTATCAGACAGATACCAAATAATACTACATTCACGAAGGTGACTAAGTTTATTTTTAAGGTTTCATTCATAAAGGGACAAACATAGAACCCTTATAGTTTCTCTATATCTATTTGCACGTCTGTCTATCTACCCGTCTTTGTCTTTCCGTGGAATGAAAAATTTCAAATTGTGAATGCACACCGATCACCAGACGACGACTACTGGTACACCCAGGTCCGACACGATCTAAGGAAGTACGTTTCCTAAATTGACCTACCCGGGAATCGAAGATCGGAACTTTCAGCGCTCGATGAAAGTTCCGGTCACCACTGCGCCATTGATGTCGTTGAATTTGAATGTGTTGACACTGATGTTAAATTGAATCGATTACTTTAAATGTTAACTATACATATTTAATGTAATTAAGTAAATGTTAAATACATTAAATGATCGATACTCAGACCCATTTTTTATTTAACGTCAATTTATTAAATTAAATCTATTTCTGTAAATTAATTTCTGCAACTTAATAGACGTGTAATCAAAAAATGCGATCGACGCGAATGCACAACACTTACTCCGCAATTAAGTCTGCTTCCGACTACGTCCACCTATCTATCCTGTACCACTACCACCTGGCCACTCTTGAACCAAAACAATTCTCTTGAAGTTACTTCTTACATTTCTTACACTTAAATCGGTGAATTAACGTTTTTGCTTTATATGTCTCGAAAGCATATCGTTTGAGATTACTTGGATATACAATAGACATGAGTACCTAGGGACCGAATATATTGGGTCCTTACATATGAAATTAGCGTTTTGTCGTACTGACCACTTTGATCTGAAATATCTCCTCTTTGGTTAAGAATTCCAAATTCAAATTTATAAATTCATTTAGCTGGTACATTTGAGTTTTGAAAACAGTCATTCATTTGTTTTTTTCCTCATTATTTTTTTCTTTGGCGTCGCTTATTACCGCACAATGGAAAACATGAAATATCGGTATATTTACGAGTACGAGTTCTACCGTGGCACCAGTGCTGCAGAAACAGCTCGAAGGATTAATGATGTGTACGGCGCTGGTGTCGCAAAAGAAAGCACGGTACGTTTTTGGTTTCAACGTTTTCGTTCTGGAAATTTCGACCTTCAGAACCAACCCCGTGGACGGCCGGAGACCAAAGTGGAAAATAAAGAATTAAAGGCTATTGTGGAAGCGGATCCATCACAAAGCACTTCAGAGATAGCTGCAGGCTTCGGGGTAAGTGACAAAACTGTATTAATCCACTTGAAGCAAATCGGGAAAGTAAAAAAACTTGAATGATGGGTACCTCATGAATTGAGTGAATCGAACTTGCAAACACGCGTCGACTGCTGTGTTACTTTGCTCAACCGACACAATAATGAAGGGATTTTAAATCGAATCATTACTTGTGATGAAAAGTGTATACTGTACGATAATCGGAAGCGCTCGTCGCAATGGCTGAACCCTTGAGACCCAGCCAAATCCTGCCCTAAACGAAAATTTACTAAGAAAAAGTTACTTGTGAATGTTTGGTGGACTAGCGCCGGTGTCATTCACTACAGCTTTCTAAAATCTGGCCAAACGATTACGGCAGATATCTATTGTCAGCAACTGCAAACCATGAAGGAAGAACTAGCTGCTAAACAACCGAGATTGATCAATCGCTCTAGGTCACTGCTGCTTCACGACAACGCAAGACCACACACTGCACAACAAACGACCACTAAATTAGATGAGCTACAATTGGAATGTCTGCGACATCCACCGTACTCCCCGGACCTTGCTCCAACGATGTGTAGTGTTGACTATAGCTTCCACCAATGAACATGCTAACCAAATGCAGCTTGGTTTGTATGTCTGTTGAAAAATTCCTACGTGTTCTTACGTGGACAACGTAAACGCACTGGGATTTAGTCTCTCGTTATCCCTCAGTTATTAAAAGAGATGCCTCTGTCATGTACGTCTTCATTTCTTTCGCCGATCCTCCCTCTGCCTAAACCCACTAATATTACAGGCATATATTATAAGTCAAGGCATATTTTAAGTGACTGAGGTGACAACATTACACGTTCTAACGCGAACATGACCAGATTTAGATGTTATTACACCGTCCCGACTAGCAGAGGTGAAAACGTCTCCAGAGACACTCGTGGAGATTCCCGTTTGGAAGCTCGATCACGTCGTAGTACACGCACGTGTGCCTTGAACGACATTATGAACTTGGCAAATTAACACTAGACATACAAACACTGACCTTTAACCACTCTGCCGTCCGGTTTCGCCCTGATACGATACCCTGACGCGAGGTCCGTCCTCCATACGAGATATCCCTACCTTAGCTAAAGGAACCCTCAGACTGTCAACCGCCTGGCAGTGCGCCTTCAACGCTCGCTCCAAAGCAAACACTAAAGCTATAAAGGAATGGTGACGGAAGTAGGAAGGACTAACAGCAAACAGAAGTATTTTTTGCATTTGGTTCGAGCCCAACTCTACTTAATCAAGGTAGAGGCGTCACGTCTATTAAGATTTATTCTTTTCTCAGGAACACAAAAAACCAGGCATTTGAACTCCACCGCTGGCCTCAGCACCGAATTCGGCATATTCTGAAAATCGTCCGGCCTATCCATCTCCCAGTCAGTCCCTCTAGACCTCATAAAACAGTGCCGCTCCGCGGATCCTGAGGTCCAGAGAAAGAATCCCGGACAGCACCAGGGTCGAGATCAGATATATATCTTTATTTCTACTACTTATACTACTTATACGTATACTTATATTTATACGTATACCGTCCTGTACGCCTTACTGGATTTTTGTACGAAACCCCTCTGCAGGCCGAGTGAGGCCCAAGATCTTAATTTTGTTGCAAAGTTCAAGGTCACACCCACCCATCTAAGGCTGATTGGTCAAACTTAAACCTGTTCGTCATGACCATCGCCTTTGTTTTATTTCGCACAAATCTTATATTCTTCAAATCATATATAAGCTTATTTCTGACCGCGCAGCTCCAGACATGCTCTAGAGCGGCATCGGTCCGTGCCTAAAGCTCAGCGGTGCTGTTACCAGTGAAAATAAGAACCACATCATAGGCAAAGGCCTGGTCTCCCCTCTCATCGAGCTCTTTCAATAAGGGGTCCAACAGCCCATTCCATAGTGTCGGACCCCCTATGGACCCACACATCTCTTTTTAGTCGCCTTTTCACATTCACTTCCGGCATATCTCAGTCTCACTTTCCTTTCACAAAGGTAGCTGGTAGTTGGTAGTCCAATAAGCGTCTCAGGTTTACTGGGCATGACAACTCAGCTAATCTGCACCTGGCGGGCGACCACGCGCCATCAAAGGCTCCCTCTATGTCTAATGAAATGAAAACCACAACATTCTTCTCCTTTATCCTTTCTCTAATGTGTTTGTAACACATTTTTTTTAGATATATACTTACTGTGTAATTACATACAAATTAGAATCGATCACAAATTTTATTTGCATTCCAATTTAAGTGTATATTATTTAAACCAGATCGTGATATAGTAAACTTTTAATTATTTTGTTGTTTTCGTTGTAATGTTCGTTGTTACTTTCGTTAAAATATACATTTACTTACGTCACGCGCAGTAATTACATTAAATGTTTGAACACATCGATAGTAATAATTATCGTGTTAATAAATCGATAATCGATTGTCTTTTGTATAAAAATATAGATTTGTTATAAACAAAATAAAACAATTTTAGGTGTCAATAATTTCATTAGGTATTAATATAATTTGTCTAGGTTTGCTTTCCCATTTTGACGTTGAGATAAATAAATTGTAAAAATTAAAATACGAGGAATTCCTAATAATCGATTGTATTCGATAAGAGAGAGACGAGTGTTGCTATATATATCTGTTTCACAAATCAAGTAGAATAGAATGTTCGAGCAAATGGACATTGCTTCCGGTTTGGTTTTCAGTGGCTACTTTTATCTGGATCATTCTAATTCTATTGTGGAACTGTCAATCTGACATTTAGATTCTGTCACTGTGAAATTTGCAGACACTTCCTATTGGTCGATGCCTTTTCAGAGACTTGCTGTCTCTTTCTTATGTCGGAAACTTGAGACTGAAATCTGAGTAGGTTTCAGTAACATTAATAATGATGTGAGAGGGTACAAATTATGTCGAGGTGTGGTTCCAAAATGGAGGAAGCTATTCATTTTTGGTGGTGGTTAAGTGGCAGACAAAAAAAATTCCAAAATGGAAATAAAGTTTATCTGCTAAAGTTTATCGGTATCTATATAGTTAAGATGTTTTTTTTTTAGTGTTATTAAGAAGTTGTTTTTCATTATTTATAAATATTATAGTCCCATGATAGACCTCATGGTAAGTAGACAGTGGAGTTGTAGTTTTCTTTTAAAAGTATTTTCCTTGGTGCTTAGTTCAGTGTATTAACCCTAGGAATTTTGTTACAGGGTTCCAAGTTTAATTCCATGGTTGATTCCATGTGTGATTCAAAGTTTAGTTCCATGTTTGACTTCCATGTTTAACTTCCATATTTGACTTCGAAGTTTAATTCCAAGTTTAATTACATGCTTAATTCCGTGTTTAATTCCCGGCTAAATTTCATGTTTATTTCCACGTTTGATTGGATGAGGGGTGTATCCTATTCCCATTCTTAATTCCATAAACACCATGGACTAGTGATGGTTTTTTGTTGTTGGTGCTTTGCAGTATGAGGTGGAATTACCTCTACACATATTTAGTCTTTTTTCATTGAGATTTATTTGTTAGCAACGAGTATAGTGGACTTCATGGGGATTCTGTGAGACCATTGGAGGGACAACTCGGCTGGCGGAATAACTAACCTAATTGAGCAGTCACTAAGGGTTTAGTGCACACCGTGGATAATCTAATGGACCATTGGTGGGACAACTCGACTGGCTATATATATATATTACATTATTATCTCCTTATATGATAATGTACAAGCGGATATAAAAAATTATTAACCATCAGTAATAAATTTACTTAACTAACATTATATTTCGTTATTATAGTACATCCTAAGATTTTAATTATACCTAATATTAAGAAACTGTTACACTTATTAATGGTTACAGTATTTATTTTTGTAATTTCCAATATAGATGTAATTTTTTTTGTGAGTAAAATCTCATTTAAAATTTCTAATGATAACGGTTAAGATTTCATTAAGTGAACTCATGAGATCTATATTTAGGGATATTTTTTAATTAATTGGTGAAGGTTGGAATAAAGTGTGTATTTATTTCACAACTGAAATCGATTGTAGCAATACAGGGAAGGCGCCCTTATAAAAATTTGCTCTGTATTCCTCTTCAGGGTGGCACTAAAGAAACCCAATATCCTGAATAGTTTATGCCTACCAAAATAACACAACATTTAAAATTAACATCACCGCGAGGCACGTTATATGTTTCAGCATAACATGAGGGACTCTTCGGTGCTGCGCTGTGATGTAGCGCTGTGATGTAAACCCGTACTGATTACTGCTGAGCCTTGACTCGATGTGCCACCTTATCCTTGTAATTTACATCTTCCCAGTATCGGCAGCAGCCCTATCGGTCTAAATATCTTTAATCCGACGTCATAAAATATTTTTTTTTTATCAAGGAAAACTACCGACATGAAATCTCATTTTTTTAATTCTCTTATATTATTATGTTAACAGATAATACAATTTATTATCCAATACGAGATTTATCTGTAATCCACAGCTAATGCTTTTTATCAATGAGTAATATACAACAGTTACTTCAGAAACGAAATATATTTTATGAATATATTTCGTTATGAGAATAGTATATGAGAATTCAAATATTAGAATCAAAATAATTATGAATATTGTTGCCCTCTACATGTTATATTTGAACAAAATTACACTTCTAACTGTGTTTTTAATTTAAAAATTTGTGTGGGTACCTTTCGGATTATAAAAAAGGATCTGATTTCTCAAATACACCTTGAAGTTTTTTTTATATCTAATATAAGTTTTGAGTCTATTTATATGTCTTCGCGACCTTTTACATGCTGTTAGACTTCAAAATTATATTTAAAGTGGGGCCTTTTCTATGCAATGAAAAATTACCCACTCATAGACTAAAAGTCAAAGTCAAATCAATTTATTCAAGTAAACCCAATTACAAGGTATTTTTGAAAGTCAAATCTTTGAAACTTTAGTTCGGTTCAAACAGAAGACCTGGAGACTGAGAAGAACCGACAACAAACTCAGCCAGGTATCATATTTTCAACATCATTTAACAAAAGGTTTATTAAAATACAATATTCAGAGAGCCAGTAAGTGCATGTGCGGAGAAGATCATTTCCAGACTATTGTTTTATCTTCAACGATATCGTTTATTTTAAATTATGATTGTCTATTCAATGTACGTTTTATAACTAATCTAAATCTATTTTCTGTTAATTCATTGACTTCTTGAGAAACTTTATTCTAAAACGAATGCAGTTCCACAAAAATGAAACATTTCACTTATGTAAGTAATTTAAATTTTGGAATAACCAATTTATATATATACCACCAATATCGCCTTTCTTTATAAACAGATCTATATTTTTCCTCGTATACATAATAATTTCAAACATGTATAAGGACGGCAAAGTGAGTAATCAATTGTTTGTGTAACTGTATCCATAGGTGGCTGGTAAGTTTGATTATAGGTGCTGTGAATACGACGATAGAATAAAAATATGAATTCGCCATATACAATCGTGTAATAAGAAATTCCACAGGCGTCTAAAGTAAGGGTAGATAAAAATTATTAAAAAAAACCAGTTTAACAATAAAAGAAGTGGGCCCCGCGGGCCTGTGTTGCCGTTGCAACATCAATGTCTTTAAAACGGTTTTTTAGCAATTTTCGTGCATTCATACTGTAAATGGCTTTGTCCTGCTACCGCGCCAACGGGCCAGTGACTAATTAAATACTGTAACATTATATTTACGTAATACACTTTATGGAAACTATTCAAATTACTAAAAAATATTAAACAGATGTGACAACTTACAACTATTAACCATTCAGTAATACAATAAAGGAAGGGTTTTTAACAGAGATAGCTCAGTTCATAGAGTCATATACAAATTACATGTAAAAGTGGAATTAGTAAACAATTTACAGCAGATTTTGTTAAATGGGAATACAACAGCTATTATACATCGATATTTTATTTCGAATATTTTTTTTTCATTAGAACGTTATTTATTATCGATTTAATAAAAATGAAAACTGTAATACATTAATCACGAATTATATAGATACGTGTTGATACCGATAATTTATTGTATTATATGTCTGGTTCCAATCTTCAGATTAGATAAGTCTTCAATTAGTAGATTACTTAAAATTCCAGATTTTTTACGCAAATGTCATTAAGTATATAGAATCGACTAATGATCGAAGTGTGCTAGTGCAGTAATTCTCAATGCAGTGACAAATAAATAACATTAGTGAGTAAAAAAAAACAAAATGAAATTTACACTGCTGATTGTGGTATCCTTAAAAATTGTCATAAATTATGGAATAGAAGCAAAATTGGGATTAGAGGCGCCTAATCCAGTGTTTAATAGTAAAGTATATGAAGATGCTATTGACGATGAGATTTGTAAGGAGCAACTATCGTACATGTTAGAAAATCCAATGCTTATGTTGGAGTGTAAGTATTTTTATGGATTTCCTATGTGTTCATTTTTCTTAATTTATTATAGAACCAAATAAATAAATTATATGTCGGTGTCAAAGTTTAAATTTCTTACACAATTTAACAAGTACAAGGAGCGGAGCGATGGTATGTAAGCGACTGGCGAGCCGTGCGTTCAAACTGCTTTATATTCTACAAAAATGCAATTTAGCACTTTTAGCATCGTCAGGTCGCTACATATTATTGCATACAAATTATATTTCTCTTGCAATCACTTTATTCCTAAGACAACACGAGTATGCATTACTTCGAATCTGTAACTCCGTTAAATCAGATATGAACTGATATTAGTTTTTTTACCGAATGATTTTTCGTAATTCTTTTTTGAATAAGGCGTTATGCTAATTTAGTGCAGTACATTTGTTTATACTGTATAAACATACATTGTTGACTTCAACACAGTAAACATGTTGAAAATGTCTGTCTTTCTGAAATACTTCAGTTTCTTTACAAATATTGTGTCAGTTCAATGGAGCAACTATTTCAGAGTATCCGGTAAAAAATGAATACAAACGATAATAATGATTTGAAACAATGGTGCCAGAAAAACGGACACATCGTGATTTTCAAGAAATATAAAGAAATATCTTAAAATCGGTGACATCTTCACTAAAATACCGTTGTGTTATTTAGATAATAAGTAACTCCAGCTATCATCCCTAACACGATAAATTACTCATTATGGGATACCTGTAAAGTGTTGATAATATGACACTGTTAGTAGAATACAAGAGGATTATACTTGTGTTAGTAGACTTAAACTTATCGACAAAATTCAGAAAGGAGAGGCTTATTTTTAGTATTTTAGAAGAAATTTTTTAAACTCTGTGTCATAAACCTGAAAAATAATGTGCAGGCAATCACTAGTTCTTCAACTTTATACATAACAGGGTGTTTAATTTATTGTGTTATCGACTGCGATCAGAACCATCGGTGTGGATGTAACGCAAAATTAATTAGTTAATTTCTTGCAGTGATTCTTTATTTAATTCTTTAGTAAAATGTTTACGATATTTTTTTTATATTTGAGAAAAATATAGACTCCAAGAATCATAATAATTCTTTTATTTACTTATTTTGGTATCCAAGAGTGCTCCATGGTAGTCAATTCTAATTTTATAAATGTTTTTATAAGATTTTATACAGAAAGATTTTGTATGTAAATATTAAATTCGTTACCGTTTGGATAATGTAGTAGTAGTAATATATTTACATCTGTTAATAACTTACAGAATCCCAGAATATCTCGAGAATTTTGATTGATTCCGATCACTAGTTATTCGTGCAGAAATTACTATTTTCTGTAGTTCATCAAATTTCACACTCGCCTAACTCATGGAATCGAATCTCCTGATGCCATTTAATGCACGCAAATATATTTACCATTTTTCTTAGATTTATTATAAAGTTCTATTGATATAAAAAAAAAATTCATTAATTGTATCATATTTCGTTCAAGGTAGTATGAGTGGTATGATGTGTTGACACAGTGGTAAACTGCCTATTGTACGCTGACGATGCTGTGCTTATAGCACCATCAGAAACAAAGTTGCAGACACTAGTCACGTGCATGAAAGAAGAATGTGAAGTGAAAGGATTGAATATGAATGTTAACAAAACTAAGGTTCTGGTGTTTGAAAGGGAAGCGTTACAAATGAAATGTGAGGTTTGGGTAAACGGAAAATGTCTAGAACAATTAAATGAATTTGTGTATCTAAGGAGTGCGTTTTCGAGGGATGGTAGATGTGAGTTGGATGTGGAAAGACGGGTAGCAGCTGGAAATAAAGCGAACGGTGCGCTATCCGCATTAGTAGATAGACTGAATGTATCTAACACTGCCAAAATGGCAATCCACAATGTGGTGTTTGTGCCAACTTTATTGTACGGTAGTGAGGCCTGGATATGCCCGAAATCGAGTGAAAGTATGATAAATACAGTAGAAATGCGATCTCTTAGAAAGATGCGCGGTGTCACCCTTGCGGACATGATACACTATGAAGAGATACGCAGTATGAGAGGGTTGCACGACAGTGTTATTGTAAAAATGAAGAAAAGAATGCTTAGATAGTTCGGGCACATAGAAAGAATTACTGATGAAAGACTGGCGAAGAAAATATACAGTGACAAAGTGAGTGGTAAAAGAAGCCAAGGAAGATCAAGGCTGACTTATGAAGATAAAATAGCAGAGTGTTAGCGGATAGAAATGTCAAAAGCTCTCGCATACCTAAGCGAAAATGTATGAGAAGAATGATGAGATTTGAGGAAGCGAAAGAAGTATGTAGGAACCGCGACGCTTGGCGCTCCGTCCTCTCTGACTACCCCGTTAGGGATACAGCGTGAGGATATGTATGTATGTATATTTTGTTCATTACTAAGCTCCTGAAATTATGAACATGGATGAAACGAAAAGATCATATTATCAGAGACATATTTTACGGAATTCCTCAGTAGTCATATCAAGGGACCAGTTTACTCATTACATTTCATTATTTCTACTTATTACTATTCTGAATTACAGTTTATGACGCCGGAATGAGAATCCCAACAGGAATACTACTTGGTAATAATGCACATCTAGGCAATTATCACCAATGTTTGGGTATACACCACGAAGTACAAGACTCAGTACCGATCGAGGGAAAGTACTGTATGCTCAACGTTCCCTTAGAACAAAATATACAAATACCATGGCCAGAACAAAATCTTAATGTTTCTTCTCTAATAAACGAAGAGACAATACAGAAGTTAAAATATTATGAAGCGATAAGATCTGATGCAAGAGGAGGAGAACAGGCGTTAGTAATTTATTAAATAGCTAATAAATAGTTAGTAAATCCCTAAAACGATTAATAATAGCTGTTACAAAATTAAAAAATTTTGTAACATATTCTCTTGGTTAAAATTCGGTTCTTTCAAGAGATAAAAAAAATTAAACCGCTTTCAAAAAAAACACTGAAAAGTATAAAATAACTATCCTTTACTAATTAAAACTCAAGTACAATTAAAATATCTTTATAAAAATACCGATACACATACCTATATAATTAAATGTTACAGTTACTGAAGTCGGTGCCAAGCCCACCAAACTAATAGACTTTATGTTGTTGCATATTGATTTGGCACCGATGCCAAATCAATGTGCAAACGATATTTTAATTATACTTGAGTTTTGGTTAGTAAAGGATAGTTATTTTATACTTTTCAGTGTGTTTTTTTTGAAGGCGTTTTAATATTTTTTTAATAAAAATTTTTTTTTCTCCCTTTTGAGTGGTCTTGACCTAAATCAATATCTAGGGCAGGTCTGCAATTAACTTCATTCTAATTCCGGAGGGCAACGATATACAAGAGAATCGTCAATCTTAATAAAGGTCGTGTTATCTAGTGTATCTTCGAAGTCCAAGCTACAATATCGGTGAAATTTAAATGGGACCACCTATGAAGTATTACCTACTAAACTTAAAAAGAGTTTTCGAAATCGGTTCATAAATGACGGAGTTATGAGGTAACAAACATACAAAAAAAAAAAAACAACATACAGACGAATTGAGAACTTCCTTCTTTTTTTGAAGTCGGTTAAAAATGGCGGCTTGAAAGATGGAAGACTTGAAAGTCCTCATAAAAAAATTAAAAGCTAAAGCAGAAAGACCTGACCTGAAGATTCTGCAGTACACATGTCAGGCCACCCTCCCATTTCCGCCCGCTACTACGAATGTGAAAAAGTCCAGTTAGCGAGTTCGTGTTACTGTTGTTTCGCAAACACTTGCATTTCATTTTGTCGGTTCAGGTCGGTTTGTCGTAGCTTATAAAGTCCCTGATTTCTATGTTGTATAGCAAGAAAGACATTGTAAATCACGAGACACTTAGTTGCAAATTTGAATTAAAATGTAAAAGCAGAAATAGAAAACCGCGGCTCATTCAAATTCATTAAATTGAATTATTTTTTGCGGTTGGCTCTCCCGGTTTAAAAGTTTTGCAGACCCGTGGGCTAGCAAGCCGTTAGTATCCGGTTTCAATTACCTTCTGTAAAGTCAAATACTTATTTAGTATCAAAAGTAGCGTCGAACTATAATTTCTTTGCATCTAAACGCTCTGTCTAAAGTGAATGGTATATGGTATGAAATTACGATATGGATACACATGCATACGTGTATAATTATTGCACATTACATGTAATAGTGTTGGAGTAAAAAGTGCTAAATTTTAAATTGACAATGAGAATTAGTTACATATTACATTTCATATATGACAAGGGACAAGTAACTTAGGGACAAGTGACTTATTTAGAAAATATTATATTTTTAAAGCGATTGTTTTGTTACAAAAATTTTGTGGTTGCATTTACTAGGAATTTAAAAAAAAAATATGTTAAATTTACAGATCCAATCCATATTTACAACAGATAATATTCAGATTGGCTATCTGTATACCAAAATCTTGTACCGTCCCAAATGCCTTGGGAGCTTTCGTTTTTAACATAACATCGATTGGTTTCGAATATACTGAAGAATTCTGTCGCTTACCAAACGATAAACTTTTTGCGCCTGCTGATTACGTTGCAGTGTAAGTAATTCCGTTTTTTACTTTTTCCTTTGCAATGGAAGTAATGAAAATGAAAATGTTACAGGTGTGTAAAAAGTTTTACTACTTCATTTTTTACACACCTGTAAAAATAAAATAAAAATAATCAATTTCTTATCTAAAAATATCTTGCACTTACAAAAAGCTCGATAAATAAACGGCTTTTGTTTTTCAAAAAAAAATTTGAACTGTAATGTTATATTACAGAAAGTATTACACTTCATTTTAAAGATACAATAACAAGAAGTCAATTAGCGTTCATTATAAAAGCTATATAACAAAACACTATTACTTAATTAGCAAATCATTTTTTTCAATTTTTAATGTTCCTAATATGAATTGATTGTAGAATACAACAATCGTTAAGTCGACATTGAAAAATCTATTCACGTAATTATCTGTTACGTTATCATCTGTTAAATTTATAGTAATAATCACATTTGTAATCTTTGATTATTTAAAGTCCTTAAGAAGTAATGAACAAGTAATGAAAGTAATGAAGTGTGATTTTTTTTTTCAGAATATTATTTTCGTTGTTTGGTCTACTAGTTATAATAAGCACAAGTTATGACATAAGACATACAATATTCTTGAAAAGAGGTATGTTACGTTCTTAACTTAACAACTTAATGTTACTTTAGTTAGTACTTTAGTTAATGTGTTACGTTCGAACTTAACAACTTAAGTTCGAACATTTAAAACTGTTACTTTATACATGTATGTGTAGATATATACATTAAAATATTTGTTATTTTGCACTTGTGTGAAGAATATTTAAGAATGAAACAATATCAATTTTATTGTAATTCATTGTTTTTATTTGTGACAAACACAATAAGTTTCTTTGAAATCGAAAGGGATGTGCACGTGGGAGTTTTTAATTCAAAGTTTTCAATGATGACAGAAAGCCATAATTATGCTAATTTATCAAACATGGAAACTATTTTTTATTTGTTAATTTGCCATTTTATCATGCCTAATATCTTTCTAAATATCTATCTAATACTTGAGCGTATCATGATTATTATAATTATCATGTCGCTATTTAATAACAATGGATTTAACCATAAATCGTCATAAAAATCATGAATAATCCCCTAAGGCGCTTCCCCTAGTCAAATGCTGTTTTTTTCCTAGTTTTAGAGGCTATCGTCTCGTTATTTGAAAATATATAAAAAGTAATAAAAATATTGTAATAATCTTCGACATTTTAACAACACTTTCGCCGTCTCATACTTTTCAGTTATATATAAAATACATATAAAATCTGTATTCAAAAGAAGGCCTAAAAATTAGAAATATGTGCATCTACTTCATAAATAGAAGTTATATTTACTTTCGATATACACTTATGTATAGATAATTTTATGATATAAAACTTGACCATTTAAATTTTTTCAAAAGACTCTTTTTTTCATAAGTAAAATCAATAATTACTAGATTACGTGAAGAATTTTATGAATTCTAGTATGAGGTGCTCTATACGTTGGCCTGTTTGCCTGGGGGAGCGCCTTAATAGAAGTATAATATTTGAAACTGTAGCATCTTCCTACAGTTAAATTATCTAATCGAAAATGAGAAGAAAAAAATACAATTAACATGAAAATATTTTTTTAGATCCCAAGAAAGCAAATCCACTCTACAAATCGTTCTCTGCATACACCAACACCAAGCGCATCTTAACATTTACTACTATTCCTGGAGCATTAGATTGTTTGGACGGCATTCGAGCAATATCTATGATATGGATAATATTAGGACATTCATTTAGAACACACATAATTATTACAAATCGATTGCATGCTCTGCAGGTACGAGTTTTTTGTGCAACAAGCAGGAGAATTCTTCCATTTATATTTTACTGCTTCTTTTAAAGGTATAACTTATGTACAGCAAAACCTTAATGTTGATAATCTTCATGGACATTTGTTTATAAGCTGTAAATATTGTCGTCACATGTTTTACTAACAGATCTCTTAAAATATTTCTGCGAACGAAATGATAATAATTATTTAAAATCAGAAATAAGTGCAGTACGCTCGTAAAACTTATCGTATCGTATCTCTTGGAGTAATAACTATAAAAGTAATTATTTCACGTAAGGCGAATATGAATTGGCGAATGTTTAATAATATTATTTTTCAGTGGTACTTATCAGCAAGTTCGTTATGGATAGCAGCAGCACCGATCATTGTAGACACTTTCTTCACGTTGAGTGGTCTGCTCTTAGTTTATACTACTGTAGGAAAAATAACGGGAGGTTGGTACTGATACACAATATTCATTAATTTATTTTATTCCTTAATTTATTACATTTCATTGGTATTAATTTTAAACGTGTGTATGATATAGCCTTAAATTATATTTAAAAAATACGAAGTAATTTAACATTTCTCCTCGCTTTTACTGTTAATTGGCTTTTGAACAACATTAAAAAGAATATAGTATTGTCTTAGGTTAGCATCAAACTATATATTTATATATTTATGTAAGTAAAATAAGTAACATTTATGAGTTTAATATTGAAATGAAATAAAAAAAAGGCGCAAACATTTTTAAAACTCAGAATCTGTTCCATTTCCAATGATAAATAGTTTGTGATCAATCATTTTCTTAAACACAAACATAAAAAACTTAAAAAAAATAAACTTAAAAAAATACTGAAAAGTACAAAATGACTATCCTTTACTAATCAAAACTCGTCCAAAAATAATTTTATAAATGCGATGCAAATACCTATATAAGTAATTGAAAACAGTTACTGAAGTCGATGCCAAGCCTACCAAACTAGTAGACTTTCTATTATTGCACATTGAATTTTCACCGATTTCAATAACTGTCAAATTTAATTATGTGTCTAGGTATTTCTATCCTATTTATAAGTTATTTTTGTACTTGAGTTTTGATTAGTAAAGGATAGTTATTTTGTACTTCTCAGTATTTTTATTTTTAATCGGTTTAATTATTTCTTCAAAAGTTTCTTATTACTTTTGAGTGACCTTGGCCTAAATAAATATCTGGGGTAAGTTTACAATTAACTTTTTTTCTAATTCTGGAGCGGAATGACGCACAAAAGAATCATCATTAATGTATACGCCGATTGTATTTGTATGTTTTTTACACTAGCAACATTACACTCTTTCTCCAACTTCCGCTTCCCTCCTAAAAAAATAATATACATAAATGTGTTATGTATGGCGCGCGCGCACGCAACTCACTGAACGCTAAATCAAATAATATAGAAAAATATAATATGAAACTCGCCGCGAGTGTACTGAACTGTGTGTTGAAATTTGTGGTGAACCTGAAGTAAAGGACCTCAGTTCGAAGGTAAAATCATACGCAAGTTTCCTCTTTTTTCATAACAAATCCAAAATTTCTACCACCAGTCTCCAGCCATTCATTTCCCACAATTATATTAAATAAAGCTTATAAACAGTTAGCGTCATTTGGTGTCTCATCAAAGTCCAAGATCCAATATCAGTGAAATTTAAATGGGACTACCTTGGAGCTATACTGAACTCAACGAGAAAAGAATAATTGAAATTGACCTACGATTGACGAAGTTATTGGTGAACATACATAAAAAAATAGATGCATACGAACATAGAACCCTATCACCAACATCCAAAAAAGGATGGGCCATCCTTTTTTGGATGTTGGTTAAAAATATAGACGTTGTCATTTTCTTTAGAATAAGTACACTCTACATACTTCATAATGACAGGATAACCTTTTTTATACTTTCAGTCCTGACTAATCTGTGACTACTAACTGCCTTGTCTATAATTTGTAATTTATTTCCAGGAAAACTATTTCGAAATCTTCATCTTTTTTACTTAAATCGCCTCTTGCGCATGTTTCCGTTATTGGCTACAATGGTTATATTACAAGCCTCTTTACTAAACCATTTTGCTGACGGCCCAGTATGGAACGCAGTTTCAATAAGAGTAGAACGATGCCGAGCTTATTGGTGGGCAACTTTACTGCATATTCAGAATTACGTTAGCCCTCTTAATATTGTAAGTTTACACATTAAATAAGCGTTTTCAATTAAGTGTAGATATAACAAAACTTATTATGAGTAAATCTTAACCAGGGGACAGAATAGTGAAACGAAGCAGTGGACAGAACAGAAAGAAAGTACAGTGTGCGTGTAATTTTCAGGCAGTATGTACAACTCAATTTGTTGCGTAGGAATGTTTACGACGACATCAGTATGAATCACTCAATTAAAATAATTGCACAATGAATCAAGCAACAGACAAAAAATATCCACATAGTGCAATAAATAGGGCCTAAAACGAAAACTGGTGTATTTCTGTTCTACTGATATTTTTCCTGTTACGCTTATTTTATTTATATAGTAACTATTCTTTAGCAATCAAACCTATATAATTAAATTTGACGGTTACTAAAGTCAGTACAAAGCCTACCAATCTACTGAAATTTCTGTAGTTGCACATAGATTTCGATACCGACCTCGATACCGGCACCGACTTCTATAACTGTTAGGTTTAATTATAGGGGTTTGATTACTACAGGACAGTTATTTTGTAATTTTCATTGCTTGTTTTGAAGTCTGTTTAATTTTTTCCTATAATAATTTTATTTCGCTCTTTTAAGTGATCTTGGCCTTAATACTTATCTAGAGTAGGTCTGCAACTAACTTTTTTTCTAATTCTGGAACGTATACAAGATCAGGATATACAAGAGTATCATCAATATAAATGGAGCTTATAAAGCAGTTGTTGGTGTATCTGCGAAGTCCATGCTCCAATATGAATGAAATTTAAATGGGTTCATCTTAAAGCTATACTAAGCCCAATGGAAAAAAATCATTGAAATCGGTTCAAAATCAAAGAAGTTATGCTCGAACATACATAAAAAATCACATATGCAGACGAATTAATATCCTCCTCCTATTTTAATTCGTTTGGTAATAGTACGGTAGTCTATTAAGTACTCCGCAATGATCAGTGTTCTGAAGTAAACATCGCGAACTATTCTACTGTTTCGATATCGCATTCAAAAGCTACCAGTGTAATTGTTCTGTCTACCGCTCCGCCTCACTATTCTGTTCCCTAAAGCTTTGAGGAGTTCTTTAGTTGAAGCCAAGAAGTAAAGATTGTTTAAGCAATACTCCATGGTTATATCTGGACATGTAGACTCTGGACCCTTCAAATAAAAAAGAATAATCAAAATCGGTATACACATGGCGGAGAAATCGATGAACACATAAAAAAAGGATTCGTACGAATAGTGAATTTCTTTTTTTGAAGTCAGTCAAAAATGAAAGCTCTACGGCAAATTCTGTTTACCTACGCGGTCGGCGATTGGTAACAATAGACGGTACAGAACATTATTTATTACAACTTTGTACTTGTACCACTTGGTCGCTTTTAAGCTACATTAACATGATCTATGATGTACGTATTTTTACGAGCTGAGGGAAATTATATGCCGGTTAAGGGTGCAAAGAGTTTATTTTCCTTCGTACAAATAGATGTCAAGAACACGTGAACTTAATTACGGCTGTTCCTAGTCTTCGTAGTCGCCCTTGAAGTAGGTATTCGCGTAGTAGTCACCGAAGGTACACGCTTCACTCAATAACAATGTTCCCGAATCGCAGTTCTTCTATCCAAGGTCGTCGCAGTAATCGTCGTAGTGGTCTATGTAATTCGCCTTGATGTCACCTCGATATATCGCTTCGATCGGTAGTTGAGAAACTTTGACTCGGCGGCGGACACGGAGCTCTATTTATAGTCCAATAAAAATGAGGGTGGAACTTCTAGAGTAAACCCGAGATATAAGCACTAAAATTTACGTTTCTAGTTCCATTCAAAATCGACCTTATTCCTTAAGTATAAAGTAACAATTTATTACTGATATAAACTCTGAGAAATAAGACTCAAAAATACCTTGTAATAAAACTTATATAGGTATAAATATTTAGAACTTGAATATTTGTTTCAGTGCTTGGATCACTCCTGGTATTTGGCAGTAGATGTTCAACTATACATTTTGTCCCCTATAGTACTCTATTGGGTGCTTGGCAAAAAACGCACTGCATGGTTGGCCTTAACTGCTTCTCTACTTCTTTCGTTGGCAGTCGCTACGATTTACAATTTCATAAATAACTTCATGGGTGGATATAATCCGAGGTAATAACCGATTAATTTCTTTTATTTTATACTGTCGTAATAAGTGCAGAATACAGTATATATAAAATAAAGGTTCATTTTGCATAATAAATATTAGTTTGCTTCTATGTCAAATATTCATGTAACACAATATTCATCATATCTAATTGTTTTCAGCCGAGATGCTGAAGAAGAAGGTGTTTATATATCATATTATTACTACAACACTTTGACTCGTGCGTCACCATTTTTCGTCGGGATGATTTTTGGTTATATACTTAACGTAAGAAAAGGAAAAAAAATTCAAATACCTATGGTAAGTTCTTATAGTAATTCGATAAGTAAAAGATACGCTCGTCCTTGTACAAAATCTTGAAATTTTATTAACGTAATTTTTGTGTTCAATAAATATATATGAGACTAGTTGTACCCGCGACTTCATCCGCGTGGAAAATTTTTCCGAGACTTCTCCGGCTTGCAGAGGTTACCTGATATACTTATATTGTCGAAGGAGGTCTTGAAAAAAGTTACTTTCTATAGCGGTGCATCCGCCTTATTGAATTTATGATGACGTAAAAAGAACAGCAACCTTTTACTGCGTATTCCATTTCATTTGATATCCACATTGTTGGAGTTGAACAAAAAATTATTTCCTATTATGGAACATCTGCCATATTGGATTTATGATGACTTATGATGAATTATGTAAAAAAACACTTGCAATTTTTTGAAAAATAAAGTTTTCGGGCACATACTATCTCTGTACCAAATTTCATTATAATCAGTTTAGCGGTTTAGCATTTCCCCTATAAATTTTAAATCATCCCCCTTTTCACACCTTTAGGGGTAGATTTTTGGTAAAAAAAGAAGTCTATGTTTTTTTAATAGAAAAGGTTTATCTCTAAACCAAATTTTATCTTAATCGGTTCTGGGGTTTAGCATTTCCCACAGAGAGTTTCATCCCCTTTTTCACCCTTTTAAGAGTAGATTTTTGGAAAAAAAAGTAAGCTATGACTGTCATCTGGTGTCAAACTATCTCCATGACAAATTTGATAAAAATCGGTTTTGCAGTTCAGCTGCGAAAACGTATCAGACAGACAGACAGAGTTTCGCATTTATAATATCAATAGTATTAGTATATTAGTATTAGTATGGAAGTATGGATAGTATGAATTAGTATGTATACCTAAGAAGAGGAAGATTAACGTTCAAAAACACCTTGCAATTGGGTTTAATTAAGTAGATAGATTTGACTATCGCTGATTTTATATAAATATATCTATTGAACGTAATTTCTTTTTTAAATCAATATAATATTAACCTAAACTAGTATCTGTAATCTGTCGTACATTTTTCAATACGTAGTGCATTTTTCGATCAGAAGACTACTAAATATTTTTTAATTGATTTTTTAATTATGTTCGTTATCTGTTTATAAAAACTACTAAAAGAAAAACGCATCTTTTAACAAACTTCTGGGAAAAAATTAAACCGATAATTTGGTAATTTTTTCTTTGTCTGTTTTTTTGTGAAAACTATACGATCATGTGGAAAGATATTAGGTTATAAGGTTAATTTGAGTTTATAATTTAATAAGCTTATAACAACTTTCGAACTTTTGTAGATGACGTTCACAGGATCAAATGTTTCAATATATATACTTGATATATACTTGATATAATACATATTTTGAGGTTTTAGTCAATAGATATATTGTTAAATATCTCAACTAAACCCACTTTTATATTTGGAATGTATGATGACTACAGTCCAAAAGACAATTTAAAATTAGAACTCAGATTATGTTGATGCGATTGTCACGCTCAAACCACATTTGGTCACTTTATGTGCTTTAGTGTTTATTTGTAACTTATATCTATTTTATATGAGCTTGTGATTGTTATATGAGCCATCAGCTTAGCAAGTAAAATTATCAAAGGTATCAATCATTCAATGCATTTCTGAAAGATGTGTAGGTTTGGGGTGACATAAGTTGGTTTTAGGAACGGGTCGTATGGATTAGATTTTCTCACTCCGCGTGATCATGGGAATGTTTTTGGCCATTGATTAGAAAGATTTCTGCGCTTTTGTGGATCTAGAAAAAGCCTTTGACAGCGAAGTGTGAAATCATGAAATCTCCTGCCTGAATATAATAGCCTAGGGGCCTCTTTCTGCGGCTTGTGTGGTTATTGGGTCACGGACCCTGAGCCCGTGTAAAGACAGATGATGATAAGTCGCCCTAGTTCGAAATCTATTCAGTCGTTAGAGAGGGCTGCGTGATGTCCACCTGGCTATTCATGCTACATTTGGACAGTTGCCTTTATACATAGAAAGATGATATGAAGTGTTATGACTCAGTGGTAAATCGTTTTCTATATGCTGACGATGCTGTGCTTATAGCACCAACAGACGCAGAGTTGCAGACTCTAGTCACTTGCATGAAGAAGAATGTGTACTGAAAGGATTTAATATGAATGTCAACAAAACTAGAGTTCTGATATTCTAAAGAGAAAATGTACAGACGAAGTGTGAAATATGAGTAATTGGAAAATGACTAGAACAAGTGAATGATGAAATTGTATATCTAGTTAGTGCGTTTTCGAGGGAGGAAAGATGCGAGATAGATGTGGAAAGATGGGAAGCAACTGGCAATGAAGTTAACGATGCTTTGTCTGCATTAGTAGACAGTGTAAACACATCTAAATCCACCAAAATATCAATTTAACAATGTGGTAGTGGTGCCAATTTTATTGTACGTTAGCGAGGCCTAAATATGACCGAAATCGAGTGAATGTGAGATAAATGCGGCAAAAATATGATCTCTCAGAAATATGTACCGTCTTACTATTACAGATAGGACAAGTAATGAGGAGATATGCAATATGACAAGATTGATCGACAGTGTTATTGTAAAAATAAAGAAATGAATGCTTAAAGGGTTCGGGCACTTGGAAAGAATGAGTGATGAAAGATTGACGAAGAAAATCTACAAATCGAAAGTGAGTATCAGCAGAAGGAATGTAGTTAAGAAAGACCGAGCCTGATTTATGATGATGGAAAAGCCAAAGCTAGTGCTTTGGCTTTTCCTTTTACGAAAATTTGAAAAACATTCACATACCTAGGCAAAAGTGTGTGAAGAGAATGTGAGATTTCCGGAGTCGAAAAAGTATGTAAGATCTGCAATACTTGAAGCCCTATTTTCTCTGACTACTCCGTTAAAAATACAGCACGAGGATATGCAGGGATATTTTTATGTTATAAAGTAGGCCTTATGTATTTATAAGGTTACACGTAAAAATCTAACACTAATCTCGTTTCAGATTCAAGTTTTACTGCTTTGGATTTCTAGCATAGCCACAATGAGTCTGGTGGTATATAGTCATTACATAGTTCATCAACTAGACTGGGATAACCAATTGGTTGACAACCTTATTAACTCGTTCATAAGGCCCGCTTGGGCATTAGGTCTAGGATGGATAATTTTGGCATGCATACATGGGTACAGTGGTAAGTGCGCTTAGATAGTTATGTTCTTACGATTCATCTAATACTTTCTTGTTTTTCTTTAGCACTTAAACACTTTTTTAATGCACTGATTTCAATGATAGACTTATTTTTACTAAGCACATTCATTTCTTTTATATTGAGGCATTTCTTTCTATGTAACCTCTTTATATGTGCGAAATATAAAATAAAAGTATCTACGTAATTACATAATATATTATTTGTGTTAATCATACAAACTACAAATAACAACAATCATAACATGAATGACAAAGCTTACTTTGCATATGTATTATAAGTATTGTGTTAGTCATCGGTTTATATAATTTGTAAATGAAAATATTTGTAAGGCTCTTTGTGCCTTTCAAAATTCCTCACAGACCTACGTATCTTTTGATAAAACAAGTATGTATGGTAGTAACAATATGTACTCGTATAACAGTAATAATAATAATAAGTATAATGTAAGAGAAATATGTTGTGTAATTTTTGTTAACAACCTGTGGCTGTCTGATTCAGCAGGATTCAGTTTTACTATCCTAAGTCCAGATATTACCAAAAATGGTATCGAGGTGTGATTTTGCTTCGCTTTGATGAGATTTTGACCGGGAAATGGTTTAGCGTTATGTTTCATCAAATATCATAATTCAGAGTTGGCATTCATTCTAAAATAAGCTAACCCTATTAAGAACTGAACATATATGAGTTTTTAAAATTTACATCGATTGATTTCATATCATTATATTACTTTTCAGGTCCCGTGAACTGGTTTCTTTCACTTAACGTGTGGAAATTGCCAGCTCGTCTCTCATATGCCATGTATATTTTCCACATGCCTATGCAGTACGTCGTAGGTTCGACGCAGTTAGAAACTTTCTATTTTCAAATACATTACGTTGTAAGTATCTAAAAGTTCGTTTTTGTAAGATATTCATTTTGAAAAAATATGTAGATAAATACTCACCGCCATGCAGTATATTCCTATCGTTTCTCAGAATATTTTTAATTTTAATGTAAACAAACAAGAAAGTAACCAACATTTCACTTAATTTTCACTGTTAGCTGATCCGGCGTATTACCTGTAGCTAATAACACTGCTTTTCTGTTATATACATGAAACTATGAAATACGCAAAAATAACACTAATATTATCCAATATAGTAACTACAGCATTAAAATATAACACATGATAAAATTGAAGTTCTTTGTTAAGCGTTTTGTTTTTTAATTTGTAGTGTTGTAGTGTTATCTTCCTAGATCAAATTAGTATCATAACTCAGTTCCCTCTAATATTTGAGTGACACGATTCATTTGAAATATAAAACATAATAATAATAGAATAATATTTTTGTTTGCGATGTGCAAACAATAACAATCTGCTATTCTTTATTTTTAAGTGATTTTTAAAAATACAAATTTTAACACTATCATGAAATTTATTATTCTTTTAATTCTTGGTGATTTCATTGAAGCAAAAACAGACATTTTCAAACGATGAAAATTCTAAAAACGTTTGTTTTACTAATAAAAAATATTAAGTATGACAACTGAATCAATCATTCGCGAACTAGCCCATCTTTAGTTATGTTTTAAAAAATGTCATAGTCGCCGCATTTGTTTACATTAAGGCTTCGATCATAAATAAACATTAAGGACAAAATTGAAAAAAATGGGATATACAAAAAATATGATAACGCGTTTGATTTAACAATGAGTAATGAATACTAATTAGCAACTTTTTTAAACTGTCAGCAACTACTATTATATCAATCATCAAAAATATATTATCATCAATCAACCTTCATGAAACGTAAATGTCTATTTCCCTTTTCAAACAAAATTACCAAACTGATTTAGATGGATTATTAAAGAAAATGCGGATCTGATTTTGATCGAACTACATGCAAATCTTTAGTTTTTTGAGTCAGAAACCTAAAGCAGACTAACGTTTGAAGTCAGAAGCCATTGTCAAAAATTACGAAAAGACCATTGCGGATGCATCTAATAATATACATTTTTACTCTTTTTGATATAAATACTTTTAATAGTTTATTGTACATGTTATATGAAAGTACTTACATGGCAATATGTACGAGTACAAAATATCTATTGTATATACACATATCAAAAGTATCCATAGACTTCAAATAAGGTTTCTTAAATAGTTTTTTTTTGAAGTTCTATGGATTCTGGAGGGGTGCGTTTATGCTTTGCTGGGTCTTTAAAAAAGGTTTCGATATCTCGAGAGATTAATAAGTTAAAAAATTAATAACTTAAAAAAACCACAGGTGCTTATTGATAATGTAAAAGCTGCCTCCGAGCACTTGTAAATTTCGTATAGCTGCACAGAACTGCAAAGGGCTAATATTTGGGAAGGAAAAACAGTTCTGTAAGGATGGAAGTAATACACACTTACCTATTCGTAATCCGGTACTTGCAGCCTTTGTGATCAAGTGCTCGGTTAGGCTCAATTGCCTGCAGTTCTATATCATGTATAATTTGTTTGCGAAAAACAACAAAAACAACACACGACGTAGTCACTTGCGATTAAAACATTTCAGCATTTAGCACGTGCTCTCGTTGATAGTAATGCGGTAGTCAATTTTAAACAAGTTAACTTGTTGAATTCAAGTTCAAGATTGGCGAATCACACATATAGCACTCGCGTATTATAATATATACACGAACAGTGTGCATTGTAGGAAAGGGATAGATGCGGAATGGGAAGTACAGTAACGATTTACAAGTGCATTACGTGTCATATATAATATAATTCACTTTAAATCCACCAGATTCTTTTTAATAAATTTCATAATTTAAAAAGGAACAGTTTTTGAATTTTGGTTAAAAGACGAAAATCTTCAGTCAAGTGGTATTCCTATATAACCCTACAACGAGATTTAGACCAGCTCATTTTCATTTCCCACACACTGAGTCCGAGTTAAATCAATAAAAGGAACGTTATTATGGAGAGAAGACGTCACTTGAGCAGAGAAGAAATTATCAGAGCCGTGGAAATGTTGGAAGCTGGTTCTCAGCAAAGCACAGCGCTTTCGGCTATCGCTATGGGCACTTTGCTGTCACCTTTGGATGTCTTTGGATGTCTGGCGTGTGGCTGAGCGCCATAAAGGATATCTCGCATCGAAGACAAGTTCGTTACATGCAAATTACTGCTTGACGGGATTCTACAACGACTGCTATGATTTTGGTTACGAGGCTTCGTCTCTCTTCAGGGATGTTAATAGGCGATCAAACCGATAGAAATCGCTTGCATGAAGTCAATCTCCGTTCTAGAAGATCGCTATGTGTACCACCTATTGTGCCCTGCAATCGCAGGGCCCGTTTTCAATGGGCTCGTGAACACAGAAATTGTGCAGAAGAAGAATGGCGTTATTTTGGTTTTTCTGATGAATCTCGCTTTGTAATGAGACTAGATACTTGATGTACACGGTGTTGGGAAACCCCTGGACGCCAAGAAAGTTTCAAATTGAGCCTAATCTAATCATGATATGGGCGGATATTTGGATTGGTGAAAAAACCGATGCACAAATTTACACTGAAACGATTGCATTAAATGTTATCATTCCTTTGCAGACCCAATTGGGTGCTTCCTTATAGCTTATACACGATAATGCATGTTCATATACCGCCAAAGTCGTTATTTATTTTATTTGTTAATATTTACAAACTTAAAACTATACATTATCTTAAATAATAGACTTGATCAAAATTGCCGCTTAGAAAGCTGTCATTGCTTAAGGCGCTCCCCCAGGCAAACCGGCAAACGTATAGAGCACCTCATATTCGTAAAATTCCTCATGTAATCTAGTAACTATTTATTTTTCTAACGAAAAAAGGGTCTTTTGAAAAAATTAAAATGGTCAAGTTTTAGATCATAAAATTATCTATACATTAGTGTATATCGCAAGTAAATATAACTTCTATTTATGAAGTAGATGCACGTATTTCTAATTTTTAGGCTTTCTTTTGAATACAGATTTCATATGTATTTTATATATAATTGAAAAATATGAGACGGCAAAAGTGTTGTTAAAATGTCGAAGATTATTACAATATTTTTATTACTTTTTATATATTTTCAAATAACGAGAAGATAGCCTCTAAAACTAGCAAAATAACCGTATTTGACTAGGGGAAGCGCCTTAAGGTCCCTACCTTATTTGTTTGTTTATTTATTATGGGAAATCAACAGCGTATATGAAACAACAAAAATAAAAATACAATAGAACATCTGGTGTCAGTAAGACCAATTACAGATTTCCACATAATAAATACACGTTGCAGACCGGTGGTTAAGCGTGTGTGTGCCTTCGTGTTTATGTACATTTAACTATGTGTGTATGTATGTGTGTTACAAACATACTTTCCGAAGATAAAATCAACGTCCCACCATGTCCTGCTCAATCGCTGACTTAAATCCCATTGAGCACGCACGGGTTAGGCTTCGAAAAAGAGCTCTGCTCTGAAATATGGTCGCCTTACATACACCACGAAATCTTTTTCACCTGTCAAAACGGACGTGGGTGGCCACTCTGCAATATGATTTGGATGAACTCATGAGCATGCCGATTCGGCGCGATTGTATACGCGTTAACAATACAAATACAGCCTACTAATTATATATGTTACGCAATAAAAACCTTTAAAAACTTTTATTTTTATCTTTTCAACACATTTTAATAACAGGATTAATTAAGCTCAAAAATCCCACAATTAGCTAAAATCACAAAGTCTTTATTGATACAAAAGCAGACTTACTTCATTGAACAGTCGTGCAGAGTAGAGATTGTCGCCAGTCAGCTGTTTCGAGTCTGTGGAGTGTTTGTTAACTTGTCAAGGGAAAAAAATCGTTATTTTATATTTACGATCGAATTTACCCCTATTATTCTTTTATTATTATTACCTATGCTGTTAGTATATAATGCTGTTAGTGGTAGTAATAGCCCGTATATATTCAACTGGCCATAGAGCTCTTGCCAATAAGAATAAAAAAGGTATCATATTTCATTAAAATAGGTGCTCAAGCAAACCTAAAATCCACCCTACCTTAGCAAGAACTACACTTGTAAGGATGTGTAAATTGAAATTTTATTGTTTCAAATACATTATTTCTATTTACAGGTTTACAGATTCCTGAGTGATTTCTTATTGACATTCATCGTGTCTTTCGTCGCATTAATACTTATTGATTCACCAATCTCAGTTCTTATCAAAATAGCTATAGGTCCTGGTTAGTACAAAATACTAGAATATTATTCTATGCATAACGTTACAATAAAGCAGTAGAAACCGTGTGTCTGTACATTGAGTAAATTTATCAAAAAATGAGTGTAGGCGACTTAAAAAAGAGTAACAGAACACACAGAACAAGCATTTTCTTTAATTTTTGTTTGTGTCTATCTGTCTGTATGTGCACGCTAATCTCCGAAACTACTATACGGATTTTCTTGCAGTTTTCACAGGTAGATTAAGCTTAGCTTGGGGCAACACTTAGGTTTAGTTTCATTGAAATCCTACGATAGCAAAAAAAGGAATGGTCATTTAAACATAATTTTAAATTCCTTGCTCGCGCTGATAGTGTCGACCTAAAGTCTAACTGTTTTTGCCACGGCCAACTTTACGTGGCCTGCTCGCGGGTCAGTTATGCATACAATCTATAGAAAAATCGCGAATGTCGCGTAAAAAGATATTCTTTAATTTATGTGTCGCATTAGAATCAATCGCAATTAAATGGATTCTCTTTCTCAGTAGTGAAATGGGGACTGTTCATACAAACAAAGCTTACTGAATTTCTCGATTTGTCAGACATGGGTGCGTAATAAAGCCGACTTTCACGAGGACGAAGTCGCGGTCACCAGCTAGTATAAAATATAGTATTTTATATTTTGTTATAAAAACATAGTAATAAGCATTGCTATTTATGCATATTTATGCAAATAACATACATTCTCTCAAACTACTTTATCGAAGTCAATACACATAAAAAAGCTATTATTTGTTACCCCGTTAGAGATACAGCGTAAAGTTATGTATGTATGTGTATTATTTGTTTGTTATCGTTATTATCATTATCACGTAAAACTGCAGATCTAATTTATATGGTTTTTAGATAGTATTTAAAAAAGGTTTGTATTTGGTACCTGTGTGCAATGTGTTGAATTTTCATAAAGAAAACATATATCAAAAACAAATATTTAAAATGAAGAAACAAAGGTTTAAGTGTTTTTTGATAATAAAACTTTTATACGTAACATATTTGTGATTGCTTAGGCGTGTGTTTGTCCATTAGTAACTTAACGATTTGGGTATTTATTTTCGATAAACTTCTAAGTTTATAGAATTAAATATAACAATATATTACATATTTATATTAACAACTCTTGTAATATAACTAATTTCTTGTCATAGGACCAAAAGCACCTCGTTCAAACAAACAAAATGATGACAAATCTAATGGACAAGCAGAAAACAATAAATTACATCAATGACGGACGCCGACAGAACTAATTTGTAATGTCATTCATTTTCTTATTGTCATAGGACCAAAAACACCCCGACCAAACAAACAAAATGTTCAGAATACTAATGGTGGACAAACAGAAAACAATTACACTAATAACGGACGTCAAGAAGGCAAGACAAGATTGTAATTAATAAAAATTATTTAGTTACGTATTACATTTTGTAAATATCACTTAAAAATACAAATAATATGAAACCTGTAATTTAAAACGCCTATTATCATTTGTTTTTAACACTATAAGTTTTCGAAAAATGTTTCAATTTTACTCCCACACATAGATAATGCTTAGGGAGTATTAACAGCAATTAGCAGTAAATTGAATGATATTTGTTTTAAAAATAGGTATAACTGTAATGAGCCTTATTACACCACAACACAATAACAAAGCTTTTTGAAAATTCAGGTGATATTATTTCATAATAGGAAAACAGAAAGTACAAAAATCGAAGTGAAACAAAAAACATTGGTTGTTTATTTATTTCTAATCTCATGTTTTACACACGTAGGGTATGTATATGTACTCGTATGTACCAGAGATGTGATTTATTTGAAATACATCTATTTAAAAAGCAAATACAAAATGCAAAATATCTATTTTTATTTTGCATTTGAAATACTTTTTTCAAAATGCATTTTGTATTTTATTTGAAATAATCTACATAAATATTTAGTATTTGTAAAATGCAAAATGGTTTTTTTTTTTAATTTTTTCATTCATATTGCGTATTTTTCATTCTTAAATTCATAATTATTTTATTTAAAAACGCACCCATCCTGTTGCCAGCAATAATGTCAACATTGCAAGTCAGTTTGTTTCTGTGCCAATGCCAATACCAATAACGCCAATACTACAATAGACCTGGAAACACTTCCAGGTTTGTTTTCGTTTGGTAGAATGATTATGAGGTCATATAGACTGAACATGAAAGATGAACTTTTCGAACATAACTAGTGTTAAAATCAGTGAAATAAGTATTTTATTTGAAGGAAGTATTTTGAAAATACCTACGAGTATTTTATATTTAAATACTTTTATTCAAAACCATCTTGTATTTGGATTTGTAATAAAAAAATAATTAAGCATTTGCATTTTGTATTTAAATACTTGAAATAAATTATTTTGCTTATCTCTGATATTACACGTTTCCCAGAATATGGTTGTAAATAAAAATGATACACATGCTCTGTAACATGTTACATGACATGTGTATCATTTTTATAATAATTTTATATTAATTTATCTAAAGTTTATATTAATTTGACATAATACTTATTGTTTACGTATATCATTTCTACAATGGAAAAGTCAGATTGAACTGTTTCGTCAAGCAATTCAGCCCCTGCCTTTAATTACCTTACACTTCATACATTCTCTTACCGTTGCTTATCAACACCAACTTGTAAGAAAGCATATTTTGTACAAAGATATAAAATAGTGTTTTGATCACTCCCTGTAATAGTGAACTTACATTGCAACACACATTACAATCTGGTTTACATTTTTTTGTAAAACCCGGATCGGATCTATCGTTTTTTTTTTATCAGTTGTTGTAACTAGTCTATTCTCATAAGTCTAAGAATGAATTAAATGTAGAGTTGATTAATTATAGTGTACCATAATGGATCATGAACGTACAGTAATAACGTATTATGTAATTTATTAATATAACACATTATATTAACAAGAAAATTCTAATACTATAAAACCTGTAAAGTATGTACTTGTGTAACATTGAAAAATTAGGAGTAACGTTGGAATAACGATCATAATATTTAATTGTATTTTAATTAGATGTAGCATACTTTAATAGTACTTTAATAAAGGCTATATTTATTTTACAAAAAAACTTTTTTTTTCGAACTAAATACCTATGTTAGTAATGCACTGATATTAGTAAGAAAATGTTAGCCGCTTAGTGACCTGGCTGTTTCTTGCAGGTTCATCTCAGTGTGGGTTCTTTACGAACCAGTAATACATTTAACGTTCAGAAGTGCCTCTTAATAAGGTTCAGTTAAATAAAAAGCCGGCTAAGATGTCGGCTTTATGATACGCAACGAAATAAAAAACATAAGACTAATTAAATAAAACAATTCGTTATGGTTTTTTTTACTACAATCTAACTTTTCATCTACTTATTAATATAAGTAGAAAAAACCCAAATTTTGAATTAATAATAATATATAATATTCTCAGACATTTCACACAGCGCCATCTAGTCCCAAAGTAAGCAGCACAGCGCTTGTGTTATGGGTACGAGACAACTGATATACTACTTATATACTTTTCTTTTGTAAATAAATACATATTATACATAAACACATAGACTCGGGGCGGGAATCGAACCCGCAACCCCCGTTTACTTTCCTACGCGCTTAGCCGGTCGCAACGAAGGTCGTCAAATTTTGAATTAGATCAGTTTACGAACAGATATGTGTATACGTAATATGCATTTACAATTTTATTATCATCTGTTAAAGCCATAAATATCGTTACAAGGAAAACATAGGAATTTTTGTTATAAATAAAATGTTTATTATTGCAATGTGCGTTAGTTTATACATTCATATAATAGCATTTTAAAAATATGAAGCTCAATCAAAATTATCTCCATTGGCCTTAATACAATTCTTCAAACGTTGTGGCCAGTTATCGATTGAAACACGCATTTTCTCGTTGGGAAAATTCGGTACTGCTAATCTTATGGAATTTTTTAGGGACTCCAAATTATCATGGCGTTTAGAACATGTAATACTCTCTAAAAGAGACCATAAATCATTATCAAGTGGCTTAAAATCGGGACTAGATGACGACCAGTCTTCAGCTCTGATAAAGTCAGAAACGTTCCATTCTAGCCACGCTGGTGTGGATTAAGGTTTATAACCCGATACTGAGTCTTGCTGAAAGGGCCTTTCTTGGTTACGGAACATGGTGTTGTTAAAAGGCTTAACTACCGTATCAAAAAACGTATCTTGATACACCTGGGCCGATGTTTTGATCACCTTTTTCACAAAAATATGGCTCAGTCACTCATTGATAGTTAACACCGCACCAAACCATCACTAAAGCTGGATAATGCCCACGTTGTATCCTACTGACTAATCAAGAAGCTTTTCTAGAGTTTTGAGTATAAACTCGGTCATTCTGCTCAATAAAATATTGCTTGATAGTAAAAACTCTCGTCAGTAAATGCATTTTTTTTGTGACCTCCCTTTGAGTATCGCCTAAGAAGTTGTTTTGATTTTACCACCTTATTCATTTTTGAATTATCGGTTAAGTAATGACCAGTGCGCCTCTTATGAACTGCAAGTCCTATGTCATCTTTTGAAATACGCGACACATTTCTGGGTGCTATATTCATTTCCCAGACAAAACATTTCGGGCAGGAATCGCCATTTTAGTACGAATACTATCAATAGCCTGATACACAAACATTCGACTAATACCAAGCGGATGGAGAGTTTCGAAAATTTCATTTAGCTTCATACTTTGTGTAATGCTATCACAGCAATTCAGTTCTCTTTATCACCTCACATTTTAATATCACAGGAATATTTGACAAAGATTGGCGCGTAAATGAGAGAACACTATGAATATTCATATGACAATGACAGGTTCCAAATTCAAATGTAATGTTATTGTTTTTTTTTTATTGTAAGCCAGTCAAGGGTGCAAATTTTTATTTTCGTTCGTACAAACAGATGTTAAGGGCGTTCTCACAAAAATGATAAATAACTAATATCGCGCAGCAGTGATGCGCTAGGGTGCAAAATGCTCGCTTCTTGACGCACACAGTTACAAGGCAGAGGTGCGTTACATTGCAATACAGTTTACACTAACTTATACAATCGAGCAAAACATACAAGTAGGAAACGTTTTGTTATACTAACGAAATGTAAATAGTAATTAGAAAGCATTATTTATTAAAAACTTAAAAGATTATTGACATTATGAATGTTAACACTTACAAACATAAATGTCATAAACATCAATACAAAAATAAATTCATTTTCCGAGCAAATAATAAAGTTCATCAAAATCACCGCTTAAAAAGTTGTTTTTGCTTAGGGTCTTTAGTAGACTGGTAGCATTACCTCTTTGAAAAACCAAGCTAATTCAAGCTAAGCAAAATAATAAAATAAGAAAAAGTTGCCAGAATGAGGGTCTTCTGTAAAAGCCTCGACTAGTCACTTACAAATATGGAAGACTAGTCGATGGGCTTTGAACTCTTAAGGTCTCAAAGTCTCGACTGCAAAGGTGCACATATGAAACTTTAAACATAGTTGCTATTTACGCCGCTTCAAGTCCTCGGCAGTGCTGGCTGCAGCACACGCTGACTTGAAAATTAGACAGCTAGTCTTGCCATCAATACATTGGCGGAGGCAGGTCTTGTTTGTGTTTCCTACTAAAACGAAATATCAAATAAACAATTACCTGTACAAAACCGACTACTGAATGGAAACTGAAACTCTCTTCTCATTCCTAAATTCACCTCTATTGAAAGTCACGGGATAGTGACTTATTACTACTTGTTATTACCTACTCTCTAAAGCTTGGTGGTACAAAATGCGTCGCTAAATAGTTGTTAGCCTAAGGTTCGCCCATTTAATATTGCGGACATTACGTAATTTTTTAATAAAATTTTAAGGCGGTTTTATTATTATTATTTTTTATTTCTCCCTTTTGAATGATCTTGGTCTAAATAAATATCTAGTGCAGGTCTACAATTAACTTCTTTTTAATTCTGGAGCGCAACGATATACATATAAGAAAATCATCAATAAAAGTAAAGGTTGTAACCAGGTTGCGTTATTTGGTGTATCTTTGAAGTCTAAGCTCCAATACCAGTGAAATTAAAATGGGACCACCTCTGAAATATGACCTACCACACAAAAAAAGAATCATCGAAATCTGTTCATAATTGGCGGAGTAATCGCGTAACAAACATACAAAAAAAAAGACATGCAGTTGAATTGAAAACCTCCTCATTTTTCTGAAGTCAGTTAAAAATGATAATGAATTTTGTTTTTGAGATTTGTCAAGGCAGTGATTACGATAATGATGCCCATTTTAATATCAAGATCACGGATTTTAATTTTATGGATAGAATTACGATTAAAATTACATTGGGGTGTTATTTTTGAGGTATCTTGTGGTACCGATTATAAAAATGATGTCGTTTAACCAATACGAGGTGGCGGACATGATTTATCGATATGGATGACATATTGTAGGTTTCTTGGAGCGCTGATTACGATAATGACATTCATTTTCAAATCCAAGATGGCGAATATTACTTTTTTAGATAAATCGACAATCTAGGTTTCTAGGGATTTGTAAAAGAACTTTATTTCCTTAATCAGCACCCAGCGGAACTATCATACCGATTCCTCAGCTCGGAGGGGAAAGATGTGGCAAAGAAAGGAATAAACTTAACAAAGGAAACGTATCTTTGGTGGTAATTAAGACGTATATTTCCTTTATTCGTTTGCAACCTACTTAAATAAATACATAAAAATAGCTTAATGCTAAAAAAGGAGAGGTTTTACAAAATATTTGTATACTCAGCGGCAGTAGCCGGGTGTAAGGTTCTATACTAGTCCCTTTCTTACAAACAAATAATAATTTCTTGTACACAAGATTCTAAATTAATTCCTAGGTTAATTGAAATAGTTATATTATAATAAATAAATATCACACATAAATTCTTTAGTTACACCACCATCACTTCGACTTCTTAAAAGAACATAACAGTTTCAAATATTCTCTGACAGTAAGTGCACATTGGCATTTAATAAAAGCTATTGTACTGTCCTTGAACACTAGGCACTGGATGTAACTTCTTATGAACGCGGCGGTAGCCAAGGAACGAACTCACCACTGGTTGATGTAGCAACACCAAGCCGTCAAGCTGTCTAAGTATCTTATTTTCTTAAGCTAAGCCAAAAAGAAAGAAAGAACACCCGTCCAGCAACTGAAATGCGTTAAAATAAAATAAATTTAGTATGCGTGTAATAGATTTTGATATTTTAAACAAATGGTTATTTTTTTTCTTAGATTATTATTATTAACATTTTCTTATTTTTATTACCTTATTATAATTCTAATACGCTATTATAAAGAAATTATGTCAAAAACTTGATTTATTAGTAATTTTAAAGTAAAAGGTATCTGATTTGACTAACTGCCATGATATAAATACTTTGTGGGGTAGTAGCTGATTTAGTCTTCGGTGAGCAGCTGTACTGGACAAAGTTAAGTAATTGGTTATTTCTATATTTAATTTCAATTGTTGCTGTCTAAGGTTATAATATATTGTTATTATGTGCTAAGTAATGTAATATGTTATTATGTAATTGTGTAATTTTACTGATCCATTTTGTTCTTAGCTTATAGTAATTAATATCATATTTTGTAGTTGTTAAAAACCTGATAATTATTATAGAATGATATAATGATATTACAGTTTTCTTTCGTCTTATTTATACTTACCCTCTTTAAACAATTTGTCGACAGACATTAAAATAGTTCATAATCAAACACGGTCAAATAAATAATTCAATAATAGTAATTCAAAGCTTCTTCTCACTGCTATATCTAATAGAATCTATTACGTGCACATCAAGCTAGGTGTAATAGAAGCTACAAAAGCAAAAGGTCAAAAGTCACAAGTTATTCATCACACGGTACAATAAAATGGTAGTTCGCACGTATGCAACATTAGGCTCACAGTAATAAGCAACTCACCTGTAAACAGTATTTACCGGAGCTCCCGCTCTCTTACGCTATGCCATGCGTGAAGCAAAACAATAATATGTAAAGTAGCCAGCGTTTATTAAATCTGAAACGAACGTAAAACATTAGCAACTTCATCCAATGTCAAATCACCCTTAATTGTAAATAAACCCTCGATGATAATATTTACCTGGCTGCCACAGTTTTAAACACTTCAAACATTTGAATAAAAAATAAAGTGCATCCAAAATAATAAAAATCAAATTTATACAAGTCACCAAGCGTACGCAACAGTGACGTCTCCAGCCCTTAGTCATTGGTCCAGAAGTCGTATTATGAACTTTTAGAAAACCATTCAATTTCCAGGCAATTCATTATAAGCCCGTAAATTGTCTTGTTTAAATTCCTATTATGAATTGCCAAATAACCTGCCTGGTTAAACAGTTCGCTGAATTGCTTATTGTCTTTGCCTTGTTTCTTCAACTTGAATCGGCGTTCAAAAAGTAGTAGCGTCATATTTTATAGATAAGTTACGGTTCTTATGTCTTGGTATAAATATGTTCCATAATATCATTTTAAAATGTTTATAGTTTTTATTTTGCAATTCACATACTTTTTAATCTATATGTGCCTTCAAAAGCTGTACTTTAACATATACAACAACATCTCGATTTATCAACACGATAAGATGTTTCGAACACACTCGTCAACAATAGAGAAATCTTTCTAAACAATGAGAACCATCTATTGTTAATTTGAATATCCTGTACGAACGTAGACATACCCTCCTACACTAACATTTTAAACTAAAAATAATCAAATTGCCTACGCTTTGTAGATGAACAAAGCCTGTTAAAACAACAGGGAAGTAATCAATAAAACACAGAACAGATATATTATTTCACATAATTTTATGTTAGTACATATAATAATGATCTCATTCTGTAAAGCACCTATTAGCTTTGTTCTCTGTCTCATGTCTTTTAAGTTCACTTCTTTGTTGTTGTGACTATTTATTATAGTATTAGCAGACTTTTTATATATTAATTTTACATCTAACCATTTAGAAAAATAATCATATATTACTAGGTAATTTTTTTTCTGAATTCCATTATATCTATTCCTAACTTTAAAAATGGTATTTGAGGTATGTTATGCGGTAATAAAAGTTCTTTCACATTACATTACACATCACAGTTTGGCAAATAAAACATTTTCTAACATATTTCTCTAAATGTGTATCAATTTTAGGCCAATAATATAACTTTCTTGCCATTTGTTTCATCTTACTCATACCTAGATGACCTTCATGCACCTTTTTAATAATTGATAACCGTAAGGCTTTAGGTTTTACTAATCTGTGATTCAAAAATAATAAGCTTTCATCAACTGAAATATCTACTTTAAATTTATAATAATAATGTAAATATTCAGGTACTTTCTTGATACTTTCTGACCATCCATTTTTAACAAATTCTATAATTTTATTAAGTTCTTGATATTTTAAAGTTTCTGACATTAATTCTTGTTTCTGTTCATCTGGACATTGTAACTGTGAAGCTAGAAAAATACAGTGAATAACTTCGTACATGTATGAGTCATCAGTATCAGAACAATCTAAGTATGACCTAGACAATAAATCTGCAATAAATATTAATTTTCCTTTAAAATATTTAAAATCAAACTGATATTTTAATAATTTTAATTTTAATATTTGAAATCTAGGCGATGAAATTTCATGTACTCATTTTTTTAACAAGCTCTCTAAGGGTGTATGATCATCATATATTATAAATTTTTGACCATATACATAGTAACGACATTTTTTAGTTGCCCATACAACGCTTAAAAGTTTTTTTTCTATTTGTGAGAAGTTTTTCTCAGCAGGTGTTAAACTTCTGGATGCAAAACTAACAGTTTTACCGTTTTGTAACAAACAACAACCAAGACCATCCTTAGATGCATCACACTGTATGACTATAGGTAATTTACTATTAAAATTTTGTAAAACCGGAGCATTATTTATAAATTGTTTTAAATTATTAAAAACGTTTTCATGTACAGTTGTCCAAAGCCAAGTTATATCTTTTTTTAATAATTCCTGTAATGGTGATATCATTTTAACTAAATTAGGTACGAATTTACGTAAATAATTAATCATTCCTAGAAAATTTTTTAACTCTTTTTATTACATGGACTTTTAATATTAGTAATAGCTTTTATTCTTTCTGGGTCAATTTTCATTCCTTCTTTAGAGAAAATATGACCAAAATATTTTACTTCCTTAAGTTTATATTGAAATTTATTCTTATTAAAACGTACATTACATTGTTTCGCTCTTTCGAAGACTTACAATATTTTATTATGCTCTTCCTCAAAGTCTGCATATATCATTAGATCGTCACAGTAAAACACCTGGTATATCACCAAAGGTACTTTCGTTATATTTTTGAAAAACTTTTGGCGCTATTGACAGCCCAAAAGGTAACCTTAAAAATTTATAACATCCAAATGGAGAATTAAATGTGCAAAGATAGCCAGAACTTTCACTTAATTGAATAATATAAAATCCATCGGACAAATCTAAAACGGAAAATATAGACTTATTACCTAATTTTGGAACTATTTCTCCCAAAGTGTGTATTAAATGATGCAGTCTTATTAATACTTTATTAAGATCCCTTGGATCAAGACAAATTCTTAATGATTTGTTTCTTTTCTCAATTATTACTAAATTATTAACAAAGCTTTCCGATTGTTCAACCTTCTTAATAATACAATGTTTCTCAAATTTTCTTAATTTTTCTGCTAGACAAGCTCGCAGAGCATTCGGTACTTGCCTAGGAGGTTTTACTACAGGCTCAGCTCCTGCTCGAGTGTGAAGTTCCAGTGGCTTATTCAATTCACCGACTCCATGAAACAGTTCATAATATTTTTTAATTATTAAATTCTTATCGTCGACAAGGCTGATGTTATTAATGTTAACATTTTTAAGCAGATTTAATTCAATTAATGAATACAATCTAAGAATGGGTCGAACCTTTTCTTATACTATTAAAAACTCTGTATTTAATATGTTATTATTTTTAGAATAAACTTTTAATAGTTTTTTCCCAATGGGTATTATCTGTGTACCCCCAAATGCTTCTAAAACTTTTTTCACTTGGGTATAATTATCATGTATATAATATATATCGTTATTGAATGTATGTATATTGTATATATGTTTGTATTTATATATGTCAAATTTATATATTGAGTCCTTACATATGAAATTAGCGTTTTGCCGTACTTACTACTTTGATCTGAAATATCTCCTCTTTGGTTAAGAATTCCAAATTCAAATTTATAAATTCATTTAGCTGGTACATTTGAGTTTTGAAAACAGTCATTCATTTGTTTTTTCCTCATTATTTTTTTCTTTGGCGTCGCTTATTACCGCACAATGGAAAACATGAAATATCGGTATATTTACGAGTACGAGTTCTACCGTGGCACCAGTGCTGCAGAAACAGCTCGAAGGATTAATGATGTGTACGGCGCTGGTGTCGCAATAGAAAGCACGGTACGTTTTTGGTTTCAACGTTTTCGTTCTGGAAATTTCGACCTTCAGAACCAACCCCGTGGACGGCCGGAAACCAAAGTGGAAAATGAAGAATTAAAGGCTATTGTGCAAGCGGATCCATCACAAAGCACTTCAGAGATAGCTGCAGGCTTCGGGGTAAGTGACAAAACTGTATTAATCCACTTGAAGCAAATCGGGAAAGTAAAAAAACTTGAACGATGGGTACCTCATGAATTGAGTGAATCGAACTTGCAAACACGCGTCGACTGCTATGTTACTTTGCTCAACCAACACAATAATGAAGGGATTTTAAATCGAATCATTACTTGTGATGAATAGTGGATACTGTACGATAATCGGAAGCGCTCGTCGCAATGGCTGAACCCTGGAGACCCAGCCAAATCCTGCCCTAAACGAAAATTGACTCAGAAAAAGTTACTTGTGAGTGTTTGGTGGACTAGAGCCGGTGTCGTTCACTACAGCTTTCTAAAATCTGGCCAAACGATTACGGCAGATATCTATTGTCAGCAACTGCAAACCATAAAGGAAGAACTAGCTGCTAAACAACCGAGATTGGTCAATAGCTCTAGGCCACTGCTGCTTCACGACAACGCAAGACCACACACTGCACAACAAACAACCACTAAGTTAGATGAGCTACAATTGGAATGTCTGCGACATCCACCGTACTCCCTGGACCTTGTATCAACAGATTACCATTTTTTCCGGAATTTGGACAACTTCTTACAGGGAAAAAAATTCAACTCAGATGCGGCAGTCCAAACCGCCTTCAAAGAGTTTATTGATTCTCGCTCCCATGGTTTTTTTAGTAAAGGTATCAATGAACTACCTATGAGATGACAAAAGTGCATAGATAACAACGGTGCATACTTTGATTAATTAAATATATTTTACAAAAAAAAAATTGACTTTATATTCCTCCCGTACAAAACGCCAATTTCATATGTAAGGACCCAATATTTATATGTTACTGATATATTGATTGTATGTTTTTTGTTACTGTATTTCGTATTCAATATTATTTATATTTAGTTTCATAATATTGTGTTACACAGTGTCTATCTTTCTTTCATTATAAAATTTCTCACTCGCGGGTCCGCTGGGAGAAATTTCTTGTAGAAATAAACGGTACCTTTTGCTCTTTTTTCTGTTTGTATATGACGTGTGTGCAATAAATTGTTAAATAAATAAATAAACAATAAATATTAATTAGTGTTGCTGGATACAGTTGCTAATTGTTTACTCAGCTTTTGATAGAAAGTTTGTTTAGTTTATTATTTTAAAATTAATGTCTTAGTTTAAGATAGATTATTTTGGTCTATTCATTACGGTAACATGCATAAACATATAAAGTTGTTTGGTCGTCTTCGGCGAATACAATGTGGTAGTTACGGGGTGCATGGAATGTCGAGCTTTTCAATGTTAAATCTTTTAAAATCATTTAAAAATCACTGTTAAAATCAATAAGATTTTTGGGTAAGATTATCTTAAAGAAACCAAAACGAATTAAATTAACAATTATAGTATTGACGCGAGTGCTTTGAAATGAGAAGCGCAAAAATGGCGTGCCACGTGTGAAGGATTTTTCGAAGCGCACACGGATCACTTTGGCTCGAGAACTCGAAAAGTGCAGACGAAATCATTGTGAGTACGTTAATTTATAATTTATTTGTAATTCTAATAATAGTTTTAAGTTAGAGTTAATAATAATTTTGATTAAATTTGGTTATAATATATGTGCTGTGGTATTTATAGAAAGTCTATTGTTAAAATTATTTATTAGTTTATAATGAGTGATTCAGAAAATAACGATGGTGACGTCAGCCCAGCTGACGTCACTGTTTCTAAAAACTCATCAACCTGGTTTTTATCCGTCGTTATATATAAATCTTAATTATAGAATAGTTTGTAACAGTATGTACACCTGTAAAGACAATGGATTAACAACCCCTCATTATCTGGTTACGTTTTAATATCAGAAACACGTAGGTACGTATTTAATAGCCAAAAGTCAGTGACCTATTATTACTTAATACTAAATTGATTATTATTAACGTATTAAGTACTTCGTGTCTGTAATCCTTAAATGTGTAAATTACGCATCATGACACGCACACGCGATTATTTCGATTTTATCAGTAAAATGTTACCAACAATTAATAGAGTGCCAAGAATTTGTTCAATAGTTTATTGGTATGTGAATTAGTACATTTCGATACAAGTGTGGAAAGTATGTCATTGCTTCACGAGTCCCTGTTTGTTGACCCAAGCCGAAGGCGCGGGTCAACAATAGGGACGAGTGGAAATGACAAATCCGCACGTTCATCGAACGACGTTTCTTAATACATTTGCGAAAAAAATGCAGAAATGTAATTTCGCGGGAGTAAGCGGTTTCTATGCATTCAGCCAATTCATAATTTATCTAAATTCAAAATAATTTGAATTGCGTTATTTATATATTTACATTATGCATATACAGGGTGTATATGAAAACGGGACAGTTACTTTAATGGATGAAAGGGCATAACTTTAGTATGTAGTTACAAAAAGAATTATCGAAAATAATGCGTACACCCCTATGGGGGTTTTCAGGCTGTATTTCAGTAACGGATGAAATTATTACAAAATAAAAAAAAACTGTAACTGTACACGATCAACCCAATTTTACGAGAAATGGTGGGGATAACACTTGAAAATTAAAACGGTCATAACTCTTAAACGGATACGTTTTTTTCGATAATTCTTTTTGTAACTACATACTAAAGTTATGCCCTTTCATCCATTAAAGTAACTGTCCCGTTTTCATATACACCCTGTATATTAAAAAAATAAATTTATTTTAAATTTAATTCATGTATTAATAGTATTAACGCTTTAAAATAGTCATTTCATACAAAAATTCTGTACGCTACACTTTTTGATTAAAAACCTCCTTCCTGCATTTGGATATTATATGCTGAAGGAAAACGAAAAGCACTAGTGTGGCAAAGAATAACTTTCCGCACACTAAACACACATGGAAAAGTCTACTTTTTGAGCAAATGTGTTAAAAATATATTATGCTCTAAGGGAGTACATGATGACACACACAGATAATGCTGTCGAGAACTCCAACTAAGCCAGATTTAATACTATCCACAAGGGAAATGCCTTTCTGCAACTCGGGAACTGCATTACTGCCCTCAAATATCAAGTAAAGTTATGATAGCCTGCCGTGTTTTACATAATCTAAGTACAAGGGCCGGTATTGATATTCCCGAGTTGACAGAATCAGAAGCCGAAAGATACAGAAGAGTTCTCTGCGTTCCCTTCGGCCGCTTTTTCGGATCGAACTCTACGGGCTGGCTGAACTATATTAGCGCAAATGTTGAAAAGTAATACGTAATATAAAACTCTACACGAGTAATTAGATATCATATGAGTAAACTAAATGAAATCTATTTACTCAATTTTAGTTTTTCTTTATTTTTATTATATTCTTATATCTTTTCTTTATATTCTTATTCTTTATTTTAAAACCTCGAGAATTGTACCTGAAAACATACAATTTGTTTTGCGACTGGAAAACCACGAATGGCGCCAATTCCTTCTCAGAGTCCGTATTTCTTAACTATTTCAACGAATTAACCAAGACTAAGAAACCGTCGACACTTACTCGACTCTATGCTGAAAGCCACATTGAGAATCAAACAAAACATTGATATTTCAAGCTACTCAAAGTTCGTGACATACTTAAAACGGCTGTCCAAGGGTAATAAGCCAAAGAAATCTAGAGTGCTAAGGTGCTAACCTCCCAAAACATTGAGCGTTTTCTAAATTTTGCGCCTGACCACAGTTTTCTGGCTGTAAAAGTAAGGACCTACTTAGTACCTATTTATCTACAAACCTACTGTACTTTAAAGTTTTCGTGTAAATACATGTCGGAAAAGACACGGGGCAACTCGCGCTTTTGCAACTCAGCCATGAGAAATAGGTACCTAATCTTACAAGAGGCGAACTACTCCATAAAATACAACATCAAGACAAAGTTAATGTGCAAACGGCAGAAAACTCTTTGTAACAATTATTACGTAGGTAATTGGAAATTTAATAATGGCAAACGATCCGTCGGAGAAATGCTATCGCACCGGCCGCCATAGTCTAACAGACTGTGCGCCGGCCCCGACGTTCCGTTAGCGCGTCCTCGGAAGTAGCGCTTTGCCATAGTATAGTCAAATGAGTGCCTTTTATGATTTCCACCGACATACATATTTTTTTATACTGTTTACAGGTTAATTTTCGGCGTGAATGAGGCCTGTCGTAGTAATGAATTACTAAAGATAACTATAAACGACATCCAGAAACACTCGGAAAATTTATTATTGATCATTTTAACTGATACGAAAACAAAAATTGATAGAACGTTCGTGATACGGCAAGAATACGTAAATATCGTCGAAAAATATCAAGCTTTACGGCCCGCTAATACAAAAACCAACAGGTTTTTCATACAATACCATGGCGGAAAATGTACTCGGCAACCTATTGGAATCAACAAAATAGGTGCGATGCCAAAAAAGATTGTCACATTCTTGAATCTATCAAATCCCGAACAGTACACAGGACATTGCTTCCGTAGAAGCTCTGCCACCCTTGTAGCAAATTCAGGTGCTGATCTCACAGAACTGAAACGCCACGGAGGATAGAGGTCCAGCACAGTAGCAGAAAGCTATATCGAAGATTCGATCGAAAACAAAGCCAAAAGATGCAGCCGAATGGTTGACAGTATAAATCTGAAACCTGTTGACCCGTGGGCGCCGCTATCTCCGGCGAGGCCTTCAACTTCGAAAGGAAACCCTGGTGAAACCAATACATTACAGCTTTCTCAGCAACGGCAACCACAAACTTTTCCAAATGCCCAAGTCTTATCTAATACGACCGTTTCAGAATCAAACAAGAATATAACACTGAATTTAGAAAACTGTTCTAATTTCACTATAAATTTCTAATTTTTATATTCAATAAAATAAAATGTATATACTTATACAATAAAATTTGATAAATATAAATACTGTACAACTATTTATTTTCTCGCAGTCAGTGGTAAAAAGTAGAGTACATAACTCGTAAAAAAAATTCATTCGGTCCTTGTATCCCTCGCTCCTCTCAGGATTCTAATCTCGAATCCTTCGCTGCTCTCGGGATCCAACTTAGTCCCTTGAATTAAATCCCCTTTTTTTTCACTTGTTGTGTAATCTACTATTTTTTTATTTTACACATAAACTCACCGTGTATCACATTTACATGATTTTGTTATAACAACTTCTTCTTCTTCTTCGTCGTCACACTCTTGGCAGAGTGGTCGTGGTCGTCACATCTGGGGCGGCAGCAAGCTTAACAATCCGTCGCCATTCCTCCCGTACTGTAGCTATATAACAACTTAGCTTCTTTTAATTTTTACCTACAACCACGTAATCAAAGGTGTTGAAAAAAAAATATAAATCTACATCATATTTCTAATCGACTGGATGATTTGAAATGGCATTTAAAGAAAATATTCTTGATAAAAAAAATTCATCATAAGCTCTGAACGGAATTTTTTGATAAAAATTTTGTTTTAAAATCGACCTTATTCCTTACGCATAAGGTCCAACCGTAACAATAATATAGGCATAGAAGGAAATGTTGTAGTAATGGTATAGTTATTGATAGTTAATAGACATATGTTGATAGTAAAATAGATATAGAGGTCAATAATAAAGAAAAAGATATGGTTAAATAGATAGACATATTGTAATTGTATAGTATAGATAGATATAAGACAAGAGAATTGTATAGTGTAGTTAGATATAGATATAGAAATTGATAGTATATAGGTAGATATAGATATGTAATAGTATTAAGGAAAAAATAAATAAAGAGAGTTTATACAAACATACACACACTTACACATCGCACAAACTCACCACATTCACTCACCCGCCCACTGGCTTCCCTTGCCCAACAAGTAACTAATCAGAGGTGTCCGCAGCTCGGAATGCCCGGTCAGACAGAGATAGACACGGTCTATAGATAGAGATAGAACTACTGACCGGGCGCCCGAATCGATATCGCTACAGCCCCCGCCAGTTGCGGACACATCGTTTGGTAATTTAGTAGGCGGGGAACCAGCGAGTGCTACCGCATCGTCGCTGGAATTCGCACACCTCGCGAAATGACAGAGCTTTAGACCAACTGACCTATGTCCTTAACTTTGACGTTATCGTCCCATGACGCCCACCCACTATCCCAGAGTTACAACGCACAGACCGGACGTACTTGACATAGCGCTTCTAAAGAACGTAGATCTAACGCTGCACTCAATAGAGGCGTTACATGAGTTAGACTCTGACCATAGGCCGGTATTACTCAAACTAGGACTTATGACAGACACTCGGACGCTCACAGAACCCGTGACGGATTGGCAGAGTTTAGACGAAACGCTAAGCTCTGACAATTTGTCACGGCTTAACGCGATACCAGACGTTATCCGTTCCGCCGAGGACGCGACCGCGGCGATAGACACGCTCACTGCCCACATCCGCCACTCGGTCTTCTCATGCTCCCATGAGGTCCCGGCGGCGAGCGACCGCCGCCAAGAACGCCGCGACCCGCGCTTACGAGTCGTTTCCCTCAGAAACGAATAGACGTAGTTTACGCGTCCTCCAACGCGAAATCGAAGACCTAATTTCCGAATTTAGGGAAAACAGGTGGAGCGATCTCATGCGAGAGATCGAGCCGACACACCAGGCTTACTGGAAGTTGGCCCGATCTCCCAAATCGGACACGTTCCAAACAATGCCGCCTCTGACGAAACCGAACGGACAGACAGCTTTCGACGATGTAGACAAAGCCGAACTCTTGGCCGACACTCTGGAGGCCCAATGCTCTCCTAGCTCTCAGCCTGTAGATCAGAACCATTTAGACAGTCAATCGCGAAGTAGGCTCCCTACTGCCCGCGACCGCCCCCTGCCAACTCACACCCGCGACGGTTGACGAAGTTCAGGACATTGTCAAGGCCCTTAAACCTAGAAAAGCCCGCGGTAGAGACGGCATCTCCAACCGAGTAGTTGGAGTAGTACTTTTTTCGATGCGCCTTCTCACGCTCTTAGTAGCTATTATCTATGCTGCCATGGCAAACTGCGTCTTCCCAGCCTGCATACAAATGCACCGCCTTACGGAACACATCCTTTAGGGCCTTAACCACGCGAGTCACAATATAGGCACGGGGGCCCTCTTCTTCGATGTAGAGAGGGCGTTTGACAAAGTCTGGCACGCCGGGCTGGTGTACAAGCTGCGCCGGTTCGGCGTGCCCGACGATCTCGTATACATAGTACGGGACTTTTTGTCGGACCGCTCCTTCCGCTATAGAATCGGAGGGGTGCTCTCCTCTCCCCGCCCCATCAGAGCAGGTGTCCCACAGGGCACCGTTTTATCGCCCACGCTTTACTCGCTCTACACGAACGACGTCCCCAAAACCCCGGTGTAGAGCTCGCACTATTCGCGGACGATACTGCACATCACATCATTCACATCAGACCGTAGTCGTTTCAAAGTCTCTCAACTTCTCCAAGTCGCGGCCGCGAGCCTAGGCGAGTGGTTCCGACTTTGGAGAATCGTTAGAAAAGCGCCGCCGTGTATTTCTTGAGGGGCACGCGACTAGTCGCGTCCGCCGCGCTAACACTCTCAGTACTTTCACGCTTTTCGGCCAGAATATCCCTTGGACTAGGAAAGTCAAATACTTAGGAGTCACCCTTGACAGTGCCATGACCTTCGCCCGACACATCAAAATGGTCCACGACCGCGCCGCGTTCGTCTCAATATGCTCATTTGCGCTAAAAGTAAAATATCCCTCTAACATAAAGTTACCTTATATAAGACGTGCATAAGGCCTATCATGACGTACGCCAGCGTAGTATTCACTCACGCTGCGCGCTCTCATATCAACTCCCTCCAAGTTATTCAGTATGGATTCATACGCCCACCACCGGTGCCCCTCCTACGTGCGCAACGTAGATCTGCACTACGACCTAGAATTGCCCTCAATAACTCAATATCTAAAAGAGGCGTCCCAACGCTCCTTTCACCATTCCTCCTTACACTCAAACCCCCTAGTGGTCAGGGCGTCATCGGACACCCCGAACCACGCGTCTGCAAACGCTATCGTTGGCCTAGACATGTGTTAGGCGACAGCGACGACGAATTACGCGTTCGAACTCGAACATGCCAACCTACATACTACGACCGCACCACTACCGGTGGAGGCGAGGACGACCCCCGCGACACCCGTAGAGACGTTTAGAAGTGCGATCGCGTAGCTCTACACGCACACACGCGGGAGTTAAGCCGCATTGTAAACTGCCACGCAGCACACTAGGCACACTAACCGGCCCTCAGGCGCCTCGCCAGCGTCGACCACCTCACGAGCCACGCCGAGGCGCTCAACGCCGCCGCCAACAGTCGTCGCCTGCCTAGGTAATGCGGGCAGCCCCACGCTCAGGGTGGCACTCTCGAAGCCCTGAAGGACATCCTGGAGGCCGTCCTCAGTAACCAAGACCTAGCTCCAACCATTGTTAGGGCAATAGCCAAGCTGGGAGAAGCCCTTCAGGGATTAGACCCGACGTGATGAGCCAGGAGGCTACTAAGCCCGGCCCCGTCATCACACCGCTTGTTCCGACGGAGCGACGGACGGAGCCTCGACATATAGTAGGTCCCCCTACTAAGGACGCTACCGACCACCACTAGGCAGTCATCCTCAATGATCTCGCCGCAGAGGTAGGGGGCGAATGAAGACCACTCTAGGGAGGCTTACAGTTTCGAAGAGGTTCTTCCGTGGCCCCCAAGCGGCCGTGAGAAGGACTTCCACGGATGAGCGCTACTGCTTTCTACCTACCGCACTACACCCACCACCGCCACTACAGGAACACCTGCAGAGTCTCAAGAAGCTTATCATAGAAACCACAGAAGAGTTTCATTTTCAACAACCACCCTGCTCCTGTTCAGTTCAGGTGTGCATAGTGGCCTCGAGGCTATCGGGGATCGTATCCCAGCCGGGTCACGCACATTTTTTGGTCCTTCGAGCCAGGTCTCAAAGGGACTATCGATCTAGTCGCGAAGTAACAGTGTCGGTGTCATCAATCGCGACATCAATAGTGAAGGACCGGAGGACCGCACAGATGCCAAGATGCCTGTAACGCGATCAAGAGCGGGACAGCCTTTCGAAGAAGCTGCACAGGAAGATCTACGGCCCATCCACTACGAAGAAGCTCCACGATCGCTGTCAGATGCCATTCAACCACCACCACAGCCACAGCCAGAGCTGCCATCAGAACCATGCCGCCAACTGAGATGTCCTGTGCACGCATCGCGCCCGCCGTCCCGCGTAAATTCCTGAAAATCAGATCGAGTGCAACGGCTCGCACAGGCCCAAGAAGAAGTAGCGAAATGTAGACTGGAGATGACACTGGCTTGCGTAAGGGCAATCGAAGCCGAGGAGTCTGACGAGGAGCAGTCCAACGGGCAGACAGAAGGGACACGACGGCGCATAGAAGACTGGCTTCATTATCAAGACCCAGCGCCATTGGATACGCCGGCAGAGAAGCCTACCGTATCACAGCCGCAGCAACAACCGCCGTCACCGCCGCTACCGCCGCTAGTCGCGCCCGCCGACCATTATATAGAGAAGAATAGTGCGAGAGCGGAGCGCGGAAACGACGTAATCGGGCCGCAGCCATCGCAAGCGCTGAAACTACCGCAGCCGCTACTAATAGATTCTAAGGCTGCGGACGCATCGATGACGCTGGGACTATCAGAATTAGCTTCGGCCATCGCTTTAGCAGCTCGCACCGCACAGCCAGTGAAGACTCCAAAGTACATAGGCGAGCTGCCGATTTTTAATGGATGCCACAGTGAGTGGCTTCCTTTCAGAGCAGCGGACACAGATACAGCCGAATTTTTCTCTGACATAGAAACGCTGCACGTCTTCGAAACAGCCTTAGAGGGAAAGCCAGAGAAGCGGCATAAAGTTTATTTGTGGCAGGCGAGCGACCTACAGAAATTTTAAAAGCGTTAGAAGCACGCTTCGGTCGCTCCGACTCTATAGCCCTCGCAGAGTTGGAAAAATTAGGAAGCCTACCAAGATTGTAGGACTCTCCGAGGGATATTTGTGTGTTCGCCAATAGAGTGAAGAATAGTGTTGCCACTCTCCGGGTACTCGGGTATAGTGCATTGTGGGCAAACTAACGCCGATGTTGCGATACAGATAGTACGACTTCGCGTCCGAGCGATCGGAAATAGAAGCACACTTAGTGAAGTTCGACAAGTTTGTAAATAAGGAAGCCGACCGCTGCGGTAAATTCACTCCGCCGGAACAAGTGACATCGGAGGATATTCGTAGTAGTTCTCAACGCTCGCATTTTACTTTCGCGACATTGAATGAATATAGAAAAGTGCAGTGTTGTGAAGTGTGTAAACGACCGGACCATGTGATAGTGAACTATGAGAAATTCAAAAGCGCCTATTCGAAAGGGCGCTGGGACATTGCGCGTCAGTGTCATCTGTGTTATCGGTGTCTGCGCTATAAAGCGCCTTCACACAAGTGTAATTTTAAAAGGTGCGGTCGCATTTAAGAGACATGTGCGGCGCAACATATCTCTTAAATGCGAACACTTACCCACTATATCACGCCGTACCGTGCGGGGAGACAGAAGGGACACGACATTGGCGCAGGTAGCGTATTCGAAAAATTATGTAAACAATAACCGCCGAAAATCCGATAAGAGTGAGAGCTCCGTGCATTACGACGACAAGGCAGCACATCAACAAATGAATCAGCTGTACAACTATTTAAACCAAATGCTCCCCTACCCAACACCAAAGAGTGAGCGACCAATCAGAGCTTACCACTAATGGCCTCGCCCACTTTATTTGGACGAGTCAGTATTTGTGTTGAAATTAAGCTTAATTTTAAATAGTAAATATGAATGGTGAATGGTGAATGAATTGAATTTCTTTGTGCATTTAACAAAACATTGTTATTTTTACGTATACTAATTTCTAGTTGTTCCAAAATATTCAACTTAATACCTTTATCACAATTGTGCAATATTTTGAATGTATGACTACCTGATACATTGCGCCCTGTTTCTATAAGATGTTATGCATCTGGCACTTTGGCAATTTGGCTTTCGAGTAAATAGTCGTGTATATATAACAAGTGTACCACCTCACGGAACGCATCCTGAAGGGCCTTAACCGCCCAAGTCACTTCATGGGCACAGGGCTCTCTCTCAAAGTCTGGCACGGGATGGTGATAAAGCTGCGCCGGCTCGGCGTGCCGGACGATCTCGTAAGCATAGTGCGAGACTTTTTGACGGACCGTTCCTTCGCCCTTCAAGGCAGGTGTCCCACAGGACTTTATTTTATCGCCCACTCTCTACTCGCTCTACACGAAAGACGTTCCCAAAAGCCCCGGTGTAGAGCTTGCCCTATTTGCGGACGATACCGCACTTTTCACATCAGAGCGTAGTCGCCTCAGAGTCTCTCAACTCCTCCAAGTCGCGATCACGAGCCTCGGCGAGCGGATTCGACTTTGGAGAATCGAGATCATCCCCAAGAAAACTGCCGCTGTGTATTTTTCGTGGGCACGACGACCAGTCGCGCCCACCGCGCTGACACTTTCTGCACGATTACACTCTTCGGTCAGGATATCCCCTGGATTAAGAAAGTCAAATATCTCACCTTTGACAGTGCCATGACCTTTCGCCACCACATCAAAACGGTCCACGACCGCACCGCGTTCGTCCTCGGCCGTCTCAATATGCTCATTTGCGCGAAAAGCAAAGTGTCACTCAGACGTAAAGTTACTTTATACAATACGTGTGTCAGGCCTATCATGACATACACCAGCGTAGTATTTGTTCACGATGTGCCCACTCATATTAACTCTCCCCAAGTAACAACAGAACAGGCCTACGGTGCTCCTCCTTACGTTTGCAACTTAGATCTGCACTACGATTTAGAATTGCCCTCTATAAGTCAACACCTAAAAGAGGCGTCGGAACGCTTGTTTCAGCGTTGCTCCCTACACGTAAACCCGCAGTGGTCAGGGAATCATCATACATCTCCGAGCACCGCGTCCGCAAACGCTATCGAAGGCCTAGACATGTATTAGGCGATAGCGACGACGACATTACACGTTCGAACTCGAACTTGCCCACTGGCGCATTACGACCCCACTGGCGGAGACAAGGATGTCCCCCGCGACACCTGTAGGGTCTCACGTTTAGAAGCTCCATCACGTAGCACTACACGCACACATGTGGGCCTTAAGACACATTGTAAACTGTCACGCGGTACACTAGGCACATTAATCGGCTTTCAGCCGTCTTGCCGGTCGGGTTCGCTAGAGGCCTGGCCCTCACCCAAATAGGAAGCCCGTTAAAGTGCTCGAAAATGCGAAAAGCTTTCATGGTGACGCCTTGAGCCCGAGGTCCGCCCTTCATACGTGGTATCCCTTGCCTGAAGGAACCCTCAGGCGGTCGATCATCTGACAGGGCGCCTTTAGCGCTCAACGCGACTATTGACGCTGTAAAAGTCACTTGGGCACGTGGCAAGGAAAATATTGTACAATTCAAGTGCCTATAGATCAAGAAATACAAGTTCCTTTATTAGGAGAGCAAACATGGCCAGAATGGCCAGAATGGCCTGGTTTTCCTTGGATGGAGTTGAATTCAAATACTACACGTATCGACAAGGTCACCTTAAAGAATGTGCAAAAATTTAATCAAAGGAAAACAGAAGTATGGGGCCTAAAGGGAGTTAACAGTGACAGGTATGATAAACATAAATTGTTTAGTTTATAATCAATATAATTACTTAGCATTAAATTAAAAAAAAAATATTTCTTGTTCTTAGATCCGCAATACTAGTTTCAAGCGACTTGGCATTTTCTCTCGCAATCTGTATACCCAAAACATGCACAACGAAAGAATTTATAGATATAATGTTGTTCAATATTACTGTCACTTGAACAGCAAAGAGGGGTTCTTTTAATCGGTTCGAGTCTGACGCTACTTAGTCAGTGTAGAGTCGGGCTGGGCGCCCAAGGGTATTTTTTCGCCTCTCAGAAACAAAAAAAATACAAGCGGATTCTGATCTGACGCTTCGTCGGCCGCTGCCGCTACACACTCGCTTAGCTCGCTCGGATCGCGCGTTGTGGTAAAAATACCCAACAAAATCTAATCTACAAGAGTGTTCATACAGAAATTACATAATTAATATCGTAAAAAATTTAAACTTGTAAAGTGGCACTTTAAATCTTAAATGCCTCTACTGCATGTTTTAAATAATTTACAAATGAATTTTGTTAAAGTTTACCCAACGTGAAGCAACCTAAACTTTATCCTGTATTTGTCTCCACAAATGCCTCCCAAGCATTTATTTTTACCATTATACTACATGTAATTTTCGGTTAAAGTCGTGAACAAAATTTTATGACAAAACTATTAATTTTGGATAAAAATAGTGAATGTATTGCGGAAACCATTTATTTCAAAGAACGTGTCATTAAAAATAACAGTAGCTTTATAGACAAAACCATTAATTTTAAATATTGTGAATTGTAGATAGAATTACTAATTTCATAGCTCCTATAATTATATATGTATATAATGTCCCTTAGTTTGACTGTAAGGTAACACATTATCTGTTGAATACACACTCATTAGACATCATTGAGCCTTTTATGTCAGTGTGCTCTATAAGATCTTATCACAAAAATTACACAGATTAGATAAAAAATTAATAAATTGGAACTGAATATACTATACAAACATTATGCCATTTGTAACCAAATCATGATAACTGAAGTAAGCTAACAATGACAAGAAATTTAGTAATATATTTATTTTTAATTATTTTTTTATTTAGTGAGTTAAAAGCGCATATGAATTTGGAACCACCTAATTATGCATTTGATTTAAACCTCTATGAAGCTGTACTGGACCATGAGAAATGCGTGGAGCAGTTGGATTATTTAATTTCGTCTGACAGAATTTTAGGTTTAAGATGTAAGTAATATTTCAAAATAAATTTCGATAATTCTTCAAGTTTGTAAGTGCATGTGCATATTTAAAGTTTTTTTACAGTTCTAGATGCTGGTATGCGTGTACCAAAAGGAATTTTAATAGGTAATTTTGTAGACCTAGGAAACTATCATCAATGTATAGCGATACAAGAAGGTGAAGAAAATTTATATACCCAAGGAAAATATTGTACAATTCAAGTGCCTATAGATCAAGAAATACAAGTTCCTTTATTAGGAGAGCGAACATGGCCAGAATGGCCAGAATGGCCTGGTTTTCCTTGGATGGAGTTGAATTCAAATACTACACGTATCGACAAGGTCACCTTAAAGAATGTGCAAAAATTTAATCAAAGGAAAACAGAAGTATGGGGCCTAAAGGGAGTTAACAGTGACAGGTATGATAAACATAAATTGTTTAGTTTATAATCAATATAATTACTTAGCATTAAATTAAAAAAAATATATTTCTTGTTCTTAGATCCGCAATACTAGGTTCAAGCGACTTGGCATTTTCTCTCGCAATCTGTATACCCAAAACATGCACAACGAAAGAATTTATAGATATAATGTTGTTCAATATTACTGAATTGGGTTTGAATTATCATGATGATTCCTGTCGCCTTGCTGATGATAAACCCTGGGTTCCTGCTGATTATCTTGCCATGTACGTATTAATTGTTATAAGTATACTTAACAATTATGGTCTCTCATATCTCCTCTCTCATAAATAAATATTTGTTCAAGAAAAAAAATAGGCCATATTTTTACGCGTATCTTTCTGCGTAGGTTTAAAATTTAGCGAGGTTTAAAGTTTTATTTATTATAAAGTACCTGTAAAGACGACAGGTTACAGCCGCTCACTCTCTAGATCTATCTTACCATTAGAAGTCCAAATAGGTACTTATTCTTAAACGCGGCGTAAGGTGTATTTATTTTATCTTGCGCTTTAAGGCGACGCATTGATAAACAATAATTTAATTTAAAATAGACCTTCTGTTTTATAAAAACGTGCGTGCTCAACTTACGAAAAATACGAAAAAACTGTTATTTTCGTTTGTTTTAAAAACTATAATTAATTTTCAAAAATCCAACTGTCATTATGAGGGATATGTTTAAAGTAAACTACACAGAAAGTTAAGATATATAAATCAGTCCCGTTAAAAAAAAAATCGAAAAATACAAATCTCTGTTTTGAAAAAGGTTTCTTTGGTATATTTATTTGTGTTACAAAAGTTACCCAACCGTGTATCCCAACTGTCAAAATGAAGTCAATGAAATGAATATGTCATACGTTTTATAGTCCAAATCAAAATTTCCAATGCGTCGCCTTAAATTCCTGTCCACTCAGAATATAAAATAGCGTGAAGATATGTTTGTATGTGTGATTTATTTACCCAAATTCACCAACAGTAATGTAAATACTGATATCATTATGAATATAATTCTATGTACATACTACAACGGCCTGTACTAAACTTATTATAAATATAATATGTATACCTACATATTATATTATACCTTATATTATACATATTATATACCTAGGTAGTAGCAGTAGTCTAAATAATTTTTAAATAATATCTATTCTTATTAAATGTGTTCACTATTTTCTTTTTCAGAGTAATTTTCTCCCTTATAGGGTTACTGACAGCGTTAAGTACGTTTTATGATATTCGTCACTCTGTAATTTTAAAAAAAGGTATGTATTCTCATCTCAACTTTTCTTATGATTTAGCTATTTACTTATTCTATTCATTAGATAGGTACCGCATAATATTGAAAATATTTAATGATGCCATCCATGATTTTTTTTTATGCTTTATAACTAATCGCTATTTTATGTTATTTTATGAAACTCTACTTTTGGAACTATTGTGATCCTGTTTATATTTAAAATAAATCTTACAATTTATAAAAAAAATTGTGTATTACAGGTGTAATACACAATTTTTTTTTACATTAATAAAATAATATTCGAAATAAAAAAAATATACCATTTCAAAATAATAAATCTACTAAATACTTATACAAATAACATTAAGGTTAAATAAAGTTGTTTCTTGAATAAAAAATGGATAGCAATTAAAGTTGTCTTGTGTTAAGAACCGATAATCGTCACTTATCTGATTCGACGAAGCAATAAAATTGTAACTGTTTAACTGCGATAAAAATGTGTATTAAGAACAAAGGTTTTGGTAATGTCTCTTTGATCACGATTAATATTGTAATTTCAGATCCTAAGCAAGCTAACCCTTTCTATCAATCACTTTCATTATACACCAACACACAGCGCATCCTAATGTTTGAATCTAAACCTGGAGTTCTGGAATGTCTGGATGGAATTAGATCGTTGGCTATGATATGGATCATTTTAGGACACACTTTTTCAACTCAGACTGTAATAGTAGCCAATCCTCTAGATGGGTATGAGGTTAGAGACATTTTTTTTTCATTTACATTTCACAGGATAAAAATCATTGTGACTTGTCTAATCAGGAGCCAAATTATGCAACTTTATGTAAAAGAAATTGACATAACCATTCATTAATTCTAGCGTTTTTTCAATGTAAAGATATGTCTGATCTACATATGTATGTTTATCAACCACTAAGTTCATATTTATTTTCGGTTAACGAGTTACATGATTAAACTCCAACTTGAATTTTTAACAAAATATTACTCTGCGATTCGGGAACGTTGTTATTGAGTGAAGCGTGTACCTTCGGTGACTACTACGCGAGTACCTACTTCGAGGGCGACTACGAAGATTAGGAACCGCCGTAATTAAGTTCGCGTGTTCTTGACATCTACTTGTACGAAGAAAAATAAACTCTTTGCACCCTTAACCGGCATCTTATTACCCTCAGCTCGTAACAATATATATTTGGAGATCGGTGGATACAAAGAGAACATGTGCATGATTGCACCAAAATCCCTTAATACTTAGCTAACCCTTAAAAAGGATAGGGGTTGGCTAAGTATTAAGGGACTTTGGAGAAAGCGGGCATTAGTCTCATTTCCTATCCCATATATGTATAATGTATATCCTATACTTTTATAATCCTATCTTCAATATTCGTATTTTTGTCATCGTGTTCTAAACGGCTCGAACGATTTCAATGTTATTTACAATATTACGAAATATGATTGGTACAATATTGCGACATATGATTGATCGCACTAAAAGCCTTTAGTTAAATGTTCTATCTTAATACTTCTTAAACTGTTATAGTACAGCACTAGAATAATAAACTTATACCTACTGAGGGAGTGCTCCATTTATGGACTTGCGAGAAGGATGTCTTCATAGAAATCTAGCGTATGCGATTTGAATGTGTGCGCGCTATAACACACGCGCCGTGGCACGCACACAACGGCAATATTTTGGGCAAATAGGGGTAATTATTGCAGCGATAGTCGGGGTCGCACGCAATGCAAACATGCGACCGCTTCCGTTTGTCTTTAATTCGTTCTTCACGTCGTCATAAATACGAAAAAGTCTAAATCGCATAAACGACATATTATAATGTCATCAGATGCCTAAATAATCTTAACTATTCGTAACTACAAGAAATTGAATTTAATGAACACAAAGAAACATTCATGTGCAATGTTTTTAATTAATATGTTCCATAGTAAACTGTGCAACAAGTGCGGTAAGATGTCGATTGCCCACGCGAACGAAGTTGAGCGAAGCGAGTGCGCTCATTCGCTCGATTGGGCAATCGACAACGCCGCACGAGTTGCAGATACTATTTTTTATTACTAATGCGGAGATAATTTCGGTACTAAGAAAAATTATAGAAAGTAATAACTTTATAGCAAACAATTGAACATGTTGTTTAACAAGAGAAATTAGTTTTTTTTTATTTAAATAAATAGTTATATTTGAACACTTTGAAAACGTAATGTTTATATTTTTTGATGTTTTTTGTAGAAATTGAATCTTAAAACTTCGAAATCAAGATTTTCTTTATCTTTCACACTGATGTATCAATGGGTACTAAAATCGATTGTGTTTTTTTTTAGATATTAATTTTACATTCTTTTTTCAAATCGTGAATTTGCGTGTGTCAAGCAAAATTTGCGTGTAACAAGTAAACTTATCGCACTCAAATTGTAAAATGGAATAATAGCTACTTATGAACTGCAAAAATGTGCGTTTAGATACTGTTTATCCCGCATAAGTAATAAAAATAAATAAATATTTATTATTTTCGAATTCAATTGTCGTTCGTTTCTTGTTTGAACTGCTTATAATGTAACGTTGTTTTGTACTGTGAGTCTAAAGTCCGGTTTTACCAACGTTTCCCATATGAAAATGAAATGAAATGAATATGAAAATCTCAAAATTGGTTCTTGAGTAATATTCTTAGGGAGTGCCTCCAGTAGTTGGTGAAACGGAAAGAACATTATTCATTCTCATTATTAACCTCTAAATAGAGGTTAGTATGCCGTTTTACTGGTTACCTAAAACATAGGGAATGTTGGTGAAATAGAGTGCGAGTCAACAATTACATTCACATAACAATGCATACATATACCTAGTCTGTATCCCTAACAAACTAGTCAGAAAGGACGAAGTGTGAAGTAACGCGGTCCTTACTTCTTTCACTTCCGCAATCCTCATCATTCCTCTTACACACTTTCGCCTAGGTTTGTGAGCGCTATTTGTGCTAGCTATTTGATTTTCATAAGTCAGCCATTGTCTTCCTTGGCTTCTGCTACCTCTCACTTTTTCTCTGTAGATTTTCTTCATTAATATTTCATCATTCTTTCTATATGCCCAAACCATCTAAACATTATTTTCTTCATTTTTACGGTAACGCTGTCGTCTAACCCTGTGTATCTGCGTGTCTCTTCATTGCTTATTTTGCCTGCAAGGGCGACACCGCACATATTATATCACAAAACAATATATATTCATATTTACAAACAATATATAAAAACATTGTTTAATAAAATAATAATGAATTAATAAAAAAAAATATGATTAACAATACTTATTCAAAAATCAATAGGTGTTGCTTGGATTTTCTGATGTGTGTATTTATCTCGGACCAAGTTTCACAATGGACGGAGCATTTCTCTAAAATCGTGTCCTTAAAGTGTCCTTTTTTGTTGACCGAGTTTTTAGATTTATACCAATATATACGACTACGGAAAATCACAGTACAACAATACGCAGTTGAACATGACATATTTTTATCTTTGTGTATACTAGTAGCCAAAGCACTTAATATTTACGAGTATTTCGCAAATAATTATTACATAACCGACTTATAAGCTGACACGAATTATACTAACAGTGTGAGGTTCCCATACTTACTACAGCTAACTGTTTCGCTCGTGGTTACGCCCTACGAGATAGAAAGAGACGAAAATTCGTTTGACACACGGCGGTAAGAGCGACAACTAATTAATATAGCTTCGTCCATTACATTTCTTCGTCCGAGCTATTTACTGCACTTCATTTTAGTGAGTATAAAAAAAAATATCAATTACTCTAATTACAAATCATGTTCTTTCCAGTGGTTACAATCGTTTCGTTCCGTGTGGGTGGTTTTAGGACTTATTAATGTGGATACTTTTTTCATGTTGAATGGATTACTTCTTGTGTATACAACAGCTGGAAAGATAGATCACTGTAAGTACCTAATAAGTAACTCATAATTCTTGTCTCCCATTATTTTATGATGATATTAGTAATTAACACATACGAAAGAAAGACCTAATGCTACGAATTATACAGCGAGGCCGGTACGCCTATTACCTAACTTGCAGTCAGCACGCGACAGTTAAATATCGCTGGATATCTGCTGTTAAAACGAGAATTCGTATAATGTAATTTGTATAGTGGCGCCATATCTATCGCGAAAAGTGCATTTTACGGTCAAGCCGCAATAGACACGCAATCGTCATACATGATATCATTTTTTTATTACAATTAGTCACCGATCGCGCAATGATCGCGTAGCTGTCGCTGTCTGCAAATATTTAGGTAATAACCCCACAGGTTTTCATTATTGTGATACGTAGGCCAGTGTTACCATATTAATACCTTAATACACCAGCCGTTATAAAATTAAAGATATAATTTATGACGCTATTCTACTGATAACGTATTTTATTAATAACATATTTTTATAATAAGACGTTGCGCATTGTATATTGTACAGATACGTCTTATTATAGTTTTATAAAAGTATTAGAATTTATCCGTAATTTATATACATCATTGCATTTTGCAATTATGTAAGTAAATCACTGTCAGTCTATAAAACATACAACGAAACAAGTAACTTCGATTTGAATATAACCTCGTTTACTCTATATCACACAAATTAACATACATATTTGTAATATCTTTGGATACGTAAATACCTAACAATTATTCGAATACATGGTTAAAGTTCTTCCACAAATCTACAAAAAATTAAATTTAACAAATAAGAAAAATATATTCGTACACATTATTATTTTATTATTATGTAACAGGGGTTACCAAATGGTGAATCGCGATCCGAATCCGGACCGTCAACGTTATTTTGTGTAGACTTTAAGTTCTAAGAATATTAAAATTAAAATAAAAATTTTGAAAAACGCGACGACGGGTGTTAACGTTATAATCGAAAGGGGACGAAATAAAATTTTTGAAATACCACTGACTTAAATCGAAATCGTAAAATCAATTGTTGGTTTTAAATTCTCGTGAACGATTTGTTTTGTATGAGCAATTTAAAAGTACTTATGTTAAAAAAAAAATTTTAGTAGCCTTTCGCCATGTGGTAAAAAAATGAAGAGCAGTGAAAGTGCTAAAGAAGGTACCTAAGTAACGTGAGATAATAAAAAATCTACTCAAGAAATTCCGTCGAGGCTGTCATTTCCTGCCCCGAAATGAAATATAACTTTGCTGTTTTATGAGTCTGTGTCTGTAGTCTTTAATTGATATAAATTGCTGCATCTCTACGAAATACAATACCTTTTCTACACTGCTATATTTAAATTGAAATTGGGAGTAGAGATGGAATGGCAGCCCCCGACGGATATCCTTGGGTTTGAATTTTTTAATTATCTTTCGTTACTGAGTTCCTTTAAGCCGAAGGTATTTCAAAAATTTAGTTAAATCGTTTTTCCATTACAATGTTTACACTCGTCATAGGTGTGCAGGTTTTTTTTGTTAATATTTGTACAATAAGGCATGTATAACACAATGACACAATAAACACTAGTGAAAAATTTTTTTACTTTTTCAGTACAGTTGCTTAAAAATATCCACTTATTTTACCTACATCGTCTTCTGCGCTTCTTTCCCATACTGGCTGCAATGATACTTGCACAAGTTTCTTTCCTTAACCAAGTGGATGACGGTCCGTTGTGGGGTCGTGTAACTTTTGAAGTAGAATCATGTCGTACATATTGGTGGACAACACTATTGTATATGCAAAACTATGCGCATCCCGGATTTATTGTAAGTACAACCATAAGTCGCTCAATTACTTGTATTTATGAAACATATTTTCTTGTTTAAATTTAGAATAAATTCGTATTTTTTCGCAAATATTAACTAAACTTGAGGCAACTCATAAGACATCACGTTCCAAATAATACGTACATTTTCAGATTGATTTAAGACATCACATCAAACTTTTTATAAGTATGCGATTCCTAATGCAATTTTGAGACACATAAGCAATAATTTATCGTTTTACATTTTATTCAATCAATCAAAAAACAAGAAATATACTTTTCTAAACTGCTTCAAATTGTAACCCTAGTTCGTTGTGTATTGCCTATATTTAGTAGGTTCTTAATTCATAGAATTATTTGGAGTTGTTGCTATTCACAGTTGCATTTCATTTTCTCATACTATTAAATTGCCTGATTGAATAATTTTGCCCTTTAAAAAAAATGTTCATTGCCTTTCTCTGAAGGTATTCAAAACAATTAGAAAATACGCATAAACAAACAAATAAACAATAAGAACCTTTGCTATATTTTTCAGTGCATTAGTCACAGTTGGTATCTCGCCATAGACGTCCAATTATACATATTGTCGCCTTTAGTTCTTGTTTGGGTGCTTATGGAGAAAAGGAGCCACATTAAAGCTTGGATTGCTTTAATAGCTGCTCTAATAATATCTTTGGCTAGTGCTACAACATACAACGCGATAAAACAATTTCCTAGTACTTCAGTTGGGTATGTATGCCTTCGTTTTCCTAGTTATATAAACTTTAAATATTCATGTGGAGACTCAATCGCCAGCGTTCGTAGGAAGTAGCCTCAAAAAAGTATCTGTGCGGTGCTAAACAGGCAGCAAACTGTGGCGAGTGGTTTCGCCCATGGCTGGTTACCAGCTACTGGAACAGATCATCCCGTTAATTTAAGTACCTTCCAATTTAAGTCGATATAACAAACAACTATGTAGATGTAAAGAAAAAAGAAAAATAATGGGCACTTATTTTTACTATCATCCATCACCTCATATTTCCTCTATTTCAATCCATGAAAATTTATTTTTATTGTTTATCAATATTTTTGTATTAATTTTTAATTAAATAATCTTCGTAAATAAATAATTCAATAATGACAAATAAAATAGTAAAAAAAGTATAAAAATAATGATAATTGAATTTTTCAGGCAGACTGGGGACACACGTGATTACACTATCAATTATTATATAAATACATTGACAAGAGCGTCGCCTGTATTTGTAGGAATGCTTTTTGGATACATTCTACATACTTGGAGAGGAACTAAAAAACGTCTTTCGCAGGTACATATTCTATAACAAAATTTGAAAGTAAAGTAGTATTATTACTTACTAGCTGTACCCGAGACTTCCTATGCGTGGAAAATTTTTCCGTGACCCCTCCGGGTTACCGAGGTTAGTCGAGAAACCTATAGTGTTGGAAAACGTCTTGAAAAAAGTTACTTCCTATCGCGGAACATCTGCCATAATGGATTTATGACGACGTCACATATATAAAAATCTCCTGTGTATCCTATTTCATTTGATACCCATATTGTTGGTGTTGAACAAAAAGTTATTATCTATTATGGAACATTCGCCATATTGGATTTATGATGACGTTACATATATAAAAACTGTATGTAATTTTTTGAAAAAGAAAGTAGCCTAGATTTGTTTTTGATCACATATTATCTCTGTACCAAATTTCATCATAATCAGTTCAGCGGTTTAGTATTTCCCCTATAACATTTCATACCTTTTTTCACCCCTTTGGGAGTAGATTTTTGATAAAAAAAGTTGATGTTTTTTAATAGAAAAGGTCTATCTCTGTAGTAAATTTCATCTTAATCGGTTCATCGGTTTAAAATTTCCCATACAAAGGTCCATCCCCCTTTTCGCCTCTTTAGGGGTAGTTTTTTTTGGAAAAATAAGTACCCTATGTCCTCATCCTCTGGTGTCAACTATCTCCATGCCAAATTCAATCAAAATCGGTCTGGCGTTTAAACCGCGAAAACAAAGCAAAGAGATAGACAGATAGAGCATTTATATATTAGTATAGATTAGTATGGATGTGAATGCTTTGTTAAGGAAAGTTGTTCAATGATTTAAACAATCGATAATTTTAAAACGGATACCTAGCCTTTAGAAATAACAGAAAATGTTAATTAAATAAATGAAATGAAAAAAACTGTATAAAATATTGAAATTTCTACATTGCTTTTAACGCCTATGCCGTTACACAAGAAAGAGTTATATATTTGTAAAGAAATTATATTTATATTTCTTCATTTCCGTATTCGAATATTTATATTGCACCGCGTTTTCCTGAATGTTGGTAAAACAGTCACCGCTTACATAAAAGATGGCGCTCCTAGCAATGGTGTCAAACACAGTCGGTAAAATAGCGACCGTTATTATTTTAACATGGTAGTTTTGGGTAGCTAGTAGATATCATTATTATTTCGAGTTGGGAAATAAAAATATTGGGAAGAAAAGTGAAAATTTTTAAAAAGGAACGGAAATTAATGAATTTTAAATGTCTAAATTTATTATTAAATATTTTAAGATAATCTTTTTACAAAAATTTTAATAAGCAATTCTGCTACCATTGAAAGATTTTTCTTAGTAGTTCCGATGAATAATTAACGTGACGTAAAAAATATTTTCATTTCGACACAAACTTTGAATGACGAATTCGGTGTTATCTTTTTAGGCTACCCTATTGACATTTTCTGTGCACGTCACTGCTTTACATATTTATTTGTATTTCAATAATAACAGTAGGTACCTACTAATAGTCAAATTTTTTTTAGGTTCTAGTAATTTTTATATGGCTATTAATTAGTGCATTATATGGGGTAGTGATCTATCTACATCACGCTATAGTTCAAGAAAACTGGGACAATAAGACAGCTGATGTTTTTATCAATTCATTCATGAGATCGATTTGGGCAGTTGGTTTAGGTTGTATGATTGTAGCCTGTGTACACGGTTATGGAGGTAACTATCTTTTTTCATATTTTTTTCTCCTTTCTTCTCCATTAATTTTCTTTTTTTGAGTTCATTACCAATTTTTAGATTCTCTTACTACTTGTTTTTAGTGAGCCTTTGATACCATATGTTGCACTCTCAGTCCATAAGCATCTAACAGGAATACTAATAACGGTATGAATCAAATTATCTGTTAACCTAATTGAAAATGTACCAAAAAGAAAAAAATTAGGTACGCATACTGGATGTTTCAGATTTTATTATTTATAAAGTTTTTCAATGTCACAACGCAAAATCCCAAAAGCTTGTATTGGATTACTTTTGTTCTAAGAACAAATTATTACATATAAAATAAACCTTAGCAATCTCCGACTCATATTTATTATATTTGCTAATCCTCTGTTAAAGTATGAATATGTATGAATATTTTGACGACCTCGATGGTGCAGTGCTTTAAACGTTGCACCAAGCGCAGAAGGTTCCAGGTTTGATTCCCGGTTGAGTCAATTTATGAAATGAACTTTTCTAGAATGTCTCAGGCCTGGGTGTACTGGGAGACGCCCACAGTAGTCGTCTTCTGGTTCTCATAGCACAGAGAATTCCCTAGTTTGAGATCAGATGATTGGTGTGTATCGTCTTATTAAATAAATAAAAGAAATACAAGAGAGCAGACAAAACGATGTAGTAAAATATAATTATTTATGTTTTTTTATGGGTACATCTTACTACTTTTTGCATCGGATTTTTTTTAATTTTATTTGAAAACAGCGCTAAAGTAATCATTACATTTGTAACAAATCTATTAAATAGTTAATCACTTTAACTAACGTTTTTTTGTTTATTCCAAGGTCCCATTAATTGGCTGTTGTCTCATCGGATATGGAAGTTGCCATCTCGTCTGTCGTATGCAATGTATATCGTACATTATCCAATGATGGTTGTAATAATTTCCAGAACATTAAATCCATTCCATTTTACTGTTAAGTCCACAGTGAGTATAATATTTATATTTTCTTTTATTTTTTGATTTTTAAATAAATTAACCATATAGTCGAATACTTATTTTAAACGCTTAAAATAGCATATCGGTGTTCAATGTGATAACTGAGGTTACGTAACATTGCGCGGGATCGACTAGCGGATAGTTGATTTAGTGGCATCTGTACTTCGATCACAAATAAAGAACTAGATTCACAATCTCCTGTAAAATCTAAACAAATTATTGTCCGAATTGACATGTATATTTTAAATAGCGTATAGTATTATCGATAATATTGTGTTAATCTAAAGTAGACCTTACCGTCAAACCATAAGGTTATAAAAGCTCGTAAACGATTCTTGCATGACATTGAAACGAAGTTTTTTAATAGTATATTGTGCAAAAGTGCGGTAAAAGGACGATAGCCCACTCGAACGAAGGTGACAACACGAACGAAGCGAGTGCGCTCATTCGCTCAAGTGGGCAATCGACACCGCACGAGTTGCAGATGCTATTAACTATTAACTATTTTATTACTGACACGGAGATAATTTCGCTCAAAGAAAAATTCTAGAAAGTAATAACTTTATTATTATTTATTATTATATTAATCTAATACTTCGAAATCAAGATTTTCTTTATTTTTCACACTGATATCAATGGGTATTGAAATCGACTGTGTTTTTTTAGATATTCATTTTAAATTTTCTTTTTAAATCGTGTATTTGCGTGTGCCAAGCAAAATTTGCGAGCGACAAGTAAACTTGTCAAAGAGCGGAGGACTAAATGCGCCGCGCCTTTCCGCATTAAAATATAAGTATACATTAATAGTCTTCATTCGTTCCGCACGATGCAGGCATGGCCTAGTGTGGGGGTTATAGATACTTCACAAATCACATTAACACATTTTTTGATAATTAACCCTCTTTTAATCAAATAGTCCTATTGTTAATGTCATGTAAAATAAGATTTAGCTGTTAGTTTTTGTTTTATGTATGCTTTTGGGTATTTTTAAGTAAAGAAAATCATATTCAAGAGTCTCACCTCTTATAAATATTGATATCGTACAATCAATATGTTGATTTGAATTTTTTTTTTATACATCATGTATTTTAATCTTTTAATTTAATAATTTATAATGTTAATGTGTTAAGAGTCATTGTATAAATAAATAAATAATTATTATTATTACTTAATACATTGAATAACTTATTGTTTATTTTATGTTGCAGATGTTTAATTTCTTAGGCCAGTTGTTGTTGACTTTCCTTGTATCATATCTCATTACTGTTTCGGTGGACATGCCATTCGCGAACATTGTAAAACTCTTACTTCGTCAAGGTTAGTATTATTATTACTGTAACTTTATAGGAGTGCAGTTTATTATTCTGTAAGGAATTTATTTACACCACACACTATTAATACACTTTATTATTTCGTTTTTATTGTTCATTAAAATACAGTGTTTGCAATATAGTATTGAGAGAATGTAAACATAGTAATTGTTACTTAAAGTAAACTTTCCCTTATAACTATGCGATGTATCGGATAGTTGGTATGGAAATTGTTACGTTCTCCTTATAACTTGACGATACCAGGTTTAATCTAGTCTAAGCTTATTCAGGAAATCTCTTTTTGGAGTTTCGGTGTTACTGCATAAATATTCTCATAATACATTGTGCGGCATCTACATATCGTGTTACACAGTGTAAGTATCATTATCAGTATGTATTTACCTACATTTTGGAGTAGGTATAAACATACAACACCTGGTATAAACATACATACATACATATCTTCACGCTGTATTTCTAATAAATATAAACATATCTAAGGTCAAAATTCGTGATCTTCTAGCCGGAATGAATATTAAGATTTAGGTGATATGAAATGTAATTATATAATTATTTAATTATAATTATTGATTGACATAGATATCTATTTTAAATGAATGTGACTTAAACAATTAAAAAAAAAATTGACGAAGTTACGCTTGGTTAAAGTATCTAGTCTGCATGTGGTTAATTTTGTGTATGCTGTATATTTGAATTTATCTTCTAATGAAGGTGATGTGAAGGTACATTTTTCGTAAATAATATAATATATAATAAAAATAATATAATAATATAATATAAATAATATAATATATAATAAAAATAAATAAATAATAAAAATAAATAATAATTAACGTCACGACATTCGTGGTTTATAGTGTTCTTCTATATTAGTGTATAACCTACGACGCGACACACACAACTATCGATGGTCGAAAGAACAATTACTGTCATAAATCCTAATAAACTATAGGGAACGACGGGAACGACTGTTGACCGAGTTGCGAGAAACGCATTAATACTCTTACAAAAATGCCCATTCAAATTATATTAAAGCTTATGCTTTCTAGCTCACACTGAATTTCAAACGAAGTATTTTAGAATTTTCATTTGTGTGTTTGTTTGTTGAAGCTTCACTGAAAAACTAATAAATATATTTCGATGTAGATTGCATCGTTTGAAGACTAGAATCCCAGTTACTTAACAGAATATATACATAAATCTTATTTCTATCTTTTTTGTAAATGGAAATAACCTATCCAAATAACACTGAAAGTAAGAGACTAATCTGAACCTAAAAGTAAAAATTTTAATACGCAATCAATACAGACGAGATTGCGAGCATAACCAGTTCTAAATAAATTGATAACTCAGTGTAATTGACTGAAGTAAAATGATGAGCGACAAAAAAGGAATGAAAGAGCTAATCTGATTATGATAAATATTTATTTAATTCTAACAGTCTGTAAACTGAAACAGTAATAGATAACTTAAAATATCTATTTCAGACTTTAAGAAAACTCGACCACCGCCTGGTACACAAGTAGCCACGAAGAAAGAAGATAAAGCTAATAATGATATAAATACAACTACTGATGGAACTGGAGTAACTAATTACGCATACAATAACACTGAAGGCAAAATGGAACCCACGACCGAATTATAACTGTAATTATTTATCGAATTCATTATTGTATTTAAACATCTAAAATATTACAATTGTTGTGTTCTCTCAACTACATTATTTTTTTTAACTTTTTATTTATTTATATTTCTTAAGGCATTGGTAACAAGACCATTAGCCTTATTTATGACGAAACTGGAGAAACATTAACTGTCCCTAACACTCCTCCAGTAAAGTGATAGCAGGCTTTACTGAAGTTAAAAAAGGACTTCTTGGAAGAGCGCGAAAACTTCAGCTTCACATGTTTATTTAGATCTCTTCCATTCTTTTCACTTACACAGAACTTTAAAACACAATATACTATCACTGTTGTACTTTAAAACTCCTAAAAGTGTAAAAAATATACATCTAAATAAAATGACAACCTTACTTCTCCCGTTCCCGCCAAAAAGTCCTCAACTACATTATAGTTCATGAGATTTAATAGGTCGGATTTGACATCTGTCACATGGCTGTGACTAGTTGTGAGACTAAATAAATATGACTCGATTATTTTTCGATTCTAACGAAAATCGATATCATTGTTTGATGTTCATAATAACATCATAATATTTCACTTATGATTATTAGTTTGTTAGCTACATAATACGTTTATTGAGATATGGTATTTGTTGCAGTAAAACATATTTAAGTATATGAATAAACTTAATTCAATATATTTATTTTTTGGGGCTAATGTATAAGAAACTTCATTATTTAAGACTATAATAAGCACACTACGTATAGGTAGTAAATAAAGGCAAACTATAATAAAAAATATTGGTGAAAAATAAATATTTAATCATTTGCTGAGCTTGGATCCACGTCCGTAGAGAGCTATCTTCATCGCCCACTATTATGATTAATTCATTTTCAATTAAATTGTCTATTCTGACGTAGTAAATAAAGGCAGATTATAATAAAAAATATAGGTGAAAAAGAAATATTGTTACGAGCTGAGGATAATAAGATGCCGGCCGGTTAAGGGTGCAAAGAGTTTATTTTTCTTCGTACACGTAGATGTCAAGAACACGCGAACTTAATTACGGTGGATCCTAATCTTCGTAGTCGCCCTCGAAGTAGGTACTCGCGTAGTAGTCACCGAAGGTACACGCTTCACTCAATAACAACGTTCCCGAATCGCAGAGTTCTTCTATCCAAGGTCGTCGCAGTGGTCGTCGTAGTGGTCTTCGTAATTTGCCTTAATGTCGCCTCGATATGTCGCTTTGAACGATAGTTGAGAAAGACTGACTCGGCGGCGGACACGGAGCTCTATTTATAGTTGGCTAAAAAGAGGGTGGAACTTTCTAGTGAATTACGCTCGCTAACGGTAATTCGACATTGTTCTCGACGCCGCCTGTTTGCATGAGTCATAGGTACATGACACGTCATCGCTCGGGAATATTCGAGGTGCAACTTGGTTCTTCTTTCTTAATTTGACTTATACCATTCGATAGTAGACCTTAAACCTAGCAATGCGTTTTTAGGTCATAACTCGATAAAGCCTAGGTCTCGAGATATAAGCACTAAAAATTATGTTTCGAGTTCCACCAAAAATCGACCTTATTCCCTACGCATAAGGTCCAACTGTAACAATATTCAATCATTTTCTGAGCTTGGATTCACGTCCGTAGAGAGCTATCTTCGTCGCTCACTATTATGATTAATTCGTTTTCAATTAAATTGTCTATTCTGACGTCTCTTTCAAAGTCTCCACCACCTTAGCCCAGTCATCCTTTGATATTTGTTTACACGCTTCTGTCAGTAAACTCATCAGAAAAAGAATACAGAACAAAAATTATTTAAAAATATAATGATATCTTAATTTTAAATTATTCGATTATTACGACATTTCAATCGATTATCGATTTCGTCTGGTAACGAAACGATTGCAAATGGTAGCAGTACTAGAGCAATACGCTTCGTAATATAACATTGTAACAACGTCCATTTAGAAAATTCTTTTGAACATATATAAGGAAATATCTGTGTTTTTAACTAAAAAAAATTAAAGTTAGTAGTTTTGTGTAACGATCAGTCGTGGGCAAAATAAATAACGTTTTTTTATTCTGCATTTACGTAATTGAATTTGTATTAGGTATCAGGAACGTTGATATAAAGTTATAGCGGCATGAAAATTAAGAAACGTCAAATCCGACCTATTTAATCTCATGGACTATACGGACGGACGGAGTAACTAATAATAAATCCTAAATACCTCCACTTAACAGATGCATTAACGCAACACACAAGCAGTCAATGCGAGCCGCCATTCGCTGCTCGCCGCCGCAGCGGACTCGTTCACAAGTAAACAATGTCGCACGTACTTACCTTGTCTGTACAATAATTATTTTTTCATTACAATACAAATACAATACTTAGTTCGTAGTTTCATTTAATTTTGTGCCTTGAGGTTCCTTGGCTTGAATTGGCACAATAGGATAGATGAACAGATACCGAGTCTCATGTAGAAAAATTTATTATTTTAAAAGTAATAAAAACTTCAACGAAGACCAAAGAATTGGTAATTATTATTAATATAATTTTGTAATACATAGTAAAATTATTATTCAATATAGTATGTAGTTTTTAGTGTCTTTTTATCACACGAAATAAAATTAACGTCTTGTGATAAATATTTTGTTTTATAATCTCTAATTTACTCTATAATTTTACACTAGACACATATATCTGTATAAAAACATATTACACATACACGCCGTCAGAAACGATGTACGGATGATAATGACAACGTTAATCGATATTGTAGTAAAAATCTAACAACAGATCTTGTCTGTGATTGGTTGATTGAATTGTGATGTACAATGAACGCCGTGTGTTGGTACTGTTGTCGTGTGCAGAGTCAAATGCAGAAGGGCACTTATAATTCATGCTTCCCACCGTTCACATCATTGAACCTGTCATACTTGACGTATCGTTGCCAATTAAAATAAAAGGTTTCTCGTATTATTGTGGCTTTTGAACGGTTTGCTTGAGCACCAAGCTTCATGAAGCTCATACTATAAGGCGACGAATCATGTGACTGCGAGCCACATGTCGTATCGTTCACGATCGCAGTAATTAGTGTTTCGGCTTACAAATGGCAAAGATGAAACTAATAGTGACATTTTACTAGCTCATCCCTTAAACAAGTTCCTTTTAATAAGCCCCAAATCTTGACCAACTTTTACGACCTGTACGGGAACATGAGCAGCTGGTACATATTATACTCTTTTCTCTCTCAGTTTATTATCGAAGCCTACATTACCTATACTCTTTACTAATATTACAGAAGTGGGGATTTTTTCGGCGCCCGTATTTTTTATTGTCCCCGAACCGTGAGATATTCTCTTAGAGGGTAGTTGGATTGGATTACTTGATAACTGATTGTCACATCCCCAACCACCACTAATCTTGAGTGAAATGGTTTCAGATGTGAAATATTAACTATTTTAATTTTATTTAAGTGTGAAGAACTTAGTGTTGCTTTACCGTTCTTCATGTTTTGAATAATGTAGATTCCATCCCAACGAGAATAGAAGGCGGCGTTAATACTTCTCTCTCTATTTGTCTTTGGGAATGTTTTCACTAGTGCTTCATAATCTATAAAAAAGTTATTTGGTCTTCTACGTGTGTTACTATAGGACGTTTTTCGTGTGAATTTTCTAAGTTCTTTACTATCTCCTTATTATTGGTTATATCTATATCACTGATATCATTTAACATTTGTTGAATATTCTATTTATTTTCTAACGGTATATACATCTCTTTACCTAAGAAAGATTTGAACTGGCGTATATCGAACTCTCAGGTATTAACAGCCAATTGGAGTTTAGGTAAAAGATCACCCCATGCTGATTTCTTTTTTTGATAGTAAATATTTAACATAACACTCAAATTTCGATTTACACGCTCCACTACATTTGCTTGTGGATAGTACGGTGAAATTTTTATGTTTTTGAAACCCCGAGTGCGACACATATCTTTAAATAGGACCGCGGTGAAATGTGTTGCGTTATCAGACACGACGGCACGAGGTGGTCCGTAAAGTGTCCATATTTGCCGAGAAAGGACACGCACTGTTGCAGCTGCAATTGCCGAACGAACAGCTAGAAGTTCCACCCACTTTGAGAATGAATCCATAACAACTAAAACGTATTTATTCCCACTTTTAGACGCGGGCAGTGGACTCTTGTAATCTATATGCACGTTATACCATGTAGACACCTTTCGGAATCTCAGAGGCCATCAACCCAGCCGGTTTGGAATTTATTGACTTCGTCATATAGCATAGTTCACACGATTTAACGTACTGCTTAATGTCGTTGTAAGAATGAGTCCACCAAAAAATTTTTGATATTCTATTCGTAGTTTCTAAAATGCTTAAATGTCCAGAAATTTATTGATCATGGTAATAATTTAACATTAAGTTTTTGATTGATTTAAGTAACACTACGCGCCATTTTTTACCCTTACCCGTTTTCCTACATAGTTGGTCGTTTTTTATTTTATGCTATGGGATATTTTCACCCCTATTTATTCTAATTATTTCAGTCACTGCAATTAGTGAGAGGTTACGTGAAAGTCACTTGAATTGATGTTTGCTGGCCATTCAAGATATAGTTATATTTATCTATTGGGAGTAATACTATTTCTTAATGTAGCGTGCCCGAGCCATTATTTGACGGTGAAGGCATTAACAGAGATTATGCGATGGAAATGAACTATGATTTAGTACAACTGGCCGAAATTTTACAAACTGATGTCTCGAGACTAACTGAAGGACAGCGTTAATATTCGATAGTGTGTGTCGTAGTGTAGACAGTGCTTTCGGAGAAAGGCTGTTCGTAAATGCTCCCGGTGGAACAGGAAAGACGTTTCTTACCAAAATGATTTTGGCGAAGGTACGAAACCAAAATAAAATAGAGGTTGGTGTCGCTTCATCGGGTATAGCAGCCACTTTGTTGCCAAGAGGTAAAACTGCCCATACTATGTTTAAAATTTCCTGCCCTGTTTGTAATATTTCTAGAAACAGTGATAAAGCTAAGGTTTTAATGCATAATGGCAAACCGTAAAGCGGTTGAAGCAGTAGATAGAATGACGTGATATCAAGCAAAATGACCAATCCATGGGTGGTATTACAGTAGTTTCTTGTGGCAACTTTCGTCATACTGTGCCTATTATACCATGTGGAACAAGGGCTGATGAAGTTTGTGCCTGTCTAAAGAGACTGTGGCACTAGATTATCCCTATGAATTTGACAATAAATACGCGAGCGCGAATCGGAGGCCACGAAAATGCACAGGAGTTTTCTGGTTTACTACTTGAAATTGGTAACGGTGTGTATCCGCAGGAACAAGGAAAAGTTTTTCTACATGAAAACCTGTGTTGCAGAGTTTCATTAATGCGAGATCTCATATCATCTGTGTATGGGAACGCAACGCAAATAGCAACTTACGAAAATTCATGGTTTCGCGAAAGAGCTATTTTGACACAATGAAACGACCAAGCGGCAGCAATAAACGTTAAAATTTTGAGCTTTGTTTCGGGGGATAATGTAGAGTATATCTCCATTAACAGAGTTATGGAAGAAGAAGAATCTACCAACTATCCACAGTAGAATTTTTAGAATCCCTCAGTGCTCTTGGATTGCCACTCATAAGATAAATTTAAAAGTCGGCGTTAATATTCCTTAGAAATCTACAAAACTTTGTAATGGTACCAAATTAAAAGTGACCAGTTCACAATGAAACGTGATATAATCAGAGATTTTTACAGGGTGCGGAGCAGGTGATAGTGTTTTTATACCCCGGTGATTTTTCCTCTTATTCCAAATAATTTTCGTTTAGTTTTAAACGAGTCCAGTTCTAATGAGCCTATGTTACATAATGACAATTAATGAAACCCAAGCTCGGACGCTGAAAGTTGCAAACGGGTGTGGATCTAAGTGTTTGCTGGTTTTCGCACGGTCAGCTTTATGTGGCTCTGTCGCGTGTTAGCAATTCTGGGATACTTTATGCTTCGATTCCCGACGGCTATACGTCTAACATCGTGTACAGAGAAACATTACTGTAAATAAGATAATAAATTAAATAGTAACTTATTTCTGCCACCTCCTACTTTCTATATTGTTATAAGTTAAAGATTGACAAATACATGAGAACTTTTTGTTGTTAGAAATCCTGAGGAGACCCAAAAACTGAAGCCCACGCAACCGAATTCGCGGGCAGCAGCTATAAGAAAGCGATCGTTTTTGAAAATACCAAAAACCCCTAAGAAGGTAAAGACGGTGTTTATAAACTAAAGTCCACGTAGACGAAGTAGTGGGCAACAGCTAGTCCCGGAATAATTTTTACATAAAAGTTAGTCATTCTTAAAAAGGTTTTCCAACTGCTTAATATTTTTAGGTTTGGAATAGTTAATAACTGCACTAATTTTTTCAGAGTCGACTGAAAGTCCATTATTTCTTATATTATAACCTAAAAATCGAAGAGACTCCTGACATAATTTAATTTTTTTTGGATTGACAGTTAAACCAACTCTTTCCAATTATGAAAATCTTGTTTAAATGATTAATGTGCGATTTTTCTTATCCTTAGAAAAGACACACAAATCGTCCACGAATGGGATCACGTAAATACGTTCAAATATAAATATATTTGATATCACCAAAGACAATATCTATAACCCTATTGAGAGCCTGCGGACTCACGCACAAACCAAATGGAACGAATAAATTTTTATTGATATAAATCGAAAGGCGTTATAAAGGCAGTAATTTCTTTTAATTTCATTGTTAAAGGAATTTGGTTGAAAGAACTATTTAAGAACTGAAAAGTACTTGGATCCGTTTAAGTATCGGAAGACCGATTCTATAGAAGGCATAGGCTAACTGTCATAAATTATTTTTTTATTAATTGCCCTGTAATCGTAACACAGTCGTTTTCCGCCACTGGGTTTTTCCACTAAAAAGGCGGGTGAGGCGTGAGGTGAAGTCGACTTTTCAACCACCGTTGAAAGAAAAAAATAAGACGAAGTTGATAACGTGTCGTACATTAAAAACTTTCACTTAGTAAGTCACGTGAGATCCAAAAAAACTGTTTTAAATTTCTGTTTATGTCTATGTTTGAATCACTATATATTGTACCTTTCAGCTGTTTGCGGCAAAAGAAACAATCTCTGAAAGAGGCGTCCGTTATAGACAAACAGATATACAAGAAAAATAAAAGTGAAATGTCTTCAAATTCTGAAATATAACACAAAAACACTTAGTTTTTCTAGAAATATGTATATTAATTTGTTTGCTTATCATATTAACAGCATGAAATACACTACAAGAAACGTTGAAAATAAAGAGAGAAATTAGAGGCATAACAAAGAAATTCATTGGCAAAAATAATTTTTCCCCACTGCCATGAGGCTTTGAAAGACATATTGCTATAAACAACACGTCGCTTCACTAATCCTATCTTTCTTCGTCTTTTTCTATATGTACGCCATCTGAGATTCCATTAGGCTCTATTCCATTTTTTGATTCCCTCACATTTTTCTCTGTTTGCAGTTGTGGAGATGAAGATTTTTTTTCACCTATAAAATATGTAATCGATTAGATATATGTATAAACATATATACAACTTAGATAATAAAATATGCTAAATGGGCTCAATTTGTCGCATGTTTCGTGTACCTATTTCGTATTAAAGTATCGACACGAATCGACTCCTAAATTTAGAAAAATACATTCTGATATAGACTACGTACTTAACGGACTTGTTGAACGATCGAAGGGTATAGCCGGATTTACATAGAAAATCTGCCTTGCGTCTTTTTCGACTCGCACTTGGGGGATCGTTTTGGTATCAAATAAAAATAATTCAGCCAAATTTTCAGCTCTTTTTTATCTTAAACGGTTTTCAAGTTTTTCAAAAAATCTCTTTTTTCGATTTCATTTTTTTTTTAACAGTAAAATTCAAAATTAATGAACGGTGATTTTTCTACTAATTATTAGGAGCAAAAGACATAAAAAAACACTTTTGTAATGACTCCCAAACGAAAAGCCAACTAATGGCGGAAGATTTAAAATTTAAATCTTTTTTTTGTTACGCTTTTTTGAAAAGTGTCGCTCACCAAATTTTGTTAGAAAATGTCTTTTATACATTAAGAATTTTTTTCATTTTTTTTGAAGTGGTGGAAAAATATGAAAAAAATTAATATGTAATTTCTTTTTTGTAATCTTGCGTTTAAGTAAACTTATATTTTTTTAATGGTAAAAAAATGTATAAAAAATTATTTAATATCAAAAATACATTTTCACTAGAGAAAAAACATAGAGATATACATAGAAAATTAACACATAAAAATAAATAAATAATATGTGATAAATTCCCAAAATCTTTAGCTATTTTCCGCTCAAACTCCAATAACCACCAATCAATACGTGTTAAACTTCTCAACAAAACATCCTTGGCACTGATCGGCACCGAATCGGCACTGATTCGGTGCTGGTTAGCTGACCGATACCTATTTCTGGTATATCCCGAGGATGCTTCGTTGAGAAGCAAAAAGCGTCAAAAAAGCGTGAAAAAAAAGATTTAAATTTTAAATCTTCCGCCATAAGTTGGCTTTTCGTTTGGGAGTCATTACAAAAGTGTTTTTTATGTCTTTTGCTCCTAATAATTAGGAGAAAAATCACCGTTCATTAATTTTGAATTTTACTATTTAAAAAAATGTAATCAAAAAAAGAGATTTTTTTGAAAAACTCGAAAATAGTTTAAGATAAAGAGCTGAAAATTTGGCTGAATTATTTTTATTTGATACCAAAACGATCCCCCAAGTGCGAGTCGAAAAACCCGCAAGGACAGATTTTCTATGTAAATCCGGCTATACCCTTTAAAATAATCTCTTTTTTTGGATTTAAAAACAATGTTTTTGTTAAATTATTTTGGTGTATGTTGTATTTATATTATGCATACCTATTATAGCAATACGGTGTATCTAAATACGCGTACTTAACATTATCATGTATCATTTACAATAAAAATAAGATATTTTTTTCTGATTCTAATATTTAATTTATAAAGTTATTTCGCAATAAGAAAATAAAGAAATGCAATTACATACCTTTTATCGAAATTTTTCAGGAAGTTACCTAAAAATGCGCTCAACTTTCTCAATAAACTAGTCTTTGTCATCGATTAGTTAAAAATCAATTATGATATAGTTAGGATTATTTTAGTTATTTTTATTAAAATAAATAAAGATCTTTGACAAAACTACATCCAAGATAAGAAACATTCAGTGCAGAAACATTAATAAATAATGTGAATGTTTCTGTAGCAATATAAGTTATATATTATAAATGCCAGTTTCTTTATTTCTCATATAAAGATCTTCAAGATTTAATAAATATCTTTAGCTTTAATCTTTATTCTTATTTTCTTTATCAGAGTGAAATAATCTCGCTTTTTTAACACAAATCTGTATTTCTTATTTCTCGCATCATTAATTAGGTAACATAAATGTAATACGTATTATCAAATTGTTTTGACCATATTATCTATTTTATAATATTATTTTCATTCTTAGTAATTTCCGCTCAGAGTACTGTGGGATTTTACCATTCCCCTTTCAGTCGTCAACATCTTGATCTTGATGTGTGTTCAATGTACAATGTACATGTAGGTATTTTAAATGAATGTTTATTCTAACATATAAAAATCATTGTTTGTTTGTTTGTTAGTATTTTATGGGCCGCCATACCGTTCATTTGATATGGAGATAGCTTGAATCTAGCTATTTTAAAAATGAAAAACGCCTACGAAGTCGCAGGCATCAGTTAGTGTAATATAAAAATATGACGTCTGTATATTGTTTCATTAGACAGTATCATACCATAATATTATGACGTTGTCTAATAAAACAATATATTGTTACATTTATGGCTGACAATAAATTGACAATACCATCAAAATAAAGTTTTAATATTTAACAAAATAATATTATGCCCTGATAATTGCATTTTATTTATAACGATAGCTATTAGATGCTACTTAGATACGAGTACATAAAGAGAGTGTGCGTATGTGATATTGAAACATTATACCAACCTTGACCCATGGCGAAATTTATTATATTGGCGAAAGGTAAATCCACTACAATCATAGCAAATATTGCCAGGAGTGTCGTTAGGGATGCATATGCCAAAAATGTGAAAATCTGAAATAGATTTTTTTTTTATAATCTTAATCTTCTCTAATTTACTTTTTTCTAATTTTTTTTTTAATATGGAGTTATTACGTTAGGACTTATGATAATTAAAATATCATAAGTTGACAACAAAGAAAAATTTTACTTGTTAAAAATGCGACATGAACTACACGAGTACAGCGGTGTGCGTATTTTACGAATATTCACGGGCTATATACATAGGTAACATATTTTATTTTATGTACATTACACGACAAAATGCTTTAAGAGAACAGAGGAATACCTCCAGCTCCGGTGCTTTTTTACGAAGGCTAATTTTACAAAATAGAAAAGCAAGATAGGTTTTAAGAGATGTCATAAACCGAATATAAGTTAGAAATTACGTAGTAAGTTATGCCGACAGCTGTCAAAACAGCTATTTTATACTTATACAGCTATTATTACTGTAATCAGTAAATTAAAACAGAAAATATTAATTGGTACCTCGTTTTTAATACCCAAAACAATTGATAATTTTACAATGAATGTCTTATTAGAATGCAACTACGTAAAAAAAAAACAATTTCAAAAGTCGGTTTTGCTAAGCTTATTGATATGAAAGTGAGACGCGTTTCTTTTTTAGTAAAATCATATTCGTGTCATATAGAGTTCTTATCGAAAGTCATGTTAATATTATTAAACAAAGAGGATTTGTTTGACTTGATGCCCACGGCTATTTTTTATTATCGCGTGCTTTACTCGCCGCTTGCAAGAAGCTCATTCTTAGACTTTGGAAGTTTCAAAGAAATTTCTACCCTAGAACAATCAGTTGTGGAACGAGCTTCCTATCGAAGTTTTACCAAGAGAAGGTTCTTAAAAACGGGGTGTGAAAGTATTTTATTGGGTTATATAGGATAACACTTACAAAGGAAAATATTTTACTGTGTCGGCAACGCATCAATTACACATCTTACGTTACAAGCGTCTGTAAGTTGTTCGCTGTAAGTTGTTGTCTGTAACTTTGTTCGCCGCCTTCGTAAAAAAAAAAACAGGTGCTTACCCAAACTCCTATTGTAAAATTAGTCAGATGTACACGTGTTGCTGTTCCTACGTACATTAATGGGTAATGGATCAAGTACATTGCGTATGAAAGACGTGACGGCAGCTTCCAAACTTTATGGGAGAGGATCCAGTTAACGGGACCTAAAAGAAATTTGTACGTTATAATATTCAAAATATATAATTAAACGTTATATAACAAGGCAGTGAATAAATAGTCGAAGCACCTAGCAATCATAGAGGTAATTGAGAAAGCAAATTAAATGTAAAATAAATACGTAGATTTCAGTAGTCAAAATTATGAAGTGTGTACATGTCTATTATAGGAATGTTCAATATAATATTTAAAAAAAAATAAAGCAACTCCAAAAAAAAGTACGAAATGACTGTATTTATTATTAAAAGTTGAGTACAGAAATAACTTTATAAATACGATAGAAATACCTATACAATTAAATTTGACAGTCACCGAAATCCAGCCAAATCAATGAATAACAACAGAAAGTTGCTTTTATTTTTTTCTTTTTTAATACAAGTTTTTGTTTCTCCCTTTTGAGTGACCTTGACCTAAAAAATGTCTAGTGTCGATCTACAATTAACTTGTTTTCTTCTGGAACGGAATGATACACAAAAGAGTCATCAATATAAATAAACGCTTCTCATAAACGAAGAAGTTTGCCCGAATACACAAAAAAAAATACATATACAGATGAACGTTGAACCTTCTCCTTTTTTAAGTCGGTTAAATATTTGACGTCTGTATATTATTTCATTAAATAGTATCACATCATAATATTATGACATTATCTAATAAAATAATAATTTTTAAGTTTGTAGTGACAATAATTAATAATACCATCATAATAAAGTTGTATTATGCCCTAATAATTACACCTTAATGTCTGTCTGTCTATGTGTAAAATAATTACCTCCAGAACAAATTTACATTATGTATACATTATTAAGGTTTATTCAACTCAAGTAGAGTTCGGCTCGTATAACGTCTCAATTAATTTGTATTTATTATAAATATTATTTTTTTTTATTTACACTCACCGTTATTTTAATATTTATAAAAATGACCGAATAACAATTTTCTTTTATATTGAAATGAAATTATATTAATTGTAGGATTAATACAAAGCGTAATTGAATTGGGTGTGAAAGTCTAAATACAATTAAAGTCGCATTTATATATTTTTCTTCGTATAGATAATTAATTCAAACATGTATAAGTACGTCAAGTTGAGTACGACAACGTTTAAGACGATCTCTTAGTGATACTCGTGCATTCATAATGTAGGCAGCGCCGGCCCGTCAATTCCTGGCGCCCTAGGCAAAAGACTGGAACGGCACCCTTTTAAGAGATTCGTGTCAAAATAAAACAATTCTACATAACCAAACAATACAAACTATAAATGTACAGTTTGTAATAATAAAATTGATGCTAATAAAAAACAAGTTGCTAATGTTTTGTTATTTTTTTTTAAATTCACCTATAGAAATGATTAGTGGTCTAGTATCCTCTACTTATGCAACACGGAGGATACTCTTTAGACAGAATATAGGAAAGTGGTTCCCTAGTTTTCAGTTCAGGCACACGTTTTCATTTAAGATAGCAGAAACTTTCAAACAATTAAAAAAAAGAAAAGTGAAGATTTGTGAAGACTAGGACTATCAGCTCATGTACTGGCTAATATAATACCAATAGTGAGACCAATTTTAGTAAATATATTATTTAAATAATTTTATGAAGAAAGGAATGCTTAGATGGTTCGGGCACTTAGAAAGAATGAGTAATGAAAGACTGACGAAGAAAATCTACAGAGCGAAAGTGAGAGGTAAAAGAAGCCAAGGAAGCTCAGTGTGTGTGTGTGTGTGTGAGTGTGTGAGCGTGTGTGTGTGTGAGTGAGAAAAATAGAAAGTAAAAAATAGAAAAATTTAAACAAATTTTGCCTTTAAAACGAGTAAAACGGGGAATTCTAAACCCTTTAGACGATGCTAACAAGTATGATAAGTTAATCACTGAGGTGAGGTCACGCCAGAACGCAGTGTCTAGAAAAATGACTCTAGTATCCGAAGTGTTGGAATCCTTCCTCAATATTTCAAATAGTGCTAAAAACAATTTCGTTCAGGTCGATAAGGCCATTTGGGAAACATGTAAGATACTTAATGACACGATAGGTTTTAAGATTCATCACAAAATTATTAATGTCTATAATGTATTCTTACATAACTTTCAAATGCTTTGTCAGGCTGAACCGGATCGAAATTGCTATAGCTTTTAGTAAGTTACGCATATTACATCAGTCTATTGTAAACACAGATGAGTTCCTTAAATTGTTGAATGATATAGAAAAGATTAAAAGGCTTCTAGTTCCTGTAAATTATGAGAATTTTATTAAAATAGAGCAAAATATAGAATTAAAATCGTATTAAAAAAGGAAACAGATATCGTTTGTTTTAGATATCCCATTCATTAATAATGACGTGTATATTTACTACAGAATCATTCCTATAACAACCACAAATGCATTTAACCAAACCTCTCTTTTTAGGAATTATTTAGGAAAGCTTTATTATTCCTTCCTATTAGTGAAAGGTTTGAAAGCGAAGTGATTTTCCCGAGCCTGCAAGGAGATAGACAAAGATTTTTTCCTGTGCTACGACGATGAGGCATTCCTGATCGCCGAGGATTTTTGCGTTATCAATTTGATAAAGTTTACTGCAAATGTGCCTAGATGCTCTCCGATTCCGGTAAAAATAGACAAAGTAAAGTTGCAGTTTATAGACACCATACGCTAGCTACTGTGTTCTGGTAAGGTAACCGTCCCTACAAAAAGTCGACGACCTTACACGATGATTGCATTATCCTTATCGCAGTAGATGATATAAAACTACAAAGGCGCACATTGAAATCTGAGACATTAGCTCTCCTTACTTTACCGATTGTCAATTTACCCGGGGCGATTCTGACTCCTAGATCTCAGCCGCAACCTGTAAACCTGGATAACATCGATCTGATAGACCTTAAACAACTAGGTTATAATAATATGTTAAAAGAAAATGACAGTGAAAGCATAGTGTAAAGTGGAATTGAAAACATAGTGAATTTAAGAAGCATTAGCGTTGGCTCTAGTTCTATATATACTTATAAATATATAAAACTATTTTAGGCATTAATTGGTTCCATAATTTTGTTGAAATCATCAGGAGAGCGTTTTCGGTCCTGATGATTAAGGAGGGAGGAGTTAAGTACAGCCCTGTCGCACCATCCCGTATGATAAGCTTAAACACATAGGTAAGCTTTACAAGAAATAGAGTTAGCATGTTGGGCCTTGCTAAATGACATGGAAAGTTAGTTTAAGGCAGTTAGCACTTAGCATCAGAATAAGACTGTAGTCTTAGAAATAAAGATTTCTTATATTTTTTAAAAAGCTCCCTTCGTACCGCCCAAACTGGGCTAGCTATTATCGAGGTTGTGTTATCAATAAAAAAAGTTTGGAAACAGTTACGTTAATACGTGAAGCAAAAACTTCAGATCTCTTTTTAAGAATTATGCGCACACAGATGAGTGTGAAATTTGGCATAGTTTTAAGTTAATACTACCAATGTCAAAAAGACCATCAATGTCAAGTTCATATCAGTTTGCGATCATATAGGTATATAATATGTATATATGCAACCTCTCTGAATCAAACAGTCGCACAGAGTAGAGATTGTCGTCAAAGAATTTATATTATAAGTAAAATTTATATTTACGGTCGAATTTTGACCACCAGGTGACCTCTAGTACTTATTAAACTTAATTAAGGTCCAGTATAAAGTTCTATTAACACCATGAAACTTTGTAAATTCTCAAAGCCCAAAAATGCCTTTTTAAGCCATCTTGCCACTTTTTTAATGTTCAACTTTTAATGTTAGACTGTCAATACAGATTTAAAGCAACATGCCATAAATAATAAGGAATTTATTTTTAAGGTTAGTCTTTGTTAGTATTTCAGTTTATAATTAGGTAGATTAATTGTTCAGTATTATATTTGGTAGATATCTTGGCACCAAATCCAGAAAGAATTCCAAATTCAACATTTCATACATAATTCATTTTTCTATTGGGTCCTTACATATGAAATTAGCGTTTTGTCGTACTGACCACTTTGATCTGAAATATATCATCTTTGGTTCAGAATTCCAAATTCAAATTTACGAATTCATTTAGCTGGTACATTTTAGTTTTGAAAACAGTCATTCATTTGCTTTTTTCCTCATTATTTTTTTCTTTGGCGTCGCTTATTACCGCACAATGGAAAACATGAAATATCGGTATATTTACGAGTACGAGTTCTACCGTGGCACCAGTGCTGCAGAAACAGCTTGAAGGATTAATGATGTGTACGGCGCTGGTGTCGCAAAAGAAAGCACGGTACGTTTTTGGTTTCAACGTTTTCGTTCTGGAAATTTCGACCTTCAGAACCAACCCCGTGGACGGCCGCAGACCAAAGTGGAAAATGATGAAGAATTAAAGGCTATTGTGGAAGCGGATCCATCACAAAGCACTTCAGAGATAGCTGCAGGCTTCGGAGTAAGTGACAAAACTGTATTAATCCACTTGAAGCAAATCGGGAAAGTAAAAAAACTTGAACGATGGGTACCTCATGAATTGAGTGATTCCAACTTGCAAACACGCGTCGACTGCTGTGTTACTTTGCTCAACCAACACAATAATGAAGGAATTTTAAATCGAATCATTACTTGTGATGAAAAGTAGATACTGTACGATAATCGGAAGCGCTCGTCGCAATAGCTGAACCCTGGAGACCCAGCCAAATGCTGCCCTTAACGAAAATTGACTCAGAAAAAGTTACTTGTGAGTGTTTGGTGGACTAGCGCCGGTGTCGTTCACTACAGCTTTCTAAAATCTGGCCAAACGATTACGGCAGATATCTATTGTCAGCAACTGCAAACCATGAAGGAAGAACTAGCTACTAAACAAACGAGATTTGTCAATCGCTCTAGGCCACTGCTGCTTCACGACAATGCAAGCATAACAACCACACACTGCATAACAAATAACCACTAAGTTAGATGAGCTACAATTGGAATGTCTGCGACATCCACCGTACTCCCCGGATTTTGCTGCAACAGATTACCATTTTATCCGGAATTTGGACGACTTCTTACAGGGAAAAAAATTGATCTCCGATGCGGCAGTCCAAACCGCCTTCAAAGAATTTATTGATTCTCGCCCCCATGGTTTTTTTAGTAAAGGGATCAATGAACTACCTATGAGATGGCAAAAGTGCATAGATAACAACGGTGCATACTTTGATTAATTGAATATATTTTACAAAAAAAAAATTTACTTTATATTCCTCCCGTACAAAACGCCAATTTCTTATGTAAGGACCCAATATTTTATACTTATAAGAAAAAAAAGAGAACAGAGAGCACTCGCACCATCGGTGTAGCCAACATACACACGAAAAAAAAGGCGAACATTGTTGAGCGCTCGTTCTGCGTGGTGAAACAATAAAAACGACTGCAAATAATTATTACGTCTACGGAATCCTAAATTCAGAGAAAATTGGCGCTGGTCAGAGGAATGAGCCGAGTCGCTCTGTGGATGACTCACTGGGGGCCCCCTTGGAAGTTGGCAAGTCGCGGCTGCTCGGTGAGTTAGTTCAATTTTCTCTGTCAACTCTTCTGCTATCGAAGTACCTAATAATACATGCGGTATTCTACCCAACATTAATATTGTCCGAAAGTAAAGATTGCAGAAATATCTTAACATATAGATACGTATGTATATGTAAACATATATATCATCGTAAAAGACTAACAAGATTATTCGCCCTTAGACGATTGGAGATTAGTAATACTATAGCAGTTAATTATTCTTATAATAATTTTCCTTACCTCCATAGCCATGGGCACAAAGTATAATCATCATTCCCACTGCACAAGCCCATGTAGGCCTCATAAATGTGTTTATAATGACGTCAGCTGCCAGATTATCCCAGTCAACTTGAATTGGAGCATTATGGACATAGAGCACTAAACAGATCATTATACCGATCAACAACCATATTAGGACTACTAGCATCTGCAATTAATTGTTAAATAATTTCTATTTAGTTTATTCAAAAGATTTTGAAACTTATGTACATTCATTCAGTTGTTAACATTCGTGGTTATACTGATACCACCTTTGAAAATTTTTGCTCTTCCCCCCGCAATGTATACAAAATATATCCAATAATCATTCCCACCAGTAAAGGCGACGCTCGTGTAAATGTATGTATGTAATATTGTATAATATATTCGTCGTGACCAGTGCTAAAAATAAAAAAAATATAAATTAAAAAATAATTCATGAAATATTTGTACCCCAAGTCACTGCTACTATTGGTGTTATTGGTATTATAATATTATCGTATGTGTAGGCATTTCAAGAGATGTCGTACCCAAGTGGTGCACCATCGAACTCTTTTATTGCGTTATAAATTGTAGAGCCAACCAAAGTTACTATTAAAGCAGTTGTCAAAGCGACCCATGCTTTGACGTGACTTTTTTTCTTCAGAAATACCCAGACGAGTATAAGTGGTGATAGTATGTACACCTGCATATCTATAGCAAGATACCAACTATGAGGAAGACACTGAAAATATAAAATAATAATAATAGTTAAAAAAATTCAAGTGCATAAACAATAAAATTTAATTGCTGTTGATTAATTGTTCGTGGCTTTTATTGTGAGCTTTTTCGTGGCGTTGCGTATTAAAAAAATTATACTTTAATAATCTGCCGAGATTGTGCTGTAGTTGCAATTATTGAAATTCTACTGTGTTTTAATGCTAATTATTTTTCGAATGATTGTGTCTGAATTATAATAAAATTTTGTGATTATCATGATGTTACTTTTGGTTTTTACAAACGAAATAATTTTGGGTTGTAACCAGAGAAACAAAGAGTACCTAAATATAAAATATTACTAACAATACTTCTAGGGTTTCTAAAGTTTTGTATGTGTAGCAGCGTCGACCACCAGTTTTCTCTGCATCTGTGTACAAAGTTTGCTACCACCGGCCACAATGGTCCGTCATCTAGTCGATTTACAAACGAAGCTTGTACAAGTACAGCCGTAGCTAGTAATGGAAACACACGTAGAATGCGACGTAAGTAGAATAGATGAACATTCTTAATTAGTTGCACTGAAAAAGTAGCATTAATTTATGTTAATGAAGTAAGATTCATGTGAATTTTGAAACGTTACACACATCACACAGTATAGGTATACTTACTAGTACTAAACTTTCCAGATGTGGTGTAAACTAAAAGTAATCCACTCAGTAAGAAAAATGTGTCCACACTAATAGTGGCTGCCATTAACCATAATCCATTCAAAGATAATGTCCACTGTAACAGACACGAGATTTTAAATATTTTTTGCAATTAACAGTAATTTGTTTAAGCGATATTTAAAAACTAAAAATCGATTACAAGCACGTATTTAACAAAACCTGCAAGCAAGATGACATTCCATGAACTCATTGCCCGCAAAGGATGTATAAATAAAAATGTATAAAACACCATAAAATATGTACAAAATGTACATATAGCAATAGAGACAAATTTCTTAGCATTCCATTGGATTCACCGTGCGGATGCCGAGTCAATCGCGTTGATGGAAGAAGAACCCGGAGCAGTGCCTGAGACTCGCGACCCAGGGTTCCAAGGAGCCAAGGAGCCCTATACGATACGCCTCAACGTTCACCTTCATTGCCCCGACTCCTTAACCTGCCTATCCAGATTTGATAGGAGGCTACCAAAGTTTAGGTGTTCTTTCTAATAAAGTACTGGCCATATTATTTTAAATGTTGTATTTTACACATTTCCTTGCTTAACGCTTATAAAGTCAAGCAATTGCAATTATTTGATCTTGTTCGCGAATTTTATTAAGAACACGTAAGTTTTTTACTATTTTTTGTACATTTTATTTTAATTTACATTTTTCAATAACTGTGAAATATGTTTCCATATTATACCTTATACTTTGCCCATGCGTTTTACATGTATAACATCAGAAATGGCTCAATGGAAGCAGATTGATAAGAAGTTTAGGATTTAGGAGACAATGAAGATTTAATCTGCAAGTTTGTCTTTTTAATTGGACTTGTGTTATCTGCGGAAATCGCGAAAATATAATTGAATAAAATATTTTGACGCCAATGAATTACCGTACGAGAGGCATATTCTTGTTTCTTATAACAAGCCCCTAAACCTAATATTTCGATACTTACATTTAGGGTATTATAATGATGACCGATTTACAAAAAATAATAATATAATCCCATTGAACAACTAAAATAAAAATTAACACAAGCACATTTAAAAATGAGATACAATGAAAAAGCAATACTACTTAAATATTACATAATTATGACATTAATTAGATGCACAACATAATAGTACTATTTATATAAAATTAACATTTATGACAAAAGTAGTAAGAAAACCAGCAAATAGTAACCTCAGAAGTTTCGAATACATTTGATATTTGCAGTGTAGAAGCTGTATGTCCCAAAATAATCCATAGCATAGACATAGCTCTAATTCCATCTAGACATTCTATAGCTTTTTGATTAGAAGGAAATGTAAACAGACGCTGAGTATTGGTATAGGCAGAAAATGACTGATACACGACGTTGGCTTCCTTAGGATCTAAAACAATCCAAGAGACATGTTGTATTGTTTTAACTTTTGCATTTAATTCTATCTTAATCCAACATCGAGGTTCTAAGCTTTATTTTTTATTTGAATTAAAAAAAGTGCTTAAAACATAAGGTGATTCTTGCTATAATTAAAAATTCTAAAAAAAACCTTTTGAATTTGGTATGTTTAAACCACAATTAACATATTTATTTAAAAAAAATAAGCTAAAAAACAAGCTTTTCAGTTTATATCCCTTACATATACATACTATGTAATTTATCGACAATAAATATACTTCTGTTTTTATTTTCAATTCAAATATCAATTTAGAATTTGTGTCATTGTAACACAAATCTTTAGGTTAGTAATATCAAGATAAGATGACGGCCAATCTTCAGATCTGAAGTCAGAAACGTTTCTTTCCAGCCACTTTTGTGTGGATCGAGCTTTATGACCCGGTACTGAGTTTTGCTGAAAGGACCATTCTTGGGTATGGAACATGGTGTTGTCAAAAGACTTAACTACCTTCTTAAGAATCGTATCTTGATGCACCTGGGCCGATATTTTGATACTTTTTACAAACATATGGCTCAATTACTCCTTGATAGCTAACCACCAAACTAGCACTGCGGCCGGATAATGCCCAAATTGTACCCTACTGACTAATTGAGAAGCTACTCTTTGAAAATAAACTCGATCGTCCTGCTTATTAAAATATTGCTCGATAGTAAAAATGTTCCCGTCAGTAAATAAATTTTTTTTGTGACCTCCCTTTGCGTACCGCCTAAGAAGTTGTTTTTAATTTTATCACCCTATTTATTTTTAAATTAACGGCTAAGTAATAACCAGTGCGTCTCTTATAAACTGCGAGTCTTAAGTTTTTTTCTTTCGAACAAGATTTCTTCGGATTCTTTCCTTCACTGCTTTGATCGCTTTTTTAGTACGAATACTACGTGGACGGCCAGATCTTTTAATGTCTCAAAGTAACGATGTTTCATTATATCTATCAATAGGGACAGAAACATTCGACTAATACCGAGCGGATGGAGAGTTTCAAAAATTGCATTTGACTCTATACCTACTTTGTGTAATGCTATCACAGTGATTCGGAATTCTATAGCACACCTCCCCAATCCTTCAAGGCGTCCGCTAGGGGGCCGAGTGTTGATAGAAAAGAAAAAACACTCGGCGCCCAAGGAACCTTATTACTGCAATGTGGAAGCCGTAAAATGCTCCCAAATTTTCTTTATTTTTTTAAAGAATACCGGCTGTGCTGATTGGTTCCGAAAAAAATGCTGGAGTATGCGGATTGATCTCTAGCATTTTGATCAATTTTTTTTTTCAAAAATGTGAAGGCGTTTTCGTTAAAATAAATAGCGAGTAAAAAAAATGATCAGAAATTTTTTTCTCCAGCGCATTTTTCTCCCGTCTTCCATGTTAATATTGTTTCTGCAAAAAGAGTGTGTGTGCGTGAGTGTGTGCGTGAGAGAAAATTTGGAAATTATCGGAAAATGATTTTTTTAGGAAGAAAATGTTAATAAATACTTATGAGACACTGCGACAAGACCCGTGGTTTTGGAAATAATGCCAAGATGGCGGACAGATTTTCATAGATAACGTACAAGGGCGGAAGGGAAGTCAATTGAGTGACTAAAAGTACAGTGAATGTTAAAAAAAATGCAACTTTTGCATCGACAATTATTCACAATAGATGGAAAGTCCTTTTTCAAAATTTTATGTTCAATTAGTAATAATATTATACAATTAACATATTTTTTTTAAATCTACTTTCCTCACAATCTCTGGATTGACTTATTTTTGGAAAAGCTTATTCTATGGTGACATTCGTGTCTATTGTTCATGTCTATTTCGCAATCAAGGGAAATTGCGAATAAACCGAGTATCATTGCAACAATATGTAAGCTTTTCATTGCTATTATATCTAATTTGACACGATAGACTATTTTTTGTTTGAGCGCGACATAGGGTAATATTTTAAACGTCTTCGACAAACAAAATAACCTAATTTCAAGTATGAATTTCATAAAATAATCCTTGAATATCATTATTAATATAAAAAATGTTTTCTGTTAAGGGTCGATGCTGAGAGAAAAGAGCAATTGGTTTCATGCCGACGATATACGTGTGCAGAAGAAAGCCAAAGGAATATATATATATTGTTTCTTCAGAAACAATAACTCATTTTCAGTCGAAAATAATTAGTAGTATACAATTACAGATATTAGCTCGATGGAGAGCTAGATTCATTGTACATATAATGTACAATATTAAAAAATTTCAAAGAAAAATATTAGTGGGATGGAATGGGAGGGGAGGATTTATCACTTTATTCAACATAAACTTATCAAACTTTTAAAAACTTTGCTTCGCCACCCAATTATGTTTCACTCATGGGAAAGAACTAATACTAATGCCGGCAACAAAAAGAACTGATATGCCTCCAAAAAAAAATGATTTTTTCTTAAGAAGAGTGTTGATAGAAAAGAAATGTAAAAGTAATCTAAGAAATTAAAATTTAGAATTTGTATTTCGACAACAAAAAGAACTGATACGCTGTGGGTGTTTCCACTGCTTAGGTAAAATTCAAATAAATTCAGTAACATTCAAAAAAGGGGGATGAAGTGGGAGGATACATTAGACGTTAAACAAAAAATCTTTTTAAACAATCAGCGATTCGGTTCAAGACTATCGTGCGTACGTACACTTTTTTTAACCTAGTTTATTTTAGGTAGACATTTTTTAATCCGCTAAAAGCGGGCTGTTGATAGTCTTTAAGCGAATCATTGCTTGTTTAAAAAGATTTTTTGTTTAACGTCTAATGTATCCTCCCATTCTATCCCCCTTTTTTGAATGTTACTGGATTTATTTGAATGTTACCTAAGCAGTGAAAACACCGACAGTATTTGATTATCACAAGAATATTTAACAAAGATTGGCGCAAAAATGAGAAAACTATGAATATTCATATGAGAACGACAGGTTCCAAATGCAAATGTAATTATATATATTATTGTTTTTTTCATAATAACAGTATTTATGGTAGACTGAGTAAATGTGAAATGCAAGTATCGATAGCAATCTTTTGGTTCGAATATTTTAATTTAAAAGGAAAGTGACGACGAAATATTTTTTGTTTGGAGTACTGATTATGGTAACAAGGACTTTTCAGTTACTTCTAATTATATCCACTTGGTAGGTACGTAAGAAAAATCCTTGATTTAGTAATCAAGGATTGTTTTTAAAAACGTTTATACTGTTAATTTTTTTAACTTCAAGCTTTCTTGTGCCCAACGAAAAATAGTTCCGATTTGATTTTGGAGCTTTCCTTCTCCTAGACAGATTACAAACCAATGGTAATGACGTCCATCTCACCAAATTACATAAGCCAAAGTAGGAGACGTACCTACTCCATAGATATAAGTATGCTTATTCAATTGCTCGAAGAAAAAAGCGTACCTATATCAAGCTATCTAATGTTAAAAAGCTAAAATTTGATATGGTTAATATAAATATGTACTTATTTATTATTGTATATAATAGTTGACCAACTTAATCATTAGACCCTAGAAGCAGATTACTTGTCAAGACGAATCAAACGAGCCCAAACTCGATGGGGTTGCGTCGTTTTATTACAGAGTTCCCATGACCAACTTCCGGCTCCATCATCAGATCAGCGCCATGTCATAATAATATTGCACATGTACAGTAATAGTAACAGTGCATACGTACGGAAGATTGTCATAAGACTAGATGGTGTGCGTCTGGTGTGCCTCAGGGTGGTGTTCTCTCCCCTTTACTTTTTTCTATTTTTATTTGTCGTATCACTTCTGTTCTCTTCAAAATTTCACCTTTACGCAGACGATCTTCAGATTTATCGATCTTTTCATATTGAACACTTACAATCAGCTGTCACGGGATTGAATGATGACCTGCTGAACATCCATCAGTGGGCTTATTCTCACGGTCTGCTTATTAACCCCACTAAAACACAATCGATGATAATTGGCAATCAGTTTTGGCTACAATTATTAAATAACTCTGTAATTCCTCCACTGATTTTAAATGGAGTTCCTATTCAAGTTAAAAATCTTAGACTTTTAATGGATGCTAACTTTGCTTGGACGGCTCATATAAATGAAATTTCTGATCTGAAATCTCAATATTTTCTTCCTATTAAAACAAAAATGACGCTGGCACAAACTCTTCTTCTGCCACTGTTAGATTATGCAGATGTTTGTTTTCTGGACGTCAAGGAGGGAGCAGCTAGATAAACTGGAACGCCTTCAAAATTTTTGTGTTCGGTTTATATACGGTCTACGTAAATATGACCATGTATCTAGTTTCCGGAAACAGCTAAAATGGCTCCCCATTCGTCTTCGCAGAAACACTCATGTCCTTACACTTTTGTTCAAAAGCCTTCATAATCTCTCTTATCCTTCATATCTCTGTGATCGTTTCCATCCGCTCTTTTCCAGAGATCATAACTTAAGAAGCAACACTTGTACCCTTCTAAAATCGCCTATCCATAATACTGCTGCATATGATGATTCATTCTGTTGTAAAGCTGTCAGTTTATGGAATTCACTTCCTACATATATAAGACATTGTCAAACACTAGCATCTTTCAAAAAGCTCTTAAAAGAACACTTTTTGTCATTTGCATAATTATTTTCTTATAATAATATGTATTACCTATACTTATGTGTGCGTTAATATTAGTAATTATGTGTGCATAATATAATAGTTATGTATGTATTATATTATATTTGTTATGTACCTATATGTGTATGTTTATGTTTGTATTATGTACCTAAAAATTTTATATTTATTTTTAAGCACATCCTACCCTCGTACATTTTCTCTATCACCGAGGTGTGCTGGAAGATATTTTTTGACTACTGTTTCTGTGTACTTTTTTGTGCAAATAAATTAAAAAAAAAAGAAATATTGCATTGTCATCCACTTGCAAATGCAAGCAAAATTTCAGCTCATCAGGATCCGGAAAGTGGGTTAAATTTAACTTGCAAGATTTGATTACAGACAGATAGACATCGAGACAGGTGAAACTAAATAGAAGCTTGTAAAAAAACTCAGCCTCATGATCATGAAAAATGCCCAAATTTTTTTTTGTATTAGATAGGTACTATAATACATTATAAAATATAGGAATCGGTTACATACTAACCTTTTTTTAATATTATTATGTGATGTAGATCATAGCATGTGCTCAGTAGAATAAGGAATCCAATTACGGAGAATATTATACTGAAACCATAAAATAAATAATATTCAGTTAAAATTGTAATAAGATAACTATTACGTTAGAAAATAGAGTTATTTTGAAGTGGAACTTATACTTTTCATAATTAATTAATAATACATATTATCCTCACACTATATTACTATCGTGATAGTAAACTTTTCTATGAATTTACGTAGTTACGTAGCTGTGCAATTTCATAGAAAGTAGTCGTCGTAACTACAGTGAAATGAACAAATCACGAGAACAACTCAGTATCAATTTTATTGATTGCTGATGTAGTTAAGCGTCATGATAATATAACGTAATATCCTGATAAAGGTATAGCTTCACTTAAAAATATTTTTTTATCTACATTTGTTGTATTTATTTATGTTTTTTTACTTCAGACGTTTCCATTTAGGGTGCTGTTGTTTAAAGTTTATGGATTTTCGAAGAAGTTGTTTGTAATACCTGTAATAAGTATAATTGAAAAGCAATTTTTTGTCATACGTACATAGCGACATAATCTGCAGGTACCCACGGCTTATCATTAGCGAGGCGACAAAAGTTTTCGGTGTAATACACATCAATTGCGCTGATATTGAAACTTAACTTCGTAATGTATTCTTTGGTTGTACAAGTTTTAGGTATACAAGTAGCTACTGTCAATGAGATCTCACTTAAATCTGATGACGTGGATCTGTAAATGAGGATATTACACTGTAAAAAATTATCATATCATAAAATGTACCTACATTTTGGTATAGCTTTTAATAATTCCTTTGCAAAAAATTATTGCTAACTCCATCTCCAGTTGTCATAATTTATTTTTTGTACAATTTTAATAAAGCTAATCACTATATCATAAAATTAGTAATCCCACGCAATATTAATTACGCGCGCTTAATCTTGAACCATTGTATTAAATGTAATTACCACTTGTATTTATTTGCCAATTAAATAATAAGAATCACATGTAATCTTTTGTTTATATTATATTTGTTCAGTCTATCTAACTCAGTTCTTTTTGTTGTTGTATTGAGTACCTGAAAAGTTATTCTTCACAAGGCCAAAACAATTACTACCACATAGGTCCATATCTGGATAATACGTTGGCTAAATGATTTCTATTTATCCCCTCGTTTTCAACCAGTTGCTGAATATTTTTTCTTTCGTATGATCTGGTATTATGATACAAAATCCTTTTTAGACAAATATTAAACCGACTTAAAAAAAAGTACAAAATAATTGTATTTTACTAAATACATAAATTTGACGGTTACCGTGGCCTACCAAGCCTGTACCGAAGCTTTCTGTTGTTGTTTATTGCTTTAGCATCAACTTCAATAATTGTCGAATCTAATTATGTAGATATTTGTGCAGTACTTATGAAGTAGTGTCATTTCCAAAAGATAATTAACACTTTGTACTTTTTAAAAAAAAAAAACTAGGTACAAAATAATTAGAAAGAAGGGGAGGTGGATTTCCTTTTTTAGACGTCTGATAATAGCACTTGTTATTACCTATCAATTGTTTCTTCTTTCAATTGAATTATTTGTGAAATTCTTTTTTTATATTCGTGTATTTTTTTTAAATATTTCTCGTTGACACTGATTTCCTTTAATTCTGCCTGTTCAGGCCATTCAGTAGTCTCTGACAGTTCTAGTAAATATGGGAAATGAAGTTCCTGATTCAGTGGTATACTTATTGAACAATATTTGCCTTGGATATTCAAATTTTCCTCGCCTTCCTTTATTCTTAAGCACTGATAGTAGTCTCCTAGATCCAATAAGTTACCTCCCAGAATACCTCTTGGTATCCTAATACCAGCACCTTGAACTAAAATAAAAACCTTCAGTTTTATTTACGCAAAAGAAATCTAGTACAACATTGTATACGAATGTATACAATGTATTTTTATATGATTGGTGTACAACAAACGTGACTTGAGTTTTAGTTGAGTTGTAGAACAAATGCCCTCTTTTTAATGGACAAGCGAATTTCCATTCTCCGATTCAACGGTGTTCTACAAAAGAGAGTTAAAAATTTTAAACGCCGTTATAATTTGATTTTACATACAATTATTATTATAACCGACTCCAATGTTGTTTCTTTTACATTTTTCCAGCGCAATAGTGTTTAACATTCTCGAGTACTGAAATCCATTTCTTTGCTACAGAAAATTTAAAAATAGGGAATTACCAAATCCCGACAAAACAACAATAAGACCTTTTTTAACAAAAAAGTACATACATACGTTAATATCTACAAACTTAAAACTACACATTATCTTAAATAATAGACTTCCTCAAAGTTGCCGCTTAGAAAGCTGTCATTGCTTAAGGTACCCAGCAGACTGGCAGCATTGCCTCTTTGAATAGCCAAACTGATTCGTTGGCGGAAGAAGCTGCCAGCCCGGCGATTTCCCGAAGCCTCGACCAGTCTCAAATATCAGAAACCAGTCGATGGGCTTCGGGGCCCCAGGGACCCAAAGTTTCGACTGCAAAGGGCGTAAATATGAAACTCTCAGAGAGAGTCGCATACTTTCGCCGCTTCAAGTTCTCGGCAGTGCTGTCCGCGGCACCTGCTGACTTGGAAGTCGCCGGTACATGGGAAACAGCAAGTGAATCGACACAAGTGGCATCCCACACCAGCGATCTTCCAAGTTTCCAAGGAATGAGTGTCAAACCATCAGGTTTCCTGCCGTCGTTGCACGCAATACCTACAGGCTCTAAGACTGCAGGAACGCCAGCGGCGACAAGCGCTGGCGAATGACGTCATTCAAGGCAGCATGTCGTGACATGCGGCCCGCACTACGTCCACAGGATAAACCATGGTGACCTAGTACATCGACGAGATCACCACAGCGGCGACTGTGAGGAAGGTTAGTCTGTTTTTAAAATTAAATACTAATAACCCTTTAATTATGACGACTTTGTTGGCGCAGTTCCAGGTTCGATTCCCGGTCGGGTCAATTTAGGAAACGAACTTTTCTAGATTGTCCCGGGTCTGGGTGTACTGGGAGACGCCCCCAGTAGTCGTCGTCTGGTTCTCATAGCACAGGGAATACCCTAGTATGAGATCAGATGATTGGTGTGTATTGTCTGGCGCATTATTATTATTATTAATTAAGAGAAAATTCAGTGTGCCATATTTCACTAAAAGCTGCTAGATAGAGGTAACTTTTGTGATATCTATTGAACTTTCTCTAGTACCACGAGAATAGTTTATTAAATCGAATAATGTTAGACTAAAACCTTTGTACCTCCTAAATCTTTTTTCTTATTCTAACCATACCATATGTGGTAAGCGCATAATAGTCAAAATGGGTAAAAATAACTAATTTCAATTCTGACAATCGAAATAATGTGAATTAAGTATCACTCGATGCTTTAATGATGCCAATATTACAAAAATTGTAAAAAATTAAAACGAGAGAGATGTTTGGTTTCTCGGTGATATCTAAACTGTAAGGAATATCGAAAAAGTCAAAGCAGTTTTTAGAATCCGTTGAAATTAACTCCACCTAAACGATTGTGCTGAAATTTTTCACGTATTTTTAAAAGTCATGGCAAACTAGTTAATGCTCATTTTAAAAAAATATTTTTTAACAGACAATCATTACTTGCAGGTTAAAAAAAAAACATTCGAAAATCAATCACAATTTTTGAATCATTATAGAAACGGCATTCATTGGGTTAAATGCTAGGAAGTGACTCTGTCCTTGACACAAAAAAAATTGTCTCCCAAGAAGCACGTCTTACCCAAAGTATTTTTATACTTACATCTCAAACCCAAAATTCTATTTCGTGTAAATATATGATTTAATTGTTCTTGGCACTTCTCAGGATCCAGTACGTCTTCATATAGAGTAAGATCAAATGCGTTATAACGTGGGTTTAAGTTTGCACTCGCTTTTATTTCACTTATTACAAAAAATATTGAATATAATAACTCAAATGCTTTTCTGTTTCTCATTTTATAGTATTACTTAACGCAGTAGATTTATGGATATAATGTTTAAACTGTCTATGAGTTATGTCAGTAAATCCATATTTTATAACTAATTACATTTAATTAGCTAGAAATTAAGATATAGAATTGGAGATTAGATTGATTTTATCTAATCTCTAGTTGTATTACGATAAATAATCTAATTAATGTAGTAAAATTCAAGATTTACTACCAGTACTTATTTAGCCAAATATGAAAATCATAATTGAACATTTTAAACTACAATTTTTCTGACCTAACTTTAATTGGTTTATATATATATTATATATAACATAACATATCTTCACGCTGTATCCCCAACGGGGTAGTCAGAGAGGACGGAGTCGCGGTCCTTACACACCTCTTTCGCTTCCTCAAAACTCATCATTCTCTTCACACATTTTCGCCTAGGTATGCGAGTGCTTTTGACATTTCCGTCGGCTAACGCCCTACCTATTTGATCTTCATAGTCAGCCTTGGTCTTCCTTGGCTTCTTTTACCACTCACTTTCGCTCTATAGATTTTCTTCGTCAGTCTTTCATCACTCATTCTTTCCAAGTGCCCGAACCATCTAAGTATTCCTTTCTTCATTTTTACAATAACACTGTTGTGCAACCCTGTCATACTGCGTATCTCATCATTGCTTATCCTGTCCGCAAGCGTGACACCGCACATATATCTGAGAGGTATATTATATGTATCTAGTTACTGTTTTAGAATTATCTATTAAAATGTTGACGTTGACTTTCGCGGATTTTGATTAGATTTAATTTAGATGCACAGTTCAACGATTTAAATAATATCATTGGAACATTTCACAATTCTATACGTCAAAACCATTTAGTAGATATTGTTGCGGCTGGACTTAATGTCAAGGTAATAAAGTCGATTATGAAATGGCACATGTTTGGATTTATATCTTTAGAACCTAATATTCTTTGCAGAGCAGTACCTGAAAATGCGTTGCTAATATTAAGTTGAACTGCATAGTGTATACTGTAGTGCAGTGGCATCGAAAACGATGTTCTATTATTTTGTAGTAGATTTGACTTTCGATTTTCTCGGGCTATACTATTTTATGTGTAATAGGATCGGATGTCCGTCGAGTGAGTCAATGTCGAGACAAACTACGAGGACTACTACGTCGACTACTGCGACGATTCTGGGGAGAAGGTTACTGCGATTCGAAAATCACCATTTTATCAGAAATATAAAAATTCTGTGTAGATATTACACCCCATCACGATGTTAATTACTTTAACATTTTCTAACTAGCTGTTGTGAATATTAACCATATAAACCAATTTATCAAATTGACTACGTGATTTAGTCAATATAAATAGCGTCTAGCCCTTTGTGTAATAAATTTGTATAATCTCTATTTAATCACTTGGTCTGTAATATATACATACACAGATACGTAAGTACTGTATGGGTCGTGTTATACCCAATATATGTATGATGCTCTGGGATCCGCTATCATGGAGTTACTAATTAAAATTCTTTATTAATTCACGATAATAATATACTCAGTTTATTCGTTTACCACATGTGATAAGTTCTTACTGCAGTTAGTACATAGACTATTCAACTACATAAATCTTATGAGTAATGTGCGCGCGAGCTAGTAAGACCGGTGACGCGAAACGACTGAAAAACGCTTACTACTCCTAGCTCGCCGCGAACAAACTTCGTAGTCAGCAAAACTACTGTGACCTGCCCCTACACTATTCCCCTTTTTTTTTTAAAAAAAAATCACGTCGGGGTCACCATTTTAGGGATTTTCTTCGTGTTCATTTTCTTCATTCGGTATAAATCCAAACAAATAATTTACATTTTGGTATCAAAGTTTATATTTCTTCTTACACAGCTTAACGTGTACAAATTGGCATGCCAGGGCGATGGTATGTAAGCGACTGGCGAGCCATGTGTTCAAATTGCTTTATATTCTACTAAAACGCAATTCAGCACTTTTAGCATCGCCAGGTCGCTACAGTACGTATTTATACTCACAATCAGCGTTATGACTAGCGTTGGGTGGGCGAGATGAAAACAAAAATAGGGGGGGGTAAATCCACTTAAAACTCCATTTTCAATCAACATTTATGCTAAATGGATGAGTAAAAACCTTTCTACCTCTATTAATAAAGCAAAAAACAATTTCACAAGCAGTTTTGTAATAAAACAATAATTATGCATGATTGTGTCGCAAATATGTAGTGGGTAGTTCTCACGAAATCCCGAAATTCCAAAATTCCTGTCCTTTTAGATTTAACAAAAATGTAATCAATTCATATCGGTAACTATTATTTCCTCGTAAGCTCAATTACTGGGGCTACTAGTGTCAGTTATAATTTCAGAATCACATGTGTAAATATAATTTAAAAAAATTCTGGAGTCCCGAAAATCATTCCCTCACTCTGTCCCAAACTCTAAATTTAAATCCTTTCGGACTTTTAACTAAACAATTCCTTAATAAAATTCTGTGGAAGTTTTATAAATCGGTAATAAATACAATGTTTTTTCGAAAGTAGTATTATTTTAAAACAAAAAAAAATGAAAGAATAATTTGATAAATTATTTTTTGTGTGTCTCAAGAAATAGTATATTGTGCAACAAGTGCGGTAAGTTTTCAATTGTTTTACATATCTATACAATGATCTACAACTTTTCTAAGAGTTATAGGTCCTTGTACAATTTCATAGAAAGTTGTAGCATTGATTACAAAATTAGATAATCTGTATTGATATTATATGATATTTAGAAAATCGAGGAGTTTTTGGTGGGATTTAATGGACAGCGCTTGGGTTGGTCTTTTATTTTAATTATTTGCAAATGGTTTCAAATGGATATGTTGTGATGTAAAATTGGCGTAGTTTTCCTCCCCAAGTATCTACGTTGTTATGCTGTTATGTGAAATTGTTGAAATAAGTGCTTATTTAGTAGTGATGTTGAGATTTCTTTTAGTGGCTTAGTCTGCCTCAGCGGATCCTAGTAGAAAGACCTTCTCGATATATTTGTCACCAGATACTCCAAGAATTATCTTAAATGTATTACGTCGACATTTTGATGAAATAACATGAAGAATTTGTCTATTTACTACTGAAGACGTCGGTAGTATGGGCTAAGATCCATTTACCTTCCCTGTTAAGGGAGAATCGTACTACTACTACTATTAAATAAAAATCGAAAAGTTCATTTTTTTCAAATTCTTTATTATAGACTAAATATCTACTTCAAAGCTCACTGTTACTGTACTTTTTTCGTTACTATTTGATGACGGCACACCCATTTTTTTCGCTTTATCAGGTTTCCATTTTTTCTAATTTTCGTCTCAACTAAAAATATTTTCTTTCCTTTTGCACCATTTAAAATAAGTAAAAAATATTTTAAGTTAAACGATTTTATTGTGAAGAAACATAATAATGATACAGATAATGTACTAAAAGCTAAAAAATAATTGAGTAGGTACCAGGTACCAGTCATCATACCATTCTTCTCATCAATCTAGAGCAATGATCAGGCTAAAATAAAATCGAGGGGCGTAGCTTAACATGAGTAGGTAAATATGTATACGATCGTTCTGTGACGTCGCACGATGATAGTGACGGATATAATTTTATACACATTTTGCATAAGTTGTCTATTAAGAAGATGCATCCAAAGCATATAATGATATGAACGGTCGACTGTAGATAATGGAAATTCGACGCGCCCAACGATTTTATTTTAGCCTGATCAATGCTCTAGATTGATGAGGAGAGTGGTGTGATGACTGGTACCTAGTACCTACCAAATTATTTTTAGCGCTTAGTACATTATCTGCATTATTATTGTGTTTCTTCATAATAAAACCGTTTAACATGCAAAAAGTACTGGACGAACTTTAACTAAATTCTAGAACTTCTCGTAGAATTCACCGTAATTTACAGATTTTATTTTCTACAAGGATATCAAAATTAACGTGAACTAATTGCTGTAATTTTACTTCATCAATTTTATCTCGCTTCTTCTTTTTGTATATTTACGCTATCTGATACTCCAATTGAATCCATTCCATTTTTTAATTCTTCATGTTTATCTGTTTCTATTTTTAGCATTGTTGGCAATTTTTTAATGCCTGTAAAACAAAATGTTATTGATTACAATAAAATAATTTATGTATTTTTAAAATGTAAAATAATACGGCATTCAAAAAATTTTCGAAAATTATTTTAAATAAAGAGTGAGTGTGCTCCAGAAAATTTTCGCCAAACTGAATCTGATAATAATTCTTTTTGCGCTCTAATGGTAGAGCGCAATATGCAATTATTCTATGATCTATGAAGATCATAGAATAATTGAAATTATGTCGATAATACTGTGCATGAATAGAGTTAAGATTAGAGCTATTATTGGATTCAGTATTGCAAAATAATGCCGGGACACCAGTACATATTCAAGGTTATAATATTTACCCATTAAAATGATCGTGACATCACAATAACGTGTTAAAATGCTTTACAATACTAATTAATATATATTTTTTTACAAAACGGGAACGGGTGAGAGTCACAATCTTGTGTTGTGGGATGTTATCCCATTCTTCTCGTATAGCTGTTTTAAGCTGACCAAGGGTCTCCGGAGCAGGATCTCTCGCTCTTAGTCGTCTCTTCAACTCATCCTATAGGCGTTCTATGGGATTCATATCCGAGCATTTATAGCTATTTATAGTCGGGCTGCTAGCCCTCCCATAACTGTAATACCGACTTCGTTCAGGTATTAATTTACAATGCCTGCGGTATGAGCCCTGGCATTGTGCTGCATAAAAATGAACTCTTCGCCAATAAAATGTGCGTAAGGTACCACACGAGGCTCCAGACACTCTTCAATGTAACGTGGCCCATTTCATAATGGTAAGCGAGGTCCATATACAAAAGCAAGTTCGGTTTTTCCATCGACGCTTATGCCTCCCCAAACCGTCCATGCACCGCCACCGTAACTGGCTCTTTCAAAAGCTCTCCCTCTCTTCGATACACCTTCTTTCTTCCGTCGTTACCATACAGCATGATCTTACATTCGTCAGAAAAGAGAACTTTGCTCCATTGAAGGTATGACCAATTTAAGTGCTCACGTGCAAAGTTAAGGCGTGCTTTTCGGTGATCTACCGTCAATTTTGGGCCATAAGCTGGTATATGAGGTTTCAGGCCACGCTCCGTCAATATTCTTCTGATGGTAGAATCGCTCACAGTCAATCCTCGAATCTCACGGGGCCGCTGCTGCAGTTGAATAGAGTTAAATCGACGATTTCTTAGAGAAACTGACACAATATACCGGTCATCTCGTTCAGACGTGACTCGATGTCTACGAGATCCTGGACGGCGAGTAAACATACCAGTCTCCCGATAACGCTGATACACTCTATTGACAGCAGAGAGGCTAAGATGCATTGTGCAGCCACAACACGTTGACTAAGCCCTGAATTTAGCAACGCCACGACTTGGGCGGCTTCCGTGGGCGAGGTATCCATATTATTTGTTAGGAAAATAATCTCCTTGGTAGGATGTTACAAAGCTTTGTTAACAATCGCTATTAAAAAAACGATATTTTTGGCAAAAAAAGTGATTAAATGCAGAAATTCCGACGGAATACACATTGAAAACAATCTCCACATTGAGCTCCACATTCATTTATTCGATGAAAATTCGAAAATTTAAATTCAAATTTGGAATTGTGGTACTCTATTGTGTAGACTAAATTGCCAGCTATTTATTGAAGTATTTTTTTAATGATATCAAACCTCTTATTTATTTAAATGCTGCCTGAATAGCACTTGCAGTAGTGTTTCGATTTTTTTGATGAGAAGTTTCTTATGTAGGAAGGCACTTTCTCATTGTTAGTTTTCGTTTCTGCAAAATCTTCAAAATAACTAAGTAACAAGTTAGAATTTCACACTAAACATAATTAATTCGTGACTAAATAGTTACTGAAATTAGATGTTCTTAACTTCAATTATACTAGTTTGACTTCATGATAAATATTTTTTGAGCTCTATGTGTATTGTATACCTACTACGTATACAGGTAATTCTTATACATCGAAGTAACAGAAATACGAACTAAAACACAGTTTATTGTAACATATAGTATATTATACGTATATTTAAATGCTCTGAAATCAATGACATTTTTTGCAACTATTACTTTACTTACAATACAAACTACAAAAGGTTTAGAATTACGCAAATAATAAAAATAAAAATTCAATAAATTTTTAAGTACTCTAAACTCTGATATCGTCATGTAATCGTGCAAAGACAAATTTAAGGCTGCTTGAGTTAGCAGACAAAGCGTCTTGCAAGACGTTGCGCTACCTCGTCGATACGTACAAAGTCCATTACGATTCGACTGTAAAGTTGTGTCTATACAACATGTCGCTTTGTTCTAAACGCTAAAAATTATTAAAATTTAGATATTGTAGAACAAAACAGTATATGTGTATTGTGTACGTATGTAAAGGAAAAGGTTAATGTAATAAATAGTGCTCACAAAGAAGGGAAAAAATATCGCACAAAATTCGCTACGTAGTTACTCTTTTTTTCCATGGTATTACAAAGCGGGTAAATTGTAATACTGTGCTGTTTCTACCCACAACAGGAATTTGGAGTGTAATACCAATGTTTTTATAATCATTTTGTGCATACACATTAATATAGTTAAAAAAAACCGTCCTTCAATACCAGCTATTAGATAATTCTGTTTTTGGCAAGATAAATTTATTTCCAGTTGGATATTTTCAAACATCTAGGTTGTACGTAAAACTTGAGTTTATTCTATTGAAATATCTTTTAATATTTTCATATTACTTATGACAGGATCGCCATAAGCATATAATTTCATAGAAAGTTTAATCTGTGTTACTTGTTGATTCAATAGTGTGAATGCGTGTAAGTAATAACTTAACAAGTTTTAGGTCTAGTTCGCACGAGAGCTTTATTTCCGTCCGTTAAAGAAGCGTTGAACTGAAACACATAAATACCCGAATATTACTTCTTTTCAGAGCTTTTAAAACGCGACGCTTTTTTATCGAGCGTTGTTGGATTTTAAGCGCTGAGCTGTAGACATAACATCGAGTGTGTGGTATGATATGGTACTTCTTTAAAAGCGCCAACGTCGGATCTTAACGAAACGCTTTGTTAACTCTCGTGTGCAAGAGGTCTAGTAATATTGAAACGTTACCAACCTGGACCCATGACGAGTTTTATTATATTAGCGAATATTGACAGGAGTATTGTCAGGGATGCATATTCCAGAAAATTGAAAACCTGAAATAGAAATTGTATATTTATGTAAATATGCATATTATATACTTATTTTTCTTCCTTTTTCATTTTTTCAACATATCCGAACATCCTAAGTACCTAATCATTTCATTCCTCACATTTACAACAACACTTTCATCCAATAGTGCCATACTGCTAACGTGTAGCGACAATAATTAAATTAAAAAAAAATTTAGACAGATTAAATATGTTTAAATATAATGTATTTCTTTACAATATATACAATCAGATATTCTCTAAAAAAAACTTTTAGTACTATACGGCGGTGTCTGAATAGTCCCGAATGGAAGGCAGCTTGAATTTAGGTATCACGATGATCTTGTGTAGTATATAAAGTTGGACTGTTGTAATGTTCCTTCTATTTATTTATATGGTATTTCTATAGAGGAGTTCTTCAAATTATCTATATCTTCATTTAAATTAATTTTTAAAAGGGAAGCTAAGGGAATTCCTAGGTATCTTCAAAATTTCAAATTCAATCTAATTTTCCTAGTACCGACTCCGGCCAGTACTAAATGAAGAGTTATTATCCAGACTTTTTTTTTATGAAACTATTAATAACAAAACACTACAGACATATGTAAATATTTACAAACTTAAAACTACACATTATCTTAGATAATAGACTTCCTCAAAATTGCCGCTTCGAAAGCCGTCATTGCTTAAGGTGCCCAGCAGACTGGCAGCATTACCTCTTTGAATAGCCAAACTGATTCGTTGGCGGAAGAAGCTGCCAGCCCGGCGGTCTCCCAAAGTCTCGACCAGTCTCTTACAAATATCAGAAACTAATCGATCGGCTTCAGGGCCCCAGGGACCCATAGTTTCGACTGCAAAGAGTGCAAATATGAAACTCTCAGAGAGAGTCGCATACTTACGCCGCTTCCAGTTCTCGGCAGTGCTGGCTGCGGCACCTGCTGACTTGGAAGTCGCTGGTACATGGGCAACAGCAAGTGTATCGACATAAGTGGCCTCCCACACCAGCGATCTTTCAAGTTTCCAAGGAATGAGCATCAAACCATCTAGTCTCCTGCCGTCGTGAAGTGAACGAATTATAAAATGTATTATATAGACTGGTGTTAATTTCCAGAAATCCATTTCATGTGAGTTAACCAGTAACATTCAACAACAACAATCAGGATTCGGTGCTGGTTAGCTGGCTGAGTCTGATCTATAAAATATTCTGAGGGTGCTTCGTTAAGAGGCGAAACACGTATCGATGAGTGGTTTTGCAATTTTGCAGCTAATAATTATAAGAATTCATCACATTTTATAAAATTTTCAAACGTTTTTTGAGGATAGTTTGAATGTAGAAAAGCGTGTAGCAACTGTTAATAAAGTCAGTGGTGTTTATCTTACTGCGTTCCTTAGCATAATAAATGTTTCTTTATTCGGATACGGTCTTGGATCCAAGCGCGGAAGGTTTCGGGTGCAATCCCGGTCGGGTCAATTTTAGGAAACAAACTTTTTTTGATTGTCTCGGGTCTAGGTGTACTGGGAACGCCCCTAGTAGTCGTCTGGTTCTTATAGCACAGGGAATGCTCTAGTTTAAGACCAGATGCTTGGTGTGTATTATCTGTCGTATTTATTATTTTTATTAATAAGCAACAAAGTAAACAGAAACTTAACACAATATTAGACAAAGTAAGGACTAATACGAGTATTATACATTACAATATATATTAATAGATAAAAGCTACAGAAATGTATATATTTACTATTCTGCGTAACTTATTATGCATATCTCTTCATTGCGTATATCCAATGTTGATGAGGACAACAAATGTCGTATTTCTATTACACTATCTTGTATTTTCAGAATATACTACAATACAACAAATTGCATCAACATAGCACTTTGAACGGCCGTTTAAGCAGAATAAAGAAACATTTATTATGCTAAGGAACGCAGTAAGATAAACACCACTGACTTTATTAACAGTTGCTACACGCTTTTCTACATTCAAACTATCTCCCAAAAAACGTTTGAAAATTTAATAAAATGTGATGAATTCTTATAATTATTTTAATTTGACGACCTCCGTAGCGCAACGGCTTAGCGCATCGGAAAGTAAACGGAGGTTGCGGGTTCGATTCCCGTCCCGAGTCTGGGTGTTTATGTATAATATTTATATATTTACAAAAGAAAAGTATATAAGTAGTATATCAGTTATCTAGTACCCATAACACAAGCGCTATGCAGCTTACTTTGGGACTAGATGGCGCTGTGTGAAATGTCTGAGTAAAATAAATAAAATTATTAGCTGCAAAATTGCAAAGCCACTCATCGATACGTGTTTCGCCTCTTAACGAAGCACCCTCAGAATATTTTATAGGTCAGACACGGCCAGCTAACCAGCACCGAATCCTTATTGTTGTTTTTGAATGTTATTGGTTAACTCACATGAAATAGATTTCTGTTTTATTCTGTTAGATTTATAAATTAACAGCAGTCTATATAATACATTTTATAATTCGTTCACTTCGCGTACACTTCACGTGTATATCTTCTTTTCCAAAGATTAGAGCCGTAGTTTTATTTCATTTATATTAAATCCTTTAATTTCACGTTGCATTTTATGTACATCACGTTCTTTTATCGTACACGTCACTGGGATCAGCAATTGTGCTTTTGGTATTGTTACGAGCTGAGGATAATAAGAAGCCGGTTAAGGGTGCAAAGGGTTTATTTTCCTCCGTACAAGCAGATGTTAAGAACACGCGAACTTAATGACGGCGGTTCCTAATCTTCGTAGTCGCCCTCGAAGTAGGTACTCGCGTAGTAGTCACCGAAGTTACACGCTTAACTCAATAACAACGTTCCCGAATCGCAGAGTTCTTCTATCCAAGGTCGTCGCAGTAGTCGTTGTAGTGGTCTATGTAATTCGCCTTGATGTCGCCTCGATATGTCGCTTCGAACGATAGTTGAGAAACACCGACTCGGCGGCGGACACGGAGCTCTATTTATAGTCTGATAAAACGAGGGTGGAACTTTCTAGTTAATTACGCTCGCTAACAGTAATTCGACATTGTTCTCGACGCCGCCTGTTTGCATGAGTCATAGCTACATGACACGTCATCGCTCGGGAATATTCGAGGTGCAACTTGGTTCTTCTTTCTTAATTTGACTTATACCATTCGATAGTAGGCCTTAAACCTGTCAATGCGTTTTTAGGTCATAACTCTGCAAAGCCTAGTTTCATTAAAAATCGACCTTATTCCTTACGCATAAGGTCCAACAGTATAATGCTGTTCACAAAATAATAGAAAAATATTATTTTGCTTATACGCGATTCTTAAACTAAGTAAAAAGATAAGCTTTTAACAGTATTTTTGACTTAGTTAAAAGTTTTTAATAATAGACAAGAGAACATAACGGAAACTTGTATATATAAAACTCACATTATCAAGAATCAACAGGAAATTAAATAATACTTACCGAAACTCCAATTGTAAAATTATACGGATGTAGACGAGTTGCAGTTCCTATATACATTAATGGATAATGGACAAGGTACATTGCATATGAGAGACGTGAGGGCAGCTTCCATACTTTATGAGAGAGTATCCAATTCACAGGACCTAAAATGTGAATATAATTTTTAAAATAATATACTACTCTGTCAAGAAAGTACCGGGAAAAGATTAATAATACACAAAATGTTAGTTATTCATCCAAATTTATTTTATCACCTTCAAAGTATGCTCCTACAGAAACGATACACTCACGCCAACGAATAATCCAACAATTAAAACATTTTTAAACGCTTTTTCCGGAATTGAGTTCAGTGTGCTCCCCACGAATTCTCCTTTATGTCTTCTACCGAATGAAAACGGGTGCCACGAAGTGGTAATTTGAGTTTAGGAAAAAGAAAGAAATCGGCTGGAGCCATATCTGGTGAATAAGGTCGATAGTATTTGTTGAGTTTTTGGTCAAAAATTCGTTCACAATGATGGCCTTGTGCGAAGGCGCATCATCGTGGTGCAAAATCCAAAAATTTTCTTTCCACAACACCGCGATAGTTAAAGAAAACAGTCAACATGACTTTGACTTTTGATCGACTTTGGCGTGGTTTTTTCGGTTTCGGTTCAGTTGGAAGGCGCCACTCCGAAGCTTGTTGACTAGTTTGCATGTCAAACTCGTAAACTCACGTCTCGTCAACAGTAACAATGTGTTTCATGAATGTTGGGTCGGAATTGACTCGTTCTAGCTTGTCCTCAGCGACTCTTATGCGATTGTGTTTTTGAAGAAAATTCAGGTCTTTTGGTACTAGCCGAGCTGCAACATGTTTCATACCCAAGTGATTATTTAAAATGATACGGATCGACTCGTGAGACACAGAAAGTTCTCGGTTATCTCTCTCAAACTTGAATGAGCATTTCCAGTCACTATTTCCTTCACTTTTGCGATGTTAACTTCAGTTGCAGACGTTGATGGCCTACCAGAGCGAGGCAAATCTTCCATCACATCTCGACCGCTTTTGAACGCTTTGTGACACTCATAAGCACGTGTTTTTGATAAAGTCGATTCACCGCAAGCCTTGTGTGACATTTTCAGTGACTCTGAATACGAAATTACATTGGCGATGCAAAATTTAAGACAAACTCTTTGTTCGATGTTTTTGTCCATTATGAAATTCGCAATATACACTAGAATGATATAACTAAAAACAGCACTGTATTTAATCTAAATAACAGATGCAACTCAAACTCCGCGCCAAAATGGAAAACAGTTGTGCCAATCTAACAACAACATAAAAACAAAAAATTGAATTTGGAACCATAAACAAATCATCCATTCCCGATACTTTCTTGACTGAATGTATGTACACTTAGTATAAATTAACAGGGTGACGTTGAAATAGTCGAAATAGCAGTTAAGTTTGGAGAAAGCTAAATTTGTTTTTTTTATTTTGAGTTTATACATCCATACTAATTACATATATTATGGTTAGTCTGGAATTTAATCACCAACCCCTAATTACCTTGTAAAGTGATCAAAAAGAGCTAAGTAAATTTTTTTTCAACGGTAATTACAATTTGTTGTAGATGGAGAAGTTACAACTAAAAATAATCAGAGATGCAATCAAGGAATATCTATATGATTTATAGAGAACCTTAGTGTATAACACAATACCAGCAAGCCCTAGGCGATGTTTATAATAAGCGTTACGTTAAACAGCAAACATGCATTTCTTTGCTCTCGATATTCAACGTCTCTGATCTCGATGTGATCAATAAGATGACAGCACGCCCTACGCGTCGCAATATTTTAACGTTTGTTTTCATTATTAATAGCAGCCCGTCTCGATTTCGGCCGCGTCGTTGACGTAATGTATATGTCCTATGTCCATTTGGAATAATGTACCTTTCAAATGGTGACGGAATTATTCAAATATATGCAGTGGTCCCGGAGAATAGTCTTCACATGTATAAACAAATTTACAAAATTCGCCTCCTCTTTTTATAATATTAGTATAGACAATATTATGTTTTTGTCTATAGTACTATATTATATGTAGTATATAACAGATTTGAATAAGCGTCATCTATGGGCTTCCTGGTATGGCGTATAAGCGAGATAAAAATCCAAACAAGATAGTTAAATTTTTATGACGATTAATAACGCATAAATGCTATGTAATTAATATGTCTGACTAAACCTCTCATACCTCCATAGCCATGGGTACAAGCTTTAATCATTATTGCCACCGCACAAGCCCATGTGGGCCTCATAAATGTATTTATAAATACATTAGCCACTGTACAGTCCCAACCGTTTTGCATCGGAGCGTTGTGAGCATAGAGCACTCAACAAAACGTTGTAATGATGAACAGCCATATTAAAGCTACTAGAACCTGTAATTATAGTAACAGAATTTCATTAACAATTTCAGAATGTTCATGAATACTTCAATTGTTGAAATTCATAATTAAACTGATATCACCTTTGAAACGTGTAACTTTTTTCCTCGCAGTACGTATAAAATATATCCAAAAATCATTCCCACAAGTAAGGACGATGCTCGTGGTAAAGTATTTACATAATATTCAATCATGTAGTCGTTGTTACTGGTGCTGTAAATAAAAGAATAGTAAATTAAAAACAATTTGTAATATTATTTAATTAGAGTATGAGGATATAACATAGCCTACAGCAGAAGAATATTTATCTTCTTAGCATTGGTTCAGAATCTCAATTAAACAAACATAGTAATATTAAGGTTTAGACAATAACGTTTCAATTAAATACATAACAATCGAAACACAGAAGATTATAAAATATTTCGAGCGAGTAAATAGTGACTGGCAAATTGTTCATATATAGTTCGCACTTGGTTCATATTCAACTTGTACGACTACTGACTGTGTGCATAAGATTTATCGTATTGGTGTATCACATCAACAAAACGGCATTCGACTAGTATCGCCATGCTCATCATTCCAAACTGCTACCATTAGTGGCGGCGCTAGACCAAAACGTGGAGATCGGTGACAGCAGCTTTGCAAGACCTCTTTCATTTCCAGTCAGAAGAACATGTTAAATTAAATGAGCTGAATTATACACTATACTAGAGCCATTACAAACGTGCGAACTGAGTCATAAATCATTTTTACCAGACCTCTCGCTCACACTTATAGGCATATCGGAACTCTCGCTCGCACTCCTAGTGTTGTGTGTAACAATAAAAAAGGAATTTGTCAATAGTCAATAACAGTTAATGAGGGAAAGGTTAAGGAAATAATGCAAAATATTGTTTAGCATGAATTTTTTATTTCATAATTCATTTACAGATTCACAGATAATAGATACCAATTATTTGCCTCGGCGGTGCCACCTCGGCGGTGCCACCTCGGCGGTGCCACCTCGGCGGTGGCAGAACACGCCCTCAACTCCGACACGTCACATTATATTAGGTTCGATAAGGTGAAAGTATTGGCTCGTGAAAAGAACTTTGTATCACGCAAGCTCCTTGAAGCCATCGAAATCGACCGCCGACCTAATTTTAATAGAGACAAGGGATGGGCTCTGCCGCTTACTTGGAAACCCGTGTTGTTAAACACGACGCGGAATAAGAACGATAGTGCTGACAAGTATGTATCGGACATCGTGAGTACATTTTGTACGCCCGTAAACACCAATATTGACGTAGACGCATCGGTCTCGCGGAGTTCGTCACCATCGCCGGCGCACCCCGCGCCCCCCACCCTGTCAAGCCGCGCGTTGCGAGCTCAGGCGCGCAGTGCGAGACGGGGCGCGGCCGCGAACTCATCCCACTCACCCTGATGATGGACCTCCAATAGGTCCGAAACTAGTCGGTACCTATACCGATTACACGTGAGTAAAGCCGTATTAAATAATTAGTGCGTTAATAATGTCTCACGAAAGTTTTAATAATTTAATATATTAAATGTTATAAAACTTAAATTAATATAGTCATACAAAACAAAGTTACTTACAGATTATAATATAACAAATTTTAAACAATGATCAGCTTAGAATATTAATCTATGTCTGTTTCATCTTCTGAGTAGTCACTGTCATCTTCGTGTAAATTTATTATCAGAGGCTGTATTCTCTTGTCTCTTAAAATTGCCTTGGCTAAATCCCGATCCTGTAATTCCTCTGCATGCCTCACACATTTGACTCGCTTAGTGTAGAAGGACCTCGACGTCTGCTATTTTGAAGGTATTGTTTTTTGATGCCACTTCGACCTTTACTTGTGCCCATACCAATTCAATGGGATTATATTGGCAGTGATACGGTGGTAGCCGAAAAACTTCGTGACCGTACTCAATTGCCAGTTGGTCAATTTCATAAATCTTTTTTGGGTTGTTTTGTTTTACTTTCATCATTAATTCTTCTTTTATGTCGGCATTCGAAAATAAAATGCTTTTCTTTTTGAGCCATTCCTGTATGTCATTTTTTTTCCAAGACATTCTCGGTATGGATTCTAATTGCTTGGTATGGTAGCTGGCATTATCTATAACGATAATGGATGGTTTATCCAAAACTTGTAAAAAGTCCTTAAACCACGCCATATATGTTTCTACATCCATTTCAGTGTGGTAGTCGGCGTTATTGGATTTCACAGCTCTAAAAACTAATTTTGCTTCTGGTACAAAGCCTGTCTTAGCGGAGCCGGCGTGACACACAATCAAACGATGTCCTTTCCCCACTGGTTGATTTTTGAAGCCACCTTGATTATTTTCTCCAAGCCACATTCGCTTTCTGCAATGGTTTTGATTGACCCAGGTCTCGTCCAGATAAAACCGCGGACGGATATCGTTTGTCTTCTTTAATGTATCAAGTTTTCTTAAAAACTCAAGTCTAGCGCAGACAATATCAATTCATTGCATTAGGTGTTTTCGGCCATCCATGTTTTTTTTGAATTGGTAACCTGTTTTCTTTAATATTTTTTTCAACGATAACTTACCGCACTTAAATTCAGGCATCTGTTCTTGCATTTTTTCTAATATTTTAGCCACTGTTGGGTATTCGCCATTGTCAACAAATAAAGAAATGGTGCGTTGCAACAAACAAACTTCGAAGTTATCGATATTTGTAACTGTTCCTGGTTTCACATATGTTTCTCTTGGTGTAGACTGTAGATGGATGGCCAGATTGAAGTATTTCTTTCTTCACTTTGTCTACAGTTCTCGTACTAACTCCACAAAGAAGCACCGTAATATCTCGTGGTTTATTTAAATTTAAAGAAGATATTTTTTTCGGGTCACTTTTCAATCCATTAAACACTGTCAACACATTATGAATAACCGTACGAGTTTGGGCGTTAATATCGTCCTTTAATTTCAACAAAGTTAAGTTGGAGAATAATGCTTCCATGGTTCGCTTGTGATAGTCTAATGACAACTAACACAATTTTTACAAACACCAAAATTTTCCTAATGACAACTACCTAATTGCATTAGTCATCAACGACCGCGGCGTGTCCTAGCTACCTGCGTTCGAGCGGCATCCCTTTATCGATAACGAGTGACGCGGCATTGTCACATTCCTATGACGTAAAGATTTATGACTCAGTTCGCACGTTTGTAATGGCTATAGTATAATAATAACTATACACTAATTTTATGAGTATACTACTCCACTCGTACGGAAATAAATAGGGATAAATCAATAACTACAATTTTAACAACTTGACAAATTTTTTTGTGAAACCCCCGCAGGCGCGGCACCGTCGGCAGTGGCCGACATTGCTGACGCCTAACGCCTAACGCTGCCACTCGCTACCATGGTACTATATCTAAATATGCTCAATATATCTAAATATGCTGTTCTTATTTATATTTTTATTATACAAAATAACGCATATCAAGACGTGTTATACACATACCCAAATGGCGAACCAGCGTATTGCTTTATTGAGTTATAAGTCGCAGAACTAGCCAGATTTATTATTAAAGCAGTTATCAAAGCGATCCATGCTCTTATGTGATTTTTTTTCTTCAAAAATACCCACACGAGTACAAGTGGCGACAGTAAATGCATCTGCATGTCTACAGCAAGATACCAAGTGTGAGGAAGACACTGAAAATAAGCAGAAATATATTTCACTTATACAATATGTATAATATACACGTTATATAATTTCAAAGCAATAAAATGACAAAGATTTGTAAGGCGTATATTGCTGTTACATGTTTGTTAGCAAATAATGTCAAAAATTTTAATTACATTAAATTTTAATTCTTTGATAATTTTTCACATAAAAATCAATTGTAGGTATTTTATTAAATTAAGTAGCACATACATAACTTTAAAGTTGTAAGTTGATTTTAAGTTAATAGAAATGTTTATGTGCAATTTACGATGAACGATGAAAAAGAAGACGTACCTACATTAACCTCATAACAATAAACACAAAAAAACGTTTTATCTGTTCCATACAAAATTGTACTAACAATGCTTCTAGGATTCGTATAATTTTGTATATACAGCAGCGTTGACCATCAATTTTGTCTGCATCTGTGTACTTGGTTAGCCACCGTTGCCGATGACGGTCCGTCATCTAATCGATTCATAAACGAAGTTTGCGCGAGCATAACCGCTGCCAGCAATGGAAACATATGTAGAATGCGATTTAAGTAGAACAGATGAATGTTTCTTATTAGTTCCACTGAAATTAATTGACAATATTGAATCGAATTAGATTGCGTTTATAAACTTAAAACGATTCACATTCACGACAGTGTGTTGAAATCACATTTTAAAAAGTAAACTAGTATGGCAATACAAGAGGGCTAATTTCTGTGGTTTCTTACTACATGAATCTCTTCAAAAAAACCTGTACAAATAATGCAATACGTCGTTAATTTAGTGTATAAGTTATACAAAAATAAGTTACTAGAGAGGACACAACGTCAACGTCGAGAACAAACTTCAAAACTTCTTTTAAAACCACAATTCGCATGTCCCCGTGACATAATTTGAGACTGACAGCTATGCACCGTGTGGGCCGATATTCGTACACTTACGACGTTAATGTATGAACAATCAATTAAAATAAAGTCATTGGTAACGTATACTAATAGTTATTACTACTTCTAATTTTCCCTGAAGTGGTGTAAATCAAAAGTAATCCACTCAGCAAAAAAAATATGTCCACGCTGATAGAAGCCGCCGTTAACAATAATCCATGCAATGACATTATCCACTGCAAATAGCAAATTCTATAGAGGATCCCATGTTACTCGTTTAACATATTAATTTCTAATTATACGTTTACTTACTACATTACTACATAGTTAATTTCTAATTATAGGTATAGTTACGCAGATACGCAGTATGTTACTACAATATAGAATACGAATTAAAATATACTTTGCATTATATGATTAACTACAATAACAATAAGCTCAAGTGGCTGCCTATACGCCTTCGCCGGAATATGTACACCCTGTCACTTCTCTATAGTATCTTGTTTAATCCGTTCTCGCCTAGCTACCTCAAACAGCGCTTTCAGTGTCTTCACGCCTTTCATCCTCTTTCTTTGAGGTCATCAGAGAATCTCATACTTAGTACTCCCATACATTGTACTTCGTTCTATGACAAATCGTTTACTATTAGAGCCGTTAGACTTTGGAATGGGTTACCAATTGAAATTAAAAACTCTCAATCGCTAGCCGTTTTCAAAAAACTGGTAAAAATGCATTATCTTTTACACAGACAATAATGTCGAATTTTGCTGCCGTTTCTGGCCACTTTTGGCTATATAATATATAGTATACACGTATATACATGTAGTATATGTATATATATGTATATTGTAGATATATAGGTATATATGTGTGAACGTGTGTATATAAGTATGTATATATGGGTAGACCTGTATGTGTATATGTATGTATTTGTCTATGTGTAATATGTTCATGGATATAGTAGAATATAATAATGTATATTTAATTTTTATAATTTGTAATCCATCGCCTTCCGTATCAATTTTCAATGCTACTATGCACCCTATGGTTGTCTGGAAGAGATCGCTCTAAGCGATAAGACCGCCTATTGTTACACTTTTATTTTTATAAACGTTAATGTTGATTTTGTTTCAACCCTGATGTGTGGGCAATAAAGAGTTATCTATCTATCTATCTAATATCGTGTATCGTGTCACATTACGTATCTTTTCATTACTGATTTTGTCCGCAAGGGTGTAACCGCACATATTTCTAAGAGATGGCATTTCTACTGCATTTATCATACTTTCACTCGATTTCGCGCATACCAAGCCTCACTACCGTACAATAAAGTTGGCATCAACACCGCATTGTGGATGGCCATGTTTAAAGTGTTAAATATGTTCCCACTGCCTGCTGATACGGACAGAGAACCGTTCACTTTATTGCTAATTGCTACCCGTCTCTCCACATCTATCTCATATCTTCCATATAATGCACTCTCCAGATACACAATTTCATTCACATGTTCTAGACATTTTCCATTTACCCGAATCTCACATTTCGTTTGTGCTGGGTTCCATTAAAACATCAAAACCTTAATTTTGTCCAGATTCATATTCAATCCTTTCATTTTCCATTCTTCTTTCATGCACGTGACTAGTGTCTGCAACTCTGCTTCTGATGGTACTACAAGCACAGCATCGTCCGCGTACAATAGGCAGTTTACTACTGAGTCTTTACATATCATACCACTCATACTACCTCTCGATGTGCGATGGCGACTGTCCAAATACAGCACGAACAGCCAGGAGACATCACATAGCCCTGTCTACCACCTGAACAGACTTCGAACCAGGGCGACATGTTACCTTCTATTCTTACACAGGCTCTGTCTCCTCGATGTAGTGATTTACAGCCTGCAGTAAGGCGACCTCACGCCATATTCAGGCAGAAGAGTCCATAATTTCTTTCACACTACTCTATCGAATGCTTTTTCTGGATCCACGAAAGCGCAGAAAACTTTCTGACCTATAGCCAAAAACTTCCCTACAATAACGCGAAGCGAGAAAATCTGATCCATACAACCCCTACCGTTCCTAAAACCACCTTGCATCTCCCACAAATGTCTTTCAGAAACGCCTTTCATACGTTCGGTCAATACTTTGGTATAGACTTTACTTGCTAAGCTGACCAAGCTGATAACGCTGTAGCACGCGCAGTCCAAATGAGAACCTTTCCTTCTATAGAGAGGCACTATGACTGTGGTGCGCCAGTCTTCTGTAGCTTCTCTTTTCTGACAACAAAGATTGCACAGTGCATAGAAGGTATCTCAGACTCTAGAACCACCATACTCGATAATTTTAGCAATCACCTCATCATTTCCCGCAGCATTTTTACATTTCAGACTTCTTATCACTTTCACGATCTCTTTCATACTAATCTTACAATTCATCATCCAATCCCTGACCTGAGAGTATGGCAATTCGTTAGAATCATTGTGAGTATCAGAGACGGAGTCGCCACTCTCATAGAGTTCTTCATAGTATTCACTCCATCGCTGCAGAACATCTTTTTTAATTATTTTGGTATTATATAAAAAACAATAATAGCGATATTTTTTGGTACTTAAAATTTTATAGCGTTTTATTTTGTTAATGTGCTAGATAATCACATAATATTTCACTCTTATATAATTCATGTACGAGGACTTCTAAAGTTCTAAACGAATGTAACTGAAATGTTTCAATTGTTAATAGGAATTACAGTAAATATAAATTTTTACCTCAAAAACTTCTAATTAATTTGCTATTTGTAGTGTAGAAGTGTGTCCCAAAATAATCCACAGCATGGACAGCGCCCTTATTCCATCTAAATATTCTATGTTTTTTGGATTAGAAGGGAACGTAAAGAGACGCCGGGAGTATATGCTGAAAACGACTGGTAGAGAGCGTTGGCATCCTTAGGATCTAAAACATTTTGCAAGATAATAAGTTAGGTATACAGTTGCATTGTCAACGCCGCTTAAGAAAATATGTGGTTTTTTCATATCCTTTAGTCTCTTTGAACAATAAATGGTACATAAGGGTGTTTAAATTTTAATTGTTATATAAGATAAATATAAAAATACGTTAATTAAATTTTGATCTTTTAGTAATAAGATAAAAGTCAAAGTGGAATGTACTTGTGTAAAATGTAAATTAAATGGTGATTATACATTGCGGCAGTTGATAACCAATTATATGTCAGATACATAAAGACCTTATTATCTCTGCGGTTGATTTTAAAATTCATTAAAGATCAAATGGAGTAAAGATAAGATTACATACAAAATAATTTTGTCTCAATAGTAACAGGGATTTTTTCAAAAATTCCAATTAATTAAGCACCTAGACATAATTAAAAAGTCAGTACATAAAAAGTGCATGTTTTACTTGCACTACTTATGCAGGTACCGAATAGATAGTTGTTACTAAATACAAAACGAAATTTGTTCAAGAACTTTCTCTTATGCAATCAAACTAATTAACGTAATCTTAATAATTTTCGTTGAATTTACACAATTTATATTTTATTTTCAATATTAATCAGTTTTCTCAAAATTTTTTAAGCCGTTATTAGGGTGTTAAATTAGACAGGCAACAATTTTCTGGCATTTTCAAAAATACGAGTATAGTGAAACAAATCAGATGTTATTATTTGTTCATTCGTTTGACACTGATAAGTTATACCATTCTAGAAGCTGGTTTACTGTTATATTCGAAAATGGAACACTTATAAAATCTATTTGTTGAGCTATAATGTTGTGGTGCCAGAGAAGGAGCACAAGAAATACTGTGAACGCCGAACGAGAATGAAATGGGATGAGACATTCATTGAGGTAACTCCACGTGTGTTATACTAAAGCCTAAAATATGATAAATAATTTATCACCATACATATGATAAACAATCTATAAAAAATATATAAAAAAGATATTGAGAAAAATCACTTACAAACCTTTTATTAAGATTAATGTGTAGCGAAGATCATAACATGTCAGAATAAGAAATCCAATTATGGAGAATATTTCGCTGAAAACATATCGTGTTATCTATGAATGTTGCATACGTATAAAAAAAATTATGTTGTTTTTTTACAGCTTGCCGGAATCAATCTTAAGATCATGATAACGGTATTATTTATGGCGTCAGCGGACAATAATCATTTGGAATCTGTTACTTTTTAGTTTCAGACTTCCAATTGTGTATTTACTAAGAAATCGAGTTGCGAAAGCAGCTCTATTAACAAACCGCAATAAAATAGTCATATAAATCCATGATAAAGTGCGTAGACACGTTTTGCAATACCTAAACCTAAATATGACCAAATAAAAAATATTGAAAAAGACATAAAAGAAATGTTACATAATATTTTTTAATTACGACACACCTGGTGAGCAAAAAATCAAGGGTGTTAATTAATCTGATTGTTTTTAAACCTAATTATTGTGTTTTTGTAATATTTTTATTATCAATATAGATATTATAAATAGTTTATAAACAGTTTATAAACTTTAAAAGAAATAAGTATTGTTGAAATTATATCAAAAAGAAGTTTGTATACGTACAAAGCGATAAAATCAGCAGGAACCCACGGTCTGTCATTAGGGAGGCGACAGAAGTTTTCGGTATAAACCATACCGATTGCGCTGATGTTGAACCACAATTTCGTAATGTATTCTTTGGTTGTGCAAGTCTTAGGTACACAGACGGCCACAGTAAATGTAATGCCACCTAATTCTGATGCTGTGGACCTGAGAAAGAAAATATAATCTTTTAAGAAACTAACTTTAAATACTTACATACTTATAGCAATTCTATAATCTTTTTGTCTCAGACTACTCCGTTAGGGATGTCTAAGGATATTTATGTATGCTTATAATATTATTGCAATATCCGTACAGTTTTAAGTTTCCTTTTTTGTAATAAAAATTGTCGTATTGTAAAAGTAATCTTAAATTGCAATCAATTACCTGTCAATATTTTCTCCCTTAAATTCAATTATTTTTGATGTTTTTTTATTATAGTCTCTTATTTTTTTTTAATTTTCTTCATCGACATTTATCGCATTCAATTCTTTCCATTCAGACCATTCTGTCTTTGGCAATTCTGGTAAAGACGGGAAGTGAATCTCCTGATTCAGTGGTAAAGCAATCGAACAGTACTTCCCTTGAATGTACAAATTTTCCTCGACTTCTTTTATTCTTAAGCCCTGACGGTAGTTTCCGAGATCCAATAAATTACCTCCCATAATTCCCCTTGGTATTCGAATGCCAGCATCTCGAACTGGAATAAAAAGCCATTCTTTGTCATGCAATAAAATGTAACAGAAATGTATGTATTACCAGTTTAATATATAGATACGTACATTACGTCTGTAGTATTCTGCATGTTTAGTCTTTACAACCAAATAAATTAACGAGAGTTTAAGATGAAATTTCTCACACCCTTAATTTGTCTTAAAGCATAGGCCTAGCAAAGCGGGCGGATGCTAACTCTAATAGCTTATAAAAAACCAGCTGTACCCACGACCTCTTCTGCGTGGAAAACTTTTTCGTGACTTTCCCGGATTAGGTATGATTATATTTACATGTATTTATGTACAAAGATTGTTTTTGAAAAAAGCCTACGTCTAGCCTACGTCTGCCTGCGGGCACATACTCCGGTTTAGCATTTCCCATTTACAGTTTAGCACTTCCCATATAAAGGTTCATGCCAATTTCACCCCTTTATGGGTTGATTTTTGATAAAACAAGTAGTCTATGTCTTTTTGATAATAAAAGTCTATCGCCGCACCAAATTTTATCTTTACCGAGGTTTAGTGTTTGTCATACAAAGTTTCTTCCCTTTTTTCGTCTTTTTAGGGATAGATTTAAAAGAAAAAGTAACTTATGTCCATTCTTTGATGTCAAACTATCTCCATGCCAAATTTCATTACAATCAGTTTAGCGGTTTAGCGTTTCCCATACAAAGTTTCATCGCCCTTTTCACCCTTTTAGGGTTTGTCTGCTTGGTTTTCACGGCTAAACCGCCGGCCGGACCGATTTTGATAAAATTTAGCATGGAGATAGTTTGTCACGTTGATCAGTTGATAGTTGTAATTTAAAAAATAGTAGAATCGAAGTCAGTAAGTCACAAGATGACTATCTATTACGAAATTTGACAGTGAAATTGCAATACAGATAAACGCTAAAGATTTATGTAGTAGCACAGATTCATTAGTTTACTACCGTAAAATAGTAGTATAGATATAGATTGAGGAAATCATATCCTTAGATAAGCAATGATGAGATACGCAGTATGACAGGGTTGCACAACAGTGTTATTGTAAAAATGAAGAAAGGAATGCTTAGATGGTTCGGGCACATGGAAAGAATGAGTGATGAAAGACTGACGAAGAAAATATACAGAGCGAAAGTGAGTGGTAAAAGAAGCCAAGGAAGACCAAGGCTGACTTATGAAGATCAAACAGCCAGAGTGTTAGCAGACGGAAATGTCAAAAGCACTCGCATACCTAGGCGAAAATGTGTGAGGAGAATGATGAGATTTGAGGAAGCGAAAGAGGTGTGTAAGGACCGCGACTCCTGGCGCTCCGTCCTCTCTGACTACCCCGTTGGGGATACAGCGTGAAGTTATGTTATGTTATGTTTTTATATCCTTAGATTAAAAATTGGAAAATAACTGGTACAAACTTACAAACTTTTCTGATTTGAAAGCATGCATTTATAAAATTTTGTATAGACACATTAGGTTATTCTTATTACAGAGAATAGTCAATTTGCGACTGATTTGATTTGACTTATTATTTGGTAGCTATAAAGTCACTTCATTGTCGCAATTTAAGGATTTCTTGCCCGAGTTGGATGAAAGAAATCCATACCATTTCGTCGTGTCTGTCTGCCTACCTATCGATCCGTATTTTCGTATGGTACGGATGATTTTTTCTGTAATGAAATTAAGTACAAAGACGTAAATCGGTAACCCAAATCCAGCAAAAAATGATATAATGTGTGTTTGAGTTGTGCTATTTTTTTTTTAATTTCACTTCTATTTTCTACCGATTCGAAATTGTTTCGGAACCCACAATGCGCGTAAAAAAAGCTCTTGGCCGGTTTTTGTTCACATACATGAAAAAAAAAAAAATTCTTTGTAAATCAGTTAATTACAACATTCATACACAATTATTAATATATATAGTACGTATACATACCTAATACTAATGAACAGATACACGTAAATATCTTCCCAAAAGTAAGTTAATTTCATAATACACTTTAGCACCTACTTACATCTCAAACCCAAAGCTCTATTAGTTCTAAATTATTTATAATTTAGTTCTTCTTCGCACCTTTTTGGATCTAGTACTTCTTCATATAGACTAAGATCGAATGCATTATTACGTGGGTTCAAAACGTCACTCGCTTTTATATCACTTATTAAAAAAATTGCCAATAATAATAATACAAAAAGATCTTTCCTTGTCTTCATTTTGCTACCCAGCATAGTGGATTTATACACATAATATTTAAAAGGCCAACATGATAATAATGCTAATATAAATAGAATTTCATAGCTAATTTATTAATTTATCTAATTTTTGATTTAGCGATAAATTATTTGTAAGAGTACAGTAGGTTGAAGAGCACAGCCAGCATTTATTTACGGTGTTTTTAAGCGAAGACGCTTTTGAAACATTTCCAAGTTTTTCTGGATAAAGTTCATTAGTTTCCATGTTAAGTTACGTCGTCTTTACTAATAACAGTCAACATTTGATAACAATCTTTAACATACAACAGCAACATTTGTTACTGAACGTTACCGAATGTTACTTAAGTCGTCAACATTGATTAGCAAGTAATAACTTTGTTGTAGCTTGTTACTCGTAATCAATGTTGGCATTGCTTGATATATTGTATGTATAACATTCAGTAACATTGTTGCTAAAGGATTTGTTTTCTTAATTTAAGTTACTGGCAGTATATACACGACCAATAAAGTTAAAGGAATAGCTTCATCGTCTCTATATATCTTGTTAGGAATAGAGCAGGAGGATATGTGTATACCTGTAGCTACAAGTGGTCATAAAATCTAAAGAAAGTTACCAATGTTTTGTTGTGAAATTTTACAGACAGTAAATTCAGTGTGGATGGATAATTAAAACAAATGCATAGTATATTGTAGTCGCCAATCAAGTTTCTTAACATTGAAATAATAGGAACGGTTGTTACTTTTTTATATTGCCAAACTGACTCACTCTTTGCCATTATTCATTTAACAAAGGACATGACGTAAGATGTTATTACTATGTAAACGGAAAAACTCGAAATCGGAACTTTTATATGTTTATTGCATGGAGCTAATGTTGTGTATCTGGTATCCGCTTATTAATTGTATACTTGGGCCATGCAGGAACACCCAACCTATAGAGTGGCACTGTCTTTTTTTTTGTATGAAAACAGTTTGTGTCTAAACATTGTTGCGGTTACTGCGTTCTGTTTTACAGTTTAATTTTTTGCTGTTTATGCCGCAATACCGAATACAACAATAAGCAATAGCAATATATTTATATACAAGATGTTGTTTTAAAACGTGGTCATATTGAAGGAAGCGATTGTATTGATGTTACTGATTACAAATAAATCAAAAAAGGCACACCTTAAAAAAAATCGAATTTAGTTTGAAGTAGGTATATTTTGTTTTCTCTTATACGCTGCGCGGTTCATCAAAGCATGCCGACAAACGTGCCCTTTACGCCGTTGTTGTTTTGCCGCCCGTTTGTCCACGCACCACCTGCGCCAGAGCCCCGCGCCCCCGCGCATACAAAGTATCCGTGATCCGCCCATTAGCAGCTAGTTTATCCCGCAACTGACGCGAGTGTACACGTATTTTATTTGTGGTTATTTGTTTTAATTACAATGTCGCGTTATTCCAACCGCAACTACGTGAAGATGGTGCGAATTTATGCTCTTGCTGGTGATAGCTTGAGGTTGATAGCTTGATATTTAGGCAGACAGGTATCCAGGCCGGCCAACGCCATCAGAGAACAGTGCTGGCTGCTACTCAACGTCTGCTCAACTATGAGTAATTTGAAGTTCCACGGCATGCTCGTGGGCAAGGCAACATAAGACTGTCCGTCGACTTAGAGGAGCAAATCCTGCAGTTCTTTGAAGGTGAGCCTCGCACTAGCAGATTTCAAGCTGGACGTCATACTACCGTTTGCTATCTATTGAAGCGGAAAATGCAACACCCTTTCCATTTTCAACGTGTTCAGGATTTGCTTCCCACGGACCACATCAAGCGAGTTGAGTTTTGTAGATGGCTACTCGAGCATGAACACGTCTTGTGGACTGACGAGGCGCTATTTACACGGTTCGGGGTTTACAATATCCTCAATACCATAATTGTATGAGACGTTACATTCTAACAGATTTATTAATTCCTTATGTAATTCGCTTCCTAATGTACTAGGCATCACATACAATTTTAGATCAAGACATTAAAATAAGTAATGAAACGACTACCCCCTTCCTGTATCTCGCGCGTCCCTGGGTTTGCGCCATTGTTCTCGTCATTATTTTCAGAGCAGGACCTATTTCTCAAGGAGAGTACGGAGACGATTTTTAGTCGTAGGGTGGGAGGATAGTAAATCTCTTCGGATGTAACGTCTCATATAATTCTGGTCAAACATCACTTAAGGTAAGTTCGTTTAACCACTAATTATAATGCGATGTTACATCCTCGAGATTTATTAATTCACTATGTAGATGTTCAGCGCTTAATGTGGAATAGGAGGTAGAGGAAAAATAACTGCAATGGATATACATGTATTAATTAGTTTAAATGAAGTATTTATTTTGTTCTGACTACCCGTTAGGGACGCAGCGCGAAGATATGTATGTATCTATGTAACATTTATTTTATTCTCTGTACAGCGTAATATATCCATACTATTATTATAAATGCGAAAGTCTCTGTCTGTCTGTCTGCTTGGTTTTCACGGCTAAACCGCCGGCCGGACCGATTTTGATAAAATTTAGCATGGAGATAGTTTGTCACCAGGCGGTGACCATACGCTACTTTATTTTTCAAAAACCTACCCCTAAAGGGGTAAAAAGAGGATGAAACTTTGTATGGGAACTTGATAATGCTAAACCCTAACAATATGGGTACCAAATGAAATGGAATACGCTGGGGAAGGTGTCTGGACATGTTACGTAATCATAAATCTAATATGGCGGATGTTCCACAATAGGAAATAACTTATTCATTCAACACCAACAATATGGGTATCAAATGAAATGGAATACGCAGGGGAAGGTTTCTATGTATGTGACGTCATCATAAATCCAATACGGCGGATGTTCCATATCAGGAAATAAGTTTTTCGTTCGACACCAACAATATGGGTATCAAATGAAATGGAATACGCAGGCGAAGGTTTCTGGACATGTGACGTCATCATAAATCCAATATTGCGGATGTTCCATAATGGGAAATAAGTTTTTCGTTCGACACCAACAATATGGGTATCAAATGAAATGGAATACGCAGGGGAAGGTTTCTGGACATGTGACGTCATCATAAATCCAATATGGCAGATGTTCCATAATAGGAAATAATATTTTCGTTCAATGGGTATCAAATGAAATGGAAAGTGCATGGAAAGGTTTTTGTATATGTGACGTCATCATGAATCTAATATGGCGGATGTACCATTACAGAGAATAACTTTTTTGTTTAACGCCAACAATACGAGTACCTCGGGTAACCTCAGTAACCTAAAGAGGTCAAGGAAAATTTTTCCAACGCCGACGAAGTCGCGGGTAAAGCTAGTATTGATATACTTTTGTATCGCCTAAACTATGAGAATCTTAATAATATATGATATATATGATGAATATGATTAATTCATTAAACATTATTTAATCAAACTCTTGATTACAAATTATAAAGGATTTCTGCAAAAACGTTATCTTTGTTTTCAAGCAATGATCGGTTATAAAATATTGCAAATAAAATATAAAATATATATTCTATTTGCAAGAATAATAGAATAGAATTTTCTGTCCATCTTGAAATTTTTTTTTTATGTTAGCTGATAAGCCCTTACAGTTTGCTGCCAATCTTGAAGCATGACCCATGCTATGAACTGAAAAGGCTTTACGTCAATTCCACTTTCGAAAAGCACAGATTTGATTGGTCCAACGACTAGTAGTAGATGCACTGGCATTGTGAATTGGCTTTTTTGTGGTCAGAATCAATTTGCGTGAAATGGAACTGGGTGGGAAACAATTAGAACTAGTTAAGTCACCTAGTTTTCTTGGTTTAACAGTAGACAATAAGTTACAGTGGGCGAATCATGTCGGAGCTTTTTTTATTAGGCTCGGTTTCCCTTCTGCTGTGGGGATCAGCGGCGCAAATTAACTCCGTTTTTATTTTGGGCAAAATAGCAATACGTGCCTCTAATACCTGATTGAATCTCTAAGAGACCATTTTAAAGACTGTACTCGTAGGTACTCACATAGCCGTCCTCATATACACCTTTGAAATAATTATGTGTACGAGGAAAATATAGCCTGTTTAAAAAGAAAGGCGATATTAATGTTATGGAAACTAAAGGTCGTATATTGATATTGATAAATTGATAAATAATTGATAAATCAATATTGATAAATTGATATTGATAAAATGTTTATTTTAAAATTTAAATTACATGATTTTTTATGAGTTATGTAATTTAAATGAAGTTGCTTAATTAACGGACAATAGTTTTAGATCTGTTATTAAACGTACATCGATTAGGTCATCATACTATAAAATAAACGATTTCGTGGAAGACAAATCAATAGTCTGGAAATAATTTTTTCTGCGACTGTATTCATTGACTTTCTGAATATTGTATTTTAATAAATCTATTGTAAAATGATACCTGACCGAGTTTCTTGTCAATTCTATCAGTGTCTAGGTTTTCGTTTCGAATCTGTCTATAGTAGATTTGACGTTCAAAAGCACCTTGTAATTGGGTTTAGTTGAATAAATTGACTTGACTTTGACTTTGACATAAAGATCAATTTTTACCACCATTTTTTAAATGTCGACAAAGCATCCTCAGGATATACCAGAGATCAGACTGGGTCAGCTAACCAGCACCGAGTCTGATCTCTGGTATATCCTGAGGATGCTTCGTTGAGAAGCGAAACACGTGTCGATTGGTGGTTTTTGGAGTTTGAGCGCAAAATAGCTAATATTGTAGTAATTCATCACATGAAATGGATTTCCGCAAAGTAACTGAGTCTACACAATATATACTTGTTTACAAATTCTGTTCCTACCTATGTAAATAAAATACCATACCCTAATAAATACCACATACGACTACATTGTCTTACATCTTAACAACAAATGGAGCATGGTTGAGCATTGTCCTCGAAACGAGCACGTTACGCACGTGGCAGCTGCCGTAACGTACACAGTAATCGCGGATGTTAAATTTTATGTTCTTCTAATTTTGTTACAGAATAACTTGAAATATTTTTGTTTGACTATTATTTTGAATGCAATAGTGTATTTGATAAGAGATACCTCTGATTAAAAACACTGAATGTTAACCAAATACTGATTTATTTCATCTTTATGGTCTAACATAACATAATTACCTAATTAACCTAATTAAACACAAAACTCGTTTTACTAAATATACATTATACTACTTACATTAAAAAATCGTTTTCACGTCACGTTCGCTTATGATTCATGTCCTCAATACGTCGAACAACTACAAATTTTAACAAACAGAATTATAAAATATCATTTTTAAAATTCATTTCCTTTACAAAAACTAAGGAATAAATTATAATGAAACTTGACTTAGATTTAGTCAATGCACAATGACATTTATTGATTTGACACGAATTCCACTTATTTGAACTTCCCACAGGATTCATTACCATTATTTTGTGTAACGAAAGCAAAATACATATCAATGAGGTCGCGGGCAAAGTTATTCAAGAATTCTTAATGTCGTTTCGGTAATCCTATCTTTCTTCTTCCTTTTGTTTATGAGTATGTACGCTATTTGATAATCCATTTGTTGCAATTTCTTTACTTGGATCTTTATGTGTTTCTATTTGTAGAGTTGGCGATGATGTTTTGTTATCTGTAAAATATAATATTACTTTAACTAAAAGAAACCATTTTGTAATAAAATACAGTAACAGCATTAGACAATTTTTTTTAAATTGATTTGTTCATAGCTAATTTAAAGATAAAGTTATCAGGTAATATTTACGTAATCCTTAATCCACATAAAACCGGATTTTCAATCTGGTATTACTTAAATGATTACGAAACGGCGACGGACAAAGATAAAAAGTTTTATAGTATTTCATACATTGTCTCTAAAATATTAAATTAGATACACGTAAAAATAAGTAAGTCTCTATAGAAATTTTAAAACATGAAGTATGCCTACTTTAAATCATACAGAACTTCACCGTGAACGATAAGCATTTTACTGTAAAATTCGAATTACAAAAAAATCTAACTTATCTACTTAATAAAACTAATACTATCTGCCTGACAGACGACACCTTAATTAATGGGTCTAAAGAGATGTAAGGAGTTTGAAGATTTTATTTTTGCATACTCATCGGCCGCCATTTTGATTTTTTTTGGAAATGACGCCGCATGATGTAACCTACACATCGATTGAGGATTCTTATCCAAACAAAATATTGCTGAGGTTGCTGTGTTTTAACGTGTCACGTTACAGAGTTTGACGTTTCCAGGGTAACTAATTTTTGCAGTTTTTAAGTAGTTAATGCCCTTTAAGTCGACTTCATTATTATTAGTCTGCAGCGGTTGCCTCGCGACCCGCGTGAAATTTCCTTTTTGAATCATTCATTTCATGAGATGGCTATATAGATAGATAATTATGAACACTTGTAGCAATAAGGAAAGTAGGTAAAATAGAGAAAAAATTAAAAATAAAATGTGATATTTATTAATTTGAATTATTTAATACATTATGGAACAACGACGCTCCAAGACCATTTCAGCACCAAATTAGAATTAAATATTGGATTAGTCGATCGATTTATTTTAGTTTTCAATCGATATCGACTTAGTTCTATCACTTGGCAGCACTATTTTAGCTGGGCACTTTATTTAAAATTATGCTACATTGAAATGTCAATTCACTCTACCGATTTAAAAGTTATAGTTTTAACTTATAGTTATAGTCTAAGTTTCTTGATTCTAGCTACAAGCAAAGTATGAAAGTGTTGCAGCATGTTGCAACATGGTAGTTTTGCAATTGTTGCATTATTGACCAACAGAAGCTAGATAATGGATAATAGTCGGGCCAAAGTGTTATATTGTTGACTTTTGGGGAATCTCATGTTATTTTGACCTATGCATATTAACCTAGATATTTTATCTCATTAATCATGGCATAACATGTTTTTCCGTAACTCGATAGAAAAGATGAGATAAAGTGAAAATAAAGATATATTAAAACTAACTACATTAGGTACTTTTTAATTATCATTATGCACTTTTCATGTAAAAAGTATGTTTGCTACAGTATTTTACTAACAAACTCCAAAAAAAGAGGAGATTCTACATTCGTTTGTGTATACATATTTCTTTACTATTCGGGCCTAATTTCTTTGTCTATGAACTAATTTCAACGATTTTTATGCCGTTGGGCTCAGTACAGGTTCAAGATGGTCTCATTTTAATATCATGGGTATTGGACCTTATACTTCTAAGATATATCACATACTCCTAACAGTTTATTTATTTTGATGATTCTTTCATATAATCCGTTTTAGACATTTAACTAGGCCAAGATCAATAAAATAGGAAAATAAAAAACCTTTTAGCAAAAAAAAATTAAACTGACTTAAATATAAAAACATAGAAAAGTAAAAAATATAATCATCATTTACTAATCAAAATTCAAATAAAAAAATAACTTTATAAATGCGATACAAATACACTAAATACAATTAAAAATGACGATTATTGAAATCGATGCCAAATCAATACACAGTCTAATAAAGTCTGGTACGATTGGCACTCGTGGTATTTGTATTGGCATTTATGAAGTTATTTTTGTACTCGAATTTTGAATAATAAAGAATAATTATTTCGTACTTTTCAGAATTTTTTAAATCAGTTTAATTTTTTCTTATTGTATAGATGCCTGATGAATTTGTAGGTTGTATAGTTATTATTTGATTCGATTTTGTATGTATGTATGTGTATATTGAATTATTAAAAACATACATAAACGTTACGTTTAATTATAGTTAATAACTAGCTGGTGCCCGCGACTTCGTCCGCGTGAAAGTTGGTTTTATTACGCATCCTTGTTTGACAAATCCAAAAATTCAGTTAGTGTTTATAGTCCGTATTTCTTTACTGAGGAAGAGAAACCATGTATTTGCGAAATTAAAATTATCTTTAAATTACAATAACTTTTTTCACTGTCATCCGATTGTAATAAAGCAAACCCTAAATGTTGCTCCTAAAGCTTAATCTACGTTAGAATACCGCAAAAAAATCTGTTAAGTAGTTTCGGAGATTAGCGTGTACATACTGACAGACACGAAAATTAAAAACAATGCTTTTTCGTGCTCTCTTACTCTTTTTTTTATAAGTTATTTAATGCACGGATGCACACTTTCTACTGCTTTATTATATGTATAGATTAAGTAACTGACCATAGACATGAGATACGGTTATCATGTGTAATGATAGTTGCTAAATGTTACACAAACACGCGTAATAGCTAATGCCTATGGTGACTGAATATCGTATAGATAAACAGGTAGCTACATGCGTCCATTTTTTGACGACAGATACTAAGTTTCCCTTCTCAAGTTTTCATTTTATAATGTGATAATATCGTGATAATGATATATGACGTACATACTGATGTTTTTATTAATTTTATCACAAAAAAATGTAATACGTTATTACACGAAAATACTCTATTGACGCAATAAAACTTATGATTTTTTTGACTTTAAATAATGCTACCTATTATGTATGTATTTATAATTTTATATAGTTATTACTTGGTCCTACTTCATATATTGTTTTTATTAGACAAGTATTGTTAATATGCGATGCTATTGAAGCGGTACCAACCTTGAGTCAGGATAATTTTTACTATATTAGCGAAAGGTAAGTCCACCACGATCATTGCGAATATTGAGAAGAGTATTGTTAAAGATGTATATGCTAAAAAATTGAAAATCTGAAATAGAAATATATTAATAAAACATTTAAATGAAACAAATTTGTGACCGTCAAAGAAAACGATTTTAAGTCGAATTAAGTAAGCACATACGTAATTTCGATTTTTTTTTCTCTGATGTGACTACTTTTATTATGATAAATAACAGATTACAAATTAATACTTACCAAACCTCCAACTGTAAAATTAAACGGTTGTAAACGCGACGCATTTCCTACAAACATTAATGGGAAATGGATTAGGTACATTGCATATGAGAGACGTGAGGGCATCTTCCACACATCGTTAGAAAGGAACCAGTTAACAGGACCTAGAAAAATTAATAACAATTTCAAAGTGTAATTCAAGAATATATAAAATAATGGTGTGACTATAATATTGAAAAATAATATTCATTTCGGAAATCAAAAGATATCGTTTTTCTCAAGCTGAAAACCAAGATCTTTACCACCACGTTCCACACCACCACCACGTGTTGAAGCACTTTCGAAGTGTTAAAAATTTTTAAAATGGTGCTCAGCGTTCTATAAGGTTTTGAAAGCTAAACGTTACATTGAGAACTACATAAATCAATATTAAATAACATCGATAGCATTCGTTATTGTATATAATCCGGTGTAAATAATAATAATTAAAGTAATTTCACGTCGGACGTCGCTTCCATGTCCAGTAAGGTACGAAATATCGTAATACTAGAAATAATCCTATTACTCGACGAATATCGTGAAAACTGCAGAAAAACTTAGCGTGTAAATAAGATTTTAAAATGATAACAATGTAAAAACTTGCTCTTTGTGTGACGTCATATATTTCTTACCTCCATAGCCATGGGCGCAGGCTATAACCATCATTCCCAATCCACAAGCCCATGTGGGCCTCATAAATGAATTTATAAGCACGTCGGCTACTTTATTATCCCAATCATTTTGAATTTGAGCATAGTGGATATAGAGTACTAAAGAGAATATAATACTGATCAACGTCCATGTTAGAGCGACTATCACCTGTAATTATTGTCAGAGTATTAGTATCTACATAGTATATTATGTAGCTTCTATCGTCGTAAATTCATAATATCACCTTCGAAACTTTTATCTTTTTTCCTCGCAGTAAGTATAAAATATAACCGAAAATCATTCCCACTAAGAAGGGTGACGCTCGTGTTAAAGTATTTATGTAATATTCAATCATATAATCATTATTACCAGTGCTGAAATAAAAGAAAATTAACAGATTACTCATGTACAAAAAAAAATAAAAAAAAATTTTTAAATAATAATGATAGCAGTTTAAATAATCTACTAGATTAAAAGTGCTATTATTAGAGTTTTTAAACCGATTTAAAAAAAGGTTCTTAATTCGTCTGTATATACTTTTTGTTTTTTATTGTAAAAAGTAGCAAATTCAAAAAGCAGTATGCTTCAAATTATTAATCTATTGGTGGAGGGTGATGCATATCATGGTTTTTGAACTGTGGGTCCAAAATAGGTGTGGGATTTTTAATGGGTCAATTTATTGAACGAACTTCTAAATTGTTATATAGCCAAGGCGTTACAGAGTAATCTGCGGTTAACTGTGTGGCATCCACATAGTAAAAGATTAATGCCTGTTTGGGATCACACTATTAAGGGGTTGTCAGAAGTTTATTCTTATTTATTTGTATTACATAAGTGCAATAAAAAAGTACCATACCCACTCGCAGAACTAGCGAATTGTTTTATCGTGTTATAAATAGCTGAACTTGCCAGACTCAGTATTAAAGCCGTTATCAAAGCCACCCATGCTTTGATGTGATTGTTTTTCTTCTTAAATACCCACACGAGTATAAGTGGCGATAGTACATATACTTGCATATCGACAGGTAGGTACCAAGAGTGTGGAAGGCACTGAAAATAAGTATGTAAATATAAACATAAGTTATCTGTGTACCTATGTCTTGAATTACGTAATGAAAAGTATGTAATTCAGATATTCTGTAAAAAAACCTCGTCTTCCACGGTGTACAATAATATATACCATGATCATTTAGGTTCTAGGTTCCCAAACTTATTTTGTCTACTGAGTGGAGAGCTCATGCAGTCGTTGTCTAAGATGCCTCCTAGCTAAATGAAATTACAAATCACCCCCCAGGCCTCTACACAACGCCCCCATTTTTTTTCTGGGCCTCTTACCGCCCCCCTTTAGACCTGCAGCGCCCACAGGGGGGCGTTATCGCCCACTTTGGGAATGGGTGATTAGGCCAACTAATGTTCGGCATATCGATTATTATTTATTGCAAATCATTTGATGATTTGTAACCTATACTCGTATTAACCACATATTGTTTAGGGTGTGAAAAATATTACCAAATTGAAATGAAGTACAATTTTGCATAGCATACATAAAACTTTTGTTAATTTGGCCCATAGTTTCAATCAAATGTTATTGTACAAATATGTTATTAAAATTTTCAGGCAAAATTTTAAAATTTATTATACGCGGCCATCTTGCTCGCATGCAAAGAGAAAAGCATGGCACTGAAAAGATCAGATGCAAATATTTTACATCACCCTTGAATAAAAAAAAATCAACTTGGAATATGGAATGGCCAACATCTGTCTGACTTTCGACAATAGGTCATTTCGAGAAGCGACAGCATTTTATGAGCTACTCAGGCCATCATGGTCATCTCAATTCTACGATCACAGGAACCTTCATAGTCTTAAATATGAACTTTTAAATCTACAAAGTGGAAATTTTATAGAAAGAAGCAAGAAATTAAGTACAAAATAAAAGTAGTGCCATAGATGTCATAATTAGTACAGAAATATCTGATCCTACACTACGTTATCGTTTGATATGATAACATGAATCGATGACATTTTCTATCACCTTCCGTTTGCACCCCAAAGGCTGCGAACTTGTTGTGTATTGGACAAGAATAAAAAATTGTTTATTTTATTTTTGTTTTTTTAACTTGATTTTTTTAGACTATTTTAGTTTACTTTTTACGCAGTTTTTAGCTTCATTTTTCGTTTTCATCTTATTTATTAGTAAGCCAACTTTGTCTGTTTTAAAAACTCATTGTGAATATTTGGTTTGTTTTTAATATTATACGTAACCATTTATTTACAGACATATTTGAAATCGTTTCATAGAGACCTTTTGTTTATTATCACTCGAATGAAATAGAAAAAAAAAGAAAATTTTACTAACGATATTTCTAGGGTTTGTATAATTTTGTACGTATAGAAGCGTTGACCACCAAGTCTCTCTGCATGTGTCAACTAAGCTAGCTACCATTATCCATAATGGTCCATCACCTAATCGGTTGATAAACGAAGCTTGTGCAAGTACAATCGCTGCTAGTAATGGGAACATACGTAGAATGCGATTTAAGTAGAACAGATGGATATTCTTCATTAGTTGTGCTGAAATGAACAATTGAGTAATGTATATGAAGTAATATTAGTTCTATAGAATACTTTGATTCACCTTAAAAACAACAACATTAACATAATATACAAAATATTATACTGACTCTCACAATAACAATTATTTTTAGACTCTTATGGGATACGCCGTTTTTGCCCGTAAACAATTTAAGTAAAATAGTTACTTAGAAGAAATAAATACATGTGAGTGTATTGTATTGTGTTATATATTTTGAAATGTCAGACACAAATTTAATTCTGTTTTTTTGCAAGTGTTCAGTATTAATTTATTTTTAAATTATGAGACTTAAAATACTCTTTCAGAGTGAGATCATAGTAATATATTTTAAAAGTACTTCATCATCATCATCGTTGTCAGCCCGTGTTCGTCCACTGCTGGACATAAGCCTTTCCAATATTGTGCCACCATATCCGGTCCTCGGCTCTCTGCATCCATCTGCATACCGCCACTCTCTTCAGGTCGTCGGTCCACCTAGCGGGAGGCCGTCCTACGGGACGTCTTGAATATGGTCTTAAAAGTACTTACTACTATTAAATTTTCCAGACGTGATGTAAACCAAAAGTAAACCACTCAGCAAGAAAAACGTGTCCACGCCAATAGGGGATGCCATTAACCATAATCCGCGCCAAGATATTATCCACTGTAACCAGCCGGAAAATTTACACACTGGCATAGCAGATAAGAAATGGTAGAACAACGTAAAGAGTATTGAAATGTGGCGCTTATATGCGGCCACTGTCTGCATATACAATTTTTTTTTGTAACACAAAAAAAACCTGTTCCCATAATATTCTGTCTATGGCGAAGATTACCAATGTTTATTGCCTAAATTACAAATAACTACAATTATTATAAATGTGTATAATTAAAATCGAAAAATTCTAACTTGAGAAGCTTCCAATACATTTGATACTTGGAGTGTAGAAGCCGTATGTCCTAATAAAATCCACAGCATAGACAGCGCTCTAATTCCATCTAGACATGTTATAGCTTTTGGATTATAAGGAAACGTAAAGAGACGCCGAGTATTAGTATAAGCGGAGAACGATTGGTAGACATCATTGGCTTCCTTAGGATCTGAAAGAAAAAGCCATATCGTACATACATGTATCGTTATAACAAACTGAAATATACACTTCTGAGTGAACAATTTTTTAATTTAGAACTTCAACATAAAATATCATATGAAGTATATACTAGAAAAGTAGCTCGAGGCAGGCTAAAAGTTACTAATTACACAAATTTGTATTGTAAAAGGAAACTATCATATATTATACCAACCTTAATTAATTACATTCCAATAGAAGTCAAAACAGATTTAAACGATAAAAATATAAAAAGTAAACTTAAACAATATTTTATTAAAAACATGTAATTTGGGTTGATATAAAAGAGCATACTGTGAATTTCGTTTTCGTCTCTATCTGAAGCTACAAATAATAATTAATTTCTACCCACATAATTGCTCAATATTTATTGTACTGTAGATGTTATTGTGTACATATGTTATGATTAATGTACCTCTAGTATTTTATATATGTTAAATTACATAGCTGCACACAGAAAAACCACATAGGTTTATGTTTGCGCAGTTTTTGTTTAAAAAATGTGTTACAAAAAGTAAAATAAATAAAAAAAAAACAACATTATTGACTTCTATACTGAGCAATGTTTTATATAATTAATGTAATCAAGATGTATTAGTGATTAGTAATCTTAATCTTCTGTTATTTTCATTTACATATAAACAGTTACCTACGTAGTTATAATTTACCTAATCCTGCGTGGTGAATATTACTAACAATAAATGCAATCGATTCTGTACATCCTTAGGATACATTGAAGATCTATTCAATATAAGAAACAATAAAAATCGGTCAAGCGATCAAATTGACTCAAAGTATTTCAGTCGAAAGGCTCACTTGTCGGACCCGGATGAGTTTTTTGATATTTCAGATTTCACGAATAAATAAAACTCGTCACGTTCAACGTATAATACTTGGGCAGAGAACGTCGCATACTTGAAATTATTATCAACCACAAATCAGTGTGCCTTGAAGTTTTCTTGTAGTGTAAAAAGTAGTATCTAACAGTGTAGTGCTAATTTTCCTACAATTTTTACCATAATATTTTCAATGTTCGTGATTTTTCAGGTTTTTCTCGGTGGTAATTTTGGAAATAAAGTGGTTACATAACAGTCTACAAACACTTCTCTTGAAAAAGAAAGCTAAGACGAAGTACATTTTTGAATCTATGATTTGAAGTTATTTTCAAAATACCTTACGGGACCCCAAAAGAAAAACATTCTATTTATTAAAAATTTGGTTTCTAGTTATCACTGGATAAATTCTACTTTTGAAGTTAACGTTGAAATTCCGACCACTGCTTATTACAATTGTTCCAAATAGCCGTTTGTTACATCAGTTTTTGAAAAAAATGTCTGTTACACCGACAGATATCAAAGCGTTTCGCTTTTTTAATTTTAGTACGGAACAACAACAAGTAAGTGCTAATCAAAGATCAAAGATCAAAGATCATTGCAAAATAATGAAGAAAAAATATCGTTTGCGGATGTGGATTGGCATCTTTACGTCACTGCGTTTTAATCCTTTGCAATTGATTCCATAATTTCAGTGCGAAGGAAAGTGATGATAAAGATAATATTTCATACAAAATATTTTATGTCTAGATAGCAAAAGGGATTATTTTTTTAAGGGATTAATTACGCATAGCAGAGCTTAATAAAATAATTCTTTATCAGAGTAGTGGAAAAAACGATCATTTTTTAAAACACAAACTAACAACGCAGAAAAATAGACATAAACTTCCTACATGTAAGAAAAACATTTAACCAACCTTTTTTTAAGACGATTGTATGGTGAAGATCGTAACATGTGCTTAGTAGAACAAGTAATCCAATTACGGAGAATGTTACGCTGAAAAAATATTGTTTTAAATGAATGGCTTATAAAAAAATACATTACATTACATTTACATACAGGAACGTGATTGAGAGGTTTAATTTGTAGCACCAGCAGCATGATCTAATACTTATTTATCAATGTATTATGTGTTTTGTTTTTTAACTGTTAACTATCTATACTTAATACTTAATTATATTATAAAGAGCTCAAATTCAAAAAAACTCAAAAGCTACTCAACCGATTTCAAACATTCTTTCACTTATAGAAAGCTACATTATCAGCGAATAACATGGGCTGTATTTAATTTTTAAAAAAATTCTACCCGTGCGAAGCCGGGGCGGGTCGCTAGTGATAATAATCTATAGTAATATTAGAAAGAGGTAAACTGTTTTTGTTAGTATGTAATGGATAAATGTGTGAGGAGAATGATGAGATTTGAGGAAGCGAAAGAAGTATGTAAGAACCGCGACGCTGGCGCTCTGTCTTCTCTGACTACCCCGTTAGGGATACGGCGTGAAGATATGTATGTAATGGACAAACTCAAAAACTATTCAACCAATTTCAAAAATTCTTTCACCTATAGAAAGCTACATTATCAGCAAATAACATTGAATGTATGTATTTTATTTGATTCTACTCGCGCGAAGCCAAGGCGGGTCTCTAGTGTTATAATACAATTTCTGCCTACTCTACGTGAGATATGTATGTAGTAATAATAAAACTAGCAATTTTTCAAGTTGGGAAAAGTTGGTCGTCAAAAGCGACCTGACAAAAATTTTTATTTATAAGTCCGTTTCTAAAATAATTAGTTTCTGAATTAAAATGACTAGAAAAACGGAAGAAATAAAATTTCGTAATTTGCACTAAATCATGAATATATTCAGCGTCACTATTTAAATCGTCAGGATATTAGGCGTAGGCAGGTAAACATGTATATCCCAACGTGTCCTTTTTGATAACGACTTTTATCAAGAAGGACATGTAGTACGATAATTTTTCATTTGAGACCAATGTTGTATCGTGCTGCTTTTGCTTCTTAATCACTTATATTTTTTTATACTTTCAAAGAAGTTTTTTGAAAATAATTGTTATTGAAAAGGAGCTTCAGAAATTTTATACTAGATTTAGATATTTTGTACTACATGAGACTGGTAGCAGCTGGCAATAAAGCGAACGGTGCTCTGTCCGTATTAGTAGGTAGTATGACTACTTATATCTATCTCAGCCAAAATAGCCATACACAATGCGGTGATGGTTCAAACTTTATTATACGGTGGCGAGGCCTCGATATGTCCGAAATTGAGTGAAAGTAAGATAAACACTGTAGAAACGTGATCTCTTAGAAATATGTGTGGTGTCATTCTTGAGGACAAAATAAGCGATGAAGAGATTCGCAGTATAACAGGGTTGCACGACAGTGTTATTGTAAAAATGAAGAAAGGAATGTTCCTTTCTGACTACCCCGTTAGGGATACAGCGTGAGGATATGTATGTATGTATTTAAAAAAGGAATGCTTAGATAGGTCGGGCACATAGAAAGAATGAGTGATGGAAGACTGACGAAGAAAATCTACAGAGCGAAAGCAAGTGGTAAAAGAAGCCAAGGAAGATCAAGGCTGACTTATGAACATCAAATAGCCAGAGTGTTAGCCGACGGAAATGTCAAAAACTCTCGCATACCTAGGCGAAAATTTGTAATGTGAATGATGACATTTGAGGAAGCGAAAGAAGTATGCAAGGACCGCGATACAGCGTGAAGATATGTATGTAGGTATATTTTACACGTACATAGCAACATAATCAACAGGAACCCATGGTCTATCATTAGGGAGGCGACAGAAGTTTTCGGTATAATCCAGACCGATTACACTGATGTTGAACCATAACTTCGTAATGAATTCTTTGGTTGTACACGTCTTAGGTATACAAGCCGCTACTGTAAATGCGATGCCACCTAATTCCGGTGACGTAGATCTGTGAAAAAATATATTAATTAGACAGGGGCACTGAACATTAGACTGGATTGTATTTGGTGAATTAGTCAGTTTTATAGTTTAGTAAACAAATCTTGAAGCTTAGGTTTTACTGGGATCTACCTTAATTTACATAATATTGTTCTATACCTATTGTACAAACCTAGTACTTACTTTGGGATCACTTTGTTGACATTATTGTGTTGTTTGGACATTATATTATTTATTTAATATTCTATACTAGCTAATGCTCGCGACTTCATTCGCGTTTTTTGTTTTTAAAATAACTTGTGTCCTTCCTCAGAATTCAAGCTTTCTTCATACCAAATTTCATCGCAATCGGATGAACGATATGGCAGCCCATAAAATACGAACATGCAAACTTTGTTTTTTATGCATTAAGAAGAATTTAGTCCTTAACATAAAGTCAATATTGACTGGCCCATATATTTTCTTGTTTTACATAAATTATGTTATTTCAGTTAATTAATAATTACCTGACATTTTTTTCTCCTTTAAATTTGATTATTTCTGATGTTCTTTTGTTATATTCGTGTATTTTGTTCAAGTATTCATCATCAACATTTACAGCATTTAATTCTGTCCAATCTGACCATTCAGTAGTTTTTGGGAACTCTGGTAAAGACGGAAAGTGTATCTCCTGATTCAGTGGTATTGCTATCGAACAATATTTTCCTTGAATGTTCAAATTTTCCTCGCCTTCCTGGATTCCTAAGCACTGATGGTAATTACCTAGATCCAATAAATTACCTCCCATAATTCCCCTTGGTATTCGAATACCCGCATCTCGAACTATAATGAAAATATTTCGTTTAAGCACATGTAATGTCATTTAAAGGTATTAAAATATACAAGGTTAATATTTGATTTCATTTACAAAATCACGCGGATGTTATAATTATAACTAACCGAGTCTATGTCGAGTATTATACTTTGAGGCTTACATCTTTTTAATTCCGATTCAGTCAGCATATGATAACCAAATATCGCGCGATATCTGCTGTCAAATCGGGAATTTGTGCAATGTAATTTGTATAGTGGCGCTAAATCACAAAAGTGCATTTTACGGTCATGGCACAATAAACACGCATTCCTAATACATGTTATCAATTTTTTATTACAATTAGTCACCGGTCGCGCAGTGATCGCTTGGCTGTCGCTGTCTGCAATTTTTTAGGTAATAATCCCGCGAATTGCACCGATCGTGGTCACAGGCAGACAAAAAGGTATTAGCAGGGTATTCAATTAGTTAGAATTAGGTGGTTTACATCTATATCTACAATAATGATGTACAGAGTTTAAGTAAACTAAACGATTTCCTTGCAGTACAATTATTTTTAACCTCGAATTTGTATTATCATTTGTTTATGTGTTCGCGCCTCGTTGTAATATGATACTCGAGATATTATTTTATAAATAATTTTTTTTAAATTTGCATTCGCTCAAAGTGATATTTTAAAGATCATTTCGTGATTTTTAGGTGCTATGACATTTTTCTTTAAGATTTTAATTTCCTAAATTACCAATTAGAATTAATCTTATACATGAATAGAACTCCTCGTTTTAATTTGTTGAGTGTTTCAGATTTCACCTGGTATCGAGTTGTATAAAAAGTCTTGCAACATTTTTCTGTTTCATTTTTTAAATTTTCCAGAAACATTGTCAACGTAATTTAATAGTGGAATATGGTAAAAATTTCTAGTAGCTAACACGCAAAGGGTATATACCTAAGTGCGTTACGTGCAGTGTAAACTAAAACAATGTCTTCAGTGAGTCAACCATCACTTCATGCCATTAAAAGAGTGTCGTTCACCATTTCACTGTCTGTAATTGGTACCAACGCTTTGAATCGGGAAATATTTCGATCGAAGATGAATAACTTTCTGATCGCCCGTCGGCTCTCAACAACGAAGCTTTATGAAGCGTACTTAAAATGACGCCAAACGCTACCACCCAGGAATTAGCAGCAACACTCAGCTGCAACCATATGACAGTTGCTAATCACCTTCATGAGCTCGGCTATCGAAAAATTCTATCGAGATGGGTCGCCCATGAATTTCGTGATTCAGACAAAGCCTCACACATTAGCATCTGCGAATCCCTTTGCCCCCATAGAAAATACTTTTTGCGAGATATAGTTACTGGTGATGAAAGCTGGGTACTGTATGTAAATCATACGAGAAAATATCGATGGTTCCAAAGGAACGAACACCGTCCAAAACAAACCAAAAGCGGAATCGTTTGAGAAAAAGGTACTTCTTTGTTGTTGGTGAGACGCTGAAGGAATGCTTTAATTCGTATTCCGCAAGTCCGGTGGCCCTGTAACAGGGGTAGTATACGCTGCACAACTATAGAAGCTGGCCTATGTAATTCACCGAAATCGTAAGAAAAGTGAAAAAGATTTTCTCTCACACGATAACGCGTGTCCACATGTCGCGAAGGAGACCTGTCAGAAATTTTGGACCTAGGCTTGGAAGTTCTATCACATCCTGTCTATTCTCCAGACTTTTCATCTGTTACTATCATCTGTTTCGGGATCTAAAAAAACATCTTAGCAATAAAAAAATTGACAATAGGGTTCAACTCAAAAAGGAGGTTAGTGATTTTTTTAACTCACGTTCGTCCGGAGTATTGGACGAGGGGAATAGAGAAGCTACCATGGCGTTTGGCGGGTGCTATAGATAATGATGACGATTATATTACTAAAATTGTATTTTAATAAAATACATCAAATTTTTAAAAAAGTAAAATATATTGCAAGACTTTATACAACCCAATGTATTACAGTACTCAGGAAAGAAGAAATTAATAAATAATTAACAATGAGCATGGCAACTTATAACATTGTTATACTTACATCTTAAACCCAAAAGTCTATTACTTCTAAATATATGGTTTAGTTCTTCTTCGCACTTCTCCGGATCTAGTACTTCTTCATATAGGCTAAGGTCTAATGCATTATTACGTGAATTTATGTCTGCAGTTGTTTTTATTTCACTTATCAAAAAATTAATTGAAAATATTAAAACAAATGATTCTCCGATCTTCATGTTACTTCTGATTTGTGGACATAATATACAGAATTCTGATGAGATAATAGTTAATAAATATGTTTTCATGGCTAATTTATTTCATAATCTAATCTATAATTGTACAATAAACGATATGTGAGAATACAGTATATTTTTAAGACTACAAGCAGCATTGTTGGTCAGATAAGAAAATTATCACGGTGAAAAGATTAAATCACAGTATTTCCTGATTTCATTTTCTGCCAATACTACGATAAAATCCCAATGCTTGTCCAGCATTTAGCTCATAGGATAGATCCGCATAGATATGTTTAATCGCAAAGTAAAATCTGGATTATCTGTACGATTCTTGTCAGATAAATAAATATGCTTAATTGCAAGGTAAATTCTGGATTTTCTGAGTACGAATTTAGTCAGATTTTCGCGCCGATTGCCAAGCTTCAGAAGATTGTTAAAGCACTCGCATTCAAAAAAAAGCCTCCTGTGAGTTGGTCTTCATTGAAGTTCGTAATTGCGTTCCAACTCCGGTAACTATAATGTCCTATCAACATTCTAGTAAACTGTCAAGACTTTAGGGGGAAAGTTGCGGGTCCTTCGGGCCCATCTCGAAAATTGTGTGGTACGTAAATAATTCAAGAGTCTCAACGCAAGTCTTCAAGAGTCTGTCTCCCCAACCCTCACTGAGCATGTGTAACAGAATTTGAACTAGTCCCGTGAACCCGTGACACATGTTTGATTATTATCATAAACATTGCTTCAAAATACGCAGGTTCAGGTTTAATTTCTTTGGCGTATTTTGAATCGCAATAATAATTAATTTAATATTTTATTAAATTGAAGTGGTTGGTCTCACAAAAGAATGAATCAGACTAAATTTCTAGAAAATTTCATCATACAAGTTTCATATACATAACAACCAATGATGCTCTAAAATGTATTGGAAACGAAATATTCGAAAATAAACGATTTTCGTGATCTTAGACTTTTAGTATCCTAAGACCGCGTATGTGTAATTATATGAGACTATTGAGACAGTCTTTAAAATGCAAAAACTAAAGTCTTCTATAGAAACTGCATCTCGACATTCATTCTGGTGTTGGACCCCTAGTAGTAGAATAGAATAGAAATTCGCGTCCTATTTGACTAAACTAAAACTAGAAATATGTATACGAGGGTCAGATTGCCAAATTATAGAGAACTTTTTCTTTTGCATTTCTACTTGAAGTCAAAAACGATACAAATTGCGGTCTTATGACAGGCCTCATATATCTTATTGTTTGTCATATTATCACCACCACAATTATCACAGATTAATTAGTTACCTACTAACTTAAAGTATTATAATGTTTAAGGTGATTGCCTACACGCTGAGCGCAACTTATTTTTGCAAGTTTTTAGAGACTATTCTCGTCATTTATGAAACAAAAATACAATAATAATCTTCAACGTTTGAATAACACTTCCTCAATTTTTTTTTGTTACTGTATAAATCACAATTTCCAAATTTGCTACCAATAGTCCCAGAGTAACAAACAAAGTATTCTATTTAAAAAATATGTTTTAATCTCTTATAATTTTCTGTATACTTCCTTGAGCTTGATGTGTGCTAGCTTAGATATACCGGCGACTTCATCCGTGTGGATTTCTGACAAACGCTACAATCATGCTGTCTTATTGTAGGGCTTTCATGTAATAAGTATACTAGTGGCGTCCAATACACATAAATAAACAGATCGTTCGTGACTGGCTGCAAAACTCCTTTTTATAAAGAATATTTCCTTTTTTTAACATTTATATTTTTACAATTTAGTTCGTTTTGACATTGTCATCCTGTTATAAAATTTGCGGAGTTCGTTGTTGGTAGTACCTATTTGTGACTTAGTTTATGTCTTAAATATACACGTTTGAATCAAGCTACGTGTTTTCCATTCCCATTAAGTAATACAGTCCCTGTTCCTTAATATCTGGTCCTTCGTTCGTCGTAAGTAAAACCATTAAAATTCAAAATTTTTATACTTCAATATTTGTTTCGATATACTTTATTTATACTTGTTTTAAACACCACACCATCACACCCACTTTCTATACATTTTTTATTCGTTTGTGAAAATATTATTGTTGGAGTTTACCCCTTAAGAATCGATTTTCATATAAGGCCCCCGGTATGAAAAAAATATGAGGAGTAAAATCTATTCATCGAATGACAGCGTTACGTTTTTTGTGCGCAACCTATTGTGCGCTTTTCAGTCGTGAGTATTAAAACGTGCATAGGGTATGCTGCGGGGCAGCTTACGCATGTAAGTATTATGTGTATATAATATACTCGTAGCTATGTGTTATTTCTATATAAAATATATAGGTATATGATATATATTCTACAGCGTCTTCAAATGATGAATATATATATCTAGGTTTCTAGGGGTGCTGATTACGAAAATGACTCACTTTTAAATACAAATGGCGAATATTACTTTTTTGGATAAATCGATATGGGTGTCACATTATAGGTTTCTCGGGGTGCTGATTACAGAAATTATGTTTATTTTCGATTCCAAGATGGCGATTATTATTTTTTTGGATAAATCGACATAGGTATCATATTCTAGGTTTCTCGGGGTGTTAATAACGAAAATTATGTTCATTTTCAAATCCAAGATGGCGAATATTACTTTTTTGGATAAATCGATATGGGTGTCAAATTCTAAGTACCTCGGGGTGCTGATTACGAAAATGACGTTCATTTTGTAATCCAAGATGGCGAATGCTACTTTTTGAAATCTATTAATATTGATATTTAATATTATTGTATACAGTGAAGTGAATAAAAATATATAAAACATGGAAAAAACCAGTAAACTCCAGTCGTGCGTCGCAGCTGACACACACACTTTTTTTTAATTTGTATTGGTAAATTTATATTTGAAATTATATTTCTATTTTATCCTTTCCAAATAGAACTTTTATTTAAAAATTTCCAAATTCGATTCAAAATTTATTTTATTCATTTCCTTTTATATAATATATAGATATATTATCCTTGTGGATAACATATCTTAAAGATATTTATATATATACCTCACTTTCATGACCAATTATCACATACCTACTTTACATTATTTTAGATAAGTAATGTGCGTAAGTGATACTGAAGCGTTAATAACAATGACCCGCGAGGAGTTTCATAGATTAGAGAACGGCAAATCCGCCGCAATGGTTGCGAATATTTATTGACAAGAGTGCTGTCAGAATAGCATAGGCCGGAAAATAAAAAACCTTAAATATAAATACCACAATAAATACATAGTATATTTTTCTAGAAAGCTGCTAGGATTTTCATTTTTAATATGTTCGTTGGTGTTCGAGAGATATTTGGTTCTATTACGAGAATAGTATATTGTATTGGCCGCATATGTTAGTTATTACGTACACATATACGTGCATATATACTACGTATATATGCACGTATATGGTACATACACGTACATATACATAATATGTACGGTAGGGTGTTCCAAGCTTTAAGGGAAAAAATTTTTTTTGCAAAATTTTATACGCATACCCTCTTAATTTCTTCTTTTGATATTAATAACTCAAATAGAAAATATTATTTCAATAGGATAACGATAACCCGTGCCGACTTGAGGTTAAACTTTAAGTTAATTAGTTGTAAAGGGATTACTATGGAATCAATCAGATTTTATGTTTCTTTGGTGAAATAAGACTCAACTATATTAAAAAGGTATTTAATATTATATTACATAAAACACATAATACTGAGAATTTTTTTCAAATATTGCTTTTTACAGCCCGGACATAGCTCCTTGTGTCCGAACGGAGAAGTACGCAACGTAACAAATATCATTTCTGTTGCTTCTCAACTGTAATTAAACAAACCACGGAAGTCCTGCATCAACTTCAGCGCTCTTTCAGCTGTATCGTTCACTACTCTAAGCATTGAGACTGTCTTTTTAGCTTGGAGAAACAAAGCTATACTCGCCCATGTAGAAGAAATATCGTCTAGAAAACTATCATCAATTTTCAAACGAGAGAACAATGTCTTGCTTTCGATTGATATAAAATCAATGTGTTCTTCTCTGAAACAAATATTTGTGTGAAAGATAAATGTCGTTGATTAATGAGACTCCTGCTAAATACAGTTATGCACACACGACACTAATAAAACCAACATACCATACAATGAACCACAAAGTTCTTCATTCGATAAAATGTATCGTTTTTCAAAAGTTCTTTGGCTAAATTTCACTCTATTTATACTTTTGTTTCAAGGTTTACGTCATCATCAAATAGCGATAAAGCTTGCTACTTCATCAGACAAATACCACAAATGTTGCTTCAACTTCTGCAGAGCAGCCTTCAAAATAATTTTATCTCTTTTTTTCATAAGCTACCAATGACTTCAAAAGCACAAAGCCTTGTAGGGTGCTTTAACTGCTAATATGCATTGAAGACACGGTTTCAGATAGATTGTCACAATAAATAAACAGACATCTAACAGTGCTACCTTGGTGTTGTTAGTTAGTCTCAACTGAAAACTGTGTAATGATATTTTAGGGAATAAATTGCTCTAGCCATCCATCGAGCTCGGTTTTCGGTGAAATGTTTTAATTTTTCTTCGAATAAGCTTTTCAACACCAGTTCATACACGTGATGGCGACAAGCAAAAATAAGCATTTCTCTATCAAGCTTTTGCTCAAGTAGCACACATACTCCATTCCAGACTAATATTGCTTTCCAAACAGCCTGTGCCTGTTCTTATATATATATGTATATATATATTATAACTCTCTTTAAACAATTAAATTCACTTTACGGATATTGCAAAACAATACTGCGAGAACTAGTCTGTTTGAAGGAATTTTCGAAGCTGTCGCTTGATGTTTGGCATCACCTATTAAATATAATATATTTTTCTTTGAACTAAGTGATTTTACCGACATGTTTACTAATCAAAATATACGTATATTACCGATACAACAATAAGAAACTATAAGCTCATTAAGACGTAGGCGTGTACGCTCAAGTTTTCAAGTACTTACAACTTCCGATGCAAGTCGGCACAGGTTGCAGTGGTTTAAATTGCTCGAAACTGTATTTACAATTGTTTTAACATAAAACAAATAAATTAGAGGGTATCCGTTAAAAAAAACAACTTTGATTTTTTTGGGTCACACTAATGTACGGTAAACCAAGAAAGTAGGTGAGCACTTTTGAATAAAAATAAATATTGCCTATGACAATGTAAATAGTGCAAATATTAACGTGATTAGCTAATTACCATCCAATCAAGGGATACAGGTGTTTTAATCTCCGTTAACAATGTATCAAATAACATATATCTAAAACGGGAAATCTAACGCGATTATATACCTTTTTAGTCTGGCTTGACGTTTCGACCGAGTTGCATCGGCCGTGGTCTCAAGCAAATTGTCGCAGCAAGTTTCTCCGTGTCTGAGGTAGACGTTTTATTATCTACTCCCGATATTTGTAAATAGTTTTCGCGATACGTACACACAACACTCACAGTGTTCACGCGTTTAACCGAGTGCGAAACACGAGGGTTTGTTCCTTGAATCACAGGATTCCACATCGTCGATAAATTGTACGCGTTGAAAGTTATCGCACTGTGTATATCGTAAGCATACACACACGGACAGATACCTGCACGCTATACGTCTCACTACCATCCCAGTCACCTGCAATCCGTTATGGCATCATTGAAGAACAGAGCGTATGAGTTATGTGACCAGGAACATCTGGAGCAGGAGCTCGATTGTGCTCAGGATGTACTGGCAAAGAACGGATATCGAGTGAATCGACGACTGCGCAGGGCTAAAGAGAAGTACAGACATCCAAAGATGAGCAGACAACCAGCCTACATACCCTATGCAAAAAGGTGTTACGGATAAAATTTGATTAGTTTTAAAAAAGTACTAGAAAGAGGTAGAAAAGTTAAAAATGCAGTTCAAGCAAGGCGAAAATTATGTGATGTGTATGGAGAAGATGTATTGACCGAACGACAATGCCAGAATTGGCTTCCAAAATTTCGTTCCGGCAATTTCGATATTGAAGAACGAACGTTCTGAAAGGCCCGTTGATGCCGATGAAAACAAAATAAAAGCATTGATAGATGCAAACCGCCTAATAACAACTCGTGAGATTCTTGTGAGAAGCATGAGTGATGACTCATGCTTTCTATGTGCCCGAACCATCTAAGCATTCCTTTTTTCATATTTACTATGACATTGTCGTGCAACTCTGTCATATTGCGTATCTCTTCATTGCTTATCCTGTCCCCAAACGTACACCGCACATATTTCTAAGAGATCGAATTTCTACTGCATTTATCTTACTTTCATTCGAGTTCGGGCATATCCAGGCCTCACTACCGTACAATAAATATGAAACCAACGCCGCATTGTAGATGGCCATTTTAGCAGTGTTATATATATTCACACTGTCTAATAATGCGGACAGAGCATCATTCACTTTATTGCCAGCTGCTGCCAGTCTCTCCACATCCAACTCACATCTTACATCCCTCGAAAACGCGCTCCCCAAATATACAATTTCGTTCACTTGTTCTAGACATTTTCCATTTAACTATATTTCACACTTTGTCGTACATCTTCCCTTTTAAATACCAAAACCATAGTTTTGTTCACATTCATATTCAATCCTTTCACTTCACAGTCTTCTTTTGTGCACGTAACTAGTGTCTGCAACTCCTCTTCTGATGGTGCAAGCACAGCATCGTCAGCATATAAAAGGCAGTTTGCCACTGTACCATCACATACCGTCCAAAGGAGGAAATTGTCCAAAAGGCAGACATCACGCAGCCCTATCTGACGCCTGAACAGAATTCGAACCAGGGCGACATGTCACCATCTATTCTTACACGGGCTCTGTGGTCTCGATATAATGACCGCAAATTCTGCAGTAAGGGGCCCTCCACGCTATATTCAGGGAGAAGACTCTATAATTTCTTTCGCACTACTCTATCGATTGCTTTTTCATGATCCACGAAAGCGCAGAAAACTTTCCGACCTATGGCCAGAAACTTCCCCACGACACCGCGGAGCGCGAAAATCTGATACATACAACAACTACCGTTTCTAAAACCGTTCCTACCGTCTCCTACCTATCCTACCGTTCCTAAGCTGACCAAGCTGATGGTCCTATAGCACGGGCAGTCTAAATAGGAATCTTTCTCTATGTGGAGAGGCACCATGATTACGGCGCGTCAGTCCTCCGGAACCTTTCTCTTCTGCCACAACGATTGCACAGACCACCATACTTGATCATATCAGCAGTCACCTCATCATTTGCCGCAGCCTTTCCAAACTTCAGACTTCTTATCGCTTTCTCATTCTCTTTCATACTAATGACTTCCTCTAGTTCCTAACCCGAGTATGACGATTCATTAGGATCACTCTCAGTGTCAGAGACAGAGTCGCCACTTTCATACAGTTCTCCATAGCATTAAAAAAGCTTTTTTGTCTGTTAACAGATGATGTTGTTTCGAACACACTTTATTCATTCTGCAAGGTGTCGGACCACTTCGGTATTTACGTATTTATTTCCAAAATAATTTGGAATTTTCTTCGAAGTTGTCCGACATCTTGTTTTCGTCTAACACCCTCCACCTTTCACAGAGTTGCAGAGTTTAACTCCTCAATAATATAGCACAATGAGCGTAGGTCTACTACGCCGAAGTGCGCGAGTTCGAATCCTGCAATGTGGTCAGACCTTTTTTGTTTTTTTTTTAAAGTTGAAATAATACGTTTAGTTTGCAACCAGTACCTAATAAAAACATATATCACTTTAGATATATACTTATAATGTGATAATAAAATGAAAAATAATGACGGACGTACATGACAGATAAACATATATGATAGATAGACAGGCAGACTTTGTGTATACTATACACACAAAGTGCAAAAAATGTAAAATGTAAAGAAAATGTGAACTTATTTCTCCCGTAAAAGCACGCTAATCAATACGTATATTAAATACACTATTAACGCAAAGACTAAAGTCAGATTCTTATATACAGTCTCACCAATACGTAAGCCATCCACTTTAACCAGGCTCTTGCTATTAAAATGTTACAAAATAATCACAGGTGACTAATTATTTATTGTAGTGAGGCTAACAGTCGGCGAATTGTGTTGTAGCCTCTACATGTCTGCAACGATTTGTGTTGTAGCCTCTACTATCTACAACACATTACACTGCAGCCTCTACATTCCTACGACGACTTGTATTTCCCCTGCATATATACAACACCCCATGCTGCAGCCTCTATACATCTGCAACATCTCACGTTGTAGTCTCTTTTATCTTTACGTATCAATCAGGTGGATTCTGCATATCCAATACATAACTCTCTTCTTCTTATTGCCATCATAATACCAGATGACCTCATAGCGTATCGCGCTTGCGTCAGTTTTGTCTCCATTGTGGTATTTAATATACGCATTCTACAAACTCCACAAAATTAATGCAAATTCAAATGAAAAGGCCAATAACCAAGGCTGGACATATGGCTTCTGAACGAAAAGTACGTACGTAAGTAAAATAGACTATAAAACTCACTAATCACTCTCTAAAACACTATGAACAAAGCTCTTTGCACAACTCACTAAACATTAATTTTTAACCCCCGACGCAAAAGAAGGGGTGTTATAAGTTTGACGTGCCTGTGTGTCTGTGTGTCTGTCTGTGGCATCATAGCTCCTAAACAAATGGACCGATTATGATGCGGTTTTTTTGTTTGAATGCAGGTTTTCTAGCGGTGGTTCTTAAACATTTTTTTATCAAAATCGGTTCAGCTGTTTGAAAAATATCAGCCGATTTTTTTAGTTTTTAAAGGGACACGTGTATCTTCTATTAGTGTAATCGGTGCGAAATTTAATATACTGTGACTTCAATAATGTCACAATAACATAGTAACCTTGACTAGATGCTGCAGTGTCATCTAAAGTCAGCAGGATAACTAACTCCTCGCCACTTACAGTAGAGGTATCCGGTTTAGGCTCATTGAAATGGTCTCTATGAATAGGTTATAGATAGATAGGTAGATGGTAATCAGGGTCTGATGACGGATCAGATAACTATTGTCAGAATACTCAGATTTCGGCGAGGCACGATCTCGTGTCGCAATTTCGTGTATCGTCCCGGAAAGTATTTGCGTGAATGTGGGGATAGAGTGTAGATCATAGTGTTTAAAAAGCATAAAATAAAACTTAAATTATAAATTTAAAAAACCCCCGACTCGAAAAAAAACCTCCAACAAGTAAAAAAATAATATGTACCTCATAGCCCTTTAAATTTGTGATAAGTTTCAATATTAATAGTAGTAGTAGTAATACGCTAAGTAAATAACATAACATAACATAACATAACTTCACGCTGTATCCCCAACGGGGTAGCCAGAGAGGACGGAGCGCCAGGAGTCGCGGTCCTTACACACCTCTTTCGCTTCCTCAAATCTCATCATTCTCCTCACACATTTTCGCCTAGGTATGCGAGTGCTTTTGACATTTCCGTCTGCTAACACTCTGGCTATTTGATCTTCATAAGTCAGCCTTGGTCTTCCTTGGCTTCTTTTACCACTCACTTTCGCTCTGTATATTTTCTTCGTCAGTCTTTCATCACTCATTCTTTCCATGTGCCCGAACCATCTAAGCATTCCTTTCTTCATTTTTACAATAACACTGTTGTGCAACCCTGTCATACTGCGTATCTCGTCATTGCTTATCCTGTCCGCAAGCGTGACACCGCACATATTTCTGAGAGACCGCATCTCCACAGCATTTATCATACTTTCACTCGATTTCGGGCATATCCAGGCCTCACTGCCGTACAACAAAGTTGGCACCAACACCGCATTGTGGATGGCCATTTTAGCAGTAAGCTAAGCAAATAAAGTAATAAAAAAGGGAATACAGCTAAAAATGATAAAGTAGGTATGAAATTTAAACACAAGTAAACTTAGCGGTCCCCCGACGTGAGACTGTGCTTGGGTATATTGCTACTACCATTTATATTGAAACTTATCACAAATGTAAAGGGCTATGAGGAGTACATATTATTTTTTTACTTTTTGGAGGTTTTTTTTTGAGTTGGGGGATTTTTAAATTATTAATTTATTGACTATATTTGAACAACGACCGTTTGCGTGTGCAACTTAAAATATACTAATACTGATTGCACTAGACTTCTTCCATAACAGTACATGGCGGAGGGTATAATTAAATTATCCATTTGAATATTATACTGTGCACGATCGCTTGTCGCTGCTTGACAACTACTACACAAAGACTAAAGTCAGTCTTATATACAGCTTCACCAATACCTAAGCAATCCACTTTAACATCACTCTCGCTATTAAAATGTTCCAAAAATATCACAGATGGCTAATTGAAGTGAATAAAATTATAGTGAAGTCTACACCCGTTCCGGCCAAAAAAATGTAATAAACATTGTAGCTCGTAACACAGTTTAAACAACTGACATGGGCTACAGGGCATTATTAATTTTTGTAATAGAAATTGTAACAGAAAATAAACATTATCTTATTTTGTTATTTTGTAAGAAAAATAAAAATATTTTTAATTTTTAATAGTAGGTTTTTTTTTTATAAAATGAATTACATATTTTAATTTCTAATATTTTACTACCTAACAATATAGTAACGGTATAACAATAAAAAAAAGTTAGTTTGTAGAGAATCGAACACTGAAAATTAAAAATCTCTAGTAACCACTGGGCTATTTTGACTTTAAATTTCAAGCTGAAATTATTAAATAGTACAATCACTTGAACTTAGTATACATGTGTGGGTAAAAAGACCAAATTTGTGATTTGAATTATTTATCATGATAAATATGTGACTAATAGGTTTACAGGATAACTTACAAAGTTGTCGGAATAGTTGCGTATAGGTGTAAAGTGTACGCAAACATAACTTTCTTGAGAGGAAATACAAAAATAACTCTATAAAAAAATAAAAACCTCGAATTTGCATAAGTGACGCCATCTATTGAGAAAATAGGCGCACGGGAACCGAACGAACCACCTTAAGCGGATAAACTTACAAAACAGGCGTCGATAAATAAAATCATCTCCACTACATAAAGTTAGTATACCATGCCCCATTACTAAGTACATGGGTAGGTACTGTAATGGATAAAATTTATTTAATACAAAAAATGTAGTAGAATCTACAAATTCGGAAGTAGAATAAATACTATGTATCAGTCTGTGTTTATCACTAACATGCCAAAATATATTGCGCCATCTGTTGTATACATTGAAAACTTTAATAACGAACACAAGATATGAAATGTTTATATGTTTCGTTTATAAATTTTTTTTATTAGTGACGAAGATGGCGCTAACGCTCTAATAAACGAAGAATATTATGGATAGAAAAGTTCGACAAATGCGATGGTACATGCTAGACGATAATATTACAATCTACCAATATAATACATATGAAGTCTATGGTCGACTAAATTGCAGGTGACGCTACGAGAACGTAATATAAATTCTTCTAGGACGGAAAAATATTTTCTGGAGAGTTGAATGTACCGATCACTAGCAAACACTGGAAGCTCATCTTCTGTTGAAACTGTCTGATCTTAAAGACTAGCAAATGTTGGGCTTTTATGAAGTGATATGGTCTCTTTCAATTCAAATTACCAAAAAGGTTGGTAATTTGAATTAAAAAAAAAAATTAAATAAAATGATATATTATATGAATTGTTCATCTTTTTCGTCTTATTTGATATACCTACACAATAGGTATCTGCCACAAAGATTCACAAAAACAGCAAGTAAAACAACAATGAACAAATATCCATACTGATATACGCTAGTAACTAATTAATCCGTGCTAATATTATAAATGCGAAAGTCTATCTGTCTGTCTCTCTAGTACGTTTTCACCGATTTTGACGAAATTTCACATGGAGGCAGTTTGACAAAAGAGGCGAACATAGGCTACTTTTTTTTTTCAAAAATTTACTCTTAAGAGGGTGAAAAAGGGGATGAAACTTTGTACAGGAAATGCTAAACCGCTGAACCGATTATGACGAAATTGAGTACAGACAGACTTTTTTATTAAAAAAACATAGGCTAATTTTCTCAAAAAAATTACCTCCAAAGGGGTGAAAAGAGAAAAAAAAATTATATGGAAAATGCTGAACCGCTGAACCAATTATGACAGGTTATAGCGATAGTATGTGCCCGAAAACAAATGTAGATACTTTGTTTTTCAGAAAATGCCAGTCCGTCTGCCTGTTTGTTTGTTTATGGATGAATGTTTCTTTGTACGTTTGTTTTGTATGGTATGCGTTCCTATACCATTTATCCGATTGCGATGAAACTTTGGTGAATTGTTGTGCGGAAGCCGGGGAGATTTTTGTATGTGTGACGGCATCATAAATCCAATATGGCGGATGCTCCGTCATAGGAAGTAACTTTTTTCAACACTTCCAACAATATAGGTATAAATGAAACGGAATGTGCAAGGAATGCAGAGGGAAAGGTTTCTGTATATGTGACGTCATCATAAATCTAATATGGCGTACGCTTCACGATAGGAAGTAACTGTTTTTCAAGACTTCCAAAATATGGGTATGAAATGATATGGAATACATAGGAAGTTTCCGTATACATATGTGACGTCGTCATAAATCCAATATGGCGGACACTCAATAGTAGGAAGTAACATTTTGTTCAACACCAATATACTATTCAATACAAGAATTTTGACATAATTTAAAGATCATACTAATATTAGTCTATCAGTAATCATCAGTCACCCAGACCGTTTCCTAAAAGCATAAGCTCGGGGATGGTCTATGCCTCGATATTAGTTGTCGGGCATTTGTTAACGTTGTTTTCAAGAATACGAATAACTGCTGATATTCTATCATCCTTGACAAACAAAAGACTAGATGACCAAAGCTACTCACATCATAAAAACAAGGAAATTATTTTCGGGACTTCAATTATATGGAAACAATGGAAAACAAAAATGAGCTAGGAGCTTGTCGGATTTGCAGTAACTTCGGGTTCCACAGAAAATTAAAAAATATATCTAGAGGTCTAAAACCTGATTTCTTTTTTTTATTTCAAGATGCCAGATAACAACTCTGTGCTTTTTATTTCAGTATAGATTTACGTTGGTAACTATTTAATCTGTGGTATAGATATAAGAATGACGTAGTACGCAGTTAGATAAACAAACAGACATTATAAAACTATTCGTTTTTGTTATTTTAGCTACGGAAGTCTAAAAAGAAACAATAAATAAGAGGAAACAAAATATATTTCATATATTAAATAATCTCATCTTCAACCTTAATTTTGATTTTGCCTCACAATTAACGAATTGTTGGACACTTGTTTATAAACTTCACGTGAACCCGCGAGCGACACCACACGACCTTAAAAATTAGATTAAATAATTATTAATTTGTACAAATGAAAATAGTTATAAATAGAAGTATAAAAATACTTAAATGAATCACATTCGCTGCTCAAGTGTAAACACGATCGAATAAATGATATAAGTATAATCAAGTAGTTGCGCTACTCAAAAAGTGTTAAGTATTGTATATAACAATCAATTAAATAAAATATAGGAATTCCTTCACAATCTTTATAGTTCGATAACAATGTACTATTTCTCTAATGTAAGTGTATAGTTATCGCGTTTAATTCTGTCCACTCAGACCTACGTAATCAAACGTTACGAAAGACCTTATCATAACCTTATCATTAAAAAAAGAAATAGTCAATTTTACAAATTTTTATGTCCTACTCATGCTTGACCAAAAAAATTATAATGCCAAAATTATTTTGACAAAAGGGACGGAATGGTTCCTACGACGGTTCCTTTGTATCTCCTATGGATTCAGGTTTCCCCATACTGTATTACATACATACATACATACATATCCTCGCGCTGTATCCCTAACGGGGTAGTCAGAAAGGACGGAGCGCCAAGCGTCGCGATTCTTAGATACTTCTTTCGCTTCCTGAAATCTCATCATTCTCCTCACACATTTTCGCCTAGGTATGCGAGAACTTTTGACATTTCCATCCCCTAACACTGCCTATTTCATACTGTATTATTGTATGAAAAGTATTTTATTTTTAAACATAGCTATAACTTCAAGTCCTTATTTTAATTCAAAAACGAAGTTGTGCCTTTTGGGATAAAAATTATCAATTAAATTTTTTTAATAAAGTAAATACATAATAAAAGTGACGTGTTTCAGTGTCACGTAGTGCTTAATATCGCGTAAGCGGAATAGAAAGTGAATGCGCTGCAATATTTTTTCTACCTTATGACTGTTGCATATAACACTGATTATAAAACGAATTTAGCGTTTCGGGTATTTTCGTCGATCGTCTTCGTGTCTGCGCGAAGAAGACGACGCGCCATATCATTTGTGTTTTATACTCTAAATCTTACAAGTTCCTGTTCATGTGCGAACAATATCGCTCATCTTCCGTCTCATTTACACTTTCGTTGGCATTTCGGATAAAATCGGATGCTTTTGCGTCATATTGGTTAGTTCAGTATCCCGGAAATATGTGCTTTGCGTACGCGTGTCGCGTACCACGAAATAAATAGTTTAGGCCGTATATATAGTTTTTTGTAGAACTCAATACATAATTTTAGGTATTACCTCGAAAAATAGTTTCAGTAACAATTTATGGTTTGCAACACCCATCGCTACTCACCATGACTTGGCGACCATTAGGAGGAGCAGGACGTGGACTCACGTTAAATTACAATCACGTTACATTGTCGCGCGTCCCTTGGCTTGAACTGGCACATGAAGATTCGAGCCGGAGAAGAAATTCGAAGCAGCTAATCGGCTACACGACATTAGAGCGGCGAACAAAGGAGGCGGCGACGAAATCATGTCGGGGACATCGCGGCGCTTCGAGTCTACGCGTTCACAAATCTAAGAACGATAGATCAGATCCAGAACAATAATCAATATACCTAGAAAGGGGGTTTACAGCGTATAATCGTGAGTCCGTTCCAATTTAATGCGCATTCCATTTCTAACATTTCTTTCGAAACAATTCAATTATTCATACGTTTAAAATATCCGATTCAATTTAATCGTAAATTCATACCTGCATTTCCAATACAATATTACAGTACATGTTTTGATTGTTATAAATTCATTTGAACTTAATAGTTACCACCTACCTACAATTCAATAATAAAACATTTCGTTTATTTCATAGCTCTGTAAAATTATTATTAAGTAGTAATTTATTTAGAAACTAGCTGTACCCGCGATTTCGTTTGCGCCGAAAATTTTTCGTGGCTTTTCCGGATTAGGTTAGATTACAAGAACATTGTACATGTTTTTTTTTTCGGAAAAAAGGCTACGTCTGCCTCTGGGTACATTTGATCCCTGTACTAAATTCCATCATAATTGGTTCAGTGGTTTGGCATTTCCCATTCACAGTTTCATCCCCTGTTTCACCCCTTTAGGGGTAGATTTTTGATAAAAAACGTAGCCCGTATCTTTTTGATAAAAAAAAGTCTATTACCGCACCAAATTTTATTATTACCGAGGCTTAGTATTTCCCATAATAAATTTTCATCCTTCTTTATCACCTTCTTAGGGATACATTTTTGATAAATAAAAGTAGCCTATGTCTCTTCTTTGACGTCAAACTGTCTTTATGCCAAATTTCATCATATTCGGTTTAGCAGTTTAGCATTTCCCATACAAAGCTTCATCCCCCTTTTCACCTGTTAAGGAGAAGATTTTATAAAAAAATAAATAGCTTACATTTGTACAATCAAATATCCTTACTACAAACCAATTTTCATCAAGATCGGTCAAGCTGTTCTTGAGTTATAAAAGGACATACAAGACAGACACAAAAATTTTAAAAATGGTAGAATCAGTCAGTGAGTCATAAAATGACTATCTATTACACTTTACAGTAAAATTGTAATTACAGACAGACGCTACAGATTTATGTAGCAGTACAGATTGTTGCCCACATTCAGAGAGGTATTTAAGTTGAATTGCCTTTATTTCAGCTAGTTTAACTGAGCTAGTTTAGAACAAAAAATTTAAATTGTTTTATGTATACCTACCTACTTTACTAATTGTTTGTGCATTCTAGTGAATTCTCGCGTGGTGCCGAGTTTGAGTCTTCGCACAGGGTACTGCGGAGTGTACTTAGGCGCATGACAGCTGCGCACGGAAGGTCAAAGCAGCTCACTCCACAGTGAATTCACAAATTTGCACGCTTACCACTGCCTGCTTCGATAATTATCGCACACACATTTTTAAAATTTAAGTATCGCTTCTCTTAGTTAGCTCAACTGTTTTTTAATTCACTTTTATTTATTTCTACATAATTAAATTTTTTGTTCAACTGTTGGCTGGTCGGTTCGCTTTTGATATTTATTAATTTCTTTTGCTGAATTCGAGTTATTTATAATTTGCAATGGAATCGCTTAAGACATTGAAAAAAATCAGGGCATCCCATAAATCAAAGCTTACCATTTTTAAGGCTTACCTTGAGTCATTCTTAGCTAGCGGAAATATAAGCAGTTTGCAAATTCATGTAATAAATATTCGCTTGAACAGAATTCAAGAAATGTTTACAGATTTTGATTCCAATCAAATTCAGATACAATCTACAACGGAAATTCCAGATGACGAGTTCACCGAACGCAAGAACTTCGAAAGCTTCTACTTCAGTGCGGTGGCCGCCGCACAGGAGTTATTGAGTAAAAATCCAGCAGCGGGTGATGCTTCGGCGAGAGGTGTTTTTGCTTCGGTGACAGGTTCGAATATACTTACACAGGGAGGTGGGCCAAACGTAAAGTTACCAACAATTAACTTGCGTGTGATATATATAATATAGCAAATAGAATTAGTGATCCTCACTACGACTCGCAATATTTAAAATTAATGATTTTGATTACTTTTGATATAAATCACATTTACTTTAGAATTAATACTATATTAATCATACTATATTATTGTAATAATTAATAAAAATATGGTACACTTTAAAATTAACAGTTTCCACAATAAAAATTTGGTTACAACTTTAATCAGTGACGTGTTAATGAGGTGTTATGGCGGTAATAAATGCTTGAGAGGAAATCGTGAGGACAAATGCAGGCTAAGGTTTAGATTGTTATACAGTAGGTAAAATTTCGCAAATTTAATTTTGTAATTTCTACAATATTCTACATGGAGATATATAACTACGTAAAATTAAAGGTGGTAGAGCTATGCTGCATTGCAGCATGACTAGAGCCGGCTCGCTCGGTGAAATACCACCCTCTCACAGAATATCGGCCTGAAATAATAGCATCTATTGCTGTTGTTTCGTTCGGTGAGTGAGAGTGCCGGTGGCCCATCAATCAATAGGGAAAGGAGGGGGAGGTCCTTTCCCTATTTCCCTAAAGGCCGGCAACGCACCTGTGATTGTCTGGATGTTGCGGGTGTCCATGTGCGGTAGGTTGGTTACTCTCCATCAGGTAACCCGCTTGCTCGTTTGCACTCTCTTTCATAGAAAAAAAAAACTTTTTGGTTAGGTTATGTTAGGTATTTTTAACAAACCTGTAGCTCGGGCCCGAGAATAAGGCTACGGAGTTCCCCGTCTGTTGTAAGAGGCGACTAAAGGGGCCTGCGTTCGATTGGAGTGGGGGCTTTGGTTTTCCATCTATGAGACCCCGAGGAGCATGACAGCGCGTGTGGCTTACGGTGTCATGGCACTGCGAGGGTGTGGGTGGGGGAGATTTGTAACCGCCTCCTCTGAGAAGTGTACTTGGCACAGTGTGAGAGAGGGTCTAGTTGCATTCCGTAGGAGATCCCAAAGCACCTCGAGAACGCGCCGATGGCGACCACCGTCAGGTTTTAGTGGGTAAACTCAATATAGAGGAGTCCCACATACTCTCCCTGCCACCCTCAAGCGGGACAGGGATCCATAAAGCATATCCTGACATAAAAAAAAAAGAAAAGAAAGGTATTTTTACGACAACGCGAGACACAAACGAGCAAAGCGAGTGTGCGCAGCAGCGGCCGGCAAAGCGCTAGATCAGATCTGGTCCTATAAGAACACTTATGTAAATCGACTAACTTACACTTATACAAACTTTCGTAATTTGCCCCCGTTACCAAAATGTTAGTTAATTTTCCCATCCCCCTGCACTCCCTTAATCCTCTCTTAGGCAGGAATTACACTAAAACGCTTCCCGAATACAGATGTAACGAAAGGTTCCGTACAATTTCTATTATTTTATTGCTATGTATCCACCATACTTATTTTTTTCTTAAATATACCTTTTGTGGGAGCGAGTTAATTAGGCTTGAGAATTCGAACCACTTCAAAAAGTTCTTGCCATTCCTTTCATGTTCGGTTTCTTGATCACCAAAAAAAGCACAGAATACTAATATACTAGCATAAAGAAAGGAGTTAAATAAAGCCATGTCATTGTCAGGATAATAGCTTGACAGCTTGTCAAGTTTATTCATTTAGCTAATTTATTTAGTAGCGTCTTTAATTTTTTTAAAGCTACAGTCTGGCCGCTGAGAGAATGGGTTCCTGACAGGTCGTGATCGAATGGACGACGTAACTTTCAAATAGCGTTGAATTTACGATAAAGATATTTTTATTGTTTATTTGCCCAACTAACGACTAATTATCATTAAAAACTATATTATTACGTCAACTGACCAAAAATATTATAATTTTGCGCTAAATTTAATGTCGAATAAATAAGAAAAGAATATTATTTTAAATCCATTCTGCGTTGTTACAAGGTTATGTGAACTATTTATTTTCATACTTATGTGCATATAACATCATTGCTTATTTGCCAAAAATAACAGGCAATTGTAACATTATCTTTCGTAATACTATAAAATAAAACGATTTTCTTTATAATAATTTGATAATAATGGAATGTACTAGTAAATTTCATAGTATTATAAAACTGCGTTCAAACTGAACGCGCGAAGGCAAGTAGCGTAATATGACTAGCTACTTTCATATTTTTCATAAATTTGATTATTTGATGATTTTTGTATTAAATGTTCCTGAATATTACTCTCACATTTTTATTTTCTTTACGTATTCAGAATTTACAAGTCAGACAAACAAGTATTGAAACTTATGTTACTCTTTTCCTAGGTCGGTAGACGAATTAATATAACAGTGTCACTTTTTACCCATCACTAGTCATGACCAACTGACAAACTATAATATATTTTCAATGAAGGAGTAACATTTAATTCTATGACATTATGTTTTTTTGTAGCAATAAATAGCAATTTTGTCCACATTTTCATCAATCGTGAAGACAGTTTTAATGTATCCTATAACGCCTCGAAAAAGTAAAACAATGATGAAAAGCGCTGCAAATATGGCTCATCTAAATTATGTTCACATAGACACAACAGTATGTTACACTCAGATCGTAAGCAAAACACAGATTTTAAATCTTCTATTTTAGAATGCAAGTGCGTAGTATTATCTGCGATGCCAAAACCAAATGCGGACCGAATCACATGCTAACTTGAACCAGTAAAAGAAGAGAACCATAACATTGCATTTTTTACAACGCATCAAGGTCAGATACTACTATCCACTGCTTTTATTGTTCACGTCATTGACAACAAAGATCAGTTACCCAAGATACGTGCACTAATAGATAATAGCACATCAAGTTACATAGAATCGTTGCAATAACATCTTATCATTCCAATAACATCTTATCATTCCAAGCTATTCTACTTCGATATCCGTGCTAGAATTAAATAATTAATTTCCGGAAATAATAAAAGATGTGACATAACGATATCGTCTGTTATCAGTGACTGCAAAACTGAAGTGAATTCTTCATTGTACCAAAAATTACACATCTAATAACTTTAAATAAAATTCCTATTAATTATATCAAAATCCCTTCGCACATGCACCATGCGAATCCAACACACAACATTCCGTCGGATGTGGAGACGTTGCCAGGTGAAGACCCGTTTTGGCAAGTTTTTACAGATCATCGCACACCACTACGTAAAAACGCCAACCATGCCAACATGCCAACACAGCTAAAGTGGATAATCTCTGGCCAGGACCCAGATTTACATTACGAACCTAATGTAACGTTATAACGTACATCTTATTTAATAATTTAATTCTGGCGATACAATCTTGCATTTTAATATAATAAAAGTTAAGTAAGTATATTTTAATGGGCAAATATAGTAAACAAATATAAGGTTAGTAATTACATGATTACATAAATTTGTCTCTGCGTTGAAAAATAAGAATTCGAGTAATCTGTGCGACAGTGCTTCTCTCGCTCGCTGTGCGCCGAGGTACTTAGTCGTTTTCCCCCGTTTAGTTTGCAATTCCGCGCGAGACGTAACAAACTATATGCATTGACATCGCTCAAAAATTGATTTTGTCGCTTTGTTTGCTTTTATAAAAATATTTAAAAGTATTCTAATCAATACGTAATATATCGATTGTTATTGTCTTCGTTCTCCGGCGTACATAATTTACGTGAGAACATTATTATTTATTACATTTATCACCTCATTTTATTGGGTAAGTGAAGAACAATTGTAATCTTGTTTAAATGTATGTACGAGCAATTTATAAATGTAATAATATTCACAATTGTTTTCTTTCTTTAATTTAAACACACATATATGTATTATTTGCTTATTCGCTTATTTATTTTGTAAACTCCGGTGTAGTTGTTGAACACCGCCACCTTATACCTACTTTATTAGCTTTCCTTCAATTTGTGCTTGCGGCGGTAGTTCAACAACAGAAATTTTGGAACACGAACTGATGCACTGGTTGCTACGTTCCAGGGTCCTCAGTACGGGTTCAGTAGTGCCCCGACATCTGCTCTGTCGGGTGTATACTGCTGAACCGCGCAACTCCAGCCGCATCACCAACTTCCGGCATCGGTTCGTCTGCCGACCGCGGACAGTCAGGGAAGTGCTGTGCTGCGAGGCAAAGACTTTAGACGGGTGATCAACCCCGACCCTGTGTGGATTTAAAAAAAAAAAAATTTAGTATAATTGCATTAATTTATAATACTAAAATATTATTAGACAAATTACACGAGACTGGCTTACTTAAGTAATGTGTGTCTTATTTATAATATATTCATGTATGTTGCAATAGCTGAAATTGCTGAAGTTGCATACTGTTGCCTAAGCGCGATCGTAGGTTTATGCTTCTATAACTGTGCTCCCGAATTTTCTTTATTTCCGTAGCCGCCACACTAAACATACAGTCCATTGCAATTTAATCATAGCACTGAGCTAGAAGAAAAACTCAATAAGTTCTTTGAACTTGAATCAATTGGTATCACTCAACAAACCCACTCAGTGGCTGAAAGTGAGTGTGAAACCATTTACACAAAAACTACTATCTGTCAATAATAACCCCTTACCTTCGAGAGGAGCTTCTGCGCGTTCCGTATAAGTATATAGTAGAAAAGTTCCATACAATCTAGTTTCTTCCTTGGCGGCAAGATAGAATTTAAGATTTCTTACGGGTTATCACTTATCACAAAAAAGTACGTCTTGTTACTCACCTTTTTCCTGAGTTATAAAGTACTAAATTTTAAATTTCTGTGTAGGTTGTCTAGCCGAGTTTTTCGGTGAAACCCCATTTCGTAAAAATATGTTGTAATTATATTTAATTTTACAATTACTTAGATGTATATTTTAAAGATATTTTTATTAACAAACGCGAACTCTAAACTGCATACACAGGTACTTTGCAGAATTGTACAACGACTTTTATTTTATGAACACCGGATTTTATGAACCGGATCTATCATGGGGAATGTTCTGAGGAATTGTTCGGAATACTGCCTGCTGCTGAATTCCATTACCGTACATCACGCAATCGACTGTGCTTCCATCCCCACCACCATGATGGATGGCGGTCTACAACTGTGCGATTTTTACGACATTTTCGTACGGCAATTTTGTGGAACCAACTTATAGCGGCGGTATTCCTGGACCGTTACGATTTAAGGACCTTTAAGTAACGTGCCTACTCTTTCCTTAAAAGCCGGCAACGCACCCGTGATTCCCTGGACGTTGCGGGCTGCAGTGATCATTTTCCATCAGGTGACACGCTTGCTCGTTTGCCCCCTCTGATATGAAAAAAAAAAGAAAAATAATTTATCGTTGAAAAATAATCGTTCACTGCCTAAGATAAGGTTTTATATTTAAATCCGTTTCAAGATGACGCAGATGCCTTAGAAGTTGGACGGCTATTATCTAACTCTAATTATCACTTCCATACAAACCACCCAATTCTGTTGCATGCATCACACAAAATAATCTAAAGCGCTAGTAGAGCTATCATATTATTTTATTGCATGCAGGTCCAGGCTATTATTACCTTTACTACACAAGTTTTGTATTATTAATGGTCGTAACCTTGCAAGGAAAACCACACGTAACTGCATAAAATGTTAAAAAAAATAAAACATATCAGCCAATAACGGGTAACCTTCCTGAAGAAAGATTGCATGCAGTCTATCATTTCATAACACAGCAGCTATGCGGAACCAATTCTTATAGTCGACGGAAAAGGCAGAAATTGCAAATTAAAAAAGGCATATTTATGTATATTTGTTTGTTTGGTAGTTCGTGCAGTACATGTCGATCTTGTCACTGATTTAAAGTCACAGGGTTTTCTGTCCACTCTAAATAGATTCATTGCCCGCACGGAAAAGGCAGAAATTGCAAATTAAAAAAGGCATATTTATGTATATTTATTTGTTTGGCAGTTCGTGCAGTACATGTCGACCTTGTCACTGATTTAAAGTCACAGTCAGTCTAAATAGATTCATTGCCCGCAGAAGCAAACCCGCTGTTATTTTTTCAGATAACAGCACTAATTTTATAGCATGTAATGAACTTTTCCAAATTTCTAAAACAAAACCGTAATGACATTACTTGAAATTCAGCGCAAAAGCGGAAAGGTAATTTCACAAATATAATCCAGCCTAACAGTCCTCACTTTAACGGTTTAACTGAAGGCTCAGCGAAATCGGGCAAACATGATTTAAAGTGAGTGTTGTCGATGGCTCATTTCGATTACGAAGAAATGAATTCAGTTATAGTTGAAATTGAGGCAATATTAAAATCTAGGCCTCTCACTTCTCTTTCGTCGGATCCTTCAAACCTTGTCGCATTAACTCTTGCGCATTTTTTAATTGAACGGACATTCACGATTTCTCCTACTCCCCAGGTATAAGACACAAGAATCGGGGGTCTCACTCGCTACGTGAGAACTTGGGCATTAAAAACTCATTTTTCGAACCGCTCTTACAAAAAATATATTTCAGAATTGCAAGCGAGAAACAAATGGCTGAAGGACAGAGGTCAACCACATGTAGGAGAGATGGTTCTTATTAAGGATGACCGGCTCTCACCCAAACGCTGGATGCTAGGTCTAGGTCTGCTGCAACAAAGGCTGTCTATCCGAGCTCTAATGGTGCTAACCTTGTAGTGGATGTCTACAAAACTGCAGGAACATTGAGGAGGACCTTCAATCGTCTCTGCCCGTTACCGGTTTTGGAACAATATGTACCAATGGCGACAGAATGTTGACGCAACACAAGTATACTTTGCGAGCAGCGGCGACGAGGACACTGCACGCCGGCCGGCCGCCCGCATTCACTACGACTTCACAATCGGTAGAAGGAGCAGGACCCGAATTCGCGTTAAATTATAATCACGTAATCATCGCACAACATTGTCGCGCGTCCTTTGACTTGAACTGGCACACAATACACAGACAATGATACGTACATCTACGACTCAAGAGTCATAACCATGTATGATTATCTATATGTTACACATAATAATCGTGAAAAAGATTATACTGTACTACATACATACTATGTAAGTACGTAATAGATTTTTTAATTCAATTAATTTCAATTCAGTTACAGAATTATGAATGTATTGATTTTCGAATTAATTGACCGAGTACAAATTATGTAGTTAAAACTGTACGCTTAAGCTACGAACTTAAATTAAACATAATTTATTATTTGCCTTAATACTTATTTGAAATACTTTACATTGACAAATAATTGTCTTACTTATTTAATTATGTTTGCGTGAAAATAAAAGTACGAGTGAATTACCACATGAAGAAGTGTAAGTTCTCGACTTCTTTAAAACTATTTCTAAGCTACTGTACTTAATCAAAAAACTACTAAGATTACAACTGCGATTTAGTATCATCGGAAATACGTAATATACGTTAACGGATATAAAATAATGGAGCTAAAAATTTGAGTCAATATTTCAAGATTTAACCTTATCTAACCAATAATATCTATATATTTGTATAATAAATTTATAGATTAGATAAAGACAATAAAAAAAGCTTTGAAATTATAGTTTTTAACCATTATCTTGTCAGTCGTCTAAATATATGTTTATAAATTAACTACGCCTATAGTGCATCCATTACTACAACAGTTAGGGAAATGAGGACCAGAATAACATTTGTGCCATTATTCTTAATTATTATTTTTAAAAGTGAAATAAACGCGACTACAGAATTAAACCCACGTAATAATGCATTTGATCTCAGTCTATACGAAGAAGTACTAGATCATGAGAAGTGTGAAGAAGAATTAACTCACATATTTAGTAATAACAGAGGCTTGGGCTTAAGATGTGAGTACAAATATGTTACAAGTTTGACTTGATTTTTAAGAGATTTATGTCCGATTTCACCGAAGTCTCCTAGTACTTAGCGAACCCCTAACACCGGATAGGTGTCCGCTAACAATGAAAATTTAATCATTGACGGACCCCTATCTGATTTTAGGAGCTCGCTGAATATTAGGGGGCTTTTGTAAAATCGGGAATTAGTGCGCTTGTTGAAGTGTGTTCATGTATGGGTACTGCTTTTACTTTATGTTTTAATTATTGTGTTCAAATATGTATGCTTGACAAATACCTTGAAATAAACTCTCAAAAATTATGTAATTCGTTAAGTTAAAAAAATTCGAAATAACAAAATATTAAGAGAATGAAGTAATTCTATAGTTATTAGATTCGAAGTAAAATCAAGTTTATCTCCTATTATTAACACTATCAGATACCTGTTATTCTGCAGTAAAGTAAAAAAATTTATTTCAGTTCAAGATGCTGGTATTCGGTTACCAAAAGGAATTTTGGAAGGTAACTTATTAGATCTGGGAAATTACCATCAGTGCTTGAGAATAAAGGAAGGCGAGGAAAATTGGAAGATCCAAGGGAAGTATTGTTCGATTTCACTACCACTGAATCAAGAGATACAATTATCGTCTTTAACAGAGTTGCCAGGAACTACTGAATGGTCCGAGTGGACAAAATTAAATAAGAAAAGCTTTTACAAAGAAAATTTTAAGAAGATAGCTGAATGTAATAAAAAAACATCCAAAATATTTCAATCTGAAGGACAAAAAATTGACAGGTATATATCAAATAAATAAAATTGAATTCTCTGTCTTTGGCTTCGAAAATATGGCTTTTTTCTAAACTCATGTAATTACTTGCGCATTTCCAAAACCTATATAAGCTTTTTTTAATTTTTATCTGTTTGTCTGTTAGTTTGTCCGAGCAAATTTTTCAAACGGCTTAACCGATTCTGACGCAACTATCATTGTCAAACAGACGACTTTTCACAGAGTAAGTTATATTTTGTCTCACAAAAACACCAAAATTTAACACTAGTGAAACTATGGGCTACGCTAGTCTGAAATACAATATACTTTTTAGGGTTCCGTAGCAAAACGGGGAACCCTTGTGGTCGCGTTAAGTCCATCTGTCTGTCTGTACATCCGTTTGTCTTGAAGCAAATTAATTCAAAGACTCTTGGTATTAAAAAGCTGCAGTTTTGTATGATTATAGCTATTGATCACGCCTACGATGTTGTGGAATAAAATCTAGAAAAAAAAAATTGTCGTCACGTAAATCAGGGACGATTTTTTTCACTCCTCCACTCACTTGTGTTGTTGAATAGGTCTTTCAGAAATGTTGGGGCATGCGATTAACAATTTTCGACTTCGATCGGTATCCATTTGCGATATATTAAGCTTTAAAGTTGTTAGAGTTACATCATTTTTGTTAGAGTAATGCATCCGCCATCCTTTTCGTCTACCAGCTAAACCATTATTTCAAAATACATGAAAAGTATTCACGGTAGTAGTATGTACAACGAAGTTAAAAGAAAAATTGTCACAGCTAAGGAGGCTTTAAGATTTAACGAGTTAGTCGACCAACGTTTCGAAAAAAATTATAAAGATTACATAAAAAATTACTTAGATGACATTTAACCAATAACATTCGTTACAAGATAAGATTTAAAAAATTGGACTCCAATCGATACAGTTAGGTATACTGTCGAAAGGTACAAATCTTCCACTTTGCGAGTTTATCGCAGTCAAATGTCGTCGGTTCCAGCTGAAGCTGAAGTTGAAATCTATTTCAATACACAAAAGCCAGGGTTTCACATTAAAAAAATAGTTTTACATGTAATGGACTACCACGGAACCCTACACTGCGAGTGGCCCGATACCCGCTCGGCCGAATTTTTTACTTATTTTCGACATTAAATTTGTACGTGTAATCTGCACGTTTTCAGCATGTTTAACTAATGCAATTTTAAAGTACATTTTTAGAACGAAGTTCTTTAACGCGGCTTGTGGGAGGTTTATGAGTTTGTAGAAATCGTCGCGTAAGGAAAAATATTATACAGGAGTATATGTGTGCATACGAGTATCGAAATTGTTGTATTAGTTTTTGTTTCTATGTTAAATCATACGTGAATTTTATTGGTCTCATTATTGCAATTAAGTTTTTAATAATTAAAACTTCGTTCCTGCCGGGGGTCTTCCGATCACACACTTTTTTTTTTACAGATCCACATCTCCACAATTAGATGGCATCGTAATTACTGTAGCAGCTTGTATACCTAAGACGTGTACAACCAAAGAATACATTACGAAATTAATGTTCAATATCAGCGCAATCGATTTGGATTATACCGATAACTTTTGTCGCCTTCCCAATGACAGACCGTGGGCTCCTGCTGATTATGTTGCTATGTATGTATAAAAACTTTAAGAATCCTTTTCAATGAGATAATTTTGTTTCTGAATATTTCTCATGCTTTCGAAAGCAGGTCTGCAACTACCAGTGCGACATTTTGAACCCTAAGTGGAACAACCGCTGTACACGTCCATTTTGATAAAAGTGGATATGTGCATGATTTATTGCGCTTCACGAACATTAAATTTTAATTACATTTACAAGAGTTTATTTCATCCATTACTTCCATATTTCGGTCATGCTGCTCTGAGGGAGAACAGTGAATATAGTGTGCTAACTAATGAAGGATGTTATGGCGCTTTTCACTAAATCTTGTTTTGGCTTGGCATGTTAAATCCCTGAAAAGATAAGTTAAAATTATGAAAGTTAAGACGCTCATTAAACATATTCGTAATTGTTTATTTTCAATAGTTAATATTTTTAATATTATATTTCAACTTGTATGATAAGACCATTGGATCATGTCCTTCTGATTATAATGCTTTTAAATATATATGCAAAACTTATAATTCACTTTGATTACGTATTAAATTTTTAACTCAATCTTTATAACTACTTGTACAGACTCTTTGCGGAAATCCATTTCATGTGATAAATTCCTAAAATCTTTAGCTATTTTCCGCTCAAACTCCAAAAACCACCAATCGACACGTGTTTCGCTTTTCAACGAAGCATCCTCAGGATATTCCAGAGATAGGATTCGCTCAGCTAACCAGCACCGAATCTGTGCTGGTTAGCTGACCGAATCGTTGAAAAGCGAAACACGTGTCGATTGGTGGTTTTTGGAGTTTGATCGGTAAATAGCTAAAAATTTTAGGAATTTATCACATTTATAACTACTATTTTTTTTTAAAACCAATGTTTTTTGTGTTTATCGTAATTAAAAAAAAATAAAACATAATGTAAAACTTTATCGTTTTAATATCCGACGTATTTTAATATATCAATACTTTTCAGTGTAATATTCTCCGTGATTGGACTATTTGTTCTACTAAGCACGTGCTATGACGTTTCGCATACAATAATCTTAAAAAAAGGTTGGTAAATTATTTTTAAAATGTACTAGCTGATGCCTGTGAATTCGTTCGCGTTTTTTATTTTTGTAGTAACCTATGTCCTTCCTCAGTATTCAAGCTATCTCCGTATCAAATTTCATTGCAATCGTATGAACTGTATGGCAGCCCATAAAATACGAACAAACAAACATTGATTTTTACATAAAATTAATGTTAATAATTTTTATCGTTATCAATGATAATGAGATCGTTATCGAAAGATAGAACTTATAAAGTCATGTTACATTATACAAATCTTAGCTCTGAGATCCCCACATTGCCCAGTTTACCCTCAGGGGGTTGGGTACCTTTGTTCAGGTTGGTCTTGGGTTATCAAAAAGGTATGTGGCTTATTATACGGAAGTTCTATAGGCAATGTGCTAGCAGGATGTCATTAACTATGATATGTATGACTTCGCTTTGATATCTGTAAGCCCAAACACTTCCTGCTACAAAATTCCAAATAAATGGCATGAAATTATGCACATATTTATATAGGTATTATATATTATTATGTGTACTTAAATTGCAAAATGTAGAAAAATTTAAAAATACTAATTTTGTTCATTGCACTTTAACTATATCGAGCTCTTCCCTCCGATTACACCCGCGGTCCTCCCAAACAAGAGTAGCCTAGATGAATTTATGAAAAGTTAATGAAAGCTCCGTCAAAATCGATACAGCCGCTTCGGAGATAAGACGAGACAAACAAACAGACAGATAGACAGCACAAACAAAAATTTTAAAAAAACGTGTGTTTGGGTGTAGTTAACTTTCAAGATCTTTTGAGAATATAATACAAATGACATATTTGTATCCCGTATTTTTTTTCTAGACCCGAAGATGGCCAACGTTGTCTATCGGTCATTTTCCGCTTATTCCAACACGCGGCGTCTCTTTACATTTCCTTCTAATCCAAAAGCTATCGAATGTCTAGATGGAATTAGAGCGATGTCTACGCTATGGGTAATTTTGGGACATACAGCTTCTACACTGCGAATAGCAAATGTATTGGAGACATACGAGGTTATTATTTTCTGTTTTACTTACTACTGTTAGTGTTTTTAGTTTTGTTAAAGTTCACTTTAGATAATGTGATTAATTATAAAATTTCCGATTTCGTGCAAAGGAATCCGACTGCATTAAATTCAGTAACCATTTTCTATTTCGTTCCGCAAACCATAGTTATAATTTACCAACCATGTACATATTTCATCTTCTATACATAATTAGAAGTTGTATAAAATAGGTATCTACTAAGGCACTTATTTGCTCTAGATTTTCAGAATTTTTTAAATTAATTAAATAATATCAAGTTTTTAACAAAATATATTATTACCAAGTTACATGAAAATTAACTGCTTCGTTGATGGTATAGCTCCTGCTTTCCTAGGCGAGGCTGTAGGTTCAGTCCCTGGTTCTGAATTGGTTTAGAGTCTGGGTGTTATATTGAGTTCCCCAGTTCACTGCGTGGTAATCGGTACAAGCCTAGTCCTTAGTTTGGAGTCACGCAATTCGTGCGATTGCCTGGAGTATTTATACGCACTATATATATGGAGGATTTATAAATAGAATTTGAAAACTATTTCAGTGGTTAATATCATTTCGTGGATTATGGTTAATGGCAGCCACTATCAGTGTGGACACATTTTTCTTACTGAGTGGTTTACTTTTGGTTTACACCAATTCCGCAAAGTATAGCAGTAGTAAGTACATAATATTATTTAATTATAAATATTCCGTCTAGATAATAATCCTTAGTACTTATTTTTAACAAGAGTAGTCGAGTTTTGAAATATTTCATCAGACATACTATGGTAACGTAACTGAGATGTTCTTTTTCAGTGCAACTAATAAAGAATATTCATCTTTTCTATTTACATCGCATCCTACGTGTATTACCGTTACTAGCAGCGGTTATACTTGTACAAGCTTCGTTTATGAATCGATTAGATGATGGACCGTTGTGGACGATGGTGGCTCAATTAGTACATACATGCAGACAGAATTGGTGGTCCACGCTGTTGCATATACAAAATTTTGTAAACCTTAGAAAAATTGTAAGAAAAATTTATATTTACATGTATTTTATTTATAATAATTTATATGTCAATACCGACTGATATCTTTAAGAATAACTGTTAACTGATATTGGTATTTTCACTATAGTGATCATCGTGTATGAGAGTAATGTTATTTTCAGTGTCTTCCTCATAGTTGGTATCTTGCTGTAGATATGCAGCTGCATGTATTATCGCCACTCATACTCGTGTGGGTATATATGAAGAAAGAAAATCATATCAAGGCATGGATCGCTTTGATGACGGCTTTAATGATCACTCTAGCTAGCTCCATTACTTATAACGCAATAAAAAAATTTGATAGTTCCATGCTCGGGTAATGTATCTCTTAAAATAAGTATACACGTTATTATTGATATGAAAAAATGCCTCACTACTCTACCTGTCAATGAGCCTTGTCAAAATCGGTACACAATTTTCGGACGTAAACCCAGACAAACAAACAGACAGACAGACAGTAATTTAACAAAGGGTGTTTGGGTTTTGCTAACGTTCAATATCCATTTCAGGCTCAATAAAGTTGTAACGAAATAATAATAGCAGTTTAGACTTCATTTTTTTATTAATTTATTTTGAATTACATTTTAATTTGCTAATATTATACTATTTTCAGAAATGGTAATATCGATTACGTGATGAACTATTATGTAAATACACTAACAAGAGCATCCCCATTACTAGTGGGAATGATTTTTGGTTATATTTTGTATATATTGCATGGAAAAAATCTAATAGTTCCGAAGGTACTAACAGTTTAATTGCAATTTTCAATTATCCACCTTTCTAATGCAATAAAAAAAAAATTGTACGATTATATTAATAATTACAGGTGCTAGTCGCGCTAATGTGGTCATTAGTCAGCGTAATGTTCTGTTTAGTGCTCTATGCCCACTATGCTCCTATTCAAATTGGTTGGGATAATACGGTAGCTGACGTGCTTATAAATTCATTTATGAGAACCACATGGGCTTGTGCGTTAGGAATAATGATTATAGCCTGTACGCATGGGTATGGAGGTAAGAAAGATTTAGTCATATTGTACTAACTAACGTAATGTATTAATTATCGATAAATGTTGCGAAGCTTTAATAGTCTTGGCGCCTTTGTTATTTCACACGTAGATTTATCGCATTTTTAGAATCTCTTTCTTCTTTGCAATATATGCTAGCAATGCTACAATTCATTTTATTTATTTACTAATCATTTCCTATACCGTGTGGTGCATCTTTATATAAATTATTTAGGTATGTGTCTTATCAGCTACCTAAATCACAGCACATAGAAAAGACAGGAGATTACTGTAATTGTAAAAAAATTATATTAATTGATATTACATATTATGATTATGTGTAAAAGGCAACAATGTAACACAAATAGGCAATCAATAAAGGGCTTTCAAAATTTAAAATGCTTATGCGACTGCATGTTATCATTTTAAAAGCGACAAATATTTATTTGTTGCCATCTTAAATATGTGAAATGAAAACTTTTCACTGCTATGTACAATATATATTAGAAATAAAATTAATACTATTAATTTGTTTTAGGTCCCGTTAATGGGATTCTCTCTCACAGAATTTGGAAGCTGCCGTCACGTCTGTCATATGCAATGTACCTGATCCATTACCCATTAATGAGCGTAGGAACTGCAATACGTCTACATCCGACTAATTTCACAGTTGGTATTTGGGTAAATATCTGTTTAATACTACTGTCAATGTACTGACATAAAATCGTTTTTGCTATCTTAAATTATAAAATTATCAAATAATTTTACATGTCGTACAGCGAGATCTCATATTTAAATATGAAACTGCCATTTCTTCGAACCGAAATATCAACTGCTTGACTTAGAATTCAACATTTAATTCTCTATGTCATTTACTCCTGTTTCATAAATATTAATCCAATTTTTAGATTTCGCTTTTCCGCCAAAAACATTAGATAATGTATGAATATGTCCGTAGTTTATCATACTCAACCTACAATGTAGATGGTGCATAAGTAACTTCATAAAAATCCGAAACGTAAAAGTCGATGATGTTAGGTGTGTATCTTGGTCATAATTCATAAGTCAAACTCGGACAGCGTCGGTGATTTGCTATCTTCCTGTCTGTCATTACATTTACAAAAGAAGTAATTTCATTTTTAGAGATTTTCAAAAATAATACAGAATTTTTTATTAAATAGCGCTAGCGCTATTAAATTCCATTTTTGTCATAAATCTGCGTAGGTGTAGTGTAACACAAAAAAACAAAAATGATGCAAAAATTTCAATGTTTACAGCCTTGTTCAGCCATAATGAATATCTAATTACTAAAAATACTTTTTATTTTGACCATTGCTTGTGCTAACTTATGGAAGCTTATAAATTACATAGAGAGTAATTAAACATTGAAATAAGTTTTTAACACAGAATGGTTAACTACACTGGGACCAGTGGTAGCGAATTTGGGCATTGTCATTTGAAGGTTAATAACGACGAATTGAAGGCGATAAAGGCAGGAAGGAGATCTGTTTCAGACTACGGCTAAGCTATCATTGGCTTTTTATGTTATTCCTGTATATGACAAATTTAAATATACACTTCTGAGTGAACAATTTTGTAATAAAGAATTTCAACGTAAAATCTATATATATAAAAGGTAATGTATGTATTTATGTATGTTCCTTATGGACTCTGAAACCGCTGGACCGATTTCGATTAAATTTTTAGAGGATCTTCAGATTGGCCTAGCGGGTGATCCTGTAAAGTTTGGTAGCGATCGGATCAGTAGAATTTTGTTTGTTTGTTTTTTACGCCCAGTGAAACGGGCCGGGTTTGCTAGTATTACATTAGTTATTAAAAAAGTAGTCAAATTTGTATGGTAAAAGGAAACTGACACATATACCAACCTTAATTAACGAAATTCCAATAGAAGTCATAACAAACTTAAATGCTAAAAATATATAAATTAAACTCAAACGATATTTTATTAATAACATGTAATTTAGGTTGATATAAAAGAGCATACTGTGAATGTGACGGTGCGTCGCCGATAATCCTTTTCTCCTCTTACCTGAAGCTACAAATAATAATTAATTCCTGCCCACATAATTGTTTAATATTTATTATATTGTACTGTTATTGTGTACATATGATGTGTTTAATGTACCTGTGGTATACTATGTATGTAATAACTGCACACAGAAAAACCATATAGGTTTATGTTTGTGCAGTTTTTATTCAAAAAAATGAATTATAAAAGGAAAAAAAAATGTCATGCTTTGTGTGTCAAACCAATGTTGGCCCATTTGTAACATTTAATAAGCCCTTCCATAATATGTGTTTAACTGTTCCAATCTACATTTCTCGCTCTTTGACATTCTTCCTCCTGATATTTGCCACGGACGACCTCCGTGGCGCAACAGTTAAACGCGTCGGAAAGTAACACGGGTTGCGGGTTCAATTCCCGTCCCGAGTCTGGGTGTTTATGTATAATATGTATTTATTTACAAAAACAAAGTATATAAGTAGTATATCAGTTGTCTAGTAACCCATAACACAAGCGCTGTGCTGCTTAGTACGGGACTAGATGGCGCTGTGTGAAATGTCTGAGTACATTATTATTATATTCCACGTCCTACATATTTAAAACATTTATTGCCTTTAGTTAACACCCCTTTTATTAAAATCCTAAGCAATTTTGTCTCATTTAATAACATAAAAAGATATAAAATGTAATAAAATTTAAATGACTTTTATTATATCCATTTGTTATATTCATTTCTTCTCATTCTTATTCTAATTCTGCTCAGAATTTATGTTGTTTTTCACTTTTATAGGCATCCATAGCTGCTCAACCTACCAAATTCCAAAACAAAGGGATAGTTGTACTTGTTCCTCGTCGTATATTTTCACACATCAATTGTAGGGTCACACATCAAATTTTAAATTTTTTCTGTACTTATTACTTATTATTACGTGACATTGGCAAAATTCGCAATTGCGACGGTACTATTTCAATAAAGAAGAAAAATAACATTACCATATTACAATAAGCATTATTGTTACATCAGAACTCAAATTCGAAAACTACACGAGTTTCATAAAATTAAAATGTATTTAAATTTTAAATTTCAAATCAAGCCGTAGAAATTTCAGTTTAAATGGTAAGTTCGACAATACGCCAAATTCGTAGTTAAAAACAGATTTTTGAATCTGTCGTTTATATAGATCTGAAAAAAAAATTGCTGGAACTGGAGATATTCTTCCATGTGATGAATCCTTATAATTTTTAGCTATACACTGACTAAAATTCCATAACCGGTAATCGACATTTGTTTCACCTCTTAACGAATCATCTTCGATATTTCGGAGATCAGGCTCGGTCAGTTACTCAGCACCAAATTGACGAATTATGTAAACAATATATACATTTTAACAAATCGCTATTACGCTAGAATATGTTTTTCTGTTTCAGATATTCCAATTTCTGTCATATGTGTCGCTAACAATACTCTTATCAATATTCGCTACGATTCTAGTGGATTCACCTTTCGCTAATATAACAAAACTTACAATGGATCGAGGTTGGTAACTTTTCACTGTGGTAATAAATAATCGGATTTATTCATGAGGCACCTAGTAATACCCAATTAAGATGGGTATATATCGCTACCCAAAGGTCAGCTTAGCAAGTAAAGTCTATACCAAGGTATAGACCGAACGCATGAAAAGCATTTCTAAAAGATATTTGTGGGAGGCACAAAGTGGTTTTAAGAATCGTAGGGGTTGTACGAATCAAAGTCAAAGTCAAATCAATTTATTCAAGTAAACCCAATCACAAGGTATTTTTGAACGTCAAATCTACTTTAGTTCGGTTCAAAGAGAAGAGAAAAGAAAACCTGGACACTGAGAAGAACCGACAAGAAACTCAGTCAGGTATAATTTTTTCAACATCCTTTTACAAAAGGTTTATTAAAATACAATATTCAGAGAGCCAGTAAATGCATGTACAGAGAAAATCATTTCCAGACTATTGTTTTATCTTCAACGAAATCGTTTATTTTATAGTATGATTGTCTAATCAATGTACGTTTTATAACTAATCTAAATATATTTTCTGTTAATTGAGTGACTTCTTGAGGAACTTTATTATAAAAACGAACGCAGTTACCCAAAAATGAAACATTTGACTTATGTAATTAAAATTTTGGAACAACCAATCAGATATTCTCGCTCCGTTTGATTGTGAGAAGCTTTCTAGTCATCGATCAGAAAGTTTTTTGCGCTTTTGTGGGTTTAGAAAAAGCGTTTGACAGAGTAGCGTAAAAAAAATTGCGGAATGTGGAGTGAGAAGCCCCTTATTTGCAAGAGGAGGAGGACAGTCAGTGTAAGGATATACCTACATAAATATCATGTCGCCCTGGTTTAGAGATTAATCCGTCGTTAGACAGGGCTGCGTGATATCTGCCTGGCTATTCGCTGTACGTTTGGACAGTTGCCTTCATAGATCGAAAGGTGGTATGAGTGGTATGATGTGTGACAGCACGTGTGACACAGTCACAAACTGTCTATTATATGCCCACAATGCGTTGCTAGCGCAATGGAGTGCGTTTTAGAGGGATGGAAGATGTGAGTTAAATGTAGAGAGAAGGATAACAATTGGTAATAAAGTTAACGGCGCTCTGTCCGCATTAGTGGGCAATGTGCAGTGGCGGGGCAAGACCCATTGATGTTGACAAAATACATTTTGCGAGTCCCTATGGTGGCACAATAAGACAAAAATAAAAAAAAACACTTAGATGCTTCTGAAGATCTGCTTCAATAAATAAAACTTCATTCTTCTGTCTTTTCTGAGACGTATTCCTTAAATAGCTTTTTATTAATTTTAATTTTGATAAACTCCTTTCAGCGGAGGCTGTTAACAAAATCCGAATGACAATGTAAATATTTGGGTAAATTTCATTTAAATTATATTCTTTATCATTGCTTTATCGTTCTATGACGAGTAAAAGTTTTCAAAATGTTCACGGGTTTTAATGCATAAACTTTCGAGGCGCGAGGACCTTAAGATTGCGAGGCCATAGGCGGTGGCTAGAGGATTCGATCCCTATTCGATCTGGCAATGTGAATATATCTAAATCTGGTATCCCGATTTTCGGGATCCCAGGATCCCGACCGCTTTTCAGTTCAGCTTTTCAGGATTAAATTTTCCTGATCTCGAGACTTTCAGGATTGAGATCATTTAAATAAATTTGAAAATAGACTGCATGAAGTGAGACTAATGAGCTTGCATACTTGTCATTTTAATGTAACGAGGCTCACTGGATTAATTTGCGATGATTGCTTGAAATAAAACTTCTTGCATATTGAACTAAAATAATAGCAAGCATTTCTCACTGGGCTACTTGAACTTGGGACTGCTTTTTTGTGATTAAAATACTCGTAGGTTTAAATTAAATGATAATGATAAGGTAAGCAAGTTCAATGGATTACTCGATGATACTTATTTGCGATAAAAAATCTTATATTTTAAATTAGAATCAAGCCGAACAAGCGCATGGGTAATGCTTGCTCGATTTTAAATTATTTTTATTTGTAATGACGTGTCAGGCAAGTCAGTGATGCAAAGGCGTATACTGTTAAACACGTTGATTTTGGTTTAAATTTTGATTTGTTCATTAAAGAATTGATTTTTATATGATTTTTTTGACGTTTAGTTGCATTCCTCAATACCGAAATTATCCCGGAATCCCGAGATTAAATAAGTATAATTCCGAAATCCCGGGATTAGAAATAAGATCCGGGATCAAATTCCCTAGTGGTGGCCCATGTAGCCCACGCCTTACGCCACCTCTGGAAATCTGAATATATCGAAATCCGACAAAATGACCATCCGCAATGCGATGTTGGAGTTGTTAGGACAGTGTTATTGTAAAAATGAAGAGAGAAATGCTTAAATGATTCGGACACATAGAAGAAATGAGTGATGAAAGACTCAGAAGAAAATCTACAGCGCGAAAGTGAGTGATAGTAAAAGTTAAGAAAGACCGAGGTGTAGATGTCAAGAGCAATCGCATATTGTAAGCTAAAGTTTGTAAAGATAATGATGAGATTTGACGAGGCAAAAGAAGGACAGCGATACTATGCCCTCTGACTCCAACCACCCCGTAAGGGATATAGCGTGAGGATATGTATGTTTGTATGTCATTTATACATCAATTTTGGCATCCAAAGATGATTTATATTTTATTAGATGCATTCCTACATGTTAAGTAATACAATTTTTATATTGATTTTGATATCTTTGACAACATAATAAACAAATATTAATTTTATACAAGTTATTACTTTATGTTTCTTATGTTCCTGCTTCTGGTTCTTTTTCCAAATTTCGAATTTCCTTTTAAACTTTTTGAATCGTATCCTCGTTCTATGTATCGTTGGGAATGTAATACATATGGTGATATAAAAATAAGTAAAAAAATACTCGGTTTTTATCAATGAAGTTGTTGTTTCGAAGTAGGTAGCTGTTACAAATTTTTTCCATGGTTTCGCTGAGAATTCTATTTCAAATTTTATATCTATTTTGTTTTAAAAACACGGAATTGTATATTTTAATTCAGTTCTGTCATTGATTAGTGTTATGACATTACATGTATTTCATGCTCATGTTATTGTAAATGTAAGATGTAAATCGCAAATGAGACATTACTTACACACAATCTTCTCAAACACGAAAATCATTTTATGATTTTTATTCATAGATAATAATTTATTAAAAAATATAATTACATATATTATTCAAGCGAAAGTGTATTTGTCGGTTACGATTTTTTTTAAATGTATCGATATTTGATTGTGGAATACATCTCATACACAACACAACACAAAACTTAATTTTTATATTTATACAAAAAAGTACCTATCATTTTCCCATGATTTTCCCTAACATTTTATTATTATAAAATTAAATACTTACTTGTTTTTAACACATTTTGCAGGCGGTAAACAATCGTCACCAAATCCACAAATAGAAAGTGGACAAAATGGAGAAGCAGAAACTAATATTATGGAGTCAAATGAAGCATCAACGGACACACATAAACATAAAGAAGAAAAATAGAATTGAAGAAATCGAGTATTTATACTTAATAAATAATGTTTATTTACCGAAGGACTGATTGAAAAAGAAATTGGTTCTGAAGTAGCCCATTGTCTAACTTTTTTTTTGCATTTCTGGCGTTGAGTTACCAATTTTCCTAGGTTAAATTTCATTTCAGTAGATTTGACGAAATAATTATCTTACACACATATATAACAATGCAGAATCAGTATCATTTTTGCCATTTTGTGTTATCTGCGTTTTGTATCGGCCTTTCATTTCTCTCAGCTGAAAAAAAAATTAATATACGTACTTTTAGTGTAAATATGATAATTAATTATTTTTTATTGACTGTTCGCACTACGTAGATTATTTTATGAACCGCTTCACAATCGTAGTCAAATTATGAAAAAAGTCAACAGTCGTCGGAAAAAGTGTGTTCCCCTCTCACTTTTCAAGTATGGGGTGGAAAATTTTGAAAACATTTAATATATTAGAACTTAATAACTACCAGTGCATTGTTTAACTTCTATCCTAACCACCATGTCGTTTTTGAGTAGAAAGACTTTGTTATTCGAATTAGACATCAAGCCGTGTTTTGCCTTAACTTTCTGCCCAAATCCATTTTGAAATGACTTGCGTCAACTGTCAACAAAACAATCTGTCAACTTTGGATCTTTAATCTTCAAGCTGTTTTCAATTTATTGTGTGTTGTGTGCGGGATGCAGGAAGTGGGATTCGAAGTGGCTTTATTTGCCATTTCAAAACAAAAGCGCATGAACGGGATAAACCTAGCAATAGAATAGCAATAGAAGCAATGTTATTAAGTTAAGTCATGTCTGCACTTTTTCTAATGGAATATATTGTAATTATTACTATCTGCGTAATAAATTGCAACAACCACAATTCGTTTTTAAATAGGTACGAATTTGTTGTATTACAATGGAGTACAGACATCAAATTGTAACATATTTAAATTTGTATTTGTAATTATCTATGTCTTATCCAATATTTTACAATAATTTTATATCTTATCACACTGAAAGAATTGTTATCGATTAGTTAGTTTTTTATTAATGATCTCTTCAATCTTTTGGATTGTGATTTCTATTTGGATTTGATTGTATAAAATCGGTCAAGTGCACGTCGGGCCATGTGCAGCAATGGGTTCTATATAGTCGTGATATTCATTTAATTATGCTATGAAAAATAAAGTTATGTCTGCGATCTCTGAACGTGTAACCGAAAATAACCTATATGAAATATACACATTATTATTAAAGATTTTTTACTCAATTATTTCATTAGTCACTACGTTTCATTATTCATCAGTTCAAGTGGGAAAGGAAGGACGAGACAAGTATGAATGACTTATTCCCGTTCTGGGAACGGACCACTTTCTAGTGGCAACTAGAATTAGCTGTTTACTGCATAGTGATGTCGCACAGCGTCCATGCCAGCAGCGGTCTGTCGCATTGAGAGCTGGAAACTGCAAGATGCGACCACCAGAAATGAATATGAAAGAATAGTATCCGACAAGCTTGACGATAGGTTGAAAGTAACGAGCGAGGATGTCGAAGAATGTTGGCAGAACCTTAAGTATAGTATGATCAAGGCTGCGAAAGAAACGTGTGGAACGAATAAGATTGGGAACAGTAAAAAAAATTACCCACCTTAGAAAAAAACACTGAAAAGTACAAAATAACTATCCTTTACTAATCAAAACTCAAGTATTATAATAATAACTTCATAAATACAATATACATACTTATATAATTAAATTTGTCAGTTACTGAAGTCGGTGCCAAGCCCACCAAAGTAATAAACTTTCTGTTGTTGCACATTGATGTGTTTTTTTGAAGGCGGTTTAATTTTTTTCTAAATTTTTTTATTTTTCCCTTTTGAGCGATTTTGGCCTAAAAAAATTTCTGAGGCAGATCTACAATTATCTTCTTTCTAATTCTGGAGCGCAACGATATAAAAGAGAATCACATTAATGATTCTCCTTATTCATATTGATGAATAAAGGTCAAAATCAGTTCGCGTCATTTGTTGTTATTTGGTGTATCTTCGAAGTCCAAGTTCCAATACCCATAAAATTTAAATGGGACCACCTTGAAAGTATAGCCCTTTAAACAAAAACAAAATTTTCGAAATCGGTCCACAATTGACGAAGTTATTGGTGAACATATTTAAAAAAAGACACACAGACGAACATAATATAACCTCCGCCTTTTTTTTAAGTCGGTTAAAAAGCGTAAGGTGTGGGGGAATGATGAGGTGAAAGAGTCTGTGTCCAAGAAAAAGAAAGCATGGCGAGACTACCTTGTTACCAGTAATGCCTGTGGCATGTAAAATTTGAGTAAAGAGAGATATTAACTGCAGAAAGCAAAAACGAAAGCACTAGTGAAAGAGAAGTGTGAACAATGTAAGATGTTATACGAAACCAAGATGTCGACTAACTTCAAGAAAAACTTAAAATTATTTTGGAAAGAAGTACGTGTCAGCTGTTGTCAATATTGGTGATTAAATATATTGTGATAGTTGTGGATAAATGACAACACTGTCATTTCGGAGGTTGTTGCTACATAATAATAATTTGTGTTTTTGAATGCTTAAAGAATATAAAAGCCCATAATCCTTCAAAGATCAAATTTTATAATTAGCCAAAGTGTTAACTAACGGAAATGTCAAAAGCAATCGCATTCCTAGTCAAAAATGTATGAGAAAAACGCTGAATTTTGAGGAGGTGAAGGAAGTATTTAAGGACCACTAATGCTTGGCTCTCCTACTTTGACTACTCCGTTAGGGAAATAGCCTGAGGATATGTATGTATGAATGTCATTTATGTAGCAATTCCGACATGCAAATATTATTCATGTTTTATTAGATAACACGTTCCTATGTATGAAGTTATAATATTTTTCACATGGTACATATAATAAACAAACATTAATTTCACACAACTTATTAGTTTATGTTCAGTAAGTTTCTTTTTATACTATTCTCTGTATTTTATCCTTTCTTGCTTCTGATTCTTTTTTCAAATTCCAAATTTCCTTTTAAACCAACTGAATTGTTTCCAAGTTTTATATATTGTAAGCAATGTACACAATCACATACGGCGCCATAAAAATGAGTAAAAAAAATTGACTTTTACCTTGACAGACATACATATCTTCACGCTGTATCCCTAACAGGATAGACAGAGAAGACGGAGCGCCAAGTTTCGCGGTCTTTACTTTTTTACCCTCTACGAATCTCGTCATACTTCTTACGCATTTTCACCTAGGTATGCGGGTGCTTTTGACATTTCCGTCAACTAATACTCGGGGTATTTAATAATCGTAAGTTAGCCTTGTTCTTCCTTGGCTTCTGCTATCACTCACTTTTGCTCTGTAGATTTCTTGGTCAGTCTTTCATCATTCATTCGTTCCATGTGCCCGAACCATCTAAGGATCTTAGCATTTCTTTCTTCGTTTTTACTAATAACAACGTTGTGCAATCCTGTCATACTGTATATCTCTTTATTGCTTTTTTTTCCACAATGATAAACAGAGAGTATCTTTACATACGAAGCATAAATCTCTGTACTCAGAACTAGACCCGGGCCTGGGGCGGCCAGATATTAGAGGCAGATAATCGTGGCAAAAAATACACTGATGAGAACATGTCATATGTCTCAGTAAACGATGAGGCTATGAGAAAAGGGCGGCTGGTACTACACGTTCGAGGGCGGCCAAGACTGCTAGTTTGCCTCTGCCTGTACTAACGTACCTAGTATATAGATTTATGCTATGAACATGTCGTTTTGAAGTAGGTACTAGCTGTTTTAATTTTTTTCCATGGTTTCGCTGTGGATTCTAATTTCAAATTTCATACGCTTTTTTTCTAAATTATTAATCTATGCTAGTAATATTCCGTGTTAAACTAATATTAGTTATTAACGTAAACTACTAGTTAAATTCAGTTTAATGACTTAATTCAGTTTTGATATTGATTAGTCTTATGTTTTCGTCATATTTAAATTTTACTACTCAACACTCAAATTTATCTGATTCGGATTCTGAGGTTGAATAATAGTGAATACTCGTAGGCATTTCGTTTTGATATCCACATTCTTGGTTGTAGTTTATTTATCCAATATGCCAAGGTAATATTGCGCCATCTGTTTTATACATTGAAAGTTTTAATAACTTACACAAGATATGAAATGTTTATAATTACCTACGCTTCATTTATAAAGATTTCATTATTGTGATTAAGATGGCGCTAACATTCTAATAAATAAATTGATGTGCTATAGATAGTCTCTTTGGATGGAAGAATTTTTTCTGGAGCATTGAACCTACGTGGATTACTAGTAAATACATGAAACAATGAAAGGCCTTTCCGTCACTGTCTGACCTTACAGACTCGCAGATCTTGGCCTGTATGAAGTTATACCTAGTGTTAAATATGAAATGTAACAGAAGCACTGATCACTATGAACACGCTATCAATTCTTCATCACGACTATTATGTACTTGACTATTCGACGACTTCTCAACAACTGAACTCTTGCAAGACCAAAATCAGGCTTTTATATAGCCCCACTACATGCAGGAAATCTATTCTACCCTCGTTCTTGTTATTAAAATGTTACAAAATATCACACGTGGGTACTTTATGTGATTAAAATTAATGTGGAACTAACACTAGATAATCTCACTAGATAATCATCACGTATATATGAACTAGTATTGAAAAGCTTATTAGTAGTAGAAATTAAACAAGTGACCATAAGCCCTGGCAATCCACTCTTGAGTTCAGAAATCATTGGAAAAAATCGATCCCCTTGAAATAGAATGCTACAGAAAAAAGATAGAATCGTGCCTAACCACTTCCGAGATTGAAAAAATGTTTGAATTTTACCGCGCTGAACTAACCAACGTAATAGCCTGAGATAATTATTGAGAGCTAATAGAGCTTTCTATAATATTTTAAGGTGGAGATACAGACAGAAAATCTAAAATTAGACCTCCTGGTGCCAGGCACCAAGCTCGATGGATGGCTAGAGCAATTTATCCCTTAAAATGTCATTACTCAGTTCTCAGATGAGACTAACTAACAACACCAAGGTAGCACAGTTAGGTGTCGTTTATTTATTATAATAATCTACGTCAAACTGTGGCTTCAATGCATGATAGCAGTTAAAACACCCCGCAAGGATTTGTGCTTTTGAAGTCATTGGAAGTTTATGAGAAAATAGATAAAATTATTTCGAAGGCTGCTCTGCAGAAGTTAATCAACAATTATGGTATTTGTCCGAAGAATTAGCAGCTTTATCACTATTTTATGATGACGTAGACCTTCAGACAAAAGTAAAATAGTGTGAAATTAAGCCTAAGAAAATTTCTCGACCCATGAAGAACGATACATTCCATCGAAGGAAGAACTTTATGGTTCATTGTATGACATGCTGGTTTTATTAGTGTCGTATGTGCCTAATTGTATTTAGCGGCAGTCTAAATAATCAACGATTATTTTATTTTTGTTTGAGAGAAGAATGTCAATGATTTTATATCAATCGAGAGCATGACATTGTTCTCTCGTTCGAAATTGATGATAGGTTTCTCGACAATGTTTCTTTTATATGGGCGAGTAATGCTTTGTTTCTCCAAGCTAAAACGACAGTCTCAATGCTTGGAGCAGTGAACGAAACAGCTGAAAAAGCGGTCAAGTTGATGCAAGACTTCCGTGGTTTGATTACAGTTGAGGAGCAAAAGAAACAATGTTTGTTACGTGTGAGATGTGTGAGTACTTCTTCGTCCAGACACAAGAAGCTATGTCCGGACTGTAAAAAGCAAACTTTGATAAAAACTATCCTGACATATTGTATTTGTTTGACGTAAAATAATATTCAATACTTTTTCAATACAGTTGAGTCTGATTTCACCAAAGGAACATTAAATCTTAAATAATTCCATAGTAATGCCTATACGTCTAATTAACTTAAAGTTTAACTTCAAGTTTGCACGGGTTATCGTTATCCTATTGCAATAGCATTTTTTATTTATGGTATTAATATCAAATAGAAAAAATTAAGAGGGTATGTGTATAACATTTTGCAAAAAAATTTTTGACCCTTGTAGGTTGGGGCACCCTAATGAACATGTTCGACAGTTATACACAAATGAAAGCAGAAGCCCATCCACTGGTTTCTGATATTTGTAAGACACAGATTGAGGCTTAGGTAGATCACCAGGCTGGCAGATTTTTCCTCCAACGAATCAGTTTGGTTATTCCTTCATGGACTATTCAAAGAGGTTATGCTGCCAGTCTGCTAGGCACCCTAAGCAATGGCAGCTTTCTAAGCGGCAATTTTGAGGAAGTCTATTATTTAAGATAATGTTTAGTTTTAAGTCTGTAAAAGTTAGGACATGTATGAATTTTTATGTTATAAATAATGTTTGTAATTCATATATCAATAAATAATATATAGTCATAAAAAAACAAATGAAATGCTAGTGGAAAAAATTCTTATTGCATCTTTTAGAAAATTGCAAATTAAAAAATTCGATCGAACAATACAAACATAATTAAAAATCGGGTATATTGTGATTTTGAATAATTCTGTTTTTCGTACAGTCAGTGATTTGATTTTAAAAACCGGTCAAGTGTTAGTGTACTGGGGTTCCGTACCACCATACAATGCATTTGTATTAATGTATTTACCGATAAAATAGAAGTCCGAATCAAAAACATACTTAACTTTGCAGTTGAAAGACACGTTATTTCATACTGGCCAACTGTAAAATGTAAGTTTGTAATGGTAAACAACTACAAATTAACGGATATCGGGATTTTTTAAATTGTGCTGTGGGCTCTCGCTTCTTGCCAAATATCATGATTCTAGGTCAATGCTCTATAAGTTTTGATTTACTTGCGAGTGTAAAAATATAGGGCGTAAATGGCCGTATTTTTTAATTGCGTTAACTCAATTGATTTTTTTTACAGCTCCAAGAGACCGTATAATAAATATGTAATGTAAATATTTCTCTAATTATTATTAGTTAATATATAATAATCTTTACTTTGTCTAATGGTGTTAAGTTTTCGTTTACTTTGTCAGTTATTGTTTTATTATAGGCTTAGATTTATTTATTCCTTGTCATTCTAAAATATTGTTATGCTGTTTATTAATGTACCTTTATTTTAAATTATTCGTGTAATGCTTTTTATATTATTGTGTACTAAATTAAGCAAAATAAGCAATGAAAAGGTACGCATGCGAGGTATTTGATCTTTTTAAGTCAGCCTTGGTCTTCCTTGGCTTCTTACACCACTCACTTTCGCTCTAAATAAGGAATAAAAAAGAAAAAAAATGAAAGCTACTCACATTATAAAACCATGAAAATGATTTACAAAAACAATTGAAAACAAAAATTGGCCAGGAGCTTGTCGGATTCGCATTAATTTAGGATTCTGTAGCAAATTTCAAAAAAACTTGAACGCTTGAGGGTCTAAAATACGATTTTTCTCATTCCTAGTTTTAGCTTGCCAGATAACACAACGGTGCAGTTATTTTTCAGTTTAGATGTAAGTTTCATGTAATAAATTGCCCGTCTCATACAGATGGACAGACAAACGACTATAAAAGTACATATTTTTGTCATTTTAATTACGGAACCCTGACAGAGATAACGAATAAAATAAAAATAATACCCAAAATTTACACAGACTATAAATAATTCCAGACGCCGTGTCCCGTACAGTAACGGCGAGGAAAATCAGATAAGCTGACTCACCTGTACATAGATTTGACAAACATTTTTTGTCAGATAATCTGATCAGTCGCGATTTCGTTAGAAAACAGTACCCATATCTACATTTTATTTGATTTTAATTGCCTCCTTTTGTAATACGAGACAGGCTGTCTGGAGTTATAAAGTCTATGATAATTTATTTAATTCTCTAATTTTCAACATTAGGAAAGTGATAATTTACCTTTTCTGATTGCACGTTTTCTGTGTTATTATATTATAATTTATAATTATGTATGAAAACAACACATAATCTTATTCATTTTGTTATCATTTTTGCATTGCGTTATTTATTTTAAACGTCATGTAATAGTCATGTAATCTGAATAAGATAGTTTGTGGGGGTGTAGATATGGTTATCTAATTTATAAAGTACACCACACACATAAAAAAAGAACACTTAGTAGAAGGGCACAAGTAAATGAGAAGAACACTTCACAGAGGTAACAATATATTTTTGAGACACACGATTTACTGTCACAATTATAATATTATACAAGCGATACGCAGATACGACAATAATCAAGATATAAACAACAACAGATATTAATGATTCAAAATAAGGCGAATAAAATTAGTACGATCTTGTCCACTTGTAATAGCCGTTGGAACGAACGCAGAATGAATGTGTGTCGTACACTGTATTGGCGCGACCGTTAGCGCGGGCGTGTATAGTGTAATGTAAAATGTTAAAAGTATCGGTAGGTGTATAACAAAATGCGTATATAACATGTTTGTATGTTTATAAATTGTATTTAATTATTTTAATATAAAAAATTATATTTGCGTATGTTTGTGTGTATGTATATTAATGAATATTGTTGTAATATAAATAGTTACATAAAATATAAATAAAGTGTAAGTAAGTATGTATGTACATTCTGTCAAGAAAGTATCGGGAATGGATGATTTGTTTATGGTTCTAAACTCAATTTTTTGTTTTTTTTGTTGTTGTTAGATTGGCACAACTGTTTTCCATTTTGGCGCGGAGTTTGAGTTGCATCTGTTATTTAGATTAAATACAGTGCTGTTTTTAGTTATATCATTCTAGTGTATATTGCGAATTTCATAATGGACAAAAACATAGAACAAAACCTTTGTCTTAAATTTTGCATCGCCAATGGAATTTCGTGTTCGGAGTCACTGAAAATGTTACAGAAGGCTTACGGTGAATCGACTTTATCACAAACACGTGCTTATGAGTGGTACAAAGCGTTCAAAAGCGGTCGAGATGTGATAGAAGATTTGCCTGGCTCTGGTAGGCCATCAACGTCTGCAACTGAAGTTAACATCGCAAAAGTGAAGGCAATAGTGACTGAAAATCCTCATTCAAGTTTGAGAGAGATATCTACCGAACTTTCTGTGTCTCACTAGTCGATCCGTACCATTTTAAATAATCACTTGGGTATGAAACATGTTTCCGCTCGGCTATTGGGACTAGCCTAGCCTAGACCTGAATTTTCTACAAAAACTCAATCGCATAAGAGTCGCTAAGGACATGCTAGAACGAGTCAATTCCGATCCAACATTCATGAAACGCATTGTTACTGGTGACGAGACGTGGGTTTACGAGTTTGACATGCAAACTAGTAAACAAGCTTCGGAGTGGCGCCTTCCAACTGAACCAAAACCGAAAAAACCACGCCAAAGTCGATCAAAAGTCAAAGTCATGTTGACCGTTTTCTTTAACTATCGCGGTGTTGTGCACTCGGAATTCTTGCCGGAAGGTCAAACGGTAAATAAAGAATATTATTTGGGCGTTATGCGGCGTTTAAGAGAGCAAATTCGACGAAAAAGGCCATATTTGTGGAAAGAAAATTCTTGGATTTTGCACCACGATAATGCGCCTTCGCACAAGGCCATCATTTTGAACGAATTTTTGACCAAAAACTCAACAAATACTATCGACCTTATTCACCAGATATGGCTCCAGCCGATTTCTTTCTTTTTCCTAAACTCAAATTACCACTTCGTGGAACCCGTTTTCATTCGGTAGAAGACATAAAGGAGAATTCGTGGGGAGCACACTGAACTCAATTCCGGAAAAAGCGTTTAAAAATGTTTTAATTATTGTATTATTCGTTGGCGTAAGTGTATCGTTTCTGAAGGAGCAATACTTTGAAGGTGATAAAATAAATTTGGATGAATAACTAACATTTTGTGTATTATTAATCTTTTCCCGGTACTTTCTTGACAGAGCGTATGTATGTAGCGTAGTTTGCATATTATGTGGCGTACATCACTCCCCCGCTGAGACCATGGCTATGGTTGGTAATATTGAGGGAAGTGGACTCTTCTACCGCTGCGCGTGCGTTTCTCCTGAGGGTGATGAACGTTTTTGTCATCTCTGGTTCCTTCAGGAGATTTCAGAACTGCTGGTGGTGGTAATGAAGTGCTAGTAGGTTGAGCATCTATACATCTTTATTCAGGTAGGCCGGTTTCATTCTGTCGATACTGACGGTTGCACTTTTCTCTAGTACTTCATATGGACCAGCGTGAGGTGGTTTAAGTGGTCTTCTCACGTAATCTTGTCGGAGGAATACATGAGATGTAGTTTGAATATCACGTGGTATGTAAAATGGCGAAGCAGAAGTATGCCATGAAGTTGGTCTCGGTGTGAGCTTGGCCATAAAAGAGCGTAGGCGCGTCGTATACTCTGTGACGTCAGCTGTTTTATAGTCGTTTTTGGGAGACAGGATTGACCAGGTAAGTTTAGTGGTTCCCCGTACACAAGCTCGGCAGGAGATGCATGGAGGTCTTATTTCCAAGCGCTGCGCACGCCTAGAAGAACCAGTGGAAGAACTTCGGTCCACTGTGACGAGGAGGCATGACACATGACAGCTGCCTTGAGCTGGCGATGACGATGCTCGATGATGCCGTTTGCAGCAGGATGGTAAGCTGTGGTGCGGAAGTGGCGCGCACCAATCAAGGTAGTAAGAGCAATGAAGAGGTGGTACTCGAACTAGTGACCACGGCCTGTAGTCACCCTTGCAGAACAGCCGAATCTGGCGAACCAGCCAGATACCAGAGCAGTTGCACAGGTCTCTGCAGTGACATCTCTGATGGTGATTGTCTCTGGCCATCGTTTGAACCTGTCGATGATCGTAAGGCAGTATCTGTAATCAGAAGATGGTGGTAATGGTGGTAACCCCTTTAGGGATACAGCGTGAACATATTTATGTATATATACATATTCCTTATACCAATAAAATAAAAAAGGGAAATGTAGGTCCAGTACCCATGGTATTTGGATAGTTACCTATATCAGATATTTTAATGATGACTGTGAAGTTTTGATAGTCAACGATAACAGTGCCTTTTCATACGTCCTTCGTAAATTATAATTTTCTACGCTGTAATTTCTTTTGTGATTTGAAGATTTTTTTCATTGTAAAGTATTATTTTTGTACATATAACTGACTACAAAAACATTGATTTCACGATTTGCTTACATAAAAAACACACGTTACAGGAGCCACGCACTGATCAATAGGGAGTTGTATATTCCGACTAATTGTTTAGTTCGTTAAGTTCTATTTCTGAAATAATGTCGTTTCACAGTCCTACGATATCGAGGTGTATGTGAGAAAACCTCGAAGAATATGTCAGGAAAGTGGATAGAGGAGAAGTGGTATGTCGGGAGACTTTACTTTTATTGGGATGACAAGCATTGCCTAGCCCACCCTCTACAATCTTTTCGAATCCCTGGCCACACAAATTTTTGCGTGACCAGTCGAACTGTAGCTGAACTTCCAGGATGATGAAGATTATGTACCATGTCGAAAACTTGTCTTCTGAACACTGGAGTGATGAACGGATGAGGGTTGCTGCATGGAAGTGTCGCAGTACATTGGTAAGTCGCTACTAATAGATGGTACTTTCCTCAGTTTCAAAGACTCGTCTTTGAAACTGAAGAAAGTACCATCTATTAGTAGCAGAGTCTAAAGCGTCAGTGACTATCGCAAGTTCGTCCAATGAATCTGGATGAGCGAGTAGTGTTGCTTGAGACAACGAAGTTTTGCAATCTTCGAAAACCTGTAGTAGTGCTGGGATCATCTCGACTGGATGTGAGCCTTTAATTTTAGGACCTGCCAAAATTTCGTTCAATGGTGCTTGAAGTATCGCAGCTTTAGGAATAAAACGACGATAATAATTGAGCATGCCCAAACAACGTCTTAAGTTCTTTCACCGTTTTTGAGGTCGTGAAGTCTTGTAGTCCCTGCACTTTCATTTCTAGAGGCTTAGTACCAGAAGCAGATACACGATAACCTAAAAATGTGACCTCTGGTTGACCGAGTATACACTTTGTCCTATTGACAAGAATGCCATATTTTTTCAGACGATCGAACAGTTACCTGAGATGTGTTTTATACTCTTCGATTGACAATGAGACCAAAATGTCGTCGATGAACCTTTGGAATGTTTGCGCAGCATTGCTCAATCCGAAGGTATGTACTGGAATTCGAATAATCCAAAAGGTGTTGTGATGGCGGTCTTGGGTATATCCTCTGGATTTACGGGTATTTGGTTATAAGCCTTCACTAAATCAATCGTAGAGAAATCGTGGATGTAGCGTATGAGGTACCTGTCTGGCACGGTTCTTGCCTTAAGGGCTCTGTAGTCCCCATACGGTCTCCAACCGTCATCTTTTTTCTTGACCAGGTGTAGCGCAGAAAACCAGGGACTCTCTGAACGGCTGGATGTTCCACTTGCGAGCATGTCCTCGAATTCTTTCTTCGCTACTTGCAATTGGACTGGATCGAGTCGAGGAGGCTTGCAAGAGACAGGAGGACCTGGTGTGGTCTTGATATAATGTAGCGTATTATGCTTGGATAGAAACTGAACGCCTGCAGGTCGGGATATTTCCGGGAACTCGTGCCACAGCTGGTGAAATTCAGTTTCTCCGGTGACAGCTTTGACAGACGCGATATCTTCAGGAACCTTCAAAAAAACAGTTGCTACTGAAAGTGTAGTTGTACCGTCAACCAGGCGTTGGTTTTTGTAATCTACAAGCAAGTTATAGTAGCTGAGAAAGTCCACACCAATTATAGGCTTCGATACATCAGCTATAGTGAAGCTCCAAGTGAAAGCACGCCTGAAGTCCCAAGTTCAGATGAATTTGAACTGGTCCGTAAGTGTGAATGATGGTGCTATTGGCTGCTATTAAATCATTATAAATTTAATTATTAAACTTATAAATTTAATTTGTGTGTATGTAATATTCATTAGCATACATATATTAAATGAATATTGTTGTAATATAAATAGTTACATAAAATATAAATAAAGTGTAAGTATATATGTAGATATGTAGTGTAGGGTGCATATTATGTGGCCTTCAGCTTAAAGAATTATCGATTCAATCTATAAAACGTTGTAGTGATTCACGGTTAATCACTGATTACATTGGTAATAGTAAAGCACCTTTTCACGGAAGTCTGTGAAATATCGCTAACATACGTACATTAGTCATAAATTAGTCATAATTAATTAAAAAACTCAAGAAAAAACAAATCGAACAACTCAAAGGTTTTAGAAAATTAATTTTAACTATTTTCTTAATGACAATATTATTATCTATGCTAATATTATAAAGAGGCAAACTTTGTTTGTTTGTGTGTGACGGATAAATTCAAAAACTACAACCGATTTCAAAAATTCTTTCATCTATGTGAAGTTAAATTACATTATCAGTGAGTAACATGGGATTTTTTTTTAATTTCTAGGCGGCCTAAGCCGGGCCGGGTCGCTAGTAATAAATATAATAACACTAATCGTTTTTTTATGAAAAATGAAGAAGTTATGGAATTTTGTTTTATGTGAGTGAAATAGAAACGACGTAACACGCCACCCGGAACTTCAACAATTAGATAAAAATATTAAATCGACTTAAAAAGTAAAACATTGAAAAGTACGAAATTATACTAAGTTTTAATAACTATAAAAGTCTTTTCACTGTAAACTGCACTTCTTAGAGTAATAAAGAAAAATTGTACATACTTGAACGTCCAATAATTAGCACAAGAAAATCAATCCAGCCTTCAAAACTTTTCCAAAGAAATTAGTCTCCCTCGAGATTTCCAAAAGCGCCGTGCAATTAAAATAATGAGCCAAGTGAGTTGCATCAGCACATGCCAATCGAAAGGGACGCCATTACGATTACACGTAGGCCATGCAGGTATATTGAAATTGGTATGAAGAAATAGTTAAATAAGAGTTTATTAATTAAATAAATAAATAGATAGATAAATAAATAGCTGTAAAGAAACACGAATAATGAGAAACTTAAAGTGCAAAATAAATTTTGATCAAGTCAGCAAAATGGCGTGACGCGTAAGCTCTTACCTGAACATGTCTGCTATTTATCGAAAAATATTCCAAACATCCTTGTAGGATTTTGGTTAAATATATAACATTTTAAGGCATTATTAATCCAAAAGATAGCATAATGCCAAATTAATAAACTAAAACGGACTATGTTCCATAAACAAATTTTAGAACATATTGACGGGTCCAAATAAATCGAAAAGTGCCGGATGACGTTTCAGTTTTAGAGGCCATCGACGCTTGCGCAAATTAAAAAGAAATATGGTATTTATGATTGACACATCTCACTTAGCTATTGTAAGAATGTTATTTTTTAATTACTTATGTATTATGTTTAATTGTTTATAATAAATAACGAAATAGGCTTGCTTAAATAAAAAAATAACGTATTTTTTTTAGATTAAACTAATAAATTTTCAATAAATTTACAAATGAACAAGGTTTGGAGCAACAAATAAGTTATGTAAACGCCATGTGTTATAAATTTTGACAAAACATGAACATATTTTGAGGAAAGGATTTAAAGAATAAGGATTAAATTTGGAGAAATAAAAGAAAACAACATGTAGCGTAAATAACAAGTTACACCAATGATGTTATAATTACAAAAGAGGTAGATAGGTTATATGCACTCGAAAAGTAGTACCCTCAAAACTTTGCTAACTAGCCAACCCGGACTTGGTCAAAGAATATGAAAAGTAATGTTACAGAACCAACAATGTCATGCAATGCCTATTGCGCAATCAAAATTCTAAAATATTTTAATAATCCAAACGTTTTTAATAATATATACGATCATGTGATGACGCAGCCACCCAATTTTAATCATCGTTTACATTTATTAAAAGAAATAATATATAATTCATCATTTTCAAATTTATAATTAAAAAATGTTGGAGATCTTTTTAAATAAATATGTTATCATGTACATGATTCAAGAAAAACGAAATTCGAAAAAAACAAACTTCATTCTTTACTGTCTAATCCCATTAGGTATCAATTATATTTTTTTAAATGTCTGTTCTGTGGAATTAATTACTAATATTCTATGAATTAGTCACGGATTCGCTTAAAATGTAGTAAGAAATTGAAATTGACCAATCACAATGATTTAGAGAGCTATGTGATTTGTTAGTTTGAAATGCAATTATGTTTTACATTGCATAGCGAAGCAGTGCAATGTATATTTGTCTCACTTTTTAAGGTTGTAACTGGGACAATATTTTACTTGGATTAGTACTAAGGTAACCTATCTACCTCTTTTGTATTATAATATCATTGCGTTACACAATCAAATATACAATTCATTGAAGTAATATATTATATCTATGTAATAATATGTATATAATACATCATTATCTAACACGTGCGACTTTCGTAGCTCTATCACAGATTAATTAGTTTACCACCGTAAACAGATGGTCAGTGGCATAGAGACAAACTGTTCCACATTAAAACTGGCAACGCAACTGGCTAGAAAAATTACATTTAAATTGAACTAGATGACGGCATACTCTGAATACATTTGATACTGGTCACAGCTATGACTTTTTTCTGTCCTCTTCACAATAGATGTCTTTAATCATTACATATTTCTATTACACGAAAGATGGCGATAATAATGAGGCGGTCAAGTAGATTAGTCAAAAACAATAATTCAAAGTGACAAAAACTTGTGTGCTACGTAAGTGTTCCATGTTTGAATTTCGAGTATGACGCATCGACACGAATTCTACTATGGAACACTTTAAATTAAGTCTTCCCAAGTGTTTCACATTTGAATTTCATGTAGGATGTATCGACACGAAATTCAGTTATGGAACACTTTAAATGAATTCTTGCCGAGTAAGTCGATTATGATTTAGTATATTGGCTTCTTCTATTGCATGAAAAAATTATTTATTCAATTTGACTAACTTCCGTTATCCACATTTTTTTCTTTCCATACAAGGAAATGATGCTTAAATAAAACTGAGGCGATGTGCATTAAAAGAAAAATTGCCAATTGTACTCCAATTTTTATGGACATCTCGCACTTGACCAAAAAATTTCATAATGCCAAAATTGTTTTCACAAAAAAGACTGAATGGTTCCTAAGATAGTTCTCTGATAGTACCTCTGTATCTCTTATGGATTTGAATTTCCCCATACTGTCCCAGTTCAAAATAAATTGTAAACCAAATTGTTATTTTTGTCTATCTGTTTGTGCGCTTAGTTATTCTAAACGACGCCACGGATTTTGATACAGTTTTCACTATCGTTAGATTTTCTTACGAAAAGTTAATATAATTTATTATATAATTAGCAAGCAGTGTGAATATATCTAACTCAGCCAAAATAGCCGTACACAATGCGGTGTTGGTGGCAACTTTATTGTACGGTAGTGAGTCCTGGATATGCCCGAAATCGAGTGAAAGTAAGATAAATGCAGTAGAAATGCGATCTCTTAGAAATATGTGCGGTGTCACCCTTGCGGACAAAATAAGCAATTAAGAGATACGCAGTATGACAGGATTGCACGACGATGTTATTGTAAAAATAAAGAAAGTAATGCTAAGATGGTTCGGGCACATGGAAAGAATGAGTGATGAAAGACTGACGAAGAAAATCTATAGGGCAAAAGTGAGTGATAAAAGAAGCCAAGGAAGACCAAGGCTGACTTATGAAGATCAAATAGCTAGAGCGTTAGCCGACGGAATTGTCAAAAGCACTCGAATACCTAGCGAAAATGTGTGAGGAGAATGATGAGATTTGAGGAAGCGAAAGAAGTATGTAAGGACCACGACGCTTGGCGCTCCGTCCTCTCTGACTACCCCGTTGGGGATGCAGCGTGAAGATATGTATGTATGTAATATAATATATGCACATTTTATTTTTGTCGTCTAGAGCAGAGCCAAACGTTCTAGAGCCCCAAGCGTATTTAAAAATTTTATTTTTTTTCTCTCTTCTTTTATGGCATAGCGCACAGTTTAGCGTATTTGCCAATGTCACGTATTAATAAGTAATCTATAGTGTAGAATCACAAGTAAATTATATTTTTCTTATCGTAAAACTCCTCCAGTAAAGTGATAGTAGGCTTTACTGAAGTTATAAAGGACTTCTTGGAAGAGCGCGAATACTTCAGCTACACATGTTTATTTAGATCTCCTCCATTCTTGTCACTTACACAGAACTTTAAAACACAATATACTATCACTGTTGTACTTTAAAACTCCTAAAAATGTAAAAAATAGAAAATCTAAATCAAATGACAACCTCACTTCTCCCGTTCCCGCCAAAAAGTCCCTTTTTCTCTCTGGCGCGTGACTACTCACATCGTCGTTATCAGCCAGTAAATTTTTCAAACATTATTTTCATTTGACCTCTTTGATTGCGGAACCAGTACGGAACAATATTCGTGTTCCTTATTCAAACTCATTTCTGCTTCTATAAAAGTATATTATGTGAAAACACCTATTTCGAACTCATTTATCGAAGATCCAATCATTACGTAACAAATAGATGGAATAAAAGGTAAATATTATTCGTAAAGTATCATAGATAAATAGTTCGTTAGGTAGTTTTTTTATTTAGGTGCTTTCAGCACACCCTGATGTATTTCTTATTTCGTTTGTAATTTTACTGAAATAAAATATTTTGATAAACTTATTTACTCTATAGTGTCGTATCTTTGCGGCATGAAAAAAAGTTATTTGGTTTTTTAAGTTCAAAGGCTATTATTTCAATAAACTAAAAAATGAAACATTTTATGTAAAGTAGAATTATTTTTAAATAACGTCATTATTTTTTAAAGTCGATTTGATACCCGTTTTCACCCCTTTAGGGGTTGATATCTTACAATCTGCTAAATACATGTTTCATTGTTTACCCGAATGAATCTGTATACAATATGCATTTTTTTTTGTTTCAATATTCTTTGACACTCTTTTTCACACCCCGTTATGAGTTGATTTATCAAAATTGGCTAAATCTGTGTTTCGTTATTTTTTTAATGGATTTTATCTTGATTTTATACAGAAAGTGTGTTTTTAATTTTTATAGTACTTAATTTGACAACCCTTATATTCCCTTCGGAGGTTGATTTTTAAAAATCGATTAAATGCATATTCAATTATTTATTTATAGTTTCTGTATACTTTCAAAGTTTTACCACAGATTAATTAGTTCACTAGCGTAAAGTTTTACGTAGTTACACGTTTTTAACTTTTTTCATAAGAATTAAACCTGTTCAGAGGTTAATTTTTCTAAATTGAAAAAATGCACGTCCGAGTAATTATTGAATATTATAATACGGGTACACAAAGTTTTGGGTTCAGAATTTGGATTTAAATTATTTTATTTACATACTGTGTAAATAAAATAATTAAAATCCATTTTACATCCTCTTAACCTTTTTAGGGGTTGAACTTCTACGAGGGCTGCTATTTATGTATCCGGAACAACAAAGTGAAACAAACATATAGCATTTATTATAGTTTTATTGCTTTTCAAAATATTTACCATGATGATTGATGCACTTTTGCATGCGTTGGAACCAATTTTCGTAGCACTTTTTCCATTCGGATTGAGGTATCTCCAAAACGTGCATTTTGAACGCATCAACAGCCTCTTCACGGCTCGAAAAACGTTGACCATGTAATTTATTCTTCACGGTTGGGAATAAATAGAAGTCTTTGGGGGCCAAGTCGGGGCTGTACGGCGGATGACCCGTTAATTCAATCTTTTGATCTTCCAAATACCGAGTTGTTTCGGCCGATGTGTGGCAGCTAGGATTGTCATGATGAAGAAGGATTCTGCGTTGTCGGTTGTTCTTTCTTATTTCTTAAAAAGACTTCTGGCAAACAAATGGTCGTGTACCATTCAGAATTAACCGTTTTACGATCCTCTGGTGGCACTGTAGCTAAATGTCCATTTATACCAAAATAACAAGCGATCATTTGCTTCAAAGTGCTTTTTGAACGAATGACTTTTGTTGGGTGCGGCTCATCTTGGAACACCTAAACCGTTGATTCTTGTTTAGTTTCAGGATCATACGCATATATCCAAGATTCATCATCTGTGTAGATATTATAGACAGCTTTTGACGCACCCTGATTGTGCTTTTGTAACATTTTTTCACACCAATCGACACGAGCCCGTTTTTGGTGAATTCTCAAGTTGTGCGGAATCTAACGTGAACAAATTTTTTTTACAGCTAAATGTTCGTGTCATATTTTATATATACTCGTCATACTTATGCCCAGAGACGCCTCTATATCGCGATATGTAACATGACGATCTTGCATTATTAGTTCCCGCACAGCATCAATATTTTGGGGTACAACAACCGATTTAGGGCGACCTTCTTTAACTTCGTCCGTGAGCACAGACCGCCCACGATTAAACTCACTAAACCAGTGATACACAGTAGTTTTCGATGGTGCTTCATCCCTAAAAGTCGAAGTGAGTTGATCGATGCACTATTTTTGAGTTAGCCCTCGCCGAAAATCGTAATAAATCATAGCACGAAAATTTTCACGACTTAAATCCATGGTGATAAAGACTCGCAATTTTCAAAATGACGCCACAAAGGATAAACAAATGACAGCTACATGAAACAAATTGTATTCTTCAGCCAAAGAGTTCTATTTTTAAATGTTATAATTACTTTTTTCATATTGTTCTGTAACTGGCCAGTTCCAGATACATAAATAGCAGCCCTTGTAATAACCCTTTCTAAGCGGGAGCCTACTTTGTATAAGAAACTCATGTGTAATTTGTCTGTCAGCCAGCTTTTCCTTTTATACATATAAAACTTTTCACTTTGGCGTTGTTTTGTTGACGAAAAAAAATTATTTTTTTCATAAGCTAGGTATTTCTTCTACAATGTTAGCAATAATTATTAATTGAAAGTACTAAAGGGCTAACAAAAAAAACAAAGGAAGGTCTGACCGCATTACAGGATCCGAACTCGCGATTTCGGCGTGGTAGACCTACGTTCTAGCTATTGTGCTATAGAGAAGGTAAACTCTGCTGTAAAAATAAAAAAGTTCCGTAGTTTATAGTCGAAGTTTTAAGTGTGTGAAAGACAAAGAAAATGACTTTTCCAGAATTAAGAGACCTAGCTAGGTCGATTTCTTACCCCCGTCAACCCCCTATATTGTAAATTTCATCGAAATCGCTAGAGCCGTTTTCGAGAAAGCGGTATCAATATATATAATATACAAGGTGTTACAAAAGACCCCCTAATCCCTGAAAGTTATTTATTATAAGCATGTCAAGTAGAGAGTCCACCTATGAGATTACAAAAGTCCTTCTGTGATATTTTAATTTTGATAAAACAAATAATTTTAACGATAAATTAAAATATCGACTAAACTGACGGCATCGCTATTTTGAGTTCATGACCCATACACAATCCCAAGAAGTAGTGAATTACGTGCTAACTACCTTATTCGCTAGGCATCTACCAGGCTACCAGGAGACCACGCCCACAGCTGTTAGATAGTTGTATCGACAAGTACCTAGTGTTAAATGCCATGTGCCGTAGACACACGCCTCGCACCCGCTACATAGTACACGTATACCTATCGTTAGCAATTAAATCGCGCGTTACAAGTAGATAAAAAAAATAAAAGCTACTTCGTCTAGGTGTGCACATACGTAAGCGAAAATGTGTGAGGCGAATGATGAGATTAGAAGAAGCGAAAGAAGTATGTAAGAGCCGCAAAGCCTGGCGCTCCGTCCTCTCTGACTACCCCGTTAGGGATACAGCGTGAAGAAATGTATGTGCAAAAGCTACTTAATAAATAACAGGTGTTGAAATACTGTACAGATATGCGTGTCCGTTAACTATCGCAAACTGTGCTACGTCCCGACGGCATGTGGCTCGCGCCTGATACATAGTACATAAACATACCTACTGTTAGCAATTATATCGCGCGTTACTCAATGAATAAAATAAATAAAAATTACTTAATAAATAATAGGTGGTGAAATACTGTACAGATATGCCTATATGCGTAAGAAAAGTAGGTACGTTCACTGCGGCGCGAGTGTTGTTTTGTTGACGAAACAAATTATTTCTTTTCACAAGCTAGGTATTTCTTCTACAATGTTCGCTATAATTTTTAATTGAAGGTACTTAAAGGGCTAACAAAAATATTTCAGATATTCTTTGCAGTTTAAAATTTAGCGGGGGACACGCTTTACTGAATTTTAAACTTCCAAGTATTTCATTGAAATTTTTGAATACGATCTTCACGGTAAAAATCAGCTCTCGGAATTGGGAAAAACTTTTTTTTTTTAAATTTCATGTGTGTTCTGAAGAAAACTATTGAATTCTGTGATAATAAGTACTATGAAATAAAACCGATGTACGAAAATCACGTCATTTTCAAACGCAATTTTTTATATAAAAAATTAAAAAATCGATTGTTGCTGAAAATATATTTGTAGCACAACTCCCAAAAAAGAAAATAAGGCCTCGAACAAGTCTGTAGGACCATCCGTTCCGATGGAAAAGCCGTTTTACGAAAACACCTTTTACGAAAACTTTGAAAAAAAATTTTGGAATTGTACACAAACAATTGTTTTCGCCTCACTTAGGACTACATTTTTTTGGAAATTATTAAATGTTTTCATCAAATATTGTTATTTTAAAAGCAAAAATAAAAAATCGCAATTTTCAACGGTTTTTTCGATATATCTCGAAAGGTAATGAATTGATTCGAGCTCACAAAAATTGAATCCAAAGATTTTTTTGTTATCTACAACTTTCTCGTTTGACTTTTTCCAATCCGAGCGCAACTTTCTTTGTTATTCGCGAAAAACCGTTTTTTTGATTGCGAGGTTTGCCAATTTTTAAGGTTATGTTAGCGGCCGCCATTTTGAGAACAAACAATGTATCTTGAAATTTTATTTTATATATGCTCAAATTTTTTTTTTTTGCTGTTTACAATTAGTGACCCTATTGATTGGACTATATATGCTATTACTTAACGCCGATATTCTGTGACAGGGTGGTATTTCACCGGGCGAGCCGGCCCAATTCATGCTGCAAATAATGCAGGCACGGCTCTTCCACTCAGAAAGCTCTAAAATATCACCATTTGACATAAAAATGTCAAAGGACTTTTAATAATTTGGCTGTTTCATACAGACGGGCAGACAGACAGAGGGACAGACGCTATGAAACTATTTCTTTTTGTCATTTTGTTATCTATGGATTCCTAAAAGGATATAATATAATTTATTTAATAATTCAATATACAACCTTAATTTTGGGAAACATTGCGAAAGACTGCTAACTTACTGTTATACATGTTTTCTATATTATTAGAAAACAACACATACCTAGTTCTTATTAATTTTGTTATCATTCGTGTATTGTCTTATTCGTGTATTTGATTTATTTACTCTATACTACTGTAGTTCTATAGTCTGAATTAGATGGTTAAACGATTAATTATTAATTCCTACTAAATATTATGGTGATTCATGCTTAATCAAATCACTGATTACATTCTTTGGAAGTGTGTACAATATCGCTAATTTAAATATAATTTTTAATTAATCATTTCAGATTATAGACAATTTAATTTTATAAATGAGGAATTTATAAAATTAAATGCCATATAGCTCTGATAGTTTTAAAGATTTAATTTTTACTGATCATTTTATGATAACGTATTAAAACATTAAAATACTTGTAAAATATATGTATGCTGTCTTTTGCAACTCAGCCATGAGAAATAGGAACCTAATCTTACATGAGGCGAACTACTCCATAAAATACAACGTTAAGACAAAGTTAATGCGCAAACGACAGAAAACTCTTCATAACAATTATTACATAGGTAATTGGAAATTTAATAATGGCAAACGATCCGTCGGAGAAATGCTATTGCACCGGCCGCCATAGTCTAACAGACTCCCAGCGCCGGCCCCGATGTTCCGTTAGCGCATCGGAAGCCGCGCTTTGCCATAGTATAGTCAAATGAGCGCCTTTTATTATTTCCGCCGACATATATATATATATATATATATATAAAAGACAGTAGCAATTGTTTTTTTCATTCTTTCATTTAAAAGACAAGTAATATTCAATAACGATATTATTAGAAGTAGATGTGTCAAGATGCGTCTTCCACTCTCAAACTATGGCAAATAGAAGTAAGGTAATTGCTCGACTCTGACTTAGTCGCGCGCGAATGTTTGATGGGATCTAAATAGGTACGATCCGCTGCTCGGCACTAACAATTTGAAAAAATAAAATATTGACATAGATACCGTACTTAGTGCGTGTTTACGAAGTGTATGAAGAGTGCGGCAACTGGTAAAATTAATAAGGCTATCTCTTTTCAATTACAAGTTTTGTAATTATTCATTATTAGAATGTTTATTATTCTAGGTGACATTAGCCCAAACATAAAAAAAACGTGTTGCCAAATTGACCAAGTACTAATAATCGGTGTCACAAGTTTAAGTTCTAAGAGATTCTAAGAAGGCAATACGAGATGCCTCCGTTCTTTAAGTGTTTACTGTTATACAGTTGTGAGCTTCGTATTATCCTGTAATAAGAGCAGGAAAGTAAATGTTTGACGGTATACATAAGCCCAACTTTAAAACGCTAATTTAGTAGTCAGCACGTAAAACCCGTTTGATGTCCACACGTCGTTAGCTGGTGGTCGTCTAGAGCTATTTGTGCGTTTAGTATTCTTTATATGGACTACTGTGGACATGCGGTCACTTATCAACTCCGTAACATCACCGGACTGCCTGATTCGCAAGCTGTCCACGTGCGTACGGCGAGTGAATCACTCGGTGACCACTCGTTGCCAACATGCAGGGCTCGTGTAGACCGCGCGCTGAAGCAAATGGTTCCCACGCGAGGACGATGCGCCGACGGCACACGGCACTTCATTCACAACCGTGCTTTCGAACGTTTTGGTCGTATCGTTTTGCTTTCAAAATGAATAAAGAACTGATAGACTACTTGTCCTGAAAATATGTAGAGGAAAAGACCGACTCCCGCCTCATGCGTAATAGAATTGCCTGCTCTCGGCCGGATACGTACGGTTGTTTCGTTGGGCGTCTACCCGTAGACGCCGAGCGATGAGACAGTGCTGGTCGGATGCCGGGTGGCTCTAATATGCTATGACCTTAATGCCTCACAATCAAAGAATTGTTGTTATTGTCCACTGGTACCAAGCCTTTCGTAAATCACCCGTGAGCGACATCATACAGTTATCTCAAAAATTAGATTATATGTTAAATAACTTGTACAAATGAAAGCGGCTATTTATAGAAGTATAAAAATAAATAAATGAATCATAGACGCTACATAAGTGTACACACGATTGAATAAATGATAAGTGTAATCTACTAGTTGCGCTACTGAAAAAATGTTAAGTACGAGTATACAATAATCAATTAAATATAATATAGTAAGTCCTTCACAATCTGTAGAATTCGATTTATCACAATTAATTCTGTCCACTCAGAATGACGCGGTCCACTCAATAGTCTTTGGTTAGATATTTAGTAGGTTACATATAGTCTTATAACTCAATATTGGAACTTATATTGTTACAAGAAATAAACACACAACCTATAGTCACTTTTATAGTTAATTTCTCGATAACTAATGGCAAATCCCAGACTACAACAACAACAACGAATAATGAATAACAATTATTTACGTAAATGATTATTCATATAAGAGATATCTTCAAGCAGACCTTATTGAAAAAGAAAATGTATGTGTGCTAATTAAATATATATGTGTTAGGTATGCTATTTATAACAATTATATAACACGAATATCTGTATAATATATATATTTATACATCTTACAAAATTACAATTAAAATTAATAAAATTATAATAAATTAAAATACACATAAATAACAATTACAAATAATACATACTCCTATGACTTACAACCATATTACATTAATACCTATAATACACATAATAATTGCATAATATATTGTATTTTACTGTATACATACTCTATACTATGTTCATTATAATGTTACATAATAGATTTTTGAATCAATTACAGAATTTGTAACAACAAAATATTTTCGAATTTATTAGCCAAGTAGATACATTTAAGTCAAAACTCAATTTGCTAAATAAACAACAAACAAAAAAAACAACAAACACAAAAGTTGCAAGTTTCAAATATTATTAAAGCGGCGAATCCGATTTTAAAAGTTGCAATTAAATAACGAATGCGAGTTTCCCTTATCTCTAGCTTTAATACATATTCATTAAATTATTAACATTAATTATTATTATTCTTCTTTTGCGGCGATCTTGCTGTTTCCACCTTTAACACAGTGAGAAATGTAAACAAGTTTATAAAACTTAGCAGATATTTGAGTATATAGACTGCAATGAAACTGATGTAATTAAAATACAAGAAAAGATTTCACCGGAAATTTTTCACTACAATTACCTGTTGAATTACCTAAAACAAACGATAAACACGATGTTAAAATGTATGTTAGTAGGTTAGATTAGACAGACAATCTAAAGATTAATATTATTAGAATTAATAAAGTTACAAAAAATATACACAACAGGGGACCTTACATCAGTCAATAGGGAGTTTAAGTTAATAGGCCTAGGAATAGTGGGGGGAAGAAGATCATAAAGGGACGATGATATTTTAGGGCAGTTAAAGAAAATATGATCGGGAGTTCCTTCTTCTATACCACATTCACAAAGAGTTAAACTGTCTCTGATCCTGATCTTAGCTGAACGTACCTTGATGCAAACATGTCCCAATCTAAGACGGCAGATAATAAAGTTGCTCTTTTCTTGATATCACGGTACTTAAACTACTAGGATTTAGTTGGTAAATTATTTTGGATAGAGGCATAATGTTTACCCTTGGAGTTCCGTGATTTTTTTCAAACCTCATCCCAAGAGGAAAGTAATTTACTCTAGCAAAAGACATTAAATCATGTGAACATGTTATGAACTGGGAATTACATCTACTTATAAAGCTAAATCATCTGCGTACTGTAGGACACTGCAGAAGCGATTAATGGACAATTCCAAATAATATGTGCTGTACAAAAAAGGGACTTAAGACTGAACTTTGTGGAAATCCTTTTCCAAGTCTAGGTAGGAGAAGTAAATGTTGAGAGTTAATTGAGATTGATCTACCAGAAAGAAAGTAAAAAGTAAAATGGACTATTTTCAGTGGGATACTGAGCTTTTTTGACTGAGTACAGGAAGTAGAACATTATCGTATGCAAATGCGATGTCAAGAAAGGATGCTACTAGATATTGTCGCTTTAAGAAGGCAATATGGATGTCTGTGACAAATGAGCTGAGACTATCCGTTGTACCTATTCCTTTGCGAAATCCAAACTGGATGTTTGAAAGTATCCCTTTCTTTTCTACAAGCCACTCCAGATGGTTCTTAATTATTTGCTAAAGAATCTTCGCCATTGTACATAAAAGCTATAGGGCAGAATGATTTGAGTTTTTTATTCATCAGGAAGGATCCCATGAAGAATTATATGATTAAGTAAATCGAGAAAAAAAGCTTTAGTAGGACCACTTTTCACGATGAAAGAATACGGGATTCCATCAATTCCCGAAGCGGAGTCTCTGAGCCTCGTTAGGACTATATAAAGTTCTTCTAGGGAAAACGAAGCATCAAATCTCTCATTAGAGTCAAAAGAAAAGAAGTGAAAGATTAGAGATTCTTCGAACGTTGAAACAGTTGTGGGAGCTAACTTATGAGCAAATTGGTCTATCCATACAGAAAAGTCATTAGATGAGATATTCTGATTAATTGACATGGAACATTGGTACCTTCTGATATTGCTCCAGACAAAGGATTGAGAGAAACCAGGTGAAAGAAATTCACAAAATTTATACCAGCTCTGTTTCTTTTTTTGTGATAACAGCCTTTCAGTTTCAGCAGTAACACTTTGTCAATTAAGTTAGTTTTCTCTAGTCATAGCCATAGAATATAAATGTTCTGCTTCTTTTCTTTTCTTAACCGCCTGTGAACAATCTTTGTCACACCAGGCGGTAGTGATATTTCTGGGAGCTTTTTTGTAGGGGATGGACTGGTCTGCAGCAGCTAAAAAGGCACATTTAAAATCCAAGTTAACCACTTAAACATTATTCAATTTAACAGCAGAAAGATGAAGAACTTGTTGGTCTGATATAAGGCTATGTTGGACCAATTAGCACTTGACAGATTATATTTGAATCTTGATGTATGTTGAATGAGAGAACCACAGGAATTAGGAAAAGAGACTAAAATAAGATAATTGTCACTGCCATGGAAATTAGGAATGGTCTTCCAAGACAGTAAAAAAGAGAGATTAGAGAAGCAGATGGACAGATCCACTGCACTTTTAATGTTTTGAGATTATAAAAAGAAAAATAAAAGAAATAAATGAAATATTCAAAGCTCTTACTACGACTACATTGAAAAAGTCATTATGCGGATGAAAAGAGATTTGGGAGAATGTAATAGATGCTCTATGCATCACTGCTATTGAAGGACGCTGATCACCAACAATACCCCTTGCGTTAGACCGTTTCAACACCATTGTTCGTAAAGGTTTAGAATACGGTTTAAAGGTTGCGAAAACTACACAATTTAACAGTAATTTTACAATCCGGCAGATAGAAAGTCTACGTTAGCTAATTTAATAATTAATTAGAAAAATCGACGACGGTGTTTAGTTTAATTCACTGACTGATTCGGGACAACGTTGGGCTGCCACTTTTGTAACAATTAAATGAATTCGCATGCAATAATTATTTTCGCGACAGTAAATACTAAACTACACTGCCTGCCTACTGTGCCTGAAATTACGTTTATACTACTAAAATCTTATTTCTACAGCAATACCGAAACTACGGTCCATGGTGGCTCTACGATGCGATTAACATGCCGATTTCTTTATCCGTAACAAACTACGCGGAAGGATAAAGCTATGTGACGCGAACAAACTGATTCAGGTAGTTACTGGTCCCGACTAGTCCGCGGACAAGAGATTCGGTAACGCACAGGCTTGCAACGTGAGCGCTCTGGGCGTCTTGCACCCAAATTGGGAACCATTTCCGAGCCTTCGGGTACCGGGCTTTTGGCTCGCGCTATAATTCCCTTTTTAAGAAAATTGCGCGGACGGAGAAGTGTGAAAATCAGTACACTTAAAGTTTATATGGAGAAGAACTGGAGAAATTTGCATGTAATATGTCTTACAAATAAGTACATTAAATGAAATTAAATAAAACGTTAATTGTTTACGTTCATACTGCCAATATCAAAAAGACTATCAATGTCAAACTCATAATAGTTTGTGATCATATGTAATGTAACTTCCTTGAATCAAAAAGTCGTACAGAGTAGATTGTCGCCAAAGAGTTTATAAGTTTACTATATTCATATTTACAGTCGAATTTTGACCACATAGCGATCTTTAGTTAAAGATAGTTACTTGTTTGATTGCTGCTTTTTATTATTCTATGACCATAAAATGCACTTTTCGCGGTAGATTTAGAGCCACTATACAAATTACATTACACAAATTCTTGTTGTGACAGCAGATATCGCGCGATATTGGCTGTCGCATGCTGTCTACATGTTACTTAATAAGCGTGCGGGTTGTGTGGCGTATGGCGGATTGTATGCGTAATTAACCAGGCTATCTACTTACTATAAGCTGGTTTATTTTACCTACTTCCTTAGTCCATCCATATCCTTACCTATCTGTTCACGGGACACCCTACCTACCACACATCTATGACATTAACTAACCCCGTGACAGTAAATCTCCACTTTTTTACTCCACTCGTCGTTTTAGTTCCACTCTCTAAATTAGCTTCACTCTCCTGTCTAGAAAGATAGAAAAGCTGATAAGTAGCTGACATCTTACTAATCTTGCCTCTTCCGATTGTTCTGCTTTTTCTTTCAAATCCGGTCTTCGTAAATCACATCAAGAAGTATATTCTATATACGGTTATGTTTAGAATTATGATTTTATACGACATTAAGAAAAGGCGATTTAATTTGTGAATAAGGAAATTGTTTGGTCATGGTAATATAATAGCTCGCAAGGTAGTCACACCTACGAGTCATAACTTTATATTAAAATATACATATAACATATCATTATTGCATGAAATATTGTAATTACATACGTACTGTAAATTGTGTACTTACATAATAGTGGTACATTACAGAATTATAGAATTATGTAACAATTTAGCATAATGATTCTGGAATTAATTGACCAAGTACAATTTATGTATTCAAAATTCAATTAGCTACAGAATTAAATAAAATAAAAAAATAACAAACAGAAAATTCGCGGTTTTAAGTTTTATATTATATTCAAGCAATGAATTCGACCTTAAAAGTTGCCATAAAACAGTTGTCTAACTTATTTAACATTGCGTGAAAATGAAAGCGCGAGTGGAATATCACATCAAAAAATGTAAATTTTCAAGACAATTGCGACAATAATTCAATCTAATAAATTACATATTAAAATTACAATTGAGATTTAAGTGAGTCAGAATATTCTAAGATTTAATCTTATCTGACCAGTAATAACTATTTGCATAATAATGTCGTAGATTAGATAAAGACAATAAATAAGCAATGAAATTATATTTCTAAACCATTATCCTATCAGCAGTCTAAATATATGCTTATAAATCTATAACAGGTAGGAAAATGAGGACCAGAATAATATGTGTGTCATTAATCTTTATTACTTTTTTAAAAAGTGAAATTAACGCGACTACAGACTTATACCCACGTAATAATGCATTTGATGTCAGCCTATACGAAGAGGTACTTGATCATGAGAAGTGTGAAGAAGAACTAACTCATATATTTAGTAATAATAGAGGTTTGGGCTTAAGATGTAAGTACAAATATGTTATAAGCTTGACTTTCTCAGGAGATATTCAGTATGCTTATTGAAGCCTGTTCATTTAAGTTTAACTTCATGTTTTAATTATTGTATTCAAATATTTATGGTTGAGCAGCGTATAGAAATTAACTTTCAAAACATTCATAGATCGTAAAGTTAAAACAATTAAAAATAACGAAAAAATATTTAGACAAACGAATAATTCTGTAGATATTAAATTCGAAAAGTGAAATGAAGTTATATTCATAATACGAGTATTAACACTATCGTGTAGGTACCTGCAATTATGAAGTAAATTAAAGATTTTTATTTCGCAGTTCAAGATGCTGGTATACGGTTACCAAAGGGAATTCTGGAAGGTAACCTATTGGATCTGGGAAATTACCATCAGTGTTTGAATATAAAGGAAAGCGAAGAAAATTTGAACATCCAAGGAAAATATTGTTCGATTTCATTACCAATGAATCAAGAGATACACTTTCCGTCTTTACCAGAAATGCCTGGGACTACTGAATGGTCTGAGTGGACAGAATTAAAAGCGAATAATTTCTATGAAGAAAATTTAAAAAAGATAGATGAATATAATAAAAAAACGTCAGAAATCATTCAATTAAAAGGACAAAAAATTGACAGGTACTTATTTCAAATTAATAAAATTGAAGTGTCTGTCTGCGGTTCCGAAAATGTGGATTTTTCCAAGCGCATGTAGGTTACTATAACCAAAATTGGCTTTTTTTAAATTTTCATCTGTCTGTCTATTAATTTGAGCTGGGAAATCATTCAAACGGGTTAATCGATTCTGACGCGACATTGTCAGACTAACGATATTTCACAGAGTAAGTTAGGTTCATCTCTATCTTATTATCGTATAAAAATAGCAAAAGCTACTACTGCTGAAACCGTGGGCCACACTAGACTACGATGTAATTGCAGCGTTCCTTAGTAAAACGGAAAACTCTTGTAGTTTGGTTAAGTCCATCTGTCTGTCTATACTTCAGGGAAAAGAGGGAAAAGAGGAGGAGGAGGGGATGGGCCACCGACACTCATTCACGGAACGAAACAACAGCAATAGATGCTGTTATTTGTGCCGATGTTCTATGACAGGGTGGTATTTCACCGGGGAAGCCGGCCCAATTTGTGCTGCAATGCAGCATGGCTCTACCACGTATACGTGTCATCTGTACATTAGTTGCATGTTTAAATAATGCAATTTTTGAAGTTCATTTTTTTTTACAGATCCACGTCATCGGTATTAGGTGGCATCGCAGTTACTTTAGCAGTTTGTATACCTAAGACTTGTACAACCAAAGAATACATTACGAAATTATGGTTCAATATCAGCGCAGTCGGTCTGGATTATACCGATAACTTCTGTCGCCTTCCCAATGACAGACCGTGGGCTCCTGTTGATTATGTTGCTGTGTATGTATGAACATTTTAATAATCCTTTTTAATGAGATAATTTTGTTTATGAACATTTCTCATATATTTGAATGCAAGTCTGCAACTAACAGTGCAATATTTGAACACTAAATTGAAAATTACCGCAGTACACGTCCATTTCAATAGAAGTAGATGCGCATTTATTGCGCTTTAAGAATATTCACGAGAGTTTGTTTCACCTATTCCTTCCATATTTCGTTCATGCTGCTCTAAGGAGAGAACAGTAAATTAATATAGGTAGAATGTGCTAACTGCTTAATGATTCTGAGCAAGACGTATGGAGGATTTCATGGCGTTTTTCACTAGATCTTGTAAATCTTGTGACTTAGTAAATTTTATTTTAGTTTAAAGTTAAACCCTCATAAATAAATTCGTAATTATTTATTCTCAATAGTTAATATAATGTAGCTAATATTATATTTTCATTTGTATGATGAGACCATGAGCTCCTGTCCAGCTGATTATAAACCTTTTTGAAATATATAAGAGATTGGAAATTCAGTTTAATTTTGTATTAAATGTTTAACTTATTTAAGTTGGTAAATATTAACGTTAGGATATGTATGTACTTTTTTGTTATAAATAAAAACTTACTTATTAATTTAAATCTTTATTGCTAACATTTTATTTTTTTTAAAATATTGATCGCTTAATAAAAAAATTTTTTTTTAATAGCTGCTTGTACTTTAATAGATAAATATATGTTTTCAGTGTAATATTCTCCGTGATTGGATTATTAGTTCTACTAAGCACGGGCTACGATGTTTATCATGCAATGATCTTAAAAAAAGGTTAGTAAATTATTTTTATAACATATTGATGTTATTAATTTCGATCGTTATCGACGATAACGCGATCGTTGTCAAAGGATAGAAGTAATAAAGTCATATTACATTTATACAAAATCTTAGCTCTATGATTCCCACATTTCCCAGTCTACGCTCAGAGGGTTGGATACCTTCGTTTAGGTTTCTCCTGCGTTATCAAATATTATGTAGCTTATTATAAGAATCTTCTATAAGCGATGTGTGATTTCATTTTGATATCTGTAAGCCCAAACACTTCCTGCTACAAAATTTGAAATAAATGGCACGAAATGACGCAAGTTATATGTTGTGTTGTATGTTGTGTACTTAAATAGAAAAAAGTAGAAAAATTAAAAAATACTAAATGTTAATTGTACTTTAACTATATCAAGCACTACACAAGGCACTAAAAATAACATAACATAACATAACATAACTTCACGCCGTATCCCCAACGGGGTAGTCAGAGAGGACGGAGCGCCAGGAGTCGCGGTCCTTACACACCTCTTTCGCTTCCTCAAATCTCATCATTCTCCTCACACATTTTCGCCTAGGTATGCGGGTGCTTTTGACATTTCCGTCTGCTAACACTCTGGCTATTTGATCTTCTAACTAACTAACTTGGCACTAAAAATAACGTAAATAAACGTAAATAAATAAATCGCAAGGCACAAGCTGCCCTGCAATTACACTCACTGTCTTCCAAAACAAGAGTAGCCTAGAATAATCAATGAAAAGTTAATGAAAGTTTCGTCAAAATCAGAACAGCCGTTTCTTTGGACTACAGATTAGACCAAATAAACAGACAAGCAGATAGCACAGATAAAAATTAAAAAACGCGTGTTTGGGTTTTGTTACCTTTATGTGCTTTTAAGAAAAATACCTTAATTTTGAATTCACAGGGATACTTCCATTTGATTTATTTGTATATACGTATGTTTAAATATTGATTACTGATATAATACGTACCATTATAGTACTACTGATGTAATACGTAGGACATGAGATCTGTATACCTTTTTTTTTCTAGATCCGAAGATGGCCAACGTTGTCTGTCAGTCATTTTCCGCCTTTTCTAACACACGGCATCTCTTTACATTTCCTTCTAATCCAAAAGCTATCGAATGTCTAGATGGAATTAGAGCGATATCTATGTTATGGGTAATTTTGGGACATACAGCTTCTACACTGCGAATAGCAAATGTATTGGAAACATACGAGGTTATTATTTTCTGTTTTACTTATGGTACTACTGTTAGTATTCTTAGTTTTGTTTAAGTTTTACACTTCGAATAATTATGCGATTGCCGATTTTGTGTAAAGGAATCCGACCGCATTTATAGTCAGTAAACATTTTATGATCATGTTTCACTTTCTACTTTGTTCCAGAATCCATTCAATTTAACAACCATGTACATATTTCGTGTTCTATATATTATAATAAGTCGTTTAAAATAGGTATCTACTAAGACACTTATATTCTTCTAAGTTTTCAGAAATTTTTAAATTAATTAAATGTCAAGTTAAATTTAATCAAAATGTAATATTACCAAGTTACATAAAAATTAATTGTTTCGTTGATGGTACAGCACCTGCATTCCAAGGCGGGGCCATAGGTTCGATCCCTGGTCAGATTATTTTAGAAAACGAACTTTTCTGAATTGGCTAGAAGTCTGGATGTTACTTGGAGTTTCCCAGTTCACTGTATGGTATTAGGTCCAAGCCTAGTACTTAGTTGTAGCCGCAATTCGTCCGATTGCCTGGAGTATTATTTATAAATTGAATTTCATGACTATTTCAGTGGTTAATATCATTTCGTGGATTATGGTTAATGGCAGCCACTATTAGTGTTGACACATTTTTCTTTCTGAGTGGTTTACTTTTGGTTTACACCACTTCTGGAAAGTTTAGCAGTAGTAAGTACATAATATTATTTAATTGTGATTATTCCGTTTAAATACCAATCTTTAATACATACTTTTAACAAGTATATATATTGTATGATATCGCTTTCTGGAAAAGGGCTCTAGCGATTTCGATGAAATGTATATTATAGGGGTTGAGGGGGCGAGAAATCGATCTAGCTAGGTCTCAATTTTGGGGAAATTCGTTTCCTCCGTCTTTCACACACTTAAAACTTCTGAACTCTAAACTTCTGAACTTTTAATTTCGCACCAGAGTTTACGTTTTCAATAGCGCAGTGCTTGAGTGTAGGTCTACCACGCCGAAGTGCGCGGGTTCGAATCCTATAATGTGGTCAGACCTTGTTTATTTTAAATAAGTTGAAATAATATGTTTAAGTTCAGTTTGCAACAAGTACCTATTAAAAACACATATCACTTTAATAACGTACTTGTAATAAAGAAATAAAATAAAAAATAATGATAAAAGCATAGACTTTATAACTTCAGACAGCCCGTCCCGTACTACGAAATGAGGCAAATAACATCAGATAAAATACAGATGTGTGGATATATGTGCGTGATATGTGTTTTTTATCAAAATGGCGACCGATCAAGTTATCTGATAATAAAAGTGCGTCGTATGTACAGGTGTACAAGTGAGTCAGGTTATCTGATTTAGCTTACCGTTGCTGCTTGGACACGGCGTCTGGCTTTGGAGTTATAAAGTTTATGCCTAAAAGTCATGGAGAAAAATCTATTACTTATTTTCCTGAACAATGAATATAATGTGAAATTTCATGGACTTTCTTTATTTTAAGAGACTATGTTTTTCTAAGGAGTAGTATTATACAAGCAATATTTGTATATTTATAATCACGATCTCGAAAACGACTCTAACGAATTCGATGTCATTTGCAATACAGAGCTTTACAGTGGTTAAAAATCGATTTAACTGGGGTCCAATTCTGAGAAAATTCGTTTTCTCTATGTTTTCACACGTTTAAATTTTCTTAACTCTAAACTCGTCTGCTTTCGCAATAGAGTATATCTTCTCAGTAGTACAGTGGCTAGAGCGTAGATCTACCAAGCTGAAATACGCGGGTTAGCAGACTTTTGTTATTTTTTTTTTGAAACACATCGAGTAAACCTTGGCCCACAGATACTGATATTATTAAACACAAATGTATTCGCGTCTTTTTCAGTGCAACTAATAAGGAATATTCATCTTTTCTATTTACATCGCATCCTACGTGTGTTACCGTTACTAGCAGCGGTTATACTTGTACAAGCTTCTTTTATGAATCGATTAGAAGACGGACCGTTATGGACATCGGTGGCAGATCTAGTAATAAGATGCAGACAGAATTGGTGGTCCACGCTGTTGCATATACAAAATTATGTAACCTCTACTCAAATTGTAAGCTAAATTTCACATTTTATTTTGTTTGTGCTAAATAAACAAAATAAATTAATTTGTCAATGACGACTGATATTTTTAGGTATAACTATTTACTGATATTAATATTTTCCCTATGATGATCATCGTTTATGCGAGTAATGTTATTTTCAGTGTCTTCCTCATAGCTGGTATCTTGCTGTAGATATGCAAGTGCATATATTATCGCCACTCATACTCGTGTGGGTATATATGAAGAAAGAAAATCATATCAAGGCATGGATCGCTTTGATAACAGCTTTAATGATGACTCTAGCTGGCTCCACGACTTATAACGCAATAAAAAAATTTGGTAGTTCCATACTCGGGTACTGTATCTTTTAAAATAAGTATACACATTATTATTGATGTGAAGAAAAGCCTCACTACTCTACCTGCCAATGAGCCGTCAAAATCGGTACACAATTTTCGGAGGTAAACCCAGACAAACAAACAGATAGACAGACAGTAATTTAAAAAAGCGTGTTTGGGTTTCGCTGTCGTAAAACATTCAAATAAGGCTCAATTAAATTATAATGAAATATTACTAGTAGTTAAATTAGTTTTTTTTTTATTTCTTAATTACTTTTTAATTTGCTAATACAATATTATTTTCAGAAGTGGTAATGCAGATTACATGATGAACTATTACATAAATACATTGACACGAGCATCGCCGTTGCTAGTGGGAATGATATTTGGTTATATTTTGTATGTAATGCGTGGCAAAAATCTGAAAGTTTCAAAGGTAATTTCAGTTTAATTGCGAATTGCAATTCTACCTTTCAAATAAAAAAAAATCAATAATTATTAATAATTGCAGGTGCTAGTCGCGCTATTGTGGTCATTAGTCAGTTTAACGTTATTTTTAGTGCTCTATGCCTACTATGCTCCTATTCAAATTGATTGGGATAATACGGTAGCTGACGTCCTTATAAATTCATTTATGAGAGCCACATGGGCTTGTGCCTTAGGAATAATGGTTATAGCCTGTGCGCATGGGTATGGAGGTAAGAAATGTTTAGTCATGTTATATTAACTAATAAATTACATTGATAAATACAATGAAGCTTTGATAATCTCGTCAACCTTTTTAATTCAATTGTAGTTGAGATGTTCGTCACATTTTAACTACAAGTCAGTTACATCAATTCGTCACTTATTTGAATCCCTATCTTCTTTATAATCCATGCCATGAGTACTACAATTTATTTTATTTACTTGCAAAACTATTTCCTGTATCGGTGGTGCTCATTTATATAATTTATTTTTGTGTTTTATTATCTTACCTAAATCACAGCACATACATAACTGACATATGAAATTACTACATGTTATTACTACATATCTTCACGCTGTATCCATAACGGGGTAGTCAGAGAGGACGGAGTGCCAAGCGTCGCAGTCCTTAGATACTTATTTCCCTTCCTCAAATGTCATCATTCTCCTCACATATTTTCGCCTAGGTATGCGAGTGCGAGTGTTTCTACAAAGACGAACCATTGAAAGCATTTTATTAATTAATATTACTCATTATTTTTTAATTTATAATTTACAATAATTATGTGTAAAAGGTAACAATATAACGTAACCAGGCAAATAATAAAGAGCTTTCAAAATTTAGAACACTAATGCGACTGCATTTTATCATTTTGAAAACGATAAATTGTTATATGTTTTCATAATACCAATCCTTTACTGCTATGTACAATATATACTAAAGATAAAATTAATACTAATTTGTTTTAGGTCCCGTTAACGGGATTCTCTCTCACGGAATTTGGAAGCTGCCGTCACGCCTGTCATACGCAATGTACCTGATCCATTATCCATTAATGTACATAGGAACTGCAACACGGCTATATCCGACTAATTTCGCAGTCGGGATTTGGGTAAATATATGTTTAATAAGTCATTAATTCAATTGATTAAAAGAAATCTACTGTCACTATACAGACATAATCGTTTTTGATTTTATCGTTTTAATGAAAGATTATATACTTTTTAAATTATGAAATTATCAAATAATTTTACATGTCATGCAGCGAAATATCGAACATCGATTATGATTTCGGCATTAGATATTAAGTATTAACCTATAAAATTGCTGTTTCTGCGAACCGAAATATAAACCGTTTAGAGAAAGTAAACATTTAATTACTCTGTGGCATATTACTCCTGTTTCATAAAAACAAATCAGATTGTTAGATTATGCTTTTCTACCAATAACATTATATTAGCAAGCAATGGAATCGAAGCTCTGACTGGAGTCATTTTAAAAAATGGGATTTAACATGGTAATATTCAGTCAGAAACGACACGTAATGTAGCAACAATGTTTATGTAATGGATATATAATACTACCAACGAATGAACAGTATGTTATTGATTTATTTCGTTGTGGAAATTTTGAGGGTTGATAACGACGAATCGAAGGCGATAATGGAAGCAGATTCGTTTCAGTTTACGTCTACGTTTAAGCTGGCTTTGGCTTTGTATCAAAACAATGTTGGGTCCATTTGCAACATTATTTCTACATCAGAACTCGTATTCGAAAAGTACACGAGTTTTCTTTGAGTCCACGTTAGCAAAAATGTGAAGCTGTTGCAAAATTTTTTTGAAAAAGATATAAAATTTCATAAAATTAAAATGTATTTAAATTTTAAATTTCAAATCAAGCCGTAGATATTTCAGTTCAAGTGGTAAGTTCGACTATACGCCAATTTCATAGGTAAAGACAGGCCTTGGAATTTGCCATTTACATAGCTAGATTCGTAAAAGCAGTGCTGGAACTGGAAATATTCTTCCATGTGATGAATTCTTATAATTTTTAGACATCCCCTGACCAAAATTCCAAAACAGCTAATTGACATTTGTTTCACCTCTCAATAATATTTCGGAGATCAGACTCGGTCAACTAACCCGCACCGAAATGAAAAATTATACCATATAGATATCACATAAACTCTAACAATTCGCTATCATGACAAAACACATTTTTCTGTTTCAGGTGTTCCAATTTCTGTCATATGTGTCGCTAACAATACTCTTATCAATATTCGCTACGATTATAGTGGATTCACCTTTCGCTAATATAATAAAACTTATAATGAACCGAGGTTGGTAACATTTCACTACATTTAATTGGCATTCTCATTTATGCATGAGGTACCTAGCAATAACCAATTAAGATATCACTACATAAAGATAAATCATTATTAAAAATTACCTGTTATTATCATCTGAACTGTACATGCTACAGAGCCGTCAGATTAGTCGACTTTGTAAGTAAACTCTATACCAAGGTATTGACCGAACGCATGACAGGCATTTCTGAAAAGTATTTGGGTGTAAGGTGGTTTTAGGAACGCTTGGGGTTAACTGAATAAGGTATTCTCGCTCCGCATGATTGTGAGGCTTCTGACCACAGGTCAGAAAGTTTTGTGCGGTTTTGCGGATCTAGAAAAGACAATTGACAAGGTGGTGTGAAAGAATTTGTAGGATACGGAGAAAGGGGCACCATACTGCAGGCTGTTTGGTCATTATATCGCGGCCGTAGAGCCTGTGTAAGGATAGTATCATGTCGCTATGGTTTTAAGTTTATTCAGTCGCCTGACTAGGCTGCGTGATATCTGCTTGGTTATTCGTGCTATATTTGGACAGTTGCCTTCATACATTGAAAGGCGACATGAGTAATACGATATAGTTCAAAACTATTATTAGGTACTTAATATGTAGGAACGTCTTATCTAATACTATATAAATAATCTGTGGATGCCGAAATTGATACATAAATGACATACAAACATATTTATATCCTCACACTATATCCCTAACGATATATAGTAGTCGGAGTCAGAGCGCCAAGTATCGCGGTCCATAGATACTTTTTTCGCCTCCTCAAATCTCATCATTTTCTTTACAAACTATCGCATAGATATCAGAGTGCTTTCGGCATTTCCGTCAGCTAAAACTCGGGTCATTTGCTTCTTATAGATCAGCATTGTCTTCCTCCGCTTCTGCTAGTCTTAGTTTTGCGCTGTAGATTTTCTTCCTCAATCTTTCATCACTCATTCTTTCTATGTACCCGAATCACTTAAACATTGCTCTGTTCATTTTTAAGATAACGCTGTCATCGAAAAAATTTCGTTCCATTTATAAACAAACGACACCCTCCTCCTTTTCTGATTTAGAAGGAATAAATTATTGAATTCAAAATTATCGAATTTTTTTTATTGCTAATTTTAGGTAGTCGAAATACATTCTGTTATTTTTAGTTGAATGTAATACATTCCCACTATGAAATTCTACTATGCCATGTACCTATCTTATGCTCATGTTATTGATAGACAGATCAGTATACAAGTCTTTTCATGTAAGAGTTATAGCAAATGACACATTACACAAAATCTTCTCAAACTCAAAAAAAAAATTATAAAAAAATTAAACTAACTTCAAAAAAAAAAGTACGAAATAAATATCCTTAACTAACCAAAACTTAAGTCAAAAATAACTTCATAAGTACGATAAAAATACCCATATTATTAAATTTGACAGTTACTGAAATCGGTGCCATAACATAACATAACTTCACGCTGCATCCCCAACGGGGTAGTCAGAGAGGACGGAGCGCCAGGAGTCGCGGTCCTTACACACCTCATTCGCTTCCTCAAATCTCATCATTCTCCTCACACATTTTCGCCTAGGTATACGAGTGCTTTTGACATTTCCGTCTGCTATCACTCTGGCTATTTGATCTTCATAAGTCAGTCTTGGTCTTCCTTGGCTTCTTTTACCACTCACTTTCGCTCTGTAAATCGGTGCCATGCTTACTAAAATAGACTTTCTGTTGTTGCACATTGATTTGGCATCGACTTCAATAACTATTAAATTTAATTATATCGCATTTATTTTATTATTATTTATTTAGTTATTTTTGTACTTCAGTTTCAATATATATATATTTTTCGACACATTTTACAGGCAGTAAAGACTCGTCACCAAATCCACAAAAAGAAACTGGAAAAAATGGAGAAGCAAAACCTGATATGGAGTCAAATGAAGAATCAAATGACATACATAAACAAAAAGAAGAAAAATAGAATTAAGGAATTTAGCATTTATTCCTAATAAATAATGTTTATTTACCGAAAGACTGATTGGAAAAGACATAGCTTCTAAAGTAGACCATTATCTGATTTCTATTTTTATATTTCTGGCGTTGGGTTATCAATTTTCCTAGTCTAAATGTCATTTAGTTGATTTGACGAAATAATTCGGCTGCGACAGACAGACAAAAATATTACAGACATGAGGAAACTATATCTACATACGTATATATAATATAACATAAATATAGAATAATATAGAAACTGTATACATATGTAACATAGAAAGGGTATCGTTTTCATCGTTTTGTTTTCTGCTTTTTGTGCGGCCTGTTATTTCTCTCAACGGAAAAACACTAAAAGTGCATAACTTTTAGTGTTTTTTCGTTGTAATACATTTTGTATAGTGTTGTAAATATGATAATTAAGTTATTTATTGTAATTAGACTATAGACTATTGGCACTATGTAGATTTATTTATTAGCAAGCTTCACAGCTATACAATTGTAAAAAAAAAGTACTTGAATTAACATTTTAATAGCCAATTACGAAGTTCGACAATTTACAAACTGTTTATACAACACAAGAGGGTAGAGAATAATTATTTTTGCATATAAAAGTGTATGTGAGTGATGTTAGTTAAGTTATGTTTAATTATTATTCTATGAATTGCTGTACAATGTTGTAATGAAATAACGAAAAAAGTCAATAGTTGGTGAGATATGTGCTTCGAAAGTAAAAAATATGTTTGTCCTCTCACTTCTCAAGCATTGGATGGCAAATTCTGAAAACGTTTAAGATATTAGAAGTTATAAACCATCAGTACGTGTTTAACTTGTACCATCAAAAAGCAGTAGCCTCAAGGTCAATTTTGATTTCATTAAAAATGCAATATCCAGGATCATTTTAATATTCTTGGTTGTACCTAAACCTAAAAAGTGACATCAAGGCGTTATTTTGTTTTGCCTTAACTTACTGTCCAATTTCATTTTGAAATGGTTTGACGTACTTATATGAGCGTATGATGATATATGAGTCAAAAGATCCGTAGTCAGCTTAATGGTTAGATATTTGGATACATACAACTTAAACTCTTTGTCTTGACATCTTTAAACGTGGAAACATAATTGGACTAAACTCGATAAAAAAAAAACAGATAAAACTCTGTTTTGCACAAAGATTCAGTTGCGTCTCCGAAATTCTACAGAATTTCAAAATGATTTTTGCTAAAATGGATAGGCAATTACAACATCTCAAATCTCTGAAACCAGTTTTTGTAATGGTAATGTAGTTTTGTTGCAAATTACAATTGTGTGCAAAAACAAATGTTGAGATTTCTCCGCGCTACAATGTGACCAAACCGCAACTGCAAAAATCAACTTTGTTGTCGCCATAGGGCGCGGGGGTAATGAACGAATTCGATTACACTGGGCTACATAGACGGACTCTTAAACGCACACTGTTTGGAAAAGCATACTACAAAATTGGCGTTTTCATTGAAGACAAAAAAATAAATTGAGAATAACCTGCACATGCGTTTATTTCAAATAACTAATCATTTGTATTTGAAATAACTATTGAAGAATAATGTTGAAAAAATGAAAGCTGACTGAGTTTCTTGTCTCTCTGTTCTTGTCAGGGCCCGGGTTTTCTTTTCGAACCGCACTAAAGTAGATTAGACGTTAAAAAATACCTTGCAATTGAGTATACTTGAATAATTTTATTTGAGTTTGACTAAGCCGTTTTTAATTTTTTGTGTGTCGCTCGTCATCGAGGTACGATTTGGGATTGGAGACGTAAGATTAGAAGCGGTTCTATTCGCCAATTCACAACAAAAGCGCATGAACGGGAAAAACCTAGCTGTCTATAAATTAGTTATTATGTTAGATATTATGTTAGTTGTACAAAACAATGTTAGATAATTAATAAGATAATTAGATAATAAGATAATTTCTGTACTAGTTCTACTTCGATGTAATATGACCTGCATAATAAATATTCAATTACAATTAAATAGATACTAATTGGTTACGTTCCAATGAAGTACAGACATAAAATTTTAATTTGTAAATTATCTATAATATGCCTAATCAAATTTTTCACAATAATTTTATATGTTATCAAACTGTGCAATATTGTTATTAATTTGTTACTATTTTATTTGACATCGAAGATTTGTGATTTCTATTTCGATTTTATTGTAAACCGGACCATGTGCAGCGAAGGGTTCTGTAGTCGAAATGTACAATATTTGTATTTCGTAGTTGCTCAATGATACTGTGAAAAATAAAGTTATGTCTGCGATCTCTGAGCGTGTAACCGAACATAACCTACGTAAAACGTATATAATACGAGTATTCTTAGTAAAGACTATTACACAATTATTTCATTAGTATTATTTCAATCAATATTTTTTCTGAAAAAAAAATCGAAATACTGGACTCAGAGGCCATGACTAAGGTGAAGAAGGCCAAGTAATAAGCTACAGATTCCAGCAACTAAAAAGAATAGAATCGATTAATTTCATTTGCAAGTTTTCTTAAATCCGTAGTCGAGATTCTTACTTTTATTTTTTATTTATGCTTAAAGAAATACCTATAAAAGTAATTTTTTTTTCAATGACATTAGTAGCTAAAGTGTAACATTTGTTAAGTTAATATCTAATAGTAGGTTAATTCCAATTTAATACCTACCATGTATATTGTAAGTGTATATTTTCGATAATAACGTGACATTTGAAGAAGCCAGTAGAGAAAGGTATTACTACTAACCAAGCTACTACAGTCTAAAACTATCACATTTTAAATAGATTTAAAAGTTTTTAAAATGACAACAAAATCTGTTTATGTAATTTCACTGTTGTTTGTAAAAGGATGTCTTTTTTAGGGTTCCGCACCTCAAAGGAAAAAAGGATCACTTCGTTGTCCATCTGTCTGTCTCTCTGTCTATCAAGACCCTTTTTCTTAGAAACGCTTAGAGGTATCAAGTTGAAATTAATATCAAATACTCAGGCTTGAAACCCCTTAGATCTCTGAAAAAATTAAACTTTTCAGTCAACGGAATCAAAAGATACGGCCGCTTATGCTTCATATTTTAACACTCTTAAGGGAATCAAAACTTATAGGGTACTTTCCATTGACCTACAATCATGAAATTTGCCAAGAATCAATTACTTATTGCACAAGTAAAGGAAAAAATCCGAAAACCGTTAATTCGTACCTAAATCACGTGAAAAAAACAATTTATTGCGATTACAAACTTAAATTTGCTGTTGGAGAGTATGAGGCGTTTCCAATACAAACGAAATATGCTTAAGAAATGGCGGTAGGAGGCATTACATGTAATCGGGAGTTATTACAGACCCTCTAGTCTGGCACTCTCCAGCAAATTTCATTATTTAGTTTTTTCTTTATAACAGAGGGGGCAAACGAGGAAAGTGTCACCTGAAGTACAACAAATATTCAAATCTGAGGCTGACATTATTATTAAGTCGACTAATTATCAACTAGAGAGTATCTAATTATAACGAGTTATCTAAAATTCAACTTTAAATTCGATAGAAAAGTTATTTTTATTATAGGAGATAGAAATAGTAGGAAAAATCATAATAAACTGTGCTTTATAAGCTAAGAACAGTTATTTTAAATACTGGTGCTCTTTAATTATTTGTTCTGGTTGCTTGAGAACAGTTACTGTTCTTTTCAACACTGGCGCTTTTCAGTTGTTTTTGATAAGCACCTAAATTTACTTATAGAATGGGTGGAATGTGGATTTTCTAATGAAAATGTAAATTCAGAGTGCCAAACGATAACTAGAGGGTCTCTAAATGTCATAGGTATTAAATGTTTGTGAATATTTCAGATTATTTGAAATAACAATTAAGTAGCCTTGCAAAAAATTGAATAGAGTTGAAAATAGGTACAGTTTTTTAAATACACTATTACAAATCCTATCTTCACAGGTATAAAATTTTTATGATTATTTTAGATTATTTTAAATAATAGTCTACTAATCTTGCAAAAATTCCAATAAAGTAAAAAATTGGTACAGGTCTTAAATACACTATTACAAATCCTATCCTGTATATCAAAACCAATACTATTATATTAGCAATATTTGTATATTTATAGTCGCGTTCTCAAAAATGGCTCTAATGATTTTGATGTTTACAATATAGGGGTTTAAGGGATCTAAAATTGATCTAGTTAGGTGTCGATTCCAGGAAAATTCGTTTTCTCCACGTTTTCACACACTTAAACTTGCCCGCGAAATATGATTGGTAATTTTGCAACAGACACCAAACAGAGCTCGGTCGCCCTGGTACTTAAATATCAATATCAAATGACCTCACCGATTCTACGTCTGCCAAAAATTTTTTTTAGGTCAAAAAGTAACAGAAATCATTTTTTCTCATTTTTCTCGTAAACGATAAGCCTTGTAATCGTAAAAATTGGTGAAATAAACTTGTAGATCGTGTTAATCTCTACAGAAATTGTTTCGACGCTTTTTATCACACGAATCACTATTTCTAACATATCGCGATTCTAAAAGCTGGAGAAGTCGTATTCTACATAATATTTACACATTTCAATATCATTGAGATACTGTGTTTGGCGTATTTTTTTAACGTGGTATCGCCACTAGACATATTCCACAATCTATTGTAATTAAGTTTTATTTGATAACATCAGTACAATATTTTATTCACATTTGACGACCTTGACAATTGACGACCTCCGTGGCGCAACGGTTTAACGCGTCGGAAAGTAAACGGGGGTTGCGGGTTCGATTCCCGCCCTGAGTCTGGGTGTTTATGTATAATATGTATTTATTTACAAAAGAAAAGTATATAAGTAGTATATCAGTTGTCTAGTACCCATAACACAAGCGCTGTGCTGCTTACTTTGGGACTAGATGGCGCTGTGTGAAATGTCCGAGTTTATTATTATTATTTTCGCAAGTTTAAATGACAATATTACCACATTATTAGAAAATTGACATATTGAAACGACGAATCGACGAATTAATAAAAATAATAAAATAATAATAAAATTTATATATCCGACATTACCATAAAATTCGGGTTTTTGTACAGGAACGTCAATTTCTTTACCTGTGGGATCTGTGTTTGGACCGCCGAACTTGAACAGTATTTGTGTCAAAGTCTTCCTCATTGTACACAAGAATTCGATTAAGACCTTGAACTAAAAGAGTGTCGTAAGTGAATTTAAGTTCGATTTGTTCACAAGTTCACAGTTGACAAGAGAATTTGTTCTTGGTCAGTCGAAAACGGTAACTCTTTGTAGAGGTGAGGGTTAATCTTAGAAAAATTTAAATTATCAGAAGTTTTTGTTAAAAAAATACCAGGTAGTTCACTGAAAGCGCGTCCTACTATCATATCGGTTTCTTGAAGCTCATCGCGAACTATTAAAACGGGAGTGTTGACACAAACATCATCAATACTTAGTTCAACAGAGCCCTCGCCTATTGGTGTAATGATCTGACTACCGTAACCTTTAATGCCAGTTTTACATTGGTTTTTATATTTTAAATTAATTTTGTTCGCCTCATATAAAATAATCGTGTTGTAATCACTACCTTAATCTATATAGGCTGTTACTTGAAATCCATTGGCAATGAAAATCTTGTGGTATTTACAATCACCTTCATCTATAGGACGGATATTAAATAATTTTTAATTTATTTTCATAATTACCCTCAGATTTCACAGTAGTTTTTATGACCGCCGCATTAGTACTTAAGTTTTTGAGGCTGTAGCATTCATCACGATCGTGACCTACTTTATTGCAATGTGAACATTTCTTAGAAAACCGACAGTTCTCAGTTTTATGACCTTACTTACCACAAACGCCGCACTTAAAGAGTCTCTGCATTGAGATAAAACATGGCCTCGACAACTACATGAAAAGCATTTGAGTCCATTAGGGTTTTTATCGGTATGAGATTCACTATTTATTTCTGGGGTGGGGAATTGTATCGGCGCGTTTTAGAAGGCACTTATTTCAATTAAAACGACCAGGAGTTCGAAATATTGACTATTTTAATGCTATAATTAAATTAACAAAAAATGTGTGCACGCCGTGTCAGTCGTATCGTAGAATGCCTGAAGGTCGCCGCTGCCGCTGCCGCTGGTCACGTACGCCACCGTCCGCAGCCGTCCGCTTTCCCCGCACACCGCACCCGATAATACATGTGTGTAACAGGAATCTACCGCTGCATCAGTTAAATAATTTAACAGTGATCGAGTGTCCCTACAACCTGCAACACGTGCCCCAGCCTTCAACAATGGGTCGCCTAAAGTAAACATAATAACATCAGAAATCATACTATTGCTAAGCTCACAAAACTTTCTCTGTGCTAATTTTGTGTAAATAAAATCTATTACCCATTCATTTCGGCGCTTGGTAGTGTTGACAAAGTCGTGCAATTTCAATTCGCGGCGAGGCCTCGTCTAGCAGGGAAGTAATCCAAGAGTTGCTTCTTCCACTCTTCCCAGGAGATGTCAATTTGTAGTTGATGTCCAAATCAGAGCAACGCGTTGCCCTACAGGTTGCCGGTCATGTGGTAGATCAGCGTCTTCTCATCCCAGCCGTAAATGTTCGCCAGGACTCGAGGCGGCGTAACCATGCGTGAATAGTCATAGAATTATAACTGCCATCAAATTTCGACACGTTTTCGGGTTTTTTAAAAAAACTTACTTTATTCATAGATTCTGTAGTTGGTATAGCCTTTTGTGGCAAACCACATGAGCTACTAGGAGTATTTTGCTCACTCGTGACAGCAGTAGCAATAGTTGCTTACACGCGTCTACATCACTACAGCAGATTGATAGTATTGGGGTCGCATATGCGTCATTTACTGAAGGTGCAGATGGAGCAATTGACGAGGTTTTGAAATTGTTATTGGCGGACGTACCTGGAGTAATGGTTGGTTCCAGCGAATTTTCTTTCTGAGGAGGTGGTTCTTGCGGTACGTGCACCGGAGGTAGATCTGTTTGAACGGTCGTTACAGTAGAGCTCTGTTGGACCACGAACTGCTCCAACGTTTTTTCCAATCGATCTAAACGTTCACTGTTATTAGGGCCCTTTGGAGCCCTTGATTTGCGAGACTTTTTTAGTGAATCGACTTCATCTTCATTATTTGACGCTGTACGACAACGCTCAAGGTGGTCGCTCATTAGCCACGTGATAATAAAGAACACTTCTGATATGTTAAATTAAAGATAAGCGATCACGGTGAACTAACTTTATTAAAATGAATTCTATCGAATTTATAATTTTCTCCCTACCCAAACCTGCCATCATAAACACGGGTAACAGAAACTACCAATCAGAACACTGTAAGTCTAGTTCACAACTATCACTACAGATGTCGCTGCGAATTTGTTGGTCAACTTTTAAACGACGTCTGTCCTGACAATTATAACTATATTAATATTAAAATGCAAATTGTTATTGAGAATATATATTTTTATTATTACTTGTGGTTAGTATATATTTTCAATGGCTAATTACAGGGATAAACTGGATATTTATTACCAGAATGTCCATGGGCTTCGGACCAAGAATTTGATTTATTTAATAATATTTTAAGATGCGACTATGACTTGTTATTATTCACAGAAACATGGTTGCAGGAGGACGTTTTCGACTATGAGATTTGTGATAGTAGATATGATCTGTTCAGAGGTGACCGTGATTTATTAAAATGCAACAAGGAGACTGGTGGGGGAGTAATTGATATATTGACAGAAAAAATTAATTCAGTTATTAGTTTAAATCTTTTAAACAATTTTATGTTGATCGAAGACTTTAATTTGCCATTCTTTAAATGGGACACGGATGGTACTTTTCATGGTCAATCTGGCGCTTCGGTTTCTGCGCATGAAAACACAGTAATTAGCTTTTTGGAGGACATTGTTTGTTGTGGGCTTAAACAATATAATCATATATATAACTCAAAAGACAAAATACTCGATTTATGTTTCAGCAGGAAGGCTGCTGAAACATAAGTCTTAGCATTTTGAAAAGTAATAATTCACTATTACACGAAGACAAATATTATCCCTCTTTGATAATAGCTATATTGGGTCCTTACATATGAAATTGGCGTTTTGTACGGGAGGAATATAAAGTCAATTTTTTTTTGGAAAATATATTTAATTAATCAAAGTATGCACCGTTGTTATCTATGCACTTTTGCTATCTCACAGGTAGTTCATTGATCCCTTTACTAAAAAAACCATGGGAGCGAGAATCAATAAACTCTTTGAAGGCGGTTTGGACTGCCGCATCGGAGTTGAATTTTTTTCCTTGTAACAAGTTGTCCAAATTCCGGAAAAAATGGTAATCTGTTGGAGCAAGGTCCGGGGAGTACGGTGGATGTCGCAGACATTCCAATTGTAGCTCATCTAACTTAGTGGTTGTTTGTTGTGCAGTGTGTGGTCTTGCGTTGTCGTGAAACAGCGTGGCCTAGAGCGATTGACCAATCTCGGTTGTTTAGCAGGTAGTTCTTCCTTCATGGTTTGCAGTTGCTGACAATAGATATCTGCCGTAATCGTTTGGCCAGATTTTTGAAAGCTGTAGTGAACGACACCGGCGCTAGTCCACCAAACACTCACAAGTAACTTTTTCAGAGTCAATTTTCGTTTAGGGCAGGATTTGGCTGGGTCTCCAGGGTTCAGCCATTGCGACGAGCGCTTCCGATTATCGTACAGTATCCACTTTTCATCACAAGTAATGATTCATTGATTGATTTAAAATCCCTTCATTATTGTGTCGGTTGAGCAAAGTAACACAGCAGTCGACGCGTGTTTGCAAGTTCGATTCACTCAATTCATGAGGTACCCATCGTTCAAGTTTTTCACTTTCCCGATTTGCTTCAAGTGGATTAATACAGTTTTGTCACTTACCCCGAAGCCTGTAGCTATCTCTGAAGTGCTTTGTGATGGATCCGCTTCCACAATAGCCTTTAATTCTTCATTTTTCACTTTGGTCTCCGGCCGTCCACGGGGTTGGTTCTGAAGGTCAAAATTTCCAGAGCGAAAACGTTGAAACCAAAAACGTACCGTGCTTTCTTTTGCGACACCAGCGCCGTACACATCATTAATCCTTCGAGCTGTTTCTGCAGCACTGGTGCCACGGTAGAACTCGTACTCGTAAATATACCGATATTTCATGTTTTCCATTGTGCGGTAATAAGCGACGCCAAAGAAAAAAATAATGAGAAAAAAACAAATGAATTATTGTTTTCAAAACTCAAATGTAGCAGCTAAATGAATTTATAAATTTGAATTTGGAATTCTTAACCAAAGAGGAGATATTTCAGATCAAAGTGGTCAGTACGACAAAACGCTAATTTCATATGTAAGGACCCAATATTAGATTTATTTATTACACCTTTACGACCAAAATATTGCGAACGCTTTATATTTTCTAGAGGTAATTATGACGAAATTAACTCTTTTTTCAATAATATTGATTGGTGTTCCTTACTAAATTCTAGTACAGTGGATGAGGCTGTTGAAATTTTTTATTTAAAGGATTATGAATATTTTGAGTTATTTATACCTAAAAAACATACTAATATTAACTCCAACTCTGCCTACCCAAACTGGTACAGCCCAGCCCTGGTAAGGATTGTTAGAGAAAAACTTAAAAAGCACAAAAAATGGAAAAAAGGACATAACCCTCGTGACTATGACGAATTTAAATTATTGAGGAAGCGTGAACATCGTGTTCAAAGGATTTGTTTTAATAACCTTAAGAGACATACAGAGACAATTATTAGATATAAACCAAAATACTTTTGGACTTATGTCAAGTCCAAAAGGAATAGCTCGCAATACCCCTCCAATTTTACCCTTAAGAATAATAAATATACAGGTGGCCCTCGCATTTGTACAGCCTTCAACTCCTTCTTTGAAAGTGTTTTCAATAAGCCTCTCTCGTCTAACTCTCAATATGACCTACTGACATCATCTTTGGCAAGTCACATAATTTCATCTATTAAAGTTGATAAAAAAGTCGTACATAGATTAATTGCTTCTCTTGACATACAAAGAACCCGGCTGTGATAATGTACCCCCAATGTTTCTTGTAAATTGTGCAGAAAGCTTAGCAGTGCCAGTTACTTTACTTTACAGAAAATCTTTACAATTTCAAGTTTTTCCCACCGCATGGAAAAAGGCTAACATAATACCTATTCACAAGAAAGGATCTAAGACAGTCATCGAAAATTACCATCCTATGTCTATATTAAAAAAAATTTGTAAATTATTTGAAAAACTAGTGTACGACCAGATTTATCCTGTAATATCGAGTGGCTCAACATGGATTTCTACGTGCTCGCTCTACTACCTCTAATCTGGCGTGTTTTGCTAACTTTGTACTAAATGAAATAGAGGGCGGAGGTCAGGTTGACGTGATCTACACGGATTTCGAGAAAGCCTTCGACCGTGTGGATCACGTCATCTTGATTAATAAATTGATGTTGCTTGGCATTCACGGAGATCTACTTCGCTGGATTCGCTCTTATTTAACTATTCGTTCCCAAGCAGTCATAATGGAAGGCTATAAGTCTGATTATATAACTATATTTTCGGGAGTGCCTCAAGGATCGCACCAAGGTCCCCTCTTCTAGAATGCCTATTTGTTTGATATAGATTTATGTTTTAATAGCGCTAAGCATTTATTGTACGCAGACGATAAAAAAGTATTCATGCGTGTGTGCACTCGGAATGATCGTGTAATGTTGCAAAATGATATAAATAGTCTGTTTGCCTATTATACTCGCAATCGAATAACTCTAAATGTTAAAAAATGTCAGAGTATCAGTTTTACTAGAAAAAAATGTCCAATCATATTCAACTACAATCTTAATGGCACTGTTGTAGAAAGGGTTGATTGCGTGCGTGATTTGGGTATTCTTATGGATAGTAAATTGACTTTTAACCTTCACATTGACTCCATCTTAAACAGAGCGTTTCGTTGCTTGGGTTTCGTAATGCGTACATGCAAGCCGTTTACTGATCTTTTAAGCATTAAAATTGTATATTATGCATACGTTAGGAGTATTCTCGAATTTGCCAGCACAATTTGGTCTCCGATATACAAGATACATAAAAACCGTATCGAGTGTATACAAAAAAAATTCTTAAAATTTTTAAACTTTAAGTTTCGGAATGAATACCAATGAACGTATGTGCAATAAATATAATCTACTATCACTTGACGATTGCAGGACTGTTGCTGACATGTGTTTACTGCACGATATCATTCATAACCGCCTAGATTCTCTCGAACTAATTTCTAGCATAAGTCTTGCGGTTGCTATCCGACGTACACGACACGCTCAATTGTTCAAGGTGCCTCATCATTCGACTAATTATGGTCAAAACGCTGTGCTTACCAGAATATGCAGAACTTATAATACTTAGTTTGGAAACAGATATTTTTTACTTAAAGAAACAGACATTTAAAGAGTTCGGATTAAAGATATTTTATTTCTCATAAGAATATGTTACATTCACTTAAAATGAGAAAATTTAATTTACAACATGATTTTACAATTATGCATTTGACCAGAGTGATGACAATAGCAGACGCAGTCAAAACATACCCAATTAATAGCACCAGTCTGATTTTTCTAAATACTTCTTAAGCTGGTGTTTAAATGTGGCTAAAGTTACCGAGTCCTTAATAACTTCGGGCAAAGCGTTATATAATTGTACTCCCTCAAACATGATGTTTTTTTTACCATATTCTGTTCTTGGTGTGTTCAACCTAAGGCTGTTTTTATTTCTGAGAGTGTATTTAGTGTCTTCAATGGTAAAGTGTATCTGAGTGTGAATTGAATTTGTGAGAATTTTCCTAATAAGAATGCACGTGTTGTACATGTACATTTGCTTTATGTTAAATAGTCTTGTATTTTTATAAAGTACGTGTGTAGGTAGGTAAGGTAATTATAATGATATAGTGTCTTTATTATTTTATTTTGCAATGTTTGCAGTTCTTTTATATTTGTTTTTGATGCAGAGCCCCAGATTTCTATTAAATACTCCAGGTGAGGTTTTACTAAAGTATTATACAGGGTGTATATGAAAACGGGACAGTTACTTTAATGGATGAAAGGGCATAACTTTAGTATGTAGTTACAAAAAGAATTATCGAAAAAAACGTATCCGTTTAAGAGTTATGGCCGTTTTAATTTTCAAGTGTTATCCCCACCATTTCTCGTAAAATTGGGTTGATCGTGTACAGTTACAGATTTTAAATCTTACGTTTTTTTTTATTTTGTAATAATTTTATCCGTTACTGAAATACAGCCTGAAAACCCCCATTGGGGTATACGCATTATTTTCGAAAATGGTTATCAGGCTGTATTTCGGTAACGGATGAAATTATTACAAAATAAAAAAAAAACGTAAGATTTATAATCTGTAACTGTACACGATCAACCCAATTTTACGAGAAATAGTGGAGATAACACTTGAAAATTAAAACGGTCATAACTCTTAAACGGATACGTTTTTTTCGATAATTCTTTTTGTAACTACATACTAAAGTTATGCCCTTTCATCCATTAAAGTAACTGTCCCGTTTTCATATACACCCTGTATATGGTGAGACTTAAATTTCGTGGGATACAAATGGCCATACTACGAATCATGCCAACAAGAGAAGATATCTTCGTTTGTAAAAGTTGTATGTGAGTCTTCCATATCAATTTAGTATCAAGTATTAGACCCAAGTATTTTTCTTGTTCTGACTTTCGAATGGTTTCGTTATTAATGGTGAGACAATTATGTTGAGGAATTTTCTTATTTTTAGGAGCGAAGATCATATAAGATGTTTTTGAAATATTGATGGTTAATGAATTAATCTGAAACTTATTAATAATTTATTTAAATCTCGTTGTGCATCTATCATAATATCATGTATGGAATGACCAAAGTAAAAAAGGCAAGTGTCATCAGCATACAAAGTAATTTTCCCTGAAAGCTCGATGTATAATATCTTATATGCTGATTCTGTCACTCCTATATTATTAAGTTTTTGTAATAGTAGATTATGACCAACTGTATCGAAAGCTTTTTATAAATCAATAAATACACCAACAACAACATTTTTTTTGTCTATGTTGTTTTTAATTTCAGTAATTAAATCAATAGTCGCAGACAGTGTACTCGATTTAGCTCTAAAACCATACTGTTTCTCATTTAATAATCTGTTACAGTCAATACATTCTTTCAGTCGTGTATGTAATATTCTTTCGAATACTTTTGACATAACTGGCAACACTGAAATGGGTCGGTAATTGCCAGGATCGGTTCTTGTACCTGATTTATAAATAGGACTAACCTTGGCAACCTTAAGGCTATCCGAAATAATGCCAAATTCTAAACAATTATTTATACAATTTGCTAAGTTATCAATAATAAGTGGTTTTATACATTTAATAGTTTTTGTATTTATGCAATCAATCCCAGCACTAGTATTTAATTTTAAGTCATCAATAATTTTATTTACTTCATCAATAGTGCACGGTTTAAAATTCGAAAGCGTAGTTTTCTGTAAATGGGTTTGAGTGTGTGTTGGTGTGATACAAGTGTGTTTGTGCAACGATTGTGATATTTTATCAGCCAGAACATTACCAATAGATGAAAAATATTCATTGAAGCATTCACAGACTACCAATCCATCAGAAACAATTCTAGAGTTTATTATAAGTTTTGGGGGAGTACAACTATTTTTAAGTCTGTTATTTGCTACACTATTAATTAGGTTCCACATTATTTTAGGATTATTTTTACATTTACCAAAAGCATTGACATAATATTGTTTCTTTGCTACCTTTATAATTTCGTTTACTTTATTTCTTTCTCTTGCAAATTCTTCTTTTAATCTTTGATTTTCCGAGTCTCTCTTCAAATATCTCCACATTTTATTTCTTCTATTTATACTGTTCATGATGTTTTTATTTATCCAATCTTTTTTTGGTGGATTTAATAATTGGAGTGGAGTTAATAATTAAAAGTTATAACGATACATAACATAATATCTTTACGCATTTTTCAACTTGTGGTGGCATTACATATGTATATGTGTATGTATGAGTATGTGTGTGTGTGTGTGTATATATATGTATGTATGTGTGTATGTATGTATATATATATATGTTGGTATGTATATAATATATAACACAATGAGGTATAGCTTCCGATTAATGTTTCGTGTTTAATTTAATATGATACTTAACGTTCATGCATGCGTATCAGGAATACAAATATGTAATTTAATTATTTTAAAGTAGTTATAATATAATATCGTGTGTTACAGTTAAAACTGTTAATGTACTATATAAACTATGTAAAGTTATTCTAGGAAAACTATATGTCTTAGTATGGCATATTGTATCACAAACACTACTTTGTAAAATAGGCTGTTGATTTCCTCAATAAAAAAAAATAAAAATAGAAAAGATTTATTATTGTTTTATATGTAATTTTTTACCCTGTTAGTAGACATTTGTCACGTCGTGCGTCGGTTATCATTAGAGTGAAATACAAAGCCTTGAGTTCGTTGTTGCTATTCTGCTTTTGCTAGAGCTGCAACCTTGTGGGAGTATAAGTATCCTGTTACGTTAATATAAAGATTTATGCCTTGAAGTCGTTGCTATTCTACTTTAGATCGGGCGAAACTTTGAAGGAGTTTATGTATCCTGTTACGTTAGCATAGAGATTTATGGGTCAAACCACAGACTTAGCACCATAAGATATCGTAGACTTATTAATTCTCAATATAAAAATGTAATTGTTACATATTTGTGCCAACCTGTCTCATAGTACTCTGTGTGCCTATCTGTGTCCTGACCCTATCACTAAATCCAATGATTTAAATTTTTTATTGAATAATGTTTAATTGATCTTAATATACATATAAGTACTTATACGTAAATATTTTTTATTTCTGTGATTCTGTAGCAGGAAAAAAAATGGATTTTAAAACTAATTTGCTCATGACTTATTCTAATATCTTACGGAATAATAGCCCATCAGCGTCATCTTCAGAAGAGAAGAAGCTTTAATAAGTCAAGGAATCATTTCAGAACATCAAATATCACTTAGGAGAAAAGGTGGCATCGATGATAATAAATATTATCGAACAAGGAAGTATGTTTGGTATGTGGACATTTATAACACATTGATTTTGCTTAATCCAAGATTTTTCGATGACAATTAGAACTTGTTATACTAAGACTTAATGATAAGAAAACATATGTGTAAATATTTCAGAATAATTATCCAATAAAAAAAAATATACCATGAAAGTTTGCACAAATACTTTCATTGTATATTTTTTCATGGAGAAGGTGTTTATGTTATCCTCTTTATTGTAAGTCGCCATCACGGGGACGAAGTCGCAGACAAAAGCTAGTTTGTTATAAGTTAAGCAAATACAAAAATTCATCTTTGCATATTAAATGTAGTAAATAGATAAATAGGGTGATACCAACCCGAACATACATTATTATTAATATAATTTCCATTATAATTTCCAGATTATAGCTTTATTGTTTTGATAACAATCCTGTAACATGTATCTTACAGTTATCAATAGATTTAATGATTTAATATATCTATATTCATAGCACTATATAAGTCAACAGGTCTCATCTCTATACCATCAATTCTGCAACTTCAAAATGAAAAGCCAGATGATGACAAAGGTGACAAAGATAATGGAAAAACATTTATGATATATAAATTTACTTATTGTTAGTCTAAGAATTTTTGATTATAATTTGGACATATAATACTAAAACTTAACTCTGATATTTATAAAATTTATTATTAAATTTTAGAAATATCTTAGAATTAAAGTCTAATGTATGAATGCAACTGCATATTATTAGGACAAGTCCAAAATTTGTTTCCAATTCGTTGTGTTAAAATTTAATTATATATTTCCTTTATTAATTTTAATTCTTAAATAATTAGAGAAATCAAATTCGATATAATTTGCTGTGTTCAGTAAATACAGAAATTCATAATACCTATGCACGAAATGTTGGTAGATAAATAGATAGAGTAGGTAATTCCCAGCATTCATTTTTATTAATGTAATTTCCAGTTGGGTGAGTATTCTTTAAAATTGCCTGAAAAGCTCTGACACCACAAGAGGTTACTACGTACTTATTCCATTTATGTATGAAACGTGTACCTGCTTCCGTGACTACTATGCGAGGACTTCTAGGGACGACTAAAAATTCTAGGACCTCTGTAACTGAGTTCGTTACTTGTTACCCGTGTTAAACGCTTTGCAACCTTAACCGTCATTTGATTAACCATAGCTCATAACTATGGTTATAGTTAGTTTTTATATATTTTTTTATTAATTTCCTTATAAAGAGATTAAAAATATTAGTGAACCATTATTATAGGAAGAAATTTATTCACAATGCAAAACGACTTTACAAGAGAAACGATTTTTACGACTTACTATGCAAATCTGATAACCTATGAAACCTGAAATCTATGAACCTAGAAAACCTATGAAACCTGAACAGCTGATGAGTAATTTTTACATATTTTGTATATTACTTCCTCGGCCAATGTTGTTCAATATCATGAGTAGAATCACCCCTTAAAATATCGTTCACTAAAACTCAAGTATCTTATGTATCTCATATTGTTTTCGAGGATGATTAATTGAAACATGTTGCAATGAAAACGAATAAAGTTATTGTTTACGTAGTAAGTATCCATCGAAGTATTTTAAATTAACCGAAATGTAGAAATTTTGATATTACTGGTGATATCTATTGTCTAAACGAGAGCGAATGAGGCGGCTACGCTCGTTGTGATTATATAAGTAGGTACTTGTTCTATGCATCAACGCAGTATCTATTAATAGTAGATCTGTGAGACAAACAGTCGCACACAGTAAAGATTGTCGCCCTTTGGCGAGTTTCAAAATGTTGCTAACAAATAATAATTACTGACAGAATTACTGAATGAATTTCGAGCTGTCAATTTTGAGTGATTTGTGAGCTGTAAGCTCATTTAGGTTGCTATATGTCAAAAAATAAATTCCTTACTACCTAAGTTATTTGTTTGTTAAAATATTTGACTTTTAAAAATTCACATTTTTAGGTTGAAACGGGAGGACAAAACTTTATGAGAAACTTTTATATGAAATGGAACATGGCTTGAAGTTGAGTACAAATATTGCTTGCTATTAAAAACAATGAAACACGTGGTCCCTTTTTTTATAATATGGCATCGCAAAAGTTGCGGGGGGTTTGAAGTTTTTATGAAACGATATGACATGAACGTTTTAAAGAAAATACAATCACAATTATACGGATCACTTACAGCTAGAACTGCCAACCGTACTATACCTAATACTGTACTTTATTTCGGATGTGCGTACTATAAACTGTTGAAGAAACATATAGTACACAAAAATACTATATTCAGTGATCAATCTTTATTTTTCAACACCGAAACTAATAACAAACAAATTCCTCATTTTTTAAAATTTATGAACGCACTTTAAGGGTGGCTTGCATCAATTATTTAAACTCTATTTAAGGATTTGACATCTCGCTTGCACCAACTATTAAATGGTTGGAGCGAGCGAGATGTCAAATCCTTGAATCAAGTTTAAATGGTGCAAGCCACGCTAAGATTACCTTTCGAGTTTCAACTGATGCGATGTTCAATGTGCGTATAACCAAAGCGCCTGTCTTGAAATAAGATTTTGAACTACATAAATTTAAAGGTTGAATGCGATACCTACAGCATGTGACACTTTTATTGCACACAAAAAAGTGTTAAAAAAGTGCAAAAAAAAGCAGTTTCTGTAAAAATTAATAAGCAACAAATATATGTCTATCTTTGTCCATTTTTTACTTTTTTCATAAAATACTACATTTTTTAAGTGTACTATATTTTTTTAAAGTTTATTCTGAAAAATACTATAACCAACTGAAGAAATGTTGGCAACCCTACTTACAGCATCGTTCACCTACAGTTAAGTTGCAGGTAACACTTATAATAAAGTGCTTCTGACAGTTTATCTGTTACTTATTCACGGCTAAACCGTTGCAGCAATTTTGGTGAAATTTAGAATAAACGTAGATTCAGCCCTGGGGAAAGACTATATACTACTTATTTCAGTTGCACGCCGACGACGTCGCGGGCAACAGTTAGTACGATGTAAACATTGAAAAAAATAGGTATTTTTATTTCTAACTTTAGTTTAAAATTTACGCTTATCTACTCAGGAGGTAATTATTTTGATTATTAAGATATTATGTTTAATACAAAATCTGAAAGAGGAAAAATATAAAAAAATAATAAGAAGATAATCAACAAAAGAACACCTGGATGTTTATATAATCAAATTAAAGTACTCGTAGAATTTCCAAATCAATAAATAATATTGCATGATAAGATATAATTTGTTAAATCTTTGATTAAACAAGTAGAGATATAGAAATAATCCTATCCTGATATTGCTTTGTGTACCTAATTGACAATAATTTTTCTCTAATTTTTTGATAGCTAAGTTTTTCCTGTACGTGTGTTTTTGTTGTGAATGGATGAATAAAGCGGTTTCTAACCCCGCATGTGCTACGTCTCGAATTGTGGTTTACACGTACTGTTTGCGTTCAGCGACACAAATAATATAAACACCGTAGAGCTCGTAGCCTTTACATATATATATATCGCACACTTTATCTTATACTGTCACTTAGTAACTAATTAATTTGTGCTGTCATTATCCGAAACTTTTATTAGTTTATTTTTTATTATTTAGTAAATTAAGATTTTAGTTTCATCTAAATTATAGTCACTCAAACATTACCGTTAAAAGTTAACGTCTTACCTAATGCCATCGAATAGACACAATGAATTATTGTCACTAAACTATATTCCCATCTCCCTTTAGTCCTAAATTGACTAAACAGAAAAATACCTACGTGCCGCCGTGGATAATATTCCTTTTCTCTTCGCATAAAATCGTCATTTTGGGCTTAGTGCTGCTATTCCACAATTTAAAAAAGTATGTTAATGTTTGACATGATTGAAATAACGATAATTTTTAAATTAGTGACGGTTTTCCAACAAAAATCAATAAATTTCACGTAAAGAAATTTAGTTCAAAACTTTTTTTTTTCAGTTTATACTTAGCGTCATTTTTCCAACAACCAATGTAATTTTATACACAGAAATTATTCAACCGAAGTTTTTTATGTGTTTTGATGCGTTTCCAATACATTTTATTCTTTTGAAGACTAATATTCTAGGGGAACAATGTATTTTTAGGTATAATACCGAGATGTGCTTGTTCTTTGATTGAAAAATGTAAATCGTTAAGATAAAAAAAAACAAATTTATCATTTTCATATGACTGTCGCTATAAAATAACCATCAGTGTTGTTAAGAAACAATCATCGTTGACATTTGTATTTCTGTATTTTTATTGTTAATTTAAGTTTTTTTACTTTTATATACGTTAATTGTGTTTTATAACAGATATTACTATTAGTAGTGTGTGGAATATGGTTCGCTGTAGTGTTAAGGTCTGCAGAAACCGCCGCGATAGAAATTCTCCTCCGGTAACATTCCACTCGTAAGTAGACTTATTTCGCTATTAATTTTATATATTTGAAATATATTAAATTTGAAGATATTTCTAAAGATGTCATAGATGATAACTATGTATATCTTTCGCAACAATATTATGATTTATAAATAATTTTTCATATTTATTTGAAACATAACCTAACACAATCTAGTCATTAATGATGTCAGTTCTTTATAATTTTTTACCCTAATTATCAAATTAAAAAAAAATAAGATGAAATATCGAGGTCGTAATTAACCCTCTCACGCTCTAATATGTCATCCTGAATGCAATGTGTGATAGTTCGTAACAAAGAGAATGTAATTGGTTCGTAATACTGATTTCGATAAAAAACACTTGTATTGAATATAAATCAAATTTTAATGGATTAATGCTAAATCGATCTTAATATGCAGGTAGGTATATATTTAAATATTACTAATTTCAGATTTCCCCGTAATCCTGTAGCAAAAAAAATTAATTTATGCCATCAAACGACTTGGCAGCCGTCGAAGAATAGCAGTACATGCTCAATCCATTGTCGGATTCTTTTCAAACCTACTCACTTGATACCATCTGCAATACCTTTTAAATATATTTAGCGATGTAAGTAACGTTAATATAGACATCTATTATTGGGTTTAAAACTTCTTCATTAATGTACTCTTTTTTTTAACATCATGTAGAATGGTAATAGTCTTCACGTCTCAACTAGACAACATCGAATACAAATGAGAAGAAAATGTGGCATTAATGAAAATGTATTACCGAAGAAGAAAGTATATTTGGTGAGTGGATATTCATAAAATACATTCAATTTTTAGAACATTTTTTAATAATGAAGACGGTTCGAACTTGTAACATCAAACTTAATGGTAATAAAATATTTGTGTAAATATTTCAGAATAAAGGCACAGCGTACGGCAGGAACTACGTATTAAAAGTGCAGAATTTATCTCCAATTAAGAGTATTAAGTATTAAGATTTATTGGGTATTTTCTGTTAATTTTTATTTTTAAATATTAAGCCTATAGCTTAGTCTATATAAACTCAATATATTTGTTGTATATTCAATAAATATAGAAATTCATGTAAGTACTTATGCACCCAATGTAGTAAATAGGTAGAGCAGATTATTTCGATTCGAGCATACATTATTTATTATTAATATAGTTCTCAGTTGGCTACTCCAAAAGGTGGTCCGAAAAATTATATTAAATTAAGCCTAGGGAAAGGTTAGGTTACTTTTTAAAACCACGAGGACGAAATTGCGGGCAGCAGCTTGCATATAATACTATCATTGTTGATATATTTTATGATTTAATATAATTTAAATGACATATAACATATTCATAGCTCTGCTAGTCCGAGCCCTATATACATCAATAAGTCGTATAGCTCCGCGCCACCAGTTCAACAACAACAAAACATTAAGTCAAATGACGACAATCATACTATAAAACAAACGATTTCATCGATGACAAAACGATAGTGAGGAAATAATCTTCTCTGTACATCCATTTACCGGTTTTCTGAATATTATGTTATGTTACATTAACCAAATTTGTAAGGACGTTGAAATAATGATACCCCATTGTGTTTCTCGTCGGAGTGTCTCTGCGTGTAGGTTTTCCTTTCAAACTTAAGGTATATTTGATGTTCAAAAATACCTTGCAATCGAGTTTACATCTAATGAGACTTAAGAATAATTAATGTACATCTAATTGATTAAAAAAATAAAGGCTTAAGTTGTACATATGTGTTCTCATTAATTGTTATGGTTCCTGAATACTTAACACCAGATTACGCAAAGGAAAATATTTTTTCAAATGGTTTTTTTTATTGTCTTTCTGTTTAAACTATTTCTATAGTTTCTACGAATGCTCACGTAAAGAAGTAATGTCATGTTTGATAGAAAAATTGTCGATATGATCGCAAACTTTCCGTAATCTTTTAGAAACTTCATAAAAAGCCTTCTGAATTCATTTTATTCAAATTCAAATTCAATTCAAATTTATTCAAATTAATACAAATTACACCTTAAAAATTTAATACAAATCTTAATTAGATTGGTTGTTGCATTTAAACAAAGGGGTGCAATGTTAGGGAGGTGTATTTACAGTTCTCTCTTTTTAGCGGCCGCTGCACTAAGCTCGAGGCTTGTATCGCAGGTGCCTGTGCATTTGTGAATATACCATGTAGATATTTAACGGGCACTACGCCTCTTAACTTCAGACATAGAATTACTGCACCTTGACATAGAACCACTACACTTGAGACCTTTGCCTTGAACTATGACTATTTCATTCGAATTTCAAAAATCAACATAAATTGTATAATATTGAAGTCAAAAACCAATGAAATAATTGTAATTTTATGATTGATAAAAAATAATACCTATTAATTTGATAATATGCACAAATAGAGATAGAAAATTACAAAGTTAAAATACCTAAGCTAAGTGTATGTGTATGTGTGTGAGTGGGTTTGGGTGTGGGTGTGTGTGTGGGTGGGTTTGGGTGTGGGTGTGTGTGTGTGCGAGCGTTCGTGCATGTGTGTGTGTGTGCGTGTGTGTGTGTACGTGAGCGCGTTTGTCTTAACCCACAACAGCCAGAAGGTTCTCTGTCTGCGAATAGGTTTGCCCCAATAACCATCTCCGTATCACAAATTTAGCCTTGCTGGTGGGTAGGTGTTTTAAGCCGCTGAGGTGATGACAGATTTTGTTATACAGGAAGGGGTGGAGGAACGGTGGGTGACGTTTGGCATCTACGAACTTCATAGAAACTTAAATAGCTCATACATCTTAAAATGCTTCAATTAAATAGTCGTAAAATGTGGTAAAGATTTGACTAATACGGTAATTTGGCTATTACAAACTTAAGTTACGATCACTAGATTATCTAAAAATATTTCCTTCAAAGTTGAATTATAATTATTGTATGAGAACACAGGTCGTCAAAGCGAGGGAGACTATAGTAGTGGTCACATCAAGGGAATATCTATCACTTAGATCTGTGCTACCAGTGGTAGATCTGTGGAGTAAGGTAACAGATTGTACTCTGCGTTCTGGGTTTGACAACAGCGCGTTCTGTTTCTCAGAAATTGTTTCTCAGTACGAAATTCTGTACAATTTCAATTTCTTATTTCTTTTTAATAATAAATAAGTGCATAGTTTGTGATTCAATATAGGACAATCACTACAATATTTCCGCTGAAAGTAAAAGCAGTTACTTCATATAATGGAACGTCTATAGATCAGATCGTAGACAAAGTTTCACATAAGCTAAGCTTTTGCTGAGCATTTACTTAGCCCGTTTACGACTATAGATTCGACAGCTAACTTTAAACTAAGCAGGAACTCAGCAAAATGCGTGAAAAGGAAAGTCCAAAATAAGTGTAATTACGCTCTATAAATCTCAGCCCAGGAGATGCTAAGAAAGCATTACGAAATGTCTCCTTTACTTAAATGTTTACTGTTTTATAATCATGACTTTCTTATTAGCTCGTAATAAGAGCATTTATGCATTGTTACCAAACCTCGCGTGAACCACTAGTGAACGACGACACACAATTGCGTTAAAAATAGGATTACATAATAATTAATCCGTACAACCGACAATAGCTATGACAAAATTTATTAAATTGTTACTGAACTGTGGCTGTAAATTGAAACAATTTTTGAAACAACAAATTGAAACAAAACAATAATTTTTTGAATTTTTGCTGTCCGTTTGTGTAATTGTATGTTCGAGCTTTAATAAAAAACCACTTTAGCGATTCAATACAAATTGCGCACAATGTTTAATAGACTGAGGGCCTAGATTAATACCTAATAGGATATCCATACATAATAATCTATATTATCAGACCGTAGTCGCCTCAGAGTCTCTCAACTTCTCCAAGTCGCGGTCACGAGCCTAGGCGAGTGGTTCAGAGTTCTGAGTGGAGAATCGAGATCAACCCTGAGAAAAGCGCCATCATATATTTTGTTAGGGGCACGACGACCAGCGCGCCTGCCGCGCTAACACTCTGCACGATTACACTTTTTGGTCTGGATATCCTTTGGAGAAGTAAAGTCAAATAATTAGACGTCAACCTTGACAGTGCCATCACTTTCCTTCACCGTATCAAAACGATCTGTGACCGCGCTGCGTTCATCTTCGGCCATCTCAACATGCTCATTTGCGCGAAAAGCAAAATGTCCTCAGACATAAAGTAACCTTATACAAGACGTGCGTGAAGCCCATCATAACATACGCCAGCGTAGTACTCGCTCACTCTATGCTCACTCATATCAACTCCCTTCAAGTAATTTAGAACCGATTCAAGCGCAGTCACCGGTGTCTCTCCTACCGTGCGCAACGTAGATCTGCACTACGATTTAGAATTACCTACAACAGCTCAATATCTAAAAGAGGCGTCCCAACGCTTCCTTCAACGTTTCTTTTCACACCCGAACCCCCTAGTGATCAGGGCTCAGGGCGTCAGCGTACACCCCCGAGTCCCGTGATCGCGAACGCTTTCGAAGGCCTAAACATGTAAGCGTCAGTGACGACGACATTACACGTTCTAACTCGAACCTGCCCACTTTAACACCACAACCACACTGACCCCACCGGTGGAGGCGAGGACGTCCTCCGCGACACCCGTAGGATCTCACGTTTAGAAGCCCGATTACGTCCTAATACACACACACGCGAGCCTTAAGCCACTTTGTAAACTTGCCACGTAGAACACTAGGCATAAGAATTGGGCCTCAGCCGTCTCGCCGTCCAGGTCCACTAGAAAATTGACCCTCACTCGAATAGGATGCCGTTAACATGGGTTTAGGTGCCGAAAACTCCGCTCGCGACGCCTTGAGCTCGAGATTCGCCCTCCATATGAGGTATCCCTCGGCTGGAGGAATCCTCAGGCGGTTGACCATCTGGCAGGGCGCCTTTAGCGCTCAACGCTACCAATGACACTGTAAAAGTCACTAGGGCTAACAGTAAAGAGGTGGATTTTTTTTAGTCAGTTCGAGTCAGACACTACTCAGTCGGTGTAGAATCCGGCTGAGCGTCCGTAGGGATTTCTTCCCCTCTCATAAGCAAAAAAAAACAAATGCGTTCCGAATTCTGCACTCAACTAGTGACATGTATGAGTTATAGGCTGCGAGCTGGAAATAGTATAGACACTCAAATAAAAGCGTCGACCGCATAGAAGAGTATATCATTTCATCCAATCCAGGGATAGAAAAATACAGTCCACAATGTGACGTCCAAAGATCCAGACGCGTCGGCCCGTGCACGTCCCTTGAATATGAGGCTCTCATCTACGGTTACAATTAATATAGTGTAAGCTCCACATAACATGACTACTTAATGTGGTATAGGTACATGTACATAAAATTCTTACAATAAGATAATAATTGTAGCGACACTTACTTCGAAATCCACGTAGACAAAATCACGGGCAAAAACTAGTTTGCATAATAAAGTCCTAGATTAGATAAAGACAATAAATAAGCTATAAAAATAAAATTTTTAACCATTATTCGTCAGCCGTCTAAATACATGTTTAGAAATTTATAGTGGATATAAACATATAGCTGGTAGGGAAATGAGGACTAGAATAATATTTTTGTCATCATTATGCTTAATTTTATTTTTTATGAGTGAAATAAAAGCGACTACAAACTTAAACCCACGTAATAATGCATTTGACGTCAGCCTATACGAAGAAGTACTAGATCACGAGAAATGTGAAGAAGAACTAACTCATATATTTCAAAATAACAGGGGTTTGGGCTTAAGATGTAAGTACGTATAAATTTGACTTGATTCTTATGAACTACGTATTTACTGTGTTTATTGAAGTCTGTTCATTTATGTGTACTGCTTTTACTTTAATATATACGGTTGACCAGTACACAGAAATTAACTTTTGTAGATCGTAAAGTTTAAAAAATTCAAAAGAACAAAAATAATATTAAAAGACTAGAGCAATTTTGTAATTATTAGATTCTGAGTGAAATCAAGTTATTGGTAGTGGTAACAATACACTATCAGGTACTACCATTATGAAGTAAATTAAAGATTTTTATTTCAGTTCAAGATGCTGGTATTAGGTTACCAAGGGAAATACTGGAAGGTAACTCATTGGATCTGGGAAACTACCGCCAGTGTTTGAAAATAAAGGAAGACGAGGAAAATTTGAACATCCAAGGGAAATATTGTTCGATTTCACTACCACTCAATCAAGAGATACACTTTCCGTCTTTATGAGAATTGCTAGGGACTACCGAGTGGTCTGAGTGGAGAAAATTAAAAGTGAAAAATGTCTACGAAGAAAATTTAAAAAATATAGATGTATTTAATAAAAAAACATCAGAAATAATTAAATCTGGACAAAAAATTGACAGGTAACATCTACACAAATAAATAAAAGTGGAATGTCTGTCTGTGATTTCAAAAATATGGCTTTTTCTAAGTTCATGTAGCTATTTGCGAGTTATCAAAACCCAAAGAAGCAAGAGTGTAAGTGAGGTTACTTTTTATTTTAGAAAAATATCCAAATTTAACACTGATAAATCGCGGACCACGCTAGTCCGCAATATAATGTACATATTTTTTACAAATTTTTGATTTGTACACGTAATCTGCACGTTTGCTACATGTTTAAATACTGCTGTTTTTGAAGTATATTTTGTTCACAGATCCACGTCATCAGAATTAGGTGGCAGAACATTTACTGTAGCAACTTGTGTACCTAAGACTTGTACAACCAAAGAATACATTACAAAATTATTGTTCAATGTCAGCGCAATCGGTCTGGATTATACCGATAACTTCTGTCGCCTTCCCAATGACAGACCGTGGGCTCCTGCTGATTATGTTGCTGTGTATGTATGAAAAATTTACGAATCCTTTTTTACAAGATAATTTTGTTTAGGAATATTTCTCGCGTCTTCACAAGCAAGTCTGCAACTAACAATACGAAATTTTGAATCCTAAATGGGCGAAAATTATCGCAGTACACGCCAATTTTAATAGAAGTGGATGTGTGTGCGATTTACAGAGCTTTATTTACAAGAATTAGTTTCACCTATTTCTTTCGCTCATGCTGCTCTGAGGAGAGAACAGTAAATATAGTATGTGCTAACTAATGACGGATTTTATGGCGCTTTTTAGTGAATCTTGTTTGAATGACTTAGTAAAACACTCATTAAACATCTACGTAATTGTTTATTTTATATAGTTATGATAAGACCATGGATTCCTGTCCTGCTGCTTTTAAAATATATGAGAAATTTAAAATTAACTTTAAGTATTACATTTTTAACTTATTTGTTATTTTCAATTTGTATTACTATTATTTAATTTTTAAAAAGGCATTTATCCCACAACTGAGTAACTTTTTTTTTAATATCAGTTTTTTAACAGATTAATATGTTTTCAGTGTAATATTCTCCTTGATTGGATTATTTGTTCTACTAAGCACGTGCTATGACGTTTATCATACAATAATCTTAAAAAAAGGTTAGTAATTATTTTTACATTTATATTAATAAATTTGATCGTTATCGTTTATATCGAAATCGTTGTCGAAAGATAGGGCTTATAAAGCCCTATTACCATTAATAAATAGGATATGACGAGTAATATGACGGAAAATTGTAATTTATTGTCATGTTGGTAATTCATCAATAGTTTCAGTAACATCTGTGTACTGATGAAAAACCAAATTTTTTTTTAAATCTTAACTCTAAAATCTCCACATAAGCCAGTGTCTCCCCCAAGGGCTAGGTCCCTTCAAATTTCAGTTCAGTTCAGATTTCTCTTGCGTTATCAAATAAGTGTATGACTCTTTATGGAACTTCCATACGCGATGAGCTAGTAGGCTTTCACTCATTATGATGTTGTATAATTTCGCTTTGATATCTGTAAGCCCAAACACTTAGTGCTAGAAATATCAAATATTGTTCGTTGCGTTTTATTGCCCTTTTTACTCCGAATAGGAAATGGCATGAAATGATGTACACGTATATGTGTATAATGTATATGTACTTAAAGATGATGATGAGATAGAAACATTGAATGACTAATTGTTATAACCATATCAAGCACCAGCTGTGCCCTGCAATTTTACCCGCGGTCCTCCCAAACAAGAGTAGCCTAGATTAATATATGAAAATCGAAGGTTTGTTAATATCGGTACAGCCATTTCGGAGATTAGACTGGACAAACTAACTTCATGAGCTCAAGAAAAAGCCTTCATTTGGAAATCACATAGATGCTTTGATTTTATTTACTTGTGTAGATTGTTTTATATTGACTCTATTATTAGTATTGGTCTAATACACAGTACATGTTCTTTCTTGTTTTTTTTTTCTAGACCCGAAGAAGGCTAACGCTGTCTATCAGTCATTTTCCGCCTATACTAATACGCGGCTTCTTTTTACATTTCCTTTTAATTCAAAGGCAATAGAATGTCTAGATGGAATTAGAGCGATATCTATGCTATGGATAATTTTGGGACATACAGCTTCTACACTGCAAATATCAAATATATGGGAGACATACGAAGTAATTATATTCATTTTATTTACTGCTGTCATTTTTCTTAGTTTTGTTTAAGTTGTACACTTTAGATAATTATGTGAATAATTATAAAATTGGCGACTTTGTATAAAGGAATCGACTGCATTAAAATTGTTACTTCGTAACGAAATGCTAAATCATTTACCTTTTTAATACCAATTTAGTGATAGTTTTATGGTCACGTCTCACTTTCTGTTTTTTCCTATAAACCATACAATTTATCAATCACATGGATATTTCGTTTCGTGTTCTTAATATTATCGGCAGTCATATAAAACAGTTACCTACTAAGGTACTTAAATTGTTCTAGATTCTCAGATTTTTTTTAAACTAATTAAATATCAAGTTAAATTTAACCGAGTATATTATTATCAAATGATATAAAAACTGACTGTTTCGTTGTTGGTAGAACACCTGTCTTCGAAGCCGGGGTTCCAGATTCGATCCGTGGTCAGGTAGTAACAGAAAATTAAAAATTTAGAAAACCCTCTAGGACAAAAAAACCTCTAAAAAGTAAGAAAATAATACGTACCACTTGGCCTTTTAAGTTTATGGTATAGATGACTTGTAATATAAATAGTGGTAGCAATATAGCCAAGCGTCGTCGTCGCATCGGAGGACCTAAAAACATAGATCGAAATCGGTTCATCCATTTAGATGTTACGATGCTACAGACAGACACACAGATACCCAGACACACATGTTAAACTTATAACACCCCTATATTTTCGTTGGGAGTTAAAATAGAACTTTTCCCTATTGGCTTGAAGTCTGTGTGTTACTGGGAGTTCCCCAGTTCGCTGTGTGGTAATCGGTACAAGTGCTTAATTTGGTGGGTGGAGTATTATTTATAAATAGAATTTCATGTCTCTTTCAGTGGGTAATATCGTTTCGTGGATTATGGTTAATGGCAGCCACTATCAGTGTGGATACATTTTTCTTACTGAGCGGTTTACTTTTGGTTTACACTACTTCTGGAAAGTTTAGCAGTAGTGAGTAAATAATATTAATTAAATATAATTACTTCGTCTAAATAATAATCCCTAAAGCTCACTTTTAAACAGAGTAGTCGAACTTTGAAGATGGAGGATTAAAATATTTCATCAGAGGTACTAATAATAATGATATGATTAACGCAACTGAGTTCATATCTTTTTCAGTGCAACTAATAAAAAATCTTTTTTATTTACGTCGCATCCTACGTGTGTTTCCATTACTAGCAGCTGTTGTACTTGTGCAAGCTTCTTTTATGAATCGAATAGATGACGGACCGTTATGGACATCGGTGGCAGATCTAGTAATAAGATGCAGACAGAATTGGTGGTCCACGCTGTTGCATATACAAAATTATGCAACCTCTACTCAAATTGTAAGCTAAATTTCACATTTTATTTTGTCTGTGCTAAGTAAACAAAATAAATTAATTTGTCAATGACGACTGATATTTTTCAGAATAACTGTTTACTGATATTAATATTTTCACTATAGTGATCATCGTATATGAGAGTAATGTTATTTTCAGTGTCTTCCTCATAGCTGGTATCTTGCTGTAGATATGCAAGTGCATATATTATCGCCACTCATACTCGTGTGGGTATATATGAAGAAAGAAAATCATATCAAGGCATGGATCGCTTTGATGACGGCTTTAATGATTACTCTAGCTAGCTCCACTACTTGTAACGCAATAAAAAAATTTGATAGTTCCATGTTCGGGTACTGTATCTCTTAAAATAAGTATACACATTATTACTGATATGAACCTGCCTACCTGCCAATGAGCCCTGTCAAAATCGGTATATAATTTTCGGAGGTAAACCTAGACAAACAAACAGACAGACAAACAAAAATATAAAAAAGCGTGTATGGATTTCGCTTTCACACAATATTCATATAAGGCTTAATAAAATTGTAATGAAATAATAATAACAGTTAAATTCAATTTCATTTGTTCATAATTTTTTTTAATTTGCTAATTTTTTTTTTCAGAAGTATTAATGACGATTACATGATGAAATATTACATGAATACATTGACACGAGCATCACCTTTGCTAGTGGGAATGATTTTTGGTTATATTTTATATATACTGCGTGAAAAAGATCTGAAACTTCCAAAGGTAATATCAGTTTATTTGCGAATTTCAATTATTGAATATTTCAACCACCTTTCAAATACAATTGAAAATACAATTGAAAAAAATCTCCGATTATAAATAATTACAGGTGCTAGTCGCCCTGATGTGGTCAATAGTTAGTGTAATCTACAGTTTAGTGCTCTATGCCCACTATGCTCCTCTTCAAATTGATTGGGATAATACGGTAGTTGACGTACTCATAAATTCATTTATGAGGGCCACGTGGGCTTGTGCACTAGGAATAATGATTATAGTTTGTGCGCATGGGTATGGAGGTAAGAAATATTTACCCATATTACAATAACTAATATGTTACATTATTATAAATGTTGTTCAGATTTAATAATTTCGTTCGCCTTTTTATTTTACTTGTATCTGTCTTCTTATAATTTATGTTCTATGCCATCAGTACAACGATTTATTTTATTTATTTATATAACTATTTTCTGTATCGTGCGTCGCGTCTTTATATAAATAATTTTGTGTCATCTATCAACTAATAATATGATTATATCAATTGCGAAAACGAAAACATTTTATCAATTAAATTTGCATATTATGATTATGTGTAAAGATAACAACCTTACGTAACAAGGCAAACAATAAAGGAATTTCAAAATTTAAAACTTTTATGCGACTGCATTTTATCATTTTGAAAGCGACAAATTGTTATTTGTTTCCGTTTTAAGGATGTGAAATACAAACGTATTGCTGCTATATAGCATATTTGATATTTATAGGAGATAAAATAATAATAATAAAATATTTATTTCATAACACATACATACGCAAATACTATAATTGAAATGTACAAAAAATCGAGTTAGTGTTACCTACTAAGGTTACTTTTAAGTGTACTGCAAAAGTGCTTGGATGATTCAGAAACAAAATGCTATGAGGCACATACACACACTCTTTTCACTTTTTTTATTATTTATTTTACCATTGAAGTAAAATTGCTTCAAGCCGGACGGCGGTTTATCGATCGAATCAGTTATTTTTGAAGGCGACCTCTAGTACTGCGTATGAGCATCATTGTAAGTGTCTAATTCACGACGTGGCGCGAATTTCAAATTTCGATGGATAAGGACAGGGAAATTGAACTCATTTAAAATCCAACAGCATACTTAAAACGACCTTCTTTTAAAAAAAATAGAACTATCAACCCTAATTTTCCATGTTTACGCAAAAGAGTGTGGAGAACAAAAAGTTGTCTTACAGTTAAAAATTGATATATGGAATTGTTTTAGGTCCCATTAATGAGATTCTCTCTCACAGAATTTGGAAGCTGCCGTCACGTCTGTCATATGCAATGTACCTGATCCATTACCCATTAATGTACGTAGGAACTGCAACACGTCTACAGCCGACTAATTTCACAATTGGAATTTGGGTAAATATGTATTTATTAATCCATTACTTTAGTATAATAAAAGAAATCAACTTTACTGTAATTGTTTTATGTAAATAGACACATTAGGCGCTTTTGTAATTTACCGTTGCACGTGTTTATCTTTACAATTTTACCGTGGACGGCATATCGTGGACGTCCACTATAAATCGTGCCGTGGAACGCTTTTTAATTTACATATCGTCGCGATATTTTCGTGTAAAATAACGCCACCTTGATTTTTGTGGCAGAAATCGGTAATTGTTTTATGATTATGGCCGCTATTAATATATGTATTACGTTATTTATGTCTCTATTCATTATATCTAATTGTAAGACAAAAAAAGACAACCAACGAAACGGTACTGGCAGCATCTTCTACAAAAATGAAATGTTTAGAACGGACGTATTACGTATATGTAATACGATATTTTTTGAAAAACTAGACTAAACTAATTTGTTATAATTATGTATTTGAGTAACATATTCGTTACCTATTTTGTCTTTAGACGAGTCCTACAGATTGTCTCATATTTCTTGGTCGAGTTTTTACTAGTTCAATAAAGTCAACGACATCGTATTTAAAGATAATTTCAAATTAAAACATAATACGAAAATCTCGAAACAAAGAACGTAAGCAAACCTGCCACTCACTATGTTGTTTAAAATAATTTAAGTAGAAGTACACTATACACTACTCAACGCTGCCGCGACGATTTAATAGAAAGCCTAGTTTGCCACGACAACAGCAAGTTATATGATGGACGTCCGCGACATAACGTTATCGTCGACGAAACTTTAAAAGCTTCTTCATACAACATACATTTTACTTCCCTATTATATCGTAAGGGTAAAATCGTGACGATAAAATTGGTAAACTGTAAATTATAAAAGCATCCATTAGAATCGTTTTTGATTTAATCGTACCGATAAAAGATTACAAATTATAAAACTGTCAAATAATTTCACATGTCGTACAACAAGACATAGGTTTGAAATTGAAAAAATGCCTCCCGAACCCTGGAGCCCAGACCAAGTTATTAGGGCTGGGTAAATAGTAAATGGTCCCCTCTTGCTGCTTGTTCCCCGTTAGACAACCATCCGTACTACCGTTTCATAAAAGCAAAATATCAACGGTTCGACTTCCAATTCAACAATTAATTCATATTAATTATAATTCAATCGAATCAAATGGGGTCAAAGCTTTAACTCGTGTCGTTTTCAAAAATGGGGTTTGCTATGGTAATTATTATTGCCTTCAAACGACACTTAATACCAACGACGTGTACTTGATACTTGATGACGGGCTTGTATCCGCAAACCGACGTCCCAACTCCTCCAGAAATCCTAGCACCCTTCTTATGTTGGTGAAGGCCTCTGGGAGCGATCTTGGTGTGCCAAGATGTTTTGTCCGGTAGTCTGCCACGGCTTCACATTCCAGTAGAACATGAATGGCTGTTTCTTCTGCTTCTAAGCACCCCCTGCAAAGAGGACTGTTAGTAACACCCATATTAAAAAGATGTTTGTTATTTCAACGTTTCAAATAACAACGACGTGTATGTCATTGTTATTGCGACATACACGTAGTTGGTATTGCGTGTCGTTTAGAGGCAATAGTTACCATGGAAAATCTCATTGAACCAATGAATGCAGAGTTCGTTATTGGTTTATTTTGTTCTGAAAATTTTGATCTCACAACCTGATATGTTCCACGCCCGAAAGTTGATAATAACGAATTGTAGGCGATAATGAAAATAGATGCGTTTTAGACTACGATAGGGCTATTTTTATGTTAGTGTGTTAGTGCATTATTTCTACGTCAGAATTCGTATTAGGAACGACACGACTTTTTTTTTCATTTTAGTAGTCCACTCTTAGTCCTTTAGCCATAAATACATGTTAATTAAGTCTATGATTATCTGGAAATTATGAGCTGTTTCGTAAATCGCATTTGCCTTCTCGGGTCATATTTTCTTTAAACTACTGGAAAGACGAATGACCAAACGGTTCACCTGATATTAAGTGGTCTTACTTGGTCATAGACATTTACGATATCAAGGCTAAGAATGCACATCAAATTCTTACAAAGAAATCTTCTCTCTATGACGTCATCATGATTAATTAATAACACACTATTTTTTTCTTATGAAATCAAACCTTAAACAAGAACAAAGTGACACTTTTACTTTTTCAGGTATTCCAATTTCTGTCATATACGTCGCTAACAATATTCCTATCAATATTCGCTACGATTCTAGTGGATTCACCTTTCGCTAATATAATTAAACTCCTAATGGATCGAGGTTGGTAACATTTCACTATCGGTAATAAACGTTGTCATTTATTTATGAGATACCGAATTAAGATCGGTTTCATTCACCTGTTCATAGCATTCTTTAGTTTTTTAGATTTGTAATATGATTCGTGGCAATGATATTATATTACAAAAGAGGTAGATAGGTTACCTTAGTACTAATCCAAGTAAAATTTTGTCCCAGTTACAACGTTAAAAAGTGAGACAAATATACATTGCATTACTTCGCTATGCAATGTATATTGTGATTTGTTAGTTTGAAATGCATAATTGCATTTCAAACTAACAAATCACCTGCTCTCTAAATCATTGTGATTGGTCAATTTCAATGTCTTACTACATTTTAAGCGAATCCATCACTAATTCATAGAATAATAGTAATTAATTCCACAGAACAGTCATTTAAAAAAAATATGATTAATACCTAATGGGATTAGACAGTAAAAATGATGTTTGCTTTTTTTCGAATTTCGTTTTTCTTGAATCATGTACATGAGAACATATTTATTTAAAAAGATCGCCAACGTTTTTTAATTATAAATTAGAAAATGATGAATTATATACTATTTCTTTTAATAAATGTAAACGATGATTAAAATTGGGTGGCTGCGTCATCACATGATCGTGTATATTATAAAAAAACGTTTGGATTATTAAAATATTTTAGAATTTTGAATGCGCAATAGGCATTGCATGATATTGTTGGTTCTGTAACATTACTTTTCATATTCTTTGACCAAGTCCGGGTTGGCTAATTAGCAAAGTTTGGAGGGTGCCACTTTTCGAGTGCATATAACCTATCTACATCTTTTGTATTATAACATCATTGATTCGTGGTTAAAAACTTAGAGGAGATATAATAAATATCACGTTATAGTCTCAATATTCTGCAAACTCTGCTTTAAAATGTAAAGAAATAAAAAAGAAATCCTTTTTAAACAAATAATACACCCCTTTTTTGTTACTTTGAGAAGGGGTCCAAAATCATTTAATTTTTTTGTCATCGTTTGTGTGGGTTGTCGATTTACGTTTCTGTTAGTGCTTTCAATGAGTAGATAAAGACTATATTCTATTAAAATAAATTTGCTGTGGCATGGGGAAAAATATGAAATATTTTCACTATGACTTCCTTATATTATATTTTACCATATGCCCAAATTATTAATTGAAAGATCATTGCACTAGCCTTTAAACGTAAACTATTTAGCAAAAATACTATCCATGGATAATATTTCATTCAAAAAATTCTATCGGGTACATTTTCTTTAAAATATTGTAATTTGGAATGTGTACATAACGTAAATTGAGGTACTTGTTTTTTAATGAAGTAGGTATCATTTTTCATAATATTTTATTATTACAAAATTAAATACATATATTTTTTCATATTAAATACTTACATGTATTCATTATACTTAGGTACATACATTTTTGTGTGGTACTGTGTACACAAATTGGGCCGGCTTGCCCGGTGAAACCCTCTCACTTCTGTGAGATAATAACGAATTGTAGGCGATAATGAAAATAGATGCGTTTTAGACTACGATAGGGCTATTTTTATGTTAGTGTGTTAGTGCATTATTTCTACGTCAGAATTCGTATTAGGAACGACACGACTTTTTTTTTCATTTTAGTAGTCCACTCTTAGTCCTTTAGCCATAAATACATGTTAATTAAGTCTATGATTATCTGGAAATTATGAGCTGTTTCGTAAATCGCATTTGCCTTCTCGGGTCATATTTTCTTTAAACTACTGGAAAGACGAATGACCAAACGGTTCACCTGATATTAAGTGGTCTTACTTGGTCATAGACATTTACGATATCAAGGCTAAGAATGCACATCAAATTCTTACAAAGAAATCTTCTCTCTATGACGTCATCATGATTAATTAATAACACACTATTTTTTTCTTATGAAATCAAACCTTAAACAAGAACAAAGTGACACTTTTACTTTTTCAGGTATTCCAATTTCTGTCATATACGTCGCTAACAATATTCCTATCAATATTCGCTACGATTCTAGTGGATTCACCTTTCGCTAATATAATTAAACTCCTAATGGATCGAGGTTGGTAACATTTCACTATCGGTAATAAACGTTGTCATTTATTTATGAGATACCGAATTAAGATCGGTTTCATTCACCTGTTCATAGCATTCTTTAGTTTTTTAGATTTGTAATATGATTCGTGGCAATGATATTATATTACAAAAGAGGTAGATAGGTTACCTTAGTACTAATCCAAGTAAAATTTTGTCCCAGTTACAACGTTAAAAAGTGAGACAAATATACATTGCATTACTTCGCTATGCAATGTATATTGTGATTTGTTAGTTTGAAATGCATAATTGCATTTCAAACTAACAAATCACCTGCTCTCTAAATCATTGTGATTGGTCAATTTCAATGTCTTACTACATTTTAAGCGAATCCATCACTAATTCATAGAATAATAGTAATTAATTCCACAGAACAGTCATTTAAAAAAAATATGATTAATACCTAATGGGATTAGACAGTAAAAATGATGTTTGCTTTTTTTCGAATTTCGTTTTTCTTGAATCATGTACATGAGAACATATTTATTTAAAAAGATCGCCAACGTTTTTTAATTATAAATTAGAAAATGATGAATTATATACTATTTCTTTTAATAAATGTAAACGATGATTAAAATTGGGTGGCTGCGTCATCACATGATCGTGTATATTATAAAAAAACGTTTGGATTATTAAAATATTTTAGAATTTTGAATGCGCAATAGGCATTGCATGATATTGTTGGTTCTGTAACATTACTTTTCATATTCTTTGACCAAGTCCGGGTTGGCTAATTAGCAAAGTTTGGAGGGTGCCACTTTTCGAGTGCATATAACCTATCTACATCTTTTGTATTATAACATCATTGATTCGTGGTTAAAAACTTAGAGGAGATATAATAAATATCACGTTATAGTCTCAATATTCTGCAAACTCTGCTTTAAAATGTAAAGAAATAAAAAAGAAATCCTTTTTAAACAAATAATACACCCCTTTTTTGTTACTTTGAGAAGGGGTCCAAAATCATTTAATTTTTTTGTCATCGTTTGTGTGGGTTGTCGATTTACGTTTCTGTTAGTGCTTTCAATGAGTAGATAAAGACTATATTCTATTAAAATAAATTTGCTGTGGCATGGGGAAAAATATGAAATATTTTCACTATGACTTCCTTATATTATATTTTACCATATGCCCAAATTATTAATTGAAAGATCATTGCACTAGCCTTTAAACGTAAACTATTTAGCAAAAATACTATCCATGGATAATATTTCATTCAAAAAATTCTATCGGGTACATTTTCTTTAAAATATTGTAATTTGGAATGTGTACATAACGTAAATTGAGGTACTTGTTTTTTAATGAAGTAGGTATCATTTTTCATAATATTTTATTATTACAAAATTAAATACATATATTTTTTCATATTAAATACTTACATGTATTCATTATACTTAGGTACATACATTTTTGTGTGGTACTGTGTACACAAATTGGGCCGGCTTGCCCGGTGAAACCCTCTCACAGAATATCGGCGTGAAAGAATAGCATCTATTGCTGTTGTTTCGTTCGGTGAGTGAGAGTACCAGTGGCCCATTCCTCCCCCCTTCCCCTCTTTCCCTAAACGCCGGCTGAATTACGGGTGGGTACCCGTAATTCTCCGGAAGTTGCGGGTCTCCATGGGCGGCGGTGATCATTTTCCACCAGGTGACTCGCTTGCTCGTTTGCACCCTGTCGTATAAAAAAGCTTTTAAACTTATTTTACAGGCGGTAAAGAATCGTCAGGAAATCTACAAATAGAAATTAGAAAAAATGAAGAAGCAATAACTGGTATGGAGTCAAATGAAGAATCAAGTAACATAAATAACAAATAATAATAAGAAAAATAGAATTAAATGAATTGCGTGTACTCGTATGTTAGTTGTAGACTAGTTTTAAGTCACCATTTTATTTATTCTATATCCAACGCTCTAGCTGCTAAGACTTTTCTTTATAAGCGCTTGTAGTATATACCTACTCATGAATTACAACTTTCATTTTACATACCTATATAAAAAGCGACTTATAATACGCTCAAACTTGACTACTTATTTATTAAATAATAATGTTTATTTACCGAAAGGCTGATTGAAAAAAAAATCAGTTCTGAAGTGCCTATTATCTATTTTTTTTGCATTTCTGGCGTTAATTACTAATTTTCCTAGGCCGAATTTCATTTTAGTAGGTATGATGAAATAATTCGGCTCTGGCATACACTCAGACTACAGACATGACGAAACTATAAGGATAAAGAGTATCATTTTTCATTTTCATTTTATGTTATCAGGCTTTTGTGTCGCCTGTTATTTCTCTCTACGTGTACTGTAAGTGTTTTTTTCGTTGCAATAAAAAATATTTTACTGTTTTGGAATTATGAAAATAAAGTTATTTAGTGTATCTATACTAGACTATTTTCGCTATGTATTGTAGATAATCTAAATATGAACCGCTACAATGATGTAGTGAAATTATGATAAAATTTGGCACAGAGAAAGTATGTGCTCGGAAACAGACATAGGCTTTTTTCAAAAAAACCTCTGTACATAACATATATATGTTGGTGGAAATAATAAAAGGCACTCATTTGACTATACTATGGCAAAGCGTGACTTCCGGTGTGGAAGGGATAACGCGCTAACGGAACGTCGGGGCTGGCACTGAGAGTCTGTTAGACTACGGTGTCCGGTGCGATAGCATTTCTCTGACGGATCGTTTGCCATTATTAAATTTTCAATTACCTACGTAAGAATGGTTACAAAGAGTTTTCTGTCGTTTGCACATTAACTTTGTCTTAAAGTAGTATTTTATGCAGTAGTTCGCCACTTGTCAGAATAGGTACCTATTTCTCATAGCTGAGTAGCAAGAGCACAAAGTGCCCCGTGTCTTTTCCGAGATATACATGTACATGTAACCTAACTTCATCAAGAAAAGTCACGGAAAAATTTTCCACACGGACGAAAACGAATCGAATTACATTAATGTTAAGATATTTGTATAAATAACAAAGACAACCATGATTAAATCTGTTATTTATTTATTTTAATTTAAATTTTTAATGTAATCGATATCCGTAAATAGGTATTAACTATTGTTCAGAAGAAAATAATAATATTTATTATTTAGCTGTTTGTTACGATCTTTCGTGCAAGAACAATTATAAATTTCAGTTTCAGACGATTAAATTCAGAGCAACAATTTGGTACTATTTGGCAAATAGTCCTAGTACAGATAAAAATGATTTCCATACAAATACAACATATAAGTTGTTAGTTACACATTTTAACACACTTCCTTTTTTTAATATACCTATGTATCTTTTTATTTATTTGAATTTTTAAAGAAAGGTGAGCATTTGACTTAATAGTATAATTCTTTGATTTCATGGCATAATTCATCCAGTTAGGGCAGAATCATTTCGTCATTGTCGTATATCGTAAAAATTTCTCGAACAGCTAATATGGGCCTGAGTAAGCGCGTAGAAAGTTAGAACCTATTATATCGCTTGATCCTTTTGTTTGATCAATGATTACTATTTTACCTTAATAAGATCATAGAATGGAAATGAACAGGGGTAGTCTGTTCAAACTAGTTATCGAAAATACATTAACAATAGCAGGAAGATGTTTAATCAAAGAATAGTTATAAACTTTAGCGAACATTATTTTCATTTGTAATATTAATTAAGAACACCTTTAGATAATATATTGTAAATCAAAAACATTCAAGTGATGATATTCAAACCACTGCTAGTTCTTTTGTAAGTGTCTGTAAGTACCGAATTGTGTAGTTCGTTTGTAATTATTTAACACCACTTGTACGATTAATGTATACATACACTCGTAGTATGGAACTATTCGTTTAGCCTAAAAAGGCGGCCGTTATCTGTATAAAGTAAATGTCAATGTTCTGGTTTAATCCTCAGACCAATTGTAGCTTCATGACTACAAATAATACCCCCGTTGTTAAGGTAATTGATGAACTTTCATATTTTATAAACCATACAACATTATTAACATTGCTCAGAAATCAACAGGATATTTAGTAATTAAAATGTATGATTAAAGAAAGGGATAGATTGTCCAAAGTGTGAGCAAATTATCCTAAAAATATGCTAAAACGATTAATTTAAACTAGATACAGAAAAAAATGTACAAAAACAATAAATAAATGTAGTAATGATTACAATAAACGGTGTATATTGGACTGTAACAATAATATTAAAAAAATTTGGGATTAAATACATGAACTGATGAGAAAGGATAAACAATGCTTGGATAGCATTATCTTTTCAAACTCAGGGGGAACGGGGGAAGATGGGAACATATGTAATAATTTTGCGGACACTTTTTCTAAGGAAATTGAGCACATAAAACATATTTGTAGTGATACGTGTCTTGACAGAGTTATGTATGTCAAATCATCAGAGGTGAGCATGAGGTGGCAGCCCGTCACCAGTAATTATGTGGCAAAAGTAATTAAAGGCATGAATGCAAAAAAATTGCCGGGTAGTGACCTCATCCGCATGTCTGATGTAAAAGAAATTGTAGAAAAAGTCCTGTCATTGCAAAACTAATTAACTTGTCAGTTGAAAAGTACAAATTTCCTAACAAGCTAAAAGAAGCAATTGTGCGCCCTATACACAAAACAGGTAGCCGGAAAGATTATTGTAATTATAGACCTATATCTAGACTATCTAGTATCGATAAAATAATGGAAAAATGTATTTTTAACCAGTTAGGAAACTATCTACAGAAAAATAATATTCTAAATTATTGCCAACACGGATTTCAAAAAAAGGAAAGTACTAACACTTTATTATCTAATTTTACGGATGAGATAAATAGTTATTTAGGTGATAAGAAGTTCGTGTTGACAATATTTTTTGATTATAAAAAAGCCCTCGATACTCTACAAACAGAGACTCTGCTGAACGCTATGGAGGAGTGTGGAGTGAGGGAGCCGCTCCCTTTGAACACTGAGGAACACTGAGTGAGGTAGCTGCGGAACCAGTAATTCCGCGACTACCTCACTTCACGCTCCTACCGCGTGAGGGTGGGCGATGAGTGCAATGACGTGAAGGAGGTCCGGTGCGGCCTTATTATATGTTATATATAACGTTATATATAACGAAAACCTTATTAGTATTATAACGAGTATTGGGACAGTCATTAAACAACAGATACATGCTTCTGATATTGTCGCTGTACACCGAGTTACTCATGCCGACAAAAAGGATAGTCGTCCGAAGAACATTATCATTAAATTTACCACGAGAATACTACGTGATAATTTTCTCGCTTCGGACCGAACTATGAAAGGACTTAACACAGAATATTTAGGTATTACTGGGTCGCCTTGTAAAAGATATATAAATGAACATTTAACACTGAAAAACAAAAGCTTGTTTCGTGAATGTCGCAACAGAGCCAAAGCCCAAGAATACAAATATGTATGGGTTAAGTATGGTGTTGTTCTTACGCGCAAAAGTGATACCTCTCCCGTACTTGCCATACGTTCAGAAAACAATATCACTAAAATTATGTAATGGCTGTTTTTATTATTATTGTTACCTTTTATGTCTTAAAATAAAAAACTGCAATTTATTTTCTTCTAAAAGTGTTACTAACATAATAAATAGACTTAATTCTGTAAGAATACTCGTATATTGTGGTGCCACAGATATTATAGGCATAATATGTATAGTGTATAAGATTGCAATATGTAAATCCTATCACAAAAATGTTATTTTCAATGTAGGCCATGGGATATTTTTGGGGTGTTATTCTGGTCCATATTACATGTAACAGAAACCGTTACATTGCGTGAACTATTAACACATTATATGCTTTGTTACTTTGTAACATTGTTAGTGCAGGTAAACAAACCCTCCCGCTATACTAGCAGTACTCTAATTAATTTCAATAAAATCTTGTTCAATAAAATAATGATCTAGTATATATATATATATATGTATGTATTTTGGGTAACACGTATTATCACTATAATAAATTTTTCAATATATTATTTAATATCACGTTCCATATTTTAACAAAAAATTCGATAATCAGAGTAATAAAAATATACTATCTGTTTATTATCAAAACTGCCGTGGTCTAAGAATCAAATTAAATACAATATACATGAACATATTAATGCACACATATGACTTGATTATACTGACCGAAACATGGTTACATGCCGATATAACTAATAACGAATTCGTAGACTCCAGGTATTACGATTATCGCGCCGACCGCAGTCGAGTGGCCACTGAACGTCGCGATGGTGGGGGCGTGTTGGTTGCTGTGTGCCGCTCGCTCTGCACCTCACTATGCACACCACTTGTCCTACCGGCTATTATTGATAATATCTTGATCGAGTTACGTATAGGAATGTCAAGGTATATTATTAGCGCAGTTTACATACCTCCACGGGTAAATAATGACATATACTTCGAAAAAATGAGGGACTTTATAAAAGATTCTTATTCCCCAAATATTATTATATTTGGCGACTTTAACTTACCCTATCCTGAATGGTACATAGATGAAGGTCAAGCAAAGCCCTTAAACTTAGGTAATGAACCTGCACACTCACATGTATCTAATTTTATAATCCTATTTAATTGTTTACAAATTAATACCTTCAGTAATTCTTTTAACAGACTGTTGGACCTAAGCATAACAAATATCCCCGATTGTACAGCCTACTCAGCGCCATTAACTTTAGTACCACTGGATGAACACGACCCTCCATTTTATGTACTGGTTCCCCTTGAGGTTTCTGAAAAATACGTTCCTCGTAATCCACAGATTAAATATTGCTTTAAGAATGCTGACTACATAATAATAAATAAATGTATTGCTGACATTAACTGGAATAATTTATTTTATAATGAAACAGCTGAAACTTGTGTTAACAAGTTCTACGAAATTATATACAGTATCATACGCGAACACGTTACGAGAAAGCTATTAAAAAATTCGAATTATCCAGTATGGTTTACGTCATCACTGATACTATTACACATTTTCAGGAACAAAAGTCAGGCATGGATTAAATGGAAAAAATATAGAAATAAAAAAGCAATCGCGTTTATGCTACAATAACTATATTAATTCTGTGGAGGATAGTATTTAAAACAACGTTAAACACTTTTGGACATATATTAAAAATCGAAAAAAGAGTCGAATGTACCTAATAGTATCCAATATTTAAACGCTAGAGCAGACAACCCTAAAGATGTATGTAACCTATTTTCGCTCTTTTTCCAGTCAGTATTTTAGCCAAGCAGTGTGACGGAATCTTGTTGTTTCGGTGGGATCAGCGAATTAGACTCAAGAGCACTTAATGTTAATGTGATTTGTGACGTTACCTTGGTGTATGATGATGTGCTGAGGGAACTTAAAAGTATAGATGTTAATAAAGGATCAGGTACGGACAATATTCCACCCATCTTCCTTAAAAATACTGCCGAATCTATTTCTGGACCCTTACATACACTATTTAGTAAATGTTTAAATCAACGTGTATGTCCAGCAGTGTGGAAATCTGCCAGGATTACACCGGTACATAAAGGTGGACCTAAAAAAGTTGTAACTAATTATCGATCTATCTCTATACTTCCTCCTCTTTCGAAGCTTCTCGAGAAACTAATACATAAAAATATTTATCCAGGTCTCCATAATGCCATCCTTCCACAACAACATGGATTTGTGCATGGACGGTCTGCTATTACCACCCTGTTTGTGTACACTTCTGAACTGTTTGACAATATAGACACTACTAAACAAACTGATAGTGTGTATACTGATTTTCGGAAAGCCTTTGATCGAGTACATCATGAAATCTTATTGGAGAAAATTGCTTTTAATGGCATACGTGGTAATCTCTGGAGATGGTTTAAGTCATACATTACAAACAGAACGCAGAGAGTTGTTATTAATGGATATGAATCTGATAGTACAGCAGTAACCTCTGGCGTTCCACAAAGATCAATCCTTGGCCCGTTACTTTTTATTCTATTTATCAATGACATTGATAACTGTTTTTTGCACTGTAATTTTTTATTATATGCTGATGATCTCAAAATTTATCGCACTATTGAAAATATCTCAGATCACAATAAGTTCCAAGAAGATCTAAACAGGTTCACTGAGTACTGCAATAATAACAAACTCACACTCAGCTTATACAAAAGTAAAACAATTAATTTTTCTAAAAACATACAATAAGTAAACATAACTATTTTATTTGTAATACATTTTTGAATCGAGTCAAAGTTATTTAAGGCCTTGAAATCATATTAGACGAAAAGTTAATACTAGATTCAAACGTTGAAAATATTTGTAACTAGCAAACCCGGCCCGTTTCACTGGGCGTTAGTTTCACTGGGCGTAAAAAATAAAAAAAAAGATATTTTACTGATCCGATCGCTACCAAACTTTACAGGATCAACCGCTAGGCCAATCTGAAGATTCCCTGAAAATTTTATCGAAATCGGTCCAGCCGTTTCGGAGTCCATAAGGAACATACATACATACATACATACATTGCCTTTTACATATATAGATAAAGCCTTTTATATATATATATAAAATGTATGGTTTCGTTATGCGTGCTAGTAATGATTTTAAACGTGAATCCACCTACTTACTCCTGTACAAATCACTTATACGCTCACAGTTGGAATACGCAGTTACCATTTGGGATCCTTTTAACCACAAATATTCCGATTGCCTTGAAAGGGTGCAAAAAAAATTTCTTCGCTGTATGTATTTCAGGTGTTTCTGTAGTCGTTTATCTTATTCTGCATTGCTAGATAAAAGTAAATTACTTACATTGAAGTCCAGAAGACTGCAACTGCAAGCTATATTGTTGTATGACTTGTGCCACAACAGATATGACTGTAGTAGCATTATAAACAGTATTTGTTACCGAGTGACAGTCAGACCGTACATTCGAGCTTGTTGGAGCATCCATCTCTTTGCTACTATAAGATCTCGCACTAATGCTGGCAAACTGTCGCCAATGCGTCGTCTGATTGACATTCACAATGCATATTTCAGTGATATAGATATTTTTGCTACCCGCATCAATACATATAAAGTAGCTATTACAGATAAGCTTCATGATCTTAACACTAGTTTTATATAGAAGATATTATAATTTCTGGGTCTTGTTTGTCAACCACTGTAGTCATTGCCAATGTTTATAGTGTTTGGCGGACAAGTCTGGGAAAAGTGTACCGCGTCCATTACACCTACTATATTTAAAATAACTTGTGGTTGACGGTGTTGGTCTCACGATTATTTATGTTGCTACTTATGTTAAAACTATCATAGTAAGTCTCATTGTGAAACTGTTTGTTGACCCCAATAAAAAAAAAAAGTGGCTTTGGCTGATTCGGTGATAAGTTACGCACTCCATTGCTATGGGCTCACTTTTAAAACCAACATTGAAATATTAGCAAAAATACAGATGTTTTATAAAGTTACTAGTAAATAAAAAAACAAAAGAGAAATGTAAAAATGACTATAGACAATTATTTAACAATAACAATAAAATCTATATATCAGTTAAGCAAATCCTAGTGAGAGTTAAAGTATATTATATATAAAAAGTGAGTTAAAGTATATTATATAGTATATACCACTAAATCTTAATTAATGTGGTTCAGAGTACACAGTTCAAATTATAAACTCACTACCTAAATTTTATAAAGTCTAAGATAAATCTAGTAAGAATGAGACTAAGTTTCTAGAATTTGTAATCCCTGCAGAGTATATATAGATTAGATTCAATAAACAAAGATATAACATAAGCATGTAATTTTCAAATTACACTTAATAATTCCTAGTTTAATTCGCAAGTTTTTACTAAGACCAGAGATATACTACATCCAATAGTCACAAAGCAGAAGTTTATTGTTATAAGTTATTTAAGTTAAATCAAAGTTTAATAATTAAGTTATTATTTTATCAATAATAATTACTGATATACTTGTCAATCAACCAGGAGTTATCAATTAACAGAGATATCTAATAGTTGGATTAAGTTCTATTAGTTGATTCACTAGAGTTAGTAACACAATTAATGTTACATTAGTATTTGTTTAGTACTTACAAGAACAATAGTTTCTTATCCCACCAGAAGTCTCCAGGTCACACGTTGGGTGCGCCACTTTTGCAACGTGGCTTGCTCAGACCGGCAGAGTGAGGTGTGGGTTGAGTAATTGATGATGCTATTATTACTGTCACCTGGAGAGTGGTGTACCTAATTTGTTTAAGGGCGCCTAGTACACCTCTGCAATTGACATCTAATGGGATATTTATAGAAAATTAATTAATTAGACACCAGAAAAACATCACACGAAGAAACAACATTCATTTCTTATAACTTATTCTCTATGGTGGATTCAATCAGCTCACTATGTATTTATTATAAAAGTTAGTAACAATTTAAAAAAATTAAATGCTATGGTTAAACAACATTATCCTGTTTATTATTATATATATTAAATAAGAACATCTATTATCTAACAGCACATAGATATTAATTAGTTTACAGAATTATTGATTAGTATTAAAGTTTTATAAGTATTGAGCTCAGATATTACTTGTTATAGTTACAACAACATAATTTATTTATGTTATCTTAAATTAAAGAGAAGTATACCTAGTTATAAAGACTTAGACACCATTACCTTGTTTATGTACTGCATTTAAATTCTTAGTGTTACAGATACATAAACCCAAGTACATTTTATACCTTATTAATCAGTATTTCATTTCACAGAGAAAAATATATATTAGATACACAATACCTTTATGTGGAGCTAATATCTAACAGAGAATCATTTATTAGTTACAAGCAGAGTGTTATCAGTTTTATCACTGATCATTCAATAAAGAAGGAGGTGGTCATCCACCAACTGCACCTACTCCTCAGTCTTCCCCTTTATCGAACATCTTCTAGCATCACAGCACCCACATGCCCCGGTCCTCAAAGATTCCCCCTTAACAGGAACTGCGACCTGGCCACGCGATATAGCACCCAAGTGAAGAAGACTTAGACTTCTTGATAGTCAGAGTAGTGCACCAAACCATTCTAAGTACTACTTTGATTAGTTCATACTGAAGTTTAGATGAATGTTGAATAGATTTTGCTACTATTCCAAAGTATTCATTACATATAGGGACATGAGGTCCACCTGGTTTCTTTAGGTGTCCTTTGAACTCTGTAACAAGCACATGTAGACATTAGGATCCTATTCCTTAGTCCTATCATCATTGCCTGCCCTTATTTACGGCTATAGTACTCACCATGGGTTCCACCATGAGATTACCTCAACTACTTTAACATATTATTAACTTAACTTACTCATTTATTCTAATTGGGGTTGCTACTCCCAAACAAATACAGCTAAGACTATCCTAGGCGACATGTGGCCTAACTTTAAGTTTCTTCATGAGACTTTGTTGAGGCAGCTTGTCCCGCAGCAGAGAAAAGAAAAAGGAAGCTATCGGATACGAGACGCTTTTTATACCCCACGACGAAGGTCACCTATGCTCCTACTCCTGGAACAACTAGTGTAGAGACAGTGGTCGACAAACCCCATCTAAAGTTACACCTACCTAGCGAGTCGATAAAATTCATTAATTATTTCTAAGTGTATGACGTTTATGTCAACTATAGTTTTATTATTATTCGTTCGTACTAATAAGTTTACGAACTAGAGACCTAATATTTCATTAATTTAGAGCTTATTCTATCTAAAAACAAAGGCTACATATTTAGAGTCTATCGATATGTTTATCGAACATATCTTTACATCCATACTTCTAAGTATAGATAATCTAGACCAACGGTACATTTGTCATCGAAGCCGTGTGCGTGTTCTAGAATGTTGTAGAAAGTTCTATTTACAAACGAATTATTAAAAATAATACTGAAGGTCTAGATAATTCGTAGGCTGTTATTTATGCATTAATATCACTCAATTCTCAAAGATACTATATTTATGACAAATTTATTCCTGCTGAAAGGCTTACGGTCAATGCTTCAAACGTGATTTAAGAAAGCTAAATTGGTCTACGTTGTCCATGTCCATCTGTCACAGTGAATGTTGTTTGTAAACATTTAGATTAAACAAGGAATGCTTTATTTTCTAGATAACAGAAGTTAAAAGTTATTTTATCTTTTAAGTAATTACGTGCATCTATAAATATTATAAGTTATTGTTCTCCATGTCGGTGGAGACTCAATATGACTGCTATATACACTAAAAATAAAGTAAAAACAGGACGGAGGGTCTCCTTCTCAATGTTGCGATGAGGAAGGATGCTGAGGTGATAGGGCCTACCGCATCGACCAATCCGCAGTTTGCCCCAGATGTATTATATGTCCTCTTCAAAGGACTCCACAATTCGATCAATATTGAGGTGTTATATGATTTAAACACACAGCACCTTCCTGTCTTAGTGGTATGTCGGCAAATGTCGCTAGTTGCGGGTTCGCGAGTGGTCATCTAAGTAGTCGATTAAATGGGCTCGACACGAGTCAGCAAGCCCGAGTTTCCAGTTAAGAAAGAGAAAAATAAAGTATGAAAAAATTGAAGCGTTTCATTTATACGATCCACTGATCAAGTCTTGACACGAACTCAACGTATCCACTACAGTCGGAATTGTCTGTAGATCGATTTAGAATCTCTTTCAGCCGTCGTTTTTTCCGATTTTTTTTGGTCTTGGTCCCTTTTTTCATAACTCATGTCATAAGATAACCATAAGATTCCAATATATTCATTTAACAAATCTAAATGCAAAAAGGAAATAATATTACTGTTACTGAGAAAATCCTGTGATGACACTGAAGATCTTCTCCACCAAAAATTTTACAATATAGGAGTTTTTGGGAGCAAAAAATCGACCTAATTAGGTCTCAGTTATGGGAACATTCGTTTACTCCATGTTTTCACGCGCTTAAAACTTATAAACTCATCTAATTTCACAACAGTTTACCTTCTCAACAGCACTTATTGTAATTATGCGCCATCTATTGCATACGTTCTAACTTTTAATGACCAATACACAGAGATATATACGAAAACTTCATATTCGTTTCGTGCATCAACATTTCATGTGCGGTGTTGAAGAGGGCGTTTACAATATAAACGAAATACGCTTTGGTTAGAAAAGTTCTGTAGAAGTGGCACTAGGTGGCATTACATCTAATCGGGAAGCTATTAGAGACCCTCTAGTCAGTCTGGCACTCTCCACCATATTTCATTATTTAGTAGCAACTACAAATATTCAAATTGGAGACCGTCATTATTATTAGTCGACTAATTATTAACTAGACGGTCTCTAATTATTACGAGTTATCTAAAATTCGACTTTAATTTCGATAGAAAAGTAACTTTTATTATAAAAGATGGAGAGTAGTGAAGATGAATAAACTATAGGTACATTATAAGTTGATAACAGTTATTTTAATGGCGCTCTTCATTTATTTGTTATGGTTGGTTGAGAATAGTTACTGTTGCTTTCAACACTGGCGCTTTTCAATTGTTCGTGATAAGTACCTAAGTTTACTTATAGGGTAGCTGAATTGTGAATTTTCTAATGAAAAGTTGAATTCAGACTGCTAAACTCTGTCTAGAGGGTCTCCAAATGTTATACAAAAATTTTATGATTATTTCAGATTATTTTAAATAATTATATTGAGATTATCGGACAACAAAAAGTCGAAGTTGAAAATTGATGCATATTTTAAATACTCTATTACAAACTCTATCCTATTCTATATGATATATCCTATACTATTCTAGGATCCTGGAAAATTATAAGAGCAACAATATTTGTAATCGCGTTCTCGAGAACGGCTCTAACGATTTAAATGAAATTTAGAATGGAGGGGTTTACGAAGGCTAAAAATAGATCTAGCTAGGTTTCATTTCTAGGAAAATTGGTTTTCACACACTTAAACTTGCCCATGAAATGTGTTTGGTAATTTCGCAACAAAGCTTACCTTCTCTATATAACTAGCTCAAGTTTAGGTCTACCACGTCGAAGTCCGCGTGTTCGAATCCTGAAATATATTTAAGCTTGTTTATTTTTTTTATTTATATGTACAATCAAACCATAAGACTCCAAACTCGGTCGCTTAGGTACTGAAATTTTAAAAGACCCCACCGATCCTAAGTCTGCTAAAATTTTTTCAATTGCGAATTCCACTCTCATAAGGTTCCGTACTAATTTATAAAATGGCGAATTTCTAATTATGATGTGTGGAGATCTATATGACTATAGGACTTTCTTTATATTTCTTGTGTAAACTTCAGGTACGTCTTTATATTTTCTGAAAATTATAAAGTTTTAGGCTTGGTAGCTTTGAAGAAAGAAAGAGGGTGCTCAGGTTGAGCTCGAGTACTCAATTTTCCCTTTCTTTAACTGTCTCATGTAAATTTAAAACATTATCTAGTGCAATATATGTAGGTTAACAAGATGTATCATTATGTCTCCTTAATTTGTTTCTTGAGTGGTAGGTAGGCGCAGTTGCTCGGGATAGCTACTACCATCTTGCCCGCTAATCCTGTCACCAAACAGCAGTGCTTCGCTGTTGTGTTCCGGTGGGAGAGCAATCAGCTGGTGACATTTCTATCAAAAGAGGCACAACATCTTAATTTTCAAGGATGCTAACGCGTTTGCAATCTGAAGTACTTTCTTAGGGGGTCAACTGAGGAAGCGTGCTCGTCGCGACCCCTGCCAGCCCTTTTCAGGGCTGCAATTCCTCTTCTGTGCATACCATGCGGGACAACGGAAATGATTATGTTAGGGCGTCCCCCGAAAGCGACGTACACCGGTCTGTCCCCGCTGGTGTGTGCAGAGTGCAGTTCGGCGTTGGGGACCGCCACCCAACACGCTGTGCACCTAGTGGCGGGAGGTGGAGGGAGGAGTGCAGAGTAGCTGCGTGGAATGTGAGAGGTGGGATTGAGGAGAAGATGAATGAAGTGATTGATATTATGGAAGAGAAAAGATTGGATGTGTTATGTTTGAGTGAAACCAAGCGAGGCGGCAGTGAACTTGCCGACTTGCCCGGAGGAGGCATCGCTTTGTGGTCAGGGGTACCACAAGGAGATAGGGGATGCCAAGGGGTAGGCGTTTTACTGTCCTCTCGTATGGTTAATTGTATGACTGAGTATGAATGTGTAAATCCCAGACTGCTCCGGGTACGCCTCAAGATTGGGTTGACAAGAATTTTTGTTTTGGCAGTATATGCCCCAGTGTCCTCTGTCGGTTTGGCTGAACTAGAGCAGTTCTGGGAGAATGTTAGAGAAGTTCTAGCGACGGTTGAAGAGAACGAAAGAATTGTTGTGTGTGGAGACATGAATGGATGGGTCGGGACAGCTCGAACAGGATTTGAGTCTGTTCTAGGCAAATATGGAGATAAGAGAGTGAATGATGCTGGTAAGATTGTGTTAGGACTGTGTATGGAAAAGGATCTTTTTGTGGCTAATACCATGTTTGGGCACAAGAGAATCCATCAGTACACGTGGGAAAGAAAGGGTGCGAGAAGTATGATTGATTTATTCCTGGTGGATGGCAGACTTAAGAAGCAGGTAATGGACACAAGAGCGTATAGAGGAGCCGATCTCGGGACGGACCACTTTCTGGTGATAACCAGAATAAGGGGTCTGTTCGCAGCATGGCGGCATCGCGTAGTGTCCAAACCTGCAGCGGTTAGCCGCATTAAAAGCTGGAAACTGCAGGATGCCACTACCAGGAATGAATATGAAAGGGTATTATCCAGTAAGCTTGATGATAGATTGAAAGTGATGAGCGAGGATGTTGAAGAATGCTGGCAGAACCTTAGAGATAGTATGATTGAGGCTGCGAAAGAAGTGTGTGGAATGAATAAGAGTGGGAACGGCAAAAAGCGTGATGTGTGGTGGGATGATGAGGTGAAAGTGGCTGTGTATAAGAAAAAGAAAGCATGGCGAGACTACCTTGCTACTAATGACTGTGGTATGAAAAATTTGATGAAAGACAGGTATAAGCTGCAGAAAGCAGAAACGAAGGCACTAGTGAAAGAGAAGCGTGAAAGGTGTAGGGTGTTAGATGAAAACAAGATGTCGGACAACTTCGAGGAAAATTCCAAATTATTTTGGAAAGAAGTACGTAAGTACCGAAGTGGTCCGGCACCTTGCAGAATGAATAAAGTGCGTTCGAAAGACAACAACCTGCTTACAAATAAAAAGGATGTTCTGCAGCGATGGAGTGAATACTATGGAGAACTGTATGAGAGTGGCGACTCCGTCTCTGATACTGAGAGCGATTGTAATGAATTGCCACACTCGGACCAGGGACTGGAGGATGCCATTAGTATGAAAGAGATTGAGAAAGTGATAAGAAGTTTGAAATGTGGAAAGGCAGCGGGAATTGATGAGGTGACTGCTGAGATGATCAAGTATGGTGGTTCTAGGGTCTGGGATGCCTTCTGTGCACTCTGCAACCTTTGTTGGCAGAAGGGGGAGGTTCCAGAGGACTGGCGCACGGCAGTCATAGTACCTTTATATAAAGGGAAAGGTTCCTACCTAGACTGTGCGTGCTATAGGGCCATCAGCTTGGTCAGCTTAGCGAGTAAAGTCTATACTAAAGTATTGACTGAACGTATGAAAGGCGTTTCAGAAAGATATTTGTGGGAGGCGCAAGGTGGATTCAGGAACGGTAGGGGTTGTATGGATCAGATTTTCTCGCTCCGCGTTATCGTGGGAAGGTTTCTGGCTTTAGGTCGGAAAGTTTTCTGCGCTTTCGTGGATCTAGAGAAAGCATTCGATAGAGTAGTGCGGAAGAAATTGTGGAGTCTTCTGCCTGAATATGGTGTGGAGGGCTCCTTACTGCAGGCTGTGAGGTCATTATATCGAGACCACAGAGCCTGTGTAAGGATAGGCGGGGACATGTCGCCCTGGTTTGAAGTCTGTTCTGGTGTCAGACAGGGCTGCGTGATGTCTGCCTGGCTATTCGTGCTGTATTTGGACAGTTGCCTCCAGAGATTGAAAGGTAAAAGTGGTATGGAATGTGGTGACACAGTGGTAAACTGCCTATTGTACGCTGACGATGCTGTGCTAATAGCACCATCAGAAGCAGAGTTGCAGACACTAGTCACGTGCATGAAAGAAGATTGTGAAGTAAAAGGATTGAAAATGAATGTGAACAAAACTAAGGTTCTGGTGTTTGAAAGAGAAGCGGTACAAACGAGATGTGTGATTTGTGTAAATGGAAAATGTCTAGAACAGGTGAATGAAATTGTGTACCTGGGGAGTGCGTTTTCGAGGGATGGAAGATGTGAGTTGGATGTGGAGAGACGGGTAGCAGCTGGCAATAAAGTGAACGGTGCTCTGTCCGCATTAGTGGGTAGTGTGAATATATCTAACACTGCTAAAATGGCCATCCACAATGCGGTGTTGGTGCCAACTTTGTTGTACGGTAGTGATGCCTGGATATGCCCAAAATCGAGTGAAAGTATGTTAAATGCTGTGGAGATGCGGTCTCTCAGAAATATGTGCGGTGTCACGCTTGCTGACAGGATAAGCAATGATGAGATACGCAGTATGACAGGGTTGCACAACAGTGTTATTGTAAAAATGAAGAAAGGAATGCTTAGATGGTTCGGGCACATGGAAAGAATGAGTGATGAAAGACTGACGAAGAAAATATACAGAGCGAAAGTGAGTGGTAAAAGAAGCCAAGGAAGACCAAGGCTGACATATGAAGATCAAATAGCCAGAGTGTTAGCAGACGGAAATGTCAAAAGCACCCGCATACCTAGGCGAAAATGTGTGAGGAGAATGATGAGATTTGAGGAAGCGAAAGAGGTGTGTAAGGACCGCGACTCCTGGCGCTCCGTCCTCTCTGACTACCCCGTTGGGGATACAGCGTGAAGTTATGTTATGTTATGTTATGTAAGTACTTTCTTCACCTCGATATTGTAAATGTCCATGGGTCACTCAGTCCGTTTATCATTAGAGGATTGCTTGCTCGTTTGTTTACATACCCTCAAAAATATTTCGCATCAATGCATGTCCATGAGCCACTAAGACTGTTTATCATCAGAGAATTGCTTGCTCGTTTGTGTTCAAACCTTCAAAAATATTTAGCAATAATGCAATTCGCGCTATAGTGCGTTAGCCACAAATGGCCAAATGTGGGCAAAGCGAGCGCGTCGAGCTCGGGAAAAACTAGTAATGAAGGAGTGCTACTAACTGTTCATATTCATGGTTACATAGGAATCGCGCAATAAATTGAATAAAAATATTGTACGTCATATATGACGTACAGTTCCTGAGAAATTCCACTGTGACAGACGGACAGACGAAAAGATGAATGAGAGATCTTACAAAGGTCTTATTTTTCCTTTTAAGATACAAAATCCTAAAAAGTATAATTCATCTGCTGTTACAGCTTTCAGCTGATAACCTTGCTTGCTTCCTATTGAACAGGAAAATGCAATTACCCTTTGTAATTCATGAAAACTTGGAGGGCACTCATGTTTGTAGTCATATGCGATTTACTAGAAATTTAGAAAGGCACTCCTTGCTTTGTTTTACACAATCATGTATTATCGTTTAGCCTACAAATGCGTTGGGGTATTTAGGCGTTCGATTATATTATAAATAAAAACCGACTTCAAAATAAGAACTTTGAAACTTTGCCAATTTGTATTATTGTGCGTGTAGTTGATAAATAATTTGCAACGACCTTTAATAACAAGTATACATTTACTGACCACTTTTTGCAAAGGTTGGAAGCCGTCTACATCTAAATGAAATCTAATGAATATTTTTATTCTTAATTTTCACAAAATATAGGAATAAGTTGTTAACTTAAACATAAGAATTAAAGTAAGAAGCCAGTCTGTAAGACTAGATGTGATAAATATTAATTGGATAATTTTTTATATTTAAAAATGTACTCGAACCCTAGACTTTTTGATGTGTGTATTAGCTTTATGAATTTGTTCCTTTATCATGGGGGATGTTCTCACATCCCCTACCTCCCCCCCCCCCCCCTCCCATTCCCTTACAACCCTTAATTAATCGGGACAAGTCCTAACGTTCTTCCGTTCTTTTGTTTAAGCAATACTTCTGATGATGGCATCAGATCTTAACTTTTTTTATGACACGACTCCGGACATATCCTCCTTCAAATAAAAAAAAAAAAAATCAAAGTTAAGTCATAAATGGCGGAGAAATCAGTAAATACACATCTTTTAATACATGCTCAGTATTTCACTGAGCAAATATACAAGATCTCCAAAAGTTTATTGATTATAAAATTGTTAGCCACTTCTTACATTCCCAATTTATATAGGTACTTTAGTATTTTTGTTATAAAAGCCAATAATCCACACTACAGACATTTTGTGATCCCTTTTAATCCCTACAAAAAAGCGAACTAAAAAAGGTCAAGTCTGAAAAACAAGGCTTAACATGAATGTCGGAGAATAGAAACGAAACAAATAGTATGGTCTCAAAAAGTCAAGTATTATTATTAGGACTAAATAATTAATTTGTAAACCATCAAGAAAGTAAAGGAAATGATTAAAAGCAATACTAATTAATGCACATATTAAATACACTAATAAACTCACTAAATCACTACGTATAAAGCTCACTAGAACATAATGTACTGGAATAACTCATTGAACACTAATTTTGACCTCATTTTAACAACGCCCGTTCGCGGATACAGCTAAAGATCTAATACTGATTGCATTAGACTACTTCCAATTTAACAGCACAAGGTGGAGCGTATAATTAAATTATTTTTGACTACCTTCATTCTAAATTGTATACAATCGCTTGTCACTACTTTACAACCACTATACACAAGGATTAAAATCAGACTCCTGTTATTTACAGCCTCATTAATACGTCTGCGACCCATTTTAAGCCCACTTTTGCTATTAAAATGTTACAAAATGATCACAAATGGCTAATTGACGTGATTAAAATTGTAGTGAAGCTAACATGATAAAGGAAGGATGAAGATGACTAGTTCCCAAGTGATAACATGCGTCAACATACCTGGATATTTAATTCAAATATTTATTAATACTATGCAAGGGAGACAGTATATACCTATAGCGCAGAGGAAGGGCAGTGGGATGGTTTTGTTTACCAATGCGAGTGACCTTGAACTATCTCTTCGCTGCCACATGAGTTTAAGTGTTTAGTGTTCGTTTATCAGGTTTTAAAAATAGACATATAATTTTAGTTCTTATGTAAATATAAGTAAAGTCACAGTAGTATAGAATCTGTAAAATAATATGGAATTACTATATATATACATATATATATAAAATACGAAAGGAAAAATAGAATTATTTACTGTAATAATTATTTACATTTTTGAAAGCTAATCGTTCTGCAGAAGGATGTTGACTTAGATGGAAACGTAGGATGACGAGATATAATTAAAAGACGTGCTTTCACTAGCTCACAGAACACATATACTCCAAGGAGAAGAATTACAACTCCATACAAAAAAGTGTAGACTATGCGCCATCTGGTAATGCTTCCATAAAATAAAATTGGGCGGATTTAAATTGTACTCTGAGTGTATTTTCTTAGATGACTGAACTAAATAAAAATTAGCGAAAACTTACTTTACTTGATAAAGTTAATGTTTCAACTGTAAAGTTTCTGCTTATTTTTATTTAGTTCAGCGGATAGCAAGGTAAAGAAACTTGGAAAGTTAATAAAACAAACAGAATTAATAATATTTTTTTTAATTTTAAATCACGAGTTCTGATTACAATTAAATGTGGATATAATAACAACAACCCTTTCAGAAGTCACTGTCTTGATCCACAATTCTCAACCACACCGATGCGAGTTTCCTCAAGTAATCAGGGGAGAATAACTCATGCGAAACACAAAAAAGCTAAAAACAAATAGAAAAAATAATCGACTGTTAAGAAGAAAATTTTTCGATTTGTAAAGTTTTTGACATTTCATCAAACAGGGTTGCTATATTATTGAATTCAATTAGTAGTTAATACGATTATTAATATCGATAACAAAATGTGTTATTTTTGTTCAAATTATTTATAAATATCTTTGTTTAATGAATAAAATATTTGATTACTGTCATTTTTATATGTAGTTTTCAAATCATTATAATATATTAACGAAATAAATGAAATTTCGGTATCAATAATCGATATCAGTACATTGATAAATAATATCAATAAATTATATTTTGTAATGACATCCCTGGTATTTTCTATCTTTTCTCTTTCTATATCTCTTGTCACTTTCATTTTGTTTCCATACAAAGTCTGCAATAGCTCCATACAAAGTTGACACCCCCTGCACTAGCTCGTGTATTTCTCCACTGACTTATTTTTTTGACATTCAAAAATACGATGTTATTATGAAAATACCACCCTCAAAAAAAAAACAATACTGCCATTTGTTAACGATCACGATTAGAACGATTAATCGAGAATATTTGATAGTAGCTAACACTTTGAATAGTACAATTACTGAAACCGCCATGCGTGCGCATTGTTTAACATTCTTTAAAAATTAAACTACAGAGCAAACCGAGACGATACGATAGAAAATCATAACAGAATTATATTGCATTGCATAATTAAATTCAGTGTAAAATGAAACATGTACAGTTATGACAATGTATCGGTCAGCAAACCAGCACCGAATCCAAGCCGATAGCTGCTCGAATCTGACCTTCGAAACATTCTGAGGATGCTTCGTTAAGAGACAAAACTCATGTCGATTAGTAGTTTTGGCGTTTTGGGCAGAGGATCTTTAAATTACAAAAATTAAACACATGAAATGGATTTTCGCGAAGTAACACCTTGAGTCTATACAATATTTCATATAGAATGTCAATCACGTGCAGAAAAGATAAAACAACAATCAGATAGTGAAACAGTGAGTTATATTTTCATACCTTATAGCAGCGGTTCCTAAACTTTTAAGGCCATGAAACACTCAATAAATCCATCTTTATTTATGGAACCCCATAGTAAACTATAACAAAGATAATATACCTACTGCGATTTAAAATAAGAGTAAAAATCCTTTGTTACAAATATTCGAAATAAAGATTAATGTGATGAATAAAATTATTTCTCTATTACCTATAAAAATTATTATTTGGCCCCAAATCAAGCATTTTTGTCATATAGGACGTATTATATAATAAAAATGGTTAAGAGTTTGTCAATGTGTATGCTTAGATCAAGTTCCACGCAAAAAAAAATGTTACCGTAAATGTCAACATATTCCAACGATTTAACGAATTTAGTGTTTTTTACATTGAAGCCTTGGGTTCCGAAAAACCCGCTTTAGGAATCTCTGTTTTATAGTAGAATTTTACGTTAGTAACTAATTAATCTGTGGTACAATATAGGATGTTCAACGCCTGTGATACTTGCATTTTCTATTTCCCTGAATTGCAAACCTACTGTAAATATATTCACCACATACATATATCGAAATCCGAAGAATAATATCTTTAACCTCGGTTTTCGCAACAGGACATCAATGTTAATTTTGAATACAATGGATTATTTATTATGGTTCCTTTTATTCAGACACAATAAAAAATGAACAAAGAAAAAGCACCTATTCCAGTTATTGAAAAATTCGTGTCTTTCAAAGTTTATTGCTTTTAGTTACGAATAATACTGATGTAGGTCACAAACGAAAAGATTATAATTATAAGCCGTTGCCACATAACAGGAAATTACATACGTACGTAACTTCACATCATTTCCCATCTGAGAAGGACAGAACAACAAGACAAAAATTATGTAAATGTCTCTATATCGTGCTAAATTTCGCTACATTTTTCTTGTAAATGTTCGATAAGGTTTTATATTCCATGAAATTTTCAAATTTCTAGATAGTTTCAGAGATAGGTGAAGAGGAAAAGGGGTTAGAATCGTCGAATTTAATACGAGTATCAAATTTATCCTTTCTTTAATTCTCTTATGAAGATTTTTAAATTGTAAGTAGTGTGACATATGTTTACTGATAGGTGGACTACATACGGCTCGCAATTAGCGTTTTTCGATTACTTTAGCGATTTACTTTTTCATTTGGTTTAATTTCCTTAAAGGTCGGCAACGCACTCGGGATTCCCTGGACGTTGCGGGCGGCGGTGATGATCACTTTCCATCAGGTGACACGCTTGCTCGTTTGCCATCTGATATTATATAAAAAAATAAAAAATTGGTTTAATTTATTTTTATTTAATTTTAAATAATTTCATTTCATTTGTTTTAATTTTATTTGACTCTATTTGGTTTGATTTAATGTGTAATTTAATATTTTTGACTGTATTTAATGCGTAATTTAATGGTTTTGACTGTATTTAATTTGATTTTACTTAATTTGATATAACTTAATCTGATTTAATTTAATTAAATTTTAATTTGATTTAATTTAATTTAATCAAATTAAGCCAGAACCCTTAAAATGTCTACACTTAAATTATCATTGGTTGTTTATATCAAATTTGCCGGTACAATTATACCAATAAAATATAAGTGTCTAATGTATTTTAGTTAAGTATTTATTTGTTGATTACGAGTAGGCGTTTTCAACAACTGCTTTCCAACGCTGCGGTAAGGCCTTAATGCCTTGGTATTTACCAATTTGTCAACTTTTATTATTGAAATTCGATTTCTAAGGTTCCTATAAAATCTGCGCATGTTTGGTAGCGCTTGCCACTTAAACTGCGCTTCAATTGATGAAAGCAGTTACAGTTTTAGCCGCAAAAGCTGTAGTTTCAGACACTGTGCAAGGATAATAATCAGTAAACATGTCGCTACAAACAAGAACAGTTCGAAATTTAGTGGCAAGTTTGAATCAGACTACTTATTATTTAGTAGATCACGTCTAGCTGTAAAATACCTGTAAAGCATAATACTAATTGCAATTGAGTAGGTAGATATTTGTGTTAATTTTGTATTTTCCAGAAAAGTCAATCCTTATTATCGCTATTACAGGTACACTTATTTTCAACAATACATTCACCTCTTGTTCGAATCCAGAACAAAGCGAATAAGAAGAAAGGATTTCTACCTAATAACAAGCAAATTACTATATTAGAAGTTCGAAATTCCCGTGCAGTTCGTTTAATGAAGTCCTCAAAGTTTGCCTCCATTAATTGGTTTCAAGAAGGAGGGAAAGTGATTAGCACATCGATTTTCAATTTCAACAAAACTTACTACTTAGTTCGTTTTATTCCAGAATTAATAAATCTTTTAATAGAATATCTACATTTAATAAAAATATAATATAGCAATATGAACAAAATGAAACGTGTATGTAACGTGACCATACGTCCCGGATTGTCCGGGACTGTCCCGGATTCAGAGTGCTTGTCTTGGTGTCCCGAGCAAACCCGAAAATGTCCCGTATCAGGAAAAAGGGCCCGAATCGGAAAAATCAGAACAAAATGGAGTTAAATTATTTCTAAAATAGCGCCTACTTACCAAACCTAACAATAATAACGTGTCTCCAACTGCATACTTATCTTAAAAAATTATCCGAAAGAAAATTAAACCGCCTTCAAAAAAAAAACGCTGAAGAGTACAAAATAACAATTCTTAACTAACCACCAAAGCTCGAGTCCAATAAAAATAACTTCATAATTACGATACACATACCCTTATAATTAAATTTGTCAATCACCGAAGTCCATGTCAAGCCTACCAAACAAATTAATTTAAATTGGTAAAAATATAATATTAATTGATACAAAATATCTTCTGTGAAAAGATATTTTCATTTCTGTATTGTACGTAACACATAACATCATCATCTATAAACAAAATATGGGGTAGGGCGTCTCGGATTAAGGCAAAAAAAAAATGGTCACTTTATAATATTAAAGTGGTGCTATATAACTATAACACGCCAAAGTGACCATTTATTTGATACGGTAAAATTAAAGTCATTATACATTGAAATGAAATACATATTATTTGGTTCCCCTAAAGCAGAACATATACATTATTATTAGAAAATAAAAAAAATCGTAATCACAACTTAATGTCGCTGGTTAGAAATTCCTTTTCACCGTAACTACAACTTTCAAATATAAAAAGTACATAATTATATTGTATACATACTGTACATATATCTATATTCATATATATAATGCATGTACTATATATAAAAAAATATTTCAAATATACAAATATACGATATATTTTACCATTTTAAAATCAAGCTCGTCAAAACAATTAAATTAAATCAAATTTTTGGATGTTGGATATGGAAATGGCAAAGGGAAACCAGCTGTGACAAGTTGATATATCGATCTATGTACCTACATATAATTATATATTTGTATTAAACGATTTTTACAGCCTGCGTAAAAAGATACTCATCTGAAACATTACATTTTTCGTTCTCTTCCAAATCAGCTTTTGAGTTTCTTTTCGTATTTAAAATGTATTGAATGGATATATCATAACACATTTATTTACAAAATTGTGTAACAATATTTATTACAGTTGCCACATCCTTACGAATTCCTCGATATTGATCTCTCTTAACCTTTTTTACAGACTCGGAGGCGACGCATAAATCAAATAACTTTTCAAGGCACGTCTTGAAGAGTTACGGAGTTGGGGTCTTGTGGTTGAGTGCTGAACAGCAGAGAGGTTGAATATATAATCATATCTGATGAACCCTTAGATATCAGTCTCTTCCTTCATTCGGTTAATGTAATGTAACTGATTGACAGGCATTCTGAAGTAACAGTACACTCGTATGTATCTACCTACATATATGTACACAAGAGGGGGTGCAACTACCCACATGTATTGTTGCGGCAATTTTTATAAACAATAATATTAAATAGTAGTGAATATCTTACAATTCATCAATAATAACGCATAAATGTATTTATTGCCTCGTAAATTTACAGTGATAACGTTATCCAATGTATTCGTGGCCTACATAAGTTGAAAATTAGCATGTTCTAAGAAACATTTCTAAACTTCAGAGGAAATTAAAAAAAGTGATAAAATAACACAAGAAAGCTTAAAAATTAGTGGAAATGGTGAATAGTGTTATCAACATACTCGTAGTCTACATATAGTCGAAATGTTATATAAACTAAAGTCGTGACTTATTTGATATATTAATTACAACGAAGACTTAATGGCACCATCTAGCATATGAAATAATTATAAAAAGAATTTACTTACATCTAAACAATATTTTGAAATAGACTTCGAACCAAGAAAAATAATTAATCTAATTTATAATTTAATATTGAGTTCAGGACAAGGAAATAATTTAACATCTTATTATAACTTAAAACTCAACATAATGTTGACTCGTAAGGCTTCTGCTCGCCAAGAGGAATCCAAACTGCAATTGGTATTGCGAGAACTAAAGATTGCGAAGGATAAATGTGACCAATTAAACAAAGAGAGGGATGACAATGAGAGAGAAGTATTAGAGACATTAGACAAAAATAAGGTATTAAAAGAAGAATTGTCAGAAATACATTTAAAATTTATAGTAGTGAGTGAGGAGCGGGATAAACAGAAATTCGTGGTAGATCAATTTGATAAATGCTGTGACGACTATGTGGTAGCATTAAACACCATATCTTCACTTGAGAAACAACTTTGTGACGCCCACCAACACATTGCCCAGCTTGAACTAATTACGCAGAAATCTGAAGAGTTAAAAATACAAAGCTTGTTCGACGAATTAATAAATAGTGACTCTACTTTTGTTGCCGGTTGTTCTAATGCAACAGTGATAGACCTCACAGGTAACGATACAATTAACTCAGTATCTGTAAAAAAGGTAGCTGTTTGCAGCAGACAAAATTAAAAAAATGAAAAAATATATAAAAAATTATTAATTAAACTTTATTAAAAAAACTCAAAAATTATTGAAAAAGCAAAAAAGATTTGCCAAGATAATTAATAGTTCCAAGCAAAAATTATATACAGTTAAACAACTAAATTTATGTACATTAGAATTGGAAAATACAAGAAAAAAATATGAAGCTGACACACATGCACTTAATTCACAAATTTCGCAATTACAGTCATCTCTTCAAACGATGTCCTCCATGTATGAGGATTCACAGAGACTGGTCGGAGCATTCTCTGGCTTTGACAAACCTCTTAGAATTTAATAAATACAATGCTGAACGTTTTTATTCCTTACAAAACCATCTCACATCGTGTGATTGCAAATATCTTAAAGGATCGCAGGTAGGGCGTGAGCCGTCGTCATCATCTTTTCTTCAATCGACCGCTTCTCAGTCATCGTTGCATAGCAGTTCAAATGAAATAAATAATTTATGTGCAGAAAATAGTTCCGTTTTACACAATAATAACAGTGTAGTGATGTTCTGCGATGAAATAGGAAAGGGCATGGGACCACTGCTGAATTATCACCTAGGACGATCAGTATTAAATAATTGTATGCCCAATGCATCCTTTTCTGAGATTATGAAAAATATTAATAATACAAATGTCGGTTGCAACTCAACTCTGATATTATTTCTAGGAAATAGAGGCAATTTAAACAAAAAAGAATTGTTACGATACTTTGACACATTATATTCTATGAATGTAAAGAATATTATACTGTTCACATTCCCTTATACTAACAGTTTGTCAGCGGAAGAAGAAAATTATTTAAGATATAAATTAAATAAGACTTTGCACAATTTATCGAGTAACAATAAAAATACTCATGTAATTGATATTAACAAGTTTAGTAGAAATTATTATTTAACAAGAGATAAATATTATCTCTCTTATTACCTTAAGAAACAGATAGCTATTTCGCTATCATATTATTTTGACATTTCTGCCAAGAATTTGGCAAAACAAACTGCTTCTATTGAGCAAACAAGTAACATAGTATTGACATTCGATAATTTAAATTAAATATTGAGACAACAGAATATTTCTCTGGCAATTTGTTAAAATTAAATTCAAATATTAATTCAATTATAAAATCAAATATTGAATCTAAGAATGTTATAAATAAAATTCCGAAATATTATTTTAGCATAATAGCCAAGAATTTGGCTAAGCAGACTGCTTCTTTTGAACACATCCGTGACATCTCCACATTCGAAGCTATTCCTAGTAATTTAAATTAGTTCATAAGACAATAGAGGAAGCCTCTAGCATACATAAGCCACAAATTGTTTTGGGGAGATATAGTTTGCTAAAACAGACAAAAATATCTAGTAATATACTATTTTCAATTAATGATCAAGAAAAATGTCCAAAAACTAACAAATGTACCACTGTGTTAACAAATAATATTAAGTGCAATGTTAAACCGCAAGGTAAAAAGAGTGTCAACGTCATCAACTTAGTGCATCAAAACATTCAAGGCTTGTTAAGTAAAGTACTAAAAGTTGAATTGTTCATGAATATCTGTAATGTTGATATTTTGTGTGTTACGGAACATTGGTTGCGAGATTATGAATACATGTTTAACTTTAGTAATCACCGGGTTGGTAGTTCGTTCACCAGAAAAAAATTAATACATGGAGGTTCGTTGATAATATTAAATAAGCAATTGGAATTTAAAGAGCGTAAAGACATTGTGGACATGTCTGTTGAACGGACAATAGATTCATAATAGTAACTGTATATAGTCCTCCATCAGCTTTATTTGATATCTTTGAAAAGGTAATGGAGGAGGTCTTATTTAAATTATCAAAATCAAATAAAAAACTTATCATTTGTGGAGATTTTAACATAAATATTTTGGAACGTGGCCTCTCCAGCATGAAATTGCTAAACTTGTTTAAATGTTACAATCTTACAAACATGTTTTTGGAGCCTACTAGAGTAACTGCTACAAGCGCTACTTGAATAGACAATATTTATACAAATTTTACTCCAATAAGTAAAAGTATATTCAATAAATTGGGTTCTAATCACAGCGGTCAATTACTTCAATTTAAAAGTGTAGGAAAAACTGTAACAAAACATAAAATAACTTATGCGCCAATAACTTCAAACAGATTGGATACTATGAGAGATACCTTAATTAAAGATATACAATTTTTATCGTTGGCTAATACTGATCCGAATGAAATGTATAACTGTTTTTTTACCATGTTTCATAGTATATTTGGCAAAATATTTACCTCAAAATCAATTACGGTTACTAAGGCATTAAAATTTGACGATTGGGCACCAACAGAATTACATAGAAATCGACAAATATTATATGATCTATATGCGGAAAGGCGATATAATGTTGATGAACAGTTTAATGATTATGTCAGGGAGTTTTCTAAAAAGTTTAAACATGATTGTAAAAATTCAAAATCAAATCACCTTAGTTATAAAATAAAAAATAGCTGCAATAAAATCAAAGCGACGTGGAAAATCATAAATGAAGAAACAGAAAGAATGAAACCACAAAAAAATAATTTTAAATTAAATATGAACAACAAAATCATAACGACAGATTCGGAAATTGCAACAGCTTTTGAAACTTTTTTTACTAAAAATCCTGTTTCCTTAACTAAATCCCTGAATTCTTCACCTGCCGCCGCTATATCTCTTTTAAAAGATAATGTACCGGCATGCAATGTTAAGTTTCAATTCAGACATGTCGGTACACACGAAATTATTAAAACCTTTAAAGCGATAAATGTAAAAAGAACCAATGACCTTTGGGGCATTTCGGTTGTCGTTGTTAGATATTGTTGCACCATATTTGGTGGTGATATTTAATAGATGCATTGACTACGGGATCTTTCCTGATTTGATGAAAATTAGCAAAATAACTCCATTATATAAGTCGGGTAGCACATCTGACTGCAACAATTATAGACCAATATCAGTTCTACCCATATTTAGTAAAATTTTTGAAAGACTTATTCTGAATCAACTAATGTATCATTTTTGTAGTAATAAATTATTACATTGTAAACAATTTGGCTTCACACGGGGGCGCTCAACAACCGACGCTGGTGTCGAGTTAATGAAAGATATATTTGAAGCCTGGGAGGTGTCGTGTGATGCTGTTGGCATTTTTTGTGATTTAACAAAAGCATTCGATTGTGTACTGCATGAAACGTTAGTCGAGAAATTGAACCATTATGGACTTGGGAATATAGCTTTAGATCTTATTAATTCTTACTTAAAAGACCGATTTCAACGGGTAGACGTGAATGGCGAGCTTTCTTCCGGGTCTATTGTGAAAATGGGGGTTCCACAAAGCTCAATATTGGGGCCTTTCTTATTCTTAGTCTATATTAATGATCTACCCTATCTTGTCAAAAATAATCATGGAATAGTACTGTTTGCTGACGACACATCACTTATTTTCAAGATAAATAGGCAACAACATGTTTCCAATGATATAAACGACGCTATCTCTAAGGCATTACGGTGGTTTAATGTTAATAATTTGCTGCTCAATGAAAGGAAGACTAAATGCATTAAATTTACATTACCTAATGTTAAGCATGTTAAAAACAATATACAGCTTGATAACCAGAAATTGGATCTAGTAAACACTACCGCATTTTTGGGATTAACTTTAGATGCCAAACTGCAGTGGGGACCTCATATCAATGACTTGTCGGGTAAGCTCTCTTCTGCAGCATTTTCGGTTAGAAAGATTAGACAGTTGACAGACGTAGATACAGTTAGATTGGTCTACTTTAGTTACTTTCATAGCGTTATGTCATACGGGATTCTATTATGGGGTAATGCAGCCGGCATTGACACTATTTTTGTTCTGCAGAAGAGAGCCGTTCGTGCGATTTACAATATGGGTCCAAAAGACTCTCTAAGAGATAAGTTTAGAGATGTTAAAATAATGACAGTCTATAATCAGTACATATTTGAAAATTTAATGTATGTTCATAAAAATATTAATAAATTTAAGAAAAATAGTGATGTACACAATTTCAGCACTAGAAATAAAAATAAACTGGTTGCACCTACGACTAGACTCCATTACATAGACTCTTTTATGGGTAATTGTATACGTTTTTACAATAAACTCCCTAAAGACAAGCTGGATTTATCTATTACCAAATTTAAAAAAATTATTAAACATAAACTGTTATCAAAATCGTATTATAACGTGAAGGATTATTTAAATGACAAAAATGCATGGGAATGATGTACCTATTTATGTGTTTACATAATATTTCTTTTATAACAAGCATTATTACTATTATTTAATTAGTTATTACTTTAGTTAAGAAAATTTGTATTGTAATGTAACATTGTGATTTATGACGAAACTAAGTGTTCTACAATGTCCCTAATGTTGAAAAGAATAAATAAAAAAAAAAAAATAAAGACATATATTCAAAACGAGACCTACGGATATCTAATTACATATTTTCTTTCACTTATTATTATTTCATTTTCATTCAATTTTGTTCATTTTTTATTTTTTATATTTAGTTAGTGTTTATTTAGGTATTTATAATAATATAATATTATGCATGAGTAAATTGTAGCACTTTTCTACCAATTATGCAACAAAAAGAATAACAGTTTTAATAACATTGTTGTATTATTGAATAATTATATTAAACGGATTTTTACTTCTCTTTGTAGTCAAAATCTATTAACTTTTTTAATGTTATCCCTTTTGTAATCTATATCTACATTTATACATATAAATAAAATTGAAAGTTTTTTCTTAAGCTAATGTGGTTATTCGCACGCAACCAAAACCCAAACACGCTTTTATAAGTTTTTTCTGTCCATCTATCAGTCTGTCTGTTTTTTCTTTGCTCGGACTAATCCTTCAAACGATGAACCGATTTTGACGGGACTTTCAGGGAGGTAGAGAACTTTCCAGAGAGTAATCTAGGTTACTTTTTATACCGGAAAATACTAAATATAACTCAGGTGAAACCGTGAGTAACAGCTAGTATTATAATAAAATGGAATGTTCTTCGTTTGTTCATTTGTTTTTCTTTCACGCGAACCAATCAACTTCTTATACACCAAATAGCTTTAACCACGTGAGCAAAGCCGTAGCTAAACGCTACTTTGAATATTCTTAAAATGGAGTTAGTCACGAACCATTAGAATTTTTATCAACAATGTGACTTTATTAGAAATGATTAGTATTGTTCTTGTAATGTAAATTATTCATCATTACCTGAACTATAAATACTGAGCGAAATAAAACTACAAACCTATAACAAATAACAAAAGTCAATGAATTAATATAATTAAATGAATAACTGACTTAAAATACATAAATAACTTAAACAAAATAAATATCTACCGAACCTGTAAAATAATAGTAATCACTAAGTGGTTTCTGAAACTGCGTCTGCGTAACCAAAGAGCGTCGTAACTTATGCATTTATGAGATTAATTAACTGTCGGTCATGCGGTTAGCGGTGACTAATTAATATATTTCTGAGAAAGCAAAATTACTGTTACTTATTTTTGATGGCTGCTTACAGTTCCAAACTTATAGAATTATCTACATATTCATATCTATTATATTGGTATCCCGCTGGAGATTCCTTATTTGTGATTCACTTTTCGAAACTCTATTTTTGTCTATCATATTTAGTATTTACAATCAAAGCAGACCTCCTGAACCACTGACGAGGCGAGAGACTTAAAGAAGTGAAAACCTCCAAAGTCTCTGGTCTGAACCAGGACAAGCCCAGGACAACAGCAAACCAAACTGAAGTGCATCGTGCGGGTTCTTTTGAGACTGTTCAGGCCAGTGACTCCGTCATAACCGTTGGGGACCTCATTGTGTAACGTATGGCTAATTTATATCAATAAATGAAACTACCTACCTTACAGCTAAATTATTTGACTCAATCCCTTATACTATTCTGCTACCCATAGTGTTCACAATATTACTATTGTAATACTGTAATAAATTTACCTTTGAAATGTTTCCCAAGGTTCGTCCAAAAGACAAAACCACAACAAAGCTGAAATTAGTCCCCGGACATAAGGCTCGGTTTTTGATATTTTCCTTGCAAAAGTTTGGTAATTTTTCCTCGGCCCGTTTTCATTTTATTATTATCATCGACGCTAGAAAGCATATTATGTTTACTCTGTACAGAAAAACTTGAACTTTAAATTGATATGTTCTGTGTGAGTCTTGAATTGACACCAACTTCAGTGTTGTTACATTATTACAGCTTGTTAACTAATAAGAAAAAACACATTTCAAAAGAAATTTTGTAAACCATTTATTGGTTCTGGTGTAAAGTTTATAGTTATGTAATTAAGTTGATGTTCTTTTCACTGTCAATTATTGTCAGAAACTTATTTGCAATTTAATTTGTTTTAGAGTGTTATTTAATGTACAAATGTACGTCTATGTATATAATTATTACTGAAGAGTAACTAGATATAATTCTAATACACAACGAAAGTTAACTTTATTACAATAGTTACAAAGTTACTACCCTCACTGACCACACCGTTAGGGATACAGTATGTATATGTGTGTGTGCGTGTGCGTGAGCATGTGCGTGTGTGTGTGTGCGTCAAAGTCGCCACACAAAGTCGCCGTTTAATAAGTTGTCGTTGTCTTGTCCAGCTTATTCGCTGGTGGAATAAGCTGCCAGCCAGTGGTCTCTCAAAGCCTTCAGTCGCTTACGAATCAGAAACCGGTCAAAGGGCTCTGGGGCCCAGGGTATTCACTTTACGCCTAGATAACAAATTCAATTAATTATTAAAAAATAAATCTGAATAATTTATTTAGCGATACATAACCTCATTGTAATATATTTTTCAATATCAACATCAGTTCGAAAATACCTGTACTGTAAAGAACCGGTATTTATATGTTACGTTTATTAAAACCAATGTATGATTTTCAAGGTATCATAACTTAAACAGAACCGTTATAAGATCAGATTACTCACGTGTTTGTCCGTTTGTTTGCCTGTCCTTCTGTCTGCCAGTCCGCCTATCTGCCTGTCCCTCTGTTCACCTGCCTGCCTATTCGCATGTCCGTTTATCCTTCCATTACGTCTTGTTTACTCACACCGCAGTATCAATATAACAGTAGGATGTCTTCATAGAAAGCTAGCGTACGCGGTTTATATGTGTGCGTGCTAATACGCACGTGCCGTGGCATGCACACAACGGCAATAATTTGGACAAATATGGGTAATTTATTATAGCGCCAGTTGGAGTCGCACGTGACGCAAACATGCGACCCCTTCCGTTTATCCTTAATTCGTTCTTTACATCGTCGCAAATACGAAAATGTCTGAACTGCGTAAACGAACGTATTGTAATGTCCTCAGATACTAAGATAATTTTAATCATTCCAATGCAGAGTTATCATAATTCAACATGATATCTACAAGAAATTTAATTTAACAAATACGATAACGATCTGCGTGCTTTGTTTCTTATTAATGTTTCCGAATTGTATAACTTAACGAGATGTTCTCCGCATCTCACACCCAACGCAACAACCCTACGTATCCGGCCGAGAGTAGTTAATTACGTCACCGATAAGGCGGGAGTCGGTCTTCTTTTCTACATATATTTTACTCACACATTACGTAATATTTTAAGATATTCACAGGTGTATTTAAGAAATGGATAAATTGGGCATATACTGGAACTTAACCCCCCCCCCGTAACCCCCTTATAACGTAACTAACTAACTAACCCCAATAAAGTCTTACCTGAAGTGTACTGTAGTAAATCGGTATACTTCATTGATTATATTTGTTTATTAATAGCATTTAAATTAAATATACGCTTTGACTTTATCAATGAACACTTAATTTAGCTTGGATCAGAACTTTATCCAAATAATAATGACTCAATTTACAAATATCCAAAGTTTCCGGAAGTCACTTTCGACAAACAAGACATCAAGGAAGTTCGAAAAGAAACTTCGGTCTATCATATTTTTATTGGAAAGAAGTGCGTTATTATAAAGTTTTTACACTTACGTAATCATTTCTGATATATGTAGGTATTCGATTGAATACATACAAACATAAGTTAATATTAATCTATACTACTATATAAATCTCTAGTGTCTGTCTGTAATTTTAATTTTGCTGTCAAATTTTGTGATAGATAGTCATATTATGACTTACTGACTTCGATTCTATTATTATTAAAATTTTTGTCTGTCTGTCTGTCTGTATGTCTTTTTATAACTGAACAACGGCTTAACCGATCTTGATGAAAATCGGTATGTAGTAAGAACATACGATTACGCTCATGATAAGTTACTTATTTTATTTTAAATCTACTCCTAAAGGAGTCAAAAGGGGGATGAAACTTTGTATGGGTGATGCTAAACCACTGAATCGATTATGATGAAATTTGACAAGAAGATAGTTCGACATCAGAAAACGGATATAGGCTACTTTTAATAAAAAATGTACCCCTAAGAGAGTGAAAAGGGGTACGAAACTTTGTATGGGGCACGCTAAAACTTGGTAATGATACAATTTGGTGTGCTGATAAGACTTTTTTTTATCAAAAATACGTTTTTATCAAAAATCTGTGCAAAGAGGGATGGGAGCGAGAGGGACGAAACTTTGTACAGGAGATGGCCACACCGCTGAACCGATTATGATGACATTTGGCAAGAGGATAGTTTGACATCAGAGAATGGACATAGCCCACTTTTTATGAATAATCTACCCCTACGAGGGTGAAAAGGGGGATGAAACTTTATACAGGAAACGCTAAAACTTTTTAATGATACAATTAGGTGCATTGATAAGGCTTTTTTTATCAAAAAAACATAGGCTACTTTTTTATCAAAAATCTGTGAAAGGGGAGACGGGAGGGAAGGGGACGAAACTTTGTACGGGAAATGCTAAACCGCTGAATTGATTATGATGTAGCATGGATATAGTTTGACACCTAAAAATGGACATAGGTTACTTTTTATCAAAAAACTACCCCTAATGCGGTGAAAAGGGGGATGAAACTTTGAATGGGAACCGCGAAACCAATTATGATATTTGGTACAGAAATAGTATGTGCCCGGTGACAGACGTAGGCTAGACGTTGAATTTTTTTTCAACGACAATCTTCAAACATACAATGCACATGTACCTATAATTTAACCTAATCTGCGAAAGCCATGAAAAAATTTCCTGCGCATACGAAGTTACGAGTACAGCTAGTACATTATAAAAATATTATTTTATATAAATTCACAATCATAATCCTTATGTCATTTTTAGACATCTTATCGGCATTTTAGAGGTAGCCACTCATAAATAACTTTCTTATAGAAAGCATGAATGTAGGTTACTTGACGTTAGCTGTGAAAAATCGATCACGTGATTCAGTGTCGAAATGCATCAATCCCATACATTAAAGTTTTCTAACTAACGCTGACGAGAAAATTAGTCTTTCTCTCCCTTGGGATTCATGTATGTCATTCGCCATAATACGCCTAAACATCAACAAAGATATTATAAATATTATATATATGTAAAGATATTATAATTATTATATATATATATACATATATATGTATATATAATAGCTAGAGTGTTAGCAGACGGAAATGTCAAAAGCACTCGCATACTTAGACGAAAATGTGTGAAGAGAATGATGAGTTTTGAGGAAGCGAAAGAGGTGTGTAAGGACCGCGACTCCTGGCGCTCCGTCCTCTCTGACTACCCCGTTGGGGATACAGCGTGAAGATATGTTATGTTATGTTATATATATATAATTAAATATATTTAAATATGTGCATTACATATACGTATTGTATACCATAGGCTAGTTCTGTGTTGGTTTCAGAAAGAAAAAAAAACCATACATTTTACCGTCTGCTTTACTTTTCGCACAGAAATTCGACCAACGGTTCTACTATGCCTAGGCCTTCCATATTATGAGGAACTGGTATAGGTGATGACATGACAAACTATCACTATGTATTGTTTCTATCAAAGACGTTAAGGCGTAATTTACTTGTGCTTCTTTCTATGCAATCCAAATAAGTAATCGCGTCATGGTTTGGATAGAATAAATAATAATATAAATACAAAATAATGACATTAGAGAATAATTCTTATATGAAAATATTTAAGTATTAATTTAATGTAAATGAGTGTCGTGTCGCCAGTATAATACCATCTAAGCCTTTCTTTCCATGCCATATCTTTTCTCATAGATGCAAGGTAATACCACGTAATAAAGGTCCGTTAAATTTCGTAAAATGTATCATTTCATACGCATGTGTCGCTTCGACTGAAGTCTTAAAAATTATACGTAAAAGACAAATCGCTGGAGACTTCTTAATATAGATACTTCTCTATTTATATTTGACCGCTTGAGAGCAAATTGCAAACAATTTTCGTTCCTCGGAATAACCCAATTCATATAGTAACGCTACACTTGAAATGGGTATCGTTAGGTAGCTGACAGAGCTAAATTACCTCTCCGTACAATTGACATTAGCTACTTTATGAACGTTCATTTTGTATTGTCAAAAAAACAAAGTGCAGGTAGTATCATTCCTCAAGGACGTTTATTTAAAAATAGTAGCTTTTAGCTCCAATTAAGTTCGTGGTACTGGAAAATGGCGGCCTATGTTGTGGCCTTTGGTACAGCCATTCTATTAGGGAACAAAAATAAATATAATAAATATCTACTCTAGACAATTAAACTAATATTATAACCCCAAATAAGCATTAGGTTCGCATAACGAATTAGGTTCGCATAACGAACCCGTTACACCGAGACACCAAATCAATACAGAAAACTTGTTTTGCTAAATTGACCTGACCAAGAATTAAATCGGGAACTCTCTGGTTGCGTCAACAAGTTAATCGTGGATTTGGAAAATGGGTATTCTATTTTCATAATAGTGGTAGGGAAAGAGATAATATTTATGAGTAAAGCAAAACCACAATACAATACAAATTGTATTGAAATCATGTCATGTAATAGGGCTTTTAGCATTGTCTGCTAACGACAATAACAGAGACTCCCACTAGGAGGCAGTACTTGAGTGTGCAATTAATCTATCCACATATATCGAAAAATTACAATGAACAGTGTCGTCTGTTGATGTCTTCATCATTTAAATTAGTCTTATTCAACAGTGCATGTATAGGTCACTAATGACAGAGTATTTCCAATTTCATTACTATTGTACATAATATATAGATATATTACATATCTATATATTGAAATATATTGAAAGACATTGGAAACACTTTGTCATTATTACTTCACTTACACTGGTCTAACACCATTGATATGAAATTATTTTGATATAAAATTAAATTGATAAGCTTTAAAACTATAATTACCATGGGTATAGTACTATATCGATGATAATAATAAAATATAGCTTATTTTAGTGTAATCTATTTTATAATGCTACGATGTAATTGAAAGATTGTCTCTTAAGGAAACTTACACATAACAAAATAAAACATCTAATAAATAAAATTATTTAAAACAAGCATTTGCCGTATTATGTGCTTCAAAAGTATGTGCAACCCAATTGGTTGTGTAAAAGTGGTTTAAATTGAATTGCAAAATTTGACCCTCATATACAGACTAACAAATCGATTCAATATAAAGGTATTAATACTACTTCTCATAGTTCGTATTATGTCACCAGCTTCAAAAGTATGTGCAATCCAATTGGTTGGGTAAAAGTGGTTTAAATTGAATTGCAAAATTTGACCCTCATATACAGACTAACAAATCGATTCAATATAAAGGTATTAATACTACTTCTCATAGTTCTTCAGAAATTAATCATTACAACTTAGCGATTTTCAAAAATTTGGTATGGAAAATGACATGTAAACAGAGTTGAGCTTGACCAAAAAAAAAAAATGTTTATCATTGCCATTACCAAATAAAATAGTTGTTTTATTGCGCGACAATCTAACCCATGTTTAATTCAAACAGGCAAATCAAGAAATTTCAAGAGGTTAACTTTTCTATTCGCAATAGCAATTACGTAAATCCTCCCATTGCATTTCCGCGTTCATTTCAGCGTCGTTATATTGGAGTTTTAAAGCCTGTGAAACAAACTGATTTAGAACTTTGTTTTGTATAGAGTAGTTGAATTTGTGGAGTCCTTTGAACAAGTGGTTTAAGTAAAAGATGATTCAAAAAACACTTGCTTTAGTCCATTGAAAAAAAACCTAGAAGGAAGGAAAGAACGAGCGTGTTTCTATTCGACATGTTTAAGTTTTATATTTTATTAGGCACATTTTATTTCATAAAAATGTAGTCTCCTACTGGTCTTGTTTGGTGTTTTTGTTATGGAAGTGGTTAAGTAATTCCCCACAACATTCATCTCATAAGTTTATATCTCTATTGCAATTTATTAGTATAATTATATTGTTGTACAGTCCGTGTATCATAACATGAGACTTACTCGGTGATACGAGTCACTGTCTCGAGCTTGTGTGGTGCACACGAAAATACCCAACAATTTTTTTAACAACCAAATATGGTAGTTTTAAGTTTTCTTTAGTATTTTTTTGCGCACCATATAAACAACAGACAATTACTTCACGTCACCGGCATGCTTATTACATAACTTTCAGTCAGTATGTGACAGCCAAATATCGCGCGATATCTGCTATCAAAATGAGAATTTGTATAGTGTCGCTAAATCTACCGCATCTACTGCATTTTACGGTAATAGCGCAATAAACACACAATTGTCATACATGATACCAATTTATTATTACAATTAGTCACCGGTCGGGCAATGATCTCGTTAGCTGTCGCTGTCTGCAAATTTTTAGGTAATAACCCCGCGGATTTTAGGTTTGGAACAAAACAGTTAAATATTATAGACCATTATTATTTATTTTAATTGTATTGATAAAATATATTTGCAACAATTGAATACCTATTTACGACGATAACTTGTACCACAGTCTGTATTCAGAGTTTCTCCTGCGTCCGGAATTAGTTTCCTGTTTCTGTTTAAACTATAGAACGGTTTCACAGTCAGTTCTTGTAATCTAAGGATATCTGAAGGCACATAATGACAATACGGCCGAAAACTTAACACAAAGCCGATTGTTATTTACAATCGAACCATTCATTTCAGCTTTAAGCAAGTTAAGCAACTACGATTGGTTGAGGAATTAGAAAACCTTGGAACTAAAGCAATTTGTGAAGATATTTTTAAACAGTGTCAACACATCTACTTTTAAACACTATAATTATTTATCCTTAAAGTATATAAATAAATCACATTAGGGATTAAGTCCATACACATAATCTATATCTTTACATCTTAATCTATAAATTATATTCTTTTAATTAATGCTGAAGTGCACATTGTAAATATTTATGTTGAATTTTGTTAATTGCTTAGAGTTAATTTACAAAGATTGTAATACTAACATAAAAAAAAACATAGTTTGCAAATTAAAAATCTTGTTAATCATAACTTCTATAACCCGTCATTTTTTTTCGATTACTTTTTATAGTTAAATTGTTTCTGTCACAAAGAAATCTCTTTAGAGCACAATTTACTTTATATATACTTGCTATATACGAAGTAAGAAAACTTGTAACGATTCAACCGATTAGTTTTCAAATAAAAAATTGGTTCATAAAACTTCTCTGCATACTTTCTTACTTTAAAATTGGTGAAATAAAAAACGTATGAAAACATACGTCAGAGCAAACTTTAAATATCTGGTATCTTCATATCTTTCTTTCCGTCTCAAAGCTGTCTTTAACTTCGCAATTGTTTCCCAATTCAGAACAGGCTATCAGGAAGTAAACGTTTCATTATGTAGGTTCGATCTAAACTTAGTTGTTTGTTTATCTGATATGTGCTCATCCTCTATTTGGCCGATCTGTCTCACTTCGGTTGTTTGAGTTTCTAAGCTGGAGTTAACTTCAAATTATTGACAGAAATGTTTTAGTACAAACATTAACTTAAATTTGTTAACAATTCTTGATTTATTGAACACATTATTCATTTATTCATTTGATTTCATACAAATGTACGTACGTAGTCTTATTTTAATATTTTTAACTGACTTCAAAAAACGAAGGAGGTTTTCAATTCGACTATACTTTGTTTTTTCGTATGTTTGTTACGCGATTACTCCGCCAATTATAATATAATTATCCACCAATTCATTTCGATGATTTTTTTAGTTGGGTAGGTCATACTTCAGAGGTGATCTCATTGAAATATCATCGGTATTGAAGCTTGTACTTCGAAGATACACTAATTAACGGGACCTGGTAATAACCTTTATTTATATTGATGATTCTCTCGTATATCAATATGCTCCAGAATTAGAAAGAAGTTAATTGCAGACTTGCCTTATATATTTATTATTTAGGCCAAGATCACTCAAAAGGTAGAAATAAAAATTAATAAATATATATTAACAGCTTACGATACACATACCTATGCAATTAAATTTGTCAGTTACTAAAATCGGTGCCAAGTCTACCAACTAATAAACTTCTGTTGTTGCACATTGATTTGACACATTAACTGTCAAATTTAATTATATAGGTATGTGTATCGTACTTATAAAGTTATTTTTATTGTGCTTGAGTTTTGATTAGTAAAGGATCGTTATTTTGTTCTTTTGAGGGCTTTTTTTTAAAGGCGGTTTAATTTTTTTTCTTAAAATTTTTTTTAGTTTGAAAAGTCACGTCTACAGTTATAGCAATATTATATATTGAAATAAATACCTGTGTTAAGTAACTATCAAAAATACTTACTACTTAACTATATTAGTAATGTCTTATAGTGTTATATTTATTTAGAGACCAAGAAAGAAAACGAATAAGAAAAAAATAAATCGACTTAAAAAAAACACGAAAATGTACCCTTTACCAATTAAAACTCTAGTACAAAAATAACTTTATGAATACGATGCAAATACCTGTATAATTAAATTTAACACTTTGCTCAACTCTGGCAAATCTATGTGCAACAACAAAAAGATTACTAGTTTCGTAGGCTTGGCACCGACTTCTACATGTACCCTACATATACCCATATATTATTAAGTATTGAAAATTATAACAATATTTTTGCTCGAGGAGATTGTTCGAGATGCCCACCAAAACAATATGTACATATGTACATTCATAGTATGTTACTTTATACCAATTTTTTACATTGGCCTATTCCTTAACCCTGTTTTAAAGTTGCCTGTAGTCACATATGTATATGTGAGCATAAAGATTACCAGCAATTTGTAGCAGAAAGAACGTTTTTATATTCTTCTTACCACTTTGTTGGTTAATATGTAGCCAAAATGGCAAGAAACGGAATCCTCACACTTTCGTCATGAATGTTTGCCTGTCTATTTGTATGTCACGGACAATTTATTCCGTCGTCTGTAAAGATGACGATGACGGACGATGACGGATGACGGAATGTACATATGTACATTAATATAAATTTATTGAGCCAAAAATTTACACAGACACATATATGAATTAGTGGAATAGAATTTTGTTATTAGGGTTCCATATCTCAAAAGGAGAAAATGGTAACCTTTGTAGGATCTCTTCGTCGTTCATGTTTCCATCTATCTGACCAGTTAATACCCTTTGGGTGAGTTAAATGCTCAGACGTTTGTAATTTGGTGATATAAGAGTGAGATTATTATGTATATTTATGAAATTAATTAAAAGAAAGAATTTACGAATAAATTAATTATAAAAGTATATAGAAATCAATTAGGACGTCATTGTAAATTACTGAACACATATAATACGAAACTTACTACGCACATAATATAATAATTTAAGCTTTTTCTTATTTTAAACATTTTTTGTAAAGCGTCAACCATATACAAGGCTGTGTTTCGGTCTGAACTGAGCTCACTGGTGCTAATTAGCTCATATTTAAGGGTTTAGAAATTGGTGCGTAGGGCGCGTGTACTTTACATTATATAATTATTTGTTACGGGTGTGTTACAGTGTTACAGGTTTTTTTTGCAAAATTACGACATAAAACTACTTTAAAAGCAAGAACTAAAAAGCATTTTATAAGACTCGATCGCGTTCGATTATAGGAATGTATTTTAAAATTATGTAACACTTAAGAATGAGAGTATGCTTTTTCTTCATAATTATTTAAAAATTGTAAACAAAAATGAAACTGAAATCCGACTACGTAAAGAAAAACTAGACGAAATTACATTCATATCTCCATTCATCTACCCTCTTTTATCTCCTCCTCCCGTTAGGGATACAGCATGAATTCGCAAGTTTTTTGAAAAATACTAAATACAGGTATTAGTTTGATAACTACTTATGAAAATTTATAATTTAGATTATGTACAATATAACGTAGATATACACAGGTAAGTTTATTTTCAAAATGGCCGACCTTCTATACTAATCAAAGTTTGAAAATTGGATTACGCCCTTCTTAGATTCTCTTCGGCCGTAATGGAATTGATAACATTGTGTACAACACAATTTAGATTGACGTTGAGATAATATTTGTGTTGAATATTTAGTATTCCCCAATAATACTAACAATGGAAACGATATTTATCCAACAGCCCAATAATTATGATGTTATGTACATATTATTGTATTTAAAATTACTGCCGACGAAATAGATTCTCATATTTAATTCACTTAAGGTAGGAACAAAACATTTATTAAGACAACAAAACGTTATAAAAGTATAAAAAAAACAATTCAAACGTTTAAATAAAAACGTTATTTTCACAAATAAAACACTACAGAGGAAACATTATTTCTAAGAATATAAGAAGGAAAGAATTTTGTTTTGCTTACTATTTACTCTGACATCAATTTTAAGTATACGTAGAAAAGAAATTTTGTTAAATGTATATAATCATTCAAAGGAAGTTAAAAAAATTAACAAATGTTATTAAAATCGAGCGCGAATAACAGCCAAGAAGAGTGGCATAACAAGAATGCTACTGTAAAGTAAAATAATCTTTCCGAAGATTCAGTGAAATATTTTATCTAAGTACATACTTATTGTTCAAGACAGAGCCACTCAGATTTCATTAAAGAAATGTGATCAATACGATTTTATTAAAAAAATCTTTTGTTGTACATACATACATTTAAAATATTATTATATTATTATGTTATAGGTACGTAAGTCAAATAAGAAAAGTAAATTGAGTAAATCAGTTCAGGGTAAGACCATTTCCTTTAACCTTTGAATATTGGACAAAGAAGGTTCCTAAAACATATTTTTTCTTTTCCGTTATTTTTTTTAACCTACAAAGACCTTGAAGGGACGGTACGGGAACAAACTAATAATGACAACAAACTCAGGTCACGATAAAACAAACAACAGGGACTTACTTGGGTTGAGCTTGATAACGGGGTCCCACAGGATCGACCTCGGTTCGTTTGACCGCTATGATGCCGCGATAATTTAAAGGATTTGCTCCATTTTTTGCCCAAAGATTTAGGATAGTTTACAATATGCTTGAACATGTCTATAGGCGTCCCTGAGGATTTGCGGCCGAAAAGAATCAACTAAATTTAATCCAATATGAACGTTTCATTAAAATGATACTGATTTCAATTATATTAACAAATTTTTGGTTCGTTCTAAATTCATCCTAGTTTGTTTTTTACATTATGACAAGAGTGTGAGTTCTGATATATAATATATTAGAATGTAATACCATTAAGATTGTACAGCTACATCTGTTAAGTAACTTTCTGAATGCTCTATCCAAGTGCCAAGCCCTGAAACACAAGTGTAAATGTAAATGAAGTGAAAGAACTAGCATCATTCTTCAAAAAACTAATCTCGTTCCCAAAAAACTAATCAGAACGCATCGGGTGTCCAATCTGCGTTCCTCGATTTCTCAAACTAACACAGTAACAAAAAAGTTACAGGTATGATTTACAGCTGTTCCCTCTACGACCGTGCAAACTGCCGTCCAAGGAACGCAACTGGCAAACTTCGCGTTATAAATATCCAAAACAACATTTACATGGCTGTTAGTATTCCAACGGTGCCCCTAACTTGGGTAACATTTCACCGAGTAAGACACTTTTCTTTGACTAAATCATGCGTTGCCTTTTCGAATGCTCTGACCGAGATACCTACAGTTCCTTGGATAGTTTCAATTCGGTAAAATTTATATTAATATGCTGTCTATTTTTAAAATACTTATTACGTGAAACGATGTATAAGGACACACTGTGCATGCACATAGAGTTCTATAAAAATTATTAAAATTGTTTGTAACATTGCTTCATATTAGGAGATATTTCAACTTGATAACAATGACTTTGACTGCTAGTGAGAACCAATTGAAGAGATGTGCATTTCTTTCGGATTCATTTTTCACAGAAAAGGGGCGGATTTAAAAGCTATTATTGATGAGCTTCTGCATTTGTATATTCAACATCTGGGTACAAAAATGAGAGAAAGAGTATGTTTACGATTTACAGACAAGTTTAAAAAAACTGAAAAAGTTTGAATGTGAAAATTATAGCATCGAAAGTGTCAAAACGAAATAACAAAAACTGGTGTAGACCAGTACATTTCTAACAAAGCACCAAGTGAAATGAATATCTCATGTTTCTAAAATATTCTGAATGCATGAAATCCATAAAAGTTGCACTTCACATACATATTAATTGTTTATTTTTTAATTATATGTTCAAGAATACCTATTGCTTTAGAAATAAAAGAACATACAACAAAAGAACTTAATCATATAAGTTTGTAAACAATATTACAAAATAATATTCTCTATTATGTAACTATTCTGTGGAATATTTTAGATAGATGTAGAAAATTTGAATTAAAAGTTAAAATAAACGCGTTGTTTTAATTATTTGCACAATAGCAAACACGTAAGTGTTGCAGTATATAAAATTCATGTTCCATTTAGCGCCTGAGGACAAACTTTCAAAAAAGTCGCCGTTGCTGTCGGTGCTTTGAAGAAAAATTTCAAAGGTTTCTCATTTCTCAGGCCACATTGTTTTCGCAGTCTCATTTTGCAGCGGTGGAAATGGCTTTATTTTTTTTCAATTTTTTAGCTTGAGATGACATTGGACACTATTACTGCAGTCGAGATGATAAAAGCTTATAAATTATTCATTGATTCTTATATTTGTCCAGACAAGTTTTATTACTGAGTACAATGTGAGAACTAGTATCTTAAATATCTTAAAAAACAAAGACTAGAATTATTTAGAACAATGTACAAACGTTCTACATATAAAAGATTATATAGCTATATATAAGATTAGAAAGTTTTAACAAATCGTTTAGATGAACTTAATTATTTCAGACTAGTTAACGATACCTAACGTGTATTTAATATGAAGCAGCTGTTTAACACGTAGGTCGATACTTCAAGATCCTAAAGCTGTGTATTGCGTAATCTAAGCGAACAAAATTATCATTTAGAGAGTACACATTATTTTATTCGTCTATTCAGGTAAATTAAATTCAGAAGCAGTCTGAAGTCTAAATTTATATTCTATTTAAATACATGAATAGTTATGTACTAAAATATATAACGCGCAACTGTAAAATGTCTCTCTTATATGGCATTAAAATGCAACGTATGTTGTCGAGGACCAAATTAAATTAATTTAAGGTTTAATTTATTTTCTACACTATGGAGATGATAAAGGAGCTATCAATCTACCTGATGGTAAGGGGATTGAAACGAATAGACGTTTACAATGTCAACACTAAGAAAGAACTTCAGATCTCAAATGCTTTGGCAACTCTGAGGATTAAGATGATGTGACTTTTGTGCTGAAAATTTCACTAGCTGTCTTAACCTTTATTTCAAAACATAACAGTGCAAGTATGTTTAAGTAAATAAGTAAGTTTAACAGAATTAGCGAGTAAAACTAATAACTCCAATTGCAGGGAAATAATTTTGCACTTGGCTAGATTAGTAAAGTACGTGACATTCGGCTAACACCTGACATTGCACTATTGTGCCTAAATTAGCCATAAATCTCGTGTTATTTAATATTCTCTTTGCGGCCATTGTAATAACTGAGCTGTTAAAATTTGCAAAAAGAGAATTCTCATTCGTAGTCAAGTAACGTTATTATTATAAGAAACATTGCAAGAAATTATTATTAGAAGAATAAATTGAATAAAATTGATATTCTTTTAAGTATCAACGGTTTTTCCGTTATTTACATATTGCCTTATTCTTCACCTCAATACATGTAACAGACATGATATAACTGTGTTCCTGTTGCGTTCATTTAGCTCGGCTCTCATCTGCATGTATTATATGCAACTTATGGTTTGATATTAGAATAGACAATTTAATACTGCTAAAATTTACATAACATGTTCTTGTACTAGCACTTATTTTAAGTTTAGGTTTAAGCTTTAGGTATAAGTTCATTTGAGTGAAATACTTCAGTAGTTGTAATCTCATTATATTTTAGCAATTATGTCGGCTACTCTGCAGGGTAGCTGATCGAGTCTGAGTATTGGAATTTCCTGAGGATACTTCGTTAAGAAGCGAAACGTGTCGAGCATTAAGTTTAAAACTTTGGGTGAAAAATAGCTAAGGAGTACATAAATTAATTACCGAGATGGATTTCGGAAAAGTTACACCTGAGTACATTCATAGTTAAAAAAGATAGTAAAATATTACATCTGTGTAAAACATTGCAAACGCTCTTTAAGACCACGTTCAGAAGAGGGTAACTCGATTTCCATGTTAAAAGGTCTGCTTCCATGTGTTGATTACGTTACAAACTTAGTCTCTTGTACGGTGTGTTAACTTGTTACAAATTTGAATAATGAGCAGAATGTATTAAAAATTATTATTTCATAATATAAAGCAAATTCAATTGAAATTAGCAATGATAAGTAGACAAATATATTCTTATAGAATTTTTTATAATTTCGCTATGATATCGATTTTTTCATCGAAAATAATAATTAAAGATTAAATATAATCTTTACTGTAGACCAAATCCATCTGGTAAGGCAACATCAATAGCTTTACGTGTTTATCAAATTTTGTCGAAGGCCTTATTGTTCTGATCCTTGTTTTTTCTGTTGTTCCTGTTATGTCTTTCCATCTTGTAAGCTGTCTTCCACATTCTTTTTCTTCTATTTATTGAATACCAATTTATGATGGTTGTATTCCGTTTTTCTATACCTCTTACTGTATGTCTTGTCATTATTTTAATTTCTTTATTTTTTCAGTAACGCTATTATGGTAGACTTTCTAATTGTCCAATTTCTGATTCCTTGAAGTCTTCTAATCTATATCTACCATACTTCTCTGTGCCTTACCAGTTTCTCCATAGTCCACAATTAAAAACCGTTTAAGTGAAATACTGGTATCAAAATCTGTTTACAAGAAACTAGCTAATACGATTTTACTATCCCGCTTTCGTGTACTACCCTCGTATCATAGAGGCTATTATATCCCGGCTTGAAATAGCTAACTGGCACAATTCCACTGATCTTGTTTTTATTTACTGGCAACGTCTCATCGAGGTATACTCGTACTAGGAGGACACTAACCTGATTTGAGACCCTAGGTCTTGCACACTAGTTTAATGTCTTACAATCAAGTTAGAACCTAGTTGACAGTTGTCTAGCACAAATTATTCTAATCTGGCTCAACTTACTAACTTCGCGTTACGCAGCTTCTAAGTTAGATAATAGGCTAGTAACGAGTACGTAAGCTTAGTGTCTTAAGCTGAGATAACATAGTATAATTGGGCAATACAAAATTAGTAAACGAACCAGTATTCTAGAATTGTGTTTCTAAGCTATCGATTAGCTTTGCGTGGACAGATTTAACCTAATAAGCCAATAACCGTTTACTTATTTTGTGTACTTGGGCATTATTTGTTCAATCTAAACAAATATTATGTGTAACATAGCTCTAGTGGTAGTCTATTTGGTTTGAAAATAATATGTTTTATGATAAAAAACCTTACTAAATGAACGACAATGGGATTTACAGTGAGAGCACAACACAGAAGAGGATTTGCAATGTAATCCGCACAAAAATACTTGCAATATCCAGTTACTACAAAACCAGTTCCTATAACTCCTTCTATAAAAATGTATATTACTTCATTAAAGTACTTAAAATGATTTAAAAAGTACTTTATAAAAGATTTAAAAAAAGTTGTCCGTAATATTGGTTACGTAAACAACAAAGCCATAGACAGATGAAGCGTTTTCCTATCCAGGGGAAACGAAAGTTAAAGGATGACAAAATCTCATTGTGATGCTAATTCTAACAAGTATTTGATCTTACCGATGTAAATGTAGAACCAGATAGTGACATGTTGCTAGTCAGTCGCCTATACCTAGTCTACATCTGTACTAATACAACACAGAGCGAAAAATTTGATTATTTGTTTGTAATGGATAAACTCAAAAAATACTCAACCGATTTCAAAACTACGTTATCAGCAAGTAAAATTAAACCTAAAATTACCCGGGGCGGGTCGCTATTTTTTAAAAATGAGCCCTGTCCTTGTCCAACTCTTAAGGCCCAATGAAAAGGTGCAATGGAAAGGTCAATATCATGAATCACAATCGAATATAAAATACAAACAAAACTAGTGACATTTGGTCAAAAATTAATGATATGGAACTACATACATACATATACATACATATCCACACGCTGTATTCCTAACGGGGTAGTCAGAGAGGACGGAGCGCCAAGCGTCGCGGTTCTTACATACTTCTACTATCTATTTAATATGAGTAATAATTATGTTTAAAACCTTAGGAATGCTCATATGTACTTCATATACTTTGTTAGACATTTTAACGTAAAATACATTTAACCTTTCGGATAACTCAATGAAATTCCTACATTCGAGGACAAAATTACAACGTGACTCAAACAGTCATATTTTTTCCGATATTAAATTTTTACTCATTTCTTTAACGGTTAACATTATTTTATTCATCCCAAGTATTTGGATTTATATTGCGAATGGGTTGGTACTGTTAACTAAATGAGACTGTGCACAAAGAACTTTTAGACATGACAATTTAAAAATAAATATCTTCTTCATGTTAAATAAAGAAATTATGCACAATTTTTATTATTTTTCCTTACATCAGGTTACATTTTTTCTCACTTTCTCATCTATCTCTATCTATATACATATAGGAGATCCCGATTTTGAACTCACTCATCACGATTTCTCTGGAACCATAAGACCTAGAGACTTGAAATTTGGTAGGGATATTCCTTTCGGCGAGTAAAGGTCAGCTAAGAACGGATTTTACGATATTCCACCCACAAAGGGAGTTGCGGGGGCGTTATATGAAATAACTTATTTATCCAACACTAACAATATGGGTATCAAATGAAATGGAATACGCAAGGGAAGGTTTTTGTAAATGTGACGTCATCATAAATCCAATATGGCGGATGTTCCATAGCGGCGAGTAAAGGTCAGCTAAGAATGGATTTTATGATATTCCACCAGCAAAGTGGGTTGCGGGGGCATTATATGAAATAACTTATTTATCCAACACTAACAATATGGGTATCAAATGAAATGGAATACGCAAGGGAAGGTTTTTGTAAATGTGACGTTATCATAAATCCAATATGGCGGATGTTCCATAGCGGCGAGTAAAGGTCAGCTAAGAATGGATTTTACGATATTACACCCGCAAAGGGGGTTGCGGGGGCGTTATATGAAATAACTTATTTATCCAACACTAACAATATGGGTATCTAATGAAATGGAATACGCAGGGGAAGGTTTTTCTAAATGTGAGGTCATCCATAAATCCAACATGGCGGATGTTCCATAGCAGGAAATAACTTTTTCGGTCAACACCAACAATATGGGTATCAAATGAAATTCAATACGCGGGGGAAGGTTTCTAGACATGTGACGTCATCTTAAATCCAATATGGCGGATGTTCCATAATAGGAAATAACTTTTTCGTTCGACACCAACAATATGGGTATCAAATGAAACGGAATACGCAGGGTAGGGTTTCTGTATACGTGACGTCATCATAAATCCAATATGGCGGATGTTCCATAATAGGAAATAACTTTTCGTTCGACATCAACAATATGGGTATCAAATGAAATAGAATACGCAAGAGAAGGTTTTTGTAAATGTGACGTCATCATCAATGCAATATGGCGGATGTTCCATAGCAGGAAATAACTTTTTAGTTCCACACCAACATTATGGGTATCAAATAAAATGGAATACGCAGGGGAACGTTTCTGGACATGTGACGTCATCATAAATCCAATATGGCGGATGTTCCATAATAGGAAATAATTTTTTCGTTTGACACCAACAATATGGGTATCAAATGAAATGGAATGTGCATGGGAAGGTTTTTGTATATGTGACGTCATTATAAATCTAATATGGCGGATGTTCCATTACATAGAATAACTTTTTTGTTTAACACCAACAATATGGGTACCTCGGGTAACCTCAGTAATCTAAAGAGGTCAAGAAAAATTTTTCCACGCGGACGAAGTCGCGGGTACAGCTAGTTTATTTATAATTATACTAGCGACCCGCCCATCTTCGTACGGGAATCTGATTATGAAACATCTAAATAGTCCAATTCTACAAACTTTTTGTGTGAGTGTGTGAAGTGTATGTGCAAAATGCCAGGATATACACATCCTAGCTGTTAAGGTAGTTCGGTAGCCGTAGCTAGAGAGAAACTCCCGGCCGAAGGCGTCGGTACAAACATGATATATTTATAGCATTATTTTTTTGTCAGGTTAGGTTTGGTCTTTTAACCACAACACGCGAACCGAGCGAGGGAAGCGACCGTGCCGCGGCAGTGGCCGGCAAAGCCCCAGACAGGAATCCGCACACTAAAGAGATAGTTGAAGTCGCGAAATTTAATCTCGAAAAATCTCTAGTCATCCATCTCTTTTCATCTTTTGCTGTTGGTATATATATTTTTAGCAATCTTATATGAACTAGTAGGTGTATTTCCGAGTTATTTCCAGGAGCACTATTGAAATAGGAGTCGACACTCTAAAGAAATAGTTGAAGTCCAGAAATTTAATCTTGAAACATCTCTATATCCTTCCATCTCTTTTCATCTTTTGCTGTTAATTTAGAATTCGGCACGCTTATTCCGATCTAGACACGATTAGTTCGTATGTATACTAGCATTGTATATTATGGAACAAGCTAGTTAATTAGGTCACTACGATATATACGCGTGTCAGATTGGAAGACAGACCTAATTAAAAAAATGATTTCGAATCTTTACGCGATTAGTTTCACACCTTTGTGTTCTGGCCTTATACAAAATGTAAAGACGCTGAAGGACGGAAGAATGAAGATTGTATATGGCGCTATTTTTAAATTGTCTTTTAATTTTAATATTATAATTGATATCGATATAGATATCGAAATAACTTACAATTAAATTGTAAGGGTAGGAAGTGTCTCTGTACCTATGGGATACCTATGGGATGCACACCATTGCTTGTCTTTAAACAACAGTCAAGAGCGGGTCGAATACGCATTAACGTAGCATTTCGTAGCAATTTCTTACAAAACTGCAGAAATAATAAAGTATGCGTTGTTTTAGAATTATATTGCATAAAAATACGGTAAGTTTTACAACCAAACAAAAAGTAATGTCCGTTAAATGAAAAAACATAAACTATAACATTTTACATATATATAAGTATGCTAAATACTTATATATATGTAAGTGCTAAGTAAGTATTGCTATTTATTTTTTAATTTTTCTTTTCTGATTTAAGTTTACTAATAAGTATACGTTTCTGCGCCAAATACTTCGTTTTTCCACTTTGGCTACGGCACTTTAAAATAACGGACTTCTCAACAATGTCTCTGCTAAAGACTATTATTTTAAAACGAAAATGTCATACAGCAGACATAGTTTTTAGAATATTGTTTTTATAACATTTTGTTGTGAATTCTAAATGATCTGCGTTCTATGTAATCACGAATACGTACTTCATTCTGATTTTCTGAAAAAGCAATCCGGTGCATTCCAAGCTAGTGGTATCTTACTATGGATACTGGCTGTTATTAAACAAAATATCTGCATTTTAAAATTCTTTCTGTTTTCGTTGGGAAAAAAATTACTTCAACAAATTAAAAAAAACCTGCTATTATTTTAGAATTCCGTAACCAAAATGACTACAACGGAATCCATATAGTTTCGTCATGTGTATGTCCGTCATTCCGTATATTATATCGGTTTATTCCGTCATCTTTAAATTTACTGAGCTGAAGGGTGCAGAGACGTGGTAAACAAAACCCAAAAATGAAAAGCAAATAATGAAATAATAGGTTATTATATCAATTTTTAGCGTTCCGCGGCAAAATGGCATGCAATACAGAACTTATAATTTCGTCCTTTCAGTCTGTTCATATATCATAGCCAAACGGCTATGATTATTTCATTTATATAGTTCCAACAATCTCCGAGGTAAAACTATCTCGGAGACTGTTGGAACTATGTAAATGAAATTTGGAAGGTCGGTAATAATAAGGTTTATTCTATGAACCGCTATACAATGGTGAGTGAAATTTAAAAAAAATAAGATGGCAATCCATACACTTAATAGAGGTAAAAAAAATCCAATGTAGATAAGAGTATGTTTAGATAGATGGAAGAGTATGTTCGAAGTTGGTTTTTCATTTAAGTTAATAGTTACTGAGATATGCGTTTCTAAAATCGTGATAAGTATGTGTCGTCGTCCCTTTAACTTTTCAATTATGGGACGGAAATTTCTGAAATAGTTTAAGACAGTAGTATTTATTTAATGTATGTATATAAATACTTTCATCGAAAATTGATTTAAATAGGATATGTTTTGAATATTTTCAATAACGCGCTCAGCGACCGCAGACTTTTCTTTGTTTTTCTCAGTATTAATGATAAACGCTACGAAATACAAACTTATTTTTGCTGCCGATTAAATGAATGCTGATTACGGAACGCTTCATTGTACTTAACCCGACATGCACTTGGCCGGTTTTTTCTAATACTTGAACTTATATTTCGCTTGAAATTGTTAAGAAACTTTAAATTAATATCTGTCCAATACGTTCTTAAACGGTTTTCTATTTATAGACATACTAGCGACTAACTCCGGCTTCCGGCATGGGTAAATTTTTTTTTTGAAAATGTAATACAGCCCATGTTACCTACTCGCTGATAACGTAGCTTTCTATGGGTGAAAGAATTTTTGAAATCGGTTGAGTAGTTTTTGAGTATATCCATAACATACGAACAAAGTTTACCTCTTTATAATATTAGTATAGATATAGATAATATAGAAGACATATGTCCTAAATTGAGTCCTTAATTATGGCCATTTACTCCAACTATTTCTTAGGTAACCTCTAAGACAATTTAAGTATACGCGATACTTGGCGCTAGTTCGGTTTTTCGGAACTCCTAAGGTATAAAATAGTAGTTAGGTAAGGAATGTATATAAGGATAAGGATGCCTTTATTTACGTTCACACCTCCTGCTATTTATTTTACAGCACCCGTAAAACTGCTAAGCATACGAACTATGAAGCAGTTGAAATCCATATATTCACTATTTTCTTTAAAAATAAAATTGAAGAGGGTTGTCTTCGACTAAACATGTCTTACTAATAGAACAATTCAGTTTGTTGCTGAGAATGAGCGGGAGCATAAGACTTGCTGCCACACCGTGTATAAACAATACACGGTGTATTACATTTACAATAATTTAAAAACGCATAAGGTAAGGGATTATAATTCATAATTATTTGAATTTATTAGTGTTACTTTTTTGTGTTGGCAACATTACTGTAACATGTAATTCTGAACTGCATCGTTGTCGCTGTCGTTTTATTGAGTGTTATTTTTTATTGTTTTTTTGTATGTCGTGCGTAGACGTCGATATAAGTAATTTATCGCGCATCCTTGAGCCCTCGTCCGACTATCGGGACCCTCAAGACATCTGAGAGCTCCCAACGAAGATTCACCGAACTCATGATCGCGAGGTTAGCGCTCAAAGATTTTATTCGTATATAGTCCACTGCGATCAATCGAAGAAAAATACAAATAGGGATATTATGTAATAGCATCTAATAGCTTTGTAATAAAGCGTGTAATCGTAAAGTATACCTAAGGAAATCAAAATGACTGAGCCCTATAACTTAATGATTATTATTTAATTACTATGGAAAGCTGAATGATTATTACTACCTTAAACTAACTTTAAACTACGTGTTTTTAATTTTATAAATTATCTGTATATCATATATTTATGTTGTTCCAAAAATTCAAACGTTTCAAACCTTTACTCGACACGTGTTTTCCTGTTCTGTTCTTGGTTTGAAATGGCGAAATATATACCTAAAAATATTATGATACGTAATGAACAAATGCATATAAATTAAATAAATATGTATAAATTATTATTAATATACATATGTTTTCTTTATTATTTTCATTTTTATAAATAGTAGTTGCGGACAAAATAAGCAATGAAAAGATACGTAGTAGGACAGGGTTGTACGACAGTATTATTGTAAAAATGAAGAAAAGAATGCCTAGATGGTTGGGGGGCATAGAAAGAATTCAATTTCAAATTATTTATTCGCAAACAATTTCTAGATAAAGATTATAAAAAGAACATGCAAAATATTACAAATTGGTACTTAGTAATGAACCTCTGATACTCAAAATAGGATTCAACCGAATGAATGATGAAAGACTGCCGAATAAAATCTACAGAACAAAAGGGAGTGGTAAAAGAAGCCAAGGAAGACCAAGGCTTTTTTGGTTTCTGAGAGGCGAAATTAAACCCCCGCGGGCTACCCAGCCGGACTCTACGCCGACTGGGGAGTGTCGGACTCGAACCGACTAAACAAAACCCCTCTTTGCTGTTAGCCCTAGTGGCTTTTACAGCGTCACAGGTCGCGGAAGACCAAGGCGACGAAGATTACGAAGATTAAATAGCCGGAGAGTTAGCTTACGGAAATCTCAAAAGCACTCGCATACCTAGGCAAAAATGTGTGAGAAAAATGATAAGATTTGAGGAAACTAAAAAAGTACGTACCGCGACGCTTGGCGCTCCGTCCTCTCTGACTGCCTTGTTAGGGATACAGCATGAAGATATATATTTACGTATAAATATGTATATATCACATATCTTTTGAATATTTTTCAGTCGTAAAATGTATCATAGTCAGCCGAATTCGGTAGAAGTGGCGATTTTCCACTAATTAAAACCTAAGCCAGTACAATGATTCCTAAATTATTCGATAGTACATTATTTCGCATAATAAAACCAAGAAGGGTCCAGAAAACCAGGTCATTCCAACAAATTGTTGCCGACAAATTAGAAGCCAGCAGTTTTCGCCCTTAAGTAATCAGTAGGCGAATGGTGCGACAAACTAATGAATGAGCTATGCGGGTTCTCTGAGCTTCATGTTTGATAATTTTCATTAGGTAAGTCGTGTGTTAACTTACAGTAACGTAGTTTAATATGTTGCTCATTCCTTTTGATTTCCATTAGCATACTCGAAGAAGTTTTGAATTTAACTTTAGATGCTATAATATTCAAGTATACTATATGAAGTACATATAACTACAAACTTAAGTTATATTAGTTTTAAAACCAAAATACTTATTCAAGAGAAATTTTGTTTTTTAAATCTAAATACAGATCTATGTTTCGTATATAACAGCGAAATAGAGCTATAAATTTTGTGGTGGACAGTATATATTTTATTAGTCGTTGTTGTTGGTTTTTCACACTGGACTTAAAAACTGGTTTGGCTGTGAATAATAGGTTTAATGAGGAGAATACTTGATTTTAAATTATAAATAAGTAATAAAACACGATCCTTTGATAATTGTAGACCAAATTTAAAAGTTATGTAATGATATAAAAAATTACCTTAAAGGGAATGCTTAGCAGATTGGCCGTCACTTTAAATTGGCCGTATTATACAATCATGAGATAACACGAACGATGACGAATAGAAAGACAAATTGCAGACGATGAGATGGCAGCTCAAATTTCGAAATTCAAATTTGTATTCGTTTCAAGGTCCTACCTTGAACGGGTGTTTCCTCATGTATGCAATAATAAATAAATAAGGCTACTTTCATAATTATTTCTAAGTCATGCATGTCATTAAGTTGTAACTTTAAATATCACAAAAATAAAAATAAGGGTAAAAAAGTAAAAACAACTACATAAACCAAATTAGAAATTACTCTCGATAGTAACGCAGAGTCGAAACTCATCGATGCAACTCTTATTTTAAACAAATTCCTAAAGAGAAAATAAATGCGCGCATTCCACCAAATGCGCAAAACATTCAAAACGCAAAAAGTTTAATTCTTTTTCATTTGTGGCAGCAGAATGTCCAACATATCTTTATGTATTTAATGAATTTTGCATCACAGACATCCTGCTTTCTATATCTAACTGAAGCTATAGAAACACGTGTGAATTTTGCACGACAATATACGCCAAATGTTGAATAAGCAGAATGTTAAATAGATAGATAAATTCTTTGTTGTGCACATTCTAACAAAAATCGTTTACAATTCAACTTAAAACAAATGTGTGCAAGGCGGTCCTATCGGTTAAAGCGATTTCTTCCAGACAACCTTTGTGGAGGACACTTTATATGAAACTGCAGCGTAGAAGAATATATGTATATAAATATTCAATTAAAAAAATATCGATGAAGTAAGAACGGAAGAATGTTTAGTTGCAACAACTTAGGAATTTTGCAGGAAGATGTTTGAGCAGGTTTTCCTAATGATGGCCAGTGACGTCGAATGACGGACATGAGAAGGGAGGTGATTCTACAAGTTCAATGTTGCTTGCATATGAGAAAATATACGAACGATCGACATTTGCAATCGATATTGAATGTATGGACCGTTGTTATCAATAACAGCTTGGAGTCGCGTACGCATAGACTTGCCCAAGTGAGTGCAAATGTTGAGATTCTCCGTTCTCTTTTCATTACGGTGATCTCATCTCTGCACCATTAAACCTCATGAATTTTCTATGGGGTTAAGATCAGGTGATTTAGCTGGCCATTGAATCATCGTAATGTCAGGGTACTGGAGGAACCAGGCATCGGTTATCCTTGCAGTGCGTGCTCTACTGTTATAGTGCACGTAGAATGCCCTGGGCATTTCTCGCTGTGGATACACAACTCGCAAAGTGGGCAGTAATCCTAACAATCCCAGCAATCCCTCCAATCTGTTGACATAATTGATAGCATTTGCTCTAGAAGGTAGCTGAACGAGTTCTCCCACTCCATCAAAAGTCATCCAGCCCACAAGTTACACGAGATACGGCCCGACTCTATTACGTAAAACGTTTTTTTCCTGGCAGCGTGTATAATTATACCGCCATAGATTCAGTCGACCGTGATCACGTGATTTAAACGTTTTTGTTATCCGAAAAAATTATAAGACGACCAATCAAAATTCAAATATTGCCGTGCAAAATTAATACGTGTAAATGTATTAGCTTTAATTTAGATAAAACGAGAATTTACAGTATCTGAGTACCTATCTGTTTTCGTTTAAAGATCAAAGTTTTGACTGGAATTTCGGCGCTTCCTGCTTCCCTTCCTGTTGCGAATACTGTTTGAAATATATCAAACGACCAAAATTAATACAATGGACAGGAAAGGAGTATACCGGAAAGTGTCTAAATATGGAATACTCTTCCAAATATAGAATGTTAGCACTTCTCTCGAATAAAGCGTTAAGCTTAAGTAGTATCACATTTATTTCATCTTGTCAATCTCGCGAATGTTAGATATCTTTTTGACAGGAATGTTGTTTGGTCGACGTTAGAAAAATGAATATGTGAATACTTGTAAGTAATACTTCTGGTATGAGTATAATAATAATGGAAAAAAAACATGTCGTTTTTATGTTCGTTATAGTGTTTTTGAGGCGTTCTATTATTCGGTGTTGTTACTTCTATAATAGAAAGATAAATTTGAATCGTTACGAAATAATGAATATGGATCAGGAAGGGTTTAATTATGGAATATTTCATAATCGCGTTATTACTTATACTTAGGACATCGAGTAACTTTTCGTTTAATATATATGTTACATTTAAAAAAAGAATGTACTAATGTTTAGAATACCGTCGCCACGCTCTAAAGAATAACGAAGAGATTGAAGTAAAGGCAAGACGGGTAGGTATATAAATAACAAATATTTCTAGAAAAAGGGCTATTTTAAAGCAGAAAAATCTTGAAAAGTCCTTACGACAACTTTGTGTTTATTACTTATGCCAGAAACATGAACTGTCTCCAAATGAAACAGTAGCAACTACATCAAAGACACGTTGACAGATTGTTTTTTAATAGGATATGTTGTGGCGATGGCAAAGAAATTCCATGACAAGAACAGATGTTAATAAAATGATCACTCCGTTCAAAACTCTTTCTTATTTTGCACCGAAGTTCTTAAAAGACATGTCTCATTTTAATGTTATTTTAAGTCTTATTTTAATATTCCTCGTTTGATATGAATTCTATAAATGAAAAAATCGTAAGATTGTTATTAAGTCATGCCAAAGTACGTGACTGATTACAATTACCAAAAAAACAAGGTTTTATTTTGTCAAACAAAAGAAACAAAATTTAGTCGAATCAAGAACCTCTTCGAAATGGTATTTGGATAATTGGACACTCAATTCAATAATAAATTCAATAAAATACTTTTTTATACTATTCATGTGTCTCCTAGTTCCAGATTTCACTTGTAAGTCACCTCGAAAATAGGTCAACGATATAATTATAAGCATCTGATACATCAAGTTGACTTGTACAAATGTACAGCTTACGTTGATTAAGTCTACTTCACCTATCGAGTACTGTAGCTAATATGTGTAATTGTGTATGTTTCATTTGTATTCATTAATTTTTCGTCATTTTTGTACACACGAATAGGGGAACAAAATCGTCGTAAGAAATGGAGTATACAAAGGTTTTCGCATTATATTATGCGGTAAGTTATAATATGAAAAATATAATATAAAGTATGATAGGGTGGCACGACAGTGTTATTGTAAAAATGAAGAAAGGAATGCTTAGATGGTTCGGGCACATAGAAAGAATGAGTGATGAAAGACTGACGAAGAAAATATATAGAGCGAAAGTGAGTGGTAAAAGAAGGCAAGGAAGATCAAGGCTGACTTATGAAGATCAAATAGCCAGAGTGCTAGCAGACGGAAATGTCAAAAGCTCTCGCATACCTACGCGAAAATGTGTGAGGAGAATGATGAGATTTGAGGAAGCGAAATAAGTATGAAAGAACCGCGACGCTTGGCGCTCCGTCCTCTCTGACTACCCCGTTACGGATACAGCGTAAGGATATGTATGTATGTATGTATGTAATATAAATATATACGATCTAAACTATATTTTTTTTACATCGATTTGATAATTTTTGTACAACGCTAATTTCACTAGAATATTAAACTAAAATCTGTGTTTCGATTTCGATTTTACTAAATTATGTTTTTTTCGTATGTTTTGTATCTTCATGCTATTTCCCATCCGGAGTAGAGAGACAAAATTACACCATAACGCCACTTCTAAGTTTTTAACATATGAGTACTACGAGCCTTGTTTACATGCTACTAATTAGTAAGTCAATAAGTCGGCAAGTCAACTACGTTGCCACTTTAGTCGTTTAGTTGACTTACTACTTAACATGCTACATAAACGCAGAAAAGTTGACTCGTTCTTCTCGAACTTTACAACTTGTAAGCTGCTTTCATTTCATTTATTCTAAGTTTTTCTCTCAAGCCAGCATTAGAGTCTTATATATCTAGAAACTTTAGTCAGAAAGTTTAAATCTTCGTGTTTTTATATAAATAAACTGCTTGAATATTGGAAATAAAATTGCCAACCGACGAAATTAAATGCTGATAAAAAAATTAAGCCTCTATTTGCGTGAAACGCTATGCAATTATGCCAACGATAAGATTAAACCCATTTTAGACAACGCCGAGTCTCATTTGCATGAATTAATTTGAGTCGACATAACGAAAAAGTAGCAAAGGCTCACCAGACGTGACTTGCAAACGAAAGTTGACACCGGTCTCGGAGATTTAAAAATCATAAGAAGATCGGAGGAGGATGTTGTTATGATTTGAATGAAAATTGGCTTTTACGGGAAACTGAGCCACAAGTTGTTTTTTTTGAGAGTCGCACTTGTAAAACACCTTTTAAACGGCACTTATTTACATACGTATGATTCGTTTCTATTAAAATTTTATTCGTTTTTTCGATAAACATTCGTTAACATGTTTTGTTCAGTTATATGAAAACTAAATGTTATTTATTTACTTTTTTATAAAATCGGTTTGGAAGCTGTGTAAATAATAATTCGTATATTTGATTATAATTATTAATTTATCAAAAGAATAATTGGATAGTGCACCTATTATACAAGCCGAAGGTATCCGATTCGATTCCCGGCCAGGGCTGAATTGACGTGGATTGTGAAAGATCTCTAAGGCAATTTAGAAAATGACATTCCTTTTTCTCAGTTCGTTGTGGGATGCCTTGGTACTCATAATATAAACTTAGTCCTTAGTTCGATGTCTAATAATTTGTGTAATTAGTTGGAGATTATTTTATTTATTGGAAACAGTAGAAAATAAAAGGAAGTGTAAGTTTAAACTTGAAGCTTAAAATGTAAGTTTCGATATCTGTTTATGTAAATAGTAACATAATATATTTCAAGGCATGAAAATTATCCCGAAATAATAATCGACATTTCAAGTAAGCAAAATCGTAAACAAGTTTTGTATATAAATTTAACGATTATTTTTAACAAAACGTAGCAGCTACACTCGAGTACCTCAGTCAAGGAAACCAATACTGAGAAAAACGTGGTAGTATTAACACAAAAGAATGAACAGTAGTTATAATTCAAGGAAATGTTATTCGTCTCTTTATTTGAATTTGATAACATCCTGTGGCTTAAGTTTTCTGGTTTGCTTCTCAACAGTGTAAATATCATGTTGCGTTTCCTCGATGAAGCTAAATGGTAGGTCGGTAGATAAATTTTCATATGCGCCGATATTCATATACATAAAGGAGATCCTTCTGAGTCTGGATTCTGAAAGCTAGATATTTATATGCAGAAAAGAGAACAATAGAAAGACAAAATTACTTCAAAATAAACAGCAGTGTAAGGTAAAATTGAATTAAATAATTAAAAGTGTACTCGATAATTAGGCTAATATGGTTTATTTTAACGTATTTGATTGTATTGTAGGGCTATTTATAAATTTCATTTATTCTCTTCACTCGATCGTTTGTCTGAGAAACAAAAACATAACCCTATTTTTTCCTTAATTAGGCTTCCTGAAGGCACGTACAACCGCAATATTTTAAGATCAAAAATATTCCTTCATAAAAGATAACTATTAATTTACTAAAGAGGTCATCTACCATACTTTGCCTGTACTTTTTTCTCATTCCTCAGCGCGACGCTTTGTTCAAGTGACTAATGGCTACTCATTAATCACGAGAAGGCTTTTTCTTACTGTTAGATACTTCTTTCAGTAGCAGGAAGTTCACACTCATATTATTAGAAACAGTATGTACACTTGTACAGTACCTACTAATTTGAACTATTGTAGCCGTAAGGTATTTATTTTAATTTCATAGATACCGGATAGTTTAATCAATGATAATGTCTGTAATTCTGTACTCAAACGTTGAGTGAAAAATGTTAGCGATGTTTATATCGATCTGTAATAATATATAGGTATACATCCCAAGGTATAAATTATACAATAAGGAATGTCTTTTAGCGTTGAATTATGATTAATAGCAACGACTGTTGTGAAAAATAATTCTACTATTTTCTGTGGATCTATACATTTCAATAGTTATATTGATCAATTGTAATTTAATGGCACGTCCACATCAGCAGCAAACGCAGTCGCACGGGACTCTTGCTTCCTCCTATTGCCTAATTATAATAAACACTGCGTCTGCCGCGGTGTACGCGCCATTAAATTACAATTGGGCAATACAACTACTGAAATAAAAGATCCATAGATGATAGTAGAATTATTTTTTACAACAATCGTTGCTATTAATCATAATTCAATGCTAAGTGATATACATTATTGTATAATTAATACCGATGTTATTGTTAGTATCATACTACAATTTTAGTTTATTTGGCATTAAAATATCCAGGTTCCTGTTTTGTTCATTTTGAGTCCGTATATGTCTGTACTATGAAAATGAATGTACATCGTATGTTGTACGGATTCAGTTTACAAATAAGTTAGGTCAAAGGGATGCTTCATTTAAGGTTCCATTAGCAACATCTCGAAACACCATATATTAGCTGCTTGACACTTGTTTATGTTGCCGAGTTAATTAATTTAAGTAATTAGTCCTCCTTGCAAAATTATTTCCTTTTAAATTATCTTGTACAAGACAAACGAGGCTTTAAGGTGTAGCGAATAATTTGAGAACAATCGGAGAGTCTAAATATAATAACAATGATACGTTGAATATAGTTAATAAAAATCGCTTTATATTATTTTTAGTGTTCTGTTACAAAATTGAAAAAAGTAACATTTTCGTAGAATCATTTGGGTGTCCGTTTGTGCATTTTTCTGTTACAGGAAAAAATTATAGCAAATGATAACCAAAAAGCAGACGTATGTTTAAGAAGTTGAGTTTAACTCTGGGGCCTAGTTTGAGTGCTCAATTAGAAAAGAAGAAAAATTTTTTTTAATATTGGTCACCATGTACGATATCATTGACAGCTCTTTACACCATGGTTCCAAAATGTATAACTAGTTACTTCGTGTGACTTTTTTAACACTTATTCGAAAAATCTCTTAAAAATTTCTGTGGTCCAACTTATCTTCAAAAACATAACTCAGAAAATTTAAAATAAATCATAGATATTGAGAATATGACGTAGATTAAAGGAAAATTATCAACGTTGCGTTATGTTAGATATTTCTTTTTTACATAAAAAGGTAACCTCCGCCATGTACATAAATTTCGTTTTGCGGTTGCAATGGCGATTGACTCATTTTTAATTAATGTTACATTATTGTTTTATTTACTTTCCTGGCACAGAGTGAAATCGTTACTGATCAGCGCCATAGCCGTCAAAATATTACTGAACACTGATCTGATCACTGATCACTGAATAGTGATGGTAAATAAAATAAGCACGAAGCTATGAACTGAAAAAATAGACCGTGTTCAGTGGTTTAGACATCGCTAATTAGTTAAAGAACATTATATTTTACTTTTTAGCATTTTTATTCAAATATTTTCTTATAAAGTTATTTATCTGGCACGTAATCAATTTACGAATACTTTTAATATTCGGATAATATTCTCATTGCTACACAAAATCATTACAATGAAAATGTTATCTTATTTACAGTTTCTGAGCAAGGGCCTTCGTTTATAACGCGAGAAAACGAGATGTAAATGTTATATCAATGTAACACATTGCTCCTTTAATCGGTTAATTGTTTCATTTTTGGAGTATTTGATCTACTATTGAAGTAAAATATTAAATGTAATGCCAATATAATATTATGTATGGTACTGTTCATTACTCTATGCTAGTCTAACTATAATTGATATAATAGCTATATACTATATACACATATTGAAATATTCATTTATGCTGTTAGTTTCAATGTTATTGCGACATATATTGTGACAGTTATAAATCAAATATTATTCTTGTTCTTATTTTAAACTGACCATTTAGGTCACGAGGTTTGATAATTAAAATTCTAACTTTAATAAAGTTGCATTGCATGTTGTCAACACGTGAGATTCATTTACGGAAAAGTAAATAAAAAGAAATAATTATCACCGAATCGAATCGGATAGCTTCTTCGAATTAATCGATACGTTACTTTAGAATGTTCTCCAGAAACACTCCGATGTGCATGTGTTAGGGTTAATTTGTAATTAATTAATTAGCACATGATCATGACGCTTGCAACAGTTTCAAATATCTTTGTTAATATCTCAACAGAACACAAAATTCTGGATAAATATCGTCCACATGATAAATAATAAAGTATAGCTGCTACCTTATCACGTTCTCTGCCGGTAGTACAAATAAGAAAAAATACCAAAAAACTTTTAGGTGAAAATAAATGCGTTAGGTCAAAATTTGAACTGTGATATAAATTAAGGATTGATCAGCAACCGGGTTCCATAGATATTTTAAAAAACCGCGTGAGGTCACGTGTGACCTACGCGGCGCTCCAAACCAAAAAAGTGATCAGTTGTTATCGAGACGCCGCATTGGTCACACCTCCGGTCATCCGCACACCTCAGTCCTCTGTCAGCGCTCGCGACGAAAGGTTGCTTCATGATTTTGTTGCTTTTTAGCAGTTGGTTGTTTAGTCTGTTTGTGTTTAAAATTAGTGAATCATGGAAATGCCAGATTGACATGGAATATTTAAATATTTTACAAGAAGATATACAAAACATTGATTTACTAGAAGCTAGTTTTTGTAGTGAGACTGAGAATAATTTGGCGTCAGTGAGTAATTATTCCAAACAACATCAAAATAAAGACAGTGATAATGAGAGTGGTAATTTTCAACCAACAAAAAGCGTTATCGTCGTGTTATTGCAAGTAGCTGCGCGAGTGAATCTGACTCGGTTCAAAATTTTGTCACTGAAGAAATTGCCATTATAGAAGAGACATCGAGTACAGTACAAAAATGGACACGACCATGAGGACATCAACCATCTATTATAGCCTTTACGGAACCAACTGGTAAGTTGTGAGCATTTATTTTTCTCCGATTTAAGTTTTGAGTCTTCGTATGATGACATAGTTTGAAACTTTTGTAGATATGAGTACGTTTTATCGCTTTTTTTATTTGCAGGTATGAAACAACCGTATGCTAAAGATCTGAAACATGCTGCAGAAGGAGAATATTTCAGTCTTTCGGTGTCAGATGAACTTTTTGAGACAATAGCACATGAAACCAATTTGTTCGCACAACAATGCCTAGGAACAAGCTCCAAACCTAAGCCTCACGCCAATTAGTGGAAACCAATTTCAAAGGAGGAGATAAAACAATTCTTTGGGTTAGTACTCTACACGGGTCTTGTAAAACTGCCGCAAATAAATTTATACTGGAGTAAAGACAGACTTTTCGGGTAGCACTTTCCAGGCACAGTTATGGGCCGAAACAAGTTTGAGCTGATTTTGAGGATGCTGCACTTTACTAATAATGAAACAGCGGACAGATAAATGCCTTGAATAAAACTTTCGCGAAGCATTATGCCCCTAAAGAAATTGTATGTATTGACGAAAGTCAATTTCCATTTAGAGGGCGTATAATTTTCCGTCAGTATAATAAAAGCAAACGCCATAAATATGACATGAAACTTATTAAGTTATGCAGGAAAGAAAAATGAAGTTATCAACACAACACCTACAAATGTTGTCATGTCCCTCTGTGAAGACATTATACTGAATTTGGGTCACACAGTTGCCACAGATAACTGGCATACAAGCATAGATCTGGCAAATAAACTGTTAAATAAAGATACCTACTTAATTGGGACACTGAGAAAAAATAGAAGGAGCTTACCAAAGGCAGTAGTGGAAGCCAAACTCGAAAAAGGTGAATCCATAGCAATGGAAAATAACGTGGTATTTGTGTGCTCAAGTGGAAGGATAAGCGTGATGTTTTAATGCTTTCGACGCAACATTCAAAGGGTACACGAACGGTTTGCAAAAAAGGTAGAACTGTCGTAAAACCAAAAATGGTTTTACAATAGAATAATGCAAAAGGTTCCGTTGATATGAGTGACCAGATGTCCTCATATTCATCGCCACTTCGTAAAACAGTGAAATGGTACAAAAAACTGGGTATTGAGCTTATTTTGAACACAGCCTTGGTAAATGCATGGATTATGTACAATGAGAACAAGAAAGCTAAAGAAAGTATAGGAAGTTCAGGCGACAAATAGTAGAGTACTTTGTCGATTCAAGAGTTGATAAAGAGGATTGTCTACCGGAGAGACTAAAAAGGTTGAAGTATGAATTGCTGAGAAAAGAGGGACCGGTTAGAAAATCAAGAGGTTTCTGTGTAGTCTGCTACAAAGATTGTGTGAAAACATTTGGTTCAAAAGTCGCTCGAAATAAAACAAAGAAAGTTGTCACATACTACAAAGACTGTCCCGGTGAGGTACGTTACTGTCTGTCCTGCTTCAATAAATCACACCGCTGTGTGTAGATTGTTGTAAAATGTATTATTACGTACAAAATTTTGTACGTAATAGTACATTTTTGTTTGAAAAATGGTGAAGGGTCTATGGAGTTCAAAAAATAAGGAGCCTATAACCATCATTCAACTAATTCCGCGTCGAATGGTCATGGTCCCATGCCGATCGGTCCAGTAGTTTTCAAGTTTATCGCGGTCAAAGAAAAAAAACTTTCATTATATATACAAGGCGTTTCCCGCCCGCTTCGCTGGGCGTAAGTGAAAATTTTGTACGTAATAGTACATTTTTGTTTGAAAAATCGTGAAGGGTCTATGGAGTTCAAAATTAAGTAGCCTATAACCATCTACAACAAATTCCGCGTCGAATGGTCATGGTCCCATGCCGATCGGTTCAGTAGTTTTCAAGTTTATCGCGGTCAAAGAAAAAAAACTCATTATGTATGCATAAGATAGATAAAAAGTACTAAGTACTGTTATATTCGAGTTACTAAATGAGTTCCCCACAATCATTGTCTCTTTGACAGTTGACAACTGACATCTATCATAACCTATACGGTATTATTGTGGAACGTAAACAAACAATGCTCAAATATGTTACGTAAGTAAGTCGATTGTATTAAAGTTAGTATGCACTAAAAAAATAGTGCTGCAAGCATCCTACGGTGCATTTTCCATTACGATAATCGCAGTAGTAACGCCGAATGCTATTGTAATTAGTACTGTCAGAAATGTAGTGAATATAAATAAAATTACATGACTTATTTTGTCATTTACATGCATTGATTTTACTTCTACATTATGTTCGATTCAGAACTCTGAACAATCTACGATTAAACGTTTGAAGGTACTTGAAATTCTTGATTAACCACGTTTAAGTGAAGATCGTCTCAAGATTTTATACACAGGCTCTTATTAATTTTCACAGGTTCTATCTTATTTGGTGGAATTATTGGATGAAGAAAACATTTTTCGGAACAATATTTGAAATCAGCTAAAATAATTAAGCGGCAGCCATTTTACGAAATTTACAATTCACTCGATTTATGGAAAATCTGTTCTCATCTTGCTACTACGTTCAAAAGAAAACTTGTCAAAATTTCATGTTCATTACCTCTCCCCTGGGTGACACTATCTGTTACGCCGACGACACAGTGATGATCTTTCACGGTGACACCTGGAGTGAGGCTCTTGGGGAAGCTGAACTGGGCATGACTAAGGTAAATAAATGGTTTAACTATAACTTGTTGACATTAAATGTAAAAAAAAACAAAATGTATTGGCTTCTGCAAAACGTCAGCAACTGCACCAACAATGCCAATCAACATTACCTGCCTTGCCCAAACCTGCCACCCCCAAAGCTGTCTCTGTGAAAGAATTAATAGTGCTGAGTACATTAGATACCTGAGAGTGGAAATAGATCATAACGTATCTTTCAAATTCCATATATAAGCATTACCGCACAACGCACAAGAAAACTTATTTACATAATGAAGCTACTACGAAACTCAGCTGACGCATGAATCTTTCACCTGGTGTATCGAGCGCTCTGTGAATCGATCCTCAGTTACTGTATGAGGCATTACTGTATAAGGTGGCACTGGAAGGACTGCGATGTTGGAACTGGAAAGAGGGCAACGATCCTTGTTGAAGGTCATGTACAGGAAGCCATATAGATTCCCCACCACTCAACTTTACGCCGAAGCCCAAATTCTATCAGTTAGACACATCTACTTGTACAAAATGTCTCTGTCAATGCACCGACGAATGCTAAATTCTTCAGACTTGATAAAATTACAATCGAAGAGAGTTTTCAGAGTTTGTCTTGAATAGGCCAACTCTGCACTTGCAAAACGATTTCTCAATTATATGCTGCCCTATATCTGCAATAGGGTTGTCGAAACGTGTGACAATAAAAATTTTACCACTCGTGAAGCAAAACATCATCCCATGGTTACTTAAGCTAACCTACGGTGAAACGGAGAACTTTCTCAAAAAAATCATATGAGAAGATCACAGCTTGTTTTGCCTACTGATATATTATTCTATACATTTATTTATTTAGTTTTATTTATTTATTTTTCTAACAGCTACACAGGTGTTATAATTTCTGCATAATGACACTATTTATTAATTTATTTACTTTCGCATATGTATTAATATTACCTTATTTACTACTTAATATTTATGAAACCTTTTGAAATAATTAACCTGGTCTTAAAATTTACGAACTTTACTTTGTACTCCATCTGTTTCTTTTTTCGCTGACCGTCTGTAAAAATAGCAGTTTTGTTGACTTATTGACAATCCACAAAATGTGTTTGGTTCTCGCGAGACAGGCTAGATCTAGTGTGAGGGAGCCATAGGCAAACTAAGTTAAAATATGTCAATTCTTAGCTTAAGTTTTAAATCTTAAGTTAACATGACATATTTTCACACTGTATCCCCAACGAGGTAGTTAGAGAGGACGGAGCGCCAAGCTTTCGTTTTTGTTAATTTATGGATAGTAAATTTATTATTATTATATCAGGATCATGATGAATCAAGAGAGGGTTTCCAAGCATAGAAACAATTTCAGGAAGTAAATAACGTTGCATAGGCTCTATTAGCGTCGATCGTTGAAATTACAAAACTGAAGAAATGCATTTACGTAAAGATTGGCGAAATGTCTCGCTCCTTTAATGACAAATAATTTACATTTTTAATGCTCACAAACGAGCAACTCGAACGGAGTTTTCATATCAAACGACTCTTTCAGTTTATTTAAGCAATAAATTATATTAACAGGTTGTTTATGAAATGACCAGAATAAATACAAGAAAGATTGTTAAATAACATATTACATTTTTTTCAGATATAAAACCTCTATTCTATTCTACATGTTTATAAACTTCGTAATTTATATAGGTATTATACATAACATTGAATATGTTAAATCCACTACACTATAGTGTATCCATATACTAATATTATATAACAAAATATAAATACATATATATCAATATTATATATGCGAAAGTCTGTCTATCTTTTACGGCTAAACCGCTAGACCGGTTTTGATGCGGCACGGAGATAGTTTGACACCAGGGAACGGATAAAGACTATTTTTTATCTAAAATTTACACTTAAAGGAGTGAAAATAGGCAATGTAACTTTGTGACTATGGGAAATGTTGAATCGCTAAACCGATTATGATGATTTTTTTAGATATATTATTTTATAATTCAACGCGAAAGTTTAAAAGTTTACATCGCAAAATGATTATGATAAAATTGGGTACAGAGATAGTATATGACAGTGAGATGTAGGCTACTTTAAAAAAAAACTACTTCTAATCCGAGAAAACCGCGGAAAAATTTTCCACGCAGACAACAGCTAGTATTATATACATGTAAAAATAATCAGATAAATTTAAAAAAATTGCATTGATATTGATGCTAGACAATGCTAGCTGCCACACATCGGCCGAAACAACTCGGTATTTGGAACATCAAAATATCGAATTAACGGGTCATCCGCCGTATAGCCCCGACTTTGCCCCCAACGACTTCTATTTATTCCCAACCGCGTGAAGAATAAATTACGTGGTCAACGTTTTTCGAGCCGTGAAGAGGCTGTTGATGCGTTCAAAATGCACGTTTTGGAGATACCTCAATCCGAATGGAAAAAGTGCTACGAAAATTGGTTCCAACGCATGCAAAAGTGCATCGATCATCATAGTGAATATTTTAAAAAGCAATAAAACTATAATAAGTGCCAAATCAATATGCAACAACATAAAGTCTATTAGTTTGGTGGGCTTGGCACCGACTTCAGTAACTGTCAAATTTAACTATATAGATATGTGTATCGTATTTATAAAGTTATTTTAATTGTACTTGAGTTTTGATTAGTAAAGGATAGTTATTTTATACTTTTCAGTGTTTTTTTTTGAAGGTGGTTTAATTTTTTTAATAATATTTTTTTTATATCGTTTTGTCGATACTTCCATTATACTATCTATACTAATATTATAAAGAGATAAACTTCGTTTGCATGTAATGGATAACTCAAAAACAACTCAACCGATTTCAAAAATTATTTCACCTATAGAATAATATAGACAATATACATTGTCAGGGCTGCATTTTATTTAAAAAAAATTGCATTCGTGTGAAGCCGGGGTGGGCCGTTAGTTATTTCACAGTTTTCAACATCAGCTACAGTTAGTCCTCCTTTCTCGATTTTACAAGTGTCACTGTACCTGTCACTAAAGAACCCATACTAATTCTAGATTCACATAAATTTTGCGGTAAGAAATTCATTAATAAGAAGTTCCTTTAAAAAAATGTTTCAAAAACAATAAATTTAAAAATTTTGTCTTCCGTCCAAAGTTTGACCAAGTCATTTGTGTTGGATATTTGACCGAGCCTGTCCTTAGAATTTTCTGAGCTGCGTTGAAAAATGAATCACATGTCGATCAATGTGTAACGGAGAGATCAAAAGGAGCAGAACGATAGGAAGTGAACAATTTTAAAAGAACATTTTCTGTTATTTGCATCATAATTACTTTTTAATGTAATATGTATTATTATATAGAGTCTGATGGCATTAAGAAATATTTAGATAAATATCATACGAAGAAATCACAAAATACAGATTCATAAATCATAATACATTTTGTCAACTGAGGGCCAACTGAGGGAGCGTGCTCGTCGCGACCACTGCTAGCCCTTTTCAGGGCTGCAATTCCTCTCCTGTGCACACCATGCCGGACAGTGTAAATATGAATGCTAGGGCGTCCCCCGACAGCGACGTACACCGGTTTGTCCCAGCTGGTGTGAGCAGAGTGCAGTTCGGCATTGGGGACCGCCACCCAACACGCTGTGCACCTAGCGGCGGGAAGTGGAGGGAGGAGTGCAGAATAGCTGCGTGGAATGTGAGAGGTGAGATTGAAGAGAAGATGAATGAAGTGATTGATATTAAGAAAGAAAGAAGATTGGATGTGTTATGTTTGAGTGAAACCAAACGAAAGGGCAGTGAACTTGTCGACTTGCCTGGAGAGGGCATCACTATGTGGTCAGGTGTACTACAAGAAGAAAGGGGATACCAGATGGTAAGCGTCTTACTGTCCTCTCGTTTGGTTAACTGTGTAACTGAGTATACTTATACTCAGTTACACAGTTAACCCGCGTAAACCCGAGACTGCTCTGGGTGCGTCTCAAGACCGGGTTGACGAGGTTATTTGTTTTAGTGATGTATGCCCCAGTGTCCTCTGTCGGCTTGGGCGAGCTAGAGCAGTTTTGGGAGAATGTTAGGGAAGTTCTAGCGACGGTTGAAGAGAATGAGAGAATTACTATGTGTGGAGACAAGACTGGATGGGTTGGGACAGCTTGAACAGGATTTGAGTATGTCCTAGGCAAGTATGGAGTTAAGAGAGTGAATGATGCTGGTAGGATTGCGTTAGGACTGTGTATGGAAAAGGATCTTTTTGTTGCTAATACCTTATTTAAGCACAAAAGGATTCATCAGTACACGTGGGAAAGGAAGGATGAAAGAAGTATGATTGATTTATTCCTGGACAGCCGGCTCAAAAAGCAGGTTATGGACACTAGAGCACACAGAGAAGCCAATCTGAGAACTGACCACTTTCTAGTGGTAACTAGAACAAGGGGTCTGTTTGCAGCATGGCGACATCGCGTAGTTGCCAAACCTGCAGCGGTATGTCGCATTAAAAGCTGGAATCTCCAAGATGTGACCACTAGAAATGAATATGAAAGGGTATTATCCGGTAAGCTTGATGAAAGATTGAAAGTGATGAGCGAGGATGTTGACGAATGTTGGCAGAACCTTAGGGATGGGATGATCGTGGCTGCGAAAGAAGTGTGTGGAATGAATAAGATTGGTAAAGGTAAACAGCAAGATGTGTGGTGGGATGATGAGGTGAAAGGGTCTGTGTATAAGAAGAAGAAAGTATGGCGGGACTTGCTTGCTACTGAAAATGACTGTGGTATGAAGAATTTGATGAAAGACAGATATAAGCTGCAGAAAGCAGAAACGAAGGCACTAGTAAAAGAGAAGCGTGAAAGGTGTGGGGTGTTAGACGAAAACAAGATGTCGGACAATTTCGAGGAAAATTCCAAATTATTTTGGAAAGAAGTACATAAGTACCGAAGTGGTCCGTCACCTTGCAGAATGAATAAAGTGCGTTCGAAAGAAAACCGCCTACTAACAAATAAAAAAGATGTTCTGCAGCGACAGAGTGAATACTATGGAGAACTATATGAGTGGTGAATCCGTCTCTGATACTGAGAGCGATTCTAATGAATTGCCACACTCGGGTGAGAGACTGGAGGATGCCATTAGTATGAAAGAGATTGAAAAGTGACAAGAAGTCTAAAATGTGGAAAGGCTGCGGAAAATGATGAGGTGACTGCTGAGAGGATCAAGTATGGTGGTCCTAGAGTCTGGGATACCTTCTGTGCACTGTGCAACCTTTGTTGGCAGAACGGAGAAGTGCCAGAGGAGAGGCGAAAATGTGTGAGGAGAATGATGAGATTTGTCGAAGCGAAAGAGGTATATAAGGATCACGACGCTTGGCGCTCCATCCTCTCTGACTACCTCGTTGGGGATACGGCGTGAAGATATGCATGTATGTTTGTATTATCTATGTTATGTACGTGAATAAGGTTATGCCAAGGGTTATGCTGTCTATACTTATGTGTGCATTACTATTGGTAATTATGTGTGTATAATATAATATGTATGTATGTTGTGTTATGTACCAATATGTGAATGTTTATGTATGTAAATATTTTTTATTTCTTTGTATATAACTTAATTTTAGATTATTCTTATTAGTTTAATTATTTTGGTGATATTTTATTTTCTTACATTCATTTTTAAGCACATACCACTGGCCCCCGCCGCGTGAAAATCGCGAACCGACCAAGTCGGCTATCTACATATAGTTCTATCTATCTATACCTAAAAGTCACCCTCGACAGTGCCATGAGCTTCCGTCATCACATCAAAACGGTCCGCGATCGTGCCGTGTTTCATTTTCTGCTTTCTCAACATGCTCATTTATGCGAAGAGAAAAATGTCTTTCAGTCACAAAGTAACTTTATACGAGAGATGTGTCAGGCCTATAATGACGTATGCCAGCGTACGTCATGATAGGTTATGATACTTCATGATTCGCTCACGATGCACCCACTAATATTAACTCCTTTTCAGTAATTTAAAACCGATTGATGCGCAGGGGTACTAGTGCCCCTCCTTACGTGCGCAACGTAGATCTAGAACATCCGTAGGGTCTCTCGTTTATATCGAATTATCGAATATTATCGAATCTCAATCACGTCGTACTTCACGCAAACACACGGGCCTTAAGCCACGTTATAGACTGCCATGCGGATCACTAGGCACGCTAGCGGTCTTCAGCCGTCTCGCTGGCCGGGTCCGTTAGAGGCCCGGCCCTCACCCGTAAAGGAAGCCCGTTAAAATGCACGCAGCTGCGGAAAATTCCCCTGGCGACGCCTTGAGCCCGATGTCTGTCCTCCATACGAGGTATCCCATGGCTGGAGAAACCCTTAGGCGGTCAACCATCTGGCAGGGCGCTTTTAGCGCTCGCAACAACACGGGCGGTTACGCTGTAAAAACCACTAGGGTTAACAACAAAAAGGGGGATTTTTTTAGTCGATTCGGGTCCAACACTACTCAGTCTGCGTAGAGTCCGGCTGACTGCCTGTGGGGCTTTTTCCCCTCTCAGAAACAAAAAAAAAAGCGTGCGCGTTATTACTTGATAATTTAATAAAAATAAATCTTAACATACAACAATAAAAAAAATTGTTAACTTGTGATTGTATCTGTGGTATTTTATTTCATTAAGGCCCTTGATTTCAGAATTGATTTTAAACTTTGAGGAAATACATAGCTATAATAAGCTATAATGTGTACATTAAGGCTGGTGTTATTTTGCGGTAATTCATTTCACGTGATGAATTCTTACCTATATTCCGTGCAAAATCTAACTAGCACCGACTAATAGTTGGCTGACAGCGTCTGATTTCTGGAACCTCCTGAGGATGCACCGTAGAGAGACGACATATATGTCAGTTAACTAATAGAGATGTTAGACGAAAGATAATTAAAAATCATGAGAATTCATCACAATAAAAATATGTAAATAACTTACTGAGATGGATTTCCGCAAACGCAAAATAACTCCCGTGTCTACAAAAGTAGCGAGATCTCGTGTTCCTGCATGAGATCGAAGTCTGTTCTTATTACCCAGATCCGCTTATGCACACTTTGGTGTTTTTTGTGACCTGGATATCGATATCTAAGAAGACTGAGAGTTAGGTAGTTGGATATATACAACTTCAATTTTCTATCTCGAAATCCTTAAACGCGAAAACATTTAAGTATTGGAAAAAAGTTTTGATAAAAAAAATCCAGGAAAAGCTTTTTTTTGTACAAAGATTCAGTTGCAACTCCAAAATTCTACAGAATTTTAAAACAATTTTTACTAAAATGCATAGGTAATTATAATATCTCAAATCTCTAAAACCAGTTTTTTAATTAGTAATGTAGTTTTCTTGCAAATTACAAATACGTGCAAAATCAAATATTTAGATTTCTCCGCGCTAAAATATGATCAAAAACGTAACTGCGAACGTTAACTTTATTGTTATCATCATAGGGCACGGGAATAATTAACAAATTCAGTTGCACTGGGTCGCATATAGGCGGACGCGTTATGGTTTGACAATCACATAATTTAAATGAAATTAATTCACACTTTTTTTATTATAATTAAACATAAAAAACGACGGGCTGGCAGTTTCTTCCGCCAACGAATCAGTTTGGCTATTCAAAGATAATGCTGCCAGTCTGCTGGACACCTTAAGCAATGACAGCTTTCTAAGCGGTAACTTTGAGGAAGTCTATTAGCTAAGATAATGTGTAGTTTTAGGTTTGTAAATATTAATGTTAGGATATGTAGGTACTTTTTTGTTATTAATAATACTCTGCAGATTAAAAAAAAATGTTACAATAAAAAAAAAACAAACATTGTCTTAAATAATAGACTACCTCAAAGATGCCGCTTAGAAAGCTGTCATTGCTTAGTGTTACTTAGGATGCTAGTTATAATTCTAATATCTAACACAAACATTTTTATCTGAAACAAATTAATTTAAGACTTGTTTTAATGGATAAATAAATAATAATAAGTAAATAGGTACTTACTTTCAATCATATCAGTACTAAGAATAGAAGCAAGTCTCATTAAAAAATACTTAAATACGTTGGGAAAAAATGTAATGTTCTAACAAATAAATATATGTTGCATATCTTATTTATAATTCATTAAACAGCTACGGAAATATCTGCACCTAGGTTTTCTAGATAGATTTTCTTGGCAGGTCAAAAGTACGCATTAGGATTCGCTTAAGAAATATCGGAAAAAGTCTGATTCGATTACCTACTACCGTAATGCCAGCGATAATAGCATTACGCTTACTCCTTTGGGAACCGATTTGAATGATTTAAACGTTTAAAACGATTTATCACAGTCTGAATCGACCGAAATACCTACATGACAATAGGTATAGTGTTACATACGTTTATTGCTTATACATTTATTGAAAATAATTTAAAGTTATACGGGTATATTTACAAAAAAAAATAAAACATAAAATAGTTAATGATGCTTTTTAATATAATAATTCTATTATTAATTAATTAATGATGCTTTTTAATATAATATTAACTATTTTAGTTCAAATTATAGAACGTAGACAGCGGTTAAATATCTTATTGGTAACTGTTTCAAGATACTTTAAATAATTTTTAGATCGATTTTCAACTGATAAAATTGTACTTACTTGACCTATGATGTAAATAAGTTTCCATTGTTACCGAGACTCTCGATACGTTCCCAATATTCCGTTATATTTGCACAAGTGCTGGTACCAACAACCTAGTCAGATTATTACTTGTATGTAATACGTTGAAGACTCGATCAAAGGTTTCCGCATCAGCTCTTACGATACACGTGCAGCTGCTGATTTCAGCTTTATTTAGTAAATATAGACGATGAAGTTATGTTTTCTTTGTGCGTCAATCACGTTAAAACTACTGAACGGATCGACATGGGACCACGACCATTCGATGCGGAATCGTTTGTAGATGGTTTCAGGCTACTTATTTTTTGAATTTTTTTTTTTCCCACCAGCGAAGCGGGTGGGAAACGGCTTGTTTAGTAGTAAAATAAACAAAATAATATTATAGTATTATTTAAAATTACATCGAAATTCTGAAATCAAAAATCTGTTATACACCGTCTAACAAATTGTTACTTTCATATTATGTATTATATTTGTTTCAAATACTTCTTTTCTATTTATTTATTATATTTTATCAAAATAGGTATTGACCACATTGTGTAATTTTTTTTGTTAGGAATAAAACATAGTATTGTTTTTATTGTCTCTCGATACCAAGAGATGGCGGATGGAGATAGTTGTCCCGTCAACGCCAGTTTAGTTTATTTTTTTTGATATGTGGATAATTTAGTGTGTGTGAATTGGAGTTGTAATGGAGAAGTCTTTAAAAAGACGTCTGTCGCTTTGTGATAAGAAAAAGATAAAGTTTTTGGAATATTAGTTGTAAATATCAATTATCTTATTTGTTTTGAAGCTACAAGAAATAGTCAAAACGTGAGGGAGCCGGAGGATCTTTTAAAAATACAATTTTTAATTAAATGAGAAAATAGTTTTTGGTAGGCCTTTATAATTATTTGGAAAAGAAAAAAGTATTTTCTTATGAACTTTCGTCACGACGCAAACGTACGGCACCAGTTGGCTTCTATTGACTTTGTATGAACTATTTGCAGTTTATTTGAATGTAGTGTGTTGGACATTGTGTTTATAATGTAATTATATGTTATTTAACATGTTATAACCTTCGAAACTTCAAACTGGAATATCTTTAACTCAGACTCAAACTTTCTTTAGTAGTAAATCTAAGACAGATTTGTTCAGGATTCAAACTATAAAGGTTTTACATATTTTCCATAAATAGATGCGAAAAAATTAAGTCAACGAAAATTTGTATGGAAGTTTGCCATTGTCCTTTTCGATTAACGACGCTCTAAAATTAGGTCTTGCATCAATATGTCAAGACACATTCTATATTATTGACAATGTCTTTAAAGAAGTTGCTTGAATTAACCTTAAAATATAAAGGCGACATAGACCCGTAATTAAATATTATAAGAAGCGTGTTGTTCATAAAAATTTATAAAATTGACTATTTCTTTTTTTTTTGATGCAAATCGACTCAGTTTCACGTAAGCGTCATTTCATCGTATTAGACGAAATATATCTGGATAGCAGAAGTTGCTAAAATTTAATGAAAAATTTTTTCATACAACAGAAGAACCCAATGTACTAAATCGTAGTCGACTTACTCGGGAACAATTCATTCAAAGTGCTCATAGCTGAATTTTATGTCGATACGTTTTACATGAAATTCAAAAGTGGAACACTTTTTTAGTATACAAAAGTTTTTGTCACTTCCAATGAATTGTTTCAGAGTAAAATGTTTATAATTTAGTACCTACATTGAATTCATTTATTCAATTTATTGCATGAAAAAATTTACATTAAATTGGACCAACTTCTACTGTCTTGATTTTTTTCGTCCGATACTTCGATCACAACTTTATTTGTGATCGAAGGTCCGATACAATGAAACGACGCTTATATGAAACTGAGTCGATCTGCATTAAGAAAAAGAAATAGTCAATTTTACTCATTTTTATGAACTAATCACGCTTGACCAAAAAATTTGTAATGCCGAAGTGTTTTCATAAAATAAACTGAATGGTCCCTAAAACAATTTCTTTGTATCTTATATGGATTTGGATTTCCCCACACTGTATTGTATGAAAAAAATTTTCATTAAACTTGACCAACTTCCGCTGTTCAGATTTTTTACCTCCGATAGAATCAAATGATGCTTACATAAAACTGAGTCACCTACAGCAGTGTCTACAGATGCCAAAGAGAAACCTGAAAATAAAACTGAGTGGGTACAAATAAACAACCAGTTAGAAAAAAGGCAATCTATTTTTATACACTGGTAATGAGTACCCATATTAGTCTTGCTTTTTCTTGACGAAAATGGAAGGCCAAGATTTTGGGAATTACTAATTTTAGAACGATGTAAATAGAAAATAGAATTTAAGAGGGAAGTAATTGTTCCGTGGATTGTCCTCATTACGGGTAATAAATGTTACATTATTTAACAATTTTGATTTTAAACACGTCTCAGTCTCAAAGGAATATGGCAGCTGCTGGTCATAATCTAACGCTGGCCACGCGGGAAGGGTACGGCTGTAAACTGATTGCTTTATTTTAGGAGATGTTTACAATGTATTGTAGTATTTTAATTTATTTTTTATTTTATGAATACTCTAGACTGTCTAGACAAATATATAAATTATGAGACCTCACAATAAGTTCTACTTGTGTACTGTGGGTGCCACACATCGGAGACGGAGCATAGCACTCTTAGTAACACTCGAAGTCCAAGATACAAAAACTTTTGTAAATATAAAAGTTCTAACTCAAAGTTAAATCAAGTTAGTCAAGTAAATTTAATTGAAAGGTGTTCTGAACATCAGGTCTACCTTAAAATAATTGAATTAACTTTTAACAATATTTCCGTAATATTTCCTGCTTTAGTGGTTGTTCAGGAGACAAGGAATTTCAGTTGTCCAAGAGAACAATTTTACTGTTTTTTGAGGTTTTTTTCGATTTTTTAATAATTCCTATTCTTATGTGTACGTTACTCACTAATGATTGATAAATATGTACCTAAATTGTTATTTACGCTTTTCACTTATTTAGAAAAAAAAATTCAAAAAATATATTTTACTGAACGGTCGAACTGAACCTACCAGTACAAAAATAATTGATCCTTATTCAATATTTTTATTATTATGTATATGATTATTATACATAATAATATATTATATGATTATTATATTAAATTAACAATTATATTTTTCATAATGATGACCTCGATGGCGCAGTGGTTTAGACGTTGCACCACGCGCGAAAGGTTCCGGGTACGATTCCCGGTCGGGTCAGTTTAGGAAATAAACTTTTTGAGATTGTCTCGGGTCTGGGTGTACTGGGAGACGCCCCTAGTAGTCGTCTAGCACAGAGAATACCCTAGTTTGAGTTCAGATTGATGTGTATCGTCTGGCGCATTATCATTATCATTATCAGAATCAGGTGCTTGGATCAATAATAACATTGTAAGTGGTAGTCCAAAGACAGACGTGAACTTTAAGAGTTAACTTTACACTATAACGGTTACTTTAGGGCCTTCGTATGAGATATCAAATTTAAGTTTATTAGACCATGAATTCAAAAATTCATAACAGGTTATTTTAGGGTAAGTACTTTTTCGTTAAGACTGTTCCTAAAATATTGTCAATGTCGAAGTCCCTTATCGTATCTCCAAAGGTATTACAAATGTGTAGATAAATTTTTAGGAAGTCATGAACATTGAGAACAGAGTGTACATTGAAGTAAGGGTTGTAATATATTAGATATTTATATATAAACTAGCTGTATCCGCAACTTCGTCCGCGCGTAAAATTATTCCGTGAAAAAGGCCTACGCCTAGCATATATCTTTCTTCGGGCACATACTATATATGTAATAATTGGTTCAGCGGTTTAGCATTTCCCATACAAAGTTACATCCCCCTTTCACGTCCTTAGGAGCAGATTTTTGAAGAAGGAGGCAGTCTTGTCTGTTTTTTGGTAGAAAACCATCTCCATGCCAAATTTCAGCATAATCGGTTCAGCGATTTAGCATTTCCCATACAAAGTGTCATCCTCCGTTTCACCCCTTTAGATTTACACAATCACATGTTCTACTACGTACTAATTTTGATCCAGCCCGATAGATCAAGCCGTTCTTGAGTTATAAAAGAACATACAGATAGACCGACAAAAATTTCAAAAATGGTAGAATCGAAGTTATTATGTCACAAAATGATAGTTTATTACAAAATTTTACAGTAAAATTTTAATTACAGACAGACGCTACAGATTTATGTAGTAGTATAGATAGGCAAAGACAAACAGTAAGGTACCTCTTTCTCCTCTATTCGTCCACCGATTTTATTTTTATTTTCTTTTCGAGGACTGCGAGAGTTGCCATAGTTTTACGTTCATGCTACCAATACCAAAAAAATTGCCAATGTCAAACTTGTAATAGCTTGTGATCATAAAATATAAAGGATGTCTCAGAAATAAATTCATTTTTAAAATGTAAAGTAAAAAGACTAAAATTTACTTAAATGCAATAAATTTAATATCAAATTAAAGAGTGAAAACTACATTTTTATTTACGGAAAACAACAATTTTCAAAGAACAGCCATTAAGGCGCGTGCAGTCCTCAACGACCTTGAGCATCGAGCCGTGGGGGCGTGACAAACGTTTTTCGCAAACGCAATACTCCGCAGTAAAACAGAGAGTGCATGATCCACCGCCTAGCGGCAATTTTTGACATTCACACTTATTGACTCTTGCAATTTTAAAAACTCATGAAATAACAATTTGAAAAATTCACCATGATAATATTAGTTATCAAATGTAAATAAATATTATTCGTTAAATACAATAAAATAAAACATATTTAATAAGGGATGCATTAAATATTATTTTATAATTGGTAAAAAAATGCTATTCATGACTTGTTAAGAACCATTTTAAACAGTTTTAATAACAACATGACATATTATCGTGGGTTTAATGCTCGGCTACGTACACTCACATATCATCATAGAGAACCTTACTCATAAAACTAAAACATAATCGAATTGGATAATGTTATGTAGACATTGCGTATTGTTGCTTGTAACGCTTTTAATACAAATTTTGAGGTGTAATGTCAAAATGTCCTTGCCTCAAATGACAACGATTCCAATGTCTTTTCGAGAATTATTCGTATGTTGTGAGTTCAAATCTCAACTCGGTCGCTCCACAAATTTTTTTTTTTCAATTTCGATTTCAATACAATTTTTTTATTGGCCGTTGATAATGTTCTAAATATATAATATGTCTGTATAATAATATACTACTAGATATATTGAAATCGTTTAATAATAATTGAATTTTAGAAACAATTCGTACCTAACAAACTTCGCCTTTGTCGGAAGACCCGCTTGTTGCAAGGACTAGTTGTAGTGGTATTGTAATTATTTTGTGTAAATACCTACCGAATATTATGGTACATTTGAAAGCACTTTCAAATTGGTAGAGATAGCAACAAAAATGCTATTTATCACTATGTAGGTAAATACCTAATTTACTCCACTACAATACGATATTTTCTATTCATTAAAAATAACTAACTAACACTACCTTGAAAAAATATAATACATAAATACATATCCTCGTGAGATTTGAGGAAGCGAAAGAAGTATGTAAGAACCGCGATGCTTGGCGCTCCGTCCTCTCTGACTACCCCGTTAGGTACACAGCGTGAGGATATGTATGTATATATGTATGTATGTATATCCTCACGCGGTATCCCAAACAAGGTGGTCAGAGAAGGTGGAGTGTGCAGCATCGCAGTCCTTACATGTTACTTCCACCTCTTTCAAATATTTTATTCTCATTATTTTGTATTTTTCTAACACACTTTTGCCCAAGTATATGAGTGATTTTGACATTTCGGTCAGCTAACTCAAAATAATATAATGACGCTTAAACATAATTGTAAACCGTAAAGATAAATTTAAACAATATGAAAGGGAAATATTTAAATTAGCAAAGGAGTCAGTGATTCAAACTACAACCCAATATATTTAAAGACAATAGTTTCCGCTATACATTTATTATTTCTAACTTTAACCATATGTAAAATAAAAATAATGGTTTCCACAAGAACGTATTATATTTGCCATTACCTATCCAATGAAAACTTTATAACTAACAGTTTCAACAGTTTTTTAACTTATAAAAACAACAGCAAGCAAAAGTCATTGTTGCGATGACAAGAAGTTATGATACATAAAATTATATAATATGGTTTTCTATTTTAATGTACTTACAAATTATTATTTTAATATTGTTTCAATATTTCTTATAGCTTATTATTATTTAATTAATTATCATATTTCTTCAAGATAGTGTATTTCTAATGAAGTATTATCTAAATACTACACTCGCATATTTAGGCGAAAAATCACCGCGATGCTTGTTACTTCGTCCTCTTTGACTACCACGTTATGGATATAGTGTGAAAACATGTATGCATTATCTAAATAAGTGAAATATCGTTTTTTTTTTTGTGATGGATAAAGAGCAGCTGAAACAATAATAATATAAAGGTACGTAATACATAAATAAATTACGGAATTAGCAATTCAGTCTACAATTTATCATATTTAAAAATAATAGTTTTCGCTATAAATTTGCTAATTCTTATTTCAATCATCGTAATTCAAAATTAATAATTACTGCAATAAATTTACCCGTGAAGTCGGTAATCTTTAAAATTAACGGTTTAAACATTAGAATTTTGTTTTCAACTTAAATCATTCTTAACGAATATTTTGTGCGACAGAACTTGGCTGCTGTATAAACTTTTAACATTTCGCGTTGTATTATAAAATATATTGAAAACAGGAAATTTAACGCGAATATCTTTTTATTTTGGTTTCACGTGGAGTTTGCTTGAGACCACGGCCGATCCAACTCTACACTACAATACAACTAGTTGTAGATAGGGATAATATTCTACTCATATTCTATTTTATTTATAGCTTTATGGTTAGATTATTATTTTAACTATTCGAAAGTCTTCTATTATAAAACAAATTCTATCAACGGCAGCTAAGTTCGAACGGTCGCGGGACGCTCGTAAGCCTTGTGGCAGACTACGTCATTGTCAGAATGAGAGCTATACAGTTTCTCAGGTTATTCCTTTGTTTTATGGATAATCATTTCATTTTTAAACACGATCTATTATTTTAAATTTGTTTCTATTGGTCCTGATTACTTTATAGTATTCATAACTTTTTTAAAGCAATGTATTATTGTTGAAGAAAAAACATTTAATCGATAGGCATTATAGTTTTTAACAGTAAGAAACAGCAATTTTATTGATATTATTATAGGATGATTGGTAGAAATAATGGATACGCATTGTCAAGTATTTAAAACGATTTTTAATATCCCATTTACATATGTTCACTTCAAGTATATCAGTTTGACTCGTTTTTCTAAACTCCCTACGTATTATCTTTATTGTAAGCGCGCGGTATGTGTAGTATAAAATATGTGGGTAGATGTAAAATAAAAATACGTATATAAAAAGTTTGTTTGTATATAAATTATTTAATTATATTTATATGTAAATATTATATTCGTATATAGTTATGTATGTGTATGTCTATGAGTACTGTAATAAGATATATAGATATATGGAATAGAGATATAGTGTAAATATTATGTGTGACCGTGTATACGTATGTAGTAAGTGTAACTCCTACATTATTACCAATTTTGAAGTGCAATTATGCCCTAAAGCAACAGTATGTACCGATATACTATTAAATTTTCAGTACAGGTTATAGTTTGAATTACGAATTCTGTTGCTTTATGTATATTTCTAATTTAATATATAAGGCTGAATTACAAAGATCAGATAGCTGAATATAAAAGAAAATAAAGATAAATGCTAACTGTACATAGACTGACAGAGTATCTTGAATTCTCGTATTCATTATTATACTCGCATTATGATTTTTAAGTCAATGCAATATATCTTTGAAACAGACTTAACTTGAATGAAATTACAATTAAATCACAATTGCACATTGCGGAACAAGCTCTCCTACTTTAATTTCTTGGTTATTACCACATACTGTAGTATGTCATTACAAATGAAAATTAAATACAAATTACAAATGAAATAAAGACAACGAAAAGAAAGGTAAAACAGTCTCTCTTGCGCTATTTTATCATTCGCGTACTAAGTATTTATTACACGCAGATGGCGACAATTTTAAAACAAGGCAGAGGTATTGTTGCCCGTGAAATATAACAATGCTCGGACACTTGTTAATATTTGAATAAGCAAATCACTATTATAATTGAGTACCAAACTACAGAGTATGGCAATTTCATTAGTTATGCATTATTTTCGCGTTTTGTTATTGCTTCGTTGACTGCAGATGTAACATAATCTCCTTTATTATTAAAAAAAACTAATCAATTGAAAATAAACCATTGCATGAGCTTTATAGAATGTACATACTATCTTTTACACACATTCTATATGTAAAACAGCACTGGAACCGCCATTCTTCTTTATAGCGAAAACGATTACTTTTAAATAAGATAAATTGTAGACTGAATCACTAATTATTCATATATTATATACCTTTATATTATTATTGTTCGAACTATTGCTTATCCATCATAAAAAAACGATATTGTACTTATTTAGATAATACTTCTGTAGAAATACACTATCTTGAAGAAATATGAAAATTAATTAAATAATATTAAGCTTTACGAAATATTGAAACAATATTAAAATAGTAATTTGTAAGTACCATTAAAATACAAAACCATATTATATAATTTTATGCATCATAATTTCTTGTCATCGCAACAATGACTTTTGCATGCTGTTGTTATCGATAAGTTAAAAAAACTGTTGAAACTGTTAATTATAAAATTTTCTTTGGATAGGTAATGGTAAGTATAATACGTTCTTTTCGAAACCATTATTTTTATTTTGCAAATGGTTAAAGTTAGAAGTAATAAATTTATAGCGGAAAATATTATCTTAAGGTACATTAGAATATAGTTTGAATAACTGACTCCGTCGCTAATTTAAATATTTCCCTATCATATTGTTTCAATTTATCTTTATAGTTTACGATTATGTTGGAGCGTCATTATATTATTTTGTATTAGCTGATCGAAATGTCAAAATCACTCGCATACTTGGGCAAAAGTGCGTAAGAAAAATACAAAATTATGAGATTAAAATAATTGAAACGAGGCAGAAGTAATATGTAAGGACTGCGGTGCTGCACACTCCACCCTATCTGACCACCTCGTTTGGGATACCACATGAGGATATGTATTTATATATTATATGTTTTCAAGGTAGTGTATTTCTAATAAATTGAAAATATCGTATTGTAGTGGATTATATTAGATATGTACCATATATAGCGATAAATAGTATTTTATTGCTATCTCTACTAATTTGAAAGTGCTTTCAAATGTACTATAACTTTCGGTAGGTATTTAGACAAAATGATTACAATACCACTATAACTCGTCCCTGCAACAAGCAGCACTTCCGACAAAGGTGAAGTTTGTTAGGTACACATTTTTTTTTTAAATTCAATTATTATTAAATAATTTTAATGTATCTAGTAGTATATTATTAAACAGACATATTATATATTTAGAACATTATCAACGGCTAATAAATAAATTGTATTGCAATTAAAATTGAAAATAATAATATTTGGAGCGATCGAGACGAGATTTGTGTCGGGATGTTCTATGTAAATGTGTAAAGATAATATATGTATGTGGGTAAAAAGAAATAAATCAGTGAGTATGCAACTACAGTTGTGTTTATGTTGTCTCCTTAAATATAATGAAAATACATGGCGCAGTCGGTTATAATCTATCGTAATAAGTGTATATGATAAAAAATAAATAAGAAGTAAACAGTGCTGTATAAGTGAATAAGGTCTTAACAAAATATTAAAAGTGAAATACGTGAAAATAAAAATAAAAAAAACAATGGAATCACATTTACAACCACCGTCACCATTTTGTTTCGATAATGATTTATCAAGTATTACTTCGGGCAATTTAAGTAGGCAGTGGTCGAAATGGAAAAAGTCATTTGAAATATACTACAGGGCATGCGAGTTAAAAAATAAAGACAAAGAGGTACAACTAAGTATTTTATTGCATATTATTGGTGAGAAAGGTCGAGAAGTGTATGAACAGTTCGCAGACGAAAAATTTGAGTCTGTGAACGCCTTATTGAAGAGATTTGACAATTTTTTTTTACCAAAGAAAAATATAACTATCGAACGACATAAATTTTTCACCCGGAACCAACAAGAATTAGAAACGGTCGAGCAGTACACTTTTGAACTAAATAAATTAGCCGCAACCTGTGAATTCGATAGCCTTAAAGACGATCTCATTAGAGACAGACTCATTTGCGGATTAAAGGAAGATGCATTACGGGAACGTTTATTGCGAGAATTGGATCTCACACTGGCGAAAGCTTTGGATATTTGTAAGATTGCCGAAATGTCTCGAGCACAGGCTGGCAACATAAAAAAAGAGCAAGAAGTGAATCGGGAGCAGCATATACACGAGATAACAGAGGCAGAAGAAGGACAACAAGGAGAAGTAAATGTGGTTCGAAGACAGTTTGTGAACCGGCAATTCGGCGCGCGCCTATGTCGCTGCAAGGCGCAAGCAGCGAACGGCTGCGGCGTGCAGCCGCGGTCGGGGCGCGAGTGGGGCGTACGTGGCGGAGCTGCGCCCGCGCTGGGCCGGGGCCGCGCCGACGACTGGCCGGCGGAGATGGCGGCGGCATCACGTGACAGGCAGGAACAGCCGCCGTTTCGAGGCGGCCGGCGTGTGCATTGTGATTATTGTGGTACGATACATGATAAGTTTAAATGTCCCGCGTATGGCCGAAAATGCGACAAATGTAAAAAACTTAATCATTTTGCAAGAATGTGTAGATTATATATGGTTCAGGAGGACTCAACAGATCAGGTATGTAAATTACAAAATGTCACTTCTCATGGTGACTGGATAATAGAAATTATAATAAATAATTACAAGATAAATTTTAAACTTGACACTGGGGCTGACGTAAACATTTTGCCGGTTAGATTTATGTCACGAATAGGTATTTGTGCAAAGGATATTTCTCCTACTAGAGTCAAGTTACTGGGATATTCTGGAGACGTCATAGACATCTTAGGGAAATGTTTATTAAAAGTAAGGTACAAAAACAATGATTGCATATTGAATTTTGTTATTGCGAATGTGAATTCTACGCCCATTTTAGGTAGAAAAACATGCGAAGAATTAAATCTAATTCAGCGAGTTATGTCATTAAGTAAACCAGAAATATCAATACTCGATGATTACTCTGATGTATTTGAGGGTATGGGTTGTCTGCCAGGTTACTACAAAATAAAATTACGAGATGGAGCGACTCCAGTGGTACACGCGCCGCGAAAACTCCCAATTGCGTTAAGAGACAGTGTAAAAAATAAACTATGTGAAATGTTATCTCAAGGAATTATAGCTAAGGTAGAGGGACCTACAGATTGGGTTAATAGTATGACTGTTGTCAAAAAATTAAATGGAGATATCAGAATATGCTTGGATCCTAGAGATTTAAACAAAGCAATAATAAGGGAATACTTTAAACTACCAACTATAGATGAGATTATGGTTAACTTGTCTGGTGCTAAATACTTTAGTACATTAGATGCTAAACATTCGTTCTGGCAGGTAAGTTTACACGAGGAGTCAACGGATTTATGTACTTTTAACACTGCGTTTGGTAGATACAAGTTCTTGCGGATGCCGTTTGGAATTTCATCTGCATCGGAAATATTTCACAAAAAACTACAAGAACATTTCGATGACATTCAAGGTGTCGTTCTATTCATCGATGATTTACTGGTGTATGGTCAAACAAAAGAACTACATGACATGCGGCTCCGCCAGGTTCTTGAGAGATGTAGACAGATAAACATAAAATTAAACAGAGAAAAATGCAAAATAGGAGTATCTGAATTGAAGTATTTGGGTCATAAAATAACTGAGCGGGGTATATCTCCAGATGATTCACATACGTTAGCTATTAGAAACATGCCTCGTCCTGAAAACAGAAAGGACTTAGAAAGATTTTTAGGTCTTATAAACTATGTAGGTAGTTTTATACCAAACTTGTCTGAAAATAGTTACATTTTGCGAGAACTTTTAAAAAAAGATATTGAGTGGCACTGGAATGAAAGGCACGAAAAGTGTTTCAATACATTAAAACAATGTTTAATTAATCCTCCAGTGTTGCAGTACTATAGCCTAAAGAAGCCAGTGACCATTTCTGTAGATGCCAGTAAGCACGGTTTGGGTGCATGTTTGATGCAGGACGGCTTGCCAGTGTGCTACGCATCAAAATCTCTAACAAAACCCGAGCAAGCATATGCACAAATTGAAAAGGAATTGTATGCAGTGGTATATGCATGTGAAAAGTTTTACACGTATGTTTATGGACGCCCTGATATAATTATAGAGACGGACCACAAACCCCTTGTCAGTATATTAAATAAGCCTATTTCAAATGCGCCAGTTAGATTGCAAAGAATGTTGTTGCGATTACAACGATATTCATTTAAATTGGTTTATAAGCCAGGAAAATACTTATATATAGCAGATACTTTGTCACGGGCACCGTCGGGCCGTGATATGTCAATCGAGCAGAACGATTACTTATACACTGATGCGCAGGTATGTGCATTAACATCTAGTAATTCATTAACAGATACACATCTATTGGCGTTACAAAAATGTACTATATTAGATGAAGAAATGGAACAGCTTAAGAAAATAATTAAAAAAGGCTGGCCGCTGCACAGAAGTCAAGTACAGGATATACTTAAACCTTATTGGGATTGTAGGGATGAATTGACTGTTGTTTATGACATAATTTGGAGAGGAACCAGAATTGTGATACCGAAATGTATGCGTCGAGAACTGTTAAAAAATATTCACATTGGTCATTTAGGGACTGAAAAATGTAAACTAAGAGCTCGTGAAATAATGTATTGGCCGAATATGAATAGTCAAATACAAGATATGATTTCACGGTGTCAAACATGTCTTATTTATCGTAAACAGAATAGTAAGCAACCTCTAATACCTCACGATGTACCTGACAGGCCTTGGGAAAAAGTGGGCACGGATGTTTTCCATTTTGGTACACAATCTTTTTTAATGGTAATAGACTATTTTAGTAAGTATGTTGAGGTCATTGAAATTGATTCTTTAACATCGGACTGTATTATAAAACAACTAAAAAACGTGTTTAGCCGACAGGGTATCCCTAATACCGTAGTATCGGATAACGGGCCAGAATTTTCTTCCAAAGCATTTGCTGTCTTTAGTAATGATTGGGGATTTCAACATAAAACCACTTCCCCTAGATATCCACAGTCTAATGGTCAAGTAGAAAGGGCCATACAAACTATAAAGTCAATACTAAGAAAAACAAATTATGAACAAATCGATTTCCGTTTAGCACTTTTAGAATTTTTGAACACGCCCTTGAGTGACAAAATCGCGTCGCCCTCAGAATTGTTAAACAGTAGGAAACTGCGCAGTATTCTTCCTAGTGCAAATAGCTTATTAAAACCTAAAGTACAGAAATTAAAATATGTGCAAAATAAACTAAAAGAACGTCAGCAAGTACAAAAGAAATACTATGACAGGTGTACAAGGAATTTAAAACCTTTGGTTATCGGTGATAAAGTAAAAGTACGAATGCAAAATGGGTGGATTAATGGAATTATAACTGGGATAATTATGCCAAGATCTTATTTAATACGAATAAATTCCGGAAGAATAATACGCCGCAATCGTCGCCATATAATAATAGATCATTTCAGGGATCATGATTGTGCACAATATCGAAGTTCTTACGATTATGATGACATACGCACACACAGCCCCAGTAATCCTGACCCCCTTTCTTCTAGTCAGTCTAACAACTCTAATTTACGCATAACTAAATTTGGCAGGACAGTGAGACCTCCTGAGCGGTATGGATATTCAGTTCCAGTAACGTCCAACTGATAAAAAACTAGATAAACATAAATAACAGTTTATAGTTTTTAAATAATGCTACGAGATGAAAATAAATGAATAAGAATTGTTATATACAGATGTATAAATATATTTTATGTAATTTTATAATCGTAAATAGTTTTAAACCTAATTAAAGATTGCGCATGAATTAATAAAAATAAAAAATAAAGTGTAATGTATATGTACGATAATAGATTGTGATAGATTCATGCATGATAATATTTTATGATATAAATTAATTAATTATTTATGTAATGAAATTAAAACATATTATACCCTCCTTTATTCAAGTAAAGCAAGGAGTATAATACAGAGATAAAATAATCATTTATGTAATTACAGCGAAACATATTATACATTCCTTTATTGAAGTAAAAAAATGTATGTATTATTAATACAGAGCTTGTAAATTATAGTATAGATTTAAATAATGATGTAATTTATGTATACCTAGTCTAGCATGTTAAGAAGGGGGATGTCGGGATGTTCTATGTAAATGAGTAAAGATAATATATGTATGTGGGTAAAAAGAAATAAATCAGTGAGTATGCAACTACAGTTGTGTTTATGTTGTCTCCTTAAATATAATGAAAATACAATTTGAACTCACGACATAAGAATGATTTTCGAAAAGACACAGGAATCGTTTTCAATTGAGCCAAAGACACGTTGACATCACACAATCAACAACACTCGATGTTTACATAATATTCAGTCCCAATTCGGTTGCGTTTCAATTTTATGAGTAAGATTCCATCCCAAAAATGTATGAGCTTAGCTTCAATACAAGAGACAATTATTATTTCGAAATTCATTTAGCAATGACACATATTCATTTAGCAACACGCCTCAGCTATCATTATCGAGGCGCATAAGAGTGAAACAGTAGGAACAACGGGTTATCGCTCAAAATAAAATGGCTTAAGAAAAAAACAATAAACCATGTATTTTCTTCTAAACTATTGAATTAATCGAAAATCTGAATCATTCAAATTCTTTATTTTGATAAAGGACATATAAATGCTAAATTTTATTAAAATATGTTAACGACTAAAACAGATTTTTTTCTTCGTAGATTCTGTTCAGGAGTTAATTTGAGATTTCTTTTAATCTAGAAAATTTTTCTTAAATGCTATTTTGAATTTCTGGTTGATTATAAATATGATGTAGATTTACATATATTTATTTCAACATCTTTGATTGCGTGGTTATTGCAAAAAATTTACCGAAGTGAGGCCTATTTGCGGTACTACGCGCCTTAACTTCTTCACACTTATCTAACCTAGAGCTAACATTTCTAAACACACGACGCAGCATTGCGCGCAAAATCACGTTGATTTCTTCCGTGATTCTTTGCTTCAATTTCGATAAATTTTGCGGTAATGAATAAAACATTTTGCTCTTCAGAATAGTCTTATAAAAAAAAGTCTGCAGTGGTTAGATCTGGACTCGTAGGTGCTCATTCAATGTTGCCTTGGTGACTAATGATTCTTCCCGAGAATATTCGCGAAGGGCATCAAATAAGTCGTTCGTGAGATAGGAAGTGGTTCCATCTTGTCGAAAAATCTGTTTCTGTTATAACCAGCCTGGTTCTGCATCGCACTTATCAAATAAGTTCTTATCATATGGCAATAGCGTTCCGAATTTACAGTTTGAGTCCATCCCTGATTATCTTAAAAAAAAAAATAATGACTCATTCCTTGGCTTGATATGCCGGCCCAAACGACTACCTTGGGAGAGTGCATCCAATGTAGTTCTAATGGGTTGCGGTCTTTTACCTTACTACAGAACTCGATCCGTTTAATAGGGTCATCGGGCTTCATTTCCTGCACAATAACTATTTTGTAAGGATGTAAGTGTAAATTCCTGTTAATAATGCGATGAACTATAGATCTATTCAAATGTAAATGTAATGAACGCAAACGCTTTGATTGCCTTATGGGTCATAACAGACTGGTGCACAAGACTGACGTTTTCACTCGTTCTGGATGGTCTTTTGCAACCTGGTGATTTGTCCGGCATTGTGTTTCCAGTTTCCTTAAACTTGCGCATCCAACGCTTAATTAAATTTTCACTTAGAACGTTTATCATCGACGGTAAATTAAAATTGAAGCAAAGTATCCCTGAAGAAATCAACGCGATTCCGCCTGCAATGCTGTGGCGTGTGAATGAAAATTTTAGATCCAGGTTAAATGAGTGTGAAGAAGTTAATGTTGGTCATTAAAAAATGGCCGTTTTCCATAAATAAAAAATTAGTTTTCATTCTTTGATTTGATATTACATTTATTACAATTACGCAAACTTTAGTCTTTTTATTGTATATTTTAAACGCGAACTTATTTCTGAAACACCTTTTATATGTAACTTTCTTGGATCAAACGGTCGCACAGAGTAAAGATTGTCACCAAAAAGTTTATACTATAAGCATTAATATTTAAATTAAATGTCGAATTTTGACCTCCGGGCGACCTCTAGTCTTTTTAAAAAGGTATTAAGAATCACTTAGGGATAAAACTTTAAAAAAAGGGTAAAATTATATTGCATAAACATTTATTGTGTAAACTTTAAGTATACTTACACTTACATACATAAACACTTTTTATATATATTTGTAAATGAACATAATAAATCACATTATTTGTACTATATTACGCATAACATGCATTACGCATAATAGTGTAATATACTCGTAGTATATAATTAGCGACAGCCAGTAAAATTAACATAAAATAACAATTGTATTAAAATTAAATTAAAGATCTAAATTAAGTTTGTAACAACAAGACGTCTCTCGGAGTGGTGCTGCCTCGACGGCTCGATGCGAACGAAAAGGCGGCAATTTTTTTATTTTTTTATTTCTGAGAGTCAAAATGAAATCCTCACGGACACTCAGCCGGACTCTACGCCAACTGAGTAGCTTCGGACTTGAACCGACTAAACAAAACCCCTCCCAGCACCTAATATCGAGCATCTTCATGTTTCGAAAAACATTAGTTCGTTGATTCTGGCCTAACCACATGCTATATAATAGGATTGAAAACTTTGATATGCGGTAGGTCAATAGACTACCTCCACCAAAAGTGCAAAGATGTTGGCTGTGACATATGAAGAGACAGATGGCATAAGAAAACTATAAGCCTATCGTTTTTACTGCTTTAAAGAAGAGCTTAAAAAAAAGAACATTATTAACCCTTGCATGCCTGATGTGGGGGTCAACTGAGGAAGCGTGCTCGTCGCGACCCCTGCCAGCCCTTTTCAGGGCTGCAATTCCTCTTCTGTGCATACCATGCGGGACAATGGTAATGATAATGTTAGGGCGTCCCCCGAAAGCCACGTACACCGGTCTGTCCCTGCTGGTGTGTGCAGAGTGCAGTTCGGCGTTGGGGACCGCCACCCAATGCGCTGTGCACCTAGCGGCGGGAAGTGGAGGGAGGAGTGCAGAGTAGCTGCGTGGAATGTGAGAGGTGGGATTGACGAGAAGATGAATGAAGTGATTGATATTATGGAAGAGAAAAGATTGGATGTGCTATGTTTGAGTGAAACCAAGCGAGGCGTCAGTGAACTTGCCGAGTTGTCCGGAGGAGGGATCGCTTTGTGGTCAGGGGTACCACAAGGAGATAGGGGATGCCAAGGGGTAGGCGTTTTACTGTCCTCTCGTATGGTTAATTGTATGACTGAGTATGATTGTGTAAATCCCAGACTGCTCTGGGTACGCCTCAAGATTGGGTTGACAAGAATTTTTGTTTTGGCAGTATATGCCCCAGTGTCCTCTGTCGGTTTGGCTGAACTGGAGCAGTTCTGGGAGAATGTTAGAGAAGTTCTAGCGACGGTTGAAGAGAACGAAAGAATTGTTGTGTGTGGAGACATGAATGGATGGGTCCGGACAGCTCGAACAGGATTTGAGTCTGTCCTAGGCAAATATGGAGATAAGAGAGTGAATGATGCTGGTAAGATTGTGTAAGGACTGTGTATGGAAAAGGATCTTTTTGTGGCTAATACCATGTTTGGGCACAAAAGGATCCATCAATACACGTGGGAAAGAAAGGGTTAGAGAAGTATGATTGATTTATTCCTGGTGGATAGCAGACTTAATAAGCAGGTAATGGACACAACAGCGTATAGAGGATCCGATCTCGGGACGGACCACTTTCTGGTGATAACCAGAATAAGGGGTCTGTTCGCAGCATGGCGACATCGCGTAGTGTCCAAACCTGCAGCGGTTAGCCGCATAAAAGCTGGAAACTGCAGGATGCGACCACCAGGAATGAATATGAAAGGGTATTTAATATCCAGTAAGCTTGATGATAGATTGAAAGTGATGAGCGATGATGTTGAAGAATGCTGGCAGAACCTTAGAGATAGTATGATTGAGGCTGCGAAAGAAGTGTGTAGAATGAATAAGATTGGGAACGGCAAAAAGCGTGACGTGTGGTGGGATGATGAGGTGAAAGTGGCCGTGTATAAGAAAAAGAAAGCATCGCGAGACTACCTTGCTACTAATGACTGTGGTATGAAAAATTTGATGAAAGACAAGTATAAGCTGCAGAAAGCAGAAACGAAGGCACTAGTGAAAGAGAAGCGTGAAAGGTGTAGGGTGTTAGATGAAAACAAGATGTCGGACAACTTCGAGGAAAATTCCAAATTATTTTGGAAAGAAGTACGTAAGTACCGAAGTGGTCCGGCACCTTGCAGAATGAATAAAGTGCGTTCGAAAGAAAACAACCTGCTTACAAATAAAAAGGATGTTCTGCAGCGATGGAGTGAATACTATGGAGAACTGTATGAGAGTGGCGACTCCGTCTCTGATACTGAGAGCGATTCTAATGAATTGCCACACTCGGGCCAGGGACTGGAGGATGCTATTAGTATGAAAGAGATTGAGAAAGTGATAAGAAGTTTGAAATGTGGAAAGGCTGCGGGAATTGATGAGGTGACTGCTGAGATGATCAAGTATGGTGGTCCTAGGGTCTGGGATGCCTTCTGTGTACTCTGCAACCTTTGTTGGCAGAAGGGGGAGGTTCCAGAGGACTGACGCACGGCAGTCATAGTACCTCTATATAAAGGGAAAGGTTCCTACCTAGACTGTGCGTGCTATAGGGCCATCAGCTTGGTCAGCTTAGCGAGTAAATTCTATACTAAAGTATTGACTGAACGTATGAAAGGCGTTTCAGAAAGATATTTGTGGGAGGCGCAAGGTGGATTCAGAAACGGTAGGGATTGTATGGATCTAGAAAAAGCATTCGATAGAGTAGTGTGGAAGAAATTGTGGAGTCTTCTGCCTGAATATGGCGTGGAGGGCTCCTTACTGCAGGCTGTGAGGTCATTATATCGAGACCACAGAGCCTGTGTAAGGATAGACGGTGACATGTCGCCCTGGTTTGAAGTCTGTTCTGGTGTCAGACAGGGCTGCGTGATGTCTGCCTGGCTATTCGTGCTGTATTTGGACAGTTGCCTCCAGAGATTGAAAGGTAATATGAGTGGTATGGGATGTGGTGACACACTGGTAAACTGCCTATTGTACGCTGACGATGCTGTGCTAATAGCACCATCAGAAGCAGAGTTGCAGACACTAGTCACGTGCATGAAAGAAGATTGTGAAGTAAAAGGATTGAAAATGAATGTGAACAAAACTAAGGTTCTGGTGTTTGAAAGAGAAGCGGTACAAACGAAATGTGTCACTTGTGTAAATGGAAAATGTCTAGAACAGGTGAATGAAATTGTGTACCTGGGGAGTGCGTTTTCGAGGAATGGAAGATGTGAGTTGGATGTGGAGAGACGGGTAGCAGCTGGCAATAAAGTGAACGGTGCTCTGTCTGCATTAGTGGGTAGTGTGAATATATCTAACACTGCAAAAATGGCCATCCACAATGCGGTGTTGGTGCCAACTTTGTTGTACGGTAGTGAGGCCTGGATATGCCCAAAATCGAGTGAAAGTATGTTAAATGCTGTGGAGATGTGGTCTCTCAGAAATATGTGCGGTGTCACGCTTGCTGACAGGATAAGCAATGATGAGATACGCAGTATGACAGGGTTGCACAACAGTGTTATTGTAAAAATGAAGAAAGGAATGCTTAGATGGTTCGGGCACATGGAAATAATGAGTGATGAAAGACTGACGAAGAAAATATACAGAGCGAAAGTGAGTGGTAAAAGAAGCCAAGGAAGACCAAGGCTGACTTATGAAGATCAAATAGCCAGAGTGTTAGCAGACGGAAATGTCAAAAGCACTCGCATACCTAGGCGAAAATGTGTGAGGAGAATGATGAGATTTGAGGAAGCGAAAGAGGTGTGTAAGGACCGCGACTCCTGGTGCTCCGTCCTCTCTGACTACCCCGTTGGGGATACAGCGTGAAGTTATGTTATGTTATGTTATGCATGCCTGATAGGGTCGGAGAGACCCACCATAGCTTAAAACGACAATTTTTTTAATAAAAATCTACTAGCGACGTGATCCCGAGTAGCTTTAGGTTCTTAATTTTCGGTACTTTTTAGGGATTCAAAGTCATAAAATGCCTAAAATGGAATCCATACGGTTTCGTCGTGTTAAATAAAAAACGTATCTACTTGCGTAGAAATGTGTATATATTTTCGTGACTGAAAATTAAAAATGTTATCAAAGATACCACAGACAATTTATTAATAAAGGCCGAAAGTTATTTAAAATTTAATATTTATTTTACGTCATGTTGACGTAAAAATAACAACATAAACCTTAAAAAAACATAAAACTTAAAAAATATTAGAAAACATGGACACGACATAAACACATGATATTTAGTAACGAGTCTGTCATGCCCACAAGGCATGCCGTGTAATTGCTTTTCACCAGGCTCAGCAAGGACTAAAGGTTAATAAAAAATAAATAATTATGTTAAATTGTGTACTACTTAACTTGAACCATATTTGAACATACAAAATCAGTAATCAGTACGTAGATACGACTTTTATTTCATATCTCTCAGCTCCTGATAATAAAGTGGTAATAACTTCTGCAAACGCTTTTTTTAATGAGATTCTTCAAGGGATTGGATAGGGGTTATCTAATTGGGAACGCTCATTTTTAAGTACTCCATTCACAATCTCTCTACATAAGAGGTCAGAAAGGTCAGCCTATTACTGGCTTTATTTTATAATAACTTCAGATGTAAGAGAGTTCTTATCGTCTCAACTCTTGTCCTCGTTCGAATATATAATTATTGTCTATTGTACACCTAGCTTTATGCACACAGGGATCGACTAAATTAACTAAAGGTCTGTTTTTCTTTTCACCGCGAACCACTGCTATTGATTGCTTAATGAAAAAACCCTTTTTATTTTTAGAAATTCGAGCATAATAAACATTTTGTTCCGCAACGAGAGTTTTAGCGTCGAGTCAGCTTTAGCTTTATTCATCTACCAAACGCTATTATGTATATAAATGAATAAATAAAATAGTGCTAAAGTAAAATAACAGACTATTCACTAAATTAAGATGTCGCATAACCCGCATAAGACTTTATTTTATACTTACGTAACATTCTTTCATTACTTCTATCTACTTTTAGGGCCAATTCACGCTTGATAATTAACGGTATAATAGCTTACACAAACAACTTTTAGGGAAAGCAGTCTCTGTGTATTTTAATTAAAGATATTATTATACGCAATTACGATGTTTTATTAACCTCGAAACAAAGGAGAGGCGTTATAGGTTTTATGTATTTATGTATGTATTTATTCAAAGATCAGAATCTGAGCTTCGCACACTGTCAAGAATAGGTAGGTCAATTATCACATGGTTTGTTTATTCTAAAGAGAGTTTTGTCGACAATGTTCTTAATTATATTTTAACAATGATCGCTATTAGTTCACAGGTCTAAAGTTTGATTTTATTTTTAAATATTTTAGAACATAAGCAGGTTGGCGGCCTTTAGTTTTTCTATTTTTTTTTCGCTTGTTTAGAAATAAATGACTTAATTACTTTTTAATCTGAGTGATAATTTTGTAAAATTAAATATAAATATTGTAAAATATTAACTATTACACTTATTTTACTCACCACTAATTAAAAAAGAAATGGAATAGAAGAAATTTCATTTTGAAATAAGCATTACTTTTGTGCGTAAGTTACATTTCATGTCTCTTTTACAAGTGTGTGTTTGTACATAAATAATTAAATGAATAGATAAATAAATAAATTATATTATTAATTAGAACATTAAAAAAAATACCTATTCTTTTTGTAATTTATATTACACTTTTACAGTGTAGGTACCTATTTACATACATAAACGACTTATTACTCCGTATAGCAAAAAAGGTAAGTAAAGAAGTTAATTTAGGAATGAATTTTCCAAAACAACGCAAATTATTACCCATTATACGTTTGTGTAGAATTTACGACCACTCAGTAACGTAGCGAGCTATAAACAAAGTCGCAAAATCGTCATAAAATATATTTGTCCACGGCATTTTATTTACTACAAAAATTAGATGGAACCTCTTCAACCTCAAAAAATACTTTATCTGTTTGTAACTTTATTATATCATCTCAATCTCAAAGTGAGTAATTCAAGAAAATAACATTTTTAAAGTATCAAAATAATTTTATTTTTGATTAGAAGAAAGTAATATAAATAGCTTTTACCATTTTTAACATTTCCTTATATTGCTAGATATTTTCTTGGTATAGTACCTACTCTGTATTGCAATTAAAACGAAACACAACTAGTAATGTTTTACAATAATTAACAGTTCCTGTGTGCTTCGAACTTAACGAAAACCCCAGATGCATAATCTAAAATATAAAATATAATCTAAAGGTTACAAACTTCTTTACAAAAATCAACTTAATTACATACCAATAGGTATATTTTTACGATTTATTTTTGTAATAATATTCCTTACTTCTTATAGTATGCACCGACAGATAATACATAATCTGTGGTGGTAGAAACAAGACCTGTGTCGATCTATCATTTGTTGTGACCGTCACTCGTGAGTCGTGACTCATTGGTGTGGTGATCAGGTAAAAATGATTCGATTACATCAATGAAGTTGGGGTTCGATTCGGATTGCAAATGAATCTTTATGAACGACAAATCGCGAAAAATCCTGACAAACCGGTTTCTACAGGTCACGAACGTGGTATAGATTAGAAAGAGAAACACGGAGTTGGGTAGCACATGTACGATTCGATTGTATGAGAGAACAAATATTCAGTTTCATATTTTAATTTAAACAAAGTTTAGTTCATTTTGCCAGCAATTATTTTTTTTTCTGTACATGCACATAGACGTAGTAGACATGACAACGCTAGTGAAATAGGTCAAATATAATCGAATCGTTTAGAGATCCATGTGTGACAATGAGTACCCATCATCCGATTCTCCAACTACACTCTAAGAGAATATCTCGCGGTTCGGGGTAGGAAAAAGACGGGCACCGAGCGAGGAGAACAAATGGAATCACGGATGTGCATGGACGTTTTTAATATTAAAAATATTAAGCAGTTGAAAACCTTTTTGGAAATGACTAGCTTTTATGCAAAATTTATTCCGGGATATACACGATACACGGGATATACACAGGACGAATCTTTTAATAGGTTAAAGCGCGCATTGGTTTCACCGAACGTATTATGATTCCCAGATTACAACAAAAAAATTATTTTGCAAACAGACGCCTCAGGGTGCGCACTCGGTACAGTTTTACAACAAGAAGTAGATTGCACGCTCGCACCTATAGCTTACGCAAGTAGATCCTTAATACCAGCCGAAAAGCGCCGTACCACTTACGAACTAGAATGTGCCACTGCTGTTTTTGGCGTGACCAAATTTAAAACTTATCTCGAGGTTGCACCCTTCGAATTGCAAACAGATAACTTGGCATTGTCTTGGCTTTTGGAACATCCAAAACAAATAGGTAAGTCAGGTCGGTGGATACTCCATATTAATACCCATGATATCATTTACATAAAGTATGAAAAGTGTTAGACCCAGTATGCTCCCCTGTGGAACTCCGTAATTGATAGAACTTTTACAACTTTTCTCCCGATCAATTTTGACGCACTGTGCACGATTCGATAGGTAAGACTGAAACCAGTTTAAGGCAAGCCCTCTATTCCATAGAGTTCCAGTTTTCGTAAGAGAATGGGAACAGAAACCGTATTAAAGGCCTTTGCTGGGTCTAAAAAGACACCTATGCAGGTCCGTTTATTATCCAGATAGCCTGATACTAGGTTTGGTCAAGAGCGTTACTGCATCTTCTTTTGATTTTTTAGGACGAAAACCAAACTATCTATCTGATATTATCTTATTTTCTTCCAGAAACACAGTCAACCGCTTATGAACCAATTTCTCCAAGATTTTAGAGAAAGACCCAAGTAGTGAAATTGGCCTGTAATTGCTGGGTTCTGTTTTATCTCTTGTTTTAAATACAGGGGTAGCTGTGGCCAACTTCCATTGTATAGGAAACGATCCTTCAGACAAGCTAAGATTACAAATATAGGTCAACGGTGCGATTATGCTATTTTTAATAGTATGTAATAATCTCAATAAATTGACGGTATTACCAATGTAATACCGTCAATTCCTGGAGCGCTGTCGAGTTTTAAGCCCATAATTATTCCGTTTAAGTCCTTTTCGTCACATGGTTGAAAAAACAAGGATCCCACCGGAGTATTACTTAAAGAAACTTTCCTGGCTAAAGGTTCTTGTGTTTCTCTAACGTCTTCTAGCGTTTTACGTGCGAAACTCTCACCAATGCTTGCAAAATATTCGTTACAATGGTTCAAAGAATCAATCACATTGTCCTTATTCATAATTAGACCTAGCGGTGTTAATTTTTTGGTGTTAGTATACGTAAAGTTCCTTCAACAATTCCAGAGCTTCTTCGGGTTTCTCTTACGCAGTTCAAGCTCCATCAACTCATGCTGCCGCTTCAAGTTTCGCAGAAGACCGTTGTAAAAGTTTCTATACCGTGTGTACACTAGTTTAATATTCCGATCATTAGGGTTCTTTCGTGACTTGGCATGAAGAAAGTCTCTATGTCTGGAGCATCTGAGAAGACCAGGTGTCATCCAAGGCTTAAGTGTGAACTTAGACCGTGTAACTGGTACTTGTTTAGTGTGCTTATTAATTATGCTTGTTTGAACCGAATGGAAAGCTGTGACATCATCAACAGTGTTCTATCAGTGACAGTACACCAGTCTATTACGCTAAGATCAGTTTCCATTTTAGCAAAATCAATTTTATTTTGTGTGCGTTTATTAGTGAGCGGTTTTGTCTTTTTTGTCTGTATTCCAGCAACAACTATGTCATGGTCTGTAATATCGTAATTGTCTCCGCCAAATATTTGGAAGTAACATGATTATGATCCAGGCATGATCTACCTCGTGTGGATTTTGATACGGTAGGCATTAGATTAAGCTCTGCTAACTAATAGAGATAGTCCATACCAGTCTTGATACTAATGATATAGATATTCCCGGTAACAAGGAGATATTAAATAATTTAGAAAATTTACACGAAAAACAACGTCGATACTCTAACATACGTAGAAGACCAAATACCTTTTTTTCTTGGATCAAGAAGTACTAGCGAAAACATTCCCAAAGATAAATAGGGAAAGAGGCATTAACGCCGCTTTCTGCCCTCGTTGGGCCGGACCCTACATTATTCAAAACATAAAGAATGGTCAAGCAAGACTAAGCTCTCCACACTTAAATAAAATTAAAAGTGTTAATATTTCGCATCTGAAACTGTTTCACTCAAGATTAGTGGGGGGATGTGATAATGAATAATCCTCATTATTTCGTACGCACCAACGCACCGATTTCGGTGCTGGTTAGGTGGCCGAATTCTATCTCTGGTATATCCTGAGGATGCTTCGTTGAGAGGCGAAACACGTGTCGATTTGTGATTTTTAGAGTTTGAGCGGAAGATAGCTAAAAATTTTAGGAATTTATCACATGCGATGGATTTCCGCAAAGTAACACCTGAATCTATACAATAATCCTCATTACTCCTACCCGTCATCCGATTCTCCAACTATCCTCTAAGAGAATATCTCACGGTTCGGGGTTAGGAAAAGACGGGCACCGAGCGAAGAGAACGAATCGAATCACGGATGTGCATGGACGTTTTTAATATTTGTGAATCGGAATAACGATATTATTTGTGTACTAGCAAAAGTGTCTTTACTAGTATCTGTGGGAATAAATACGAAATCTCAAAAAAAAAAAACACTCATCGATAGAACAAAACCGTGAGTACCTTACTTCATTTCCTCTCTTCCCACTCATTGTCACACATGATTCGATTTTTATTCGTTTAGAATTCGTTTATATTTCGAATTCGTTTAGTGATCGAATCGAAACGATTTTGTCAACCGTGATCGACACAGGTCTATATACCATAGAACATTAATTTGTATTTCAAACTTGTCCTCGGTTTCTTTTCTCGGTCAGGTCAATTCAAGAAACGAAATTTTCTCAATTGGCTTGTAGTCTGAGAGTTGCTGCAGTTACTCGCGTTGTATCCACAATACAAAACTAACGCTTACATTTAAGAGTTACAGAATTGTAACGTATTATTTGCTTAATACCGCACAAAAACCGTCATTGAAATAACTAGTTTACCTTTACTCTGGTCCCTAGACATTCTCCAGACAAATGTATAAACTATTCGAGCGTGGGCTAAAGGCAATTACTTTAGCTAATGAGGCGAGCCTTTTAAATGAAGATTAACGATCAATCAGGTTCATTCACAGAATTCGAAAATTTCTGTAACACATCAAACGTGTGTTGTGTAATTGCGTTTGTATCAAATGTCGAAGTCTAGAATTAGAACAAGCAGCGAAAACTTAAAATTAGTTATTAACGATAATGTACTAATAAATAACGATTTAAGATTTGTAATCCCAATTCCGAAATGTAATCCGGACTGTTCAATTTTTTTATATAAGGTAACCGTGGTCATGGGTTTAATTTTATTCGAAATGTACATTTTGCTTTACTTTTTTTTTTAATTTGAATTTGTTCATAAGGTACATCTTTCAGAATCATATCGAGTAAAAAATAAGCTATAAAACTTTCTGGCCTTTTAAAAAAAAGCACTTCTTGAAGCTTGAAATAATAAAAAAAATTGTTTATTTGGATATTTTTTTTACAAATAACAATTCTAATCGTCATATATAAATCATTGCAAAAAGCAGAGCTTTTGTTAAAGATCTTTCTAAAAAATCTTTATTTAAAACTGTAAGACTCGTTAAATTTTTTTAAGAAATTTTTTGAAAATTATTTACAGATTTTTTATGTATTAGTTTCTTTGTTCGTTCAAAACTGATTTATCTTATAATATAATATGGTATAACAACTCAGTTTGTTTCACGCCCAAGAAGTCAGATTATTCTAATTTTCCGCCATAGCAAATCCAAATTATTTCAGTAGCTCCTAGCAGGAAAGGGCGTAACATTGTCACTGTCGGATCATGGGTTACTTCTGAAACAATCTAAGCTTTGACATAATGTACACATTTTAGGAAAATGTCGGCAAAGAAGTGTAACAATTGAGTGTAATTATGCCATTATAATTTTAACTTACAAACAATTTTTTGTACTTTACGTACCTATTGCGCAAGAAATATATACACTTGTAATTCAATACATAATATTTGTTTTAATTAATATTTTTCGTAAGCATTTTTTTATAAATTAGGATACAATCTATGATGTCATAAAATCATAATGATATTATATTATTATTATTATTTTAATCATATAATATTACAAAGAACGGATTTTGTAAGGGCACGTTTATTCGACACGAATTTCTTCGCGCCGACCCAAGGTGGTCAGCGCGCGGCCGCCGCGCGGTCGCTAAGCAGTCGCTGCAGAATAGAGCAAAATACGCTATATATATTTACATATCTAAGCTCATGTCAAGTGCAAGTAACTTCACTCTGTCTGGAGTGACCAGAAAGAATGGAATGCGAGGGCGGGATAATTTTAAAACGCGCGGTGTCCGCGTACGACCCCGCGGAGACCGCACGGCTGTAGCCGGCGGTTGGGTAGTTCCCAGAAATTCGAACGTTGTTGGCTAGTAAATAAAGTTTACATTCGTTTTTAGTAAATACACGAGAATGTCAACCGCGCGGCGACCGCAAGAAAATTTTCGCGTCGTCTAACTGCACTGTAAGTTTGTATATAGGTGGAGGGTTGTCTCCGGAATCACTGCATCTATTTAAATAATTATTTCACTATTTGAAAGGTAGATTATTTCATATGAAAACAAGCTACATATTGGGGCCTAAAGGTACTATAAAATTTAGCGAAAGACGTTTAACGTTTCTATTGTAATGTTATAGTCAATTATCTGTCGAATGCAATGTGTTGTGACGTTATAAACGTTATTTTTTATTTTATTAAAGATACGTTTGACAAATGCTTGTCTTGCAAATGGCGCCATTTGTGACTCCAAGTAAATTGCTTCAGAAAGAGAAATAATGCACACATACCTATTTGTAATCCGGTGCTTGCAGCCTTAATGATCAAGTCCTCGGTCAGGCTCAATTGCCTGCATTTTTATATTGTGTATAATATTTGCTTGAGAAAACAACACAACGTAGTAACGCAATGAAGTCACTTTGCGATCAAACAGTTTACACAAAAGTTTGTATTAAAATCATTTAGCACGTGCTGTCGTTGAGAGTTATAAAGCGGTAGTTAATTTTAGTCGAGTTAACTTGATGAGTTGAAGTTCAAGATTGGCCATTCAAATACGTAACACTCGTTATCATAATATGTACACGAACAGTGTGCATTATAGGAAAATGATAGATGCGGAATGCGACGTACAGTAACCTGATTTACAAGTGCATTACGAGTCAAAATTATTCATTTTGACTCCACCAGTTTTTTTTAAATGTTATTATAGCCACGTTAATTGTGAATCGCTCGTTAAAAGGAGCCTCTAAACTTATTCATTAAAACTTATTTAGGTATTTCCAGTGTTTGCAAATAATTCTGTGAGGACACTTAGCGAACAGTTATTTATCGAATAATTTTATCGTTCACTTTGCCCGAAACAAATTTAAACTCGTTTCATTTTGTACTTATTTTAAAGTAATATTATTTAAATGAAATGGTTGGTCGCGAGTTCGACTCGTAAACAGTGAGTTTCATACGATATTTGTAAAACAGAATGGTACATTTTAAACTTAATTTTTGTTTTATTAGACCTAATACTTTCGTTACATTTTTACGAAAATTTTGGCAACGCTTTACTTTGAAAACGCTATTATCTGAAGTTTTTTAAATTTAAGCAGCAGGAGTTACGCAGATAAGAGGGCAATGATCACGTCGAATTATATATTGTAATGAACTTAAATACATATGCAAATACATAAACAAGGGAAGTAATCCAGCCACATTAGGATTAAAAAATGAAAATGATGAAATTACAAAGTACCAAGGTATCTCAAGGTAGGTACATTTGTACATCCGAAACGATTTGGCGCATATTATCTTTTCCCATTAATAAACGTTTCCATCGGTAGTTCATTACTTTGAAAACGCTATTATCTGAAGTTTTTTAAATTTAAGCAGCAGGAGTTACGCAGATAAGAGGGCAATGATCAAATCGAATTATATATTGTAGGTTAGTGCGATTGGGTACTCAAACTAAGCCCACGTAGTTAGTTGACCCTACAAATGTTATGTATTAAAGAAAACAATACAATTAAAGGAGTAAATTGTGTAAATTTGTCCCTTCTTTAATTCTTCTATATTTTTTTAAAATGTTAAAAAGTGCAACATAATTATGTATCTGGGGTTAAGAAAGTGTGTCTCAGAAAACCGATTTTGACAGACAGACAAATGAACTGACAGACTGAGGGATGTCGATCAGATACACGGACGCATGAGTGATCTAGTAGAGGTCGTTTTTCCCTTTAGGTAAGGAACCCTTAAAATAATAAAACGAATTATAAATAACAAAATGCTCGTAAGTATGTATCATTAGTACTTAAATTTTCTTTCTCGATTTTGAAACTGATGAGCAACGAGAAACTCGTCGAAACTATGAATGTTTAACACGTGCGCATCGCAGAAAAAATGAATCACTAATATCATGCGCGAATAACTAAAGATCGTGAACGTCATTATGAATCATGTATGAATGTAACGAATTAACAGCAAATGAAAAGATTGACTTGAGAACATGAACAAAATATTTTTGCGTTCTATCGAATCTGATGGTCATTGAGCTGAACGATTAGCTTCTGATCATCAACATAATTATCAATCGCGTTTGAACAAGACTCATGAACAGCGTATGAAAAGTTTGACCTGCGGTCTTAAACAACATATTTTTGTACATTCTATCGAACCTGATGATTATCTCGTGATTGTAACATTATTCTCAATCGCCTTTGAATGAGACTCATGGACACCATACAGAACGTATGAGTAATTATCACAAGTGTCATTTTGAAACACGTATGAATCAAACTAATAAACAGTGTATGAAAAGATTGAACTTTGATCAACAACAACATATTTTTGCGCATTCTATTAAATTTAATGATCATCGAATTGAAAAATTTGCTCATGACCGTAAACATAATTCTCAATCACATATTAATTATTAAACTAATTTCATTTTCAGCCAATGTGTATGACAGATGGTATACTAAACGATTTATTAAATAAAGTGCAATGAAACAAACTTATAAGCGGAGACCACCAGAAATAACTTGAGCTGCTGCAACAACAAAGGTTATTAGAGATAATATTGAAGTAGATAAGCGTTGGCTGCTTCTTAATTCTCCCGTACTGTTGCGAACGTTTGACTAATATGTAGAGTATTGTAGTGGAATTAAATCCATTAAATACATATGCAAATACATAAACAAGGGAAGTAATCCAGCCACATTAGGATTAAAAAATGAAAATGATGAAATTACAAAGTACCAAGGTATCTCAAGGTAGGTACATTTGTACATCTGAAACGATTTGGCGCATATTATCTTTTCCCATTAATAAAGGTTTCCATCGTTAGTTCATTTAGATGTTTAGAGAATGGTAAAAGAATGTATTGTAATCCCTACAATTTGAATTGATAATCCAAGAAATACTACATTAATGGCATTTTTTAAATTATGTCAGGAAGTTGATTTTACTAAAGCACTTATACATGATGAAATTCCTTTACATATTCGATAAACAAAATAAAATATTCTATAAACGAAAGAGAGAGCGTAAAATTGATGGTTATGTAGATATTTTCCAAGACAACGTAATTGTACGAGTACATACTATACAATTAATATCCGGGTAATATAGAATGTTTCTATTTGCGTTTATTGCTTCATAACGTTAGAGGTCCGACATATTTAGAAGCTTTGAAAACAATTGATTTATCCTTCCTACTCACCAATCAGCATGCAAGGGTATAAATCTTATTGAAAACACTGGGATGAAACATTAAAAGACGCAACCTAAATTGATAGCTCTCAGAAAATTAAGCAGCTGTTTGTTATGTTTTGGTTTTTTGTAACCCATCAGATCCTATGGAACTATGGATGAAATATAAAAATTTTATCTGAAGAATATTTGAGAATTATAATAAGAAATCTCGCTGATACAGTTTCAGATCAATATACAAAAGAAATAGAAAATCTTTGTTTCTTAGATTTGAATAATTTACATATCTCTGTAGGAGAAAGTCTATTAAATCATTACGGACTGCTGATAATGATTCTTATTACAAAATGAAACAAAACTTCATGAAGAACAAAAGTAAATATTTGATAAAGTAATTAATAGTGTGTGTATATTCAAAGATATTTTTTTTTATTATTGCGTCTGGAGGTACAGGAAAACATGTTTAATTAATTTGATTTTGGCAAATATAGTAGGAAAATAGCATTAGATGTTGCACCTTCAGATATTACAGCCTTCGATATAAATGAAAGTCCAGTTTGTAATATATCGAAAAATAGCAACAGCAGAACTACTGCGGGATAATTGCCTCATAGTTTGGAATGAATGCGCTATGGCTAATAAAAAAGCTATCTAAGCTGTTGATAGAACATTACAAAAGTTAAAAAACATTAACCTAAGAATGGGCGGAACAAAATTTTTGTTTTCTTGTGATTTTTATCAAACCTTAGCGGTAGTGGTAAGAGGTATAAGAGCTAATGAAATAAATACTTCCCTTAAACAATCTTACATTTGGAATGACATTAAAAATTGTCATTGTGAGTTAAGATGCATGTAAAAGAAGATTCATCTGCTTTGGAATTCTCAAGTTTATTGTTAAATGTAGGAGAAAGTACTTTAGCTGATAATCAGCATGGCAAAATTTCGTTACCAGCAGGGCTTTGTAAAATTCTTCCTTCACTTGATACTCTTATTGAAAAAATGTATCTAAGGTAAATGACATTTCTAACAAGAATAATGCGTATTTTTCTGAACGTGCTTTCATCGTTAATATAATATATTAGGCATATTTATTGATTTATTTATTCATAATTATTATTATGAATAACATTATTATTAAATTTAGGAATGCTTAGCGAAGCGGTCATATAGCTACCAGCTAGTTTCAAAATGAAACTTATTATTTATGTTATTTTAAACAATTTTAAACAATTGAAAATATTATCCATTCCATCCATATTTGAACTTTAAACGTTGTGTAGATAAAGTAGTCATAATCTATAAACAAATTTGAAAAAGTTATTAAATCTAAAGTTTTATTTATAAGTCATTCTATTAAGAGGTGCACTTTGCGTAATTGAAAAGAAAATAACATGTTCACGAATGAAAACAATTAGTTGAAAGCTGTAATTAATTTTAAATAATCGCTAACGTTTAAGTGGATTAAAATGGCTGAAAAGAAAATGACTTGTTCATGTAGGTATGTTTATTATGTTGTATCTAACGTACAATATCAGCACTGATAAAGTTTCTTAATCCTTATCTTTTAACCTAAAATTATTGCAAGGATATAATTTATGTATGTATATATACAATGAACACTCGATACATTTACTAGATTTGATTTTCACTCTATTTGGAATACTGAGTGTTGTCTTTTTAATTACCGCACCCTACACAATGCGAGAGTATGGAGAAATGCACTTTTGTAGCGTTGGGTAAGTAGCACGCGAGTAAGCACAATTGTGCCAGCACAGTTTTGGAAAAGAGGAAGGGCCTCCTAGAATAAAACTGTGGTAGCACACTAGCACAGTTATACAATCGAATTGGCCGCGAACCGCGATGCTGTGAAGCGCGAGTTGAATGATCATTCGAACTTTTATTATCTATGGCTAACGACATAATGATTAATTTCGTACGAATAGATAATTTAAGCTGGTGAATGTAGGTATACTTAGATAATATATTTCTTTCGTACATGTTGTGTGTGAGCGAGGAGCCGTATAAAATTTATTTCGTCTTTTGATTGTGCTCGCTACTCACGAGTCGTCGCCTCAGGCACACTCGCACAGTGCGTGCAACGTGCACCGCGTGCATTCAACACTCAACGGACACCTCCCTACTTCTCTAACACAGTTACTCCAGCCTCGCACAAACGTACCAATACACTGTGCTAGCACGTTTGCAAAAAGAGGCCCTCGCACGATACTCATTTTTAAAGTGCGTGCTGCCCAACTCTACACTGTTGTTAGAGTATGCAAAAGAGAACTTCTGTCTTGTTGCACATATTACCAACCTTAGAACAAGAAGTATCAACATAACAATTTGGGTCCTGCGACGTCATGTGTCCCAAAGTTCCGGAACTTTTCTAAATTTAATTTTCTCGTCTCCCGGGACTTTTGGGTCGAGACTCGAGACATGCTTGCCGTAATCTTATTTAATAATTGTATTTAGAATTTTCTTATAAAAATAATGTAATTATTTAAATTCTAATTCTATTACCAAACAAATTAATCGTGTATTTTGAGAATTAGACTAACGACTGGTTATGAAATTGTTATGATTATAAGTGCTAAGTATGATAAATTCATTAAGACTGTTGAATAAATTCATAAGATTTTATTACCAAAAAAATCCTTCAATTAATGTTAGACATATAATTTGTATGTATTTTCTACAAATGTTTATCTTTACAAAAGCAGTGATTTTGTTGATACATTTCGTCAAAAACGATTACAACTGAAAAACCATGAAGTAATTCACCAAATCACAAAAATAAATCAATCAGAAAATCTATTACCAAACCAAATTTATAGAAAAAGTATACCGATAACTAAGTGTGTAGCGTCGTCGTCGTCGTTCGTCGTCTTCTTGTTGATCGACAACGGATAATTCAGCAAATAACTCATTATAAAAAACCAGAAGGAGCAATTGTCAATGCAGTAATGAATGTAGGAACAGTTATCGACTCTATATTGGAAGATGAACCATCATTAATAACGGATAACAATTGCAGCCGATGCAAAATTGAAAAGATAAAGAGTTATCCATCATTGGGAATAGATTTTACACCAATATACCGAGTTGGAATTGATGGTTTACAACAAGGTATCGATTTATATTTAAGTTCGCATTTGAGTACCTGTAAAAAATGTAAAAATGTAAAAAAAAATAACTTTTCAACTATTCAATGTGGAAGCCATTTATTCATCGACATCGAAGGTCTTTATTGGCGGGGGTGTGTACCGAATACAATTAAAGATTTCAACGAAAATTATGACAAAATTTCACTTCGCAATATACCGCACAGATTAACAATTTTTGAAAAGACTTTCGTCTTAGTAGCGGTAATTGAACACATAAAATTACTTGATATAGACCATTACCGAACTATTGGAAGAAGACAATCAGGCAAATGAGAAATACATGATGGTCTCGGCAACAAGTCTACTAAGAAAACTAAGGTGCAATAAAAAAAAAAAATTTTTAATTAATGAAACCCTGTTTTTTGTCACTGTTTTTAGATTGTGAAAAATTTTTCGTGAACAAGATGAACTACAAACGATTCTCAACGCATTGCCAATCAAGATTTTCTAAAAATAATCATACTTCAAGGAAAATTACATTTTTTAGTGATTTTCAGAAGATTTTTTAGGACTAGAAACAAATAAACGGTATTACAATCATCTGCGTCGTTTGTAGTTCATTCGGATCATAGATTTTTTTTTTAACAATTTCTTTCAAGATTTAGGTCCGGCAATAAAAAAATTTTTAGTATTACAATCAACAAACGATGCTGAATGCAATGGTAATCAAGATTTTTTGAAAATTATCATTTTTCATGCAAAATTACAACTTTTATCTATTTTCAGAAGATTTTTCAGGACTACAAACGAATAAAGGTTATTACAATCACCTGCGTTGTTTGTAGTATATAAAGCAACTTTTTTTTTTATTTATTTTTAGTTCGGGTTCCAAGTTCACAGAGCTGGATAAATGATGGAAAATGCATGAAATGAAACGTATAAGTGTGAGACGGAGAGCGAGAACTAATTGGTATGTGTGTGAGAGGGATGGATGAAAAAATGCAGAAGACGACTTAAGACGTTAACGTGTAGATGATTGTGAAAAGAAGAAAATCTGAAAATAAAGTGTATCTCACTCCAAAATTGCGTTTTTTGCTTATAATCTATACCATATACTTGAAAATTTTAGCTTTATGCTCTTCTTCTCCTCATAAGCTTTAACTATGCCGAATCTAGCACTCCCTCGTGCGCCCAATATTCTTAAAAAGGGGTCCGCAGTTTTCGCTTCATGTAGCTATTAATATCATGATTTTATAGTTGTGTAAGAAGGAATAAATAGTTCGTCCTCAACAAGTAATTTATTCATTTGGACATACAATAGACCTAAATGGATATAAACCGCTAAAAGTGGTTGTCACTCGACGCTGGTTAGTTAACGGAGTGTGATCTATGGAATTTCTTGAGGATGCTTCATTGAAAAGCAAAGGACAAGTTTGAAAGTTTTGGGCTAAAAAGTATACAATTTTGTTTTTCATTCGCCAGACAATACACACCAATCATCTGACCTCAAACTGGGACATTCCTTGTCCTATGAGAACCAGACGACAACTACGGGGCCCGTCTTCCAGTACGCCCAGATTCGAGACACAATCAACAAAGATCATTTCCTAAATTGACCCGACCGGGAATCAAGCTCGGAACCTTCCACGCTTTAATCCTACGAAATTCACCACTTGAGATGGATTTCAACACCACAGTATCTTTATTTATTTATGCAATATAAAGGCGGCTGTCGAAATTGCCACCAAACGAGTTTTTTTCGTTCATTGGATTTTATAAACAACAGAGTACTTGTTATCATAATAGTTTTTTTTTGTATTAACGACCTCATACACATTTAACCACTTTTTAATGGTCAAAACTTGTTAAACAAAGAAAACACTGAAAAGTACAAAATTAACAATAAAAATAACTTTATAAATACGATACACATACCTATATAATTAAATTTGACAGTTACTCAAGTCGGTGCCAAGTCTACCAAACTAATAAGCTTTCTGTTGTTGCACATTGATTTGGAACCGACTTCAATAACTGTCAAATATAATTATATAAGTATGTGTATCGTATTTATAAAGTTATTTCTATTGTACTTGAGTTTTGGTTAGTAAAGTACTTTGTACTTTTCAGTGTTTTTTTTGAAGGCGGTTTAATTTTTTTTTATTTCTTTCTTTTGAGTGACCTTAGCCTAAATAAATATCTAGGGTAGGTCTACAATTTTTTTTTTAATTCTGAAGAGCAATGACATACAAGAGAGTTATCAATAAAGTGGTTATAACCAATTGGCGTTGCTTGGTGTTATTCGGTGTATCTTCGATGTTCGAGATATGATACCGGCGAAATTTAAACGAGACCACCTCGAAAGTATACCCTTTCAAACAAAAGAAGAGTTTTCGTAATCGGTTCACAATTGACAAAGTTATCGGTGAACACACATATAAAAAAACATACGTACAGACAAACGTAGTCTCCTCCCTTTTTTGAAGTCGGTTGAAAATACAGATGAAATCGTTTTTTTACTTTAACAGATGAAACAATATTCGCGTAAAGACAAAGTTATCCGCTTGACATTGGCAAAATTATCCAGAAAAGATAGAGCCCATTAGGTAGTTAATTAAAAAAGATGAGAAGGTTGGGGGAGGTAGGGATAAAAGTTCAACGTTCAAGTAGATGAACAAAGGGTCGAAATCACGCCGCAGAAGAATCACACAACGAGATGACCTCATTACAGTCAACGCAGATCAGTAGTAGCAAGATGTCGATTATATATTGCAATATGACTAATTGACTGCTCTCGAAAATGTTATATTCTGTACGTTGTATTAAAGTAACGAAAAATGTTTATTAAAAAGAAAAGAACTACTTTAAATTCATTGAGGAAATAGGAGTTATTTGTTCTAAACTTTAGTTGTGAAGACTGAGTGAGGATGAGCTAGAGGGAGATGGCGTTACAGAATTGTGTCGTTACCAAGCGCTAAGAGTGACAGAAACGTAACATATGGCCATTCTGAAATATCTAAAAAATCTTTTATTTGACTTCTTGTTTCGGCTGTTACCTCGTTACATCGCTCGCAAACTTATACTGTTAGCCTGAGAATACGGCACTCTGACCAAAAATCAAAATGGATGCAGCCGTAATGAGTTGTCGCTTTCATCACCGTGAGCCAAACGAATTTTTATTTCTCTCTTCTTATCTCATTGAGCGTAAAAAAGTTAGCTGTAGTAACTACGACAACTTCGCTCTGTCGGTGTTATTCATTTCATAGTCATCGGAATGAGAGATAATAAATTGAAAACTTCTATGAACTTTTATTTTAGCATTTTAAAAGTTGTTTCGAAAGTCTCATAAGATCTCGTGTCCGCGTCTTAAGATATTCGACGTCAAATGTCACTAACAGGTTTTTTTGCAAATATCTCGCTTCTTATGGTTTTAATACTGTTTGCATTTATTATCAAAATTGTAAAGCACAAAATTCTCTACAAATTTTGTTTTAAACATTTTCGTTTTTGAGGTAGACCTCGAAGAGCGCGCAGCGCGTAGCCATACATACCGTACGATGAAACATTAAGATAAGCTTGCCGCTACAGTGGCCATAAGCTAAAGAACATTGCAATTTTGATTTCCTGCATCCACAGCGTGAACCATAGCCATTCTTGCAGTTGCGAATTATTGTGTTCATCTGGAGCTGGTGGTGATATTGTCGTTATCGCTTCCAAGAGTTCATTTTGCAGTACCTAACTCCATTCCTGGGGTTCTGAATCATTCCCTAACCAAGTTTGAATAATATACACAGTTGATATATTGATGAGCCGCTACACTTGTTGGTGGAAGATTGGATAATTGCACAGGTTTATTCAGCTTTGTTGACTTGACGAATTGCGGATCCGCATTCCCAGGTGCAATCTTTATAGTAATATAAGAATTTAAGAGTTTACACATTTTAAAGAAAACTTACTCAATCCTTTTTCTACTTAAAATATAATCAACTTTATATAACGTGTTATTTACCGGAACTTACGGGCTAACCTTGCATTATGCTATGTATGGTTGAGCGCTGCGCGCTCTCCGTGCTCTATCTTCAAAACGGTTAAGCGGATAAAAAACTATTTAGGACAAAATTTGCAGACAATTGTTTGCTCTACACTTTTTACAAAAAATTCAAATGGCATTGACATTATAGGAAGCGAGATATTTGCAAATACACGTTTGTGTGACTTTTGACCTTTAATATCGTTAATATCACATGAGACTTTTGAGACAATTTTTAGAATGTCAAAATAAAGGTTTATTCGAGTTTCTAGCTTATTATCTCTCATTCTGAAGGTGGAACTCAATAATTATTCAGGCGCAAACATGTACATTGTTGGTATTATTCTTAGCGCAACAAGAAGAAATCACAAATTTGTATTTCTCTAGAGTTCCAAAAATATTTAAACATAAATACTTCTGGGTGTAGATAGCGTGTAAAACCGTCTACGAAAGGTTCTCTTTTGGAGCATACGAAGAATAACACCTTGTGTAATAGCACTTTAGTTTTCGATGTCTGAATACTAATTACCGATAAACAACCTAATAATAATAAATATGGGATGATGTTTGCGTACACAGTAATGGAATGTAAATAGGACACACATAAAACAAGCAATATATTAAAGAATGTGCCTAGCAATAAAACAAAAATATGAAAAACAAACAATGTATGTAAATGTCAAGAATTATTTGATCAAAATGTGAATAAATGTGGAAGATATTTACTCTAACAAATTACAGACAACTACATACTTATTTAGAATACACTGTTCAGTTACGTGCGATATTACGTTTGTATAAAAATTCATTGAAATATTGCAGCGTGGAAAATTCCGTGGCTTCCCGTGGTTAGACGTAGATTAAAAAAGTAGTATGTGTATGCACACATACTATCTATGTGCTAAATTTCATCATAATCGGTTCAGCAGCTTAGCATGTCTCCTTTTCACTCCCTTAGAGGTAAATTTTTGTTAAAAAGTAATCTGTCAGTTTCTGGTGTCAAAATATCTCCGCCCCACATCGAAATCGGTTTGGCAGTTTAGCCGTGAAAACGTAACAGATAGACAAACTTTCGCATTTACAAAATTAGTGCGGATTTGTTTTTTTATGGAACTTCAGTATGTTTATGTGCTGAGACGATAACTTAGGTACGATCTTTGGCCAGGTCAATTAGACAATGAACTTTTTATATCGTCTTGGAGTTGGTTTTCTCTATACTCCTCCAGTTCATTGTGTCGCTTCTATAATATAAGCCTAAGTGTGTTTTTTTTAGGGGTGCGAACGATGATCTACGTGTGCGATGGGGATTTTCAGTCCAATACGGTACGCCTTGTTGAAACGTAAACCCTCTAGCCAGTGCACCCTGGGCCACTACTAGTAACTTTTTGGTAAATACTGAACTCTTGCTAGTAGTGGGCGAAAAGATTATCCCCAATCTAAGGTGTCAAACGTACCGTGCCGATGGATGCGTGGCTGAGGGGGAGCTCAGTCGTGAACGGTGTCTCTCCGGTACCAGGGCGCTTCGGAGAGTATTTTTGCCCTTCATCCGGCATGCGGGGCTCTGCCGGTTGTAATCTTTACTTCCCTAGCTACTCGTGGGACTTATATGGATACCAACCAAATAAACTCCTTACTCCTTTCTTCTCCTTCAGAGAAATCTGAAGGAGAAAAACTGCAAGTTGCTGGGTCGGAGGGCGAGCCTATGGCTACCCAAACGCCCAGTACTAGTTCGTCTAGCGCTGGGACGAGCCAAACTGTAGCCGGTGACTCCGGTTCACAAATGGTGACGAACCAAAGCGGGGACGCACATACTGGTGACGTACCTCGAAAGAGGAAGTTATCGGGAGCCGCGCGGAAACGGTTTAGGAAGCTACGGGCTGCAAACGTAGGCGCCGAAGAGGCCCTAATTTTGTACCGTCGGCCTATGGCGAATCTGCCGCAGCTCAAAACTCCTCCATCGAAGGCGGTCAAGCGAATTCGATCGGAGGAGGAATCCCTTCCGGGGAGTGTTACCAAGGCTCCAAAGATGGACCAACGTGGCAAGGCTCCGAAGGTGGATAACACTGACAAGGGTCCGAAAGTGGAACTTGCTAATAAAGCAAAACCAAGCTTTAAAGAGATCGCTGGGTCCTCGCGAGTGGGAGTTCGTAACACGACTCCCATGAACGGACCAAATGAAGCAGGTTCGTAGCACACTGATCCAAGAAATCGCAAAGATATCGGACAGTGGAGCGGAACCCAAATTTGTGGGCTTCATGCACAGGCCAGGCTGGATATTGATTACTTGCGAGAATCAATCCAGCCAAGATTGGCTGGTGAATGAAATACCAAATATAAAACCGTGGCCTGAGGCGGAACCCTCTGTGATATCGGAAAGCGAGCTGCCTAAGCCTGTTGTTGTCTCGACTTTTGTACCGAGCGGTGACGTGCAGTCTGTAAATGACGCCCTCAATCTGCTTCGGATACAAAATGAGGGGCTGAATACCCGGCTTTGGAAGACATTGGCAGTTAGGGTCGAGGAGAGTGGGTTCTTTGCGACCTTCTCTATTGACAACCCTTCTGCTGAAGCTCTCAAAGCCACGGAATACAGGGTCAGCCTTGGCTTCAGAAAAATTGTTTTTAAGGCCAGGGGTGGCCATGATACTAATGAGTCAACGGCTAACACACCAGAGAACCCACAACCCTCCACCTCTAGTGACTCCACGCAGCCGATAAGTAAAGTGCCTAAACCCCAGGTCAAACTGGGTAAATGGCCTTCTGGACCGGCAGCAAGGGGCAGGGGTGCAAATAGAGGCTCCAGTGCAAATACTACAGGTGCTACGGCGACCTGGCTACCTCCCTCTCGTGGACGACTACGTCTGCAGAAAAGGGGAACAAAGCCTGAAAACCCAAAGCCCTCTGCTGGCTTATAACATATCGCCCAAGGAGAATCGGTGACGATCCTCCAAGCTAACCTTCACCATGCCGTTGCTGCATCAGCGGTTGTAAAGCGCTGTATTGTTGAGGACAAAGTAAGCCTCGCCTTGATTCAAGAACCTTGGGTGGTAAATTCAAAAATCCTAGGTCTAAATGCCGCCGGTAATATACTTTATAACAGCGGTAGTAAAAAGCCTAGAGTTTGTATCATTTTCAAGAAGAAAATTGATCTATTACCTGTTCCAGAGTTGTGTTCTGACGATCTGGTTACAGCGTTCGTAAATCTCCAAGGGTGGGATGGGGCTAGAGTAAACTTGTGCTCGGCCTATTTACCTGGAGATAAAGAAGACCCAACTGAAGACCTACAGCGTGTAGCGGCTTACGCTCGGAAACATAACGCTGAGCTTCTGGTGGGCTGTGATGCCAATGCTCACCATACCACCTGGGGGAACTCGGACATCAATGCTAGAGGTGAGTTACTGTATGATTTTCTAACGATTAACTGCTTTTACACGTTAAAAATAGGCTGCGAACCGACCTTTGTAACGCGTGTCAGACAGGAAGTGCTAGACATTTCCTTTTCCACTGGCAACATAGCCAGACACATAGTTGGATGGATAAAAATAAAGACCTCCAAAAGAGAAGTATCGTGGTGGAACTCTAAGCTAGCGAAACTTAGAGCAAAGACACGCAAATTATTTAATAAGGCTAAAAGGACTCGTGAATGGCAGGCCTGTAGTTAAGCCTTAACTGATTACAACATAGAAATTAGGAAGGCAAAGAGAGCTTCATGGAGGAGGCTCTGTGAGGAAATTAATAATATGCCTCAAGGAGCAAGACTCCATAGAGTGCTCTCTAAATCCAAACCTAATCAAATTGAGCTGCTTAAAAAGCCAGACGGTTCATTCACAACATGTGAAAGCGAAACGTTAGAGTTGTTGGCAATGACCCATTTTCCTGGAGCAATCCGTAAAAGATCAGACTCTACACCACAGACTACCCTACATAGACCTCAGAAGGAGGACTGGCATAGAGCGGTCAAACTAATAACAGCTAACAGAATAAAGTGGGCGATCAACTATTTCAAACCACATAAAACTTGCGGAGAGGATGGTGTACGTCCCATACACCTACAAAAAGGGACTGATGTCCTCCTGCCGCACCTTATTAATTATGCCTGTTATTATAAAGTTATGCCTGGGGGTACATACCTGATTCATGGTCTACAGTAAAGGTAATATTTATACCTAAAGCGGGGAAAAGGGACTACGGACTACCAAAGTCCTTTAGGCTCATTAGCCTTAGCGCATTTCTGTTAAAGACCATGGAAAAGGTTTTAGACAGATTTATTAGGGATGGGCCATTGGCTACAATACCTATTCATCATACTCAACATGCCTATAGTAGAGGTAAGTCTACAGTAACTGCTCTGCTCAGTCTCATTGACAGAGTAGAAAAGGCAGTTGAAGATAAAGAAGTAGCACTTTGTGCCTTCTTAAACATAGAGGGAGCTTTCAATAATAGTATCATCAGTACATTAGTTAGGGGTCTCGAATTCAAGATGGTTGACTCTACAACTACTAGATGGGTACGCTCGATGCTCTCTAACAGAGGAGCCAAACTAGCACTCTGTTAAACAGCCTTGACATTTTCCACAATGAGAGGATGTCCTCAAGGTGGCGTTCTATCACCCCTTCTATGGACCCTTGCAGTGGACCAGCTCTTGCATAAAATGGCTGACCTTAGGATTGACACTCAGGGATATGCAGATGACCTGGTAGTTATAGTCCGAGGTTTCAGCCTAAACACTATTTCTTGTGTTATGCAACGAGGCCTCGACACTATCACTGAATGGTGTAGAGAGAACGAGTTATCGATCAATGCTGATAAAACAGTAATTGTGCCGTTTACGAGGAAGCGATGCCTGGATAGGTTGGTAGCTCCACGACTAAACGGTAAATCGATACCTTTTTCCACTGAAGTTAAGTATTTGGGTGTTATAATTGACCAAAAACTGACGTGGAACAGTCATATCATAAGTACCTTGCAAAAGGCAAAAATTGCCTTAGGTACTTGCAATCGGATGGCAGGGAACAACTGGGGTCTGAGCCCAAACGTTGTTCTGTGGCTGTATGCAGCCATTGTGAGGCCGACAATTAGTTATGCCTCTGTGGTCTGGTACGAGAAAGCCCACCAGAAGACTGTGATAGATAGGCTAGGTGGCTTGCAGAGAACCGCCTGTTTATTAGCAACCGGAGCCATGTCGACCTCGCCGGGTGCGGCGTTAAATGCTTTACTGAACCTACCACCCTTTCACTTGTATGTGTTAAAGGAGGCGAGGAGCAGTATTCACAAACTATCCGCCCAGGACGGATCGAAATGGCTATCGCAGAAACTGAGATCTTTTCAAGACTCAGTAACGAATATTCCGATTCTGAGTATGCCAACTGACGTTATGCTCCCGCGGTGTACCTTCGAAAAACATTTTATAGTAGAGATGCCTTCCAAGGATGACTGGATTTAAGGAAGAATGACCTGGAAATCTGGCAGTCTAATTTGGTACACCGATGACTCAAAATCGGATAACGACGTAGGATGTGGAATTTTTGGAGTGCGCCCAAGTTTCAAGAAGAGCCTGAATCTTGGGAGGTACGCCTCCATTTTCCAGGCTGAAATGTTCGCCATTATTGAATGTGCGGACATTAACGTTAAAAAGCACTACGTAACCCAAACTATATACATACACTCTGATAGTCAGGCAGCTCTTTTAGCATTGGCCTCGAATGTAATCACATCGAGGCTAGTTAATAATTGCTTGACTACTTTAAACACTCTGGGAAATAAAAACAGAGTGATTCTAAGATGGGTTCCTGGCCATGCGGGCATCGTAGGCAATGAAGATGCCGACGAACTCGCAAGAGCCGGCACCAAAATCACATTTATTGGTCCAGAACCTTTTTGTGGTATCCCCAAAAGCCAGGCTCAACTGACTTTGTGGAAATCCTGCTTCAAAGCGTCTTGCGAGTATTGGAAGAATATACCGGGCCAGGAGCATTCCAAAGCCCTAATAAAGCCATATAATCGCAAGGTGGCTTCTAGTGTCACGGCAATGAGCCGGAGCAACTTGCGTATCTTGGTTAGAGCACTTACTGGGCATTGTTGCTTGAATAAGCACATGTTTAATACGGGGCTCTCCAACACAAGAATGTGCCGGTACTGCCGGGTAGCGGATGAAACGCCTATGCACATTTTGTGTGACTGCGGACCACTGATGCGCACTCGTCGATCCTGCCTCGGCCAGTATTTTCTGAGTCCGGAGGAGGTTCAGCACATCACTCCAAGGAATACCTTGCAGTTTTTGACTACATTGGGACTTGGCAGTGTTTTATAACACAGTGGCGATCACAATAGATCAAGTTTGGTCGCAGTGATACAGGTCTGGTAGGACCTGCATAGCCACTTACATGAAATTAAAAAAAAAGTGTGTTTTTCGGGAGTTTTTGTAACAAATTATTAATAAATAATAATCAGTGCTGAGAATGTAGAGAAGTAGGAAAACGTTTACTTGACGTTACACTTGGGGAAAGAAGAGTGATCGTTTTTTTCCAAGAAATAAATACAAAGTTCAATACACACTTTCTATATAATGGTAAACACGTACTTTAGTAACTTGTTCTCATTGTACACCACAGTTTGAACTGCGTTTAAACGTCGAGTGCGCTCGTAGATCAAGGCTGCCGCAAGCACGTTTCACTCGTCCTAGGATTGTTCATGTAATTGCTGCGGGCGCCATCTGACTGATGATGATGACACTCGGCGTCGCTGTGCCAGACAAACAACTGTACTGAATCACGGACACTGAGTGGACCGGGATTTCATTTCCTTTCAAATAAAATGTATATGTTATATAAGTATAAAAAATAAATAAAATCGATTGGCACGTGTATGACGGAACATCACTTGAGAACGGCTCTACCGATTTGACTGATTTCTTTATTGTTGTGTTCATAATTGTCAGGGCAATGTTCGTATGAAAGAAAATATTTGAAAATCCATGGAAAAAGTCGGAAAGTTAGATGGTATTTTTGTATGAAAATCTCAATAAAAACAACTTGGTATGTTGCAAACATTCGACATCCTACCGGAGCGAAGCCGGGGCAAAGCGGGGCACTTGTTTGTTTTAAATTTAAAACTGAATTGTTTTTATTAATTGAAATCGCATTAAGCGATAACTAATCTTGAATCTTGAATGTCAAACTATATCATCAAATTGTAGGACAACTGGATATGAAGGCGAAAGAAGTACTATATGTAAGGACCGCGACACTTGGCGCTCCGTGCTCTCTGACTAACCCGTTAGGGATACCGCGTGAAGATATGCATGTATCTATGTATGTATATAATAGAGGTTAATGAACTCATATGCATTTCATTTCCAGACAACATATTTATGTCTTCTAAATGCGATGATTGATATGCCTCCTTTACCCCTGGATTCGATTTCCAATCCGACTAAAGGAAACAACTTATTTGAAATTTTCTTTAAGGGCGGGCGTTGCTGTCCCCCTAGTCCGATATAGGCCTGTTATAGGGCGCCCGCACTAAAAGTTTGAGGCATCATTTGAATATACAGTTATTGATGTGATTATCTGGAGATTATTATTATGTGAGGATATGCATGTATGAATGTATTAAAAAAACGAATAACATTGTCACATAGACAAAATATTTTTAAATCTACTTTAAAAAAAATCTAAATGTTCATTTGTTCAAAATCTTAAAATCTCGGAAAGTTTTATACCAATTTGATGCACCTTGACACAACTGAAATTTTGACGGCAGGGATCTCAATTTTTCTAAGTGACTCAAAAAAGTATGAAAATGATATTTGGTAACTTGATTCTTCATTTCATTGACTTAATTTTGTCAATTGCGATACACGATTGGTTAACTTTTGTGACACAAAAAAAAATATCAAAGAAACCTCTTTTAAAACAGAGATTAATATTTTTCAGAGTAACAGCACCGATTTATGTTTCTAAATTTTCTGTATAGTTTAATCTAAACATATTCTTCAAAATGTCAGTTGTATTTTTTACAATTAATTACAGTTTTTAAAATAAATGAAAATAACCGCTATTTCGTATTTTTTGTAAGCTAGCGCTCAAACGTTTGCATAGAGCATAAGGTCCATTTTAAATCATTATTGTTTATCAATGCGTCGCCTAAACCACAGCAACATGTAGGCGCGGTACAGTAATTCATTTAGTTAAACATTTTATTATAATTGAATTGTAACACTATCTCATACATTTTTATTTGTAATTTAGTAACAGATAGCTCGTAAAGACAGTAATTACGTATCAATATGTAATATTGATGAGGAAAAACAATAAGAAGAAACTTGATTTTAAGGTTTCCTTATAAAAGCGAACTGAAATAAGGACAATTTGATAGTATCATAATACACTAATATTTATTTTCTTCTTAAGATAATAGCCACTTTATAAAACAGTGCCCTGTTCAGAATTCTTTGAAACTTCCACGTCCCGGAAAAATAAATTGTGAAACGTTATGGGGCTTATAAAGTACTTAATGAATTCGAGAGAATTTTTATATACTTTTACATCACTTGCCACTTAAGCAAAAATTTTTAAATGTAAAAAAAAGATATTTGTTAACAATTTCTAGAAATTTTATAGGATTCGTTCGTCAGTTTAGAAAAACTAGAGATCGCCCTGTGGTCAAAATTCAACCGTAAATATAAACTTATAATATGAACTCTTTGGCGACAATCTACTCTGTGCGACTGTTTGATCCAAGTCGGTTACATTACATATGAGCACAAACTATTATGAGTTTGACATTGACAGCCTTTTTACATTGGCAATATGAATGTAAACGAGGAATGTTTCATTTATTTTAATGTACTTATTTGTAACACATATTACATAAAAATTTTAGCTTTCTCCAGTCCTACTCCATATAAACTTTAAGTGTATCAAATTTCGCACTCTTCTATCCGCGGGATTTTCTTAAAAAGCGAACCAAAATTTTCGCTTTACGTATTAATATATAGAAAACATTTCAGACAAATAAAAAAAAACTGTCAAAAGCGTACTAGACACGTTGACTCTTGCGGGCTCAAATAGCTATTCTTATTATATATTTTTTCATTTCTTTATAGTCAATAAAATTCGAATCGCTACAACAAAATATGGAAGCATTCGACGTTATTTCATCAAGCTAATACATTTTGCTTTTGATTTGACTGCTTACTTCCACAAACAGCTTCCATCAGTTATTTTTTGCATAAACCAGTTTTTACTATTAAATATTTTTCGTAATTTTGTTCTTATATTGTCATTTATTAGCATTATTACATTATAATATTTTTTTCACTATTTAGTAATTGTTACAGTGTTTACTATAATTTTTCTTGAAAGTAAATTTGAAAGTAAACTAAATTTGATTTTTCTAGGTTTTTATGATAGTTCTATTATAACTATTCTATAATTTCTAAATTATAGGAAAAGGATCCTTTGACAATGAACTTAAAAGCAAAAAGCAATAAATCTTATGATTAAAAGGTTAAAACTTAAACTCAATTAAGAACGAAATACATTGTATTTTGTGAAACTCACTAAAAAACAGCACTCCATGCGTTAAATTTAAAACGAAAAAAAACTAACAAAAAATTTTTTTTCTTCAAAATTTTCTTCATTTTATTTTTACATATTATTTGTCTTTTCTTAATATGTACATAAATGAGAAAATGGGAAGCCTGCCACTTAAATGTCAAAAGACGGAAGGACAGACCGATATTGTAAGAGATCCCGGTTGATTGGAGAACCCTAAAAATGTGCTCAACGATTTTCCTTTTTAAGACATTGCATAGACTCAGGTGTTACTTTGCAGAAATCCATTTCATGTGATGAATTCCTAAAACCTTAAGCTATTTCCCGCTCAAACCACCATTCTAAAAACCACCATGTAATGTTAAAAAATTCAAAAAAAAATTATTAATAATATTTAATAATATAATTGTTTATTTTTAAAATTGTAATGAAAAAAAATAGAAGTTACTAAAAGGTGCCGGATAAGAACATTGGACTGTTATATTGAAGTCTTCGATCTTGACTACTACATGAAAGTTAAAAAATGATATTTATGAGAACAATTTTCTTTTCCAAATATGAAACCTTACGTTAAAACTAGGAATTAATTTAAATTTTACATTACAATACAATAAATTGAACAAATTGATAATAAAATATATGTTTATTCTTGTAACAACAAAGAGAGTAATATAACTAATGTTAAACTTTTAAATTTAAATTATACTAAATTTTAATAACTATACAAGTCTTTTCACAAATCACACCTCCATGTAATAAAGAAAAATTATACATACTTGAATGTCCAATAAACAGCACAAGAAAATCAATCTAGCCTTCAAAACTTTTCCAAAGAAATCAGTCTCCCTCGAAATTTCCAAAAGCGCCGTGCAATTATAATAATGAGCAGTGAGTTGCATCAGCACATGCCAATCGAAAGGGACGCCATTACGATGACACGTATATTGAAATTGGTATGAAGAAATAGTTTGTTAAATAATTAAATAGATAAATAAATAGATAAGTAGGTAAATAGCTATAAAGAAACACGAATAATGAGAAACTTAAAGTGCAAAATAAATTTAGATCAAGTCAGCAAAATGGCATGTCGGTTATTTATCGAAAAATATTCCAAACATGCTTGTAGGATTTTGGTTAATTTTATAATATTTTAATACATTATTAATCAAAAGGTAGCATAATGCAAAATTAATGAATTAAAACGGACTATATTCCATAAAATAAAATTTCAATTTTAGAACATGTTGACGGGTTCAAATAAATCAAAAAGTGCCGGATAACGTTTCAGTTTTAGAGACCATCGACGCTTGCGCAGATTAAAAAGGAAGATGATATTTATGATTGACACATCTCACTTAGCTATCGTAAGAATGTTTGTTTTTTAAATTATTTATTTCATTTGTTTATAATAAATAACGAAATAGGTTTGCTTAAATAAAAAAAAAATGTTTTTAAAATTAAAGTAATATAATATATTCAATAAATTTTCAAATGAACAAGCTTTGGAGCAACAAATAAGTTATGTAAACGCCAAGTGTTATACATTTTGACAAATCATGAATATATTTTGAGGACAGGATTTAAGGAATAAGGATTAAATTTGGAGAAATAAAAGAAAACAACATGTAGCGTAAATAACTCGTTACAACCAATTGACACCAATCGACGATTTAATATATCCTGAGGATGCTTCGTTGAGAGGCGAAACACGTGTCGATTGGTGGTTTTTGGAGTTTGAGCGGGAAATAGCTAAAGATTTTAGGAATTCGTCACATGATTTTCCTTTTATTGGATATATAGTTATTCCATAAATACATTACGAATTTGATTTCAACTTTACAGAACGATTATAAGGTACATAATAAATATGTAGAAATACATATTCGAAAACATAATACTGTTCAAATCTTACGCATACCCTTGCTGATACTGTATACTAACCTTAGTGTCACACACACTACCTACTACAGGGATTACCTAACCGCTAATTTCCTTAGAGAATGCAGCTTATTGATCCCAAAGGGAACAAGATAAAGAAAGGACGGTTCGTTACGTCACTGGGACGACAATCGCGTTTGATACAGAAACTCGTAAAAGTTTATTCGCTAAGCCATGTGAAGGTCAACAACGGAATAAATAAATTATTATGAGGTTGTAAAGTGTTACGAAATTCAGTTTTAACACACAAAAATGTTTATTATCTTTTATTTTTTTATCTTTTGTTGTATAATTTGAAAACAATATACAGACAAACTGTACCTATCATTTGCGTGTGCAACGTAAAATTTATTTGTATTCATTGCAGATATTATATAATTGACTGCACATATTTACAATAGGTGAAAAAAATTTCGTATCGACAAGATGAAAGGTACATTTTATTTCAATTATACCCTAGGATTCATAATATGTAAACAATTAGTGGCAAACTTAATGCAATAGTAAAATATTATTTTCAAAAGTATACATCATGTTAATTTAATAACTCCTTAATGTACTATCGCGGAAAGGGAATGTTTAGCAGGTTGGCTGTCACTTTAAATTGGCCGTATTATACAATAACGAGATATCATGATTGATAACGAATAGAAAGACACGAATTGCAGACGATGAGATGGCAGCTCAAATTCTGAATATCAAATTTGTATTCGTTTCAAGGTCCATCCTTGAACGGGTGTTTCCTCATGTATGCAACAATAAATATATAAGGCTACTTTCATAATTATTTCTATGTCATGCATGACATAACTAAAATAATAATAAGAAATTAAATTTCGTTAAATTCCGATAATTTATTTAAATATTACAAAATTAAAAATAAAGGTACCCTGACTACCCCGTTGGGGATACAGCGTGAAGATATGTTATGTTATGTTAAAAATAAAGGTAAAAAAAAACAACTTCATCAAACCAACCAACCAAATTAGATACTACTCTCGATAGTAATGCAGTCGAAGCTCATTGAAGCGAAACTCTTATTTTTTTTTGTTTTAATTATATTCTATCAATCACCTCTCCAATATGTATCTCGAGAATTTCTTGACCGAATTTAATGAATCAACTGTCAATCTACAGAAGAATAATTGTTCTATATAGTATAAATTTCGAATATTTGTTTTAGAAACTTGTATAAAACTGCCAATTTCTAATTTCTTTGCTTCATTTATCTCTTTTTTAATGTTTTTGTAAACACAAAAAAAATCCCTTTTTATCAATGTCTTTTCTTTCAATCATATTCCTTAAACAAGCTTCAGTAAATTTTGCTATCTATCTAAAAATAATGAATAACAAAAAAAGCTATATCTGTAGATGGTTATAGAGTAAAATACAATCACTCATTAGGAACCCGCAGCACCATATGATTTTATCTTGCAGGTTAAAGCATTTTGTACTTTCTTACCACATAACAGCTACGAGTACATTAATTAATATGTACATGTTGGAACTAAACATGTAGGCAGAGTAATTTATTTCGGATATTGTACATTACGCAATTATTTACTAATACAGGTGCAATATTCTTGTAAACATTCTTTAATATTTTATGTCAGTGTTATGATCAAATCGGAATTATGATCAAAAACCTAGAAGTTTAATTAAAACATAGAGTTTTGACAAAATGAAAACTGGTTTTTATTATAGACTTAAGACAATCATGATTTTTGGTCAAGAGACTAGATTACGTCAGCAATATGAATAAACTAAGGTTAATATATTTATATCAGAAAATTCGGTAAAAAAGTCAAATGCAATCATATTCCTGTTCAAATGTGCAGAAATAAATCTACGTTCATTAAAAAGAACCTTAGTATTACAAAAAAACATTGTTTATTTTTTTATATGTTAATTCATAAAATATAAAATTTTTCTTTTGTATACGTATATACGCATCTGTATGTAAATTAACATCTATTTACGTTGTATTATTATGTAGTGTAGTATTTTATATGTTTTTAGTGCCACTATCCTTTGCCTGCTCTTGAAAGCAGCAGTTGACTGCTAAAGCTTAGTTGGAATATAATGCTATATAGTATTAAGTTCGCCTTCGTACATATGTTTAATGTAATAAAGCATTAATTAATAAAAACGAATGAAATAAAGGTGACAAACATGCTAAATGGTAAGCGGTTACCGTACGCATGCAACACCAGAGGAATCACTTACGCGGTGCCAACCTTGTAAGAGCCTATTCACATCCATTTTGAAGGGTACCATAAATTCTGAATAACTTCGACAGGTAGCTTATTTTACAACTCCATTTTCGAGAGAGAAACCACCTTTGAAACAAAGGTACATATCAGATTATACATATTTTATAGACGCAACAAATACAACAGAATTGTTGCGTCTATAGAATATATGATTTTTTAAAGCGATAAACATTTAATTACAAAAACATACGTAATCAATAATCATTTGTAAGATGCAGCGTTCAATAGCAATAGTATAGTTTTCAGATGTGCCTAATTTATGTCTTGTACTTATTACAAAATTACTTTTAGTATATAGACATAATCTCGTATCTCTATTATGAATGCATCTATTTGTATAATTACACCCATTAACTAAACCATAACTAGTTACCTAAACCAATTTTCTTGAGTTTATAATAGCATGTAATAGGATCGATAATATCAAGCTCTTTGATCATTCGAGTATGAATATATCGGCACAAATAAGCAGCGTTAAATCGTTGTCCCCAACCATTCAATCCGTAGTTACCATATTTTTATAGATGCAAAAGGAAATGTTATTCAACGAGTATAAACCCAGTCGACATGATAAATTATGTAATTTGCAACCAACTCCTGCCCGGGACACCCGCAAAAACGAAACCGCAAATGGAGTGCTAGTAACTGGAACGTCCCGGAAAAAAACATACATCGGAAATATTTTCCATCTATTTCGTGTTGACGTGGCCCCTTTCATGCTCGTACTTAGAGCCCGCTTCTTTTTCTTTTTAGGATCTTTTCTGGTTTAAATGTAGCTTTTGACAACAAGCATATAAAATTGTTATGTAGCTGTACAGTTTTCTTCTTATTCAAAATAATTATTCCATGTTTGTTCCGAATTACATTAGACTTATGTACATTATGTACATACATTATAAGTAATGGAATAGAAACTTGTTTAAAACACTGCTGACTAAGTCATTCTCAGAGAAATAAATATGTAGATAACTAACTTATTACTGTCGCCTACGAATTTAAAAAAAATTAAGTATGGGCCTATCTTAATTAAATAAAGTATACTCTTAATGTTTAACGATAAAATATCGTTACGGAAATGTGTAATACAAAATGGACGACGACACGACACTTATAAGAACTTGCCTCGTTTAAGAATTGTTAGAAATAATGTTTTGTTTCGGAGAAACCGAGTAAAAGATTATTTGCGAATGCCATAAATTTCTCAAAGCCCAGGCTAGAGCTCACTCGAAGCTGCGCTTTACTTGAATCCCCTTTTAAATTGTCTTTTTTACTTTTACGGACAATTAAATCAAAAGATCTTGTCCTTACTATACTTACAATAAATTACCAGTGTTGTTTAAAGAATTGCATAATGATACTTTGTTTTACAAAGATTTGTTATTCAATGGCACTACGACCACCATTTTTTCACAGGAAAACACAACGTTGGTTCTCTAATGCAACCAACTTTATTTTTAACCTTCTCGCTAGTTTGTTAAGTTTTTTGTATGAGTATGAGTGTCGTACTTTTAGTTGAACAATGGAACAAATTACTACAAAAACATACAAGTAGAGTCCGAGAGGAGCGGTGGCTTATGTGATTACCCTACCAGATTTTTTAGCGAGTTTCAAAAGTTACCTGTTGAAACCCAATGTGACTCCTGGGGTGGTCGTTCTCGTGCGGTGGGTGCTATGTTAAAAGGCTATACTACGTTAAAATTGAAGAGAACGAAAAATGTAAAGTACATAATATGTCCCTTGAAGTTTGTATAGTATCCGTTGCATTTACTGATGTCTATTTATAAAATTACAATGTTTACACATTTGTTTTAATTTAAAGTACTTCGTAGAAGCTATTTAATTAATAAATATTTGTATTCTTGAACACGAAGAAATACAAAAATAATGTACCTACTTAAACTAGTCAGATATTGCTTCTCTTTACGTGTATTTGAACGTTAAAATCCTTATTTCTTCCCCATGGTTTCTAAAAGCCATAGTCCTAACAAATGATGGCCCAACGATTAGATAGGGCAATAAATCTGAGGATAGAGTGCTGTGAATTGCGATTCAGTTGCTATCCCTAACTAACTGCCGACAACCGTTGTTGTGGTCTGACTCCTGTGACCTTCTACTTCGATTCTCGGAATTTATAAAGGTTGTAAAAGCCTAACGATTTTTTGCCACAATGATATAAATACACTTTAATATCTAAATAAACTTTGACAGTTGATACTGTCTTTTTTGTTGGGCATACACAGGTCTACACAATGGGTTATATGAATAAAACGTTAACATACGCTTTTACTTGGATTTTTAAAGCAAAACTTGAGTTTCGTGTGAATATACTTCAGCAACAACTTATTTTAAAGGTTTATTACAAAGGTTAGCCAAATCTATCCATTTCTAAAAAAGTGTGTAGAAAAATTAACTAGTATCAGTAAAAGATTATTCACTTAAAGTCTCAAACGAAATAAATTGCTATGACTAAGAGCGTATAATTACTGACTAACAATTGCTAATGCTAATACTAGTTACTAGCAGCAATTGCTTTTTTGTATTCATATCACCCAATAACACGTAATTCACTGCTTATTGGACATGTATTTAAGTTTCTTAAAGCAGATATTCCTTGTTAACTCGTTTGAAATTATCTAGTCGTGGTAGTAACTCTCACAGCTATGTAACTTTAAAAAGTAATTTATTTATGTCAAAGAACTCAGAGAATACTCATGTACACGAAATTAATCAGAAATTTTACGAAAAATTGTTTAAACGTTATAAGATTGTCTTATTTTGTTGCTATTTTGTAAATTTTTGTACCTAAAATCAATATTTGCTTCGGAATATTATGCTACTCTAAATAAATATTGATCTAAATACATTTCATGCTTCAAAATATTTTTTGACAAAAACCTGCTCTTTTTCGACGTTGGTCGCCTCATCAGTAACGTCTCATGTATTCGCAGCCTTTTCTTCTGTTTAACTGTACGACCTAATTTAAATACTCCGATTAAAACGAGAAAGGAAGTAATCAATATAAGAGAACGTTCCCTAAGATACTTGCCTTTATATTTTAAAGCAGATTTGAACTTAACTAATTAGTTTAATTAGTTTTTGTTGACATTATAGACACTAATACGGTAAACGACAGAGAAAAATCAATTATTGTAAAAAAAAATTATTGCTTGATGTGCACATTTTCAAAGTTCGTTAACGCAAAGACGTGTGTATTTAATAAAAGTTTGTATTTCTATTGAAATTGTGTTTTTTTTTTGATAATTTAAAAAATGATAATGCGATTTTATAGTACGAAATTCGACTTAGATGCGAGGTCGTTTTGTTTATACTGAGATTTCTGAGGAAAAATCAATTACCTGAATGTTATAATTTCAAATTGAGATTAACCCTATTTATGATATGATAGATATTTATGATAGCTTTGCGTAAGAATAATATGGATACGTAATCTATTTAATTAATATAACTAATTTCATGAATATATCTCAAATACATCATTATGTAATCAAGAATTAATATGTAATAATTTGTCAGCTATTCACCTAATTAATTCATAACACCCTGAATAACATTTTTACGTAATACAATGTATGTAACTATACATATCTAGTTAACTGTACTGCGTAGGTATGCATACATATTACATAATATTCATAATTTCTTGTTATATTTCATTTATCACTACCTACCTACATTATGACATACAATTCGACTTTATGTATACTGTCATATATTAAGTCAACGAAGTTCCAATTGTAATAATATTTGCGTTTCCTCAAACGCGCAACTCTCAAGAGATGAGAGCGTTCGTAAGGAGATTGTAAGTGGTCTGGAAGGCAGTTCAGTTAATGCCCGAAATCGAACTCCAAACACGTTTTCAAGTAATTACTCCCGACAGTATTCGAGTAACTAAATATTTTGACCTCTATAAATCGTTACATATAATACATTTAGGTTATGAAATATTACATTTAAAGTAATTTGTTGAAAATGCATTATGAGATTTGCACTAATTCAACTTCCACCCTGAAATACTAAAAATTATAGTTTGTTATTTATTTAAATTAATAACAATTGACTCAGGTCAACCTAGGAAACGAAATTTTTTTGATTCTCTTATAATCTAAGTAGTACTCAATTGTTGTAATATGATAGCCATGGTAAAGTATTTAGTTTAACACAGTTGGTGTAGTAATTATTTAGAAATTACATATTTATTTATATTTAACTCAAATTATATTAAAATTACAAAGCTATATTGCTTGTGTGAAGGAATATGCTAACGATCGAAACGTACGAAGTACTAAACCTACATAACTTTATTTCTAAAGAATTATGCATAGATATCTAAGAAAATTATCATGAAATTATGAATAAATTTTGTGTTATGGATATAAATAAATTTATAAACGAATAGTATAGACTGAGAGAAAGAAAAACAAACAAAATGGCAGCTCCTTATTTTTCCACACATGGTAACGCGCCGGCATCATCACTATTACATAATAATAGTGATGATGCCATAGCATGTTACTATCTGGTTCTGCCTCACCATCTGTATGCCTTGGTCGTTGCCGATACTGCTATAATTTGTCTTAGTGTAAGTAATATGGTACTGGACAAAAAAAATCAAGGAAAAGTTGCAGTTGCAACATTGCAGGTTGACAACTCGCACACTTCGATGCGGTTGGCCTACGCTCTGGCCACTGTGCTACTGAGAAGGTAAACTCCATACCAATGACCAATTTTAAATGTGTGAAAACACAGAGAAAACAGATTTTACCAGAATTAAGACTAACTAAATCGATATTTCGCCCCCGTATAGAGGTATACGTATTATATATTGTAACTATCATCAAAATCGTTAGAGCCATTTTCGAGAACGCGATTACAAATATACAAAATTTGCTCGTATAATATGGGACAGGATTTTTTACATAACAAATCTTGTAACACACTGTGTATAGTACATTTGTTCCGAGATATATAATATACATAATATCTGTACACGCAAATATATATTATATCTGCGTGTGTTATGATCTTTATTCCTACACATTGCTATTTATTGCAAATAATGTCAAGTTGTGATTCTACAGCGCATCGATGTTCTGTCCACTCCGAGTAGGAAAAAGCGTGACGTTATGTGTGCAATTGTCCATAAAGGAATAATTATAATTATTTTAATAATTAATAAATGCGTTTAATCAGATACATAGGTATAAAATCAAAATACTTCGTCAGGCGCAGAAGCTGAGAAGTATAGAAAAGTTTTATGGCCAATGGAAAACATTGTATACAAATGCTATAAACTTAAAAGATTGATACACTTTTGTAAGTTTTAATGAGATTTTTGAGGTCGACGTGCGGTTTTAAGGGAAGACATGAATTTGGCTCGTAAATTGACTTGGCCGAAGTTACTTCTATCCTGTCCCTGTCTCAGGTTAATCCGCTTGAAAGCTACAATTTACCCTCGAGATGAAATTTCATGAAAAGTGGCGAACGACGAATCTGAATATTATACTTGGATGTCTTTATTGACTTACTTTATTTCGACTTGCCTTTAAAATGCCAACGCCTCAAGTGTTAAATATCTAACTTCCACTTTATCACATAAATCTTTACACCTGATCACATTTAGGGAGACTGCAAAATTATTAAAATAATTTGGTATGTTTTGAAGGTTACATACTAAATGATGTATAAGTTAAAAAGTGAAAAGTTTTATAAGTTGTTTCCTCTTTTTAATGAAACAATCTTTTCGTTTCTTTGCTATAGGTCTTCCATTTTTAAGTTTCAGTTCGACCATTTTAACTTTAAAATTGAATAAGCTAATACATAAGTGTATAACGAAATAAACATGGAGGGTTGTTGTCTGTGTAAATATTATACACATCTTTTTACTGATTACGCGTAACCGATGAGATACATCAACACACATTTTTTTTTATTTTTTACTTTTATGGTCGTCGCAAAAAATGTCATCGTTATATGCGTATTCATCATCATCATCATCATATCAGCCGAAAAACGTCCACTGCTGGACAAAGGCCTCCCTCAAAAATTTCCACAAAGACCGATCCTGCGCTGCCCGCATTCAACGACTTCCGGCGACCTTCACCAGATCGTCGGTCCATCTTGTGTGGGGCCTGGCTACGCTGCGTGCGTCTTCCGGTACGAGGTCGCCACTCGAGAACCTTTCCGCTCCAACGGCCATCGGTTCTGCTAGCGATGTGCCCTACCCATTGCCACTTAAGTCTAGCAATTCGTTGAACTATGTCGGTTACTTTGGATCTCCTGCGGCCTCCTCATTTCCTCGTGTCAGATCCTATCGCGCAGGGAAACTCCGAGCATGGCTCCCTTCATTGCCCTTTGGGTGATCTTGAGCCTTCTTATGAGGCACATAGCACATATGCGTTATTCCCTAAATAATATTTTAAATACATTAATTTTCAAAACTACATTATTTATTGTCATTACATCTATTATTTAATATCGACATCGCATTCAATTTTAAGGTACATTTTGAAAATAAATATAATTAAAGGCCATTGGGTGATATTCTTTAACATCTAGTTAATAAAGTTCGCTTTCGCGTTTAGATTTTTAACCAACAGAAACAGTGTAGCGGGTTTTCGAATACGTGAATTAATTTCAGCTAACCAAGAAAAAAAGTTGTTACGGATTCGGACCCAACGTGACCACGGCCTAAATGAACCTCGTCGCTAAGACGAAAAAAATTAATTATTCCGTTCTGCCTTCGCTTCTTTATTATTGCAAATGTTTGCGTAATCGACTAGACCCCGAAGAAATTAATTTTAGTTGTACCCCCACTTACTGTTTTAATTTGGCTCTGCCTTAGATATAACATTGTGACCTGCTTTCAGCTTGAAACAGAATGGAATTGAATTAAGTTGTACCAATTAACCGGCAAGTCCCATAAAGGAAATCAGAAAGGTACGACTGCCGAAGTTTCATCGAGTATAACTCACAAAGTCAAATGTTCCCGAATATAATTAAATTGTAAAGGTTACCGGACAAATGAGTGCTGCCGGTGAACGAATTGCTGATGATATTAATTTCTTCACCAAGCTTTTCAGTAGAATTAATGTGAGGCTGTTCTGAAACCCCGAAAGGGTTTATTGCTGGTTTCAATGAATTGGCTATTGGCAACACCATTACTTTTCATTACGCTTTTCCCATCCCATTTATTTTGGTGCTTCGAGATTTGTATCAATTAATAGAATTTTGCGAAATGATACTTTGAATATTAAATTCGCATTGATATTATATAAGATATATAATTCTTAATTAGCATCGACATGTACAGACGTACCATAAAACTTGATTGTCATAAGTTTCATGAGTAAAGAAGTTAAAAAACTTTATCTAATGAATATTTATCTAAAAATTAGTGTACGTATTCATTTTGTATCTCTGTCAAAGTTCAGTAATTTAAATAAAAAATACACGACTAAGTACCTACGTTTTGCGCTTTCCACATTTTGTGTTCTGTACCTACAGAAAGTAGTAATAGATTTGAAATTCAAGATTCTGCTCATGACAGCCACACAAAAAGACGTATTTTGCAGCTGTATTTTCGTACATAGGAATGTAAAGTATCACAATTATAACTAAGTGTACCCACGACATCGTCCGCGTGAAAAATACTTCCGTTGCTTTCCCAGAATTAAAGTATTCCGTATAACATAAAAAGTTCCCAGAGCTGAAGCTATCGTTAGAAATCGTTCTTTAATAAAAACTGGCTATGTCCATTCACAGGTGTCATATTATCTGTGTGCCAAATTAGAAAAAATCGGTTCAGCGATAGATTTTTGATAAAAAAGCTAACCTATGTCCATCCCCTGATATCAAACTACCTTCGTGAAAAACTTCAACAAAATCGGTGCAGCAGTTTGGGCATGAAAGCCAACCATACAGACAAACAGAGAGACAGACTTTCGCATTTGTCATATTAGTATGAATGTACTGCATTTTAAAGATTCAGAATAAACCGTCAAATTCTCCATTATACTAAATCACTAAATCCCCTCCAGAAGCGATTGTTTAGAATTTCTCAGTTTATTTTTTGTTAATACCACCACAAGTAAAACACATTCATCTTATCTTATTTCATTTCCTTTGTTTTTATTTTCTTAGAATGTTGAAAAAAGACTGTGGATTTATAAATTATAAAACATGTGCTTTAAAGTTAGTGCTGAAAGAACACGTCACAATTCAATAATGCCTCGGTTTTGTAAATGAGTAAGTAAGCTGTATCATTAAATCCATTTAAAACAGTGTTTCGTACTGTGCTTTGTTACCAATCACAAAACAAAGTTTGTCAGGAAGCTTTCTTTTTTTATTAACACGCTTTTATTAGCTTCACCTGTAACTATTTATGTAAACAGATATTGGAAGTCAAAGTTAACCAACTTCTAATTGTCGTATCGATTGAATCTTAGCTTACAAATATCATACTTAACTCCAAATATGGCTTACACTGAAGCCCTTACAGTCCGACGAGGAGAATAGGCTCATCTTAGACAACAACATGTAAACTGTCGGTTTCATATAATAATAAAAAATATTTAATATAATGCAAATTCTTCCTTAATAATTTATTACCTTAATTTTAATGTTCACGGCTTTTTTCTTCGAATGAAACTTTTAGAGAAATGGTGGGCAATTCTGAGCGTTTTTTTAAATAAAGGTTGAAAGCAACACAAAGTAACGCATTGTGCTTTACGTTTGAAATATAAAAAGCTGTTATTTGATACCCCATATGACAACGTGGATTTTTTTTTATGCTAATGTCAAAATTCAACTATGTCTGTGATAGACTGCGTTCCATTTTTAACACGCTTTTATTAACTTCACTAGTACTAACTTACATACATACATATCTTCACGTCGTATCCCCAACGGGGTAGTCAGTGAGGGTACTTCACTAGTAACTATGTAAAAAAATCTTTGACCCACTTTCTAGTTACCGATTGAGCTGAAATTTTGCATACACGTTTAGTTTGAATGACAATGCATGATAAGCTAAGTAACGTCATTCTAAATCCAATATGGCAGACTCCCAAAGATGACGGACTAGTTATTTTGTATGTACTCTCATGATATGGAAATCAAATGAAAAGGTTTGCTGAGAAGAATACAAAAAAAAATCAATGAGGCGGACGTCTGAAGATAACGGTCAAAATTTTCTGATCTACCATCATGATTAAATGAAAGGAGTTGCTGAGAAGAATATGAAAAATAATATGACGTCACAATAAATTAAATATGGCGGATGCCCCAAGATGGCGGACAAAAATATCTTATCTACCATCATGATATGAGTATCAAATGCAAGGGTTTGTTGAGAAGAATTAGAAAAATATTGTATAGACTCAGGTGTTATCTTGCGGAAATCCATTTCATGTGATGAATTCATAAAATCTTTAGCTAATTTCCGCTCAAACTCCAAAAACCAAAATCCCACCAGATACGGTGCTAGTTAGCTGACCGAGTCCGATCTCTGGTATATGCTGAGGATGCTTCGTTGAGATGCGAAACACGTGTCAATTGGTGGTTTTTGGAGTTTGAGCGGGAAATAGCTAAAGATTTTATAAATTCATCACATGCAATAAGAAAAATAATATGACATATATACATACAAACGTATCTTCACGCCGTATCCCTAACGGGGTAGTCAGAGGACAGAGCGCCAAGCGTCTCGGTGCTTATATACTTCTTTCCCTTCCTCAAATCTCATCATTCTCCTCACACATTTTCGCCTAGGTATACGAGAACTTTTGACATTTCCGTCGGCAAACACTCTAGCTGTTTGATCTTCATAAGTCAGCTTTGGTCTTCCTTGGCTTCTTTTACCACTTACTTTTGCTCTATAGATTTTTTCTTCAGTCTTTCATCACTCATTCTTTCCATGTGTTCGAACCATCTTAGAACTTCTTTCTTCATCTTTACAATAACACTGTCGTGCAACCCTGTCATATTGCGTATCTCTTCATTGCTTATCCTGTCCGCAAGGATGACATTGCACATATTTCTAAGAGATCACATTTCTACTGCATGTATTGTACTTTCACTCGATTTCGGGCTTATCCAGATCTCACTAGGTACTATTAAATTGGCACCGGCAACGCATTATGCGTGGCCAATTTGGCAGTGTTAGATATATTCACACTGCCTACTAATGCCGGACAGAGCAACGTTCGTATTATTGCCGGTTGTTACCCATCTCTCCAAATTCAATTCACATTTTTCATCCCTCGAAAACGCTTTCCTCAGACACACAATTTCATTCACTGGTTCTTGACTTTTTCCATTTATCCAAATATCACATTTCGTCTGTACCCCTTCCCTTTCAGACACCAGAAAATTAGTTTTGTTCACATTCATATTCAATTCTTTCACTTCACATTCTTCTTTCATGCACGTAACTAGTGTCTGCAACTCTGCTTCTGATGGTGTTATAAGCACAGCATCGTCAGTGTTCAATAGACGGTTTACCATTGTGTCATCATACCACTCATACTACCTTTCAATCTCTGGAGGCGACTGTCCAAATACTGTACGAACAGCCAGGTAGATATCAGGCAGTCCTGTCTGACACCTGAACAGACTTCGAATCAGGGCAACATGTTACCTTCTATCCTTACACAGGCTCTGTGGCCTCGATATAATGACTTCACACCCTGCAGTAAGAGCCCCCCCACGCCATATTCAGGCAGAAGATCCCACAATTTCCTTAGTCAAATATAATGACGTCAATCTAAATTCAATGCGAGGGCAGACTAGGTAAGCGAACTTTAAATGTATTTTGAATCAGTAATAAACATGTTAACGTTATTTAAGACTAAAAATTATAAAATAAAATATCATAGTTTCAAAAAACTAAAAAACACGCTTTTAACACTCACTAAAAATTAAAAAATAATTAAATTAAATAATAATTAAATGCAAAATCATTAAATTATTTGTTACGATATATGCATGTTACCCTAGCCAATATTTTTAGTTCGTTGTAGAATAAACACAAACATGTTTTTTTATTGAACAGGTGACGGATGATAGTTATTAGTAATTAGTAAACTTATCGCTTCTTTTATGTCCAATGACTAATTCAAAAAGCATGAAGCATTTTTTGGTAATAAATACTTTTAATTAATTTAGACAAAGCGGTCCACACCTTTTGAATTAGTCATTGGACATAAAAGAAGTGATAAGTTTTCTACCTAGCTTACCTATCACCCATTGAATAAAAAAATGTATGTTTGCGTTCCTTTTACATAGCAGTTAAAATATTGGCAAGGGTATAAATATGCATACATCGCAACAAATAAAAGTTTATTCACTTTATTTATAAAGGTACATTAAATAAAAGGATAACTAAAACGTATAAACCGTGGACGAGGTCGTTTATTTAAGGAATTTAAGCAGTACTCCATCGCTTGATCTGAATTAAATTTCTAAGTGCCACCCTGGACATGTCTTTTCGAATAAAAATATAAATTGTCCACGAATGACGAGGAAATCGGAACATACAAAAAAAAAATCCGACGAATTGAGACCCTACTCCTTTTTTATAGTCGCTTAAAAATTACACCGAAAGCCACGGACTATTTGAGTACAAGATAAAAATTCAACTTTTATGTATTTATTCAAACATTGACTACGTTACAAATTATGAGCTTTTTCGACAACAGGTTTTGAAGCATACGTTGCTAAGTCAATATTTAATAACTCTCCATTTAATAACGAACAGTAGGTAGGATAATAACAGGGAATAGGTAAGTAGGTATCCTAACAAAACAGAATGAATTAACTAGAAAAGTTTGAAGTGTATTCAACTGTTGTATGAATACGTAATTAAATGAATAAATTACAAATAGAGTAGCAGTTAATTTATGTCGACAGACTACTTGTACTCGAGTTATAGTGAAACTTAAAACTAATACATCTTCAGACTCAAACAATCTGAGTACTAAATTAGACAACTTTGTTTTTGGTCAGTGCTTTATCGAAATGTCTGCCGACCAACGCTTTTAGTTTATTTTCTGTCAAAACTGCGTATAACCGCTTTTCTTTCTCCTATATTTAAAAGGCAACGTCGTGATTGCAAATTTCGCCGATGCCACGCAGTAATAAGTAGAACCACAAAATAGATTGAATAGTTTGATGATTATTACAGTTTCTATTAAGATTACAACAATTGAAGTATGAAAATACAAAACAGGGAGAGGAACCCATTAAGCGTATAACCGCTTTGTAAGAAAATGAAAACATAATATAACACTCGTATGTTACCTTTCTGGGGACACGGAATTGCTTCCGCCATGGCGAGCCGAACAGGGCGTTATCTACCTTTTCTCGAAGCGTTTCATCGTATCTTAACTATAATAGAATAAAACTAGAGAGCCCAAATTCTTAAAGTGAGATGCAATTATCAAACTTATGAAATACACTAAGTTTCTTTTGTCTATCTTTTATATTTTAGGTTTTATTATTACCTAAAATACGTCGATTTCGTCACTGATTCACTCAGTCACTCAATAATCAAAACCTCTGTGGTACTTCTCGAAGTCTTATAAAGCGGAAAGGTATGCAGCAACCCACAAACAACAAAAAAATTTAGAAACCGGTAACTTTCTTCCTCCACACCCCATCAAGGGGGATGCAGATCTGCATATAAATTTTTTTAAACTTTTATGGATAGTGTTAGCTTCACTGCAAACGTCAAATAGCAATCTGTGATGATTTTATAACATTTTTTATTGCAAGAGTGAGGTATAAATGAATTACCTACTTATTAATCAAGGACTCGGACCTTAGTCTTTGTGTAGTAGTTGTCAACTAGCAACAAGCGATCGTGTACAGTTTAGTCGAATGGTGGTAGGTAGTCAGAGATAATTTAATTCTAGCTACCGCCATATGCTATTATATTGAAGGAATCTAGTGCAATCAGTATTAATGTATGTTTAGCTGTAACTGCAAACGGTCATTACGTGAAGCGAAAATTTCGTATCCCTTTTTAAGAATATTGTGCGCACGGTCGAGTACGAGATTTGGTATGGTTAAAGTTTATATGGAGAAAAAGTGCGAAAAGTTAAAATGTTTGCATAATGTGTTACAAATACATTAAATTAATTAAAACACTCATTGTTTACGTTCATACTGCCAATGTCAAATAGACTGTCAATGTCAAACTCATAATAGTTTGTAATTATATACTATATGTAAGCTTCTTGGATCAAACAATTGCATATAGTTGAAATTGAGCCAGAGTTTATGTTATAAGTTTATTTCGAACACCCGGCGATCCCTAGTCAGTGATAAATACAGTGAAAGCATTGTGTGTGACTTGAACTCTCAATAAAGCAAGAAATAATTAAATATCGCCCCCGTATAGAGGTATACGTATTATATATTGTAACTATCATCAAAATCGTTAGAGCCATTTTCGAGAACGCGATTACAAATATACAAAATTTGCTCGTATAATATGGGACAGGATTTTTTACATAACAAATCTTGTAACACACTGTGTATAGTACATTTGTTCCGAGATATATAATATACATAATATCTGTACACGCAAATATATATTATATCTGCGTGTGTTATGATCTTTATTCCTACACATTGCTATTTATTGCAAATAATGTCAAGTTGTGATTCTACAGCGCATCGATGTTCTGTCCACTCCGAGTAGGAAAAAGCGTGACGTTATGTGTGCAATTGTCCATAAAGGAATAATTATAATTATTTTAATAATTAATAAATGCGTTTAATCAGATACATAGGTATAAAATCAAAATACTTCGTCAGGCGCAGAAGCTGAGAAGTATAGAAAAGTTTTATGGCCAATGGAAAACATTGTATACAAATGCTATAAACTTAAAAGATTGATACACTTTTGTAAGTTTTAATGAGATTTTTGAGGTCGACGTGCGGTTTTAAGGGAAGACATGAATTTGGCTCGTAAATTGACTTGGCCGAAGTTACTTCTATCCTGTCCCTGTCTCAGGTTAATCCGCTTGAAAGCTACAATTTACCCTCGAGATGAAATTTCATGAAAAGTGGCGAACGACGAATCTGAATATTATACTTGGATGTCTTTATTGACTTACTTTATTTCGACTTGCCTTTAAAATGCCAACGCCTCAAGTGTTAAATATCTAACTTCCACTTTATCACATAAATCTTTACACCTGATCACATTTAGGGAGACTGCAAAATTATTAAAATAATTTGGTATGTTTTGAAGGTTACATACTAAATGATGTATAAGTTAAAAAGTGAAAAGTTTTATAAGTTGTTTCCTCTTTTTAATGAAACAATCTTTTCGTTTCTTTGCTATAGGTCTTCCATTTTTAAGTTTCAGTTCGACCATTTTAACTTTAAAATTGAATAAGCTAATACATAAGTGTATAACGAAATAAACATGGAGGGTTGTTGTCTGTGTAAATATTATACACATCTTTTTACTGATTACGCGTAACCGATGAGATACATCAACACACATTTTTTTTTATTTTTTACTTTTATGGTCGTCGCAAAAAATGTCATCGTTATATGCGTATTCATCATCATCATCATCATATCAGCCGAAAAACGTCCACTGCTGGACAAAGGCCTCCCTCAAAAATTTCCACAAAGACCGATCCTGCGCTGCCCGCATTCAACGACTTCCGGCGACCTTCACCAGATCGTCGGTCCATCTTGTGTGGGGCCTGGCTACGCTGCGTGCGTCTTCCGGTACGAGGTCGCCACTCGAGAACCTTTCCGCTCCAACGGCCATCGGTTCTGCTAGCGATGTGCCCTACCCATTGCCACTTAAGTCTAGCAATTCGTTGAACTATGTCGGTTACTTTGGATCTCCTGCGGCCTCCTCATTTCCTCGTGTCAGATCCTATCGCGCAGGGAAACTCCGAGCATGGCTCCCTTCATTGCCCTTTGGGTGATCTTGAGCCTTCTTATGAGGCACATAGCACATATGCGTTATTCCCTAAATAATATTTTAAATACATTAATTTTCAAAACTACATTATTTATTGTCATTACATCTATTATTTAATATCGACATCGCATTCAATTTTAAGGTACATTTTGAAAATAAATATAATTAAAGGCCATTGGGTGATATTCTTTAACATCTAGTTAATAAAGTTCGCTTTCGCGTTTAGATTTTTAACCAACAGAAACAGTGTAGCGGGTTTTCGAATACGTGAATTAATTTCAGCTAACCAAGAAAAAAAGTTGTTACGGATTCGGACCCAACGTGACCACGGCCTAAATGAACCTCGTCGCTAAGACGAAAAAAATTAATTATTCCGTTCTGCCTTCGCTTCTTTATTATTGCAAATGTTTGCGTAATCGACTAGACCCCGAAGAAATTAATTTTAGTTGTACCCCCACTTACTGTTTTAATTTGGCTCTGCCTTAGATATAACATTGTGACCTGCTTTCAGCTTGAAACAGAATGGAATTGAATTAAGTTGTACCAATTAACCGGCAAGTCCCATAAAGGAAATCAGAAAGGTACGACTGCCGAAGTTTCATCGAGTATAACTCACAAAGTCAAATGTTCCCGAATATAATTAAATTGTAAAGGTTACCGGACAAATGAGTGCTGCCGGTGAACGAATTGCTGATGATATTAATTTCTTCACCAAGCTTTTCAGTAGAATTAATGTGAGGCTGTTCTGAAACCCCGAAAGGGTTTATTGCTGGTTTCAATGAATTGGCTATTGGCAACACCATTACTTTTCATTACGCTTTTCCCATCCCATTTATTTTGGTGCTTCGAGATTTGTATCAATTAATAGAATTTTGCGAAATGATACTTTGAATATTAAATTCGCATTGATATTATATAAGATATATAATTCTTAATTAGCATCGACATGTACAGACGTACCATAAAACTTGATTGTCATAAGTTTCATGAGTAAAGAAGTTAAAAAACTTTATCTAATGAATATTTATCTAAAAATTAGTGTACGTATTCATTTTGTATCTCTGTCAAAGTTCAGTAATTTAAATAAAAAATACACGACTAAGTACCTACGTTTTGCGCTTTCCACATTTTGTGTTCTGTACCTACAGAAAGTAGTAATAGATTTGAAATTCAAGATTCTGCTCATGACAGCCACACAAAAAGACGTATTTTGCAGCTGTATTTTCGTACATAGGAATGTAAAGTATCACAATTATAACTAAGTGTACCCACGACATCGTCCGCGTGAAAAATACTTCCGTTGCTTTCCCAGAATTAAAGTATTCCGTATAACATAAAAAGTTCCCAGAGCTGAAGCTATCGTTAGAAATCGTTCTTTAATAAAAACTGGCTATGTCCATTCACAGGTGTCATATTATCTGTGTGCCAAATTAGAAAAAATCGGTTCAGCGATAGATTTTTGATAAAAAAGCTAACCTATGTCCATCCCCTGATATCAAACTACCTTCGTGAAAAACTTCAACAAAATCGGTGCAGCAGTTTGGGCATGAAAGCCAACCATACAGACAAACAGAGAGACAGACTTTCGCATTTGTCATATTAGTATGAATGTACTGCATTTTAAAGATTCAGAATAAACCGTCAAATTCTCCATTATACTAAATCACTAAATCCCCTCCAGAAGCGATTGTTTAGAATTTCTCAGTTTATTTTTTGTTAATACCACCACAAGTAAAACACATTCATCTTATCTTATTTCATTTCCTTTGTTTTTATTTTCTTAGAATGTTGAAAAAAGACTGTGGATTTATAAATTATAAAACATGTGCTTTAAAGTTAGTGCTGAAAGAACACGTCACAATTCAATAATGCCTCGGTTTTGTAAATGAGTAAGTAAGCTGTATCATTAAATCCATTTAAAACAGTGTTTCGTACTGTGCTTTGTTACCAATCACAAAACAAAGTTTGTCAGGAAGCTTTCTTTTTTTATTAACACGCTTTTATTAGCTTCACCTGTAACTATTTATGTAAACAGATATTGGAAGTCAAAGTTAACCAACTTCTAATTGTCGTATCGATTGAATCTTAGCTTACAAATATCATACTTAACTCCAAATATGGCTTACACTGAAGCCCTTACAGTCCGACGAGGAGAATAGGCTCATCTTAGACAACAACATGTAAACTGTCGGTTTCATATAATAATAAAAAATATTTAATATAATGCAAATTCTTCCTTAATAATTTATTACCTTAATTTTAATGTTCACGGCTTTTTTCTTCGAATGAAACTTTTAGAGAAATGGTGGGCAATTCTGAGCGTTTTTTTAAATAAAGGTTGAAAGCAACACAAAGTAACGCATTGTGCTTTACGTTTGAAATATAAAAAGCTGTTATTTGATACCCCATATGACAACGTGGATTTTTTTTTATGCTAATGTCAAAATTCAACTATGTCTGTGATAGACTGCGTTCCATTTTTAACACGCTTTTATTAACTTCACTAGTACTAACTTACATACATACATATCTTCACGTCGTATCCCCAACGGGGTAGTCAGTGAGGGTACTTCACTAGTAACTATGTAAAAAAATCTTTGACCCACTTTCTAGTTACCGATTGAGCTGAAATTTTGCATACACGTTTAGTTTGAATGACAATGCATGATAAGCTAAGTAACGTCATTCTAAATCCAATATGGCAGACTCCCAAAGATGACGGACTAGTTATTTTGTATGTACTCTCATGATATGGAAATCAAATGAAAAGGTTTGCTGAGAAGAATACAAAAAAAAATCAATGAGGCGGACGTCTGAAGATAACGGTCAAAATTTTCTGATCTACCATCATGATTAAATGAAAGGAGTTGCTGAGAAGAATATGAAAAATAATATGACGTCACAATAAATTAAATATGGCGGATGCCCCAAGATGGCGGACAAAAATATCTTATCTACCATCATGATATGAGTATCAAATGCAAGGGTTTGTTGAGAAGAATTAGAAAAATATTGTATAGACTCAGGTGTTATCTTGCGGAAATCCATTTCATGTGATGAATTCATAAAATCTTTAGCTAATTTCCGCTCAAACTCCAAAAACCAAAATCCCACCAGATACGGTGCTAGTTAGCTGACCGAGTCCGATCTCTGGTATATGCTGAGGATGCTTCGTTGAGATGCGAAACACGTGTCAATTGGTGGTTTTTGGAGTTTGAGCGGGAAATAGCTAAAGATTTTATAAATTCATCACATGCAATAAGAAAAATAATATGACATATATACATACAAACGTATCTTCACGCCGTATCCCTAACGGGGTAGTCAGAGGACAGAGCGCCAAGCGTCTCGGTGCTTATATACTTCTTTCCCTTCCTCAAATCTCATCATTCTCCTCACACATTTTCGCCTAGGTATACGAGAACTTTTGACATTTCCGTCGGCAAACACTCTAGCTGTTTGATCTTCATAAGTCAGCTTTGGTCTTCCTTGGCTTCTTTTACCACTTACTTTTGCTCTATAGATTTTTTCTTCAGTCTTTCATCACTCATTCTTTCCATGTGTTCGAACCATCTTAGAACTTCTTTCTTCATCTTTACAATAACACTGTCGTGCAACCCTGTCATATTGCGTATCTCTTCATTGCTTATCCTGTCCGCAAGGATGACATTGCACATATTTCTAAGAGATCACATTTCTACTGCATGTATTGTACTTTCACTCGATTTCGGGCTTATCCAGATCTCACTAGGTACTATTAAATTGGCACCGGCAACGCATTATGCGTGGCCAATTTGGCAGTGTTAGATATATTCACACTGCCTACTAATGCCGGACAGAGCAACGTTCGTATTATTGCCGGTTGTTACCCATCTCTCCAAATTCAATTCACATTTTTCATCCCTCGAAAACGCTTTCCTCAGACACACAATTTCATTCACTGGTTCTTGACTTTTTCCATTTATCCAAATATCACATTTCGTCTGTACCCCTTCCCTTTCAGACACCAGAAAATTAGTTTTGTTCACATTCATATTCAATTCTTTCACTTCACATTCTTCTTTCATGCACGTAACTAGTGTCTGCAACTCTGCTTCTGATGGTGTTATAAGCACAGCATCGTCAGTGTTCAATAGACGGTTTACCATTGTGTCATCATACCACTCATACTACCTTTCAATCTCTGGAGGCGACTGTCCAAATACTGTACGAACAGCCAGGTAGATATCAGGCAGTCCTGTCTGACACCTGAACAGACTTCGAATCAGGGCAACATGTTACCTTCTATCCTTACACAGGCTCTGTGGCCTCGATATAATGACTTCACACCCTGCAGTAAGAGCCCCCCCACGCCATATTCAGGCAGAAGATCCCACAATTTCCTTAGTCAAATATAATGACGTCAATCTAAATTCAATGCGAGGGCAGACTAGGTAAGCGAACTTTAAATGTATTTTGAATCAGTAATAAACATGTTAACGTTATTTAAGACTAAAAATTATAAAATAAAATATCATAGTTTCAAAAAACTAAAAAACACGCTTTTAACACTCACTAAAAATTAAAAAATAATTAAATTAAATAATAATTAAATGCAAAATCATTAAATTATTTGTTACGATATATGCATGTTACCCTAGCCAATATTTTTAGTTCGTTGTAGAATAAACACAAACATGTTTTTTTATTGAACAGGTGACGGATGATAGTTATTAGTAATTAGTAAACTTATCGCTTCTTTTATGTCCAATGACTAATTCAAAAAGCATGAAGCATTTTTTGGTAATAAATACTTTTAATTAATTTAGACAAAGCGGTCCACACCTTTTGAATTAGTCATTGGACATAAAAGAAGTGATAAGTTTTCTACCTAGCTTACCTATCACCCATTGAATAAAAAAATGTATGTTTGCGTTCCTTTTACATAGCAGTTAAAATATTGGCAAGGGTATAAATATGCATACATCGCAACAAATAAAAGTTTATTCACTTTATTTATAAAGGTACATTAAATAAAAGGATAACTAAAACGTATAAACCGTGGACGAGGTCGTTTATTTAAGGAATTTAAGCAGTACTCCATCGCTTGATCTGAATTAAATTTCTAAGTGCCACCCTGGACATGTCTTTTCGAATAAAAATATAAATTGTCCACGAATGACGAGGAAATCGGAACATACAAAAAAAAAATCCGACGAATTGAGACCCTACTCCTTTTTTATAGTCGCTTAAAAATTACACCGAAAGCCACGGACTATTTGAGTACAAGATAAAAATTCAACTTTTATGTATTTATTCAAACATTGACTACGTTACAAATTATGAGCTTTTTCGACAACAGGTTTTGAAGCATACGTTGCTAAGTCAATATTTAATAACTCTCCATTTAATAACGAACAGTAGGTAGGATAATAACAGGGAATAGGTAAGTAGGTATCCTAACAAAACAGAATGAATTAACTAGAAAAGTTTGAAGTGTATTCAACTGTTGTATGAATACGTAATTAAATGAATAAATTACAAATAGAGTAGCAGTTAATTTATGTCGACAGACTACTTGTACTCGAGTTATAGTGAAACTTAAAACTAATACATCTTCAGACTCAAACAATCTGAGTACTAAATTAGACAACTTTGTTTTTGGTCAGTGCTTTATCGAAATGTCTGCCGACCAACGCTTTTAGTTTATTTTCTGTCAAAACTGCGTATAACCGCTTTTCTTTCTCCTATATTTAAAAGGCAACGTCGTGATTGCAAATTTCGCCGATGCCACGCAGTAATAAGTAGAACCACAAAATAGATTGAATAGTTTGATGATTATTACAGTTTCTATTAAGATTACAACAATTGAAGTATGAAAATACAAAACAGGGAGAGGAACCCATTAAGCGTATAACCGCTTTGTAAGAAAATGAAAACATAATATAACACTCGTATGTTACCTTTCTGGGGACACGGAATTGCTTCCGCCATGGCGAGCCGAACAGGGCGTTATCTACCTTTTCTCGAAGCGTTTCATCGTATCTTAACTATAATAGAATAAAACTAGAGAGCCCAAATTCTTAAAGTGAGATGCAATTATCAAACTTATGAAATACACTAAGTTTCTTTTGTCTATCTTTTATATTTTAGGTTTTATTATTACCTAAAATACGTCGATTTCGTCACTGATTCACTCAGTCACTCAATAATCAAAACCTCTGTGGTACTTCTCGAAGTCTTATAAAGCGGAAAGGTATGCAGCAACCCACAAACAACAAAAAAATTTAGAAACCGGTAACTTTCTTCCTCCACACCCCATCAAGGGGGATGCAGATCTGCATATAAATTTTTTTAAACTTTTATGGATAGTGTTAGCTTCACTGCAAACGTCAAATAGCAATCTGTGATGATTTTATAACATTTTTTATTGCAAGAGTGAGGTATAAATGAATTACCTACTTATTAATCAAGGACTCGGACCTTAGTCTTTGTGTAGTAGTTGTCAACTAGCAACAAGCGATCGTGTACAGTTTAGTCGAATGGTGGTAGGTAGTCAGAGATAATTTAATTCTAGCTACCGCCATATGCTATTATATTGAAGGAATCTAGTGCAATCAGTATTAATGTATGTTTAGCTGTAACTGCAAACGGTCATTACGTGAAGCGAAAATTTCGTATCCCTTTTTAAGAATATTGTGCGCACGGTCGAGTACGAGATTTGGTATGGTTAAAGTTTATATGGAGAAAAAGTGCGAAAAGTTAAAATGTTTGCATAATGTGTTACAAATACATTAAATTAATTAAAACACTCATTGTTTACGTTCATACTGCCAATGTCAAATAGACTGTCAATGTCAAACTCATAATAGTTTGTAATTATATACTATATGTAAGCTTCTTGGATCAAACAATTGCATATAGTTGAAATTGAGCCAGAGTTTATGTTATAAGTTTATTTCGAACACCCGGCGATCCCTAGTCAGTGATAAATACAGTGAAAGCATTGTGTGTGACTTGAACTCTCAATAAAGCAAGAAATAATTAAATATCGTGGTGTTGTGAACCTCGGAACGTGGTTTCCGTAAATTCAAAATGTAGTGAGTGTTCAAATGTGGTATTTTAGTGAACTCAAAAGTAGTATTCGGTGAGTTATTCAAGTACATGGTATTTCAATGAGATACATAAGTTTTAGTGATTGCTTAGTGAGTCTATTAGTGTGTTTAATATACGTATTATTTAGTGTGCTTATAATAGGTACTTCCATTTGTTATTCCATTTCTAATGAAAGCTAGATTTGTACATATTAGTACCGTCCTGATTTATCGCTTATTGCTAATAATAAGCTAACAAGGAAAGGAGACAAAGATGGAGAACGAGCTATGCAAGTAATATCTGATTCACAAGAAATACAGCCCAAAAAAACAGAAAGAACTACACCTTACAAAAGGAAATGAAATCCTACCAAAAACTTATTACATAAAGTAGTTTGCCAAGACTCACAAACTCACAAAACTTATACTGTTAAGAAGTTATCAGATCACATGAAGAGCCAAGCCCTTAAACCTCCGAGGCCTAAGTCTATAAGGCCCAGCTCCGTAAGGCCAAACTCCACAACTCTACAAGGTAAGGCCTCATCATGGGCGTCGCACAAATCCATGTACTTATGGGAAGAAAATAAGTCACTTGTCTTCAATGTTGTGTCATGCAATAATTCTTTACAACTGACCAGTCATACTTTATAAATAAGGTATAATTATCACCCACAAACTACATTTCTGCCATCTATTATATAATTATGAATGTAATGCAGATTACGATTGTGACATTTAGTTACAAATATTGACAATAGCTTTTAATACTATAACAATACAAATGTTGACAATCCAACAAAAATAATTTTCGTTGTCAATAAAAATTAAAGTCTACCTATTAAAATCTTCAACAAAAAAGTATTCTGAAGAAACAGGAATATACGACAGATTTGCAATAATTAAAACTCTATACAAACGGCTAGGTAAAAGATTAACAAATAGCAAATTGAAAAAAAATCTCGCGTACCAAAGTGCATCAATTGTGATTTTGAGTGCTCAAAATCTTCGTAACGAATATTACGATATTTTCTAAGATAAAGATTTTCGTTTTGATTTCTGAAATCATTGCATTCTCGAAAAATAAGCTGTTAAGCTATATATACAATAAAGAATTAAAAAAAATTAAACCGCCTTCAAAAAAAACACTGAAAAGTATAAAATAACTATCCTTTACTAATCAAAACTCAAGTACAATTAAAATAACTTTATAAATACGATACACATACCTATATAATTAAATTTGACAGTTACTGAAGCCGGTGCCAAGCCCACCAAACCAATAGACTTTATGTTGTTGCACATTGATTTGGCTCCGACTTCAATAACTGTCAAATTTAATTATATAGGTATGTATATCGTTTTTATAAAGTTATTTTAATTGTACTTGAGCTTTGATTAGTAAAGGATAGTTATTTCATTCTTTTCAGTATTTTTTTGAAGGCGGTTTAATTTTTTTCAATAAAAATTTTTTATTTCTCCCTTTTGAGTGGTCTTGACCTAAATAAATATCTAGGGCAGGTCTGCAATTAACTTCAATCTAATTCCGGAGCGCAACGATATACAAGAGAATCTTCGATATAAATAAAGGTTATAACCAGGTCGTGTTATCTAGTGTATCTTCGAAGTCCAAGCTCCAATATCGGTGAAGTTTAAATGAGACCACCTTTGAAATATTACCTACCAAACGGAAAAAGAATTTTCGAAATCGGTTCATAAATGACGGAGTTATGAGGTAACATACAAAAAAAAGAAAACAACACAAAGATGAATTGAGAACCTTCTTTTTTTGAAGTCGGTTAAAAATAATAAATGTCCGTATTTGAAGAAATATACTTCCATGAACATCTTGTGCATATTCATTTTAAACTAAAACAATCTAAACTTAAGCCAAGTTTTTTTATATCCATAAATATAATATATTAGCGACCCGCCCCGGCCTTACATGGGTAGAAATTTTTTTACAATAAAATACAGCCCATGTTAGTCGTTAATAATGTAGCTTTCCACTAATGAAAGAATTCTTGAAATCGGTTGAGTAGTTTTTGAATTTATCCATTACATACAAACAAACAAAGTTTACCTTTTTGTCATATTAGTATAGATAATATGTACATGCATTCATTTATCGCTTATTTTGAGCTACCTTCATATTTATCACCAGTATTTATTTTATGAAATTTAATTTATCACTATGTGCTGTGTGTGTATTTATCACCAAAAAATTGTAGAATATGAAGTTCTTAAAGAAGAACTGCATATTTATATCTCTAAATATTCACAAGACCTTAATAAATATATACCAGCATATACATCTCCAATAAATCAGCAGTGTTAAAGAGATTAATGTTAAAACTAAAATATCTGGAAGAATGGCCATCTTTTCCCCTTAAATGGGGGTCGGTAATATACACAAATTACGTTATAAAATAAATTAAACGGCGACCTCATTAACAGGACCGTTCGGTGCTAAAACCGTGCGTAATTACCTTCGAGAATTTAAGAAAAGCGCGCCGTATTTTAGTAAAAGATTTCAAGAATATTTCTCTAACTTGCTAGAAATCACTAGAAATACATACAAACATAGCTTTATTTAAATATGCTGTATTTGTGTCTGGAACATACTGTTTACTAGTATCGATTTCATTGCCAGGGACAGACTACTTAGTTCTCATAAATGAAATAAGAAAGGTATGAACCATACTCCATCCCCGTACATACCCAGTACGAATTTGTTAGGCTCAGGAGAAACTTTGCCCTGGCGGAAAACTGGCTTATGTGAAGCTCTTACCTACAAAACTTCCGCAATGATCGTCCTCCACGCATGTCGAGTAGCTTCGGGGTCTCCTAGGGAACATAGAGGTGCTTCTCCCTTAGCGCAGTGTATGTCTCTAGGGTACAATATATACCTCTTCCAGTACCCTAGCAATGCTACACCAGCATGGACCATCCTCCATGGGAAAGCCACTGGACTGATAGCGGTAAAGAAACAGACAAAAACAACAGACGAGAGCCACAGTTTAATATACAATTTAATTAACGAAGGTTAAACCACATGATCGCGATCACCTGTTGTATGGGTGACCGAATGACATCGATTTCAGTTATCACTGAACATGAGCCATGAGCCAACATGAACCATAAGACTGGTCGTTCTTTGTCATCTATTGGAACATAAGTCTTGTGTTTAACACAGAAATTTTAAGTTTTTATCTATGAAATATAACACACACAGAGGGTCACCAGGCATGTACAAAGATTGACCGTTACTTGAATTTGCACTACGAGAAAGGTGTAAAGAATAGGTAGTAATAATCTTGAAGTAATGCTAGTGGCATAGTTGTAGTGACAGATGCCAAAAGAAATTGATAAAGCAAATCGCTGAATCAAACCAGTAATAGTACGGAAATTAAAAGTTAACTAAAGTCACCCACAAAGAGACTGAGTAGACAACATCCGTTAGGAACTTAGGAGGAATAAGAAATTGAAGTTGAATAACTAGTTCTTGACGATGACAAAAATGAATAGCTCTTTCTATCTATACTTTGTTCTGTTCCATAACTATTACATAAGTATAGTTAATAGTAAAACTGTTATTTTCAAAATGTAAATAGATAGTTTATTTTTTACTAGCGAGCCGTTCTGACCACGTACGGGTAGAACTTTTTTGAAAATAAATTACAGCTGATAATGTATCTTTCTATAGGTGAAATAATTTTTAAATCTGTTGAGCAGTTTTTGAGTTTTACCGTTACGAACAAATGATCCAATTTTTTGTCTCTATTATATTAGTATAGAAAAATGAACACTGGTTTACTTAATAAAAAATAACAAAAGATGACACTATCCATTTTCTGAAACGCGTTAACTATATTTTTTCTGTAGGCTGCCTGACAATGATATTTATTGTCCGCAGTCAAAGACTATGTGGCTCTCTCCGCGTGAGTAACGCAAACAAGTTCTTTGTTCATATTCTTCTAACGTTATAAACCAAGAAGCCTTATAAATCAAACTAAAATGCTACTATACAATGCGTATGGTATCGGGGGCACATCCATTCTCAATAAAAATAATATTTTAGGAAAGGAATTTATTTTCTGACGCTTAGTATTTACACTGTTTAAAACGGTATTTACATTATTCTTAGGATAAACATTTACAAAGCATAAACAATAAACGTAATTGTGAAGTATATTTTATTTTAATTATATTTTTAGTTCTCCATGTTTTTGTTATTAATCAATAAGTTTTATGTAAATTTCTGAATTAATTATTTACACATTGACATATGTTTGAACTTTACATTTAAAATATTACGTTGGTAAAACCAAACAGCCTTAAAGGCAAGAGAATAATAGTATGATTATAAGTAGTAATGAATTTTACAAAAGTTCAGGTACCAAATTGCATATCATCGAACGAAAATGTTGAAAATACGAAGAGAGTCATTAAAGTACACAATATAGATACTGTATTATCTAATGATGATTTTGCACAGCCTTGCTGCATAGCTGCAGGATGTTCACCTGCGAAACAGGAATACACACAGTAGAATTTAATTCTGAAATACATAAAAAACGTAAAATTTAAATAATTATATTAATATAATTAGAATCATTTACATTAGTTCAATCTGTAAATAATATCTAAATGTCTAAATAACTAAAAGACGCGAGTTGGCGGAAACAATGGGGAAATGTTGGCAATTAAAGTGTTATAAACAATATATAGCTTTGTGAAAATTAAGGATTTTTTCATTGTTTCGAATTATTGTTAAAAGTGCGTGGTGAAAGTGTAATGAATACATAACTTTTTAAAGGATAACATGATTCAAATGTTTTCAATTTTAAATGTTTATACTGACGTTAACCCTGTCTTAATTTATTTCAATATATTGTTTGAAGTAACATATATTTGAAAAAGAGCATTTTCATTGCCTGGGAATGTTAATTTTCGTGAAACTTATTTTAATGAAATTTTTAAAATGTCTAGTAATGTTAGTATACCATTAACTTTTTTTATTTGTCTTTTCTATGTCTAAAGAAAGTAAAACATACATAATACTAGCTGTAACCCGAGACTTCGTCCGCGTGAATTTATGTTGAAAATATCTTTGTATTAAATCTATTGTAGAGATAATATACACTACATTACATAGTCACGTTGTTGTTAAGGATGTAGATATAGAACTGAGAGCCACCAGACATCATCGGACATAATATCGTGCTTGAATAGTTGTGAAAGAAACGCTTTATTTGCTGGTGCAACTTATGTGGTTTATTGTTAAAAGATTAGAGATGCCGATCGACAAAATTTCCAAGATTCTTTGTGACTTCTTGTTAAAAACTTATTCTTATTACATAATATTTACAATTTTTTCCAATAAAATATACCTATGTATTTCTAAGATCAAAATAAATATTTCAATATGATAACATATAAAGAAAAATGTAATTTTGCTTTTGCGTTTAGTTCCTCTCCCGTAACGTATCTAAAAATTCTTTACTAACCAACATACAATCTAAAACCCATTGTCTAACTGACAGCCTTGGTATATATAGTGTTTATAAAATACACAAAAGCTGAAGTGCTTGTCTCATTTGTTAAAACAAAAATGTCGTGAACTGCTAGTAAACTGTTCTTTGTACATCCATGATAAAGCCATCAATGCCTATAACTGATAATCGTCTTCGCCTAGGTACGTACATCGCAGATAGATCATCATGGACATTTTTCACGAACAGAAGCTCAAACGAACAAACAAAAAGTTTAAAATTGTTTATTTTACTAAATTAAAATGCCCCAAAAGTTTCAACTGTCAAACCTTTTTTAAACATTTCCCATGTACACGTATTAGATACAGTTTTTAAAAAGCTGACTTCTTTAATGTACAAAATATACTGTATTGTATTGCCTTCGCGCATTTTTCGTAGGCAATCGACAGCAATAGCGATCACAACTTTGATGGATAGTATTCATTTCAATTATTAAGCGTTACATATTATTAAGCAATTGAGTCTTGTCATTCAAACAGTCAAATTTGAATATAAACTTATTAGCAGTTTCTTAATTTCCAAAAACTGAACTTACGAATACAGCATTTCTATAAATATTTATTTTAGAATCAGAAAAGCCTAAAATATCTAATTCAATCACTTTTTCAAATATATCTTTAATTGACAGATACAGTTTTGCTGTTATTGTAAAGTACTTAGATGTGTAGGTATCTGTTGCGTCTATTTCTGTTATTAAATTATATATTAAACTCGCTACAGGCGCCATGCAGCTTAAGAAAGCTCGTCCGAAATTACAAATAGACGCTTCATGTTTATTCACTATTATATATGTATGTTTACAAATCTAGTGATTAAAAATCATTGCGCATTTTAATTTAATTATTTGTTTTCAGTGGTTTATATTGTATTGTATAGTTATATATACAATTATGCTAAGATGTATTGTGATGTAGTGCAGTTCATGAAGTTTGGAATTAATCTTGTAATTATTAATTGAGGACTGCGCATCGGCGTTTGTTACTTTTGCAGAGCGTTTTTGCTTAAGTTTATATAAAAATTAGAATATATGTGGAAGCTTATAATTAGCTTACTTTAAAGAACTTATATAGTGTGTATTTAGTTAAGATGCTGTTAGCTTCCCTATGTAACAAAATAAAAATATAATAAATAAATAAAATGTTTAATGTACATGTATAGATGTATAGATTTCTAAAGAATAAACATACGAACGCACATGCAATTTCTATAAATACTTATTTTGAAATCATGAAATCATTCGATCTCATTTTTTTAAATATTTCCAACGTACAAAACACAATTTTGTTGCTGTTTTCAATTATCATGGATAGATGTCTCTGCTATGTCTGTTTCTGTTATTAAATGTAGGTCAACGGATAAACCACTATAAGTTAAACTCTTTACAGGCGCCGCTAATCTAAAGGGAGAGGGAGATCACGACAGAATATACTTTAATGTAGAAGTCAGACTTAAAGAGACTCAACCGTGAAAACCAATATTAATAATTATAGATTTTTGTACATTTATTTATAAATTTACCTCTAAGTTCTAGATTTTTTCAATTTAGGCCCTAAGAATTGTCTGGATAAATTGTAGTCTAGAATATTTTTTGGGAAATCCTCTATCTTCCAGCCAAAATCTCTGATATCTGAAATCGATTCAGCGGGTTCGAAGATTAGCCCAGACAAACAAACAAACAGATAGAGAGATAGACAGACAGCCAAAAATTTAGAAACACTTGTTTGGGTCTTAGTTACGTATAGAAAATAATATAAGCTTAAGAAAAAGCCTTGATTTCGAAATCACAGACACTTCAATTTTATTTATGTGTAGATAATCACTAATCACATATAAATGTCTTAACAAGCTACAGATGCTAAACAAATGTTCACAGATTAAATATTTATAAGCGTAAAATATAAGCATTTTGTACGATAATTTAAGAGCATTATATGGGTAACAACACGACGCCATATAGAATCATACGTACATACATATCTTCACGCTGTATCCCCAACGGGGTAGTTAGGGAGCACGATATAGACTTATAATTAATGATATTGATACATCGTACAGTAATACTGATCAATACACGTAAAACATTCTTTTACTGTCCATTCAGTCCGCAGGTCCTATACTATTGATGACAAAAGTTTTTATCCAGAAACTGTTGGTAGAAAATCTTCGAAATACTGAATTGATTTTGTAAAAATGAGCAGTATCGCGCAAGAAAGGAAAGTCTTATTTAAGTAATACTGAGTTGATACATAGGTACTGAGGAAAAAGGCGATAAGTACTATCCTATCCTATACCTTACATGAGCAAAATTTTGTAATCGCGTTCTCGAAAACAGCTCGTAAAATCATTAGCGATTTCGAGGAAATTTACAATTTAAGGATATAAGTATACTTATATTAACTTACCAGACAACACATGAACCCTCGTCGAAGCGCTGGGTGCATTATTGGGACCGCAAGTATATGCGCCAGCATCTGAACCTCTGGCCCTTTGTACTAGAAGCCTACTGGTGCTCTTTAAGCCTTTTTCCGTCACCAGTGAAATGCCACCTCTAGCTGAATCGAAGTTTATTACCTATAAAGTTATAGAAAGTTACCATATTGTTTAAACTTTCTATCTCGTTTTAATTTTTGTTCAATATGTTTACGTTTATCTACTAAGAACTCAAAATTTGTTAATTCCAATAACGACATAACTGAACAATTAGTCACAGGTTTACAGTAGAAACCTGATCAAGAAGTTATCCATTTTAAAAAAATTTGGAAAAGAGTAAGCTTTGTTATTCAATTAAATGCTTGAAAAAAAAATATCTACAAAATCTTTAATAAAATCAAAGAATTCATTGAAGGTAGAGGAGATTCTGGGAATAATATTCATTATGTGTTTACAGGTCTATGAAAAAGTTATAAAATGAATTCTGCTATTTATAAGGTTTTGAAATAATAATATTTGACTCAATATTTACAGTTAAGGTTTTACCAGAACCGATGTTTGCTTTGACTTTCAAAGATACTTTGTAAAACAGTTCAATTTAAAAATAATGTATATGACGACTAAGTTTTTGAATATTTTTATTATATTAGATAAATATAATAACGAAATTTTTAAATATTAAAATACATATTTACATAATACGTATATGCTTGATACTGCCAAGTGGCAGCCTATGTTTTGACTTAGGCTACTGACATTCTGAATGTTAAGTTTGAGGTTTTAAGATTAAGTAGTATCTATTTGTGTGAAAGAAAAACAAACTAAAAGATAAAAGTATTAGTTTTTATAATATTAGTAGTAGTAAAAAGCTCATAATATTCATATTATATGCCTACGTATCATAAATCTATCCATGTTATAATTATAATATGGAATGAATATAAATATAACTCAAACACGAATAACAAAGAGTCTATCAAAATATATGTTGTTGTACTAAATTGTGTGGGTAACCAACAAGAACCATTAAATCGATAAACCGAACGAAATTTTATTCCCCTTTAGAGACTAGTTAATCCTTCCCATGTAGGATTCTGTTCCTTATAAAATATTTAAAGGTCTTAACTATTAGACAAAGTTTACCTGTTTTGAATACGAAATGTTTACGTAAGTAATTATATTGATATAGGCAGGTGTACATGTATTTCTCTATAACATTATAGTCGTTACAAACTCAGTTATAAGTTTCGATAACGTAAGAAGTTTACCTTTGCAAAATAAGTAAATCAAGTGATTCTCTATAAACAGTGGTAGTACGATAAATCTCAATATATCTAGTTTTTTTTTATAATAATACTACCTTATATATATTGCATAATAAGAACACTACTCTAATGATCTGATGTGTATGAAAAAGAATTTATAAAAGACTGAGACTGATGTGTCTAAGAAATAACTTCTTTTTCTTCTTACCAATGAAATACATTACCTGATCTACATGAGTCCAAGTTATTGACGAAGGAGGTTCAGGTGTATGTCGGACAGTACAAGTCAAGTTGATAGTTGAACCGGCTTGAATAAAAAGTTCTGGTCCACTGGATATAATTGTTTCTGGTTCTAATACAAAATTAAAATAATATTAGAGAAATAAAGAAAAAACCCGACTATAAAAACAAATAAAAACTAAAAACAAGCCTTAAATTTATTGTCGGAGTTAGAAGGTCTGGTTAGAAGGCTTCTATATATGATGAGTTCAATAGATTTTGTTTATATCATTTCAATTTGACTGCTATTTTCTACTTATTGTACTTTTTTATATAATTTTACTAAAAATATAGAAATGCACTTTACGTAGCGGTTGTCAAGGCCAGCGATCCAGATGTAATTTTATATATGTGTAACTTTTAGCTATCTTCGACAGATAGTTAAATGTTATAATAATTAATTACATGAAATGGATTTCCGTAAAGTAACACCTGACTCTATACAATCCATACCTACAGTGTTTAAATTTTTATCTTTTATAACAGTGATTTATACTAAAAATCTAAAATGAAATAGGTACATATATGCACAATAAGTCGATTATATTTCTAGGAAAAGAAATACTGTTATACTTTTATAAAACAAGCTTTTATAAATTGAGTTAGGACTGAATGGATTCTAAATCAGTGACGGTGTCAATAGAACATCACGTCGGTTTTTGTAACGCGAAATTTTACTTATTGGGCAGAAATAGGGGTTCTGTCTGCTACATTGTAGGATTCCGATGAGGAAAGAGGGTCGCCAGGGAATTAATACAGCGTGTAACAAAAAGTTTGTTAGGTCCGAAAATGTTTCAGAGACAGCAACAAACAATTTTCGCTACAGAACTTTCGAAATTTCAACAAAATTCTGTGCACTGTACACTTTACATAATCTAAAAGAGTATTTTATGTATTTAGGTATAAAAACTATTTATATTATTCCATTTTTAAAAGTGGCGGAGCAAAAATAATGTCTGTACTGCTAACATAGTGTTAACTATTACCATCAAACCAATTAGTATATAACTAATATTGTATGAATTTAGTTACATATTAGTTGTCGTATATTTGTTTAGACTGCAACGTGCTTTTTCTTACACTGTTGTCGATATTGTACGATTTATTTGGAAAACGCTCTTCTCGAGAGTTTCTCAAGTATAATAAGTCCTCGTAAATAGTCTGTAGTGTACGAATATCTAGTGTGTCCTCTAAAATTGGGGAGACATCTATTTTGGTCTCGGTAGTTAATACATAATATCACATTCACGACTTAAACGTTAACAAATTATAATTTTTTAATGCAATTTATAATAAATATTTTTTTTATTTTAATCCTGTTTCGGATAGGACTTAATATTTTTTGTGTCATAAATAATTCGGGTATTAAAAATTGGTACAGTCAGCACCAAAAGTATTTCATCCAAACAAAATCTCAAAAAGGCGACATGATTGTGATTAACAAGTTGCTTTACAAAAAGATACACTTATTTTTTATAAATCGATGGCATTAGATAACTACGTTAATTTTTTTTTAATCTTCACATTTCTTTGTCACCTTTTTTAAGAGTTTGTTCTAAAAAAGTAATTACTTTTGTTGTTGATTCGACATAATTAGATACATAGTCACAAAAATTCATGAAGCGGCAACGGCTGGTCACATGATGTACGAGTAGAGTGACCTTGTCCTAGATTTACGATGACCTGCGTAAAGTGGCTGAAAGGCAGAAAGAAACGAGATTTGACAGATAATGATGAACATGATGATTATGACGTATTATGCCTGACTCACCAACTATGTTAAGATAGACAGCATGTCCAATAGGTGGTGTAGTAGAGATCTGACACTCATATTGCCCGGAATCGCGTCTTTGCGGGCTGCGTATGCGCAGAGCCCACTCCTCGGAGCGTGGTTTATGCTGAGCCTCAAACCGTTGGTCTGACGTGTACGTATATCGACCCACTGTCAGTAAATGGATGTCTCGATGACGCACCCATGACACCTGTTGACAAATTTGATTTTTAAACTGCAATAAAACCTTCTCCTAAAATTAATTTCCATAATAGATTGTCATTATGTTGTATATTGTACGCTACGTATTGCATGTATACGGTTTTATAGTTCTTTCAAAGTTCGTATCTTTCCGCCCGCGACTTACTTTTGTAATGTTCTTTTTTGAACAAACTTATAAACTGTCATCCCCTTCACGATATTAATCTAGAAATCTCAAGACGACTGCATAGGTGCATGGGCTTTTTACTAACAAGAAAATTGAAAACATTGTAACATGTGTAACATTCTTATTATTGGAAAATTAATTTATAAATTTAAATTACTTTCAAAAACTAAGTATTTATGTGTTAAAAAAAAATAAGAAAAGAGAAAGAAAATGGTATATTTCGCTAGCTTTCGTTTAGGATTCGCTAAAATGGATCGTGACGTAGCATCTTACTGGTCTACGTGTTATCAATGGAGACGGCTAAGTGCGCATTTCCAAAGTGAAACGGTCGCTATCGGAACGGCTAATCATAAATATAAAACCTCTAGAGCCCATAACAGAGTTGAATTTTATGTTCAAAATAAACATGAATACAATTTATTAAGCAGTGGAAGGGAATACTTATATTTAATCTAATTTCGGCGAAATAATACAATGTTTGAAATTTATAAAGCATTTTACAAATTTAATTTAAACAATGCAACGAGTTAAAATTTACAATATTATTTAAATTTTAATTAATTTTGAGAAAAGTTTTGGAGAGAAAGTTTGTTACGTTCCCAACATATTAAAAACATATCAAAAACACATTTTAAAAACATTAAAATTGTTCATTTCACCCAAAATAATTTTATGTTTAAAAGGCCATAGGCATACACAAAGGTTATAATACGAACTCTAAATAATATTTTAGCAAAGTATCATGTCAACGTTTACAAAGATATTTTCGTTAAATGCAGTCGAAGCTATCAATAAACATACAAATTACATAAATAAACTTACAGTTCTGTTCTGTAAATTCTTAACCCTGCACAGCAATCTAACTGGATGACCAACTAGGCCCGTAATATTTCTTGGTGTGCTCGGATCGAAATAAGGGGCATCCGCTGTTCCATGATATTCCTGTAGGAATTCTGTACGAAATCTTCTCGAAGAGATGTCCACTGTTGTGTTTTCATAAGGTATTTCAGTTCCCGAACCAGCTAAAAAATATCACTTTATTTGAATTATTTATTTAAAGTTGAGGTAATTATTTCTCGTTAGGTGAACCAAGTGTAATTATATTTATAAATTTCATTTAACAAATTAAAATTACGTTCGTGGTTTTTACATCGTACAAAACAACGGGACATACAACGGGAAAGGGTAACGTCATTAACATGTTACAAAAATATGTGAAGTATATAATTAGCATTATTTACGCTCGTTTTGCTCCTTACCCAAAATCGGAATCTTAGTGTTACTCAAACCATCTTAATTAACTTAGAGCATGTCCTTGTGGATGTATTTTAATGGTTATGTCATCGTAAGATGTGTAAGTGAACACCGTCAGTTTATAATATATCTCGTGAGATTGCAAACTGTCGATAGCAGCCATCAAATCGTGAAATGGCATCATACTTGCATGCGACGAAACGCACCTTGCGCGCTGATTGATTAAACGTCATGTGCCCCGCGCTATTATCTTTGTCTGTCATTCGTTTGTCGCCGAACATAAACAAAGAGATGTTTTTTATGAGCTAAATGTTATAATAGAATTATATTTAATAGTAAAATGAAACCTTCGATTAATCAAACAAGTGAAGTATCAGTGATAAATAACTGTTAGTTGCTGAACCTTTAAGTTATAACGAGCTACAGCCTATACCCGACAAATCAGGGACGGTTCACAATTTTACGGCTGATAAAATTGGACAAATTGTGAATCCTGACGGTAAGTGCAGGTTCGTTCACAATTTGACGGTTTGACATGTATAGATTATAAACTATCCAAAATATAATTAATATATTATACTGTAAGCAGTATGGTATAGTTCTCAATTTACCCATAGTATACAATCTCGCGAGATAGGTTATAAACTAACGGTGTTCACAATCTTACGGTGACAGTAATATTAAAATTGCATGTAGATAAAAGTTCACAAACTTCATTTTTTATTTTATTCTTTCGTATTTCTATATTCTACCGAAACGAAGAGCAAAAATCCACAGTTACTTAATTTCGAAGAAAAGATCGACCCAAAATTTTTCCTTTTAAATAATTCATATTCCTCGAGGGTCGCCTCTTACAACAAACAAAAGACACACGAATGAGTCCTTCCAAACGTCTTACAAGTCGGTTTCAAACTAACCATTCAAATCTAGCGAAGCGTGGAGAAACAAATATACGAATACTAACAAACAATCTATTAAATTCAAGCAAAATATGGACAGCAACACGCATTTGTTTACGAGTATTATCACAGTATAAAATAATATTATTATAATTCATATATATGTACAAAGACTAATATTATTGATTCCTGGAATAATTTAGTTTAACTAGGTCAAAAAAATAAAATAATTTTATTCTAAATATGTATATGTTACTGTGATTGTCCAAAGCGCAGTGTGTCATAAGATACACTGGTGTGTGTTAACAATCACTCAGATCGCTGATCAATATTCCTTATTTTTTTCATTTCATGACGATTGCGATCATACGCCAGACAATGTTATTATATACCACGACCATTTGGTCAATATTCATTACCTTCGTTATGAATGATATTACGATCATTAAAGATTCAGAAAAAAAATTATTTGCTACGGCTCGCGAACTTAAATGTTCTACGCAGACCTGTGTGAAGTTACAAAATGTTACAATTAAAAAAACATAAACAGATAGATATTGTTTCCTAATGATCAATATCAGTGATACAATCAGCAATATCCAATACATAGGCTTTTTTTTTATAAAGGAGGGGGTAAACGAGCAGGTGGGTCACCTGATGGAAAGTGACCCACCGCCCATGGACATCCGCAACGTCCGGCGAATCACGGGTGCGTTGCCGGCCTTTAAGGAAATAGGCAAAAGAGGGAGAGGAAGGGTTGGGGATGATGGACCACTGGCATTCTCACTCACTGAACAAAACACAACAGCAATAAATGCTGTTATTTCACGCCGATATTCTGTGAGAGGGTGGTATTTCACCGGGCGAGCCGGTCTAATTTGTTCTGCAATGCAGAATGGCTCTACCACTCTTGCAATCATTAGGTAATCTTACTTACTCTTACAATCGTAAAGTAATCGTACTTAAACTTGATTATTTATGTTATTATGTAAGCCTAATGTAAGCATCGTTGATTATTGAAATTAAAAAAATATTATTCTTTGGAACATGCACATAATATTTAATTTATTAATCGCCGACTTTAAGGGTGACAGAATCGTCTTGGTGTAAAAAAGTGTAAAAAGAATAATTATATAATTTTAGGTTTACACAATCGAAATTAGTGATTTTCGACTTACACCGGTACATCTTAACAATCATTAATATCGAACAGTCGTGTGACATATACGTAATTACTTTCCGCGATCATATGTACGAATTATAGAATAAATATCTAATAGATACAATACACCTAATTTGAAATAAAGTATGTAAAAGATACCAGTAAAACATTTTCTAAAGAAGTTTATTATTTATGACTAACAACACGTTATTTATGTATAATAAAAGTGTATGATGCATGCCGTTGAACGATTTAAAATTCGGCAGATCATTATCGTTCCCTCAAATGGCACTATTTCACGAAATTACCAATTGTATAGGCATTATACCATGATATGCCCAATGAAATATCTGGCTAATACACGAGAGCAACACGCTTGTCGATATTCCAAGCTAAAATTCTTTGATACATCAGGTGGTAGCGCTGCTGATGATAGTGGCGCTGTCTCCACGCTCTCCAATTGGTTTATGTGCGCGCGAGAATGTTGCATCAAAGCAAATTGAATATCGTACCAAAAAAGAATGGTAGTAATAAAGCAATCTGAAGAGAAAAATTCATTGAAGTGAAGCGATGAGTAGAATTTTTATCTTTATGAGTTTAATACAACTCATACAATTTCATTTAGCTAAAATTACTCTATTAACATAAATCAGTACACACATATGTAGTTTTCTAAGTGGCACCTTTGAGGAAGTCTATTACTTAAGATAATGTTTAGTTTTAAGTTTAAAAATATTAACGTTAAGAGATGTATGTAATTTATGTCAATAAAGTAATTTCATTTAGTTATTTACTTTTAAGAATCAATGTTCCCTTAAATAGCTGGACTAATCTTCAAATAATTTGCATTGAAGTTTTGGCGGGTATTCGTAGTCGTCATGATTTTCCCAACTCCCTGTTCATATAACATGTCTTGGTATGTAATATATTTTATATCAAAGATAAAATTTTTAAATTGAAATAAATTATGAGTAAGGTATTTAAAATAATCTCACTGCGAGGTGCTTACTGCCAGTGGTTCGGAAAAATTGTATGTTGAAAAAAACGACAAATAACTCAGTAAGGCATGAATGCTAATGGTAATTAAAAACACAGATATAATCATAAACACTTATTTCCGATCTTCTTTAAAGAAGATACTGTACATATTTTTCTTTATTGAACCCTAATGTAAGTATACTTATATGCTACATACCTATGAAAAAAAGGAATCCATGCAGAAGAGATAGCCATAATGCCGATTTCACTCCGTTCACTGCGTAACCCATAATGATCCAACGCAGTTCAAGATCGCTGAAATATATGAAGCAATTCAGTTACAGTAATATTTTGTAACCTACATTTGTATGTCTATATATGTACAATGTATGTACATCTCATTTCTTTAATATTAACATCAATGACCGACATTGGTTTAATATACAACGATAAAATAATAAAATGAAATAACTTCGTGTTGAAAAAATAATATCTAGTATAAATTATTGTATCTAATCATGAATGTCAGGTCAAAAAAATTATGAAAAGTATATATTAGTTTTCTTCTAGCGGTAATTGTAACCTCATAAGGAATAAGCCACTTTAAGTTGGACTTAGCTAAAGAGAATTCAGCTTTGATATCAGACATTATACGACGGCTCGCGTTAGTATATAGGCTACAAATATTATTTAACTTAAAGACTATGTTTATCATTATTTACTTAAAAGTACTTATTCTGTGATATCGTTCAGTTTAACAGAGGTACAAATAAACGAATAAAAATTGTGAAAACTATTGTTTTGGATTTTCTTAATACATTCAACGTACTGACACAGCTCAATTACAGCTTTTAATAATATAAATAACATGTTCGGTTGATATCGACTATTTTAACTTCCTAACTACTTTTGTTCTTCGGTAACATTTACATACCTACATACAGATATTAACTCGTTGATGCGATACTACCCCGCTTATCTTCCAAGCCGGGGTCCCTGGTTCAATCCCTGATCAGGCAGGTTATTCACAAACGACGGAAACTTTCCGTGGCAGAAAGGCCGATCGTCGGAAAGCATAAATTCAATCCGACGGCTTGGATTTGTGAATACGACTATATATATGATACATACGTAATATAATGTTAAATATGAAATGTAACAGAAGCACTGATCACTATGAACATACTATCAACTCTTCATCACAACTATTATGTACTTGACTAATCGACGGCTTCTCAACAACTGAATTCTTACAAGACCAAAATCAGACTTTTATGCAGCCCCACTACACGCAGGAAATCCATTCTACCCTCGTTCTTGTTACTAAAATGTTACATAATATCACACGTGAGTAATTTATGACTATGGATTTTTTAAATTTGTATCTATAAATCCAGAGATGTACAAAATACCTCATTAAAAGTCTGGAGTACTGGATACAAGGTACTTTTAAGTAATGTATTTGAGATATCAGCATGGTAATTCACAACGCATCGAAAACTTTCCGTGGCGAAAAGGGCCGATTGTCGGAAAGCATAAATTCAATCCGACGGTTTGGAAAATGCTATTCACAAACTCTATTGGAATCTTATCGGAAAGTACTTTACAAATCCGAAAGAAAATGCATTTATGGTCCATAAATGCATTTTCTTGTTACATAATGGTACAAATTGTATTCGTTTTGGTAGAAAATATTAGTGTGGTTTAACCCGGCGTTCGTCGCTACTGAGTAAAAAATGCCACAGTGGTAGTAAAAACACATATATTTATAATTTAACAACTTGCCGCTTTAGGTACCTTTCTGTATAGAAACAAGAGACGTCCTCCCCAGGCGGCTATCAGTTGGCGCTACGCACTCGGTCGCATTGGACATGTGAAGTAATTATGGGTGAAAAATACCCGGCAGCGACCATTCGTGTAACTACTTTTTTTTTGTTATACTCTTAGTGTATCGTAGTGTACTGTATTTATTTTAGTGCTTCATTACTTTAGGTCTCCAATTGAAATACAGTATTATAGATGATATTTTACAAGAAGAAGATAATGAGGAAGATATCGTAACCGAAACGAAGATCATGAAGAGTACAGTACCACAACAGCGATATCGAGCAAGAAACCGATTCTGATGGCGTTTCTGATATTGCCTTACAATATAAGGTAGACCAAGAGCCAATGTTAACTGTGCAACGAGTAAAGACTATTTAGCAAATGTCCTACTGAAATATATCAGGCGTAGGGAAATAGACGATCTCAATGTTTTATACAATAACCGTCACTTACGTACGGGATCTCATAATTTTATTATTCATTTAGCAGGACCTGTAAGACCAGCGAAAGATTGTTTCACCATTTCAGAAGATTGGAATTTATTTATTTGGATGAATATTTGCAAAAATTGACAATTACACCAACATCCGTAATATACGTCTCACTATGGAGATTGTAACTGGAGAAAAGATCAGAAAACAAAGACAACTTGTGAAATATGTACCAGAAGAAGATACCAAGAGCATAAAATACTTATTTCTGACAGTTGTTACCATAAAGTAAAGTTAATTAGCTTTACTTAGAATATAAAGACTGAAAATTTTTCGAGTTGTGATTTTTGAAGCCGATTTACTTCTAGAATTTCTATTACAAAAGTACAATTTATTTTTGCTAATTTGTAAGAGCATTTCACCTTTTTTTATCATTTGATCTTATTTTGCGTGTTTCCAAAGAAAAATATACAACAGTTGTTAAGTTTTTAAGATTACTTAGAAAATTGTTAAGCCTTAAGTTTAAATAATTAAGCCTTAATATATTATAAATGTTACTTTTTATTTATCACTTACAGTTTAAACAAACAACATAAAATAATAAAGTTCAATATGAATACCCCTGTATTTAAATAGGGAGCTAAGATAAATGTGGTAATTTTTACCCGGTAGCGACCGTTTGTGTTCGCACTTGCCTAGCGACGAATGCCGGGTTAAAGGTATGACATTTTGACAGTCACAATGTAAAATATCATAAATAATAATTTTGAAAAAGAACTTACTTAGTATTTTTAAAGATTAAACAGTTTTTGTAAATTAATTAATAATAACTAACGGTTGTTCGAAAAGTCATTTCGTTTTTTCTCAAGAGATGACTTTATTGCTTTTTTCTCAGCCTACTTTACACAAAAACCACATTGTAATAATATATTTTGACTGCTGATATAGTAAAGCTTGGTTGGTCAAAATTTCGTTTGATTCCGTGCAATAGTTTTTGTTTGGTGCCCTATCAAAGAAGCGGCATTCAAAAGCAACATTTTCGGCATATTTTATTTTTTTACTACAGAAAAGCAAGGCGAAAATTATTATGATGTGTATGGAGAAGATGTATTAACCGAATGACAATGCCGAAATAGGTTTGCGAAATTTTTTTCCGGCAATTTCGATGTTGAAGTTGCACCACGTTCTGGAAGGCCCGTTGAAGCCGCTGAAGACAAAATGGATGCAAACCACCAAATAACAACTCATGAGATTGCTGAAAGGTCAAATTTGCTGAGAGGTTAAATTTAAAATGTTTATACCCTCTAAATAAATCGTGTTTCATTTTCACCAAAAAAAAACCGAAATGACTTTCCGAACAACTAATACAATAGAAAGTACAATAGCGTTTTTATTTTTGATTGTTGTGTTTCTAAAAATACCTCAAATATCTCAAACAATGTTGAGCTATGGATTGCGTAGCTAATAAAATATGTTATCAAAATATAAAGCAAATTAATTCTAAGCCATTTATTTAAAAAGGGCACATTCGTCTAGATTACATACGCGCACGCAATTTGTTTAGATTTTTGACAACAGACGTCATAGATTATACACAAAGATATTTAAAGGGGATCGTTTATTTGAATGTCTTTGATTATACACCATATACATATATGAGAACCGACGTCAGTGCCCCAGGTACAAATTATTAGCGTTATTTTTTCCTTATGATTTAAACGTAATCTAATTAATAATCAGCAGTAATAATTATTAGCCAACATTTTAATTTTGTTGTCTCGAAAACGTTTCCGACACTAAAAAGACGTCGGAAGCATTCAAAGGTTTCGTCCCAAAATGAACTGGCAAATCATTTCGTTTCGGAACGGTTTCGGATTTGTAAATAGCGTTTAGACAAAATCGTCGAAAAGTTTCCTGTCGGATATGGAAAGTCGAGTTTCCGAAGTTTGTGAATAACCCTGCAGATACAAGATACTTTTGAAAATGGTATTTGAAATACAAAATACGTATTTTCAAATTACTTTTTTAAAATAAAAATGTTTTTCTACATAACTTTTTTTTATTTAATTTGAGACATGTGTTTTCTACAATCTAATTATATAAGACTTAAGTAAAACCAGTTCTTCAAACATCTGATGACTCATTTTTCTTCCATGGAGTCTAATTATTATCTTCTCGAAAGAGAAAAATCTCTCTATAGGGGCGAAACTCGACAAACAGATGGTATGGTATATTTTAAAAACATTTTTTTATTGTTGTATAAACATTTAAAATCTAAAAGTAGGTATTTTTGATATAGTTTAACAAATTTTACTAATGCGTTCCGATGATGCTATAACGTAATAAATAGTAGTTCGTATTTCCAAAATAGAAAGATACCAAAAAAGAAGTATCTAAATACGAGATACAAAATAAAAAATAAGAAAAGTATTTCAGATACAAGATGTATTTTGTATCTTATATATTTTAAATATTTGTATCTCGAATAAGTCACATCTCTGCGTAAACTAACATAAATTACATGTACATACATATTTATTTTGCAATAACTGTTGTAATGTTTATAAAAAAATATAGATTGAGATGAGTAGTTTCGCCTGTAAATCACACTCACGACCCAAATCATCGTCGCGCCGTAATTCTAACAGACTATCGTACGACGACACGCTATCACACATATTAGTATAGCTCTTTAACTTTACTAAGAGTACCCAGTAAAGTTAAAACTTAAACTATTTAACTATATTAAAATATTTTAATTTTTTTTTATCAAATTGTGAATTACTATAAACGAACGAACAGACTTTAGATTGAGGAGACATCACTTACTAAGAAATATTTTAGAATCCTAATAAATATTGTCTAAAAAGACTTTTGAAACAGTTTTCCTCATTTCTCTCTTCTGTTCTCATTTTGCCATTATAAAACCGAATCACGTAATGTGTTGAATGTTGTCATATACCTTCCTTATTAAAACAATGTCTACACAATAAATAAAATTATTAACATTACAATTTAAATATAATTTATAGTTTATTTACAGTGGAATTAGTTTGTTCTTTTATGCGTATTACAAAACAAATATACATGTAACAATGTGATAAATTATTTTAAAACATACTTTCTATTTGAATATTTTTCTGTTCAGTAAACCCTACATCCGATAATGCATGGACTTCATTTCAATTTTCAGTGCTTGAAACGGTCTCAGAAGTTTTAAGTGTATAGCAAAAGCATAGCACCGTGCATCGTGCTACATGAAAAAAATACGGTAATTTTCCAAAAAATATAAAGACAGCGACGCAAATAGTAGTTAATATTGTCGTTCATCGGATACGAGTGCATTTCTATTATAAACTAGCAAAATGAATGTAATGCATGTCAGAGTTAAAAATTATTAGAAGTTAGTTAGCTATACGATAACTCTGTATTATACGTCGGAGATATAATGGATGGACCGAGAGAGTCTCCGATTGCGACATCTATTTCTTTCAATAGGATATTTAATAAAAATTAAATGAGCTATAAACACACACTGATTTTATTATGGTTCTTCCCAATTATTCATTATAACAGTGTTACATGACACTTAGTTTATATCGTGGGCACTATTAATACGTAGGACAGCTTCTTCACACATGGGCTTACTCTTACTACGGGCTTACTCTCAATATTAACTCTCTTTTTTCCGCAATTCTACCTAGCGTGGTTTATAACTAGGGAGGATTAAGGTACATAAATACATACATGTCTTCACGCTTATCCCTAAGGGGGTAGTCAGCGGGGACGAAGCGCCAACAGGGTTAAGGTACCGCATGTAAATCGATCCATCTGTTCGAACTATGAAGACATAGGCAGACATACAGACACAGAGACGAAAGCTTCCAACGTATAACACCCCTCTTTTTGTGTCTGGGGTTAAAAAAACTGTTTAAGAAAGTCGGAGAAAGAAAGTGACCAGTATTTAGGAGAGAAAAATTATATTTTATTTGTCATGTTGTCATAAACAGTATTTCGATACCTTATTTTTCTAGACCAGTATCTAAACAGTATTACGGCTGAAAATAGAGTTTCATGCTGCTTTGCAAACCAAGTTATAAAATTGAGTGTAGTACTCGACTGATGGAGTACGACACAGAGACGTTATTCATACTCGAACACAAATACAAGGGTTGTGTATCATTCCCCATTAGATAAAGAGAAAAAATTATACAATAGACTGCAAGAGCAAGACAGAAAATCGTTGTTGGTTGCTTCGAACTGTGTCCTATTTTCCGATACACAGACAAAATAGGTACAGTAGTACGCATCTTATGTGGCTTATCGATGTACCTGCGAAGTATACACAATTTTAAAGACACAAGTAATTGATGGATCAATCAGTTAGCTACATCCTGAGGCGACATCGACGGACGTTAAAATCTATGACGTCATTGGTTGATCGATTTGGCGCCATGTTCGCTGACGACGCCTGTTTCAGTCGGCCGTCAGACGTTATTGTGATGCTGCATTTAGTTTTCTTGAGATTATACTTAGTTGCAAATTAAGCGTACTATTTAATAACAATAATTATCGTTAGTTCCACATTAATTTTAACCAGATAAAGTACCCACGTGTGATCAAGGAAGGCAAGACAATCGAAGCAAATTGAATGATTTACGTTTAAATAATTTCTTGTTTTTGTCTTCACGTAAACGTCGTATATTAAAAAAAAACATTATTTTTAATTTGAACTTTTTATTTTATAAGCTTTTACAGTCCGTACTGACTAGATAGATATAACTTCATGTTATTGTTTTGATCCAAAAACGTAATTGTGTCTTTTGCAATAAAAACTAATAAAGTAAACTTTAATAAATGTGACACATTTCAATGGCACGTAGTATTTAATATCGCGTGAACGAAATAGAAAGTGAATGCTCAGCAATAAATTTTCCACCTCATGACTCTCGTATAAGATTGATTATTAAATGTTTTTAGCGTATCGGGTATTTTCGTCGATCGTCTTTTCGTGCCTGCGCAAACGAAGATTACCGACGCGCCAAATCTTTTGTGTCGTACTGTATTCATATTGCATTATTTTTGTTTTTCCTTCTTTGTTCATGTCAATGACAATAGCCATCCGAGTGAAGCTAATTTATTTGCAATACAAAATAAAAGTTTTTTATTTCGTTAGTTATACATATGAGTATACACATTAGTAACCCTCGTGTCTTCACACAGGGACTTCATTACGAAACGCTAATTTTTCTATATTTCAATGATAGTAAAACCTATATCTTACTTATTTTGTGCTAACAAGTTATAATGTGTTGTATACTATAATACATATAAATCCTGAGACATAAATCGAAGGCATGAAGCATACAAACGAACGCAGAATACGACTTTGTTTGATATTATTTCAAAATGAATGATGTATACTCTATTAAAACTTAAAATAGTCTGGCTACGACGTTAAAGTTCTTATTTCTATTTCGTATTAAAGTCATTATGCTATAAAGCTCCAGTAAAAAATGTTAGGAAACAATATACCTACTCAACTTGAAAAGCATTCCAACATTCGTGCTATTTCAAAGGCCTATCAAATATCACTAAACGTAACAGATCGTAAACGAATAAGGATCTTTATTACATCGAAACGGGTAAAAACATGACGAAACAGGATGACAATAAGACCATTGAGAGGAATTCCAATTTGGGGAATTAAAAGTTAATTTCATCAGCTCAGCGCCGCTAGATACGAATACCGTTTACGGTTTGTACACATGTGATTTCCTTTTGATGAGATTTTTTTCATGCGCGGGCACGGAAATGAATGAGTCTGAAAAAACGGCTTAATGAATAGCGCCGAAATATTATTCATTTAAAAAAAACTAAAAGTACGGACTTAATTTACGGACATCTAAATTTAAAAAAGTGATGGCTAAATTATATAGAAACTATTATTAATATTACATTGTTAAAAAGAAAAAAAATCTCTAAATGTTTTGAGTATTGTTGAAATGTATGTCAGTGGTAGTTTAGTTATTTCAAACTATAACAATGTGTGTACTCTCAATAATTTGAAATCTGAAGTGTTTTTGCCTATTCTCTAAAAAAATCATGTTAGAACAGATGTAAATTATTTTTAACTTTGTGATAATAAAACGAGATTCCAGCGTATAAACCTTTGGAAAGTATAATCTATAATAACACGATTGTGTCTTGAAACACTTCTCAGAAATTTAACAGATTAGGCAAATTATATTAAGTGCTTGCTTGTAAATAATAATATCATCGTAGGTACTAAGATTGAGCCGTCATCAGGTGCTTCCATTCTCATACACAAGAAAATCACACCCACCCATTCATTTACACCTACGAATATCAACGCTTTGTATGAACAATGAGTTAATATTCATAGGTATAAATATTATTATGTAGTATTACTATAAATGAGGCATTAGAGAATAATAGGGTCGGTGTGTGTCAAAATTCTAATCTATCCGTGATTTCTATCAATATTAAATCTTATTATGCATATTACATTTGGAAGTAACTGTAGAGTAGATCATAAACATTTTTTAAAGATCCGTGTGAATAGTTCCTTTTCAAGAAAGTAATAATACCTATATAATATAATAATAATATCGAAAGCCCCCTAATCGAAACCAGCGAGGGATTACTAATTTTATCAAGATATTAGAAAATTATAAATTGTCCTCAAAAACTGAGCAGTAGGCTCCTACCTGTATACCTAATCAACAAACTTTATAAACTTTATAAAATGGATCAGACTTAGTTAATTTCAGTTTCTATTATAATTCGTACTTAAATGTAACAATGACCCTGTGGGTCAATTGTCTAACTTCTCCCATAATCGTAATCGAAATTGATACTGAAGGCGACCACGTTCAAAGCGATTACGTTTGGTAAAAATAAATGGAATTGTGTATGTCACACGGACATCAGCTGATCGCCATCGTCTTGAATTTTATCGACTATTTATAAAGAACGAATGATGATGAACAAATGATGATGACAGAACGATGATACAACTAAATTGTCAATTAACTCATGTTATTAATTTTCAAGCGCAAGTTTACCTCTTCATTTGGTACGTCTTTTTGAATGACAGTTGACATTATTTGGTTATATTTCGATTTCAACGTCTGTATTTATAAATATCTACCTAATTTAATAATTGATAGTACCTATTTTTTATTCATTTACATACGTTAAAAACTTAATGACGTTGTTTCAAATCAGTACCTACTTAATTATTAAAAATGTCGACAAAAAGAAAAGTTAGCGACCAAGAAATCGCTTTGCTAGTTGAAGCTATGGAGAAAAACCAAACTTAGCGTAGTCGATTTTCACATGGAGCTTTAGACAATGCTGTTAATACATGGAATGCGATTGCTGCTAAGTTAAATTCTGTTGGCGTGGGTGTCATGAAAAAAGCGAAAAATGGCGCAAAGTACCAAAATGTATATTCGTATAGTTGTGAATTTAATTACAAAGCATTAACTGCGCTAAAAATTCCTTGCGTATTTATTGGTTGATATTTCAAAAGTAAGCGGTTGACGCGTTTCTTTGTTTTCTTTAGTTTTGGCATGATCTTAAAAGTAATGGCAGAAAATAGTTTGTCTTTCACATGCATGCTATTAGCACTAGTGATGATCTGCCAAAGAAACCACTCAATTAGCTAGAAGAGCGAATATTAGCTGTAATTGGTAAAATTACAATGTCTGATATTAAAAGTGTCCGAATATCTCTAAATGGAAGGTTCGCTTTTACTAATTTCGATTTAAATACTATCCTAGGGAGTGCGATTAATAGCATTATTAAATTGGTTAAAATAATGTCAAAAATACTATTTATCGTTTCAATAAAAACACTTCATAAAATATTATGTTGAACATACATATATTGCAGATTGATGCATATAGTGCCTTCACGGTGGATGTCGAAGGTTTCTTTGGCTTCAGCTAGAGTAGAAAATAGAGCTTCTGCACCTAACATAATTTGAAAAAATATAACCGATATAAAAAATTGTAAAACTAACAACATTTTACACAATAAAAAAATCATATTATTTTGTATTTTGTAGTTTGACGAAATTGCTGTTACAGGAGGTGTTAGTAGAACCCAGAGAATAAACTGAAATTCGCATATGTACGGTACATTTAAAAAAATTGACGTAAACAAAAAATTGTAATATTAACAATATTTAAGTATCTATACATTGAGACGCAAAATAGGCGCAATAGACGTCGAGTTGCGGGAACGAGCCCGTCTTCAAGTATCAAGTATCTGTACATGATTTACACATTCTTGCAGATTGCTAATTTTGATCCAGTAACGCCGAGCATAAATACGATGACACAGATACGATGACATAGATTTGTAAGCGTACTCATTTTGATAAAAAAATTTATTAATCAGAAACTCATTGGTCAATACGGTTATAGCGGGAATTGAAACCACGACTCACGTGGGAATTGAAACCATTGAAGCCACTCGGCCACCACAATCGTGATGAACTTTAAATGCACAGTCACATCTAAATTAATATTCTTTTGCAATTTTATTCCATTATAGACATAATATAAGACATCCTGTATAATTTCATCAATATAGTTGAGAGTTGAGTCTTCACTAATGAAGGAACAGACAAACGAACGTGATAAAATTATAAGGGTAGCGGTTTTATCATTAAAAAGCGAAACCCTAAAAATTATAAGAGCAAACAATTTTATTTCAGACATTTGTTCAGCAGAAGTTCCTCCTACTTGGGATCAAATCATCGAAGAAGACGCCTTCGCGTAGAGACCCAAAGTCAAAGCTACATTAGATCGCTATTTGAATAGGCCAATATCATCTTGAATAAAAATTAATATTTAATTGTTGTTTTATTTCTAAATAATGATAAAAATAACTTACACTAATCAATGTTAGTAACAATTTATGTTAAACAACTAGTTAGTGATTAGATGTTTAGTTCAAGTTCCTAAATTATTTTCTTTATCTTCAAAGTTTAATCAATGATTAGATACTTATGTAAAATAAAATTTTTAATAATTAAATTCACTACTAACTTTGAAATTTTGTGATAATGGTTAACATTATTGTAACGATAATGAATTGATCGCAATCCCATTTATTTAATACGATTACGAGTGTCAAAATCACTACGTAATTGCAAAGTTTTCAACTTAATGTGGTGTCACGTGGTATCGATAATTCTTTCATTCGGTCACAAACATAATCGTTTTCACAGGTGTTTTCGACTATGTTTGCTGCGTTAGACGATTCGGTGGATACAACGTCAATTTCCTTCAAAATGCTGATATCGATTACGAGTGGAATTAGACAATTAGGCTGCAGATCAATAACAGGCTAAATTATACATATGTACTTGTCATATATTCTGTGCGTAAGTAAGTATACACATTTATACCTTTTTATAGCAAGCCTTGTAACATATAAGTAGCCACGTATCTATGTAAGTCTGATAAAAAGACGTTTCTTTATGTCGGCTGTAAACAAAATTGCCTTGTAATGCCTGAACCACGAACAAGGGCGGAGGTACAGAAGAACAAAGAAACAGAAATAGTTTGAAGACATTTTTCGACGCTTATATTTTACGCTTCATTTCACCTGGCTTTTGAAATAAAATAGCCTTTGTAACAATATAAATCTTATTATAAAAAAAAAAACAAAAAAATAACTTACATTTCTTTTAAACAGTTTTCTAAGTATCGACAGTAGTTATTAATTATTCATTATGTCTTTGGAATACTTATTTATTATGGTATTAACATATTTCAAGTTCAGAATTATGTATTGATGTTTTTAGAATATATATCACACAAACTAGAATTGTATTCTAGATTTTTAAATATAACTGAAACACCAAAAAAATAGACTGTACACATGCTAAATAATTTATGTAGATACGAGTACCTATTTACACAATAAAAATTAAATTAGTACTGTGATAATTATATTCCATAAAAAATTCCTCACTTGTTGCTCTTTGTGTACGAAAACTCCACGTATAGAGGTATGAGCTATTTTTCATCGTCGATGTAAAAAAGGGCTGTCATAAGCTTGACACTGTTGTATTTGTCTGTGTGTTTGCTTGTCTGTGGTTTAGTAGTTCTCAAAGGGACGAACCGATTAGAATGCTGTTTTATTATTTCAAAGTTGATATTATTCGAAATATTCTTAGTTCTTTAGCTCTATGTATGACGGAAATCTGTCCTCCCATCTTACGTATTAGATATATGCGTATATGGGATAAATTTATATTGCGAATAAAAAAAAATTAAAGATATCTTTTCGTTTTTAGTGCCTGGGTTTGTAAAATTTTTAAAGGATTAACTTATTTCGGTTCATCGATTCGTAGTCGGTAATCTTGTTATTTAATAAAAGATACTCGTAACTACACAATGGGTGTTTAATGTGTGTGTATTTTCTGAACGGTAGTTTCTTAGAGGAACATAATATCTAATAGACAAAATAAAGATATCACTGATCAAATTACTGATAGTTTTGCTTTGAGACCAAAACAAAAGTGTCATATCCAGACAAAAAGACACTTACATCATTGTATTTCTCGTGTAAGGCGATGCCCATAAAAGCACGCAACGAGCATTCTTTGTAATCACAAGACCTAACTTTTATGTCGTCCCCATTAAGACTCCAGAATGTCAGCTTGACTTTGTATAAGTAATTACTTGCATATAACGTTATTTTGTTTACACGTAGGTGGACTTCGTTTACGTTAGTTGCGATAAATTTCAAAAATCTGAAATTGAATATACAAATACTCATACACGCATGTATATGTGTATAATTATGTAGATAGATAGTACTATACTAACCAATTTCTTTTTACTTATTTTTTATTTTTGCATTATTAAATTAAATTTCAAGATTAGAAATTGCTACGTAACCCTTAACTTGTGTTCGAAATGCTCTTAGGTTTTTTTAAATAATTTTGCAGAAATAAATATTTACGCATTATTAAAACATTACAATTAGGTTGTGTCCACAAAAATGATATTAGAATAGATTTATTATTCGTATATGTAGGTAATATGTTACAAAATATTATGTTTGTGACTTGAAATACATTATTTTAATAAATACATACACAGTAATAAACACAACATGATTTCTAAGTACGTATTTTAATAAAGAACGTTCACGTTACGCAAACATAAGATAGCCGAAATCTTCAGATTTTCATTAGATAAAGATCATGATTTATGACATTCTTTATTATACGATGTTTGTCATGTAGAATGGAAAATTGTTTCAACCTTATATAATTGAACACTTGCATACTAGTGAGTTACACCCAAGATGTGATGGCATAATTAAGGCAATACCAGAAACTCAATTTATCACATTTTTCAAATATCTACTAAGTATAAAAAACTATATAATAATATAAAAACACTGATTATTTGTTTAATGTTAATAGTAAAATTAGCTAATATCTTGGCCTACATTACTATTTACATAGATTACTATATATGTATGTGAGCATATACTTCAAGTACATCTTAGGAATGGCTTTAGACGTACCCGTCTAAATAATGTTCATATATTTAAAGAATACGAGTATAAGTAGCGAACATTGAAAATCTATTCGAAGTGATCTAATTTCATACGATGCTTTTCGTATAAGTATGTTACTATATTTTTTTTTGCCTATCTGTTAAAGTCGTCAAAATTTAAGAGGCCCATTTTGACACCTGTTGTAAATAAGGATGCGAACTAAATAAATCGGAGGCCTGAGTATCCAATTATCACGAAAAACCGAGTCCAAATTATTAGAGCTTATAATCGTTTTGCTTTTTTGGATTTTTAGTTTTAAAAAGAAAGTGTTTAGTTTTTTGGTTTTGAAATGTTTTGAGTGATAAAATGAAACTGTAACACCAGATCACTTAAAGGAATTCTTCATTCTAGAAAGGAAATTATTTCAATATATTATTAATGTTAACATTTTTATAAAGAATTGAATAAAGCCGGTTAATCAGCGATGAATTTTGTTACAGCACTATTGTTTAAAAAAAAGACTGAGAATTTTTTTTTCTGTTTGTTGAGTGTTTTTGAGACATTTTATAGCAATTAAAAATTACATTTTGCTTTGGAATTTACAGGAAAAAAGTACTCGAAATAAATTCTCACATATTTTTTAAACCGCAAAAAAAAGTTTTTTAATACAATAAGTTAATAATTGAGTAATTGTTGAAATAAGATAAGAATGGAGATATAGCTTGAGTTTCCCTGATATATTTACGATATAATTAAAATATAATATTTATTTATTTTGTTTATTTATTCATACATTATTTATAACAGGTACACAAAAAACAAGCAGTAACTATGATAGCTGCAGAAGTATTAACTGTGTTGCAGATATCAACGCCCTCCCCCGAACAAACCATGCTTATACGTATACAAGCCGTTTCCCGCCCGCTTCGCTGGGCGTAAGTGAAAATTTTGTACGTAATAGTACATTTTTGTTTGAAAAATGGTGAAAGGTCTATGAAGTTCAAAAAATAAGTAGCCTATAACCATCTACAACTAATTCCGCGTCGAATGGTCATGGTCTCATGCCGATCGGTCCAGTAGTTTTCAAGTTTATCGCGGTCAAAGAAAAAAAACTTTCATTATATACTACTCTGTCAAGGAAGTACCGGGAAAAGATCAATAATACACGAAATGTAAGTTATTCATCCAAATTCAGAAGCCTGCCTTCAGAAGCGGTACACTTACACCAACGAATAATCCAATAATCAAAACATTTTTTAAACACTTTTTCCGGAATTGAGTTCAGTGCTCGCCGCGAATTCTCCTTTATGTCTTCTACCGAATGAAAATGGGTGCCACGAAGTGGTAATTTGAGTTTAAGAAAAAGAAAGAAGTCGACTGGAGCCATATCTCATAAATAAGGTGGTTGCTCGATGGTATTTCTTGAGTTTTTGGTCAAAAATTCGTTCACATGATGGCCTTGTGCGAAGGTGCATTATCGTGGCGCAAAATCCAAGAATTTTCCTTCCACAAATCTGGCCTTTTTCGTCGAATTTGCTCTCTTAAACACCGCATAACGCCTAAAGAATATTCTTTATTTACCGTTTGACCTTCCGGGAAGAATTCCGAGTACAAATCACCGCGATAGTTAAAGAAAACAGTCAACATGACTTTGACTTTTGATCGACTTTGGCGTGGTTTTTTCGGTTTCGGTTCAGTTGGAAGACGCCACTCCGAAGCTTGTTGACTAGTTTGCATGTGAAACTCGTAAACCCACGTCTCGTCACCAGTAAAAATGCGTTTCATGAATGTTGGTGTCCATTATGAAATTCGCAATACACACTAGAATGATATAACTAAAAACAGCACTGTATTTAATCTAAATAACAGATGCAACTCAAACTTCGCGCCAAAATGGAAAACAGTTGTGCCAATCTAACAACAACAAAAAGAAAACAAAAAATTGAATTTGGAACCATAAACAATTCATCCATTCCCGATACTTTCTTGACTGAATGTATATATAGAAGATAACATAATAAAATAATACAATGCTACATTTATTAGTAAGTTCGTGTGTTGATGAGTGTTTGTAGATGAGTGTGTGTGAGAATGAGTATGAGTCTGAGCGTGTGCGTGTGTGTGTATGTGGGAGTGTGCTCGAATGTGTGTTTGTATTTGTGCGTATGTGCTACATAATAATATGTATATAATATGGATGTCTATATTTCAATTGAACTTAACCACTGTTTCGGTGTCGTCATAAGAAAGAGACGATAGCCAGGCAAGACCCTTCTTTTTGCATATGTGTCGAGTTAAGGGGTAGATGTTTAACTCTCTGTTCACTCTGTTATATTATAATATTACAGTAATGTGTTAAGATATCTTGAGCTTTTGCCTACAGAAGGACAAAGACTTTATTTTTTTAATTCAACGCAGGCTACATCGCGTGTAACAACAAAACATGAAATAATAATGACATATTCATATGTAGTTGTTACTAGCATGAATGATGATGTACATTTTGAAATAGTGTCTGTAACTCTCTTTACTAACAACACGTTGAATTATTCTCTAGCGTACGCGACACGACAGCTTCAGTAACACTTGCCTTACCACATACACACCCACTGATGTAAGCTCTGTTTAACCAGAATCAACAACACTAACTTTAAGCTCTATGGATTAGCATTCTGTACAACTTTACTTTGTTTCATTACAAGCACTTTACTCAAAAGAACAATATTTTAGTATGTAATTTGTATTTTACTATTAATACCACTGTAAAGGAATATGGTGAAATTGGGCCTTGAATGACTTGAATAACTTAAAATGAAAGGCATTAAAAAATAAGTAATTTTTTTCTGATTATAATTTACTAATATTAAATTATTTGACAAAGCCAAATTGAAAAAATATAATAAAATATATTTTAATCTGATTGTTTATAGCAATATTCGAAAATGCACCTCTTCGGACTTTCGCATAGATATAATAAAACAGGGTTACAATTTTATTCTAAAATATATTTTGTATCAGTAATATCGATTACAGGGAAATAGATTTAATACGTTGCTGTTTATATTTAACGATTTTTGAATAAAGGGCACATTATACAAACATGATTGCATGTTAATTAATTGCAAGGGAATTCATGTATTACTATTTATGATATCAATTGAATTTATTCGAATATGTAATATAATAATTATTTATCGAATTTCTCGAATTCAATCATTTATTAGAAGGCCACACATTACAATATCATATCCATACATATATTGAATACTCTATGAATTCTGCGATGGGAAATTAAATCCAGGCATGTTAACTCTTCAATTCCCGGTGTCACCTATAGGTGACAGCTGTTTATAATTTTTTTTTGACCACACTGCAGTTTTATTTTTGAATTCTAATATTATTGATAAAAAGCCAATAAGTGGTAAATCTAATATTAATTTCTGGCAACACTATGGATACGTTATTTGCGGAAGTCATTCTGTTATTTCGCGCGCAATCGGAGTTTTCGTACTTTGTGTGATTTCTTGCAATATAAATTGTGATAAAAATGCCCGGACCGTAAGTATTCTTATTTTTCTTATTGCATGCGTTGAATGAATATATAAAGCACAGTATTTATGCATTTCACGACAAAAATAACAAATAACATGATTACTACAAGGGTCAAATATGACGTGTCACCTGTAGGTGACACTGAGCATTCTTATTACTAATTACTTATTAGAACAGTAACTGAAACATTGCACGACTATTTGTTACTGTTAGGCTTATCGCTTTGTGGTGATGAGAATTAAGTTTGTTTAGGTCTTACAGATTGACTTTGGATGAAATTGCCGAGGAGCTGAACGCCAGAAAGTTCCCAGGTGATATAATTTTATTTCCCGCTGATGATGGAGTGGTTACAGATAAAGAAAGTGGAGATGAAGACGAGATTAACATTCTACATCTTCCTAGTCGCATGCTTCGGTCTCAAGTTGAATTACAAAATAGGCCTTCTGCCTCTAAGGAACCACTCCTATCAGGAGAGTGAACGAGAAGAAGTCGACGTTCCAGCATCGAAAAAAAAAGGAAAATACCATAAAAAAACCACCAAGACTTTTTTTACTACTTGTGGTGAAGGAGACTGTGACGAAGAGGTCTTTGCTTTACAAGAAGACATCTGTTATTGTTTCAAATTGCTGTACAGTGACGAAATTGTAAAATTTAAAGCAGATATGAACAATTTGTGCGTTTTACAAAGAAACTACAATCTAAATGTAACAACTGATGAAATTAGAGTGTACGTTGCAATATTACTACTTACAGGATACCTGACACCAAAGTACATGAGAATGTTCTGGGAAGTAAAGAATGACACTCACAACGAGCTAGTACTTTCAGCACACAAAATAATTTATAAATTTATATTTACATTTACTCTTAGAAATATGTGCGGTGTCACTCTTGCGGACAGAATAACCAATGAAGAGATATGCAGTATGACAGGGTTGCACGATAGTGTTATTGTAGAAATGAAGAAAGGAATGCTTAGATGGTTCGGGCAGATAGAATGAATGAGTGATAAAAGACTGACGAAGAAAATCTACATAGCGAAAGCGAGTACTAAAAGAAGCCAAGTAAGATCAAAGCTGACATAAAGTGTTAGCTGACAGAATTGTGAAAAGCAGACGCATACCTAGACGAAAGTGTGTGAGGAGGGTGATGAGATTTGAGGAAGCGAAAGAAGTATGTAAGAACCGCGAAGCTTGGGGCTCCGTCCTTTCTCACTACCCCGTTAGAGATATAGCGTGAAGATATGTATGTATGTATGAATATACGATGTACTTACATTATTACAATTCTCTCTTATAATATGTAAATAAACCTACTTGAGAAAATCTGATATTTTACTTCTACAGAATCAAAAGGAAAACTGTGCAAACAGTTTTAACAATGCCCTGTGTCACCTGTAGGTGACACCCCTATAATAAAAAATTGGGGGTAGTTGAACAATTTTTATATTTTTTCTTTTTGTATACCAAGCTTATATTATAAGGAGAGATGGTTTCTATTTTTTTAAAGATACGGGAATTGAAGAGTTAGAAAAATATATTTTATTTGTATTTTAATAGATAGCTCTCTAAGCGGTAGAGCAGCATTGCTGTAATTGTATTGTAGGGAAACGAACAGTAGCTTCTTATACTCATATTATGTCAGTAATATGGTACCTCGGTCGGTCAAGGTACCAAGAAAATAGGGCACCCCCTGCACTGTTCCGTGGATGATATTTTAATTATATGTGATGATGGAGAGGAATACTATAGTAATTATTATTTTTTTAAAAAGGGATTATTTTTATTTAGATAAGATAAATAATAATAATATACTCAGACATTTCACACAGAGTCATCTAGTCCCAAAGTAAGCAGCACAGCGCTTGTGTTATGGGTACTAGACAACTGATATACTACTTATATACTTTTTCTTTCGTAAATAAATACATATTATACATAAACACCCAGACTCGGGACGGGAATCGAACCAGCAACCTTCGTTTACTTCCGACGCGCTAAACCGTTGCGCCACGGAGGTCGTCGAATACCTATTAAATCAGAGTGATTCTAAGCATTCGCTTCTAAATCCAGGTGAAGTTCTATACTTATACTGTTTAATACATGAAATAACCTCACTGACAAAATTGAACTTCATATTTCTTTTTTTCCCATTGTGAATTAAAATTATTGATGTAACAGATATTGATTAGTTTGCGTTATAGCGCTCTAATAAGACCATTTTCATTCTTTGCCATTTTTGGCCCAAAGTACTATGGGATTTCACCAGTCTCTTTAAAATATTATGTCTGTTTCTTTGTGTTCGCATTACGTGTCAAAACTACTGAACCGATTTTAGTATTGAATTTTTAGTGAAATATAGTTTACTTTGGAATATTTAAATTATAGTTTTTATTTCAGCTTAATCCAATTACTTATTGACATAAATTAATGCATTATCTTAATGTTAATATTTACAAACTTTAGACTAAACATTATCTTAAACAATACAATTCCTCAAAGTTGCTGAAAGCTGTCATCATTGCTTAGGGTGCCCAGCAGACTGGTAGTAGCATTACCTATTTGAATAGCCAAACTGATTCGTTAGCTAATTACTAAATCGAAAGATAAGAATCTTAGATTAACAATGTCTGTCTTCGTTCCAAGTTCACCTCTAGACAGCATTTAAACATTTTTAGTGTTCTCTTCGACAACGTTTTTAGACTTACGTGCCATAATTGTAAAAAAAATGTGGAATCATACCGGTGTGTCTGTTTATCACAGTCTTATTTTTCGTAGGTTATTTGACATAAAAAGTTGGAATTTGGGACAGTCAGATATGTGGTAGCCCAAAGACAGACATCAATTGCAAAAAACTTTTTTTTTCGTAATATAATAACATTTTATAGTGGTCTATAGCAGCGGTTCCTAAGATTTAGTCATGGAACACTCAATCAATCGTTTTTGTTTTACGTAACCCCATAGCAAACTGAAACAAAAGACACCTACTGTAATTTACAATAAGAGTATAAATCCTTGATTTTAAATTTTGAAATAAAAATTAACGTGACGAATGAAATTATTTCGCTGGTTCCTATAAAAACTAATAGGTCAAATCGATTTTTATTGTGTAAAATCTTCTATAGAATATAGAAATTGTTCAATGTTTTTTAATGTGTATTCTTAGATCAAGTTCCGCGCATAAAATAATGTTGCCACAAATGACGGTAGCCAAAATATTCCAACGATTTGACGATCAGTGTAAAACTCGCAAAACCCGTGTCTTTTCTACATAAGCCTTGGGTTCTGCGGGATCCACTTTAGGCATCAGCTGGTCTAGTATTAAAACAGTTGAGTGACTCTAAAATATAAGTAAAAAAAAGACTTTTTGGCGGGAACGGCAGAAGTGAGGCTGTCATTTTATTTAGATTTTCTATTTTTTACATTTTTAGGACTTAAAGTACAACAGTGATAGTATATTGTATTTTAAAGTTCTGTGTAAGTGACAAGAATGGAGAAGATCTAAATAAACATGTTTAGCTGAAGTATTCGCGCTCTTCCAAGAAGTCCTTTATAACTTCAGTAAAGCCTACTATCACTTTACTGGAGGAGTTTTACGATAAGAAAAAACTAATTTACTTGTGATTCTACACTATGGATTACTTATTAATACGTGAAATTGGCAAATACGCTAAACTGTGCGCCATGCCATAAACGAAGAAGAAGAAAAGAAAAAGAGCGGGAAACTTCGTTTCCCTAACTTTCGACTCATATTTCCTTGGTCAATGGCTAAATGCAACTGCGAAGCCAAAACAAAGGGAAAAAAAAAGTAAAAAAAAAGAAAAAAAAAACATCGTGTAATGTATTAAATTGTATGTCTAATATAGTATTTGTGTGCAATTAATAAATTTATTTATATCTATTTATCTAATATACCATACAATACCAAACAATAAATGGGAACTGGACGAATACCCAGTAAGTAATACCTAGACTCGATAACATTTAGAAAAAGTTCGTTCCCTAAATTGCCTGGATCTGATTCTCAGCCCGGCTGAGAATCAAAGCCGGGACTCTTGGCTTGATAGAAATTAACTATCACCGTACTGACTGATCAATCACACATTATAAATGCAATAAGTTTACTCGTAGTGTAGCATATTCATTATTCAAGTTGTTTTCATTGTAATGTTCTTGGTTACTTTCGTTAAAATGTACATTTACTTAAGTTTCGTTCAGTAATCACAATCAGTTGAATGTTTGGATACATCGATAGTAATAATTATCGTGGTAATAAATCGATAATCAATTTTTGGTATAAAATATAATTGTATTTGTTATAAACAAAATAAAGAAAATTTAAGTAATAATAATTTAATTCGGTATTAACATAACTTGTCCAGGATTGCTTTCCCATTTTGACGATGAGATAAATAAATTTAGTTTTAAAAATTGTGAATACGAGTAATTCCTCATCAATAATCGATTAAGAAACGCCAAGACTTGTGTCCAATAAAAGAAAGACGAGTGTTGCTATATATAGTTGCTATACATATAATAGAATGTTCGAGCAAATGAGCATTGCTTCCGGTTTGTTTTTCGGTGGTTACTTTTATCGAGATCATTCTAAATCTATTGTGGAACTGTCAATCTGACATTGAGACTCTGTCATTGAAATTTTCAGACACTTCCTATTGGTGGATGTCTTTTCTGCTGCTGAAACTTGCTGTCTCTTTCTTCTGCCGGAAACCTCAGAATGAAATCTGAGTAGTTTCAGTAACAAATTATGATAATGATGTGACAATTTTTTGTCTAGGTGGGGTTCAATCATGGAGGGAGCCATTCACTTTTGGTGGTGGTTAAGTGGCAGACAAAAATGAAAGTACAGTAGTAAAGTTAATATACCTATATATTTAAAATGTTTATAAAGTAGTGTTAAGAAATTATTTCATTATTTTTAATATCTCAAAGTCCCATGACAGACCTCATGGTAAGTAGAATGTGAAAGTTGTAATTTTTTTTCTTTTAAAATAATTTTCCTTGGTGTTTAGTCTAGTGGATTAACCCTAGGAATTTTGTTACAGGTTTACAGTAACACCGTAGAGTTACGGTATATTCCTTGTTACGGTGAATTCCACATTATGATGAATTTCATATAACGGTGTATTCCACATTTAATTGGATACCTTTTTTAAATAAATTCCATGATCTGGTGGATTTCATACTCAGATCATTTATATGTGCATCGCAGTATGAGGTTGAATTACCTCAATACATATTTAGTCTCTTTTCTTTGAAACTTATTCGTTAGCTACGGGTATAGTGGACTTCATGGAAAATGTATGAGACCATTGGAGGAACAACTCGCCTTGCCGAAGACCTAACTTAATTTGGCAGTCACTGAGGGTTTAGTGAACACTGTGGATAATCTTAAGGACCATTGGTGGGACAACTCGACTGGCTATATATATACATGGTTATCTCCTTAGATGGTAATGTACAATCAAATATAAAAATTATTAACAATCTACAATAAATATAATTTACTACATCACAATTTATTACATCTTAGTGTTTTGATTATACTTAGTATTCAGAAGCTGAAGTTACAGTTGTTTATAGTCGTAGCATTTACATTGTAATTTCAAATATAAATGTATTTTGTATCATTGTAAAATCAAATTCATAATTTTTATAACTTATAATTTAGAGTTCATATACTTAGTGAATGTGGAACTCATGAGGATAAATTAGGGGATATACTTTTGAATAAATTGGTGAAGGTTGTAATTGAGTGGCTATTATTTCACAACTGAAATCGATTGTAGTAATACAGTGAAGGCGCCCTAATAAAAATTTAATCTGTATTTCTCTCCAGGGTGGCCCTAAAGAAACCCAATACCCATATTATCTCATGTCTACCGTTAAATACCATAATAAAATTAACACCTGCACACAGCCAACGTTACAGAAGCATCACAATTTTTAGACGTAATGATTTATGTTGTCGTGTAAAATGAAATTAATTTGTAGATTATGCTTATATACGTACTAAAGATAATCTACAGTAATATAAATACGGCAATATCGATACTTTTGCATCAGATATACATATATAAGTAAAGCGTCGTTATCGTTTAAACCAGTTCAACACACCGAGTTTATGGGTCGAACTTTGTCACCGCGTAAGGCTGCCTTTATGACGGTTCAAAATAATTGCTTGTGATATAACGCCATTATCATTCTACGCTGAAGCTCCTTGCTTGAAAGGAACCTTGAAACTCATAAACTTTGAACATGTGACATGAACAAACATTATAAGACGTAACTACAAAACGTCAAATTGTATGCGAGCAACGTGGATATTATAATTACAGTCTTGGCGTTTCTTAATAAGAAATATATTCTTCGTACAGTACTACAGTTTTGAAAGAAAATAAAGAACAATCTTATGTGTATTTCACATTTCAACGCCTTTATTAAAGGATAGCATAGTGATATATGGTACACATATTTATAATTCGGTTTGAAATTTAAGCCCTAATTTTGTATTTTTTTTTTCCATTTATAAGTTATTGATATTGTGTAGTTTTCGACTACGTATTAGCCGAATAAACGGACACAACATTTAAAAATTAGCTTTTATATTAGAGAAGTACAGACAGTTTATCTTCAATATATGCCTACCTAATGCAATTCTATTAAGATTGTAATGTGAGGTAGCTTCATTCGATTTATTTTTCTGTTCAAGGTTAAACTTTTGCCAGGACGTAAATACCTCACATAGACAAAGTTTATTCGTAATCTTATGCGTGTATTTAAATAATATTATTTGCTTATAATAAGGTCGAAGAATATATAAATGACGGTACTTTTGTATACATACGTCTGTATCGGTTTTTCTTTTTTTACATGTTACATAACAATATATTTTTAGTAGGTGAGTTAAGTGTTGGTAACCGAAATACTTTTAAAAAAAATAAAATATTTATTTATTGAATATAATTACATTAATTTATAATACTAAAATATTATTAGACAAATTACACGAGACTGGCTTACTAAAGTAATATGTGCCTTCTTATAATAAATTCATGTATGTTGCAATAGCTGAAATTGCTGAAGTTGCATACCTACTGCTGCCTAAGCGCGATCGTAGGTTTATGCTTCTATAACTCCTCCCTTCTCAAGAGAGAAGCTCATCATAGAGCTTCTGGCAGCGTCCTCGCTTGCCTTGATCTTCTTTGCTTTTGCTTGTTTGTACTCGTAGGTCTTCTTAACTAGAAGGGCGATAGCAATGGCACATAAGACCAGTGTTGTCCAACTTGGTGTAGTCATCATTGTTTGCCACTTTATTTCAGAAGAAACGGGAGATTTGTTTTTGATTTCTTTGGCTCTATTCATGAGCTCGTATACGTTGTCTAAAGAGTAATCTTCTAATTTTATTTCATATGACATTTCTGTCTGTGAAAAGTTGTGTATTGTTGGAAATGGTATGATTTCTTGATTGAAGATTTATGTATTGCTTGATTCTAATGTAGTATTTAGAGTGTGAAGTCTGCAGTCCCTCGTGATGGTTACTATAGCGCTTCCTAGCAGGGTTTTGTAGTCGCTCTTGTCTCCGCATCTGCATTTTATGAATTCTTTAGTGTTAGTTATTATTAGCCAATTATTGTCTTGAATTTTCTGAATTTTTCTTCCTCCTTTTATGCGAGTCTGTATGCAGTTAGGTTTCTTATGTTGTATCAGCGATATAATGCAATCTTCAGAATTTTCAATGGGTTGTTTATTGATGAGCTTGCATAGTTGTAGGCCGTCGCTGATTGTTCGACAGTCTTCTTGCATGTAAGCGTACTCATCGCTTTCAAGTGCTAGGTATTTGGATGGTGGAATTATAGTTAATTGATTTTGATTGGGAATGGAATAGAGATGTATAAGGTCATATATATTAGGATCTACAGATGGAATTTCTAATATAAACGTCAGCGTTTGTCTAGTACTGTAGGCTTTGACATTTATAGATTTCTCTATTTCGTGAATATTATTAACATGAATGTCAGGTACTGGTTTAAATTCTTTTATATTACTTTTTAGAGTTAATATTTCTAATATTAAATTTCTAGAACTTAATGTACTGGGGTGCATTATTCCCAATTGCGCGAAAGTCATAGCGTCTTCTAACATCATTAGCTTGTCTAGTATAATTTGTAAACTAAAATCTATTTGCACATATATGTTGAAAAAGTTCAATTGTCTTATAACTAGATTAGTACTATCAGTAGTATTATGCAACACTGCGGCTAAGTTGAATTGATTATTATTTATTTTACTCAATTGATGACTAAATTCTTTAATAGTATTCTCAGCTAAGACTAATGATTGTTCTTGTGAATTATGTATGCCGTTAATCTGATTACGGATGTTAAGAATTTCCTTCTCAAATTTAATTGCATCATCATTATCCAAATTGCCAGTAATTGCTTTTACTACCGAACCTAGCCCATTTATGAGGCCACGCTTAACTCTAATACTTGGTAAAATAAACGCTATTTTCTTATCAATAATTTTTAATATATGTTCTATTTGATCCCTATATGCCTTATGTAATTCATAAGAAGTGAACTTTTCTTCTACCAACTTTGTACCCGCATATAATGATGTGAGTTTTATAGATGTAAAATGAATATCGGTTATATGATAAATACATGCAAGGTTTATTACATTAGTCTGTCTCATTACTTGGCCTTGTTTAAGCAAAAGTATGCCATTTGTACTATCTATGAGAGTGATAGTCAGTTTTGCTCTTGCGTTGAGCATGAAGGTCCCGGTGATGACAATGATCCTGTAACAAGATGAGGTCTACATAATAATTTAAAATGTACTCGGATGGATTTTGAGTAAGGATGATCACCTATTATCTCTGCTATATTGTTAGGATGAAGATGAATGATCTTATAAGGGCCTTTATATACCGGCTTAGTCTTATCGTTGCGTGTCGTTTTAGCGACTTGTTTATAAACTGTTTCACTTACCTTAAAAGCAATTGCTTCCGCGTCTTTATTTCGTTTGGCTATTACCTGTTTTTTGTTTTTAGACATGCATGCGACTACACATTCTTGTACAGCCTCTGCATTTATCCGATGTTTTAATACGTAATCTCGATAAAATTCCTTAGGGTAATATAATTCTAATTGGTTTCTAGATGCTGTATGACCAAATAAAATTTCATGAGGAGTGTACCCTGTAGTCGAATGAATTGAGTTGTTATATGCAATTATCGAGTTTTTCATTATTAGTTGTATGGGATCGTCTTTGTTAGTTAATCTCTGTATTCTAATAATTTCTGCAATTGTAGAATGAAATCGTTTTATTGGTGAGTTGGAATTAGGATTATATGGTGTTGTAAAATGTATTTTAATATGTAATGTGTAATGCACATATCTCTTTAATAACATCATTGTCGAATTTACTGTCAGAGTCTGTTGTTATTTTTAATGGCAGTCCCAATATTGAAAATATTTGTAATAATGCTTCCGCTATGTGAATACTACTAAAAACCGTTAGAGATACCGCCTGTGCATATTTAGAGAATTTGTCTATTATTGTCAAGAACGTTGCGCCACCTGTGGAGTATAGATCCATAAATAAATGCTGCAAAGATTTGGTAGGGGTCTCTGTAAGAGCCAATGGAGGTTTAATTGGATTTCTATCATATTTTGTCTTTAAGCATGTGTCACATGGATTTATATATTTCTGTATTGTTAACAACATATTGGGCTAATGATAATTTCTATGCAACTGCTTGTATGTTTCCTGAATTCCTCTATGAACTGTTTTGCCTTCATGGTATTTTTTGATAAGTTCCTCTTGTTCGGATTTGTTTTCAACTGATGTAACTCTAGAAGTACATCTATATAATTTTGGTCCTCTATCGTTAAATACAGTCGTATAGACTGTAGAAAAGTCTTCGTTATAAAAGTAACAATAAAACAGTCTATCGGATATAGTATGCTCCTTCAAAAATTTAATAATTTCCTTCTCGGTATCGTTTATGGGAATCAATACATCTTTTGCTACAACTTTTGTATTAGTAGATCTATCCTCTACTCTGTGCGTTAACCCTGGTGTAGATCTTACGTGAAATTGTTTCAATTGCCTATCTATTGCATCGGAAAGTATTGGTATGCCACGATTATCGTTATCAGCTTGGGTATGCTTCGTTGAAATTAAGTGGTCATTATCCCCTGTTACTACACTCATACTATCGGATTCATTATCAATTGGTAATTCTGAAGGGTTATTAGGTTGATTTCTACTTACATTATCAAATATTTGATTTATGATTCATCATTATTATTGTCCTCTAAATTTACGGCTAAAGAATTAATACTGTTATGAAATAATTTTGCTCTAGATAGTCCGTCCGCGTTGGTATTTTGTTTGCCCTTTTTATAAATAATCTTGTAGTCATATTCCTCAAGCTTTAGTTTCCAGCGAGTAAGTTTAGAGTTAGGATCTTTTAATGACATAAGCAAAGTGAGAGGTCTATGATCGGTATATATTATGAATTTACGTAGGTAAAGATAAGGCCTGAAATATTTAACTGCCCAAATTATCGCTAGTAATTCCTTTTCAATAGTTGAATAATGTGATTTTGTATCAGATAGCGTGCGTGATGCATAAGCTACTGGTTTATCAGATCCTACTTTACCTTGTGAAAGTACGACACCAAGAGCTACATCTGACGCATCTGTGGTTAATATGAAGGGTTCATCGAAATCTGATAATTGCAGTAATGGTGCATTAGTTAATATTTGTTTACATTTATCAAATGCATCGAGAAATTTTGGACTATGTATAACTTTACTATTTTTCTTAAGACATAACGTCATTGGTTTAGTTAATTTAGCAAAATTCTTGATGAATTTCCTATAATAACCAACTAATCCTAGAAAGGCTTTTATATCTTTTTGTGTTTGAGGCAAAGGGAAATTGAGTACTGCTCTAATTTTGTCTTTGTTTGGTTTCAATCCTTCACTAGTCAGTTCATTCTTAAAAACTTAACTTCTTTTTGTAGAAATTCGCTTTTATCTAATTAGATTTTTAAATTATGAATTTTAAATCTTTAAAAGACCTGTTTCAACTTTTCTATGTGTTCCTGTAACGAAACTGACACTATTATTACGTCATCTAAATATGTAAAAACGTTTTCAATACCTCTTAGAATATCCATCAATCTTTGAAAGGTACTAGGTCCATTTTTGAGCCCAAACGGCATTCTAAGGAATTCATAATGTCCTCTTTCAGTAGTAAATGCTGTTTTCTCTACGTCATCCGGATGCATCTCGACCTGATGATATCCACTGGCAAGATCAAAAGTGCTGAAGTATTGCGCACGCCCTAGACGGTCCAAAATGTCATGAATATTTGGAAGTGGATATTTATCTTCTATCATGCGGTCGTTGAGTCTTCTGTAATCGATGACCATTCTCCATTTCATTTTGCCAGAGGCGTCTGCTTTTTTAGGTACTATGTGTACCGGACAAGACCATGGAGAGGTACTTTCCCGGATACTTCCTTGTTTTAATAGTTGGTCTACTTGATTTTGTATTTCCTTTCGTTGCTGTGGAGGTTGTCTATAACTTCTGACAAATATAGGCGTCTCATCAGTTAGCCTAAGTTCATGTTTAACTGCGTGGTTGAATGTTAAAGGTATGTTTTCAGAGTAGAATAAGTCACGATATTGATAACATATTCTTGTTATTTCTCTCTTCTCTTCTTCGTTCATATGTTCAGTGCAAATTTTCCTTAAATTGTCACGTAGTTCTTGGTCAATGTTATTTGTTATTTGTATAGAGTTTAATGTGTATCAAGAATTGTTTCTCTAATTCAATTTTAGTTTTATTACATATAACTCTTTTGTTATCACTAAAATTAATGATCGACGTTTGAAATGTGCCGTTCTCAACGCGTACAATTGCAGCTGGTGATTTTAAATACTTATCCCAATGTATATCGTCATGTACGTATTGTCCGTTTGTATAATTGGTTTTAAAGATCATAAATTTTTCACATTTTGGTTCTATTTTTACTTGTTTTGTAGGATAATCAAAGAACATCGTAATTACGGTAGATGAAGTGCGTTATATTTTGTTTTTTAAATCTACATTACAAGATAGAACTTTTAATAAGTCTAATCCTATAAGACCTTTATATTTATTGTCGAAATTAAATATTAGAAATTTATGAACCAAATCACTTTCGAATACGGGTGGTAAAGGTGCAAATATGCAACGTAATTGTGTTTAGTTTCAGCATGGGCTGTTTTTACTTCAAAAGGTTCAAATTCAACAAGATTTTCAAATATTGTACCGCGAATAGCATCTGGAGAAATCATTGAACATGATGCTCCTGTGTCTATCAGAAATTTACCTTTAAATTCGGGTATATCAATATATCCTAAGTGATCTTTATCTTGATAATTCAGTTTAACTAGCTTACGTCGTTGTCGTCTTTGTCCACGATAAAATCCTGAGTCATATTCATCTCATCTTCATTCTGAGGCTCGTACATTTCATCCTGACTGTATTGTTCACCGTATTCTTCATATCCAGATTCCGGTGTATAGTATAATTCCTGGAAAGCAAATTGAAGCTTTTCTGGTTTATTTATTGACCTCATAGTAACGTCCGAACTTTTCTGAGGTGGATTTATTTGTTGTGGTACCTGCTGCGGAACATTTGGTTGGGTTCCTTTATTTGGTGTTCTATAATTACCAGATTGGCGGAAATTCCCTGATGATCGATTTTTCTATGACAGCATAGATTGTACCCATTGTTGTCGATACTCAGGTGACCAGTTATTTTGTTGTGGCATGAAAGTACGTTGTGTGTTAAATTGTTGCTGACTAAATGGTTGATTATTAAATGGTTGGTTGTTTAATAAATGGTTGTTAAATGGTCGATGATTATTCGTATAATGAGGGTTCATTTTTGGTAGATCTGTTCTTGGCTTAACCTGAGATGTTGATGGTGCGTTAAGAGACATATTTCTATTAAAAGATAAGCGTGCCTCCTCTTGCCTAGCAGTTACAATAGCTAATTCTAATGTTATGGGTTTCGCTATTCTTACGCCAATAGATACATGAAAATCTAATTGGTTTACATATTGTTCAATAACCATATTTTCGTAATAGGTTTTATCATTGTGCTTACCTATAGAGTATAAAGTATCTAGCATTTCTCGCAATCTTTTTCCGTAGGATTCTGCATCCTCTGATTTATGACGGCGCATGCGAGAGAGTTCCTGCATTACTTGAATTTCGTTTCGAGGTTCTCCTAATCTTCTAATTAAAGCAGTTTTAATATCGTCCCACTAATTCAACGACTCTTCATATGCTATAGCGTCTATAGCCGCGCCACTGAGTCTACTTTTAATTAAACATAACAAAGTGGGGTGTCGTTTTACATCCGTTTGTGGCAGCGATTTCACTAAATTTATTATATTATCTACTTCGCGTATGTAGTAATTTAATGTTTTCGGATTCCCATCGTAACGTGGCATTAAATCCAACATATATTTAAACGTTGAATCGAAGTCAGTAAGTGCCATTTTATTTAATAAATAGTGCACTTGTACTTAAAAATAACAAAAGAGCGTGAGCCTAGCGATGTCAGCCTATAGACAAACAAACACTCTCGTGAATATTTATATATATATAACGATTGGAAATAGAGCACGGGATAGCAACTTGGAAGGTCAAGAGTACTCACCACAACATCCTTTGCATCTCCAACCGGGTCTCGATGGGTACAGTTATCCAATTTTCCGGAGTGCTGTACGTAGTGCGTCACCAACAGGTTCAAAGTTCAACTCGCGGTAGCAACGATTAATACCGTTCACTTTAGACTTTGATTTTAAAAGTCGTAATAGTGCCGCGATCCTACCGACTGTGCCAGTTAAGTGTTGGTAACCGAAATACTTTTAAAAAAAATAAAATATTTATTTATTGAATATAATTACGTTAATTTATAATACTAAAATATTAATAGACAAATTACACGAGACTAGCTTACTAAAGTAATGTGTGCCTTATTTATAATAAATTCATGTATGTTGCAATAGCTGAAATTGCTGAAGTTGCATACTGCTGCCTAAGCGCGATCGTAGGTTTATTTGTAGCGTTTTTTCTTTAACAAACAAAAATAAAGTTTAATAAGTTTATTGTTTTGTGTTTCATATTTATGCCTTTTGCAGTCGATATTTGGGACCTTGGGGTTACAAAGCCCATCGACTTTTTGCTCAAATTTGTAGCGACAGATCGAGGCTTCGGAAGACCTTCGGGCGGGCACCTTCTTCCGCCAGCGAATTAGCTTGCCTATTCAAAGAGTTAATGAAGCCACTCTGCTAAACACCCTAAGGGTCCACAAGTTTTTAAAATGTGACTTTGAGTCTGTTATTTAAGATGATAGTACTACGTTCGTAAATATTAATCTCTAAATACATTATGCTTGCTTGGATGTACAGGGTAGTAACTAAAAAAAATGTGATTTCGAGATACTACTACACCTTTACTTTAAAATTTAAGATCTTTCTAATGAATTTGGTCGCATAATTACCCGTTGCGAGGGGGGTCGACGGGCAGGGTAGTATCTCCGTCCTTTTTGCACTTTTTCGCCGCCCTATTGGATGTACATAGTCGTATTTAGTTTTACCCACTTTTTTCTCGTCAATTGGTAGGTAGCGACAGAACGTCAGTTTTTGTTGACAAAGTATTAAACTGAAATAATGATGTATTCATCAAAAGGTAAGTTACATTTGAACAACACATATTTGTGAAATTTGGCAGTATCTTAAAATAATACCTTTTTTGACATAAATTGTTACATATAAGTTGTTGATCATTTTATTCAGAAAAAGTGAGCATTATGTACCTCTCTCCAGTAATATCTTATTATTTCGTGTATTACGAACTTCTCCAAAATATGAAGTATGTTGGAACCTTACCAAAGGAGTAACTTTCATAAAGAAATAGGTATGGTTAACCGATCTTATACAGAAAAGCTGGAATATCACAATAAAAACTTAAAATTGCTCTCCTGGAAAATCGACTTTTTTGAGTTAATACCCTGTTCATACAAGCAAGCGATATGTGCTGTACATTTTGTAATTATTATAATATAATATAATAAAAAAATTTCATTGTGTTTCGATTATCATATTTAAAACTGCTTAATATGGATTATCCGCGACTGTTCACGTGGTACTGAAAAGTAACAAAGTACCTACATTTTTTTAATTTGAAGTTCAGAAACCTTTATGCGGAATTTTAAACGAATTTTTGTGAAAGAAAGTAAAAAAAAGTTGAGAACACACGTACATAGCAGAGATAATTAGAATTTTTGTAATCTAAAAAAAAAGATCTTCTGTGTTAGAGGAAAAGTCTTAATCTAATTGATTCTTCGTAGTAGGATTAATAATAATTTAATCTATATATATAAAAGGCGATGTATGTATGTATATATGTTCCTTGTGGACTCCGAAACGGCTAGATCACTTTCAATGAAATTTTCAGGGAATCTTCAGATTACTCTAGTGGGTGTTCTTGTAAAGTTTGGTAGCGATCGGATCCGTAGAATTTTTTTTTTGTTTTTTTTTATTTTGCAGTATCAAAATAATAATAAAACCTCTCTAATTTATTTTAACTGCAACTAACGCCCAGTGAAACGGGCCGAGTTTGCTTGTAAACAATATTTTCCGTATAACCTCAGTCACCTTAAAATACTCAAAATAGATTGATGTGAAGTGGGTATTCTCAATTACGGTACCTGACGGTGCTGCGCAATGCCCTTGTCCACGCAATTGTGGAATCCCATTAGGAAAACGCATGTTAAAAAAATATTTTCACGGACGGGATTTTTATCTACCCACACAAGGTGTAGCCTTTCAACAAGCCGACCGCTTTTAATAGGCTGTACGAGGATAACCGAATTTTGCTCGGGAAAGTGAATTTTTTTGAGTAAATTACTCATGACTTGTATATCATACAAACCTCACCGTAAAAAACCGATGTTTTTGTGCTGAACGAATATAAAAGGCACCTACCTACCCAGTAATTCTATGCTTTGAAAAACGCTCGGCTCCTTTCAAAAACTTTTATACATTTATTAATATTCCTTTCAGCAGTTTGTTCAACTTATTTACTAAATCCTGGTGCGTTTTACAAATCGATTACGTGAACATATGGATATTATTCTTTTCCGTTTAATATTCATTGTACTGTACGCTATTAAAAATCTACATTGCTAGTCATCATAAACATAATCTTACATGTTTCAAACTGGAACAAAACTCTGTCTGTGCATTGAAGATATTTGTGCTAATGTTTTTAAACTTTCACGACTTGTACACATCTTACAATATTTACTAACGGGTCTATGTCGCGTTTATACTTTAAGGCTAGTTACCTATTTTATCCCGACGTTTCGACCGGATTGCACCGATCGTGGTCACGGGCAGACTCTGTCTGCTCGTCTATCTAGCCTTAGCCTAGCCTGTCTATCTAGCCTTAAAGTATAAACGCGACATAGACCCGTTAGTATATATTGTAAGATATTTGTGCTAATCATTAATATTTTTAGAACTTAACTAAATAACTACAGAGATGAATTTAGGTGATAATAATTAGGTAATGGTAATGGTAATCTCACCTTTACGACATAGTCGGATAGATAGCTTCATATTAAAGACTAATCCTAATTGATATACGTACATACTTAGCGCTGATAAAATTTTGGCTAAAAATAAGTTTCTTAACTGACTTCAAAATTAGGAGATTCTGTTTTTCCCCATATATAATATGTACATTGTACATGTACATTGCACATGTACGTATTATGTCATCTGAACCGATACATGAAGTGAAGTAAGAAATAGTAATAGAAGTCTAACAACATAGCTTTTCTGTGATTGGTTTATTCAGTAGTGATGTACATTGTACAGTAGATGCCCAGTGCCAGAGCTAGTATCGATTTTTCCTTACACGTATGTGGACATTACTTTGCCTTGTATTTTGCCTTAAATGGGTTTGTATGTGGATAGTCACGAAAAGGATACAACGAGAGCAATTGTAATCAGTCGACCTTACCAACCAAGCATCCAACTTCATCCAACCCGTACCATGAGATTTGTATAAACCACCTGTCGTATCGTTAATGGTCGCGCCGTTACATATGTATTTGTGTGTGCATGATTTTCTCAAAAACTGTTGACCAATTTTATAATACCTACATACATATTTTCAAGCTGTATCTGGGATAATATGGCAGTGCCTTCGTCAAGTCGAGCAGAAGCAAACTAAAAAAAACCAAACAAAAGCAAAGCAGTACCTTACTTTTTCTCGAAGTCACTCAAGCCACTTTGACCCCCCCGTAACTTCATTGTGGATAAAGCTAGAAGCCAAAATTTTCAGTGTCCAAAAGTACATATCATAACTAGCTATATTCGATACCCACTATTTATATCTTATAGTTTACAAACCTCTATCAGTCGAAGTTCTTTAATTTTGTCACTGACACTCACCGATCATCAAAATTCTAAGGTACATCTAGCAAACACACAAACTTCAAATTTTGAATTCAGTTAATGTTTAGCCTAGAAAGAAAGGAAAAACTGAAACATTCCGAAATTTCAGTCCTGTTTTCTAAATTTCAGTCCTGTTTTCTTTGCGGTACGAAATGAATCGCATAAGTAACTTTTCGGTTCTTCCGTCTTTACATGGGTCAAGCGTACGTGGCACTTTCGAAAGTGACAAGTCTGGGCGAATTACGTCTAATTAATGTCGACTTTGGTAGTATCTAAAGCTCAGGAGACCGCAATAGCTGAATTTACCGTTCAGGCTTGTCAAAATTATTACACTAAAACCTCTTAGAAAAACCAATAGAGACAGGGATTGGGTTTTAAGAAAATACGTAGCTGACGTACACAAAATATTACTCGAAAAGAAAAAAAGAGGACTTCCCACAAAAAGAAATGAGATCCCATCAAACCATAAATGTACAAATGGTCATTCCACCGCAAAAAGTTGTGAGATCTCATGAAAAACCAAGTCAGTTATTTTAGTTAGTATCAATGAAAGCACCTATTCAACAACTTTTTCGTTAATTGTTTCCTTATTAATTACCTACCAACATTTATAGTGACCGTATCAATATTGGACATCTTTAATTCTATAATAAATTATAATGACTTGGCAGTCGCACGGCAACATAATAATATCTACCTAATATTAGCGATCTGAACGCTTTGTGCTTGTTTACATATTGCATAAATTATACCTGCTAGCGGTACGTTCGATTAGGAGTGTTTTTAATAGTAGATTATTCTTACGGTTATATGTTGCCGTGTGATTGCCAAGTCATTATATATATTATAGAAATAATGATATTGAATATTGTTACGGTCACTATAAATGTTGGTAGGTAATTAATTAGGAAACAATTTATGACAAAGTTGTTCAATAGATACTAATTAAAGTAACTGACTTGGTTTGTCATGAGATCTCAAAACTTTTTGCGGTGGAAGGACTGCGTTGTGAGATTAGCATTTTTGTGCACTTTACGTTTCGATGGGACTGTATATTATATATTTATATATTTCTGGAAATAGTTTAGTAGATCAATTCTGGTCATAATCAGGTAATATATTTCTAGCTATGGTAGGATCCGACAGGTGTGGTCTAGTAGACTATCGGGGGTGAAATCACAAGGCTTAGGTAGTATTCCCATACCATAAAAAAATTAAATGCTTAGTTTAATAAATCGGATAAGATGAACACCAAAAAGGTAGATTTGTTTTCTTAATGAACCGTGCATAATAACATTATAATAGGCTAGATGTTTATTTCTAAACAACCTAATTAAATGATAGGTTTAGTAACCACGAACAAAACTAGAAAAAAAAATTATAAATATAATGAAAAATATATCCAATATTCGCTTTTAAACTTGTGTTTTGGGAACAGAGTGTGGATAAGTTGGATAAGTTCTGGCTCCGTTACTCCTACCGCTGGACAATGTCATTGCGAGTTATGACGTCACAGCTATGTTACGCCATCTCCCTCTTGCTTATCCCCGCTCTGTTTCCACTTCTGAAGTTAAAAACCCAATTACTCATTTTATATCAAACAATTTAATTTTTTTGTAGTGTGTTTGAAATTTTTAGATAATTATCTTGACGCAATGTATAAAATATGCCAGTTTTAAGAGCGGTCATCTAGCCTATTGTTTTCATTCTTTTAACCTATATAAAGTGTTGAGCGGTTTCACCAACCAATTATTCTGAATTTTTTAAGGCTCGTGTTTCTTGAAGTAGAAAATTGGTTTAATTATTAAATGAAAATGTTTCGGAAAAATTATCACAAATCGCCTGGGTACCTTGAAATCGAGACCATCAATGGTCATTTGCGGGGACGAGACCGTGTTAACGCAGTGATTGTCGGCTTTTATTCAATTTCCTACACGGACACGTAATAACACAATGAGGCACCTCTCATTCGGTTGATCGCCTCATTCGGCTTTGTGACGTGACATTAAAGCGTATTTGTACGTGTGAGTGTGAATTATTGGCCGTTTAAATAACGCGTTAAGCTGGTTCTAACGTACATGTTGTCTTAAACGTACAAATTGTATTCACATATTGTTATATTTGTGAGCATTCCATGGGAGAGTACTCGCAAATAACAAGAAAACCATGTTACGATGAAAAAATATTTCGCCTCGCAAATCTAAGCCTGCAAACCCTTTTGGCTTGAATTTTGTAAAATGTTGTAATATATGTATCTTTTTTGTAGTAAAGAGTTACTTATTACAAGTGTTTCAAGTAAATGTATAAAGTTTTACAATACAAACTATCTTCTATTTCCTCTCTTAGAAATTGATCAACAAAAACCGATAAAACAACTATTTCTAGTATATAGTTATAGATAGGTATCTATAACTATATACACACATAATAACTGTATACATATATAGGTAGTAACTAGGTAGTTATTACATTATATTGACAAATAGTAGTTATTTCTAATAAATATCCTATTGCGTAGATGTCATTAACATCTATGTAACAGTATTTCACTTTTTTCATCCCTTTAGTTTATCTAGACTCTAGAGATATAGTATATTAAATTACCCAATGCAAACAAAAAAAATATTTTTATATATCATAGGTTTAAGACAAAATTTAACCATATTTGTTAACGAAATATGGTTAAATATTTTATACGACACGTGTTCGCCACTCTTAAGTTTTTTTTGCATTAGAGTTGACACTAAATAAATATGAATCTCAATGCAATTACATAGAAATTAATTACTAAATTATTAAATTACAAGATAAATACTACACGTTTTAAATACAGGCCTGATGGCCTGATGGTCTGAATCTATAAAGTAATGAAAATAATTTTTCTTGCCTTTATAGATCCAGTCGCCGAAATTTTATGTTACTTCATATGTTACCTCGCAGCGGATTGTAGGACCTTATGCGTGGTCCGTCCGGCTAGGTTATCGCGTAAAGAACTGAAGACAGCGATAGCTGCGCCGTAGTCGCGCGACGGTTGTCCTAAATTAGGAAAAGTATCACTTAATTGCGCGATTATGGTGCCATCCAGTAAAATGACTTATCGCAGCCTAAATAGAGTTTAAATAAATGAAAGCAGCAACAGCGATTCGCGACATTATATCGTGCTCGATTTAACAACATTTCGCGATCGATTACGTAAGATTCGGCTATCGCTTACTGGCTGTAGTTACGAAATAAGGTAGCGGATCGCTACCACCGTCTTACTCGCTAACCGTGCCGCCAGCAGTGCGTGAACTGTTATGTTCCGGTGAGGAAGGTAAGACAGCCGATGAAATTATTGGCAGAAGAGGCACGACGTACGACATTCTAGTCCTTAGGGTTGCCAACGAATTTGCAATTTGAAGTGCTTCGATAGGCTTGAAATTGTAAATATCCATCGGGCACTCAGTCCATTTAAAATCAGGTGGAATGTTTTTTTTAGTACACGCAAATTTCTTTCCAAAATTATATAATTTTGTATAAACACAGCAAAGAGATTTAATTAACGTTATTGTGCTGAACGTTTTTATTTTTTTGTATCTCAATAACAAAAATGGATTCTTATGACCTATCCAGACGGAGTAGACGCATAGAGTCTATGTAATCTTAATCTCATGATGAATCTTGCAATATTTAGTTATTTTCCGTCCAAAATTCCAAAACTATTCGACACGTGCTTCGTCTCGCAACGAAGCATCCTCAGGATATTCCAGAGATCATACTCGGCCAGCTAACCAGCACCGAATTCGGCCGAGAGCTGGAATTTTGGACGGGAAATAGATATTTAGAAAATAGAAAATAGATATATTGCAAAAATTCATCACATTAAAATGGATTTCTGCAAATTTTTTTTTTATTTTTTTTATTTTTTTTTCATTTTATGTCACCTGAGTATATAAGATATATTAAACTTTGTTTGTCAGTTACAATTAATCTTTTCAGGAACTGTCAAGGGTACAAACTTGTTTTGCATACATAGTGATAAATCTTATTCTTATTAGTCAATACTTCATAGGAGAACTGACCAAGAGAAAATGTTGTACTTGAACTCAACTTAGGTTATTCATTTTCCCTGTTATCTCCGAAACTATACTGTACTTAAAATGATATTTATACATAAAATTATAATAGTTTTTTTAGACTCACGGTTTGTATCCATTGTGACAATAAAATAAACGGGCTTTTACCGCGATATTAAATATTTACGAGTTTGCCGATATTTCGAAGTTGTTGCAAGCAATAAGGTGGATATTTGAGAGCACATATTTCATTCTACCCTCTTTCTGGCTCGTAGTTGTTTTTACGACAGTGCTTGACAGCACACACTCACTATTCGTCGCAATTTTTATTATTCGCGGGCCTATTAATGTCCTTAGGCCTATCACTGGATTCCACATATTGGACAATTTAAACTCGTCTCCTCGATTGAAGTTCTTGTGCCGAGAGATTTCAATGGCTTCTTTGACCATTCTGGATATGTAGCGGCGTTCTGTCAACAATATTTGTGGCTTGTCAAATTCCATCCAGTGATTAGGACCTGCCTCTAGTATATGTTCTGCAATAGCGGACGTCTGCACGTCCTTATTTTTTACCGCTCTAATGTGCTCCTTCATACGGCATGAAATGCAGCACTTGGTTGTTCCAATGTATGCACGCCCACAACTATATTAGTCTATTTTATACACACTGAGATTTTCAAAAGTAAAATTTTCCTTTGGTGAACGCAGATGTTGTGCGATTTTCTTTAAAGGAGTGAAGACAGTTTTTATCTCACTATTTATATATATTTACATATATCATTTTTATATTATTGAAGAAACTGTCGTAAAAACAACTACGAGCCAGAAAAAGGGTAGAGTAAAATATGTGCTCTCGAATATCCATCCCCAGTTTCACCAGTTAACCCGTGATCATGGTGCTTGCAACAGCATCGAAATATAGGGAAACTCGAAAATATTTAATATCTCAGTAAGAACCCGTTTATTTTATTGTTATAATAGCTTTATTTGAAGCTTGTAAAAATATAGTCTTATAAATTTTTAAAATGTTAGGTATCTTAGAATCGTAACGTTTTATAAATATGGTACCGACGAAACCTTTTACGTGCGGTTTAAACACGTGACCAAATATTAAGATAAATAAATACAAGGAAAAATCAGTAACGTTCCTACTATGCTGTTGTGTATTATGTTCATAAGGTTGTAACGCTTGGTTCGGTGACAGAAATAATAAAGTCGATGATTTATGGAGCGCTTGCTGAAAGAATACCTACAGCGCAATGAAAAAGTTATATCCATTATTATAGACGTATGGTGTCGGCTCTTGTTCAACCATTAAAATGAATTGTTTATTGAGCTCTTAAATAAAAACAACGTATTTTATTAATACTTTATAAATCACTTTTTTATGCTTGTCGATTATCGCTTTTATAAGTCGAGTAAAAAAGGTATTAATTAAAAATAATAGATAGAGGTCGAGAGGTGGTCGAAATGCGACCGTAAATATAAATATTTATGAACTTATTATAAGTTTATTGACATAAATCAGTACATACATATTTTAAAGTTAATATTATTATATTATTATACTTATTATAATTATAAACTCCTTGGCGACAATTTCTAATCTGTGTGATTGTTTGATCTGAGGAAATTATGTATGATTCTTTTTTATATTTCTTAAGGCATTAAAGACCATCAGCTTAATGACGTAACTTCTGGAGAAACACTAAGTTCCCTAACACTCCTCCAGTAAAGTGATAGTAGGCTTTACTGAAGTGAAAGAGGACTTCTTGAAAGAGCGCGAGAACTTCACCTACACATATTTATTTAGATCCCCTCCATTCTTTTCACTTATACAGAAATTTAAAACACAATATACTATCACTGTTGTACTTTAAACCTCCAAAAAATGCAAAAAAAACAGAAAATCTAAATAAAATGACAACCTCACTTTTCCCGTTCCCGTCAAAAAGTCCATACATATATGTATGATCACAAACTATTATGAGTTTGACATTGACAGTCTTTTTGACATTAGCAGTATGAACGTACAACCATACTAGAACTAATTTTACTCAAATATAATTTTAGTTCTAATATAATGTTCTAATATAACTCGCAATATTCTTAAAAAGGGATCCTAAGTTAAACTAAAGCTCGTTGATAGCTAGTAAACAACAAAAAGAAAATCGGTTGACAAAGAGAAGAAAAAAAGGTATTGAACTGTTTTGTTTTACCTATTTATATCTGTAGCTTATTTTTTAACTCTTTTGTCTAATAGGTAAAGACCTATTTATATATACTTATTTTCTCTAGGCATTTAAACCTGTTTTGTGACTCCATACATAATCTATCGCAGTCAACATGTTATTATGAATTACAAATAAAAAATGTATGTAATAATCCCTTACGAAGGTAAAATATAACTTAATATTTGAGCCGTATTGAAATGAAATCAGAAATACGAGAATGGCTTCTATACCGGCATTAGTCGAATTACACAAACGATAAAAATGTGTAGGTACACAATATAAGATTATCTGATATCGAATAAAAAAACTCGGTAGATTGGATCGTTGTGAACAGACGTTACAACAATCGTAAGCGTCGTAACTCAGAATTTTCGCTAGAGAATAAAACTATATTTGATCACAATAGGCATCGAAATAATAAAAGATTTTATCACATCGTTCATTCAATCTATCAATCTATAAACGGTATTGAATACTAAGCCAAGCATTGCTTTATAATTTTGGATACAAAAGAAATGTATTGATGTCGCATAAAGAACAATAGTGAATATACCTCAGTTACGACTTATAATACTTTAATCATTAATTAAGACGAGGAAAATTGGTACCTCAGACCAATATTTGTACAGCCATTGGGTCAAGTGATTGACACTATCGATCTCAACTCTACACACTAGCAATCAACTTGATTGCTAGTGTCATAAGACTATAAAGATAGCTAGTTATTTCCTATCGAAGAATTTGAGAAACTATTTCAACATAATATTATTGTGTATACTCTAGTAGTCACAAACCCTAATTTTATTGTAGCTAACTTGTTCATCACTTACTAATACATTGTGTATATGTAAGCACATTACAGCGTTGGGCAAATGTAATTGTAAAAACATTTTGTAGGCAAACGATTATAATTACAAATTGTAATTGTTTATTTAATTGCATTTTTCCCAACACTATACATTTATAATATTTTGAAATTATATAGTCATATAATTTCAAAATATTTATAAGATATGTGTCTATTTAAGTAGGAATTGTATGTTATAGATATTAGAAAACATAAATGAATGTTAATTAAAATTACACAGGGTTAATTGAAAAATACTAATAACCTCTTAGTGCAAAATTCCTGTCATCTTACCTAAAAACTTTTGTTATACGACTTTCAAAACTTAATACGTTCCTCAAAAAATATTTGTTAAGTTTTGTTGTACTGTCTAAAACGTAATTACTCTGTACGTTTTCCTAATGATACCTACAGTGCAAGTGCACCAAGCCTCAGCGCCGTACTCCCCCGCATCACTGTGCGTGTGCCGCTTTAGCGACCGGGTAGAGTAGGTGCCATTTTCAGAAACATTTAATGTATTTTTATTTTTGTATGACAGAAAAAGTTGAATTTTTAAACGTCGTAGAACAAAAGCTATTGTGAATAATGTTAAGAACAAACTACTAAGGGGCTATTAGTATTTTTAAATTAACCCTGTATAATCTTGGCCCATGGTACACTTTATAAATAATAAATACTGTGCTAAAATGATCTCAATACGTTAAATAATTAATAAGGCATTGAATTTATTAGCTATGTTACTGCTTAATACTGTAACGTAATAGTATAATGCTCGGTCAATTCTAAAGATGGCAGGTACAGATTTTCTAAGGAGTCTTCTTTTTACTTACTCCAGGTTCCCGCGAATAATGGATAAAAGTGAAACTTCAGAGGCAAGGCTAAAATTTTTACGTAATGTTGACAAACTTATGTTGAAGACACGCGTATGAAATTTTGACATCATAAGCATCGTTTATTAAAATCACTTTATAACCGTAAATTAGATGCAAAAAAATCCAAATGAAAATTATAGAATGTGAAATTATACTTGGAATTTCTTCTTGCCTTTTTGTTCCTAAATATATATACTTCTGTATTTCTATTATATGTATACCAATTTTTTACAGTATTAAGAATTTTTCATTCTTTACGCTACAAGTTATAACTTCGTTAATTTTACACTTACGACAAAAAGGTATAAGGCAATGTTACGTAAAATTTTACGTTCTATAACAATTTTCACTGAGAACTTTTTTGTTTATAAGTTACCGCTTACGTACTTTTTTTATTATTTCAAGCGAACCTAAAAAGTTATTAACTTTAATTTTTACGTACATGTTTGAAAAACATTTAAGGATAAAAAAAAAATTAAAATTCAGCCTAATTTGCTAATTTTTCAATTGCAACTGCTATTTGACTGGATTACTATCTGCCTTCATTATGTCAGTTCATCCCATAAAAAAAAATGAATTTTTTAAAATAGATAACATGACATGATTCAAAAAATGTTTAACTCTTTAAGTTATCCTCTAAGTTCCGTAGACGTAATGACGAAAACGAATCCTTGTAGTATCTTCATGTCAGTTTGTCCGCCTTTCTGTAGGTCACAACTGATTTATTCCATCATCTTTACACCCACCGAACTGAAAGTTATAGTCGTCATTTGGTAACTCAAATCCAGAAACGAAAAACAAAATAATAAACAAATCAAATAAAAACTACTCGGCTTAATTCAATGGGAGCTTAAATTATCAATTTAAGGTTAATTTAAGGTTAAAATATCAATTGGAGGTTGGACTATCCGCTATAAATAGCTATCCGCATACAAACAAATCTCTTCATTGTCCTCATTACCCTATTATTCCATTCGAATCTTCGGACAAGTGGATCGATTATGGTGCAGTGATCTTTATTTAGAGAGAGTATTGTCAAAACGATTGTCAGTTAAGTATTGAGAGGTACATAACAATTTGTTTATGAGTAGATATAATAATCGAATTAAAAACAAAATTCAATTAATTGAATATACATACATCTATCAGTGAGTTTTTTAATTTTGCTTTTATTCAAAGAAGGCTAGGTTATATTAGCTCACCTCCTGTGAGACCGTAATGGTATGGAAGGAGGACGCCGAGCGAGAACGAGAGAAAGCCGATCTCGATCGGAGTTGGCGACGCCGAGGCGGTAGCAACGTTCACCCCGGGCCATCAGAACTATAGACCGCACCAAAGAATAAGACGACGGTGTTTCTTGCCTATTATGTAAGAGGTGACGGAAGGGCCGATCGGAATGGGAGCTTCAGTTGTCCATCAACGCGATCCCGAGGACAACGACAGTGCGTGTGGTCCGCGCGGTCGTGGCAGTGCGGGGGTGTAGGAGAGACGTAACTGAAAAAATTGTGATGAATTCCTAAAATCTCTAGCTATTTTTCGCTCAAACTCTATTGGCATCCATCAGCATCCTCAGGATATTCCAGAGATCAGTCTCAGACTCAGTCAGCTAACCAGCACCGATTCGGTGCTAATTAGCTGACCGTGTCTGATCTCTGGAATATCCTGAGGATATTTCGTTGAAAGCCGAAACACGTGTCGATTGGTGGTTTTTGGAATTTGAGCGGAAAATAGCTAAAGATTTTAGGAATTCATCACGTGAAATGGATTTCCGCAAAGTAGTATCTGAATCTATACAATATATAAAAGAAATTGTTTTAGCACGACTGAAATTTGAAAGCTCGCAACGATTTGTGAATGTGGACGGTTCGCGTGAAATAATTCAGGGATGATAAACAAAGTAGGGATTCTCAGTTTTCCGGTTCGTATCGTTTGAGATTAAGTGGCTTCCAAGTTGTGCGTTGCTTCCCTCAAGTTAACCATATACAAAAACACCTTCATGAATTTCAGTGATACTCAAGATTAAATTAGACTATAAACTAAAAGTACTCATTACAACTTAAATGGTAAATATAACAACATACAAATTGAGTAGCCAAATTCAAAAGAGAAAAATAGGTACCATTCATTTCGTATCCAGTTATAAACAAGTATACTATTCAACTTGGAAAATTCCTATTTTAAAAATATATGTAATGACAATAGTTTGATCAACCGACGGTTAAGCACTACAATATCGAAGCTATTTTTGTAACAAGTATTTAATTTAAGTATATAATAAGTATCTATTAACTCAGTATCGCTAAATTACTTCAATATGAAAAAATATATGTATATAAAAGTAACAAGGCCATTATTTAATTTTTATTAAAAATTCTGCTACGTGATGTATTATTTTAATAACCGAAGACTTTTTTAATATAAGATTTGACGGATAGATACATTTTTGAAAAAGTCGAGTAGTAAGTATACAAATACAAGTTTTTAATTATACACATTCACTTAAAATAATTAAAAAATTAAATAGAATTCAGGTTTGATATAATTTTATCCCAATGCGAAAACTACTGATTTCGAGTAAAAATGTTCTTACTTAAATTATGCAGAAAGCCTTACAACTTCGCACAAATCATCAAATTTCAGACCATAGGTATACGTATAAAAATTCAACTAATTTAAAAATACTGATTCAAATTTTATAAACATGACACATTTAAAAGTAAATAACTCTCATTGTTACTTTTCAATTTATTGACGTATAATACAATAAACACTGTTAAATAACACACGTTAAATACAAATGCTTATCGCACTTTAAAACAATTGAATAATTAATACAATTCGTCATGCTTTTTCATAATAAACAATCATTTACTTATCACATTTGACCAAGGTTTTTTTCAGGTAGATTACATAAAAAAAATGTCTAACACCCTTGCAATACCAGGCTGGCTACTTTCAGAGCACACTGTTACCACCCACGATTATCATAATGATAGGTTAGTGATCTCTTTACTCTAAGTAACAATATGATGAGATTCGAGGAAGCGGAAGAGGTATGTAATGACCGCGGCGCTTGACGCTCCGTCCTCTCTGACTACCTCGTTGGGGATACAGCGTGAAGATATATATGTGTGTGTATAAGTAACTAAGATCCTAGTGTCTCAAACAACATAATCCACATTGATATCCGTTTTAGTTTTTGAATTATACTCAAACACAGAAATAACATTTTTAAAAGTTGTTTTATGTGTGAAGAAACGTAAAACCTAACTATCGTTTTTTTTTAAATTAACTGCAATTTATACATAAAGTTCCGTTCTTATAGTTTCATAAAAACAATAGTAATTCGTTAATTACTGTATATGTAAAAACTGTAATTAAATGCTACAAGATGACACCTTACTTATTAAAGGCGACAGAAGCTAATTTGTGGACAAATTGAGTCGCACCCAAACTGTTATTTATTAGCAAGTGTAATTTAATTTAGTTAATGGACGCGGTGACGAGACCTTGTATTAATTACTACACTTTTTGTCATTACTCAGTATGTTCATGAGAATCATATTTTATTATGTATACTAGCAGAATCCATTAGCTCACTTTCGTCATGCTGAGTCAGCGGGTAACACCGAACTACCACAATGGGAGGGTAATATTTACGATCATTCATTCCCCGTGTCACTTTACCATGACAGATTGCTCGCCTCGTTTTAGTAAAGTTAAATATCTCAATAATCATCCATATAAATAAGATTGAACCTACTTACATTAAACTTATTATTAATTACACGGACGATTATTCAAGGTAATCCAACTCGTAGGATTGGCTCGGAAATTCTTGAGAAGCATTAAGAACGTGGTCGAAAGTTTTGCGGCACTATAAATTTCGGTGCGCGGAGTTTTCAGTCAAGTTCGGGTTAATGTTTGGGAGTATAAATCAATTAGTTATTTTGACAGTCGCGGGGTGAGGGGGACAAACGCGGCGCTGAGGCGCGCTGATCGGTCGTGTAGACGGATTCGACTGCGGGGATCATACGGCCCGCCCGCCAAGTCGTCACCGCGCACGCGTGTAATGTTAACTCTACCGCCTCTACAGTATGTGAGCTAGAGCACCGCATAACACCGCACATTTTTCTCATTACCCGTTCCAGCTAAATTGCAAAACCGCCGGCCGACCGTTGAAGGTACGAAAAACGCGCCGAGGGGATTTCTCTGCGAAATGTAATCACCCGAAGAACAACAAGGCGTAATAACGAGGAGCTTTTTTCTTCGCCTTTTGTACAAGGGAGTAATTCACACCCAACTTAATCTCATAATCGACCAGAAAATTAGCATAAAGTCCATACAGCAGAAATTTCATTTCAGTTAATTCAATTGACTTACAGAGATTAACAAATATTATTATTTGACGCAGTCGTTGCCGAGAGACTGATTTTAAGGAACTAATTACATACATACATACATATCTTCACGGTCAGTGGCGTGCCTAGGGTTTCAGAATAGGGCAAGCCCGAGATGCATCATGTGCTTCATTGTTTTTGTAAAAGTATTAATTTAATTAATCATGACTTCGGCACAACCGGTGGACAAGACGAGTGAAAAGAGACCTCCCCGCGTTATTTTTTAACAAAACAATATTTGTCATACTTTACTATTAAAAATGTATAGGCATAAATAGTTTATCAGTTCTTAACATATTAATATGTGTCAGTTCGTTATTTATCCAAATTACTAAAAGAAATCACAGTATTCATGTGTTTTTTGAATTCATGTGTCTTTTATGGCGCCAGTAAAAATTTTTATTCGTCATAACCAGAACAATTCTAAACATTTTGTCATTTGAATTTTAAATAAAATATACAGCCCCGATAATTATAAGCAGTGACAACATAACTTGATGGGAGAACAAACAATAATCCAATTAGTTTCGTAAATATTAATAAATTAATATTTTATAATATTATTATATATGTACATACATACATGCATATCTTGACGCTGTATCCCTAACGGGGTAGTCAGAGAGGACGGAGCGACAAGCATCGCGGTCCATACATACTTCTTTCGCTTCCTTAAATCTCATCATTCCCCTCACACATTTCGCTTAGGTATGAGAGTGCTTTTGACATTTCCGTCGGCTAACACTGGTTATTTGATCTTCATAAGTAAGCATTGGTCTTCCTTGGCTTGTTTTACCACTCGCTTTCGCTCTGTAGATTTTCTTCGTCATTCTTTTATCACTCATTATTTCTATGTGCCCGAACCATCTAAGCATTCCTTTTTTCATTTTTAAAAGGACACTGTCGTGCAACTCTGTCATACTGCTTATCTTTTCATTGCTTATTTTGTCCACAAGGATGACACCGCACATAATATATCTAAGAGATCGGATTTCTACTGCATTTATCTTACTTTCATTCTATTTCGGGCATATCCAGGTCTCGGTACCATACAATAAAGTCGGAACTAACACCGCATGGTGTATGGCCATTTTGGCTGAGTTAGATCTATTCACACTGCCTACTAATGCGGACAGAGCACCGTTCACTTTATTGGCAACTGCTACCCGTCTCTCCAAAATCCCTCCAAAACGTACTCCCCAGATATACAATTTCGTACAATTGGTCTGAATATTTTCTATTTACCCATATCTCACACTTTGTCAACAAAACTAATGTACATCATACATGTACATTAGTTTTGTTCAAATTCATTTTCAATCCCTTCCCTTCACAGTCTTCTTTCATGCACGTAACTAGTGTCTGCAATTCCGCTTCTGATGGTGCTATAAGCAGAATATCGTCAGCGTACAAAAGGCAGCTTAATATCATATACAATCACATATCATACCACTCATACCACCTTTTAATGTCTGGAGGCAATTCTCTGTGACTGTTTACATTTTAAATCACTGTGACAATTTTGATTGAACTACATAACGTACCTACAAAATGTCTTAGAACGACAGTGAACATCAGAAAAGTATGTTTGTCAAATGTTTCTATGCACTATATCTCAAATTCAGTACAAAGAGAAAATTTAATATTCTCGTTTCGTTAAGACTTAATTATTAGTAGTAATTTAATATTATGGAAATTTTAAACATTAATAACCAAGTAACTACATAGTATAAAATAGATTTAAATATCATTACAATTAAGTTTGTATGTATTGTGAAATAACTAGATGAGTTGATCAGTTATTTTATCTACTTATCGGTTAGTGTGCTAAAATGTTTTGCTATGTATTTTTTGTCTTAATAACATAGAATAGAATTGGTAACAATTTTCATACTTACATACTGAACACCATACTTTTATGAACAGGTATTATTATAAAATTGATAACAACCTCAAATAGCAAAATTGTACCTTGGGCAATTGAAAATGCCCAATCTCTTGGACAACCACTAAAGTAAGGAAAAATATCGAATAATATTGTGAACAAGATAATTTAATATATTTGTGGGTTAGACATTAGCTTCATGATAAATAATAATAATACACTCAGACATTTGACACAGCGCCATCTAGTTCCAAAGTAAGCAGCACAGCGCTTGTGTTATGGGTACTAGACAACTGATATCCTACTTCTATATTTTTCTTTTGTAAATAAATACATATTATACATAAACACCCAGACTCGGGGCGGGAATCGAACCCGCAACCCCCGTTTACTTTCCGACGTGCTTAGCCGTTGCGCCACAGAGGTCGTCAAATACAGAATACAATGTTCATGTATGAAACGAATACGTCATTATATTTTTCGAGTAGTTTTTGCCAGAAATTGAAGGACAGAAGTGAGACAAAAAAATTGTAGATCCACTCAGATATTACGATATCTTAGGATATTATTAGATTACTCACACGACCGTATTATTGTTCATCTTTCGATTTTTATAGAAACTAAAAACATTTTATGTTTATAAATATGGATTCGGAATCCTTGACACATAAATTAAACCCATGCTTGACCAAATGCTGTTTTTGTAAAAGTCTTAAATTTCAATTTACTATTTAATATACTTACTTGTAACTAAAGAAGAAAGGGCAACATTATATGGGATACGTGCCCAAAATATTTGTGAGATTTTGATAATTGTAATTATGAGATTTTGATGTCAAAACAAAATCTCACAATTTTGAGTTAGGTCAGTTTCATTATAAGGGTGCGATATATCTAATATATAAAATTCTCGTGTCACAGTGTTTGTAACAAAACTCCTCCGAAACGGCTTGACCGATTCTTAAGAAATCTTGTGTGTATATTCAGTAGGTCTGAGAATAGGACGTAAACTATTTTTCATACCTCTAAGGGATAGGGGTGGTCCACCCCAAAATTTTTTTTTTATGATTTAGCATTAAAAAATACATACAACCCTAAATTTTCAGCCTTCTACCACCAACCCTATTTTTTAATAGCGATATTAGTACTTTAATAATTATGGCAAAATAACATTTGCCGGGTCAGCTAGTAGAAGATAAAATTTACTGCATAGGGGTTAACGGGAGGAAAAAATCGATCTTGTTAGGTCTCGACTCTGAGAAAATTCATTTTCTCCGTGTTCTTCCGTGTTTTTACACCCTTGAAATTGGTAATTGGTAGTGATTGGTAATCTTGCAACAGAATTTACCTTCAATAGTACAGCGGCTAGAACACACCGAAATGCGCGGGTTCGAATCCGGCAATATGGTTAGTCTTTTTTTATGCTTTTCCTTCTTGATTCGAGCAAACTCCGGTCGCCCCAGGTACTATAGTTTGAAATATGTACCCTCTAAAATGCTGTAATACTGTCGATATTTCGATAACACCTTTAGCTACAATATTAGTACTTACTACAATATTAGTATTAGTACTTAGTACAATATTAGTATTAGTATTTGTTAACTGAAATACAAGTAAACAACATAACGTACCGTTTCATTAAAATATATGTTGTAAGGTTTGCAATTGCTCTTTAAACAAACAAATTTTAATTTATCCTGTAAATTAGAGTCGATGCTAAAGCGTACTTTAGCTACAATGCTCTCAATAACAGGTAATCGTTATAAGTGATTATACGTATAAAACACTTCCAAGCAAGAAATTTGGTGAAAAACGTCTCCGCACGCATTAGTTCCGTAGTAATTTCGGGCAAAGTAATAGTGTATACTAATAAAGGCATGTTAAATTAAAAATAACGTTAAAAATGTATACAAAATCTGATTACGTGCTTATGTTTTTTTACGGGTTTGGGATATCAGTTTACGTCTTTGTGTCTTGTCGCTCGATATACCTGAATAAATCGACTGCGACACACAGAGAGAGATAAACAACGAAACTATAAAGATTTCGTTTCTGCAATTTTGTCTAAAAACTACTTTTTCCCATAATCCCTTTAAACTTAAACGTCAAAATGTTCTTGAATAAACTGAAGTGGGCAGTTTATTTTTTTCGTCAGAATATTACATAAAACTTATATTAACCTTAATTGTTTTTTAAAAACTGAACACTTCCAAAAACACACTGCAAATAAATCCTTTGACTATACACTTTGGACACGTTTTGTCGAGAAATTTAATAATCTGAAAACGAATGAGTACGCACGAACATTCTCAACCCTCACGGAACTATAGGACCTCGCAGACTGCGTATTAGTCGTGCGTATACGCGTATAAATGCGACCTTAGAATCAATTGTATTTTATTGAGCTATTTAAGGGTTTACGTATGAAGAGTCGTACGAAATGGTTCTATACAAATTCGAATTCAAAGTTTATCCGGTCTTATTCATGATGCCAATGACTTTTATATAGTCAGTAAAAAGGTTACTTTCAACGAAATTCAATGTGTCACTCACCGAAAAGCTATAGACATATACAATACTAGCGATGGGCTAAAATTTTTTTTACAGGGGTAGAAATTTTTTTGCAAATAAAATACAACTGAGTTACTCGCTGATAATATAGCTTTCTATAGGCGAATGAATTTCTGACATTGGTTGAGTAGTTCTTGAGTTTATCCAAAACATACAAACAAAGTTTACCTATTTACAATATTACTACAGATGTATGTATGGGTTTTATCATTTGATTTGTCTATTTTATTTTCATAGATCAGTAGATTTTGCGATGATATGAGTACGCTTTTCATACATTATCTTTTATAAAAATAGGGACCATTTTATTAAATACAATTGCAATCTAATTAAACTTTATTGTCTTTTTCTGTATTGCTAATAATAGTGCTTTAGTATCTTCCTGTTAACTATATAATTATATTTATATTTTTATCATTATGATTAACTTTAGCTTTGTATGGAAGAGCACATTATGTAGGCAATAGTAAAGAATCAATTTATCTCACAACGAAAACCCCATTTGAATAAATTCAGTGGTTTTGGAGATACCTATAGAGCAATAACGTGAAAATCTCGTTTTGTAACTAAAACTTGTCTTAGTTTAGCTTAAAATTGTGCTCATACCTACTATTTATTAAATGCAATTACTCTCTCTGTCTCAGTTCTTTATAATACATCTAGCTAGTTCATCCTCCAGTACGTGTGAAATCCGTTTTAAATTGCATCCACAAAAGTTTTGGAACTCATCCATTCATTGGAACACGGCGAACAATTTTGGTGCATGTAGTGAGTACGTTAGTACATAGATAGTTCATAGTTCCTGATTTAAATTGATCACAGGTACTTATGATTTTACTTGCCAAAGGTAAGGTTATTTTTAAGTGTTAAAGATTCCGTTTTTTGGAAAATTCACTTCTTCAAAGATATTTCGGAAATTATTTTTTTAAGATTATACATTTAAATAAAATTTCGTGCATGTTATTTCGAATGTTGTGTTGAGGTCACCGATTACAGGTGTTATACCTACATGCTGTATAATAAACATAGCTGTTAATAAATATTATACAGGTTTTAGGTGTTACATAGTTTTGATTAAAATCTAATGCTTATTAGATTCATAGATACATATTTTCAAACTAGCAATTATTCATTTATATATATATTTTGCACTTAAACATCAATTTTTGTATCTTTTACTCGTATTATCCACCGCCGTAAAGACCGGAGTTAAAAACATCGTGGATCATAAAAAAATAAAGTGTGATAAAACCGAGTTCGCATAGCGCGCATTTTAATACTCCTTCGCGATGAATAGTACAAATATTTCAAGAGTGAAAGCTCGTCACGTAGAGGCCGACCTCCCTCGAGGTTCGGGAAATGCCAAGGCGTGCTCGGCTCCGATATGAAATGCTCGAGTCAATGAAGTTATATCGACTGGATGAGCTTAAAAAACGAAACAGACATACATTTTGCCAAGACATTACCATAGGTCATGACAATAAATTATGGTCGTCGTAAAATATATATTATAACACATTAATTTATTTGGAGGTTATTTGCCTAAGTATGTTAGTACAATTAACTTAGGAACTAGTGATAGTAAATATAAAAACACTAGCGGACCCGACAGACGATGTCCTGTCCAAAAAAAAAAAACCTAGAACCTGATCGCAGTGCCACCTACCGGATCTAATTATGAATCTAAACCATCCAAGGACCCACTCAACCTGACAGACGTTCTCTTGCCCGAAATAAAAAAAATACCTAAAACCCGAATGCAGCGCCGCCCACTGGGACCAATTGTGAATATAAACCATCCAGAGCCACTCAACCTAACAAACGTTATTCTGTCCGAATTAAAAAAAAATCCTAGTACCCGATTGCAGCACCACTTACCGGGTCAAATTATGAATCTAAACCATCCAGGGACCCACTCAAACTCAACAGACGTTGTCCTGCCCGAGATAAAAAGAAATTCCTAGAACCCGAATGGAGCGCCGCCCACTGGGACCAATTGTGAATATAAACCATCCAGAGACCCACTCAACCTAACAAACGTTCTCCTGGCCGAAATAAAAAAAATCCTAATATCCAATTGCAGCACCGCCTACCGGTTCCAATTGTGAATCTAAACCATACAGGGACCTACCCAACACACAAAAAAAATTCACCAAAATCGGTCAAGCCATTTAGAAGTTCCCGAAATAAATATATAAATGTTCTAGAACCGGATTACAACGCCATTTACAGGGACCAATTGTGAATCTAAACCATCTAAGAACCCATTCAAACACATACAAATTTCATCAAAATCGGTCAGCCGTTTAGGAAGAGTTGTGACAAAGACACGTACAGAAGAATTATATATATAAAGACAGACTATCTTAGTTGTGTACCTTTGTTACGCAGAATAAAGAAACCCAGCCCTCTTAGGGAGAGGCTATGTTATGTGGGGCTTACCTACCAAAACTCCCTGCGGTGATAGTCTTCGGCGCGTTGTCATTCTATAAGTACCTGTTATACCTGAATACTGAAATGTCAGTTATACTGCAAGTAAATGTAAAATAAAATTCAGTTAAAACAGAACCAAGGCTCTGAATTTTAATCTTTAAAAGTTGGGAGCACAGATCAATTATGTAAAATATCTCATTTATAGAAAAATGCTTGATATGCTACATTTTTATCATTTTATGTTTTTATAAAATGAATTTTATAAATTTAAAAAGCGTGATGTGTGGTGGGATGATGAGGTGAAAGTGTCTGTGTATAAGAAGAAGAAAGTATGGTGGGACTACCTTGCTACTAAAAATGACTGTGGTATGAAGAATTTGATGAAAGACATATAAACTGCAGAAAGCAGAAACGAAGGTACTACTGAAAGAGAAGCGTGAAAGGTGTAAAGGGTATTAGACGAAAACAAGATGTCGGACAACTTCGAGGAAAATTTCAAATTATTTTGGAAAGAAGTACGTAAATACCGAAGTGGTCCGGCACCTTGCAGAATGAATAAAATACGTTCGAAAGAAAACAAGCAAGCGCTTACAAATAAAAAAGATGTTCTGCAGCGATGGAGAGAATACTATGGAGAACTGTATGAGAGTGGCGACTCCATCTCTGATACTGAGAGCGATTCTAATGAATTGCCACACTCGGGTCAGGGACTGGAGGATGCCATTAGTATGAAAGAGATCGAAAAAGTGATAAGAAGTCTGAAATGTGGAAAGGCTGCGGGAAATGATGACGTGACTGCTGAGATGATCAACTATGTTGGTCCTAGGGTCTGGGATGCCTTCTGTGCACTATGCACGCTCTGGTATGTTAACGATGAGGTTTGAAGAAGTGAAAAGCATTAAAAAGACTGCAATAACTTGTCACCATGATGAATGGGGCTCTACAACTGTGCGATTTTTACGCCATTTTTTACCACGTACGGCAATTTTGTGGAACCAACTTATAGCGGCGGTATTCCCGGACCGTTACGACTTAGGGACCTTCAAGAAACGAGCCTACTCTTTCCTTAAAGGCCGGTAACGCACCCGTCATTCCCTGGACGTTGCGGGTATCCATGGGCGGCGATGATAATTTTCCATCGGGTGAAACGCTTGCTCGTTTGCCCCCTCTGATATAAAAAAAACTAACTTCAATTTTGTAATTTCTGCAATACCAAAACCAAGACCGATTTTGAATATAACAACCCAATTTATTTTAAAATTTTTAAAATTTTAATAAATTTAATATATATGAATGCATATACGTCATACGAAAATGTGAATAGTCTGTATCCACTTTTTCTCTTATAAGTTAAGATTAAGATATTATGTGAGCCTAACTTAAAGCTACGCTCACATAATACTTGTCCCATTCTGATATCACACATCTACAATAAAGTATTACCTCCCGCCGTCACGAAATATATTCAGGCGTGCGATTTTAACGTCTCAGGTGTTTCACCTAACCAAAAACTTTCGGCTATTGACCGATCTAATGGTGCATGCTATTAAATACATTGTTTTTATTTACATTACTCATCATCAGAGGTTAGTCCTTACCCATTTGATTTCTAACAAGTATTTTAAGGCGAATAATAATGACAGCATTACTAATACTTAATGCAAAACTTTCAATTTTCGCTTGTTTTATTTATCAATCTACTTTTGATAATATGTTATCTGCTCAGATTTTAATACCATGTCAGTCATCAAAATTACTACTTCTTGCAAAGTATATAAAAACTGACTTTTAAGCGTTGGTCTCAAACTCTACAATTCACAAAACCGCTCATTGCGATATGATCATTAAGTATTAGTTATATTGGGTCCTTACATATGAAATTGGCGTTTTGCACGGGAGGAATACAAAGTCAATTTTTTTTTTGTAAAATATATTTAATTAATCAAAGTATGCACCGTTGTTATCTATGCACTTTTGCCAACTTATAGGTAGTTCATTGATCCCTTTACTAAAAAAACCATGGGTGCGAGAATCAATAAACTCTTTGAAGGCGGTTTGGGCTGCCGCATCGGAGTTGAATTTTTTTCCTTGTAAGAAGTTGTCCAAATTCCGGAAAAAATGGTAATCTGTTGGAGCAAGGTCCGGGGAGTACGGTGGATGTCGCAGACATTCCATCTAACTTAGTGGTTGTTTGTTGTGCAGTGTGTGGTCTTGCGTTGTCGTGAAGCAGCAGTGGCCTAGAGTGATTGACCAATTTCGGTTGTTTAGCAGCTAATTCTTCCTTCATGGTTTGCAGTTGCTGACAATAGATATCTGCCGTAATCGTTTAGCCAGATTTTAGAAAGCTGTAGTGAACGACACCGGCGCTAGTCCAGCAAACACTCACAAGTAACTTTTTCTGAGTCAATTTTCGTTTAGGGCAGGATTTGGCTGGGTCTCCAAGGTTCAGCCATTGCGACGAGCGCTTCCGATTATCGTACAGTATCCACTTTTCATCACAAGTAATGATTCGATTTAAAATCCCTTCATTATTGTGTCGGTTGAGCAAAGTAACACAGCAGTCGACGCGTGTTCGCAAGTTCGATTCACTCAATTCATGAGATACCCATCGTTCAAGTTTTTTTATTTTCCCGATTAGCTTCAAGTGGATTAATACAGTTTTGTCACTTACCCCGAAGCCTGCAGCTATCTCTGAAGTGCTTTGTGATGGATCCGCTTCCACAATAGCCTTTAATTCTTCATTTTCCACTTTGGTCTCCGGCCGTCCACGGGGTTGGTTCTGAAGGTCGAAATTTCCAGACGAAAACGTTGAAACCAAAAACGTACCGTGCATTATTTTGCGACACCAGCGCCGTACACATCATTAATCCTTCGAGCTGTTTCTGCAGCACTGGTGCCACGGTAGAACTCGTACTCGTAAATATACCAATATTTCATGTTTTCCATTGTGCGGTATTAAGCGACGCCAAAGAAAAAAATTATGAGGAAAAAACAAATGAATGACTGTTTTCAAAACTCAAATGTACTAGCTAAATGAATTTATAAATTTGAATTTGGAATTCTTAACCAAAAAGGAGATATTTCAGATCAAATTGGTCAGTACGACAAAACGCTAATTTCATATATAAGGACCCAATATTATGTTTTTTCACATATTCTATATGTAAATTAATATAATCGTAGATTTTGAACATTTACTGAAAATTACTATTAATTTTAATACCAGGCTGTAAAAAAATTATTTTTCTAATGGAATTTCCTGAATTTATGAACATATCCGAACTTGCGAAATTAGACCTTTGGTCTTGGTCTAAATACTGACTGAAATCCATCAAGCAATTTTTCAGTAATGAACAATTCATTGTGAAGCAATTGAAAAAAGTACTAAAATTACTTGTTCCACATTCAAAAAAACCTGAAATCTTATCACTATCTTTAAAACATGATTCTGTTAACGTTTTACAATAACGTAAATAATATTAATTAGCAATAATTGTATGTAAAGAAATACCATTTTGTCGCACATTTTGCAACGTTTTTGATTTCATACAAAATTTTTAAAATTTTTTTTTTTAGTACAAATTTTATCTTAACTGGTAATACATTTTAAATAATTCAAAGTTAGGTAATTAAACATCGAATGTAAATTCCAAATATAATAAACAACAAACGAGTTGTGACGAAAAAATGTTGTTGTTTTATAAATTTTACAGCTTTATATGTTTATTTATTTAGACGGCGGTTTACCGCTATCAACACGGGTGACCGAATCACTATGCTTACTTGTACAGCGACTCATATCGTGTTTACATAGCAGATTTGAGCGTAACGATATCCCATACAAACTGCGTTTCCAAATTCTGCTACATTCAATAATCACAAAAAGCACGTGTCTTTTAAATATTGTAATCGCAGAACTGGCATTTATTACTACTTTGTCATATATTAGCAGACAAATTATATAACCTCTTCTTGCAAATAGATGGATAGGAGACATGACAAGAAGGAAAACTTTTAAAAACCCGTGAGGATACACGTAAAAATCTGAGGTGGAGAGAAGGAAAACTCGAAATGAAACCCGTGAGAAAACACGTTAAAACCAGAGGTGGAGAGAAGGAAAACTCGAAATGAAACCCGTGAGACAACACGTTAAAATCAAAGGTGGGAAGAAGGAAAACTTGTAAAAACCCGTGAGTAAACACGTAAAAATCAGGTGGGCGTGCTGACGCCCCTGCCGTGGTGTAGGCGGGGTGCGGAAGCCGCCACTTCGGAGGCCTGGGGTGTCCTTCGGGGGAAGGCGCCTCATCAATGGCCTCGGGATGGTGCGCGCGGTTGTTCCCGCGCGCCTCCCAGGAGAGCGGGCAGGTCAAACTGCCCGCAAACGGAGGAGGGCCCGGCTCAGGCTGGGCATAGCCGCCGGGGTCGCGGCAGAATGCCAACGCGCTCCCGTTGCCCCGGCATCAAGGCTCTCGAGGAACACCGTCAGGTTTTAGTGGGTAGACTCGGCCTAGCACCCTAATGTCGAGGAGTCCCACATACCCCCCTGCCACCCCCCTACGGCAGGACGGGATGCATAAAGCATTTCCTGACGCAAAAAAAAAAAAAAAAAAAAAAGGGGAGAGAAGTAGGTTAGTAACAAACCTACGGTCAAGGTTTTAAATTTCTCACCTGACTGAATATATATCGCCATCTTTTTTAGTACAGATATTCCCGAAATGCTAATGATATACCAAAGCAATAAGTGACAATTCGTTACTTAACTCTTAGCTGGTACAGGTATAGCGGGTCAACATTGATACAGAGCCAAACATTCTCAGTTCTAATGCTTTAAATATTGATGGTATAATAACGCGCTTCTATGTATTCTTAGTACGTCGCAAATTGCGACTAAGAATGGATGTGGAGCGTTGTAGCTACTGTAGAAGGTGAAGTATGTACTTGGCTGGGCTCAATTTTAACCCAGAATACCAAATATTTACCTTAGCGATGGTATAAAACACCGAGGCGCCACGATACTATAAGTACCTCAGACTGACTAATGAGACTTCGGTGATGACTTCACACATTGACATGTCCTTAGCGTAATAGCATAATATGCAAATACATAAAATTAACTTTATCTGATCACTTTATACATACATACATGCATACATACATACACATATACAGATACATATATATCTTCACGCTGTATCCGCAACGGGATAGTCAGAGAGGACGGAGCGCCAAGCGTCGCGGTCCTTACATACTTCTTTCGCTTCCTCTAATTTCATCATTCTCCTCACACATTTCCGCATAGGTATGAGAATGCATTTGATATTTCCGTCTGCTAACACTATTTAATTTTCATAAATCAGCATAAGTTAAATAAATCTACAGAGCGAAAGTGAGAGGATAAAGAAGCCAAGGAAGACCAAGCCTGATTTATGAAGATCACTGTAATATTTGATTTTCAATAATCGTTCATAATATGATCTTATTATTTACAAGAAATATGGGAACTGCTTCAATAAGAAGTCTGTCGTGTTAAAATTGGTATACAAGTAATAGAATTTCATTTTGCCGGCTTCAAAGCGTATTGAACCGTAAAAATAAAATCCGATTGCTTCTTGGTACAACTCTGTACCAACTGAAGCTGTATCATCTCAGATCTTTTCTCCATCGATGTAGGTCAAATAAAGTTCAATATATGCGATACTTACTATTTAGAAAAACAATGAAAATATTATACGAATGTCCATATTTCAATTTCAACGAAATTTTTATAGAAAAAAGTTAGTGCTAAGTAAAAATTTAGAGTAATTTCTATATCTAATATCTCTACAAAATAGACTTATATTATTTACTATAAACCATTTTAAAAGTTTAGTGAAAACTTTGTATTTAAGCAATCATATAACTATCTAATATTAAATGTTCTTATTTTTTAATTCCAGGTAAAAATATTTCCTTTGGCACGTATGATACATAATTAACTAGTAAAATATTTAAGCACAAGTGAGTCAATAATATATCCGAATATAATAATTGGAACCATCTATGATATTGTCACAAGGTTGACAGTAATTAACATAACTCTTAAGTATTCTTTATTGTTTTTAATAAATTCTGTCGACAAAACATAAATAAAATAAAATGAAACCAATCCTTATATATTAGTGTTATAAAAGCTGCACTTAGTTGTACAAAACTTTGAATACATTCCGTATGCAATATATAAATAAATAGAATACAACATGTAATTCCTTTATATTATATTAATACTGTATGTAAGGACTGCGATGCTTGACGCTCCATCTTCTCTGACTAGAGATACAACGTTAGGGTATATATGTATTTACGAATACACTAATATTTCAAAATCTGCGCTCGCCTCTCAACGAAGCATCCTCAGGGCATTCCAGAGACCAGACTCGGTCAGCAAAATCAGATTCGGTGCTGGTTGGCTGACCGAGTCTGATCTCTAGAATGTCCTGAGGAAGCTTCGTTGAGAAGCGAAACATATTATAAATACAGAGTATTACACGATGTTATCGAGGTATCGGTGCCTAGTGTAGTCGAATGCTCAGGAATAGAAATATTGAACAATGACATATATGTATTTTGTATTTATAGGGTTCCTAACAACAACCTTGATGCTTTTGATGTTTTCTTTTCTACATTACATACAATTTTCACTAACTATGCCTTAAAGGGAAAAAAAGTAATTTTGTGTGGAGATTTCAATATTGATATTTTAAGGAAGACTAAAGTATCTTCAGAGTTTATTAATTTGCTTGCACTGTACAACTTACGTCTTCAGTTTCATAAACCAACACGTGTAATTAGTGGCACATGCATAGATAACATTGCACATAATATCAGAAACTGTAAAGGCGAAATATGCGAACTTGCTCTTTCTGACCATTCCGCCCAAGTACTTAAATGTCCGATTAAGAAACATAGCATTATAAAATACTGGTACACTCAGCAAAGAGATTATTGCAAGGAAAATAAGGTTAAATTTAAGGAATGCTTAAATCAACTTAGTTTTAGTGACGTTTATGAGATAACGGACCCTAACGATGCTTTCTCTCGTTTTCATGAAACTTTTAAACTGTTTTATGACCTATGTTTCCCTCTCAAAAAAGTGAAGAAACTTGTCAATAACCGGCCGAAGTGGGTAACACGAGGTATTAAAATATGTAGCAAGCGTAGAAGGGAACTTTTATGGATATATAGAATAAATACTACATTGAAAAATAAAAATATCTTTAAAACATATTCAAAAAGATATAAATCTATTATAAATCTTACAAAAAAATCACAAAATAGCTATTTTATCAAAAACTCTGAAAGTAAGGTTAAAGCAACATGGCAAGTAATAAATAAAGTAAAAAATATGAGTCTCAAACAAAACATTGATGTAATTAATACCAATGGTAAAATACTTTCAGATCCTAAAAACATGGCAGAAATATTTAATGACTTTTTTGTTGACTTAGTTAAATCTGAAAACACTATTGACATTAATCCAATATTGACATATAATCATTCAAATTCAATCTTTATGACTCCTACAATACCACATGACATTACCAAAATTATTAATACTCTAAAAAATACAACAAGTGCTGGTTATGATGATATAACAACAGGGATAATTAAAGATGTTTCTTGCATAATCTCACCGAGCTTAAGTTACTTAATTAACAGATGTATAGAATATGGCGTCTACCCCGATAAATTAAAATTAACGTTAATAAAACCGCTGTTTAAAAATGGTGATAGAACTAATATGTCTTGCTACAGACCTATAGCGTTGATTCCAATATTTTCTAAAATATTTGAAAAAGTAATTTATTCCTCATTATATACATTTTTAGAAATTAATAATGTTTTTGTGCCTGAGCAATACGGTTTTCGAAAAAACAAGTCAATAAACACCGCGATTTACAATTTTCTACACACTGTTATGACTAATATGGACAAGCAACTTCCAACTGTTACCATGTACATGGACATGACAAAAGCATTCGGTCACGTAAATCATAAAATTCTTCTTCAGAAACTATTTCGATGTGGTGTAAGAGGAAACATACATAATTTGATGGAATCTTACCTTAAGAATAGACAATGTGCAACACAAATTAATAAAATATGTTCAATAACAAAAAATAAGGTTGCGCACTTATCGAACTATCGAAATGTTGAAATCGGAGTACCGCAGGGTAGTGTTCTGGGGCCATTATTATTTTTAATTTATGTAAATGATCTGACATCCATAACTAAACATCAAATGACATTATTTGCTGATGATAGTACCGTTTTATTTGTAGGTGATGATGCAAATTCAAATATTTCTTTTGATATTAACACTTCTTTGACATTAATAATTAATTGGCTTGAGTCGCATAATTTAAAAATAAATATTGACAAAACAAAAATTACGAATTTTAGGCAAAGGCTTAATCGAACAAATGATATCGATATTACATTTAAAAATAAGCATATTAAAGAGAAAGAGGAAATAAAGTTTTTAGGGTTGTATATAGATCGAAAATTAAACTGGAAAAATCATGTGGATCACGTTTGCAAAAAATTAAATCAATCAGCATATGTTTTATACAGATTCAATAAAATAGTAAATGAATCAGCAGTCCTTTCCGCATATCACGGTTATGTTGCGTGTGTTCTTCGATATGGTCTGATATTCTGGGAGACAATTCGACGGACAATGAACTTGCTTTTAAAGCTCAGAAAAGGTGTCTTAGATCGATCTGCAATTTTAAAATGATAAACTCATGTAAACCCTACTTTAAAAAGCTAAATATATTACCTCTTCCGTGTATGTATATATATGAATGTGCTATTTTCGCCAAAACCAACATTGATTTATTCCAATTTCATAAAAGCGCAAGACATTTGGATAAAATGAAAGTAAACCCACACAAAACAGCTTTGTTTCATAAAAGTGTTTTTTGCGAAATACCCAATATTTATAACAAACTTCCTAGAAATGTAAAGGAGATCAAAAATCTAAGCTTATTTAAAAGGAAATTATTTAAATTACTCATAGATAAGTGTTATTACAATGTACATGATTATTTAAATGATAAAATGTGACCGCATGCCATAACATAAATATAAATAACGTTACTTTCTTTGTATTTCGTTGTTTTCTGTGATTATTGTATGCCTCTGCGGCGGGACATAGCTGAACCTATGTATATTATGTTATCTTTTACTGTACCTATGTATCACAATAAAAATTATTATTATTATTATTATTATTATGTGTCGATTGGTGGTTTTTGGAGTTTGAGCGGGAAATGGCTAAAGATTTTAAGAATTCATCACGATTTCTATTTTTTTTTTAAATTCATTCTGAACAGAACAGACTGGCCATAATGAAAATCATAGGAAATAACACTTTTAATTGTTACTTTTTCTTATGCAGCGAACCAATCATTCGAACTTTTTAAACTTATCTTGTTTATTTGTTAGACATTACAGAACGTATTAAAAATGGATAACTACAAAAATACCACAATTTTTCGGTTTTTTAGGTTTATTTACTTCAAAATGAAAAAAGAGTATTATGTAAGTGTATTATGAGTACGATTTATTTATTACAGTCGAATTTGTATTATAGTTGTTTTATGAAACCTACAGACAGTAAGAACTATGTAATGAATTCTATAAAATTATTTACTTTGTCAAAACCCTTTTGTTTATATTTGACACATCCAATTTTTATAGTTATTAAAAAAATATCGTTTAAAGTTTCACAGTACAGAACTTAATTATGTAGTTAGTTATGTAGTCACCTTTAAACATATTTTTTATTGTACCCAAAAGTAGGCTTCGTTAGAGCTTTGTCATTATTATCTACCATATACATATTATGAATGTATATATACATATGTGGCGGTCATCACTCCATAGGAGTATACGTTTTTCATTACTCTGTATATGTCAGTTTTTTTTCCCTTGTTTTGCTAAATATTGCTCTATGGAATGAATCCTCAATATAGATTTTCCATTAATATATTACTTGACTGAAATGGTAAATTAACCATTAATCCAAAAAATATAATGAGAATCTTGAAGCCTACTTTATTAATGGAAAATGTTTGCTACGTAATTACTACTTTCAATCACTAAATTGAAATTTAGACGTTTGGTTCCTTTTTCGACTTGTAACTGAATTAGAAATAATTTTATTTTCCTGTTATCGATATTACATTGCTATCATTTATATAATATATGACGTTTTACATTAGGATATTACATCTTGCGTAGTTTTTTTAATCATCCTGTCATTATGGTACTTTAATTATAGATAGCCATACCTGGAATATACTTGTATTAATAATAGATATAAGGAATAAAGTCCTTGACGCGCCACTCTCCATGTGATAAAATCGAGAAAGTTACCGGATTCGTATGTAATATTACATCATTATCTGCATTTCTTGAGGAAGGTATATATTAAAATTTTCCATAACATTGAAAGTTGGAGTTGAAAATTAGCGAATAAAGCCGAGAAAAAGTTGCCCAACAGTACATTTTCGTAGAATATTGAGTACAACTTTCTAAAAACAAAATTGCAGCCGAAGCTTCAAGAAACGAGCCTACTCTTTCCTTAAAGCCCGGCAACGCACCCGTGATTCCCGACGTTGCGGATGTCCATGGGCGGCGATGATAATTTTCCATCGGGTGACGCGCTTGCTCATTTGCCTTCTCTGATATAAAAAAAAGCTGTATCAAGTTAATAATTTCGCGAATAACAGGACCAGGTGCAGGGTCTGTCCGAATCACTACCATCATCTTTTATTGGAATCGGAGAGATCGTTTAAAAGACATTGATGTCCTCACCTTGCTCTCCTTTACACATCTTTAAAAATATAATGTACACTAGAAAAAATATATGTTTTTAAAAAAAATTGACGGCATGGAAACCGGAGGTTATCAAGTAGTTATCCCAACATTAAATTACAAAAGTCAAGTGTTCAATTGTTCTAGACATTTTCCATTTAGCCATATTTCATACTTTGTCTGTACATCTTCTCTTTCAAACACCAGAACCTTAGTTTTGTTCACATTCATTGAATATGATATAGTTTGTTGTCGGTTGTTTCCTGTGAGTATAGGTTATCTTTTCGAAATGAAAGTAGATTTGACGTTCAAAAGTACTTTCCAATTGAGTTTACTTGAACTTGATTTAACTTTGACTTACTCGCTAGTAATGCGGTTGAACATCAGCTGCATGGTTGTGTTTCTATATGGTAAGGTAGACGGTAGATTTCTGGCACAAGAGGCACAACAATCCTCAGGGCTGCTAACGCATTTGCAATCTGAAGCGATATTGTAAATGATATTGTTAATATTTGAAATTACGTAAATAATATAATGTAACAGATAATATTAATATTTATTTTTTAAATAATACTATATATGTAATAATTTTTTGTATACATATCTTCACGCTGTATCTCTAATGGGGTAGTCAGAGATGTAGTAATTAATTATAGTAGTAATTTTTTATATATTAATAATATAAAAATGTATACGAGTATAATACATAAATGTCCATGGGCCTCAGTCCATTTGACATTAGGCGAACTGCTTGCACGTTTGTATTCTCCGTAGAGTAATATATACATAATTATATTATTATGTATATCATACGTATCTAAATTTGCAATCTTTCGATAGAATACAGAACTGTTTTTATATCATTACAGAACACTATAACATTAGTTAATGTCTGCACAGACATTAGCCTTCCTTTAAATCATTGTATAAACTGGCTAACAAGCCGCATAATCCCCATAGATTTATGCATAACATGACAGTGTTATGCTGAATCAAGCGTAAGTAATGCATAGCAATCAGGATAGTCATACACTAGAATATAGCGAGCGCAGTTGTATTGTAAACCGCAATAAACATTCGTAAATTAACTTTATAGGCTGTGTGTGATAAATGTCACAATGTACAGTATTAAAATGGGAGTATATTTTTGTTTAAAGTACTAACGGAATTCGCGATCATTATTTTTTCGTTCGTATTTATTCGATTTGTTTATTATAAGTTACAACTTATAATAGATTTCGAAGAATATCAAAAGGTTCTTTTTAAATAACGTAAGAAAATCGTAAAGGGGAACAAAGTTATCAACATTGGTATTGCCAAGGACTAGATAAAATTATAAGAATGTAACACATATTTAAAATAAGAGTTTAAGAGGCAAAAGAAGTATACAAGGATTGCAATGCCCGACGAAAGTCTAAGGCTTACTTAATAAGTTCAAATAGAAAATGTTTGCTGACAGAAATGTCAAAAGCACTCGCATACGTGGGTAGAAATAAGGACCGCATTGGCCCTCCATCTTCTCCTACTATCCGGTAAATAAGGATATATACGTACATAATTTGTGAGGATATATGTTATGTATATAAAATACGAGTAAAACTGCCAAGATTTTGTCTCGCAATTGGTATTTAATGTCGTAACATGGAATAATGTTAATAAAAAAACCTAAAAAGCACGCTTTTATCACGCACTAAAAATTAATTGAAAAGCCATAAAAAACACGCTTTTAGCACTCACTAAAAATTAAAAAAATAATTAAATTAAATAAACTTATATTTATTACGATAAAATGCATGTCACCTTTACCAATATTTTAAAGGAAAAGCAAACTTTTTTTTATCAATACATGACGGATGACAAATATGCTAGGTAGTTATTAGTGAAATTATCACTTCTTTTATGTCAAATGACTAATTCAAAACGTGTGAAGTGCTTTGTCTAAATTAATTAAAAGTTAACATAACCAAAAAGTGCTCCACGTTTTTTGAATAACTAGTTCTTCTTTGGGAGTCCGCCATATTGGCTTTAGAATGACGTCACTTAGCTATCCATGCATTGTCATCCAAACTAAACGTATATGCAAAATTTCGGCTCAACCGGAAACCGGGAAATGGGTCAAATTTAACTTCCAAGATTTTTTTTCATAGTCACAGGTGAAGCTAACAAAAGCGCGTTACAAAAGGAAACCAACGTCGGTAATGCTTTGTAAAGAATATTTACAGTTACCTATTGAGAGTTTTTTTAATTTATCGTTGAACGTTTGTATCATCACGATTTTACCGTCTACGATACACTAGGTGAGCAAAATGTCTTTTTATTGTGACGCGGAAAAAGATGCTTTTTCAACGTCCACGGCATGATGTTTTCGTGGACGGCAAAAAAGCGTCTTCATACAACTGCATATATTTTGTTTCTTCATTGTAATAATATAGTACATTATAAAAGCTGCAATTAACAAGTACTTTTTCGCTGGCGGTGCTATAATTTCAAAATATAAGCAATAAGCGGACCGAAGTTACCTGTGGGTGCGATCTTATTCACTTTAATCATACGGTATGATTATTTATTTTGGTTCTAGATGTCTAGTATGATTCACACCAGACATCAAACAAACCCAATCTCCTTTTATGCAAAACCCTCTTAAGCATGATTCACGTTACACCGTGTCGGGGCCGGGCCGTGCCACGGTCGGGGCACGGTGAAACATCTATAACATACTTTTGTATGAATTAATTCATATTCGACTGGGCCGAGTCCGTGCCACGGCCGGGACACGGTCGGAGCACGGCGTCTAAATGTCAGTGGGTATTTTTTCTCGCCTCTGACCCGGCCCGGCGACAACAACGACGAACTAAATTGCATTATAACACACTTTGTTTTATCTCTTAAGCTATAAATGGAAACTAATAAAAATATAAATGAACAAGAAAATAGGAATAAAAAATAGCCAGATACTTAACAACACTCAGTATAGTATACACGGACACGGGCTTGCAATAATTACTCATTAACAGCCCGGTGTAACATGAATTATACGTCCGGCCAGCACAAGGTGGAACCGACGCGGTACGGGCAGGGCCCGACTCCGATGCGGTGTAACGTGAATCATGCTTTACGCATCTATTTCTTGAATGTCATTGACTCCGTCTGCTATATACATTGGTATATCTACACATTTTACCATTTAAATAACTGAAAACACCAACACTGTAATGAGTATTGTAAACTTTTTAATTTGAAAAGTTTGTTCATTTTCATTCGTAAATGTCAAGTGAAAATATTTCATTTTCTAAATGCAACGTTTGACTTCAGGCCAAGAGAACGGACGGCGGATGACACGGTCTGCTTCATTGTTTATCTGACCTTAATCCTCCTTTTTTTCACAGGCTGCTTACAGTGTGACAGATATATACGGATGTTTAAAGTACGTTCCCGTCGCGATGTTGTTGTTTAGAATAATTATAGACATTAAGACATTTAAAAAAAATGTTTTTACTCAATGTTTATATTACACGGTTAAATTTTTCGAATATTCTAAACGTATTTTATTACGATTTTATCAAATTGATAACACTTAGTTTATACATTTTTATGAATGTCACATTAATTCTGCTAAATAAGTTTATTACTGTTCGCTTTGTATAATATCGAGAGACCGTTATTTTGTAATGAGTTTTATTTGTAGTAAAGTACATTGAGCCTGACCAGACATAATTTTTTTATTCTGCCTACACAAGGAACACGATCAGAATAATGCTCAGAGATTTTTACGCCTGAAATGCATAAAAATATTTTACAAATTTATAAACAAGGTGATACATTTCATTCGTAAAAAATATTATCTCAGCCAAAGAGATGCCAATATACATAAATAATGGAACGCCAATATTTTTTAATTCTCTTTTCACACGCTTTTCCCAATGAAGTCATACATTGGACTGGAAAGATTTAAATATTCACAATGGCTTATTTCTGATTACTTTATAATCTGTCCTGTTCCTTAGCTGAAATCACATGCAGACCCAAGCCAATCGAATTATGCAAATCAAAAAAGCATCGAATAAAATCAATAACAAATGTTCAGAGAACCACATACATAGTATGACCTCAAAGTAATAACTAAGCTTGTGCTATTATGTTCAAAATATAACATAATTTGCCAATGAATATGAAAAAATTACCGAAGAATTATTTTAGAAAAAGTTGTATATTTGGCTAGTTAATATTACTAGATTAACGAACACCTGAATAATTTCATTCTTTTTGGCATCCTTGTAATATTACTCATAAGGTAATTGAGTAATTTGAATTGAAATGTCACACAACTATATGAGTACCAATTGACACCCAAACTGTATTTTTACAAAATTTCGGTTTAATGTTTCGTAATTTAAAAGGGAGTAATGGAATCTTTATCAGATTACTCATCTGTTTGTCCGTCTGTGCGTCTGGCTATCTGTTACAAATGAATTTCTTAGCTTACTGAGCTGTATAACGTACAAACTTGCAATTTTGCGTAATAATATTGTAAATCCCATAAAGTTTCAGACAGCCTGTCTCGCACTACTAAATGAGGCAAATAAAATTAAATAAAATGTAAATGTGTGGGTTTTATTTTCTAAAGAAATGACGGCTGTTCAGCTTATCCGATTATAAATGTGTGTCGTAGGTAAAATTAAGTCTGATTATCTAATTTGCCTCACTATTACTGCTTACAAGGTGTCTTGAATTATTTATAAACTCTATGGTAAACCCAAATATTTAGCATTAGTTAAAATTTTAAAATATTCATAGTAGAATTATTAGTGTTTAAGAATAAAAGAAAGGGCAAATTAGGTAAATACAGGATAATGAAAGTCATAGAACTCCAAGGATTAAATTAAGAAATCAATGCACGCTATGCACAAACGAATTCAGACTTGACCAATTTTTTTAAATGGATTTACCATAAGAGTTAAGAAAGGAAGGAAGTTAATTATAAACTATTTAAAAGTATCAAATTGCCGTCAATTGGTCAACATTTTGTTCATACGTTCAATAATTTCATGCATTCTTACATTTTCCACTAACGGAAATGATAGTAAACAACCGTACTCAGAAATCGAACACATGACCCTCGGTTCGTATAATCAGTATAATCTAAAAATACACTGAGAAAAGGATTTTAATATTAACTCTAAAACATAGGAAAAGACGAAATAATTTTTTTTCAGCATAAGTGGAGCGAATGCTAGTAACAGAAGAAATTACAACCCCATTTTATTGAGTGAAAAATTGTAATCCGTATGTTTTGTCATGTACTATACGTGACAATAGCGCACCCCGCGGCTCCGGCTGACACCTGACGGGTGTCGCGTGACGACGGAGATTATTGGCACTGTAAATCAACCAGATTGGACACGTTCGCTAACCAATATATCACTAAGGGTACGATATTTTAGCCAGGATAGGTAACAATGTATCGTAGAGCAATTTTTCGGACGATGTCTCTATTTTGAACGGCAACGGTCTGGTAACAGTTTGACATATAAAGTGCAATATCTATATTTATCCTATAGGTGTTACGGTTTCTATATAATTCTTATACCCGTAGTAGTTTTACATATTTTTTATATTTTTAGCAAGTAGCAAGTAGCTGCACTTAATACATGTAAACATGTAATAGTTGCCACTTTCAAGATTATTTTCTATAGATGTACAAACGGTGAAGTCGGTGAACACACTTGATACTTTGTAACACCTATTGAAACTACCTATGAAGATATCTAAGTAAATAAATAAACGATTTAATTGAGACGCTTGTAGCATAGTGATGTTTCGGTTTTGATAAGATCAGCGATTACGGTTAATTAATGTATGCACGATCACCTAGTGAATTGGTAATTACGTGACAACCGTATCAAATTTCTATAGCTATTACTATTGTGTACGGTAATAGGTGTTAAGGGAATTTATGGACGACTTGAAAGCTCTCACTGTAAGTTGGCCATAATTTTTACTTTCTCCAATCCACACTGCATACCTAGATAACGATCCATTTTATTCTCATCTCATGGGTGAGAAGAAGTTTGTGCCTTTCCAAAGGGATAGTGTTAAAAAAATTGACGTCTAATAAGAATACGAAAGGTGCTATAAAAATAAGTAAGTCTACACACCAACGATATGAACTCAAGAAATCCTCAAATTTTTATTAAGAGTATCCTAAAATGGACTACGTTAAAAACCCCTAGTCCGTTTTAATCCAGCGTTTTCCAAAGGCTGCGGCAACCGTTTACGATCAAGAGGATCTTAACTCGTTTGCCACCTTTATAGCATAAAAAAAACTATTATAGAGGCACACGATAAGATGTATTCAGACCTGAGAAGACTGACCACTTCGGGCATCCAATGTCCTTGGATATATCAGATAACAAGTCAAACTCGAAGTAACTTTTAAATATTCATTTTTTATAATTCTTCTTCTTCTCTCTGGCTGCTTGTATCCCGTACAATTTGGGGTCAGGCCTCCTTGTACATGTACACCACAATATACGATTTGTGTTGTCTCAGTACCAATATCTACCAGTTCCAGGTTTTTTCTTAACAAATAATTTGGCTCCAAGTCGTGGAAGGCCTGGATCTATTTTTCTATCTTCAGTCTTCATTATTCTTATTGTCATATGGTCTACACTTTTTCTCATTACATGGCCATATCATCTCCGACGATTTTTGTGAAATTGGTCTCCAATTTTGGTGACTTTGAAGCTTCTCCTTATAAATTCATTCTTTATTATATATCCATTCTAGTAACTTCACGTAGCGTAACATTTCGATATCCGTAGTATGAAGATTTTGTTCAACATAGCCTTTTCACTGGCTAGCATTTAGAGCCATACAGAAGAGCTGGTCTCATTACTTGTTCATGTGCTTTGCCTTTTACTTTGGTTTTCATTAGCATTCAGGGATCACAGAGGACATCTCTCATGAGCTTCATTTTATCGAGGCTGTAGTGTTTCCATTCTGTATAACTTTCACAGATCTAACTTTAAGTACCACAATAGATTCAATATATTTGAATTTAACTACTTTGTACAGTGAAACCCTTCTAATAGTTAGTGTATTATTAAATGTATTGTCAGAGAATTTGTAGTACAGAGTACATTCGGTCTCACTTCTGCTAACTCTAAATCCTCTTTTCTGCCAAGCTTCCAAATCCTTGTACTCGTTGAAAGAATTCCCCAACATGAACTATGTCATAGGCGTATAAAGGAATGTCCACGGCGGCTGATGTTACATGTCTTTTGTGATATAGATCATAACAGGATTAAAAAGTAATAGATTTAATATCGATCCCTAAAGGACAGCGATCCTTAACTAGAAATGTTACATCAAAATAATCGCTTGTTCACGCTGAGCGAAGGTTTCTGGTTATATCGCAGTATAGATCTTTTAGCAAGTCAAGTGCTTGCTCCTTTAGCGCTTGCAATTTTCCTAACCAAAAGGCTGAAAATGTGCTCTTAGAATTTCGTCATGTTTAGGTGGACGACAGGTGTCCGTCTGTTTGTGTGTTACAATTTATTTATTCCATCACCTTTACAAATACTGAGTTCAAATTTAGTACAGAGACGTATATTAAATCCTGCCCAAACTCAGAAAAGAATAACAAATAATGAAATTCTAAATAAATTATTTGGTTTGATTGGTTTTCTGCTACTTTTGTTTTGTCCTACGCTATGGAACCCTTAATTAATAACATAACATAACATAACTTCATGCTGTATCCCCAACGGGGTAGTCAGAGAGGACGGAGCGCCAGGAGTCGCGGTCCTTACACACCTCTTTCGCTTCCTCAAATCTCATCATTCTCCTCACACATTTTCGCCTAGGTATGCGAGTGCTTTTGACATTTCCGTCTGCTAACACTCTGGCTATTTGATATTCATAAGTCAGCCTTGGTCTTCCTTGGCTTCTTTTACCACTTACTTTCGCTCTGTATATTTTCTTCGTCAGTCTTTCATCACTCATTCTTTCCATGTGCCCAAACCATCTAAGCATTGCTTTCTTCATTTTTACAATAACACTGTTCTGCAACCCTGTCATACTGCGTATCTCATCATTGCTTATCCTGTCAGCAAGCGTGTCACCGCAAATATTTCTGAGAGACCGCATCTCCTCAGCATTTAACATACTTTCACTCGATTTTGGGCATATCCAGGCCTCACTACCGTACAACAAAGTTGGCACCAACACCGCATTGTGGATGGCCATTTTAGCAGTGTTAGATATATTCACACTACCCACTAATGCGGACAGAGCACCGTTCACTTTATTGCCAGCTGCTACCCGTCTCTCCACATCCAACTCACATCTTCCATCCCTCGAAAACGCACTCCCCAGGTACACAATTTCATTCATCTGTTCTAGACATTTTCCATTTACACAAATCACACATTTCGTTTGTACCGCTTCTCTTTCAAACACCAGAACCTTAGTTTTGTTCACATTCATTTTCAATCCTTTTACTTCACAATCTTCTTTCATGCACGTGACTAGTGTCTGCAACTCTGCTTCTGATGGTGCTATTAGCACAGCATCGTCAGCGTACAATAGGCAGTTTACCACTGTGTCACCACATCCCATACCACTCATATTACCTTTCAATCTCTGGAGGCAACTGTCCAAATACAGCACGAATAGCCAGGCAGACATCACGCAGCCCTGTCTGACACCAGAACAGACTTCAAACCAGGGCGACATGTCCCCGTCTATCCTTACACAGGCTCTGTGGTCTCGATATAACGACCTCACAGCCTGCTAATAAGTATCCGAAAAGCTCTTAATAGGTTTATAAAGTATCTGACTAGCATAATCTTGAACCTTTTGCTTAACAAGTACGTGTTTCACACCAAGAGACCCGTGAAGTTGATACTATCCATACTAATATCATAAATGAGATAGTTTTTCACTCTGTCTGTCTGTCTGTCTGCTTGGTTTTCACGGCTAAACTGCTGTACCGATTTGGATGAAATTTGACATGGAAATAGTTTGACACCAGGAGACGGACACAAGCTTCTCTTTTTTCAAAAATCTACCCATAAATGGATGAAAAGGGAGATGAAACTTTATAGGGGAAATGACAAACCGCTGAACGGATTAAGATTAAATTTGATACACTGACAAATATTTTCTATTAAAAAACCATGATTTTTTTTTATAAAAGATCTACTCCTAAAGGGGTGAAAAAGAGGATGAAATTTTAAAGTGCAAATGCTAAATCGTTGAACCGATTATGATGTAATTTGGTACAGAAATAGTATGTGTCCGTAAACAAATGTACTAAAGTACATTAAAATTTTATATATGTGACATCATCATAAATCCAATATGGCGGATGTTCCATAACAGAAAATAAATTTTTCGTTCAACACCAACAATATGGGTATTAAATGAAATGGAATTAGCATGGGAAGGTTTATGTATATATGACGTCATTATAAATTCAATATGGCGGATGTTCCATATTAAAAAATAAGTTTTTTGTTCAACACTAACTAACATTATGGATACAGAATCTTTCGATAAATACGTAATGAAAGTAGACAGACTCGTTCCCTATTCTTCAATATTCGGAGAACTGCGCTGTGTGATTATTCATGTTCACCACTGACGAAACAAAATTATCGTCAATAATTAATTAATACTCTATTCACCTTCAAATTCATAACTAAGGTTGTCTTTATCTCATAACTTTAATAAATTATTGTAAGAATCTTACAATTTTGTGGACACATTAAAAGCATGTTTCATAATTCTCATTATGATTCAGTGAATCATAATTTAGAGGAGCACACATTTTAGAGGAGCATCCCAACTTGTGCAGTGCTCGCTTCATACTAGGGTTTTTTAAAAATATTTATTTCAATTTTGATACCGTAGTGTTCAGTTTCTACTTATTGAAATTAATGCATATTGGCACATGACCAAGTAAATGACGGAAGATACCTATAGCCTAATTTCACCAATAATAATATAATACAAAATAAATGATAATAAAATAAGTAATTTATTTGTTTCACAGAAGAACATATTGCATTACATTATACCATGCATATCCAATATAGGTACTGACAAGGTCAAACTTGAAAGACAAAAAAAGTTTGTGGCTCAGCTTTGATTACTGGTGAATAACTCGCAAACCGATATTTGTTATCCATTTCAAAAGTACACCTAATAGTCACAATCAATGTCACTATATACAAAGTTAAAGATTCAATGAAAGATTTATCAGGTAACGATGTATCACAACCTGGATCAAAAACAGGGGCTATAATATTACCAAGATTTATCAGAAACTTGGTAGATACACACACACATCGCACAATTTCAAAATTACTGTAACGAATACCTGCCCACAGAGAAAGCACTTTATTGGCGTCAAATGTGTTCTTCTAGAGGAGTACCAAGGAAGTCTGCTATTGTTGTGCAAATTTGTGCTCGAACACTAGAAGAAATGAACATACTGTCGACTTATAGATTAAGGCTGTTCCAAATTTTAGAAGCAGCATACTCAAAGCAGTTTATTGTTCGTGAGGGAGAATAGACGGGGACATCTAAAAGCTTACCCTACTTTTAACCCAGGCTGTTGCATTTTCAAAGTCAATTTATGGTACAGATAAGATGGCGCATGACTATTATAAAGCGAGTATAGAATGCAAGCATAGAGTCCTCGAAGTTGCCTTGTTAAGAATTTTATTAGAGATCAGTTGTGAAGTAATGAGATCCCGTCCGCGGATCTCATTACTTCAGAACTGTTCATAACTGACTGTCTTAAAGGCGTATTAAAGATAATATCTCTAACTTTTTCTAAACCACGCAACGGATTTTGATACGGTTTTCACTATCATTTAGAGATTTTTTTCCGAAAGGTTTATGCGTGTAATACATGCACATTATAGTAGAGAAAAGCCGAGAATTTCAATAATTTCAAAGATATCAAGAATATCATTTTATAACGTGTAGGCATTACATTTAGTAGTGTAGTAGGTATATATAAATACCCTACTGCTTATGTTTGCCTTTTATGCAATGTTTAATGTTTTCCATAAAGTACTACACTATCACGTGTCAATTGTGGCAAATGATCATAAAGAGTAATAAAATTTCCTACGTTGTAGTAGACCACTATACCACACACCTACAATTGAGGTGCAATGTATGCAAGCACAGAGCGAAGCTTACGTTCTATATGTACAATATATTGTATTGTACTTTGGAGGAGTACGTAGATAGCACTGTGACGACTGACAGCTAGCAGTTTCTCATTAAGTGCAGGAAACGACGCCTAGCCTCACGCCCACCTTCAGAATAGCACGGAATTTCAACAATTTTCAACAGTTAGATACGTAAATATTTATTAATAAAATAAAGTAAATACGGAATATCACACTTTTCTTAACTAAAAATGTGTTATTCTTTATTTAAATGTGAAAAAGATCGAATTAAAAAATGTTGCCATGTTTTACATTAAGTCGATGTCAAGTTTGTGGGACTCTGTTAAAGAATCTCATTAGCATGTAATCAACTTAGTATTTAAAAAACTGTGGTCGTAATTTTAAGAATAATCGCATTCTCAATTAACCTGACAACTTTTTAACAGTTAGTTGTAACAGATCTTTCTCGCTTAGAAAAATATAAGATATCTTCTTCGTTTGGTTTTTTAAATGTGACTAAAAGTACTAAGCACCCATAAATCCAATTGACAAATACATATTTACATATACCTGTGCCAGTATTTGTATAAATCCTTAGCAATGGAAATAAACCAAGAAATTCTGTATTTAGTGTACTCGATACACTTAATTTTATATGTATATGTTATCGCATGACATGTAAAGGACCAGTACAATCCATGTGGCAAAGCGATGGATTACGCCTGTTAAATGAATTTTGTCCATTCTATATTTAGCGATGTTAATCCTTCAGTACAACACAGAACATTTCGGTTCGCAAAGACATTGTCGCAGCTAATTTACATTACTTCATACGTACATATCATGCTGTATCCCTTACTAGGTAGCCTGACTGGGTAGAGAGGAGTTGGCAAATTAAGTTACATTATTTTCGATTTTCTTTTACACAAAACGAAAGCATCAAAGAGAAACTTTTGAACTGATTTCAAAAAAGGAGGTTCTATGTCTTTGTTTTTTTATGTATATTCAACGATAACTACGTCAATTGCGGACCGATTTCAAATATTCTTTTTCTGTTGAAAGGGTACTTTTTATACTTTTGAGGTGGTCCCTTCATCTTGGACTTCATAGACACACCAAATAACACCAAATACAGTGAACTGGTTATAACCTTTATTTATATTAATGATTCTCTTGTATATCGTTGCGCTCGAGAAATAGAAAGAAGTTAATTGTAGATATGCACTAGATATTTATTTAAGCCGAGGTCACTTAAACGGAGAAAATGAAAACATTTTTAGAAATAAATTAAACCGCTTTAAAAAAAAACACTGAAAAGTACAAAATAACTATCCCTTACTAAACAAAACTCAAGTACAATAAAAATAACTTTATAAATACGATACATATACCTACATTATTAAATTTGACATTTATTGAAGTCGGTGTGCAAATGTTCACATTTCGTCTTGACCTTTTCTCTTTCAAACATGAGAACATTAGTTTTGTTCACATTAATATTCAATCCTTTCACTTCACATTCTTCTTTCATGCTCGTGATTAATGTCTGCAACACTGTTTCTGATGTTGCTATAAGCACAGGGTCGTCAGTGTATAAAAGACAGTACCTTTGTGACATCACATATCATACCACTCTTACTACCTTTCAATGTATGAAGGCAACTGTCCGAAGACATTACGAATAGCCAAGCCGACATCACGCTGCCCTATCTAACACCTGAACAGACTTCAAAACAGGGTGACATATCACCATCTATCCTTACACAGGCTCTGTGACCACGACATAATGACCACACAGCCCGCAAAAGACTCCACAATATCTTTTGCAGTACTTTATCTCATAGATAAACAAAAACACTTTTTACATATTGTTACGAGCTAATAAGATGCCGGTTAAGGGTGCAAAGAGTTTATTTTTCTTCGTATAAGTAGATGTCAAGAACACGCGAACTTAATTACGGCGGCTCCTAATCTTCGTAGTCGCCCGCGAAGCAGGTACTCGCGTAGTAGTCACCGAAGGTACACGCTTCACTCAGTAACAACGTTCCCGAATCGCAGAGTTCTTCTATCCAAGGTCGTCGCAGTAGTCGCCGTAGTAGTCTATGTATTTCGCCTTGATGTCGCCTCGATATGTCGCTTCGAACGATAGTTGAGAAACACTAACTTTGCGGCGGACACGGAGCTCTATTTATAGTCGGATAAAACGAGGGTGGAACTTTCTAGTTAATTACGCTCGCTAACAGTAATTCGACATTGCTCTCGACGCCGCCTCTTTGCATGAGTCATAGGTACTGTAACGAGCATATGGTAGTCCTTTATAAAAATAAGCATATTTCAGGCTATAAATAAACGCGTATAACCATATTTTAAGTAACAAAAGGACGAGAGCTGTTGTTCTAAGCACCATGGGAAAGCGAGTGCAATAGTAAAACGATTTACAATTTTTTGTTATATTCGACCGTCTCATAAACCATGCTTAAGCACTTACAAACGTTCAAGTAATTGAAAGACAAGTTTGGAGAAAACGAGAGATATCGCCACATGTGCAAGTTCTTTGTCTCCAACTATCGGTATAGTCATAAATTTAACAAGTTTATTAGGGCCTAAGTGTTTTGAGGAATATTAGAAATATTTGACATAAAATTGAAATACTACAAAAAATAAATGTTTGCGAGTTTTGGAGAGAGAGCGAGGCGTTGGTTAAGGGACTGGACTTTCAGCCACGGCGGAGGATGGACGTCCTAGTACCGCGATCTGGATATTCGCCTAATACTGTGCATAGAATTAAATAATACAAGTGATATTGATACAATGAAGTCGCATTACTAGAGGACCCCGGTGAGCCCGTTCTGATTTCCATGCTTTATATAATTACTATATATTTGTTACGAATTTAATTATATATAAATATGAATAATGTATATTATGTACAAATCTAAAACCTCCAATTCACTACAGGAGTTCTTTGAATCCTCCATGACAAAGGAAACCATGGTAAATTCCTATCAGCCATCGAATGCATATTTGATAAATAAGATTTACGCAAACGCACTAACCTGTGCAACGTCATAGTATCAGCTGTGATTACCTTCGTTCACTCCATAAATGAGGACGAAACATATTGTATAAACAACAAATTATAAACAGTTACTTGTTGATTACATTATTGTATTATAATCGATAACAAATCATGAAAATTGTGGAACCAATATTACATTGCCGTTGCCCATGAGCTATGACCCGGGACGAGCTACGGAACACTATCGCTATATGCGCAACGATATATTATACCTCATGAAGAAACCAACGACATTATTTACAAAACCGAGCCTCTCAGTTTTTTATACGACTTGTGCACGTGACACGATGAGTATCAGGTTTCACAATTTCTTAAAATGCAACAAATCGTAAAATCTATGAATAACCGTATTTGACATTTATTGAATGGTTTGACATTTATTGAATGGAACGTACCATGGTGGACTGCCACATGCACTCAACTGTTTTACACAGGGTCTCGCGACTCTTAACCACTACTGCATATTGAGTGACTTCAGTGTGCTCTGGTGGGCGATGCAACTCTCTGGCGCTCTTGACGGACCTACGATGATTAGGAACCCGGATCCTTGAGCGAGACCTGCGGGTGCTCTTGTGTACGAAAGGTGTACAAAAGTCTAGGACGGAGGGACGCCATGTGATTGTATCGTTATAAGACCCGGACCACGCTGGACCACTCCACCAAACATTACACCATTCTGCCAACGGAGGCAGGCTAAGAGGACACTTACACAATGCCTAGGTCAGGCTAGGGCCCCTAATACCGTCGGGTGGTGGAAGTTGAGCGAAGTGTATATCAGAGGGGCGCTGTGGTTTGTGCCTTGGCTCGTCAATTCCAATGCCGACTATAACTTAATATTATAAATAAATATCATAAGCATGACTTATTATCACGAATCATACAAGACTACTCTCCGAAGTCCCCACATGGCGTGCGGATGGATGAGTCAGCCTTTGATATGCACGGTCGGGTTGTAGGTGTGTTTGGGAGACCCGAATGCCCCCACGATATTAGGATATTATCACGGCTGGCAGAACTAGGTCTATCAGACGGGGCCTGATTCGCCTTGTTGTGCCAAGACTGTTAAATCTTATTGTTCATAGGAAACCTTATTATACGAGTACATATTTTATGGTATTGATAGTATATTGTGTACATGCTTGCATGATTAATAATAAGTATTATTAGAATTATATGCTGTCTTATTGGAATAATTATACGTCTCACTGTGTCTCTAGTAATTACTCATTCCTCATGAGCTAGAATAGACTTTAGTTGTGTGAACCGACTACCACGACGGGCCGACAATTAGACGTGCCTAGAAGGGAGAACGGGATTCCTGGAAACTAAGATAAGATGCATGCTTTCTCCTCTCTCTCCTGTAATTTATAATTATAAGTGTATACTATATTTCTTAATGATAGACGAAAAACATTATTCCACAACATTAGGGTCCGTATTAGGGAAATAGACGATCGCGCCATGGCAAAATTATATTAGATAAGATCTAGGTAGACCTAGGTATCCTAAGTTAGGACACTAAAGACTAGGGTAGTGATAGGAAGCTATGATGCAGGGGATTAGAAATTAAATAGGTAGGTTGGGCGAGCGCGAAGAGATGCGTGTCGTCCGTGACGCACACCAACAAAAGGGATGGTTGTATGTGTGGTTGGTGGGGTGTCGTTACAGTACATGACACGTCATCGCTCGGGAATATTCGAGGTGCAACTTGGTTCTTCTTTCTTAATTTAACTTATACCATTCGATAGTAGACTTAAACCTAGCAATGCGTTTTTAGGTCATAACTCTGCAAAGCCTAGGTCTCGAGATATAAGTACTAAAAGTTACGTTTTTAGTTCCATTATAAATCGACTTTATTCCTTACGCATAAGGTCCAACCGTAACAATATAAATATATAAGATAATGTAAATAATAAGATATAAGATAAACAAAAGCCCAAAAAACTTTCTGACCTACGCCAAAAACCTCCCTCCGATAATATGGAGCGACAAAATCTGATCCATACAACCTCTACCATTCCTAAAACCACCTTGTGCATCCCATAACAGTTCAGAAATGGTCGTTTAGCAAAAATCTTATTGCAATTACACTACCAATCAATCCTTAACAAATGGCATATAAAATATTAACACTATCAACAATTTTTTAATATTTATGTAATACCTGCAATATTTTTAACCGACTTCAAAAAAAGAAGGAGGTTCTCAATTCGTCTGTATGTTATTTTTTTTTTTGTAATTTTTTTTGTATGTTTGTTGCCTCATAACTCCGTCATTTATGAACCGATTTCGAAAATTCTTTTTACGTTTGGTAGGTAATACTTTAGAGGTGGTTTCATATAAATTTCACCGATATTGGAGCTTGGACTTCGAAGATACACTAGATAACACGACCGGTTATAACCTTTATTTATATTGACGATTCTTTTTTATATCGTTGCGCTCCGGAATTAGAATGAAGTTAATTGCAGACCTGCCCTAGATATTTATTTAGGTCAAGACCACTCAAAGGGGAGAAATAAAAAATTTTTATTAAAAAAAATTAAACCGCCTTCAAAAAAACACTGAAAAGTATAAAATAACATTCCTTTACTAATCAAAACTTAAGTACAATTAAAATAACTTTATATATACGATACACATACCTGTATAATTAAATTTTACAGTTATTGAAGTCGGTACCAAATCAATGTGCAACAACATAAAGTCTATTAGTTTGGTGGGCTTGGCACCGACTTCAGTAACTGTCAAATTTAATTATATAGGTATGTGTATCGTATTTATAGTTATTTTAATTGTACTTGAGTTTTGATTAGTAAAGGATAGTTATTTTATACTTTTCAGTGTTTTTTTTGAAGGCGGTTTAATGTTTTTTAATAAAATTTTTTTAGTTATTAGCAACAAATTCTGACTTTTTCATTTGACAATTATTGCATACTTTTATTAAAGGCGACGCATTGGAAATTTGGACGGCAAGGATCTCAATTTTTCTAAGTGACTACAAAATGTATGAAAGTGATCTTTGGTAACCTGATTTTCCATTTCATCGACTTTATTTTGAAAGTTGCGATACACGATTGGTTAACTTTTGTAACACAAAAAAAAATCAAAAGAAACCTCTTTTAAAACAGAGATTTACATTTTTGGGAGTAACGGGACCGATTTATGGTTCTAAATTTTCTGTACCTATAGTTTTAATCTAAACACATTCTTCAAAATGACAGTTGAGTTTTTAAAATTATTTATAATTTTTAAAATAAATGAAAATAACTACTTTTTCGTATTTTCATATTTTTTAATGATTCTGAAATTTTAAACTATCGATAATATTATTTTCCGCATTAAAATGCTTAAATGCTTAAAATTTAAATATATTTTACAAAACCTAAAGGAAGTGTTATTACAATTTAAAAAGTTATTCTTTTAATAATTACAATTCTTATATATTGCTAAGATGATTTTTTCACTTCCTTTTAGAGGTAAACAGAACGTCGATATACAACAAAATTACACCACACCACACCTTGACACCACTGTAGCCATTAACTTTTAAGGTTGCGTAATGTGGTATAGCGAAACTAGATAGTGACGTGAGAGGTTGCTAGTCCTTAAGTTATCGGAGTTCCGTATAAAAATCTAGTCCTTGGCCGACTTTTGGAAGATTATAAGTAACTATGAATTTATATTTAAATTTTTTTCATATGTATACATAATTTTAAGAAAAATAAAATTCTGGTGTTAGTTATTATCTCTCGATATTTATTTTATTTATATATTTATTTAAATTTATAACACATATTATAATTATAAACAAGAAACAAACGGAAAATATGATACCAGCAGAAGTATAAACTGTGTTGCAGAAATCGACGTCCTCCTCCGAACAAATTTTGTTTATATAATTTATTTTCTTTATATGAAATACATATTATTATGTAACATAATAAAGAAATACACTATTACATGTGTTAGAAAATAGAAAGTGCGTGTGTGTGTGTGTATCTGTGTACCTGCGTGTCTGTGTGTCTGTGTGACTGCGTGTCCGCGTGTCTGCGAATCCTCGTGCCTCCGTATCTGCGTTGCCCTGTGTCTGGCTGTGTATTTGAGTGTTTGTCAGTGTGTGGGGTAGTTGAATTTGATTAGTGTTTGATGAATAACTTTTTCTTGTGACTTTTCGCTCTAAGTATAGTATTTCAAAAGTAAAGCAACCGTTTATAGAGTACTTGTACGTGTAAGCCTGGAAACATGTGTTCAAGGATAAAAGTCTTGTAATTAAAATATGATCATAATACTACATATTCATCAGATTGGCAACAATAAATAATATACTGTGTGAGATCACAATTTAAAAGATGTTTTAATGCGTTCTCTAAATCGCACTTAACGTTTTTAATTTAAGAACTTTGAACTCATTATTAAGCTGTATATTTCTTATACAAAAAAACAAACGATAAAATAGAGCCGTCAAGTTGCCTTAACGTGGAAAAAGCGCTGAAAAAGTGAACGCGGCGTCCCGAGTTAGTATTCTGAATGAGTTGCCAAGTTGACGCCTGAAACCTCCAGGCGTACAAGCAGGAAATTTCAATTAAAGTAACCCTCGTACATTTTCAGAACTATACCAATACTTTTAACTCCTCACCCTGTGTGCTAGAATTTTTTTATTTTTATATATATTTATAGGTATTGGATTCAAATGAAAGGGAGAATTTTAGAAAGAACGTAAAAAACAGCTACACTTGCAAGAAATAGACAATTTTATTGTTTTCGGTGTGATAGATCATAACTTAATTATGGTCGCACAACAGGATATTTCACATCTACTTATATGTCTGTATATTTCTAGTTATCTTTTAACTTCTCTAAATACGTACATATGTAATTAGTTGGTATTAAATAGAAAGTTCATTTAAAAAATTGTAAGATAGCCCGATTATTTTCTGTTCTCAAGTGTATTTTCATCAACGTAATAATCAGAGTAACATAAATTTGGTAAACTTCAAGAAATTTAAAAAATAACAGCTTATTGTGTTGTAGTTATTGTACTAGACTAATTTCATTACTTGACTGCATTCAGACTTTTCTAGTCTGTTGCCAAACAGCAATGCCAACTTTGTTTAGCTCTACTAAATCAATCCGAGAGAAAAAATAATATATTTACTTAAAAACCAGCTTATAAATGCTGCCAACACACCTCGCTCTGTTTAATAAGGTATGACTGACAATATATGTCAAATTATCGCCACTCAAATACTAACTTTAGAGGTTTACTGTTCAATTACTGATTTTTTTTATGTATCTCATGTCAGCAATTTTACGTCAATCACAAAAATATCTATAAGAGATCTTTTAATAGAGATCTGTTGGGCGGAATTCAGAGTGTTAGGAGGTCCGACTTCAGTCAAACACGCCCAACATCATGACAAGCGACTATATATATAATTTATCTTTATATGTGATCAAAGATATATGATATAAATAAAAATCTATTGCCACACGTATGACAGAGCATCACCTGAGAATGACAAAGACAACTTTTGGAAAATCCACGGAAAAAGTCGGCAATTCGGATGGTATTTTTGTATAAACATCTCAATATGAAAAAAAAGGTGTGTATTACACATTTACAATGTTTCTAACATAACGCCTTTTTATATCATAAAACTACAATGAAATGATAAATATAATTGAATATGCAATTTCGGAAAGGGCACATCTCGCATATTTCGACAAATGCACTTTTTCGTATAAATCTAATCGAAATGCTTCCCTGCATCGATTATGCTCGAAAAAAGCACAAATCTGATAATAATTTTAGTGTCAATGTGATGGCGTATACAGAAGTAATTTCAAAAAGGTCACAACTCTAGATTATGGAACGCACTACCTGTGACCATTAGACAATCGTAATCATTGCAAGTGTTTAAGAAACGTCTGAAGGAACACTATCTATCTCTTTAATGTTCTTTATTAGTATATAGTAATATGTATATATTCTACTTGCATGTATGTGTACCATATGTATTTTATATTTATATAAGTATGTGTACTTATGGTATGTATTTATTCATTTCGTATTTATATATTGGTATACATTATTTTTACATATGAAGTATTTTTATGACGATATTTATCAATATAGTATTTATACCACATACTATCTGGTTTTTATTTTTTCTTGCGCGTTTTCCATCCTAGGGTTGTCTGGAAGAAATCGCCGAGAGAATAAGACCGCCAATTGTATTGCCAAAATTGTAATTTTTGTTATTTTCTTGTATGTTTTTTATCTGTATTAGAAATAAGGTGTACAATAAAGAATAAATAATAATAATAATAATAACTCTACGAGACGTGCCCTTTTCGAATTTAATGCATTTATGACAATAAATATTTTGACAGTTAACTCAAAATATATCTGTCTTTTTTGTTCGTGTGTGTGTACCAACGATCACGTCTCCACAAGAAAGAAATTCATTATTCGAATGACAATAAGAAACAATATTTGTCATCGTCAGGTATTACATAAATATTAAAAAATGACATGAAGTGTGTTGAAAGACGAAAAGTGACGAAAACGAAAACTGACTAAAACGGTTTTAAAATAATGTGCAAATAATGAAACGGTTTTAGGTTTATCCTTCGACTGATGGAAAATTTACCTTAGTTACCTACTTTACCCGTACAGGAATTTTTTTAATATAAGCAACTTTGGGTGTATAAATTCTGCATTCATAATATGAGGACAGGCAAAGGAACATTTTACTCGTCTCTTTAGTTTTTTTTCATATCTGAACATTTCTGATTTTCAGATATGTGCTATTTTCGAAATTGCATAATATTCAATTTATTACAAAACGTTCCAATATTAATAAATCGGTGAGCAAACCGGAAATTGAGTTTACTCTGAATACAAATCGATAATAATCTAATATACATAAGGACTACATTGGAATATAACTTTAAGTACATTTGAAGCATTAATCATCTGAGGGTGAGAATTCCAAATCTCAAATCTAAATAATGTACTGAACTGGTGTAGGCGGCGTCTTGATAAAATAAATTTCGTTGATATTATTTAGCAATTATAATCACAAAATAAAGTCATTAAAATTGGAAACAAATAATATCTATCTTCAACGAAATGGCTTTGAAATTCAAATGAGTAGAAATGTACCTATATTTCTTAACTTATAAGGACATAACTAAGCTGGACTGTTAATTATTAGGTACTGTACTTTACTACGAGGGCAGTTATTTATGTATCCGGAATAACAAAATGAAACAAACATATAGCATTTATTATAGTTTTATTGCTTTTCAAAACATTCACCATGATGATCGATGCACTTTTGCATGCGTTGGAACCAATTTTCGTAGCACTTTTTCCATTCGGATTGAGGTATCTCCAAAACGTGCTTTTTGAACGCATCGTTCGTTTTGAACGAACAACAGCCTCTTCGCGGCTCGAAAAACGTTGACCACGTAATTTATTCTTCACGGTTGGGAATAAATAGAAGTCGTTGGGGGCCAAGTCGGGGCTGTACGGCGGATGAGCCGTTAATTCGATCTTTTGATCTTCCAAATACCGAGTTTCGGCCGATGTGTGGCAGCTAGCATTGTCATGATGAAGAAGGATTCTGCATTGTCGGTTGTTCTTTCTATTTCTTCAAAGACTTCTGGCAAACAAATGGTCGTGTACCATTCAGAATTAACTGTTTTACGATCCTCTAGTGGCACTGTAGCTACATGTCCATTTATACCAAAAAAACAAGTGACCATTTGCTTCAAAGTGATTTGTGAACGAATGACTTTTCTTGGGTTCGGCTCATCTTGGAACACCCAAACCGTTGATTGTTGTTTAGTTTCAGGATCATATGCATATATCCAAAATTCATCACCTGTGTAGATATTATCATACCCTGATTGTACTTTTGTAACATTTTTTCACACCAATCGATAAAACCATTTGCTTTGTTAAACTTCACTCTTTCTTAGGTTATTACGTATTTATTAAAAAATGTTAACTTAATTTCTCTCATTTTAAGAATATTACTGACTTCAGTTAGTGAAAGTAATAAAACACATACAATCGTTCTGGTTTTCGTTAACTTTATTCATTCGATTTCATTGATCCTTGAACAATGAACATTCACTATGCTGTACGTCATCACCCGTATTCGCCGCGATAGTGTCGCGGGGGCAATATATCGTAATCCTACAGATCACGCCGAACCGCCATTCGCTGCAGTGTCCCACCATTTGTTACCGACGACATTATCATTGTCGCCCACTGGCCTCATATTCGGACGTCATTTGTCAGCTCCCATACCCGAATGTTGACTATTTGGTGAAACACAGTTGTGTAGTGCAAAGAGCTCATGATTTTCTATGAGTTAAATCAAACGTTTTTATACGACTACAGCGAAGCCAAAAGAAGAAGGATAGTCTGCGCGAAATAACACATCTATATTTAATCTGCAACGAACAAGAACATATGCTGTACATTCACATTTCTTTACAAAAATAATAAAAGTAATTACTATAAAGCAGTCACCGCAGTGAAAAAAATGTACACAAGGTCAACTAATGGATAGGTGATCTAGTTTCATCTTCGAAATAAAACGAAAACAAACCTGATCATTTGGAAAGCAAGTTGTATTGGTGGTTCCGATTGTCGATAAACAGTGGTTATTGTTAAGTTTGAGAGTTCTTAAGGAAAACTTGAAAATTTTGAAATTAGGAATTTTGGCTGTATGGGAGATATTCAACCCCTTGGAGGAGACTAAATTTCATGAGACTCTTGCTCTAAAATCTCCTATGAAACGTATCGGTGTCGGTGTCCCCAAAGGTGAACTCGGTGAGGGTTAGTGACCCTTCTAAACATCTTTTGCAGCACAGTTCCTCAGGATTGCCTGAAATGGACGATTGGAACCTCCACTCAGATTGATCGTGGTCCCAAAGGGGCTTTTTGATCGTTTTGTACAACAGGGACACAGTAGTTATATTCTTCTATATTTCACGCTAGAAGAATATTTAGTCGACAGCGGAGAGCATACAGAGATTACTACGTACTAGGTACTAACCATTAGCTCGTAACCTTTTTAACCGACTTCAAAAAAGGAGGAGGTTCTCAATTCGTCTGTATGTCGTTTTTTTTTTGGTATGTTTGTTACCTCATAACTCCGTCATTTAGGTAATACGTCACAGGTAGTCCCATTTAAATTTTACCGATATTGGAGCTTGGACTTTGAAGATACACTAAATATTACGACCTGGTTATAACCTTTATTTATATTGATGATTCTCTTGTACATAGTTGTGCTCTGGAATTAAAAAGAAGTTAATTGCAGACCTGCCCTAGATATTTATTTAGGTCAAGATCACTCAAAAGGGAGAAATAAACAATTTTTATTAAAAAAAATTAAACCGCCTTCAAAATAAACACTGAAAAGTATAAAATAACTATCCTTTTCTAATCAAAGTACAATTAAAATAACTTTATAAATGAAGTAGGTGCCAAATCAAAGTGCAACAACAGAAAGTCTGTTAGTTTGGTAGGCTTGGCACTTGGCATTAGTTATTTTAATTGTACTTTGATTAGAAAAGGATAGTTATTTTATATTTTTCAGTGTTTTTTTTGAAGGCGGTTTAATTTTTTTAATAAAAATTTTTTACTTTTTAAAATATATTAGCTATTATCAACTCACGGCGTGATGGCATCATCTGGAATATTAAAATGATGTAATATGTGTATTAATAGAAAAATTTTTTTACAGATTACGGATTTTCTGTGTTAAGTATATTTTTTACTATAACTATTTTTTACTTTACTATTAACTATTCAAGAAGATGATTATTGAATAATATTTATATTCTTTCCAAATAAATATATTATGTCCTATGAACCTACCCACATTAAACCAAAAAGCAATTAAAAAAATGATTTGGTTATTAGCAATAGTCATATTGTAATAACTTGTCTCCCCTGATACCGACTATCAATTTACAATATTTTACGAACAAAATAATTATCATGATATTCTCTGATACATCCAAGTCTCTTTTGTTTCAACTTAATGCGTCTTCTGAGTGTAATAGATACATTGTTACTGTTCCACACGAAAATACATTGCTTTCAATGGAACTGCTGACTGTGTGTCCCCTAGATCATTTCTACGCATTACAAGCACTTGATAATACAACATAGTTATCAGTCTGCAAACCTAGCCAACACAATATTATTGGCTATTACTAATGCAAACACACATGTTACAATTATTAGATAATGTGCTTAGTATAGTAACGGTAGTGTGATTTGTTGTGACAGAAATGAGTAAATATGATATTTAGATAATATAGTAGCAATATAAGAAGATAATTTTTATCGCAATGTTATTAAAGAATGTTATAAATAAGACAAACAATTCTGAAATTCGATGTACATAATCTTACTTAGATTCACCTACATAACAGAAATATGCACAAAAAGTTTAATGCAATAAAAAAAATGAATGCATAACAGAGGAACTATATAGAAATAGGCAAAGCTTAAAAAATTGGCCTTTTATTTTGTACAACTGAGGCTATATACTTAACGAAAACAATACATATGATGACTGAAGCACCACGTGTGAAATTTATGATTACAACAATAATGAAAGTTACAGTTTTCGATGGATACGCAAAAATTATAACATTTTTCTAGCAAATGGTGTACAATACAATAACATTAATAAAAGTTTTGTAAAAATTAATTTTATAGTATACTAGCTGTACCCGCGACTTCGTCCGCGTGAAAATATTTTCCTTTACCTCTTTAAGTTACTGAGGTTACCCGAGGTAATCATATTGTTAGTGTAAAACAAAAAAGTTATTTTAAGTTATAGAACATCAGCCATATTAGATTTATGATGACGTCACATATACAAAAACCTTCCCATGCACATTCCATTTCATTTGATGCCCTTACTGGTGGTACTGAAAAAAAGTTATTTCCTATTATGGAACATCCGTCATATTGGTTTATGATGACTTCATATATACAGAAACCTTCCCCTGCGTATTCCGTTGCATTTGATACCCATATTGTTGATGTTGAACAAAAAAATCATTTCCTATTATGAAATATCCGCCATATTGGATTTATGGTGACGTCACATATGTATCTACTTTCTCCTGCGTATTCCATTTCATTTTATACTCATAAATAAGGTATAAGATAAAAAAGGTATTTCCAATTATGGAACATCCGCCATATTGGATTTATGATAACGTCACATACATAGAAACCTTCCCCTGCGTATTCCATTTCATTTGATATCCATATTGTTGGTGTCGAACAAAAAAGTTATTTCCTATTATGGAACATCCGCCATATTGGATTTATGGTGACGTCACATATGTATCTACCTACCCCTGCGTATTCCATTTCATTTGATACCCATATTGTTAGGGTTTAGGATTATCATGTTCCCCTATAAAGTTTCATCCTCTTTTTCACCCCTTTACGGGTAGATTTTTACAAAAAAGAAAACTATGTTTTTTTAATAGAAAAGGTGTATTGCTGTACCAAATTACATCTGTCAGTTCAGCGGTTAAAAATTTCCCGTACACAGTTTCATCCCCCTTTTCACCCCTATAGGGGTAGATTTTTGAAAAAAAGAAGTCTACGTTTTTTAATAGAAAAGGTTTTATCTATGTGCTAAATTTCGTCTGAATCGGTTCAGCGGTTTAGCATTTCCTCTACAAAATTTCATCCCCTTTTTCACCTCTAGGGGTAGATTTTTGATAAAAAAAGAAAACTGTGTTTTTTAATAGAAAAGATGTATCTCTGTACCAAATTACATCTTAATCGGTTCAGCGGTTAAAAATTTCCCGTACAAAGTTTCATCCCCCTTTTCATCCCATCAAAATCGATTCGGCGGTTTAGCCGTGAAAACCAAGCCAACAGACAGACAGACAGAGAGACTCGCATTTATAATATTAGTATAGATAGTATGGATTCAGTATAAGCTGTTTTCTGAATAACTAACAATTTTTTTAATTTATAACACACTTTCGTGACCGATAATGGCATTGCGTTCACATCACAGAAATTTCAAAAATTATGTGCTCCTAACCTAATGGTATCTCCCATGTCAATACCTACATACCACCCAGCCAACAACGGGCAGGCTGTGTTATGTTAAGATTGCATAGAAAGGTATTAAACTAGGATACTATCAAGTGATAATTTAAAAGACAGTAAACTCAAACTGTCGAAATTCTGTTCGATTATTTATAGAAACACCATTCATTCTGTCACGGGAGTCTCACGGTCTCAGTTAATGTTTGGACACAAACTTAGAACTAGACTAAATATATTGAAATCTGAACCATCGCAATCCTCACCTACATTAGCTGATCACGTGAGAAATAAACAGTCATTGCAGATTAATTACTACAAAGGTAGAAATAAAAGATGTTTTTTACCTGGCACTAAAGTATTGTATAAAAGATATTATATTTCGCAAATAATAATTTCTTTAGAACCAAGGGACAACTGTTAAAAGAATTGGTAGTTATGTATTGAAGGACAGTCTTACACGATATTGTATAAAAAAAAAACGTAAAAAATCACTTAGTTCTGTAGAAAGGAAACTACAATGTTCAATGTGATCGGGACATTGATATTAATGTACCAAAAAAAGGTGACAGATCGTCCGTGGTGACAAGTGTGTCGGTGAATGAGGGCACAATCGTTACAACCCAGTGAGATTGCACCGATGCCAGTGGGGGAGAAAACAGGGATTCCTTACGAGAGTAAGCTCCGCCCCCACTGCATGACTCACCGACACCGTGTTCAACTGATCCACCTCTGGATACCTTAAGATGGAGTAAGCGTAATATTCATAACGCTGATTACAAAATATGTTTTTAATTATATGTTACGAATAGTTAGTAAACATTTAGTTGTTATTATTACATTATTATTATGTAACAGGGATTATAGCTGTGTTGTCAAAAAGGGTTAGGGAATGTTGTGTATGCTTTTATGTATACCTACTTATTTAATATGTAGATAGCTATGTACGCGTAGCTGCGACTACGCCGTGTACTCGACAATAAACCCGTCGTCCGTTTTATTTGCCTGTCCCTTTTGCTTAGATATAACAATAAATACATGGAAATGGAGAGATTACAAATGAACTTTTTGAAAGAAATCAGTCATTTTTTAAATTGATTTTACGACTGCTTGTTCAAGCAAAATCTATTGCAAAGATTTTAAAGTAATTCTTAACTGTATAGCTTGAAAGCCCAAGAGTAAAATGAGGTAAATATTTTATCTCAATACAACTCAGCGAAAAGTTCAAAGAAAAGGAAAACAACCGTAACTAATACAATTAAATAGTATACAAGGGCAAATCATCATTTATTATGAAAACCAAATACATAACATGAACAATTTTATTGGACTACTTAACACAAAATAAATACAATGAGCAGATAAACATCTCTTTTCATATGAAAAGAGATATATTAGTCTTGATTAGGTAAAATAATCGGTATCTGTATAGAACAGAAAAGTCATGACGTGGTTTGTTACTTTTTTCGTATAAAATAAAGAACATAGTGAGATGCCTTATAAACAAAAGAAAAAATACTCCAGCAAAGGGAGTCAATGATCCCTGCTCCTTGGCTCTCCCACGTACAAAGGTTCTCCATCAGAAGCATTACCTGCAAGTGTAAAACAGGGTTTTCTCTGGATATTTTTCATCGAAATTTTTTCTCCGATCGTATTTCCGCATTTAAGGATTTTAAAATAAATAATTGAAGTTGTGGGTATCCAAATAACTAACACTTAGTCTCCTTAGATATTGAGATCTACCTAATAAAGATATCGAATCGGAGTAGGTAGATACAACGTAAATAAGAAGCTTTTAGTGACGCTATGTTTGTTATTAAGGTCTACGACTAACGAAATATCCATTGCGAGAACATCGACTTCTTTCAATAGCGCTGACATGCTTTAAGTAAAAACCGTAAATTTGCGTCGCACCGTCCTAATTAGACGGCATGTAAAGACTGGATATTATTATACCTATTCCTTACTTCAATTAGACTAAAACATTCATTGGCTATATTTTTAATTTGTGCAATGACTTTACTTAATTACACTTTCTGTTTAAACATTTATTTAGCGCGGGATGCAATTTACGTTTGGAATTGTTACTTTTATTTTCGTTCAACCTCTCTTGAAATGTAATTGGTAATACCTATATCGACTAATTTCAGTAAAATATCTGGAATGAAACGTGCCAGATACGAGTAATTACAAATCTTATCTCCTTTTTTTCTGAAATACTATTTAAAAATATGCAAAGCTATTTCTCTTCACCATTGGATTCTCTAGGAACTCGCAACAATGAAATCGTTTTCCTCATAGAAATAAAACTTAAATTAAAAAATTGATATTTATGATTGAGATATTAATACCATGGGAAGATAATGTATTGAATCAATTAGAAATTTATTATTTATACTAACTTGTTTTAGGTATTCGTAGTAAAGTAGTTTGAAAAAAATGTAGTCGATTTCAAATATTCCTATTCACGACAAAACGGTGGATTTTTTTTTATGTCTAACTGATATAAGCTGCTTTACAGACAGATCACTTGCTTAATACCGAAAAATGTAAATTACCTATAGGCGCATTTGCACAAATATATCACTATCCCTATTTCAAGGAAACAAGATGACTTGATACCCTCTTCAGGAAGACGGATGTGTCTAGGTAAGCTTGACAAATGACATTCTGAGAAACCACTACGTGACTTTTCTACTGTAATGACAGATTTTTTAGAACTTACTCACTCCTATGGAATAATAAATGTTATACCTTTAAAGATGACAAATTACAACGAATGGTGATATTTATCTATATCAAATTTTCATTTACAAGATGTTTGACTTTAATGTTCAATATCATACAGTAACAGAAGAAATTTGAATTTGTAGTGCAATTTACCAAAATTCGGGTTACAAATTTTTTTGCATTTAGTACTACTTAGTACTAGAAAATAATAAACGTTACGATAAATTACAAACAGTAGTTATATTTATCTGAATCAGTGTTTGACTTTTAATGTTCAGTAACAGAATAATGTGGTGAGATTGGCTTTTCAATCAATATTAAAAAGAGGTATAACAATTAATTTTGAGCTCTTTATCCGATACAAAAATTCAAAATTAATTGTTAAATCATGACCGACAATTTGATAGTAAAAAACAAAGACACAAACCCACGGTCAAAAATATTTGTGTAGTAAGTACATAAAATAATTTTTTTTTGGTATTGATTGCAGATTCGTATTGTGAATACAATTTTTGATTTTATTTATTAACAAACTCAATCTGAAAGTTTAGATTCTTATCCACTAGTGACTCGTGACTTATTTGTTTTTATTGCTTTGAACAGAGATGTATTAGTTTTATTTTTCTGCAACTAATATTTAAAAGCTCACTATGTATTGTTCAAGACATGAAAACATCAGCCCCATACACTAACACAAAGAAAAATACTGCTAGCCACAGACATAATATTAGATTCAGCGTAACATAATTTAGCTTGTGATATATCTTTCCACACAGTGTACGAATAGATACTTCATTTTTTATCAAAAAGTGTTACACAAGTGTAGGTGGAATTAATTTAATTAATTTCTTAGAAAATACAGGTACGCCTAACCGTACATTTATATACCCTGAAGGAATGTATTTAAACGTTTATTTACTGTTTTTTGTAATATGTAATTGCTTGAAGTTTTGACTTCACTTGAAACATATTTTAATTATATTGTAAATCTTTTTTTGTTTGTTATGGAAACGTAACGGAATAGATACGCAATGGAATGGATAGTTCTGCCTCTACAAATTTTGATTTTATAATACTCTAATACTTGAATCATAATTGTCAGATGACATTTTAAAAGAGCAATAACTCTGCTAAGACATCTGTCATAACAGTTATAAATGAATGAACATTGTGTTGATTTTTTATCAGTATTTTAGAAGATGACATTTTTAAAGTAGGAGTATAATAATTATCAATTCTATGGAGTTCGTTTTAATCGCGATCGCTGAGACAGATTTGTAAGTGAGTTCATTATTGTCAATTAAATTCTTAATCTTTTCTTGATATTAAATGTTATGTAAATATATACTTAGGTAGTATATTTTTGGAAACTTTCATTTTGTAAATTCAAACAAGTAAAAGTTTTCATGGAGAATAAACATTAGAGATTAATTGTAAATTCTGTCTGAATTCACTGGTGTGAGACATAAGCAACCGACCCCGCGAAAGGGAGGCAAATGGAAGTAAATTTGAAACAGTTTTAATGTTTACTTTGAGAACAGCGTATAATACATTCACTGTACACGTGTACATCGTGAAATAATGTATTACTTTACATTAATTACTTTAGACTATAATAACATACAAAAATGTAGGTACAAGCTAAACTATGTGACTTATTCGAAAATAACTAGGTATATGTATTTGCCCTCTTATAGAAGTTTGCTATGAAAACCAAAAATAAATACGGATTAGATGTAAGACGTACAGATTAAATTACGTCGGTCCTTTACATTTTTAACCGACTACGGCGAAGCGAGAATAAGATTTCAGTATATGTGTAAATATTAAGTGTAAATTCATCTGTCCAGCTATGTAACAAAACCACTTAACCATTTTAACATATGAGATTAGATTAGATTAGATTCTTAATTACATGCCCGTTATAGGCAAGGTTATTTTTTGACAAATTCAATATGGCCTCAACAATACAAAATAAAGAGTAAAAAAAAATTATTCGGATTCCATCATGAAGGGATATTATATTGTTAGTACCTGGGCGACCGAGCTTTGCTCTGAATACATATGAACATACATACAGACATATTTTCACGCTGTATCGCTAACGGGGTAGTCAGTGAGGACGGAGCGCCTAGCTTTGCGGTCCTTACATACTTTTCTTTGAATGTATTTAAAAAAAGGCTGACCACATTGCATGATTCGAAAGGTAAACTGTTGGGAAATTACCAATCAATATCAATTACAGTTTTAAGTATGAGACAACGAATTTTCCCTGAATTGAGGCCTAGATAGATCGATTTTTTTTTTATGAAAGAGGAGGCAAGCGAGCAAGCAAGTCATCCGATAAAAAGTGATCACCGCCGCGCATGGACATCCGCAACATTCAGGGAATAATAGGTGCGTTGCCGGCCTTTAGGGAAAGGAGAGAAAGGACGGAAAGCAGGGGGAGGGAGGAGATGGGCCACCGACACTCTCACTCACCGAACGAAACATAACAGCAATAGATGCTGTTATTTCACGCCGATATTCTGTGAAAGGGTGGTATTTCACCGGGCGCGCCGGCCCAATTCGTGCTGCAATGCAGAATGGCTCTACCTACTCTATGAAAAACCCCCATTTTTTGCCCCCATAAACCCCTATATTGTAAATTTCATCGAAATCGTAAGAGCCGTTTCCGAGAGTGCGAGTACAAATATATAAAAATTGCTTGTATAATAGTACAGGATAATCTAAAATTAATTATTGTTAAATAAATGTACATAAATACATACATATCTTCGCGCTGTATCCCTAACGGGGTAGTCAGAGAGGACGGAACGCCAAGCATAGCGGTCCTTATATAACTCTTTCGCTTCTTCGAATCTTATCATTCTCCTCACACATTTTCACCTTGGTATGCGAGTGCTTTTGACATTTCTGTCGGCTAACACTATTTGATCTATTTGATCTTCATAAGTCAGCCTTAGTCTTTGTAGGTTTCTTATACCACTTACTTTAGCTCTGTATATTTTCTTTGTTAGTCTTTCATCACTCATTTTTTCCATGTGCCCGAAACATTGAAGCATTCCTTTCTTAATTTTTACAATAACACTGTCGTGCAACTCTGTCATACTGCGTATCTCTTCATTGCTTATCCTGTCAGCAATGGTGATACCGCACATATTTCTAAGAGATCACATTTCTACTGCATTTATCATACTTTCACTCGATTTCAGGCATATCCAGGCCTCACTACCGTACAATAGAGTTGGTACCAACAACACCACATTGTGGATGGCCATTTTGGCTGTGTTAGATATATTCACACTGCTGCGTAATTCAGACAGAGCACCGTTCACTTTATTGTCAGCTGCTACCCGTCTCTCCACATACAACTCACATCTACCATCCCTCGAAAACGCACTCCCCAGATACACAATTACTTTCACTTGTTTTAGACATTTTTCATTTACCCAAATCTCACACTTCATCTGTACCGTTTTCCTTTCAAACGCCAGAACCTTAGTTTTGTTCACATTTATTTTCAATCCTTTCACTTCACATTTTTCTTCCATGCACGGGACTAGTGTCTGCAAATTTGCTTCTGTTGGTCCTATAAGCACAGCATCGTCAGCGTACAATAGGCATAGGCAGCGTACAATAGGTATGCACAGGAGAGGCAGCCCTGAAATGAGCTGGCAGGGGTCGCGACGAGCACGCTTCCTCAGTTGACCCCCTAAGTAAATAAAATAAATACAAAAGAACTTAAAATCAAAATAAAGGTACTATTCAGGACTTGCAAATAGGGTGAAATTACAACAATTTCTTGAATTCATTGCCGGAAACGGAGGCCACGAGCAAGCGAAAGTATAACATTGAAATCGAAGTATGGTTATAATATGCGCGATGGCATACCATCTCCTTTAAGCTGGAGTCCCGGGTTCGAAACCCGGTCAATTTAGGAAGCAAAATTTTCTAAATTGACTTGGAATCTGGGTGGTACTGGGAGGTCCCCCAGTTCGATGTGTGATACCCATAGTACTATAGTACTTAGTTTGGGGTCATAGAATTTGTACAACGATTACTCACATTTTAGTTAGTACTTTAATTTTATAATTTTTACTATGTAATGTTTATAACTAACGTTTTTATATGATAGGTAAATCCTACGTACAGCAGTTGTTCGCCGCTTCATCGACCGTAGCTCGGTCAACTAGGTACTTTTATGTTAATGTAGCGTTTAACGACGTGTTAAGCGTGTTTACAATATAGAAAAATCTCCACATTATGGGAAACTTTTAGTAGAAAACTTATTATAATGCATGAAATGAAATGAGATCGTTTTATACGTATATGTATCACTTACAACTACTACAACAGTATTTAACTCTAAAGTGTGATTTTTAATTAGTATATATTATTACTTTAACAAGACACATTTTAAGATGATACAAACTGAGTAAACTGTGTAATGAGTAATGAGTAATGAGTACTAAGTAATGTTAAACTTATTAACAGCCTTAATGCTTAGAGGAAATATGTGGAATCGTGACTGAATTTCCAATTTTGAATTTACGTTCATTCACATGTACGAATGGCATGTTCATTTCATGCAAAATGTTATATGATGTTTTAATTCCACGTCCTTCCAATTTTGAATAGGAGTGCTAAAAATACTTTATTTTGCTTGTAAAAATTTTCCAACTGAATTCTTAAAAAAATTAACATGAACAATACATGTCAAAATTAAACAGGATCGACAGTAATATTACCCATAAATATCCGTAATCGAATAATCCAGAGTCTTAGCTTACGTAAATGTCAAAAACGCTCGCATGTCTAGGCAAAATTGACAATACTTTGACAGACAATAATTTGAGGAGGCGAAAGAAGTATGTAAGATGCTTGGCGCTCCTTTCTCTCTGACTACCCCTTTAGGGATACAGCTTGAAGAAGTGTTGTGTTGTTGTTGTACTGTTGTTGTTGGTGTTGTAATGACATTAAAAAAAAATTTTCATTTTTGCTAATTTGTGGATTCATGCCAGTGTGAGGATATGTACCTACGTAATATTACCTGTAAATATTGCCATCTACTCGTACTGACAATTATAATTGTAAAACATAATTATGAAAATCAATAACAAAAGCTAGCAAAATATACAATATTCGGCATTATTATTACTTAATAATAATGCTAAATATTCAAAAAATGTTCATGCAATTTAAAGTTATTCCAAATTAGGTTGCATGTAGCTGTTTTCATGGAACCTTATACGCAAATGAGTAGCTAAGTCCTGAAACGTCGGACACACGACTTCTAGACTTTTATAAGAGAATTCTTAACAACATTCAGTACATTATTATGTATAATTTACACATTCACTGAATGTTGTACATTGAATCATATTTTGATAGCTGAGATCTGAGTTTTTAACGATTCACCTGGTGGAAAGTTATCACCGCCACCCATGATCACCCGCAACGTCCGGGGAATCACGGGTGCGTTGCCGGCCTTTAAGGAAAGGACGGGAAGAGCGGAAATGGGCCACCGGCACCCTCACTCACCGATAGAAACGCAACAGCAATAGATGCTGTTATTTCACGCAGATTTTTTGTGGGAGGGTTGTATTTCACCGGGCGAGCCGACCCAATTCCTGCTGCAATGAAGCATGACTCTACCATATATTTCTTAATTGCTTCTCGATTCTACTCAGTGGAGGTTTTCTTTCCGAACCAATAAAAGATTTAATATTGAAAAATACCACGTAATTGTATGTAATTGATTAAATTGATTTGATTTCAATAATTCAATTCAGTAAGTTATTTTGTGCCTAATTGAGGTATTCCATTCAAAACATATTGTCATTTTTGGATATGTCTATTACCGATCAGTTTATGTTCGTGACTACGTAAGGACGTTGGAAGTAAATAAGGTTTTAAAACACAAAGAAACTTCTGGTCAGGATAAAAGAGACATAATATAATTATTATGCTGTGATTTTTACAACCAAAAATTTTATGATATCCCGTTCATTTATTCAATAACATGACATATCTTCAAGCTGTATCTCTAATAGGGTAGTCAGAGAGGATGAAGCGCCAAGCACCGCGGTGATTATATTAAATCTTTCGCCTCCTCAAATCTCGTCATTCTCCTCACACGCTTTCACCTAGGTACGCGAACGCTTTTATCATTTTCGTAAGCTAACACTGGCTATGTGAACTTCGTAAGTCAGCCTTAGTTTTCCTTGATCGATTTATAAATGTTTTATGTAGAGTTGATATGATTTTTATTTAACGTAAGCACTTAAAATACATATCTTCACGTAGTATCACTAACAGAGTAGTCACAGGGGATGGAGCTCCAGGGTCACATCTACCAGGTGTACCGTGACCGCTCATTTTTTATATACTTATGTAGATATGAATTTGCATTAAGTCAAATCGTGCATTATTACTGAATGGTATATTTAAAATGTGAAAAACCGGAACTAGAATACATAAAACTTGACAGCAATCTTCTCAATTGCCTATATTTTATTAATGACATATATTTTACTCATTAAATTTTACATTATTTTAGTGGTAGACATTTAATTACCACTTACTTATAATCAAAAGGTTTTTGATTTCCTCTAATTAACACCTGAATCTATACAATATAAGGACTCTTGTTTCACTTTATCAATTCGACTCAGAAAACTCGCTTTTCCGAGTCTCGGATGTTAAGTTAGCGATAGGTTGATCATCTGTCTTGTCAAATAACGATCGAGGGATTGATTAGAAGCGAATGTTCTTAATTACCTAAGGATTATTTCCTGATCCCGCTTGTGTGCCCGTTTTATGTGGAAAAACTTAGAGGAAAAAATGTATTTCTTAAGAAAAGTCATAATTCCGTAGAACTTCTTGCAAAAAATACACAGAAAATAAGTGTACGTAGAGGCAATATCATACAATAAGGGCGTTGATCATCTAACGTGAAATCTCAATACAACAAAGGAAACAGTTCATTTGTGAAGTTGTAACAATAAGATATACGTATCTACATGTTAGCCAGAAACCCAAGCTTCGAGGTTATACTCGTCATTAATCATCACAGTAAAGAGGATGTTACCAAGGCCTCCGGATATATACGGAATTTACCACACAACATAACATTATCCAGTTTTTTCCCTTACACGTTAAGGAAGTGGATTGATCGTCGAAATACGATTTACGTTTTGTTAGCCAACACGTCGACGTTACGAACAAAGATAATATTTATTTTGGGTATATTTGTGATCATGATTTGGATGTAACTAGAATATGATCCTAAGTTTATGTAATAACCTGTTTCAAATTTTTAGCTAAAAGCTATGTTTAAAAAATCGACAGGACTCATATTTTTGACTAGATATTTTGTAAATCGGATTATATGGTAAAGAAAATTTATGTTACTTATTTGATTTTAAGAAACTGACGACATTTACCCATTCAAAACAAACGTAAAACTTAGGCCAAAGTTGTCATATACTAAGAGTAGTGGCATCCGAAAAGGTGGCAATTTAGGCACTGGATCAAACCACTATTTGCATTATGAGTACCAACTTAGCAGTTTTATTTTATAGTGTGTTGTAACACATTACTTTATATCAAAAATTCTTTTGCAAGTTTAAGAAAACTGCCAAATGAGAGTTTGACATGCATTTAGCGAAAATAAATTGATTTCATTGGCAACAATCAGTGTCTAACTTGGCACCTTCTTGGATACCACTGGGTTTTGTGTCACATAAAAACTTGGCCTATTTTAAAATTTGTTTTTGGTGGAATATTAATACTTTTTACTAGATAGACCATACTAACTATTAAACACAGTTTTCATCAATCAACTACAATTACTAATTAATATATTGTACATGTTTATTGAGTGTGTTAGCTAACTTATTAATATAAATGAGTCATCCTCTACTTACACAATAATATAAAAATGTCAACGCTATTGTAGTTTTTCCAGTTTATTTTATTATTATTATTTTCGTGTAATTCTTGTACAATTTGGATGTTTTCCTTATACTAAGTACCTACCTTCCTTACATTGTAGTTTTTTTGTACCGAAACCATAGCACAGGGACCCAAACCCTAGAGGATAAACTATATTATGCGGGACTATTAAACCCTATAACGCCTGAAGTAGTTGTTCTCGGCGCATTGTCGAGAGGCTCCAGAATCTTCTATGGAACGCACCGAAGCTCTTCTCAGACTATACCGAAGCATTACTTTTGGGTGGCAGTTACAGAGCCCCCCTGCTCTATCCACAGAGCGCAGGCCACAGAGTTGTGTATTTCTTATATAAAACGTCTATAAGATGTGCGGTGTCACTCTTGTGGACACTAAGCAATGAAGAGTTACGCAGTATGACATGGTTGCGCGACAGTGTTATTGTAAAAATGAAGAAAGGAATGCTTAGATGGTTCGGGCACATAGAAAAGTGAGTGATGAAAGACTTACGAAGAAAATATACGGAGCGAAAGTGAGTGATAAAATAAGCCAAGGAAGACCAAGGCTGACATATGAAGATCAAATAGCCAGAGTGTTAGCAGATGGAAATGTCAAAAGCTCTGGCATACCTAGGCGAAAATGTGCGAGGAGAATGATGAGATTTGAGGAAGGAAAGGAAGCATGTAAGAACCGCGACGCTTGGCGCTCCGTCCTCTCAGACTGCCCCGTTAAGGATACAGCATGAAGATATGTATGTATGTATGTAAACACGCCTATATATGATATCACTAAGGAAATATTTAGAAGTTTTATGTAAGATAAGAATTCATTTAAAATCATTTAAAATCTTCAACATTCTTTTAAATTGAGATTTTGCCAAGGTTTATACTCATGACACAGATTACATTGGTATTAAAATGCCGTAAATATATTAATAGTGAAAAATGTCCTCGTCGATGTCTGCCCTCCATCGGATCTTTATTGAATCGATGTCCAGGTGCGTAAACACTAACACTAAATGTCATAAGTCTTGTCTATGTCTTAAGAGCTCATGTACGTTCTGTGTTCACCCAGCACTACTAGGGATCTGAATTACAATACATATATATTCAGAATACGAGTAACTGATACGACTACTTCAAATTCAATTTATTGATCATAGGTACCATATACTCGACACATTATTTGTATCTCTTTAAACGCATTTCTACTGTAATAAACCTGGTTTTCATTAAAAAAATATTTTCATTTTTTGAAATGAGATACTTAATTTAGTCTTTAGGCAAAAATCTCTCGTGTAATAATCACTTTAATTATAGCTAAGTCAAAATTAAATAGAATTTTAATAAATATGACTGAAATATTACAATATTAGATAGATACTTTGAATATCGCAAAACGTAGTAAAAATAAATTAAATCATAAATGATGAAGTTGTTTAGTCTTTTGGGGATAGTAAGGGCTATTTTGTACAGAAATAGAATAGATAAAATATCTTTATATTTATCATTTAACTAGAGCCTTGGTACTAAAAATCTGTAATGTAACATGGTTATACATTCAGTCAAGAAAGTATTGAGAATAGACGATTTGTTTATGGTTCCAAATTCAATTTTTTGTTTTATTTTTGTTGTTGTTAGATTGGCACAACTGTTTTCCTTTTTAGCGCGGAGTTTGAGTTGCATCTGTTATTCAGATTAAATACAGTGCTGTTTTTAGTTATATCATTCTAGTGTATATTGCGAATTTCATAATGGACAAAAACATCGAACAAAGAGTTTGTCTTAAATTTTGCATCGCCAATGGAATTTCGTGTTCGGAATCACTGAAAATGTTACAAAAGGCTTACGGTGAATCGACTTTATCAAAAACACGGGCTTATGAGTGGTACAAAGTGTTCAAAAGCGGTCGAGATATGATGGAAGATTTACCTCGCTCTGGTAGGCCATCAACGTCTGCAACTGAAGTTAACATCGCAAAAGTAAAGGAAATAGTGACTGAAAATGCTCATTCAAGTTTGAAGGAGATAGCCGCCGAACTTTCTGTATTTCACGGGTCGATCCCTACCATTTTAAATAATCACTTGGGTATGAAACATGTTGCCGCTCGGCTAGTCCCAAAAGACCTGAATTTTCTTCAAAAACACAATCGCGTAAGAGTCGCTGAGGACATGCTAGAACGAGTCAATTCCGACCCAACATTTATGAAACGCATTGTTACTGGTGACGAGACGTGGGTTTACGAGTTTGACATGTAAACTAGTTTACAAGCTTCAGAGTGGCGCCTTCCAACAGAACCGAAACCGAAAAAACCACACCAAAGTCGATCAAAAGTCAGTCATATTGACTGTTTTTTTTTAACTATCGCGGTGTTGTGCACTCGGAATTCTTGCCGGAAGGTCAAACCGCAAATAAAGAATATTATTTGGGCGTTATGCGGCATTTAAGAGAACAAATTCGACGAAAAAGGCCAGATTTGTGGAAAGAAAATTTTTGGATTTTGCACCACGATAATGCGCCTTCGTATAAGGCCATCATTGTGAACGAATTTTTGACCAAAAACTCAACAAATACCATCGAGCAACCACCTTATTCACCAGATATGGCTTCAGCCGACTTCTTTCTTTTTCCTAAACTCTAATTGCCACTTCGTGGCACTCGTTTTCATTCAGTAGAAGACATAAAGGAGAATTCGCGGCGAGCACTGAACTCAATTCCGGAAAAAGGGTGTAAAAAATGTTTTGAGAATTGGATTATTCGTTGGCGTAAGTGTATCGTTTCTGAAGGAGCATACTTTGAAGGTGATAAAATAAATTTGGATGAATAACTAAGATTTCGTGTATTATTGACCTTTTCCCGGTACTTTCTTGACAGAGTAGTACATATTAATAACGCCTACAAAATTGTGAAATACAATCTCAAAAATTTTTTTTCTTTTTGTACCTTCCCTACACGTAAAGTGGAGATGATTTCTTTTTACCGACTTCAAAAAAAAATGAGTTTATTATTCATCTATTCCATTCTGTGGGGTGTCGTTAAGTTTTTCAAAAATATTTGGAATATGTGATGAAATTTATTCGATTCATTCGACATATTAAGCTTTGAATTGGTCATTTACATTGGTCAAAGACAATGGCGAGTGGCTAACGCCGGGGCAGTGACCGTTTACACTACGGCGAGTCAAGTGACATTACTCCGTCAAAATGGACGAACAACATCGAAAAATACATGCAATTTCGCGCAGAATTATTTTCATTACAATGGAGCAAACAGAAAAGAAAACGTTATCTTCTTCTTCTCTTATAAATAAAAATGAATGTATAGTTACCATTAGACGTCATTTTGTTTGCAATATCACATAAAACAGCACACGCGGACCGTCCTGTTGCCGGTCGCTTATACACTGTACTAAATTTGATCGTTTACGCTACGTCAAATGGCGAGTCAAGAACCGTGCTGGGGAATGAAGGATTCGCCACTGTGCGTTCGGTTAACTGTACACCTCTGTACTTACATACTGTACATAACTAGTTCGCTAAACACTTGACCGATCTTAATCGGGTGTTAGAGTCACGTTTTATATCTATTTATTTCAAATTGTATTCACTGTATCCTGTACCGGTGCGAAGGGTAAGACGGTTGGTGAATATGCCTCTTGTACTAGTTTTGTGAGTGTTAGCAACACCGATGATTAAACAAAAGAGAACACTGACGCCCTCTAGCAAAGCGTGTTTGTGTTCGTGACGTCATTGACAAGAATGACTGACGGCTTGTTCCCCACTATCGCTGCGAGATTATATAAATCAAAACTCGAGCGCTCCATCTCTCTTTTGCTTTTCACTTCACGACTGCAGCACGTTGTAATTGAATACAAATTAATTAATTATTAATTATTAATAGAAGTAAAGTTTGGGGTGTTCCATATCTATAGGTGTTCAATTACTTATAACTTACTATTTAATTCTATCGTAGATAACACGAGCTGTCTTACCCTCCGCATCAGAACAGAACAGTGCAAGAACAGCTGTTTGACGGCAGGATTGGCGAAGAGATAGTGTAACGAGCCGAACGGACCCCGCAAAAGATCGTACTATCCGGAACTAGTGAAGACTATGTTGGGGCAAGCTGAATAATAAAGTTATGCACATTAATAACGCTATTGAGTGGGACGTCACAAATTAGTTTTTGATAAGGGTTTAAAAGCCAATAACTCTTATCTGTCTAAATCTATTTCATACATGCAATTAGACGCATTAGGCAAATGTCAGATGTGGATACGGCAAGGCTGGTGTACTTTGCATATTTTCACAGTTTAATGTCCTACAGCCTTCTGCTGTGGGGATCAGCGGCGCATATTAACTCCATTTTCATTTTACAAAAAAGAGCAATACGTGCCATCTACAGTATGAATGCACGAGAATCGCTTAAAGATCGTTTTAAAGACATTAATGTGCTCACCTTGCCCTCCTTATACATCTTTGAAATTATTATGTATACGAGGAAAAATATAGATCTGTTTAAAAAGAAAGGCGATATCAATGGTATGGAAACCCGAGGTCGTGATAAATTGGTTATTCCAAAATTTAAATTACATAAGTCAAATGTTTCATTTTTAGGTAACTACATTCGTTTTTATAATAAAGTCCCTCAAGAAATTACTCAATTAACAGAGATTAAATTTAGATTGGTTATAAAACGTACATTGACTAGACAATCATACTATAAAATAAACGATTTCATTGAAGATAAAACAATAATCTGGAAATGATGTTCTCTGCATATGCGTTTACTGGTTTAATGAAAATATTGTATTTTAATAAACCTTTTGTAAAATGAAGTTGAAAAAATGATACCTGACTGAGTTTCTTGTCGGTTTTTCTCTGTGTCCAGGTTTTCTATTTGAACCGAACTAAAGTAGATTTGACGTTCAAACATACCTTGTAGGTAATTTTGACTTTGAATTTGAATTTTGACTTTGACATAAAGGACAATGCCAACTTTTGTATGGGGCCATGCCCCACCCCAGTACTCCATGAACAATAACAACAAATATATTATTTCAAAGCTTAGGTCTTACAGTTTCCAAAAGTGACAAAAATATTATTTCGAATGTGTCAAATTTAATTTTATATATATATATATATGTATTTATTTATTTTATTCTTTATTGTACACCTTATTCCTAATACAGACAAAAAACATACAAGAAAATAACAAAAATTACAATTTTAGCAAAACAATTGGAGGTCTTATCGCTCTCGGTGATTTTTTCCAGACAACCTTAGGATGGAAAACGCGCAAGAAAAAATAAAAAGTAAGTAGTATGTGGTATAAATACAATATTGATAAATATCGTCATAAATATACTTAATATGTAAAAATAATGTATACCAAAATATATAATGCAATAATACATACAAAACAATATATAAATACGAGATGAATAAATACATACCATAAGTACACATACTTATAGAAATATAAAATACATATGGTACACATACATGCAAGAAGAATATATACATATTATTGTATACTAATAAAGAACATTAAAGAGATAGATAGTGTTCCTCCGGACGTATCTTAAACACTTGCAATGATTGCGATTGTCTAATGGTCACAGGTAGTGCGTTCCACAACCTGACAGCTTACACTGTGAACGATTTATCGACAAATCGCGTAGAACGTATCGGCATTTCAAGTTTTAAGTTTTCTGAGGATCTCAAGAATCCTGAATGTGTGTTGTGTAGAAACTGTATTTGTGTCGTATGTAATAAAGTTATTTTTGTACTTGAGTTTTGGTTAGTTAAGGATAGTTATTTTATACTGTTTAGTGTTTTTTTTTAAGTTTTTTTTTACTGTTACAATTATCTAATAGCAATTATAAACTAAGCCCTACTTCCTAGACATATCGCTTTAAAGTAGGCGTGACGATGATTCTGATGTTATTATATGAAATAATAGAGCCAGTAATCCTTTATTTTTAGCGTCTACCAACACCTTATTAACTGTACAATGAATCTCCGTTCCAACAACACAATAATAGCCCCTAACGGGTAATTCACAATGTCCCATCTTCCATTCCATTGTACAATTCGGATCACGTAGCTATCATCACTTGTACGTTTATAAGCCGCTCTTTACTCGGATATGTTCAATTGTGTGCGACAGGCGTTACTCTCCTTCATGCTTCCACTTCCATTTTGAGACGAGTTCTTATACGACAACATCTATAACATACTCAAAATATTATGATTACTTATTATGATAACTCACATATGATGCGAGCATTCGCTGAAGTAAAAATTTCGAGCTTCTAGTCTCAATAATAAATAATCAAAGAAATCTTATCAATAAATTAAAATCATCGCCGAGTTGAAATGGCAGGAAATGATAAGTGAATCTCAATTTTAAAATATATACCTAATGAAATAATAATGATAAAATTAAAAGACATTTGGCATTTATCGCGTTCAGATTAATTAACTGACCCATTGGTGCAGTGGATGAAATGTCTTTCATATCGAGTAGCTCTAAGAAAATCGATTTAAACTTTCTAAATATATTTAGGAAAATACAACGCCTTTAACCAGTGTTGAAGTGAGTTGTCACGAAAATTACGCACATGCCAATTCACGTTAATCGGATAACTGGAAGGAGGTGAAAATTAAATTAGGAGATTTTATTACGTAACACAGGGAAAGCTAAAATATTCATGTACCAAGAAATGTACTTTTAAAGAGACGTTCATGTATGGTATGTAAATAAAAGAATATGGATTTTCAATCAAAAGGTGCTATTATTATACTCCTTTTATGTGTATTCGCTATATTGTGCAAAATCTATTTGTATCTGTTTGTAAAGAATTAATCTTTGAACAGTTGAAAAAGTTAATAATATTAAGTAATTGTAATTCTAAAAAAATGACATTGTAAGTGCATCTTCTAGTTCATGAATTAATTGATTTCTAAAATCGATAGAACGACAAACTACTTTTAATTGACTTAAATTTAATCGACTGAACAAGGGGGTTCTTAATTTATGGAAATATTTTTTCTCATATAATATTATGTTCACCGATTTTTCCGCCGTTTTTCGCCGATTTTGATGATCATTTTATATGATTTTCCGTTGGAAAATTTGAAAGAAATTTGATTGTAGACCTTATCCTAGATATTTATTTAGGATAAAGCAACAAGGAACAAAAGGGAACAAGAAATGTTTTTTTAAGAAAATCCTTATTTAATCAATCAAAACTCAAGTACCAAGACAATTTCATGAGTACGATACAAATACCTATACAATTAAATTTGACAATAACTCCGATAAATTGCAGACAATAACTTCCAGTAAACAATAACAGAAAGTCCACTAGTTTGATAGGCTTGGCACCGACTTCAGTACGGTTACAGAAGTTTATTAATTCGAATAGGTACCTATCTATGTAGTTTAATTACATAGATATTTAAATCATGTCTAAGACTTTATTTTTGTATTTGAGTTTTGATTAGTAAAAGATAATTATTTTGTAGTTTTCAATGGCTTTATTTTAAATTTGATTTTTTGAAGTCTATTTATGTAACCACCTTTTTAATCATTATTTTTAATCAAATTATTATGTACTAGCTGTACCCGCGACTTCGTCCGCGTGGAAAAATTTGCCGTAACCACTCCAGCTTACCGAGGTTACCCGAGGTATTTATATTGTTGATATTGAACAAAAAAGTTATTTTCTATTATGGAATATCCGCCATATTGGATTTATGACGATGTCACACATACAGAAACCTTGCCATGCCTATTCCATTTCATTTGATACCCATATTGTTGGTGTTGAATGAAAAAGTTATTTCCTGCTATGGAACATCCGCCATATTGGATTTATGATGACGTCGCATATGTATCTAGCTTCCCCTGCGTATTCAATTATATAGATATCTATAACGTACTTATAAAGTTATTTTTATTGTACTTGAGTTTTGATTAGTAAAGGATAGTTATTTTGTACTTTCAGTGTTTTTTTTGAAAGCGGTTTATTTTTTTTTTATTTTGTATTTCTCCCTTTTGAGTGATCTTACCATAAATAAATATCTAGGGCAGGTCTGCAATTAACTTCTTTCTAATTCAGGAGACAACGATATACAAGAGAATCTTCAATATAAGTAAAGGTTGTAATCAGGTCGTGTTATTTGGTGTATCTTCGAAATCCAAGGTCCAATACCGGTGAAATTCAAATCGGACCACCTCTGAAGTATGATCTACCAAACTCAAAAAAATTATCGAAATCAACTCATAATTGGCGGAGTAATCGCGTAACAAACAAAAAAACATACAGTCGAATTGAAAACCTCCTCCTTATTTTGAAATCTGTTAAAAACTGGGGGAACCTGGGGGTTCAATTTTTAGCCACGATAATTTTAGTAACAATCATCTTTTTGCATATCATTAGGTGTTTTGCTTAGCACGAAATCAACGAAATCAAGTGCATATAGTTTGTAGTCCCACAAATTACAAACGTTTTGTGAAAAATGTATTGCATTAACATTAAACTTTGAATTATGTTAAGATTATTCAATTCTAAAATTATAATACGTATGCAGATTACATTATAACTAAAATTACGATCTTCGTGTCATTACTATGAACCATACAGTGGTGCATTGCCAACCAGTAAACTATATAACTCTCTTTTAATAAAGTGTATCCCTTAACTAACGTTTACGGTCTGGTGGGAAAATAAGCAGATACATATATGATGTGTTTTTTCTCTTCCACACCAGAAAGGAATATAATCTAGAAATATTAAAACTAATAGGTTCAGTAAAGCAAATTTTTTTACCTTCGCTATTACATGATTCATGACATCACATAATAGGTAAAACTTTTAAAATACGCAAAAAAGCCTTTGCAGATTTACTTATATTATTATAAAAGGGCCTTCCAAAGTAACTGAATGAATGTTCGCACACGTGGATATCCTTTCTGTCTGGAACGTTACACCTTTTGTCTCGAAATATTCTCGAAACGAGTACTGAATGTAAAACTGACGACCGTGTCTAAACAAAGAAAGTATCTACATAAAGTAGGAACACGTTTTTAGCCTTAAAAAGGTAAAAGATACGCGGACATCTGACATCTCTATTGTGAGACGTAGTGTACTGAATATGAATTGTTTTAAAAACTTATTTCACAAAATTTTACATAATCTCACTCCTTTTTGGTCTAATTTATCATAAATGGTATAAAATCGCCGGTTACGATAACAAATTACCATTTCGTTTAGTCTTTCATATAACTGTAATTCAGATCTGATACATCACCACTATCCTACAAAGATATATTAAGTAACTGCACGCAGTTAAGTTCTAAATTTTAAAACAATCTATAGAAATAACAAGACTAGTACAAAACATGTTACGTTAGGTTTAGGTTTGAAGATTTATAAAAATTTAATAACATTATGCGTATTTATAATATTATGTTACTTGAATTAGGTGACACTAATTATATTAAACGTATATTTAAAATAATTATGTATCATTTTCATTTTATTATTAATAGAAAAAAATGACATACTCGCAAGCAATGACCTTTCACCTATCGCAAATGAAATTAAAAACGAAGAATGTTCCTGACAAAAAGAAAAATCATGACGTAAATTGTTTCCTGGAATTTTTTTAGTAATGACTCAAATATATATTCATTTAAAGTATTAGTGTAGTCAAGTTTTACAAGAAAACTTTTATAATATATTAGATTGATTTTATCGTATAGTTATTTATTAGCGATATTAATATTCAGAGGAACATATCTAAATGGATTTGATATGATAATCAGTTTTGAAGCTTTTGAAGTTTAAAGTGCACAAAATTAATTTATTATTATTAACTATGTAATTTTGTTACACCAAATATTTCATATTTTGTACAGGTATGTATGTGATATTGTACATACATTTTTTTTATGAAATTCGTCATGTTTATTTTATTGAGAAACTCCTTTATCATCAAAAAAGAGTAAAATCATAAAAATAATTTTATTACATACATTTTCCTTCGATACATACGTGTATGTGCATACTACATATTTTATTACAATAGGCTATTCGTTACCTAATTTTTAAAAGCTTTGATCATATATTTTCAGTGAGAGCATTGACTTCATTAAAATAACTTTTGAAACTACCTATTGATATTAATATCAATTATAGAATTAGAAATAATTTAAACGTTTAAAGATAATAAATAATACATTATCAATCTACTTTCCTTTGTTAAAAATAATTGGGTTTCAAACGACTATTATAAGGGAAGAATAAATCCAATAATATTGTAGCTATAATATAATAAGTTTATTAACAAAAAAGTACATACATAGATTAATATTTACAAACTTTGTAGCTATTATTTTTTTTTATAATTTCTACACATCTAGTATATAAAAATCAACGTTAGTTTATTTGTTCGTATTTTATAGGCTGCCACACCGTTTATTTATCTATTTATTTTTCATTGTACATAATGTATACAATAGGCGGACTTAATGCCTGATGGCTTTCTCTTCCAGTCAACCTGAGCTTTATTTTGAGTTTATCCGATTGCGAAGTGGTATAGAGATAACTTGAATCCTGAGGAAGGACATAGGCTATTTTAATAATCAAAAACGCGGACGAAGTCGCGATCATCAACTAGTAAACAATAAAAAAGTAACACATTTTTTTAAATAGTTGAAAGAATAGATCCGCAACTCTCCCACTTAACATCAAAAATGCAAAAAAGTAGTGTAAAAAAGTTGTGCCTACTTAATGACTTCAACACTTCATCACCAATTGCTTTTCATACGAAAATTATGCAGAAAACCTATAGTTCTTTAACGATGTTTGTAATATTATATTTCTCGGAATCAATAATGGCATGTAGTAACCACAAAAGTAGTATTTATAACTGCTTAGCAGTATTGTTGCATGACAAGTTCACATAGCGACAGTATTGCTTGAATAGGTACATGCTAAAGCACTTTTACTGATCTCGGCAATGTGTGGCCGTAGCCCCTTTAATATTTTGCGACACGCACACAAAGAGTTCACACACATGTACATAAGTATATTTTATTGCATTTATACCTACATATTATACATCATATATTTCGTTAGTACTATTATACCTAATTCCCTTAACATGTACGTGGATTATACATATTGCGTACACTTCACACCGACAGTCTATCTTCTAATAGGAACTTTTAAAAAACCAATTTATCTTGAGACTCGAATACATCTACTTGGATGCATTACTGCGTCGACGCAGGTCTTATACTATTTTTTACAGGAAATATTTTGGAGAGTACGCGCTGGAATTACGTAACCTGCTCCTACAGTCTATTTTAGCATGAAACACTAGGCGCAGGAAGGGTCTTCATTTTTCTAATATTGATAATGTTGACTTGCCTCGAAGTTACTTGCATTTCATATCATTTCATTTTATTTTTATTGTAGTACTAAATGTGAGGTAAATCTAGCACGAAATATACATATATTTTTTTAACTTACGTCTATTTCTTTCCATTAGCTTATGCGAATTTCAAACGAGGTTTATGGTGGATTTATGAGGTTTATATGGTAAAATAATTTTTACCTGAAGGCAAAAATCTGTGTAATTGACCACTGAGTTTTTGACTAAAAATGTTCATGTCGAATGTACAACGTAGATATTGGACTGTACGATCTTTTCGTTTACGCCTTGTCGCTTTCTAATATACAGCTCTTAAAACGGGTTAACCATTGACATTGGAATTTCTGAGTAAAAATTCTTCAAATAGATTCCTGATTATATACTGCCTATTCCTATTCCTAAGACATACTCACTAACACACGTAACACATTGACTAAAAATCTCCAAATCGATTGTATTACGTAAGTACCCGAATGTGCCACATATTGTTTCGTTTAAATGTTGTTAGTTCTTAAGATACGAGTAGAGCGATACCAGTACCTACTAAGTATAATCAATTTTAATAAATTTATTTTCAGGAATTTTGAAACAAATGTGTTATCATATGTTAGCTTTATCTTAAGACCAAGGCTGACTTATGAAGATCAAATAGCCAGAGTGTTAGCAGATGGAAATGACAAAAACTTTCGCATACCTAGACGAAAATGTGTGAGGAGAATGATTAGATTTGAGGAAGCGAAAGAAGTGTGTAAGAACCGCGACGCTTGGCGCTCCGCCCTCTCTGACTACCCCGTTAGGGCCACAGCATGAAGATATGTATATATGTATGTACCTTAGGAACCTCAAGGTACCAACCAAGAAACAAGCGGCGCAGGCGGGTACCTACGTAATGAAATAAATACTTCTTGTGTTTATTTCACAGTGAGATGATACCTAGTTAAATTTTATTTCTTACGTAGTTCTCGCTGTACTTTCTTTTTTGGTTTTTAATACGTACTTAAATACTGCGAAACAATTATTTGTATTTTTCACTTCATAGCCATTGTACTTCTGGGCCAAAAATTGAGACAATGAACTGGAAAAAAATATTATTGTTTTAATTAATCTAACAGACTTCTGTGAAACCCTGCAAAACATGCACAGAAACCATAGTTTTATAACAACTTCAGATTTATCGAAAATATGAAAAGAAATACCTACATCAAAGTGTATTATATTTTTCAAGTAAATATTCACTTACAGTAAAGTCTTTGACTGCTTAGAATACAAAGGGATTTGTTATAAAAGGCGACAACCTGAAAACTTTACGGACAAAAGTTGTGTAGGTAGAGAAAAGCTAAGTGCCAACATTAATAACCGTTTCACATATCATAAGCTACTGTGGAATCGTGTATAATGAGAATTTATATTGCTAACGTAATTCCTACTAATAGATTTCAGAGTAATTTAAGCAAGTGGCGACTGGATTCCACATGTAATTTTTAGAGTTAAATCTAGCATTTACTGGAGATGTTTACTTACTTTACGTTTCTATTTTACTTCGATTGTAACTAACGGTTGGAGGTAAGAAATAAGTTTCCGTCAGAAATAATGATTCACTGTCGCTTAAATTAAGAATTAAAAATGTTCGCCAAAATAATAATTTTTATCTATTTTTGACAGTTGGATGTTAAGGCTTACCGTCAATTTACAACACTACATTTGACCCACTACGCATTTTCATCACGTATAAAGAAATAAGATTAAGGGCTACAGTTTCAATAAAAACATAACGAGATCCGGTGTGTAAAATGAAAGATTTATCTCTTGGCCGCAACATGGGTCCGCGGCAAACATAAATAATTCATACACTCCATTGAAAGTCGCGCAGTCCCCGAACCAGCTTTGAGTGTTTTTAAAAGAAAATCTATTTGATATTCCAAGAATAGGACACATCAAATGGCTTAAGTGGCTACATCGAATGTGTCAGTGTAGACTTTTAGAAACATTAATGAATGCTCCACAGTCTTTCAGAGTAAATTATTCTACTTTTTAACTGACTTCAAAAAAAGGAGGATGTTCTCAATTCGTCTGTATGTTGTTTTTTTTTTGTATGTCTGTTACCTCATAACTCCGTCATTTATGAACCGATTTCAAAAATATTTTCGTTTGGTACGTAATACTTCAGAGGTGGTCCCATTTAAATTTCACCAACATTGGAGCTTGGACTTCGAATATACAATAAATAACGCGACCTGGTTATAACCTTTATTTATATTGATGAATCTCTTGTATATCGTTACACTCCGGAATTAGAAAAAAGTTAATTGCAGACCTGCCCTAGATCACTCAATAGGGAGAAATAAAAATTTATTATGAAAAAAAATTAAATCGCCTTCAAAAAACGCTGAAAAGTATAAAATGACTATCCTTTACTAATCAAAACTCAAGTACAATTAAAATAACTTTATAAATACGATACACATACCTATATAATTAAATTCGACCGTTACTGAAGTCGGTGCCAAATCAATGTGCAACAACAGAAAGTCTATTAGTTTGGTAGACTTGGCACCGACTTCAGTAACTGTCAAATTCAGCGTTTTTTTGAAGGCGGTTTAATTTTTTTTAATAAAATATTTTTTCTTAATACACTTTTACTACAAACATACTAAATTATATAAATTCACATAGTGGAAATCCGTACACATACTTCAACAATTTATAGTTTTATTATAAATGGAACCTAATTGTTAAAGTAATTACTATCAATAAAAAAATATCACATATTTCTAAGAGATCGCGTTTCTACTGCATATTAATCTTCTCGATTTCAGGCATATCCAAGCCTCACTACCATACAATACAGTTGGAACCAACATAGCATTGTGTATGACCATTTTGGCCGAGTTAGATATGTTTACACTGCCTACTATAATGCGGACAGAGCACCGTTCACATTATTGCCGTCTCTCCACATCCAACTCACATGTTCCATCCCTCGAAAACGTACTTCTGTGTGCAGTGTCACCCTTGCTGACAAAATAAGCAATGAAGAGATACGCAGTTGTCATACTGCGTTGCACAACAGTGTTATTGTAAAAATGAAGAAAGGAATGCTTAGATGGTTCGAGCACATATACTGAATGAGTGATGAAAGACTATCGAAGAAAATCTACAGAGCGAAAGTGGTAAAAGAAGCCAAGGATGACCAAGGCTCACTTATGAAGATCAAATAGCTAGAGTGTTAGCCGACAGAAATGTCAAAACCACTCGCATACCTAGGCGAAAATGTTTGAGGAGAATGATGAGATTTTTGAGGAAGTGAAAGAAGTGTATTATGGCCGCGACGCTTTGCGCTCCGTCCTCCCGTGGCTACTCCATTAGGGATACAGCGTGCAGGTATGTATGTAAAAAAATAGCGCTAACAACAAAATAATTCCTCTTTTTTTTAATTTAAATGGCACCGTTGCAATTGTAAATTTTGTCAATGTTATGTAGTAATAATGTTACTCACTTGGCGCGCGCCCCGTGACCAGCTGCTGCGGGCGGCCCGAATGTGAAGAGGACTCACTACTGACATGATCGAACTGCCAGGTAACCCTCGTCGAGTTTACCTGAACGAACATCTTACAAAAGAAAACAGAGTTTTGTTTAGGAAGGCGAGAAAACTTGGCTCTGATCTACGGTTTAAATATATGTGGTTATCAAACAGAAGTATATATATGAGCTGTTCAGAAACCAGTTCCATTCTACAGTCTATACTTGCTAAACTTCAAGCCCAAAACAGTTGTCTCGAGAACTCTTCTGCACAACCAAATTGTTCCTAACCCAATTGCAATTATTGTTAAACTTTTTAACATATTACTCTTACACCTATATAAATACATTTGTATACATATTGATATCTTAACCATGGAGCATAGAATGGTTTGTCTTAACTACCTTTTTAATAATTTAAAAACTCTTTTAAAAATGTTTTCCTTTTTCAATGGAAACAGCTTAGTTATATTTTGTACTATATCACCTTATTATTATTTCTTTCTTTTTAACACAAAAAGTGATCTCATAATTCGGCAAATATCTTTAAGAATCGTCATAAATTATACCTGTTATAGTAATAAGGAATACTTATATTATTCCAAATAACAACTTCACTATTACTACTTTATAAATTATGGCTACAAATCACTTGTAATAAACATTGTTTTCATGATTATTATACCTATCGACATGACTTGGTTGTCACGTTTCCGCCATGATATAAGAAAGACTCTCTTTGTTCCAATGAAGTTATCGTATCTATCTGCTTAGTCCTGAACGTGGATATAGATTCATGTTTTGATATTGAATGTCATGCGGTGGATATTCGTGAAAACTGTGTAAATCTTCTTAACTCAAAATTTAATTTAAAGATAATCGCCTTTAATATCCGTGGGATTTGTAAAAATATGAATCGGTTTTTGGTTTACCTCAGATTGATGTTTGATGTTTTTATTCTAACTGAATGTTGACTTCATGAATCTACAGAAATAAAGCAAATTTCTGAGTAGTATCTCTTTTCACGACTATTGACATAAACCAGAACGGTGGTGTGGTTGCATACGTTAGATCATCGTGGGTTGTCACGGTATCTGAGCCGATATTTGAAGAAATCTCCTGTCTTGTACTACATATTGCAAATATGACTGTAATATTGGGTATTTATAGATCATCATATTTGAGAAACATTTAAAACTTTATGAACAGTTTGAATAATACATTGCACAATTTTAAATTTTCTAAAAACTTCGTGTTGGCTGAAGACATTAACACAAACATATTAAAATCTGAACCCTCTGTCTAAACGCAGATCATGACCTCCAGCCCGCTATAACTAAACCTACACGTCTAATGGCATATCTGGATCACATATTCGTAAAATCTAAAGCAACAGCGGTGGCAGTGATATGTGACTCAGACATAAAACAGTACTCATGGGCCTTTCTTCACAGATACATCAAAGTAGCTGCTCTAAAACCAAAACTAAAGTTGACTGGTCATTACTTAGCGACCACGGATTGGAGACCGGTTTTGTCTTCTACCTCAGTAGATCATTCCAATGAGCTCTTTGAGAAAATCACTAGTGATGTTGTTGTATAAAATTCCAAAGTAATAAAAATCAGTCACCTGAAATACATAATTAAACCATAGATGATTACGGGTTTATTAAGGTGTTCCAGGCATCGTGATAAGCTGCACGTCAAATTAAAACAAAATCCAGGTGACGAAATTGCAAAGCTCATTTATACGCGCTATACAAACTTTTGTTATAATCTAGTACGGAAAATAAAGAGCAAATACGAAAGTAAGGAACTACTGTCAAATAAAAAAAAAACAAAATTACTTTGAGCTCACTATTAACAGACTATCAGACGATAGAAAATCTGCTAAATAAGATCAGATTCAGGTTATCAACATCTGTTACTTGTTATTGTTACTGTTATTGTGAATATTAATAATGTAATCTATAATGTAAAAAAATGTATAATGTTTCGCTTCAGTGAGAAGACTAGATGGGTGCTTTTTCGTTTTGAATAGAAAATGGAAATACGATAAATAAACCTTCTGATAGGAACCTCAAGATACAGGCCTAGCCTAGTTTGAGGTCCTCTATATGTTCGAGTAGGTTATTTTTAAAGACTGTGCACCATTTAAATACCATTTTAGAGGTGCCCTCTAGAGGACATAGTCATGAACTAAAAAATTTTTTTGGAAAATATTAGGATTATAGGAATAACATGTTGTATTTGTTTTCATTTTTTCATTCTACTTTAAAATTTTCAAAAATTATAACCCCAAAATAATTTAAATAAAAAGAAAGTTCAAAAACTAAAATCCGACTACTGAAATATCACGCTATAAAAAGTATGAAACAAAAAATATTCTCATCTGAAATTGTTACGTACGTTTTTGCCCTAAGTACAACTTTGCCCTAAAGCTTATTACTGCTAGAATGTATCGTTTTGTTAGGGTAGGTAGCATATGACCACGGCTGTCCTCTGAACATCAGTATGAATATAATATATTAAATATAATAAAATAAATTACGTGTAAGTTGTTCATTTAGTGTTAATTTAGATTATAAACATTGAATAGTTTGTACGTAACAACTATTTCAGATTAGAATATTTTTTATTATACTAATTTATAACATATCCTCTTCGTTTGTAATGTAACAACAACTACCGCATTACAACTTATCATTCCCGAAAGTCACATGCGGCTGTCGCTTTGATATATTAACTCACTTGACATATTCAAAGTGGTTAGTTACCAACATTTCACAATAAGATTATCACGACGAAAGTTTCCTTTGCGTCCGATTAACCGTTCCTACGTCAGTAGAAGGAATCTCACCGCTTGGGCTGAGTGTCATCCGTGTGACAAACGAACTTGCGACGAAACGCGTGACCTGGAGAAGGAGATAACGTCTACCGGACGAATGGGCGACGTCCGGAATACACTGCGCCGATAATAACGTCAAGTTGGTATGAAAACATACGCTCTGGTAACGCGAACGTAACCGCATAGATGATTTTAAGTGACGTGTTGTCGACATGAACAGGTGAAGTTTTAGAATACATTCCAGGTCATCATAAATTACATTTACATTCCACATACAAGTACGTGAATAGCGCAATATAAATCCAATTGTTTACAAAATCGTAAGAGTGATAATTAAATGCTTTAGAGGTAGAATAAGACGCACATAATATACAATGTTGTCAACCCAGCGATATTCATATGTAAGTATGTATGTTAATGTGCGTTGCTACAATATAACTGTTGCGTAATAGTTATAAAGTTAGTTACTAAGAGACGGTTTAATTGTAATCACGCGTGTTAATTAAAATCAGTGAATAAACAGTACATATTCGATCTTAACACTCACCTTGTTGTTTAGTAACTCGCGGCACAGGTATCCCCTACTGTAGCTTATTAAGTACTTAGTAGAACAGAGAGTGCAGAATGACTCGTTAAAAAAATTTACAAAGCACAAATGAAGGAAAAACCAAGACTGTCTAATTATAATAAAAAAATAGTTCAAGTGTTAGAAGATGAGAATATCAAAATATGTCTTGACAAAATGTGGAAGAAAAATTGTGATGTTTGAGGAAGTGAAAGAAGTATACTTTCAAGACCTACTTTGCATTGTCCTCCCTGTCTACTCTGTCAGGTTAGGTTAGCTTGTTTTATTAAACGATAAAAGTAAAACGTATTATATTATATAATTTCTTTATTTATATTATATTTCAATCATGAAATCAAAATACAGATAATATAATTGGAAAATTAAACTATAAGTGGAAACAATTACACCTATATCCATACAATATTCGCAAACAGGCCTACAATTTTGTAGCTCTGTGTGTTTATACTTCAAAGATAAACGATCCACCGAACCGTATTTGTGTAGAAAGATCCTTACAGAAATCTATTTACTTTGCCTAGGTATTCGTTATTCATTTATGAAACTATTGATGTAACTATTTACTGTAATGTCAAGGTTCATGAATCACGTCAAAATTGTTGCCTATTTAATGAATTATAGGATTTACCATTCCGAATTCCGAATTACAAAATATTTAACGTATAAACTGTATTGTAACAATTTGATCGAAGCTAGAAAATCAGCATAACAAAAAAAAAGTATAATTTCAATCTGTTAAAATATGGTTAAAATATACAATGTAATAATAATTATTGTAAGAAATAAAGAACAGTACAATTGCACCAAATTCAGAGGAAGGTATCATAATAAATATAGAGAGGCACATTGGTGATATAGTAGTTTATAAATTTTCTTTCTTGATGCTTTATCACTTGTTCTAGATCTAGACTACAATTATTAAATTTGAAATATCGTAACACCTTCCATTTACAAAATTATTCTGATAAAGATGTATTTTTAAAATAGCATGTCCCTATATTTTCTAATTGTATAATTAATTAAAACCCAAAAAATGAACATGAAAGACGTTTTACATCGATTTGACTAAAGTTAACTTTTTGTTAATTTTTTTATTTTTGTTACATACCTACGTAGAGCCATACAATGGTTTAAACTTTTAATTTGAGTGAGACTTGGGATGCTACTGGTCTTGCTTTGACTATCTTACTCTAACTTTCTGCCTTACTGCGTTCAGTTGTTGATATGTTTACTGTTAATTCTAAATAAAGACTAAAACTAGTAACTACTCGTTAAATTACTACTCGCAACAACTAAAATCAGATTGTTTCTATTTAACCGCTAAAGGTTACGTTAATTAATTAAACATTTTGATACTTATCCATTCAGAAAATAACATACAACTTATTTTATTAACTTATCTTTTCGTAAACATCGTATCGTATCGTAGGTAGAAGCAATTTCCTAGAGGTTTATACAAATTTAGATATTCATTTTTGCTGCCAGCTGGGCGCCCGAAAGTAAAGAAAATGGTATTACGACAAATACGCAAAAACGCAATACAAACCATCATCAGAAAACAAGACATATTTTCGGACTCATTACATGTTATTAATATTTCGCTTACATGCTGTAATTACCTCATGAAAGTTCCTTAAAAAAAAGAAATCATATTTGATGAGAAGATTCTCAGAATTTATGCCTATATTATCAACTCTATATTGGTTTATATTTTTAGTATATGTTTATTATTACTAACTTCATCTATACTACTATTTTTTTCAGTTTTTAGTTACAGAAAAAACTTCGACATTGTCCGATCATTATTTTTTGTATACAACTACACATGTAAGGTAGATATTTCTTTAGCTGGAACATAAAACCATTATGAAGATATACTCGCAGTTCAGCTGATAGTGAAACTAGCGTAGGGATAAATCGATATACATCGATGTATCAAAAACATCGATGTTTACTAATCGATGCATCGAATCAATCCGATGTATCGGTTATTTTCGATGTTTAACGATGCATCAGTGTGATTCATTCGATGCATCGAAAAAACGCACGCGTTCTTCCGACGCAAAGATTTGTATTAAAGCAGAACAAACACAGGAAATTGCGCTATAAGTTATTTTCGCAACGTAGATATACAAAATCATTTCACATCTTTTCTTTTAATTTGAATAAAACAACAAAAAAGTTACGGTTATTTGAAATTTCCCGCAGTGATAGGGCGACCTCAGTGATATTATACGATATTCACACAGACTTGGCTATGTCATAGAGCCTGTATGGCTGTTCGGCCTTTGCCTGCTGATATGAGCTCATAAAGACAAAGTAAGGGGCGAATGGTTAATTGATTTATTGGAAATATAATTTAAATAATTGTTCCATTTTTCTACTTTGCTAATCTTTATTAACGAATATATATTTCGATGATTTTATTCGATGTATCGTAAAATATCGTTGCAACCTTTCCATGTATCACATCGAAAAAAGCATAGATATATTTTCTGCATGAACATCCCTAAACTAGCATTAACCACATTTTATAGCGTGTAGCCTGGGTGTGATTATTTCGTCCCATTCAAATTACAGCTATTGTATGTTAAAACTTGAGTTCCAGATAATGTGTAAATATATGTATAATACAGGTATATATTTCGACGTGTTTTATCACATGTTTACATCTGATTTTCAGATTCTACATTTCATCAATCGGTAGGTTATAACTACCAGGTCTTTGTGTGATAAATACAGACGATATCACTTCTGAACTACGTCTATAAGTAGAAGTGACTTTTCGGAGAAGTATAGTCACTCTGTGTGAAAAATTTAATTTTTAATTTATTTCTAATTTAATTTATGGCTGTATTAGTTTGCCCGTGAATGAAAATTGAACAAAAAACCAATTTCTTAATAAAATAAAACACAAAAAATAAAAAATCTAATCAAATTCGAGTACACAAACAACTTGATAAATAATACCAAACCAAAAAAATTGAATTTGACTGTTACTGAAATCGGTACCAAATCAATAAATGACAACAGAAAATATTAAGGTTTGTTATATTCGATATTCTAGACATGTAGGTATATTTTGTTATGGTATTATTTATGTAATTTCCTGTGCGCAATATATAAACTAGATATATATTTTCTCAGATAGGTATCGTAACATCTATTTGTCTACCACAAACTCGTATTTTCGATCGAGTTGATTAAGTAGCGCCTCTTGCGTTCGGAGATTGAAAGGGGCGTCGGAAAGACTTACATCAAGCTCTGAGCGATCACTTCCAAATCGAGATAGTTTTCGATATAAGCTACTGAGAAAATTCAAGGTTTAATACTACTTTACACGGTTATCATATCTGGAATCTTATTCACGTAGCATCGACTATATATAATTCACCAAGGCTGTTATTGTATTATTACTAAATTTATCCATTGAACGAAAACTTTCATTGAAATTAATATGAAATTGAAATTACCTATTTATATTGAAAAGCCAGTAAAACTTGGAACTTTGTTAAAGTAAAATTTTGCTACTTTTTTTTAGTAAACGGGGTTTGGATTGAAATATTATATTAATAAAAATTCGGAACGAAGTTAATACCTTGTTTTTAAAAGAAATCAATTAAATAAAAGTACGTTATTGACACGGCAATTTTGACGGTCATGTTGGATGTCGTCCGCCACGCCAGTATGTCGTTTGTCAGTTTGTTCCGTTATCCGACACGTTGGTCTGTTATCCATCACGTCGGTCCATCGGCGTTATATAGGTCTATCATCCATCACGTCGGCCTTTCGTCCGTCACGTCGGTCTGTCGTCCGTCACTTCGGTCCGTTGTCCGTCATGTCAGCCGACCGGTCAGTCGACCGTCACATTGAACCGTCATCAGTATCGTCGGTCGGTCTTACGTCACGAGGGCATGTCATCCGTCACGTTGGTACGTTGTCGATCGCGTCGGTTCGTCGTCCGACACATCTGTCCGTCGTTCGTAACATCGCTTCGTTCATCTCTGTACGTCTGCACTCACGTTTCTCAGCGTCCCGACTATTCATACTATAATTATTAGTCTATAAGTCCACTCGATCTTCGATCGTTTTCGCTATATTAGTCCATTCCTCTGTCCTTCCGATATACATTATACAGATTCAAACATGAGCTTCAAATTCTTTCAGATAATCCCACAAACGTTTATTTAGATCCCTTGGAGGATCGAGTTGGAGTATTTTTCTGTTTCTAAATTCTTCTTTGGCTTTCATCATCATCCTCATCGTCAGTCCGTGTTCGTCCACTGCTGGACATAATCCTTTCGAATATTGTGCCACCATGTCCGGTCCATGGCTCTCCGCATCCATCCGCTTCCCGCCACTCTCTTCAGGTCGTCGGTCCACCTAGCGAGACGCCTACGGGCCGTTCTACAGGACGTCTTGAACTTGGTCTCCACTCCAGAACCCGTCTACCCCAACGTCCATCGGCTCTGCGACATACGACACTACCACTTCAGCTTACTTATTCTCAAGGCTATGACGGTCACTTTAGTTCTCCGTCGGATATCCTCGTTTCGGATTCTATTCTTCAGAGAAAATCCGAGCATAGCCCATATCGGCCATATCGGTCTTCTGTACAATCTGCCGCAGCGTGTGTGTGGTCTACGGGTGCTGTAGCCTTTTCGAAACCCAGCCTGCTCAGGAGGTTGAAATTCGTCAAATCTTCGGGCAAGACGATTCGAGATGACTCTTGAAAACAACTTATAGACGTGGTTCAGAAGTGATATCGGCCTGTAGTTCTTGAAAAGTGTTTTATCGCCTTTTTTGAAGAACAAGGTGACCACACTCCCAGACCACGCCTCGGGTGTTTTACCTTTTTCGATGACAGCATTAAATAACTTCCGAAGCTGTTCCAGGACTGGATACCCACCAGCTCTTAAAAGCTCAGAAGTAATGCCGTCATCCCCAGGGGCCTTGTTGTTTTTAAGCTGCATAAGAGCCATCTCGATTTCGGGACTCTCTATGTCCGGTTGCTCGTCCGTAAAGTGGCGGGTTAGTTTAGAACTTTGTCGTCCGTAACTTGAGTTGTGGGCTTCGATGTATGTGAGGAATATAGTTGTCCGTAGAACGTCTCGGCTTCTACAAGTAAATCTGGCTTGGCTGTAAGAACTCGACCATCGGATGTCGTAAGTTTCGCCAGATGACTCCTTCCCAATTGCTTAGCAAATACCTTCGAACCTCTATTTCGACTAATCGCATCTTCAATTGCTCGAGTTCTGTTATGTCGTATGTAGAATCGTATTTGCTTCTTTACACGCATATTGCGAAGGCGATAGTCCGACGCATCCGTCGACATCTCCTGTCTCTGTCTCATGAGATCTACTGTTTCTCCCGAGAACTTGGACAATTTACTGCCTCGCCTCCGTTGGCAGAACTCCTCTCCCACCTCTCGGACAACAGTCGTGAACTTGTTGACATACCGATCAACGTCCTCGGTGATTTCCAGCAGACTGAATTTGTTTCACAATACCAGCTGGAATTCTTTAGATGCTGCAGCGATATGGCACGGTGACGGACGGAGCGTAGACTTTATCAGGCGATTTCTCTCAAGTCGGAAGTTCATATTCAAAGTAGCTCGGACAAGTTGGTGATCGCCTCCGGTGTTAAGCCTCTAAATCACTGAGACATCTTTGAATATATACCTCCTATTCGTCATGATGAAGTCGATGTCATTTTTTGTCACCCTATCAGGGCTTCGCCAAGTCCACTTTCTGTGAGGCTTTTTCTGAAAGAATGAATTCATCAGGTATAGCCTCTGGGATTCGAGGAACTTAACCAGCATTTGGCCCCTTTGGTGTCTACTGCCGATATCATGCGCTCCAACTACAGATTCTCCGCGTTCTTGTACTCCCACTTTGGCATTGAAGTCCCCCATAACAACAGTGAAGTGGGTCTTGGTAGTATCATGTATGGCCTTCGTTATGTCTTCGTATACGGCCTCGACCTTTTCATCGGAGTGTCTCGACGTGGGAGCATAGACCTGGATTACTTTCAGAGTATTATCTCTTGGTAAGTCCGAGTATGAGGTATGCTACCCGCGTAGACAAACTACCAATTTCTATCACGTTGCTAGAGAGAACTCTGTTGACCATAATGCCAACCCCGCCCTGTGACGTCTTATCGCCCTCTCGATAGTAGAGTAGGTAGCCTGATTCTAGGGTTACCGTGTCCTCCCCCTGTCTTCGGACTTCGGATATTCCCAGGCCATGGCAATGTATGTGTCCTAGCTCTGACTCGAGCTCAGCAAGATAGACGTCATCCTTCAACGAACGAGCATTGTAGGTGGCCAGAAATAGTCGTTGTTTGTGGTGACCAGTCCGCGCCCGGGGATTCTTCGCACCCTCTGTCCCGCCAGGACTCCAGCCATCACCACGATGGCTGGGATTAGCGGGACCGCCGGGAACTGAGTGCCTCATTTTAGTGGTGCTGCTCATTTTTGGAAGAATTGCCCATATTCGCACACGGTGGGCAAGGTCGGATTGGCGAGCGCAGTACCGTGCTGTCTTACGCATGTGACGCTGCTGCTCGTCACAGTTATATTTACAGCATAATTGATTGGATGGGTGTTCCGCCATCGATCGGTCGTCAGAGCCTCGTTAGTTAATCACCATGGTGCACCCTGCTGATTAGCAGGGTGCACCATGGTGATTAACTACACCATACAGATTTGAGGAAGCGAAAGAGGTGTGTAAGGACCGCGACTCCTGGCGCTCCGTCCTCTCTGACTACCCCGTTGGGGATACAGCGTGAAGTTATGTTATGTTATGTTAGGTTATGTTTACAGTACAGTATACATTTTATATGGCTTGCCAATGTACCTGCGCAGTTGACACGATTTTGAAGGCGCGGCAAATAGATCAGTCAGTTAGCTACCCTGAGGCTACATCAATAATCTACGCTGCTATTGGTTGATTTATTTGGCGCCTTGTGCGCTGACTACGCGTCTTTCAGTCGATCGTTAGACGTCACTGTGAATGTATGTGGTTTTTTTAGATTAAACTTAGTGGCAAATTAAGATACTATTGTATATGTATATTTATGTCACTAAAAAAGAACGTCCTTTAAGAAAACAATCGAGGAAATTAAATAATTTACTTTTAAATTATTTCTTGTTTTTGTTTTCACTTAAGCGTCGTATATTAAAATAAACATTTTTTTAATTTGATCTTTTTATTTTTGAAGCTTTTACTTTCCGTTACTGACAAGATAGCTATAATTACTTTAACTGCAAAAACGTAGTAGTGTCTTTTGGCATAAAAATTTATCTATTTAAATTTACTAATAAAATAAACTGAAATAATTTTTCCATCTTATGACTGTTGCATAAGATTGATTATAAAATTAGTTTCGAGTATTTTCGTCGACAGCTATTTCATATTTCTGCGAACGAAGACTAACAACGTGCCATATCTTTTGTGTCATACTGTACTTGGGCGGCCGAGCTTTGCTCGGATCAAAAAAAAATGCCGAAAAAAGAAGTCTAACCACACTGTGAGATTCGAACCGGCACATTTTGGCGTGGTAGCCCCACGCTTTAGCCACCATGCTATTAAGAAGGTAAAGCCTGTTGTGAAATTACCAATCAATACCATTCTTAGTGTATAAAGACAAGAAGAAAACGAATTTTCCCAGAATTGAGACCTAGTTAGATCATTTTTTCACCCCCATAAACCTCGGTATCGTAAATTTCATTATATATTCTTTATTGCACATGAATTTCACAAATTGAATTAATAAAAGAAAAGATGTTCACAAAGGTGGGCTTATGCCTAGAAGAGATCTCTTCCAGCCAACCCATGGTAGTGAGATAGTGGCATATTCACGGGCTGTAATAGCACGACAAGTACAGCAAAGAAAATCAATACAAAAAATAATATAACTGTGTAATAACATAATATTATATGTCGGTGGAAATAATAAAAGGCACTGAAAAGGTACGACGCAATATGACAAATTTTAACGACAATGTTATCAAAAAATGAAGAATGATATTAAGATGGTTCGGGCATATAGAAAGTACGAGTGACGAAAGATTGACGAAGAAAATGGGAATGTGAATGGTAACAAAAGCCAAAGAAGACTAAGCCTTACTTATGGAGATCAAATAGCCAAAGTTTTAGCTGACGGAAATGTCAAAAGCACTTTTATTCCTAGGTGAAAGTATGTAAGGAGACTGATGAGATTGGAGGAGGAAAAAAAGTATCGGTAATTGGTGCTCCGTCCTCTCTAACTACCCCGTCAGGTGGTGGTGAAATAACCTCTATTGCTACAAAATTTATTTAAATGAACGGCTACAGAATCCTGCATGCCTAACGCACTCTCGACGGGTTTTTTTAGAAGAGTTTATCGCCTTTTAATTAACCGACTTCAAAAAAAGGAGGAGGTTCTCAATTCGTCGGTACGTTGTATTTTTTTTTGTATGTTTGTTACCTCATAACTCCCTCATTTATGAACCGGTTTCGAAAATTCTTTTTTTCGTTTGGTAGGTAATACTTCAGAGGTGGACTACCTCCTACATTTAAATTTCACCGGTATTGGAGCTTGGACTTCGAAGATACACTAAATAACACGACCTGATTATAACCTTTGTTTATATTGATGATTCTCATGTATATCGTTGCACTCCGGAATTAGAAAGAAGTTAATTGCAGATCTGCCCTAGATATTTATTTAGGTCAACATCACTCAAAAGGGAGAAATAAAATTAAAAAAAAAAAAAATTAAACCACCTTCAAAAATAAAACACTGAAAAGTACAAAATAACTATCCTTTACTAATCAAAACTCAAGTACAATTCAAATAACTTTATAAATACGATACACATACCTATATAATTAAATTTGACAGTTTTTTGAAGTCGGTGCCAAATCAGTGTGCAACAACAGAAAGTCTATTAGTTTGGTAGGCTTGATACCGACTTTAGTAACTGTCAAATTTAAATATATAGGTTTATCGTATTTAGAAAGTTATTTTAATTGTACTTGAGTTTTGATTTGATATTTTCAGTGTTTTTTTTGAAGGTGGTTTAATTTTTTTTTAATAAAAATTTTTATAAACAAAAACATATTTTTATATAAATACACGTTATTGTTGAAATGAAAGTTATGGTTTAAGAAGAACTATTGAAGTCTAAGTCTACTGTCGATCACTTAGGTTAATGCAATAACAAAATTAAACGAACCAACAGTTGTATTTAAAAACAATGCGTTTTTGATAACGTGTTCAAAGCAACAAATTAAACATAGAATAAGTGGTATTTTTACAAATTGTTTCACTCCTAATGAAGTGAAAACATTTTTTCTGTGAAGAAAAACTAAACGCCTTATTGTCGGGATTTCCTCAGCCAAATAAACAAGATGTTTTTGTTGGGCAACGTTGAAACAAGCAAAAACAGAATTTAGACGTTTTCCTTAACCTGATACAACATTTTTAGCAACTTATTACTAGCAAGTATGTATAGTTTTATATATCCATGGCATTTCTACAAGAATTACCAGGCATTTAATATTTTCCAAGTCAAGTTATACTTAAGCAAGTAACTCATAGTTATACTTAGGCAAATAACTCATAGCGAGATGGAGCTAAAATTTCTAAATTAATAGCGATCTTCCGCAATATTGTCTACCTAGAATTTATAGATAAGCTTTGCAAATATAACGGATGTAACTTTTATGTGTAAGTAGATACTGACAAATAGTTACGTATTTTGTAATGAAGAAGCATAAAACATAGTTTTCATTAAATTAAATTGGAGAGTTGCTTATATTATATTCTTTGTAAAACTGATTTCGATTTTTTCATTTGCATCAATGCAAATATAGATTAGTAATTAACAACATTTTGTTTAAATTGATATATCAATCTCATATATAATACTCATAGTTATTGTACACCTACATAATTTCATTCTTCTATATAAATGAAATACTGATTATACTGATTGAATTTTATTAAAAGGAACAATTCGAAAAATTATGAGTGTTATTACACGGATGCGAACAAAAAATACATATTATTAAGATCAGTTCTACATTTTATTTAACATGATTAAAATACAAATTGTAAGACTCGAAAACGAAACGAAAACGTATTAAATCGATGAATTGTTAGGAAATAATTAATTATTTAAACGAAGTTACCGTTAACTCTAAAAATTATTATCTCATTGTTCTTTAAATGTATTATTATCACTCTGCTTCAAAGGATCAATAATTCAATTTACGTATAAAATTATTTTTTGCATTAACATTACATATTATTACGAATTTTTTCATATTGTATACAACATACATACATTGATTTTGATTAACACGTTCATTACCGGACTATTTAAATGTTTTCCTCTGTTATGTAAAAAGGTCGAAAAACCTCTCGTATAAATTTTGCCTCCGCGTGTTATTAGATTGATTTATCCCACTAAATCCCGACCGTTTCTGATCCCAATTTTTTTCTTTGAGAGTGTCGGTTGTCTATGTTTCACACGAAAAATACACGAAATTATAGCTTCCGCGTTAAGTGAAAAAGTACTTTTTCGCAATCAGAAATAAATTATAGTGGTGCGTGGAGGTTTTTGACCCATTTGACCCATACTCATTCGATTTCAAAAATTCTTTCACCAAAATTTTATATACACCTTCTAGTTGGACATAGGCCATATATCATCCCGTTAAATTTAACGCGAAGCCGCGGGCAACATCTATAATTATATATATCGGTGGAAAAGATAAAAGGCACTCATTTGACTACACTAAACCAAAGCGCAACTTCCGGTTTGGAAGGGATGCGCGCAAACGGACCGTCGGGGCTGGCGCTGGTAGTCTGTTGGACTACGGTGGCCGGTGCAATAGCATTTCTCCTACCGACGGATCATTTGCCATTATTAAATTTCTAATTACCTACGTAATAATTTTTACAAAGAGTTTTCTGCCGTTTGCACATTAATTTTGTCTTAACCTGGTATTTTATGGAGTAATTCGCCTCTTGTAAGGTTAGGTACCTTTTCTTTTAGCTGAGTGGCAAGAGCACGATTTCCCTGTGTTTTACCGACATATATAATATGTACATATGTAGTATCCAAAAATGTGTGTGTGTGTATGTGTGTGTGTGTCAGAAACGAAGTTCCTTTAGCTGCAGTTTTCATTTCTCTAAGCCTAATTACAATAATGAGACAAAAAAACTCACGTGTGATTTAAACAAAAACAAATAAATTTTAACAAAATTTCCTCGTCTGAATCAATGAGGACGGCCGGCCGCGCACGTTGCTCCTCTACTTGAATCTCAATATTTGAACGCACACGCAGACTCGTATGTAATAGAAAGGGACAGAAATATCACTGTGAATCTATGTATAGAGCTAGCGAACGTAGCGCCTCGTGGAGCGCGGGTCCCGTTACACGTTGCTCGATTAAGTAGCGTGTGTTAGGAAGAGACAGAGAGAGTCGCCGAAAGTCGAATGATGGTGGATTTCTACCAACTCACAAACTAAAATTCGACTATATAGTGCACACGAGGAAAAACGATTATAATTTCTTGAATTCATTGCCGGAGTCTAAGATATAGGCTTATTTTTACTTGCTTATGGCCTCCAAACCCGGCAATTAATTTGATTAATCATAATTGCTTCATCTTGTATGTTAATTTTGATTGACTTTGTAGTCAGTCGGGTTTTAGATTTATAACTTTTATCGTTATTTATTTCTTTTTAATGTAAAGATATTGCCATATATTACATGTTTAACCAGAGGTGGATATATATATATATTTTCAGGCCGACCAGGCCCGGGCCTAGGGCGGCCAGAAAATTAGGGGCGAATAAACCGGGAAAAAATCTTGGCAAAATAATTCATATCATATGTCTTAGTAAATGATGAAGCTGAGAAGAGGGCGGCTGGTACAACACGGTCTATGACGGCCAAGACTGCGAGTCTGCTTCTGTTTTTACCCCAAGTATTGTATATTTTTGAAACAGTTTTCTCAAATTCTTAATTTAATAGATTTTTTAGCCCTTTTATGTCGTACTACAGATAGCATATTAAATTTTTCAAATAAAAGCCCAGCATATGTCACGCGTGAATTAAATAGTTATGATGAATGTAGTGACTAGACTATCACTTCACCGTATGACTGCGTTAATTTTGAGAACCAATGAACATGTTTGGATATTCCTTTACAATCTACATTTCTTACCCTATAACTTATAGGAGCTGAGAATTAAAAGTCATGGTCGTGAATTAGGTAAAGGAAAACCTTGCCACGTTACTACGTTCTCCAGGAACAATTAATATGTTGCCGTAAAGACTCAATTATACCCGGTCAAATGCGGAATGGATCGTTAGTTTTATTATAAGATCTTTATTGCACACACGTATCATATTAAATATTACAAGAAAATTTGTACAAAGGCGAGCTTATCTCTGCAAGAGATATCTTCCGGGCAATCTTACAAAGCGTTGGACAGTATGTAACGACAGTAAATAATGTACAATATGTAGTCGTAGTTATTTAAATTTGTATTCATACATATTCCTATAAATAATACCTAAACAGCTTATAAATACATATGTAATAGTATGTAAATGCAAAGATATAAAAATACCTACATAAATAATTAAATACACATAATATAATATACTCCGACTCCTAAGGCGGCAAAGAAAGAGATTAGTATGCTATCGACTAAATTATTGTTAAAAGATGCAAAAAGATCAGGTTGATGAGCAATTAAACTTTGAGTTTTTATGTGAATAAGATATAGATAGGAAGATTTATCAAAGAATACAGATCGAAGTTTATCAGAGAGAGGAGAGGCATCTCAACTGGACTAGGCATCCTTAGGAAAAGTTTCTTCTTCATCAAATATATATTTTTTTATTCCTTTTATATTTCTTCTTCATCTTCATCAAAAGTATAACAATAAAACCATCAGACGACCAACAGTGCGATATGTCAAAGTGTTTTCTCGCAGCAACAAAAACTTCTTGACGTGATTTAGTTTAAAACTCGGATACAGATAGTTTACTGCCATTTAGCATAGTTTTAGCATGCCACGTAGTAGAACGGAGATACAGGCTAGTAAAACGGACCAATACTGGTCTGGGTTTATCTTTTTTAACTCCCGAACGATGACATGTTTCAATAGTTGAAGCATGAACATCACTCGACATCAGTTGGTCACATAGTATTTAGAGTAATTTTTCACGGTATACCACGAAATAAAAGCATTTTACGCCGCAGATAACATTCTTGATGATCCAAAGCAGCAATGAGCAATTCCATTTGTGACTTAATCATAGTAATAGCTTTCCACACAAATGTTTTGCAAGTGCTACAATCTGCAGATAATGTATTCATGGTATGTGGAGTTGCAGCAGACGTATTACTGACCTGCTGCTGTAGATTTTTCTCAAAGTCGTTCATTCGTGAGTTAAATAAAATCATTAAGTCTTCCATATTCTTATTGATCTGAAGTGCTGGGTCCATTGTGGCAAATGACGATATTGGAGTACGAAAAAAGGGAGATTATTTTGCCTACCAGTGCAGACACGTAAACTAATGCAAAGGTGAATAAATTATCCTGTAAAATAAAATATTAATTTAAATAATTATTTATAACAAAGATTTGAGATTTGAGGAGGCGAAAGAGGTACGTTAGGACTGCGACCTGGCGCTCTGTCCTCTTTGACTACCCCGATAGAGATACAGCGTGAAGATATGTATGTATGTATGTATGTATTTATAACAAAAAGCATATGCACACACGTCTACTCTCTAACTCGTTTTTTGCCATATATTTATATAGATCTTACATATTAAAATGATATTATGCATATGGTAGGATCTTGTACGGAGTCCGTACGGATCGCTATCACAGTCTTACTAACTAATCCTGTCGCTAAACAGTAGTACTTGCAGTGTTGTGTTCCGCTCTAGAAGGTAAGTCAGCTGGTTTCTGGCACAAGAGACATGCCATCTTCATTCTCAGGATTGTCAATGTATTTGCAATCTGAAGTGCTTTATAGATGCATACATATCTTCACGCTGTATCCCTAACGGAGTAGTTAGAGAGGACGGAGCGCCAAACTTCACGCTCAGGTACATACTATCTTCGCCTCCTCAAATCCCATCATTCTCCTCCTAGTCTTCCTTGGCTTCTGCTATCACTCATTTTCATTCTGTAGATTTTCTTCATCAGTCTTTCATCACTCAATCTTTCCATGTGACTAAATATCTAAGCATTCTCTTCTTCATTTTTACAATGACACTGTCGTTGGAACCCTGTCATACTACGTATCTTTTCATTGCTTATTCTGTCCACAAGAGCGACACCGCACATACGAAATGCTTTCTTTGCCTTAATATCGTAAACGTCCATAGGCCACTCAGTCCATTCACCTTTAGTGGCCTGTTTGCTCGTTTGTCTTTCCAGTAGTATAAAACAAATGAATCATCACGTAATACGTATCTATATTTTCACTATCTGTTATAATACACTAACAATCCTTCCCGTCTTCGTTTGTGTGGGACCTACTTTAGTATAATTACCCATGTGAAACTTTTCGGAAGAAATTCTCTAAATGTGTTAAGATCCATATTCAAATCAAAGCGTTTAAAAAGAACGGCGATTTTGTGTTATCCTAATTAAAGATGTATATTTGCTTCATTAACATTTTCAGATATAATTTAATGTTGTATGGCCCTATCAATGCTCTAATTAAATTTCCACTTCTGAACTACTGCTATGATCTTCGTCGGTACTAATTATAAACAGATATAAACAAGTGATGTATATTACATTTCACTTGCAAATCAGGTCTTAGAACGATGTACGCTTAATTCAAACATATGTAGTATATATACTATATATAGTACCTATTCGAATACTAATTGAGAATCACAGATTCTTCTGTTATTTATACCATTTACAAATATTTAGTAGAACTCTGAATCATTTCTTAGTTTTATGTGAGTAAAAACAACTCACATTAAACATCGATGTAATCAAAGCGATTACAAGATATGTTTATAAATTATTCTTAAAATTCTTCCAAAAAATATATCATAGAAGTCGGTAAAATTTAAACTGCTTGTTGCGTGTTCAATTAAATTATTAGTAAAAATAATGGTAAATCACAGGAAGATGTTCAAACAATATCGAAATATTTTCTTAGCGTAAAAATGGAAATATATATAAATAATATACATATATTAAACACCGGGTTCGATTCCCAGTCGGGTTAATTTAGGAAACGAACTTTTCTAGATTGTTTCGAGTCTAGGGGGACTAGAGAACGCGCCCAGTAGTCGTCGTCTGGTTCTCAGACCAGATGATTGGTCTGTATTGTCAGGCGGGTTATTATTATTATTAAAAAATAAATAATTGTTAATTGACATTGCTATGCCTTATACTTACTGCCACTTTAGTAAGGCTCTACCGTCTCTGTGACTTGTGATCTCTTATTATTATGATAATTACTAGCGGTCAGTGGTTGCCAGCGGTTGAAAATCGACCGTAAGGCTAAAATAAACGCTTTTCTCCCTTGACACACACTCCACTGCCTCGAAACAGCTCACAGCTCACAAATCACACAGAATTCATAGTTCGAAACCCATTCAGTCAATCTGTCAGTAATTATTTATTAGCAACATTTTATAATACAATTTAAATCTCTACTTTATGGTAATCGACTATTTCATCGACAATCACAAATTATTATATATTTGATATTGAGAGAAATTATAGCTTTTTGCGTTTAACATTGACAGTATGAACGTAAGTAATGTTCCATTTTATTTTATTTAATGATTTTGTAACACATATTATATACATATAAACTCTCTGCATTCCTTCTCCATATAAACATTAACTACGTCAAATCTTACACTCCTCCGTGCGTGCTAAATGCTTAAAAAGGTGCTCAACATTTTCTCTTCACGTATTAATAGGTATATAGATATTTATAGAAATTCATAATAAATAGTTCTTTGCATTTTCAAAACTACTGCTGATTTCGCAATGATTGTTATTTAACCGTTAGTGCGTCTGTTACCTAGTAATTATGTAACTTCTGAATGATTTGACAGATTGACAGATTTGGTTTGTCTAACCCACCCATTCCCAAAGTGGGCGATAACGCCCCCCTGTGGGAGCTGCAGGCCTAAAGGGGGGCGGTAAGAGACCCAGAAAAAAAATAGGGGCGTTGTGTAGAGGCCTGGGAGGTGATTTGTAATTTCATTTAGCTAGGAGGCATCTCAGACAACGACTGCATGAGCTCTCGACTCAGTAGACAAAATAAGTTTGGGAACCTAGAGTCTAACCGATGGTTCATATTTATGCATTATGCTAGGATCTAATAGGTGGTGTTATAGTCAAGTCATTATAAACAAATCAAACTCATTGTCGACTAAAAAGGGCAGAACTGTAGTGTATATTATGTGCAAAAGTGTCTAAACTATTTTAATGTATTCTGTGAAACTACTGTCTATGTTAGATTATATTCTCTATGACAACCACTTGTAATTGTAACAATATCGTAGTAATTTTATTATTTGTGTGCTCCTAAGTCAATAATTAATAGGTAAAGTAATAAAGACTTTTAATTAAAGGTCTTTGATATTTGTCAGAGACATCGAAGTTCGAGGTCAAGGCTTCGGGAGACTGTTGTCCTGGCAGCTTCTTCCGCCAATGAATCAGTTTGGCTATTCAAAGAGGTAATTCCACCAGTGTGCTTGGCACCCTAGGCAACGACAGGTTTCTAAGCTGCAACTTTGATGAAGTCTATTATTTAAGATAATGTCTAGTTTTAAGTTTGTAAATATTAACATTAAGATATGTATGTACCGATTTATATCAATTTAATTACTTACCAAAAAAATAAAAAAAAAATAATACAAGGACAACGTCGCCGACTCAGCTAGTTATCAATATATTTTATACCCCCCATAACGCTTCCATCTGTAATGTGTACACACCTTTTTCGCGACACGTAACTATCGATCAGCATTTGAGAGGTTTCCACTGAATGCGGTTCGTTAGGTTACAGTGTGTTAGTGTACAGCTAGGAGGCGTGCGTGCTTTGTTTCTTTACCCGCAGTGGTGTGGGTTCACCCTCACAACTCAGAGGTAATATTTGATCAGATAATATTTGGTTAAGGAGCCAGGTGTTAAAACCAAGTGATGTTTTGTTTCTTATTGCGATTACATTCACATATTAGCTGTAAGTTAGACTACCAAGAAATGGTATACCGTGTAGGTATGCGTAAGTCTAATTTGTACTACTGTAATTTTATCAACTTTCGCTTTTTGAAGTTATACTTCTTTTGTCGCGTTTGGAAAAAAATATCAGTGTATTTTTTAACGTATGACGAAGTTTTGCGGCGCCGATGTAACACATAATTTATAATTTTTTATTTAATTCATTTCGAGCGGCCGCTTTTATTTTTTTAAATATTATTATGGCCAGTTGTGTTCATTTATATATGACCAGTTTTACTTCAAAACCTCAAAGAAGTTAAACTTCTTACGTGTGTATGTACACACATACTTTTTTCTATTTATAATACGTATAATCAGAGTTGGTAATAAGTTGGTTATTCCAAAATTTAAATTACATAAGTCAAATGTTTCATTTTTGGATAACTGCATTCGTTTTTATAATAAAGTTCCTCAAGAAGTCACTCAATTAACAGAAAATATATTTAGATTAGTTATAAAACGTACATTGATTAGACAATCATACCATGAAATAAGCGACTTCGTTGAAAATAAAACAATAGTCTGGAATGATCTTCTCTACACATGCATTAATTGCTCTCTGAATATTGTATTTTAATAAACCTTTTGTAAAATGATGTTGAATAAATGATACTTGACTGAGTTTCTTGTCGGGTTTTCTCAGTGCTCTTTGAACCAAACTAAAGTAGATTCGACGTTCAAAAATACCTTGTAATTGAGTTTACTTGAATACATTGATTTGACTTTGATTTTGACTTTACGTTGGAAATGCAAAAAAAGTATTTATTTTTATAAATATTTAATTGATTATAACGTATTTTGCATTCAAGATAAACATTTCGATTGCGTAAGTAACGTTGCAATTAAATCTGTATATAAAAAGGTAAAGAATTTACATTACAACGTAACGTAACATAGAGATTATTTTACAAGTTTATATTTATATCTACAGTCGAATTTCGAGCACCGGCGACCTTTATTAATTAGGTATAGAAAGACATCCTCACCTGATGGTCTTGGTCTTCGCATTAAAGACATAAAAAGAGTTGAGTACAATAATCATTCTGTAATTATTTGTGAAATCTGTTTATCATATTTAATTAAAAAAGATATTTTGAAATATTTTTGACTGTTCGAACTTCATTATTGTGGCTAATGTAGGCTAATGTGAAGATGAGAGTTGCCTCATTTTTTTTGTTTCGATGACTAAAATTATAACAATAATGCGCCAGACAACACGTGTACTGTAGTGTAGTATGCACATTATTTGTGTTTAATACGTATGTAAGTATATGGAGCAGTTTTCATTAGAACGTCAATGAAGATGGACAAGTCTAGCAAAGTTTTCTTTATTTCAATATGACAAATTAATATAACTAATACAGTGCACCAATCATCTAGTCTCGAACTAGGACATTCCCTGTGTTATAAGAACCAGACGACAGCTACTAGAGGTGTCTCCCAGTACACCCAGACCAGAGACAATATAGAAAAGTTCGTTTCCTAAATTGACCCGACCGGGAATCGAACCCAAAACCGTCCGCGCTTGAACGCAACGCCTAAGACTGCCTCATTGAGGGCGGTGATAACCGACATCTCGCTAATTACTAAAGACAAAAAATTATAATTTCAAAGTTTATTTCATATCTTTTCAAAATTATAGCCAATTAAAACAGTCAGAGAGGAATTAATTAATTTATTTATTTATTTGTTTATTACGAAATTTAATTTTTGTTCGTGACTTTGATTTACTTTGCATTATAAGTTGTTTTTATCAAATGGGCATATTGCGCATTACAAAATTGTTTAAAATAATAAATAGGAACACTTTGTCATGAAGAAATGTTAAGTAATTGAAGTGACGTTTTATGCTTTTTGTATTTAGAGAAACTATATCTTGTCGTTCATAAAATATTATAAAGTCAATAAAAAACGTAGAAATTATATTTTAACTTATTTAATACTTTTATATTGTTATAAACATAAAAAATAGTTATACAATTGTTATTTACAGAGTAAACAATTAATTATTGTTAATTAATTACTCCGTCCTCTCTGACTATCCTATTAGGGATACAGCGTGAAGATATGTATGTTTGTATGTATTGTTACTGTTTTACTTTTTCGACTGAGTACTATTGATTAACTCAAGTACATAATGTAAAAAATCGTAATGTATATAATACACTGTATTTAAAAGGTATGCGTGTTGGTACCTGACATACAACATACATTATTATTTATGCACCTAGTTTTTAAAATTTTCACCTTATATATCATTCGCTCATATTCACAAAGCACAGAAATTACACTAATTAAAAATTTAAATTTTTATATGCAATAAAACACCTCAAAATACTACCTTATATATACTGCGTAATGTTATTTTGATCTAGCTGTCCGCCCACTGAGAATACAAAATCAAGATATTTATAACATGCTTCTATGTAAAGTAGGTGAGTTGTGAAGACACTTAAAGTATTTTATCCATTATACCAATAAAATGCAACTCTACAAAACAATAAATGGTAAATTTTGTAGTAGAGGGGTTTGTTATATTTTTTACTTTTGTAATAACGTATATATTAATATCTAAATCATTATTAATATTTCATTATTAATAAATAAAGATAGCATTATAAGAAGGCCACGACCTCAACGCTCGCGCGTCTTGCGTTTTGCGTCTGCGATCGCGGGGAGAATAATAATTGTAAGAAGTCGTTTAGAGCGTGCCACCGCACCGCTCACCTCTCGCCGCTGCGACTCATGACGACTCACTCCCTCACTCTCTCTGCGGTCGCAGACGCAAAACGCAAGACGCGCGAGCAGTTAGGTCGTGGCCCACCTATTACTGTCTGGCACTCTGGCGCATGAACCATGGATCTCATTTAAAGCTACAAATTACAACAGCTTGTCTCATTCTCGCTATATAGTGCTGTCGCATAATTCTGTCTCTTTGCCGCTGTGTTAAAATGCACAACATACTGCTGTGACACTGTGAGTATGGTTTCTCTCTATGTGTATACTTTATCTGTAGAATACATAATGTTCCAACTTGCCATGCCTTTGATTTGATTTAGCATATTTCATAATAATTTTATTTGTGGCAAATTCACTGGTTTATGTATTTAGTTTAGGTTAATTAATTCATGATTATAATTTGTATACGTTTACGCCTAAATCTAATATATATAAAAATCAAGATTTGCTTGTTTGTTTGTTCGTATTTTATGCGCCGCCATACCGTTCATCTGAGTGCGATGAAAGGGTATAGCCGGATATGTATGGGAAATCTGCTCCTTCGCCGATTCCTATTTACTTTTTGGGGATCGTTTTGGTATCAAATGAAAATAATTCACATCAAGCTCTTAATCTTAAGCGGTATTCCGGTTATTCGAAAAACCTGTTTTTAAGTTTATTTTTTCAGTAGGAAAATTGAAAATTAATAAATCGCTTTCCCAATACTTGCAAGTAAAAGGCATGGAAAAACACGTTTGTTATGATTCCCAGATGTACAGCTGATTTTTAAGAAAAGACATAAAATTAAAATCATTTTTTGACCACGATTTAGAAAAACGTCACCAATTTTTGTAATAAAATGCCTTTTATATTTCTCTATAATACTCATGACTTTTTTTAATTTTTACGAAGTGGTGCAAAAATACGAATAAAAGTAAAAACTAATTTTTCTTAATTTTAAAATTTTTAAAATAAAATAGATGTCAACGAACTTATTATTGAATACGGCTATATTCACGTCTAATCGGAAAAATAGATATCGAAATGAGTTATTTAGGCATTTTAATTTTTTTTTTGCTATTACAAAACTAATAGCATTTATACAAACACTTTGCAGTAACAAATTAGTTCACTATCCGTCAAAATGTAGTATAATGATTTTAAAATTAATTTGAGTAGTGTATTTCTTAATTTTCTAGGTATTTCAAGGTATATCTAGGTAGGTAGGTAAGGTATATATAATTTACAGCAAAAAAGTTATTTTTATACATTTCTCTACCAGCAAAAAAGTGAAAGTTTGAGTAGACGCAATGTTATAAAATAATTTTTTTGAAAAATAAAAACGAAAAAATAGGTTTTTTAGAATAACTGAAAACCCGTTTAAGATTAAGAGCTGAAACTTGGTGTGAATTATTTTTATTTGGTACCGAGACGATTCCCAAAAATCAAATAGAAATGGGCGCAGGGGCAGATTTCCCATACATATTCGGATATACCCTTTGTGATGAAAATAGCTTGAATCCTGAGAACAAACATAGGCTATTTTAAAAATAAAAAACGCTGACGGAGTCGCGGGCGTCAACTAGTAGATTATATTTAAAATGAACTAAATCATATTGATTATTTAGGTTTTGCAAATAACAGTAACTCTTGTAATCCCAAAAATAATCTATGTGTCAATAAAATATTTCTAATTCTTCGTCTGGGGGCCAGGACTAACCTTCTTCACCGTTGCCGCTGTGGTGATCTCGTCGATGTACTAGGTCACCACGGTTTATCCTGTTTACGTAGTGCGGGCCGCATGTCACGACATGCTGCCTTGAATGACGTCATTCGACGGGCTCTTGTCGCCGCTGGCGTTCCTGCAGTCTTAGAGCCTGTAGGTATTGTGCGCAGCGACGGCAGGAGACCGGATGGTTTGACGCTCATTCCTTGGAAACTTGGAAGATCGCTGGTGTGGGATGCCACTTGTGTCGATACACTTGCTGTTTCCCATGTGCCGGCGACTTCCAAGTCAGCAGGTGCCGCGGCCAGCACTGCCGAGAACTTGAAGCGGCGTAAGTATGCGACTCTCTCTGAGAGTTTCATATTTACGCCCTTTGCAGTCGAAACTTTGGGTCCCTGGGGCCCCGAAGCCCATCGACTGGTTTCTGATATTTGTAAGAGCCTGGTCGAGGCTTCGGGAGACCGCCGGGCTGGCAGCTTCTTCCGCCAACGAATCAGTTTGGCTATTCAAAGAGGCAATGCTGCCAGTCTGCTAGGTACCTTGAGCAATGACAGCTTTCTAAGCGGCAACTTTGAGGAAGTTTATTATTTAAGATAATGTGTAGTTGTAAGTTTGTAAATATTAACATATGTATGTACTTTTTATCAATAAACAAAATTAAAGAATAGATTCTAATTAAAGAAGACCTACAAGTATTTTTTACGTTTTTACTTAGATGATAAAATTCATAAAGAATTTTTGATTATCAGATTATGAAGAAAATAAAAAACGGAAATGGAGCAATGAAAAAGAAAGCTGTAAAATTAGTTGAAAAGGAGCCTGATCTCGGTCAAAAAACTTCCGTAAACACTGATTCGTTGGATGACGAAGAACAAGGATTTGGTGGCTGGCTTAGGTAAAACATTACAACATATCGTAATAGGAAGTCATTTCATGGTTATCTAATTTTATCATTCACGGCCGCAGAGAACACATTAAAAGCAAAATTTATCAACTGTGATTAGTTAGATTTCAGACTAATTTATGTTTTCACTTAATGACTCTAGTTGAAACCAAAGTGAAACTGAATTATGGCTGAATCCCAAACGGGATTTTATAATTAATATCACAAAGGAAGACATAAACCCAACAGAGGTAATTTTTAAATCTGCATGAGAAAAAGTCTGCCTGTCTTCCTGTCTGCCTGGTATGTTTTCACGGCAAAACTGCTGAACCAAATTTAATGAAATTTGGTGTGGAGATCGCTTGAACCCTGGAGAAATGTAGGCTATTTGTTTTAAAGTCGTGGGTGGGAACAGTTAGTTCCTAGTAATTTAAAAAGAAAATCTATTTTCTCATTGAATCTGTTATTTAAAATTAATCTTTATTTATAACAAAAAAGTATATAGGTACATATCCTAACATCATTATTCACATACTTAAAACTAAACATTATGTTAAATAATAGACTCCCTCAAAGTTGCCGCTTAGAAAGCTGTCATTAATTGGAGTGTGCCCAGCAGACTCGCAGCATTACCTCTTTGAATTGAATTTTAATTCATTTGTGGATAAAAACCAGTATGCCAATCAAAAACAAAGCACTCCATGAACTTGAAATTATAACTTTATAATCAGGGCTGGAAACTTCAAAATCTTGTTTGAGTGATAAACTTTGTAATAGGATCGGCATTGTAAAACTTTCCTTAAAGAAATGTGAACAAATATTTCAAATAGCAAATTATCGTTTTCCAGATCGACGGAGGGACTTGATACGATGAAACTGTTCGTAATAGCGAACAGTATTGTTCTGCTAACGACTTTGGCTTACCCACACGTTCAAACTGTCTTTGAAACGTTATCCGAAATGATTTACGGTGTTGACACTTTATATTGAGTTTTGAGGATTTCTGAAGAAAGGAATACTTTCACTTCAGCAATAATTTGGAGCGAAAATACATGTTTTCTCCAATTTAACATACATTTTTATTAGATCTAATACGGATTATGATATTATTGTTATAATGTGCACGTAAAGTAGGTATATTATCTTAATATTTTCGTAAATTTGTAACTTATTTAATCAATGCCAAACAAGACATTTTCAAAGCTAAATCACAAAGTTTATTCATAATCATTAAAATCTCCAAAGTTGCGTAGTTAGGATAAAATTAGAAAGTTATTTATATATTACTGTTGATCGTATTTCAGATATAAAGTATTTTTTACTTTTCTGCATAATTTTGGTTAAGCTTTATCAACATTTCTTTATCAAATACATAGATAATGTTAGGTTTAGTGTTCAGATTAATATTTTCGTTAAGTGTTCTTGTATGGTACTCAGTTAATGTTTGGAATATGATATGTGATTATTTTAATAAAGAATTTCGTAGAATATTATTGAATAATAGTGATGTAGCTAACGAAGACTTGTAACTAATCAACATGTTTTTTATGTTACGAGTATATACTGTGTGAAATAAAATAAATAATTGTTTCATTCCGTTATAATCCCATAATAATTTATTCTTTGACATCTACTTAACTAGAATAGAAAAAAAAATCTTACAAAATAAATAGTTATGTTATCAAGTGTTATCCAAAGTGAAAATTTAAAATGCATATTACAGTGACTTGGTAATTAATAAATTGATTCGAACTTAACTTGTTATGAATTTTTCATCATAATTTCATTGAAATGGTGGTAATGAAAAAGATTACCGTAAATTGACCCAAATTACTAATTTGGATTTGAAAATTTTATGTTAAAAAAATAATCTAAATAAAACACGCCAAATTTTTATAGAACTTTGCTAGAGATGTGCAAATGAACGAGTCAGAATTTTATTCACATAGTGCTAAAATATGCGTAAATAGATTAGATCACTTCTGAACTTCAACGTAGATTTCAATGCGATTTGCACGGTCATTTAGTACATTGAACGAGAAAGGTTTATATGCATAACATATTAAATTTTAGTCAATTGTAGTAGAGAAATATTTGATGTTTCGCAAGCAAATCTTCGTCCTCGGAGCGGCTCGCTAGTTACAAATATATTATTTGGTCAGATACATGTGAAGCTCTCGCGTTCACTCATATACACTTCTCTAGATAAGTTTTAGAATTTATTTTAAGTCCCCAATTCTTCAGATATGTTACAATGAAAATGAAAATTTTTTAAATAATTATCCCAAAAAGCTTACATGATTCTTATAATTATTTAATAATAAGCATTCGTATTTACGTATTTCATAACAAATAAGTGTTTCATTGAGACTAGGTACATAAGTCACAATGATAAATTTTCTCTAGAAGATTACGTCATAACTATGCCCAACTCAGTATAAGGCACTGTTTACTAGGGACAGTGAAGTGTGACATAATTTTCCTCTGTATGTGTAACTTCACGTGTTTTATGTTGTAATAAGTAGTTGTTGGAAGTAATGTGTACTCTGAAACAACTCGGATCTCCGGACTCTCACCTTTGTTTATTAGTGATGAATGTATGCGTTGCGGTTTCCTTTCGTCGGGGTCACCAATTTAGGGATTGTCTTCGTGTTCATTTTGTCTTCTTTTATTGTAAATCCAAATAAATAAATTACATGTCGGTGTTAAAGTTTATATTTCCTCTGACACAATTTAACAAGTACAAAGTGGCATGGCAGTCCGATGGTATGTAAGCGCCTGGCGAGCCATGCGTTCAAATTGCTTTATATTCTACTAAAACGCAATTCAGCACTTTAATTTCTCGATGTAAGACTTTTTGAATTCATTTAGTAAATGGAAATTTACTAAATAAATGAAAATCCTGTTAGGGCTACAGCGCGAAGATATGTATCTAAAAAAGTACGTAAGACATAACTGAAATGAAATTATTAAAAAAAGTACACAGATACAAAATTAAATATCAAGTTTTGCTGAATTGTATTGAACGATTTATGTGTTAGGCCGCATTCTGTCATATTATTCCTATTTAACCAAATAAAATAATTATAAAATATCACAAATGAGTAATGTTAAAGTTAATGTTAACAGCAGTTGTTTTAAAAGCAAAATATTTAGGTTAAATATAAAAATACTTACATATTATAAAAATACTTACATAATATACCTCTATATTCGCATCCACCTTGAATATGCATCTCCGTATGGAATCCACAGTACTATGACCTCTACAAATGTCGTATTGAAAACATACAAAAAAGATTTCTAAGATACTTTACTATAAAACGTATCAAAATTCTACAAATTACGAACGGAGATGTAAACGTTACCATTTTTTGCCATTGGAGAGGTTCGAAGAGATAATATGTATGTCATTTGTTACTTTTTCAAAATAGCTGTAATTGAACGGTTGACAGTTCAAATTTGTTAAGTAAAAATGTATTTAAGAACTCCATAATTAGTCCTCAGGAGTCGCCCTATTATTCTATATGTAACAACGGCTCGCGCTAATAGGACAAGTAATACTTTTATGTTAAGAGCATCTAATAAAATCAACAGATTGCCTAGCGATATTACCTTTTCCACACCAGCGTCACAACAGTTAATTGTGTCCTTACCACGTTTCTATAGTATGTATGAAGGAAATTGGCTATGAGGGTCATGAGATAATAACTTATAACAACTAAATGTCTCACCCCCAAATCTTCAGTGTAACACCATCGCGCCTAGGGGTTGCATAGCACAGGGGAGAATGGTGTGTCGCGAGCGATGCTCATCAGAATGGGCGACCTGATGGGGAACCTAGTATACTATCCAAAGTATACAACTTTAATATGACTATAAATTGTTATCTATATATATTTGTTTTATTTTTTTTAATAACATAAATGTACATAAAAACGAGTCTACAAACCTAAAACTACACATTATCTTAAATAATAGACTTCCTCAAAGTTGCCGTTCAGAAAGCTGTCATTGCTTAAGGTGCCCAGCAGACTGACAGCATTACCTCTTTGAATAGCCAAACTGATTCGTTGGCGGAAGAAACTGCCAGCCCGGCGGTCTCCTGAAGCCTCAACCAGTCTGTTACAAATCTCAGAAACCAGTCGATGGGCTTCAGGGCCTCAGGGACCCAAAATTTATTTTATTACTTAATTTTTTGTTTCTCATTTTTTTGCTTTTTTTTTACTTTTCGTTACACTAGCATTACAGTAAGCATTTTTAATTTACAGGTGCAGGTTTTTGGGGGATGATGTTGCTGACGTCCGCAGGAGGTACCTTTTACTACTACTACCTTGTGGTGCTAACCGAGCAACAAAGGAAACGCTGAAACCGGAAGCGTGTGATTACGGAACGAGCGATGCTCATCATAATGGGCGACCTGATGGAGAACCTAGCCTTGACGTGGTAAGGGCGCTCTGCCACGTTTGACTTTAATTTCACACCGTACTCATGGGAACAAGATGGATGATAAAATTTACAAAAACAAACAAAATACAAGGTGACTCTTTTAAAGGAATAAATCCGTTTGCGCGGAGGGATTCATTAAGTTCTACACCGCCCAAGCGGAGAGAATACAATAGTGGAGAGATCAATGTTGCTATGGAAGTGACTAAAGCTGCGGAAAGGAGAGAATCTTTAGACGACATTTATAAAATAACAAGGACGAGAGTGGGATCTACAGGAAAAAGAAAATGGATCGAAGATGAGGCGGAAGATAGATATCGGGAACTAATACGTATGATGACACAACTAAATGGTAGAGCAACTAACTTAACCATACTCGTAGTTGAAAATGTCAAAACTAAAGTAGAAATAAAGACGGGAGTGAGGGATCTTAAAGGACAGGTTGAAAGACTACAAAGAAAAATTCATGACTGGGACGAAAACCCTAGCTCCTATAAGGCGAGAAGTGTAAACGAGAGCAAAAGAGACATCGCTACACAGACTCGAGTGAGGGAAATAGAACTGAGAAGCTGAAGAGTCTAATTGAAATTGGAGATACTACTACACTAGCCAAAGTACTGGGTGAGGAATGGCCTGAGCAAGTATATAAAGTTACAGTAATGAAAAAAGGAAATCTGCTGGAACTGGACAGTGATTGGAACATAGCTGTAATTGCGGAACCCTGCAAAAAGGGAGAGAAAATCCCCAAAGGGATACAGAAGCTATTGAAGAAGAGTCTTCAGAGGTACACGAACTATTAGAGGAGGTAGATACTGGAGGCGTAGAATATGCGATATACATTAACAAAAGTTCAAGGACAAGAGTAGGAGAAAGAGAGAAGCATCTGTTCATTCTTTCTGCTGGGTGAGGGATGGGGAGAGGCCAGAAGAAATATATGAGTAATCTTTGAATCTGAAAAACAAATTTAAGGAAATAAATACGCGAAGAAAAATTAGCGATCTTTATAGAAAACGGAATAAATAAATTATGGGCGAGGAAAGTAATGGAAATGATATTTCTAAAGAAAGGGCTTGAAATAAACATCATGTTGGAAAGTAATGAGGAAAAATTCTTAGGGAAGGATACTAAAAGAAACATAGAAACTCTGACAGTTAAAAACGAAGACACTAATTGAAATTTTAAAAAAAGTGAAAGAAAAGATTACGGGATCTGATGTGCGACAGACGGGTGTAATAGTGAAGTCAGTGAGAAGCGCTGGGAAAGGAAGGATGGCATTAAGGATTATGGGGGATGCACAGCAAAAGGAAGTATTTAAAACCAGAATAATTAGAAATGTTGATAAAACAGAAGTGACGATGGGCGGAGAAGTGATATTCCATGTAACAGGACTAGAAGAAGATGTAGACAAGGACGAAGTGACGAGAGCGATAAAAGAAGAATTGGATATAGAGGTACAGGTGAGATCTTTGAGACCAACTAAGTTTGGCACGAAGACAGCAACAATTGCGGTGAATTCAAGTATGGCCAAGAAAATGAAGGAAGATGTATGGATTACAATAGGATGGGCAAGATGCAGAATAAGAAAGAGAAGTAACATAATGAAATGTTATCGATGTTGGGAAACAGGACATAGGGCCAGTAAATGCCATGGCGTGGATCGATCTGCGATGTGTAGGAAGTGTGGGAAAGACGGACATAAGGAAAAGGAATGCGTAGATGCCCTATCTTGCCCAATCTGTAAGAAACCAGAACATAGAGCTGGAAATACAAGTTGTCCTATATTTAGGAAGGATATTAGGGAGTAAATGAATAAAAATAAAATGGTGCGAATCTTGCACATTAATTTAAGTAGAATACGAGCGGCGCGCCACTTAATGCTTGCAAGTGTGCAACAGCTGAGTATTGATATCTCTCTTGTCCAAGAGCCAAATCTCAAACTTGCAAATCTCAAATTAGCAAACTGGGACTTCGATAGTAGAGGAGATGCTGCTGTCGTGGTGCACAACAGCAGCATAGTAGTAGACAGGGTTACTAAAGGGGAGGGCTTTATTTGCATTCAACTTGGAGAAAACGTAGTATATAGTTGTTACATCTCTCCTAACTCAAAACTGGAAGAATATACTCAATTTCTAACACAGATTGCAGGTGTCGATTCAACAACAAAAAGGAAAAATACTGTTGGCTGGAGACTTCAATGCATATTGTGTGGCCTGGAGAAGCAGAAGAACGGATCGCAGACGACAGATGCTGATGGAGTTTATAAACCAACTCAATTTAACTATTCTTAGAAGTTAAGATCAAACTTCTTAAAAAAATATAAATGAATCAGAACGCCTAAATGAACAACTTTAGCATTTTTGGCTCAAAATGAACAAGAACCCACGAACAAGAAATTATTTAAATCTACACGAGTACTAGGCATGCCTTTTAAGTTCTGTCGTTTCCATATTTCCCGGCAATTTTGAATTTGGAACTGCTCTATTGTTTAATTCTAGTTCTAATGTTTATTCGAATGTGTTTAAATTTTGAATCTCAAAGCAGTTGAAAGTATTAGGATTAATGCTATTGTTTAGTCACAGCGTCGATTGAAATCTGTCAGGTTACGTACGAAAATGAATCTTTCTAAGGAAAATGTTCGTGCAATAATTTTCTACAACTTTAGAAGAGGCCTGACACGGCTTCAGTGTTTTGAAGAGCTAACATCTGTGTTCAGTGATGAAGCCCCATGTCTGCGGACTGTCGAACGCTGGTATTTAGAATTCCAGCGTGGACATACTAGTGTTAGTGACAAATCTCGCGAAGGACGCCCAAAATCCACCTTCACTAAAGATAACATCATCGCTGTGAGACAACTAATTCTCGAAGATCGTCATGTGACGTATCGAGAGATAGAGGCTCTATTAGGCATCTCAGGAACAACCATTCAGAAGATCTTGCATGAAGCGCTTGGTGTGAGAAAGCTAGTTTGCCGTTGGATACTGCATCTGCTTTCCGACGATCACAAGGCGGCCCGCGTCAGACGGTGTAAGAAAACTCTGCAAAGGTTCAACTGAGGAGAGTCAAATCACGTCTACGACATCATCAGTGGTGACGAATCTTGGATCTATGCCTACGATCCTGATTCCAAACAACAATCTACAATCTGGGTCTTTCAAGACGAGCCAAAGCCGACTAAAGTTGTTCGTTCTCGAAGCACTTCAAAGAAGATGGTGGCCACGTTCGTTGGAAAAACCGGCCATGTTGCGACTATTGCACTTGAAGATCGTAGAACGGTTAACGCAGAGTGCTATACCACAGTTTGTTTACCACAAGTCATCGCCGAAGACCGAAGTCATCCTCCATACAGTCCTGACCTAAGCCCTAACGATATCTTTACATTTCCTAAAATTAAAAAAAGTCTTCGTGGTCAAAGGTCCGGTGAAGAATCAGTCGACGATTTCAAGTCGGCCATTTTGAACACCCCCACTTTAGAGTGAAATAAATGTTATAATAACTGGTTTGAGCGAATGGAAAAGTGTATTAAGCTACGTGGTGAATACTTTGAAAAACACTGAAAAGTACTATAAGGTTCTAGTTGTTTTTTTCCTTCAAACGACAAAACTTAAAAGGCATGCCTCGTATATACACGGTCTCAGTTTGGTTCGTTCGAGAAACGATGGAAAAGTGGTCGAGGCGACGCGTGACTTCCGCTTATAAAGGCTATGTGTCACGTGACCCACTCCCCTCCAACGTAGTAGCTAACACGGCCTCTCCTGACAGAGCAGCGACTTCGATGCTCGCTGTTGATGGACTCTGGTCTACTTGGTCAGACTCTGGATGTATCTCGGCATGACTGGACCCAGACTGCGGCTCAAGGGCAGGTCCTAGAATCAGTTCCTCGTCACTAAAGACTTATACGGAATGAAAATAAAACTGTCAAAATCAAAACCACATCCGATGCTTACCAAAGATTTACACGGAATAAAATAAAACGGTCCGAAGCTTACCAAAGACTTACACGGAATAAAATAAAACGGTCCGAAGCTTACCACAGACTTACACGGTGTAAAAATAAAACGGTCCGATGCTTACCAAAGACTTACACGGAATAAAAATAAAACGGTCCGATGCTTACCAAAGACTTACACGGAATAAAAATAAAACGGTCCGATGCTTACCAAAGACTTACACGGAATACAAATAAAACGGTCCGATGCTTACCAAAGACTTACACGGATTAAAAAGAAAACGGTCCGATGCTTACCAAAGGCTTACACGGAGTAAAAGTAAAACGATCCGATGCATACCAAAGGCTTACACGGAATAAAAGTAAAACGGTCCGATGCTTACCAAAGACTTACACGGAAAGTGGTAGTCTCCATCAACCAACAAACCGATCGTACTCAGTCAAAAATTCGCAAATAACACGAACACAGTAATAAAACATTTGCAATCCTCAGCTACACAAGTCTCAGAGGTCTATTCACCATTTCAAGGTAACACATACTCTGCCGCTGCCTGCGTCTTTTTGCCGTAAGAGTCTGCTACTAGCTGCAGTTTGTATCGTTTATTAGGCAGGACTGTAATAACGCGATATGGACCCCGTATGCCGCTGTCAAGCTTGCCTGTAGACTGAGACGATTTCTTAACAAAAATCATGTCTTCATGGAGAATGCCTTAGGTGTCTTTCTGTTTTTATTGACACGGGCATCCTGCATTGCCTGATTTTCACTCAATAGATCTATGGCCCTTTGTCGTAGCATCTCACGTCTCACTTCTCCATTGGGTGTAGAACCATCGACCGTAATGTCCCGGATAATAGCGTTGATAGTGATCTTATCATAATATTCTACAGCATGCCGACGACCCTTTTTACTAATCTGCATTAATACAGCACTGTAACCAAGTAAACTCATCTGTATGCACTTCCATTGGCAGGAAGTAATCGAAAATTACTAACGCGGGCTCGCTAGTAAGAACAGAGATGATGTCCCATCTTGCTCTCTCTTGCTCGTCACCCCAATGAAATTTTACGTCTTTTCGTGTTAAAGAGGCGATGAGAGCCACCGCAGTAGCATATCTTGAGATATACCTTCGAAAATAGCCGGCCAGTCTAAGAAATTGCCTGACTTGCTTTACTGTAATAAGAACGGGTGACGTAGCTAGAGCGTCTATCTTCTGCACACTCGGCCGTACCTGACCTTGACTAATAGTTTTCCCAAGATATTCTACCTCCGCGGTAAGAAAAGCACACTTACGTAGGTTTATTGAAAAAGCAATCCTATTTAAAAGCTTCTAAAACAGAGTCGAGCTAAGACTAGCTTTCCTCCACGGTGTTGGTGATAGAGTCGATATGCACAGTTGGTTCAGGTGGTATGAGTAATGTTATTTACAAACGAGTAATTTCTAAGTATGCGCCGACTACCACTCGTTCGTATGTACGCGATGCCATCTCTGTTTAACACGTCGGTACCAACAAGGACAGGTGCGCTTAAATAACCACATGGTGCTACATAAAAATCTACCTCCAGCGTGGCATCATTAAATTCGATTGGCAATGTAACAAAACCGTCTGAAAGCATTTCTACCCCACCTAATCCACGTAAATTCTGAACACTTATTCGTACGACAAGAAAAATGTTTTACCAAATCGTCAGAAATTAAGCAAATAGAAAGGGGAAATCAACTTTGAGAGCGATCGAAAAGGCTAAGCGGGGTACGCACCGTACGAGAAAACTGTATATACTAGTAGCACTGGACGTTAAAAATACTTTTAACTCGGCATCCTGGGAAATAATAATTAAGGAACTAAGAAACAGAGAATTCCCTCACTATATCCTGAGTATAATTAATAGCTATCTGAATAATAGGAAATTAATAGTGACAGATAAGGACGAACGGGAGATGAAAATAAATATTAAAGTGGGGTGCCTCAGGGCTCTATACTGGGACTCATGTTGTGGAACTTGATATACGATGAGGTCTTCAGGTTGAAATTGAGCGGAGCAAGTCTGGTTTGGTTTGCGGATGACTTGGCATTGGTGCTGTATGCTCGTGAGGAGAAGGAGCTGATTGACTTGGGAAATAGAACAAAAATAAACGTGTGGATGCTGGAAAATAAATTAAATCTAGCTCATGAGAAAACGGCAGCTATTTTTCAAAGCAGAAGAAGGAAACACGGGGTAATAAAACTTATGGTGGGTAGCAAGGAGGTAGTATTCGTTAAGAAATTGAAATACTTTGGAGTGTGGCTGGATAAGCACATAGAACAAACAGCCAACAAAGCCGAAAAATTAGCAACAACGCTGAGTAGAATAATGCCCATGAATAGAGGCCTATCTGTATTTAAACGGAGATTACTGGCATCCGTCACCCAATCGGTTATGCTGTATGGGGCGCCAGTGTGGTCTAGAGCTCTAAATGTCGAACGTTATAGACTGATTTTTATGAAACCACAAAGACAGATGGCTAAACGCATAACAGGCGCATACCGAACCATCTCAACAGAAGCTGTGTTGGTGATTGCGGGAACAATTCCTGTGGACAAGCTGGCAATGGAGAGGACCAGAAATTATAGGAATGCAGCGAAGGAGGAAAATTCTGGCAGGGAGAGGGAAAGGACACTGAACGAGTGGGAGGAGGAATGGAGGAGAATGGACAAGGGGAAATGGCCTCAAACCTAATAAAAGACCTCAAAAAATGGATGAACAGGAAATTCGGAAGTGTGGACAGTCGCATCACGCAGGCGTTGAGTGGGCACAGGGAGTTTAACGTATATTTATATGCAAAGCGATTAGCGAAATGTGCTCTTACTGCGGACAACTGGACACCCCGGAGCATGCATTTAGGTGTTAGCACTTCCAGAGTGAGAGGAATGCGATAGTGAAGGGATTGGAGGTCGAACCCATGGTGGACCTGATGTTGGAGAGCACGGTTAACTAGGCTAGAATCACGAAGGTCATAAGAAAAATAATGACAATGAGGGAGAGGGATGAAAGAAATAGACAAGCAGGGCAAGCATAGCAAGGCAGCCACCTTCCTGAAGAAATGCATGTGCGGTACCGGGGAGGTATTACATGGCGGCGGAAAAAAAAGGTGCAGGTTTAATTAGTATTATTTTATTTATTATTCTGTAATAAATTATAATATTTTAAAGTATTTTTTTATCTCCCTAGCAAAATCAAAATAAAAAAATTAGAACTAAAATTAATCACTTCTTTGCGAAACGAATTATTGCCCATTTTAAATAATCTCTTAAATCCATCATATCATAATCATGTTGCAATTGCAGTCGTGTTTTTTTTTTCTCAACTGTTTTGTGTGATAAAAATAGAATTGAGAAGCATTGTGGTTGAAGTACAAATAATTTTAATAATATCGAATCCTATAACTGAAAATGTTTTCTGTCAATAGGCTTCTTTGTATTAAACACGCAACGATCATTATAATAATTTCCAACGAATATCGCGACCGTTGCAAACAATCGTTTATCATGCTATGTTGCCATTTTCAACTTCTAATCAATCGTCACAGTGCTGCATGCGAATGCGGTCACCAGACGTCGATAGATCAACTTCTTGGCCGTTTTTATAATTTACCTTTGAACGATTTCTACGCCACAATTTTACCGTCCAAAATTAAATGGGGAAGCAATTATGAAATTTTATGAAGACGCTTTTAAATTTCCGTCTACGAAAACGTTATGCCGTGAAGTTAAAAAAGCGTCTCTTCGACGTCCACGGCAGGATAAAATCGTTCGAAGTGATAAAAGCGACCATTTATTGTTTCACCGCAGCTGTCCCTGAATTCCTGACAAAAATTACCCAGAAAATAGAATTATGAATACAGTTATGTATTCATTTCATACATAAATGTTGTATTTATCATAAAGTTATAATATGTATCCCATCAATATATCAAATTAACTTTTGATAATATTTCGATATTTTTCCCTACTTTTTTTTATTTTATATTTTTTTTAAAGTTTTTTCGACTTTATAATAATTCTTGTTCATAAAAGTATGTTGCTCAGCTCGGGTTTATAAAGATGTATATTATTGTTTATTTAACCTTTTAAATTATTAAACAATAAATAAATTAAAACTAGTATTTTACCCTATTAACCGGCTATTACTAAAATAGAGAGCCATACTATTTCTTCGTTGGAGAGGCTGAAAATATTCTGGAGAAACAGCATGGGACGGTCATGACAGACTGGATTGGCTTTGATGAATGTTCATCGTGATGTCGAAATCAATCCACACATCGACTCCCCGCCAACGTGAATTCCTGGCTACAACCTTGAACGTAACGGAGACATATCTGTATACTGAACATGTTTTTAGTGTTCCTTAGAAAACAGTTCGTCTATCTATGTAACTTTCCATAATGTCACAGTCAATTTTCTCAGATTATTTGACATTCAAACTTGAATTTGATCATGGTGATATACGGCATATTACGTCTCACTATCACTGAAAAAATACTTTAGTCGGTTTTACGAAAGTTTCACTAAACTTGCGAGTTGATTTCGGTCTAATATACTGAAATTGTAGATTTCATTTAATTTAAAGTATTGAACCATTTACAAAACTCTTTTTTGTAATTAACAAATTTGTTAAGTAATATTAATTAAACTAAGTCCGATACACACTTCAACATACTTTTAAACTACCCTCTTTAGTAAATTTAACATAAATTTTTGTAAATTTTGTTATGTTAGAACGTGTAACTTCTATCTTATTTATTTTGTAAATTGAACATTCGTGATATCATCGTAAAAATAATTAATACTTATACAGAATTTAACTAAAGTATTTTTTCAGTGGTATAACTCACATACTTTGCTCCATTTAACTTTTTGAAATATTCTTTAGAGAATTTGTACAAATTTTCCTGTTGTTGATGTAACTTTTAAAATTTCTTTTACAAAATATGCACGGTACATTTTACGGAACCATATATTTTTTTTAGCCTAAAATATTTTTGGAATTATTATCTGTTAGCTCATTCATTTATCATTAAAAGCTACAGAACGGATTTGAACCCAGGTTGCACTGTTCGAAACTATTTGATGAAAGTTTTTTATAAAATTCTGAAATTACAACACTGAAGCTTATTAAGCGTAGCGTAAATTTTTAGGGTTGCGGAACGTCAAAAAAGAAAAAAACTCTTTTGGAAGTCGCTCACACGTCCGCCGCGCAATTGGGCCAACTCCATTCACTGTGCCGTTTGTGTCAATTCACTTATTCCCAATGTATTGGCGATTAACACACTTCAGTGCATTATACGTAGCCTGTGTTAAAAGCCAGCGGGCGTGGGATGTACCCAACACGCTTTGCAACTCACTGGGCGTGTAACATTTTGCTGCGCCATAGAGTAATTTTGAGTTAACTCAAAGCGCCGGCGCAATGTAATGCGCCCGAATTACTGAGTTGATGCAAGAAATTTTGCTGAGTTACCCATACTTAATATGTGCCATAATAATAAGTAGATAGGTTCATCTTATCATCCTACATAACCTATGTAGGATGATACGATTAGAAGTACTATTCCCATATAAGTAATATACAATTTTTCTCTAATAATTTTTTTTTCAATTAAAATATTTTCTTTTAAATAATGAAGTTAACTATTTGAATAGCGATGCTCAGCTATGCTAATACTTATGTTAAAAGTTTAATCAATCTACGAATTGCTAATTGAATACATTATACTGAGTGGAAACCTTTAATAGATAATTTTTTCGTAGTTATTTGAAGTTCTCAAACATCGATCTTTTCCTGCAAATAACTCTGTAACGTCACATTTTAAGACATAGCTACCTTAGTAATTTTTTGTTTGTTTCGGTGTTCCCAATCGATATATGTATATAGATTTTAACGTGCGCCGCCATTTTGAAAAAAAGGAGAAAATGGCGACCGGGTGATATCCCAGGCTCGGAACAAAAATCTTCGAACCCCTTTGGATATACTAATTTGATACGACCACTCTTTCTACTTATTTCCGAAACTACTGGACCATAAATAAGAAAGCAGAGAACATAACACAGTAGGTACTTAAGTTTACAAGATTTTAATGAAACTTTTTATTTTATATGAAACTATATATTTTACAGAACCCTATGCGTTTGAGTCGAAATGGATTTACACCAATATTTTGCGTTAAAAATATTTTTGAATGAAAATATATCTTCCGTAAACATCTATAGCAACTACATACACCTAGTCTCGCCGATAATTTTAACATACATTTCTTCACGCTGTATCCCCAACGGGGTAACAGAAAGGATAGAGCGCTAAGCGTCGCGGTCCTTACATAGTTCTTTCGCTTCCTCAAATCTCGTCATTCTCCTAACACATTTTCACCTAGGTATGCGGGTGCTTTTGACATTTCCGTCGGCTAACACTCTAATTGACACATTATTTGAACTTCATAAGTCGGCTTTGGTCTTTCTTGGCTTCTTTTACCACTCGCTTTCGTTTTGTAGATTTTAACAATTACTTAATATATCTTTTTTTGTAATTTGCACCATTATCACACGTGACACTGCCAATATTCGCAATCGCGACGATTATAAAATAAACGAAAAGGACTATAATAGCGACATCCGTCAAGAAAACTTCAATGTGTGAAAATGCATCATACGTTACTTCGAAATCGATATATACACGTTTTCTTACCGTTACTGGAACTTTGCCAAATGCAGTCGCGTTTGTACTCGCACCGCCTAGTTACGCTAACGATTTATTAAAGCAGTAACTGTTAGCTAATTAATTTATTCATTTCACTAAAAGCTGATATCTGTTTACGTTTAATACATTTATAAAACATATAACTTTTGAAATAGATGTTTAAATTGAAATGTTAAAAACTGAAAAGTATTTATCGACTTGTAACATAATTCGAATTGTTAATTCGGTTTATTTACGAAAAACAAGATCAGTCGGTTATTAAAGTATAACTTAGCTAAAAAAATCCTTTTTAGTCATAAAAAAGTGAATTAGATATGTTTTTACTACGTGTATTATTACCTCGCTTTTATGTCTGTCTGCTTGACGGTTAGGTACTTAATGGATTTACACTAAAGCCACATCTCTGTCATAATCTCATTAAGTTATTTTTAAAAGTGTTTGCAAAATTTCACACACGCAATATTATAAAGAAGAATACAATTATTAAATAAAAAACATGTTAATATGTCACGCCTATAAAAGGATACAATATAATAGAAAGCTGTGAATAGAGAAACTGTCGTTGAAAAAACTCGCACAAAAATTCGTATCATTCTTCTTCTTCTTATGATATTATTGGCTTCTTGTTTATACGAATTCTGCCAGTGTCAAGTTATTCATGAGAGATTCACGCAAAAGTAATCACAAAGTTCATTGCGAACATGCCAAACTACACACATCAAAAGTGTTTAGGGATCAAGTACATTTTTAACTATAAAAAATTATCCAAATAATATTTATCAAATCTACTCTTCCAGACTGACTTCTTACTTTAATTCCTATGTTTAAGTTAACAACTTATCCCTATATTTTGTAAAAATTAAGAAAAATTACAAATTTTACAAATTGTGGGAAATTAACCTAAGTTAATGTCGTCAATTAAATGGCAAAAAAAGGCAAAAATGAGGATTTTTTAAATTTTTATTGTAAAGATAAAAAAGTAATAATCTGTGTTTCCACCATTGACACGAATTACACAATCACAGCGATTTGGCATGCTTAAAATCAGTTCATCAAAATTACTTTGAGGAATGGCCGCCCACATTCTTTCTAACAAGTCAAAAAGTTGTTGTGGGGTATGCACGGCATCCATACTCGGCAGAGCTCTTCTTTGAAGCATATCCCATGTGTGCTCAATTGGGTTGAGGTCTGGCGATTGAGCAGGCCACGGCAAAACGTTGATGCGAGCGTCGGCAAGAGAGCGTGTTACGACTCTAGCCGTGTATGAACGTGTATTGTCGTGCATTAGTCGAAACGAATCATCCAACCGGTTTCGCAGAGGGATGATCACGTCTGAAACAATCCTCTCTGCATAAATCTGAGCATTGAGGTTGCCCCTGATCCAAATGAGATCGGTTCTTCCACCGATCCAAGTACCGGCCCAAACCATTATTGTTCCCCCTCCATATGAATGAACTTCCTGACAAAATTTCAAACGTTCTTGACGTCCAGAGGTCCTCCAAACTCGAGTATGTCTTATGTCCAGTCTCATACCGAAACAAGATTCATCGGAATAGCAAACACAACGCCAATCTTCTTTCTCCCAATTTCTGTGTTCGCGAGCCCATTGTAAATGGGCCCTACGATTGCAGGGTGCTACAGGCAGAAATTTCAGTGGCCTTCGGGAACGCAGACTCACTTCACGTAAACGATTTCGGATGGTTTGGTCGCTTATCGGCAAGCCTAAAGAGCTGTGGAACCTCGTAGCCAACAGCATGGCGGTCATAGTACGATTCCATCGAGCAATATTTTGGATGTACCGGTCCTGTCTGCGAGTGATGTGAGATCGTCCTCTATGTCGCTCGGCCACGCTGCCCGTGATACGATAGCGTGTGTAGATACAGCTTATGACGCTCTGTGTAGTGCCAAGAGCGACAGCCACAGTACGTTAGTACGTTGCCTGGAACCAGCTTGCAGCATTCCGACGGCTCTCACGATCTCTTCTCGTGTCAAATGATGTCGTCGCTCCATATCTATGCAATTTTTTTCAGTTCCGATGCAGAAATTGTAATGGTTTTGTAAAAACGCTATTACACTTTTTTATAAGAATCCTGATTGACAGTTCATTTTCTATTTTTAATCAAAATTTAAAGGAAATTCTTTATTCAAATAGTGAAAATCACTAAAAAGAATCAATAACGATCCAAAAAAGTTAAAATAATAATCCTCAATTGCGGCGATACTCTAAAACGTACTTGATTCCTAGACACTTTTGATGAGTGTATATACTACGCCTTCCAGAAGTCTGAAAAAGGGAGACAGAACGAATATTTACCATCACCTTATAAAATAAATGTTCAAATTATGGACTGCTACATAGGAATTAGTAACATGTAATTATAGCTTAATGTTGTTAATAAAAATGAAATAGGCCAGGATCTTTACAATGGGAGTAAATACATATGATAGCAAGGATTCGAAATTAATAGTACGAAATATATTTTATCGTATTATTCACTGTGTAATAAAATCTTTTGTGACTTAGGCGATTTTTCCATGCATCAGTTATTATTATTAATGCATGTACCCCACGTTTTGTTTCAAATTTTAAATATTTTAATGGTTGCTATAAATTCGCAGACGCAAGTTTTCACGACTAAATGTTATCTATTCTTGTATAGGTTTTCTGGCTGTGGCACTGATCTACAAGACAAGCAATTGCAAACGCAAACTTTGTCACACTTCAAACATCACAAGTTAATTATCATACTTGAAATGAATCACATAAATATTGCACGATATACCTTCAATAAGTAATTTAATAATAACCGTGTTTTTAATGAAGCGTTCAAATATTTAGCTCACATTAGTTCTACATTGCCAGTCTTGTAGGTCGATGGGCTGCGTTTATAAATCTGTACGGGTCTAGGAGAAATTATTTTACACTTTCTAGGCAGTTTTAAAAACGCGGTGTATTAATTTATCCTTTTAACTAGATATAATGTTTCATTATTATTTCTACAACTTCAATACTATGTAACATTAGAGCAGTTGACTACTAAACTGCGGATTACAAAGTACATTAAGAGATTCACGACATCAAAACAAAATCAATACACAATGTTCTTCGCATTGGCAAGCCTCCAATCGCTTTGGTTACATTACTGACCTATTGAACTTGTCATATATATATAAAATATTGACTGTATTAGTAAGACCATTGAGAAACAGATTAAAGTAAGTTCATTTACTAAGTGATTGATCGTCAATTTGAAGTAATTAAAGATTGAGGCTGTCCTCAATCTATATATAATTATATATAATTAAGTTTCAATTGGTTTGTTTTCAACACGTATGAAAGTAAAATATCTAAAAACTTTGGCCTTTTCGGACTATTGCTGACAGGATTAAGGAACACATTGCAGCTGTAAAAACCAGTAGACAACCAAATCAGCGACAGCGGCACATCTGCTCCAAACGGATACGAAACATTGGTTAGAATTTCATCGCTCACAAGTCCTTTCCACCGATCGCCACTTTTATCCAAGAGTCGTGCGTGAAGAAGCAATTGAAATCAAGAGACACAAAAATTTCGATCGGGAAAACGGATACAATTTATCAACAGCGTGGAATCCTGTGATTCAAATGACAAAACCTCGTTTTTCACATCCGGTTAAGTGTGTGTATTTACAAATATCGGGGGTAGATAAAGTAAAATCTGCCTCGGACACGGAGTGAAGCTTGCTGCAACAGTTTACTTGAGACCACGGCCGATGCAACTCGGCCGAAACGTCAAGCGAAAATAAAAGGTAATCGCGTTAATTTCCCGTGTTTTTAGATATTTTATAACGCAACGCGAAGTTTAAAAGTTTGTACGTATGAAAGTATTCTTCGTGTATGAAAGTTTGGTGAACTCATTGTAATTTGACATTACGACTTGAAAAATTCATTACAATTTAAAATCACAATCAACATACGTAACCTATGATTGAATCTTAAAGAAAAGATAGTTTGCCCAATTACTTACAAAAGAATCAAGGTCCCTAAAAACCTGCCTGTCATTTGTACAACGACAATTTTTTAGTTTCACTTTTTCATATGTGTTTCTCGTTTTAATTCCAACCCGATTGTATTCTATATATTTTCGACTTACAACACCTAATTTGGGAATACGCGGAATGAAATGTGCGGAACATTTACGTGTATCATTCAGGCCACACTAATTCAGTATGTGTTGGCGTGGAACAGGCTGCGTTCCCGAGTTTCGACTGATATGCAAAATTTAACTGGAATCCACGTTTCCGCACGAGACATTCGACGGTGAAATATGTCTACATAGAAATTTAATTTGAGTCGAAAGGCATTTTTAACGTTTTAAGCGTACTGATACGAAAATGCCATGCGAGTTTGAAAAAAGAGGATCATGTTACTACCTTCGTTCCATTATAATATTTTCAGATAATGTAGCTTCACTGTGCTATTTGTTCTATGACTACTACTTTTTTTTTTAAGAGTATAGTATAGTAATGCTATTTTTATGATTATAAAATTATAACAATGCAACAATACATCCAATTTCAAATATGGTCTTAGCTTCTGGACACGTAAAAATTATTTTAGCGTTCTGCTTAGGTTGACTTAAGGCGGCAAGAAACCATGAATAAACGATGTATCTTTCATAGGCAACTGTGCTTAATAACCGTTTTAATCTCAGCTTTAAAAGCTTGGCCACTTACAAAGGCAGATTGGAAAAGTTTTTTCTTGTGAGAGTCCAATTAAACTTGTTAAAAGTAATTTCCGGCGCTAGTGTGTGCTCGCAAGTGGACGCAACAGAATCAACGTTTGTTCCTCTAATTATTAATTAGTTGTGACCTGCAACACTTTCTCCCTGGAATCGACGATACAACGAAATTGAATTACGTTATTTTTTTAAGCGTTTGAAAACCCGTCGCCCAGAGAAGATATAGGAACGTCTTATTATTGCATGAGGAACTACAACACGATCAATATAAAAAGGATAAAAATAAACACATAATTATGAACAAATAAATGAATCTAAATAATTGCTTACCAGACGGTAATTTTCTCTAACACATCGTTCGTAATTTTTGTGGAGAGGTTCTATATTTATTACCTTATTATTAAATTACGTAAAAACCTAAACGTAAGTACATATACAATGAATTATTAGTAGGAACACTTATAATAGTACATAAATTAAATACTAGAATTAGGTAACACGATGGTTCCTGCGTCACAACAACGGTCGCCGCCAAGAATAAAATAAGAGATGGCATTTTGAAAGGCTTTCTGACTTTTTAAATTAAATTTGTTTTATTTTGCAAGGTTCGTCGCTTTCTGAATCAGTTTTTGTCACTTTAAGTTGTATTGTTTAAAAATTAATTTAAATTATATTCTGAAGCGAAAACGTCTACACAGAACTTGAGCTCAATTTTATTACAACCATCATTATTTGGATAATGTCATAATTATGCTGGTACGCATTCAAATAAATTTAATTTTCTTGTGATTTGTGACTACACATGTAATGGTATTTTATCATGTCATGTCTAATTATATAATTACATATACATACTTACTCTTCAAAACATTGATCTGAAAAATGCTAGACACTTTATTATTTACTAGTTACAATAGTCACAATTATTCAATTATTCAAGAAAAAAGCTAAACAGACTTAAAATAAACACTGAAAAGTACAAAATAATCTTTGAGGAACAAAAATAACTCAAGAATAAAAATTACTTCATAGATACGATACAAATACTAACATATTAAATTTGACGCTTACTGAAGTCGGTGCTTAACCTATCAAACTTGCACGTTGTTGCACGTTGATTAGGCAATTACTTCAATAATTAATTGTCAAATTTAATTATATGGACATTTGTATCATTTTTATAAAGTTATTTTTGGACTACGCTTTTGATTAGTAAAGGATAGTTATTTCACACTTTTCAGTGATTTTTTTAAGTCAATTTATATTTTTCTTAAAAGTTTTTTATTTCTCCCTTTTGAGTGACCTTGGCTTAAACTAAAGATTTAAGTCTACAACTAACTTCTTTTCTAACTCTGGAACGGAATGTATGTGAAATAATCATCAATGTTAATAAAACTTATAATCAGTTTGAATTATTTGGTGTGTCTTAAATGAGACCACTTTGGAGCTACACTGAACCAAATGGAAAACAATCATTAAAATCAGTTCATTAACGAAGAAGTTTTGCCCGAACAAATTTATGTATATATACTCTTATTTTATATATATATATATACCTCCTCTATTTTGTGAAGTACATAGTTGTAATCATAGTTCCTAATGTATTCATTTACTAATGTACATAAGTATATCAAAATACTATCGTTTTCATTCACAATTCTTTGGCATCTCGCATGGCATAAAATAATATTTTACTGGTTGCTGAAAAAAATGTCGTGTTATATTTATACGATGTACAATACCAAATAGATTCACGAAAAGTTCGTCAGATCAATAAGAAGTCTGGGAATACACAAAACGGCACGTAAGTTGAAAAGTCTGAAAAGTTTTAGGTAAAAGTAATGTGTATTTAACTCATTTTATTTAATAATATATCTGTTTAAAAAGGTAAAGCCTAAAAAATAATGCCGCAATAATATTCGTTCACGCGGAAAATCAGAATTTAAACGTGCTCGTGTTTTCTACAATTCCTCGCTAAGTTGTTTTCCTTTGATCTAAACATTTTCGTTACGTAGCGAGTACGTCGGTCAAATAGCGAACACGCAAAACTCCTATTCATAATATTGAGTGACTGCTCTATTCGATTGCTGGAGATACGAAGACGGATCCAATTTCAGTAATTGAGAAATGGATATGGGTTATTATTAACTTAGACATTTCTATCACATTACTATTATTTGTATGGGATAATTACATTTACTGACAATTGTTAAACTTGCCTAATAGAAACAAAATAAATATGATATAATATGTACACGATTTAAAAAAAATGTTTCTTCAATCAATTTTGTAGTGATCGCTATATTTTTATATTATGAGTGATTTATGCTAAAGGAAATATATTTTACAATTTTAGTGTTATAACGCAGTCAAGGCTTTAAATAAGCAATGAAAAGATATACAGCATGGCAGAATTGGATGAAAACGTTATTATAAAAATACACTAAAAATGCAAAATGGTTCGGGCACGAAAAAATAATAAGTGATGGTCGATTAACCAGGAAAATCCGAAAAGCGAAACTGAACAGTAGCAGATGCCAAGGAAGAGTGAGATTGGCTTATAAGATCAAATAGCCAGTGTCAGCCCACGTAAATGTTAAAAGCTCGCATCGCATGGCGAAAGTGTTTCAGAAGAATAATGAGATTTGAGAAGCCGAAAGAAATATGTAAGGACCGTGATGCTTACCACTCCATCCTCTCTGACTATCCCATTAAAATATAGCATGAGAATATGAATTGTATGGTTTAAGTAAACAATTTCTTAAAATACCTACTTTCGGTATCGATGTTGCCGAGTTCATTTTTCTGAAATTGTAAAAGCATACTTATATACCTTATAACAATTTTCGTTTGTGAAACTATTACGATTAAAATAATAATGGAATAGTATATACGTATAAGTAGATTTATACATATTATTTTACTGTCTATAATATGGAAAAAAAGTACCAAAATACAAATGCTGTGCATATATCTATGAACTATGAGTGACATAGTTTGAAAAATAACTAATATCGGATTCATTAAAAAACGAATCTCTTACATCAATAGTCTCATCCCAAACTAAGCAACTTGTATTGTATGTACCTAACTTAAGTATACAACGATATGGTGAAACTTGCAGTAACACAAAGACCTCAACACAGTTCAGAAAAATCGATTCCAGGATCCTTGTTTTGGAATGAAGATGCTCACGAACTGTTCCAATCTAATTTAATCTAATTGAAAAATATTAAATTGCCATCGACGAATAAAATCAAAATAAACTATGTGGTGTGATACGTTAGACAATGTTTGCATGTCAAACGCAGCCGGAGATCCGGGTTTTAATCACACTCGAGCTCTGAACTGTTTGCTTTGGCTTTAGAGGCTTTGACTACGCGCTTCCATAAACGAATGGGAACTCGGAGTACTGATGTCGAACACCACACGTTCGTTTGTACCTTGTGTGTGTACTTGTGCAAACTTTAAAATTCAAATCATGAATATGATGTTCTACATTTATCATATCAATTTATGATGTGATGTTCCAAATTAATATAGAACATCATATTCACGAATTTAATTCCACAGTTGGCGCAAGTCGCTACCAAGTAATTAGTGACCAAAAACTTTTCCAAAATTACTTTCTGTCATAGAAAACAAACAAATAGAAAGTCTCTTTTGAACCTCTTTCTATTTTGCTTTCATGTGTAAAGAAATAATTGAAAGAATTAACATGGGCAGCTCCACCTATTGTAAGACCCTAAATTAACTTCTTAGCTTTTATCTTAGATGCCACATAACGAACTGAGAAAGCGTAAAGTCACATCGAGGGACCTTATTCAAGTTAAACAAAAAAATAAAAGTTATAAGAAAACCCAGCTACGTAGTCAAAGTCAAAGTCAAATCAATTTATTCAAGTAAACCCAATTGCAAGGCATCTTTGAACGTCAAATCTACTTTAGTTCGGTTCGAAAAGAAAACCTGAACACTTAGAAGGACCGACAAAAAACTCAGTCAGGTATCATTTTTTAAACATCATTTTACAATAGTTGTTTAAAATACAATATTCATAAAGCCAGTAAATGCGTGTGCAAAATCGCTAACTTTGTAATATGCTCTTCTAATCAGTGTGCGTTTAATAACAAGTTTAAATTGTTTTCCGTTAATTGAGTAATTTCCTGAGGAATTTTATTATAAAAACGAACACAGTTGCCCAATAATAATGCACTTGACTTTTGCAATTTAAATTTAGCAGTAACTAGCTGATCACGACCACGAGTTTCCATGCCATTAACGACTTGATAATATTAACAATTTGAAATAGATCTATATTTTTTCTAATGTACATTGTGTTTTCATAAATGTATAACAAGTGTAAGGTGAGTACATCAATGTCTTTAAAATGGTCTCTCAGCGACTCTCGTGCGTTTATACTGCAGATGGTAAGTATTGCCCTCTTTTGTAAAATAAAGATAGAATTCATATGCGCGGCTGATCCCTACAGAAGTAGGCCATAAGACGTAAGGCTATGGAAATATGCGAAATACACCAGCCTAGCCGTGGCCACATCTGTCAACTGTCTAATGCGTCTAATAGCATATATAGCCAAAACCCCGATATGGTCCGTACACTGTAACTTACTATCTACTGTTAAACCAAGAAAAGTAGTTGATTTCGCTAATTCTATTTGTTTCTCACCCAGTTCTAATTTATTATGGATTCTGGGTACATTAGATAGGGAAAACTTGACACAATTGGTTTTTTGTGTATTCAGTAGTAAATTATTAGCAGCGAACTATCTCGTGACAACTACCAAAGTCCTATTATGTACGCTAATATCTATGTCTTTTCTATTTACTTTAAACAATAGCGATGTGTCATGAGCAAATAATATTACATCACATAGGTATTTAAGCATAAATGGGTGATCATTAATATAAACCAAAAACAGGAAAGGTCCTAAGATTGATCCTTGGGGAACGCCCATCTTTAATTTAGAACCGACAGACCCATTACACTCACTTTTTGTTCTGGGTCAGCCAGATATGAAATCACGATATCGAGAGCTTTATCGCGTATTCCATAATATTTCAGCTTGTAAATTAAAGTTTTGTGACAAACACAATCAAAAGCTTTGGAAAGATCACAAAACACGTCAATAGCATCCCGTGACCCCTCTCAAGCCTCTAGTACATTTTTGATCAAGCTTACTCCCGCATGTGTTGTTGTGAAACCGTACTGTTGAGCATGAAATATCCTGCAATTGTTAAAATGTGTTAGCATTTGGTTGAGCATTATTTTTTCGAATATTTTACTCAACGCTGGCAATATTGACACCGGGCGGTAGTTTGTAGGATCTGACTTGCGACCCGATTTAAATATTGGTATAATTTTACTATGGTTCATCAAATTGGGAAACACTCTAATCAACATATTTATTAAATTAATATATTAACTAAAATCGGTGTTATTAGTGGCATTATAATAGCCAGTACATGAACTGATAGTCTCCACAAATCGTCATTTTTCTTTTTTTAAATATATTTTGACTTAAGAGTACCTTGTGCTGCATGTGCAGAGGATACTAGACGTATGTAACAATAACTTGCAATCAAGATGAAATAAAGGTAATTTCTTGAATTCTTTACTGTAGTCTAACTCCGAATTCGTTGGTGGTGTCTGTCAAAGATTTAAATATGCTTTCTCTTGTTCTTTTTTTAACTTATTAATACACCACTCTGATTTTTATCTTTAGGGGGTCTCATTTTCAATTTATTATATCCATAACTTATATTTAAAAAAAGTAAAACAGTCGACTGCGTCAACTCCATACACACACTGGTGCATACATACATATGCACACACCCACGCGTACACACGTACATAAGTGCATATACATACATGCATACTTACATCGATCAAACATGCACCATACATATAGACGCTATTTAATTTTTAACCCCCCTTTTCTCGCCGTAGTATTGTAATAAATATTATGGTAAATAAATATTTATAGGGGTATTGTTGCTAGTCTGCTAGACTCCCTAAACGATGTCTGCTTTCAAAGCGGCAAACTTTGAGGAAGTCTGTTATTTAAGATAATGCTTAATTTTAAGTTCTTAAACATTAACATTTAGTATGTAGCGATTTGAGATTTTAGACACACTACCGAACATCACTCAAATATAATTTTTATAGTGAAAATGACGGAGAAACTATTACATACATACATACATATATATACCTTCACGCTGTATTCCTAATGGATTAGTCAGAGAGGACGGAGCGCCAAGCTTCGCGGTTCTTATTTCGCTTCCTCAAATCTCATCATTCTCCTTACACAATTTCGTCTAGGTATGCAAGTGCTTTTGGTTATTTAAAGTCAATGTAAGAAAGTAGACACAGATTTTCATCCCATTTCAAAACAGTTCGTTTCATAATTTATCTGACCAAGGTACGAATTCTAAAGGTATAGATAATCTCCTTTCCTACAGACTAACCAAATACATATTGTGGTTACCAACGTATTAAAACATGTCCCTGTTATCTAAGTTAATGTTAAAAGAAAAGTACAAAGAAACCTTTATTTATGTATGAAAAGAAAAAAAAATATTTTTCGAACGAGATTTGCCTTGTGAAATAGAAATTAGTCTTTGAATAAACCATAGATATAAAAATAAGTTTGGGTCACATTATATTAAATCTATTTTTACCCAGAAAAATCCCAAAGGCATTGCCTTTCACGATTGATTATTCTCTCTGTGTTCTTTTGAATGATTTGTTTTATCTACCTTGTTATATATAAAAGCCTGGCTAATTTTTTTTTTCATAGTTTTGCTTCCTCACAATCTTTACAACTATAAATTAAAAAAAATTTTGACTTTATACTTTATATTAGATTGTGATAAATCAGTCCTTGCTCCTCTTCTTGTTGTCTCTGATTCTCTATATGGTATAGGATGGTAATGTAATGGTGTCGGTGTTTTTCAAGCTTTAAAATAATGAGTAAATAATATAAACTGTGGTGTTAATTAATCACCTTTTTAAAGTTACGGTAAAGATAAAATGCGTATATAGATGATGTATCTGATATACGTATAACTATATTGTACAAGACATAACATTAATTTTCGAAAATATTTTAAAATGGAACTGGACTTCAAATTCATGTCATGAATTTTTCCGACTTGAGATTCCCTTTTCTATTAATATTTTAAATGTTCTCTATATAAAAAGAAAAAACCCTCGTGGAATCGCTCCGTGTTTTCATGTGCCTGTCTGTCCGACTAGTCAAGACTCTTTATGCTAAGAACGGGTAAAGGTATCAATGTAGAATTTATACTAAACACTGAGGTCTATCGTCCTCGCAGATCGAAATGTTGAGAACTTATTGAAACAAACGAACAATAATTTATTTATCTCTGTTCACATCTAACTCTGCTATTAAAATATGATTTGGTCGAGGTAGCTAAAACGCCCAATAACTGTAGTGTTTCCCCTATTTACCGGAGACGAGTTGTCGTTTAGTCAATGAGTAGCAGTAGATTTTATTTGAATGTTAATATAATTAAAATATTATATTAACATTCCAGCAGTGTTGGTGCTAGTATGCAATATCGATCCAATTTACATAGGGGTAATGCCAATAAAGATATTATCGAAACTATCTTGTATACGTAATGCGAACAATCATATTAAAAATTGATTTCTAAAATTGAAAAGTTTGTGGAAAAATCAGAATGGAAATGAATATAGTATGACTCCTCGCTACGAACTGTTAATACTATTATGTGTACATACATTCAATGTATTCATGACATTATTTGTAGACATATTAGATAAACCTTTAGAAGAGTCCTCTTATGTAAAGTAGATAGATTATTCATAATAAGCACCAACTATGTTAGAATGTAAAATTCATTTTGTAATATTTTATCGACTTAGTTTTGATTTAACGAAATATTTGTTCAATAAGTTAAAATTTTCTAGTCATATAAACAGATCGAATTTCATTTTTGTTAAAAGTTCTTTACACATTGTTAGCACTTTCGTAACTTACTACTTACATGACATTACGCTTAAATAAGTGAGTAAAACGATTTGGTTCCCATGATAATGCAAACTTTCGCGCGACGAATTCCTGCCTAGCAAACTTAGTCCATAAAGTGTACTGCCTTGTTTTTTATTAACGCGACAACACTAAGCTTTCTGTAAATATATAGGTTCGTATATATTTTGCTAACAAAAGATGGCGTGACGAGCAGATCAGTAGATTACGTGACACCTCTTGTTCATCTACCCATATTCCATTATTATGAGGGAGAATTACCGCTACGCTTTACTTCATAACAACAAAGCAGTAAATTTATATGTCATTGACAGATTTTAAACTGTTTATCGACAAAGCACCTACACGTGAATAAAATAATGAATATAAACTTTTAAACTTTCGCGTTGCATTATGAAATAAATATCTAAAACAGGAAATTTAACGCGATTACCTTTTATTTTGGCTTGACATTTCGACCGAGTTGCATCAGCCGTGGTCTCAAGCAAACTCAACCAAAATAAAAACAAAAAAAAACGAAATAAAAGGTAATCGCATTAAATTTCCCATTTTAGAAATTTATTTGGAATAATAAAGTTTGAAGTATGGATTTTATTGTACCTATGTGTTAAAATATATTATATTATATTGATGTATGTTTACTTTTCTCGTAACACCTATAATGATTAGTTTACCGATTTCAAGAGTTTCTAAATATACTGCACGAAAGAGTCTTCTAACCAGAAAAACAAGTACAGTTAAATAAATAAATAGAATAAATAAACAATTTCTTAAACCACATTTTTGAAGTGTCCAAGTTTTGTCGTAAAGGTCGCTTTGTCGCACATATATGTATTGAAATTTCATTTTAAGTCCGCGCATGCAGACTTCGATGTGTTTTGTGACCTCTATCTCGATATCTAAGTAGACTAAGAGTTAGATATTTGGACACATACAACTTCAACTCTTTATCTTGGAATCCTTAAACGTGATAACACGATTGGAAAAAAAAATGTCAATAAAAAAAATCCAGAAAAAACCCTATTTTGTACAAAGATCCAGTTGCATCTCCGAAATTCTACAGAATTTTAAAATGATTTATTCCAAAATGGATATCATAATATCTCAAATCTCTAAAACCAGTTTTAATTGGTAATGTAGTTTTTTTGCAAATTATAAATATGTGCAAAAACGGATGCTGAGATTTCAAAAATATGATCAAACCGTAATTGCAAAAATCAACTTTATTGTTATCGCCCTAGGGTGCGGGGGTAATTAACAAATCGGCTGCATTGGGCTGCATAGACAGACTCTTAAGTATTACTTAATCGATTAAAGCTTTCAAGCAATTAAACACGATCTTAAAAAAGGAAAGGAATTCAAATTTGACCCGTATTAAAATAATAATAATAAAAATAATAACATGGGATCAAATTCTGCTCATTGAAGGGATTCAAAAACCATTATCAGCTACATTCAACCATCACACTTTATGTCCCCATTTGTCATACGAGAACGGGTCCTTGGCTCAAAACCTAATGATTTTCAGTAATGGAAGAATACTTCTCGATATGTCGCTCCTTTTTTTTTTATTACGTAGGAGAAATCTGCACACAGATACCCAGACTGCTGGGGAAGAGGCTGGGTTATGTGGGGCTTTTACCCACCAAAACTCCTGCGGTGGTCGTCCTCGGCGCTTCATCGAAGGGCTCCGGGAACTCCTACGGAACGCGCCGGAGTCCTTCTTGCGCTGTGCCGAAACACTTCTCGGGAGGCAGCTACAGAGCCCCCCGGCACTTTCGCATTGTCACGACAACGCGGACCAGACGCACTGTCGTCCGCCTCGGTATCGCCTGGATAGCCGACCGGAGCCCCCACTCCGATCGGCCGCGACCTGGAAGGTTCCTTTAGTCGCCTCTTACGACAAGCGGGAAACACTGTAACCTTATTCTTTGGCCCGGGCTACAGGGCTACGATATGTCGCGCCTATTATGTATGTATTACACGCTGAGAGTCACTGTTCTGACGTTGTAGGTGAACTAGCTCTTTGTATTCCGTGGACGCTACTGCATGACCCTTTGTGAAACACAAATTACACTAAAAATGAACTTTGTGCCCGTACTATCTATAATGTTATATCAGGTTATTTACAAAAGCAGATCCATTTTAGTTCGCAAAGCGTTGCTTCCGATGGCAGGAAAATAGGGGAAACTAATTATCGTTAGTGGCTAATTATCAAAAAAATGAATACTTTTTAAATATACTGCAATCTGCAACTACCCATTTATGTAAAAAAAAATCCTCGGATTTTGTGTAATATAAGTGATGATGTTATTAACATTATCACTTATATAACTTATATTATATTATTATAAGTGATATTGTTATTAACATTATCACTTATATTACACAAAAGCTGTTGGTTGGTTTGACAGCTGTTGGTTACCTGAATAAATAAATTAAAAAAAAAAACATAATTCCAGACAATTCTATACATCGTGTGACACCAATTTAAGAACTAAGCTTGTACTGTATATAATATTCACATAAAACAACTGAGGGCGTACCCAGTAGCATCTATCTAAGACAATTTAAAAAAGTTTTAAAGTAGCATCTAGTAGCTAAGACGACAAAAAAAAATTAAAGTAGCATCTACTTATGATAATTTAAAATAATTTTAATCTAGGCGGGCTGTAATTCAAACTTGGAACCGTCTGCTGGGTCAGATGGTGATGTTTTTTTTCTGTAAGCTATTTAATCTTTTGAACTCTCTATTAATTATGATATCGTAATAGACAGAAAGAGTATATGTATGAAGATTTAGTGTATCGAATAGTTTATAACCAAAAAACAAACTATTTATTGTTTTACCTAACTCTTTTTTACTAAATAAATATTGATTAAATTATTTATAGTGTTAGGATTTTCTTAATTAATAACTTCATAGAAAGAATAATATTTTTCAACCGACTTCCAAAAAAGGAGGAGGTTCTCAATTCGGTTGTTTTTTTTTTATGTTTGTTACCTCATAACTCCGTCATTTATGAACCGATTTGGAAAATTCTTTTTTTGTTTGAAAGGATATACTTCCAGATTAGTCCCATTGAAATTTCATTCACATTGAGGCTTTGGTTTCGAAGATACGCCAAATAACGCGATTTGGTTATAAGCTTTATTCATTTATGATGATGATTCTCTTGTATGACATTTGTTAACTATCGTTGTCCGCACATGGTATAATAGTAGTAGGGAGAAGATATAAATTGCCTGTGATATAATAAATTCAGTCAGTAGAGTCAGTCTTGTGGCGGACAGAGAATATGACTGGTAGCTGTCGTCTTCGGATTGTAAGAATTATTACATACATACAATACATTATGATGCATCCTTTACTCTGTTCTTTTATAACTGATTGATATTGATATGATATTGATGATATTGATAATGGCCACAATGGGCAATAATATCCCATGTTCGATCTGTTCGCATCTTTATTGTGAAATCCCACGGTTTATGCTCTTCAATAGAATGGAAGTTAACACATCGCGCTCCAAAATTAGAAAATAAACAAATTGTAGATCTGCCCTAGATATTTTTTTAGGCCTAGGTCACTCAAAAGGGCAAAATAAAAAATTTTTATAAAAAAATTAAACCGACTTCAAAAAAGAACACTGAAAAGTACGAAATAACTATCCTTTACTAATCAAAACTTGAGTACAAAAATAACTTTATAAATACGATACAAATACCCATATAATTAAATTTGACAGTTATTGAAGTCGGTGCCAAATTAATGTTCGACAACAGAAAGTATATATAACAGAAAGTATAGTTTAGTAGGCTTGGCACCGACTTCAGTGACTGTCAAATTTAATTATATGGGTGTTTGTATCGTATTTATAAAGTTATTTTTGTACTTAAGTTTTGATTAGTAAAGGATAGTTATTTCGTACTTTTCAGTGTTCTTTTTTGAAGTCGGTTTAATTTTTTTATAAAAATTTTTTTGACAGTTACTTCTCGAACGTAAGCGGAAAAATTCTAAAACAATATGTCGCTGTCTTTTAATCCTAATGGAAATTCACGTTCACGCAAATAGCGGATAAAAGCTTTCTAAAAAACGTAAACATAATAAGAGGAAGAAATTCTACTACGTTTTAATATAACACGTGGCAAAAAAATTAATTGTTTAATAATGTTTAATGTAGTAATGTTAATATAATGAATATGGTTATTATACATGGGCACATGAAATATCCACATTTTTACTGTAAAAGCAAAATATGTACATAACTTCGTGATATTTTCCACTCGAGTACACAGCGGATGTCAAGCCGCAGCAAAGTTAATGGCACTGTAACAATAGTTAGGCTTGCAGTTGGCAAAATGGAACTACAGATAGATTGTAGGAGGTTGGTTGACCGTCACCTACAACCGTTTCTTAGACCCTAATAGATCTATCTATATACAAGCCAGCATGGAAACACGCAATAAAACGATTTAAGTAACATCTATAACAAATAGCTATATTTTCTAATATCCGATACATAACCTAAAGCCTATCACCTTCTCTTCTTATAGATCGTCTCCTTCTGAACTGTCTTATGACAGATTTTGAATATTTTTTAGTTCTGTAAATAATTGTGTGATTCTGTATTCTATGAGCGAAGTATATCCGTTACTTTTAAACTAAGTACACGTAGGGAAACTTAATTAAATTTATCACTTTTGAAATGTTTCTCTCTGTGTTAATGTACGAAATCTAGAATATTTGAATACATATATAAAATATTTAAAACGGAAATTTAACGCGATTACCTTTTTATTTTGGCTTGACGTTTCGACCGAGTTGCATCGGTCGTGGTTTCAAGCAAACTGTCGCAGCAAGTTTCACTCCATGTCTGAGGTAGACGTTTTGTCATCTACCCCCTATATTTGTTAATAGTTTTCGGGATACCTACACACAACACTCACAGTTTCCTCGCGTTTAACCGAATGCGAAACAGAAGGTTTTGTTCCTTGAATCACATTATATAACTACATTTTCTCGCGCTGTATCCCTAACGTGGTAGACAGAATGGAAGGAGCGTCAAGCATCATGTTTCTTTCATACATCTTTCGCCTCTTCAAATGTTAGCATCATTTTCTCCCACTTGTACAGTGGTCTACGAATGCTTTTGATATTTACGTTATATTTTAATATACGTATAATTGAAGTTATCCATTATTTGTGACATTATTCATAACAGAATATTTTAATTTAACCGTTATACGCACCACAAAAATTTTAAACCACATAACAACTTCTATTTCGATTCCGCATTTAAAACAAAATATATGGAACAACTTCAACACAAAAAAGCCGATACATTATTTTATTCGTACCAACTACTCCTATATTATGTCACTAAACATTTCACTGAAAAATATAACACTATCCATAACCAAAGCGCGTCGTTCCCGCGTTCTCATACAGAGCAAATGTTTCAGAAACCACTTTATTTTGCGCGTGGGATTTTCTTTTGTATAAAAAGTTTTATTGACTACCGCGTGGTCCCTAAGGACTTGAATAGGTGAGGTCGCAAACATCGGGTTCCTTGGGACGGAACTTGCTTGCTTTATAACTTTTGACTTGCCGTTTGTACAGATAAATTGACAACAAAAGTTACAGCTAACATTTTAACCAACAAAACCCAATGACAGATGTGAAAGATGTTGATCAATTCAATATTACAAAAGTAAGTTAATATTTCATAATATTATGAAAAATTTAACAAGTTGATCTGCGCATTACACAATATACATCCTGCCGTACAAACGATTCAGTACAAAAGATTCACTAATGTCATTGAAGTTAGATGACAAAATAAAACGATATTCCCCGTCAGGAACGAAGTTTTTTACCTGCAGATTCCATTTTTCAAAACTTAATTGCAATAACGAGACAATGAAACTCACGTAAGTTTTAAAACAAAAACAAATAAGTTTAAACAAAATTTCATCGTACAATGTATAAAAGTAATGAGGTTATAATAGGTTATGAGGAGGCTCGTCTGTTCAAATCCTGATACTAGCACGCATACACATTCATATATAATAGAAAGATTCGGAAAGATCACTAGAGGTAACGAATCCAACGCCGAGCCGTGCGGGCCCCGTCCCGCGTTGCTCAATTGGAACTTCGTTCCAAAAAAAATGTCAAATTGAAGAAATAAAATCTAACAGAATCCAAGGAAAACCAAGGCTACCTTACGAAGATCAAATAGTCAGTGTTAACTGACGGAAATGTCAATGGCGCTTGTGCCATAACTAAGCGAAAGTTTGTAAGGACAATGAGGAGATTTGAGAAGGCGAAAGAAGTGTGTAAAGACCGCGATACTAGGCACCCATAAGGAATACGGCGTGAAGATATATTGTGTAGCTATTGTTGTAAACATAATTCCGCATTTATGTACCATCCGGTCTCATCTACAAAATCGTTTGTCGCATCGTCACACATCGATTCAAACCCTTTTACCTCGTTTAGTTTGTAGTACAATATTACGAAACTGTTCCCAAATAGGTACGTGTCTAGATCGATTTTTTACAGTATGTTTAAACCGTGTACGGTATATTATAAAACATTTATTGTATGTATATGTAAATAAAAATAAAATGCACAAGTAAAAACAAGTTTTTAATTTTGTTCTGTTAGTAAAATGTAGAAAATAAAATTTTATAGGTACACGACTTTTACCACGCGAATTATTAGGAAGTAACAAAACACAACCTAAAAAGTATTACTCAAAATCTCATTATAATACAAGTCACTACCCTTCTCGTGAACGTAACTAGATCGCGTAAATTGGATCACGTAAATTGGACTACATAGTACATTCTATACATTCATAAATTTATTTATGTTAACTACTTCGAAAATAAAAGCAATGCTTGTAATGTTGCATATATATGAACATATTTCATAATATGAATTGACGACCTCCGTGGCGCAACGGTTAAGCGCGTCGAAAAGTAAACGGGGGTTGCGGGTTTGATTCCCGCCCCGAGTCTGGGTGTTTATGTATAATATGTATGTATTTACAAAAGAAAAGTATATAAGTAGTATATCAGTTGTCTAGTACCCATAACACAAGCGCTGTGCTGCTTAATATGAGACTAGATGGCGCTGTGTGAAATGTCTGAGTACATTATATATGTGAAGATATCTTGAGTGCTATTGACATTTCCGTCGGTTGACACTAGCTATTTGATATTCATAAGCCAGCCTTGGTCTTCCTTGGCTTCTTTTACCACTCACTTTCGCTCCATAGATTTTCTTCGTCAGTCTTTCACCGCTCATTCTTTCCATGTGCCCGAACCATCTTAGCATTGCTTTCTTCATTTTTTCAATATACTATTTGGTAATTATTTTTCTTTCTTTCCTTGTGGCATGCCGCACAGTTTAGCGCATTTGCCAATGTCACGTATGAATAAGGAAAATCACAAGTAAATTAGTTTTTTCTTATCGTAAAACTCCTCCAATAAAGTGATAGTAGGCTTTACTGAAGTTATAAAGGTCTTCTTGGAAGAGCGCGAGAAGTTCAGCTACACATGTTTATTTAGACCTACTCCATTCTTTTCACTTATACAGAACTTTAAAACAAAATATAGGTACTATCACTTTTCTACTTTAAAACTCCCAAAAATGTAAAAAATAGAAAATCTAAACAAAATGTCAACCTCACTTCTCCCGTTCCCGCCAAAAAGTCTCTATTTGATAATTATATGTACATAGAATCAACAATTATAATTAAATAAATCAAATTTAACGTATCCACGCTAAGGCCATCCACATGAAGCAGATGTCTGTATGTACGTCTTCTCTTTTAAACATCAGAACCTTAGTCATGTTAACTTTCATTTTCAATCCTTTCACTTCACATTCTTCTTTCATGCATGTGATTAAAGATGCTCTCATTAAATCTTTCGAAAGAAAATATATTTATAAATCTTCTTGTTCAGAAGATTTGGATCACTCTTATAGTAACTGAAGATTGTTGGCTAATTTGTCTTCTCTGTATATTAAAGAAATAATAACGAAGTCTTAATTTGTTTCCGGCATATGTGTACATGGGTATAAATAATTTTAATATACCTACATATTATTCATAGTCAGATTACTTTTACACGAAAAGAAAGTTTGAAAATTAATTCAGAAAGTTTTTTCCAATTCGTTTTTATTTCGCTTGTCGATGGCGACGTTAAATTAAAGAAATCGAGATTTCGTTGTTTTTTATGAGAAATTCTTCTTATCGGGAAGACGAACGTTTTATAGATCTAAAGTGAATAAAGTTGGTCAAGTATAATAACTTCACCTAGTCTCACAGAAAAATGTATTCTAATGAACACTGCTTTTTAAAAATTACAGTGCTTAAATAACCGGAAGTTAACATATTTTTTACAAAATTAAACGGAAGGCTTTAAAATGTAATGATGTAATATAATTGGGCTAAATAGTATAGTAGTAATGGGCTAAAATAGTATGACTACAGTTTTAACAAAAATAACTTAGTATATTAAGTTATAATATACAACTACATTTTTTACTTACTAGTACTAGCGTAATCTTTTTTATTGTTATCCTATCCTAGCTCATTACTAATAGAGTGCTACTAATAGAGTACCTATATCCTAGGCCATTACTAATAGAGTGTAACATTTACCACATCGAAAAGCCGCAACTGAAATATCGGTTAACATACATATCTTTGGTACACAGCCCTCCGAGGCACTATAAGAACGGAGCCTTGCTTCTTTATAATCTAGGGGAAAAAAGATTCTGATATAACGAGAGCGAACAAACGGTCCGTGAAGCCTTGATCCGATTCGACCATGATTTTTTACAATATAAGCCTCATTCGTCCGTATTCATGAAATGTTAGTTTAAAAGTCAGAATGGCTTGATCATTCAGGGGATTTGGCAGAAATTGTTGCATAAATAAACAGTTTATTGTAATTATGCCGTATATATTGGAATTCTTCTATTGCACTTATAAGTTATAATGTAGTAATAAATATAACATAACATAACATAACATAACTTCACGCTGTATCCCCAACGGGGTAGTCAGAGAGGACGGAGCGCCAGGAGTCGCGGTCCTTACACACCTCTTTCGCTTCCTCAAATCTCATCATTCTCCTCACACATTTTCGCCTAGGTATGCGAGTGCTTTTGACATTTCCGTCTGCTAACACTCTGGCTATTTGATCTTCATAAGTCAGCCTTGGTCTTCCTTGGCTTCTTTTACCACTCACTTTCGCTCTGTATATTTTCTTCGTCAGTCTTTCATCACTCATTCTTTCCATGTGCCCGAACCATCTAAGCATTCCTTTCTTCATTTTTACAATAACACTGTTGTGCAACCCTGTCATACTGCGTATCTCATCATTGCTTATCCTGTCCGCAAGCGTGACACCGCACATATTTCTGAGAGACCGCATCTCCACAGCATTTATCATACTTTCACTCGATTTCGGGCATATCCAGGCCTCACTGCCGTACAACAAAGTTGGCACCAACACCGCATTGTGGATGGCCATTTTAGCAGTATTAGATATATTCACACTACCCACTAATGCGGACAGAGCACCGTTCACTTTATTGCCAGCTGCTACCCGTCTCTCCACATCCAACTCACATCTTCCATCCCTCGAAAACGCACTCCCCAGGTACACAATTTCATTCACCTGTTCTAGACATTTTCCATTTACACTAATCACACATTTCGTTTGTTCCGCTTCTCTTTCAAACACCAGAACCTTAGTTTTGTTCACATTCATTTTCAATCCTTTTACTTCACAATCTTCTTTCATGCACGTGACTAGTGTCTGCAACTCTGCTTCTGATGGTGCTATTAGCACAGCATCGTCAGCGTACAATAGGCAGTTTACCACTGTGTCACCACATCCCATACCACTCATATTACCTTTCAATCTCTGGAGGCAACTGTCCAAATACAGCACGAATAGCCAGGCAGACATCACGCAGCCCTGTCTGACACCAGAACAGACTTCAAACCAGGGCGACATGTCACCGTCTATCCTTACACAGGCTCTGTGGTCTCGATATAATGACCTCACAGCCTGCAGTAAGGAGCCCTCCACGCCATATTCAGGCAGAAGACTCCACAATTTCTTCCGCACTACTCTATCGAATGCTTTCTCTAGATCCACGAAAGCGCAGAAAACTTTCTGACCTAAAGCCAGAAACCTTCCCACGATAACGCGAAGCGAGAAAATCTGATCCATACAACCCCTACCGTTCCTGAATCCACCTTGCGCCTCCCACAAATATCTTTCTGAAACACCTTTCATACGTTCAGTCAATACTTTAGTATAGACTTTACTCGCTAAGCTGACCAAGCTGATGGCCCTATAGCACGCACAGTCTAGGTAGGAACCTTTCCCTTTATATAGAGGTACTATGACTGCCGTGCGCCAGTCCTCTGGAACCTCCCCCTTCTGCCAACAAAGGTTGCAGAGTGCACAGAAGGCATCCCAGACCCTAGGACCACCATACTTGATCATCTCAGCAGTCACCTCATCAATTCCCGCAGCCTTTCCACATTTCAAACTTCTTATCACTTTCTCAATCTCTTTCATACTAATGGCATCCTCCAGTCCCTGGCCCGAGTGTGGCAATTCATTAGAATCGCTCTCAGTATCAGAGACGGAGTCGCCACTCTCATACAGTTCTCCATAGTATTCACTCCATCGCTGCAGAACATCCTTTTTATTTGTAAGCAGGTTGTTTTCTTTCGAACGCACTTTATTCATTCTGCAAGGTGCCGGACCACTTCGGATCTTACGTACTTCTTTCCAAAATAATTTGGAATTTTCCTCGAAGTTGTCCGACATCTTGTTTTCATCTAACACCCTACACCTTTCACGCTTCTCTTTCACTAGTGCCTTCGTTTCTGCTTTCTGCAGCTTATACCTGTCTTTCATCAAATTTTTCATACCACAGTCATTAGTAGCAAGGTAGTCTCGCCATGCTTTCTTTTTCTTATACACAGCCACTTTCACCTCATCATCCCACCACACATCACGCTTTTTGCCGTTCCCAATCTTATTCATTCCACACACTTCTTTCGCAGCCTCAACCATACTATCCCTAAGGTTCTGCCAGCATTCTTCAACATCCTCGCTCAACACTTTCAATCTATCATCAAGCTTACTGGATAATACCTTTTCATATTCATTCCTGGTGGTCGCATCCTGCAGTTTCCAGCTTTTAATACGGCTAACCGCTGCAGGTTTGGACACTACGCGATGTCGCCATGCTGCGAACAGACCCCTTATTCTGGTTATCACCAAAAAGTGGTCCGTCCCGAGATCGGCTCCTCTATACGCTCTTGTGTCCATTACTTGCTTCTTAAGTCTGCTATCCACCAGGAATAAATCAATCATACTTCTCGCACCCTTTCTTTCCCACGTGTACTGATGGATCCTTTTGTGCCCAAACATGGTATTAGCCACAAAAAGATCCTTTTCAATACACAGTCCTAGCACAATCTTACCAGCATCATTTACTCTCTTATCTCCATATTTGCCTAGGACAGACTCAAATCCTGTTCGAGCTGTCCCGACCCATCCATTCATGTCTCCACACACAACAATTCTTTCGTTCTCTTCAACCGTCGCTAGAACTTCTCTAACATTTTCCCAGAACTGCTCTAGTTCAGCCAAACCGACAGAGGACACTGGGGCATATACTGCCAAAACAAAAATTCTTGTCAACCCAATCTTGAGGCGTACCCAGAGCAGTCTGGGATTTATACATTCATACTCAGTCATACAATTAACCATACGAGAGGACAGTAAAACGCCTACCCCTTGGCATCCCCTATCTCCTTGTGGTACCCCTGACCACAAAGCGATGCCTCCTCCGGGCAAGTCGGCAAGTTCACTGCCGCCTCGCTTGGTTTCACTCAAACATAGCACATCCAATCTTTTCTCTTCCATAATATCAATCACTTCATTCATCTTCTCCTCAATCCCACCTCTCACATTCCACGCAGCTACTCTGCACTCCTCCCTCCACTTCCCGCCGCTAGGTGCACAGCGTGTTGGGTGGCGGTCCCCAACGCCGAACTGCACTCTGCACACACCAGCGGGGACAGACCGGTGTACGTCGCTTCCGGGGGACGCCCTAACATTATAATTGCCGTTGTCCCGCATGGTATGCACAGAAGAGGAATTGCAGCCCTGAAAAGGGCTGGCAGGGGTCGCGACGAGCACGCTTCCTCAGTTGACCCCCAATAATAATAATAAATATAAATAGTAATAAATATAAATATCTAAAGCTTAAAAGTTTAAAAAAACAAAATATTTATGCTTAAAACGTTCTATATACTTTAATAGGATTTACGTTTATAGTTTATAATGCTATTTTAACTTGGAGAATATTAACCAACTTCGGAATACAAATTGGCTATGATCAACAGATTGCAGGTGCTAGGAAAATAGCTTTTGTATTTGTACATGTAATTGAGAACAGAGTTTGCATTAATTGAAATAGAAATGTACCATGGGTTCAAAACCAGTGCGTAGTCCAGTGATACGCAGGCGCGTTGCAACCCTCACATCGCAGTGGTGATTTTACTTACGTGACGGACGCCCGTATATGCCTACTGCCTGTCGTGGGTTTTACGAGCGCGAGTTCAAAAGTAAAATGTCGTTTTCGAATTTTAACCGTCGTAATTACTGGTTGGACGAATAAAAGAGTATTTTTCGCCAGTTTGAAAATTTTAACAACGAATTAAAACAAAAGATAGAGTGACTTGATATTCTTTTGTTTAATAATCTTTTGTCGTGAAGTGTATTGTTTCTCTGAAGTGACGAGCGTTGTCGAGAAATTAAATAACGGGCTTAGTGATTAATAATTTAGTAATTTGGAGACAACAATATTGCAATTGTAATTGACGTGGTAATAAATATTGAATGAAGATTTTTAGCAATTAGTAACTGTCAAATATCAAAAATTTTATTTTGTCCAGTGGAATTTTCTTTTAAATTGGTGAGTATGTGGATTCTATACGTCGATAAAATATACTACTTCAAATCATTTATTATTTACCAGACACAATAAATACATGAATCCAATACATATATTACCACATATTTATATTTAAAATCTCACGAGTTTTTTCATCACCATTGATTTATCATCATATTTTGTTTGCTAAACTTTATATTTTGGCGATATTTTTTTGAACAGAATATTTTTAGTGGGATGGAATTTAGTTAGCTTCATTTATGTAGCCATTGAATTAATAACAAAATTTTCATACATTTTTTGTCTCAGTAGCAACTCAAACCCAAAAAAAGTATCATTAACAAAGCAGTACGAATAATTACAAATTTATTAATTTCATGAATATTAAAGTAACCCAAGACAGTAAATAATATTATCAATATTAATAAATAATATTTATTAATATTGATAGAAAATAATTTATTAACTTAAACGTCCCTTTCAGTATTAGGAATAATTTTGGTAAATTATTTCAGTCTTGCGAAGATATTTCAGTAACATTCATATTAGTATTAACATGTATGTGATTAACTGAGATAGGCTATCTTGTCAAATGTTCTTGTTTAGTAGTTACGCGAAACCTACATTAATGTTCCAGCTATTATTTCATCATGTCATTAATAGTAACTGATCATGACAGATGGCTAATATGAGATCGCTTGGAATTCAATGGCGTTTATGAAAGAAATATTCACAGAAAACTTTAACACAACTTCATTAGGTACATTAACTAATTTATTGATGTGTTTTGTTTTGCAATTAATTTATTGATGTTTGAATTTAAGACGTAATTTTGATGTATCTTCATGTCTACTCAAATCCTCCTTTTTACCTATACATTACACAAACTATCATCAGAACAAACTTAACGATGCATTAGTCGTTGTTGTCCGTCAGTCAGTCAGTGAGTGAGTGATATTTCGCTTTTACATATACATATACAGGGTTAATTTAAAAAACTAATAGCCTCTTAGTACAAAATTCCTGGCAACATAACTAACAACTTTTGTTCGACGTCTTTTTTCAAAGCTCAATACGTTCTTCAAAAAATATTTGTCAAGTTTTGTTGTGTACCACTTTAGCGACTGGGTAGAGTAGATGCCATTTTCAGAAACATTTAATGTATTTTTATTTTTGTATGAAAGAAAAAACTTATGAATTTTTGAAAATCGTAAAACAAAAGTTATTGGGGATAATGTTTAGTATTTTATACTCCCAATCCCCAATAAAAGAGGTTATTAGTATTTTTCAAAACCTGTAGATAGATTAGAAAAAACGTCAAATTCAATTTATTAAAATAAAATTACATATCTCAAGAGATTCATCATAGCTAAATCCGAATTGTTAAAGCTAGAACTACAGTACTGTAGGATTCTTTTGTGACGTAAGCACTAAGCACTCAGATATTCTTTCTGAAAATTGTCTACTAGAAACCATTATAGGGAAGTTACAAACATTCGAGGTTACAGACATTAAATATCAAATTGTTTATGGGATTCAGTGAACACAATATTATGTTATTGTTTTTAAACATTGATTTATAAATAGATGTAACAGGAGGTAAAAGCTTGTATAAGAAAAACACGTTGTTAGCATTTTTCAATAATTCGTATAGGGTTGAAAACAGATTTCAAAGTTCCGTGGTAAAAATTTAATTTTAACCCTTTTTTAACCGCAAAATCCCCTCGTGCAAATCTGCGGATCGCTGGATTTTAATATAAAAAACAAATCAGGTAAAATCAATTCTTATTTAGTATTGAATATGGTACGATGAATGAAATATAAAAACTCATTTCTTATAGTATTTTGAGCGTTGCTATTGCCCAAGTATACTATCTTATCGAATTTTTAGTACTATAATATTTTTACATTATAATGTCTTTAAACTTATTAACTAAATTAGCAAGAAAATAACAATTAATCTCATTTTAACTATGAAAAATAGCCATCAGCTTGGTCAGCTTAGCGAGTAAAGTCTATACTAAGGTTTTGACTGAACGTATGAAAAGCGTTTCAGAAAGATATTTGTGGGAGGCGCAAGGTGGTTTCAGGAACGGTAGGGGTTGTATGGATCAGATTTTCTTGCTTCGCGTTCAATATATCTAACACTGCTAAAATGGCCATCCACAATGCGGTGTTGGTGCCAACTTTGTTGTACGGTAGTGAGGCCTGGATATGCCCGAAATCGAGTGAAAGGATGATAAATGCTGTGGAGATGCGGTTTCTCAGAAATATGTGCGGTGTCACGCTTGCGGACAGGATAAGCAATGATGAGATACGCAGTATGACAGGGTTGCACAACAGTGTTATTGTAAAAATGAAGAAAGGAATGCTTAGATGGTTCGGGCACTTGGAAAGAATGAGTGATGAAAGACTGATGAAGAAAATCTACAGAGCGAAAGTGAGTGGTAAAAGAAGCCAAGGAAGACCAAGGCTGACGTATGAAGATCAAATAGCCAGAGTGTTAGAGACGGAAATGTTAAAAGCACTCGCATACCTAGGCGAAAATGTGTGAAGAGAATGATGAGTTTTGAGGAAGTGAAAGAGGTGTGTAAGGACCGAGACTCCTGGCGCTCCGTCCTCTCTGACTACCCCGTTGGGGATACAGCGTGAAGATATGTTATGTTATGTTAAAAATAGCCACATAATATTAAAACAATTCTTTATAATTTAGGAAAAACTAGCACATAACTATTTTTTTTCTAATACACATACTTTACGATTATTAATTACACTGATTTAACAAAATTTCCTCAGACATTGCATTAGGCAATGCCTGTCTCGCAGACGTCAATCACAAGTATAATATTATATAATAGCAGACACCGTAGATTATTTTTATTAATTTTATAGACAATATAATAAATGACTGTTTATATTACATAAGAAATGTATATGTCCACATAGCATATTTTATGTAGGTATGTACAAGATGTACCCTATGTAGTACATGTCACGTTTGTTTATGAGTGTAGTTCGAGTATTTGAGTATTTATACACATAGTGTGTTACATTGTATTTGTACGTGCCTTGTCGTAATTGTGCGCAGGCGTCTGAGTTTTTTTTTTAAAAGAGGGGGCAAACGAGCCTGAGAGTCACCTGCTGGACAGTGACCAACCGCCACCCATGGGCACCCGCACTATCTGGAGAATCACGGATGCGTTGCCGGCCTTTAAGAAAAAAGGGAAAGGAGGAGAGAGAGTGATGGGCCACCGGCATTCTCACTCACCGAACGAAACAACGACAATAGATGCTGTTATTTCACACAGACATTATGTGAGACATGTACAACTGCTCTACCATAATTAAATGTGGATAATTAAGTGTGAATGAATAATCACCCCCCTTAAATACAAAGGCTACAAAATTACATATAATATCATCACTTATTGCTGTAACTTATTAGTTTTTAATCAGTCGTCTACATAATTACATACCCATATATAATCACTCGTAGCTCATATTTAACACTAACGTAGAAATTGAGCAACGCCTGAGTCAAACTGGCTTACAAATTAGCCCCAATCAGATCGTGACAAACGCAATTTGTCTCCCCTTCAATTTCAAAACCTGTAACCTCAATTTCTACTTTAGATACAGAATGAAATTACTCAGGTCTAAGTTTTGAATTCCGTCCTTAGAAGCTAAGACATATTACCTTAGTAGATACTGTACATATTTATAACGTATAAAGTTATACTTATGACTTTACCTAATTTTTCACTTTACAAAGTTTGCATAAATAATACCACACAATACAATTTTTTAGAATTTCATTCCGATTTAATTTATATTTATTTATTTATTTATTCTTTATTGTACACCTTATTCCTAATACAGATAAAAAACTAGAAAATAATAAAAATTACAATTTTGGCAATGCATTTGGCGGTCTTATTGCTCTCAGCGATTTCTTCCAAACAACCTTAGAATGCAAAACGCGCAAGAAAAAATAAAAATTAGGTAGTATGTGGTATAAATACTATATTGTTATATATCGTCATAAACTTAATATGTAAAAATAATATATACCAAAATATATAATGCAATAATATATACAAAACAATATATAAATACGAGATGAATAAATACATACCATAAGTACACATACTTATATAAATATAAAATACATATGGTACCGATACATGCAAGTAGAATATATACATATTATATACTAATAAAGAACATTGAAGACATAGATAGTGTTCCTTCAGACGTTTCTTAAACACTTGCAATGATTGCGATTGTCTAATGGTCACAGGTAATGCGTTCCACAATCTAACAGCTTGCACTGTGCACATTTATTTACAAATTGCGTAAAATGCATCGGCATTTTAAGTTTCAAGTTCTCTGAAGATCTCAAGAATCCTGAATGTGTGTTGCGTAGAAACTGGAAACGTCTTTTGAGATAAATAGGAGTATGAGGATTGTATAATATATTATATAATAAAAAGAGAATATGAGCATCCCGGCGAAGGCGTATAGGTAATCATTTGAGCTTTAAACGAAAAGTCTGAAACATGATCATATTTACGTAATCCAAATATGAATCTAATACAAACATTCTGGAGTCGCTCAAGCTTGTTAAATTGGTCTCTGTGAGATTTAGATAGCTGGCATTGGCATAGTCAAGAATAGGAAGAAGAAGTGATTGAGACAGTGCAATTTTCGTGGTTGTAGGCAAAGAGTTGCGTAATCTTCGCAAAGATCCTACTGACCTAATCAACTTGCGACTTACAGTCTGCATTTGAGGACCCCAAGACAAACAATTATCAATGAAAATACCTAGATCTCTTACTTTGTCACTGTACGGAACAACCTCATCACCGCAACAAATAGGAGCAAGCTGTGACCACTTTATCTGTGATATCATTCTGGAACTACCAACAACAATGGCTTGAGTTTTAGAAAGATTGATCTTCAGCCCATACGCCATGATCCAGTCACAAATACGAACTAGATCAGTGTTCACAGTGTTTATGGCTTCAGTTAATCTTTCTAAAGTAGCTTGAGTGTAAACCTGTAAATCATCTGCATAAAGATGGTAGGAAGAATGTAGTTGATTTGTGATAAAGTTTATAAAAATTGTGAAGAGTAGAGGAGATAAAACGCCACCATATGGTACGCCAGCAGACGTAGTACACCAGGAAGAAAAAATTTGTTCAATACAAATACGCTGCCGACGTCCATACAGGTAACTACGAAACCAGCCAATCGCCGTTGGAGATATGTTAAGAGAGCATAATATAGAAAGAAGGACATCGAAATCGACAGTATTAAAAGCGTTGCTAAAGTCAATTAAAGCAAGAACCGTCAACTTTCCATCTTCCATGCCCGACCTAATATACTCCGTAATATGAACCAAGGCAATAGTAGTACTGTGCCCTGAACGAAAGGCAGACTGGAGAGGCATAAGTACTTCTGATTTTAAAAGGAATGAATGTAGTAGATCATGTATAAGACGTTCAAGGACTTTAGAGAGAAATGGAAGAATCGATATAGGACGGTAATCTGAAAAAAAGAGGGATTGCTCTTTTTGGGAAGAGGTGTTATTTGGGCATCTTTCCAAGCAGATGGAAATGTGCCACTGGATACAGAATAATTTACGATATGTAAAATAATGGGCAGGATTTTGTCTAGAATAGGAAGGATCATATTACGGCTGATACAATCGCTTCCAACCGCATTGGAAGTAATTGACATAATACTCTTCCTAACACCACAAGCGGAGAATTGACTAAAGCAGAATGAGGAATTGGAAGAGAAGAAAGATAATTTAATGGAGCAGTCTTTTTTGTCCTTTCAAAATTGGACGACGCAGAGAAGTGATGATTCAATGAATTAATGTTTAAATCTTTAGGAATTGAATTTTGTTGAGATATTCAATGAATTAATGTTTAAATCTTTAGGAATTGAATTTTGTTGAGATATTCCAAACCCTAGTGACTTCAGAAATTTCCAGACTTAAGCCGGATCTCTATTTTGGACAGACATATAGTTATGTTGGCGTTGAGCATTCCTACATATCTTGTTACAGTGATTCCGGATAGCAAGAAATTTTTCCCAGTTGGATTGATTGGGACGATTTATAGCGTTTAATATCACACGATTTATTGAAAATACAATATGAAATAAGTGCCTTTATATATTTTAAACAATTAAAATATTTTTTTTGTATGTACTTAGTAGTACCTTGGCTGACATAATAATTACAACTCTAAGAAAATATTCTGAAACTGAAAATCAAATTAAGCGAAATTCGTATTTCCCTTTATTCCCTATATTCTTACGAAATAGCAAAAGCAGACTGGCACCTTGCTTTCACAAAGACCCGTAATGACTCGTGGTCTCTGGTTTGCTTTGTTCGACTTTTGGCATCTAAAAGCTTTAGTATTTCGAGAAACTTTCTAGTTCACTTCATCTGAGATAGTATATAAATTAGTAGTAGTATTATAAATTAACTAGCAAACTCGGCCCATTTCATTGGGCGTTAGTTGAAGTTAAAATGAATTAAACAGCTTATATAATTATTTTGATACTGCAAAAAAAAAAACAAATAAAAATTCTACTGATCCAATCGCCACCAAACTGTACAGGATCACCCGCTGGGCCAATCTGAAGAGTCCCTGAAAATTTCATCGAAATCGGTCCAGCCGTTTCGGAGTCCATAAGGAACATCCACACATATATCGCCTTTTATATATATAGATATATTAATGCATAAATACATATCTTCACGCTGTATCCCTAACGGCGTAGTCAGAGAAGACGGAGCGCCAAGTGTCGGGGTTCTTACATACTTTTTTCGCTTCCACAAATCAAATAAGTCAATGAGTAAATGTTTCTTTTAGATAATATTATAAATTAAGTTTTATTAATATCTGATTGATCTGATCCTCAAGGCGCAAAACTTGTACATTTTATTTACAACATACGCAGGCAGTGGAATACGCAATGAGGAAACATTACGCATTATGGCAGATTTAGATTAGTGTTATAGCGAAAAGTAAAAAATGTTTGCTTGTTTTAGATTAGATAGTAGATTTTACTTTCAAGAACGACTTAGAATAAAATAAATTTAAGTAAATTATGTTGATATGAATTAGAATTACTTGGATCAGTCGACCAAAATTAACTTATAAAAATCGGTCGTTATCTGATGTGAACGTTCAAAGAGCTCATAAATACCTGTGCATTAATGTTTGACTAAATGAGAGGCCCGTGAAAATCACATACTTGTTTCGGTACCCTTTCTACCATAATAAGCCGTAGCGTAATTCTAAAATTAGATAGCAATTGACTAGAGTCAAACTCTATTGCGCGTGGAAATACTAAAAACAATTTTAATTAAATAGGCACTAACGAAAGTTAAATATTGCATTTGAATAAAACAAACTTTGGTTACCTTTTCAAGCTCTACCTTAATTTATAACCGTTTTATTCACCACCGAAGCGCTTATTATGTGACTAAGTAATAAATGGCACTACTTAAACAGTCTACCCTCGCCAGAGACCCTCCCAGCAATGACATGTGACCTTGGAGACGTCTTGCGCGTCAGCTTGTGTGACCCTACTCATCGAGTAGCCCGCTAACACCCGAATGTACTCGGGTTACATTATGTATAATGTTTTTGTACTAAATGAAATGAGATACTGTAAGAGACATACGGATTTAAAAGGATCATGTGTGACTTAACAGCCATTTCTATTCAGACAATTTTAAAAACAATGCTTATGTTGTCTGCATTACATTAAACTGCCCCGGCAAAAAGGGTTTGACATTATCTATATGTAAATGTGCGAATTGTACTGTGTGTGTGCGCGTGCGCGTGTCAGTGTTTGTATATATTTTACATATTTACGATTTGCGATTTTAAAAAGTTGGAAATTAAATGTATTCTCTGTCAAATTTCCTACGTCTTCATTATTTCTTATGCATATCTAATATACACATTAGCACCGCCATTTAATATAATATGTATATGAAGTCACATTGAGGTGAACGGAGTATCAAGTCTTGTACTAAGTGTATTGAAATTGAACAATAATATTCAAACTAACTTTAAATTATAAACACTATTAATTTGTTATGAGATAAATTGTTGTGTTAGCAGACGGAAATGTTAAAAGCACTCGCCGCATACCTAGGCGAAAATGTGTGAAGAGAATGATGAGATTTGAGGAAGCGAAAGTGGTGTGAAAGGACCGCGACTCCTGGCGCTCTGTCCTCTCTGACTACCCCATTGGGGATACAGCGTGAGGATATATTATGTTATCTTTATGTTATAAATTACGTAGAAGAATATATTTAGTGAAATTGATTATTATAATAATTAATTGTTATGTTGCAAAAACTTTGGCAAAACTAAAACAAATAATGAATGGTTACTAGCCCCATAACCTACACATTTCATTATTTCCTTTCCTTTAAGGTACTACCTACGCGAAAAGTCATGCAACGCGTACACTCTGTTTTATTTTATTTCCCAGACTAAGATAAAAGCAGTGAAAAAGATATATATCGAATTGGTCGCCGTAGACCTTTAATATTTGCCCATCTTTCATTTGCACATGACCTCAGTGTATGGCGATGAATTTAATAAATCTGGTTCATAACTACTTTTTTTTAGTAATTGAATTTTTTGTTTTCTTTATTTAACTTTCGTATTTTATTTACATATAGCAAGATAATTACATTGATAATTATAATCAAAATGTATAGACGTTTTTTATTTATTCGTATATATGAATATTTTTTGAATAGCATAATAAAGTTTTTGCTTTCTACTTCCGAAAATCAACAAAGTGGTTTGAGTTATGTAAATTTGTTTTTTTCCTAAGTTTTAATTTGATATTATTTACCTACCTTATCTATCTTTATAAACTAGTCTCAAAATTTCTTAAAAGTAAAAATAAAAGAGCAATCTCCGTGGAATGTAAGTATTTAATTAGCCTTAGAAACAATTTCTTTCGATGCTATTTATTTATGTTTATGAGATATTTTTAATTACTTAAAACAAGAAAAACTTTTGCTTTATTATGACGTGTGAAGGCCGACAACCATAGCACTGATGACATGGCACATTTCAGTAGTGAAAGTCTAATAAATCACTGTGCTATATAACTCTATCACTATTTCAGCAGAACGTTAAAGTTATTAATGTTCTAAGCTAATGGAATATTATTAAACATGACATTTAATCAGTTATAAAACGATTTCTTGTATTTGTATAAATATAAAATGAAGCGGAATGACTGACTATTCGGTACATAATATTATGTGCAGAATTGTTTTTAAAAAAATCCCTATTTAATAATTGCCAAAATTTTATTAGGAATTTAAGACCGATATTGATTATGATTATGGCTAGCTCATTGGGTGCAGTGGTAGGGCATCAGCTTTCCAAGTCGTTGCCCCAGATTCGATTCCCGGTCAGATCAATTTAGGTAACGAAGTTTTCTAAATTAGCTATGAGTATGGGTATTTATTTATTTATATAATTCAATTATTTATGTACATACACACACATGTTTAAGAAATACATGAAATGAAATTTATATACAAAGGTACTGCTTATTTCATAATGAAATTTCTGCCAGCAGATCTGTGATAGAAAAGCTGTCACGAAAGCAATATCTAATGTGTATGAATCCCAAAAAAGTACACAAAATATAATACACACTATATGAGTCATACATACATATTATGAACATAAAACATATTATAAATAAATTATACATACACTAAACTACATTTAAAATATATATCAAATACACAACTACATGTACTAAGGTACAGATTATATAAACATTACACATATACATACAATATAGTTTATGGTGGTAAGGGGGTAGGGTGGTAAGAGATAATATTCTTTAACTCGTCTTTTAAAAACATATACAGAATTACGATTATTATTATTATTGGAAGCTCCCCCAGTTTGGTTTGTGGTACTCATAGTAGGTACGAGTACTTCACAGAATGGGTGTAATAGTCTGGTATCAATTATTATTATTAATTTTATTATTATAGATACTTGATTTTAACTTAATAGTTAACACCTTCTTAAATTACTCCAAATTTGTTTCCTACCGCTACAGTAATTATAACTACCGCTTGTATACATTAACATCAATCAATCAATCATGTAATGTAGGTTAACATAATGTGCCTAATATTAGTTTGTTCCATACACGTACACATACAGTATGTATTACATACATCAAAATTATAGCCCACACTAATATTATGAAGAGGTAAATTTTATTTGAATGTAACGGATGTACTCAACAACTACTCGACTTATTTCAAAAATTCTATCGCCTATCGGCTACACTATCAGCGGATAACATGGGCTATATTTTATTTTCAAAAATATTCCTACCCGTGCGAAGCCGGAGCGGCTCGTTAGTATTATTATAAAAAGGTAAACTTTGTTTGTTTGTATGTAATGGATAAACTCAAAAACTACACAAATGATATCAAGAATTATTTCACCTATAGAAAGTTTCATTATCAGCGAATAATAGTATTTTATTTTTAACGAAATTTCTACTCATGCGAAGCCGACGCGGGTTGCTAGTGTGTTATATTTTTCGCTGGCTAGGATCGTTAGTCGATATTATAAAGAGGTACAGTTAGTGAGTTTGGATGTAGGAGGTAGAGTCAGAAATTACTCATCCGATTTAAAAAATTCTTTCACAAATATTCAAAATGGACCTTCGAAGGTAATAAAGGCTGTATATTGTACATCCACAGAAACAAAGTAGCGGGAAACGGCTCGTTCTGTATAAAGAAGCACAAATTATCAATTAACTATTTAAGTTAGTGATAGACTATGCGCAGTTGTATTCAGACGTATATGTCATTTCTCGTTCTAGGTGAATAGAGAGACAAGCTGCAATGAAAGCAATTATAGCCTGATGCCACTTGTAACAACCATTTAGATTTAGAGACGATAGGGTGGAGTTAGGTTTCTAAGCCTTCACCTATTCGGGCTTTTTTTATGCTACAGCGAAGCGAAGCACTTTAGATTGCAAACGGGTCGGCAAACTTGAAGACTAACAATAAGATATTGTTTTGTACCAGAACTTTCACCGGCTGTCTTGCGCTCCACACTGGAACACAACAATCCAAGCTTCGTTATTTCGCGGCAGGATTAACAAGTGAGATGGTGGTAGCTGGTAGCGTACGAACAAACCCCGTATAAAGTCCTACGATCCGCAAATACCTTCTTCCTATCTCTTCACAAGTCTTATCTCTTAACCTACATTTATAACCCGAGTGGTAGGATCAGCAATTAGCAACAGTGTACCATATTTTCTTCCTCTTCCAGACCAGCTTCTGACGTAATGCAATCCTGCAATTTTTTATAAATATACATCTTACTCACAATATTCCTGATATTTTTATTATTTTTTAAACGACATTAGGTATTGTTTGTTAGCGACTTTTACGAAAAAAGTGTTACAAAATGTAACTTATTATATATATAGACAAACCTTATTAATAAAAAGTACATACATATGTTAATATTTGCAAACTTAAAACTACACATTATCTTAAATAATAAACTTCCTCAAAGTTGCCGTTTAGAAAGCTGTCATTGCTCAAGGTACCTAGCAGACTGGCAGCATTGCCTCTTTTAATAGCCAAACTGATTCGTTGGCGGAAGAAGCTGCCAGCCGGGCAGTCTCCCGAAGCCTCGACCAGTCTCTTACAAATATCAGAAACCAGTCGATGGGCTTCGGGGCCCCAGGGACCCAAAGTTTCGACTGCAAAGGGCGTAAATATGAAACTCTCAGAGAGAGTCGCATACTTACGCCGCTTCAAGTTCTCGGCAGTGCTGGCCGCGGCACCTGCTGACTTGGAAGTCGCCGGCACATGGGAAACAGCAAGTGTATCGACACAAGTGGCATCCCACACCAGCGATCTTCCAAGTTTCCAAGGAATGAGCGTCAAACCATCCGGGCTCCTGCCGTCGCTGTGCACAATACCTACAGGCTCTAAGACTGCAGGAACGCCAGCGGCGACAAGAGCCCGCCGAATGACGTTATTTAAGGCAGCACGTCGTGACATGCGGCCCGCACTACGTAAACAGGATAAACCGTGGTGACCTAGTACATCGACGAGATCACCACAGCGGCAACGGTGAAGAAGGTTAGTCCCGGCCCCCAGACGAAGGGCTACTATGAGAGAAAGCGTGGTATTGTCGATTAAGGTTCCTAAGTTTTTTGAAGGTATTACCTTCAACCAGTGTCCTGACTCCTTCTCAGAAACAGCTAGGAGGCGAGACCGATCTTTTTCGGTACTACAAGAATCTAAAAGTTGTAAATGAACATTTTTGCATAAAGTCTCCTCCCAGTGTTTTTGAGAAAAGGTCGAGGTAGGCAGGTTAGTACTCGGACAAACACTTAACCAAGCATTTCGAGCATCAGTCAAGCACGGCACCTCAACCGATCCTAAGGAAGGGCGAATAACAGATAGGAAAAGGTTTTCCGTGCTGTAGGCTGACGAAAGAAAAGCTGGCAGTGACACACTCGAGATTTTGCGTATGCCCAGGCCTCCATAACAGATGGGAAGCGAGGCTTGATTCCAGACCCTGTCATCAACAAAGGAGCAATTTAATGTTTTAAATAATGTATTTTTTAGAATATTGTCTACAGATTTTAAAAGCGTTTGAAATTTAAAAAGCTGAGAACAGCGAAGAGCATATGTAAGTTTTGGAACGAAAAGGCAAAAGCGGACAATGAGGAGAGCCATGTGGGAATTAATTTTGAAAAGTTTGTCTGAAGACTGGCTAAATTTTTGTATTTGATCATTGATAAAGCAGGGTATTGAGTCATCTAAGACGGGAGCACCTAGGAGGTACAGCGATTCTTTTGACAAGACTTTAATACCTGGTGCCAGATTGTTAAATTTATTAATTATTTCATTTTTTGTAATAGTTGGAACAGAATCGGAAACAAAGAGTTCACATTTAGAAAAATTTAATTCTAAGCCAATATCTTTAAACCTTTGAATGAAGGTTTTAAGGTCTTCTAAAACAGTAATTGCTTTACCTCCTATTGTTCCGTCGTCAAGGTACCAAATATTAAATTTGGAATTTAAATTACAAATCGCAGGATGGATAGCCAGACTAAAAATAGCTGGTCCGAGAGGATCACCTTGTTGACAGCCAACTTCGGAATGTAATAAATTATCTTTATATATTAATTTTGAAGGACTGCTGTAAGATTGCCAGAGGTAGGGATATATGTCCGGAACATGCTGTTTTATCTGTGTCAACAAGGTGGATCTATCAACAGAATTAAATGCATTTTTTATGTCTACTTTGAGGAGTACCTCACCTCCATCGTGTGTCAAGAAAACACGCGCCGCATTCACTGCCGCTTCACATCCTCTCTTTGAGCCAAAACCTACTTGTGTAGGACAAAAATAGTTTGATACGGTAGAGAGAATGTGACGGCAACAAATTTTGGTGGCAATGCGGCGTATAGTTGCACCTACGGCAATTGGCCTAACGCCACCGTCTTTTTTTTTTTCAGGGCACATAAATTGGCACCATACAGGATGTCGGTTATCTCCGGGGGCACCTTACCAGCCAGCATAATATTTATTAGAGCTGTTAAACTAGATAAGAGTGTCTTACCGGTATCACCGACAGAGCCTGTAATCAGATCTTTATAATGTTGTGGCGTTAAGCCATCGAGACCTCCCGCGGAACCGCTTTTAAAAGAATTTATTGCGGCAAGCACATCTTCCTCCGTAGCTCGAGTCGACACATCATTTGGATGTGAGGGATCTGGCAGACAACAAGCCACAGAGGAAGAGGGATGCTTTGATCTGAGAGCAAAAAGAGTCTCGGCCGTATTCGGTGCCAAAACATCGCTGGAAAATAGCAAGTGGGCGGCACCTCTTAGATCGCCGTCGCTAATTTTTGTTTCTATTTTTGGAATACTGTCAGAATTGAAAGAATTATAAATGGGCCGAACATGAATGCTCGGAACTGAAGAGTTAGAGCACTTATGTTTAATTTTTTGTGTTAAGGAAATTTTGTCTTTATCGTTTTGTTCCAAACATAATGTTCTATAACCGAAAATGAGCAGTTCTTCCCAATCGCATTTGTCATTTCGGTTTAATATTCTTTATATTATTAAATTAAGAGATTTGGCAACGCTGATGCGTGCGCCACGTGGAATACGCTTTACTAAGCACACATTGTTTTTGAGCGAACCAATATATTTCCAAAAAGGTGTGCGATTGTGATTGGAATTTGAGGAATTAGTCAAATTGTTGGACTGAGATGGCACTGATAAGGAAGTGGGGCCTGAAGCAATGCCGGCAGTGTCACACCGTTTGTGTACCCTGCCGACATGAATCTTCAAGCCCCTATTTCCACGAAAAAAACGAGGTTGGGAACACTGCTCACATTTTATTAAATTTTCCAACGATGTGTCATTAATTATAATATGTGAGCTAGAGGAAGGTGAGGATGTGAGGGCCGGGAGCATATCACGACATAATATTACGAAAAATTACAAAAAAACTACAGTGAAAAATAAGCTATAAGCGCTAAAATCTCTAAGCAACCGTTCTTGTTGACGTTGCTATGGCAGAACTATCACACCCGGCCGGATGAGAAAAACCCAGCAATATGTGGACTGCAGCTGCGTCCACCACCTGAAACAAAAACACCAGATATGGGGAAAATGATGGTAATGAAATTTGACCAAAGAAAGGGCGAAAGGACTTTAAAATAATTTTAAGAAAGAAGAGCCAAACAGTTGTCAGTGATAACTTTGGCAACTCATATATATTATAATAAATTAACGTGTACTACATCTTTGACCTCGTGATTTAAAAATCTTTCATTTGCCAGCTCACATGATGACTTCAAGCACATTTCATTTTTAATTAAGTTTTTAACCGACTTCAAAAAAAAGGACCAGTTCTCAATTCTTCTGTATGTTGTTTTTTTTTTTGTGTGTTTGTTACCTCATAACTGTCATTTATAAACCGATTTCAAAAATTCTTTTTTCGTTTGGTAAAAAATAATACTTCAGAGATAGTCCCATTTAAATTTCACCGATATTGGAGCTTGGACTTCGAAGATACACTATACAACGCGACCTGGTTATAACCTTTATTTATATTGATGATTCTTTTGTTCTCCGTTGACTTCTTTCTTCTTGACTCTCTCGATGCGCTCCGGAATTAGAAAGAAGTTAATTGCAGACCTGCCCTAGATATTTATTTAGGTCAAGATCGCTCAAAAGTGAGAAATAAAAAAAAATTATTAAAAAAAATTAAACCGCCTTCAAAAAAACACTGAAAAGTATAAAATAACTATCCTTTACTAATCAAAACTCAAGTACAATAATTAAAAACTTTATAAATACGATACACATACCTATATAATTAAATTTGACAGTTATTGAAGTCGGTGCCAAATCAATGTGCAACAACAGAAAGTCTATTAGTTTGGTAGGCTTGGCACCGACTTCAGTAACTGTCAAATTTAATTACATAGGTATGTGTGTCGTATTTATAAAGTTATTTTAATTGTACTTGAGTATTGATTAGTAAAGGATGGTTATTTTATACTTTTCAGTGTTTTTTTGAAGGCGGTTTAATTTTTTTTTAATTATGCACTCAAAAGTAGTCTAAAACTAGACTTTGAAGTTCATGTCTGTAGTTAGGTCACTACTTATTATAACTTTGTCAACTATTTATGTCAAATAGTCTCCGAGGCAAACTATTGTGAGAGACACACGGGCAAACATCGACGTGATTCAATAAGTAATCCTCTTTTTTCCATTTTTAAAAAGAAACAGTTTTGTTTGAGTGCATGTATGTGTATGAAAGTAATTAGCGCTTGAATGGATATGTAGAAGCGACTTCAAAGTGCATTTTCGTTGCGGCTTAACGCTCTGTTCACCCCAATAAAAAATGACGAGAAATCATTACCTAACTTCATAAGATCGAGGGTAATGTTTTTGTATATGTTTGTTTAATTTAACAACAGTTTAGTAAAGGATTTCGAACTCAAATCACGGCAACAAATTCTCTATCTACTTAGTTATATGTTCCTATAACTTCAATGTTTTAAAAATAATAACACATTTAAATCTGAATACCAAGCGGGTAGAGCCTCGCACCCTAGTAAATAATACCCAAATCAAAATATTTGTATTCGAGCAAAAAACAGCAACATTATTTACATCACAAAGTTATGTACTTGAGAGCTGAGAGCTAGGCCGAGAAATCAATATAACGTTTCAATCAATGTTTATCCCGCAAATATTTTATTAATACACGTAAATGAAATGTGTGTGGACTTTTCATTTTCTCAAAACGCATTATTCAAACTTTGTAAGTCTTCTCTGCTTTCAGTCAAACGAACGAAAAGTTGAAAAAGAAATTCCCAAACGACGTATTCAAATTTCTACGTTAATTGGTCCACAAGTACTTTATTCACCACGGGTGAGTCCTCCTTATGCAGTGGACATAAGCAGCGTAAAGATATTATACTGAAATCACATCATAAATGGTGCAGAAAAAGGCTTCTGAAAATGCTATCAAGCGTGAGCTTACCCAACGTATACCATAGCAATGCAATGGTACCGTCGGCACAGTAGAAGCGATTTTTTAGTAGTAAAATTAAACATAACTATATGTGTGTCAGGTTTTACGTAATTCTTTTCTTCACTTGAAATGTTATTACATTATCAATAATGTGATTATCCACCAGTAACAGTAATTCAGCTAATTTATTTGTGGTATAAGCTCGATCACAAAAGTTATAATTATTTTGTTCAAATATATAGATACTATTTCACAAAGGTAATACTATAAGATTGGTAATAAAATCAAGTGTGCCCTATCAAGTGGATAGGATATCATCATAAAGTTATTATTACAAGTATCATTGTAACTAAATCTTTTTCTTGTTTCTTCTCGACTTTGTCTAGTATTGTATTAAAGATCGTATCAAATCTATATACAAATTACTACGCAATATATCTATCTGTTTGTCTCTATCTTCTGTTATATAAAAAAAATGTCCTGACTGAATAATTGACTGACTTATAAACCACCAAGCCAAGTATAGTACAAAAGAATAAAAAATGCAGCTAATAAATAACCCAAATCTTGTTCAAGAACTTCAAGTAAAATACTACATAAAACAATTTTCAAAATAAGTACAAAAAAATTAATTCTCCTCGAACGAAGTCGTGGACTGTTGGATAGTTAGTTCTTGCAATGATTAGGCAAATATTTATTCATACTAATCATCTGACACATTATATTACGTAACCACTCATGTCAGGGCGCTACCAATTTTCATATCCTTAAATTATTAACAAACCATCAGATACCAACATGTCTAGGAATAAAAGAAAAATATAGAAATTAATACCCGCGTGACAATTATTTTCTTTACATATTTGACACATCCTTTCACAACTAATTTAATTATTTGTTTAATAAATTATTCATATCACGCTTCAAGTTGATAAACGGGTGTAATGCTTTTTTCTACTGTGACAACCCTTACCTTCAGTGGATTGAATTGAAAAAAACTGGACAAATGCGTGTCAGACTCGAGCACCCATTTAACCATACTACCATATAATGTATGTTTGTTATTTAAAAAAAAAATACGTCGGATTCATAAAAAATTTAACTTTGCAGTTGGAAGACACGTTCTCTCAAACTCTGTAACTGAAAATAAAAGTTTGTAATGGCGAAAAAGTGTGATTTGTTGCAAAGTCACAATTTTAGATTTTACTTTTTCTTGTGCCGTGAGACCTTGTTTCTTGCCAATTTCATGATTCTAGGTCAATGGGAAGTACCCTACACATTTTGATTTACTTGTGAGTGTCAAAATATAAGGTATAAATGGCCGTATTTTTTGATTGCGTAGACTTAGAAATTTGATTTTTTTACAACTTCAAGGGACCGCAGATAGGTATTAGTATTTGATACTAGTTTCAACTGTATACATCCACGTGTTCCTAACAAGAATAATCTTGACAGACAAACAAACGGACAACGATGTGATACTATAAGGATTTATTTTTCCTTTTGAGGCACGAGCTCTTAAAAATTAGACATAGTGAATATTTGTGTTATAAAAGACAGCTTCTATCTATATAGAAGCTGTCTTTTATAACACAAATAACTAACTTCTGTGTTTTTCTGGCTAAAAAAATATTTTTGACCGTGTTTAAATGTAACAATCTTAATCGTTACTAGGCGGCAGCTCTACTCTTAAAGTGTTGCTACCTAACGATAGTTTATTCATGACTTCGACAGTTGGAATTTTTAGATGTACATGCAAAGGTTTGAATCAGTTAAGACCATGAGAACTGCACGAGCTAATGCAAGCACGTCTCTTCATTATATTTCTGTGTTCTACCCACCAATTTTACCCACGTCAACACCCTACAAGAGGGAAAAAATGGAGTATTAGATTTCATACAAACTTTCACGATCTTCTTATAACAGTTTTTTGCTGTTTTTGGTCATCTGTTTTTCTAAAAAAATCTTCTAATAAATGTTTACATCACTGTCTAAAGTTATAGCTTTAGCGATCGATTCAGCCGCGACATTAAATCACTAGGAACATGTTATTCTATATATTTTGTACATAAATAAACGAAGATGGTGCTGTATTATATTTTAGTATACATAACGTAATGTTAGAAAGCCACTACCTACGCGTGATGTTTGCTGATCAAACTACGAATATTTGGTATCAGCGTATGTAGGATATTTAATTTAGGAATATGTAATATCTGACAAGATTTAATGTAATATAATAATTCTTATTTAATAACGGAATACGATCTCGTTAAGTACATATTAGCATGTAGATTAAACAGCAGAAGTAGGATGATTTACACATAAATGGTTCTAAATAGTTATGCATAGTACCTACAGTATTATAGCATCTGGCATCAACTTATAAGTTTGTAAATATTAACGTTAGGATATGTATCTACTTTTTTACTATCGACTTAAATCATTCTAATTTAATTTACAATGTACTAAACAGCATTCATTTAGTTCAAAATTCCAAGCATTAGCAAAAAAGTTATTTAAATCCTACGCTTACATTAAATGATCTCAACAAGATTAATTATATTTTCTGTAGAAAATTTGTTTTTTAATTACAAGCTTCTTTTATTCACAAGCTTAATTCATTTAATACATTATTGACTACATAAAAAATACTTAAATAGAGAAATACGTAGCGAAAATGGAATGAAAGGAACAGTTTTTTTTCTATTAAGTTTCTCCCAGCGGAGACACGAGTAAGACATCTCATAACCTATAACAGAGAGACAATGAACTGTATGTATATAATAACTAATTATACTATTATAATACTGTAGTAAAAAAATGAATAAATAATAAATGAATAAATAATATTAAGTCTACTAACCTAAGCATAATTCTTGAATATTGCCTCTGTAACAAAAATAAAACATTTACATCATTTAAAATAACTACAACCTACCGAGAAATCTACTTGCAAGAATAATTGATAAAATAGGAAATTTTTCTATTTATGAGGGGAGGCTGGGGTCGGAAGAACGCAACTATGATGTATCGCGGTGGAAGCAATCCGTCTTGTTTACACGGCAGCGCTGGCGCCGACAAATTGTTTCATTTCCCTTACTAGAATGAGAAAATGGGAGTATTGTTTAATGGAGGGTAACCACGACCAACTTGGTTGAAATTGCTACACTACGTTGTAATGCGTAAGGTTAAGTTAGCTACACACTCCAATTATATCGTGACGTTATCGCAAAAAATGGGGTCTTTTATTGAACTACCTGCAATACTAAAATTTCTTACAAACAATAATAATAATACTCATTAATATAATAATTGTTTCACCCCAAACTAAGCATTAGGCTTGCACTATGGATTTACACACTATGGGTGTACTAGCACATTGAATAATAATAATAGTATCTTTCAGTAACGCCTAGACTCCGAGCCAATTTAGAAGTTCGTTTCTTATATTGATCTGACCGGGGCTCGAACATGGGGCCCCGACTTAGAAGGCAGATGCTCTGCCACCGCACCGATGGGTCAATCAATATCAATAAAGTAACAATATTTAGGAATATTATGAAGTTAGCTGAAACGTAACTAAAATTATGTCTAAAGAAATAAAATACAGATATTACAAGAGAACTAAAAAAAAAAAATTAAAAATATGTGGTATGAAACTTACGTGTGATTCGCTTTTACTGATGTGTCAATGGGAAAATTCTCATCGGGAATAAAAATCAAAACTAGGAATTTATCGAGAAAATTTCCATATTTGGAAATGTTTTTAGAATTTTTTATTATTTTCTTGTTGGAAATGTTACCTGAAATAATGTATCTCTAGTTACACTTGATAAAACATTTCTTAGTATTTATGTACAATGAACTGCTTCAAAAGCAATAACTGAAATTTCTTAAAAGTGAATTCCTTACACCAACATGATACAATACAATTTTCGGGGTAACAGGATAAAATTTTCTGGCAATCTCCACTTTAAAATTAGCTACAATTTCTATCAAAAATACAATCTTACATCCACCACACCATTCGCCGTTAAAAAGTGGTTTATCCGACATTTCGCTATAGAGTAGCAAAAGGTTTCTTTGAGGAGTTATTAACGCGGCATTGTTTTCAGGAGCAATGACCCCTCCCCCGTGGGGTTGAGATGCCATGGCGCGTGCTGCCGCCATCTGCCTGTTTACACTCCATTTTCTCTCGTGCATTATTGGTGAGTTGCAAATCGCCCATTCGTAAGTACTTTGTGAAAGAGTTTTATTTGTCGATGTTATGAAATTGATAATTGAATGCCTAGTTCTACCAATGTAGAGGAAAATAGTTTAAAATGACCTTAAACTAAGACTTGACAGAATAAAGAAATTTTTTTTTAAAGATTTTGAAAAAGGGGGGGATAAGAAAGATGGAACTAATCAACCTGTGATATACGGACAGAGTACAGTGAGACAGATAGATCAACCGATAAACTGTGGGCAGACGGATATATTCATGGACGGATACGTTCCATGAGAATAACTACCTATTCGAAATTAAATGTAACATACATAAGTTCGATAAAAATTTGTACTGAATAGAACGTACAAGAAACTATCAAGAAGTTGGGTAAAAATAACGATTTTTTTCTAGAATATTGAATACTGGATATATAATTATTAAAGTGGATTATTCCAAATCATGTTGGGCTTGTATGTAGTTGTCGATAGGCTGGCTATCTGACATGTTGAAGAATTGAAGCTTGTAATCACCAATGATCCTTGGAATCGGCTCTGTCCACCTCCCATAGTGAACGGGTGCAGTCGTTAACGAAACACTACAAGAATTTCTTGAACATCTGATTTCAGTATGAAGTGGACAGTGTGACAGATGACATTGGTGACTATCGTACAGATATGAAGGACAGTTCACTAGGAGTTCAATATTCCATTGTCGTAACAACTGGAACAAACGCACCAGCTCTTTATGAACTTACGAATACCTGTACACTCAGACAGCTGGTCAATTAGGTGATCTTATTAAGTCTAGCGTTTATTATCAAAAAATAAGAAAGTAAGCTTGAAGGCGACTCACAAACTCAAAAAAAATTCAGATATTTTACATCTGCTAATGAAGGAACTTGGCGGAAGTAAACAAAAAAATGCCTTTGCAGTGCAATACTATATCGATGATTTTTATACGAACTTAGAAACGGTAACAAGACAGGCTTTAGGAAAATCTAAGAGATTCACGCCTGGAATGCAAGACCCTCATCCATTTGGGCGCTTAAAGTTTCCTGTGACTATGCATATTTTCCTCAGCTTTGTGTGTTTATCAAAAAAACCACGATCAAAGCTTATGTACTGTTGGTGTCGATCTGATAACCGCTCTTAAAGTTACTTAAGCTTCGCTTGTTTGATTTTAGCTCTCAGCTCTACATATATAGGTATACGTACTTTCTAAACAACATATCTATATGACATGACTGTAATATACGTATTCTACGAAAGCTCTACAAAAAGACTGTTACTATAGCGACAGATTCGACAAATCCATTCAGACGAAGTCGTGGGCTTTAGTACATAATATAAATCTTACTTCTTAAATGTTTTAAATGACGCCGAAAACTTCATTGAAATCCACTTAGAAGATTATAACTTATGATATAAGCGAATACGCATAAAATCACGAATCGCTTCTTTGTTTTACACTATTTAGAGATTATACATAGTTAATCTCTTTTGCGAAACATTATTGTGCTCTACTAGGGAAACATATGTATAAATATTACAATGTATAACATGACTGAATTCGCAAAATCGTAATTACGAGATAAAATTAAAAATTAAAAAAACTTCCAAAAAATATAATGAATACCTAACATTAACAGTTATTTCATTACTAGTTACATCTGATCGCTCATTGCTGTGGTTCAGTAGATATATTAGATTTTAGGTATATAAAAACATGTATGTATTCGAATTCAATGTTGTGTCAAAATTTAAATGCAATCGATGAAGAACTACCGGAAATTTAAGATTTTGAACAAACGGACATTTACATTTTCATTTATACAGACAGAAGAATAATAAAATAATAATAGAATGCCCTTTGGAAAACTTGTACTTTACATTGAAATCAGAAAATTGTTAAAAGTGTTGAGGACCGATAAGATTCCTTATTATGTTGTTGTCTTTTGTTTTTACAATGGTCTCCGACGCATGTATGATTTTGTTAATCCAGAGACCAGACAATAGTAAAAACATATAATTATTAGTTATCGCCTTTTAAGAGTATCTATCTAATTATTTTTGTGATAGCTTAAATCTTCAAATAACAGTTAATTATAATAACAGTTTAATTATCAATTTGGTATTTTGAATTTAACTGTTAATTATAATAACAGTAAAATTTTCAATACTATTATTTTAAAAATTAAAATAAAATCTATTTCCTATTTTTAATAATACTTTACGCTGGTCATCATTAGCCCTGGGGATATCAACAGACATTTCCGCTAAACTTATTTAAGTACATTCTTAAAAACTACAACTTTCAAACAAAAAGGCCGTATGCTAATCGAATAGAATAATCAAAAGCTATGATACCACAGAAAAACACACGAATTAATCGACAGATAGATAACGGCGTCAAACTTAAAACACTCCTATTTTCCATCGGAGGTTAATATAGTGACTATTTATATCGTTGTATAGACTTGTAACTTATCTATAAATAAAATCTGCTCTTTCATAGTGTGGTGTAGTGTATACCCACAATAAAAAGAAAAATATGGCAGCCCTAACGTTATCACGAATGGCACAGTCGTCAAGCTGGCTGTTTATATCTCATTTTACTATGGCCAAGCTAAAATTACCTGAAACTTAATATTTCGTGCTTCTACCCTTAGAATTGTCAACAAAACATGTTACATCATTATAAACGGTGCTGTATACTCCGCCCATCGACAGGACAAAGTCGTAGGATCATAATTTAAAATTTAACACTTAATCAAGCGGCTGACAATCAAGATTTACGTCTCCTCGGGGGACGTTTCATTTTCCAGTCCATTTCTTTCCGCAGGTCTTTAGAGCGATAACGCGATTAATTTTTAATCTGATCAGCTACAACCATTAATTTCTGGCGGCAATTCACAGACACACCCCCTAAGGTTGCTCCTGTACAACACCAATTTTGTTTACTCCTGATTAAGTAGACATAATTATGTGTAACGAAAATTATGTCTCCAATTAGCCTCCAAATAATAAAAAAATGAAACGATATTTTCGAGCAAAATATTTTCCTTTCATGATTTTACTTCCAGCTTTCATTTTAAACATGGCCTACTCAGGCTTTGTACCTAGAACTACGCCTTATACTGCGTAACTAGAAATAAATTCAGCTTCATTGCACTGAAATAATATTTCAATTCGTTATTACTATATAAAAATTTTTATTAAAAAAAATTAAACCGCCTTCAAAAAAAACACTGAAAAGTATAAAATAACTATCCTTTACTAATCAAAACTCAAGTATAATTAAAATAACTTTATAAATACGATACACATACCTATATAATTAAATTTGTCAGTTACTGAAGTCGGTGCCAAGCTCACCAAACTAATAGACTTTATGTTGTTGCACATTGATTTGGCACCGACTTCAATAACTGTCATATTTAATTATATAGGTACGTGTATCGTATTTATAAAATTATTTTAATTGTACTTGTGTTTTGATTAGCAAAGGATAGTTATTTTATACTTTTCAGTGTTTTTTTTGAAGGCGGTTTAATTTTTTTTTATAAAAATTTTTTATTTCTCCCTTTTGAGTGGTCTTGACCTAAATAAATATCTAGAGCAGGTCTGCAATTAACTTCATTCTAATTCCGGAGCGCAACGATATACAAGAAAATCGTCAATATAGATAAAGGTTATAACCAGGTCGTTATCTAGTGTATCTTCTAAGTCCAAGCTCCAATATCGGTGAAATTTAAATGGGACCACCTCTGAAGTATTACCTACCAAACGAAAGAAGAATTTTCGAAATCGGTTCATAAATGACAAAGTTATGAGGTAACAAACAAACAAAAAAACATACAGACGAATTGAGAACCTCCTTTTTTGAAGTCGGTTAAAAATAATTAGTTACATATTTAATACTAATAATTTATTATTAGCCACCATGTATTGTAGTGTACTTCATATAAGATTCGATAATCTTTTTTTATCAAATTACTTGTTTCAGAGAATTTAAAATCATGTACTCAAAACGAGAGGTGCCCATCCGTAACAAGCCCTCTGCCAGCGTCGCTAGATTAATGAAGTTATCGTTTGTTTATAGCACAGCCCCGTCTGAATATTCACAATTACTCGTGATTTACGATTACGTTTACACAACAAACAAAGCGAGTTCTATTTGGCTAAAGTTAATTCCGTTTTCGAGTTCAGTTGCTGATTAAATGCGTTGTTTCTTTGTTGAACGGCACGCCAAACTGAAACCTGTGTTTAATAAGGCTTGAAAATTAAGTAATCGCTTTCACATTAAGTTACTGTTGAGAATTATCTGGAACTAAAAACATTTTTATGGAAAAAAATAAAACCGCCTTAAAAAAACACTGAAAAGTATAAAATAACTATCCTTTACTAATCGAAACTCAAGTATAATTAAAATAAATTATTAAATACGATACATATACCTATATAATTAAATTTTTACTGAAGTCGGTGCCAAGCCTACCAAACTAATAGATTTTCTATTGTTGCACATTGATTTGGAACCGACTTCAATAACTGTCAAATTTAATTATATAGGTATGTGTATCGTATTTAAGAAGTTATTTTAATTGTACTTGAGTTTCGATTAGTAAAGGATAGTTGCTGTTATTTTGTACTTTTCAGTGTTTTTTTTTGAAGGCGCTTTCATTTTTTTTCATAAAAATGTTTTATTTCTCCCTTTTGAGTGATCTTGACCTGAATAAATATCTAACGCAAGTCTGTAATTAACTTTTTTCTAATTCCGGAACGTAACGATATACAAGAGAATCATCAATATCGGTGAAATTTAAATGGAACCATCTCTGAAGTATTATCTACCAACCAAAAAAATTAATTTTAAAATTGGTTTATAAATGACGGAGTTATAAGGTAAACAAACATACAAAAAAAACAACATACGGTCGAATTGAGAATCTCCTCCTTTTTTTAGTCGGTAAAAAAACTAAAATTATTATAGACTTTAGTTACCTACATTTCTGTATCACGTAGGCACACATGTCCAAGAAAGTGGTTAAGGATATATCCAAATCTATACGCATTTTGTAACTGTTGTAAACTTTTAAATAACCCGTAAATATGTATTTAAATAAACGAAAATATGTTTGCACATGCGTCACATAAGAACTATTGCTTAAAATTTACAAAGACTTCTATAATTGCATATTTTAAAGCCAACTTAATAGTTATGAGTTTTAAAGCGATCCCCCATTCAGAAGCTGATGCCCGCAACACACGATCAAGTATGCTTGATCAAGCCCGTCCAATCGACATGAAGTGTTGTTTGGCGTGACGCCCTTACAATGTCACACACGATCGAAACTTGATGCAACCTCCGCTTCATGCAAATAGGACGGGCTTGATAAATAGTCCATAAATAGAATTTCATTAATACTAAGTTATTTTTCCATTGGTCATATAGGAAATTTAATTTCATATAGGGTCATGACAGATGGTTTAATCTAATTAAAGTGGTAATAAAAATTGAATTCAAAGTCACGTCGAGAGCCATCTAAAGGAAACTAAAGCAAGTTGCTAGTTAGAAAATAATTATTTTACTTATATAGATGTATTTCAGAAACAATTTTAATAAGAACTGAAAAAATATCGTTAGATCTTTATAACCGTCCAATTAAGGTGTCAGTAGTTGACAATTTATTCAAAATTACACTTTTATCTCGACTGAACCTTTAACGTTAATTCGTCCAATGATGTTCTAGCAGGAGCAATTAACCACAAAAATTTAGATTATTTGTTAAGTGGCTCGATCAACTATTTTTCGTCTCATTGCTGTTCCTGAACTCCTGGCAAAAATTACTTTGCTAATATTATTAGTTACATATTCATTTCATACATTCATATCATATTTATCATACAGCCAATATCTATCCCATCAATATATGAAATTAACTATTAACAATATTTCCCTACTTTATTGCTAGTCCAAAAATGAAGCACTTTCAGTTGTCCGAGGTACAACGTAATTCTTTGTGATATTTTCGATTTTATAATAATTACTTTTTATAAAAATATATTTCTAACAAAGGATTTATAAATATGTAAGTTATTATATATTCTTTTGAGTTATCAAGGTAATAAATAAACGAGAAGAAAAATACGCAGCATGACAGGGTTGCACCTAATTAATCTGTGCTTGCAAGACAATGTTATTGAAAAATGAAGAAAGGAATGCTTAGATGGTTCGAGTACATAGAAAGAATGAGCGATGAAAGACCGACTTAGAAAATCGACAATGTGGTACAACAAACCAAGGAAGACAAAAGCTGACTTACGAAGATCAAATAGCCAGAGTGTTAGCTGTCGGAAATGTAAAAAGGACTCGCATACCTAGTCGAAAATATGTGAGGAGAATGAAAGATTTGAGGAATCGAAAGAAGTATGTGAAGACCGTGACGCTTGGCACTCTTTTCTCTCCGACTACCCCGATAGAGATACAGTCTGAAATATGTACGTAATAAAAAATAAAAAAAATACCGACCGGTACAAAAAATAGTTGTTCACCCCAAGTTCATACTTTTTTCGTATTGGGGCTATTTGATGGAAAGCAATGAGTAGGTTCGATGTTGTACTAGCACAGAACGTCCTTATTCAGTTTTGTCTTTAAAATTCCCACGTTGTATGACTGAGGGAACATCGTCGCCGGAAGCGAGTTCCAGACCTTATAACAGTGTGCATTATAAAGGGGAAACAAATCATTTCGTGCGTATAACAGGGATGTCGATAACATAAGGATATAGGCCCTTTCTGCATCCAGTCGTAAAGAGGAGATACTTATGTATATAACCACACGCCATGTTTGAGTATCAAGACTTAAATTTGAACTTTTGACCACTTATGATAATAAATATTAAAATTTAAAGTGATAAGTTTCTTGCCTATCACCTGTGACAGTTTCCTTTATTAAGCCATATTCTTAAACATACATACATATCTTCATGCTGTATCCCTAGCGGGATAGTCAGAGAGGACGGAGCGCCATGCGTCACGGTCCTTCCATACTTCTTTCGGCGCCTCAAATCTCATCATTTTCCTCACGCATTGTCGCCTAGGTATGCGAGTGCTTTTGACATTTCTGTCAGCTAATACCCCAGCTATTTGATATTCATAAGTCAGCCTTGGTCTTCCTTGGCTTCTTTTACTATTCGCTTTTGCTCTGTAGATTTTTTTCGTTAGTCTTTCATCACTTATTCTTTATATATGCCCGCATAAGCATTCCTTTCTTTATTTTTACAATAACACTGTCGTGCAACCCTGTCATTCTGCGTATCTCTTCATTGCTTATTTTGTCCACAAGGGTGACACCGTACATATTTCTAAGAGATTGCATTTCTACTGCATTTATCTTACTTTCACTCGATTTCGGCCATATCCAGGACTCACTACCGTACAATAAAGTTGGAACCAACACCGCATTGTGTATGACCATTTAGCTGAGTCAGATATATTCACAGTGCTTACTAATACGGACAGAGCACTGTTCACTTTATTTTCAACTGCTACCTGTCTCTCCATATCCAACTCACATCTTCCATCCTTCGAAAACGCAGTCCCCAGATCTACAATTTCGTTCACTTGTTTTAAACATTTTTCATTAACCCATATTTCTCACTTTGTCTGTACATCTTCTCTTTGAAATACCAGAATTTTAGTTTTGTTCACATTCAAACCTTTCACTTCAGTCTTCATTTCACAGCCATATTCTTTAAACTGTTTTAAATAGGCAGCTGGAACAATAGATGTCTTTGTTCTCTCTCAGACTCCTCAGAAGCACAGAAAACAGGTGGTGGAATCGAAGTTTCCTTCCACAGATGTTATTCACACCAAAAATAAGAAAAAGACTAAAAAAAACGAAGAATCTTTTATTTGTTTAACGAACTTAAAAAAGGAGGTGGTTCTCGATTCGTCGGAATCCTTTTTCTTATATACTTACTGATTCCTTCGTCATTTCTGCACTACTTGGTGGTCTTATAGAAAAGAGAATGAGCAACTTCGTGTGAGATTCGGCCTCAAAAAAGGTTTAATAACCTAACATTTTTAGAATGTACATAACTTCGAATATATTGATAAAGTCTGTTTTAATTAAGATTAGTTTCTTTTTTAATAAAGATCAAATAATGAATTGACTGTTTATTAGCAAAAGAACTTCTCAACGGTGTACTATGCGGAAAGGGAATGTTTAGCAGGTTGGCCGTCACTTTAAATTGGCCGTATTAAACAATCACGAAATAACACGATCGATGACGAATAATAGAAAGACACGAATTGCAGACAATGAGATGGCAGCTCATACTTTGAAATTCAAATTTATTTTCGTTTCAAGGTTCAACTTTAAACGGATGTTGCGTCATGTATGCAAAAATAAATAAATAAGGCTAATTTCATAATTATTTCAAAATCATGCATTACATAATTAAAAATAATAAGAAATTGAATAAATTAAATTTGATTAATTTCCGATCATTTATTTAAATATCACAAAAATAAAAATAGGGGTGTAAAAAAATAAAAATAACTTCATTAACCAAATTAGAAACTTCTCTCGTTAGAAATGCTGAGTCGTTACTCACGGCAAAACTCTTAATTTAAACAAATTCCTAAAAAGAAAAAAAATGCGTGCATTCCACCGAATACGCAAAACATTCGAAACGCAAAAATTTAATTCTTTTTCATTTGCGACAGCAGAATGTCCAATCCGTTTTTACGTATTCAATGAATTTACATCACAGACATCATGCTTCTTTGATCTAACTGAAGCTATAAAAGCACGTGATAATTTTGCACGGCAATATACGCCAAATGTTCAATAAACAAAATGTTAGATAAATAGATAGAAATAGATCTTTGTTAAGCACGTTCTAACAAAAGCCGTTTACAATTAAACTTAAAACTAATGTATGCAAGGTGGTCTTATCGCTCAAAGCGAATCTCTTCCAGACAACCTTTGTGGAAGACACTATATGAAACTGCAATGTAGAAGAATATATATATTTATTATTAAAAAGTATATAAATACTCAGAAAAAAAATAAAAATAGATATAAAGATTAATGATGACGTGAGAATGGTATCATGTTTGGTTGCAACAACTTAGGAATTTCGCAAGATGTTTGAGAAGATTACCGATTGGTATCCCGTACATTTATTTTTCGATTTTGAATTTAGAAATAAGAAAGACACCAATAGAAACTTCAATTTACTGACTTTGTCGAGTCGATAAAACAGTATATTATGCAAATTCAGAGGTTTTCTAAACTGCTAAACATTCACTTTCCGCGATAGTACAATGTACGTGTTTTAGTTAATTTATTTATTTATAATTAGACCTTAATGTTCCGTTCCAGAATTGAAAAAGTAAGGTTTTAGACCTATCCTGGATATTTATTTAAGGCGAGGCCACTGAAAAGCGAACAATTTATAATTTAAAAATAAATTCAACTGAGTTCAAAATAGAAACACCGATAACTACAAAATAATTATCCTCGACTTATAACAAATCTATACTATACTATAGTACCTACATAACTAATTTTGAAATTATATCCATTTATTTTTAGTGCTATAAATTACAAAATAAAATTGCAAAATAAGATTAATTAAGTGCTTTAAGAGCCAAAAACATGAAAAAGTCGAAATCCAACAATTCTACTAAACCAATTTTCAAAAAAAGTATTCGAATTTTTTTAAGAATTATGTTAAAAAGTGTAGCGTTAAAATATTGCGTTTTGAAATTAATAATGAAATAAATTTTAATAATTTCGGAATGCATTATGATATATACGATGTATATTCGTACCCTCTTTGAATGCCTGCCTTTTGAAATTTTTATAAAAATTTATTCTATCTGGCCAGTCGAGATCTGCACATTTTTCCTTTGATAGCTACACAATATTTCTAAACATAATACGTTTCTTTTATTTTATATTTCAATCATCTTTATGGACATAGGCGTTCCTGCTCTCTAATTTGCCATTTGACTCAATCGGTTATTCAGCTCACTAAAAATTTTATAGCAGAGCAATAAAATAGAGTTTAAACGGCGAACTGTTTTCCACATGAATAACTTTAATCCATCTATCCATTCATCCTGAACTATCCCTATATAAAATTTCACTCTTGTAAAGTCACTATCGGCAAAGCGTTAAATAAACCTGTTCCAGCTAGTAGATTTCATTTTCTTTTTATTTGTCTAAAAGTTGAGAAATTATAAGATAATCGACACATATCTATTCAATTTCCTTCATTAATGAATAAAATGCTGCGAAAAATTTAATGTCTGAGGTTGTAGGCTAACTTTATAAGCTTATTGATTCTTAAACCGTATGTACTTGTTGCAATGAATAAGTGATGTTAGGTATCATGATCAATATGTAGTAAGCGTAAAAATATTTCTCTATATCAAACTTTAAGAAAACATACATTAAACTTAACTTTAAGAAGCTTTAAACCTAATTTAATTCAAAATAATATGAAAATGCATATCACATTTATTAATTTTAGTTTTAATGATATTTGAATTGTTTTTATATCACTCTCAAGATTAATTCAATTTTCGTTTATAGTGTGCCGTCAAGACAGTGGAAATAATCAGCCGAGAGACCAAAACACAGTTTCTGAGTCATCCCGAAGATTTCGTACCGAATTCTTGGAAGACTGGCCGCAAACTTCAGGCGCACCCTATTTTGATCCCAGTACACCAGAAAACGTAACTGGTCTAGTGGGACATCCAGTGACACTGCTTTGCAAAGTGAAAAATTTGCAAAATAGAACAGTAAGTGTTTTAGTCACGATCATTTACAATATGATAAGGGTTAAAAAATGACTTAATAAGCAGAGCAAACTTCTTTGAAAAGGAATATAATGTATGTTCATATTCAAAAAAAAATGCAAATTCAATTGATATTTTGTAGTATTTCCATTTTATTAACAGCATTCTGCTAATATGTAGGCTGTTTTATTGCAAATTAGAAGCATGCTTAAGGGTAATCCGTTAATATATAGGCTGTTTCGTTACACATTAGAAGCGTATTTAATTGATATTAAGCAGTTCTTCTTGGAAAACTATTTGATTCGTTGTTATTTGACCTAAGAGCTGAAGAACAATCTGTTCGATTTTTTTTACACTTCAATTAAAAAAAAACATCGAAGTTCGTACAAAGTGGATATAGATAACCTAGTAGGAGGACCATGATCCTAGACGCTGCTAACATTTGTTTCTAGAAATATAGCTATGAGATTAAATTGATACTGTTTATAGTTCACGTCGAGTGACGGTACATTACAATAAAAGTTCTTAGTAGAAAATTTAAAATTTAAAAAACCATCGACTCAAAGACATCTAAAAAGTAAAAATATAATACGTACCTATTGGTCCTATAACTTCGTGATAAGTTATATAAGTAATATAAATAGTAGTAGTAATATATCCAAACGTCGGCGTCGCATAGGAGGACCGCTAAGTTTTCCTACGTTATCAATTTTAGTTGTATTCTAATTTTACTTTATTTAGTCAGCGGTACCCCGACGCGACGATGCTTGGATATATTACTTCAACTATTTATGTTACAACTTATCATACAGTTAAAAAGTCAATAGGCACATATTATTTTTTTAACTTTTTGAGGTTTTTTGAACATTCTATCCCCACATTCACACAAATACATTCCGGGACGATACATGAAATTACGATATCAGTAATATTTTTCATATACTCTTTATTACTCCGTCGTCAGACCCTGATCACCATCTATCTATCTATCTATTTATTGAGACCACTCCAATGAGCCCAAACAGTATACCTCTGCTGTAAGTCGCTGAAGAGTTGGGTATACTGCTGATTCCAGATGATGCTGTAGCATCAGGTCAAGGTTATATTTTGTTGTGTTATTGTAATATCATTGAAATTTCATATTACTAAATTTTGAATCCATCAGACCAGTAGAAGTTGCTGACATCCTTTATAATGCATAATTATAATACATATTATAATGCTGATAGTTTATTGAGTCATAGTAAAAACAGTCGCCCTCGAGTTACTTTTTGAGAAAAAAAACTAAATCAAAATCGGTTTATCCATTTAGGCGCTACGATGCCACAAACATACACACAGATACAAAGATACTGAAACATACAGACACACAGACGCACATACACACGTCAAACTTGTAACACCTCTCTTTTTGAGTCGAGGGTAAAATTATTTCATTAAAAAGTACCCATTTTTAACGTTTACATACACATTGAATATAAGTATATGTATATGAAGTCAAATACTATCAAAGTTATGACTATATTCAATGAATATGAACATGTGAGAACAAATGAAATTATGTAACTCAAAAGATTCAAACTTCGACAATTTACGAATGCAATTTGATTGGAAACAACTTTTAATGAGTAAACTCTAAGGGGGAATGTCAGCGTTATTCTTATCAGTAGTGATATTTTCGCATTGTTTAAAAACTTTTTGCGTAACTGTTAATATAGAGTTTTATTAAGATAACACAAGACCTTACGTAACCGGTTATGAAATTTTGTACTTACAGTAGTAAATCCGTCACCCGTCTGCGTCCTTGACAACATGACTGCGAAACGTAGTGTAATAAATGTTATGATTAGTCTACTAGGACGAAACCACAAGGTTGAGGGTAATACTTCATTAGTCATATGTGGGTCTGTACTTAATTACATAATATGATTGATGTGACTTTTTATGTTACCACCTACATACTAAGTGATCTCAAACGATTTGTGCGCGGGATCATTTGGATGGTAAAAGTTGTATGGATAACATCTAGGATAGTTGACGTCGACATATGTATTTAATAAGAGTTATGCCCCATACCCAAACGACAAGTTACTTTTTTATTTGGGAACAGCTCCCGACATAGGTATCAAATAAAAAGGAGTGATGAACATAACACTAAAACATATCTTTTGATTTTTCATAAAACGTGCGTAACATTTTTACAAAGCTTCAGATAGGTAATTACAAAAAAAATCGATTACAAATTTAATACATACTTTTGAAACATTAAGTAAATAACCGCATTTCCTTGAGTTAATTTAAATAACCGCAATTCCCTGAGTTTACTCCCAGAGTTGGAGACCATATTTCTATTACGCAGGAAAAACTCGTAAACAAGTAAACAGCTTCTGGGGGTGGGACCGGGTAATGTGAAGGCTTTCACTGCTACGGTGGTAATCTTCAGCAAATTGTCGATGGGCTCCAGAAATTCCTACAGAACGCACCGGAGTCCCTCTCGTGCTGTGCTGAAGCACCCAGCATCCTCGCAGTGCAGATAGCGTAAAATATCACTGTCGCCCTCGTTGGGGTCGCATTGATGGACGACCGGAGTTCTCACTCCAATCGGCCGCGACCCTGAGGGTTCTTCTAGTTGCCTCTTACGAGAAACACCTTAGTTTTCCCCTCGGTACCAGGTCACGAGGCTGACGATCCGGGACATAATACCGATCTATCTGGCTCATGCCGATAATTCCGACAATGAGGAAAAAATAAAGATAGCAGTTATTTCCTCATGTTGCATGGTTTTGATTATATTTGATGTTTTTTATTTCATTTTCGTAACTAACACACACTTCTTACCAGTATCTTCATAAGTCTTTATGCATAAAATACTTAAAACTACAAGATTTGAATAAATGTTGTCCACCAGAGAGAAATATTCAGAGAGATTTTCCTATTAACATGTATATTCATATTATCAAATGATGTTCTTAGGTATCATGGGTTCGCCACCGCGACATCCACTTATTGACAGTGGGTCGTTATACGTATACGTCAGACCAGCGATTCGAGGCTCAGCACAAGCCACGCTCCGAGGAGTGGGCTCTGCGAATACGCAGCCCGCAGCGTCGCGACTCCGGACAGTACGAATGTCAAATTTCCACAACACCGCCCATTGGACATGCTGTCTATCTTAACATAGTTGGCAAGTATTATCCAAATAGTACAGATTTCATTAAATTATAGTTAGCACTTTCTGAGATTATTTCGAATAAATATAAGCAGAAATGGTTCGTTTGTATAACATTGTCGGATATTTACATTTTCCTTTGTGTACAATTGTATTATTTAACTTTTAAATAGTATGAAAAAAAATAGATATTAGAATTTGATGACATATTTGTTAAAAGTGCTGTATAATTTCTGAAGTTCTCTAGGACACGTAGAACATGTTCTACATGTCCTAAAGAACTTCAGAATTATACAATTATATAAGTATTTGTAGTTCTTGCTTTCTCTGCTCTGTGACGTATGCTTTTAATGCAAGTTTCCGGATGGTTTTATTAAAATAAATGCAAGTTCCGCTGACACATCAAAGACGCGCCCGCACCAACCGCAAAATTGAGAGGCACCAACTCTGCAGATACTTCAGACCGTACGAAAGCCAAAGTTAAATGGAACACTTTACCCCGCCGAAGCATTGTTTGCATGCTCCACACTGTCACCAACAAACACACTCTCGTACGTTTGTTTGCCGCCACATCCCAACGTCAAAGAGCTAATACTTACAATGAATATTTACATTGGTTATTTGAACATAATACCGATATCGACTGGCAATATACAGATTTTTCAAGACATTAAGATTAGAATATTTAAATATCAAAAGTCAAAGTGCAAACATCTAGTTCAACTAGGTTTTGCAAAACGGCAAGCGAATTCTCTCTCATCCAATAATATTCCATTATTGAGGAGTTTAGTTACTGTCATATCTAAACTTAGTCGCTTGTCGATATTCATTAGATGAGCAAGTCTTCAAAATTGTGTTGTCCAATTTATTTCTAGTTTATTACCTAGTGTTACGGTGTAGAGAAAATATAAAGGTTTACTACCGTTTTTACTTATGGACGTGAAATATAAATAAATCATTATCCATTTGCACTAATTTTATTATTCAGTGTTTTACATACATCAACAACTAAACTGATTGTAATCTAAATATAATAAATACAATTCTCACAATCAATCCATTTAATATAATAACTTCATCATACAACATGTTGTTATTTAAACTTAATTTACTAATAACTCAATTCAATACCAGACAATTTAAATTCCACAAACATCTAACTGATATTTAACATGAAAAACCTAACACACAAAATGCCGGCTAGACTCAGGGTTACAGGGTCACTTGAGATAAACGTTTGTTCTATTATGCATTATTCAAAACTAAATTTAATAAAAAGAAAGGGCGCCACTGGCAGTAACGGCTGCCAGACCGAAAAAATTAAACGTTGACAATAATCTAGTGTTCCGTTTGTACCAATACACTGAAACCATTACATGAAAATTATTCAAACCAGTCTCCGGAAAGCCGCAGCTGGACGAAAAGTAGTGAACTTGTGACAGGATCCACACCACATACCAACACAACACGCGCGACCCATTCCGCCGAAGTTTGAAGCCTGCCCCACGCAGCAAGGACCTAACACCAAACAGATCACAGCCAACACCCTTACGGGAAACACCCCTGCATAGAACACCCGCGCCAAAAACGTCTCTACATGGAACTTCCGCACAGGAAACACCCCTGCCGGAAACTTCCTGGAAAACACCATACAACCGAATTAGTATGAGAACACGGCGAGGTGTTGTAACAACGACCCTCTCAAAACATAGGCAGGCACTGCCCAATATTTTATAAATGTGGGTTGATATGAAATTTGCACACATACCTATCGGAGGATAATCGACCAGTCTCGGACTCCACTACAGTCCAATGTCAACTCTGGAGGATGTTATCACACCAAATCTCAGACAAAAGCACAGTCGCCATACAACACTAACTATCTGAAACGGCACGAAAACTATGAAGCATAAAATTTGTGCGCGGGTAAGACGTTAAATCGGACAATACAATTTTTACGTACCTCTTGAGGAATATGAGCCGAGCCTGGAAAAATTTACTACGTAACACTATAAATGGTATTCAAATTAAATTAATAGATTAAATTTTCTACTACTTTTGGTATCATTTTGAGTTTTTAAATAATTTTTTAAAAAGATTAAACGAAAAAATGAATATATTCTACATGTTTTGATCCTTATTTCTAGATGCTTTAACTAAAAGATGTTCTTTTTTTTCTTGTAATGTGCCTGTACTAACCACAAGGCGAGAAGTTGAGTGCGTGCACACAATTAGCTTAAAAAGTGACCCAGCACCTATAGCATGTCCTTTTGAAACCAGCTTGAAGTAGGTACAATCTATACCCAATCGAAATGTGCTACTTGGTATTCTGTAAGCGATCTATTATACTATGTGGTACAGTAGTATAATTTTACGTATTGTGAGATATTTTTGGCGATTATTGATCTTTGTAAGTCAGCCTTGGTCTTCTTCAGCTTCTTTTACCACTCGCTTTCGCTCTGTAGATTGTTTTCGTCAGTTTTTCATCATTCATTCTTTCTATGTGCCCGAACCATCTAAGCATTCCTTTCTTCAATTTTCAATAACACTGTCGTGCAATTCTGTCATACTACGTATCTCTTCATTGCTTAATTTCTCCGCACAGTCGATACTGCACATATTTCTAAGAGATCTCATTTCTACTACATTTATCTTGCTTTCACTCGATTTCGGGCATATCCAGGCCTCACTACCATTCAATAAAGTTGGCACCAACACCGCAGTGTCGAAGGCCGTTTTGACTGAGTAAAATATCTTCACACTGCCTATTAATGCGGACTAACTTACGAAGACGAAGATCAAATAGCCAGAGCGGTAGTCGACGGAATTGGCAAAAGCATTCGCATACCTAGGTGGCAATGTGTGAGGAGAATGATGAGATTTAAGGAAGCGAAAGAAGTGTGTATGACTGCGATGCTTGGCGCTCCGTCCTCCCTGACTACCCCGTTGGGGATACGGCGTTAAGATATGTATGTATGTTACAAATCATATTAATGACACTTTAGCATCATTATTATTGCAAAATTATGTACGGACATTGTACCATAACTCTTGGATATTGCTGTGTATATTTTAGCGATTAACTCACACAAACGGAAACACTTCTTGTTTCACGGATTATTCCTGAAAATAAAAATGTATGGTTCGAATAATTCTCATTTCTGTTACATGTTCTATTGATGCTAGTTTCTTGTTTTAAAATGCAACAATATTTATATTTAGTATTTTTTTCAACAGAACCTGAAACTGAAATTTCGGGTGGTCCAGATCTATTTATCTACGCTGGTTCGACAATTAATCTAACATGTATCGTAAGACATACGCCTGAGCCGCCCAGTACCATTAATTGGACGCACAGAGGCAAGGTAATATTTTACTTACACTTACTTACTACACAATTTTTCCTTTAATATCATGACAAAATGTTAAAACTGATATGCCCTTTAATGTAAAGGACATGTTGAATATACTAAAACAAGTCGGCCTTCGTACCATGTTTTTAACGCAGGAGAAACCTACAGGTACCCAGTCCCCTGGAAATGGGTACAGGTTATATTTTATGGTGCTCACGCGCTGTGGCGAAGCGTTTCAAGGAGTGGGGGGGGAGTAGTTACGGAGCCCCTTTGCGCCCTCGCAATGCCACAGCAGCGCGAACCACACCCGCTGTCGTCCTTCGTTTTAACTTCAATTATAAAATACTTTAACACTTTGTTCCGATGACAGATATTTCAGAGTAGAGAATATAATACGTAAATACTTAACGCTAATCTTGCTTTCTTCTTGATAACAATTATTTGTAAATTTTTCAGAAACTAAATTTGATGCTGTGATTGTTACACATTTCATCGAAAGTGCTAAATAAAGATATAACAAAAATAAAGAAACAGACATAATATTCCACTTTCTTAAATATAAAAATTATCGAACCAATTAACCTCATATTTCTCTCAGAGTGACTACTTTTGGCCAAAAAATAAACTATCACTTGCCATTTTCACCGTCAGTTATTTATTTCATATTTCTTTTCTTTGTAACATACATAAATACGTAAGCTAATGGCCATACAATATCGTCTAACGATTGGTCAGAAATATCCAGTTTATAGATTTGGCGTATTGCCATATTGTGCAGAAACGTGTCAATTTTATGCTTACATGTGACAAGTTGCAAACCTAGATTTATATGAAGAATGTTGCTCGAAATCCTTTATCCTTTCTTATTCTGAAACAATGGGGCTGTGAGATGCATATAAAGGTTTAATCTTTTTATTAGACGTATTACCTAACTGGAACCTAACAGGATACAAAATGGAAGTTAAATAGTAAGAAAATAGTCCATGAATTAGAAATGAGTACCACTGTCGCTGTACTATTTACTAATTAGGTACTAAAACATGATGATAATGTAATAACCAAAAGGTAATGATACTGGCAGTTATTTAGTGTAAAATATTCTATAGATTCTATATACAATTAGGTAAAGGTTCAGTACCTTTTTCTCCTTTTCGTCAATCTATTATCACTTTTTTTTAACCGACATCAAAAAAGGTTTCAATGTTGTTGTGTTTTTTTTTTCGTATGTTTGTTACGCGATTGCTCCGCCAATTATGAATAGATTTCGATCATTCTTTTTTTTGGTAGGTCATATTCAGATGTGGTCTCTTTTAAATTCCACTGGTTTTGGAGCTTGGACTTCGAAGATACACCAAATAACGCGACCTGGTTATAACCTTTATTTATATTGATGATTCTCTTGTTCTCCATTGACTTCTCTCTTCTTGACTCTCACGATGCGCTCAGGAATTAGAAAGAAGTTAATTGCAGACCTGCCCTAGATATTTATTTAGGTCAAGATCGCTCAAAAGTGAGAAATAAAAAAAAAATTTTAAAAAAATTAAACCGCCTTCAAAAAAAACACTGAAAAGTATAAAATAACTATCCTTTACTAATCAAAACTCAAGTACAATAATACAAATATCGTTGCGCTCCAGAATTAAAGAGAAGTTAATTGTAGACCTGGCTTAGATATTTATTTAGGCCAATATCACTCAAAAGAAGAAATAAAAAAATTTAGCTAAAAAAATTAAACCGCCTACGAGAAAAAAACACAGAAAATTAAAAAATAACTATCCTTTACTAATCAAAACTGAAGTACAATAAAAATAATTTATAAGTACGATACACGTATATTATTAAATATTATATTATTATATTGTCAGATGTCACCTATATTATTAAATTTTCAGATACTGAAGTCAGTGCCAAGTCTACCAAACTAATAAACTTCTGTTATTGCACATTGACTTGGCACCGACTTCAGTTACTGCCTAATTTAATTATATAGGTGTGTATATCGTACTTATAAAGTTATTTTTATTGTACCTGGGTTTTGATTAGTAAAGGATAGGTTATTTTGTATTTTCCAGTGTTTTGTTCAAATGCGGTTTAATTTTTTTTCTATAAATTTTTGTATTTTTCCCTTTCGTGTTTAGTAGCTATTGAAGAGCTTTAGTGTTATCAATAAAAAAATGTTGGAAACAGTTACAATAATATGTGGAGTGAAAATTTCGGATCTCATTTTAAGAATATTGCGCGCATGGAGATGTGAGATTTGGCACAGTTTTACCTTCATACTGCCAATGTCAAAAAGACCGTTAAGTTCAAACTCGCAATCATGGACGTATTAGAGTGATACGTCCATGCTCACAATAGTTTGTTATCATATATGTGTAACTTCCTTGGATTAAACAGTCGCACAGAGTAGAAATTGTCGCCAAAGAGTTTATAAGTTTATGTTTATATTTACAGTCGAATTCCGACCACCGGGTGACCTTTAGTACTGGTAATTATTTAGCGTGAGAACACTACAACGCTGATTTCATATCTCATAATAATTCTGACTAACAGCTGGTGCCCGCGACTTTGCCCGTGTAAAGTTTAACGAGATAAGATACAGCTTATGTCCACCCTGAAGGTTAATTCCAAATATTGGTAAAAGAATTTTTGAAATTGTGTGTCATTTCAGAAAATACGTCCTACATCCAAATTTACAAACTTTACCTCTTTATGGCATTACACGGTAGTAACTAATTAATCTGTGATATTACTTTAGATACTTTAGCTTTATACCAAACATTTATGAAATGACACTAATGTGATCTCATAGCCGTTATCAATCTATAAAATACTAGCGGCCCACTTCGACTTTGTCTTATTTTTATATTAGGCAGGTATAATGTATGTTAACACTTCATGGTATATCACATTTTTGTTTTGAAGTTTTAAATAAATTGAATTTCCACATTTTCTGACCTAGAGAGATCAACATATAATTGTCCATGAGTAAAGTGATCTTCCCGTAAGTCAAGTTTGACCTTGGGATTTATTGATGGCGATCATGTAAATGCAAAGAATATGAGCCACCTGACCTTCTGCTAGCCTGTAAGAATAATACTCTCGATCACAATATTTCGTAGCGATTTTACTTATGAGTCTAGTTAATTGCACAGATTAGGCGGATTTAGACTTTATTTTGCGATAACTCCTAAGATATTCATTTAAATTATATAGTATGAAAGCAAATATGCATGTTTAATTTATAGATGAAATTTTATAGATGAAAATGGTTACTGTGATTTGTCCACAGAAGATAAACATATGCTGTCGCGAACTTTTAAGGAAATTTCGAGAGGAACGATTCAGCCGTACGTTATTTTCGTGCAACTTTAACTGACACAGAGCACGCCGTTGAAGCTTTCAAGAGGCACCACCTTTTTCGACTTAGTTTACGAAAATTAGCATAACTTTATCTAATTTATATATACACACAATAAATAGCCTGTCTCTGACTGAAAAGATGTGCCTTTCAAACTGTGAGGAATTTTTCACTAGATGCAGTTCTTACGAAGATTACCCTCTACATATAAACAATCATACAAAATCTGCTCTATTTTTGTAATATTACTATAGTTGTAAACATTGAGTATGTACCATAACGTATTCTAACGTATTCTGTTAATCTTCATTCATCAGTAAAACGTTCAGTCCAATTACAGCTATTCACTCGATATTCATTTTACAAGAGTAAAATAGAGTGTTAAAAGCCATCGGAAACAGAGAATAGCAAAATCCCACAGTTACAATTAGCCTAAAATCGACGCATCGATTCAGGGGAACCGCTAGGGAGGCATTAGATATTCTATTCGGTCCAATTCGACCGCTTGGGCATTGCCGCGTCGACAGGTTTATTGGTATCGTGAAACGCAGGCAAACAGTCCATAAAACCATAAAGTTTGAGTTTATTATTTTTACCTCACTTTACTGAGAATGTTTGTGAAACACAAAAGTCTATTGCCATTTCACATAATGACGGAAACATTAGTGTACTTCAACGGCATGAAACTGTAGTTATGAAGAAAAGTTGGCTAATATTTTTTTGTTAGTTTCCGTTACGGTATAGTAGTGACGGTATATATTGTAATCATCTTTGTCTGAGTGTGCACGTGGCTATAAAAAAATCGAGGACAGTATAATTTATTCCTGAAAAGTAGCGATTTTATTCTAACTACGTAAGTTCAACAACGTGTTTTTATTTATCTATCGGAAATCCTAAAAATTATGAATTATGAATTATGAAACACATATAACAACAACGATATAATAAAGTTTAAAGACTTAAGCTTTAATTCAAAATACTAAAAAAAATCTGAAAAAAAATACTTTAAATATTTGTCTGTAAGAGGCAATTGTTTCTGTTAAGGACACATTCCAACAAACATGTCAACATGAAAATATTCAATATTATCTCTCATAACAGCTTCTTATAAAAGCCAAAGTTACATATATGCTCAAGAAATAATGTCTTCATAGGAGTCCAGTAGTAGGGTTACACGTAATAAGTTAGAAATCATTACTTCAACGAATTTAATCCTACATGGTGAATGTCACTTGAAATCTCTTAGTTCGTTATTGTTCGTACTTCTAACCGGAAACCACACTATTCCTATGGGAATTTTGCGACTCATACGAAACAAAAAGGTTACACCCATTCCATGAAAAATTATTCCTGTTCATGATATTTAGTTTATTTATATATTTACAGATCAAAAATTACGATATTAACTAATCAATACGTCAGGAAAGAATAATCTTTACAAAAGCAACAAACGAACCGACAAACGCCCGATAATAACTTATTAAAATAATTTATTTTCTAGCAACAATATGAACTCGTAGATAATGTGTGTGTGACTGTAATTGTAGATGTTTCCATGTAGGTATATAATACGTTATTATTATATGTTATTATGAGATTTGAAGAAGCGAAAGAAGTATGTAAGGACCGCGACGCTTGAGATCTCTGACCTGACTCTGACTACCCCGTTAGGGATACAGCGGAAAGATATGTATGTATGTCCCTAATACATATATGTAGGTGATAAAAATATTATTTGCATTAATAGGTATTATGTTTTATAACGACGTTCAAGAGCCTTCCATTATCTTCCAATCCATAACTTCCATTGACAAGAAATTGACAAATTAATTATACCCAGTCTTGCCATAAATATTAATACAAGAAAAACATCGTTTTTTTCTGTTACGTAAAACGTTACAGTGTGCGTTAGTTAATGTAATAGCACATATATCATCTCATCGATAGCACGCTAGTTAGAACGTAGGCCTACCCCGCTGAAGTGCGCGGGTTCGAATCCTGCAATGTGGAATCTTATAAAGTAAGAAGGAGTCTCTTCCCTACGTTACCACCTAAACCATTTTCTCTGTATCAAATACCTAACAAGTTTCATGATACTGCGAATAGATAAAAGATATAACAATTTGGAACACAATGTATCTTTTGACAGCAGCTATAATCAATAACCCTCCAGAGTTTTTCGATCCCAGTATCTGTAATATTCTGATGAAAACTTCAAATATTAGGTACTTTTCCTCTTGCCTGTCTTGCGTACACGTTTCTAATTCCTGCAACTACCAACATTCGCTAACATCATTTACATACGAACGTTCTGTTGAATAATTCACTGTTAGCTCTCATTGGAAGACAATAATTGTTTGTCTCGTTATCTCTTGAAGTAAATTGTACACACAATATATTATTTACTGTTTAATACGAGTAGTATTTTCATAGGTACTAGCTGTATAAGAGGCACGCATTGCTGTGATTCAGTGTTTTAAGTGTACGGATGTGTGTATATAATATCTACAACATTATATACACACCGGCACAATTAGCGGAACAGAAAAAAAAGTGAGACTATGAGATAATAACGCATATATTTGACGAAAATGTAATTAGACACAAAATAACAAATTGATTAACATCTTTTAACAACGACTTTGAAAAGTCTTCGTTATTTTTTATTCAAAAATAAATAAATTTGAAATAAGTGAAATTTTTAGATGATTATGAACCATCACAAAAAATAAAAAAAAGTAAGCATTAAATGATTTAACAATAAAATTAAAGCAAAATTAATAACGAGTGTTTCCCCCTCTTGCTCTGATTACGGTTTCCATTCGTCTGGGCATGCTACAGATTATGTTATCGATGATTTCTTGAGGCAACCGCTCCCACTCCTCAAGTAATGCGTTTCCAAGTTCATTCAGATTGTTGGGGGGTGGCATTCTGGATTTAACCCTTCTTTTCAGCAAGTCCCAGACATGCTCTATCGGATTCATATCGGGGGAATTTGCTGGCCACTGCATCACCGGTATACCTACGTGGCTCAGATATGCCTGTACCGATTGTGCACTATGAGCACGAGCATTATCTTGCATTAGAATAAAGTCGTCACCAATAAATGGGGCAAATGGTACAACATGTTCTTCTAAAATGTCTCTGATGTATCGATCTGCTGTCATGGTCCCTCCTGTGACTATCACTAACTCCGTGCGAGCTCCCAAACATATCCCTCCCCAAACCATAATCGAGCCGCCACCATAAGCCACTGTGTGTTCAAAATTAGACTGTATGTGGCGTTCTCCTTTGCGTCTCCATATTCGCTGTCTCCCATCGATCTGTTTTAAAAGAACTCTGCACTCATCAGTAAAGAGAACCTGCTGCCATTCGTTCAAATCCCAATGACGATGTTCTCGCGCATAGCTTAATCGGTTTACGCGGTGACGTCTCTCAAGTTTTGGGCCTTTGGCAGGTATATACGACCCTAAACCAACTTCTTCAAATCTCCTGCGAACTGTACGCTCACTTACTCGTACTCCTCGAACGTCTTCCAGTTCATTTCGAGCTTGTACAGCCGTTAATCGCGTATTCCTACGAACTCCAAGTTGTAAAAAACTGTCATCTCGCCTCGATGTACATCTTTTTCTACCTTGACCCCTCCTCCTCACAAGAGAATTAGACGATCTGTACCGTTGGATGCTGCGATGAATCGTTGATACTGGTCGACGAAGCCTTGAGGCAATCGATCTGTAGGTATGGCCATTTCTTCTCATTTCATCAGCCCTAATGATTTCCAGTGATGTTAAGTCAGGCATAATAAAGAGCTTTTAATAAACAAAATTGCCTATAGAATAACAAATTTATAAAAAACCATTAAGTGCAATTTTTAAAAAAAATTACAATTACGTAGTTATTACTCGAACAAGTTGACAAAACGTATTGTTCGAGAAAATAAAACAAATGAATGAAAAAAGTGTATGTCATCTAATTTTCTATTTTCAAATTTGACAATAAATTAAAAAAATATCATAACTGGCCAGTTCCTCAAGTAAAAGATTTTAAAATCCTGCTTTTTTTGTGTTCCGCTAATTGTGCCGGTGTGTATATATTAATAACACATATGTATAACACTTTATGTATTAGGTAAATAAAAACTCCTGCTCATTTGAATGGAACGTTGTGTCAAGATTCAAAGCAATCGATGAAGAACTTTCAGAACTTTCGGAGATTGAATATTTCTAACAAACAAAAATTTACATCTTAACTTATGTATATTTTTATTTATACAAAATAGAATATACTTGTAGTACATAAACTCTACAAGTTTTTTAACTATTTAATAGTTAACAAAGCTGTGTATACGTAAACGTTAACATTTAAAACTAAGTATTATCTGTATTGTCGACCTCGATAGCACAGTGATTTAGGCGTTGTGTCTAAGCGCGGAAGGTCCCCGCATTTGATTTATCAGCCAGGTCAATTTAGTAAACGAACTTGTCTGTCTCGGGTCTGAGTGTACTGGGTGACGCCTTTAGTTGTCGTAGTCTAGTGCTCATAACACAGGGAATGTCCTAGTTTGAGACCAGATGATATGTGTGTATAGTCTGGCTGGTAAATTAAAAAAAATTAAAAAACACAAATAAAATTTAAATGATTGTGATTACAAAATAAAGGCTTTTTCTTAGGCTTAAATGATTATTTGCACGTAATAAAAATCCATACACATTTTTTAAAAATTTGTCTGCCTGTCTGTATGTCTGTTTGATTGTCCGGACTAATCTCCGAAATAGCTGAACGAATTTTGACGGGACTTTTATTGGCAGGTAGAGAACTTTTCAGAGAATAATCTAGGTTACTTTTATTACCGGAAAAATACCAAATTTGACACGATTAAAACCGCGAGGCACAGCTAGTCATAAATAAACGACATCAATCAATATCAAAATCGCCGTTTAAAAAGTTGTCCATCCAGTCCAATCTCATTTAACCCATCATTTTTTTAAATATAACGTTATTCAGTTAAAGAGTCTCGACAGTTAATTTGCTATATATGTTATCAATTTATACTTTTGCAAAATTATGGAAAAAAGTTAATAAAAGAGAAATGCGTCTAAAGAAATCATAGTAAAAGTGAGAATAAAACGCAAATTCCAAAAATCGAAGTTATTCTTGACGTTAAATTAAGTTTTCCTGAACTAATAAATAAGTTAATAGTACCTAATTGAAATTAAAAAATTAGAATTTGATTTCAGAGTTACGTACTTATTCATTATATCAGCAATACTAACAACTCCAGTCCAATAAAGATGTGGTAGACATGTATGTTTTAAAACATAATTATAAGGTAGGAATATAAAACACAAAACTAAATTAAGGATAAAGTTGATTAGCAGTAGTAAAAATCATACTGCACACCATTTCAAGCTTTTTCAGTAATTAAAAATATTTTGGGAACATTATTTGCCTATTTTTTATACACTTATTTTATTATTTCTAAAAATATAAAACTATTACTCGTAGGCGTCTTATTAACAAGAAGTATCTAATTGTACTTTTTGTGGGAAACCATTACTGAAAATACACAATGAGAAAAGAACATTTAGGTGAGATAAGAAAATAAAATATTAAGAAAAATTTAAAAAGATAGAGGTGAAAGATTTGAGTTAGATATAGGAGACTAATCCTCATCTAAACAGGATTAGAGAAAAATTAAGAAAATTCGTCAAAGGCAAATGAAAAAGGTCATTGAACTCGATATTTTTGAAAAATATGAAAAACATTATATCGAACTGATGAACTGTCGATAAAACAACATGAGCTATCCATAAATTATATTAGCTTTCGTACCGTGTTTACAACTTTCGATAATGGAAAATATAACAATATATAAATTCAATATTTCAGAGAGGCCCCTTATTGTTATTTTTACAATATTCATACAATATATCGTAAAATATTTGTTCCAAACTGTAACAAAATTCAAACATCGAATGGGTTCATAGTAAAAATTTATAAGCTCAGCAATTTATTATCTTTGAGATCTCCTTCTTAATTTATGATTCATAAGATTTTAAACAAACGTATTATTTTACAGACTATAAACTTCGACTCAACACGCGGTGGTATATCGCTAGTAACAGAAAAGGGTACACACAGTAGCAGTAGACTGCTGGTTCAAGCGGCGCGGACGTCTGACGCTGGCGCCTACCAATGCGTGCCAGATAACGCGCAGTCCGCAATCGCTCGGGTACATGTATTAACTGGTACGTTTAAGATTGTTAATAAGAGTAATATTAAATTTTTTGGAAAGATAATCTGTAACACAATTTATATTCTGCTTTGGTTTTCAGACCAGTAGTAGCAAGAGTCAATTCATGTCTCTTCTAAATTTGATAAAACCATTCTAGACTACTGTTACAAAAACTCATTACTGACTTGTTCTCATTTCTAAAATAAACCAAGAGTATAGTAATGTCTTAAAATACATTAGAACATGAAATATACAAACATATGCTCGCGCTGTATCCTTAATGGAGTAGTCAGTAAGAATGGAGTGCCAAGCATCGCGAACCTTACGTACTTCTTTTGCCTCCTCAAATATCATCATTTTGTTCACTCTCTTTTCCCGGTATACACGAGTGCTTGTTATTTTATTTGTATATAACACTCTGGTTATTTTCTTTTCATAAGTCAGCCTTTGTCTTTTTAGGCTTCTGCTACCACTCACTTTTGCTCCGCCTATTATTTTCTTGTTAATCATTCGTTACTAATTCGTTCTGTATGTCCGAATCATCTGAGAATTATTTCCAGAATTTTTACAAAAACACTGTCATCCAACCCTGCCATACTGGTTATTTATTCATCGCTTACTTTGTCAATGAAACAATTAAGAAACCCATACCCTTAAAATGTTTCAGTTAAAATCTCACTCAGGTTTTTATTGTATGGAGTTTAATTTTCCTTATTATGTAACGGAAATGAGCATATTAAATTTTATAGATTCATATAACCAGTATAAAATATGCACTACAGCCTTTATATACTACTATGTCAAGAAAGTACCGGGAAAAGATCAATAATACACGAAATGTTAGTTATTCATCCAAATTTATTTTATCACCTTCAAAGTATGCTCCTTAAGAAACGATACACTTACGCTAACGAATAATCCAATCATCAAAACATTTTTTAAACGCTTTTTCTGGAATTGAGTTCAGTGCTCACCGCCAATTTTCCTTTATGTCTTCTACCGAATGAAAACAGGGGCCACGAAGTGGTAATTTGAGTAAAGGAAAAACAAAGAAGTAGGCTGGAGTCATATCTGGTGAATAAGGTGGTTGCTCGATGGTATTTGTTGAGTTTTTGGTCAAAAATTCGTTCACAATGCTGGCCTTGTGCGAAGGCGCATTATCGTGGTGCAAAATCCAAAAATTTTCTTTCCACAAATCTGGCCTTTTTCGTCGAATTTGCTCTCTTAAACGCCACATAACGCCCAAATAATATTCTTTATTTACCGTTTGACCTTCCAGCAAGAATTCCGAGTGCGTAACACTGCGATATTTAAAGAAAACAGTCAACATAACTTTGACTTTTGATGGACTTTGGCGTGGTTTTTTCGGTTTCGGTTCAGTTGGAAGGCGCCACTCCGAAGCTTGTTGACTAGTTTGCATGTCAAACTCGTAAACCCATGTCTCGTCACCATTAAGAATGCGTTTCATGAATGTTGGGTGGGAATCGACTCGTTCTAGTATGTCCTCAGCGACTCTTATGCGGTTGTGTTGTTGAAGAAAATTCAGGTCAACATGTTTCATACCCAAATGATTTTATTTAAAATGATACGGATCGACACTCGTGAGACACAAAAAATTCGGCGGCTAGCTCTCTCAAACTTGAATGAGGATTTTCAGTCACTATTTTCTTCACTTTTGCGATGTTAACTTCAGTTGCAGACGTTGATGGCCTACCAGAGCGAGGCAAATCTTCCATCAAAACTCGACCCCTTTTGAACGCTTTGTACCACTCATAAGCTCGTGTTTTTGATAAAGTCAATTCACCGTAAGCGTTCTGTAACATTTTCAGTGACTCCGAACACGAAATTCCATTGGCGATGAAAAATTTAAGACAAACTCTTTGTTCGATGTTTTTGTCCATTATGAAATTCGCAATGTACACTACAATGATATAACTAAAAACAGCATTGTATTTAATTTAAATAACAGATGCAACTCAAACTCCGCGCCAAAATGGAAAACAGTTGTGCCAATCTAACAACAACAAAAAAAAACAAAAAATTGAATTTGGAACCATAAACAAATCATCCATTCCCGATACTTTCTTGACTGAATGTATATGTTGTAACATCGACAGATCTACTAGGAGTTTTTACTGGAAATAAATTTTGCAATACAAGAAGGGGCAGCCTGTCCCATGAATGGTCACGAAGGGTTAAAAAAGTGTAAACAACCCAATTGACGGAAAATGTCTACCAAATTACATTGTACCTGATTCTATATTTCGTGCTTTGAATTACCCGTAATATTTATTTTCACCAAATTAATGCTCAGCGACTAGTTCAGCTGCTACTTGTGTTTGAATTAAGTTAGAGAGTAGGTATTTCGTGACTCGAATCCATAACACAAAATAAAATTAACGGATAATAGCCACAATAACTGCATTTTTATATTTGTAATTTGTTTATTGTTTTTGCGGCTCTTAATTTTTGGAATGTTTTATTGCCTTTATTCAACATTAATATGTATTTAAATATATCATAACTAGATTCAAGTTAAGCTCTCTAATACAATAAAACTTTGTTGTTGATGATTATCACGTCATATTCAAATACAATAAACCTTTTCCTCACAAAATTTTAATTGTACAATAGTATCTATGATGAACATAGAACAAGAGATAAGTAACCATTACTTACTTTCTGTATGATAGGTATGATAGGACATTGGTTATTAATATATACGCGTGTTTAAACTCATACATCGTTTTTAAAAGAATTTAGTATACGTTATTTAACTACAAGAAAAAAAATTTGTTCAAGTAATTTTAGAAATTACTTTTATTTTATCTCTAAGTAATAACTTTTTGAAATAACTGATATTACCTAAACTAATTTTATCCTTATTACTATTTTTCTCAGGAGAGACTCCAGCAGCTATGCAAGGAAGCTCAGCCCGGCCGAGCAGTTTTGGACTGTCGATAACTGTGTCTTTTACTAGTGTTATATTGTGTCGATCTATAATGTTATAAACAAGTGTAAAAATATCAGAAGCCAAAATTATATGAACGCTAAAATTTATAATAAAAAACTGATCACAAACAATATGTGTGTATTGACATGAAAATTATAGTGTCGACGTGAAACGTCGAAATTATGTGAGCCCAAAAAAGACAATCTGTGCCAATGACGCATAGAATATATCTTAAGTATCAGGGTAATGGTAACTCAAGTTTAATCAAAACAATTCTAATGTCCTTTTCAGATACAATTGTTATTATCAGAAAAATCAACAATAAAATTATTGTAGCAGAATAAAAATAAATTTAGTCGCATTGTTCTTCGAATTTGACGTTGATTTAAATAAAATAATGTTTTTTAATACTTTTCTTTTATTCTGAAACCTTTTGTTTACTTAACATATGCTGAGGAACGTAGCGTGCATTTAATGAAAGAGTCATTCTGAAATGAAAGTAACAGTAAACACGAGGGATATAATTAGATACAATAACGCTGAATAAAGTTTGGTGCTGTATATTTTGATATATAAATAGTTATAAATTACAGTTGAAATAACATTATGAAAAGTAATAAATAACTACGCCGACATGTCGAAGAAACATAACTTTAACATAAAGCTAGTCCTATTAGTGAAGTTCTTTGCTCAACAATTCGTTAATAACTTGGTACTAATATATTGAGCAAAAAAAGGTTGAGAGGATACCAATTGCACATTAAAACTATTAAAAAGATAAATTACATATATTAAAATATTCGTGTCCTTTTTTTAAGTGTTAAAAAGATTAATTATCGGTTTTCGAATAACATTAATTTTCTTGTCTTCGACAATATTCTTTTGGTGAAACCTAAACTCAAGGTTACCTTCATATTACCTACTGAGCCACAGACTGTTATATTGCTGTCAGAAATAGCACAGCACTGCGTGATCAAGATTACAAATACTTATTTATCACTATCTAAGTTAGGTCCATATTTTTCTCCGATACAAGTATAACAGAATTAACTATTCATTTCATATACTCTGACTGAAAAGGAAATTTTTAAAGCATGGAATTATTTAAGTGTATTTGTTTAATAAATAAATAAATTTATTCGGTAAGTAGGTATACAATCTTACTTGACAGTAAACATTCTATTGCTTAAGTAATATATTTTCAAACTTTTTCTACGTTTTCAGATGGAAGCTAATATTAGACGTTGATATATTTTTTTTCAACTATTTACAACTTAGAATTTTCTTTACAAACCTTTCAAAACTTGTTTTGAATTCAAATATAAAATGGGATATCTATTCAATGAACATTTGTAAGCAAATATTTGAATAATTCACCAAAACTAATATTTTGTTGTAATTTACATAAAACAGCTTAAAAGCACAGAAAAACTTACTTAACAATAAAAACATTTCCCAAATTATTTTTAGAATGAGAATGAGTTTATAAACTCAGTCTCAATTATTTAATAAATTATACAAACATATCGCACTAAGACACGACACGGTTTGCACGTATACATATATATATATATATAATACGAGTATGTATGCAACTCGAACAAAAATGCTCTAATTTTAATTTGTACCAGATTATATGGCCACGATTTATTTGTATTTCCATACAATTAACAATTATTTCAAAATAGCGACCCCCTGGAGCTTCGCACGGGTGAAATTTTTTTGATAGTAAAATACAGCCCACGTTACTCGTTGATAATGTAGCTTTCTATCGGAGAATGAATTTTTGAAACAGGTTGAGTAGTTTATGAGTTTATCCAATACATACTAACAAACAAAGTTTACCCCTTTATAATATTAGTATCGAGTACAGAATTGAAAAAAAGAAGTTGCAATGGATTCAGGTAACAATTATGAACAAAGTAGTTCCTGCTTTCTAGTGAATCCTGTTGCATGTGTAAATCAATATCTTTATCTCTGAATACAGCGTGGTAGCTGTTTGGAATTTATTTGCATCTCTCGTTTTAATAACAATATGGTTATAACGAGAGAAGCAAATAAAATCTATACGTAAATAAAAACAAAATGTTGTTTGTTGCTAAGCGCAAAACTTGAAAACGGCTGGACCGATTTGGTGAATTAATTTTTACATGTTCATATTAGCCCGATTAAAGTTATTATGGAACGAAAAATTGGAAAAATTGTCCGAAAATTAAGGAAGTTCGGGAAAAACTGATAGTGCTTTTTTCTATGGGATTTTTGTATGAACTCTAGACTCATTCATGATCATGACATGAATAAAATATAATATCTACTGAGCTACAGCAACACGTGTAACTAGTTAAGTACCCGTAAAAATTAGTAAAACTAATCATATTGCCTGTATGAATTCACACAAGTTACATATGCATTAACTTAATCGCTTAGCATCAAGTGAGTTAGTGGCCAAAAGTAGAACTGTTACATTATAAAAAAAACTTACAATTACTGTTCTAATTCATTTTTTCAATAAGTTTTACTGTACTCATTTCGGACGAAGTATAATTTATAAAAAATATAGAATAGCTTCCAATAAACTTATTATTTTTTTTGTTTCTCATTCATTTCGTGTTACCAGTTAAAAGCTGTCGATTAGCTGTTGATGCTAAATTTCAGCCCAGTGGTTGTCACAAAATAACTGCCATAAATGAAATAAGAAGGGGGAAAATGCTGTGGCATACAAACAAACAGCTAAGCATATATGTGGACATGATGAAACTAAAAAGATTTCGTTTTTACCGTTTTGGCTACGAAATCCTAATAATTAGAAATTAAAGCGTCGTATGGAAAAAGGTCCTATGTCTAATAAGCAAAATTAAAAGATTTTTTTTAAAATAAGGAATTAAATTTTCTTTAGTGTTTATTTCACAATACAATTCGTTTTAGTAGACCTGTAAAAGCAGAATAAGTATCATTAGGTGTGAGAAAAAATCTACAAATTGTAACAAAATAACGTTCATTCAATCAAACCAACTTAAACTTCCATAAAGCCAGTGACGAAATTTTCCTTAAGAGGTATTCAACACAAGTAATGCTTTGAATGAACTCAGTTTAACAGTACGCTCACGCTAACTCTTTTATCTCTGACCTGAACCAATTACGTGGTAAATTTTAACGCTTTTTTCACGACTCAACCTGTATGCGACATCGCACAAAGGTCCAAGAGGGTTTCACCCCAGGCAACATGGAGGTTAAATACAGTAGTATCACTTCATACACTTTGCGAGAGAATGAGTGAAGTTCGACAGTTAGTGTATGAAAGAGACAGATGCATGCGAGAAGGTTGGGAAATGAGTGAGAGAAGAAAATAAATGCAATGGCTACGAACTGTCGTTTCAATTAACTTCCTTTAAATGGCGCTGCGAACAGGAAGTTTAGTAAAATACTGTAAAAAGACATGTAAAGTATGAGGTACGAGTGTAATTTAAGAAAAATGTAATTTTAGAAATTTCAAAAGGCACGTAATCGAACGTGATACGTGTGCAAGAGAGACGGAAATATGGACCTTTATGTATGTGAAAGCGAGAGAACGAGTGAAGTTTGAGACTAAGAGTGCTGCTGAGTGAGAGACTGCTCTCACTCAGCAGTCAGTTCGACTGCTGAGTGAGAGCATGCGAGAAAGTTGGATTGGGTGTGCGAGAGAAAAAAAAATGTAATGGTTACGAACCGTCGTCGTTTCAATTAACATCCTTCACAAACATTTAAAATATTTCTTTGTCGCCCATCCACGCGGTCCACTCGTTGACCACACGGCATGCACTCGTTGACCACACGACGTACACTCATTAAGAAACTACAAAAGCAAAAAGCGAGACCAATTCATTCGTCTTATGACAATTGTAGAATTATGCTAAAATTTAATTTCTTAATTATGTCTTTTGATCATGCTGTAATGTAATGTGACAAAAGGAAAATTATTTCTGTTAAAGCCATTAAGTTATTTAATTACCATATTTCTCAAAAGATAGCGTTATAAGCGTATAGCATCACATTAGGATTTGCAACATCGAAATCTTAGTTAAAAAGACATTTTTTCCATAATTAAATTCCCCGGGCTGCGACGGTATCTCCAATGAAGCTTTGCGTCACCTACCACACCGCTCTGTTGCGGTGGTGACGCGACTATATAATGAAATTCTGCGCACGGGACACTTTCCGTCCACCTGGAAGCTGGGCCGTGTGATTATGCTGCTGCTGCCCAAAGTCGGGAAGAACTCTCTGAACCCAGAGAGCTATCGGCCCATTACGCTGCTTCCGACCATCTATAAGATGTTCGAGAAGCTTATGCAGTTTGGCTTTCGGGCCGAACACTCCACCACGCTACAACTGTCGAGATTACCGCACGATATGACGGTGGCCTCGAACAACAGGAAACTCACTGTAGCCGTACTTCTCGACATGGAAAAGGCCTTTGATCGCGTTTGGCATCCAGGTTTGCTATTTAAGTTGTCCACGTCTACAACGCCTCGTCGAATCATTAAGACTGTGGCCACCTTTCTTAAGGATAGGCGCTTTCAAGTGACATTGGAAGACGTCCTATCCCAAGTGCGGCGCATCGAGACCGGTGTACCCCAAGGCAGCTGACTGTCTCCGTTGTGCTATGCTAGGTACACGGATGATATCCCCGTTGAGGGCGGAGCAAGGCTCGCCCTGTACGCTGAAGATGCCGCGCACTACGTCTCGTCCATGAGTCCTAGACACGCCGCATGTAAGATGCAGGTAGCTCTGGATAGCTCGCCTTGTATGCAGACGATGCCGCGTACTACGTCTCGTCCATGAATTCTAGACACGCCGCACGTAAGATGCAGGTAGCTCTGGATGCCCTCCCTGCCTGGCTGGCACAGTAGAAACTGTCCGTGAATTTGGCGAAAACGAGATATTAATGAGATTTACAAAAGCCGAAGCAATGGTTTTAAGGTTTTTATTTGTCTGTCAGAATTTTTACTATACACGCGTCTCAGAAAAAGGGCTGCGTAAAAATGAATGAAGTTTTGTTTATTGCGTTACTTAAAGCTTAACTTAAAAAATTATGTGTTATTTTATTATGATCCGCTGTTTAGAAGCTGAGATTTACATAAGCAGAGTTCTCTTTAGCTAAGTCACGCCTAGATAAAGAATTTAACTTGCAGTGGATTTCCTTTGACTCTTTAGGAAAAATTTCTGCGCAACATACACAAATTAATGATGTAATATAAATATATAAAAACCGCTAATAGAAACCTTACGTATATACATATCTTCACGCCGTATCCCTAACGGGGTAGTCAGAGAGGACGGAGTGCCAAGCGTCGCGGTCCTTACATACTTCTTTCGCTTCCTCAAACCTTACATATTACATATATGTTACAGGTAAAATCCGTTTTTAGTTAAAACGAGTTGTCTCTAGTTTAAACTAGTCTTCACTGCTATATATGCTTGAATTCTAGATAAAACTTGTTCTAACTTCGAATCTTAGTTAAAACTAGGGTTAAGCTTAAGATAAACTACTAAAATAACCTCAAAGACATTTTTGCGAGTTGAGAGTAACGCGCCAGAACAAAATCGGCTATATAAGAACACGCTTTTTGGATAGGTTAGCCGAGCGAGCGAAGCGAGCGTGCCGCAACAGCGGCCGGTGACACGATAGAACAGAATCGGCTCATTAAATTTGACTGGTCAAACGCAACACTCTTTTTGAAATAGTTTTAACTGATATTTTGTGTAGCAGTAAATTCTAGTTGTAACAAAGGCATTTAGTAAAAACTAGTTTTAATTATAGAAAACGCGTTTTAACTAAAAACGGGTTATGACTGTTATATAAAATATGTTCTGTATGGTAATATTAAAAACACGTAATACATAATTCATAGAAAAATTACGTGTAAGATCTTATAATACTTTTATAACATATTATGACTGTAATTACAAAAACATTTAAAAAGTTTACGAATTTGTAAACATGTCATCAGTTAAAGAAGCCCAATTTAATCAGTGAATGTTACTTGAAATTCCTTAGTTACATCGTGTATATTCCACGGAAAGATTTAGGGAGACTCTATTCATGTTCGACAGCCATACAACCTCTAATTTCCTAATTACATTGAAATATAAGTACATGTAATGTAATCATATATTTATGCACTTATGTTGATTGATCTAAATATAGTTGGTTGTACAGTTGTTGACTAATCTTAAATAAGATTGGTTGTTCTTAAAACTGTTACAAATGTAACAGTGTGTAAATACACAATAAAGTTAAAATAATAATGAAATTCATTATCAATATTTGAATTTAATTTGGGTAAAAAACATTTGAATATCCTTTAATTAATATAAGATATCTACCTAAAAGACATTGCCTTTAAATCATCAATTGTGACGTCACATACTCGTAGTGACATTGCTCCCACTACTTGAGTTTAAAATAACTTCTGTACCAATTTTTCAATGAATTCAAAATATTTTTTCACGAATAACTTCTATACCTATTTTTCACTGAATTCGAAATATTTTTTCACATCATGTTCATGATTATTCAAACTTCTTTCACTTAGTTCTAGGTTATTCCCTAAAAAACACGTACTTAAAGTCGTAATTTTGTATGTAACAAATATTTATGGAGTAAGTTCTTTTTTGTAACCTGTAGCTATTTATAGATCTACAGTTGGGCAAAGGCTCCTTACAAAAAAGACATGTGAAATTGATTAATTAGAGAGTGAATCCCTGGAATGTTCCTAAATTATCTAAATTTTCTCGACGAGTTCCCACTTTTGTTTTTTATTCTCGTTAAATTTCCACATTTATATATTAGTAGGTACAGAGGCTATCCTCCATTAAGTGAACCCAGTGAGAATTAGTGGAAGTACATACACGTTAAAAGGCAACCTATTATCACAATTTTCGTGCAACTGTAAAAAGAATCTGAAGTAGTTTAAATATTACCACTGTGAATTCATTTATTACAGCCAGAACCAGTAGCTTTTTTTTCAAGTAAACCCAATTACGAGGTATTTTTGAACGTCAAAGCTACTTTAGTTCGTAGTAGTAGTTTGTAGCTTAACGTGTTTTCCGAAAAACGAAGACGCTCGACAAGGATGTTGCTAGATGGGCCATCCACTATATGATCACAACGTTACTTAGTCTCCGTGTTTGTATCAATAACGATGCATCATTATGCTACAAACTACATCGTCTATGCCAGCTTCTACTTCTAAATTTTTCTTTAGTTATTACTTAACCACGCGACGACAGTTCTCTATTTGGCAAGGTACATTTACTGTACTCCCTTTTCACTGTGCCTTGGGCTGGCTACGGTTGAAAGAAACTAATCGAAATCTAGCCCAATGGAAAAAGCCCGCGTTAGGGCTACCAACAGTTTCCTAATAAAAAGTATTAAATAAACAATAATATTATCTTATTTAATCGTTCTGTCTAGAACCAGTGAATGAAACTATATATCTGGGGAGTGCGTTTTCAAGGAATGAAAGATATGAGTTACATGCGGAGATACGGGTAACAGCAGACAATAAAGCAAACGATGTTTTAACCGAATTAATAGGCAGTGTGAATATATCTAACCACCAAAATAGCCATCCACAATGTGAAAGTGCGGCCTGAATATGCCCGAAATAAAATTAAAAAATAAGTAAAATAAAAAAGTAATGAAATAAAATAAATAATCTAAAAAGTCAAAGTAGAAAGATTAATGTGGTAGAAATGCGATTAAGTTAAACAATGTAGAAATATGCAGTATTACTAAGTCGGACGACAAAGTTTTTCTAAAAATGAAGAAAGAAATGCTTAGTAGATTCGGGCTCATAAAAAGAATGAATGATGAAAGACTGATGAAGAAAATCGACAGAACGGATGTGAGTGGTAGCAAAAGCCAAGGAAGAGAAGGCTGACTTATGAAGACCAAATAGCCAGTGTTAGCTGACGGAAATGCCAAAAACACTCATATAACTAGCCGAAAATGTGTAAGGAGAACGTAGAAATTCTAGAAGGCGAAAGGAGTATGTAAGGACCAAGATGCTTGGTGCTCCATTTTTTCTGACTACTCTATTAGGACTATGGACGTATCTTATTTCATACACTGTGTTTATTAAATGGCGTTATATCCAACTAGGATTTGTCAACGTATAGTGGTATTTCGACATATAAATAATGTAACTAAGTTTAAATAATGTTGCTCGCGGTAATCAGTCTACTGAATGGGTGATATAGTGGCTTCTATAACGTCCTATTTGGAAGGCATATGACGCCGAAATCTAAAGCATCTCTGTTGTCCATTCGGAAGGCATGCAAAGCCGTTGCTCCTGATTATTACTTTATGCCCACAGACGTTAAGTCATATCAGAAACTTCATTAGGCTTGAAAATTCTGACAATGGTTAGGATAATGGTCTAATACCATCAATCCACTTTGGTCCGCAAGATGGTGCTAACTCGCCTCCTGCGCATCTCATTTGTAGGAAGAAACATATAACCAGCAGTAGAACCTTACAGAAAATAAACACTTAAGTCTTTATGGTTTACTTTTTTTCTCCACCTATGCTTTCAGCGCCAGTCGCATAACTTAAAATTACATACTGCGATGGTAAATGATTATTGAAATAATGAAAGTTGTAGATTATTGTTTCAGTTTGTTGTTTAAATTTTATGACTGAAATATTTTAAGTACTCAGACGAAGTTTCATTGTTTTGATATAAAATTACTCAACTGTTCGAAATGAATTGCTAGAATACAGTTACCGAGATTAGCGCGACTGACACGTGGATTTTGAAAACATTTCACTAATGTCATCCGATTTACATTAATGAGTTTGACAACAATCTTTTTAGTTATTTAATATCCATCAACTTCACTTATCTCTTAAAACAAACTTTATTTACTTTATACTTTACAATTATAAAAATCTATTGACTCTTCCACCTGTGCGACAAAAGTAGCGTAATGAGTCTATTAAGTAGATGGGATCCTACTCTATCAAATAGTGCACTCTGCACGTGATGTACATTCAGTAGTTTTTCAGTAAATCTCGAACAAACGAACATACAAACAGAAAATCAAAAAAGTTGAAGAAGTTTTCTCTGGAATCTAGGATAGAAACTTGGCTTAATTATTATTCCCAAAAATATTACAAAATAGTGTATTTAAAATTACATTCACTGATTGGCTTTAACTATGCCAAATTTAAAGTCTCTAGCATACAACGTTTTAGCCGTCAGAGCTTGTGACAGATAGACACCGGAAGACAGCTATAAGTATTCTGTTGTTCTAATTTTTACTAGTACCTATTTATTTTTGGAATGATTTTGAACGTTTTTCTTAATTTGGTATACACAGACTACGCCGACAAAATATAACTGTAAATTAGATCTCAAAATAAATATTATACACTAATATATATATATATATATATTGCCAATAAAAAAAAGCACAAAGACACATTAGGTAAATCAATGTAAGAAAAAAATTTCTGGATAAATTAAAGTAAAAAAGTAAAAAAAATAGATGACCGAAACCAAACTCCACTATATGGAAAAATAGCTGATTTTGAATATTATTTTCATATAAAACATTACATATACAATATACGTATCTTCACGCCGCATCCCTACTAGCGCCAAGCTTCGCGGTCCTTACATACTAAACATAAAAACGTTACAAAGTAATAAAAAAGAACGCGAAAGTTTATGTTCAATATTTACCGCAATCCCAAAATCGTGACTATTAGAATTCAAAAAAAATCGATTTGAAGGGGCTGTATTAATATCTAACAAATATTATATATATATATATATATGTATAAACTTAAAAATAATATATATATGTATAAACTTCTATACGTTCTGTGCTCCCAATGAACTCTAGGTTACTGTTAAATTATATTGTGGTCTTACTCTTGTATCACAAGATAATCTTGTAAAATTTGTTTCTTTTCAAAATATGGTAACCCTAAGTCTCGTGTTCTCGTCGAACAGAAATTAACAGATGAAGAGAAAAACCGCACCATTTAAAAATTAGAGAGCCGTGAAATAACCCCTAGGATTCCATTAAGCAGTCCTTGTTTATTTTAGGCTAAATGAGCTATTAACAATACATTTCACTTACCAGACCGAAGATTCAATTTAAATTATTTTAAACAATCTATTAGGATTATTAATTGAATTGCGAGATTAACAATAGTTCAGAGTATTTACGACTTTAAATATGAATTCGACTCTATTAAGTAATAGCTAAATATTTTTAAATTTTGTTATTAATTATGATAAACAAAATCTGTCTAAAAATTTAAAACCTCAGTTACATTATTTTTCTATTGGATTTACATGACACAAGATAAAGTTAATCATGAGTGTGGAAAATGTAAGAATAGCAAACTCTAACAGAAATGCGTCTTCAAGTTACATTCAAATTATTTTTACGGTTTTCGGTTTGCGCGTTTCAGAACATTTTTTTTCCTCTGAACCAAGGTAATATGTATCTTAGCCTATGAAATTCAAATGTACCTATATACTTTTGAAAATAAAGCAAATATTTCAGCAAAATACGATTTGCTGAGATATCGTTTACTATTTTTCGTCTGAGAAACTTTGATAAACTGTCTGGTTCGAAATGATAACGTCGATGATATTAAACGTAAACATTTGCAAACACTGACATTGTTCTGAACCCAAATAGGTTTCTGCCTTTATTATTGCTCGAAAATGAACAACCCACATACCTGATATAACAAACATTATTTGTCTTTTACAAATAGATATTTGCTTTGTCGGAGAAGAGTCATGCATGACCTTTCCATTAAAAAATTATAGATTATAACACAAAAATATCAAGTACTTGCAATTTATATTATACACTAGCGACACGCGCCGGCTTCGCACGTATAGCAGAGCATATTATACCTCTATGCCTACATTTTTTTTCTGTTGTAGTGTCGTATCAGCTTGTTGCGTCGAGCATCGCGCGAGTCGCGTCAGTGTGGGACCGCTTGAATTTATTTTATCGCGTGATAGTTTTAATTTTGCGATAATTCCTAAGATAATAATTTAAATTGTATGGAGCGAAGGGCAAAATTATAATGTGCATGAAATGCTTAAGGTAACTAACATATTTCATTTGATAAGGATTAATATTGTATCCGCCTAAATAGTTTTCCAATGCCACATTAAATGTGTCAATTTTTAAATATTGAAATGGATATAGTAAGCTATTCTTAAAAAATAGACATATGCCTAAGCAGACTTTTTTGTAGACCTATAAAAGAGGAACGATTCTATCATACACTGTTTTTTCTCATATACATATCTCAAAGGGATTAGGCAGCGTTTTTGATTAAAGCTTCCTCTCGGCTTGATTTTTTCCGACATCTTCAACAATCATCGCTATATTTCAACCAATGTACGCAAAACATTAGTGAATTATACAGATAAGCCTTTCTCTTAAATCACTCTGTCTATTGGTGAAAATCGTATGAAAATCTGTTCGGCAGTTTTTGAGTTTATCGCATTCAGACAGACGGACAGACAGATGCGGCGGGGGGACTTGGTTTCATAACATGTAATAATGATAGTGTAATCTATATGATACCTTCTATGAGATTTCTATTAGGAGGGCTCTCCTGACAGTCTTTCTTTAATATAAAAACAAGCCAATGAGAACCTCTGATTTTTACTTTTGTAAATTTTACACTACAATTACGTTGATCTTGGATTATAAATGATCACATAATAATTTGTTTGTTCTACTACTATGCTAATCCGCTGGTTTCTGTGTTTATTTGTTCATAGTAAAAGGTGATTTAAATATTTAAAAATGCATACGGTCTGCCTGATGGTAAGCAGTTACCGTAGTTTACGAAGCATGCAACACCAAAGACATCACTCGCGCTTTCACGGCCTTTTTGAAGAACTTCATGCTGTATTGATCACGCAGTCTGAAAACCTCGACTGGGAGATCATTCGACAACTTTGTGGTTTGAGGAAAAAAATATTTTAAATGTATGAAATATCCACGAACACAATACTATTTTTTTAGTTTTCCTGTTAACTGCCACTTATCTCAAATATTCTATTCCAGCTCTATTAAAAGTTTAAAAGCGTTTAACATTGAAAGTTAGTTATTTTGTCAGTTTTAAATGCTAAAGTGACGGTGCGACATGGGTTTCCTACTGTGAAATTCTGAATTTCGCGCTAAATGAGGATGGGGTCGCTAGTCCAGACGAGGTGTAAATGTCTTCTCTGCGCATAAATTGTCGATTAAAGGCTGAAACCAGTAATTTAAGTGCCGCATTTATAATACCTCAGTCATCAAAATAAAATCGTCGAGTCGGAAAATGATACGGTGAATAATTGAGCTACGTGATTACGAATTCACTTCCTAAGGATCGTTTATCATTTTAGGCACAGTTACATTAATATTTTATAGATATTAGATACCGACAGATATTTAAATATTCCGGCGCATGAAATTAAGAGTTATTCACTGAGCCCTAAATGTTTGAATTATTCAAACATATTATTCTATTTTTAACTATATCTCACCAAAATTTGAACTTATTATAATAATTCAATGATTCCTTTCAACGAAATATTCTCACTCCTAAGAAACGCACTGAAAAAATATCTTACACCATTATTTTACTTACTTACATATTCGTTTAGCTAGGCGAAAATGTGCGAGGATAATGATGAGATTTGAGGAAGCAAAGAATTATGTAAGGATCGCGACGCTTGGCGTTCCGTCCTCTCTGGCTACCTTGTTAGGGACAAAGCGTGAAGATATGTGTGTATGTATTTACTAATACCATGCCTCACAAATGTTAACAACTGACCGAATCTGGATGTTCTTATGGACGTTTTGTTGACAAGAAATATTACATTTCCAATAAGTTTGATTTTTAGTAAAATATGACTGGATATTGCATCAAAAAAAGAAAACTTCACTTTGTATGTATTTATTGATTGTTCTTGTTTAAGATTGATTTAATTTTGCCAAGGAGCGATTATCCAATTCAGTCGTTGGGTCCACTCAATAGCCCGTGGTAATATCATCAAGTATTAACTTATTTAAGTGCTAAAAGCCGAAATTGGGATCACATCGTTAAATTTAATCTATATTCTAAACTGTTTAGGCTTAATCCGGGGGAGCGTTTGTTCGCGGATTATCCGGGATCTGTACTAAGTGGCGCTAATTTCACTGAAACCCCTTCGTTTGAGGCCTCTGACGTTAGATGTAACAACTACTGGACAAGAAATAAATAGGGGACAAATAATTCTCGCGTTCGAAATTTGAAGTAAAAATGAAAGAAATGTTGTTTATACTATAGAATAGTATAGTTGCGTACTATTCTGTAACTATACTATTGATAATATAACAGTATTTACAGCTATGTCAGCTATTGTCACTATTCGCGATTAACGTTTAAAATCGTTAACCGATGGCAGTATTTTAAGATCCAACTGAGGTTGATTTTCCCTCATCGAGTTTCCTAATAAAATAAATATTTTATACAATATAATGTATTATTTAAGAAAACGTGCTAGGGTTGCCACTCCACATCCCTGCATAGCTATTTTATTTATATATAAATATAATGTAATTAATTAATTAAAGTTAATAATAAAATATGTAAAATTTGAAAGATAAGTGCATATTATTTATATATTATTGTTATATTGTACATTTATATAGTAAAAATGATTGCTGCTTCAAAGCGGGTAACATTAAGCGTACGTTCCAAAAACCGTAAAAAAAATTCATGTTTATTATTATTCTTATTTTTATTAAAATAATAATTGTTAATATTCTCAATATTAATATTATTTACTCCAACACGGATGCGCATGCGTAACTGGTATTCTGTGTTTTTTTTTACACAGAGAAATAGGCATGCCCACTCTTTTTTACTTAATGACTGTTTCACACACAGCTACTATTCTGCGTCTTTCTCAGGAGCATAGGTTTGTACGTTCGAAACTTAAAATCGCGACAACCCTAAGATTTGCTTACTTTTACTAAAGCAACTCTTTACCATCGTGTTCGTAATATTATTATCTACATTTTCATATACAATTATATAAGGAAACTTGATGAGAATACATTACTAAAACATGCTTACCTATTTGCACCTGGCAAACTTTCATTTTTGCTTAGAAAAAGGTACCTTCTGAAGAAAGGTAAGGAAAAAGGAAAACCTTCAAATGAGGGTTTTAAGGTCATCTAAAACAATAAATGATTTTACCTCCTATTGTTCCATCCTCAAGATATCAAATATTAAATTTGGAATTTAGCTTACAAATGGCAGGATGGATAGCCAAACTGAAGATAGCTGGTCTGAGAGAATCACCTTGTTAACAACCAACTTCGGAATGTAATAAATTATCTTCATATATTAATTTTGAAGGACTGCTGTAAATTGTAAGAAGTAGGGATATATGTCCGTAACATGCTGTTTTACTTGCGTCATCAAGGTGAGGATCTATCGACAGAATTAAATGCTTTTTTTACATTTACTTTAAAGAGTACCTCACCTCCATCTTGCATCAAGAAAGCTCGCGCCGCATGCCCTGCCACTTCACATCCTCTCTTTGAGCCAAAACCCACTTGCGAACGACAAAAATAATTTGTAACAGTAGGGAGAATGTGACGTCAAAAAATTTTAGGAGCAACTCGGCGTACAGTTGCACCTACTGCAATTGGTTTAACGCCACCGTCTTTTTTTATTGAAGGCACATAAAATAGCACCAGACAGGATATCGGTTATCTCCGGGGGCACCTTACCAGCTACCATAATGTATATAGAAGCTGTTAAACTAGGTAAGAGTGTCCTACTGGCGTCACCGACGGAGCCCGCAATCAAGTATTTCTAATTTTGTGGCGGTAAATTATGGAGACTTCCCGCAAAACCGCTTTTAAAATAATTTATTGCAGCGAACACATCTTTCTCTGTAGCACGAGTCGTTACATCGTTTGGATGAGAGAAATCTGGCAGACTACAAGCCACAGAGAAAGAAGGATGCTTTGATAGCAAGGCAGAAAGAGTCTCGGGAGTATTTGGTACCATAACATCGCTGGAAAATAGTAAGTGGGCGGTTCTTCTTAGATTGTCGTCACTAATTTGGGATCAAATTTCTAGAATGTGTATTCCGAAGTTTTAAAAATGGGCCGCATGTAAATAAACTTAAAGGTTTGAGCATTTATGTTTAATTTTTAGAGTTAAAAGTTTTGTCTTTATCATTTTGTGCCAAACTTAAAGTTGCTGAAAATGAGCAGTTTTTCCCAATCGCATTTGTCGTTTCGGTTCAATATTCTTTGTATATGAGAATAATAATTAAGTTTTGGCAACGCTGATGTGTGCATAAAGGTGTGCGATTACGAATGGAATTTGAAGAATTAGTGATATTATTGGACGAAAATGGCTGCGGTGAGGGAGAGGGCTCTGAAGAAATGCCGACAGTGTTGCACCGTTTGTGTACTCTGCCAATATGAACCTTCAAGCCCCTATTTCCACGAAAGAAACGAGGATGGGAACACTGCTCACATCTTTTTCAATTTTCCAGCGATGTGTCATCATTGATATGTAAACTAGAGGAAGGTGTGAATGTGAGGACCGGGAGCATAGCACAACATAACATTAGGTGCGTAAAAATTACAAAAATACTATAGTAGAAAATGAACTAAAATCACTAAAGTCTCTAAGCAACAGTTCTTGTTGACATTACTATGACAGAACTGTCACACTCGACTGGGTGCCAACAACCCAACCAAAAGGTGGACCACTGCTGCGTCCGCCACCTGAAACAAAAACACCATCGTGGTAACCAGATCTGAGAAAAGTGATAGTAATATTATTTGACCAGAAAAAAGAAAGGCCTTCAAAATAATTTTTAGAGAGAAGAACCAAAGAGTCGTTATTGATGACAATTTACAGTATTTTAGTTTTAGGTAGATAGCTGTTACAAAAAAAAGAAAGGCTGGGAAATAAATGTTCATTAAAAGATATTACAGAAATAAAATAAACGATATTTCTAAGTCTTCGTGTCAAAAATTACTTGAAAATATTTGGCGAAAAATGCGCCTCTGGAGAATTGAAATAAAGTAGAGAGAATTCGCCATCGATCTCAGTGTAACTCAGCACGTTATGCTTGTATAATGACTGAAACAATAGCTCCTGAGGCAGCCTAAATGGGTTGTATGTGGAATTGATTAGATTGAAAACAAGAAGATCTGATCTGTCGTAACCATTGTCAGTCTGTTAGCGACTCAACGTCCCCCGGGCTCACGATGTTGCATACGTAATCGTGACCATTACCATTGTATTTTAAATTCGATTTATTTGATCCGAAAGTACCTACTTATAAAATCCAAAATTTTATAATGGATATTATATCACAAACAAACAATCGGGTTGTCGGAAACAAATCGGCGAGGAAATAGTTGTTGTAATTTTAGTCTTGGTCAGGTAGTTTTGTAAAAAAATCGTACCTAGTTTTATAATATTATTTGCCGCTCTGTCCTCTCTGACTACCTCGTCAGAGATATAGCGAGAGGATATGAAGATATATGTATAATATTTTAAATGTAAATCAATTGCCGCATGTATCAAAGATCATCACTTGAGAACAGCTCGACCGATTTGGATAATTTTTTTTTTTGTGATCATAATTGTTAGTACAAGCTTTGTAGAAAAGAAAATTTTGAGAAAATCTGCAAAAAAAAAACTATAAACTTGGATATGTCATTATGTGTGAAAATTAAAAAAAAAATGGCAAAAATAGCATCACGATGGGACGTTCAGTATCCCAGCCGAGCGAAGCCGGGACGGGTCGCTAGCATGAAATAAATTCATTATTATTACTTTCGAGTATTTTTTGTCGGGAATGTTGGAACAATAGCAAGACAAAAAATAGTTGAACGACCCTTTAGCTATTATTTTGATAAATTTCACACCTAAATACGTCCGGCAATTCCCTCGTGGTGCATGCACAAACAGATAGACAAAACTTATCACAAAAATCTTTATATCGATAACAATTTTCAGCATAATTTTTATTTGTGTAAAATATATTTCACGTTCAGACATAATTACATTACATTATAGTTTTAGTTATAAATAGAAACTAGCACAAAAACCAAAAAAAATCACGCTAATGAGTTGAATTTTATACAATTAAAACACAACTCATAAAACAATTCATTTAATGTTACAAAAATAATATAGTCAATAATATTAAAGGTAAGAGTAATTTCTAAAGTTTTGCGAAGTTCAATAGCTAGAGTTTCTTTAGTAGATGTATATACATTTACGACTGGTTTGATTCGTACATTTGAATTTGAAATGATCCCCAATATCTACCTCGACTATTGGAAAAAACGGCTCGTATCGATTAACATACAGAATTGCGTTTTTATCCGACTAAATAAACGAAAGAGGATAATGTTTTTAGAGTGTACATATTTGTGTGTCTGGTTTCTTGTTCCTTTTTGTAACCGAGATGGCTGAACTGAATTCGATAAAGAAGACATCATCGGAGAGATTTCAATGAAAATTACACTGTTTGATAGGCTAAGATCCCAGATACTTAACAGGGTATATATTATTACGCTATATTTATTATAAAGCTGGTAGAGCCACTGAAATATGTAAGCTATAAATTCTTCTTAACCAAGGTCGCATGAAAACCTATCGGAGGCACCTCAATGCTTTAATTAATTTTAGAGCATCGTTAAATCTCAGAAAAATACTAACATTCTATGAAGATAGTCCTATTACTAACATAAATATGAAAGGTAATCGGTCAAGTTGTGATTACATAATTATATTAGCATTCGATATTAGCATTCCATGCTGATTTGGGAGAGAAAGACGAACTTAGAATGTGTCAGTTGCTTATCGTCCTGCAAAAGTAACAAAAGCACTTGTATTAAATATCAACGATGGGCTTGCAACATTTTACTATCAGATTTTACTTTTCCGTCTGTAAGCCTTATTGATATATTGATGAGGTCAAGGTGTGTTTTAATGTGTATTGTGTGTATTGACGCTCTGTCCACTCTGAGAGATTCTAAGGGTCAAAGTTCAAAATCATAACTTTATACGAGAGGCTCCTAAAGCTAAAGTTTGCTATGTTTTTAAAATAGTGAAGCAAAAAATCATGAAAGTTTACATATTTGCTATGACAACTATGCCCAATATACTACAGTACATTTTTACTAAAAATTATTGGAGTACATTTTTAGGCTGACTTTATAAATTTATAAATGCAATAACTTTTACCTGCATTGTATTTACTTTCGAATAGATTTCCGAGACAATGTCATACGCTCTGTCTCCTTCGCTTACTTCCCTTTGCGAACAAATAAAGTTATATCCTATGTCAATACTCCTTTAGAATTCCACGACTATATTACTACATACTATTTTCCAGTGCGAAATAATATAAAGATATAGTAATATAAATATAAAGATAGCGTAATAATATTATATACCAAATTGCATAAATTTTTAGATAGTAATAATAATATCAGTATTGTTCCGTATAACAGTTTTTAGTCATGTTCCAAAGATCAAACAGAAAAACTCGCATACAAATAAAGAATTCTAAACAGTAGATAATTTGTATTTCGCATTCAAAGAAACGTAAATAGACTATTTATGACATTTTATTAATTTCGTTCATCGTGAGAATGAACGAATAACAGACTAAGCCTAAAAAAAGCAATAAACATTAGACTACTATCAGTAAACAATAAATGCACTGTACATAGATAGTATACAATTGTACATCTACACATTTTTTAACAACAAAGTGAGTTTTGATTTGATTCCGAGCTCACAAATCGAAAAAGTTTTAATTTGATTTACGTCCTCGAAAGGAAGTTGCGTGCAAATTAATCGGCTTTATCTACAACGAACACGATTTTGCTAAAAGTTGGAAAGAATGCTATAAACTATTATAGTGTCTAGAGGATTGATTACAGACCCATCCATAGGGATAGAAGGGAATCCATATTGATCACTCATAAAAGTATCTCTTTAATATACACAAATCTCTAGGCTTTATTTTGGTAGCGAGTTTTCCTAAAGTTTTTGTTATCTCAAAATTATAAAAGAGAATGAGAAAATTGTATTACGATCTCAGAAGCTCCTTTAAGAGCATAAAACTTTCTAAAATGAAAATACTTAACTTTCAAGTGAAGTAAGTTTTAAGTAGGCAAGTAACAAAAGCAAATTAATGGTCATACACTGAATACGGTTCTGATTATGATAAAACTGCAGAAAAGTTTAGTTTAGAAGCGGAAACTACTTTGATGGAATCGAGTTAAGCTTATGGAAAATGGCTTATTTAGATGTACTTCTAAATTTACGACCCAGCTCTTTAACTTTTATTGAAATCGATTCGTTTTTAGTAGCTATAAAAAGTAATCGATTAAAGAAAAACTATCGTTTCGCACACACTAATCAATGTTCACCTTAACGACAATAAATTTACCATAAGGATTTAAAGTGAACAAAGACGAAAGGAATTTAATAACAAAGGAAACGATACTGCTAATCTCTCATGCAATACGCAAATTAGTATCGGCCAGGAACGCTCAGTAGAATAATATCACATCTGATAAATGGAAGCTCATCTCTGTCTTTCCCCCGCACTCACTCCACAACTTTACGGAGCAGTCCCATGTGACACCTTCCCGTTTCTTTTAACAATATTTCGCCTATGTTAGAATAACAAAAAAAAATGTGACATGCCTTTAATTTTTTCAATATTTTTGTGTTTTAAATACGTACAAAAAATGAATCCTAATACCGTATCCCTAACGGTCCACTCATAGAGGTTGGACTATCAAGCATCGCAGTCCTTGCATACCTCTTTGGCATATCAAATCTAATTATACTTCCCACATACTTTCGCGAAGGTATGCGAATGCTTTTGACATTTCATTTTATTTTTAAAATAACGACAAATGCTCCAAGAATTAACATAAATTTTGTGATTCCAAACAAGCACTAGACTTGTATTACCTGCACCGTACAACAAAATACTCTGTAAGCACGCGAAAGCACCCGTAACATTCAATTTAAAAAGTTACTTACCCATAAAGACCTCAATTCTATTTCCGTTAAATTTTATTTAACTAAAAGTGGTATTAGTTTTTTATTTAAATTTCGGTTGGCCAAATTATGATCGTGTTAAATATCGTTTCTTGTTATATTAATATACGCAGTATCTAATATGCTCGATTTACATTGGTCAAGGATAGTGGCGAGTAGCGAGTGCATGTACAGTAGCGAGTGGCGAAAGCCTGGACAGTGACCGCTTATACTATAGCAAGTCAATTGGCATTACTCCGTCGAAATGGACGAGTGACGTCGAAAAATAGGAGTAATTTGGCTCAGAATTCTTATCATTACAATGGAGCAAATAGAAAAGAAATTGTTAACCTCTTCTTCTCTTATATGTAAAAACAAATGTTTACCATTTAGACGTCATTATGTTTACTACAATATCGCATAAAACAGCACATACCGACTGTCATTTTGCCGGTGACTTATATAATGTATATACTGAGTTTCTTGTCGGTTCTTCTCAGTGTCCAGGTTTTCTTTTCGAACCGAAATAAAGTAGATTTGACGTTCAAAAATACCTTGCATTTGGATTTACTTGAATAAATTGATTTGACTTTGATTTTGACTGTATTTTTGACCGTTTACATGCACTACCCCTAATGCATAGTTTCTTACTAGTGTATACTCCGGGCGAGGGAAATCGAACTCTTACTGATTAAACGCATAAAATTATGATATTATAATCGATAGCGCCTTTTTCAATTAAGCATGAACCTTATTCAAATTATGTAGTAATAACAATTCAAATTAAGAATTTCGAAAAGGTCATTGGTTTATTTTCGCAAGATATTTTATTTCGATTAAAAACAACTTATTGTGTTGTATAATGTACTAGCGAAAAGAATTTAGAAACAGGTTAACGGACCAACGTATACAGTCTTTATTATACATTTAATCAGGGTTGGAGACAATATTTTGTGTCCAAAATTCTAAAGCTCAGTGATAAAAATATAGAGTCAAACAGTAAGGTCAGCATTCCAGATATTAAAGTGTGATTCTCTGCACGAAAATAGAAATTTTACCGAAAAAATTGACCGATAGATTAGAAAATTAAGGTATCTTATTGGGAATCTGTATATTAAACATAGGGTCTTCTTTTCGTAGTTATTGTTGAAATCTAATATACAGTAAAGAGAATAAACCTAATTTACTACATTATTATTCGTCCAAATAATGCGTGTCGAAAAGCTCATTTCAAAGACAAGGGCCAAACAGGACGTTACTTGACGCTCGCTTTGAAAGCTTTGTACTATGTAGTAATCCATTGTTGTCGAAATTGTTACTGTGGAACAAAACCAAAATTATTTTAGTCTTACTAGGAAACCAAAATCAATGTAATATAATTTAGATTTCCTAGTACTTGTAGAAGATTTAAAATAATAAACACATTTCTTCTTAATTAAAACTAAAGGTTTTTTGTTCTATGTGTAAATCCAAGTGCGATAGAACATTGTAGTACTAAAAACTCCTGATATACATGTGTACATAAAATCTACATAAAATTAGAATAATAATTTTAACCTGAGAACTTCGTAATGTGGTCATTGAACAAATCTTTTCAGTTGCATTATATTAATTCACCAATTCATCGTTAGATACACTACTTAAATCTATGCATAAATAACTAATAGCCTATCCAATAAATTACCTAAATCTGCTACGTTGTCAATCAATCAAATGCAATAAAATATTAATATATATTTTTAGTATGTTTCGTATTCTATTTTATTTAGATTAATCTGCATACATATAATACTTTTTCATACAGCACTTTTTTTAAGTTTTTAAGATAATATGTACAAAAGTACAATAAAATGTGTGAATAAGTCTAATTCAAAATAACTCTGTCTAATTCTTAACAAAGTAATGTTTTTAATAACCATGTTCATGTTCACAGAAAAAAATAAAAAATGAACTACATTATTTCAGGCACATGTGGGGTCTTCCTACGTACAAGAGGGAACTTTATTTTTTTGAAAAAAGTAAAATATGGCACGTACAAGCGCAGTGAAATGCATATGGCGCTAAATTGGCGCTTTGCTATGCTGAAAATGAAAATTTAAATCATATTGCACTAACAAAAGAATTCTTAAAAATTGCAGTACCAATTTTATACAAATGAATATAATGTCAAAGCGAACAAAATTCTATTTCAAAAATAAAATTCTCTAGGTAATATTACAATTAATAATAGAACAATGTATAGGTATACATGAAAATATTCATGAAAACATGATTGAGAAGGACTTTGAAGGGTCGACTAATTAAAAACATTTTTTTCCTTTTGTTTCAGATTGACTAAAAAGCTATTAAATGGACGTCAGTACAGATTTATGTTTAAATCACTTAGGTCCCATTTGCTAAATATCTCTATCTTCATAGTGGAAGTGTCGTTGAACTCTGAAACCATCAATACTGCTTATTAGGTAGGCTTAGGTTTTCTTAACGCGTTTTTCTAAGTTCACGTAAAAAACGTTGCCAGCTAAGCAAGTAGTATATTAAACTAGCTGTACTCGTGACTTCGTCTGCGCGGAAGATTATACCGTAGCTTTGCCGGATTAGGTTACATTATATGTACATGTACAATGTACATAGTATGTTTAAAGTTCGTTTTTGAAAAAAACTCTACGTCTAGCCTACGTCTGGCTCCAGGTACATACTATCTCTGTACCAAACATCATAATTGTTCGGCAGTTCAGCATTTCTCATTCAAAATTGTATCCCTCTTTTCACCCCCTTAAGGATAGTTTTTTGATAAAAAGGTATCCTATGTCCATTCCCAGGTGTCAAACTATATCCGCGCTACATCAGTCTGTTCAGCGGTTTAGCATTTCCCGTACAAAGTTTCATCCCCCTCCCTCCCGTCCCCCTTTTCACAAATAACAACAAATAAAATAACTCTTATCACCTCACCAAATTTTATCATTACTAAGATTTTGTGTTCCCCATACAAAGTTTCATCCCCCTTTTCACTCTCTTAGGGATATATTTAAAAAAAAAGTAGCTCATGTCAGTTCCCTAATATCAAACTATCTCCCTCCCAAATTTGATCATAATCGGTTCAGGGGTTTATCATTTCCCGTACAAAGTTTCATCCCCCTTTTTACCGCTTTAGGAGTAAATTTTCTAAAAAATAAGTAACCTATCATGAGCACAATCACAATTCTTACTGCGTACCGATTTTCATCAAGATCAGTCAAACCGTTCGTTAGTTATTAAAGGACATAGAGACAGGCAGACAAACAGACAAACAAAAGTTTAAAAAATGGTAGAATCGAAATCAGTGAGTCATAAAATGACTATTTATCGCTGAATTTAACCAAAAAAATGAAATTACAGACACACACAAGAGATTTATAGGTAACACAGATTAATTAATTACAAAAGTAGTATAGACAGGTACGTACCGTAGATACAATAATAAGTATAAGCCCTACTGACGTAAAACTCATTTCTCCAGTAAATAACACTGTCAGTCAATTATTATTTCGATCAACTGTAAATTAAATGGAAATAGTCGTACATCGTTTCATTTAATAATTAACGCGAATTGGACAGTGAAAAAGCAGCCAGTATCTACTTTTAATTGTTACCTGTTTTTAATCAGTTTCTATCGAATGAATATTTGAAAAATTATTGCAAGTATAATTAATTTTATTATCTAAAGAATAACTATTTATTAACTATATGTAATCTGTATCTTTAAAAGCCTACTGAGGTCTCTTCTGATAAATGAAGCGAGAATGAAATGGACCTGAACCACAAGGGTCCACTAAGTGACCGCACGCGAAGTTACTTAACCTCAGCTAGAGTAAAAACAAGGCGTAACAACAATAGGTTATCTCGGACCAGGACATATACATATACTATATACTACTCTGTCAAGAAACTACCGGTAAAAGATCAATAATACACGAAATATTAGTTATTCATCCAAATTTATTTTATCACTTTCAAAGTATGCTCCTTCAGAAACGATACACTTACGCCAGCGAATAATCCAATCATCAAAACATTTTTAAACGCTTTTTCCGGAATTGAGTTCAGTGCTCACCGCCAATTTTCCTTTATGTCTTCTACCGAATGAAAACAGGGGCCACGAAGTGGTAATTTGAGTAAAGGAAAAACAAAGAAGTAGGCTGGAGTCATATCTGGTGAATAAGGTGGTTGCTCGATGGTATTTGTTGAGTTTTTGGTCAAAAATTCGTTCACAATGCTGGCCTTGTGCGAAGGCGCATTATCGTGGTGCAAAATCCAAGAATTTTCTTTCCACAAATCTGGCCTTTTTCGTCGAATTTGCTCTCTTAAACGCCGCATAACGCCCAAATAATATTCTTCATTTACCATTTGACCTTCCGGCAAGAATTCCGAGTGTACAACACCGCGATAGTTAAAGAAAACAGTCAACATGCCTTTGACTTTTGATCGACTTTAGCGTGGTTTTTTCGGTTTCGGTTCAGTTGGAAGGCGCCGCTGCGAAGCTTGTTGACTAGTTTGCATCTCAAACTCGTAAACCCACGTCTCGTCACCAGTAACAATGGGTTTCATGAATGTTGGGTCGGAATTGACACGTTCTAGCACGTCCTCAGCGACTCTTATGCGATTGAGTTTTTAGATAAAATTCAGGTCTTGTGGGACTAGCCGAGAGGCAACATGTTTCAGACCCAAGTGATTATTTAAAATGGTACGAATCGACTCGTGAGACACAGAAAGTTCGGTAGCTATCTCTCTCAAACTTGAATGAGGATTTTCAATCACTGTTTCCATCACTTTTGCGATGTTAACTTCAGTTGGAGACGTTGATGGCCAACCAGAGCGAGACAAATCTTCCATCACTTCTCGACCGTTTTTCAACGTTTTGTACCACTCAGAAGCACGTTTTTTTGATAAAGTCGATTCACCGTAAGCCTTCTGTAACATTTTCAGTGACTCCAAACACGAAATTCCATTGGCGATGCAAAATTTAAGACAAACTCTTTGTTCGATGTTTTTGTCCATTATGAAATTCGCAATATACACTAGAATGATATAACTAAAAACAGCACTGTATTTAATCCAAATAACAGAGGCAACTCAAACTCCGCGCCAAAATGGAAAACAGTTGTGCCAATCTAACAAAAACAAAAAAAAACAAATAATTGAATTTGGAACCATAAACAAATCATCCATTCCCGATACTTTCTTGGCAGAGTAGTACATGCATATGTACAAATATTGTACAACCTGTATGTAGGCTGTATACATAAGTACTGAGTGAAAAAGAAGAAAGTGTGTTTTATTATTTATTATGATTTCCACATAAATTAAAAAAAGAAGTTCGTTCTTTGTTGACTTTTAATATTTATTTTATATTTTTAGTTCAACATGTGAGTTATATTTTAAATGGTTCATGTGTGGTAGCAATAAATGAATACAAAAGGTTAGCCCATATTTGATTTAAGCCTAAAATAAATAATGAAAGGTTTTAGTTATACATCTAGTTAAAAGATATTGTTGGTATACTGATTGAAGAATCACACTACAAAGTAAACGAACTCATAGGAAATTGTAGTCTGGGAATAATCTTCTCAGAACGTGGTTTAGTGTCTTCGTGAACATTGTATTTCAATATGTTTTAAAATAACATTTAAAAAATTGAAAATGACTGATATTTTGTGTAGATTCTACATAATGCAGGTTTTCTTTAAAGACTACATTTGGGAGTTGACGTTTTGAAGTGCCTTGTAACTAGGTAAAAAACATACATGTGTACAGAGAAAATAAAAATCCTTGCATACACAGTTCGCCTCCTCAAATTTCATCATTCTCCCTTACACAGTTTTGCTGAGGTATGCGAGTGCTTTTGACTTTTCAATCGACTAACACTTTGACTAATTTAGTTCATGCTTTTAGAACTGTAGACACTTGAATAGATTAATTTGCTTTGAATAACGAAATGGCGGCCAATCGGGTTATTTGATTTATACATATGTGTGTCGTATTTATAGGTATTTGCAGGTGGACTGGCCTATTTTGCTTGCTTCACTCAAATGAAATGACATATAGCCTTTCATTTCTTTATATTTATAGCTTTAATACGATTTAAATCAAGCATCGATAAATGAAATAATAAATGCCTATATAAAAATATACGTTATATGTCGCACAATCTAACGTTCCCATTATTGGTATAAAGAAGAAAACAACTGGAATAATATTTAAAATGAAATAATACATGTACTATGTTATAACTTCAAAAAAGGAGGAGGTTTTCAATTCGTCTGTATGTTGTTTTTTTTTGTTTGTTTGTTACCTCATAGCTCCGTCATTTATGAACCGATTACGAAAATTCTTTTTTCGTTTTATAGGTAATACTCCAGAGGTGGTCGTATTTAAATTTCACCGATATTGGAGCTTGGACTTCAAAGATACGCTAGATAACACGACCTGGTTATAACCTTTATTTATATTGATGATTCTCTTGTATATCGTTGCGCTCCGGAATTAGAATGAAGTCAATTGCAAACCTGCCCTAGATATTTATTTAGTTCAAGATCACTCAAAAGGGAGAAATAAAAAAAATTAAAAAAAAAAATTAAACCACCCTCAAAAAAAACACTGAAAAGTATAAAATAACAATCCTTTACTAATCAAAACTCAAGGATGTGATCTGAACTCAAGGTTTTGATTAGTAAAGGATAGTTATTTTATACTCTTCAGTGTTTTTTGAAGGCGGTTTAATTTTTTTTTTATAAAATTTTTTTTCACAAAAATATTTTACAGTATCAATATCACGGTTAGCAATAAATATCTTTTTTACAGACAAAGCTATTTTCTTCATTCTACTTCCATTCTTATTCTAGTAGATGCTCAACCAAAACAGCGTTCTGTTCCTAAGGATAATAGAATCAAATATCTACTGAAAATAAACACTGAGAAGGGACAACTTGCTCTTTAATGAAAGTAAATAAATATTCAAGTTGCAACATCTTTCCCGTCACAAAGTCTCTGTTTTGAGATATTTTGGGGTTGTAACAAAATCCTTCGGGACGTATTCAACCATTTCTGAAGTAAATTTATTGTTACGCAGTCTTTTGAGTAATACTTTAATAAGATTTAGTTTTTCACTTCTGTTTTCTATGCACATATGAATTTACTTTGCAAATGTAAAAAACTGTAATGTCACATGAAATATCGCTATGTACTTCAATTTACGTTGTTTTACGTGTTCTAAATGCAAAATCCCTGATGATTCATCGCATTTTATATGCAAATTAAAAAATACATTTGATGAATAACTGCTAGCCAAAACTAGACAATCTGAATATTACTGTTGGGTTTAAGCACATTTATATGCTGATCTACACATTGCGCTGTTATTTTACGTGTGAATAAATGAAACGAACTTGTGGGAAATTCATGATTAATAACTTCCGTTGTATTGGAAATTTCAGTGACTCAAATGCTTTTCAACTTCATTATGGTATCATTTCAGTAAATAATATTACGAGTCAGCAAATCTCTATTGATTTGTAACATAAATTTCAATCAGAATTATTACAATCCTACCTATATACGTTATACGTGATATTGTGTATGAGTGATGAATGGGTTGATTCCCATAATAATCAGAAATCATGGTAATTATTACTGGAAATATTACATTGAAATTATCATTGTGTTTTATATTAGAAGGGCAGAGTAATGAGAATATTATTATTATTTCATAAAATTATCGAAATGAACATTTCCTAAAAACGTACCTAATACTTGATTTTACCAATAAATTTGAATTTAAGACATCTTTTTACAACCTCGAGTTTCTATTTCACAAACATCTGTATTTTTGAACAAAGTATGTATTATATTTTGAACAACGTTTATATAATTTACTAGCTTTTGTTCGTGATTTCGTTTGCTTCGATAATGAAAGAAATGTGTAATAATACTTCACTAAAATCAATCCTGTATTTTCAGTGTTCAGTTGCTAAATCCTATTTTACTATAAAGACTGTAACCGTAAAGCATAACCTATTCCGAGTCGTTCAGAGTTGATGAGACTTCGAAACGCCGAAATTCGTGTCCGTATATATTCGTGTACCTGACTACGGCGAAGCAAAAAGGAGGGTTATTATTTAGACCGGTAGGTATTTACGTATGTGGGTATCTGAAATTGTTACGTATAAACTATTCAATGTTTATATTCTATTAAGTAAACTACTTACAAGTAATATATTTTAATGTATTTAATACATATTCATAGTGATCATCAGAGGATAGCCGTGGTTGTATCCCATCTGCCCTAACAAAGAATACAATCTAACAATAGTAAACGATTATAAGGTTTATGGCAAAGTGGACACGTTATGTATTAAGTACATTAAAATATGTAACGTGTAAGTTGTTTATTTAATAGACTATAAACATTGATTTGTTTGTACGTAACAATTTCAGATGAGAATATTTTCTTGACATACTTTTTAGAGCGTGATTTTTCAGTAGTTGGGTTTTAGTTTCTGAACTTACTTTTTTCTTCATTTAAAGTAATCAATTTAATAAGCATTAGACTCTTATTTAACGAAAAGTAACAAAACAGATGCAAAATCATGTCATCTGGATGTTACTAGATGTTTTGTTTTTGATCCTCTACGCTACATTTTTATCAAGGGAAACTAGTTTAGTAATATAGGAATTATTATTCATTTAAAATTGCCCATCTTAAGTAATTTATAGCAAGTGAAGAAAGTAGGTACAATCAATAGAACTGCTTACATACCGTAGCGTAAACAAATTCTGACGTTTTCATCGGCGTTTCTCTTTCTTGCAAAAAGTACTAGAACTCCGTACCCATACAAGAGCTCTTCTATTGCTTAAGGTGACCTTGTATGTCATCTATTAAATAGAAGAAATCATAGTTTTTAATAGATTATAGTTTTTCAAATAACCTACTACGAGTATGCATGTGCACAAATGGATGTAGTCAAAAATTCAAAAGCACTTACACTAATCATTTTCAAAAAAAAAATGTATTCGATAAACAGACACAAGGACGGGAGAAGTGAGGTTGTCATTTTATTTAGATTTTCTATTTTTTACATTTTTGGGAGTTCTAAAGTACAATAGTGATAGGATATTCTGTTTTTAAGTTTGTAAGTGAAAAGAATGGAATATGCTTAAATAAATATGTGTAGCTGAAGTTCTCGCGCTCTTCCAAGAAGTCCTATAAACCTTCAGTAAAGTCTACTATCACTTTACTGTAGGAGTTTTACGATAACGATTCTACTAAATACAATACGTGACATTGGTAAATGCGCTAATCTGTGCGCATTGCCATGAATAAAGAAAAAAATAAAAAATAAATAAACAGACACAACGCTTTTACTATTTTATAATAATAGCATATAAATAGATATACAAGTATACATAGATACAATTTGATGAAGACGACATAGCAGCTATTTCGTTAATTCTATATTTTAAAACAAATTAAATCAAAGTAACGCTTTATATCGGACCAAATGGCAACTTCATTTTCATACTCCAAAAGCTAATCGCATTTTTGGCACACATTCAAGCCATATTTTCTCGCTGAGCCGGCTTGTAAGCTTTTTTACTTAAACCACTGACGGTTATAATTTATTTAGTTTTCATCAGTAAAATTGGAAAAACGTTCGACGCTATTCATAAAAATTACTATGAATACATAACATGGGAAATAATAGGAATTATTGACTCTTCATTAATTGTAATATTTCAATAACCGGACTAAGAAAAGAGGAGCGATAAGGAGGAGCGTGTAAATTGCTATCGCTTCACATTTATCATTTTGGATTATCTCCGGTGTGTCATTGACATGTGTCACAAAAAACTCTATTCCATTATATTGCCGTATCTCGAGCCTTTGCATTGTGTATGCGTATCGCATTTGGTAGTACGGATGTATTACCACTACCACGATACGATGGGATACGATGCGTGATACACCAAATGCCATCGCGAGTTAGTTTTTCCTCAATCGTCAAATGGAACAAATACGCGCGTTACGAAAATTAGATTGGAGTCCAATCGTTACTTTTTCTCCCGTTTTTTTATATTTCTCGAATAAGAATTTAGTAGCGTTCACAGTACAAAACATAACCCTGATACACTGACTCGATACGATATTATTGACCAGATATACCCACTTTTATCCTATTTTTTTAATGTTGACTTTAATGTAAACAGACAAGAAACTCGCCAAAATTTCGCTAAATTTTCACTGCACTCTACTTCCAGCGTATCACAAGTAGAACTCTTATAACACTACTTTTCTGTTATGTACACGAAACTATGAAATATGCACAAATAACACTAATATCATTAAATATAGTACAGCATTAAAAAAAAATAGATTATTTATCAAACTTTTATTTTTAATTTCAAATGATATGATAATGATCAAATTAGTATCATAAATCAGTCGCTCTAGTATGTGAGCGACACGATTCATTCAAAATGTAAGACAGAATATCAACAGAAGACTACCATTGTTTACGATTTGCGAACAATAATATTCTCCTACTCTTTATGTTTAAGTATTTTTTTAAAATAGAAATTTTTACACTTATTGTGATGTTTATTACTCTTTTAATTGTTAGTGCTTTTATTGAAGCACAAATACTCAAACGGAAAAAAATTCTATAAAAGTTTTTTTTACTAATAACTGATAATTATGACAACTGAATCAATCATTTGCGAACTAGCTCATCTCTAGTTTTGTTATAAATGTCACAGTTACCACATTTGTTTACATTAAGGACGAAAATAAAAAAAAATAGGAAATACAGAGTATGACAGGGTTGCATGAGTGTGACTGACATAAAAAAAAGTGTTATTGTAAAAATACTATGAAAAACAAGCGTATAACGAAATAAACTACGCAGCATCTTATTCAAAGCAATCTTCGTAGAAAATGCTTGTTAGGCTCTGCTGTCTTCAATTTTTCAGAAATTTCTCAACCACAAACTATTTACGAATTTAGAAAGGCATATCTCACCAACTATTGACTTCAAAAAGGTAAATTCGAAACCTCCATAGCATATTTTAAGACGTATCTAAAGATATTCCACGCGCTTATTTGGACAGGAATTTGTTTTTCATCCTTCTGTTACATGCATGGAGTGCCGTCCCAGATTATATTATTTCTAAATTAATGAAGTAAAATAATAAAATATTAAATCAGTAAATCTGAATAAAATAACTGTGCCATATGGACAAACAGACGGACAGACAGACCGGACGAAATTAAATATTTTTAAGGATCTGTTTTTTCTCAAATGGCAAAAAACAGACCTTCAAAAATGATTAAGTTAATGCATTTTAAGTTGTGGAAGTTGTTGAGTCGGAAAGTTGACTGTTACTTTGTTTAAATGTTTGTTTATACAGAATAGAAGAAGAAATAAAAAGAACTGGCAAATAACTATTACAGATAGTGGAAATATATTGCTTAATCTCGATTTGTATCGACACCTCGTCTAAAGTTCTTACTATGTATTTACTTCAAAAATTTATTTTCCTCTGTACTTACAAGGAGCTTTATAACATTGCATACACTTTCATATATAAAAAATATATTATATTCTATAAACATACATTGAACAATTTATATAAATCTTAAGAAATTAAAAGAAGGAGCTCATGAAATTGATCGTGGTGATATAAATATATTTTTAATAAAAAAAATGGGAACGGTTGTTTGACTATAAACATGTCCCGGATGAAATCATGTGCAGTGGCGCAGGTAAGACGACGTAAATAAATTTCTGTGCAGGTCTCTCTGAGAACGGTAATAATAACATCAAGTAAGTACCCACACGAACGTTAAAAATGTCATGCTCACAGAAATTCTTAATAAAGTAACTCAAATAACGTACCAAATATTCAGTAATGAATGAACGTACGTAGGAGATTTCTTCAGAATTATTTATATCATGAAATACTTTTCCGAGAAGATTTTCGTATTCGAAACATGCAATTATTTGCAAACAATATAAAGTCGTTATAATAAATCTAGAAAATAGAAACTGTTTGTTTATATAATCTATTTTTTCATATACTTATGCGATTTAAAAACTCGTCGTATAATTTCCTTAATATCTTTACGCCGTATCCCCTACGAGGTAGTCAGAGAGGACGGAGCACCAAGCGTTGCGATCCTTACATACTTCTTTCGCTTCCTCAAATCGCATCATTTTCCTCACACATTTTCGCCTAAGTATGCGAGTGCTTTTGACATTTCCGTCGGCTAATATTTTAGCTATTTGATCTTCATAAGTCAGCCTTGGTTTTCCTTGGCCTCTTTAAACACTCACTTTCGCTCTATAGATTTTCTTCGTCAGTCTTTCATCACTCATTTTTTCTATGTGTCCGAACCCTGTTAGCATTTCAGTAACACTGTCGTGAAAGTCTGCCATACTGCGGATCTCTTTATTGCTTATCTTGTTTAATTTCCTTAATCTATCTCTTAAAATAAAACATTACGTGACAAGCTTTTAAATCGCATAATAACATGAACATACTTATTATAGATAGTACTATTATTGATGAAACTTCCATAGATCATCTATGTTCAACCTTTATCCGCATTTAGGATTTACACAACGTCGCATATGGGTTTTATGAACTTCTTGATTTATTTTTTCTTTTTTGTGCATTTCAATGAAAGCTTTTCTAAGAACTTTTTTTTTACTTTTGTAATAAATAAAAATAATGTTCACCTGTTCTTTCATTCGCTTCCGAACTCATTCAATTCAAACTCTATTGTGGTATGACAGCGCCATATCTAGGATAGTTAAATCACCTTGGTACTGTAAGCCTACGCAGCTTCCCACTAGACTAGATGCTTCAATAACATCAATACAGCTTCATGTATATATGTATTATGCACTAATTCAAACTGTTAGCGAACATGGATCAGAAACTAGATTAGTAGTTGATATTGAAGTAGCACTTAATATATGTAGGTATAAGTTTCGAGCAATTATTCGTACATAAGTTCAATGTCAATCGGCATCGCACTGGTTTGGCTTCAGAGAGTACGGGAAATTTTACCGGTAGACCTTTTAGCTGAAAGTTTGTTTTTAGTCTTATCAAAAGAGGTGGTTCGTTAACTTTTTAAAACCCAAACTGACTATGAAATGAATATTTCGAACTCAAATCGATGTTCTATGAATCCTTTCTTCCAACTTCTGAGACTATAACTTTGTCTACTATGTATACTACTACGTACTACTACTACTACGATGTATGTTGTATATTATAAAAACGGTATGTTTTTGATGGTTAGTTTTATCATACAAAATACTACTGAACCAATCAAACTCAAGTTCAATGTGTACGTACGAGGTGGCTGTACATCTAATCGCATGACTACATAATTTTACCTATTTGAACGGCTACAAAGTAGGATCTCACTGTTCGCGGGCCGCCTAACGAGTACTATGAGAGATTTTACAATTTGATAGTTATTTTTATATTCAGGTACATAATATTTCTAACGACACTTTATATGGATTTTAGGGATGTAACAAATAAAAAAAAATTGTATACGTTGAGATGTATATAATGCAATATTTTCTAAAGCGATGAAGAATGAATGAAAATATCAACTTTCGTGATTTTTACATTTCTTCAGTTTCACTATTCTTTTCATGTATTTGCATGCACTAGTTATTTACTTATTACAACTTTTCAAACTACAATCAACAACAATTGCAATAATTCGAAACTAATAATTATTGTCTTTTAGTTAGTTTTTATTCCTGTTTTAATATTTCAAGCTTTTATTTAGAAAATAAAAAATTATAACATTGAGATCATTGAATCAGAAATCTCGTTTAAAGTACATAAAATTACTACTACATAAGAAAATTATGCGTATCTAGCGTTCTTTTACAATGTTATCTATTTTCCGAACGAATTATTGTTAAAATAAGGTTTTAAGTTGTTAAATAACGCTATATTTTCCATTTTTTTCTTTCCCAATTATGATCAAAATGTAATAGTAACAAATTACGGAATTGTAAACCCGAAGTTATGTGCTCAAATTAGTGACAAAATACAAAACAACCGGCAAACGCTACGCATTCGAACAAAAGCCTCATCGCTTCCACCTAATTAAACAGATGGATTCAATTTAGTACGAGATTCAATAAACGAGCGTATTTAGAAGTTAGAACGACTCAAACTGGAATCATTCCACGTCCATTAGCTCAACTTACAAAATAAACAACCAGTTGGCCACAGTATATTAATTACACAACATATTTCAAATTTCTTGTTATAACTGCACTGTGCATTAGTGACTCTTTAAAACGAAGTACTATAATATATGTATTATGTTAAAATAAGAAAATTTTAAGCAAATTGTAATTATGAAGTTATCTCATAAATAATAATTATTACATCCTATTACTTAGACACTTTTTTACTTGCTTTTGTAAAAGCAAGTAGACTTTTACAAGAAATGTAACTCAGTTCTTGGTGATTTTGAACTAATACTAAAATAAAATGGAAATTAACAATGCTATTGAAAATTATTTACTATGTCGTTCCATGTAAATGAGGAAATTGCCTTCTTTAAAATTTAAAGAGGATGATTTTATATACCAAATACTTAGTTACATTAGAAATAACTTAATGCTTTATTCGCTATTCAAATGAATACAACATATTATTATGTATATAGTGTCTGTACAAGGCGTCTAGTAATTCCTTTTCCAAAGATTAATGGTCAGTAGAGTGATTTATTACATACTAAAACCTAGAAATCAAATAATAATAGATAATAATGAAAGATTTCCGACTACTTTAAAAGTTATTTAAAAATATAACATCCACACTAATAACTCTGTCCTTCCATACTACCTAAAAATCACGAAATAAATATCTACATTCATAAATCTGTTGTCCATTTATAGTTCGAGTTCTATTAAACTTATTCTTACAGCACCCTCTTTTGGGGGAAGCATCTATTTTACATAGTTTAAGATAGATAGGTAAGCCCTTACAGTGAAAAACTACCGCGCGATATTTTCACAGGTTACCTTACATAATCATGATACGGTGTGTAGCCTGCAATAGTAATTTAAAATCGACTCGAAAAAGTCTGTGGTTCAGCCAGACTTATTTATGCGTTGCGAACTTTTTTGACACGAACGTTTTGACATATACATAAATACAGAAATAAAATGTTCGTTGGTGAGAGCATCATTTGAGGACGGCAGGATCGACTAATTTTTTTTTAAAATTTGAAATAATCAGATTAAGGTTTTTAGGGAAACAAAAATAGGAAAAGTCAAAAGCACTCCGCATACCTAAGTGAAAATTTGTGAGGAGAATGATGAGATTTGAGGAAGCGAAAGAAGTATGTAAAGTACGTAAAGACCGCGACGCTTGGCGCTCTGTCCTCTCTGACTACCCAGTTGGGGATACCGCGTAAAAATATATATGTATGTAAAAATGGGAAAAGTTGCCTAGATAATTAAAAAACTCGGGAAAAACCGAAATTACATTTTTATGGAACTTGAACGATCACAAATTTATTTAAATTTAGACAGGACGTCTATTGGGTCAGCTAGTTGGGAAGTAAATTTCATGAGAGGACAAACAGGCAAATTGTTTTTGTAAGATTTTGCTTCCAGTTCCAGTTCCAGTGCAGTCTTTTGTATTCCATACATTTAATGAACCGTGCACAATTTTTTCCACGATGTATAATGGATAAAGTAAATGGAATATAATTTAACAAGAAAAAAACGCACGTTGGTTCGCACAGTGCAGCCTTATTGTTAGCATGAAAATTCACTATACGTACTGTGACTTTGAAGTTAAATATGTAGTATTATTATCATTGAGGTTTGTTGTAAAGCACTATGACACTTATGCAATAGTAGATAACAGAGCCACAAGAAAAGTTAGTACAATTCTATAATAATAACTCCTTTTGTGGTCATAAAAGTAATATGCGAGACAAAGCACAAGAGTGATATTATTATGAAAAATTTTTGTCAAACGACCTCAATGTTGAAAAATTTGTAATAAAGCGCAATGCCAAGTCAATGTCGGAAACGAGGTTTAAAACGGGATTTCTTACAAAGTTAAAAACAAAGCTGAATTGTAGTAGTTTTATACTTTGAAACATTCAACCTATGTAACTTAAAAATACGATAATTTTACGCATGTTTATTTTACGAAGATAGTTTTAAAGAATTTCAATAAAGATTTTCAATAAATACACTAGAATTCTTAAAAACAACTGGTATAGGTGAAGGGTTAGCGCCTACTCTATCTACTCTGAACAGGAAGTGGTATGAAAAATGTGTGTATGTATTTGTATACTTAGTATAAAGACGTAGTATACCTATCTTACTTAATATCTGGCCGGTGGTCAACGCATCAAGCTTCTAAGCCAGGGATTTTTTTTCTTTTTTAATACTTCAGATGATTATACAAATTATGTGACCAAAAACCAAGCAACGCCTAGTCTCTAAGCCAATTTAGAAAAAGTTCATTTCTTATATTGAACTAACTGGGTATCAAACCGAGCTCTGGCTTGTCCGTTGACTGATCCGTTGGTGCCACAACTTACAGGTTCTATTCAGTATAATTTCGGGTTGTAAACACATCTAATTGTCTGAAGTATTTTTTATTACCGTTATTCTACTTATCATAATTTATATATTTATTTAATACTTACTTGATAACTTAATTAAAATAACATTAATATGAAACACATGTCAATAATAAAAAGTATTTTACATTTTCATGTCGTACCCTTATGTATTCAAATACAAAATAATACCTACATTAAACTTTAACTGTGGACGTGGAGTCTCACAGGTTCCGCGCGATTACCGAATTCCTAGAATCGAAAACTTCCCCCCGCTTCGCTTCCGCCGCACCCCGAGCACCTCAGTAGCTTTTGTTTTAGTAGTGAAACCCGCTAGGAGTACAGCAGGTTTAAAAAGGCCAAATTAGATGAATCATAGTAATATCTCTATATGATTCATATTTAAAATTTCAAAATGGTCACTTAAGTGACGATTCATAATATGATTCGCCAGCGGTTCATATTTTTATTTAGCAATTTATCTGTTAGACAGTTTTTCATGGGAATTCGTAAAATGGTTTACAAAATATGAATTGTATTAGTGTCAAATAGCAGAATCATTACAAGTTACTCAAGAGCAACATCTAGCAATTCATTTTACAGAGACTTTTGAAAAATAAATTAATAATAGCAGATTGAAACGATCACGACAAAAATCAGAGACGTTACCGGATGTGTGACACGTGAGTAATACTCATCGCACGATCGGATCGCGTCTGTCAGACTGCATGTCCATTGTTGTCGTACAAAATATTTTTAGATTATAATTTCGTTCTTTTATATGTCGAAGCAGATACACCAGAAGGGTTAAAAATATGTGTGACGTCAGCATTACTGACGTCACTAGTATTTCCTTTTGAATTCATTACAAAAATCACTCAATCACAATAACTCACAACAATTTATTTAAAACTGTATTTACAATCGTTACTCACTATCACTATCTATAATCTACGAACTATAAACTAAATATCACCATGTACAGGAGAGATCTCTAAGTTGTCACCACACGTCCGCACTGGTTGAGAGCTGGAGCACAAGAGATCTCTTCTTTTTTACTCGTCAGTACAAGAAACCGCAATCACCCTCATGTTTCTATTATTAAAAGCAGTTGTCAAGCAAATGACACTTTATAGTTCATTTACCCTCAATTACCTATTTCTTGCTTTGACGTGACAAAATTAACACGAGTCTAGTTTATTTTACAATTAGAAATTACATACCTTCGATAGTTCATTAATTAATGCATTAATTAAATATTGACAGTGAATTTCATCTTATAATTTTATTTTGCTTCAACGCAAGACATTCTTGCGCCGATATATATTTTTTTGAAAATAATGGCTGAAAACAGTCATCAGCCTAATTAGAAACGAAACCCGAGAGTTATTCAGTTGAGCCCTCGAAAAAAAAATTATTAGTAGGCAATCTGTATTTTGAAGAGGAAATCAGTGCTCTGATGATTGAACAATCAAATTATTTAAAAATCGATCAAATTCATTAAAAATCGTTGTAAGCGAGTTAAGACACCCGATAATACTACAAAAATCTCTAATTAAAGGATAAAATTTACCCGCCAGAATAGACCTGAACTACCAAAAGAAGTTGCAGTTGATTATAAAGCGAATTCTGATCTCCAGGTTGAAAATGTCAAGAGTCAAGAATCTGGTCAAGGTAGATGAAAGGCACGCAAATTTTGTCCACCTAAACTGCATGAAATGACTGTCTTGGATGCTGCAAACCCGTATGCTTGTAATGTTCTCGCCGCTTATACAACAATTGCTAGTAATTAATGTCAAATTAGGCCATTCCCAGGATTTTTATTTTTTGTTGTTATGAAGTAACTTATAGTTTTTTGAAGCTTTATGTAATAGATTTAAAATAAAAGATGTTAATTTTGTATTGTTAATGTTAACTGTGAGATGGGCCACAGGCCCTCTTACTCTTACTGTACGAAATACAACAGCAGTAGATGCTGTTATTTCACGACGATATTCTATGAGAGGGTGGTATTTCACCAGGCGAGCTGGCCCAATTTGTACTGCAATGCAGCATGGCTCTACCACACATGTCCACAGTTAAAAGTTAATTGTAATTTCAGTTTAATTTTGTTCAAAGCTAGTCAATATCAAAACATTAAATACGAATTACGAGTAAATTTAAAGTCATGAATTCCCATGATAAACATATTTATCAAAGTTTTAAATATAAATATAAAAAGAAACGTTTTGAAGTTATAATACAAGCGTTGTATGCTTTTTCTGTTGTCAGAAATAAAAACGAAAGACTATGTTCTACAAATTCACGCCAAAACCGTTTGTATCCAACCGTCTCGGTCCTATAGTTAAATTCACAGTTTACACGTATACTTGACACATGAATCACATGTCATGGACATGTATTAAATTTTTTGAAATCATGTGAACCATGGATGTGAGAATACAGAACATACAATAACGAAATATCCCTTTCATGACATTTTACTGCATCTTCCGGGAAACGAAATATTGTTGCGTCAAAAAATAAATCCATTTCCTGTCGGAAAATTTTGTACATATTTTAGATATCAAATTGTTGGGGTACCGAAATGCGTCACCTTTTTAAAATATGACCGTCATTTATGTAAGGCTTCTGCTCACACTGCTGAAGCAAGGGGAATACGTGAGACTTTTGCATAATTCCGGTCGACATTATCTAGCCTTTTAGGAACTTTGGTCGCTTTGGAACGACGCCATATTCTGGAGTCAGGAAATATGTAGCACTATGTCTTAGGTCTGGAAGCTTAAGTCACTTTAAAGTGTGAATGAATTGTAACTATTACATCGTGCTCTAATTATTATTTGTGTACTTCCATAGCCTTCCGTAAGCGTTGCTGATATGGTTAATACAATAATATTTATTACTTAATCTTCTTATGGTCTGCACAGATGACGGGCTATCAACCTATCACAAACACCTACTATCAAAAAAATTAAACCTGCTTGAAAACAAAAAAAAAAAAATTGAAAAGTACAAAATAACTATCTTTTACTAATCAAAACTCAAGTACAATAGAAGTAACTATAAGTACGATACACATACCTATATAATTAAATTTGTTAGTTCCTGAAGTCTAGCCAAGTCTACCAAACTAATAAGACTTTCTGTTGTTGCAAATTGATTTGGCATCGACTTCAATAACTGTTAAATTTAATTATATAGATATGTGTATCTTATTTATAAAATTAAGTTTAAATAGTATTTGAGTTTTGATTAGACAAGGATAATTATTTTGTACTTTTCAGTGTGTTTTTTGAAGGCGGTTTAATTTTTTTTCTTAAAATTATTTTATTTTTCCCTTGAGTGATCTTGACCTAAATAAATATCTAGGGCAGATCCGCTATGAACTTTTTTCTAATTCTGGAGCGCAGCGATATACAAGAGAATCATCAATATCAATAAAGGTTATAACCAGGTAACCATTTAATGTATCTTCGAAGTACAAGCTCCAATACCGGTGAAATTTAAATGGGACTATCCCTAAAGTATGACCTACTACACAACAAAAAAATTTTCGAAATCGGTTTATAAATGACGAAGTTATGATGTAACAAACATACAAAAAAAAACAAAAAACATTCAGTTGAATTGAGAACCTCCTTTTTTTGAAGTCGGTTAAAAACGCTGCTGATGATACGAATTTATTGCGCTTTGATGCTTTGTCCACTCGGAATGGGAAATAGCGTATTAATATTTTTATTTAAAAATCTAATTTCTCACAGTATCCCAATATATTTATGGAATATTCCAAGAACATCCCGAGGATAAAATTGCAATTTTAATTATATTCCTATTACTGTTATAAAAACCGAGATAGAACAAAAGAATTTAGTATGAATCGAACTTTACTTGCTAACACTAGAAGAAACATCTTTGATAAGAGTAAAAGAACGTTAAATTCGCCATTAATGCCGATATTGTTTAACGAAATGTCTAGTGAAAGTTCAGCAACCAGCAAGTTAATTTACTTCAGTGTATTCATTGGTCTCGTAATTGATTGTCATCTGCTAAAATTATTTGCAATAGACATCAAAACTGTTCTTTACTTCGCTAGTCCTGCAACGAAGAGCGCTTAAAAAAACCAAGTTTTATTTTTCATTTTTTTCAGCCAAGTATTTGGACAACATCAATGAAAATTTTTACTCCTCAATAAATATATTATGATATTTGTTTTATTAGCAAAGACTACAATTTATATATTATATATGCCACGCGAAAAGTTTAAAATAAGAGTTACAAGAAAGAAAACTAAGCCAGTTAAAATTACATACAACTCTGCATAATTAGTCCTCTTTCTGTGCTGCTAAACTTTAAGTATTGTGCAAAAACTCCATTCATCTTGTATCCCATTGGAAGTTCGTTTAATGTGCCTAATATGCCGTGACTTGGCAAAACTCCGGCTTACAGTTTATCGTCATAGTTTCTATTATTTTGTGTCATGACATCCACTTTCCTTATAGCCTCTGCGAACTACTGAGGTGCTTATCCATCAGTTTTTAGACCGAATTTCACATAAAACTGTTTCTGAATGGTAAGAGATAAAACTTGTATCGTTTAATCGCTGGTTATTTTGTTTTCTTTTTAAAATTACCAATATCTAAATTACCTATAGTTAAAATAGCTATAATGACGCTTTTATCGTGACTGTCGGTCCGTATTACACAATCAACTTATTGAATCATCTTCAACCCCGGAATTAAAACTAATAAACTGGTCAAGTACGTGTAGCGGACCACGCACAGTGAAGGGTACCATAGCCGGGTTGCACAATATTCATGTAATCATTTAAAAACTTCGTTCGAAAAAATTTTATCAGTGTTAAGTTTTTTTTTTCCGAACTGAACGATGGTCGATTCGACGAACAAAAGCATCTAGCAATTGTTTTTACTTCGTCCACAGATTTACCACTAATAGATATCGTCTTACACCCGTCACGAATTGTTAAAATTAAAGAAATAAATGGCGTAAGTTTCTAATAAAAAGGGATAGGCATACACATATTTCGTCTGTATCGGAATGCTCAATATTTTAAAACCACTATGTTGTTGCATTTGACACACCTACGACCAATACAAATTTTTGTTCGTTAGTAAATACTTTTAAGTTTTTCAATTATTTTTAAATTTTATAGTTGAAAAGTTAACACAAAACATTTTGTAAATATGTGTGAAATAGAGACTCTTTTGGGCGTGATGGTAGAATGCAGTATTTTAGCCTGCGAAGGTCGGTTTGACAAGTATAGGCTGTCAAAGCGAGAAAGACTACATAGTGGCTACATCAACGTAATATCTGTTAGAAGTAGATCTGTGACTTCAACAAATTGATTTGACTTTGACTTTAATCGACAATAAAAATAAGCTTGTATTTCATAACGTTTCTCAGACACTGATAAATAAAGTTTCTACTAGTGCTGAGCGTGTAACCAAAAACACTCCATATTTGGTTCCGTTTTTTGCCATTGGTCTACGGAACCCTAAAAATGATGTAATGGGAACTTTACTCATTTATTTGTTATTTTTAGGGTTCCGAACGTAAAAGAAAAAACGGAATCCTTATCACTGTATCTTATCTCTTTGTTGTTCCTTTGTTCGTTTGCCAAGACCCTTTAACAGACAAGACGCGTAGTGGCGTAAAGATGAAATAAAAACCGAATATTAAGGCCTGCGGTCTCTTGGAAGCGTGAAAAGTTCAAGCTTCTAAGTAAAAGCAATCGCAAAGTTACGGTCATTTATGTTACATATTCCGATACTCGCAAACTCGCTCATCAAAAACTATAAGGTATTTCCTGTTAATCTGTAATCAAAAAATTTGGCAAGAAAAAGTTTTCACAGCATAAGTAATGGAAAAAATCCAAATGTCGTTTTAATGTAGTCATAATATATCACATAAAAATATTTTTTTACTATTTCAAACTTACTGTGCATTGGCCGTGATGATAGAGCAACGTTTTTTTTTCTCTACAAATTTAAGTTTATCCTTCGAACAAACTTACCACGTCGTTACAACAATATTCATTTACTTTGCCTATAATCTATCTATTAAACTAATAATAATTAATAATAATTGTTATGGTGAAAGTAGATAGTTATCTAACTACTTTCACTGTTATTTTATTTTCGCTTTATCATACAGCAATACATACAAGTGTCAAACTTACGTTACTACACGATAAACAGTAAAAATCAGTCAAATGTGAGTCGAGCCCTGCTAAGGCTCCTGAACTGAACGAAAGAAAACGCTTCTTTTTCGTAAATACATAACACAATATAACGTAAACGTAACACAGTAAGATGATACGGAACCCTCGGTGCACGAGTCCGATTCACACCTGGCCGTTTTTGTTTATGTAACTTATACTTCGTCAGAAATATCTACAAAACCCATAGCAAATGAGTTTCCGACACGCTAGTAAAATAATCGAAGCTTTGGTTAATTATAAAAAAATATTATTTTATTTCCTACTAGGGGTTACATTAATACTTAAGCTAGGCAAGTATATACAGAGTACTACAGCTACGCAATGAGTGAAGGAACAAGGATTCGGGGGCTTATAAACTAGTCTTATCGCTAGTACGAGTCATGCAGTGGGTGTGCAGAAATGCGTGAGTTCCTCTCGAAGTAATGCAGTCGGCGATAATCAGGACATTGCTATCCTGTTGCAGATATGGGTTAGGAATCACGGTGAACGCATTCCATGCTAATGCGTTTGTTGACAATATATCTTCGTGTAACTGATAGGGGTTCATATCGTTGGGGTGAACTCATTCTATGATAATGCCGTCGGAGGTATTTTGATATAACATCGCTCTTGAGCGATGTTGTTGAGTAATTGTAGAGGCTCTTTGCTCGCTCGTTTCCGATTGTTTTACTTGTATTATTACATACTCGTACTTGGGACGCAGCGATAAGTTTTTAAATGAATTATTATTATTAAAACTAATGTTCTTTTAGTTCTCTTTTATCAAACTTTAAAAAACATCAAATCTGTACTATTTAATAATATAAAGAGAAAGAGTGAATTTTACGAGTTTGTGTATATGAGTAACTACAGGACATATTTTAATATATCTTTATTTCTTTCGAATACATATTATGTAATCGACCCGGACGAAATCGGGACGAGCATATTAAAAGATAAATTAAAATTTAATATCCACTGATAAGAAATATCATTAGCAGGTACCAAAATAAAGCTATGAAATTATATTTCAATATTATGAGAAATTTCAGCGATGTACGACAAGTTTACTAACTTGCTAACCCTACTGTTAAAGTGTAATTCTTTCAGAGGGTAGATATTAGTGGATATTCTACTATTCATTACTCTTTAGGTTACATTCTCTAATCATATTTCGTGTCCGCTGATTTTTTAATTTATAATAAAATAAAATTCCCGAATTGTAATTATTATAGTCGGCCCGGGGAACCTTGATCCCTATGACACTGACAGTTATTCCGACGACACAACCTTGTAGTGGCGTCACCGTTACATTAAAATCGAATTGGAGGCGTCTAAAAATGACATTTATTAATTTTAGGTAGATATATGCCATTACAATGATATTCCGTTGGAATTATAACAATTCTTAACATTTACAAGAAATTATCTCAATCAGACTTTACGTTTAAGTCCTACAAAACTTACTTCGTTTGGAAGATATCGACTAGTGCCGAAAAGTATCGCTAAACAAATGTCGATAATGTCCTTTTCAGTGTTCACCAACAATAACAAAATAGCAACAAAAACAGAAAACAACAGTACTAACAAACAAAGGATTCCGATAACAGAAAAAACACGTGGCGCATACAAGGCGTTAGCACTCGTACTGAAGTAGCAAATTAACGATCGCGGCGTAGTGACAGATCAGATAGTGTTGCTATAAGTAAAAATATAATTCACATCGATTTTCAATGTTAAAATTATACATTTTTAAAGTACAAAAAAAATAGTTTGCATAATATATTTACCTATAATGAAATAAGTTTTCCGGGTACATTAAATGGGGATATCCTATTTTATAATAAAATATATAAATGACCTGGTTCCCATAACGAACGCGTGTTTACCGAGTAAAAAAGTATGACACGAAAATGAAACGGTTGCATTTTTATTTTTGGAAAACTTTCGTTTTACTTACTTAATCTATACCAAAAAACTTAAATCATTACAACAACAATATAACAAACATTAGAAATGCAGATTATATTTTTAAAAACATATTTACCAACGTGGCTGAATGCAAGTCACGCCTTTGCCTATAAAAAAGTTAAGTTACATCGACACGACCCATCACTAACATGAACTGTCATAGGGGTCAAGGTTCCCCGGGCCGACTATAGTAACATTGGTTATAACATTTTATATTTAATAAAAACATTTAATACGTGTAAAACATTGATCATTTTTACATAATACACCGTGCCCGAACAGCAACGGTGAGGCAAATGAGATAAGCTGACTCACCTGGGGGCCTAGACAAGTGACTCAATATTGTTGTAAAGCTAGTAGAATAGTGGTAGAATAGAATGATAAATACCACGTGATCTGGTATAACCAATTTTAAATTGATAGTCAAACATTACTATGTTGTAATTGTTAGCTATTATCAATATTCTCGATTAATCGTTCTAATCATAATCGTTAATAAATGGCAACACTGTTTTTTTGAAAGTGTTGCTACTTTCATAATAACGTGGTATTTTTGAATATCAGAAAATAAGTCAGTTGAGAAATTCACGAGTTAGCGAAAGCACGTCTTTTAATTATATCTCCTCATCCTATGTTTCCATCCAATTCAACATCCTAGAAGAACGAATAGTTATCATAATGTTTAATATGAAATGTAACGGGAGCTCTGATCATTATGAACACGTTATCAATTCTTCATCACAACTATTATGTACTTGACTATTCGACGCCTTCTCAACAACTGAACTCTTACAAGACCAAAATCAGGCTTTTATGCAGCCCCACTACACGCAGGAAATCCATTCTACCCTCGTTCTTGTTACTAAAATGTTACAAAATATCACACGTGGGTACTTTATGTGATTAAAATTAATGTGAAACTGACAGTAACTATTCAATCAAACGACTTTTCGTTTCGTACAGTCGTGTGAAAACCGCCGTATAAAATGTAGTCGAGTAGTAACGCCAGCGAGCGTTAGCGACACTACCAAGCGTCTGCCATTTGTCTAGCGACTCTGTACATACGACACATATTTCTTATCGGATAAGCTGCTTGGCCATCATTTCGTTAGAAAACAGCACCCACACACTTACATTTTATTTAATTTAGTATATTGTGTTTTAAAGTTCTGTGTAAGTGACAAGAATGGAGGAGATCTAATAAACATGTACAGCTGAAGTTCTCGCGCTCTTCCAAGAAGTATTTTATAACTTCAGTAAAGCCTACTATCACTTTACTGGAGGAGTTTTATGATAAGAAAAAACTAATTTACTTGTGATTCTACATGGATTCTACTTATTCTGTGTCTGTATACTAGCTTGTGTTAATGCGTAACATTGGCAAATGCGCTAATCATTCCAAATTTCCTTTTGAACCTACTGAATTGTTTCCTCGCTTTACTTGACGTTGGCAATGTACTCACTTACGGTGCCATTTAAAAAAAAAGTCTTTTCTTTTTTATTGCTGTAAATTTAATTTAGAATCTGAAAACAGAATAGTCACCAATCTAGTTAAAATTAACAATAACTCTCTTAGTTATTAACTCAAATTGGATTTTCTCATTAATAACCTTGACAAAATCGTACCTATAGCAAGTTGAGATTGGTTTCGAACAGTTGAAAGAGAGTTCCGGGTGAGTTTATAACTGAAATCGAAGTTTTACGTCATTAATTGATTATTAGCTGGTTGACCTTAATTATAAAGGACACAATGAAAGTTCACAACTTTGTGATAAATGTTTGAATATTTATCAGGAAATTATACAATTTTAATGAGTACCTTTAACAAATAGGATTTAGCAACAATAACAGTATACCTTCATCATTTCGGGCAAAACTCTCATAAATTGGGATGGAAATTGAGCGACACTTTCGTACTCCGTACTAGTGGTTAAAGTAGGTTATTTAACTACTTATTATAAACTAATTGTCGCTTGCGACTTCGTCCGCGTGGAATTTAAAAAAAAGTAGACTGTGTTAGTCCCCGGGGTTCGATATATCTCCAGACCAAATTTCATCAAAATTAAAAACCCCGCAATTAGTTTCTGTTTATTCTAGTTTACGTAGTCACGTTGTATGGCACGTACATGATGTTGAAAAGATATGAATTGTAAATTGTAATATAGTGCCTCACTCATCATAAGGCACAGGTAAACTTAAACAAAGATTCATAAGAAAGTCATAAAGTTTTGCAGAATTTTATTTCACGGTATTTACAAAGATAAGTGCCTGAACACAATGTAATGAACGCACAATTTTGTATTTTTTTATGACAAATAACGACTACGATTAGAAAAGTATTTTGCTGACGATTTTTAATAATATTTTAGGACTCCGCACATCCGAAGAACACTAAAACATAGCAGGTATTACAGATTTATAGAACAGAACCCTCTCTATGCGAGTTCAACTCACACTTAATTGTTTTTTTTTAATTTACCGTTAATGTATTAAATTAAATTTATAAACTCGACGCGCTCTTAGTCGGTTTTCTATAGTCAGTAGACGGCAGCCGTTGTAGTTGTGCCGACGACGTAAATTTTTTTTTTTCAATAAATACTTCATTAGAACCACTTTCATAGTTTCTAAGTTCACTGCTTACCACTTATCCTCATAATGAAAATGCGTTATGGTATACATACTAAGCCTTATGATATACAATAATACGTAGGCGAAAATGTGTGAGGAGAATAATGTGATTTGAGGAAGCAAAAGAAGTATGTAAGGATCGCAACGCTTAGCGCTCCGTCCTCTCTGACTACCCCGTTAGGGATACAGAGTGAAGATATGTACACTCTGTCAAGAAAGTACCGGAAAAAGATCAATAATACACGAAATGTTAGTTATTCATCCAAATTTATTTTATCACCTTCAAAGTATGCTCCTTCATCAACGATACACTTACGCCAAAGAATAATACAATCATCAAAACATTTTTTAAACGCTTTTTCCGGAATTGAGTTCAGTGCTTGCCGCGAATTCTCCTTTATGTCTTCTACCGAATGAAAACGGGTGCCAGGAAGTGGTAATTTAAGTTTAGGAAAAAGAAAGAAGTCGGCTGGAGCCATATCTGGTGAATAAGGTTGTTGCTCGATGGTATTTGTTGAGTTTTTAGTCAAAAATTCGTTCACAATGATGGGCTTGTGCGAAGGCGCATTATCGTGGTGCAAAATCCAAGAATTTTCTTTCCACAAATCTGGCCTTTTTCGTCGAATTTGCTCTCTTAAACGCCGCATAACACCCAAATAATATTCTTTATTTACCGTTTCACCTTCCGGCAAGAATTCCGAGTGCACAACACCGCGATAGTTAAAAAAAAACAGTCAACATGACCGGCTTTTGATCGACTTTGGCGTGGTTTTTTCGGTTTTGGTTCAGTTGGAAGGCGCCACTCCGAAGCTTGTTTACTAGCATGTCAAACTCGTAAACCCACGTCTCGTCGCCAGTAACAATGGGTTTCATGAATGTTGGGTCGGAATTGACTCGTTCTAGCACGTCATCAGCGACTCTTATGCGATTGAGTTTTTGGAGAAAATTCAGGTCTTTTGGGACTAGCCGAGCGGCAACATGTTTCATACCCAAGTGATTATTTAAAATGGTACGAATCGACTCGTGAGACACAGCAGAAAGTTTGGCGGCTATCTCTCTCAAACTTGAATGAGGATTTTCAATCACTGTTTCCTTCACTTTTGCGATGTTAACTTCAGTTGCAGACGTTGATGGCCTACCAGAGCGAGACAAATCTTCCATCACATCTCGACCGCTTTTGAACGCTTTGTACCACTCATAAGCACGTGTTTTTGATAAACTCGATTCACCGTAAGCCTTCTGTAACATTTTCAGTGACTCCGAACACGAAATTCTATTGGCGATGCAAAATTTAAGACTAACTCTTTGTTCGATGTTTTTGTCTATTATGAAATTCGCAATACACACTAGAATGATATAACTTAAAATAGCACTGTATTTAATCTAAATAACAGATGCAACTCAAACTCCGCACCAAAATGGAAAACAGTCGTGCCAATCTAACAACAACAAAAAAAAACAAAAATTGAATTTGGAACCATAAACAAATCATCCATTCCCGATACTTTCTTGACAGAATGTATGTATGTATGTATATACAATAATGACAATCACTTTTAGTTTGGGCCTTAATTTTTCAGATATAAAATACCGCTTCAAATCTATTTTGAGCTTTTTTAAGTAACACCCGAACAAACTAGCAGACATACAAAAGGTTATATTTTTTTAATTGTACGTCTGGTAGATTGGAGAGGAGGGGGGCGTGGAGAGTTGAGTTCAGTACAGACTGATCGACTGACGCATGGGCATGAGTACATGTACGAAAATGAGACTCGATAATTTCTCTTATAAGGGTTTCATTTTTGCTTTTGAAGTTTGAGATCTTAAAAATTGGGAAGGACAAACTAACACGTTAAATAAACTTAGAGTTCCAGGGTTCCATATCAATTTCGGGCAAATTAAAGTTAAATTAAAAAAAAATGTGAGTCAAAGCACCCGTTATTTAATTTTTTGTTTTAAATTTCTGGGCTTGAAATTTTGATTATCGATTGACGTCTCTACAAAATTTCAGCCCCGTAGGTATAGAAATGATGGAATCTGTATGTCACTATTTATGCCTTCGTAACTACAGCAGAACGTTAAACCAGATGAAGTGCGATGGCAAGAATTGCTCGAGTGACGACACTATTTACCCTCGTACGTGAAAAAAGAGAAAGCATAAGTGGGTGCACTTTATTTTATGCAACATTCCAAAGTGCCAAATAATAAAATAACTATAAAAAAAAGTATTGAACGAAATATTTTTTTTGTTGTATGTATATATTTATTTAATGGTGTTCAAATAATTCAAAAAGCAAAACATTATTACATGAAACTATTTCCATTTCGAAGAACTACACAAAAGTTTGTAAAAACAAAGTCGACTTCGGTACAAAAATCTCTCTAAAACATTTAATCTAATCATGTTTTCTTTTTATCACAATGTACATTACGTGATCAAAATTTATAATTAAAAAATAAATTTCTAGCATATCTACAACTGTAATACCATAAATAACTTGTTAAACAGCTGAGATAAAAATAGTCGAAATTCGATCGTCTAAATAAATTATAACCTTAATGGTAATTTATCGGTTCTATTTCTTCAAATTAATGAACTAATTAGGTAAGATTATATCACAAGGAATGAAAGCTTTGTATAGTTAATTATACATATTAATTTTATTATTACGTATAAATATCGACTTACTTCATTTATATAAATCGCATGAGCATAACCGAGTAGGAAGTATACCTGTTAGAAGTGTCTGTACCGGCACTTAATATTATGTATGTGTGATATTTTATAACCATGTAACATACGCACACTTAAGTAATTAATCGCTTAAGATTCGTTGGCGACAAAACAAACATACATAACAGATTGTAGTACCAAATATACACACATTAAATCGTAAAGACAAAGGCGCTTCGTGCATGTTCGTGTGATAAAACATTGTTAACTAAAACAATGTTTCTATAGCCGAAGTTACTACTGAAGAAAAGCAACATTGCTTATGGTGACCTACTGGTTGGGCAGTTCAAGTCGACAGTCTATTCAAAGGATAAATTAAATTATGGTCGTAATGACCATGAACTGGAAACCCTCTAACTAGCAAATATTACTTTGTAACGTCTGGGAATTGATTTGGAATCAGATTCCGTAATCTGATTCTTTTTACAAGTTTTTGTTTAACTTGCTGTGTTAGTATGTATGTGAGGGTAAAATCTTGGAAGCTAAATTAGAACCACTTCCTAACGTTCGATTGGGCTCAAATTTGGTATATTTGCGTATCTCCGGTGACAATGGAGCTGGTGTGATAATGGAGTCGGAAGATGGCCATAGGAACTCCTGAACTAATGACCACCGTCATAGGAACTTCTTAACTAAACAAGATAGACCCGTCGTGTTTGGGCTCGTTCAATATGTCTTGGCAAGCACTCTAGTGCTACAGTGCTAGTGCCTGAAGATGGAGCCGGAAGGTGACCAAAGGAACTCTGTAATAAAACCACGCATTCCTATTGAGTTTGGGGTCATTTGTATTGTCTTGGCAAACACTCTGGTCCTATATGACATCTAGGTTCTGAGTGGAGCACGCTGTCGTATATTTGGGCTCTAAGCTTTTCGCCGCTGGGAAAGCGTTCGTTACCCTTAGTCGAATAAAATCTTCATAAGGACTCTGCATCGAGGAATTAGATAGTTTGAAACGAACAGGAAAAAAAATCTTGCAATAATGATGCATTACTAGAAATGTTTAAAATGAAATTATTAATTAAAAAAACACTTTTTAAAATCAAGCCTTTATTAAAAAATTTTGTTGAACTAAAACTAAACATATAATTTTATGCAAAGGTTGTGCTGATGAATCTTATTTATATAAATGAATATAATAAAATAGCTCTGTTGAAATCCTGCATGTAACTATGTACTTATATAGGCACGATAATCACTGAAAAAATAAATATCCATAATAATTATTGTTCTTAATATTGTATTACGTCAAATAATTTCAAAAGCTTCTAGCGCTAATAGAAAACAGAGAAAGAGAAATTTTAACTAAATAAATTAATTGCGCGATACAAGCGTTTGAAGTTATTTGACGTAATAGAATATTAGGTACAATTATGGAGATTTATTTTTTCAGTGATTATCCTAACATCGTGCCTATATAATATGTAGATAGTTTTATGCAGGATTTCGATCGATCTATTTTATTATATTCATCTATATAAATAACATTCATCAACACAACCCTTGCATAAAATTATTATTTTCGTTTTAGTACAACTGAATTTTTGAATGAAATCTTGTTTTTAAAAAATTTTTATTTAATTAATTCATCTTTATTTAGGAACTAGCTGTTGCCCACCATTTTGTCCGCGTAAAATTGACAAAACTGCCTGTAGCCTTTTTCGGGTCTTAATCTATTTCCATTCTAAATTTCATCAAAATCGGTCAAGCCATTTAGGAGGAGATTTCATTGAAATGTTGCTACAAGCTAAGCTTAATATACCTGCGAAACTGGCAAGAAATTCCGTGTAGTAGTTTTGTACATACAGACAGACAGTAAAAATTTATAAAAATGAGTTTTAGTGTTCTAGTACTTTTTTTTTCATAGCCCACGCTCATTTTTTTATGAATTTCATTGTATTATACTGAATTCAATCTACAGACACACGGTTCTACTGTTTTATTGTGTATATGTAAACAAATTTATACAGTGATAATTTTTTCTTCAAAGTAGAAACTCTCATACATTTCATTTATATTGTCATTTTTAAGGCAAAAATTATTCTTTCTAACTTTATCACATAAGGTACGTATGAAGTTAATATTCCTACATTAATTTGGCTTCACATTACACAACGCAATATTAGCAACGGAAAATATGGTTACTTACAACATCGCTTTAAAACTTGTTTAGTTCATAAACAGTATATTCCTACTGAACAAAGATGCTTGTTACAATGATAACATATGAAGATTTTTCGTCTATAAGAATGTCAATGCGATATTTAATTTTTTGACATACCTGTCTAATTATGAACTTGTAACTTATTGTTTGTAAAAACTAATAATGACATTTAAGGCTACGAGATCGATATTTAATAATGCTAAACGGTTGCATTTACGTAAAAATATTGGATATTAACATAGTTTTCCAGTAGGTGATTGTAATAAATAAATTTTAAAAAAGCATGTGTGCTACGCATTTTTTATTGAACTTTTTAATGTTATTTTTCGAAATAATTCTTAAATAAGTGAATTATTCACCGTGTTTTCTATTCTTATTCGAAAAACAACAATGGCGTTTGGTGTAACAAAAAATTAAAATGTTGGCGTAAATAGCATGACTTTTAAATCGGTACAGGATAAATGTTCGCACAACGTCAGCATAGATGCAAACATCTGCAACTCTTATAACATCATCAGACTCTTCACTAATCTCCTCAGTTTCCACTTCGTGGTAGGTAAAATAAAAAGCAAAACTGGCCACATATAAAACGAACAAAACTGGCCGCTTGAAATGAATGAAACAAAACATAAAAGAAAACTGTCTGCACATAAAAAAAAAATAAAACTATTCCTTATAGTCCGTGAGATTTAATAGGTCGGATTTGACGTTTCTTAATTTTCATGCCGCTATAACTTTGTATCAACGTTCCTGATATCTAATACAAATTCAATTACGTAAATGCTGAATAAATAAACGTTATTTATTTTTCCCACTACTGATCATTACACAAAACTACTAACTTTGATTTCTTTAGTTGAAAACAAAGATATTTCTTTATATATCTTCAAAAGAATTTTCTAAATGGACGTTGTTACAATGTTATATCACGAGCCGTATTGCTCTAGTACTGCTACCATTTGCAATCGTTTCGTTACCAGACGAAATCGATAATCGATTGAAATGTCGTAATAATCGAATAATTTAAAATTAAGATAACATTATATATTTAAATAATTTCAGTTCTGTATTCTTTTTTTGAAGAGTTTACTGACAGAAGCATGTAATGAAATATCAAAGGATGACTGGGCTAAGGTGGTGGAGAAAACAAAAAAATAATAAAGGAAGACTTTGAAAGAGACGTCAGAATAGACAATTTAATTGAAAATGAAATAATCATAATAGTGGGGGACGAGGTCTACGGACATGGATCCAAGCTTAGAAAATGATTAAATATTTATTTTTCACCAATATTACAGTCTGCCTTTATTTACTACAAATACGTAGTGTGCTTATTATAGTTAAACAATGAAGTTTTTTATACATTACTCCCATAAAATAAATATATCGAATTAAGTTTATTCATATACTTAAATATGTTTTACTGTAACAAATACCATATCGCAACAAACGTACTATGTAGCTAACAAACTAATAATCATAAGTGAAATATTATGATGTTATTATGAACATCAAATAATGGTATCGATTTTCGTTAGAATCGAAAAATAGTCGAGACATATTTGTTTGGTCCCATAACTAGTCGCAGCCATGTGACAGATGTCAAATCCGACCTATTAAATCTCACGGACTATAAAAAGGAAATAAGCTATCTTCGTGACTTTTTGACGGGAACGTGAGAAGTGAGGTTGTCATTTTATTTAAATTGTCTATTTTTTACATTTTTAGTAGTTTTAAAGTACAACAATGATAGTATATTGTGTTTTAAAGTTCTGTGTAAGTGACAAGAATGGAGGAGATCTAAATAAACATGTGTAGTTGAAGTTTTCGCGCTCTTCCAAGAAGTCCTTTATAACTTCAGTAAAGCCTGCTATCACTTTACTGGAGGAGTTTTACGATATGAAAGAACTAATTTACTTGTGATTCTACTTATGCTGTCTCTGTATACTAGTTTGTGTTAATGCGTGACATTGGCAAATGCGCTAAACATTGGCAATGTACTCGCGTACGGTGCCATTTAAAAATTTAAAAAAAAGCTATCTTCGTTGCTAACTTCAGATTGACTTTTTGGCGGGAACGGGAGAAGTGAGGTTGTCATTTTTTTTTAGATTTTCTATTTTTTACATTTTTAGGAGTTTTAAAGTACAATAGTGATAGTATATTGTGTTTTAAAGTTCTGTGTAAGTGACAAGAATGGAGGTGATCTAAATAAACATGTGTAGCTGAACTATTCACGCTCTTCCAAGAAGTCCTTTATAACTTCAGTAAAGCCTACTATCACTTTACTGGAGGAGTTTTACGCTAAGAAAAAACTGATTTACTTGTGATTCTACACTATGGATTCTACTTATCAATACGTGACATTGGCAAATACGCTAAACTGTGCGCCATGCCATAAAGGAAGAAGAAGAAAAGAAAAAGGGCGGGAAACTTCGTTTCCCTCTTTGACTCATATTTACTTGATCAATGGCTAAATGCAATCTGCGAAGCCAAAACAAAGAGAAAAAAAATATTCAGATTTTCTATTTTTTAAACTTTTGGGAGTTTGAAAGTGCAAAAGTAATAATATATTGTGCTTTGAAGTTCTGTATAAGTGAAAAAATGGAGTAGCTCTAAATAAACATGTGTATCTGAAGTTCTCGCGCTCTTCCAAGAAGTCCTTTATAACTTCAGTAAAGCCTACTATCACTTTACTGGAGGAGTTTTACGATAATAAAAACTAGTTTACTTTACTTCTAATTGTACTTATTAATACGTGACATTGGCAAATGCGCTAAACTGTGTGCCATGCCATAAAGAAAGAAAAAAAAAACTTTTCTATTTTTTTAATTTTAATGGGAGAAGTGAGGTTGTCATTTCATTTAGATTTTCTATTTTTTACATTGTTGGGAGTTTTAAAGTACAAAGTGATAGTACAATTGTGTATTAAAGTTCTGTATATGTGAAAAGAAGTAGGTTTAAATAAACATGTGCAGCTGAAGTTCTCGCGCTCTTCCAAGAAGTCCTTTATAGCTTCAGTTAAGCCTACTATCACTTTATTGGAGGAGTTTTACGACAAGAAGATAAAACGAATTTACTTCGAACGTGCTTCGCGTCGATTTTATTAATCATTACGTGGATATTGACAAAGGTGCTAATCAGTGCGCCATGCCATGAAGAAATAAAAAAAACTTCATGTTGTGTAAGACCGACGTAGACGCGCGCAATTTCACTTGCCAACTTTATCCTGTGTTACATCAACGACATAATTACATGCAGAAATTACAGTCTGATCTGATTTTCCAAACGAGCCATAAGAAGTATAACTACTTTTGAACTACAAAATAAATTCTTCAAACAATTAGGTATTCTAATTGTCTGGCGCCAAAACTAAGTTCTAGGCTTGTATTATGAGCGTCATTCACCGAACTGCAGTTAACTTAGAACACCCAGATACAGTTAAAGTTAAAGTTTGTTTCTTTCGTTGACCTGGCCGTTAACTCGTGCGTTGACTCTTACATTGATAAACTTGTACACTAACCATCATGTCAACACGCATGTTATTATATTTTGTCACTTAAAGAACAATACTTTGTGCTCGCTTTGTGACTCAGTGTTGTCGTCATCGTGCTTTTTATTAAATTTTTCAATGTTATTTTTTGAAATAATTCTTAAATTAGTGAATTGTTCACTATGTTTTCTATTCTCATTCGAATAACAACAATGGCGTTTGGTGTAACAAAAAATAAAAACGTTTGCTTAAATAGCATTACTTTCAAATTGGTTCAGGACAAAAATGTTTGCACGACGACGTCAGCGGAGATGCCAACGTCTACAACTCTTCGAACATCATCAGACTCTTCACTAATCTGCCAAGATTCCACTTCGTGGGAAGTAAGTTTTCTATAGTTAATCCTACTCCATCGGTGCGGTGGTGAGAATGTTGTTTGGATCCGAGTCCATTTTTAACGCTGTTATGTTGTAATTCAGACACGTATTCTTTACTACACGTTAACTCAATATATGTATTTTACACATAAGTACAGTATATAAGCATACAGTACCTATTTCATATTCATACGTAATTTTAACACGTTTGCGCAGCTTATATGAATTTCAATCTCGCACCTGCTTCAAAGAGTAGATGCGTGACTTCACATTAACAAAGTGGAGAAAATATAACCAACAAGGCTTTTGCACAGCGATGTATGGAGTGCTTTTGACTGGGTACCAAGTTATATACTACCGTGTAATTAAGGCAGATTTTTCAGTAAACTTGTTCGCATTAACTTGCTTGTATTTAATACAGCAAGGTTTATTCTCTTAGTTATTAATATATCTACAAAGTAGAGTGTCAAGCCGACAGTGTACATACAGATGTGCCTCTATTCCTTTATACTTTAACAACGGTAATTCAATTTTGGTGGGGATTGTTCCTCGTAATGGAAGAAAATTTGTCAAATAAAAGGTTTTTAAGTGTTCTTGAAAAATTAGTTATGGATAGCCGAAGATTTTTTGAAATTTCATTTGTCGATTTTGTAATGTTAGGTTAGGTTAGGTTATAAAACATATTATATGCAAGCGCTTACAGCAGCATATTAATACTATTTCAGAAAATATGAAATAACATAACTGAAGGAAGTTTTTGTAATCTTTTGGTCACAAAAATTTCTGAATATTTCAACATTAATTACAGGAAAATTTTAAACGTACCTTTAAAATCTGACACGATGAACTCGGACAATTACAAAATTAATTTGAAACGGAAAATTCTTTCTTTCCGACCGAATTCCTGTAATTTAAAATGGAAAAATACAGCCGAAATAATATCGTAGTGTAACAAAGAAAAAGTCGAGTCATCTGTCTGTTCTATTGTCCTGTCGCCTCCTTCGCTTTTATTTTAAAAAGCTTCCTTATTTTTAACAACACCAAGCATAAAGAAAATGCATATTAACTTTACTTAAATTCTATACGTTATTAAAAACCAAATACGTATTAAAAAAATTAAATAAAAACGAAAAATTGCTGTTATATATCTAGATAGCCGAGACAGTATAAGATGTCAACATGAGCGTACTCAGCTTATGGTCTATGGGGGAGTAAATCAGGAACGTGCATTGATTAGAATAAATTATATATATTATATATTAATTAGATATATTATGCATTTATTTCAAATGTAAATATCTCAAAACTTTCGAGACTTTCCTCTTTGTTTATCCAAATAATTCGCAACACCTCGGCTTCTGACAATCCATCCACTCTAATAGATACATAGAATTTGGAGTCTTTTTTGTTATGATTTTGAAATTTAAATTAATTTTTGATAGCTGAGCAGGGTGTAACAACGACAGAGCTAACGTCATATATTTAGTGGCGATTAGCTAGTGGCGAAAATTCACGTGCAGCTGGATGACGCCCTATAGTTTTGGAGTTTAAGTTATTTACTACTACTCGCCCCCTCCCCCCCCTTTTTGAGTACGCCCATGGATGTTGACGAAATATATTAAAGAAAGTTAAATAAAAACGCAAAGTTGAAACGAATTTGAAGACTGCTTGGGTATTAACCCATGCAAAGGTGTAACATTAATTATAAGCAGATAAATTGTATTAGAAATAAGGATTTTTATGTAATAAAGCTTTCAGATATTAGCTAACCAACTGTTAGGCTCGAACGGAAGGGTGTTATTCCCAGAGATTGTAAAAATGCGAGAACTAGTATGTAAGAGAAACAAGGTCCCTGGCTTTGCCCACGCTAGGGGAACGAGCATTAAAACAAAAAAAAACAAAAAAAACCCATGCAATAATGCAATAAATATTACTCATAAGTTACCTCTAAGATTATCAAAAAAGTAATGCTATGCTATGAAACAGACTAGGTATTACTATGAAACCTATAACAAAAAATATTTGAATACTATGTCGCGTCGTGAAAAATACCTTTCGATACACTTCGAAAAATTATATTTCGTGATGTCTTTCATGGATCAATTATTATTAATTTGATAAATTGTAAAGATTCACGCGTTGCAATAAATTTCAAGTTAGAAATTCCCATATCACAGAATTCTCATATCCTTTGTTATAGCTATCTCCCTCTCAAATGTTGGGCGGAAAGCTTGAACAATAAAAATAAAAAGTAAAAAATATACGAATTCATCACTTACTTAATTGAGTTTCGTATTCGACTGTAAATAATTGTAAAATATTTATACCTATCATACATAAATGTGTCCATGTTTTCTAGATAGTTTCAAATAAGTTATAGGACCTGCGCCAAAAAATATAAAAAGAAACTATGTCACAATAAAAATAATTGTAATGAAAATGTTTTTTACGGAATGTTATGTTTTAATTTCAGCAATTTTAACAAATAAATTGTAATGTGTAGAGTTACATGTAGAGGTATGTATATTGAACATGATTTTTACTCACTTTATGCCTGAAGCAAAAATCGGCAAGATTCTTTTTACCTGTTAGTACACATAATATTGTTTCACTAAAGTTGTCGTTTATAAGACATGATGAATAATGTGGTACAAAAATAATGAGACAGCGTCACCTTCTCCTTGCAGACAGCTGTCTCTGTTGGGATAATATTGTTGCTTAATGGAATAAGGCCTATCCACTAAGGAGTTTCATGGCTCATAATTAAAATAGCCACCATTATTGGTTTCGCTCGCAAAGATTACATACATACATATATTTCTTTTTACATTCATCAAATCTTTTTACAGATTTACGACGAAGTTTGAGGGTACTTTTCACGTTCCGGTCATATAACACTGGAATATTTAATGTTAATATTAGTATTTAATCAGATATTATGCTCTGTTTTCATACATCAGTCGTTTTTCTTTCATTTTGATTCTTTGTTAGAAGAGAGTTTTATTACAAACCTAAAACAATCGTAGGATATTTTTAATTATTCTGCCTGCGGTCCAAGCATCACTCAGCGGTATTTTGTTGCAAAATGATATTGAAAAGAAAATAGAGTTACTTGCCAGTTTTTTTTCCGAACGTACAATAAATTTGTCTTTCAAAAATGCTTTGTAATGAGATTTGCTTGAATTAAATTATTTTGAATCAAAATCGGATTTCAAAACTCAAAACAGGACAACTTTCTTCGATAACCACCAGTCTATATGTTTTACTCTTCGGTGCTATTTAAAATATACCCATTTCAAATTAACAAAACCCTTTCCATGGTAATTAGATCTGGGTAATCAATTTATATATTAAATACACTGTATTTATTAAAGATAGAATCAGTTCAAGCTGACATTATTTCATGTCATTGTATTAATAAATAAATCAACGAATATGGCCCATTTTTCACCTATAAAAAGATAAAAATCGTTTTTACTTTATCAGTTCTTGTTGGAAGATGTCTGTTTTAACATGATAGAGCTTTTAATACACCATATTTGCAGTTAATATTGTAATTATTTCATATTTTTGAGCATTCATATTTTGATTTTTGAGCATTTTTCACACTTCACAATCAATTTCGCTAAGGTGTTTTGTAAATCTACTTAAAATTTCATTTATTTGTACTAAATTTGCAATAACATGAATTCGTTCCATATCCGAATTCGTTCTTTATTATTAAATGCATTTATTTAACTGAACAGTTTATTATTTAAATTAATACACACATATCTAAACGTTAATATTTAGAAATTTAAAATAAATTTTGAATGAAATAGTAGACGTCTTCGAAACTGCCGCTTAAAAATCTGTAATTGCTTAGGATGCTTAGTATAGCAGACTGGCAGCTTTAGCTTTTTGAATAGCCAACCAACATTTTGGTGGGAACGGGAGAAGTCAAGTTGGCATTTTATTTAAATTTTCTATTTTTTCCGTTTTTGGGAGTTTTAAGGTGCAAAATTGATAGTATATTATGTGTTAAAGTTCTGAACGAGTGTTAAGAATGGGAAAGTTCGAATACATATGTGTAACTGAAGTTTTCGCGGGTTTCCAAGACGTCGTTTTTAATGGCAGTAAAGCCTGCCGTAAAGTGATATTCACTTTACTGGAGAGTATTAGGGACTTAGTAACAAGAAGACAGACTGTTTACGTTGGAGATATATCTTCGGATATACCTATTTTTTACATGACAATGGCAGAAATGTTTCTAGTAAATATCATATGAGTTGCCAGTATCTAAAAGAAAAGAAGAAGAAGAATAGCTAAGCGTTGGTGGAAGAAACTGCCAGCCCGACTGTCTCTCTAAGCCTCGTCTAGATAGAAATATCAGAAACCCCTCTAGAGGATTCAGGACCAAAGGGTTCCAAATTTTCAAAGTCAAAGTCAAATCAATTTATTCAAGTAAACCCAATTTGCGAGGTATTGTTGAACGTCAAATCCTCTTTGAACCTGAACCTGAAAACCTGAACACTGAGAAGAACCGACACGAAACTCAGTTAGGTATCATTTTTTCAACATCATTCTACAATAGTTATTTAAAATACAATATTCATAAACCCAGTAAATGCGTGTGCAGAGAAGATTACTTCCAGACTATTGTTTTTTCTTCAATGAAATCGCTAACTTTGTAGTGGCTTTTCCAATCAGTGTGCGTTTAAGAACAAGTTTGCTTTTCCATTAATTGACTAATTTCTTATGGAATTTTATTATAACAACGAATACAGTTGCCCAATAATGACCCACTTGACTTTTGCAATTTATATTTAGCAGTAACTAGCTGATCACGACCACGAGTTTCCATGACATTCATTAATAACACCTTTCTTTTGAAAGCTCCCGCTCATCTAAAAAGACCATTTATTTTAAAATTTTGAAAGTAGTTTTTTTATTTCTAATAGTTATTTCAATTTCGTAACCACTTCTATCACAATTTCCTAAATAATTCTTAAAAACTGAAAATTACTGAATCTGGTAAATGCCTAAATGTACATATAACATACATGTATATACAAATAACATTGGATAGAAATCTAACTACAATTAATTTTATTAAACTTTGTCATCTGTGTCTGTGAAGGACACTCCAAAGCAAGTTGAGTTTTTGTAAACTTGAGTTTTAGTTTGAAATGTCTCGTGGCTTGAATTATTTAGCTTAAGATAAAGTAAGACTTTCTAGATATCTTAATAATTTTATTGAACTTTGTGTAACATTCTTTCCATAATCTATCTACAATATCATTCACGTGTCTTCTATTACAGCCATTGCTTCATAATTTTCTAAGGACGTGTCAGATGTAGGCGAGCAATCTAAACATGTCGCTATAAAAAATACTGAATAAATCGGATATAAGTGTTCGTACATACAAAAATATGTTCACGTCATTTTCCTTTCAGGGTCAATATCAATTCAAAACAGAATATTAAATAATAATAAAATGATTAGATGTTTTTTCACTACGGAAAAGATAAACTAACAAATACTCCACCTGATGGTAACGAGACAGAGGTCCGAGGATAATTACATTACCAAGACTAAAAAACTCAGATTGTAACGCATTGGCGATCTGAGGAAACAGATGCTGTGCCTCTTGTGTTAGAAATTTTGCCAGCTGTCTTATTCTACAAATCTACACATCACTACCCGCCACTACCCGCAAATAGCCATAGATATCCATAGAAAGAACAAGATTCATACGAGCGGCTCGTCATGGGTAAACACAAACACATGTCGCGGTGATGTGTGCGTGACTGCTCATCAACTTGACGCCACTTGTCACTATAAATACTTAGACCTGGATCTCTGTTAAGAGAATAAGGCTACGGTGTTCCCCGCCAGTGTAAAAGACGACTAAAGGGGTGTTCCGGATCGCGGCCGATCGAAATATGGGGTCCAGTCATCCATCCGTCCGGCAACAGGAAGACGAGATCGCGTGTGGTCTGCGTTGGCGCAACACTACGAGAGTATAGGAAGGCTCTGTAGATGTGCCGAGAAGTGCTTCAGCATCCCAGGTACATGCATACCGGAGCCCCTCGATAACGCACTAAAGATGACCATTGCGGAAGATTTATTGGGTAAAAACCCCACATAATGCAGTTCCTCCCCCATGGGGCTGGGTATCTGAGTGCAGATTTTTCTAGCGTAACCAAAAAAAGGCTGTATATTATGACTGCCAATCAACGAACTGACACCAAGGCAATTTAGAAAAGTTAATTTACTTGATTGAGACGGCAGATCAAATCCAGACTGGGATGTAAGAATGCATTGAAAAACGGATATACTAACCACCACTCCAACGCACATGTATGCACAATGCATTTTGTCACTTAAAGACCAGTGTTTCGTGCTTTTTTTGTGCCAGGATGTTGTCGTCATCGTTGTTCTTTATTGAATTTTTTTGTTTCATTTCTTGAAAAAAGAACTTAGCGCATCGCTAACACAAGTTCCTTCCTTATAGTAAGCTCTATAAGGCCCTTGGCCTAGTTTTACAACCTGCAAGATAAAGATAACCAGCCGGCACATTCTGCGTTATTACTTCTCCTATAACAGAAAAGCATGAGTGTTCTTATTTACCTTAAGTATTTCCGAATGTTCATCCCTTTATAAGATGTTGTTATAAAAAGCGAGAGTTATAATAATATAAAATAATTACGTATAGAAAAGCAAAATATATCCGTCTTACGAAACTCAATTTACGATATTCCTAGCGTTTTCGTAAATTATACTGTTATAAATGTTACGATAATATTTCGAAACCAAAACAAAAATTTAAATGAAACGTACGTAACGCGCAAATATCAATTTTCGATAAGCCAAGCATATTAGACAGTGATTACGACCCTCTTCCAAATAAATTGAAGCCTTAATACCTTAATAATCCTTTAGAGAAGTTCTTAATGGAAACCTCTGGTTAGATTAATAAATTCAATGAAACATTATTATGCGTCATATATAATAAATTAATAATTTAATGTAATAGAGCAAAGCATGCATTAAATATTGAAAATATTATCAGGAAAAATTGTACGATAGTTTTGACAAGATACAATGATAACTAGATAAATATTTTTAACCGACTTCAAAAAAAGAAGGAGGTTCTCAATTCGTCTGTATGTTGCTTTTTTTTTTGATTTTTTTTTTTGTATGTTTGTTACCTCATAACTCCATCATTTATGAACCGATTTCGAAAATTCTTTTTACGTTTGGTAGGTAATACTTCAGTGGTAATTCCATTTAAATTTCACCGATATTGGAGCTTGGACTTCGAAGATACACTAGATAACACGACCTGGATATAACCTTTATTTATATTGACGATTCTTTTGTATATCGTTGCGCTCCGGAATTAGAATGAAGTTAATTGCAGACCTGCCCTAGATATTTATTTAGGTCAAGACCACTTAAAAGGGAGAAATAAAAAATTTTTATTAAAAAAAATTAAACCGCCTTCAAAAAAAACACTGAAAAGTATAAAATAACTATCCTTTACTAATCGAAACTCAAGTACAATTAAAATAACTTTATAAATACGACACACATACCTACATAATTAAATTTGACAGTTATTGAAGTCGGTGCCAAATCAATGTGCAACAACATAAAGTCTATTAGTTTGGTGGGCTTGGCACCGACTTCAGTAACTGTCAAATTTAATTATATAGGTATGTGTATGGTATTTATAAAGTTATTTTAATTCTACTTGAGTTTTAATTAGTAAAGGATAGTTATTTTATACTTATCAGTGTTTTTTTTGAAGGCGGTTTAATTTTTTTAATAAAAATTTTTTCATCTATGTTTTTTTTACGTTAATTCAATGCTTTTATTAAGTTCCTTAAGAACAATTTACATACATTAAAACATACAATTATAAGTACATTGTACACACATATTTACAGATAATGTATTTATATATATATGTATAGAAACAGCATAACGAAGCAACGTTCTTTGAGAAAAAAGAAAATACTCTGTAAAGATATTATGTGTGTATTATACTTTTCATATTTGTACATACAGTATATTATATAAAAATTGACAAAAAAAATTGGATGAGAGCGAGTTTCACTCTCGTACAGAGGGTTCCGTACGAAATTTTTAAAATAATACTGAACTTGATTTCTGAGTGACAGACATGTAAACGGACAAACAGGCGGGCGCATGAACATGAAAAGGCAAACTGTTAAAACTATAATTATACTATAATTATAGAAGGAGAAAGAACTATGTAAGGTTCACGATGCCCGGCGATCCATTCTCTCGGACTTCTCCTATTAGGGACACAGCATAAAGATAATATAATTTTAATATTATGTATTAAATAATCCTTTTATATTGAAAAGCAACAAGGAAAAAAAAAATAGTTGAAAAATCTTGTCTGTACGTTGAAGTTATCTTTGAGTTTGATTGAGATTTATTTATTTTTAGAATGAATTAAACCTGAAACAAATATTTTTATATTTCAGCCTGTTTTTCCTCTTTTATGTTTATTTCTTTCAGTTTCAATGAAAATCTAATTCTGGGATAACTTTTATCATTAACTTACTTTTCTACGAAAGTCAATTGTATGAGTATAGAATTGCTACAAGTATTACACCTTTTTTCTGTAATCGCAGACGTCGTTGGGGGTCAATGATAGTTTAGTTCGTAACCTCTAAATTTGGAATGCTTCCTAACACAGTTTAAAAAAAACTCTCACATAGACCATACGTCTCCAAGTACCCAAGGGAAGACTTCGTCTTTCACAATTCGCTACCAAAGCACGAAGACTTTATAAATTATTTATTTCGCTTTTCTTTAATGTCCCGTTTTTTCACGAAAAAAAATTTCAGTATATTCTCTGGTGTAATTTTTGCGCCTAACTTGATACACATGATTACCATCAAAATTTAAAAAGCCAGCCAAATGCGAGTCACATTTAGAGTTCAGTGCTGTCAGTTGCAACAGTTTTATTCCAAGACAAAATTTGTCGTTGAGGTTTTTTGACGCCAAACAGTAGAAACTAAAACAATTTTAATATTTTGTCTTCAATGTGTACCTACTTTATTTAAAATTTACTAATGAGTCGTGTAAATTGAAATTAAGATTTTCCTTACGAGTCTTAAGATGTAATTGAAAGAAAAACATAAGTCGTCATGAAGCTCAATGTTAAACACAATAGAAGCTGGCACAAAAGATTTAAAAAATAAATAAAAACAACGTTTACCTTTGATAGCGTTGCAAACTCCCTGAGGAACATTGTCGACTGTTAGTAACGAGCATCCAAATACGTGATGTACATTGTAATACAGCTTTTATGCCATCGCGATTTTCAACTTCCATTTATAGAACAATGTAAGTAATTATTGAATACTTACGTTATTACGTTCATAGAGAACAAACATACAAAGAAACATTCATTTAATGTATATAGTTAGAAGGTGGGACACGTGTTTCACATTTATGTAAAATTTGATCACAAAAGAAGGAAATTTTGTATGAAATAACAGCTAGTTCTAATTTATAACAATTAGCAATATGTACGTCTTCTGTCGCATTAAACAGACAGCTATATATATGTGTATAATATAATATATCGTGCTGAGTGCATAATACATTAGATGGAAGTGTATAATATAACAGATCCTATAGGACCCTATAGGCAGTCCATATACAAAGAGTTAACAAGTGTTAAGTATTATAAAAAGAGTAAGGGATCTCGCGCCGGGTTCGTTGCGCGACGATTTTCTGGAGTACACTTCTGAAAATGGCCACAGGGTGGGATGAGTGGGACTGAGTGCGCTCTAGGGAACTAGGGAAGCAAGACTTCACGAATAAATACTCCTAAGATCAAATGGAGGAAAATGGGTCAACGTTTAATAATATTCTTCAGCAGTAACTTTAAGAATTCATTCAGTGACATCTCAACTACAGTTTGTTTTCTGCGATGTTTCTAAATATGTTTAAAGAGTCAAATTTTATTTTAAGGCTTAGTTTAGGAGATATAATTGACTCCAAATATTCAGACATATATCACTTTAAGTCGTACTTTAAACTCTCTTTAATATTTTTAAATTATAATGAAATTGTATTGAAAAAAGTGAAGACTAGATATTTTTCAAGTAGACACATAATTAAACGTAACAATCACCAATGCATTTATCACATTAAAAAAAACTTAAAATGTATGTAATTGTAGAATTAAAATATGCGTTGTTTTTGGAATTATATTACATACAAATACGGTACATTTTACAACCAAAGAAATAATACCCGTTAAAAACAGATACTATTACATTTTACGTATATAAGTACGTTCAGTTAAAAAGAAATATTCTGTGGCTACACGTTACAGTGCCAATCTAGAACACAGAGCAACACCACAAACGCTACACTGTATAAGCTAACAATAATACTATAACATAACAGTAATAAAATAAATTATTTATTGATACAATCGAATAAAGTTAACAGTTTTATGCAGAATTGATGACGAAACTCAAGGTTCTGCTTACTCTAAAAGATTATTGGCATATATTTCGCATATATAACGCTCCATCGAACACTGACATGAGAAAGCGTTTCGTTAAACTATCGCAGCGTATATACTAATACAAATCAGATTCCGAAAGGCCTGAAATTGAAGTTGCTTCACTCACATTTATTTCAAAATATGCCTGCAGGCACATTGTTCTAACGAGAGAAGTTTGTATACAATGAAAGAAAGTTTTGAAGACGTCGTAGACGGTACTAAAACCGAGCAACTTTTATTCGACAACTGCTATATTAAAACGGTTGTTATTTCTTGATAATTTGATTAACGAACGCACTCTTAGAATTATTCACGCAAAACAAAATATAGATATCAGGTTATAATAATCTTATAAATGTAGTTAAAGTATCTTGGAAAAAATCTGTTATGTTTTAAATTCAAAGTGATAATATCTTTTACAAATACACTCGTAATAAGAACAAGAACATCTGTCCGATAAAATATTTAACAATCGAAATATGTGTCGCCTCTATAAGACAATGGGAAAATTTGATTAAATCCAAATATTTTATGTTGTTCACAAATCCTATCCCACAGGCAACTGATGGGTTTTGGTCCTACCTTCAGAATGTTTTTATACGAAGCTTGAAATCAGAAACTCCAAAGGGTCGAATACTAAGTTGAGAGAGTTCACAAGGCAAGAGAAAAAGTGGCGACGACATTATGAGTCTACTAGAGCTTATAATGTGGGCGTCCAAGCAAAAAGGGTCCAGTAGTAGGGTATTGAGTTAAGACTAAATTCGGAATTTAGAATAGTCAATTTATAATAAGTATTAAAAAAATATTCGAAAACTGGCATGTATTTTTTTTATTTAAGATTTAAAGTTGAAACTCTGCAAAGGCTTGTTTTTAAAAAAAGCATTTTTAAAGTTTGATTGCAAAAAAACACACTTCTACTTGTTTATTTCTACTTAGAAACATCATATAAAGTCATTTACTATATGAACTTGTAGGTAGTTGAGCATTAATTAATAATCAATTAAAATCACGAAATGCCATATCTTCGCCCAACTTTACAAGACTTCGTATATCTCGGAAACTAAATGCCGACCACTGGACTGTTTTTGTTTGGACGCCCACATATAATAAACTTTCCTATGACATCTTTATTCTTAGACTTTTGTTATTAAGTATTTTTAAATAATTAGCGAATGTTTGTTATTTCATTATTACATTCATTACAAAATCAAATTAAGTAGATAAACAACAATGTAACAGAAATAAATTTCGAAGAGAAAATCAATTCATCCGATAAAATATAACAACGTTATAACGCTATTCATAACAACAGACAATTTGGTAATTTGGTATCTAATTTCAACTGCATTATTACATTAAATATAATGCTCTCAACTTTTATTACTTAGAGTAAAGATACAACTCGATTATATGTGTCAGCATATTTTTTATTTCATAGTATATTGTGGTGCATAAACTCCATGTTTTCACTTCGTCTAAATTGTATTCGTTCAATTTTCTGTGGGTTGAAAGAGCTAGAAAAACGTAGGATGTCCAATCCAAAAAATTCCAAGTCCAAAAATTTGTAGGATCTAAAATTCGGTTAAATAATACGTTTATCTACCAAGAAAGATGTTTAGATGCATATTTGGTTAGCCACCTATCATTACAACTGCCATTTGCAAGCTAAGTAAAGTCGAGATGTGATAATGTTACCCATTGAATCTCTGTTCAGCTGGAATAGAAAATGTCGTAACGTTCTTTATGTAAATAGACACAATAATATTGGGTCCTTACATATGAAATTGGCGTTTTGTACGGGAGGAAAATAAAGTCAATTTTTTTTTTGTAAAATATATTTAATTATTCAAAGTATGCACGGTTGTTATCTATGCACTTTTGCCATCTCATAGGTAGTTCATTGATCCCTTTACTAAAAAAACCATGGGGGCGAGAATCAATAAACTCTTTGAAGGCGGTTTGGACTGCCGCATCGGAGTTGAATTTTTTTCCTTGTAAGAAGTTGTCCAAATTGCGGAAAAAATGGTAATCTGTTGGAGCAAGGTCCGGGGAGTACGGTGGATGTCGCAGACATTCCAATTGTAGCTCATCTAACTTAGTGGTTGTTTGTTGTGCAGTGTGTGGTCTTGCTTTGTCGTGAAGCAGCAGTGGCTTAGAGCGACTGACCAATCTCGGTTGTTTAGCAGCTAGTTCTTCCTTCATGGTTTGCAGTTGCTGACAATAGATATCTGCCGTAATCGTTTGGCCAGATTTTAGAAAGCTGTAGTGAACGACACCGGCGCTAGTCCACCAAACACTCACAAGTAACTTTTTCTGAGTCAATTTTCGCTTAGGGCAGGATTTGGCTGGGTCTCCAGGGTTCAGCCATTGCGACGAGCGCTTCCGATTATCGTACAGTATCCACTTTTCATCACAAGTAATGATTCGATTTAAAATCCCTTCATTATTGTGTCGGTTGAACAAAGTAACACAGCAGTCGACGCGTGTTTGCAAGTTCGATTCACTCAATTCATGAGGTACCCATCGTTCAAGTTTTTTTACTTTCCCGATTTACTTCAAGTGGATTAATACAGTTTTGTCACTTACCCCGAAACCTGCAGCTATCTCTGAAGTGCTTTGTGATGGATCCTCTTCCACAATAGCCTTTAATTCTTCATTTTCCACTTTGATCTCCGGCCGTCCACGGGCTTGGTTCTGAAGGTCGAAATTTCCAGAACGAAAACGTTGAAACCAAAAACGTACCGTGCTTTCTTTTGCGACACCAGCGCCGTACACATAATTAATCCTTCGACCTGTTTCTGCAGCACTGGTGCCACGGTAGAGCTCGTACTTGTAAATATACCGATATTTCATGTTTTCCATTGTGCGGTAATAAGCGACGCCAAAGAAAAAAATAATGAGGAAAAAAACAAATGAATGACTGTTTTCAAAACTCAAATGTACCAGCTAAATGAATTTGTAAATTTGAATTTGGAATTCTTAACCAAAGAGGAGATATTTCAGATCAAAGTGCTCAGTACGACAAAACGCTAATTTCATATGTAAGGACCCAATAGTTTGCAAATAAGAATGGAAAACACCTACGTATTGTTAATTTATATAAAACTACTTTATTTAACACTACTGAAAAGAGAACAGGAAACGGGCAGACGTACATACATACTTACAATTCTCAAAAAATTATTGTTTGAGCAGTAACGTAATAAAATACATAAATATATATCCTCACGCTATATCCCTAACGGGGTAGTCAGAGAGGACGGAGTGCCAAGCGTCGCGGTTCTTACATACTTCTTTCGCTTCCTCAAATCTCATCATTCTCCTCACACATTTTCGCCTAGGTATGCGAGAGCTTTTGACATTTTCATCTGCTAACACTGCCTATTTGATCTTCATAAGTCAGCCTTGGTCTTCCTTGGCTTTTTTTACCACTCACTTTCACTCTGTATATTTTCTTCGTCTGTCTTTCATCACTCATTCTTTCTAAGTAAAATACCTAGTTTAAATTATATTTTAATATTAGGAATTAAAAAATAAATAGATATTGATAACAGCTGTGGTCCAGTGGATCCTTCTATACCACGTTATTAAAGCATAACAAATCATAATTTCGGTCTTTGTAGCGTAGCGTGCCCGAAATTCCCGGGCCATCTGGCACCTAATTTATGACACGAACTACTATGTTACTATTATTGAACTAGAGTTAGATAATTGAGTTGCCTACTTCATTGGAATTACATATTACGTAACGTTATTATGTTTGCGCGAACTAATAAGGTATTGCAAACGTATCTCTCAGCGTGAACGTTTAAAAAGCATATTGTAATTGCTACTTCACCAGGACTTCCATGTTGCACGTTCTGCGCCGCGCCATTAAAAACACTTCTAACACGAAGGTTTATAAGTATAAATACATACATATATATGTTTACACTGTATCTCTAACGGGGTTGTATAAATTTACGGGGTAGTATGGTATAAATATACCAATAAATATGTATTCCCATTAAATATACAATGAGATATACAACTATGAACAAATTATTATTATTATTACGAAATTTTTCCGCATTACGCTTAATTTAAAATGAAAAAACAGACGCATAAAACTGTTTAGGCCTTTAGGCGAAGAAAATGATTAGGTCAAAATTGTCAAAAAGTTTAAAATTAAAATCATGACTATAAAGCATTACATTATTTTTAATTTTATACCAAGAAAAACGACTGTAGATTTATTTACGCAATCGTTTTTCTTCGCAAAATATTGACAATATTGTCGGGTCTCCCTAAGGAGACTCTGCAATATCACTCAGTTCATGCTTAAGGCTGGAGTGCCACTGGTAGAGCAAGTATGAATACTTTATCAAGATAAAACTATAGACGTTATTTGTATAGTCGAGTTATTTCTTTGAGGGTTTCGTTATAAAAAAGATTAAAATGAAAATTTTGTAGTTTCGTTATATCAAATTTCAATGAAATATAATTAAACTGTTTTTAACTTTCTAAAAATTAATTCCTAAAGAACTAAAAGGAGTGTCAAATAGAGAGAAGCAAAAAAAAAAATTTTTTTTAATTATGAATTCTGTTAGCAATAATATGTTGTCAATTGGAACTGATATGACGTGTATAAAATATTATTACAATCGGTATTGTACAACTGCCTCCAGATCAGGTTTAAGGTTTCGCAATGAGAGAGTATTTTCAATAAATTAGCTAATTTTACAAACTAATCCTAATAACAAATATACATACACTTTCAAAACTTATATTTATTTAAGAATGATGTCTACTGTTACAAATAATACCGAAAACGTAAACAAAATACTTGTGGGTAAGTGTAAAAACTTGAGTCGTTTGTTTCACAGTATTATTTAACTAGAACAAAGCTTGCTAGTGTGTGCTACTGTGATTTTTAAATGAATCTTACTCGAAAAGCTTGGAAATGTCCTATATTTGATGATACAAGTGACCTGAAGGATATTACGTTTCCAACTTGTAAAGAAGTAATGAAGTGCTATGAGTGGATGAAGTTTAAAATTGAAATGATCTAAAATATGAAAAAAGAACCAAATTTTCAAGAAGTTGCTGATAGTCACCATAAAAATAGAAAATATAAGGAAGAAAAAGTCACTACCAATTTCATCACACATAAGAATTCAACAATTGATTAAAGTTTGTCGTATCTTTAAAAATATTTTAAGATATCATTCTAGAATAACTAGGAAAGGTTTAAAAGACTTCCTCGTTTCCAGGTGAGTTTTATTTGATATCTTTCTTGTGAGTGCTCAGACTTTACTAAACGTACTTGCCCTATGGAAGGAAAAAATCCCACCGAATGAGCAAAGTTTTATCACCGACCAAAGATCTGCAAGAAAAATGGTAATAGGAAACGCAGATGTTGCAGTAAGTTACAAACATGGAGGAAGACGTTTATGTCAATTAAACTCGAGGTCTCGTTACTTTTCAATAGAACCGAAGGTTATTATTGATCCGGTAATAAAACACAATATTTACTTGGCCTACTCTAAAAAGTCTACTGCTAGCAATATTATCAGACTCTGAAAAATATACATTCAGTCATGAAAGTATCGGGAATGGATGATTTGTTTAAGGTTCCAAATTCAATTTTTCGTTTTTTTTTTTGTTGTTGTTAGATGGGCACAACTTTTTTCCATTTTGGCGCGGAGTTTGAGTTGCATCTATTATTTATATTAAATACAATGTTGTTTTTAGTTATATCATTCTAGTGTATTTTGCGAATTTCATAATGGACAAAAACATCGAACAAAGAGTTTGTCTTAAATTTTACATCGAAAATGGAATTTCGTGTTCGAAGTCACTAAAAATGTTACAGAAGGCTTACGGTGAATCGACTTTATCAAAAACACGTGCTTAAGAGTGGTACAAAGCGTTTAAAAGCGGTCGATGGAGTCGATGGAGATGTGATGGAAGATTTACCTCGCTCTGGTAGGCCATCAACGTCTGCAACTGAAGTTAACATTGCAAAAGTAAAGGAAATAGTGACTAAAAATGCTCATTCAAGTTTGAAGGAGATAGCCGCCGAACTTTCTGTGTCTCACGGGTCGATCCCTACCATTTTAAATAATCAATTGGCTATGAAACATGTTGCCGCTCGGCTAGTCCCAAAAGAACTGAATTTTCTTCAAAAACACAATCGCATAAGAGTCGCTGAGGACATGCTAGAACGAGTCAATTCGGATACAACATTCATGAAACGCATTGTTACTGGTGACGAGACGTGGGTTTACGAGTTTGACATGCAAACTAGTCAACAAGCTTCGGCGAGGCGCCTTCCAACTGAACCGAAACCGAAAAAATCACGCCAAAGTCAATCAAAAGTCAAAGTCATGTTGACTGTTTTCTTTAATTATCGCGGTGTTGTGCACTCGGAATTCGTGCCAGAAGGTCAAACGGTAAATAAAGAATATTATTTGGGCGTTATACGGCGTTTAAGAGAGTAAATTCGACGAAAAAGGCCAGATTTGTGGAAAGAAAATTCTTGGGTTTTGCACCACGATAATGCGCCTTCGCACAAGGCCAGCATTGTGAACGAATTTTTGACCAAAAACTCAACAAATACCATCGAGCAACCACCTTATTCACCAGATATGGCTCCAGCCTACTTCTTTCTTTTTCCTTTACTCAAATTACCACTTCGTGGCCCCTGTTTTCATTCGGTAGAAGACATAAAGGAAAATTGGCGGTGAGCACTGAACTCAATTCCGGAAAAAGCGTTTAAAAATGTTTTGATGATTGGATTATTCGCTGGCGTAAGTGTATCGTTTCTGAAGGAGCATACTTTAAAGGTGTTAAAATTAATTGGGATGAATAACTAACATTTCCTGTATTATTGATCTTTTCCCGGTACTTTCTTGACAGAGTAGTATAAGAGAGTTGGCGCGTCGTATTCTAAAAGCATGCCGTAAAAAGACACAAAAATTGAGGCTATTTCAGGTTTCAGACGTAAAGATGGCAAACGTTCATTACGACCTTATTAACTGGCAAACTTAAGTCAAGCATATAAAAAGCAGTATCAGAATTCATACAGGAAAAAATAAATTAACTTTGAATACTTTATAACTTAGTGTAAAGAGACTCAAAAATATAGTAATTAAATATGTTTTTTAACTATTTTAAACATTAAAAAAGCCGAAAATATGATGTTAAAGATAATATTGAAAAATATTTTTTGTAATAAAAATATGAATTACAAAAATTAAACATGACAATTTTGATAAACCAAACACAAAAAGAGTGAAAAGGTGTATCGCATTCAATACGGAAAAACAAAAACGCATTTCACTATACCTAAATACTAATGTGTGTTAAAGTGTTTTATCGTTTTTTACTGTACGAAGAAAATTTATTTTTTTGCTACGGGTTGGTGTTAGGCTACTTTTGTACTACTTTTGTACCCGTGTCAAGCCGAGACGAGGACGACTTTGAAACATAATACAGGTACCTACAATAATACATATAGTATACGTACATAATATTTATATTAACATGATATTTTGTCAAGATAAGTTTCCAAGTAAACGTTATGTAATGCTTACTGACACGCGTTCTTTCGGGCCCAAAACATACTTTTTTTGTTTAACCATTGTAAACCCCAAAGAGAAGTGATAATATGAATCAAACCTAATGCAATTATCTACCATTTGACTGGCCCGTTGGCGCAGTGGCATATGCAACTGCTTTCCAAGCTAGGGTCCCGGGTTCGATCCCCGGTCAGGCCAATTTAGGAAATGAACTTTTCTAAATTGGTTTGGAGTATGGGTGTTACTGGGAACTCCCCCAGAATTTGTTGTGTGGTACCCATAGTACAAGCTTACTGCTTAGTTTGGGGTCACACAATCTGTGTAATTGTCTGGAGTATTATTATTATTATTACCATGAAGACGCATCAACGACACGGAGACGAAATGTAGGTATGTTCAAAGGTAGGTTTCAAATTATGTTTTATTAAATTATTTATTAATTTAACTAGAACTAGATTTTGCCGGCAACGTCATGTGAGAGAATAAGCATTACCATTACTAATACCCTGCTAAAATCAGTTATTTAAGACTTTCAGAGTCAAAAAACTGACCCAGCCTTATTAGCCTTATTATAAAAATAGTTTTTTATTGAACAAGTGGGACGATATTTTTTCAAATAGTGCGATCTGCAATGAAATCCAATCAGTTTTTTTTTCAGTGAAACTCATACAAACGTGCAATAGACTAAAAGTCTAAAAATATTTGTTATGGAATCTAGGAAGCCTAAAAATCCTATACTAATAATTTTATCAAAAAATATTCAATGTGTTGACATTGTTATACTCCGTCGGCATACTGCTGATCTCAGAATTATAACGCTTAGGAGAGTTTACTAACAAGCGATACCGAACAAATGAAGCCAACAAAGTTATGCACGTGTGTATGCGTAGACAGCAGCAGCGTGTCGATTAAAATGTAATACTTAACCCTGGAGCGCAATATTAAAACTTTTTTATGTTTTTCCTTAGTGTTATGAGACCATTAATTAGACTGCATAGACTAGACTTTTTTCTATTTCATATAAGGAAGATGCGATCGACATGCGTTTTGTTTTTGCTTCATGGCACAGTGCACAGATTAGTGCATGCCAATGTCACGTATTAATAGAGCAAAAATATTGGAAAATGGTTTCGTAGTTTTCATTTTAGGTCATCTTCACTTGAGATAGAAAGGACTTTCGAGCAATTAAATAAAAAGAAAAGTGAGGATTTATGGGGACTATCAGTTCATATAATAACTAATGTAATACTTATGTTATCGCCAATTTCGGTAGATATATTTAATAAATGTGTCAATCAAGGGTTATTTCCCAATTTAAAGAAACAGTAAAATTATTCCATTATTTAAATCAGGCTGTATGTTAAATCCAACAAATTATCGCCCGGTGTCAATATTGCCAGTGTCGAATAAAATATTCGAAAAAATAATGCTCAACCAACTGCTGGCACATTTTAACATTCACAGGGTATTTCATGGTCAACAACGCGCGTTCACGAGAGGGCGGGCGGTCAACAACTCATGCAGGAGCAAGATTGATCAAGACTGTACTTCAGGCTTGGGGGTATCCTAGGATGCCATTGGTGTTTTTTGTGATCTTTCCAAGGCTTTTGATTGTGTTAGTCACGAAACTTTAATTTGCAAGCTTAAATAATATGGAATTTGTAGTAACGCTCTCGATCTCGTGGTCTCGTATTTGTCTGGCCGGGAGCAGAATGTGAGTGTGAATGGGGTTTGGTCTATTGTTTCGAAATTAAAAATGTGCATTCCCCAAGGCTCTATTTTGGGACCTTTCCTGTTTTTAGTCTACATTAATGATCTTTTTTATGCTCAGGAACTTATCTGAAATAGTAATATTTGCTGATGACACTTCGTTGTTATTTAAACTAGACAGAAATGATCTAGATATTACTTGGGTAATCAGGATCCTAACAGATGTCTCGAGATGGTTCGCTGCCAATAATTTACTACTGCATGTATGTATTGTTAAACATATTAAGTTTTCCCTTTCCAATGTACCAAAAAACCCTGATAAAATAGAACTGGGTGGGAAACAATTAGAATTAGTTAAGTCAGCCATTATCTTGTTTTAACAGTAGATAACGAGTTACAGTGTGCGGATCATATCGGGGCATTGGCTAGTAGGCTTGGTTCAGTAGCATATGCAATTAGACGCATTAGGCAAATTACGGATGTGGATACGGCAAGACTGGTGTGCTTTTGTATATTTTCATGGTCTTATGTGCTACGGCCTTCTATTGTGGGGATCAGCAGCGCATAATAACTCCATTTTTATTTTATAAAATACATTCAGTCAAGAAAGTATCGGGAATGGATGATTTGTTTATGGTTCCAAATACAATTTTTTGTTTTTTTTTTGTTGTTGTTAGATTGGCACAACTGTTTTCCATTTTGGCGCGGAGTTTGAGTTGCATCTGTTATTTAGATTAAATACAGTGGTGTTTTTAGTTATATCGTTCTAGTGTATATTGCGAATTTCATAATGGACAAAAACATCGAACAAAGAGTTTGTCTTAAATTTTACATCGAAAATGGAATTTCGTGTTCGGAGTCACTGAAAATGTTACAGAAAGCTTACGGTGAATCGACTTTATCAAAAACACGTGCTTATGAGTGGTAAAAAGCGTTCAAAAGCGGTCGAGATGTGATGGAAGATTTGCCTCGCTTTGGTAGGCCATCAACGTCTGCAACTGAAGTTAACATCGCAAAAGTGAAGGAAATAGTGACTGAAAATCCTCATTCAAGTTTGAGCGAGATATCTACCGAACTTTCTGTGTCTCACGAGTCGATCCGTACCGTTTTAAATAATCACTTAGGTATGAAACATGTTGCCGCTCGGCTAGTCCTAAAAGACCTGTATTTTCTCCAAAAACTCAATCGCATAAGAGTCGCTGAGGACATGCTAGAACGAGTCAATTCGGATATAACATTCATAAAACGCATTGTTACTGGTGACGAGACGTGGGTTTACGAGTTTGACATGCAGACTAGTCGACAATCTTCGGAGAGGAGCCTTCCAACTGTATCCTTTCTGAAGGAGCATACTTTGAAGATGATAAAATAAATTTGGATGAATAACTAACATTTGGTGTATTATTGATCTTTTCCCGGTACTTTCTTGACAGAGTAGTAGAGCAATACGTGCCGTGCCATCATCTACATTGTGAATACACGAGAATCACTTAAAGATCCATCCTCATACATCTTTAAATTTATTATGTATACGAGGAAAAATATAGATCTGTTTAAAAAGAAAGGCGATATTAATGGTATGAAAACCCGAGGTCGTGGATAAATTGGTTATTCCAAAATTTAAATTACATAAGTCAAATGGTTTATTTTTGGGTAACTGCATTCGTTTTTATAACAAATTTTTTTAGGAAATCAATTAACAGAGAATAAATTTAGATTGATTGTGTAACGTACATTCATTAGACAATCATACTATAAAATAAACGATTTCATTGAAAATTAAACAATAGTCTGAAAATTATCCTCTCTGCACATGCATTTACTGACTTAATGAATATTGTATTTTAATAAATCTTGTAAAATGAAGTTGAAAAAACGTTACCTCACTGAGTTTCTTGTCGGTTCTTCTCAGTTTTCTATTTCGACCGAACTAAAGTAGATTTTACGTTCAAAAATACCTTTTAGTAATACCTTATCTGTAATTGGGTTTACTTGTATAAATTGATTTGACTTAGGACTTTGACTTTGAATAAGTAGAATCGACATGAAGCACGTTCGAAGCAAATACATTTTTTCTCCTCATGGTAAAGCTTCTCCAGCAAAGTGATAGTAAGCTTTACTGAAGTTATAAAGGATTTCTTGGAAGAGTGCAAGAATTTCAGCTACACATGTTTATTTAAACCTACTCCGTTCTTTTCACTTATAGAGAACTTGAAAACGCCATATACTATCACTCATATTTTAAAACCTTCAAAATTGTAAAAAAACAGAAAATCTAAATAATTTGACAACTTCACTTCCCCCGTTCCCATCAAAAAGTGCCCGACATGCGTTTCCTTGACAAATGTTGCCATTTACGGGCTTCAGTTTCGTGCGCGTAATCAATTTCTAAGCATTATTCTATGATGCTCTTGGGTATACTCAAATAATGCAACAAAGTTACACCTTGACGTAACTTTTACAACTAAGTTTTTAACTTAGATAGTGATGAGTTACCAGTCCATTGCCTACACAAGTTTTCTCTAATAAGCCCTATTCCTGTGCCAACTTTTACGACTTGTACGGGAAAGTAAGTAACTGACAGGTTCTATATTTTTCTCAATAGATATATTGTGATCCTTTTTTTCTCTTCATGGTATGGCGCACAGATTAGCGCATTTGCCAATGTCACGTATTAATATGTAGAATCGCTGATGAGTTAAACACTTTAACAGTTAGGCAATGCAATGCACACGTCACAGTATTGTTATAATTCATGACGAACACATGAACCACGTTCGAAGTAAATTCTAGTATATTCTAGTATGCTTTACTAAAGTTATAAAGGACTTCTCGGAAGACTGCTACATATGTTTGTTTAAACCTACTCCACTCTTTTCACTTATACAGAACTTTAAAACACAGTACACTGTCACTTTTGTACTTTAAAACACCCAAAAATATAAAAATAAAAAATCTAAATACAATGACAACCTCACTTTTCCGTTCCCGCCAAAAAACCATTGTGATATTTACCTGTAATTACAATGTTTTCAATGTAATATTTGTTTTTATTTAAAAAAAGTGTAAGTTGCATCCATAGAGTTTATAAATAACTCCAGACGCCGTATCCGTACAACAACAGTGCGGCAAAGGAAATAACCTGACTCACTTGTACATACGACATACATTCACTATCAGATAATCTGATCGGCCACCTTTTCGTTAGAAAACAGCACCCGCACCTATAGGTACATTTTGTTTGATTTTATTTGCCTCACTTACACTTACAGAACAGGTTGTTCAGAGTTATAAAGTCTATGGTTGCATAGATATATTTGTTATCATGACTGAATTATTATTAAGAAAAAAATGTTCGTCCTTTTATCGTACTTATACTTAATTTATTTGATAATAAAAAACAAATTAAAGAAAATAGAATTAACATAACATTTAGCCAGCAAAACAATCAAAGAAACGAATATAAATCCCGCAGACTAAACGTCTAAAAGGATTAAAAGATAATAACAAATATTTCATTTTGCGAAATTAAACGTTGTTGTAATTAGTTTTTAAACCTCGATACAAATTAAATTCAATAATTAAATTATGTTTTCTTGGAACGACTCAATTCATTTAATTAACTTAAAAGTAAAAATATCTACATTGAGCACGCCAATATTCTTTCTTTCAATGTTCAAGCCAGTTTAAGATATATGAAGCGCCCTCTACGAACGTGTATAGATATGTAGGAGCTGGTTCCTATGTGATAAAGTGATAATTCATTACAGATTTATCGAAATAGCGGAAGAGAACTTATGAAACTGAGGACTAACCTGAACTGTGGATTGCTAATTATTTTCAAAAGAAAGTGACCCTAAGGAAAAGTGTTGCAAGGAGATTTGTACAGAAGTCACAAGGCAGGCGCGGGAGTTAACCTTTGAGTACTTACTGACGTGGTTTAGTCAGGTCATAGATGGTGATGGTGACGTCTCTCGGACGGTTACGAATATATTTAACAGTTTATATTTTTACATATTAATAACAACATTTAACATTTAAAATTTACTCAACCTGTTATTTGTGAACTAATAAATTAAAAAAAAAAACATATTTTTATGTCAGACCAACGTTCAATTGGCATTTCTTTGAAACAACGTTAATTTAAATCAAAGGTAAATGACGTGTAAAATATGTTATATGCACTAAATTATTTAGTTATTTTTTAACTTTGCGCTAATAAAATATAAATTTTTGTTATAATACTGGTTCAGTAATCAAACCTTGTCCAAATAATAAATTATAAATGTCTGTGTAAAAGTTAGTGATTTTCAACGCATTCAATGCATATATTTTTTGGATGTCAGATATAAGCTTTTGACACACAATGCAATGGTTCTTAATACGTTTTTTCAGTCTGCATGGTCAGATCTTGCACGTTTTTATCCGTATTATATGTTTGCTGGGTAGGCCTCACAAGTTTCGAAGGTTTCATTTAAGCCTGTGATAATTTTTGATCTATGTAACAACTATGTCAATCTTATTTGTATCAAATAGTTCAAGCCTTATGGCTCGGTAAAGGTTCTCGACTGAAGTCGAGGTATATCGCCTATGACTTAAAGTACGACAGGATGTAATGACATGTTCCTAAGCTTTAAGCTTTAAACCATCCTTGTTAAGATAATAATTTCGACTTTCAGATACAACTGTAAGTTCTACTCATAAGAACCTTGGAGACACAGTGATCAGTTTATTTTGCAGCTGGCTCTCATTTCCCTTATCTCTTTCACCTTCGCGCTGCTCTGATTTTGTTTTTGATATTTTTGAAAATTTTTGATAAAGGAGATAAAAAATGCGAAGAAAAACCGCGATCTGGACGGCCTTTAAAATTTTCTGATGATGATTTTGACAACGTCATTTAAATGATCAGAATCGTTAAAGAATTATCAGAGCCACAAAAAAACGATAGAAAGACGGCTATATGCATTTGGATTTAATAAAAGAATTGGAGAAATGGGTGCTACATGAATTATCGGAAAGAAATAATTTGGACAGGTTAAATATATGGTTTCCTTTGCATACGCATCAGAGAAACAATATTTTTTATAGGCAGAGGTTTTTAATTATCTTTAATTATGAGATTTGAGGAAGCGAAAGAAGTATGTAAGAACCGCGACGCTTGGCGCTCCGTCCTCTCTGACTACTCCGTTAGGGATACAGCGTGAGGATATGTATGTATGTATAATTATTTTATTTATAGTTGTATAATCACAATATTAAAATCATCCTAAATCTTCCTAAATAAAAAAAAATTTTTTTGAAGATTAGTGAGCTGTGATTAGAAAATAGGTCATTCATTTATTTATTTATTTTTATACTTGAAATAGATATTACACGGTTTTATCCTTCTTACACATTCGATCACGCACGTCAGTCTTTCTTCGCAAAACAGTTTGACTCAGAAAAATTTAAGTTAACAAATACAAACAATATACGAAAGTTTTCTGATGTCAAATCTGAAGAATTTTATAGGAAGGAAAACTTTTTTTATCCAAAAAGTGGCAACGTTTCATTAATTAGTGACAATTATGAAGATTAATAAAAACTTCCTGACATTCTAAAATTCTATTCAAACTTCGTATCTAATTTTAAAAATTAAAAAAAAAGAATTTAGAGTTTTAGCACACACGTAATAAGGACATATTATGTGGATGACTATGTGGTAATCACACTGAGCGTCTTCGTGCTTCGAAAAATTATTGGTGAGCCCTTATTGGCCGTATCTTTTCTAATTCGCGCTGAAACCGTGTATTGGAGTATACCCGTCTCGTTCTGATTCCATTTTCAAAAGAAGTTTGTGTCTAACAATGTGATCTAAATATAGGCTCTCATAAACTAATGTAATTAAGGTAGCTATTGAAATGTCTAAGAATATGGTAACATTCATCCTTGTGCCAGTGTCATTAATATTAATGAATGGGAATGTACTCAACTTTATGTTTATTTACGCCTTTATCAAGTAACTAGACGCCGTGTCTCTTCAAGAGCCCTCCAGTTTTCATATGCGGGACTGTGGTCCTCCTTTTCGCATTTAATTATGTGCCTTATTAATTATACGCTGTGAAAAACAAGTTGCTTCTTGCGATGAAATTTTTATTTTCATTATTTTTTTTATATAACAAAATAAAAATAAAGAATGTACATATGTAACACAAATGCTTTTATTTTCACAAATATATTAGGAAAATTTAAGTGAAAAAAAAAGTTACAAAGTTTGCACGAAATATAATGAAAAAAGTATAAAGGTCGGTGGAATAACATAGAATAAGTCGTTTTATCAAAAGCCAACTAAAGGAGTATTTCTTGATCCGGAAAAAATTAAGCTTTGAAGCTATCGACACGGAAGGGAAATCAATTTATTTCTTTGGCTACTTGTATGTTTTTATTTTCACAAATATTGCCTAGCCTAATGCATGTAATTTCATAGCTCAAAAAGTTCGTAGATATACTTAAAAAAACGAAAGAAATGGAAGGCTCTTAGAGATAATATCATGAGAAAAGTTACTTTTACCATAATATTTTCAACACTCATTTGAACACCGATGATCTCATCCCATCAACTAATTTCCTGGCTATTTTATAATACAATGAATGAATGAATACAGACATACATACATATCCTTAAGCTTTATCCCTAACGGTATAGTCAGAGAAAATGGAGCACCAATATCGCGGTCCTTCCATACTTCTTTTTCCTCATCAAATCTCATCATTCTTTTTACACACTTTTGCCAATAGGTCTGCCAATGCTTTTGGCATTTCTGTCAGCTAACACTCTGGCTATTTGATCTTCATAAGTCAGCTTTTGTCTTCCTTGGCTTCTGCTACCACTCACTTTCGTAGATTAGAGTAGATTTTCTTCGTCAATCTTTCATCGCTCATTCTTTCCCATCTAAGCATTCCTTTCTTTATTTTTTCGATAACACTGTCGTCTGCCCAGTGAATAATAAATGAATAAATGATTTCATTAAATAACAGAGATCTAATAAATAATAGCCATTGGCTAAAATGGACATGAAGTTCATTATTTCCATCGTTCTCGTTTCAAAAATGTATTTATATATGTTGATCAGTAACGGATTGAAATTAATATTCGTTATCAATCATTGTAAGTTACGGGATTGGAGCACAGGTCACAGTCAAAACTAATATTAGTATCTTCTAACAGAAACTGATGAAATCTGTCTAATGACTATATTTAAAAAAAAAATGAATAGTATTGGCTTATTGGGATTTCCTTACACCAAAAGAATCATTTTTAGAATGTTTTCTGTCTATTCATTACTTTATTTATTTCATCTTTCTAATGAATCGCTGAATAGATTTCGGTGCAAATTGCACTACCACTGCATTTGGAGGACTACTGTCATTATTGTCATTACGTTATCTTTAATAAAAGGTGGGTAACGTAGAAGTATAAGACTGTGTTATTTTAACATTGTTCTTTAATTTTTTTTTGTAATACATACGGACAAAGCATATTTAAAATTAAACTCAGTTAAACGTTGAATCTAGTAGTTATTATAATACCATTATTCATACACATGCTCACATCCATAAAGGGGTAGTTAGAGAGAACGGAGTGTAAAGCATCGCGATCCTTACATTTCTGAAGTCACATCATGCTTCTCACACACTTTCTCCGAAGTATGCAAGTGCTATTACGTTTCCGTTAGTTAACACTGGCTATTTGATATTCATAAGTCAGTTTCAATCTACCTTGGCTTTTACTATCACTTACTTTCGCTCTGTACTTTTTCTTCGTCAATTGTTTATCACTCATTCTGTTTATGTGCCCGAACTACCTATACATTATTTTTTCTTTTTTACAAATAATAATGTCATCCAACCCTCCTATCCTGCTATCTCTTGATTGCTTATTTAATCTGCAAGGGCGATAAAGCATATATTTTTGAGAGATGACATTACTATTGCATTCTTAATATTAGATATGGGACGGGTACCCGGTTTGGACCCGGTACCCGGCGGATCCGGCACTTTTTCAGTATCCGGCCGGGTAACGGGTATTAATGCCGGGTACCCGGCACTGCCGGGTAATTTACTAAGCGAAAAATAATCACTAATATTATTTGAAAAAAAAATCTTTGACCAAGGACGTACAATGTCACGGAATTTCCTTTATAGTTACAAATGGTTCTACAAGTATTATTTTATTTAATTAATATTAATATTTGTAATTTAAAATTGACGAATTATGGTGCAAGAATACCAGTTTTTCAGCACGATTGGCATCAAGTCTACTTCTTTTCTTCTTGTAAATTAATTCTGTTTCAGAAAATAGGCATTCGCTGTAAACAGAACTTGCAGGTGCAGATAAATATTTAGCCGCAACTTTTCGTAATATCGGATAGTGTCATTTTTTAGAAGCCCGCCATGTGTAGGTTTTTGTGTCTCTTTTAACCTTTGCGGAGCATAAATAATGGTCTAATTCCGATGCGGCAGAATTTTTTGAACCAGCAACGGCAGCGCCACACACCGCGCTTCAATTACGCGCGAGCGGGCAAGCGAAATACACCTGTCACAGTATGATAGCTCTGCCGGGTATCCGGCCGCGTTCCCGGCATTAGCCATGCCGCGTACTCGGTTGCCGGGTACCCGGCAAAATCATTACCCGTCCCATGTCTACTTCATATAATATACGAAATTGTATCTTGTCTTCACCTATCACCTGTCTTTTATATAATCAACTAACGACCCGCCCCGGCTTCGCAAGGGTAAAAATTTTTTTGAAAATGACGTATATCCTATATTACTCGCTGATAAGCGAAAGCTTTCTTTAAGCGAAAGAACTTTTGAAATTTGAAATTGAGGTTATCCATTACAAACAAACAATCTAATTTCTTCTCTTTGCAGTATTACGCCAACAATAACAAGATGGCAATTGAATAGATCTTTCAGAAGCTAGAGGAATGTAATATTAGAATAAAAAAATATCATTTATTTATTCAACATTACAAACAACAACAATATGTTGAATATATATGAATATAGATGATAAAATCTACTAGTATTAGTATAAATGATGAAAAGGTTATATTCGACATATTCTTGTTGCTTGTAACGTTTAATTAATAAATGATATTTTTTTTATTCTAATATTTCATTCCTCTAGCCTCTGAAAGATCTATTCAAGTGTCATCTTGTCATTGTTGGCGTGGTTCGTTCACTGAATGAGTATAGGCAACATATTGAGTTCATAATAGCTGACAGTGACACAGGAATGATACAAAAGTATCATTATTCACTGTGTTATTGGTATGAAATGTCGTCAAAATGTTTCTATTTCTAGTACCATTACAAACAAAATTTACTTCTAATTTCTAATTTTTAGTTTCTACTTCTTTTTTTCCCAAAATAACGTAAAAAAGCAAAGAATAATAAATTTAGTAAAAATTACAATGTTTGATACAATTTTCCAAAATTTTAGACTAAAAAAAATACTACCTATACAAACACAATGTGTGAACAATCGATCAATTCAATCGCTATTTATTTCATTAATTTATAATATAATAACCTAAGACATAAATAATAAAAGAAATATTGAAACTCTTCTTTACTTATGTGTATTGTATAAATATATTCATTAATATTCACAACAACAATGAAGAACAACTTAGAAACACAAAAAAGCTTCGAATCTATTTTCAATAAAATGAGCTCCTCTTTTTTTTTGCTGAAATATTGTACCGTGATTCTAATTTAAAAAGTAATATTTTTCTACGTTATTTCGAGATAAAATGTAATCTAATATGGTATTACAAGGCAATATAAAATATAACACAACATTTTCAACGTAAATCAATACTGTTAGTTTTTTTAAATTGAAATGGAAATGCAGATTCTAAGGGACATCCACCAGGCCGCAGACGAACTGTCGGACACCCTCAAAAAAGTCCATACAACCACAAACATTGTATGGCTCCAAACTATGTATTGTCATTTGTGTTTGCCCTGCAATGAACTGGGAGAGTACCGGGTAATACCAGGACCGGAAAACTCAGCCTCTAGACCAATTTAGAAAAGTTCGTTCGTGCAGCCAGGTCATTACCTAGCTGGAAATCGAAACCTTTACCCTCGGCTTAAAACCTTCATTGACCTTCACGGGCAATATGTTAATTTTTAAAAATAATATACATACATCCAGATTATAAGGTATATGACTTTACGCTATTTTCCTTTCGGAATGAACACAGCATCAATGCGCAACAAAAGCTTGAATCCACATTAAGCAATAAATAATTGGGCAACCGATTTCGGAACGGAACCAGGCACTGTCATGTTGCTAGCTCATCGCTTGTACATCATCTTATAATAAGTCCTATCTCTTAGCCTACTATTACGATCAGCGTCGAGAATTGGTAAGTATATTTTTCTTTTTATTCCAGAACATCATAGAACCAACCTGTCATAGAACCAATTTAAAGTATCAACATTTACCCAGCTATTTGTGCAAGCAAAGTCAAATACAGAGATAACGTTTTATTATATTAGTTTAGAAATATTGTCTTCTTTCAAGGGAAAAATTGCTAAGATAATTTCAAGCGCAAAATCGAATTACTGGCCGCGGTTGGATTATTTCTTATGGCCTTGAGATCATTTTTAGATCTGAAGTCAGGGACGCGGAAATTGTAGCCGACCGTTGTCTTCCTTAGTTTTATGTTTTGGACGCATCTCTTGGCGTTATCTAATTTCGTTCGGACGATTTCATTACTTATCTATAGGTATGAATCATTGTCCATCGCACTATGTTCAATCCACTCAAAGAATGCATGATATTAATAAGAACTGGGTATAAAGCGCAGAGGACGTGTTATTGTGCGGTTTTATGCTACAACAGTAACTAAAACCGCCTTCAAAAAAACACTGAAAAGTACAAAATAACTATCCTCGGCTAATGAAAACTCAAGTACAATTAAAATAACTTTTTAAATACTACATAAATACACATATCGATATAATTGAATTTGACAGTTACTGAACTCAGTGCCTACCAAACTAATGGAATTTCTGTTACTGCATATTGATTTCGCACCGAATTCAATAACTGTCAAATGTAATTAGGATATAGATATATGTGTCATATTTTATAAGTTATTTTAGTTATACTTGAGTTTTTATTAATAAAGGATAGTTATTTTGTACTTTTCAGTGTTTTTTTTGAAGGCGGTTTAATTTTTTAAATTCCTTTTTTATATCATTTTTTTAATTTCAGCTGTAATTGAAACTAATTACTTAAACATTTTTTTTATTATGTTACCATCTAATGATTACACGATTCCTTTTTAAATTGCTAAGCCACTTTTTGAAATTTTCATCAAAACAACATGCATAACAAACAACAGAAAAAAAGCAACATGCATAATTACATGTTTTAGAATTACGCTGTTAAGCCAACGACACATTTTCCTAGTGACTGATACACACAACTCTCTATCTCAAAAGCTACTGAACTGATTTTGATGAAACTTGCAGTTTTCCCTAAGATTGACTATTAACTAAAAAATAATGTTTGCAATTTGACTTATAGTTTTTGAGATATGCGCGGACAAACATACAAACATACAAACAAATGTACATACATATACTTATGAAATTTGGCACACATGTTTAGAAGCTGGTATAGACTAACATGTACATAAATTGTGCAATTCTGACAATATTATATACATACGGGTCGAATTGATAACCACCTTTTTTTTTAAGTCAGTAAAAATATCAACGATCACATAAAATACGTGCGAGTCGGACTCATATGAAGAGGATTTCGTACTATAAATCATCACTTTACCTACACTTTTTTAAATTCGACCCAAATTTGTTTGTGACTACTAAAAAGTATATGTATACGGTACTGCAATTTAAAGGAAAGTATTGAATATGTGATTTATTGTTGAATACTTTTGAATAAGTGGAAGACGGTATGACAGAAATTCGTTTTTCCTATTTTGACTAAAAAAAAATAAACTTACATTATAATGAACAAAAAAGAGAAACTTGTGTTTTAATAATTAAAATAATTCTAAAATATTACTTAAACATTTTGAGTTTCCTGTAAATTAGGTAGGTATGTGTATGCGTACCTACATACAGTTTTAGAATTTTAAATTTGTATCAGTAGTTTCGGAAATAAGGAATAATGTTTGATTTTATTTCTATTAGTTAATACCTTTTATACTATGCATTTTAAATATTAAATAAAATTACTTGAATTCCTCAAAATAAGCCCTAAAAATAATTAGTAAAATACCCCCCGAGATTAACCCTCGAAATCAGAATTCAGTATTTTGCGCTATACATCTAGTATTAGGTCATCTATCTTTATATACGTACACACGTTTCCGATCAATATTACAGACTTGTATTATTTTTTTTTGTCTGTCAGTTTGTTCGTACGTACTATTCTCCAAAGTGGTTGAAACGATTCTGATGAAATATTCATCGACAGGTAGAGGACTTCTCAAAAAGTCATCTAGGCTACTTTTTATCTAGAGGACGTACCTAATTGAATGCAGGTGAATCCGTGTGTAATAAATGTAATACAATCTACACGACAATTACCACAACACGTAAATATTGTCTATATCTTTAACAGGTAAGGTATTAATAGGGTAAATATTCGAAGAAATCCATTTATTTATTAGGTTCAAAAGTGAGTCAATTACATCGCCAAAATGTTCATTTAATGCGAAAAGTATTATGATCATTTAAATTACATAAAGCTAGACGATCTAGGGCTAAATTTCTTTATGAAGTATTCAAAGTTTTTTACAAAGATAAATTCGCCATTAAACGCATTTTGACTAATAAATCTCTAGAGCCTTCGAGTTCGAGTTATGAAAAAAACTTAAGCAATCTTAAAGGTTCTCCGTAAAACCAAAACCTAAGAAAGAGCAACTAGTTTATGAATTATCGTATTCATTATTATTAAAAATCACTTAAGAGCTTGTTGTTAACTTCACAACAAAATGAATCTATATAATAATTAGCACTACGTTAAAAAAAATTTTTTTATTTACAATTGCAAACTGAGTGTAAAATGAAATGCGTTAAAAACCTTTTAAAATTGATATAATTAACGATGAATTATGGTGACGAAAAGTATAATGCCCAACAATGAAATATTACAATTTCTTTTAAAATTTACTAACTTGGAAAAATATGATATAGTAACGCTATCAAATGATTCTCTTATCTTCTTCTTCTTGTTATCTTCTTCTTCTTATTTTACATAGTATAAAACACAGTCGCTTCCAGCCGTCTGTCCCTCTGTACTCTTAGATCTTTTAAACTACGCAACCCATTTTAATGCGGTTTTCACCAATAGATAGAGCTATTCAAAAAGAAGGTTCATACGTATACTTTAATATTGTTTTGTGTTAATTTGTTGAAATATGACGATAATAGTTGAAGATGTCGGAAAAAATCGAGCCGACTGAGAGCTTTCATCGAAAATACTGTCTTATTCCAAAACAATGTATGATGGAATTGTTCCTCTTTATTATATGCATATGTCTATATTACACGGATAGCTTTCTATAACCATTTTAATGTTTAGAAAAATTGGTACAAATTATGTGGAGATTGGAAACCTATTTAGACGGATACGATATTTGTCCTTATCAAATTAAATACTTTAGTTACTTTAAGCATTTCATGTACATAATAATTGCCTTTTACGCCACACAATTTAAATTAATATCTTAGGAAATATAACTATCCCCCAACAAAACTAAATAGCACGTCGAAAGTCGCGCCTCGCCCCAAAGCATTGTACGATTTGCAGCGATTACATGCGTTTATCGGAGCTCTCCAGCAAGGAAAACAAATGTAAAAACGTGCTTTTCGGCGCGACACTATAAACCGCACTTATTAGTACGACTTACAGAACGTTATATAATTAAGAAGATTAAAATATTTTTTTTCGAAGACATTTTTTAGTATAGTCTAACCATAATAATAATATTATTAATCACTCCACACTGACACCACGTTAGTATCAACATTGCATCCGTGCGAAGCCGGGGCGGATAGCTAGTAGACTATAAAAAACTAAAATAGTATAAAGTAATAGTAGTTTTTATATAAACGTATTTTTTTTCCGATGTAATTTCTGGTGTCATCCTAAAATAATATCCTAACAGTAACACTTGCCTGGAAATTTTAATGAATAACAAGGTATTTATTGTTATCCCTAGAGGTCGTCAGAGATGTTGAAACGCCAAGCATCGCGGTCATAAAATAATCTATCTTTTCTTAAAATAATTATAATAACTTATTTCAAATGAAGAATAAAATATGGAATGTCACTTTTGCATCAAGAATCAATTTAGAATAACTAAATACTATGTAAATGCAAGAAATATTGAAATATTAATTTTTTCAGTCGAGTTCAACGGTTTGTATTAAAATCAGACATTCCCCCGAACTCATATAACAAAACACCTTCTTATTATTAACGTTTCAGAAGGAACATGTTGGGTCTCATCAAACGTGTTATCTCGTCAAGTAACGTACTTTTATAGCGAGTTTGAAACATAACCGTTACTTGTCAGCGCGTTTTATAACCTACTGGTACAATATCACACCACCGCAGATCCCACAAAGGAAGTACTAATATTAAATAAACCTACGTGATACAATGGAAGTCAAAGTTTATCCTCTAAAGCTGCGATTTTAATGAAGAACTGTTAAGAGGAACATAAGATACTATTGAATAGATATCCAATGTATGTTGTACACAAATGTGAAAATTTTATTTGGCATTGGCACTCCATTAGTCTCAGTTTTAGGCACATCACAGTCCAAAACTAAAAAAATGTTGAGAATTATACATATTATATGTACATTACATACACACACATATCTTCACGCTGTATCACTAACGGGGTAGTCAAAGAGGACTAAGCGCCAAACGTCGCGGTCCTTACATACTTCTTTATATATGTATATTACATCCATAATATGTAAATACCAATGCACTAATAGATAATATAGAAAGAATGAGTGACGAAAGACTGACGAAGAAAATCAGAGTGAAAACGAGTGGTAAAATAAGCCGAGGAAGAGCAAGGCTGACTTACGAAGACCAAATAACCAGTGTTAGCTGATGGAAATGTCAAAATCACCCGCATACTTAGGTGAAAATGTGTGAGGAGAAAAACGAGATTTGGAGATGCAAAAGAAGTATGTAAGGACCGCTACGCTTGGCGTTCCATCCTCTCTGACTAACCCTTTGAGGACACAAACAACAGAAAATATGTATATACGAGTATGTAATAGATAACATATGTATTATGATAATTACATGGTACACATATCGGCTCGAGATTGTGTAATAATTGATGCTAATAACGAACAAACATGGCATACGTACACCTTCATTCAGGAACAGAGGATCTAAATACGCGAAAAGTTGTCCGATAATTCCTCTCATATAATAAACTTTACATAACGTCTTAGTTATCATTCATACTACTCATCAACGATTGCTTTGGCTTTAGACAAAAGCCCACGAGAAATAAGTTTTTCACCAAAAAAGGAGATGAAAATTTACAAAAAGATAATAATAATGGTTTATTTATAACGAAACACTATATCTTGCAATATGCTTTTTATACGATCATATTACGATCATACGTGTGGTAGAGCCATACTGCATTGCAGCGCAAATTGAGTCGGCTCGCCCGATGAAATACCACCCTCTCACAGAATATCGGCGTGAAATAACAGCATCTATTGCTGTTGTGTTTCGTTCGGTGAGTGAGAATGCCGGTGGCCTTCCTCTCTTTTGCCTCCATTCGCTGAAGGCCGGAACGGAACGCACCGGGCCCCTCTCGCAATGTGCCGCAGCACTTCTTAGAGGGGCAGTAACGAAGGCTTTCTGCACCCTCACAGTGCCACGACAGCGCATACGACACGCGCTGCCATCCTCCTCGGGGTCGCTTAGATCGACGACCGAAGCCCCCACTGCGACTGGCTACGACATCGAATGCCCCTTTGATTTGCCTCTCACGACAGGTGGAAAACACCACAGCCTTATATTATCGGATTATAAGGCTGGACTGTGTTTCTAAATTTAAATTGTTATTCCTCAGTTTATAGTGCAAAAGTCAAGTGTGTCATTTTTGGGCAACTGTGCTCGTTTTTATATTTAAATTCCTCAAGAAATTACTCAATTAACAAGAAAGAAATTTAAACTTCTTATTAAACGCACACTTATTGGAAAATAATACTACAAAATAAGCGATTATATTGAAGACATAACGATAGTATGAGAGTGATCAGCTCTGCATATGCAATTACTGGCTTTATGAATATTGTATTTTAAACAACTATTGTAGAACGATGTTGAAGAAATAATATCTGACTGAGCTTCTTGTTGGTTTTTCTCATTGTTCAGGTTTTTTTTTCGAACAGAACTAAAGTAGATTTGACGTTCAAAATAACTTGCTATTGGGTTTAATTGAATATATCGATTTGACTTTGTTTACCTAGCCAACGAATGTTTTGCTAACGTACGTCTTGTTTTGCATGAATAATCGCTACGAATGCGCATGTTGTAATTAACAACTTATTTAAACGCTCATAGATGTGTATTATATCTACATATTCAAAAAAATCAGTAACGATAATTACATTGTTAAAAAACTAAACCGTAATATAAGTTGTATGAAACGTTACAAAAGGCATAATAAAAATTCGTAATGTATTGTATTACTTTTAAAGAAAAATATATTAATTTTTTCCACAAGTAATGTAACTTTTTTTATTTTCACGCGTAATCTGGCAATATATAAAAAAGTTTTTCATAGAATCTCAAATCTTAATGTGGGTAAGCTTTGTACTGAATCTTATTTCCGTTGAGTAAGTCCATTATTAGGACAATAATACAACTCCAGCGTCCGTCGTTTTCATGTATAACTTACGCCTGTTCGATTAAAGTTCACGTTGAAATTTCAGCTGGCTTTGTCGGGCCCAAAACTTTTTTGTAGAGTCTTAGTAGTCCTTGCTCCTAATGTAATTGTATAGTTTAAAAGCGTAGTTTAGTTTATTCGCATACTTCTATACTTACATATATAATTCCTCACTCGATATGGGGAAGATATCTATATGTAAATGTACTATAGTTACTATAAAATGCTTTAACAATAGTGTTATATCCCCAAAAGGGTAGAACGTGTAGATAATAAGGGCGGAAGTAAAACTAGGCATCGCAATATATGTATATTTCAAATCAAACGTCGTACTTTGCTATTTATTTTTCAATAAAAGGTTTTAAAATCCTCTCTCACCGTCACTACTCAAAGCATCGTTTCTTGCTACTGTACATTGTACACTACTACACTACTACTACTACATTACTACCACACTACTTTCTTACTTACCGTACTTAAAAAAAAAAACAGTAAAATTTCACTATCCTCTTGTACATAATAACATTGTCGGTTTCTCGATAAATTGTTTTAAATGTTACAATGTTCAATGAATATATGTATTTATCGGAGACTAGACTGCAGCATTAACTTAATTATTATTGCTGTTTGTGTATTTCTTCTATTTCATTCTTTTAGATGTTACTGCGTCGTAAGTGAAATGATCCGTAGAACTCTTCCAATACTTTCATCTACGATAAATTGTTTACCCATTTGGATGGATAAAACATTTATAGTAAGAGCAATAAACATTTCTCTTCCGATCTATGTACAAAATCTATCTGTAAACTATGATGCCAGGTATAAAAATGTTCTGCTAAACTTAAAGTTCGTGTTAGCAGTAAATCTTATGTCACTTTATTATTCATGAGATACACTAAGCACTTGAAGTATAAAAAAGTGATGAATACGATGTACATAAGTGGGCACGTCGACTTTCAGGAAAATTCTCTATTCTAAACGTCTTCGGGGTGTCAGTGGGTGTTTGGTTTTATTTGAATAAATTGCCCGCTCTTCTGGTGAGTGGAAACCCCGCATTTGTTTTCACTTAGAAAACCACTCGGCACGCTCACGAGTCAGCCGCTTTATGCGAGGCTTTAAAACAAGCGTTCAGTGAAATTTATCGAATAGTTTTAGTGAGAAATACATAACTATACCCTAAAAGCTATTTATAAAGAAGCAACGTTTTAAATGAAATAAAATATTAAATAAATTTTGTTTCGTGACTCTCTCACAAATTTTCTTAATAGAAAATTATTATGTCCTGTTAATTATAATATAATTATTGCTTGCAGTTTTCACTTCACTTGATACTTATTTTAATCACTGATTTCGTTACTAGTTTTTATAGAGGGCATATCTGAGTAGATTTAAAGCTTATTTTAACCGAAATAATTGAGACGGAAAACTTGTAGATAGTTCAATGTGATCACATTTCCTTTATATTTCATCTTTAATAACATTTATTGATTAGGAAAATTAAATGCCTATACCTTTATTCTCAGAAAATTTCTTAATTTCATTTGTAAAGCGAAAGTTGTTCTGTTTTTCCGCAAAGTTCCAACTAAATCCGTTTCCGTTATTTTCTTATTTGATACGATGTTTATACCAGCTCTATTTAGTACTTGAATCTGGACCAATCAGAATTGGTAAGTAACTATGACATTGTTGCACAACACATTCTCATTCCATAGTTTCTTACTAGTCTGGTCCAGTCCAGATTGTTTCCAAATCACTTCAACTGAAATATTTTGTACTGAAAGAATAATAAAAACCTCAGAAAAACTTTAAAAATTATAATAGAAACTTTTACTGTTTCATTTATTTATATGAAAGATATCATTGTTGAATCTAGTTTACGTTGAATTATGCAAACCAGTTAATAATATTAATTAGAAAATATTTTTAGTCATTAATATAAAGGGTTAAAGGGTTCCGTAAACAAACGAGAAACTAATCGAAATCTCCCTAAGTTTTCACCTTTTGCTAGTCCAGCGTAATACACGTAGCACTCTAATAATTAAAATGTGCGATTTCACCCTTGCGAACAAAATAAGCAATGAAGAGATACGCAGTATGACAGGGTTGCACAACAGTGTTATTGTAAAAATGAAGAAAGGAATGTTAAGATGGTTCAAGCACATGGAAAGAATGAGTGATGAAAGACTGACTAAGAAAATCTATTGAGCGCAAGTGAGTGGTAAAAAAAGCCAAGGAAGACCAAGGCTGACTTATGAAGATCAAATAGCTAGAGTGTTAGCCAATGGAAATGTCAAAAGCTCGTATAGGCTAGGCTAAAATATGTGAGGAGAATTATGAAATTTGAGGAAGCGAAAGAGGTATGTAAGGATCGTGAAGCTTGGCGCTCCGTCCTCTCTGACTATCCCGATAGGAATACGGCGTGAAGATATGAATGTATGTAACACTAATATTATCTAATATAAATACAGCATCGAAACAATCGAGTTTATTTGTCAATCGTTTTGTTTTTAATTTGTAATGTTACCTAAAGGTTGCTTATGTTCCTAGATCAAATTAGTATCATAAATTAGTTCACTCTAATATGTGAGAGACATAATTCATTCGAAATGTAAGACAAAATAATGATGGAAAAATATTATTTATATACAAACAATAGTAATCTCTTATTCTTCAGTTTTAAGTATTTCTTTTAAATACAAGTTTTTATAATTGTCATGACGTTTATTATTATTTTAATCCTTGGTGATTTTTTTTAAAGCGCAGACACACAAACAGACAAAAATTCAAAAACGTTTGTTTTACTAATAGGTATGTAGCGATATGGCGACGTCAAAATGCTGAATTATAACAATGTAAAAGTGATTCAATAATAACGCGCGGCTCGCCAGTCGCTTATACCACTGCCCTGTCATGTCCCTTGTAATTAATTAGCTTATTATATTTTGCATATAGTATATACTTCTGTGGAAAAGTATTATAATAAATAATAAATAGTTTGAATTCAAGTAATACTTTTATTTATTGAAGCTATTAATTGAACAAATTAGTGAACACGCACGGAACTCTAAAAATATGACAATTGAGTCAATTATTTGCGAACTAGCCCATCTCTAATTATGTTCTAAATATCAAAGTCTCCACGTTTGTTTAAATTATAGACAAAAACGAAAAAATAAATATATTTTTCATTGTCTTGCCGGTGGGGTTGCCAGTGTCGGCACATTGTTGCCCAACATCTTAAAATTTATAATTGGTAGTTTCTAAACCTCGTATTTGCAAATTTTTAAGACTGAAAACTTTAGTTATGTTCGACCGACATATAAATTTTGGTTAAAGGTTTATATTCTACGAAATTTATAAAATTCGTTGTGCTATAGTTTCAAAGATAAGGGGGATAATGTACAAGTCGAGCTAGAAAACTCAATTTTCCTCTTTTTTAATTAATTTATATAGATATAGTTTAAATATTCCATGAATATTTAAAAAATTTTACTAGTGCAGTACATAATTTTTTTATGTGGATTAACAAGATGTATCACCACTATGCCAAATTTAAAATTTGTGCATCACTTAGTTTCTGAGAAAATTAACGTGACAGACGGATGAATAGACGGATACACGGACAGATACATGAGTTATCTTCTAACGGTTCCGTTTAACTTTTTAAGGTACGGAACCCTGATATTATTTTAGGAAACATTGATCAAAAAAACAGAAAAGATCTTTTGTTTATATTTGCTTCCTACTTTCGAGCCCAACAATACATCATAACTAGCTTTCCAGAGATGAAATTGAATAAAAGAACTTTTCCAACAAATCCTGCATTCCTCAAATAAGTAAGTCCATTAGCTCCCTTCTGTTTATTTTTATTTTTTTTTATTTTGTTATTTCTGCTCCCCCTAACGTGGGCAATGTCAGGGCCCTTATTTTTCCATACATTCTAGTTCTCACTGTCATTCGATCTCTGGGTTTAAACTCCCTTTCTCACTCTACCTATCCGTTGGTTAGCTGCTAGAATTTTTATTTCATGAATACACCTTAAACTATTACATCATTTTTCTATTTACTGTTACTATTACATTTCCCTTATATTACTTCTTCTAATACTACACTATTATATTGTAATGCGTTATCTGTCATCTTATACTAATGCCTTATTTCTAATATCACACATGTCTTCTTATACTAATACCTTATTCGTAATTTCACATTGTCAATTCTTATAATTATATATTATCACTACGCTTCACAATGCGTAGGTCCTTTTATTTTATTCCTTAATCGCTATATCACAGTGCAGTCTTACAGTATAGTATTACATTTACTCTGTACAATTATATTCTGTTTAGGTTATCTTATTTAGTCTTATTTCTCGCTATTACTTTACTTGCTACTTTCCTACAGTAGCTCAGAAATCTTTCCCTTTTGCTCTTATCTGAAATTATCTCATGTAGTATTCCCTCTTTAACAACGCTACCAATTGCCATCTCTATGTCTAGTCTATCACTGCTGTAGGCGGGGCATTCACACATATGCATCACACTTTCACTCACATTCTCGTCACAGACACACGCCGGGCTCTCCTTGCACCTGAATCGGTACAGGTACTCGGAGAACCCCCCATGGCTCGTGAACACTTGCATGATCACGCTATCCATTCTAATCTTCCTTACTACCGAATGAGCTTTAGTGGCGTTCGGGAAAAACACTTTGGTGACTGAGGCCGTTGTCTCACGTACCTCCTATCCCATTCATCAATCGAATCCAGTCGGATCTGTCGCTTGATGAATGAGATGGGGCACTTATCGTAATCCGGCCTCGTCTTCCTATTGAGTGCCGCGTCCTTCGCCAGCTCATCGGCCCTTTCATTTCCCTGCATCCCTATGTGCGCACGGATCCAGTACAGTCTTACTGACCTGCCTGTATTCATCATCTCATCGATGTCTTTTCTGTACTTAAATACATACTAAGGGATGAAAGGAGTTACTCCCTACCATGGCATCCAGAGCAGACCTGGAGTCGCTAAATACGCAGCAGCTGGGCGTGTTACAGTTGAGCGCGTACTCTACGGCCTTTGATAGAGCTAGGAGTTCCACCTGGAAGACAGTGCAGCAGCGTTCCAAACGCAGCTTTTTCCTATCGTACTCGGCGACGCCATTCCATATGGATAGCGCCGCCCCAACCTTTCCATCTATCTTACCACCGTCAGTGTAAATGTTACACCGACGGTCCTTGTATTGCTCCAGCTCTGCATTGTCCTCCACGCGTCTGAATTCCAGCTCCATCCGGCACGCAGGATGTGGCATCTCGGTAAACGGTATCGGCCTCTCCACATCTCGATCACCCACTACCCGCTGAAAGTACCCCTTCTTGACCCTTGCCCTTCATACAGAAGGGCGGTTTCCCGCACCCTCAAGTCAAGCGGCAACATCCCAGCGAGCAGTAGCACCGAGTTGAGAGAGACCGTTCTATATGCCTTGGCGATCTTCTGCCCGATGCCCCGCTGTACCACGCCCAACCGCTTGCGTATCCCCAGTCTGTTGGACGCCGGTGCCCACACATTCGCCGCATACAATACGACCGGTTCGACCACTGCCATATATATGGTCCGAATTATCTCCGATTTCAACCCCCAGTTGACCCTGGCAGCTCTCGAGACTTGTTTATATACGTTCAGCGCTTTGCGGCATATATTGTCTACATGAGCGCTGAACACAAGGTTCCGGTTGATCGTGAGCCCCAGGATCTTAATCTCCTCCGAAAGCCCGATGCACACCCCGTCCATGTCCAACACCAGAGGATCGTACTTGCACTTCTTCGTGACTAGCATGGCCTTGGTCTTGCTAGGCGCGAATTTCAGCTTATTCCGAATCCCCCAGTCCCGGACACAGCTAAGCGCTGCATCGGCCCTCCGTCGAAGACTCTGAGTGTCTTCCTCGGAGAAAATCAGGACCACATTGTCTGCGAATGCTTGGCAGTAGTCTCCCTTTTCTTCCAACTGTTTCAATAGGGGGTCCAACAATGTATTCCAAAATGTCGGTCCCCCTATCGAACCTTGCACACACCCTTTCGTAGTTGCCCTAATACACTCCTCACCAGCATACCTAACTCGAACTTTTCGGTCGGACAAATACGAGTCCACGAGCCTTCTAAGGTTTGCCGGACAATTTGTTTTGGCGACTTCGCATCGTAACGCCGGCCACCACGCGTTATCGAAGGCTCCCTCTATGTCCAGGGACACCAACAGCACGATTTTCTTCTGCCGTACCCGTTCCCTGATGTAGTTTACCATGACATAGAGGGAGTCCTCGGTTCCACTCTGTGGTGTAAAACCGTATTGACGCGAACTCTGGTCCGGCAACACATGCCATTTGATCCGGTTGACGAGCATCTTCTCCAGGATTTTGCCCATCACCGACAATAACCCTATGGGTCTATAGGACCTTGGACTCGTATAGTCCGACCTACTCTTCTGTTTATTGGAAACGAGGTTATTTTGATAAAAATTCTTATACATTATAATATACTATAAGAATTTTTATCAAAATATATAATATAATAGATTCAATAGCTCCGGTGTTATTTTGTTGTGGAATTGTATATAGACTAACAAACCTTCAACATTGCGGCCAAGTTTTATCTATAGCGATTGCTACGGTGGTACAGCACACTATCAAGTCCCCACTGTAACGAGAAACCACAGGTTACTCAATTGAGTGAGAGTTCAAGTGTTAGCTGAGTCAAATTTCAAGTTTTTTTTTTGATTGCTTACATGTTGATCTGCGAGATAAAGAAAAATGTAGATCATACTATTTACTGTTATCTTGCAGCAAAAGCGACAGTCGAAAAAATCTACCAATGAACGGAGCTGGCTCATAACACGAAAATGTACTCAATATACGTGACGCAGTTTCTCAATGATTTCTTTGAGTACAAATTATTTATGAACTTTATATGAACGTTTTGATGTTCATAATAAAATATTAAAAGCATGGGAAATTACCTTTTATTTTAGCTCGACGTTTCGGCAGAGTTACATCGGTCATGGTCTTTAGAAAACTGCAGCAGCAAGCTTCACTCCGTGTACTCTGTGAAGGTATTTCAGAGATCGTCGAATCTATCGTTTTAATTAGTTTGATGAAAGAGGAAACGAAAGAAGTTTGCAATGGTCACAAGGATTGGCGCTCCATCATTATCCATCAGAAATACAGTGTGAAGACATGTCTCTTATTTTTTCTCCGACTATGGTGAAGCAAAAAAAATGGTTACAATTTAAAAAGCATATATAATACGTATTTATTCATTACTTCGGAGAGCCGAAGCCACTTAACCGATATCAAGGTATCAGGTGTCATTTGTTTTGTCCCAATTACGTGCATAAATTGAGTATAGGCCAATTAGTAGTTTGAGAAATTCAATATATAATATTATCATCTGTAGAACTACCTTAGATTAGATCTGTAGACATAAAATCAATAAAAATACCGTTATGAAAAATATACAGCAATATGAACGCTCATATTAAAAAAAATTACAAAAGTAAAAACAAATGTTACAAAAATAAAACAAGACTTCTTATTTAATAAAAACTTACTAACAAGATGAAATAACTGCAATTTCTTGAATTTTAGGCAGCTTATGCTGACACATTTCCGTAATCACAATGATAACCTTTGATAATATGTAAATATTGACAAAATCAATATCCGTGTCGTTGCAAGTAGATTACAATAATATCACGTAGATAGCTAGTATAAATAGTTTGTAGAAGTAGTAATAGACACGAGACGTGAACGTTAAGACGCCGAATCAGTACCAATGTACTATTTACCACATGTCTGCAGTATTACTCCGTCATCATGAAAAAACCGAGAAAGTATGCCAACAAATTCATGACTTCTATATATTTTAACTTTTTTATGACCTCTGATTCCGCAGCGCATTCAAAGAATTAAAGTTATGGATCTAGTTTTCAAAGTTTTATTAGCTACAAGCTGACACCCGCGACTTCGTCCGCGTTTTTTATTTTTGAAATAGCCTATGTCCTTCCTCGGGATTGAAGCTATCTCCATACTAAATTTCATCGCAATTTGATGAGCAGTATGACAGTCCATAAATTTCGAACAAACACACAAACATTGATTTTTATATATTAAGAAGATGTAGTCGGGTTTTAGTTTAGTGATTTTTATTTTTGATATTCGAATTGATCGTTATTACTTATCATTGCTTTTAAACATGACAAGCTGTAATTGCTTAATAATTCTTGTTTGTTCTGCAAATGTCATATTCGATCCATAGTTAGTCACTTAATCCTGCAATATCCCTTACGTGTCTATTTTCTTGACACGGGTACACGACCTCTGATCTCCCAACTAATAAGCTCATGTAGGTATCTTACAAAAGTGTCTAAGATAAAACCAATGTCAGTACTATTGCCAAAACCGAGGAATTAACGGAAATTAGGATACAATATACCTAACTGTAAAACTCGCTTATTCTTTTTTTATAAGAATCTGACTTCGAACCGTGACTGTGTGTCTATGAGAATTTATGTTTATAATTCAACATAAACAATTACTGAACAAATCCATAATGCATAACATTTTTTTGTATTTTTTTTGTTAATGAGGAAAGACATGCTATTTCATGATTTGTTTATACAATAAGCATAGTGACGGGCTATAAATCGTGCTCGCAGTCGCTTTAATATAAAAAAATAGCGGTTAGAATGTTTTTATTACTAAGTACCTACTTAACAGTTTTTTTTTGTTCATACACACCATTTAATATCCCTTCTCATGTCATTAGTACTTTCCAACATATTTTGTCATTTTATCCCAGTCTCTTTATTAGCAACTAGCGGCCTGTTCCGACTTCGTCCGTGTTGAACACATAATATATAGTCTACCTCCATCTGGAATAATGTACATTTCAAATGGTGAAAAAAATACTGAAGTAGGTGCAGTGGTTCCGGAGATTAGCCTACACATGTAAATCAATTTGGGAAATCCGCTTTCTCTTCTTGTAATCTAAATACAGACTAGAATCTCTCATTAGTACTGTAATTTTTGCTTACTACATTATTTAAGTCACATTTCACATTAATAGCTGTTATGCAAAATGCACTTCTTTTTTATATTATTTTTCTTTGTATATTATTTTTTATTTAGAATATAATTTAAAATATTTGTCGTTTTTTATTACACCTTTTGTTATTCATTCTATTGGTAGCTACGGAATAAACCGGTCGTGTCTGGTTGTGTTGTCTTTTCTTCCATTATTCTTTATGCAGCCCGTTACAGGCGTGTTATTTCACAAACCTGATTAAAAAAACAACTGCTCGGCTTTGTAATATATGCAAAAAATTTATTAATGTATGATCAAGATCACGCCTAGACGATCGTGACTCGAACGAGATAAATAGAGGGCAGCGATGCTAATGCGATCATCCATCATTGTTACCGGCACCCACCTCGGCGAACAACAGCCCATACTGAACCAAGTCACAAGCGCCAAACAGTAAAGAGGTTTCCAGTTATTACATTAACATAAAAAAACACTGAAAAGTACAAAATAACTATCCTTTATTAATCGAAACTCAAGTACAATTAAAATAACTATATGAATACGATACACATACCTATACAATTAAATTTGACCGTTACTTAAGTCGGTGCCTACCACACTAATAGACTTTCTGTTGTTGCACATTGATTTGGCACCGACTACAATAACTGTCAAATTTAATTATATAGATATGTGTATCGTATTTATAAAGTTATTTTAATTGTACTTGAGTTTCGATTAGTAAAGGATAGTTATTTTGTACTTTTCAGTGTTTTTTTTTTTGAAGGCGGTTTAATTTTTTTCATTAATTTTTTATTTCTCCCTTTTGTGAACTGTGCCTAAATAAATATCTAGGGCAGGTCTGCAATTAACTTCTTTCTGATTCCGGAACGTAACGATATACAAGAGAATCATCAATATAAATAAAGGTTGGTTGCGTTATTTGGTGTATCTTCGAAGTTCAAGCTTTAATACAAATGAAATTTAAATGAAACTACCCCTAAAGCATTACCTACCAAATGTAAAAAGAATTTTCAAAATTGGTTTATAAGTGACGGAGTTATTAGGTAACAAACATACAAAAAAAAACAACATGCGGTCGAATTGAGAACGTCCTCATTTCTTTGAAGTTGGTTAATAAAAACTAGCTCATAGATACCAGTATTCGGTTGTAGAGGCATATTGCTATTGTAGTTTTGCTGACTACGAACTTTGATTGTGGCGAGCAAGGAGTTGTAAACGTTTCAGTTGTTTCCCTTTACCGGCCTTACTAGCTCGCGCGTATTATCATTAAGGCAAAGTTAATTGAGTACTTTATATAATTAGTAATAAAATCTGTAAAAGTGATAAATAAATGTAATATATTGTGAATTTATATTGAAGACTTTTAATGATAGTCGTGATTCCGATAATATTGTACATACACACACGTATACACATTGAGACAGTAATACTGAAATACCGACAATACCGGCGAATCGGGACATTTTTGATCACCAGAATTGTGAGAAACAGTAAAAATCAGTGTTTTGGCACAGTATAAACATAACAGTAGGATGTCTTCATAGAAAATTAGCGTACGCAGTTTATATGTGTGCGCGCTAATACGCACGCACCGTGGCATGCACACAACGGCAATATTCTAGGTGAATATGGATAATTATTGCGGGGCCGCCCGCGACGTGAACATGCATACGCACATGCAACCACTTTCGTTTATCTTTACTTCGTTCTTCACATCGTTGCAAATACGAAAATATCTAAGGGCCGGTATTTCAATAATACCTTATCTTGATCAAGGATTGAAGATAAGTTCGCTTTACATGTATTGCAATGTAGGATTAAAGTTATGTGGCACATAAAGTCTACCCTTGTTTTTTACGTCAGGAAATGCGTTATGCATCCCGTCCCGCCTAGGGGGGTGGCAGGGGGGTATGTGGGACTCTTCGACATTAGGGTACTAGGCCGAGTCTACCCACTAAAACCTGACGGTGTTCCTCCTCAGGGTCTTAGTGCCGGGGCAACGGGGGGGCTTTCGCATTCTGCCGCGACCCCGGCGGCCATGCCCAGCCTGACCCGAGCCCTCCTCTGTTTGCGGGCAGTTTGACCTGCCCGCTCTCGTGGGAGGCACGCGGGAACACCACGCGCACCGTGCCGAGGCCATTTGGTGAGGCGCCTTCCCCCGAAGACACCCCAGGCCTCCAAGGTGGCGGCTTCCGCACCCCACCTACACCACGGCAGGGGCGTCCGCACGCCCACTTGATTTTTACGTGTTTACTCATGGGTTTTAACAAGTTTTCCTTCTTCCCACCTATGATTTTAACGTGTGGTCTCACGGGTTTAATTTCGAGTTTTCCTTCTCTCCACCTCTGATTTTTACATGTTTTCTCACGGATTTCATTTCGAGTTTTCCTTCTCTCCACCTCAGATTTTTACGTGTTTCCTCACGGGTTTTTAAAAGTTTTCCTTCTTTCCACCTCCGGGGCCACAATACCCTTCCTGAAAGAGGGGCAAGTGACCCCGACATCTGACCCCCGCCCTCACGCAGAGGACGGGGAACACAACTTGTCCCCATAAATGAGGACATTTCCCACCCCCCGGTCCGGGCCAGGTCCTTTCGGCATCGTGTACTCGGTCCCAACCCCGAACTAAGAAGCCCATCAACGTGCATCCTTCAGGATACACGCTGATGGACACCCCTTACCCCGCGTTGGTCGGACTATTAGCCGCCGCCCAGTAACAACCCATTAAACAACGAGCACTTACCGGTCGGCGCCCAGGGTGTACCACGTGGAGGTTGCCCAACCCAGCACCCCACATAAAGTCCACTCTAATTAAAGTCTCTAATTAAACTAAAGTGATAATCTAAGCGGAGGATTTCTGTCACTTAAGTTGCGATCTGAAATCGGCGTGCGACTAACTTACAAAAATATATTCCGTAATTTTATTTTTTGACTCGTTTTTGACCCACAAATGAGCGACAGGTTGTGGTATATCTTTGTTTGCGTCTTTAGTGACATTTATTAACTAGTTAATTGTTTGTATGTTATTTTTAAGTTTTTTCTTTAAACTATGGCTGTTTTGCGTTGAGGTGGGGTGCGCGGGGTGAGTCGCGTCTGAGCGTTCAAGCGTGCGAGTCGCGTCTGAGCGTGCAAGCGTGCGAGTCGGTAATTAAGTAAGCGAAAAAATAGGGTGTGGTCGCGTTCGGTGTTGAGTTGTGTGAGTCCTGGCTGTGCTTTCGAGGGTACCGGAGTGGTTTGTGTGTTGTCGGCTGGTCGAATTAAGCTGCACTAGCTGCAGTTTAGCCGCTACACGGAGTAGGACAAGGCCTTTCCCAAGACGTTGGGGCTCTGTTGCGCGCTGGACAAAAACTTGTCATCGACCAGCGGTTCTCGGCGTGAAGGCGTCCTGGCGTTTGGTCAGGATCTGCGTCGAGTTTCCGGTGCCTTTCGGCTGCATACGTTGGACCTGGGGTAAGAGAGCTCTCTAGTGTTAGGAATTGAGTGATCATTCAAATAGCGGTTTGTCTAGTAATGTAATAATTACGTCATCACTGTTCTAGACGTGTTACTTGTAATAATATAATATTTCTTTTCTTTGTTCATAATAAGTTTAAGTTAATCATATGTTCTTGTAGTCAGTAAATAAAGAATATTCATTGATGTTGTCTGGTTATCTCACCCTACCCCCCTTTTTTATTCATATAAAAATACGAATTTGAGGCTTATAACAAAATGTCATTACTAATGCACATCACAAGGTAAAAATCAAAACACAATTTGGTGCCCCGGGTGAGGAGGGTGATAACCAACAAGGTCAATTGTATTATTTGTAACGTGTGTCAAAGTTTTCCGTTGTACGACGTACTGGCGGTCAGTTTTTAACTTGCAAAACAAGTAACGAGCGTTGAGCGTAGCGTTATGGTCCACCGTTCGGTTTGTTCACATTCGGTTGGTGAAAGTCAAGCATAGGGAAAGCGAGTATGAACGCATCGAGCATGTTGTTTTGATGATCGCGGCGGGATAGTAAATGTAGATATTTGCGCGTGTATACGGCATTGCCCTGGTTTGTAATTGCAGATAATGTTAAGTATTGTCAGTTTATTTAAAACTAGCCGTTGTTTTTAAATAAATTTGTTTACTGTGCTCACTTTGTGTGAATTTTCTAACGTTGTATCAATAATTATATTTATGAGGCAAATATAAAATAAATAATAATGGCTCCTGTCGCATTAAAAAGATTAGTGGCCTCGCAGAATGCACGCGTTAAAGAAATCGAATCGGCAATTAAGCGCTTGAAAGATAAACCTCGCGCATCGCTAACTAAATCTATGGTGCAGTCGCGGATTGATTTGTTTAAGAGAGCGTGGGAAGATGCGCGTAGTACTCATGCTGAGATTATGAGTAGAGAGGACGCGGAGAATGATATTTACGTAACCGATGATGCTTACGGCCAATTACAGGCATGTTATGAGGACGCCCTTGACGAGTCGATGACGCTAATGTCATATTTTGATGAGGGTCCGTCTAATGATGGTGACGATGGCTCTGAGGACCGTTTTGCTAAACTACCTAAATTAGATATTCCGAAATTTTCCGGTGAATACGAGAACTGGGAGGGATTTTGTGATCTGTTCACGTCTCTTGTGCATAACAAACGCAGGGTATCTAACGCCACGAAATTACAGTATCTAAAAACGAGTTTGACTGGATCGGCTGCAGAACTTGTAAAGGGAGTCGCGACAACAAATGCGAACTATGCCACTACCTGGAAGGCTCTGAAAGATCGGTTTGATAATCCGCGTTTAATTATCAACAATCACTTAACAGCCTTTTTAAATTTACCTTATTTACAGCGAGAGTCGGCTGTCGAGCTGCGCTCTTTCGCTGATGAATTTCAACGTATTGTACGGGCATTGACTAATTTAAAATTGCCGGTGGAACATTATGACGTGTGGTTCATCCATATTCTCGCCGCGCGTCTCGATCCGGAATCCAGGCGAGTGTGGGAGTCAGAGCTTAGCGCTAAAGACCGTAGGGGTGACGGGGAAAATAATGAGCTTAATTCCTTGGCAAGTCTACCGAAATACCCTGAGTTTGCGGCCTTTGTGGAGAGACGTGTGCAGACGCTTAGTATGTTAGTTACCGAACCGACAAATAGAAAATCGGCCTCGACGACAAAGAGGATGACAGGCGCGTTTAAGACTTTCCACGTTCAACAATCGGATTTTCAACGCAAGAAGCCGGGCCCCCTCTGTACAAGAATGCATACTCTTGCGCGTTGTTTTAAGTTTCAAGCCCTATCTCCTTATGCCCGGAAAGATGAAGTTCGTCGCTTGCGGTTGTGCTTTAATTGTTTTAAGTCACATAAAAGCAGTGAATGCACACACACTGGTGGTTGCAAGTCCTGTCAAAGAAAGCATCACTCGATGTTACATTTCGATTCTCAGCCGCGAGCAACTACCTCGACTGTACCGATGAGTAATAATCTTACTTCAAAGCAACCAAATCCCAAACAACCAGATCCTAAACCGAATACCCCGGGAATTGAAGTATATGCACTTACGTCAAGGGCCGAGTTTCAAATGGGTACTGTTATTTTTGCCACGGCTCAGGTACAGGTCATTGGCCCGAAACATAATTGCACATATGTTCGCGTATTGCTCGATCAAGCGTCTGAGGCTTCTTTCGTTTCTCAAGCTGTTGTGCAATTGTTGGATCTCCAGACAACGCCCATACGCTCTACTATAACGGGACTAGGCGAAAATGTTACTAGTGCTGCGCGAGCGGTAGCTAAATTGAATTTGCAGTCGTTGACACAACCTCAGTTTTCAATTGAAATAAACGCACTAGTTTTGCCACGGCTCACATCGCACCTACCTAAACGTAATATCGTCGAGATCGACTTAACAAGGTTTTCCGATTTGTCATTAGCAGACCCTCAGTTTTACGTGAGTGACAGAGTAGATGTTATTTTAGGGGCAGACGTATACGGTCGTTTATTGCTGCCAGGGTTGAAAAAATTTGATGGGTTTGACTTGGTCGCGCAAAATACTGTATTGGGATGGATCGTGTCGGGGCCTTTTTCCGGTGATACCAAACGGCGGGCAGAGCTCTTGACAGAAAGGGCAGTTCGTGTCTTTCATTCTGTCTCGAACGAACAGCTAGACGAATCGATGCAGCGTTTTTGGATGGTAGAGAATTTACCAGAGCAGGAGCTTAAGTCGAAACCGGACGATGAAATTTGCGAGCGTCTGTTTGCTGAGACTCATACGCGAGAACCGGACGGACGTTATGTTGTACATTTACCATTCAAGCCTGATTTACCTATGGTTGGAATTGAAACGCGGGGTGCTGCATTAAATTCATTGAGTAATTTGCATCGTCGATTCGAGCGCGACCCCAAGCTGGCAACATCGTATCGGGAATTTATGAGCACGTATGAGAGACTCGAACATATGACGCGGGTACCTAATTCGGACTTAGCTAAGCCTCGTGCATGGTATATACCTCACCATGCTGTCGGATCTTCAGAAAGAATTCGTGTAGTTTTTGACGCGTCTAGAAAGACTCGTGATCAGCATTGTCTAAATAAATTTTTATTGCCAGGTCCTGCGCTGCAGTCTGATCTATCACTAATATTGCTTAACTGGCGTCAGTATAAATATGTTTTCACTGCAGACATTATCAAAATGTTCCGTCAAATTCGAGTTGCTTCTGAAGATCAAGACATGCAAAGAATCCTCTGGTCCCCCAATGCTTCCATAGCTCCTGTAGAGTATAAATTAACAACAGTTACCTACGGCACCGCATGCGCTCCTTACTTAGCCATACGTACCCTTAAACAACTCGCGCAAGATGAAGGTTCTCGATTTCCCCTCGGTGCGCAATGTCTCAAAGAAAATACATATGTAGACGATATGTTTGCCGGAGCGAATGATCTCGCGACTGCGTTGGAACTTAGGGCGCAACTCATTAATATATTACGATCGGCTGGCATTGAGTTAGATAAATGGGCTGCGAATAACGACGAACTCCTTTCGGAACCAGCCCGTGCTCTGGAAGGAGAACGTTCAACAAAGACGCTCGGTATACAGTGGAACGCGACGCGAGACGTATTTACATTTGCTCCTGTAGATTTAGAAAAATTAATTGTAGCCAGTACTAAACGTGCCATGTTGTCAGGAATCTCAAGTTTGTTCGACCCACTGGGTTTGCACGCGCCGGTTACGGTAGTGGGAAAAATATTGATGCAGGATATTTGGATTTTGAAGTGTGATTGGGATGAACCGCTGCCCTTGTCGATCCGTAAGAGATGGCTGACGTTTTGCCGATCTCTTGACTCGTTGGCCAATTTATCAGTCCCTCGGTGGTTAGGAATTATAAAGGAGCGATCTTATGAGATCCACGGATTCTCTGATGCCTCAGCACGTGCTTACGGAGCTGTTGTTTATATTCGCATTAATGAGGGGAATGGCCATTTTCGCTCTCAAATTCTCGCTGCGAAGACGGCAGTAGCACCTGTTAAAACAATTAGTATTCCAAATTTAGAACTATGCGGAGCAGTACTCCTTGTGAAACTTATTAAACATTTGCTACAAGTAGAGTTTCTTAAGAATGTGCCAATTTATGCTTGGACCGATAGTCAAATTGTACAAATGTGGCTCCGTAAGTTCCCGCGCTGTTGGAAAACGTTTGTGGCAAATAGAGTATCGTTCATACAAACTGAGTTGCCCTATGCTCGATGGGCTCATGTTCCCTCAAAAGAGAACTCTGCCGACTTGGCTTCACGGGGCGCAGAGGCGTCGGATTTAGCAAAAAATGATTTGTGGTGGCACGGACCGGCATGGTTGTCTGAGGATATTGAAAGGTGGCCTGCACCTGTGAATGAGGTGCAGGTATTGCATGCGGTTGTGCCTTTAGTTGAAAATAAATTACTTCGAAGATTCTCGTCTCTGGGCCGACTCTTACGTGTTGTGGCCTATTGTCTGCGTCCTCTGCATGCTCTGCGTATGAAAAAAGCCGATAAACAGTTACCTGCGTTTCTCACTATCGAGGAATTAACGAACGCTCAGAACGCCGCCATCCGATTGGCTCAATCGCACGCCTTCAAAACCGAAATTGCTACGCTTTCTGCGGGAAAAGAGCTCCCTAAACGTCATAGTTTGCGAAAACTGGCGCCGTACTTCGATTTGGAGACAGGGATTTTGCGTGCGCGAGGCAGACTCGTTAATTCCAACTTACCGTTTAATAAAAAACATCCGCCAATACTCCCGCGACGGTCAGCTTTGAGTCGTTTATTTGTTTGTCACGCGCATCGCGTTTGCTTACACGGTGGGCCTACGCTTACAATAAGTACAGTAACTCAATTTGTTTGGATCCTTGGAAGAAACCAACTTGTGAAGAGCCATGTTCGTCATTGCATTACTTGTCAACGAGTGAAGCCCCGTTTAGCTCATCAACTTATGGGGGATTTGCCGGCTGTTCGAGTGACGCCTGGACGAGCCTTTGCGACGGCTGGCTTGGACTATGCTGGCCCTATACAGATAAGAACGACTAAAGGTCGCGGGAATCGGTCCTACAAGGGGTACCTCGCCTTGTTTGTATGTTTCACCACTCGAGCGATTCATCTGGAGGCGGTGAGTGATCTCACCACAGCCACATTTATCTCGGCCTTTCGTCGCTTTATTGGGAGGCGTGGTCGGTGCATAAACTTGTACAGCGATAATGCTACGACCTTTCATGGAGCTGATCGAGAGCTGCGCGGTATGTTCACTTCAGCTTCCGACTTTTATCTAGAGTTGGCGTCAATGCTTGCCCAAGACGGCACAAGTTGGACTTTCATCCCTTCTAATGCTCCTCATTACGGTGGCTTGTGGGAGGCTGGTGTCAAGTCCACCAAGCATCATCTGAAGAGAGTCATCGGAGAGCACAAACTAACCTTTGAAGAGTTGTCAACACTATTAGTTGAGGTAGAGGCGTGCCTCAACTCTCGTCCGCTGTATCCAATGAGTAATGACATTGACGACATGAGCATTCTCACTCCCTCTCATTTCCTGATTGGTGAACCATCGATTATCGTCCCGGATTCTCCCCCACCAGCGAAGCCAGAGAGTCTGCTAACCCGTTACCATCTACTACAGCGCATTCGTAATAACTTTTGGACCCGTTGGTCTGGAGAATATTTGCAAAATCTACAAGAAAGATCCAAGTGGCGCGACATCACTGCTAATTTTCCAATAGGCCGGCTTGTTCTTGTCAAAGATGACCGCTATCCCCCGTCCAAATGGCCTCTTGGCCGCGTGATTGAAACACACCCTGGGCCAGATGGCTGCGTGAGGGTCGTTACCATCAAGACTGCTACTACTACTTTGAAGCGACATGTATCCCGCTTGAGTCCATTAATCACTGAGGATGAGGAATTGGGGGAGGCCACGCACCTGAAGACAGTCATGAACAAGAAGACTAAAGGGAAAATTTAGCGTGCAAAATCTCTTAGTAGTATGAGATTAGGTTCGTCTGAATGGACGAAGGCGGGCGGTATGTTTGCGTCTTTAGTGACATTTATTAACTAGTTAATTGTTTGTATGTTATTTTTAAGTTTTTTCTTTAAACTATGGCTGTTTTGCGTTGAGGTGGGGTGCGCGGGGTGAGTCGCGTCTGAGCGTTCAAGCGTGCGAGTCGCGTCTGAGCGTGCAAGCGTGCGAGTCGGTAATTAAGTAAGCGAAAAAATAGGGTGTGGTCGCGTTCGGTGTTGAGTTGTGTGAGTCCTGGCTGTGCTTTCGAGGGTACCGGAGTGGTTTGTGTGTTGTCGGCTGGTCGAATTAAGCTGCACTAGCTGCAGTTTAGCCGCTACACGGAGTAGGACAAGGCCTTTCCCAAGACGTTGGGGCTCTGTTGCGCGCTGGACAAAAACTTGTCATCGACCAGCGGTTCTCGGCGTGAAGGCGTCCTGGCGTTTGGTCAGGATCTGCGTCGAGTTTCCGGTGCCTTTCGGCTGCATACGTTGGACCTGGGGTAAGAGAGCTCTCTAGTGTTAGGAATTGAGTGATCATTCAAATAGCGGTTTGTCTAGTAATGTAATAATTACGTCATCACTGTTCTAGACGTGTTACTTGTAATAATATAATATTTCTTTTCTTTGTTCATAATAAGTTTAAGTTAATCATATGTTCTTGTAGTCAGTAAATAAAGAATATTCATTGATGTTGTCTGGTTATCTCACCCTACCCCCCTTTTTTATTCATATAAAAATACGAATTTGAGGCTTATAACAAAATGTCATTACTAATGCACATCACAAGGTAAAAATCAAAACAATCTTATTTTTTTCTTTTTTGTACTTAAGTAAACAAATGTGGTGACTATAACATTTATAACATAATTAGAGATGGGCTATTTCACAAATGATTGATTTAGTTGTCATACTTATTAATTATTAGTAAAACAAAGATTTTTAGAAATTTTGTCCGTTAGTGTGTTTGCGCTTCAATAAAAATCACCAAAAATTAAAGGAACAATAAAAGTCATGACAAGTGTAAAAATGTGTATTTTTATTAAACACTTAAAAATAATTGGCGCTCCGTCCTCTCTGACTACCCCGTTAGGGATACAGCGTGAAGATATGTATGTAGGCACTTGTACTTAAAAATAAAAATAAAATAGAATATTGGGTATTATTGCTCGCAGATCGCAAACTTCGCTCCGAACAATAACGTCGTCGCCTAACGTCGATCAATAACATAAGAATGTTATTGTTCTGTTTTAAGATTCTAATGAATCGTGTCACTACCATTGAACTGATTTATGTTTCTAATTTTATCTTGGAACATACCCTAAGGTAACACTACAAATGAAAAACAAAACGCTTAACAAATAGTCTAATTTTTTTCAATGCTGAATAATATTAGTGTTATATGTGCACACATTTCATAATTTCGTGTATATAACAGAAAAACAGTGTTATTTTAGTGAAATTTTGGTTAATGTCTTGTTTGTTTGCATTAAGGTCAAAATTAAAAAATATAATAGAATCTAATTGAATAATATTAAAAATTACTTGGCAATAAATACAAAGATAATATACTATAGAAAAAGCATAAACGTTGAAAAAGTTTTTATTGTTAGATGTGGAAAACAAAGGGCGTACAGCAACATTTTATTAGAGAAAGTCGCGGGATAAAGCTTGGTAAAACATGTTTGAGGATTGGGGAACAATAAAAAAACATTAATTCCTTGTTTGGCAGTTTGACGCTGAATCTCAAACGTGGCGCTAACGTCTTTGCGGAATTCGATGTGAACTAGCATATTTAGTTTGTTATGTTGCAACATTGCAATTTATCTCAGATAATTAAGGTGAGGAAGATTCGGATTGAAATACACTTCTGTTCCTCGAAAGTGAGACTTAGCTTAAATGTAGAACTTAATCTAACTAATAAGATATGATAACATTGAAATACCGGCCCTTAGTCACATAAACGAACACATTATAATGTCCTTAGATGCCTAAATAATTGAAGTTATTCGAATCCAGAATTATCATTCTTCAACAAAACTACCAGAAATTAAATTTAATTAACATGAAAAACTTATCCACGTGTATTGTTTTTTTATTTTTTTATTATCATGTACTAAATATATAACTAAACTAGATGCTCTCCGCATCACACTTCCAACGCAACTACCCTACGTATCCGGCCGAGAGTAGGCAACTCCGTAACGCATGAGGAGGGAGTCAACTTCTTTTTTTACATAAACCAGAGGGTTTTGGTCTCGGACCAATAAACATAATGGACGAAGTCATAATAAATTTTCGCTTTTACCAACTTGATGTGTTAAATTAATTTTCCTGTCCTTTTCTATCTCATTGAGCGTAACCACGTTTAAAACAGTTACAGTGTATTTCGTGTCAGTTTATGAGTCGGACGAATAATTATTTGCTAAATACTCGTAAATCTTATGTTTTGGCTACTAGTATTCACAAAAATAAAAATGTCATGTTCAACTGTGTATCGTTGTACTGTGACTCCCTACTGTACTGTGATTCACGCACATTAGTAAAAATCTAGAAAGTCCAAAAGCTCCGTCCATTGTAATACATGATCGGAGATTTTGGTATTAAAAAGGATTCTAAATGTTGACAAATACTCGTTTTAATTTAGCAACACTACAAAACTATAAAAAGTTATGCGGGTATATTACGTACCTGCAGAAAAATAGTATTCTATTGACGAAGACTAGAGTTACTCATGTCATGTGTTTTAACATATCTAAGATAAATCTTTCATAGTAGCGTTTGTTTTAGTTCAGATTTGTATCGGAGTAAAACGGTACTTCTTGTTGATTTAATTTTCTTAATAAAAATTGTTCTCAATAGTTTTTACCGCGTTTTGTCGAAAACTTTTCATATACCTACTACATAAATTTCCTGACAGTGATTAAAAAAAATGTGGCAAATAAGTGTGGGTAGTTGTCAAGAATTTCATTTAGAAAAATTCGTAAAAGTAATTGTTAATTACACAAACACAAAAACATTAATAAAGTCTGTTATAATATTACTTATAAGCCAACAACGTAATTTAACGTCAAAGATGTTTTATTTTTCAAAAGAACGTTAAAATTAAATAAAAGCCATCAAAGTGCAAAAAAGTTAGATCACAAAATAATGTTCCATCGCTCCACCTCCACCGCTTCCGCTCGTAATTTTAGCCAAGTAAAAAACGCTTAATATATTATAGGTAATAGCAAATAAATTCATAATCATTCATAATTGATGACGATGTTTGCACGGAACTCGCCTCGGGGGCTAAGCGGGTGTTGGGTACACAAGTAAAAGGCGGCGTTTGTTTATTTTTCCTTTATAACTTTATTACAGAAATGTTGGGACGAGCAACGCAATTAGCGTTAGGCGGTCTGGAAATATACCACAACGTAATGTCTATTCAGCCACAGGCAATATTTACTCGTTTTAATACTACATAATGTATGAGTATGACATATTATTTTTACTAAGTACTTGTATATTGCCGTCCCGTTTAAGCTTGTACGAATGAAAATGACAAATAGTATGTATTTACAAAAAATGTTATCAACAAACCTATTAATAAAAAGTTAAGAAACATTTGAACTTCTACAACTCTTATTCATTATTGTATAATTCTTATTTACCCCTTCTTTGTTTCTTTCTTTCGTAGATTTATTAATTTAATAGATTAAGTAGAACGCATTATATTTTATCCTTATAAATGGACATAAAATCTTACTTACATAATAATCTCAAATATATTCGTAGGAAAAACTGTTTCCATTTGATTTATTAACAAAAAGTACATACATATGTTAATATTTACAAACTTATTCATAGGTAAGTCTAATCATAACTTCATATTTACACATAATATCAGAAATATGTATATTTGTGTTTATATGTTGTAATATTGTGCGTACATTCAATAATATAACTATATAGGCAGATAAATATTATATTTACACGGACCATTGATTTTATAATATGTCTGTGTGGAATTTAAAAAAGTAGCCTTATTCTTGTCCTTAAATGTCCTTCCCTTGGGCTTAATCTAAAACCGATTTTCATGAAATTTAAAATTAATTTTAAATTTCATGAAAATCGGTAAAACCGTTTATGTAGAAAAGAATTACGAACAAACGCACATCGGAACATGAAAAGTTTGTTACGGCACAGACCACAGTCATAAGCTCACAGGGTAAATGCAGTTAGTAGTGAGAAAGGGATAATGTCATACCGTATAGTGAAGAGCAAATGAGAAGAACATACTATGAGATGGCTGTACGTGTTTTAGTTTAATGATGCATACATAGTATATACTTATTATCTTCACGCTGTATCTCTAACGGGGTAGACAAAGAGGACGGAGCGTCAAGCGTCACGGTCTTTACATACTTCTTTCGCTTCGCTTCGCTTTAAAGATACAAATATTACTATTTTTTTACATACAGAATGAAGAAGTAACTTACCTAATTAAAATAAAGCATGTAAAGACTGCACTTTAATAAACCATTAAATCTTGAACACATTATTTGAACATTATAAAAATATTTATTACCGACCGCAGGATTTACTTTACAAATCAGACGACGCTGACATGTTTTGTCCCTTACCCGTATTAGACTAAATGAGTCGCTAATCTACATTTACGTGTCGCTGAATAAGAGCAATATTCATTCTTTTACATCTATGTCTTCCTTTTAATAAAATTAGTATCCTACAATAAATATCCTTAAATAAATATCATAAATTATAATATTCAACGGAAATTTTCTCCAATAAAAATATTATAATATCCGGTTATACTATATAACAGAATCTGTACTTAATACAAAACAGTAATAAAGCAGACATTGAAGATACTTAAAAAAAAATATTAAGATAGATCCTTAGTCTAAACAAAATAACATTTCTTACAATCCTAACTTAACGGGTCTATGTCGATTATCCCGACGTTTCGAACGGATTACACCGATCGTGATCACGGGCAGACTGATGAAAATGACTCGAAAAACATTAAAATAACATTTATATAATTTTCGCCTGTTAATTGATTTGTCGGTTTGTTTCAATCAGTTTTCTCGAAAGTTATTGAATATATTTAAATAAGTTCGGATTACATAGTTGGTATAAGTCTAGAGTCCAATCATACCTGTACTAATATTATAAAAACGAAATGTTATTTGTTTATTTCTTCCTTGTCCGTCTTTTAATACCTGCGTGGGAAGGTAAGTACCAAGCATTCCCTGTTTATCTTTCTCTCCCAGGCAAGTATGAAAGTAAATTTGTATTACATATTTAAATAAACAAGTAATACTTTCGTTAGTATATGGTACTTATAACGCAAGGTATTAAGAGCCTGAATAAATTATAACAATATTTATGTAACGAAGTTTCATTAAAAGCTGCTCTTGCTTTTTCACTCAGAAAATGATCATATTGTCCATAATGGTCGGTACTCATTCGTAAGAACTCTTTATTGTAACAAAAGATGAAGGAAATGCTAAGCTACATTTGCTCTTTCGAGCGAAGAATGCCACAGACTTAAAACAAAACAATGCAAGGTGAGGTCACGACCTAACCCTATCTTTTTGAATTACTTTCTAAAGCCTGTATTACGTGACTTCTTTAAATTACCTGTTTATTTTCTACTGTAATTTAATTTCTCTTAATAATTTTTATTTCTGTACAGTAGGTAAAACGACAAACTTTTTAAAATTAAAAGAAATAACGAATACGTTGGTGTCCATAAAGTTATTATACTTAATGTGTTTATGTTTATGATGGTGTCATCATTTCGTGTCATTAAAATATACTTTTATATAATCTAATAAATAAATAATTGCTGTGGGTAATGTGGTTAGTCTCTCAGACAAATGGAAAGTTTTGTCACAATATAGCTCTGTTCAGGTCTTCTAATCTTTTGCGTATGTAAACATAAAAATACTTAAATGTTGCTCATAATTTCATTAATGGATTAGCCGTTGCTACTAGGAATTATGTCACTACTATAAGGCGAGTATTCCAGAACGATACTCAAGTGTGAATCTCTGTTCGGGAATATTTAAAAAGAAATGTCGTTATTCATCCCATGTAGCGGCATCCCTTTCTAACTGTGCTCAATCAGAGATTCACACTTGAATATCGTTCTGGAATATGGGACTGAGGAGTGGTGTAAATATTTTTATGGTTTTGTACACAAGGAATACAAACGTAGCTATTCGTCTAACATGGTAAAAATCTTCTATACAAATAAAAGAGGGTCTTTAAATTGACAGAATAATCATTTATAACAATCAGACCCTACAACGAGATATGCATTAATCGTTCATCTACTAAGAGCATGGTGACCCAATAGTAATGGAGAGCCGAGTAAACGAAGCTACAAAATGTAAAGCTTATCGAGGCAGTGGTAGCGTGTGTGTACTTCAGTGTCTAATACAATCAATGAGGTTAATTAAATAAATTGATTAGATAATAAAGTTAATAAAAAATAAATAGGTGATCCGGTGGCTTCTGTATTCAATGTCTCTGTACTAGAGAACTCACTTAAAACTATCGCCAATTCCTATAAATTAATGTGATAGAAGTCGATAAGTTAGGCTTTAGTTACAGGTGGCTTCAAAGCTCTCACACTGAGTTGGTTTACCTGCTAGACATTATGGGTCAGTGGCTTACTTCCACCAAACCACACTGAAAAAGCGTGGTAGTCCTTTGATCTGTCTCCTGATTGACCTCATTTGTGACAAGGAATCTATGCCAGCAATAGGAAACATAGGCTATTTTAGAAAAGCGTAAAATTTTAATATCATGAAGCTTATGACGATTTCCGTCAGTAAATTTATATTCCTGGTTCTTTGAGTACATGGACAATGCTTCTTGTTTATGCAAACATTTGCTGACGGTATGAGTATGAAATGTATAAATATTGTATAAGCAATACCTCGGTGCAATACCAACATTCGCAAAAGCGTCTACGAACCCGATCAAATCGTGTGATATAGATAAATATACATTACACAAGTCTACGTTCTGGCGAAGTAAGCTGCTGAAGGGTCTTTCTCATATTATTTTCATCTAAATTATTACAGTGTTATTTTAAACTTTAGACTGATTGTAGTGTCAATAAAATTACTAGTAGTAAGTATTTTTTGGTACATAATTCTCTGTTGAATATTTAATTACGTTAAATTCATACAAATATAAAAAATTTGCAAGACTGTATTGATAATATCTGAATAATACAATATTCAAAAAAAAATTTTATAATAAGCATTTTCTATCACGGAAATCGATTCTTGAAATAAAGAGTTATCATGATATAAATATGATTGTTTTATTGAAATATACAATCTAATCACAATTGTCAATGTTTTTAATGTCAACATTATTATTTAATTCGTTGAGAATAACCAATTTCACGAGGAAACGGGCAAATACGGCTTGTTTGCCCAGAACCTCGCGAAATGGGATTACTCTGGAAGCCTATTTAAAGGTGTTAGAGATGACGGAGGGAACTGTCAATGAAAAAGGAATTCGTTTACTATGCTGTCGAGAAGAAATTAAAAATAAGTGTCACCGAACTGTACACATACGTGTCCCTAACGGGATAGTACGGGAGAATGAAGTGCCAGGCATCGCTACCATTATGTACTTTGCTCACCTTCTTAAATCTCATCATTCGCCTCATACACTTGTCGAGGTATGCGAATGCTTTTGTCAACTCCATCAATAAACGCCCTGGCTATTGTTTTTTTTTATGTGCCCGAACTACAATACTTTGTCATCCATTCCAACTTCGCCATACTGCGTATCTCTTAATTGCTTACTTTGTTCGCGAAGGTGACACCGCACATATTTATAAGAGGTTGCGTTTCCAATGAATTTATCTTACTTTCACTTAATTTAGTACAAATCTAAGCCTCGCTATCGTACAAAGAATTAGTACTAACACCACACAAGAAAAAAAATTTCAGAATCATCTGTTCGGTTATATTATGAGTTTATTACTGAACTTTATTACAAACGCTACTTTTTGTTAAGTGTTTGACGTAAGCGATCATTACACGCCATTTCACGGTCATTCAAACGACACGACTAGACGATGACAAGAATACTTGCCAAACAATTGTTAAATGTTTGTCACTAAACCATCAGTTACTGCATTTATGTGATAATGTTCTGCCCAAAATGTCAATCTTATTAATAAACAGGCTTATTTACTCTAAATGAAGTATTCTCAAGATATTCTAGAGATCAGACTCGGTCAGCTAACTAGCACCGAGTTGCATGTTGCATAATGATTATATTTTCATTTCTCTACAAAACCAGCAGGAAAGCATAATTTATTATATGATATAAAATAAGATAACATCATTAAAAATAGAAAGGTAGTCATGATTGAATGGACCTCTTAAATTGAGAGGAAAAGTACTCAATGTGATACGAAGCGACGCCGAGTTGATTCGAAATAATCCGAAACTATAGAAATAATGACAGCTTATTTCACTCTCACTACAGTCAGTTGTGTCATTCTAACTCTTATGCCGCTAGGATCAGGGTGTAGATCGTTTTTAAAATGCTTATTCTGAAAAATAAATAAGAAATTTTGGCACCCACTTCATGTCATTTAATTTAACACTAATGCTTATAGAAGTCCTATAACAAGCGGTGAACGTCTACAAGCCGATAATGATTATGGACAATATTACAGCTAGAGATATCAGGGAAACTCGCACTCCTAAATATCTAACTGATGATAGCAGTACAGAGTAAATCAAATTTGATTTATTGACATCAATTAGATTTTGCGAGGGCGAGTTCCCCTTATATCTCTAGCTGTAGCCTTTTCAACACTTATTTGAATTTTCCGCTTTCGAATTTCCCCTTATTATGACATTCTAAAAAATGGTTGTCATTTTGAACATTTACTAAATAAAAAAAATAATTAAATACAACATTTCATTTGACTTGTAGACATAGTGTTTCATAGCAACACACTATCACTACCGCAATAAAAGAACTTGCAATTTTTGAAAATAAAATGACTGACTTTTATTTCCTAGTTCTGTATGAGTTTTTTTGAATATCTATAAATGCAATTAGTGTTAACAGAGGAAATGTCATAAGTACTCTCATACCTAGACGAAAATGTGTGAGGAGAATGATGAGATTTGAGGAAGCTCAAGAAGTATGTAAGAACCGCGACGCTTGGCGCTCAGTCCTCACTCACTACCCCGTTAGGGATACAGCGTGAGGATATAATATATGTATGTGTAAATGCAATTTTTCTTATCTCTAAAATCGACGACATTGTTCTTAAAATACTAGAAATGTTTTTAAAGCTTAAAAGTTTGCCGCCGATTTTTTAGTCATTGTTTTAAAGTACTGAACAAGTACGTATTATATAACTATATGCTGGCGTCCAAGCCAAAAGGGTCCAGTGATCGACATTTAGTTAGTTAAAGTGAAAATATGGCATTTCGTGATTTTAATTGATTAATGAATGCTCAATATTATCTACAAGTTCATATAGTAAATGACTTTATATGATAATTTCTAAGTAGAAACCAACAAATAGAAGTGTGTTTTTTTTTTCAAACAAATTTTAAAAATGCTTTTTCTCAAAACAAGCAGCTTCAGTTTCAACTTTAAAGGTATGTTAAAGAAATATATGCCAGTTTTTGAATATATTTTTATCCTTATTATAATTGATTATCCTAAATTCCGAATCTAGTCTTAACTCAATACCCCACTACTGAAACCAGTAGATACCAGATAGTGACATAATGATACCGCACAATGCAGCGCTCACTGCGGTCTTGTGGGCGACAAATCAATTGTACTACAAACTGTTACCATTCCGTTCAGTGTCACTATTACTACAGCTATTACTATGAGCGTCTTCAGGTGAACACGAACTTTAGTATTCTAAATAAGAAATTCAGACTGTCTGACTAAGAATTCGGCCTTACACTATACTCTGTGTTAAGATAAGCAACTATGAATACTGAGATCTGAGTTCGTCCGAATACAATCATACATTTCCAAGTTATCTTTATATTTGTTAATGAATATATTTTTTTATTTGAAATTTAATGCCGGCGTGGAACAGAAAACATAGACCGTATCAGTTATTTATCTTCCCACGTAGGTCGTAAAAGTCAGCCAAGAAAGAGCTCATAATGAGAAAATTGTACAGGCGCTAGGCGGTTGGTTAACAACCTGTTACCTATTTCAGCTTTACTTTTATTAATTCTTAGTTATTTTGTATGTATGTAAGATATTTTTATGTCTAAGAATGAAGGTCTTTCATTTAATAGCAATCTAAACAATTACTTCACATACACAATACACACATTTGCGTTCTGAACTATTACTTCACATATACAGTACACACATACAGTACACAATACAGTACATAGTAAAGTAAATGTGCTTTATAAACAATTACTTCACATACACAGTACACACACTTTCTTATCTTTATTCCAGTTATAACGATCTCTGTTGTCAGAAATGTTAAAAAACTACATGTTGTTAAAAGTCAAAGAATAAAGGAAGGATAAGTGATCACAACAAACTCACTATCATCTCATCCCTAATGTCATCCATCTGAATTACCCCCATTGAAATGATTTCCACGGTATTTATAATTATTATTGTTTCCCTCTTTATACATGCTATAAAACAACACACGTAACAAAATCAACCAAGAAAAACAATGTATTCTTTGGTTTGATGTCACGGATCACGACTCAAGATAGATGTGTTCAGAACTTTGGAAAAAATGCTTAAAAATAAAGATGGTTTCTACTAGCCACATATTTATGTCCAAAGCGTTTGTCTAAGATTTATTTGTGCAGTTACCTGTTATTAGTTGTTGTACATTAATTATTGTTATTTACATATTTAGTGCCATTCGTATTATTGTTTGATAGGAAAAAGAATTACAAAAAAATAAAACGTGAGTTAACCACTGATTCATGGATAAGAAAGTGTTCGATATAACTTATTTATAAATTTAATGTAGAAAAAGAAACAAAATCCAAACAAAATGAAAGCTTGACTTCGTTCGTTCCCGGCAATATGTCTCAAAACCTCTAAGTTAAAATTTGTTCAAATATTGATTGCTATTACATTGTTAAAATTTTGCAATTTATTTCATCTAATCTTTATCGGATAGAGGAATTCAATCAGTGGAATACCACCTTAAATTTTAAGTTCAGTGAAAATGAGAAGCAATTGTATTACATCTTATATTAAATTTTCAGAGATATTTAATAGACTACCAGATGTACTAAGAAAAAGACTCCGACATAAATTTTTAAAGTGATTTTGGTACGAATGCCAAAAATGAAAATGTGATTTTGAAAAGTATTTCAGAGAAGAACTTGACTAAATAGTGCATTCTCTCATTATTCCTTGATAAGTATATCTAATTTAAAGTAAGGAGACACAGACAACATAAAGCCAATCGGATGACAACAGCCAGCCGCAATCACTATAATGAATTGCAGTGCAAGTCTTATAATCTCTATTTATTTGCTCATTTAACCGTTATCTCAAAAGCGTTAGAAGGGAGATTACAACCTAAATAATGAATAGGCTTAAATTACTGCTTTAAACAATGTTTATGTACTTTGAAACACTGGATTTATTGAGATTTTTGTATTCTTTTATAAGAGCTCTTACAACTTCTGTGACACAATGGTAAACGGACATCATCAATACGATTACCAGTTGATTCAATTTATAATATTTCGGGACAGAGACATATTCGAATTTCATTTGTAGATTCTGTAGAAATTTGAAAACTACGAGTATGATATTGTGTTGGGTGTTCGTATTCACTCAATATTGCTAATATAAACTTAGTATGAATATATACACCTACATGCTAACGTACAATTATTCATACTAAGTTTAATTACTAAAAATTTCTTATTGCTTACATTATGTTAAGAAAGCTCTGTGGTATATAGACCCAGCAGTTTCACCTGTGTGTTGTTATGTAAGTTTGATACGTCTGATACATCGACTTTATAACTCCAGAGAGCCTGTCCTGATGTTTTCTAACAAAACAGCGACCGATCATCTTACCCGATAATGAATGCGTGTCGTGTATACGGGTGAAAAAACTTATCTGACTTACCTGAGCATTGTTGCTTAAACACGGCATCTAGAATTAGTTTATAGTCTATGCATATGATATTATGTAACAAAAGGTACATAACATCTGAAAAAACGTGAGAGCTGTGTGAGAACACGACCCAGTATAATACTATCTACCTCACTTGAGATTTAGCATGAAAATATATGTACGTATCTACAGTATGCTCAACTAAATTATTCGTATAAACATGATAATGTCCAGTATTTAAAATTACACAAAATACAAATACGAGTTCGAAAATATCCGGTCAGAATGTTCGTTTGTTAAATCGTACAAAAAAAAATATAATTGATGAGCTGAATGGTAATGACAAACATTTATTTCGGATAGTTTCTTTACCCCTGTCTTGTGAGATCCGTTCGTAGAACCACAGTAGTGAATGGTAATATTATAGGAGATATCGAAATATACACGCACACAAACAACTACGAAGTGGTAATACGCATAAGCTAAATTCTATCAAGAGAGCTTTACCAACTTTATTGCAAGGCTGAGAAGAAGTATGATATTAGCCGTAGCAACAGTACATTATGGTTAAACATGCACTGATTCGACTTCGGGTACGAGCTACGATTTACGGTGGCTGGGTCATAGAATACTCCTCTCTGTTGTCTGCAACTTAAAGAAAGCGTACAGCATCGTTCGCACTTCGGTTTTGCCTCGTTTATTTGTAACTTACAACGAATCGAATAATCAAGACAAAATAGTTACGACTTTCTTTTTTATTTGGTCTGAAATTGCATTTATTCTATTGATTTTTAAGCGAAAAACTCGAAAAAGAAATAAATATTGCCAATTTGCTATTTGCGCCAGCATATTTAGTTTTGGTCAATAAGGCAGTCGTGTCATAACCATGTCATAGCCGTAACTTACGTAAGAGACAATATTAGTTCACTATAAAAAAAAATATTGTAAAGAAATATAATAATGATACAGAGAATGTACTAAAAGTTACAATAATTAGGCAGGTACCAGGTACCACAGTTATCACACCCCTCTCCTCATCAATCTAGAGTCTAGGTTCCCAAACTTATTTTGTCTACTGAGTCGAGAGCTCATGCAGTCGTTGTCTAAGATGCCTCCTAGCTAAATGAAATTACAAATCACCCCCCAGGCCTCTACACAACGCCCCCATTTTTTTTCTGGGTCTCTTACCGCCCCCCTTTAGGCCTGCATCGCCCACAGGGGGGCGTTATCGCCCACTTTGGGAATGGGTGATTCTAGAGCATTGATCAGACTAAAATAAAATCGTAGAGCGCGTCGAATTTCTATTATCTACAGTCAACGGCTCATATCATTATATGCTTTGGATGCATCTTCTTAATAGACAACTTATGCAAAAAAAGTAAATCCGTCACTATCATCGTGCGACATCACCGAACAACCATTTACATATTGTTAAATATGAAATGTAACGGAAGCACTGATCATTATGAACACGTTATCAATTCTTCATCACAACTATTATGTACTTGACTATTCGACGGCTTCTCAACAACTGATCTCTTACAAGAATCAGACTTATATACAGCCCCACCACGCAGGAAAATCATTTTACCCTCATTCTTGTTACTAAAATGTTACAAAATATCACACGTGGGTAATTTATGTGATTAAAATTAATGCGAAACTAACAATATTTGCTCAGGTTACGCTACACCCCACGATTTTATTTTAATCTGATCAATGCTCTAGATTGATGAGGAGAGCGGTGTGATGACTGGTACTTGGTACCTAACTAATTATTATTTAGCTTTTAGTACATTATCTGCATCATTATTATGTTTCTTCACAATAAGGCCGTTGTAACTTAAAAATTTTTTGTTACTTATTTTATTTTCAAGTTTTTAGTTTTTTATTTAGTTATTTAATATTTCTCATTAAGGTTTCTTTCCTGTCAGTTGGTTGGAATGTATTGACTGTCTAAACTATGATCCGCCATTTTGTTTCGGATACCATTTTGGATTAGGAATTCTTTTCTCAAATGTACTGTATTCTACTAGTCAAGCTTTTTCAGATGATAATTGAGGGGGTTGAAAAAAAATTATGTAATCCGGCATTTTGTGGCGGCGGCCATCCTGGATTTACAGTGATACTCTGTAAACATAAATTGTATTGTCATTAAAACTAAAGGTGTGTACCAAATTTCAGATCAATCGGTCTACTGAAAAAGGGTAAAATTGTAATTACTAGATTTGACCCACACAAGACACAAACAAAGCAAGCTAAATATAAAACCGGTTAAAGCTGTGTAAAAAACTCGTCAAGGCAATAATAAAATAGATATTATAGATGGGTAAAGAAAAGGCAATAATAAATAGGCTCGTCGTGTAGGACTACAAACATAATAGTACCTATAATAGTAACTTGTTTAAGTTGGCAATCAGCTTTATCGATTGAGCTTCAAAATAGCTCGGCAGTATTCACACAAATAAGCATACTAATGAATACAGATTTGAACAGTATAAACTTTTAAACGTCGCGTTGCATTACAAAATGTCTAAAACGGGAAACGGGAAAACGTGCTCGACGTTTCGATCAGTTGCATCGGCGGTGGTTACGAGTACAAGCAAAATTTTAATTGTGAAACCGAAACAATTTATAAACACTGTGGAATCCTATGATTCAAGCAACAAAACCTCGTTTTTCAAATTCGATTAAACGTGTCGACACTGTGAGTGGTTTGTGTAGATGTCTTAAAAACTATTTACAAATATCGGAGGTAGATGATAAAACTTCTACCTCGAAACCGGAGTGAAACTTGCTGCGAGCCTGCGACAGTTAGCTTGAGACCACGGCCGATGCAACTCGGTCGAAACGTCAAGCCGAAATAAAAGATAATCGCGTTAATTTCCCGTTTTAAGTTTGAACAGTAAAATAGAATTTTTAATTTATAAAATCAATGGCATAAAAATGCATTTACAATATTTTATTGTATTGACTAGTAATACCTGTGACAACATTATTATTATTTGTAGATAGGTATGCTGTTTAATGTGTCTCTTCGTAATGGAAATTTCGAGCGACATACAATAATACTCAACACATAACCATCATTTTACTATTAAAACTTTACCGTAAAAAAAATTTACCGTAAAAACTTTACCGTAAAACTTTACCGTAGCAATTTTAGCGATTACAGGCAGCGTATTTTCGGCGCACAGGTATAACCTTTTTTGTGTACACCTGTAAATTTGCGACATGGCGACACAAACATGCCATTGTATGTGCGTTTCATTTAATTAAAGAAGACATGTTAAAATACATAAAACGATTTTTGACACAAATAACATTCCGCTAAAGACATTTTCAATTACTTTTACTTCGTATAAACATTGCCTTTGCCTTATTTTATAACACCCATTTTAATTATGGAGACTCAAAACGATTTCTTATTTTTTTGATAAATTGAAATGGACCACGATTATGCCTTTTCTCAGTACAGCCATCTCACTTCACATACAATTTACAACATAAATTTAAGTCCTATACTTAAAGACTATAACTAGTTTCTAAGCGGTGATATAACAGCACCCTCAGACACACAATCCTCTAAAAGCTCTTCCTCTCCATCTATCACGAAATAATTGCAGACACGATCTGTCTAAAATGTCAAATATTGCAGTTGAAATGGTACATCGGTCGCCTGTGGAAAATTCGGAATGTTAGCATAGGCCCAATTTGTTTGTGGTTGGACCAGGTGCACGGCCCGCGTACGTGCTACTGCCTAATTGTGCTAACTGGATTAACTTCTATAACCACTCATGACCGGCTGTGCACTAATGAACCCAGCTTTGATGGTATGTTCTCTTTTCGTCATTATTATCGTCGCTTTTATTGTAACCATTGATTTAAATAAATCCAACAGCAACTATATTCTTAACAAGTTTATTTGAGATAATCCAACGAATTAATGACCACTAACTTTTGCCCGCGATTCCGTCCGCGTGGATTTTGAAGAACACGTCAATCGTTTTGTAGGGGTTTTATATCCACACTGTAAAATAACGGTTCAAAGGAAAAACCTCTTCAAGTTATTTTCTAGCGCAACTCAGCTAATGAGAGTTTATCTTAGATCTCTAGACGACGGATTAACTTTAAAAAAATGACATTCCAATTCCTCTGAGTACAGATTTTCAGAACTGACAAATGAATTCAGTTTAAAAAATACTTTACTATAATAAATTATTTTGAGTTCGAAACTGTGACAGTTTTAACTTCCTGAAATATTAACTGCAATGACCACTGAGTAAATAATCACTAATGACAGTAGTATATCAACACGGCATACCAACACATATGTATAATAACATGACATAGACATATTTATATAATTTGTGTAGGTATATACAGCCTATATCATGGTATTATTTAATAGCTATGTATAAACATCTAATCCAAAAATGTACCTGTAAAGAATTAATTGAAGTTTTTACATGAAAACAAATTGTACGTGTTTTCTTCATCAATCTTATAGTGCATGTATTTTGGTGACAATGTTTTTTGAAGAAAATCCTTCAAAATGGAGAACATGTATCAAAATTATACCGAGTTCATAACTCATTAATAGAAGTTGGAAAAGTGATTCATTGAAAGATTCCTTAAAAAAAATTTATTTTCGTCGAAATAACCTACGTTTTAAGTAAAACGGAACGTCATTTCAAACAGTAGACATCAAATTGCGACGTTACAGTCGTTTACAGTTACGTAGGTCATTAGTGATGTAAATACGAACAAATTAATAAAAAACGAAAAAAGCTTTAATATAGTAGATTTGCAAAATCTTTCTAAGGCTGAATGGTCAGGATGGATTTCGGAAGAAAATACTCTCGCACTATGAACAAAATATAAAGTGACGTCGCGTCACGTGACTTCGACATTTGACGCAATTTATTTTAATCTCGTAATTACAATTTTTGTATAGTAAATAGTTTTGTATATATTTTAGCTTTATTGTTTTCATCACGTTTACCTAAAGACATAATCTTTACGATGCACAAAAAATAAATACTTACAATTTCGTAATTATTATATTTGTAAATAGATATAATTTCTGTCACCGACAAAGTATGTTTTAATTTTTAAACGAATGAGTTAAGGTGCTTTAAATACACACATCAAAAAAGTCAGCAACACGCATCAATTACGGAAACTGCATGTTTTATTAATTGATACTTTATTTTTTTCTTAGAAAAGTAGATTTGTATACAACCTTTTTTGTTCTCGGAAACATACTGGCTGATTTTAAAAATAGAACCTTATCGATTGTGTTTTGTTTTCATTAAAATGAAAGCTAATTATTTTTTCCCGAATTCTTGTGTTTTCGTTGCTTGATAAATTTGATATTTATCGCACTTTTATCATTTTGAGATATACAGTTTTTGAAAAAATTGAGTGGTGAGTCATTTTTTATGAAATGCAGGAGAACTGTAGGAATGCTACAAGCGGGAAGAAATCAGTCTCAGGTGCCTCGGCATTTTGGTGTCAATAGGAGCGTGATTCGTCGTCTTTGGCAGTGTTACGTTAATACAGGGGATCCTGCTGAGCAGCACCCAAGACGTGGAAGGAGAACAACTGCTCGACAGAACCGATACATACAACTGACTGCAAGACGTCAGTCGATGGTAATCGCCCGGGAGATAGGTTTAAAGCTACAATTCACAAGCGGTATTGTTGTTAGCCACAAAATCGTGAGAAATAGGCTGCATGATTACGGCCTACGAGCTCGACGCCCAATTAGGTGCCCACCTACACGCCATGCGCCCGTCGAAACGAATGGTGTAGGGAACACTTGACATGGACCCAGAAGCAATGGGATAAAATTTTATTTTGTGATGAGTCCCGGTTTGCATTTAGGCCTGATACGAGAAGGGTAAGAGTGTATCGTCGTCCCGGAAATGCTTAACGGCTGAGATTCCTCCAGGAAGTGCAACCTTACAGTGGCTCCACAGCGATGGTATGGGCGGGTAATATGAAAAACAGACGAATTGAGCTTGTTTTTGTAGTTGGCAATATGAACGCTGAAAGTTACGTTGAAGATGTCCTTGGACCTTATGTACACTCATTTGCACAAATTCTTGGCTCAGATTTCACGCTGACGAATGACAGTGCGCGTTCGCACACAGCTCGGTGGGCCAGAGAGTACTTGGCAATGGAAAAGATCCGGGTTTTGCCGTGGCCTGCGCAATAGCCAGACCTCAATCCCATCGAGCATGCATGGGACATGCTCCAGAGACGTGTTCTAGAGAACCTGGACGGAGTGTCGACAACCCAACAACTGAAAGACTGGTTAAAATTCCATTGGGACCGATTGCCGCAGGATCAGTTAAACGATCTTATAAATTCAATGAAAAATCGCTGCCGACAAGTTTTAAACAACAGAGGCGGTCACACTTTATATTAAATTACCAAATAATTAAAAAAATGTCGTTATTTAATTTTGTAAAACACGAAAAGTTCAATTTCGTTTTAACTTTATTTTGTACTACGTATGTTACGGAAAACATATTGTTAATTACTGTGATTAAATGAACAATTGAATTAAGGATTTTGTTGCTTTAGTCACTAATGCGTCAAAAAATGCTACACAAATACATTACAATATATTACAAAATATATTACAATAGTAAAAATCATTCAAAAGTTCAAAATCGTATATGTTGCTTAGACTTTTTTGATGTGTGTATATTGTCATCGCCTTTTTAGGAAAACAATTAGAGTATCTCTCAAAAACATGAGAATCTATGCCCGCTATCATTGTCCGCATTGGTCGCTACTTATGTTTCTTATAGAAAATGCAAAAACACACTCGTATACATAACGTAGCTTTTCAGAACTCATCACGTAACTCACCGCTAGCTAACAGAAAATTTGCATTTTCCGCAGGGCCTTTACATTGCTAAATTGGTTAGAAAACAAATCAAAGTTATTGATATAGAAAACATTTGCATATTGTTCTTCCAATAACAATATTTATGTTGAAATTATTCGAAATAAATATATAAATTAATTGATATTTTAAATTTTCTTCTTAAACTAGAAAGTCTTTAGTATGAATACATAACTGTAATATGTAGCAATAAACAGTTATGTATAAGTGAAAAATCTTAAACAAATTTGTCAAGAATGAATAACAGAACGATTGTTATTCATTCTTGAATTGTTTAATTTATTGAAACTAATAAATTAAGCAATAATTACATTCTCTGTCAGTAATTAACTTTTTAAAAAAGGAGGAGGTTTTCAATTCGACCGTATGTTGTTTTTTTTTTGTATTGTTTGTTACCTCATAACTCCGTCATTTATAAACCGATTTTGAAATAGTTTAGACGTGGTCCCATTTAAATTTCACCGGTATTGGAGCTCGGACTTTGAAGTTACACCAAATAACGCGATTTAATTATAACCTTTATTTATATTGATGATTCTCTTGTATATCGTTACGCTCCGAAATTAATTGCAGACCTGCCCTAGATGTTTATTTAGTTCAAGATTACTCTAAAGGGAGAAATAAAAATTATTTATGAAAAAAAATTAAACCACCTTCAAAAAAAACCCTGAAAAATACAAAATAACTATCTACTAACAACTTACAAAATATACTAATCGAAACTCAAGTACGATTAAAATAACTTTATAAATACGATACACATACCTATATAATTAAATTTGACAGTTACTGAAGTCGGTGCCATGCCTACCAAACTAATAGGCTTTCTGCGTTGCGTTGCATGATTTGGCACCGGTTTAATTTTTTTTCATAACATTTTTTTAATTACTCAATAGTTCATGAATACGCATGTATGTCTGTAATGATATATTACTATTTATTTCGATATAATATAGAGCACAAATACTTACAAAAGTTTAATTTCTATTATTGGACTATTAATTTAAAAACAGAATACTATAATACGAGTGTCTCAATCCCGAAGAAAGGTTAGGTGAGTTGTAACTTTGAGGTCAATCAACATTTAAATAAAGTTAATTAAATTATAGTTTATATTAATTGCGTTATAAAAAAAAAACAAACAAAGTATCAAAGTACACAATATGAATTTTTATTACTCTAATTTTTTTATTTAGTGCTGTTATAATAGACATACATACTTGGCTATTAAAAAACAGAGCTCACAAGTTTTACAAATGCTGCAGTTCAGCCAAAATTCTAATAGAAATAAATGTGCTTATAAAAATATATATAAAAATGTATATAAAAAAATTATTGGAGAAGTGGAATAAATTATTGGAACTGAGTTAGTTGTTGTTGCACATTGATTTGGCACCGACTTCAATAACAGTTAAATTTATAAGTATGCGTATTGTATTCATAAATTTATTTTTATTATACTTGAATTTTGATTAGTAAAGGATAGTTATATTTTATGTACTTTTCAGTGTTTTTTTTGAAGGCGTTTTAATTTTTTTTTCTTAAAATTACTGTGAGCTGGTTTTAAGCTGCGGACAAATCCATTTCTTATGTTACAGCAAAGAAACATACTATAATATCATAAGCAATTTTTTTTAGGTACCTACCTATCTACTGGATATAGTTTTTGAGCAGTAGGGTTTTATTCCAGAAGAATACATTGTATTCCGAGTTACAACGGAAACAACAGAAGTTATATAGATCACTATTAAAAATACCTACATACATGCCCATGCCTATGCCTATGAACAGAGATTCGTTTGTTCATAGGCAAGCTGTAGCAATCGTACAAGCGCAAAATGATGAAAGCGTGCGTATAAAGTGAGCGGTATCTTACTTAATGATTTTTTTTTTCCTTTTATAACATCAAAAATATTCAAGTGTTCTAAGTGCGGGTGTTTACAATCCGCGTGATTGTGCTCATCATTTAAATAAACAAAGACAAAATTTGCTTCAAAACAAAGAATAATAGGAAACATTATTCAGCACAACTTTGTTATACTTTTTCCGCGGTGAGTCATAAAAATAAAGTAGAAAAGTACAACGGAACAAAGTCGTGTGGCAATACGTTTCCTTTACGTGCTAGCATCATACGAACAAGCGTTTCATTAATAATTCTGCAGGTAGTGACGAGGAAATTCCGCGGTGGCTTAAGCTTTTCAACTTTATTATTTTGCAAGACTTATCAGAGACTGCTTCCAACGTCGATACATTAAACGACCCTATATACAATGTTCATAGGTGTAACGATATTACGTAAAGACTGACAGAGTACTTATGTTTTACACTTACACTGAAATTTAAAACCTTCGAAAAAATGAGAAGCTTTTACTTATTTAGCTTGCATGCTTGGCAGAGAGAGAAAGCTTAACGTAGAGTATGCCAGCTGCTTAACTTCCTGCGCAGGTCAAAAAAACCGACTAAGGAGTAAAACTTATAGGAACTTGGAACAATGGACTTGCAACCTAACTTTTATCTTTTCTTTATTATATGTTCAGCTTTGCTATTTATAAGTCAAAATGTTTGATCCTCAACTATGTGTGTAATGTTAACATAGGAACAGTTACATTTTTTCTAAATCAACATGTAGGTAGATTTCGTGTGTTTTTGTAAAACAGTCCAGTGAGGGTGGGTTGATGTGTATCCAGGCCACTCATGCGAGTCGTCGTATCGTCGTCGTGACAGCGCTAGCGAATATCGAAAATTGTGATAAAAACAAAGCAAAATTGGTATGGTGCAAGTGTAGCCCGTTATTATCGTAATAAATAGTCGACGTATGTGGGACAAATCCAGACGCAGGTGAGTCAGTCTTTGAGTACTTCCAACCTTTGTGACTGGATTTTCGTTGCAGTAGCATTAACTACAGTTCCCCGACTCGCGGGGGATTGTACACCAAATATTTATTAGAAGTGATGTTACGATTTTGTAATGGAACCAAATGGGCCCTTCACTGTCTATGGGTCGATCTAACTGACGTCGCATCCTGCCTGCCACGCCTACTCCCGCCAAGCCATGGGAGCAGTAATTTCAAATAAGTCTATATAAGCCGATGCGCGTAAAATCTGTATCGTTTATTATTTGTCGTTCGCCATTCGTTACAACAAAGTCTTACTTAAGCTATGATTCATTCGTTATCAGAATTAAATGTGTGTGTTTTTGTTGACGTAGCGATTTTGTTGCACCCGAAAGCTATATCTGCTCCAAATCAGAAAGGCGTAAGGTTACGTATGTTTAAACCCGAGAAAAACTTATGTATGATTTAATAATATGTAAATGTAACTATTGTTAGATAGAATTAGATCCAAATATTGCCAGGATCTAAGCTACATATGAATATAAAGAGTTATGGCCATATATTTTATATGTATTTTTCATATATTTTATAATTACGGGTAGGTATATTTACATATAATTAATAGTTATGATAACAATGAAATTTTAAATATATTTTATGTTTTACGTACAGATTTAATTACGTTATATTTACATGAAATTATTGTTATACATCGTTTTTTTAATATAATATTGTATTATTACACAAAAAACAAAACTTTGAATACCGGCACTTCGAGTTTTTATTTGCTTTTGAGAGTGATATCTAATTAGACATATTGAGATTTAATTATATATGTATGATTATGTACACTTAGATATAATTCTACAAAATAAGAAATTCAAGTACAATTACATAAAATTATATGTCATATAATCATACCCATAATAATTATATGAACGCGAAAGCGCTTCTGTCTGTCTGTTACGTTTTCACGACTAAACCGCTAAACCAATTTTGAAGAGATTTAGAATAAAGACAGATTAAGACCTAGGGAAGAGAATATGCTACTTTTTTTAATTTCACGCAGACGAAGTCGCGGACAAGAGTTAATATTTATAAGTGTTAAATGTTATCATTTTTCTTCAGAATATCTATGTATATATAAATATAACATAACATATCTTCACGCTGTATCTCCAACGGGGTAGTCAGAGAGGACGGAGCGCCAGGAGTCGCGGTCCTTACATACCTCTATATATACATATAATGATATAATTCTTTAAATCTATTTATATTGAGATATAATTACTTATTATATATATATCCCCATTTTTAGACACCGTTATTTAAAATTATGTATAATCATATGTAACTATACGTGGTTAAATATTATAATTTTTCTCGAATAGGTAAATTTACTTGTAATATATTTATACATTAGCTTGTCAGTGACAATTTTTAATTTAGGGTAATAATCGCCAGCTTTATCAGTTTATAGGTGTATATTTATAAAAAAAATTAAGTATATTTTATGCTTACATAAAACTTATTAATAAATCGCATCTGATAAAACTTACAGCAAAAAACTTTCCTTTCCCACATTTTTGTAACTAAAAATTTTACTCATCTTCCCCACTTAACATATTTCCAAACAAAAAAGGTATAGCAAATGAACAACTAAATGAATAACAATGAACAAAGCGGCAGCGACGCTTTTCTCTAAAAGTTATTTCGTTATCGCCGACTTCTATCTTAAAACTAAAGTTTTACTGCAGCTACAAACACCAAAGTAAATTGTGAAGTATATGTGAATGAATAGTTGTGGAGTGGTCCCGAAAGACTGCCGCTTCGCTCACTTACCACATAGACGAACTGACACAAGACTAAACGAATGAATGAATTCTAACGAGTCTCGAGGGTTGCACTTAAATTTGTAATAGAATTCCAGTCATGTTCCCGTCAAATTAATGAACGAGTCTTTAAGTGTGTCTATAGTACTGCATAAGCAGTCTATCACCGTATATGAGGACATATCGCAAATGGACAAATATCTGATAATCTTGTTAAGGTGGCGCAGTGATAAACAATAATTTAATCTAAAATAGACCTTCTGCACCATGCAAACGTGCGCGCGCTAGCTCACGAAAAATATGAAATAATAGTTATTTTCGTTTATATTAAAAATTATAGTTAGTTTTATTAAATCCAACTGCCATTTTGAAGCGTGTGTTTAGAGTAATCTACACAGAAAATTTAAAAGCATAAATCGGTCTCGTTAGTCTGAAAAACGTAAATTTCTGTTTTAAAAGAGAATCCATTGATATTTCTTTTCTGTTACAAAAGTTAACCAATCGTGTAACAGAACTGGAAAAATGAAGTAAATGAAGTAAAAATCAGGTTACCAAATATCACTTTTATACTTTTTGTAATTACTTAGAGAAATTGAGATCCCTGCCGTCAAAATTTCAAATTCGTCGCCTTAACAAGCCAAGTCTTGATAGCATTTGAATTATAAGTGATAACGCTATTTTCAAACTGCAATAATAATAAGAATGTAATGTATGAATGTATGAAACGTCATTGCCAATCACTTACAGGAGCTAAGAATTATCGACATGTCGGTGAAAAATTATTCACCGTGCTCTCACAAAATATTTAGTGTATCGTTGTAAAAGCTCACGAGCGACGCAGGACCGAGTCACTTATTTCTTATATATTACAGAATTGATGAAACAAATGTAGAAATTATGTTCAAACGCTTTCTTCAAAACTTGTTAAGCTGCTAGCCGCAAGCTGCTAACTCGTCACCGTGCTCTGGTTCCGCTGTGTCATGTATAATCTTTATTGCTAAAAGCAGCTCTAAATTATTGTTCTTTACGTATTGATACACTTCCTACCTCGAATGGAAAATTAAAAAACGTTGTGTACGCGTTAATATTTAAAAAATATTTATTAAACTTATAGTAATCGTTAATTATGGTCTAACTTATGTAAAGTCGATTCAAATTGCCAAAACGGTAAATCAAAGTCAGTATTTCATTTACTTATGCAAGATGTATATAAAAGAGTTTCTAACATAAATTACTAATAATAAAGACATTCGCAACTAATTTTGTTTTTTATTAGCATTAATTTGACGACATCGATGGCGCAGTGGTTTAAGTGTTGCAGTCAAGCGCAGAAGGTTCTGGGTTCGATTCCCGGTCGGGTCAATTTATGAAATAACTTCTAAATTGTCTCGGGTCTGGGTATACTAGGAACGCCCCCAGTAGTCGTCGTCTGGTCCTCATAGCACAGGAAATGCCTTGTTTTAGACCAGATAATTGGTGTGTATTGTCTGGCGTATTGTTTATTTATTTATTATTCAATCCATTTTGCAAATTGCAATACACGTTATAATTAAGATGACTCAACTTCTTTACATTTTTGGCAAATTGGATTAAAGCGAGGTTTAAGTGAAATTCAGACTATTTTCTAGTTAACGTCAATTAAAGTTTAATAATATATTAGAATATTAAACCAGTTTATACTAATGTTTAAACCTATAAAATTAGTGTAATGTTTAAACCTATAAAATTAGTGTAATAGAATACCAACCACATTTTTATTGATGTTTCTCATGTCACAGCAATTTCTCGGTCAGTGGATGCAGCGGCCAGCACAGCTAAAAACTTGAAGCTGCGTAAGTATGCGACTTTCTCCGAGAGTTTCATACTGGCGCTCTCAGTGGTCGAAACTTTGGGACCCTGGAGTCCCGAAGCCCATCAACTGGTTTCTGATATTTATAAGCGACTAGTCGAGACTTCGGGAATACCGTCGGACTTGCACCTTGTTACGCCAATGAATCAATTTGGCTATTCAAAGAGGTAATGCTACCACCAGTCTACTGGGCACCCTAAGTAAAAACAGCTTTCTAAGCAACAACTTTGAGGAAGTCTATTAAGATAATACTAACTTTAAGTTTATAAATATTAACTTTTAGATATGTACTGTTAGTTCCACGTTAATTTTAATCACATTAAAAACCCACATGTGATATTTTGTAACATTTTAATAACAAGAACGAGGATAGAATGGATTTCCTGCGTGAGGTGGGGCTGCATAAAAGCCTGATTTTGGTCTTGTGAGAGTTCAGTTGTTGAGAAGCCATCGAATAGTCAAGTACATAATAGTTGTGATGAAGAATTGATAGTGTGTTCATAGTGATCAGTGCTCCCGTTACATTTCATATTTAACAGTATGTATTTAATAATTTATTACAATAAAAATTTTAATGTTATTTAATGTAATTACAAAACATAAGCCAAACGTGTTCAAAAATATTTTCTTGTCTAATAAATATGTATATCCCTAACGAAGTTAACATATTTTTCAGAAAACTCAATACTTAACCATATTAAGAGGCTAGAAACAGGCTATTATAATACATGTGTATTATAATAGCCTGTTTCTATTGCCACAGTAAACATACAGTTGATACAAATAATTTATGTACTCATTAATTTGCGTCTTACAGTCAATATAACTTCATGCTGACTTCAAATTAGAGACTTCGCTGTAATTTATTGTGTTGCCATTATGTCTATGAAAAAATAATATATTTTCTTCAATAAAAGTAGTGAACTCTGTTAGATACACGATTTCAACATAACGTAATAAGAGAACGTAGATTTTATTATCTGGAACAGAAAAAATATGTAAGTAATATTATTAAGTACCGATATCGTATTTACTAATAACTAATGTGTCTAGATATTTTCTTTTGCCATTTGCTTTCGCTCCTGACTGCATCTGCGTGTGGATCCCGAATTTTCTGGAACGAAGCTCCTTAACGCGGCTTGCGGAAGGTGTTAGTAGGTAGAAATTGTCACATAACGAAAATGCGTTATACCCCCTCCATTCGATTCTCAGCGACTCTCTCTATAATGTCCTACACACCTTTCAATTTGTTGGAACAACTTTCCTAGGGATGACGATACGATAGGGATGACGATACGAGATCGATTAATGGAAAAATTGACCGATCGATCTCGAGTAGAGAATCGATTTAGTGAATTGATTGCGAACACCCAAAAATGGAGTTTCCATTATATTTGTATTGGTACGAACGCAACTGTAAAATAATGAGCTAGCGTGGAATTTTTCAATGAAATATACATACACATATCGAACACTACCGTCACCTTAGCGCTCTTTGAGCCAGATTTAGCGCTTTTTTGAGTCGTCTAACTTTTATCTATCCCATGGGAAATTTTAAAAAACCTGTAGAACGATTTTTGAGTATCTGTCGTCTATTCACTAGATCGATTCATTGCTTGAGATCGAATAATCGATTCTTCCATTAATCGATCTCAGATCGCTTTCCCTATGAAAGTTATTCCAACAAATTAGAAGGTGTGTAGGGCATTTAAGTCTCTTCTTAAAGCGCGCTAGTGAATTGAGCAACGTGGGGTGGGACCCACGCGCCGCGCGGCGCTATGTTCGTTAATTCTACATATAGATTCACAGTGATCTTTCTGTCTCTTTCTATTACATACGAGTGTGTGTGTGCGTGCAAGACGAGCATGCGTGGCCGGCTGCCTCACATAAACTCGTCACTTTATACGAGAAAATTTTGTAAAGACTTGTTTGTTTTTTATTTTTGTTTTAAATCATACGCGAGTTTTATTGTCTCATTGCGATTAAATTCTGAGAAATGAAAACTGCAGCTGAGGAACTTCGTTCCTAACGGGGGTCCCCTGACCACACTCGTATTTTCTTTATCATGAGGAAGACAAAAAAACAAATAATGTTGATGTTAAACGGTCTAAGGCCCATAGATATTTACGATATCAAGACTAAAAAAACAATTCAGATCGCAAATTCGTTGATAATCCTGAGAACTAAGATGTTGCGTCTCTTGTGCCAAATATTTCACCGGACGCCTTACCTTCCACACCAGAACACGACAGTCCAAGCACTGCTATTTGGTAGTAGGATTAACGAGTAAGACTAATGTCCTATCCTTATATTAAATCTTTACATTAATGATTAGATTTACACCGTCGGACTTCAATTCCGTTACCTACCCCACTATATTATAATTTGTATGTGGATCAATCTTTTAAAGAGTGCAATTACTTTTTCACACATACAAAGATATGAACATAGTAATATAAAAGACAATACACAAAATTCTAAAAATGTTTGTTTTGGAATCGGTAAAGCTTCAAATGCCTATCCTATTCGTTGTTATAAAAATGTCTTCTTTAGATTAACGTCACAATAAAATGGTTGATATTAATGAATTACCTGTAGCTACTTTACAACACTACAAAAATACAATGACGAAAGTGGGGCTAAAGTAGGTTGCCTGCAAATCACCATTATAGTGGGAACCAAAACAGCACCCAGCTGAAGGAATGCACTGTATGGGTACCTAAGCTCCAAGTTCTAGTCCGCTAAATCGAAAAAATCTGTCCCCGCCAGCAGGAGCAGCAGTTGTGGTGACAGTCTATTTCTAGTGATCGCCATAAGCAGTCGGATGGATGTTATCTAAAGCGCCTTGGATTCACCGTTTATCTTGCTGTACGGCCGTTCGAGGACGCAGTGCTGTGTGTAACACATGCACCATCGTGTGTGCATCTAGCTTGCTAGACGGAACAGAATATTAGCAGCGAGTTTATGTGTTTTTCTTTATCAAATACCACCGGTGTTTAACGCCAGATACATGATTTTTTTGTACAGCAAGTATACACACGGTCTAGCATGCACAATACACGACCGTTCTGACGTACGTTAGAGATATTCATTGTTCATTCACGGTGATGGAGGCAGTGTTGCAAACTGTTACCTTTACCCAGTAGATAGACATCTTGGAAAAAGTTGCTAGATTTCCAGATTTTTTTACTAAAAGAAGTTGCTAGAAGCAACTAAATTAATGTTACCTAGTACGTTGCAGTGTTGCCGATCCGTGGGAAATTTTTCCGAAATGTGGGGAATTTTATAAATATGCGGGAAGAAATTGATAAATAAAATTTACAGAGAATTACGGGCAATTTAGCCATCAACACTATTTTCAATAAAAAAGATTTCAATTTTAAAAATAAAACTATTATTTCCCATAAAAAGTTTATTTGAAACATTTAAAAACTTACTTACTTGATTCTTTACTTACTTACTTACTTACTTGATTCTTCTATTGTAGATTTTTTTAAAACTTGCCGTGCATTTTATATAGAACTTATTACTGGTATTATAGTCAGCTTTGATTTTAATGATTCTATGTCGTATATATATATGATGTAATAAACATAGTAAATCCAAAATGGGATCAAAAATTTGAACTAAAATCATGAAATAATGTTTTTGTTCAATTTCCAATTTCATAGGTAATTAATTATATCAAAACAGCATTATTTTTAATGGATAAAACATAACACAAGACAAGGCAAAACACAGGTAGCTCAGACAAGTCGATGGTTATAATGTAGAAATGAAATGGGAAATTCCTGACCGTCGATACATACCATAATACCAAGGCCACGTTTCGTTTTTTCTTTTAAGACACGGTGCCGTGCTACGAACTCTATAAAATATTCACGACATGTGAAAATTTGCTAGAAAAAGTAGCTAAAAAATTTAGTTACAAGTTTCATTACATTGTAGCTGCTTTACACCAAAAAATAAATAGATCTAGCTATAAAGTTGCTAAGTTGCCATTACTGGATGGAGGACTCGTTGGTTGCAAAATGAGTCGTGCATATCGAGCAAACGGTTATGATAATCACTGATTTAGGTCATGTCTATCCATTGCCATTTTCAATTTTTCAACAGACGTACAGCAAGATGTAATGTAAATAACGCGCTTTTAACCGTAGCTGTAGCAACGAATGTCGTTGCTTGCTTGTCGTCGTCGATAAAATTATGAGAGAACTCAAGTAAACAGAGTGAGGGTGTTTAATGTAGATTAATACTACTGATACTAACTGAAAGCATTGGCCTGACTCCAGCGTTTATTCCTCCTGTAGCTTTGAAGACTAATGCAGGTTGAATCCTTGTCAAAATTAATAACACCATTTTTTTGTTGGATACGGACATTTTTTCCCATGGCAATTCATAAACTGCGTCAGCCAAGCCATCACTCTAAAAGTGTTAACGGTCTACTGTATAATAAACGTCTATTTATCTATTGTCATACAATTCAACTTAAGAATGGCTCAGAATTGCAAATTCAAAACTAATATGAAAAATTATAGCAGGCATTTCCAATCCTTCTTGTACAACAACTAACATACAACAATAACTTTTCTGTTCTGAAGTTATTGGGTTTTCCGTTTTTTGTTTAAGAAGTATAAACACAATAGTGTATATTTGTAAAAAATAAAATGTTCAATTTTCTTTTATTAGTTATGTTTAGAACATTATAGGTGCACATGAGCATTTTATTCAACGTTAATAAGATATTTTAATTTCGACAAACATACATGATTGCTCTAAGCTACTGAATTACTTCATGAAATGCGCATTTTATATATATCTGTAGTCCTGTTCAGTATAAATCATATGTTTATATCAATACTAAATAATATTGTCATGAACCTAACTAAAACATCTTTGATAAATAAAACCCCATGTAAATCTATGTAACAATGAAAAAAGCATAGCAACTTCTTCAGATACAATTCAGATAAAAGGAATAACAAAAAGAAATGTTTGCATTTGTCATTCCCCTCAAAGGTTATTTCCTTTCAATGTAATCTTTTTTTTGGTACTTTCTTTATATTTCAGGGTTCTGATATAATCTATAGTAAATAAGCTACGATGAGATCCTACGTAAGCATACAAAACATTGTAACGTATTCGAGCTACTAACGTTCTATGAATGAATCATAATATACTGACAGTAAACTTTTACGGTTCTTTTGATGCTATTCTTAGGACTTTCCATTTTAACTGAGGATCTCGGGCTTGATTTCTAACCGGCCTAATTTCTGGATCTGGAAGGATCTGAAGGAGCACGTTTCCAAAAACGGACTGGGTGCTCCTTCGCCAGTCACTTAGTTTCCTAAAACGAACTGGATGTTCCTTCAGATCCTCAGATTAGTTCGGAGTAACGCAATTGGTATAATCATCTATAGATTATTTGTTTACTAAACTTACCTGCCTATGGATTTCCTCCAAAACAAAAGACATAAAAATAAGACCTCCAATGAAAAATAGGAACAGGAAGCAATATGGAATTTTATGAGAACTTTCCTGCAAAATAAAGAAGTTGTAACATAACTTTTGTAATATTGCACCTACATGCAAAAAATAACTTAATCACGCAATAAAATAATGTATTACCCCAATTATCAAATGATACAACAACAGGCTATCTACAACTAAATTTAGTAAATAATTAGCCCCAACGTTCAATCCGAATGCAGACTCAACATCTTTGAAGATTCTGTAATAAATAAATAAAGTATTTTAATAATTTAGAGGTCAGCTCACGGCTCAAGTATTCAATGAGCATTATCCATTCAAATATTAGAATTGAAAAAATATCTTTTTGATGATAAAGTTCGCCGGTTTTATAACTCTAATGAATAATTTAAATGAAGAAAACTCTTCTTCTTGCAGTCGTAATTATTGTGTGTTGACAGGCTGATAGGATTTATTGTCTGAAAAATCGTGGCATCTTAAAGTTATCCACAAGAAAAAAATTGTTTCTAAAACTAAGGATATTAGGGGCAAAGGAGTTCAAAACGTATTTGCGCTTTAACTTTTCCTGCTACTTATATGGTGCTTCTGCTAAACTTTTCGCTTGTCAATTTTTTTCTAAATTAAATAACCAGGCCGTCTTTTTTCTGAACAAGAAAAACTTAGGAAGTATCCATATATTCAGATATTAAAGTAAAACTATATATTACGAGTACATTTACCTCAATATAAATGTGTGATATTCGATGATGTCAATAAGTATATTTCGCATTTGATCAGGATTTAAGGTTGCTGTAAACTGAGTTCTGATTTTATGCCTTAACACTTCAACGTGACCAATCAAATGGAATATAAAAGTATAGTTAATTACATCAGAAACAACCAAGACGCTACAACCTCCGCCAAGAAAATAAACATTGATTGAGTGAGTTATCAACCACTTTCGGTAATCGTAACCGTATTCAAATGGCATCCACATATATAAGCTTGTCTGCATTCTGATCGTCTTGTTTCTTATACTGTCTATATTGCTCATGTTGTTTATAAGTGGTATAACAGACCACATAATTCCATCTAAAATAAGTAACGTAGTCAAAAAATATGCTGTCCAACGTGAATAACGTTCGGCTTTTACCAAAACCTGAAAAAACGCATTCGTGTAAAGATTTAACAGCTAGTACTTCGAGTTGCGAATTTTACTAACATGACCTGTTTAAAATTCAATTCGAAGCTACTGTTGAATGAGGGGTTATGATTTTCGCAGGGTATATATGTATGTTGTATGTATGTTATTGTTCTCTCACAGAGCCGAAACTACTTAACTGATTTCAACGTAATATAAGGTACAATTGGGTTTTTTTTCTGTTTTGCTTCTCCATAGTTTTCCATTAAGTCCACATTTAACACCTCATTCTCAATTTTAATTTTTTTTTTCGCATTTTTCTCAACGATAGGTAGTGGTACCTAGTTTTGGAAATAAATTAAAGGATTGCAATTTTGATGCGATTTTTCAAAAAAGTGTAAATAAAATTAACGTTATATACGTTATATAAACATACGTATTAGTCGATTCAATCATTTTTCACTTGATACCCCTTTAAAATTTAAAATCGATGGCCACGTCTATATTAGCTATTTACGTCAAATACGTATACTTTCTATGTCCTATTTTTTTTCATTTTTGACTTTAACGTGAACAAAAAAGAAACTATAAAATTTCACTAAATTTGCACAGTTCGCTGGTTCGGCGTATTACACGCAGCACTCTAATAATACTGATTTTCTGATATGTACACGAAACTGTGAAATTATTATACCTATTAAGTATTTTACCTATATAGGTATAATTCTAATAACATAACATAAAATAATTCTAATATTATCCAATATTGAAACAGTATTGAAAAAATCGAGGTTATTTGTCAATCATTTTGTTTTTAATTTGTAGCGTTATGTACCTAAAAGTTGTCTATGTTCCTAGATCAAATTAGTATCATAAATCAGTTCACTGTAATGTGTGAACTGATTTATGATACTAATTTGTGTGTGTGTGAGTGACACGATTCATTCGAAATATAAGATAGAATAATAACAGAAAAACATTGTTGTTAGCGATGTCCAAACAATAATATTTTCCTATTCTTGACTTTTGTGTTTTTTAAAAGTACAAATTTTCACACTTATTAAAAATATAAATTTTTACGCTATTGCGATTATTATTCTTTTAATTCTTGGTGGTTTTTATTGAAGTACAAACACACAAACAGATAAAATTTCTAAAAATGTTTGTTTTATTAATAGCTAATAAGTATAACAACTGAATCAATCATTTGCGAACTAGCCCATCTTTAGTTATGTTATAAATGTCATGGTCGCCACATTTGTTTACATTAAGGACATAAATGAAAAAAATAGGAAATAGGATGACAGAGATCAAAGACTAATGTCCTGTTTTTTAAATTTTCCTTTAATTTCCTTACATTTAATTGATTAATATTTTTAATTGATTAATTGTTAAAGTTTATTACATAACATAACATGTCTTCACGCCGTGCCCCTAACGGGGTAGCCAGAGAGGACGGAACGCCAAGCGTCGCGATCCTTACATACTTCTTTCGCTTCCTCAAATCTCATCATTCTCCTCACACATTTTCGCCTAGGTACGCGAGTGCTTTTGACGTTTCCGTCGGCTAACACTCTAGCTATTTGATCTTCATAAGTCGGCCTTGGTCTTCCTTGGCTTCTTTTACCACTCAATTTCGCTCTATAGATTTTCTTCGTCAGTCTTTCATCACTCATTCTTTTCAAGTGCCCGAACCATCATAGCATCCCTTTCTTAATTTTTTCAATAACACTGTCGTGCAACCCTGTCATACTGTGTATCTATAAAGCTTAATACTTTTAATAACTCTACTGTTTAATGCTTACAAAACAAATCAAGAATACAAAATATCAGTACTTATTATGTGATAATTGTTACTAATACGTCGTAGCATTGAGTCATGTTTCCCCATCTAAACATTTTTCTTTTATCATTATGAAAATATTACACTTTATGTAAATAGACCTATGGACATCAGCCAGAAAATACGACAATAAAGTGGAAAAAAAAATTACGTTTGAAAAGTCTCCTAAACTTCTATTTTTAATTATTCTAAATTATAATCTTACAAAATGCCTAAATCCCTAAAACGTTTAATTTCAATGTCAAGTAAAAAAACGTTACCGTTTTATAAAACTCAGTTTCTGGAAATAGAAATTATCGAAAGAAGATCTACTAAATTTAATAAAGAAGCACTAGTAAATTATCATTCTTACCATTTTCAGACGGTCTGTTTGATTTTGGTAATTATACAGATGAATCTTCTCCATGAACTCCATCATTACTTTTTTATATATTTTCGATTTAGTTGCACGCACTTTTATCTAAAAAACGAATTAGAACAAATGGATATATATTTTATACTGTTGTACTATAAAACGCAATAACCTTACAATGAACCTTAAAAATCGAACAGTGAATTACTATTGCTGCAAACGAGTTTACGAAATAATTTAAAAGATGTAAGGGAGCTTACCGCAACCAAACCTGTAACAGGTATTATCACGAACATTGTCCCTAATACATCAAAATTTAAATCTGTATAGTACACATACAGATAAACCACTTGACTCAAAAAACATGCGGGAACGCATATGTCAACCATGAAGCTATTGAATAAGCTCAATCTGGACAGCTTATCAAAACCCCACCATCTACGATCGCCCAAGGACAAAAATGAAGCCGTCGATATCAACATCCAATAATAAAACTGCTTCTTTGGTGACTGCCTAAAAATTAAATTAAAAATAATACAATGTCCTTCGTTTAAATCGTGCGTTGGTTTTTAAATGTCAGTGATAAATATAAATGTAACGAATGTTTTAATATTTTTTTTAAATCATTAGAGAACAATAACTTACTGATAGCATTATTAATGTGATGTATATGATGTACCTATTAAAACAATTGAAATATTAAATGTAATTTGTGTAACTTACAAATAATAAGTGTCGCCCATTTCTTTATATGTTGTTAGAAGTTCTCAGAGCTGTACAATTTCAATAGTAACTTACAACCTCGATGTACTGCGTAATATACACTCAGTGTCTTTGACGACGTTAATATCTAACAGTGTATTTCCATTATTGCACGTCAAAATTTCAATTTCATGTTTCTGTATAATACTAAAATTACCATAATCTTATAAATTAATTACAATGATAACTAGTTAATAGAATGCATCAAATTACACAAATCGGTCAAGATGTTAAATTGAATAAAACAACTCAAAAATTTCTAACAATTGAGGATTCCCTGACAAAATATATTATAGTACAATATTTAAAACAAAAACTAAGCTAAAATTAGTAAATAAAAAGACGAGTAATAAAGAATAATTAGTTAATTAAAAGCTGTCTTTAGCCGTTAATGACGAATCGAAGTTATCTAATAAATTATAAGTACAAAAAAACATAACTTTATTGACGTTTCTTGTTTCTGTGGGTTATAATATTTTTAATAAGAAAGCTTTGAATAATGGACACTCACTAAAAAATAATAGCTTGATTACCCTAAATGACGCAGGTAAAATTCTTCCTTTTCATTACGACAATATTTGCACAACTTTGTAATTTTTGTGCCTTTTAAAACGTTTCACCGCCAAATTAATTCTCCTCACTAATTTATTCTCCTTCAATGAGCGAATTTTAAATTTCAAAATTATGGAGACCTTCCAACTTTATTTTGCTCTACGTTCGTTGAATCCCGTTCTCGCCTTGATTAGAATTATGTCTTAATTTAAATTCCCCAAAAATATTTTCCTGTTTCGAAAAAGTTTCATCTGTTCCATATTAATGGTTATTAAATTTTAACTGAACAATATTAGATCGTATGAAATCCATATTTTGTTTTTACCTACATGTGTGTAATGTGTAATTGATCTCGGGTATTTCTTCTAATAATATCTATCTACTATCTAATATTCAATATTTAAAATTGAATTACTCGTGTATAAAAACATTTTAACATGCCTAAGCTTCGATAATAATAATTAGTAATTCCCAGAGACATTTTATCAAATTAAGACTATCTAGTTTACACGTTTTAACTACGGAATTAAAATTATCCAAATTATATTTCAAAGTAGTGACTAAGGAATAAGTTCTATAGTCTTTAACTCATCAATATTCGAGTACAAAAATAACTCCATGTATACGATACAAAATACCTGTATATAATTAAATGTAACAGTCGCTGAAGTCGGTGCTAAGCCTACAAAACTAGTAGATTTCTGTTGTTGTTTATTGGTTTGCACCGACTTCATTAACTGTATATAGTTATTTGTATCGCATTTAGGTAGTTATCCTTGTACATCATTTTTTTTTAGTAAAGAATATCTAAACTGCACTTTTCAGTGTTTTTATTTTCATGTTCGTTAATTTTTTTTCTTAAAAGATTTTTATTTTTTTCTATTAAATGGTCGAATTGTCCTAAATAGACACCTAGAGTAAGGATGACTTGCACCAACCATTTAAACTCGATTTAAACAATTGACAACTGTCAAATTCTTAAATCGAGATTAAATAGTTGGTGCAAGTTACCGTAAGTATACAACTGTTTTCCAATTGTGGAACGGAACATTAAATAAAAAGAACATCAAAATATGTAAACCGTTGAGTTTTTTGCTTAAGCGGTAAATTTTAACTAAACATCTATCTATAAAAAAATTCGACGAATTTAAACCACCTTTTTTTAATGTCGTTTAAAAAGTAAGGAAAATTATTACTAAATCGACCACCATTTTGGATTGCGTCGTTTTTTTCTGCGTGGGGTGCGATATTGCCCACTATAAATATTTGTAGGAAGTCAGAAATATTTCAATGAATCTGAAATTTTGTGTTATCTAAACATTCATTTTGATTGATATTTCGAAAGTCTTCATGGTAGATAAATAACGATTTACCTCAAATACCATTCCACCTTATATTATTCATAAAGTTAGTTATACGAGTACCTTATGTTTATGGTATTATTGTAGACGTAATTGTTCTGTCGATCGCTAAATTGGTTATACCAGTAATCTGCCTACCAATTACGGTCCTATAATATACCAATGATGATTTGTTATGATTGACTGATATCGCTGTTTATAAAACTATAAAATACACATATTTAAAATCGAAATTTCCAAATCAAAAAAATATTGGAATTATTCTCGAGTAATATGCTATGTAATGCTATGTATGTAACTTCAAGCAGTTATTATTATAATAATTTGAATTTCTGTCTTCATACAAAGCTCACCGACAGAAAGGTGTTTTAAGTAAAAAGCATTTTAAGGTTATTGTTAAAATTATATAAACTATAACATTCCACTTAAAATACTCAATAAATAGTACTCTATCGAGTGCTCTGTTGTTTAAATGATACCTAGGTAGTTTCTTAAATTTAATATATTCAATAAATTCGGAAAATTAAAGCAATCACATTTAACCGATTAGTACCCATATACATAATAAAATCCATGAAACTAATTTTTCACTGATATGTACGATCTATAATTAATACTTATTGTTCAATATATGTATACTCTTGAATCTAACTTTTCAGCAGAATGAGTTATCGTTTCGACACTGTGTCGCTAATGTGTTTCATCTATCATCCGAACCCAGCCGATATTGGATTTTTCTCTTTCAAATATCGCTCGTAATGTTTTTAAAATTATTACCAGCTTCCACGTTGGGTTTGATGACCCTATAATTTTGTAATGGTAATTCAATGATGTAATCTCATGATATTTGTATGTATTACAAGTTTTAAAAAAATAGGCAACAATGTGGCATTTCTCGTTCTGACAAAATATTACATAAGGTACCATAGGTATAATATGTGTGTGTTACTTGTCCAGAACCACAGACAATGTCTATGTCGAGAACGCAATTATTTCAAAACGTCTTTAGCCCAAAATATTGCACATGTATTTTCTCATAACAGGTTAATTACTGTGGTCTGACATATATTTATGATTAGATAAGGCTTACATCAATCTGAAAATTTTAATTTTAATGACATGAATGTACATAATTAAGTTGAAACGATATCCTGACAATCAAAAGTAAATATAATGTTTAAGTTATTTGATAACATACTATTGGAAAATTCAAGCCCTCCCCAAAAACCTTCCAGTAAATTCTTATGGGCTTTTACGCATACTACCTTAGTTCCGCCGACTAGAAGTTGAAGCAGCCAAATATAGTTAGTCAAATCTTGGTCTAGTCATTTCTGAATATCGTCTGTAGATACCTAATGCTACGAAAGTTGTTTTGACTTTGTTCCGCGTTTGTTAATTCTAAGCAAAAAGTCTGGAACTGTTTGGGCCTCTCCGTCAGGGGACTACCCGGGACGAAGAACGGAACCTCGGCTGAGGTAGTCGCCGGGAAAATATGCACCTGCGTGCCGTCGAGAACCTATACGGGTGAGACCCGGTTCCAGAGTGGTTATAACCGGCTGGCGATCTATCGGCTGAAGGCCCGAAATGGTGAGTGCGTATCATGTGAAGCAGCACGGGCGAAAGGCCCGCACTCAAGTGAGGCACTATCGGAGAGTATGATGTAGTCGAATAGAACCTACAGAGGCCCTGGTGTTAACCCACAAGACATCAACGCCCCTTCCGAGGGGGACGATGTGGTGTCGCATCGTTGTTAGCGGTGTTTAACAGGGCGTCGTTCGCCACCGTTTTGTAGTCGTCCGGGTCAGTAAGAACGTCTCTCGGTCGTCTACGGTGAGGTCGGGAGCTCTCAGAAGAAGATAATCCACGGCGTCGCCATAAGAGCGTTCGCGTGGCGAGAAGCAACCTCGAAGTAGCATAGCATAATTACTATGGCCACACTTGGTAACTGTGATCGGCTGTTATTCGTAACGATAGAATGTTGACTACATTTTTCATGCACTAATCTATATTTTAATATTATAAAGACGTGAACTTTGTTTGCTTGTATGTAATGGATAAACTGAAAAAGTGCTCAACCGATTTCAAAAATTCTTTCATTTATGGAAAGCAACATTATCGGTGAGTAACATGGGCTCTATTTTGTTTTTAAAAAAAAATCTAATCGAAGCCGGGGCGGGTTGCTAGTGTTAAATAAACTCGTACACACATGAAAGCGAATCTCTAAGATTGTCTCTCCTAATAACGACGCCTAATTATTAACTTTATTACATAAGTAGATATAATGCGAAATTATGCATCAAACGACATTCCCGTAATTTTTGCCTACTGCGTATAAATCGTAGAATAGATTTAGAAATCCAACGTTTTCAGCCTGCTTCGCAATGATAACAGAATGGTGTCGTAAAATCGATGCAGAAATCGAGAATATGACATCGTTTCAAGGTGATTTCCGAGTATTTTGGTGCTTGAATATCGCATTTGATTTTACTGAAATCGCCTACACATTATCATAACACGTTACTTGAAAAGTTTCCTGGAATCAGTTAATACAAAATACGTAGGTAGATTTAAACAATATACATAAGTATATGTAAGAATATAAGAAGAAAACTCTTCGTAATCAATGTTAAAATCGTTGCAAAATTGTTCTATTATAATATTTTATTTAAACAGAGCCTTTAATTGCTATTAATGTGACAGTAACATTCGCTTCATTTTCTAATATTTTTTATATCATACACACTTATATACATATTATAGATATGTACAGTATGCAACATACCTACATACTTTCCAATATTTATCACTCTGTTTTATCTACAGTCGTACAGTAAATAACTTTTAAAGAAACAGAACATTATATAATAATCTTTCATGTTTAATGTTCCGTTCCGCAATTAGAAAAAAGTAAATTATAGACCCTATTATAGATACGTATGCAGAACAAGACTACTTAAAAGAGAAAATAAATAATATTAAAAATAAAAGAATTATCGAAATAGGTACATCAAACGGTGAGGAGTTTTTTTTTGTTTAAATTAACTGTTGTCTATGATCTGATCTTAACTACATTTCTATGAGATCAACCTAAATTTATATGCCGCTTCGAATAAAATAAGAATCATCGAAGTAGGTTTACATATACGTACAACTTTTTTATTTGATATTAAAAAGTTCGATAAATACATTAAGAAAAATTAAAATGAAAACTAAATTCCGTTCTGATGTATCTTAACTGTTTCCTTCGTCATCGGCAGACTAATGTGAATTATTCTTACTAAAACTTTTCTCACTATTGCAACCGAGTTTGACATCGTCGATAAATGTACTCCATTTGCAAGCTTCAATATGTTAATAGTTATTTTTGTTTGAGCATTTTAAACGACGCTTTATATTTTGCAATAATATTGCAGTTTAACATCCAAAGCGTTTCATAACTTTTATTCAATATTAATTTTTAGTATGATCATTATTATTATGTTTGATCTATGATTTGTTAATTCTAGTATAATACATAAATACATATCTTCACGCCGTATCCCTAACGGGGTAGTCAGAAGTCTGTGGTCAAACCACAGACTTCCTATGGGAAGTCTGTGGGTCAAACCATAGGGTCAAACCAAGGAGTTCAGAGAGAGATTATCGCCAAAATTTTAAAATGTTTCCAACAATTAACTGATAAATCAATTGAATAAGCTGTGAATTTTGCGTGATTTATGAACAATGAGCTGTTTCGAATCTGTGGAGTACCTAGTACATGTCAAGGGAAAAAATCGTTTATTTTACAATTATGGTCGAATTTCGACTATGGATTACCACTAGTTTTAGCTACGGTAAACAAGATTTCGATATCGCAGCTACTGTAGGTCCACTCCAGGTGACCTCAAAAGCGAACACCAGCGCGTGTGGTTCGCGCAGCCGTAGAACTGTGATAGCGCTAGAGGAGGAGTTGGTTAGCACCACTCGAGACGTGCTGCAATACAGTACTAGGACTTTGGTGCGCTCCGTAGAAGATCCTGGGGCCCCTTGAAATACGCCGTGAACGAACACAGGAATTGTAAAGGTTTAGTAACTTTAGAAGATATCTCATATGGAACAAAAAGAAGGATATACTTGCAATAGATTGATGTCGAGATAAAGAATAAACTTCCCAGGGCTGTAAATTTTTCCACTACTGAATTCTGCAATACAGTTTTAATAGAAAAACCAAAAGTTATAAGTATTTTTTATAGATTACCTAGCATAAGATCTGCTCTATAAATATTTATTATATCAACATAATCTGCAAAATAGTGCAGTGATCGAGATTAAACCATCATTTTATTTTGGCGTCAGTCTTTGCGTTTTTTAATCAGCTGAATTAAATGAAATTGAATTTTATTCGCCTGAACAACTTGAGACTTAATAAAAATTCAATGGAGATTTAGTCCGCTTTTAAAACTTTACTTAAGTTGAGTTGTCAACATTTATTATCAAAGTATACAATCTTGGCATTGTTGGAATAGATGAGAGGAACATGACATGAATAGCATTGAAGTTCGGGGAACCAGCTGTGGTCACGTGCGCACGCTTGCAATGCAGGTGTACACGCAAATATCGCGAAGCCCTGGATTCTTTGTTTTAAATCGTTTCGTTTCATAAATAGCATTTTATTTAAATCAGTCTACCTTTGGGTTTTGGCCACGTATAATTTAAAAATAATTTCATTAACACTTATCAAAATCAATGTGAATAAATAAGTCTATGACTAACAAATATACTAGAAATGTACGTAATATATAAACACAGATAAACTGTCCTATTTGATAGTGTCAGGCTCTACATATACTCGTGTGCTTGCTCGTGCCTTCATCGTTTCTTAAAATTCTGTTGACATAATTTTTCATGACAAAATTAACCATTTAAAAAAAAATTTCTTTCCTGATGTACTTACATACTTTTTGAAGTTTCGCTTTTTAATATAAGAGTACCTACATACAGTAGTTGGTCTCATTATATCTTTTAGATATTAGACGTTTTAGTGATAACATACAAAGTCATACAAAGCGATATTAATAAAAAAAGTCATAAAGCCAATAATTGGGTGACATAAGCTAACAGGAATGAAAAAAAATGTATTTATAAATCTCGTTCGAGGAAATTTTATTTAGAAACAAAATTCGTCATGAGATTTTTTTTCTGACCTAATACGACTACATCTACGTCACAGTAAAATCGAAATGTTACTTTTTTTTAAAAATGCACTGCATTCACATCCATTTGCATAATATATAGTGACAGTATTAACTAAATCTTAAATCGGGTTGCAACACTATCGGTATATTTGTATGTTTCTTTCTGTTTTTAATTCACTCTACCGAATAATGTGTCTGAGCAATCTTAATACCTAATGGTACTCGATTTTTAAAGTGAATCTGTTTCTTAGTAGGACTTGCAAAAGGGAAAAAAATAATGAAGTATTTCTTACTTTTCTACTTTAAAGAACAGAATGATTGGCTTTAAATATATAGTCTTAATCGGTTTACTTTATATGAATGGAATATAACCTGTACAGTGTACAGAAGGATTGGCTGTATCGAATGATTCGTTGTACTCGAATATGCAGTATAATTGATTTAAAATATTTAGTCTTTTTAAATAATTCATTTTAGTCTTCATTTATTTAAACTTATTTTAACTCTGATGAAATCAATTTAGAGTTAGAAGATACATAACTAAAACTGACAACCTTTATGGCACAATAATAATGACTGTTACTGACGTACGTCTATAATTTGTAGTAACTGCCAGGCTTCAAGACAAAGTTTATAACCTAATTTGAATTAGCTACCCGGGAAATGAACCGGAGACCCTCGGCTTGAAAAGTAGAGGCACTGATCATGGTGCCGCGATTTTAAAGTACAAATAAACAAAACAATGATTTGTTCACAGATAATATATTATCCAACTAGTTTTGAGAACTTCAAAATACCTATAGTAATATTGGACTATTACTTTCCTTATATTGTTAACGCAACTATGAATTAATAATTGATACTATGATAACTCTCTCAACAGTTTATATTTTTCTGAGAATAATGACAAACCTACTAGCCAGGTCAAAATAAAAACTCGGTGAAGACTTTTTGCACAGTTATTGTAACACCCTGTATATGAATGAGTGAATCCAAAAATATTACTATGTTAAATTACTTCATGAAATCGACATAAGGGAACCTCTGACAGCCCATGCCGAGGCCTTACGTAACCACATAACGGTAGTAATTCGTTATTGTCTAATCACAAAGTACAACGCCTGTATAATCACGAATTACAACTGTTATACATTCCTTTCTAATACCTTAGTGCCTGAATAAAAATAAAATTGTCAAGTACGATTTGGACTAACACAGAGAGTTCCGTACGACACTTCTGAAATGGTTCTTAACTTGATTTCTGAAAACATATGTTACCTAAAACTTTTCTTACATTTTTCTTACAAAATTTGGAGAACACTTTGTGTTCCCTGAAATTTTTGAAACTCTATACCCAGTAAGGAAGGAATGTCGAAGTCGAGTTTAATTACGCAATTCGCCTCTTGTTAATATCCCCATTATAATTTCAAAACGTTCGTACTAAAATAGGGTTAATAAGATATAATAGAGTTGATAAGGTATAGCTATGCCAAATTTAAAGTTTACATGCCATATACGTATTTACACTGTATTTCTAACGGAGTAGTCGTCACAGAGGACGGAGCGCCAAGTATCAGGGTCTTTCATACTTCTTTTGCCACCTCAAATCTCGTCATTCTCCTCACACACTCTCCTAAATATGCGAAAGCTTTTGACATTTCCGTCAGCTAACACTTTGACTATTTGATCTTTATTAATTAGCTTTGATCTCCCTTGGCTATTGCTATCACAACTTTCGCTCTGTGACAATGTGACAATGATGGCCTGATGCATGACTTCCATGAGTGATACCATAACGATTCCGTATTTCCTTTTAAGATACGGAACCCTAATTATGAACTATTTTATTACAGACTTCAAAAAAAGGAGTTTATCAATTCGACCCGAACGTACATATGTCATATTGTCAGAATTACACAGTTTTTGTACATATTAGTCTACACCTAAACATGTGTGCGAAATTTCATAAGTGTATGTATGGTTGTATGTATGTTCGTAAGTTTGTATGTTTGTCCGCACATATGTCAAACACTATAAATTGAATTGCAAAAACTTTTTTTAGTTGGACTAGGTATAATCCAACTTAAGGAAAACTGCAAGTTTCATCAAAATCGGTTCGTTTTAAATTAGTTTCAATTACAACTGAAATTTAAAAAATGAAGAAATTAAAAAGTAATTTAAAAAATTAAACCGCTTTAAAAAACACTGAAAAGTACAAAATAACTATAATTTACTAATCAAAACTCAAGTACAATTAAAATGACTTTTTAAATACGATACACATGTACATACAATTAAATTTGACAGTTATTGAAATCGATGACAAATCAATATGCAACAACAAAAACTGTATTAGTTTGGTAGGCTTGGCACCGGCATCAGTAACTGTCAAGTTTAATTATATAGATATGTGTATCATATTTAAAAAGTTATTTTAATTTTACTTTAGTTTTGATTAGTAAAGGATAGTTATTTTGTACTTTTCAATGTTTTTTTGAAGGCGGTTTAATTTTTTAAATTACTTTTTTTTCTATTACTATTTCAGCCCGGCTTCTATGTTTGTCATTATTGTAAGATATTTTAACATAATCTTAATTTAAGACTACCAAAAGCAAGGTTTATTATGCTGTAATTTATTTGTCACCCATAAATCTATTCACGTACCGCTTGTTCCTTAGTCGGTAAAATCGCATCCAGATCACGATGTCCGCTTAAATATTTTCGATGGAAACTTAGGTGATCGATTACATCAGAATTTGAATAGCCGTTCATCTGATGCCTTACTCAATATTTTCTTGTGTCGGACAGACTGGTGTTTGGAAATGTTTGCGTTACGATATCGAAGGAGCTTAGTAATGCTTTTTACCGGAAAAATGTAAACAATTTGGTGCTGACGTTTAACGTTTTGTATTGTATGGTTACGTAGGTATTATTTATTAATTTGAATATTTAATATTATGACAATGTAGTGTTAAGTGGCATACGTTGATATTGTTATAATGATTTATAACAATAATAACGAATTGTTATTGTTCTAATAATTTATAACAATAACAACGAATTGTCCCGACATTGCCCAGGTTGAATACATAATATATAGCCTACGTCCATCTGGAATTATGTACCTTTCAAATGGTGAAATAATGTTTCAAGTGAGTGCAGTAATTCCGATGATTACCCTCCACTTACAAACAAACTTACAACATCCGCTCTCTCTCTCTATATATATGTAATATTAGTATAGATTACGATTTAATTATATGCCAATTTTATAATTATGTTTCTAAATATTTGCATTTTTAACGAATCTATTTAAAATTAAGCTTTAATAAAATTAATTCTTTCATCGGTTCAGATTGAACTTACGCTGAATAAATCATTCATAATGTTAAAGTAATTGTTATAATCAACGAATTCGGAATGTTATAATTATAATAAATTGAAGAGAATTTGCTTCAGTTATTTACTTATACTCGTATAGGTCTACAAATTATGTTCCAAAAACAACACAAAATCACAATCGTCCGTTGCCATGTATGTGAATAATTATATGCGTGTGTGTCGTGAGCACCGAGATCACTGTTTCTTTACGTTTTTTTATTATATTCACATTAAACAATATGAGCACGCCAATATTCTTATCAAGATATATAAGACGACGCTCTCTAAAGCGTATTTTAAATTATATAAATAAATGCTGGTTCATATGCGATTTTAAAGAAAATGGAAGCTAGGACTAACCTGGATTATGGATGGAAAATAACACAGGTCTACCAGGCGTCCGTTCTGTGATCCGTGCACAAGTCCCCTGGTGGCGCCTCTTCTCGGGGATTAATTTCTTCTAACTCACACACAATTCACAGTCCGGTGACAACAACACATGGACCACAGGGTCAAGGAAAGCGTGGGAATAGGTTTAACCAAGAGTAATAGCGTATTAATAGAAATAAATTTGTATTATGGAAAAGCGATTAAGGGAGCGAAAAAGAGCCGGTAAGATAAGATTCTCTCTATGACGGTAAGTAAATCACTTTTCGTGATTAGCACACGAACAGCGACGAAATACAACGAAGAAAGCCGAATGTATTAGCGGCAAAATAAAATATATATATGGCGTGAACACAATACAAGTTAGAGAAAATAGTTATTTTCCTTTGCGATAAACTGTTAAATTCAGTGTTGATGTTAAAGACTTTACATTTGCATAGAAATAGCTCCGAGGGGCACGTCAGCTCAGTACGTGGATGCTATCACTCGTAATTAAGCTGTCGCCGCTCACCTACGTAGCCTAGGCTTTGTACACTTTCTCTTAAGCAAGTAGGAAATTAAATTTTAGCTTTGTCAATATCGAATGTTTGTAGTTATCTTCTTATGTTGAAGGCATACATATAGAAATAGCGTTAATCCAATCCAAAACGGTGTAACATTTCAACTTAAATACAAAAATGCAACTTATAATACTTACCACCAGATCACCCATCCAGTAATAAACGCGCGCAATGTTATTTAACCTCAACAATTGTATCAAATACCGAATTGCCAATACACTATGACATACCTATGAGCATTATTATGAAGATTACATGCCTGCATACAATACTCATAAAATGCATTATTATGTAACCATGTTGTAATGTATTGGTGGTGCCATATTTTAATTTATACCTGGGTGACTAAACTTTGTTCATTGATTGTATAATGTCAAAAAAAAAAACCACATTGCAAGTATCAAAACCGCGCTCATAGACATGCTAGACCTATGCTCTAGCAAAAAAAGCAATAATAAAATAGGCCCGGGACTTCAATATTAAGAATAAGAACAGTAAACTAAATACCACGCATTTGACGATAGAAGGTCCCCCAAAACCAATTTACGTAACAGAAAGCCTGACACCTAAAGATCAGCGCTAATACTATTTAGCTAGAAATTTCGCTAAAGAGTACAGTTATAAATTCTGCTGGACTTCATTTGGGAGCATATACTTACGTCAGAAGTCGTACGTACACGGCACGTACGAATTGAAAGTGAGTCTGATCTGGTGAAACTGAAACTCACGTTGAAATGACTACTGTGCAGTCAACTGTTATTTCCTATTTTAGATTATATTATGTATTTAGTTAGGTTTGCTGCTTTGTTCTTATTGTACTACATACCACTTAAATCATGCATATATAAACTCATAATAACACAAAATAATCAAATAATAACACTTTTTACTCATTACATAAATACTCACAATAACACATTGACACTCTCCCCTTTTAATACAAAACATATATTTATGCTTCTTGTTACACAAATAGTCCTACCTATTGCATTACTACCACGGCTACTCAAGCTTCCACACAGTGACTAAACAATTTTACAATGGAGAACACGGTTAATAACGAAATTACTTCGGACATTGACAATATCACGGTGACTGAATCTCATATATGTGATCCTGAAACCTGTAAAACATTAATTAACCAACGCCAAGGATCTTTAAATATTGTTACTCAAAATATACGTAGCATTTATAAAAATGACTTATAACTTATAAATGATTTATAAACATGAATGATTTTATAGTCCAACTGGCCAGACTACACTTTGAACCTGAGGTAATTGTTTTGACTGTGTGCTGGTTAAATGAACTCAAATCTCCGCCTCCGTTAGCTGGCTATTATTTATTTTTTTACAAAATTAACCAGAACGATGGCATAGTTATTTACGTTAAAATGGGTATAAATTGTACTGTTGATCAGCCAAGCCCAGATGGAGCTAACTTTCTACTGCTGAGGATTGAGGATATGGATATGGTAATCTTAGCTATATACAGATCACCGTCAATATACTGTACAGATAATTTTATTAAATCCATAGACAAAATTTTGAGACCTGTAAAAGCAAGAAATGTTATTTTGACTGGTGATATCAATATTGACATTAAGCCGGATAACACTGATAGCAATAGCATGTCATACCTGAATCTCTCTGCCAAGCTGGGATTGCTGCCGGGTCATACATTTCTTACGAGGTTAAATAGTTGTCTTGATCATGTCATGATAAAAACTACATGCCAAGGTGTTTGTGTTTGATTCTACAGTCACAGATCATTCCTCTGTACTATTGCACCTTTCAGGCAGCCTTAAACATACTACAAACACTACTAACGTTTTTAAAACCGACTATCAGGCGGCTCTTAAAGTAATTGAGATGACTGATTATTCATTTGTAACGACCTCCTGAAATGCTAATGACGCAGCTTCAAAATTTGTAGAAATTTTGTCATTGGCAATTAAATCTAATACCAAAGTAAATACGGTTTCTCGAAGAAAAAGGACACTAAAGCCCTGGATAACACCCGGGCTACTCAGGTGTATTAAACATCGGGATGAACTTCACCGTGCACTTAAAAATGAACTCAATAATGACATCTTGATTGTATCATACAAAAGGTAGAGGACGTTTTGTAACTCTTTATTGAGAAAATTGAAAAGAGGACACGACAGAGGTCTTTTACGAACTGCCAGAAATAACAAACAAGTCTGGAAGGCAATTAAATCTATTGCGAACCTAACGAATAACAAAACTTCGTCGAATGAGTTACTGGATAAGTATAAAGACTATATTAAACAAATAGATAGTATAAACAACTACTTTGCAAATGTTGGACAAGACCTAGCCAACAAAATACTGCACTCTAACTATGGTAGGGCTGATAGCAAGTATAAACCCGAGCCTCCTAGAATCTGTGATTCCATGGTTTTATTCTCTCCTGATGAAGCTGAGATAGAATTGTTAGCGTGTTTCTTTTTGTTTTTCACGTTTTACTTAAGTTTAACTATAAGTTTTATTTTGTTTTATATTTTTTTACTGCATGTTACTTTACTTATATTGACATTTTGTAATAACTTTGGAGAAGAAGCTAGCTACTGAGATACAGGCCATATGCCTATTTCAGTAGTTAGAGATTTCATTAGTATTGTGAAATTTGTCAATAAAGAATTATTATTATTATTATTATATATATTGTGCTGTTGATAAGATAAACTCTATTGCAAAATTCGATCAATGCCAATTACTAATTTAAGTGTGTGAAAACACGAGAAAACATGAAGAAAATGAATTTGCCCAGAATCGAGACTTAGGTAGACCGACCGAGTTTCCGTCCACGTAAACCCCTGTAATTTCATCGAAATCGTTAGAGCCGTTTCAAGCTAGAGAATTATATTTCACAATATTATGACGAATTGCTCTATTATCACAATTTTGACAATGATATTTCCATAAGCCAAGGTTGAGGACGTTATAATGTAGTTGACACAACTCTATTGTAATAAATAATAATCATTATGTAATTTGCAAATTTTATACAGGTAGTAAAAATAAATTACAATATTTTTAAGTCCGAAACCGATGTAATATTATTTGTATGAATTGCAGTAATAATAATAATAATACTAAAAACTTGCGCATAAATATCTTCACGCTGTATCGCTACTTGGGTAGACTGAGAGGAGTCATTGTGGTCCTCATACATCTCTACAATAATATGTAACCATTAACTAATTGATGTTTAAAATTGACAGCTTTGTGAAGCTTATTATAATTTCAGTGAAATATTATATGTCACAGTAGCATATCAAAGGTATTATTACACCTATATACTAGAACCATAAGTATAAAATTTACAGCAAACAATGTCATAGTGTTGTGACTTTTTTCATCACGAATTCGCAGACATTGTCATCGCAGACATGTACACAGTTGTATGCTTAGGCCAAGAAATATAATGGAGGGAGCTATAATAAGTTTTTACTTTTACCACTATATTTCAAACGAATTTTCGTCTCTTTCTATCTTATCGAGCGTAACCATGAGTAAAACAATTAGTAATAATAAATATGGTAACCTCGCATTGACAATTCGTATCAGCTTGTAGTTGGTCATAAAATAAGTATTTGCAAAATACTCGTAAATCTTGTCTTTTGGCTACTAGTAATTACAAAAATAAAAATATGTCATGTTCAACTTGTGTATCGTTGTACTGTGACCTTCCCTAGTCACGCACGTTAGTAAAAATCTAGGAACTCGAGCAACAAAAAAAGGACAGCATAAGGACACGCTCTTAAAGAAAATGCTTCGTCCAATGTAATACTTGGTCCGAAGCAGTAACCCTTCGGAAATCCACCTTAAGCGGTTAATTTATGTACATTTATTCTCTGGTTGTCATCCGTCCAAATCTTCAAAGTTGTTGATCGACATGTTTTTCGCTTCACAATGAGGAATTCTATGCAAATTCCAAAGATCGATATCTAGCACCGAAGTAACCGAGTCTGATCTTTATAATTTCCTGAGGGTGCTTGGTTGCGAACCTAAACGCCTATCGATCAACAAGTTCAAAATTTTGAGCAGAAGCTAACTACAAAATATGTAAAAATTGACCAATTAAACTTTTAATTATTTTTATATTGCATACTTTTTTCAAAAATAAAATAAATGATCGGTCCAATTTGGACCGATTATTTATTTTATTTTTTAGTTTCTTCACAGAAAAGCGATTTTAGACTTATTCGGGGCTCCTTCAGGGCAATATGGGAAATGGCCTTTTCCAAATTTATTCGGAATTTGAGTGTTGCTAGGAATTCCCCTAGTTCGTTGTGAAAAAAATACAATGTAAAAAAATTCAAAACTTCACTTCTATCCTTTCCGCTAAAAAGGCTCTTGCCATAACTTTTATTTTTTTTCAAACATTACCAGCCTGTGTTAACACTTAAAAGCAAATGGTTTTATCATTGTTATATGTTTTTAAATTGGACTCTAACTCGTGATCCGTTACTAAAAGATCAATTTGAGGTGTTTATTGTTGAGTCAAATTATGGCATTTTTTATGGCAGTACATATCAAAATAGAGAATAAAATAAATACATATAAAATAGAGAATATCCGAACACTGAAGCATAACTCAGCAAGAAGAACACGTGTGTGGTCAAGAGATATCATTACAATGTATCGAATTTTGGTATTGGCATTAGTATTCGCTTTAACTTCGGTAAGTATTAACATTTTGAACTTGCTTAATGCAAAACTTATTATACATACATAGACATCCCCTTATCCTAACACTGTTTCATCTCTAATGGGGTATTCAGAAATGATAGAGCGAAAAGCATCGTGGTCCTTACATATTCGTACTTCTTTTGACTACTCAAATCTCATTCTCCTTATACACTTTCGCCTAGGTATTGTAGCATGATGTATAATGTATACCGAATACCTAGATTACACATAAGTATACTTATCTATTCTTCCAACGCTGTACGCAAGGCTTACTAGTGCCGCCTAATGTTTCTCTTGCTTATTTCTCTTAATGATTATTGACTGAATACCTAGCTTACACATTAGACATTACACATATTTTTCTACTCCATTCCTCCCACGTGATCGTTCTATTTCATTTCGTGAAGTTCTGTAAAAATCGTCGTTTGATTTCATTCGAGAACTGGTTCGATTTCATTCAAAAAGTCTACAACGAAGTTTTGACTGGGAGAGATCCTGAATACACGAAGTAGGTTCCGTAGTGCATGATTTACGCAAATACGTATAAGAAGTATATGCTAAGTAGGTGGGCTAGAAAGATAATGCGTATTAGTGGAATGAACGAGTGATTCGTTTATTGTGAGTGCACGAACGAGAACTGAACGGCGACTTCTCAACAACAATCATAATATATACTTTTCAGTTTCATCAACACTTTCATCAACACTTAACATTAATTACACTTAAAACTCTGCACGGAGGTTCGCATCATAAGTGGTCGTAGATTTACTCAATCAGATATTATGTATGATGAAAAGAAATGTGTTCTTATTATTTCGTGCATGTGCCATTGCAAGCTGCCATGTGTTTCTCGAGGATTTAATTATTCAGTTACGCACAATATCGAACCTTCTTAACTTGTATGAATTACAATCTCCGATGCCGAGGCAACTAATGCTAGCAAATGATATGATTATACCATTTTCCTCGAGACTTTGAGGAGACTTCATGTGCGATTATGCGATTATCGAGAACGTGAGTACCGAGACGAGACCTAACAGGAAGAGAGAAGACTGAATTCCACAGGCGCAACACTTCTCGCGTATGTCTCGTGTTCAAGATGAGCCCGGTTTTATCTAATAACTTTCGCGTGTTATAGTACGTTTCTTGTCACAGGAACAACATAAATGTAATAAGATTAGGCGAGCCGCGTTCCGTACTGCATAGACTTCGGAAGTTCTGTCACTGCGCGAGGTTGTTTACTTCATTCCGTATCAGCTGTTTTGACTATATGGTGTGTGTGTGTGTGTGTGTGTATGGCCTGCATGTGCTTGAGACTGTAGTGTACTTACTTGCTTTACCTTATATCAGCTAGGCTTAAGAATGTATACATATGGAATATTTACCTAGGTATGTTTAATATGTTAATTATGACCATCAGGGAAGTTAATAAACAATCATAGTAGGCCCAATCAAATATCTGAATTATAATATTATAAATTTTACATAAATAGATTTGGGCACATAGAAAGAATGAGTGATGAAAGACTGACGAAGAAAATATACAGAGCGAAAGTGAGTGGTAAAAGAAGTCGAGGAAGTCCAAGGCTGGCTTATGAAGATCAAATAGCAAGAGTGTTACCACATGGAAATGTCAAAGCTCTCGCATACCTAGGCAAAAATGTGTGAGGAGAATAATGAGATTTGAGGAAGCGAAAGAAGTATGCAAGAACCGCGACGCTTGGCGCTTCGTCCTCTCTGACTACCCCGTTGGGGATACAGCGTTAAGATATGTATGTATGTATAAATTTTACATATAACAATTTAAAATTTTAGCACAACGTTAAAGTGCGTTTTGACATTTCCGTCAGTCAGCACTCTAGCTATTTGATCCTCATAAGACAGCCTTGGTCTTCTTGACTTCTACTATACCACTTATTTATTTATACTTTTTATTTACACTTAGTTTATACTTAGTTCGTAGATAATACTACAAATTCTACCTACTCTACTAATCTGTTATGATTTCATTATATCTGCCCGCCTGTCTACCTCCTACCGTCCGTATGGCACAGAAAGTGTTTAAACAAAACTTCCTCGTATCGAGAAATATGCACAAACGGCACAAAATATATATCAATAGGCTTTCTAACATTAATCACAAAATAAGAACAAAAAAAATAGAAACTAAGTAAAGTATTTAGTTTTTAATTACTAATATATGCATACACACATACATATTATATATTCTTACGCTGTATTCCTGGCGAGGTAATCAAAAGGAATGGAATGCCAAGCGTCGTGGTTCTTGCAAACTTCATATAAGAAAATGTTCTTCAAATCTAATATTATATACATATATCAATCTAAAATAATATTAGTAAACGTACGCATTTAAATATAATGAGGGAAGGAATATTTAATGAGAAGTTGGTAAAACACTGATTTGAAGAACAAGGTCGATGTCCTACAAATATTGATTGTGCTGTATATTTACTATGTATACAATATATTCACTATACAGTAAAATAAATAATACTATTTAATATACCTAACCTACTGTATAGGAGGAAAGCAAAAAATAAAAAAGTAGATACCTATGCGAAAACTTGGGGATATTACTTGCTCAGAAATGCTATAGTCAAAAATTCCTCAGAAACTCTTAATGATTATATGAAAAAATGTTACTTTACGAAGTCAGATTGTACCTAGAGAAAATGTACCATTTTGCAAAATACCCACATCTAAAAAAACAATCAGGCACGTGTTAGACGCTTGTGGTTCCATAGAAAATTAATAGTGATTTTTTTCTCATTCCCGATTTTGCGATACCAGTTTATTATTCTGTTTTAATTAAAACGACGGAGAAAACTGGCCGTGACGAATGGACAGACAGTTGGACAGACTTGACGAAGGTTTCCGTTAATATATTTACCTACGGAATCCAAAAAATTAATAATGAATTACTTTTTTTGCAGGCTGATCCAGACGATTTTAAAGCATGCGGGAAAATTTTCCGTTTTGTAAGTATATTCATAATTTAATAAATCTAATAATAATGGTCAATTTGTATGTAATATGTTTTTGCACCTTCCACTCATAGATCAAACTTATTAATTTAATTGACACATTTTTCGCTTCTCAACGAAGTCGGTATTTACCAGGCAGGTAGCTAGCTACAAACGAATTCGGAAATACTATGGAACTCGCAATCGTCTAAAAACATGACACAACGCAAACCCCAATACAGTGGGCGGGGCTCAAAAACCACAACAACGTGCTACTTAGTCTACCGTGCGCTCAGTGACAGTCAGCCGCTGCAAATAAAATTGGTTTGTTGACGTGAAAACTGGTGAAATTTAAATTAAAAATTACCTCCTGTGTGTTTAAGAGGTATAGAAGTCAGGAAGAAGTCATGATATGATAATTTATCATATGTATATAAAATTATTTTACGTCTACAATAAATTAAATAAAAATATTGTGATCTGTATTATGCATCTAGTAGCCAGCCAGCCAATTTTTAGTACGTCAATTATTTTTATTGTATTTTTATGCTAAGTAAGGGAATTCTCTTATCTTATCTATCTTATCTTATTAATTAATTTGTTTAATTTTACCAAAAATAAGCTTCGGTGATTACGATGGATTAAAGCAGTTCGCTTAGAAAGAAGAGAAAATGATTGGTTACCAATTATTGCCAATAGGGTGTGCTCTATACATTTTGAATATAAAGCATTAAGTTTCTTGTTATATAGGCATCGCATGTTACCTAATTAAAGACTGAAATCTTGTTGTGATTCTAAATCGATATTTCTCAAAAACTGTAGAATGAATAGACATTATTACAGTTATTAAAAACAAACAAGCAGCAAAACCAGGTCGCGACGCTATTTTAATAAAAAGTGCTCTTTAATTAAAAAAAGATTTTATTAAATTTTACAAGACAGACTAAATAAATAAATTATACCCTAATAAATAAATTACGCTCTAAGGTCTCATGACACATCAAAAACTTGTTAATAAAATGCAGACGAACTCGTAAATATGTCTTTTCTACCTTTCAAAATATTTTTTAAATATTTTCTCATATGAGAGACTCAAAATAAAAATAAGGTAAATAAATATTACCAATAAGTTGCGTTTCGATGTGTAGTAATGCATTGAAACATTCTGGCTTGCTACCACTTTTCCGTGCGATCACGTGATCAGTGATCACGTGTGCCGGGCATCCAATTACCGTTGACTTTGGAATGTAATACGAAACGTTTTAAACGCCAGGCTACAGTTGAATAAAGATAATGCGGGTTTAAAACAGAGTTCATTTTAAAAGTTGACTGCTGGGTTTGTGACCTTTCGTGTTTCAGAGTATTTGAATCAGACTAGCGGTACCTACCGTGTTTTTCGGCCATAATTGTTCCGAATTACACTTCTATAGTATTTCCGAATTCGTTGGTAGCTACCCAACTACGATCACTTACTCGATTCTAAGTAGCTAACCCGAGATCCGAGTCTGATCTCTGAAAATTCCCGACGAAGCTTAGTTGAAAAGTGAAATACGTTTCGATCAACAAGCTTGAAAATTTGAATGGTAAATAGCTAAAACTTATACTAATTGACCACTTGAAATGGATTCCTGCAAAACAACGCTTACTTTTATATATTAAATCTAATAAATCATATATTTACATGATTCTCCTGTCGAGTTGAAACTTGTATACAAACAATCTATCCTTTAGTAACAACCTCACGCTGATTGTAAAATAAAACTACGTATTAGTTATTATTATACATTCCATTATAGTTATAATTAGTATTAGTAGAAAATGACGTAGTAAATTGAATCCCATGTCGTCACAAAGATCTTTAATTAATGAAAATAATTCGAAAGGAATACGAGTAATTTATTATTAATTAATAATATAATTCCAGTTACTCTAGACAGTTTACCAATTGTGTGTAACAAACTTGGCTTGTTCTATGGGTATAACATAACAAACTAGGGAAGCTCCCACTAACGTCCAGAATCTAAACTAATTTAGAAATATTCGTTTTCTTTTGGCCGAAATTCTAACTCGGGGTCCTGACTCAGAAGTCAGAAGACAGATATTCTATCACCACGCCAAAGGCCAAGACAATTAGTTTAAGCCAAAACAAAAGCCCTAATTAAGAGTCCATTTTCAGTCGAACAAAACCTAATACCTCTATCTTCTAAATTTAGATTAAAGAAACATTATTTCACGATTTGAGCAGACAAAATACAATATACAGGTAGATATCTATTGTTATAATAACGAAATACGCACGTTGCTAGTTATAATTCAGTATTTTATTTATTAAATACAATATCCAATTAAATATTGTATGACGCCCATTGACACGATGACTGAACATGTCTTCCAAGCCAGCGTGTCGGTTTCAATCCCAGTTCAGATTAGGTCAATTTATGAAATGGACCTAATCGGGGCAAGTTTTTTCTTGACGCTATCAGGTCATTTTTCTACATTGAGTTGCAGTCTGAGTGTTACTGAGAGCTTAGTGTTTAGTTTTAGTGACACACAATACGTACAATTGTCTTAAGTATTATTATTATTTCAGGGTAACGTGAAATGCTGCAAAAGTTTTACCTCAATGATGAATTCGAAGATTTTTAATAAAGATGACTTCAAAGATTGCTTTAAATATCCACCTCCACCTCCTGAAGAACGGGGAATGGGTCCACCTTCTGTAAGTAAAACAACTTCTAAGTAAAAAATTATTTCCAACCGATGTATTTACATATTTTACCGTATTTTCTACCATTCAATCACAACTTTTCTATGAAATTTTTAGGATAAATCATTTGAAATCATTTCATCTTTTTTTAACATAATTAACTTCAAGTTTGTAAAATATCGATAAGTAAAATAACCTACAGACTATATTTACTCATAAGTTACATTAAATAGTTCAACAAAGTTCAAATTGTGTATTTAACTTTAATAGGTTTTTGTTTTTTAAACTGGTTTGTCTAAATGTTATACGAAAATAACTTCTTTCAGTGTGATATGGAACTATGTTTTGCAAAGAAGAATGGTATTGCGTCAGATGACGGTAATATTGACAAAAAAGCTTTACAAGATTTCTTCGAGAAGCAATTTGAGAGTGAGCCCGATTTAGTAGAAAGCTTAATTGAAAAATGTGTAAAAGGAGACTTGGACAAATACGCACCCAAAGATTTTTGTGATCTGATAAAACTCCACCATTGTATGGATGTTCAACTTGTTAAGGTAAGGTTACTATCGATATCTTAATCTAGAATAAGAGAACTCGTTGTGTCTAACATAAAAGTCTTATATAACACACAGTCTGGACTTTTGAAGGTTTCTCCCATGTAATCTAAAACGACTTCTATCAAAAAGTGTTCGAGCCGAGTAAACAAAGAAAGCATGCCTTGGAAACGACCTACAAGAACCATAATTCAATAGTTACATGGTTAAATTTAATAGTGACTTTTCTATTATCATTACATTTAAAACTTTCGAGACCAAAAAATCTATTCCCCAAAAATTTTATTAAAGCAATGCTTGAAAAAATGTAATAAAAAAACGTAAAGCTAAATAAAACACATTGGTTACATATTTAATGAAACATAAATTATTTATTTTTGATTTACATTCTATGTTATACATTTTCACTGCCTTGAGGTGAATCTGCGGTCTGAATTACTCAGACCCTAAAAAAATTTTAATTAGAAATAATGTCACACTTTATTCAAGTACTATGGTAATGTTATACCATACATTATAAACTATGTTCATATTATGCTTATTGTTTCTACAGAACTGCAAAGAGTGGGATGACAATGGACAATGCAGCGGAATGAAAAATGCAGCAGACGAATGCCGATCTAAGTTTCCTTAACAATAATCCGCGCTGTACATTTAATCAATATTTACTAATACCAAAATAATGATATTACTAACAAAAAATAAATGTGTGCTGGGAATATTTTTTTATTTTTTTTAAATCTGTTTCACGGCAACTTATTTGATTATTTCAGTTATTAATTTATGTAAGTTGCAACAAACTAGCTCTTGCCCGCATGTTAGTTTGCAAAGATTTGGAAACAAAATCCACCTAAAGTCGTATTCGCACCCTAAGAATAAAACTGACTTAATTCAAAATTTCAGAATTTTGAGTTATACTAATAAACTTAACCTACCTAGTACCTAGATACAGTATGAATTTAATTATCTGTTCGTTCCATTAGCTATATACCAGGAGAATATTTAAACACATATTTGTAAAAACATCCTTTTATTCAACTTAGTTAAATTCATCGTTGTCACAAAACAAAATATGAAAATTTTGAATTAGCTCGGGTTCTAAAGATACGAATGTTTATCATTTCATAATGTCAGTTATTGGTTACCAACCGCCTGCCATAAAACAAAATGTATTATAGTTTTATCCTCACTTGAAGAATCTCATTGTCAACGTTGATGATATTTTCAGATTTCAGAGTAATATTTTTGGAGACAAGGTTTGGGGATACGATTACCATATCTAAAAGGAATTCCTGACAAAATTCTTAGAGAACGACTTTTCAGTAAATTTTCCGATATTTTTTCTTAATCTGTTATAATGGTACAGAGAGTTAGCAAGCTTTTCAAAAAGCGCGCCGCGCATGCTTAATTTTCAAACCAAAATGCTTAATTTTCGTTGTAATTCCTTGTAATTTATATTTTATATTTCTTTTCAGATAGTTTTCCTTTTCAATTTCGTTAAAAATTCCTGACAGTTTCAAATTTGCCCTGTTTAAGGAAACAGGGAGAGAGGGCGAAAATTCCGGGTGTCAGGAAAATTCCTATCGTCTAGTAACCCTATGTGAGGGACAGCAATTTTTAGTCGTGTATCTTCATATTTAGATTTAAATAATGACTCCTGATGGTCAAATAGTATAACGGCTGTGGCAGTCTGACAGACAGGCAGACAGACAAAATGATTACATTTTAAAACGAAACACTAAAAATGTGGACAATACCTATTAAATTAAGACTCTATCCTCAATCACTCTACCCATCCTTATAATGAAGGTAACCTATTCAGTACCTTAAATCCAAATCCATTAAGTGAATTTTCTGTGAACTTCGAAAAAACAAACAAGTCACAATTTAAAAACTTGTCCCGATCATTTTCTACATACGATATCTAATATTTCTAAAATAAGCAGGAAGTAGTTATATGTTCACAATATTGTCAGAGAACATTCAAAGTACTCTAGACAAGCAAATTGTGTAATCCCAAACTAAGCACTAGGTTTGCACTGCAGCTACCACACAAAGAACTGGTGGAGCTCCCAGAAACACCCAGACTCCAAGTCAATTCAGAAGAGTTAGTTGGCTAAATTCGTCATCAAGAAGAAAGATCAACGGCTTGTTCCCCACTACCGCTGCGAGATTATAAATATCAAAACTCAAGCGCGCTACCGGCTCTTGCTTTTCCCTTCACGACTGTAAATTTATTAATTATTAATTGAGATGTGAAGTAAAATTTGAGATGTTCCATTGCTATAGGTATCCAACTTATCATCTAATTCTATCGTAGATAACACAGTAAATTTAAACGAAATCTTTGCAACTAGGTATATTTGTTGGTTTCTATATAACATTTAAATGATAAACATGGGTAAAGTAGAAAAAAATCTGGTATTAACGAATAAGCAAAAAGAAAATGATCCTTTACCCTATTCCTTATTCCTTCTGTATTACTTCCTACCGTACTACATTAATTCTAATAATTTCATTATCTTCATATTAAGTTGCTCTCTTTTTGAGCTACATAGCAACGAAGTAGTAATAAAAACATAGCAGCCAGATAATTACTGACTTAGAATAACTTATGCCATTACTCTGAGATATAAAGACATTTTACTGCGCCCTGACCCACATTAGCAACTGAAGCGAAAACTATGTCTAGACATTTACAAGCCTAACAAGACTTTCACACCGTTCATTCCCAAAATTCCATAAGTCTACTTACACCTATTCAGTTTCATTCCGCCATAAGGGTCGGGTATTGACGTACTTTCAAGAGTAATTTGGACGAAGCTATTGGGGTTATTTCGACCACACGTCATGTGAAAACTTGGTGGCGTGCCCTGCCCAAACGAGTTAAGTTTATCCTTCTTAGAAACACTTCATTTTATGAGTTTTCTCAATGATAACTTGAATAGTTCAGACTTTATTAAGCGCTCTTAGTTAATTCTGGTTTATTATTGTTATAACGGCCGTAGGACCGGATTTACATTTTAATGTGAAGGTAATGCAGGTAGGAACACAAAGATTACAACCTGCTTACAGGAACAGAATCTGACTTTGATCCCTTGTTTTAATTCGTAATTAAGAAGAGTGGACGGGATATCTCACAAAATATAATTCGTTTCAAATTCTTGAAATCTATATTATTACGTTGTGCAAAAGAGCACATGAAAAAGATAAGTCAATAAAGTTTTATGAAATATTATATTATATACAGAATCTTGGTAATTGTGACGTATGTAAAAAAAAGATTTGGTTGTGGGCGCAGGGGCACGAAGTTGACACTTACCAGCTGTCAGCCCAACAGAGCGACCGTATGGTCACAATTTAAATCAGTATGCGTAAAATCTCTTCAAATTATCACCCTTTCTTACTCTTATGAGTGCCTTAGTATACGTAACAGTAATAAAGTGCAAAAATGTTCACAATGCCGTCGCTAATTTGGCGATTATATTTCCATGCTGTAAGTTGTTACTCTATTTTAAATATCCAATTTGCTTCTACTTTACTAATTCTGTTATAAATATACATATTTTCTTGAAAATTTGTCTCGATATCTTAAAATATTAGTTATTGCGAAATATGTGAGTTAACATGATATGTGTCACAATGCCATGCTATTTATAGTATATGTGACAGACAGATGAACCTTGATCTTACAAGAGTTCGTTTTTTCTTTCGAGGTACGCATACTAAAAAATTGATACGTTGAAAGTCTATCTAATATAAACCCAATTACGCTATTCAGAAAATACAAGTAGCTAACGGAAAATGATAATAAGTAGCCATTGTTCCGGGAAGAGACCCAACGGACACTAATGAAAAACTTAAGCTGTTAAATTAAGGTTTCGTTAGCTTAATCACATCTATTAACATAATAGAGGACAACGCAATTAAGCTTATTGTAAAATCGATTTGGTCGTTAATACGAGTACGATTGAAAAATAATTAACACTAATACCTTATTTTTTTATGTCGTTATATTTACAATCTGTGCGCAGAAGGTTTGCCGATATCGTCATGACGTCACACGTCGATATTCAGTAGGGTTGACAAAAAAAACAGATTACAAAAATAGTTTTTGCAATAAAACTGACTTTAATTTAGTGTTCTATAAAATTTACATAAAACTTTCCCTTTACCCATTTCGACAGCGAAATAACAAACAATGAGAACAAAGAACTAACGAAAAACAAGGTAAAATTTAACCAAAAAATAACAACCATGAAATAATTTATTGTAGGTAAACGCCAGCGTTGCTAGCGGTATTGACAAGGCTAGTGCGGGACGCAGTCAATGGAAATGGGAGGGGTAATCGTCGGCAAACCTGCGCGCGGATAGTAGTGACATCGGCTTGCTCGAACCTCTCAGAGAAAGTTACTTGTTTTAGTCGTTTTATCGGCGTTATTATAGACTGTAGCGATAGCAAAGAATATGCTTTCCAAGATGGAAATCCGAGTTGGATTCATACTGGTCCGATCAGTTTAGAAAACGATCTTTTCTACATTGGTGTAGTCGTGAATGTTGCTGGGAGCTCCCCCAGTTCGTTGTGTACCCATAGTACAAGCCCAGTGCTTAGTCACGCAACTTGTGTAATTGTCTGGAGTATTTGTTTTCGTTTACGTTACTTGTCAACAACAAAAACGTCAAATTAAGTCAATGGCACTTTAACGTTTCTAATTTAACGTCATAGATAATAGAAAATAATTTTCCCTGTGGTCCAAGCTGTCCAAGATACACGATCGAGTATGTATGATCAAACCCGTCCATTTTCATGAAGTGAAGTTCCCATCAAGCCAATTTGATCGTATATTGATCGTTGATGTATGGCGTCGATTTGGCTTGATAAGTTTTGCCTTGCGTCGTTAATTGCATGAAATTTCCTTTTTAACGGATATCAAAAAAAGGAAGAGGTTCCACGTTCGTCTGTATGTATTTTTTTTATGTATATTCACCAATAACTTCGTCAATTGTGGACCAACTGCCAAAATTTTTTTTTGTTTGAAAGGGTATACTTCCGAAGGGGTCATTTAATTTTCACCAGTACTGCAGCTTGGAGTTCGAAGATACACCGAATAACACCAAATAACGAGACCTGGTTATGACCTTTATTTATGTTGATGATTCTCTTGTATATCGCTGCGTTCAAAATAAGAAAGAAGTTAATTGTAGACCTATCCTAGATATTTATTTAGACCAAGATCAGTCAAAAAGGAGAAATAAAAAAAATTTAAGAAAAAAAAATATAAATTCGATACACACGCCTATGTGTGGACGTCCAAGAAAAAAGGGTCCAGTGGTCGGCATTTAGTTTGCGAGATACAAATATACGCAGTTTTGTAAAGTTGGGTGAACAAATCCCATTTCGCGATTTTAATTGATCTTTAATTAATGCTAAATTATCTACAAGTTCATATAGCTAAATTATCTACAAGTCATAAATGACTTTATATGATGTTTCTAAGTAGAAAAAACAAAGTATGTTTTTTTTTCAATCAAACGAAAAATACTTTTTCTCAAAACAAGCTTTGAATGTCTAAAAAGAAAAATACATGCCAGTTTTTGAATATTTTTTTAAAAAAAATTATCAGTTGATTATTCTGAATTCCGAATCTAGTCTTAACTCAATACCCCACTACTAGACCCTTTCTTTTTAGATGCCCACATATAATTAAATTTGACAGTTATTGAAGTCGGTGCCAAATCAATAGACAACATCAGAAAGTTTATTAGTTTGGTAGGCTTGGCACCGACTTAAATAACTGACAAATTGTATGATATAGGTATGTGTATAGGTATTTATTTATATAGTTATGGGTGTATTTATAATGTTATTTTTATTGTACTTGACTTTTGATTAGTAAAGGATAATTATTGTACTTTCCAGTGTCTTTTTTGGCGGTTCATTTTTTTTTCATATTTTTTTTTCGATTATTCCTTCATTTCATGAGATAGATAGAGTTAATTTCGAAAATGTACGAATATTTGTAGCAATAAAGAAATCGGGTAAAATAATAAAGAAATAAAAAATAAAATATGATGTTTATTTATTAGAATTATTTAATTCATTATGAAATGACGACACTACATGAATTGAATGTAAAATTAGTCGATCGTTTTAGTAGAATCATAACGACTCAGTTCTATTCTTTGACAACACTATTTTATTAAGAACATTAAATACAGAACAACATTATTAAGAACTTTGACACATTAAAACGTTAAATCACTCTACGGAATTAAAGGTTAGACTATAATCACACTATTTGTTTCAAACTGTTTACAATTTATTACGTGTTTGGCTATCCACAACTAAGTTTCTTCAATAACGACGAAACGGTCAACGTCCTCGGTAAAACGACGCCATAATCACCAAATAACAAAGGCAACAAGTACTCCTATCCACCAAAAATTCCTTTACCTTTTGATGTTACACAGCCTTATCTTAATCTCTACCTTATCTAACCGCTTCCGTTTCAATTTGATCCTGAAGTAAATGCCAGATTTGTTTACAGCGCCCTTGGACCATCACGAAGGTAACGATTGTACCTAATAAAATGTCGAATAAATGGCGTATTTCGATAAAATTCCACCCGTAGGTCGAGGTTGGAATGTTCGGCGAATGATCCCGTCTCTTTGTGAGACCCTAGTTCACGCCTCGCTAACCGATGAGCTCTTTATTGTAATGCTGATCTTTTGTGAGCGTCTAATAAATTGGAAATAATGAATAATAATAATAAATAGAGAGTAATATAAAGTACTGAATATGTGTGAAAATAGAAAGTACAGACATTTTTATGTAAAATTTCGTATACAGTGGTATTAATTACATACAAACATAGAGTCACGCCAATTTCTCAACCAAGATACTACTTAGAACGATGAAGGTAGTCGCTCAGGTACCAGTCATAACCAGCGCCGTCTTTACTTAAATGGTTGGAATTTGTTTTATGGACCTTACATGGATATTATGTACGGTGACCACTTTCTAGAAAATCAGGCAATCAGGGAAACTTAAGGTGGTTACGGATAGTCAGTGAATTGTGTCGCTTGAAATAACAGGGAAGAAATGAAATTTCGCACTTCTTTGTACACTTTTCCAGTGATTGTAAAATAAGGGATGTATTTCATGCTCTAATCTGAGTGTCAATTATAATACAATAATGATGATATTTTTTTTATTCTAACATCATTAGCCTCAATCAAGGCTATTGAAGTACTTATTTGTACTCAATGCAAAAAATAACGAAATATGAAAGTTTTGAAATGATTTGTCATTCATTTAAATTATTTTTTTCTTATTTACTGAAAATTTTAAAGAAAACTTGCTTTAAAAAGGATACGGTTGGTCAAGAAAATTTGGTAATATGGTAAAAAAAATCAGGGAAAAGTCTAGAATTTCTTTTAATAATAACATAATAACAAATTCAGCATTTGGTTGACCACACAGCGTTTTACTTGTCAAGCACCCACTAACAACAGATGGATGTCGAGCACCGAGGTTGTGCTGGTAGAGTGCAGAGTAATCAAAAATGAGCCGTGACGTTACGGGTCGCTGACGCCAAATTGGAACCAAATAGTGACAGGTTACTACCCAAATAATCGTGTATTAAATATTATTGTTATAAGGTGTATCATAAATATTTTCGTTTACATATGTATGTTCGTATGAGAATTACAAATATATTCTCTAACTCTGACTCTATTAAAAAAAGTTATTTTACGAGGTTAACTAGGTATATACCGGAACTATGTATTTTTTCAACCTACTGTGAAGCTCCACCTGAGGCGCATGGACGTTTATAATATTAAAGCTAAGAATGCAATTAAGTTTTCAAATGCCTTGCCAACTCTGAAGGCTAAGATGTTGTCTCTTGTGTCAAAAACTTCACCGAAATATACACGGATATTACTAATATTTTTGAAAATAATAATTCAATCTTCAGGGAATCACAAGATTAAAATAGCCTTTTCAAAGAGCATACGAAATCGATATTATTAAAAAATAATATTATGTACGGTCAGCATCAAAAGTTGTTGGTAACACTCATGGAAGTGACTATGGTTTACAAGTTAAATGCACTACAATAAAGTTTTCAATTGTTGTAAAACGATTTAACATATCATCGCAAAAATTTTGAATTAATTATGCTTAATATATTAAAAAAAATATACCCTTATCCACACCAGACCAGATTAGCGAACCAAAACATGTCACCTTTTTTCGATAGTTTATTTTGTTTCATTACTTTTGATGTCGACTACGCATAAATGAAACACGAGAAGAAAATAGTTTCGAAATCTCTTTAGTGCTTTTTTAAGGTATTAATTAATATTACTTTCTCGTTTGTTGTATTAGATAATACTAATGAAACAGGTAAGTACTTACTCAAAAATGTTTTAAAAATTCAAACTTAACTATGTTAAATTAGATGGGAAGAAGTTTTAAATCTAAATAAATGACTGTACCGACTGTAATACTCGATTAATCTACTGCATTGAAATTGTTTACTAAGGATTGGAGAGTCTCCATATTTTCAAAGTCCCGGGACACGAGACGGCTCAGGCGTCCCGGGACGGCCTGGAACTTCGAAACTTTGAAATTCCATTAATGTAGAATACATTTTTGGTGAAATGTATCAATAACGTATTTATTCTAGTAAAGTCAACATTTAATTCACATTAATTAAACCAAATTCTAACATTTGTAACGATAATTAAAGCTGCCCTCAAAAAATATTATTAATATACGATTAATAACTAACCACAAATCCCAGTTTAAAAAATCAATGAAAGTATAAATCATAAATAAAACTCAAAATAAACATTTTAATGTTACTTTAACTAATTCTCCTTTAATTGTCACAATCACAGACACATTTTTTTATTTCCAGATATTAAACAATTTAAAGCATTCATGATCAACTTTAAAAGAAAAATAATAAACCATTAATTAGCCCTTGTCGTTGTCGTTATAAGTATAAAGTATTTTCTTTTCTTATATTAAAAAATAGACTTTTAAAAGTTAGTGTATTATTTCCCGCCTTCTTTTCTCCTTTTGTAATTATGCCTCCGGACAAAGAGAAAATTTTCCCGTTTTTAACAGATCTCTGTTTTATTACATAAAGCATTATACAAAAGGTCCATACTTTTAGTGCGTTTTCTGGTGACTTTAAATAACTGGATCTCTTTTTCTAATGTTCATATTTGAACACCGTTTATATTTGTCCCTACTCGAGACTCGATTCAAAAGTCCCGAGATATAAGATGTGTAAATTTAACTAAAATTAACTCAATTTTTATTGTGGATTATTCTATTCGACAAGTTCAGAATCGTGTTAATTCTTGATAAAGGTAACTGCGATGCGATAGGATTGCGATAGGATGCAATAGGATTTGGAATGATGTCTAGAAAAAGTATTTTAAGGATTTTACAGCACATAAATAATTGCAAAAGTTATTAACAAATTAATATGAAAAAAAAGGTATTTGTTTTATTGGTTTTATTGGTTTGGTTCTTCACTTATAATTAAAAAACTGTTAATATTCAAGAAATTTAAAAAAAAATTCATAAAAAAGAGGATGTTTCCTAAAAGAAAGTCCATCTCTCGGAACTCTACCTCCATTATTTATAATTTTACTTTTAATGTACGTAACAAAATAGCGAAAAAAATGTTGTTATAAAGTGTTATAAAAAATCAACAAATATTTTTTCACTATTTTGTTACATATAGTTTGGTTTTTGTAATTTCTTTTAGTTATAGAAAATAAATATAATAGTGGTCGGAACGTGTTTATAACAAATTGTTAACATAAAAAACAATCAAATTATTTACAAAAAAAAATTTTTTTCTTACCTATTGAGAAATATTAATTATAATTTTCTAAGAAAAAACAATTTAACTAATCATTTAAACAATAGAAATATAAAAAAAAAATTGTTTAACAATAACGAAATTTATTAAGACAAACTTTTTTTTAAATCACCTTTTTGCCATGACAACAAAATAGTAAAAAAAAATTATATTAAACGTCTATTTGTTAAAAAAAATTAACAAAGAATGACGTAAAAAAAATTTTCTCAACGTTACCTAATGCCATATTTTGTTGACATTTCATTTTTTGTTAACTTTAAAAAATTATACATGTACTCGTATATATATAAAATATATATATGTATATATATATATATCATCACGCCGTATCGTATCCCTAACGGGGTACTCAGAGAAGACGGAGTGCCAAGCGTCGCGGTCCTGACCTATTTATTTCGCTTCCTCAAATCTCATCCTTCTCACACATTTTCGCCTAGGTATGCAAGTGCTTTTGTCATTTCCGTTGGCTAACACTCTAGCTATTGATCTTCATAAGATCTTTAAAAAATTATAATATACAAAACATATATAAAAATAATAATATACAACTTTTAAAAACTTTTATCTCGTGATCTTATTAAGTATATATATATAAGAAGGGCTCCAGGAGGCAAAAAAATTTAGGATAATTATTTAAACTTTTATGTCGCCTTTTGTGAAAACGGAAGTTCGCGAAAAATTACTTAGTCAACAATCGTAACTTTTTGAAAAATCAGCATAAGCATTTTTTTCAACGGGGCTTTACTTTTTGAAGTGTTCTGATGACACCATGACTTTTTTAAATTTTAATATTGATATTTAATACAATAAAAAAAATATTTCACGTGATATACCCTTTTTAACGGTGCGCCCATACCGTACCGGGCGCACGGAGTCTTATTTTCAGCGTCAAATTAGAATTATAAATAATGGAGGTAGAGTTCCAGGAGATAGAACTTTTTGTTTGGAAATTTTCTCTTCTTTAAGATTCTTTTTTTTGAATTTCTTAAATATCAACAGTTTTTGAATTATAAGCGACGAACTAAATACCTTTTTTTTTCATCTTAATTTGTTAATAACTTTTGCAATTTTTTATGTGCTGTAAAATCCTTAAAACGCATTTTTCTTGACGGTATCTGAATCCAATGAGTTATTGCACATATTTTTAGGATCTTTATTAAGAACTAACACCATTTTGAACTTGTCGAACAGACTAGATCTAATTTTATATAATTAAATGACAATATTGAAAAGAAGTAGACATTTATTTTTACGTATTGACTGATTGTAGGTATAATCACAAGTATCTTGCATAGCGTTATTGAAAAAAATCGGCCACCTTATTCTGTAGTCATGATAAATATTAAAGGAGATATTTGAATGAAATCGTAATATTCGAATGCGACGTTGACCAAAGAACGTTTTAATATCCGGCGGAAAAATCGCCTCTGCTTGAGCTATACGTACTTATTATATAGGTATACTACTCTGTCAAGAAAGTACCGGGAAAAGATCAATAATACACGAAATGTTAGTTATTCATCCAAATTTATTTTATCACCTTCAAAGTATGCTCCTTCAGAAACGACACACTTACGCCAACGAATAATCCAATCATCAAAACATTTTTTAAACGCTTTTTCCGGAATTGAGTTCAGTGCTCGCCGCGAATTCTCTTTTATGTCTTCTACCGAATGAAAACGGGTGCCACGAAGTGGTACATTGAGTTTAGGAAAAAGAAAGAAGTCGCCTGGAGCCATATCTGGTGAATAAGGTAGTTGCTCGATGGTATTTGTTGAGTTTTTGGTCAAAAATTCGTTCACAATGATGGCCTTGTGCGAAGGCGCATTATCGTGGTGCAAAATCCAAGAATTTCTTTCCACAAATCTGGCCTTTTTCGTCGAATTTGCTCTCTTAAACGCCGTATAACGCCCAAATAATATTTACCGTTTGACCTTCCGGCAATTCGGCAAATTGAATTCCGAGTGCACAACACCGCGATAGTTAAAGAAAACAGTCAACATGACTTTGACTTTTGATCGACTTTGGCGTGGTTTTTTCGGTTTCAGTTCAGTTGGAAGGCGCCACTCCGAAGCTTGTTGACTAGTTTGCATGTCAAACTCGTAAATCCACGTCTCGTCACCAGTAACAATGCGTTTCATGAATGTTGGGTCGGAAGTGACTCGTTCTAGCATGTCCTCAGCGACTCTTATGCGATTGAGTTTTTGGAGAAAATTCAGGTTTTTTGGGACTAGCCGAGCGGCAATATCTTTCATACCCAAGTGATTATTTAAAATGGTACGGATCGACTCGTGAGATACAGAAAGTTCGGCGGCTATCTCTCTCAAACTTGAATGAGGATTTTCAATCACTATTTCCTTCACTTTTGCGATGTTAACTTCAGTTGCAGACGTTAATGGCCTACCAGAGCGAGACAAATCTTCCATCACATCTCGACTGCTTTTCAACACTTTAACAGAAAACAGTTGTGCCAATCTAACAACAACAAAACAAACAAAAAATTGAATTTGGAACCATAAACAAATCATCCATTCCCGATACTTTCTTGACTGAATGTATAATATGTATGATAATACAGTTTTTATTCGATTCCACGAAATAGTATTACTGATAAGTTTAGTGTTTTGAAATTGAGTGTGTCGTAGAGGTTATGTGGACGAAGGAAATCAAAGTAATATTTTTTTTCGTCCTACCTACATTTACAATTATTCGTAATAGGACAGTGTTGTGCATTTGGGCAGTACATTAACAAAAAAATTGTCGATAATAGTTTAAAATTTCATAGCAAAAGTCCATTTTTATTCTGTTACTTCGTAATTCGTATATTGGTTAAAATGTCGAAGTGCTTTGCTTGTGGAAGATTTGTTGCTGTAACCGACAGTATAAAGTGTACAGCTTGTGGTAACAACTATGACAGGATATGCCTAAAGATATCTAAAACCTTTAAGCTGCCACCAAAATGGGTGTGTCCAGAATGTACCAGTAAGCAACCTAGAAGAGACAACACCGAAACTCCGATTAAGCTACAATCCGATTGTCAGGAAAATGCTACTTCAGAGTCTTCACCCGTGGATTGCACAAATGTGGATCGTGACGATGATGCAATGACAGTGACATTGGCTGTAATGGAGTTAAAACAAGAAATGATTGCTATGCGTCAGGAACTTGTAAAATTTGGATCCAATTTGACAAGCTTTACAAAACTGTCGATAATTTAAACAAGCGAGTTGAAGGCATGGAGGACAGAATTGTGGCACTGGAGGAGCGAAACAGCGAAATGAAAGCAGATGGAGGAGAAGAATACAGAGAACTCACGGCCACAGTTCAACGTCTAAAGACAGAATTAAACGAGCGTGATCAGGATCTATTGCTCACTGATGTCGAGATCACTTGTATACCTGAGGTCAAAGGTGAAAATGTCACACATTTGGTGTCTCTGGTTGCCGGAAGGCTCGATGTGAAGCTCGACGAACGTGACATCGTGAGTGCAGAACGTTTGGGTCCGGTGCGTGGGCACATCGAAGGCCATGCTGGTCCGCGCCCGCGACCCATCGCGGTGCGACTAGCGAGGCGCACGTTGCGCGACGAGCTGATGCGAGCCGCGCGAACACGCCGTGGCGCTGATACCGCCGGCTTTCAACTGCAGGCCGCGCCGCAAAAATTCTTTATAAACGAGCGCCTTACGCGAACCAACCGCCAGCTTTTTCATAGGGTGCGACAGGAAGCCAAGAAATTCGATTGGAAATATGTCTGGACGCGCGACGGACGTATATATGCACGACGTCAACAGAAAACTGATTCTCATCGTATACGTTGTGATGCAGACATCACTAAGATCTTTGGCAATAGTATTAATAGTTGAGGGTATAATTTTGGTGTTCGCGAATGGTATCATTAATAAGGAAAATAATAAAATCGATTCACTTCTATTATCATTCATTCCATATTTTTGTAAACGTAAACTTAAATATGAATCGATATTTGAAGTACATATTTTTGTCGGTAAATTTATTCATACTATTAATGATACTTTTAATCAGAAATGTAATAAGAATATTTATATTCAGTGATATTTTTATATTTATATATCTTATCTTTGCTCTTATTGCCTGTTGTGTTAATTTTTACTCATTTTTGATATTTTTTTATTTTACTATCTCTGTTTACTCATGTAAAAACCTTTATTTTTGTATTACTTTATGCTTTGTTGCTGACTTTCTGCTGATTATGTTATGTCGTAACAATGTATATGCCTGTTGGCTTTTAATTGCTGCGTTTATGTTGATGTGTTGTGACTTGTTTGATTCATTATGTTATAACTATATACATGTTTGCCGGTATTTACTTGCTATGCTTTTATTGATATGTCACGGTTTATTTGACTTATGTTGTAACTACTTATACAAGTACGCTTTCCGGGCTTTACTTGCTGTGTTGGTATTGATATGCCATGGCTTGTTTGATTTATTATGTCGTAACTATGTATATGATTATTGGCCTTTACTTGCTGAGTTTTTATTACTATGTTATGGTTTTTTTTATTTATTTGCATTGTTTTTATGTTATCTCGCATATACATTTATATTATGCTTTGATTTGTGTTGTAAGAAATCTGTGGCAGTGACAAAGGCACCGACAAACTTTTATAGTTTTTATGATATGGGTATTTTAATATTAACTATATTAAGCTCCTTTTCAAATAATCTGAAATTAAGAATTAGGCTCAAACGTTTAAAATGGTTTTTTACTTTTATATGTTTTTTATTATTTATAAATTATTTATTTATGTATTTACTTTTCAATCTCAATTTTATTTTGATTTTGCATTTCAATACATTATTACATAATTATATTTATCCTGACAAGGGTTGTAACAATTTGCATTTAACCCAGTGTTTAATAATAATCATAAGAGTTTTACTTATACATTATTTATGCTATATTTCCTCACCAAATATTATGATCTTGCCGATAATTAATTACTCTGTAAATATTGTGGAACCTTGTATTGTGGTAGTGATACTCCATTTGTTTGTTAAGATACACTATACGTCTTCTATAATTTACATAACGAACCTTGTCTGTTATCTTGAATTTATATCATTTATAAATGTTTATAGCTTGATCGTTCATTTGTCCTATTGCTTTTTAAATAATTCATTGATGATGACTGTTAATATGAGTAATCTATTATATTTTATTTCACTTCTCTTTAAGGTGGTTTATTTTGTGGAAAAATTGAGAGGCTACTTATTCACGATGACTAGGTCTTTCATACTGCACTGGACTCGTATCGTAAAACAGTATTTTTGTGTAACTAAGTTTTATAATGTCTCCCAGAAACAAATTTTTTCGAGTTGGTTTATTTAATGCAGGATCACTAAAAACATGTGGTAGTGAGTTCGTATTGACTGTAGAACAGCATTTTCCAGATATACTAGCTATTGATGAGTCATGGCTCAAAGAAGGGTCTGAGGAACTCGCACCTGTCATCCCCGGTTATCGTTTCTGTAATCGTCCTCGTCCAACTGAGGTGCGTGGAGGTCGGGGTGGGGGAGTAGGATTTTACATACGTCGAGGCATCAGAGTAGTTACAGTTGAACATCCTCCGTCCTCGGTGGAGCAATGGTGGTTGCGGGTCAATGTAGGCGGTCTGAAATTGGTTATCGGAACTGCTTATCGTCCCCCTTGGCTCTCCATTAATATTTTCTTTGATTCTATTACTGAATCTATTTCCGCATTTTCTTCTTTTGATAAGATAGTTTTGTTGGGGGACTTACATAACATTAATCAATTGGATACCACTGACAGCAAATATAGATATTTTTGTGACTTCTTGCAGACTTTGGATCTTACACAAGTAGTTAACGATCCTACTCATTTTACAGAAAATAGTGCGACGCTTATCGACTTAGTTTGCACTGATCTGACGGTGAGTGATGTCAATGTTGTAAACATTTCAGGAATTAACGGTCATGCATTGATAATTGCTTCACTTAATGTAAGGAAACAAAAACCTTCACCAAATTTAATTATCCATAGACCTATTAAGAATATGGATGTACATTGCTTTAACGTTGACCTTCAAGGTATTGACTGGAATATTATAAATAATATTGCTTCCGTGGATGACATGGTTACAGCATATAGTGATTTCGTGTTGCAACTATATGATATCCATGCCCCTATTAAGAGCTTCTATACAACTGAGAAGCCTACACCATGGATGACAGATAACATAAAACTAATGATGGATCTCCGTGATAAAGCTCTTAAACGGTTTCGCTCTACAAAGCTTGACAATCATAAAGTGTACTATAAGTCATTGAAGAAACTGTGTAAGGAAGCGATCTATAATGAGCAGCGTGCTTTTTTTGATCTCAAGATCAACAGTATGATCCTTGACTCTAGGAGTCTATGGAAAAATTTGAAGGAAACTGTGCTATCAAAACATAACCATAGTGAATGTCTTCCAGATAAATTTAATGACCCCTGTGAGATTAATAGTTTCTTTCTCAATTTGCCTGGCTCGGATACAATTTCTCTGTCTGCGCTCACATTTTATGAGTTTCATAGACCATCTGAAATAAATTTTAAATTGGCAACGGTAAATGAGAGTGATGTATCTCGAGCTGTTTTATCTATCAAATCGAATGCTCTGGGTATCGATAATATAAATATGGACATGTTTCTGTTCACTTTACCAAAAACTTTGAAATACATTACTGCCATTGTAAATAAGTCTATCGTCACTTCCACTTTCCCATTTTCCTGGAAGACTTCTCTTATCACTCCTATTCCTAAAACCACCAACCCGAAATATCTTGGGGAATTAAGACCTATCAGTATACTGCCTTTCCTTTCCAAGGTTCTGGAAAGAATTGTGTATTTGCAGCTTTATAAATTTCTTGAGGATAATAATATTTTATCCTCCGTTCAATCAGGGTTTAGGAAGGGCGTTGGTACTGTTACAGCGCTTTTAGATGTCCTTGATAACATCTTGGCAGCTCGTGATGCTGGTATGGCTACCATTCTCGTTTTATTGGACTTTTCACGTGCTTTTGACTGTATTAGCATACCTATTCTTCTCTCAAAAATGGCGTTTTGTGGATTTGATCATTCTGTTATACGATGGTTTGATAGTTATCTTACTGGTAGATCACAAATAGTAAAAATACAAAAAAGTGATGGTACTCAGGCTTGGTCTAGCAGCGAGTCGGTCAGTAGGGGGGTACCACAGGGGTCAATACTCGGTCCACTTCTTTTTATTCTCTATACGTCAGACATTGTCAATCAAATCCATCACTGTAAATTTCACCTATATGCTGATGACGTTCAAATTTACATGTCGTTTGATCCTAAAGAAGATGTAGCGCCTATTGTTAGCAAAATAAACTCGGATCTCGACAGAATAGCGATATGGTCCTGTAACAATGCATTATCTCTGAACCCTAATAAGTCGAAATACATGGTTCTAGGGTCCAAGAAACAGGTCAGTAATGTACTGTCTCAGACCTACTCTATTTCTATATTGGGCTGTTCTGTTGAATATGTTCAAGAGTTTAGGAATCTTGGTGTACAGATGGATAACGGACTTCGATTTGAGAAACATGTTTTGAATGTAGTAAAAAGTTGTTTTTTCCGTCTAAAGGTACTATATAAAATTAGAAATCTGCTCAATGAAGATACTAGGCTTAGATTGTCCGAGTCATTGGTTCTATCAAAGTTGAACTATGCGGACGTTGTTGTTGGTCCTTGTTTGCTTGCCCGTTCTAAGCGTGTCATTCAACGCGTACAAAATGCATGTATCAGATTTTCTTATAAAGTACCACCAAGAAGTCATATCACACCATACTTATGTAAGGCCGGCTTGTTAAACATGGAGTCGCGTAGACAGCTGCACTTCGCGAGTTTAATTAATGGTATCATGAGGCATGCAAAGCCCCTTTACCTCTATGAAAAATTGGAGTGGGCCACTCATAAGTACGATTCTCGGCGCGCAAATTCTTGTATTCTTAATACACCGTTCCACAGTACTAGAGCTTTTGAGGGCAGTTTCCGCTATCAGGCAACTAAATGCTGAAACAACCTACCACCACCTTTAAGAAAGTCATTTCACAGCCAGTTTTTAAATATCATCTGAGGAAGTGGTTGTTACACAAACAAAGTTTACCCTGATGACGTGAGAGGCTTTCACTGCCATTTACACATGTATGTGTATGTATATGTATTTACACACATTATGTACTCGCATATGTATATTTGCATATTTATTTATGTATATATGTATATACTTATTATGTTTAAATAATTGTATTACATATTTATCTGTTTATTTTCAGTCTATATCATTTTTTATTTATTGTATATTTTAATTTATTATATTTTTTAAGGCATCGCCTGAAAATCAGCGCCTCGCTCCCTTGAGGTGGGGCAATATGCTGAGGCTCTTGCCTTTTTCACTGCCATACAGTTTGTTTGTAGACTGTTCACTTTGTATTGGGCAGTGAAATAAATTGTTCTTTCTTTCTTTCTGTTATGTTTAAATAATTGTATTACATATTTATCTGTTTATTTTCAGTCTATATCATTTTTTATTTATTGTATATTTTAATTTATTATATTTTTTAAGGCATCGCCTGAAAATCAGCGCCTCACTCCCTTGAGGTGGGGCAATATGCTGAGGCTCTTGCCTTTTTCACTGCCATACAGTTTGTTTGTAGACTGTTCACTTTGTATTGGGCAGTGAAATAAATTGTTCTTTCTTTCTTTCTGTTCTTTCTGATAAACATAATTTAAAAATTATAATAATTGACTTCAATCTCAGCAACATGAAAAGAACCGGCCAAGTGCGTGTGGGACTCACGCAATGAGGATTTCGTAACTTTTTTTGACTAGACCACCACACAATATATGGTATGTATTTAAGAAAAAAGTTATATTTACTTCGATTTATTTTGCGAGCTCAACTAACACTTGGCCGATTTATTATTTTCTTTTTACTATGGAATTTGCACAGTAATAACACTCAGTTTGACGTTTGTATGAACTACAATTTTATACATTAGAGCAAAAACCAAACATTGAAAACTCATATTTTTTATTATGCATATTGATTATGTTCTGTGTGAAAATGTTCTGTGACAATTTCAACCGGTCATCCGGTTTGTTGAGGTCTTTTCACCATTATAGGAGGTCTATTTACAACGACATAAACTTTTGTGTAGTACAACTCTTTTGTACAACTTTCTGATTCTTTAACTTTACAACTCGTGTAACAGATATCTATACAAACAATCGTAATATGTATATGTATATATTATATTATATAATTAAGATGTGTGTACAAAAACGTATACATACCTATAATTTTTTGATTTCTCTTTACTCAGTTTGGTCAGTAGCTGGCATTGCATTGCAAACTCACCCCACGTCATGTTTAAAATTTTTGTATTTCCCGGACTAAAATGTTGCCCTAAAATGTTAGTTGTTCGTCTAATAATAATCTGATTATTATTAATAATTTGATCTGATTGAATGAGATGGCGCACTCTGCATGAGAGCATGCAGTGTGCGCTATCTTATGCAATCAATCAGAGTTATGAATACGAATCAAGCAATATTCTGCTAATTTCTCTTGCATATAAAGTTCAATAGAAATTGTTACACGTTCAACAGGTTCGGCCACAGTCGGAAATCGAAAGGAATTATTGTTTTCTGCCGTTTACAAGTACCCATTTTTCCCAATCGATTTAGATAACGTGCGGACACTGCGAATAAATAACCACGACTCACTGACTCTGTGTAAACGGTGAATCAGTTCTTGGCGCCTGTACTGACGCTTGCCACTGTTTCGATGTAAATCTGCCCTTAAATATTCTCACTAGATAATTTCGACTGAGTTGAAAATATACAATATCCAACAAACAACAACATAAATATTCTAAGATAGTTTTGAAGAATTGACATCGACCTCAGTAATTGTGAAATCTATTTATAGATTGTGACTCTTATGTCTATGTATTTGTGTCGTATTTATAAAGTTATTTCTGCACTTGAGTTTTGATTAATAATGATTATTATTGTGTCAGATTCATTATTTATATTTTTAAGTCGGTTTATGATGTCAAAAGATATTTTACGTAAAGGATCGGATAAAATAATATAATAATAAATTAAATAACAATTTAAAAAAATTTAAATGTTATAGGTACACTGCACTGAGAATTAACTGATTATTATTTTTTGTTAATGTGCAAACTAGATGCGCAAACTATGGATGAGAGCAGGTGAAGGCTTTTTACAAAATCACATGGCTGTATGCGATTTTCTGAAAACTCGAATGTCCTAAGCGAGACTCGCTCGACAATTCACTTCACTTTCTGCCAGAATCTAACTCACGCGGCTTTCAAATGGAATTCTCTAAAGTCTAAACCAAACATACTAGGAGCGAAGCGAAGTGACCTACGAGTTCAGATGCGAGTTATTAGAGATTAATTTAAGAATAAACATCTTTAGTTTATTTTAGCTTATTTTAAGAGAATTACGTCAAATAAAACGGTTTAGTATGTTTGCGCTTTATTCTGCTCTGACATATTTTGCAATATATATCAATTAAACCGAAAACTAACACAAATATTTACCTGTTTTGCAGAATGCTAAAGCTAGGTATGTATTTTATAGCTGGCGGCCAAAGATTTTAAGCCATTAGTGGCACGCACGCCACGCACTCCATTTTACAAAAGTGTCAAAATAAATTGAATGTTCACTAATATATAGGAATTAAGTAATCAGACGAAAAAAGTGTATTGCAATGAAGCTATGAGTAAAAGTTACAAGAGTTTTATGCGAGTTACAAAATTCCGCTTAATTTTTATTTACCAATACTTCGGATACTTGACTAATTCGATATTACCAACTATAGCTGAGCAAATCATCAAACGATTTTCAATGAACGATATGGTAGGTACGAGGGCTACTATTTATGTATCCGGAATAACAAAGTGAAACAAACAAATAGCATTTATTATAGTTTTATGCTTTTCAAAATATTCACCATGATGATTGATGCCCTTTTGCATGCGTTGGAACCAATTTTCGTAGCACTTTTTCCATTCGGATTGAGGTATCTCCAAAACGTGCATTTTGAACGCATCAACAGCCTCTTCTCGGCTCGAAATACGTTGACCACGTAATTTATTCTTCATGGTTGGGAATAAATAGAAGTCGTTGGGGCCCAAGTCGGGGCTGTACGGCGGATGACCCGTTAATTCGATCTTTTGATCTTCCAAATACCGAGTTGTTTCGGCTGATGTATGGCAGCTAGCATTGTCATGATGAAGAAGGATTCTGCTTTGTCGGTTGTTCTTTCTTATTTCTTCAAAGATTTCTGGCAAATGGTCGTGTACCATTCAGAATTAACCGTTTTACGATCCTCTAGTGGCACTGTAGCTACATGTCAATTTATACCAAAAAAACAAGCGACCATTTGCTTTGAAGTGTTTTTTGAACGAATGACTTTTGTTGGGTTCGGCTCATCATGGAACACCCAAACCGTTGATTGTTTTTTAGTTTCAGGATCATACGCATATATCCAAGATTTATCACCTGTGTAGATATTATAGACAGCTTTTGACGCACCCTGATTGTACTTTTGTAACATTTTTTCACACCAATCGACACGAGCCCGTTTTTGGTCAATTCTCAAGTTGTGCGGAATCCAACGTGAACAAAGTTTTTTTACAGCTAAATGTTCGTGTAATATTTTATATATACTCGTCATACTTATGCCCAGAGATGCCTCTATCTCGCAATATGTAACATGACGATCTTGCATTATTAGTTCCCGCACAGCATCAATATTTTGAGGTACAACAACCGATTTAGGGTGACCTTCTTTAACTTCGTCCGTGAGCACAGACCGCCCACGATTAAACTCACTAAACCAGTGATACACAGTAGTTTTCGATGGTGCTTCGTCCCCAAAAGTCGAAGTGAGTTGATCGATGCACTGTTTTTGAGTTAGCCCTCGCCGAAAATCGTAATAAATCAAAGCACGAAAATTTTCACGACTTAAATCCATGGTGATAAAGACTCGCAATTTTCAAAATGACGCCACAGAGGATAAACAAATGACAGCTACATGAAACAAATTGTATTCTTCAGCCAAAGAGTTCCATTTTTAAATGTTATAATTACTTTTTTTAATATTGTTCTGTAACTGGCCAGTTCCGGATACATAAATAGCAGCTCTCGTATTAGTTGATCATTTCACGAATTGTACGTACACACTGGGCATTTCACAAAATGTCCAGATTTACAGACACAAGACGATCTTTCCAATTCTACTATAGTACGACGATATTTATAGATAAATAAATCAACACAACATAACATAACATATCTTTACGCTGTATCCCCAACGGGGTAGTCAGAGAGGACGGAGCGCCAGGAGTCGCGGTCCTTACACACCTCTTTCGCTTCCTCAAAACTCATCATTCTCTTCACACATTTTCGTCTAGGTATGCGAGTGCTTTTGACATTTCCGTCTGCTAACACTCTGGCTGTTTGATCTTCATAAGTCAGCCTTGGTCTTTCTTGGCTTCTTTTACCACTCACTTTCGCTCTGTAGATTTTCTTCGTCAGTCTTTCATCACACATTCTTTCCAAGTGCCCGAACGATTTAAGCATTCCTTTCTTCATTTATCATCATAAATCAATTACAATAATAAAAATTCTAAATATATCCATATATGTATGACGTTGTATCCAACAAAGTAACGATCTCTAACTATTACAATTACTAATGATTGAATAGGAAAAGGCAACAGAATTGAACAAGCGAAAGTAACAAGGGTCCAGAAGATATTTACGCATCCCTTATTTCCCTCCTACCCCTAATTATAATAGGGAACCGTCGCCTAAACCAGAACAAAGTCAATTACGCGGCTCGGTTGCTTATTTAATACTCATCAAAGTATAATTTTGAGTACGCTAGTTAGCTTTGTTTGTTCTTTCTGCCCGGACCTTGTTTCCAAGAACAAATTCCAAAATAAGGCTGATAAAGACGTATAAAATTCGATCGAACAAAAATAAAGGCCAAGGAAATATTGTTTACATATGTATCTATGTACTGGTTTTTGCCCATGACTTCGTCTGTGTGGTGGCAACTTATAACAAAGAGGACAGCATAAAAACCTTCTCTATGAAAAATACATATATATACGTGCCAAGTATCATGGTGATCGGTTAAACGGTGTGGGAAATTAGCGATTACGTATCTACATACATAATTTTTTATATATACGGATAGGTATGTATATACTTCAAGGATGGACAAATTGAATAGACTCAAGATCTACTGTTTACTACTTAGATCCTGTGCGAACTACCAATTACTTAATCAGTATTTCTTCACGAACTTTAACAACACCCTAATTTGTATACTTAAGGTGTTGTTATACATATGTATGCGTATGTACATGCTTAGTTACGAATTTTAACCAGGTAAATGAAACAGTATACATTTTATACGGTTTCACTTATAGTAGCACACACTAACTTATACTAGCGACTCGCTCGGGTTTGACGGAGTAAATAAATAAGTAATAGCCAACAAACCAGCAGGGATTTTATTCTCACACTTTGGAACCGAAATGGTCACGCACGGTTTGGTTTCAAAAGAGCTTTCTCTCGAAATTTGAGGTTGTGGAATGAGCTCACTGTCGAGGTTTTCCCAAAAGACTACCGCATGGGGTTCTTCAAAAAGGGCGTAAGAAGGTTTTTATAGGGTCGGCAATGCGCAAGTGTCCTGGTGTCGCAGACGTTCATAGGCTACGGTAATCGTTTGACATCTGGCGGACCGTATGCTTGCTTGCCAGCTTCGGGTTATTTAAAAAAAAATTAAAAAAATATCCTTTCCGAAGAACCAAGCTACTCAACAGTGGCTGTTTACCCGCAACTTCGATCTTGCGGAATTTAAATACGTGATCTTAATTTTTCACTATTTTTAATTATTGTCAGCCAAATAAGTCGTGTGTTTATTTGATATTCTGAAAGCAATGTTTTAGGTTTTCATGATAACTTTAACACACTTATTTAATCACTTAGGGATGAACTAAGTGGTTGCTTGCACAATATTACAAGATTTTATGTAAAATTTAAAGTTTCTAAACCTAATTTAGGCCATGAGCCATGACATGTTCCGTTCATAGATAAACCGCGTTTTCCTTTCATATTAAACTAAAGGGTTGATGTTTCAAACGCGCTTCTAAAATCAACCATTTAAGGGATATATTGATATATTGATAATTATATAATGGTTTATTTTTCAAAATTGGCTAAATAAATGTTTCATAATTGATTTAATGAATTCTACTGTTAATGATTGATTTTTCAATTTTTTTAGTTGTTACATATGTATCTTCACGCTGTATCCTCAACGGGGTAGTTAGAGTAGACGGAGCGCCAAGCGTCGCGGTCCTTACATACCTCTTTCGCTTCCTCAAATCTCGTCATTCTCCTTACACATTTTCGTCTAGGTATGCAAGTTCTTTTAAAATTTCCGTCAAATTTTAGTTGATACTGTACTTAAACTATCAAATTGTGTTTTGAAAGAATTTTTTATTCTTTCAATGCACAATTTGATACTCCGTCTTAAGAATTGATTTTTCACGCGTGCTTTATCACACTTTTTCCTCTTTAGGAATAGATCAATCCGTCTTTCGTTATTTACATATTCGACAAATTCTTACAAAATACACTTTCTTGTTTTTTTATAGTACCCAATTTGGCACTCCTTACTTAATTGTTAATATATTTGACGTGCCTTACTTCACTCCATAACGTTAGAGTTTCCAAAACCCCCCACTGTATCTTGCGTAAGGAACATCTGTTCAAATATTAAGTTCATAGTTTTTATAGTGAGTGTAAGTGATGAATAAGTGAGGTCGTTTCTTCGATTGTTTATTTCAAAAACATACATACATGTCTTCATACTGTATCCCTAACGGAGTAGTCAGAGAAGACGGAGCGCCAAGTGTCGCGGTCCTTACATACTTCTTTCGCTTCCTCAAATGTCATCATTCTCCTCACACATTTTCACCTATGTATGTGAGTGCTTTAGTCATTTCCATCGGCTAACACTCTGGCTTTTTGTCGTTCATAAGTCAGCATTGGTCTTCCTTGGCTTCTTTTACCACTCGCGTTCGCTCTGTAAATTTTATTCGTCAGTCAAAAACGTTATTGAAATTCATATAAGTTTGTTCTAAGGTCAGCATTGGTCTTCCTTGGCTTCTTTTACCACTCGCGTTCGCTCTGTAAATTTTATTCGTCAGTCAAAAACGTTATTGAAATTCATATAAGTTTGTTCTAAGGTTTGAATGAATCGAGAAACGACTCTATAATCATTTCTACGGCATTTATTGACACCTTTATTGGTTCTATTTACTGACGTAGGTAACATTATATGATACGTTAAAGAATGCTTACATAGGAATATACAATGAATACAAATATCAAAGGAAAAATACAAATATCATAGAATTGATTAGCTTATAATTTTCCAAAAGAGAGAAAAGGAAAAATACAGAACATGACGGCTGCTTAACTTCTCATGCGGATCGTTAAGGCGACGAGTTGGCAATTTTGACGGCAGGGATTTCAATTTTTCAAGTAATTACGAAACGTACGACAGTGATATATAATAACCTGACTCTTCATTTCATTGACTTCCATTTTGCCAATTGCGTTACACAAGTCGTTAACTTTTGTAACAAAAAAAATTATCAAGGAATCCTCTTTTAAAACAGAGATATACATTTTTCGGACTAACGGAACCGATTTACGCTTCTAAATTTTCTGTTCGGATCTTCTAAATTTATAATTGTTGGTAATATAAACGAAAATAATTCTTGTTTATCGCTGCGTCACCTTAAATAAGCAGAGAAAATGGATTTATTATGTGGAACCTAACATGGATCTTGTATAGATAATGTACCTACGACCTGTCACTATCGGACTCCAACAAGAGTATGTAGATCGTTAAAATCAGTCAATAAAAAGGGTTCATTACATGAAACTTGTTTTATAAGCTAATTTCACATATTCCAACAAGAGGCTCCACTTCGTCTTTTGTCGGTATTAGATAAATGATATAAAATTCGAAATTTTGCGCATATAGAGAAAAAGTTTGACGTGATATATATTATTTATGAAGCTATTTATTACCCCATCCAACTATATTCTAGAATTCACTCGAAATTACAGGGACAACTAGTTTAAAAAACATGCTTATAACATCAAATATAAAATAAATGTATATTTACCATTGGCAATAAAAAAAAATGTATAATTCAAGGTATAAATGTTTTGAAAATGAGTAAACTAATAACTACCTATTCAGGAACCCAATTAAACGCAGTACATTATTAAACAGAAGACACAAACATTGGTTTAACGTCTCTGAACTTAGAGGCTGAATCAGTAAAATTACGATGAGTCGTAAACCTTAATGTAGATGATACATACAGAATTCCGCAAGTTATGAAAGTGAGATAATTTTCACGCAACTACATAACGAGGTCATAATAAACTAAGTACATAAAGCAGGACACTTGAGATGAAAATAAATCACAATCCACATAGTTAATACACCTTAATGTTCAATATTTTATGTTATTGAATATTTCCATTAAAATAATGTATGTAATATAATATGCTTTTTTTTTTTTTTTTGTTTCGATTGATTTGATCGGCGCAATAAAATTACACCTTGAAATTTTATAGATGTAAAGGAAGCATATAATAACAAGTAGCTACCTATTCGCCTTTAGGTACCATTTAAAATAAGCCCTAACCCTTGGCCAACTTTTATGACCTGCATGCTAACTTAAGCAGCTAGCACTTTCTACATTTATCTTTGTTTACATATTAATATTGAGTTAGAAAAAACATATTTTATCATAATTTTAGAACATCAAATTACTGTAATAGTTAAAATTATCAAGCTATTATACAAACAATTTTTTGTTTATCAAGTTTGAATTCCAATTTATTTCGATGCAAATAAATTAAAAGAATTTAAAGTCTAAAGGATGAGCAAATTTTACCTTGATATGAATATTCATGTCATGGCATATACAATATTATAAAAAAATGATAATAAAAAAATCTAAAGCGCAGGCTTTGAAACATTGAATTTTTTTTCGTTAATGTAACAATACACTTTGAATCTACATATATAGGGTGGAGTTGCATAATTTGTACCGGTGCGTAAATTGTACCACCATAAAATAGGCTAGAAACGCGCAATATTTTTTTAGGCTTGCAACACTAATCAGTGGTGCCAACAATATAATCTCATTGATGCCATTTTGGCTGACGAACGACAAAGGTTGAACTCTGAAGAAATAAAATTTTGTTTTATAACGTTACTTTGTAATTTTTTTGGTGATTAACTTAAAGTATTCAAGTGGTAAGCACATTCTTATTTGGATATATTTTTCAAAAACTATATACAATCACAATTTTTTTTAGAAATTTTGTCTTATTTATTTAAGGTTATATTACCGGCTAAACAATAAACATACGACCTACCTGTTGCTTAATTTGTACCAGTTAATAATTCCTAAATTGTACCAGTCTAATTTAAGATTATGTTTTTTTTATTAATACTTGAGTATGCTCAAATCATTTCAGATAGCTGAAGTAGAAAAAAAAATATTATAAACGGACTAAAGAAAATTTGGAAAAAGCCCTAAAATGTTTATAAAATAAAACAATGGGCATAATTGCATGTTCACGGATATTTGAAATACTCAAACCTACTTTGAGAAGACATTTCTTAAACTCCAATAAATATGCCAACAAAAATTCAGTTATAAAGGGCAGGCCAACAGTATTTCGATGGACATTTTATTTATTAAGAAAGTGCATAATTATCTAGTTAATATTTTGAAATCGCAAGGCCGATTGAGATTTTTTTAATTTAAATTCTATTTACAGACAAGTGAGAATAGATATTCATGTTATTAAGCGGGCTAATACCTATCTAATTTTGAAATCGCAAGGCTGATTTTGTTCGTCTTTGATTTAAATTTTATTAATGGACAATAGAGAATAGTACATATTTTAGTTAAATTAGCTAATACTTATTTAGTTTGAAATCGCAAGATTGATTAGTGTTTTTTCTTCATTAAATTTTTTTAATAAATAAGAAGGAAGAATAAATATATTTTTTAAATAGGTAATTATTCTATATCATTGACATTTCAAAATCGCAAGACGAATTTGTGTTCCTATTATACATTTAAAGTGATTACACTCTGTGGTCCAATTTAAAAAACCTGTGGTATGAATAAGGCAACTGGTTTCCTAAATTGTACTTATTAAGACTTTCAAAAAACGTGTTATTATGACCTACCGTTAATGTTTGTACTATTTTGAGTAATAAAATGTTAAAGCAGATGAAACAAAGTTTTTAATGGACATAAACAAACCTTCATAACTAATCAATTTTACTGCTAAAATTTAAAAACACGTTAAAGGGGACAATATACGCAACTTTACCCTACATTATAATACACATCTTTGTAATGTATATACATAAACATATAATATAAATGTATATATATAATTAACTCGTAAACCTAGGCGAAAGATTGTAATAATAATTATGAGTATCGAGGAGGCGAAAGAAGTTTGTAAGGAGTAAGAACCGCGATACTTGGCGCTCAGTTCACTGACTAACCCGTCAGGTATTCAGCGTAGGTATATATGCTCACTCAAAAATACATACAGTAATCACAAATATTACAACTTAAAACCACATACTAATAAAAACTAATAAAATATTTAAAGTACGATACACTGTAATAAAAATGCAAACGGCTTCATTGAGAATACAACGGCAAGCGAGGCAGTTATGCAAATAAATAATACAGTACAAAAGCAATGGTTATATTAAACTTATGATAATCAAATCCTATGACTCTCTACCGTGTATTTTATACTGTGTATGCGTATGTGTATAAATGTAACGTACTAAAAAACTTTAAAGCGAGTTTTTCGTTAAAAATCGGAAAAAAATGGAAAAAGATAACAACACATAACAGTCTCGAAATATACCACCATTTTAGATTCTCTTGCAAACCTACATAGCTTTGTTAAGTTTATAATTTTGTATGTACTTGTTTACTTAAAATTTGTTTTGTTTACAAATATTTATTTCTATTTATTCTGTTGCATTTTTTCGAGACGAAAATTCGAAGGACGATTTCTTAAGATTTTCAAGAAATAGCCTATTGTTGCAAGTATGTTTTCATTCCCGATATTTAAAAATTCTAAAGTTGTAGATTCATAAACCTTTTACGTAAACAACTGACTCTTGGCCAACGGACCGATACTATTTTCAAAAGAAGAAAATTAAAAACTCGCCGCTTTGCCGTAAAGTTCAGCTTCGTTGCTGCCCTATTCTAATAATTTTCCATTCTAAAATCTTAGCTTAAATTGTTGCTCAAACTTAAGTCGAAACACAGCTTTTAACAATTCATCGTCTAAAAGACAACGTATCTAAAAAAAAGTCTAAACTTAATTTGATTTCATAGTTTATGAAATTCAAAATTTGTTACACATAAACTTAAAAAAAAAATTTTCATACATTTCGTTCGTACCCACTGAAAGACGATTTTAACAATTATAAACACTACATAAATATTTGAAATACCCAGAATAATTTAAAAGTTATTCGTTTCCAATTCTTTTAGAGAGGACAGTGTAAGGATAAACTTTTTTCAGTCATTCCTATCGTTCAGTAACAACACTACGAATTTGTGACATCAGGTCCGCTGCCAGACTGTAACGTTTAGCCTGTGCCTACTCCATCCCCGTTACTGGAATTTAAATGCTAAAAACTTTCTACATTTGTCAATGAATACCGCGTTCAAGACTTTAATTTAACACATGTATAATAAATAACTAATATATTTTAATTTTATATAAAATATTTATTTTCAAATATCGACTAATCAGTTAATTAGAGTTCATTGACATTAGTGACCGCCCACAACCTCGTTCTTGTGGGCGTAGGATTGATAGGGACTTATGTTACCCGGTTTCATCAAACACACCCACGCATTCCCCAAATGTTATTGATACATCAATATCGGACAATCTTGACTATTTCATTCAAATGTATTCTTGTAGAACTTGCTGATCCGAATCAGAATATATCTTTACATATTACTAGCGACTGATCCCGGCTTCGCACGCGTAGAAATTTTTTTTTAAATAAATACAGCCCATGTTACTCGCTGATAATGTAGGTTTCTATAGGTGAAAGCATTTTTGAAATCGGTTGAGTAATTTTTGAGTTTATCCATTACATACAAACAAAAGGAAGTTTACGTCTTTATAACATTAGTACAGATACGTACTAATGTTATAAAGACACTTACAACTCATAAAATTCGATTAAATAAATAAGAATGGGTTAATATTAAATACAATAATGAATTTATTTATTTATTGAAAAAGGTTCACTTACAACTATTTACATTAATTCATGTTCAATTAAACACACATAAGGGTAGCGATTTAAATGTAACAGTCACTTAAAAGTGAACTCCGCATGTACACTAAAACGGGCAACATTTAACCTACAAACATTTACTTGCTGTAATTAACATTCAAAATTTTGACAATTGTACTATTAAGGAAATTAAATTAGGAGCTGAAGTTGAAGTACTTATAAATTATAAGTTAATTGTCAGATATGACTGCACAAGCGGATCTGCAAAACCCGCCCAAGGAGTCGAAATGAACATCAAATTCATTTCATCAAATCAAATCAATTTCATTGTAATACACGTCCTTCCAGTTTCATTGTCAATCCATTAGCGAGTGGCAACAATGAAAACATATCCATTAGTGGACTGATCTCCATAACTTTGAAATTTATAGGTACGTAAAGACGCTTTCAAGTTTTAACTGCTATTGCATAATCCCTTGAGATGTGTTTGTTACAGTAATATTTATTTTCTTTAGAAGCTCATCTACTTTGTACCAAAAACATGTTAAAAATGGTTGTTGTTTTATTCTTCCTTAAAAAATGTTTTTATTCTAAAATCTCTTTGATGAAACTTTTACAAAAGCCCTTTTAATAAAAGCAAAAACTCGATAACGTTTTAAAACATAAATGTTGGAATATAATAATATTATGTACTGTAACGCCCCACCAGAGCTAGATTTTATAAATAAGTAGGAACAAATAACATTAAAAAGCAACATCTAATTCTGATTACATTAAAATAAAGTACTTACGTACTAAGCGTACAAATGGCCACTTAAAATTCTCATTTTGCAATAAGACCTTAGTACTGAACTGAAAGTTAAAGAAGCCTAGATACTTTTTAGGTCAGCCTCGTACTGAATTTTTTTTATAAAAGCCGGACAGCGTTATGCGACGATTCACGTAAAAAATCCTTAACATTAATATTATTTTTATCAAGACCACGACGAAAACCTTAAGTCACATAATTGTTTTAAAACATCTTTCCATGAAAAAATTTTTAAGCCTTGCAAAATATTTAAACTTAGATGTTTCTGTTGCGTTAACATCTTAACTTCCTTGGCACAAGAAACAACGGTTAGGTACATTTTAATTCAACTTTGTTTTTTGGAACTTTCGTTTATTTAAGTGTTTTTTTCGCAGAACCTTCATTACCTGTCATGATTCGCAAAATTTTACGGTTCTATTTCATAACCCAGAACTTCTTTTTATTGTTAATTTTATAAACGTAGTTCTAAACGCATAAAATGTTTTTCATGCTGGTCTCAGTCAAATTTAAAGAGAAAAAGAAAAAAAGGTGAATGCGCCAGCTGCTTGTCTTCCCGCGCAGATTGCTATGTCAGCCAAGGGATTTGGCTTACTACTAAATAAAGAGCGTTAGTAAACAGACAGTAGACTAATCTGTCAGCACATAACTGCTTTTCCGTTTATTTTGTAGACCTTAATATTTGTTTCGAAAAGAGACGTTGACATAAGTTTTTTTGCGTATTCATGTTCTTTTCAGTTCTAATGGAAAATGGCGTGACATTATACATGCAATATTAAAAATTTATTGTATTTTTACATAAATTCTGTGAATAACGGTTACATATATTGAGGACGTTCACTGCAAGAAATTTAGATTTAGTGTGTAAAAGGTTCACATAACCACATCTCTTCTTTTTCGTTAACAAAAAAAAGATAAGTATGTAGTGCAAATGAATGTACAATTCCATAATTCAAAACGCAATAATGTATTACATTTCGGAATACGAGCAAATTTTATTTCAAACCATTTTTTGTAAGGATTAGCGTAGTCACTAGACTAACTTCATTACGTTGAGGCATATACTTAACACTAAGCGTAAATTCCTTAAACGACCTGTTAGACCTCTAAAATTCAGTAGCAAAACCGCTCCACGTTGCACAGTCAGTTTCGGAATCCCTAATTATGTAAATAATCATAGCCGCAAGCGTGGGCGCTTCTGTAAACGTATGCAAATGTAACCAAAGCCACGAGCAGGTATGTACGTTAGTTGCTATTCTATCGTCAAGAAAATGTATGTGCCCACATAATAATAGCGAGGAGCCGAGAGCTAAAGCTTAAGGTTATTTAGCTGAAGATAACTGTATAGCTAGAAAACAGTATACACTATATAACAATAGTAACCAAGTTAACTTAATACTTAAAATCGTTATTCGTATTATTATCAAATGTTGTACTTACTGATTCTTTTATTATCTTTTATGAATTTTTGTTGCGAATCTTTTTATAAACCATTTTGTATTTTTTTTCCATCAGGTAAATTTTTAATAATTTGGCTGATGAAGCAAAAATACAAAATCGTTTTAAATAAAAGTATCTAAACGTAACATTTTTGTCGTCATTTGGTAATAGTAGTACTAGTACTAGTAACTATGCACTCGGTTTAACCACACTACGAAATATTTGAGTATAGGTTAAAATTACAGTTTTATAGTTAACAGCTGAAAACCTCAATGGCACAGTGGTTTAGACGTTGCACACAAGCGCGGAAGGTTCCGGGTTCAATTCCCAGTCGGGTCAATTTAGGAAACGAACTTTTGTAGACTGTCTCGGGTCTGAGTGTACTGAGAGACGCCCCCAGTTGTCGTCGTCTGGTCCTCACAGCACATGGAACATCTAAGTTCGAGACAGATGGTTCGTGTGTATTATTATTATTCGATCGTTCGTTTATTAATCTCAGCTCTTTTGGGAGCTAGTAGTTTTAGATGCATTTCACTGGCCTAAGCCAAGTGATGCACCTCGTTTTTATATCTGTGTTAAAAATATTGCATGGTGGTGTTAATTTAATTGCAAAAATCTTCTTATAATTCGGCAGGTGTTCAGTACAATTGCTTTTTGGATTTGTGTATATGTGAGTGGTGGGAGATTTATAGTTTTGAGTGCTTGGTGCAACTGTCGGGGTATTACGCCTGTTGTTGATATTATTATTGGGACTATGGTATCTTTTAGGTGGGTGCCACATTCGAGCAATTTCATATTTAAGATTTTGTATTTTGTAAGTTTTTCTACTATAGTAGTTTGTGGATTGTTTTTTTTTTCCAAAAAATTCTCGGCTTACATTTATATCGATTAAATATCGAACACGGGCCTAAGCCAAGTCCATGACAGGAGTTGTTTGATGTACTGTATGATCTAAAAATATTCTAACAATTCTACATGTGTTCAGTATAACCGCTTTTTGTAGCTGACTGTAAGTGTGTGGTGATAATTTTAATGTTTTAATGAATTGATGAATTTTTAAGGATATAATGCCTGTGCGAGAAAGAACTATGGGTATTATTGTGACGTGTTTTAAATTCCATAACATAATTATTTCATCTTTAAGTTTTATGTACTTAGATATGTTTTCTGCTATGATGCTCTGTAAATTATGGGAGTTAGAATTGCAATGTCTTGCAATATGGGCTGTTTTATTACGCTTGTCTATCAGGGTTATGTGGAGTATATTGTGGTGGATTGTTCGATAGGTGAGTTTAGCTCTATCATAGTACAATTTAGGTGTACGTACATACATACATATCGTCACGCTGTATCACTAACGGGTTAGTCAGAGAGGACGGAGCACCAAGCGTCGCGGTTTTTACATATATCTTTCGCTTCCTCAAATCCCATCATTCTCTGGCTATTTGATCTTTGTAAGTCAGCCTTGGTCTTTCTTTGCTTTTGTTTCCACTCGCTTTCACTCTATAGATTTTCTTCGTCAGTTTTCATCACTCATTCTTTCCATGATTGCCAAACAATCTAAGTATTCCTTTCTTCATTTTTACAATAACGCTGTCGTGCAACCCTGCGTCATTCATTGATTATTTTGTCTCTTCATTGATTATTTTGTCCGAAAGTGTGACACAAGGATGAAATTCAGGAGTAACCTTACGGAAATCCATTTTATGTGACGATTTTTTATAATTTTCAGCCATCTTCCGCCCAAAATCTCAAAATCATTCATTGATACGTGTTTCAGAGAGAGATCAAACTCGGAAACAACCACCAGATTCGTTGCTCGTTTTCAGATAGAGTCTGATCTCAGGAATATCATGTGGATGCTTCATCGAAAGGCGAAACTTGTGTCGATTAATAAGTTCGTTTGTTTCTTTTTTTATTTGTTTACGATTTTGGGCTAAAGCTAGTTGAGAATTAATAGAATTCATAACCTTTTTTGTTAATCATTGCTCCAGAGATATCATAAATCATTACCTTACGTGTAATGAATAATAATTCCACTAAGTATTTTATGATTCTTTATATTAAATTCTCGCTTTTACATCCATTATGAGACAGGCCATTCCTCTATTCCATGAAATATTAAACGTACATACTCTATACGACTTTTCACATCCGATGAAAGTGATCACAGAAAGCAGTAGTTGAATAAACATGGGCCGTTTTGTATATGGGTTCCTTGTCTCAGAAGCCTTAAATTTTGCTCCCCTCCGTATTACCGCGAACTTGCCGCGATAATGCTAATCTCATACTATCTCGCGTGGAACATAACTTTATTCTTTTTATCTCCTTCACAAGAAAATGTTTATTATTTTCTTTGTGAGTATTATGTAGGAAATGTATTTTATGCGTTTGCTTGTTGAACGACGTGATGTGCTTATAAATAGTATTAGATATTCCTTAAGCGGTGACTTGTCATAAAAGTTGTTTTGTGACAAATAAAGGTGATACATTCAAATCTTCTTCGAAGTTCGTAAATATATCGACAATGCTAATTATTATAATAAAAAATATATTACCATACAATTATATTATTTTCCTTCATTATAAATATATTCTCTTTAAAAACTGTATGGAAGCTATAAATTTTTTTTATTGTGTTTATTTTTTTTTAAAATGGCTTTATTGGCCGTGATGGACAATAAAAATTGGAATAATTTAAATTATTACAATTAGAATGTGCCATAAATTTAATAAAAATCTCTATAAAATAATCATTTATTTTATAGATTTTTATTAATTTTATAGCACATTGTAATTGTAATAGTTCAGTTTATTCAAGTAAACTTGGCAAACTGTCAAGCTGATTTTCTGACAATGACATCTGCCATAAGGTTTACGAGCGTCTCACTCCAGAAATTAGCTGCTGCTGATAGAATTTGTTTTTTGATAAAAAACTTTCGAACAGTTAACAAAAACATAACAATGAAGTCTATGGCGATTGCAGCGCTACGCTACACACCAATAAATTTTTGTGTAGCTCCCAGTTTATTCGATTTAGCATTTGTATCTACTTTTAACGAAGAAGCGCATTTACAAGAAACCTGGAAGTTATTGACAGTCGTTAAATTATTTTTTGCGTCTGTTTAACATAACTATAAAGCAAATTTTTATTTCCGTTACCTAAGAATAATATGATCAAAGACCGTACAAAAACAAAATATTAGAAAATAACGACTAGTTGATAAATTTTGTTCAGTCTATGATGAAATTTTAAATTTTACATTTTTTATTTTACACATATAATTCAAAAATAACAAAGAATTAAGAAAATAGATAATTTATTACGTGTTATTAAAGTATAGTCAAGTAATTTTGACAATAAATGCAATTTAAATAAAGTAAAGTAAAAAGTACTGAAATTAGTAACGCATATTTAGTATTCACTTGTGAAACGTATTTTCTTGTGTTATTGTTATAAGCTACATCACAATTTAACACGGACCACGATACCGATACTATTTTTGTTGTTTTTGCAATAAAATTTAGGTCGATTGCGAAAAAATTCACAAAATACAAATGACTTTTAATTTGACAGGAGACTAACGGAGACTGAATAGGTTTCGAACTGGTTTTACGAATATTTTGTTTCTAACTCTTTCTTGAATGTAGCTTTTGCCATAAGGACCGATTTGTTGTCGCACACTGTTCATCTATTACGCTAGTATACTATGCTTATGGTCTAAGCTGTCTCAGTAACTTTTGTTTTTCGTATTTGGTTTCAGATTTTATCAAATAACTAATTAAACCTTTACCAACAACAATGTTAAATGTAATTAACGGTTTAACATATGACCCTAAGCTAAACACTAGGCTTATATCTGTATTAGTCGAGAACTGAACCCGAAAACCTTTGGTTTGAAAGTTTAATCCATTAATCATTTAATTTTGTCCAGCGGGCAGATGTGTTATTTTTAATTTTATGTCTTTTTATTTTATGTCTTATATGTCTGAGTTACTAAAATATTTGAACATACGCGAAAGCGCAATGCGCAACGAAATTTCCACAGGTTTAAAAATTTGTCAAAAACTAGTTTGAGTTACTCGTATACAAATCGGATACAGCGTGAAGATATGTATGTATGTATAGAAATCCTTATATTTATGTTAATTTGGTAATGTTCTGGAGATCTTTAAGACTTCGTATTTTTTATTTACAAGACCGTATATTCCCTATTTTTTTAAGTTCTAGTTTCAGTAGTTAGGATAAAACCTCAAGGAGGAAATGGTCAGGTCGACTTCGAGAATTTGGCCTTTCTTTAATTCTCGTTCATTAAAAATTGGTTGTTTACTAGGACATATTAGATACTATGCCAAATAATGTGATGAATTTTTATAATTTTTAACTATCTTCTGCAAAATTCCAAACTCACTAATCGACATGTTTCGTCTCTCGACAAAGCACCCGCAAGATATATCAGATATCCGACTCAGTCAGCTAACTAGCACCGAATAGCACTAGTCTATTAATATGCCTGGCATTTGGGCAGATGATAGCTAAAAATTATAAAATTTCATCACATGAAATGGATTTCAACATACCACACTGCTGGTGTGGTATGCTGAAATTAATTTTACACTCCATCTACTCCACACCTGCTAGGTATGGAGCCATTACTTTGCCAAAGACATTGACCTAATTGAAAAGATGCAACGCAGTTTCACAAAAATTCCGCGGCAAATGATAAAAGAGTTATATGTTAGGAGTTACTAAAGTTAAAAACTTAAAAAACGCAGAGAGCGAGGAGACTCAATACAAACATTAAAAATCTTAAATAGACATTATGATTTAAAAATCTTTCACCAAATATTTACACTTGTCAGCTTAATAAATAAATAATAATAATAATTGAATCTATTCTATACAATACGTTACGGCAAATGATAAGTTTCTGCATCGCCGCATCACACGGTTTATGGGAATACTGACTGTGACAGACGGAAGATGAAAGAAGGTAGGGGCGATCTTGTAAGCGTTCTGTTTTTGCTTTTAAAATATAGGAGCCTAAAATAGCATTTTTGTAAAATACTTCCTCAAAGAGATGTCAAGAAAAGGCGTTTACAAGTACAACCAGTACTTATAAGAAGAAACGGTGAAAGTAGACTCCGCTTCTCTTGTACACGCGTCTAAAGATTTATTACTTCGTAATGGTTCTTTGTTTGTTTTTACATTAAATTTGAATGAAAATGTGGAGTGGTGATCTTGACTACAATAAAATTTAGTTTTTCCACATTGGCGTTAAATATATTTTCTCGTAAAGTTTAGTACCAACTACCGATAACTGAAATTCTCCGCAGCAGGATACAAAATGTGATAATGAAGCAAATATTCAGAAAACAATTGTAATTACTGAGAAAGTATGTGAGAAAGTTTAAATATAGTAATGATGTTATACAGAAAATCATGCTATTTCCCTTTCATGGTAGACAAACTTCAAGGCGCAAAGAAAACGCATATTGCTGCCACTTCTTGAAAAACTATTAAAGTTGACAGCATGCAAGGGATAGCCTTAGTGTTGCAAGTATAAAAGCTACGGTATCCAATTATCATCAGGTGGGCTTTATGCTTGTTTTCCAACTTAGTAGTAAAAAAAATACTTCTAACAATGAGTATTTGGGCTTATAGATAGCTAAAAGCTCATCCAGATGACTACAGTTGGCTAGCTTACTGCCTATATAAGTTATTTATAGCCCTTGGCAGACTTTTACTACCCGTGTCAATGGAATATTAAGTATACAAATATATTAAAAATGAAAACGCAGACATTCTCTTAAAGCATCATTTCGTTAAAAACATAAACAATCTTTTCAGATAAACCAAAAATACAAATCGCATTTCAGCCCCAAAATTTTCAGTCATATTCCATAATCAGATTTAAATCCGACATCCAAAGCACCGGCCGCAGTCAACTCTACAGGGATTAAACATGGCGTGTATGATGTACAATATTATACCGCTTGTAAATTCGACATTTTTAATAACGAGCAGTCACCTAATATATTTAATCATAATAAGTTGTTCGTATTTATGATGCTTCAGTGATATACGAATGATCGGAATAATTTACAGCAAAAATTTTAAACTACAATATCTATAAACGAGGTATTAACTAATTATTAACTCATTATTGTTTAGTTATTATCCATAATTTAAATGACGATATCATTGTTTCATTCTAGGAGTTTTCCATTTTAATATTTTTTAAGACATGAAATTGTGCTACTAACACTAAACTTTATGATTATTATATATAATTAATTGCATACTTACCAACTTACAACATTTCACTCACTGCCTGATCCAATACCCCATGGAGCTTTTTAGATAGATACATCTACTATGTAGCAAAAAGTACATACATATGTTAATATTTACAAACTTACAACTACACATTATCTTAAATAATAAACTTCCTCAAAGTTGCCGCTTAGTAAGCTGTCATTGCTCAAGGTACCTAGCAGACTGGCAGCATTGCCTCTTTGAATAGCCAAACTGATTCGTTGGCGGAAGAAGCTGCCAGCCCGGCGGTCTCCCGAAGCCTCGACCAGTCTCTTACAAATATCAGAAACCAGTCGATGGGCTTCGGGGCCCCAGGGACCCAAAGTTTCGACTGCAAAGGGCGTAAATATGAAACTCTCAGAGAGAGTCGCATACTTACGCCGCTTCAAGTTCTCGGCAGTGCTGGCCGCGGCACCTGCTGACTTGGAAGTCGCCGGCATATGGGAAACAGCAAGTGTATCGACACAAGTGGCATCCCACACCAGCGATCTTCCAAGTTTCCAAGGAATGAGCGTCAAACCATCCGGTCTCCTGCCGTCGCTGCGCACAATACCTACAGGCTCTAAGACTGCAGGAACGCCAGCGGCGACAAGAGCCCGCCGAATGACGTCATTCAAGGCAGCATGTCGTGACATGCGGCCCGCACTACGTAAACAGGATAAACCGTGGTGACCTAGTACATCGACGAGATCATGTAGCTAATTTGAAATACGCCTATTTCCAACGAACAACCTAAACTACCCCTTACATAAGAAGTTACTTTTTTTTATACATCAGAAATTACCCTAAATATTGAAAATAAAACTAGTGTAGGACGATACCGTACATGTGGTTCGCGCTGTCGTGGCACTGCCAGGATGCAGGTGACTGTCATTACCCCAGAGTAGTACCTCAGCACAGCCAGATAAGGACTCTGATGCTCCCATAGGAGATCCCGGAGTCCCCTGACAACGCGCCGAGTACGACTATCGCAAGAGTTTTAATAGATCAGCCTAGTCTCACCCCCAAGAGACTGAGTCGCTTTTTTCAAATTTCTCCTGATAACCGAATAAAAATATCACTAAATTGTCTTAACGATTGCTTACGAAATTTTTTTTAATTTACTTACTTCAAATTAAAAATTGAGGACTTATTTGTGGTAATGAGCATTAATTTATGTTTTATTCGCTGATTTCCAATGCGTCTGTGGTGTCTGTTTCCGTTTCTCTTTCTTATCCGCCATAACTGCAACTGGACGTTCGTTGTGAAACTTACTCAAATGAAAATAAGGTTAATATTGACACCACAGTGGAAATTAATAGAGAGAGAAGTGCTAAGTGTCGTAACTTCTCGTTTTTTCCTTCTTTTTCGAAATAAAATTTTTCGTAGAACTAATCTTTGTAACCAATTAATCTGTAGTAGAAATAAAGGTTTAACAGACTGTCAGTTTTATCGCGGACAGGATATTATATCTATCATTTCTAGATAATTTTCTTTACAGTTTACAATCGCATTTACGATAAAAAGCGAACGTGACCTTTAAGTGCCTACCTACTTTTGCAAAGTAGGTATGTAATATAAAAACCGCATGAAATATAGTTGAACTTTCCTTACGTAATAGACATATTACGATTCCAATAATCATAGCCTCTCAATCACAGATACTGTGAATGGATTCAAGTATGACACATCACGTTCTAGTCATGATGGATGAAGATATCTGGACATCGTGATTAGTCATGTTTCCCTCCATATCTCCAATTCGTATGTTATTCATAGCTGTATCTAAAACCGCTATGAAAAATGATACAGCATTCGCACTGTGTAGATATATTTTAATAAATCTGCAAATTTTATGGCTTACTAAAAATTCAGACTACATCACTTCATTCATTTGAATATCCCAATGTACCAATTTTTGATAAATAAATTGTATTCTAATCATAAAATGTTTTTAAGAAAAACTTAATTACAAAAAAAGTTTATCTACTTAAAACCAGAGCAGCATAGTAAAGAATTTTGATTTATCTTAATAAATGTTTTTATTAATTTACTTCTATTAACACAAACACTTCATTTCCAATTAATTTGAAAATTTATTTTTGAAGTTGGATAAATTTGAATAAATTCTTCTAGGTAATATTATTTACACGCATAACTTTTTGCTGCATGCAGTATAACTACTACAGTTACAAATACTGTATCACAGGTTTCGGACTGTAATTTTTGCGGCCCGTTCCTCGTTCGTTACTATTTCTATACTATTAAATTTTATATTTATATTAATTGTTATTATAAAAAGTTTCAGTTCCCATTGAAGTCATTTACATCAAATATCCTGTTTACAAACTTTTAACTGATGAAATAATAATAAAATATCTCTTGGGTATATGAAAATAATTTGATTGCCTTGGTTTTTGCTTATGCGACGATATGACAATAAATAATTATTGTATGTCTCATTTTTATTTATTTCGTCATTATTTTCATGTCCGTCCATTCCATTTCCATGATTCAATACTCATCTCAGTTTTAAAATCGTATTCTGATAAATAATAAGCTTTTGTCACAATCATATAATGATATTGGAAGTACGATCGGTACGTTTCAGAATAGGGAGTCGGCAGTCGCTAAAATAACTTATGAATAATTCAAAATTGGAATTGTAATTCGTGTTGTTGTTGAAACCTTTGAGTTATTAATGTTCTGAAATGAGATGTTACAAAGATAACATTGTGAAATTGGAAACAATAGTTAGTCTTTGTTAGAGAGTATACCAAAAGTTAATCTGTATTAGTAATCTATGATAATTTTCATTTGAAATAAAGTAATGTAATAAATTTTTAATTTCAATAATATTTTATTAAAGTTCATCAGCTGCCTGCGACGAATTTAAAAAAAACATTCTGAACTTCGACAACAGCGCCACCTACAGGGTCCAACTATTGCTAAGAATTATCCAGGTGACCCCATAAGTATAATACAAAATTCGTCAAAATCCGTTTAGAAGAAAAATTATAAAGACGCACACCGAAATTTTTTTTTCTTTCTTTATGGCGTGGTGCACAGTTGTGCGCAAGTGCCAATGTCAAGTATAAATAAGTAGAATCCAGTAGAATCACAAGTTCATTAGTTTTTTCGGATCGTAAAACTCCACGTAAAACTCCATAAAACAGTAAAGTGATAGTAGGCTTTACTGAAGTTTTAAAGACTTCTTGGAAGAGCGCGAGAACTTCAGCTACACATGTTTATTTTAGACCTACTCCATTCTTTTTACTTATATAGAACTTTAAAACACAATATACTATCACTTTTGTACTTTAAAACTCCCAAAAATTATTTATGACACCATGTTTCCCATTGTCAAGCCCATATATATTAATCAGCAGCACGGATTTATGAGTGGCAGATCGACTGAGTCCAACTTGTGTGAATTCATTGAGATCGAAAGCTATCAGGTGGACGCTGTGTATACTGATTATTCTAAAGCATTTGATAAACTATCTCATATAATATTAATACGTAAACCAGCTGAGATCGGTATATATGGTGATCTGTTACGGTGGCTGGAGTCTTATCTTTAAAATTGAAGTCAGGCTGTTACCAGTAAGGGCTATTGTTCCACTTTTGTTCCAGTTACGTCTGGGGTTCCTGAAGTATCTCAGCTCGGCCCTTTATTATGTAATATTTTTATTAATGATTTAATGTCAGTCTTTAGACATCCTAATTTTTCGTTGTATGCAATGATAAAAAGAATTTTAAAGTTGTCAAATCAATTTCAGATTGCGGAGAGCTTCAGGATTATCTGGATGGACTTTGTCCTTATTGTGTAGATAATTCTCTTTTCCTTGACATTAAAATATGTAATATTATCTGTTTTTCAAGAAAGGGGAATACGTTATCATATAACTATCGTTTAAAAAATAAATTGTTGATCGTAAGTGGGCAGTGTGTGATCTGTGTGTTTATTTGGACGATAAATTGAGTTTTAACTTACATGTAAAACAAATTGTAGAGAGAGCCCATCGCATGCTTGGATTTATACAAAGAGTCAGGAAGGAGTTTAATTATGCAGCAACTCTAATTTACTTTACAATAAATTTCTACGGTCCATATTGGAGTATCCTTCCACAGTCTGGAATCCTCAATATTATGTTCATATTAATAATATCGAAAGAATTCATAAAAAATGTACAAAATTTATATCTTTTGGGTGGTTTACCTATCCAAAAGAACGCATAATATTATCCCTACACTCACGACGTATTATCAGAGACCAAAATTTCCTATATACAATTTTAAATAACAAAATTGTTTCTCCTGAACTGTTAAGACATATAAGCCTTCGTTTTCCCCATGCTGGTTCTCGATATATCTCGTAATGTGCTTTCCACCCCTTTTACTAGGGCGAATTATGCTAAAAATAGTTTTATTCCTCGAGCCTGTAAAAGCTATAACGAAAATTTTAGTGACGCCGATATCTTCCACTGGTTCTTTCCAAAATTCGTGAAGCACATTTCGGCTTGCAGTTACATTACATATCAATTTTTCAGCTAATTATTCTTCATTTAATCGTGCTCTAATTTTTTTTTCTGTTTTTTTTTTGTACGCTTTTTCTGTTTGAATGTATGTACTTATAATAAGAATAATGTTATGGTGGAAATTGTGTTGATATGTTAATATATTAAGTCTATGTTTTATATAAGTACCGTTTGTTTCCCAAGTAATGAAATAAATAAATAAAAAATAAAGAATAGAATAACCTCACAAAATGGGAAATTCAACAATGAGAGTACAATTCGTTTTGTTTGAAGAATAAGCCACTGAATAGATTCGAATGGGTTTTCCTTACTGAAGGTTCTTCAGAATGATTTTAAATTATTGAGGTACTTACCCGTGTGAAATTGGAGAAAGTTGCTAGTAGTACATTAAAGTATACGTATTAAATACTGAATAATATCGCAGTTAATGGCCAATCATTAGTAAAATATTGTTTATTAATGTTACTGTTTGGCTATTTTCTTTAAAAGTATTAGCAAAGTTGGCCTCAAATCTACTAAATCGGCCTTTCGTTTCTGTAATACTGCTCTCTAAGCAGTTATTGATAACCTCTGAGAGGATAGATAAAACAAGTAAGGCGTTATGCAAAACGTTGTAAAACTTTGTAAAAGTCTCAAGTCTAGATGTATTTTAAGGCTGAGTTATTGAAACTACAGTACTCATAAATAAATGGACGTTCAAAGTACCACGCGAAATCTAAACGCTTTTATCTACCTCTTGCGGTAATAAATCGACGATCAACTACCAATACCTCCTAACATTATATATCGACGGTCCCTAAGAATAAACTTGCATAGATCTGCCAAGTTCCACAGTCATAGTTTTAGATCTTAGAAGTTTCATTAAAACGAAAGTGTGATTAAGTCAGCCTTAAAAGTAAATAGAATAAAATCAATAAAGAATAGCCATAAACATTGTGAAATCACTTTCTTATTATTCAAATATGAATTTGAAGTTATTTTTTAATAGTTTATCCTCAAGACTATGTCCTTTCTTAGGGACTCTTATCCAAAGGTTCCATACCTCAAAAAGAAAACGTTACCGTTTATGAGTTTTTTCGTTTCTCCGCATATCAGCACGGCCAACTTAATCGGAAACCATGTCTTGTGACATAAAACTTTAGGCACTTATGTATGTCTTATTAGCTCATATGTTATAAACTAGTTAATACTTTTTTAAATAATATAAAATTAAAAAAAGATCTTTCCATTCTCATCGCATCCCCTCTTAATTATTAATATTTAAACTATACAAGAAAAGTATAACGAAAGATCTTATAGATAGAGTGCAAATCTAACTCGCGCTTCACCAAATTTTTTTTTAACTTGCTGACTCTTTTACACTAGTTGGATTAATTTATAATAGGCAGGTTAGACATATTACGTTAGACTTATTAACATGTCTTTAACTTAAGACTAAATATTACCATTTTTAACAATTACCTTGTGTTATATACTTGCCACAAGATGTGACTACAAGGGATCATGAAGGTCACGGGCTGTCGAAGCGGAGGCTTCAATTTCAAATGACCTTTCCTATCATGAAAGCACTGAGAGATTTGTAAAGAGGTTGATCCGTCCACTACACGTACTTAGAGCCCGTACTAGAGAATCAGTCCGTTCCACTGTAGTTTTCGAAACCATCATTCTTATAGGCCATAAGGCATGACATCGCACGAGTTTTAGTGACTAAAAATTCTGTATTCCTCGGATTCTCGGAGACCCAAAGAATTTCATCGACGCCGAATTCCCCTCCATTACTAAAAATAAGGTTACGACTACAAAAGCGCGTGAGTCGAGCAAGTGAAATGAACATTCCGTGGCGAGAGCGTCACAGAAAAATTACTGCTTTTATACTAGGAAATAACGTCTATAATACATCTATTTAACTTATTAAATTACAGACTCAGCTATAGATATCCCATCCTTCATCCTGCTCTTCTTTTTCTTTTCCATTTTAAGAAACGTAGTATGTCCTAAGGAATGGTGTGTAATTAAACATAGACACTTGAAATATTTCTTAGCCGTTTTAAGCGTCATATATAGTATTTGGCATATTATATTGGGTTACATATATTAGACATTTTTAACAACATAGATACTTGCATGCTTTAATTTGATTTAAACTGACAACAAATAAAATCAAACAAACTAAATTATGTATATTAAATTCCAGTGTTAGCGCATACAGTAGTCAGAACTACCGACTTCTGTCGAGTTACTGCTCATGAAATGTAAATTCCATACTTCTCAAACTAGTGCATTACATATCTAACTGAAACCTTAAACTGTGCAGCATAAATGAATACTGTTTAACATAATCAACATCTTACCAAACTTTCATAAATATATACACTCATAACTTCACGCCATTCCCATACGAGGTGGACAGAACACTAAGGCTTTAACTTAAGACTAAATATTATTATTTATAACAGTTACTTTGTGTTACATACAAAGATGAAGTCATATCTTAACGCCACATTCAGCAGTATCTCTTCTCACAGATGACAAATCGCAACCCGTTAGTTACAAGCAGCTGGCCCGTCGCCTATATTATGAAGTCCATATAATTAAAGCTACCCCTTGGCCTATTCCTAAGACTTGCGCAAAAAGATAAGCAAATCGCACATTATGTATTGTTTTTTCTCTCTCACACCAATACGAAAGATTCATGATACATAAAATTATATATTACGTAAATGTGGATGGTAAAATACAATATGGGCAAACACATTGTCGGAGACCCATCCTGCCAAATAGACCAACGACTTCAAGAAAGTTGCAAGCAGTAGTGAGAAAAGTGGAAGGTCAGACTATGATGGTAAGCTCTGGAGCTCTGAAAATCCTATGTCAGCCTATGTGGAGGGATAGGACCGATGATCATGATGAGGTATTAAAAGTGGTTTCATGGCGGAATGACACCAAATATAAAATCCCACTGTATATTGATATAACTATATTTTAATGAAAGCTTTCACCACACACAATATGTATGCAATAAGCTTTTAGCGATTTCGCTCCATGTAAAGAATTCTGGCAGGTTTCTTTAATAATATATTTCGAGTAATAAAATAAATTATAAGAAACAATCTCTAGAAACTGCGTGACCCCAAAGTAAATATTAGTTGTGTATCTACTACAGATATCACCCAAGAACTTAAAGTATCCATTAACACAAAAAGTAGGATAATTTATGGAAGTCCGTTTCTTGAACTGACTTAACAAAGAATCGAACCCGAATGCCATGGGAAATATTTCAGAAATCTTGATGGTCGCACAATAAATGTATTAGTTCCTCACAATTTACATGATATATATAATTACATTATTGGTTACTGCCCGCGACTTTATCCCCGTTGAACTCAATTATTGACATATGTATTTTAACGTAGGGGATGGGAGGACATAGTGGGGTAGCGGCGCATAGTGGTGAAGGGATTGTATATCGTGAAGTTGCAGTCACATTGCTATTCAAACGGCACGCTGTGATTGGAGATTAATCGGCACGTGACTTTCACGCATATTACTCGCTGCCGAAACGTCAGTTTATGCACAACTCATAACACCACTAATCCGTGATTTTATTAAATTTTTTACAGATAGTAATTTCGAATTCATTGTGTGTTTCGTTGTGTGTTTCTGGTGGTAATACACTAATATTTGCAGTTGAACTTAATGGATTCTACTTTATAGCTAAAGTTTTATTTGTAAACAGAAGTAAGATGGCAGCGTCCTTATTTTATTACCTGTTCAACTTGGGGCAAAGTGGGGTCTCATGGATAGGGCATAACGGGGTATAGGCATTCCGTACTCCACATTATCCCATACTATATTTAGTATTAATCAGGTAACCATCTATTAAGATATACGTATAAATATGTTTATTGATTTAGCTAAAATGGATCGTACATACAATAAAAAAGGAAATCAATATTCCTGGTCATCGGAAGTTATACAAAAAGCGGTTGTCCTTCAAAATTGAACTCTTTGCTCAAATAGATTCGGTCAGAGCAAAGAACGAACTTAAAAGGTAGGTGATCAAAACTATTGAATTTGATTCGAAAGAGAAACAAAAAAAGACAAAGAAAAATCACAGAAAAATTTACAAAACACTGCTTCAATGAAGAATATGTTGAAGATGCTGAATGTCTTTATTTGCGATAATTTATATTTTCAATCGATTGAGGAGTGAATGAAAATGAATAAAGTACACTTGTTGGCCACACTGTTCTTGCACAGGACGACGATAGTATGACGACGATGAAGCCATTCACTTATGCAGACATTGCGCTGATGTTTAAATGTGGTTTGAGTTGGTGTTATTAATTAAATATAATGATTTAGTTCATTTTTTTAACTATATTCAAATGATATTAAATTAAAGACACTTTAATCTATAATAACTGCCTTTTTAATTTACGAAAAATACCTCGCAATGAATGCTCCTCCTGGTATCCCACTTTACCCCAGTATATGGGGCAAACATGACTCATAATAAATGTTGTTACTACAACTAAAGTAATTAAATAATGATAAAAATTGTTGTACCCAATCTTGCATCATATACCGAACAACCGATTAAGGTTTAAACAATAAAGAAAATATATTTCTTTTCTGAAATAAAACATTTCGAGCCTTAGACACTATGAGCCCCTCTCTCCTATGTTTTTACATTATTGTTACGCAAATTAAGAACCCACACTCGCATAGTCACTTTTACATTTAATTTCTCAATAATTAATAACGAATTACAAAGTATAATATGTTGTAATGAAGACTATGTTGTAATTAATGCTAACGACGAAAAATTAACAGCTAATCCTGTAGAATGATGTAGAATGATACAGATCTTCGCATGCATCGGCTTATATAGACTTGTCGACTTTACTTCCCCCACGCCTTGGCGACAACAGATGTGACAGGCAGGATGTGATGTCAGCTAGGCAGACCCGATGACAGTGACGTCATCTTGCTTCGTTACATTATGCTTTTAATCCCTGTGGGTTTGATTTTTTGCAATATTCAATGAATTATAAACACTTATTCAATCAATTAGGTGTTAAATTCCCAAAAATCTTACATAATGTGCTTTTGTCCAAAATTTGGAGTTTTATGCCTAACCGTTCGAACTGTGTTTCGAGAATAATGTATCAAGCAACAAGTCACTTAGTTTGTCAGTTTTTTTTTTGTTTATATGTACGTCGACTTATTTTTGAATAATTCTAATATCACACATTTTTTTTGTAAATTGAGCATTTTTGTTTTTAAGATGATATTAGAAAAAAAGTCTTCTTTGGAAGGTAACGCTATCGATTCATTATTTCTTTGAAAACTTTTCCAGTAAATAAAAAGGAAAATGATTGAAAAAGCTGTGCGATATATGTAAATATATTTGTGCCGTTTGTCCGAGTTTTCTGTAGAGTTCCCTCTAGAGAGATTCTATTAAAAGTGTACGTAACTTGGAAAATATAAAGTGTGTATTTGTGTCAGTTTGAGAAAATCTCGGGAGCTTCAGAGAGAAATTCTTATACAAATAACATGGAATATTTTAGCACAACTAGTTTCCATTTCAACATAAAGTATAACGTAAATTTATAAGTCTTAAAAAAACATTGGCAACTACATATCACCGTTTGACATGAAAAGCATACTTTAGTGAAATGCATACTTTAACCACAGACTTCGCGTCACGTACTTTAAAAGTGAAGCAGAATAAGCCAGCGCGCCAGTAAATACGACACATATATCACTGTAAAAGCACACTAATCAATACGTATATTTAATGCTCTATAAAACTCACTAATCACTCATTAAAACACTACGTATAAATCTCACTGAATAATTCTTTGTATACTGAATAACTCACTGAATACTAATTTTGCCTTTATTTTAACAACGTCGGTTCGCGGATACAGCTAAACATATACTAACACTGATTGCACTAGACTACTATTTAACAGCGCATGGTGGACGGTATAATTAAATTATTTCTGACTGCCTCCATTCAAATAAACTGTACACGATCGCTTGTTGCTACTTGATAACTACTTGTTAGCCATTATAGACTAACGCCAGATTCTTTTATAAAGCCTCATTAATATGTAGGCAAAGTATATTGACCCCAGTTTTACTATCAAAATCTAGCAAAATTGTCATAGATGACTAATTGACGTGATTAGAATGTAGTGAAGATAACAACTGTTGTCTCTTTATCTTAAATCATCTACTTATTTCATTTAAAAATTCATAGAAGTCTTGGTCACTAATTCCCTAGAATGCAATAATTTTAGTTCTTTACAACAGCAACACACCTTCACTCTGTATCCCTAATGGGGTAGTCAGAGAGGATGAGGCACCAAGCATCGCGGACCTTACATACTTCGTTCGCCTGCTCAAATCTCAATTATTTATTACAAATAAATAATAATAGGTTAGTCGGACAGCTGTTAATGTTTAAGGTGATCCGGCTTGCTTTAGTTAATTTTCTTGTAAAATACGCTATGCAGGCTTTCTTATGTCTATGATTTTAACTGTTATTATGATAGATATATCAATAATTTAATAATTTGAAACCTTCGACTGAACTATGTTTAATATATTTCAAAAAGCGATTTAATGTTGTTACTACGAATTCTCTTTTATAACTTGACTGGATCGTTAGTGCAAAGATTGACGCACACATATGTATATGGCCTTCAAACTGAGGGGTCTCGGGTTCGATACTAATTGCACAATTGCATTGACTAGAGATATGATCTAATCATTCATTTATAATATAGCTTTCGCATTTTAATGAATTATTGATTCTCAATCACTGAAAGAGTCTAAAATATCTATTTAATATTCATTTTTAGTCAAAGTAGTTATAAAATTAGACATTCACTTGTTATTCGAACGGTGATTTAGTTTCTGTTTAGATACCAAAGAATTCCAAATTTAACGCAGCTGAAAACAATAATCATAATTAGTTATATAATAAAAACGAAATTGTCAAAATCTTGCTCGCGAGGTATAGTTTGCTATTATGATCAGCGGAGTTTTCACCTAAAAATTTGCAGATACCAAAAGCCATGCGATAACTGCGCGACCGGTGACTAATTGTAATAAAAAATTGATATCATGTGTGATGACTGCGTGTCTATAGTTCGATGACCGTAAAATGCACTTTGTGCAGTAGATTTAGCGCCACTATACAAATTATATCACATAAATTCTCGTTTTGACAGCGGATATCGCGCGATATTTGGCTGTCGCATACTGTCTGCAAGTTAGATAATAAAGCGATTATTACACCTTCCAATTTGTTGGAACGATTTTCCTAGGGATGGCGATCTGAGATCGATTAATGGTAAAACTGATCGATCGATTTCGAGTAGAGAATCAATTTAGTGAATTGATTTAGGACATCCAAAAATGGAGTTTCCATTTCATTTGTTTGGTAAGAACGCAACTATAAAATAATGAGCTAGCGTGGAATTTTTTGATAAATTATACATACATATATTGAACACTGTGCTCCTTAGCGCTCTCGGAGCCAGATTTAGCGCTTTTTTAGTCGTCTAACTTGTATCATAGAACGATTTTTGGGTGTCTGTCCTCTATTCACTACTGGATCGATTCACTGCTCGAGATCGAGTAATCGATTCTTCCATCGATCGATCTCAGTTCGTCATCCCTAGGAAAGTTGTTCCAACAAACTGGAAGGTGTAAATGCGCTTTAAGCGTGCGGGCGTTGAATCGAGAGCAGATAGGCGTAGACTGGATAACTGTAAGCATGGTCGCACGGTAATTAATTACTGAACTAGGGGCTGTCGTTGGTGCCCGCATCAGCGTTGTCCAAGGCTCACTGGTTTCTTGTGGCATACCATATTACGAGCAATATAATTGAGATCATATAAATTTGTTTATTTCATTATATGGAGAGTTATAATGACAACTTAGATGGAGGAAACTTGTATGGAGTCTTATAAAAACTTTTATAGAGAGTAAGATTAATTATTTATTGCTTATACCTTATTTCAACTAATTAATGATTCGATTATATGTGAAACTTCCGACTTACGAGTATACCTGATCTTACACGCAGTCTCATAAAATTAACTTCTTTAAAATAGAAAAACAAGAAATAGGCTAATAAATTGTAATTAATTCATTCATTTGTTTATAAATTTTATATAATTGCACACTCAAACGTTAAAGTTGTCGCCCCGTAAGCATCAATATAATCTTAAATGTGAGACGCTGTAAGCGAGATAAGAGCTTTCAGCTCTTAAGGAAATGAGAATGAACTAGGTGTAAACTTGAAATTAGGTCACATCTTCACCTAAAAAGATTGTACTCATTGTACATTATTATAAGACATAAGTAGTATATTTTGTATTGAGGAAAGGTCAATCTTCATGATAACTAATAATTATTACTTGTCATTATAATTTTATGATTCCGTGCATTAAAAGGAAAGACAGAACTCTTAACAGATCACTTATACTATGTCTATCCGTTTGTCCATTAACACAGTAGCAAAATTTGAAATATGGTAGAGTGATATATTTTGTTAGCTCACATATATGTTACGTTGTTTGTCGTTTTGAAATATTTATAGGATAATTAAGTAAGGAATAAGCTAGAGTATTTGAACTCGTATCACTCCCCTACCGTTTTTCGAAACTACTTGACCTTAAATTTTAAAACTTAGATTTTAAAAATTTCACGAAATATGAAGCCCTGCTTAAGAATATTTAAGACAAAAATAAATCGAATTCCAAAATAAAAGTAATTTACTAACTTAAACTTAAAAACTCAAGTCTATAATAACAAAATTTTATAAATGAGATACAAGTACGATATAAATACCTATATAATTAAATTTGACAGTTATTGAAGTTGGTGCCAAGCCCACCAAACTAATAGACTTTCTGTGCTTTTGCATATTGATCTGACACCAACTTCAACTGTCAAATTTCAGAGACTAAATTATATACTAAAAGGGGAATACAAAATTACAACATATCCTAATTCTTAACATATTAACATTATTTTATTAATATACCGACGAACCTTCTGTACGCGAGATGAAATCGCAACAACGCACTTATGTTCTGTTTAGGATTTGAATCTGGGAGTGCTGTTCACAACATGTAAGCATCCTTGCATTGCACGAATATCCGTAAGCAAAACGAACGTATTCGCGAGAGTCAATCTACAGCAGATAGAATTGAATAAACGGCGGGGTTACTACCTAAACATTTGCAGAGAGCGACAGCCACGAGATCACTGCGCGACAGGTGACTAATTGTAATAAAAAATTGGTATCATGTATGACGATCGCGTATCTACATATAAAAGAATAATAGTATATATAATAAGAATAATATTCTATGATTATAAAATGCACTTTGCGCGGTAGATTTAGCGCCACTGTGCAAATTATATTACACAAATTCTCGTTTTGACAGCTGACATCGCCCAATATTGGCTGTCGAATGCTGACTGCAAGTTACGTAATAAGCGTGCGGATGAAATTCGTTGTGAATAACACTTCATAATATATATGTACAAACGCACATAGTATACAAATCTACGGAGGTGGAGTACGTAAGAATCGCGATGCTTGACGCTATATTCTCTCTGATTACCCCGTTAGGAATACAGCGTAAGGTTATGTTTATGTTAAATTTCACATATGGACATATACATACTTAGCAATATGCAATATATTGCGCATTAAAATGTCTTTGATGCGTCATAGATAATGTGGCCCTTACCTTAAACCCTTACAGTTTCGTCATGTTTGTTTGTATGTATGTCACAATTGATACATTCGATCATCTTTACAGTTATTGCAAGTCGCAGCCGATATATTCTGCTATCTTTACACTTACTCCTACTGAATTTAACTTTAGTATAGCGACCTAAATTTGAAACCTAAATTCAAAAACACAAAAAATAGATAGTTTACCTATTCTGAGTCAAACTTTTGCTCTTATTCAAGACAATTAACAATCTTAACTGTTTTCTTTCAGTAAATATAATAATATTTTGAATTTTTTAACACGCCGTGCCGTTATAAGATTGATTCAGGCGAAGTTTCAATCTTTAACCGCGAGACATCAAATCGCCATTGCCTACTCGACCGCCCGTTGACAATGAATAGGACACGGAGCGACAAGAAGGTGATGATCGTATATCAGGGTAATAAATGAACGTTACCTTTAATCCATCGGAATAAATCAAGCCCAGAAGAAATAAAAATTAACTGATTTCAAACTTATAACACATTCACGTCAATAAAATCATTCACCATACAATAGCTACTATAAATTATTTACATATTGTAACATTTTTTTCCTATTGTACCTTTTTTATGAATTTAGAGGTTGTCAGAGAAATTAATTGTAGAACTGGCAAGTTAAAAAATTAAATATGTTTTTTGGAAGAATAGAACAGAATTTTGAAGAATAGAAAGAAAACAAAAGCGTGGAAGATAAGAAATGATTTGATGGAGTGAGGACAAGATTTTTTCCTCGAAATGATATTCTATTTGATTATAAAAACAAAGATGATATAACGAGTTCAGTAAAAGTCGGAAAATTGACATGATTTAAAGAAAATAATCAAGGCAAACACTCCATAACCAAAAATGGTAAATAATTACTGTTAAAACAGTATATATGTTTATTTTGTCACCTCGCCGACACATATCTAATAAGAGTGTCGAGATTTATATTTATTTATGAAAAGGTGGTTTAAAATTTGAAGACATAGTTCGAGAGTGAGAGTAAAATGTGGAACAGTAATATCTAATATAAGCCAATAGTTAGTGTTTTTTATCATATGTAAATTATAATTTAAAAGGTGAATGTAAAAGGTATTTATATTTAATTTTATAAACTCCACACCACATCATCACACCCACTTTTATACTTTTCTGTTGTTTTTTTCATTTTAAAATTAATATTGTTTTTCTTTTTAAATTCAATTATATATATCCCTTTTCAAAAATAATTTTATTTTAAAAATTTCCGATAGTTACAAAATTTATTTTATCCATTCCGTTTTCGTGGCATCCGGGTGGGAATGGTATAATATACAATAATAATACAGATATACAGAGGAAGTCTATTATTTAAGATAATGTTTAGTTTTAAGTTCGTAAATATTAACGTTAGAATATGTAACAATAAAAACAGAGAGATTCTAAGATGGGTTCCTGGCCATGCGGGCATCGTCGTCAATGAAAATACCGACGAACTCGCAAGGGCCGGCACCAAAATCACATTTATTAGTCCAGAACCTTTTTGTGGTATTCCCAAAAGCCAGGCTCAACTGATTTTGTGGAAATTCTGCTTCCGAGCCTCTTGCGAGCATTGGAAGAATATTCCCGGTCAGGAGCATTTCAAAGCCCTAATAAAGCTATATAATCGTAAAGTGGCTTCTAGTGTCATGGCAATGAGGCGGAGCAACATGCGTGTCTTGGTTAGAGCACTTACTGGGCATTGTTACTTAAATAAGCACATGTTTAACATGGGGCTCTCCGACACAAGAATGTGCCGGTACTGCCTAGAGGCGGATGAAAGGCCTATCCACATTTAGTGTAACTGCGGACCACTGATGCAGACTCGTCGATCCTGCCTCGACCAGTATTTTTTGAGTCCGGAGGAGGTTCAGCATATCACTCCAAAGAATACCTTGCTGTTTTTAATTACAGTGAGACTTGGTTGTATTTTGTAACATAGTGGCGATCACAATAGATCAATTTTGGTCGCAGTGATACAGGTCTGGTAAGATCTACACAGCCACTTATATAAAATAAAAAAAAGTATGTACTTTCTTGTTATACAGACAATTCCACAAATAGTGTGATCTCAAACTAAATACTAGGCTTGTACTATGGTTAGCAGACAACGAACTAGGGAAACTCCCAAGACCAGTAAGAGTAAGCTGATTTAAAAAAGGTCACTTCCTAAATTAACCTAACGTTTTAAGGCATTTTAAATACTCTTTAATGAGCCCTTTAATTACCTTTTACATCCCGACGTTTCGACCAGATTGCACTGATCGTACTCACGGACAGACTGACGAGGATGAGTATCGTCTTCGTAATGCGCGGTTCCTGGCAACTACCCACACTTATTCATTACATTTTTTAATTTTTTTTGTCATCACTGACTACTTCAACACACAACACTAACGGCGTATGTACACTGGTGACATCCGGTTTTCCGACTCCGGACAGACTCACTTATGACAGGATTCTATAACGTTAATTTTGGTAGTGCCAGAGCCCATACTACATTGTAGCACGAATTGGGTCGGCTCGCCAGGTGAAATACCATTCTTTCACAGACTATCGGCGTGAAATAACAGCATCTATGGCTGTTGTGTCTCGTTCGGTGAATGAGAGTGTCTGTGGCGCATATCCCTCCTTCCCTCCTTTTCCTCCTTTCCCTAAAGGCCGGAAATGCACCCGTAATTCCTCGGACATTGCGGGTGTGCATGGGCGGTGGTGATCACTTTCCATCAGGCGATTCGCTTGCTCGTTTGCTTCCTCTTTCATAAAAAAAAAGTTAATAGCGATATCCATCTTCCCAGTTTAAATTCTCATCGGTCTGCCCGTGACCACGATCGGTGCAATCCGATCAAAACGTCAGGATAAAAAAGGTATCGTATTAGCCTTAAAGTATTAACATGATATACACCTGGTATATTTAGAACTAGCTATAACCCGCGACTTCGTCCGCGTGAATTTACTATGAAAATATCGTTGTAGCAAATCCTATTGTAGAGATTATATACACTACATTACGTAGTCACATTGTTGTCAAAGACACAGATTGTAGAGCTGAAAGCGAGTTATCAACGCACAAAGAAAACCAATTATCATCGCACATAATATCATGCTTGAATAACTGTGAAAGAAACACTGTATTAGCTGCTGCAACTTTTGTGGCTTGTTGTTAAAGGAATAGGGATGTCGACCGAAAGATTCACAAGATTCTTTGTGACTTCGTCAAAAACATGTTTTCATTACATATACGAATTTTTACAATTTTTTCATTGAATATGTACCTGTACCTATGTATTTTTAAAATAAAAATAGTTACTATTGAAGAAGCTATTTATCGTCGTTAGAATGGTGACATATAAAGAAAAAATTTGCTTTTCCGTTTAGTACCCTTTCCGTGACGCATACCTATCTAAAAATGCTTTAGTCGTTTTCAAGCCATTTCTATAAATATTTGTTTGGGAATCGGAAAACTCTAAAATACCTAATTCAATCACTTTTTCAAAAATATCTCAAATGTACAGATACAACTTCGTTGCTGTTTTAAACGATCATGTATAGACGTTTCTGCTATGTCTGTTTCAGTTATTAAATGGAGGTCAATGGATAAGCCACTATAACTTAAACCCACTTTACAGGCGCCGCTCAGCTAAAGAGAGCTCATTCCAAATCTCAGCTTCCAGACAGCAGATCACGATAGAACTTTAATATGCAAGTCTGACTTAAAGAAACGCAACTGTGAAAACTATTTTAGATACTTATAGATTTTTGTAGGTATATTTGTAATTTACCTTAAGTTCTAGAGATTTTCATTTTACGCAGAAACCTTAAAGATTTCCCGGATAAAAAGTAGTCTATATTGTTCTTTGGAAAATCCTCTATCTTGCAGTGGTAATCTTGCCGAAATCGGTGCAGCGGTTTCGAAGATTAGCCCGGACAAACAAACAGACACACAGACAGGCAAAAATTTGAAAAACTCGTGTTTGGGTCTTGGTTACGTGCCGAAATTCTTATACATAAACTTAAGAAAAAGCCTTTATTTCTAAATCACAAACACTTCAATTTTATTTATATATAGAGTATAGGTGTATAGATGTATAGATATAGATGTAAAGATTGTATGACCTAACATTGGATTGAACTCAGGACCACATCTTGGAAGATGTGGTCCTGATTGCGTGTCTTGGTTAGAGCACTTACTGGGCATTGTTACTTACCACACCTTGGAAGACAAATGCTCTGCCACCGCATGTGCACCAATTGGCCAATCAGTCTATTTATCTGAAAACAAGCTATTGTCAAGTTCCCAAATTGTAATTTTGTTTCCATATATAAAAATTAAATTAATAAACGTATATTATTTATGTTAATAATACTGAGTTTTAAGTCTGTAATTTGTAAACGTTTAAACATGTACCTATGTTCTTAATAAGAAATTTACGTATATCATGGCGTCTATAGTTCTTCAATTATGCAGTACAAAAATTGTTTTAACAGGTATCGTCATAAATTACAAACCTTATCGAATAGAAACCATTTCTCTTGGCCATTGTCAAACAGAATATCATTAGTACGGTTTATTGTTTTCCGGTTTGTTGTTGTTTATTGTTGTTATGCAATTTGACTGCTAATTACCGATAAAAGGTGACCACCAGTTGTAACTACTTTGTTTAGTATTTAGTTCAATCGTTTAACCAACTTAGTAAATATATAAATACTGGCTATACATACATACGTACGTATCTCACGCTGTATCCCTACGGGGTAGTCAAAGCAGACGGAGCGCCAAGTATCGCGGTCCTTACATACTTCTTTTATCTCCCATCACTCTTTTTACATAATTTCGCATAGGTTTGCGAGTGATTTTGATATCTCTATCAGCTAACATTGGCTATTTGATCTTCATAAGTAAACATTGGTTTTCCTTGGCTTCTGCTACCATTCACTATCGCTCTGTACAATTTCTTCATACATATCCTCACGCTGTATCCCTGATGGGGTAGTAAGAGAGGTCCTTACATACCTCTTTCGCTTCCTCAAATCTCATCATTCTCCTCACACATTTTCGCCTAGGTATGCGAGTGCTTTTGACATTTGCGTCTGTTAACACTCGAGCTATTTGATCTTCATAAGTCAGCCTTCCTTGGCTTCTTTTACCTCTCACTTTCGCTCTGTAGATTTTCTTCGTCAGTCTTTCATCACCCATTCTTTCTAAACGCCCAAACTATCTAAGCATTCCTACTTTCTTCATTTTTACAATAACGCTGTCGTGCAACCCTGTCATACTGCGTATCTCTTCATTGTTTATCCTGTTCGCAAGAGTGACACCGCACATATTTCTTCATTTTCTTCATAAATCTTTAATAATTAATACTGGTTATAAATGCTGGAAAGAATTTGTTAAAAATAATGGTAATTTATGAAGACACGCATTTGACATAGACATACTATACGAGAGTTATTATTATTAAGTGTTAGAATATTTGTTCTCTTGTAATATACAATTTAATCACAGTTTTCAATGATCAGAAAAAATTACTTTTAAGCTAATGTTCAATAGGAAGTACATATTTTAATATCGCATTCAGGGTACCTAATATTGAAAATGCTTTTATTACTGAACTCACAATTTCTTTCAAATATTGATGATACACATTGTACTACAACATGAACGTATTTCTACATTTTAACATAAATAAAGATAAAACACAGATTTCAAAGAAAAATCGCTTAACTTTGAGCACTTAGCCTAAAAATCCTTAAAGATTTGTATTTTTACGTATCAAATCTCCAACCTTTTCCAAATATTCCGGTTCTAAAGGTCAAGAATATACTCTTAGAAATGTTTTCTTTCTCAATCCATTTACAACCTATAAATGGCATGTAAACGCTTCGGAATCAATCAACGGAGATGTAAATGTAGGTAAAAGGAATTTACATGAAATAAGTGTTTTTTTGCCATTGATTTCTCTTCTGCATGAGGGAAAGAAATGAAAAAATGGGGAAGTTGTTTTTCTGCAGTATATGTTTCATATTGAAAAAAAAAATACATTACGTGTAAGGTAGATATCATTCTTCATCATCATTTATAATCGATTTTTTTTTCTAAAGATAAAAACAAAAATATACGTATAAACGTACATTTTCTTCATGTTCAGTTCTTCAGTTCTTCATAAGAAGAACATGTATTGACGGATTTATCCAAATAATCTAAAAACGAAATTTATAAATTAATAGGCAGTGGGCTCTTTTTGTGAAGTACTTACTTAACTTAATCTAACCTAACACCAACTAATAAAGAATTTTTTAAAATTCCTTATCAGGCGCGAATATATTGAATAGACATATGCATACTGACAGAAAAAAATTAAATCTTTCTGGTTACAAACACGAAAAATCGCTTTTAGGCACTACACTGAATAATAAAACTTTTTTAAAAACAGGCTTTTATTCAAAAATTCAGTTGTACTAAAACGAAAATAATAATTTTATGCAACGGTTGTGCTGTTGAATGTTATTTATAAAGATGAATATATCGCTCGTTCGTTATGCTAAAAATATTTAACCTAACCTAATCAAAAAAAGTGTTATAAATTATATCGTCGTGTTTGTATATAAGGTTACTAAAATTTGCAAAATTTTACCCAAAATGAAACAATCTAAACATTAGCCTGCGACGATTTCCTCCCAAGCATTTATTATCATTATCATCATTACACCACATTAAAGTTTCAGTGTTGAAGTTTTAAACAAAATTTTATTGTGAAATCTGTTAATTTTGAAGTTTATCATTTTTTTAAAGCAAAGACTATTAATTTTAAAGAAAATGTGATTAAAATTAAAAGTAGGAAATTTATTTATAGAGAAAACCGTCAATTTTAAATATTGAGATTTGTAGGTAAAATTACTAATTCTATAGCTCCATTATATATATCCCATTAATTAATCTGTGCCATCTTATCTATATCTACTGGGTACGCGATGACAGTGCTAACCGACGAAGCGCGGAATTATGTATTGCTGGCAAAACTTGGATAGAAAATGAATGAGAAAATCAAGAAATATTTCAATAAATTATCGATATTTTAGATGACTCATTATAATTTACTACACAATTATAATTGACTACCCTGTTAGAGATACAGTATGAGGACATGTAGATGCACATTATACACACACACATGTTTTCACGCTGTATCTTCTGTATCTACCCTTATTTGCGACGTGGGCTGTGTAAGAAAAACTAAACAAAGTAGCGGTATAGTGTAAGAAAAACTAAATAAAGTGTTAAAATAAACAAATAACGGTTTTATAACAACTTATACAGTACATTCGTACGTGTCAAAAACATCGCTTTGACACCGAAATGTATCGTCATAATATTCCAATAGTAAATATAGGTACCTATTGTAGTAAATGTATTTATGGTGAGAATATTTCACCAGCAGTAATACCGCTTGTCAAATATATTGTGCTAAGTGACAGCAAGACTACTATTGGCAACAATATCTCAAACGCTCTTGTTATACGTTACTGCGAACAGCAATTGTCAATTTTCCGCTTCTATTGCATCTAATGTGACGGGTGTACTGCTGATAGATATACTACTAATAGAAGATTTTCCGTTATTTCAAAATATATAAAGAGTTGCCATAAATTTACTTTCATTAGGGCTTGTTACCGAAATAATAATTCATAGAATTAAACTATAACTCACATAAATTAAAAACGATTATGAAATATAATCTACATAACAAATCAATAGTGAAAATTATAACTATATTGTTCTAAAATGTGTAAGGTAGATTAAAATAAGTATATAAAATTGGATCTTGACACAAATATGTTAACTTTATTATTTTGTATATCAACGCGACGCGGATTAAGTCGCAGGCTACAGCGAGTTGATATAATTATTTTGTAATATTTATACTCGTAATACAAATTACATCACGTAAATCAATTAAAATTAATATCAAAAACATACATAACATACTAGATAGCCTAAATTTTGAAACATTGCCGTCTCAAGTAACACAAAAAAACTGTAAAAAAGCTGAATAACAGGTTATTTCTTTTCTTTATGCTGCTGAAGAAAGCTGCAGTAATGCTGTTTACAGAACGTATAAGTGTAATTTGGGCCACAATTTATACAGCCCAGGGCTGCAGAATGACTAGTAAACAGCTCTTCAAAACTGACTTAAAGCTGCTGTGCTAAAAGTGCTGTTTTAAGGCTAACAATTATATTTAGGTTGTAACATTTCGCTTTTGTACGGCTCTTACGCAGTTTTAATAGTAAGAAATGCTGTATTTCCTAAGCTTTAATACACTTTCAATTATTTAACACCTAAGGCAACATAATACTATTTTTCTGTCAAATTTAACATAAGTGAACAGCAGGAAATGGCCGAGACTATTGGAAAATTCGGTAATTAAATACCTATTTTTTTCTATATGTGTGCTAAACATGATTGCAAAGATCAATTTACCGTAAAAGTGTATGTGTATACATATCAAATTTTTCAGGCGCCCACCAAATAATGAATATAAATGTATAATTAGCCAAAAAATAATGTGGAAAGTGAACATTTTTTAAATGATTAACAAAGTGACACTTAGTTTCGGTACCCCCTCCTTCTTTCTCACAAATCTTAAGTTATTAAAATTGTTTTTACTATAATTAACAATAACATAAATATCTCATCAAAACACAAAGATAAATATTAATGTAATGGCGACAGTTTGTTGAACAGCTGCAAGCGTCGGAAACATAGTTTATGAAGCGTTCAGTTACAAGGAAGCTGTATTAGGCCATATGTGGTAGTCAAAAGCTGGTATACTGCTCTAAGAGATTATTTAAATAGGTTAAAACTATACGAATGTGTGTTTCGTCAGACATTCTGTTTAGGTTTCAGTGTTCGGTTCAGTGCGATTCTCCAACGCATATTAGTCGAATTTACTTCTGAATCGGCGGTGACATTGTGAACTGTGAACTGCTATTACATCAACAGAGATAGAAGTGCCGCCTCGATGAGTGCGGTGGTGGCGTGTCATATTATCGTAAATGATTTTTCGACAATTCGCTAGATACAACAATCTAATCTAAGGGTGGCTTACACCAACTATTTAAACTCGATTTAAGGAACTGATATCTCGCTTGCGCTACCCTTTAAGAGCCTTATGATAAATCGTAAGCACCTGAATTTAGGTATTGGCACGCTCGGACACTCATGTGCGTGCGACTTTCGTAGCTTTATTGTAGTGTGAGTAACGGAGCGACTTCAGTAAAAAATTTAATTTTGATACTCCGAATCAAAAGTTTCGATTTTTGTTAGGTATAAATTTTTTTCGTTTTAGATAAATACATGTAATATTTGTAATTAGTATTGTGTTCTCGACGCGTTAAATGCATGTAAATGAAATACTACTCTGTCAAGAAAGTACCGGGAAAAGATCAATAATACACGAAATGTTTGTTATTCATCCAATTTTATTTTATCACCTTCAAAGTATGCTCCTTCAGAAACGATACACTTACGCCAACGAATAATCCAATCATCAAAACATTTTTTAAACGCTTTTTCCGGAATTGAGTTCAGTGCTCGCCTCGAATTTTCCTTTATGTCTTCTACCGAATGAAAACGGGTGCCACGAAGTGGTAATTTAAGTTTAGGAAAAAGAAAGAAGTCGACTGGAGCCATATCTGGTGAATAAGGTGGTTGCTCGATGGTATTTGTTGAGTTTTTGGTCAAAAATTCGTTCACAATGATGGTCTTGTGCGAAGGCGCATTATCGTGGTGCAAAATCCAAGAATTTTCTTTCCACAAATCTGGCCTTTTTCGTCGAATTTGCTCTCTTAAACGCCGAGTAACGCCCAAATAATATTCTTTATTTACCGTTTGACCTTCCGGCACGAATTCCGAGTGCACAACACCGCGATAGTTAAAGAAAACAGTCAACATGACTTTGACTCTTGATCGACTTTAGCGTGGTTTTTTCGGTTTCGGTTCAGTTGGAAGGCGCCACTCCGAAGCTTGTTGACTAGTTTGCATGTCAAACTCGTAAACCCACGTCTCGTCACCAGTAACAATGGGTTTCATGAATGTTGGGTCGGAATTGACTCGTTCTAGCACGTCCTCAGCGACTCTTATGCGATTGAGTTTTTGGAGAAAATTCAGGTCTTTTGGGACTAGCCGAGCGGCAACATGTTTCATACCCAAGTGATTATTTAGAATGGTACGAATCGACTCGTGAGACACAACAGAAAGTTCGGCAGCTATCTCACTCAAACTTGAATGAGGATTTTCAATCACTGTTTCCTTACTTTTGCGATGTTAACTTCAGTTGCAGACGTTGATGGCCTACCAGAGCGAGACAAATCTTCCATCACATCTCGACCGCTTTTCAACGTTTTGTACCACTCATAAGCACGTTGGAAAATGGTTCCCTAATTTTCAATTTAGGTACACATCTTCACTTGAGATAGAAAAAATTTAGCAATTACATAAAAAGAAAAGTGAAGATTTATGGGGACTATCAGTTCATGTCATGACTGGTGTAATACCTTTATTATCGCCAATTTTGGTAGAGATATTTAATAAATGTGTCGATCAAGGGGTGTTTCCCAATTTAATGAAACACAGTAAAATTATTCCATTATTTAAGTCTGGTTGTATGTTGAATCTAACAAATTATCGCCCGGTGTCAATATTACCAGCATTGAGTAAAATATTCGAAAAAATAATACTCAATCAAATGCTAGCACATTTTAACATTCACGGGGTGTTTCACGGTCAACAGTACGGATTCACGAGAGGGCGGTCAACAACTCATGCGGGAGCAAGCTTGATCAAGACTGTACTTCAGGCTTGGGAGGGATCTCAGGATGCCATTGGTGTTTTTTGCGATCTTTCCAAGGCTTTTGATTGTGTTAGTCACGAAATTTTAATTTGCAAGCTTAAATACTATGGAATTCGTGGTAACGCTCTCGATCTCGTGGTCTCGTATTTGTCTGGCCGGGAGCAAAAAGTGAGTGTCAATGGGGTTTTGTCTGTTGGTTCGAGGTTAAGAATGGGCGTTCCCCAAGGATCAATTTTGGGACCTTTTCTGTTTCTAGTCTACATTAATGATCTCCTATTTATGCTCAGGAACTTATGCGAAATAGTATTGTTTGCTGATGACACTTCATTGCTATTTAAACTGGACAGAAAGAACTTAGATATTACCTGGGTGAACGGGATCCTGACGGACGTCTTGGGGTGGTTTGCTGTTAATAATTTACTACTGAATGCACAAAAAACCAAATGTATTAAATTTTCCCTTTCTAATGTACCCAGAATCCATGATAAAATAGAATTGGGTGGGAAACAGTTAGAATTAGTTAGGTCTGCCAGTTTTCTTGGTTTAACAGTAGATAGTAAATTGCAATGGGCGGATCATATCGGGGCATTGGCTAGTAAGCTCGGTTCCGCGATATATGCCATTAGACGCATTAGGCAATTGACGGATGCGGATACGGCTAGGCTGGTGTACTTCGCATATTTTCATAGCCTAATGTCCTATGGCCTTTTGCTGTGGGGATCAGCGGCGCATATTAACTCGATTTTTATTTTACAAAAAGGAGCGATATGTGCTATTTACAGTATGAAGGCACGAGAATCACTAAGAGATCGTTTTAAAGACATTGATGTACTGACCTTGCCGTCCTTATACATCTTTGAAATTATTATGTATACGAGGAATAATATAGATCGATTTACAAAAAAAGGCGATATTGGTGGTATGGAAACCCGAGGTCGTGATAAATTGGTTGTTCCAAAATTTAAATTACATAAGTCAAATGTTTCATTTTTGGGTAACTGCGTTCGTTTTTATAATAAAGTTCCTCAAGAAGTCACTCAATTAACAGAAAATATGTTTAGATTAGTTATAAAACGTACATTGATTAGACAATCATACTATAAAATAAACGATTTCGTTGAAGATAAAACAATAGTCTGGAAATGATTTTCTCTGCACATGCATTTACTGGCTCTCTGAATATTGTATTTTAATAAACCTTTTGTAAAAGGATGTTGAAAAAATTATACCTGACTGAGTTTCTTGTCGGTTCTTCTCAGTGTCCAGGTTTTCTTTTCTCTTCTCTTTGAACCGAACTAAAGTAGATTTGACGTTCAAAAATACCTTGTGATTGGGTTTACTTGAATAAATTGATTTGACTTTGACTTTGACTTTGATAACAGTACGGGTTCACGAGAGGGCGGTCAACAACTCATGCGGGAGCAAGCTTGATCAAGACTGTACTTCAGGCTTGGGAGGGATCTCAGGATGCCATTGGTGTTTTTTGCGATCTTTCCAAGGCTTTTGATTGTGTTAGTCACGAAATTTTAATTTGCAAGCTTAAATACTATGGAATTCGTGGTAACGCTCTCGATCTCGTGGTCTCGTATTTGTCTGGCCGGGAGCAAAAAGTGAGTGTCAATGGGGTTTTGTCTGTTGGTTCGAGGTTAAGAATGGGCGTTCCCCAAGGATCAATTTTGGGACCTCTTCTGTTTCTAGTCTACATTAATGATCTCCCATTTATGCTCAGGAACTTATGCGAAATAGTATTATTTGCTGATGACACTTCATTGCTATTTAAACTGGACAGAAAGAACTTAGATATTACCTGGGTGAACGGGATCCTGGCGGACGTCTCGGGGTGGTTTGCTGTTAATAATTTACTACTGAATGCAAGTGCCAATCTAACAACAACAAAAAAAACAAAAAAACAAAAAATTGAATTTAGAACCATAAACAAATCATCTATTCCCGATACTTTCTTGACTGAATGTACAATTCATTTCTTACAAATTAATATTGTATTTCATTACATATTATTATGTTTATATAGGTACTATTTTAAAAGTAAAGACTGAATAGAGGTAAGTATTTACCTGTCTAGCAATACTAGTATTAGGATCAGTTACCTAGAAATCACTCGTTACGTAGTCATGATTGGATATAATTATATTTTACTAATCAAAACATTTTTTACTAATTAAAAATAACTTCGCACCGTTGTACTCGTAATAAAGGTAAACGTGATGATATGCACTTTATTAAGTAAGTAACACTTCCAGTTCTTCAAACGTAGAGATTCGTGTAAAAATTCAATGACAGTTTCTTATCTTTGAATAAATAAACATACAAACACACAGACAACAATTCCATAACTATTTATTTTGGAATCAGAAAAGCCTAAAATGCCTAGTTCATTGATTTTTAAAAAGATCGTCAGTGTACAAAGACGGCATTGTTGCTGTTTTATAATAAAATACAGATAGATCTTTGCTATGCTTATATATGTTTACGGTAAAAAATATAGGATCAACGGATAATCACTATAAAATAAACCCATATTACAGATGCAACTTAACTAAAGATAGCTAGCTCGTTTTAGATCTCACGTTCTAGACTACGGATCACGATAAAATATACTTAATATGCAACCTGACTCTAAGAGATGCAATTATTAAAACCGTCTTTAAATTCTTGCAGTACTTATTGTAAGATGCTTAAGTACATATATATTGTTTATACAGACAGACAAAAATTCTAAAAAGTTGTTGTGGTTCCCGTTAGTGTTATGCGTACCTCCCGGGTTATTTTTGTTATATGTTTTTAATTAATCGACTTACAATTTACTTCTAATTTTTTTCAATTTTTACATACGAAGCTCAGATTCATATGGAAAATTCTCTATTCTCCAGTGAACGTCACGTTAAAATTGAATCAGCCGTTTTGAAGATTAGGCCAAATAAACGGACCGTGAAAAATTTAAAAAACGCGTGTTAGGGTTTGGTTAACGCGCAAGTAACCATATAAACTAAAGAAAAAGTCTTTATTTCAAAAATATAGACAGACAATTCAATTTTATTTCTATGTAATTATCGTTATAAATGCACAGATATCATCTTGATACCCGACTTGCAATACTTAAGCTTACATTACTTTTTTAGCAAAACTTTTTATTTAACATTACCACTGGTGATTATATTTAAAACACATTACATGTCACAAACGCATACATGCCTAAAAAAATGCAGGAAATCAGAAAGTCATAATAGACTCATGGAACAGAAAAATCGACATTGGATCAAAACAAGTCAGTCGCCATATATGGGTTGCTATTTAATGTTCTCGCTTACGATCGCTCGTCACGAAGAGCGTATAAATTTGTTGTACTGTGCCCCTGCCATGAGTTAACAACGTCGATACTGACTATCGACAACGTAATACTTGATATGAAAAATCGGGCAGCACCCCTAGCGGTTACTATAGTGAACTAAGAATTGTCATACAAAAATTCGACGCAGTCGTTATCGAATACCGACGACGTAAACTCATGGTAAGGCTACAGGTCCTATCTCCACAAGCGCTCGCGCGGGTCTGAGATACACGCGTAAACAATACGTATTTTATACTGATTTTATTATGTTATTTTCATTACAATGATTAATTCATTTCTGTCATATCTTGTACATTGCATGAAGTTTCATTTCATATCGTTTTATTTACAAGTCATTTGATTTTTTGGAACTAAATCGACGTTTAATCACGACACTTTATCCTTGAAATAAGCCTTTTTAAGTATTTTTTCCTATAAAGAAATTTTATGGAAGAAATTTGTGACATTTCCACTATAGCAATATTCAATAAGAATATATGCTTGATCTCAACATAATTTTAGAAATTGTTAGAACTCGTCGCAACAACGTTAGTTAATTGGGACGTCAAAGTAGCACGTCTAAGAATTTTTCTTGTAAATTGACTTCCTAGAATGGTTATTGTAAGATATTATAAAATAAATATAAAAATATGCAACACCAATATTCAAGAAGGAAAATGGAACTATTATAAACTTTCAGCAGAAAATTAAAAGATCTTGAGGTTTCTGAGAACTAGAGCGTCAAAATATCACTTTTTCGCACAAAGATGTTAAAGGGCTCTTAATGGTTGGTGCAAGCGAGATATCAGTTCCTTAAATCCTATTTAAATAGTTAGCGTAAGCCACTCTCAATAAATTTAAATAAAGCAAGTTTTATTGAACGTAATTATATTAAAAAAAGTTAAAATACACTAACACGAAATCTCGACTGAGATGTTTATTCCTAATGCAATCCCTAACAAACTCGCATCCAAGATCACTTCACGTCGGTCCTAGTATGTTTGGTTTAGAGAATTCAATTCGAAGGCCAAGTGAGTTCGAATGCAAAATGAGGTAAAATGTAGAGCTAGTCTCGCTTGGAAGATTCGAGTTTTACAAAATTGCGTTTCTTATTTCTGTTATCATTCACACCCATGACTTTAGCATAGGTATGATATGACAAACTGAAAAAGAGTAAATAATCATTGTAATTTTTATTGATTCATTCTTGGATAATGCCGCCCATCTTTGACATCTTTTAAAAACACCCTTAACTTCTTTTACAGAATGATGCAATCATGGGATTGTACTTTAAAGGTAACGAAGCACAGTTAAAGGTAACGAAAACTTCTTTAAAACTGTAATTAAAAATTCAATTACAAGAATGACAGCTAGAAGGTAGAATAAATCGCCCAAGTGAATCATCAAAAACTAGACCAAAAAACCCAAAACTACGAAATACAAATGACACGGAAAATGAGAATAACTATAAAAGTGCTGACAGTGACGTTAAGAAATTTCAGACTAAGAAGAAAAAAATGAAATTGAAAACCAATTGGAAACGGAAGAAGCAAAAAATAAAAAAATCAATACTGAAAATGAAGTAGCTCTGCGTTGGTTTGTTTCGATACTTTTTAATAGATTTTCAAAGATATTTTTATACACACTGACATAGTGGTTTTTGATATGTGTATTATACGTAATAGTTATGCTTAATACATATATCTAAATAATATGTTGTTATTACATTATATTTTATAATCTACACCGTGAAATTTTGGTTTCGGAATCAAAAAAAATGATTCTACACATAAAACTGAACAAATTTACTCAACAAACAGGATTAAATATTCTATTTTTTTTTTTAACTTTCATATAAAACGTCTTACTAAGCCGTTTTGTACGAAAAGTTCAAAAAATTATTATCGTGCATTTCGTTTTTTACGTGTAAATGTGTTCAGGTCCTGATTAGAATAATCTCTTTCAGAAATCATGAAATTTACACGGGGTATAATAGAATAGTTTTGTAATGTAGAATAAAAATATCATATTATTAATAAATGTAACAATATTAATAATCAATAATAACAAAAGTCTGCAGTAGTCTGAAGATCGTGATAATGATAACTTTAAATATTAATTAGGTTAGAAATGTGATTCTTGAATGTTGTGTATTAATTTAATATCCTTAAGTTTAAGTTGTAGAAAGATATTAACATATCTCGTAAATGTGACTGTGCAAAGCTCCTAAATTAAAAAATTATAATATTACTTTTTATGTTACGATTTCATTTTGAAACTAACCTATAACGTATGCATCAAAATGTGTACAAAAATAACTCTGAGATTTTCGTTACGTACGATTTTAGATTTTACATTTTGGGGGCTTACAAATTTATTGTATTATTAGTGTAAGTGATTTTTTTAATTTTTGTATATTAATTTAATTAAAAAAATATTATTTATTGTTACGCTACGGTGATTTAATGAGCTATAAGAGGTAATGCAATCGTCCGGCTCAATTAACCCATATTGCTATTGTACAGTTGATGCCTTTCTTGTAGTTGAGGTTACGGAACGTTTCATTACGAAGCGTCGGGCGAGGCCTTACTTTTGAAGAGAGCTGGTTGAAATTCTGTACATAACAAAACAGCCAAAGACTGTACTAAGTTACGCAAAATGTACCCTTGAACTGCTACAGTGTTAGTGGAGCATAAACATCGATCATTATACAGTTAAGGCTCTTGAAACGAACTTATACAGTTTTGAGCTTTACAAAATCATTCGGTACCGCTAACATCTAGCTTCAACAGTAATTTAATCTTTTCTAAAGTCATAAGCGTAACGCGATAGCAAAAACTGTAAGAAAACTGTATAAAAGAGTACGTTATATCTATGTTTGAACTCTTCGCTGAGCTCTGAAGAGTTTATACAGGTTTAAACTGCGAAAAATGTATAAGATGCTGTTGTACCGAGTTTGTTAACTTCTAACCCCTTTATACCGCTATAGTAGAACTAGTAGTTGAATATAGTTGATTACTTTAATTTCTTATACAGCATTTGTGTTGCTTAGGATGTAGCTGCGAAAAGACAATCTACTTGCGTTTGTAGCAAAAGCATCCCCCACAGACGTGCTGCGTGAGGTCCATCTTTTTCCTATGCGTTGACGCATATCTTCATTTCCATTTACAAACAGAATTTGGACTGCAGTGTATACGTAGATTGATGAGATTAACAAATGACAATTATTTGAAATTCAGCCTGTAGGTATACAAATATGTATACAGTATCTGTCACATACTCTGTATAATAATCGCATGGAAAACATGATTACTTAACCAAAGCACTTGTACATTCATAGTATTCAACGAATATTTATGTTATCCGCAAGTATTTAGATACTTGCGAATTGAACAAAATTTAATTATTATATGCTTGCGTATTCCATAAATGTTGTTATTATCATGCAAAGTAATAACATCCCATCTAAAATTGTAAGCTTCCACTCATCCACGAAAATATTCATACATATTTATTCCAAGTAAAGTCAACACAAATGCGATGCGATGTATATACATTTCAAAGTTATTCCTGTTCTTGATGCAACAAAAATAATGTTAACATTACATTCATACGTGAATTCATGATTTATAAGCATCTAGTTACCATAACATGGTTTATTTCTATTAGGTCGATGATTTCTATCCTAATTCCTTGCATTCGAACGTAAAAAGATTACCTAGAAGAATAACTGAAATCGTCATTTTTCCTGTTATTTCCTATTTATTTATTATTTTCTTTATAATATTTCATAATTATTAATATATTACAAAGGGATGGACAATGATCAGATTCGAGACGGCGAAAGATATAAGCGCCGCAAAGCTTGGCCCTCGGTCCTTTCTGACTACCCCGTTAGGGATACAGCGTGAATATATGAACATATGTAATTATTACTAATAAAATCAGCAAGTGAAGTAATGAATCTTAATAAAGCAAAAGTGTAGATAAATAGGCACTGCGATGTTTTAGGGCGTTTTCAAATTAGACGGCTGGTGCCGGACTGCTGCCGCACCGGAGCAGGACCGACGTCGTACGTACTACGCAGTGTGGTTATTTTCAACCGACTTTCAAAAAAGGAGGAGGTTCTCAATTCGGTTGTATTTTTTTTTTATGTTTGGTACCTCATAACTCCGTCATTTATGATCCGATTTGGAAAATTCTTTTTTTGTTTAAAAGGATACACTTCCAGATTGGTCCCATTGAAATTTCATTGATATTGAAGCTTTGGTTTCGAAGATACACCAAATAACGCGACCTGGTTATAACCTTTATTCGTTTATGTTGATAATTCTCTTGTATGTCATTTGTTAACTATCGTTGTCCCCACATGATATAATGGTAGTAAGAAGAAGATATAAATTGCCTGTGATATAATAAATTCAGTCAGTAGAGTCAGTCTTGTGGCGGACAGAGAATATGGCTGGTGGCTGTGGTCTTCGAATTGTAAGAATACCGCTAGGGTGTAATTATGATGCAACCTTTACACTGTTCTTTTATAACTGATTGATATTGATATTATATTGATGATATTGATAATGGCCATAATGGGCAATAATATCCCATGTCCGATCTGTTCGCATCTTTTATTGTGAAACCTCACGGTTTGTACTCATCAATAGAATGGAAGTTAACACATTGCGCTCCAGAATTAAGAAACAAACTAATTGTAAACCGGCCCTAGATATTTATTGAGGCCAAGGTCACTCAAAAGGGCAAAATAAAAAATTTTTATTGAAAAAATTAAACCGACTTCAAAAAAGAACACTGAAAAGTATGAAATAACTATCCTTTACTAATCAAAACTTAGGTACAAAAATAAGATTATAAATACGATACAAATACCCATATAATTAAATTTAACAGTTATTGAAGTCGGTTCCAAATCAGTGTTCGACAACAGAAAGTCTATCAATTTAGTAGACTTGGCAGGTATGAATACTTTTCAGTGTTCTTTTTTGAAGTCCGTTTAATTTTTTTAATAAAAAAATTTTTACATACAATTAACGCGACGAGAAAGCAATGCGATGCCCATACGACTCACGCACGGTAGCAGGACGGCAACGTCGCAAATGCCACGTGTTCAGTTGCTTGTTTACTACTGCGGTGAATGATTGTGTTTTTTGTTTGACCATCATCTATCTCTATCTATCTATTTGTTTATTTGGACTAATTTCCGAAACGGCTAAATCGATTATGACAAGAATTTCATTTGACTAGACTTTTCAGAGAGTAATCTATGCTGCGTTTTATCCCCGAAAAATACCTTTAACACCTGTAAAGCCGCGGGGCATAATAATGAAGGAAGACCAACATGAAAAAAATTACTTAAAAAAAAATATTTATAACTAAACCCTTACTAGCATATTTTTTGGTCACCAAAAACATTAATGCAGAAAAGGAACGACTGTAATATTTAAAATTGTGAGTGTAATAATGAAATCAAAAAATATCCCGTGAAAGCTTACGGGGCATTCATTAATTAGTAATAAATTTTAAATGAATATGCAGAGTGAGGCAGAAAATTACTCGTTGAATATTTAATGATTTAATAACCGAAATCGTGTCAATCGTCACCGTTCCCAATTAAATTCAGAGCGTAGACATTTTTATTTGATCCTTGAATCATTAATTTCATTTAGGCTTTCAGTATTAGTTTGTAACGGAAGGTCTCCGATAGGAAGACGTTATAGTGCGTAATAAACTATTATTGGCGTTGCTAGCCAACAGAATTGTTTATTATATATTTCAATAGTACCATAAACTTAGTATATACTGGCCTATAGAACATAGAGCTCGTTAACGCGTGTCGATTTTTAATTTGTCATTGTCACCTATGAATTGAACGATTCCCATGATTATTGTGATGTGTAATATCACAATCACATACAGAACACGTAACCACTACTGAAAAATACTGTACTTCTTTGAAATAAAGCAGGAATAACACAAAATAGTAAAATAAGTCAACAGTGTTCTACACAGCGTGACGATTTGTGCTGACCTATCATTCAAAACGGGTTACAATAGCGTCCCGTTCGCTGTCCCTTTTCTACTCGTGGCACTATCATAAAAGATTACAATCTCACTCGCACGCGTTGTACGCTTATATGCCAGTATATACTAAGTTTATGAGTGGTACAAATATTCAAAATTACACTTGTCATTTTTTATTGATCCGTCACTTGATCGCAACCATTTGAAAGTACTGATAATTGCATTCACAATTGTACGAATGTATCGTTCATCACGTCAATCATTAGATCGTCACACAGAGTAGATCTACGAAAAAAAACACTTATTTCAAACGTATTACACAACTGTAGGTATATTTTTAGGCTTCCATGCTTCAAAATAAAAAACGAAAGCCTTATATATGATCACTTCGTTGTCCACATGTTTGTCCGACCAGACAAGATCCTTAACTGATGAACGGATAAACGCTTCAAGTTGAAATATATATCAAAGACTGATTTCTGTGGTACTTTGAAGGTATAAGAAGTTCAAGCTTCTAAGACAACGTAATTAAAAGATGTGGTTGTTTATGTATGCAAGCGATAAACTATAGGGTATTTCTCGTTGACCCAAAAATATGTTTGCAAGCAAGATCTCACAGTACATTAAATAAAGCTAAAATTCATAAACTGCAAATTTGTAATTATATTACGCTTTTTTACTGTTACTAACTTACATTTTCAGTCGGAGAGTTTAGGAGAACGCATCTTTTAACTGCGAAGTTAAATACATAACACAAATACATTGTATAGTTGTATGAAACTGTGTGGGCTTCTGAATTGCATTTGGCTGGTTTGTTATAAACAATAAGTATGCATAAGCAATATTGTATGTGTTATAGATAATTTTCTTTAACAGTCGGAGAGTTTAGGAGAACGCATCTTTTAACTGCGAAGTTAAATACATAACACAAATACATTGTATAGTTGTATGAAACTGTGTGTGCTTCTGAATTGCATTTGGCTGGTTTGTTATAAACAATAAGTATGCATAAGCAATATTGTATGTGTTATAGATAATTTTCTTTTACATGCTTTTCCATTTTGAAAGTCTCGATTCTTACACACATCTACGCTTTATTTATTACTATTTAATACTCTCGTATTACAAAAAGCCATAATTTACATAGTTTAAGTAACGAGCAACTTCCTAATAAGTTTTTATCGTGGAAACCCTTCAGTTCGTCTGCAGGTGGCCACAATAACGCTCCACTCGCCATCAGATTTCGCATTTAATTCGCCAAATTTCATCGAAAACTTTATTGCCTTCGCAGACTGCTCTTGTTAAACTTGTTCTTTTGGGTAACCACAGAATAAAGTTGCCGAGGAAATATTGTATTCCAAAGTTTCGATCGAATTGAAACTTGCACGAAGTTGGATGACGCGAAAATGGGGTCATACTCTACATTGAATGAAATCCATTAACCATCCGACACGTCTAAAATAGTTTTGAATTTTTTTTACACTAAGACCAAAAATAGATCTTCCAATATCTAGAATGCGACTGCAAATAAAAGTAAACAAAGAGAAATACTTTTGTACTTATGAATAATGATTATATTTGATATATTAATAATATTAATAAAAAAGCGACGTTAGACGATGAACAAAAACAAAGCCTCCATGTATTTTTATAACGAGTGTTTAATTGTGTGCGAGTATGTGTTTGAGATAGTAGTATGGCCTTGTGCTAATAGAGGGAGAAGTTAACGGTGACGGTGACGTTATTTCTCGGTTTACTCTCCGGCAACCTAGCACACAACTACGCTTCGAAAAACAAATGCTTATACAATGCTTGTCTTCCCACACAAATCGTTAAAATCGTCCTTAAATGGTCAATAGACTAGCAACACGATACTATCTAGGTACGTACATTGCTTTACCTCAAATTTGTACTTTAAAGCTCAAATACTCAATATGAAAGTATGAAAGTGGAAGAAAAACAATGTTGTTGCGCCGTTATGCTCTCTCTGTTCATAAAGATGATTTAACGTATTCGAGAGAATCGAAAATCCCCCAGTATTGTTTTTCATTCGAAATAAACAGTAAATAATCAATACTGCTAACCAAGCCCAAGTCGACAGTACTGATTATTATTTACCGACCTATTTGATCAAAGCTTGTAGAGTCAATTTGGAACGCGTTCTAAAATTATTTTATGCCAATGTGTTCTAAAATTATACATTACCGACGACAGTTGTCAGGAACATTTTCCAATATTATATTCATAAGTTGGCAAACCTTTTCCTCTATGTTTTATGCCTGCATTTATGTTTTGCAGGGAATCTCTTGATTGTATAATAATAGACACTAGTTATTGCAGAATGTTGCGTCCTATAACACGACATTTTTAAAAGATCTTCCAAGCTAATTCGCTTGTCCTAAATTCGTAATAATTATAATTTATATGATCTATTAGGGGGTCAACTGAGGAAGCGTGCTCGTCGCGACCCCTGCCAGCCCTTTTCAGGGCTGCAATTCCTCTTCTGTGCACAACATGCGGGACAGTGCAAATATGAATGCTAGGGCGTCCCCCGAAAGCGACGTACACCGGTTTGTCCCCGCTGGTGTGAGCAGAGTGCAGTTCGGCGTTGGGGACCGCCACCCAACACGCTGTGCACCTAGCGACGGGAAGTGGAGGGAGGAGTGCAGAATAGCTGCGTGGAATGTGAGAGGTAGGATTGAAGAGAAGATGAATGAAGTGATTGATATTATGGAAGAAAGAAGATTGGATGTGTTATGTTTGAGTGAAACCAAGCGAAAGGGCAGTGAACTTGTTGACTTGCCTGGAGGGGGCATCGCTTTGTGGTCAGGTGTACCACAAGAAGAAAGGGGATGCCAGGGGGTAGGCGTTTTACTGTCCTCTTGTTTGGTTAACTGTGTAACTGAGTATAAGTGTGTAAACCCGAAACTGCTCTGGGTGCGTCTCAAGACAGGGTTGACGAGGTTATTTGTTTTAGTGGTGTATGCCCCAGTGTCCTCTGTCGGCTTGAGCGAGCTAGAGCAGTTTTGGGAGAATGTTAAGAAAGTTCTAGAGACGGTTGAGGAGAATGAGAGAATTATAGTGTGTGGAAACATGAATGGATGGGTTGGGACAGCTCGAAAAGGATTTGAGTCTGTCCTAGGCAAGTATGGAGATAAGAGAGTGAATGATGCTGGTAGGATTGTGTTAGGACTGTGTATGGAAAAGTATCTTTTTGTTGCTAATACCTTATTTAAGCACAAAAGGATTCATCAGTACACGTCGGAAAGGAAGGATGAAAGAAGTATGATTGATTTATTCCTGGTGGACAGCCGGCTCAAAAAGCAGGAACGGACCACTTTCTAATGGTAACTAGAATAAGGGGTCTGTTTGCGGCATGGCGACATCGCGTAGTTTCCAAGCCTGCAGCGGTTTGTCGCATTAAAAGCTGGAAACTCCAAGATGCGACCACCAGGAATGAATATGAAAGGGTATTATCCGGTAAGCTTGACGATAGATTGAAAGTGATGAGCGAGTATGTTAAAGAATGTTGGCAGAACCTTAGGGATAGCATGATCGAGGCTGCGAAAGAAGTGTGTGGAATGAATAAGATTGGTAATGGTAAAAAGCTTGATGTGTGGTGGGATGATGAGGTGAAAATGTCTTTGCATAAGAAGAAGAAAGCATGGCGGGACTACCTTGCTACTAAAAATGACTGTGGTATGAAAAATTTGAAGAAAGACAGATATAAGCTGCAGAAAGCAGAAACGAAGGCACTAGTGAAAGAGAAGAAAGTGAAAGGTCTAGGGTGTTAGACGAAAACAAGATGTCGGACAACTTCGAGGAAAATTCCAAATTTTTTTGGATAGAAGTACGTAAGTACCGAAGTGGTCCGGCACCTTGCAGAATGAATAAAGTGCGTTCGAAAGAAAACAACCTGCTTACAAATAAAAAAGACGTTCTGCAGCGATGGAGTGAATACTATGGAGAACTGTATGAGAGTGGAGACTCCGTCTCTGATACAGAGAGCGATTCTAATGAATTGAACGATTCTAATGAACTCGGGCCAGGGACTGGAGGATCCCATTAGTATGAAAGAGATTGCGAAAGTGATAAGAAGTTTGAAATGTGGAAAGGCTGCGGGAAATGATGAGGTGACTTCTGAGATGATCAAGTATGGTGGTCCTAGGGTCTGGGATGCCTTCTGTGCACTCTGCAACCTTTGTTGGCAGAAGGGGGAGGTTCCAGAGGACTGGTGCACGACAGTCATAGTACCTTTATATAAAGGGAAAGGTTCCTATCTAGACTGTGCGTGCTATAGGACCATCAGCTTGGTCAGCTTAGCGAGTAAAGTCTATACTAAGGTATTGACTGAACGTATGAAAGGCGTTTCAGAAAGATATTTGTGGGAGGCGCAAGGTGGTTTCAGGAACGGTAGGGGTTCTATGGATCAGATTTTCTCGCTTCGCGTTATCGTGGGAAGGTTTCTGGCTATAGGCCAGAAAGTTTTCTGCGCTTTCGTGTACGGAGTAGTACGGAAGAAATTGTGGAGTCTTCTGCCTGAATATGGCGTGGAGGGCTCCTTACTGCAGGCTGTGAGGTCATTATATCGTGGCCACAGAGCCTGTGTAAGGATAGACGGTGACATGTCGCCCTGGTTTGAAGTCTGTTCTGCTGTCAGACAGGGCTGCGTGATGTCTGCCTGGCTGTTCGTGCTGTATTTGGACAGTTGCCTCCAGAGATGGAAAGGTAATATGAGTGGTATGGGATGTGATAACACAGTGGTAAACTGCCTATTGTACGCTGACGATGCTGTGCTAATAGCATCATAAGAATCAGTTGCAGACACTAGTCACGTGTATAAAAGAAGATTGTGAAGTAAAAGGATTGAAAATGAATGTGAACAAAACTAAGGTTCTTTTGTTTGAAAAAGAAGCGGTACAAACGAAATGTGTGATTTGTGTAAATGGAAAATGTCTAGAACAGGTGAATGAAATTGTGTACCTGGGGAGTGCGTTTTCGAGGGATGGAAGATGTGAGTTGGATGTGGAGAGACGGGTAGCAGCTGGCAATAAAGTGAACGGTGCTCTGTCCGCATTAGTGGGTAGTGTGAATATATCTAACACTGCTAAAATGGCCATCCACAATGCGGTGTTGGTGCCAACTTTGTTGTACGGTAATGAGGCCTGGATATGCCCAAAATCGAGTGAAAGTATGTTAAATGCTGTGGAGATGCGGTCTATCAGAAATATGTGCGGTGTCACGCTTGCTGACAGGATAAGCAATGATGAGATACGCAGTATGACAGGGTTGCACAACAGTGTTATTGTAAAAATGAAGATAGGAATGCTTAGATGGTTCGGGCACATGGAAAGAATGAGTGATGAAAGACTGACGAAGAAAATATATAGAGCGAAAGTGAGTGGTAAAAGAAGCCAAGGAAGACCAAGGCTGACTTATGAAGATCAAATAGCCAGAGTGTTAGCAGACGGAAATGTCAAAAGCACTCGTATACCTAGGCAAAAATGTGTGAGGAGAATGATGAGATTTGAGGAAGCGAAAGAGGTGTGTAAGGACCGCGACTCCTGGCGCTCCGTCCTCTCTGACTACCCCGTTGGGGATACAGCGTGAAGTTATGTTATGTTATGTTATCCATAAGATCGTCACAAATAATTGCCTCTAAGTCGGTGTATCTATTTACATACATACATACATATCTTCACGCCGTATCCCTAACGGGGTAGTAAGAGAGGGCGGAGCGCCAAGCGTCGTAGTTCCTACATACTTCTTTCGCTTCCTCAAATCTCATCATTCTCCTCACACATTTTCGCCCAGGTATGCGAGAGCTTATGACATCTATTTAATGTTAGATATATATAAACATATAACTATATACATATTCTCATGATGAATTACTATTGGGGTAGTCAGAGCTCAGAGAGGACGGACGGCTGAGCGTCGTGGTCTCGTTACGTATTTTCCTCAGATTATGGTGAATATATTTTTACATAAGGTAATACAAGAATAATATTGTAAATAATGAAAGATTACTTTATTATGTTTCTGCAATTTTAATCTAAAGTGACGCAGTGATAAACAATAATTTAATCTAAAATATACCTTCTGTACCTTACAAACGTGAACGCGCTGGCTCACGAAATATACGAAATTACAATTACTTTCGTTTATATTAAAATATAATTAAATTAAAAATCCAACCGGCATTGAGTCGTGGTCACTTGTGTTTAGAGTTTAGAGCACAGAAAATTTAGAAGCCTAGGTACATCGATTTGGTTGGTCCGAAAAATGTAAATTTAAAAAATATGTTTTGAAGGAGGTTTCTTTAATTTTTTTTCTGTTACAAAAGTTAACCAATCGTGTAACGCAACTGGCAAAATGAAGTCAATGAAATAAAAAATTAGGTTACCAAATATCACTTTCATACGTTGGTAACTAATTACTTATAAAAATTGAGATCTTCCCGTCAAAATTTCCAATTCGTCGCCTTAACTATGTTTTTCTAGTATTCACTGAATTCATTCTTTACCAGTGTTTATTAAATTTCATATTGCAAAAAAATAATTACTCGTGTTACTATACGTTCGTATTATTTTACAAAGATACCATAAACGAATATCGTATTTATTTTCATATGCCGATTTTGGATACGAAATTGATATTAGTGGGCTGTTCTAAGGCTGCTCTACAGATTTCGCATTTTGACAGTCAAAGTCAAGGTCAAATCAATTTTTTCAAGTAAACTCAATTACAAATTATTTTTGATCGTCAAATCTACTTTAATTCGGTTCAAAGAGAAAACCTGGACACTGAGAAGAATTGACAAGTAACGCAACCAGGTATAATTTTTCAACATCATTTTACAAAAGGTTTATTAAAATACAACATTCAGAGAGCCAGTAAATACATATGCAGAGAAGATCATTTCCAGACTATTGTTAAAACGAAATCGTTTACTTTATAGTATGATTGACTCAAAAATATTGTAAAAAATATACGTTTACTGAAAAATCAATGTACGTTTTATAACTAATCTAAATCTAGTTTCTGTTAATGGAGTGACTTCTTGAAGAACTTTATTATAAAAACGAATGAAGTTACTCAAAGATTAAACATTTGTCTTACATAATTTAAATTTTGTAATAACCAATTTATCACGACCTCGGGTTACCATACCACCAATATAGCCTGTCTTTATAAACAAATCTATATTTTTCCTCGTATACATAATAATTTCAAAGATGTATAAGGACGGTAAGTTGAGTACATCAATGTCTTTAAAACGATCTCTTATTGATTCTCCATACTGCAGATGGCACGTGCCGTTCGAGATCCCTGGCAAAGGTATTGAACAGGACAGTTTTCTCTAACCGTTAATGTCATCGAATTTTATTTTTTAGAAATAAGTATTTAGGTAAGTACCTAAAAAGCTTATAACAAGAATAACATACAATAACAAGTCGTTTTGGTGAAATTAATTGTCATTTAAAAAAAGGCTTTTCACCTTTGTAAAGTGAAAAATAAAACATAAAATTAAAACTACTTATTGTTAAATATATTTCTCACAGCCTACACTGCCTATTCGGATAATCCGATACTGGCCGTGACATATGAACAGGTGAACAGGCACAAAAACAGACACATGAGGAAATTATGATGGTTTTGTTCTAACCACTTTGACTTTAACTTTTACCTAAAAAATATACGTTTACTAAAAAATAAAATATATACATACATATATATATATTTACGCTGTATCTCTAACAAGATAGTCATAGAGGACGAAGCGCCAAGCATCGCGGTCCTTAGATACTTCTTTTGCGTCTTCAAATCTCGAGTATGCGAGTGCTTTTGAGTTTCTGCTACAACTCACTTTCGCTCTGTAGATTTTCCGCGTCAGTCTTTCATCACTTATTATTTCTATGTGGCCGAACCCTCTAAACATTCCTTCCTTAATTTTACAATAAAATCGTCGTGCAACCCTGTCATACTTCTTCATTGCTTATTTCGTCCCCAAGGATGACAGGGCACAAATATCTAAAAGATCGCATCTCTATAGCATTGATCTCTCTCTCTCGCCTTATTTCGGGCATGTCCAAACCTCACTACCGTACAATACAGTTGGCACCAATACCGCATTATGGATGGCCATTTTGGCTGCGTCAGATATATTGACACTGCCTACCGATGCTGCCAAAACGCCGTTTACTTTATTGCCAGCCGCTACCCGTCTCTCAACATCCAACTCACACAATTCATCCCTACAAAACGCACTCTCCAGATTTAAAATATCATTCACTTATCACACATATTTATAACACATATTTCACACCTCGCCTGTAAATATTCTCTGTCAAACACAAGATATTGGCTACGGGGTAGTGTTCTGTCATAATCTTCTCCGCTTTGTCATTTATATGCATATGGTATACCCTCGGGCCAAGATTGAAAATGGACGGAATATTTCCTCTAAAAGCGTGTCCTTATGACGTACTTTTTTTATTGACCGACTTTTACTTATTTGCGTGACTAGGGAAGGGTGACAGTACAAAGATACAAAGCTGACATGACATATTTTTATTTTTGTGAATACTAGTAGCCAAGTCACTTAAGATTTCCGAGTATTTTGCAAAATAATAATTTCGTGACCGACTCATGAACTGACATGTTTTAGACTGACAGAGCGAAGTTGCCATATTTACCATAGCTAACTGTTTTACTCGTGGTTACGCTCAATGAGACAGAAAGAGACAAATTCGCTTGACACACGGTGATAAGAGCGGCAACTTATTATGGCTCCGTCCATTATGTTTTTTGATCCGAGGTACGCCTATGTACTTATTTCTGGCGGTAGAGTCAGTGTTTGATTTTATTGCTCCTTGATATGTCGTCCACTGCGGACGAAAATGGCATGAAGCTGTATATATAAGCTGCTATAACATAAGCTATATATAAGTTGTGTATACGTCGAATATTCCTCTTATAAAAAGCTGACACAAGATTATGCATTATGAAAGCAATAAATCAAGAACATATATTTTGCAACTCGACGGATTTGAGGAGCACGGGCTAACCGCAAAAGATAACATTATCATAAGAGATGTAATCCGGCACACCACACTAGAGCCTCGTAACACAAACTTTGAAGCCTTTATCTCTTCAAATCGTTGACAGTGTTCCAAGTCGTTCGAGAACAATGCGATTTTCCAAGTTAGGAAGTCCCGAAGACTCAAAGCTTGTTTATTTACGCTCGTGGAGCCAACTTTGTACAATACTTTTATTACTATTGAAGTGTTGGTGGTAAAAGTTTATATTAAACCACTGTCACCAAGTTGAATGACCTTCGATATGTGTAAGCGAAACGAGTAACTTTGAAATAATATTGTACCATTTCTTTCCAATATATTTTAAATACGAAAATTCTAAGGCTATGGAATAATAACAATCGTATCTATAAGTCGGAATCAAAGTTACAAAGAAATTTGAAATAAGTTAGTTTCGTGTATTTTGGCAATATTTTAACAATTGTAATATATCCCTAACATATCAATTGTCATATTTAAATTTTCACTTTTTGAAAAAGGCTCTTAAAGGATAAAAACATATTGCTTGTATACAGCTATGCATATGTATATAGCCATAATTCTAAATTGTTTGCGAATTATTTTTGTGGTATTTTAACATCATTAATTAGATGTAGTATATTTTTTAGAACAGTTAAGATATTATATAAGTGTGATAGAGTTAGAAAAAAAATCTCAAGAAACTTTAAAAGACAATTTTCTTTAGTACCAAATTTTTTGATAAATAAATTTCAAAAAGGATGTAATTCCCAAAAGAAATGATATTAATAATGAGTTCTTTCGTTTTGATTTTTTTGTTTACATTTTGAAATGATTTTTTTATTCATAATTTATTATAAATTTTTGTTCAAATAATCGATACTTTTCTTCGCACAAAGTTATACGAAAACGTGATGCACCGAGGAGCAAGCTGCTTGAAATGAAAATAAAATGGCGACCTCCGATTTATCGGCACCAGATACACTCACTGATGGCAAGATTCCTTGATGTTAACCGGTATGCACTTACCCGATTGAAATTATGGTATTTTTTTATCAATTTCCATAGAACGAAAATAAGTACATTATCGAAAAAAGCAACTTTTAAACAAAAAATCACATGCGAAGGTAGATAGGCATCAAGTTATATATAACACCCCTGCTTTTCGTAAAATTTCATTTTGTTAACGGATTTCGTAAGATTCTTTGTATGTGGAGGAGCAAGCTCCGGAACCACTGCACATTTTTTTATAATTCTTCGACTACTTGAAGGTACGTTATTTCAGAGGTACATAGGTATACATGTTATATAATTCAACCCGGGTGAAATGGGACTTTATAAACACATCAGAAACTACTTTGAACACTTCATTATTCATATAATTGTACCTAATGCCGTATATACGCAACGCATATTACGTATATAAAACTCTATAAAACGCAATAAGATTCATGATTTTTTTCAATAAAACACGCGAAAATCAAATAGAACAATATCCGTCCAAAGTGTAAAATAAACTTCATGGAAACAGATCACTTTGAGTTTGATAACAAGTCAGTATAATATGTGTTGAAAGAAAGTTTTAAACAGCTTTTCTTCCGAGAATCTGTTTCGAATACATTGTGAATGCTGAACGACTCGTCTAGTACCGTCGAAATTTTTATTGCGAGTTTTATAGAACGGCATTTTGCTGTAGAATATTCGATAGAGAATATCTGATAGCTGACAAATAAGCATGTAAGTTATTCGGCGCAACGCCGGCCAACCGATGTGGCTCGGATGAGATAACATCTTTTATTTATGCCGTTACTGCTAGCTTTTAGATATTTCTTGATCGCAGTTGCAAGTTTAGTGTCTTAAATGCCTTAAATCGTGAAAGTGTTAGTATTTTATTGTAATAAAGTTTTTTAAATAAAAATCTGTTAAAGTTGTTTCCGTCTAGGGCAGAAAGGAAAATACACACTTCAAAAAAGTCTAAGCAACATGTACGATTTTGAACTTTTGAACGATTTTTACTGTTGTAATACATTTATATTTCTTTTATAAATAATAACTAAGCATTTTTTGACGCATTAGTGACTAAAGCAACAAAATCTTTCATTCAATTGTTCATTTAATCACAGTAATTAACAATATATGTACCGTAACATACGTAATAAAGTAAACGTAAAATAAAGTTAAAGTGTTCTGATATTTGTAAGAGACTGGTCGAGGCTTCGGGAGACCGCCGGGCTGGCAGCTTCTTCCGCCAACGAATCAGTTTGGCTATTCAAAGAGGCAATGCTGCCAGTCTGCTAGGTACCTTGAGCAATGACAGCTTTCTAAGCGGCAACTTTGAGGAAGTTTATTATTTAAGATAATGTGTAGTTTTAAGTTAAAATGAAATTAAACTTTTCATGTTTTATAAAATTAAATAACGACATTTTTTTAATTATTTGGTAATTCAATACAAAGTGCCTCTGTTGTTTAAAACTTGTAGGCAGCGATTTTTCATTGAATTTATAAGATTGTTTATCTGATCCTGCAGCAATCGGTCCCAATGGAATTTTAACAAGTCTTTCAGTTGTTGGGTTGTCAACACTCCGTCCAGGTCCTCTAGAACACGTCTCTGGAACATGTCCCATGCGTGCTCGATGGGATTGAGATCTGGCGATTGTGCAGGCCACGGCAATACCCGGATGTTTTCCTTTGCCAAGTACTCTCTGGCCCACCGAGCTGTGTGCGAACGCGCATTGTCATGCATCAGTGTGAAATATGAGCCAAGACTTTGTGCAAATGGGTGAACATAAGGCCCGAGGACATCTTCAACGTAACCTTCAGCGTTCATATTGCCATCTACAAAAACGAGCTCAGTTCGTCTGTTCTTCATAATACCCGCCCATACCATCACTGTGGAGCCACTGTAAGGGTGCACTTCCTAGACGAATCTCAGCCGTTCAGCATTTCCGGGACGACAGTACACTCTTACCCTTCCTCACCTTGACCTCCTCACCTCATCACAAAATAAAATTTTATCTCATTGCTCCTGGGTCCATGTCAAGTGTTCCCTACACCATTCGTTTCGACGGGCGCGATTCCCGTACGTATAGGTTGTCGTAATTGAGCGTCGTGCTCGTAGGCCGTATTCATGCAGCTTATTTCTCACAGTCACTAAAATTGCGAATTGCGACGTCGTTCAATCATACACCTACCTTGGGGCACTGATAACAAATAGAGGTGGATGTGCGGATGAGATCAAACGGCGCATGGCTATCACCAGGTCCGCCAAGGATCGGCTCAAGAAAATATGGAGAAACAGAAACATCACTAAGGCCACTAAAATGCGACTTGTCAGGGCATTAGTGTTTCCCATATTTCTTTACGGCGCTGAGACGTGGACTTTAAGAGAAAGTGAGAAAAAGAAGATAGACGCCCTAGAAATGTGGTGCTGGAGAAGAATGTTAGGAGTATCTTGGACACAGTTCCGAACTAATGCCTCAATCATCCAGGAACTCGGCATTAAACAGCGTCTTTCTTCCATCGTCCAATGTCGTATTCTTACTTTCTTCGGACATATCACACGTCGAGAAGACACTTCTGTGGAGCGACTTGTGGTGCAGGGGACAGTCGAGGGCTCTAGAGCGCGCGGCAGATCATCGATGCGATGGACCGACCAAGTCAAGACTGCACTCAATGGTTCACTCCACGAATGCACAAGAAGAGCTACAGTACGGGAGGAATGGCGACGGATTGTTAAGCTTGCTGCCGCCCCTGATGTGACGACCACGACCACTCTGCCAAGAGTGTGACGACGAAGAAGAAGATTTCTCACAGTTTGGTGGCTAACAACAACACCGCTTGAGAATTGTAGCTTTAAACCTATCTCCCGGGCGGTTAACATCGGCTGACGTCTTGCAGTCAGTTGTATGTATCGGTCTTGTCGAGCAGTTGTACTCCTTCCACGTCCTGGGTGCTGCTCAGCAGGATCCCCTGTATTAACGCAACGCTGCCAAAGACGACAAATCACGCTCCTATTGACACGAAAATGCTGAGACACCTGGGACTGATTTCTTCCCGCTTGTAGCATTCCTACAGCTCTCTGCATTTCATCAGCAGTCAAATGGCGTCGCTCTATAACCTAAAAAATGACTCACCATTCAATCTTTTCAAAAACTGTATATCTCAAAATGATGAAAGTGCGATAAATACCAAATTTATGAAGCAACAAAAACACATAAATTCGGTAAACAATAATTAGCTTTTATTTTAATGAAAACAAAACACAACCGAAAAGGTTCTATTTTTAAAATCAGCCAGTATATATTTCCGAGAACAAAAAAGGTTGTATACAAATCTACTTTTCTAAGAAAAAAATAAAGTATCAATTAATAAAACATGCAGTTTCCGTAATTGATGCGTGTTGCTGACTTTTTTGATGTGTGTATTTAAAGCACCTTAACTCATTCATTTAAAAATTAAAACATACTTTGTCGGTGACAGAAATTATATCTATCTACAAATATAATAATTACGAAATTGTAAGTATTTATTTTTTGTGCGCTTATAATATTATCCACTTATAATATTTCTTATAATATTATCCGCTTATAATATTTCTTCAAATATCTCGCTTATTTCTTGCCGTAAATCATGGCAACTTCAAAATTACAATCTACACTAAATTTATTTAATTCTAAAAAGGAAACCATATTTAAATACGCTCGTAATAATTTATTGAAATCTTCCAAATCTTCACATAACGATTCGCAGAATGCTCCTCGTACGTCTTATTGGAAGAGCGTTATCAAACTACCGCCCATTGAACTTCCCACATTTGACGGCTTCACTGAAAAATGGCCTTTTTTTTACGAAATATTTCGCACTAATGTTCATTTAAATGTACAGTTAAATGATTTGTAGCATGTGCAATATTTAATGATTTGGAATAGGCTGATCAAAAAATTATCAGTAAATACTTACAAACTTACAAGAACTTAGTAAAAACGTCGAGTCATCTGATTGAAGGTCATGGGGGTCAATTGAGGAAATGTGCTCGTCGTGACCTTTTCAACCCTTTTCAGGGCTGCAATTCCTCTCCTGTGCACACCATGCGAGACAACGTAGATATGAGAGATAGAGCGTGCTCCGAAAACGACATACACCGGTTTGTCCCCGCTGGTGTGAGCAGAGTGCAGTTCGGCGTTGGGAACCTTCACCCAACACGCTGTGCACCTCGCGGCGGGATGTGGATGTGTGGTTTACGAGAGGACTATAATAATAATAATAAACTATAAATGAGTATATCGAAAAAGGTTACTTATCGCAAGTTCCTGATTCTGAATTAACAGATGAAGGTTACGAGATATACCGCATCACGCTGTTATATAATCGGACAATAAAAGTACTCGCCGTCGTAGACGCTAGTGCTAGAACGCATTCTGGATTCTCTTTAATGATGTGCTTCATGTCGGACCTAACCTACAGAGCGATTTGTTTTTACTTTTATTAGACTTTAGAATTTTTCTTATCGCAATGACATCTGATGAGAAACAAATGTTTCTTCGTATTGGAGTAAATGAGCATCACCGCAAATATATAAGGATGTTATTTCGATTTCATAGTAATGAACAGATTTTTACTTATAATTTTAATAGTGTTCCCTTTGGTCTTACATCAAGCCCTTTTTTAGCTATGCGTACATTACGCAAATTAGCCTCTGATCACAGTGATCAGTTTCGTGAAGCTTCTAAATTAGTGGAAACTCATTTTTATATCCATGATTTTATTTATTCCGCGCCTGATGAACAAACCGCTATGAGTGTTTCTCGTGATCTTATTGAGCTATTTAAAATGGGTTCTTTTGATCTTGTAAAATGCGTAAGCAATCCAACTGCTTTGCTAAGTAGGGAGCCTACTTAGCAAAGCAATTGGATTTCTTACCTTTCGCTTGCTTTGTTTGAATTGATTCCCACCGCCTACCTGTAAACTTTTCTGACACGGGTAAGCACAATTGTAAAATTTTAGGATTGTCTTGGAAACCTGTTGATGACTTATTCTCATTAAGTACGGTTGACCTCGACACTAAATGTACAAAACGCACCATCATTTCATTTGTTGTTCACTCATTTGATGTGCAGCACGAATTGTGCCGGCTCACCCGTGGAAATAGCACCCTCTCACAGAATATCGGCGTGAAATAACAGCATCTATTGCTGTTGTGTTTCATTCGATGAGTGAGAGTGACGGCGGCTTATCTCCCTCCTCCCCCTCCATTCCCTCATTTACCTCTTTCCCGGAAGACTGGCAACGCACCCGTGTTTCCCCGGATATTGCGGGTATCCATGGGCGGTGGTGATCACTTTCCACCAAGTGACTCCGTTGCTCGTTTGCCCCTCTTTTATGAAAAAAAGTCATCCGGCGGGCTTTTGTCGCTGCCGGCTGCCGACATTCCTGTAGTCTTAGAAAGAGTAAGTTTTGTGTGTAGCACGGCAGAAAGCCGTTTCGTTTTACGCTCATTCCATGGAAACTTGGCTGCTGGTGTGGGACGCCACGTGTATCCACACTTGTGGTTTCCCATATCCCAGCGATTTCCGTGGTCTGCCGAGAACTTGAAATGGTGTGTGTACACGACTCTCTTCGAAACAGTTCAGATTTACACTCTTTGCAGTCGAAACTTTGGGATTTCGGGTCGTCAAGTCCATAGACTGATTTTTGAAATTTGTTGCGTTGCGTCGTTGTCCAAGCGACTGGTTGAAGCTTTGGAAAACCATTGGCCTTGCAGCTTCTTCCGCCAACAAGTTAGATTGGCGATTCAAGGTAACGCTACCAGTCTGCTATAATAAGCACCCTAAGCAATGACAACTTTTTAAACGGCAATTTTGAGAGTTTGTTATTTAAAATACTACTTAGTTCTAAATTTTTGTAAATATTAACATTTAAAATGTACGGCTTTGTAAATGTTACTATTGTATCTTACTTCTTATACTAGCTATTTTTGTATTGGCCAATTTATCAAAAACATATGTTAGTGAAATGATAAAAAGCTGGAAACAATAAATATAGAGACGCTTCCAGATTATACATTAACGAAATAACAAAAAGAAATAAAAATGTAACTATGATAAGATGTGATTTCAAGTCTTTACTGTTACATAAATTACTATTAAGTTTGTACATAATCACTGTAATCGTAAAAAGCAATTTAATAACAAATTATATAACAATGCTGCACGGAATTTTCACAGTTGAGAAGTTCGGTGAATGTAAAAGTTTTATAAGCTTTTAACCGCGTGATTGCCTCCATCCGCAACAAGCTTTGTAAATAAGTTACTCATTTTTGTGAACTTTGAATGGAATTAGAAAATACATAACGGTTGTTAAGGAAATAGAAAAGTTTTAGATATCAGAGGACAATGGTGTTCTCATTTCAAATCTTAACAGGATTTCCTTGTTCTTCTTCGTCTTCGTCGTCAAAATTTTATGAGTATATTAAATATGAGTAGAAATCGCTGCACAAGAGGGTACATTTCAAATTTATAATTTCATGCTATGTTATCATTTTAAAATGCATGTTTTTCATGCCATTAGAGTGACGAACTCGTAGTAGACTCACCTTCCCATGCACACTTGTAACACACCAGGAGTATCACTTGAGCGTTGCTGACCCTGTAAAAACATTTTACTCTCTTTTTAAAAAAATCCAATAATATATTCTCACGGAAACCCTCGACAGGGAGCTCATTTCATAACCTCAGTATTTTAGGAAGAATACTCCTTTTAAAGAGTAATATTCTCCATTACCATATCAGTTCCCAAGCATGAAGATGAATAAAACGTATCTACTTTTTTTCTTTTTTAATGGCATTGGGCACAGATTAGCGCATTTGCAAATGTCACGTATTAATAAGTAGAATCGCTGATGAGTCAAACAATTAGGCAATGAATGCACACTTCAGAGTATTGTTATAATTTATGACGAACACATGAAACACGCTCGAATAAATTTTTTATTTCTTCTTATCGTAAAACTCCGCCCATAAAATGATAGTAGGCTTTACTGAAACTATAGAGGACTTCTCGGAAGAGCTTCAGAACTTTAGCTACACATGTTTATTTGGACCTACTCCATTTTCTTCACTCATACAGAACTTTAGATCGTAATATACTGTCACTTTTGTACTTTAAAACTCCCAAAAATGTAAAAATAGAAAATCTATATAAAATGACAACCTCACTTCTCCTGTTCTCGCCAAAAAGTCCATATCTCCCTTAAAATTGATATTGTATGATCAATATGTCTCGCTAGTAATGTATATTATCTTGTAGAGTGTGGGTCTAGCCTAGTGTGGGAGAGCCTATCTCCATAAATTTGCTCTTGACCTTAGTGGATAAAGACTTAACTTCTTCTCACAATCAGTAAATGGAAATTTATGTACAGTAGCGGAACGAAAACAGTGAAAGAAAACCATTTATACAGAGCGATTTCAATAACATCGATTTACAGATAAACTGTAAACTTCCATACAATCCTTGTATAATACTAGATCAGCACATAGATGACCTTAGAATATTATTTGAAGTTCATTTACTGTAAATAGACATACCATAATATTAATAATTGATATTGTATGTATGTAAAATTTAAACATGATATTTTAATAACTCCATAAGCCTTCCAGTGAATAATTACAATGAATGTCCTGTGGGTGCGGTGGTATTCTGTCTTCGAAGCCGTAACACCTAGAAAACTGACTATACTAAATGTCTCGGAATCTTTGAGAGAAATTGTGTTAGGTTTTATCGGAAACCCTTAAATCATTGTGTGATATATTACAAGTGTAGTGCTTAGTTTGAGGCCAAACAATCTAGGTATTTGTTCGTGATATTTATTATTTGTATAAGCTTAGAGTGTTATTTTTTATTACATTTTTTAATCAAAAAATCGAAACGTACTTCTTTAAACTTTAAAGACGAGTTAAGTCTTTAGAAAATTTTAATTACAGTTAATCACGGTAATGTGAAACTGGTGGTAATAAACTAAACTAGGCGGGTCATATATTTAAATATATGCAAGCTTAGTTTTACTGCAGATATACTATTTACGAGTGCTCTCGGAATGATGTGACGCCTGGTTACCAGTATTTTGTTTACTCAAACCGAACTCCCGCTTGTTTATATTAGGTTAGTGTTTTCACGAAACTTCTTATTTTATTTTCAACTTTTATTGCGTACATATACAAACATTTATGAGAAAATTATGTAGTGATAAACATAATAACATTCTCTGTCGTTGCTATCATTCATGTGCTTCTGAAAGAATGATAATAATATTTAAATATTTACATACATTTATCCCCTTTATGAAAGTTAGGAAAACCTATCACTGTATCGTCTCTTTTTCTTGCAGGCTTTTATTTCGTAACTGAATTTTAAATCAGTTCAAATTTTAGCCCCAGGGCTGGTTTCAATGAAATCTATGAAAATCTCGTTTTTAAGAAACATTGTTTTTAAATAGTAATGATTATTTTTATATATTCTCAATATGTGTACATACATACATATTACCTTCATATTACACATAATGAAATTGTAAATGACCCATGATTGTACATTGAAATATTTAAAAAAATAGATATTCCGAAAGTTGAAAAACTATTTTCTGTTTGACTTAAAAGTAAGGAATGTTCAGTCTTCTCTGCGGTTTAATCCAACTGTATGAGGTCTACGAACTTTATTACAATAAATTGAATTCTAAGTACATAAGTAGAAGTTTAGAATCTTCAAGCGTCTAACTGGAATTCAGTAGTTGGTAAGTTTAATTAGCGTCTCTCGTACAGCAAAATTAAGCGGATCCGACAGCCAAGTTAGATTGTTATAGAACTCTACAAGAATTGTATAATTTTGATATTTCCAAAAAGTTACGTTCTCATTTTAGTTACTATTATTAATAATGCTAAATGGTATTTATAGAGTAATTGAATTTAAAAAATTAATTGTACATTACATTATAATTATAAATTATGTAAGTAGCTAATAAATACTTTTCTATCATTATCAACATATAAATAGTATAAATAATGTCAAATTAAACCCATTCGTTCTTGAACTGCATACGTTGCAGAGAAAACATAAACCAAATTAGGAAAACTCCTCCTGTTTTTTAATCTGTTTACTGCTTACGCTATTATTACGTGTAAGTACTAAACTAACGTCGTTGTTAGGGTCCTAAAAGACTTAGAAATGATAATGGACTGTATTTCTTTCTGGTTTATATTGTACAGAAGCGTGAGAGCGTCTCGGAAGTTTTTTGAAGTGTGTGGATAACTCCGTCTCCCGCGTCTTTCCCTTCTCTTCGTAGACCCGCACGCTTATTGCCTAACTTGCAGTCAGCATGCGACAGCCAAGTATCGCGCGATATCTGCTGTCAAAACGAGAATTTATAAAATATAAATTGTATAGTAGCGCTAAATCTACCGCGAAAAGTGCATTTTACGGACATGGCGCAATATGCCATCGATAGACAGGTAATCGTCATACATGGTACCAATTTTTATTACAATTGGTCATCGCTCGCTGTGTGCTGTGTGCAAATTTTTAGGTAATAACGCCGTCAAACTGCCACGAGGATTCGCGAGCTGCGACAGTCACTGAGTGTTTTACTTTAGAGATGTCTAATGAATTTCAAAACTTGGTATTTATTTGACACCGTTAGTTTTTATAGTTGTGCTTTATTTCTTATATCGAGTTTTGAAGAAACATATAGCGCCATGTTTAAAGTGGTTAATAATTTATTACTTATTGACAGACTAATTTATATTACAAACTCCATAGTTTTTTTCACACTACTCTATTGCACTGCAAATGCTTTTTCTAGATTCACCAAAGCGCAGAAAACTTTCTGACCTATGGTCCAGAAACCTCCCCATGATCATGTGGAGCGAGAAAATCTGATCCATACAAGCAAGGGAAAAATTTTTTGTGCAAAATTTATATATTTATGGACTATATTATACATACACTCTTTATTTTATCTATTTGATATTAATACCATAAATAAAAAAAAATATTGCATATGATAACGATAACCCGTGCCGACTTGAGGTTCAACTTTAATCAATGAGTTGCATAGGGATTACTACGGAATTATTTAAGATTTTATGTTTGAAATGAAATAAGGTGAAATAAGACTCAACTGTATTAAAAAAAATTTGAAATATTATTTTACATTAAAACAAATATTACTGAGGATATTTATTTTCAAAGTTTTCTTTATCACAGTCCGGACATAGTTTCTAGTGTTGTTATACGCAACGTATCAAACATTATTTCTGTTTTTCCTCAACTGTAATCAAAACACGGAACTCCTGCATCAATTTGATCGGTCTTTAAGCTGTATCGTTCACTACTCTAAGCATTGAGACTATCTTTTTAGCTCGGAGAAAGAAAGCATTACTCGCCCATGTAGAAGAGGCATAATAAATAAAATAATCGATGATTAATTAGACTTCTGCTAAATACAATTAGGCACAAATGAGAGTAATAAATCCAACATACGATACAATGAACCGGAAAGTTCTTCCTTCGATGGATATAATACCAAGGCTGACTTATGAGGATCAAATAGCTAGACTATTAGCCGACGGAAATGTCAAAAGCACTCGCATACCTAGGCGAAAATGTGTGAGGAGAATGATGGGATTTGAGGAAGTGAAAGAAGTATGTAAGGATCGCGACGCTTGGCGCTCTGTCCTCTCTGACTATCCCGTTACGTATACGGCGTGAAGATATGTATGTATATGTATGAAAACAAAAGATATCGCGCTTTTTCTTATTCATTTGTTTTTTAATCATCTTATATTCATTTGTTTGTTTTTATTTAATCTAAAGCTTAATTAGTTATATGTCAGCACGCAGCACAAATAGCTAATTTAATATAATAAAATTAAACTTTTACGTGTCTTTAGATATTTTAAAATATATAAACAACTGATCCACTTACAATGTTCTAATGGTTTAAATACCTGTCAGCACTCCCGTTTAAGCATTTTACTCACGCAACACTATTGGTACAAAATAAACATAACAGTAGGATGTCTTTAGAGAAAGCTAGCGTACGCAGTTTGTATGTGTGCTAACTAAGCACGCGCCGTGGCACGCACACAACGGCAATATTTTGGGTGGATATGGGTAATTACTGTGACGTCAGTCGGGGTCACACGCGACGAAAACATGCGACCGCTTCCGTTTGTCTTTAATTCATTCTTCACATCTTCACAAATACTTAATTGTCTAAATTGCATAAACGAACGAATTATAATGTTCTTAGATGCCTCAATAATTTTAATTATTCAAATCCAGAGTTATCATTCTTCAACTTACTACAACAAATTTCATTTAATAAACATGAAAAACTTATCAGTGTGTATTGTTTTTTATTATTATACACTAAATGTATAACTAAACGAGATGCTCTTCGCATCACACTGCCAACGCTACAACCATACCTGTCCCCGGCCGAGAGTACGCAATTTCAATACGCATGAGAGTTCACTTCCGGAACCTTCTTTTCTACATATTCTTTGCTATAGGATGTAACTGGCAGTAAAAGTGAGACAGTAAAGAGTACAAAAGTACTGGACGTGTTAAAAAACAAAAATTATGTCAATCACAAATTATAATCAACTTTTATTAAATTTTAAGCGGGCGGGTAACGGCCAGTTACACATAAAATTAAACAAACAAGTGAAACGTAACACTTCTGTGGTAACAAAACCCTAATTGCTGTAATGACAATTCAAATTAAATTGTGCACACGTCCGTTTTATTATTCTCTACCATACGCAACATTCATTAGTCCTATATAAATTCATGTGTAAGCACCAAAATGAAAAAATATATCGCGGTACTAATTTTCTCCAATTTTACGATTATAATCGCGTCAGTTCATGAATTGTACAAAACTGTTTTATTAAGTACCACGGACTGTCCAGATCCATCTCCACCGTAAGTTTAAAAATAAACCTTTCTACATGTTTTTGGAAGAGTACAATACGATTAAAGGAGTTAAATCATTACGAGGATACCTAACGGTTATAGGTCAAATACCATTAGACGCAAAAGCTACATTCAGTTATGGCACCGAAATAAAAGGTAAGATCAACTGGATGTTTGTTATGAAGAATTTATCGTGCAATAATCCTGCTATTAAAGTATTGCTACAGGCCTTTGGTACATCAACGTTTACTAAAAATAGTTGTTTTCTCAAGAAAGGTGTGTACCGGATAAATAATTTTGATATAAATAAAATAGACCACGCTTTCAACATTATAATAGGAAGAAGCTATGGAATAGTAGTAGCACAAATATTGTCGTACACGAAGAAAGGCACACTTGGATGTTGGAGAACACGAATGCAAATAGTTCCTTTAAAGCCATTATAAAAATTATTAAAGGAATTGTATATTTTGAATTTATACGAGTCATGTTATTTTTCTGTTGTTTTGTTCTTATAACTTGAGATATTATTAGTTTTATGGATAAAAGATATAATTATAACCTACCCAAGTGCTTTAAGACATTAAAAATACTCTACGATATAGATAAAGTTATAATAACGAAATCTTCATAATTTTAAATTGGTTCGATTTTCAGTTTTAAGTCATCGAATTAGGTACGTAAAATATGTCAATTTATAAGTACTTACTTCCTCTAGAATTTAAAAGCTGATTATATTTCATGTCGGTTATTTTGAATTCAAGTAGTAAACGAATTTTCCAAACCGCCATCGCGGCAGAAGATTTGTATTTATGTGTATATTATTATGTATGTACGTGTGTATTATATTTATGTAGGTATATATTTTTATCTGTTATAATTTACGCCTACTTCCTTCGTACCGACTCTCCTTTTCAAAGACTATCCTTTAACCAAAAGTTCGCCCAGATAAAATTGCTGTTCAGAAATAAGGCAGCCCTTTGTACTACATTTACATCTTTTTCCTGTGTATTTGTATATTCATGGTGCAGTAATGTGTATTGTATTGTACAGCAAGATTTACATACATATATATCTTCACTCTGTATCCCTAACGGGGTAGTCAGAAGGCCGAAGCGCCAAGCATCGTGGTAATTACATACAGTCATATCCTCCATCTTTACCCATCCGTCATAACATTGCCCAAAGACAAATATTAACTTTGAGTTGGAATTCCCGAAAAAATATTCCGTTTACCATAATTTTGAACTTTTGAGTAGATTTCTGAAATATTTTGTGGCAACACTGAATAGGTACGGCGTTCCTAACCTCAAACAGTATCTCGCCACGAGGTGTAAAAACAGGACGCGCAAAAGTGATGCCAAATTTTTCGCTAAAAACTTTTTCGAAAAATGGTGAAAAGAGGCAAAATACGTAAGTAGTGCTGGTTATATCTAAAAATTTACCTCGAATGTGGAATGCTTTCTTTATTTCACGCAAAAAAAAACGCTTATGTTGTGAGTTATGACACTGGACAATGTTTGGTAACAAAACTCCGAATAAATCGGCCCAACATTGCCCACACATATGAAAGCGCTAGGGGTTGTCACAACAGGGTATTTACGAAATGTTGTGTTCATGAAACTAGTAAAGTACTTACTTACTTACTTAGGACGGCACTCCATAAAAATTACGAGGTCCTAAGTATTTGACCTTGAACCTGGATTAAAATAAAATCGTGTGTAGATTTACCTACTTTCTCTTTGTCTAACAAAGCCTCGTTAAATACAAAAAACAAAGAAGTACAAAAAAGATACAGTTACCTACCTAGCAGACGTGGCTAGGGCTTCTACTTATGGTCATCATTTGAATGTGTCTTAGTAAATACTAAACTAGTTTCATGGTGTCGATTTAGATTGGTTTTAGGTTATGCGTGTACTTATTTCTATTTCAGAATGGGAAAGCCAAGACCATGCTTGAAAAAACGTAAAAGCCGACGAAGGTTAGGAGCTCGGGCATACGCAAATTATTAGATTTGTGATAGATACTGCCTAAACAACCGTAAAACAGTTTACAAAATTTTGTTTACGAATATTTGTTACTTACAGTTGCTTAAGCAGCTTTGTTTTTGTAGGTACGTAAAAAGTACGTTATTGAAAATTTGGAAAGAATTTAAAACATAAAAAAGTTTATAAAACGTATATTGTTTTTGTTATTTGAAATTTTGACACCCCTAGCCACCCAATATTTTTGTATGAAGATTCTCGAAAAAGTATATCTAACAACTACTTACTTTTTTGATGACCCGGATTTCGGTTGAAAGTATTGAAAATGTAGTTCAAAAAGCACCTGCACCTTGGTTCTTAAGGCGCGTGTAGTCGTCAAAGACTTTGAGCATCGCGCCGGAATCGAGCTGAGGGGGCGTAGCCAAATACTTTTCTCCGCGACGCGACACTCCACAAAAAAACAGCGCGTGCATGAATCGCCGCCTAGCGGCAATTTTTGACATTAACATTTATCGACATTTTTATAAGCCTCATAAAATTACGATTTGTGAAATTTAGTTGTCAAATACAAAAAAATACATTGTTAAATACGAATAAAATATAACATGTTTATAAAGGGATGCAATTATAAATATTATATTATTAGTAACAAAAATGCTATTCATGACTTGGTAAGAACCATTCTAGTTTTAAGCCCACGACATATCGTGAGTTCTCCGTATCAAACCATTACAGGGAACCTTACTCATAAAATTAAAACGCAACCGAATTGTATAATATTATGTAGACATTGCGTATTGTTGCTCACAGCGCTTTAAATACAACATTTTTATACACAGACATTATGTACCAGCTGTACCCGCGACTTCGTCTGCGCGGAAACTTTTCCCGTGACTTCTCCGGGTTACAGAGGATACCGGAGATACCTATATTTTTGAAGGTCTTGAAAAAAGTAATTTTCTGTTGCGGAGCATCCGCCATGCCGAATTTATGATGACGTCAAATGTACAGAAACCCTTGTGTATTCCATTTCATTTGATACCTATATTGTTGGAGGTCTTGAAAAATTTATTTTCTATTACAGAACATCCGCCATATTGAATTTATAGTGACGTCACATATACAGAAACCTTCCCCTGCGTATTCCATTTCATTTGATACCCATATTGTTGGTGTTGAACAAAAAAGTTATTTTCTATTATGGAACATCCGCCATATTGGATTTTCAATGACGTCACATATACAAAAACCTTCCTCTGCGTATTCAATTTCATTTGATACCCATATTGTTGATGTTGAACTAAAATGTTATTTTCTGTAATGGACCTTCCGCCATTTTCGATTTATGATGACGTCACACATACAGAAACCTTCCCCTGCGTATTCCATTTCATTTGATACCCATATTGTTGGTGTTGAATAAAAAAAATTTTTGTTTGTGTATTAGAGTACACACGTAAGAAGTGAAACTTCTTTATGACATCATTTTTCGAATGATCTACTATTTACAAATTTACAGAAATTGATTTACAGAAAAGCTTAAGCAAAAATAATAATCGCCATCTTGGATTCGAAAATAAACATAATTTTCGTAATCAGCACCCCGAGAAACCTATAATGTGACACCCATATCGATTTATCCAAAAAAGTCATTTTCGCCATCTTGGATGTGAAAACGAACGTCATTTTCGTAATTAGCACCCCGGAAAACCTCGAATTTGATACCCATATCGATTTATCCAAAAAAAGTAATATTCGCCATCTTGGATTTGAAAATGAACGTCATTTTCGTAATCAGCACCCCAAAAAACCTAGAATTTGACACCCATATCGATTTATCCAAAAAAAGTTATATTCGCCATCTTGGATTTGAAAATGAACGTAATTTTCTTAATCAGCACCCCGAAAAACCTAGAATTTGATACCCATATCGATTTATCCAAAAAAAAAAACTGGGGTTAACCTGAAATAACCCCGAAAAATAAATACCATAATCACGCCCACGTGTTGAATGTATTAGAAAATAAAGATGGCGCGTAACGGAAAAATGTGATTTAGAAAGAAAGATGGCGCGTAACGTAAAAACCTGACGATATTTTTTTTAAATTGCTATAAAATTTTTCTCATACGTCGATAAAGAAGTTTTACTTCAAAAGTTATTTCACACCTACAATAAAACAGTGTTGCCATTTGTTAACGATTATGATTAGAACGATTAATCGAGAATATTGATAATAGTTATCACTATAGTGGACCTTTTATTGTATTTATGATGACGTCACATATACAGAAACCTGTGTCTGCGTATTCTATTTCATTTGATACCCATATTTTTGGTGATGAACAAAAAATTTGTTTCCTATTGAGAAACATCCGCCATTTTGGATTTATGATGACGTCACATACATAAAAACCACGTTATTTTTTAAAAAACATATTAGCCTACATTTGTTTTTGGGTACATACTACCTAACTCTGTACCAAATTTGATCACAATCGGTTTACCGGTTTAGTAATTCTCCTATGAAGTTTCATCCCCCTTTTCACCCCTTTAGAGGTAGATTTTTGAAAAAAAGTAGGCTATGTCCATTCCTTAGTGTCAAACTATCGCCATGTCAAATTTCGTAAAAATCGGTCCGACGCCTAAGTCAAAACGCATCAGACAGACAGACATACAGACAGACTTTCGCATTTATAATATAAAGTATGGATTTAGAACATTATCAACGGCCGATAAAAAAACTGTTTTGAAATTAAAATTGAAAAAAAAAATGTGGTGACCGAGTCGAGATTTGAACTCACAACATAATAATGATTTTCTAAAATGACACAAAACAATAAACAAATGAGCTAAACACACATGGACATAAGTTGCCAAAATTTTGTATTTAAAGCGTTGTGAGCAACAATACACGACGTCTACGTAACATTACATAATTCGGACAATTATAATTTCAAAATTCAAGAGGAACAAGTGACACAGTCTATTTAACAACACGCCTCAGCGATCACTGTCGAGTCGCATAGAAGTGAAAGAGAAGGAACAACGCGACATCGCTCAAAATGAAATGGCTTGAGAAAAAAACAATAAACCATGTATTTTCTTCTAAACTATTGATTTTATTGAAAATCTTACCTGATCGATGTGTTAATATTCATAAAAGACATATATTTGCCGAATTTTATTAGAATATGTTAACGACGAAAACAACTTTTTTCCCCATAAATTCTGTTCAGAGGTTACTTTGAGATTTTTTTTTATCAAGAAAATTTACTTTAAATGCTATTTTTCCTAGCTGCTTGATTATAAATATCATGTAGATTCATATATATTTTTTTCAATAACTTTGATCGTGTGGTTATTGTTAAAAAATCACCGTAATGAGGCCTGTTTGCGGCTCTACGCGCCTTAAAACTGTAAGTTTTCAAATGGCTTAGCAATCCGTGGTGAGCAAAGATGTGCACATTTCCGCATAACATTACCCACCTCTTTAACTACATTTTTTGGAGAAACTACTTATAAATATTTGGATAAAGACTTTAGGGTTTTGAACTCTGAATGGAACTTTATTCAAAATCGAATTACTTTTTCTGAATAAACTTCATTTCAGGCATTAAAAAAAATCAAATCTTACAGTTACAGTACAGTATAATTACTGGATATGTTCGAAATAGAGGGAAAGTAAGACCAATCTCACAATCATCAAAAATGTGAAAAAAGCGGGCGATGTTGGAGGATATGGGTACTTCTTTCGCTTCCTCAAATCTTATCATTCTCCTCACACTTTTTACCTAGATATGCAAGCGCTTTTGGAATTTCCGTCAGCTAGCACTCTGACTATATGATCTTCGTAAGTCAGCCTTGGTCTTCCTTGGCTTATTCTATCACTCACTTTCGCTCTGTACATTTTCTTCATCCGTCTTTCATCGCTCATTCTTTCTATGCGTCCGAACTATATAATCATTCCTTACTTCATTTTTACAATAATACTGTCGTGCAAACCTGTCATACTGCGTATCTCTTCATTACTTATTCTGTGCGGTGAGACTGCATATATTTCTAGGAGATCGCCTTTCTACTGTATTGGTCTTACTTTCCCTCTATTTCGAACATATCCAGTAATTATACTGTACTGTAACTGTAAGATTTGATTTTTTTTAATGCCTGAAATGAAGTTTATTCAGAAAAAGTAATTCGATTTTGAATAAAGTTCCATTCAGAGTTCAAAACCCTAAAGTCTTTATCCAAATATTTAATATTACATTTATTTTAATTTTAATGAGAAATAGTAACTACGAAGTCAAGATAAATTAGAATTATACACTATGTCCTTTTTAATTGGGACAGTATGGAGAAATCCGAATCTATAAGAGACACAGGGGGGAACTGTCTTAGAAACTATTCGGTCTTTTTTGTGATAACAATTTTGGCATTATTGATTTTTTGGCCAAGCGTAAGTAGTCCATAAAAATAAGTAAAATCGACTATTTCTTTTTCTTTATGCAGATCGACTCAGTTTCACCTAAGCGTCATTTCATTGTAACTGACGAAAAAATCTGAATTCCAGAAGTTAGTCAAATTTAATTAAAAATGTATTAATGCAATAGAACAATATTCAATGTACTAAATTACAGTCGATTTACTCGAAAACAATTCAAAACTGACAAAAACTTTTGTGCAAAAAAAGGATTCCGTATTTGAATTTTGCGTAAGGCGTATCGACATGAAATTCAGTTATGGAACACTGAACGAATTGTTTCCGAGTAAGTAACTATGATTTAAAACATTGGATTCTTCCGTTGCATGAACAAATTTTTCATTAAATTTGACTAATTTCTGCTATCCAAATTTTTTTCATCCCAAACAATAAAATGACGCTTACTTAAAACTTAATCGATCTGCATTAAAAAATAGAAATAGTCCATTTTAAATTTTTTTGCGGACAACTCACGTTTGACCAAAAATTGTATAATGCCAAAATTGTTTTCACAAAAGGAACTGAATGATCCTTAAGATGGTTCCTTTGTATCTCCAATGGATTCGGATTTCCCCATACTGTATTGTATGAAAAATATTTTATTACATTTGACCAACATTTGCTGTCCAGATTTTTTTCCTCCGATACAATGAAATGGTGCTTACATAAAACTGAGTCGATCCGCATTAAAAAAATTTTTTAACGATTTCGCTAATTTTTATGGGCATCTCACACGACCAAAAAATTGATAATGCCAAGATTGTAATCACAGAAAAAGAAAGAAAGAACCATTTGTTCCTGTGTTCCAAATTCTTAAACACCTTTTCTATTTTTATTATTGTCAAATGTTGAGTATGTATATATGAGGGTAATTTTAATTTTCTTGTCATTTTTGAATAAAAAAATTTCTAAAGATCAGAGAGAGCAACTGTCAACGGTTTGTGTTCGGCTTGTGATTCATATTTATGACATCTTCGAGTGTACGCTTCAAAATCATTAAACCTTACATAAACAAAGTCGAACCAAGTTTTATTTAATTCTTGTGTGCGGAACCAAAGACCTGGTGCAAGATACAGTCCACATACAAAATTTTACATGGTCCTTCGAGCCGGATCTTCGAGTGTACGCTTCAAAATCATTAAACCTTACATAAACAAAGTCGAACCAAGTTTAATTTAATTCTTGTGTGCGGAACCAAAGACCTGGTGCAAGATACAGTCCACATACAAAATTTTACATCCTGAGACAGTTTCACTATATCTCTTATGGATTCGGATTTCTCCATACTGTCCCAGTTAAAAAAAAACACTATATTATAATATAAACTATAATTAATACCGTTATAGTTATTTCAGTATTCAAATTCTCATACAATTACATAATTGTAAATATTACGTATTCAATGCCACATATCAATATATTATAAATTGCAAATATTATTATACCCATAATGGTTTTGTATGTACATACAATATACATTATACTTAAAAATAAATAAATAAAGGAAATATCAATACAGCATTGGGTTATATGTACACTAATTTTATTTTATCACTATTCATTTGGTATTTGTTCGCTTACTAAGTTTTTTAAATTTTCTAAAACCGTTATATCTTGCCATATAATAATATTGTAAGCTATGAGAGTGAAATTTAAGAATTTACGTTAAAATTTCAAAGTGCATGTAAAGTGTAAACGTGGAACCGAACGTGATACGTGTGCGAGAGAGAGGGAAATATGGAACTTTGTGTAAGTGAAAGCGAGAGAATGAGTGAAGTTAGACAGTTAGTGTGTAAAAGAGATACATGCACGCGAGAAGGTTGGGGAGTGACTGAGAGAAGAAAATAAACGTAATGGCTACGAATCGTCGATTCAATGAACATCCCTTACGTAATTACTCCGAGGCACATTTAGGAAATAGTACATACATAAATACATACATATGCTCACGCTGTATCCCTAACGGGGTAGTCAGAGAAGACGGAGCGCCAAGCGTCGCAGTCCTTACCATACCTCTTTCGCTTCCTCAAATCTCATCATTCTCCTCACACATAATAAATACAAAATAGTACAAATAAATAAAATAAAATAATACTTACAGTTTCAAATTAGGCCATACAATTAATGTTTGTTCGGAATTATTATATATACATTCACACCTAGCAGTAATTTTAGAACAAATCGCTTATATATGTATGTCAGAATGGTCACCAATCATTAATATGGATACTACAGAATCACAATGTAACATACAGTTTGTACTACAGAAGGTACAAACTACACCTGTTAGTACTGTAGTAGTCATGGTGCGATCACGTTAGGTATGACCGAAGGAGCCGAGAGTCCTTAATGAAAGCGAGCCCGAAATAAATATATATGGATAAACTATCCTACGTTATGATACTCGTAGTGTCCATGGTATAAGTAATCTGAGTGTAACGTGTTAGAACGATAGTTGCGAAGAACCATGATGGCATGATTGCTTACAGCTCATACGATTCCCATTAAACGTCGCAATAAAACAATTCAGGAATAACACTGGAACCATCCATTCACACTATCCGCTTGTGTTTCCAACGTTACTCACCACTCACTCACTCACAATTACCAGTTAGCTAGATTTTTTTATAAATTTTCGTTATAGCGAATATGATCTTATCCAATTCAGAATTTTGAACCTCAATAATCATCCCAGTTGTGTTAGGGATCCATCAAGTTTCTACCCTATTACTTTCCCGGTAGAGTCAAATTAGAAAACTCCTTTTTTCATTATTATTTAAATTTCAGACCGACCACTTATCATAATGAAATGATCACAATATGTATTGTACAGGCCATTTAAAATTTTTTAAGCTTTGTAGTTTATCGATCCTAAAAATAGGTTAATCATCTTGAACATCTTTAAAAAATGTTTAAAAAAATATATTGAAAAATATGAGATTTTTTTGTTTTTAAATGAATAAGCGGGAATGGAGGGGAGATAAGCACCTAACGTTGGAAAACGACAACACGAGTTTGTGGCGTCACAATTAAATGTTGTCATGTTCTAGCTTGTCACCACTCGGTCAGCATCTACTACGTACATTAACAGTACCTATACAGTAATATAATAGAAGGTGCTGACTTGGTACGCACTAATGAAATTTAAAAACCAATACATAAGCGCTTTCTCCCTAGTCCCTAGGTCCCTAGCCCCTAGGTCCCTAGTCCCAAGGAGATGGTTCCTAGTCCTGCGTGTACCCCACACGCCCTACCTGCGATCTCGAAGGTCACATTTTAATCCCTTTTGTTTAATCTGGACACCTCACCCGTATTATGCTGCTCCCGATTTATTGAAATGAAGACTGCATTTCAGTATTAGCAATACAGGTGTAACACACACCGAAGGCGATAGACATTGAATGACTAAGATAAGCGATCCCGTCCCCATTAGTGAAATACACGGTATAAAATTATTACGTAAATAAAATGCATTACTTTTCCTTTATTTATTCAGAAATCACTCACAATAGTTATTATACTTTTTCGTACAATAAAATCATTTTTTTACACCCTTCAGTGCCGTTTAATCCATATATTAACACCATTAAAATGCTTTCACCAAAATTTCTAATAAAAAATAACTTATTTAAAGTATCTACGTGATTTACATCGACACCATCGAAATGATAAGTTTTTCTTTTAACTTCACATGTTTTCTCGTTGTATTCTATACCACAACTGTCGAACGCTATGCGGGCTAATTGATTGGAACACCCGACACCTTTCATAGTAAACATCCAACGTTCGACACCATTTCTTTTAACACCATATTTGATGAGAGCTTTTAGTGCTCTCGTATCGCCAATTATTGTAAGATTGCCTCTAATTATACAACTCGAATTCGTCTTCTCCAGCTCTACATAATCATATATTATTTTTTCCTTTGCATAAGGTGGATTTGGGTTTTCACAATCATACATTTTCTGGATTGAAGTCCTGTATTTTGAAGTTGGTTTCAATTTAACCCCATAAGTGAATATAGCGCACAACACTATGATCGAGAGCGATCTGTAGGACATATTGTTAAATTCTGTCTATGCAATTTCAAAGAGAAGTCGATAAAATATGTTTTATATAATCGCAGGTTATTCGGCTGTGAAATGATAGCGTTTATTATATCATTACACTAATAACTCATTGAACAATAGCAATTGGTAACATCTGATAATGGATATGGAACGCTATTATAAGCAAATATGCATTGTAACAAGGAAAAATAATTCGTAAACGTTTACACAAAAATTTAGTCAAATAATTGGTAAAAGACCACAGGTAGTACCAAAATGAATTATTTGTATATTCAAGACAAGTCTTTTGCGTATATTTTACGCATTAAAAACGTTAATAAAATATTATTTAACTATTGCCATCGTCATGAAATTATAAAATGTCCACCTTTGATCATAGTCGTTCCCTTTTTGCATCCTTCAATAGAAGAAGTTTCAGATCGTAGGTGACGCACTTCAAAACACAGGACTTTGAAGTGCGTATGGTACGTCTGTACGTGCGCGATACCTACCAATTGTCATAGCCGGTTCGCGGGTTAGTCACCTTCTACGACTCTCTCGCTAGGGAGGAATAGGAAATAGTATTCTTAATTCGTTCCCACTGTCGACAAAGTCGCCATCTTTATATCATAGCTATAGGCATTGTGACAAAATGTTTAAAAATTCATAATTATACCAACACATGCTTATTTTATCATGAATAATATTGGCCATAACACCAACGATACATTATTTAATATGTAGTAAGATATAGAGCAGTGTCTAGAAAGTTTGTACTTTGAATTTCTGCTTATAAAATATTCGTTTTCGTGAATATGCACACAACTCGTAACTTGAATTGTTTCATCAATTTAAGTGGTTTAAAACATTATCTAGACATATTACGTTGCTGTGATTCATTTTGTTTAAAAAATTAACACTATTGGCAACATTTATCATTTTCTCGTAAGTTTTTGCAGCAGACATAACTTTAAAGATGAATTTGCTACAGTAGCTCTGTGACTCAAAACTCAAATATAAAAGTAACTTAATTCAAATACCTACTTGCGCAATTAATAAATAAATACGCCAGACAATATACACCAATCATCAGGTTTCAAATTAGGGCATTCCCTGTGGGCGTTCTCAATACACCCAGATCCGAGACAATCTAGAAAAGATTCCTAAATTGAACCGACTCTAAAAAATAATCATACTCTCATCAATAATCGTAACCTAGTATCTAGTTGCTAGTCATAATTCTCATATTCTCATAATACAAGACATTTTTGTTTGTTACAGAATTAAGAATTAATGTATAATTTTCGTTAATAAAAATATAAATAAAATTATTACAATCAGATTACGACAAGTATGTCTCAAGCCTCGGCTCAAAACGTCGGGAAACGAGACAATTATATTTGTAAAAAATTTCAGGACATTGTGATATGAAACGTCCTGGAACCCAAAGCTCTAATCTTTCCTTCAGTTATCTTAAGTTTCAGTTCATTTACAGTCCAATAACTTACAGTGTATATAACGTAGGTACTTGTCTACGTTCCTTTACATACATACGCGTTATCTCTAAAGGGGTAAGACGGCAGAGTGCCGAGAATCGCGCTCTTGACATACATACTTTTTTTGTCTCCTCAAAATCTTGTCATTCCCTCACATACTTTCGCCGAAGTATCTAAATACTTTTGACATTTCCGTCAGTTAATCTCTAAGTACTCTAAGTAATTCGTCACCATAAGTCAATCTTAGTCTTAGTTGGGTTCTGCTACCCTTTTTTTTGGCTATGAACATGTTCTTCGTCAATCGTTCATCACTCACTATTTATATGTGCCCGAACGACCTAAGCATTCCTTTCTGTATTTTACAATAAATTGTCTTCTACTCTTTAACTTAATTTCTTTAACTCTTTGAACACCTGTTCAGACAAAGAGTTAAACAAATTATTTCTCTCCACCTTGTACAGCAGTCTTCGAAAAACATTTACATAATATGATAAAAATCCCACATAATACCTAAAGATAACAAGCCTAATGCGCAACAGAAACTCAGCTGCGTAATCCAAAGCCTCTTCCTATAAATAAAACCACTTAGAACGGGCACACACTGGAGTATAATACAAAGAATACATTCTTTACTTTTTTAGAGTAAAACCCTAATGCCCGTCACGCACAGCTATATAGCTATAACCTATATACACTAGGTCGATATTAAATAAAAATATTATATTAGCTTTGTTCAATAACGTACATAGAAAATATACCGTAATATTTCCAATTATATTTCACATTAATATAAACTGTACGTGCAAATATGACAGGGCTTATTGTAAAAAAGAAACATATTAAGAACTACTACATATTAAGAAAGCCTAGAGTTTAATACCATCCGTAGAGTGAATTCCTACTTGTGACAAAAAATATAATCTGTATATTTTTTATTTCTTTGGTTCAATCTGTCTCAACCTTAATGACAAGATAAGTAGAACCCGAAACATGTTAAAATATTAAATGTCCTTTAAAAGTAATCTTACTAGTGATAATGTACCCAAACTTTAAACAATAAGGTTCCTTTATTAGTGGAACAGATTATCCCCTTTCTACTCCATTGTTTTCAGGCCATTAGGTGTTCGCAGATCCTCATTGTCCTCACCCTGCGCCAAATCTTATCTTTATTTACATGTAAGAAGACTTTCTCGAAATATATAGTTAAATGCAGACATTCTCTATTCAAACCAAATGTGTTACTGGATACATAATTTTTGTCACAATATGATATTATTTCGCTAGACTGTTTTTGTTTTCCCAGCAGAAAATGAGGACAATGTTTTTTTTTTCGTAATGGAGATCCTCGTAAATTCATGTCTTAAACATTTATGTTGAGCAAAAATTTTGATTTATTTTCCGTTGTAGAATGCTTGATAAAGCATTCCATATTCAGCTTTTGTAGCAAAAAATCGAGTGAATTTTCTGATTATGAAATAATAATTTATTGTGCTTGTTTTCCAATTATTAATAAATATAATCGCAAGTATAAGTATAAGGAAGACAAAGGCTGACTTATGAAGATCAAATAGCCAGAGTGTTAGCACGGAAACGGAAATGTCAAAAGCACTCGCATACGCATAAGCGAGAGGTGTGTAAGGACCGCGACTCCTGGCACTCTGTCTTCTCTGACTACCCCGTTGGGGATACAGCATGAGGATATGTTATGTTATGTTATAATCGCAAGTAACTTTATATGTTCTAACTCGACTTCAAACGTCAATAAACATCTTCTAATATCTGCTTGTATCGTCTAAATATTATATAGACCGGGATGAGTAGTAGCACGGGACCGCGATTGTTACTTCGTGAACGTCGCCAGATGTCGCCAAAGGTAAACAAAACATTTTATTGTGTCTAACGTTCAACGGGTTGAAACTATTATCGTTATTATATTGAGAATAAACCTAATTGAGAAAGGATACTTCCAAATTTATGACTTCTGCATGTAATGAACTAAATGACATGGGAACTTTCATGAGTTTTTATGTTTTTGGAGTGTGTAAATGGTAAATTAAATCGTGAGTATGACGTTATGCCTTACGCCGTTTTTATATTATATAATTTTGATTATATTTATACCATCTTACCATCAATGTTTCTTGATAATTTCTAATAAAAAACGAGATTAATTTAATAACAATAATAATTATTTTCCCGACTCTTCTATCTACAAAATATATATAACGAGATCATGCTGAAAAAAAGCGATTAGCTGTTGTCCATGTCACATACGCAATTCCATTTATTTTTACCAAACGTAATCGCTTTGAACGTGATCGCCTTCAGTATCAATTTCAATTATGATTACGAATAAAGTTAGACAATTAACCTACAGGGAAGGGTTAAACGACAAACGTAAAAGGCTCTACTCACGGTCCAATCCGACTAGCAATTTGTTGCTGCAATCTGTTGCAAGGTAACTAATTGCATCGTAAATAGGCAGGTTACAGGTCGCATGCAACTTATCTTACAATGCAATTTGTTGCCTTCAAACAGATTGCACCAACAAATTGCTAGTCAGATTGTACCGTGAGTAAAGCTTTTAAACGACAGTTGTGATCTTAATAAACACTAATTATTTCATATTTTTATAGCAGACAAATAGAAAAGTTCTAGTTTCCCAAATTTTATAAAAAAAAATATTACTGTATCAATGAAGTCCTCGGAGGAATTAATCCTATAATCAACGTTATTACTGTTCATTTTTCTTGTATAATCTAATTGAGACAAAACCGTTACAATTATAGTAGTGGCACAGAAAACAAGCTAGAAAAATTAAAAAACGTTTTGTAAACAAACCTCTAATTGATAAAATAAAGAAAAAATAATTGCTCTTCATGTGGCACGCACATATACGAACATATACATCCATCAAAAATAGCAATTGGAGGCTTCTGTAGGGCCTCAGAAAACACCGAAGCTTTCCCGAACATTTCCCTGTGGCTGGGCCCCTCAGTGAGCTAGAACTTTCGACGAGCTGCAATATCTGCAACGACTGCAAAAAAGTTATTAAAAATTTGCTTTTAATCTCTATTTCAATATACAAAAGAAATAAGGTACAGATCGACCCCCATGATGATAGGCACTATATTTCTACATATAAAAGATATCATATTATCATAATTTCTAATACATTTTCACATCAACATTATATCAGTTGTCCACTGTTGGACATAGGCTTACAGCATAATATAACACCAAAGCTCGTGGCGGTGGTCGTGTCGCGGGTCGTTATATATTACCATTAAAACTTTTACTCTTTTATATCACATAGAAAGGTATTTTGCTGTCTATGTCTATTTTTGGAATATTTTTTATTAAGTAAGCTTTAAGACAATTCTGTAAGTTTTTCAATCTGAAATACGAATACAAATTCTATATAAAGCCAACAAAGAAAGATTCTTAGGCATACATTTTTCATTACTATTCCATTAGGATAAGAAATAAAACTGATCAATATTTTTTCTTAACTATAAGTATACGAATATTTTCCTCAACCTGACCGAGCTTATTATAATCTTATATTATTTTATGCAAATTTCTTGTCCGTACAACCTCCTGGGAAATCTATAATTCATATTACATGCAAAAAATCCAGAGAATAATAACATTGATTTTATTGGAAATAAAAGTTTTATGTAAAACTTCAAAGGGTCAACACTTGAAATTTTTATATTTTCTTTTATAATTTAAGTGAAGAATTTTAAAAAAAGACATGAGAAGAAATATTAATAGAACGAACACCTATATCGTATCGTAACTAATTAATCTGTGATCAAGAGAAAGCTTCCGTGAAGGATTAAATTGTATCAGATGTGTTATATCGTATAATACGATAGTAGATATAATAATATTATACTATAATACGAGCAATTTTTGTATAGGTATTTGTATTTCGCGTTCTCGAAAACGGCTCGAACAATTTGGATGAAATTTACAGTATAGGGGTTTACGGAGACGAAAAATCGATCTAGCTACATCTGAATTCTGGAAAAATTCGTTATCTCCGTGTTTTGCCGTATTTTCACACTCCTAAAATTGGTAATTTGTAATTTCGCAACGAAGTTTACATTCTCAATAGCATAGTGACTAGAACGTAGGTCTTCCACGCCTACATGCGCGGGCTCGAACCCTGCTATGTGGTCGGACTTTTTTTGTTTTTTTTTTCCTTTCTTTTGATCCGAGCAAAGCTCGTTCATCCTGTTACTTTTAATTGCGGCAGATGTACATTCAGCATAACATTTTATGTTAAGAATAAATTTATTGTCGGCCCATAAAAGACGAATCTCAAAGACCTCATCTATTTTCTTAAATTTAACGAAAAACTTAATTTGTCATTATAAGTGACTATTTGCTTTTCGTTCCTTAATTGGATAACTTAACAATACATGTGATCATTGTTTGTCCGTGTTAGTTGATTTTTCAGAGATTATGTAAAGTAACGCAGAATGTACGTCATGTGGCGCGTGACTTACCGACACCCTTTTTAGGGTGGCTTGCACCAACTATTTAACCTCCATTTAAGGATTTGTCACCTTGCTTGCACTAACTATTAAATAATTGGTGCAAGCGAGATGTCAAATCCTTAAATTTAGTTTAAATAGTTGGTGCAAGCCACCCTTAAAATATATAATATTCAGCGTTTACTGCTCCGTCCTCTCTGTCTTGTCAAGATAAAGCGTGAAGATATGTACTTATGTATGTATTCGGTGCTAATTAACATTTTCAAATATCGATAATAAAATTAGAGATGGGTTAAAATCGAGCACCTATTTAGTCGAACTCAAATTAACCATCCCCTTTTGTCGCCAAAACTGTTTAAAAAATAACCCTTTTCAAGCACAAATATCAAAACGATATTAAACATAAAACTCAACGATACTTACTTAGGAATAGTCGAAATAAAATTCTCTACTAATTAAAACTTAATTTGGTAATTTAAACGAATTTCGTTGCAGGAGAACATCTTCGCCTGTTTTCTTGACGGTCTTTTACTTGCCAACGTTAAAGTTAATTTCATCGCGTAATTAAAATATAATAAACGTAATGATAGAGATGTTTCTTTAATAACTTTTTCGTGTTCTTTGACTTCTTATTTCTAATTAACAGAGTACAAAAATGTCTTTTATCAAACATCAAAGTAGGTAAGATATACAGAAATAAATTTCATATTTATTTACGTACTCGCATACCTAGGCAAAAACGTGTGAGGAGAATGATGACATTTAAGGAGGCGAAGGAAGTATGTAAAAACGACGAAGCTTGGTACTCTGGCTTCTCTGACAACCCCGTTAGGGATACAGTGTGAAAATGTATGACATTATATGTATGTATTTATTTATTTATGCGACTCGCCAAAATGAGAATATATTTTTCTGGTTTAAGTACTCGTATGTTGATTCTTTTGACTCATCCTTTTTTTTGTAACGCAGGAGAAACTTAAACACTTGTACTCGGCCCCCTAGTTGTGAAACTGGGATATATGGGGCTTTTACCCACTAAAACTTCTGCAATGACCGACCCTGGCACGTTGTCGAGGGGCCCTGGAACCTCCTCCGGAACACACCAGAGCTTCTTTCGCTCTGTACCGGAGCCCTTCACAGGAGGTCAGTGTCAGAGCGAACCTGAATCCTAGCAGTGCCACGATATTACGGATCGCACACGCTGTTGTCCTCTTTAAGATCACATGAATGAACGACTGACTCCACTTTTACTACAAAAGCCCCTTTAGTCTGAAGCCTTATTCATTCCTCCTGGGCCTGCCCGTCCTGGGCTACAACAGAGCTACCAAACAGGAATTTCTTTGACGTCCTAAGGAACTTGGTAGATTTTACAAATGAGGTATGGTTAAATTGATCTTAATTGTGGAAGTGGATAAGTATGTAATTACCCGATTGCCCTTCAAGGGGGATAATGTTTTCGAGATTAATAATTCGAGAAAAATAATAACAGAAAATAATTATTAACGTCCTCACATCTTTCTAATTGGTTTAAAAGTTTTTCAAAATTATTGATTTTTATACTATGAACAAGACAAATGGGTCAACAGTCCACCTGAAGATAAGTAAAACCAAAAATGTTATGGCCTTCACACCGTCAAAGTCAAATCAATTTATTCAAGTAAACCCAATTGCAAGGTATTTTTGAACGTCAAATCTACTTTAGTTCGGTTCGAAAAAAAAACCTGAACACAGAAGAACCGACAAGAAACTCAGTACCACTGGAACACAATAAAAGAGGTGCTGCTGTTTGTTGTTTGGCGACAGATTTAGCAACTACTAAGACGGAAGTAATTCTTTTGGTGGACGTTTAAATCGTACCCTTTACGTTATTTAACAATCTTTCTTGTAATTACACCGCTTATTTGATACGTACGGTATCTGTTTCTTCAATGCATCAAAAAAAAAATCTCCAAGAATCGTATAATTTGTTTCGGGTTATACTTACTTGGTAGTGGTAGTAGTATTTTTCTAATTATAAATGAACAATCAACACTCACGGAGCTCGTACAACGTTACAGCCTCGTAGATTGTTTCTACGCTTGGTCAACGGCCATAAGTTAAAAAAATTTAGTGTGAAAATAATTAAAGCTTGCGATAGCTGAAAGTTAAAAGTAGTAGATAAAATTAAGAATTAACGAAACTATTACAGTTAAATTTATGTTCGAATTACTAATTCTTTTGTTCGTTTAAATATTTCGCTATATGTCATTTGCGTTGAATTAAACTTTGTGATAGCTAAAGGTAAAAAGTAATACATTTTTTAGAGAAATCATTACATTTAAATATGTACAGCAATTTTTAGTTCAAATTACTAATTCTGTTGTTCATTAAAATATTTCGCTATATAATCATATTTTCGTTGAATACGATAAACAATATTAAAATATGTAGTTGCTCACTATTAAAGCACATTTGCTTACACAAATATTACAGGCGCCATATAGACAATAATAATTACATTTTATTGAACGTATAATTTACATACGTACGATTAATTATTTATACGTACATTTGCTTTACATTTTTATTACATCTATGAACGCAAACAGTATATTTTATTACATAATTATGTATGATATAATGTAAGCAAAATTTACAGCACCTGTAAATGAACTGTGCGCAAGATATTGCTCGCTTTTAATAAATTTAGGATTTAATATCTAAATTAAATGCATGAACGTTGAAAAATTAATTTTAAGATATAGAACTAATTTTCATCTACTATTCAAATTTTACACTACGAGCTATTAGAGAAAACTCCCGTAACCACGGACAGCACCTAGACTTTGACACTTGAACTATTTCGCTATTCATTCATTTCAAAAACGGATGAAAAGGCGCAAAGTAAGGTGCCGATACACACCGCAAGACGCAGTCCGCCATTGATGTGCGAAGTTGAGGTGGGAGTCATCGATGTCTTTTTTTGGGAAAATACATTATGTTGCGTAAAATAGAAGTGAGTGTTATTGCTATGTTTTTATTTGTAAGTATTTGTGATAATGATGCTTACACGTAATATTCCATAAATAATCGGAGTTCATTAGAGTTTTTGTACATTGTATGTTGAGAAAGACGAAAGTGAGTGTTGTTCACGGTTTCGTGGCACAGCGTGAGAGGGGCTCTAATGCGTTCCCTGAGAGTCCCGGAGCCCTTCGACAACGCGCCAAGAACGATCAAGAACCACGAAAAGAGTTTTAGTAGGTAAACCCCGTATAACCGAGTTTCACCCCCAGCGGCTTGGGTATCTGTGTTCAGGTTTCTTCTGCATTACTAAAAAGGGAACTAGGTAATTGCGTAGCGTGTTTAGAGGACCACGACCGAGACTGTATTCAGTGCTCCAGCTACATAATCTTAAAGCATTTGCATACATCCCAGATTATTCAGATGCCCAATATATGTTATAGATATACGATGTTTCAAAGTCGTACGGCGCTGGTAGCTCAAAGTTCGTTCGTTACTAGGTGTCATTTACAATGATTGCAAAATATTTTACAAAAGTTTGATTTAATTTCTAAGTACGTTTATGCAGAGGTTGCATTTTGTTAACTTATTTTAATTTTAAACTTTATTGACTTAATTCATTAATTAATGAAGATACATTCTCGTGGCAGTTTATTTGTTAGGGACTTCTACCTATAGAAAGAACCGATTCTGAGTTAAACCTACATAAACGAATTCAGAAGAAACTTAGGTATAATACAAGTCAAACCATTAGTGAAATTTCTGAGATAGTATTATATGAAAAGTAGGAAATTATAAACATGCGTATAATTCGTGATAAAAGGTAAACAGTGAATGGAATAAAACCTGACAGGAGTATGTCGGACTTCAATGAATTAATTTATAGTTACGTAGCTATTTAAAAAAAGTATGTGTGGTCTCACGTACGCACATAGGAAGTTATAGTCTTTGATGTTTTTATGCAAAACTGACCACATATAAAAAGCAAACTGGCCACATATAATAAATGAAACTGGCCGCCTGAAATTAATGAAATAAAAAATAATAAATTATGTGCTACATCGGCGCGTGCAACTTCGTGACACGCTAAAAAATACACTCGTGATTTGTTTTTCCAAACGCGCCAAAAGTCAAAGTTAAAAAAATGGATCTAAAAATTTCTAATTAAACGGTTTTTCTTATTTCTGGTTTTAATTTTAAGGCTCAGTTGGCTTAAAGATGGCGGAATAAATAGTGACACATAAAAAAGACATAACGAAGCTAGTCGTATTTAGGCTACAGAACGCTACAAATTATGTGTATTTTTTTACGTGAGTTTTAATAGAGCTAAAATCATCGCAAAGTACATAGATATAGTAAAAAGACAGACTCTGGATCGCATACTTCAAACGACAAGAAATTTAAATAAGCTGACCTGTATATTTCTTATACGCTTACAAGTCTAGAAATTCACTGTTATATTAAACGATCAATATTTGTATACAGGATTAATTTAAAAATACTAATAACCTCTTAGTATTTTGTACTAAACATTATCCCCAATAACTTTTGTTTTAAGACTTCCAAAAATTCGAAAGCTTTTTCTTTTATAATACATAAATAAAAACACATTAAATGTTTCTGAAAATGTCACCTACTCTACCCAGTCGATAAAGCGTCTCACGCGCAGCGCGGCGCTGAGGCCCAGTGCGCTTGCACTGCACCATTGAAAATACGTACAGAGTAATTACGTTTCAGACAGTATAACAAAATTTAACAAATATTTTTTGACTACGACTTTTTTCAAAACTCGATACGTTTATCGAGTTTTGAAAAAAGTCGTAGAACAAAAGTTGTTAGATATGTTGACAGGAATTTTGCACTAAGAGATTATTAGTATTTTTTAATTAACCCTATATGTATATATACATATTTGATATCGCTTTTTCGAAAACGGCTCTAGCGATTTCTATGAAATTTACAATGTAGGGGTTGAGGGAGATGAGAAATCGATTTAGCATGGTCTGGGTTCTGGAAAAAATCATTTTCTTTGTTTTTCACACACTTAAACCTCTTAAACTCTAAGCTTCTAAACTTTTTAATTTTGCAGCAGAGTTTACCTTCTTAATAGCACAGTGACCGAGTGCAGGTCTACCGCGCTGAACTGCGCGGGTTCGAATCCTGCAATGTGGTCAGACCTTTTCTGTTTTTTTTTAATAAGTTGAAATAATATGTCTAAGTTCAGTTTGCAACAAATACCTAGTAAAAACACATATCACTTTAATAATGTACTTATAATAAGGAAATAAAATGAAAAATAATGATAAAAGTATAGACTTCATAAATTCAGACAGCCTGTTTCGTACTACGAAGTGAGACAAATAACCTCAGATAAAATATAGATGTGCGGGTGCTGTTTTCTAACGAAATGGCGACCGGTCAGCTTATATACAGGTGTCGTCGTGTGTGTCGTATATACAGGTAAGTCAGGTTATCTGATTTAGCTCATCGTTGCTGCTCCGACACGGCGTCTGGTTTTGGACTTATTTATAAATTCTATGGTTAAAAGTCATGGTGAAAAATCTGTTATTTATTTTCCTGAACAATGTTAATGTTAAATTTTTTGGACTTCCTTTATTTGAAGATGCTATGTTATTTAAAAGAGCAGTATTATACTTTTATACTTATATTTATACTAATATTATTCGAAAGAGAGTGAAACAAACAATTCTTTGTTTGCATTTTACGCGTTCACGCCTAAACTGCTGTATCGATTATGATGAATTTTGGTATAGAAATAGATGGGATCCTGGAAACGAATATAGACTGCTTATTCTTGCAAAAAAACTTATAGAGAGTGGGGTGAGAAGAGGTATAATTTTTGTATGAAACTTTTTATTACGTCGTCCGATTTGCTTCAAACTTTGCAGAATGATTGTTTATAATTAATAATTCAAGTAACTATATTTGTTTTTCCAAACTACTCTTAAAAGGCGGTGAAATGGGGTTGTAAAGATAATGTAGAGAAATCGTATTCACGAAGCTAAAACTTGGTAGATAGGCAGTTGATAGATAGTAGACATCTGCTAAAAAAGAATTTTTCAAAATTGACATCATCTGATTTGGTTGAAATTTTGCAGAAATGTTTTGGAAAAAGATGGTGAAATGGTAAACACTTTCCCCTTTTCCCATACCTGTTAAAATAGTAACCAGAATTGGTTGACAAAATCAACATTAACACGAACGAAGCCGCGGGTTCAAAATTAATATGACTAAGTTTCAATTTTGAGAAAATTCGTTTTCTTTATATTTTCACAGACTTAAAACTTCTAAACTCTTCTGATTTCACAACAGACTTTACCTTCTCAATAGCACAGTGGCAAGAGCGTACACCTACCAAGCTAACGCGGGATTTTTTGTTATTTTTTTGGTAAGACACAGAGTAAAACTCGGTCGCCCAAATATTGTTATATTATCTGTCCGTTATTACACAGTGAAACTTTATATATCGAATAAGCCAGTTATCAGACATTTTGCCAGAAAACAGAGCTGCAGGAGTTGATATCATTCCTTGCAACGAAACCTCTATTTCAAATTTTAATATTTTTTCTATATGACGAAATATTTATTATAATTTTATTTATACTTAATATTTCTGGGTCTGCCACTAAATATTAAATATGAATTTCGTCATATAGAAGCGCTTCATATAGAAGATAACTTCATAGCAGAATCATTTAGAGTTTCTCATTCAAGAAATCACCCTTTGACGTCAACTTTATTAACTATTAAAATTGAACAGGCCTGTATAAATTCTTTAAAACGCAAGCGCACTGATCCTTGGCCAATGAGTGCGCGGGAAGGCAAAATAGCTGAGATTATCTCTGATTTTTTCCGCTCCCTTTCTAGAAGCTAAAGTATTGTTAATGATGTTATTAATTAAACGAAAATGTGGATATTGTTTATAATTGGAATAATTAAAATTGCATTTTGAAATTTAGGTGAAAAAATCGGAGTGTACCTAATTTCAGCGGGCAACGGAAATTACGTCATCGATGTAACACACCATGAAGTTAGCAACGAAAGTTGCGCACGTCGATCTTAACACAACATGAAGTTAGCAACGTAGAGAGTTCACATTCCAAGTAATATGTTACAAACGTTTTCATTTTTATTTTGTTCATTTCAAACAGCCAGTTATAATTTTCTTCATATGCACATAGTTATAATTTATATTTCATTTATTTCCAGCGGCCAGTTTTAATTTTCTATTCACGCCAAAGAAGTATAACTTCTGACGACTTTTTGGCGGGAACGGGAGAAGTGAGGTTGTCATTTTATTTAGATTTTCTATTTTTTACATTTTTAGGAGTTTTAAAGTACAACAGTGATAGTATATTGTGTTTTAAAGTTCTGTGTAAGTGACAAGAATGGAGGAGATCTAAATAAACATGTTTAGCTGAAGTATTCGCGCTCTTCCAAGAAGTCCTTTATAACTTCAGTAAAGCCTACTATCACTTTACTGGAGGAGTTTTATGATAAGAAAAAACTAATTTACTTGTGATTCTACACTATGGATTACTTATTAATACGTGAAATTGGCAAATACGCTAAACTGTGCGCCATGCCATGGGAAACTTCGTTTCCCTAACTTTCGACTCATATTTACTTGGTCAATGGCTAAATGCAATCTGCGAAGCCAAAACAAAGAGAAAAAAAAACTTCTGACATACGTTGATAAGTACATGCGCGCTTTTTTTTAAAACGCCTATATCTGTTTGTATTTCAGAAGTCAATGTTCAGTGATATTACCGGTCTTCATGTATGACTGTCAGTCCTGTGCCCTTAAGAGAAAGCACGCGTTTGAAAATAGGGAAATATAGAGTTATAAAATAATATATACAATATGCAATTACTCAAAAGAATTAAATATTAACAGGAATAGAAATATTAATAATAAATAATAGGTAAATGGAAGGAAACACATCATTAAGCTTGAAACCAATCATTTTTATTCAAGCAAAATCTATCACGGTTTAGAATGAATCTGCACTGAGAAGAACCGGCAAGAAACTCAGTCAAGTATTATTGTTAAATAAAGTATCGAAATATAAACAATTACACTTTACTAATTTTTATTACAATGATTGTCTCTCTAAAACATTATATTCTATTATCATATCATATTATCCATAATGCAAATATCACAATACTAGGTACACACTATAACATCATATTATATAACAAAATGAATAACTTAATATTCTATTTGGATATTTATCTGCTTAGCTCTAGTGTCCCGACAGCAACGTGTCATTCTGTAGTTACAATCACTATTGGAAACTACCTTCCCACCACTTTAATCATAACTCGTATCAGTATAAGTTATATTTCTTTTGTACTTTATAAATATATCCATACTAGGTATATGTAATCCATAATTAATAGCTATTTATTAATATATAAATATAATAATACTGATTATCACAGACAACACATAGTTGCAAAGAGTTACGAAAATAGGGAGCTATTATGACTTTCAATGATCACAATGACCCTTTATTGTTTCATAAATAACTATTCGAGTATTAAATCGATATATAAAGGTAACAATATTAAAATAACAATATATAGTTCATTATTATCAATCAAATATACATTTCAATGAAGTATGTATCTATGTAATAATATATATATATATATAGTACATCATTATCTAACACACGCATCATTCATTCAACTTAAAATGTACCAGACTGCCATAATCGCACTTTAGTAATTTGCAATAAAATGGGTGCACTAGAACAACTTCACTTTTAATTCCTGTCTTTAACAGCAATATAATATTTGCAAATGTCAAGTAACAAAGACATAATAAAAGTTTTCCTGCCCTTATCTGTTCCATTCTCATGCATGTGTCTTTTTCCGTCTTAAATATTTACAAACACAGAAATTTAGCAACAAAGAGCAGAAACGGTACGGGACTGACATAAAGATAATAAAATATGTTAGAATATCACCTACCTTTAGTGATACACGTTTATTTCCCACGAGATACTACCCGCATATAATTTACATAAAATGCCTAATGCCGTATTGTCCATAACATAAAACCAAGGTTTTTACGACCAAAATTCATAATTTGTTTACAAAAAACGTCGAATTTTGGGCTGTTGATATATCTTTTCTGTTGTAGATAATTTTTCGAGTATTAATTCTCGGAAAATGTAAGCGCAAAAAGACATACAATATTAGTTTAATTTCAAGTGAGAAGTTATGTACTCGTATACCGCTGCAATAAATAGAAATTTTGTGAGTAAATAATCCACGCGAATTATTTTCCCAAAAAAAATGTTGACATCTATGCATAAATAAATAAATGTTTGTGGTGACATATAAAATATTCACTATTTTAAACAACCATATGTCATAAAATAAATAACAAATATTTTGGGAAAAAACAGTACAAGACAGACAAGAGCATGCCCGAGCAGTTCCATCACAATTTCGCGCAAAATAAAACTCATGAAATAAAAGCGTTAAATTAATATCAAAACAAAAAGTTTGTTAAAATACCCTTTTTTCTTGTTTTTAATTCCAGGTTACCCGTTTACGACTCTTCACTAAATTTCAGTTCAGATGTAAAAATACTCGTCTTTAACAAATAAATCATTGGTGACATGCAGTTAGGCAGAAACGACGAAACTACTTACCAATTTCATTAACGTGTTTATTCTAAGGAACTTTTTTGCTTATCAACCGACTTCCAAAAAAGAAAGAGATTCTCAATTCGGTTGTATGTTTTTTTATCATCTTTAATTGTTAGCGCGTCGACAGAATCAGCTCGATCGCGCCTTTCTCTATTCCGTCGTCAGACATATATAAATTTCTGAAAGACAAGTTTCCGATTCCAATTAAGTATTTGTGAACGAATATATTACGTGATATAACACCAAACATTGTAATAGTGACTCGGTTGTCATCTGTCACTGTGACCGGTGGTCTATGATCATTCTAATATTGACGTCGGAGCGGCTCGCACGTATTATACGTGTTCGGTGGAATATAAATTTGAAGAATCCTAATATACCTAATCAGTCTTAGATATTTCACGAGCTTTGTAATCACAACTGTTCCTGTTAATTGACGTTAAAATAGACTACGTTATCCCGTCTTTATTTCTAAGAAAATCTCCTTGCCCGATAACCCACGCAAGACATGAAAGATTATACATATTACTGTGCCTTTCATGCTTATATGTTTATTAGTTTTTATTTATTTGTAAAAAGTATGATTCATAAAACATAGCAGGTGGAAACTGGACAAAACTAGCACAAAACAGAAAAACGGAGAGTTAGAGGAGGTATATACCTGCAATGAAACTATGATTATAATATTATTATTATATAATATTACTAGCTGTACCCGCGACTTCGTCCGCGTGGAAAAATATTCCTTGACCTCTTTAGGTTACTGAGGTTACCCGAGGTACTCATATTGTTGGTGTTAAAAAAAAGTTATTCTCTATAATGGAACATCTGCCATATTAGATTTATGATGACGTCACATATACAAAAACCTGCGTCTTCCATTTCATTCGATACCCATATTGTTAGTTTTGAACGAAAAAATTATTTCCTTCTATGGAACATCCGCCATATTTGATTTATGATGACGTCACATATACAAAAACCTTCTCCTGCGTATTCCATTTCATTTGATACCCATAGTGTTGGTAATGAACAAAAAAATTATTTACTATTATGAAACATCCGCCATATTGGATTTATGATGACGTCACATGTCCAGAAACGTTCCCCTGTGTATTTCATTTCATTTGAAACCCATATTGTTGGTGTCGAACGAAAAACTTATTTCCTATTATGGAACATCCGCCATATTGGATTTATGCTAACGTCGCATATACAAAACCCTTCCTCTGCGTATTCCACTTCATTTGACACCCATATTGTTGGTATTGAACAATACTCCGAGAAACCTAGAACATGACACCCATGTATATCTATAAAAAAAAAAATATTCGCCATCTTGGATTACAAAATGAACATCATTTTCGTAATCAGCACCCCGAGGTACTTATAATTTGACAGCCATATCGATTTGTCCAAAAAAGTAATATTCGCCATCTTGGATTTGAAAATAAAAGTCATTTTCGTAATCAGCACCCCGAAAAACCTAGAACTTGATACCCATATCGATTTATCCAAAAAAAGTAATATTCGCCATCTTGGATTTAAAAATTAACATCATTTTCGTAATAGCACCCCGAGAAACCTAGAATATGATACCTATGTCGATTTATCCAAAAACATAATAATCGCCACCTTGGATTCGAAAATAAACATAATTTTCGTAATCAGCACCCCAAGAAACCTATAATGTGACACCCATATCGATTTATCCAAAAAAGTCATTTTCGCCATCTTGGATTCGAAAATGAACGTCATTTTCGTAATTAGCACCCCGATAAACCTAGGATATGACACCCATATCGATTTATCCAAAAAAAGTAATATTCGCCATCTTGGATTTGAAAATGAACGTCATTTTTGTAATCAGTACCCCGAGAAACCTAGAACATGACACCCATGTAGATTTTTAAAAAATAATAATATTCGTTACCTTGGATTACAAAATGAACGTCATTTTCGTAATCGGCACCCCGAGATACTTAGAATTTGACACCTATATCGATTTATACAAAAAAGTAATATTCGCCATCTTGGATTTGAAAATGAAAGTCATTTTCGTAATCAGCACCCGAAAAACCTAGAATTTGATACCCATATCGATTTATCCAAAAAAAAGTAATATTCGCCATCTTGGATTTGAAAATGAACATCATTTTCGTAATTAGCACCCCGAGAAACCTCGAATATGATACCTATGTCGATTTATACAAAAAAATAATAATCGCCATTTTGGATTCGAAAATAAACATAATTTTCGTAATCAGCACCCCGAGAAACCTAGAATTTGATACCCGTATCGATTTATCCAAAAAAAGTAATATTCGCCATCTTGGATTTGAAAATGAATATCATAACATTCGCCATATTGGATTTATGGTGACGTCACATATATATCTACCTTCCCCTGCGTATTCTATTTCATTTGATACCCATATTGTTAGGGTTTAGCATTATAAAGTTCCCCTATAAAGTTTCATCCCCTTTTTCACCCCTTTAGGGGTAGATGTTTGATAATAAAGAAAACTATGTTTTTTTAATGGAAAAGGTGTATCTCTGTACCAAATTACATCTTAATCGGCTCAGCGGTTAAAAATTTCCCCTATAAAGTTTCATCCCCCTTTTCACCCCTTTAGGGGTAGATTTTTGATAAAAAAGGACTGTTTTTTTTTTAATAGAAAAGGTGTATCTCTGTACCAAATTATATGTTAATCGGTTCAGCTGTTAAAAATTTCCCATACAAAGTTTCATCCCCCTTTTCACCCCTTTAGGGGTAGATTTTTGAAAAATAAAGTAGCCTATGTTCACCCCCGGGTGTCAAACTATCTCCATACCAAATTTTATCAAAATCTGTCGGGCGGTTTAGCCGTGAAAACCGAACAGACAGACAGACAAACAGACAGACAGAGAGACTTTTGCATTTATAATATTAGTATGGATAGTATGGATTATATTAGGTCTTTACCTATGAAATTGCCGTTTAGTATACAAAAAATTAGTCTTTTTTTTACATTTTTTTTATTTCTATAAATCAAATTATGCACCCATGCTATCAATGAATCTCTGCCAGCGCGGTGATAATTTTTCAATGCCCTTCTTGAAAAAGTCACGTGTACGGGAGGTAACAAACTCTTCAAAGGCATTTTGCACTGCCTCTCGGGTATAGAACTTTTTTCCTGCCAAGAGGTTGTCCAAATGGAAAAAGTAGAAGTCTGTCGGCACAAGGTCGGGTAAGTACGGTGGATACCACAAAACTTCCAACCCTAGCTCTACTAACTTAGAGATCGTCTGTTTTGCCGTGTGAGCACGAGTGTTGTTGTGCAGCAGCAGCGGGGACCAGGATTAGCCAAGGCTGGCCGGAGATTTGCGAGTTTCTCCATCATTGTGTCCTCACAGTACACATTCGCAGTAAAACTCATGCCATTTGGTAAGAAGCTGTGATAAATTACCGGTGATAAAAAACCGACACTAAAGCACCAAACAGTAACCATCGCTTTTCTAGGGGTAAGTTTTCGTTTGAGAGCATTGACTAGATGCTGAACCAGGGTCTAACCAACATGATAACCGCTTACAATTGTCAAAAAGAATATATTTTTCATTGTAAGTGACAATGCGGTTCGAAATCCCTTCGTTTTTGTGTTTATTAAGCAACGCAAAGCATACCTCAACGCGTTCGTCGCGCTGCCGTTTGTTCATTTCATGTGGCACCCACTTATCAAATTTTTTTACCTTGCCAATTTGACGCAAATGGACCAATATTGTTTTGATGCTATTGTTTTGACCATCGAAAGCTGCTGCTAACTTAGCAGTAGATTGAGTATCGTCAGCTTCCACTATCGCCTTTAATTCGTCGTTATTAACTTTAGTTTTCGTTCGACCACGGCGTTCATTTTTCTGATAATAATTTCCATGTCGAAAGTGTTTAAAGTTAAACCAATAACGGGTCGGGCGTTCGTTTGTAGTGTTCACTCCGTGCACGTCGTTAATGTTGTGAGCCGTTTGTGCCGCATTGCTACCGCCACGGAACTTTTATTCTGTAATTACTCGTGTTTTTATTGTGTCCATAGTGATGAAAAAGATACAAATGTAGTGAAAACAAAACACTAATCAATAAACAAATGAATGAATTTGAAAATAAAATTCCATATTTTCAAAATAAAATTCATTTGTATTTAGAATTTATTGCCAGCCGTGCACAAATTACATTTCAAATGACCAGTATTGTAGAATGGCAACTTCGTAGCTAAAGACCTATTATAATATTATCTATTATGTAATATTATTATATAATATTACATTATAATGTTAATTCAGATATTTAAAACTACGTCGTTATTTCTAAATTAAAATTTACGTACATACATATTATCTTCACGCTATATCCCTAACGGGATACAGAGAAGACGGAACGCCAAGCCTAGCGGTCCTTACATACTTCTTTCTCTTCCTCAAACCTCATCATTCTCTTCACACATTTTCGGCTAGGTATGCGAGTGCTTCTGACATTTGCTTTAGCTAACACTCTGGCTATTTGATCTTCATAAGACAGCCTTGGTCTTCCTTGGCTTCTTTTACCACTCACTTTTGCTCTATAGATTTTCTTCGTCAATCTGTCATCACTCATTTTTACCATCTGCCTGAACCATCTTAGCATTCCTTTCTTCATTTTTACAATAACATTGTCGTGCAACCCTGTCATACTGCGTATCTCTTCATTGCTTATTTTATCCGCGAGGGTAACACCGAACATATTTCTAAGAGATCGCATTTCTACTGCTTTTATCTTACTTTCACTCGATTTCGGACATATCCAGGCCTCACTACCGTACAATAAATTTAGAACCAACACCGCATTGCGTATAGCCATTTTTACCGAGCCTACTAATGCGGACAGAGCATCGTGCAGTTTATTGTTAGCTGCTACCCGTCTCTCCACATCCAACTTACATCTTCCATCCCTCTAAAACGCACTCCCCAAATGTTCAATTTCGGTTACTTCAAATTCATATTCAATCCTTTCACTTCACAGTCTTCTTTCATGCACGTACGTAGTGTATCCAACTCCCCTTCTGATGGTGCTATAAGCACAGCATCGTCAGCATACAAAAGGCAGCTTACCACTGTACCATCACATATCATATCACTCATACTACCTTTCAACGTCTGGAGGCAACTGAAAATAGAGCATGAAAAGCCAGGCAGACATCACGCAGCCCTGTCTGACGCCTGAAAAGTCTTCGAACCGGGGCGACAATTCACCATCAATCCTTACACAGGCTCTGTGGGCTCGATGTAATAACCTTACAGCCTGCAGTAAGGGGCCCTCCACGCCATACTCGGGCAGAAGACACCACTCAATTTAAAATTGAAAACTATTTTAACTTATTCTCTTTATTCATTAATAATAAATCAAGGAACAATAGATCTTATTATTATTATTTATTTAACTGTACCTCACAGCATAATATTGTATGTATTATGCAATAAATAAATATAAAAAAATCCCTTTAAAAAAAAAGATTTAAAAGGTTCAACATTTTTACACTGTAGGTGTATCAACTCGAATGATATACAAAGACAGTAATAAAACTTTTGCTACGGTAAAAATACTTCTTTTAATAAACATTGACGTCACGAAATGAACTTTACGCTTCAGTCTTACTTTAAACTTTAATCTTATTATAAACCAGTGCTCGGTTCTATTAGCGCCGTAATACCAATTGATCGTTATGAGATTTAAACACAACTTCACGCTGTTACTCATTCAGGGTGGACATTAAATCAAAGGGCAACGCAATCGCACCTTGATCACACCTTGACGCCGTTACTAACAATAAGGCACGTAACCTTTGTAAAATTAAAGGTACATACAATGAAGGCCTTGTACATCATCAAATTGTGTAAATTGATTAGACGATACCCTGACAAATTTCCACTTAGACCTGATTTTAAGAGCAAGAGATTACAAGCCCAGCAGAAACCAATACTGGCTATACCCAAAGGCAGAACGGCAAATTTTAAGAGAAGTGTGAGGTTTAATGCCGTCATGGTGTCCAACAAACTTCCTTCAGACATGAAGGCCCTTCCGGACCTTAAAATTAAAAATGAGTTGAGCCTTTTTGGTGGAGAAGTGTCCCTATAGTTTAAACGAATTTCTTTACATTTAGATCGATTTTCTGAAAATCTTGTGATTGAGATTTTACCGAAATTTGAAGACACTGAAATGGCGATATCGGGACGGTGGACATAATATGTATACATGAACAGAGAATGTACAGAAAAGAAGGCCGACTCTCGCCTTCTGCGTAACAAAATTGCCTACTTTCGGCTGGATACGTGGGGTCATTGTGTTGGGTGTAAGATGCGGAGAACATGATGTTTTGTCATACATTTAGTACATAATAAACTAGATTTGACGTTTAAAAACACCTTGTAATTGGGTTTATTTGAAAAAAAAATAAAAAAATAAAAAAAAAAGTAAGATTTACTAATGGCAAAACGAAAGCAGAGTGGCTAGACAAGTAACAAACGCTTTGTAAAATCAAAACGCTTGCTGGTGTAATTGGTCGTCAAAAGTGCTATGCTACGTTTTACGAGTATGCGGCGGTTTTCACGCGATTTTCATTTTCGTTTGATTTAATACAAAGTTAATGACGATTGACAGCCAATTTAAAATTCGTTATGCTAGATTACGTGGTATTTGTCGTTCTATTCGACTAGCGTTTACGACAATAGAGCCACTTGTCTAGGCCGCCAAATAGTGACAAGTTGGTGGCACATCGCTAAGCTCTAATATTTTCTTTCTCTGTTCTACCAGCACGGTATAAAGAGATTTTTGATTGTAACTGCACGTAGGTTTGGTCACTGTGCTGCCTAATGGAAAGAAATGATGAGACCGAAAATGAATCACGCTTGCACAGAAGGTCATTCACTCTAGTCTTGAGAACGTCCAAGTTGTGGATACTAGGTAACAACGACGTAGGACTGGTGTTCCATGGGTGTTCCTAACCTAAGCAGTACACATTATACAAAACGAAGCTATTCGCTTCAACTTTTATAATGCGTACTGCTTAGGTTTGGAACATCTTTCCTGCGTAATAAGTTCACAGCTCGTTAGAGACACCCAGCACCCGACCAGCTCCGCCTCGCCTCGTGCGGTTAGAATTCTTTACATGGACTACTATGGATATGCGCTCACTGACATTAACGCGGATATCTTTAGTGCGTTATTTTGCCAGGATGTATAGATTTCTAATTCTGAATCGTCTAAATGTCTTTCTGTTGTCTACCGTAATCGCAAAATAGCGTTAAGATAGTACATAATATTATGTCGTTTATAGACACGCAATTGAGGTGTTGTCTAAAGAATTATTTATTATTATTTGTGAATGCTTTGTCGGTAAATTATAATGTATTAATAAAGATTTATTAATGAAGTATTAAATATGTATTATTTTTTATGAATACTTTGGTCGGTTAATGATTATTTGTTCTTATAGATTTATAAAGGTATATTTATTAATGAATATTATTATTAGTGAATACTTTGTTATTGAAATAAAATAATGTTAAAAAAAGCGCCAGACAATACACATCGATCATATTGTCTATGACGACGACGACTATGGACGTCATCTAAGTCACCAAGAATAGAGACAATCTAAAAAATTTCGTTTATTAAATTCACCCAACTGAGAAATTGAATCCGGAACCTTTGACATTTGGATGTAACACCGAAACCACTGCGCCACGAGATCGTCGTGATTGTTCATCATTTCTAGACTAGATTTCTACTGATTTATTTATTATGAAACATTATTATTTCTCTGACTAGCCCGTTGGGGATACAGCGTGAAGATATATATGTATGTATTATTATGATACTTTGTCGGTAAACTGAAGTTGACTGAAGGTACCAAAGAGCATTTTATTCGAATAAAACAACAGCATTTCTAAAGTAGATACTTTGTACTCTCTCAACATGCATTTCGTAATTACAACGGTTATACGGTTATATTATCTATTACACGGTTTTGTAATTCACAGCGGAACGATTTATATTGTATGTTTACAACTATTTCTTCTGAACACAACCAATATTTATTAGAGTTTCATAAACCGTGTGTACCTACAATCAAAGTTTACTGTCGTGCTTCCAAGTTTAACATGTATTTTTCTTAATCAGAATCATTGTTTTACTCTATGTATATAATAAAAAGTTAATAATTAAAAAGTAGCTACGTTATCAAACTATTTTTTAAGCACTATGTGATCTTGAAAAATAATTAAAAATTGATCTTAGCTCCTGAATTATCACAGACAGACCCGGCATTAACAGGATTAATTTGTATGGCTTCTGTCCCTTGTTGATTTGGTTTTATTTTCATGGACATGGTAATTCAACGGATAACAAAACATACATACATTTCTATCCCATGTCGCCTTGTTATAGCATTTTTTTATTGTTTTCATTTTACCCTTCACATGAGGAATTGGACATTTGCAATATTTTGAAATAATTACAACTAATTAAATAACATAACTATGAAAATGATATTTGGTTTCTCATTTCATTGACTTCATTCTGTCAGTTGCAATACACGATTATATTAATTATTGGTTTTAACAAAAAAACATAAGCTAAAGAAACCTCTTTTAAAATAGAGATTTAAAATAGAGAAAGCCTCTAAATTTTCTACATAGATTAAATTAAACACAAACTTCAAAATTCCAGTTGGATTTTTTAAAATTAATTATAATTTTTAATATAAACGAAAATAAGTCTTTTCTTGTACGGCCTTATATGACATAAGCTAGCGCGCGTACGCGTTTATATGGGGTATGTGTGCGTTACGGGTAGAGGATTCGACCCCGGGATCCCGAAAATCGGGATCCCGTATTCTTGTGCAGCTTATTGGCGATTCATGTTCTCAAACGGTTCCGTGAAGCTGTTTCTTGTTGGCGGAAAAGCGCGTTTAGCTCCTAACAAGCCACATCCATACCACGACTAAAGCTCCAAGCAGCTTTAATCGTGTGTGTGTATGTGTCGGTCACAATGTCCACGCAAATGCAATTTATTATTGGTCTGCTTCGACCACTGTTTTAAGTTGGATTCGAAGTGATGCACGAGCATTTAAGTCATTTGTTGCAAATTGTATTGGTGAAATTACTGAGATAACAAATGTTAATAATTGGAAATTTGTGCCAGGTGGTTTGAATGTCGCAGACGACGCGACCCGATTTAAAGATTGAGATATCAACTTGAAACTTGGATCTCAGGACCTCGTTTTTTATTATTGTCAGCCACTGAATGGCCTTAAGAACCATCAGTTTCTGAAACTTCACCTGCTTTAGAGGAGCTCAAACCCTGCAAAGCGCTAGTGGGGTTAATACATCTGCTTCAGCCACATCTGCATAAAACTTTATCGATTATACCAGATCCCTCGCGCTTCAGTGATGCGTTTGGTACGTGCAGCCGCGCACGTTTATCAATGCGCATATAAGTTTGTCTCTTTTGATACGATTTAAAGATTCTAATTCCAAATCTTGTTCTAATGTTCCGCCTTTGCAGCTTCTATTTTTGACCGCAAGAGACATACAAAAAGCAAAGACTGCTATTCTTAGGAAGTCGCAGATAGACTGTTTTAGTCAAGAATTGACTCTGTTGCACGACTCCAAGCCTTTGCCCAAATCAAGCAAACTGCGTCCCCTATCCCCGATACTCTATGACGTTGAATTACTTAGATTAAATAGCCACATCAGGCACATGCGAAGCGTTGACTATAGTATCACGTCACCGATTATTTTAGACGCTCGTCATCCTGCTTATCAGCTACTACCATATCAAAACGGCACATGCTTTCAATGGATTGGGTTGCAATGAGATAAAACAGCGATGCTGGATTTTAAGATGTCGTAGTGAAGTCCGTATGATCGCCAAGAGACGCGCGTTTTGTGTGAAACGTAACGCAGCGCCTTAGATTTCACCAGTGGGTGACCTGCTGGAGGCACGTCTTGACCACCATGTTCTTGACCAACATTTTGGCCCCATGGATACAACAGTTAGCCGATATAAAAAAAACGCCGGATAGCACTTTTCACATGCATGACGAATCGCGCAATCCATCTAGAGATCGTCGCAAACCTGTCAGCAGATTCTACTATTTCAAGTATACGTCGTTTTATGGCACGTTGAGGTGTTCCGAATAAGATTTTATCTGACAACAGCAGATCGACGATTTTCCCCAATGGGGCTAATCACCAATTGACGGAATTTTACAGCCAACCCGTACAGAATTTTCCCGCCGACAATAAATATGAGTGGAGCTTCATTACACCTGCGTCACCTTTCATGGTAAGTTGTTGGAAGCGTCTGGTGCGGGCAGTCAAGACTGCCCTCTTTGCAACGTTGAATGAAAAAGCCTTGAGGGAAGAACTTTTTCATACACTTCTTCTGGAAGCAGAGGCGTTGGTAAATTCGAGGTCTTTGGCATATGTTACCCAAAACGAAGAGTGTGAGAGCCATATTCCGTTCCATTTTTAATCGGGACATCCTTAAATCAACAATTACCGGCTCGTCTTGATGATGGAGTGTTTTCCCTATGAAATGAGTGGCAAAAGGTTCTCCTACTCTCCGAACATCTCTGAAACAGGCTCAGAAAATATTTACTTGTTCTCAAACTGAGGAGCCAACAGGGAAGCCAATTCCAGAATTTAGAGGTAGACGATATCGTTTTTGTTGTTGGCCCTGATCTGCCAAGGGGAGAGCGACCTGTGGGTCGAGTGATTAAAGTGTATCCAGGCAAAGACTGAGTGGTGCGAGTGGCTGACATGGTCACCAAAGGAGGTACGTTGAAGAAACCAACACGAAAACTAGCCTTACTACGTGAAAATGTAATAACGGGATGATGTTACAAATTCTTTTGTGATTACCTTTATAAGACTATAGGGACATTGTAAGTGTGTTAGAAAAGACGAATCAGCAGTTTCGTGTGGAAGCGCGAAGTATGTTAGCGTTGACGGCAGTTACTGCGCACTGTCCGATTGGTATGAACGTGATCAATATTGGAGTTCAGTTGGAAAAATAAATTGTAAGTGAAATTGTATATCTGGGGAGTGTGTGTTTGAGGAATGGAAGATGTGAGTTCGATGTGGAGAGATGGGTAGTAGCTGGCAATAAACTGAACAGTGCTCTGTTCGCATTAGTAGGAAGTGTGAATAAATCTAACTCAGCCAAAATGGCCACACACAATGCGGTGTTGGTTTCAACTTTATTGTACGGTAGTGAGGTTTGGATATGCCCGAAATCGAGTGAAATAAAATAAGATAAATGCAGTAAAAATGCGATCTCTTAGAAATATGTGTGGTGTCACCCTTGCGGACAGGATAAGCAATGAAGAGATACGCAATATGGCAGGGTTGCATGACAATGTTATTGTAAAAATGAAGAAAAGAATACTTAGATAGTTGTGATGGTCACATTAAAAGAATTAGTGATGAAAGACTGATGAAGAAAATCTACAGAGCAAAAGTGAGAAGTAAAAGAAGCCACGGAAGACCATGGCTGACTTATGAAGATCAAATAGCCAGTGTTAGCCGATGGAAATCTCAAAAGCACTTGCATGCCTAGCTGACAATATGTGAGGAGAATGATGAGATTTGAGGAAGCGAAAGAAGTGCATAAGGGCCGCAAGGCTTGGCGCTCCGTCCTCTCTGATTACCCCGTTAAGGATGCAGCGTGAAGATATGATGATGATGAAGATCAATAGGTTTCCGCATTTTAAAATTGACAATAATAAAATTAATAACAAAAAAGTCAACAGAAAATTGTTTAGTTTCATGTCTAGTCTATTTGTCGTACATTTATGTATGTATAGAGGTATACGCGCGTGTAAATAATCAATTGCATGTGTCTGTTGCCTGTATTTGAACAATAGGTCCCAATTTCTATTATGTATGTATAATAGAAATTATAATAGAAATTATACATATCTTCATGCCGTATCCGAAACGGAGTAGTCAGAGAGGACGGCGCATCAAGTATCCCAGTCCTTACATACTTCTTTCGCCTCCTCTAATCTCATCATCTTTCTTACGCACTTTCACCAAGGTTTGCGATTTCTTTTGATATTTCCGTCAGCTAACGCTCTGGCTAGTTGATCCTCATAAGCCAGCCTTGCTCTTCCGTGGCTTCTGCTATTACTTAATTCCTTTCTTTGTCAATCTTTCATCACTCATTCTTTCTATGTGCCCGAGCCATCTAAGCGCTCCTTTCTTCATTTCTACAATAATACTGTCGTTCAGCCCTGTCATATCGCGTATTTCTTCATTGCTTATTTTATCCGCGAGGGTGATACCGCATGCACACATTTCTAAGAGATCGTGTTTCTACTGCATTTATCTCTCTGATCACTTTTAATCGATTTCGAACATATCTGGTTCTCCTCCTTTGTGCGCACCATGTGGGACGGAGCCAACAAAGTTAGAGCGTACCCCGAAAGCGACGGACCAGTTCATCTCCGCTGGTGTGTGCAGAGCGCAGTTCGGCGTCGTGGACCGCCACTCAACACGCTGTGTTCGCACGCTTCGCAGTGGAAAGTGAAAGGAGGAGTGCATAATCGGTACATAAGTTAAGTATGTCAATAATTAATAGGAAACATTGTGAAGGAAAAGAACGAAGAGACGAAGAAGAATAAAATATTCTTCTTGTTCTATCAAGTGAAATTCTAAAAAGTTAATGAGAACACTAAAATAGCATTTGTTAGTCGTTTGGCTCAAGGTAAATTCGAAATGTCATTTTCAATTTTGTAAATCGCGTTCTATCGGATAATATTAACAGTTTTTCTTAGAAGTTCAGCATAAAATATATACAGTAGATAGTATTCAAAAGTATTTTCACAATTACACATTTTTTTATTTTACAATATCCGTAGCATACAAATACTAATCCAAATAAAGTATCCACTTTCTCGTTAAATGCATAATAGTAGCACTCCTATGAAATGATTGTATTCTATTGAAACTATAACTACAATATTTTTAGACCTTATAAAATATTTTGAGCACGACTGTACTAATAAACGATTTTCTACATTTTCGGTTGGGTACAATAAACTGTTACTTTATTTTATCTCACCCAACTTTATTGTAAAAATTAATTAAAACCCATACTCGCTATTTTTTTTTAATTAGCGTTCACAAGGTAACTTAAGTATACCTACTGTAATAAAGACCGGCAACGCATCCGTGATTCCCTAGACGTTGCGGGTGTCCATGGGCGGCGATGATCATTTTCCATCGGGTGACACGCTTGATCGTTTGCCCCCTCTGATATAAAAAAAAACTTTAACGAGAAAACTAGCTGACATTTAGAGTAAATAACCGAATTTATTGCATCATTAAAAGTGAAAAAACAATGTCAGTAGCAAATGGTAAACAAATATTAAAACAAACTGTTTATAAAAATCAAAATGCCGTAATCATGAAGTGTTTTCCTATGAAGGGTTATGTTATTCGACATTGACATGGTGATACTTGGTCAATAATTTGTAAACAAAATTCCGACTCATAAAACGTGCAACAACAGTGTGTGTTGCGACACCATGACGTCGGCTGGTCAGGCCATGAACCAAAATCCATACGTACCGAATAATTACTCAAACGCCATGAAGACGAAAAAACTGATGTTCTCGAAATAAAATAACACAAATGCCATTAATTGTTCTTGTTTTATTTGATATTCTTGTTTCCAATTAATCGGCTCCCAACAGGCAATATTTTACGGAAAAAAAATTCGAACATCGGGTTATTCACAAACGACGGAAACTCAACTTTCCGTATCCGATAGGAAACTTTTCGATGATTTTGTCTATACGCAATTAACAAATCTGAAATCGTATTATATTTATATTATGTATATATCACATTATTTATAGTCGTATTCACAAATCCAAGCCATCGGATTGAATTTATGCTTTTCAACGATCGGCCTTTCCGCCACGCAAAGTTTTCGACATTTGTGAATAACCCCCAGCGGAGTTATTCACAAACGTCGGAAACTCAAGTTTCCGTATCCGACAGAAAACTTTTCGATGATTTTGTCTATACGCGATTCACGAATCCGAAATATTATTGTATTTATATTATATAGGTATATATTATAAATAGTCGTACTCACAAATCCAAGTTGTCGGATTGAATTTATGCTTTTCGACGATCGGCCTTTCCGCCACGGAAAGTTTCCGACGTTTGTGAATAGCCCCCCAGATCTGGAATATAATAAATCAATATTATTTTCATTTCCAGATTAAAAGATATTTATTACTCATAAGAATATGTTACATTTACTTCAATGAGAAAATTTAATTTACAGCATATTTATACATTTATGCATTTGACCAGAGTGATGACAATGGCTAACCAACTGATAGTATTCGTCCGGTTTCTCTAAATGCTTCTTAAGTTGGCGTTTAAATATGACTAAAGTTACGGAATCTTTAATAACTTTGGGCAAGGCGTTATACAATTGTACTCTCTCAAACATGATGTTTTTTTTACCATATTCTGGTAAATAAATAGCAAAGGTCCCAGTATTGAACCTTGAGGTATTCCACAAGTAACTTTCATTGGCTTACTTTCACGATTATCAATCTTAACTACTTAATGTCTGTTTGTTTGATAAGACTAAAATTGTATATGCTGATTCTGTCACTCCTATATTATTAAGTTTTTGTATCAGTCGATTATGACTAAGCTGTACTAAATCCTTTTTTAAATCAATAAATACACTAACAGCAACATTTTTTTTATCTCTATTGTTTTTAATTTCAGTAATTAAATCAAAAGTCGCAGACAATGAACTTGGTTTAGCTCGATATTCATACCGTTCATCATTTAATAATTTGTTACTGTCAATATAATCTTTCAGGCGTGTATGTATTATTCGTTCGAATACTTTGGACATAACTGGCAACACTGAAATGGGTCGATAATTACCAGGATCGGTTCTTGTCCCTGATTTATAAATAGGACTAACCGTGGAAACCTTAAGGCTATCCGGAAAAAAGCCCAATTTTGAACAATAATTTATACAATTTGCTAAGTTGTCAATAATAAGTGGTTTTATGCATTTAATAGTTTTTGTATTTAAGTCATCAATAATTTTATTTACTTCATCAATAGTGCGCGGTTTAAAATTCGAAAGCAATTTTCTGTAAGTGTGTGTTGGTGTGATACAAATGTGTTTGTAAATGAATTATGATATTTTATCAGCCAGAACATTACCAATAGATAAAAAATATTCGCATTCGCATTCACAGACCTTCAACTCATCAGAAACAATTTTAGAATTTATTACAATTTTTTGGGGAGTAAAACTGTTTTTAATTTTATTATTTGCTATACTATTAATTAGATTCCACATTATTTTAGGTTTGTTTTTACATTTACCAAAAGCCTTAACATAATATTGTTTCTTTGCTAACTTCATAATTTCGTTTACTTTATTTCTTTCTCTTGCAAATTCTTCTTTTGTTAGCATCATCGACGAGTAAACAAAAAAGGGAACACTAGCACCCTCTCGCAGAGCGAGATCGTGTTCGTGACATCATCGAAAAGAACGACTGACAGCTTGTACCCACTACCGCTGCGAGATTATATAAGTCAAAACTCTAACGCTTCACATCTCTCTTTTGCTTTTTACTTTCACGATCGTAGCACAGTTTTTGAATACAATTTAATTAATTAATTATTAATTGATAATTATTGAAGCAAAGTTTGGGGTGTTCCATTGCTATGAGTATTGCTTTAAGTATTTACTATTTAATTCTGTTGTGGATTATACTTTTAATTTTTGATTTTCCAAGTCTCTCTGAAAATTTCTCCACTTTTTATTTCTTCTATTTATACTGTTCATGATACTTTTATTTATCCAATCTTATTTTGATGGATGTAAAATATTATATTTTGTTATTTTACTCATATTTATGTAATAGATTTCTCCAAGTTATCATATTCTTTATTATTCTTATTAAAATCTGCTTCTAACATTGTTTTATAAAGCATAGTATAATCAACAGCTGTATATTTTACCATTAGTAGCGTACATATCTAATAACGATATTGATGGGGTTCTTTGGAAATTAACACGTCGATTCAGTAAAGTTTTTGAGTCAGGAATCGGCACTTACAACCGCTGTACCATTAGCTTGCAATTAGTGGAGGGGGCTCGCCCTGTATGACAGCGGCCTAAAGTGGTACCGTGTGTACTACGCAGTGCGGTAGACGCGCAGTTAGATAAGACTCGTTAGTGAGGGATAACGTAGAAGAGTGGCGTCCTCCGATAGTACCTGTTAAAAAACGTTCACGAAGTTAGATTTCAAAAACGCTTTTCAACAGCTGGTTTTAGATGACAACTCTTGGAAATTATGTACGATGGTAACTCATAAAGGGAACTTTGTTTATAATCGTTTACCCTTCGGAATCAAAACGGCACCTAATAAATTTCAACGAATAATTGACAATTTGTTAAAAACTCCTTAGGGGTTTTTATCGACGATGTTGTGATTACAGAAGAAAATAAGGAAACTCATTTAAAAAATGTATTTGCAGTTTTGAAAATTCTTAATGACTCGAGTCTTAGAATAGGTAAAAAAAGTGCAGTTTTTTTAAGAAAAAATAATTAATTTGTATAATTTAATAATTATAATTTATTAAAAAATGCTTGGGACATGTTATCGATTCCGAAGGACCACATACAGAAACAAAAAAATTGATACAGTTCTTAATGCACAGAAACCTCGTGATATATCTGAAATTAGAGCCTTTTTAGGACTTATTAATTATTTATCAAAATTTGTCCCTAATTTCAATACATTACTAAATCCTTTATACAATTTATTAAAAAAAAAATAACAAGTGAATATGGACAAATAATTGCGAGAGACGCGAGAGTATTTCGTGAAATAAAGGAAATATTAAAGAACGCCAATGTACTTGTGCACTTTGACCCGTCTTTGCCACTAGTATTGGCCTACAATCCCTCGCCGGTGGTCTGCGCATGGATAGGGCACGTGCACGTGTCTTAGTGAATTCTCATACAAAATGGATTGAAGTGATCCGTGTGAGTTCACCTACGGCCGTTAATACAATACAGCAGTTACGAGGAATATTAGCGAGATTTGGTCTGCCACATGAAATAGTCTCAGACAATGGACCGCCTTTTACAAGTGAGCAATTTGCAAATTTTACAAGAAAAATTTTACAATTACACAGATTTACCCCTCCATGTCATGCGCGTAACTATGATGCAGCTGAAAAAGCTTAAAAGATTAGTTAAGCGTTGTTTGAAAAAAGTTATAACGGACGGAATCGCAGCCGATTTAGCATTAAGTAGATATTTATTGTTTTACAGAAACACCGAACATTCTACTACGAAGGAATCACCGAGTGAACTTATGTTTGGAAAAAATTACGATCATGTATGAATATGATTAGGCCTAACACTTCGAGTATTGTAAAAGATATGCAGAATAAACAAATAACACATTTTAATGGGAAACAAAGAAAAATTTCAATCAGGGATCATGTAATGTTTAAAAAGTGCCATAAAAATGGAGAAATATGGGAGAAAGGGGAGTATTTAATAAAATAGGTAATAACATTCATGAAATTAAATTCAGCGTGGAAAAGCATAGACGACATATAGATCAAATGTACAAAATTGTTTCTCATGGGGATGTGATAATATTCTATATATGATTTGTTTACTGAGTGTGGAGGAGGATCAACTCCTAAATTATCGGGTGCTGAAGAGACAGCAGAGTCTCAATTCGGATATCTGTCTCCATTGCTTATTCCGTTAGCTAAAACCAGCGGTTCGTCTAACTCACCTTCTTCGAGCAAGCAACTCGAAAAAGAGATCGATGTCAGCGTCCCAAACACTACTTGCTCAGATATGCTCAGGTAACGCAATTACCATAAGATAATGAAAATACTGTACTACTTTCAAAGCGAAATAGATGTCCTCCACAGAAATATGGCTATGATAATATTTAATTAGAAAATGTTAAACTTCTAATGATTTCAATTTTATTTAATTTAGCTATATTAAGTTATATGCATATTCATGGTTTACTGTTTTCTTTGTATATATCTGCCGTTTTAGAGGTGTGAAAGTGTAATGTATTTACATATTATGTTGTATTACGGTGGTGGGTACTTTCAAAAGTATAAATAAGTCTACAACTAGCTACCATCACGTTCTTCATTCCGCTCTCTAATAAATTAATACATAACATATTGACGACGGGGATGGGATGATGAGACAAAATTATCAAGAAAACAAACTTTTATAAATTGCTATTTACTTTAAATTTTAACAAGATCCGAAACCATTGCCTTATGCAAAGTGTGAACCAATAGCACTGCGCCTGGAACATTCCACATGTTCATGTCTCAAAAAGAATACAATTTCCAAATACCAGTATTTAGAAATAGTTTTCGAATAATTCATTATGTGATGATTTCCTACAATATGCAGCTATCTTGCACTCCAAACTCCAAAACTAATCGACGCGTGTTTCGCCTCTCAACGAAGCATTGTCGGGGTATTCCAGAGATCAGACTCAACCAGCTGACCAGCACTGAATCAACGCATTAGTCAGCTTACACATTCTCATACATTTGACTCATTCGTTGATTCGATGCTGGTTAGCTGGCATTTCATAATGACCCTCTCGCAAATTTTGTTTTCGTATCAAATTATTAAACTATTTGTCTATGTATAACTTAATAGTAATAAAATCTGAAAAGTTAGTGCAAATCAATGTAAGTAATCTGATTCGCACTTCGGACAAGGCTAGATCTCGCTTTAAAAGTGTTTTCTACTCCTGCAATCCAACACGAAGAACCAAACCCGAATAATTACCCGAATAAGCTACTTTATTGTTTTAATTGAAAAGTCTAATACGTAGTTACTAAAAATTTACTGAACCCACTTAAAAAAAATACATGGAAAAATTTAAAAAAATAAATGAATCAAAGTCAAAGCTAAATCAATTTATTTATGTAAACTCAATTACAAGGTGTTTTTGAACGTCAAATCTACTTCAGTTAATCAAAGATACTTTAATTCTTAAAAATTATAAAAATAATACGTATATATATACATATATCAATTGAATAGTTTTGGTTTGTAAAAATTTCTCTTTGTTAATTTTTCTCTTTGATATACGCATCAAATCAGCAATATTTCTAGACCGATTGCTTTAAAAAAACCGTTTAACTTTGACAATTTTATTTTTAATTTCAACTTTGAAAGTGTACTGCGCCGGTAAAAAAATAGTAATAGCTTAAACTCTTTATCAGTTGTCCGTAGTTGTCTATTTTATGAAAATAAACTGCGAATCTATCAAACAAATCGTTGTAAAGGCGTAAACATAACTTTTTTTAAATGTGCGCTCATATATCTGAGTGTATTTCTAAATATATCTTAAAGTTACATATATTTTTAACGACTGCAAAAAGAAATGACTTATTACAATCATTTTTTCAAATAATATAATAATATAAAAGCCTCACTTCCTATCTGTTATGGAGGCTTGGGCATACGCAAAATCTCGAGCGTGTCACTACTAGCTTTTCTTTCGTCAGCCTATAGCACGGAAAGCCTTTTCCTATCTGTTATTCGCCCTTCTTTAGGATCGGTTGAGGTGCCGTGCTTGACTGATGCTCGAAATGTGTGGTTAAATATTTCTCCGAATACTAACCTGCCTACCTCGATCTTTTCTCAGAAATACTGAGATGGGCCTCTGTGCAAAAATGTTCATTTACAACTTTTAGATTCTTGTAGTACCGATAAAGATCCGTCTCGCCTTCTGGGTGTTTCTGAAAAGGTGTCAGGACACTGTTGAAGGTAATACCTTCAAAAAACTTAGGAACCTTAATTGATAATACCACACTTTCTCTCATAGTATCCCTTCGTCTGGGGACCAGGACTAACTTTCCTCACCGTTGCCGCTGTGGTGATCTCGTCGATGTACTAGGTCACCACGGTTTATCTTGTTTACGTAGTGCGGGCCGCATGTCACGACATGCTGCCTTGAATGATGTCATTTGGCGGGCTCTGTCGCCGCTGGCGTTCCTGCAGTCTTAGAGCCTGTAGGTATTGCGCGCAGCGACGGCAGGAGACCGGATGGTTTGACGCTCATTCCTTGGAAACTTGGAAGATCGCTGGTATGGGATGCCACTTGTGTCGATACACTTGCTGTTTCCCATCTGCCGGCGACTTCCAAGTCAGCAGGTGTCGCGGCTAGCACTGACGAGAACATAAAGCGGCGTAAGTATGCGACTCTCTCTGAGAGTTTCATATTTACGCCCTTTGCAGTCGAAACTTTGGGTACCTGGGGCCCCTCGGCCCATCGACTGGTTTCTGATAATTGTAAGAGACTGGCCGAGGCTTCGGGAGACCGCCGGGCTGGCAGCTTCTTCCGCCAACGAATCAGTTTGGCTATTCAAAGAGGCAATGCTGCCAGTCTGCTGGGTACCTTAAGCAATGACAGCTTTCTAAGCGGCAACTTTGAAGAAGTCTATTATTTAAGATAATGTGTAGTTTTAAGTTTGTAAATATTAACGTATGGTTGTACTTTTTTTATTATTAATTAAAAATTTAAAAATAATATAAAAATAAAATATTAATATTGAAACCATACAAATGCAACAAAAACGCTATAGTTACTTCAAGCAGAACAAACCTATGAGAAATTAGTACTTCTAATCCGAGTCTGCTGTAGGAAGTTACTGTCGAAAATAATTAATTCATCCTAAGCACGTAATCATAAAAATTTGAAACAGATAACTGGTTCTGCGACCTTGATTATAAATACGGGAAGCGTAGAAAAGTGAATTCGATAAATGTATAAATAAAATATTTATTTACTGGTTGTGCCCTTGAACGATCTTGACAGCCCTGAGTAGCACGTCATCTAGTAACTTAGGAAAAATCGTATAATTAACCTTGTATCGCGTTAACCTGTTTATTACTTAAATAATTGTAGTTGATTAATATGACATTAAACTGCCATTAATTTGAAATAATAATTATATTTTAATAATTTTTGTTCTTCGATAACAAATAGAATTTATAAATGGCAATCTATGCTTCATATTCCTATACTATGCTTGAAAATACATATATACGTACTAAATGCCATAACATATATGCAGACATTACTATGCAAAGTATACATAGCGTACATAATGAAATATTGCCAACACAACATATACGTATTTATACAATAAACATTTGAAGTGTCTGAGTGAGTATATCTGGGAGTGTACAAATTAATTCGATGCTCAACCTCCCATGTAGAAAATACTACACATAAAATCTACACTTAAAGCCAACCACGAGAGCAGCTGAAACTCCAAAAACTTACCATTAAAACTCGCTATTTTTACGCAAAACACTGTGATTTCTACAAATTTGCACTACTGTAGTTTCAAGTCATTACAATTTCTTGTGAACAATTTACAAAATTCATATCTGTGTCAAAATCGAACGTATATCAAAAGAAATTTCCAGAAACTGTAACAGTTTAGCGTGACATTCTGCATACCACAGCAGCGTTTATATAAAAACATCAGACAAAATTTATTAAATCCATTTAATATATTATTATGAACAAATAATAAGTTCATAAAAAAACAAGTATCTATAACTATTTTAAAAAATAATCAATTTAAAATTAATTTCGTAGCCAATGACATTTTATAATGTAATATTTTTGTTCGTAGCGCAAAATTTTGCACTAAAAAACTAAATACACTTCTTTAAACATAAAGAGTTTTATATTCGTGGTAAATAAACTTTAAACTGCTATGTTATACTAGTATTACTTGGCGCAAAGAGCTATCTGTCTGCCTCGTTAGGGATGCAGCGTGAAGATACGTATTTATTATTGACAATAGGTAACTTTTGTATTTTAGTTATCAACACTTATTTTATTTATATTACGTTATTCTAATTCGTTCTCTAACGCTGTTAAGTACATATGTTGTGTAATTGGTTTTTTGCAGTTTAAAAAAGTTGTATTTTGTTATGACGTTTAAAGGTCTTATTTAAATATAATATTAACACAACTGAATAAAAAAACCCTTATTAAAAAATTTTCAAGAACGTTTTATTACACCTACATGCTAATTTTAACCTATCATCATTTACGCATACCTATATAATATTATTTTACATCTACCGATTACGATTTATGGTAAAAAATATAATAGATCTATTCATTTTAAATATAGCTGTCGATGTAAATATCAAAGTGTTCTTTCTCTATCTTCAACCTTCTGTTATTATCGTATATTGTAATAGAAATATTAAATATTTAACACAGTGGCTTTATATTATTACACTAGCGACCTGCCCTGGCGGGTTGAGTAGTAGAGTAGTAGTAAATGGCAATCTATGTTGAGTTGAGTAGTTGAGTAGTTTTGAGTTTATCCATTACATAGAAACAAACAAAGTTTACCTCTTTATAATATTAGTATAGAAAACAATCGTAATTGTAGGATCGATAACCTACCTTTTGAAAATAACACTGCCATGAAAAAAGTTAATTAGTTGTACTTCGCAGTATTCACGTAAAGACAAATATCTGGAGCCTTGAGAATTTGAAACACGGCTCTTTACAAAATATCCTGGCTGATTACTTAAATATCTCTTTCTATCGCTTTAGATCTTCTCCTGTTGTAATATAACTTACACTATAACTGTAGATACTTGGCGCTGTCAGAGAATAATGTCTACATTAATAGTGTAAATAGAGAATCCGAATTTGTGAGTTTGCGTCTACGCCTCTGCACCTATTTGAAAAATTATTTCACCATATGAGAGTTACATTATTTCAGATGGACACAGGCTACATATTATGTACTCAATCCGAGCGAAATCGGGAGCGGTCGCTAGTTATAACATAAACAAGACACACTCACCTCTTTCTCTATTCGCAGGGTGGAAGTACAAACAAAAATATGCATTCTTTACCGCCCATCCAAAGCTATGTTGTTGACATAGTGACGAATAGCGTTATTCCTAGTGTGTGTCGATCGGTGCAGTAATTTGCCCGTTGCTGATACTGAGAACTGATAGGCCTACAATAATTTATGGACACATGCAAACGTGTGTGGACAGGCTAATGTGCATGCATTAGTGTAGGTGATTAAAACTGCTCGCTATTACGACTATCACAGGGCTGGTGCTGGTACCGTAGTTAAATGCAGATGTCGTCGTAATACCTGGCTGACCTCTTCGCTCACGTTTCGAGCAGAGTGCATCAAACCATACATCAGTTTTAAAACCATTACGTGCACGACTCTTAATAGTTACCCGTTTTAATTCCGCATTTTCCAGAAAGTACTATATAATTCTTTTAAAGCACTGCTTTATTTTTAAGTAACTTCAAGGTACACATTACAAACACAATTTGCTACTATTATGTATACAGAGATGAGAAAAAGATAACCTCAGGACACGTTTATATATTTTAATGCATTTTAGCTCGTTCATTCTCGAATCGAAATTAAATCAATACATACAAAGGAAATCGAAGTGTCTATGATTTCGATATAAAAGCTTTTATGGTTATTTGCAGGTAATCAAAGCCCAAACTCGCTTTTTTGTATGTCTGTCTGTCTGTTTATTTGTCCAAGCTAATCTTCGAAACGACTAAACCAATTTTGACAGAATTTTCATTATCAGGTAGAAGACTTTTTAGAAAGTAATATAGGCTGGTATTATAACGAAAAAACGGCTAATTTAACGCGCACGAGACTTCAAAAAATGGAAGACTTCTTGAAAAACACGTAGGTACCCTATATTCACAATATCGATGTATGAGGCATAATATATATACCTGAATAACAAAGAGAAACTGACTGGCCCGTTGGCGCGGTAGCATAGCGTCTACCTTCCAAGCTGAGGCCCCAGGTTCAATCTCCGGTCAAGTTATTTTAGGAAACGAACTTTGCTAATTTGGCTTGTAGTCTAGAGTATAATTCTAGTGCTTAGTTTGAGGGCCCTCAATTTGTATAATTGTCTGGAGTATAAAAATAATGAAATAGATTGCTAAACTATGAGTGTAATAAATGCTTGTATGAAATAGAAGACAATGAAACATACAAAGATTTGGCCATACACGATTTTCTTCCTGAACTTCCTTAAGGTCGCCAAACAGTGATTGGGAGAGCAGCGCTCAGACCATCGCTAAAAAACATCAGTATTCTACATTCCTTGTTCCATACCGAACAATTACATATTTATATACTCCGTAAGTGATCAAAAACATCTCTTCATGACACGACATCAAATTTTGAGCTTTGCCACCAAACAGCAACTGGACCTGATAACAGCAATGACAAGCCTCAAGTTTTTTTTTAATTTTATAAAACAAAGACTGCATCAATGCACGGTAGCTCACGATGGCATCGACAACAGTATCGAACTCTTCTGGATGACCCAAAAGCGGGCGGTAAATTGCGTCCTATTGCCGGTAGATATTATGGAAGCTGCCGATGACCAGTACAGCACTCGCTCCAGACTCCTTTCGTAGATTTCCCTTTGCGAGCACTGTATTAAAATCAAAACGTCTGCCGAACGGCTGTATCATTTATTCTTAGGCATCGGCTCTACTGATGATTCTGACGTTGATTGAAATTTCACCAATTCACGCCCCACGTTGAGTGCCACATGTGACCAGTGACCACGTGGTTGGATGTGAATTAGGATGAAATAATATGTGTCATCAACATAAGATTTTGATAGAGAAGCGAGTCATACCAAATGTTTTCTAATCACGTACGCACGTTGTGACGGTCAGCTTCTCTCCTAATTCATTGGTTGTCACAACCACGATAATCGATATTTGAATAATGTTTTATACATATTTTCACGCTGTATCACTAACAGGGTAGTCAGAGAGGACGGAGTTCTTTCGCTTCCTCAAATCTCATCATTCTCCTCACACATTTTTGCCTAGGTATGTGAGTGCTTCTTACATTTCCGTCGGATAACACTCTAGCTATTTGATCTTCATAAGTTAGCCTTGGTTTTTCTTGGATTCTGTTATCACTTTCCTTCGCTCTGTAGAATTTTCTCGTCAGTCTTTCATCACTCATTCGTTCTATATACCCGAACCATCTAAGCAGTCCTTCATTCATTTTTACAACAACACTGTCGTGCAATCCTGTCATAATGCGTATCTCTTCATTGCTTATCCTGCCCACAAGGGTTACATCACACATATTTCTAAGAGATCGCATTTCAACTGCATCTATCATCTTTCACTCGATTTCAGGCATATCAAAGCCTCACTACTGTACAATAAAGTTGAAACGAACACTGCATTGTGGATGGCCATTTTGACTGTTAGATATATTCACACTGCCTACTAATGCGGACAGAGCACCGTTCACTTTATTGTCAGCTGCTACCAGTCTCTCCACATCTAACACATCTTTCATCCCTCGAAAAAGCACTCCCCAGATACACAATTTCATTTACTTATTCTAGACTTTTTCTATGTACCTAAATCTCACATTTCGTCTGTAACGCTTCTTTTTCAATCACCAAAACCTTAGTTTTGTTCACATTCATATTCAATCCTTTCATTTCACATTCTTATTTCACGCACGTGACTAGTGTCTGCAACTCTGCTTCTGATGGCGCTATAAACACACACCATTGTCAGCGTATAATAGGCAGTTTACTACTGTATCATCACATGTCTTACCATACATACTACCTTTCAATGTCTGGAGGCCACTGTCCAAATACAATCTGACGCCTGAACAGACTTCGAACCAGGGCGACATGTCACCAATATGGAATAAATCGATCATACTTCTCTTTCTTTCTTTCCCACGTGTACTGATAGATCTTTTTGTGCTTAAAAACGGTATTAGCTACAAAAAGATCCTTTTCCATACACACTTTCAACACAATCCTACCAGCATCATTCACTCTCTTATCTCCATACTTGCCTAGGACAGTCTCAAATCCTGTTCGAGCTCTCCCAATCCATCCTCCATTCATGTGTCCACACATTCTCTTAAACCATCGCAAGAACTTCCTTAACATTCTCCCAAAACTGCTCTAGTTCACCGAACCTGATAGAGGACACTGGGGACACTGCCAAAATAAAAATTCTCGTCAATCCTATCTTGAGGTGCACTCAGAGCAGTCTAGGATTTACACATCTATTCTCAGACACACAAATGACCAAACGAGAAAACAGTATAACGCCTATCCCCTGTCTTCATGTCATACCCCTGACCACAAAGCGATGCCCCCTCCGCGCAAGTCTAAAATTACACTCCTATTTTAATACCCCTCATTATGCGTCAGTTGCATAAACAACTATTATTCTTCACAAAAGTAATGTTGACACCGTTTTTATATCGGTATGTTCTTGTCGTGTTTTGAATTGATTTAGTTGGAATTGGGCGTGCATAATTTCGTTCATAACCTGCTTAAACATAAAGGTCAGTATATCACAAGTAGATTACTTTAAACTCATGGAAACTTTCATTCTATCATAGTAAGGAATTCCTATGCGTGGGTAGAATGGTCCAGTATATTAGGAGTCAATGTACACATTCCTTACTTTTCCTATGGATTTTTAGTATTAGTACAATGTATGCATGTGGGTTAATAAGATAAGAAGTCTGCACGTCTTAAAGTTTCTTGAAAAAATCAAATGTGACAGGCAAACAGACGAACAAACAAACAAACGCGTGGGCGATCTTACAAACATTCCTTTTTCCTTCGTCAAGTTCATATTATCATGCCTGGCAAAAATATACCTAACTTATATTAAAACTTTAATATAACATTTGGAATGCGGTAGGGTTATATTCCAAATTTAATTCGATAGAGTGATTTGACGTATCTAGGATAACCAGCTTTTGCAATTTTTTAAATAGTGATGCGCCTTACGTCGACTTTTATATTATTATTAGTCTGCAGTGTTTGCCCCGAGGCGCTATCCGCATGAAATCTCATTTTTGAATCGTTCCTTTCATAAAATAGTGGTAGCGTCGATAAATGAATATTTGAGCTATAAGGAAAGTAATTAAAATAGTAAAAAAAGAGAAATAATTTGTGTTGTTTATTTATTCCAATTAATTGAATACATTAGTTACGTACATTATGAAAAGGCGACGCTACAGGGCATATGGCACCACCACCGCTTCGGCATATTTATATTATTTGTAGGACTCGTTGACATGAACATCTTTATAAAAAAATATACGATTAGACTTATTACTTTCTTACTTAGTGTTTATATTTTTATTATTCTTAATCATGCAATTGAATAATGTTAGACTAATCGATCAATTTAGTTGAATCGATATCGACTGAGTTCTGTCACTTGAAAACACTATTTTAACTAAGCACATCAAAGTAACCACATTATTTAGAAAATTGGCAAATTAAAACGTGTAATTACTCTATCGAGTTAAAAGTTTAAGCGTAGTTACGATACTGATGCGATATTGATATTGACGACGACAGTTGCGATTTCACCTAGCGAACGAAATATCTGCGTATATAAACATATACATATTACACACATATCCTCGCCCTGTATCTTTAGCGGGGAAGGAGCACTATGCTATGCGGTCCTTACATAAATATCTCACGTCTCCTCAAATCTCGTCATTGTCCTTACACACTTTTTCCAAGTTATGCGAGTGCTTTGGACATTTCTGTCAACTAACACTCTGGCTATTTGATCTTCATAAGTCCGCTTTCTGCTTCCTTGCCTTTTGCTGTCACTTAGTTTTGCTTTGCCTTCATCGATTGTTCGTCATTCATTCTTTCCATGTTCCCGAACCATCTAACTAAGCATTCCTTTAACGTTTATAGAAACATTGACATCCAACCCTGCAATACTGCGTTCCTTTTCATTGCTTCTTCTTCTTCTCTTCATTTTAATGAATCTATAAACGGGGGAATGTGTTTCCGATACACAGAAAATGTGCGCTGGATGTGGAAAGACAATTAGGATCTGACAATAAAGTTAACGGTGCTTTGTCCACATTAGGTAACAATGTGAATACCTATATCTCAATGTGTCGAAATGGCTCTTCGCAATACGATGTTGGTGCCAACTTTATTGTGCGGCAGTGAGGCCTGGATATACCCCAAACGGAATGAAAGTAAAGATGAATACAGTAGAAATGCTATTTCTTAGATATGTGATGTTTGGTGTCACCTTCAAGGATAAAATACATACACGTGATACATTGTTAATCTTACACGTGATACATTGTTAATAATATAGCGATATACTAGGTCCATATATTGGGTCCTTACATATGAAATTAGCGTTTTGTCGTACTGACCACTTTGATCTGAAATATCTCCTTTTTGGTTAAGAATTCCAAATTCAAATTTATAAATTCATTTAGCTGGTACATTTGAGTTTTGAAAACAGTCGTTCATTTGTTTTTTCCTCATTGTTTTTTCTTTGGCGTCGCTTATTACCGCACAATGGAAAACATGAAATATCGGTATATTTACGAGTACGAGTTCTACCGTGGCACCATTGCTGCGGAAACAGCTCGAAGGATTAACGATGTGTACGGCGCTGGTGTCGCAAAAGAAAGCACGGTACGTTTTTGGTTTCAACGTTTTCGTTCTGGAAATTTCGACCTTCAGAACCAACCCCGTGGACGGCTGGAGACCAATGTGGAAAATGAAGAATTAAAGGCTATTGTGGAAGCGGATCCATCACAAAGCACTTCAGAGATAGCTGCAGGCTTCGGGGTAAGTGACAAAACTGTATTAATCCACTGGAAGCAAATCGGGAAAGTAAAAAAACTTGAACGATGGGTACCTCATGAATTCAGTGAATCGAACTTGCAAACACGCGTCGACTGCTGTGTTACTTTGCTCAACCGACACAATAATGAAGGGATTTTAAATCGAATCATTACTTGTGATGAAAAGTGGATACTGTACGATAATCGGAAGCGCTAGTCGCAATGGCTGAACCCTGGAGACCCAGCCAAATCCTGCCCTAAACGAAAATTGACTCAGAAAAAGTTACTTGTGAGTGTTTGGTGGACTAGCGCCGGTGTCGTTCACTACAGCTTTCTAAAATCTGGCCAAACGATTACGGCAGATATCTATTGTCAGCAACTGCAAACCATGAAGGAAGAACTAGCTGCTAAACAACTGAGATTGGTCAATCGCTCTAGGCCACTGCTGCTTCACGACAACGCAAGACCACACAGTCCACAACAAACAACCACTAAGTTAGTGCTGTGATGCTAGTAGATGTTCGACAAAGGGGAAGACTGAGGAGTAGGTGCAGTTGGTGGATGACCACCTCCTTCTTAAGATTGATCAGTGATAAAACTGATAACACTCTGCGTGTAACTAATAAGTGATTCTCTGTTAGATATTAGCTCCACATAAAGGTATTGTGTATCTAATAAATATTTTTCTCTGCGAAATAAAATACTGGATAATAAGGTATAAAATGTACTTGGGTTTATGTATCTGTAACACTAAGAATTTAAATGCAGTACATAAACAAGGAAAGGGTGTCTAAGTCTTTATAACTAGGTACTTTTCTACTTCTCTTTAATTTAAGATAACATAAATTATGTTGTTGTAACTATAACAAGCAATATCTGAGCTCAATACTTGTAAAACTTTTATACTAATGAATTATTCTGTAAAGTAATTAATATCTAAGTGCTGTTATATAATAGGTGACCTTATTTAATACATATATAATAATAAACAGGATAATGTTGTTTAACCATAGCATTTAATCTTTTTAAATTGTTACTAACTTTTAATAATAAATACATAGTGAACTGATTGTATCCACCATAGAGATTAAGTGAGAAGAAATAAATGTTTTCTTTGTGTGATGTTTTTCTGATGTCTATTTAATTAACTTTCTATAATTATCCCATTAGATGTCGATTGCAGAGGTGTACTAGGCGCCCTTAAACAAATTAGGTACACCACTCTCCAGGTGACAGTAATAATAACATCATCAATTACTCAACCCACACCTCACTACCGGCCTGAGCAAGCCACGTTGCAAAAGTGGAATGTCTGCGACATCCACCGTACTCCCCGGACCGTGCTCCAACAGATTACCATTTTTTCCGGAATTTGGACAACTTCTTACAAGGAAAAAAATTCAACTCCGATGCGGCAGTCCAAACCGCCTTCAAAGAGTTTATTGATTCTCGCCCCATGGTTTTTTTAGTAAAGGGATCAATGAACTACCTATGAGATGGCAAAAGTGCATAGATAACAACGGTGCATACTTTGATTAATTAAATATATTTTACAATAAAAGAAATTGACTTTAGATTCCTCCCGTACAAAACGCCAATTTCATATGTAAGGACCCAATATATTTTCTATATTTTCTATTCAAGTTCCAAAATCAAAAGTCGAGTAGCGATTCAGATTTTTCTAAAAATATAGGTTACTGAATTAACACTAAGTCCAGAATCACACTCGAAGCTTTTGACATTAAAATAGTCTTACAACATGTACTAAATTACAATAACCTCATTTCCTTAGAATAATAACGTTACGTATGAATTGTGATGAAAAAAGAATTTGATCGTACTCAAAAGTAAATTATTTTTTTTTCTTTCTTTGATTTGATAATTTACGATGTTTGCGTTCTGTTAGCACTAAATCAAGTCTCGAGAAAGTTTGCTTTGGGAATAATGCTCGAAAAACATTATTTATTGCAGGAAAGAATAAGTACTTACATAGAACAATGGTGAAAATTTTCGAATTCACTTAAAAACGAAAAAATGAATCGTACTTACATGAAAAATGTCTATCATGTAATTAAAACGACGAATTTTAATAAGCAAAATGCATTTCTTCTATCGCATTTCTTTTTCGTATCTTAAAAATCCGGCTAAGTGTGAGTAGGCCTCGAGCTCTGAGGGTTCCATACCACCGCATAATAAAGGTTAGCTAAAAAATTAAACCGACATCAAAAAAAAACACTGCAAAGTACAAAATACCTTTACTAATCAAAACTCATTTACAATAATAATTTTATAAATGGGATATATATAACTTTTATACATATATATATATATATGTGTGTAAGGACCGCGACTCCTGGCGCTCCTTCCTCTCTGACTACCCCGTTGGGGATACAGCGTGAAGTTATGTTATGATATGTTATATATATATATATATATATATATATCAAGCCAAATGCCAAGCCTACCAAACTAGTAGACAGTCTTAACAGATGGATAGAGAGACAACAAGTGATCCTACATAAGATTTCTGTATTTTCCTTTTGAAGTACGGAACCGGTATCGGTAGGGGAAACAACTAAGTTGAATTGGGTACTCGCGCTCTTCCGAATTCATTGGCGCTCAATTATTAGATCTAGAATTTTGAAAGTTTCAGAGCCTTATCTAAACAGGAAAAATATAACAAGAACCATAGATCATATACATACAAACATATCTTCACGCTGTATCCCTCAGTAGTCAGAGATAATGAAGCGCGCCAAGCATTGCGGTCCTTACACTTCTTTCGCCTCCTCGAATCTCGTCATTCTCACACACATTTTCACCTAGGTATGCGATCGCTTTTGACATTTCCGTCAGCTAACACTCTTGACTATTCGATCTTCATAATTCAGCTTTGGTCTTCCTTGACTTCTGCTACGACTTACTTTCGATCTGTAGATTTTCTTTGCAAGTCTTTCATCACTCATTCTTTTTATGTACACGAGTCATTTAAGCATTTCGTTCTTCATTTTTACATTAACACAGTCGTCCAATTTTATTATACTACATATCTCTTCATTGCTTATCTTGTTTGCGAGACTGACACCGCACATATTTCCAAAAGATCACATTTCTTCTGCATTTATCTTATACTTTCACACAATTTCGTGTGGATCTCTAAAAATTAAGTTAAAACGTTTGCGATTATATGAACATTTTACGTAACTGTCAAGTCAAACTCACACTTGGCCGATTTTTCTTTTACAATGGGTATTATTAAAATTTGAAATATCCTTCCGGCATCAATATTTCCACATTCTTACAAATTACGTCCTCAAGGTAAGAGTAAATAACTGGCAGGCAAGCGTGAGTAATATTCGACCTTGTCATTGCTTTCTATCATACAAGGCCAAAGATACGCCGCCGCCGGAAGAATGTGTCGAAATAATACAGAGTTCCGCAGTAATGTCAGACAAAGTAAAAAAGAAATATAAAAAAATTCTCTATTGCAGAAGATGAAATAATATCTATTGTTTTATTTTTTGTTTCTCATTTTTGGTATTGAGTTCCGCGTTTACATCTTTGTACCGCATTTCAGCTAATTACGTGTAAAAATTACGGGATAAATAGATACATCGGCCTACGGACACACCGACAGACAGATGGAAAGATGGGTAGACAGTCTCGACGTAGGTAACTATGAAGGCTCCATATTTGTTATTTGAACTTCGGAACTCTAAAAAGATCTAGGTGTTTATGTATACATAAATGTATTTTAAAATACTTCAAAGTGCCTCATTAACATTATTGTATAAAATGGAATATATTAAACGAAGTTGCATTAGATAATATTGGTGATGAAAGGATGATGACTATAATACACACAACTATATCATTTGCTTATAATAGACAGTATCAAAGCGTTAGAAAATTATTTGAACTTGCAGCTGGAAAAAAAACGGATAACTAATAGTTGTTGCCCGTCATTTACACAAATCCCATTTTGATTCGTGCCTTAAAAGGACAAACAAAACTTTCATGCATCCGTCTATTCATCCGCTTGTCCGTCTGACCGTCTCTCCATCTATCCACTCATCATAACCGATTTCCTCAGAAATTATGAGCCGTACAAACACAAAATTTTCCATGGTGATAGTACATCCAGTTAAAGTGACGCAGTGATAAACATTTAATCTAAAATAGAGCTTCTGCACCCATATACATATAGAGCTGCTATCTTTTTTGTTGAGCAAATAAACTAAGTATATTTAGTAATTTTAGTAGTTAGTCTAAGGTAAAAAATAAAGAACTGTGTAAAAATAAATTATTACTTTATTGGATTAGCTACCTTCTTTCGTATGTATTTTTTTGCTATTTTGAATAATTTTGTCGCATTAGTGATGGAATTTGGCACTTGACGTTTAAAGTAGCGTTTGAAAACATAATCAGTGCTCATTATCATTGATTGATGCGATTCGTACCCTTACACGCAAAAATCGCTTAAACTGTTGTTTTTTTTAGACAACTAAATTAAAACTTTCAAAAATCGAAGTAAGTGAAATAAAATATTATCATGTACTTTATCGTTCTTACGAAGTATAAACTACGTTTGCCCTAAGTAATTTATTATAATATAATAATAATATAATAATAATAATTCTTTATTGACAAATTTCACAATATTAATGAAATCTCTAACTACTGAACTAGGCATATGGCCTGTATCTCAGTAGCTAGCTTCTTCTCCAAAGTTATTACAAAATATCAATATAAGTAAAGTAACATGCAGTAAAAAAATATAAAACAAAATAAAACTTATGGTTAAATTTAAGTAGAACCTGAAAAACAAAAAGAAACACGCGATGAGTGTGTGTGGGTGTATGTTAATGTGTGTTGTGAATGAAAATTGTGAATGTGTGTAATGTATGGTGTACATATACTGTGTAATGTATAAGTATTTATGCTTGAGACTGATAGGGATATATCTCTTCTGTTTCAATATATGTAAGAGACAGAAGCCAGTTACGGGTCTTATCCTGACACTCACTAAGTGAAAGTGGATAGATGTTAAGTTTTTTATTTATTTTGTTACATAGGTACTCAGCAAGATATGCCTCTTGTCTTTTAGCAAATGCTGTTCGTCTTGTTGTTGGGTTAATTACATTTGGGATATTTCGTTTATTGTGGCAAACTTCAGGATCAAATGGTGTACGACGGTGTTGAATAGAGACTAGTCTGTAAATGTGCAACTGTCTCACTGTCAATACACGACATTTTTCATATAATTGTGTGGTCGGTATCTGTATGGGCTGAATTTTACGGTTTTTAGCAGAGATCGTTGTGCTCTTTCTAGCTGTATTATGTATTTTTATAGGCACCACCCCATACTCCAATACAATACGTTAGCACAGATCAGGCCAAGGCAAAGTATACTGTATGCAATGACAGATCCGCCACGTATCCTTAGGTTTCTAAAAACCCATACGAGTTTTCTGATTCGCATGGAAACTGTTTGTATTTGAGAGCGCCAGTCTAAATTATCATCCACCATTACTCCGAGGTACTTGGCTGTCTTTGACATTGTAATAGGTTGACAAGAGCATGGTTCGTTCTCATTATTGCAAACATGTAGTTTAAGGTCAAAAGTGTCTGGTTGCAGTCTAGGCAGATGAAATTTAATAAAAGTGGTTTTTTGCGAGATTAAGAGTGAGTAAGTTTTTTCTTAGACATAGAATACACTATGTAACCCTTTCTCAGCATTCTGACGAGTCTCATCCCATGTTCCGCCGCTAAAAATCAGAGCTGTATCATCAGCATAGCTAAAGATTCTTCCTTTATTCAGTTTTATCTGACATAATTCGTTTATATAAATTAAGAAAAGGCTAGGACCGAGTACGCTGCCTTGTGGGATTCCGAATGTAACTGCCACATCAGAACCTATAAAATTTCCTATCCTGACACTTTGAGTACGCTCACACAGAAAGTCTTTGAATATTGCAAGGGGGAGATCTCGTATGCCGATACTCTCCAGCTTGTTAATAAGGATAGGGATCGAGACAGTATCAAAGGCTTTAGAAAGGTCAAGGAAGACACCTATACATTTTTGTTTATTGTCAAGATTGCGCGTGACATAGTCTGCCAGATCCCTAACTGCGTCTTCTGTGCTGATTTTCGAACGAAAACCATACTGACTTTCTGACAAGAGACGATTTTTGTTCCAAAATGCCACAAGTCGCGTCTTCAAAAGTTTTTCCAGTATTTTGGAAAGCGCAGGTAAAATCGATATCGGTGTATAGTTAGCCACACTGTCTCGAGCCCCACTCTTATGAACTGGAGTGACTAGCAAACGCTTGAAAACCTTGGGAAAGATTCCTTGATCAAAGCAAAGTTAAAAAAGTGTGGTAAGTGGGGGCGTTATTACATTTTTTACTAGATTTAGAAACTTATTGGAAATTGAGTTCCAACCCGTAGCGGAATCGTTCTTGAGATTCATAATTAGCGATTCTATCTCAACTTCATCAGGGGAGAGCAAAACCATGGAATCACAGATTCTAGGAGACTCGGGTTTATACTTGCTATCAGCCCTACCCATAGTTAGAGTGCAGTATTTTGTTGGCTAGGTCTTGTCCAACATTTGCAAAGTAGTTGTTTATACTATCTATTTGTTTAATATAGTCTTTATCCTTATCCAGTAACTCATTCGACGAAGTTTTGTTATTCGTTAGGTTCACAATAGACTTAATTGCCTTCCAGACTTGTTTGTTATTTCTGGCAGTTCGTAAAAGACCTCTGTCGTGTTCTCTTTTCAGTTTTCTCAATAAAGAGCTACAAAAGTTTCTATTATGAAGTACGGGTGGCAACCCTTCGATACATACCCCATACCTACGTGCGCGCTCTAGCTTATATCATGAGGTCGTATAAGAAAAACAGTTATTTTCGTTCATATTAAAAACTACAATCAATTTAGAAAAATCTGACTGGCATTTTGCAGTGTGTGTTCAGATTTATTTAATTATTTTTATATAAAAGAGGAGGCAAACGAGCAACTGGGTCACCTGATGGAGAGTGACCAACCGCCGCGCATGGACATCTACAACATCCGAAGAATCACGGATGCGTTACCAACCTATAAGGAGATAGGGAAATGTGGGGAGAGGGTAATGGGCCACCGGTACTCATCGAACAAAATACAACAGCAATAGATGCTGTTATTTCGCCCCGATATTGTGTGAGAGGGTGGTATTTCACCGGGCGAGCCGGCCCTATTCGTGCTGCAATGCAGCATAGCTTTTAGCTCTTAGCTCTTAGATTTATCTACATAGAAAATTTAGACTTAAATCCATTGTCCGTTAAATATAATACTCTGTTTTAAAAGAGGTTTTTTTTTTAAATTAACTATTTAATTAGCATGTAACGCAACTATCAAAATGAAGTCAATGAAATAAAAAATCAGGTTAATAAATATCACTTTCATATATTTCGTAATCACTTAGAAAAATTGAAATCCTTGCCGTTAAAATTTCGAATTCGTCATCTTAACCCACATAACGTATATTATTATGCTGCATTAGTTAACATTTTAAACAGTTATTATGTAATGGAATTGTAGATGAGACAAGTTGATCTTCCCCCCTTATCTTACATTCTAGACCTAGAATTTTACAAATTTCAAGGTACCTATACAAAGTTTACAGAAATTACCGAATTCACTTCGATCGGCCGAGGCCCCAAAGGCCTCCTTTAGTCACGTCCCTCGACCTACGTCACATCATATGACAAGCGCGGGATACCGTTTGCCTTAATCTTGTCCGGGCTACAAGGCTTATTTTTAAAGAAGCACTTGTTTATACCTATACCTACATCAATTTTTGCAACCTCACCACCATGTCTTGCATATATATGTATATATATATATTACCTTGAAATTTGTATGTATATATATATATATACATATATATTTATAATAATTCTTATATTCTTAACATATATATATGCTAGCTCAATTTCAACGTGAACTCAAAATTGACTATTTTTTTCTCCATAGCTTCTGAACTTTGCCTTGCATTTACCTGTATGAAGGTGCAGGTGGATGCAGGGTAATGTCATTTCATTTGTAACGTGATTAATTAAACTATGTTTGTAATTCATCATTATTAATTTTTATATATTTATATAATATTTGTAATAGATGTATATGTATATTTATTAATATTTTTATTTTCGCACCACCCAGCAGGTTTTCCCTGTTTTTTTTTCTCTTTACCTTAAGGTTGCCTGGAAGAGATTGCTCTAGCAATAAGGCCGCCTAAATTGTACATTTTCATTATATTTTTCTTTGTGACTGTATATTTGTACTGGTGCAATAAAGTGTATTGTATTGTATTTTATATTTTTTAACATTTTGTGGTGCACATTCATTTTACAAGAAATAACTAAAATACATGCGTAGTTAAATCGTAGATTTGAAGAGGTGAAAGAAGTATCTATCTGTTAGAGATATAGCGTGAAGATATAATATCATACAACATGTATGTCTCTGATCACATCAACAGAACATATACTCATGTTTCATAGATTTTTCTTTTTGATTGTTTTAATTTGAAGTGGAACGAAGTTCTTTAACGCGGCCTGCGGGAGGTTTGAGATGGTAGAGATTTAGGTTTTAAAACTAATTAATGTCATTAATTCAAAGTACGGATGTCCCGTAAGTTTAACCGAAATATGAAACGAATATCAGTGCATCTCTGTTAATTATGATCAGTAATTTATGAATCCTTGTGTTATATTAAATAATACACTTTTTTTCCAAATTGTTCTAATTTTCTTCCTTCTCAAATAAATTATGTATAGTATAAAATAGAATTTGGAATGTATTAGTTGCATTGGACGTTATATACGCATTTAATACGTCTTATATTTACTTATATAATATTACACATATGTATGCACATATATACAGTTGATATAGCGGGGTAGATTATAATGCGTAATCTATTCTGTATATTTTGTATTCTGTATTATTTAAAACAGTAATACAAGCGTTGTTTGATAAAGGAACACAACATATTAGTTAAACCATAGATGTGCTCCTTCCGCACAATTATTATTTTCACGCGTGGACGCACATCTGTTTAGTATCATTACAACTAATTACAATCATCGCTACTACACTGTACCACACTGATAATATAATTTTCATTTCGTTTAAATTTTACATTTAGTTGGCTTGCGTGAATACCGTCGATCGCACGCGCCGACTGACATTGCTCTTGAGCAACGATGTTCGGTCGCTCAATTGTTTGGCGTAAATAGATCAAATTTCAGAACACAAAAACAACGCGTTCTAATTTCAAAATTTTCAAGGCGTAACTTAAAATAAATCTAACAGTATCGTACTGTAACCTTAATGATAGTAAAAAGTTTCGAATCATAAAATTAGAAAAATTGCAATGTCGAATATCCCGTTAGTGCGACGTGCGATCGCAGGAGCAGCTCTGGCTCATGGGGCTGCGACGCCTGCGAACCTGCCTAATCCTCTAGAATTGGAGCCTGCTCAGGAGAGCCAATGGACACCAGCGGCCTTAGAAAGAGCTGGTTCAACACTAAAAGCTCTCAATCGTATGGCGAAGAGACCGCCTGTACATATACTTTTCGAAGATATAAACTATACTGCCAGTTCGCATAGAGGTAAGTTATTTGATATAATAATAGTTTACATACATTTTAAAATACTTATAATTTAAAATCTGCGGAAAATGAGCCAAAATCATTTTCGTTGCCTAATCTAGGCAATTTTTAAAATAATCTCTTTACGCAACAAACAACTAAAATAAAAATTAAAACAATGTTTGAAATGTTTGTAATATCTTTGAAATATTTCCGAAGACATATCCTTTTTAAATGTAAAAGTCATTAATGTGACCGATTAATAAAATGAATAAAACACATATGTATGAATATTAATTATTCTAACTTACTTCCGCAAGCGATTCTTGCGCGAATTTCAAGTATAAAATATTTGCAAGGTTACTAATACAAAATGAATGGCAAATTTTTAAGATACCTAGAAGAAAAAGTTTTAATTTCCAAATCTATTCTATTAAAGGATTTCTAAAATTTGGAGCAGGAAATCGTAGCATCCTTTTTCCAAAATTTCGGCTGAGAAGTACATAGATACATAGGTTTAGAATTAAGTTTATTTTAAATTAGACCGCTTGGATTGCAAAAAAAAACAATAATTGTGTTAATGTAACCATAAATAAGATACGTGACAACGATGGCGTTCATTTCAGATAAGATTATTTAATTTTATTCAGTATTTCAAAGTTTCGGGCGAGAAATCATTTTCCAACATTTTCCAAAAATTCGGACGAAAAGTAAGTACCAACTTAGAATTTTTGAATGAATGTAGACCGCTAGATTAGACTGCAAAAAAAACGATTCATTTGAATACGATTATTAAATAATTGTCATACATATCTAATTTAGTTTATAAATATAATTTAAATATTCAAATAGGAGCATCGCTCCTAATTTACAATTGAAATTATTAATGAATCAATTTCGATATTTCCTATAGAAATATGTCAGTGATTTATATGTACTACGTACTGACTTAACGCAATAGTTAAGTCTCAGTCAAAAATCTTTCATTTCCAAATTGACCCAACCATAAAGTAATAGGTTGTCTGAATCAAACTCACCGGTATAATTATACCAATAAAATTAAAAAGTGTCTACATGTATTTTTATTATTTAATTGTTACTAATATATAGGCATTTTCAACGAAGCCTTAATGCCACGGTATTTACCAAGTTCTGAACTTTTAGTAATTTCATATACTCACGCTGTATCCCTAACGGGGTAGTCAGAGAGGACGGAGCGCCAAGCGTCGCCGTTCTTACCTACTTCTTTCGCTTCTTCAAATCTCATCATTCTCCTCACACATTTTCGCCTAGGTATGCAAGAGCTTTTGACATTTCCATCCGCTAACACCGGCTATTTGATTTTCATAAGTCAGCCTTGGTCTTCCTTGGTTTCTTTTACCATTCACTTTCGCAACGATAATTATCAGTAAACATCTTACATGTCGCTACAAACAAGAACAGTTCGAAATGTAGCGGCAAGTTTAAATCAGACAACTTATTATATCAGATTTTGCTTACCTACACACCGCCTGTTTTTTGGTGACGCAGGAGAAACCTGAACACAAAACCACTGTAACATATATGTTTTCTATTATGAAATATGATATTTCTAATAATTGTGATAAGCGTTAGATTAACCACTGCTTCCCGTTTTGACACTCAATAAGAAACCAAAACAATGCCCATATGCCGGTATTTTATTATTCAGTACTCGGCCTATGCGGCCTATTTTTTGCTATTCGGCTGTATATACCGAATATCTAAAAATTAAAATTCTAAAAATAACAAAAAACACAGTAAATTAATCATGTACTTTTTATGAATGCTGAACATATGTTCTAAGTTCTAGAAATCTAAAAGATCAAAGGAAATGATTGCGGTTTGCGCGCCAATTTTTGTACGTGCGTTAATGAGGCCGAATAGTTTGCCAGAATGTTCGGCTATTCGGCCACGCTCCTGGTCGAATATTTGGTATTCGGTCTGAGGCCAAATGTATTATTCGCTGCAACACTATTTCAGATATAGGTTTCAAAGGTCCACTCATATTACAACATAAGTAAGTACATAAAATTTCTATCGAATATTTCTATGAGTTCGCTTCCTTCCTAATTTGTTAGTTCTGTAGGTATCTATGTACAATATTCAATTTCGATTTAACTTAAGACGCAGGATATAGAACGAGAGCATAATCTTATTTCCATACATCACGTACGAATTTTAAAACTCGTACTATGTAAGTTTCCTCTATCGTCTATCTTCTTTATATTTTACCCTTGAACAAGACATTTGTATTTTACAAACTACACTGTTATATGGTAATTATGTAATTTTCCAAACCAAATTACGTAATGATAAGCCATAGTTCAAATAATAAGTTAATATTAGTGTGCATCAATTATGTTCACCGTATTGCGTGCAGATGACTTCAACGCCATCTTTGGCCTCTTTGCTGGGATAGGTGCGGGAGAGCGACAACAGCACGTTGAAATCTATTATTCGAAAATCTGACTGTTCTATATACTCACATATTGGACTGCTCTAATTAAACAGTGTTAATTGAATTGAAATATGGACATTTTGTTTATGTAAATTGAAATTTACAAAAAAATAGGTTTCGTTTCAGTATAAAAATTCTCAAGAAAATAACCAATTGTACAACAAGACTTTTTGTTATTAAACGTAAATAGAAACCAGTTAAGCGTAAATCGTAACTATTGCGCGATGAACGTTCTTTACAGTTAATAGTGTCACAGCGTACACAAATGCACAGAGATTTGTTTTTATTTAAAAAAACACCTGACATATAATGTAACACTGATAATCTTCGTTTATCTTATTTTCAGTGTTCACGATTTTTTCGAGGTTCATAGATGAAAAATAGATTTCGAAACCTTGGCTCAGTTTGTTATATATTGTTGATACATGTCGGCGTAATCAAGGAAAGCCAAAACAGTTTAGGTCCCTTCTTAGCATCTTAAATTAGGCAAAATTTAGGTGTTTTTTGTACAGTAGCTACAATTAAATTTTCAGAGAAATCAAGAAAATTGTTTTATAAATACCGATGGCTCCTATGTACAAAGAACTATAGAACCAAATCATAATTTTACAGGAGAGGCTCTTTAAAGTTAAAATCTGATATATTTTTAAGATGGTAATCCATTGTTTATGCTGTACATTTTTACTGAAAATTAAACTGAAATGAAACATTTACAACAAAAAAATGAAAATGACTTCATTGTCATTTTGGCCATTGTTCCTATTAGCCATCGATATATCCGTATAGATACATCAAATTGTCTCAGATACGAATTATTTAAACACCTAACTTAATATCACAGCTGTTATAATATTATGTCAGAAAGCACATGTATTTACTAATTGCACACAGGAAACTATATTCTAGTCTCAAATAAAGGGCCTACCGAGTATACCGCATCGCTATTGGAAACAGTAGAACTTTTGACTTTAGTACACACACACTCGCTTGTAACTAATGAATAAAGTTTTCCCATTGGATAACCTCTACCTTTAAGCGTATTATTTGACTTTCGCTTTCTAGGCACCCTTTGGTCTGCCTTAAAACGTATTGGAATTGTTGTTTATTAATTAATAATTAATCCTAAATGGTTTCAAACTGTATATAATCAACAATAATTATCTAACTAATAATTAAGTTTGATCTCTGAACTCTTTTAAATTGATAGTGTAGTTGTCATTTGTTGCTGATAGACAGCATATAAATTGTACGATTCTCTTGAGTTTTGTTATTATTATTTGCCATCTATAGTAGCCTAAAACAAACAAACCACTTAATTTGGAACCACTTAAATTAAATCTTCTTTACAGACAAAACAGTAAAAACAACTCCACGGCTTCTGGACTACGATAAACATACTATTATGCTATTTCTTTAGTTAAATTTTAAGCACTACGAATGTCAAAGTCCGTTCAATTTCAATCAGTAGTTTTAACTATTTCTGACTATTTATAATTGGTTGAGTAGTTTTTGAGTTTATCCATTACATACAAACAAAGTTTACCTCTTTGTAATATTATACCAAGTATAAAGTGAAGATATATTTATAATACAATTACTTTACTTCTGCATATCACATTTTTTTTCTTACTTCATGGCATGGCGCGCAGATTAGCGCATTTGCCAATGTTACGTATTGTATTTTAATAAGTAGAATCGTTATCATAAAACTCCTCCAGTAAAGTGATAGTATATAAGCTTTATTGTACTTATAAAGGACTTCTTGGAAGAGCGCGAGAACTTCAGCTACAGATCTTTATTTAGACCTACTCCATTCTTTTCACTTACACAGAACTTTAAAACACAATATATTATCACTTTTGTACTTTAATACTCCCAAAAATGTAGAAGAGAGAAAATCTAAACAAAATGGCCACCTCACTTCTCCCGTTCCTTCTTAGAAGAGCGTGAGAACTTCAGCTACAGATCTTTATTTAGACCTACTCCATTCTTTTCACTTACACAGAACTTTAAAACACAATATATTATCACTTTTGTACTTTAATACTCCCAAAAATGTAGAAGACAGAAAATCTAAACAAAATGGCAACCTCACTTCTCCCGTTCCCGCCAAAAACTCCCATGGCACATTTCTGCAGTACTCTGTGGTCTGACATACGATATAGATCTGTCGATCGTTCGGAGTTCGTTCAGAAACACCCCCGTGAACGACGCACTGAGGAAATACCTTGAGGAACGAGATTAAGAAAAGGATCAATTATGCTCTTCGTTCAGGAACGCTCTCTGCGAATTTCGAACTACTGAACCACGTTAAGGAGTGGGATTGAACTAGTTCAGTGTGTCGCTATAAGGAAACGGCTCAGTTAAGTCGATCATTCACAAACGACTCGACTCTAGTTGTAATAGATCTAAATGGATGCTATACAATGTAATAAGTAATATCTGTAATAACATTAATATTCAATGTTTTTTCAAAGTAATCTCTCCCTTACTAATAATATTGAAAGTTGTGATTTCTTGTTCATAATCTTCAATATGATTTTCATAAATGATATCTATTTACTCTCAAAAATAATTTTTAATTGTTACTTCCCAATTCCCACACATGTACATAAATATCTTCACGCTGTATCCCTAACGGGGTAATAGTCAGAGAGGACGGAGCGCCAAGCTGCGCGGTCCTTACTCCTTACATACTTCTTTCGGTTCCCAAATCTCATCATTCTCCTCACACATTTTATACGCCTAGGTATGCAAGTGCTTTTGACATTTCCGCCAGCATACACTTTGGCTATTTGATCTTCGTAAGTCAGTCTTGCTCTTCCTTGGTTTCTGTTACTACTCGCTTTCGCTCTGTAGATTTTCTTCGTCAGTCTTTCATCACTCATTCTTTCTATGTGCCCAATTCCAATGTCATATGAATTCGAAATTTTAAAATCGCATAGGTTTCGTTTTCTACAAAATATGTATGTGTTATTTAGAGTTTTTAAAGAAATAAATAATCATCAGTTGTTCAATTATTTTTGTTCTAGTTAGTTGAATAATTTTTATTTACTTTAAAAGAATAGACAATAATTTACATATTTATAAATCCGTGCTGAGCGACGTTCTTTTTATGAACAGAAATCAATATACCTAATATCGAAAAAACCTCAAAGAATAGTAAAACTATCAATTGGAGACCTGAAATTACTTTATCTCTTGAACAATCACAAAAGTAGGAAAAATATCGAAATATTTAATAAAACTTTAAAATATTGATGGGATATATATTAGCTTCATGATAAATACGTTATTTATGTATAAAATGAATATGTAAATATATTTTCGAAGTCGTTTTTATTAGCAATTCAGGGACAGCAATGAGGTAAAAAATAACGATCTACACATTTTCCAATTAAGGATTCGAATATATAGAAATTCACAAAAATTAACAGTAAGTACAAAATACAATCTGTAACAGTAAGTACAAAATACAATCTGTAACAGATACACCATCAATCGAAAGTAGCAAATACCTATTTCCAATATTTATAGCGCACTTCTTATATAAAATAATATTTGAATACTTATAGGTATATGAAGTTGTACGCTTACATTAAATAAGTAATAGGTAGCACACAATTAAATGATTAGGTATTTATTAAACGCTTCCTGAAGAAAGAAAAAAACAGAACGCGCCATCTGCTTATTTCCAGCGTAGGACATGAAAGTTAATAATAATAACAATTGACATGCGTTATTTAAAATACTCTTATTTCACATAAGAATTATTAAAAATATTCTTACTTAAATGAGTACTCTAGTCTTATTAATGAAGGTGTCTTGTACAACGTTAACAAGGCTGAAAATTATTGAAGTAAATATTGCTTTAAAAACGACCTTATAAGAGAAATGAAGATGAATTATTATTTTATGTAATGTAAAATATTTATAATATTCCTGTTATAATTAACAAACATCTTATGTACTTACATAAGTACATAGACGTTATGCTAATGCCCGTTAGGGCTAAAACGTCAAGGCACAAGACAACGTCAGACGCCAGTTTTCGCGGTATTTAGCGTAAAAGGCTGCTAGTCTATCGTTTACACAAATCCACTATTATATTATACTAGCAAACCCGGCCCGTTTCACTGGGCGTTAGTTGAAGTTAAAATAAATTAAACAGTTTTTATAATTATTTTGATACTGCAAAAAAAAAACAAAAAAAAAAAAATCTACTGATCCGATCGCTACCAATCTTTACAGGAACACCCGCTAGACCAATCTGAAGATTCTCTGAAAATTTCATCGAAATCGGTCCAGCCGTTTCGGAGTCCATAAGGAACATACATACATACATCGCCTTTTATATATATAGATTAAATGAGCAATATTTATATACAAATATTACTCGTTTACATATTTATAATAAGCAATATTTGTATATATATAATAATAATAATAATATATATGTACATATATATATATATATATATATATGTATATATTTATTCATTTGATTTCGCTTTCTCCAAAACGGCTCTAGCGATTTCGATGAAATTTACAATATAGGAGTTGAGGGGGGTGAAAAATCGATCTAGCTAGGTCTCAATTCTGGGAAAAACCGTTTTCTCCGCCTTTCACACACTTAAAATTTCTAATCTTTTTAATTTACAGAGTTTGCCTTCTCAATAGCACAATGGCTAGAGCGTAGGTCTACCATGCCGAAGTGCGCGGGTTCGAATCCTGCAATGTGATCAGACGTTTTTTTGTTTTTCTCAAAGTTTTCGCTTCACGTATTAATATATACATAGATTTTTAAAGTAAAATCTGAGTTCGTGTGAAAATATTTTAGCAAAAGCTTATACTAAAAACTTAGTAACCAAAAGCTAGCCAAATCTAGTTATCGCTAAAAAGGTGTATATTAAAATTAACTAGTATCAGTAAAAGATTATTCACTTAAAAGAAAGCAATTACTACGAGTAAGAGCTTATACTAACTAACAATTGCAAATACAAATACCAAATGCTAGAAGCAAACGCTTCTGTTTTATTCACATTACCCGATATCATTTATATTTTATTTATCCTTCGTATTTTTTTTATTTATAGCACTTACATCACTTATTACAAATAGAATACATGAAGTAGAATAAGTATTGTGACTAATATATTTTTATTATTCGCATTGCATCAACTATTGCTATAACTATTGTGATGTTGTTCTACTTACATTTGTAATATGCTACAAGTATTTAAGATACTTTAAATAAGTAAGTAGAAAAGTATAGATTAAATTAGGTGAGGTTTATTCTCAGAAAGGAAGTAAAAAATGTAGATATACCTACTTGAAACGTTTATAAGTGTATAAAGAAAAAAAAACAAAGACTCATAAAATTTTATACTTTTAAACTTATGTAGGTGTAACTGTTATATTATTAAAGTATATTATGCCGTGTAATGTTATGACACCTTATGAAGATAAAATAAATAGATATATACCTCCATATTACGCTACTTATTTTGTGTGTATGCGTGACTTTCATGTCATGACTAACGATTTAACACTTCGAAATATTCCGTTTATATTTAAAATTTACGTAATTACGCAAAGGAATTGCTCTACTTCAAACATGAAACTATGAAAAGGACAATCCATTACAAAATAACATTAAAATTGGTGTAAAACATTAAACCCTATTTATGAGGAAAAAGAAAATACAAATTAAATATATAAATAAAAATCATTATTGAGTAAACCATTTTTCAGAAGTAGTGAATAATCACAACACATGCAACACATAACGTCATGGTATGTAAGTTGCGAAACATGAGACAAAATAGATCCGATTGTTTATAAAACGGATGTGAGGATAGATAGACACAATGGTGCAATGGTGTTTTGTCTATACTTCTATAATCAAGACTGAGTATTAGCGAAGTAAGAGAATATGCCTTAATTTACTGTCATTATTTTACCACACAAAATATGAAACTGTCACGTCGCTAAACCCGCCCAAAAGTGATTTTTTTTATATTTCGCTGTGATACACGAGCAACTGTCTTGCCAATTAAATACTGATGAATTTTGGCAACACTAGACACTATTCTGTGATGTTTTAGACTTCAGGTGAACTTAGAGCATTTCCTTTTAAAGTGTACCTTTGTTATATTTCTATGTAATTCAAAAATTATACTACTCTAAAATAACTATTTCTTTGATCACAATGTTAAATTTTAACTTTAATTTCCAATATAAGCTATAGAATTTATTAAGAATTATTGAATCAGCATGTGGTTTTCACACAGTTGTTACATATGTTGTTACAGATGTTGTTACACAATAATATTAACCACATCAATTAGCCACCTGTGATAATTTTTGAAATATTTGCATTTAACAATATAATAACAAAATCAGAGGCAAAATGGGTTGCTCGTATATTAAAAGAGCCATTTCTATATAAAAGTCCGACTTTAGCCGTTGCAATAAGTAGTTGTCAAGTAGCCGTCGATAGTAGTCGTGTTATAGTATATAATCAGTCGAGCAATTGTACGGTTTACTAATAACCCCAATTTTGTATTATCTAATTTTTATTCAACAATCCTTTGCCTTGCATGCCTTTATATATATATATTCTTTTCGCTAGTTACATTTAGACATTAGAAGCCAGACAAACAAGTATTGAAAGTTATGTTACTCTTTTATTGGGTCGGTAAGAGAAATAATATAACGGTGTTACTTTTTGCCCATCACTAGTCATGACCAACTGACAGATGTCGGGAACGCATTCCCTCAGCGGCCGGACTTTAATTACCCATATGATACTCCCCGTACCTTCCCACAAGATTTTCTCTTTACTGTGGAAATTTGACGAAATAAAAACTTTTTTTTTAATTTTTTTGTCCACACCGTAGCGCGCTATTAAAAGGACATTTATAGACTAAACGATTCCTAAAAGATGTCTCTATCATGTAATTTAAGTTATATCCGGAATTTCTAAGTCTAAAGTTGGCACTTAACCTGGAAATATTTGTTTTCATATTTTGATTTTTCAGTTCAGTTAGTATTGTAACACAAAAAATGAAACCGATTTTATATTTTTTTGAAAAGGCGGCAACCCTTTTTATGTGTAATTCAACTGTGACTGTCGTCACAATCAGGAAGGTAGAACTAGTATAACGAACGGTCATCGCTTGTTGTCAAAATTAACAACGAAATCATTGTTTTTCTGGAAAATAAGTAAACGCTGCGCTTACAGCCACTCCATTTTTTTCTTTGCTTATTTTACAATATATATCTTCACGCTGTATCCCTAACAAGGTAGTCAGAGAGGACGGAGTGCCAGGAGTCGCGGTCCTTACATATCTCTTTTGCTTCCTCAAACCTCATCATTCTCCTCACACATTTTCGCCTAGGTATGCGAGTGCTTTTGATATTTCCGTCGGCTAATATTCTGGCTATTTGATCTTTATAAGTCAGTCTTGGTCTCTCTTGCCTTCTTTTACCACTCACTTTCGCTCTGTAGATTTTCTTCGTCAGTATTTCATCGCTCACTCTTTCTATGTGCACGAACCATCTAAGCATTCCTTTCTTAATTTTTACAATAACACTGTCGTGCAACCCTGTCATCTGCGTATCTCTTCATTGGTTATTCTGTCCGTAAGGGTGACACCGCATATATTTCAAAAACATCGCAATTCTTATCGCGTTTGTTAAATCGAGTGAAAGCATTTATCACGCTTTCACTCGATTTTAGAAACGGTATCGTTATTATTTTCTTATAAATAAATACTATCGTTAACTAATAAACACCTAGTTTTAAGTGGAAGCAATGACAATTTGTAAAAACAGTATTGTACTTTACATACATATGTCAGTAAATTGTAGACGTAGTTAGCTAAATAGCATCAAGGAAACATAGGAACGTAGTTTTGCTTTTTTGCTAAAGAGAATTAAAAAAAAATGACGTCAAAACGTACAGGACGTATGTGCTTACGATGGCTGTTAATAATCAATGTCACGCAATATAACAAACTTACATTTAATTGATGATAATGAGTGTCCGTTGTCAATTAAGTGTAATTTTGTAATATTATGTTAACGCGTGTTGTATAATATAATTCTTTTTATCACCTGACTTGTTAACATCACTAAATACACACGTAACAAGATTGCGGGGTACACTCGGCGGCGTTTTCCGGCGTTTACGTGATTTGTCCTATTGTCAACTGAAATTATTTAGAAGCGGCCTGAATATCGCAATTTTGTCGGAAGTCGTACCCTCACCGACCATTTTAACTGCATGCAATGCATTCCAGTTTTGTACAGTTTACTCTAGTTTCAATGTTTACTCATTCACAGTTTCATCAAGTTTTCGTTTGTTTGTTATTTAAATATTTGGAATTCATCTATATGCTGATTGTATGAGCTGGAATTGCAATGACTAAGTTCGAGAGATATCAGTTCGGGCGAGTACATTGATATTAATGTGACCTTAACATATTTCGCGTTTCAGAAAGTAGAACAAGACAACTTTATGTACATTATTACAATTTGATATTTTTTATGTACCTATTTCAAGTAGACACTAAACAGTGTTAATTGAAAAATACTGATAATCTTTTAGTACAAAATTCCTGTCATTATACCTAACAACTTTTGTTTTATGACTTTTTTTAAAACTTAATATGTTGCTCAAAAAATATTATTTAAGTTCTCTTGTATTATCTGAAACGTAATTATTCTGTATACAGTGTAAGGTGCAAGCGCACCTTTCGTCGACCGTGACGCCGCGCCACCGCACGTGCTCCCCGTTGTCCGTGTGCCGTTTTAGCGACCGGGTAGAGTAGGTGCATTTTTCAGTAACATTAAATGTATTTTTATTTTTGTATGAAAATAAAAGTTATGAATTCATTAAAAGTCGTATAATAAAATTTATAGGGGATAATGTTAAGAATAGACTGCTAAGAGGTTATTCGCATTTTTTGATTAATTCTGTACATAGGGGGACTGAAGAAGTAAATTTTGATTTTCTTAAAATTCAAAATAGTAATCCAGCGTGTACGTCTGTGAGAATGTGTCGTACACTCATAAATTAGTTAGATACGTAAATACTATCTATATTATGTACTATATGTACTTACACAAATGTTCAGCCATAGCTATGATTCCTAAATCTCAGATTGCTATGCGTTTCAAGTTTCAACATCACGTTATTTGCACCTCGTTAGATGTGGAAAAATTAATAAAACCCAGACACGGTTTCGCAGTCTGATATGCGAGAGGTAGCCTAGAACACAGACATAGAACGTTTAGAAGCTTACATGATATTATACTATTGTCTAATAATATTTGTAAGGTTCAACGGTATGTACTAGGCAGCACTTAAATATAAATATATATCGTTGATTTAAAAAACAACGTAAAAAAACTAAAAGCATAGCCTATTAATGAATTCATTTTTTTCATTTTTATTTACAATAGTAACATAAGAAACATTGTTACATAAATACCTAATATTAATATATCGTTTACGATTATAAAATTGGGAATAACATCCATCGCCTGGGCATTCTATGAAACGCCACCATTTCATGAAATAGCCAATTAATACCCATCATATCGTATAATGTAAATAGTTTAATGATTCGGCCAGCTAAATGACAACGCCCAAAAACTGATGAGAATCTACTACAGGCTATTATAAAATACCGTGGATCGACATCTGACACATCCGGGTCGACTATTGCCAACGTAATCGCGGTAGGTGTCGTTAACCCCCGCATAATCTCAATCAATTGCATCATATTCTGGTTCTGCTGCTCTAGTATTTGGTTGGCGCCAGTGAACATCAAGTGCAACATGTGCTTGGGTCAGAAGCCTAGAGAACTCTCCAGTCGATCGCCGATTTACGACATGTTATAAAAGGTTGTAAATAATGAATTCAGATAGTGGGGCCGTGAGAATGGCATATTCGAAAAATGCATGTGGTGTTCACAGTAATACAATGACGTTGCACTGTCATATACATACATATCTTCACGCTGTATTCCTAACGGGGTAGTCAAAGAGGACGGAGCGTCGCAGTCCTTACATACTTCTTTCGCTTCCTCAAATCTCATCATTCTCTTTACTCACTTTCGCCTAGGTATGCGAGTGCTTGTAGTAAGTGAAGTAATTTTATTTTTAGAGATTTTCAGTAATAGTTTAGAAAATTTAACGCTATTAAATTCTAGGATACAGTAATTGTTTATAATAAATCTGCATATAACGTAATATAAAGAACAAAAATCTCAATGTTTACAGCCTTGTTCAGTCATAATGAATGTCTAGTTATTAAAAATACTTTTTATTTCGAAAATTGCTTACGCTAGCTTAAAGAAGTTATAAACCACACAAATATCCACAACAAATTAAAAAATATTTTTTAAATAGAATGGTTACTCTGGAACCAGTGATAGCGAATTTGATCATTGTCATTTGTGTAATTATTTACCTACATCGATTATTTAGGGATTGCAGGGTGAACAAAGAATTAGTATATACATAAAAAATGAAGTGCAATTGTGTGACTTACGTAAAACTTCTGTAACCTCTTCTTTTAGCTTATAGATAATACACTTTTTTCTATATTTACAGTTTTTTGTATTATTCAATTTATTTTGATGTAACCAATCTGCGCACACTTCCAGCAAAAAATGTAGAGTCATCGCCACTAGCGGCATCGAATTCGACTGTTTCATGTAATGCCCAACAAGATTATGAGGTAAGGCATTTAGTTTGGAATATGAATAAATTTTTGCTCTCATCTATCATCGGTAGTTTTTTTTTTTTTTTTTTAATTTAATTAAAATTCTCGTACCCCTAGCATGGGCAAAGCCAGGGCCCTTTTTCGTCTCTCATTCCAGTTCTCTCTCTTGTGCATCTCTCTCTGGGTATAATTCCCATCCATTCTAGCCTAACAGTTGGTTAGCTAAGTTTTCCTGTAAACTTTACTTCATGAAAAAACTGCTACATTCATACCTTACTACTAATGTTACAATTATTATCACTTAATCTATCCTACGTGCTAGTATCACAGTAATTTATCACATTTAATCACTAATTTACATCCTTATCATAATCTTAACCTAGCACATATTTGTCATCCTTAATACTATATCACAGTGATAGAAGCCTTAACCTATATCACAGATCATCTTATTCTAATTCTTATTTCTACTTGTAACATTATTTATAATTGCAGTCTTATTTACATTGTCTTATTTCTAGCTATAACCTTGGCGGCTATCTTCCTACAATATTCCATAAATTTATTTCTTTTGCCTTTGTCTTGCATTAAGTGTCCTATCGAAAACTCGTCTATTTTACACTCTAACTCTATCTCTATGTCGCTCCTTAATCCACTATAGATGGGGCATTCACACAGCACATGCATCACACTTTCACTCTCATTCTCATCACAGGCACACGCCGGGCTCTCCTTGCACTTGAACCGATGCAAGTACTCAGAGAACCCCCCATGACCTGTGAACACTTGCACAATCACACTATCCATCCTGATCTTCCTTACTACCGAATGAGCTTTGGTGGCGTCCGGGAAAAACACTTTGGTGACAGAGGCCGTTTGCTCACTTACGTACCTCCTGTCCCATTCATCAATCGATTCCATTCGAATCTGTCGCTTGATGAATGAGACGGGGCACTTATCGTAATCCGGCCTCGTCTTCCTTTTGAGTGCCGCGTCCTTCGCCAGCTCATCGGCCCTTTCATTTCCCTGCATCCCAACGTGCGCTCTGATCCAGAATAATCTTACTGATTTTCCTGCATCCTTCATCTTAACGATGTCTGTCCTACACTTCATTACTATGGGATGCAGAGACTTCCATCCCACCACGGCGTCCAGAGCAGATCTCGAGTCTGTGAAGATGGAACAACTGGGCGTGCCACAGCGGAGCACGTAGTCCACTGCCTTAGATAGAGCCAAGAGTTCCGCCTGGAAGACAGTGCAGTAACGTTCCAACTTTAGTTTTTTCCTTTCATACTCGGCGACACTATCCCATACAGACAGCGCCGCCCCAACCTTACCGTCAATCTTACTCCCGTCGGTGTATATATTACACCGACTATCCTTACATTTCTCTAGCTCCGCACTGTCCTCCACGCTTCCGTACTGTAGCTCCATCAGGCAGGCAGGATGTGGCATTTCAGTGTAAGGTATCGGTCTCTCCACATCTCGATCAACCACCACCCGCCGGGAATACCCCCTCTTGATCTCATACAGAAGGGCGGTTTCCCGCACCCTCACATCAAGAGGCAGCATCCCCGCGAGCAGCAGCACCGAGTTGAGAGAGACCGTCCTATATGCCTTGGCGATCTTCTGCCCAATACCCCGCTGTACCACCCCCAGTCGCTTACGTATACCGGGTCTGTTAGACGCCGGTGCCCATACGTTCGCCGCATACAACACTATCGGTTCGACCACTGCCATATATATGGTCCTGATCACCTCCGATTCCAACCCCCAGTTGACCCCGGCTGCTCGCGACAGCTGCTTGTATACGTTCAGCGCTTTGCGGCACACATTTTCCACATGAGCGCTGAACGTAAGGTTCCGGTCTATCGCGAGCCCCTGGATCTTGATCTCTTCCGAAAGCCCGATGCTCACCCCATCCATGTTCAACACTAGAGGATCGTACTTTAGTCTTTTCGTAACTAACATGGTCTTGGTCTTGTTAGCTGCGAATTTCAACTTATTCCGATTCCCCCATTGTCCAACACAGCGGAGCGCGGCTTCAGCCTTCCTTCGGAGACTCTGGGTGTCTTCTTCAGAGAAAATCAGGACCACATCGTCTGCGAATGCTTGGCAGTAGTCTCCCCTTTCTTCCAACTGTCTCAATAGGGGGTCCAACAATATGTTCCAAAATGTTGGTCCCCCTATCGAACCTTGCACACAGCCTTTCGTAGTTGCTCTTATGCACTCTTCACCAGCATACCTCACTCGTACCTTCCGGTCGGTCAGATACGAGTCCACGAGCCTTCTTAGGTTTGCCGGACAATTTGTATTTGCGAGTTCGCATCGTAACGCCGGCCACCACGCGTTATCGAAGGCTCCCTCTATGTCTAGGGATACAACCAGCACAATCTTTTTTAGTTGCACCTGCTCCCTAATATAGTTGACCATGACATAGAGGGAGTCCTCGGTTCCACGCTGCGGTGTAAAACCGTATTGATGCGAACTCTGGTCCGGCAGCACATGATATTTAATGCGGTTGACCATGAGTTTTTCTAGGACTTTTCCCATTACGGGCAATAGTCCTATAGGTCTATAGGACCGTGGACTCGCATAATCCGACCTACCGGGCTTCCTAAGAATCACAATCGCGGCCTCTATCATCGGTAGTTAGGCAATAGCACACAATTGCACTTAACTTTTATTGACTAATGCTTTAGACACCCTACAAAATCAATATGCCCGATTATGGGTGGGTAAATCATTATTTAAGCGAATAGCACGAGAGGCGATTGAAATCAAGAAATACCATAATTTCAACAGGGAAGATAGATACCGCTTATCAACATCATAGAATACTGTCATCAGTGAGTGTGTCCGGAGACGGAAAACCGGACGTCGCCAGTGTGTATACATCGTTAGTGTTGTGTATCAAAGTACCGACTGACAATTATAAAAATTAAAACATGGCTTGAATGAGTGTGGGTAGTTGCAAGAAACTGCACGCTACGAAGACGACATTCATCCTCATCAGTCTGCCCGTGACCACGATCGGTGCAATCCGGTCGTAACGTTGGGATAAAATAGGTAATTAATTAATGTAATTAAATATTGTAAGATTATTTAAGCGATTTGCTTAGAATGATATTAATTAGAAATTTCACGAAATGGCAGCGCTTCATAAAAAACCCAGGTAGATAATGATCTGTCTAATTCCACGATCGGACGATGACATCTATAAATGAATAATTCATAAAATACTACCTACTGCACTGATAAAGCAATACAATCTAATGAAATTATTATATTGGTCCGTAATCCATATTAAGTAGACATTTATCACTGACAACCTTACAGCTTTTCAGTTTATAAAATAATAGCGACCCGCCTCGGCTTCGCACGGGTAGATTTTTTTTTAAATAAAATACAGCCCATGTTACTCGCTGCTAATGTAGCTTACTACAGGTGAAAGAATTTTTGAAATCAGTTGAGAAGTTTTTGGGTTTATCCGTTACATACGAGCAAACAAAGTTACCTCTTTATAATATTAGTGTTGATATGAATAGTATAGAAAAATCTTGACTAGAAACGCAACATAAATAGGTATATCTATTTTTTATTTTCTCATTGTCACAGCACATACAACAGTAATAGATACAAATGAATACAGTAATAAAACAAATTAATAGTTGCAAATCTAATACATAAATTTCGTCGTCTCCAGAACTTCGGTTGCCAGTAGAGATCAACTTTGTCATTTTTAGCTGCAATGTGCCTAAGACTCCTTCGCATATAACATTCATATAGCTGAAATTAAATATATAAAACAAAATTGCTATTTCTGTCTGTTTGTGTGTTTATTTTTTCTTGTTCCAAAATATTTTCGTACTGGCATATTATAATGGATTCCACTCAGACGAAGCCGGGGCGGGACACTAGTATTGAATATTAGATACAATCCTATACTATTATACGTATAGCTGACAAATCTCTGTCCATTTCTTATAAGAAATGATATCAAGTTACACATATTTAAAATAATATCACTTCTAATGCTAACTTTTATTCTTTGTCCTTCCTATTTCCATATCGATATGCAATTTGGCAGTTTCTAGCGGTGCAGGCAAACGTGATATTCCCAGAACTGAAAGCAGAGCTGAGCCGACGAGCACGTTACGTAGAATTTTATTCAATTCGTATCATTTATACTAAGGGGTGGGGTAAACTGGAACAATGAATTGTTTCGAGAGGATCTCAATTTCGAGAAAATCTCAAACGTTTCACACGTATGAGACTGTAATCATGTAACGAAAACAATACATGTACATATGTATGTACATTGTACAGAATCCTAATTTATCAGTGTTGGGTTGTTTGTATAAGAAATTTTCTGCGAGTAATGTCCGACAGACAGTCGTATTAACTTATGTTTATTTATATCATGTTAAAGCAGATTACCTTATAATATGAATGACGAGAATATTATCTTCCATTGGCAAATAAAGAATTTATTTCAAATTAATATAAAATATTTTGCGCAAATATAATGTAGAAAGTAGAATATTACAAAGCTGTAGTTACATATTTAAACGTTAATATTTACATATTTAAAACTAAGCATTAAATGATAACTTTTTAAAAGGCGACTTTGAGTAAGTCTATTATTTAAGATAAAGGATATGTTTGTAACTTTTTGAGAAAAAAAACCAACTGATTTAAAAAAAATGCAAAATAATTGCCTTGTCCTTTGCTAATCCAAACTCAAGTACAAAAATGTCATCATAAAAACTAAATATAACTCGGACCAAGGAACAAAATGGGCGGAGGTTTTGCTAGAGCATATCCGTTTTTTGTTGACCTAGTTTCTAGACTTTTACTAATTTGCGTGACTAGGGATAGATCGCAGTACCGTAAGGTGTAAACATAACAGAAAGTAATACGTGTGCGAGAGAGTCAAAAGGATGTATTTTTATGTATGTGAAAGAGAGAGAATGAATGAAGTTGACAAATAGTGTGTGAAAGGGACAGATGTATGCGAGAAGAATAGGGAGTGAGCGAGACAGATGAAATAAACAATGGCTACGAACCGTCGAACAATACAATAGCTGAACATGACATATTTTTATTTTTGTGAATAGCAGTAACCAAAACACTTAAGATTTACGAGTATTTTACAAATAATTACTTCAATTTTGTACATCAAATCGATCTCCTCATCTTCTGCTGCTCTACCCGTACGCGTCCTATTTGCTACTACTGCACTAGGGTCGTATAGCGAAAGGAGGATTCTTTTAGATCACCCATTCCCAAAGTGGGCGATAACGCCCCCCTGTGGGCGCTGCAGCCCTAAAGGGGGGCGGTAAGACACCCAGAAAAAATATGGGGGCGTTGTGTAGAGGCCTGGGGGGTGATTTGTAATTTCATTTAGCTAGGAGGCATCTTAGACAACGACTGCATGAGCTCTCGACTCAGTAGACAAAACAAGTTTGGGAACCTAGATTTTAGATGGTACGAGCCCGATACTACCCTCCCGGTCCTCACGTACTCTTCTGAGGTGTGAGGAGCGATTAGATACTCGCTATTCATACGGATTTTTTTTCTCAAACTGTCTAACTGTCTTACCCGTGGTTACACTCAATGAGATAAAAAGAGAGACGAAAATTTGTTTAACACACGGTGATAAGAACGGCAACCCATTATGGCTCTGTCCATTAAAATTCGTGGTCCGAGATATATAAATAGCTTCAAAATGAAATTTGACAGTTACTGAACTCACTTGTGGGTATCACACAACGAACTGTTACTCAAACTCGATTTGAAGAATAGGTAATATATGTAGATAATAAAAATTCTAGACCATACAGATTTCCAAAAATTTTAAACAATTTTATGAATATTGAACAAGGAACACGCTTGACCCATTTTTTAACAAAATTTTTATATTTTTCAGTAAATTTATTTGTACAGCACATTCCTAGTAAAAATAACTGGGAATGAACGACTTATTATGCTTAGGTATATCAACACTACAAAACTTCAGCTCCAAGCCTCTAGAACAACCTGCTAGAAATACAATGTATTTATGTATTACTTATGACAATAGAATATAGGTAGAATACTCCAATTTGTGCGGCACTAAATGCGCATATTGAACAGTCCCTTTAATTTAATACCGTTGATTACACTAACGAATATGTAAGGGTTTCATATTAATTATCGACACCTTCTGTTCAGGGTTTGCGGGTTACACGTAACGTGTTATTTCACTTATTTGATGAGTACCTTATGAATAACGAGCACCTCAGACTAAAGACGTAGGACTGAACTAGATCTTTATGAAGATTTTAAGGTATATTACAATAAAAACTGGTAAAGAACGTTTCATGGCAATTTTGAATCTAATGAAATATAAAAAAAAGATTGTGTCCAAATATTTAATGTTCTATTTTACATTTCTGGGCTTGGGTTATCATTTACTGATCTGTGTCAAGCAGCTGTCGATGTGCAAATGACGGAACAAATCGACAATTACTCACTGACAGACTAACAGATAGACAAGACGAAACTATGAGAATTCCTTTCTAAGTTGATACGGAACCCTAAAAATTGACGTAAGCTATGAAATACTAGAGTAGGTATCTAATGCTGATTTAAATTTTATTATTATTAGGTATGGGAATGTTGGTACTTAAAAACAAGTAAATATCCCAATAAAATTAAATTTTCTACGATCACAAGCGTCTATATCAAATACTTAGCTCGACTAAAAATATTAACGCGCGACATGCGCGGTGTATGAAAAGTGTGGGTAGGTGTGAAATAAATTATCTATATAAAATGTTTGCCTGTACATAAATTATTATTTATTTTAACATGTGAATTTATGCTTGTGTGTTTGTTTATGTATAATGCATATTAGTGTAACATAATATAAATAATATAATATATATTCATTTGGAAATGGATATAAAATGTAAATATATATGTATGTGTAAGTAAACTTAACATTTAAACAATAAAAATTTATACAAAATAAATTTGCACAATGTAAGTTTATATACAAAATGATTTTATACAATATAAGACCTACATCACTCCCCTCCGAGACCGTCAAGGGCGATAGTAGTCAGGAAACACTACTCTACGGCCAGACCGGGTTCTCCTGACTACGGCTTCGTCTCCGGATCCAGTTAAGTCATGGTGGACACTGTGTTGAGGGTATAAATGGGTGTGATTGTGTAGATTTTGTGTTGTTTGTTTGTGGGTGGTTATGGTTACTGGATCGCACAGTATGTAGGCCGGCTTCAAGCGGTCTATCGATACCGTGACCTTACTACCGTTTACCAAAATTATGAAAACTTTTTCGCCCCGTTGGAGAACCTTGTGCGGCCCAGTGTAAGCGGGTTTAAACGATCCTCCTGCCGTATTATCTCTTAAAAAGACATGAGAAGAATCCGACAAGTCTTTAAAAACAAATGTGGGACGTTGTTTCCCGTGTCGCGAGGCGGGTGTGGGTTGTAATTCACTGGTAACCTTATGTAACCGAGACAGGTAGTCGTTAATATCTACCTCACGAGACTGTGCCTGAAAGAATTCTCCTGGGAGACGTAGTGGTTCACTGTAAACAAGCTCGGCAGAAGATGAATTTATATCTGCTTTGAAAGCGCTTCGAATACCTAATAAAACTAGCGGCAGAGACTCGGTCCAGTTGCTGTTGGCGTGGCAAGTAATAGCAGTTTTCAATTGTCGGTGAAACCTCTCCACAAGACCGTTACAAGCTGGATGATAAGCCGTTGTACGGAGGTGTTGAAAACCAACCATGGAAGATAACTGCTTGAAAAGTGCAGACTCGAATTGTCTACCGCGGTCTGTAACGATGTCTGTGGGAATTCCGAAGCATGAGAACCAACCACTAACTAATCCTCTTGCCACTGTTTCAGCCGTGATATCAGGGAGTGGTATTACCTCAGGCCATCGCGTGAACCTATCGACGGCGGTGAGATAATAATGATAACCGTGGGATATAGGTAATGGACCTACCAGGTCTATATGAATATGCATGAACCTTGTTCGTGGCAACTTAAAGGTTCCAAGAGGTGCAGAAACATGCCGGGTTATTTTCGAACGTTGACAGGTCAAAAACTGCGCACCCACTGTCTGCAGTCCTTTTTTACTCCGGGGCAAACATATCTATCAGTAACCAATTTTGCTGTTGCTTTGGCTCCGGGATGACTCAAACAATGCAAGCCTGAATGAATCGAAGACCTGCCTGTGCATATCTTTGGTGATGAACGGTGGCAGTTGGCTACCACTCTCGTCACAATACAGCTGAAAATTCGAACCTGGCAGCTTTATCTTGCTTAGACGAAGTGTGGTCTCGCTAAGCAGGAGTTCCTGGAGCTCTTGGTCGGACTGTTGAGTCACAGCTAACCTCTCTAAATTGATAGGTAACGTGATTTCATCCACGCGCGACAGTGCGTCTGCTACCACGTTGTCCTCACCAGAAATGTGTCTGATGTCAGTGGTAAACTGCGCGATCAGATCCAGATGTCGGAATTGACGTGGTGAGCATTTTTCCTTGCGGTTGTGGAAAGCATATGATCATATGAATGACTTATAAAAGCATATGAATTGCTTATGATCCGTATAAACTGTGAAGATTCTTGCCTCCAGCATATGACGAAAGTACTTGATGGACTCATATATGGCGAGAAGCTCGTGGTCGTATGGCGAGTACTTGCTTTGCGCCGGGCTCAGCTTACGCGAAAAATAAGCCAGTGGTTGCCACGAATCGTCCTTCAGCTGTTGCAGAGCTGCACCTATAGCTGTATCAGATGCGTCTGTTACTAAAGCCAGTTTGGCCTCACAATCTGGATGCGCTGACAAGGCGGCCTTGCATAGACCTTCTTTGCAAGCATCAAAGGCCTCTTTTTCTGTGGGAGAAAAATTCACAGGTTGTGAGCCCTTAACGGAACCAATTAGGAGAGCGTTCAAAGGGGCTTGCTGTTGTGCTGCCTTTGGGACGAATCTGCGGTAAAAATTCATCATACCTAAAAACTTAGGTAGTTCCTTGATTGTTCCAGGTGTCGGATAGTTTTTGATGGCATCTACCTTTGAGTGGAGAGGTTCGGTGCCATTAACGGAAATACGATAGCCCAAAAACGTTACCTCTGCTACACCAAAGATACACTTCGCGGTATTAATCACCATGCCGTATTTTTGCAATCGGGTGAAGATCTGACGAAGGTGGTCTTTGTGGGTCTCCTCGTCTTTTGAAAATACCAAAAAATCGTCGAAAAACGCGTATGTAAATTCGAGTCCTCGTAGCATTTCGTCAACAAAACGCTGAAAAGTCTGACTGGCATTGCGCAGACCAAAGGTCATGTATGGGAACTCATAAAGACCAAAAGGTGTTGTGATTGCGGTTTTCGCAATGTCCTCTGGGTTGACCGGATCTGATTGTATGCCTTCACAAGATCGATGGTTGAGAATACTTGACAACCTGATAGATTGTAAGAAAAGTCGTGTATGTGCCTAACTGGGTATCTATCGGGGATGGTTCTGGCATTCAATATTCGGTAGTCACCACTGTCTTAATGGCTAGATATAAAGGTGAAGCCCAGGCTGACTCCGAAGGACGACAAGTACCCATCTGCAACATGACCTCAAATTCAGCCTTTGCTATTTTCAACTTATCCGGTGATAACCTACGGGGTGTACATGATACTGGCGGTCCAGGTGTGGTTCTGATATGATGTACAGTGTTATGTGTGGGTGTACGTTGCATACCTGAGGGTCTTGTGATGTCGGGAAATTTGGCGAGTATGTTGTGATACACAGTGTCACCAGACATAACTTTTACCGAAGAAACAGACGTCCGAGCAAGCAAACCCGGGGTGGCAAGCGTACTATTCCCATCTAATAAGCGTCGTTCTCGTACATCTACAATTAAATTATAAAATGATAAGAAATCTACTCCTATTATTTGCCTTTGTTACATCAGCTATAATAAATCGTAAAGTATAGTCGCGGCGTAAGCCTAGGTTTAAGCTAAGGTGAATATAACCGTATGTATTTATCACTGAACCGTTTGCCGCGCACAACTCGAAATCAGTTTTTGTACGGTAATATTTTAGGGAACACACACAAATCGCTACCAGTATCCACTAAAAATTGCACCTTCGTACGTTTGTCCATTACAAACAAGCGACCACTATTAGGAGAGCCATCGGCCGCGTCTATCGACTGCCCTTTTTGTTTACCGCGTAATCACAGGGTTTGGTACACTTCTTCGCTCGTTCTCCAAACTTCACGTGGTACCAACAAGTTGGGAACTTCCTGTAGTTGGACTGCGATCGGCTAGAACGTCCACGATGGCGGTTGCGGTCAGTGTATCTGGCTCGTGACCGCGACATATGCTCCAGCTTGGTCGATAACGCCTTAACTCGCCGTGTTAACTCGGCGATTTGATTGCTCGTCACATCGGAGTTGGTAGATGAGCTAGGCAATGACGCAGTTGCCACTTGTGCGGTGGTAGGTACGATATCGTGAATTTTATCTGCCAATTCTGCTCCATCTTCAAGAGAAGACTTGGACTGTGACGCGATCACTGTTTGTGTGCTGCTAGGTAGGCGACCGGTCCATATGCTTCTTAAAAATCCCTCCGGAACACCGGGTCCAGCGAGATGTTGTAAATGCCTCAGAAATTGTGACGGTTTTCTGTCTCCTAGTTCTTCATGTGTTAATAATTGCTGCACTTTTTTCTCACATGATGCTGAGAGCCGCTTAACAAGTTCTGTTTTTAGGCGTTCGTACTTATCTAGTGAAGGTGGGGCGTTAATAATATCTTCTACATAATGCATAAACTGAGATGCATAAACTGAGTCGAGCTGGCCCATGAAGTAGTGGTATTTGGTTTCGTCTGTTGTGATTCTAGCCAGCACGAATTGGCTTTCCAATTGATTAAACCACATTTCTGGCTTTTCCGGGTAAAATGGAAGTACCCTGATGCTCACTCGGTGGATATCCAAGGATACTTCGTCACTTTTTACGGACGTGTTGTGTACAGTACGGGGTCACCACTTATGGGAATGTTGGTACTTAAAAACAAGTAAATATCCCAATAAAATTAAATTTTCTACGATCACAAGCGTCTATATCAAATACTTAGCTCGACTAAAAATATTAACGCGCGACATGCGCGGTGTATGAAAAGTGTGGGTAGGTGTGAAATAAATTATCTATATAAAATGTTTGCCTGTACATAAATTATTATTTATTTTAACATGTGAATTTATGCTTGTGTGTTTGTTTATGCATAATGCATATTAGTGTAACATAATATAAATAATATAATATATATTCATTTGGAAATGGATATAAAATGTAAATATGTATGTATGTGTAAGTAAACTTAACATTTAAACAATAAAAATTTATACAAAATAAATTTGCACAATGTAAGTTTATATACAAAATGATTTTATACAATATAAGGCCTACATTAGGTAAGTATTAAATAATATTACGAATAAAGTTTACATTTAAAAATATTACAAAAATTGTAGAGAGGCTAAATTGACTATTGACGCTGTTTCAACATTTTATTTAAAATAATGTAATCAATTAATAAGTACCTCAGACACAGAAAATAATAAGACTTTGTGTCCAAGCTGAGATTCATAGCTGAAGATTCTAAGGATAGCTGAACTAATTTCCGTAAAACATAGGTCGAAACTTTATCGAAAGCGACAGCTTTCAAAGAATAAAAAACGATCAAATCTATATATCCATTAGACTACTACGATGTTGGTATGTGGACGTCCCGCGTGTTGACACCAGATAACCAGGGTCCACATAGGTCTAGCTTCGATCACATTAATCACACTTGAGCGCGAGCCTTAAACCCCCGCCTTCAACACTAAGCACACTATTCTGGACCTTCAGCCAATTATACTGCTCCGGCCGGTATAATCACTTTGAGGCAGGCCCATACCCGTATAGAATCTTACTGGTACGTAGAAGCAAATCTCTCTGCAACAATCTGAGCCAAGATCTCCAACCTCCGCCTCATCTTCTGCTGCTCCACCCGTACGCGTCCTATTCGCTACTACTGCGCTAGGGTCGTATAGCGAAAGGAGGATTCTTTTAGACGGTACGAGCTCGATACTACCCTACCGGTCCTCACGTACTCTTCTGAGGTGTGAGGAGCGATTAGATACTCGCTATTCTTACGGATTCTTTTTCTCAAATCTTTCTCAAAATTTGGATTGAGATATTTGTGATTGAGAGTTGACATTGTGATCATTTATCCATCATATGTATCATCTCTAATAATACGCATGTATTTATAATTATAACTTATAAAATCTAATGGTTACAAGTAATTAACAGTTACAAACAGTCGAATCAAACAAAACATGTATAGTATTATATTGTCAGTGACGTGCCGTTTGAAAAGTGTATGAAATTTACGCTGGCACACCAATTATAATTACTAAAATAAATATTAGTATGTTGATTGTGTAATACGCATAATTATGTTAAGCGCATATATTAGACATAAATGTACGGAATTATCACAATAAAACAACAAGACGGAAATTTACCTAAAATTTTCATTTACGTGAAATTTAAAATACGAGACTCAAAACACAAAAACAGTGTTTATTATTTTAGCAGTCGTTTTTTCGGGAACTACTGACATAGAATCGTAATTTGGCACAGTTATAAAATAAAGTGAGCCACTTGCAGATTTGGAGCATAAATAATCTTTGCGCATAATATAGTTGAAATTTGATGGTATATTGAATTTAATTGTCTCTTAATTTTATAACAGATACATGAATCTGGGTAGATATTAAAATGTGTGTGCTAGATTATGCCGATGCCAGCTCCTGAATAGCCTTGAGTGCTTACTTTTAAATATCCACTTCATATCTGAAAACTTATGAAGTTTGATCGTGTTTCTCATTTACACAAAGAAATTAAATTGTTTCCTATTCGTTCTCGTTCTTATTCGAATCCTGGGTCTCCTTTTTAATATTATATGTTACCTACGTAACCCATATCCTTCTTACCGAATGTGTTTTTTTTATTACGCTCGTTCGTCAGATACACATTGCAGACAATTTCTAAGAATTCTTCTGAGTTTCCTTACCCATAAAACTGATTTCTGCATATTCCCATTCTCTCTCTGTCCATGTGGATACCGTACATACTGTTGTCTGTGGACGCACGCATACCAGAGGTGTCACTTGCACGTTGCCAACCCTGTAAGAAACTTTTCACGTCTTTTTTGAAGAACTCTTTGCTATAATAAGTTGAGAAAACCTCGACAGGGAGCTATTTAACGACTTGATGTTACAAGGGAGAAAACTCCTTTAAAAACGCAAAGTGTGTGACCATTATTTAAAGTTCCTAGTTCTATAAAACATAATAATAACATTTCGTTCGCCGGCTTGGGAAACTAAGACGAGACTAAATTGAGATCCGCTGGGTTATAACGTAAAGAACGATAGCTACGCCGCAGTCCCACGATGATTGGTTTAAATTGGTAATTACGATACCATGCGGTAAAATGATTTTTTGTAGCATAAATATGGTCGCTAGCAGTAGCTTTTAGTTCACTGATTAATCAACAGAAGCGGCAATATCGATTCGCGACATATATCGTGATTGATTTAACAACATATCGTGATCAATTTAACATATCGCGATGTATCACGTAAGATTCGGCTATCGCTTACTGGCTTCAGTTACATACAGCTACCGGGTTGAGTTAACACTGAACTAGGACTGGGATCTAAACGAAGGCAAGATTGAACTGAGACCAGGTTGAACTAAGGCTGAAACTGATTAGGTTGAATCAGGTTCACCCTGGATGTGACCTCACATCTTCTCCTATCTCTTCTACTTCTTCTTTCTGCAGCTGCTTTCCGCTTCCATTCACTGCATGTCTTGCTTTTCAGCACCAGAGAAGTGCTCGCTAAGGTTAGCCAAATCATACCCACAACCTACCTTTCAAAATTGTATCGCCTAGTTTTTTATTTAATATTTCTATTTATTATCTTCAAACATCTAAGTTTCTATTGCTCTCCCGAGCAGTTAGGCGACACAACCATTAAGAACTCCATTTAATTATAAATATTTGTAAATCGTATTGCAATATTTATGTGCAATATGAAAAACATGCACAAATGAAAACATTACATGCAAAATAAAATAATGTTTGCCTCTTTAAGATATTGTATAGCCTCAGGTGTTACTTTGCGGAACTCCATTTCATGTGATGAATTCCTAATATCTTTAGGTATTTTCCGCTCAAACTCCAAAAACCACGTATTGATTTAGTGCTAGTTAGCTGACCGAGTCCGATCTCTGGTATGTCCTGAGGATGCTTCGTTGAGAGGTGAAACACGTGTCGATTGGTGGTTTTTAGAATTCGAGCGGAAAATAGCTAAAGATTTTAGGAATTTATCAAATGAATAATGGTCGAAACTTGCAGGTAGTTAACATACGGCGAAACCTTGAGAAGCTTTAAATAAATTATTATTATTTGTCTCTAATTATAAAATATGTATTCAAATAAATTAAACTACTTATTCTTAAGACAGGAAACTACGTACAAAGGTAAAACATATTAAATGCTTGTATTTACTAGACTAAGTATTATTATTACGAAGATTTAAAATAGTTGTATTTATAATTAAATGTAGTTGATATGTAATTAATTATACAAAACAGGATTGCTATTTTTGTATTTTTGCATGCGTAGATTCTAGGTCGGATGTAAAAAACAGAGAGATCGCTCTACACTACACACAGAGTTGCCAATTCACATTATTGAGTGGTTTTTAATATAATCTGCATGTAGAAAATTATTTGTATGATTGATGATGATATTTACTAATAAACGATACACAGACAGACACAGACAGACAGATATTTACTAAAAAAAATAGCACTAATAAAATTATCTTGATATAAACAAACTCCATAGGCTTCGCTTATATGGTCTACTGATTATAGGGTTGCCAACATCTTTAGAAAAAATATAATATTTTGTAGTCGAGAACCCATTAAAATGTAGTTGGTAGGTGGAGAAAAAAGTTTTCTTTATTTTTAACTTTTTACTACTTTGAATTTTAATATACAGATTGTTTTTAAGGAAAATACGTAACTGTTATTGCACTTTAATTTAAAATTACGATATTTAACTCAAAATTTAACAATTAGAATCTTTCAAAAACATGTATGTAAAGTTATAATCAGAAAGGGACGTTCCATTTACGTTCGAATTCCCATTACTTTAACATGAAATGGCTCAAAAGAATACATAGATATAGAACACGTAGTTTTGTCTACTTTTAATATTAGTTAACATAACTCCTTTTAGAGAGACCCCTAATATAATAGTAGGTTAACAACCCTACTATAAATCGTAATACACGTTGCCAAACACTGTTTGTATTACCCTTGGACCTAGATATTACCCCTTCCACATATTATTTAAAAAGATCTCGTTTGTAAAGATGACATCTTTACAAAACATTTTACTCCTCTAAAACTCCTCTATATACTTTTTTGAAACTGTATGTACCATGCAAATTGAGATGTAAAAAGCAATTCGTTACATTATTATAATCATTTTGACAGGAGCTCTTTATCAAAGTTGACAACGTTCATTAATTTCTTAAGGTGTTTTAAGTCTATATTTAAAATTTTAATTGGGTTTAACAGCAAAAATTAAAACTGCGTACTCATTGAACAAACAGAAATCAGATACCGAAAACAAGCCGGATATCTCTGACGCTTGTTAATTTATTTATTTCCAAGTTTCATAATTATCAATATCAAATTAGCGTTTTCGAGGAATAAAATATCACTAAGAGGACAATGGGTGCTAATGTTTTTTGATATTTAGGTAAGGTAATTAAACCATTATATTAATTTCAAAAGCAATTTGTTTCAAATTAAAGCTTATTCTAATGTAGGGTATGATTTGTCATTAAATAACTTGATTTTCAATCTGTTATTACGTATGTGACGTATGTACATGTTATGGATATAGAAGTCACTGCATGAAATGCACATTCATAATCTTTAGCATTATTCAAGGAACAATGGCAAGTTCCCACACAACGTTTTACCTTATGTCGGTAAAAATGTGGAGGCTGCATTTCCCAAACATAATCACTGAGATTTATTTTACGAGGAGGCTACAAATAAAACATGGTAAAGTTCTTACTCTGAGATTATGTCAATATACACATACAATTGAAAGCATAAATAGGAAATTCTCAGAAACAAAAAGTATTGAAAATGTAGAAAAGTATCAGAATATAAGAGCTCTTTCATATCTACTTTCATAAATTCTAAAGATAGAATAAAATTGCTTTTATTAAAACAATATTTATTTGTCGCACAAACCACAAAGTCGATAAATAATGCTCATAAATAGGGAATTATAAAACAAAAATAATATGTAAATACTTAGATATGTACATGTTGCGTTGCCCCTGGTGTCAAAATAGGAGACACAATTCTTAATTATTTTATTTTTACATTAGAATAATGAAAGGAACGCGACGTTAGGCAGTCCATACTTTTAGGCAAACCTTTAAAGGATACATGTAAACTTTGCTTTAAAGCGTTGAATCGTTTTTTGTGTGTAAGGATCAAATAGAGTGTTAGCTATCGAAAATGTCAAAACCACTCTCAAGCCTAGGCGAAAATGTGTAAGAATAATAAGTTTGAGGAGGCGAAAGGAGTATGTAAGGACCGCGATACCTGGCTGGCGCTCCGTCCTGTCTTACTACCTTGTTACGGATACAGCGTGAAGAGAGGATACGTATGTACTATTCTAAGAATAAATAAATAATCAGGTTTTGTGCTCATTTTTTTTTTATTTGCTACACAACGCTAATTGAATGTATGGTTAACACGCTTCTGAATGGATTTTTAATTAGTGCGTGGTTAGCAATACATTATATGTATTCACAAAGGCATAATAATTACCACATTACATAATTGACGTGTTGTTTTATATTATTTACGATACGTTGAAGCATTCCCACATCGCACAGCCTCAAAAGGGTGAAGTAGGCGCGTAAAAACGGTAGACGAAGGAAATTGGTGTAATTTATTATACTCTAGACCGTGAAACAACAATTTCCTTGCCTCTCTTGTATATTTGAGTATTGGTTTCCCTTACACCGCCTTGAATATCTGGCTACCGATTTCTTGATTGTTTCTGCGCATCGTCAAATAGTAAAACAGTTTTTATCTGAAGAGCTTAACTGATATTATCGCAGTAGGTATACTAATACTTCGTAAAATCTACATACAAATATTTAATTAACTACTAACCAGCCATAATGAATCAGATGATAAAATGTATTTTGTAAAGAAAGATTTTTTCATGTCTAATAGCTACATGAAAAAGATTTAGTTATTTAATTAGCGAGATTTTTAAGGTCACTCATCCGTATGCACATTTGCCACCATTGATATTCTCAAAACTTCTGAAACGTACACACTTAAAATTTGGCATAGTACGTGTAATATATTAATACACAAAGAGAAGACTTTGTACCCCTTTTTAAGCATATTGCGCGCACGGACTAGCGTGAGTTCTGTCATAGTTAAAGTTTATATGGAGGAGTGCAGAAAGCTATAATGTATATATTTTATACATAATATGTGTACAAAATTTAGTAGAAAATACGTTCAGTGTTTTGCTTATACTGCCAATATCAAACACACAATAGACAAGTAATCAATGTCAAACACAATAGTTTGTGGTCAAACTGTTGCACAAAGTTCTCAGAATACTCAGAGCAGTAAGTACTCAAAGAGCACTCAGACTGACTCAGAGTAGAGTTCATCAAACAATTTTAAAATTTTACCAACACGTAATTATTGACAGATTGAATGAGTTTCGAACTGCAAATTTTGTGAGATTTGTGAGCTGTGAGCTGTTTCGAGTCTGTGAAATGTATATAAACTTTTAAACTTTCGCGTTGCATTATAAAACATCTAAAACGGGAAATTTAACGCGATTACCTTTTATTTTGGCTTGACGTTTCGACGGAGTTGCATCTGCCGTGGTCTCAAGCAAACTGTCGCAGCAAGTCTCACTCCGTGTCTGAGGTAGAAGTTTTGTCATCTAACCCCGGTATTTGTAAATAGTTTTCGGGATACCTACACACAACACTCACAGTGTCCACGCGTTTAACCGAATGCGAATCATGAGGTTTTGTTCCTTGAATCACAAGATCCACATCGTCGATAAATTGTATCTATTTTCTCGATTAAAATTTTTGTCTCTTGATTTCAATCGCTTCACACACTACTGTTGGATAAAAGTGGCGATCAGTAAAAAGGACTTCTGGCCGATGAAACTCAATCCAGTGATTGGTATCTGATTGGAGCAGATGTTCCGCTATCGCTGATTTGGTTGTTTGACGGTTTTTCACCCCTGTAATATGTTTCTTAACCCTTTCAGCAATTGTGCGTGAAATGTATATTACAGAAAAAAGTGTTTATTTTATATTTACGGTTGAATTTCGATCACTGGGCTGATCTCTGAATACTCTAAAGTGATTGATTATTTACTCAAAGTTTGAAGTATTCATATCAGAATTAAAGAGGAGAGAACTCGATCATTCTTCTCGCACACGAACAATTTTTTTTGATCACACTAATCAATAAATAATAGTTGTATTATAATTACTTCTGCTCTCCGTCTATTCCCCATAATTTATTCACATTGAAAGGTTGCACACGTGCTAAATTCTATAAAAAAATTATTTTTACACGCAAAGAAATCGGTTTTACTAAATAAAATAGAAAATAGAAGATTTGTTTAATATTAAATTTTGAGTGTAATATGATCTTCCAGTGATTACGTTTTTGACTGATTTTTTAACAAAAACACATTTTCGGAATGAGCACAACTCACCTTTCACAGCAGTACTTACATATTGTATTAATATTTAAAAATAGATTGGACTATAGACTTGCAATATATGTTTTCTTCCACATTTAAAATACTTATTCCAAATGACCATCATTCAAATAACAAGTGAAAGAAAACTCAATGAAAAATTCACGATGCTCAATGCAATGGACATAACAGCTCTGGCGTTTCCATTCCGATGTTGCCACTATTAAAATATACCTATCTGTTTGAGTTCATCAATGACTGTTAATGTCAAATTGATATTCATGTTCTGTCAATCGGACTTACGTAATTAGGCTCCAAAAGAATTCATCTTTGGTATCTTCTTTGTTGTCATGAATAGTGCAATTTAAATTTCAAAGTTTGTTAGATTTTATGAATTTTATTCACTTTTTTTAATCGACGTGACATTTTTTGTTGTCTGTATTTCTCGCAAATTGTAAGAAGTTCGCGCCAAACTTGCTTTAATACCTCCAAAACTTTTATACTGTTTTTACTGTCATGATTATTGCTGTTATTACTTATTTTTTTGCAAAACTGTTATTACTTATTTTTTGTTTACACGCTATGACTACCTAATATTGAAAACTCACAAAGAAGTAAACAATGCCACTTCGAGATACTACCATGAGGGACTAATTAGAAATATCGAGTTATGACCATTCGACTTTATCGTGTTCAAATGCGAGACAATTAAACAAAAGATTCTTTCTAAATTGACCAGAACCCAAAACTAACACGCCCATAAGGTACTTGCCTATTCAATTCTTTTCCACACATGACTTCTGACAAGTACACTATATAACGCCTGAAAAGAAATATGTACACTGAGAATATTCTGACAGTTTACGCTAATCAAATTCGTTATTAGCGTAGTTATTATAACCTGTCTAAAAATTGCAACTTCTTTAATATGTACATTCACGTATGTACCCAATAAAATTTTATCATTTAAAAATATTAACAAACACATTATCGGTTAATAAAACCAGCTATATAGGCACATCGTCTTAATTACTTTTAGAGTTCCTTGTCTACAAGTAATACTTCTGCCTCAAGATAGTGCCTCGATAGTGTATGTGGATCGTCAACGTTATTAGTATCAATGAAATGTAATGCTCTAATTTAGAATCGTCAAATATTCGAAAAGCAGGTTTTTTCGGTCAATTACTTATTACGAAAATACATTAGGTGTAGAGATCGTCGCGTTCTTTTCTTAAAAAGTAGTTAAAAAATAAATATTCAAAACGCTATTTCATTTTTAGTCGGTTATTTACATAATACTGTATTTTTTTTAGTCGCATGTCTCGTACATATTATAACATTTTAATACTAAAGTATTATTAACATTTCAATAATATTTGAGTTATTTTGCTTACTTTATATTGTTTCAGTGAAGCAAAAAATAAAAGATTTGAATTGTTAAAAATGATCGTCAACCACTTCGTTCGAAAACGAAAATCCGCCGACATCTCAACTCGTAGATGAACGAAAAATGAATGAAATAACGCCATATGTTCATTTCGTTGAAATATACTATAATTTAATAGGAAGGGTTAAAGTTATTTTTTGTTGATGTTTCGTCTCATTAACCGACTGCCAAAGAAGGAGGAGATTCTCAATTCGGACGATTTTTTTTTTATGTTTGTTACCTCATAACTCCGTCATTTATGAATCGATTTAGAATTTTTTTTTTATTTGAAAGAAAACATTTTCAGATTGGTTCCATTTAAATTTCACTGATATTGGAGCTTGGGTTTTGAAGATACACCAAATAACGCGAACTGGTTATACCCTTTATTTATTTATTTTTTTTGATGATTCTCTTGTGTCATTTGTTAACTTTCGTTATCCCCACATGGCATAATGGTAATAGGGAGAAGGTATAAATTACCTGTGATATAGTAAATTCGACTCAGTCTTTTGGTGGACAGAGAATACGGCTAGGGTGTAATTATGATGTAACCTTTTTACTGTTCTTTTATAACTGATGATGATTGATATTGATGTGATATGATATTGATGATATTAATATTGATAATGGGTAGTAATATCCCAATGTTCGATCTGTACGCATCTTTTATTGTGTACCACTCTGGAGGGTTGCGTTATGCTATGCTGGTTCTTTAAAAAAGGTTTCGATATCTCGAGATATTAATAAGTGGACTGTATTTTTAGCGGTGAACTTAAAAAACCATAGATGCTTCATATATAATATAAAAACTGTCTCCGAGCACTTGTAAATTACGTATAGCAGTACAGGTATGGAAACAGAACTGCAAAGGGATAATATTTGAAAAGGAAAAACAATTCTGGGATGGAAGTAATGCACACTTACCTATTCGTAAACCGGTGCTTGCAGCCTTTGTAATCCAGTCCTCGGTCAGGCTCAATTGCCTGCAGTTTTATATCATGCATAATTTGCTTGAGAAAAACAACAAACACAATACACAACGCAGTCACTTGCGATTAAAACAGTTCACACACATTTATATTAAAATCATTTAGCACGTGCTGTTGTTGAGAGTTATGCGGTAGTTAATTTGAGACGAGTTAACTTGATGAGTTCAAGTTCAAGATTTGTGTCGTATTTATAAAGATATTTTCGTACTTAAATTTTAATTAGTAAAGAGTAGTTATTTCGTACTTTTCAGTGTTTTTTTGAAGTCGATTTTTTTTTATTTAATTTTGTTTTAAACTATTTTCGTTTCGTTACAACTAATTTTAATTAAAAAAGAAAAGTTATTGTTTCGTTGACAATCAACTATCCTTTCTTAAAGCGCGGAAGACAGAATAAGGGTGCCTGCCATACAAGGCGACTGACTAAGGCTCATTTCACACCGAAAGTGGCAGCAGCAGGCAATTAAGTGGCATTCACTTTCAGTGCTAAAATTAACACAGCATTTTAAACTTCCATCTTCATTATTACAATATACATATATACAAACGCCTGATCGAGTTGGAAAGGGTCGCGCGACGCGAGCAGTTGAGCGGATTGTCTTCGTTGTAAAGCATTTGCGAAATATTTGCTTCCGTTATGCAAAACATAATCACAAACGAAAGGCTTATTTTTAGCGCCGCCACACATTTCCTGGTTTTGCCGACCGCTGCCACTCTGATATAAACAGAGCCTAGTCTTTCGGAGTCTGCTGTAGGGACCGACGGCGTTATTACCTAAAAATTTGCAAACAGCGACAGCCACGCGATCACTGCGCGACCGGTGACTAATTGTAATAATACACTGGTATCATGTCTGACAATTGCGTATCTATTATTCTATGCCCATAAAAAGCACTTTTTGCGGTAGATTTAGCGCCACTATACAAATTACATTACGCAGATTCTTGTTTTGACAGCAGATATCGCGCGATATGTGCACATATTGGTTGTCGCATGCTGACTGCAAGTTACGTAATAAGTAAGCGTGCGGGTCTCCAATCGTCCACTGCAGGACTTCAAGCGACCGCAAGGAGAATAATAATACGAGGTTGCAGTGTAAATTGCTTAAGTTCTCCCCTTCCCTCAAGTTATATTTCTGATGTTTTGGTACAGTGTTAAGAGAGCTCCGATTCGATCCATAGATCTCAGAGCCCTTCGACATGCGCCGACGATTAAGTACCGCGGGAGTTATATAAGTTCATTAAATATACGTTCAATACCATTTATATATTGCATAAAAAGGTTGTTCGACTACTACCATTACTGTTAACTACTGGTTTTGTATTGATCAGTTAGTCTGGTAATTTTTATTTATCTTTTTTTATTTATTTTCCAGGAACTAGGTATACATTATATAATATCAGATGTAACGATGCCAACTACAGTAGTTACAAACAGTGCCGCAGTTGAAAAAAAAATTATTTGTTGTCTTAGTAACTGAAAAGGAGACATAATAATGTACATATTTACAGATCCGTGCTTATGAGCAACGTTCCTTTATGAACAGGAATTACAAAATTGAATAATATCTCAAAGAACAGCAAAATTGACCCTTGGGTAACTGAAAGTGCTTCGTCTCCTGGATAACCACTAATTTACAAAAAAAAACATCGTAATATTTTTAAAAGTTAATTTTAAAAAATGATGGGATAGATATTATTGCAATATTTAGGTGTAAAATGAGTACGTAACTATAATTTCTGAGTATTTTTGTAGTAGTATTAGCAATTTTTGTCAGGAATTCAAGGGATAAAGTGAGACAAAAAATAGTTGATCGAGCCAAATAATATCAAATGATCACGTGCATAGTTCAGTGAATATCGAACTATGAGATTTGTTTCATCTTAAGGTTCTTCACGGCTGTACCAAAAAATTATAAAATGCTATTAACCACATGGAGTAAAGTATTGTTAAACAAATTTTTCCTAAACCTTGTAATGTTATTTCAATAATACATCGTTTTGAAAATCATACGCTTTTTAAAACAATCATCCAAAGTGATATTAGTCAATTTCATATAATTCGGCAATCATTTATTTTTCATATAAGTGTTATTGTCGTGGTTAAGATTCCTCGACCTTCCACACTCTTCGTCCAAATCATCTTGCCTTCGTTGGCGGGTTATGCCGCGAACTTTACCCAACACTATTGGTTGATTTTCTTCCAACTTGAAAAAGCATTTTTAAAAGATTGTTAGTGAGTATGGTTATAGAACCCCATTATGTTCGTTTTCAACATATTCTTAGCAGATTTTTTCTTTAATAAATTTTATTAAATATACATACGTATAAGTGCATTAACTAAAAGCACTTAAAATAAAACATTAGCATATTCTTTACAAGAAATAGTTTTATAACAAAGTCTTTGATACTTATTTAAATTAGCATTTGATATTTTTTTAAACTAAACACGACATTCTTAATCATAATTAACAATAAAAAATTACAATACTAAGACGAGTGACGAGTGTGTTAATTTTCATATGCGGCAAAAATAAGATTAAAATCGTTTCAATATAACATTCTAACTTAAAATTCTATAACAGTAAATTGATATTTAAATAAGAATCAAAATCCTATTATAAAACAGTTCTTGAATTAGATTTAAATATAAATAAACTAAACATCTCTGAATGAATGAGGAAAAATTCGATAAAATTTAAACGGAAAACAAATCCTCAGAAGTTAGATTGATTTGGGTTTAGGCTCCATACGACATTTGCGAAAATGTCGAATTTGCTTAATTAGTTATTTGATTAACGCCATTAAAGCTAATACCGTATTTCATTAAATATATTCCCGAATATTGATTGTGATCGACTTTAATTACAAATGTAAGTTTCAAATTTTACAACAATTAAATATCACAGTACAAAATCAATAACTTTTTAAAATTATGTATTAAAACATTTCTTTAAGAAATATCTCATATCTCAGGGAAAGTGCGTGAAGTGAGTGTCGAGGTAAGTATCTATATGAGGTTAAAGATGATATACACACATAAATACATTCACGCTGTATACATAACGGGGTAGTCAGAGAGACGGAGCGTCAAACGTTGTGGTCCTTATATCTTTAAACTCCTGAAATGTCATCATTTTCCTCACACATTTTCGTCTAGGTATATCAGTACTTTTAACATCTTTAACGTTTATGTATGTACTAAAAAATTGGAAAGTGTATAAAATATCTACTGAATTCTGGCAACATGACCATAAGGCACGGCTCCAAGAGAAAGAAATCGTGTTTTTTTCTTAAAGAGTGCATTTTTTTTAAATATCTGTCGACCGCAAATATGTAACCTACTTTTAATTAAACTATTACATATAAACCATATTGAATACTAGCTGTTATCTATGGTTTCACATGCGTTGTAGGTACTTATGTAGGTACTTACGTAGCTAATTGGTAACTTAGAAATGTTAACACAGTCCATCTGTGTACAAAATTTAGCACTGATTGATTCAGTAGCTTTCTCATCAAGGAAAAACAAACAAAAGAACGAGATTTCGCTTTTGTAAAATTATTGTATAGTAGTAAATGATTATTAATGGTACTTTGTCGCATACTATCTTGTCGATTTGTAATACTTGTATTATAAAATAATAATAATACTCCAGATAAATACACAAAACGTGTGACCCCAAACTAGACTCTTACTATAGGTACAACGAACTGGGGGAGCTCCCAGTAACACCCAAACTTCAAGCCAATTTAGAAAAGTTCGTTTCCTAAGTTGACCTGTCCGGGGATCGAACCCGGGACCCCGGCTTAGAAGTAGAAGAACATTATAATCTTATATGAAATTAAAATTCGTTTGGACTAAAATAAACAAGGGATATGCGTGAATAACTCGATTTCTGAATGACTCGTACCTAGCAGGTCAAAAAATTCAAGCTAAACATTGATAAAAATGCGAGTAATTTATGTTTAAATAACTATGAACTGTAATCTCAATTATGTGGGTAATAAAATAATTTATTATAAACATTAACATATTCAGGCTGTCCAACTCTGTGCGGACAATCCTTATCTAGTGAACTTAGTAACCGGCCAGCTATAACAGATTTTCATTTCCTTTCCTTTAGAAATAAAAGACATTATAAAATTAAATATATAAAGTATAATCTGTCTTTTTAAAAATGTAAGTGTATAACTTATCCTTTTTAATTTGATTCAGTTGTGATGTGTAAACGCAGTTTGTAGACGCTATAATTTTTTTGATTTATGTCACTACATGTAGACAAGGTCGTTCATGCAAAAGGGCAGTTAAAATCCATTCGCCTTACCGGTCACAATGTTGAGCCTGCCATGTTCGATGTATCACTGCCAGTTAAACTAAAATGCGGCTCATATCATTGTGGCATTTCACCTATTTTACCCAACTATGAGACTTATACGAATTAGAAAACACCTGTCACATTGCGTGGCCTTCGCGCCGTTATATAACATTTTTAGATGTATTTCGTTGATTAACGTATATTTCTGTTATCAATAAAAATTATTTAAAAAAGTTTTGACTTGGTCAGTTATTTTGCCTCTCACAATTAGGGTAAGTGCGGGGTATTGGCCATAGTTTTTTTAAACGCTGTTAGAAAAAAACCTTACACATTACTACAAAAATCTTTATTTGTAATTAAACTAAACAATCAACTTTGAGATATTAAACAAAAAAGTAATAATTTCTAATGAGATCGTCTTAAGAAAAACGTCTTAAAAAAATTACAATTGGCCATCTCTCCCGAGGTGTCTAGGTGTGATGACCATAACATTAGAGGTAAGATGGCCATAACTTAACTTTAACTTTACCATAGTTTATGGTCTTATTTTCTATTTTTTATATATTTGTATGTATTTGAATTTTAAATATAATCTACATATATACATATCTGCACACTGTATTCCTAACGGAGTAGTCAAAAGGACGGAGCGCCAGGCGTCGCGGTCTTTACATAGTTCTTTTTTCTTTTTTTCTTTTTTTATTTATTATTACAACTATGATATTACAATTATAAACATATCTGGTCGGTAGTACATAAACTTTATAAAGTTTTTCTGACTACCGGCATTCATCTGTAATTTTGTATGTATAGAAATAACAAAAAACTCAATTCATGCACATACACGTGTTTGTGACTGTGAGTGTGAGTGTGAACGTTTCGATGTGTATATTTAGTACGTTATTGTTATATAGCATGTTAAAAATATTAATTATGTAATATTAAATTTTTTTATTTTTTGTTGTTATATTATAAGGATTGCGAAGTTTTAAAAAAATATTGTTTTAGTTTAAATTTGATATTTTTTGAAGTAAGACAATCTTTTATTTCTTTAGGCAGGTCATTTATAATTGTTGGTATTTTATATTTTAGGATTTGTTTACCATATAAATTGTTGAATTTGGGAATTGTTAATTTTTGGTTCGAAACTTGTCTAGTAACTCTTTCACTGCTGTAGGGTATCTTCAATTGGTCATTAAAATAATTTTCCTTTAATAATGAAAATTTTATTTTGTCATGAATAGGCATTATCCCACAGTAGTGAAATAGATCACTGTAGTTATTTTTATATTTCAATTTAATTTTACATGGTACTATAGTCTTTAGTATTCTTAGTTCCAATTCATATATCTTATTTAGGTGTGTTTTGCAAGTAAGGCCGTAACTGCTTAAGCCATAATATGATTGATTCGCCTAATGATTTGTATAGTTCCAACAGTAACGAATATGGAAGATTACATTTTAGAATACAAAATTTGGATAATATAATTCTAAGTTTGTCACACACCGTATTTATGTGTTTAGTCCATTTAAAACGGTCATCTATTACTAAGCCTAGGTACTTTTGTTCGTCTACGAGGTCTATATTTGGGCACACACATGACGTTACTGCGTCGTCTCTTAATTTAGTGTGCAAGCACATGTGATCATGTGCAGTGAGGTTAAGTTTGTAAGACAATCTATTTTGACTTGAACTTATATACATTAACTTACTTTTATTTGCATTGAGAATCAAACCAGAATCGTGAGACCATTGGATAAGTTTGGTAAAGTCCCATTGTAGTTGCTGATGGGCAATATTAATGTTACGATGACCTGCAATTAGGCATGTGTCGTCTGCAAATAAAAACACATTGCAGTCACTAACTAGGTGAACAACATTGTTAACATAAGTGAGATAGTGCAAAGGCCCGAGCACCGAACCTTGAGCTGTACCATCACGCACCAACACTCTGTCACTTAGAACGTCTCCTATCCTTACACAATAAGATCGATTCGCAAAATAATCCTGGCACCATTTTAGTAAAGGCCCTTGAATACCACACTCATCAAGCTTATCTGTTAGTATATCATGTTTTAACATATCAAATGCTTTACTATAATCGATAAATAAAACCAGTACATGTTTTTTGTTATTGAGATGTTCATTAACTAAATTTGTAAATGCAGCCAGAAGTTGACTAGTACTTTTATGAGGTTGGAAGCCATACTGTTTATCAGTAAGTACTGAATTATGATTATAAAAATTGAGTATTTGTTGACAGATGTACTTCTCAACAATTTTGTCTACTGCCGAAAGAATTGTAATGGGGCGATAATTGTCATATAATTTTTTACTGCCTTTTTTTAATATAGGTCTCACGATGCCAGCTTTAAGATCATTAGGGTAACGACTCTTAACAATACTAGTGTTTATCAACCTGGCCAGTACTGGTGCAAGTTTGTGACAAATATGTTTGATGTCTATTGTACGTATACGGTCTAACCCTGGTGCCTTCTTTTCATTTAATGCTTTTATAATCTTTTGAATATTGCTTGGATGTGCTTTCCTAAAATGCATGGAAACATTAACGGGTTTACTGTATTCTTCTTTATTTAATAAATGAGATGTACATTTTTGAATAATCGCCCTTACTGAATCTAAAAAGGTTTTGGCAAAGTTGTTTGCTATATGCAAAGGTTTTAATTTGTTGTTGCTAAGAACATTTAGTATTATCGAATCGACAGATTCACATATTCTGCCTGTTAATCTATTTAATAAACTCCAAAGGTTTTTAGGATCATTTTTATAGATTTTAATTTCGTCAAAAATACATTGATTTTTAATTTTTTTTATTAGTTTATTAGTGTAATTACGAGCTTTGTTATATTTTAATTTTAGTATCATATTATCACTGTTTTTTATCCATTGCTTAAATAATTCATCCCTATATTTACAAGATTTAATGATTTTCTTATTTATCCATTTGTTTTTGAGCTGCTTACCATTTTGAGTCACTTTTATTTCGATTTGAGATTTATTATAGCAAGTTTGAAATGTTTCTTTAATATATTCATATATTTCATTGGGACAACTCATGTATGTCACTTTTCTCCAATCGATTTCAGATAAAGATTTATTTAATTTTTTAACGTTATAGCACCGTTTGACAAGTGGAACATGCTGTGTATTTGCCTGTGTCATCGGCGTTGGCCCGACACAAGCAATCACAGTTGCACGATGATCGGCCAGTACCGTTCCCAGCGCCGCCGTATACAGCTCCTGTGTACGCGATCTCGCATAAATGTGATCGATGCACGATTTACTTAATTTATTAAGAGATAGTTCGATACGTGTGTATTCCGAGATCCCGCACACAAGACCGCACTCGTGGAGCATGCAGTTATATTTGTGTTTTATCGGAGAGTCTCTTTTCAAATCGATGTTTGTGTCTCCGATCATTATCATGTCACAACTATTATCTATTTTGTTTATTAGTGATCTCAGTTCATCAATAAATAAATGTTTGCTAAGGTTAGGTGGTCTATACACTGCACAGTTAGTTACGGAATATTTTACAGATGAGGTTACATTAAACGTAATAGATTCAAAATTCATTGTTTTAGATGTATGAACCGAACATTTTAATTTGTTGTCAACATAGATTATTATACCGCCACCTTTACGACTTTTCCTTAGCAGTGTGTGCATTTGATCTTCATAAGTCAGCCTTGGTCTTCCTTGGCTTCATTTACCACTCGCTTTCGCTCTGTAAATTTTCTTCGTCAGTCTTTCATCAACATCACTCATTCTTTCCCGGACTCGGATTCTCTTGCGGACAAAATTTCATCTGCCCGAAATTTTGTCCGCAAGAGTGACACCGCAGATATTTCTGAGAGATCACATTTCCAATGCATTTATTTCACTTTCACTCGATTTTGGGCATATCCAGATCTCACTACTGCACAATAATGTTGGAACCAACACCGCATTGTGTATGGCCATTTTGGCTGAGTTTGATATATTCACACTGCCTATTAATGCGGAAGGAGCACCGTTTACTTTATTGCCGGCTGCTACCCGTCTCTCCATAACTAACTCACATCTTTCATCCCTCAAAAACGCACTCCCCAGATATACAAATTCATTCACTTGTTCTAGACATTTTTCATTTAACCATACTTTGCACTTTGTCTGTACATCTTCCCTTTCAAACACCAGAACCTTAGTTTTGTTAACATTCATATTCAATCATTTCACTTCACAGTCTTCTTTCATGCACGTAAATAGTGTCTGCAACTCTGCTTCTGATGGTGCTATAAGCACAGCATTGTCAGCGTACAATAAGCAGTTTACCACTGTACCATCACATATCATACCACTCATACTACCTTTCAATGTCTAGAGCCCTTCACCTTTTTCTTGTATTTATTAGGCATCTAAAACAAATATGAAAATGAATCAAATATTTGAATAAGACATCATTTCTGTACCATCGGTATATGTTGGCGATATGGCCATGACATACCGAGTACAATTGGCCATCTCTCCTTTTTTCCGGGAGAGATGACCATCCTTAAAACGAAAACAAGTCAAGAGACGACCTGCGTGATTTTGAGGTTAGAACGAAACGTTCCTCGTACACTTTGCAAAAAATACAAAAATCACCATACATATGTTAATATTTACAAACTTAAAACTACACATTATCAAAATCACCATTATTTTAAGAAACTAACACCACAGCCGTGTAAAACATGAACCCTCTAAAAAATATTTGCACTGGACAAAACAATAAACATAGATTTTACTTATTTTTGTTATTTTTTCACCAGACTGTTGGTCGTACCTTAGCTCCTACCCACTACGCGAAGCGAACTAAACAGTAATTAGCAACAACTAGTCAACTGTTCCATGGATTAATTCGATGAGCCATCTCTCCCTTATGGCCATCTATCCCGGAATTACCCTAGACTACGGACGATGTTAAGTCATCAGACTTGGAGGGATTGAAGCCCTATCATGAAGAGGTATCAATTGCAGTAATATACTTGCAGTTTTTATACTTGCAACTTATTGCAATTAATTTATCTTTTATATATGTTTATGTAATAAGTAGATTGGTTAATGCGTATGCGATAATGTTCAAATAGGTATAGCTTTCCCAAAACTTCACATAATTGCGCCCATGAGTCAAACGGTTACATCACTCGGCACGAGATAACTGACCGAGTAAGCTTTCCTGAGTCCTTTTTGGTCAATTCTCAAGTTGTGCGGAATTCAACGTGAACAAATTTTTAATGTAATATTTAATAGTAAGTGTAATATTTTATATATACTTGTCATACTTATGCCCAGAGGCGCCTCTATCTTGCGATATGTAACATGACGAACTTGCATTATTAGTTCCCGCACAGTATCAATATTTTGAGGTACAACAACCGATTTAGGGCGACCTTCTTTAACTTCGTCCGTGAGCACAGACCGCTCACGATTAAACTCACTAAACCAGTGATACACAGTAGTTGTCGATGGTGCTTCGTCCCCAAAAGTCGAAGTGAGTTGATCGATGCACTGTTTTTGAGTTAGCCCTCGCCGAAAATTGTAATAAATCATAGCACGAAAATTTTCACGACTTAAATCCATGGTGATAAAGACTCGTAATTTTCAAAATGACGCCACAAAGGATAAACAAATGACAGCTACATGAAACAAATTGTATTCTTCAGCCAAAGAGTTCCATTTTTACATGTTATAATTACTTTTTTAATATTGTTCTGTAACTGGCCAGTTCCGGATACATAAATAGCAGCCCTCGTAGTAGGTTTCCCAGTTTTCTATAAGGTTTATGTTTCAGTAACATTCGTCATGATATTTCAGAGTTCTTTGTATTCGAGGAATTGTAAACTAACGATTAAAATGCCTTTTAGTGCGGTTACTTAATGGACCCTTGTTGCTTAATCGGTAGTCGTTAACTAAAATAATGCGTTTCAATTTTTAAATACATAAAAAGTGACAAATGTATTTATCACTTTTTTACCTTATTAATAGCGGGATGGTACATACCACATACATAACAGATATATGGCTAATGCATAATCTGTAAGTTGTAGTACAGTGAGTCGACAACCCGCCTTATTCGAGGCAATAGCCGATGCTACACCGTGAGATATACGACAGACATTACCGGTAGCTGTCGGGAAGACGCATAGCCGGTCGAGATAACACTTCTCTTTGTCTTATTTTATACTTGCATTTTTACATAATATATTTCGTTATTATAGCACACGTCGCATCTTGTAGAAATATTGCATATATTACGTCATATGATTTAACAACATTATGCAAAATCGTGAATAGCCTTTGAAATCTCAGTCGAATTTGTAACCTCTTTTTATATTACATGCAAATTTATTCGTCTAGAATTCATTTATTGTTATTGTTGCTATTAATAATGTCTTCTGATGAGAATTATTATATGTAAACTAAACAATTTAGCTTTTGTCTGTAATAATCGACCCCTTGATGGCGTTCCATCTACAGTATTCTTATGGCCTAAAAGGTTTATATGTTTTAAAATAGAACTTGTAAGAAAATAAGTAACAGACTAAAATTTGATGTCTAACTTATGGTGACAGTTTGAGCCCGTCTATGCGTTGACTACTCCGTTAGGGATACAGTGTAAAGTTATGTATGTATGAGAATTACCTGTGTTATCATAAAGTTAGCGAAGTGGTCCATATAGGAAAAAACCCGACAAGATTGTACTTTCATTTTTTTTTTAATTTCTTTTTTTAAAAATTGTATATCTATTCGTAACCAGAATTCATATTATTTCCCTCCATCTTCTCTCAATTTGACCTAACTTATCCTATTGACTAGCAACGCTGTTCCCTGATTTCAAGCACTCGAAAACTCAGTCCATTAATATATATTTAAAACTGCAAAATAAAAATAAAAGCTCAATTCATTTTAATTGGAATACTCACAAACCAGCTATAGATTAAAGGTTCATTGTGTAAATAATAAATATTTCCAGTCTCATCACGGATCTTTCATTCCTTGCTTTTCTTTATACAGAAATCAATGATGTTATAATACAAAATTTGTAAATATAACATGATTGACAGAAATACACAAAACCTCTCGCATTTACTACAAAGGAATACATCCGGAACGAATGTTTGTAGCGAAACGAAAATCGAACCTGGGGGGTTATTCACAAACGTCGGAAACTTTCCGTAGCGGAAAGGCCGAACGTCGAAAAGCATAAATTTAATCCGACGGCTTGGATTTGTTAATACTATTAGGTATAGTATGATATATGTATAATATAGTAATAACATTAATAATTAAGTGCGTTTTCAGAGGATTATATACTATGTAACAAAAAAACCTAAGAGTACTAGTAAATAAAACGTTTAGTATCCCGACGTTTACGTAGTATGTTTTTTTTGTACAATTTTCCCTTTAGAGGGTAGACAAAGCGATCTATGCCCATAACAGCCGACGTCTTCAGTAATAAAATGATATATTCTTTATTTTATTTCATTTAAATCTCGACGTAATACATTTCAATGTTTTTTAGAGTCTGTAGCGAAAAATATATTCAGGTAGTCTTTCTAGTAGGATCTACTCAAGCAGACTTGGCTACTAAAAAAGTCTCAACATCACACTACAAAATAAACGCTTATTTCAACAATTCCACATAATTCACAACAGCGTAGATACTTTACACCAATTTTACATCACAATATCCACTAGAAACAATTTGCAAAATAATTAGTTTTTTTGTGATAAATAATAATTATTACATAGTTTAGCGAAGTCAAATGATTGCTAGCGACAACGGCAGGATAAAATATTGTTTGATTCGACAGATGTCAAAACGTAGGTAGAGACCAATGACTAAGGTAGAGACTTACTTTTTACTGATAGAATTGAATACGAGTAGTAAATACCACTGTGTAAGTAATCACTACGTGTAAATACCACTCCTTTTTAAACTTTCTGTCACTCGTATTTCAAAAATACCATTTCATCGTTTTTTAAGTTTTCAAGTGAAAGAGTCGAGTGCTCGACAGTCAAAAACCGTCCTGCTGGTCGTCACACAATCAGTGGTAACTACATTTACAATAATTATTTATAATTTATATAATAAATATAATTTATAATAGATAATTCTTAAAAAGACTTCGAAATAAGGCTAAGGAATAAAACAGAATTAGTAATAGAAGGGATTTAAAAACGCAAAGAAGTTTCGTGCCGGCCGCGTGAGGCGTACGGAAGAGCTTGTCACAAATTCTCAACTCGTCATTCGCAGCCCACCAATCCGTTCCCACTACCCTTTTATACTTCTTCCTACCCTATTTCCAACGAGAAATGCCACTTAAGAAACAGACATTTTTTTCTCGGCGACCCTTCGCTTGTACACTTAAAAAATCTAGGCTTGTTGCCTTTGACACTCAATTTATAACGGCGTTTTATAAGAAAAATTTATGTGTATTTAACTAATGATCTTAATGTTCATTTTGCTTCAAAAGCTGGGAAGTATTTGCAAGTAATAACTGAAATAAACTAGTGAACTATTATATAATATGTTACACATATACAAATAATAAACTACAATAAAGTACATCTTCATAGTATTTTAATAAACCTATTGTAAAATCATATTGAAAAAACTATAACTGACTGAGTTTTTTGTCGGTTCCTCTCAGTGGGTTTCATTTTCAAATTGAAGGCAGATCGACGTTCAAAAACATCTTGCAACGGTTTTACTTGAATAAATTTATTTGACTTTAATGAGCGCAAAAGGACAGACAGTCGCCATCTAAACTTCAGCTAGGGTAACAAGAAACAGCTATAAAAATGATTTAAAATATTTAACCAAATTTAGAACATAATATAGTTATCCTTTTATATCTATGAGTTCTGTTGTTTTTCTTGTTTCTTCTTGTGAAAAGTTCGAAAATTGTAAATGAAGTATGTATGTACATTTCATCCAGTTTTTGACAAAAACCCGCATTTTCATACTTAGAGCTTAACGTCTATTAACATGTCGAAGCGAAAATTATAATGTAATGTAATAAATAAACAGAATTATTATATTAGACTTTGGCGCTCCGTCCTCTCTAACTACTCCGTTAGGAATACAGCGTGAAGATATGTGCTGTCTATTAACGTTGAAGTATTTATTTTATTTATTATTATAGTTATTTTATTTATTATAGTTATTTTTAAAGTTTTTCAAAGCTAGACGCTCACCACGTAATCAAGACAGTGTTGAAGCGGAATTAAAGCAGCGTTGAGGGACTGCAGTTCTTTAACAAAACAGAAATAAAATTAATACTTTTTATTTCTGTTGCATAAAAATGAAACGAATGAATGAACAAAATGAAGTGGCAGTTATATACACCCACGCATCGACATTTTGTCAGTGAACGTGCTTATGCTTTTTGATTACCTGGAAAAAAAAGCGATGGCACCTAGACTCGTCAGTGTGTTACCATCGGGCCGATAAACCTTTGAATTAAAATAGAATTAAATTTTTCATTGATGATTGTTAACAAAAAGTTTTTTTGTTGCAGTAATTACAGGTTATTTATCTTCCAAAATGCTTCTAATGAAACTCTAAGTAAAAATACTTGAAATTACGTAACGTTACCTTGTCATTAAGTGACTACATTCTATCGTAAACCATAAAATTACATCTAACAACGTTAATATAATAGCACTTAATTTGTCTAGCATAACGTAAGATTCACCTTCAAAAGTACTCATATAACATTACAATGCACGACAGCCCTTTATCGAATTGTTATTATTAGAAGTGTCTAATAATAACAATTAAAGTCCTTGACACAATTTGATATTCGGGTTAATTTTAAATCCATGAAACACATGCTTTAGCAAATAAGTACCTAATCCAAAATTAAAATTATGATATAAATAAAACACCGATAGTATTTATTGCCGTCCACCGAACACAGTTGGTACAAATTGTACTTTTAAACAAGTATCTTCTTCTGAGAAAAGTTTGTCCCAAAGTTTCTCAGCTTCAATTAATATAAATTATGAATAAGCCCGGAATGTTTCCCCGCAGTCCCTAACTTCTGTATCAATAAATTGTACCTAACAATGCCAAGTTATCTTTTGGGAGGGAATCGTTTACGCGCAACGATTATTATTTGTGTTTAATTAAAATCGCTTTCTTACTTCCATGCACACGTATACAAGTTATCGCAACTTTCTATTGTTGAACGTTTAAAATCTCTCTGGAGTATACCACATTCCACAAATCAAAATTAGAGTTGATAACGAAAGGCGTTGTCTAAATCGTTCACCTTAAAGTTGTTCGTAAGCAACGACGCTTAAAGTTGTTTTATGTTGAGTTTCATTTTGTTAAATTTCTAATTAACTGTTGTTGTTATCAGTAAAATTATAAACAACAGCGTGATTGTTATCCAAACAAACGTTTATTTTTATCTGATATATAGGTAGATACTAATTCAATAAAATAATCTATTAATGCCACAATGCCAATTCTTACTAACATAGTTTTGCCAATAGTAAATTAAAATTAATTAGCAATATGTATAACAATTATGCAACACATTTTGATTATGTTAAATTTTAGACGTAACAACTACCGAAGTATTTGAATTTCTAAATGGAATCTATTTCAGATAATTTATATTAATCTTTCACAAATATATTATACATTATTTTGTACCTCCAAACCTAATTCTTAAAAATTTTAATTATAACAGGTGGGTCATAACCAACAGTATCACGGGTAAACAGAGTTCCTTATTGCCTTTCATTTAAAGGCTAATTCTATTTTGAAGGGTGACAGGTGGTATCTCCATTCACAGATCTACTACAGTTTCACGCCCTCAGAATTAACAAGGGTCATCTGAATGTAAGCAATCAATAAAACGGCCCTCTTTTTGCCTCAACCTTTTTCCCTGTCTCTTCAAAAGGAAATCCTCTCGTATCCTCTTGCTCCGATATTCAATCTCGGGTAACGTATGCTTTTGGGCCCAAATTGTATCGAAGTAATTTAGAAACTCGGTTTCATAGCTAATAACGTCAATGGGACACACCATTTTTCTGTAGGACATAATGTTAAAAATCAATCGTGTTTATTGAATATCTATACGAGTTGTTGTTACGCGTGCTTGAACCTGATAAGTATCAAGTATACAGTAAATTCATTATTTATTATTTTACTAACTCAAATACAGCATTGCGGAAATTCATTGTATAAATTATTCATGAATGTTTAATTTCATATATTTTTACGGTTATGTTAAAATAAACTAGCTTGGTAAATAATCCACACGTGTTTCGCTTCGCAACAAAGTACCTTCAAAAAAACTAATTCGGTCGTTTACCTCGCACCGAGTGGAGAAAGAATTATCTGCAAAAGTTCATTCATGAAGATGATTCATTACCCATATAGTACATGCAGTTCGAGGTCCGTACAAAGAACTGTCTCACTCTAAACTTTTCTGAAGATACTTTGAACCTATACTTTCTGAAGATACTTTGAACCTATACACGTGTAATTAAAAAGTTTAAATTCTTGTGGGATTTAGATGAAATTATATAAAACAAATGTAAGTACGTAGTATTAATTAATTAGTTTTATATTTAGCAATATTGAACTTGAACTCATTCGTTAATGTAAACGGTAATGCTTACCTTCTAAGCTTCTAAGAGTGTTCTTTATTGTAATGGAGTCTAGTTCATTGTCTGAGCAATGCATTAAATTACTTTACTTTTTTTATTATAACTGAGGGATTTATTGACATAAATCAGTACGTACATATGTTAACGTTAATATTATATTTATAAACTTAAAACTAAAGATTATCTTAAGTAAGTAATAGACTTCCTCGAAGTTGCCGCTTAGAAAGCTGTCATTGCTTAGGGTGCCGAGCAGACTGACAGCATTATCTCTTTGAATCGCCAAACTGATTCGTTGGCGGAAGAAACTGCCAGCTCAACGATCTTCCGAAGCCTCATCCAGTCGCTTACAAATGTCAGAAACCAGTCGATGAGCTTCGGGACCCCAGGGTGCCAAAGTTTCGACTGCAAAAGACGTAAATATGAGACTGTCGGAGAGAGTCGCATACTTACGCCGCTTTAAGTTCTCGGCAGTGCTAGCCGCGGCACTTTCTGACCTGGAAGTCACCGATACATGGGAGGGACACAGCAAGTGTATAGACACAAATGGCGGCCCACACCAGCAATCTTTTTTTATTAAAGTTTGTTAAGTGATATAAATACGTTTTAATTAAACAAATAACGAATAGCGATGAACGAGTTCTGAGCTCTCTAGATTGCCTCATTTGCTTACTGAATTACCAACTGATGCTCTGGTCGTCGGGAAAGGCAGAGTCGAAATTCACAGTGTAAAATGTTACCGCATTACCGAATTGCATTGCGACATCACGCTGTATGTTAACGAGACTTCAATCCCTGAGGAAACACACGGCTCAGTTTTCCCTAAAAACTCGTAGCGAATGTCGCCACCCAAATTCACAAGGCATTTCAACGTTTTTCCTTGAAAATAACATAATAGTTAATATTAGACATTCTCTAAAAATGGTAGCCTAGGTAAATACAGTTAACGAATAGTTCAGTATGAGTTTTCAGTGTCAGGAGTGTTATTTTAGAAACAGTAAACTATCAAAAGAGGCTCTCTTTGAGATGGTTTTTTCAGTACTACGGCTCTAAGTACGGCATACATTGAATAAAAGAATATTAAAATAAGCTTTAATAAATGTAACTAAGTTATATACTTTTCAATGTTATATTGAAATTAACTTACATAATGCATACTAACATAGTTTTTATTATTAACATATTAACATAATATATCAACATATCTTCACGCTGTATCCCTAACGGGGTGGTCAGAGAGGACGAGGCGCCAAGCATCGCGCTCCTTACATACTTCTTTCACTTCCTCAAATCTCATCATTCTCCTCGCACATTTTCGCTTACGTATGCGAGTGTTTTTGATATATCCGTCATTTTTAAATTAACTTATAAGAATTATTCTATGCATGTTCAATCAAAATTGCTCCACATTTCACGACAATGCTGAGATCTCTTCTTCTTCTTTTTTGTATACTGGCAACTCATTTTATATTTATTAAAAACATTTCTGTCATTCTCATGTAAAAAATTGGCGTATCTCTAACATTCTTCAGTAAAGTAGTAAACTTTGCTGGAGTTAAAAACACTTCTTAGAAAACCGCGAATACTTCAATTGCACATATTTATTTAAATTTTTCAATTCTTAACACTTGTACAGAACTTTGATGCACAGTATACTATCACTTTAATACCTTAAAACTCCCAAAAAGGCAAAAAATAGAAGACCTAAATGAAATACCTACTTCATTTCTCCCGTTCGTGGCAAAAAGTCTAAAAGTTCTTTCTTTTTAGAAAACTCACTAGGTATACTATTTGTTAAAGAAAGAAACCTTTTTTTTAAATACTCCCTAATTCTTAGGCGGTGATAGAAACTATGTCCATACAGCCGAGAACTGACATCCTGTATTAATTATTCATTGTCAGATTCCGGTAGCACATGTCTGATGTACAACTTCTTCTTCTTCTTTCCACTTAAAGCATAGTCTGATGGTAAAATTGTTCTTTTATCTTATCATTATGTCCCTAAGACACCCCAGTAAAGTGATAGTAAGCTTTACGGAATTAAAAAAAAACTTTTTAGAATTCTAATATTCAATTACACTTGTTCATTCGGACTGTACTCTACTTCCACACTTGCAAAGAATTACGCACAATATACTATCACTTTTGTAATTTAAAACTCCGAAAAGAGCTAAAAAATTAGAAAATATAAACAAAAGGTTAATTTTCTGCTCCCTCCACAGTCTCCCTATTCCGCCAAAAAGTTAAGAAACCTACATTCAATGAACAATTGTAACGAGATAAATGCAAAATACTGTTTTTTTTTTTTTAATTATTTCTTTAGTCCAATGATCATCGTCTCTGACATCCTTTACATATCCTAATACCTAATCAAACCTTAATTAAATAACGCAACACTCGAATTATAACGTGATAGTAAACCGTATGTACTTTGTTTCATAACCGACCGCCTTTCCATCTTGAGAAATCTGATCCAGCCCGTCTAGTCTGTTTAATTTGGGGGTCTCAAAGGACCAGAAATTGCACAAACTTATTTAGTTACAAGGCAAGATGCTAGTGTCTCTATAATAGCTTTCCTCAAGAAAATCCCACAGCTTTACTCACATCAAACAAATTACTATGAAAATCAAACTCTTAGATGTATTCGTAGAAAATGTACATGTCTACATTTTTAAGAGAAAAAGAATTAGCTTTATGAACTTTATGAATGATCTTTAACAAGTTTTAATATAAGTTTTCAGTTAAATAAACATTTTATGGCTATTTCAATACTAACATGTAATAGCTCTTTAAATCAGATTATTTTCTTTCAAATTTCATAGCAGTTGTGTTTGAGCATTCTTATTTTTACATATAAAACCGCATATTATATTATCGCAATGTTTTAAACAAAATAAAGTAGGTACATATTTTATAAGAGATGAATACGCAGTACCCATCTCACAAGAAACATTAATGTGAAAAAATGGGTTCAAGTCGCGGCTATGTCAATCTTCAGCGTCATAAAGATGAAAATCTATTGGTACGAAGTCTTTTTCTAAGTAAAAAATACTTCTTTGTCACGTTAACATTCACACTGTAATATGTTCCCGACTCTGTATATTATGTATTATAAACGATTACAAATTACTTATATTTATATTTTTAAGCTGTAATCCTTCTTTTGTTTTAGACCCTTTTGGATAAAAAATGATCATTGTAAAATTATGCAAATATAGGTATTTCCTCATAAATATATGCATTTAAATATGACTATGGTAAATTATTATGTACTGCATGGAAAATAATTACAATAAATTATATTGTCATCTACATCAATAAATTACGTATTTACGGTATAACTATATTACATCTAATGCAACACGTGACGTTAACTGATTAGATATTGTAGACGAGATCAACCATACTCAACGAGCAGTCCATATATGGCCCGCTGAGCTTTCATGAGTATTTGGTAGACAGCTTAAAACTTGACGGATCGGACGGATTTATGTTTATTCCTTAATTTTTACAAAATAACATTTAGTTTAGTAGCATGTAAATATGGTACGAAAGCCCCTTTCTACGAACCTCACTCCAACTCGATTAAAAAATTTATAAAAATTAAAGAAATTAATTTGTAGACTATACCTACATAGATACATCTCTTCATGCTATATCCCTAAATGGGGTAGCCAGCAGAGAGGATCGCCAAGCGTCGTAGTCCTTTCCTACATACGAGTACTTCTTTCGCCTCCTCAAATCTCACCATTATTGTCATTATTAATTAATAAATATGTGAAATAATTTCTAAATTTCATTAAACTTTAAGTAATGCGTAATATTCAATGCATTATTTTAAATTTTAGCTCTAGTAATTTTAGATGTAAGCGGGGAAGGGTGGAATTGGAGCATTCATTTTGGCCTGGCTTAGTGCATTATGTATATGTATATACATATACTAGCTTTTGCCCGCGAGTTCATTCGCACGAAATTGAAAAACACACAATATCTTTATAAATTATAGCCTATGTGTTATTGTGATGTATGAGCTATATTATTGTAAAGTTTCATTAAAATCTATTGAGTAGTTTTTGCGTGAAAGAGTAACAAACATCCACACATCCTCACAAACTTTCACATTTATAATATTAGTAGGATATTATAGTAGGATATATATAAAAATATAATAAATAAATAAATGCGCCAGACAATACACACCAATCTTCTGGTCTCAAACAAAGACATTCCCTGTGCTATGAGAACCAGACGACGACTACTAGCGTCTCTCTGTACACCCAGACCCGAGACAATTTTCAAAAGTTCGTTTCCTAAATTGGTAACGACCGACAATCGAACCCGAAACCTTCTGCGCTCGTATCGAACACCTAAACTGCTGCGCCATCGAGGTCATCGATTATTCGTATATAGGGATTATTCATATGTATTGCTATTCCAAATCTCAAGTCTCTACATTGCGTATATCAGCTGTGATCGATTAATGAACGGACGCGTGAATGATCTTTTAACATTATCTTGGAGCATTAAAAATATCACTAATATTTCGACCAACAAGAAATAACTGCCATATGTGTAAGACCTAAGAAAAATAGTTTAATATTACTGGTTTAAACCAGGCCTGTGACAGTTTTAGCTCCGAACGAGTTGTATTGGCGCTGAAGTCGCTTCTGCCGTCTTGACTACCCGCCTTAAAAGTCAATTGCTCGTCAGTATGCTGTCAGTCTGATTCATACTCTGACTATGGCTACTTTTCTATTTCGAGTTGAGTTTTGGGTTATCTTGTGTTTTCCTCGCTTTCTTATGCTTATGCTTATATTATTATGCTATTTTATGATTTCGTGCTTGAGTTGAAACCCCTATTCTCCTCAGCGATAGTAGCGCCAAAACGAAATAAGTAACAATAGCAGCAAGTGAATTTCACGTCTTTAATTTGCTGTAAATACTTAATCTGTGGTTTAAATACATTAAATACATATAATTACCGCGGTTTAGATCTTTACTACAATTACTTAGTCATAAAATTAGCATAAACTGATGTGTTTTTCTACTATACTATAATTTTTATAGGCGCCTATATCTATTAGCTGCTACTTCTACAAATCATTTCACTTCAGTCGAATTTTTCGTTATTTTTCAACCATCGTTTTAATAGTGCAATAATTCGAACGCTGCGCTGTTAAAATCTGTTAAACCTGTTTTAATGAATGTATGTATGGGACAGCTTCATATGAATATGTCTCCTTTTTTGACATGCATATCTTTGTTTGAACTATGTCCCTAATAAGGTAGACAGATAGATCGAAACACCTGTTTCACGTACCTACTTGCTTTATTAGTTTTTTCGAACCTTGGCATTCTCTACACACATCTTCATCGAGGTATAGAAGTACGTACAAACCACAAAAATTCTGAATTATATTCTTCTCAACTGTTACTCAGTTACCCAAATCATTATCATCAGTAGTAATGTTTAGCTTTCTTAAGCAATATTCATTCATTAGTAAAAAATTCATGCTACATTTCTTTTTGCAAAATCGGTCAAAGGACTTTTTGGCGGGAACGGGAGAAGTGAGGTTGTCATTTTGTTTAGATTTTCTATTTTTTACATTTTTAAAGTTCTGTGTAAGTTCAAGTTTTTCCTTCCGTCCAATACTAAACTTATCCTTGTACAGTCGCTTGTGCTTCCTATTATTGACTATGCTGATGTATGTTACTCTGACATCTCCCAAGAGCTTCTTAACAAACTGGAACGTTTGCTGAACAACTGCATTCGATTTATATTTGGTCTTCGAAAGTTTGATCACATATCTCAATATCGTGTTCAACTTAAATGGCTTACTATTCAACAACGTAGAAACGTCCGCATATTGTGCACTCTATTTTCTATTCTTTTTGAACCTAACACTCCCCTTTATCTTAAAAGACAATTTCAGTACCTAAGTGACTTTCATTCTTCCAACCTTCGTTCTGTAAATGATGTCCGACTAGCTATTCCTTCTCACCATACTAGTTTTACCTCTAAATCCTTCACTGTCACGGCTATTCGACTCTGGAACAACTTGCCTCTGTACATTCGGAAGTGTACCTCCAAATTTGTTTTCAAGAAAACGTTACAGAAATTTTATTTAAATGAATATAATTAAGTAGCATTAATGCCTCATTAGTATTCATATTTATTTAATTATTATGTATTATTTTGTATATCGTTTGTATTTGTGTATTATTGTATTATTTGTATATTATTATTGTGTGTATAGTATTTATTATATACCATATACCTATGTATCAATATGTAGTTATATTTTTAGTAGTTTTCCTGCCCGAATATATTCTCATTACACCTAATGGTTGACTGGTAGAGAATGCCACTTGGCATTAAGTCCGCCATGTGTACTAAATCTTTAGTGCAGAAAGAATAAATAAATAAGTAAGTGACAAGAATGGAGGAGATCTAAATAAACATGTGTAGCTGAAGTTTTCGCGCTCTTCCAAGAAGTCCTTTATAACTTAGTAAAGCCTACTATCACTTTACTGGAGGAGTTTTACGATAAGAAAGAACTAATTTACTTGTAATTCTACATGGATTCTACTTATTCTGTGTCTGTATAGGTACTAGTTTGTGTTAATGCGTGACATTGGCAAATGCGCTAATCATCTACTGAATTGTTTCCTCGCTTTACTTGACGTTGGCAATGTACTCATGTATGGTGCCATTTAAAAATAAAAATAAATGAAAAAGTCGGTCAAAGATAAGAGAGGATAGATCTGTGGGTAGACAAGTGGCAAACGCTTCGTAAAATCGCAATGCTTGCTGGCGTTATTGCTCATCAAAAGTGCCATTTGGCTACGTTTCACACGACTTTACTCTTCGTTTGATTTAATAGAAAGTTAATAACGTTTGACTACCGATTTCAAATTCGTTATGTTAGATCACGTGGTATTTCCCATTCTATTCTACTAGCATTTACGACAACTGAACCACTTGTCTAGACTCCATGCTCTGCGGCCCACGTCAGAGAATAAGGTTCCGGTGATCGCCGCCTGTCGTAATTGTCATAAAAAAACTACCTCAAGAAGTGATTTGGCACGAGAACAGTTCCTTAGGAGATCCCAGAGCCTCTCGGCAGCACACCTAGGATAAGCACTGCAGAAGTCTCAGTGGGTTTAAGCCACACAGAACTCAGTCTTATCCCAGTGGCCCGGTACCTGTTGTTCTAATTTCTCCTGCGTTATCAAAAAAAAGGATTGCCAGACGGCTGGAAAATCCAAGACAGTTTTGAAATTTTATTTCTTGTCGCATGTCTAGTACTTATGCCTACAATAAATTAGGAAACCAATTATTACTTATTTACAAGAAATTCAAGCGTTAAGTGTAATAATAGTGCCTTACTGGTGTAAAGTCGAGTTTTTGAAGAGGACATTCTAAGAAGGCGGCTAAACTCACTATCTCGCCGCCATTAGATTGCTGTCAATATGGTGTGAAAGAGATAGCAAAAGTTTGTCAACCATCTAGAATGTCGTCGGCAATGAGTTACACCCATGTCACTCTAAATGTTGATTTTATCTAAATTTTTCGATTTTGAGAAGCGTTACTTTTTCGTTTTAATTTTTGCTCAATTTTGTGTCTTTAGATAATTATAAAAAAAAATATGTAATTTACAAGTACCACAATAAACAACACTATTAGTTACTTCAACCCATTTTCTAGCATAACTCAAGAAATATTCAAGAAATGATAAGCCTATAAATTAGACAACCCTAGTCAAGGGTTGTACCTACTTTTAGACGTGATAGGCTAGCAACTTGGTTACAATATTATGGATTCACTTTGGGTTTTGCAAGTCTAAATATTTACAACTAGAAATGGCGTCAAGGTGTGATTAATTCATTGTTTTAGGATTCGAACCTTTAAAACGTTAACAAAATTCTACGTAGAAAAATGCAATTTTCTTTAAAAGCGATATTAATTGAAAAGAAAATAATATCCATTTTTATTTTCAGAGGACAAGAAAATATTGAACAATGTATCTGGAGAGTTCCGTTCTGGAGAGCTTACGTGCGTCCTTGGCCCTTCAGGAGCTGGAAAATCTTCGCTACTTAATATATTAGCAGGATATGTGTGAGTGTTATTTTTAACTTTATTATATAAGTTATAAAGGACTTAGTTTTTACTATGTGTTAATATCCCAGAACAGAATGCACATTGCGATGTCTTCTTAACACCAGCCTATAAGAGAGTCTATAAGATTTGACGCCACTGTCGGTCTTTCTTTCTGTATGTGTCTGTACGTTCGTCTGTGGCGTCATAGCTTTTAAATGGCTGAATCCATTTGCATACGATTGTATTATTTGAAAGCTTCAAATCATGAAATATTGAAAAAATCCATTTCAACAATAAGTTAGAAAATCATTTTGTTGTTTAATTTTTGTCGTAATATTTTTACGCTAATCCAAATATCTTGCAAATGTAGACTATAATAAATGTGAAATTGGTCTTTAGTTATTCTTTATTTATTTCGTTCTTTAGTTATTTAATAGCTCACTTTATAGGAGTTAAGTATCATTTAACGAACTTTTCATAGATTTCTATGTTCGTGAAAGTCAAAAGTTTCACAATTTTTGTTGAATTTATGAAAAATTTGCTAATAAAAATATTGTAAATTACCTGTATTTTATGTCTAATAATAATTCCAAGGACGTTTTCAAGGACGTTTCCATTATTATACATTGTACTGATTCAAAGTAAATAACTTTTTATTATAAAAAACACAACCTTTAACATTTAAAACATTTCAAAGATGTTACCTTTGGACATGAGATCGTGATCACGCAATATAAAGTACTTTGATAAACTATTCCTTTATGTAATAAATAACTTGAAGATGAGTAGGTACTTGCATTATATGCATGTATGTATATTTTCCTTGACAGGCACATGCACAAGGTTCAAAGCATGGGCACCTAATACCATTATGATGAATTCTGTAGAATAATTTAATTCACCAAGACATACATGTTATCCATATTTTCACGCTGTAATCTTAATGAGAAGACAGAGATAACGAAGCGCCAAGTATCATGGTCATTACATTATTCTTTCAACGCTTCAAATCTCATCATTCTCCTCACACATTTTCGCCTAGGAATGCGAGTGCTTTTGACTTTTACGTCAGCTAATACTCTGGCTATTTATTCTTCATAAATCAGTCTTGGCTATCTTTGGCCTCTGCTACACTCACTCTCACTCGGTAGATTTTCTTCGTTAATCTTTCATTACTAATTTTTGCTATGTGTCCGAACCATCTAAGGATTTCTTTCTTTATTTTTACGATAACACTGTCGATCAAGAATTTAATCAAGACGATGTCTGTTCCCAATTAGTTACAATTACAAAGACATACTTCTTATGGTTCTATACAACAAAACAAAAGCAAAATCTTTCTAAGATCACTTATTTGTCCATCCGTTCGTTCGTTTGTCTATCACAGTCTTTCTATTTAATCGTATGGTCAAACTATGTCGAGCGTTTTGACCCATTTAAGGGCGTCGTCAGTCGAAGTGATCAGAACATTCGGGGGGGGTTATTTTTTTAAAGCACATAATATGGTGATGTCTTTGAGCCCCGAGTCCACGGACGCACAGAAAGGGGTCTGTCCAATCACAAAGGAATCTGTACTGTGCATACCTACCATGGCCAGCGCGTACCTAGTCCGTTGAGCTTGCATCTACCGCTTCTCGGAAGCTGGGAGCCTTTTATTTTAGGTCCTGGTATAATATCGTCGCCAAATCCCCCACTTTTAGGTCTCCATAAACAAACATAAATAAACTTTTAACAAATAATGTCTATCGCAGTCGAAATTATGTGACGTGCAAATATAAAATTTAGTATTTTAATATATTTATTGGAAAATTATGTAAGAGGCAAATTATAAACGCGACATAGATCCGTGATTAAACATTATAAGATACGTAAAAATTATAACGAAAATCCCAGATCTCATAAATCTCCAGAAATTCAGTTTAGAAATGTATCATTTTATAGAGACCTTACGGAACTACGGAACCTTCTGTCCAAATGAATCTCGCACTTGACTAATTTTTTAAATTGATTGACGAATTACATAAAACGTAATCATCAAATAATAAAATAACGCCGCTAACAACACAAGACAATTTGTTGGTCAAGTGCTACTTGCTTAGTGTTGCTATATTGATCCTAGTAACCCAATTATTATAAAAATAATGTTGTTGATAACGTTACTCTACTAGTAACGTTATTTAATTTGAAATGTATTTTTCTAATACGACGTTACAAATATAATTTATAATAACTTATCATAAATTATATTGACAGCGCATTGCGTCGTTTACGTTTGTTTTTATTAATACGCTGCTATAACGCTGTGATCACCCATTGAGGCCCTGCCTATGCCCTTACTGTCAATACGGCAACTACCACTTAAAAGTATACTTTCAAGTGGTAGGTACTTGGAGGTATGTGTTCAAGTGGCAGGTACCTACCTCAATGATATTGGTATATATTTGTATGGAAACCAGTAATAATTAATGTATACTGGTTGTTGCCTGCGACTTCGCCTGTGTATAGACCATGGTTACCTATGCATCATATTCATCAGAGTTATTGAGTTGAGTCCACCTAGCGGGACGGCCTCCCGCTAGGTGAACCGACGACCTGAAGAGAGTGGCGGGAAGCGGATGGATGCGGAAAGCCGAAGACCGGATATGGTGGCACAATATTGGTAAGGCTTATGTCCAACAGTGGACGAATACGGGCTGACGATGATGATGATGATTGAGTTGATTTCAATAAAACGAAGGTCGTCTCTTAAGTTGGAACTCGAGTTATCAAACAATTGAAACAACATCATAATCAGAAAACTTTTTTTTCGCTTTTGGATTGCAAGTGCGTCACTAGTACTGTGAATGACCTTATCTGCTGAGACGCAGTGCTGACGAGTATGGCTGTTTTTAATCGACAAATTGAGCAGAGACTTATGATGTTATCGAGATCTTCCAAGTTCCATACTTACACGTTCAACTTACGCGCAACTGGTATATATATTGGGGTAAGCAAGGAAAGCGCCATAATTGGATCTCGCTCTATCCTAAAACTTGCCTCGGGTCAGCATGTGGACGTTGTAATTGATCATTATTTCTAACGACGTAATGTTATAAAATTAAATGAAAATTACGTTAAACTCTCTTATTAATTAATAATTAGTGTTTTGTTGTCAAAAATCTGTACAGCAGCTATGAAAATATTCTAAGAAGTATGTGTGATGTGAAAGATTTTGGCAAAGATAAACATGTACTTAGTCAAAGAAATACCCTCGTTGTAACTGCGTATTCATTAGCTATTCATGAAATATACCACAATAAAAATCGGATCGCTCGCAATCGACGGGGCCAGTTCAACCTCACACATTGGAACCTAAATGATCACTTACTGCACTCTTTTAAAGGAGTTTCCTCTTTGGACCATCAAGTTGTGAAAGGCCCTATCGAGGCTTTCCCAAATGACTACAGCATGAGGTTCCTCAAAAAGGGCGTGAATAGGTTCGGCTACGGTAACCTTTTGCCATCAGGATAGCCGTTACCTAGCCATGTGGTATAAAAAAATTACTTTCATTATTAATACAATATAAAAATTGTATTGAGAGATATAGAGCAGAGATTGAATACTCTTGCATGACATCACATTGTGATATCTATATCAAGCACCTCCTTGCTTCATAAGGAAGTTAAATTTTTACTCTTGCCTACTGTCGTATGGCCTTTGTCAATTAGGCAGGTATCATATTATTCGTAGAATGGGACTAAAATATGATCACGAAAGACAAGTAATGTTGCGTGCGTTCACCCACTGGATGACAAGGTCATCCATGAAGAACATCTACATGGTTCAAAAGGCTCTACTCGCGACTAAACAGAAGTGGTGATCAGACAAAATGACTGTAAATCACTCCTTCTACGATGTACTCGCCAATAGATATGTTAGAATTCAACGCGTAAACTTCTCTCATCATTTGTAAATCTATAACCAAGAGTGGCAGCTATAATATTACAATTCAATCTACAAGACAATATTGGTAAAATAATGACACCGAACTGAGATTCTTGTTAGTTATTCTCAGTATGTTTCAATAAAATACTTAATAACAAAAATTGAATTTAAATTTGGAATTTGAATATACAAAATCAATTTTCAGTCATCGATTTAGGTTTTAAATTGTTTTGAATCTGAAACTGTTCTAAATTGGAACATGTTAAAAGTCCGACACATTGATGAACTGAAATCAAAATGGACCCAAACAATACCAAAATGTATAATGTTGCATACATTTACTTACAAAAATTACTTTATACTCATCTGGGAAAGGAAAAATAGAAAGGGTAAGTCTGCCCACGGCCAAGGTTTATAGAACACTAGCTATTGCCTGCAACTTCACTCGCATGGTCACTATTTCCATTCAGAAACTTTTCTCGGCATGCCCACTACAACTCGCCAAAGTTTCATCGCAATCGGATGAAGGATGCGCAAACGCATAGAAGACTAACACAAATGACACACAAACGTTAATTTTACATACCTATAAGATAATGATTGTTTCCATGCTATTTATCTTCCTATTCTATAACGTCCTACCTAATTACCTTCCCACGAAATAACGTGACTGCTTACCTTCCCACTATAGAACGTGCCAGCTATGTATTAATGTCAATCTACATGTGTTATGTATACATTTCTTCTCGCTTAGAAAGTCAGCCTTATCAGGGCTTATTATAAAGAATTGTTGTCAGAGGTGAGCTAACGACGTGCCACTGTTCGGTTCAACATTGCCATCTGTAAGCGTTATTGTTGAACGTGGCGTCAAGATTATTACGCAATTAATGCTCTGTTGGGCACATGATGAGAGGACAAGACAAATAGAGTAAAATTGTGACACGATGGTACCCTAGAGACGGTAAAAGGAAAAGAGGTAGACCACAGAAAAGGTGGGATTACGACATCAGACAGGTGGCAGGACTGATGTGGAACAGATAGACATGAATGGAAAAGGTCGGAGGAGGCCTTTGCCGACTGGCAAACAGATCTGCAGAAAACAAGCAAGATTCTAATACTAGACTAAGGTAGATTTTAAGTTTTAGCTTTTAATCTAATAATTTTAATAATACCTAATAGAATAAGTTGATCGGAATAAAAGGCTCTATTATTATTATTATTAATGCTCTGTCCACCTTGGATGAGAAATGGCGTCATGTCATTTGTAAGTTTTTATGAAAACCTACGAATACACCACCAAATATAAAACTTCTTATACAAATACGTATTTAGCTACCTAGGTAGGTAGCTATTTAGCTACGTAGCTAGATATAAAGACTGTAATCCAAGAACTACACAACTAAATACACAACTAAGCTAAGAAGAGTACTTTTGAGCCAATATTGTTCTAACATAGCTAAGAACTTTCTCAACAGTATACCTAGTCTATTGAAATTAGGAAAATATTACAATAACAGAGCGGCTAGACAAGCGGCAAATGCTTCCGTACAATCACAACGCTTGTTGGCATTATTTCTCGTCAAGAGTGCCATTTGGCTTTATGTTATATATACGTGTTTCATAACTGAATATACATGTGTATTTTTTTTTGGAATGTTCTAATTTTTAATAGTGTGTCGAATAAATGTGTGTTTCTGTTTCTGTTATACGGCGGTTATCACACGACTTTACTTTTCGTTTGATTGAATAGAAAAATAAAAATAAATAAATAAATATACTCAGACATTTCACACAGAGCAATAAGAAAAAAAAATCAATTTAAAATTCGTTATGCTAGATCACGTGGTATTTGTCATTATATTCTACCAGCGTTTACGACAATTGAGCCACTTGTCTAGACCCCCACTACATTCCTCATAAAGATGAGATTTAGATTAGAGACTACCTTAAAATCAATACTTTGATTAAAAAACGAAAATAAAACATGTTTTTTTTATATTTTTCAATCTTTAATTTCACATCGACTTCCGAATGTTTTTTTCCTTTTTTGTTACAATTTCCAAGAGAGATTTGTATTATCACTCCATAACAATTTTGTTACATAATATCACGTAAGACTTCGTAAGAATGTTCAAAGTCATACTAATATAGACTATTATAGACATCAGACACTGCAACTATGTTGTTATGTTGTAATATTTAATTTCGTATATTAATGCTTGATTTTAGTTCTAACGGCGTTGCTGGTTGCATAACAGTCAATGGACATGCTCGAGATATGCGAATATTTAAGAAACTATCCAGCTACATCATGCAGGATGACTTACTACAGCCCAGACTCACAGTACACGAAGCGATGAGGATCGCCGCTAATCTCAAGCTCGGAGAAGAACTTGGGAAAGCGGAGAAGGAACTCATTGTTAGTACAGTACAATAAGATTCTGTATTTATCTTTACTAATACTATAATTAGTTATAATTAATTGGTAGTACAATAGGTATAAAATGTTGTAATATTAAAAAAATAAGAGCTAATGGAGCTTTTAACCGGTTCTTCTCAGCACAGGTTCTTTCCAAATCGTTGCTATAGTTAGCGTTCAAAAATAAAGTTTAGTTCAATGAAAATATAATGGAATAAAGAAGAAACTCGTTTGTTTCTTTATTACATATTCCTGCTTCATAAATTTTGTATATCGAAGCGTTCATAACCTTAGTAATTCTTAACTGTATGCTGAGGATTATTACAGCTCGAAACTTTTGCCAGGGTTTTCGCCTACATTAATTTCAAATAATATGTATTTAGTTTATTATATGTCTGCCTGATTATTTGTGCCGTATTTGGACAGTTACCTCCATACGTTAAAAGGTGGATTGAGGGGTATGTATGATATGTGATGGCACAGTGATGAACTGTTTTTATACGCTGACGATGCTGAGCTTATAACGCCATCAGAAGTGGAGTTGCAGACACTAGTCACGTGCGTGAAAGAAGAACGCGAAGTGAAAGGATGGAATATAAATGTGAATACAAATAAGATTCTAGTGGTAAAAGAAGCCAAAAAACCAAGTTGACTTTTGAAGATCAAATAGCCAGAGTGTTAGCCGACGGAAAAGTCAAGAGCACTCGCATACCTAGGCGAAAATATGTGAGGAGAATGATGAGATTTAAAAAAGCGAAAGAAGTAAGCACCGCGACGCGTGACTCCAACCTCTCTGACTACCCCGTTAGGGATACAGCGCGAAGATATGTATATATCTACTGTTTCAATAAATAAAATTCCTTGAATATCATTCATAAATTTTTCAGTCTTTTTAGCAAACAAAACGTTCCTTTGTTATAACATACACGTAGAGAAAACGACATACTTAATACTGTTTACATAATATCTGAATTTGTGTTCAAATATGAGGCTATAATACGTAAGTAGATACTATATTGCAATGTAAATATGTACTCAACCCTTTACTGCTAACTTACCAATAAGTTTCTCGTCTTAATTACGTTCATAATAATGTCGCGACACAGCTATGGCGTGGAGGAAACAGGGTACAAAGTTTAATAAGTCTACAGGGAGCTCTCGGAAACGTATAAAAGCCATGGAGCACTCAACCTATAGAGCCGAAATATCCAACCGTCTTACTCACCACTACTTAGTTTATCGCACTAACAAATGTCAACGCTCGCTCGCATTAAGCAATATTTAACCAACAATACAATAATCCAAAACAATAATGTACATCTCTGTGTATTCTGGCAGATATTTAAATATTTATGTAATGGCTTATTGTTCTATTCGGTGGTGTTGCAAAAACAGTAAAAAATCAAACTATAAAACAGACCGCAGTAACCGCAAGAGTGTTTACACGTAAATTGTTTTTATATAAAATGAACGACATTGCCACTATCGGTTGAGTGTTCCATGATAATAGCATAAAAAATGCGTCTTTATTACGAAACGTGTTTTGTAATCGTCCACATTAAAATATGCACGTGATATATATTTACTATGACAATAACGATTTAACATACATGATATATATATACAATCTTGATCGGGCGAAATGAAGTTCATTTTTCCAACTTCGTAAAAAAATTGCATTTTTTGTTAAATTTTCAAAAGTTTTATGATGAAACTACGATGAAAGTTACCTAAATTGTGATTACTGACGGAGAGTTAAAAAAATATATTTCAATAAGTGATAGTGTTTACTAAAACCATTCCGAAACAAATTCCTTATAAAGTGATTCACATACAAAATGCACCAAAATGTAAGTCGCCCTGATGTACCAGCGTAGTAGATATATTAAGCCCGCCCCACACACGATCAAGTATGCATGATCAAGCACGTCCAATTTGCATGAAGCGGAGGTTGCATCAAGTAAATTTGAATGTGTGGCGATAGATTTGGCTTGATCAGTTTTACTTAAAGCAAATCGTTTTTCGCTTCTGCTGGCTTAATCAAGCCACGAGCGTCCTGCGAACTTGAACGTGTGTGGCGGCATCATGCCATCAGTTCGCTCGGAATTTTGATTAGCGACGGTATTGTGTTTGTCTCAGCGATGCTTGTCTTATTACGAAATTCTTATTACGAATGATCTTTTTCAAATGGTATTTATTTTATTTGAAATATTTAATAAATATTTCAATAAAATTTATTTAAATTAAATTTATTGAAAAATATATCTAAGCGAGCTATGTTTAAAATGAGTGAAGAATGAATTAATGTTATCACAATATAGCCCAGTAAAAATACGATTAGACAAAAAATAGTGTTTCTTTTTATTACTGTTAAGTATGCATAATATATAATTTTAAGAAATTATTTGCGAATTTACCCAGACATATAATCGCATATTTAAATAAGTTACTTTCATTCAATTGTAACGATTTATTTGGTGGATTCACATTTTAATCTCAAAAAAAGGGAACATCGAGTTTCGAAAACGTATTCCGTTCAGAAACACTCTTTAGGGTGCGTTTATCAAAGAGAAAAACTATTTTTATAAACACAATAATTATGAGTTGATTATCGATTAGTAATTGGTAAAAAATTAAATCAATAAAAACATTAAGTCAGTCAATGAAATGGATTAAAAAATTAATTAAAAAATTATGAAATTTAAATTTTTTAATATTAGGAAATTAATTAAAAAATTATAAACCGACCATATTTTGTAAGAATAAAATATTTTTATTCACTTCATTCAAAATATATTTAATAACAACTTATCTAACCTTTCTCAAAACAATGAAGTATGATTTTTGCATTTACCATAGTACATGTCCTCTCTGACTACCCCGTTAAGGAAATTGATCGTGTGTGGCGGGAATTAGTAGCGCGGGAAACTTCAATGTACCAATGAATATTTCTCGCGCTAAAATCTTGCAGTTGTTTGATCGATTTTTTGCGGTAAAATCGTTGTAGGTACAATACTATGCTAACTGCACTTGCAAATAAAGTTCAATATAAATTCTTTACGCATTTAAATGAAATCGGAAATCGGTTAAGATTTTCTCTTACATGTGGGTAATACTATGAGTATAGTTCAATTATAACGATATATACTATGAGTATAGTATTACCCACATGTAAGAGTTTTCGTCCGCACAGAAAATTTTACTGATTAAAATATTTACGTCAAAGGATACGAAACGTAATTCTTTGTTAAAATTTAAGACAAAAAGTTTCTAATTATAATTACGGAAAACATATTTAAACAAGTTTTATATATTTTAACCAAAGATTTTAACAATAGTTAGCCAAAAAACTTTTTTGAAATGAATTTACACAATGTCCGTTACTCAGCTCACTATTAAATTGTTATAAAAGAAATGCAATTTGAATGGTCTTGAGACAAGAAACTTCTAGTAAAGATTTAAAAATACATAAGCGTGTTCAAACAAGTGATATTTAGTTAATAAAACATTTTTAAAATGACTTCACATAATAAGGTTATTCAACTTACCGATAATAAACTAATATTAGAAGAAATACAAAATGTCAATTTCTCGTAGTAGTTTCCGAACGTTCACCTCGTATGTCTTGTAGTTTACGGGCGAGGTCAACCGCTTGTAACTCTACTCCAATCGGGTCATGAACGTTAACCTAAGAACGATTTTCTTTAATTGATCTCCATCTATCTGTAGTTAAGGTACAAGATTCGTGTTACGGCCCTTCCGGATTTGTGGGGGAGTTTTTGCAAAATAGAAGGCCCTTTTAAGCCGGATTAGTTCGCGTACATATTTTATGTATCCTCTGCGGATTCGCTTAAATACACGGAGTAACGATGGCCTTTAATTTAAACATGTTTCATATAATTTATGCATGTATGATGTACCTTTCTTTATGCTACTAGTACTTAATTTCTACATAAATTGTTGGTACTCCTCGTAATGTAATATTTATTGTGTTAAACGGTAACACACATTACTTCGTATCATTTCGTACGGGGTGGTCAGAGTATTGAATAGTGATGAGCAAAGCAAGACCAAGATCAAGACTGTAATAGTCTTGGTATCGGTCTTGGTCTTGCTCATTCGGTCTTGGTGTTGTTCTTGCTCAAAAATTTGTAGTCTTGGTCTTGGTCTTGGTCTCGGTCTTGCGTATTCAGTCTTGGTCTCAATCATTAAGTCTGCAACATGTAACTTTTTGGCGAATTTTTCAGGTCTTTTATAGGTACAAATTAAAAATTAAATGCAATTTATTTCTAATTTATAAAACTTTATTTTACTACAATCTAATAATATCAAAAAGTTATCTTATCTATAAAGTTTAATATTTGTATTAATTATTAATATATTTATTATTTTTTAATTGATGACCACGAATTTATGCATAATAGCCATCGAGCCGCCTCATTATTCAATCTATTGCGATGTTTCCGTATCACAAGAGAGGCTTTTGAAAATAATCTTTCAGCTGGAACGGATGTAGCCGGAATCGATAAAAAATCTCGAGCCATTTTTGCCAAAATCGGAAATTGTAGTTGATGACGTTTCCACCAATGTAATACATCTTCGTTGCTCACAGCTCGAGGTTGACTTAGATATTGTTCCAACTCTTTATTTGAGTGAGTGTTGAGAAGCTGATGAAGAAGATGGAGCTGAATATAATTTATTAAAATCTATAGCATCCTCATCATCCTGACATTCTTCATTTGTGTAAATTAATGATTCTTCAACTGGTTCCTGAAGTCGATACTTTTCATACAGTTGTTCAAACCTATTGACACTTTCGCTTTTGATCTCCAATCCCCATTCGTTAGATCAAATGTTTCAGATTTATGTTTAGGATCTAAAATCAACGTTGTGCAATACAGGCAGTCCTCGACTTACGTCGTTTCGATTTACGTCGTTTCAACTTACGTCGAACAATGTTTTGACACTATTCCTCAAGCATACGTCATTTGTTTCGATTTCCGGCATAGGAGAATTCACTTGTCTTGTTGAAATTTTTGAAGAAAATGATCCTAATTTTGAGAGAAGTTTCAACGTTAATAACAAAATTTGTGCAGCCTATCAGTGTTACCAAGATCTGTATGATAGCAAGAAGAAAGAAGCGAAGCAATCTAGAATTGATAGTTTCTTTAAGCCAAAAGTTTAATTTATTATTTTTCATTACATATTTTGACTACATATTAAAGTTTTATAATTATTATTAAAATTAATAACACACAAATACCAAAAATAACTAGCAATTTCATAAGTGCATATATAATTATTTTAAGAACTTACTTTTGATAATAAAGTATGTATATCCTTTGTTATAAATGCAGTTTTTTTTTAATTTCGAGTCCGTGTGTGTCCGTGTGTGTGGACCCTTGAGTTTTACATGTAAACATATGAAAAAATATGTCTCGACTTACGTCGTTTCGATTTACGTCGCGTATTTCGAGAACCTAACATGCCGTAAGTACGAGGACTGCCTATATATCCAATTAGTTTTTGCATAATGTTTAAGCATTTTATCTCTTGCAGCTTGAAAACCCAAAATGAGCTGCACATCAACTGCGGTAAACCCAATTTTACCATCGAGTTGTTTTGTTTTAGTTTCTATCCTATCCAATAAAATATTAAACGAAACTATAACAAAAGGAAGCGTTACATATTTATCATCGCCAAGCGTTGTTGATAAATTTTTGAAATTAATTAAAAATTTATAATTTTTTTCCAAAATCGTCCATTCCTCCTCGCAAATTTGAGCAAAGCAAGACCAAGACCAAGACTGTAATAGTCTTGGTATCGGTCTTGGTCTTGCTCATTCGGTCTTGGTCTTGTTCTTGCTCAAAAATTTGTAGTCTTGGTCTTGGTTTTGGTCTTGTATTTTCGCAAGACCGAGACCAAGACTGCAAGACCAAGACCAATTTTGCTCATCACTAGTATTGAAACGCAAGTTGCGTAGTAACAAGCTGATAGTCTATATAAGTTTTTTTATAAGCCCTATCTCTCAATAAACTTTTACTGCCTGCGCAGTAATTTACCTCATTTTATTTTAATTTATCTTCCAAATCCGCATGACAGCACGAAAGATAATATAGTATTGTGAGATGTCGTCTTCTTTGTATTTATTTCAGTACCGGAGATTAAAATTATATTTGAAAATACATAACGATAGATACACACTGCATTATTTAATTAGCCTTTGAACGTGACTTTGTACGCGTAGATAACGGAAAAATGCTAAATACGAGTACACTGTATTAAAGGTCAATCATCTTAATCAGTCATATAATAGTCGTATACTTTCAGAGTTGAATAGCTCTATCAAACCTTATAACAGAAATAGGGTGATGATACATACCTACTCCATTGACTAAAACCAAAGTCTTAGTCACTAATATTAAAATTTGAACAGGTAAATGAGTAGAAGGAAAATAAATTTTTATTAGATCAATAAGAAATAAATGAAGTAAAAAAGTCCTTGAAACATATCAGGGGAAGCAGAACAAAATTAAAAAAAATAAAAAAATATTAAAATCCATTCCGTAGTTTTAAGCGAACATTCAAACGCAACAAAAAAATTTTAATGCTTGATACACTATCAGTAGTTTCACAAATATCTGCAATATTCGGAAAAAAATGAATTTAGATAGGTACCTACTACGTATTTGGAATATTTGTATATGTATTTGGAAATGTATTTGTATACTTATGTATTTGGAAAATAAAATATTATTGTTAATATTATATCATTACGCTGTAATCCTAACGGGGTAGTCAGAGAGGACGGAGTGCCAAGCGTTGCGGTCCTTACATACTTATTTCGCTTCCTCAAATCTCGTCACTCTCCTCACACATTTTTGCTTAGGTATGCGAGTGCTTTTGACTTTTCCGCCTGCTAACACTGTGTATTTCATCTTCATAAGTCAGCCTTGGTCTTTCTTAGCTTATTTTAACACTTACTTCCGCTCTGTAGATTTTCTTCGTCAGTCTTTCATCACGAAACATAAAAAGTAAATAATAATGTCTAAACTGATATTAATATTAACAAGACTAAAATAAATTAAGTCATTATATCGTTTTTTTTTATATCACGAAGGTGTAAATAAACATTCGGCCTGCCAGATGTTAAACGGTTACCGTAGTCTGTGGACGACTGCAAAACCAGGAGTACCGCATACCGATAATATACTCGTATAATCTGCGTACATAATTAACTATAAGGAAAATCAATGCAAAATCCATATGCAAATATAATATGTCACACGTCAGTCAATCGGTTAGCTTCTTCTTCATCTTATAAAAAAATACATTGAATCTTCAATACATACGCCTTGATAATTGACACAAATGTCTCATGCGGCCAATGTTTTCCATTTCTGTATTAGTATTACTCATTTTATAGATAAGCATCTAATAACATTAAACAGACAAGATTTACCACATTGTATAATTAAATTTTTTTTAGTTAGACTTTATTGCACAAAAATGTACAAATGGTGAACTTAATGCCAAGTGGCATTCTCTACCAGTCAACTATAGGGCTAAATAAAGCAAGTATTGGTAGTCAAAGTCAAAGTCAAATCAATTTATTCAAGTAAATCCAATTGAAATGTATTTTTGAACGTCAAGTCTACTTAATTCGGTTCGAAAAGAAAACCTGAACACTGAGAAGAACCGACAGGAAGCTCAGTCAAGTATCATTTTTTCAACATCATTCTACAATAGTTATTTAAAATATAATATTCACAAAGCCAGTAAATCCGTGTGCAGAGGATTATCTCCAGACTATTGTTTTCTCTTCAATGAAATCGTTAACTTTGTAGTATGCTTTTCCAATCAGTGTTTGTTATTTAACAAGTTTAAATTTATTTTCCTTTAATTGACTAATTTCTTGAGGAATTTAATTATGAAAACGAACACAGTTGCCCAAGAATGACCCTCTTGACTTTGTAATTGAAATTTAGGAATAACTATCTGATCACGACCACGACTTTCCATACCATTAATGACTCCTTTCTTTTGATATAGATCTTTATTTTTTCTAGTGTACATCATGTTTTCAAAGATGTATAACGAGGGTAAGGTGATTACATCAATGCCTTTAAAACGATCTCTCAGTGACTCTCGTGCATTCATACTGTAGATGGAACGTATTGCTATGTTTATAATAATGTAATAAAGATAGAATTCGTATGCGCCGCTGATCCCCACAGTAGTAGACCATAAGACATATAAAGCTTTGGAAATATGCGAAGTACACCAGCCTAGTCGTGGCCACATCTGTCAACTGTTAATGCGTCTAATAGCATATATTGCCGAACTGAGCTTATTAGCCAAAACCCCGACATGGTCCGCCCACTGGAACTTATTATCTACTGTTAAACCAAGAAAAGCAGTTGATTTCGCTTATTCTAATTGTTTCCCACCCAGTTGTAGTCTATTATGAATTCTGGGTACATTAGATAGGGAAAACTTGACACAATTGGTTTTCTGTGCATTCCGTTGCAAATTATTAGCAAACATCTCGAGACATCCGCCACAGTCCCATTAGGTTCGCTACAATCTATCTGTTTTCTATTTACTCTAAACAATAGTGATGTGTTATCAGCAAATAATATTACATCACATAGGTCTTTAAGCATGAATCAGATCATTAACAGTAACATAAACCAAAAACAAGAAAAGTCCCAAGATTGATCCTTGGGGAACGCCCGTCATTAATTTAGAACTGACAGATGTAACCTCATTTAGACTCACTTTTTGTTCTTGGTTAGCCAGATATGAAATCACGAGATCAAGAGCTTTACCACGTATTCCATAATATTTCAGCTTGTAAATTAAAATTTTGTGACAAACACAATCAAAAGCTTGGGAAAGGTCACAAAACACCTCAATGGCATCCCGTGACCCCTCCCAAGCCTCTAGTATATTTTTGACCAAGCTTGCTCCCGCATATGTTGTTGACCGCCCTCTCGTGAAACCGTACTGTTGACCATGAAATATCCTGCCAATGTTAAAATCTGCCAGTATTTGGTTGAGCATTATTTTTTAGAACATTTTAACAACATAGACACTGGGAAGTAGTTTGTAGAATATGACTTGCAACCCGATTTAAAAATTGGTATAATTTTACTTTGCTTCATCAAATCGGGAAACAGACACTGATCAACACATTGATTAAATGCACACAGTTATAAATGAGAAAGCTAAAATAAGAAATTATATTATTGTCACAAAAGTAATAGGAACAATATTAAATGTAAATACGTATACTGAACATAACCACATAATTAAATAGTTAAACATCTTACATATATCAATCTATACCTACTTTAATATTATAAAGAAGTAAACTTTGTTTGTATGTAAAGGATAAACTAAAAAAGTACTCAAGCGATTTCAAAAATTCTTTCACCTATTGAAAGCTACATTATCTGCAAAAAACATGGGCTACATTTTATATTAAAAAAAAATTCTACCCGTGCGAAGCCGAGGCGGATCGCTAGTATTAAATAATAGGGTAAAGACATAATTGGACTTACAATATTATTAAGTATTATCTGTGGTATTACCATTAGAACAATGAACAATGCTTATTTATTCATTATTCTCATTGTATTACTGCAACTTTTTTAAGAAACGCGCATGAAAGGGTTTTTTGAATATAAACTTGTTAGAACAATTAGAAATAGATCATGAATAGAATTGTATAATATTAACATAATATCAACATAAAATCAAAGGAATAAAATGTTATTATTGCAAAATATTTGTTCTTTAGGTAGAAGAAATTCTACAGACCATCGGATTGTGGGATCACAGGAACACCAGGTCAGAGCGTTTGTCTGGAGGACAATCTAAACGGCTCTCTATAGCACTCGAACTCGTCAACAACCCACCGATTATATTCCTTGACGAACCTACTACGTAAGTACTATTTATCATTTATCTCATATATGAATACCCTGTTCAATGTCATTGTAATATTTTCTGATAAATATTTGTCATCGCTTTATACTCTAAACTATTAATTCTAAACTAATTAGATTAAATATAATATGTGTGCCATTAATTAATTTTTTTACATAACATTAATATTGGTACTGTTAAATATATAGAGCAAAAGTAAAAGGTAATAGAAACCAGGGAAGACCAAGGCTGACTTATGAAGATCAAATTCCCAGAGTGTTAGCAGATAGAAATGTCAAAAGCTCTCGCATACCTAGGCGAAAATGTGTTAGGAGAATGATGAAATTTCAGGAAGCGAAAGAAATATGTAAGAACCACGACGCTCCGTCCTCTCTGACTACCCCGTTAGGGATACAGCGTGAGGATATGTATGTTTGTATTAATATTGTTTCTATTCATACGAGTGTAAAAGTTAACTGTTTTGATTTTTTTTCATAGATATTAATAGTATTTATACAATTAAAATATTTAAATATCTTTAAAATACCATTCGAACAAACGAAATTGATAGTTATGAAGCAGTAAACAATTATATTGGGTCCTTACATATGAAATTGGCGTTTTGTACGGGAGGAATATAAAGCCATTTTTGTTTTTTTTGTAAAATATATTTAATTAATCAAAGTATGCACCGTTGTTATCTATGCACTTTTGCCATCTCATAGGTAGTTCACTGATCCCTTTACAAAAAAAACCATGGGGGCGAGAATCAATAGACTCTTTGAAGGCGGTTTGGACTGACGCATCCGAGTTGAATTTTTTTCCTTGTAAGAAGTTGTCCAAACTCCGGAAAAAATGGTAATCTGTTGGAGCAAGGTCCGGGGAGTACGGTAGATGTCGCAGACATTCCAATTGTAGCTCATCTGACTTAGTGGTTGTTTGTTGTGCAGTGTGTGGTCTTGCGTTGTCGTGAAGCAGCAGTGGCCTAGAGCGATTGACCAATCTCGGTTGTTTAGCAGCTAGTTCTTCCTTCATGGTTTGCAGTTGCTGACAATAGATATCTGCCGTAATCGTTTGGCCAGATTTTAGAAAGCTGTAGTGAACGACACCGGCGCTAGTCCACCAAACACTCACAAGTAACTTTTTCTGAGTCAATTTTCGTTTAGGGCAGGATTTGGCTGGATCTCCAGGGTTCAATTATTGCGACGAGCGCTTCCGATTATCGTACAGTATCCACTTTTCATCACAAGTAATGATTCGATTTAAAATCCCTTCATTATTGTGTCGGTTGAGCAAAGTAACACAGCAGTCGACGCGTGTTTGCAAGTTCGATTCACTCAATTCATGAGGTACCCATCGTTCAATTTTTTTTACTTTCCCGATTTGATTCAAGTGGATTAATACAGTTTTGTCACTTACCCCGAAGCCTGAAGCTATCTCTGAAGTGTTTTGTGATGGATCCGCTTCCACAATAACCTTTAATTCTTCATTTTCCACTTTGATCTCCGGCCGTCCACGGGGTTGGTTCTGAAGGTCGAAATTTCCAGAACGAAAACGTTGAAACCAAAAACGTACCGTGCTTTCTTTTGCGACACCAGCGCCGTACACATCATTAATCCTTCGAGCTGTTTCTGCAGCACTGGTGCCACGGTAGAACTCGTACTCGTAAATATACCGATATTTCATGTTTTCCATTGTGCGGTAATAAGCGACGCCAAAGAAAAAAATAGTGAGGAAAAGAACAAATGAATGACTATTTTCAAAACTCAATTGTACCAGCTAAATGAATTTATAAATTTGAATTTGGAATTCTTAACCAAAGAGGACATATTTCAGATCAAAGTGGTCAGTACGACAAAACGCTAATTTCATATGTAAGGACCCAATATTAATTAGATATAAAAATCATGATATTTAATCTTTTTTACGTAACGCGGGTATTGCAGTTTCATTAAAGTACAATTATTAAGTATTATAATTCATGCTGGTACCTAGATTATTTAATTACATTGCAAAATTGGGATAATTTGTGTTAATACCTTTTGCTAAATCATAATATATCGATATTAAAATATAATCATAGATATTCGATTTAGCCATACAACAAACCAGTTTAACAATTGGATCAAATCTGCCATCATTACATTTCTACGACGCAAATTTTCTTTGATCCTTTACACAAATCGTTCGATAACCCGAGTAATACCCTTGGACTTGCGAAGTTAAGGAATTCTTTTCTCCTGAGATTGCCAGTAAACAAGCCATTGTTACTTAAAGAGATAAATATTCGTTGCTATCGTATGTTAACAGGAATAAGTAAATACGAGAAAATTACTCTGGCGTGTAGTAGACAGGCATTCCCTGACAGGGTATTGGACTGTATATGTGGTATACTATATACAACATCCATATACGTACGCTTATTATATGTTACGCGCTTAGCACTGAAATAATTCTAACGATATATTTGATCTATCTAGCTTTAATATAGAACTCAATACTTATCTCACAAATAAAATGCCAAAGATACAGACCATGCAACGCGAGTCGAATGTGACCCAAGCGAGTTCAGTTTTCAAACACAGACAGACAGACAGACAGGCAGGCAATAGTGCCAAACTTATAGAGCAGCTCTTTTATCTGCCACTGATAAAATATTTTTAAAACAAAGTGTGAAAAATATGTTTTAACTACAAACATTGTTTTAGTGAACTATAAAAACACTAAGAAATGTACCTAATTATAACTATGTATAGTTTGACTGGCAAAATTAACTCTTATAAATGTTTTATAAAGAAAATTGTTTACTTTATATATCTTGGAAATGGAAAAGAAACAATATTATTACTCTTAGTTATAAAGACGTATAGAAAAGAACAATTGGACAGCCTTAATAACCTGAAGAATAAAAAAGATCCCGCTTATAAGAAAGAGAATCGTCTCCAGGATTAAATATGAGTAATTGCAGTAATTATTTTTATACCGTTCGTGTTGCGCTAATACAATTACGAGGACCCGACAAAGAGTGGGCAAGAAAAAGGACGCACTCAGTTTTCCCATGGCGAAACATGAAACAACTCGGAAATGTTATGAGAAAACAGAAGCTGTAATCCAACATATGAATAACAGAAACAAAAGGCATATTACAAAATTTTGCGATTTATTTTGTAACATGATTACTTACTCATTATTTAGGTATTATTTTTATTACTCGAGTATGGCGCAACATGCGTACGAATGTACAAATTCAAATAGAAGGATATGATCAAATAGGAGAGTATGTCCTATTGAAATTAAAACAGAAATAAATTAATAAATTACGTGAGGTAGAGCGCTGCTGCGTTGAAGCACAAACAGGACCGGCTCGCACGGTGAAATACCACCCTCTCACAGAATATCGGCGTGAAATAACAGTATCTATTGCTGTTGTGTTTCATCAGGTAAAAATACCGGTGCCCCCCCCCCCCGCTCTTTTCCCTCCTTTCCCCCTTTACCTGAAGGCCGGCAACGCGCCCGTGATTCCCCGGACGTTGCGGGTGTTCATGGGCGGCGGTGATCACTTTCCACCAGGTGACTCGCTTACTCGTTGGGCCCAAAAAAAAAACGAGAGAAATATAAAAAGAAAATTAAAGCAATATTTTACTAATAACATGCAATTTTTGTTTGTGGTAGGAGCATGTTATACTGTAAATACGACGACGCGTCACCGGTTATTTTCATTGCCGCCTACCGGCAGTTGCATGTAATGATGGTTATTAACATTCATTATTTATTGTGTCTACTGTGAATCATACGATTTAAACACACGAGATATCATTAACTTCGATCAATTTAAGAGTATGTGCGTGACACAAGCTACGTTGTTTTGTATAAAATTTGATTGGCATGGGCACCTGTAGTACGACTTCAAATGAATAATTAAGAGAGAATTTCATCATCAAATCAATCAATCAAATTATAGAACTTGAGAAGGTAATATAAAATAAAAGTATAGAAAGTAAACTAAAAAAGAAATATAAATAAAAGTACAGAAAAATTCTACTTTTAACTAAAACATTTAAACAAAATGAAAGGAACAAACAGCTGAAATGTTGAATAGAGAACGCGCAGAAAAATTATGTTCTTAATTTATTAAGAAAAGCTGGAAAAAAATATTTATTGAAAGATTAATTCATTTATGAGTTTTTTACAAAATATCCTATTATTTAACTAAGTAAAACGGAACGTACATTCAAACAACAAATATCAAGTAGTGACGCCACTTCATCGCGGTTAAGTTAGGTACGTACTATAGCGGTACAAATACGGAGAAATTAATGAAAAATGGCAAAAAGCAGATTTGTGAAACCTTCCTAAGGTTTTTGTGGACATGGTGTGGTGTTTCTTGCGGAAAATACTCTCGCGTTATGAACGAAATATGCAATTACGTCACGTCACGAGTCCGCTTTTTAAAGGAAAAACGGAACCCTTATAAGCTCATTTATGCGTCTGTTCGTCTGTCATAGTCACTAAGCCCATAGATGACGTAATTTTATAACGAAAAGTAACGTGTCAAAATTTTGCGACACGCGGGACGGTGTGCTGTGATCTAATTGGTCGCCTCGATTTCGCTATTCGAGTACTCAAAAGCTGAGAGTCGATGAGTCTTAGGCGTGGTCACAGTTTAAGTAATATATTCCTAAACTGTGGGCAGTGGTAGGTGCCGAAGTCTGTATTCACAGTATACAAAAACAATATGATTTAATTACATGAAATATAGCATTGTAGTAAATTTTTTTAACTCACATAATATGGATTGGATACTTGGAGTCGACATGATTCCCCCAACTTATCTTCGAAACTTAAAAATGTCTAGAATTTTAAAAAAATCAGGGAAAACAACACTCGGTGCCAAGCCTACTAAACTAATAGACTTTCCGTTGTCGAACATTGATTTGGCACCGACTTCAATAACTGTCAAATTTAATTATATGAGTATTTGTATCGTATTTTTATAGAGTTATTTTTGTACTTAAGTTTCGATCCGTAAGGGATAGTTATTTCATACTTTTCAGTGTTATTTTTTGAAGTCGGTTTAATTTTTTTATAAAAGTTTTTTTATTTCACCCTTTCGAGTGACCTTGGCCTAAATTAATATCTAGAACAGGTCTACAATTAGTTTATTTTATAATTCTGGAGCGCAATGTGTTAACTTCCATTCTATTGAGGAGCACAAACCGTGAGCTTTCACAATAAAGGATGCGAACAGATCGAACATGGGACATTATTGCCCATTATGGCCATTATCAATATCATCAATATAATATCATATCAATATCAATCAGTTATAAAAGAACAGTGTAAAGGTTGCATCATAATTACACCCTAGCAGTATTCTTACAATCCGAAGACGACAGCCACCAGCCGTATTCTCTGTCCGCCACAAGACTGACTCTACTGACTGAATTTATTACATCACAGCCAATTTATATCTTCTCTCTACTTTACCTTTATACCATACTACCACTATACCATGTGGGGACAACGATAGTTAACAAATGACATACAAGAGAATCGTCAATATAAATAACCAGGTCGCGTTATTTGGTGTATCTTCGAAACCAAAGCTTCAATAACAGTGAAATTTCAATGGGACCAATCTGAAAGTGTATCCTTTCGAACAAAAAAAGAATTTTCCAAATCGGTTCATAAATGACGGAGTTATGAGGTAACAAACATAAAAAAAAAAAAAGAAAAGCATACAGCCGAATTGAGAACCTCCTCCTTTTTTGGAAGTCGGTTGAAAATATAGCATAAGTTGCATAGATTTCAGAAATCAATTACCATTTTACGAATATTTCATAAGCTTCTCTGCGTGTGTAGTAAACCACAAGTTTCTACGAAAAATTAAGGCGACGAATTGGAAAATTTGACGGCAGGGATCTCAATTTTTCTAAGTAATTACAAAACGTATGTAAATGATATTTGGTAACCTGACTCTTCATTTCATTAACTTCATTTTGCCAGTTGCATTACACGATTGGTAAACTTTTGTAACACAAAAAAAATATCAAAGGAATCTCTTTTAAAACAGGGATTTACATTTTTCGGACTAACAGAACCTATTTATACTTCTACATTTTCTGTTTGTGTGTAATCTAAACACATCTTTTTAAATGTCAGTTGGATTTTTTTAAATTAATTAAAGTTTTTAACATATAAGAAAATATAACTGTTTTTTCGTATTTTTCGTAAGCTAGCGTGCGCACGTTTGTATGGTGCAGAAGGTCTATTTTAGATAAATTATTGTTTATCATTGCGTCACCTTAACATTAGTACCCGCAAATATTGCGTACATTGATTGATTTAACTTACACAATACACGAACGGACAATTTCATTGGACCGTTGAATTTGATTACACTGCGAACGGGCGGCCGTTCGATTTTATTATTGCGGGAAGCACCCTCTATAAATGTTTACTCCTGTACTGTCGCACGTATGAAATAGCAATACACATAAATAATACTTTAACACCAGAGTCAGGGAACATTGCTATTCCTTTATGATTGATTGACAGAAATCAATTTTAATAGACATAATATTTTTCTCGAACTAAGGCTTAGGATGGATACAGAATATTTGACCAAAAACATAATATTCATACATACTACACATCTTCACGCTGTACTCCTAACGGAGTAGTCAGAGAGAACGGAGCGCCAAGCGTCGCGGTCTTTACATACTTTTTTCGCTTCCTCAAATCTCATCATTCTCCTCACACATTTCCGTCAGCTAACACTATAGCTATTTGTTTTTTATAAGTCAGCCTTGGATTTCCTTGGCTTCTTTAACCACTCGCTTTCGCTCTGTAGATTTTATTCGTCAGTCTTTCATCGCTCATTGTTTGTATGTGATGCCCGAACCATTTTAGCATTCCTTTCTTCATTTTTACAAGAACACTGTCGTGCAACCCTGTCATACTGCGTATCTCTTCATTGCCTATTTTGTCCACAAGGATGACACCGCACCGCATACAAAAAGTTAGCACCAACACCGCATTGTAGATGGCCATTTTGGCTGAGCTAGGTATATTCACACTACCTACTAATGCGGACAGAACATTGTTCACTTTCATCGTTTACTACACAATATTCAATAATTTAATTTAGACAGGTAAAAAGAAATATGTATTCCCTTTGTGTTCAGAACATTTACCGCAAGCGTTAAGTTTATCCAATGTAATGTTTCTGCTCTTATAAATTTTCAACCTCCTTTTCACTCCCGTGCGAATAGATTTTCAAAAACAAACACTTGTTCCTTTATTTCTAATAAAGAAATTAAACATGATTTTAGAAATCAGTACCTAACCACAAACGTTTCGATATAGAACATCATCGTTCTTTCACTCCCTTTAGAGAAGATTTTCCTAAAATTCTTAACCTACCGTACACATGCTTCTGGTATGTATTCGTATTATACTGCTATTACCTATTGTATTCTGTACCTTTTGCACTTAGATTAAAAAAATACATAGATAGACTCTCCCATGCAAAACGAGTGAACCCAACAAATCGAGAAAGGGTTGCAATTAAAATAAAATATTATGCACAATACGTTTATTTCATCTAGTAACAAAAACTGTTCTAACATAATTTAGTTGCAAAAAAATGCAGAAACGTGTATTTCACTGGAGTTCACTTTTACAAACATTTAAAGAAAGCTTAATAATATTTCTCGCAATCATATTAAAATCCCAAACTGTGTGCAAGACGACTGATATCCCTAAAACTAATGTGGGAGTATTGCAATACCAATTCGTTTACCCGAAATGAGGAGTAACTTGACATGATGGTTTGTTATTAAATATTTGTTTCCAATTAGGTATTTAGTGTTATATATTATACTGTTATTATTATATTATATTTACTGTTTACTGTTGTGTGCTTATTATTTATATATGTATAACGTTTCATCTTCTTCTTACAGTCTATTATTAATCATTATGAATTCGTTTATCACACCAGATATGTGTACATAAATAGGCAAAGACGTAACAGTTCAGTGTCTTTTTCTCCTTTGTTTATCAAATGATTTTCTTTTTTTTGTTTAGTAGCTATTGACGACCTTTGGTGTTATCAATAAAAAAAACTTGGAGACAGTTATAGTAATAAGTGAAGCGCCAACTTCAGATTCCTTTTTAAGAACATTGCGTGCACGGAGGAGTTAGAGATTTGGCATCCTTTTTAATAAGTATGTTATTTTATACATTAGAATAAAATAAAGCTTGCTAACGATAATGATATCTGAGTCTTTCGAAAGATAGGTACCTACTTTAACATTTTTATGAAGTACGATCAAAAATGGAAATGTAAACATTTTTTGGAAAAGTTCGAAACGCTGTTCGGTAAAAAAAAAAACAAGTAAACGTTTTTTTTAATTTAAGCACACTTTCCGATTTGTATCATATTAGCCACATCATAAAATTATGAGAGACTAATTTACCGACGAAGAGTTGACACCTCTACTACAGCTGTAAGCTCCGAATAAAATATTTAGAAAAATCATGCAGAAAGAAAAATTACTAAATTAAATACTTTATTGGACGGAAATTACGAAAACACTACAGTCAATTAGAAATAAATTATACAGTTTAATAGCCGAAAAAAGTTTCATTCTGAAATTCCTATATGTTTATAGATACGTTTCGAATTACGTTCCTATAGGTACTTAAAAGATTTTTTTTAAATATCAACTGAATATGAATCAATTACATTTTTTATCAAGTTTATAATTTTCAATCATTTTAAAAACACATTGCGAGCCTTCATTCTGCTTTAAGAATATCTACCCTATTTCTTAACCTCTGTGTCACTTCTCGACTCGTTCATTATCTGGAAATACCTGGTCTTATTGCATAATAATATACAAATATTACAACAAATAAAATGTAAAACTGGGTAAAAAAATTCAAATATGGCATCACTGAACAAACTCTTGTCTATAGTTTTAATTTTAGTTTTATTTACAAAAATATTAATTTAGAATGATGTTTGTGTGATTTGTTACTCCATCGATTTTATTTGCGTCCTTTAATCAAATTTTGTATGTTTCTGAGCTAGAATATGACATATTGGACGTAAATTCGAATTGCACGAAAATTATGTGAATTATGTGACCGCCATTGTTAGAATCATAGATAATGTTAGAATGACGCTGAATGACGTGACAAGTCAATTGACTGATTTATGAATGCTTCATTTTTCGCTTCTGAAGCGCTATCTATGTATTTTTTTTAATCTAAGCTTTTGCGATGAACGCATTAGAAATTTTGACGGCAGGGATCTCAGTTGTTATAAGTGACTACAAAACATATGAAAGTGATATCTGGTAACCTGATTCTTCATTTCATTGACTTTATTTTGCCAGTTGCGATACACGATTGTTTAACTTTTGTAACACAAAAAAAATATCAAAGAACCCTCTTTTAAAACAGAGTTTACATTTTTCGAGTAACGGGACCGATTTATGTTATCGATAATGTTAATTAAAATTTGAAATTTTACTAAACGTATTCAAACATCAATTTGCTTCATCAATTTCATATTCTAGTGTCGCCATTGCGGACACTTCTGATTATTTCCAGTATTTCCTGGCTTATTGTGTTAGATTGTGCGATGCAGAAGGGCGACAATTTTAAATTCAATCGTTCGAAACAATCTGATTTTGGCAACGGTACTCGGAACTTTGAACTTGCGACTCGTCTGAAAGCTTTCACGCGAAGAATGTGATGGACGCAAAGGACTTCGTTTATTGAATCGTAATAACGGCACATCAAAATTCGTGAAAATATAAACAAAATTTTAAATTTTTCATTAAAAACATATTAGCTAAAAAGTAGCAAATTTATAGAGAAAACCGTCAGTTTTAAATATTGAGATTTGTAGATAAAATTACTAATTCTGTAGTTCCATTATATATATCCCTTTTGTAAAACGTGGAAACAGTCTCGTAAAGTAGGTCCTGAGTGGCTAGAATGCATGAGACAAGGTTGAATGCGAGTAGAACGTAGGGCCGACGGAATAAATCTGACATAGCCTACTCAAGTATACAGGCCAATGACATTGAGGTTGTAACATTATAATTATTAACTATATAACTTTATAACAAGCAGTTTTAGCTTCCTTAACAAGGCATATAAGTATACAGTGACTTTAACAAAAATCACCAATTAAGTTTTTTCGATCTTGAAATCGATCTGTCTAAAATGGTAGGTAGTAGGTAAGTACTATAAGTATTTTATTAAAGCCAGTATAATGAGCAAATTACAATTACGAAGGGTTAGAAATTTAAAAAAAACATAAACTATAGCAACAAAAAAGGAGTTAATTTTATTAAACTATTTAGAATACATATTTTGGTATTGTAATCACCGATATTTTTCACATTAAGAGAGTTTGCAAAGATCAATCTGTGTCGTTCACCCATTCGGTCATATGATTGTAGTCACTTTAAAGTATTGATGATTGCAATCACAACGGAACGAACTGTTATATATTTATCCAGTATGTAATAGTGATTACACTGCTAAAAGCTCATCATTACTGGATGAGTAAGTTCTATCGCATCGTTCAGAGCGTCAGTTCGAAACCGACCATATACGTGGATACTTGCCTCATTATTCTCTAATATTGATTTAATATGAATAAAATACTTATTCACTTCAGTAAATTCTTTTTTAAAAAGTGATTTTAACTATACCCCATAACAGAACGAAGACTGCATCTCGGAAATAGTGATATTTAATTGACCGTGTATTCCGTGTAATGTAATGTATTAAAAGGTATAATTAACAAAACAAGTAAATAATATTGTGGAAATATGACATCAATCGATCGAATCGTACCGAAGTTTTACGATAACTAAAAGACGCATTAACGGTTATATGCATATATGTATAAAGAGATCAAGCAAATAACATCATATCAAATACCACCCTCTCACAGAATATCGGCGTGAAATAATAGTATCTATTGCTATTGTGTTTCGTTCGGTGAATGAGAGTGCCGGTGGCCCATCTCCTTCCTCCCTCTCCTTTCCCTCCTTTCCCTAAAGACTGGCAACGCACCTGTGATTCTCCAGACGTCGCGGGTGTCCATGGGCGGCAGTAATCACTTTCCATCAGGTGACTTGCTAGCTCGTTTACCCTCTCTTTCAATAAATAAAAAACTATGCCTAATTTTTCTCTTCTTTAGTGGTTGACTATGAGATAAAGCATTTTCAGTTGTTAAAGGGAACAAACTTAATCTTGGAGGATTTTGTCGATTGTATAATAATTCTTGCCCATAAAAATAAAAATACATTCAAGTAAATACAAATTCACCACAGATAACATTGTCTATCCTTTTCAGTTAATATTGCAATAAATAAACCAAAAGAAATATTTTACGAAACTGAACAACCAGGACATAATCGACCCACCTATTAATACATTTTTGTATTTACGAGCAATTTAGGAAAGTGACTAACAAAGGTAGCGTCCAGGGTTCTATCGCTGGCCCAATCGTCTGGAATATTCTATTAGACCCATTGTTGAAACTATTAGAGCGGGAAGAATTCCACTGCCAGGTCTTCGCAGATGACATAGTACTTATCTTTAAGGGTGATGAAGCCCTGGAGACCCAACGTAAAGCTAATGCCACCCTAATCCGTGTCGTGGGGAGTCATGAACAAGATAAAGTTCGCGCCACAAAAAACACTGACTATGACTATAACTGGGAAATTAAAACATGACTCGAGCAATTAAGATGAGCACTGAGATCAAAATATTAGGTCTAACAATTGACCATAAATTGACGTTTATTTCTCATGTAACTAATATTTGTAAGAAGGCAGTGAACATCTATAAGCATATCTCTAGGGCTGCAAATGCTAGTTCGGAGCTCCGTCTCGAAATCTTTAAGACGATTTGCGTTGCAGCGGTGGAGCCGATTGTGGTTTATGCAGCTAGCGCATGGTTCTCCGCGGCCGAGAAAAGGAGCTCCGAAAAAAATTCAAGGAAACTGCGCTCATAGCGCAGTGTCCTTGCATGCGAGCCTCGCGCTGACTGGGGTATTACCACTTGATCTGAGGCTGAAAGAAGCAGTGGCGCTTTATGAGACAAGAAAAGGGGTGCCCCAGCCGGTGCTGAGGGGAATACAGGTAGAGGTGATGACTGGGTTCACGAAAATGGACCACCCGGTGGTGCACACGAGCTTCGATTTCAAAGATCAAAGCAGAGTTGATGCGACAAAATATATTCGTGTTCGCATCTTTACGGACGGCAGCGGGATTGCGGGGCATGTTGGAGTCACTCTTTCTTTTCCACTTTGATATGGAAGTATAATCTCGAAACAACGTACCGCAAATTCTTACTGTCGCCGTATAACACTGTGTATCAGGCGGAGCTCTACCCCGTGTGTATGGCCACAAGAATGATTCTCCGGAGCTCAGATAAATCTTTAAGGATTTACAGTGACTCTAGGGCGACCCTGGAAACGCTGGTAAATTGTACACCGCCCCATTCCTTGGCCATAGAGGCCAGACGCAATATACGCAGGAGCATGGAATTTGGCAATGCAGAGGAGCTATTTTGGGTAAAAGGACAATTAACTAACTCAAATGTTAACGGTGCACGGTGAGTTTGCAGCTTACCAGTACCGTTTTGGTATGGCGGAGGACTCATCGTGCCTCGTGCCTCTGTGAACCGGGAATCCCTGAAATAGTTATACACCTGCTATTAGAACGTCCAATTTACGCAAAGTTAAGATATGACACAGAGTTTTTACTAGATACAGATTTAATTAATAAATCTTAAGAAAATTACGGAAAACGATAAGACAGGAAATGATAAGATAGAGAAAATATTAATTGAATATTGTGAAACTATAGCAAATAGTGGGATTAAAAGGCATAATAAATTATAAAATGTATGTATACTGATGTACATACATATATAATGGTCATAATAAAATTATTTGTAAAATTTGTAAAGAGTATTAATATATAATAAGACTAAACTAAAAATGTAAATTTGAAAATATTAAATTTGAATATAATTAAGAACAAAATAATAATTGTAGCTAGTAAAAATAAGTGTAATAATAATGAGTGTAAAATGTAACATAAAGATAAGATAGATAATTATGGAACAAATGTAACAGCATAAGAAATAAATATGTTTAGCAAATAAAAATAAGTAATAAATGTAAGAAAACAAAAGAACAAAAGAATAGACAAATAAAGGCGAAAATAGGAAAGAAAAGTATTGTAAGAAGTAAGGAAGTAAAACAGAAAGGTGAACGAATGTAAGAGAAAATACATAAGAAAGAGAAGAATAACAAAACAAAGGAAGACAAGATCTCTGAAAGTTAGGGGAAGCAGTATTTATAAAAAAAACAATGGTAGTAATAGATTTTTTCAGATTTCTCTGAGCGTGGAGTACTTTTATAGATAACGTGATAAGAATGTGTCAAAATTGTGTACATTTTTTTTATCAGTATTCCAACTTTTTATAAAGTATCACAAAAAAACTCCATTCCATAGACTATTGTATTTCAGTAATGCTTTCTTTATATTTTCAGTGGTTTAGACGTCGTATCGATTCGTCAGCTAGTAGTGTTACTGCGGCTCCTTTCACGTCAAGGCCGAACCATCATCTGTACTATACATCAACCATCAGCGTCTCTGTTTGCACTCTTTGACAGAGTTTATGTACTCTCCAGAGGAATGTGTTGCTATCAGGTGAAAATAACTTATACTATGACTTAATTATAACATCGGCGATACTACAATATCTCGCGAGCTGTCAAAAACATAAAAACTACTATTCTTTTAACAGAGTTATGGACTACTGTACCTTCGAGAGGCCAATTAGAAGGTATATAAATGGACACGGTACTGCCATGACAATTTAATGATACTAAGTCTTTTCAATCTCCTGATAAAAATCGATTCATATCTTTTACGCGTTAAACTAGCCGAGCTAGTTGAACGACTTTTTGCGGACTATTTTCCAATTCTGGAATGAAACATCAAATACCTAAAAAGATCATCAAAACTATAAACTATTGAGGAGTAACTATTGAGCAAATATCTATGATGCCACTCTCGACATGAGGAGTTAAAGAACAATAACAACTTTAATATATAGACCCATGCCCCAACTAAAAGTTTCAATGAACAATAGCAAAGAATAAATCATTTGAAAGCTTAGGTTTTACAGTTCACAAAAAGTGAAAAAAATATTATTTCGAATGTAGGAGATCGTCAGTATAATTGACGGAAATTGCTTAAACGTCTGTTGTTTTTTATGCAGCAATTACACAAAACATTGCATACGTGATTTAGCAGGCGTTTATCGATTGTTTACTACCTCTTTTCTATTCACTTACCTATCATGAACATCTTACTTTTATTTATTTTTTAACAATTTATTGCACACAACGATATATACAAAGAGACATACATACAGAAAAAAGAGCAAAAGGTACCGCTTATTTCTATAAGAAATTTTTACCAGCGGACCCGCGAGAGAGAAATATATAACGAAAGAAAGAAAGGTAGACACTGTGTGTATTACAATATTATTAAACTAAATATAAATAACAATGAATATGAAATACAATAACAAAAACACATACAATCAATATATCAATACATATAAATATATAAATTTTACATATATATATATATATATATATATGTATATATATATATATATATATATATCTATATATATATATATATATATATATATATGTAAAATTATATAATATATATATAATATATATATATATGTAATATTGTGTAAAATTATATAATATATATATATATATATATGTAAAATTTATATATTTATATGTATTGATATATTGATTGTATGTGTTTTTGTTATTGTATTTCATATTCATTGTTATTTATATTTAGTTTAATAATATTGTAATACACACAGTGTCTACCTTTCTTTCTTTCGTTATATATTTCTCTCTCGCGGGTCCGCTGGTAAAAATTTCTTATAGAAATAAGCGGTACCTTTTGCTCTTTTTTCTGTATGTATGTCTCTTTGTATATATCGTTGTGTGCAATAAATTGTTAAAAAATAAATAAAAGTAAGATGTTCATGATAGGTAAGTGAATAGAAAAGAGGTAGTAAACAATCGATAAACGCCTGCTAAATCACGTATGCAATGTTTTGTGTAATTATATATATATATATATATAAATAAATACAAATATATATACATATATGAATACAAATATATATACATACAATAACGATATATATTATATACATGATAATTATACCCAAGTGAAAATGTTTGTTTTTGCTTGTAAACTTTTACTTGTAAACGTCTATTATTATGTCATACTGCAGGCTGTAAACGATAGTGCAAAGGAAACAGAAAATCGAATTTTGCATGACTCTTTTAACCAAGCTTTCAACAAAGGTCTGAAATCGAATTTTTTTTTAATTGTGTCAACCTAATTATTAAAATGTTTAATTGTGTCAACAAGGTATCAACCTAATTATTCAGGGAGTCTACACGAACGTATTTATATTTTGTGCAATAAAAATATTTAATTAAAAAAGCTGATTTATATAGTATAGTTTGTACACGACGTTTAAACACAAATTAGTAAGATTATGTCCAAGGACATCGTTTAAAAGAATAATCAGTTATTATTCGATACGTTTGATTTGACACTTCCTCTCAAACATAGGATGACGTAACAATAACGTTCGAAAACAAAATAACGGATTCATAACAGTATCGAATATTTCCAACATAATAATATAAACATTTATAACCCTATTGAAAACATTTATTCCAAATATTTTGTCAATAATTGTAATAAAACTAGATCCGATGTTTTTTTTATCATAAGTTCTTCTCGATAGTAGATTATTCCACTCGTCGCGTTTCTAAATAGATGTATGTTATTATCAGAGATCGGAATATTAGGGAGCATGAATACCTAAACTTCATTTGCGGAATGATATAGAGTTGCTAAAACGGGTCCCTAAAACTGATTTACGAGGGCTCTAGTTTGATTGGAGAATAGAATAGAAGGGAATGGAATAGAATATCATTTAACTAAAAGTGTGTTTATTTCTCTCAAAGTGTGGTACATACATTTGATCAAATTAATAAAAATCACAAAAGACTCACAAGTTACCATAATTTAGCATGTAAAATTTTATTCTTACACACATAAAAACGGCGCGGCGAGGCACCGTAACGCAACATATGAATTTATATGAAGAAAAAACAACGTCACTTTTGGCGGTGCGTTGTTATTTGTATGAAGGCGCGCCTCCGATTTTTGCGTCTCGTCGCCGCAACGCTTTTATGTGTGTGAGCTCTACTGGTTACTAAAGTTTTATTAATATCATTGTCATATACATGGTTAAATCAAATAGATATTTAGGTTACCGTACACTCGTAAAATAGTCAAAATATTCAACTACGGAGTAAAAACGGCTCGCACCAAAAACGTCCACAAAACAAAAGAACCTTTATTGAAAGGGTTGCAGGGAAAGGAAGGGTTGAATGTCAAACACTTTTTTTTCGCGATTTGGCTGCATTAGCACCACTCAAGATGAATCTTAATATTAGCTAAATAGTGTTGTCTCTCTCTTGCACAAAAGCCGCGCTGTACTCTGTGGACATAAAATATTGCTAATATTGCGTGTTATTTATTTTATGAATAAGACAAGAATGTAAAAATATATTAGTACATGAAACACTTATTTCTTGTAGTCCTTATCCAAATTTAATACGTTTAGTTGTTTTTGATGCCTTGCGAAACTTAAATTTAATCAAACTCTTGAACCTTTAACTCTAACTCTAACTTAACTCTTGAATATCTCCATCGTTTAAGAGAATACATTATCTAATTTTTTTTCAAAGAAATATGAAATTTAAAACAAAAGGCCTTGGTCTAAGTATTTTATGAATAACTGTTAAAAGTACTTGTAGAATAAATTAAATATTTGCGAATCAAATTATTTTTACGTTTTTGTTGCAATTGAAACAGGTATATTTATGGTATAAATTATGGTATAAATACAGGTATAAATGTCCTTGAAAACAGAAATTCAATCGCATAAACTTAAAATAATAGTTTTAATGCATTTCAAAACCGCATCAACGGCTTTTGAATATTAAAACTAAGAAATATAACATTTAAATATAAGGGGCCCCTTGGGCCCTGGCAACTTATTGTATGGAATGTTAAAAATAACATAACAACCTGATATGTACATTTAGAGGCCAAAATATTTGTATTTTATCATTTTGTTCTTCATTCTAAGCACTCGAAACGTTTACCGTCAAATGTCATCGAAATTTCAAATTTTATCACAAAATGTATGAGTTTGTATTTGTATATTTAAGAAAATTTATTGGCAAAATCACATTTACAGTATCTAGAAATTAATTTGGGGCACCCATAAATTCGTTTTAGGGACCCGTTTTATCAACTCTATGTCATTCCACAAATGAAGTTTAGGTATTTATGCTCCCTAATTTCCGATCTCTGGTTATTATGGACGATATTTACAGGAAGTCAATAAAAATCCTATAAAATTTTATCTTTACTTGGGAACTGAGACAAAAATTGCATAATAATTATTTACATATATACATATCTTCACGCTGTGTTCCTAACGGGGTAGACAAAGGGAACAGAGCGCCAAGCGGCGCGGTCCTTGCATAATTCTTTCGTTTCCTCAAATTTCATCATTCTCCTTACACATTTTCGCCTAGATATGCGTGTGCTTTTGGCATTTTCATCGGCTAACACTCTGGCTATTTGATCTTCATAAGTCAGCCTTGGTCTTCCTTGGTTTCTTTTACCACTCGCTTTCGCTCTGTAGATTTTCTTCGTCAGTCTTTCGTCACTCATTCTTTCTATGTGGCCGAACTATCTTAGCATTCCTTTCTTCATTTTTACAACAATACCTTCGTGCAACCCTGTCATACTGCTTTCTTATTGCGTCTCTTCATTGCTTATCCTGTCCGCAAGGGTGACACCGCACACATTTCTAATAGATCGCATTTCTACTGCATTTATCATACTTTCACTCGATATCGGGCATATCCAGGCCTGGCTGCCGTGCAATAAAGTTGGCACCAACACCGCATTGTGGATGGCCATTTTGGCTGTGTTAGATATATTCACACCGCCTACTAATGCGGCCAAAGCACCGTTCACTTCATTGCAAGCTGCTACCCGTCACTCCACATCCAACTCACAGCTTACATCCCTCGAAAACGCATTCCCCAAATTCACAATGTCATTCATTCACTTGTTCTAGACATTTTCCATGTACCCAAATCTTACATTTCGTCTGTACCGGTTTCCTTTCAAACACCTTAATATTATTTTTGTTCACATTCATATTCAATCCTTTCACTTCACACTCTTCTTTCATGCACGTGACTAGTGACTGCAACTCTGCTTCTGATGGTGCTATAAACACAGCATCGTCAGCGTACAATAGGCAGTTTACCACTGTACCATCACATATCATACCGCACTCATACTATCTTTCAATGTCTGAAACAAATGTCCAAATACAGCACGAACAGCTAAGCAAACATCACGCAGCCCTGTCTGACACCTGAGCAGACTTCGAACCAGGGCGACACATGTATCCTTCTATACCATCTATCCTTACACAAACTCTGTGGCCTCGATATAATGACTTCACAGCTTGCACTTAGGCACCCTCCACGCCACATTCAGGCAGAAAACTCCACAATTTCTTTTGCACTACTCTATCGAATGCTTTTTCTAGATCCACGAAAGCGCAGAAAAATGTTTGACCTACGGCTAGAAACTTGCCCAAGATAACGCGAAGCGAGAAAATCTGACCCATACAACGCCTATGATACGAGTACCACTCTGGCCACTTCACTTTGCAGTTAAGAGACACGTTCTTGCATACTCTCTAACTGCAAATGTAATTTTGTAAGGACAAAAAAAGTGGGTTACAATTACAAATTCGCAGTTTTTGGATTTTTTTACTTTATTGTGCTGTGCCTTGCTTGCTAAATTTCATCATTCTAAGTCGTTAAAAAGTAACCCGTGTGTTAGTAAAAATTAGTACTTAACCTTCCAAAAAAAAAAAATCATCAAAATCGGTTCCCGAATCCGTAAATATTAGTGAAGATACATAAGAAAAAATATTCTGATGAATTCAGAATATCTTCCTTTTTTCGAGTCGGTTAAACATTTACGTAGTTACCTCGGTACTCGTTCATCTGTGTATTTTATCACTAGTAAAGTGCAGTTTTGTTTTTGTTTATTGATAAAAAGATAAAACACATTAAGTTCCGTCAAGTATCCATAACCGAAAATTCTAAAGTCGATTGATAAATATTCGAGTAAGTATTTAGTTTTTTTATCAAGTTACACAAGAATAGGTAAGTACTCATTTTTGCTAAAACATGTAGTTAAAAGTATTTTCGATTTGAACTCCAAGAAATAGTGCGGATTTTAGAGACCTATTCTTCGTCTAGATTCTAGATTGTTATGAAAAATGCTCTTAGATATTTGTAAAATACAGCATTTTATTTATCAAGTAAATGTAAATAAATGTAACTATATACTGATAAGCATTAAAGAAATACAGAGGCTTTATTTTACGACCAAATTTTACTTTCTACCAACATGTTTCGATATCGCTTATAATTCATCGCTTTCGTCGCTGGTGTCGAATAACGAAGCCGGAAAATTTTGAAATGGTTCGGTAATACCGGAAATGTTACAATGACGATAAATTCAAATAGCACGAGAAACATTAATGTTTTTTTTTTTCGATTAAACATGAACTCTCATTTGGTATGAATGTGAATCGTGGAACGAAACAATCAGTATTGTTTTAGACTGGATAAAGTAATACAGTCAAGTTTCAGTTCATTAATTTTTTTTTACAACGTTGGTGCATGTAACATAACATAACATAACATAACTTCACGCTGTATCCCCAACGGGGTAGTCAGAGAGGACGGAGCGCCAGGAGTCGCGGTCCTTACACACCTCTTTCGCTTCCTCAAATCTCATCATTCTCCTCACACATTTTCGCCTAGGTATGCGAGTGCTTTTGACATTTCCGTCTGCTAACACTCTGGCTATTTGATCTTCATAAGTCAGCCTTGGTCTTCCTTGGCTTCTTTTACCACTCACTTTCGCTCTGTATATTTTCTTCGTCAGTCTTTCATCACTCATTCTTTCCATGTGCCCGAACCATCTAAGCATTCCTTTCTTCATTTTTACAATAACACTGTTGTGCAACCCTGTCATACTGCGTATCTCATCATTGCTTATCCTGTCCGCAAGCGTGACACCGCACATATTTCTGAGAGACCGCATCTCCACAGCATTTATCATACTTTCACTCGATTTCGGGCATATCCATGCCTCGCTGCCGTACAACAAAGTCGGCACCAACACCGCATTGTGGATGGCCATTTTAGCAGTGTTAGATATATTCACACTACCCACTAATGCGGACAGAGCACCGTTCACTTTATTGCCAGCTGCTACCCGTCTCTCCACATCCAACTCACATCTTCCATCCCTCGAAAACGCACTCCCCAGGTACACAATTTCATTCACCTGTTCTAGACATTTTCCATTTACACTAATCACACATTTGGTGCATGTACACGGGTAATTATTATATATCATTCCATAGCCATAGCCATAGGGGGTCAACTGAGGAAGCGTGCTCGTCGCGACCCCTGCCAGCCCTTTTCAGGGCTGCAATTCCTCTTCTGTGCATACCATGCGGGACAACGGCTATTATAATGTTAGGGCGTCCCCCGGAAGCGACGTACACCGGTCTGTCCCCGCTGGTGTGTGCAGAGTGCAGTTCGGCGTTGGGGACCGCCACCCAACACGCTGTGCACCTAGCGGCGGGAAGTGGAGGGAGGAGTGCAGAGTAGCTGCGTGGAATGTGAGAGGTGGGATTGAGGAGAAGATGAATGAAGTGATTGATATTATGGAAGAGAAAAGATTGGATGTGCTATGTTTGAGTGAAACCAAGCGAGGAGGCAGTGAACTTGCCGACTTGCCCGGAGGAGGCATCGCTTTGTGGTCAGGGGTACCACAAGGAGATAGGGGATGCCAAGGGGTAGGCGTTTTACTGTCCTCTCGTATGGTTAATTGTATGACTGAGTATGAATGTATAAATCCCAGACTGCTTTGGGTACGCCTCAAGATGGGGTTGACAAGAATTTTTGTTTTGGCAGTATATGCCCCAGTGTCCTCTGTCGGTTTGGCTGAACTAGAGCAGTTCTGGGAAAATGTTAGAGAAGTTCTAGCGACGGTTGAAGAGAACGAAAGAATTGTTGTGTGTGGAGACATGAATGGATGGGTCGGGACAGCTCGAACAGGATTTGAGTCTGTCCTAGGCAAATATGGAGATAAGAGAGTAAATGATGCTGGTAAGATTGTGCTAGGACTGTGTATGGAAAAGGATCTTTTTGTGGCTAATACCATGTTTGGGCACAAAAGGATCCATCAGTACACGTGGGAAAGAAAGGGTGCGAGAAGTATGATTGATTTATTCCTGGTGGATAGCAGACTTAAGAAGCAGGTAATGGACACAAGAGCGTATAGAGGAGCCGATCTCGGGACGGACCACTTTCTGGTGATAACCAGAATAAGGGGTCTGTTCGCAGCATGGCGACATCGCGTAGTGTCCAAACCTGCAGCGGTTAGCCGCATTAAAAGCTGGAAACTGCAGGATGCGACCACCAGGAATGAATATGAAAGGGTATTATCCAGTAAGCTTGATGATAGATTGAAAGTGTTGAGCGAGGATGTTGAAGAATGCTGGCAGAACCTTAGGGATAGTATGGTTGAGGCTGCGAAAGAAGTGTGTGGAATGAATAAGATTGGGAACGGCAAAAAGCGTGATGTGTGGTGGGATGATGAGGTGAAAGTGGCTGTGTATAAGAAAAAGAAAGCATGGCGAGACTACCTTGCTACTAATGACTGTGGTATGAAAAATTTGATGAAAGACAGGTATAAGCTGCAGAAAGCAGAAACGAAGGCACTAGTGAAAGAGAAGCGTGAAAGGTGTAGGGTGTTAGATGAAAACAAGATGTCGGACAACTTCGAGGAAAATTCCAAATTATTTTGGAAAGAAGTACGTAAGATCCGAAGTGGTCCGGCACCTTGCAGAATGAATAAAGTGCGTTCGAAAGAAAACAACCTGCTTACAAATAAAAAGGATGTTCTGCAGCGATGGAGTGAATACTATGGAGAACTGTATGAGAGTGGCGACTCCGTCTCTGATACTGAGAGCGATTCTAATGAATTGCCACACTCGGGCCAGGGACTGGAGGATGCCATTAGTATGAGAGATTGAGAAAGTGATAAGAAGTTTGAAATGTGGAAAGGCTGCGGGAATTGATGAGGTGACTGCTGAGATGATCAAGTATGGTGGTCCTAGGGTCTGGGATGCCTTCTGTGCACTCTGCAACCTTTGTTGGCAGAAGGGGGAGGTTCCAGAGGACTGGCGCACGGCAGTCATAGTACCTCTATATAAAGGGAAAGGTTCCTACCTAGACTGTGCGTGCTATAGGGCCATCAGCTTGGTCAGCTTAGCGAGTAAAGTCTATACTAAAGTATTGACTGAACGTATGAAAGGTGTTTCAGAAAGATATTTGTGGGAGGCGCAAGGTGGATTCAGGAACGGTAGGGGTTGTATGGATCAGATTTTCTCGCTTCGCGTTATCGTGGGAAGGTTTCTGGCTTTAGGTCAGAAAGTTTTCTGCGCTTTCGTGGATCTAGAGAAAGCATTCGATAGAGTAGTGCGGAAGAAATTGTGGAGTCTTCTGCCTGAATATGGCGTGGAGGGCTCCTTACTGCAGGCTGTGAGGTCATTATATCGAGACCACAGAGCCTGTGTAAGGATAGACGGTGACATGTCGCCCTGGTTTGAAGTCTGTTCTGGTGTCAGACAGGGCTGCGTGATGTCTGCCTGGCTATTCGTGCTGTATTTGGACAGTTGCCTCCAGAGATTGAAAGGTAATATGAGTGGTATGGGATGTGGTGACACAGTGGTAAACTGCCTATTGTACGCTGACGATGCTGTGCTAATAGCACCATCAGAAGCAGAGTTGCAGACACTAGTCACGTGCATGAAAGAAGATTGTGAAGTAAAAGGATTGAAAATGAATGTGAACAAAACTAAGGTTCTGGTATTTGAAAGAGAAGCGGAACAAACGAAATGTGTGATTAGTGTAAATGGAAAATGTCTAGAACAGGTGAATGAAATTGTGTACCTGGGGAGTGCGTTTTCGAGGGATGGAAGATGTGAGTTGGATGTGGAGAGACGGGTAGCAGCTGGCAATAAAGTGAACGGTGCTCTGTCCGCATTAGTGGGTAGTGTGAATATATCTAACACTGCTAAAATGGCCATCCACAATGCGGTGTTGGTGCCGACTTTGTTGTACGGCAGCGAGGCATGGATATGCCCGAAATCGAGTGAAAGTATGATAAATGCTGTGGAGATGCGGTCTCTCAGAAATATGTGCGGTGTTACGCTTGCGGACAGGATAAGCAATGATGAGATACGCAGTATGACAGGGTTGCACAACAGTGTTATTGTAAAAATGAAGAAAGGAATGCTTAGATGGTTCGGGCACATGGAAAGAATGAGTGATGAAAGACTGACGAAGAAAATATACAGAGCGAAAGTGAGTGGTAAAAGAAGCCAAGGAAGACCAAGGCTGACTTATGAAGATCAAATAGCCAGAGTGTTAGCAGACGGAAATGTCAAAAGCACTCGCATACCTAGGCGAAAATGTGTGAGGAGAATGATGAGATTTGAGGAAGCGAAAGAGGTGTGTAAGGACCGCGACTCCTGGCGCTCCGTCCTCTCTGGCTACCCCGTTGGGGATACAGCGTGAAGTTATGTTATGTTATGTTTATGTTCATTCCATAGCCTGTGCCTCACAATATTATAAAAAGAAAATCTATTCATATATAAACACTACAGACGTCCTTTGTCCTTTCATGCAGAAAGTATTTGCAACATGTGATGTAATTCTGTTTCATGAGACAAAGATCAACATGTAAGTAGTGGTTTCAATTACATTTTTCAGTCGCAAATTATCTGATACAGCGGTACTAATTTCACTTTACTAGCTTGAGACAGCAACACGATATCTTGAACCTGTGTATGTTAATTATGCACAATGTATCTTTTTCATAGACTTTATAAGTTCAGATAACCTGTCCCATACTACGAAGTGAGACAAATGAAATTAAATATAACGTAAACGTGTGGGTGTTATTTACTAACAAAATGGTGGTCGATCAGCGAATCTGATAATAAATATGTGTCGTTTGTACAGGTGAATCAGATTGTCTGATTTACCTCACCGTTGTTGCTCTGGCACGGCATCTTGAGTTACTTTTAAAGTCTATGGTCTTTTTCTGTTTGGGAACCATTTTTAGACCAACAATTTTTCTTTTCTTTTAAAACGAACTGAAAAAAAATAGCACCAAGTGCTATTAACAATGCTAAAGGTATTTCAGGCGTATTATCGGTACTCACGACTCCAAAAGACTAGATTTATATGTAGCGAGACCAAAATCATCAAGATCAAGAATGTGCATCGACGTCGAACTGAAACAAATCTCTGTGTGAATAGGGTCGCTTATGTTCACAGACTTCCTATAAACTAACTTATGTTTCAGTTTTTGTACACTGGTTGTCATCGTATAGTAGGTATAGCAATGTCGTTATCAAAATGGCCGCAGATATTACACGAAAAAAAAATTATGTATATATGTAGACATAGTACATGGAATTGTACTTTAATAGTACTACAAATTATTATTTTATATTATTGCCATTTTTTATAGCCCATAACTACTTTACAGCATCAAATACATTTGTAATTATGTAGTATGTAAATGTATCTATATGTAGTGACAATTAGTATTTTATTTGTTATTTTAACCAATTATATAGCGCTATTAAATGCATCACCTTAACTTAACTTTTAATCGTAGGATAACCAACGTAACCTGAATTATTCATTGCTAGGCTAAAATATTCAGAACGTACAGGCGTAGCGACACTGTAGTAGTTGAATAATCATCAAAGCTGTGACTGATCCGTTTGCGTGGTGATTAATGACTATCACCTTACACTGTGCCTAAGCTGAGGACCTCGAGTTTAATCTACAGTTTGCTCCACTCAGATTACTTTAGAATATGAACTCTTCTGAATAACCTTTTCTATTCAATTGATATAACAGTAAAAAACAAACCAAGCGAAAGTTCCGTACTGTAATTTGTTGCCAACTGCAAAACAAACTTCAGTAACGCTCTCCTTCTTTGAAAGAAGTATTTAACAGAATACATTTTGTCATGTTTCAAACGTTTTTGACTCGGACCAAGAAAAATAATAGAGCGAGTATTTGCTCTAAGAGCGTGCCCTTAAATTGTCCTTTCTTATCGACTGAGTTTCTAGATTTTTACTAATCTGCGTCACTAGGGATTTTTATTTTTGTGAATACTAATAGCGATAACAATTAAAATTTACGAATATTTTGTAAATAATTATTTCATGACCGACTCATACGCTGACACGCATCACACTGACAATGCGAGGTTGCCATAGTTACCATAGCTAACTCTTTCACTCGTTGTTACGCTTAATGAGATAGAAAGAGAAACACGAAAATTCGGTTGACACACGGACGTAAGAGCGGCAACTTCTTACGACTGCGTCCATTATGTTTCTAAGTCCAAGGTCCAAGGTTAAAAAGGCTGTCATTTGATATCCCATACAATGACGGGAAAAAATGCTTTTTATCATTCTATTCAATTTACTCACTCACGTCTGTATTTGGTTGTCAACTTACTGTAACAGGAAACTTACACGTAATTATTTTTTTAATGTATCGTAAAGCTTGTATGAATAAAATGAAAACAATAATGTTTAAATTCGCACAAATAATTGAAATAACGCAAATTAAATTACTATTAAAAATTCGCGCTAAAAGGCGGAGTCGCGTGACGTGACTGTGAGTTTTGGTCGTTCTGTTTAGTTCTGTTAAAAAGTAAGGTGTTTTGTATAATACTTATAACTTTTAATAAATCTTCTATTAAAGCACTTACAGCTTTATTAATGAATTACAAATATCTCATTAACATTTTGATCCAGGTTTTATTGTCCTAAACAGCTCTTTACGTCAAGTAATCTCTGAAAAAAAGGTCTGTCTCAGACTGATAGACCCTGAGATAATTCCATAATTATTTCGTTATTCCTTTCGTAAGGAACACTAAAAAAAATATAGTAATGTAGCGGGCAATCTACCGCTAGTGATGGATCAATCTGAATATTTACTGCGTAAATACTGAGTAATAACTCGACCAAGGAAATTTTCAGAGGTCGTTTCGTAACTAATTTCAAATACTAATGCAAGAAGTTTTACGCGTGGATTTATTTCCTATTTATGTACATTATATATTAAAAATAAAATGGCCCAAAGAGTTTTAGATAAAGAATCAAATATCAAAATCGTACAAAAACAATTTGCCCATCTGTAATCAATCCCTGAATAAGTGACTACGGCATTAAAAATACCATAGTACATGCAACAGTAAAACCCTGAGGTTGTACCCAACAGTGAAACTTGTTGTAATAATTAATTATTCTTCCCACACACTTGTATGTTACTGTTTATGTAATCTTGCCTCCTACTTCAGTATAAGCAATTACTTTAAAATATGAAATACAAAGAGAACAATGAAAGTTTATATATTTGTACATTCATTACAAATATCTGAAATATGAAATTAACCTTCAAGTTCGTAATCACTTACAAAAAAAAGTACGACAATTCTCTTAAGTTTTCAACTATATAATATTAACTTATAAAATAAGGGAAACTTTAATTAGGTAGGTACGTAGATGTCATTGCACCGAGGCGTGAGTTCGCATGAAACATCACTCTCCTTGTCTCCCTAATAAGTAATAACTTTATAAACAGCAAAGTTCGTTGAACTGACTCGAATTGTTAATTCGAAATTTAAGACAAGACAGCTGAAAGCTTTGTAAACCATAGTACTTAATGGTTACCAACATTTACTTCATTTAAATTGGCGTTTACAAGTATTAAAAATTAGTAGCGAGTGATGAAAGACTGACAAAGAAAAACTATAGAGAAAAAGTGAGTGATAAAAGAAGCCAAGGAAGACCAAGGCTGACTTATGAAGATCAAATAGCTAGTGTTAACCGACGGAAATGTCAAAAGCACTCATATACCTAGGCAAAAATGTGTGAGGAGAATGATGAGATTTGAGGAAGCGAAAGAAGTATGTAAGGACTGCGACGCTTGGCGCTCCGTCCTCTCTGACTACCCCGTTAGGGATACAGCGTGATAACATGTATGTAAAAATTAGTAGTGATTATCAACAATATATTTTACCTATACCTTTGTCGACAACCTGTCTATCTCGATTGGCAAATGGCGTAAAGGTGAATTATTATTCATTACCTGTTTAATGTATTTTATTAGTTACTTAACTTTTACTTTTAATTTTTTAATGTTTCACGAATAACGAAATAAACACATGTTGAAAATAACTTTTTTAATAACTTAACATCCTTAGCGTCCGACAAGTTTACAAAGTAAGCTTTTACAACGTATGTTTGCCTTAATCATCATATCAAGACAATTGACAAACACATCATTGAATTATCAACAATGCTATAGAATGAGATTTCTAGTGTCTTATAAGTAGGTACCTAAAAACCTAGATACCTAAAAACACATTATAAATATTTCGTAGGTTAAAAACTTACTTTACACTTACTGAGTATTTTAAGTAATTATTTAAATACATAAATAGAAGTGAAGTTTTTTTTATTTAGTTACATTAGCAGTAAAAAATTAACTATGTTTATAGAAAAGAGTAAATAAAAGTATTCACATATTTAAAATATCAATTTCTATAATAATATTGTCAGAACCAACTTCAATGAACACCACTAAAGTTAGTACCTCCACGCTTTCTGATACAACACAGAGAATTTAAAAGAACAAACTTTAATTCCAAGCTCTGTACAATGTAGTCTACTACACCTGACACTGGTTTCCCGACGTGGTTCTTATTTAATTAGTTCAGTTTGCGACGAGTGTTTGAAAGCTTCACAATTTAATTGAAAGCATTGTTGCCAAGTTTAATTTATTAGTACACAAAATTAATACTGTAATAAGTACCTACTCAATGTAAATAAGTCACTCTTTTATTGTCAAAATATATTATTCCATGAACGTAGTCAGGATTTTCTTCGTCAGAGACAAAACAAGAAAAAGTATAATAAGTATCACAAATGGTTATTTAAAATTTAGATAATTTTGTTCGTTTTGTCTGACTGTATTCACCAAGCAGACAAGTTTCCTACGCTGCCTTATTATGTATAAATATTTTGAATCTTATAAATGAAAATACACTGGAAATACAAATAGACACTAACAGCGAGAGTGGTCAGAAGATTAAGTCACTCGGTTCAAATCAGAAACAAGATGAAGCGGCAGAGAACCTAAGTAACCGACATACATGACTCAGAGAAATAGCAAGCTGAAGTGACAATAGACTAGTCCTATTTATCGAACAATGAACAATCGTTAGGATTAGGATAGACGAATACTATACTAGGGATGATATGGATCTGAAACAGATCAGCTGGATATGGATACGGACGTATGAATAATATTATTATATACTTACCGGTTTCAATTACGGTTACGAATGTGAAATTATTGCGAATTTTCCATTAGTTTCAGTTACTGATATTAGATTTTTAAGAATAGCAAACGTAAAATACGAATAATTACAAGGTAACGATTTAACGATTTGATATTATATTTATTTCTGGATTAATATTTGATACTACCTACTATACAAAAGAAAAAAAAAACCAGAACAATGCAAGTGGCCTGTCATAAGCTGTCGTGTGTCGCATTTAAATTCCGCCCCTATCCGAAATTATTCGAAACTTTTATATCACATTCGGTTATGGTTTCGGATAGATTTTTATTTCGGATATCCGATAGTTTCGGTACCGGTTACGGAGCTCCCTGTTGAACATCTCGCTCGAAAATCCCTGTTCTATAACTATACCTAGTGGAACATCGTGTTCGGCAATTGTAATGCGGGATGCGCTCGAGCGAGATAGATCAATGAGCAGTAGCGTAAACTACATGTGAGAAGTCGATGTCCAACGGTGCGCTAACACAGGTAGTCGACGATGGTGATGATGAGATCGAAATAAATAAAAATTTATTAGGTTTCGATATTAATAAAAGCGTGTTAACGCACATCCAGACAAACGATATCGCCAGTTTTTATTGGAGAAAAGCAATTTTAAATTCAGAAATTTCAACAAATGAAAACTATTTTTAAGGTTAGTCGACATCACAGGAGACCGAAAAGCTGACAGTTACCTCGGACAAAGAATTAGTCTAGCTATTCAAAAGGGGAACGCTGCCAGTATCTTTGGAACCTTGCCTAAAGGGACTCCTTTTAAAAATATATTTTAGTTATTATATTATATTTTCTAAGGTTTTTAGTTTTAGGTTCATTGTACTAGTATGTATACTATGTATATATGTAGATTTGTAACCACTATTTGTAAACATGTGTAAAACCAGAAAATAAGTTAAAGAAAAAATATATATAAATGCAAATATAAAAAATTTTTCAATAATTAAAAGTTCTTATAAACTATAATATATATAATATATAAAAGTAAGTAAATTATAATATAATTTCCAAATGATTTGAAATCTCTGAGGTCAAAAAGTTATACTGATTAAAAGATTAGTCTACAATACACAGACATAGATTATGGTATAGCATATAAAATCTAATCTTTTAATTGTTAATAAAACTAATTGTCTATTACAATTATTATTATTATTATCATCCTATGATATTAAATTATATTGATATTGAATTATTATTATTATCCTATGATAGTAGTATGTTTTTTTTAATCCAGGCGGACCGAGTCGGACTTTAGTAAACTTTATATACCCATAATATTGCAAGTAAATTTACACAGAGTGATAACCTCATCATGTTCAATGAAGGAAAGACTATTAACTAAAGCCAGTATAACCATAGCGAAATGATGATTAAGATAAATATTTGAGAAATTAATCCATAAACTAATTTAAATCTATTTACGAAAGCCACTATTAAATGACATGCGTCTATTTACCCTTGTCGGTATCTCTTTGAGTTAGCCATAGCATCCAATACCTTTGTACAACCAGACAGTAGCTCGCTTTGATCCTATCGTTAAATTGAACCCGTCAGCAGATGCTAGTTAACAGCGGTTTTGGAAGTATTATTTCCACAAAGTAGCCATTATTGTTAAATAAACAAAAGTGTACTACAAAGACTACATTGCGTAATAAACAACCTTATCAAAAACATTCTATGGACCAACTTAAAATTAAATTACAAATAAACAAACAAACCGACAAACAGACACAAAGACACAAATTTCAAAAATATTTTTTACATTCTATTCATATTTTTACATTATATTACTTATTCTTCACGGCCTCCATTATTTTTCGAAAATCTTAGATATACAGTTTTAGTAAGTCTACGATTTTATTATATTATATGTAAAGATAGAAGATCGATAACTAGGTTAACAGAAAAAAACAAAAATAAATGACAAGACTAATTTGGTTAAAAGACTGAATACAACGTAATGAAGACGTAATGCCGATAACTCCTCACCTTTTAGTAATTCGTCGAGGAATTGATGAGATATAATTGTTATTAGATCTTGACTTGCGGGTTTGACATTGACGTGTTTTGATTTGTACAGATAAGTGAAGTTAATAGATTGTTTAAATATTTCACCTTTAAACTTCTTGCGTAACTGCGCTCCTACAAAATAAATGTTTGTTAAATATTATTTTTATATTATGTGCGATATGATATATGAATGTAATATCATCGTCATCAACGGGCTGTATTAGTGCACTATTAGGCTGCTAAGACTTCATATACACTGGCCAGACTTTCATCTCGTCAAAGTCAATGACTGCCAGCCACTCGCCACTTCGCTCCATCTCACTGAAAAATGTCCTACGCTACATCGCACACCTATACGTAGTCTTCACTCCGGACCTCGTATAATTCAATGTCTGTAAAGACCAGAACCGTGACCAGACCCGTGATCTCAGAGTGATAACAATTCCGCGAAGTGGTGAGCAAAACAATAACACATGCTCATTATTATCAAGTAGCTGCTTTACTAATAGATTTATATTTGTTATACTATATGGATTCATTCTTCGATTTAGGAAATTCGTAAATTATATAATAATAATTCGTTTTTGTAATGACGGGTCTCGAAATTCTTTTTTTGTCCAAATTTTTAAATAAATTTTAAAAAGAGGCCAAGACGATATTTAGTTGGAAGAATTAATAGTGTATCTCAATTTTTCGTTAGCATTCTTTGGCTCCTTAATAAAGTTTAGTAAAATCAGGATTTTGTATCGAAATTTTGTGAAGGGGGAATCGTTCACCTATGTCACACTGCGCCCTGTCTACGGCCCTGGTAATAACTATAAGAATACTTCTGACACACACGTAATATTGTAATAAATAATAATAAAGTTTTATAATACTGCTTTACATACTTAACGTTCTCACAAAAAAATATTTACGCAAATAATTTACCGTATTAGTACCGAGTTGAAAAAATAAAGCAAATGAAAATTCTTATTTTTCCGACTGTGACGAAACACTTCGTTTACGAAAGTACCACCAAAAGGGATTCGTATAAAAAGAAATTTACAATTCATGATCACTCTCTTGCTTTTGTTTAAAAAAAATATTGTTGTAGAGGAAAAGGAAAATTATCATAATTATTATTGAAAAAATACAAAAAGTATGAAACCACACATATTTTATTTGTGTTATTGAAATTTAGTTGATAACAATCGTCCGTATCATCATATTGTCCTAAAAACTATCACAATAGTCCGTTTATCGCAATCAACTACGACACATAATCCACTATACAATGTTTTTTATTAGTTATCGCTATTCTAAAACATCTTTTATTTTTTTTAGTTTAGTTTAGTTTTATAACTCTCATGTTTCATCTCCCTACTTCTTACTTTAACATTCCATTGGATCTCTTCGCCAACTGTACTGCAGGTATTATATTTTCACGGAAATATCCTATGTATTCTTAAATAAATGGGTAACACGAACATCTCTGTGAAAATATGTAATGTTGTTTACCAATTTATTTAAAAACACAGTTTACTTGATAGTGGAAAATTAAGTTAGTTTTTCCCATGATTTTCCTGTGAAAAAATATTGAAAAATGTATGAGTAAACAATATTGGGTTTTATACCTCAATAGAACAGATAGGCTCTATCTATTATAGATAGTGCAAAAGATTTTTTGATGTCACAGCTCAAGTAGCATCATTGCTCTCTAGCGTATCGTCACTCCCATTCCGTCCACATCCACTACTAATGATTACAATCCCATTACTCCAATATTTTTCAATAGATAAAACCATTCGTGCGTTCGTTAGTTATCGCGTAACTTCTGAACGACTTGACCAATTGAGGTCATATTCTCACAATAAGAGTACATTTTTTAACCGCTATAGGAATATGAAGACGACTTCGCTGAAGTATACCGTTATATATCCGTTTCCAACTTTTTTATTAATTTAATTATTTGAGATAATTAGTAAATCGTAATGTTATACCCGTCTCGTTTTTCTACATTCACTTTTAATTAATGTTATGAAAATATGTCACTATTATACATACCCATTATATCAACCAGTAGGGTTGTCACCCGTACTTTATAATAAAGTATTGTACGTTATTTGGGTCAAACGTACTATATAATTGGTGAGAGCAATAAAGCACGTGAAAATACTTCATATTACTTATTTTGACTTTTTAAGGTTTTATTGTATTATTGTATAGACTCAGGTGTTACTTTGCGGAGATCCATTTCATGTGATGAATTTCTAAAATATTTAGCTATTTTCCGCTCAGTCTCCAAAAATCATTAATCTTCTCAACGAAGCATTCTCAGGATATTTCAAAGATCAGACTTGGTCAACTAACCAGCTCCGAATTTTCGGTGCTAGTTTTTTAGAAATACGTCACATTTTATTATATTGTTCACTATTGCATATAATGGTACGGATCGCATCGAAAAATGTCAATGAGCACTGATTGTGTTTTTGCACGCTACCAAAAACGTCAGTACCATTTCGCAGCACTAAAGTGGCAAAAAAATGTTCATAGTAGCAGCAATAAGCACATACAAAAAAAAGTAGCAAGTACTTTAAAGTAATACCACAGATTATTACTTTATTTTCACGCGATGTACTTATTTTTGTTTTCATTGAAAACGGTGACCTATAAACCAGTATTGTATGTAACAATATTCTTCTTACTTTAAATATCCAATATCTATTAGTTAATATCAATAATTGCCTATCAAATCGGAATACGTATTAAATTACGGTATAAAATTAGTATTACTTACTTATCTTTTAGTATTAATTTCTTTTAATTTTCATCGTCTCTAAATCGAATCTTATACTCGTAAGATGAGATAAAAGTCATTTTAAACTGTAAATACGTAATTCGTACAACCCACTTCTAGACCTCAATAAGACTAACACTGGCTGACAGACAACGCACAAATTCAATATCAAGAAGGATGACATTTGAAAGGTAGTATGAGTGGTATGATGTGTGATGGTACAATGGTAAACTGCCTATTGTACACTGGCGATGCTGCGCTTATAGCACTATCAGTAGCAGAGTTACAGAGTTGCAGTCACGTGCATGAAAGAAGAATGTGAAATGAAAGGATTGAATATCAATGTGAACAAAACTAAAGTTCTGGTAGCAGTACAGACGAAATGTGAGATTTGGGTACATGGAAAATATCTAGAACAAGTGAATGAAATTTTGTATATGGAGAGTGCGTTTTCGAGGGATGGAAGATGTGAGTTGAATGTGGAACACGGGTAGTAGCTGGCAATAAAGTGAACAGTGCTCTGTCTGCATTAGGAGGCAGTGTGAATATATCTAAAACAGCCAAAATGGCTGTCCACAATCCGGTGTTAGTGTCACCTTTATTGTATGGTAGCCAGGCCTGAATATGCTCAAAATCGAGTGAAAGTATGATAAATGCAGTAGAAATGTGACGACTTAGAAATATATGCGGTGTCATCCTTGCGGACAGGATAAGCAATGAAGAGATACGCAATATGACAGGGTTGCACGACAGTGTTATTGTAAAAATTAAGAAAGGAATGCTTAGATGGTTCGGACACATAAAAAGAATAAGTGGTGGAAGACTGACAAAGAAAATCTACAGAGGGAAAGCGAGTGATAAATGAAGCCAAGGTAGACCAAGGCTGACTTATAAATATTAAATAGCCAGTGTTAGCCTACGGAAATGTCAAAAGTACTCGCATACCTAGGCGAAAATGTGTGAGGAGAATGATGAGATTTGACGAAGCGAAAGAAGTATGTAAGGACCGCGAAGCTTGGCGCTCCGTCCTCTTTTTTGACTATGAATGTGATATGTATGTATGTATGACATTTTTCACAGTAGTTCCTTACCTCCCTTACCTATCATACATAACGTAGGTAAGTAAGCACAAAGGAAGAATATTTGAAAATTCATCTTCAGGGCATGAAAGTCTGTATGAAACTTCGTAATTTTGAGTTAAAAAAATGGAAATTGATGTTTGGGCTTCTATTTCTCTCCTCGACCATTGGTCAAACAGGGGATATGGAAAGAGCAGATTACCCAAAATTCTGACATTTAATAAAAGTGGGTAAGATATTGCCGATGGGAAATCCCAGTTACATTTTCTATACTAGGCCTTTTCTGAGATACAAAAATATATAGTAAGTATGAATTTAAAAATTAGATTATGAAAACGTCTTGTTTACGTCTTTTTCCACTTCTTTTCAATCTATTTTATGTGCAGTTAGATTTTTTTAACAATCATGCCTTGACATAACTGTTAAAAAAAACTTCTTGCAGATCGTAAAAATATAATGAAATATAGAACTATGTATTACAATAATTCTTAAGTATTAAAATCATCTAAAAATATCTAACAGCAGATTTTATTAACTAGAATAAAAGCTAATTTACTCCTTCCCTCTTAATTTCGCTTTACATAATAAAGTTCACTAATTTATCGCCAGCTATCTTCGTATTAATTCGCATCCTAGAGCATCAATAACCCAACTACTTAGCTTAAATTCTCCTGAAACTGAAACTGTTTTTAAACGAACAAACTTTGTATGGAAAAGCACTTTATGCAAGTTTTTCTTAGTGCTTATTTTTCCCAACAGGGCGCCGCTCCACTTCTAGTGCCATTCCTTTCCGAAGTCGGTCACGTATGCCCCACTACACATAATCCGGCTGACTTTGTACTGGAAACACTCGCAAGCGACGTAGAAGCATCGGCCCAAATGTCAGAGCTGTGCCAAAATGGAAAACTATGCAGAAAAATGGATCGAATGAGGGCTAGAGGTGGACGGTATGTATAGTCAATTACTTCTAAATACATCTAGCTTGAAATAAATCCATATTTTTTGTAGTTTATTGCATACCTAACAGCAGCTTTTTAAGCATGGATATCGTACCGTATACAACTTCTTATCTTTACAAATAAATTAGATAAACGATTTTTCTTGCTGCCATATTACTACATATTATACGCACCTCATTCTACTGAGATATTCGAAAGTACTAATTCCTGAACTGACTTGGCAGGAAATCGTACCTGGGACCTTTCGCTTAGGAAGATGATAAAATAAGTAATAAGCCAGTCGATCATATCGAACTCATATTTACATAATTGCCACATTTTTCTTGTCAAACCCTACAGAACAATTCCACTTATTTACCTTGTGCTGATCCACTGCTACTTTTTTAACTGTAGCCGACAACCTGAACCTTTATTGCCCCCGCCATTAACTAAATCCCAGAGACCCAGAGCTGAAGTATAATTTGTGTATTTAACTACTAAAATAAGAAATTTATAAACTCATAATGAATTTTTGGTTTCGGTAATAAGCATTACAATCTTATTTATACGTTTTTTTTATAGGAAACCTGTGCTACATTCCGACGAATCAATTCAAAGAATATTTGTGGAACACGTCGCCAAAGAACAACTACAGAAAATGGAGTTCCCTACAACGTTTCTTACACAGTTCCTGATATTAACTAAACGGATGTTTGTACAGTCGAGAAGAAATGCAGTAAGTTACCTCACGAAAAAAACATAGTAGTTCAAAAGATGGATGTTGCAAGACAGACATTTTACTTAAGAGATATACCACTTTTTTACTTGAGAATAGCAGAAATGTTTTTGACAAATACGAAACGAGTTGCCAGTATATAAAGGACGTAGGCGTAGATGCGTGCGACTTCCTTTGCCAACTTCACCTGTGTTACATCGGTGACGTAGGTAACTTACGCTACATGCTGAAATTACACTGGTCTGTTTTTCCAAACGCGCCATAATTTGTACCATATAACTTCAATAATACGTATCAATAAATGTTCCAGTAGCACACGTTGCGTCTTGCGTTTTCTCTAAGGTGTTTTAATTTTATTACTTTTATATTACGAAAGGTGTTTGATTCCTTTTTGATTAGAACTTCACAACTTTATTGAAGGTAATATAATACATATAAAAATGTACATAAATATAGGTAATACTCGTACATGAAATAAATAATTCGTGGAAGAGGAAACGTTCATAAAAATGTCGATAAAAATAGAAATGAAGATGGCCAATGTATTAAAAAACATAAGCAGGTATCTAATACTTACATATCAAAATATTTCGATAGTTTAATTTCAAATTGTGACGACATACCACGATACGGAAATGTCATTTTTTGTCATAAACTTTCTTGGTTCTTGCAATGAAATCTCGTTAAGCTTTTAAACTTTTAAAATAACTAAATGGTATGCGTAGAAAGACGAATTATATTGTAGATATAAATTGTATTTTGTATTATAGATTGCAATATATATTTGGGTGATAATTAATACATATGATGATGTGATAGCATAACTAAAAAAAGATACGGAATCGCCGTTATCTGCAATATTAGGTTGATAGCAGTCGTAGTACAAGGGTACAAGTTTTAATAGTTTTATAAATAGAAATGTACCTATCTATAAATTCAAAATACACTCAGAGAATGTTTTATATTTCTTAACTTCCCTTCTTTCTATTTTTTTTTTTGCTTTTCTTTATTCTTTTTCTGTGCGTATAATACAGTCGACAGTGAACATATTATTACTATTATATATCGTTTTTATACTTATATAGCTATTGTAATTGTAACATCATTGTTCATTGTTACATAGCTTTTTCTCCGGATTTTATATTTCCGTCAATGTGGTCTTACAAAAATAAGCCCTAAAAATACTGAAATATGATGAAATGGTGATGAGACAACCTACTCTTATCACCTAAGCTAAGCCATCACAATTAAATTCAAGGAAAAAATTAGCTTTTAAAAATGTATTTTCATGAAAATGTAAACCACGAGGTGTAAACTAGAAATAAAACCGGAAGTCACGAAATGACGGAAGCAACCCTAAAATTCTAAAGAATTCTACACCATTGGCAAATAGGTAAAAACCAGAGTCAGAATATTTGATTTTATAATTTTATAGTATAATAAACCTACAAAGACAATATTTATGGCTACAGTGAAAGTTTATGCAAAGATTACTATATTTTTCAAAAGTTGTTCAATCGAACCTCGTTTTAAACGTAATATTACCGCCATCTATTGAAATACTGCAATACTACGCAAGTATGACACATGTTTCATTAATGTACACAAGATAGCGCTTCAAAGTCGGGCAGCCGGCAGCGCAGAAAATTAATATAATGATCACCAGAGTACATTCTAATGATTTTGTAAATTACACGACTCCCTTTACATTTTAAATAGAACTATCCACATTTAATTATAATTAATAATTAGGTTAATACATTATTCTGTTATCAAATACCTTAGTCAAATATTTACTGTGTAATAGCCGTCACTTTAAATCACGAGATAACACGATTGCTGATGAGACGGCAGCTCAAATTTTTTAATTCAAATTTGTATTCCTTTCAAACTCCAACCTTGAACGGGTGTTTCCTCATGTATGCAAAAATAAATGAATAAGGCTACTTTCATAATTATTTTTAAGTCATGCATGACATAATTAAAAATAATAAGAAATTAAATTTGGTTAATTTCCTATCAAAGAAATAAAAACAACTTCATCAACCAAATTAAAAACCACTGTCGATAGTCATGCAGAGTCGAAGCTCATCGAAGTGAAACTCTTATTTTAAACAAATTTCTAAAGAAAAAATAAATGCATGCATTCCACCGAATTCAAAACGCGAAAAGTTTAATTCTTTTTTATTTCAATATGTTTTACGTATTCAATGAATTTACATAACAGACATCCTGCTTTCTAGATCTAACTGAAGCTATAGAAAAACGTGTTCATTTTACAATATACGCCAAATATTCAAAAACAACAAAAATCGTTTACAATTAAACTTAAAACTAATTTGTGCAAGGCGGTCTTATCGCTCAAAGCGATCTCTTCATCATTCACTTTTCGAGATAGTACATTGATATAAAAATGGAAGAACGCTAATGTGTGGTTTAGCTAAAAAGTAAACGATTTTAGCATAGACCTTGTTAAAAAATGGACACAATGTAATACGCGTTCTTGTTTATTGCGTCATTCTATCTCTTTCACCGCTGATGTTTGATAAACAATGTATCGGTATGCGGATATTCTCTGTGCATTGTATCTGTTGATCCATTTTTTGTCAAGTCGTGTAATGTACCATGGTACAATGGTTGTAGAATTGCGAAGATCATGAGAATTTCGTGAAACACCACACTTTATGGCCAATTAATATCCGCCATTGCGGTCAACGCAAATCGATTCGCTCGGCTGTAGTTGGGAGTTGAAACATGTTGCAATATTTCTTCTGGTGCTTCATATTGGTACAATAATACTATGGACTTGTGGTAGATGATATATTGGTACCGTGCAGCGTGGTTACGCCATAGAACTGTCGTTTACATCTCATGCCTTATACTAATTGTTACAGCTATTTATAAGGAATATGTACGTGACAATTTCCTTCGCAGCGATGCAGATATTTTGTTAGTAGGCTACGATTATGCACGAGTTTACGAAGTGCTGTGTCAGAGTAATATCTGGCACAAAACACATCAATTCTAATTTAAAGTGTCCACAGCATTAAGTAATTAATCTCTGGTATTAGTAAACAAAATGAAGTGCAGTTGTGTGTGCAGAGTTTTCCATAGCTATATGGAAAACTCTCGTAACTTCTGGTGATAGCTTCATCGAAATACAATTTTGTTGTCTAGTTACTTTCATTTATTTGGTCGTCTAATTACTTCGAGTTGTATGGACGCAACATACCTATGTTGCGCCCACACATCGCGCGCCCGCAGACAAATAAAAACGCGGAAACAACACCGATTCTGCAAAATACAGCTGATTTACTTTATGCCCGTCATGATATAGAATTTCACTGATGTAGAAAATGAAGAATTTCGCTGGTAATATAGATAAATGTATTTATCGATCGATCTTATCAATCTGTCCGATTTTTCATTGGGCACATCGTGATATGACGACTATATTATAAAAGGTCTCTTCATGAAAGGTGGCGTTTAACAAAAATTCCAGGTCCATAATGAACTGCATTTCTACGGTCTCGACACGACGCTTAGCTTCGAGCATCGCCGTAAAGTAGCATGTCTGTCCATCTTCAACCGTATACATTTCGACGAATGTGCGCAGGGGCTTGACTACTTTATTACATCCTATCCCTTCCACCACAGGTCTAGCAGGAAGACGGCACGCTATCACCTGTTCCTCGTGGCAATTCCAAAAATTCGTACACAGTGCTCTGGCTCCACATTCATAACACGTATTCCCCAAGAATAAAACTCCTTGCCGTGTACTATAATTCTTGAGAACTATAATCCGATTATCTTCAGGGCTATAGTGAATAGACTGTAGATTTTTTTTAAATCGACGTGCTCCATCTTCGACTACAGCGTCGCTTACCAACAAGGGAGTTATTAGCCAAATGTAGATCTATTTTTAATATGAAAATCAATGTTTGGTTGTTCTTATTTTATGGGCTGCCACATCGTTCATCCGATTGCGTTGAAATTTGGTATGGAGATAGCTTGAATCCTGAGGAAGGACATAGGCTATTTTAATAATAAAAAACGCAAACGAAGTCACGGGCATCAGCTAGCTCATAATAAAAAACGCACAATGTTCTATTAACGTATCATATCGCTACTTTTACGTACCGCCCGCTTTTGATGAAACATTACAATTGAATGCATATTCACGTAAATTATGATAACATCAATGACCTAACGTCTTGTTTTCAGACTTCCCTCTGGATCCAATTGGCTCACCATATCATATCGGCCGTATTAGTTGGCAGTATTTTCTATCATGTGGGTAACGACGGTAACGCACCTATAGTCAACTTCAAATTTTGTCTCAGCTGTTTGGTTTTCTTCATGTATACGTACGTCATGATACCTGTGTTGCTGTGTAAGTAATCTATAATCTATAATATTTCAAACATTATGTACCCGCCTATCTATTTTATACATGTTATTTAAATTAACTCATATAATGCATATCAATAAGTGGCATCAAGGTGTAACTTTGATACGAATTGAAAATTAGTCCACTCCGAAGGGAAAATGCCATTTATTTATGTACATACAGACATACAGACATACTTATCTTCACGCCGTATCCCTAACGGGGTAGTCAAAAAGGACGGAGCGCCAAGTGTCGCGGTCCTTATATACTTCTTTCGCTTCGTCAAATTTCATCATTCCCCTCACACATTTTCTCCTAAGCACTCGCACTTTTGACATTTCCGTCGGCTAACACTCTGGCTATGTGATCTTCATAACTCAGCCTTGGTCTTCCTTGGCTCTTACACCACTCACTTTGGCTCTTTAGTTTTTCTTCGTCAGTTTTTCATCACTCATTCTTTCTATGTGCCCAAACCATCATAATACCATTCCTTTCTTCATTTTAACAATAACACTGTCGTGCAACCCTGTCATACTGTGTATCTCTGCATTGCTTATTCTGTCCGCAAAGGTGACACCACACATATTTCTAAAAAATCGCATTTCTACAGAATTTTTCATACTTTCACTCGATGTCGGGCATATCCAGGCCTCACTACCGTACAATAAAGTTAGAACTAACACCGCGATATGGATGGTCATTTTGGCTGTGTTAGATATATTCACACTGCCTACTAATGCGGAGAGAGCACCGTTCACTTTATTGCCACCTGCTAACCGTCTCTCCACATCCAACTCACATCTTCCATCCCTCGGAAACGCACTCCCCAGATACACACAATTTCATTCACTTGTTCTAGACATCTTCCATGTACCCAAATCTCACATTTCGCCTGTACGTTTTGTGCACATTCATATTCAATCCTTTCACTATACATTCTTCTTTCATGCACGTGACTATAGTGTCTGTAACTATGCTTCTGATAGTGCTATAAGCACACCATCATCAGCATACAATAGGCACTTTGCTAGTGTATCATCACATATCATACCACTCATGCTACCTTTCAATGTCTGGAGATAACTGTCCAAATACAGCACGAACAGCAACGCAGATATCACGCAGCCCTGTCTGACGTCTGAGTAGGCTTCGGACCAGGACGACATGACACCATCTGCTCTATCATCACCATCATCCTTACACATGCTCTCTGGCCTCGATATAATAATAATAATAATAAATTTATTCATATAATAAGCACACATTACAATTTATGTACATAAGGGATACAGCGTGAGGATATGTATGTATGTATCAGTCACATAGTAAATTTGCAGTTTAATGCAATTTTGAACAAGGGACGAATTCCTCTTTCCATAATGACCTCACAGCCTGCAGTAAGGGGATCTCCACGCCGTATACAGGCAGAAGACTCGACAATTTTATTCGCACTACTCTATGGAGTGCTTTTTCAAGATACACGAAAGCGCAGAAAACTTTCTGTCTCTCGGCCAGAAACTTCACCACGATAACGCGAAGCGAGAAAATCTGATCCATACAACCTCTTCTGTTCCTAAAAGCACCTTGCGCTTCCCACAAATATCTTTCAGAAACATCTTTCATACGTTCAGTCAACACCTTGGTGTAGACTTACTTGCTAAGCTGACCAAGCTGATGGCCCTATAGCACGCACAGTCCAAATGAGAATCTTTCCATTTATAACGAGGCAGGTGCGGTGCGCCAGCCTCTGGCACCTTTCCCTTCTGCCACCAAAGGTTGCACAATGCACAGAAGGTATCCCAGATCCCAGAATCACCATACTTGATCATCTCAACAGTCACCTCATCATTTCCCGCAGCTTTTCCACATTTCGGACTTCTTATCATATTTTCAATCTCTCATAATAATGGCATCCTCCAGTCCCTGTCTCGAGTGTGGCAATTCATTAGAATCGCTCTCAGTATCAGAGACGGAGTCGCCACTCTCATACAGTTCTCCATAGTATTCACTCCAACGCTGCGGAACATCTTTTTTATTTGTTAGCAGGTGGTTTTCTGTCGAACGCACTGTATTCATTCTGCAAGGTACCGGACCACTTCGCTACTTATCTACTTCTTTCCAAAATAATTTAGAATTTTCCTCGAAGTTGTCCGACATCTTGTTTTCGTCTAACACCCTACACCTTTAACGCTTGTCTTTCACTAGTGCCTTCATTTCTACTTTCTACAACTTATATCTGTCTTTCATCAAATTCTTTATACCACAGCCATTTTTAGTAGCAAGGTAGTCTCGCCATGCTTTTTTCTTCTTATACACAGACTCTTTCACCTCATTATCCCACCACACCACGCTTTTTACCGGACCCAATCTTATTCATTCCACACACTTCTTTCGCAGCCTCGATCATACTATCCCTAAAGTTCTGTCAACGTTCTTCAACATCCTCGCTCATCACTGCTAATCTATCATGAAACTTACTGGATACTACTCTTTCATATTCATTCCTGGTGGTCGCACCTTGCAGTTTCCAGCTCTTGATGCGACAAACTACTGCAGGTTTGGACGCTACGTGACATCGCCACGCTGCAAACAGACCCCTTATTCTAGTTACCACTAGAAAGTGGTCCATTCTTAGATCGGCTCCTCTGTGTGTTCTCATGTCCATAACCTGCTTTTTGAGCTGGCTGTCCACCAGGAATAAATCAATCATATAAATACGGTATTGGCTACAAATCCTCCTTTTCCATACACACTCCTAAGACAATCCTACCACTATCATTTACTCTCTTATCTCTATACTTGCCTAGAACAGCCTCAAATCCTATTCGAGCTGTCCCTACCCATCCATTCACGTCTCTACACACAATAAATCTCTAATTTTTTTCAAACATTGCTAGAACTTTCCTAACATTCTTCCAAAAAACTGCTCTAGTTCACCCAAACCGACAGAGAACACTGGGGCATACACCGCCAAAATAAAAATTTCTCGTCAACTCCATCTTGATACGCACTCAGAGCAGTATCGGGTTTACACACTTATACTCAGTTACACAATTAACTAAATGAGAGGACAGTAAGACGCCTACCCCTTGGCATCCCCTTTCTTCTTGCGGTACTCGGTAAGTTCACTCCCCTTTCGCTAGGTTTCACTCAAACATAACCATTCCAATCTTCTTTCTTCCATAATATCAATCACTTTATTCATCTTCTCTTCAATCCCACCTCTCACATTCCACGCAAATATTCTGCACTCCTCCCTCAACTTTCCGCCGCGAGATGCACAGAGTGTTGGGTGGCGGTCCCCAATGCCAAACTGCACTGCACAATCCAGGGAGGACAGACCGGTGTACGTCGCTTTCGAGAGACGCCCTAAATCTATCGTAATCGTTGTCCCGTATGGTGTGCACAGAAGAGGAATTGAAGCCCTGAAAAGGGCTGGCAGGGGTCGCGACGAACACGCGTCCCCAGTTGACCCCCCTGTTTATTTATGTTTATGTAATAAATATATATAAGTATAGAACTCCCTTCTGAACTAATCGAAAACAAAATTTCTTTTTTGTATAGACGTAGACAGTAAAAAGGCATACATATATGTATATTGACAAACTGTTACCCATATAATTATGTTTCCAGTTCCTATGGAAGTCAGACTACTCCGTCGTGAATACTTCAATCGTTGGTATAGCCTCAAAGCCTACTATGCAGCGCTTACCTTTTCTTCCCTACCTGTTATGGTAAGTAACTATAACAATAGAAACATACATAAAGAGATCAATATCTATGTAGTAGTAGATTGAATGTTTAAAAGCTGCACTATGTTGCTCCCAATAGAGGTTCGGGGACCATAGCTCAGCTAGTTCACATGCACTTTGACTCTTATGCAGTGAACAACGATTAATCAATAAATAATTGAATGAATTGACACTTATGTGTAATACTTTTACGTTGACCTTCTCCTAGCGTGTGGAACCATGATTCTTGTTTTGATTTACTGTTCTTGTGTAACGTATAATTAAATGCAGAAAGGTTTGTTTCATTTTCATATTATCACTATGCCTACCTGTTTTGTATATAGTAAGAGCAGTAAGTACCAGCATAAAATCCACTGCTGGCCACAGGCTTAATGGTCGCAAAAAGGGGCCTTTTAAAGATTGGAATAGAACGTAGATAGGAAACTGATAATGAAATGAAAACTGCGCCGTTTGAAAACTGTACTAAAAACATGGCTCTAATTGGCAACATTCTCGATCATGACCCCCTCTGACCCCTGGCCAGCTACGCTCTTTTAGTGACGTCTTTTCACAAATGAGTTGAGAATGAGATAATCCATGCTTCACTAGTACCCGCAGGGCGTAGGGCGGATTAGTCAAGGAACACTTAAAGACTAGTGTGCTCTCTGGTGTCAAGCTGCACGATTAAATGAGGTTTCCTAAGCACGCAGATCATTTATCTACCGAGCTATAGGCTACAAACTCTAATCTTATAACTATGTAATCGTAAAGTCTAGTGATACTTCGGTGGTTGGATGGTCGGTCCTCTTGGATGGTTTACTAAAGGCATCAACATAAATAGCGTTTCCATGTTAGTGAAAGCAATCCAATAACTACGTTAGCTCTTGATTGCCATATATAAACCAGGGCTATGTATTGTGGTAGCTGGTATGTGCTCATTAGACATTCTCATTTGTAAGAAGTTTGGCCTTCTATGGACATATATAGCTAAAACAAAAAATAGAAATGTGTATTGTATGGTAATGATTTAACACTGCTATATTAATTTTACGGTTACATTAAGTATTAACGCAAAGAATTTTCAGTGCACTCAGTCCGAAAATAAACGAAAGTTCAATACATCACAGAAAGTACAATATCGTGCCAAGCTAATTTTGGACGTATTGTTTACTATGAATGACGCAATAGGTTTGTTACCTATCTAAAAATAATGTCTAGTTTATGTGTATAGTACGTAAGTATATTTTGCCTGTTACTTAGCATAGGGTACACCTGCCAAAAAATATAATTTAATGATATCTTCCCGTTGTAAAATGTTATGTTTAGGTTGGTTCAGTATTCACGTCGGTCATGGACTCTAATGGTTTTAGTATGTGAGTACATGCGATAAATAATACTTTGTACTTTTATCTAAAAAATATGTAGTTAATATGTGGTAGAGCCACGAACTGGGCTGGCTCGCCCGGTGAAATACCACTCTCTCACAGAATATCGGCGTGAAATAACAGCATCTATTGCTATTGTGTTTCGTTCGGTGAGTGAGAGTGCCGGTGGCCCATCTCCCCCTCCCCCTCCTTTCCTTCCTTTCCCTCTTTCCTTAAAGTCCCTCTTTCTCTAAACGGTAAAGGCAACGCACCCGCGATTCCACCAGATGACTCGATTGGTCGGTTGCCCCCTCTTTTATAAAAAAAAATGTATCTTAGATAATAGACGGCAATACTAAATCCTGGTGACATATTTATTTTCAGGTACTACTAGGCTTACTTTTCTTATTAATATGCTATACAATGTCTGGACAACTGCTAGAATGGGACCGTTTTATACTTTTCTCAATCGTTGGTATCCTTACCGCCATCTGCTCTGAAGGTCTTGGTTTGATTGTTGGAGCAGCTTTCAGTGTCACCGTAAGTATTTTCTTTAACATTACGTAACACATTTCTTAGCGATAGTTATGAATACTACTTTCATCTATACTATCTGTATGTGTAAAAATGTTGACTTACATAAAGAAGACAAATAATTTTAGGCGCAGTACTGAGTGTTCTCCCAATTCATTGTATGATAAACTGACAAACTGTTCCGTTTTTACTAAGAGCACGTAAGGCACGAGCTCGGGAGAGTACCGATATGGCCAAATCCATGCTAATATATTATGTATTTTTATCCAATTAAATTAATCGTTTTAAAAACACTACTTTCACACGTCAACGTAAGTTCCATTCATAAAAAGGTGTTCATTTTACTTAAATTTGTATAAGTAAAGCTAAATATAATGGCCAATAAGGTCACTTAAACAAAATTTAAAAAGTTCCGACACAAATAATAAACAGAAACGACTTCCGCTAAACATAGTTAGGAACGGTCTCGAAAACTGTCGATTTCAAGAGCTTTCAAACAAAGAAAATGGACGAAAAACGGTTGTTCCTTTCCCATACACAGACACGGACAGACTGACAAACGACAGTGTCAAACATGTTACACCCCTCTTTTCTGTTGGAGGTTAAAAAGTACAACAATTTTTATATTTCTATATGTCTTTTTTTCTATTAGTCTTCAAATTCTGTTTGCCTTAAGACGACTGTGCGATGTCCAGTAAAATTGCTTTTTAGTCAACGGACGGCATACAGTAGTCTAGTGCTCAATTTGGTATTACATAATATTCTAGTGTTCAATTGGGGGTTACGTAATTATGTAATATGTATAAACCGCGACGCTTGGCGCTCCGTCCTCTCTAACTACCCCGTTAGGGATACAGCGTGAAGATATGTATGTATGTAGTATATAGGTTTACACATTTTATTTACGTACGATGATTATTATTAATATTATATGCTATAATGTAGGTACCGACCTACAATTAGTGACGGGTCGATCCAAGTACCTGTTTACTGAATAAAATATGAATAAAAATCACGGTTAAAAACGCTTGTCTAGTACCTAAGTTACATAAGTAAACTTCGCGTTGCATTATAGAATATCTAAAAAACGTCAAGCCAAAATAGTTATCGCGTTGATTTGATATAGTAATAATGTCTGCAGATATTTTTACACCTGGCCTCTGTTACTGTTACTGTTTAATATCAATGAAATGGCCCGTAAAGTTTTTGGATACAGTTAGTGTTTTCTACAACCAAGTACTTAAATACTCATTCAGCCATATCTAAAAATTTGAATAAATACGTGTACCTATAATGTTTTTTGTTTCAGAACGGTTCAATTGTGGGTCCAGCAACAGTTGCTCCTCTACTAGCTCTGTGCTGTTATGGAATGGGATTTGGTCCAACCATAGAATTCAGTATGAAAGTTATGATGTCCGCTTCTTACCTACGTTATGGTCTGACCGGATTCTCGCTAGCGCTGTACCAACAAAGACCATTGATGGAATGCAATTCAGAGTTCTGTTTATACGCTAACCCTAAACTTTTATTAAGAGATTTAGGCATGACAAACGATTATTACTTCATACAAATTATTGGTTTATTAGGTTTTACATTATTACACAGAATATTAGCATATTTCGCTCTAAGATATCGTTTAACAGTAGAGTTTTCAAATAAATTCATGATGTACATTAGCAAATTTTTAAAACACAGGTAAGTAGATAATTGTAAAAAGAATATATTAAGTACCTACCAAATTTAGGACAAAAACGACGCACATAGGATTTGTACCTACATGTCTGTATACTTGTGTCTGTAGACAAAATATTTATGTTTTGTGATTACGCTCGACATTTCATGTAACGCTTATATTTTAAATATTTTTGTAAGTATATATAAGTACTTATATTTAGTGTTTGAGAGTTACAAGAAGAATTTTTATTGTTTACAACAGGCTGAAAATGTTGACATAGATCTACTATACATACGTGTAATCCATAATTCTCAGTATGTACTAATGTTAAAATTGGAGTACGTACTATAGGTAATATACAAAACAGGTAAAATAACTTTGGAGTACGTACTATAGCTACTTGAAGGATGAAAGCAATTCAGAAACACCATTCTGGAAACATTCGTCTATCAATCTGACTATCTTTTTTATAAATCTATCCCATCTACACTGTTCTAAAAACTCTGCTGAGGTGTGTGTAGGTATACCTACCTAAATTGACCTATATGATTGAAAATATGTACGTGCAGTTTTAAAAATCGCAGTAATATTACTTATAACCTCGTACGATCTTAGAATTGAACAGATCACGATGTAATTGGGCATTTCGTGAAATGCCACCATTTTATGAAATTACTCACCTTTATCCTATATTCTAGGCATCATATTTTCTTGTTGTGCCCAATGAGAAGTCGGGTGAATGAGAGAATCAATGCGTTTGTCAATATTCAGAGCTACGTGGTTCGCCATACTGCCTGGGCATAAAGTGAAACAGTTGCCGCATTTCATATAGTGGCATTGGCCGCTTTAATAAAATTTCCTGTTGAACGTTTTAATCGCCACGATTTTACCGTCCACGGTACAACAGAGAAGCAAAATGTATGCAGTTGTATGAAAACGCTTTTATATTTCCGCCAACGATAACGTCCACGGTATGATGTTATTATCAACGGAAAAAGCGACTTTTGCGACAAAATAGGGAAGCATTTTGCTTACCTATTATATACCTACCGTGCACGGTAAAATCGTGATGATAACAACGTTCAACGGTAAATTACAAAAGTGCCCAATGTCTCCGCACTCTGTGTGTCTGTCTGCATGTCTACAGTGCACAGCACTGTAGCCGTCTGTAGCTAACTTATTTTAAAAAGATAGGCGCCCTAGGGGGTTATTTTCATGGTGATATTTTTATTTTTAAAGTAATAACTAACAGATATTGATGAACTTACTTCCTAGCTACTACCTAGCTATTAATGTTACCTATATAATGTCCGTGAAAACCTCGTTTAATTAATTTCATAACAAGGTGCAATTTAAGAAGGTCAAAAAAGACAAAATGATTAATCATTAAAAAATGATATAAAACGATGCGAAAAAAAACACTATAAAAATACATTTTTTGTGCATTATATCGATTTTGAGCAATATATATATATTAACCTTCAGCGTCACTGGTAACTTAAAAATTTAATTTATGTACTTTTTTTGCGAAATTATTTGAATCTATTTGTGTTCTATTATTCTTATTATCGTAATAGCATCTCAGATCAAAATTAGCATTTCCGACGCATACAACACACTTCAACTTTAGTATAGTATAGAGGTACCTAGGTTATCTTCTAACTAGTTGTTCCAACAAAAATGTAGATATAAGCGGTACTTGGATTGATTAGGTACTAAAGTTATTGTAACAAATTAGTTTTAAGCATTGTATTAGTGTTATCAACTCAACAGTCTGTGATAGTTATTTTAAGTAGGTAGGTATGTTACCGATTAGTTTTATGTGACAAAACTTAACATAGTTTTATTAAGCACCTAATTGGATCTTGCCAATATTTACCTACATACCTTAATGTTTATTGTATAAGGTTTAAGGGTTTATCTAATATAGTTTATAATAAAGAGCTACCTCAAAAATATTAATATTTTAATCAATAATTATACCTTATTAGTTATTATATTATCATAATTACAATTTTATAATTATATTATTAAACAGTTGGACGATAGTTGACAGTGTTATGTAAAAATGTGAGAAAGGAATGCTTAGATGGTTTGTAGAAAGAATGAGTGATGAAAGATTGACGAAGAAAATCTACAGAGCGAGTGAGTGGTAGTAGAAGCCAAGGAAAACCAAGGCTGACTTAAGAAGATCAAATAGCTAGTTTTAGCCGATGAAAATGTCAAAAGCACTCTCCTCACGCTGTAAAGAAAATGATAGAGTTAAAGAGGCGAAAAAAGTAAGGACCGTGATACATACTTTTGACGTACGGCTCTCTATCCTCTCAGAGTACTCAGGGACTTGGCTCAGGTTCAAAGTCATGTATGTATATAATGATTACTTATACCTCTATTCTGTACCTATATGTTTCATGCTTACGAAAACCAAAGTTCTTAATTATCTTACACTGACTAAAGAGTTGATTGTAAAGGGCGTTTCCGACTTCCAATCAAGCATGGCATGTGTATTCTGTATTTTACACATTTCTTCAGTACCTATACTTGTATATATATTATATCAAGTTATATAGAATCGTCACAGTAACTATTGCACAAACAAATTAGTTACGTAATGTCATGTATTCCCACTACACCATAAAACTGATAAAGATAAATAATAATATGGTGTTGCCTAAATTACATATTTTGAGATTAATATTACCTATAATACTTTATTTATATTAGTAATTTTATTCTATATTTGATTGGTTTGGCACTTCCATCCTTTCTGACTACCCAATTAGGGGTACGGAGTAGCATATTTGGTTTTACATTTTATATGTAAGTGTATTATAATATTATGTTCATATTAAACTATATTATATAACTCTTATCTTATTTGTTCATAAACCACAAAACAATTACATAACTGTTAGTAAAACGGCACAAGAGATAAAGATAATTAAACACAATGATCTCATGACCTGTATAAAACATATGTGATTACATAATACTAACCAACACTAAAATGAAACACAATATTAATAACAATAACTTTATATTGCCAATGTCATTTCACTAACAAAAATCTCATTAAATATGCCTATTATACATCATGTGTATGTTATTATGATATTATTATTAACAAGTTTTTTTTACACTTCACGCAATCAATCCTTGCAAACATCCAAAGCATCCTGTTTTTCTTCAGCCAATTCTTTGCCAGTACTGTCAAGCATTTGACGGGCAAAATCTGAAATAGTAAGGCCTTCAACTATTTTCCATTTTCCATTGGCCACGGTGACTGGGAATGAGAAAACAACATCCTTAGGTGCTCCATATGATCCATCAGAAACAACGCCCATGCTGACCCAACGGTCACTAGTGCCCAAAAACCAGTCTCTCATATGATCAGATGCAGCTTTGGCTGCAGATAAAGCTGAGGACAACTTCCTTGCAGCTATTACTGCAGCACCTCGCTTTTGAACTGTTGTAACGAACGTGCTCTTCAAATATTCATCATCATTTATAGCTGCTGGAACAGGCTTCTCAGATCCACTTAACTTGACTATAGCATTATTTGCATCAGGGAATTGTGTAGATGAGTGGTTACCCCAAATTATAACATTTTTAATATTCTGTACTGGTACCCCTAATTTTGCAGCGAGTTGAGCCTGAGCACGGTTCTGATCTAAACGAGTCATAGCTGTAAAGTTCTCTTTCGGAATAGAGGGAGCATATTTAGAACAGATCAGAGCATTAGTGTTAGCAGGGTTACCAACGACAAGTATTTTTACATCTTTCCTGGCAACTTTATCAAGGGCTTGTCCCTGCTCTTTGAAAATGCGAACATTTGCTGCAAGGAGATCTTTTCTCTCCATACCTTCCTTCCTTGGCATAGCACCTACAAGGAAAGCTGCAGCAATATCTTTAAATGCCTCTTCAGGGCTGGAAGTTGGAAGGACACCGGCCAACAGTGGTAATGCACAATCAGCCAACTCCATTACTACACCCTCCAAAACTCCCATCATGGGCGCAATATCAAGAAGATGTAGGTATACAGGTTGATCCGGGCCAAAGACAGCACCAGATGCGACTTGGTACAATAGAGAGTAGGCAATTTGACCCGCCGCTCCCGTCACAGCGACTTTTATTGGTGCAGCCTGCAAGAAAAATATTATTTTCTATCACATCTTAAAATGTAATCCTATTAGATTATAAAACCCAATAAGACCCTAAACACATAATAATTTAGTCATTACGGTAATATTACGTCTATGAATTTAGGCAGAGCATGTATCGTAAAACAAATAATTGAAGGTAGATATTTAAAAGTAGTTTGTTACCATAACAACAGGTTTAATAATATTTGTGTCTATTGTATCCACGGCTTTAGAACTAGCACAGCAAAAACATGACATGATCAGTATGTATAACTTTTATTCAAATATTATTTGAAACTAAATCATAAAGTATAATGTTTTTAATACAATTTCAAAGAAAAATTATCATAAACTGAGTGTATCTTCTAGATAACCATAGATATATAACCATAAAACCTATTTCGATTACGTACTTGACATTTTTCCAGCCGGCATTATGTTAACGTTTTATATATCGCAATCAAAATCAAACCCAAAACAGATAAGGTATTTACGTTAATTAGCGTTATGATTAATCACAATCCTAAAATTCATCGAATATCTCACAAATAACGCAATAACTTTATCACAAATAGGTAATTTAATTTTTGTCTAATCTCATGAATTTAGTAGGTATGGAAGGTCAAATCAATGTCACTAAGAATTTTCGTAAAAGCATTTACCTAGGTACTTACCATTTCTAATGTCTAATGCAATAGGTATTAAAGAAAGAACTGACTGAAGAAATTCAAGTTAGACTGACTAAAATAACACCAATGTCAATGCCAACTTGCTTTAATTAATTCACTCGTAGTTATACACATATACACAGGAAAGTGTCACAGATCACAGATCACTATTTCTCAGTATATATAATTTTCTTTATAACGTGTACAGAATTACAGTATGTATATGTCACACTCAGTGCTGCCAACTGTTACCTTTAGCCAGTGGGCGCTTTTATAATTTTCCATTGAACGTTTTTATCGCCACGTTTTTACCGTCCGAAATACAATAGGTAAGCAAAATGCTGGCCTATTGTGTCGTTGATAAAGACGCTTTTTCAACGTTCACTACATGACGTTATCGTGCACGGAAATATAAAGGCGTCTCCATACAACTGCATACATTTTGCGGTAAAAACGGTAAAAACGTGGCGATAAAAACGTTCAACGGAAAATTATAAAAGCGGCCAGTAGCTAGACATCTTGCAAAAAGTTGCTAGATTGCCAGATTTTTTTAATCAAAAAAGTTGCTAGTGGTAGCTAAATTAATGTTACCTAGTAGGTAGCAGTGCTGCCGATCCGTGGAAAATTTTCCCAAAACGTGGGGAATTTTATAAATATGCGGGAAGAAATTGAGGAATAAAATTTACAGAGATTTGCGCGGAATTAAGCCATCAACACTATTTTCAATAAAAAAAGATCTCAATTTCAAAAATAAAACTATTATTTTCCATAAAAAGTTTATGCGAAACATTTAAAAAAAAGTCCATACATACTTGATTCTTCTATTGTAGATTTTATAGAAACTTGTCGTGCATTTTAAATAGAACTTGTTACTAATGTTATAGTTAGATTTGATTTTAAATATTCAAATACTCCCTTATTCCCATTATTCCCATAGTAAATCCAAAAATGGCTCAAAAATTCGAACTCAAATAATGAAATAATGTTTTTGTTCAATTTCCAATTGCATAAGTAATTTTATTTCCACAGTATACTAAAACAGCATTGATTATAACGGATGAAACATAACACAAGACAAGGCAGATCGCAAATAACTCAGACAAGTCAGTGGTTGAATGTAGAAATGAAAATATTCACATGTGAAAAGTTGCTAGAAAAAGTAGCTAAACAATTTTGCTACAAATTTCATTAAATTGTAGCTGACTGATACCAAAAAATAGCTAGATCTAGCTAAAGAGTTGCTAAGTTGGCGTCTCTGGTCACAGCGCTGTCATAGACAGTATGTTATACATATGTTCTGTGGTATGTATCATGGTTGTATAAATTAGGGATGTACTTCTTGGTAGGGATAGCGATCTGAAATCGATTAATCGAATAATCGATTATTTCGACCAAATAAATCGATTTTTCTAATCGATATTTCGTAGTGAACCGATTCCGTGAATCGATATTTTACCTTTGAAAATCGAGATTCAATTATTTTATTTTATGATAAGAAATATAAACTGTTTAGAATGAGTTGAATGTGGGAACTGTGAATTTTAAATTTTTTAACTTAAATATTATAAATTTTTTTTTATCATAAGAGAGATTCTTATACATGTAACATTTAAATACTGTTGTCATTCATTAAAAATGATTAGATTGATTCAAGGGCGTCGCCAAGGGAGGGTAGCGGGGGGCAGTTGCCCCCCCCCCTAGAGATCAAATGTAGCTAGCCGCAAAGCGACCAAAATGCGAGCAATTGTCTACCTTACCTATTAATAAATTCCGCATCGCATGACAAAACGTAAATAAATTCACAAGGTTTAATGTATATTGTAGAAAGTATTGAAATATTCAGAATAACATTAAGATTTTGACATCCGTTTTTAAAATCGCCGCCATTTTCATCACGACTATATCAGATTTGCCAAAACGCAAGGCCATTAAACAGTGTAAAAACATGTAGGTAGGTATGGTGTGTGTGTGCATTGCATTTCTTTCTACGACAGCCGTTCACCAGCATTCACGTTAGTTTTGTTTAATTTGTATGCGGCATACCTAAATAAAGTAGAAGTCATTGTTACGAACATACAATTTTAATTGGTTTTGTGGACAATACCATCTGTAAGTGTTCATAAGAAACACTTACAGTTGAATAAATCGACTACAATCCTTGTAAAACCTAGTATTGCTACTCGACGCTAGATGGCGCTTGTTCAATGAACTCTCTGGAATTTGGTAGCAGTTACTAGACCAGGTTTCTACCTGGTTATTCTTGTTACCGTACATTCTAGTATGATGTTCGTTTGGGTATATAAAGACGTGAGCCGCTGCGAGCGAGCCCTACATCCTCCGCTCAAGCTGCAAAGCGGAAGAAGCCAAGAAGGAGAAAGAGGAAGAAGGAAGTACCCCCCGAGGAGCCAGGAGAGAAGACAATATCCAGCTCTCCTGAGCCCCCGACAGTAGAAGCTCTCCCAGAGGCCACAAGGGAGAGTCACTCGACTACCTACCCAACCGCTGACAGCCAGGAAAATTTATCGCACGAAGGACTCAGGACCGCTTTGGAAGTCCTGAAAGAAATACTAGAAGCCACGCTAATCGAGAAGACCTTGCTTCCGGCGACCTTTAAAAGAATCGCCAGACTAGGGGCGCTTTTAAGAACCCTGCTGTAACAGGGATCCTCCGGACCCGGCCGCCCACACACTGTCCGGCAGTCAATAAGACAGCCAGCTGAGTGGGGCAGGAGCTGGCCGAGCGGAGATGAAGAACCTGAGTTCTCAACACGCCATCAAAGGCAAGATGATATCGCCGACAACCAACAGGAAGTCACCCCCCAGTGACCCTCCCGCGCAGGCGGGAGGCGAATGATGACCACCTTAGGGAGGCACATAGCCTCGGAGAAGTTTCTCCACGGCCCCCAAGAGGCGAAGAGAAGGAAGAGAAGGAGAGAAGGACCACGAGTCGAGCGAGTCACTTTTTAATTGGAAGCGATCAACGAAACAAGTTAAACAAGCGAATTGGAAAGCGAATATAAGACTACCGGCTTGCCTGTGTTAGTCAATATTGATTTATATTTATTAAATAATAAGATCTCAGTGTTGAGTTGTGAAGTTTCTGAGTGTGTCTCCATTCATCATCTTATCAAAATGGACATCAGTAAGTTTTTTTGGTAAGTTATGTACTGCTTTAATCTTGGACTTGGAGCTAGTATTTTTATTTTATTTCTCTTAGCTAATAGCTTTGGTAACGGATATACTAGCTAGATACGTATAATAATCGTTAAGAATATCATTTTTAATTTTATCTGGCATATTTTTGATGTGGAAAGAAAGGATTGATTATGTGGAAGGGAAATGTTAAGAAAAACTATTATTTTATTAAAAACGAGTTTATTGATTCAATTTCTATGAATTTAACGTTAACTAAACAGTGGTTTCGTTTTCAGTAATTAATTGTGAAAACAAAATATACATTATATTTGTGGTTTAATTAAATACAAATTAAAACAGATCCTTGATATAAATAAAGCTAAAAAATACAACTATTTATTTAAATATTTATAAGTAATTGAACAAAGCTGCTCTCTCGTAAAAATTTAATTAATTACATAAAGTTTTATCAAAGCGTTTTGTTTTGCAGGAAGTTTGAAACGAAAAAAACTGATGGATCAAGTAGCGACAGCGATGAACAGGACAAAGTAACGACAATATCGCATGTCTTTTCATCGGTCACCACAACCACAACAGGTTATATTCAGCCGCAGGAACTACCTAGACCAAGTTCCTCTAGATATCTGGCGTTGAATCCTGATTCATTGATGGATGACTGCAATGAAAATGATATCGGGCGATATGTTGGACGGGCACACATGTTATCAACCGAAAAGAAGAAGGAATTGATTGAAAACTGTTGGTCCCCTTCCGCGACCTATAACTTTGCGGAAGATGCAAAACATTTAAAGAGAAAATTTAATTATTCTTGGTTGGAAACATACTCTCCATGGTTGGTATATTCCAGGCGCCAAAAAGGAGCATTTTGTAAATATTGTACATTGTTCCCACCAAATCCAAATTCATTTAGAGGCATATTGGGATCATTTACTATAAGGCCCTTTTGTAAGTTCAAAGATATTCACGAGTAGTGCAAAAAGCACATTGAAACCCACTTCCATAAGGAGGCAATGAAAGCTGCTAAATCTTTTCTCGAAGGTGTGCCTGTCGATTTGCAACTGAATAAATATTCCCAGGGAATAATTGAAGAAAATCGCAAAATTATAAAATCTATTATTTCCTGCATTACGTTTTGCAGGTCACACGACTTAGCACTGAGAGGTAAACATTATGGTGAAGGTATTCTCGAGGATTTATACAGGCTGCGAATTGACGCGGGAGATTTGATTTTAAAGAAACACATTGAGCAAGCGAAAAAGAATGCAAGCTACCGTTCAGTGGATATTCAAAATGAAATTATTGGTATTTGTGGAAGCGTATTAAGGCTGATATTATGAAAAAAGTGAAAGAAGCAGCAGCATATAGTGTGCTAGCAGACGAAACAGCTGATATTTCTGGCACTGAACAACTATCGATTGGGATGCGATATTTTGATGAAGATACACAGGAAGTCCAAGAAATGTTTGTCGGATTCATTGAGCTAAAAGATTTCGATGCGAAATCGATTGCACATAGCATAGATGAGTTTTTGACAAAAGAAGATCTGAATATAAATAAATGCGTTGGTTTTGGTTTTGATGGTTGTTCAACGATGTCAGGAAAAGACGAAGGGGTACAAGCGATCTTACGCAAAAAGTACACCAAAACCCTCTACTTTCATTGCTCGTCCCACAAACTGAATTTAGTTATCAATGATCTAAATTCACTTCCTGAAATTAGAAATGCCATGAGAACCACCAAAGATACTATAAACTTTTTTCGGGAATCAGTTTTGAGGAGGAAGTTGATACCTAATATTTCCAGACTTTGCGAGACAAGATGGAGTGAGAAACATAAAACCATCAGAGTTTTTAAAGAAAATCTTCCAGTAATTCTGGAAGCCTTACAAACATTATCTCAGGAAGGAAATAGTGCAACTCGGAAAAGTGCCTTCCAAATGCAATCTGCGAAGCCAAAAAAAAAATTAAGGATGGACGTTATATATCGATGTATAATAATACTTCATGTATTGCAATTTGCAACAATGCATCAAATTCTGTTAGAGATGGTCACATTAGTTTCCATTATTCTAAGCCGATTGTGTACTCTGTTGTTCTATTGTCTGTGCGTACTCTGTGGATCGTGTGTATGTTCTGTGATTGTGTCATGTCGTCAATGAATAAAATACATACATACATATCTTCACACTGTATCCCTAAAGGGGTAGTCAGAAAGGACGGAGCGCCAGGAGTCGCGGTCCTTACACATCTCTTTCGCTTCCTCAAATCTCATCATTCTCCTCACACATTTTCGCCTAGCTATACGAGTGATTTTGACATTTCCATCTGCTAACAATGGCTATTTGATCTTCATAAATCAGCCTTGGTCTTCCTTGGCTTCTTTTACCACTCACTTTCGCTCTGTATATTTTCTTCGTCAGTCTTTCATCACTCATTCTTTGTAGAAATAAGTGAATAAAATTATTAAAATAAAAAGTTAATTGTGTTATATAATTGTGATTAGTAAATCTTGTAATAATAAATAAAAAAATGGATCTCATAAAAAGAGTAAATTAAAAATTCAACCGATCTAAAATCTATTTTTAACAATTTAATAAATTCGTTGTATTGATGATTTTTTCGATATATCGCGTGAGTGACAATTTCACTTTGTAATTTATTTAAATATACAGTGTTAATTTAAAAATACTAATAAGCTCTTAGTGCAAAATTCCTGTCAACATACCTAACAACTTTTGTTCTACGACTTTTTTCAAAACTCAATACGTTCCTCAAAAAATATTTGTTAAGTTTTGTTGCACTATCTGAAACGTAATTACTCTGTACGTACTTCCAATCATGCAGTGCAAGCGCACCGGCCTCAGCACCGCGCTGCGACGTGTGAGACGGCCGACTTCCATACAAATTGGTTTAGAAGTTAGTTAATCTGTGGCGGGGCGAAATTGAATTTGACATGTATTGTCTTTTTGGACCACTGCTTTGAGCAAAGGCATTTTTTCTGTAACAGCCGGTCTTAGATATCACTTCATTTTATTGTTGATAATAACATAATAAGTTCAAAGGAATGAAAAAATAAAATAACAGAATGTTTATTTATTTTGTGCTTTATTTTAAACTTTTTATCATAATTTAGCAGTGCTCGTTTTTGCATTTTTGGCAGTGTCGCTACACGCCTTTCAAGGCGAACAATGTCAGTACCCTTTTAAATTTTATTTATAATATTGAACCAGTTATTAATAGCAAATCTTGTCACCATTAATAAAAAGTGATCATATCGGTGTTTCGGACAGTTTATGTCAGTCATATTTTAACTTTATATTACTTATTATATTTTTCGATAAGGTGTTCCAGTGAGGATTATTTTCTAAAAACATATTTGTTTCCGCAATGACTGTGTCAAAACACCGAACTGCCTGCTCCGATGGGTAGCTTAGTCTATTTTTGAACTAGAACCCTGGTCACTAATACTAGCCAGGGGACTAAGGCCAGTCTCAATGGTGGCAGCTACAACCTTCTTTAATATATTTTTTAGTTCGGCAGAGTTAGTTGCGCCTTTACAGAAGTAAAAGACAAATGGTTGCTGCCATTTCCACACAGCTCCTCTTAACATAAAGACTAGAGCTTGGTCCGCAAACTCTTTATTTTTTTCATTTAAATGAATAAATCCATCGATCTTGTCTGTCCTATCATTAAAATTCAGTCCTTCAGTGAGGTGCATTTCATCGAAAGTTATTGAAGATCATTATTTATTATTGTCCTATGATGTAATCTAAAAATATACATGAAAAATTAATATTATTTTTAACAGACTTCAAAAAAGAAGGAGATTCACAAATCGGCTATTATGTAATTCGTGCATTGAATTGCATATAATTATACATACCTCCTTCTTCATTACTTCAATGAATATAGGATTGATGCCCACTTCGATGTTCAATTGTGATATTAATTTATTGAGTGTGGACTTAATTGGTAAGATAAAAATTTTTTGAAGAAATCGGTAGCATTTAAGGCTCTGCTTCATCACAGATAGTGCAATCAATTTTTCACTATCAGAAAATCTGTGTGCTTGTTTTTTCTTCATGCAAAGCCTTATTTGCATAATGTATAATTTTCTTTGCATATGGGTTTCATTTTTTAGTGTAATCTTCAAATGAGTTTTCCTTACAAAATTTCAGTGCTCTTTTTGTCCGCTTTAAGAAATTTACCTGATTCTTGGCTTTATTATAATCTTTATATAATTTTGCGCATTTTGGTGTCAAATCACTTATTTTGCTAATGAGTCTTTTTCGGAACACCCTCGGTGTTCTCAAAACTGCTAAGCGTGAGACTGTAAAGAAAAGTCAACCCATTATCAACATAACAAAAGAATAATAATGATGAAATAGCTATAAAGCTATTTTAACATGCCGTACCATGGGTAATTTTTGGGCAACTGTGTTCGTGTTTATAATAAAATTCCTCAAGAAATTACTCAATTAACATAAAAGAGATTTAAACTTGTTATTAAACGCACATTGATTAGAAAAGCATACTATAAAATTAGCGATTTCATTGTAGAAAAAACAATAGTCTGGAAATAATCCTCTCTGCACATGCATTTACTGGCTTTATGAATAACATAACATAACATAACTTCACGCTGTATCCCCAACGGGGTAGCCAGAGAGGACGGAGCGCCAGGAGTCGCGGTCCTTACACACCTCTTTCGCTTCCTCAAATCTCATCATTCTCCTCACACATTTTCGCCTAGGTATGCGAGTGCTTTATGAATATTGTATTTTAAATAACTATTGCAGAATTATGTTGAAATAATGATACCTGACTGAGTTTCTTCTCTCGAACCGAACTAAAGTGGATTTGACGTTCAAAAATATTGGGTTTAGTTGAATAAATTTATTTGACTGACTTTGAAGTCACGTTTTTCAAATAGATGGGATGAAAAAATATCCTAATAACCATACCTTTTGCTGGTTGGCGATTGAGGTGTTTCTGCCGTTAGGCTACGTGCAGTGTCACCATATGCTGAGATAGAAGCTGTAACAATAAAGTAGCACGAGTATGCTTCATTATATTTATAACTTATAAAATAATATATTACTACTATACAGTCAATATCATATATTATTCAAGTATTCATACCATCAGTTTGAGAGCTGATTGACGCTTTAACAAATGAAGGTGTTCCTGTCATTAGGCAATGTGCAGCGTCACTGCATGGAGAGACAGGAGCTGCACAATAAAGTATATTTTGTTATGATATATAAAATTATTAATTGTATAACTATGGTATCAATTATCATATTGTTCAAGTATCCATACCTTTGGCTTGAAAGCTGGTTGATGCTTTAGCAATGGAAGATGTTTCTATCATTAGGCTAGGTGCATCACCACTGCATGCCGAGACAAATGCTGTAACAATAAAGCATATTTATTATTATTAGTAACCATGGTATTATATAATCAATTATCATAATATTAAAGAATCCATACCTTCAGCTTGAAAGCTGGTTGACTCTTGAACAAAGGAAGGTGGTTCTGTCGTTTGACTAAGTGCAGTATTACTGGATGTTGAGACAGGAGGTGTAACAATATACTTCATTATGACCTATAAAATATACTGGAATATACATTCAGTCAAGAAACTATCGGGAATGGATGATTTGTTAATGGTTCCAATTTCAATTTTTTGTTGTTGTTAGATTGGCACAACTGTTTTCCATTTTGGCGCGGAGTTTGAGTTGCATCTGTTATTTAGATTAAATACAATGCTGTTTTTAGTTATATCATTCTAGTGTGCATTGCGAATTTCATAATGGACAAAAACATCGAACAAAGAGTTAAATTTTGCATCGCCAATGGAATTTCGTGTTCGGAGTCGCTGAAAATGTTACAGAAGGCTTACGGTGAATCGACTTTATCAAAAACACCTGCTTATGAGTGGTACAAAGCGTTGAAAAGCGGTCGAGATGTGATGGAAGATTTGCCTCGCTCTGGTAGGCCATCAACGTCTGCAACTGAAGTTAACATCGCAAAAATGAAGGAAATAGTGACTGAAAATCCTCATTCAAGTTTGAGAGAGGTAGCCGCCGAACTTTCTGTGTCTTACAAGTCGATTCGTACCATTTTAAATAATCACTTCGGTATGAAACATATTGCCGCTCGGCTAGTCCCAAAAGACATGAATTTTCTCCAAACATTCAATCGCATAAGAGTCGCTGAGGACATGCTAGAACGAGTCAATTCCGATCCAACATTCATGAAACGCATTGTTACTGGTGATGAGACGTGGGTTTACGTGGGATGAGGTTTGGTTTGGTTGACCAAAAACTCAACAAATACCATCGAGCAACCACCTTATTCACCAGATATGACTCCAGCCGACTTATTTCTTTTTCCTAAACTCAAATTACCACTTCGTGGCACCAGTTTTCATTCGGTAGAAGACATAAAGGAGAATTCGAGCACTGAACTCAATTCCGGAAAAAGCGTTTAAAAATATTTTGATGATTGGATTATTCGTTGGCGTAAGTGTATCGTTTCCGAAGGAGCATACTTTGAAGGTGATAAAATAAATTTGGATGAATTACTAATATTTCGTGTATTATTGATCTTTTCCCGGTACTTTCTTGACAGAGTAGTACAACCATAATACTAGTGCATTATCATATTTATAATAAAGTATTAATACAATCAAAAAATAGTAATACAAAAGCATACCACTAAATCTTGCAACCTTTGGTGAAAGTTCTTCATTTTTGAAATAGATGTGATCGGAGTGTTTCTTTCTAGATGGTTGCTCATATATATTTGCTGAAATAATAATGAAGTATTAGTTGCATTCGTAATTCAAAATTCATAAAGATCTATCTAATTTAGCTAAAGCCATTTTATTACACGGTTCCAAAAGAAATGTACCATAGTCTAGATGGCTTCGTATGATAGAGTTATATAGGAGTTTTTGAGTAAATGGGTGGGAACCCCACCAAACTCTTGATAGAGATCTCAACACATTAATGTTACGTTCACATTTATCGCTAATATAATTTAAATGATGGATGCCAGATAGTTTGGTGTCAATATATACACCCAGGAATTTAATTTTTTCTTGAACTGGTATAATTTCCTCTCCAATAGCAACCTCAATATCAGGAGTACGCCTCTTCCTAGAAAAAACAACCACATTGCTTTTAGAGGGTGAAAGTGATAGTCCATGATCAGTGAGCCATACGTTCAGATAGTGAAGAGCTGAATTTAGGCGACATGAGGCATCTGAGAACGAAGGAGATGAAACATAAAGGGCTATATCATCTGCATACTGAAGGACCTCACAGAAGCTATCAACAGATCTGTCCAAATCCTGAGTATATAAGCTGTACAAGAGAGGACTCAAGACAGAGCCCTGTAGCAATCCCTTCCAGACAGTTTTAGGTGGGGTTATGGCGTTCTGAGTACGGACAGTGATAGTACGGCACATGAGAATACTGCAAATGACGTTTACCAACCTCACAGGAATACTCAGCTGAAGCATTTTCTGCCTGAGTAGTGGAAGATGGACGTTGTCGTAAGCAGAAGTGACATCCAAAAAAGCACCAATAACATGTTCCTCGCGGGAAAACGCGAGTCGGATGTCAGACGTTAAAATGCTTAAACTGTCCATAGTACCCTTTCCCTTTCTAAAACCAAATTGAGACTTAGAAAGGATATCTCTATTTTCCAACATCCATTCCAGTCTATTCTTGAGCAGGTGCTCAAGGATCTTACACAAGCATGAGGACAGAGCAATTGGGCGATAAGAAGAGGGATCCGAAGGATTTTTGGTTGGTTTCAGAATAGGGATGATGATATGATTTTTCCAAGGTTCAGGTATTAAGCTAGTTTCAAAAATAAGATTAATGATATTTAGGAAATATATTTTGGAAGCTTCCATAGATCTCTTAACAAAAGAATATGGGATACCATCAATTCCAGGGGAGGAGTCATATAAATGATCTAATACGCACACTAATTCTGCAAAAGAAAAGGGGTCATCCATAGCATCCGAAGATCGAATCAGAAAAGGAACAGATGGAAAACAATCTTCAGAAGGTACATAAGGTGGGGCAAATCTATTAACAAATTCATTAAGCCAAGATGAGGTATCATTGGAGGACACATTATGAGGATCTGAATGGATACCACGAAATTTTTTTATATTTTTCTAAACTGTAGATGAAGAAGAACGAGGAGAAAGGGATTCACAAAAAGATTGCCAGCTCTGTCGTTTTTTTTGAGACAGGAGTTTTCTAGTACGGGCACAAGCTTGTCGGTATTGCAAATAGGTATCCATGTCTAGATTAAGAGAGTACTGAATCTCCGCCTCTTTACGCTCACGGATGCTAGAAGAACATTCTGCATCCCACCAAGGAGGAGAGCAAATTCCATTACGCGATGAGTTTTTTAAAGGGAAACTAGAATTAGCAGCCTCTATTAGGATGTTAGTATACTCAGAATATGCATTTAGAAAATTTTCAGTAGTGACAGTAGGTAATAGATGAATTTTATTATTGACGATTGTTACAAATTCGTTCCAGTTACCTGCAGATAATCTGTATTTTAACAAAGGAGGAACCTGTAACTTCTGTGGGGCGTGATGCATAAGGCTGACTAGAATGGGAATATGGTCACTACCATAGGAATGAGATAGAGTTTTCCATGTAAGACGCGAAGCTAAATTAGAGGATGAAAATGTTAGAGCTAAAACACCCGGATGTTGGGTTGGGGAAACTTTACGGGTAGGCGAACCATCATTTAACAGACATAGGTCCAACTTATCAACGACTTCAAGTAAATGATAAGATAGGGAGTCAGTGTTATGGGAACCCCAAAGAGTGTGCCGACAATTAAAATCACCCATGATTATAAGCGGTCCTTGTAGGGCAGAGAGAATAGAGTCAAGTTCTGAAAGGATGCTGATATCGGGATGGGGAATATAGACAGAGACAAACGTGATATTTAATGACTTAGCAGCCACAGCGTGAATACCAGGAGAATGTGACGGAAGTGAAATTTGAGAATAAGTAAAAGATCTTTCGATAAAAAGGGCACATCCAGCCTTCCCATCTTCTCTATCATCGCGGAGACATGAATATCCAGACACTCTAAAATGAGAGCCCGGTTTAAGCCACGTCTCCGCGATGGCAAAGACAGCAGGTTTATAATTATTAATAAGATGAGTAATTTCATGTTTTTTATTGCGAATGCTTCTAGCATTCCATTGAAGAATATGGCAAACTTGATCCATTATTATTGATGATAGATAACAGTGGGCGCAGTAGCTCTGTGACATTGTTCGGTAAGACATCGTTAAATTTCGATATAATGTTTACTAATGTAGAAACAAGAAGTTCAATCAAATTATCATTAGGGGACGAGTTAACGGAGTGTGACATTGCGCAGCCATTTGACAAAACTGAAGGTGGTGAAGAGACAACAGAGCTATGTGCTTGTACATCATAGGAATTGTAAAGCGATGATTTAGGGTGGCGTTCGACAAAAACAGTTTTCCTAGTAGATCTGCGGAGTGGTAGGGAATTATTAGATTGGGATTTATGATTGCTTACTAATGGAGTAAGGGGATTTGTGTCAGATTGGGTGCCCACAACAGTATCTGTGTAAGTCATACGCCTTACCGGGGGGTACCTTACTGCTGCTTCAGTGTATGAAATATTGTCTTCAGCCATTAAAATTTTAATTGATTTCTGTCTTGAATATTCAGGGCATCTTTTATTTGTGGCGAAATGGGTTGCATTGCAAAACAAACAAGAGGAATCAGTTTCAGCAATAGGGCAACTATCTCCTGTGTGAGGTTGAGCATATTTATAGCAACGGGGCTTGGAACGGCATTGAGCTTTGACATGACCATAGCGGCAACAATCGTAACACTGAATGATTGGCAATTGATAGACTTCAACATTGATTGCTGTGTTGTAGCAATATATTTTATTGGGAAGGACCTGACCTTTAAATGTAATAACTACGGTCTGGGTTGGGACCCACTCTGCAACGCCATCTTTGATTGTCTTTCTATTGAGTCTACGTGCTTTAACTATTGGGCCGCAACCATTAGGACACTCTAAACCCGATACTAACTCTTCCATTGACCAGTCTAAAGGAATATATTTAACAATTCCCATACGCGAGATTTGAAACCGGGGTATTTTAGCCGAATATTTATTATCTGCTAACAGAGGGTTTTTTAAAAAATCGTTAGCCTGGTCAGCTGTTTTAAATTCCACTATCACTCTATTGCGGCCCGCCTGCTTAATACCATTAGTAGCAATACCAGGAAAGCGATGTTTGTGTAGAAATTGGGCAAACTTAAGTATACGGATGGTTGAACCAGCGGACTGATCGGGTTCTGATCTTGTAATGTGGACTATAAAAGGCCCTGTGTCTAATGCGCTGTAGTTGAAACCATTCTCTGTGTCAAAACTTGGACTCACGTAAACATGCTGAACTGACGCGGACGGTGGTATCTTTTTTTTTGATAAATCCACGGATGGATCCAGTGGGCAGTTACTTCGGCGTTTTTTTAATCTATTTTCAGCCATTTCCACGTCAACAGGAACGTTTTCGCAATTTAATGAGTCCAACCTTTGAGTTGGCGGCCCTCCACCCCAATCAGGTGGATCGTCATCTGAACTCAACATTTAAACACGTAAAAGGAAAACTACTTACTCAATAAACATACACACCCTTCACCAAAACACACAACACAGTTATAGGAGCTCAAAAAAAATATTAATAACAAAAAGGTTAATAATGTCAATTTGCACGTGCGTCTCAACCAAGACAAACCGAAGCAAACCTAAAACAGAATTGATTCACAGAATTACACAGAAAGGTGACTTTAGCAATTGAAATTAGAAATGCAAGCGCGATAAAGCCACTGTCATCTGTCACAAATGACAATATGACCACCGCGGAGAAAAGTAGTGCGCGGGGAACGAGGTTCAATTTCGCTCCGCCGCGCCGCTCTAGGCCTTTGTTTTTTGTATGAAAGTGAAACAGGTGTGGCTGCGCGTTTGCCGCTTTAGCGTCGTGGTAGAGTAGGTGCCATTTTCAGAAACATTTAATGTATTTTTATTTCTGTGTGAAAGAAAAAACATGAATTTTTTGAGTCGTAAAACAAAAGTTATTGGGGATAATGTTTAGTACAAAATACTAAGAGGTTATGAATATTTTAAAATCAACCCTGTAGGTAGATTTTTAACGTGTATAGTTTTTTACAGCTCTTTTATGCCTATATGTAATTTTTTTTTATACACTGACTGAAAAAACGTTTACGAAACAACTGGCTGGTACTTATCCTTAATTTGCAGTAGTTTAATTTTTTTTTCATAATCCGTTTTTTTGTTTATAGACATGCTATAATCATAATTTTGTTAAACTGAAAACAATTGACGTACTGCAAAAATCGATGTTTTTTCAGTTTAACAATGTTTAAAAACTAGTATCATGTAAATTAATTCTTGTTACTGGCAACTTTATCAAAACTTAAAAAAAATTAAAGTGACATAATAAATTAACCTAACTTTTCAAGTCTTTTCTGACTCAAGTCTCAATGGAAGTCTTATGTTGTCTATAAATTATCGAAAAATCATTACATCCTGCTCGCTGTTAACAAAATAGTTAGTGGAAAATTAGTATTTAAAAAAGCACGACCTTACAATGTCGTCGCTTTTGCGATCAACAAAATTTGTACGATACTTCACTGGTGCTGCGAGAACATTAATTTTGAATTCTGCTAAAACAGCAGAAGTCAACTTATCAGTTAACCCGAAAGCTTTATGTGCTGCTAACAAGTAAGTTATGCCTCATATTTTTACAGGAGTATGGGCAGTTATATTAAATGGAGTGTAGGTACATATCTGATTCTTTGTTCCTTTTTGTAACCTAATAGAATTATTATCGGAACGATCACTTTTGTCTCCGTCGTTGGATATTTATTTTTAACTATTCAAAAGTCTTGCAAAAAACAAATTCTCTGGTGAGACTAGACCTCTTAAAAAATATATAAAAATAATACTTATTGTAATAACTGCCATTAAGGTGCTTATAGGAGCATAGGAGCATGTTCATAAGAAATAGAAGTAACAGCTTATCTTCGACCAGCATAAATTACGCTAGTGTCGTTGATGATGAACACAGGGATACAATGGAGCAAAGGAGTATACCAACAGCTCAGGATTCTGACAACCACCAGAAAAGCCACAGGAAATGGCAATGTGATAAAGTACCTATGAAAAGACAAAAAAGAAAGGATACAAGCCCTATACAAAATATAAACGAGTAAAAAATGAAGAATGCAACTACAGTCACAATACCAACACAGAACATGTTTGAAATCTTCAACAACGAGGAGAACACTGAGCTACCTAATGTGGAGAAACCCGTGAAGGAATACGTCCCTAAGCCCGAACCTATCTTTGTGACTGGAGTAATTGATATTAAAGCACTTAAAGAAGACGTTAATAAACTGGTAGATAGCAAACTTTATACTCTAACAACGTTGAGATCGGGACATATAATTAAGTTAATGCCTCATGATATAACAACATATAAAATCATAAGAGAAAACTTCACTGTCAACGACATATCACATTACACCTACCAACTCAAGAGTGAAAGAGCCTACAGGGTGGTTTTAAGAGGACTCCATGCCACAGAAGACACTGATGAAGTCAAAAAAGAATTGGAGAAAGAGGGACATGAAGTCAGACAGATAATAAATGTACTACATAGAGTTACTAAAAAAGCTCTCCCATTATTCTTCGTAGACTTAGAACCTAAATCCAATAATAAAGACGTCTTTAACATCAAATATCTGAATCAAATGAAAGTGACATTTGAAGCCCCATATAAAAAGAAAGAAATTCTGCAATATAAAAGATGTCTACGATTCGGACATTCGAAAAATCAGTGCTGCAGACCACATAGATGCGTCAAATGTGGCAATGACCATCCTACATCTTCCTGCAGTAAAACACCTGAAACTGAAGCCACTTGTGAAAATTGTCAAGCAAAACACCCTGCTAGTTATAATGGGTGTATAAAATACAAACAATATAAGGAAAAAATACTCAAAATAAAACCTAAAATTAAAGACATACAGGTCGAAAATAAGGAACCAAAACAAGATTTAAAAAGGAACGAGGCAAATGCAATTAACTGAATCTTGCAACAACAACCGCTGAAAAAAACATACGCAGAAGCAATGCAAAATAAACATATAGAGGAACAAACGAATACTAAAACCATCATCAATGTGCTTGACACAATGTTCGCTAAGTTGCAACAAATCATGGTAAACATGATGGACAAAATGATGGACCGAATGGTCCAGCTTATTACGAGTCTAGCATCAAGGGCCTCCGTAGTTTAAGATTAGTTACGTGGAATGCCAATGGCTTGATGGAGTGTCGACAAGAACTTCTTACATTCCTTCAAACGGAAAAAATAGATATAGCAATGATCTCTGAAACAAGATTCACTAACAGAACACATATTGCATTTAAACATTATAAAGTTTACACAACAAACCATCCCTCGGGTAACAGTCATGGTAGCACTGCAATAATTATTAAAGAAAATATTAAACATCATATCCTGGAGAAGTATTCTACTGAAAAGATACAAAGAACTATCAAAGTCACAATGCACAATAATACAGAAACAACCATTTCTGCAATTTACTGCCCACCAAGACATACCATAACAAACCAGGACTTTGGCTCATACTTCTCCATGTTGGGTGCCTGATACATATGTGGACGAGACTGGAATGCGAAGCACACGTTTTGGGGATCTAGATTAATTTCCCCCCGAGGTAGACAACTCTACAATACATTAGAGTGCAGGAACATGGAGTGTTTAACACAAAGAGAACCAACTTACTGGCCAACTGATCAAAACAAGATTCCTGATCTACTTGACTTTTTCGTAACATGCAATATTAACAAAAATTATATGACCACTGAAGGATGCTCAGACCTTTCCTCCGATCACACACCTGTTATTTTAAACATAAACTCATCTGTAGTATTATTGGAAACCCCAGTGGACATATACAGTAATAAACATACTAACTGGGAATTGTTTATAAACATTGTAAATTCGGAGATCAGGCTTCATCAGTCGGTAAAAACTGTTGAAGATATTAATAAAGGAGTGGAAGAATTTAACAGAATTGTATGTAATGCTGCTATAAATTCAACCAAAGTACGTCGAAGATTACCGCCCAAATTAAATGAATAAAGTATAAAGTAATTAAAGACAAAATTAAACAAAATTAAAGTCCGACGTGATTTAAGGAAGACATGGCACAATACTAGATATCCAGAAGACGAAGCCGCTTTCAACAGATGTTCTGAGGAACTAAAGAACCTTATTAAAATCTTTACCAATTCTAGCGTCCAGTCATATCTATCAATACTTACTCATACTGCAGATTCTGGATACTCCTTATGGAAAGCAACGAGAAAACTTAAGCGTCCTAACGATCAAGTTCCTCCTACCAGAACTAGCAACGGACTTTGGGCCAAATCTGATGAGGAGAAGGCAACCGCTTTTGCGACACATCTTAGCACGGTATTTCAGCCCTTCCCTGAGATGGATCCAGCACACAGCTTAAAAATAGCAAGTTACCTCAGAACTGCAAATCAGATGTGTCTGCCTCTAAAACCTACCAGTTTCGGCGAAATAGCCAAAATGATAGGAACTTTGATTGAAGGAAAATCGCCTGGTTGACGCAACACTTTTGAAAAGACTACCAAAGAGAGGTATCCTGGCATTGGTTAAAATATTTAATGCTTGTCTACGGTTTTCATACTTCCCAGGTCAGTGGAAAATTGCACAAGTGGTTATGATACTCAAGCCTGGAAAATCTCCAAATGAAGTCGCCTCTTACAGACCGATAAGTCTTCTCTCAATAACCGGTAAGCTCTTTGAGAGAATTCTGTTAGATAGGATGACAAAACACTTAACTGACATTATACCAAACCACCAATTCGGCTTCAGGGAGAAGCATGGTGCCACGGAGCAAGTACATCGTGTTGTTGACATCATGAGTAGATCACTAGAAAGGAAAGAGTTCTGTTCGGCTGCCTTCTTGGACATAAGTCAAGCCTTTGATAAGGTTTGGCATGAAGGATTACTTTACAAAATTAAAAAATTGCTTCCCCATTCTTTCTACCTTGTTCTACAGTCATACCTCAAAGATCGCTGCTTTCAGGTTAGAATTAGTAACGAATTATCAGATCTACTGCAGATAAATTCGGGTGTTCCACAGGGCAGTATACTTGGACCAATTCTGTATACTATATATACCGCCGATCTTCCAACTACAGATCAAACCATAATTGCTACATATGCCGATGATACTGCTATTTTATCCTCACACAGTAATCCAAATATGGTCACCAAACATCTACAAACACATCTCTGTCAAATGGAAAGTTGGCTTAAAACTGGAGAATCAAGGTAAACCAAAACAAATCCTTGCATGTTACGTTTACGCTCAAAAGAGATACTTGTCCACCTATCAAACTTAACCACCAAGACATCCCTCAAGCGGACCATGCAAAATACCTGGGCATGCATTTAGACCAGCCATTCCCAAAGTGGGCGATAACGCCCTCTTGTGGGCGCTGCAGGCCTAAAGGGGGGCGGTAAGAGACCCAGAAAAAAAATGGGGGCGTTGTGTAGAGGTCTGGGGGGTGATTTGTAATTTCATTTAGCTAGGAGGCATCTTAGACAAAGACTGCATGAGCTCTCGACTCAGTAGACAAAATAAGTTTGGGAGCCAGTGATTTAGACAGACGCCTTACGTGGCAAAAACACATATGGTCGAAAAGAAAACAGCTGGATACAAAACTGAGAAGCATGTACTGGATTATTGCCCGACACTCACGACTCAGCGTAAATAGTAAACTGATGGTATATAAAAGCATATTAAAGCCTATTTGGACTTACGGTATCCAGCTATGGGACACAGCAAGCAACAGTAATATCGAGATCCTTGAAAGATTCTAGACTAAAACACTGAGAGCCATACTTAATATTCCTCAATACATCAGTAACAAATACATTTACAACGACTTGAAAGTGAAGACTGTGAAACAGGAAATAGCCGAATATAGCATTAAATATCAGAAAAGATTGCGATATCACAAAAACGAGCTCGCATTAAGACTTAGTGGTGAGGGCAGTTTGACATATGCAAGACTGAAAAGACATGGTGTCCCTAATCTCATTAGAAGATTCACCTGCACGGAGTAAAAGAAGCCTAAGTGCTCTGGTACTCCCTATATCGATAGGACAAGTCAGATAAAACCAATATCAGATACTCAGATTGGCTTATTGTTGTTCAAACAGATCCCCATGTTGCAGTAAAAACAGCAAAAAAAAAAAACAAATTAAAATGCTTATTGACATGTCAATAACATATTTTTTTAATGAAGACTAGAATACCTAACACTAAGGTACTAACCACCAGAAGTTGTTTTTATATAAAAAGGGAGTTGTTTTTAGTAAAACTTGAAATCTCGTGTACGTACAGTGAATGCTTTCTGGTTATTGTAGTATGTATATCACTGTTACCAAATCTTCAAATATTGATCCTTTGATAAACCTCAGTTGTTAATTGTATACGTTTTTTGAAATACATCTTTGAAACTTGTCATCTTTAACCAGCAAGGTGTTATTACTCCTATCTCCTTCTCCAAAGCTCCCACTTAAAGCCGACTTGTACTACAAGCCTTCCTAAATCTTGCTTAGGACAATAACTACAAAGATATACTTAACAAAAGGAGTTAGAAACGAGACCTATTTACTCACAATTCTGTTGATCATGACATCTGATTCAGGTGATGAATTCAGTAAATGATATGTACCTTTTTAGCTATTTTACAGTTACATTTCAGATTTTAATCAAATTATATCTCTATTATTTGGTACTTTCAGTACAACTACATCAAAGTAATTTTAAAGTTGAGTGACTCACAAAAAGTCATTACATTTCATCCTTTGTCTATACTAGTCACAGACCACAGAACCAGACAAACTACCCTAGAGACATGAAATGTTTACGAATTTGTAAGCAAACTATTCTGTCAAGGTTAGAGGAATGAGACGTAAGCGGGCAGCACGGAAACGTCACATACTCAACAAAAAAGTGATGTACTCGTAAATATACATCTTTAACATGCTTTGTAAATAATAATCTAGCATTATACTGAGAATTAACTTCTTTGACTGGTTTCACTTCGAGACCTTTAATTCTGATAGGTTTCAGGTCCTGTCCTTTCCTTCTATTTCTGAAAATAACTATTTGTGTTTTCAGAGGATTCAGTTCAAGTCCTCAAGTCCCAGATAGCCCGTCTGCAGCCTGACGGAAGTCCCTACAAACAATTTGCAATCTAACCTAATATTGTTTTGTTATCCTCATATCGTTATTGTACAAAAGAGCAATTGACAATAGTAGTAACTTAGATTACACTACTCTAAGACTGTCTTAATGGCCATATTGAAAACGAATCTAGTAATTTCCAGATGCTTCCCATTACAAGCATCACCCCGTCGTCTGAATATGCTTACATATGAATATACTCCGATATCATTGTGCGATGTTACTGCATGTCCGCAGCCCGAGAGGTAGTACCCCCACTCACTGATGCCTCTTCTTTCTTCTCCAGCTCTGCCTTTTTGTATGGTTTTGCTCTTGTGGCCTCAGGTGTTTTTGTAGCTCCACAACTCATGTATTAGTTGGACAGTGCACTCTCTTTTACTGCAACTTCTATTTTCTTGGGGTTTCTTAATAGTTTCACCCTTACTTGAGTAGCCTGGAAGTTAAGCCACTTCGTCGCTTCCTCACCCCACCTCTCCTCTACTTCCAATGGTAATGCGACTAAGAGCCTGCATCCCGTGGACATGATCTTTCTATTGAGTATCTTCCACTCATTCGTACTTAGCTCCTCTTTCTCATTGTTCTGGCGTATGAGAAGCTGGAGAGGGTCTTTACAAATATCCTCCTCACTCCCCAAAATCCAGATAGATGCCTTCGCTCTTTCTAACTTCCTCGCTACGATATTCGTATCACCATGGACACCAAAGTCGCAGTTCATCAGCCACTCCCCCGGCTCCATCTTTATCAATGTCAGAAGAAAGAATCCCTCCGACACCAACCCCGACTCCAGATCGTAAAATTTTCTATTGACATTTTAGGATCTGGAGAGACTCTGGAGCTCTCCTCTGGTCCCAGGAGTCGCTTCTTTCCCCTTCGCTTTAATAACTTTGTTATCTACAAAGAAAGGTCCCCCACCCGCTTTATCAGACCAGGCCTAGGCCATCTTTTATTGCAGTGGTCTGGTACCTCCACTTTGCCTCATTCCCAGAGCACTTCTTTGTGGTGCCCAGGATTCTATTAAAACTGAATTTAAGGTATAGTTGGTGCAAGCGAGATATCAGTTCCTGAAATCGAGCTTAAATAGTTGGTGCAAGCCACCCTTAGTATTGTTTAAGATTCCTACATGTACTGTACATAGCGATGGCCAGAAACGAAACATCTTTCTACTTGCACTTGTGATCTTACCTAGATAGTATTTTATTTTAATAATGACTTATTTTCTTTCTTTTCTAGTCATTTGTATTATTATTCTTTTAGTGTTTTAATGCGAGACTATGCAACATCAAAGAAGACAGAAAGTTTAGAACCTCTACTTCAAAAACTAGATTCGGAAGTAAAAAGATACGGACGGATAACAAAACGAGATATAGACGAGATTTTTGATGAAATACATGCAAGACATGATATTACCAGCTCACAGTCATTATTGGTGATAAGATGCTGTGGTATGTACAAATTAAAATTTTTATTTGCACTACAGTAGTTAGTGTTTATTATGAACAAAGCATTAGTCTATTCTTCACTTTTCTAGCAGTACCATTAACATTAATTTTTAGTTTTTATAGTGTTAAAAATGTTATGAAATTCGATGAAAAATATTTTTATTAAGCTATAAATTACAATTAATATTAACCCACAATTTAATATACATTGTTATATAATATGTATGAACATATGTGTATGATATTCTTTTTAGAGTGTCAACCAAACTGATAATAGAGAACCTTTATGGTTTTGTCATGTCCATTTGTCACAGGTGATTTATTGTCAACGGGCGCATACACACGCGAGTACGCCTCGTGGAGGCTCTTGCACAAGCCTTGGCGAGCGGAGGTTGCGAGAACGTTAGCCATCCACACTCTCAATTCATTCAGTTGATCCGGTGGCCACGTGCTCAAAAAACCGCTCATCTTGTCTCCTGGAGAGTGTGGATCAAGCTTAATATAATTCAAGCTTGTTATTAATCACACTAAGCATACATGGGTTGCAAACTACTTTTATCCTAGTCTATTAGTTTCGTGAAATATTTCTGTTGATTTATTTATATAACTAACTAAAAAGGATAGATAATATTATAATTTAAATGTTTGTAAAATGCTGAATTTTTATTAGCAACAATTATTATAAAATCAAAAAATCTCAAAAAAGTAAATCGAATTGGGGAAAATGGGTATAAAACCAACTGCCTAGGAAACAATATTCGACTTTCTATACTATATTTTAAAGTCTAAACTATATTTGACTATTGATCGACTTTCCTCAATGGGCAGCGATTCATCCCTGGACTTTTTCAATAAGACCCTTAACACTTTTTGTTAATAAGGTTCTTAACGGGCCTTATTAACAGGTTTATTAGACTTGCTTTATTAACTGGTCCTATTAATGAGGCCTCTAACATAAACCATAATAAGCTTTTTGAGTGGTTTTTCTCAAAAAGATAGGGGCAGCCATCAGAAAAAAAAATACATTATCATCTCACATACACTATATATTATAAAATTTATTTATTTATGGTATGTGTGTGACACAGGTGAACTAGTTCCAGAAGAGCTGCCAGAACAAAGAACACTGCTTGTTAAAAAAATATGGGGTGTACTAACAGAACGTGGGATCCCTATGGACATCTCACATTACAATGCTTTACTGCGGGTGTATCTAGAAAATGAGCATCCATTCTCACCTGCTCAATTCCTTGAAGAATTGGAAAAGAAAGGCTTGCAACCTAATAGGTAAAATAAATCTTTATTTTACAAGTAGGAAGTAGTCAATGAGTCATCAAGCAATAACTTTTAGCTTTGGCTATGAAGACTGTAAATATATTTTTTTAAACTTATTCACTTCAATAAATTCAACGAAAGCATTATTTATTTATAAATTAATTGAATAAAGATTTAGATTATTCAGTTTAAGATAACCTCATAATAATATAATACATACATTATATTAACAGTATATTAAAAGTTAAAAAATAATATGCTTACATTTTTTCATGAGAGGATTTCACTATCCAGTAATATTATTTCAAAATCATAGTAGTATAAGAAAATAACCAAGATAAATGTATACTATGCGTAAATGTCAACAGACTGCTATTAACTTCATTATCTGATTTATTAAAACCCATTTTGTGTCAGGTTTTGTTCTATTTCAGATCCAATTTGAATATGTCTTTAGATAACAATAACACTAAACTTACATTTATACAGGGTGTTCCGTAAATAATGGATCAACCTTAAGGGAAAGGTAGAACACCTAATTACCTAAAACCTATTTGACTAGTTTTAAAAAAAACCTTAGGGTTACCGAGAATTTTGTTTTTTCATTATTTTGACCATTTTCTCCGCCAGGCTTCAGTTTTTTTAATGCCTTGCCTTTTAATGCCTTCCAAATGATAACATTTTTTAGATCTGATTTTTGTAAAATATTGCTGAATAGTTAGCTTATACAAGGTGTTACACGAGTTCGGGTAATGCTTAAAGCGCGATAGAACACTGAAACGAAAAGTGCGATTATTTTTGTTTTAACTGTTAGGATTTCTGAAATAATTACTATCGAAGTTTTACAAAACAATCGACATAATTTCTTAAGAATCCCATCCCTAGTGATCAGCTGTTCGTCAAGTTCAAGGTCATCAACCTCAAAATCATAGATTATATTTTTTCAGACTGGGGACATTTGTAAGTAATTTCTGCCTAAGCTTTCGTGTGCAAGATGTAATTGCGCTATTTGTATTGAACAAACTATTTTGACTTTTTTAGTGTCTGTATGTGATGTTATGTCTGTGTCTTTTGCGTTGCAAGGCTAATAAACGAACACCTAACACTAAAAGATGTAATTAAAGTTTTTGCGGCAAATTATCTTAATTACATTTAGAATATGAAAATTAAAGTACGGATTGTTACGCTTCGGCTTTTAACGATACCGCACTTATTCCATAGGAACGCGTATTATCTAGCTGTTTCACACAGACCCATCTCGTGTAGTTTAATCTTTGTAAATACCAGGCAATTAGAATTTGGCGCTATTTTTTCAAAGCTTTTTATTTTTTTTACATGGGTTCCGTATAATAATTAAAATATAAAAAAAAAGGCCTTTACAGTTAACGAAGAACAAAATAAACAATGCAAATAAGTAATTGAACTCTCTTTGCTCAGCAACATCAATTAGGCATCCAAGTTACATTGCAGGATACTTTGTGACATTTTTAAATTTCACTTTCATATCAATCAAACGCATCAATATCGAATTTCGGAAGACAATAGTTTTCATTTCATTTCGGTTAAAATATTTATCGTATCTTATTAGCTTACGATAGAAATACCGTTGTTGTAGTTGTTTTCTTGAGTGTGAGTAGAGTAGTGAATACCTACCAAACGCAGCAACGCAGCCATTTTTCGACGGGCGAGGTTGTGCGTAAAAGACAAAGGACGACACTTTGAACCTCTCCTCTAATTTTGAATTACTTACAAATGTACCTACCGTTTTTGGTGTAGGTGGTTTGTCTATTTATGTAGTGACTTAAAACTTTCCTTCATTGATTTTCGAAAGTAATCAATAATACAAAGCAATTATCTTCTTTTTTACATATCCCTTACTTTACTGTTTTAAAATTAATAAATTCATTTCGCATTAAAATTATTTTGAAAACGGGACCCTAATAGTATTATGGAGGGTTCGATATTCCGGCCTCTCAACAGCTAAATTGCACAATAGCACAACCCACAGAGCACAGCTAAATTGCATGCTCTCCTGGTATTTGGCTTCCTAAATAAATTTTAAGGGTTCCGTACTTTTGCATGATTTTTGATAAGTATTGTTCAATTAGTTAATTATCCGGATAATCACATTTTCAAAATAGTACTACAAAGTAATGTTGATTTTATACATTATTTATTTCTTATATTTACTTATGATTTCTTCGCGTTACTTTTATTTACAATTAAAAAGACGTACAATTTTTTCTTTCATAGATGACTGTTTATTCATGGCTATTATTTATTTCTAATATTAACTTATGATTTGTTCTCGTCGCTTTTATTTACATCTAGCGACCCGCCCCGGCTTTGCACGGGTAGAATAAAAAAAAAAATACAGCCCATGTTACTCGCTGATAACGTAGCCTTCTAAGGTGAAAGAATTTTTGAAATCGGTTCAGTAGTTTTTGAGTTTATCCATTAACATACAAATAAACAAAGTTAACCTCTTTATAATATTAGTGTACATTAAAAAGACGTACAATGGTTGCTTTCAAATAAAAAAAAAAAGCACTCTATACGAAATATGAGTTTGAATCTTTGAAGATTCTATTTTTTTTTTTAAATATTGTATCGAGTTTTTTAGTATTCGAGTTTTTTAGGTATTGTATCGTATTTAAAAAATCAGTTTCTTAACTCTAAAACGGCAAAAATTTTGGTTTTCCAAAAGATTTTTAAAATGTGGTTCCATTGTTAATACGGTTATAACGGGGTCATGGTACTCATCGTGTTAATTTTACATTTCTGTTTTTAATCATTGAAATTCTAGTTCCGAACGCCTACTACGAAATCGAATGTAATTAAATTATAAAAATTTAAAACGGGACCCTAAAAATGATTAGTTCTCCCCTTTCTTATAATACACAAAAACTATAATACCAAATTGCACACAAAATATGCACAATAATTTCATTGGTTTGCTTCGACCAATCGCAACTGTTTGTCGGTATCTTTGACTGCCGGAAGGCGGAACTTATTATTTTAGTCAGAGCTCTGAGCTGTTTACGTAAACATCTAATTTTTATTTATTTTAATTGTGAGTGAAAATGTGATAGTACTAAAGGAGACTACTATGACATGATGCTGTGCTCGGAGTCATTAAAGGAAACTTGTGTGCCGCTTGTCGAATTTACGAATATCGGTTTTGCCTCAACAAATCAGAAGCAGATGGGAGGCTGCTTCTATTTTTTTGGAAATGTTTCGCAAGATGACACAACGTTTGCATACCGCTGATAGTGTTCTCAGTTCTACTAGAGAAGGACTTTCTGTCACACAAATGTAGACTTCGAAGAACAGATAGATATTAGAACACTACAACTGTGCCCAGAAGTAATAAACGAAGCGCTACCGCCATCCTCAGCACGAATCACATGACCGTATGGCGGATTCTAAACATCAATTTCAATATATCGGAGCGAACCGCTTTGTTTTGAACGGCGAGAGAGACAGCTTTTGTGACTTAAAGAGTGCGTGTATTATTGTATGTGTTAGTGCGATTAATCGAACGGCAACTTACGTGTTCTTTCGAAAGGATGCCTATTTCCCTGGATGGGTTCAAAGCGGTTGCATTGTGAGTCATCGAACTTTCAGTATGTATTTCACATTATTAACTATTTACCTTTAGCGATAGGTTAGTGCGCGTTATAATTGCAAGCAATAGGTAGGTATGTATAGCAGGCCGCGGCGTGCCGTCGCCAAGCAGCACAGATTGTGAGAGCTACTAGACACGCATCTGTACAATATTTCAACGCTTATTATTTATTAAATAGCTTTTATTTATTGTATTCGCGCGATAAAATACCTAAACAGTAGATACATATGTACTTTGTAACGGGCGCGAGCCACTTGCCGTCGGAAAGTAGCAGAACAGTATTTCAACAAGTATTTTTATTAAGTAGCTTTTATTTATTTATTAAGTAACACATATCTGTACAGTATAACCACACCTATTATTTATTAAGTAGGTTTTGCACATACATATCTTCACGCTGTATCCCTAACGGGGTGGTCAGAGAGGACGGAGCGCCAAGCTTTTCGATTCTTACATACTTCTTTCGCTTCCTCTAATCTCAACATTCACCTCACACATTTTCCCTTAGGTATGCGCATACTTAGGCGAAGTATCTTTTATTTTATTTTTTTGTTAAGTAACGTGCGATTTAATTGCTTACAGTAGGCCTAAATGTAGCGGCCGCGAGCCGCTTGCCGACGGTACATATAGCTATCCCTATCTAGCTGTGGGCGTGGTCCGCTGGTAGCCTGGTAGATGCCTAGCAAAGGAGGTAGTTAGCTGGTAATTCACTACTCCCTGGGGTTGTATATGGGTCATGAACTCAAAATAGTGATGCCGGCAGTGTAGTCGATATTTTCATTTATCATTAAAATTATTTAAATTTTATCAAAATAAAAATATCACAGGAGGACTTTTGTAACCTCATAGGTGGACTCTCTACTTGACATGCTACAATACCTTTCCGGGATTTGGTGGACTCGTGTAACACCTTGTATAGCTTAATAACGATTTGGTTAGCTTATCTTCATTTCTAAAAAAAAGAAGACCACAAACGAAGAAATTATTTTTTACGGATTATAATAACCCAAATTGGATAAATTCTCCTGTAAAAAAAATGTACCACACTGAAGTGGCCCATTATTTTAAAACCTTGAACATTTACTAAGGTTTCTAAAATGGTATAAAACTTTTGTCTAGGCCTTCTCATTACAAAGTTATTGCTATTAATTACAAAGTTATTGCTATTAATCTGATGAAGGGGCTACATCACCAAAACTTTTAATTTAAAGAAAATTGTGTAACTGTGTGTTTATCAGGTTTATTATTATATGTTTTGTAATCCTTTATCTGCGTGATAAAATTGCTATAGGACTTAAAACAAAAAAAAACTGGAAAGAAAAACAAAAAAATACAAAAAAAGTATTTATTACTAAAAAGTTGTTTTGGAAAGAAAAACATAAAATTATAAAAAAATTATTTATTACTAAAAACTTACAATAGGTGTTCGAATTGTTTTCCCCTTGCTAAAATACACACCCTGCATCTTTTTATGCGTGAAGCCCTTAAACGGCGTATGAAATTTCTACGGTTAACGGACTCCACGGCAGCGCTTATATGCTGGCGCAATTGGTCTATTGACGTGATTGAGTGTTCGTAAACCAAATTTTTAAGGCATCCCCAACAAAAAAATCCAAGGGATTTAGTTCGGGAGACCTTGGCGGCCACGAAATCGGTCCTAAGCAGCCGATCCATCTGTCAGGATAGGCTGCGTTTAGGTGTCGCCTTACTGTCGTTGCATAGTGTGCGGGACATCCGTCATTTTGTAGCCACATCGTTTCTGTAACATCTTCCGGGACATCTTGCAACAGTGTGGGCAATTCATTTTGTAAAAAATGCAAATAATAATCTGCAGTTAGAGTCCTGACATCCTTTTAGGTAATTAAGGTTGATCCATTATTTACGGGACACCCTGTAGACTTTAAATAAGTTGTTGATTTTTAAGAGATTTACCATTAAAAATTAATAAGACCCGAAAATGTGAAGACAATAATGTTGCGCCTGCATCTAGGTAGCTCAATAGTACTTTGATAAAAATAAATATTGGTCTTATAATAAAATGCAAAACAAAGAGGACAAAACATGTTTTGGCTTAACGCATGCAGTGTTAGATTATGCAATGAAAGTGATCCAAATTTAGACAAATGATTAAGAATATAACTTAATGTAGGTAAGTAATAAGTATCTCATTTTACTAATATATACCTAATTATTTAAGGGTCACTTATCAAAGACTCATGTGGCGCTATTGTCAAGATGGGGACGTGGATGGTGCTACAAAAGTTTTAGAAAAGATGAGGGAATTGAACATGCCTGTTTCTGAACCTGTGTTAAATGCCTTGGTAATGGGTCACGCTTTCCATGGTGACACTGAAGGAGCAAAGGCTGTATTAGACACTATGGCAGGGGCTGGACTTCAACCAAGTAACAGAACTTACGCACTGCTTGCATGTGGATATGCAAAACAAGGGGATATTGATAGTATAGAAAACGTCATAAAAACTGCAACTGAGAATGATGCTTACATGACTGATAAGGTAATCCAGCTTTGTCTTTCATAATTATAAATTACAATATTTATTATTGCTGAAGTGCCTACTAAGGAAATTAATTCCTAACCTTTTTAAAAATACTTATATTCTTAAGTTTAGATGTTCAGTAAAATGACGTAAATATAATATACAATTTCTCATCAGAGTGGATGGAGAATGGAACAAGTACACAGTAGTGTACACAGAGTACTCAGTAGAAATAAATGATAATCCATTGTCTTTATAGATTTTATCCCAAAACCAATTTTTTTCACCTATATCCTGTATGAGAAGATCAGCATCTATCACATTCTTTCTTTGTTAGACCAGCGGAGTTATTCACAAACGTCGGAAACTCGACTTTCCGTATCCGACAGGAAACTTTTCGATGATTTTGTCTAATCGCAATTCACAAATCCGAAACCTTTCCGAAACGACATGATTTGACAGTTCATTTCGGTACGAAACCTTCGGATGCTTCCGACGACTTTTTAGTGTCGGAAACGTTTCCGAGACGAGTAAATTAATGTAATATGTGTATAATCGATGACGTATGTCGTCAAAAATCTAGACAAATTGCGTGCGTGTATGTAATCTAGACTTCTAGACTAATTTCGTGCCCTTTTTAAATACATGTCTAAGGATTAAATTGCCTTATATTTTTATAACATATTTTATTAGTTACGCAATCAATAGCTAAACATTGTTTGAGGTATTTTTAGAAACTACACCAATCAAAAATAAAAACGCTATTGTAGTTATTATTAATTTTTACTAAGCGACATCTAGTATAATTTATTTGAACTTGTTGAACGCACAGACGATAAGCACAGACAGTATAATCCGTATTTATAAAGCCCGTTTAGTTCTTCGAATGTAAGTAAAATAATTTACAAAAATGTTCATTCTTAAAAAATTATGAGTAATTTCTTTGTCTAAGTTGTTTCTCTGTCTGTTTAAAATGATATTTTACCAAATACATTGTGATTGTCAAAATGTCATACGTTTAAACCACACTAATATTTTCTACCAAAACGAATAGAATTTCTACCATTTTGTAACATGGTTCATAAATGCATTTTCTTTCGGAATCGTTAAGTTCTTTCCGATGAGATTCCGATAGAGTTTGTGAATAGCATTTTTCAATCCGTCGGATTGAATTTATCCTTTCCGACGATCGGCCCTTTCCGCCACGGAAAGTTTTCGAAGCGTTGTGAATAAGGGGGCAGCATTCAAATCCAGTATATAAATTAATATAATATATAAAATTATAATCAACTCTAGATTACATAGGTAATAATATTTTTCTTATGTATAATTACAGGATATATTAGACATTATAGAATATCTTGCTATAGGTGGCCATGGAAACAAGGCTGAAAAACTTTTTTCACATCTTCAAAAAGGATTTGGCTACAATCAAGATGTATGCAATTTGGTGTTGAAACTTCTTAACAAAGGGCATGAAAAAACAGCCAAGGAGGTTATGAAAACAATGTTAAAATCAAGTAATCAAGATGATACACCTTTTAAAGGTGCTTTCTTCATAAAACAGTTACTAAAGCTTAACAAGTCCCCAGAAGACATAATCAATTCCTGCAGAAATCTAAGAGAAGAGGGCATAATAGCAAATTCGTTCTATATTGCCACTGAGGGAGCATTACAGCAGGGACAAACAGAATTAGCTTTAAAACTGTTTAAAGAACTGCAAAAAGATGGCTATGAAATTCGATCACACTACTTTTGGCCTCTGTTAGCCCAGAAAGGTAAAGAAAACGATGAAGAGGGCCTATTACAAATTCTTCGTGAAATGGACAATGCAGGAGTCCCTCCTAACGGAGAAGCACTTAGAGACTATGTTATTCCATATTTAATCACAAAAGATAGTCCACAGAACATTATTCTAAAGCTTCAAATTGCTAACGTTCCTGTTATTCTCAGTGCTAGGAATCTAATGGTTGAATTATTAGAATCAGGTGCTATACAAAAAGCTGCCGAATTAGCCCTTCGTTATCGTCCTAGAGGCCAATACTCTTTAGTAGGGCGACCATTAATTCTAGCATTGAATAAAACCCAGGATATTGACTCATTTGTAAATATACTACATGTAATTAGTACCAATCCTCAATCCCTTCAAAGTGATGTAGAAGCTGCCGATGATGAAGTTCAAAATGGTGACAAAGTAAATAGTAAAGAAATAGGCCGTATTGTGAAATCAGCTGTCACAAATTTAAGAACTCCTGAATTATGTGAAAAATTACTTGTCGCTTTACTCTCTAAAGGTCTTAGAATAAGTAGCGAATCTGCAGAAGCTATAGAACAGTATCTCGGCAATAATATGACTACAAATTTGTCAGAGCTACTTTCAAAACTCGAATCATCTGACTTGGAATTGGTACCTCTCGAAAGTCCCAGACATATTACTCCGCGAAACTCATCTCAATTGGAAAAATTAGTGACAAAAATAAAAAGTCAAGGTGGTAATGTCAACCGCATGCAGAAACAACTTCTATTTGCATACATAGATGAGGGCAAAATTGACAAAGTTGAAAGTTATCTCGAAGAATTAGAATCAACAAAGTTTGAACTCACTCCGACCGCTTTAGCATCTTTGTTTGAATTTTACTGTGAAAACAATGACATCACTCGTGCGAATGAAATCAAAGCAAAGTTAAATGCAAAATATCCTGAATTTTCTTTAAATAAATTCAAATTAGTACAAATGGCGTATGCATTAGTAAGAGCGGATAAATATGATGAAGCCATTCAATTTCTAAAAGATAACAAACCAAGCAGTGATGAGGAAAGCCTTGGATTTAGATACAAATCTAAATGTTGGCAATTATTGAACAGTTTTGCGGAAAGCAAAGATGATGCTAAAGTAAGTTACTTATATGGAACTATTTTTGGTTTACTATACTATACTAACATCAAATTAATGAATTTTTGTACTTTGTTTTTCAGGTGAAAGAAATGACGAACATTCTTATTGAAAATAACTATATTGAGCCAACTAATATCATATTGGGACCAAATATAAAAGTGCATATATTGAAAGAAGATATTGAGGGTGCTCTTAAAGAGTTTGAATACTGTTGCAATCAATACAGAAGTACACCATGGAAAGGCGAGTTAATGAAAGCCTTGATATTGAAAGAAGACGCTACTAAATTGCAGTGGTTGGCAGACTTAAGCACTCAGGTATGATATACATGGACTCTATTTCCCCGAATAGATAGGTAATACTATAACTACAATATAATATAATACAAAGGACTGTTCTTGAAAATGAAACTTTTTGTACTTAATTAAACAAGCGAAATATAGCAGTTCTTGTCTTTAAACTCTAGGAGTGAGCAGGTGAGAGGAGATGATGCAATTGGATTATAACTTTACAAACTAGTGGTAATTATTTCCGAGCACTAAAAGTGGTACTGAAATCTTATCCCTTCATCGCCACTATTGGAGTTTAAAAATCTAACAATTTCTATATTTTTTTAGTGAAATTTGAACATTCTTTCGTCATTGTGTTAGTAACCTATCTTTCAAATACTTGGTTTCAAGTTTAAGATGCAACAAAAAAACTTAGTCTTAAGTTATATTTCATAAATAATGAAAGTTCAGTAACATGTCTGATGTTATGCTTTAAAGAGCAAGGTGTTTAGAAAATGTGTTTCTATAGTTTATTCAGGATTTTGGTTCTCGATAATATAGCTTCTGTATTAAAGGTGCTAGTTGACCGCTTATGTGGAATAACTAATATTTATATTATTAGTTTAAATTGGTGGTGAAAATTAACAGCTACTATATGTAATATTAATAGCTAAAACATTGATTATATTGAGATCACATATTTATGTGATCCCAATATAATCTATACTACTATCACTAATTAATCTGTGCTACTATATAAATCTCTAGCGTCTGTCTGTAATTATAATTTTATTATCAAATTTTGTGATAGATAGTATAGTCATTTTATGACTCACTGACTTAGAATCTACCATTTTTAAAATTTTTGTCTGTCTGTCTGTGTATGTATGTCCTTTTATAACTGAAGAATGGCTTGACCGATCTTAATGAAAATCGGTATGTAGTAAGAATATGTGAATGCGCTCATGATAGGCTACATATTTTTAAGAAAATCTACCTTTAAAGGACTGAAAAGGGGGATGAAACTTTGTATGGGGAAATAGTAAACTGCTAAACTGATTATGATGAAATTTGGCAGGGAGATAGTTTGAGCTCACAGAATGGACATAGGATTTTTTTTTTCAAAAACCTTTTTCTAAGATGGTGAAAAGAGGGATGAAACTTTGTATGGGAAACGCTAAATTTTGGTAGTGAGAGGTTCGGTGATAAGACTTTTTTTTATCAAAAATACATAGGCTACTTTTTTTACCAAAAAATCTGTGAAATGGGGGACGGGAGGGAAGGGGGACGAAACTTAGTACGGGATATGCTAAACCGCTATTATGATGTAGTATGTATATAATTAAATAATTATTGTTATTATTAATTATGGTTATAGTTAGTATTATTGTAAAAATGAAGAATGGAATGCAGAGCGAAAGTGAGTGGTAAAAGAAGCATAGGAAGACCAAGGCTGACTTATGAAGATCAAATAGCCAGTGTTATCCGACGGAAATGTCAAAAGCACTCGCATATCTAGGCGAAAATGTGTGAGGACAATGATTAGATTTGAGGAAGCGAAAGAAGTATGTAAGGACCGCGACGCTTGGCGCTCCGTCCTCTCTGACTATCCCATTAGGGATACAGCGTGAAGATATGTATGTATGAATGGATATAGTTTGCTACCTGGCAACGCACATAGGCTAAACTATCCTTAAAGGGGTGAAAAGGGAGATGAAACTAGTGAGAAATGCTGAACCGCCGAAGCAATTGTGATGATTGGTACAGAGATGTACCAACCATCTAGTATAACCAGATAGTATGTTCCCGGAGCCAGTCTTAGGCTAGACGTAGACTTTTTCAAAAACATTCTTTAAACATACTATGCACATGTACATATAACCTAACCTAATCCGGGAAAGCAACGAAAAAATAAGTCGCTGGTACAGCTAGTATACATATAATAATATAATCACTACACTACATTATAAAACAAAGTCTCCCCGCTACGTCTTTCTGTCTGAACGCGATAAACTCAACAACTACTGAACGGATTTTCATGCGGTTTTCACCAAGGGACGGAGTGATTCAAGAGGAAGGTTAATGTATGTAATTCATTAATGTTTTGTGTAAATTGCTTGAAATATAACGATGATTGTTGAAGATGTGAGAAAAAATCAAGCCAATTGGGAGCTTTCATTGAAAACGCTGCCTAATCTCTTTGAGATATAACAACTATGTATGGTGGAATTGTTCCTCTTTTATAGGCCTACAGAAAAGTCCGGGATAGTATATGTCTCTCTTTTAAGGATAGCTTACTATACCCATTGTAATGTTAAAAAAATGGTCACATATAACGTGGTAATTGGAAAGCTATTTAGATGGATACGAAATTATCCTTATCAAATTAAATACATTAGTTACCTTAAGCATTTCATGCATATTATAATTTCCCTTTACACCACACAATTTAAATTAATATCTTAGGAGTTACCGAAAAATTAAAACTATCGCGCGACACCGCTGCGACACGCGCTATGCAACCGCCCTCGCCCACTTGCTATGCAAGCCGAGCGGTGAAGCGCGTATAAGACTTAAAATAGTTCATTTAAACCATTTTTTAATCTTATGTACCATATTAACTGGCTGGGGAACTGGTGAAACTGTTTCTATGCCAAGAATTCCGATCATAGCCTGCCTTTTCAGTTCAAACGGCTCCAATTTCAAATTAAATTAACGTTTGGAATAACTATTAATAAAACACAAGGTCAAACTTTAAAATTTGCTGGAATTGACTTAACCACTCAATGCTTTTCAGACGAATAATTGTATGTTGCCCTGTCACGTGTAACATCTAAACATAATATTTTCGTTTTTACACGTAATCAGGCAGAAGTTATCAATGTTGTAAACAAAAAAATATTTTAGTTTGTTTTTAACACGCTTTTTATGTATATATTCTTTACTTTTTCAAATATTTGCGAGATTGAAAATAAACTACATTAACAATACTCAAAGTACGATGAAAATATTGTTACATTTAAATCTAATCTACATGTTCGACGCAACAAGCTGATATGACATTAAGGATAGAAAAAAAAATGCAGGTATACCATATATGCTCTGTTACCCGTGCGAAGCGCAGGCGGATCATTAGTAAATAATAAATGAAACACTGTAAACTGGAATTTTGGTTGTAGTAGTAGATGCATTGTTATACGTACTATCTATAATAATTTATAGTTAATTATTTTAAATAACTAACTGACACAGAAAAACCACATAAATTCATGTTTGCGCAGTTTTTGTTTAAAAAATGTGTTACAAAAAGAAAAAAAAATTAAAAAAAATATTAATAATAATTTTATCTTTCATTTGATCCCAATAATTTGAATTTGATATTTGACCAGTAATATAAATAAATAAATACTGTTAATAGGGAATGTACCTTCAATAGCCTTAAACTGTTTCTGTGAGTCATTTCTAATTTGGACCCTAAATGAGTTGCGAATATTTTCTAAATTATTATTGGCTATTCTTCGCCACAAATAATTCATACTATGCGTTATATAGAGACGATGACCTCAGATTGGCAGCTGGCCATATTCTGCTAACATTCTATAGATTTCGCATTTGCCTTCAAATCGCGATATCTAAAATTCCACACGCAAATTAATATTTTTTGTGTAAATAGATGAATGTGGAAATCTTACTGATAGACGTAATATTATATACGTTATGTAAGATGAGTTAGTTTTGTAAAAAAAAAAATATTGCAATTTTTATTATTTTTTCTTGATTATTTTGCTTGTATTTCAGATACACGGCGAAGTGAATATTTTACACGATTTAGTGTTAGCGTTCGTGGAGTGTGGTCGTTTGAAACAAGCTCGTCGCATACTCGAAACACCTGGTTTGCAAACAAGACAGCGACGTTTGCAGGATGCTTGTCAGCGATATGTCGAGGTACATACTCTTATTTTTACTTTCAATAATTTATTATACACACGACACAAAAACATACAAACACATATAGAAAAATATAAGTAACAGTCTCAGCTAAAACAAACTTGTGCTCTTTTCTGGAAATATAAATTGTGCAAGAGAAATAATAATTTAAACTTATATTTAAAATTAATATATTTCTCTTTAAATTTACTTTACAGATATAGTATGTGCCCGGGGACAGACGTAGGCTAGACGTACACTTTTTTTCAAAAACAATCTTTAAACATACTATGCATGTACATTGTACATATAATCTAACCAGATCCGGGAAAGGCACAAAAAAATTTTTCGCGCAGACGAAGTCGCGGGTACAGCTAGTACTATATATATTCTCTAGTTGTTTAGTCATAATAATCTCCACGAATTACACTGTTTGGCTCCAAATTAGGCTACTAACACTTGTACTGTGATTACCATACATCACACAATAAAGTAAATAGCAACAAGTACCACTCAGACTTATAAAATAATTTAGATTGGTTGTATACATTTCTTCACGCTGTATCCCTAACGGGGTAGTCAGAGAGGACGGAGCGCCAATGTTGATTGGTTCTTTTCCTAAATCAATCTGGATGAAAATCATACCAAATACCCTTGACTTGACTAATAGCAGACCATAAATACAGAATAAATATTCATAATTCATGAGATTTGAGGAAGCGAAAGAAATATGTAAGAACCGCGACGCTTGCCACTCCATCCTCTCTGACTACCCCGTTAGAGATACAGCGTGAGGATATGTATGTATGTAAATATTCAAAATATATGTCATAGTTTAATAAAATACACTGTTTTCCAATAATGAGGTTACTGGATAATATTGAATTTCTTGCCTGTATAGTTGTATCGTTTATCAGGAATTGCTGTACATTTTATTTTGTTTTAGTGTTTTTATTTAAATACATTAATTTATAAACAGGTGAGTAACCTGTTATTGGTTTACAAATTATGACTACTTACTATATCTATCTATACAAAGAGATAATATTGAAGTAAGTCTGAGATTTCGAAATATTTTCTTTTTCAAAAGCTTACATAGTTATTTGCACAGTTCCAAAATCCCAACGATATCTATTATTTAAGTACTGGATTGAGTTTTCGAAACAATCGCTATGTGCCACTCAACTGCGGCTCCGGGGACTACACCTAGCTCACTTTCAATACGACGCTTGCGCAGTGAACAACGTAGCGTATCGTACTTCATTTCATATTTAATGCACTTATGTAATGCTTTTACAATAAATAATTAAAAAATGAATGCTGAGATTAACAGCAAAATATACATTTAAAATGGGTTTTTAATGAATTGAACTTATTTTATTATACATAATATTAAAACGTCGTGAGCAGGTCTTGCCCATTGGGAGCGACGATACGATAGCACTGTCTCACTCTTAATTGCGGCGAAGCGGCCGTTTCCGCGCCCCGCAGGTTATTACCTAAAAATTTGCAGACAGCGACAGCCACGCGATCACTGCGCGACCGGTGACTAATTGTTATAAAAAATTGCTATCATGTATGACGATTGCGTGTCTATTATTTCGTGACCGTAAAATGCACTTTTTGCGGTAGATTTAGCGCCACTGTACAAATTATTGCATAAATTCCCGTTTTGACAGCAGATATCGGAAAGAATGAGTGATGAAACACTGACGAAGAAAATATACAGAGCGAAAGTGAGTGGTAAAAGAAGCCAAGGAAGACCAAGGCTGACTTATGAAGATCAAATAGCCAGAGTGTTAGCAGACGGAAATGTCAAAAGCACTCGCATACCTAGGCGAAAATGTGTGAGGAGAATGATGAGATTTGAGGAAGCGAAAGAGGTGTGTAAGGACCGCGACTCCTGGCGCTCCGTCCTCTCTGACTACCCCTTTGGGGATACAGCGTGAAGATATGTTATGTTATATCGCGCAATATTGGCTGTCGCAAGCTAACTGCAAGTTAGATAATAAGCGTGCCGATCTGCCATCGCGCAGGAACACGATTATTGTTTTGATGTATTCTTTTATATTGTATAATTCAAAGCAAAATCCAAACACGCCTTTTTTGAATGTTTGTTTGTCTGGACTAATCGCCGCAACGGTGGAATCGATTTTGACGGTACTTTGGCATTGAAAAAATAATCTGAACTATTTTTATCCTGAAAAACTAACAAAAAAACATGAAACCGCGGTGCACATTTCGTTTGAATAAAATCGCTTCTTATTTTTAATTTACAGGAAGGAAAATCTGAATATTTAGAAGGTCTTCTTGAAGCGACGAAAGAATTATCACATATAGATCGTACAAATATCTATCATCATCTACTTGTCACTTACTGCAAAGCCAACGAAACTGACAAAGCTCTTGGACTTTGGACTTTACTGCAGGAGGAAGGTGAAGTCCCCAGTGATCAATTTCTTATGACACTAGGCAAACATCTTAAAGCGCAAGGGAGGAAAGTTCCTTTCGTGATACCACAAGAAGGAATTACAACGCCAAAAACAATTTCAAAAAAGAGGGAAAATACTAAAAATCTACAAGAAATCAAACAGTCACCTCCTACACTTACAAAAAAAGAAGTCACTGAAAAACTCGAATCCTTAATCAACAAAGGAAAGGCTGGAGAAGCAATGGATTACACATTGCAAGTTATCGAAAATGGTGTCATGCCAAAATCTAATGTATTAAAATACCTATTGAAAAGTTTGGCCAAAGAAGGTGATGTGGAAAAGATACAATTATTGAACAAATATTTAAATGAAAGTATGAAGAGAAACGTGACTTACGACGACAAGTTAACACTAGCGATATTCATGAAGGGAGAGGGAGTTGCGCATGTAGAAAATTTGTTACAGTCTGCTCAAGCAGCCAACACAGAAGAAGATTTAGAGCAAGTAATAAAAAAATTCCCACGAAGCAACGCTCTAGCCTCGATTATGGATAACGAAGAGGTTATTAGTAAATGTAAGTACTAGTTACATTATTTCGTTGAAATAAATTACAATAAAAATATACGCCTTCGTCACTTCAATAGCCTCATTCATATTTGCTTCTTTTTTAAACTAAATTAATGTTGTTTTGGCCTTTGATTTATTAAGTGTGTATCATTTCCTGGAAATGCAGTTTTTGTTGCAACAGAATTTATAGGAATGCGAAATGGCATAAAAAATAAGTGAAATATAAAGTAACTAATTAATCTGTCTATTACTTTTAAAATTTGAAAAAAGAAACAAATTTTTTGTCTCATATTATTAATAAAAAAAAGAAAATTATGATTTTCTAAGTTTACTAGAGAACTACAAAAGTCACGTTTGTGACTAACGCACGGGAACGTCGCATGATTTTTAATTCAACTAAAATTAACAAACAAAGCTATTGATTGTGAAACAGTAGTGTATCACTCAATTTTTACCTGTATCACTACAAAGGCACGTCACTTAACATATTCAAATTAAGGAGGGAGCCTACTTCAACAAAAAAACACATTTCGACACAACTTCTTTTCACTAAAAATTACAGAAAAGTTGCAAAAATTATAGGAAAAAGGTTTTATTTACTTAATTTAATTTAATTTGTATCCAGATAGATATAGCTATTACTTTACGTTAGTAACTAATTACTTAAAAAGAAACAAATTTTGTGTCTCATTATTCTTCACATGGTTCTGTGGTGGTCTAGGGTTGGTTATTGTACTGAGGTATAACAATTAAGGTAAGTTCTTCAGGAAAGTCATGGTTTGAATAAGTACCTGCAGTTTCTCAATAATGAATTCAAGATCGTCAGTGGATATTTCATAAGATAAATCACCAATTAATATTTCTCAGGAAAACAAAAACGCTTTCACGACAAAGATTGTTAAATATTGAGCTGGCCTTTGAAGTTGGTTGTCACAACAATTTTATACCGGGAGATGGCCATTCGACAATAAACTTACATTCAATAAGGCTATTAGGAAATAATTTATAAATATAAATATAATTCCATAAAAGACTCAATGCGAGACAGATATATTTAAATTGAAAGTATGTAAGGACTGCGACGCTTGCCGTTCCGTCCTCTCTGATTACCCCTTTAGGGATACAACGAGAAGATATTGTTACGAGCTGAGGGTAATAAGATGCCGGATAAGGGTGCAGAGTTTATTTTTCCTTCGTACAAGTAGATGTCAAGGACACGCGAACTTAATTACGGCAGTTCCTAGTCTTCATAGTCGCCCTCGAAGTAGATACTCGCGTAGTAGTCACCGAAGGTACACGCTTCACTCAATAAACAACGTTCCCGAATCGCAGAGTTCTTCTATCCAAGGTCGTCGCAGTAGTCTTCGTAATTCGCCTCGATATATCGCTTCAATCGATAGTTGAGAAACACTGACTCGGTTTTTTTTTGTTTTTTTTTTTGTTTCTGAGAGGCGAAATGAAACCCCCGCGGGCTACCCAGCCGGACTCTACGCCGACTGGGGAGTGTCGGACTCGAACCGACTAAACAAAACCCCTCTTTGCTGTTAGCCCTAGTGGCTTTTACAGCGTCACAGGTCGCGTTGGGGCGAGCGCTGAAGGCGCCCTGCCAGATGGTCGACCGCCTGAGGGTTCCTCCAGCCGAGGGATGCCTCGTATGGAGGGCGGACCTCGGGCTCAAGGCGTCGCCAGGGGAGCTTTCCGCACCTGCGTGCATCTTAACGGGCTTCCTATTCGGGTGAGGGCCGGGCCTCTAGCGGACCCGGCCGGCGAGACGGCTGAGGGCCGGTTAGTGTGCCTGGTGTTCCGCGTGGCAGTTTACAATGTGGCTTAAGGCCCGCGTGTGTGCGTGTAGAGCTAAGTGATCGAGCTTCTAAACGTGAGACCCTACGGGTGTCGCGGGGGTCGTCCTCGCCTCCGCCGGTGGGGGCGGTGCGGTCGAAGTGTGTAGGTTGGCATGTTCGAGTTCGAACGTGTAATGTCGTCGTCGCTGTCGCCTAACACATGTCTAGGTCTACGATAGCGTTTGCGGACGCGGCGTTCGGGGGTGTACGATGACGCCCTGACCACTAAGGGATTCGGGTGTAAGGAGGAACGGTGAAAGAAGCGTTGGGACGCCTCTTTTAGATGTTGAGTTATAGAGGGTAATTCTAGGTCGTAGTGCAGATCTACGTTGCGCACGTAAGGAGGGGCACCGGTAGCCCTGCGCATGAACCTATTCTGAATAACTTGGAGGGAGTTGATGTGAGAGCGCGCAGCGTGAGCGAATGCTACACTGGCGTACGTCATGATAGGCCTGACGCACGTCTTATATAAGGTAACTTTATGTCTGAGGGACATTTTGCTTTTAGCGCAAATGAGCATGTTGAGACGACCGAGGACGAACGCGGCGCGGTCGCGGACCGTTTTGATGTGTTGGCCGAAGGTCATGGCACTGTCAAGGGTGACTCCTAAGTATTTGACTTTCCTAGTCCAAGGGATATCCTGGCCGAAAAGTGTGATCGTTCTGAGAGTGTTAGCGCGGCGGGCGCGGCTGGTCGTCGTTCCCCTCGAGAAATACACGGCGGCGCTTTTCTCGGGGTTGACTTCGATTCTCCAAAGACGGAACCACTCGCCTAGGCTCGTGACCGCGACTTGGAGGAGTTGGGAGACTCTGAGGCGACTCCGGTCTGATGTGAACAGAGCGGTATCGTCCGCGAATAGGGCGAGCTCTACACCGGGGGTTTTGGGGACGTCGTTCGTGTAGAGCGAGTAGAGCGTGGGCGATAAAACGGAGCCCTGTGGGACGCCTGCCCTGATGGGGCGGGGAGAGGAGAGCACCCCTTCGACTCTATAGCGGAAGGAGCGGTTTGACAAAAAGTCCCGTACTATGCGTACGAGATCGTCAGGCACGCCGAGCCGGCGCAGCTTGTACACCAGCCCGGCGTGCCAGACTTTGTCGAACGCCTTCGCTACATCGAAGAAGAGGGCCCCCGTGCCTATAGTGCGACTCGGGCGGTTAAGGCCCTCCAGGATGTGTTCCGTGAGGCGGTGCACTTGTTGTATGCACGAGTGTTTGGCTCGAAAGCCAAATTGCTCGTCTATGAGGAGACCGGAGGTGTCTAAGTGGGCTTTGAGACGAGCCAGAAGGACCCGTTCGTAAATTTTCCCTAGCACGCTAAGGAGACTGATTGGGCGATAGCTATTGGGGCTACTGCGGGGTTTACCCGGTTTCGGGATTCCGATGACGATCGCTTCCTTCCAGGCGGCTGGAAAGACGCGGTTCGCCATGGCGGCATTGATAATGGCTGCTAAGAGCGCGAGAAGGCGCATAGAGAAAATTTTGACTACTCGGTTGGAGATGCCGTCTCTACCGGGGGCTTTTCTAGGTTTGAGAGCCTTGACAATGTCCTGAACTTCGTCAACCGTCGCGGGTCTGAGTTGGCAGGGGGCGGTCGCGGGCGGTAGGGAGCCTACTTCGCGATTGACCATGTCTAAATGATTCTGATCTACAGGCTGAGAGCTAGGTGAGCATTGGGCCTCCAGAGTGTCGGCCAAGAGTTCGGCTTTATCTACATCGTCGAAAGCTGTCTGTCCGTTCGGTTTCGTCAGGGGCGGCATTGTTTGGAACGTGTCCGATTTGAGAGATCGGGCCAACTTCCAGTAAGCCTGGTGCGTCGGCTCGATCTCTCGCATGAGATCGCTCCACCTGTTATCCCTAAGTTCGGAAATTCGGTATTTGACTTCGCGTTGGAGGGCGCGTAAGTTGCGTTTATTCGTTTCTGAGGGAAACGAGTCGTAAGCGCGGGTCGCGGCGTTCTTGGCTCTGATCAGCCGACGGATGTCTCCGGGGAGCTCCCAACGGCGGTCGTTCGCCGCCGGGACCTCACGGGAGCACGCGGAGACCGATTCGCGGATGTGGGCGGTGAGCGCGTCTATCGCCGCGGTTGCGTCCTCGGCGGAACGGATAACGTCCGGTATCGCGTTAAGCCGCGGCGAATTCTCAGCGTTTAGCGTTTCGTCTAAACTCTGCCAATCCGTCACGGTTTTTGTGAGCGTCCTAGTGTCTATCATAGGTCCTAGTTTGAGTAATACCGGCCTATGGTCAGAGTCTAACTCGTGTAACGCCTCTATTGAGTGCAGCGTTAGAGCTACGTTCTTTAGAAGCGCTATGTCGAGTACGTCCGGTCTGTGTGTTGTAACTCTGGGATAGTGGGTGGGCGTCATGGGGGCGATAACGTCAAAGTTAAGGACATCGGTTAGTTCGTCTAAAGCTCTGCCATTTCGCGAGCTGGTGTGCGAATTCCAGCGACGATGTTTAGCGTTGAGGTCGCCGGCGAGTATGACAGAGTCGTCTAAATTTAGGAGGGCCTCTAGATCGCTTCTAATTAGCGCTTTACCGGGAGGGAGATAAACTGACGCGAGTGTGACAGGCGCGTGCCCCGTGAGGGCCACCCGGCACACCGACGCCTCTATGTTGGTGAGGGCGGGCGTATCGATCGGAATGCAGTGCAGGGACCTTCTGTAGTAGATAACAGTGCCGCCTTTGGGGGCGGGCACCCTATCGTTTCGCACGATGTTAAGCCCGGAGAGGCCGGGGTCGCGATTTCTAGGTTTCAAAAAGGTTTCCTGCACTAGCATTATATCTATTTGGTGGTCTCGCGTAAACTCGTGAAGAAGATCGCGTTGCCTGCGGAGTCCGTCCGCGTTAAAAAATGAGATTGAGAGCCCGCGCGGTTTGATGCGCGCGGAGGGAGTTGTCTCGTGGGTGCCCGGTTTTATAACCTACGAGGGGGCGCCGTGAAGCGGCTTAGGCTGTCCAGAAGGGACGCGTGTTCGGCAAGTATGATGAGCCGTCCCATCCCGTCGCTACAGTCGCGGATTTTACGCGCGACTAATTTAATTTCGTTAAGGTTGACTTCCTTAACGAGGTCGGCGAGCATTCGGATGTCGCCGAGGAGATCGGACGCCGGCGCTGAAGGAGCCGGCGCCGCTGGACGCGTTTGAGGCGCGGGCCCCTTACGCCGCGGTTGTTGTGCTGGCGTTGGCGCTATGGTCTCTCGGGCCGGTAGAGCGCGCGCGGGCGCGGATTTAGTCGACGCTGAGGGCGCGGGTTTGTTCGGCGCTGAGGGCGCAGGTTGAGTTGGCGCGGAGGGCGCGGGTTGTGGCGGCGCAGAAGGCGCGAGTTGTGACGGCGCGGAGGGCGCGGGTTTGGCTGGCGCAGAGGGCGCGGGCCGTGTGGGTGCGGAGGTCGCGGTAGGGGCGGCCTTAGGTTGGGCTGGGTGCGCAGGGGGGCCGCGGCGTTGGCCCTGATGTGCTCCGCCGGCTCGGCGCGACTTACCCCCACGGCGGCGACGGCGCGGAGCTCTCGGGCATCTGCGATAGTTCGCGGGATGTCCGAGCTCTCCGCACAGTACGCAACCGGGAGGGTCAGACGTCTCCGGCGTGCGGGAGCACTCGGGGGTGCCGTGGTCTCCGTGGCACTTGACGCACCTAGGCCGTGCGAAGCAGTTGCGGGCCGAGTGCCCGTACAATTGGCAGCGGTGGCATTGACCCACCGTGCCGCGCTTGTGCGGGGCCTCTACGGAGAGGCCGGAAATCCTACACACGGATTTTATGTGGAAAACGGCCTTTCCCTCGGGGGAGAGGTCGAGTACGACCAACACGAGGTCGAAGGCCTCCTTCGAGCGAGGCTTGTAAAGGCGGTGGACTTCACGCGCCGGGAGGTTTTGCGACTTAAGGTCGCCGAGGATGAGCTCTTCCGGGAGCTCCTTGGGGAGGCCGCGGATGACCACGCGAAGCTGGCGCTCCTCCGGGAGCGCATAAGTGTGGAAACCTATGCGCTCCGAGCGTAGGAGCGCTGTGAGCTCTCGATGGTCAGCCGGGGTGGGGACCTGCACCTTAATGCCCTGTGCAGTGTTGCGGGCGGAAACAAATTTTATGCGGCGCGCGTCTAAGGCCCGAGAGACCCTATCCCACGACGCTTTTTCTTGAATAAACACCGGCGGCGGTGTTTTGATCTTTTTGTTCGGCCAGAGGGGCCGCGGGAGCTCCGGAGGCCTGAGGGGCCGCCTTCGTCGTTTTGGGGGGCGGGCTAGGCGTGTCGCCTTCCCTCGGGGAATTCGCCCGCTTCCTCTTGACCACTAATCGCCAATCGGCGCTCTTAGTGGCCTCGTCCTCCGAAGAGGAGGGAAGCGCTATGTCCATTTCCTCTTCGGAGTCCGAAGCCTCCGTCGGGTCAGGGGAAGCGGGCGAATCGCTAACGGGGGCCGGCTTGGTTGGTTCGCGCGGCGGGGGCTTCGCGACTGTAGCGGCGGCGGAAACAACGGCCGAGTAAGACGCGGGGGTGGGGGCGCGGGGCGCGGGTGAGACCCGGTGGTCCCACAGGTCGCGAATATGGGAGTGTGATGACTCGAGTTGAGCCATCACGAACGCGCGGAATTGGGTGTCCGTCAGCGTGTCCATGGCGCTGGTAGAGCCGCCAAGTTGTAAGAGAGGACCTCCCTACCGGGGATAGGCAGGGAGGAGAGTGCCTACTTTGTAGCCCTGGTCGTACTGTGCCTGTCTTATTGTGCACAGATGTGTACCTAACACCTAGGTCTTATATAAACTTCACTAACTTAACACTAACACTTAGCGATACGAGTTGGCGCGGCCGCGACGCGACGCGAGCACACTATTAATCACTACGCACGATGCGCAGTGAGTACAGCGGTGGCAGCGCACGCGGGCGCTCGGAGAAATCGCAACGATTCGAGTTGGCGCGGCCGCGACGCGATAACCCGGTCAGCGCTACGGGGAGCGCAGGCGCGACGCGATAACCGGTCGGCGCTACGCGGAGCGCAGGCGCAACGCGACACGACACGAACGCACTAAATCGCTACGCACGATGCGCAGCGAGTAGAGCGATGGCAGCGCAACGCGGGCGCGCGGAAACGGCACTGAGCACTGAGAGGCGAGGCGGGCGAGCGAGCGAGCGACGCGTGCGTCTCGTACGGCGGCCGAGAGCAGTAAAACGACGTCACTGACTCGGTGGCGGACACGAAGCTCTATTTATAGTCCGTAAAAATGAGGGTGGAAACTTCTAGAGTAAACCCGAATGGTAGTAATAATAACGCATAGAACTAAAGAGGGTGGAACTTTCTAGTAAATTACGCTCGCAAACAATAATTTGACATTGTTCTCGACGCCGCCTGTTTGCATGAGTCATAGGTATATGACACGTCATCGCTCCGGAATTTTCGGGTTGCAACTTTGTTTTTCTTTCTTAATTTTACTTATACCATTCGATAGCAGACCTTAAACCTAGCAATGCGATTTTAGGTCATAACTCTCCAAAGCCTAGGTCTCGAAATATAAGCACTAAAAGTTACGTTTCTAGTTCCATTAAAAATCGACCTTAGTCCTTAAGCGTAAAGTCCAACCATTACAATATGTATGTGTGTATATGAAACAATGGTAAAAGTACAAAACATTAAGAATAATAAAAACAAATGCACGTGACGAGGTTGTGAAGTCCATATCTATACTTTTTCATTTTTTTTATTACGTAATTAATTTACGGATTAATATCTCACACTCCTTAAAATGAAATTCACTACTCAACCAACCATTATTTGAAATTTTCTCTCTTTATTAATCATGTGATTCATGTAAAATTTCAGAAATTCAGGCTTTTTAAGTGATGGCGTAGATAACAGTAACACAACACAAACTTAACTTAATTTCGGAAAACCATTGAAAATTGATGTGAATCTTTACATGTTTATGGTGGAATTTTTTTAAATACAATAAAATTATCCATATTATAAAACGAAAGCGTCTAATTCACTGGTTTTCTTTAACTCAATTACTAAATTAATCTTTAAATTTAACTTTTAATTAAACAGAGGGATCTTATCAAAGCATAGGCTGTTTGTCGATACTACGTCATTAAAGCCGCGAGTAGATGCTACTCATTATCTTTATTTTCTATAATTACAAATATTGTTTTGCCATGTATGTAATAATACCGGGTGTGCCATGATAAAGTACAAACGTAAAAGAAAGTGAAACTAGACCGAAAATTATCGACAAAAATTATAGTAAAAAGAAATAAATTAAAATATAAAAATATAAAAAATTCTCATATAAATCGATAAAAATATTTTATTTGCTCTTCTGGACTCTTCATGTGTAAAAAAATCAATTTTGTGCAATATACTTGACACTTCAAATAAAAAAAATAAAGATGCTAATAATAATGACGAAAATATAATACTCAGCAGTGAAGACAGAATAATAACGTCACTTTTTTGTTTGAGAGCTTATAAGATGAAGAATAATAAAAAGTAATAAAAACTCCTAGCAATATGGGCATAATTCTGAGAAATTATAAGATAATCGAAATAAAATGTCAAAAAAAATGTTTTTTGTTAAAAGCAAGTTTTAGTCATAATATCCGTAGGATAGAATAGCAACTAGCTCGCAAAAGTATTTTTGCGAGCTAGTTGTTATTCTATCCTCACTGCTGAGTATTTAGCATCATTATTTTTTTACTTGAACAAAATCAATCCAGTATTTTGCACTAAATCGACTTTTTTGCACATAGAGTCAAAAGTAGAGAATAAAAATTTAAATTTATCGATTTATATGAAATTAAAAAAAAAATTTTTTTATAATTTTTGCCGATAGTTTCGGTCTAATTTCACCCGCTTTTGGGTTTGCACTATCGAGGGACACTCTATAGCATGTTAATAACTATTCTTGACGTTTTGATTTTCAGGTCGTAAAGTAGCTGAAATAGCTGCTTCTAAGGGGAATCTACTGCCAATTAATTTATTATGGATGGAGTATATTCTAAAAGGCAAAGAAAAGGAGGCAGATGAAATGTGGAATCAGTATTTGATTAACGCGAGTGCATTGATGTTCAGAAGACTCTTACAAGAGAGTTACGCCAGAAAAGAACCATATTTAATTCAAAATCTCATTAAATATTTACATACAAATAAAAATATTTCTACAGGTTCTCTAGGGAATGCATATTCCAGATTAATAGATTATTATTTAACAGAAAATAACTTCGAAGAGGCACATACAGCTTTTGAAGAAGCACTCAAAAGGAATACCCCTCTTGAACAGTTGAATAAGAACTGTATTCAAAGATTAAAGACGGTTTTAGAAGGAGCAGGAAAAGAGTTTAAATATGCTGTTTAGCCTTAGATGATAGTAAATTAACAGATATTAACTTGCTTGGTTTAAATACTTTTCAATATGTAATTCTATATACAACGTGTGTGACCACAATACCATGATATCAATGTGATTTAACTATTTACCAAGTTTATTTTACAGAGTATTGTAAACTTACGTCTATTTGTAGTTTGTAATATTAGTTTATTTTTATCCTCATACCCTTTTTTATTTCTTTACCCAATAATATCAGTTTTTAAATAATGATTAATCTTTATATGTAATCGTTGGTGTATCTGTTAGTTGTCGTCTAACTTCTGAATCTTCCGATTATTTCCATGCGTATATTCGTATCGTGCGTATCTACAATAAAAGAATACAATAATATTAGAAATACTGCAAAAGTATGTTCCGCGTAGCCCCGAGGCTCCGTAATGCGTTTTGCGAGGGCTCGGCCAAAATAATATATAAAATAAAAAATATCTAATGTCATCAAAATAGTATCAAAAGAACATCAACATCATCATTATAAGAACATCACATCAAGCTGATTTCGTAACGTAATTTCACAAAATCTATGACTCAATTCCGTTACATTTTTCCCGTGAATTTTTCATAAACTATAAAGCTTTATATTCTCTGAATCATGTAATAGCCAAAAACTAGGTGAACAATAAAAGACTACTTCAGAGCTACCATTAAAGGAAAGAATTTCGTTAATTTATAATGCTTTCAAATACAGTAACTTAATAACTTGTGCAAAATATATATTTCTGTGATTTTTATTAAACTTAAAATAAACAAAACAAGATTTTTTATTATAGGGCTCCGTAAAATGTTTACTAGATACTCTAAAAGCTAAAATGTTTTACAAATATGTTTTAATTCCTATTTTAGCTGTGATCTGTGCATACTTTGTGCATTGCAGTTTTGAAGTAAATGCATATTGACATAGAAATTCTTCGAAACGATTGGTCTTTCTCTGGTTAATCCTCGGACCGATACTTGCTCCGAGGGTTAATCGGTCTGAAACGTAGACAGTACCAGTCGCCGCTTTTATAATTTACCGTTGAACGTTTTTATCGCCACGTGTTTTCCGTCCACAGTACAAAGGGGAAGCAAAATGTATGCAGTTGCAATAGCAAAATGTATGGAGACGCTTTTATATTCCCGTGCTACCGTGCGCGATACCGTCCACATTTTGCCGTGGACGTCCACGTAAAACGTGGCTCCCTGTTAAATTGTCACGGCAATTTTGAGTGTGTGTACCTACACAAAATTCAATGTGCGAGTCGACAGTCGGAGCTCGCAAACCATATGGTGTATTGATTTTTGTAATATGTTTTAATCTTTGATAACTTCAAATACGATGTCGTTACCTACATTTATTGAACCAAGTAGATACACAATATTGACAATAGCTAACACTAGAACTATAAGTATTTTACTTTAAACAGTGAATACTGCTAGTATATAAGAATTAAGAAATATATAATGATGAGATTTGAAGACGCGAAAGAAGTATGTAAGGACTCTGACGCTTGGCGCTCCATCCTCTCCGACTACTCCGTTAGGGATACAGCGTGAAGATATATAGGGTTAATTGAAAAATACTAATAACCTCTTAGTGCAAAATTCCTGTCATCATACCTAACAACTTTTGTTCTACGACTTTTCTCACAACTTAATACATTCGTAAAAAATTATTTGTTAGGTAAGTTATCTTGTACTGTCTGAAACGTAATTACTCTGTCTACATATTCCAATGGAACAGTGCAAGCGCACCGCAACTCCGCGCCCTGCTATGCGTGTGCCGCTTTAGCGACCGGGAAGAGTAGGTGCCATTTTCAGAAATAGGTATTTATTTTTATATGAAAGAAAAAACTTATGAATTTTTAAAAGGCATAGAACAAAAGTTATTGGAGATAATGTTTAGAACAAAATACTAAGAGGTTATTAGGATTTTTAAATTAACCTTGTATATGTATGTATGTATAATATATGCATTATATGTAAAATATGTATAATACATAATACGTAAAATAAAAAGGAAAATGTATAATGTATTATACATACATATAATATAAAAGAAAAATCACGCAAAAACTTACACAGTTTGTAACCTGAATTCCCATATAGGATTTTTTTTTATTATTACGTGCGGACAATGTCACGGGCAACAGCTAGGATGTTATAAATATAAAAGACTTAGCCGTGTTAAATCCACAACGTCCTCTCTGACACCCTTGCTATGCTCTCTGACACTCAAAATGACGTTAATTTCCACGATAATATCGTGGAAATTATAAAAGCATTCTGCACGGACGTCCGCGTTTTGCCGTCCACGGAAAAAACGCGCTATAAAAACGTTCCCGAAAAATTATAAAAGCGCCCATTGAGTACCTACCACAGACAAATTAGCCTAAAGACAGGAAATGAAAGGGCACCGTTTTCTGCCATCGATGCGCACAAACGCTCATATAACTTCAAACACAAACGCGCGCTCCTTTAGTATTAACCAGAAAGCAGATCTGTGATCTGTGTCTAATTGTTTTAAAAAATATAGTATAAATTACGTAAACAATGCCAAATTGCGCTGTAAAGTGGTGTGGTAGTGACAGTCGTAAAAATAGTTTCAAAAAGGATAATATCACGTTTCATCGGTAAGTATAAAATTAATAATAAAAATTTATATCAAAAAAATGCAGAGCTCTCACTATACTGGTCCTTGGTAGCTTTGAGTCAGCGTTTGTCCTTGTCTAGCAAGCTATAATTACATGTTGCGTCCTCACTCTTGTAACATGGCACGTGTAAGTAGGGACGCGAAAAAACGTATCGATATATCAATATATTTTCCATTAATTTTGAGAATTTATAATGACTACCATTCTTTGAAATTATATACTTAGTTCCATCCATACCATATAGTAATATAATATATATAACATATAATTATATAATATATATAATTATATAATATTATATAATTGTATAATCCATATCCATACTAATATTATAAATGCGAGTCTGTCTGTCTGTCTGTCTGTCTGTCTGTCTGTCTGCTTGGTTTTCTGCTTGGATTTTAATAAAATTCAGCATGGACATAGTTTGACAACAGGGGGTGAACACATGCTACTTTATTTTTCAAAGATCTACCCCTGAAGGGGTGAATAAGGGTATGAAACTTTGTATGGGAAATTTTTAACCCCTGAACCGATTAAGACGAAATTTAGTATGGTACATAGACAAAACCTTTTCTATTAAAAAACATACTTCTTGTTTCCAAAAATCTACCCCTAAAGGAGTGAAAAAGGGATGAAACTTTGTATGGGAAATTTTTAACCGCTAAACGGATTAAGATGTAATTTGGTACGGAGATACACCTTTTCTATTGAAAAAAACACAGTTTTCTTTTTCATCAAAAATCTACCTCTAAAGGGGTGAAAAAGGGGATGAAACTTTCTAGGTGAACTTTATAATGCTAAACCCTAACAATATGGGTATCAAATGTAATGGAATACGCAGAGGAAGATAGGGACCTTCCTGCGTATTCCATTTCATTTATCAATTATGTGACATGATCATATATCCAATATGGCGGATGTTCCAAAATAGGAAATAAAGTTTTTATCCAACACTAACAATATGGGTATCAAATGAAATGGATTGCGCAGGGAAAGGTTTCTGGACATGTGATGTCATCATAAATCCAATATGGCGGATGTTCCTTAATAGGAAATAACTTTTTCGTTCAACATCAACAATATGGGTATCAAATGAAATGGAATACGCAGGGGAAGGTTCCCAGACATGTGACGTCATCATAAATCCAATATGGCGGATGTTCCATAACAGGAAATAAGTTTTTCGTTCGATACCAACAATATGGGTATCAAATGAAATAAACTACGCAGGGGAAGGTTTCTGTATACATGACGTCATACAGACGCACATAGAATCTCCCTCTTTTTAAAGTTGGTTAAAAAAATACATACAGACGAAAAGGTTGGTTGGTTCTACCACCAAAGCTTTTCAGTTTCGTTTTTTGTCAATTTAATTTTTTGTTAAAAAGTTTTACATTAGGAGAAACACGTACTACCCAACCGAATTTGATTTGCATTTCTATTTCAAATTTTTGATTTTTTTGTTTCGAAATAAAGAATCTTGTTTTGATTATATACACATATTTTATTATTTCTATTTTTAAAATAAGCTTATGAAAATAATTCTTGTATTTATTGATATAATATACAATATCTACTCGTACATCACTATTTCGTTTAGTACGTGACGTTACCTTGCCGCCCGCTTACGTCTCATTCCTCTAACCTTGACAGAATAGTTCGCTTAGAAATTCGTAAACATTTCAGGTCTCTAGGGTAGTTTGTCTGTGGTACCTACCCTCTGCACCCTTTTGTCACAGAGTAAAAAATAGCCGCCACACAATAAAAACTAGTTACTAATCGATTTGTTCCATTTCTATAATCGAATTCACTACGTCAAGTGCTCCGCAAAATTGTCGTTTTACACTGTGAGAAGGTACAACGAAAAATCTGCCACATCTAATCTAGCCAAAGAGAATTATATTCCTTAGGTAAATATAATTTTCGTATTAACTACTAGTTCTCCGTTTTAATATATTTTTTCAGAATCGTTTTACTAAATCGATTTACAGATCTCGTTATAACGTATTTCGATTCATTCGAATATGTTGCACTAACTTGTTCACATTCTAGAAAGTTTTGTCGTAATTTTTGTCATACAATAATGAACCTTGAATTGGCTTGAATTCGCATCTTACATTTTTAATTGCCGAATTGTACAAAATATGACGTAAACGCAGTCTCTAGGGCGACTATTTTTGGCTAACATTTAATTATAGACCTTAACGCGTTACAAATAAAATTGCAAAAGAAATAAAATATTTTGTGATAGCATTTAATTTAAACTTTAACGGATAACGAATAAAATGTCAATAAAGTTATATCTACGTATTTGTAAAATTGAGGGAATGTTGTCGAATTGTTCGTGTGCGTAAGCGTAAAGACAATTCTTTATTGTATTTGAGTACTTCCAATTACTTGTGGTAGTACCTTTCCTCCCGCAAAAAATGCCAGCTTTTATGAGAAATTGCGCGTATGCCGCGTCCCGTTGTAGGTTGTTGTAGGTACTCAATGGACAGTACATACTCCCTCTACGGTATGAAGAAACCTACACAGAGTACGAAACCTACTCCATACACAGCACAGTAATAATAAATTTTAGCTAGCAACACTAATAAGCACTTGTAACAAAGCAAAACTAATAAGCACCTATAACAAAGCAATATTAATGGCAGAAACCTATAGCATTGCCCTTAGCACATTTTTCGTCTCATGATACCATGGCACTATGGACTCTTGTTAATACTCTGTGTACGGTATGAAGACTGCGGCTAAGACTTGACTAGGACCCATAGTATCTTCTCCTTAGTCTGTTGGTAAGTAATGAGTTAAGTAATCACTACGTTGGCTGTGCTAGAACCTATACTGGGATTCAGAGAATGTACTGGGGTCTATGTTGCTAAAAGGTTATGCTGTGGAAGTATCACCACAGAGTAATTAGTCTAACGTAAATTACCACTATAATATTACAACTACAAAATCGTCAGCGACAGAGAAATACTATGACTGTACCGTTTATAATCTCAAATAGATACCGCTCATGTAAAATTATGTTTTATATAAATGTAGATCCTAGCCTATAGTTTGTGATAACAGACGATTTCTATATTTAGTTTTCAAAACCACCATAGACGAGAAACCTTTCAAAGCTTCTGATACTAGGCTTCCGTACTCACGTCGTGCAAGCCATTGATCTATAGTTATATGCTACGCACTAGATTACGCGGTCCGAACACTCGCTTTGTTCAACTCAACTGTACTGCAGTCCGTACACCTTACTTATTGTGGCTTCAACTGTCATAGCTTGTGTGCGTGTACCGAGCGGTGTTAATAAATACGAGAAATCAAATCGGTGTGAACTTACAATTCAGCAAAATATTTCTACTTAATTTGTTTTTAAATTAACCTAAACATATTTCATCATGAATAAACGCGTATTCCAAAATTACGAATCTTTAATTTAATGAACAATTATTATGTCCGTTCTGTAATGTAAAATCTATGAACTGAGCCGTATTGTCACGCTAAGTTAAAAGAAACGCGTAAGCGCCATGACATATACGGCGCTTACGATCTTATCGTCGCGAGAAAACTGTACATTATTTGCGATTCAGCGCTACATGCTTAAATGTTTGGCTAGATGACACAATCATTCCCTCAACGCTAGAGCGAAACTTTAGCTTAAACCCTTTCAAAAGTCTGGCAACAGTTTTGTTGAGAACAGTTTCTCTAGTACGTAGTACATATACCTCAATGGTACAAGCCAAAATTTATCTAAATCTTGAGATAAAAATTTCAGTTGTAAAGTTTTATCTGCCAATAATTCAATGAGTTGGTTGTGTCTCAGTTCGTAACTTGACAGCTGCAGCAATATTTTCATCTAACGAATTTTATTTTCGAGAGGTCATTGTTGTCATCAATCAATGTCAAAATATTCTAGTAACTGAATCTTTAACAGCGCAGACACACGACGCGAAAACTTTCTTGCAGCCGCCGCGCGGCGACCGCGCAGTTGACATTCTCGTAAATTTATTAAAAGTTAATGTAAACTCTATTCACTAGGCAACAACATTCGAATTGCTGGGAACTAACCAACCGCATCCTCGCGGTCACCACGCGGTTGAGTTGTTGCCTAGTGAATAGAGCTTACATTCGCTTTTAATAAATACACGAGAATGTCAACCTACCTAGAAAAAGCTACCCCGCAAGTGTGTTCTATGTAGGTGTGTTCTGCCTCTTCGGTTGACAACAGTATTTACAAAATCATAGAACATTTAAAAAAAATATAGTATTTTATGGAAAGAGTAAAAACTAGACAAAGATATATTTATTACTTTATTATTTTCATAAAAATTATAATTTTTGTATTTTTTAACAACATTTTGTGTACAATGAAAATGTCATATTATGCTTTATCGCGGTCAATTTTTAAATGAATATAGATCGAAAGCTCATTTCATGACAGAGGCGGCTTCGGTTTCACGGACATAATAATGAGTTATGAAAATCGTTCATATTTTTCAAATATTTTTCCGATATTTTTCCATTTGATTTTTTTCTGAATTTTTTCTCTAATTTGACTAATTGAATGAATCCAAAACGTCTCTTAGCAGGGGCGGAGTGAAGTTGTTGTTTAGTCGCTCATTTAGTAGTAATTTTTAAATGAGTAGAACATATTTTGTTGTACAGCGCGGATTCTAGAAAGCAGTAATAGAGCGGTGTCCGCGCGGCGACCGCGCGAGTACCGCGCGGCAACCGCGTTGTCTTTTGTTCACATTTGACATTGTTTTGTTGACATCTGTTGTTGTCTTTTTCTTCACCGTTTCACCAGACGTAGAAGGCATATTTCGTTTTATCACTAAATTGGTTATTTTAATTTAACTTATTTACCGTTATTAATAAAAATTAAACACTGGGTGAGTTAGATAAGATCATTGTTGTATGTACTTTTTCTTTGTGCTACTTCCCTAAAAATGTAAATGACAATGAAACTCTGCCTCGCGTCCTTTTGTGTTTACAACTACGAATTTGTCTAACGCACGTGTCAGGGGATGCGCGGGCGGCTTATTTGACAAGTTCATGTAAGTACAAGTAAGTTGAGAAACTATGATCTGGTTCTAAATCATAGGAAATAAACGTTTTGTTTGAATTTTCTATTTTTTACGTTTTTGCTGGAGTATACAAAATACAGAAAATAAATTCATTTGAAATTTTTTATAGTACAAAAGTGATTGAATATTATTCACTAAAGTTAAGTGTAAATGAGAAGAATTTGAAAGTCAAAATAAACTTAAGCAGCTGAAGTTTTTACTTTCTTCTAAGAAGTCATTTGTAAGTTTGTAACTCAGTAAATAAGCTTACTATTACCCTTACTGGAGCATTGTTAGAGACTCAGTGATAAGAGAAAAGTTTTTATCAAACATGAGTTTTATGATGAAAGATGAACAATTTTTACATCATGCTAGTGCTATTGATTTACACGGAGTCTGTATGGGTATAGTTACCTTTATCTTCTGTGAATTAGTGAATACTGTAAAAAAATTGTGACTTCTTGTCTTGCCTACTTGGCGAGCACAGGAGAAAAACAGTGCAAAAATAATAGTATGATATGCGTTAAGTTATGTACAAGTGAAAAGAAACGAAGGAGGTCTAAGTAACCATGCGCCATCGAAGTCTTCGCGTTCTTCCATGAAGTCCTTTTTAACTTCTGTATATCGACAATCGCTTTACTGAAGGAGAGTTACGAATTTTCGATATGAGAAAGAAACAAGTTTTACATGGTTTTACACATCAGATATGCGCGTCATATTTTTATTTGTATTTTTATTTGCATGCGCATTTCTGAAGACACTCTCTGTATGGGCATAGATTTCTTTGCCTCTCAGGGGAGAATATTATAATTAACAACAACGACAACTGTCACCTAATTGGCGGGAAAAGAGCTTGAGCGCGAAAGCCAAAATGTCAAACAGTTTCTTGTTGATTGTTAATGTTGGTGATAACGTATTATTTTTATTTTAAATTCAATATTTAACTGCATTTAAAATGTTCTATCCAGCTGAATGCTTGAAGAAAGGTGGGAGGTTCTATTTATGTTGGGTTGCCGATTCATGGCCTTTACGTTTTTCTTCAATTACTCAGCGCCAGTTGTGGTCACAAGATATTCGGGAGATATGGTACATTTTTCTTTTATTTACACTTACTTAAAATGTAAAATTGTTTCCGTAACAATGGATGTGTTTTATTAGAACTAACCTACAGCAAAATATCTTTGTTTTAGTGATTCACTCTTTCGTTTCATGGTGAGTGAATCTGGTCGTCCCGTGAATAGATTTTCATTACGTCTCAGTTCTCAACTTACACGGGGGTTAGTCCGACTGTATCAGAGGAAAGTCAATTCTTTTTTAGGTATGCAATTTAATTTATTAAAGTTACCAAATAAATACACCTACATCGTACCTGATTTATTATTTATAAATGTAGAGTACACAGAATGCAGATGATACAATGCAGAACACCTATTAAAAGAAATGTGCTGTTTAAATGAACAACTATAGCATAGAAAATGTAGTATATTGTCGTAATTCTGCCTTGTTAATATGGCCAGTTCTCCAAACACTTATTAATGGACCACAATAATTTTATTACTTTATGTACCTATGTGATATGTTAGTATGAATAAATTCCTATCATGATTTTCTTTTACATATAATTTATATAAATCAGAAATAAGTGAAAGGTAGATATGTGAATATGTAAGTATTCATAATTTTTGTAAGTAGTCATTAACACAATATTTTATGACAAAATTTTAAACTGAATATACAATGTAATTGTAAAATACTTAGTTTATTAGTTTAATTTGCATTAATTTTTTTTACAGGTGATTTGTGTATGATTAGTGCAAAGATATTCAAGGAGTCGAATAAAAGGTATCCATTGGAAATTTACATATATTATAATGTCTAGAACATTTTTATTTCAAATCATTTAGTTGTAATTCATTTATCTAATTGCATTTTCATTTGTTAACAATAAACTCTTGATTTATAAGACAATGCTTAAACCTATATGGACCTACGGAGTTCAACTGTGGGGATCCGCCTGCAATTCTAATATCATGATGATACAAAGAGCTCAAAACAATATCTTGAAACAAATAATTAATGCACTGTGGTTCATCACTAATGTGGAAATACAAAAATACCTTGGCATGACAACAGTGAGGGATGAAATAAACTCCCACTGCACTAAGTACAAAAACTGGCTGACATGCCACCCTAATAAGTTAGCTGTGCAACTCACTAAATCGGAGAATATAGGAAGGTTAAAGAGGCGCAAGGTACCGGATCTCCAAACCTACTAGTAGCAATATAGAATCATTCCTACTGGGGAATGTATTCTAAATGTCATGAAATAACAACACATCTGCTAAGTCCTAAAAACTGATTGCATGATTTATAAAAAAAAAAAATTTCATATTTTTACACTTGAAAGAAATGTATAAAAATGGCTGTTCCATCTTTTCTCCAAGCGTATTTCAGAAACATTTGAAATATTCATGAACATTGTGAATAAGGAAAAGTTGTCAGGAGTTATTAAAATAAATTCATTATTAGAGTTGATGAACAATTTTTGTACTGGTCGGTTAGCTTGGTAAAATTTTTGTTTTCACTTCTTTAATGTCTCGTTAACTGAAAAGGTTATAGTCCAGGATCCACCGTCCATTTTTGCATTTGATAACTATCAAGCTAATTTTCCGTGAGTAGCTTTATTTTGATGAGACGCCCAACAATTTCCTGTACGAAAACTCTCGATTGTGGTAGGTAATAGGGGTAGCAGGGATAAAATATGTTGATTTGATGATTCTCAAAAATTTATTACTAACCGCGTTTTTTTTGTTATATCTGATGATAATTATCTAAAGTATTCGAAAAAATATTTGTCTTACAAAATGTACGGTTTGATCAAAGAGTCCCCTCCTTCCAACATGTAACGATAATGAGGTCATAAAAAATTATTACTAACCAGCTGATTTTTGTTTTTTTACTTAGTTAATATTTATATAATGTAAGTCATATTGTCCTACAAATTGCGTGGTACGTTATCCCGGTCCTACGCTCAAAAGTAGTAGTACAGATCCTTGATGTAAAAATAATTACTATCAAGCTGAATCTTCGTGAATAGCTTCGTTTCGATGAGACGCCCAACAATTTCCTGTGCGAAAATTCTCGATTGTGGTAGCTAACAGAGGTAGCAAGGACAAAATATGTCGATTTGATGATTCTCAAAAATTTATTACTAACTGGTCTTTTTTTTTTGTAAAATCTCAAGATAATTATCTAAATTATTTGAAAAAATATTTGTCCTACAAAATGTATGGTTTGATCAAAGAGCCCCCCTTTCAATATGTATCAATAACGAAGTCATTAAAAATGATTACTAACAAGCTGATTTTTTTTTACTAAGTTAATATTTATATAATTTAACAGTCACATTGTCCTACAAATTGCATGGTACGTTATCGCGGTGCTCCAATTGAATACATATTTGAAATTCCTGAAATTAAAAATGAATTTATTTTCTGTATTTTGCTACTACAGCTGAGTCACACCGGTGCACATGCGCGAAGCATTGCTTACTCCGTATTAGGTACTGTTCCACGTAACTGTCGACCATAAACGTGCAAACATTTTTTCAGTTGACCACGTGTTTTATTTTGTTTCTCGAGAAATAGTTTCAAGAAAAAATTATTGTGCTGCAAAATAATTATGGAGTGTTTTTTGTGTAATTTGCTTTGCGAAAATCCTACTTTTCGAGAGAAAAGAGAAGAAGTTAAGAAGTTTAATAAAAACATTTGGCTTTCTTGCAAAACTTTTCTATTTTCTCGAAAGCATCATGAACATAAATATCGATGTTTATATTGCTTGAAAGTATTGCCTGAAAATTGGAATGACGAAGTAATAGGTTATCATTCCTCTTGTTACAAAGAATTTCGAGTGAAATCTAAATATTTGCCTTATGAAAGGTAAGTCGATCGAATATTTTTTTACTTTATTATTAAAATAATTGAAAAATAATTTATTAAGTTATTAATTTATTAATAATAATTTAATATTAATAATTTATTAATCTATCAGATGAATCTGATGAAGATTAATTTTTTTTTTATATGTAAATACACATATTTTTGTACCTAGTTTACTAAAAAATAAAGTTATTTAAATTTAAAAAAAGATGTTTTCACTGTATTTTATGTTAAAATAGGAAAACGAAAAAATGACAATTCTTGTCGGACTAGTGATACATACCTGTTTTCTTGTAGGACATTGTTTGATTTGGGTAGAGAACACCTCCCTAACCTAACCTATTATGTAATATTTTTGTCTTACAGTTAATAATGTCTTGTGGTATTAACAATTTTTGAGCGTAGGACCGGGATAACGTACCACGCAATTTGTAGGACAATATGACTGTTAAATTTTATAAATATTAACTAAGTAAAAAAAAAATCAGCTGGTTAGTAATAATTTTTTATGACCTCATTATCGATACATGTTGGAAGGAGGGGACTCTTTGATCAAACCGTACATTTTGTAGGACAAATATTTTTTCGAATACTTTAGATAATTATCATCAGATATAACAAAAAAAACCCAGTTAGTAATAAATTTTTGAGAATCATCAAATCAACATATTTTATCCCTGCTACCCCTATTACCTACCACAATCGAGAGTTTTCGTACAGGATATTGTTGGGCGTCTTATCAAAATGAAGCTACTCACGGAAAATTAGCTTGATAGTAATCAAGTGCAAAAATGGACGATGGATCCTGGACTATTATGATAATAATTTACAAAATAAATCTATGCTGATCGACACAATTTTATGTACAGAAATTATTACCAAATCGAAAAAACTTCAAACAATAGTAAATTTCTCTCTTCTGCAAGTGCTTTGTCTCCAGAAGAACCAAGTAAGGTATAATATCGAAAAATTGTTAAAAGTCAATATATTGATGGGGTAGATATTAGCTTTATGATAAATTATACAGTATTTATGTATGAAATGGACAAGATATTTGAATAATTTTTGGCAGGAATTCAGGGAGAGCAGTGACCAGTCAGGCAAAGCATACTGACTAATTAAAAATTTAAAATATACTTTGTATTGTACACAAAAATAAAGTTATGAAAGTTTTGGATTGGGGCTGGTAACATCCGGATCCGAACACAAATTGTGTAATATACAACTTGCACTTGTCATTTTGAATTAGGTATTGAATTCTTGTAACATAAGTAATGACTATTTTATAAATTCTGTTAGGTATAATATTGACGTCAAAGTCCCCGTCGAGCGCAAATTACAGATAATACGACAGAATGAGCAAGATCAGGCAGTACAAATGTCGATTCAGTTACCCGAGCGTGAAGAAAATATTGAAGAAATGATTCAAGTATGTACTCATCCTGTTATTTCTCGAGATTCTATTTTATTGTCCAAATGAACCTTCGGTTTCAATAAAAAGTTGGAATTTCGATTGGTTTCGACAGCAAATCTGCCAAAACTATGAGTGAATGGAAACACCCCATATGCCATTGGAAGATTTTTGCATGTGATCGAGTTGTCTGGTCCAAAACACTTTCTACTAGAAACTATTGTGTAGGGCAGCCTTTCCCAAAGTGGGCGATAACGCCCCCTTGTGGGCGCTGCAGGCCTAAAGGGGGGCGGTAAGAGACCCAGAAAAGAAATGGGGGCGTTGTGTAGAGGCCTGGGGGGTGATTTGTAATTTCATTTAGCTAGGAGGCATCTTAGACAACGACTGCATGACTCAAAGTGGGCAGTAGACAAAATAAGTTTGGGAACCCCTGGTGTTGGGCATAAAACTAATTTATGAAATTGTTTCTATGCACATACATTCTAATTGCCTAAAATGAACAGAAATTCAAAAACTGTAAAGGAATTAATGCAACAGGAAGTTTTGGTTTCACATGAAACTATTTTGGAGTCACAATACAGAGTTGGCTTTGTAAAGATGCTGTTTTATTACAAATATTTATTTCTATTATGAATAAATGAATATTAAACCACTTCTAATCATCAGTGCTTCTAATATCTTGTTAGGATAAAATCACTCTTCCTTTATTTTTACTTGACAAGTTTGTGTTAATTTTGTATGAAAGTAGAATGGATTGATTCACGAATGTTACCTATAAAGATTCTTTTCTGTCGATATCAATATGTATCAAATAGTGATCTATCTTTAATGTACTTGCAGAAAAGTGGCAATGTAGTAAGTAACATTGAAGAGATCACTTTGAAGGAGACTACCATCCCAGAACCACAGCTGCCAGCAAATGTAAGCAATGAATGGCAACTGATGATTTTGCTTATATTTGTAGTTTTATTGAATAAAACCAAATAGTAGTTAGTAGATGTAATATTATGTTTTATATATAATTACGATATCCATTACTAACTTAGGGGGTCAATTGAGGAAATGTGCTCGTCGCGACCCCTGCCAGTCCTTTTCAGAGCTGCAATTCCTCTCCTGTGCACACCATGCGGGACAACGATTGTGCTATATTTAGAGCGTCCCCCGAAAGCAACGTACACCGGTTTGTCCCCGCTGGTGTGAGCAGAGTGCAGTTCGGCGTTGGGGACCGCCACCCAAAATGCTGTTCACCTCGCGGCGGGAAGTGGAGGGAGGAGTGCAGACTAGCTGCGTGGAATGTGAGAGTTAGGGTTGAAGAGAAGATGAATGAAGTGATTGAGTATAAGTGTGTAAACCCGACACTGCTCGTGGTGCGTCTGAAGACAGGATTGACTAGGATATTTGTTTCCTCTGTCGGTTTGGGCGATCTAGAACAGTTTTGGGAGAATGTTAGGGAAGTTCTAGCGACGGTTGAAGAGAATGAGAGAATTATAGTTTTTGGAGACATGAATGGATGGGTCGGGACAGCTCGAATAGGATTTGAGTCTGTTCTAGGCAAGTATGGAGTTAAGAGAGTGAATGATGCTGGTAAGATTGCATTAAGAGTATGTATAGAACAGAATCTTTTTGTTGCTAATACCACAGGAAAACCACCACCACAAAGGAAGGATGAAAGGAGTATGATTGTTTTATTTCCGGTGGACAGCCGGCACAAAAAGCAGGTTATGGACACGAAAGCACATAGAGCAGCCGATCTAGAAACGGACCAATTTATAGTGGTAACCAGAATAAGGGGTCTGCAGCATGGCGATGTCGCGTAGCGTCCAAACCTGCAACGGTCTGTTGCATCAAGAGCTGGAAACTGCAAGACGCGATCACCGGGAATGTATATGATAGGGTAGTTCCGGTAAGCTTAATGATAGATTGAAAGTGATGAGCGAGGTTGTTGTAGAATGTTTGCAGAACCTTAGAGATAGTATGATCAAGGCTGCGAAAGAAGTGTGTAAGATTGGAAACGGTAAAAAGTAATTGTGTGGTGGGAAGTTTTGATGAAAGAGTGAATATTCACTCTAGACTACCTTGCTTCTAAAAATGACTGTGGTATGAAGAATTTGACGAAAGACACTGGTGAAAGAGGAGCCTGAAAGGTGTAGGGTGTTAGACGAAAACAAGATGTCGGACAACTTCGAGGAAATGATGAGATGACTGCTGAGATGATCAAGTATGGTCCTAGGGTCTGGGATACCTTCTGTGCACTGTGCAACCCTTGTTGGCAAAAGGGCGAGGTGCCAGAAAACTGGCGCACCGCAGTCATAGCACCTCTGTATAAAGGGAAAGGTACTCATTTAGACTGCGCTTGTTATAGGACCATCAGCTTAGTCGGCTTAGCAAGTAAAGTCTATACTATACCAAGGTATTGACTGAACGTATGAAAGCTGTTTCTGAAAGATATTTGTGGGAAGCATAAGGTGGTTTTAGCAACGGTGGGGGTTGTATGGATCATATTTTCTCGCTTGGCGTTATCGTGGAGAAGTTTCTGGCCAAAGATCAGAAGATTTTCTGCGCTTTCGTTGATCTTGAAAAAGCATTTGATAGAGTACTGCGAAAGAAACTGTGGAGTCTTCTACCTGAATATGGCATTGAGGGCTCCTTACTGAAGACTGTGAGGTCATTATATCGAGGCCACAGAGCCACCACTGTGTAAGAATAGATGGTGACATATTGCCCTGATTCGAAGTCTGTTCAGGCGTCAGACAGGGCTGCGTGATGTTTATCCTGGCTTTTCGTACTGTATTTGGACAGTTGCCTCCAGATATTGAAAGGTAGTATGAGTGGTATGATATGTGATGATTTGATGATACAGTGGTAAACTGCTCATTGTATGCTGACGATGCCGTGCTTATAGCACCATCAGAAGTAGAACTGCAGACTCTAGTCACGTCCATAATAGGAGAATGTGAAGTGAAAGGATTGAATATGAATGTGAACAAAACTAAGGTTCTGGTGTTTGAAAGGAAAGACGAAATGTGGGATTTGGGTACCTACATGGAAAATGTCTAGAGCAAGTGAATTAAATTGTGTATCTGGGCAATGCGTTTTTGAGGAATAAAAGATGTGAGTTGGAGGTAGAGCGACGGGTAGCAGCTGGCAATAAAACGAACAGTGCTTTGCCAATATACAATACAATAACACAGCCAAAATGGCCATCTACAATGCGGGGTTGGTTCCAGCTTTATTGTACGGTCAGTACTGTACAATAAAGTTGGCCTCACTAGGCCTAGATATGCCCGAAATCGAGTGAAAGTATGATAAATGCAGTAAAAATGCGATCTCTTCGAAATGTCACCCTTGCGGATAGGATAAGCAATGAAGAGATGCGCAGTATCTGGGTTGCACGACAGTGTTATAAAAATGAGAAAGGAATGCTAAGATAGTTTGGGCACAGAAAGAATGAGTGATGAAAGACTGACGAAGAAAATCTACAGAGCGAAAGCGAGTGGTAAAAGAAGCCAAGCAAGACTAAGGCTGACTTATGAAGATCAAATAGCCAGAGTGTTAGCCGAAAGAAATGTCAAAAGCACTCACTTACCTAGGCGAAAATGTGTGAGGAGAATGATGAGATTTGAGGAAGCGAAAGTATGTAAAGACCACGACGTTTGGCGCTCCGTCCTCTCTTACTACCCCTTTGGCAATACAGCGTGAAGATATGTATGTATGCATTAGAAACTTTGATCAGCAAAAAAACCGGCTAAGTGCGAGTTGGACTCGCGTACTGAGGGCTCCTTACTAACATATAATTATGTTTGTATTGTATTATGTTTTTACCAAAAAGTATAAGTCGAATTCAAAGTCAAACTACTTTGCAATTGAAAGACACGTTCTCCCATACTCTCCAACTGCAGATATAAGCTTGTAATGGCAATAAAATATGATATAGTTGCAAATTCGCAATTTTTAGAACTTTTCCTTTTATTGTGCTGTGAGATCTTGCTTCTTGCCAAATTTCATGATTCTAGGTCAACAGGAAGTAAGTATCCTTGATTTTGATTTACTTGTTAGTATTAAAATGTAAGGCATAAATTACGTTTTTTTTTAAACGCGTTAACTTAAAAGCTTGTTTTTTTTACAACTGAAAGGGACCACAGACAAGTATTAATTTCAATATATAATATAATATTAATTTCAACAACTCCATACGTCCACGCGTTTTTGAGAAAAAGGCTCTTGACACACAGACAGGCGGTCATACAGGCAACTAAGTGATCCTATATGGATTCCTGTTATCCTTTTGAGGTATGGAACTCTAAAAATCTAATATTTTGCTTCCATGCTACCAGAGGCGTATTAAATGTCGAGAGCGCCCTAGACTATCATCTTGTAGGCGCCCCTCTGGCGGCCATATATTTTCCAAAATAACAAGATGGGCTAGGGCATGTGTATACTCTTGTCTATGTGTGACGAGCAACGTCGCGCAATACTGCAATTCTATCTTACCAATTTCTATTATGGAATCAGCCGATGTAGGAGGAATCAAATAGACGAGGTGCGCTTCGAAAGCTCTACACCTCTATAGAAAATATGAATTTTATAAGTAGGTACTTAATTTTTTTAGTTTAGAAACTTCCACGCGCGACCCTTTGTAACCTCGCGCCCCTATGCATGTCTGTCTAATTTACATAAAGGATAATCCGCCACTTCATGCTGGTTCCAAAAATATAGGATGTTATTAGTTTCTTGCACTGGTCGTGACTGGTTGTAAAATGGTAACTAACTGTATAGACGAAGGATTAGCAACCTTTTTTTTTATTATTTTTATTATTTGGTTCCACTTTATTAAGTTAGAGTAAGCTTTGTTTCAAAACATAACGTCAAGGTGTGCTTTTTTGCGCATTGATACTTTCTCCATCCTAAATGTAAAATGGCGTGACATTAATAACCTCGAGAACAAAACTCACATAATTTCTCTCATTGTCTGAGATTATTTGGTAATAATTAATAGTGTGTGAATAAGGCTGTAATAAAATAAGTATTTTAAAAGTTTCTGTACGGACACTAAATAAGCATTTACAGGAGATCTACATAAAACAAAACCACAGCGACGAACGAGGACACTGCCTACGTGGCATTTAACTTTTGACGAGTGCGTTCAGAACATTTTCCTCATCAGGATAACTTCGGCGAACAGCATCCCGACCAACCGCTCCAAATGCTGATGAATCGTACGGTGGAGCAGATGCTGGCTGCTAACAAGTCAGCCATCCAGCACAGTGGATTAGAAATGCCAGCGCTTGACGCTACGGACAAATCTCACGACAAGACCCGCTTAGGACCACATGATACTGTCCACATGGAGAGGATCTCGGACCAAGATGTTACATTATTTAGAAAATGTATGACAATTGACTACTTTTTCTATTTTTTTTAACTATATATTTATTTTTGTTGGTTTATGCATACTAGTCCCACCATTCACGTTTATTAGAGATAGGCAGCCAATCTGCGAACGATACAAATTGGCTACCCAAACAGAATGTTTCACAAAATATTCATACATATAACGCTTAGTACTTCATTTAGGCGCTTACTTAATATTAAAATCTCTCAGAAAAATATATATACGGTGTAAAACTGAGAATATGTGAAGAAGACATACGTAACATGGCAGAATTAGTCGAGAAAAAGTTATTATACTTAGTGAAAATGAAGAAAGGTGTGACTGACGAAGAGAGCGAAAGTTTGCGGCAATGGAAGCAAAGGAAGACTGAAACTGACTTGTGATTATTATTGTTATACCTACGTTACATACGCAAATAAGTGAAAAAAAGTGTGTGTGTCAGCTCCGACGCACGACTGGAGTTTACTGGTTTTTTCCATATTTGATATACTTTTATTCACTTCACTGTATACAATAATATTAAATATCAATATTAATAGATATAAATATAAGTAGCATTTGCCATCTTCCCAGTACCCCGAGAAACCTAGAACATGACACCCATGTAGACCTATCAAAAAAAAAAAAATTCGCCATCTTGGATTACAAAATGAACGTCATTTTCGTAATCAGCACCCCGAGGTACTTAGAATTTGACAGCCATATCGATTTATCCAAAAAAGTAATATTCGCCATCCTGGATTTGAAAGAAAGTCATTTTAGTAATCAGCACCCCGAGAAACCTAGAATTTGATACCCGTATCGATTTATCCAATACAAGCCGTTTCCCGCCCGCTTCGCTGGACAAAAAAAAAAGTTAAAAAAATAAGTAGCCTAAAACCATCTACAACTAATTCCGCGTCGAATGGTCTTGGTCCCATGCCGATCGGTCCAGTGGTTTTCAAGTTTATCGCGGTCAAAGAAAAAAACTCATTATATATAGGTATATAGATTCATCATTTGAAGACGCTATAGAGTATATACTATATACCTATATATTTTATATAGAAATAACATACAGGTATATTATATACACATAATATTTGCGAAATTGTGAAAAGGCGAAAATTTGTGAAGAGAATGATGAGTTTTGAGGAAGCGAAAGAGGTGTGTAAGGACCGCGACTCCTGGCGGTCCGTCCTCTCTGAATACCCCGTTGGGAATACAGCGTGAACATATGTTATGTTATAATACTTACATGCGTAAGCTGCCCCGCAGCATACCCTATGTACGTCTTAATACTCACGACTGAAAAGTGAAAGGTGGCGCACAATAGGTTGCGCACAAAAAACGTAACGAGGTCATTCGATGAGTAGATTTTACTCCTCATATTTTTTCATACCGGGGTCTTATATGAAAATCGATTCTTAAGGAGTAAACTCCAAAAATATTTGTTTTTACATTCATATCTTCACGCTGCATCCCTAACAGCGTAGTCAGAGAGGAAAGAGCACCAAGCTCGGCGGTTCTTAAGTAATTCCTTCGCCTCCTTAAATCTCATCATTATTCTCACACATTTTCTCCTAGGCTTGCGAGTGCTTTTGACATTTCCGTCAGCTAACACTCTGGCTATTTGATCTCCATAATTCAACCTTGGTCTTCCTCAACTTCTGCTTCGCTGTGTAGATTTTCTTCGTCAGTTTTTCATCACTCATTCTTTCGATGTGCCCGAAGTCTAGGGTGGTAAAAATCTATCTTCGATATGATTGTATCTCGATCAGTCCAAAGATCTGAATCCGTGAAACGTTTCATTTGGATCATCGAATCTCGAACAGAGCAGAAAATATAGTTACTGCGTGAATCAATTAAATACTTCCATGTATCGCTTTTAATCGATACACTTACACTATTTACAGTTAATTTTCCACGCATTAAACAGTCTAGTAGTTACACTACTCAAAATGGCAATATAAACACTTGTTCTGTAAAATTTTACGCAATTTACAACTTGGGAAAACCGGTTTTTACTTCCGTAAACAAACGTCAATCAAACGTAAATAAACAAACATGGCGACATCGCTTGCCGTCAAGTGCGTCTTTAAATTCGTTTTGCATCTTTTTTATTCTTAAAAAATGCTAGATCACCTATCTCTTCCTCTCACGAAACACATGGGACAGTGAGATGGCGATAGCCGACGCGCCATGTCGACCGACTCACCCTGAACAGCGCAGCGAGTGCGTTGACCATCGTCGAACCAACCGAGCGAGATACAAATTGAGCCAAACGATATATTTGTAGGTAGCGGTGTTAGTGACGGATCAGTAGATCACTTTAAAGAAACGACTCACAGTGGTTTCAGTTAAGAGTGACACACGTCTAGCCCGAACCATCTAAGCAATCCTTCCTTAATTTTTATAATAAAACAGTCGTGCAATCCTGTCGTACTGCGTATATCTTCATTGCTGATTTTGTCTACAAGGGTGACATATTTCTAAGAGATCTCGTTTGTACTGCATTTATCTTACTTTCACCTGATTTCATCCATTATCCATATCCACGCATCACTATACTGCACAGTGACGCACTATCGTGCAATTCGTTTTTAAAATAGTTATTAAATTTTTTATTATTATTTTTAGCTAAGGAAGGAGAACTAATGCTTGGTACAGAATTTGAAAAAGGTAATTATTTATTTATTATTTCTAGATTCCTAGACTAGGATTTGTTTCTATTATATAGATCTGTTACGTTATTTAAAGTATATTTTTGTAGGCATCCTGAATATTTTTTAAAGGTCGCCATTCAAAATAGTGTGTAGTATCCCCTAAAATCGTCCTAGAGTATCCCTAATAATAAATCGCACGCAAAATTAATTTATGGGCAGATGATAATAAAATTGCGTCGTCATTATGATATTGATCTAATCCAATTTAAAAAAAGGATAAACGTCGCTGCAGTTTATTATAATACTAATTGTTAACCGTGACTTTGTTCACGTGAAATTAAAAGTAACACATGTCCTCTATAACGGATCAAGCTACCTCGTACTAAATTTCATGAATCGGTTTAGCCGTGAAATCGTAACAGGTATCCGTTTGTTAGGTTGGCGTTTATTTATAATATTAGTTTAGAAGTATAGATAATAATTAGTGATGCTACTTAAATATACTGGTGCTCGCTTATTTACATTTGTCAAGTATATTAAGCGTCGCCATTTCATTGGGAAACGTCGTCCGTAACTATAGTTCATTCCATCCTCAATTCCGTCCAATCACACCTGGGTGCGATGTTTTCTATCGAAATGGCGAGCGATCGTCCTATTGATGAATATTTGTCGTATTTGCGGGTATACGTAAGGCGGAGCGTCAGTTTATTTTTACTATGTATATTATAAATTTATTAATTCGTTTCTAATAATTACACAGACATCCCTCAAATTCCTGAAATCCCGTTCCCCGAAGTGTCCGCTCCTCAACCTGAAAAAGAGTTAGTTTTCATTATGTTAATCTATCAAACTGAAAATGATATATAGTAAAATGTAGGTAATTGCATTTTATTATCTAATAAAAGTGGCAGAACTAGGTTGCGTTCAGAAATTAATGTTCTCGTGGAAGTGAAGAGTATAATCAAAACCAACTGTTTCACAGCGACATTTTTGTTTTACTTCTACGAAGACATGATTATGTCTGTTTGTTTGACATAGTTGTTTCCCGTCACTTCACGCCATAAAAAGCAGGGTTCTAAACGACAATAAATCAATCAATTGAAAATTACATAAACATCATGAAATCATTGAACAAATTTTGCGGCACAGATACAAAAGGTGCACAATATTAGCGTAATCTAAGAGGGCTCTTTACCCTAGAAACAACCTACTGCAAATATGCGATTGCAATTAGTTTTGGGACTTGGGGTTCTTTCTAGGTAAGCGCGAGTAACAATTAGGGCTCAGCCTGTGAGTTCAACCTCGACTTGATTTCTATCAAGCAAGACGAGGCCAAAAGAACGCCTTTAAAAAAGCAAGAGAGGTCTTAGAAAAAGAAATTATTCTTTATTACTATAAAACGTTAATAACATACATGTGATGGATTACTGAAATCTTTAGCTATTTTCCACTCGAACTCCCAACTACCAATCTGTGGTGCTGGTAAACTGACCGAATGCCATTCGATTCGGTGCTGGTAAGCTGACCGAGTCCGATCTCTGGTATATCCTGAGGATGCTTCGTTGAGAGGCGAAACACGTGTCGATTGGTGGTTTTTGGAGTTTGAGCGGAAAATAGCTAAAGATTTTAGGAATTCATCACATGAAATGGATTTCCGCAAAGTAACACCAGATTCTATACAGTAACATACATATGTACTAAGTTTGAATAAAAATAATGTAAAACGGTTATTCTGAGAAAAAGTTTATTTTTGTATGGAAGGACCTACCTTCCATACAAAAATAAACTTTTTCTTTTTTTATTATCTACCCTACATTTGTGACCTGCTGCTGAGCAAAGGCCTCCCCAAATTCCATCTCTCTAAAATTATAATGCAATAAAAACTTATAAAACTAACTAACTAACGTTATAGAATAGTCAACAAGGATAATATCTTAAATAGGTTTACATTTTCCTAACTAGTGTAATAACGTCTTGTAGACATGTGTTATTTTAAAGCAATACATTTTTATTATTTTACATTTTTTTGGAAGAAGTATACATTATAATAGTAATTTAAATAATATGTTGTGAACTAAGTCATGAGTTGTAAGTTTTTACTGTACGTTATCTATATTTGCAGTGTGTCAACTAAGAGGCAACAAATTGAACCTGTTTCGATAAGAGAACAGGATCGTTCCAAACATATAGATCAAGAAATTGAACTTGAGGTACAGCTTTTATAAATATCTTTTAAAAAAATATATAATTTAATAGAATTTTCATTAATTAACTTGGCGTAAATGAATAGGGTTGTAAAAAAAACATTGTCTTTCGTTGTAACTAGTGTATAATGCTGGTCTGGGGTAGAAAGAATAATATAGTTTTTTTAAGCCAATGACATTTTAGAGGTGCCAGATACTTATTTTTTCGCGCAGTTCTTAAAACTCTCCTAAAGGATAAGGCATAGGTATAAAAAACTTGTATAGGCTATGGGCTAGCAAAGTGATAGCCTGTCATGTGCTATCGCTTAGCTATCTCTAAACTGGAAGTCATATCAAAGTGTACTCACTTAATTTTGGTGAAAGAAATTGTATATCTGACCAGTGTTTCGAGAGATGAAAGAAGTGACTTGGATGTCCAAAGGCGGTGTTCTGTCTACGCTAACTAGCAGTGTGAATATATCTAAATCCGTTAAAATGGCCATTCACAATTCGATGTTGATGCTAACTTTATTGTATGGTAGTGGATTGGATAAATTATCTGAAATCTAATGAAAGATTAATCGGTGGAAATGCAGATTGCATTTCCACCGATTAAATTATAACCATATAACAGTTAAAAAATAACCAGCATTCCATAAAATAAGTTATTCGAAGTCTACCTTTTCTACGAGTTGAAAATGACTTAAATATAATGACTAGTCCGTTGGTGCGGTGGTGAATCATGTTTTCCGAGCCGGGGTCCCGGTTTCGATCCCTGATCAGGTCAATTTAGGAAACGAACTTTTTCAAAACAGCTTGGAGTCTGGATGTTTCTGGAAATTCTCCATTTCGTTTTGCGATAACCGAAGTAGAAGGCGAGTGCTTAGTTTTGGGTATTACTATTATTGTTATAATAAACAGGAACTTCAAGAAGAGGAACCCAGAGCAAAAAGAAGGAGGTTAGACAAAATAATAATCGATAAAAGAACCAAGTTGAGCTCTAACTTCCTGCGTTCACGTATAGAAAACAATAATTTGGAATTGAGATGCGAGGTATATTTTATCATCAATTAAATAAAATATCATAAAAATATAAAATAATTTCTAATTTATTAATTTCGATATAATTTTCTTTTATTTGCATTTTAAACGTTTTCCAATTTTAAACTATAAAACAGATTATTGTATAAAAAAGAACGTTACATGTGTCACAGGAGAGTTCAGATGACATAATAGACTTGAAGGTACCCTCATATATCTATATGCGGCGAATGACGCACGTGGGCTATACGTTGCGGGACAACATTTCTCCACTTTTGAGTCGTTTATTTCAACGGAATTTGGGAGTTTTGCCGTCAAATATGCAGCTTGCCGAGGCAAAATTAGAGGTAAGATAACACATACTACTTACTAATAGTTTAATAGTGAAAATAAAACAATGGTTTACATGGTTCGGGTATGTGGAAAGAATGAGTAACGAAATTCAATGCCAATAGAAGCCAAAGAAGATCAAAACTTTATGGAAATTAGCTCTAGTTATCAGATGTAAATAAATGTCAAAAGCATTTTCATACTACGGCGAAAATTTGCGAGGTATCTGATGAGGGATCGAAAGGTAAAGGTGTGGACCGCGTTGAGGTTCCGTTCTCTGTATCTATCCCATTAAGGACAACGCGAACATGTATGCTACATACTAGGCGGATAATAATTTTCTTTAATATAGGCTACTAACCACTTGACTTTTTGCCGCCCCTCCCATCTTAATCGCTTGTATATACTTATGCGTAATTTAGGCCATCGACAACTGCATTGAAATAGACACCAATACCAATACGAATAATTAATTTATTAATTCAGTGCTCTCTGAATTCGGCGCCTTTTAAAATATACCGCTTTTGGGGCCGCGGCCTGTATGGTCTTTGATAAAACCAGTACCTTCTATAATATAGCTCAATATATTACATAATTGCTGCTAAAAGATGCTAAGCTGAATTAGTAGGTCCTAGGTTTAATACATTTATTTTGATACAGTTTAACGGTTAACCATTACAATATTTCCTAATAAAGTTTATATACCTATAATTTTAAATGAAATTAAATTTTGTAAAAATCAGTAGGTATAAACAAGTTTTAATATCAACAAAATCGGATCTATGTATAGTTTTGACATAATTATCGGTTTACTTTTGTTTGGCTTATATTTTTTGTAGATTTTGTGTGCAACGGATGCATTTAAAAACACTTTGGAATGATTGGAGGAAGTCCTGGGCGAGCGTCTGTCATTCGGTCTGTTTGTATGTTTACGCTAATCTCGAGAACCATTGAACATATTTGTATGCGGTATTTTCTGTTACAGTCTTCTTCTCATAAGGTTTCCTGCTTTCCCCTCAACCTTCATCCATGTCTTCACCCATGCAATGTAGCGTGGAAAGTCTTTGAATCTGGTGGGCATGGTTCTGGCATGAACACTGATGTGTAATTATTATTTTAAGTTTCAGAATCCATTAGCGCGGCGGACCCATTCTAGAGTGAAGATGCCGTCGATGGAACAAATAATAGAGGAAGATGAAAGAGCAGTTCAAGCACAACACGAAACGTACTTGAATGTTCCAAAGCGAGCCAGTGGTCTACAAATTCCTACAATTAATATTGAAGAATATGTAGATATATCAGATTTGCCAACCCAAAGACTGGAAACGCTATCGCAGGAGGCTAGAAGACAAACCACAATTCATAAATCAATTGAAGAAGTAGAAGTTGAGACATGTCCTCGTAAAAATGGGAAAAAACGCGAGACGGAGTCTAATATAGAAAAAACGGTAAGAAAAATTTATCATTGAATTAATGTTTCAAAATTAGTAATAATTACAAAAAAAGCCAGCTGCTTATTTTTAATTTTAAGCAAATTTTTCTTACATTTTCAAAAAATAATAAAAAGTATGTGTAGTATATATTGTAAGTAATGAACTAATGAATCATTTCATTACCTTCACATTTTTGTTTCGTATCTCATTTTCGTTTGCTTCAATGATCTGGATTAAGATCAGACTATCGAGAACATGAAATATCCCTCATTTTATAATCGCTAGGATAATGATATGTTTGTAGACATTCCAGGCGACTCCCTTCATTTCGCTGATTCTTACTGATCACCTGGACCTTTCCTGACTAAATTAGATTGTTTTGATTTTGGAAGATAAGGATAAAGCTGGCATATTCTATATATTTTTCTAGCGTGCTGACTGTTGTAACTCTGATATTAAATAAAACCCATTGTAACTTAATCGAACGACATATAATTATTAACTGAATCTTGTACATAATAATGTCCTGGATGTACTCCCCAGAATATATATTTTCCACAGATCACTCCTACGACCTTTCAAGAGTACTATGTGTTCCGTGGTAGGTGTTGCCAACATAAATGTTGCCAACACCTTATACAACACTGACCGAAATTAGTTTTTACAAACGAAACCGGAACTTCCTTTCGGTACATTTTTAGAGTTTCGTACTTAATGACAAAAACAGAACCCTTTTAAGGTCACTCAAGTTGTTATAGTCTATTAAGGTCTGTCACGATCAATTTTCTTACAATCAACTCGTATGTAGATGGAAATTTGCCATATTGGTACATCTTATTAAGCCATATATTTTACGCTAGTGGACATATTAAAACACTTGTGGAGAATAAAACAAAAGGCAAATTCAACTTGAGCTTGTCTTCAAAACTAATGGACAACGAATTTGAAAAAATTAAAAGAATAGAAAGCCTCACTTAAAGTTTATAGGCAAAATATAATAATATGATAATAACAAGCCTTTTATTCAGATCAACTTATTCTATTATATATTATAGATTAAAACTTAAAACCTAGCCTAGTCTGGTATTTGAGTCTTGCTTGTTTTCTGCAGATCTGTTTGCCAGTCGGCAAAGGCCTCCTCCAACCTTTTCCATTCATGTTTTTCTTGAGCCACTGTTCCACATCACTCCTGCTACTTGTCTGATGTCGTCATCCCACCTTTTCTGTGGTCTACCTCTTTTTCTTTTACCTTCTTTAGGGTACCATCGTGTCACAATTTTACTCCATTTGTCTTGCAAATGGAAAATATAACGAAGTCTTAATGATCTCTCGAAATAAAGTTTAGACTATTTTATAATAATATTATAATGAGTCTTAGGTCTTGTAGATCTCTAGAAATTAAGTTGAAAAAGTAGAAAGCATCTAACTGAAAATTTTATTGGACTTTTTATTTTCAAAATGTTAACAATCAATATTCTTACGAAAATATCTCCACTCATAATCACCTCAGGTTTTGGTAAAGTTTGTGTGTAATATTACGTTACAAGTGGTTTTCATGAAAATAATGTTTTTCCATTTAGGAGTATTTTGAATTTAAAACTTAAGTATATAAAATAACAAACATTTCTTACAGCCTAAGAGACTGCGTATCGGAGGCTATATTTCATTTAAAGAAAGCCAAGCTGAGTTAGCCGCTCCTTTAATAAATGGTTAGTAACAAGTTTTACTATTAGATGCTGTTTGTAGCTATCGAAAATTTTGCTATCAAAAGATAATTCTTTCATGTCAAGTTATTGAAATATGAAAACAAAAGCAAAAAATTATCAGAAGAGTCACTCGTAGCATATCGATGCTACATTACGACATCTCTAAGGAACGTTTCCGTGCTTCAGAATACATGTTAATCAGTTGGTCCGTTAGTGTTGTATGGCGATAATCTATACCTAAGGGTTCAGATCTATAGTTTCAGAAGGTTTGAAGGGTATAGGTGGGCAGCTTGAAAATTGGTTTTGCGAGATTTATACTTAATATTCTCTAGTCAATTATTATACTTTATACCAGACTTCGAGCTTCGTACAATATCTCTTAGTTAATTGCTCAAAAAGGCAAACCACATAACATCGGAGAAGAGTTAATTTTGCCAGCAATAAAGGAAGTAATAACTACTGTGCTTCATAAACCAGCCGCAGATATTATCCGAAAAATTCCTTTGAGTAATAATTCTGTGCAAAGACGAATTGATGAAATGGCTGAAAACATTAAAGGATCATTATGTGATCTCACCTGAGGAGAAGTCAATTCTCAATTCAGCTCGATGAGTCCACTTTACCAACTAATGAAGCATTGTTGCTGTCTTACGTGAGGTTAATAAAGATGAGAAAATATGTGAAGAACTATTCTTTGCTAGAAATTTAGAGACCGATACAAAAGGCGAAACCATATTCAATACATTGGAAAAGTTTTGTGATGAGAAAGAGATTCCCTTGAAAAATATTATATCAGTTGCTACGGATGGCGCTCCGGCTATGACAGGGTGCCATAAAGGCTTCATAGCGTTCTTAAAAAATAAAATTCCAGATGTCCTTGCTGTACATTGCGTTATTCATAGACAACATTTGGTTGCTAGAAACTTAAGTGAACGACTATTTCAATCACTGCAATATGTCATCAAAGCAGTCAATAAAATCCGCAACAGCTCTTTGAATGATAGATTATTTCATCAGCTTTGTGTTACTAATGACGAGGATTTCAACCGTTTGTTGTTTCATACTGAAGTTCGTTGGCTATCAAGAGGCAATTGTCTGACTCGATTTTACAACCTGTTTGACTCTGTTATAGAGTTCTTGGAAACGAAAGATACAGAATTGCACAACAAGCTCATTACATCAAAGAATGATATAGCTTACATGACAGACCTGTATAAATTGTTCAACGACATAAATCTCCAACTGCAAAGCGATGAACTAAATTTAATTAAAACAAAAAACGTCGTTGCTGCTTTCGCAGCCAAACTGCTTCTAAACAAAAAGAATATGGGCAGACGTGAGTTTCACAATTTTCCGAATTTATCAGTATCATGCAGTAACGACGAATTGTTTGCCTACTGCCAACATTTGTAAAACCAACACATTGACTTCACCGAACGATACCAGGACATTTTGAACTTGGAAATACCAGACTGGGTGTTGGATCCGTTTTCAAATGTCAACACAGCAATGTCACCTCAGCTGGAAGAAGAATAAAATTGACAACAAACGAGGAAATAAAAATCAAGTTCAAAAATGGTTACCAAGAATTTTGGCTACAAAAACCGATCCCGCAATTGTACCCTGGTCATTGTGGTCAATCGTTCAGCGATTCTTGATAGCATTCCCATCGTCATATTTGTGTGAACGTGGATTTAGTGCTGTTGCAACACTGCTTACTAAAAAGAGAAATCGTTTGCATGTTACCAAACGTGGCGACTTGCGACTGTTCTTGAGTAAATTGGAACCTGATATCAACAAACTTATTAAACAGCATCAGATTCATCCTTCACATTAGTTTTTATATAAGGATCGATTATATTTGTTTTATTTTAAATAAAAGATACTCTGTTTGAATACTATAAAGTTGTGTTTCAATAATCATTCTCATTGGCAGGTGTAGCCCGTAAGAGTTAACTTGAGACCTGAGCGCCGTTGTGTATTACCTACTGCGCTCAGGTTTCAAGTTAACTCTTGCGGGTTATAGTAAAAGTCTCGTTTGGAATTAATGTTTAATCTCCGCTAATATAGCTCACAATAATTAATTAATTTAATTTGAAGTTATAGTGGTTTTTCAGTAGGTGAAAAAATGGGGGCGCAAAAAAATAATTTATTCTCAAACTGGGCAGTAGACAAAATAAGTTTGGGAACCCCTGCTTTATACCAATACAGCTAAACCGAACGGAGGAGGCTAATATATTTAATTTATTTCTATATTTTCAGAAGCCGAGAATGTCCTCGAAAGCTGTCATATCGAGTCACGTGGTTCTCGTGGAAAAAGTCTGCAGGAAATGTTGCAAGACGCAGGTCTCGCAGATTCTTCACAATGTAATATAAAATCTCCGCAAGCCATTGCGATTGAATCACAGAGTAAAGAAGCACAGAAAAATAGCGTCTCTGAAGGCTCTGAAACACCACTGGGAAGTCTGGACAGAACTAAAGTATCACTCGGCGATTCAGACCAAACAACAGATTCAATCAAAATTATGCGGTATGTTTTTAGAACTTCCTACTTTCTATACATAATGTTGCCGGTTGTGCCTTGTCCCATTGGGTTCGAAGGCATCAGTTCGCTACAAAATCATACTTTGCAATATGATTTAACTAGCTGTACCCGCGACTTCGTACGCGTGGAAAAATTTTCCGTGACCTCTCCGGGTCACCGAGGTTACCCGAGATACTTATATTATTGATATTAAACAAAAATGTTATATTCTATTATGAACATCCGCCATATTGGATTTATGATGACGTCTCACATATACAGAAACCTTCCCCTGCGTATTCTATTTCATTTGATACCCATATTGTTGATGTTGAACGAAAAGTTATTTCCCGCTATGGAATATCCGCCATATTGGATTTATGATGACGTCACGTATACAGAAACGTTCCCCTGCGTATTCCATTTCATTTGATACTCATATTGTTGATGTTAAACAAAAAAGTTATTTCCTATTATGGAATATCCGCCATATGGAATTTATGATGACGTCACATGTACAGAAACCTTGCCCTGCGTATTCCATTTCATTTAATACCCATATTATTGGTGTTGAACGAAAAAGTTATTTCCTATTATGGAACATCTGCCATATACAGAACCCTTCCCCTGCGTATGCCATTTCATTTCATACCCATATCGTTGGTGTTGAACAAAACGTTATTTCCTATTATGGAACATCCGCCATATTGGTTTTATGATGACATCACATACATAGAAACCTCCTGCGTATTCCATTTCATTTGATACCCATATTGTCGGTGTTGAATAAAAAAGTTACTTCCTGCTATAGAACATCGGCCATATTGGATTTATGATGACGTCACATATTCAGAAACCTTCCCCTGCGTATTCCATTTCATTTGATACCCATATTGTTGGTGTCGAACATAAAGTTATTTCCTATTATGGAACATCCGCCATATTGGATTTATGGTGACGTCACATATGTATATCTACCTTCTCCTGCGTATTCCATTTCATTTGATACCCATATTGTTAGGGTTTACCATTATCAAGTTCCCCTATAAAGTTTCATCTCTTTTTTCACCTCTTTAGGGGTAGATTTTCGATAAAAAAGGAAACTGTTTTTTTTAATAGAAAAGGTGTATCTCTGTACCAAATAACATCTTAATCGGTTCAGCGGTTAAAAATTTCCCATATAAAGTTTCAACCCCCTTTCCACCTTTTTAGGGGTAGATTTTTGAAAAATAAAGTAGCCTATGTTCACCCCCTGGTGTCAAACTATCTCCATGCGAAATTTCACCAAAATCAGCCCGGCGGTTTAGCCGTGAAAACCAAGCAGACAGACAGAGAGAGTTTCGCATTTATAATATTAGTATGGATAGTATGGATATTAGTATGGATAACGGCAATGTAGAACTTAATGGTTGCAGGTTCTTCAGAAGCAGCGTGATGATATTGATGTGTATTAGAATTACGTGCATTAGTGTTCTCATTTTTAGGATAATCAGGGTATCTGTCCACTTTCTGGAAAATTAGGAAAAATTAGGCAAAATACAGGTAAGTTCGAGTTGGTCAGGAAGTCAGGGAAAAATTGAAATTTTGTGCTGTTCGCTCCATACTTACCCAGTGATTGTAAAATGAGGAATATATTCAGATCACGAATCCAGAGGTCCAGACTACTGACGCATTTGTACTTAGTGCAAAAAAAAAAAACAAAATATGAAGTTATTAAATTATTCATTATTTACGTTACTTTTCTTTATTTTTTTGTTAATTTAAGAAAACCTTGTTTAATAAACATTTGGTTGATCAGAGCAATTTGTCAAAATTGTCAGAGAAAAGTCAGGGAATATTTTTTCACGTTTGCAGTAGGAATTTGCGGTAGGTAGCCTGGTTGAGCCCATTTAAACATAAAAACCATTGTTTTAATTTCAAGACAAAATCTGCCCATGAGTTTTGTATTCATTTGCGCAACCTTACCATATTGTGTATTTAGATGTACTTGTAATTTCTGTTTCAGTAAACATTGGGGAACACAAGGAACAATGTGCAAATTAATCCTCAGGTTTAAACGTGGTCTTTGTCCAACTACAGTGAGGGACCTTGTCGCTATGGGTCCTTCGATAACCGGACGCAAGGGTATCGTAGCAGCGCATTGCTTCAACTCTATACTTAGTAAGTATTAACTATTTGAAATATGTAATTATTTTTTTCAATATTATTTAATAGTTGTTTTAAATAACCTATGGATAATTAAGGTGTTTGCGTAAGTGAGCAATTTGTACTGTGAACACTTATGGTAGGTACTATACTTTCGTGGTGATCTAGAAGAAGCAGAAACTATATGTGTATATACACGTTATAGAATATCTCACCCTTTTAACCGACATCATAAAAAGGAGAAAGTTCTCAATTTGCATGTACATATTTTTTGTTTTGTTTTTTTATATATATTATGATCGGGCATTACTTGCACCAAATAATCCTAACTGCTTGTATGCTTTATTTATATTGATGATTCTTTCGTATATAATTCCGTTTTAGAATTAGAAAATAAGTTAGTTGTAGACCTAGATATTTATTTAAGCCAAGGGAAAATAAAAGGGAGAAATAAAACATTAAAAAAAAATTAAAGCGACTTCAAAAAAAAGCACTGAAAAGTACAAAATAACTGTTCTTTAGTAATCAAAATTCAAGTACAATATATACAAACATACATACATACATATCCTCACGCTGTATCCCTAACGGAGTAGGCAGAGCGGACGGAGTGCCAAGGGTCGCAGTTCTTGCATAAATACATACTTCTTTCGTTTCCTCAAATCTCATCATTCTCGGCACACATTTTCGCCTAGGTATGCGAGAGCTTTTGACATTTCCATCTGCTAACACTGGCTATTTGATCTTCATAAGTCAGCCTTGGTTTTCCTTGGCTTCTTTTACCACTCACTTTCGCTCTGTATATTTTCTTCGTCAGTCTTTCATCACTCATTCTTTCTAAGTGCTCAAACCATCTCAGCATTCCTTTTTTCATTTTTATAAAAACATTGTCGTGCTACCCTGTCATACTGCGTATCTCTCCATTGCTTATCCTATCCGTAAGGGTGACACCGCACATATTTCTAAGAGATAGCATTTCTACTGCATTTATCGTACTTTCATTCGATTTCGGGCACAATAAAGTTGGAAGCAACACCTCATTGTGGATGGCCATTTTGGCTGTGTTATTGTATTGTATTTTGGCAGAGCACCGTTCTCTTTATTGCCAGCTGCACATTTTCCATCCCTCGTAAACGCACTCCCCAGATACACAATTTCATTCACTTGTTCTAGACATTTTGCATGTACCCAAATCTCACATTTCGTCTGTACCACTTCTCTTTGAAACACCAGAACCTTAGTTTCGTTCAAATTTTTCTTTCATGCACGTGACTAGTGTCTGCAACTCTGCTTCTGATGGTGCTATAAGCACAGCATCGTCAGAGTATAATAAGTAGTTTACCACTGTATCGTCACATGTCATCCAACTCATACTACCTTTCAGTGTCTGGAGGCAACTGTCCAAATACAGTACGAATAGCGAAGCAGACATAACGCAGCCCTGACGCCTGAACATACTATCTATATAATTTATATAAATGAGTATAAGGTTGTTGGCTGTTCAGAGATAATACTGCCAATCTGCTGGGCACCCTAATCAACGACAGCTTTCTAGGCAACTTAGAGGAGGTCTATTATTTAAGATAATGTTTAGTTTTAAGTTTGTAAATATTAAGGTTAAGATATGTACATATGTAGTGATTTAGGCATACGCATATATGAGGGATACAGTTTAAAATACGAGTATAAAGTTCTGTTTTTTATTAGGTCCATTAAAATATCTGATATCAACTTGACCATGACTGTCTCTGTCATCTGCCTGTGCGTTATATGATTTAAATAGAACATAATGAAAACTTTTAATTTTATAGTTGACGATAGTTAATGGTAAAAGTAGCAGTTTTATCATGGAAACTGTTACATTTGAATATAGTTTATATTTTACACTCCCAGGCCAGGATGAGAGAAAATTATTATACCATAAGTTTTACTTGATTTTAATCAGATCTTAGCCCATGTGTTTATAAGATATCCAATTTCAGGAAAGGGTTGTTCTATATTTCATTTTAGGACTCAATTTTACTCAAGGTTTATTTCCACATAATGGTTTAATTTCCATGTTTCAGAACTGAAGACACACGGATTCATAAGTATTCTAAAAGATCCAGAAACTTTAGAAATAAAAGACATTACATTGGGGGCGATATACAACAATGGAACTCAATAAATTATTATTTCGAATATTTTGAGACGTATTGAATATTTATTTTGTTAATGTAAGGTAGAGGTAGACCGCCATACTTTTTAGAGTGAAAATGACTTTAGATTTAAGATTTTTAGACAGTAAAATAAATGATATTATTAGAATGTTGTGGAAATAATTAGCTATTATTAATTGTTTTATCGCTTAAGGATAAGAGGATATAAAAAATGATTTTTGGCCCATAGAAGGCCTTCTCATCAACTGGGGTAAAACCATTTAGTTACGAATTTCCTATTATGTTACTAATGTATGTATGTATTAAATGTGTTAAACGTGTGTCGAAAATAATATAAAAAAGGTCGTAAAAAAACAAAAAATAAGTAAACGAATAATTGTAAATCTTTTACTTTCTAAGTAGGTTCTAGGCAGGCTCGAACCTGTGTCAGCGAGAGCACCCTCAACCAGAGTTTTATATAACATATATAGATTTTATTTAAAAATACTGCAAGTGCAAAATTCCTGTCAACATACCTAACAACTTTTGCTCTACGATTTTTTTCAAAACTCAATACATTCCTCAAAAATATTTGTAAGTTATGTTGTACTGTCTGAAACGTAATTACTCTGTATGTATTTCCAATATGACCATTAGAATACGTACACAGAGTAATTACTTTCAAACAGTACAACAAAACTTAAATATTTTTTGAGGAACGTATTGTTTTTATAAAAGTAGAACAAGTTATTAGTTATGACAGGAATTTTACACTAACAATTAACCTCGTATAATTCGATTGACGGACTTGCCCCAAAGACGGTCGTCTCCACCTTACTAGTTTTTAATAGCCATGTATTATTTTTTATTTTATTTACAAAATGTTAAAAGAATCCATTGATTTTATGTTTTGATAATTTGTTAGTTCATAATAATTTGTTGTCCATTGTTAGTTTAATAAAAAACAATATTTGATATGAACAATTTATTTGAATAATTTTATATATAATATTGATATGATTTCTGTACAACTTTACACATAATAAGTCATCAACTAGATTCAAGCCAACTAGACAATTTTATGAGTATCTTAATTATAGGTAGATAGTGGCTTATAATTTACAAATCCTAAAAATGTGGATTTAAGCTGTACATTTAAACAGTTGACTTATATTAACAGTTTACTCAATAACTAAATTTACATAAAATACAGTCAAATACACTTTAGTAGAATTGGAATAGCTATTATCAATAGAATATGCTAATTTTAGTTACACTTAATTATCTTAGTAGGCAATATCTTTTTACATCGTAACATTAATCTTAAAATATAGAAGCAATACAGACAGGAGTGTATTCATGGAGTTTCCTACCTTGGTATGATCATATCACTACATGCTTTTAAAATATATAGATACAAAATCAGTCTCCTACTATTTGTTACCGAGATTTGCCGTGCGATGCTGCACTAGTAAAATCAACTAATACTCGACAAGTCTAAACACAAAGGCAGTCATGCGGTATCGCATTAGGACGTTCAGCACTGGACGTTTGGAATAACTTTAATAACAATAGCAATGTATAAATAAAATTGACACACCCAATACAAATACCGTGTGAACCATTTATAATATTTCTAACATTTATATCCCACTACTTGATACAGAAAACGATCTCCATACACACACGTCAATGTTTCACAGCCTTGCTACAGTCGTTCTAAGCTCTCACTCAATTCATTAATAAAATATTCATAATAATTACAGTCTGACCTTATCGACTTATAGGAATGATGACATTTGAAATATGTAGTAGCTACCAACTCTTGAGAGTTCAATAACAATATATTATTCATAAATAGCTTCACAAAACCGTAATGAATATTGTAAATCAAATGAATACAAATTCCATTGCTAAGTAATGAATAATTTTATTTATTAATTAATTTTAAACATTTTGTTTCATCATATTAAAAATAATAATGTTTCATGATGTATTAAAAATAAGTTATTTTAAATTCCATATTGAAAAATGAAAACATAGGGGTGTGAATGTTTTAATATCTAAATGTGATATATCACAGATCGGATACTTGAAAAGTTAAAATGTGTCTAACATGTGGAATGATACAGGAACCATTTTTATAGTGTCATGTAAAATATATATAATTTGAGTCGTAGCTAAATAACATATTTACTCCCCTCCACCCTCATTATAAAGCAAAACTATATGTTCAAGGAACTAACGAGTCACTATCGTAGTCTTTAACGTCTGCAACATTATCTTCGCTTTGTTCACCGTAATTCATACTCTCGAAGTACTGCTGCGGCTTACCATTCCAGAGCGAGTCCTCGCCGTGAGAATTTAGCGATTTCAGTGCTTTTACATCTATCGAATCCGAGTTATCGTATAATATGGATTTAGAAAGTTCTAGAGCGAGGTTCTGCGGGCTGTCGTAGGCGACGCCGTAGTCCGGCAAGTCGGCCGGCAGCGGCCGCGAGCGGATTTGCTGTAAACGAGAAAACAGCGGATGCTGTGTCGCGCGGATTAGTCGTTCGGTCCGCGCCAAGTACTCCGCCACGAGGTCGGCGCGAGATGACGTCACGAAGTTTAGCGAGTCGTGATACGGCTCCGACTCGCTGCGGCTCTCCGCGTGCACTTGCCGAGTTTTCTGTCAACATTTCGACAAATCGTTAGAACGCAGTCGCTCTACAAACACTGTCGAATCCGTGTTGTGTGTGAATTGCATTAAGAAAGTACTCAAATCTACCAAACCTGCTCGACAGAATTTATAGTGCCTCTGAATTTTTAACTAAGATAATGTGTTTGTGTTTGCAAATATACTACAAGTAACTCGATAAAACGCATTATTACGTAGGTTTTAACTAAATTTACTGTGCAACAAACTTTAATCAGTTATGTGACAATTCTAGTGCCTGCCTCGTGGAAGCTCAATAATTTTGCTTTGTGTTACGCCAATGATCTGCCATTATGCCACATTAACAAAAAATTAAAAAAATTATAAATAAAACAAACAAAATAAATATAATTATAGCTATTTCGTTCTACATACATTATATTTTGTTGTGTCTGATTTATAGCATACTTAAAATTGTGTATATTAAGTGGCACAATTATGATATTAACCAATACAAATACATTAATTATTACTTACCACTTTACAATGAAATATAACAGTTATTACAATTAAAACACTTGTAATATTTTATCAAAAAACATTTTTGAATATTACAATAAAAAGGATACATTTCTCACATTTGTTACAATTATTAGTAGTACCACAGATTAATTAGTTAGGTAGTACCATACACCCATACTAAAAATAAATGTTGTTACACAATGGAACTTTGCAATCTCTTTAAGAAATAATAATAAATAAATAGAAAAAGCGCACTATGATGATTCCATTGTATTACAACTTTTACAGTGTTCTTATTATCTTAATATGTTACGTGGCATAAAAATCAAATTATGCAAATATTTTAAACTTACATTTTTAATAAATGTATTTATTCATTTACATATTTATCTTAAACGTAATATTACATAACATAATTTAAATAATAAGTTTACAAACCTTGTTAGGACCGTATTTCATAATATTAAGTTTCATGAACAAATTTTTACTATTTATAAATTAGATTGAAACGTGATTTTTAGGCCATCACAAGGACACATAATAGGTCGTCGTTAGTAACAACATACACAAGTTAGTATGACATGCACCGAACTACGCCTCGAACCGATACAAACTACATAACGAACTCGACTACGATCAAAACTGAAACTGACTAACGTAAATAAACAACGGTAATAATAATGAAATCAAAGCGAAAACAAAGAAGATGAACCAAAACTTACGATCGACATAATGGCATGTGAGCTACGTGAGGGCGGGGCGCGGGGGCGCGGCGGCGGGCGGGGGGCGGGGGGCGGCGCGGCGCGTTAGTAGCGAGCGGGTGAGTCACTTGGGTGCACTGTCACACGGTGGGTTTAGCACTGGGCGCGGGCCCTACGAGCCGGAGTCTTTGAAAAACCAGGTGTTCCAGAAGGAGCGGGCGCGCACCTTGCTGTCGTGGTGCGGCGGGGAGCGGCGGCGCGCGGGCGCGGGGCCGGGCCCGGGGCCGGGGCCGGGGGCGGGGGCCGGCGCGGCGGGGGGCGCGGCGCGCGGCAGCGACGAGCGGCTGCGCGCCGAGGCGGCCGAGCGCGTGGAGTGCTGCGAGGGCGGGCGCGCGGGGGGCGCGAGGGGCGCGGCGGGGCCGGCGGGGGGCGCGGGCGGGCGCGGCGCCGCGCCCTTGTGCGCCGCGCGGTGCAGCGGGATGCGCGAGGGCCGCCGCCGCGCCTCGCCCGTCTCGCCCGCCTCGCCCTCCCCGGGCATGTGCAGCGGCTCCATGTCGCGCATGCTGCTGTGCGAGCGCGACCGCTCGCGTTGTCTCTGTCGCACGCGCCCTCGCTGGCGCTCCTGCTCCTCCATACTCTGCGCGTACGGGCCGCTGCCCTGCTTGTCCTCCAGCTGCTTCAACGTAGCTTTCGTGCCTTCCAGTTCTACCGTTTTTTCCTCTAACTGAAATTGAAATTAGTTACCTATTAATAGAATATAAAACCTTACAGAAATAACACTTATAACATTGAAAAAGCTCAACTTTGCTCAAAAATTTTTTTTTGTTTTAAGGTGTTATTTGATACACCAACGAATGATTCACAATATATAGCATCAGGACAAATAAATTAATTACTATTCTAAAGTATCGATTCTCGATTCAAGACGTTTACAGTCCCTACAATACCCCTACAGGGGTTATTGCAACGTAACAACTCCAATCTAACTGCGCTCACGAACCACGACAAATTTGTATTTGACGTTATACACACTTATTTTTATAAAAATAGATAAGTGATGCTATTGGAATAAGAATTATTAACCACTGTTTGAAGTAATTGTTGAAACATGCACGATACTCATATTTGTTGTAAATTTCATGTTTGTTTTTATTGTCCGTTTAAAAAAGGATGTTTATCAATAAACGTTGAAACTTTTTCACATATTTGTTTCATCCTATGCTAAATGTACTCTAAATTATGGATGTAGTTACTTTTACCCTAGCAAAATTTACACATGGGGTAATTACAACTTTGTGGTTCGTATTAGGGTAATTGCAATAACCCCTGGATTTTGTATGAAATTAAAAACCGCTATTAATGTTCTAGTGTCGATATTTCTAATAGTAACTTTAGTTTTTCCAGTCTAAAATAACTAAGTAATTTAATGAGTGTCACGCGCCTTCTCATGAGTAGGCATTGTTCAAATATAAAAAAGTGCATATGAAATAGAATTAAGTAGTAGGTATAAAATATTAGTAATAACATCATACCCATTTTTATCTGTTCTTACAGTACTTACACTAAAATATCTCAATTTTATGAGGAAAGAAAATCACATGTTTCGTTTAATTCATTTGACACAGTTTTTGCCTATAGTCGAATAAATAATTACTTAAATATTTGCCTAAAATTATTCGTTTTTAATACAATACATTTTATTGTACGGGTGTAGACTTAGCACTTTGTCTAAATTTATTAAAAGTACACATAACCAAAAAAGCGCTCTATGCTTTTTGAATAAGTCATTGGACATAAAAACCAATATAATGGGAGTGCATAAAAAATAAGTAGTCCGTCATCTTTAGGCGTCCGCCATATTTAATTTAGTGTGACGTGATTTTACTTTTCGTATTCTTTTCAGAAAACCCTTTCATTTGATACCCACATCATGCGAATGGAAAAAAAATAACTAGTCCGCTATCCGCTATATTGGATTTAGAATGTCGTCACTTAGCTAACCATACATTGTCATCCAAACTAAACGTATAAGAAAAATTTCAGCTCAATCGGAAACAGGGAAGTAGGTGAAAGTTAACTTCCAAGATTTATTACATAGTTACCACAGGTGAAGCTAAGAAAAACGTGTTCCTCAAAAAATTGTATTTACTCCGACAAAAGCACAAAATCATTTTACACAAAGCTGAACCCAATTATCGATGCTAAGTTTTCTAAAATTTTAGTAATAAAGCATCTATAGAACAAAATATGTTAATAGGTGTTAGTTGCGTTTACCCTCCATGGGGGGGTTAATGCAATTTTTTCTATATTTAGCAGAAAATTATGGAATCTCCTTCTTTTTGTTGTTACAGAAATAACCTACTATTATTGTTACCTAAATGTATTGAATCTGTGATATAATTATCTACGTTTATCAGATTTCAAAACTTTAAAGTAACAAATTCAGAAGTTAATATTATTTAGTTGCAATAGCTTCGGTTCACCTTATTTATAACAATATATATCCCAATAATAATAAAGTGATATTATAAAAAAATATAATCTAATTAAATACGATATAATATTGAGAAATTTCGCTAAAGCAACTAAATGAAGACAGTTGTGTTATTACTTTAAGATACAAGGAATTGTGAACAATTAGTCATTTAGAAGCACAATCGAGAAAGTGTAGAAAGGAACATTAGTAAAACATCAAAAAATAAATTCATAAGTTAGCGACATTTATGCAACCAAAATTATTCTCTACACGAAATCTATCTTTAAAATATCTAATCCACAAGCCATCAGCAAAAATGCAATGTGAATAACTGTAGCGAAAAGCTGTTATTATGCAGTTCAAGTCACTGCAGTGCAAGGGCTCAGTCAAGGGTGTAGCAGTGTGGTTCCCGTGCAGTTACAATAAAATCGAATGAATTGCATGACAATTGACAAATTTGTGATGCATCTTGCATTACAATTCTAGTGCAATTCGTCTATTTTAGACCACGTCGATTAATTAAAAAATATAAACAAAAGGATAATATTTGAAAAAGTCAGATTATGATTGCATAAAAAGGCGATAAATAAATGAAATTTTGCACAACAACGACATCGTGACTAACTTGAATTTGTGTAACATCAAGTGATGTACGTGTTACGAAGTTACAAGGACGGAAGTGGCAATGAACGTAACTAAACGTAACACGTAACACTTTACAAGTTTCAATTACGTCGAAAGTGTGACTATCTGACGATCAAGCGACCACGTGTCCGTCATACATACACGTTATGGATATTTACGAGTAAAAAGACACGGTATTGAAATTCAGTGTCTTTTTTATTGTTCTACCATTCCTAATGTTAAAAAATTAAATGTTGTTCGTCGATAGGCACATCACTTGAGAACTGGACAAATTAGGCTAATTTTTTTGTAATATTGTTAATAGTTCGAAAAAGGTTTCTAGAGAAAGAAAAGTTAGAAAAGTATCTTGGGAAATTGGAAAATTTGGGGAAAACTGAGTGCTTTTTCCTATGGAATTTTTATGAACTGCTGTTCAAAAAAATAATAAAGCAGCTAGTATAAGATAAAAGCCATGGCCAGTGATTAATTAATTAATCACCAAATTATAAAAACCCGTATGCAAATCCGGGCTTCTTCAAGTTTTTCAAATTTTTAGTTGAAATTTTTTTTTTTATTTTACATAACGATTATATCACTCATGAGTCATGCATGTCATAAAAACGAATCTAATAATACATTTTTATCAAAATCAAGTTATCCATTTCGTCTACAGAACAAGGAACAAGGAATCAGAGATAAAAACATCCAAAAACAATACCTTCCTTAGCTTGCGAAATCGGGTTAAAATATATATATATATATATATATATATATATATATAGTAGTAGTATAGTATGATATAAAATAAAGAATTATTGTAGGTACTTACCCGGAATTTTAGGTCTTCATTTAAATCCCTCGCTCGTTCCAATCTCTCGAGCAAAAGTGTCCGATGTGCAGCCGCGCGTTTTAGACGCTCGCATAAAACCTGAAAAAACAAAATAATACACTCATAAATTGAGTCAAAATAAAAATACATGAATCTAAAGCCATTTACAGCGTTACATTATAATTGCAAAAAAAATTGGTTTTCGATCAAACTATTTGAAAAAAAAAATTAAATTTATTAGAACGTTATATAAGGCGACATGCGACACCAATTTCCTAATTAAGACCAGACATTCCCAGGTAATGATTGAGTTAAAACGTTGAGGCAGAGGTGAAGAGCAAAATGTGAGATAGCGGTTTCATAAATTATAATTTTCGACAGTGTTCGAGTATTTTTTCTTTGCACGTTTTTTTCTATAGTAGAAGTGTCTTATTGTCAAAATGGTAATATGATATTGCGAACATCTTGGTCTTAAATCTAAACACAAACAAATAAAATTGAAGCGCATGTTTGTGATTTCGGAATAAAGGCTTTTTTCTTAAGCTCCTGTATTTATTTGCACGTTACTAAAACCCAAACACGCATTTTTTAATTTTTGTGTAGATGTCAGTCAGTACGAGATAATCTCCGGAACGGTTGAACCGAATTTAAGACGAAACTTTCATTGGCAGGGGATTTTTCAGTGATCTAGGCTACATTTTATCGCGACAAGTATACAACCAAATCCAAACACCACATAATACTGTAATACTGAAAATTAAATAATAAATCTGAAAATCTTTAATATAGGTACATAATCTTGACAACGCATTTAGTTAGAACAAAAATCGCCTAACAGATTTAAAAACATGTTTTTGGGCTGCAAATTAATCGATTAAAAGCATAAAATATACAGCCAATATAGACCACTGATATTATGATAAAGAATAGATCAAAAATAGTTCGAAACAATGAGTTACGGAAATATTTAAAACAGGGGAAACACCGCAGTTATGGGCCGCTTAAGCTATTTTGAGTAACTCGTCTTAATATCAGGATTAAATATTAATGGAGATAAATAAAAATAATATTTATTTAATCTTTAACGATTTATTTATTTATTAATTTGAATAGACTACCTACATATATTTTCTATAACTTCGAAATAAATTGATATCAAAAATAAAAATGAGAAAATTATAGTAATTGGCTGTCTCATATATTATGTAGTGTATTTATTATTTATGGCGGTTTCGTTACATTACTTGGCCTTGATATCGCTTTTTGAATATGAATATATTGTTACATAATCATTCAAACTTCAATTAAATTTTCAAGTTAACTACAAAAGTCAACTACAGTGCTTATTTTAGGCCAATAATTGTGGTGTCTCCAATTAGAAAGCTTGGAAAAGCTAATATTAGAGATAACGTTATCTATTATCTACATAACATCTATATAAATAAATGATGTCGACTTTACATCCATACAGGCAAAGTGATGTAATTCAAAATAAGTGGTGAATGTCTCCCATTAAGTTTCAATGAAATCATAGACATTTAAAAGGAAATAAATATACGATATCAAACACTTGCGATCGGATAATATGATTGTATAGGCCAAGGCTAATGACGCATGCTTAAGTATAGACTAGTGGAAGTGAATCGAATACATGTATGAACCAATAATAAAACTATTTATGACAATACTGATTATGTACAAGCCGCAGAGCGTAACGCAAAATATCAGGTGATTATCGTTTGCGTCAAGGACAGTATTATTATGAAAGTCAAACACTAAGTACCTACGCAAACAGTTGACAAAAGAGTGGTAAGTGAGGATTTATAGAGTTAATGGTGCCGGTTGGTCTCGGTCACACTCCATTAGCTTTATTGTCCCGCGTAATTTTGCTGAAATCTCTTAGGTTACGTCAGTGTTGTGTTAGGTAGCCGACTTCTCGTTAGCAGAATGACAACAGTCGGGTCGCTCGCACGTACTTTGTTACCTCACTCGTTCTGCAATTGACGAGTCTGACCAACTTGCCGGGACAAAAAAATATAACTAGATTATGTAGTCTAATTTTCATCCGTATTCATTGCAACTGGAGCTGGAATATCTATCAACAAGGTAGCCGTCGTCCTTAAGATACGGTCAAGCGGTCATCGATTTCGAGACACAATTACGGAACAATCGCACTAGCAATAACGATTTACACAACGTAATCGAATAGTAGACGTGACGATTAACGATTGTTAATCGTTGTGAACTCACTTGGTTCTGGACGGTGGAGATGAGCAGTTGCCTCTGAAGTTCGACAGGATTGCTCTCGTGGAGAATCGCTGCGAACTTGTCGGAGTCGGGAGCGGGTACGCGCGGCGCGGGCGAGCGTAGCGCGCGGTCGAGGCGGCCGAGGGGCGCGGGCGGGCGCGCGGCGCGAGGCGTGCGGGCGGCCGCCGCGCCCGCGCCCGCGCGCGCCTCCAGCTGCGCCGCGCGCGCCAGCAGCGCGTCGCGCTCGGCCCTCAGGCGGGCCAGCGAGGCGTCCGTGTCCGTCTCCGTGCCGGCCAGCGCGCGCGCGAAGGCGTCCTCTGCAGCGGGCGCGGGCGCATCCATTTCGGCGCGCAGCAGCTCGGCGTCGTCGCGGAGGCGCGCGCCCTTGCGCTGGATGACGTCGAGCAGCGCCCACAGCTCGTCCTCGAGCGGGCGGCGCGGCGCGGGCGCGGGCGCGGGGGCGGGCGCGGGCGCGGGTGCGCCGGCGCTGGCGGGCGAGGAGTGCGCGCCGTCCTTGCCGCACGAGGCCGACGTCTCGGTGCTGAAGCCCGAGTCCTGCACGGACGGCTGCGGCTTGGCGCGCGGCTCGGGCCCGCCGGCGGGCAGCTTGCGGCGCACGCGCACGCCCGGCTCCCAGTCGCGCCGCGCGCCGCCCGCGCCGCCCGCCGCGCCCGGCGCCATCTTCGAGCGCAGGTTCGGGAACGTCTCGATGACGAGGTCGCGGAACTCGAGCAGGGCGCCGACCTCATTCTGGAGTTCCTGCACCGAACGGCGCGTTCGTATTCAGTGCACAGACGGATCCACGGGGCGGATCGATGCATATGACCACATCGATCGACCCCTATGAAGCCAATCATCAGTTGGTTCGACGTTCGTCGCAACGATCTCTACTAAATAATTTTACCTACTAAGTATTACATTTTGAAACGTTGAACTTCAATTTGTAAACATAAATGCGGAATCTATGCATAAAAATTAGAAATAATACAGAAAAAAAATCGATAACATATCTAGATGACATTTTAATCTAAATAACATAGTAGGTACACAATTGTAATACTTATTTGTACTAGATTAGCCAGAAACACATCTCAAAACTCAATTTTACAATACTTCAAGTCTAAGATTTATACAAAACTGTACTGTAACACCCTACACGTGTACAGTACTAATGTTAAACACAAACCTCATCTCATAAAACAAGTAAAAAAGAAATAAAACTACCATACATTTGAAACTACATGCTAGTTGACATATGAAACTACATATTAGTTTGCAATAGTAGTATACGAACCTGTAGAGCGACGAGGGACTTAGCCTGCTCCGATATAAGGTAATGGAATGGTCCGGGCGGTGAGCGCAATTGCATGCACTCCATGCCCGAACCGCCCGAGCCTCCGCTGGCACTGTCTGCACCGCCCGTCTGAAAAAACGTGCACAATTTAGTGAAATTATCCTTTTGTTCCTCACTGAATGAAAATTTGTAATGACTGAGATGAGCAATAAACTTTTTTTGAGTATTAAACAGTAAGGAACTGTTTTAAGAGAGCATGGCATCACCGGATTTTCTTGTAATGTTATATAATTAAAATATTAATTATGCAAAACTTTTGAGATTTGCATATTGTTAATTTAAATTACAAACTTAAAGGTAGTGATGAAACTAATACGAATGTGATAAATGTGTCGGCGAATATCGTAATACGTAACGATATTCGTTATCGTAGTATTTATTACGATTCATTATAATACATACTTTTATAATAAATATTGGTTCGTAAGTAAAATATTAGAGATATAAAGGAAGAAGATTAGAGTGCCTTAAAGAACACACGAATATTTAATGATCAAGCTTGACGCCTGTACCGCCGGACACTGCCTTAGAGGGACTATTCACAACAGCTGATTTGATAAACAGGAATAAGAGACTAAGGGTGAAAGCTTAAAACAGTTATGCTTTTTGAATAAATACCTTTCAATGTTGAATTATGAATATTAAATTAATTAAAAATACATACAATACACATCCTAACGCTATATCCCTAATATGGTAGTCGGAGAGGATGGAGTGCCAAGTATCGCGGTACTCGCATACTTATTTCGCCTCCTCAAATCTCATCATTCTCCTCACACACTATCGGTTAGTTATACGTGTTATTCTGATATTTTTGTCAGCTAACACTAGCAATTTGATCTTCATAAGTCAGACTTGGTCTTCCTTGGCTTGTGCACCACTCACATTTAATTAAAAATAAATTAGTGAAACAATTTGTTGTATAGCTATTAAGCCCACAGTCCCTTTAAAAACAAATATACGTATCATAATAACCGTATCGTCTCATTACTACGTAAAAAATTTAAAAGAAAATTAATAAACGCATCAGTGCAATTAAACATATCAAAATTACAAAAATTAAAAAGTTCTATAGAAATTCAAAACGTCGTATAAACATAGACAAGCAAAGTACAGAACGGTTCATAAAGACCACAGTAATGTCGTTGTGTACCCCACCGTAAAATTACGCCACGGTTGAGTGCGTCCGGACACCGCGTGCCTCTTCCTTTGCGACCATTGTGCGTGCATTACAAAAACTATTGCTAAACTATTTACTTTATATGTACCTCTAAGTAAACGGACAACTAACGAATTGTACGACAAATAACGAACTAACGAACGAAAAACTATTTAAAATTTAACTCTTTAAACTTGACGTTTAATGCACTTTTAACGTCAATTTCCAATTTGTTAAAATTACTTTAAGTAACCAATTGAATATATTTATCTTTACATATTATATATGTAAGTAATTATATTTTTGAGGAATAACTAATAATAATTCTGCTGCTTGACTAAATATAGAATTTGTTCTATGAACATAACGATTCCATCCAATGATAATTGTGTCAAATCAAACCTTTCGTTATATTTGACCATAGATAGACATTCCTGTAATGACAAATCGGTTAAATCCTTATAAATAGTACAATAGTAAGATTGTCATACAATCGTTCGCAAGTTAATTTTTATTTACAAAATAGGAAACCGCGTTGCAATTTTTCACGATAGAGCTGTAACGTTTTCATTGACTTCTGCAATATAGGTCACTGTTTCACTTTCAATTTCTTAAGTGACTTGAGATTAGCTACGATAGTAAACTTTCCTATAATAAGTACACTTGAGATAGAATTGATAAAAGTTGTTTTATAATAAGTGTATGTTTATCGACATTTATTATTATGACTTATTTTAGTGACAATTTTATACTACTTACTTATTAAATTTGTATAATATGTTAATATACATTCGAAACAGAATATATTACAGTTAACATAGTATAAAAATGACTATAGGATGCTGTCGTAAAAAATCTTATCGACACCGATAAGATCTTATTAAGAAATGTCAATGTCGCTTCAACGGTAGTGTGTAAATATTTATTGGAAATATGGAATTTATTTAATGTACTTTTAAAAATTATAAAATAACGAGATTTAATAAAAAATTAGATACTGATGCCAGTGAAATACGAAATTATGCCCTCGTTAATTGTACTGTCAAATTAGTTACTGACTACCATTAAACTATACAAATCATATTTTGATTAAAGCGAATAACAAACCCGCTCATTTTACTTTCGTTATTAACAATAAAGTACTAAATTGCAGTTATCAATAGCATTATTAACCGAAAACTGTTGTAGTACCGAGCTACTGCAATAGACGGTCTCGTGAAAGCGGTAGTGGCGGTAATTATAGGCTCTGTTGACAAACCTCCACAATCAGCGCACTTTTCTTCAACACGTTTTAGTCACTTCACAGTTTCACTTTCTTTGGTTGCATCAACAAGGCCGCCTCCACAAAATGCTGCTTGTGTTATTATAACAATTCACTAATGCGATACGACATTAAGATGTTACCACTCACATGATTAGGCGGAACTGTTGTTTCTGTCATATTTGTTTTCTCTCTGCTGCGACGTAATAATATGTAAATTGTGACACAGCACGTGAAATTTTAATGCCACTTTCATAACGAGTAATGATGAGTACGTCCATGTGCACAAAAGTCTCACACTTCAAACTGAGAGAGTTGGCATCAGGAATAGCGAGAGAAATGTTTCTGAGAACGCTTAGATCTTACGAGTTTTGTAACTGTAAGTATATAAAAGGAAATCAACTTCAAACAACTTTTGTATTACTTTATGATACTTGAAGATAACGGATATTCGTACGAAAAGGATGAGATTCGTCGATAGCCTTCATTGCAACGAAATACTAGAAAAAGTTATTTATGATAAAACCAACTTACAATAAAACTAAAATAAAGAAAAGTTTGTATTTAACTGCGTGTTAGCTATACAAATTTAGAAAATGAATAATAATGGAAGTTTACGTGGAGAGTTAATAATTTCGTGCATTATCATCGCGTTAACTAAACTACATCGAAAAATCTGGATCTTTGTAAGTCAAACTTCATTTTAAAAATAAATCTAAAAAAACTACTATTATTTCTATATATGTATCATTCACTTCATCAGAGTTTATCGATCTGGATGGATCTCGTTATCAATAAAGGTACTTACTAAATGGGAACAAAAACAAGCTAAGCAAAGAAACAAGCGTTTTATAAAATTGTTTTTATTGCAGATATAAGACATTGGAATGCGAATCTAAGGCACTTGATAAATATATGACAGCTGATTCCATGTTGTTCGATAACAATGACTGATTTATCACGTACGAATAAGGCGAGGTGAATATAAAACTAACAATTATGTACATGGTTAGTTTCATTGGCCCTTCCAGTGCAGAGGTCACGTCCATCTCGTCTCTTGCATAACATTTATTGGCGATCGTTTTAAAGGTTATCATTCTAATTATGAGCATTCGAAAGCATAATATGAGTGGCTCTTGTTGGTTTTCTAATACTTAGTTAAACGTTAATCGACACATTGATATGTTCTTGAGATAGTAATCATAATACTTAAAGCTGTTACTATTTATACCTTTTTCATTATTATTTATTAAAAGATCAAAGTTTATAACGTAGTTAACATGAATGTTACATAAACACCAAGATGTAAACGTGAATGTTACATGAAATTCAAGATCTAAATGTGAATGTTACTTAAAATCCAAGATATAACCGCAGATTAAGAATTCACTCATTAGAAAATTAAACTGTAGGTAACTTCGATTTGAGAATGATTTGGTAAGTTTGCAGTTCTGTATTACTGTAGAAAACTGGTATTTACCTATTATAATATATAGTTGCGAAAGTCATGTAATGTTTGTGATATTGATATAGTTCCTATAAAACACGATTTTTTTTGTAGGTAAGTATATAAATATTAATCAACTATCTATACTGTATATTCTAGTTTTCTTTTTCCGTATAGAAACTATAGATCAAAACGGATGACCCATGAAATAGTAGTTTAGACCGCACAAGGCTAAAATATTAAATATACATAAGTATAATACACATATACAGTGGCTTTCCCGGATTAGGTTAGGTCACATGTATATATACAATAAAAACAATATTTATACATATACATATGTACAAATATTGTTTTTGACAAAAGCCTACGTCTGTTTCCGAGCACTTACTATGTATGTACCAAATGTCAACATAATTGGTTCAGCGGTTTAGCATTTCCCCTTCAAAGTTTCCTCCACCTTTTCACCTCCCTAGGGGTTTTTGAGGGTTTTTGATAAAAAATTAGTCTGTGTCCATTCTTGGGTATCAAAATATCTCCGTGCTTTTCGTCATAATCGGTTCAGTGATTTAGCATTTGCCATAGAAAATTTCATCCCCCTTTTCACGCCCGGTCACGGTTTGAATTTTGATAAATAAAAGTAGCCTATTTCTGACTCCTGGTGTCAAACTATATCCATGCCAAATTTCATTAATATTGGTTTGGCGGTTTCTCAGAAATTCGAGAAAATCAGAAAGCTACAGAGACAATCTCAGAAGTTGATTTTTATGGTTATCACAAAGTTTACCGATATTACATATAGCCTATCATTTGTGCAATCAAATGTTCTTATTATATATACCAATTTTCACCAAGATCGATCAAGCGGTTCTTGAGTACACAACTGAGTGAAAGGAAATACAGATAAGCAGACAGACAAACAAAAATTTGAAAAAAAAGTTGTATTACAGACAGAGCCTACAGATTTATTATAGCAGTATAGATAGTACAGATAATTAATATATAGCTGTCTAACAGCGACGTGATTGATATCATCGTGCTCAATAATGAATCACAAGCAGACATTTCACTATAACATTGTGTTACCGTTAGTAAGTGTTCACGATTTGGTACGTGCTTATTATCGCTGCCGTAATGAAGAGCGTACCTGACAAAAGTAAAAAAATCAGAGCAGAAGAATTATAAAGACTAAATTAAACGAAATAAAAGAAAATTTATTTTTAGTTACCAGCAGAATAACAGAATAAGGGTAATGAGTAATTTAAAGGAAAGTAAAATGTTTAACGGTTATTGAAATTATTTTTGTCAATGTAAAGCTCAGTGTACAACTTGAATAAAAAATACAAGGATTGCATAAACTGACAGACAAATGTTACAAAATATCCGTTTATTTAGTCTTAAGTAATGAGTCATGATTTCCTGTATTTGAATATCAACAACTAAGTTTATATTATACCATTTACTTTGAAGAATTATGACGTTGATACTAGTAACATTTAATCAATTTGCAAATTGACAGCAATGTAATCCTGGTACTATATGTCGATTATATACTATGTAATTTGATTACGTGATCAGAATATTAATTAGTGATCAGTTTACACTACATTTTTGTTATAAAATATTTCAAGTAAAGTACAAGACTACAAATTATTTATTATTTGTGTCTTGATATAGTTGATATTTAGGGTTATTCAAGTTTATTTCAGGATTGTATTATATACAGTATGCACAGTAGTGCAGTGCGAAAGAAAAAAGAAAAATGGTTGGCAACCCTATTTGAACCGTTTATCTATGCGAGCAAGATGCGAGCACACTAACAGTAATTACGTTACGCATTTTATTATAAATATACAATTATTACAATTGTTATTATAATTTTTATGATCTCATTGCTTGACCGTGTTATGATTTTTGTAAGTACAGTGATGAAACAGCTATTTCCTCTTATGGACAAGAAAATATAGAATAATAAAAACATACACCTCTGGACAAGAAATGTTAATATGATTTACATATCGAGCCTGTTATGGAAGAACATCGTAAGCGACAAATATGGAATTTTACAGGAGAGGTTTTTTTTATTACTTTTTTTATGTTAGTCGAAAATATCCAGTTTTTGTATATGTATATTGCAAAACGTGTTAGGCTAGGTTAGGCTCTATGTATAATGAATTAAATTATTACAAAAAGAGTTAAATTATGAGTACTTTTGTCACTTAAGATAAAAGACTTTTTGCTGAAGATAAAAGATTTGTCGCTTACGATATTTTTCTGTCTATATTATAATCTACTTATTTGTGTAAAACTATTGTAGTTGTGATGAATTCTTACAATTTTTAGCTAAAATTCCAAAACCAATAATCAACACGTGTTTTACTTCCCAACGTAGCATCCTCAGGATATTTCAGAAATCAGTCTCGGTCAGCTAACCGGCACCGAATCCTGTTGCACGGTGTTGATTAGTGCATCTAAATAAAGTGAGAGCGATAAGCGCAGACGTAGAAGAATGTTGGCAAGACCTTAGAGATTCAGGTTGCAAAACTTTGTAAAACAAATAAGACCGGTAAAAAATGTGATGTGTGGTGAGATAGCGAAGTGTGGGGGTATGTGTACATGTAGAATAAAACATGGTGAGACTTCCTTTCTATAAAAAATAGTTCTCGTAAGAAAGATTTGATGAAATAGAGATACAATCTTTAAAAAACTGAAACGAAAACATTAGTGAAATAGAAGCGTGAAAAGATAACAAGATATCAAACAAATTTGAGGTAACCTTAACTACTTTCTATATACGTAATTACGTATGTCCCAAATAGTCCTACACCTTGTATAATGAATAAAATGCGTTCGAAATAAACAATCTGCAATGGACGAAAGCAATGAACATTATAGACAATTGTATAAAAGTGGCGACGACTCTGTCTCTGATACCGAAAGTGAATTCCTACACCCAGGTCTGGGACTGGAGGAAGTCATTGTATAAGAAAGACTAAGAAAACGATAAAAGTCTGAAATGAGGAAAGATTTAACAACCGAATTAACGTTTGGCAAATTAATTTTAGATTTTTTTTTATCTTCAAAGAACATAATATAAAAATTACAAGCATTAAAAAATACTTTGAATTTTTTATTTAAAAAAATTAAAAATAGGCGTATGGCACATGATTAACAATAATAAAAATGTCTGGCAATGAAAAATTTATGTCTGGTAGACCTATCTGAAGGCAAAAATTGGAAAATTACGTCTTTAGAAATTGTTTAAAAATCCAGAATTATTACCTGTACAGGTAGGATGTGCGCAGTAATCAACGCAATTACTACCGGCAGCCAGCTCGCCCAGACTCTAACCGAAAGAGTAAGAAGGACAACATATCAGAAAATCAGCTGACCTGAAATTCTCTCTCAAAAACGTTGCTAGTTGCTACTAATAGGGACGAGTGGAAATGACAATTCCACACGTGCATCGAACGACGTTTTTTAATTCATTTGCGAAAAAAATATAAATAACTAAAAAAAATGCGGAAATGTAATTTCGGGAAAGCAAGTTTCTTTTTTTTTAGAGGACATGACAGGGCAACGGTTACTATGCGTCAGCCAATTCAACGGCAATAATTTATCTAAATTCAAAATAATTTTAATTGCGTTATTTATTTACATTATACGTATATATTAAAAAAATAAATTTATTTTAAATTCAATTCATGTATTAATAGTATTTACGCTGTAAAATAGTCATTTCATACAAAAATTTTGTACAGAAAACTTTTTGATTAAAAACCTTCATGCATTTGGATGTTATATGCAGGAGGAAAACAAAAGCACTAGTGTGGAAAAGAATAACTTTCCGCACGCTAAATACACATGGAAAAGTCTACTTTTTGAGCAAATGTATTAAAAATTGTATTTAATTTGTCATAAGAAAACTAAAACGTGTGAAACTGATTTATATACATAATAAGTAGAAGTAAGTAAGAAGTATACATATAGATGTGTACATCTACATACATAATGCTTTCATATCTTAACATTGAGTAAACCAATTGAGGTTTTTTTCGATGTGGAGGCGACTATTGTGTAGTAGGTTTTTTGCTGTTAGGTATTGGTTCAGAGTTCCAAGGTTTGGTGAACTGATTTTGACATTGACAAATAATTTTGCCTAGTAACTGCTTTATCTCTGTAGGTACTATACAAAAAACTGACTGAGTCACTGACTAGCGTTGGTATAACTTACAACCCAAGCAGTTGAACCTAAATCTTGAAATTTTAAACAGAGATTTTGCTGCCCCTGCCCGTGCTGTGTCGGTTCCACCGCGCGCCGGCCGAGCCTATATTCATGTTACACTGGCCTGTTTATAAGTAATTATTGCACGCTCGTCTCCGCGTATAGAATACTGAATGTTTAGCATTTGCCCATTTTTTATTACTATTTCCTTTTTCATTTTTATTAGTTTCCATTTATCGCTTGAGCGATAAAACTAAGTGTGTTGTAATGCAATTTAGTTCGTTGTAGTTCGTCGTTGTTGTCGCCGAGCAGGTTGGAGGCGGAAAAATACTCACCGACATTTCGACGCATGTTACGGCCGGGGCACGGTAGCGGCACGGAAACTTCATACAAAAGTATGTTATAGATCAGGGGTGGTCAAGCTCCTTGATAGTCCGAGCCATTTTTCAAAATTTGAAATTTTTCGCGAGCCGCAATTAAATACATATTTAAAAGGTATGCAGAAAAGTTATTAAAAAAAATCACTTTATATTCGTTCGCGCAGTTTTCGATGACTAATATCATTCTTAACTTGGACGGAAATGAAATTTGTTACAATGTTGCACTTAGTCTTTCATTTTTGTTGTCAGTAATTTAAAAGACATTTTGAAACATATACGGAACGATAATAATTTTTTAAAATATAATAGTACAAAAATGAAAAGGGAACTCTGGTATATTTATCGAAAGCCACAAGTAATCCTTCAAAGAGCTACATGTGGCTCGTGAGCCGTAGGTTAGCCCCCCCCCTGTTATAGATATTTCATCGTGCCCCGCCCGTGGTACGGCCCGGCCCCGACACGGTGTAACGTGAATCATGCTGAAGTATTATGTAGGAAACCGTAATGCGATGCGTGGCTTATGTGATGTTTAAAGGGTCTAACAAATAAATATACAAGTAATTTGCACTTAGTAAGGCGAGAAGGTTTCAGCCGTCTCTGTCACATCAAGTCTAGTGCTGATTGGAGGTTGGTTAGTGATATGAAGACCATTCTAGTCCGATTCTTGCATTCTGAATTCACTTTTTGATTGGAGAAGTCCTATGTCGCTATTTTGCTAAATAAACCAATCGTAACTGAAGAGCGTCGGTATTTAAAACAACAGTTCCCAACCGATTATAACAAATAATTGAAAAGAGAAAATATTTAAACAATTTAAATTTTAACTCTACCTTTCTATGTTCTACAATAACTTTTCTACAGCAATTAAAACTAAATCTTAGATAATTTATAATAATTAGATAGCTTCTACTCAATAATCAGTCGACGTTAATAATAACGAGCGTCAAAATAGAGAATTTGCATATTTGCGCTGCTTAATAGTTGCACTATGGCGAAGTATCAGAAACTGACTAAAAGGTATCCAGAGATAGCCTCACTCAGTTTTCAAACCACTATAAACCCTCAGATCTAGCTTAACAACTACCACCACTAAATAAGATTTAATGTGCCCTCTGAAGCACGTAGATGCTTGATATGGATGCCGCCACTTATCGTCCTGTCTGTAAGGGACCATTATGCAATGTTGTTTGACTTCAGTGATCGTATCAAGTACCATAGTGCAAGTATAACACAATCACTACATGCAGCGCCTGTTTCTCGTTTTATAGTTTAGTACGTGGGTGACCGAGCTATACTTGTTGATCGTAGGAAAAATAAAAAAAGTCTGACCACATCGCAAGATTCGAACCAGTGGATTTCGACGTGGTAGACATACGCTATAGCCAATGTCCTATTCAGAAGGTAGACCTAGACTCTGTTGCAAAATTACTAATTTTAAGTGTGAAAACATGAGAAAACACAGAGAAAACGAATTTTCCCAAAATTGAAACCTATCTAGATCGATTTATCGCCCCCGTAAACATCTATATTGTAAATTTAGTCGAAATCGTTAGAGCCGTTTTCGAGAACGCGATTACAAATATACAAATAGGTATTGCTCGTATTATAGTATAGATTTAAAAATTCTTTATACTGATAAATATTTACTATATTTTTAGGTTCCAATTTCTTGTGATTTTTACTTCTTAAAGATTTTTCGAAAATATTAGCGTTTGCCGTCTCTTATCGTTGTATTGACTCAGAAACATTTGAAAAGTTACGTACACATTGAAAATTAGGTACACTCTGAAGAGAAATTATCAAGTTACACACTTATTTTCTCTTATATAAGAAGAAAGCTTCACGACAGTCTGTTTTTCTGATGGATATTTTTTATATTGTTCAAGAACATGCATTAACAACAACCATTTTTTCTATTTGACAGCTGCTGTGAGTCGTCATTCTGTCATTGGTTTTTTTCATACAAAATTATTGTAATGGCTTTTCTTATCAAGTAACATCTTACTGTATTTCATTATTTTATTCAATTTATTAATATAATTTATTTCCTTTCATTGAGGAGTAAAGGGCATGTAGTACGTAAAGAGAAAAGTTTATGATAATATTTGTTTTGCAGTAGGCGGTACAGGTGGCGCCAAACAGTGAATGGATATGAAATGTCACTCGAATGCCGTTTTGTGCTGCTACAGTCGTCAAGTACACATACTGTCTCAACTCACTGCTCGCGGCCGCGTGAACCTTGCCTCCTCGCCCCTATACGTCCCGCTGACGCTCAATACTTGCTACTGCGACGAGTATCGTACCTAAATTCAGATTCGCCATAAAGTTTGGCATTACTTATAACAACCGACATGATTCTATGGAACACTATAGTCCAACTTTTAATTCGGTAGTGACTTGACGTGAATTTTTTAAATAGTTATGCCCCTTTATGTCGACTTCTTCATTATTAGTCTGTAGCGGTTGCCCCGCTATCATTTCTTTCATGACATAGCGGTAACGTTGAAAATGTATGAATATTTGTTAACTATAAGGAAAACGGGTAAAATAGTAAAAAAAGGAAAAATAAAATACGTTTATTTATTCGAATCATTTAATACATTGTGAAATGGCGATGCTACAGGGCCATGTCAGCTTCAAATTAAATGAATTAAACGTTAACGAATAGATCGATTTAGTTGAATCGATATCGACTCGGTTCTATCATTAGACAACACTATTTTAGGTGGCCACATTAGTTAGAATTATGACACATTAAAATATTAATCACTACCGAGTTAAAAGTTAGAGTAGTTAGAAGCCATTAATTAGAAATTGAGGTTGACTATAGTTAGTATAATACTACTATGGAACACTAGTTGCGCACTACGACTTGCACTACTAATTTTTAAATATTGTAGTGGCTACTGTGTCGAAAGTCAAATCTATAAAATTATGTGGCTAAAAAATATCCTTAAGCGCATTTTTTTTATTATTTGGCAATTGTTTGCGATATGAATGAATACAATACGTCATCTATTACAATGTCAACAATATAAGTAGAAAATCACTCTCGATGCCAGTAATCCGGTATAGAATGGGGAAGGTGGAATTAGACTCTAGTTCCTGTGTAATTGTATTTTTGTAAAAATAAATGTATACCATTAACCTAAAACAAAAAGTAATAAATGTATTTATAGCCACTAGGCACTGACAAATACGTATTGATATAATAAATATACCTATACCTTTTATAAGGTGATATCAGATTACAGTAATACACAAAATATATGGCGCGTCGGTAATCTTCGTACGCGCGGATGCGAACACGATCGACGAAAATATCGAAATACTAAATCCATTTTTAACAAACTTCAAAAAAAGGAGGTTCTATGTTCGTCTGTATACACGTTTTTTTTATGTATGTTCACCGATAACTTCGTCAATCGTGGACCGACTTCATAAACTTTTTATTTGTTTGAAAGGGTATACTTCTGAGGTGGTCTCATTTAAATTTCACTGGTATTGGTACTTGGACTTGGAAGATACACCAAATAACGTGACCTGGTGGACCTTTATTTATATTGATGATTCTCTTGTATATCGTTGCGCTCCAGAATTAGAAAAAGTTAATTGTAGACATGCCTTAGATATTTAATTATATAGGTATGTGTATCGTACTCATAAAGTTATTTTTATAGTACTTGAATTTTGATTAGCAAAAGAAAAGTTATTTTGTACTTTTCGTACAAGTAACGACAGTAACAGACAGTAAAGGCTTATAAAATCAAGTTTAAATTAAAAAAAAGTAGGTATTTTAATATACGACGCTTAAGTGTAGACAAAAATAAGAAATTAATTAAATATAGATCGTTTAATTTTCCTGTCTTGTCTTTTTAAAGGACGTCCTCTTTTTAATGAGGGCAAAATTATAGTTAAAAAAAAGTAACGCTTAGTTTGTCACTAAGTGTATCCTTAAAAAAAACACGGCGATCACAATGTTGTTTGACGGCCTACTGAAAGAGGCGTGGTCAGCGCACAAGGCGCTAAATCGATCAACCAATGGTGGCATACATTTTAACGCGCATAGACGTAGCTTCAGGATGAAACTGATTGGCCAATCCATTTCCCCGCGCCTTTAAAATAGTGTCTACAGCGCTGGTACATCGGTAAGTCATATAAGTAGTGTACTACTGTATAACTGTACCTACTATAGATACATCTTAACGTACTTGCGTACAGTAAGTAAAGAGGTACTGCATTGTATGCAAAATAAATATCTATTATAATTTTGCCCAAGGAGCAAAGCAAACCATTCATGAATAACATTTATAGTACCTGGGTGACCTAGTTTTGCTCGGATCAAAAAAAATCTGACCACATTACAGGATTCAAGCCCGCGTACCTCGGCGTAGTAGACCTACGCACTAGCCACTGTGCTATTGAGATGGTAAACTCTTTTGCGAAATTACTAATCTATACCAATGACCAATTTTAAGTGTGTGAAAACACGAAGAAATCAAATCTGCCCAATTCTGGGAACCTATCTAGATCGATTTTGCTCTCCTATAAACAAACAACCCCTACATTGTTAATTTCATCGAAATCGTTAGAACCTTTTTCGAGAACGCTGTTACAAATACTGCTCGTATTATTATTCGTATAAGTTAGGAATTGAATAGAAAACAAAAAATTTGTTTGCTTGAAAGTCAATAGTTTTTTAGGTAACTACACAGAATACCATAAACCACAATCATATTCTAATAATTATGTAAAACACATATGGACAGTAAGTACAATAAAAAAAATAGAACATTTCGTTTTTAAGTTTTATTCAAACATTTCCGACTTCTTATTTCCGCAAATTAAACACAATTGAAAATATAGTAAATTATATTATCCCATGTTTTTGAACCATCAAAGATGGATTCAGTATTCATTGGGTTAAAGTGGTACAAAGTGACTTTTGACTCCCTCTTTAGTCCTCCTCAAGGACATCTGTATGATCTAGATTATATATAGTTTTCTTTATCAAAACAGTCACTGAAAAATTATAGAGTAACGACTTTTTGGTCTAGAAATAGATTTTATAAGTCTTGAGAACACAGCAGTATTTTGCCTCTAAACGAAGCTCAGTCAACCAACTATACTGTACGGAAAAAACATGTCCCGTTTAAGTAACTTATCAAAGCTGAGCCTTACCATATACAGTGCACGCGACAACTAAGCAGTTGGATATTTAATCTCTAAGAAGCACCTAAGAGGTAATAAAGGGGTGTGATATTTAGTAAATGAAAAAAAAAAATGCGTTTTATGACCAGGAACTTTTCAAATTAATAATCAAACACGTATGGTCCATTTTCGCACATCACCTTTAATGGAGTAACCCATTGTTAATTTTTTTCAAAAAGGTGTCAAAGTAGGTAACTATGGAAAAAATTTACAAATTCTACGCGGAGGAAGTTGCGGGCGATAGTCACTGTAGTTAGGTTCTTCGGTAAAGTTTTAATTAGGTACTACTATAATATCTAACCGCATGCAGTCAGGGTGGGGCGTTAGTAAATACATACACACATATCTTCACGCTATATCCCTAATGGGTAGTCATAGGCTAGGGCATGCAAAACCGGTTCCGGTTACACATTTTTGACACCCGGTTTTGGGATGCAGTTAGAACCGGGTAAACCGGTTCCCCGATTCCGGCCGATATAATTTTAAATTTCATTATGATTAAGTTCAATCGTAGATAATTTGAGAGCTTAAGGTATTATTACAGGGAATATACAACAAAAATAGCTTTGATTTATTTAATCAACATTGATTTGCTTACTTAAATTTAATATTTAATTTAACTTTTATATTTGCTTTTTTAATATCTATTATTATCATAAAATCACAGAAATAATAAAGGAACTCAACAAATCAGTCTTTATAAACGATATTGCCTACCTGTCTTTATGTTTTTATTATGTAATATGTTATATTAATAGGTATTCAAAACCAAAAGTACGTAATATTTTCATTTAACGATATAAAATTTTTATTATATAATTAAACATAACATAAATTTAGATAACGAAGTTAAAGAAAATCTTTTATAAAATATGCTTCTTTTCTTCCCAAACGTATGTCTCCTCAGCATGTTACAGCTTATAATAATATTTATTTTAGTATTATTCATCAGTCAGAGTAGTTATAGTTTTCTTCGGAATACTCTTTTTTTGATAATACGACCTTAGATAACTGATAACGTCTATACTGTAGTCCCTCATTGAGCTGCGTATTCGATTGCATATGTAACCAGCTGAGGAAAATATGCGTTCAGGCTCTACGGTTGTTGGCGTTATTGCTTTTAAGTAATTTTAAAGATTGGTGCTACGAAATGATGAAACGAAACGAATTTCTATTTTTACTATTGTCAATGAATTGTCGCAATCTTCCTGCCTGATACTGGCTTGTGCGGCCTGTAGCTTTAAGTATTTCGAGATGCAATTTCTCTTGTTTTGTCAATAGTGGGGTTGGGATGGAGACAAGAACGACTTCGTCTTCTCCTTGTTGCTGAATTTCAACGTTCTAGATCATTATCACTACTAGACATGGGCTGAATAAGATTTACAATACCCCTACACATTTCGTCGAACTAGGTCTAGAAAATGGAGGTAAATCTTCGTTTTTTAGATCAGCAAAGTTTTGGTCCGGGTCGTCACATCTTTTTACTTAAATATGTGTTCATTCTTTTCAGTTTCTTAAGCGCATATTTTATAGCGACATCGGCTGTTACCGAGGATGCATCCCGACGACACAAACTATTTTAGCTGGGCGAAAATGATGAAGGGTTTATGGAATTAAAAAAATAGCCTAAAACTATCTACAAACGATTTCGCGTCGAATGGTCCTAGCCCCATACCGATACGTTCAGTAGTTTTCACGTGATTGAAGGACAAAAAAACCATTTTCATTTTATTTATATGTATAGACTAGCCGTTACCCCCCTCTTCGCTGGGAGTAAATGATTGAAGGGTCTCAAAAAATAAATAGCATAAAACCATCTACAAACGATTCCTCGTCGAATGGTTCTAGTGAATGTGACATTAAACAACTTTTTTTTTTGTAAAGAACTGGGGGAACTGTGTGTACTGGTTTCGGAACCGGTTCCATACATAGCTTGAAAGAATCGGGTAAACCCTGGTATTTAAGAACCGGGTAGAACCGAGTGCATGCCCGTCATAGCCAATGGAGCGCCAAGCTTCGCGGTCATCACATACTTCTTTCGCCTCTTCGAATCTCTAGTATTACCTCATATTTATATAATTCGTAAAATATATATATTACATGTATTTTATATCCTTGATCGAACAGAACAAAAATATCTCCAGTCTAAAACAGAGAGACCTCTGTAGGAAATCGCAATACGTAGTGTGAAGTGAATGACACAACATTTACAAAAGAATAAGTTTTGTCACGATTTCATAACTTCGTATTTTAGGGTCACGTCATTCAAATACATCTTAGAGTTGAACGTCGCGTCACTCAAACATCGTTATTAGCTATTAAAAATAGTAATTTACATTGCGGTTAAATAAAAAGATAAATAAATTGTACACAATAATCATGGTATCACGATTGTTCTATTTATTCTATGCCACAAGTAATATTTGTGTGAATGTGAATTTTTATAAATTTTTTGGCCTTTGTTCGCTCGACTCCTAATAACACAAAAAATAAATCTGTTAACATAATAATTGAACTACTCTAGTTATGTTGTAAAACGAGCTAGGTTTTCCCAAAATAATATAGCATGGGAATTTTAGAAAAAGGCGTGAAAAGGTTCTTACAGGATCGGCAATGCGCAAAATGATACCCCCTGGTTTTGGATGCATCCTAGCACATTAGGAGAAAAAAATTTTGTTAGATTCTTAGATTGTGCTCATAGGCTACGGTGACCGTTTAAAATACTTTAAAACATCAGGCAGACCGTATGTTTGTTTGCCACCGTGATATAAAAGAAGTTATGTACTCTTCTATCAGATGGAAAAGTGGAAGAAAATTTGAACTACGTATCTACTGCGAAATTAAATATTAATATTTTGTAGTAATGACATTTCATATTTTAAGAAATTAATCATGCCATTGATTTTTTTATTTTGCCTTTAAAATAATGATTCATTTTTTTAAATCATATTTTATTGTTAATAATAATAAGCTTTCTAAGCGGCCACTTTGATGAGGAACTCTATTATTTAAAATAATGTTTAGTTTTAAGTTAAGTAGTAAATATTAACGTTAAGATATGTACTGATTGTAATGGTTTATGTCAATAAAGTTTATTCAATAATAATTGATATCGTGATGGAAATTTTTATTACAATTGACTGTAGCTGTTTATACATAACACGAAAGGTAATAAATTATTATTGAATAACGACGATAATTTTATACCTAATTGAAGCATGCGTTAAAATTATGTTACAACACGCGATTAATAATAATATGTCGTCATCAAATTGCAAGTGTCAAAAAAACGTATTATGTTCGTCTATGTGAATGCAAAAAGTCGGTAATGGAACCTCGAGACTGGAGGACAAAAAATGTACTAAGAAATTACTGTATACGTAGTTACAATTTAGGCTATTAACCGGGCGGAGTTTCTATATTATAAGTATATAACAAAATTATTCATGATTAGAGCTAGGATTATAAACGTCGTATAACACTTTTTTTTTTTCATGACAAACACAAATCATAGACATGTATTATTATATAGTACAGAAACTATCATACAATAAAAAATGTATCTTTTTTTTAATTTACTCATGGATTTTGACAAAATCAATTATTTTAAATAATCATTTTAGAATCATAAATAGAAAAATAATAAATTGATCGTATGTATAAAAAAAATCCTAGTTGCTTTTCTTAGTAATTGATTGTTTTCGTGATTAAGTTGTTATTGAATCAAGGTAATGTTCGATAACAGATGAAAAGGTTTCTCTGAATTCAATAAATCCGACAACCACAAATTATTTAAGTGCATTGTGTCTTCCGCGCTCCAAAGGTTTTGAATTTACATAAATAACAATTTTACAATGGACTGCGTTTTACTCTGGACAGCCGTGACAACAATCGTTTAAGAAGCATTATACTACAATTCGCCAACAATAACTACTAGGTGCACAAAAATCATTTCTAAGAAATCAGCTCACTCCAGCGTCTTGTTGACAAGCGCGAAGAATTAACGAGCGCAACCGACGTGAAATTTACCCTAGCTGTTGGCAAACAGTTGACACTTGCAATGACGAATAAATAAAAGAAGCGAGGAGCAACTTGACCCAATCAAGCGTTACGTGCTTTCACTATTAGGCCCGCTCGTTCCATATTAGGGTTCGTTACAGTGTTAACTCCGACGACAGATTAGTAAGTACTCTACTTACCTACATCTAATATGACATATTGCTATAAACAACAAGTGAAATCGATTTTGAAGGCCATAAATATTTTTTTGTAAGCAACAATGAGAACTACGATTATAAAGAAATCGCGTTATCTATGAATTTTAAAGACCTTTAAGATTTTTTTATACTTAATAATAAATAAAAAAGTTACAATTTATATTTATACAAACAAATAAAATTGTACTGTATGTCTGTGATTTTAAAGTAAAGGCTTATTGTTAAGGTTATGTAGTAATTAGCACGTTGCCGAAACCCAAACAAGCATTTTTTTTTTAATTTTGGTTTGCCTGTCTGTTTGTTTGATAAGACTAAACCCCCAAACGACTGAATCGATTTTGTCTGGACTTTCGGTAAGTTTATTTCGGAACAATACTAAATTCCCACTTGTGTTTGTCGCTGATGTCAGTGTGAACTGCTTATAAAGACTATTATAAAGACGAATTTATATTCAGTCAGTCATTAACTTTACATACAAAACAAGGCAGTAATGACTCCGTACTGCTATCGTGTAAATTGATTTAAAGTACAGCACTGTCGTGTCGGTGCTGACTTAAACATTCCCGCTACATGCCCCCCGCACCCGCGGTAATGTACTTGTTTAAACACAGAAGTCAGAATAAACTTTTAAACTTTGCATTATAAAATATCTAAAACAGAAGTCAGAAGTAACTGGCACAGCACTGTAGGATAATCCCGCGATGGTGTCACTAAAATCTTGCGGTGTTATTGGTTGATTGAATTAAGAGTTATGAACATGTAGCAAGCAATATTCTGCTAATTGCTCTTACAAAAATTCAATATAAATTGTTCAAAATAAATTCGGCAGGGTCGGCTACAGTCGTGAATCGGTTACACTTTTCCGTAGTAACCAACATTGGCAAAAGGAGTTATATTTTGGGTACGTAATACCATATTCGCATCTTCTGCCGACTTCAAGTAGGTGCTAATTTTTGCTAACTGACTTTAATAACGTGTGGACAGTGTGAACAAATAACCACGATGGACGGACTCTAAGTAAACAGTGTCAGTTCTCGGCGTCAGTACTGATGTATGTAACTGATTCAATGTAACTCTGCCTTAAGCTTAGGGTTTGGGTCACATCTCAAACATTCTTCATTATTTTTAATAACAGAAAACATTGAAAAAACGCAATATTTCAGATTAACATTGTATTCATTACATCGCTGTAGTTTAGCCACTAGTTTATTTCCAGTAATCTGCAATGAATCTGCGTGATGGTGTAAGTACAACCCGTCAGCCCGCCACCTTTTTAACTCATTTGTGATAAGATTATGGTCCAGCTGTGGGACCAGTATAAGTTTATACTTTACTTTCAACCCATTGGAAATGTTTTTGGAACCATTAAATGACAAATTTGCAATTGCGTTGACAGTTGCACTAAGATGAACCCAAGGAGTGATATAAAATTATATCGGCTTCCCACGTCCAGTTTCCTTACACTGTTTTTCAAAAACGAGTTTTTATAGAGCGCTAAGTGCTTTCTAGCAAATCGGCAACGATAACTACTATTATGATAATGTATTGTAATATTAAATACAACTCATTTTTAGAAATTCGAAAGTAAAAACTTTAGATAAACACAAGGTGCGGTCTAGCGGGAGAACATTACTATACAGATAATTCTGACTTATTGTATAACGTAATATAATATACACATACGACAAGAAAAATAGCTTATACATTCAAAGTCAGAGAGAGATGAGTAACATTTACACCTACAATGATATTGCATTTTATGAAACTCCTAAGCAACATTTTCGAACACTAAATCACGAAGATAGCACGATCAGGCAGTGATTTATATGCAGTATAAAGTGATTTCAATTTCATAAGAGACAAGATACATTGCCCGATTGTAGATAGATTCATATCTCTCTAATAAATCTCTCAGGGAAATTTGCGAATAACTCCTAGCATAAATAATATGATATATTATTTAGGATAAACCGTAATCATTCAGTATCGATTTGTTTTTCTAAGGTCAAATTCATTAATACATAAAATAGTAATTGCAAACATTTACCGTTGGAAATAACCGGTCAAACTTGGATTTCAGTTTGTACCTGTAAAAATAGTCTCGTTTCTACGAGAAAAATTAACAATATATTTTGTCAATACTTGAGTTCGTATTAAAATGTGTTGTTAACATTGACGTATGACAAATAGTATCTTTTGATTTGGAAGCTTTTATTACTATTGAGTTTAACCTTGAGGCAGCTGGTTTAAACAATGACAGTATGAAAATACTCTTCTTTATTAATTCTTCTTCAGAATCCTCTCTACAGATTACGTTACATATGACGCTATGAAATAACTGATACATACATACATATCTTCATGTTGTATCTCTAACAGAGGACGCAGCGCCGAGCTTCGCGGTCCTTACATACATCTTTCGCATAACTGATACTAATCTAAATACCAATATTAACATTACATGTACGATAACCTCTTTCAAGAATAAATTACAATAAAATAAAAAGATAAATATAAAAATAGTATTAGTTAGCAGTCCTTCCATGCTTAATATATTAATGTTAGTTATCGGCCTTCAGCCGGGCCCGGCCTGCTCGAGGCCCGACTTCGGATCGATTCCGTATAGGAAGCCATTAAATGCACATAGGTGCAGATTCCCTTGACAACACTGTGATCCGACGTCCGTCCTCCATACGAGGTATCCCTCGTCTGTCCCAACGTGACGCGCCCCAACGCGACCGGAGGCGCTGCAAAAGCCACTAAGGCTTACAGCAAAATGAAGGTATATTTGGTTTGTTCGAGTCCAATACTACCTACTTAGTCGGCGTAGAGCCCGGCTGTTTGTAGGTTTTTCCCATCTCCAAAACAGAAAAAATCTTAGACACCCATAACGAGCACCATACCTAACATTCTATTAGGCCTCATTGTTGAGAACAAACCTCTAATCACAAATGAGGTGTACGGACTAGTACCACCACACCACATCATAATCTATTAGGGTCTTTCTCCTATTTCCAAGATATATGGGCTACACAACAGACACAGTGCAGCGATATTTGAAGATACTTTTAATAAAGATAATCTTCGTATAAATGCATTATATCTTTTCTTTTTTTATAACAGTAATTACAATGCACACAGGTAAAGAAGAGCACGCCCTTTCCTTTTTCAAACTATATAGCCACAACTCACAAGTAAAGTTATTCGGTTTGGAAATTGAAATTAAAAGAAAAACATTTTCATAATGTAAACACTGGTAATTATCACCTACGCTGAGTGTTCCCATTTTGCTATCCTCGCTTTAAGAAAATCTCAAAAAATAATAACAGACACACAAAAAGCATTTTTATCTTTAACTTCTTAACCTACACAAAAAAATCAAGTTTTATCATAAAAATAATAATTGGATAAACAGGTTTGAAAGAGTTAAGTAACTATAATAAGGTGGTTTCTTTTAAGTTAATATCTATTATAATAATAATACTTCAAAAGGTATATTATCGACAACAACTGAAAAATACAATACAGTGATCAAGTATATAAATTTTCAGTAGATAACTAATTAGCAGAAATAAATTGACTAAACAGTATATTTCTAGTCTGATTACTATATTTTTACAATTAACTATTATAGCTTTTACATTGTTTCCATAGTTATTTTTTTCACACAAAAACAACAGATTCTAAGACTTATTATAAACTGGTTCTAAAGATCAAATTAGATTTTTGTGCAAAGGTTGAAAGTTGAGTAAGAAAGCAGTTGTCGATTTAAAAAATTAATATCGTAGGATGAAATCCATACAAAGCAAACATTTAGAAGCTCATTGTTTCAAAAAGCGTGGGTGACCAATGGTTGCACCCACGGATTTTGCATCTGATGAATTGCATCGTGAGAAACGAAAAGTTAATCATCAATTAATTAATTCATCACAATAACTCGGAAATAAAGTTTTTGTGAACCACAGGGTCAAGAATCAAGATACTGCTAACTTCGCATCTAAGTGGTAATACAAAAGAAATCTCGACGAAAACGAATCGCCTTTGAATGTACATAATACGACGGAAGAAAATCTTGTTAAGAAATTTAATCATAAAAGCACAACCATTTATATTTTGCTGAGACTGTCCAATCTATCTAATCCGATGTGAAGTCTACCAAATATTTGTATGTTATTACATTTTGAATTAAATAAGGGTTCCAAACATGGTTCCATGGAAAAATAAAGGAACAATTACTGTTTCGAAATATGGTAACGAAAACGAAAATGAGTTCCTAATCTCTAAATTAGCTTAAAATCTATGTGTTAATGAGTAATTACCAATACTCCAGCCGTTGTATGCAGTATGTAGTTATGCTTATTTTTTAGATGAGTGCAAAATTTTATCTTTAACGTTCGCGTCGTATATTGAAAACCACAAGTAAAGATACACGATACATCTCAATGACAATCAATTTTTTTATGGTAATCGTCATTGCAGTATAGATTTAGTTATCGTTTTTAGTACATTAAAAATAAAATTTTGAAGTCACCTAAGAAAAAAATAACTACATAACAAGGTCTTTCATTCAAAGATTTTTAGGATTGCTTACATAACTATAGAATTAGATATTTGTGAAACTTCTACTATATAATATGTACATATAGTATATATATTATATACGATACAAACCGAATGTAACTAAACTAGATCTGGTGATAATAAATAAGTTTAGGTAAGATAAACTCCATAATTATAAATTCTTTTCGATTGAAGCTTTAACTGCAGGCAACAAATTAAGTTTTTTGTAGGGTTAATGACAGTAACCAGTTCCTAAAACAGTTTTATGAACAAGCAATTCGATACAACAATCTCGGTAAATTATATGATTCGTCAAATATTACAACGAATAATGATGACGTGGTTCAAAATCGTTCAACTGCATAACATTGTAGTGTTTAATAAACACAATTTAGTCGAAATATAATTGTAGCATTCGTTTACATTTTATATGCAGGCAACAAATTAAACATTCACACATATTCTAAATTGGCTCAATTACGCCATAATTCGAGGTCTCATGCGCATTGGGGCTACCCGCCGGGCAGCAATTCAACATCCGGCAGCTCTCTGGCGTACCCGAAAATACGTTATGACTAAATATTGCACATTTATTTATTATTTAACATACCACTTGCTATAATCTAATTGTATGAAATATAGTTTTTGACACGAGAATCTTTTTATATATCATACTTTACATACAGGTGAGAATATGGCGAAAATACGAAGAATACAAGGGTTCGGGCTACTTGATAGTAAGTGGACAGAGGCCCACGAACATTTACAATATCAAGGCTAGGAAAGCACTACAGTGCCTCTACCAGGAGTTAATGACGTCGATACTCGCTATCAACAACGTAAAACTTTGTTTGAAGAATTGGGCAGCGCCCCTATCGGTTACTATAGTTGATTAAGAATTGTCATACAAAAATTCGACGCGGTCGCTATAGAGTATCGACGACGTAAACTCATGGTAAGGCTAATTACAAATGCGTTGGCAAACCTGAGGTCAAAGATGTTATGCCTCTTATGCCAGAAGTTTCACCGACTGTTTTATCCTCCGTACAGGAATACACAGTACAAGCTGATAGCACAGAATTTTGGCTTATTAACAAGTAAGATGGTGGTAGCGATCCGGACGGATTCCGCACAAGGTCCTACCACTTTCAAGTTTCGAAGTAAAAATCTTCCAGTTTGTTCCTGTTTTTTTAAGACACAGGTAACTACACGTTGTGATTTAAAGAACATTTTAAACAATACAATTGCCTACATTGCTGCGCATGTGATAATAAAACAAGATAAGGATAAAAATTTTTAAAACTGTTTGTTAGCTTGAAATATATACATTTATTACTACTCAAACAGATTTTGCAGTTCACGTTATACCGGTATGTAGCAAAGTACCTTACGTTATGAAGAACATTTTTAAAATTTATTGTAATGATAATCCGGATTCGTTATTCATTATTCTACAGTAAAACAAGGACCAGACAGTGGTAGATTTGTGTTCAAAACAGCATCAAAATTAATAAATTTAAAGACGCATATTAAAAGTAATATAATACACTTACATAAAAGTCAATAAACGTACATGGGTATGTGAATTAGAATATATGGCAAGATTTTATTTAAAGTAGTTTAGAATTAATTAGAGTACCTATATGACATGATTTTCAAATTTGTATTGTAATCTTAACTAAGATTATGATTTTATGATGAACTATGATTATCAAATTAATATTTAATCTTAAACTATAAACTTGGCGCTTTATTTTTTAACGGTGTACCACAAGCAAGTCAACAAGGCATATTATATCATTGAGTAGTCTGATTATGATAGAAACCCTTGCTTGTACAAATTTTCGATATTCTTGACAGCCAGTCGCCAACTCAAGAGTACGTCTCGTTGCCATAAAATATTTAGGTCGTTCATTTGAATCAAAATCCCCTCCATAGTCATTGGTTATTCTAATTACGGAGCTAAATAAACGCTTTTATTAACTAAATATTCGCAATTTATTATTGGCGTCTTACAGATCTTGCAAATCACGTAATAAACGAGTACCTATATGTGACATAGAGCACTGTTACGTTATTTGCAATATTTAAAAATCATTGTAATAATAAAACGGATTCATTAGAGAGTTACCAACATAAAGTGTTAAGGAAAACTAGATCTCACTTTTTTCTAGAGCGTAATGAAGATCAAATCTCATCTTCTCAACAAATTTCAGTCTTACAAATAGCATTGATACATCAAGAGATGTAGGTATGTAAAGTTTTGTTTTTAAAAACCTTTCACAAAAATTAAATAATTTTCATTTCAAAACAGATTGTCGTGGCGATGGTGAGATTCTTTCATTCTCTTGTTTGGCCTTTTATAGACGTCATTCGGACATTTGGGTCAACACAAGGCCAGCGAGGCAATAATCCGGATATTGACCTGTCTGTGTCCAATGCTTCAGAATTTAATTTTTTGATATTAAAAAAATGTTTACATTCTAACATAACCGGAGGCAATTTGTGCCGTAGCTATCGTTTTAGGGAGATATTAAGAATAAACTTGTTTAACAAAATTTTGGTTGTGAACAGAAAAGGCGTTCAATTTACGTCACAGCTACACGTCAGCGGGTGACATTTAAAGACCATTTGATGTTTTGATTTAGAACTTAGGTATTCATATTTTAAGTGGCTATGAAAAAACCTGTATCGCAATGCAACATAAGTTTTATAATCCTACCATTTTTGTACATACATCAACCAAAAGTAGTAAAACTGGTGTAAAGGAAAATTACGACAATATTGCTTTACTCATTAAAACAAACTGACGGTATTTACATAATTATAAACTTTGTAACCTATTTTAAAATATATAAAAATAGATTTAATAAAATAATGGCATTTGTACCTATTTAGTTTCATCGGTGTGGGGAAAAAATCTTTTCTGCGTTTTCTCACCCATTATTATATTAAACGAGCAATATTTGTTATATATACTATATTTGATATCGCTTTCTCGAAAACGGCTGTAGCGTTTTCGATGAAATTTACAATATAGGTGTTGAGGGAAGCGAGAAATCGATCTAGCTAAGTCTCAATTCTAGGAAAAATTGTTTTCTCCGTCTTTCACACACTTAAAACTTCTAAACTTTTTGAATATTGCAGCAGTTTACCTCCTCAATAGCACAATGGCTAGAGCGTAGATTTACCACGCCAAAGGTCACTGGTTCGAATCCTGTGATGTGGTCATACCTTTTTTTTTTAATAAGCTGAAATAATATATCTAACTTCTTAACTTTGCAATAAGGACCTATTAAAAACACATATCACACACACATAAGTATAAATAAAATGAAAAATAATGACAAAAGCATAGACTTTATAACTTCAGACAGCCTTTCTCATACTACGAAGTGAGACAAATAACGTTAGAAGAAAAAGCACCCACACATCCATGTTTTATACATGGATGTGTGGGTGCTGTTCTCTAACGAAATGACGACTGATCAGCTTATCTGATAATAAATGTGTGTCGTACAGGTTAGTCAGGTTATCTGATTTCACTCACAGTTGCTGATCGGACACAGCGTCTGGCTTTGTAGTTATTTATAAAGTCTATGGCTAAGTCATGGAGAAAAATCTATTATTTATTTTCCTGAACAATGAATTTAATGTTTAATTTCATGGACTTCCTTTATATTAAGATACTTGTTATTTAAAAGAGGAGTATTGTACAAGCAATATTTGTATATTTATAATCGCGTTCTCGAAAACGGCTCTAACGATTTTGATGAAATTTACAATAGTTTTTTTTCTTTACAGTGGTCAAAAATAGTTATAATATATAAAAAAAATAGATATAGCTAGGGTTCAATTCTGAGAAAATTCGTTTTCTTTGGTTCACATAATTAAAACTTCTAAACTCTTCTGAATTCACAACAGAGTTTACCTTCTCAGTAGTAGGCGTGAGCGTAGACTTACCAAGCTGAAAGACGCGGGTTCAAATACTACAATGTGGTGAGACTTTTTTTTATGAGACACCGAGTAAAGCGCGGTCACCCAGGTACTCTTGTATAAACTATCATAAAATATGATAGTTTATATAGGACATCTTCTCCTATAAACTATCATATGATAGTAGAGAAAACGCAGATAAAAGATTATGACAATTTATAGGATGCAAAACGCAGACAAAAGATTTTTCCCCCACACCGATCAAACTAAATAGGTACAAATGCAATTATTTTTTACTTAAAATAATAGAAACGTATATAAATATTCGGACTACTATGTTTATGCTTGACCTTCACTATTTTAATACTAATACATACATACATATCTTCACGCTGTATCCCTAACGGGGTAGTCAGAGAGGACGGAGCGCCAAGCGTCGCGGTTAATACTAATAATTTTGGAAATATAGCTGTTAATCGCCATTACAGCTAGAAGTCGAATGAACGCAGCTATTTCAAACAGTAGTTCACCACAATAAGTGTGCAACCGTTCGAAACGTCGCGCTGCACTGAACGCGTATTTAGTGCAACCAACGCATGTGCATTTCAAAAATCATTACATAAGATTATTTATGAACAATGACTGTGCTTAAGAAAGATGGCTGTTAGTCTACATAAACTGTCGTTTCTACATTCATTATATAAATGTATTACGACACTTAAAATTCCAGAAATTCGACATCATGATGGACAAGCAAAAATTTTAAGAAACCACAATAATCATCTACAATAATCATCGTTTTCATAATTGTGTTTAAATATACTTACTTCAAAAAACTATAAAAGCTCTAGAATATATGTACGAGGTCTGTTCAAAAGAAAAGGTGAATTTTGAATTTTCGCGGGCTGTGTACATTCGATTATCGAAATTTTTTTTTGTTATGTTGGTACACATATGTTTATCATATGTTGGCATTATCAGCCAATTTGGATTAGTAGTTTGTTGTTGACAACTGAAAAGGTTAGTCACGTTTTTGTGTGTTTTTCGATTTTTTACTTTTGAAAAAAATGGATCAAAGAATATGTATTAAATTTTGCGTTAAAAATGGAATAAAGTGCTCCAAGGCACTTAAAATTTTGACTATGGCATTCGGCGAGTCCACTTTGTCTCAAAAAAGTATTTATAAGTGGTATAAGCGCTTTACAGAAGGCCGAGAAGATGTTGATGACGATGAGCGTCCTGGAGTTGAAACAGTGAAGAAAATGGTTTTGGAAAATCGTCGAATCAATATTAGGGATGTTGCAGAGAATGTTGGCATATCAATCGGCTCATGCCATGCAATTTTCTCGAATGCTTTGGGCATGAAACGTGTGGCAGCGAAATTTGTTTCGAAATTACTAAATTTTGAGCAAAAGCAACGTCGCATTAGTATCGCTCAGGAATTGTTGAATGACGTCAACGACGATCCAGATTTGCTCAAAAGGGTCATAACTGGTGACGAAACGTGGGTATATGGTTATGACGTCGAAACCAAGGCCCAATCATCCCAATGGAAGCGGCCAGAAGTGCCAAGACCGAAAAAAGCACGCCAAGTTCGATCAAATGTGAAGGTTTTGCTCACTGTTTTCTTCGATTACAATGGCGTGGTGCATTATGAGTTCTTGCATACAGGTCGTACGGTTAATAAGGAATACTACAAGGAAGTTATGCAACGTTTGCGTGAATCATTACGGCTCAAACGATCGGAATTGTGGAAAAACAAATCATGGATTCTGCATCATGATAATGCACCAGCTCACACATCAATGCTTGTTCGTGATTTTTTGGCCAAAAACAACACCGTAATCATGCCTCAACCACTGTATTCACCAGATTTGGCTCCCTGCGACTTTTTCCTATTCCCAAAACTGAAGAGACCAATGAAAGGAAAGCGTTTTGCCACAATTGATGAGATAAAGTCAGAATCGAAGAACGAGCTGATGGCCATACCGAAGAGCGCATTTCAGAAGTGCTTCGAGGATTGGAAGAAGCGCTGGCATAAGTGCATTATATGTGAGGGGGATTACTTTGAAGGGGACAAAATGGATATTGATGAATAAATAAATACTTTTAAAAAAAATTCAAAATTCACCTTTTCTTTTGAACAGACAGTGTATATGTGTACTTTCCTTATATTTTATGGAAACTTGTCATAATCATAACGATGATAAATGTATTATGAAAAATACACTAAATGACTAGTTCAGTTTTAAATGTCATAAGGCTTAAGTAATTGAAAGCCTTAAAAATGCAATTACTAAAATTACTCAAGTAGTAAGGAAAGTATAAATCAAGGAAACGGGTTAACGACATTACTCGTACGTAACGTTTGTTACTCAACGAAAAAATTACGTTTGGTATACAAAACGCAGCATCTATTATAGTACGATATGAAACAGTAGAATGCAAGAACGAACCGTGGTAACAGATATGAGATAAGTGCAATTGATATAATTGATGAACACAGTGAACGCGACTCATAAAATGTTGTCTACAAAGTGGCGCCTAAAGGATGATTCATATTATTCATGTCTACTTACATTTGTTTGAATCCGACTGCTATCAAAATCTCACAAGAAGTTAATTTATCGTTATTAAATTGGAGAAATTTATGTTATCACAAGGAAATCTATATAGGTAGGTATAAGATACCAAGACTCCTAGAAAATATCCTTTATTAAATCTTTTTTCATATTTGTAGTTCTTAGAACAATTTTCTATTAAATTATTTTGATAAACGATAATGTAACAAAGAATAATAATTTATGGCAAATATAGTCTTGGGATTAAAATAATAAAAATAATAATGAGTATATAGTTAATAGTTATTTAGCGCAGTCTTAGTTCAACGTGGCTGAGTAGAGCAGTTATTTATACAACATATGTGATAGCGCATCTTAAACCATATGTGATAGCACTACCGCGGTGACACTTTCAACGCTCAAGTCCCCTTAACGGAACTAATGAGGCCGGTCCGGCAACGACACGCACAACACTGCATTTTCCGTCAGATATTCATGTCAATAAATAGTCATTCTGCATTTGATGTATCTCGAGTGTTGAGTTACACAAGCAGTGGCGTGTACAGAATTAAGATAATATTTACAATTTGTTACATCTCTTTTGATAAGAATGATTTAACCAGGACGTGTCTCAAAATGGGGGATAACGATTTTTTGCATAGAATGATATAAAATGAAATGTGAAGGCATTTAGAATTTCATATTAATTTGAATGGTATGGTAATTGATGATTTTATTAAACAATGCCAGTGTTAAAATACTTAAATTATAAACAATTAATTATAAATTAAGTAGTATCTCAATCTTATAAAAAGAAAAGATTCCTAAGAAATAAATGAAAACTCGATTTAAAGAATCATCACCTTTTTGTGCACAATCATAATTTAAAAAAGAAAAAATAATAACTTTGTATACAACTAGACCGAATTTATTTTCATCAATACAGTCAATGTCTAAGAAAAAAAAATCTAAAAGTATAGTGTAAAAACGCACCAACGAAGTTTCTCTTCGCCCACAAAAGATAAATGATATCGGTTTTGGCAAGCTGAAGTGGGTCGAGACTTACAGTCTGTAACTAAAATGTTCCGAAAAACGCGAACTGACATCTTCAGTAAATAGTTCTGAAAACTATGTAACACAAATGCTTCATTATTCATAAATATATATATTATACTGTTACTAATGTTTTACTTTTCGATCTTTCAATTTCACAATGGTCAAAAAATATTTGCTGTGTACTATTCAGCACTAGACTCCGCGTGGGTGCAAACAATACAGTGAATCATCACAGCAGCTGTGAATGAAGTTTGTAGTGGGTCGGTGATCCCTGGACAAAAATAGAATCTCAGTTGACGGTAACACGTTAACTAGTTCAGTGGTTTACGATTGTTAAAGATTCCAAATATGGACGGTCTCATTTGTAGGGAGTAGATATTACAGGTATCACGAGTGGTTGAACATTGTTCAACATCATGAAATCTGTGTTTAAGTCAACAGCAAAAGGAATATTTTATACAGACGAGGAACTCAAAAATATTCCTAGCTTTCAACAAACAACGCTCATAAGGGAGAGTATAATTATTACAGTTAAGAAATAATGGATCGACCATAAACAAGGAAACGCCAAGCGCTATGGGCCAGTAATCTGGGTCGACTTTTTATCGTACCGTTTTAAGCATAATTCTTTCACCTCCCACAGACTCCGGCTAGTTAATGTAGTCAGTCAAACAGAAAACAAAACCAAGTTAGTTTATAGAAGGTTTCAGTATACACGTGGCCGTTATATTTAGATACGAATTTAAATATTTAACGCGAAGCATTCACTATTTAAATTATGAATGCACATTTACGTAGGTGGGGCGATATCATTGCGCGCACATTTGATTGTTGCAGCATAATCTTCTAGGAAGTCTATCCGATATCCGTCATATATCTTGGTGACACTTCAAAGAACGACAATCGATTGTTCTGAGAGTGGGACACTTTCACTGCAAGACTGAACTCACGCCTCTTAATTCTAAACTTGTGATCCAGTTGCGTATCGACTCAGCGGATTAAAATCAGCACCACAATAAATTCATATGCACGCAACGTATCATAATTGAGACTGCGTTCACCTCATTGTTCGATAACACTTTCTATTCCATGATACGGTTTGACATTTAAATTTAAAGTTCATAAATTTTAACATAATATGATTTAATGCTAGATAATGAATGAACGCAATTAACATTGGCAATCACTATAATAACGTATCACAAATATGTGATATTTACGATTAGATAAACTAAGATCTAAAGTAAATAACTACATACATGTAAGTGCATTTAATTCAAAATAAAAAATACTTAGAAATGAATTAGTGTCAAATGCTTGATCAATATAATAATTAACGTCACAATGATCGAGAATTTCTTAATGCGCTAATTAAACTCCAAGACGGTATCCGATAGCGCGGTGTCACGTAGCAATATGTCACTTGAAACTACACCAAGCAAGCAACACAAGCCGCGCCTTGGCAACACACCTAGTTCTGATTTCTTGTGGTTCTACAATGGCAGACATGTTTTACACGTATTAATTTTCCACAAACTTCCTCCAGTAATTTGATCTGATTTAGCCGGATGTATATAGATGTATACATACAACATGACTATACTTAGCTGATCAAAGATATATCAATTGATAACAAATGTGTGAATGCATAATCCAAAAGTTATTTGAAAATTATATGCAGTATTTCTAATAAATGTTTTGCAAGATTGAGGCCAATTTCACAAAATCTCGACAGTCTTACACAAATAAACAGATTATTCGAAAATAAAATCTAATTAAGCTGTTAAATAATTGTCTATTATGAATTTTTAAAGCAAAACCTAGCTTAATTTCATTACGCATGAAAATAACACAATCGATTTTTGTTTTGTGAAATTAGCAATATTTAAACCAGGTTTATATTACGAAAATTCGATTTAACAGTTGACATAATTAGTGGTGGAAGGCGGAAACGACAGCGGAAGCGGCGTCATGGTCCACGTCGCAGGCGCAGACCACACTATGACGTCACAAAATCACTGTGCCTTGGAATCCACGGCGGATGTTCACTGTACAATTCAAAACATGTTCATTGTAAAATGATCACATATTTTTACCTGCAATATTTACACAAGTGGTTCAATATGTTAGAAATACGTTTTCATACATACCTATCTACATACTGACTATTTTATCGAATGACTTCGAGAAGTCATATGACATTCCAAGGTTTTTGCGATTTCGATATTGAGATAAAAACAAATATGCTGTTTTATCAGACACTTCTACATGTCGTCTCCTTTTTTCACCTTATTTAAGTACATAAAATGATTGTGTACTTAAGATGAAATATTCTATTGTTTTGTTCAAATGATAACCTGAATTTCGTATAGCGTGTCGAATGAATTTGGCAATGATCACGGTGCAAATCACCCGGAGGTGACTCTAAACGAAGTTTTTGCATCCGGAATCAAACCCCGTAACGTCCGCGACGATGTTGTCTGATGTTTTGAGGTCTACAAAAACAAGTACGAATCATTATTATTTGATAAAAAAGATGTCATCTTTGACATTCTCGGGTATAACAGTCACAATGGTTATGCTTCAATAACAAGGTTTTTCTAACCACTATTATACAATAAGACCACAGTAAACAAGTTTCCAATAAGTCTACGTTCATATAAAAAATTCAATCGTGGTAATTAACCACTGAAGTTATCTTAGATGTTAGTTCCATATAATCTAGTAGTAAAAATAAAGAAAGTTTTTATATACGTTCTTTAGAATAGTATCTAATATTATGTATGTAACATCGAATTCGAATCACGAATGCAGTCCACATCTCTCAAAGAATGCGTCGCGTCACGCAAATGATAACATACCTTGGCGTACATTTATCTATTGTATGATAAAATAATAAACACGTAATGTATCGTTATAAAGAGGTGTATAAGTCTAACTGTCGCAACTTTCTCGTTAAGTATCATATACGGAAATCATGAAATAAGAAATTAGAATGTTAAGGCAAGACGAACTACTCACTAATAGTTCTTTATAATCTGTAATAATTGTTTTAATAATGTTAACAATATAAAATGCATAAATACTTATACACCATACATTACACACATTCACAATTTTCATTCACAACACACATTAACATACACCCACACACACTCATCGCGTGTTTCTTTTTGTTTTTCACGTTTTACTTAAGTTTAACCATAAGTTTTATTTTGTTTTATATTTTTTACTGCATGTTACTTTACTTATATTGACATTTTGTAATAACTTTGGAGAAGAAGCTAGCTACTGAGATACAGGCCATATGCCTAGTTCAGTAGTTAGAGATTTCATTAATATTGTGAAATTTGTCAATAAAGAATTATTATTATTATTTTAAAGGGAGACATATCATTCGAAAGACAATAAATACAAGTTAGTGAGTTAGACTGCTGCGTGATTTGTATGACATTGATGGCTTCCGCTGAACTGTCTGTATAATGAACATTTAAAAGATTAGCGTTTATAATGCTATTAGGCCTTGTTTAACTTTTTTAAGAGTTTTAAATCCATAATCCAATTTATTATTCAAAGCAAAACATTGTGTGATCAACATAATTTTCATTTTAAGCCTTCGACTCTATTATGCTAGTTTATACATAATGTATGTCCAAAAAGTTAAACCATTTCTCTTTCGGACTACATAAAGCATCAAGCCGTATCAAAATCATACCTTGACGCCATTTCTCGCAGTAGGTAAGTAAGTGGGTTTATAGATGGCCCATACAAATACCTTATTACGATAAACCCTAAGGTCTGCGTGTGAAGAGAAGCAGCTGGCAAAAACTATATTTTTTCTATAACGAATTAACAACGTCGACTTGTTTAGTGATATTAATTGAAATTACCGTAGGATTACCGACCGTAACGCACAGAAGTGGGAACACACCTATTCCTTTTCATACCTGATTTATTAGCTGTTCCTTTTTATACCTGCTTTTACAAATACATAAAATATTAAAAATTACAACTAAACATGATATATACGTAAACATGTACAATATAGATTGATTCAACAAAGTACTTACCTAATTTAATCAACTGTATCCTACTTTAAAAAAACCATACAATTATTAGTTAATAGATTCAATTCTAATAGTTTACTCATGAAACAAACGTCAACAAAACTACAATTCCTTCAACGAAACGCTTTAACAAAACGAACACACATCGTCTGATCGTTTCTTTCGTCGGCAAGTTGACTAACAGACGGTAATTAATCAGGTACTTGAAAAAATTTACTTGTCTCTAAAAAAACCGGCCAAATGTGAGTCTAAATCACGCACCGATGGTTCCGTATCACCATATAATGTATTTGTGTTTTGTACTTCACCAAAAAAAGTTAGATTAAATTATTAGAATAGATTAGTTAGAAAAATGAAGAGTGGTAAAATCGAAACAACTAATTTGGGTCGGTACGCAAAGGGAGGTCACAGAAAATTTTTGTTTACTAACGAGAAAACTTTTACTATCGAGCAGCATTTTATAAATCAGATGAGCTCTAGAAAAAGAAAAGCTTCTCAATTTGTCAGTAGGGTACAACGTGGGCATTATCCGCCTTCAGTGATGGTTTGGTGCGGTGTTAACTATATCAATGACTCATATTTTACGAAAAAGTTATCAAAACATTGGTCCTGTATCAAGATACGATTCTTGAGAAAGTAGTTAAGCTTCTTAACAACACCATGTTCCATAACCAAGAATGGTCCTTTCAGAAAGACTCAGCAGCGGGTCATGAAACTCGATCCACGCAAGTGTGGCTGGAACGTTTCCGACTTCAACAGAGCCGAAGACTGGCTGTCATCTAGTCCCTATCGTAATCCACTTGATTATGATTAATGGCCTCTTTTAGAGGGTATGGCATGCTCTAAACGCCATGATAATTTGGAATCCTTAAAACATTCCATAAGATTGGCAGCGACGAATTTTCCCATGGAGAAAGTGCGTCTTTCAATCGATAACTGGTGGTCATATAGTTTAAAGGATTGTATTAAGGCCAGTGGAGATCATTTTCAATGAGATTCACATTTTTAAAAGGATAATATTAATGTATAAACTAACGCACACTGCAGTATTAAACGTTTTATGTAATGGAAAAAAAACGATGTTTTCCTTGTAACAATATTTATAGCAAGACTAGGTAATTAATATATTTAAATAGGCCACTAAGTAAAATTGGTTAAGTGGTTTCGTATCTGAGGGTGGGAACAGATGAATACACATATGTATATATACAGTGTACAGACGCTGCTAAAATCGTAACCCTCCTGTATAATAATCCGTGGTCGGGTAAAAAGTCAACGACCCACATCAGAACGATATGTAGCTGCAGGCGTTAAAATCATTACGAATATATACATTACAGACGAGGCAAAAGAATTAACTCGTATGAAAATTAGAGAAACACCTTCGTGATATTTAATGAAAACAATAACATAACAACATGAAGCTGTCTGACGTATGTTTTTACGTCACAAAGCGGGAAAGCTGGGCCACTAACCCCCTTTATGACTAGTGAGTTGTAATTGAATTACTCTTGTCTGACGCCATAGACGATACATATTGTAAACACTCAGGATGAGCCTGTGATCGTATAAATTAAGTTATATGTCTGCTACAAGTTTAGCGAGAATAAGCGGTTTCTATTGTTGATTAACATCGTTACTCAAATGGTTTTCGGAAGTGGTATTTTTGTTTTGTTTTTAATTTGTTTAGAGCAATTGCAATAGCATAACTATAACTAGCTAACAGTCATCATAATCAAAACATTTTGTACATAACTTGAGTCTTATTACCCTATTACTAATATTAAAAATGTGCGTTGATGTAATGGATGCCATTACCTACCTATCGTTACTAACAAATAGCCATATTGGCCCCGAATGTAAGATTATATCGTGAATCAGCAAAGGCAAGTGAGAATCGATTAGATAGGAGGTATAAAAAAATTACGATACGTGTATGTTCATACAGTAAATATGTATATCTCTGTAGTACACGTATCAGTATTGTGATAGAGATATGTTTTGTACTAATTGCTAAGAATTATTTTTAAAATTATAATTTGAATTAAATACATACATACATAATATCTTCACGCTGCATTCCTAACGAGGTAGTCACAGAAGACGGAGCGCTAAGCTTCGCGATCCTTACATACTTCTTTCGCCTCTTCGAATTTCATCATTCTCCTCACGTATTTTCACCCATGTATGCGGGTGCTTATGACATTTCCGTCAGCCTTATTATTATTAAATAACTAGCTGTACCCGCACGCTTATTACGTAACTTGCAGTCAGCATTCGACAGCCAATATCGCGCGATATCTGCTGTCAAAACGAGGTTTTGTGTAATGTAATTTGTATTGTGGCGATAAATCCACCACGAAAAAAGCGCATTTTACGGTCATAGAATAATAGATACGCAATCGTCATACATGATACTAATTTTTTATTACAATTACAATTAGTCAGCAGTGATCGCGTGGCTGTCGCTATCTGTAAGTTTTTAGGTAATAGCCCCGCGGGTCACATGTTAATGTGGCTCAGACGGTATATTAGTTTTAGTTTAGAATATACAAAAGCACTCGAATACCCGCCTAAAATATGTGAGGAAAATAATAATAATTATAATTTGAATTTATGTTCGAACAAAGAATTTATTTATTTAATATATTTTTACACAGTCAATTGATAGTGAAATGTCGGTACTATAGTATATGTATTAGCTTTAGGTATTTACAGCTAAAACGAATATATCTACAATACCTATATTTATTTTACACGCGCGTATTCAAATGCCATGTTGTGTCAAAATTTAAAAACCATTGATGAAGAACTTTCGGAAATTTAAGATTTTGAACAAACGCACATTAAAATGTTTATTTACATAAATTACATTAAGTATTGTAAACAAAACACTTCAATTTTTCTTAAAAACGTGTGAACATATTGAAAAAGGTTTTTTTATTTTAAATACATAGGTACTTACGTGGTTCCAAAGCATTGCTTTCAAAATGTAGAGAACCAACATATAATTAACTATTACTCGTAAGAAAGAAATTAAATAGACCTAAAAAAGTACAAAGTAAAAGTACAAGTACAAAGTACAAAGTACAAAGTACATAGACCTAAAAAAGTACAAAATAATTATTATCCTTTACTAATCAAAACTGAAATCAGCGCCAAGCCTACCAAACCACTAGAATTTTTGTTGATGCTTATTAGTTTGGCATCGACTTCGATGACTGATGACTTCAGTAACTGACAAATTTAAATATAGGTATTTCTATCGTATTTATGAAGTTATTTTTGTACTTGTTTTGATTAATAAAGGACCGTTATTTTGTACTTTTCTATAAACTATCGAAAATTGATACGTTATATTGTAAACAGTATGTACAGTTTACGATTTATCGACGAGGATACGAAGGCACGACGTATTCCCATGACGACTTCACGGGGTCGTTGAAGTGTGCAGTGCGGGAACTGGAGGAGTACCTGGTGTGGCCTACCCCCTGACGACACACGAGGCATGGTTAGTGCTCGCCAAGTGCGTCCCACCCCGTCCACTGTACCTTTTGCTGATCAAAGGGACACGTGGACTAAGAATTTGCCTCCCTCCTTTTGCCAGGTTATTGACCGCCGCCCAGTAACTACTCATTAAAGAATGTATAATTACTGGTCGATGCCCGGGGTGCAGCACCAAGAGCAGGTTGCCTGACTCGTACCCCTAGAAGCTATATACATTCAGTCAAGAAAGTATGGGGAATTGATGATTTGTTTATGGTTCCAAATTCTATTTTTTGTTTTTTTTTGTTGTTGTTAGATTGGCACAACTGTTTTCCGTTTTGCCGCGGAGTTTGAGTTGCATCTGTTATTTAGATTAAATACAGTGCTGTTTTTAGTTATATCATTCTAGTGTATATTGCGAATTTCATAATGGACAAAAACATCGAACAAAGTGTTTGTCTTAAATTTTGAATCGCCAATGGAATTCCGTGTTCGGAGTCACTGAAAATGTTACCAGAAGGCTTACGGTGAATCGATTTTATCAAAAACACGTGCTTATGAGTGGTACAAAGCGTTCAAAAGCGGTCGAGATGTGATGGAAGATTTGCCTCGCTCTGGTAGGCCATCAACGTCTGCAACTGAAGTTAACATCGCAAAAGGGAAGGAAATAGTGACTGAAAATGCTCATTCAAGTTTGAGAGAGATAGCCGCCGAATTTTCTGTGCCTCACGAGTCGAACCGTATCATTTTAAATGATCGCTTGGGTATGAAACATGTTGCCGCTCGGCTAGTCCCAAAAGACATGAATTTTCTTCAAAAACACAATCGCATAAGAGTCGCCGAGGACATGCTAGAACGAGTCAATTCCGACCCAACATTCATGAAACGCATTGTTACTGGTGACGAGACGTGGGTTTAAGAGTTTGACATGCAAACTAGTCAACAAGCTTCGGAGTGGCGCCTTTCAACTGAACCGAAACCGAAAAAACCACGCCAAAGTCGATCAAAAGTCAAAGTAATGTTGACTGTTTTCTTTAACTATCGCGGTGCTGTGCACTCGGAATTCTTGCCGGAAGGTCAAACGGTAAATAAAGAATATTATTTGGGCGTTATGCGGCGTTTAAGAGAGCAAATTCGACGAAAAAGGCCAGATTTGTGGAAAGAAAATTTTTGGATTTTGCACCACGATAATGCGCCTTCGCACAAGGCCATTTTGTGAACTAATTTTTGACCAAAAACTCAACAAATACCATCGAGCAACCACCTTATTCACCAGATATGGCTCCAGCCGACTTCTTTCTTTTTCCTAAACTCAAATTACCACTTCGTGGCACCCGTTTTCATTCGGTAGAAGACATAAAGGAGAATTCGCGGCCAGTACTGAACTCAATTCCGGAAAAAGCGTTTAAAAAATGTTTTGATGATTGGATTATTCGCTGGCGTAAGTGTATCGTTTCTGAAGGAGCATACCTACTTTGAAGGTGATAAAATAAATTTGGATGAATAACTAACATTTCATGTATTATTGATCTTTTCCCGGTACTTTCTTGACAGAGTAGTACCTATAAAGAAAATAACAGATTGAAACTGTGTGAGGTATTGATTTTGTCAAAGCTCAATTATGCAGTTGTTGTTATTGTATTGGTCCTTGTCTATTAACACGCACTAAGCGTGTTATTCAACACGGCTAAAATGTATGTATTAGACCTTGTTACAGAGTGGCCTCCTCGAAGTCACATTACTCCATTACATTTAAATAGAGCCGCGGAGTTATTACCTAAAAATTTGCAGATAGCGACAGCCACGCGATTACTGCACGACCGGTGACTAATAGTAATAAAAAATTAGCATCATGTATGACGATTGCGTATCATTATTCTATGACCGTAAAATACACTTTTTGGGGTAGATTTCGCGCCATTGTACAAATTACGTTGACACAAATTCTTGTTTTGACAGCAGATATCGCGCGATTTTCGCTGTCGCATGCTGTCTGCAAGTTACGTAATAAGCGTGGCGGTTTGCTTATTATGTAGTATCATAGAAAATTACATTTTGCAGTTCTAATTAATAATATTATAAGAGACAAGAAACTAAAGTATCTTTATGAGAAACTGAAATGGTCTATTCTTGACTCTTGGGTGAATGGCGTCTTATTGGCCACGCCATTTCATAAAACATTCGAAGGTAGTTTCCACTATCAGGCTACAAAATGTGGGAATAATCTACTTCCACCTTTAAGAAATCGAAATCGATAGCGCGAGGTGTAACTTTGTGGACGTATACTTTCGATATTTTTGTTGCGCGACATTCATTTTGTTTATTTATTTACTCATATTATTTATATATATCGTACATGGTTATCATAATATTTTATTACATATTATTATTTATTTATTTACGTATTTATTTATTTATTTATTCAATGGTATCATTCTATTTAGGCGCAACATAACATCAGTGTTGCTCTCTCTGTGAGCTGAGAGGGCATTTGAGCTGAGTCGTTGTCTTTTTACTGCGACAGCATAGTGTTGTATTGATGTGTAACTTTGTTCCCATGGGCTGTTGATTGGCATTGTGGGTAATGAATACATGTTTTCTTTCTTTCTATATCTAGGTACATTCATGAGACTACGACATATAAAGATATTAAGTTTTTCAACCTTCTGGAAAAATCAAGCTAATATCAAGCTACAAACAATTTAACAGAGCTAGATACGCGTTGTACTAGTAACACTGACTGATGTATGTAAGTATATTTGTATTTTTTACATTTAGCCTATCTATCCAGTGAGTAGTAGATTGAATACATGTTATTGCACTTTGCTAAGAAATGTTTTAAATTGTTTGTTCAAAATAGATTAAGCTACGTCCAAAGTTAGACGAAACAATGTGCACGCATACCGTGGCGTCGGCAATACTTAGCCGTAAGCAAATTTTGTCTTTTAGGTACCGACTATATTTGAATAACCAGTTTATGTATTGCAAGTAACAAACTCTTTTAGATAGGGGACAATGAAAGCTGTATAGTACTGAAAATAATTACTCACAAAATTTCAGAACACTGAACGCTCTTAAAAGCAATTGATATTTACCTGTAAATGACAAAATAAAACATTATTAAAATTGCAAATGTGACGTAATCAATTTACCAAATAACAAATTGAAAGGTTTGGTATCTTCATATTTTCATTAAAATAGTATCAATCTCGGGTAATTACAATTTTATTACGAACTAAATTGCAAAATGTTAGAATTGTGACACAGTTATTACTACTTTATATAATAGAACCACGTACATTTCCGGTTATTATTTAGGCAATCATAATTTTGCTCTGTGATGTAATCACCCTAAAAATACTGACATCGTTCAATATTGTTCGAATCACCCAGTTTCGTGATAATTTTAAAGATTACTATATTTTAATAATTCGCTAATATTATCAAAAGGAGAGGGAAAACAGGGCAGCATCAAAGAAAGTAAAAGAAGTGCAATACAAATTGCGGCGTCTCACTGAGACGCCGCGATTTACTGAGATAGTCTCACTATATTAATCCATAATGAAATAGTACTTACAGATTTTGTTAATGCAATGTACGAAGTTGTATGTTTAGATATCATAATACATGCTTGAATGTTTCTGTAATTGAATATATTACTGTTTTACTATAAAAAAATATAGTAACAGATAACCGTTACAATAAAAAAAATCGCATTCCATCTCTATTTTAAAATCTCTATTTCTATAAATTACTTGCATAAAATAGTTCTTTAATACACATGTATCACAAATTAGTGACATTATTGGTTTAATAATAAGCAACTAATAAGATAACATATTATTAGTGTTGCGGCATCAAATACCAAACCATTAAAAACTGTTGTTTACCGTGACTCAAATGTCAAAACACTATTCTAAAATATCATCTAATTTCAACGAAATATGCGCTTAACCTTCTGATATTCAATGTCAATGTATTCGTTGAGTGCAATTGTTGGTGCGTTCACATGCAAACATGGTCCAGCATGCTACGGTCAATACAAACAATCAACAGTTTAACAACAACAAATGTTACTGTCAAGCAAATCGTAGATTAGAGCCAGTAATCCACTGTAAGCGAAGTTTCAAATATCTAATTCAGTTGTAACACATTATAGTCTTTTCGATTTTCTTTTCGATACTTTACGAAATCGTAAGTGAATAACTGAGTTCAGTTCAATTGTATCCACTTACGATTTCTCATATTGCTGTTATAACACTTGAATACATGTATGCTAATTAGTTGGGAAAGTTACGCCTTCCTGAATAAGAAAGTACAATATTATCTGTTCTTTTTCTTTTTTTTGATTTGAGCTGTTTGAAAGCTTAGTCCCATTTAAATACAAATATTACATATACTTAATCAAGCTAGCCTTTTACAGAGACGAGCAGCGCAATTACTAGATAGAAGATAGCGACTTTGGTGATATTTTATCTGAATTCATGCGGAAGTCGTAGGAAAGAAACTGACAGAAATTAAAACTATAAGATAATTTATTACTTCAGAAATTAAATGATACTGTTTTCGTTTCTATATTATTATTTATAATCATATTAAATAGAACTATTACCGTCCCTGTTAAAGCATTTTCGATTTGTATGTCTTTCCAAATATAATAAGTCGGGATATTTACCTACATTACATTGTGTTTCTTTTCTATAAAGCCAATATATTGAGATAAGATAAAAACCTAATGCCGTGACACTAAATTTCGTGGTTTGCCCCTAAATGAGAATCAATCAGCTGTCGGTGGACACCCAGCTCAAAGTATCAATAGCCGTCAACCGCCTCCGCCCGTTCTGCATGAGTGGTATCCTCGTCTCGCGCAGTGGAACGTGACTCGATCGCGAATGTCCACTTCGGTCTGCCTTCGCAAAAGAAATCATTTTGTTTCAACGCGCAATACTAAATTACTTAATAGATAATTTAAACAATCACCACTCATATTTCGAATGCCATTCGTTGAAGGAAATGAATTCTTAATAATTTTTTATTGCATATCTTTTGTTTTCATCGAGTGTAGGTGTCATAAATCAATTGGTATCCTAGTTTTATGTTAGAAAAATAGATGCGAACAATGACTAAGTGAACAATGCAATCTGTAAAACAAGCGGGTCGCACGCGATGAGAGCTGGTACGGCAGCATTACTGTAAATAATTGGAGTTAAACTGGTTGCACTGACCTGGTTGAAAAAAGTCCTAACAACGTCAAATAACTAAGATAGCGAAGGTACATTAAACACTCCGCCAGTTATTCAGTACACAGTAACATGCGAGTGTAAAGTATTTGACACTTTCTATTTCTGTGCTAACGTCAACTAGACGTGACTCGTGCCTTATCGAGTGACATAATTTATATTAAAAGATAGGCGACGTCTACTTCCTAAATACAGTATTATGAGATGTTAAATACAATTTTATATTTTTTAATAAATAATTTTAGACATTAGCTAACTTAGTTAAAACAACAAGTAATTTGCAAGACTCGGATGTTTCAATTTTACAATAACGGAAACATGGTTTTCAATAAAGTACGTTTTAAAATAATAATAATAATACTCAAGACAATAACACAAATCGTGTGACCCCAAACTAAGCAGTAAGCTTGTACTATGGGTACGACCGTACCACGCAACGAACTGTGGGGAAGCTCCCAGTAACACCCAGACTCCAAGCCAATTCAGAAAAGTTCATTTCCTAAATTGACTTGACCGGGGATCGAACCGCGACCCTAGCTTGAAACCCAGATGCTATGCCATTGCGCCAACGGGCCAGTCATAATGGATCACTACAAATCACGGTTAACATGAGATCGACGAACGTTAAGACAAAATACCTATTACACCATAATATTTAGGTTAGGTTAGGTTTAGCGCGTCGAAAAGTAAAACGGGGGTTGCGGGTTCGATTCCCGTCCCGAGTCTGGGTGTTTATGTATAATATGTATATATTTACAAAAAGAAAAGTATATAAGTAGTATATCAGTTGTCTAGTACCCATAACACAAGCGCTATGCAGCTTACTTTGGGACTAGATGGCGCTGTGTGAGATGTCTGAGTATTATTATTATTACTATTATGCATGCGGTCGATGTTAACATTAGCTTCTTCTGGAACATGGAAAGTGGATAACGTGTAATATGACTTCATTGATTTCATTTACAATCAAGACAAAACGTAAAGTAATAATTGTGGGGAAATAAACTTTTACTTGTTCAGTACTGTTACAGACAACTCTCTTACTTTCAACTTCATTATTGAGCAATAGTCTATCAAACTGCGATCGATAACGTCGAATACGTTTAACCAAGAAGTAGACAGTTCGCAAGCTGTTTATTGGATTATTTGCTTTGCAGCATTAATCAGCGAAACTCGTAATCACGCGATCAGAATCAGCTCCTGACATAAAAGAGGTGCAACTTGTATAGATAGAAAGATACCAGACAGAAAGTGCCGTTGAAACAACACCCAACTGCGTTACGCGTTGCTAAGTAAACTCACTACGGAACACGAACAACAAATAAGGTACGAACCGTTTAAGAGCTGACACCACTTGTGCAATGTTTGAGCATAAGCAAGTATTTTGTGCAGAAATACATATTGTTTAAGAAGCAGAACAGTATAAAATAATCATTAGAAAAGTTACTGTTACGGCAACGAACATTTGTTCATTTCTTTGTATAATAAGAAGCGTTTATTTACCCCAGAAATAAAAACATTAAGCTGTTACACTAAAGGCGATTAGTGTTGTGCTCACGCTATAAGTTCATTGTGGTTGCGCGGGCGCAAAGGTCGCATCGGTCTCGGCGGGAGATAAACGCGATTCGAAATCTACGCGCCCAATGTCAGACGGCGCAAGGTCGCCTCTCACGTTAAACGCCTCCAAAAAGGCATTATAGACTGCAACCTCTACAAATCTGTAATACCAAAATCAATTTCGCATCAGTTATAACTTCCGTATTGAGTGGTGCATAACATATTATAATACATATTTTAGTTTCACTAAAACAGGTGTTGATATTTTTTCTTTTTTCCTATGACTGTATATAAACCTCTTATTATAATATACAGTCGTTTTGAATTTGAAACAAACAATTCACTGCACTAACTTAATTAATGGTTATGCGTCTGGCGATTTGAGAATATCAATCACGTTGCTGTTATAATATTTCTTATCGCGATTGCAGTAGCACGAGCTAACTTCCACGTGCCACCGATTACCAAGTTAGTTCTATTGCCTGTTGCGCAATGTAACTTGCAATACAGAAAACCTATTAGATATTATAACTCTTTTATAATAACTATTTTGCCACTATAAAATTTTCCAATAGAACATCAAATTGTGCTACTTTCATTTAGTATGTCGCATAACAAACTAGTGTATTTTGTCTTCATGAAATATTTAACTGATTGACAGTTTGAATGGGAATGGCAATTGATAAAAAGTAATAGTGAAGCTCATATCATTGCTGGCAAACTTGAATTGAAATTAGGTAAAAAAAAGCTACTACAAGTGAAACTTGCTTGACAGTGCTCTCAATTTTGTCGCGACGAAAAAGAATCGCATTAATTCAGAAAGCTGAAGTTAAATGAATACACGTCGAAACGTAATTAAAGCAATTAAAAAACTGGAAGACAGTCTATCATCGCTGCCAACAGTTTGACATAGAACACAAAAATATGTACAAAATACTATGAGAAGGAAACTAATTCCAAGAGGAACGTTAATAAAGGCTATCAATATCAATAAATAGTATCAATCAATGAATAGCATGTAGCTGTAAAAACAGAACGAGAACAAAAACATTACTTATATTATAGACGTCCGTTGAATGTTCCTATCGTAAAATAATATAAAAAATTTTACATGGCAGTTAAGTTACTACTGTCTATTACTATTATACGAAACTATTACTACTAGAGGTCGCCCGGTGGTCGAAATTCGACCGTAAATATAAATATGAACTTATAAACTCTGGCTACAATCTACTCTGTGCGACTGTTTGATCCAAGGAGGTTACATTACATATGATCACAAACTATTATGAGTTTGACATTGACAGTCTTTTTGACATTGGCAGTACGAACGTAAACAATGAACGTTTTATTTAATTTAAATTAATGTACTTTTTTGTAACACATATTACATAAAAATCTTAGCTTTCTCCATATAAACTTCAAATGTACCAAATTTCACACTCCTTCGTCTGCGCAATTTTTTTAAAAAGGGAACCAACATTATCGCTTCAGGTATTAATATATAGATTACATGTATCTATTCCGAGATAATGGACAGGAAATCGTTAATTTATTTTTACGGTACCCACTCTCCATGTAATAGAAAAAGGAGTAAAATTTTAGAATCTGGATCTTACTAAAAGAATACGTTAATTTATAAATGTATATACCTATATACTTCTGTTGTAATCTTTGGGCTTTGCGAAAATCAGAACAATAAAAAAACATGTATACATAAAATGACTACGTACAATAGTCTTTGTTTATAGACGTGTAACTTTAAAACACAAAACATTTAGTAGCATCATTTACCTAGATGATATGATATTTAGTGTATGCGTGTATCATAAAAATAAACCGATTATAAACAATAAATTTAACAATATCAATTAAAAAACATAACATCAAATAAAATGCCATATGTACCTTACATTTGTAATGCTAGTTGATAAGAATTTAATAGCAGTCATCTCGTTGATATCACACAACATCTAAATTAATTAATGTGTCAATGGATTGGTTTTCAGATGGAAATAACAGAAATATAAATGTGAAATGCTAATCAGCACCGAATTCGCTGCTGATTAGCTGACCGAATGCTATCTCTTTGAGAGGCAGGGCACATGTCGATTGGTGGTTTTTGGAGTTTGAGCGTAAAATGGCTGGAGATTTTGGGAATTTATCACATGAAATGGATTTCCGCAGGGTAACACCTGAGTCTATACAATAGAAATATAAATGTTATTTTCTAGAAATTGATGAGAAATTTTATCGTTCTTGTTATGATACAAAAAAACAAAGACGATGTCATAAATTTAAAATATACGAATTGAAGTGTGCGTTATTAATTATTATTGGGTAACATCAAATACCCACTATCAATAATAGTATCGGTAACTAAGTTTTGTTTATAAAAATGTGTTTTGTAATTTTAATATCAAAGACGCGGAGCACAAACCTAGAAACATAATGGACGGAGTCATAATAAGTTACCGCTCTTACCACCGTGTGTCAAACGATTTTTCGTGTCTCTTTGTCATGTCTATTTCATTGAGCGTAAACACAAGTAAAACGGTTAGTTATAGCACTATAGCAACCTCGCACTGTCAGTATAATTCATGTCAGCTTATGAGTCGGTCATGAAATAATTAAATAATAATTCGCAAAAATAAAATATGTCATGTTCAGCCGTGTATCGTTGTACTGTGTCCTTCCCTAGTCGCGCACTTTAGTAAATATCCTGAAACTCGGTCATCAAAAAAGGACATTGTAAGGACACGCTTTTAGAGCAAACGCTCCGGCCATTGTCATACTTGGTCCGAGACTCGGAGACTTCAATATGAAAATTCTGTATAGATTTCAAGGTAGGAACATGATGCTACAAGACGTATTATTCTGATACGAGTTAGAAGAAAACAAAGAAACGACATTTAACATTGTTATAGACAACAACCAATCGATCTTTCAAACTACGATTATCTGACAGCAAAAACATAAAATATACAATACATAATATACGTACATCATACATAAATTTAATACATTTTACATTAATTATAATTATTTACAAAAAAGACTACGAGGGTAAAAGCTTCTAACTTATGTGAATGTAGAAGAATGATGTTGAATAGACGTAATTTATGAACCTTATAACATACAATTAACATTTCAAAACGCCAGGTAAGTGCTGACAAGTCCAGGATGATGTATTTTGAGGAGCATAACCCGGTCATCTGTGAGATAATGCTCTTCTGCATCGGTAATATAATTAGGTGGATAATTTTCTATAAAGGTAAGCTTCTATCAAGAACTAAGGCATTAAAATTAACAGGCACAAGTCACCTGTCATCACTAATATATTTTATATTTTGTGAGTATTTAACAATATTTACAAAGAATTTCATCTTGATTTTAGTAATCTCCATATCCATATACAGAAAAGTCAACATCTTTAATTGTATTAATATGATGACATTTGAGGAGGCGAAAAAAGTAGACTGCGACACTTGGCCTTCAATTCTTTCTGACTACTCCGTTAAGGATATAACCCGAGGATATATACATATGTAATATGTATGTATTAAGGATTCTCTTGTAATAAATAAGTACATAAGTAAGGTTATTTCTTTAAAAAATATGCAAAACAACACGCCTATTTGTTCTCTTGTAATAAATAGGTACTATATATAGGTCTTGTAATAAATAAGTAAGGTTATTTCTTTAAAAAATATGCAAAACAACACGCCTATTTGTTCTCTTGTAATAAATAGGTACTATATATAGGTCTTGTAATAAATAAGTAAGGTTATTTCTTTAAAAAATATGCAAAACAACACGCCTGCTTGTAATCGAATTATTATTTTATTAATTATTCAGATAATATTGTTGTTAACACAAGAGAGTAAAAACAAGTTCAAAAAATATCAGCCTCAGGTAGCTGCTATCTTACCGCAAAGCCTTTCCGCCTTTCGTGTAGGAAACGACAGATGGTAGTTAAGTTGTGTTATGTTATTTTTATGGTCCTCTCATAAAATAAATGAAGATTGTAAACTGTGACTGTGTTACTTATGTTTCTTATTACATTTTCTAAAGCCTTCTATATTTCGTTAGAGATTTCGAAGTTTCGTTTTGGCAAAAAAACGTACCTATTAAATATCTAAATTCTTGGTTTTTATTATAAGAGGTAATTAAACGTCACGAGATTTATACAGCTTGGATATTTTTCATGAGACCGTGGCACGTAAAATATTTTGAAATCGCCATTCAACTTTCTAGAATGAGTCATATCTTTTACAATACTGACTACGTACCTGAATATTGTATTTATAATGACTAGTTCTAACAGTACTAAAATATCGACATCAATTCTCCGCAAAGTTTGTTAGATATGCATGCGCCTGTCCCAGATTGCTTCTATTATGAAAAACGTTTATAATATAAGAAGGATAATTGCCTCAATGGACAGTATTTTACATGTATCTTTGACAATTTACCAATTCAGTTGCTTAATCCCTTCACAATTTACCTTGGAAACGTGTTCATATGCTGTTTAAGAATCCACGTCTGACTGGGAACGATGGGTGTTTGAGTGTCAATAGTTTAGTAAGATTTCCATCAGGTAAACGGTCAATTGTATCAAGAAATATAATATATTAGTTTGGAGAGCAAACCTGTGGTGCGAGAACAGCTACTGTATCCGTCGCCGCCGTTTTGTCGGTATTTGCGAGCACTAGTCGCAACCGCGCGGGCCTGCATATCGTCCGTTCTGATTCGGCACTACCCCTGGGCCGGGACCACAATCCTCCATCAGTAACTGACTTTTCAACGTCAATGATAATGGCTAGAATTTAACACTGGGTACACTCGAAATCGCAGGCTGACTAATCACTGAGTCGTAACAACACACCCACTCACTCGATGTTGCCTCTCTTTATCTTACATAGCGACGCAGCCACTACACTGTCTTCTATTGATGTGGTGACAAAACAGTATTTGGGAAACAATACCAACGATATAGTGGAATTGATGTATTCCGTTTATTATTGTTTTGAGGATATAAGTTTCGTTTTTCCTTATTTCGTATAAAACAGATTATATACACCTTGAAACAAAACAATTTCAAAGAACAAGGTACAATTATCGCTAAAATCGCAATTATAAACGTCGGTTTCGATATAATTTGACAACGGGTACAGCCTTTGCATAAAGCTGACGCGAAAGTCCGTAACGTTTGAGTGCCTTTACAATACTAGTCGGCGGCAGCTGTGCGGGACTGGGAAAAAAGAGAAAGAACTATCGCTTAACGTATCGGAGGTATAAGCCTGTAACCGGCATGAGTCATACAATACGCAAAAGAATTCTACGTGCACTAGAAATAAGGCTTACTTTATAAAAACATCTTCACGGGCTAAAACACAGCTGAGTCAGTTTCCTCGAATGTTGAGTGTGGAAATCCGAGTAGACTGAGTGGTAGTCATTGGGTGTGAGAGAGACGAATGATAAACCGAAAGTAGACGATGCAAACCGAACGTCAAGGCCGGATCGCGTTTCGTGAAGACTAGACGTGTCTGCATATTATATATACATATAGTGTACTGCAAAACTACAAAATTGCAAATACGAGTATATGACGGCTATACATAGTTTAATACGCTAACACCTGCCTTGCTATATTACGTACAATTATAAATGAAAAGTATTAATTAAATGCATTTGTATATTAAAAGCATTTATTTAATTTAATATTTTAAAATTTAATAATTATGTTATATAAATGACTAATTTAATTTTTCAGTGTTCCGTTCTAAAATTGCAAAAATGGAACGCTTATGGCGTCGCCTTGGTGTCTGTAGTACATTTAATTTTGTGTATTTGTTACGGTCGCTTTTTCAGAAACTAAGAGACGCGTAGTCTTGAAAGGTGCCTGTACTTAATGTGAATTTGATCCATTTTGTGAATCCCTATATTTCGCGCGAAAGAAGGCAAAGTAGAAAGATAAAATTGCGTACTTAATTGATCGGTTTAAGTTCTAATAATAATAATATTCCAGACAATTACACAGATTGTGTGACCCCAAACTAAGCAGTAAGCTTGTACTATGGGTACCACACAACCCCAGACTCCAAGCCAATTTAGAAAAGTTCGTTTCCTAAATTGACCTGACCGGGGATCGAACCCGGGACCTTAGCTTGGAAAGCAGATGCATATGCCACTACGCCAACGGGCCAGTTACAGCTTGTTAACTGATAATATAGGTATTTTTGATAAATTCAGTCGAGGGTTCTGCATTGAGGTAACTGGAGAAAAAGGAGGTGGGTGGAAAATACGTAATATCGTACTATTCACTATAGATATATGTCGCTTATTCATTTATTAATTATGATAACCAACACGAGTCGTATTCTTCTATAACCTATTATTTCTTCAATACATGTCTATATATAAAATAGACCAAAACGAAAACAAAACATAAATGATTTAATAAATTCACTGGGTGTAATCATTAACTCAAGAGACATTCATAGGATAAATTAAACGAAATTTACAACAGTACAATAAAGGTGATTAAGTATTTAATTTAAAATTGTGACCTTTGATAGCAGAGAACCTAACAAAAAATCCAAATATAACTTATTCCTATTTCAGAGTCTACATTATATTTCGACACAATTTTTATTGAGTAAATACATTATTATGAAATAAGATGTTACAAAATTATTTTAATCAATAAATTATTGGTACACAAATTTTGATCGAAGACAAATAAAAGTGACGTTAAACTACGACGTTCGCACATATCGAATAAATATAGAAAGCGATAATGCTACCGATAATACAGTTTATTATTTTTAAAAGATGTAAAAATGTTATCGGTGCACGTTCACATTATGTTCTATCATGTTATCTTTGACTGATTCCATTTCGTTCTGTAGTATGTCGACTTGTATCATAAGTGGACGTCAAGGATGGGCCGAAATTCGTTTTACGTTCGGTTTAACCGAATTTCGGCAGCTTGAGCCGAGCTTCGGCATTTGAAATTCGGTTTAAATGCCGAACTTTCAGCACTAGAAAAAAAATACCTCTTAACTATTTTGATTAATTTTGAATAGAAAGGACTTTTTGGCGGGAACGGGAGAAATGAGGTTGTCATTTTGTTTAGATTTTCTATTTTTTAAATTTTTAGGAGTTTTAAAGTACAACAGTGATAGTATATTGTGTTTTAAAGTTCTGTGTAAGTGACAAGAATGGAGAAGATCTAAATAAACATGTTTAGCTGAAGTATTCGCGCTCTTTCAAGAAGTCCTTTATAACTTCAGTAAAGCCTACTATCACTTTACTGGAGGAGTTTTATGATAAGAAAAAACTAATTTACTTGTGATTCTACACTATGGATTACTTATTAATACGTGAAATTGGCAAATACGCTAAACTGTGCGCCACGCCATAAAGGAAGAAGAAGAAAAGAAAAAGAGCGGGAAACTTCGTTTCCCTAACTTTCGACTCATATTTACTTGGTCAATGGCTAAATGCAATCTGCGAAGCCAAAACAAAGAGAAAAAAAAATGAATAGAAAGCATGTCTGTCATTCATAACAGTAAAATAAAATTAAGTCTTTTATATACTCATGGTCATTTATTTTAGTTAGGAACATGTAAATCTTAACTCGTATGCGATAACTAATTAAATTAAATTAGTTATTTTTAACTTAACAGTATTAAAAATCTTTGCATAATTAAATAGACATCAAAGTTAGACAAACTTGTATTCGTCAACAAACATTTTAATTACAATTCGTAGATTGAATAAAAAAACACGTTTTTTTTATTGGCGGCGAAATACACAGCGAAATTGAACCGAAGTACGGCCGAATATTTTTTCACCGAATATTCGGCCGAAGTTCGTATTCCGTTCAAACCACATTTGGCGCATCTCTAGTGGACGTGGATATACTTACATATTATGTACATAAATTGCTTGTAGAGCGACAAACACGAACATTGAGTTTTCTCTAGCACAGCATCCGTTTACTAGTGACGCCGACTGGTACGTTATGAGACTAAATTATTAGATTGTTTCAATAAATCAGCTTTCCCTCCTTGCTTTTAACTTTACTTCCAGAATGTTTTCTATCATTAGCTTGTTGTGTGTGAAAACACCTTTCAGTTAATAATGGAATGTAATACATCCTATACACAATAACTTCGGTAAATACTAGCATAGAGCATACATAAATAACCTCCTGAGGAATTTTGTTGCACTGTCCACTTCGAATGGGAAACTTTCAAAAATTGTATTTCAAAGTCACATCTAACAATGATATAGTTTGTTTTTAATTTGGGCTCTCAGATGGCGCAGCGCGATCAAAAATGTAGTAATTATAGGTAGCAGCAAGTATTTGGGTTTATGATAACTGTTAATTGTTGCTAACTCATCTTGCTTACAGATATCGTAAAACTTTTTAAAACACAATTTAAAAAAATAATTCCGAGGCTGCGGTTAAACGACGCGAAAATTTTCTTGCGGCCGCCGCGCGGTAGCTGCTCAAAAAACCGATCAAGTGCCAGTCGCACTCGCATGGAGAGTTTACCGTACTATAAATTATCTCATTACCTAATGTATTTCTTAAATCTGACCCATACTTTGTGGTAACTAAGACAACCATGTACGTACTCGTATATGGTTGTAAAGGAAAATTGCTGAATAATACGTAATGCTGAATTCTGTTTTGTCGTATATTATAAAATAATGTAATGACAGAAGGTATTCTAATATTCGATTTATTCTATTCGCATTTTGTTTAAAAAGAATATCATATAACTTTGACATTATGATAAACAACAAACACAAAATCACTAATTTTTGAAGATCTATTTATAGAATACACTCCACATGCTTATGCGCACTGAAATTTTTGTCATCCCTGAGATATGTGTGTATTGCCACCACTAGTTTAATTTCTTTTTTACTAATTTCATTACACCATTTTATAGCGGAATTGGCGGAATACAACTACCTTTATTTAATCTATAACAGTGTCAATAGCCTTAGAATAGAAAGGCTGTGTCATACGGACAGATAAGACGGACAAATGGATATACGGACAGGACGGAATTACAAGTTATTCCGTTTATTGCCATTGCTGTGGAACCCTAAGAATAAAATTTTAAAAATCTTTAAGACAGGATTTTCGTTTAGGTTTTGTTGTAAACTATGAGTAAGTCCCTATAGTTATTCCACAATTTTTTCAAAATTTTGGGCTTAGTAGTTTTGGAGATAAGGGGGAACGCTTGATTATTGTATATTTTCCTAATATCCTTAAGTTAGACTTTGTATTTTAATATTATAAAAAATATTTTTGCGTTGCTCATGACTAAGCCTATCTATACTAATAAGACAATGCTGTAAACTTTGTTTCTTTTTGTATGTAATGGATAAACTCAAACACTACTTAACCGATTTCAAAAATTCTTTCACCTAAAGCTACATTATCAGCGAGTAACATGGGTTGCAGTAATTTATTTTCAAAAAAATTTCTACCCGTGCTAAGCCGGGGCGGATCGCTAATATTAGAAATAGGTATGCAGATCACATATGCACTAAACAAAATTTTTTTAAAATTTTCCAATTTACCCGTCCAAAATCAGAACCCATTAATTTAAGCCACACATGTGATTGGGTTATTATGCACCTTTCTATTTATTCCATCTAATATATTCGAGGAAAATTTGACAGACGGACCGACAGACAAGCGAGTGAATCTATAAGGCTTACGGTTTTTCGTCGGATGTTCTAAATCCTAAAATAATGTATTTCTAAAATTTTCTGCAACAATAAAACATTTACAAACTTGCAAATAACTATTGATATCTGTGACAAAACAAGTTGAGCTCCTAGACTGACTTAGTGTAATCGATACACGTGGGCGGGCGGGGTGAATGACCCGCCCAGATTTTTAACTGAAACATTCACTAAGGAACATTTTTTCCTCGCAGATTTTCGCATACCTAGACGAAAATGTGTTAGGAGAATAATGAGATTTGAGGAAGCGAACGAAGTATGTAAGAACCGCGACGCTTGGCGCTCTGACTACCCCGTTAGAGATACGGCGTGAAGATATGTATGTATGTATGTATGTATGTATGCATGTATGTATGTATATATATATATTCACTAAGGATGGCTAGCACCAGCTACTTAAACGCGGTTTAACGATTTGACACCTCGCTTGCACCTACCATTAAATCGTTGGTGTAAGCGAGATGTCAAATCCTTAAATCGAGTTTAAATAGTTGGTGCAAGTCACCTTAAGTCCTGTTGATTGACACTTTAGCAGATAAAAACCCCACATAGTCTCTCCTCTAGGGACTTGGGTACCTGTGTTCAGATTTCTTCAGTGTTATCACGATTCGACTACTTTTCGGTTTTCTGGTAGATAAAATAGGAAGAATGATAAGATAATATATTACAGTTAGCAAGTTTAATAATATTACAATTATCATATCAACTATTTATTACATCTTTATATTACATAATTCTTCTGTACGTTTGTATGTCACTGAACTCCTTCAAAACGGCTGGAGCGATTTTGATGAAATTTTTTGAGTTTGTTTGAGTGGGTCCCTGGATGGTTTAGATTCACAATTAATAACATAACTAAATAATTTAAAAAATTCTAGAACCTGGATTTAACGTTTAGGCAGGACAACGGTCGGGTCTACTAGTTATAAATAAAACTGAAATGAATAAGTATTTCTAAATAATCCATCAAATCTTTGCTTCTCTGAATTTTTTAATTTTTCTAACATACAAATTAAAAAAATAAATGTAAAAATACTTATAAAATATTAACGCTGTATCATCTGAATGTTAATAATTAAAACCTGTAAATATTCGTGATCGAATAAACACATATCTACAACAATAAGATATGAAAACGCACTTGAACTTTTCAAATATACACACATCAAAAGTGTCTAGGGATCAAGTACATTTTTAACTATAAAAAATTATCCAATTAATATTTATCAAATCTAGTCTTCCAGACTGGCTTCTTACTTTTATTCCTATGTTTAAGTTAACAACTTATCCCTATATTTTGTAAAAATTAACTAAAATTACAATTTTTGCAAATTGTGGGAAATTAACCTAAGTTAATGTCGTCAATTAAATGGCAAAACAAAGGCAAAAATCAGGATTTTTTAAATTTTTATTGTAAAGATAAAAAAAATTATATTCTGTGTTTCCACCATTGACTCGAATTACACAATCACAGCGAGTTGGCATGCTTAAAATCAGTTCATCAAAATTACTGTGAGGAATGGCCGCCCACATTCTTTCTAACAAGTCAAAAAGTTGTTGTGGGGTATGCACGGCATCTATACTCGGCATAGCTCTTCTTTGAAGCATATCAGCATATCCCATGCGTGCTCAATTGGGTTGAGGTATGGCGATTGAGCAGACCACGGCAGAACGTTGACGCGAGTGTCGGCAAGAGCGCTTGTTACGACTCTAGCCGTGTGTGGACGTGCATTTTGTTGCATTAGTCGAAACGAATCATCCAACCGGCTTCGCAGAGGGATGATCACGTCTGAAACAATCCTCTCCGCATAAATCTGAGCATTGGGTTGCCCCTGATCCAAATGAGATCGGTTCTTCCACCGATCCAAATACCGGCCCAAACCATTATTGTTCCCCATTCATATGAATGAACTTCCTGACAAAATTTCAATCGTTCTTGGCGTCCAGAGGTCGTCCAAACTCGAGTACGTCTTGTATCCGGCCTCATACCGAAAGGAGATTCATCGGAAAAGCAAACACAACGCCAGTCTTCTTCCTCCCAATTTCTGTGTTCGCGAGCCCATTGTAAACGGGCCCAACGATTGCAGAGTGCTATAGGCAGAACTCTCAGTGGCCTTCGGGAACGCAGACTCACTTCACGTAAACGATTTCGAATGGTTTGGTCGCTTATCAGCAAGCCTAAAGAGCTGTGGAGCCTCGTAGCTCACATCATGGCGGTCATAGTACGATTCCGTCGAGCAATATTTTGGATGTACCGGTCCTGTCTGCGAGTGGTGATGCGAGGTCGTCCTCTATGTCGCTCGGCCACGCTGCCCGTGATACGATAGCGTGTCCAGATACGGCTTATGACGCTCTGTGTAGTGCCAGGAGCGACAGCCACAGTACGTTGCCTGCAACCAGCTTGCAACATTCCGACGGCTCTCATGATCTCTTCTCGTGTGAAATGATGTCGTCGCTCGATATCAATGCATTTTTTTTCAGTTCCGATGCAGAAATTGTAATGGTTTTGTAAAAACGCTATTACACACTTTTATAGGAATCCTGATTGACAATTCATTTTCTATTTTTAATCAAAATTTAAAGAAAATTCTTTATTCAAATAGTGAAAATCACTAAAAAGAATCAACAACGATCCAAAAAAGTTAAAATAATAATCCTCAATTGCGGCGATATTCTAAAACGTATTTGATCCCTAGACAGTTTTGATGAGTGTATTTTATATAAAGTTATTTATACGGGCTGTAAAATAATACATATAATAGATGTTTAATATTACCACGTAATTTATGTTTGTTACTACTTTCTTTTTATATACCACATAAGGCGACTCGTCGAGTCTGTTAACATAATGTAAATATCATTGAATGTTGCCTAACCGGTTGGGATGAAGTTATTTTTTATTGACGATTCCAATGGCAACCGCCTCTGGTGTTATTTCGGCACGAGAAACATAATTAGCAATTTGACGTATACCAAACAGAAATTACCCACGTATGACGCGTGTAAAATAGATATTTAATTGTATAATAATTGAAATACAACGTTACTTATACATTACCTAATATGTTATATACAACTAGCAGTTCCCAGTCACGCGTTGCTATGGCGCGCGTTGAAAAAACGATTTTCATTTTTATTTATACACGTTAGGTATGTTAAAATTTGAAATCGAAGCAACGACTAATTTATGAGTTCTGCGACCACAAACAAGTTTAATTTTTATACATCATAGATTTAGAGCACTGGTTCCCAAACTTATTTTGTCTACTGAGTCGAGAGCTCATGCAGTCGTTGTCTAAGATGCCTCCTAGATAAATGAAATTACAGATCACCCCCCAGGCCTCTACACAACGCCCCCATTTTTTTTCTGGGTCTCTTACCACCCCCCTTTAGGCCTGCAGCGCCCACAAGGGGCGTTATCGCCCACTTTGGGAATGGCTGATTTAGAGAGATTCAAAGCTGCAGTAATCTTTAACACTAACTATTAAGTTAAAGTTTTCGTATTCTCTTTTGCATTAGTGGCTATGCCGATCATAACAGACCTGTATCACTGCAACGAACTTTGAGCTATTGCAAAAAAATATTCCGTATAGTTCGGTCCTCTAACCATGTGGATCTTTCAAAGAAAATACACAACACTTGACCATTTATTACTGAATTACTATTGCGAATCGTATCAGTTACAAGCATATCTGTAACGAGAATTAAACATATTAGGTTTAAAAATATTACCGTTTGAATGCCTCCTTCACAAACTTTATTACGTCGTTGGGTTATTTATTTTTGCTTGTGTTTGCGACTTCGTCTATGTGAATCACGAAAAATATATATTATATCTAAGACGTTATTAAGATCCATTGTAATTTCGGAGTTAAATAACACTACCCCCTTTACTACATTATAATGTAAATGTATATAAAAAATGAATGTTTCTTTATATGTTTGTCTTCTATGCGTTCCTAAACCTTTCATCCAATTGTGATAAATCTTTGGTGAGTTATTCTGCGTACGCCCGCGGTCTCAGAATTATTTAATTTAGTAAATAAAATACTACGCGAACGAAGTCACGGGTGACAGTTAGTAATAAATAAAAACAGGACAACAAAATGTATAAATTAATGTCTTATAATTTTTTTTTTCTTTCTTTATGGAATGGGGCACAGTTTAGCATATTTGCCAATATCCCGTATTAATAAGTAGAATCACACGTAAATTAGTTTATTCTTATCGTAAAACTCCTCCAGTAAAGTGATAGTAGGCTTTACTGTGTGTGTGATAAATTGGTTGTTCCAAAATTTAAATTACATAAGTCAAATTTTCATTTTTGGGTAACTGCGATCGTTTTCATAATAAAGTTCCTCAAGAAGTCACTCAATTAACAGAAAATATATTTAGATTAGTTATAAAACGTACATTGATTAGACAATCATACTATAAAATAAACGATTTTGTTGAAGATAAAACAATAGTCTGGAAATGATTTTCTCTGCACATGCATTTACTGGCTCTCTGAATATTGTATTTTAATAAACCTTTTGTAAAAGGATGTTGAAAAAATTATACCTGAGTTTCTTGTCGGTTCTTCTCAGTGTCCAGGTTTTCTTTTCTCTTCTATTTGAACCGAACTAAAGTAGATTTGACGTTCAAAAATACCTTGTGATTGGGTTTACTTGAATAAATTGATTTGACTTTGACTGAAGTCATAAAGGACTTCTTGGAAGAGCGCGAGAACTTCAGCTATACATGTTTATTTAGACCTACTCCATTCTTTTCACTTATACGGAACTTTAAAACACAACACACTATCACTTTTGTACTTCAAAACTCTCAAAAATTTAAAAAACAGAAAATGTAAACAAAATATCAACCTCACTTCTCCCGTTCCCGCCAAAAAGTCTGTCTTATAATTCTGGAGTGAAGTAAAGCAGCTAGAGTATGTGTAAGTAAAGTTACATTCATTTGTTAACGTAATTCTATTAAATAAATAAGACAGAACCAATTTAGAAAGGAACATCGCATGACTACATGCACATTTACAGTCGTTAATTTTCTAAATCGTTTATAAAGCAAAGGAGTAGGGCGTTGGAGTGGCCTCGACTCAATTGAAATTCAATCAAGCTACAACGAATCATGAGACGTCACATTCGAACACCAGTAAACGAGGTGATGAATGGAATTTAAAGATGTCGGATGCGATTGGCAAGCAGCAACCCTTAGTACCTACGCGATGAACACGACATTTATTTATAATGCAAACTGCAAACATGCTATCGTTATGACGACACTACATGAGCAACCTGACCGTGAGTTTTGCAATAATATTTAAAAAACAAGAGCAGAGCAATAACCAACTTGACAAAGACTTTACCATATTATTATTGTAAAAACAATATTATTTGTATAAGCAAATACACATAATAAACACTATGATCTTTTCAGGAAGTACCAAATGTAAATACAACACATTTCGTTGAATTTCAGTAATATTGAGAATTTAGGATCACAACTAAGATCAGTTGAGGACTTCTATTTTAATATTATTACATATCTACAATTTCGCCGCCTTCGGTATGTGTGTAGAACGAAATTAAACGTTCCTTAGAATCGTTTCTTTGATGGCTACTATTGTTTATTAATGAGCAACAGGACGCTGCCCTTTGAACACAGACAGGAAACGAGTTAATAAAACGTGCAGAAGCTTTTATACGTATTTAAATAAAGCTAATCTATCCAGTAGGAGTCGATACTAATCGTTTATTAAGTAACACATTTTTGAAATTGTTACTTATGTATATGGAGCAATATTATTGGCAAATTGATGTAATTACTGCAGAGTTTATTTCTAAACCATCACAATGACAACACATTTCTTTGTAGGAAGTAATCATGGCTTGTAAGACGTTGGAATGACAGGGCAAATTTATCTACATATATATTATTTATTTCATCATTCACCACAATGACTGACTGATGCGGACATAAAACTATAAAGTTTACAACGTAACACCTTTTTTGAGATATGTAGTTGAAATATTGGTGTTGAATTAGGCGTAGGCGTGTCAGATTATTAATCAACATTATTCTCCATTTTAGTTCAGTGTATCAGAGAATAGATATGCAATTATCACGTCAAGATAAAAGGTTACATCACCGCTATAATCACATTGTGTAATTTGTAGGGAAAGTATAAAATGAAGTAGCGCACTTTTTGTCGGATTAAAACATAATTCCATGACTTTTTTTACGTAACAAGTAATAAGCGCAATTAGCAATTAGCGAGATCTAAAGTTGTTTTATCGCCACTTGTGAAAATTCGTAATTATGCGATTGTCACTTGAGCATACAAACATAAAATAATACAAAATAATGTAGGTATATCTATATGCGTCAAAGTTACTGTTTACACACTTGACATCGCTACGGTCCACGATTATACAATAAAACTTACAAAACATAAAAAAATGCAACGCCCTAAATGAAATTTTAGTATTGCAGTCACCCAAAAAATCTCTTAGTAACTTGATGAGATTTTAACATGGCATGTCGATGTTAAATGATCCACGCAGTCCTGGATTTCTGAATAAATCGAGTCAAATGCATTCAATTTCAGTTTCCATAATATAATATTTCACGAAACTGAAGATTTGTGATCTATAATCACAATAATACGTTTCCAGTGAAACAATCTTTTCTTTTCTATTTTAAAAATAAATATTCCGAATAATTATGTGACCCCGAATTACGCACTAAGGACAACAACTACACAACGTGCTGAAGCAACATCCAGTAATACCCAGAAGACCCTAGAATGTTTAAAATAAATCATTTTTTAAATTTCCATGATGGGATTCGATCGCTTGAAATACTCGGCTTTTAAAGTAGATGAACCAGCCACTGCGCAACGAAAGCATATTTGACACAGTTGTAATAGGAAAACAAAGACGATGAATTGTTCGTATCCATATAAATCATTATACATATATTTTACATGAAAGTCATGCTCCAATTTCGCATAATTGCATTTGCACTTGTTACGCGAATGCTGCAACAAATGACTCCTCGGCCATATGGTATTAGCCAACAAGTCAAATTAAACAATGCGTAAATAACTGCCAATGAGTACCAATGTGCTTATTCGAATTACTAATCTTTAACAGAATGCAAAACAATAACAACCCACGATTAATGAAATAGAATGATAGACGTTTAGGTCTCTTCCTTAAACCCACACATGTGCGAAAAAATTAAGTTTCATAATTCTGTTCCGGGTATCTTAGTTACTCTCAGTGATCAAAAATCAATACTTCTAAGAATCCAAACCTACTTCATTTTACGTACTGTCGGTTGCGGCGCATCGGTACCTGTCGCCGACATCACTGAATTTATCATGATGTTGTATTTTCATGTAAGCAAATAACTCATATTGTTCGAAAATATCTGTACATAAACTCTGCTATTTACTTTGAACATGAAACATAGTCCAGTAAATACACACCAAAAAGTTATTAAGTAGACTATACAATACAGTATACATCTGTATTTATATACACTTTTACATACTTATTTATTTACATAAGTACGTATAAAAGTTCATATCATAATTTTCAATAATTACATATTATATACACATAAATGAGAACTAAATGTTAAAGATAAAAATAATTACGAAAATAACTAGTTTTTGGAAAAATTAAATAAAAAAAATGCTATAGGGCCATCAGCTTGGTCAGCTTAGGGAGTAAAGTCTATACTAAAGTATTGACTGAACGTATGAAAGGCGTTCCAGAAAGATATTTGTGGGAGGCGCAAGGTGGATTCAGGAACGGTAGGGGTTGTATGGATCAGATTTTCTCGCTTCGCGTTATCGTGGGAAGGTTTCTGGCTTTAAGTCGGAAAGTTTTCTGCGCTTTCGTGGATCTAGAGAAAGCATTCGATAGAGTAGTGCGGAAGAAATTGTGGAGTCTTCTGCCTGAATATGGCGTGGAGGGCTCCTTACTGCAGGCTGTGAGGTCATTATATCGAGACCACAGAGCCTGTGTAAGGATAGACGGTGACATGTCGCCCTGGTTTGAAGTCTGTTCTGGTGTCAGACAGGGCTGCGTGATGTCTGCCTGGCTATTCGTGCTGTATTTGGACAGTTGCCTCCAGAGATTGAAAGTTAATATGAGTGGTATGGGATGTGGTGACACAGTGGTAAACTGCCTATTGTACGCTGACGATGCTGTGCTAATAGCACCATCAGAAGCAGAGTTGCAGACACTAGTCACGTGCATTAAAGAAGATTGTGAAGTAAAAGGATTGAAAATGAATGTGAACAAAACTAAGGTTCTGGTGTTTGAAAGAGAAGCGGTACAAACGAAATGTGTGATTTGTGTAAATGGAAAATGTCTAGAACAGGTGAATGAAATTGTGTACCTGGGGAGTGCGTTTTCGAGGAATGGAAGATGTGAGTTGGATGTGGAGAGACGGGTAGCAGCTGGCAATAAAGTGAACGGTGCTCTGTCCGCATAAGTGGGTAGTGTGAATATATCTAACACTGCAAAAATGGCCATCCACAATGCGGTGTTGGTGCCAACTTTGTTGTACGGTAGTGAGGCCTGGATATGCCCAAAATCGAGTGAAAGTATGTTAAATGTTGTGGAGATGTGGTCTCTCAGATATATGTGCGGTGTCACGCTTGCTGACAGGATAAGCAATGATGAGATACGCAGTATGACAGGGTTGCACAACAGTGTTATTGTAAAAATGAAGAAAGGAATGCTTAGATGGTTCGGGCACATGGAAAGAATGAGTGATGAAAGACTGACGAAGAAAATATACAGAGCGAAAGTGAGTGGTAAAAGAAGCCAAGGAAGACCAAGGCTGACTTATGAAGATCAAATAGCCAGAGTGTTAGCAGACGGAAATGTCAAAAGCACTCGCATACCTAGGCGAAAATGTGTGAGGAGAATGATGAGATTTGAGGAAGCGAAAGAGGTGTGTAAGGACCGCGAGTCCTGGCGCTCCGTCCTCTCTGACTACCCCATTGGGGATACAGCGTGAAGATATGTTATGTTATGAAATAAAAAAGAATTTCGAACATTTAACAGTAGCAAATTCCAGTCTAATCGCATGAACAAGAATAGGAATTAAAATTTATTTTATACGGTGAGAAGTTTCGGTGGAGGAAGAAAAAGCAGTAGCAGAAGCCCAAGGACAATCAAGGCCGACTTAACGGAAATGTCAAAAGCACTCGCTTACCTGGGCGGAAATGTGTTAGGAGAATTATGAGATTTGAGGAGGCAAAAAGAGTATGGCCACGAAGCTTGGCGCTCCGTCCTCTCTGACTAACCCGTTAGGGATACAGATGAAGATATGTATACAAAAAGAAAAAAGAGAAAGACAGAAGAAGCGCTCCGAGAGCTGACACAAGGATTTATGTATCTCTGCAAAAACTAAATGGGCGATGCTCGAGTTCTGTGCGAACACATTTCAACAAATACAGCAGTCATAATCTTGAAGTCCTATTTCTTCTATGACATCCGATAGCAACAGTCATGAGAGCAGTTTAACAAATGCATGTACAAAAGAAATTTTAGATTTCATAGGCAAAACTAGTTAAAACATATTAGATTAGTGTATGAGAAGAAAACGTGAATCATCTTATGTTTCCTAAAAGAGCACGAGAAAGATTAGAACTCAGAATCAACCTGCATCCGTAATTGAAGTTCTACAAGTTCTGATGCTGCCAGTAACTATCGGTCCTCCGGAATCTGATTGTCTAAAATAATGATTATCACATAGCAATGTCAAATGACAGGTTCCAAATTCAAATGTAATATTATTGTTTTTTTTTAATATAACAGTGTTTATGGCCAGACTGTGTATATTGGATTACGTGCTCGATGTATAACTTGTTTATTATAACTTATCAATACGTTAAACAATTGATTTTATTAACTGCTTTAGGTAAAGTGTGTGTCTGCGATCGACAAAATGTAATAGCAACATAGGACATGGAACAAAATATGTACTTTATAATGTTTGGGGTTGAGCAACTTTGAAATAGCAACGCAATTCATTTCCTTAGAATATAATTTAAGTATAGAAATAGCGTTAGTGTTTTCCTAATGGAATACGTGCCAAATACCCAAACACCAAAGCCGCGACTGTAAGGATCGCAGCCACAAAGCGAGTATCAAGGTTGAACCTCCGTCCTTGGAATCATACCGCGAAACAGTTCGTCTGTAAAGCAATTCGTCTGTAAAGCGGTTTTTAAAAAGTACTGTACAGAAATTATTCAACCGTTGTTATCATAGATTTTATGGGCTCTGTAGCCATATGCCAAAAAACGGAGCCCTTATAAATTGTGTTCTGTCCGTCAAGTCTGTCCGTCTGTCCGTCAAGTTAATGTCACAGCCATCTTACTCTGAGACTATTGACACTACATTGTACATATATGTATGTATTGTTTGGAAGAATTCACCTATTCTATGAACCGCTATACAAAGGTGATGCGAAATTTTTTTAGCCAAATTACATTTTTAACTATGGAGTGAAAAGTCTATTAAGAATTTAAAAAACGCTCAACGAAAATTGATTTGAACTATGTATGTTGTGTAGAGTTTAAGATATGGAATATTTTCGGTTAAACGCTAAGAGACCTCAGAAATAAATTTTGTTTTCAGTGTCATTGAGAAATGCTACGCAATACAAACTTACTCGTATTTTTGCTTCCGATACAATGAATATTGTGCATCCCGAGTACGGATCCCTTCACTGTGTATTAGAATATTAACACTATTCTTTAAAATAAAGCTAGTTCATAAACATATTCATAAATTAATGTATATAAAAGATGACCTCTATGACATAATAGTTAAGAAGTAAAGAAACCAAGTTGAAGTAAATAACTATTCCATTCTCATAAATCATTTCAGGAAAACATTTTTTGACTTTCACGGTTCTGAAGGTGTCTTAATTAGTACCTAATGCCCAAAATCGTAAAATGGAAAGACAAAAACTAAAAGACCAAGAGCTATGTTCGATTTTGGTTCTTCTCTAGTCTTCATTCGCCAACACGCTCTAGTGTTCATTCGTCAACAGGCTTCTGGTACCTGTCACATTGAAAGACAATAAATTGGGCAGAATCTTCACAATATATAACAGATATAGGAGCTCATTACTATGACACCTCTACTTTTACTAGATGCTTTGGTACAAAAGTTATAATTCATTCATCATTATGCATAGCGCGTAACACTTGATTATATAATTATTCATGTTTTGTCACACTGAAACTGCATTTGTATTATTAAATTCAATTTTAATAACCGCACAATAGCAACTTTACAACATATAACTTTATAGTAATATATGTATTTTAAATTTTCGTGTAACTTTTGACGAATCGCCTTTCTAGTATCTTTGTATCTGTGCAATCACTTTATATAAAAGTTAGTGCGACAAAAATTTCACTTTCTTTCGTCTTACGGTTCCAACGTAGGATGGGCGTGACAACGCCCGGGGCAACATCGATGCTACTTCCACTTTTACATTTTTAGCTAGCTTTCCTTGTTTAGGTGTATGGACATCCTGTGAGCATCAATAACAATGCAATAATATTCGTGAAAGTAGCGAAAATACGTATGCACATCGTACTATGCGGGCCCATGCGTGTACATAATGCCATTGGGATTTACCTTTCTCGATAGGCAGACTGAAAACCTATTATCTAATGCATGCACGGCAAATGTAACGCAGGTATACAGACAAATGAAACCATAATTTTTTAGTAGGTAGATTCGATGTTGAAGAATGGAAATAAAAAGGCCAACGAGCAGTTTATTGAAGAATGATGTAGGTCGATGACATTACGATGTCAATGGTAACAGCGACCGGTAACAAATATGTAGACAATGAAATATATATAGTACAAACTAAAAAAATACCAAAAGTTGGAATTTTAATCACAATTTTTAATGAAATATTATATTTCTCTGTATATTTATTATACTTATTTGCCGTTTAAGGATAGCAATAAAGTTTTGAATTGGAAGCTTTCAATTATCACGCGCTTATCCTAACTTAGCTACGACCTCACCTGTTCGAAGTGGGTGTTTGGGTATTAGCATTGACACACATCATGCTTCGCAATTGCGGCGACAATCTCGCCATTTCGGTAGCGAGAACAATAAATGAGCATTTGGTATTACGAAAAGTTAAGATCAATTGTTTTTATTGCAACAAGGACCTCAAGATGCAATTTTGTAAACTAATTTAATGTAGCAATTTTGTAGGAATTTTAAACAACTAACGACGACAACTTTTCTCAAGTTTGCTCAACTGTTGGATATCTATAGAAAATAAAATTGTTAAAGAAAAATACACGTATCTAAAGCCAATTATCTGCCTTGCAATAATAGACAGTTCACCAGGTCAAAGTCTACACGCAATCCTCTTAACAAGGTCGATAGAATTAAGCTTGGTGTTGAACAAATACTTATATAGATATTGCTTTTAAATATTTTTCTCTCTACACAGTTCAGTTGCACTGCTTGTCTTTGAAATACATATGTAATAAAAAGTATTACTTAGCAATTAAAAAAAGCCTAATGCCTATTTTATAGATTACAGAATGATTGACTATGCACTTAATTTGTATTATGAACTGTGATTCACGAAAATATGATAATATAAATAGATTGTCCACAGTCGACATTATTACAACAATAGCGAATGAAAACACTAATTTGACTATTGTATTAAGTGAGACACGCGTTCTAAGAGAAATTTGACAATGCACTTATAATGAAAGTTATTTTGTAAACTCGTCGCTCGGTGATTAAGCAAACTGGTTTGTTGAGTTTGAATTTTGCTTGTATCCACCGACACGAGACAAATCAAACTGTCCTTAAAAATGTAGGTAGCAAACACGACAATATTGTTCCGTGTTTCCGATGGGGTGGACGTTCGTTTGAGTTTACGCATCATATGTGTAAATATACAAAATATACGCTGTTGGTGATGAAAGAAGAAAGTGACACGATAACCCGCTTAGATCCGCGTTGAAAGAAGCGAGAGTAATTTGATGACGTCCCGTGATTGGACAACGGGCGTAGTCGCAGTTGACTTCAGGCGTCATCTGGACAAAAATATTCAATAAAAGTATATATATGTACATATTTCTGCGGTGTAATTTAAAAAATAATGAAGTTAGTAAACTATAAAACCATTTCTTTAATCTAATCCTATACACACTAAAATGTTGACGCATTAGTCTGCTATATTAAGACAAGACGTAATAAGAGACAACGCGCCGAGTGCTAATACTGCAGGAGTTTTAGTGGGTAAAATCCCCACATACTCCAGCTTTACCCCCAGGGCGCGGGGTACCTGTGTTTAGGTTTCGCCTGCATTAGCAATTAAAAAAACGTAACAAGAACTAAGACAATACAGTAATAAAGCCGGATAAGATGTAAGCCAAAATGTTATTTTATTACCATAAAAAATGAGTCTCAGTCATGATACGTGCTCTATAATAGCAGCTTCAAGGAGGGAAGTTGTAAAATGATTATCGTGATCGATATTTAGAAGTGCAGATAATAACCACAATGTTATGACACGTTATTACGGTTGTACCCATAACGCACCTGTCAAATTGTACGGTTATTTCTAATGTACCATATGACGAAAAGCAATTTAGCAGCGATCTACTTTCGCAATTGAAACCGACAATGTACAATTGTGTAAAGCTGTAATGTTGCTATGAGAGCAGATAAATGCGTAGATATTATGTATGAAGTCTCGAATGCGATAAGTAACTAATTTGTCAACGGTGGTGAAGGCAATTTGTTGACACGCATTACGTTGGTCACTAAAATCGTATTTACAATGTTCAAATGTTCAACAGTGTATAGTAAGTAGCCTGACGATGATTGCGGCGCAAGCGCATGTCACGCAACTACTTTCGCCGATTAAAAAAGCAACGCCAACCGCGTAAGATATTTCCTACGTGACGGCAAAGACTTAAAGTGACAGAAGTTTAGCGCGAATCTATTACGAAAGTACGTCACGATTCGTCAACATTGTGACCTCGAATGTCATCGATCTCTCAAGAATATCTACTTTTATTGTCTACCATCAATGCGGAAGATGTTTTTCCACCAAACCCATGAAGTAGGTCTCAATTTGTATTAAAAATTAATTAGGTAATATGTTTAAAGAAACAAACAAAATACAATAGTAAGCGCATAATTACACAATGAGTTCGAACTAATGAACAGGTACTTCTATTTATTATAAGGGACAATTAATAACAATTACACTTAGAGTGGATATTCTATTTAGACATTTACCAGAAAGTAGAAATGACAAGACTGCCCGTTTAACTCAAGGTTATCTCCTTTCAGTGGCTCCTATTATACTAGACATATTTACACTTCGATCATGTTATAAACAGAGTATAATTTGCATACAATTCAATCATATTTAAGCTAATAGTTTTCTACATTTACGTAACGAGTTTTGACGATGTTACATTTTTTCTACTTATCTTGTTATTTGAAGCCATAAAAACAACCAAACTAGAGATACTAAATTAGTCCTACATCGATCAAACGATGTACAAATGATCTGTTGTGTCTATTGCTGACAGTCTTACAAAATCAGTTGCTGAGATTTTGTAAGAGTACGGGGCAGCACTGTACCTAAATGTTAGCAAAGCTTTTAATTGCTGCTTATTCTACCAATGCCCCAGTATTCCTGCGACAAGTAGACTGAAATTTACAAAAACCAAACAAATATCATTTGAAAAACGTTTTCAACTCAGTGATGTAAGAAATATCGTGAACTATGGATTCTCTTTAAATACCGATGGTACGCTTTCTTCATAAAAACTAATGAGAAAATATAACAACAGATGATATATTATTACACAAACTTCAAATTATCGCCAGAGGGAACATATAATTCAATGTGTATGCGCGCGCAACAAAAGTTGTGTAAATTATTAACTTTAACCAGTGTTCTAGTGAAACTGAACCGGAAGATTGAAAAGAAATCGATAGTGATTTAGTTACGAGATCCGAAAAGTTAATTTTGAAAGCAGAACTTCTTATTATAGGTACTTCCGCAATAAATACATACTTACACGCTGCCCATAAAAATAATGTTATTTATCGGCATATGAACTTAACGATAAACCCATAACAATATAAATAGGTAGCATATAACAGTGATGTAATGAATGAGGTTCAATGGATAACGATATTGTATTATGCTGGTGAAATGCAATCATCCGATGTGACATTTACTCTCGTCAATTAGTTTTATGAAAGTAAACTATGTGATTGATATTTAAGACTCATGTCGATTCGAAAGTGATAAGTCTGTTGGAATCGATTATCAAATCCTGAGACAATGCGATTTGGCAACACGTTATTGTATTGGCGCATAACGATATTATCAAATAAATTGTTATAATGTTGCCAGTCCGGTCGTGAGCATTAGTGTTCGCTCGTGTAGACGTTATTAAGTCTCTTATACTTTAGAAATAATATTCAGTAATATTACGTAAACAACCGAAAGTTAATCAGGACTAAGATATTGCCTTGCCTTCACGGAAAATTGACGATTTGTTTAAACGACCTAAAATTAGCGTATTACGACGAGTAGACAACTAGAGCGCATCGCTTTGGACACCAATAACAAAAAATCTTGTTTATTGCATTCGAAGTTTACGCCTTATTTTGTTTTCTTTAAAACTTTTTCTCATTTAGTAACTTTCTGATAAAACTCACTTTCCATAATTTATACATTGGAAAGTAAAGGCCTTATAACAATCCAATATTGACTTTAAATGGTTTTAAATTTATACGATGATGCCTGCAGTAGTCTGCACCCGTTTCGCGTGTTGAAAAAGGGTTGGCCTGGCTAAAGGGTGTGGTTATGTAGAAATAACACAAGTCACTAACTACTTGTCATAAATAGGTTAATGTGATCACATGTCATGTCGCCTACTCCACTTCGTAAAAATTAATTATAATGAACACGAACAATTTAATACACATTTATTAACATCATTGAACCAAATATCTTCAAAGGTTAAGTGTGAGTAAAGAATGTTGTTATTATTCAATATGGTTTAACTAGCCATGAATACGGCTTTCAATGCAAAAGATGTTGACGCTTTACGTATAAGTACAGACATAGGACCCATTCGAACAAGCGGTCTTTACCATTATCGCGGGTAATGACTAACGATACCCCAAGTAATAAAAGAAAATTAACATTTCAGTCTCAAGCGAAGTTTGATATGAATAAAATTGCATAAATTCATCTAACCAAATACAATTTAGTCTTTCGTAGATGCACTGAATTAAATTTTTTTATTAATTAGGCGAATATTATTTTGAATACATAAATATAATTATATAATTTGTGTTTGAAAGAGATTTCAATTACGAATGTAGTTCATTAAAGCACTTGCATGATATTATTTACATTAGAAACACAAGTATCAACAAATTTGGCATAAAGAGTGATAAAAAGCTTGCCTGTAGCATTTTCTTTTTGTTTTCATTGCAGAAATTAATATTAATACGGAATTCATCATAAATAACTAAATAAGTTTCGATTACTAGAAAACCGAATTTTGTAATCATCATTTTATAGTATTAATGACAAATACAAATAACCGTACAAGTATAATATTTATTGCAACAGCTTTCTGCAAATAAACATCCATCTGCAGAAGTTGAGAAGCACACGTTTGAACCACTTTCTTTCCTGACCGACTTCTAATTATTGTCTTTATCGAATGTTGTCGAGCTTAATCATAACTTCCATAGCAATCGAGTCGAAGCGGTAAAATGAAACCCCGACCGGACACGTTCAGTCGATATCACATTAGAAACCGCTAGAGGACAACTCCGTCCGTGACTGCTTATATTGCTAGATCCTTTACGATGCATAATAAACTCTATGTTATCACATTAAAACATCAATTTACATGCGATTATACTATCTGACACGAAGCGAACGAGTCAAGATCAATTCATAAGTTAGCTTCTCTATGCTAATTTGTCAGAGTCAAGATCAAATCCGATAAAAATACGTTATTATTTAGACGTTCTCTCTATTTCTGACTTCTAAACTCAAAATTATATTTTACAGTTTCGAAAATAAATAGGTACCTAAATATTCAGATATTCATTTACAATAGTGGTTTCGAACTTGGGGTTAATTACCCCATTAGAGGTAAAACAATATTTTGTTAACGATTTTCGGAATACTTTATATAAGCACAATTTTTAATTTGCTTATTACACCATTTTTGTTTAAATATCTACGAATTAAATTGTAATAAAAGTCATTTCATATCCAAATGTTTTTCTTTGAATAATTTTATGTTATTTATGTTATGTATGTTGTTATTACTGGCCTTTAATATAATTTCTTTTGCGGTAACAATATAACTCTCGATAAGCCATGTGCGTGAAGAGACAATCAAGATTAAGGACTGGCTTAGAAAATGGTATGATTTAAAAAGGTTATACAATCAACATATAAATAAAACAGCAACTTTTTCGCAGTTTAGGAATAATATTAAAAAGAATTTGTCTGACCATAACTTGAAAATGAATATATATTATATATACTATATTAACAAAACGGTGTAACGGACGAAAATCAACAATAAAAACGAAAATTACTCAACCACTGAAAGCCATCACTGAATGAGTATGCTCGATTATATCTTCGACAGATTCAATTTGATTCAATCTATGGGCACGAAGTTGAAAGATCATCTAAGTAGCAGATTCGTTAGACGACAGCAGATAGCATCGATGCTAATGTCGATGATTGAGATAAACTCAGCATCGGTAAGTGAATTACGCAATCGTGTTATTTAATCTATTGTCGGATATTTGTACCAATAGAACTACTTATTATGACCAAACAGATATGCTATTGCAGACAACAGTTACATGACATATCTTCACACATAATGTGTTGGGCATTAATATTATTTATTAACTATATATATTTTTCAAAGAATGGTAATACCCATTTATTTAAATTGAAATATTAACTGCGCTATTATTTTTAAAATTTAAAACAAGAATATATAAAAAGTATATTAAAAAAGTATAGAACAAAAAACTTTAGAAAATAATTACTTAAACATGTATTTTTTCGATTTTAAAAACATCAACTCCTGAAGGTACAAAGGGGACGTAAAGGTCGATAAGAAAAAAATTAAAAATGGATTTAATATCACAAACCTCTATGTAAAAGGAAATATAAAATAACGAATTAATTACGTATTTAGTCGATTTTGAAAATCAACCTCTAAAGCATGTAAAAATGAGTGTTAAATTAGTATTGAAAAAATCAAAAATGCGTTTTTGTGTACGGAATCCATCAAATAAATAATGAATATTTAGCCGATTTCGAAAAAATCAAACCTTAACGGTGACACTTCCTGTTCTAAATTATAAAACAATATCATAGGTATTCATTAGGAACTGCATTATTTTGATCAAACTGAGAAGTACATACTCATACATAATGTTTATTAATTTCATTTTTTTAGCCTTATAGACTAAGGACAAAATTTATAATACTCATATGAATAAGTATCATAAACATATGATTTGTCTAAGAATATTAGGAGATTTATACAACGAACTGGCCAAATAGAACGCAATACCATTAGAAAAACTAGAAAGAATTTCTTACATTTTTTGTTTTAAGTGTAATTAAATTAGTTAAACGAAATTAATTAGATTATCGATAACCGCTTGTAACATCACAATCCAGGGAGCTATATTCTAATATGTCGCTTATATATATATATATATATATAAGCATATTATGAAAATTTCAAGAGACGGAGAAATTGAGAAAGTTTAGTCTTTATGGGAGAGCTTATATCTTTCAGTTTATTTGAGTGTTTTATTTTTGTTTCTTTCCTTAGTAAGTACTTAGTTAAAAGAAAATCAGATGATGTATCTCGAAAGTCTTTTTATTATTGCACTCGTATTAAGAGCCCTCACTACGTTTGGGTTTGGGTTTCTAACATTCGTGTAATGACATTAGTTGTGCTCGGAGCATTAGCCTACTATTTCTTCTCAATCTTTTCTGTCAAAAAGTGTAACAAAAATTACAAAAGAAGTACTCATGTTTAATAATATTATATATAGTTTCTCCACACACAATTGTTTGACTCCAAAGTTTAGGTATGCAGAGTAGATATTCAAAGAAGGTTGTTATGATTGAGTGGTACACAGCCACATACACAACGAACCAGTTCGCTTCATAAATTGGTTTTCTAAATTGATCTGGAAGGGAATAAAATTTAAGACTTTCAACTTAGAGGGTTAATGCACTACCCAAGACCAGCTTCTATCAGTCCTAATACTAGCCAATTAATAAATGGCATGGAATTTAGAAGTTCTTGATTCCGGAGACAAATAACCTCACTTATAATCGCTTTGTCTCGGTTTATCGCATTGTTATTTAACATCACATTGTTATATACATACATATATACGCATCCCTGACGAGGTATAGTCGGAAAGAACGGAGTGACAAGCATCGCTCGCTTTGCATCCTTGTTTGTTATGTCTAATAGTTAAACAAAGTCAGATTTTATGTTGTGTTATTAATCTTCATTTAGTTTTTAGATTATACGAAAAATTTATACACTGGAATAAAGTAAAATATATTTTTGTATTTTTATAGCCCATCTTTTTCAAATGATACCCATGTCAAAGGTAGGAGAAATGACTTTGGTGCATTCGCCATACTGAATTAATGATGATGTCTTAGTTATCATAAGGACATATACGGATACACTAGGTATAATAATATACCCACTCATTCGTCATTTTACATATTGATATTAATTAGCAAAATTTTTTGCCTTCAAGATTGTTTGAAAGTTGATGTAACGCGTAGGCGAAATTTAATTCTGAAACCTACTCAAAGCTTTTAAATTCGAGGTCAACCTTTTAAATTCCAATTAACTTTCATATACGAAGAATCAAAAAAAATTTGCGCACAGTTTAGAAATGGCGAAAAAAGTACATTCCATCCGTTATGTTAAATACCTCGAAGTCAAATCAATTTACCTATTCAAGTAAACCCAAATATTCAAGTGAACAAGGTGTTTTAGAACTTCAAACCTACTTTAGTTCAGTTCAAAGAGAAAACCTGAGACACTGAAAAGAACCGACAAGAAACTCAGTCAGGTATCATTTTTCCAACATCATTTTACGGTAGGTTCATTAAAATACAATATTCAGAAGCGAGTAAATGCATGTGCAGAGAAGATCATTGCCAGACTATTGTTTTGTCTATAACGAAATCGTTTTATTTTATAGTATGATTGTCTAAAGAATGTACGTTTTATAACAAATCTAAATCTATTTTCTGTCAATTGAGTAACTTCCTGAGGAACTCTATTAGAAAAACGAATGCAGTTACCCAAAAACGAAACATATGACTTATGCAATTTAAATATTGGAATAAACAACTTCAGATACTAAAAGCGATATTGTAGGGAAATAAGTTGTTTTATAAATATTTCGCAGTATTTCCATGTTAATAGTGGCCGTTAATGATGATGACGATGCTGATTTCCATAAAGGAGACAATTAACATCATTTCATTTTAATCGTAAACGTAATGAAGAATCTAAAGATGAAAAGAATAGTTTATAAAGTCGTAACTAATAAGAAAAATAAAACCGACAAAAAAAACACTGAAAGTACAAAATAACTGTCCTTTACTAATCAAAACTCAAGTACCTACGAAAACACCTCTATACATACAACACAAATACCTAGTTACTGAAATCGGTGCCAAGCCTACCAAACTAGTAGATTTCCTACTTTCTGTTGTTGCACATTGATTTGGACTTCAATAACTATCAAATTTATTTAAGAATACAGATATTTGTATCGTATTTATAGTTATTTTTGTACTTATGTTTTTATTAGAAGAAATAGTTATTTAGTTAGTTAATAATAGTTATTTCGTACTTTTTAGTATTTTTCTTAATTCGGTTTTATTTTTCTTAAAAGTTTTTTATTTCTCTAGAGTAACCTTGACCTAAATAAATATTTACTCTACTAAATGAATGTCTACAACTAACTTCTTTTTTAGTTCTGGAACGAAATGGCATACAAAATAATCATCAATATAAATAAACTCTTGTAAGCCGTTAAGATTATTTGGTGTATCTTCAAAGTCCAAGCCTTAATATCATTGAAATTTAAATGGGACAAAGTCCAAGCAGTTTACAGTATTCTCCAAGAAATTTAAACGGAACCACCTTGGAGCTATACTGAACCCAACGGAAAAGTCTTTGAAACCGGTTTATAAACAAAGTTATGGTCGAACATACATAAAAAAATACATAGAGACGAATAGAGAACTTCCTCATTTTTTGAGTCGGTTAACAATTCTTAAACATTTTTTAATTTTAAAAGAACCAAGATTTTATTCAAATAGTACTATAATCACTGTGTGTAATGTAATGCATTATATTTAATATTATGTATACCTACTAATTATAATAAGCATAGGTAAGTATATTATATTAATTAATCATTTGCATGTGGATAAAACCGTCGTTATCAGGTTGTGACGGTTGGCGACAAGTGACAACAACCTGTGCAACTACCGTGACGACACGGACATGCGGGTTCGTCTAGAAATTAATTATCGTTTATTGCTGAATTATACTCAATAAACTACACGCTATCCTCCATAAAATACTTGTTCATTTAATTAATTACGTAAAAATGTATTTTAATACAGATGTATAGATCCTTCGCTGAGTCAATGTGCCGTAACTACAAATAGTTTTCAATATCGGATCATTGTAAAGACAAATTATTTCATTTCAAACTGAAACCCAGAGAAACATTTTGATGTTTTAACAAAAGGATTAATGTAACAAAGCGCCAAGCTAATAGAAGTTACTTCTGTTAGCTTCACAACTATCTTAATCACATCAATTAACTAATTTAGTATAAACATTTCAATGACAGGAGTGAGTATGAAAATATGAAATAGGTTGCCTTCGTATTAGTGGGGCGGTATAGAAGAATCTGACTTTAGTCTTAGTAAAGTTGTTGTCAAATAGCCAAAAGTGAACAATGTATTCGAATGGAGGTAGTCAGAGAAAGTTTAATTCTAACAGGCGCCGTGTGCTCAGAAGTAGTCTAGTGCAATCAGAATTAGTATATTTTTAACTATATCCACGAACGGTCATTGTTTAAATATACATACATGCATATACTCACGCTGTATCCCTAACGGGGTAGTCAGAGAGGACGGAGCGCCAAGCGCCGTTTAAATATAGTCAAAATTAATATGTAGTTATATCAGTGACACGTTTAGTGCATGCAGTGCGTGTACTTTTATTGTTTCTAAGTTCAAAAATGTTTACTACCGTATAATTTAATCGTTCTGTGAAAATGCGGGTACTTTTTAATTTCCTTGCATCTATTGTGTTGAAAATGATTTAAGCTGTTATGTTGAAAACGATCGATTAAATGAATTACATGTACATATTAACATAACTAATACCAATTTGCAAAACAAAAACAGTCGTCATGAAAGATCGATGTAGGGTTTCAATGTTACAGCCAGCAAATCTACAAGTATAGCAGTGTATAACCATTACACAAACAAGTGTTAGCTATTATCAATATTCTCGATGAATCGTTCTAATCATAATCGTTAACAAATGGCAACACTGTTTTTTTGAAAGTGTTGCTGCTTTCATAATAACATGGTATTTTTGAATGTCAGAAAATAAGTCAGTTGAGAAATTCACGAGCTAGCAAAAGCACGTCTTTTAATTATATCTCCTCATCCTACGTTTCCATCCGAGTCCACATCCTAGAAGAACAAATAGTTTTCATAAGTAATAACTAATAAGTTACAGTTTAAAATCAGTTCCGATTATTATCGAATCGATATTGATTTTAAAGTAAATAACAGAAACGGTGAAACTTTGCTTAATATGTCCTTCATGTGTCAATGAACGATATATTATTTTTTATAGAAGATTCTTTGCTAAAGTTGTCCTAAAGGCATTAATTCCATAAGACCAATCAAATATTTCATAAATAAATATTTCACAGTGAGTAAATCTTTATTTACATTAACAAAAAAGTACATACATACGTTAATATTTACAAACTTAAAACTACACATTATCTTAAATAATAAGACTTCCTCAAAGTTGCCGCTTAGAAAGCTGTCATTGCTTAAGGTATCCAGCAGACTGGCAGCATTGCCTCTTTGAATAGCTGATTTCACAGTTAAATTAAATCACAAATAATTACAATACTATACTACAGTTATTAAAAGTGTCAATTTTTAATTTACTAACATAGATTAGGTGTACTGTCCATAGTCACATAAATATTATTGTTCATACTTCAGGATTAGAGGTAAAATTAGCTAGCGATGACACTGCTACAAAGTATGGTAAATACTTCGTAATAGAAAATTGTAAGTGATTAGATCGTCTACGCTCTAGGTATACCTAGTACAAAAGGGTTAATAATCAATTTTTTTCATTAGGTAAATTATACAATTCTGCAATAAAAGTTGAAAACAATCGTAAATATATTCTTAGGCTTTCACATTACATTAGATGTCGTAATTCGTAACAAAATTACCGAATAAATGAGAACTTTAAAATTATCTACTAAGGCAGAAGTTATTCACATCCGGTATGTCGTATGTATAACTGGTAGAAAAGGCTGCTATCGATATAACTAATGTATCATTCAGACAAATTGCGGTTAGAAACCGATATGGCTATTGAAGAAACAGCTAGATAATTGGTAATGATTTATTTTTATTATTTCCTGTAACGTTCATTACTAGACTAATGTTCGATGAAAGGTTCGTTTAAGAGCAATATGTTATACAGAAAATATAATTTCTTTCATGAATACAGTTTGTAATATGGGGTAGTACAATATTGAGAATTTTTCAGTAGGCGTGTCGCAGATAAAATTATAACAGTAATCCAATGGTGCAAACTAATCTGTTGTCATCAACATAGTAATACTGCTGAGCATGAGCTTCTCTCAAAGCCATTACTGCTGAGCATAGGTGTCTCTCAAGGTTTACCATCAAGCCCGATTTTTTACTTCCCATGTCCATTTCTTTTGCAGCTACTTTATGCAGGAATATTTTGTTTTAAATAGATACTTTGCATATGAATTTGTTTCCAGATTCTTGGACTAAATTACATTTGTACTTACTTCAATTCCAAACGCACGTTCCAAAATGATACCTGACTCGAGTTTCTTGTCAGTTCTTCTGTGTCCAGGTTTTCTTTTCGAACCGAACTTAAGTAAAAATAGTGCATTTGGGTTTACTTGAATAAATTGATTTGACTTAAACTTTGACACGTCATTGAGAATTGAGAGAAGAGCCAGTCATTGTCATACGATAAATGCTCGTATCATATAACATTACCAACGTGTCGTCTACATAATATTATATCACGTAGGCAGATGATTGAAGTCAGAATGAAATACTTTAAAAAAACTAAAAAACAAAAAATAAATGATATAGACTAAACGAAATCATACATGGGACGAACTCAATGCTAAATTTAACGTAAATGACATAAAAGTAGAAAACTTCTCAACGCCAAAAAATTCTAATTAATTTGTATTTATTAAAATTGAATTTACAATGCCGTAATTCAAAACAAATCAATACCAGTATTATTTAAGACTTATAAATTAAAAAAGGATAACATTTGTCTCTTAATAGTAACCTATCTGAAAATGCTCTTTTTTAGTGACCCTTTGGTGTGAATGTTTCAAATGCCGGCTTAACGAACCACAGAAACGATAGAGAACGAATTTATTTTTGTTTGATTGCCACAATTCGCTTGGCAAATCTTGCTTGATGCATGGATAGCAATGACGAAAACTGTTTCTAAATTGATATCATATCGATGTTATTGGGTAACTAGCTATCCCAATGTGTGTTGTTGTGTTGTGATTAGTTTGCGGGCGACCGTACAATTGATTGGTTGTCTGGAGACTACAATTAGTGTGATATGCTATAACGTAAACGATTTGTAGTTACTGAAGAAGGCGTGAATCCCACAGATCAGAGAACTAGACAAACATTTGAGCTTTTCCTGTGAGTACATTTAACTGTACCACGCTTTACTATGCCTAATTTTTATCTAAGTATTTCCAAATTCCTTGTCTATATTACACAATAACCCACGCACCGGTTTCTTCACTATTTTCTTTAAAAATGAAACTGTTTTCATTTTATTTCTATAAGCACTTTTAATCGCTTAGAATAACGTTTAATGTTGGTTCAAAAACAAATTCAAATTTAACACATTTTACGGTTCACTTTTGATATCCACTAACAAAGCAGCAAGTGTTTTGCAAGACCAAAATGAACTGGCTGATAAAACTAAACTGAATATTGCCGACTAGGTAGATAGGTTTTGCCAAACACGCGATATCGGTAGATACAGTAAATGGATACAATAGCTAATATCGAGTGTACACGAAATTGTATTACCTATTTAAACGTATTATACATGTTATTTAGTAGAATCTGCTTGTTTATTATTCAATCTCTAGACACAACACTATGAATAATCGCAAGATAATCGCGTAACATAAGCCCCATTATATCATTAAAAATCATCATGCTATTTGCATTTAAAACTTTTATAACTTGGTTTATCTAGACAATTCTATGTACGTTTATCATAGGATTTTTTTGGCATTCAAAAGGATAATTTTTAACCCAATTTAGTTGTTTACGTATAGGCATCGAAATGAAAGATATTGGGGATGTACACGCAAGCACAAGCCCGCCCCTGGTACCCTGGTACCGACTGACAACCTTGCAACATGCGACCTTTGATACTCCATAAGAAACGTTTTGTTATTTTTTGAATTTAAATACATATAAACGATTTAAATTGATAAGTATTTAGATACTTTTAAATTTAATTTGTAACCAACAGATTCTTACAAGTTTTGCAATTTTAAGTTAATTGTGAAATGTCAACAAAAAAACTGCGCCAGCATAGTCGCAAACTCTCTATGAACTAATTAGGATTCGGTACTCGATAAAGTATTTAATACAATATTTTCTCATACGATGTGCAGATAACTAAAAATTGTGTACGTAAGTTTAATTTATCTCGTTGCAGGTGGAAGCGTGAGAGTAAAAAGTGACTATTACATACTAGTAATAATGAGCAGAGCATTTCGCACAAATTAAATTGTACCAGCTGCTTGCCCTACATCGCATTGTCTTTCGTGAGATCAAGACATTATTATTGTTCTTTGGTAGAAGTTGTTGGTAAAATAGAAAATTATGAACAATGCAAGTTATTTTTTAATTCCACACTTCGAACACTTGGAAGCACACTAAACAACGATATTTCACGTTCACAATAAACACTGCTTATCCACAAAACTATACGCACTCTGAATTTAGATAACTTAAATACTTTCACAGGGGCCAGGATATTATACGTTATTATGTTAAGAATAAATTTCGATTATAATGCCAGTAGTGTGTTTGCTTGTTCAACGCCAGCAAGACAGCAAAACACAATCAGAAATCTCGAGTTTCACTTTGCTTTCCTTGTTTCGTAATGCTGGTCCCAGACATGTGCAAAGATCTTTATAAAGATGTGCAAAAACTATGCGTAGGCGGCCATTTTCAAATATTTGTACTACAAATATTTCATATTTTAAGAACTATTTCGTATTTACGATCGGTGTTGGTTTTCTGGCATACGTCAAAAATGGCGCGAATCGCAACTCATACACACTTGCAAAGAAAATGATTTTTCTGTTTTTCGAAAACTGATCTAAAAACACTTGCAAAACGTTTATCGCTCTTTACAGAGAGGTTCGATGTAAATATTTCAAAAACATTTATATACCTATGTATGTATGTACACGTCTGGGACTGACCTAAGAAATGTGAATTTGTGTGTTGCGTTTAAAGATGATAAAGCATCACTATGGTGACGTCGCATAAAGAACTGAACCTAATCGTCGTCGATGGGCATTAAGATAATTTTGAATTTAAATCTGACAGTGAGATAAGCATCCTACCATCCTAGCAACAAGTTTACGACAGCAGCTTGACTACAAGGTGGCGAAATAACATGGCCGAGAAGCATATTTCATTTAAGGACAAGCTTATATCCAACTTATACCCACAACTGATTTAAATCAACAGGTTATTTTAAGGATAGGCTTATACGCAACTTATATCTACAACTAATTTCTATGAATTTTTTTTTTAAGAACGGGATTATACCCAAGTATTTTATAGATATCTAAAACTTTAATAATTTTATATGAACAGCTTCTTTTTAGGACAGACTAATATCCAACACATATCTAATTGGGATTAATTTCTATGAAAAGTTTTAATGTTTCAGTTACTACTGAACATTCCATCTCTGGCTCAATAATTTCACTTAAAAAACTTAAATTCTCCGTTGCTTAATGAATGGAAAACTATCGATCCATCTAGCTATCTAGTCGAATATTGCATAAAGTTGAAATTATTTCCTACTCACTATTCTTATAACATTTATTTTTCAAAAACAAGCTTGTTTTGCGAACGTTTTAGACGTAACAGTGTTCACCACGCTGCAAACTACAATCAAACAGTTCGGCGAAGCGAGACTAACAATAGGGGCTTCTGTAGCTATGTAGGTATGCTTCTGTAGACACATAGGTAAAATATACTATATTATATTAACAGCAGATCATATGTGGGGTTTTGGGTTTCCATTACAAGTAAAATCGTTGAGTTTTATGTCTATTGATACGCAAAGCTTTTATGTGTGATGGGAATCCAATTCCGCCAATTTCAGTGCTTCCGAACACTTCTTTACTTTTTATTTCAAATTCATAAGAATAAATATCATAAAATACGTTTAGAAAATTTGATGCGAGGAATGCCTATTCATGTTGAAGTTATTTATATACATACATACATACATAACATGGCTATTAATTTTAGTCAATGTAGAATATATTTGAGGAGGCAAAAGAAGTATGCAAAGATAACGACGTTTGACACTCCATCCTCTCTGACAACTTCCGTCAGGAACACAGCGTGAGGATATGTATACTGTACATATATGTATATAACGCATGTTTGTGTATTATATGTACTTAGAAACTGAAAAAATATTCCATATAAAAATTTTAAATAAAATATTAAACCATACTATACATTACATTACCCTTTTTTTTGTCCATAATGTAAACAAACAAGAAACTAACCAAAATTTTGATAAGTTGTCACCGTTTGCTAGTCCGGCGTATTACACATAGCACTCTAATAACACTGCTTTTCTATTATACACATGAAACTATGAAATATTCACAAATGACACTAATATTATCCAATACAGTGCAGCATTGAAAAAGTTGAGATTATTTGTCAAACATTTTGTTTTTAATTTGTAGTGTTACCTAAAGATTAAAGGTTGCCTATGTTCCTAGATCAAATTAGTATTATAAATAAGTTCTCCCTAAAAATATGTGAATGACACAATAATCTGAAATATAAGACAGAATAATAACAGAAAAAATTATTGTTTGTGATGTGCAAATAATAACAATCTCCTATTCTTTATTTTTAAATGTTTTTTTAAAAATACAATTTTTTACACTTATCATGATGTTTAATGTTCTTTTATCTCTTGGTGGTTTTTATTGAAGTACAAACAGACAACACAACAAAAATTCTAAAAGTGTTTATTTACTAATAAATAATAAGTATGACAATTGAGCATCGCAATTCGCAACTGAATCAATCATTTGCGAACTAGCCCATCTCTAGTTATGTTATAAATGTCATAGTCGCCACATTTTCAAACAAAAATGAAAAAATAGGATATTACATAGGACTTAAACACTGAAAAAATACTACCGAAACTTGAAAACAAACTCAATAAATAAATGATCACAGTATTTATAATAAAAAACAAAAGTGAAAATGAATACATAACACCAGGAATATACACAGTCTGGCCATAAATACTGTTACAATAAAAAAAAACAATAATATTACATTTGAATTTGGAAGAGTTTTTGGCGGGATTTTATAGGGAGCGGGTTGGGCGTTTATTTTAAATATTTGCAAATGGTTTCTAGTGGATATTGGATGTATAGTTGGCGTAGTTTTGCGTCCCAAGTATCTACGCTGTTGTGATGTTATGTGAAATTGTTGAAATAAGTGCTTATTTAATAGTGATGTTAAGATTTTTTAGTGGCTTAGTCTGCCTTAGCGGATTTTATTAGAAAGACCGCCTCAATATATTTGTCGCCAGAAACTCCAAGAAACGTCTAAAATGTATTACGTCAACATTTTGATGAAATAATATGAAGAATTTATCTATTTATTATTGAAGAAGTCGGTCGTATGGGCTAAGATCCCTTTAATTTCCCTCCTATGGAAGAATCATACTACTACTACTTGGAACCTGTCATTCTCATATGAATATTCTTATTCATAGTGTTTTCTCATTTTCGCGCCAATATTTGTTAAATATTCTTATGATATTACAATGGAGTAGGGTGATAAAAAGAACCGAATTGCTGTGATAGCATTACACAAAGTAGGTATGGAGTCAAATGCAATTTTTGAAACTATATTTGTGTAACGGGCTATTGATAGGTATAATGAAACATCCTCGGTTTGTGACAGAAAAAGATCTGGCCGTCCACATAGTATTCATACTAAAAAGGCGATCAAAGCAGTTAAGGAAAGAATCCGAAGGAATTCTCTCCGTAAGCAAAAGGTTTATCCAGGGAAAGGAATATACCTAGCACCCAGAACCATGTCGCATATTTTAAAAGATGACAGCTTATAAGAGACACACTGGTCGTTACTTAACTGATAACTTAAAAATGAATAAGGTGATAAAATCAAAACAACTACTTAGGCGGTAAGCATAGTCACAGAAAAATTTTATTTAAACAAATGTTGCGACTATGACATTTATAACATAACTAGAGATGGGCTAGTACGAAAATCAGCTGCCATACCTTATTTAGTTATTAGTAAAACAAACAATTTCAGAATTTTTGTTCCTTTGTGTGTTTGTGCTTCAATAAAAACCACCAAGAATTAAAAGAATAATAAACCTCAGAATAAGTGTAAAAATTTGTATTTGAAAAAAAATCACTTAAAAATAAAGAATAGGAGATTATTATTCTTTGCACATTGCAAACAATAATATTCTTCTGTTACTATTCTGTCTTACATTTCGAATGAATCATGTCATTCACTTATTAGAGTGAACTGATTTAGGACACTAATTTAATCTAGGAACATAGATAGGCAACTTTTAGGTAACACTACAAATTAAAAACAAAATGCTTTTCAATGCTGAACTATATTGGATAATATTAGTGTTACATGTGTATATTTCAGAGTTTCGTGTATATAACAGAAAACCAGTGTTATTAGAGTGCTAGTGTAATACGGATCAGCGAACGGTGAAAAGCAGAAATTTTAGTTAGTTCCTTGTTTAACATTAAAGTCAAAATGAAAAAAATAGGATATACATACATCATTATTTTATATTTTTTTCGCATCTGTTTATGAGGGAATAAATAACTAACACTTACATAGGTTAGAGTACATTGGCCAGCAGTGGCATGCATTCCATAAAGACAAATACACATACAAACACTGTCTACCCTGACAATTTGCTAATTAAATAAAATAAAAAAATATGTTGCAACCAAATTTATGATTTCAAAATTCCTGCACTCGCTTTAAGTTTCCCTAAACACAACAAGAAGGCATCACAGAAACAGTTCTTTCAGAGACAAATTCAAACCGTGGCTCAATTTACACACATTCAAACTGTGGCTCAATTTATACACATCCAAAACCTTTGTATCACTTTGTTTCGTATAATTACACGCATGCATCTGTAGTGGTTGTGAATGTTTACTTAGCTCAAAACACACATACAAGTTAATAAAGAGATGAAGTCTCTAGCCAATAACAGCACGGGAAAGAAATTGTCGAGGGTTTGAATCTTTATTAGTGATTTATTAGATATATTAGTTAATTTAGCATATTAGAAAAATTATATATTAACTTCATAAAAAATAATAACATGTCCATTAAATGTTATAGGTAACTTATTTAAATTAATAATGATCTTATTTCTTATTATATTTTTTTCTTATTTTCGTGCCATCTGAACGTACTGTAGTGAGGTTCTCTTCTTTGTGGATTTTTAACAGATACATACAAAGAGGTTGTATTTATAATTGTCCTTTGTTGTTGTCGCTTTATAAGATAGCAAGTAGCAATTTTGCTACTGTTGAAATGTTTTTCAAAGTAGTTCAAAGTAGTCAAAGTAGTAACCACTGAATAAATAATGTAAAATTAAATCACATTAACATTATTTATTACATACGATTATATAACAAGTGGTGATTTTGGTGCATTTTCTTTTTGTCTACCCTGCTGAAAATTTCTGTGCATGTCACTGCTTATTGGTTACCGTTGTATTATAGCAATAGCAAAGACTAATGACGGCTTCATGTCATCCGAATCCCGGAGACTCAATATGAACACTACTTGATTACTCATCCAGTAGACCACCTTTTTGGCAATGTAACATGTCAAACCTACAAAAGATACAGTCCCCAGGGATAAGACTGGGTAATGTAGAACTGTTACCTTTTATAATATTATCACAATGGTTAGCTCCAAGTATGTTGAGAGCCTCCGAGATCTAATTAGAAATGAGCCGGTACTCCCTATAAATGTGCCAAAGCACACCTCGTGGGGAGAGGGGAGAACACCTTGCACCCTCGGACCACATGAATAAGACTGAGAGGAAAGTCAGAAAACCCTTTCATTTCCATTTTAATTACAGCTTAGTAACTGTAACCGCTTACATTTGTGTTTTATATTGTGTATTGATAATTTATACATAAATAGGGGTATTATATGATTACAGAACCAAACTTCTCTACTTATTTCACCTATTTGAAATAAGGTAAATTAAGTAATCCAAGTAAAACAATCAAAGGACAAAACTTTACTTATTAGATATATCTATTATCAAGCATCAAAATTGTAAAAACTAATGAAAAAAATCTAAAGATTAGACAAGGCTTAATTAAAATAATAATAATTTTCATAATACGCCAAATATAATGTCATATCAACATCAATGCAGATTTGCTTTTCTATACAAATGCCCTGTTTTTTTTTTATTAAAAATTGTTTTCTTTGTGGCTTCAATCCATTGTACATAATTTTGTCAATGTTGAGTATAGACTTGCCCATAGTCACTGAGTTAATCAAAGTACAGTATGTAATATAAATTTTGAATTTTAGAGTTGAGATGTCTATTAGAACATTTTTTTTATTACGGTTTTCAAACTAGGCAATCACAACTCAAAGTTTCTCAAAGTTCAAACTAGACAAGTATTTTCATATGTATCTACTTCTATCTACTTCAAATATTGGGTAAAATTTGTGATAAAAAATTAATGTTGTGAAATAAATTCAAACAAAACAATTTAAAAAAACACAAAAGCAATTAGTAGGTGCATTTGACAGATTGTGTTTTGTTATACTATCTAATATTATAAAGCAGCAAGGTCATGACTGTAATTTAGTATTTTTTGATCTTGTTTTCCTAGTAAGATCTTGGGTAGGTACCTACATATTAAGAATTAAAGATTGATTTAGAACACAGTAAACAATATATAAAATAATATGAATGTAAAAGATGATGAAGGATAGGTAATTGTGAAACTGTGAACACTTACCACATTACTATAGTTGAAAGCTGCAGTGCCAGGAGCAAAATACTCTCCATTAATCTTGTCTCCCATTGCGATGTAATGGAAAGTTTTTACGGGTCAAGAATCACTAAATCACTTCCAAACATTATTACCGTTTTTAACATCTTTTTTTAAGACGATTTACGAAGGACTGTCGATAAACAACTGAAAATTTACTGAGTTGAAAGCCTGTTGAAAGCGTCCTGGCTACCATTGTTTGGTAACAGTTAACCACTAAACAGTTTAAAATAAATATTATTACAAACTTAACATTATTTAAATTGTGCTAAATGTTTATTTTGATATACAAAGTAGTTGTTTAGGCGTGTAGAATATTTTTTATAATTTTTTTATTGACAAATCACCTTGACACAAATTATCAATACGTCAAAATCGTAAAATTCTCCGTTCTTTTTTTGTGCAATTGTCCCTTAGGAAGAAAGGCAAAGAGATCTATGCCCACACCAGGCGATGTCTTCAGTAATAAAAAGATTTATTCTTCATTGTTTCAATAAAATGTTAACGCAATACATTTTAATGTTTCCTGGAATTTCTGGCGACAAGTATATTGAGGCAGTGTTTCCAGTAGGATCCACTGAGGCGGACTAAGCCACTAAAAACATCTCAACATCGCACTTATTTCAATAATTCCACATAATGCATAATAGCGTACATACTTGAGATGCAAAACTAAGTTTACATCACAATATCCACTAGAAACAATTTGCGAATAATTGAAATAAACATCAAAGAGCTCCCCATAACATCCCGCCAAAAACTCCCTTCCATGTTGTTATGGTGCCTCCAGACTCTCGACGAGTCAGCCAGCGACGCGCTCGAGCAAGCGTTGCCGTAAGCGCTAACGAACGTTGACCGACCACACGCTCGTTTACTCAATCGTTGTCAAAAGAAATTGTCAACGATTTGAATCTTCATTAGCTACAGATTAATTTAACATATTAGAAAAATAACATAGGTATTAACTTTATAAAAAATATTAACAGGTTCGTTAAAATATTACATTAATAATACGAACGATCTTATTTCTTATTATATTTTTTTCTTATTTTAGCGCCCTCTGAACGTTTTTTCTCTTCCTTACTTATGGAATCTATACTACTATATAAATATCTTGCGTCTGTCTGTAATTTCAATTTTTTTGACAAATTTTGCGATAGATAATCATTTTATGACTCAGATTTCGATTCTACCGTTTTTAGAATTTTTGTCTGTCTGTCTGTATGTCCTTTTATAACTAAAGAATGGCTCGACTGATCTTGATGAAAATCGGTACGTAGTGAGAACACATGATTGCGCTCATGATAGGCTACTTATTTTTTAGAAAATTTACTCCTAAAGTGGTAAAAGGGGATAAAACTTTGTATGAGAAATGATAAAATTTGGCAGGGAGATAGTTTGACATCAGAGAACGAGCATAAGCTACTTTTTTTAATTAAAAATTTACCCCTAAAAGGGTGAAAAGGGGGAAGAAACTTTGTATAGAAAACGCTAAATCCTGGTAATGATACAATTTGGTGAGACGATAAAGACTTATTTTATAAAAATACATAGGTTACTTTTTTATCAAAAATCTGTGAAAAGGGGGACGGGAGGAAGGGAGACGTAACTTTGTACGGGAAATGCTGTCGCTGAACTGACTATGATGTAGCATGGATATAGTTTCACACCTGGGTATGGACATAGGATACTTTTTTTTACAAAAAAACTACCCTTAAAGGGGTAAAAAGGGGGGTGAAACTTTGTATGGGAAATGCTAAACTTCGGTTATGATAAAATTTGGTGCAGTGATAGACTTTTTTCATCAAAAATCAGACTACTTTTTTATCGAAAACCTCCTAGAAAAAATGCTAAACCGCTGTTACTGATTATGATGTGACATGAAGATAGTTTGACACCTGAGAACGGGCATAGGCTGTTTTTTATCAAAAACCTATCCTTAAGGGGTTGAAATTGGGGATGAAACATTGAAAGAGGAATGCTAAACCGCTGAAATATGATGATATATGATATATAATGGGAATTTGGTACAGGGATAGTACGTGCCCGGAGGCAAATGTAGGCTAAACGTAGCACTTTTTCAAAAACAATCTTTATAAAAATATATATACAGGTACTTACATGTAGTAATAATCTAACCTAATCCGGGAAAGCCACGTAAAATTTTCCGCACAAACGAAGTCGCGGGTACATTTATATAGATATATATATATATATAATATCTATACTACTATATAAATCTCTTGCGTCTGTCTGTAATTTCAATTATATTGTCAAATTTTGTGATAAATAATCGTTTTGTGTCCTTTTATATCTGAAGAAGAGCTTGACTGATCTTGACGAAAGTCGGTACGTAGTAAGACCATGTGATTGCGCTCATGATAGGTTACTTATTTTTTAGAAAATCTACCCTAAAGGGGTATGAAAAGGGGAATGAAACTTTGTATAGGAAATGGGAAACCGCTGAACTGATTATGATGAAATTTGACAGGGAAATAGTATGACATCCGAAAACAGACATGGGCTACTTTTTATATCAAAAATCTACCCTTAAAAGGGTGAAAAAGGGGATGACATTTTGTAAGGGAAACGCAAAATCTTGGTAATGATAAAATTTGGTGCGGTGATAAGAATTAAAAACAAACAACTACTTTTTTTTTTATCAAAAATCTGTGAAAAGGGAAACGGGAGGGCGGGGGACGAAACTTTATTATACCGGAAATGCTAATGCTCTGAACTGATTATGATGTAGCATGGATATAGTTTGACACCTGGGAATGGACGTAGGCTACTTTTTTTATCAAAAAACTACCCCTAAGGGGTTGAAAAGTGGGATGAAACTTTGAATGGGAAATGCTGAACCGTCGAACCAATTACGATGTTTGATAAAGAGATAGTATATGACCGGAGACAGACGAAGGCTAGATGTAGACTTTTTTCAAAAACATTCTTTTGTTGGATTATAATGTACATGTACATACAATGTACACGTACATTATAATCCAACCTAATCCGGGACAGCCACGTAAAAAAGTTCCGCGCAGACGAAGTCGCGGGTTCAGCTAGTTTTTAATATAAAAGTGATTCTGAGCAATGAGCAGGATAACTTTTTTCAACTACTTATTGATAAATTACTAGTAAAATAGAGGCGTCCGAGAAAAAACAATGGTACACAGATGCAAAGTACTTTTCAATTTTATGTTTTGAAACAAACTGATATTGTTAAAGTCTGAAAGAAAGCATTTATTAGTCTATATGAACTCTGGCTTCAGCCAGAGTTTAAATATTAATAGTTTTAAAGTTAGTAGATTTAAAACGAGTTCAAGATAGCATCCAAGAAGAGCAAAAAATGCCATTTTATCAAAACATATTTAACTTCGTTCTTTTTATTTTAGTATTTTCATTAATGGAAAAAAATAAACTATCTTTGATCAAGTTCAAGCCTAATGTCCTGAGTTTAGTTGGAGAAAATTCGATAAATTCTAAAACTAGGCAAAAGTTTTAAAGTTTTTAATATAATGTAGGATCATTAGATTAGTTTAAACTAAATTTTAACAAAAATTACTAAATTAAAAAACAATCTGTAGTAGCGTTTACCATGGAATTACCCATATCTGAAAATCGAAACAATTGGCTGCGTCGATTGGGAAATATGGTCATTCAAAAAACATGTTACTCAAGGTATCCTCTTAAGCTATAAGCTTAGGCTATAATATAGGCAACAATAAAACGAAAAAATTAAAGATAATCACAAGGTAAAATGTATTATGATTTATGAATCTGTATTTTGTGATTTTTTCGTACGATATTTATCTAAATATTTCTTAATGCCATCAGACCCTATACACTCTTCAATCATCTGCAGTGATATAGCAAATACTTCATAAGCAATATCTCTATCTCTGGCTAATGCTGATTCCTCGCAGTAAAAACAATTGTTAAAATAGAGTCCAGTAACACCTTGCAGTTCATCTGCTGTTGCGACATACACTGTTGTTGCAGCTGCTTGTTGCTGAAATAAAATTTTATGTTCAATGACTGTGCAAGGACTGCAAGAGTGTGTATGAGAACACTGGCGGATTTATCTAAGGGGCTTGAGAACCCCCATTCAAAAGCATCTGAGTCCCTTCATGAAAAATTTTAATTAATTAATTATCAAAATCCTGGATCCACCACTGTATGAGAAACTACAGTAAGTCAATAGAAATTAGAAACACACTGGATAGCTTTGTAGCTAAATCATTAACCATTAGTATAATAATTTGACTGTTAAGTTTGTGTAGATTTTAGGATTTCATTTCCACAAGATAATATTATGTTCAATCCATTAAAATCTCCGTAGTGGTTGAACTTGAAATGTATTGTAAACATATTGTCGATAAATAAGCTGAGATTATAATATGTTTTATTAGTCTAATAATTTGTATTATTATTGTTATTAAATAATGCGCTAGCAGCTCATTGAGCTGATACGTGCATATCACAGCACTCAGGTTTAATTTTGTTTTTCGGATTTTAAACATTCATATAGACTACTTTTGAAGCTATTCACTGTTGGTGTACTAATCACAAATTCTGGTAATTTATTCCAATAGTTTACTACGCGATTTGGCGAAAAGTGGGTTCTGGATGTTGCTAGCACACAGATGTCTGGTTAGTAGTTTTGTATCACAAAGTGTACAAACTGATGTATAGGCAGGTAACTGCGAGACTTGACATACATTACATATGGCAAAAATTCTAAAATAGTATCCTTTGAGCAATCGCTGCTATAATTTACTATTGAACGTTTTTATCGTTTCGTATCGTTTGGCCTGAATGGCATATCTGAACGGCGTGGACGTTCGCGAAGCGGCATGCTTTTATAAATTTAGGTCTCTATCTACCACACAGGTGCGACATAACGGTCGAATAATAAAGCATACGTTACTGTGATAATGCGTTACACGCCCTTGCCACACAGCTGCGTTTTTAAGCGCGCGGTTGCTTTTTGTGGCAAACCCTGCGGAAAACGCATTGCGATTGACGCGCACTATTTTAATATACATTCAGTCAAGAAAATATCGGGAATAGATGATTTGTTTATGGTTCCAATTAAGGTTGTTAGATTGGCACAACTGTTTTCCATTTTGGCGCGGAGTTTGAGTTGCATCTGTTATTTAGATTAAATACAGTGCTGTTTTTAGTTATATCATTCTAGTGTATACTGCGAATTTCATAATGGACAAAAACATCGAACAAAGAGTTTGTCTTAAATTTTGCATTGCCAATGGAATTTCGTGTTCGGAGTCACTGAAAATGTTACAGAAGGCTTACGGTGAATCGACTTTATCAAAAACATGTGCTTATGAGTGGTACAAAGCGTTCAAAAGCGGTCGAGATGTGATAGAAGATTTGCCTCGCTCTGGTAGGCCATCAACGTCTGCAACTGAAGTTAACATCGCAAAAGTGAAGGAAATAGTACTGAAAATGCTCATTCAAGTTTGAGAGAGATAGCCGCCGAACTTTCTGTGTCTCACAATTCGATCCGTACCATTTTAAATAATCACTTGGGTATGAAACATGTTGCCGCTCGGCTAGTACCAAAAGACCTGAATTTTCTTTAAAAACACAATCGCATAAGTCGCTGAGGACATGCTAGAACGAGTCAATTCCGACCCAACATTCATGAAACGCATTGTTACTGGTGACGAGACGTGGGTTTACGAGTTTGACATGCAAACTAGTCAACAAGCTTCGGAATGGCGCCTTCCAACTGAACCGAAACCGAAAAAACCACGCCAAAGTCGATCAAAAGTCAAAGTCATGTTGACTGTTTTCTTTAACTATCGCGGTGTTGTGCACTCGGAATTCTTGCCGGAAGATCAAACGGTAAATAAAGAATATTATTTGGGCGTTATGCGGCGTTTAAGAGAGCAAATTCGACGAAAAAGGCCAGATTTGTGGAAAGAAAATTCTTGGATTTTGCACCACGATAATGCGCCTTCGCACAAGGCCATCATTGAGAACGAATTTTTGACCAAAAACTCAACAAATACCATCGAGCAACCACCTTATTCACCAGATATGGCTCCAGACGACTTCTTTCTTTTTCCTAAACTCAAATTACCACTTCGTGGCACCCGTTTTCATTCGGTAGAAGACATAAAGGAGAATTCGCGGCGAGCACTGAACTCAATTCCGGAAAAAGCGTTTAAAAAAGGTTTTGATGATTGGATTATTCGCTGGCGTAAGTGTATCGTTTCTGAAGGAGCATACTTTGAAGGTGATCAAATAAATTTGGATGAATAACTAACATTTCGTGTATTATTGATCTTTTCCCGGTACTTTCTTGACAGAGTAGTATATAAAGCTATTACCGTGGATTGTTTTTACGTTTGATGCAGTGGCAATCGTTGCGTGAGACGGTATGCGTTTAGCGCACAATAAAAAATAATTTATTTTCATGTATTCGTATGAAGAATCTTATATAGAATATGTATACATAACTTACAAGAGATTTTGTGAATGGGCGAACCAATAAAAATGCCACTCTGAATAACCACCATGACTTGCATAGATTTGAGTACACCATATTCCCAGGGTGTAAGGAATTCACACATATGCCTTTACTTTTCCATTCTTCACTCAGTATCTGAAAAAGACAAGAAAAAGATCATTAGCATGTAAATATATCTTTCTGTTAAGTGTAATATTATTTTGTATATTTAATGTAATATGTGTTACATGATACATGGTGTTGATCATAATAATAAAGTTTTTTTTTATTATTATTTCAATATCTTAAACAATTTTTAATATTTATAAAACATACTTTTTACTTGTTGATCCCAAAAGTGTCAGTGTATTATTTGATACATAATTAATATAATCGTTGGTGTCTGTTAGTAATCATGTAGCTTCAGAATGACTTGACAACCTGAGGCCATATAGGTATTTGTTTTGTCGAGACGAAGGTTCATAGCTGTGCTAGGATCCAATATGGCGCTGTAGTCAAGTTTTTACCAAACCTTATATTTAACGCACCTCAGGCACAGATAGTGTATTATAAATTCAAAGGAACCAAAAAATATAGCTTAATCGTCCGTAAAGACACCACTGCTTTATCACAAATGAAACAAAGAGACACTCTACGCAATGAGAATTCAGTTCCTAAATTGGTAGAGTGAGGTAGTAGGTAGTGGCTAGCTCTATCAGTATTTGGCGCCTATAAGGATTCTGACTAGGTTTCATAATGACCATCGCAATACAGTTATAGCAGGACCTAACAGATAAACATGCCTTCCACTTTCTGAAGCACATAAAAGATTAAGACCAGTAAAGACTAAGGTTCGGAAACCGGTTAAATTTTCAATCCTGTTTGGCCATAAGTACGTATGAATTTAATATTTCCATTTCATTCCTTGTAAACTGGTATATGGAATGTTAACTGGAAATACAGTTCTTAGCATTAGTGTTCATTAACTGTTATTGACCTATATTTGTTTTGTTTCTTGAGAATTCTACCAATAGAATTTTATTTATTACAATAAACTACAACACAACTATTACATTATTATATGGATACAAATTACATTAAAATACAATACGATTAAAATTGAATATAAATTTATTTACAGATAAACACTGCATGCATATTTAGAAGACAATATATAGGTATATATAGGTCTACGTATTATTTATAAGACTCACATCGTATGAAATGAGTACAGTTTTTTTTATAAAACAAAGTTTATAAATTAGTCAAAGCATCTCTAATCTCTCTATAAAATCTATCTTGCGAGACAGACAAGATGTCGGTATTTACACTGCATTTGTTATATAACCACCACTTTCTGAAAACAGGGGATTAGAAACCTAATACAGTACGTCCTAATGGTAAAAGGAGTAATGGGGCCTCTGTTTTGTCTTGTGGGTATTTTCACTTTAGTTAAGCCTACACACTGGGTTTGAGTTAAATTGGTTTATTTCAGTTATAGAGCGAAATGCTTATCGGATTCGTTTTCAATCCGGTTTTCGGTTCCGAGCCTTGATGAAGACTCTGCCCTCTTATCTCTGAAACTACTGGAATTAAAATTATATAAACAGAGAAAGTAAAGCTTTATAGGAAAATTAATATAATAAAAGTTTTATAGATCTACAGAAATTGAGTTCAGTTTACCACTGGCACAAACTCAGACCTTAACCGATTTTTATATACATTTGTGCTGTATAAGAATGTTAATATTTGTTTAGTTAGTCTAGTATCAACATCAATAATTATGTTCAATTTAAGGTGAAAAAATATACCTTAGCTGTTATAACATTATATAACTTCGAGTTATTATAAGCCATCATAGAAGTATATTGGTCCTTCGTCATTGATATATTTTGTTGAACAAATACATTTTTCAAACTAGCAAATCTGTGACTCTCCGATGACACAAAAACAACTCTAGAACCTTTCCTCAATAATGGTTCCAGTAATATTGCTAGATACAAATGACTGAGATGGTTCACTTGGAAAGTGGTTTCTAATTTATCCTCGGTCTCTATGTACGGTAAACCAAAAACTCCTGCATTTAGAATTAGCATATCTAAATAACTGAAAAAAAGAAATGACAGTTGTATTGACATTGAAAATGATACATAATTGCAGGATCAGTTAGATTAATGTGAATATACATATATCATCCATTTCCATACCAATAGAGCAACAATAGAGGTATATTAGCGACACATCCCTAATTACGTATAGGGATTGTATTTTCCTATTTGCAGTAAGTAATTTTAATTATGGACATTTGTAAGTAAAATTACTTGTTTTGCTATTCTACATGTAACTGATTTATAATCAGTGATTTTATTGGTTATGTTTAACATATCACATATGTTATTTTTCTTCTAAACTATCTGCATATGACACGATGAGTCATTAATATCTTATCTCAGTGATGATAATAAACTGATAAGTTATGTATTATAGTACATAAAAGGAAAATACCACTCAAGGACTGATTATTGATTAATCACGAAATCTCAAAAATAATTAAAGCTAGGATCTAAAAATTTGATCTGATGATAGTGCGTTACAATATAGGAGATTTTTCGAAATTATCGTTTTATGTGAGAAAAGAAGAAAGAAGACTTGCAATTAGGGGGAGAGGTGTCTGTGCCTACTTTGTACTTTATCATTTAATTTTGATGAAATTTAGAATAGAGATATATTACGATATTGAATCAAAACTAACAATTCAATACTTTCACATATACATATTATATTTTACAAGCCGTTGCCTCGACTTCGTCTGCGTAGAATAAAATAAAATACCTATGTCCGACTCAGTAATCAGTAGATGTAGGGTTCGGTTGAGCGTCTGTAGACCTTTTCCCTTCTCAGAAACAAAAAAAAGATTCGTTACGTCGACCAAAATAGAATAGTAATGTATAGAGACTAAAGTGATGGTCCAAAGTGTTTGCCAGGAAAAGTAATTGATAAAAATGGCCCATCTATTTATACAGTTGAAGCTAGTAATGGTTCAATAGTGAATCGTCATTTAGATTAATTGATTAAAGTGTCCCAAGATCGGTCTGCTTCTGAAGATGAAAGTGAAAATAATAGATTGAAAGAAAACGAAAGCTCGTGAAGTAGAAAATCATAATGAAAGTATGCAATACGAAAGGGATGAATTGAGTCATGACTGTGATGAGGACATCATTGAGATACCAAGCTCGGACAAGTGGGCAGAGATTCTAGGAATTCCACAACAAGAAGAGTCAAATAGCTCTGACGGCAAGACAAAGAATAAATTGAATATTCACACTAAAACACTAAGGTGTTCGACTCTGATAAGTCAGAGACCATCGAGATCTATTATTTATGTTGTTTATTTAGTTATCGCTTGTTGATGTGTAGGATATTGGTTTTATACTTTTCTATTTCTGTTGATTTCAAATACATACATACATGTTACATACATATCTTCACGCTGTGTGTCTGAGGGGGTAGTCAGAACAGTTTCAAATGTTAGTTGATAATTCATTCATATGCCATGTATGAAAAGTTAATTGTTATTTGTTATAGGGGTATATTTTAAAAGTCTGTCAGTCTTGTCTCTGATCACGATCTAGTACGTTCATGTGTTCTTACATAAACTTATTTGTTTTAGGTACCTATATTTGTCTGAAAAACAGCATATCAACTTTTTTTTCATATTTTATCAACCCCTTTTATAGTGTCTCTTGCAATACGTGACATTGGCAGAATTAATATTCTTGTCGCATTAGAAGCCATCACTGAAAAATTGAATTGAATTGATCTAATATGTTAATACATTTAATTACAATTTATTTGTGTTATTGTCGCCCTCTATACGAGGTATCCTTCGGCTGGAGGAATCCTCAGGCGGTCGACCACCATCTGGCAGGGCGTTTTTAGCGCTCGCCGCAACGCGACCGGTGACGCTGTAAAAGCCACTAGAGCTAACAGCAAAGAGGGGTTTTCTTAGTCAGTTCGAGTCCGACACTACTCAGTCCGTGGGGATTTTTTTGACCTTTCAGAATACAAAAAAAAATGCAGCACTGTCGCCGTCCACCTCAACTCAAGAAACAACGTCGCCGTCCACCCTCTACCTACTCAACAACAAGAACAACAACAACAAAAACAGCTGCAATCGCCAACGAACCACCCGATTATAGTCAAATACCCATAAGCAATGTTAAATTATACTATAAAATGAATGCAAAAACTAAACTTAAACAACTATATGAAGAACCAGAAAACTGTAAATACACCAAGGCGATTATACCTAAATATGAAGACCTAGAAAAATATCTGCAAGAAGTAAAACCCAATTTCATAATCACCCAATTGCTAACTGGTCATGGATATCATAAATCATATCTATATAGATTTCACATCACCAATGACGATAACTGTCCATGCGACAACACTACATCCCAAACATTAAATCACTTAATAGAACATTGCCCACGATTTTCAAGTTCTAGATATACATACTTAAATATTGCACATAATTTACCCGATCCTTATAACCTATCACAAATTATTACCAAAAACTCGACAACCGAAGCTTATTTTAACCACATTACACAAATTATAACTCAACTGAAAACCTTTAATAAATAATTTAAATAGAAACAAATATAAGCAACATTAATAAGAAACAAACAATTACGTAATATATTCCTCAGTAAAGGCAAAAGCAAGGAGTATTCCATTAGCTCCGAGCTTTTGTGAAGTAATTCAATGAACCATTTACAACAAAAAAAAAAAAAAACCAGATCAAGAACACTCGCGTGTGTGCGGTTCAGTTCGCATGTGCTCAACGGCCTCGAGGCGATCGGGGATAGTATCCCAGCCGGGTCACACACAGAATAGTTCACAATTGTGAATCATAAACATATTGATTGGCATACAATATTTTTTTAAACAAATTAGGATAACAGTAAATCTACATATATATATCAATAAATATAGTTTAGTGTCAACAACCAATACAAGTAATGCAGGTTAAGAATGAATATAACAATAATCTTACTCTGAAAATAAAGTTTTAACTGCAAGAGCACACTTCCTTACACTTTGTAGAGATGTTAAATCTAAATAAATGGCTTTCAAATTATCTTCTGAAGCATTTGTGTCTTTGACAATGTTTGTGATAGCTTCTTGTGTTGCATTCATGTTTCGATTTGCAAAAAGAATTTTGCAGCCATGTCTTGCTAGTGATTTAGCTGTCTCATAACCAATGCCAGCATTCGCTCCTGTTATCAAAGCATATTTTCCTGACAAGTCTACACCATGGAGTACCTGGAAACAACAAAATAATTTTGCATAATAATTATAGTTAGTAATATTTAAAATTAATACTGTCAACATTATGGACACCATTTTTATTTTTATTTCACATACACGTGAGATTTTTTTATGAAAGTAGAAAATATTTAATACTTTATTTTAATTAAGTATGAGCTTCTATTTTTTAAATCTTCAGAGGAGAAATTGAGATAGACAAAATGAACCAGTTCTCTGGGAACGGGTTATGTGGGTCCCAGCATGTTGTCAAGGAGGTCCAGGATCTTGAACGCACTGAAGCCCTTCTTGCGCCGTACCGAAACACTTCTCAGGGGGACAGATACAGCGTAGAGGATCACATAAGCTGTTCTACGTGGGGTTGCATGGATGGACGACTGGAGCTCCCACTCCTTTCAGCCTAAAGGTCCCTTTAGTCGCCTCTTACGATAGGCAAGGACCACTGCCTTAGGCTTAGCTTTACAATATCTAATGCTTTTGACACTTGACAACATATATTGTTAACTAGGTTTTGGGAGCCAAAACATGCCTGTATTGTATAGACGGTGTTTACGGTATTAATTAACTTTCAAAAAGAAAGTTTCCCCATATGAAATCTTTTCTACCCAAAAATGACTTCTGACGGTAAGGTTAGAAGTTTACTAATAAACTTCGATGTTAAGTTTTTTTTTAACTATTCGAAAGCCTTCTATCAAAAGACAAATTCTGTAACTGACACCTCAGTAATACACATCATTAAGTATAAAAAACGTAACCAGTAGTAGTTATTGGTTCACTGAGTAGAAACAAAGTTGTGCCACAGATTAATTAGTTACTAACGTAAATTTGTACTATTGTTTTTGCTGCTGCCTTTTTTGCTTTGAATAAAAAAATAATGATATAGTATGGTTAGTTACATAATATGACAAGGTGTTATCATCATGACGTTATCGTCACGGTGTTTAAATCGAAACAATAAACATTCTAAACACAGGTCAAAATTTTACTTGCATTCTACTCCGTTATTCATGTTTGTGTTTTCATCAAAAGCACAGGAAATAGAAATGAAAACCATTTAGTAAATCATTACAATGTTTTATTATAATAGGGAGGCTAATATAAAGTCGTCAAATTACGATTTTCGTGGACTGAGCAGTATTATACCGACAAACTGGTATCGTCGTATACAGTAGTGTTTCTGGAGTAAGTATCACTTTCTCAGTTGGTAGTGTGGAGGGAGGAGCTATGACGTCACGAAGATGGCAATTCTTGGTTTAAATTTTATCAAATAACTCAGTAACTACTTAACCTATTTGAACGAATGAGGTGTCATATGAAAGGTATTAAAATGCCTAACAAAAAACGTCTAACAATCATAAGCATAGATTCAATATTTTAAAAGTTATTTGAATAAAAAACAAAAATTAAAAAGTGTAATTTTTTATTGTTTAAATAACGCGGTAAAAATGTCAATTACAATAAAAATGGTTCAAATAAAAAATCTTGGTTCGTTTTTCATCTTTAATGTACACTTAGAATTTTTGAAATCAGACAATAAATAAACTACGACAAGTTTTAAACGAAGGCGGCGCATTGCGCGGGTGCGGGCGCTCGTTCGCTGGACACGGTCGGCAGGGCCAGAGCGAGTCTACTCACGACAGTTTCTTGCAAACTAAGTTACATAAACTTTCAAACTTTCGCATTGTATTATAATAAACATACATATCTTTACGCTGTATGCCTAACTGGGTAGTCTGATAAATAGCGGAGAGTCAAGCTTCGTGGTCCTTAGATACTGCTTTAGCCTCCTAAAATCTCATCATTTCCTCACACATTTTCGCCTACATATCCGAAAGCTTTAGACATTTCCGCCAACTAACACTCTAGCCATTTGAACTTCGCAAGTCAGCTTTGGTTTTGCCCACGGGATGCAGACTGTTAGTCGCATTGCCTATGGAAGTAGAGGAGAGGTGGGGTGAAAAAGCAACAAGGTGGCTTACCTTTCAGGCCACTCAGGTAAGGGTCAAATTGTGAAGAAACCCCAGGAAAACAGAGGTCGCAGCAAAAGAGAGTGCACTGCCCAACAAATGCATAAGTTGTGGAGCCACAAAGATACCCGAGGCCACAGAAGCAAAACCGTGCAACAAGGCGGAGCTGCAGAAGGAAAAAGAGGCATCGACGAGTGGGGAGAATACCTCTCAGGCTGCGGACGTGCACTAACATCGCAGTCCAAAGCCTTTGAGAGGACTCCATTTCAGATGCAGCACACAAACACAATTCAGTAACACAAATGGACACAAACACACATAACACCACAAACCACACAAACACAAATAACACATAAAAAGCTTAGAATCTGTCAATTAAATCTTCACCTAGATTTTCATCTTCTATGACAAAAGTGGTGAATATAAGCCAAGGACTTGTATATACAAAAGCAATTATATTAAAGCAACAGGTTGTAACTACCAACTATTGTAGTGGAAGAGACTAAAGCCGTGAAGGTAGTTCTGGCAACATGCTACCTACAGAGCGAAGCTATTTTTGAACCACCCTCTGAAGAATTAGCAGAACTAATACTACGAACTAAAGTAAGGCATTAGGTAAGTTCGCTAGTGTATTTCAGGCTAAAATATATGCGATAATGGAATGTGCAACAGCACTAATAGACTCAATGACCTTAGTCAAAGAGAATATAATAATATACTCTGATAGTCAAGCAGCCCTCAAATCATTAGATAAACCGATAACTACATCTGCCTTGGTTGGGGAATGTAAAGCAATCCTTAATAAACTAGAAGAAAGAAAGGTTATCATAGCCTGGATCCTGGATCCCTGGACATAGCGGTAACTTTCATGTGACATATCTTTCGTCGAAATAGGTTAAGTAGTTATTAACTTATTTGACAAAATTTAAACCAAGAATCATCATCTTTGTGATGCAATAGCTCTGCCCTCTACCAACTGAGAAAGTGACAACATCGTTTTTCTCACTCAGGAAACACTACTGAATATGATGATACCAGTTATCTATATAATACTGCTGTCCCACGAAAATATTTTTTAAATTGTTTAGCCTCTACTATTACTAAAATGACAATCTAAATAAATGATAAACGTACCTATGTAATGTTGAATAAATGATTTATGACTATAATAGAAGAAACTTGATACATTCTTTATATTACTTGTAAACAAATAAATTGTGTGATACCAAACTAAGTTTTTGTTACATAGGTGCAAACTGAGATAATTAAAAAAAATTGATTTTTCTAGATTTCTAATGGCATAAATGAATGTGGACACAGATAAAAAATACCTGAAAGGCTGTAGATGAACTATCAAATCTTTGGCGAAAATCATGTATGTGTTTCTTTTCTTCCTTTGCAAATGCCAATCTTGGGTCTATATAAGTCTTACTTCCAGTTTCTTGATGCACATATAATGCTTTACCAGATTCGTCAATTGTTTTTGACCAACCAAATGGCAAATCTTTTGGTATTACTTTCTTTCGTCCAGTACGAGGATGAGTCCACTGAATTTTGTTTGTACATGTACTATAAATTAAAAAAGGAAAGTTACGTTTTAAAGTTCAAAAGTTTAAGTAGGTACCTACTCTCTTTAAACAGCTAGTTTCCTTTCCAACTTACTTCACGAAATAGACATTTCCATCTTCTGTCGGCTTCTCTTCCCATCCTGGAGGAAGTTCATCTTCACTATCAGAATCAAAGTTATGCATTTTTTTAAGAAACGTTGATTACAAATTTCACTTCCTATCAACTTTCTATAAAATATTGTTTATTCTTCTTCATTCTTCCATTATTCGTAGAATAAAACTATGTTTGAACTGGCCAGTACATTATTATTACATCTATTATTATATTTTCCTTAGCCTGTCAGTATAAGTAATTTTCTCAGTGGCCGGCATGGATCACAGAGTACTTTTGGCAGGGGCTTTTCACTTAGTACAAATTTGTGTCAGAGCATTTTGATATGGTATTTTTAGTTCGAGGACTCTTCAAGTGATGACGCTAGTGTGTTGGTTACAGTGTTTTGATAAAAATATGTACATTAATATTGAGGTAATGTAATTTGTTTGCAATAATAAATTACAACAATGACGGATGATATAATAAAAATACTTCACGAGTTATAATGAAAAGACATTAAAACCTACTTCTAGCAACACTGTAGTCATAAAATGGTAATTATGTAGTAACGACGGAGAGGCATTTTGCGTTTCGTTCATAAAAAAATTTTTTTCTTTTCGATTAATTGACAATTGATTATTTCGTTGAAGCAGTTTGTTTATTAGGAAATTTTTAATGATAAATAACGTTTGAAAATAATCAAAATAAAAGATATTTTACATACATCTAGATTCTAGGTTCCAAAACTTATTTTGTCTACTGCCCACTTTGAGTCATGCAGTCGATGTCTAAGATGCCTCCTAGCTAAATGAAATTACAAATCACCCCCCAGGCCTCTACACAACGCCCCCATTTTTTTTCTGGGTCTCTTACCGCCTCCTCTTAGGCCTGCAGTGCCCACAAGGGGGCGTTATCGCCCACTTTGGGAAAGACTGATCTAGATGATATGAAATTGTATATAAGATAATGTGAAATGAAACAAAATAGCGTGAAACGTAACGTTTGCTAATTAAATTTTTTTAAATGTTGTTTTATTTATCGCTTTCGTTGTGAGTTAAAATTTTATTTATTTTTATCTAATTTTTGTGGCTTTTTCAACGACTTTATGGACCCTGGAAAATCTTCTTTACTTTGTGACTGTGCTCTGTTTTTAACTCCTATGATCAAGTGTATTCATTGTTGACCCTGGATACTACCCAAGGACTTGATTTAAATATAATGGCTGGCTTTAATAGAATATCTGTGTCTCACAAAATGACTAAATTATTAAAGTATTAAATAAATGCTGTAAGATTACCAGGGGTAAGGATATATGTCCGGAACATATTTTTTTATCTGTGTCAACAAGGTGGATCTATCGAGAGAATTAAATGCATTTTTAGTTTTAAGTTTGTAAATATTAACATTATGTTATGCTGGTTTATGTTAATAAATGATATAGGTATTTGTATGGTAATAAAATATTATTTTAAAAAATTTTGTGTTTATTAAACCTACAAGAATCCAATAAAGAAATTAAATTGAGATGAGGACTATATTAGATGTATATTTATTTATATATAGATGTTGATATATACATGTCATTTAGTAGTTTGAGGATTCGTCACGGGATGTCGCTAAGATACCATGTGTCACTGACTACTCTATATCAGATGTGGGTAATGTACTTTGTGACTTTTGGCATGGATCACAGAGTACTTTTGGCATGGATGTTTTTTTTGTAATGGCGTGGCGCAAGTTGAGCGTGTAATATATAATACAACTCAAAAAAATACTGAAAACATAAAATGCATTCCGTATATAACAAAATTAAATTATAATAATTAGAAACATGAATTTGTAATGTACACTTAGATATATACGTGTAGAATAAATTTAAAAATAAGAAACTTGTATTAAAATTCGTAACTTCCGGTAACATTAAATTGTGTGGAGATTTGATCATTGAGGGTAAAATAAAACATAATGTCATTTTGTGAAGTAATGGCGGTGAAAAGATCACGATATGGGTATGAGAGGACTGCAGGGTCACTCTTGGTATACCAGTGGCCGCGGCAACACCACAACGAGCTAAGTAATTTATTTTAATATATATTAGTTATTATTTTCGATGTTAATATTGTTGTATTTTTATTATAATCTTATTATGTATTTGGCTTGTGCTTAAATTGCTAGAAATCACTTATTGACTAGTAATTTAGATAGTTCGCAATGTTGATTTCATAAATACTGTGTAGAACGATTAGAATGGTATTGGTACCGTATTTAGATATGTCAATACAACTTTGTGTTTGGGTCATAACGACAATTAAGCTGTATCGTTTGTATATGATAGATGTTAACAGTGATGTAGTTTAATAAACTATAAATTATGTACTACGTAATTAAACTGGATGCATAAGAGAATTGGTTTATTATTTACTATAATTACATTCAGTTTTCATGATAAATGTGGGTACATCTTAGAAAATGGGGAATCTTTTATTTAATTAATAATTAGCACACTCTCGGTGGTCGAGGGTTTTTATTTTTTTGCTTTAGTGTACGTAAATTCTAACAAGCGCATTTGCCAACAATAATTATAAAAACGGGGAAAGGTTGATAATTAGTAACAAGGAATTTTGTACCATTTTTATTATATTATTACTATGTATTTACTTTTTTTTAAATACAACAAATCGGAGCGAGTAAAGTAGTCTTGAGATTCGATCCACTTCAGAAACTTCTTGTTATACCTTTTATCATTTTGCATCATTTTGCTACCGTGGACGGTAAAGCCGTGGCGATAAAAACGTGACACGGAAAATTATAAAAGCGCCCATTGTCAGGATAACAACTTGACGGCTTGACAAGTTTATTCATTTAAGTTTATCACAGATTTATAAATGGAAGCAGATCAAACTTAATTCACTCACACATTAGATACCGTGTAAGCACTGTCACTTTCATTGTAGTTTAAAGTTGTATATCTTTATCCTTTTCTTTCATTTGTTGCAACACAATGGCACACGTAGACAATTCCGAAAACGTGGCATCCGCCATCTTCCACTTAAATCAAAATAAGCGGAGTATAGCGTCTGTTTACTTGTGTCGTACATCACATGTCCGATTATCAAATATTTCTTGGTGTATAAATATTATTTTGGTTGTTTAAAGTGCAAAATATGATACAAAAGTGTTGTACCCCCAATAGTTGCAACGCTTCATACAGAAAAGCCCCGAAAATCACGTTCCATCGGTAAGTAAATCTGATGTTGCGAATTGTTTGATTACTGCATTCAGTTAGCTGATATTTTTGTATTTCCTGGCTCCGACACTTAAATATGTTGCAAACTATTAAAATTAAAGTTTCCTGATATTGTATAAGGTTTTTTTCATAGGTTTTTTATTGTTTTGTATCAAGTACCTAACCAATTTTGACATTATTAGTACTTGTACCTTAAAGAGGGCCGAATTCAGAGAAAACTGAGTTTCGTAATAAAATTAAATATTTACGGACAGGTACCTAAGGTTAAGCAACTATCTATTTTTTGCAACTATCTTTTGATTTTGATGTATACCTTGTTAATGTCGGGTTTCTAAAGGATGAAAATCTTCAAATTTTTTGGTTAAAGAACTACATAAGAAAGGCTACTTAGAACAAACTGGCAGCCCAATTCTGGCGGTGTTTTGTGCTCAAAACATTTTGAACTCCATTTATTATGTTAAAGAGATACCTGTAAAACCCTGTTGTTATTTGACCATGAAATTTAACATACCTATTAAAAATGAACATGCTATCACCAAATTAATCTCTAGTCGCTATGCTAAGCTGAACCTGGGCCAGTGTTGTTTAGAAAAAAACCAGTTCTGGAAGCCATACTTCATAATTACAAAATAATTTTTAATTTATTTATAAAATAATACAACTGTCTTGCTTCAGGTAATCGAAGATGGACTTTATTATGCATAAATTGTGTGTTCACATGTAAAAGCGGTGAAAACAAATATGGATATCGCGAGGCGAATAATGACAAACCTACGATTACTTGCAATGGTAATCCTTAGCATATCTGACATTCTGTACTAATTACTTCTGGCACACATTGAAAAACAGTGAAATGATGTGTTTGATGCACATCTATAATGAGTTCTTAGATAATGTAATAAAAAAAACAATCCAATTAATGAATAAAAGACTGAAAACATTCTTTGTTTTATTGTGTAAGCTATTTTAGTTTTATTCTCAATGTGATCGATCACCCATCGACTATCTCCCGATTTCTTTTAATTTTTGAGTTTTATGCGTAGTTTAGAGAAAATAATAATCAAAAGACAAAGTATAGCGATGAAGAGTTATTTAGTGTTTTATAAAACATTCACTGACGCTTATCTCCTTGGAAAAATAGTTAACGATAACACTCGTCTGATATAAAACTTGTTCTATTTTCTCATAACCAAGTCTCTAACACTTACACTAAAGCAATGGTAAGTAGGCTTTACTGGAGTTACAAAGGACTGTTAAACGAAATTCCTCTCACTCGCACACAACTGTAACGTACAATTAAAACTCCTAAAAGCACAAAAAATAGCAAATCTAAATTTTGAATAAATTGTCAACCACGCTTCTTTTTTCGCGCCAAAAAGTCTAAATTCAAAACTTTCACTTGCCTAATTATCAACTTTTCCGACTTAAAAATATATCGTTTATGTCATTAAACTTCATGTACCCACATAAATCAAACCGCAAACAAAGTCATCACAATGTACATGCGGCCCAAGACCAGCAGCGCACAGCCGTCAGGCCTCATGTATCGAATGAACAATCATAATATTGTATCGTGGAGCTATTGGGAACGCTCCAAATTACATCCTTCATGTGACAAATACAATCTACAAAAAGAAGGAATATAATAAAGTAATAATCTCTAATACTAGTACATTACTTAGTTAATTTAATTCTTATTTTATCACATAAAAATATAATTTGGGGTTTCCCAAATAGTCCGAAATAGCTCGAAGATAATACGCAGTATAAGCAGCCACACCTTAATTCGGGCCTGAGTTCTGCATGTGTGTGAGTAATATTTGTTAGTGTGAATTTGCCACGCATTTTGTATCAATGGGTATAGTCTGCTTCCATTTAAAAGTCTGTGCACGTTAGACAATCGCGTGGAATCTGGAATCACTGTGATCACAAATTAGTAAGATTGTGTCTGTTGTGACTTTTACTTGATTTGCAGAAAAATTGATTTGTTTTTACTTGCCGCACAACGGCTTAACTACATCTTTCGTACAGTCTGCGAACAAATGTAAATATTAACAAAATATAGATAATCGACTAGATTATGTTGAAAACCCGCTAATAGAATTAAAATCTATAATGGTAGGTAGTTGAAAATTAATATACCTACTTACGATGAAATTTCCAATAATAACTGTTTACTATTGACGTTTTTTGTTACAATTCTTTCAGTCATTGATTAAGAATTATTTGGTTATAAAATAATATTCACATCACTTTGGTAAAATCACAAACTAAGGAGATGATACTAGGTAAAGTTTGGTAGAAAAACCTTTTTTGTAAATATAAGATCATTGTAGAAAAATTTTCAAAAGCATGTCATTTATGATTAGTTACTTCTGTCATGCTATCGTTGAATTGTTTATCAAATATGTTACATTTATAACCATTCCTATGGTTTTAATCTTTAAAATAATAAATAGCACGTAGGGTCACAGCTATTAGTAACATTGTTCATTTAAAAAAATAAAATTTCAATTAAAAATATTTAAGATCAAATACTACAAAAATTATGTTCAGAACGTACTAGTGAATTTATAATGTACTATAGACAATTTGTCTTGGGGCATACAGAATACAAAGTACTCGGTTCATGCTCGATTCATTACCCCGACATGGTTTAAAGGAGACACGATATTACGTGGTTTACACGTGATAAGACATATGGGCGAAATCTATATTGTCGTTGTGAATTAGCCGATAAAAATACGATAAATGGACCACCTCCGAAGCACGACCTACAAAACAAAAAAGAACCATTGAGATCAATTCATAATTGGCAGAGTAATCGCGTAATAAATATACAAAAAAATATATATATACAATCGAATTGAAAACCTTCTTTTTTTGAAGTCAGTTAAAAATTTACCACTTGTATTTGTAGGAAGCGTCGCCATTCGCTATTACATCCAGAAGAGGAAAAATCTTCCGCTACTTCAAAAACAGAAAATTCTGCCGAAAGTACTAGTACTTCGGCTAGCGCTTCTCCAGTAGTCTCATGTTTGTCAACTCGTAAAGTACCCAGATATGGACAGGTTTTACTAGCTACACTTCTAGTAAATGTCGAGTCACAATTTAGTGGAAATCATAGCTTTATTAAATCAGTGAGTGAGCTATGAGTTCGTGGACGAGTGAGACGGTATTTTTGGTGGTTAGCAAATTTAATTCATAAAACATATCGAAACTTAAGTTCACGACGTATAAATTGAATACAAGTATTAACCAATCAGTGTTTGCCAATATTTCACTAAGAACTAAAGGTAAAATTTAAATGCAAGTGTGGAAAAATGAAAATTAAAAGTTTGTAACTGAACGTCACTATCAATATTGTTTGTGACATTGTGAGTTGTTATAAAATTAAACTATTTTTTCAAGTACCCACATAAAATTCTTTACTCGACTTCACTTATATTGCATGAATTCGCAATTACATTTTGGCGAGATTCTGGTGCTTTTGTTTATGCGTTTGTTCTGGTGCTGAGACTGGTCGGGGCGACACTCTGAAATCCTTTTAATAGGCCTGTTATACACTATTTGATCATACAAACATGTCGAATCGTCGAGGGAAAGCGCAGCTTCAGTGCGGTGGATGTCTAAAAGATATTAGTGACCGGAACTACCTAAAATGTAGTATGTAAAATTGTAAGACTCCGTATCATCGTGATATTTGCATGGGAACCACAAACATTGAAGATTTGCGCAACTGGATCTGTCCTAAATGCCATTGCAGCACGAAAAGGGCGGCGACAATTCACAAACTCCCATTAGACAACAGGTTACTGAGGCAGTTAATGTCACACATCAATTGAAAACTACGACAGAACTAGCTAAGGTACCCGATGGCCGGAGTGTAGATGGCGAATCCAACCCCACGCGCAAAGACTTCAGGGAACTTTTACAGAAACTCCTCTTCTTAGACAAGATGTAGTTGGACTGTCGGAACGAGTAAACGCGATCTCTGTATCCCTAGTTTAATGTAATACAAGGTTCGACGAAGTATCTGCTCAGATACATCAAAATAACAATCGAATTAAACTGCTCGAAGAACGAGCAATGGAGGTCACTGTGCTGAGGTCACGTATCAAAGAGCTGCAGGACTAATGTCACACATAGGAGCAATTGTCCTTGCGGAATGAAGTTGAGATAGTAGGAGTTCCGGAAACAAACGGTGAAAGTTTAGTTCATCTTGCAATGGTAATTGGCTCAAAAGTTGGATTCAACATCCAGGAGACAGATTTAGATTAGGTTACTAGAGTTGGTCCAAAAAAAACCACTAGGGACGGAAAAAAAATCTACCTCGGCCCATTCTTGTGAGATTCAGACAGAGATTGAAAAAAGCTGAACTGACAAAGGCAATTAAATCTAGAAGAAATCTTACTATTCGTGACCTTGATATGGGCGACAAGATGGCGAAGATATACATCAATGACCGTTTAACCCGTGAGAACCGCATATTATTTCGCGAAGCTCGTATTTGGGCCAGTGAATCGGGCTTTAGATATTGCTGGACTCAAAACGGATATGTCTATGTACGCAGACAAGAAGGAACGTCAGCAATCCAGATTAAGTCTTACGAGGACATTGTGGCGAAACTCAAAACTTCAGTCTCAGCCTCCTCGGTCTTGGATACCGGCAAAACCCAGGAAGCTACTCCCTAAAAACTACATGTTTTACTGCGAATTATATTACATGCACTGCAACTTTTCTAATGTAACTTTGAAATATTATGTATTATGTAAAAAACAGCAAACTTCCTACTACCCCTCTAATTTATCATATCTTAATAACTTATATATCTTAATAGTAATTTATAATAATATCTTAAATTACGTTTATATATTATATGTAATACAAGTAATATATTTATTTATTAATATATTTTGTATTCTTGAACAGAATTTTGATGTGGCTTCTCATTTGTTTATAATATTATGTCTAATATTGGTTAGCGTGACACAATCGCCTCATGCTGTATTTTTTATCAGCGTAAAAGGTCATTATCACAAATGGCCATCTTAAACATTGAAGCTGATATTGATGAGACAATTTCTGTTCCCTGTCACGCTCTTCAATCTCTGGAATCATGTAAACAACATTTAAATCATCAGTATGACTTCAAGGTTCTGAATTTTAACATTAGAAGTCTTCAGAAAAACTTTGATGCTTTTTGTGTAGCTCTTAAAAGGATTGACATTATTTTCGATGTGATCATTCTCACAGAGTGTCATCTCGGTAGTTGCTCAGTGGTTAGGTCTTTGTCTGGTTTCTCACATTATTGCTCTAAAATTATTCATAATCAAGCTGGGGGGGTCGTTGTGTATGTTAGGAATGGTTTACAAGTAACCGTAAGCGAACCCAACATAAGAGATGCTGATTGCATTGCTCTGAATATTAATCAGTCACACTTAGTCCTTGGCATATATCGTAGTCCATCAAAAAAGAACATTGAGGATTTTTTAGTGTCTCTCGGGGCTTATATAGAAGGAATTAAAAATATTTCTAGCGTTATTTTCGCTGGAGACCTAAATATAGATACCTTAAAGCATTCCGATGATGCAGTTAAATATATGTGTCTAACAGTAGAACTGGGATTAAAATCGGTTGTATCTACTCCTACTCGTGAGAGAGCTTGCCTGGATCACATTTTTGTGAGAGTTGAGACAACTGCTATAGGTTTAGTGTGTAGTGCAGATACAACGGATCATGATGTGGTTATGACAGGAATAAAATTAAAATTAACGAAACAAAAAGGAAAACGTATTAGAACCGAAATCGACTATAAAGCCATTCAAAAGGAATTAACGAATACCGACTGGTCTGGGATACTGCTCTCCACCGACATACAATACGCAGCGAATAAATTAACAAATGTAATTACTGATGTGGCTAGAACTAATACGCGCTCAATTGCTGTTAGTAGGTCGAAATACAATAAAAGCAGTTAGATTACTCCTAGCCTCATTAAATGTATGAAGTTTCGTGATAGACTTCATTTGAAAGCTAGAGCAGATCCACAAAATGCAATGCTTCAAATGATGTACAAAAAATATCGCAATTTCCTTGGGAATCTTCTTAAAAACCTTAAATCACAACATAATGAAAAAAAACTTGAGGAAAGAAAAAATAATCCACGAAAACTCTGGAGTACAATTGCTGAGGTATGTGAACTAAAAGTTCACAAACAAGAAAGTTTGGAACTGTTAAAAATTAAGGATATTGTAACGGAATCTTTAACTATATGTAATGACCACTTTGCAAATGTTGGACTCAATCTTGCTAACGACATTCTCAAAGTAATGAATAAATCTGAAGAGCAGTTAGCCGGGGAGATTAGTATTTCCTCTGTTTCGCCACATTCCTTTTTCTTCCACTTGTTATTTATTATAAGTTTAATGTATTGAATAAACTATTTTCTTTCTTTCTTTCTTTCAGTGCTTCACCTACAAGCACCTACAAGCGACAGGTTCGCTTCACTCGCTCGGCTTGCGAGTTGTGGTAAACATACTAATCTAAGCTATCCAAAAAGAGAGTTCTTATAGGGCAGATTCTGATCTGGCGCTTCGCCGGCCGCTTGATGTGATGCAACCCTTTAAATCTTGAATACTAATAGCGAATGCCTTGTGTTATAAGTGTATTGTCATGTTGCATAATTTTACAAAAACATTTGCAAATTTTTACCCAATGTGAAACAATCGGAACCTTAGCCTGCATTTGTCTTCACGATTTCCTCCCAAGCATCTATTATCGCCATTATTAATTAATGTTAAATTAAATTAAAGTTTTAGTGATTAAAGTTGTAACCATAATTTTATTGTGAAAACTATTAATTTTAAGTTTACCATAATTTTGTTACAGAGACTATTAATTTTAAAGTGTACAAATAAAGTGTAAAGTGTACAAATGTACAAATAACAGAGGCTAAATACCTTTAATGTCCGTTAGTCTTCATGGTAGTGGAAGTCTGAGGTGGCTTCCGGCGCCGTAAAGCCACAAAACGGAAGGTAGTCCACTTATCAACTTCCTAACCTCTTTGCTTACCACTTTAAGAATTATATAGAAACAATATAATGCAAAACAATCAAATACCAATTCCAGTCGGCGAACACAACATAACATGTGAACACGACACGGCATAATTTCTTTTAGATTCAAAACAAAAAAGGTAATTGAGATTTGCAATTAATGGTCCAAAAACTTTCCCTTTTTTTATCACAAAGCGACCGGCCTTTTTTAAGACTTCTCCATAACAACTCAATACACACACTAAAATTACCCACATACAAAAAAAAATGAACTAAACCGGCGCTGACGGGACAACTAGCGTCATCTGTTGGTATCGAGAGACAATAAAAACCATGTTTTATTCCTTACGTAATTATATATACTAGTAGGTAGGTGATTATTTCCAGGAGTTAGGAATTGCGCAATTGTACCAACTCCATCGAGGTATATAATACTCACAGACTTATAATACTTCTTTAACTCCATTCACTTTCACTGCGCCGGATGTGCCAGCATTGTCAGGATGACAGCTTGTGAAGTTTATTTAATTTATAGAAAATGTTATTTTACATAGCAAAATATATTATTTTAAATGAATTCTTATTTTTTTTACTGGCAATAATTATTTTATAGCGTCTTAAAATTTTTTAAAGCTAATATCGATTTATTGAAGGGATAACATTTTATTGTACCTATGACATTATATTTTTTTTAGAAATTCATTGCAATTTTGTCTATATTTTCACCAATTTTGAAGTACCGTTAAATGCATCCCTTTTTATTTTCGAGAATACTAGTAAATAATTATTTCATTACCGAGTCATTAGCTGACATGAATTACTCGTAACACTGATAGCGCGAGGTTGCTTAACTGTAGCTAACTGTTTTACGCGGGGTTACGCTGAATGAGATAGAGACAGGAAAATTTCTAAAAACACGGGAAATTAACGCGATTACCTTTTATTTTCTCTTGACGTTTCGGCAGAGTTTCATCGGCCGTGGTCTCAAGTAAACTGTCGCAGCAAGCTTCACTCCGTGTCAGAGGCAGATTTTATTTCATCTACCCCCGATATTTGTAAATAATTATTAGGGTTCCTACACACAACACTCACGGTGTCCACACACTGAACCGGATGTGAAAAACGAGGTTTTGTCATTTGAATCACAGGATTCCACGCTGTTGATAAATTGTATCCGCTTTCCCGATTGAAATTTTTGTGTCTCTTGATTCCAATTGCTTCACGCACGACTCTTGGATAAAAGTGGCGATCAGTGGAAAGGACTTGTGGGCGATAAAATTCTATCCAATGATTCGTATCCGATTGGAGATGTTCCGCTATCGCTGATTTGGTAGTTTGCTGGTTTTTTACAGCTGCAATGTGTTCCTTAATCCTTTCAGCAATAGTCCGCTTCGTTTGGCCAATGTATGAGCTACCGCAACTGCAATCTATTTTGTAGACCCCTGGTGTCTGCAACGGTAAGACATCCTTGTTTTATCTCTGTCTGTCATCTCTGTCCTTCTTTTTAGACCGCCTCAAAAAGAAGGACAGACATCCGGACGTGAGCAGACAACCCGCCTATATGCCTTATGTGAAAGGAGTGACGGACAAAATAGAATCTATTTAAAAAAAGTATTCCATCCATACCGTGTACACACCGGGAACTAAGGTAAACAAAATAGTGGGCACACCGAAGGATGTCTTACCGTTGCAGACACCGGGGGTCTACAAAATAGAATTATCGATAGAATTTTATCGCCCACAAGTCCTTTCCACTGATCGCCACTTTTATCCAAGAGTCGTGCGTGAAGCAATTGGAATCAAGAGACACAAAAATTTCAATCGGGAAAGCGGATACAATTTATCAACAGCGTGGAATCCTGTGATTCAAATGACAAAACCTCGTTTTTCACATCCGGTTCAGTGTGTGGACACCGTGAGTGTTGTGTGTAGGAACCCTAATAATTATTTACAAATATCGGGGGTAGATGAAATAAAATCTGCCTCTGACACGGAGTGAAGCTTGCTGCGACAGTTTACTTGAGACCACGGCCGATGAAACTCGGCCGAAACGTCAAAAGAAAATAAAAGATAATCGCGTTAATTTCCCGTGTTTTTAGATATTTTATAATGCAGCGCGAAAGTTTAAAAGTTTATATTAGACAGGAAAATTTATTAGATACATGTTATTATGGTTCCATCCATTATATTTTTTGGTGCGAGGTGGTATATACAGCATGTCAGTGGTACCTGTGGTGGTGGATTACGTGTCATTCTATTTTACTAGCGTTTACGACAATTGAGCCACTTTTTTTTTTAAATGGCACCGTACGTGAGTACATTGCCAACGTCAAGTAAAATGAGAAAACAATTCAGTAGATGATTAGCGCATTTGCCAATGTCACGCATTAACACAAACTAGTATACAGACACAGAATAAGTAGAATTCATGTAGAATCACAAGTAAATTAGTTCTTTCTTATCGTAAAACTCCTCCAGTAAAGTGATAGTAGGCTTTACTGAAGTTAAAAAGGACTTCTTGGAATTGCGCGAAAACTTCAGCTACACATGTTTATATAGATCTCCTCCATTCTTGTCACTTACACAGAACTTTAAAACACAATATACTATCACTGTTGTACTTTAAAACTCCTAAAAATGTAAAAAATAGAAAATCTAAATAAAATGACAACCTCACTCTCCCGTTCCCGCCAAAAAGTCCATTGAGCCACTTGTCTAGACTCAGATCGCTTCTTATTTACGACAGACAGCAGACGGGGAACATCACTGTGAGCTGTGATATCATAGCCTTATATTTCTCTATGTCGTAGTCGTAGTTTTTCTGGCTCAAGCGAGGTGGAGCAAGCACAGGAGCAAAAATCGAGCAACGTAGTTGAATGGATACGTGCCTAACATGTCATAATATTAGTAAGGTCGTGATATCTACTGTGATAGCGAAAAATATATTTTGATGAAATGAAACGAAATGTATCACATAAAACATAATCCATTTATTCTTATTGTGTGAGAAACATGTTTATTCACTTTAATATTTTTTAGGTATTCACATATTATACAAGTATATAATTTTATTTCATACATTTCAATCATTGAATTATATTTTCAATAGGTAAAATTGCGAATATCTTTTTCCAATATATCACACTATTATTAATTTCCAGTATATCACAAACATAGTACCTACTTGATTCAATTCTACGTCTATAACATATTTAATTATATATAATATATTTTACAATTTTCGGTCACAAATTCATAATTGTGTAATATGGTGATTACTACGTAGGCTTATCTTTATTTTTATGGAATATTTTATCTTCAGGGTTTTCTTTGCAGCCTCCCACCATGCCATGCCATGCCATGTAATTTACTACTGACCAATTTATTTTTAATTCTCAATCTATCGCTGACACAAATCATTCCAAGCCGAGACAAATTAGAAACAATCATTTTTTAAACTGACTCGACCGGGAATCGAACCTGGGACCTCTGGCTTATCATCTTTGCTTAGCGACTGCGCTAAAGAGTGCGTATTTCTACCAAAAGGTAAAGATGATGTATTTTGATTTGATTTTGGTAACAGCAAACATAATAAAGCGCAAACTGAAAAAGAAGACCCTTCGATATAGTACAGAAAAATTATGTGAGAGCTGTGATAAGGGCAACGACCTGTAAGTACCTAAATTAGTGATAATTTGTGAGCCGTGAGCGAGTCGGTGGAGTGTATGTTAAAGAAAAAAGCGTATATTTTATATTAGTGGTCGAATTTCGTCTACTGGGCGACCACTAGTTATGATTATTATGTAACAAATGCGTTTATCAAAAATAAACAATATATAACATCCACGTCCGCCTATTAATCTATAGTGTAGTGTAAAGTAAATATTAAGCGCATAGTATAAACCAAATTACCTAACTTTAAATCCCAAGATTTCAATCTAGTGAGATTGACATCTTGGGATTTATAGTTCGCGTATTTTAAATTGGTTAAAAATAAAAAGAGGAGGGTTGAACTTCGTATGAAACTGATTTGGAAATGAAATTACTTTGAAATCGGGTATTGCTTACTAATAATAAGAAGCATGTTTTACATTTTTGTAAAATTCCACTTGTTTTTAGGATATCTGTCTGTTTGTGTCTTGATTTACGTACACATCACAAAACTAAACACAGTAATTCCCGGCTTAAATAAGTACTGGGCTGTGCGTATTATAACCATTACACTATTTTTATGGTAAAGTGGGCTGGGTCATATTAAACTCGAAAAATTTAATAAGGTGATAATCTGTAATCCTCACGAAATTGTGGTTTACAGGGAGCCAGTATAACAGTGTTTTTCTGTCTCCAGACCAGATAAAGCGACCGTGAGTATGTGTAGCAATAGCTAGGAATTTTTTCTAGAGAAGCAGCCGGCTAAGTGATCGTCAACCCCGATCAGCTTCTCTGCCACCGCAACATTTCTATTTCAGTAAATTCTATGAATCAATTTTATTTTCAGTAATTTAATTCTTATGCGACTATTTTCTAATGTGATATAGGTGTGTGACATTTCCGATTTTCGATTTCGATGTGATTTTTCTAGTGTGGACGATTCTAGGTTGGGTTACCCTCTGCCATGTCAGAACATAGGCTGTATAAAACTGTATAATACTTATTATCATTTTATGCAACTCGTGTGTAATTTAAACTTTGTTTAAATACGTACGTAGGAGTAGTCCTCCAAAAGTGTAGAAAGTCGCCTCACAAGTGGCATTTATTAAGATACCGGTAAGGTTCGCACCGACTACAGATCCTGATCGGCCAAGCATCATCGTCAAACTCACTGCCATACCTCTGCAAAAAATAGTCATAACGTTTTTTTATGATTTAAAGATCGTTGCTAATATACCAATCCAGTTCAACCAGCACCGCTTATCTTATTCGTTTTCCATACAAATAGAGCAGCCCATTTCAACCTGCCCACCGAATTTTATTGAGTGGCTCGGCTTGTTAAAAAACTTATCAAGTCTCGAGCAAGTAACTTATCGTTACTTTTAACATACAATTATTATTCTTATCGATGACATTTTACCAATAGCATGCAGTAATCACAAGCCTCATCTAGATAAAGTTATTAAAAAGTGTACACAATTTAAAGAACTCATGTCTTTATTTAATTAATGCTTAAACTTATTTTTTGTTTCTTTGAATCGTTACTGTAACGTGTTATTCACAAGCTATCTGTATGCAGATAGCGAATGAACCACTCCATTACAATTCGCCTACAAAACGCCGGCCGGGATTCGTGAGTGAACCGAGCATTGCTCGCAAGTGGTTCGGGTTCGCGTAAGATTTGGTAACAAATAGGCAGTCTATAATTCAACTACATTAACTGAGAGGTGTCAACTAGCCATCGCGTCGTATAGCACTCACCTCGTTGAGAACGGGTGGTGCTGATCAAATGTGAAAGTTGACTTCAATTATAACCCAGATAGCATATGGGTTGCTGCAAGCTTGATTTTGTTTATTGTAGATTGCCACGTTAAATTTTTGTTTGCCAGGCCAGTTTTTGACATTTAATGATTAAAAACTGCTATAAAAAGTTTTTGTCAATATTGCTGTAATCTTGTTATTTTTAGTAGGTATCAAGTTTGTGTTTATAATTTGGTACCTTTGTATTACCACACAATTGCTCTCAGGTACAACGATGGAATGTAATTCCAGCAAAAAACACTGTTATGTCAACATTGTGTCTTTGTCGCATGGTAACTCAGAAGCCTAATTTTTACTTGCTTCAAGTATATACAGTTACATGGCAAACTTGACGCACGCCTGGTTTAAGTTTAAATTATCTGGGAATTCCCGTTAAAATCTCACTATAAATAACTTCCATATCGATCTCGGAGATAACAAAAACAGAATGTGCCAACTCAGCTACATAACTACTTTCGCTGGTTTCTTTTATACCACGAAGGTGACAATCAAGCATACGGTCCACCAGAGTTACGATAGCCTATAGACACCTGCGACACTAGGAATATTGCGCATTTGCGACTCAGTAAAAACCTTTTGACGCCCTTTTTGAAGAACCTCATGCTGTAGCCTCTTGGGAAAACTTCAACATGGAGCTCATTCTACAACCTCGAGGGAGAAAGCTCCTCTGAATAAATCGAAATGTTCACGACCATTTCGGTTCCAAAGTGTGAGGATGAAATCCCTGCCGGTGGCGAGCGGTGCGGGCTGGTTGTATAAGTGAGCCGTGGTATAAAAACTTATTATCTATAAGAAATTGGTTTGCAGGTGATGAGATAGCAGCCTGGCTATGTTTTATTCTGCTTTGCCTTGTGTGAGCCCATAAAATGGCGTTTAGGTGTAGATTTTACTATATCTTCTACTTCAACCTCAAAAGAAACCTCACCTCATGGGATGAATTTATTCTTTAATGTTAAACATAACAAAGGTTTCAACTCACCTCAAGTGCGTTGGGAATATATCCACGGAAAATGCATTAATAGGTCCTATGCCCACAGCGGTAATTTGGAGGACTGACAATAACACAGCAAAAATTATATCGTGAGTTATAAAGTTTATTGAAATACAAAATGCACCAAGAATTATGTACATGAGGATAAGCAGAGCTTTCTTGCTAATAATTTTTAAGCTCATGCTGATAGCTAACGCTGTGGCTGCACAGGAAATGTTAGCCACAGAGTTCACAATAAATGTCGTTTGTGCGATTGAATCGTCACATGTGTCATCTACAGTCGTCTGCAAAAAAATATATAAGTATTGTATAAACATCAATATTCCAAGACACGACCTTTCCGGCTTCAAAGCAGTTTGAAGTAAAAGGAAACGAACTTTTCTAAATTGGAGTCGGAGCAATACTGAGAGCTCCCCCGGATATATTCAAAACTCATAATAATAATAATAACACAAGCCTAGTACGCAGTTTTGGGTCACACATTTGCATTAATTGTTGAGAGGATTTATTTGCGAAAGAGAGTATTTATCTGTATAGTGATAAGATGCTTATATGGTTATATTATCCAAACGCCGGTTAATAACATTCACAATGATGTATTTTATATGAGGGTAACTACTTTCTGGCCTACCGAGAATTACACCTTTATATATTTACATAAAATTTTAAAACTATTTATTTATAATTTAAGCATTTCTCGTCAATCATAAGAAATAAGTAACATTTTTTAAATCGTATACTTTGCATGAAATTTTTATTTAATGCAAAGTATGAGGTCCCAGATAGCTGAGGCTCTTATGAGCCCTAGGCCATCGGGGCCTCGCAATAGCTTTGACCGCCATTGTTTATTTTTGTATGTATGTTACTTAAGTATGCTAAACAAACCTCATTCAGACTTTCTGCTATAACTTGGCAGGCCGTACCGCCACCGCTACCACTTAACACTCGGTTCAATACATCTGGAACCCACATGAATAAGCCATTTAATCTGGAAAAGAGAGGCGTATATGTTTGTAATTGTTTATTAAATCATTGAAATCAATTGATCTCTAATCGCACTAGAAATTATTTTTCATTCAAAATGGGTACCTACTGCCTAATACAAAACGTTCTAATACTTTTCTTTCTGCATACATCACACTTCTGAAGTGTCTTTAGCCGAGTATAAACTTTAGTTCTGCTTTAACAAAAATAAGCAAAGGCGGGGTCGCACTTTCCTTTGAAAATCCGCCTAACTGCAACAAATCAAGGTCTTTAGATTTTTAAAATAAACGTGTATTTTAAAACCATGTATAGCAAGCATTTGAAATATCAGTTTGGTGTAGGAGTTTGTTGTTTGAAATATTAGTAGTTGAACTATGGTAATTTCATATAAGTTTTTTGAAAAAGGCGTAAATCAGTACCTACATAAAATATAAGCTTGCAATTTGAACGTGGGGAACTCTTGGTTTAAAATCCTTTAAAATCCGCCTAACTGCAAAAAAATCAAGGTCTTTAGATTTTTAAAATAAACGTGTATTTTAAAACCATGTATAGCAAACATTTGAAATATCAGTTTGTTGTAGGAGTTTGTTGTTTGAAATAATAGTAGTTGAACTATGGTAATTTCATATAAGTTTTTTGAAAAAGTCGTAAATCAGTACCTACATAAAATATAAGCTTGCAATTTGAACGTGGGGAACTCTTGGTTTGTTAATATCATGTTACCATAGGCGGGCACAGTTAATCCAAAAGTTAACTTCGTTAACTATTAATTCGTTAAATAAAAAGTTATTTTCGATAATCGTTAAAGAGTTGGCGCTCCGTCCTCTCTGACTACCCCGTTGGGGATACAGCGTAAATATATTTAACGCGTTAAAGTTAACCGTTAAAAGTTAACCATCCAATACTAATATTGCTTTTGGCCTGGAATACATAGGTAAATAAGACAAATGGGTAGATTAATTACTATAGTTAATGTAGAATGAACATTTAAATACACGATTATTTATTTAGCTCTAAGATAAATAACAATAAAGTAATATGAAGTTCTATCTATATCAGCTCTTGATGCGCCCGTCTTTGAACATGGGCCTACTCTCTTTCTTTCCTTTCTTTCTTTCCACGCCTGTGTATCTCTGGCCACTTTCTTCCAGTTGATGTCCGCCTATCGTCAGATGTCAGATCCACCCATGTCCGAGATGGTCTACCTCTTCTGCGTGTTAGTTATTGTCAATATTCATGATTAACTGTTACAATCACAATTGCTACTTAATAATAATTATGGTATTTTTGAATGTCAAAAAATAAGTTAGTCGAGAAATACTCGAGCTAGCGATAACACGTCTTTTCATTATATCTCAATATATCTTACGTTTACATCCATGTGTGGTGGAGTGTTAGCGCGGGGTCTCCACTCCAAAGTCTTTTTCACCCATTGACCGCAATCCGTACTGGCAATACGCCCTGCCCATCTCCACCTCCGGTACTCAATCTCCTTTACCACATCTCTAATTTTCGTCTTCTGCCTGATCCACTCATTTCTTTTATGATGTATGAGCGTTATTCCAAGCATCAGTAGCTCAATCGCCCTCATTGTAACTCGGCTTTTCTCAGCAGATCTTTCGGTGAGAGTTGCTGTATCCATTCCATACGTGAAAACTGACAGGACGCATTAATTAAACACTTTTGTTTTAGCTGTTGGGGAATCTTTTTTGATGCTGTTTGCTCCAAAGACCGGCCATGCATATGCGATACGTCTTTCGGCTTTAGCCACTTGGTCTTCCATGCCAAGGGTGATTTTATAGCCCAAGTAAATATAATGGTCGACGACACCGACAGGTGATTTTTGCCACTTGGAAGTCATGATATTAGTCTTTGACTTATTCATTTTCAATGATATTTTGGCTGACTGACTCTGCAGATCGCCGATCATAGTGAGCATATCCCCAACGCTATCCGCGACCAGTGCGATATCATACGCAAACCGCAAGTTATTATATCTCTTCGTCGATAATAATGCCTCTTTCACTCCAATAGAGTCCTCGGAAGATGTTCCTGAGGGCAGCATTGACCAATTTTGGCGAAATCGTGTTTACTTGGCGCACTTCTTGCTCCAGTTTGAACGGTTCTGTAAGCTTATGTAGACTGGCCGATGACATCCCATGCTGCTGTAGACGTTTCATAATCTGGATGTTCTTTTCGTCAACTTTTCAGTCTACTAGAGCCCTCTCAGTTGCCAAAGCCAAATGAAGGTGATGTTGATTGGCTTTCGATATTCATAGCACTTTTCAACTAGTGTCTTCAATGTTTTCAGGTGGTAATTTGTGTCGTATCCAGATCGGAAACCGGCTTGTTCCCTCGGCTGGTATTCGTGGAGTTTATTAGCTACTCTATTTAGGATAACTTTGTTAAATAATTTATAAATATGGGATAAGAGACTAAAATGGCGATAGTTATGCAGCTTCCGAATGTCCCCTTTCTTGTGGGACAGGATTATCACTGCATTATGCCAAAGCTCAGGTACCTCGCGGTTTAATATGCAGTTTGTAAACAGCAGTACTAGAGCTCCTCATAGCGCTTCTGACTCTAGCTTCAACATATCGGGTATGATATCATCTTGGCTTGGAGATCTTCTGTTTTTTATTTGGCTCAGCGCTAGCTGTATCTCTTCCACAGACACGTCAGGAATTTCCTCAGAACCGACATTAATAGCAGGTAGCCTGCATCTCTCGATGTGCGATCCAGAGAATGGTACTTTACTTATGTACAGTGTCTCGTGAACATTTTTCGCCACTTGTAGCAGATGCTCTCTGTTTGTGATAATATCGCCTTTTTTGTTGAATAACTGGAAAATCGCCTTTCTACCATTACATAATTCCGCACGCAGTACTCGTTTGCTGGTTTTCATTTCAATTGCCTTTGAAAATCTGTCTTCCTGGTATTGCTGCAAATTCTCTTTCAGCTATTGGCGAATATCATTAAGTAGAGCCCGGTATTCCGGAGTATCAGTCTGATTATCCAGCTTCATCTGATGGCGTTTCTTTACGAGTCTAGGTGTGTCATCTGTTAATTTCTTGTACATAATAAATTACATATTAATAAATTACATTTATATCGGCAGGTGTCACTCTATTCAATGCTTCGATTATTACTTTTGTTATGTGTTAATTTAGGACGTCCATTGGCAGAGATCTCATGTGTACGCAATCTTACAGATGATTTTCTATGTACGAGTTGTATTCCTTGGTAATCAGTCTGATAATATAAGGAATAAAGTAGTTCATTATTGATCGTAATTTTACATTAGGTGCATGTTGCCCTTCATAAACATTCCCAAAAACTCCTCAACAACTCTAGTGTTCCTACTCACACCCATGCAATGCCTAGCATAAATAACGGTTTTAAATACATCACACTCGCACGCGTACTTTGCATAATATATCTTTGAACATTCGACTCGCCGAAAGTATAGTGCGGCATAGCACGTGATTCAAACAAAAAAATAACAACATGTCAACAAACAACCAATGTAAAGGTCTAAAGTTAACGGAAGTTCAGTTTAACGCAAGTTAATAAGAGCGTTAACATTTTTTGAAGTTAAGTTAAGTAAAGTTAATCCTTTAAGTAAATTGTTAACTTCGTTAATTAACGATTAATAGATTAACGAGTTAATGCCCACCTTTCCATGTTACTTATCAGTGTTTTAAGACATTTTAAATTTTGTAATCCCCGTAGAATTGTTTTAATGACTTACATCTCATACTTAGTTAATAATATCATCTTTACCTTACTATAGATACTACCTCAGTATAAAAAAATAATAATAAAAAGCCTTATCAGTTTAAATGGACTTAACTGATAATAATTAAATTGTCACATATTAGAAAGTAAACAAGATTATATAATTATGCGATATGATGAGAATTTGATGCTGATAAAGTAAATATCGATATGTGTGGATTATTTCTTATTGAAACGTGTTTTTATTTATCTGTATAAATGTCAATACAAATAAATGAAAATAAAGTGTTTCTGTAATTCCGAAATATAGTGTTTTTTTAATCTCTTATAGTTATTTGTGGGTTACTACAATACAAATATAGGTATATGTATTTCAAATTTTTGTCTGTCTGTCTTACTGTTTGTTTGTCTGGGCTAATTCTAAAACGGCGATTTCAATTTTGACCAGATTTTTTACAAACGCAAGCAGCCTCAGATCATCATTTTACGATTGCATGATGTCATGTATTCAAGGTTTCAGAGTTGAAGATTTATTTGCTTCTTATTTTCATCGATTGACGTAATTTTTACTCATAATTATCATAAGTACAATATCAATATAAATGATTCAAAATTATCTGTTCTGTACAAAGAAAAATTAATAACTTACACTGAAAAGATTCCAAAGAGCAGAAACCCATTTAAGAGCAACCATTTCAAATATGGTGGTCGTAGTATTGGTAAAGTTTGTTCCTTAAATGAATTTAGAAAACTGCCTTTTTCTTTTTGTTTATCATTTACTATAGTCAATTTTTTTACCTGAAAAAAAAACATCATTATGTATATTCAAAGAAATTATTAATTCCAAGATTACAATATCAAGTCTCAGATAATAACGGTGCACGCGATTATTAAAAAAAATGAATACCTATAAATTATGTATTGAGTAAAAATAAGCTCATTTTTATTCTCAGTATCTAGTGAATAATAACGGTAATAAATTATACTTAAATTATTATAAAATAAAACAGTGCTATATCATAATAATTATAAATTCTTGAATAGTAAGTTCGTTATACATACTACATATAATAGATATACATACATAAGTACATATACATACCTATATGTAAGTACATATGTGCATTTATTATGTAAGTATATTTAAAAGCGTAGATTGTACGGTTGGGTAAAACAGACAATGCCCTATTTCGAATTTTGAACCAATCATCCTAGTTTGAATCCAATGAAATACTCACTGGGTAGTCCTCAATGGACTTCCTTTTATTCCCTGCATACATTATCTGTAACGTTTTCAAAGCTTCATCGTATTTTCCCTGTGATACAAGATACTTCGGACTTTCAGGACCGAACGTCATAAGTGCTGCGCAAATTATAATAATACTCGAGTATAGTAATGAAAGAAGTCGCCACGATCTAAACTCGTATAAGCCGAAGTTCGTTCTAAAATCGAGTGGTATGATGGCCCAAGCTAACACTAAAAAAAATATTAAGATTATTGTTAATTATTATGGTATTATTTACTTGAAATAAAAGTAAATTGTATTAGGAATCTTTATCAAATATAAATAAAGAAAACCACTAAAGTATATTATGCCTACATGGGCGTAATTTCAACTATTTAATTGGGGTGGCGAGGCGTACCGGTGATCTGGGGGGTTATTCACAAACATCGGAAACTTTCCGTGGCGGAAAGGGCGATCGTCGAAAAGCATAAATTCAATCCTACACGACAGCTTGGATTTGTGAATACGACTATATATAATATGATATATATATATATAATATACTACGATTTCAGATTTGTGAATCGTGAATAGACAAAATCATCGAAAACTTTCGTGTCGGATACGGAAAGTCGAGTTTCCGACGTTTGTGAATAACGCACTGGGGAGTATGAAATGTCCCCAATCCCACGTGTACGGGGACTAGAGGAAACTTTTAAAAAACTAGCGTTAATTTGGTAGTATTTTTAAGCTTTTTCGGACTATTTTTACCATATGATAATAATTAACAAAATTTTTGAGACCCTTAATTACGATACTGAATAGATGTATGGTAAGTACGAATCATACTTGCGCTGTTAGTGTTCCCTAATAACAACGAATTCGGAAAGTACTTCCGAATTCGTTGCCTAATAAAGTTAGGTACTTTGTCATAAAAATTTCCTTGCAGATAAATAAAAATATCAGCAAAATGCAATTTTGTTATTTTCCTTCAATCTGCACCCTATTCTCCATGTTCACGTTTTCGTTTCAGATTTTCTGAGCGATACTTTGAAATATAGGTGAAGGACAGCAATTATCAATTACAAAATAATTTGAAATTGCTCGCGGTGACGTCAAAAAAATTAAATTTTTAACTATTTATTTTAAGCCTCCAAAACTATAGTAACTCATCTTTTAAAGTGTACGTCTATATTTGAGGTACTATTTTTTATAACTATTCTTTTCAGTTATGTCAAATAATCCCTTAGAAACTTATCTGCAACGGTCCGACAGACGAAACAAATAGATACACAGACAGTCATAACTAAGTATATTTCTTAAATAATACCCAAGTTATTCCACTGTCGGAAAAACTGCCAGTCCGACGATTGCCCGAAGCCCAAGTAGTCGCTTACTAACAGAAATTAGTCGATGATATAGGATTATATTGTAATATGACATAACTAGATAAAGTTTTTTTTACGAAATAACAAATAATTATATCATTATTCGCTTGTTATTATTTTATTAAAGATTTATGATTATTTCACTTGTTTTATTGTTAGTATAATAATGCGATAAGATTATTTATCATCGAAAAATAAACTTACGTGGTACTAGCGCAGAGCCCAAGGTCTGCATAGCGTTAATGACAGAGAGTGTAATATCTCTATATTCTCGAGGAAGAATTTCTCCAATGAATGTGTACGGAGCCGCAGCTGGACATGCTAAACTAATCAAGAAAGTATAAAGTTATTCTTAAATATAAAACTAGCTCCTACCCGCGACTTCCTTCACGTGGAATTATTTAAATAAAAAGTATGTGTGTACTTATGTATGCACGTAAGAAATTATACTTGTTTGACGTTTTTAAGCAAAACTGGCCACACATATAAAAAAATAAAACTGGCCACTTAAAATGAATGAAATAAAATAGCATATTGCGCAACAAGTGCGCTATAGCAAGTACTTATATTCAGAATGTTGATTCTGTATTCTGAGCAGGTAGGTATATATACTTACTAAAATATTTTTTAAAGTTACGGAGTTATAAATTTTACTGACAATTAAATAATTAGGTAATCGACTTTACATATAATGTAATACCTAACGTAGTAGTTATTGATTATTCATTCCGCAGATAAGTAAAAACTTACTTGTAATGCAGTTTGACAACCTCATTATCGTTACTTTAGAAAACATTAATTCATTACGATATGTAACCCGTATGTGTATCTGTGTATTACCTAGTACGTAATAACAATTTTGTCCATACAATTGTTCTTATAATGTGGGTTTAGAGATTACTGTAATATATGTATTATAGCTAAGGTATTTAGTAGTAGACTGACGAAGAAAATCTATAGAGCGCAAGTGAGTGGTAAAAGAAGCCAAGGAAGACCAAGGCTGACTTACGCAGATCAAATAGTGTTAGCTGACGGAAATATCAAAATCACTCACAAACCTAGGCGAAAATGTGTGAGGAAAATGATGAGGTTTGAGGAAGCGAAAGAAGTATGTAAGGACCGCGACGCTTGGCGCTCCGTCCTTTCTGACTACCCCGTTAAGGATACAGCGTGAAGACATGTATATACGTATGTATGTAACTATGTATGTATGTATTTAGTAGTAAATACCACAGATAAATAAGTAACTAGCGTAGTACGAGGCTACACGCCAGAAGCACTTTTTGAGCCTTCCGCGAAGACATTCATATTACAATTTACCATTCATTTTGTTTGTCTCTGTCATTAAAAACCTCAGCTGACTAATCTATCACCGATTTAAAACATCTGGACCAAAAACAATCTATTGCAAACTAGCTTTCACTCGCGATTTCACCCACTTGGAACTGGTAAATTGTCACCACCGAGTACCTACATGGTTTGACCACGCAGGTACAGTTTACTTTTGAATCAAAATACCAAACTAGGTGGGTGATACCAAGTATACATAAGTACCTTTTTTGTATTTGAACTTTAATGCGATAACTAATTATAATTGGGAAGGAATATAGTTATTCGTATTAAATCAAAAGTATGTAAGTACTTATGAAATCAAATCGACCAAAATAAATACTTACTAAAATTACTCAAAAAGTATTTTGTTAATGTTATCGTTTCTTACCAAAGCGATGCCACAAATTTACAAACTGCAAAACTAATGATTTCAGGCATAAATACTGCCAATATGCTGAACACTCCCGCTATTGATGAACTGTAAATGAGGACCAGTTTCCGACCTCGCGTGTCGACTAAGTAGCCCCAAAGAAACGATGTCACGATAATAGCTGGAATATAATAAAATTATGTGAATTCATTGTTCATTATTTGCATCGATTGCAGATAAATAATTGATTATGAAGGCTTAAGATAAAATTTATAAATGTGGGCCATATAGTTAAGGACAAATATTTTTATTTTTCAGGTATATGTAGGCACTGAATGTAGAAACAAACTTAAAAAATAGAATATGGAATTAATTTACCTAAGTACCTAGTACATGTGTATAATTGTATAAGTTTACGTGTCGCTATTTATCTAACTTTTTCTCTTTTATATTATACTGGCAACTCGTTTCATATTTACAAGAAACATTTCTACTATTCTCATGTAAGAAATAGGTGTATCTCTAACGTAAAATGTCTGTCTTTTTATTACAAACCCCCAAACACTCTCCAGAAAAATGATAGTAGGTCTTACTAGAGTTAGAAAAGGACTTCTTGGAAAAATGTGAAAACTTCAGCTGCACGTATTTATTCAGACTTTCCAATTCTTAACACTTGTGCAGAACTGTATTGCACAATATACTACCGTTTTGGTGCCTTTCAAAAACGCAAAAAAATATAAAATTTAAATAAAATGCGAACTTCACTTCTCTCGTTCCCGCCAAAGAATCGTAGGTTAGTTTAGTTTAGATTTTACAGCTTTACATTTCATGTATGTTATGTAGCAACTTATGAAATGTAAGTACATCTGTACTATTTATACTAATATTATAAAGAGGTAAACTTTGTTTGTATGTAATGAATAAACTCAAAAACTACTTCACCGATTTCAAAAATTCTTTCACCTATGGAAAGCCACATTATCAGCGAGTAGTAACATGGGCTGTATTTTATTTTCAAAAAAATTACTATCCGTCCGAAGCGGGGGCTAGTCGCTAGTATTATATTATTATTGTGATAATGTAATGCCGGGTGCACATTCTAAAGGACAACATCTAAACATCAACCTTTAACGGACGATCTGCGGGCACGCTGTGCGTTTCAACATGTTAACGTCTATTCCCGACATACTCTTCGTGCTGATCATAGAGTCGCCTGATTTTGAAATGTATATGTTACTGTAAATGCCCGTATCTTGGTATATCTTAGATTTTACTAGTAAATCTTAGAATTTACCAACGCGTATTGGTAAATGTCAGGATTTTATAAAAAAGAAACAATTTTTCGGGCATTTACCATTACAGTTTAATACGTGCTAGGTTTTACTAGTGACGGTTGGTAAATGTTGGGTTTTTTGTATAAAAGAATGAATGAATTAATTTAACTTAATCATTTATTTCAATTACCTATCAGTCAAAACGTTACATATTTTTAATTATCATTATGATATATTTTTAATTATCATTATTTGAATTTATCATTATTTCTTCATTTATTACATAATTGCATATTAGTCTGAATTTGTCATTAGAATGGAATCCGCCTTACGAGAACACTTTCTTTGGTTAGGTTAGGTTAGGTAAGTATATAAACCACAACGCGCAAGCTGAGCGAGCGAAGCGAGCGTGCTGCGGCAGCGGCCGGCGAAGCGCCAGAACAGAATCCGCCTTATAAGAACACTCTTTCTGGGTAGGTTTTTTGTTTTATGTCATAATTTATAAAGTTACTTAAAATTATATAAATTAATGTGCGCATTTACACATGAGAGGTTTTTTCCTTGTGCGATTTAATCCATGTGTGCAATTTTCCACGTGTGGATATTTCTTGTGGGCTTATATAATTTTGCGCTTTTTTCTGTGCGTTTATTTCCTTTGCGATTTTTTAATTGTGCTTTTTACCTAGATTCCTATTTTTCAACATTTACCGTGTCTCTGAGGTAAAACCTAAGATTGACCGAGCGAATGCTGGTAAAAGTTCGAAATGAACGATGATCACACAGTAGTTCGGACTTTTACCATTAAGAGTTGGTAAATCTTTGGTTTTACTGGATAATCTTAGGATTTACCGAATTTCGTAGTTTTACAGTAACATATATAACTAATATTTGTTTGTAGGTGGGGTTTATGGTGGCGATCTACAACGGACTTACAGCCTGCTAGGTATTTATTCGTAGCCCGTACCTTTGGTTCCGTTGCGAGTGTACGTCCAAAGCATATTGTTATATCTTTTTACTTATACTATTTTAATATTATTATAAATCCACTATAAATTTACTATACTTATTACTTATTCCAATTAAATCACAATTCAAAGTCAATTGTTTTCTCATTGAACTCAAATTATGTGTAAGTATAACTCAAGGGTAGATGTTAATCACGATAGCTTCAATTTTTGTGTAGCATAACGTCATTATATTCATAAATGTTAATGACTTGTACATCTTGCAATTATAAATAACAGTTTATACCGTGTAGATATTTACTAATACCTTTTTTAACCCGGCGCGACGTTTTGATGGGATTGAACTAATCGTGGTCAGGATTAGGCTGCACTTATAGACTACAATGTACATAAGCATATGAAGACTTCGATATGACCAAGTCATGACTCAGGTATACTCGGTTTTTTATAATTGTAAGATGTCATTGTATTTGTTGAAGGTACTTTGTATATTTTTAACTAGCTGTTACCCGCGACTTCGTTTGCGTAGAATTAAAAAAGTAGCGTGTGTCCTTCTCCGGGTCCTAAATCTATTTCCATTCTAAATTTTATCAAAGTCGGTCAACCTGTTTAGGAGGAGGACTTTTAAATGACGATACCCTTTTTCACTGTCATCAGATTTCAATGAAACGAAGCCTAAATGTTATTCCAAGCTTAGCTTAAAATCTACCTGTGAAAATTGCAAGAAAATCCGTTCAGTGGTTTCGGAGATTAGCGTGTACATACAGATAGACAAACAAATGCTTTTTTGTGTTCTGTTACGTTTTTTATAGCGCCCGGGCGCCCGCAGTCATTTTTTGATAAATTTATTCTATGTGCAGACACGCTTTCTACTGCGTTATTATATGTACAGAAGTCAGAAGTATATATGTATAGATGAAGTAGTAAGTAACATATTATTGTGGGGTATTGTAGTACTATATTTTACGGCTATAAATAATATTATGTATCGTTTTTTCAGTACCTATATAAGGTATTGAAGAAATTAATCCTCGCTGAGAGTCAGTCATATTCAGATCACATTTTGCTGCAGGGAGTATGTAAGAGTAGCCAATTACTTCTACGATGGCAGCTATAAGGAATAGTGCTAGTAATAGGCAGTATTTTATGTTGTACCAACCGATACCTGTAAAGTAAAATGAAGTGTATATTTTACCAGGGGCTATTTATAGAGAAAAAAAACTTTATAATAATTGCAATATTTATTAGGAATGTTAGTTTTAGTCGTAATAATGTAACAAAACACAAATAAGTTACGATGATTAAACTATGTATCTAATTAGGGTTCCGTATAGCCGTTCTTTAAAAGAGAAAACGGGACCCAATTTATAAGATTACTCATGGGCCTGTCCGCCTCGGCTGTTTGTCTGTCACAGTCGAAGTTTTCAATATTATGACGTCGAAAGTGAAATTTGGTATGCAATACGTGATCATTTATGTAATATATATATTATATGGGGTGGAGTATTTCAACAGGCAACGATAGGTACCTCAAGCCTCAACTATTGTAGTTACAGGAAACTGTTCTTAAATTTTAGGGATATTTTGAACTGCATTCACGGATTTTGGAAAAATGTACAGTCGACAGGAAAATGTCAAATATTCGTAAACACTTTTTTGATGTCGATTCATTCTATTTCTTATAAGGATCTAAAGATTACAAAACTGTCAGAAATGACAGAATTCGCTAGCATTTCCCATATATTTCGTAGGAAATCAACGTGGCTTTCGTAAACTTGTAATAACACAGATACCTACTAAAAGCTAAAACAAACCAAAATAATACAACGTAATGGTTCTATTTTTAAAAAGAAAGAATCTAACGAAAGTCTTAAGTCTTGTAGAAAGAAGAAGAAATTACGTTTAAAATATACCATTTTATGAATATCGTTCGGAACCCTCATTGCGCGAGTTGAACTCGCACTAGACCAAATTAATATGCATGTTATTTTTTTTAACTATTTTTCAGTTGTAAGTACTTATTTATTGCCGTTTATAAAGTCCAAAGAAATAATTATATTATTCAGGCAGTAAAAAAATATACCAAATAGAAAAAAATATGAAATACATACTTAATCAAAACATTACTATTATTCAAAATTTACCTGTTGCCGATATTGCTTCTTCTAGATCGACTCCACTGTTATCTTTGCTTTTGACACTATTTTCGTTATTTGATGAATTTACTGTCTCCATTTTTATTTCAATTTAGCTAATTAATTATTAGATTTATCCAATAATAATATTTAAAATAATATCAATAATTAAATTGGTTGTCCTATTATTTCATTTTAAACACAGTTGAAGTTACATAAAAACATAATTTTGATTAAAAAATGAAATAGGCGCGATAATTGAAATAAGCGTTAACGTCTTGTTAGAGAGGCAGATATTTAAAATGTAACGAGTAATAAGGTATTATCAGTTTAGCGATAGATACAGTGTATAAAAAAACAAACAGTTCATAAATATCTTGTACCTAGTCAGATTATTGTATGTAATTTATGTTATGGAATATAAAAAAAGATATGTACTTATAACATTATCTGATGATGAAATGATGACGTTTTTCATAATCATAATTAAAAATAATTTTCTGATCGTATAATGTGTAGTAATAGAAAATTGTACTTATATACGTTATAGATGATACAGTTAATTTTTTTTCCAAGTGTAACAATTATCAATGTGGCGCCGATAGGTTGGTAGCTACTACTTAAGTAACAAATTAAAAAAAAATCAGATGTTCAGAGGAAGAGGAGGAATACTAATTCAAAGCATTATTTGAAGTGATTATGAAAGTGTGAAAAGTTTACAAATAATTAAATTCATTATTATAAACCCGTGTCTCGCTTGATACGTGTCGAGCTCCCTCAGTGTTCGGTACCATATCCGATCTTCCGCTCTTCTAACTTAGCTATACGCCTTGTAAATTTCTCAATATGTCGATTTATATAATCGATGTCGATATATATAATATAGGGGCCCCATATTAGATTACTCCGCAAATGGCATATAAGAATAATGACCAGTGGCTTTAAATAATGACAGTTAGCGGATACAGGTAAAGGTATAATTCTGATTGTACTATATTACTTCTATCATATAGCAATTCCCGGCGGTTACAATTGAACTATCTACCTACCTCCATTCAACTACACTGTATACGAGCACTCGGCAGCTCACAGATCACCATGTACTCCGATGCGGCGGCTATCTAACAACTACTCCAAATCTTCACAAAGACTAGTCAGACTTACGTATCTACATTATAAATTTTCAATTATATATTTCAATATTATTAAGTTATTATTGAAGATTTTCATTTACACCAATCGCAACTTAAATTTATTAAAGCTCTGTTTACATAGATATCTCAGTCGCTTTGAAACGCAGGCATAAGTTAGTACCCTCGTTTTTATTTTATTTATTTGTATTTGGGGGATGATTGGCCTTTATGATTTGTCTGACTAGTCACATAGTTTTGAAATAGTCCCCTAAGTTACATATATAAAAATCAAGCGTTTGAATATAAGTTCAATTATTTTCTTGGCAACTTTAAAGCGTCTGGAGGAAGTTATGGCCGGCGGGAAGTGTCTGGCAGTGCTTTTTTAATATTATTTTGTAATAATGTTCTACAGAACACATAAAAATTAACCATTAAAATTTAAGTGAAGTGAGTCCTATTTCTACTTACCTTTCTCACCTGCTACCTGTAAATTGCTCGCCTACCCAACTTAGCAGGTACGCATGCGTTCAAAGTACATTGGGAACAATACTCTATTCTTCACATTTTGTCTTTTAGAAAATAAGTTACGTCTGGAGGCCCTGGGATCTTACTCTAAAACTTGCTCACAGACGGAACCCATATTTTGATACCTATTTATACTACCTATATTTTTACCTTGCGCAAAAAATGACAATCCATTTTTTTAACTAGGTAATTAAAATAATCTTAATCTTCTGTGCTGATTTAGGCCTAAGAATTTTATTTTATTCAATAAAAACAATATAACAGTGGCTCATTCTTAGTTAGATAAAAAATGTAGCAATGTATGAAATACTAGCTGCACCCGTGACATCGCCTGCGCGGAATTTTTTCGTCACATTCCCGGATTTAGTTAGATTACGTACATGTAGGTACATGTACTACATGCACATGTAGTACATGCACATGTAGTACATGCACATGTAGTACATGTACACATATATTTCTGTACCAAATTTAATCATAATTGGTCCAGCTGTTTAGCATTTCCCATTCGAATTCAGTTCTGTCCCCCTTTTCACCCAGGTTTTTGTCCGTTTCCAGGTGTTAAAACATCTCCATGGCACATTATAATCAGTTCAGCGATTTAGCATTTCCTATATCAAGTTTCATGCAACTTTTGACCCATTTATATTTAAAAAAATTAGTTTTTACTTTCTGATAAAAAAAGTCTATCACCGCACCAAATTTCATTATAAGCGAGGTTTAGCATTTCCCATACAAAGTTTCATCCCCCTTTTCACCTTCTTAGGGGTAGATTACAGACAGATGTCAGAGATTTATATAGTATAGTAACGATGTATGTAATTACACATGTATTTCAAGTAATAATTGTTATTTCCATAAATACATAGCGTCGTCATTGTATTTATTTATCATTTAAACTCTAAGTCATCTCCTTAGACATCCGCAGCGCTTATTAACATGAATTAATCTTTTCGATTTTGTCGTTTTTGCTATCCGGAAATGAGTGGTAAATATTTCCTGTTGTTTAGCTAAAACATCAATTTCCTCTTTTAAATTTTGTATTATGTGATGTAACGGTATCAATTCTTGTTCATATAACACGGTAAGTGCTTCGTGTATAATTTTATCATCGTTATGTTCAACTTGTGAATGCAACTTAAAATTTGGGTCATTACTATGTAAATCCTTTGCGTTCATTACTGAAAGTGAAATGCATATTTTAACGTTTTTTATAACCACAAATAATATTGTCGTACTTACTCTTTTGTTTTTAATAACCTACCGCGATTATGTTTAGACTTCTTTATTTCGTGTTGCGCGTCAAATATTATAGATTTTACATTGTGTATATCATCTAGTTCATCCTGTTTAATTTTTTTTAAAATATTTATAGATATGTCATTCCTGGAATCAATAGGTACGCATATTTCGCCTGTATCTGATTTTATTGCAGATTTTATAATTATTAAGTTTCCATCTACGTTTTCATTCGATTTACAGTCGAACTCCATAGTTTTCAAAACTCTTTCTTTGTTATCATTCAAATATCTATGAAAAGCTAAATCTAGTAATAGTGCGTCTTGTGTATTTGTAAATGTATTTATTACAGGCGTCTTTAGCGTTTGTGTATCTGTAGGAATTTCAGTATCGTTGAATGTAATTGTGACAGATTTTTTGGATTCGTCTGTCGTTAATTCAGATATATAGTTTTTATTATAATTAGCAAAAGTACTTTCGTTATCTATTTTCTTACTTATAACTTCTAAGTGGTTGAATGATTTCTTTTCTATAACAGGTTCTACTGGTATCATTGTTTGGCTGAGTGATTGGTTCCTATTTTCGTTAGTTTTAATAGGTGATAATATTAATGTTGTAACTACATTGTCTTCTGCGGGCATATTTTTGATTTGACTTTCCGTGTCTGTTTTTTTGTGTGTATCGATCAAACTAGTAGAAAGTTTTGTAACAGGTTTTATGAACTCTGAAGTGTTGGTCCTTTTATATGGTAACAGTTGCAGTTCCTCAGAAGGTTCTTGAATAAATGAGAATGATTGCATATTTTCAACATTATTCATATCAGTTCTTACGTTGCGGTTCATTTTGCTGTCGAGCTTAGATATTTTATGCACCTTTATTAAACTAGGTTTTGAACTTAAAAAAATCAATTTTGTCTCCGACGTTTCCATTATTGTAGCAGATATTTCGTTTGTATATATATTATTTTCTTTAATTTCTTTTTCAATAAATTGATTCATCTTTTGATTCATGTCCTTTATATCAGGTGATTCTTCATGTTCTTCGTCTCTCAAAGTTTTATTAAAAAATGTTGGTGAGACATTTTTTTCAGAACTGTTAAATGTTAGCGACCTATTCGAATCGACTGTATTATCTAGAGAATTTTGAGTTTTATAATAGTAATGCGGAGTTGTTTTTATTTGTGTATCTATTTCACTCTTTAAATTATCGTAGCTATCATTATTATTACTTAGTGATATTTCTTTTCGTTCCACAATTTGCGGAGTCATAAGAGCGTTCGATGTATTTTTGCTATGTGTAGGCTTAATTCGATCCATGTCATTTTTATCCTGGTTCATTAAAATGAGGTCTTCGTTTTGGTTATTAACATTTATTTTATCCAAAGGTGTAAAATTCGCATTATTTAATTTTCCGTCATATAATGATGTCGTAGACAGGCGATCCATCACTTTATTTGATGATTCGACATCGTAAGTTGGATTTAATACATTCGAGTTGTTATTTTTTCGATTATGGTAATATTTATCTACGAACGAAGTTATCGATGTACTAAGTTTTTCATCACTCTTTTCTAAAAATGTTCCGTTAAATTTTAATGATGTGTGATCATTGATAGAAGAATCTTGATTATCCTTTGCAGATTTTTTAAAAGTTTGATTGGATGGTTTTTGTGTATTTTCCAGCTGTTCTTCATTAAAAAATGATTCACTTGATCTCTGTTTGTACTCAGTCTGATTGTCTACTAAATTGTTATCGGAGCGATTTTGTATTACTAGAGTATCTTTCTGTAACTGAGAATTGGCATCTATAACTGTTAGACTTTGATGTTTTAACAATTTATTTTTAGGATAAGCTTCATCATGAATATCTGACATATCGGAATTGATTAATAGTGGTTTCTTTATGATGACAGCAGAATCCTTTTCTTTTGATTCCATTTTGCTTAAATTTTTGACAGATTCTAAAAGTGCGTCATTTTCAAATACTATGCTGTCAGTAAATACGCTTCTTTGTAAGACATCGGAGCCTTGAGTTTTATTTTTATTTTCTGGATAAATTATATCATTTGCAGTATATCGTTTAGATAAATATGTATCACTATCTATTTGATTCACGTTAGATAGAAATGGTGATGATTTATGTTCAATGAATTTTTCTTCGAATTCAGCCATCGAAACGTTTTCTGTGGTTTTGCAGTTAGAGCTTTCTGTAATGTTTTTGGTTTGTTCTGGAGATATTTTTATAGGAATTTCAATACCAGATGGTCTGTCTTCTATGTTTATAGGTTTTTCTCTTTGAATATAAGGTACAGTTATTTTATACGTAATGTCTTGATCTTGCCTTGTATGCTGATTGATTTGACCATCATCCAACATAATATTTCTTTTTGTCGATTTTATAACATTGTTTTGTGTATTTTTATTATCCTCTGATGGATTGTACTTGTTTGATTCTATTTCATTTTCAAAATTTTTCGTGGAAACGTTGTCTTTTACAAAGTCTACTGCAACTTCTGTTTTTTTTTCTTTCACTATTCCGGTGTCTAGAAGTGGCAGTTCTGACATTTCACGTTTGATTTCAAAATTCGTTACCACATCTGCTTTATTGAAACGTGAGTCTGATGGTCCAGATGCCACATCATAATTGCTCATAGTAATTTCGTGTGTCTTTGTAGTTGGTATATTTACTGATTCTTCGATGTCTGTGTGAAGAATACCGTTAATAGTTTTTGTTTCAGGTGTGTCTTTATAACATTTACTTTCTTCAGAGCCGTGACCTATTTTTAAATATTTAGTTTGTGTTAGTAATTTATTGCATTCTTCGCTATTTATATTTTGGACAGAATCATAATTCAGATTCTCATGTAATCCATTAAGATAGGTAAATGTTTCTTCTGTGTGCAATTCGTCTGTTAACGAAGATCTCAAAATATTGTTTTTGTGTATTCCTTCTTTAGTTTTGTTTTCAGGGTTTATTTGAATATTTGTAATTGAAGATTTTAGTGGTATACTGTCGTTTTCATTATATTCATCCAAATCTTTCAAAGTTTTATGGCGAGCTATGTCTTTGGATGGTGTAAAATACGCATTATTAAGATTGTTGTAAACTTTTTTATTTTTTTCTTCATCGGAATTTCTTTTGATTTTTATATTCTTACCAGAAACATCATTAGATGACAAGACGGTAGGATAAGTGATAATGGAATCGAAATATTTTAAATCCAGCGATGATTCTGTATTGCGCAAACTTAATGCCGATTTAATATCCATCTGTTCTTTCTTTGTCTCCCTTTCTGTAGAATCGACTTCTTCTTTTATTTTCATTCTTAAGTATTCTTTGCTTGAAATTAATTTTTCATTCAGTGTATCGATTTTTAAATCATTACTTTTTTCTTCCACACTTTGCATCTTATATAAAGGTCTATAAGGATATTTATCTTCACTAAACGGTGGATCCAAGCACCCACCTAGAGAAAAAGTAGGTAAGTATTTAGAGTAAAAAAGTAACTATCATTATAATGTCGTATTTACAAGAATTAATTATACCGGGTTTGCAATTTCGGAATAAACCTTTATGCTTCTTAGACTTTGCCTTTGATGTTACTTGATATGGAACTTCATTTGATAATGGAAAATTTTGTTTTAAAATTTGACTATCAGATCTAGTTATGTTTTCATCAAGAACCTCATTTGTATTAGATGAACTAGGCATATAAGAGTAATCATCAACGTCATCGCCACGAGTATCTAAACATCCTCCTGAAATATGAAAGGCGTTTTATGTAATCGTTATCTTTTAAGAATACAATTTTCCAAAATCTCTGTCACTAACCTGGTTTAAAGTTAAAAAGATTTCCAAAAAAATGTTTTTGTTTAGATGATTTCTTCTTCAAATCACTGCCATCAAATTTAGCTTCCATAAATACTTTGAAAGACATAATTGTCTGGTCACTATTAACAAGTCTAATTCTTTGCGATGCGCTATTTAATTCACCAAATTTAGGTACAGACATGAAACCTTGTTGCAGATACACTTCGTTTTCAGATTCAATTTTTTTTCGAGCTTTTATTTTTACGTTCAATGGAGTAGTATTCGCCGCGCTTGTTAATTGAATAATATTTTCTTGCGGTACTGCTTCTACTTCAAATGATATATTCTCAAGTATGTGATTTACAATCGATTCTTTATCCATTTTCCTAAAAACTTCTGAAAGTTTATCGTTCTTAGGTACGTTTATTGTAATTTTTATAGACAATTAAAAAAGAACGAAAAATAAATAACACAGTTTAGTCTAGAACATTTTAATTTACATTAACAAAAATATTAGCCGTCAAATACAATCGAATATACTGCGCGATTCGGTTTTTTGATGGATTTTTGCGTTTTAGTCTTAGGAACTTTATAATCATTAATATAATATATATTTTGGTAGTTGTTATTCCAATTGGGTACGCTTTTATAAAATGTTGATGGTTCAATTGAAGTTTCCAAGCTATCTAAATCCAACGTTGAACATTTGTTTATTATATCATTTAACATCATTTTTATGGGATAAATTTCTTTTTCGATTATTTTTACGATATTTGCTACACGAACCTCTGGTAAAATTCTTTCTCCCGGTACATAATATGACAATGGTTTTAAAAAACTGTAGCTTTTATCGTCTGAAGTTTTATCAAATAACTTGCATAGTTTTTCATTTGGTGTTTCTTTAGAAGCATTAACAGGTAAGATATATTCAGCTAAGGTTATGTTATTGTCATAAGATTGAGATAAGTAACGTACAACAGAATCACATTCTATAGGAGTATAAGCTTTATCATCACTTAACACATAATCTTCAGTGTTAATGGAACAAATAGGTGATAAGCTTAGTTTGCATTTACAATCACTACCAATTTTATTCTTAGGAATATGAGTAATGGTTTCCATAATTTGTATACTATTATTTAAAGATTCGAATAAAACATGTTCGTAAGTTGTGAATTTGTCGTATTTTGTTAGTTCTTGGACCTCAGAAAAAAAATTCTTAGTACATTCTAAGTTTTCACTAGACGTAACTGGAAAAAAATAAGAAATAAAAAACAGAAATAAAATAATATAACTAGGTATGTCATGATCGGCGTCTAAATTAATTTGATATTTAACCTTCTTCTACTTCATTATTTCTTTTCACAATTGCAGGATCAATTTTAGCTTCAACAGCTTTACACGATGTAGCTTTAATTAACTGATTTGATGTTTCAGTATACTGACTTAAAATACGAGAAATTTTTCTATCACAAATAGCCTTTTCATTATATTTTATTACGGTTGCTTCATTTTTATCTACACCAAATGTATGTGCGATAGTTGTATAATTCTTTTTATCGTTGCCTTTCACTTTTTTGAAAAGTAAGATATCACTGACTATTCTGGGTATATCTCCAGCAGCCAAGTTTACATTACTCATCACTGATGAAGCTTGTAATAAATCTACGCAAGAGTGATATGTCTTTTCTAAATCATTATTATCTTCACAGACAGTTTTCGGTTTTTTAAGAACAATTTTGTAATTCATTGGTATAGTATATTCAATTAAACTCTTTTCATGTTTCCATTCTATTTTATCTAAGTTTTGAATACAAGATATTTCGGGTATGATTTCTAAACAACAATTGGAGCAGTTTTTGTGAATGTTTTGCAGTAATGGTGTAAACTTAATTCGAAGAGAGACGGTATCCATGTCCTACGCTGAAATAAAATCTTGCAAAACAAATAAAAACAGTTAAAAAAAATATGAATTCCTGATGTTATCTTCTAAAGAATTTATCTTAGTAATAATAATACATAATTGTAAAAAAGATATATAATATGGCACCAACAGGGACCACCACTAGATAATAATATACTGAACGATGTATAAATGGTTTGTGCATAATTTTAAATAATATTTATTAGGTAAAAATGAACATAATTATTATTAAGTAAAAAGAAAGGTAAAAGTTATGTTATCGTTACATGTTATACTTACCGAATTTTGAAAAATACTAAAAACAGTAACAGAAGGCGCCACGTAGGTATTTATTATTATTTATCATTAGGTAAACAACATGTAATTTGGATAAACTATTAATTTCGAAACGAAATATTATAAATATATGGCTTATCAAATTTGACAGATGAAATGTATATTCTATTTTGCATAATATGTTACCAGTATGCAGTAAAATAAATGAAGTCTTAATAAGGTTGCGAATGTCTATTACCTACTTATTTGAGTGAAAATGTCTCCAAAGTATATGAATATTTAGAGTTCTACTCAAGTATAAAATTAATGTAATTTATGTCTTAAACCACTTTAGGTGCAGTGTGAAATTTAATTTTGATATTCGCATGGAAACGAGCAGTTAAAAATTCTAAAACTTGTTTGGGCTCTTGAATATTATTAACAGAGTACATACATACATATCTTCACGTGGTATCCCTAACGGGGTAGTCAGAGAGGACGGAGCGCCAAGCGTCGCGGTCCTTACATACTTCTTTCGCTTCCTCAAATCTCATCATTCTCCTCACACATTTTCGCCTAGGTATGCGAGTGCTTTTGACATTTTCGTCGGATAACACTCTAGCTATTTGATCTTCATTAGTCAGCCTTGGTCTTCCTTGGCTTCTTTTACCACTCACTTTCGCTCTTTAGATTTTCTTCGTCAGTCTTTCGTCATTTATTCTTTCCATGTGCCCGAACCATCTTAGCATTCCTTTCTTCATTTTTACAATAACAGTCGTGCAACCCTGTCATACTGCGTATCTCTCCATTGCTTATTTTATCCGCGAGAGTGACACCGCATATAGGTATTATAACAGAGTATTAAGTTATAATTTCAAAATTAACTGTAATGTAAGTACACCTGGCGCTCTAACAGATTTATTATAAAGTAATAACAAATTCAATAGTTTGGACCATGATCATCTTGATATGTATTTATTAAATAAAAATCAATGTTTGTTTATTCTTATTTTATGCGCTGCCATACCGTTCGTCCGATTGTGATGAAATTTAGTATGAGATAGCTTGAATCCTGAGGAAGGACATGAGCTATTTTAAAAATAAAAAAGCGGACGAAGTCACAGGCATCTACTAGTATTAAATAATATACAGTAGCACACTATTTATTTTTAATTATTTATTTGACAGTTGTTTTGTATTTATAGTACGATTCTTTGGTCTGTATGATAATACCTACTGTTAATAGCTAGAATCTAGAACCAAAGACCCAAAGACATGGTCCAAGTTTTATAGGTACTTTTTATATAGGTACTTTTATAGTAATTTAAAAGATATACAGGGTTACAGATATAAAGATATACAGGGTTAATTTAAAAATACTAATAACCTCTTAGTATTTTATTCTTAACATTATCCCTAATAGCTTTTGTTCCATGACTTATAAGTTACTAACTTTTTCTTCCATACAAAAATAAAAATATATTAAATGTTTCTGAAAATGTTACCTACTCTACCCGGTCGCTAAAGCGGCGCACGCGCAACGGGACGCGGGGGGGTGGCGCGACGTGAGACCCAGTGCGCTTGTACTGTATCATTGGAGGAAATACGTACAGAGTAATTACGTTTCAGACAGTACATAAAAACTTAACAAATATTTTTGGAGGAACGTATTAAGTTTTGAAAAAAATAGAGCAACAGTAGTTAAGTATGATGACAGGAATTTTGCACTAAGGGATTATTAGTATTTTTCAATTAACCCCGCATATCCCCTTAGTAATTGACTTTAAGGTTGATTTTTGATTTAACAACGAAACTATACTTACCTTATTTACAAAATAAAACCACATATCGATTAACTTCTTTTTTAATTCCAAAATTCTTGCTACTTTACGATAAATACTAACATCACCACGGACTTTTATTTTTACAAAGTTTTCATTTACGATATGCGTGTGGAGTATTGCTCCTTACACTACAATTGTTATTGAGAGATTAGATATCGAGAGATACCCAAATCTAGAAAATTCTATAATTACAATTTTCGGAAATGTATTTTCTTATTGGAGACGTACAAAATGCGTACATGGACAGGAAACGAACAGTAATCACAGCTTTGTCACCCTCGAAGTACATAAATACATTTTTAAAACTTTTCCTTGAAAATAGGACCTTAGTCCCTGCAGAAATAGTAAACAGTGCTTCAAATATGAACAAAATTTATATATATCGTCTTATTAGTTAATGTAAGGTCCCCTTTCCAAAGTAATGCCTTATAAATCTATGGCCTATCTTATCTTACCACCTATTGCTACACTTATTAAATCTTTTTTGTACAGTAATTCCATGCGCTTTAATTACGAGTAATACCTATTTATTATTTTCAATGTTCTACTTCCATAAAATACTTTTGACGTATTTTTTTTTGTATCGAAATGATATTAATAAATGTATCTGTATAAAAAATTGAGGTTACCTACATTACGAGTGCTCTCCAAATTAATAATCTAATGCATTGTTCGATAATTTTAATTTTATAGTGTAGGTAAGCATGTCATGATCAACCAATTTACATTTTACAAATGTCTTTTAGAAGGCACCCACAATTCCTTTCCTAGATATACATTTACAATTGGATAAATTACTGTACAATAATGTAACTTTAAGATTAATAACTAAGAAACGTCTTTACTTTGTAATCTCGATTTATTAAAAAATTTTGCTTACTAATAATACCACACCTTTTAATAGTTCATGCGTAATAGTTAACAAATACAAAACATGTATGACAATAGGTACTAATTATGTATTTTTTGTCCGTATTTACGGCCCTTCGATTTTGTGATCGAAGATACGGCCAAAAATGCTTGTGCATTAATCTTGGGGACATTATCGTGTAAGTTTAGTATGGTATTGTGTGGTCTACACGAACAAAAATATATTTTATAATGATATGATCACCTATGTAGTGTTTATGCAATTTTACTGATATAGTAGGTACTTATATAAATTTGGAGTCATTGGGATCAAACGAATTCCTTATTTTGCGTAAACATTGCGAATTCAGGTATTGGATGGAAGGCGAATGTATGCGATGAGTGTCTTATTGACGACATAAAAACGTTAGTGAGGAGTTCAACGTTTTAGACTTTATTTATTCCATTTTTTATTACGATTAAAGTATACAAAAGTAAATATTTTTAGTGTTAATCTAATGTGTTCTGTGAGCAGAGCCTAATGTCCAGAGAACTTCAATGACTTATAGAAAATCACTCTGTACTAAAAAAAAAACAAATTACAAGTCGATTTTACGCAGACTCAGTGGGATCCTTAACAAAATTATATTTTAAATAAGAAATAATCACGTCAAAGCTGAAATACCATTCCAAAGATAAGAAGACAACATCACAGACGTAAATAGCATGTTAAGCTTATTATAAGTTGGACATGTTTTCTTCAAGATAATTTTACATTATTTATACCTATGCAACCAAACAATAAAATTGACTAAAACAGTTATATGAAAAACAACAACTAAAAGAGACTGTCGATTATGCGCTATACCTACATCAAATCACATACATATTATATACTGTCAGGTGCAGATCTAGTGGGGTAGACTACTTACGTGAAGAAATAAGCTATACACAATTGTTAAAAAATTTATGCTATTTTTAGCATATTAATGTGAATGCTTGAAAGCAGTGGTTCTTAACTGGTGGTCTCTGAAAGCATTCGACCTGGTCCGAGAAGTCATAATAAATCACATCAAAAAATTTGTATAGGTAACTTAGGAAACTTATCTGCAATTCGTTTATTGTTCATTTCTTAGGCGCCTGATGAAATTCAAGAAAATGTATTTAATCGAAATGCAACATGACAGGAATTGCAAGGATAGATTTGAGATAACAATTAAACTTAAAGATTTCAAGAGCTGAATGCAATTTCTTTACTTAAAACTTAAGAAGTATCCTTTTTCAACCGCATAGGTACTTATGTGTTCAGAGGTTCTTGGTAAGAGCTTATAATCCATAATAATAATTAAAAACAAAGATAGAAAGCGAATTTTAAAGTGCCTATTTACTTTTCGTCTCGAATGTGGTATCGAATAACTTTGTACGTGTTTTATTTATAGAATAATTTTAAGACTCGATCTTAACATAATTTACATTACACCTAAGGGTTGAAGGTCCATATCAAGATAAAAAATCGGTCAAATGGTCCCTCACCACTAAAAGGTTAAGAACCACTGAACCACGGCCTCAAAGAAACACTGTTTAATTAATATTATGCCAACGAACGTTGAATGGCTTTTGATAATTTATTTAAAAGATAGACCTGGTTATTTATAATTGTAAAATGTTGAATGTTTATAACATTATGTTGCGCTCTATTGTGGATAGTGGATTACATATATGTATGTTGGACATAAATCGATGCATCAACGAGTTATTATTATTCTGCTATTTTTTTATGAATACCTCTCTCAAATATAAAATAACAGCAACTGAATTTAACATTTCTTTTTTTCTGAGACATGCAGTCGACTGTATGTATGTAGGTAATCTAAATAAGCGTATTTTGTTTAAACTATTATGACTATACGACTAGATTTTGAGATCATTTTGAAAGCCAATTTATTTGAAACTTATAACAATATTTCTAATACCTAGGTACTTAATGGGTAATATTCTTAATTAGACACTGTACAGGAATCTATATTTTTTACATATTTATATTTTGAATACTCACTTAATACATATTTTGTTTTGGTCAATTCTATTAAAGTTATCTCTACCTTAAAAACGACATTAAACATTATCTTATTGAAGAAATACGGATTATAAATTAAAAATGATTAATAGACGATAAGCGTAAGGCTTTACTTATTAAAACATTAAATAATTTAGGAAATTAAATGTACAACATGGTAAATAACAAATATTGAGGTAACATTTTATGTAATTTTTACAATACAAGTAAAAAAAATATAAAAAATTTAATGCAGTTAGGATAAGACAATTTTTTGATGATTTTTAAATTTTAAATCTTCAAGTCCTACGCACAACACTGTACAGGTATGCATTGTTTTCTTTTTGCGTTTTCTTTTCAAATTATATGAATCTTACACTTCGCATTTATTTAAATTAAAATAAATATTTCAAAATAATAAGTAACATCACTAATTTTTATAAATTTTCGTAAACCTAAAAAAATTCACTGTTCTTTACAGGTTTACTTTTTTCTTTTTTGCATTTATCAAAATCAAGAATCAAAGTGTACTTTGACGGTCCTACTTATAGGTAGGACCTACCTATAAATAGGAGCCGCTAAACTAGGAACTTTTATTCTTGATCAAGTTCTGAGTGTACCTAAGCAGTGTGGACATTTTGCATAAGCATTAATTACACTAAGTAAAATATGTAGGTAATAGAATACGTTCAAAAGACTATTTTTATTGCATACACGTCCCACCTATACCTTTACACACAAACCTAATATCCTACTCAATTTGTAACTTCCATCGTGCTCTGATTTGCTTTTACACAAATTCTAACCAAATGTAATCAACATTTAAAGAAATGATGAATAGCTTGCAATACCTTTTCTGAATATGTGACCCATGTATTATTTTATAAAATAGACAATTTTAAATACAGTTTAAACTAGTGAGAACCAAGGTACAAGGAAGTTTAAACTCCTCTCTCTCCATAATGGAAAACATGAATCAGTATCACGAATGCACTTTGAATTTTAAAGTGCTTTTAATTATTTTTCATTGGTAAATTTATTATTGTATGATGATTATATGTAAGTATGTGAGATTTTTGATGGTTTCACATTAGTTTGGGAAGAAAATAAAATAAGAAATATGCCAGCTGCTTAATTATCCAGCGTAAGTCCTAAAAGTTAGCTAAAGGACACAGCTGGATATAAGTTTAAAAGGACCTAGTATAGACTACCAATTTCTCATTATCAGGTTCCACTTTGGCATCTGTAAACCTAATTGCTATTGTCATCAACCGTGACTGTCTACCTCGAATAAGAAATGGTATGATTATACGATTTACGCATAGGTAGCAATGTATGCGTAATTTATGCATTTGTATAAGCTTGTATTATAAACTTGATTCAGTGTAGAAATATCTTAAATCTGTTGAAATACCTGTTTTCGCATTTGTTGTTAAATTATTGTCCATTATTATCTTCATTTTAAAAACAATATTACCTAATACCTTTATCATTAGCAGTAAATGTGGATTACATTTGAACCATCTTAAATTACTAGACATCAAAACGTTGCGCTTTGAATTGATGCTACATTCCGCTTTACACTCCCAAAATCTTTAAACATTGTAGTATGTGGTTTTGTTATATTTATTACATAGTTATGTGTTAGTTAACGTCAATGATTTTGATATTCATTGGTTAACATACATAACATATTATATCAGAACAGGAAGACTTTATAAGATGATAATGATATCAATGAAGTCACATTACGACTGCTCAGTGCTCATACTAGCTCCTTAGCATTTAATAATTCTGTTCACAAATACGAATTTACACTAATTATTTCTACGAGCTATTATAATAGATGCGGTAAAAAATTTGTCTAAATTGCGATTAACGACAAAAAATAATGTCCTACCGAAACTAGTTTTTGCAACCGAATTTCGACCCGGTTCTGTCTCAGTGTTGACTAAAACCTCAAGTTTTAAACTTTCGCGTGACTTGACGTTTAAGTTGAACTGTGTTGCCGTGGTCTCAAGCAAACTGTCGCAGCAAGCTTCATTCCGTGTCGGAGGCAGATGCTTTATCATCTGCCCTCGATCGCGAAACGTCAAGCCAAGAATAAAACGTAATCACTTTAATGTAACGTGTGTAGTTTGTTTTAAAATCGAATCTTCCTATTAAAATAATTCTTTTTATGTTTTATTCGTTTGCACTAATAGAAAATATGTGTTTGTGATTGTGGTAATGGAAGCAGATATTTGATAATTATATTAAGTTTCACAAAATATCTTTTACTGTATATGATATGGGGCGGGGCGTGGAGCGGTGAGGGTAACTTCCCACTATGCCAATAGCCACCGAAAGCACAAAGCAGTATGTAAACTCAAGAACGTAGATTCGGAATCGATCATAGTTTCGGCAGATTTGGTGCCGAAAGCGAAGCAAGCCGTAATTCTAATTTTGGTCGGTCGGTCGGTTCAGAAACATCGGTCGAACGGTACAAAATTTTTAATTCTATTCCACGGCTATTGCTAAAACCAAAACAATTAAATAATATTTCTCTGGATTAAATTACGAATACTTATAGGTACAGTTTGTTCCTCATTCGCAAAAATAAACAATTTTGAATTTATGTTCAATTTTTACATGATTTTACATAAATAACTATTTATTGCCATCTACTTGTAGAGACTGTAGAGCATGACGTTATAAAAAAATAGGTGAGCGTAGGATCAAAACTCTGATTAACGGGAGAATTATAAGGCGCCCGTTAAACACTCATGCAAGCGCCCTTCCGCATTAATGGTTGATGGTTCGTTAAATATTCAACACTCGGCCATCAATCACTGCATTACGCGTTAATTCAAAGTGTTGGACCTAGGTTGGAACATGGTTTATCTGACAGATTTGAGATTTTACTCGCTGTTCATTGTTCATGATATAGTCATGAAAAGGTGACTTCAGGGGCCATTAGCTTCTTTCAGGTCTAACACCCTGGGCTCTACACTAGCGTCGCTATTGTACTTTCTGTTTGGCTCTGCTGTATACTTACGTACGGCACAGATTTATAGACACTGGAGTGAAGTCTATAAGTGTCCCGTTTGTACAATATTAGTATGGCGCACTAAAAACTATTCGACTAAAAACCATAAATCCAATTTCGATTTAGTACACTTAGAAATGTCACTCCAATCTCTGGTGTATGGGAGACTTGGGAGGTCTTCTATTCACTCTCCTTTAATGTTTCAGTATTGAGATTTTTTCTGAGACTACAAGAATGCAGATGTGTCTCTAGCTGTAGAAACTATGAGTATATGACATATTAGGACGAATGGACTAACCGCTAACAGACATGACTTCAATAAGAGATCATTGACTACGGAACCCTGAAATATTGATAAAAAGTGTAAATAAGCGTTTTTCATTCTTTTTGATGACAGTGATCTTTCCAAAATCTTAAACTTTCAGTATTTACAGAAATATTAAAAAAGATACTTATCTATTGGAATTACATTCCAAATTAAGATAACATTAGCTTTGGTTCAATTGTAATTACATGATACCCTTAAATTACTGTTATACAATATTAATTAGTAAATAAAGAGAATAAACTAACGAGTTTCTTATTAACTAAATACTTTTTCACACACCTATATACATAATAAATTATGATGAGGTATAAAAGTAAGGTCTATACATATGTTGATCTACACACCTATGTACAGTTTTAAAATACATGCATATCATAGACAACTTATATTTACAAGTCTATGTTTGAGACTAATTTCAAATGACTAGAAATCACTCATCTCTTTTTATGACTAGATTAAGACTAGGTTAGACACGCTATGCAGAAATTAGCCATTTATTTTTTTGTTCATAGATATGAGTAAACTTATATTAATTTAATTTGGATTACGAGTCTAACAACAATGAGTGGGATGAAAAGTTTTATGCGACGCGGCGACGTAAGAAAAAAAATTATTTTCTATTGTGACAGTATTTGAAACTGCCTAAGAAGCCAGGAATATTAAAAAGAAGAAGAATCTGCTCTAAGAATGATAATTGGCGGCTGTCAATGTTATGCACTGGCTGTGATTAGTATTTTATTAATTAAAAATTCTAACATATTGTAATAATACTTTATATCCTGCTTATTACTTTTTTTATGAATTGTAGGTTGGTTCTCCTAATCATGATCATAACTTCAGAGTTTAAACCAATGGTTAAGTACCTACTCTAAAGCCGGCTTTCTATTAGTGTGCTCGCATGCTCGTAGACTTGAGTCACGTCGGTCGCTCTAGTAAAAAGCGCGTGCTGAATTAATTGCAACTTGTAAATTACCGGCTTATCGCCGAGTTGATCGCGGTATCGCGACGGCGCGGGCGTATTCGCGTTTAAACGAGTGAGAGCGCTATAATGGAAAGCCGGATTTAGGTAGTTGCTAAAATGGGTTGTCAGAACCGCGCGTTCAATCTTTGCCTTGCCAGCAGCGGCTAGGATGTAGGTTCTTAATTTAAAACCAACAAAATTGTTCATAGACTATTTTCTGCATAACATCGTCCATTTACAATATAATAAATTTTTATTAAATCTATAAAGCGATATTTCCTGGATTCGAGTAAAACTTTTTATTAACTAGCTGCTTATTGGAACATCTAGTGCAGCTATAGCTTATTGTAAAGTGCATTAACTACACACATTTTATTTCATCTAGCTTTACTAACGAAAACAATTAAAACAATTTACGTAATGTAGTGTTTCATAAACATAATAGGCAAAATAATTAAAGCGGGCATTAAATTTTATCGTGCTTGGTCTAAATTTACTTTTAAATATTATATTATAATCCCTACAGCCCTTCGACGGATAACATCGTTCAGGGAATTCTAGTTTTCAGGGAAGCTCAAAAGCGTATTCATTATGTAATTACCTTGTTACATTGGTTTTAATATGAAACAAATAACCTCGATTCATTAGAATAGTCCTGAGAATAGATACCTTTTGTTTTTAGTCAACCTACATAAATACATATCTACCTACCGAGATACGAATTGCATAAATAACTCTATAAAAATCATAATGAAATCAATGATCAATAGAAATCTCTTGAAATCTAAGGAATACTTATAGGTGCAATGCAAATGTTTTCGATTTTTTTATATCTATAGTTTTTTCCAACAAACTGATACATAATACTATAGTATGATGGTAGTACATATTATTATTTCGTAGGTAGAATACTTCACTAAAGTTGTATGGACAGTTAAAAAACTTCTTCTATGTAAAGCTTTAAAATAACCAAAACTATGTAGGTATGGTATTACACAAAATATTTTAGGGAAGTAGAACACTTTTCACAATCAATGAAATGTCTTATTTCTAATGATCGTATCTTTTTACTGATTTTTTAAGATACTTACACTAATGACGTTATAATTTCGTTTCACCGATATAGGACAGTGGCACTCGTTCATTTACTAACTCACATCACTCGCCATAAAAAACGGCAAATCAAAATCACTCATCATGTCTCAGAATTTCAACATAATCGTGTCATCTTGAAGGATCTTACTGCAGTTATCTGTTTGGAATGCGCTGATGGGCGCAGGCGTGGCTCAGGTACACAGGCCAGAGTTGTCGACGAGCGAACGGGCCAAAACATCAGCTGCGGCGATGTCACTCACTTTACCTTCGAAATGTCCACGAACATGGAACATGAATTCCGCTTTTCCAGCAAACTCTTGTCTGCACATTAGACACAGATGGTGAGCGTGTGTGTGCTGTCTCTCTGGCGCGTAGTGGGTATGTCCGTGTGTGAAGTACGCCCCGCCCCCACCACCGCCGCCCCCTTCGTTCACCACAGTAGCCGTTGATACTGATGCCGTCGCGATGCCATGACCGTTTAGGATTTGCTGGTTCTGATTGTGATGATGCAGCAATTGCAGTTTCTCTTGATTCGATAAGTGAACTTTTTCTTGTTGCTGTAATATAAATAGACACATTTTAGTCATCGCTTTATTCCGAGAGTTTTATCATCAAATCTCTATCTGTGGCCCAATCAGCGAATTGGGATATACAAAACAGCCAATTTAAATTTGAATTTTACTAAAAATGTTCTACCCATCATTACATGACACTGTTTTTTTTAACACTGTTTTTACAGTCAACCATTAACCCTTTTCATTGACTGTTAATTGGAACGAATTTATATATCTTCTTGATTGCAAGTTGTTTCTTAACTATTCTTTAATGCTTTTCGAACGTAATCAAAAAGAAAAAAATATGCTATTGTTCAAATGTAACCTGATGTTGTGTTGCTTGCTGCATCTTGTCTTGCAACAGCTTGTTGTCAGGTAGATGCGATTTAGCATGAGCACTCCATTCGTCTCGAGTCGCGAACAGTCGCCCGCATAGCTCACAGGACCACGACACGACCATTCCGGCCGTCGCCGCCGCTACCGCCGCTGTTGTCGCACTCGTGTGCACCAAGTTTGTGTTCTAAAGTACACCACATTGCTATGCTGATGTCAAAAAGTACTTATAAACCGTCTAATTTGTGTTATTTTTTCTTCTCAGCCATTATAACTATTTTTGATTATTTATAATAGGCGCTAGAATATTTTGATGTACTTTGTTAATTTGTATACCTATATTTACGCTAGTAACTAATTAATCTGTGCCTATACTATAATTGTACACTAAGGACGTGTCAGCCAATGTCTCAGTGAGATAAGATAAAAGAAAAGAGAAAAGATGAGATGGGGGAAATATTGACGTGAGAATTGTAGATAGAAAGAAGTAGATACAATGAGTAAGGGGAGAGGATAGTATGTGCTTGTCTGCCCCCATAAAGACGCCCTTGTTGTACAAATTTTATTTCTACAGTTACATACAAAGTAACATAGTGCATAGAGCATGTAAACAAAAAATTAAAAAAAAAAAATTAAACCGCCTTCAAAAAAAACACTGAAAAGTATGATATAACTATCTCTTACTAATCAAAACTCAAGTACAATTAAAATAACTTTATAAATACGATACACATACCTATATCACAGATTAATTAGTTTACTACCGTAAACCTATACAATCAAATTTGATAGTTACTGAAGTCGGTGCCAAGCCTACCAAACTAATAGACTTTCTGTTGTTGCACATTGATTTGGCACCGACTTCAATAACTGTCAAATTTGATTATATGTATAGGTATGTGTATCGTATTTATAAAGTTATTTTAATTGTACTTGAGTTTGGATTAGTAAAGGATAGTTATTTCATACTTTTCAGTGCTAGTGTTAGTTTCAGTTTTTTTGAAGGCGGTTTAATTTTTCTTAATCAATTTTTTTATTTCTCCCATTTGAGTGATCTTGACCTAAATAAATATCTCGGGCAGGTCTGCAATTAACTTCTTTCTATTTCCGGAGCGCAACGATATACAAGAGAATCATCAATATAAATAAAGGTTATAATCAGGTCGCGTTATTTAGTGTATCTTCGAAGTCCAAGCTCTAATACCGATGAAATTTAAATGGGACCAACTCTGAAGTATTACCTACTAAACGAAAAAAGAATTTTCGAAATCGGTTTATAAATGATGGTGTTATGAGGTAACAAACATACAAAAAAAAAAACAAAAAAGAAAAACAACATACACACGAATTGAGAACCTCCTCCTTTTTTTGAAGTCGGTTAAAAATACACACAATTATAAAACTAAGCAACATAGAATACTATACTAGAAATATAAACATTCACATAAAAAACTGAACTTTCTTTTCTTTTCTTTCTTTTATTTGTTGAAGTCGATTAAAAAGGAATTAACTTGATTTCCTTTGACTTTTTGGAGACAATCTAGCCGTGAATCTTTTTCGTGCAATTTATCACGAGGTTTGTTTAGAGGAAATAACAGATACTGAATATTAATTTGTTAGATAAAAGATTCTCTATTACGCTTTTAATGAAGTTTAATACGAAGGTCACACTGTATTTTTAAAAATAATGGACGAAAAATTTCTTTTTTTCGAATCTACCTATTATACAAAAACGATATTGTAAATAATGTCACAATTCACTAGTAACAAAAACAATTACTACACATACTACTTTAACAATAAAAACAAAATTAATATTTCTTCCGAAACAAATTAATACAGTATTAAAGTAAGAAATAGTGTAAAGTAGAAGAATCTACATTCGCATAATGTAGTTTAGCATGCTGGAGAACATTTCAAAAGTCCTCTACGTACGCATGCGTTGAATGTTCAGTTGAATTTACCGTAAAGCTGTGTCCAGGTACCTGGCAGACCTGTATCGGCTGCTGATGGGAATGTTGCTGCTGTTGTTGCTGTTGCTGTTGCTGCGCCGCCGCCGCTATTTCCGCTTGACTAGGTTTTGTGTCTTCTTGTTTGGTTAATTGAGGTTTCACGTCGTCTAACTTTAATGCTGGAAAAAGTAGAGTACAGACGTCAATGACATTGAAAAGGAGAAGCAAAACTGTTATAAATATTATAAATGCGAAAGTCTGTTTGTTACGTTTTCACGGGTAAGCACCTAAATCGGTTTTGATGAAAGTTGGTCTTGAAAAAGTTCGGAACCCGACAACTTTAAACAAATTTTGATAAAACGTAGTCAATTATTTCCTTTACATTATTAAAAAAATATTTGTAAAATACCAAAAGAACGCGGGTGAAGCCACAGGGCACAGCTAATTTATACCTACACAAAAACAAAATAGAAGTTTCTAAGATTTCTAAATAAAGGCTTTTCCTTAAGCTTCTATGGTTATTTGCACGTAACCAAAATTCAAACACACTTTTTTAAAATTGTGTGTCTGTTGGGTTAGCTCAGAAATGGCTGAACCGATTTTGATGGGACTTTCATTAACAGGTAGAGGACTTTTCATAGAGTAAACTAGGCTACTTTTTTATACCGGAGAAGTAACGCGGGCGAAGCCGCGAGGCATAGTTACATAAAATAAATTGGAAATGTCTGTTGCTTATTTACAAATCTTATCTTTTATCTGTATAATTTTATCTGTATAATTTTTTATACTTTTGTCTGTTTGATGATCAAATAGATTTGACGCACAGGAGTAACTGATACAGGGATTCGTTACTGCCCTATAATAATAAAATAGTAGTTTTAACGATTAAATAATGTACAATACAATGCAGTATTTTAATATGTTGTTGTTATTATTAGATTAAATACTTACGTGGTATAGTGATGGTTCGTTTCCCTAGAGGTGCTATATTCGACGGTGTGACGTGCTTCAACTTGTTCATATGCAGTACCAGCTTGTCCCGACGGGCGAAGGCTTTATTGCATACCTCGCATACATAGGGTTTTTCCCCTAATAACATAGTAAACATTAACAGTCTATTATTAATACATTTAGGTACATTAAGGGTTCCTTTCCGGAAAAGGCAAACACGGAACCCTTAAATTTTCGTCATGTCTGTCTGTCCGTCTGCCACAGACGACATTCTATTATATTTACACCTACGAAGCTGAAATTTGTTGTAAATTGATACCCAAAACCACAAATGAATGGGTATATAACATTTTTACCTTTTTTCAAAATTTTAAATTCTAAATACTTCTTCGAAATGGATATGTACATTTGTACACCTTTGGCAAATTTTTCTCTTGTATTTATGGAACTTTAATTTATTGAAGACACAATAAACTATTATTTTTATCTTAGGCTATTTATTTGAAAATAATTTATTGTACTATATTTATTTACGTTCCGCTATCAGGGACATTGCCCAGAGCTGCATTGAAGGCGATAAAAAATGTACTAATATTAAAATCAAATCAACGAGTGTTATCGGCAAGGAAAATTATTTTGATTTACAATAATACAAGTTATAAATATTTTTTTAAGCAATTAAGTTAAAAAAACTGCAAACATTAGGTATGCTCTGATTTCTGTCAAATTTTAGCGCTGAAAGATGAACCGATGAAAATGGCTTTTAACATTTTTATCTTTTGATTTACGGAATTAGTTTTCATTGATAATGGGCCGTAATTTTTTATAATATCTGTTTTATTTTAAGTCTAATTTATGTACATACACATCTTTCTTATTATCCATTATTATATTAAACGAGCAATATTTATATATATTTGATTACGCTCTCTCGAAAACAGCTCTAGCGATTGCGATGAAATTTACAATATAGGAGTTGAGGAAGGCGAGAAATTGATCTAGCTAGATTTCAATTCTGGGAAAAATAGGTTTTCCCGTCTTTAATACACTTAAAACTTGTAAATTCTAAACTTATAAACTTTTTTAATTTTGCAGCAGAGTTTATCGTCTCAATAGCACAATGGCTAAAGCGTAGATCTACCACGCCGAAGTGCGCGGGTTCGAATACTGCAATGTGGTCAGATCTTTTTGTTTTTTTTTAATAAGTTGAAATACTTAACATGTCTAAGTTCAGTTTGCAACAAATACCTAATAAAAACACATATCACTTTAATAATGTACTTATAATAAGGAAATAAAATAATGATAATTATGACACTGCGTCTAGCTTTGGAGTTATTTATAAAGTCTATGTCTAAAAGTCATGGAGAAAAATCTATTTATTTATTTTCCTGAACAATGAATTGAATGTTAAATTTCATAGACTTTCTTTATTTTAAGATACTATGTTATTGAAAAGGGTAGTATTATACAAGCAATATTTCTATATTTATAATTGCATTCTCGAAAACGGCTCTAACGATTTCGATCAAATTTATAATATGTATAGAGCTCCGGTGGCCGGTGGTCAAAAATCGATCTAGCTAGGGTTCAATTCTGAGAATATTCGTTTTCTCTACGTTTTCACACACTTAAACCTTCTAAATTCTATATATACTCTTCTGATTTCATAAGTCAGTTTACCTTCTCAGTAGTGCAGTGGGTAGAGCGCAGATCTATCAAGCTTAAAAACGCGGGTTCCAATCCTCCAATATTATGGTCGGACTATATATTTTTTTTTGTAGGACACTGAGTAAAGCTTGGTCGACCAGATACTGAATAAACTATTAAGAAATGAGTGGTAAACGATAAACCAAAAAAAATCTAGAGAGCAAAAGTGATCTGTAGCAAGCCTAGAAAGATCAAGGCTGACTTACCTATAATCAGATCAAGTAGTCAATGTTAGTTGACGGAAATGTCAGAAGCTATAGTAAACCACGGCGAAAGTATGTAAGGAGTAAGATGAAATTTGAGGAAGTAAAAAAGTGTCTAAGAATCGCGACGCTCGGCGCTTCGTCACCTCTGTCTACGCTGGTAGGGATACAGTATGTTTGTATGTATGAATAAATGAATAATAATTTAATTTACCTGTATGAATTCTCATATGAATTGTTAGTTTGTCTTTACGTGCCAATCCTTTTCCGCATACAGTGCATTCAAAGGCTTTACTACCTGAAAGACAAATACTAATTAAGAAACTTATTGCTCGTCTATAATAAGTACACACTTACGTATTAACATAAATGTTTGTATTTATTTTTGTATATTAAGTATTACGTATACTGACCCTGCGTCATGCCTTCAGTAGTTGAACTAGTCGGTTTAATGGCTGGATGCTTTCTTACAGCACCAGTTTGCAATGCTTTGAGCCTGGTCCCCGGATGCATCGAGCCACCTTCCGCGTACGGTTCCGTGAAGGGTATTAAATTCGGTCTAGGAATATTATTCGTTACTTCGGGAGACCTGGTAAAAGCAAATTAATTAGAACAAAAACTATAAAATATTAATTTTCAATAATCAATTGTAAACATCGAGAAATTTTCACCGAGTTAAAAGTAAAGTCATCTGTAAAAAGTGTAAAATGTAGTTTATGTAGAATGATGACTAGGTACTAAAGTAAAGAAAATTATGGGAATTGATATTGTTATATTACAACTAATTAATTCTTCTGTGAAATTGTTATCGTAGATACATATATGTATATATATTTTTGATGACGCCGTAGAGAATTTCAAAAGGTATTCGATTTCGTAGAAAATGCACCGGAGCCCCTCTAGGGCTGAGCCAAAGCAGTTCTGGACGGGCAAAGTGAATTCCCTAGCACCCTCTCAGACTCTCAGTACTACGACATTGTGGACCACATGCACTGACTTCCTTCTCGGGATCAGATAGAATGTTAAATCATAACCTCCGCTCCGATCGGCTACGACTCCCAAAGCACACTTTTAGTCATCTTCTACGACAGGTGGGGGGTGCGGTAGCCTTATTCTGTGTTCTTGATTACGGAAATATATAAGTGGAAAGAGAAAGTTGTTCTTACCAATTGCCCAAACTCTGTAGCACACGCACACCACCTTCGAAGCCCATGCCTACATCATCAGGTACTGTGAACGTGCTGTCCGGACCGCCAGTACTCGAGCTCACTTGGGGGACTTTTATCGGAGAGTTTATTGTTGCGTAGTGGTGCTGCGTCGAGCTGACTGTTGGTGGCGAAGGATGTCCGGGATGTGTATTGTTATTCTGTGCCTGATAAATTGAAAACAAAATGTAAATACGTACTTGTATGTGACTTAGTTTAAATTTATGTGACGTATTCCTCCATTTTATATCTCTGTTTAAACACCTGGATACAGCCTTGAGAAAGGATAAATATTTAAGAAATATTTGTATATCTCAGCAAATATTTACTTTTAATAAATGTATATCGTACAATGTATATACGTTGGCAGTGCGTCTGTTAGAAATAGTGTAACTTCGGAACGACTTGACCGATTGAGGTTATATTCCTACAATATATTTTTTGTTTCCTCAAGACAATGGTTCCTGACTATACTAAGATCCGATAGGTGACGCTATAGTCAACTTACTAACGAATTGTATAAGCACGGGTGAAACTGCAGGGCACCGATGGTTTACTTACATCCATCAACATTTTAAATATTTTATACTTTTATAAGGCGTATGGATCTGTTCACAGAAAACGTAAAATGGTGAAAAAACCTCAAAATTCTAAAGTAGATATAACTGACACGTATTGTAACATTACACTATAACCTATACTACATGAGGTGGACAGAGAATCAAGGTACAACAAAATGTAGGTACCTATTTGAACTTACAAATGTTTTCTAAGACATGGTGGCCGATCACCCAACTGATAATAAATACGTGTCATATGTACAGGTGAGTCAGCTTTACTGATTTGCCTCATATTTTTCTGCTGAGACATGACGTCTATAATAAATGTGTCATATGTACAGTTGAGTCAGCTTATCTGATTTATCTCATCGTTGCTGCTAAGACATAGTATCTGGAGTTATTTAACGTCTATGAGTAAATCTTGCATTATTTTCATTTTTTCTTCAGCTCAGTAGTATAAAAACTAACCTAAAAGTTAAAACTAACCTGTTGCAATTCTTGATGATGTCGACTGTTGGACAGTTCTATTTTATTTTGTTGTTGTTGATGTTGTTGTTGCTGCTGTTGCTGTTGTTGCTGCTGTTGTTGCTGTTGCTGCTGCTGCTGTTGTTGTTGCTGTATGTTAAGATTTAAAGATTAAATGTATTGTAGGTATGTTGCATTCTTACATGGGTCATAGTTCAAAATTTTATCTCTAAATACCGATTTATTCTTGTTCATACTTCCGTGCTAATGGTGCTAATATTATAAACGCGAAAGCGCCCCAATTTGTTACATTATCACGGCTAAACCGCTACACCGATTTTGATGAAATTTAGAATGGAGATAGATTAAAGCCTGAAGAAGAACATAGCTACTTTATTTAATTTTACACGGACGAAGGCAACAGCGAGTTAAGAATATTTTCTTAACACAAACTTCAGAAAATAATTGATGTGTAAACAATCGACCACTACAACCATTGTAATAAAACTCATGAAACAATGTGGAGTGTTAAGTGTTTAAGTATAACATACATAACTAGATGAAATAGCTTATGGATATAACGGGAGATCGCCTAGGCGATAGTGAGTTGACACCTTGCGGTAAACGAATTGTCGAGAATTTGTTTTCGGCGGTTTGCGATCCACTTACGATCGACGCATTGGAATCGAATGGACGATGAGTCGTCACCGAGTAATTCATTCGTTCATTCCCTATTTACATACGGATAGCACAAGACTGGTAGGTAGGTAGGGCTGGCACGGACAGATGAAAAGTCCGTACAACGACCATCCCAACCACTCGAGGAGAGGCCGGATGCCGTATTGCTAAATGAGCGTTGACCTTTATATTTTCATGATTGATTTTTTATAGAAATCAATAGGAAATAGCCAGAAAGTGTACCCTTTTGATATAGTAATGATGAATTTTGTATTTAATAAGTAAAAAAAGAAATGAAAAGCGTTTATGTGATCACAAATTGTTGTCTGAAAGTGATATAATTTGTCGAATTATAAAAAGTAATTTGAGAATAATTTTTATTATTAATATCTCAACTTATTTATTAGAGCTCGTCAACAACAATTCATACTCAAAATTAACCTTCGTTAAAGTTCAACAATGTTGTGTTTGTGTAGTATCTAGTAAGTATCTGAGATACTGAATTCTGCTAGCGTTTTCGTGATTTTACATGCAAGGTGTGCGGGGGCAATCGCGTGCATGTAATAAAAGACAGGACTCAATGAACTGCAACTTCTATTATTGCCTTTTGGCAGTAGGTTTGGACATATAATGTACCGTCGATTAAAATAGGCTTTGTTGCTTCATCGATCTAGTTAGTTGCCTAAACCAACATGGTTTCATCGCTGTGTTAATACGCTTTTCTACAGGTCCTCAAAGAAGCCTAACATTATGGAGCTTTCCAAACAAGCTGACGTAACGCATTCTAAGTCTCGTCTCGTCAGTAAGACAAACAGCAAACTAATCTTAATTTATCCAGTGAATATCATTTGTTGTCCATGGAAATCTAAGATTACCATTTCACTTCAAAGTACCTACTGGGACACTAAGAGCCCTTTCGGCACGAAAGTTAGGTTCACGCAAATGGTTTCAAACTGTCCGTCGTTCAGTAGCAACCGTTGAGTATGCTTGAGTATAAATCTTGATGTCCCGACGGTAATAATGAGCTCTCTACAGGCAGAATTTGGAGCCATTGGCTTTGTGCTACTGTATATTTGCAATGGAGATTTCGGGTGCTGCTCAGTCACTAACCCAACGTCATGATATTGGGACCAAAAATTGCTAATAATATTCTCTGACTTATGAAGAGTGTTCGTCATATGTTGCTGTCGAGATCCAGATTTTAACATTCCGACGGTACGAAGTTGTTATTCTCTTTATAAATGTCAACGACGTCGATGTTTCATTTCCAAATTTTTGTGCAATTTAAGTGATGAGTTCACAATGAATGGTAAAAAGCTTTTAATTGGGTTTTATACCATTCGATTACTGCTTGTTGTCAATTGGAATAAAAAATAGAATTTTGAAAAAATACAGAAATGCCCTTCAAAGTAATAATTAAGAAAAAAACTCAGCAAACATTAAATACTGAAAATTTGTTTTAGCTGCATAATCATTGATATTCTTAGACTATTTTGAATTGTGTACATGTAAACATGCTTAGGGTTAAACTTGTCTTATGTTTTTTAACAAAAGAAATGGGGGAGAGATCAAAAAACTTATGAGGTAAAACCGAAGATTAAATGAAAATATTTGAAGTAATATTCAATCATAATTTATTAAAATCCTTATCTAACTTCCATACCCAAATTTACATATTTTTTAAGCAAAAAAAAATAAGTATGTTTTTGGAGAGTTTCTGTACTCAACTACATTACTATGTAAATTAAAAGATGTTAAATTCGAGGAATGTAGAAAACACGTGCTTTGCTTTTCTACGAAGAATCCTCAGGAAATTGCAGATATTAGATTGAGATCAGCTACCCAGCATCGAATTCTTAAGTCTTGTTATTTGGGTGAAGTGGACTCTACAAAATCTTCATTTTTTCTTTGAATGAGGGGACGAGAGTCTCAAATGAATGGAGTAATATTTACATAATATTTGCACATTTCCTGCAAGTAAATAGTTTAGATATTTTCGATAGCACTTATCAATTATTATAATCTTCTTGGTATTGTAACTAATAAAAGATGTTAATATATGTATGGGTATAAAGCTATAAATATATCAAGTTATGAAGCTTCCTTTCTATGCGAATATATAAAGAATTCAGCAAACTTTATTTTATAACAATAAAGTTTACCTGCTGTTGTTGCTGCTGTTGTTGTTGTTGTTGTTGTTGCTGCTGCTGCTGTTGCTGTTGTTGTTGTTGTTGCTGCTGTTGTTGTTGTTGTTGCTCTCTCCTAGCTGCGACAGCAGCTTGAGCCATATGTTGTTGTACAGCCACGTGGGCTTCGAGGTAAGCAGTTTTTTGGGCTTCTGTCATTTTGTCCATATTCACTGTACCGTCCTATGGAAAATAAGTGTAGTTCATAATACGTGAAAGTAAAATTATAAATCTTGTAAAACCTGTATACATTCAGTCAAGAAAGTATCGGAAATGGATGACTTGTTTATGGTTCCAAATTCAATTTTTGTTTTTTTGTTGTTGTTGTTAGATTGGCACAACTGTTCTCCATTTTGGCGCGGAGTTTGAGTTGCATCTGTTATTTAGATTAAATACAGTGCTGTTTTTAGTTATATCATTCTAGTGTATATTGCGAATTTAACTATGGACAAAAACACCGAACAAAAAGTTGTCTTAAATTTTGCATCGCCAATGGAATTTCGTGTTCGGAGTCACTGAAAATGTTACAGAAGGCTTACGGTGAATCGACTTTATCAAAAACAGGCGCTTATGAGTGGTACAAAGCGTTGAAAAGCGGTCGAGATGTGATGGAAGATTTGCCTCGCTCTGGTAGGCCATCAACGTCTGCAACTGAAGTTAACATCGCAAAAGTGAAGGAAATAGTGACTGAAAATGCTCATTCAAGTTTGAGAGAGATAGCCGCCAAACTTTCTGTGTCTCACGAGTCGATCCGTACCATTTTAAATAATCACTTGGGTATAAACATGTTGCCGCTCGGCTAGTCCCAAAAGACCTGAATTTTCTTCAAAAACACAATCGCATAAGAGTCGCTAAGGACATGCTAGAACGAGTCAATTCCGACTCAACATTCATGAAACGCATTGTTACTGGTGACGAGACGTGGGTTTACGAGTTTGACATGCAAACTAGTCAACAAGCTTCGGAGTTGCGCCTTCCAACTGAACCGAAACTGAAAAAACCACGCCAAAGTCGATCAAAAGTCAAAGTCGTATTGACTGTTTTCTTTAACTATCGCGGTGTTGTGCACTCGGAATTCTTGCCGGAAGGTCAAACGGTAAATAAAGAATATTATTTGGGCGTTATGCGGCGTTTAAGAGAGCAAATTCGACGAAAAAGGCCAGATTTGTGGAAAGAAAATTCTTGGATTTTGCACCACGATAATGCGCCTTCGCACAAGGCCATATTGTGAACAAATTTTTGACCAAAAACTCAACAAATACCATCGAGCAACCACCTTATTCACCAGATATGGCTCCAGCCGACTTCTTTCTTTTTCCTAAACTCAAATTACCACTTCGTGGCACCCGTTTTCATTCGGTAGAAGACATAAAGGAGAATTCGCGGCGAGCACTGAACTCAATTTCGGAAAAAGCGTTTAAAAAATGTTTTGATGATTGAATTATTCGTTGGCGTAAGTGTATCGTTTCTGAAGGAGCATACTTTGAAGGTCATAAAATAAATTTGGATGAATAACTAATATACTTTCAATCTCAATGCTCTTAATTCTCACTTTTCTAAACAACCTGTATTTCTCGACAAATTTGTTAAAGACAAAACTCTTAAAGAGCTATCCCTCCCTCTTGTTTCCTCTTCTTCTCCATTTACATTTAATACTGTGACTGAAGAGGGTGTCAACAAGCATATCCTATCTATTACTTCTTCAGCTGTAGGATTTGATCAGATATGCTCACGAATGATAAAAATTCTTCTACCTGAACTTTTACCTGTTTTAACTCACATTTTTAATCATTCTTTACTTTTTCACACTTTCCCATCTATCTGGAAAAAAGCCCACGTTTTACCTCTCCCCAAAATTTGGAATCCTACGTCCCCATCACAGTTCCGTCCGATTTCTATCTTACCTTTTCTATCTAAAGTTTTAGAGCACATTGTTCATCAACAATTTGTGTCTTATCTCACTTCCAACAACTTATTCAATCCCTTCCAGTCTGGCTTTCGGCCTGGCCATAGTACAGCCACTGCACTGCTAAAAGTTACTGATGATATCAGATTTGCTCTAGAAAATAAACGTCTCACTATTGTCATTCTTCTTGATTTTAGTAACGCCTTTAATTCCGTTGATTTGGATGTTCTTCTTGGTATTCTTCGTTCCCTAAATGTCTCTCCTTCAACCTCTTCCTGGTTTGAATCCTATCTTCGTGGTCGTTCGCAGTGTGTTCGTTTGGATGATTCTGCTTCGGATTGGTGCGAGCTATCTGCGGGCGTACCTCAGGGTGGTGTGCTTTCTCCTCTGTTATTCTCTGTTTTCATTAATACTATCACTAATCTTGTAACTTCCATCTCTATGCAGACGATTTGCAGTTATATCGACATTTCTCTGTAGCAGATGTGGATATGACTGTTGCTGAGATTAATAGGGATCTCGAACGTGTGAAAGCGTGGGCTGCGTCGCATGGGCTTTTAGTTAATCTCAATAAGTCTCAAGCTATTATAATTGATTACTCCTCTCTACCTCAAATTACTTATGACGGTACCACTATTCCTTTTACTATACATTTCACTCCCTTAAACATCTCCAATACTTTTTGCATTTGCATAGCAAAATATATTTAGTTCAAACTTTAATCATGTCTATCGTCGATTATGCTGACGTTTGTCTCCTCGATGCTACCGCAACAACAAATTGGAACAATTGTGAACAAATTAGAGAAACTTCAAAATTCATGTATTCGTTATATTTTTGGCTTACGTAAGTTCGACCATATCTCCGAATTTAGGACGCGTTTAAAGTGGCTTCCCATCCGTTTACGCAGGAATATTCATATTCTTTCCTCACTTTGTAATATTTTGCATTCCCCATCGTCACCATCTTATCTTAAGGAGCATTTTCAATTTTTAAGGTTACCTGGAACTTCAAGTCGTAGTCATTTATCTACTTCTCTTCAAACACCTTCCCATTCTACAAACTTTATTCTCATTCCTTCACTGTACTTTCCGTTAAACTATGGAATGATCTTCCTCCCTGCGTTCGGGAGAGTCCATCCCTAGTATCCTTTAAACGAGCAGTTAAAGAGCATTATATGAAGAGTTAGTTCAAAACAAATATTTCACTTGGGTATAATTATCATGTATATAATATATATCGTTATTGAAAGTATGTATATTGTATATATATTTGTTTTTATATATGTCAAATTTATATATTTATATGTACTGATATATTGATTGCATATGTTTTTGTCACTGTATTTCGTATTCATTATTATTTATATTTAGTTAAATAATATTGTGTTACACACAGTGTCTACCTTTCTTTCTTTCTTTATAAAATTTCTCACTCGCGGGTCCGCTGGGAGAAATTTCTTATAGAAATAAGCGGTACCTTTTGCTCTTTTTTCTATAGGTATCTCTCTTTGTATATGACGTTGTGTGTGCAATAAATTGTTAAATAAATAAATAAAAATAATATTTCGTGTATTATTGATCTTTTCCCGGTACTTTCTTGACAGAGTAGTACTACGTGTATTTCATTAATTATTTAAATATTTCAGGATATTATAAATGCATTATAAACAATCGACTGTTTTTTAAGGCAGGTATGTTCTTTCTGTCTCTATGGTGTTAATAATCCACATAATATTATGTTATTATTAATTTGAAGATAGTACAATGTACTGTGGATATCGCACAATAAACAGTGAGAGCACTCAACAACACAATTCTAAGACAATTTAGAGAAGTTCGTTTCCTAACTTGACCTGGTCGGGAATTGAACTGGCAACCGCGATCCCTTTGCTCCGATCTATCCAATCTGTATGGTATATACTATATGGCTTTTAATAGAATAAAAAGTCGAATATATCGGTATTATACTTGTAATAAAATTCTTCAATCCTATTGTCAACTGAGACTGAGAGTACCTTTAATGAATGTCTTCGATGCGGTTGGAGGGCTAAGGGAGCACCGTGCGAGGGTGGTCGCCCCCGAGTGCATTCACCCCACAGAAAGTGAGAACGAAGCTCCCTACCCCACGTGAACCCGCCAACTTCATTCCGTAACATGAACACCCCATGGTTAATTGCCCAATTTCTGCACGCGTAAGGTTCAACGACCTCAGGAAGTAAGGGAAATGATGACATCGAGATTTCCACGGGAAATTCGCAAAGCGATTAAAAATTATTTTAATCGCCCGTTATTAAGTCGTTATAGACAACTCTATCGCGAAATTGCAATATTTACCTTTTTACCACTTCGTTTTTACTTATTTTTTCTGCCAAAAGGAAAAAATTATTTCCCTTTAAAATTGCAATTGCACTGTCATAGCTCTATCAAAAACATGGGAAATCAGAAATCTGTATAATTAATATATTTTAATATACAAATACATTTAAAAAAATGAGTAAGTACCTACCTAGAATATTGAAATCATTCGTAAAGAGAATAATTCAAAATGTTTAGCGCAATGAAATGCTTTGTTCATAACACGTTCCTCGTAGATAAGGGGCGTGTAATAAGGGATAGTGGCCTCTGGGGGCCTTATCACTCATGCACTGATTAAAAGCAAACTCACCTAAAGAGGGGTTTGCATACGAGGGTAACTCAAGATAGGGTAAAAATGGTTATAAGTTTGAATGACAGATACGCATATTTCATATCTTGTACTTTAAGTAGGAGATCATGTAGAACACGACATTTAATAAGGAGAATTGAACTGGAAAAACATTATAAATTGTGTAAGAACAAAAAGAAATGGGAGTGAATAAAATCTCAGTGACAATATTTGTGAAAGTATACAATACATGTTTAGTAGTATAAATAGTGTATAAATCTTGTATTGTATAAAAGAGTATAAAATAGTATAAAAGAGATTTAATAAACTTAATATAAAAACTTATAAAATTCTTGATAATGAAAACAGTTTTATTAGTTTGATGTGTCGACGACGATCATTATGTAAACTCCAACCAAATTATTTATTACTTTTCAAAAAGTATTGATTTCTATCTATATACACTCTATTTTACTACTGTTTCAATTTTCTTTCACGTTCGTAATATCAATTTTATCATTATTTCTCAATAAAGCGAACACAAAGCGACACTTTTCTGTACTAAATTATACAACAAAGCAATAACATTAATTAACTACTTGACTTTTTGGCGAGAACGGGAAAAGTGATGTTGGCATTTTCTTTAGACTTTCTATTTTTTTAGCGTTTTTGGGATTTTTAAAGCACAAAAGTAATAGTATATTGTCTCGAGTTCTGTACAATTGTTTGATTTGGAAAGTTTGAGGAAATATGTGCAATTGAAGTTTTCGCGTTTTTCCATTTTAACTCCAGTAAAGCCTAATGTCACTTTAATGGAGAGTGTTACGGATCTAGTAATAAAAAGAGACATTTTACGTCAGAGATATACACCACTATTTACATGAAAATGATAAAAATGTTTCTAATAAATATGAAACGAGTTGCCAGTATACAAAAGAGAAGAAGAAGAACTAACTACTTAAGCGATGCTCAATACAAATTTTACTAATTTAGCACGAAACAAGATTTTGTTTTACAAAAACCCCAAAAATGACTTCGTCCAGCGAAAGTGACTTTCTTATCTTTGAAGAAATTAAAATACAGCAATTCAGGTTATTGATAACCTACACTTACCACCGAAATTCAAGCAGAAATATTTGAAAGCACAATAAAATATGAGATTAATAGAATATGAGTTTTGTGACAGAGCAATGCAAAACGTTTGAAATTGGAAGTTTAAGTTATTCGTCTTGTTTCATTTTTTTTTCACTAAGTATTTAAAAGAAATGGACATAAGGGACTTCGCTGATTTATTATCGTATTTATGTTTTTAGAGCCCTCACTACGTTCTGACTATAAATTAACGCTCGTGCAACAATAATAAAACGCTTGATGCAACAAACTACTATTATCGAGAAAAACTTACCGCTAGGCCCCATACTCGAATGTGATACGAATTCATCTTCACTTGAAATATTAAATGTTTTTAAAAATAATTCACTCGTATTTCAATATCATTGAGAAATATCCCGCGAACATCGCGAAACATTTTTTAAGATAGGTCGAACTGTTCTCACGAATTAAAGTATCCGTAGGTCAGAAGAGCGTGGAAATTACAAGTCAAGGGCGACGACGTTTCTTCTCCATCCCTGTACACAAAGTGCAAGCAAAGTAGGCGGTGTGCATCGATCGCACTTTCCCCTTCGAAACGCACCTGAATTAGAAGAGAAAATGAGTCTCTTACGTTTGAGGAAAACTAAGAAAAGAATGAACGTGTAACCTTTACTTGGAAAGGGCGACACAGAGGCTAATACAATATATTTTATTTTGGTTATCATTGATTATACCATCGTAATTTGTAATATGTAATTGGTATTAAAGAAAAGAAAACAGAATGAAAAAAAAAAACAGATCTATCTGTTACAAGCTTTTTGTGCTCTGTTAGGTTCAAATATAATGTTAATAAACCATTTCGAGATGAGATATAATTTTATTTTTAAAGAAAGTTTAAGTATATTCTGAAAAGAGCTTAATTTAACATGTTGATATAAATTAAGTGAAAAAGCTTTCTAAATAATTATGTCTTATCTATATTCTATGTAATCTATACAAATATAAAGAAAATTTAAGTGTTTGTCTATGATTTCGAAGGTTTTTTTAAAGTAATATACGTACGTACATAGCTACGTGTACCAAACCACGCACGTTACCAAAACCAAACACGTCTTTTAATTTACCTGTCTGTTTGTTTGTTAGGGCTATTTTCCAATACGACTTAACGGATTTTGACGGGAGTTTTATTGGCAGGTAGAAGACTAAAAAAAAATAATTTATGCTAATTTAAATCTCGGAATACTATACAACAAATTTAACGCGACTGAAACCGCATAGCTAATTTTATAATGAAACTGAAACTATGTAGGTTTTTATCTGTCGCAATCATTTAATTAATATATTAATCTATCCAATAAGACAAAATTATTTGAATGGACTGATTAACCAAGGCAAGTTGTCTTGAGATTAATATTGTACTTGACATTTACTTCGTAAGGGTCAATGAAAAACGGTCTTCGACTATTTCAATATGAACGTAAACTCATCCGTACTAGTCCGAACTACAATTTACTGCCCTGTTTTTTATAATACAATATATTTGATTTGAGCATGAGAACGTTTTTATTACACCTACTAATGTAACTAACAATTTAACGACAACTTTAGGTATACGTACATGTATCACACTCGTAATCTAAGATTATTTTATTTATTATATAAATAGGTTATGTAGGTATACTATTTATTAAGTCAATGATCGCTAAATTGTATAAATATCTAGTATACATACCTACCTATATCGTATAATTTGAAGTGAAGGAACTCCAAAAAACGGAGTACTTAATTTGAGCTCAATTCATAACGTAATAACTTCAATGTAAAGATTGAATATAGTGGATTATCCAATTTTTATGAATGAACTGAAAAAAGGTACTTATGTGTGGTAAAAGCCAACATGAACCTGTATTTAGTTTATTTTGAAAGAGTGTAATTTCATATTTCAAAGTTATTTCCTTGTCTATTTACATGGAAGATTATTTTGTTTTGATTGTGGTTTGACTTTAGGCAGTACCCGACAGCACTAACGTAAATAGGCACTGCCTCCGACCCAAAAATGTTTTCCTCGGGCGGTTTTAATTCGACCATGACATGATGACGAGCGGGGAAGGCTTCCATTTCAGTGCAAGTGATGTTCGTCGGGCGAGGTCGTCGGGCCCCACAAGTCCCCCCTAAAGGGGGGCGTAGTAGGAATATCCTTCACCTCCCGGCTAGGTCAGGGTTAACTGTGCCCCCGAGCTGGGTGATGATGCCACCTTCGACCTTGGATTATGTGCGTGGGTTATGCACCGTCAACAAACGGTGTTCCTTTTTATACGATAGGTTACAAGCATTTGAAATAAATATTTCATTTTCAAAAAGACACTATATTGTGTGATTCCTTTAAGTCGATTATTTTGTAAGCAATTTGTAAGAAAATTGTGTAACAAAGTGGATACTTAGTTAATAATAATATGAAATTGAAAATGAGATTAATCAAATTTTGCGTGTTCGTGACAGATACTCTACAATTCAATTAAGAGCATCGCAAAACAAAATCGCCTTTGGACATGCGTATCTAAACTGTCGAAATATGAGTTTACTGCGCATTGATAGCCGATGTCGACTTTATAACTATCGCAATAGAGCGGACAATTCAATATCCATTCACGACTCCGATAGAGTCAATAAAACCAATGGACATTAAATCATAGCGGCTAGTCTTTTGAGTTGTTTATCGTTTACACGCCACATTTTCGTGAACGTAGTTTTTGTCTGAATTCTGGATTTTATCATGTACTGCACAAGGTCGAAATCAACATAAAGTTTTCACACCACCCACAAGGGTGGTGTGGGTCGATATCGCCGGGCCACGGCGATCAATAGAGGAGAGACGCCCTACCCTGGCGAGACTCCGTGCATCGCCCGCGTGCCTATACACGAACAGCAATATATCAACAATGGATGGAATCGTTTGTGAACCCATTTTCCATGAACCCATGTTGACATTTTTTATTCCGATGTGTTTAAAGAGGTATTTAATGTTTATGTTATTTTGTCCACCTAACTTCGGAATCCGTTAAGTTTTTACAATGTAGATTTTATAGATAATGCCATTAATAATAAGCTCATATAAGTAGTCTATTGCAGTATGTATTATAGCACACAATGCCAAAATATACATCAATAATGTGACTACGTGTTTGATTACGTGTTGCTGTAACACGTGATTCATCATTTTGCCTTGATAACTAAATTGTTATAGAAAATTCTGTTAACATTTAGGTACATAATAACATATTTACAGAATAATTGTATGTCTACGTTTTGTAGGTCAGTAAAAACGCTATTTATCGCCATAAAACAATATCGTACATAATTTTTTCCAATATAATTTATGACATCCGTTCATAATTTATCTATATTTAAATTGAGGTTTATAATTAGTGATCGGAATTATCGGTGTAATTATTACCAAAAGTATGGGTAGGTATGACCAAAACTCCCAGGATGTCCCGGAGTTTTGTACCTTAGTAACGGATATAAATACAATATGTACTAGGATTCTGAACGAGGATGATTCTAATGCTTATATAAAAAGTCTTTCTCTATAAAATCTACATATATCTCACTTATAAAAATTAACGACAGGAAATTGGTTACCAAAATAAGTAAATAAAATAATCATTATGATTTTTAGTCTAGATTTTTCTCAAAAATAAATAAAACTGTACAGCTTTTACTAAACAATCAAATAAAAAATCATTGCATAAACTTACTCAATTAATATCGAATTTTGGGTCATATCGATACTTTTGATAGTAATCACACCTATGATTCCAATCACTATTCATAAATCATAATTTAAAAAAGTAGTACTCAATCTATTAGTAGTTTTAAAGTTTGTTTTACATAGTGGATAAATATATATTTTTTTTTGGGGAATCTTTAAATTACTAATTCTGTTACCTATTTATACATTTCTATTAAGTAATAGTCGAATTCCAGCCAGGTCAATTTGGGAAAAAGAACTTTTTTACTAGGTGTTTCTTCAGATTCTTATGTAGATAGTACTATTGATAAGAGAAGTGTAATTACCTATACATCATATCACAAGTTTGAAGTCACAATTGCTGCTGTACTGTGCAAAGGCCTAAACTGTACTGTCCAAGATATTATTGTTACTTATTAATTGCTTTGTAATGATTTTATTTTTAGTATTAGTAGTTTATAACGGTTTAAATTTACCTGAAAATTTATTGTAGACGTGACGATTCTCATAGATTCTGCGTAATTCCTCAACACGGAGTCCGTGCTCAGGCAGCTTTGTCTCCATTCATAGAGTTGTTCCAGCCTGGTGACACATCTTTCGCAGATCTTCTTTGGCAAGAAATCGTCCTTTGAAATCTGCTAGATAATCATAGTAATAAGAGTAGTTAGATAAACAGATAATATGTCAACAATCAATACTTTTTAGAGTTCTGTAGCCAAAAAAGGGAACCCTCACATTTCGTCATGTTTTTTTTTTCGTCATTTTTCTCTTACTGCATTGAAATTATTTAATTTTATTTCGTTTTAAAACTAGAAATAAAAAAAATTAAATAGTGGCAATTTGGACTCTATGTTTGTGTCGTTCATTAGTCACAGATTGCAGTCGATACTCTAATAAAATTGTGCGATGTAGAAACATTAGAGACATATTTTGCTGTAGTTAAGGCTTTAAAAATCATTCATATAAGAAATAAATAAAAAACTAGAAATAACAATAAATTACCTAGTAGCTGTTTAGGACCCATTTTCTTTTTTATTAATGTATTGTCAACGTATTAAATTTAATATCTATCCCAGAAATTACTACGAAGCCCTAAATTTTTCGATCGTTTTTTTTTTCGAATATTTATTTCTGCGAGAAATAGCCAAATATATTTTTATTCTGTACCGACATTGTAGATCAAAGAAATAAATACACGCGTACAAATCGACAACAGGGGATTAGCTCCAGTCACGTGGCATGAAGTATATTTGCAATTAATTCCAGATTTGCAGAATAGCATTATTTATTGACCTACATTCAATAACATATTGTATTAATCTGTTATATTTTATTATTAATATATTTATTATCACATCGGTATATGCTTTATTTATATTCCATATAATAAATAACTTATACCATCAGCAGTTTTATGTTTATGATATATTACTCCCCTCTCTCATCGCTTTACCTGTAGGTTTTAATATTTAAAAAAATGTATAGAAATATAGCGTCTTCTTTGATTTTTTACTCCATTAGTTACAGAGTGATGATATGGATGTAACGTTTTCTAAAAAATATGGTAGATAGTATTTACTAGGAACTAACCCCTCCACGCACGAGTAAATAATACGTGTTTAACAGGATACTTTTTTCGGACTGTTGTAACGAAGTCAAAGGTAGAGTCGTACGGGTATTAAGGTCGATAACCTTCATATGCACTGCCTCCCTTTATATACCACGGGATTTATCCGGGATGACCTACTTCAATGTATTGCAGCCTGCGGGGTCGACGATCTGCGTGTCCACGGCTGCAGTGCGTTTCCCCGGGACTAATGGACTCCCCCATTTGTTGAAATAATTAGACTCCAACTACAGACGTGACATTTCGTATGGATTTTATATACATCGAATGTATTTATATGCACGTATAGATCTATGATCAAAGCAGTAAGTATTCAAATTACCGCTACTGAAAATGATTAAGTGATATAATTTACCTTTACGTTACTTTACCTTCAGCGTTTTTTTGTTTTAAAATTACACTTCAGCGTTACTTTTTGGTAACGCGGCATTAGATAACGATGATTTGTTATCTTCGATCACAAATAAAGAACGTTGTTAGTCTACATTCTGTATACGCTTCATACAATGAGCCCTATCTGTACATCTAATAGATAAAATTGAAGTGTCTGTGCGATTTAGAAATAAAGACTTTTTCTTAAGCTTGTGGTTATTTACATGCAACCAAAACCTAAAGTCGTTTTTTTGTCTGTCAGTTCGTTTGTTTGTCCAGGTTAATCTCCGAAACCGCTAAATTGAATTCGACTTTCATCGGTAGGAAGAGGATTTTCCAGAGAGAAATTTAGACTACCTCTTATCTCGGAAAAAGCAAATTTAATGCGGATGTAAGCTCAAGGAACTGCTAATAATATAATAAGCGGAAAGGCCGTAAAAGGTGACCAAAAAAATATAGGATTTATTACGAAGAACGTGTACAGTCGACGGGCTGGCAACATTATCATCTATTCAGCTTTAGTCTAAGTCCAAATACTTTTTAATGAAAGTAACATTAAGGTGTAATTTTTGAAAGAGTAATGGCGAGAGGATACGTATGTACGAATTTCCACAAACATGGGTGACGTGACCTATGTGAGACAATGCTTAAAAACACAACATGAAGTTTTGAGTACGTTTTCAGGTAGGGTCAACTTAGAATTTTATACCATCATTTGATACGGTGAAAAACTTAATGAGAAGTAATTAATTGATCTGAACTAATTAATTGATCAGACGTAACTAAATAACTAATTGATCAAATGCAATTAATTGATCAGAAGTGATTAATTGATCAGAAGTGATTAATTGATTAGAAGTAAGAGCTCCTAATCTGGTATGTATGCCTTACACTGCCCTACATTTGTAGGGTACTGTTACTAAAAGCATGGACAATGTTTCCTAAAAATAACTATCTCAGTCGTACTTATACCTGGATAACGGTAATATACATGCGTTTGCGGTGAAAACTTATTAGAATTCTAATATCACGTAACCAGAGGCATAAAAAATAGGCTTTACATTCACTGTTTTTGTTTCAAATTACTAGTGAGGATTCAGTTGAAATTTTCTGCACATTAACAAATTGTTTGTTTCATAAGGTCGTAGGTAATTGAGGATATTTTAGGATATTCAACCTCTTTATCGTAAAAAATACCTTTTTTATATTTTATATTTAAGCACAAATTAGTTATAAACAATAAACTCTGTCCCCTGTTCTGATCCTGAATTTAACGTTTGGATAATTCTATGTGAGTAAAGCTCATTCTAAAGAAAATAAAATTATCACCACAATTGTGTCAATCTAAAAGTTGTATTCTCAGCATAATACAAATAAAAAAAGATTTCAATGCAATTAGTCGAAAACAAAAAGTGTAGATATGTACTGTAATTGTAAATCGTGAAGTAATTTCAACTGAAACACAAGCATATGTTATCCAACAGAATTACAAGTACACTGTTCACAAATTTACAAATAATCTGTACTGTGAGTCACATCGCAAAATATAGACCTTCGAAAAATTTAAAATTATATTTGACTGATATTCCAAGAATAGAAAATAAATGGTTATGCCATAACTGAAATTGTAATAAATGGCCGTCTGTAATTATTTTCACAATAAATCTTCATTAAAATTATGATTTACATAGTTTACTTTTAAACATTCAACTTCTTGTTGGTTGAACTAAAAAAATATGTTATTATTCGTAGCGGTGTAGAGCGCAGGCGTCTACGAGAGCTACGGTGACTTACGAGGCATCTCGTCACCCCGTAACAATATTACTGTCCTTTTGTTCAGTATGTTTACGTTTTATTTTTAGATAAGTACGTAACGTTCTCATTTTCCTTCCCTTTACTGCTATAGGTTTCAGGACTAAACCAGTTTTGAAGAACGGAAATATCATATCAGAAAATCAAGGACACTTATTAAAGGTCACAAAGCGTTTACGACAGTAAACGGATGAGGTACTTACCATAGTGGGTAAGCAGGTCCTGAGTTTGAACAGTATCTGCCGCTGTTCGGACTCCTTGTCGAATATGTGGAGCCGCGGACCGCTCTTCAGCGAGCACAGGCGACAGAGGTCGGTGAACGCGGTGAAGTTGAGGTCTTCGGGCTCGGTCATCGCGAAGCACCTGATGAGGAGGTCGAGAAGGCAGGCGTTGTCCATGTAGGCGATTGTGACGACGGGTGGGTGAGAGGTCAGCGCCGGGCGGGCATAGCGGGTGAACCGGGGAGGCGTCGCGCCGCCGCTGCGTCCGGGGGGCACTGCGGCCCGAGCGGCCCACTCCCCCCGCGCAGCCGCCCCCCGCCCCCCGCCGGGGGAGCGTCGCACGCATACCCCCCCGGGGGAGGCCGGAAAACGCATGCCAGTTTTCCCACTTCGACTTGCAATGATTGTTTGTCGATAGGATTGATTATGACTTGTGTACCGTTGTACGTCAGGTTCGTTAGGTTTAATGAATGTTACAGTATTTGCGAACAGGCTTGTATGTTCTTTTAGATATAGTATCTAATCTACTTAGAGACATGAGCTTTTCTAGATTTACTTGTATCTTGGGTCTTACTAATACTTTGTTTGGCATCCATTATAAACATTTAGAATTTAGTTTTAATCCTGCTTGAAGCATTGTAAAAATAACATTATGTTGTAACAGTAATGTAACAGAAATGGCTTCCCACTTTGACGATTAGATATAAATTTATTAACTTACTCCATTCCTCACGTTACGTAAATTTTCTATTAATATTTGCTCTCCACTTTGTACTTAATCTTAACCTAAGTTGTTCTTTCTAAAGTAAACTTCTTTTTATTAAACTCATTCCACTATTCCTGAGATTAGTCTAGCTAATCAAAATGGTAGATAGCTTTTACTAACATGTGTGCTTTTAGAGAGAGTTAATAAATAATTAATATAGTTATCATGCAAAGATTTTAGTTTATCTAATTAAAAAGTCTTAACTATTTAACATAATTGTTGACAAATACACATACTTGTACATAAATGCATAAAAGAAGTTTAATCTTTTAATAAAAGACAATAGGTATACTTATATTGCGACTGTTTTCTTGTTGTGTTCTCAAAACCTTTTTTCAAGTATCGGATGAGCAATAATTGAGTGTCAAAATATTTTGACAAACATAGCTTTGAACATAGCAACCACTGAGTAAGTAATCAACAGCAACACATTAATAAATTAAAAAAGATCATTATAAATACTATTAAAAAAAATTGTACAATGATGTCTGTTGCTTCGTCAGATTCTGGAGACCAGTACTACGCGTATTCAGAACGCACATTGGCACTTATTAAACCGGAGGCTTATGAAGATGCAGAAGCTATCGAAAATCACATTAGACAGAATGGATTTGCTATACTCGCTGTTAGTTACTGTATATATTTCTGTTACATATTATAGTATGTTACATTGTATTACATGTATGAATGTATGTAAGTATATTATATTATTGCCACCAGACTATTTTGTTTTCATGCAAAGACAAGAACAAAATGCTAAGTGTAAATAATCAAAGCCAAAGCCTAAGTGCCTACGTTTATTTTACATCGACATTACAACTTTTAAAAAATCAGAGGCTGCAGCATATGTATATTAAAAAATTTTTAAGGATTTATTGAATCAAATCGTAATATGGCGCAGTAATAATTACACATAAGATTTTTTGAAGGTAAAAGCATAAAACAATTTTCATAGATTAGCATTATTTGGTGTTAAAAATTGTTGATCTAACAAAATTGGTTTTAATACAGTGATATTGACGACCCCGTTAGGAATACAGCGTGAAGATATGTATGTATGTATGTATATTTTCTTGGGTTGCGTTATTTGTTCTTGAAAAATGACAATGAAATGCCATGAAAAATAATCCCCTAACAAAAATGTCTCTATCGTGTAGGAAAGCGTGTAAGGCTAAAAGTATTATTTTGGTGCTTGGGAATATTTATTAAATATTACAATAAAGTGTGTCTTAAACATCACATGAAAAATATTTCATTGTCGCAAAAAATTATGAACTATAGATCCTTGTAAACTAGAAAGCTTTAGCTTTGTAAAGGGGATCTAATCTACATATACAGTCCGAGTGGCCGACGGTGATATAGTGGCAAGGGTTGCGATATGCAAAATTCATATCGGCTCGGCGCGGCGATAGCGAAGAGGGGCGCCGCTTATTATTCTGCGTCGTAGCTTGTAGGCAACCCGTGTTGGTGCAGGGCTGTCACTTGCTTCGGATAAGATTATTATTTATACGATTTATTCATTTTCATTCACATTCACAAACACATATACGCACGCACGCACGCGTACGCGCGCACACACACACACACAAATACATACGCACACACATATTTATTTTCATATTTGCAATCATAAAACCTCATGTACATGTATACATGCATCTCTCAAATTCAAAGTATCTCAATAACCTTCACAACCGCGAGTCAATAAAAATGGGCAACAACAATTATTTTTGCTGTTTCCTATGATAAACAGTTGCACAAATACTGTAAATATTTATAAAAATAGTCAAGTTTTTTTTTGTACTTTGATATATTGATCATTGATTTTTGTTTCTTACATGAATAAATAAATAAAATAAATAAATATTACCATTATATGTCAATATAGGTTAGTATAGATATTTAGCGGTTTATTTTATGGATTACTAGCTGATACCAGCAATATTTTTTGTGGAAAGATGAATTGTTTAATTGAAAAAACTGGTTCAATCGAAGAGGTTTATTTAACTAACGTAATCGACACAAGTGGGCACATTTTAATCCCCATGAGATGGCCAAGATTTCGTTCCAGCACCGGTTTTAACTTAACGTGTGCTTAGCTTAGCTTAACTTAGCTAGAACTGTATCTCCAGCCCAGCCGCATTGAGATTGGACCGGAATGTCGCATATTTCGGAAAACAATTTAACGAAATAGTTTTTTTGTTCAAAAACTGTATTTATAGATTGCGACGTGTACGTCCAACGAGTACTCGAATTCTAGGGCAATTTTTTGCTGCAATGTGTATCGTAAAAAGCAGCTCGTTTTGTACTGCGACTAAAAAAGGTACATAAAGCCTGAAAGGCTGAAAAAAATGAACTAACTTCCCGAATTCTGTTGTATGACTTAGACAATACCAAATTTAAAATGTGTGCATTGCACCAAATATAAATTGCTTGTTGATAAACATCTTTGTCATGTTTATTGACTAATTCTAGAATGACATTAGAAAGTGTGTCTGCTGTGCGACTTGCAGACACATTGATAAAGCCCAAAAAACGGTCATGAATTTCGTTTCTAAAATAATATCTGAGAATCAGGCATAATTGTTCTTTGTGACTAACATCGGGAGTTTCGTCAATAATAATTGAAACAAATTTAGTCATTTTGACTTCAAACTCGATGCAAGTTTTCATCACGTCTGCCACAGAATGAATAATGTCATTTTGAATTTTGTTAGATAAATAACTCGGCCCCGTTTTGTCGCTTTCAACAAAACAAAAATGAAAAAATACTAAATACTCGTTCACCTGCCCAAACAGATAAAAATTAAAATTATGAACGATGAAGTTGATCGTATTTATTTACTTAGTGCATTTCACTAGGAGTCTATACGAAGTTCAGTATGAAAGCCGGGCTTTTCGCTTCATACTAATTGCTATATAAACCCTAGTAAACAAGCTATAGCTATATCGAGTTTTGTCCATTAGAAAGAAAGTAAGGTTGCAAACCGCATTGCAAGCCAACGCGTGAGAGCGAGACAGCTGATTACATTGTTACGCAGTACACTGATTGCGCCTTGAAAGGTCGCGAGTGTCGAACTCGAACAGTCGTCACGTTATTTACGTGTTCGTTGCCATGGTTGCGTGCAGTCATTTTCGTTACGACGCGAATTTTGAAGTTTTAAAACCGATACGATTAGAAATTAGTTTTTATTTTATGATTTTATGCTTGACTAAACATTTTAGTAAGACATGCCAGGCTTTTGGGCTTGTATTAAGATATTGCCACTGAATCTAAGGTAATAAATAAATTATTTTGTGTGTTAATAAATTATAAGTAGTTGATATCGACGCGTATTCCCAGCCGCACATGCTTGCTCGGTTCTTGTCAAGCAAAACTCGCTTAGCTCAGACTTAGGAATCTATCATAAGAGAAAGTAAAATTAAAAATGCAAATAACTTTTAATTTTTTAAGTAAAATAAATAAATAACTTGTTGAAACGAATTTTATAATTAAAAATTACTAGCTAAGGTATATAAGATTTTGCGCTGTTATTTACGCGTGGTAGATTCACCATTTAAAATGTAATGCACCCGAACCTTGTAATCACGATTAAAAAAATTCTATTCCACGCATAATTGCAGACTTATTGTTTTGTGAAGTGACAACCCTAGCAGTTATAGTATCTACCACCCTCCGGTTGCCAGACTGGAGATGGTCACCGTTGTTATTTATGGAAACCGTAAAAAGTAATTACATACATACATGTTCTTGTTATTGTTTCTAGTAAGTGCATTATTTTAGGAGTGACTGTTGCAAGTATTATTAATTTATAATCAGATATTTCAAAAGCTGTTATCTATTAAGTACTTGTATAATATAATCGAATATAATCGGAATACGGAGATTTTTGCAACGGATTTTTACAAAAAATAAGCCTGAAATATAATAAAATAAAGTGTAATATAATGGCGATAGAATAGACTGGGTAGGTGACAGCATATACGTCGTTAGAACCAATGCTATCTCAAGTGAAATGAATTGTTTCTCGGCGTATTTATAATCTTATAAAAGGTAAAGGGAAGAAAAAAAATTAGAAGAACACCCAGGGCGCTCCGGATGCAATCTCTTTAATTTAAAATTATTTTTGTATTTTTCTTTTTTATATTTTTTGATTATGGAACTATTTTGAATAGGCACGTAGGGCCGTTGCGCCGGTTTCGCGGCCGTCTCTAGTATTCGACCAATTGACTGCCTCTTTCATTTAAAAATGAAATAACACGAGTGGTTGTGGTTCTTTTTATACTGTCAAATTTATACGTGAACAAACTTTAATCTTCTAGCCTCAATTACAGTAGAATAATAGAGGTAGAAAGAATATACGCTAATAACTATTCGAAGTTTAGTTCAGAGTCCCTAACCGCACATACAAATTATGTCTGAAAATGCATAAACATTAGTGACGAGATTGAAATTACATGGCAAGTTCCAAGGTGTTTCGTGAGTCTTACTTACAGAAAAATAAGTTCGTAAGTTTCTTAGAAACCTAAAAAACATTTACGCACTTAATTTTGCATTAATTATTCGATGCTTATTTAAAATTTGAGTTGGTCGGATTCCGAAATAATATTTCTTTGATAAACCTAGTTTTCGGCGGGGTGGTCGGATAACTAGCACAAGCAGCAGAATGTAACTGTTACTTCTATGTTATTAACGTTTAGAGTAATTTAAGTATTTAGATTTAGAGTGAGAGAGATTAGAGAACTTAGAGTTTTGAATTCCTTAAAATCAATAAGTCTGTTCTCGACGACGATAATAATACATATTTTACGTGAAATATACGATTCAAGTATCAGTGGCCGAAAACCAAATATGTTTCGCTTTCAGTTCAGATCGGATCAGATCAGAAAACGTAACGGCCTAAAACTAAAAGTGCAATTTATTATGTCTTAGTTACCGGCCCTATTTGTTTTGAATTTTTCTATTTCCATTTAAAGTTAATAAAATTTGCATTTTTTCCGCTATTATTATCTTGTACCTATACGTCCCCACGGCTGGAATGCAGGCCTCCCTTCACATGAAAGAGCTCGAGTCATATTGTCCACTGCATTTGCCTAATAAACTTGACACGTTCTTTTTAAAAGCAGTCGCGAAAATAAACATATATCCTAACCACAGAATTGGAAATAAAGTGCTCCAGGTCTGTGATCTTAGCTAACACTTATAAATGCAGAAGTTTGTTTGTTTGTCCTTTTATCAAGTCACAAGTCATAACTGAGCAACGGCATATTTTGCACCGAGATAGTTGAAAGGCCAGGAGCAACATGGACTACTTCTTCCACTTCTTACTTCTAGAACCACGCGAGACATTTTATATTGACAAAACCAATATTTTTCAAGTGTCCTCAGAAAGAGTTAACGCCATTCGAGCCAGTAAAAGGCAATGAATCACTAAAATAGGTGATCAACCGCTTTCAATTCTTCGTTTATCTGATATTTGGAAGTATGTGTCATAGTTTCACTAGATGACATCTTAACTATACCAACCCAAAGTAGTACGCCAACATTAAAAAACAATAATCTCTTTGGATAATATTTATTTGTCCTAACGCTTCATGAAAACGTAAAAATAAAGGATTTTTCTAATATACTTGTTTTTACTCTCAACAAGCTGAAGATAAAAAGTAATTTGATTTAGAAAAGAAAGACGCATCTAAAAAGAAACGACTGCAAAGAAGCGAGTATCATAAAGATAAATTTTTTTTAAAATCAGAAAAAGAAGACGAAAGTGTTAAGAGAAAAGTTCAAGTTTCAAGCGAAAACTCTTATGCTGAACATGACAACTACTACATGACGACATGATGACATGATGCCATGACTAAGGGGATTAACATGTTGAAGCAGGTGAAGCAAAGAATAATCGAGATATTGAAAACCATACATTGAAAAATACATGGGCAAGAAAGTTAAGTTATGGATGAACTTTAGTAATGATAACAGGGGAAAAGCAATCGATGGTAATTGAGTGGCTGATTAGATTGAAGAACATTTATTTATACATACTTATGAGAATAAAACCGAATTTTGTTACCGAGGATACGTAGTAAGACCGATATCATTTCACATAAAACAATAAATGTCGTCTAACTCTAAGTAAGCAAACTGATTTAAAGCTGATCGAAAACTAAATTTTGTGGTCCAAAACTGGTGAAATAACATAATTTTTGGTTTAAATTTTTTATAAAAATAATGTGAAAATAGCTTTACTTGGTTGTTAATTAAAAATCATCTGGACTATTTGCAACCATATTGCATATTTTAAATACATTTTTAATATGCAAAACTATTATTTTTTATTTCGCAATCTTAGCAACTCCACTAATCTGTTGATTACTAATTACTAATGCAATGTCTCTAATTTGGCCTTGAACGAATCCTTATTTTATTTCCAAGTAAAAATAATTAGCTAAACACATTGCCTATCAGTCTTCGCTCTACGAAATTGGGCTTCTTTGTTTTTCCAGTTTTAACGATAACGCATTTTGTCAAATAATTGTTAGTTATCGACCAAATTGTAATTGAAAATCAAAACAAATGTTTAACAATAATTTCCATTAAAATCGTGAGAGGATATAATTTTCGAGATACGTTGCATTAATTGTATTGATTGATTGCAATATTTTCTCTTGTTCGTATTACAGAAAATAAAATAAATCACATTGATTATATTTTTTATTTTATATTTAACTTACATACATACATACATATCTTCACGCCGTATCCCTAATGGGGTAGTCAGAGGTGACGGAGCGCCAAGCGTCGCGGTCCTTACATACTTCTTTCGCTTCTTCAAATCTCATTATTCTCCTCACGCATTTTCACCTAGGTATGCCAGTGCTTTTGACTTTTCCATCTGCTGACACTCTAGCTATTTGATCTTCATAAGTCAGCCTTGGTCTTCCTTGGCTTCTTTTATCACTCACTTTTGCTTTATAGATTTTCTTCGTCAGTCTTTCATCGCTCATTCTTTCCATGTGCCCGAACCATCTTAGCATTCCTTTCTTCATTTTTACAATAACAATGTCGTGCAACCCTGCGTTCATTACTTATTTTGTCTGCAATGGTGACACCGCACATATTTCTAAGAGATCGCATTTCTACTGCATTTATCTTACTTTCACTCAATTTCGGACATATCCAGGCCTCATTACTGTACAATAAATTTGACACCAACACCGCATTGCGGATAGCCATTTTGGCAGTGTTAGATACCTATATTCACACTGTCTAGTAATGCGGACAGAGCACCGTTCATTTTATTGCCAGCTCTATCTCTCCACATCAAACTCACATCTTCCATCCCTCGAAAACGCACTTCCCAGGTACATAATTTAATTCACTTGTTCTATACATTTTCCATTTACCCAAATCAGCACCGCATTGTGTATGGCCATTTTAGGAGTTAGATATATTTACACTGCCTACCAATACGGACAGAGCACCGTTCACTTTATTGCCGGTTGCTACCCGTCTCTCCACATCCAGCTCACATCTTCCATTCTTCGGAAAACGCACTCCCCAGATATACAATTTCGTTCACTTGTTCTAGACATTTTCCTAACTTTATAAATATTAATACATGTACATTCATCATACATACTCTCACGCTGTATCCCTAACGGGGTAATCAGAGAGAAATATTAATTTGTTATCTGAAGCTTCAATGCTAGTCTAGTAGAGGAAGAAAAATATGGAATGTGCCAGTTGCTTATATTTCGCTGGTCGTAAAGGTTGACCAAGACATTGAACTTATTATAAGGAAGTACGTGATGAGCGAGCAGCTTATTACTATCAGGTTCCGCCATGCGTTTCTCTTTGCCATCTGTAAGTCTAAATACCTACTTATAGCAAAGTAATGGGATTAAGGTGACGCAGTAATATACATTCAAACAATTCCAATCAAAAATATATGTAATAAGTATCAATTAATGAAAAGCTTGTAATAATAGGAAGGAAACAAGATAATTTGGAAGTAGGTATATAATTTTAAAGAATGATAGTCATTATAAATATTCAAAATTAATTAAATAAATTATAATAAATAAATACGCCAGACAATACACACCAATCATCTGGTCTCAAACAAGGGCATTCCCTGTGCTATGAGAACCAGATGACGGCGTTCCCAGTACACCCAGACCCGAGACAATCTAGAAAAGTCAATCGTTTCTTGAATTGACCCAACCGGGAATCGAACTCGGTACCTTCCATGCTAGGGTGCAACATCTAACCACTGCGCCATCGAGGTTTTAATTGAACAATATTGGCATATCGATAAGTTTTTTCGCATTTCTACTTACACGTGCCATCTTGCATGAAGAAACGCAACATGTAATTATACCGTGCTAGACAAGGACAAACGCTGACTCGAAGCTTAGCAGCAACCAGTTTCACTAGGACTCTGCTCACTTCTGTTATAAATATCTATTATTAATATGAGCATTTGTGCAGATGGATGGTAGAATAAGATGCCTTTCTATTTCAAGCCTCGTAGGGTAGGTTGTAACTACAGCGCCGCCTATCCGATCCTAGCATAGTTGTGAACTATTGTTTGAACAAACAAATATATTGTGGGAATATTACCTCGAACGGTCAAATCACTCAGATGTTACACGTCAACTAACAGACGCACTAATGATTAATATATAAATGAAATGTATGTTTGTATTATTTTACAATTTTACAAGATGAAAACGTCTTTTTGTAAGTACGGATATTTTCATATACTTCAGTTTTTTTAACTGTTAGGTATGTTTTTATGCTTTTCTTATCAGAACTCCAGAAGAGTAAGACTACAATCAATATTAAATAATTAGGGGATACGCATAATTGATCAAATTGTTCTCAAGTTTTAAATGACGTTAATTCGTTCTAAAATTTAAACTAATTTATTTACATAAACTTCGACCAAAGTATTTTGAAGTCTCTATCACCGTTTCGAAGAAAATGATAAGAAAAGGCAAAAACTCAATTCGATGTCAATATTTGAGTTCCGTACTTTAAAAGGAAAAACGGAATCGTTACCAATTTATAAACGTCGTAAGATATCTTTGTGCAATTGACCGATTTTTCAATATCATCTTACATATAGACTTTATAACTCCAGACGGACTGTCTCATTCTACGTAGCGAGGCAAATAAAATATGAGCATTTGTGCAGATGGATGGCAGAATACGGTGCCTTTCTATTTCAAGTCTCGTACAAAATGTAAATTGGTGGCTGCCGTTTCTGACGAAATGACGGCCGATAAGCTTATCTACTAGTAAATATGTGGTATTCGTATGTACAGGAGACTCAGCTTATCCGATTTACCGCACCATTGCTGTACGAGACATGGTGTCTGGAGTTACAAGTCCTAACAATACAATTTGACTATCAAACTAATATAGATATGTCATATGTGTCTTCAGAAACGTCAAGTACGCCTGACTCCTGAGCAAGCAGCAGAATTGTACAAATGTCACTACGGACGCCATCATTTTCCTCATCTTGTGGCACACATTTCTAGCGGACCAATCATAGCTCTTGTGCTAGCGGCCAGTAATTGCATTCAGAAATGGCGGACACTTATGGGACCAGCGAGGTAAAGAAGATTTTAGTAAAAGTCTATATAGTATATCCTCTTCAAACCAATGAGACAAGTGGGAAATGAGTCAGCCCTACGTACATGGGACTACCACACGGGCCCAGCACAGATTTTTGGAAATAGACTAATGGCATGTCAATTATTATCATTTATATGTATATTGACCATAAACAGGTCATTCGTGACATCCATACAAGGTTAGAGCTTAGTTTGCAGTTTTTAACCGACTTCAAAAAAAGGAGGAGGTTTTCAATTCGACTGCATGTTTTTTTTGTATGTTTGTTACGCGATTATTTCGCCAATTATGAATTGATTTCGATGATTCTTTTTTTACTTGGTAGGTCATACTTCAGAGGTGGTCCCATTTTTATTTCACCGGTATTGGAGCTTGGATTTCGAAGATACACCAAATAACGTGACCTGGTTATAACCTTTCTTTATATTGATGATTCTCTTGTATATTACTGCGCTCCAGAGTTAGAAGTTAATTGCAGACCTACCCTAGATATTTATTTAAGCCAAGTTCACTCAAAAAAAGCTCTCAGAACTTGTCAGTCAAATTATAAATATTACATAAATTGCAAAAAAAAATCTCAGAGTGGCCGAGGCGCAAGCATATTGGCCGGAAAGTATCCGCGCCTGTTACGGGCGCCGCACCAAGTATGGTGATTATTTCAACGCGGTGCACGGCAGCGAAAACTATGCAGAAGCACTTCGAGAGATACATTTTTTCTTTCCTAACAGTTAGTACAGTTCAACAATTCATTTTAGAACAGTCACTTGTCATTGTCCACGTTAAAAAAGGGATATTCGTTGGAATAAAATACAGATATGAACTTGGAAAGTTAAGTTTAGAGTTTCGTTGGTGAGTTTTGAGAGAATAAATACATTTATAAATCGATATACAATAAAGCCATAATTTATTTTCAGATATTTAGACAAAATTTTTATATTTTTGGTAAAAAAAAGGTTTTAACATTTTTAGTTTTTAATCCACGATTACAATAACCTCATTCATTATGCTTCAAACCGTCTTATTTCTGTCAATACATATCATGTACATCTGCATACATATACATCATAATTTCAACAAAACGATGTAGAATAAATTTTACCTACGTAAAATTTTACGTTCGAAAATAATATTTACCTACTTCGAACTTTTTTGTCTATGAATTCAAATAAAACTTTTTCCTTTCGTTTTTTTTTCGAGAGAACCCATTGCGATGAAAGATATTTGCACTACGTAGATAGCTGTTTCTTTTTAAATAGTGTTGCTTTCTACACAGCCAGTTCATTTTTAATTTTTTTTTTCGACGACTAGTCCCTAAGCCCCTAATCTAGTTCCAAAAAAAAAATGAATGACAATAAATGATAATTAAATCCAGCTGTATTATAGAAACTTGGAAACAAGATGAAATAACTTTGTAACTCCAGTAAAGCCTACTATCACTTTACTGGAGGAGTTTTACGATGAGGACTAATTTACTTGTGATTCTACTTATTAATACGTGACATTGGCAAATATTCTGTGCGCCATGCCATAAAGAAGGAAAAAAAATGGTAATTTCTTTAATTTATTGCTAGAACCGGTGGATAAATTAATTTCAGTTGTTTGTGGCCTCCGACTTTGTAAATGACTTGTAGTTTCAGTTATTTCATTTCGTTTCACTTTGATTTATTAACTTGTACAAATTGAGAATTATTTAAATCTTATGAATTACCTATAGAATTTTTTACAACTATATATCATATACTTTTATAGAATTTCATTAAAAATCAGTGGCTGTATATACGAGTAGCATATGTTTCCAAAAAGAAAATCTTTCGCCACACGCACTTTCTTTGATCCAAGAATATTTTGATTCATTTAGGTACGCATTGAAAACAATATAGGTCTGCAGGTCCACATTAAAAACCACGGTTAAAAACAATACATTCTACATAGAAGTAGGAAGAAATATATCAGTTCCTACTGCTATGAAATTCTAGGTGATTAATAACAATATTTACGTTCTTAAATGTTACAAACGCTAATATTTTGGATTTTGGAATTTATTTCCGCCACAAAAACAAACAATTTCGGTTCGGCGATCAGCCAATTGTCACTTCAGCTTATTCATTTTTAAAACTTTGAATGTAAGTAGGTATGTCAACAGCCCTAATTTTAAGTGGAATTATTTCTAAATTCATTTGTTATTACGAGAGAGAGAGGAGAGATGGGTAGCAGTTGGCAATATGGTAACTGTGCGTTGACTGCGTTAGTACCTAGGCAGCGTGAATACTTACATCTATTTTCATATTGTATAAAACAATAACATTCATTTGTTTTAACACATTTCACCTTTTTGTCTGTACAGTGATAGTCGGCCCAATTCTCCGACACTGGCAAGTGAAGGATTACATTCAAAAGAACATTACGGCTACGCTGACTCCCGCGTTGAGTGCACTGGCACAAGCACGTCCCGCTGAACCAATATTGTGGCTGGCGGAGCACTTGCGAAGGCACAACCCTAACGAGCCAGAATTAGCCCCTCAACCCACCGAACAGAGAGAAGACAAAAGATGCCATACACCAGCACCGTCTGAAGAGTCGGTTGTTAGAGTCGCTTAATATAAATTTCTATTCATTTTCAAATTTATTCAAATTGCTTATCAATAAAATACTCAAATAAAAAAAATGTATGTCATCTATAGAAAAATGTATGCTATTTCTTGTTTGCTGGAACATTAGAAAATTTGTGCATATTATATACTATTAAATATGAAATATAACAGAAGCACTGATCACTGTGAACACGTTATCAATTCTTTATCACAACTATTATGTACTTCACTATTCGACCGTTGCTCTACAACTGGGCTCTTACATGACTAAAATCAGATTTATATGAAGCCCCACTACATGCAGGAAAACTATTCTACCCTTATTCTTGTTACTAAAATATTACATGTGGGTAATTTATGTGATTAAAATTAATGTGAAACTAACGATACTTATTGTATACTTTTAAAGGATTAAAATACTGGGTAATTATTTAAAACAGATATGAGAATACATATTTTATCAAATACATACCTACGTATTGTATTTTCGTTGTACACAATAAATAAACGGTTAAGTTTAGAATCGTTTATTAATGACTTTGCAAACACGATATTATTCACGAATAATATCGAATAATAATAATAATAATAATATAGTAAGTAGTTTGAGTAGTAACTAATAATACGAGTATGCATGTAGGTGGTAGCTACAAATGGTAGGTATACAATCACATGTCTATTACAGAGTAGATTAAATAAAGTGTTTAAAATTGTTACAGCAGTGGATATAAATTATGTGGGTTCAAACGGTTAGGTGGTGGTTCCAAACAATTATTTGGGGTGTTCAATGTACGTAATAACAATTGGTTATATAACAGCGGTCCAAACGGGTTCTATCCACTGTTCTATCACCGTCATGGATATTATCACGATCAAGGTGAGTTGAGTCAAACCATCCTACGTGGTTTTATTTTTTATAAAATAGTGGGAAAACGAGAAAGTGAGTCACCTGGTGGAAAATAATCACCGCTGCCCGTGGACACCCGCAACATCCGGGGAATTACGGGTGCGTTGCCAGCCTTTAGGGCAAAAGGGAAAGGAGAGAAAGGAGGTGGAGAGCGGAGATGGGCCACCGGTACTCTCACTCACCGAACGAAATACAACATCAATAGATGCTGTTATTTCAAGTCAATATTTTGTGAGTATTTTACCGAGTGAATCGGCCCAATTCGTGCTGCAATACAGCATGGCTCTACCACTTAGAAAATCTCTCTGGTCTCTATCTCTGGCAGTAATCTCAACTTAATAAATAATTTCTGAACAATCATAACATTGAACTTGTACCGCACAACGAATGAGGCAGTATTCAATGCCCAGACTTTAAGGCGATTTAAAAAACGTTGATATAGGGAAATTGGCCAATGCGGGAACCTGAAACTGTTGGTTCGCAAACCGTATACATTAACCTTCGTATACTAAAGGATCAATCCACTTTGTACAATTTCATATTTTAATGCGTAAAAAATTAATTTGAACGTTATTCAGATCATTCGCGAGATGAACAGGAGTACCTACTACTTACGCTTTGTCATTCAAGTAGTCACTACTGCATTAGTTATAAGTAGGTTTATGGCACTGACACATCTTTAATTGCTAGTGAGTCTAATATCGGTGCCTTTATATTACAATTACGAGTATTTTTCAATGTAACTTCTTCTACTACTAAATTTGAGACTGGTTTTGTTAAAGTTTTATGTTGCTCTTTATAAGGGTGAGGTAAGGCATAGCGCAGTTTACGCCAGAACCAAGGGTCGTTCCATTTAACGTAAGTATTCGTAGCGAGATAAGAATGTAATTCTTCGTCCAGTCGTTCGTCGTCGATAGTAAAGTCATCAATTAAAATAACGATGACACGCGCTCGACCTTCCCTCAATGCCGCTATATGCGCAGTACGAAATTCCAACATACCCCATACGGACTCCAAGAAGTTATTCGACAGCACAATGATCGTACGTCGTGAATCGTTCACGGATCGCACGATTTGTTCCGGTATGTAATCACCGGGCAACCAGTCCCTGTAGTGCAAACACAACTTATAGGGATGCGGACTATTTTCTAATCTGGGCACCAGTTCGTCTAAAACAATCGCTTCATCGCCATGAGAAAATGAGACAAAGGCATCGTAAAACTTATCTCTATCAAGCTCTTGTTCATGGACCCAGCATGAGCACCAACCACGTGAGTAGAGAAATACTTTTATAGTGCGCTCGTGACGGTAATATAAAGCGGCTACTGCGCCGAGCATGGCCAGAAGTATAGCGCACAGCGCAATTATTATGCCAGCCAGTACGCTCGGCGAAATTAGGCACAATACTTCCGTGTCGATGTCAACTACGAATTGTCCATCTATGCATGTTATGTTATTGAAGTCTGGTACCTGAAAACGAGTTACAAATAGTAATATAACTTTATGGGTAATGCCCGAGTTATACGAGGTTAGTAAATGGAACCAGTATAGTATTCAGACACTAGCTTACTGGCTTAAGATCTATTAACATGAAGCTGTTTGTTAGCTTGCTATCGTTATGATTATACTATCTAGCATTCAAAAAGTCAAAAGACAATTCAGTTTATTCAAGTAAACACAGTTACAAGGGATGAATTCCTAAAATCTTTAGCTATTTTCCGCTCAAACTCCAAAACACCAATAGGCACGTGTTTCGCCTTTCAACGAAGCATCATCAGGATATTCCAGAGATCAGACTCTGTCAGCTAACCAGCACCGAATCAATAATTGGGTCAGCTGCACGACTATTTATACTAATTGCAATTTTACATAGTTAACAAATATTTGACAATTGAGTTTAAATTCAACATAATACTGATTCGTCCAAATTAGGTAGGCGGGCCATTAGTGATAAGCTCTGATTGGTCACTCACTCTCTGGTCGTGGGTAGGGCAATTAGTATAAATAGTTGTGCAGCTGACTCATTTGTTGACCCCCATCGTAGACGTCCTAGGGACATTTTGACGGACCCGGACGACCTCATAACAGTGGCGGACGACGCCCTGTTAAACAATATAAACAACGTCGACGTCTTGCGCGTTAACACCAGGGCCTCTCATGTAGGTTCTCTCCGACGATCACATCACACACACTCAGATTGGGCCTCACTTGACCGCGGGCCTTCCGCCCGCGCTGAGTCACACGTTAGGCACCCACCATTTCGGGCCTTCAGCCGATTGTACGCCGGCCGGTTAAAACCACTCTGGGACCGGCCCTCACCCGTATAGGTTTCTCGACGGCACGCAGGTGCATATTTTCCCGTCGACAACCTGAGCCGAGATTCCGTCCTACCCCCCGGACGGAGGGGACCTCAGGTTTTGTCGACCTCTCTTGGGGGAGCGCCTTCCGCGCTTCCCCGCTACGCGTCCGGCTCGCTACGACCACCTGTAGGGTCAAGTGTCGGTGGAGGGTAGTTTTAGCCGGTTCGAGCCCGGCACTACTCGGTCGCGCCCGACGTTCTCTCGTGAGGTGTCGGAGGCGGTTGGGTGCTCGTGCGGAGTTTCTTCCCTTCCGATAAACAAAACAAAAAAAAACATTTGTTGATTCGGTGCTGGTTAGCTTACAGAGTCTGATGTCTGGAATATCTTGAGGATGCTTCGTTGAGAGGTGAAACATGTGTCGATTGGTCGTTTTTGGAGTATGAGCGGAAAATAGCTAAAGATTTTAAGAGTTCATCACATGAAATGGATTTCTGCAAAGTAACACCTGAGTCTATACCATAAGTTGCAAGGTGTTATTGACCGTGGAATACACTATCGATTCGGAAAACATGAACTGACCTGATACTCATTAATTCACTAGCCTCATGTTACCGAGGCTTACTATAATATCCCGGTTACGCTAATAACTAATCTGTGATTCAGGTTTTAAGCTTACTTTCTTATAAACAGTCCCTACGAGCAGTGGCGTGCATCCCATATAGGCACAGAGATACTGTCTACCCTGACAATTTAAATGAAAGCTATGTCGATATCTACCATTATTTTACAGACAATTTAAAATTAAACGATTCTTTAAAAATAGCGCCATCTACCATCCTCGTTCTTCCGTCATTCATCTGTTTGTAATCGTATTTCTTATTTTTACATTACTGTATTTTATTTTTCACAATCATGTCATCTATGGATAAAAAATACACGCTACTTATATAACTTATCCGTGGAGGTACGTCCGCGTCGGTCCGGTGCCTCTAATTCACGCATACATGTTTACATTTATTTCACCTATCAATATACGAAATAATTTTCAAATGTGTGCTATTTTATACTTGAAAATCAAGTTTGTGTGCGTGTTTTGGAGACATTAACTAAATCAACGACATCATAAAGTTTGCATTTGAGCATTTGATAAATTCAACACTTTTCCAACTAAAATTGTGTCTTGTGTTACTCGTAATTGCTTTGTTTATGGTTCACTGATTTATACTTGATCAAAATGAAACTCCATATTTATCAATATTTGTTTTCTTCGTGCAAGTGGTTTGTTGTTCTAAGAGTTATTTAAAACAATTCTATTCTTCTTATAATTCGTATTTGAAGTAACAAATCTGTTTATAATAGATAATTTCAGTTGTATTTTAAATAATGGTATGCTGTAGCTATGATAATTGTATTGGTAGTGTGTGTTTACAAATACTGAAACAAGCCGCGTTTTTGAAATTTTCATGTAGTGAAAAATTACAAGTATAGCTAAAGGCAGGTGTGGTCCAGAGTTGCGTTTATGTATGTCAAAAGTCAGGTAATGTGACTCGAAATTTTAATTCTAAATATTATAAAACATTTAACTGGCTGACGGGTTGTGCACATACTAATAGTTTATTTTGTCTTTCTTGCATTATTACATATAACAAATAACAACCATTACGAAAAATTATAGTAATGGTAACGTTTACGCTCGCCAGTTTTCTGTATTAGTAAGAATTATTCAAATTGTTATTTTTTTATATATTTGTTATTTCGATTGCCTACCCTGTTGAATAACTTTGCTGTGCACGCCACTGCCCACGATACAACTTGCTAACTTGCTAGCACACATTATATGTACTTACTATCATGGCGTTATTTACTAGCTTCATGTTACTCGGGTCTAAAGAAATTTTATTTCAATATTGCGAGTTAACAGTGTGTAAATTACAGCAGAGTAATCGACTACTATTTGTACCGACTCACGTGTATCTTTTCGTCAACCAGTTTTCATATAATTATATTTATTATTGTGTTATTATGTAATACTAGCAGACCCGACAGACGTTATCCTGCCCGAAATAAAGTAAAAAATTCCTAAAATCCGGTTACAGCGCCACCTACCGGTCCAATTTTGAATCTAAACCGTCTAGGGACTCGCTCAAACACACATACAAAATTTCATCAAAATGGGTTAAGCCGTTAATTAAGTTAGACAAAATTCAAACTCATTAATCTACAGGTAAGTAAATCGCTTCTCACAGAAGCAAGAAGCATCTTCGGGACTGTAACTATTGGTTGATAAAACTTCATGAGGAAAGTTTAATATCAGTCAATAACCTCGCATCAAGTGCGAAGTTACTGAGTCACTGTTTTTACCATAGACACAAATAACGCATATAATTTAAATATAAAAAAATATTCTAATACCGCTAACTTATTTAACTATTATCTGTTGCCCGCGACTTCGTCCGTGTGTAATAAAAAAAGTAATAGCCGATGTCCTACCCCAGGGCTTAATCTCTCTCCATTCAAAATTTCGTCAAAAACGGTCAGCGGTTTAACTGTGTAAACGCAACAGACAGACAGACTTTCGCATTTATTATATAAGTATGGATGAAAGAACTTAATTATATTATATACCTAAGATATCTTTAAATACCTGACTTCTATGTTGTTGTAAAACAACAAGGAAGGGTTTATTATCACACTCGCAATCCAGCTGATTACCACCGAGTAACACACGACGATTTGGAACTTCAAAAAGCTTAATCGCAGCTTCTTCCGAAACACGAGCAATTTTATTGTGTTGCAGGTCAAGAGTCTGTAAAAAGTAAAGTGCTAAATTCCAAATTAGGAAAATCTTAAGTCAAAAGTGTTGCCTAAAGTATAAACACTTTTAACACAGTATAACACGTTTAACTTTTAAGTGTTAGGCTAAATTTTAGATTATTTAATTTAGATTATTATTTAGTTTTAGTAGCGCGATGATAGTATATTTGTAATAGAATGCACCGACTATAAGTACTTATTCAAAATTTAAAGTTTTACTCGGTGAAACCCTTTCTACCCAAAGATGACTTCGGTTGAGATAAAAATCCATGTTAGGTAGTGTTAGGGGTTTTTTTTAACTATTCAAAAAGATAGTATTTTCTCACTTAGGCCTCAATAAATGTCAATATATCATCGTATTACCAAATAACACTAAATCTATAATTTAATTATTATGTTACACATGCATCTTCTAAGAAAGCGTACGCGTAGGTACCTATGTAAAGCCCTTCCAAATGTAACATTAAAGTATAACACTTTAATTTCAGATTCAATGGCATGTATGAATTCCTAGTCCCACCAGTAATATAAATAATATAAATTTTCTTTTTCTACGCTTAGCACGAAATTATTACCTCACGACGATACACACATGAAAATAAAATTTGCTACTAGGGGTACCTGTTATGAACATAAAACGTTAACTTACGGTAAGACTGTCAGGCAAGTCATCAGGTTCGATCGTGTCAATAACGTTGTGAGGTGCGTACAATTCTCGTAGTAAAGGAGAATGTGGAATGCGATGCAAAGCACCGACCTCACAATTTATCACCGTCATTTCATCAGGAAGATGCTTTTCACAACTACAGTTTGTAAAACACTGATTTTTTGGCAAAGGACACGTCATTTTCTCAGGAGTAACTTCGAACCAACTCTGTGCATTGTACTGCTAAATATGGAAAGAAAGGAGACATAATCAGTCACTGCAAAAGTAGCCTTTGAAGTCACTGCAAAAGTGCCTTTTTGATAACTTTTTGCCATATTAATGAAAATTTTTTGAAGTTTAGAACCGATTTTGGGTAGACCTGATCCAAAAAAACTGTGTCATATCTTTTATGTTAAGTGTTTAAAGAGTCAATCACGACTCACAATCTCTGGGTTGTGAGTCAAGTAACTTTTGACATAAATGTAAGTCACTTTAGTGTGTAATAAATACAGATATTTACCTTTTGGAATGAACAAAACATACAGACGCAAAAAATGACATCTGCGTCCCTCTTACTTACAAATTGTAAGATTAATTGTAACCAGAATTACATAGTAATGTCTATAATTCGTCATCGTTTCTATGAGTTGCTTAAAAATAAGCCCTAGCTCTTTTCTGCCCAGAAAGATAAAGAGAAGAAAGATTTCTTTCGCAGAAGGACATCGAAGACAAAGTGTATAAAGGGCAAAATATCTCTACTTCTTCTCCTTTAATATTCACTTATGTTTTTAATATAATTAATCATTGTTAAGCCTCTCACAAATTAGAAATCAAATCATTCTATCCTGGCGCTCCGTCCTCCCTGACTACCCCGTTGGAGATACAGCGTGAAGATATGTTATGTTATGTTATCATTCTATCATACGAATTCAGTGTCGCTATTGGATGTAATATGTAAACACATATCATCATAGTTTTAATAATGGCCACAACTGATTTAAGGCAACCGTCAACAAATTAACGCACTTGGTTTGGATGGATAGCAAAAGCAGTAATTAAAATTATAGCAAATATTAGACAATATTATATACAAAGCAATATATATTATATTTTCACGCTGTATCCCTAACAGGATAGTCGGACGGACGGAGGGCCGAGCATCGCATTCCTTACATGCTTATTTCGTCTTCTCAAATCTCATCATTCTTCTCATATACTAGGCCTAGGTTTGTGAATGCCTTTAAAATTTGCGTCAGCTAATACTCTAGCTATTTGATCTTCATAAGTCAGCTTGTGTATTCGTTGGCTTCTGCTGCCACTCACTTTCGCTCTATAGATTTTTCGTCAATCGCTTATCGCTCATTCTTTCTGTGTGCTATCTACCATTACCATTTAAGCATTCTTTTTTTCGTTTTTACAATAACACTGACATCCAACACTGCTACACTGCATATCTCTTATTTCTCATTTTGACCACAAGGGTGATGCCGCACGTATTTCTGAGAGATCGCATTTCTACTTACTTTCACTCGATTTCGGTCATATCCAGGCCCCATTACCATACCTACAATAAAGTTATTACCAACGTCGCATTTTTGATGGCCTTAATTCGTATAAATGAATATAAATACCTTGTCGCGGCAACGAATATCCGACATTATTACATGTGACGGTTTTTCACGTAGCGCCTTTGAGAACCAATATAAACGGCAGTCACATTTAAACGGTAAGCCGATGTCCAAAGTCACTAATGATTTCTGCCAACAAAAATAAATAGAAGTAATTTTGCTGGGTATGACTCTTTTTATATACCTACTTAGGTACTTAAGTTTTTCTTTATATCGTAGTTTTACTCGGTGGTATGGTAGATATGGTATGATAGGTATGGCACGGTAGGTATGGCACGGTAGGTATGGCACGGTAGGTATGGCACGGTAGGTATGGCACGGTAGGTATGGCACGGTAGGTATGGTACGGTAGGTATGGTACGGTAGGTATGGTATGGCAGGTATGGTATGGTAGTATAAAGAATCAAGAATAATATATTCATATCACATACATATGTATAATCCAGTACATACCTTTGTGTTATTATTTTTCATTATGGTAAGATAATCTTGTTTCTTATACCATATACCAAGCATTTCATTGCCTTGTAAATCTATGACTGTTGGGTTACTTCGGTTAAACTGCAAATCTGGATACTGTAAATTAAATAATATTTTTCGGCTAAGTGTTAGATTAACTACTGTTTCCCGTAGTGCTAGTTCTTGGGAGCCAAAACTATGCTCGTATTATGTTTTCTATCTCAAAACGACTTCTGGCGCTTAGATTAGAAGTTACTTCGGTGTTAGGTTTTTGATGTGAAACATCTTATGCAGCGGGTCAGGCCGGTTGTTGGCGTGGCGACATGGCGACGCGTTGCCACGTACTTGTACTGAGCTTGTATACCTATAGCATATGCAGTTGTTATTCACTTCGGAATACGTTGCCTATGTTTTTTAAATAAATATTTTTTTTTAAACTGAATATTTTGTTTTTTATTATGTCATATTTATTTCCTTTAATATTATTTTCACGTATATTTTCTATACAAAATAATTTCGATGTTTCACACCTGCCAGGCGTCCCGCGACGGCTCCTTTTTTTAAATATTCGAAAGTCTTCTACAAAAAAAAAATCCTATAACTCACGCCTCAATAATACACCTTATTAAAAACATGTAAGCCATAGTTAATCTAAAGTTTTTCCATATTTAAGTTTATTATTTGATATTAAACGTAATTTAACTATTTCTAATTTAATTAATTTCCACTATAAGTTTATTTTACGTGAGAGCTGTTTTCCTGATCCTTCCAATTCCTTCTTATCCCTTCGTTTAAAAAATAAAAAAAAGATTATACATTCCTACCTACCTACCTACACGCGATAGCGTATCGATCGAACTACCACTGTAAGTAGTGCAACTAAAATTTGGAAATATTCGCAATTGGTGCTTATATTATTCGATTAACAAGGCAAACGCAGCTGTGTTGTGTGAGATAAACCGAAGACTAACTAATCGGAACGCGACATCGACCATCATCAAGTTCATGAGCCGTGAGTCCTACCTACCTATTACCTAATCCAGCTTTTACAGTTCATTTCTCTTTAAATACTAAACAAAGTCTATTTTATTTTTGTCTTGAATAGTTTTTTATTTCTTTCGTTCGAGTGACCTTGGTCTGAATAAATATCCAGAGTAGGTCTACAATTAATTTATTTTCTAATTCTGTATCTCTAATTCTAAATAAAGCTTACAAACGTTAGCGTTATTTGGTGTATTTTCGAAGTCCAAGCTTCAATATCAGTGAATTTTAAATGGGATTACCTTGAATCCAAACTGAACTCAACGGAAATAGAATAATTGAAATTGATCTAAAATTGACGAAGTATTCAGTGAACATAAATAAAAAAAATATGCATAGGGACTCACATAGAACCTCCTCTTTTTGGAGTCGGTTAAAAATAACGTTTAATTAGTTACGAGCATTATAAAAATAAGTTAATATGTTATAAAATGACGTTTTAGTGCTCAAACTAAAAAAAACAATACATTCAAAGTTGAAAAATACTTTTGTTTACAATAGTAATAGTTAGAGAGTCAGCGAAAATAATCGTGGTAGTGTTCGCAACGTCAGATGAAGCGCCTGTAGGTAGTATCAGTCTGCCTCTACACCGTTTTCCTCTGACGTTTCTCTCCAAACCTTCGGCGGAGCGCGCTAGAGCGCGTTTCTCAGAAAATCATTTTATTCCATTGAGGAGGGTCCAATAACCACAAAAATCACATTTTCGGACAAATTCCTCCGATCAAAAACTTACGCGAGAGCGCCGAAAATTTGCAGGGCAAAAAATCATAAAAAGTTTTTGCAATGGATAAAATTAGGCTCAATCGATTTGTATTCATTTAAAAATCGCAGGAAAATAATTTTCTGACAAATCAGATTTCACCAACTTTGGCATTTTCCATGTAAAGTGTGGGGGCTCGCAGATTCCATGTAGTAGCGTATTCTTCAATCCGGATAGGTGTAAAAATGTTTAAAGATGCAACCTTTGCTATGTGCAGAGTTGACTCAAGTTAGTTTTTTCTCCCTAAAATGACTTCTGATTTTCCAGTTTTGATCTTGTCAGGAATTGAGCGGACGAGGTTAAATTTGTCAGAAAACCTTTTTTTCTACTACTACTACCTCTTGTACGCTGATAGTATCATTGTACAGAATTTTAGCTCGAAATTCGCTTTTTTTACTAGTGCTTGAAAAATACCCCCTTTTTACGAATTTTCGGCGCTCTCGCGTAAATTTTTGATCGGGGGAATTTTTCCGAAAATGTGATTTTTGTGGTTATTGGACCCTCCTCAATGGAATAAAATGATTTTCTGACATCGCGAACACTCTTGATGAATAGTGCTTTTCTAATTCTGTATCTCTAATTGTATTCAGGAATTGAGCGGACGAGGTTAAATTTGTCAGAAAACCTTTTTTTCTACTACTGCTACCTCTTGTACGTTGATAGTATCATTGTACAGAATTTCAGTCGAAAACGAAAAATCTCATATCGATTGAAATGCGCTCTAGCGCGCTCCGCCGAAAGTTTGGAGAGAAACGTCAGAGGAAAAAATTGTAGAGGCGGACTGATACTACCTACAGTTGCTTCATCTGACGTTGCGAACACGACACGATTATTGTCGCTGGCTCTCTAACTATAAGTGTAAGACTCGTTTTTCAGTTATGAAATACTCTCTCGCGAATGAGTTATTGTAAGTATAATATTACCCGAAATATTACATAGCAACTTTAATTCAGTAGACAACTTTAACCCCTAGAAAACAAGGACTATTCTCACCTGCAAATGTGTGAATTGGTTGTATGACAAATCAATATGAGTCAAGTTCTTCATGTCTAATCGCCAGTCGCTGCAGATGCGGGTAGCTTTCGTATGACTAAGCGACAAACGATGGAGTCCTTTTAGAGGTGACAGTGATGATACCCTTCCGAGACCTAAACATAAATTATTCTTAATACTTTGAATGGTAAGCACTAGTTATTTTAATTATTTGGATGGAAGGCGCCAGTTATTTTACTTTACCTATTTAAAAGACCAAAGACAAGATCACTTCACACTCATCCGTCCGTAGTGTGGTCTTTTACAGCCAATTTTCTCAAAAACCATGCGACTTAGAAAGTAGAAATTTGGTGTAGTGATGATACCTTACTAACATAACACGCACACGTTTGAAAATACTGTAAAATGTGTAAGAAATACAAGAAGGGCGTCAGAACTCGCTTTGCATGACCATGGTCATCTTCTGGTAACCGAAACTACTGGGTGAATTTGTGTATTTCATGTCAAGCGTGTCCGCCTTCTGGAAATCACGTTAAGCCGTTCGTCTCAGCTATTGCTGTGGCAATAATCATTAAACCACGTCAGAAGCCTTGAAGACAGCTTGAAAACTGAAGGTAGCTTGGTTATTAGCCTGTAGCGGCTATGCTAGTCGAAGAAGAGTTGTTGAAGGTCAAGGCTGTAATAGTTCAGAAGTAGGACGCCAAGCGGGAACGGAAGAATGCCAATCCCACTTGGAGACTATGACATAGGGGTGTGGTACACCCCGGACCGCCAGCCTGTAACACAGGGCAAAGAATGTGGCTACAGTATCGTACGAAATTACTATGACGAAAGGGACCCTTTGGAGTCACAACCAATCCAAGCAGGGACTTTCGGTCATTCATACCATGTGACCTCGAGAAGAGTCATCTGCGTGTTGTGTTGTTTGTGCTGTCATAGCGCGTCGAGAATACTCGAGTGTGGTCATCCCCAAAGTGTTTTCAGCAAAGCGCAATAAGAGTTCCGGTACGTTTCGTGAGAGACCCAAAGTCCTCTGGCTAGCACTAAGGCCGACTACTGTGAGAGTTTGAGTGGACCAGTTTCCGCATAACCTAATCTTACCCGTATGAGACTGGATACCTTTTGAAGATGCAAAAAATATTGTCTACTAGCCTTTCTCTACCATTCCGCAGCGGGCTCGCGTGATGTGGTTCTGCCCGTCGCCTACACATAAGGTAAGAACCTTCTGCGTGAGAAGAGGTTCATGGCTTACAGTGAGACCTATGTGTATAAACCCGTATACATACATACACATACTCTGTATTCATTAGAATAACTAAAATACTAAGCGGTTTTCATATAATAAAATAGGTACTTTAGAATTAACAATACTTATTACTGATTCATAAAAACGCATCGGTTTTTCCACGTGTAGTTTTACGTCCAACAAAACCTAATCGTCTGCACCGAATTAGTCATTATACAAAGGGGATCTAAAAACAATGTTTTGGTCACATGTCGGATAATTATTGTCTACTGCTTATGTGTTCGTAAGCTTTTAGCGAATTATGATGTATGTATAATTAGCATGTATGCATTAATACCTTTTTTTAGCGACGACAAAGAAACATTCAAAAGGTGCTCACGGCAAATCTATATCTATATAAGCAAAATACCACTCACGGACTGATTCATCACGAGATCTCCAAAACTGTAAATCCGATTGACTTGAAATTTAGCATAGTTACTCTTTTCGCGGTGTAGACTCTCACTAAGTATGGATTTTACGAAACTCCTTTCCGAAATGGCTCTGCTACCCGTGCGAAGCCGGGGCGGGTCGCTAGTTAAGTTATATGGGCTTTTTATACATTAAAACGTTTGCGGTCGTCGTCTTCAGCAAATGTCGAACGACTCTGGAATCATTTACGGAACGCACCATAGCCACACTAACGCTGTGCTACGAAAGGCTACGGCAGTACGAATGCTCCGCGATCCTCTTCAGGATCGCCTGGAGTTAACGATACACATGGTCGTCCGAGACAGCGAACTTGTTATAATCAAGTCGTACCACAAGCAGAGGGTGATCCACAGTCCTGTTCTACTCCTGGTCTACAGGAATGGAATTACGTTGATGTCAATGTTATTTTCACTATAATTTAAGAATTTTAAGATAATAATTAAAGATAATAGATGTACATATTAACCTGTTTGTTTATCTGCATCGCAAAGATCGCCAAAATCATTGTGTTCCAACGAAAGATCTCGCAGTGATTTCATCGGCTTTAACTCTGACGTCATATGCCCCACTGTGATGCGATTATTTCTTAGATTTAACGTTTGAAGTGAGTGCAGATCTGAGAAGACTCCTCTATAATGTTATACAAAAAGAATTAGGAACCATAGGAAAACCTGTGTTTGTTGTACATTATATCAGAGATGTTTGGGATAACTCGATATTTATATATATAAATAAAAACTTAAAAATACATAACATTAGCCGTGATTGGGACAATAAATAAAAATAGTATTTTTCTTATAAAGAAAAATAATATTTTCATGTATAAAGTTTTTTGTGTAATTTAGAATACTGACTAGCCCGTTTGCTTGGTGGTAATGTATTTGCTTTCTCAGTCGAATTCCAGGTTTAAATCCCGCTCAGGGCAATTTAGGAAATTAACTATTTTAAATTGTCTTAAAACCTGGATTACTGTATGGATGGTTTTCCAGTTCTTAGTGTGATATCCATAGTACAAAACAATTCTTAATTTTAGGATGACATATTGTCTGGACTTTGTTATTATTTAACATTAGAAGAAGAATGATAAAATTACCTTGGTATGGAAGATATTTCATTGCTTGATATTTCAAGCTGTTGTAAATTTTTCGTGTATATAAACATATCTTTTGGTAGAGTATGAAGTGCTGTATAGGAGATTTTCAACTCTCGTAGATTAGCCGCTCCTTCTAGAAACCGCGGTGGCAACTCTCGGAGATACCCCATATTTTCTATAGAAATCTTTGATAACAGTGTGCAATTTTTGATCCAGCCAGATGGTAGAGAGTTTAATCCTCGCCAAGCGCTAGCTGTAAACTCCTGTAGGTCAGAGCATTCGCTAATAGCTTGTACTTTTTCTAGCCTTAATTCTTCAAGAGTCACTTCACGCAATCGTTTAAAAGAAGGTAACGTAACCAACGGTGCATTAATTTCCAACACTCGTAAAGCCGTTGCAGCCGTAACATTCGGTGCTAATTGAAGGTTTTCTTGTTTTAATTTTAGTCGTTCCAGGAATTTCAATCTTTCCAACGCGCGCGTTGGGAAACTCTCCATTTTTCCTCTATTCCAATTGAGTATACGCAAGGTTTTCGGAAGCAGAAAAATGGCTGACTGCAATAATATTCGAGAAAGCCATAGTTCTCTTAAAGATTCGAGTGGTGTAAGAAAATTATTAGCAGGTCGTAGCCAATACAACTGGTTTGCTATTGAAGCTATTTGAAGAAATCTTAGATTTTGTAAGCCCATGAAGTGATGCGCTTGTAACGATGGTGTTGGCGGAACGTCAACGAGTTCAAGAATTCCAATTGCGGTAGTATTAATACCAAGTTTGACGAGAGCTTCAGAATATGATTTCGTTGGTACAAGAAACTGAGATAGCACTACGCGTGGAAATCGTGTACTTTGATTGAGCTGAGGAAAAGATTTGCTCTCCAATGATGAATATGATCCGTCCAGCAAGAAAAGGGCGCCATCAATCCGTATCTTAACTCTTATTCCTACGATATGAACAGCAAAATGTAAGAAAAATATCTGGTCTTTTTCTTATTGAGTGTTATTATCAATAGATAAGTAATAAATAATGTTATAAAATATTTGAAATTGATTAATCTATACATGTTATTATATAAATACCTGCTCTATAATACATACACATGTGCATAATAAATAAAGGGTTTTAATATAGGTATCACGTATTTATATAAATCTGTATTAAAAGTATTAAAATAAAAAACAGCAAAAAATCACATTTGGATAAAAAAATGTTAAAAATTGTAAATTATGACAAAAAAATTGATTTAAATTTATGCTTAATACAAAATAAAAATACATTTCCATTACACAAAAAAGCAATCAGATCTTAGAAAGCAGGAGACTTTTTATCATTTTTATTGTTGAAAATGTGCTTTACACGTCTAAGTTCTAAATAATTAGTTTTCTGATAAACTTAATCTTACCATCTACATTATATTGGTGAAATGAGATACTCCCGACAGTTAATAACTTTTCGTATCGACAGCGTGCAGGTGGAGGAGGGCAGACAGGTATACCGGTGGATCTCGAGTTGTTTGTGATCGCCCTCACATATCCACCCATTAACATCATTACACAAACATAAATTCGCCACATTTCTAACTACTCATTAACCCGTCATCAACGAGCGACTACTATGACTTTACACTGCCAGTTTCGACTGCTAGAGGAGAATGAATGATTTTCCCGTTCATTTATTCCTTATCGTATTATTGTTAAATGTATTTATTTTGATTCCATACTGATCTGAGAGAGAAATTTAAATATTTAGAATAAGCCAGCCGTTGTCTACCTGATACTTCCCTTATTCTATGATTAAGTTCTTATTGTTAGAAAAGGCATCGAAGTGAGTTGTTTCTCTGTGCTCTGCCCATCCGAAAAGGGGAATAGCGTGATATAATGTGTGTATATACTAAACATTTGATTATGTTACATAACGTCAACATATAAAAACCTGTACGATTACTGGTTTGCTAATTCTGTATTTCTAATGGAGGTTAAAATTTCGACATTTTTAACATCGGGGGCCTTCGCCTCCGGTGATGTACCTATTCTATTCTATACACTAATCTGTAAATTATTTGTAACAGCGGTCACGGAATAACTAAATAATGTATTCGTCTAGAATGTTTAGAATCTATCACTTTGTAATATTCGTTTATTGTTATATCATTAAATGTGTATACTACCGACTGTATATGGCGTAGTTAGTGCATGTTTTGTAATTATTACTTTCTAATCTTATTCTTAAAAAATGTACTAGTAGGTGTTACTACCTGCATGTTACAGAAATATCATGCGCTGGATTATCATGGTTTATAGCTACTCTATATATTATACCATTCTCACCCGGATGCCACGAAAAGAGAATGAACCTATAAATTTTTTTAAATAATTTTATGTGGAATCAAAGACATAATAACAAAATTCAACATAAAAAATTACAAGATTATTTTTATCAGAAACAGTAAACAATTAAAGACAGAAAAGTGTAAAAAAATGGAGAGAGTGATGGTGTGGTGTCGTGTAATTAATTATATGTGGTTGGTTACCTTTAAACAATCCTTGAAACTATAACTAACGTTACACTGATAAGACTCTTTATCAAATGGTTTATATTAAATATTACAGTTCTATATACTCAAATTTCACTTGTGACTATTCTCACATTAAAGGCAAGTTTCCTGTAGTTCTTTGTTCGTTTCATAAAATGCTCGAAATTGGACTATCCGTCGCGTCCAGGCAGGGTAGAGAAATTAATACACACATCGCAAAAATTATCCGATTAATATTTATCAAATCTATTCTTCCAGACTGGCTTTTTACTTTAATTCCTGTGTTTAAGTTAACAACTTATCCCTATATTTTGTAAAAATTGCAATTTTTCAAATTGTGGGAAATAATCTAAGTTAATGTCGTCAATTAAATGGCAAAAAAGGCAAAAATGAGGATTTTTAAATTTTTATTGTAAAGATAAAAAAATTTGAGGAATGGCCGCCCATGTTCTTTCTAACAAGTCAAAAAGTTGTTGTTGGGTATGTACGGCATCCATATTCATCATACTCGGCAGAGCTTTTTTTGGAGCATATCCCATGCGTGCTCAATTGGGTTGAATTCTGGCGATTGCGCAGGCCACGGCAGAACGTTGATGCGAGCATCGGCAAGAGTGCGTGTTACGACTCTAGCCGTGTGTGGACGTACATTGTCGTACATTAGTCGAAACGAATCATCCAACCGGCTTCGCAAAGGGATGATCATGTCCGAAACAATCCTCTCCGTATAAATCTGAGCATTGAGATTGCTCCTGATCCAAATGAGATCGGTTCTTCCACCGATCCAAATACCGACCTCAACCATTATTGTTCCCCCTCCATATGAATAAACTTCCTGACAAAATTTCAAACGTTCTTGACGTCCAGAGGTCCTCTAAACTCGAGTAAGTCTTGTATCCGCGCTCATACCGAAACGAGATTCATCGGAAAAGCAAACAACGCCAGTCTTCTTCCTCCCAATTTCTGCCCAGCCCATTGGAACTCTCGGCGGCCTTCGGAAACGCAGACCCACTTCACGTAAACGATTTCTGATGGTTTGGTCGCTTATCAGCAAGCCTGAAGAGCTCTAAAGCGACCAAACCATACGATTCCGTCAAGCAGTATTTTGGGTGTACCGGTCCTGTCTGCGAGTGGTAATGCAAGATCGTCCTCCATGTCACTCGGCCACGCTGCCCATGATATGATAGTGTGACCAGAGACGGCTTATGACGCTCTGTGTAGTGCCAAGAGCGACAGCCACAGTACGTTGCCTGGAACCAGCTTGCAATATTCCGACGGCTCTTATGATTTCTTCTCGTGTCAAATGATGTCGTCGCTCCATATCGATGCAATTTTTTTCAGTTCCGATGCAGAAATTGTAATAGTTTTGCAAAATCGCTATTATACACTTATAGGAATCCTGATTGACAGTGGATTTTCTATTTTTAATTAAAATTTAAAGAATTTTTTTTATTCAAATAGTGGAAATCACTAAAAAGAATCAATAACGATCCAAAAAAGTTAAAATAATAATCCTCAATAGCGGCGATACTCTAAAACGTACTTGATCCCTAGACACTTTTGATGTGTATTGTAAATAAATAGCTTTTGTTAATTATTGAATAATCAGCTAGTTATTCAGGCATTCAAAGAAAGTCTATGGATCAGGCAAGGATCAGCCTTAGGTAGGCTTCATAATTGAATGAATTCATTTTTTGTCGATTACTTCAAACCCTCTTGTATTAGCTCTTGTTACATTATGTATGTTAGTCTACGTCATTATTTTCTTCCAAATTTTTCTTGTTCTCATTTTTTAAAGAAAAAACCACATCATCCTTTCTCCATCACAATATCTCTTCTCACTTCTTTTTGTTTTACTCTTAAAAATTCTATTCCATTCTTCGAAAAAAATATTTTCAAATTTCTAACTTGCCAGTTCTACATTTATTTTTTCTGACTAAACCTCTATGCTTATAAAAAAGGTACAATAGGAAAAACATGGTACAATATCTAAATCCGTTAAACCGTTTAAATTATAGTTTGTTTCTTGGAAGAATGAAATAAAATAAAAAATAAATTTATTTTATTTCATTCTTCCAAAATTTGCCTTTATTTTGCCTTCCTGTATTAGCATATGACACTAAACAACAATTTTGGACCATATATAGCAACATACAAAAATATATGGTCCAAAATTTATTAGTCGATTGAATGTAAGTTTCCCGAAATATGAGAGGAAATCCGCGTACAGTAGAGTTAGTAGACCCATTTATTGAGATAAGAATAAACAATAGGTGCTCATGCGCAACAAAAAAATACTTAAAATAGATTTGCATCATTACCCTTGTGGGTTTTTTCATTTTTAAATAATATATATGCATTGAAAACTATTGAAAACCAAGATTCAAGTGGCATCTTGTTACAAAAAGTCTAGAATACGTAATTAAACTTAATAATATTTAGATCAGGGTTGTAAAATCCATATAGTTTATACAAGATACATTTTAAAAGACTTTTTAATTGGTAGATATAACAGTAAAAATGCTATATACTTATCATTTAAACAAAATATAATCTACTCAAATAACTACTACAAACACCACATTATTAAAAATATTTAAACTTAAAAAAATGTAATAAAATTTATAATAAACTATAAAAAAATAGAGAAATACAAAATAATAATTTACAGTATCAACATATAGCATATAACATCATTGCTCTATATACAATTTTCCCAATATAATATCTTCATAAAAGTCTTCTTATTCAAAGTTCATAAAAATTATATTAAAAAAAATTTGTCGAAACTATTCATCATAAAGTAAGCAATTTAATGATGAAAATCAAAATTACACGTAGTTTACTAATTTTGTTACTCATTTATAGATTTTCCGTTTCTAACATCTAAGTACATAGAGTCCACATTCCATGTATTGTATGAAGCGGAAAATAGTCTATTTAATTGAAATCTTCGAAATCAGATAGTTGCCCTCACTTTTCTCATTTGATACGGGTGACTTCTATAAAAATATGTATAAAATCGTATTCGCATTTATATAAGCAAATAAAGATTTAACAAAAAAAACCTCATAAAAGTAAAAAAATAATATGTAACTCATAGATAGACCTTTAAATTTGTGATAAGTTTCAATATATATAGTAGTAGTAATATATCCAAACGTCGTCACGTCGGGGGACCGTTAAGTTTACTTGTATTTAAATTTTATACGTACTTTATCATTTTTAGTTGTACTCCTTTTTATTACTTTATTTACTTATGGTCAAGGTTACTATGTTATTGTGACGTTATTGAAGTCACAGTATAGTAAATTTCGCACCGATTAGACTAATAGAAGATGCTCGCCTCCCTTTAAAAACTAAAAAAGAGCTGATATTCTTCAAACGACTGAACCGATTTTGATAAAACATGTCTAAGAACCACCGCTAGAAAACCTGCTTTCATACAAAAAAAACCGCATCATAATCGGTCCATTCGTTTAGGCGCTGCGATACCACAGACAGACACACAGACACACAAACACGTCAAACTTATAGCACCCCTTCTTTTGCGTCGGGGATTAAAAAGGCATTCGTTTTTTTGCGAATAACTCGAAAAATTTGAATTTAGAATTTTGAATCGAAGATCCTATAAGGATCCCGTTCTAAAAGAAAAATGTCATTACTTACGAATCTCTATAATACCGTCGTTATTTATAATTCTGATTTAATGTTGAGAATAGGACTTTTCTGTGGCCTTTACTATAACTAAAAATTTTAGAAATATCGGATATCTCATCGATTATTTAAAAAAAGGATTAGTAATGAATTGTCTTAGTTATCGAAAAACTGAAAATTAATAAAAAGTGATAAAAAAAAATATTTTTAATTGAAAACAATTTTGTATTTTGCAACTATTTTGTAAAAATGTACATTTACTTAATTTTACCGTGAACCCCATATATCTTAATCTTTCCAAAACGGCTCTCAAAGTACTTAAATGCACCGATTTAGACGAACCCGTACAACATACGTCATCCAAATACGTCACACATCCTGGTATACCTTTTAAGGTTTCTTCCATTAGTTTCTGAAATTTTTCGGGAATACATGATAACCCGAATGGTGTGCGACGATATACGAATGTCCCCAAATGAGTCGTGATCGCAGTGTAAGGTTGCGAATCTTCACTTAAAATCAATTGTTGATACGCGTGAGTGAGGTCAATTTTTGAAAACGCCTCTCCCCCACTCAACGCTGCGAATAGTTCTTCAATCCGCGGGAGAGGGTAGTAGTCTCGTTTAAGTTTAGGGTTAATTGTAATTTTATAATCTCCGCAAATTCGTATATCCCCGCACTCCTTAACGACCGGAACGATCGGTGTCCCGTACTCTGAGTGCTCGACGCGATATATAGTACCTTCTTGTTCTAACCGTTCTAATTCGCGTTCAACTCTCGCCTTCAATGCAAGCGGTACAGGTCGAGCACGGACGTACACCGGTTCGTTATCGATCAGCTGTAATTGAATGTTTTTTTTACAGGTTCCTAGCTTATCGGTGAGCACCTCTGGAAATTCCGCCGAAAGTCGACTCACGAATCCATCGTCTTCGATCTCATTAAAATTAATTTGTTTAATATTTAGAGCGCGTATCCACTCCCTACCAAGTAAAGGTTTACCTCCATTTTTAATAATATGTAGTGCCGCGTTTTGAACCGTAATGTCACCGAGATTAACTTTCACGTAGATATAACCGAGCGATTCGATTCGTGAGCCGGAATAACACCGTAACAATAAATTATCAGGCTGAATTGTTTTATGTGAAAATACACTATCATAAAAATGGTTACTAATTGCTGAAATACGACTGCCCGTGTCGACTTCGCATTCAATGGGTCGTCCGTCTATGTTCACCATAATAAAATAGGGCTTGTTACCTTTAGCCTTCAGCTCAATGTTATAAAAATCTTCGTCGTCCGTTAAATTACTCTCACTCACATATTTATGCCGGCCGAATGATCGGTTTCCACGATGTACCTCCCTACACATTACTTTTAAATGTCCACGTTGATTGCACTCATCACAATTGTATTGTACGAAACGACACTTGTCGGGCCGATGTGGGCGTCCGCAACGCCAGCAGCGCACGGCAGTAAAATATCTAGGTTTTGTAATAGATAAGCTGGGATTGCATCCTGATAAAAAGAAATTAGAGGCGATAACGGATGCCCCGCGACCCAAGAATGTAATACAATTAAAAAGTTTCTTGGGAATATTAAATTATTATGGGAAGTTTATACCGAATCTAAGCATTGTAATGCATCCGTTACACGCACTTCTTAGAAGCGGCGTTAGTTGGGAATGGTCTTCGAAATGTGAGGAATCGTTTCAAAATGCAAAAAAAGCACTACTCAGCGAACGCGTATTAGCTCATTACGAAGAGGGGCGACCGTTGATTCTATCAGTGGACAGTAGCGCATACGGCCTGGGGGCGGTCTTGGCTCACAATTACGCGGGCGGCACGGAGCGACCGGTCAGTTATGTATCACGGACGCTTAATGCCGCGGAGAGAAATTACAGTCAGTTAGATAAGGAGGCATTGGCTATTTTTTTTGGAATTACGAGACACCATCAATATTTGTTTGGTAGGAAATTCGTTTTGCGCACTGACCACCAACCATTGGCTTATATCTTCGGGAAGAAAGTGGGTATTCCACAAACAGCGGCAAGTCGCCTTCAACGATGGGCTGCGCGTCTCGCTGCGTACGAGTTTACAGTCGAATTTGTGCGTTCGAAACAGAATGGTCCCGCGGATGCATTATCTCGATTGCCTCTATCTTATGAACACCACCCAACTGACGTACTAAGTTATTTACACCTAGTTGAAGATTGTTTACCAATTAATTTTAAGGACATTAGTAAGGAGACAAAAAAAGATGTCATACTAAGTAAAATTATGGGCTATGTATTATTTGGCTGGCCATCGTCACCGAGTTGCGAGGAGGAAAGGGCTTATTTTGCGAGGAAAGAGGAAGTAATAACAGATTTAGGTTGTTTAATATATAAATATAGAGTAATCGTGCCGACTAGCTTACGTGAAAAAGTATTAGGGGAAATACATGAAGGACATTTAGGGGTAAACAAAATGAAAAATCTATCTCGTAATTATGTTTATTGGCCTAGTCTAGATAGGGACATTGAACGTATAGGTCTGACATGTGTAGCCTGTAACGCAGTACGAGACGCACCACCGCATGCCATCTTACATCCATGGGAATTTCCAAACCATCCGTGGCAACGGTTACATGCAGATTTTGCGGAATGTGCGGGTAGAGTATACCTGGTAGTAGTGGACGCGTATTCTAAATGGATCGAGGTGGTATGCATGAATAGGACGGACGCAGTCTCGACCATTTCGGTTTTTAGAACGATTTTCGCAAGGTTTGGCTTACCCTCGCAACTCGTCACAGACAATGGCCCGCCATTCTTTGCACAAGAATTTAAGAATTATTGTCAGAAAAATGGTATTAAACATGTGACGTCGGCACCGTATAGGCCACAGGGTAATGGAGCGGCGGAAAACGCGGTGAAAATAGTAAAAAAAGTGATTAAAAGAGCGTTGGTGGAGAACGAAAATGTGTCACAAGCGTTGAATAAATTCTTATTTCAATATCGCAACTGCGAGCACTCAACGACGCGAGTGTCGCCGGCAATGGCATTGTTTGGCAGACGGCTGCGCGGGCGGCTCGACGCGCTGAGACCCGACCGCGCCGCCGTCGTGCAGGAGGCGCAGCGCCGCCAGGTGGCCAATGCCGGCGGCGCGCCGCGGCGCGTGAGCTTGGGGGACACCGTACTGGCTCGAGATTACACAGCGCGGGGAGAGAAGTGGACTGAAGGGAAGGTGGTAAAGCAAACAGGACCGGTGTCGTTTAAAATTGATATAGGCAAGGGAATTGAATGGCGACGACACCAAGATCAAGTCATACCTATAAATAACCGCCATTCCCTTACACGCGTTAAACCCGAGGCACCGTTACGAAGTAACACGGAAAACGGGTCCGATGAAATAGTATCCACCGACACCGACGGCACATGTGTAGACATACCGAACTCAGCGGGGTCGGAGATCCCCGGGACACCAGAAATGGCACAGCCATGTCCGAGTGTGTCGACACCGCTGATGTCGGAGTCATCCGCTCGCGCTTTGCGCGCGCATAACAGAGCACAACGAAAAGGTTTCGATAAATAAAATAACCGATAGTAGATGTAAGAATGGGTTACTGGATTTTGTATTTAAACGGTTTTAAAAGAAGGGAGAAATGTGTTATATGCTTGTATTAAGAATGTTAGTAAATAGAAGGTATTTGTGATTTACAATAAAACAGTTAGTTGTCAGCCACCGCCTTTTATTGACGTTACAGTTAGCACGGGTTTTATGTTGGAGAGTGATATTAAAAATATTAGCGTTAAGTATTTCGGTACGTTTGCTTAAATATTTTTTATACGCAAATGCAAATTAAGTATATTTAAAAAAAAAAATTGTGCATTTCGTTTTTTAAAGTACGCAAACAGCAAATACATACATATCTTCACGCTGTATCCCAAACGGGTAGTTGGAAAGGACAGAGCGCCAAGCTTCGTGGTCTAGCCTTCGCCTCCTCTAATCTCATCATGCTCCTCTTACATTTTCGCCTAGGTATGTGATTGCTTTTGACATTTCCGCCAGCTAACACTGGCTATTTGATCTTCGTAACAGCCTTGGTCTTCCTTGGTTTCTGCTACCACTCATTTTCCGCTCTGTAGATTTTCTTCGTCAGTCTTTCATCACTAATTTTTTATATGTATTCGAACCATATAATTAAAAAAATTCTTAATTTTTGTTTGTTTGTAATCGTTTTTTGTTTGTTTTATGACTGTTTAAATATACGTTTTATGACTGTATAAATAGTTCAAAAGAGTTGTTGTGTTTTTTGAAAGAGAAAAAAATAACAGCACTTTTAATGATTGTTTATAATAAATTGTTAAAGTATACATTAAGTTAAGTATAGATAGATAAACAAACTATTGCGTAAATTTTAAATTTTCGTTTGACAATGCGTTTTTTTTGGGATAACACCGAACTTGGAAATAAAACAGTGCAAAATTCCATCCAAATCGTGCCGGCTGTTTCAGAGAAAATAGGAGTACTCAAACAAAATTATTCTGTGGTCGCTTAGTATGCAACCGAAAATATCTCGTAATCGTTTGCAACGCCATGCATGAGGCCGAGCACAGAGGCTCTTATAGTATATGATAACACTAACTAACACAATATTTGTACTTGTGTGGGATGTCGAATGTTTGTAACACATCACATTTTTTAAAGATTTTCATAGAAAAATACCATTTTCAAACTTTCCATGGATTTTCCAAAAATTTTCTATCATACAAACCCTGTACTGACAATTACAAACACGATAAAAAAATCAGCCCAATCGGTCGAGTCGTTCTCAAGTGATGCTCCGTCATGCATGTGGCAATTGATTTTTATTTATATAGAAGACGAAGATTAGTCATAATTCTTAATGATATTTGACTAATCTTCGTCTTCTATATATAACGTTTTTTTTTTTTTGGTTTCTGAGAGGCGAAATGAAACCCCCGCGGGCTACCCAGCCGGACTCTATGCCGACTGGGGAGTGTCGGACTCGAACCGACTAAACAAAACCCCTCTTTGCTGTTAGCCCTAGTGGCTTTTACAGCGTCACAGGTCGCGTTGGGGCGAGCGCTGAAGGCGCCCTGCAAGATGGTCGACCGCCTGAGGGTTCCTCCAGCCGAGGGATGCCTCGTATGGAGGGCGGACCTCGGGCTCAAGGCGTCGCCAGGGGAGCTTTCCGCACCTGCGTGCATCTTAACGGGCTTCCTATTCGGGTGAGGGCCGGGCCTCTAGCGGACCCGGCCGGCGAGACGGCTGAGGGCCGGTTAGTGTGCCTAGTGTTCCGCGTGGCAGTTTACAATGTGGCTTAAGGCCCGCGTGTGTGCGTGTAGAGCTAAGTGATCGAGCTTCTAAACGTGAGACCCTACGGGTGTCGCGGGGGTCGTCCTCGTCTCCGCCGGTGGGGGCGGTGCGGTCGTAGTGTGTAGGTTGGCATGTTCGAGTTCGAACGTGTAATGTCGTCGTCGCTGTCGCCTAACACATGTCTAGGTCTACGATAGCGTTTGCGGACGCGGCGTTCGGGGGTGTACGATGACGCCCTGACCACTAAGGGATTCGGGTGTAAGGAGGAACGGTGAAAGAAGCGTTGGGACGCCTCTTTTAGATATTGAGTTATAGAGGGTAATTCTAGGTCGTAGTGCAGATCTACGTTGCGCACGTAAGGAGGGGCACCGGTAGCCCTGCGCATGAACCTATTCTGAATAACTTGGAGGGAGTTGATGTGAGAGCGCGCAGCGTGAGCGAATGCTACACTGGCGTACGTCATGATAGGCCTGACGCACGTCTTATATAAGGTAACTTTATGTCTGAGGGACATTTTGCTTTTAGCGCAAATGAGCATGTTGAGACGACCGAGGACGAACGCGGCGCGGTCGCGGACCGTTTTGATGTGTTGGCCGAACGTCATGGCACTGTCAAGGGTGACTCCTAAGTATTAGACTTTCCTAGTCCAAGGGATATCCTGGCCGAAAAGTGTGATTGTTCTGAGAGTGTTAGCGCGGCGGGCGCGGCTGGTCGTCGTTCCCCTCGAGAAATACACGGCGGCGCTTTTCTCGGGGTTGACTTCGATTCTCCAAAGACGGAACCACTCGCCTAGGCTCGTGACCGCGACTTGGAGGAGTTGGGAGTATATATAACGCTAGAAGATAACGCTATTTATATACAATTTTGTAGTCTTGATTTTAATTCCACCTATGGTATGAAGTTACGTATTCCTGTAGGTTCGAAGGTAATCTAACAGATAATTTAAAAGAATTACTTTTTTTTGATGTGATGAATTTCTAAAAAATTGTTGCCGTCTTCCGTCTAAATTTCATTAATCGACACATGTTTCGTCTCTTAACGAAATTTAACTCTTAACGCCATCCCCATCGCCTTGATGGATGGCGGTCTACAACTGTGCATTTTTTACATTTCCTACCACGTTCAGCAATTTTATGGAACCAGCTTATAGATACACATGTTCACGCTATATCCCTAGCGGGTTAGTCAGAGGGGACAGAGCGCCAAGTGTTAAGTCCTTACATATCTTTAGCTTCCTCAAATCTCATCATTCTCCTCACACATTTTCGCCTAGATATGCAAGTGCTTTTGACAGTTCCGTCGGCTAACACTGGCTATTTGATCTTCATAAGCCAGCCTTGGTTTTCCTTGGCTTCTTTTACCACTCGCTTTCGCTCTGCAGATTTTCTTCGTCAGTCTTTCATCACTCATTCTTTCTATGTGCCCGAACCATTTAAACATTTCTTTCTTCATTTTTACAATAACACTCTCGTGCAACTCTTCATTGCTGATTTTGTCCGCAAGGGTGACACCGCACATATTTCTAAGAGATCGCATTTCTACTGCATCTATCTTACTTTCGCTCCATTTCGGGCATATCCAGGCCTCACTACCGTACAATAAAGTTCGAACCAACACCATATAATGTATGGCCATTTTCGCTGAGTTAGATGTAAGTATTCACACTGCCTACTAATGCGGTCAGAGCACCGTTCACTTCATTGCCAGCTGATACCCGTCTTTCCACATCTAACTCATATCTTCCATCTCTCGAAAACGCACTCCCCAAACACACAATTTCGTTCACTTGATCTAGACATTTTCCTTTTACCTATATTTCATACTTTGTACATCTTCCCTTTCAAGCACCATAACCTTAGTTTTGTTCACATTCGTATTCAATCCTTTCACTTCACAGTTTTCTTTAATGCACGTAACTATAGTGTCTCCAACTCTGCTGCTGATGGTGCTATAAGCACTACAACGTCAGCGAACAATAGGCAGCTTACCACTGTACCATCACATATCAAACCAGTCATACTACCTTTCAATATCTGGAGGCAACTGTCCAAATACAGCACGAAAAGCCAGGCAGATATCACGCAGCCCTGTCTGACACCTGAACAAACTTTGAACCAGGGCGATAAGTCATGATCTATCCTTACGGGTCTGTGGCCCTGATATAATGACCTCACAGCCTGCAGTAAGGGGCCCTCCACGCCATATTCAGGCAGAAGACTCCCCAATTTCTTTCGCACTACTCTATCGAATGCTTTTTCAAGATCGCCTATCGCACGCACAGCCTAAATGGGAATCTTTCCCTTTATAGAGAGGTACTATGACTGGTGCGCCAGTCCTCCGGAACCTCTCTTGTGCCAGCAGAGATTGCACAGTTTATTGAATGTATCTCAGAACCTTAGAACCACCATACTTGATCATCTCAGCAGTAATATCACCTCATAATTTTCCGCAGCCTTTCCACATTTCACACTTCTTATTGCTTTCTGAATCTCTTTCATACTAATGACTTCCTCTAGTTCCTGATCCGAGTGTGATGATTCGTTAGGATTGCTTTCAGTGTCAGAGTCGCCACTTTTATACCTACAGGTCTCTATAACAATCACTCCATCGCTGCAGAACATCTTTTTTGTTCGTTAGCGGATGATGTTCTTTCGAATGCACTTTATTTATTCTGCAAGCCACAAGAGCCAGCTTATAGCGGCGGTATTCCTAGACCGTTATGACTTAGGGACCTTCATTAAGAAGCGAGCCTACTCGTTCCTTACTGGCCTACAACGCACCCGTGATTCCCCGGACGTTGCGAGTGTCTATGGGCGGAGGTGATCACTTTCCATCACGTGATTCGCACTGTGTCGCCTGCTTGTTTGCCCCCTCCGCCGTAAAAAAAAGTATCTTCAGGACATTCCGGAGATCCGACTCGGACAGCTAACAAGCGCCGGGTTTTGAGAATTTTGGCGGAAGATTGATAAACATTAAATAAATATAGGAACTCATCAGATGATATAGATTTCCACAAAGTAACATCTGATCTATACGACTTTTTTATCAGTTATTGCACAATACGTAAAATATTTCGTTATCTTTGTGGTCAATAATATTGTTATTTCCATTTGATGATTGTTATCCGCATCCCTCAATTACTGTTTGTATTATCAGTTTAATAAATGCTTCTTATCGGTTTTCCTTATCAGTACATATTCCAGGACAAAATTATTATCGGTAAAATTAATAGTGTGGTAGTATAATATTATTTGTCCCTATTTCCTGTTGTACGATCCTCCAATTCATTATATTCGTATTCTTTATTAATTTCATTATTAATTTTTTACTGACGTATAGTTTGGCAACAGAGTGAATAGGGTGAGACCAAATAAAAATAGATCTGTGTGTATGTAAACGTCAGTTTCTATATTAGATGAGTTTCATGCGGGCACAGTATACATAAGCATAACATTGCTCGTACATAACCGTAATAAATCACACGAAATAAAACTTTTAAACCTAAGATGTTGCAAAAAGCGGAATTCGTTTCATGACTGACGTCAGGTGCGTACAGAGCCTGTAAGTGCGTGATCTCGCTTATCTATCTCGCTCTAATATCTACTAATATCTACGCGTATGTTAGAGCGAGATAGATAAGCGAGATCACGCACTTACAGGCTCTGTACGCACCTGACGTCAGTCATGAAACGAATAAATATTATATACATCGTGACAACATTACAGAATGAGAAGTCTTTCCTCATAATGGATTTAAATTATAATAATATAATAATTATAATGCACCAGACGATACACACCAATCATCTGATCTCAAATTAGGATATTCCCTGGTTCCCTGTGCTATGAGAACCAGACGATGACTACTGGGGGCGTCTCCCAATACACTCTAGAAAAGTTCATGTCCTAAATTGACCCGACCGCGAATGGAACCCGGAACCTTCCGCCCTTGCTGCAACGTCTAAACCTGCGCCATCGAGGTTGTCTAATTAATATATTGAGTTTTTACTTTTGGCTAAATTGAAATTTTAACAAAAAAGAAGCACAGTATGAACACCTGGCGCATGGTCCTCGTAAATGAAACTAATGATAGGATACATATTCTTGATGAGTAGCGATCAGTAACATATTAGCTGGTCTCACTCTCGGAAGTCTATTGCGTAAGTCTCTCTTTTGCCGTTGTAACAACTGCTGTACAACCTGTAAGGTTAATTCTGGCAATGCGATGCAATCGCAAATAAATCTTTTCTGTTATTATTTTATTAAATTCTTATGTAAAAAAATATTATTTAGTGCAGTAGAATTAGATTATCAATTTACATTAATTGTGGTACTAATGATTTTTGGCACATCGATAGAGTTATGTCTGTGTACGATTACCTTAAATTCGCAACCGATTTGGAAGTGCGGAAAATGGTGAAAATTGAGAAAATCTTGAATTTTTGAATAATTCCAAAACAAAAATTGTGGTACTAGTTGCGAGAATACCACGTGTTTGGAGTACGAATACCTACCTACTCAAGCAATTTGGAGCGCTTGCGACATACGGAACATACCTAAATTTAAAAAACGTGATTTTTCGTCTTTATATCCTAGGCAAAATTTGTGGTACTAGTTGCGAACTCATCAGACACTTGTTTTAGCTTAATATACTTAGTTTTCAGTTTGCAACCGGTTGTGACCTACGGAACCTTAAGAAAATAATTTTGACAAAATTCTACTTCCAGCAAAATTAGTGTAGTCAATATTATTGCTTATATCACATTTGTAGGTCGTATTTCAACTGCTTTGTGATCGCAACCTCTGAAAACACTACGGAACCTAGTCTATTTTGTAAATGAAATATACGCTTATTACGCATAGTTCGAGGGGAATGCGAGCGGCGCGGGAGACAGGGTACGGCTCGAGCGACTACGACTCGCCGTGCGGTTCATTCATACATTGTTAAATATTAACGCATTAGCAAGCTATTATTCCAAATTGAAAATAAATGGACGTAGACCCAAAAGTCGGAATGGTGGAGTGTTTTCTTTTTATAATTATGAGAAATAGGTAATAATTTTATCTTAACAACTTTTGACAGTAGAAAAAAAATTACACCGATTAGTTTTCGTTAAAAAAAATAGGCAGTCATTAGTCATTAAGGACTGCCGACAAAAGTGAAAACCTAAAATTATGAAATAATGTAAAAAATTATGTCTAGTCAGACTATTGTACATTTTCAATTCAAATTACATTTATTTTCAAATATTCCTACGTATATTTTTCTACCTGAAATTTCGTTAGTATTTGCTAATAAACCCTAAATTTGAAATGAAAGTCAGTTTGCATAATTAGGTTTGAATTGAACATCTAAGGTTTTTTTGCAAATTTTTCAGTCTAAAATTTGTATAATATAAGATAATAAACAATAACTTTGCATTAGTAACCATATTTCTGTAAATTTAATATATAAATTTAAAATTGTTATAAAATTTAATAGATTTTTTAATTTTAATATCCACGAGGAAAATATTATCGAACACATAGAAATTGGTTTTACCACGCTAGTGAAATAACTCATAAGCATAATGCAATGAGTATTGCATAGGTATATATATATATATATACATACATATGTATAACAGAGATCAAATATAAAAAGAAAGAATAAATATCATGTCGTGACGCGAACTCATAAAATTTTACTCATTCAAAATTTAATTTAAATTTGGATATTTAATTTAAGTACAATGAAAGACATCGATATTCACACTGAAACCATAGGTATTAAAAATCGATTTTATAGGTAAAGATCTAATAAAAAAATCGATTAAGGTTCTTTGACTTTGGGTTCTACTTCTTCTTTGTTTTTGTATTATTGATGTTCTAGCTGTACCCGCGACTTCTTCCGCGCGGAAAAATTTTCCGTGACTTTTCCGAGTTAGTGTTTCTTTTTCACCCCTTTATGGGTAGATTTTTCATAAAAAGTAGCCTTTGTGTTTTCCTTTAAAAAAGTCTATCACTGTCTTAAACATCGTAATCGATTCACCGGTTTAGCATTTCCCACACAAAGTTTTATCCTCGTTTCCATCCCGTTATGAAAAGATTTTTGATAAACGAAGCAGTCTATGTTCGACTCCCGGTTTCAAACTAGATAGTTTGAAGTTCGATTCGATTTCGATTTCCAGTTCGATTTTGATGGCACAGAGATTTATGCCATCAAAATCGAACTGGCGGTTTAGCCGTGAAAACGTAACAGACAGACAGACATACTTTTGCAAGAATAATACTTATTATTATGAGATAGTATGAATCATATAGCATACTATGTACATTTTAATGTACATTTTATGTTTAAGAAAAAATATTATTTTCGTAATCTGCACCGGGAGCAACTTCAAAAATGACACCCATATCATTTTACTAAAAGAATAACGTCCTCCGCCTTGGATTTTAAAATCAACGTCATTTTCGTAATCTAAACCCCGAAAACCTTAAAAATGACGCCTATATCAATTTATTGAATATAGTAATGTCTGCCATTTCAGATTTGAAAATACTTTTGTAAGCAGTACTCCGAGAAACCTCGAAAATGATACCTATGTCATATCATTTAAAAAAATTAACATGCATTATTAATTTTTTTTAATTATAACAAAGACGTCGATTTGAAAATCGACGTCTTTGTCATAATTAGTTCCCCGAAGAACCTTGAAATTTCACCCATTATCACTTTATACAAAAAATTAATTTCGGCCGAGTACCCAGCATATGTTGCAATGCCGCACGTGCGCAGATCACATAATATACAGAAACCTTCTCCTGTGTTGTCCATTATATTGGATACCGATACTACAGAAGATCTTAAACAAAAAGTCACTTCATTTCGCGTAGCATCCGCTATATTGAATTTATGATGACGTCACATGTTCAGTAACTTTCCTTTGCCTCTTCCATTTCATTTGATACTCTATATTGTTGGTGTTGAACAAAAAAGTTAGCCAATTTGGATTTATGATGACGTCACATATACAAAAACCTTCTTCTGTATATTTCTTATCGTTTGATACCCATATTGATGGAGGTCTTGAAAAAAAGTTATTTCCTATTGTGGATCATCCGCCATATTGGCATATCATATTGTATATGATGACGTCGCATATACAAAAACCATATCATTTTTTCAATCACAAAATTTTTTGAAAAAATAGCCTACATTTGCTTTCGGGCAATTACTATATCTGTACCAAATATCATCATAATGGGTTCAGCGGTTTAGCATTTCCCATACATAGCCTATGTCCGTCCTCTGATGTCAAACTATCTATCGGTCCGGTGGTTTAACAGTGAAAACGCAGACTTTCGTATTTATAATATTAGTATGGATGTAGATAATTTTTTATTTATTTCGATTCAGACAAAACATAACGCCGTCTCAGTTTTATTTCCAAATATATTTTCATTGTACGTACTACATTTTCATTGTACATACATATACGAAAAAAGCACTTCCTCCCGGTGACGTGTTGCACGGTGGTCTGTGAGGTTTCGATTTCTTTTAATCTTTTGATTGAGTGGGTCGATTTCGATAAAATAGACACTATATGTCTATATGTTACTCAGAAGGTTCATTTTTTTCAGAAATTAGATTTTTAATTCAATAAGTGGTATATGCGTGATGTGATTACAAATAAAGACAATCTACGATTTTATTACGTGTATAGATAGATTATTCAAAAAAATTTGATGCAAGTGGAATCTGTTTCAATTAATTTTATTTCAAGCTGACTTGTTAGACGTAAATTAATTATTACTAAATTTTGCATATGAATATACACGTATACATACATACATACATATCTTCACGCTGTATCCCTAACGGGGTAGTCAGATCGGACGGAGCGCCACGCTTCGCGATCGATACATACTTCTTTAGCTTCCTCAAATACGCGTATAAAAAAAGTTAATTGTTAGTTTAAATGATGCTTCTTTAAACTCTGTAAAAACGTTAGACTATAGTTAGGACAATAAATCGCTTTTTTTTAAATCACTGTCCTGTATAGTCAGTAAAATACAGATACGCTGAATCTTTGTTAAAACAAAAAAATCTAAATTATTTTTCGAAAAAAAAGAAGACATAAAAAGTCTTTTGTTTAAGCAGTACTTATCACTCACCGACATCCCGTCTTAACTAAATTTTTATTGGAATATATTTCCAATAAAACTTTAGTTGACGGGATTTCAAATATTAAAAAAAGTTATCATACGCAACACTAATTTCAACGCTAGTCCCGTACCTGTACCGCCCGCCGCGCGCATACCCCTCGCAAGACTCGTAATTATACGTACTTTTTATTTACAAAATAGACTAGGTTCCGTAGTGTTTTCAGAGGTTGCGATCACAAAGCAGTTGGAATGTGACCTATAAATGTGATATAAGCAATAATATTGACTACACTAATTTTGCTGGAAGTAGAATTTTGGAAAAAGTATTTTTTTAGGTCGCAACCGGTTGCAAATTTAAAACTAAGTATATTAAGCTAAAACAAGTGTCCGATGAGTTCGCAACTAGTACCACAAATTTTGCCTAGGAGATGAAGACAAAAAATCACTTTTTTTAAATTTAGGTATGTTCCGTATGTCGCAACCGCTCCAAATTGCTTGAGTAGGTAGGTATTCGTACTCCAAACACGTGGTATTCTCGCAACTAGTACCACAATTTTTGTTTTGGAATTATTCAAAAATTCAAGATTTTCTCAATTTTCACCATTTTCCGCACTTCCAAATCGGTTGCGAATTTAAAGTAATCATACACAGACATAACTCTATCGATGTGCCAAAAATCATTAGTACCACAATTAATGTAAAATCATGCCTTATTTTGAGCTAATTCTACTGGACTAATTGGCGTTTACTAAATATTTTAACGTACCTTAGCGTAATATAAAATTTAAAATAATAGAAGCGTGTTAAAAATAATAAGTTGCCTCAAAAAATAACTTGTGTAAGGCGGATTTCTATGTGACTGAGTTAGAAAATAACTATATTAATATATTTATTACATGGTCATAGAAAATATAATAATCAAGAGAAATTTCGACTTTACAGAATCAGGTAAAAAGAAATAAAAGAACAATATAATATATAACCCAACTTTATTTTAGAAACATTTATCACAGGCTAGTAGTATGTGAGCTATGTTTCGTTGCAAAAAAGGTTAGAAGAGATGGACAGATAGATAAATAGCCATTTTATTTGTTACAACTACTACAATACATGTGTGTGATAAACAAATTCTATTCTAAGTTAAATGTATACATAATATGGCAACACAAATATTCTCGTTAGCGCCTGTAGTGGGTTGATTTTAAAACTGCTTAAGAATAATAACACTTAGCAGCTGTCAATTTTGATGTTTTGACCACAGTACAAGTAAGAAAGCAGTATTATATTTTCATACAAACGCTCCCAAACGACGCGCCTCGAAATCTCGGCATTTCTCGGCATACAACAGTCGAGAGTGCGCCGCGGTTGTCGTCGGACGGTGTCAGACGCTCCCGTACATTTACAGGCGAAATATTATGGCATAGTTTTCGAGCATATTGTTCAGTGTATGGATGTTTGAATACATCTATATCGAAACCGGAAATATTTTTCTGTTGCTCATTTGTAGGAAATATATTATCATAATGATCGTTACTTTGTTGCTGATTTTTAATTTTACTGCACACAAAAAAACACAAAATGCATTTTTTGTCCATTTCCACCATACTAACTCATAAACTTTTGAAAATAGAAATAAAATACTAGTAGAATTATATAAATAAAAACTTACGCAATTTGCAATAATATAAAATGAAAAGATAATATGACAATTTAATATAGTACCTATTATCAAATATGTAACCCAAGAAAAACAATCAGTTCCAGTCGGCAGCCCTATTGCGTGTTTATGTACCGAGCGATCGTAGGTAATTATCTCAAGGAAACTGCCGAGATATAATACTGCTTGCTTACTTGTACTGTGTTTTGACTTCGCAAAAAATACTAAAAAGTTATAAAATTTCGTTATACTTATCATTATTTCAGCATAATTGAGTTCCATTATAAAATTTTAATAATAGCCTCAAATCGTGTGTAGATAAATAACTACGCTTCAAAATAAGCGGCTCGGGGCGCTAATCTTTGTATTGCCAATAGACAAAAAATGTACTGTGACTATATTATAAGTACACTCACATAGTATATTTACTGAAAACGTCACCTTATATTTTTGTAAATCTCGAATTAAAAGTTACTTCAATATCACACAAGAAATAGTCACAATATTTATATTTATGTTAGTAGAAACCTATTATTAAGAAGATTTGGTAAAAAATAATGCTTAGTATTAATATTAATAGAGATTACGAGCATTGACCGCATCATGAAATCATTGGAGATCTGAAAAACAAAAAAGTGAGATTAAGATGAGTAGCTTATTGAAATCATATAAGTTGTATAATATTCTATATAAGTATATCATATAATCAAAATAGCGAAATCTGACAGACACAAAAAAAATGTGATGTGACTTCACTGGTCGGTAATTTTTGTTAAGTCACATCTACAATACGAATATAACTACCTCCGTATTCGAAAACGATTGACAAACGTAATGTAGCTAAAATATATTTTGTCTCTTTTATTCCAATACAAAAAACAATATGAAAATGAAGACAAAAGAGATTTTAATTTAATGAACGTTTTATAACTTTTATGAATAATGAATTTAGATTGTTATTGAATAATGGTTCTTGTTTTAATTAAAATCAATTTTAAATTAATAGTTACATAACATGGTGTAGGGACATTGTAAGTGTGATAGAAAAAGACGGATCAGCAGTTTTGTGTGGAAGCGTGATGTATGCGACCGTTGACGGCAGTTACTGCGCACTGCCCGATCGGAAAGAACGCGACCTAAATTGGGGTTCAGTTGGGACAATAAAATTGTACGGAACTATGTAAATTTACATCTTTATTTTTGCCAGTGACTCTCAGTACAACTCACATAAATAGGTATATCCTAAAATGGCATTACAGAATGAAATGAGCGGGCAAACTGTGATATAGAAGAATGAGAAATTTCTTTGTTTAAATAGTCAAATGGACTGTACAATCACAGATTAATCAGTAATTTTAAGGCTTATTTATTTAATGTTACTATTTGGGCATAGTGCGACGATCGGAAGAGAAAAAATTACCAAGTGTTACTATTGCAATACATACATACATACATACATTCTTCACGCTGTATCCCCAACGGTGTAGTCAAGAGAGGACGGAGCGCCAAGCGTCGCGGTTCTTACACATCTCTTTCGCTTCCTCAAACCTCATATTCTTCTCACACATTTTCGCCTAGGTATGCGACTGTTTTTGACATTTCCGTCTGCTAATACTCTGGCTATTTGATTTTCATAAGTCAGCCTTGGTCTTCCTTGGCTTCTTTTACCTCTCACTTTCGCTCTGTAGAATTTCTTCGTCAGTCTTTCATCACTCATTCTAATAATAAAAATATTTCACTATTGCCAACAATTTAAGATCCAAAGACTCACTGTCCTCGCGGCACGATGGGGCTGCCCGCGGCGACTCAGTGCGGGCCGCGGTGCATGCGCACTAGGGCTGCGCCGGGCTCAGAGCACAGCCCTATCTTCTGGCACACGCCCTTTGTGCCAAACTCCTCAATCAAGTGGATTATGCTGTCTCCATATATTTCCATGAGGGTATGGCACTACAAATAGTAAAAATAAGACGTTCTTATCCAAATCACAGATTAATTAGTCAAAAGATGGTTCACACTTTAACTGGCAATAGAACTGAAATCGAGTTTACATTTAAAATTAAATAGATGGCAGCATGTTTTTAACACAATTGAGGAAAAATAGTAGATGCTGCTAGTATCGAAAGGGTTTATAGTTTGTAGTTTGAGTGAACATACATATTCGTCGAAGTGGACAAGTGTTTAGAAATTGGCAAGGACATTGTCCACATTTTGTTTCAAAGTTTAGTCTCGTTCAGCACTGGTACAGCTTGGTACAAGTAACGGGCCAAGTCTAAACTTTCCTGAACGTGTTTCACAAACCAAGTTTGACTTTTGTCTGTTAGAAACAGTTTAACTCTCCAGAATATAGCTAATGAATAAAAATATATAAGTACAACGTGTCCGTAAAATCAAACAGGAATGGAGGGATATAATTCTCGGAAATTTAAATAAATGCCGGTGCTATCCTCAACGGATTAAAAGTTATGATAATACGTTATTGAAGAAAAGTTGTTTTTCCCATAATCTCTAAAAAAAAAAGTTAAGTTACCAATATATTTTTGTGACTGTTGTGGTTTCAGAACTATATAATTTTACGAAAAAAATAAATATTTACCATTATTTTCAAACCATTAAAGACAGAGAAGCGGCATTCATAGGATTAAAATGGGAATGTGATGCGATCTTCGTGAGAATTAAACACATCTATACTTATTTATTACAAAAGAGCGTAATCTGTAATAGGTAATATATTACTACAGTCCGGCCGCTGAAAGAATGCGTTCCTGACAGGTCGTGATCGAATGGGCAACGTACTTTGAAATGGCGTCGAATTTACGATAAAAATATTTTTATAGTTTATTTGCCTAACCAACGAATAATTATCATTAAAAACTATATTATTATATCAACTGACAATGTTATAATTTTGCACTAAATTTAATGTTAAATAAATACGAAAAGATTTTTTTTTTAAATCCATACTGCGCTGTTATAAGGTCATGTGAATTATTTATTTTTGTAGCGATGTGCCAAAAATAACATGCAATTGTAATGTTATCTGTCGTTATATGTTTTACTATAAAATAATATTTTTTTAAATATTTTTGTTGATTTTTATATTAAATATTTTTAAATATTATTCTCGCATTTTTATTTTCTTTGCGCTAGTAACATTCAGAAAATAGGAGCCAGGCAAACAAATATTTGAAGAACAATTGTCATTTTGGCCCTGACGGGTTTTAGAGGGTCTCTGAAAATGATTAGTAAATAGAAGATTGTGTTATTTTTTAATAATTCAGATAGCACAAATATTTATCCTAGACAGGGCCATGTTAAAAAGATATTCTTTTTTTTATTCATCAAGCATTTTTTAAGGTTTTTAAGGATCGTATGTGGGCGTCCAAGCAAAAAGGGTCCAGTAGTGGGGTATTCAGTTAAGACTAGATTCGGAATTTAGAATAGTCAATTGATAATAAGGATTAAAAAAATATTCAAAAACTGGCATATATTCTTTTATCAGACATTTAAAGTTGAAACTGAAAAAGATTGCTTTAAGAAAAAGCATTTTTTAAAGTTTGATTGAAAAACAAAATACCTACTAATTTGTTTCTACTTTGAAACACCATATAAAGTCATTTACTATATGAACTTGTATGTAATTGAGCATTAATTAATAATCTATTAAAATCGTGAAATGACATTTTTTCACCCAACTGTACAAAACTGCGTATATCTCGGAAACTAAATGCCGACCACTGGACCCTTTTTGCTTGGACGCCCACGTATGATCTGAACGCAACTTGCGCTTGTATTTACGTTCCGTTTCACGGTTATTAAAATACGACCTGCTTATTACAGACTAATTAAATGCTTTTCTTTGAAATTGTGCATTCTTTTATTACCATGTTTCAGTAATAGAAATAAACAACTGTTTGTTCGAGTGCAGGTGATTTATTTCCTGCCTGTATTAAAATATATAAAATCTCATGTTAGACGTTGGTTTCATTTGTGCACAATAGAACGTCAAGCAGTGACATATAAAAACGCAACACCATCGAGCTTTTGTGTTCTTTGCTTGGTTTTTTGCCTTTGCTTTCTAAACATACTGTGCTATTTCAGATTTAATTTTATGTTTGTGACCTTTGCATTGTTTTATGGACTGTGATATCTAACTTTTCTGACGACGACCTTATGCATGTGATTTCTAGGCACCGATTTCGCCTTTGTTATTAGATTTGTGTGTTTTGACCAACCTCAAAAATATTTATACGATATTTTTGAGGTTGGAATAGACGATACGATTTGACTTAAAATTGTGGCCGCGTAGAAAAATAATAATTACGTGATAACTTTTACTATGCTTAGACCTAGTAAACACACCATAAACGATTCTTAGACGTCGACTTTGGAAGTCAGGTCCACGTTAGTGTGGAGCTTGGCCGATGTTCTTTGTTACTCTATTCTTGGGTCGGTTGAAATAATATAACAGTGTTACTTTTCGCCCATCACTAGTCATGACCAACTGACAGACGTCAGGAACGCATTCTCACAACGGCCGGACAATAACTATATTTTAGTTATTTTGTTATTCCTAAGCAATAAAGACAATTTTGTTTTATTTCTATTTATTTATTTATACTAACCCTAGCAGAGTATTTAGCAGGCAGTAAACCACAAGACTTCTCAACAATGTGCAGTACGTCTCGGTCCACGCGGTCGTTACTGAGCACCTTCCTCACAGCCATCACTACGGTCTCGCACACGGCGCAGTCCAGAATATCTTCTGTAGGAGCGAGCGTGATTAAATTAAACTTAAACTCATACTATGTTCAAATATAACTTCATTCAGTACCTCATTATTTGACACTAATTTATAGCTAGTAAAAAAGTAATTTTAATAAAAGGAATTGCTTTTTTTTACCTTACTTTTACAGCTTAATGACTGAAGTACATACATACATATCTTCACGCAGACTACGTAAAAAAAATATTGAAAAAAAGTTAAAAAGGAAAAATCTGATTGCGTAAATACTAATTAGTTAAAAGAGAAGATTAATTTTATTTGTCGCCGGAGTCAAAGACTTATGTTTACACATCTTTTTATTGCTTATGACATCCGACTCTGGAGACGAATTTAACCAATATTAATTATATATTTTTAGCTATTTTTGCAGTCGGGTTAAACTAAAATAATGTAAGAATCGTCAAATTTTAGGAAATATACTTGCAAGTGTAAAGTAATTAATTCAGGAGAATACGAATATTTACCTTTCACCATGTTGATGCCAGTGGAGTCGCAAAGCTTCAGTTGCTGGCAAACCTGAGCGGGCTCCAGCTCCTGTGCCAGTAGACTGATCACAAGGTCAGCATACTTCTCCACAAACTGATCGCACTCAGATCGAACCGACTTAGGCATGCGTTTGCACACATTGTGAACAGCCTTTTTAATTTCATCCTGTGGAAGAATTGTCAATATTAGTGAAGCCATGAAGCAAAGTAATAAGAGCTGACTTAGCTGTCAATAGACAATATTGATTTAGAGAAGACTATAGACAACACAATTCTGATTTATTTACATATATTTTAAGTAACATAGGACTGACCAGTCAGTGTAGTGGTTGGTGCCTCTATTTTCTAAACCAAGCGGTTTCATTTTCAAGCCAGATACATTTATAAAGCGAATTTTTGTTGTGTTATATTATACATGTAGATTAACTGTAGCACTTATTTATTATAAATTGATGAGTATTCATGTTAATAAATTGCTATCCCTACTACATATATGTTTTTATATAAAGTAAAAAACATTTTTTTTTAAATTAAGAGAAACTGCTTGACTAATAGAATCACAAAAAAAGGGTAAATAACCATTAATTAATCTTTACAAAACCTTTTTAGTCCACAAATATTTTTGTAACAGATAATAATGAAATAACTATGTTAATATTTTAAACTACACACTATTCAAAAGAGCATATCCACATTACAAACGAAGGGATTATTAAAATAAATTATTTTTATCGTTCCATTCATTGTAAAGGAATTACTTACCTCGTTGTTTTTATCCTTAATTTCATTGTCGATTTCGCTCATGACGAACTCACATACAACACAGATCGTTTTCTGTTGGTAATTCTTTACAGGGTGGCCATTGACTGTGTTGTCGGGAATTTCGTTAGTTTCTGTGAATTATTTACATTATGCACTCAAAAAAAATGTTAAAAATATTTAGGATAGTTTTTTATAAGCAAAAAAGTTATATCCTTAAAAAAATTAAACCATTTTTTAATTTATAAACTACTGTAAAGGTCTTCAGATTACAAATAACATTAAAGTGGACTATATATATTTCCAAGGCTTTATTATTTGATTTTATAATAATTTACAATAAGCGTAGTGCAATCGGAAGACGATTTCGCGATAGCAAGTGTTGCTGTTACAAAAAAATTAATTAGATATATTTAATGTTTCCAACAATTAATAATAATGATCCATATATGTAATTTGTTTTTACAAATTATAAAAATAGACAATTTATTTCTGATGAGAAATGTTTATCAAGCAGTTTGCAAGAAAAGTGCTGTGTGATATTTATTATACGCATTCCCTGTGATATATACATACATATGTTCACGCTGTATCCCTAACGAGGTAGTCAGAGATGATGGAGCGCCAAGCCATGTGATATATTATTTGTTTAAAATCATAATTTCACGAATAAACATTCTTTATTAAAAATACCATTGAGATTTCTTGTTGAAACCATTGCAGGTTATTGTTGCAGTATTTTTAGTAAAAATAGGAACTAATGGTTTCACCATCGATCTACTGAGATGCTCAGAGGTTAATTAAGATGGTTTTGCAACGTAACCATTGGTGCAAATACGTCTAAAATACGTACGTAATATCACACTAGGTATTTCTGTTTGAAGTGAACAGAGCACTAAGATGCAATATTTTTAGTGATAAGGTCTAATTTTCCTTATCACCATTTCTAATGATAAAGTCTAATTTTAGCTCGTTAATTAATTATTTTGACTTACAGATGGCAAAGCGGAACCAGATTGCGAGAACTTGCTGGTTTAAATAGGCTCTATCGTATTATCGACGTTAACGGCTTTTGCGGGAAGATAAGGAGTATTATTTATTTACGAAGCAAAATTGAGTGGTAGCAGAAGCTAAAGAAGACCAAGGCTTACTTATGAATATCAATTAACTAAAATGTTAGCTGACGGCAGTATGAAAAACACCCGCATACTTAGGTGAAAGTGTGTAAGGAGAATGATGAGATGTGAGGAAGAGAAAGAAGTATTTAAAGATTTCTGATTACCCCATTAGAGGTACAGCGTAAGATATAAATGTAAAGATTTGTGTACATATTTATTGCCCTTTAGTTCTATCGCAGATTAATTAGTTACTAACGTAAAGTTCTATTATGAATTATGATAACTCACCAATATCCCCTTCTTTCTCCAGCATGTGCTTGGGAAGCATACTACCCTTTCTGAAGTTGTTCCTGTCACCCCTCAATGCAGGTTTCTCGTGATACTTGTCGACAGACGCATTAGTGATATTCAGAGGGTCAGTCAATTTGTCCTTGCATAGATGCAACTTCTCACATATCTGCTGGGCGCTCATCTTTGCGATGAGCATTTCGATTATCTTGTCACTGTATTTTTCAACAAAGTCGCTGCATTCGTGTCGCAATTTCTTCGGGACGTGGTGGCAAAGTTTACTCAGAGCTTGACGGATGGCTTCCTAATTAAGAAATTAATTTAAGAATAATTCTCTATTTATCTACATTTTATATTTCATCTAAACGTTACACAAAATTATTCAGTGTTGCTAGTATAATATAACAGTTCCATAAAACCTGAAATATAGCTATTTCTTAGATTTCAAATACACTATATCATATAATATGTATTGAGGACACTTCATTCATAGAACTAAAAACTCCTATATCCCTACTAATATTATGACAATAGAGATTGTCTGTTGCTTTGCTTTTTTATCTTTTATCAACTTTTTTATTATAATTATACAACAAACGATAAAAATAATGATGCCAGTAACAAATCTCCATCTATAAAATAAAAATATTTATTGCAATGCTAGTGTACCAAAAAATAAGATCATAACGTCCGTTTTCACGAACACATGTAGGCGACTCCTAACTAAGTAATAGTTAATGTTAGGTTATACCTAAACGATCGCGTTCGTTTACTATTTTTAGCGTTACCTAGAGGTCAGTGAAATGCGTTTTTGTTGTAGCAGTTCATTAAGCATTTACTTTAGGAACTCCTAAGTTTAGTGAAAACGGGCATAAATGTTCTATTCAAAAAGCTGTACTAATATGCGAAAATTACTGAATCAGTAACAAAAACCTTTGCCCAAAATACAGGCTACCATCAGCTAATACCCATTCGAGCAATGTCATGGTTATAATAAGTTATTTGAAAATAAAACTCACTTCGGTAGGGTTCTTCTTAATGATGGTTTCCAATTCTTGAATGGCGAACAAACAGAGGGGACAATTGGACTTGTCTACATCAATAATAACATCCTGAGTCTTTGGACAAAGGCCAAGTTCTGGGCAAACCTGTAAACATCAATTATATTTACTAGTAATCGTAATATGCGAGTTGGTTCACTTGAATTGAGAAATAAATTCTCGTTATCTCCTAACAACGGTTTAAACAGCTACTTATAAAAGACTTCCACAGAGAAAAAATGCAATCAAGACCCTTTAAAACACTGACTTTTTGGTATAGTGAATAGTGTAAATAAATCCTATTACATTAGAAGAAAGTAATGTTTTGTATATTTTCATAATTTTAGGCAGTTTACTTTTTTAATTTATTAATTAAATATATCCTCTCAAAGTGATGAGTACCATTCGTCATTTCGTACTGAAGCCATCTCATGTTACAGTATTGAAAAACACTATGATGGCTTATTTTTCGTCATTTTTTCAAGTTTAATAACAAGTTTGAAACCTATGATAATATTCACTACTTATTGTGATTGCTGCATTGATACAATATATCTTGTTAAATTTTCATTGCTTCCGAGTCGTAAGAAAATGATTTCACTCATGAAAGTGAACAACACTACACATAAAAATAAATAAATAGACCGAAATTTTTTCAACTTTTCATGAAAATGAAACAATAGGAAACAGTAGGAAGTCGGTTTATCATATACGAAAGTTAAAAAAAATAGCGCGTTTAATTTTATCTTCTGTGTAAAGTTGTTCAGTTTCATAGGTAGAACCACGTTCTTTCAGTTGTAAAACCATGAAAATTTCATGGTGTATTACAACACCAATAATTAGACAACAACTAGATTACATTTGGTATAATAATTTACAGACGGAAATGTTCGCATTTTTTATCAACTTACATTATAAATTGCAATGCATGTAAAATGACATCATGTACACACATATCCTCACGCGATCCTTACATATTTCCTTCGCCTCCTCAAATCTCATCATTCTCCATACACACTCGCTTAGATTTGGGAGTGATTTTGACATTTCTGACAGCTAACACTGATTATTTGATCTTTGTAAGTTAGTCTTGGTCTTTCTTGACTTTTGCTACCACTCCCTTTGCTCTGTAGGGTTTTTTCGTCAATCTTTCATCACTCACTCATTCTTATGTGCCAGAGCCATCTAAGTGTTACTTTTATTCACTTTTACAATAACATTTTCGTCCAAGCCTGTCATCACGATACATAATATATGTATCTAATGTAATCCATAATGTTATTTCTCATTTCAACTTTCAATTAGAATACTGTGTATAACCGTATTGTGGTATTAAAATGTAAAAATTATTACAAACCATGCTTGGGTCGATTTCTTGAACAAGTAGCGCTACGACGGCCGGCCCGTACTGTGACACGAACTGCTCGCATTGGCCCTCGATAGATTTAGGCAACTTGTGGCATGCTTTATTCACCACATCTTCTACCGCCTTCTATAAAAAAAAATAGATGAAATATCACCAAAGAGGGTCATGATTAGGGTTGCCATTTGCCAGATTTGGTATTTAAACTTCAATTTTTTATTTTGAAAGTCTGTCGCCTAACATCTGTAGAATTCATGTTAACGAACAAAGAGAAGTACCTACCGGTATTTTTATTGGTATCTTGGATTGTTATTCGTTATATTTAATGCGAAAAATTCACAATAACGATAAAAGCATTCTAAAAAACTTACGAAAATAATTACTTTTGGACTGGATTAAAAAATCCTCGAAAATGTTTTTGTTTTTCATTCTCATTATTATTTAATTATATTTCTAACGTCTAATAGTAGGAGTACATTTTGACCCCTGGCGAGTTTTTGAGATCAAGATCTTTTAACCAACTCTAGAACAGTGATTAAAAAAAATGTTACTCGAGAAAGTCTTGGTATAAAACGTCAATCGTTATGTAATTTTCGATACGCAAACGCACAAGAGTTCAACTGCACTTACCTCAGTCTTGGCATCACTGAGTTCAACTTGTATGTAATGCAAGAAGTATTGGCAGAATGAGCACGCGCTCTTCCCCTGTTCTTGCGGCATGGATATGAACATACGTTCAATAGGTAACGGCGCGATTGCTATCTCTTCGGTATCCATTACTTCCACGTTGAACTGCTTTTTTGATAATGGCACATGAGCAATCTAAAGGAATAGACAAACATACGAGTTCTTTTAGAGCGCTAGAGTTTCGGAGTATTTGAATCAGACTCGCGGTATGTGCCGCTTTTTCGGTCATAATTGTTTTGAATTACACTTCTATAGTATTTCCGAATTCATTGCGTATTACAATATGAGACAAGCTGGCGTTTTGAGTCATATTCTTATTTTAATTGCATAGTAGTTTTAACCGACTTTAAAAAAAGGAAGTTCTCAATTCAGTTGTATTTTTTTGATGTTTGTTACTCAGAACTTCGTGATTTATGAACTGATTTGGAAAAAAATTTTGTATTTGATAGAATATACTTCCAGGTTGTTCCTATGTAAATTTCACTGCTATTGGAACTTGGGTGTCGAAGATACACCAAATAACGATAATTGCTTATAACCTTTATTTATTTATTGAAACTGATGATTCACGTGTATGTTATTGCGCTCTACAATTTGAAAAGAAATTAATTGAAGACCTGCCCTATATATTTATTTAGGCCAAGGTCACTCAAAATGGAGAAATAAAAAATTAAACCGACTTTTAAAAAACACTGAAAAGTACGAAATAACTATCCTTTACTAATCAAAACTTAAGTATACAAAAATAACGTATTAAATATGATACAAATACCTATATAATTAAATTTGACAGTTATTGAAATCGGTACCAAATCAATGTGCAACAACAGAGAGTCTATTAGTTTAATAGGCTTTGTATCGACTTCAGTAATTGTCAAATTTAATTATATAGGTATTTGCAGGGCTTTTTTTGTGGGGGCACGTGGGAGCACGCAGTGCCCCTAAAGTAAATTTCGAAAATATCGAAAAATTGCCATAAAAACTGAAAAAAAGAAAGAATTCGAAAAAAATGAAAAACTTGAAAAAAATCAATTTTGGTAAACTTTACAAAAATTTTTAGATTTTTTTAATACGTTTAATAATCACGTTTTATTTCCAAAGATATTATGTTTTTAAACAATAAAAAAAAAAATTTTACTTCGATTTTTTCCTCAAAACACAGTGCCAAGGGGTGGAGAGGGGGTACAAAAAATTATGGACTTACAACTTTCGAGAATTAGCGTACCCCCAAAAAAGAAGTGACAAAAAAAGGCCTGGGTATTTGTATCGTATTTAATACTTTATTTTTGTATACTTGAGTTTTGATTAGTAAACAATAGTTATTTCGTACTTTTCAGTGTTTTTTTAGTCGGTTAAATTTTTTTGTAGCACTATTAGTAGGTACTATCGCTCTAGCGCATACTGAACTAACCTGATCGTTTTTGTAACTGTTTGCTTCATCTTCTCCAATCAACTTAGTTGATGGTGTGATCGCTTTAACAGCCAACTCTTGAGGTAGCAACACTGAAACCGGTACATCTGATGGCTTCCCGCAAATGCCCATCATGCTGCATATCTCTTGAGGTTTTAGTTCGGACACCAGATACTTGTATATAGCAGGGTAATATTGTTTGGCCAGGTCCAAGCACTCGTTTTTAAAGTTACCAGTTTGTTTACAAAGACCTGTAAGTAGATTATTACTTTACTTAAAATAATATCACATCGTTGTAAACTGTCGCACCGGCGTTTAATAAAGCCCTAGCAGCAAACTGTCAACTGCCAACAAAGAGGGTGTCTAGTGCACATAAATGAAGTGTGCAGGACTGCAAGATACTCCCGCGTATGCAAGATACTCCCGCGTACTTTGTGGTCGTCAGAACTAATTATGTACATATTGTACCATTTTTATCTATTCTACCTTTTTAATGAGCATAAAGGCTAAGACAGAAAAATTGAATGTAGAACTGGCAAGTCATAAATTTAAAATATTTTCTTTGGAAGAATAGAATAGAATAGAATTTTTGAAGAAGAAAAACAAAAAAAGAATAGAGAAGGATAGTGTGATGGTGAGAGGACGAGTTCGTTTTTAAGATGGGAAGCGAAAAATAATGAAGAAAATTAGAATTTATACCTACCAAGTCCAAATAATAGCAATGTAAAAGGAATTTTGGAAATAAATAACAATAACGGATATATGATTTAATAATGAAGCCTGATTCATAAGCTTATATTTAATAATGAAGCCTGGTTCATAAGCTTATAATTAACAAAAGGTATTTATTAGTTATTTATTTTACCACTTCGCCTGGACACGTCTGACAGTCCAATTCAAAGTATTTTATGAAACAAGCAAAGAATTACGAGAAACTTGCCTAAATGTGAAAATGTCATTAACAAGTGAAATTCGTGTATATGGAACAGTAACATCTACCATAAGCCAGTTGATAGTGTCTTTTTTAGTTATATGTTAATTATAGTTTCAAAGCTAGTTTAAAGGTAACCACATATTTTTTTCAACACCACATCGTCACTCCCATTAGTTTTCACATTTTGTATTAATTTATGAAACTAATATTGTGTTTGTTTTTAATATTAAATTTTGTCATTATATGTTTTTGATTCCAAACAGAATTTTTATTTCAAATTTTCCAAATTCTATTCAAAATTTTATTTTATCCATTCTCTTTTCGTGGCATCCGGGTGAGAATGGTATAATATGTATGTATGTATTATATATATTTAGCAACCTGGCGATGCTAAAGTTCTGAATTCGATTTAAGTAGATTATAAAACAATTTGAACGCGTGGCTCGCCAGTGGCTTACATACCATTGCCCTGCCATTCCGCTTTGTACTTGATAAATTATATAAGAAATATAAAGTTTGACACCGATATGTAACTCATTTATTTGGATTTATAATAAATGAAGGTCAAACGAACACGAAATTAACTTCAACATTGGTGAAATCCCTAAATATACATTGGCGTTCACAATGCAGTGGTGTTTTGGTGTTTTATAGTATTACCGAAATAAAATAACACTGTGCGTTATTACCCAATGAATTAAATTAGATTGTACCTGTATTTAAAGATAATATTATTTTGAAACTTTTCAAGATATTTTGTACTAAAAAAATATTTTTAGTCTTCAACCTCATCATATTTGAGTGGGGGGGCGTTAAAAAGTTGCTAAAAACATCACGTGATCAATGACGACCCCTAAGCATCCTCAGGATATTCCAGAGATCAGACTCGGTCCCAGCACCGAATCTGTATTTGGTGCTGGCCGAGAAATAGCTAAAGATTTTAAGAGTTAATCATATATTTTGAAATGTTAACCGCTACTTGTGTAGATACGCTTGCTGTTTCTACACGAATGCCGCGGCCAGCACTGCCGAGAACTTGAAGCGGTGTAAATATACGACTCTCTGAGTTTCATATTCACGCCCTTCGTAGTCGTAACTTTGGCCTGGGACTCCGAAGCCTATCGACTGATTTCTGATATTTGTAAGCGATTGGTGGGCATGGACGTATCATTAACAGGACTGCGCACTTATGGCTGAAATCCGAGCTGAGTAAGATGTCCACTACGAAAGCCTTTTGTCACTGTCTAATTAGGTGACCATAATACAATTATTATATTGCACAACTTTGAAATATCCACAAAACTACTAAGAGGTTATATCTTTCACACGTCACGAATTGTTAGATTGAAAGAAATATATGATGTAAGCCTATAATAGAAAGGGATGGGATATCCCGCGATATTTGGCTGTCGCATGCTGACTGCAAGTTAAGTAATAAGCGTGCGTAAATAACCAACGAATTCATTATAAACTACAAATTGTCAAGGTTACCATAGTAACCATGACAAAATTACTCTAGACAATTTCGAACAATAATTTTCTGTTTTATATATTAATAAGTTTGTACATATATGGGTTGAAAACAAAGATACTAATCCAAATTATTACGATTAATATTATAATAAGCTTATAGTAGGTCAAATTGTCTTTGGAACGGTGAAATAATTACTACCAAAGATCATATTTCAGTCATATGGCAAGTGTTAAAAAAGGACAAATGGCATCCCTCTCAGCTAGCTCGTTTTACTTCTATCTATGTCGGTAACCTAATTTGAGTTTTAAATCTATGCAATAAATTCTGTTTTTACAATTATCACTTTTGATAGTCCACAGTCCTGTTAGAATGATACGTCCATGGGTGGAGGTTCTGGAGGACCGTACGGCTGGTAGCTTCTTCCGGCAACGAATCAGTTTGGCTATTCAAAGAGGTAATGCTGCCAGTCTGCTGGGCACCCCAAGCAATGACAGCTTTCTTAACGGCAATTTAGAGGGAGGTTATTATTTAAGATAATGCTTAGTTTTAAGTCTTAATATTAATATTAAGATATGTATATACTGATTTATGTGAATAAAAAAACTAAACTAGTACCATAATACGTGAGTTATTAAGATGTATTCTTACTACGCAAAATTTCAAGTTGGAACGTGACAGACAGGAAAATGAATGGACGAATAAGTGATCTTGCTCATGTTCCGTTTGTCTTTTCAGATACAATAAAGTTTTTAAATAACCCTATCAATGAAGATGTAATAAACTTACCTTGAAGAACTTTGTAGAATTGTAATTCTGTTGTGTTGGCTACGAGGACATCGCGAAGGTGAAGAACCACTTTTTCACAAAACTCGCAAGGAACATCACTGAAATATGATTTTTCAAAAAAATTTAAAATCAACATTAAATAAAAGTAAAGAATACCTGAATCACAATATTTCAATGTAATTTTTCAATGTTCTACTAGAAGGACCACAACTGGATAAAGAAAACATATCTGCATATCAACAACAACATATCTGAATGCGAAAATCTTTCTGTCTGTTATGTTTTCACAACCGAACCTCCACATCGATTTTGATGAAATTTGATACGGAGATAGTTTGACGCCAGGGAACGGACACAGGCTACTATGTTATCAAAAATTTAGCCTTAAGGGAGTGAAAAGGGGAAGACTTTGAATGGAGGATGGCTTCGTATGAGAAGTATACCGTTAATGCTAAACCGTTGAACCAATTATGATGTCTGGAACAGATACTTTTTTACCAAATAGACACAGGCTACATTTTTATCAAAAATCTACCCCAAATGGGTGAAAATGGGGATGAAATTTTGTATGGGAAATGCTAAACCGCTGAACCAATTATCATGATATTTAGTACAGATATATGTAGCATGTACACGGAGACAGCCTCAGTTACTTTTTGTAAACTATTTCTAAACCGAAAAAGCCATGGAAATTTTTTCCACGCAGACAAAGTTCAGACAGTTTAAATATAGTTAGATAGTTATAGATACTCTTATAGTATACTAGTGCCACAGAATAATTAGTTACTAGCGTGAACTAGTTCTTAGGTTTTGATTCGACCATGTGTTGGTGTTCATAATATTGTAAGTCACTGATATCTCCAGTGTTCATTGTATTTATTCATCATTTACTAGCTGTCGCGCGGTTTCAATCGCGTTGAATTTGGTAGTTTCCGGTGTAAAAAGTAGCCTAGATTACTCTCTGAAAAGTCCTCTACCTGCCAATGAAAGTTGTGTCAAAATCGGGTCGGCCATTTCGGGGATTAGACCGAAGAAACAAACATGCAGACAGACTTAAAAATTAAAAAAAAAAGCGTTTTAAAGTTTTGGTTAAGTACAAATAAGTAAATAAGCTAAAGAAAAGTCTTTATACCGAAATTACAGACAGACACTTCAATTTAATTTATGTGTATATATTGTAACATAGATTTAATTTTGTAAATTACTAATTTGTTATTAAGGACTCTTAAGGTTAGAATTAGAACTGGGAACAATTTTCGGAATAATTTATTTTAAGTAAAACAACATTTTCTTGTCATTCTCCAATAGCGCTGAAGTCCTTACTTGTTGCTGAATTTAAGTATAACTCAAAAAAAGGGAAGAAAGGGAACCGACATACTAGACTATACAGACTAGAAACATTTAGGTAAAATGATACTCACTCTGTAGCTTTTAACTCGTCAAAATCCACTTTGGGTAAATCAAAGTCATCATGTCTGTGGAACTTGAACGCGCACTGTCCGCTAAGATGGCAGATGCCTTGAGGAGTCAGATCCTTTTTGACAGCTTCCAGAATATTTTCGTAATATTTGAACATGAGCATCGAACATGAGTCAGACAGAGATCCCATATTGCGGCAAACCTGTAGTAATGTTCATCACCATTATTTAAAAAAAAGAGTAATAATGAAAAACAAAATAGGAAGAATTATGTCAAACTGGACCCTGCAATATGAATTTTTCGTTATATGTTGTGGTTTACAATTAAATTCTAAATTATAAGTTAGTAGCGACCGCCCCGGCTTTGCACGATTGTACAGTGTGTGCGACGTAGGTCGTATTAATACTTATTGTTTAAAATAGCTTCGTAAATAACCCATTATTTTTTTTATTAATATGTAATAGATAAAAATGGTTACTGTGGGTTATCCTTAGGAGATAGACATATACCATCGTGGACTTTTCTGTAGATCTTTTTAAGATATACAATTCCGTAATACATTATTTTGATCTATCTCGTAAGGTTTAGCCAGCATTAGCAATGTAAGCCCCCAAAAATATGTTTTTTACGACATCATTACAAATCATTGAAATTCTCGGCTTTTCTCTACTATAATAAGCATGTATTATACATATAAACCTTCCGGAAAAAATTCTCTAAATGATAGTGAAAACCATCACAAAATCCGTTGTGTGGTTTAGAAGCAGTTAGCGGAGAAACAGACAGACTAAAACGGCGATTTTGCTTCATACTATTTAGAGATAGAGATTAGAGATAGAGAAGAGAAGTTTCAATTAAAAATTATTTGTTTTTTTAATGAAATAATTGGTTAATTGGCCCGAATGTTATCATCAGAGATCGGAAATTAGGGATCATAAATCCCTAAACTTCATTTGTAGAATGATATAGAGTAGCTAAAACGGGTCCCGGTGACACCGATTTAATTTCTGGATATTGTAAATGCGATGTTTCCAATAAATTCTCTTAAATATACAAATAGAAACGGTCTTCATACATTTTGCGATTAAATTCGAGATTTCGATGACATTTGACAGAAAACGTTTCGAGTGCTTAGAATGAAGAACAAAATTATAACATACAAATATTTTGATCTCTAAACGTACATATCAGGTTTTTATGTTATTTTTTATCGTTTCACACAATAAGTAGCCAGGGCTAAAGGGGCCCTCTTATATTTAAATATTATATTTCTTAGTTTTGATATTTAAAAGTTGTTGAAGCGGTTTTTAAACGCATTAAAATGTATCTTTTAAATTTATGCGATTGAATTTCTATTTTTGCAGATATTTAAAAAAATCAAAAATGTAACTTCAATTTATGGATACCAAAAACCTAAAAATAATACGATTCACAAATATTTCAAGCTTTTGTTTCATAAGTACTTTTAACAGTCATCCATAAAATACTTAGAACCATAGTTTTAAATTTCATATTTCTTTGAAAATTAAAATAGGTAATGTATGTATTCTCTTAAATGACGGAATTATTCAAGATTTAAGTGTTCAAGAGTTCGATTAAATTTAAGTTTCGCAAGGCATCAAAAACTACTAAATGTATTAAATTTGGGTAAGGAAGAAATAAGTATTTCATGTACTAATGCATTTCTAAAATCTTGTCTTATTCATAAAATAATTACACGCAATATCAGCACTATTTTATGACCCGTTTTATATCATGCTGCAAATGAAGTTTAGGTATTTATCCTTCCTAATTTCCGATATCTGTATTAAGAGATTGTGCCACTTTTTGAAATCAATAAAAAATCTATATTTTCAGATTAGCTATTTAATATTGTATGAATCTACTTAATAATGGTGACTCGAATAAGACTATGTTGGACTTCAATTCAGTGAAATTCTTCTAACATTTATCTGACTACTCTGGGTTTGAACTAGGTTTAATTATGTATAATTGGGATGGCTCCAGATTTGCGGTGCTGAAACATGTTTCGTCAAAGGATAAGTGGCCCTCTCGGACCACCAGATATTTAAAAAAATACCTGTAGCAACCCGATCAGGAAATCTTCGTAGCTGGTAGAGTCGAACCTCTTTCTCACCACACCTACCGTCGTGTGGCAGTTATTGCATTCTTGCCACAGCTGTTTGTGATTTTCCTGAAAATATACATACATATACATATCTAGGTATACATAAATTTCATTACTACAGAACCTGAATTAATCCAATTGCTGTTAATAATACCTGACTGATGAAGCATCTATATTTCTTTAAGGAAGCTTCTTTATTATATATTAATCTAAAATAATTATTATATTAATCTAGCAACAACTTAGTGGGAAATTAAACATTTCTCAATTTATGGTTCTATCTAAAATATTGGGTCCTTACATATGAAATTGACGTTTTGTACGGGAGGAATATAAAGCCAATTTTTTTTTTGTAAAATATATTTAATTAATCAAAGTATGCACCGTTGTTATCTATGCACTTTTGCCATCTCATAGGTAGTTCATTGATCCCTTTACTGAAAAAACCATGGAGGCGAGAATCAATAAACTCTTTGAAGGCGGTTTGGACTGCCGCATCGGAGTTGAATTTTTTCCTTGTAAGAAGTTGTCCAAATTCCGGAAAAAATGGTAATCTGTTGGAGCAAGGTCCGGCGAGTACGGTGGATGTCGTAGACATTCCAATTGTAGCTCATCTAACTTAGTGGTTGTTTGTTGTGCAGTGTGTGGTCTTGCGTTGTGGTGAAGCAGCAGTGGCCTAGAGCGATTGACCAATCTCGGTTGTTTAGCAGCTAGTTCTTCCTTCATGGTTTGCAGTTGCTGACAATAGATATCTGCCGTAATCGTTTGGCCAGATTTTAGAAAGCTGTAGTAAACGACACCGGCGCTAGTCCACCAAACACTCACAAGTAACTTTTTCTGAGTCAATTTTCGTTTAGGGCAGGATTTGGCTGGGTCTCCAGAGTTCAGCCATTGCGACGAACGCTTCCGATTATCGTACAGTATCCACTTTTCATCACAAGTAATGATTCGATTTAAAATCCCTTCATTATTGTGTCGGTTGAGCAAAGTAACACAGCAGTCGACGCGTGTTTGCAAGTTCGATTCACTCAATTCATGAGGTACCCCATCGTTCAAGTTTTTTTACTTTCCCGATTTGCTTCAAGTGGATTAATACAGTTTTGTCACTTACCCCGAAGCCTGCAGCTATCTCTGAAGTGCTTTGTGATGGATCCGCTTCCACAATAGCCTTTAATTCTTAATTTTCCACTTTGGTCTCCGGCCGTCCACAGGGTTGGTTCTGAAGGTCGAAATTTCCAGAACGAAAACGTTGAAACCAAAAACGTACCGTGCTTTCTTTTGCGACACCAGCGCCGTACACATCATTAATCCTTCGAGCTGTTTCTGCAGCACTGGTGCCACGGTAGAACTCGTACTCGTAAATATACCGATATTTCATGTTTTCCATTGTGCGGTAATAAGCGACGCCAAAGAAAAAAATAATGAGGAAAAAACAAATGAATGACTGTTTTCAAAACTCAAATGTACCAGCTAAATGAATTTATAAATTTGAATTTGGAATTCTTAACCAAAGAGGAGATATTTCAGATCAAAGTGGTCAGTACGACAAAACGCTAATTTCATATGTAAGGACCCAATATTATTCAAGCAAGAGGTGAATTTGAATTTAAAAATAATTTGCTCTAATACATGTTCAAGAAATTTGTGAGACTATTAATTGTAAAAACGTTAAATGCAAAGAAACACAGTCAGATATCATTTTTTAATTTCATCTTACAACAGATTTCATTACCATGTTTTCAAGTCAGTGAAAACGAGATTGCAGAGTAGGACTTTTCTAGGCCATGAAATTATGAGGTATTGAAAGCGAAAAAATTACGATTTATTATGTAAGATTCGATTTTGCTGACATGAAACTGAATTTAGGATGGATTATAAGCGCTTGTTATATACCACACATCCATGAATTCTTCAAGTTAATGACTTAATTTATATGTAGTTTTTACCATTGAATAGTGTTTAGGAAGATTTTAGAATCTTTGGAACCGAACACTAGAAACTTACATAATCCAGAAGCAGTTTATCAATCATAACATTGTTGCACAGCCCAGCTACAGAGCATACAGCTTGAGGGTTCATCTGGGAAGCCAAAGTTTCTACAAGTTCAGGAACGAAGTCATCTGCTAATTTAATGCATTCTGTTCGGACTATATTGACTGGAATCAGTTTGCATGAACCTTCGAAAACTTCCTTCAGTTCTTCCTGAAAAAATATTTATATAATTTCGAAAATATACTTAAAATCAAAACTATGAATATCTACCAATAATATTTTTAATTTATATGTAGGAAATAAAAATGTAAAATCACTTGTCAAATATCAATCATCCACATCAATTTTTATTTGGAAGATTTAAATAAAATATTTGACCAATTTTTGTTTATGTAAAAATTAATTAAACTCAAATTAAGTAAACACACGTGAAGAAAAACTATTAAAAACATCAAGGGTCTTCGTAAATGAATTTGTCATTCGGAAAAATTAGTTTTATAACATCTCAACTAGATTATTTTATTTTATTTAAAATTTATTTTATTTAAAATAAAATAAAATAATCTAGTTGAGATATTATAAAACTAATTTTTTTTTAGATTATCACATATTTCTGTAAATAAAGTATACTTGGTTGATAAAGCTTCAACTCTGTTTTCTAGATCTTTTTCTAGATCTAGATAGACCTTTAATCGGTAAATTGTCATCGAAATCATTAGATGTTTTCTACCTTGGTAAATGTATATATGCATATTGCTCATACATATGTACATGTAATTTATATAATACTTATAGAATATTTAAGTTACTTATCGATTATTCACATGAGTCATAGTCATGCTACGTTAATTTTATATATTATAACGTTTTTAATTAACGATAACGACTAAAGATAGTGACTCTGTATAGGGGCCTTATATTTATAATCATGAGATACTTCCCAAAAAAGATCGTATGTTCCCATTGCATCTTTGTACATTTACTCTTGTTTCTCCGAGTTGAGATAACATTGTCAGTAATGGCGTCATTACGTGGCTCATTGCGTGTTATCGACCATTGACCTCAAAGAAATACTATTAAACAAACGAAGTGTTTGTCAAGACTATCAGGGAGCGCGTACGGGAATAAAAAAATATGTGCTAGATGCCAGGTTCAAAACATTTATGAACTGTGCTACTTATCACCCTAGAATTCATACGTGTAGTATTAAAATTACAAAAAAACTCTAAGGGTGATTTTTCGAAATCGGGCAATCGAGTGTTTAATTATTTATTTGAGATATTATAAAACTCAATGTCTCTGTATCATGTTCTTTTCACGCGAGAACCACTTATCCGATTTACATGTTTTTTTTAAATTCTGGCTAGGTTATAGAATATATTTTGTTACATGAAGTAACGTACGAAATAAGCAGTGACGAAAATAGTAAATAAAGTTGGACGCTTTTGGGACGCTTAAATGGCTTATGCTGATGAAATCATAAGAGATATAATCGTATAGATCTTAAAAAGGCCTACAAAAAAGTCTGCGATAGCATGTCTATCTTCTAAGGATCACCCACAATAAGCATTTATGTCTTTGACGTAACCGGCAGGCGACCACTGACCGGTGAGCGGGGGTAGCAAATTAAAAATATTTCTTATTCTTATTTATCTCAAAATGAACATAACTTAGGGAAATTCTACTTTATTTCCAAAAAAAATCTAAACGATAAAATTCTGTAGTCCAAGCGAGCGGAGCCGCGTGCACAGCTAGTTTCAGATATTCTTTACTCAAAACTTCAAATGAATTTACGAACTTTCAATCGTTTTCCATGTTCTATTTCTAAAAATCCGTAATGCTTGTCTACATTACACAAGGTGTCTGTGCAACATTTCGAATATCTAAACCACAGCACTTTAGAATAAACAAGGTACGTCGATATCAGGTAGCGATTCAGTTGCTTCTTTTGTATACATCACAGATGGTGGCTGCGCCCTCGTCCGATAAAATTTATAAAGTATCTAATCTATGTACTTTCCCGAGGTTCAAAATATCTCCATCCAACTCTTATCAAAATCGGTTCAGCGATTTAGCAGTGGAAATGTAACAGACACAGACACATACATAATGCTTGCCTATATTACACAAGGTGTCTCAGTGAATTTCAAATATGGTTCGCATTTATAATAATAATATAGATTTAAATAGAAGACAGATAGACTAGCTGAAATTATATTTGACGTCTTATTCTATTAGAAAATATTGATATTTGGTCTGTCATTGAAAAAGGATTTTAATTATATTACAATGAATTTAAAGTAATATTTTAGACGATAAGTTGACTGCTGAGATGGTCTACCTCCACACACCAGTAATAGGCTAATGTGGCAGATAAATAAGGTCGTTATCTCCTTCCTTATGATGAGATTTGAGGAAGCGAAAGAAGTATGTAAGGACCGAGACGCTTGGCGCTCCGCCCTCTCTCACTATCCGTTGGAGATACGGCGTTATTATATGTATGTATGTATCTCCTTCTCTAACGTAAAGGCCGCAATCGCAAAGGCCTGCGCCCACCGCGTGGCAACATATAACACAATTAACGAGAAAGTTTGTGCTCTCTAGTGATCAACTTTTATAAGCATACAGCTGATACCCGTAACTTCGTCCGCGTAGAATTTAAAAAAAGCCTAAGTCTATGTCTTTCCCCGGGGTTTAATCTATCACCATTCCAAATTTCATCGCAACCGAATAAACGATATGGCAGCCCATAAAATATGAACAAACAAAAATTGATTTTTATAGGTTAGAACTGTTAGAAGATAATAATTAATAAAAGGGATATATTTATAAACTCAGTTTTAGTTATTTTATAAATTATTATCACATTTACGTATGACTTTTATGGACACTCATATTATAATCGTATTAAATCTCATATTTTATATGTGGTAATACAAAAAAAACGGTCCGCACTGCGTACGCTTGTACAATATTCTACTAGAACAAAAATGCTCTTTATCGCACACTGGGAATGGTTCATTTTCATTTGACTTAAACTTGTGTGACTACGTTTTGAACTTTCAATTTCAATTTAATGGAAATTATTAAAAAATAAAATAAATTTTTTCAAAATAAATAGAATGAATTTTGATATTATGAATAAGGTAATTTTTCTTTCTACTTAAATCTATTGCACGTTGTATTAGCTATCGCATATTTTGTACTTATTATACATAACACATTCACTATACAATTACACACCTGTGTTTCGTTGCTCTGCAACTGGTCGCGAGCCTGTTTCACCATGTCAGTGCATATCTTGCAGATGTCATCTTTGTCTTCAGGGAACGTCATTTTAGACCAAACACGATCAATACAGTGCTTTGTCGCCTTGCATTCATGACCGGTGCTGTTAAAAAATATAAATATTTTCATATTTATATAAAATAAATAATTTAAAAAAAACTAGCACTGGCATATTAGACTATAAAAATAATTTAGAACTAGAGTACTGAGTCATTTTTAGGTATGGGAAAAGGATGAAGTACCTTCAAAATCAATCATTTAAAGCTTAAAGGATTGAGAATGGGAATTGAAGATATGATGTGGTATAAACATACTTACAAACATCCATACTAATATTATAAAAAATGCGAAAGATCGTCTGTCTGTCTGGTACGTTGTCACGGCTGACCCGCCAGGCCAATTTTAATTAAATTTGGCACAGAGATAGCTCGACACCAGGGATCGGACGTAGTCGCCTTTTTTTTTACAAATCTACCCCTAAGGGGACGAAAAGGTGGATGAAACTGTATATATGTGAAATGGTAAACTGCTGGACCGATTATGATGAAAGAGATAATATACTTTATCAAAAAGACAAGCAACTTTTTTATTCAAAATCTACTCTTAAGGAGGAGAAAACGAGGATGACACTTTGTATGGAAAATGTGAAAACCACTGAAGCAATTATCATGAAATTTTGTAGAAAGATAGTTTGTGCCTGGACACACCAAGGCAATTTTTTTTTAAAAAACCTGAAAACCGGATATAATTGTCCACGCGGACGAAGTCAAGGGTACAGCTAGTAAGTAGATAAAAGTAAATCCAAATTAATACCTATGTTTTTTAAAGACTTCATTGTTTTAAATTTATCGCCTAAAGCCGTACAATAATATTCTATATTTTGTATAATAGAGAATAATGAAATACAATACAAATAAATACAGAACTCGTTATATAATTGATATCGTCCTCTTTATTTACCAATGCAATATTCTAGTAATATAAGCGAATAATCAACGGATGAGACGATGTCCGTAATTCCATATCTAAACTGCGTGACGATGATAACGAAGCGTAACTTATTAAAAACATTGAAACAACAATTTGAGCAATGAATAACATTACTAGGATATATTTGTGAGTATTATTCATTATAATATTTTCTCTGCTAGTTCCATGAGAGAGAATGAAGATGTGTATGTATTTTAAAAATGTAACCTAACTACGATGCTGGTTGGTTCGAAAATAGGTTTAGCAGTTCAACCGTGAAAACATAAAATACAGACAGACAAAAATACTTTTAATATTAGTACGGATTACGCAATTTTTATTTTCACTGTCACTAGGTTAAACAAGTTTCGTTTTCAAGTATTTGAGATAATTCGGTAATACATAAGGAAGTTTCTACTGTTGACCTAAATAAACGTTATTGTGAGAAACGTCGTATCGGCATTTCACGAACAATCGTCGCAATACTGCGCAACTTTCTGTTATTGTTTTGTGCATCTGGTACCTGGCTCACGGTGTTTGCTAATATCGTGTCTTAAGAAAAATTATACAACTTTTGTTCCTAGTATATTAACACTTGGAAATTAAGCAATTTTTTTCAGGGACTCATGGACAACAGTGTGACAAAAAATTGTTGAATTGCCCTTAATACTTTAAATTGAAACTAATTTTGGATCTTTGGCGAGATCATCTACAGCAACTCCAGTTTAGAATAAGCATTATACCATGGCCAAATGTCGCGATCTGCGCGCAAAGAGCCGAAAGGCAAGCAAGAGACATTCTACAATTTTATTTCACTTGTAGACCATCATAGAAGTATTTATCTCTCTAGATAGATACTTAATAAGGCTTGTTTAATGAAAAAAAAAAAACATACCTGAAATTGCTGCACCAATACGAGGGGCCCCAAGTGCATCGCGAGCTTCCCAATAAGTGGTCTGCAATTGTACAATAATATAAAGAACAAATCTAAATCAAACCAACAACCCTGCCGTTTATAGTATGAATACTCAGCTTTAACCATGCAAAATTATATAAATGTCTTTTGAAACCTAATTCTAACACTAAACATTTAACTCATAGAACAGGTTTATATTATTTAGGAACATACTACTACACTAATGGAAGTAGTGTTAATATGTGGAAAACAAAAAATTACACATATTGTGTGTATGTTTGCTATTTCCTTTATTCCAGTAGACTGACAAGAAATTCGAATATTTTTTTTCATCATCATATTCCAGAAGTAATTCGTTAAAACTATTTGTATACTCAAGAACAAAACTAGGAGTCAGAATTTGAAATTTAAAGTCACCAGTTACGTCCAGTGGTCTTACTTTCCATTACCAAGCACATGGTAGAGGAATATCAATATCGTCATCATCTGAATGACGTACGCGAATTTAATAGAAGTATTGTTGACTATAATTTGGAATATAATAATTATTTTACGATACGAAAATAATACCATAGGTATTTAAATACGTACACTTGTATAAATAACGTTCACTTGCGTACCTTTAACTTTATTCGGTTCAGGCACCTTCTTATTCTGCGAAAATATTAAAATGAAAATTAGCTATATATGTATACGCAATCAAAGAACTATAAAACATAGAGTTTTATGATATGTCAGACGACAAATATTCTTAAAAATTTAAACTAATTTATTAACTTATTAGCTCTAGGCAAAATATAAGTAGACAGCTCCTTTTAACTAAGAGTTTATAAAAAAATACCTAGGTAATAAATACACAATAAAAGTTTAGTAAATAAATGAAATAAATTGAAAATAAAGTCAGTCGTCGTTTCTGTATAATTGTATGAGACTCGTCAAAACCAACCAAATTATCTCAAACTCAAGGGGGTTACTAGTAAAGGTTGAAGAGTTCCACTGTCCACCTCCTCACTCCGTCATCAGACCATCGTCACCAAGTATATTGTACGGGACACTCAACAAAACCAAATGAGCCAAAACTCGAAGGGGTTACTAGTATATGTTGAAGAGTTGCACTGTCCATCTCCTGACTCCATCATCAGATCCTTGTCACCAAGTGTATTGTATAGAACACTCTTCAAAACCAACTAAACGGGCTAAAATTTGAAGGGATTGCTAGCCTAGTACTCGTTGAAGAGTTCCGCTATCCACCTCCTGACTCTATTATCAGTCCCTCATTAGTCGTAACCAAGTTGAAATTATCATAATGTTGTATTGTCACGGGAACTCAATGTGTGTGCAAAAATTCATTAGAATTGGTTTAGTAGAAGTAGGTGAAAAAACTGTAGAAAGATTTGAAACAATAAAGATAAAAACAAATAGGTATAAGAGGTCAAGCTAAATAAAACAGTTTAAAAATCAAAATGTGTGTGGAATAGTAAATAATTGTGTACAAATCCGGGCGTTATGAATTCATAGTATGAAGTCACAATATGAATTCAGTAAGACATTCCGGCGGCTGTGTGAGTCTATGCTTTACTATCATTATATCTTAAAACCAACGATTTCAGACTTAAAACACTTACGTTTAAAGCAAGAACATTGTCCAATTTCATGTTGTTGCACATTCCTATGACGCGGCATATTGTCTCCGGACTTGTTTTTGAAACAAGTACGTAGTTGAGGTACTTCTCCAAATGAGCCGTATTGTCCTTACACAACTTTGAGATCGGGGGAAATCGAATATCACGGCACGAAGAACTGACTCTTGTTGCAAGATATTCCTGAAAATACACCTACAAATGAAAATACATCTACCAATATTGTACACGATTTCGGGAAGATCTGAATGTGATACACTGAGGTTATTATTTACTAACATTATTTGGTTTATTTTTTCGCTATTTTCTTGCTAAAATAATTGCAATTTTTTGAATTTTGTTACGACCTGACTCCCATTTTATTACTAAAATATTTTGACTTTTAGAGATCTGTAGCAGATTTGAAATCTTTATAGTTTCGGCCTGCCCGTTAGTCTATTTGTCTGTATCACAGCCTTTCACGTTCGTACTTGGTGGACTCAGTGACTATCGTGGTTAATTTTTTGGACGAATGAACGGACGGCTTAGTACCTAATAGGATACCGTTGGCACCCTTTGGGTAAGAAATACTAATAAAAATGGAAAGCGGTCAATGTAATTTGCAGCTTATATGAACAGAAATGACTACGTCATAGACTAGTTGTTTTAAAGTACTAATTTTACCAATAAGTTTTACTAATGCATGATAATTGAATGTCCATAATATGCGTATTATTATATATGTACACAACCTCTGGACACCCAATTAATAGCTAGTTAATGTTCACGTTAAATCACGTTTTACATATCAATGATAAGATTTAGGTGCGCCCAATCGCGTCGAAATGCAATAAAAATAAACCACATAGTACCAACTGTTAAATAATAATTTCAAAATTCAATTTTTTTCATAGTTTAATAGTTGGTCAGAGTATAATATTTATGATGTTTTTTATATTCTCTGTGAACATTAGTCTATGTAATCTGTGTTGATCATAAACAAGTAAATAAAAAACCACACCCTTTTCACAATATTTATTTTTTTAATAAAGAATTCCTCATAATTCCTGTCTCCAAACCACTAAAAATATTACACCAACTTATTAAAGTCCTCATAATTAACTAAGAACACACAGTCTAGATTTGTCTGTTCCTTTGTCTATGTATATTACTGACCATCCCATACTTAAATTTGGCACATGAACTTACATTGCTGATCCAAAAACAGAAATGATGAATTTTGAAATATTTTTTCTGATGTTATCATTTTCAGAGAGAGGGGTGTCAGTGATAACTGCATTCAAAATATTTTTCCACTTACCCTGTTTTTAAATACAGAGATAACTTTCTCAAGCAATTAAAAAACACTTAATTAGGCACATTTTAACAACGGAAATAATCAACTTTGTCAATAAAATACCTACTAGATAACCTGTATTTCTAAAATAATGAGAACAAAGATAACTTGGCAATTATTTTATCATATGAGTAACAAGTATTCTACTAGTCATTTTAAGAAATGTCAAATATGCCAATATTAGTGAAACATCTACTTGAAACAGTCTCAAATAGTGTGAATCGATCGAAATAACCGAATTATTCACTAGACTTCCGGACACTTGAGTCGAACTATCTTGTATTTGTGGGTTCAAAAGCCTGATACAAAAGATAAAAAAGATAATGCAAATGTTTTTATGCAATTTTATGGTGATACAATTATGTCTTGTGTTAAAAACGTTTCGACTTAGTACATTCAAAACATTCTTATGTTCAATTGCGTTCAAGGGTATTTATTGTTATTTGGTTATATATGCTTATTGAAACCAATATGTATGGTGCTCAAATACATAATTATATACAATGATGTTATATTTATAAAAGAATTATAACCTCATTGATTATGTACCAATTAAATGGTTGGTTCCGCAAACTTGGATACTTAAGACTGGCATCGAACTTCCAAAACATTTGGTTTGGTGGCAAAATTATCCAAATATAAACATATTTCATATATTGATATTACAAATGTGCAATACTAATGTTTTACATGGCACAGCCTTTCCGATGGCTGTGCCATGGTGCCACCGAAGTTACAAAATGGCCGAACCATCGGTAAAATTTCAAAGATTGGCCCACAAACGTATTTATTATACAGTCAGCAACAAATTGCATTTTAATTAGTTTAAAAAATATGCAACTAGCCAATAATTTAATTGTGAGGATTCACAAGTAAATTACTACATGAATTAATTATCATCACACCCAGTGACAACTATAAGTAAACAATGTGACCGCAAATGACATCGTCATTATTAGATATTTCCATCGTACACTAGGTATTTTGAATATATTTCACATGACTGTATAGTTATATTTATTTTATTGATATCCTCCTAATGTATAATTTATATATTTTACTTAAGTATGTAAGAAATTTATAAGTAAACTAGTTGTTTTCCGCGACTTCGTCCGCGTGGAATTAAAAAACGTAGCCATGTCCTTCTCCGGGGATTAATCTATCTCCATTCTAAATTTCATCAAAATCGGTTTAGCCATTTAGGATGAGAAGAATTACAAATACACGCACAACCGGAATTTTATGTATAAAGATAATTATGGGTTTTGAATTATTCTTTGATGACATAATACATAGATATTATATTATGTAACTACTAATGTGTATGAATATCATAATTTTTCAGGAGACAATTATTTTTATCATATGAATAACTGAGAATGTTTTCAATAACACAAAGTTGCAGAGCATACAATAATAATTAGGGCACACCGGTACAGTCAACAATCAGAATAAATATTAAGAAACCTAATCTTAGGTTGAAGTTAATTAAAGTTGAATAGCAATTACAACATACAAGCATGTTATTTTGAGTGATAAGTTTTATAGAATTGACTCCTATTTTTCGAACTAGATTCCAATTAGTTTTTATTTACCTTCTTCGCTTTAAACTACACACATCAAAAGTGTCTAGGGATCAAGTACATTTTTAACTATAAAAAATTATCCAATTAATATTTATCAAATCTAGTCTTCCAGACTGGCTTCTTACTTTAATTTCTATGTTTAAGTTAACAACTTAATTTTGTAAAAATTAAGGAAAATTGCAATTTTTGCAAATTGTGGGAAATAATTTAAGTTAATGTCGTCAATTAAATAGCAAAAAAAAGACAAAAATGAGGATTTTTTAAATTTTTATTGTAAAGATAAAAAAATTAATAATCTGTGTTTCCACCATTGACACGAATTACACAATCACAGCGATTTGGCATACTTAAAATCAGTTCATCAAAATCACTTTGAGGAATGGCCGCCCACATTCTTTCTAACAAGACAAAAAGTTGTTGTGGGGTATGCACGGCATCCATACTCGGCAGAGCACTTCTTTGAAGCATATCCCATGCGTGCTCAATTGGGTCTGGCGATTGAGCAGGCCACGGCAGAACGTTAATGCGAGTGTCGGCAAGAGCGCGTGTTACAACTCTAGCCGTGTGTGGACGTGCATTGTCGTGCATTAGTCGAAAACAATCATCCAACCGGCTTCGCAGAGGGATGATCACGTCTGAAACAACCCTCTCCGCATAAATCTGAACATTGACGTTGTCCCTGATCCAAATGAGATCGGTTCTTCCACCGATCCAAATACCGGCTAAACCATTATTGTTCCCCCTGCATATGAATGAACTTCCTGACAAAATTTCAAACGTTCTTGACGTCCAGAGGTCCTACAAACTCGAGTACGTCTTGTATCCGGCCTTATACCGAAACGAGATTCATCTGAAAAGTAAATACAACGCCAGTCTTCTTCCTCCCAATTTCTGTGTTCGCGAGCCCATTGTAAACGGGCCCTACGATTGCAGAGTGCTACAGGCAGAACTCTCAGCGGCCTTCGGGAACGCAGACTCACTTCACGTAAACAATTTAGGATGGTTTAGTCGCTTATCAGCAAGCCTAAAGAGCTGTGGAGCCTCGTAGCCAACATCATGGTGGTCATAGTACGATTCTGTCGAGCAATATTTTGGATGTACCGGTCCTGTCTGCGAGTGGTGATGCGAGATCGTCCTCTATGTCGCTCGGCCACGCTGCCTGTGATTACGACAGCGTGTCCAGATACGGCTTATGATGCTCTATATAGTGCCAAGAGCGACAACCACAGTACGTTGCCTGGAACCAGCTTGCAACATTCCGACGGCACTCATGATCTCTTCTCGTGTCAAATGATGTCGTCGCTCCATATCGATGCAATTTTTTTCCGTTCCGATGCAGAAATTGTAATGGTTTTGTAAAAACGCATTACACAATTTTTTTACACACTTTTATAGGAATCCTAATTGACAGTTGATTTTCTATTTTTAACCAAAATTTAAAGAAAATTCTTTATTCAACTAGTGAAAATCACTAAAAAGAATCAATAACGATCCAAAAAAGTTAAAATAATAATCCTCAATTGCGGCGATACTCTAAAACGCACTTGATCCCTAGACACTTTTGATGAGTGTATTAAGGTCAAATTAAGAAAAACTGAGATAAGTGTTACTAAAAATCGGAGTTAAAATAAGGAACGACACAAAATTTTACACACCATTGCCAATTTGTGGCTTGTCAGATATCACATAAATGACGTCAGTTGCTACTTGCTACTTTAAGTGACGCCTAAAGAACTCATACAATTGAAACCCAAATAGGAAAGATACGCAGTTATAATATTATCGTCTATTTTGTAATGATAGGGATGTCACTAGGGTTACAGCTTATGGCTATATTATTTTAACATGAAATCAAAAATGTTAGGATTTAAATATTTTTATATCAACATTTTATATTAAAATATTGTATTTTATTAATAATAATTGTTGTAAAAACTACGTACCTCGTTGATTAAGTCCTTAACATCTTTCAGTTGCCTGAACAGTCGAACAAATTTATCGGATATTTCATTGCTACTGATTTCTATGTCCTGAGGTTCCCATACTGTAGATGTACAATGTCCAACCGCACCGCAGTCTGACGCAATCCTAATGATAATTCATTGTTAGTTAAAACTCCTTAGTACTTTTATAGGAAAATATTTATAGGTTGCGAATATGATATTAAATAAATAAACATAGTTAGTTAAGTCCTTGAATTCATTTGAAAAGGCGTCCCGCACATAATTTTGGCGCACCTTGGCATCTGTAAAGACCATTGTCTTTATACATGTTTGGGTTCATAAGACTATTCAATTTGTTACATTAGATTCAATAACATTACTTGGGCATAATAAAAAAACGTCAATGCATACATCATAATTTTTATCAATAACAACAATTTAATATTAAAAATAAGTTTATAGTGGTTTCACTATGAGAGTAAGAAAGATTACCAAAGCTTGAGAGTAAATTTCAATACTTGACGTCTGTTGTCGTCTTTATAAAAATATAATGCAAAAGATAAAACACAATAATGTACAATGCATGTATTATAACTATCACAGACTCTCTTACGTACTGGCATCTCATTTCATATTTATTACAAACATTTCTGCCATTCTCATGTAAAAAAGTACTGTAAATCTGATGTAAAATGTCTTCTTTTTACTAAAATGCCATACACACCTTCCAATTTGTTGCAACAATTTTCCTAGGGATGGCGATACAAGATCGATTAATGGAAAAATTGATTGAACGATCTCAAGTAGAGAATCGATTTAGTGAATTGATTGTGGACACCCAAAAATGGAGTTTCCATTATATTTGTATTGGTAAGAACGCAACTATAAGATAATGAGCTAGGGCGGATTTTTTTAATAAATTATACATATTCATAGGAACACTTCCGTCACTTTAGCACTCTCGGAGTCAGATTTAGTGCTTTTTTGAGTCGTCTAACTTTTATCTATCCCATGCAAAATTTAAAAAACCCGTAGAACGATTTTTGAGTGTTTGTCGTCTATTCACTGGATTGATTCACTGCTCGAGATCATTCGATCTCAGATCGCCATCCCTAGGAAAGTTGTTCCTACAAATTGGAAGGTGTGTAGGGCATTTATGTCCTTAACACTTCCCATAAAGTTATCATCTTTACTAGAGTTAACAAGGACTTCTTGGAAAAATATGAAAACTTCATACCATAGACATTATAACTTCTATGATAACTACATTATTATAATTGAGAAAGTGATACATTGCAGGAGGAACCACTAATGACTAGAGTATGTTATGATAATTCAGAAGATATGTGTATTGCACCGTTACAAGAAGTATACATACATTACATAAATTATTGTTTTTTAAATTATATTATAAGTAGGTACTTACTTAAGATTTTGACACCAGTAAGAAGGTCCTTTAGCGCATTCTTTCGGCACTTGTCGAGCAAATGACAAGTCTGAAATAAATAAAAAACAATTCACAAACATTCTTTTTTCGCTTATTTAATTGTTTTTCATGCTGAATTTATTGAACCAAAAAACTTCACACTGTACACAGAGCTAGCTTCTTAGCTTCAGATCTTTGGTCAAAACGAGAAGTTGCCATTTGTTTTTTCCACAGGAGCAAAATTGTCATCAAAAGCTACTCTTTATAATAAAATCTGGTAAAAGTTTGGTACCTACTAAATGGAAATATACTTATATGTGGATTATCTTTTTTTAGTTATCTTTTTTTTAATTGGCATATGAATTCAAGGTAAAAAATTATAACATAACTTGTTTAGTTTAAAGAATTTTACATTTGTAAATCTATATGAGGTAAGATTAATACATATTATATTCAATAAATATTTAATCATATATCTCATTATAGAATTATCATTCACATCCAGAACAGTAATCATAAATAAACATTTAAATAAAGATATAAATTAAACTACATGAGGTCAACAAGAGCATTTATCATGTGTACATGTACATGCCTTTCATATTTTTAATAACAAGACTTGATAAGAGTGAATTATTTATTATTAATAATTTATATAGGTATATAGTATATAGCATAAATATGTAGTTCAATGTGTGCAAAACTAATGTTTTACATATAGACTCAAATTTTCGTTTTCAAATTTAAAAATATACTGATTATGGCCACTTTTAGTATTTATACCTTTGAATCATTTTATCGCCATGGTTTCTAGATTTCAACGTGATGATTTAATAGGGAAGCACAATGTATGCAGTTGTATGAAGACTCTAAAATTTCTATCAACAATAACATCCACCACATTCGAGTCATCGACGGAAATTTAAAAGCGTCTTCATATGACTGTATTCATATTACATCCCTATTCTATTGTGGACGGTAAAATCATAGACTGTAAAATTGTGAGGATAAAATCATTCAATCAATCAGTCATACATTTAATAAAAGTACTAAACATAATTATGTATTTATACTAAATGTATTATAAGATAGTAAAATAGTCCTTACTGTATATTAAAGGTATAATTCAAAATATATTGGTATATAGATTTTTTATTTCGGTTACTAAGATTTAATTAATTTTAGAATTTTTGTTTTGTTTCCATTTGTTTACTGGAATTTCATCAGAAAACTATATGTGCCTCAACTTAGCCAAACACTCTTCTCAAATCAAAAAGCTGACCCGCTCATAATTTGTTGCTAAATAGTTGCTAATTAGTTGTAGAAAAAAAAAATTTGTTGCTCTCAATTTAAAAAAAACATAAGGTGTTCTGCTAAGTTCAGCTGAAGTTAGCAGAACACTTTTATAAAAATAAGTTTACAGCATCGGGACGATGCCTAATTAATTCAATGAATTTGTTGCTAATTAGTTGTAGAAAAAAAGACATTGTTGCTCCTAATTTAAAAAAAACATAGGGTGCTCTGCTAAGTTCAGCTGAAGTTAGCAGAACACTTTTATAAAAATAAATTTACAGCATAGGGACGAGGCCTAATTAATTCAGTGAATTTGTTGCTAATTAGTTGTAGAAAAAAAAAATTTGTTGCTCTCAATTTTAAAAAAACATAAGGTGTTCTGCTAAGTTCAGCTGAAGTTAGCAGAACACTTTTATAAAAATAAATTTACAGCATCGGGACGATGCCTAATTAATTCAGTGAATTTGTTGCTAATTAGTTGTATAAAAAAAAATTTATTGCTCTCAATTTTAAACACCCCGACAACAGGGGGTGTTTTGCCAGAAATGTCGAAAAAATGATCTATACAGAAATTTCTACGTATTTTGCATAGCGAACAATTTCGAAATTTTTGGTAATGCAAAAAACGCAGAAATCCCCATAAAGATAATTTTTTCGAGATTTCTGGCAAAACACCCCTTGTTGACGGGGTGTTTCGCCCTTTTCGGTGGAAAAATGAGCGCGGGAATTCGTTGTGCGCCCCATGCGAATTAGTTGTTGCATTGAGAAATTTCTTGTACTGCAAAAAACGCGGAAATCCCGGTAAAGATACTTTTTTTCGATATTTCTGGCTGAACACCCCCTGTTAACACAGTGTTTCGCCAATTTCGGTCAAAAAATGAGCATGGGAATTTGTTGTGCGCCTCTCTCGAATTAGTTGTTGCATTGAGAAATTTATTGCACTGCAAAAAACGCGGAAATCCCCGTATAGATAATTGTTTCGATATTTCTGGCAAAACACCCCTTGTTGACGGGGTGTTTCGCCCTTTTCGGTCAAAAATGTGCATGAAAATGTGTTGTGCGCCTCCCGCGAATTAGTTGTTGTATTGAAAATATTTTTGCACTGCAAAAAACGCGGAAATGCCTGTTAAGATCATTTTTTCGACATTTCTGGCAAAACACCCCCTGTTGACAGGGTGTTTCGCCATTTTCGGTCGAAAAATGAGCATGGGAATTTGTTGTGCGCCTCCCTCGAATTAGTTGTTGCATTGAGAAATTTATTGCACTGCAAAAAACGCGGAAATCCCCGTATAGATAATTTTTTCGATATTTCTGGCAAAGCACCCCCTGTTGACAGGGTGGTTCGCCCTTGTCGGTCGAAAAATGAGCATGGGAATTTGTTGTGCGCCTCCTTCGAATTAGTTGTTGCATTGAAATCTTTTTGCACTGCAAAAAACGCGGAAATCCCCGTATAGATAATTGTTTCGATATTTCTGGCAAAACACCCCTTGTTGACGGGGTGTTTCGCCCTTTTCGGTCAAAAATGTGCATGAAAATGTGTTGTGCGCCTCCCGCGAATTAGTTGTTGTATTGAAAATATTTTTGCACTGCAAAAAACGCGGAAATGCCTGTTAAGATAATTTTTTCGATATTTCTGGCAAAACACCCCCTGTTGACAGGGTGTTTCGCCCTTTTCGGTCGATAAATGAGCATGGGAATTTGTTGTGCGCCTCCCTCGATTAGTTGTTGCATAGAAAAACTTTGTGTACTGCAAAAAACGCGGAAATCCCCGGAAAGATTATTTTTTCGACATTTCTGGCAAAACACCCCCTGTTGACGGGGTGTTTCGCCCTTTTCGGTCGGAAAATTAGCATGAGAATTTGTTGCTCGCCTCCCTCGAATTAGTTGTTGCATTAAGAAATTTTTTGCACTGCAAAAAACGCGGAAATCCCCGTAAAGATAATTTTTTCGACATTTCGGGCAAAACAGGGGGTGTTTTGCCAGAAATGACGGGGTGTTTAAAATTGAGAGCAACAAATTTTTTTTTCCACAACTAATTAGCAACAAATTCACTGAATTAATTAGGCATCATCCCTGTGCTGTAAATTTATTTTTATAAAAGTGTTCTGCTAACTTCAGCTGAACTTAGCAGAACAGCCTATGTTTTTTTAAAATTGGGAGCAACAATTTTTTTTTTCTACAACTAATTAGCAACAAATTCATTGAATTAATTAGGCATCGTCCCGATGCTGTATTTTTTGCACTGCAAAAAACGCGGAAATCCCCATGAAGACAATTTTTTCGACATTTCTGGCAAAACACCCCCTGTTAACAGGGTGTTTCGCCCTTTTCGATCAAAAAAAGAGCATGGGAATTTGTTGTGCGCCTCCCTCGAATTAGTTGTTGCATTGAAAAACTTTTTGCACTGCAAAAAAGGCGGAAATCCCCATAAACATTATTTTTTCGACATTTCTGGTAAAACACCACATGTTGACAGGGTGTTTCGCCATTTTCGGTCGAAAAATGCGCATGGGAATTTGTTGTGCGCCTCCCTCGAATTAGTTGTTGCATTAAGAAATTTTTTGCACTGCAGAAAACGCGGAAATCCCCGTAAAGATTATTTTTTCGACATTTTTTGCAAAACACCCCCCGTTGACGGAGTGTTTCGCCCTTTTCGGTCAGAAAATGAGCATGGGAATTTGTTGTGCGCCTCCCGCGAATTAGTTGTTGCTTTTTGAAATTTTTCGCACTGCAAAAAACGCGGAAATCCCCATAAAGATAATTTTTCCGATATTTCTGGCAAAACACCCCCTGTTAACAGGGTGTTTCGCCCTTTTCGGTCAAAAAATGAGCATGGGAATTTATTGTGCGCCTCCGGCGAATTAGTTGTTGCATTGAGAAATTTTTTGCACTGCAATAAACGCGGAAATCCCCGTATAGACAACTTTTTCGATATTTCTTGCAAAACACCCCCTGTTGACAGGGTGTTTCGCTCTTGTCGGTCGAAAAATGAGCATAGGAATTTGTTGTGCGCCTCCCTCGAATTAGCTGTTGCATTGAAAAACTTTTTGCACTGCAAAAAACGCGGAAATCCCCATAAAGATTATTTTTTCGACATTTCTGGCAAAACACCCCCTGTTGACAGGGTGTTTCGCCATTTTCGGTCGAAAAATGCGCATGGGAATTTGTTGTGCGCCTCCCGCGAATTAGTTGTTGCTTTTTGAAATTTTTCGCACTGCAAAAAACGCGGAAATCCCCATAAAGATAATTTTTCGGTCATTTCTGGCAAAACACCCCCTGTTGACGGGGTGTTTCGCCATTTTCGGTCGAAAAATGCGCATGGGAATTTGTTGTGCGCCTCCCGCGAATTAGTTGTTGCTTTTTGAAATTTTTCGCACTGCAAAAAACGCGGAAATCCCCATAAAGATAATTTTTCCGACATTTCTGGCAAAACACCCCCTGTTGACAGGGTGTTTCGCCATTTTCGGTCGAAAAATGCGCATGGGAATTTGTTGTGCGCCTCCCTCGAATTAGTTGTTGCATTAAGAAATTTTTTGCACTGCAGAAAACGCGGAAATCCCCGTAAAGATTATTTTTTCGACATTTTTTGCAAAACACCCCCCGTTGACGGAGTGTTTCACCCTTTTCGGTCGGAAAATGAGCATGGGAATTTGTTGTGCGCCTCCCTCGAATTAGTTGTTGCTTTTTGAAATTTTTCGCACTGCAAAAAACGCGGAAATCCCCATAAAGATAATTTTTCCGATATTTCTAGCAAAACACCCCCTGTTAACAGGGTGTTTCGCCCTTTTCGGTCAAAAAATGAGCATGGGAATTTGTTGTGCGCCTCCCTCGAATTAGTTGTTGCATTGAGAAATTTATTGCACTGCAAAAAACGCGGAAATCCCCGTATAGATAATTTTTTCGGTATTTCTGGCAAAGCACCCCCTGTTGACAGGGTGGTTCGCCCTTGTCGGTCGAAAAATGAGCATGGGAATTTGTTGTGCGCCTCCTTCGAATTAGTTGTTGCATTGAAATCTTTTTGCACTGCAAAAAACGTAAATCCCCGTAAAGATTATTTTTTCGACATTTCTGGCAAAACACCCCCTGTTGTCGGGGTGTTTAAAATTGAGAGCAATAATTTTTTTTTTCTACAACTAATTAGCAACAAATTCACTGAATTAATTAGGCATCGTCCCGATGCTGTAAATTTATTTTTATAAAAGTGTTCTGCTAACTTCAGCTGAACTTAGCAGAACACCTTATGTTTTTTTTAAATTGAGAGCAACAAATTTTTTTTTTCTACAACTAATTAGCAACAAATTCAGTGAATTAATTAGGCATCGTCCCGATGCTGTAAATTTATTTTTATAAAAGTGTTCTGCCAACTTCAGCTGAACTTAGCGGAACACCTTATGTTTTTTTTTAAATTGAGAGCAACAAATTTTTTTTTTCTACAACTAATTAGCAACAAATTCACCGAATTAATTAGGCATCGTCTCGATGGTGTAAATATATTTTTTTGAAAGTGTTCTGCTAACTTCAGCTGAACTTAGCAGAACAGCCTATGTTTTTTTAAAATTGAGAGCAACAATTTTTTTTTCTACAACTAATTAGCAACAAATTCACTGAATTAATTAGGCATCGTCCCTATGCTGTAAATTCATTTTTATAAAAGTGTTCTGCTAACTTCAGCTGAACTTAGCAGAGCACCCTATGTTTTTTTAAAATTAGGAGCAACAATGTTTTTTTTTTCTACAACTAATTAGCAACAAATTCATTGAATTAATTAGGCATCGTCCCGATGCTGTAAATTTATTTTTATAAAAGTGTTCTGCTAACTTCAGCTGAACTTAGCAGAACACCTTATGTTTTTTTAAAATTGAGAGCAACAAATTTTTTTTTTCTACAACTAATTAGCAACTATTTAGCAACAAATTATGAGCGGGTCAACTTTTTGATTTGAGAAGAGTGTTTGGCTAAGTTGAGGCACATGAAAACTATTGTATGAATTTTAATGTAAATTGCATTCCAACTACATAATAGGATATATGTTATAATTACAGTGTCTTTTTAGAAGATAAAACTATTGAACTCTGTAAATACAATAACCTTAACATATTAGATATCTGGTTCTGTAGTCTATGTCAGTTACAGGCAATAAGTACATAGGTACATTAGAAACACAAATAGATTTGTACATTAAATATAATTTGTAGCAATCTTTTTGTAATTACTAAAATTAAAATAATGTATTGTGGACATATTATATATATATATTATATTATTTATATATATATATTATATTATTTATTTATATATATATTAAATAAAGAAATATAATATTTCACTTTCCACAGCTTTTAATTATGTTATTATATGTACCTACAGCAGTTGAATCAATAATGTTATCATAACTTACAAAGTAATATGAACTGTAGATACTATTTCAAAGCAGTAGTCATTTTATGAACTACCTATGAATCACAATGAAATGAGTAACAAAATATTAGTCTGATTGTATTTCCTGTCCATAATATTTTAGTATTAGGTATTTACAGGAAGATGTCCATATTCTTTTTGTTTTAAAAATATTGGAAAATTGTTAACATGCAAATCTGTCTATGGATAGTATAAAAAATATACATTCAACTTATTCAGTTTTGAAGTAATCGTCATATAAGCAATCAAATACAAAATACATATTATGTTCAATAATGATTAGATGTGAGGTTCTAAAATCTACATGTTTAACCCTAGAACCATACCCATATTAACAAGAACATAAACTTTACCCTGGGATACAAGTGTACCTCATTGAATCAAACATATTATTTAAAGAAATTTAAAATTTTATTAAAAATAAGGAATATAGTTGTTTAATATGACTATCAGTCTTCAAATTATTCAAACTTTTTTCAAACTTCAAATTCAGTATTCAGTATGAAGAAAATGAATTTTAAATACAATTATAGCAAATTTTTTTTTAGTGCTAGATTTTTGGTCTTTCAACCTCGGACATGAAAAATATCACCTTGTTTTTTAATTTTGAAGGCCAGGCATATTGGGTGCCTTTTTTTTACCAATAATACCTTCAATACTTATCAAAACATTAGCTTGTAAATTTCGTTGCAAAAAAAGATCTTCGATGAGATTCAATGAATTAGATTGCTTGCTTGAATAAAAAAGCTATAACCGATTTTTTTTTTTAATTTGTAACTCAGGGTACGGTTCCAGGGTTAAAATAAGCATCCAGAAATATTATTGTATGCCTATGTGAGTATTATTTAGATTGTACTTTAAATGTTAAATGTTGGATGAAAAGAAAGAATTAACAATAAGATTATTTATTTATAATTTCATTTGTTCTAAGTTTAATTTTAAAAGCTGTAAAACTTTTGAATTATCAATAGATCAAAAACACCAACAAAATAAGTAACTATTCGGTATTGAGTAACACAATGTTATTGTCTACGTAGGTGATCAATTTTTAATATTTGCATTCTAGAGGTAATAAATATGTAATGTCACCGCGAACGTAATTAGTTAGTAAGAATCACATAAGTATCGTTCACTTTGAATGTTCGTTTTCATTAAACATCAAAACAAGTTTAGAAGACAAGGACATGATTACATACAGCTGAAAAGGATATTACTTACTTGTACAACAAAACACTAAGGTGAATAGACAAACAGCTAATGTGTTTGTCATTGTCGAAACTATGAAAATTGTAATTTATTGTCCACTTTGGTTCTCCGCGTTAATAAGACTAAAATACACCACAAAATTTCACTTTGTTTGGAGAAGTTAATGCGTATCAATATCGATTGTTAAACAAGTGTCAAATCACCAACCGATAATTGTAAATAAAAAAATTAATTGTCGAACAGAATAGTGGTGTACTGTCAGTGATAACATTAAAGAACTCGAGAAGAACGTTATAACGTTTAAACGTTATAACTGCAGCTATGTATTTTATTGTTATTTTTCAATAACAATTTATTACATTTCTTTTATGAGAAATTTTCAATAAGAAAAATGTATGCTTATCGCATAGGTATATGTAGGTAATATATTAAGTATAAACACATTCAATTAATGCGTTTACATGTTATATCCTTTGGATTTAAATATGTAAGTATTTAGTGTCAACATCTTAACGGTGACAATCGGAATATCTCAACGGGAAAGAGATATTGAATATAAAATGTGTGTGTTATGATAAAAATTACATACACACATACATTATCTATACGCTATATGGGGGTAGTCAGATTAAAATCGATTTCTCAAAACAATTTTTCATGTGCATATCTTTATTTTTTAGTACTACAGATAATAATTATGTGCTTTACACGTCGCAATTGCAATGTATTAAAGTTATTCAAAACATTTAAAATATTAGGTCATTACGCTTCCGTTGTCGTAATTTTTATTTTTAATAACTTTAGAAAAACCAACCGATATTATAAAACTATTTTACTTATTTTACAGTAAATACCACATTATTATATTGTAGTTTCATTTGTACCTACCAGTCCTTTTCAGGGCTGCAATTCCTCTACTGTGCTTACCATGCGGGACAACGGAGATTTAAGAGCTAGGGCGTCCCCTGAAAGCGACGGACACCAGCATGTCGCCGCTGGTGTAAGCAGAGTGCAATTCGGATTTAGGGACCGCCATCCAACACGCTGTGCACCTAGCAGCAGAAAGTGGAAGGAGGAGTGGAGAATAGCTGCGTGGAATGTGAGAGATAGATTGAAGAGAAGTTGAATGAAGTGTTGGATATTATGAAAGAGAAAAGATTGGATGTGTTAAATTTGTAACCAACCGAAAGGGCAGTGAACTTGCCGACTTGCACGGGGGGGATCGCTCTGTGGTCAGGGGTACCACATGGAAATAGAAGATGCCAGGGGGTGGGCGTTTTGCTGTCCTCTCGTTTGGTTAATTGTATGACTGAGTATAAATGTGTAAACCATAGACTGCTCTGTGCGCCTCAAGATGGGGTTGACGAGAATTTTTATTTAGCAGTGTATGCTTCAGTATCCTCTGTCGGTTTGGGTGAGCTAGAGCATTTTTGGGAAAATGTTAGAGAAGTTATAGCGACGGTTGAAGAGAATGTGAGCATTGTTGTGTGTGGAGACGTGAATGGATGGGTCGGGACAGCTCGAACTGGATTTGAGATTGTCCTCGGCAAATACGGAGATAGGAGAGTGAATGATGCTGGTAGGATTCTATTAGGAGTGTGTATGGAAAAGGACCTTTTTGTTGCTAATTCCGTATTTAAGCACAAAAGAATCCATCATTACATTTGGGAAAGAAAGGGTGCGAGAAGTATGATCGATTTATCGATTAAGAGCGCATAGTGGAGCCGATCTGGGAACGGACCATATTCTGGTGATAACCAGAATAAGGGGTCTGTATGCAGCATGGCCACATCGCGTAGTGCCCAAGCCTGCAGCGGTTTCTCGCATCAAAAGCTGAAAACTTCAGGATGCGACCACCAGGAATGAATATGAAAGATATAGAATAGATTGAAAGTGATGAGCGAAGATGTTGAAGAATGTTGGCAGAACCTTAGGGATAGTATTACCGAGGCTGCGAAAGAAGTGTATGGAACGAATAATTTATTTATTTATTTAATAATTTATTGCACACACAACGTCATATACAAAGAGAAATACATACAGAAAAAAGAGCAAAATGTACCGCATATTTCTATAAGAAATTTCTCCCAGCGGACCCGTGAGTGAGAAATTTTATAAAGAAAGAAAGAAAGGTAGACACTGTGTGTAACACAATATTATTTAACTAAATATAAATAATAATGAATACGAAATACAATAATAAAAACACATACAATCAATATATCAGTACATATAAATATATAAATTTGACATATATAAATACAAATATATATACATACATTCAATAACGATATATATTATGTACATGATAATTATACCCAAGTGAAAATATTTGTTTAGAACTAACTCTTCATATAATGCTCTTTAACTGCATGTTTAAAGCCTGCTAGGGATCGACTCTTCCGAACGCAAGGAGTAAGATCATTCCATAGTTTAACGGCAAGTGCAGTGAAGGAATGAGAATAAAAGTTTGTAGAATAGGAAGGTGTTTGAAGAGTAGATAAATGACTACGACTTGAAGTTGCAGGTAAACTTAAAAATTGAAAATATTATAAAGTGAGGAAAGAATATGCATATTCCTACGTAAACGGATGGGAAGCCACTTTAAACGCGTCCTGAATTCGGAGATATGGTCGAACTTACGTAAGCCAAAAATATAACAAATACATTAATTTTGAAGTCTCTCTAATTTGTTCACCAACTCTTCGGTAGCATCGAAGAAATAAACGTCAGCATAATCGATAGTAGCATAGTCAAATAAGATTGGGAACAGTAAAAAGCGTGATGTGTGGTGGGATGATGAGGTGAAAGAGTCTGTGCACAATAATAGGAAAGCATGGCGAGACTACCTTGCTACCAAAAATGACAGTGGTATAAAGAATTTGATGTACGACAGATATAAGCTGCAGAAAGCAGAAAAGAAAGCACTGGTGAAAGGTGTAGAGTGTTAGATGAAAACAAGATGTCGGACAACTTCGAGGAAAATTTCAAATTATTTTTGAAAGAAGTACGTAAGTACCGAAGTGATCCGGCACCTTACAGAATGAAGTGCGCTCGAAAGAAACAACTTGCTAACAGGTGAAAAAGATGTTCTACAGCGATAGAATGAATACTATGGAGAACTGTATGAGAGTGACAACTCCGTCTCCGATACTGAGAGCGATTCTAATGAATTGCCACACTCGGGTCAGGGACTGGAGGATGCCATTAGTATGAAAGAGATTGAGAAAGTGATAAGAAGTTTAAAATGTGGAAAGGCTCCGGGAATTGATGAGGTGACTGCTGAGATGATCAAGTACGGTGGTCCTAGGGTCTGGGATACCTTCTGTGCACTCTGTAATCTTTGTTGGCGGAAGGTTCCAGAAAACTGGCGCACCGCAGTCATAGTACCTCTCTATAAAAGGAAAGGTTATCATTTTGACTGCGCGTGCTACAGGGCCATCAGCTTGGTCAGCTTAGCAAGTAAAGTCTATACTAAGGTATTGACCGAACGTATGAAAAGTGTTTCTGAAAGATATTTGTGGGAGGCGCAATGTGGTTTTAGGAACGGTAGGGGTTGTAAGGATCAGATTTTCTTGCTTCGCGTTATCGTGGGGAAGTTTTTGGCTATAAGTCAGAAAGTTCTCTACGCTTTTGTGGAACTTGAAAAAGCATTCGATAGAGTAGTGCGTAAGAAATTGTGGAGTCTTCTGCCTGAGTATGGCGTGGGGGGCTCCTTACTGCAGGCTGTGAGATTATTGCATTATATAGTGGCCACAGAGCCTGTGTAAGAATAGAAGGTGACATATCGCCCTGATTCGAAGTCTGTTCAGGCGTCAGACAGGGCTGCGTGATGTCTGCCTGGCTGTTCGTGCTGTATTTGGACAGTTGCCTCCAGAGAATGAAAGGTAGTAAGAGTGGAATGATATGTGTTGACACAGTGGTAAACTGCCTATTGTACGCTGACGACGCTGTGCTTATAGCACTATCAGAAGCAGAGTTGCAGACACTGGTCACGTGTATTAAAGAAGAATGTAAAGTGAAAGGATTGAATATGAATGTGAACAAAACTAAGGTTCTGGTGTTTGAAAGGGAAGCGGTACAAACGAAATGTGAGGTTTGAGTAAATGGAAAATGTCTAGAACAAGAGAATGAAATTGTATATATGGGAAGTATGTTTTCGAGTGATAGAAGAAGTGAGTTGGATGTGGAGAGACGGGTAGCAGCTGGCAATAAAGTGAACGGTGCTCTGTCCGCATTAGTAGATAATGTGAATATATCTAACACTGCCAAAATGGCCATCCACAATGCGGTGTTGGTGCCAACTTTATTGTACGGTAGTGATACCTGTTTATGCCCGAAATCGAGTAAAGTATGATAAATGCAGTAGAAATGCGATCTCTTAGAAAGATGTGCGGTGTCACCCTTGGGAACAGGATAAACAATGAAGAGATACGCAGTATGACAGGGTCGCACGACAGTCTTTTTGTAAAAATGAAGAAGGAACGTTTAGATGGTTCGGGCACATAGAAAGAATTAGTGATTAAAAACTGACAAAGAAAATATACTGAGCGAAAGTGAGTGGTAAAAGAAGCCATGGAAGACCAAGTCTGACTTATGAAGATTAAATAGCCAGAGTGTTAGCTGATGGAAATGTCAAAAGCATACCTAATCGCATACTTAGGCGAAAATGTGTGAGGAGAATGATGAGATTTGAGGAAGCGAAGGAGGTGTGTAAGAACCGCGACTCATGGCGCTCCGTCCTCTGTGACTACCCTGTTAGGGATACAGCATGAGGATATGTACATATGTATGTATTTGTGGTACCGATATTAACTACTATATAACAATGTGCAAATGGGATACATGCATACACGAAAATAAAACGGTGACGCTGGTAGTTGATCTACCGAATATATCAGTTCCCGTTAAATTATTCAACGTTATTTTATAATATCGTAGTGTCGCATCTCTAAAATAAGTATTAATAGTGCCATCTATTACTAATAGTAAATAACATGATATTTTTATATAACGACAAGTACGAACAACGTTGTTGTTTTGTATTATTTTCTATTACACACTAGATGGCAGCCGTTTCATAAAATTTTAAAGTTATTAAAAATAATTATTTTTTAAAAATTGATTTATGTGTATAAACGTGTAGGCCGCTGTAGAAAATAAATATTACTTAATAGTAATTGGCAAGTAACAAGCAGAAACGCGATATGTTTTATCGTGTACTATTTATTGTATTATAGATACCTTTTAATATTTGCTGGATGAACACATTAAGCTTTCATTAAACTTAATTTTTTTCAACCGAAAAAAAAAGAGAATGAAAGTTAATGAGGGACAAAATAAAATAAAAACAACTATTAATGTTTAGATCTACAAATACTGAATCTGTGGTTCAGATGTGATAACAGTATAGATCAAAGGGAATGTAAATTACAACATATAGAGAAAATTTGTTACTACATAATAGTATAGATATTGCAAGGTATAGGCACAGATTAATTAGTTTACTACCGTAAAGTATAGGTAAGCTTGAACGCCATTATAAAAAAATGTTTAATTTCTAACCTGGCTTAAAATTAGGCTGTATTTTGCTGTATTATGAAGGTGTACTGATTAGTTGAGTAGAAGTAAATAGTTGGGTAGTAATAGAGTTGACTTCAAATAGGTACTGTTTGGCCTCACGCAGCTATAAATACTGATTTATATTTTTACAAAATAACAAAGTTCGTTCGAAAGAAATCTGCTAACTTTCGATCATTTACTCAATGCTGCTAACAGACGAAAAAGATGTTCATGTAGTGATGGAGTGAACATTACAGAGAACTGTATGAGAGTGGCGACTCTGTCTCTGACACTGAAAGCGATCCTAATGAATCGCCACATTTGTCAGGGATTGGAGGAAGATATGACAGAGATTGAGAAAGCGATACGAAGCCCGAAATGTGCAAAGGCTGCAAGAAATGATGAGGTGATTGCTGAGATGATCAAGTATGGTGGTCCTAAAGTCTGGGATAGTCTTCTGTGACCTGCGCTATCTTTGCTGACAGAAGGGAGAGGTACCGGAGGACTGACGCGCAGCAGTCATAGTACCATATTCTATAAATGGTAAGGTTCTCATCTGGACTGTGCGTGCTTCAGAGTCATATAGAGCTTCGTCAGCTTAGCAAGTAAACTTTGTATCAAGGTATTGAGCGAACGTATAAAACTCGTTTTAGATCTCTTATATATCTCGTATTTCTGGAAGATCACAAGGTGGTTTTAGGAACGGTAGGGGTTGTTTGAATCAGATTTTCGCACTTCATGTTATCGTGGTAAGGTTTCTATAGGTCATAAAATTTTCCGGACTTTTATGGATCTGGAAAAAACTTTTGACAGATTAATGCGAAAGAAATTGTGGAATTTCCTGCCTGAATATGGCGTGAGGGGCCCCATACTGCGGGTTGTGCGGTAATTATATCGTGACCACAAAAAAAATGTCGCCTTGGTTCGAAGTCTGTTTAGGCGTTAGGGCCACATCATTTTCGCCTGGCTTTTCGTGCTACATCATATTTGGACCATTGCCTCCATACATTGAAAAGTGGTATGAGTAGTACGTTGCATCTAAAAATGTCTATTTTATGACGATGCTGTGGTTATAGCGCCATCAAAGCAGAGTTGCTGATTCTAGTCACACGCATGAAAGAAGAATGCGAAGCAAAAAGATTGAATGTGAAAGTCAATAAAACTAAGATTCTGGTTTTCGAGAGAGAAGATGTACAGACGAAATATGGGTCAATGGGAAATGTCTAGAACAAGTGAATGAAATTGTATATCTGAGGAGTGCGTTTTCGAGAGACGGAAGATTTAAGTTAGTTGAGAGAAGGGCTAGACATAGAAAGAAGCAGGTGTCAATAAAATTAACGGTGCTCTGTCGACATTAGTGAGCAGTACGAATAAATCTAAATCCACCAAAATGGCATTCCACAATGCGGTGTAGGAGCCCTATTTATTGTACAGTAGGGAGATATGCCTGAAATCGAGTAGAAATGCGGTGTCTTAGAAATACATAATATGTGTCGTGTTACCCCCGCGAATAAAATAAACAATGAAGAAATAGGCAGTAAGACAAGGTTGGACAAGACAGGGTTGGTCTTATAGTAAAAATTAAGAAATTAATACTTAAATGGTTCGTGGAAATAGAAAGAATGAGTGACGAAAGATTGAAAAAAAGATTTACTGAATGAAAGAGAGCGGTAGCAGAAGCCAAGGAAGACCAAGGCTGATTATGAACATTAAATAGCCAGAGCTTTAACTGACGGAAATGTTGAAAGTACTCGGTTACCTAGGCGAAAGTGTGTAAGGAGAATTATGAGATTTGAGGATGCGAAAGAAGTAACTACATAAGTAAAGACCGCGATATTTGGCTCTCTGAATTCTTAAAATAACCTTTAAACGACCATACAAGATACGTTAACGAATAAATATCAAAGTATCTATCGACATTTTGGCATATAGGTATTCTGCACGTCATCTACTTACCTATAAATTCGTCAATTACTTAAAAAATTAAATCACATTATGACCAACCTCGATAACATCTTAGGCTATTCCTTATGCGGATTTAACGACGATACTTGCATGCAGCATCCACATATTAGTAAGTGCTTCAGAGACGCAGAGCCTTACTGCGAAGTCTACAGCGCACACAGGCGTTAAAGCATCACTTGCCTCGCGAGACGCCCCTGATACCGCGACCCGCGAGGCACCCTTTAATCTTAATAAAATGCCGCTAATATGACCCTAAAGCGACACGCTGACTGTAAAGTTGAGCGTTCTTGGCTGTAAAGAGGTTGCTGCGGTGTTAACGGAACTCGGCCTCAACCTTTCTATTCTGTTAAGAAAGCAACAAAATGAAATATTAATTAGAGTCAGGTGACTTTTTGGCGGGAACGGGACAAGTGAGGTTGTAATTTTATTTAGATATTCTATTTTTTATATTTTTAGGAGTTTTAAAGTATAACAGTGATAGTATATTGTGTTTTAAAGTTCCTCGTAAGTGAAAAGAATGGAGTAGATCTAAATAAACATGTGTAGCTGAAATTCTCGCGCTCTTCCAGGAAGTCCTTTAAAACTTCAGTCAAGCTTACTATCACTTTACTGGATGAGTTTTACGATAAGAAAAAACATTTACTTGTGATTCTACTTATTAATACGTGACATTGGCAAATGCACTAATCTACGCGCCATGTGATGAAGGAATAAAGAATTAGAGGCAGCATAAGAACCGAGATGCAGGAGCCAGGATTCTATTCATGTTAAAAAAGAACGAAATGTAGTGATGAAATAAAGGTAGCATAAAATCGGGATGCAGACGCTTTCACTCTATTCCTTTTTAAAAAGGGTCAAAATGAAATAACAAAATAACTGCGGTATAGGAATTGAGGCGCAGATGCCTTCAGTCTAATTGACTTTTTTTTCATAATAAGAAGAAAAGAAATGTAAGGCCAAACGTTCACACGTATACCTATGTACTTAAGTCACTATTGAGGCGCAAGTAGGTACGTTGACTTTAATTTTATTAAAAAGGCACAGGAAAAATGAAACAGTGATGGTGTAAAAGTCGAAGTGCCTTGACTCTTATTTCTTTAAATAGGAACAAAATGAGACGAACAAATAGCAGTGGTCACAAGAGTCGAGCTACAAGAGCCTTGACTCTTATTATTGTTAAAAGAAAAGATCAAGATGAAAAAATATCAAAGTGGCGGCGGCATAAGAGTTGAGGCGCTTGCGTAAATATAGTATATATTTATAAATATGTAATAAATTTATATTTCTGAAAAAAAATGTCTAGTAGTTCCTGAGGTATGGGAGGGAATGTTCAAGTCGAGATCAAATGCTCAATTTGACTTTTTCTTTCTTTGACTTTAATTTTAATTGTTCTATAAATACTTTACGGCTTTAACTAAATAATCCACAACATGTGGTTAACTATGCTTAATTTCAAGTTTGTATATTCAGAGTTTACATGAAAATCGACCGCAAGAGACGGACAAACGGACCAAATATAAGAGTGATCTTCTAAAGTTTCAATCTTTCCTTTTGAAGTGCGAAACGACCTAAATGAAATTACAAAGAATAACAGCAATGAGCGAAGGTTTTGACGCTGTCTCGAACCTTACATTTGATTTGACAACTAGTTACATTTGATTTTATGACAAAAAATCAAGAGGTGCATTTCTAGAGCGCTATCGCCTCGACTCTTGTAGGAATCAAAGTGTCAACGTCTGCACGCTTAGTACCTAACTTGCAATCAGCATGCGACAGCCAAAAATCGCGCGATATCTGCGGTCAAAATGAGAATTTGTATAATTTAATTTGTATAGTATCGTTAAATCTACCACGAAAAGTTCATTTTACGGTCATGACACAATAGACACGCAATCGTCATACATGATACCAATTTTTTTATTACAATTAGTCACCAGTCGCGCAGTAATTGTATGGCTGTCGCTGTCTGCAAATTTTTAGGTAATAACCCCGTCGGCCTCACATTTCTTTTCTCATAAAAGAGCAGAAAAATTGCGGCCTCGTTGCAACCCTGCAAAGACACAGTCAAATAATAACTGGTCATATGAATGTACTTCTATAATACTAGACTAGTACATATATAAATTATATAATATTTTGTACCCTAAATATTTCCTGGTTGTAAAGTTAAAATATCTTATTATTTAAAAAGTATTAACAAAAACATTACAATCTTTTTTTTTATTTTTTTTTACATCTTCGTATTTGCACAATGTTTTACTTAAACTTACGTAATACTTGTTAGGTTAGGTATGTTGGTAGGTATAAATAAATATGTTACGTATATACATATAATATAACATTGATATAAAACCTTAAAAAGTTTTCAATAAGTTTGAATAAGTAGTATATATCTACTCTAAGTATAATTTTTATCAGTGTTTTTAGCACATATTTTGTTATGTAAAACGTTAGGGGCAGATGAACTTCCTGGTACGAAACAAATAAAAAAAGGAAGGAACGGAGCTACATCTACTCTTAAAATATCTAGACATGGATTCGATTTATTTATAAAAATACTTACTACCCATTAAAAATGGAAATGAAAATTTCCACTATTTAACAATTCTGAAGACTTCATCGTAGTTATTTAGGTCGGTAATATTTCAGTAAGTATTCATTCGAGGAATTCTTGTCTATCAATTCGAAATTCTGTCACTGAAGTTTTCTAGTAACGAAATTGCTATTTCCTGAGACACAATTAGGATATTTTCCTCGGGGAGCATCGCCGGGTCGCCTAATAAAATTAAGAAGAAGCCTCGGGCACGGTCGCGGTAAGTCGATGTCTTCGGTGGGCATAAAACAAATCCGCTCCGAGCCGGCCCGTAAGGGCGCCTCGTACACAGTTACAATGGAGATTTCTTTCAGATACTCATTTTTTGGAACCAAATTTTTATTTGACTGGCTAGCTTCTATGCCAAAGATCCCTAATTAGATTCCGGAGGGAAGGGATAGTTATAGATATAGATAGATAGTTACACTTAGCAGTACTTAGGTAATATAATAAATATATTGATGGGTCCCATGTATAAGGACCAAAGCGCAATATCACAATCTTTTACAGAAAAGGCGCGTAAAGTTAAAATCTGGTATATTTTTAAGACTGTGAAGCTAAAGTTTATGGAAATTGCGTATTTACTATGACTTCTACGTCCATTGTTATGCTACAGTTTATTTTTACTGAAAAAAAGCATATTTATCACACAAAAATGCGAATGAACAAGTCGTCACTTGGCCCTTATAGTCAGGTAGGTACATACATGGGAGCCACACATTGATTGGCCCGTTGGCGCAGTGGCATATACATCTGCTTTCCAAAGCTAAGGTCCCGGGTTCGATCCCCGGTCAGGTCAATTTAGGAAACAAACTTTTCTAAATTGGCTTTGAGTCTGGGTGTTACTAGGAACTCCTCCAGAGTTCGTTGTGACTCATAGGTAACCCATAGTACAAGCTTACTGCTTAGTTTAGGGTCATACAATCTGTATAAATTGTCTGGAGTATTATTATTATAATAAGTAAATATAAGTTTATAATATTTACATAGTTTGAGGTGGTTTGTTGTATAAATAATTGTGAGACTGTCTAAAGATTTAAAAAAAACTTTATAAGCATTGAATTCTGGATATGAACCTTAATAGCAAGATTAGAGTAGGTACGCGAAAATTTATTAAAGAAAGAAATGAGACAATAAGGTAACGTTAAGGTAGAACCGATAAAGATACCTGTGTAGCTTGATATAAATATTTTCGAGACCACGGAGTGAGTACCACGCACCAGATTATAATAACTTCTAAAGTAAATCTGTGAATCAAAATCCCCTTAGCTAAACTTTTTTTAAATAACTTACGACTATCACGTAATTAGGAAAAATATTTGGTACTTTTTACAAGTTTTTTGAAAATGAAATCTCTATAATCATTAAAATCATTAAAAAACTACCAAGATGTTCATTTACAAAACAAAAAATATACAACTTAAGGCGTCTCCACTGTATCCTCCACGTGCGGCATGTTCACATATTCTGAATAACACTTCAATATCGCGTGTCTAACGCACTGCCCACTCGTACGAGTATGTTATCTTCTGTATTCACGTGACGTGACTATCTACGTGTTATTACATCAGCCTTTATGTGCTAAATTCCTACAATTCTAAAACTTTTACATACATAATTACATGTTGTTTTTAAAGAGGAGTATACTAATGCTCAATTTTAGTATATTATTTATATTTCGAGTTATGTTGTTTTCATAGAAGTATAAGCATTGTAAACTTTTAAACTTTCGCGTTGCATTATACAATATCTAAAACGGGAAATTTAACGAGATTACCTTTTATTTCGGCTTGACGTTTCGACCGTTTGCATCTTGCACCTATAGGTGCTTCAAGACCACGGCCGATGCAACTCGGTCGAAACGTCAAGCCAAAATATAAGGTAACGCTTTAAATTTCCTATTTTAGATATTGTATAAGCATTGTCTCCCCAACTGAATCAGATTGTGATGTACTCTACTTATAGAAATTTTAATATCGCTTATTTAAAATCCTATTTCCTGTATCTACAATAAACAATTGTTTTAAAACAATAAACAATTGTTGTAAAAGTGGAAAAAACGTATCTGTACAGCTTTTGTGCAACGGTAAATTACGCACATTACGACTAATACTTAATCGGTTTCTATATACATGTACTTGTATGTATGTATGTATGTCTTCGGAGTGACAACCATCACACCCGTAACACTAGATACCTACACACCTTCTAGATTCTAGTGCTTGCTTCGTTGAATCTCATCATCCTACTTGCACACTTCCGCCAAGATACGCAAGTACTCGATATTCCCGTCAGAGAACATTTAGGCTATTTGATCTCAATATTAAGTCAGATTTCATATTCGACGGTTTTTACTACCTCTCTAAAACTTTCCTTTGTCTTTCTTTACATATTTTTTCTACACGTTTGTTCCAACTAAACATTCCTTTTTTTACTTTTATCCCTTTGCTTAAATAATAATAAAATAGATTTTAAATTCTAAAACGACTTCGCCTCGATCCCGACTTGAACAATTCCCACGTAAGTTTAACCTTGTCTAAAGCACCTTTAGAGAGCTCTGCAAAATATACGAGTAAGTTCTGGTTGGTGCCCATGCGAGGAGAGTGTAGTCGCGAAGTTGGTTGCAGTTAGGGAAGATTTGTCGCGCAACCCGCCGCCTAATACCTTCTTTCTTGTAAGTAAAAATTATGATTATCGCCGCTAGAGTTGAGCCCTTGATCCTTAACTAACGGGGCGGAGTGCCCGGAGACACGAGACTTTCCTTTTCTTCTCAACTATAACTCTTTTTTATTGCCTCCACGCTGCACTGGCAACGACCACTGGATTACTGAACTGACCTAACGGATCGGTAAAGTAACGACTCTTGAGCTGAGTGATTATTTACAAGTAACGTTTAAAACTGTTTCAGATAACACTAATCGAAAACTATTAATGCGTTTACTAGCATTTGCCCTTAGCTTCGTCTATGTATGTTACGAAAACCGAAACCTAGGTTTTTAAACCTGTAATTAAAATTGTAAATTATGATCTCTGTGTACACATACATAAATTTAACGTTAAATATTCGTTTTCAAAAATAAGCGGCTATAGGTACTGGTCATAAAAATTTAATGTTTAAATGGTTCGAGCCTGTGGAAAAAATGAGCGATGAACGACAGTCGAAGAAAATCTACGGAACGAAAGTAAGTTGCAGAAGAAACCAAAGAACACCAGTGTTGACTTATGAAAATCAAATATCGAGGATGCTGGCTAACACAAATGTTAAAAACACTGGCATACCTCAGCGAAAATGTGTGAGGAGAATAATGAGGTTTGAAAAAGTGAAGGAAGGGGACGGAAGTGCCCGATAAGGGATTAAGTCGTTTCTGTTTACTCCGTTAGAGGTACAGCGTGAAGGTATATGCATACCTTAAGCTATGCGTATACCTTCACACTGTACCTCAGCATTAATGCTGTAACAGCAATAAATAAAATTAAGAAAAAAATTAAACTAATTTAAAAAAAAGCACTGAAAAGTACAAAATAACTATCCTTTACTAATCAAAACTCAAGTACAACTATAACTTTATAAATGCAATACAAACACCCATAAGTTACTGAAGTCGGTTACTGAAGTCGGTGCCAAATCTACCAAACTAATAAACTTTCCGTTGTTGCACATTGATTTGATACCGACTTCAATACCTGTCAAATTTAATTATATAGGTATTCGTATAGTACCTATTTATAAAGATTTTTGTACTTGAGTTTTGATTTGTAAAGGATAGTTAATTTGTACTTTTCAGTGTTTTTTTTTTAAATCGGTTTAATTTTTTTCTTAATTTTTTTTTATTTCTTCATTTTGAGTGACCTTGGCTTAAATAAATATCTAGGGTAGGTCTTTTCTAGCTCTGGAGCGCAATGACAAACAAGAGAATCACAGGAATAAAAATTTAAACTACACTTACTCTTAATATCTATGTGCCTTAAAAGTCATAAAGCAAGCAGGTATCGGATAGAATATTTTCACAAGTGCAATACAATACATAAAGTGAATCGCAGTCCGAAACGAGCCCCGGAGGCTGCGACGGTCGATTAAGGAAGCGAGTGCAGCGTTGCCTTGACAACGCCGCCATCTTGCCCCCCGCGACCCCACTCCGAACACTCCAATGCCCCCTATGAACCCCCCACTGTAAACAAGTCGCTGTATCGCTGCACTGAAACACTCGATATGTCGAAAATGGTCTTCTGGATACCGTTGAACCATTCTCATAAGATAACATTATCAGTTTATAAAGGATTAAGAATAACGAAATAACATAAGTCGCATATATGTTTTTGTTAATGTAGTGACATATTTTTACAATACTGACATTTAAAATTGATGTCGTTTTATTTCATGGGATTGCAAGTCTTATAAACATTATTGAATTACTGAATCAATAAATAAAATGTATGCATCTACCTGATCGTAGTTCTGCGCCTAATAATTAAACACACCATTTCGTAAGTTTAATCTGTAACATTACAACTTCACGCTGTAGTTATTTCCTTCAGATTTAGGGGGTAGGCTCCTGAAATTCTATTGTATTTTGTACACATACATAGACAAAGGCAAGATTTTTACAAAACAATAAACGTAAAAGTATTTTGTTCCTAGACTTCACACGTGCAAAAGGTACTTTTTGAGTTAGGTTTGATCTATTAATAACATCAGAATTGTTTTTTATATTAAATAAAGCAGCTAAGAAAAGTTTTGCAGCCTTTTATTTTATCTAATAAATAACGAGAGTTTCTAATGCTTCTCTACTAGAACGGACTATCAAATCTGCCTAAAGTCGGCAAAGATTTTTAATTTTAAATGTTCATCCTATTTTGGTAAATACTTCTACTTATAATCAAATAATATTTCTATTTAATAACCAGGATGTTATATCCTTGACGCCATTGATTTGAACTCTCGAACAGATAAACAAATTTGCCAATAATAAATTTAAAAAAATGTTATGCCGTGGACATTTAACTGAAAACTTTGGTTCCCTTTTTAAGAAAATTGCGTGGATGGAGGAGTGTGAAATTCGGTATACACTTAAAGTTTATATGGAGAAAAAGTGGAGAAAGCTAATATTTTTGTATAATATGCATTATAAATACTTATATTAAATTAAATGAATCACTCATTGTTTACGTTCATACCTACTACCAATGTCAAAAAGATCATACAGTCCTTGGATCAAACAGTCGCACAGAGTAGTGATTGTCGCCAAAGGGTTTATATTATAAGTTTATATTTAGGGTCGAATTTGACCACAGGGCGACTTCTAGTGATTGAAAATAAGTAAAATCCGTCGGCGGTAAAATAGCAAGTATTACAGGACGTAGAAAACAGTGTAATGGCACAGTGTAAGAAAACTTGTGATAATGATATAAAATGAAAGTAAATCGAAATATTATAAATGCACGTCGTTAAATCTAACAAAGGAATAACCAACAACAAACATTTCGTTCCACATGGTAATACCCATTAAGTTGATATTATTAAAGTAGGAGGCAATCTGTACACCGTTTTAATGTATTATGTAGAATTATAAAGGCGTCGAGCCCCGCTTACTTCTTATGATTTATTCATGAGAGAACAATGTTCAATTTGAACATGCCTACTACAGCGGCCCATTCTAGTACAGTCTAGCGATTTCACATTAATTTCCTTTTATAATATACCTATACTTAAATAAAATTAGCAGTTTTAGACATAAATCCATTTTTATAATAATATCCATATCACTGTCATATAGTTGAATGAAAATTGTTAATGATATCCTCATAGAATTGATGATAAATATAACGTGTTCGCACAGCTCAAAGAATGAACAAACTAAAGAAGTCATTTTTTATTGAACAACCAGTAAGCATTGGGGTAGACGAGTTATAGAGAAAAGACTATGCGTTGGAGTAAATGGAGTGGAGTGTCCTGTAGCTAGATATGACGATCTTCGTAGGTGACGCGGTCGTTGATGAGAGAAATCAAAGATCAAGTTCAGTCGTGTGCAATTTGCGAGATGTTGTCCACCAGTGCGCTAGTATCGATTGATGACGTTTTTGATGGTGTTTTATTACATACATATCTTCACGCTGTAATTCTAACGGAGTAGGTAGATGTTTTATTAACTCTTTAAAATTAAATTTTAAAATAAATAAAAGTAATCCTCTGTATTCTGTCTATCATAAGTAATTTCATTCCAAAATAAACTATACTCCTATTACTTTTCTAATATACAAGAGGTTTCTAAAACAAAATATAATATGCACTTTAAATATACTTTAAAATATTTAAATTGCCAAGGTGTTTCCTCTTACTGAATCAACCTTAAAGTTACAAGGGCACATGTTATCGTGTTTCCGTAGTTCCGAACCTGCCGAATAGGTAGATACCTTGTCCCTAAGTTTGTGCCAACTCTGTCGTCAGTCGGCAACCCAACAATTTTATACACATATTTTCACATAAGGAAAACTTCTTTGAAGTCGGGAACAAAGCCAATCCACCGCGGTTATCTGTGATATTTTCAACCAAAGTCGTACCTTATTCGCAAACATCGAATCTCGTACACAATACAGTGCGAAACGAAATTCGAAGGATAGATAATTTCGGCGAGAGAAATAAGGGAAAGGAAAAAAATATAAATTGAATAGTCGAATACACGCATCCCGGCATTACCATAAAGGCAACAGGGATCAAGCGGGATTCCTCTACGAACTTTTTTATTTTCCTTCCACCTCTAAATCTCCTCGGGAAAGCTTCGCGAATCTGCAAATGTTGATTTGATGATGTCGCGCGACACGGTGCGACGGTCGCGCCGTGTTGCTATGCTCCGTTATTGCTTGGACCCTGACTTTTATCTTCAATGACTTCTTACACGACCCGCACCTTATTACATATTTTACGTTTGATTACTTGCATCTTATTGCTACGTTTTCGTATAACCTATGTCTTATAAACTTATTGTACCTATGATTCAGTTTTCATTAGGAAAAGAAACTTAAAGTATTGTAGCTGGATCTTATAATAATCTACTACAATTAAAAATGTAGTTTCAAATACTAAGTTTACATGTATATTATTTAACTTATGAAACAGGTAGATATTTATTTAAGACAAGAAAAATTGCGTATTCTTAACAAGTTACGTATAATATATTGTCATAATGTATAAACATAGTAATGTAATAGTAGAGAATATGTAATACAAATCGTTCTGAATTTTTTGGAATTAAAGAAATGCCATATTAGATTAGATTCAACCGCAATTCATTTTTATGTGAAAAAAAACATCATGAACAATAGATTTTCTTAACAAGTATATACGCGGGTACATTAAGCTTTCGGTTAGGAGTAAAAGGTTGGCAGGCGGTGGGATTACGGCGCTCATCCATTGCGGTCATTAAGACACATTACCCCCTCTCCCGAACCTCTTTCATCCCCCCGCAGTGCACAGGCCCGCTTTTTAATTCAACTTTCCTCCTCCGCCAATTTGCATGATTACTTTCGTTTTTATTATGCCTCTCACTCAGGGTGACTCTATTTGCTTAAGTATATTGGTTCTTAAACAAGCTAAAACTTTAAACCGTTGTGTAAGAATAGCAGAGTTCTATGATACATACCTATACGTACATTTAAGGCTGAATCAAAGTCCGATTAAGGCAATGGAATAAGCTCTTTGCTCTCAGAATTCAAAATGGAGTTTCCATTATTAATAATTTTTTTTACAAAACAAAATAAACTTTATTAAAATAATTACAAAGCTGTAAATATCTCATTATTATTAATATTATTAGTTTATATGAGCAAATAAATACTGTTGTAAATAGATAATTATTTGCATACTCGCGAATTATCGCAGGCCTTGGTCCTTGAAATTACTCTTATGTCCTTTAAAGACAATTAAAAAATACATCAGTATATTATACACAATATTTTGGGAATATGTAATATTACCTTAAAAAATTAAATATTTCGTCTATGCAATATCGATACTGAAGGTTATAAAAAGAGTCACCAAATAAAAGCCTCAATTTCAGTTGATAAAATATAAATAAGAATAGGAGTGTACAAAAGTGTACTTGTTTACACTATGTGATACAATTTTGTGTATACTTTGTGTTTCACACATAAGTTATGTTATCATTGCAATGAACATTGCTTTCCAATACGTCGTCTACTGAAAGATTTAATGTTCATTTTGAGTTCAAATGCGTAATGAACAGCTAACTGAATTAAACGCACACTATTTTGGAACAATTACCTTTAGGCCGATATCGTAAGATTAAGAAAGTCCACGGCAGGAATTAGGATTTGGCAGCGAATGAGGCCCGAGCTCCTTAACAACCCGACTCCACAAATTGCGGGCCTTAACGACGACATAAAACTCCAGCCTCAGTAAGGAGACGCCGCAGATTGTACTCAGACTTAGTTCAGGATTAATGGTGTAGAAAACAGATTATCATTGGCCGGATTTCCATTAGTGGAGACTCCGAGACCCCTGCCACCGGCGCGTGAAACCTCCCCGATGTTATTATTTTCCACATAACAGAGCAGATAGTCTCCCAATTTAATTCTATTACGTTCTGTCGCGTTTGAACGACAGGACAATAAAGTCGTTTGAGGAGTAGCGACGCGCGCCCGCTCCGACATCGGCGGTACGGTTCGAGTCGGATGTCTAACTCGGCTCCACGTTATTGGAATACGTTGATTCGACTTTATTGTTCTGTTTATTCAGTGAGCTCACATACATTTCGTGTATAACTAAATAAAAAGCGGTAGTAAATCTTGGAATTTTCCAGAAAGTACAACGGAATTAGTCTTTTTTTTCGTTTCTAAGGCCAGTTCAAACTTCAAAACAAAATTTAAAAGTTGTGTTCCAAAATTTTGAAAGATTAATTGTTTTCGGTCATTATAAGCAATTTCAGTTTACTATAGAAAACTGAATTATTTATTATTTAATAATTTTGGCTATTCAAAGAGGCAATGCTGCCAGTCTGCTGGGTACCTTAAGCAATGACAGCTTTCTAAGTTGCAACTTTGAGGAAGTCTATTATTTAAGATAATGTGTAGTTTTAAGTTCGTAAATATTAACGTATGTTTGTACTTTTTTGTTACTAATAAATGTCTACATGTAAAAAAAAATATATACATTGTTTGTGATCCATTTGTTAAACTAATTGAGCTATATAAGGCAATATTTGGACAAAAGTAATAAATATAACAAAATAAATGAGAGAATTGTAATAAGCATTGAATACTTGAACTTATCGGATAATCAAAGTATGATCCTAGCGAACATTGTGGTGCCATTTGGTCTTTTTTACATACATACGTATATCTCGTAGTTATAAATGTCGTATATGTTAGTGAATGTATACTAATAAGAATCGCGTCAGTGATACCTCTGATCGAAATCAAATAATGGCCCATTTCATTTTGACATTTTGAATTTATAATAATGTACTAAGGAAGTATTTTATTTAACACTAGCTGTAACCCGCGACTTCCTCCGCGTGAATATACGATGAAAATATCGTTGTAGTTAATCTTTTTGTAGGGATTATATACACTATATTACATAGTCACGTTGTTGTCAAGGACGCAGATGTAGAGCTGAGAGCGACCAATCATCATCGCTCGTATCTGTGTATGCTTAAAGGAAACATCGTGCTTATGAGTGTGAAAAAATACTGTATTTGCTGGTGCAACTTCTGTGGTTTATTGTTAAAGGAATAGAGATAGATATCAATCGAAAAAATTCCAAGATTTTTTGTGACTTCCTCAAAAACTTATTCTTATTACATGTACAAATATAAACAATTTTTCCAATAAATATATCTATGTATTTCTAAAATTAAAATAAATGCTTGTCGGAAAGACAAGGCAATTTGTGCTCTTGAGACTCAGCTATGAGAAATATGTACCTAATCTTGGAGGAGGAATCAGTAGGCGAACTACTCGATAAAATACCACATTAAGACAATGTTAATTTGCAAACGACAGAAAGTCCTTAGTAACTATTATTGGCTAGGTAATTGGAAATTCAATAATGGCAAATGATCCGTCAGAGAAATGCTAACGCATCAGACGCCGTAGTTTAATAGGCTGCCACCGACGTTCCTTTAGCGCGTATCCCTTCCAAACTAGAAGGCGAGCTTTACCTTAATATAGTCAAAAGAGAGCTTTTTATTATTTCCAACGACGCGGCCTTCCTGGCAACACGCACATCCTCGTAACGTTATTCATCTCAAACTCAAAAAAAGCTGCCGAGCTTCTCTTTTCTCATTCGAAAAGAGATAAAAGAAATGAACACGTCTCTGCAATAAACATCTCTACATGCAACCCTAACCACCTTCACACTAGGTACGCAATGACAAACACCCTAAACACCCTCACACAAATTACACATATAGCACTCTCTACAGAACTGCGCCACACGCTAGGGACTAACATGCAACCAACATAGCATGAGCCAGGCCAGCAACTTGCAGTCAGTCAACAAGATGCTATATAATGTATCTTCATCACACCGTCACGCGCGAGGTACCAACGCGCATTTAGCACGAGGCAAGCCAGCGGCTTGCAGCCAGTCAACGAGATGCTACATCACGTACCTTCAACATCTCATACGCCAAGTGGTCCCGCGATTGCCGTGTCACTCTCGCTTGCTCAAATCTTATCATTCTCCTCATACATTTTCTCCTTTGTATGTGAATGCTTTTGACAGCCTTAGTGTTATCAATAAAACTTTGGAAACAGCCAGTTATATTAAAACGTGACGCGCAAACTTTCAATCCCTTTTCAAGAACACCGCGCGCACGGAGGAGCGCGAGACCTAGCACAGCTCCACGTTTACAATGCCAATGGCAAAAAGACTGGCAATGTCAAACTCACAGTCCCGATCATATATTATATGTAACCTTCTTGGATCAAACAGCCGTACAGGTCGAGACAGTCGCCAAAGAGTTCACACTCAGATATTCACGGTTGAACCCCAACCACCGGGCGATCTGTACTTATAATAATATAATTCATCCATCCCACAAAAGAACAACTATGGCATAAAAATATTATGACCAAATTGACACACAGGTCCGTGGCTCAGTCCAGCCGCTGACGTGTCCCAGGACTCTGATCTCCAACCACACCATGGAATCGAGAAGTGACACTTCGCGAATCGATGTCTATCTCAAGAACTTATTAATTTCTCAAGTACCACAGCCATTGTGTCTCTCGGTTGCTCACAGCCATTGCAAACATGATATAATTTTAGTGCTGACAGATTTCAACACAACCGCACTGTCTGCGATGTACAATTTAACTATGTGACTTACACGGTTCCATCCACGGCGCTAATAAATAAAATTGTACAAATAAGAGACGCTAAATGCCTTTAATGTCCGTTAGTCTTCAGGGTGGTGGAAGTCGGAGATGGCTTCCGACGCCGTAAATCCACAAAACGGAAGATAGATCCATTTATCACCTAACTTTTTTTTAGAATTATATAGTAACAGTATTATGCAAATCAATTAAATACCAATTCCAGTCGGCGAACACAACATAACATGTAAACACGACACGGCAGAATTTTTTTAGCTTCTAAACAAATAAGATAATTGAGATTTACAATTAATATTCCCAGAACTTTTTTTTTTCTTATCACAAAGCGACCAACCCTTTCGTAGACTTCTTCATTACTTAATTCAATTCACATACACAATTACCCACATACCAAGAGAAATAAATTAAACTGGCGCTAAAGGCACTACTAACGCCATCTCTTGGTATCGAGAGACAATAGAAACAATAATATATTTTATTCCTATGTCCTTTAGGTGGTGCATGGGTCATCCCATATATGTATATCCAGGCGCATACTGTATCATTACTAAACAAACTATAAAGGAACCTTGTTACCTTCGTATCAATATTAACAGCGACATACTGAAACTTCATCTTTATTTGTTAATTTTAAACAATAGTTCTAAAACAGTGAAAATGGCTTCAGGCGGCGGCAGACAAAAATCAGAATTTACTTTCAGCCAAAATCGCGTACAGAAAGCAACGACTACATTATAATAATACGCTCTGGTTTTTTCAATAGTTATTCCTTGCACTGTAATAGGAGTCCTCCTTTTCATGATCACAACGTAGCATGTCAGTTGCTATCGGACGATGCGACCTCGGCGATACACAAATGGTATCATTTACGCATTTACATTGTTCACCGAAATACTATTACATATTTCTTTACTCAACATAACGTGACATCCACACGCCCTAGAATCCACACAACCGTACAGTGCAATAATATGTATATGAACCTTTACTTTCCAATAAGTATCATCACACATGATATTATTACAATAAACAAAATAATTATAATGTATTTCAAAACTGTAAAATACGAGGGAACATACCTGTCAATCAGCGTTCATACGCCCTGTCAGTTGCTGTAAAATGCCACTCAAATTTACTTGATTGGCAACTCGCACGCAGGCAAACTCGAAACTCGCAATGTAAAGCAGGTGTGCCTCTTCAAACCACCATTAACTATATTCTGAACCGGGCACGGTGCTGGAAGCCCGCTAGTCCTTCTGACCAAAACCTGTGACATAGGACGCTTGAACCCTTATTATGCATATTATAAAACATCAATATCATATAATGTCATATCATATCGTATCATAAAATCAAATCGATATTTTATACGTTTGGGACACTGATCACAATCTCAATAAAGACTGCAACTGTTGCTATCAAATAGATTATCATAAAACCGTCGTAATATGAACTGAATCGGGAGAATACGAACAATGGTAACAATATGGATAATCATTAATCTCTTGCACATCTACAAATAATTTTCTCACTGCCCATCATTTGTTTACCCCGAATATTCCTCTAAAATATTAAATGGAGGTAACCTCTAATTAACCTTAGACTCAAGGCGGCATTACCACGAGATATTATACATAATTCAATAGGTGCTTGAAATCGCCTACGGGGCGCGGGTTCACCGATATTGCAATAGAATGGGGGCTATCCGCCGATATGACTCTCCAGACAGCTTAGGATAGTCTATATTTATTTTTTTCCGATGGAAACATGGCAGTATGCTTCCCAACTAACCATTCTTCCAAGTACCCACCGCATACAACTGAAACGGTAATCCAAAAAACGTCATGCTACAAGGATAAACGGCGGGATGATGTCAGCAACTTAAAAGAATTCTGTGACAACACTCATGATTATATGATTTACGTACTTTTTAATCATCCAAGGTAGGTATACACTTACTTACGTAGGTAGGCAAGTAAAGCACACTTACGTACCTACATAATTATGCACCACATTATTTTCATGGGAATGGATAGCACCAGTCAGTCGCAGGTGATTGTAGACAGGTATAGGCTATTCCCGCTATTCTATAACACAATCGTAATTTTCTCCAAATGTCCATCTATTAAGTGCCAGATTGTCATACTCCTAAGGACATCATAATGCAAGGAATTCGACCACACCTTTGTTCGTGCCACAAGTGTCTATCAACAAAACTGGAACATCAGAACTGTTCACTAGGATTAGTATTTCGTAGTACCAATTGTATTATTCCAGTCTAAAAGAACTACATATCAAGAAAAATACTTAACAGCAATGAATATCTAAACTAATAATTATGAATCATTTGCAAATTCAAAATCAAGAATCACTCTAACAGTAGACCTCAAAGTCAAAGTCAAATCAGTTTATTTAAGTGAAGCCGATCACAAGGCGCTCTTGAACGCCAGCAAATTTACCCTTCGGTTCGAAAAGAAAACCCAATCAGGTATCACTTATTCATCCTCTTACAATAGATGTACTAAGTTACGACATTTAGAAACCCGGCAAAGAACCCAGCAGAAAAATTCTCAAAGTCATCGTTCAAAACTGTCACTGTTCATGGCGCCCAACCGACCGATGACGGCGGCGTAAGCACTCGCCAGCTCGTCTGATACGAGTTTGTAATAATAATTTTAAATGGTTGTCATTGTGCACAATATTCTTCTTTAAAAAAAAAGTTTTTTTTTCGGTATATATATTTTTAACGTTACCTTTTACCTCGTCGCCATTTGTAGCATTTGTAGTCCGTCTTCTTTGCCCTAACTTAGAAACACTGGCTCGAGAATGTATACGTACAAACGTCACACTGCGTCCACTTTCGCCGCCGACTCTCGTGATACTGACGTATCGATTTGTACATAAACACATGAGATAGTGTATGCACATACCTACATACACTACAACTAGTACGTACGTAGTACAAAATATCAATGTGATTATAAATTGTCGTTTAATAATCGCTCGCTACGACACTGCCATACAGACGTATCATACGATCTCGTGTGTTCCCGTGAACAAAACAAAATTCAACTGCAGTTTGCGGTTATCACAGGCTCGGCCTATCTGACACAGTGCAATCATTGATTCAGAATGAGGAAAAAAGTAGAAAGTACTGTTAGCCCTCGGTAAAGTTCCTCACGTAGCGTTCAACAACTATTTTCATCGACTTATCAACAGATTTGAGTCATGAACATACACACCAACAATCATGGCCCAGTTGCTACCAGAAACTGTAGTGACACATGTCACCCGGGTCATCCTTACATCACCAGCCGCCCATCGTGCCCTGGACAGTAACTCAGACCACAATTACGACTACGCTTGTATGTATCTTGGTCAAAGTAGCCATGGTATGTATGCCATGGTATGCCATAGTAGAGGTACCTTGTCCACTCTCATTGACATCACACGAATCTAATTTGAAGTTCACATTTAGAAAACTTAAATATTAAAAAAATAATTTTAAGCCCAATGTCTTTAAACCTTTGAATGAGGGTTTTAAAGTCATCTAAAACAGTAATTGCTTACCTCCTATTGTTCCGTCATCAAGGTACCAAATATTAAATTTGTAATTTAAATTACAAATATCAGTATGGATAGCCAAACTGAAAATAGCTGGTCCGAGAGATCGCCTTGTTGACAGCCAACTTCGAAATGTAATAAATTATCTTTATATATTAATTTTGAAGGATTGCTGTAAGATTGCCAAAGGTAGGGATATATGTCCGGAACATGCTGTTTTATTTGTGTCAATAAGGTGGATCTATCGACAGAATTAAATGTATATTTTATGTCTCCTTTGAGGAGTACCTCACCTCCATCACGCATCAAGTAAGCACGCTCCGCATGCACAGTCGCTTCACATCCTCTCTTTGAGCTAAAACCTACTTGCATAGGGCAAAAATAGTTTGAACTGGCAGAGAGAATGTGACGGCAACAAATTTTGGAGCAATGCGGCGTATAGTTGCACCTACTGCGATTGGCCTAACGCTACCGTCTTTTTTTTTCAGGGCACATAAAGTAGCACCATACAAGATGTCGGTTATTTCCGGAGGCACTTTACCAGCCAGCATAATGTTTATTAGAGCTGTTAAACTAAATAAGAGTGTCTTACCGGCATCGCCGACAAAGCCAATAATCAAATCTTAATAATATTGTGGCGTTAAGCCATAGAGACCTCCCGCAGAACCGCTTTTAAAAGAATTTATTGCGGCAAGCACATCATCCTCTGTAGCTCGAGTCTACACATCGTTTGGATGTGGGGGATCTGGCAAACAAGACACAGGGGAAGAAGGATGCTTTGATTTCAAAGCGGAAAGAGTCTCGGGAGCATTTGGTGCCATAACATCGCTGGAAAATAAGTAATAAATAAGTGGGCGCTCCTCTTAGATCGCTGTTGCTAATTTTTGTTTCTATTTTTGGAAAACTGACTGAATTGATAGTTTATAAATGGGTCGAACATGAATGCTCGGATCTGAAGAGTTGGAGCACTTATGTTTAATTTTTTTGTGGTAAGGAAATTTTGTCTTTATCATTTTGTTCCAAACATAAAGTATGTGTAAGTCTGACTTAAAGAGAGCAACTGCGAAATTCACTTCACATATTTGTACATTTGTATGAACGTTTATAGATTTATTTACCTAAAATCTAGAGAATACTTCTCAGATAAAAACTAACGTAAATAATTTTTGAAAAATCGTCTACCTTTCAGTGAAAGTTTCGTCGAAATAGGTTCGAAGATAAATCCGGACAATCAAACAGACCGACAAAATTTTAAAAAGGCTCGTTCGAATCTTCAATATATTACCCGAAATCACTGATAGACAATTTTAATATCAATTCAATTCAATTTTATTTACTTTTGTATGTATAATGTACATGTATAGATGTATAGATTTCCAAAGAATAGATATACGAAGGCACAGACAATTTCTGTAAATATTTGTTTTGGAATCGGAAAAGCCTAAAATATTTAATACAATCACGTTTTCAAAAATAATATTTCCGATGTGCAAAACACAATTTCGTTGCTGTTTTAAATTATCATGGATAGATGTCTCTGCTATGTCTGTTTTTGTTATATTAAATTTTGTTATATTAATTTGTTATATTAATGGTAGGTTAACGGATAAACCACTATAAGTTAAACCCACTTTACAGAGGCCCTCAGCTAAAGAGAGCTCATTCAGATCTCAGCTTCCAGACAGCAGATCACGATAGAACGTACTTTAAAGTGCAAGTCTGACTTAAAAAAACGCAACTGTGAAAACTATTTCAGATACTTATAGATTTTTGTGCATATTTATAGATTTATCTTAAGTTCTAGACATTTTTAATTCGCGCGGGAACCCTAAACACTTTCCGAATAAAAAGCAATCTAAATTATTTTTAGGAAAATTCTCCATCTTCTAATGGAAATCTCGCCGAAATCAGCTGTTTCGAAGAATAGCCCGGACAAACAAATAGACAAAAATTTTAAAAACTTGTGTTTGGATCTTGGTTACGCGCAGAAAATTATGTAAGCTTAAGAAAAAGCTTTATTTCGAAATCACAGACAGATACTTTAATTTTATACTACTCTGTCAAGAAAGTACCGGGAAAAGATTTAATAATACACGAAATGTTAGTTATTCATCCAAATTTATTTTATCACCTTCAAAGTATGCTCCTTCAGAAACGATACACTTACGCCAACGAATATCCAATCATCAAAACATTTTTTAAACGCTTTTTCCGGAATTGAATTCAGTGCTCGCCGCGAATTATGTCTTCTACCGAATGAAAACTGGTACCACGAAGTGGTAATTTAAGTTTAGGAAAAAGAAAGAAGTCGGCTAGAGCCATATCTGGTGAATAAGGTGGTTGCTCGATGGTATTTGTTGAATTTTTGGTCAAAAATTCGTTCACAATGATGGCCTTGTGCGAAGGCGCATTATCGTGGTGCAAAATCCAAGAATTTTCTTTCCACAAATCTGGCCTTTTTCGTCGAATTTGCTCTCTTAAACGCCGCATAACGCCCAAATAATATTCTTTATTTACCGTTTGACCTTCGGGCAAGAATTCCGAGCACAGCACCGCGATAGTTAAAGAAAACAGTCAACATGACTTTGACTTTTGATCGACTTTGGCGTGGTTTTTTCGGTTCGGTTCAGTTGGAAGGCGCCACTCCGAAGCTTGTTGACTAGTTTGCATGTCAAACTCGTAAACCCACGTCTCCCCACGTCACCAGTAACAATGCGTTTCATGAATGTTGGGTCGGAATTGCTCGTTCTAGCATGTCCTCAGCGACTTTTATGCGATTGTGTTTTTGAAGAAAATTTAGGTCTTTTGGGACTAGCCGAGGGGCAACATGTTTCATACCCAAGTGATTATTTAAAATGGTACGGATCGACTCGTGAGACACAGAAAGTTCGGCGGCTAAACTTGAATGAGCAGTTTCAGTCACTATTTGCTTCACTTTTGCGATGTTAACTTCAGCTGATGGCCTACCAGAGCGAGGCAAATCTTCCATCACATCTCGACCGCTTTTCAACGCTTTGTACCACTCATAAGCGCCTGTTTTTGATAAAGTCGATTCACCGTAAGCCTTCTGTAACATTTTCAGTGACTCCGAACACGAAATTCCATTGGCGATGCAAAATTTAAGACAAACTTTTTGTTCGGTGTTTTTGTCCATAGTTAAATTCGCAATATACACTAGAATGATATAACTAAAAACAGCACTGTATTTAATCTAAATAACAGATGCAACTCAAACTCTGCGCCAAAATGGAAAACAGTTGTGCCAATCTAGCAACAACAAAAAAACATAAAATTGAATTTGGAACCATAAACAAATCATCCATTCCCGATACTTTCTTGACTGAATGTATATGTATATATATATATATATATATATATCTATACTACTATATAAATCTCTAGCGTCTGTTTGTAATTATAATTTCACTATCAAATTTTGTGATAGATAGTCATTTTATGACTCACTGACTTCGATTCTACCACTTTTAAAATTTTTGTCTGTCTGTCTGTGTGTATGTCCTTTTATAACTGAAGAACGGTTTGACCGATCTTGATAAAAATCAGTACGTAGTAGAAATATGTGGTTGCGCTCATGATAGGCTACTTTTTATTTTTAAATCTGCCCCTAAAGAAGTGAAAAGGGGAGGAAAGTTTGTATGGAAAATGGTAAACCGCTGAACCAATTATGATGAAATTTGGCAAGAAGATAGTTTGATATCAGAGAACAGACATACGCTACTTTTTATAAAAATCTACCCCTAAGAGGGTGAAAAGGGGGATGAAACTTTGTATGGGGAATGTTAAATCTAGGTAATGATTAAATTTGGTGCGGCGGTTGGTGCATTATTTATCGAAAGTACATAGACTACTTTTTTATCAAAAATCTGTGAAACGGGGGACGGGAGGGGGGACGGGAGGGAGTAGTACGAAACTTTGTACGGGAAATGGTAAACCGCTGTACGGATTATGATGACATTTGGCAAGAAGATAGCTTGACATCAGAGAACGGACATAGGCTACTTTTTATAAATAATCTACTAAGAAGGTGAAAATAGGGATGAAACTTTGTATGGGAAACGCTAAAACTTGGTAATGATACAATTTGGTGAGGTGATAAGACTTTTTTTTTATCGAAAATACACAGGCTACTTTTTTAATAAAAAATATGTGAATAGGGGGACGGGAGGGAGAGGGACGAAACTTTTTACGGGAAATGGCTAAAACACTGAACCGATTATGATGACATTTGGCAAGAAGATAGTTTGACATCAGAGAACGGAAATAGGCTACTTTTTATAAAGAATCTACTAAGAAGGTGAAAATGGGGAAGCAAACTTTGTATGGGAAACGCTAAAACTTGGTAATGATACAATTTGGTGAGGTGATAAGACTTTTTTTTCTCGAAAATACACAGACTACTTTTTTTATCAAAAATCTGTGAAAAGATAGACGGGAGGGAGAGGGATAAACTTTGTACGGGAAATGGCTAAACCGCTGAACCGATTGTGATGACATTTGGCAAGAAGATAGTTTGACATCAGAGAAAGGACATAGGCTACTTTTTATAAAAAATCTAGCCCTAAGAGGGTGAAAAGGGGGATGAAACTGTGTATGGGAAACGCTAGAATTTGGTAATAATACCATTCCGTGCGGTGATAAGACTTTTTTTATCAAAAAAAGCATAGGCTTCCCTTTTTTAACAAAAATCTGTGAAAAGAGAGACGGGAGGAAGAAGGACGAAACTTTGTACGGGAAATGCTAAACCGCTGAACTGATTGTGATGTAGTATGGAAATAGTTGGACACCTGGGAACGGATGTAGGTTACTTTTTAATCAAAAAAAACTACCCCTAATGGGGTGAAAATGGGGATGAAACTCTAAATGGGAAATGCTGACCCGCCGAACGAATTATGATATTTGATACAGAGATAGTATGTGCCCGGAGACAGACGTAGGCTAGACGTAGACTTTTTTCAAAAATAATTTTTAAACCTACTATGCACATGTACATCACCTTTTTCCGCGCAGACGAAGTCGCGGGTACAGCTAGTATATTGATAAAAATTAAACTTCAATGTTACAATTAAATAGGGAATAAGTAAGTTTAAGAAAGCGCCTCACTGTAATGTTCAATTTTTAAAATTTTTGTTTTTTTATGCATTCTGACTTTTTGGCGGGAACAGGAGGAGTGAAGTTGTCATTTTTAGTAGATTTTCTTTTTTTTTGCGTTTCTGGGAGCTTTAAAGTACAAAAATGATAGTATGTTGTACGTTAAATCTTTTGCGTGAGCGTGGAAAAATTGGTAAGTCTATTGAACAAACATGTAAAGCTTAAGATTTTCGCGCGCTACGGTCACTTTAATAATGGAAAACGTAATAGGATTTAGAAAATAATATAAGTAGTAGTACCTATAAGTAGGTACTTAAAACAATACTTACTTTCAAGACATGTGGTTAGACCGATGACCTAGTTGCCAATGCTTTAAGAAATTTAAAGTGCGATGCTTGACACTCCGTCCTCTATGACACCTCCTCATGAATACAGCGTGAGGATATGTCTGTATGTATTACAAATATCGTACAGAACCATCTGTGCGTGTCTGTGTGTGTCAAACTCTCACTTGACCACTTTTTCAGTGTTTTGTACGAAAATTGGAAAAACGATATACTCATGAAATCATTTTGGTCTTTGTTTCTCATACACATTTTTCTCAGTCTTTGACATAAACAGTTGTAGCTAATCGTGGCTCAAAAACAGACATGAACTTTAAAAGTAGACTTTAGGCGTTATAGTTTTGTAAAATAAATAGTTATTTCAATATTATTTTCATTTAATTCATGTTTCTTACATCTTTAATTGTTACATGTGTATTCTCACGCTTCACGTATATTTTTATAACTATACAAAATACATTACGTGTATTAAAAAAGACTTCGTTAAAAAACATCTCTCGTATACAGGGAGTGTTTTAATGAATACAAATTACATTTACAAACGTTCTTAATCCAGAAATTAGTTACGTGTCACCCCACAGGCTGGTAGCAAAACCCTTGCTGTGAGTCTACAGCTACCATATTTCGTACAACGAAAATTATTGTACCATAAATTAAGGCTTTGCATTCTATCACTCCTCGTCTGCAGATACCAGTGGCTCATCACTGGTCGGTACTCGAAATTGTTTTAACTAACGTGATTATTACGAACACTTATTTATATTACGTGCACTAATAGATTGTGTGTAAAAGCCGCAGAGTTTCAATTTAATGCAAACTGAATCCTACCACGCTTCGCAGTAGCTGCATTTTTAAATTGAAAGTTGCTCGAATCATTTTCTAAAACTTTCCAGCATAACCCCGTAAAGAGCCAATCGGACTATTGGTATTCAAGTCTATAAGTGACACGCATACTTTATTGTTCTGTTTTAACTATAACGATTACGTTAGATTAAATATGTTGGTTAAAGTAATTTTATATATTACAAAGCGAAAGCGAGCGGTTGCAGAAGCCAAAGAAAAACAAAACTGACTTATGAAGATTAATTTGACAGAGTGTTAGCTGACGAAAGTTGCAAAAGCACTGGCACACCTAGGCGAAAGGGGTTGAGGAGAATGATGCTGTGCTTTTTGCTGTACTTTTTCTCGGTTTCTTCGTGATGGTGGAATAATATTGTGTAATTTGGTAGATAGTATATTGATACTTATTGCGGCATGTTAACGCCATAGCGCGGTGTTGCTCATCTTATGGCATTTTAATAATTTTCTAAACTATTTTTATTAGCTATCTACGTGATATTATTGTAATCTTATTGCAACGACGTGGACATTGATTTGCGTGCAATTTGATTACGGAAATTTTGAGTCAGCATAAGTTAGTACAATGAGGTTTGAGGAGTAGACGTGGGTAACACTGCGCTACGTTGCGTAATTGCGCCAACTCTATTCACTGCGTGATGCTCTGATGTGTTGGCTCACTTTTATCAAATGCGCTGGCACATACACTGCAGCGTGTAATACGCCGCCTACGCCAAAAGCCAGTGGGCGCGGCATGTAGGTGGCACACGTTTTGCACTCACCAGCGCCTACTTGGCGCGTAGCATTTTGCTACGCCATATACAATTTTGAGTTAAAGCGCTAGTGCAGTGAGATGCGTCTGAGCTACTGAGTTGGCGCAAGGAATTTCATACATATGCCTATTGAGGAGGTGTAAGTAGTTTACTGTAAGGATGCTTGGCGCAAATCCTCTCTGCTTCGTTAGGGATACAGCCTAAGTAGTATACCTAACGTATTATATATTTCTTCGAAATAAAGGTGCATAATCCAATTAGATTAAAAATGTTTTTATAGATGCTCCAATCACCAATAATCACATATAACGTCCATCTCACATCTCTAAGATTAAATATTTTATTTTATAACAGTGTAAAATTTACTTTTATACCTATATTACGTAAACACTTCCAAGACAATCTATAAGAAAAACGCAGGCAAACTTGTTTATCTTCTTGTATAAAATATAGAAGTCGGCACAATTATACATAAATACACACATATACTCACGGCGTATCCCTAAAGGTGTAGTCAGAGAGGACGGAACGCCAAGTATCACGATCTTTACAAATTTCTTTCGCGTCCATTAATTTTCTTATATATTTTCGTTTTCGTCAATCTTTCACACATTCTTTCATTGTGCTCGAACTATCTAAGCATTCCTTTCTTCATTTTACGATAACACTATCGTCGAATCATGTCACACTGGGTTAGGGCTTATTATAGGGCTTTTATTGTAAGAAATTAACGCGACGAATCACAACCAATTGCTGTACGGTTCCGCTTTGCCATTTCAAGTGTGTCTGTCATCTGTCTTTGCGGCTAATAGGACCTCGTGCGGGGTTCGTCCACACCGCTACCGCCATCTTACTCGTTAATTGTATTACTAAACAGCAGTGCTTGAAGGTTGAAGGATTGTTTTTCTGTTGTGTAGGTTAAGAAAGCCGGTGAAATTCTTGATACAACAGGCACAATATAGTTCTCAGGAGTGCCAACAAACTTGCTACCTGAAATGCTTTCTTAGTCTCGATATCGTAAATGTTGATAGGCCTCAGTCCACTTACACACCAGGTAGACTTTCTCTTCTCTGTGGTATAAAAGAAGTCCAAATATTTACTGCTAAGTGTTATTTTGTTTTCTGTGTTCCATCGCCCGTATAATGGACTGTTCTGAGGATTTATTGGATATAATGCCCACGGCTACCTAAAACCATCGCATTGCAGGGAATCCTCACGCTTTGGAAACAAATGGTTGCGTACAGTACGGTTTCAAAGAAGCTTTCTCCATTGAACACTGAAGTTGTCGTTATCTCACTGTAGAGGTTTTAAGAGACTACAGTATGGGTTTCTTTAAAAATAGCGTGAATTATTTTTATAACTCATGTGACGCAGGCGTCCATAGAGTTATCCATTTTGTTATTTCATAACAACATAACAGAAATAAGAGGAAATGTAATTTTTACATTTTTTCATTGACTGTATAATATTTTTGGATATACGCGTAATTCTCTATACGAATTATTATGCCTTTATAACAGTATTTAGATTTTTTAATTTTCTCATACCTATAATCTTTTTTCCATTTTTTTTTCGTTTTATATCAATTGAACTATTGGTTTGCAGAAAAAACTGACATTATCATATAACCGCTTAACATCAGGCGGACCGCATGATTTTTTGTCACCTTCGTAGTAAAAAATGAAAGTTAATCGTACCTCCATGCTCTGTTTACCCCGAATGGGGAATTGTGTAACGATATGTTTGCATGTACATATAAATATATGAATATATTGATACTCATAGCTATAGATAAAACAAAATATAGGCTACCTTTTTGAGCGAAGCCAAAATTTAATAACGGGTGATTTTCCTCAGCAGCGTAAAATTATAAACCTTTACCTATAGAGCCTAGTACATATTATTAGGTAGGTATAATAACCCGAATTGGGCTTCTTTACGCCTCATCTAGCGCTCGTTATGCCTCGATCGTAAATCTTCATTCCCCCTCACGCTTCTTTCCCCTCTCGATTGCGTCTTCCACTCGAACCTTTGGATATCACCTATCATAATAAGCGTCTGAAATAGGGTGGTATTCATAAAAATTAATTGCTTATTACACATATAAATAAAAGCAAAATATTATAAAAATGTGATGGCAAAAAATTAGACCTTTTTTATCTTTATCCTGTAAATGTGTCTTTAAAAACTGCTTCAAAATAATTTCAGCAATTAGTTAATTGCAGATAAATGGCAATTCACTTATCACAGAGAAAAATATACACTTTAAAACTTGTAATTTTCTCTTTGCCAAATTGCTACTGTTTGCCTACGACGTCGTAACGTCTTATATTTTAGAATTAAATTATGCTAATTCCACGCACAACAAAGACAGCGTAGTAATGTGCGTATGAAGTCTATAATGATTTTAGTAGAACCTTAATCTTCGAAACTAAGTAATTCGCATTCAAATATATTGAGTACTTATTGATTGAAGGTTATACAGACATAACATAACATAACATAACTTCACGCTGTATCCCCAACGGGGTAGTCAGAGAGGACGGAGCGCCAGGAGTCGCGGTCCTTACACACCTCTTTCGCTTCCTCAAATCTCATCATTCTCCTCACACATTTATACAGACAACGACTAAAAAATATTGATTTTGCATTTACAGAATCCTAATAAGTTTATCACGATCAACAAAAAACGTATAGGTATACTTGTTAAGGTTTTATACAGTTTAAACAGACCTTGGACTATGAAAATGTACCGACACTGCGGAATTTTTTTTAAGTAATAGAATATTAGCAAAGTCATATAGTTAAATGTATAATAAATGTAAGTTAATGTTGACACCGAGAACATAAAATGCTGCCTCAGATGTTTAAAGGTAAAAATGTATTTTCCCTAAATATAACAAGAAAGTGCTTAGATGGTTCAGCCACTTATAAAGAATGGGTGATGAAAGACTGACGAAGAAAATCTACAGAGCGAAAGTGAGAAGTAAAAGAAGCCAAGGAAGACCAAGGCTGACTTATGAAGATCAAATAGCCAGAGTGTTAGCAGACGGAAATGTCAAAAGCACTCGCATACATAGGCGAAAATGTGTGAGGAGAATTATGAGATTTGAGGAAGCGAATGAGGTACGTAAGGACCGCAACGCTTGACGCTCCGTCCACTCTGACTACCCCGTTGGGGATACAGCGTGAAGATGTGTATGTATAACAAGTAAGTGCATTGTTTTCTAAAGCATTCATATTTGTTAAATAGAGAAACGTTTTTCGAATTGAGTTATTATTACATTATTATTTTTGTAAAATCTGGTCGCAAAATAACAGTTAACTTATGTTTACATACACAGACTTCTACATTTCAATAACATTTAATTTTATTCTATGAAAACTTTTCAAGAGCTTTTCTTTCAAAGCAATGTACGTGCCACAGTAGTATAGCGCTTGCAATAAATCAGCGTCGCTGTATATTTATTTAGTGAAGCACTCCCCTAGCCCGCAATCACCCCCGCCCGCCCAAGTCGGCCGCCCGCCCTACGTACGATGCATGAACAAATACACTACGTATGCATATATGTGTGCATATTTAGTACTTACAGACAGAGAAGCACTTATACTTTGGGATTATTACTTACTGTATATAGGTACATATATTTATTTTTATTTCATATTTTCGCCAGCAATAATGTGATTATCATTTATAAATAAATAATATATTTTTATGTAATAATGTTACAAGCTACGTCTTTAATATTGTACACTTTTATGTAATACCAGGTACCTTTGTTAAACTAGGCACTCGTTTTTCCTTCGTGAGAGATAAAGTATGAAGATTTAAAGTACAGTAAAACATACTCGAGAAATGTTATTGAGAAAAAAATGAAAAATAGTCATCAAAATTGAAAAGCAGTTTAGAATATTCCATGTCTTCGTATTTTAATATCAAATAATTGTAAAGATTTCTTTTGTTGAATTCTTTACACAGCAGCATAAATACATATTAAATATATTAAAATTCATCTTCAGAATAATATTGCAAGAAAAAGTGGCATAAGTTTTTGATATCTTTTTATTTCCAATGTCAAAGTCAAATCAATTTATTCAATTGAGCCCGAATTGCAAGGTATTTTTGAACGTCAAATCTACTTTAGTTCTAAAACTGTTTTAATTCCATCCCAATAAAATATCACTTTTAATGTATGTTCTATATCTATGAATGTACGTTTACGTGTGTATAGTATGTATTATATGCAGGTATGTAATTTTATGTAATATAATTTAGAATACTAATAGTTTTTTAATTCAGATTTTTGTAATTATAAATTGTTAGTATACGAAAACACCTATAACTATTTCAATTTAAAATCGTTACTAAAAACACTAATTTATTTTGGAGTTTATTTATATTGAAATGAAAGACAAACAAATTAAAACAGGAATTGTCTCCTAAACCTATTAGCTGAACAAATTGTAAATTTCCAATTTTTCTTTACTTCAAAATATCGCGTTTCGGATAAATAAATACTGTGTCTAGGGGAGTGTGATATTATTTTGTAGTCGGTCGGGCTTCAGGCACGGAACACAATTAACTTGTAAGATTGTCTGCGGAGGCTGCACTCGCATCCCTCGCCCTCCTTCCACCAGTCCTCCCTTCCAAACAAAACATCAATAAACTCAACCATGCAAGACAATTTCTACTGTAACTCCGTGCATTTAAAGCATCGTTTAGAATAACGAAAGTTAAATTTTATGTGCCGCATTTATCTCTTGTAGGTATAGGAGTCCAGTTACCCTTGATTGGTTGTCGTTCCTCTAATCCCTTTTGATCCTTTCCACCCAAAACCTAGCCCTTTTCGACGCTACTCAGTTAACTATTGACATGGTGCCTACCTGTCTGTTATAACGGAAGCTTTAATTGTACGTGTGTGTGAAGAGGGTCACTCTTTTGTTACATACGCCCCACTGTGAAAGTCCATTGAATTACACGATTAGAATTAAAATCACAACGATGTTCATTTATTAGGTACATTAGGCCAAACACACATATTCCAGTAGAGGCGGCGCGGCGTCGGTGGCGAGGTGGCGTCGAGGCATAGTTCTTTCCATAGAATCAAATGTAACTGAGCTCAGTGATCAAGAACTGAGACAATAATTCAAGCTTACAGTGAGCGTTTTAACTTACACTACCAATTAAAGTTTCAATAAATTTTAAATTAAATAGTTAACTGGTAAAGCTGTCTTTAACCCCTTTTACTACGAATTAGTGGGTAAAATATGGGTGAAACAGAATGGCGTCCGCTGTATGTATTTATTACTATACAGAATTGTTGAGTTTGCTTCTGAATATAGTTACCTGCATAAGTTACATACGAGTATATTATACAGGTAAGTAGTTTCATAAAAATTAAATAGCACTCTTTCCTTTTGTTCTAGCTTTCGGCCATAGGATCTCTTCAAATGCAATAAAAGTTTAACCTGTAACCACTAGTTATTTTCCAAACGAATTCCGTTAGGTAACAGATAAATGATCTTCAGTACGTTTACAAAATGACTGAACTTTAATATGCAGCAATTTGTTTCGCGTTTTTGAATGCAGGTGGATCAAAATTTTAGCGGTTTTGTAAAACAACATCAAATGGAACGTTGGATTATAGATTTTAGTTCCAAATTTTTACTCTTTCACAAACAACAATTGCGTTTGAAGCAGACAGTAAGTGTACAAATAGATGTGCATAATTTAAGAAAAGAGTAGTAAAAGTATTAAAGTTTTTGTAGCTCTAAGTACCATTCCAGTTTGATATGCGTTAATAAACATACATACATATCTTCACGCCGTATCTTCCCCAGTCAGAGAGGACGGAGCGCCAAGCGTCGCGGTACTTACATACTTCTTTCGCTTCCTCAAATCTCATCAAATAATAAACAATTAAAAAGAAATAAATAAATAAATAATAAACAAGCGTTAATAAACAATTCAACAATCCTCGTTAGATTATTGTGTAGCTGAATAATTTAGTAGAATTGGTCAAATTAATGCTTAGTTACCTAATACAATACATAAATAACTATCCAGTAAAAACATTTAATTTCATTTACATTATATCTTCTGTAACGGTGATTACTTATCGTGGTCACCCTACGCCGAAGACTAATTCAGATGCACTAAATAATTTTACATTATGATTGTAGAAAATAACGTAATGACAATCTAGAGGAATGTCATCGAGCTGTTATTGGAAGTAGGAGGTACTCTTTGAAAGTACTCCGGTTTCAAAAATTCTTGCACCAATATTTAGAATGGACCTTTAGGGTGGACAAAGTCGCGAGCAACAGCTAGTAACTATTAAACAAAAGAGAAAAAGTTATATACTTTTTGCACTATGTAAGGTGTAATACACTGTACTGTTTATTGTTTGGTCACTGGCCATTGTGAAATTTTAGATTAAATGCTAATATTTTATGTGTATTAGTTTACAATGGCTTTTTTTAATGAAGTCCAAGTGATTTTTATATGTAAGTTATTTTAGTAAAAAATACAATAAAGTTTTTAATAATAAAAAAAAAAGAAAAAAACATCTATTTCCATATCGTAGAATAAGTTTTATATGTCCATGCCCCGATGGCTTCATAAAAACGATTGATTATGTGCGAGCTCAACACACGCACCAAGGATTATATTACGTATTTTACGATATTTTTTTATGTAATGGTTTCTTAAATCTAATTTCTGGGAAATTTGTACCTAGGACCTTAGTTACATTTTTTCTGCAAACTTTAGGCGATGGTCTTCATTGCCTAAGTATTAAAAAATTTGGCGATTTTTTTTTAAATTTCATCTACTAAAAGTTTTATATTCAGTCGTTTTGTATGAAAAATTTAAAAAACTCGTTAATTTCACTTTTTTTATTCATAAAATTGTTTAACTTCATGGATGGAGGCACTCTTTTTCGGAAGAACAATCAATTAAATTAATTTTATATGGAAATTTGAAGATCAATATTAGGTAAAGACATGATTTATTATCCTTTCATATTTTTTTCGTTTTTTATTGTACATTTATAACACATAAAGGTGCGTTATACGTAATATAATAAAATAGACTGTAAAATTTGATTACTTTTAATATAATAAAATTTTACAAGTAAAGCGTCGTCGCACGTTTAATATTGGCCTTTGGGGCTGAGTGATAATTGTGTCAGTTTTAACGAATCAACAATACTAATAGTTCAGCTACGCCTCTATTCGTGAACACATACAATCGACAATGAATCACGATACTGTAATATGTAATCACGTCTCCTTCTATTCATATTGTATACATATAGTTCTGACTGTAAAAATAATATCTGTTTTGCTAACGAGACACCTGCACTTAGCCAATGATTTTATCGCATTATAAAACCTTAGCTCGTGATGGTATGACGTCTGTTGGTAGACAAATATCATAACCCAAGGGATAAGGTATCTACGCATTTGAAGGCAAGTAACAAACTGCGATAACACAGTGCGCTATTTTGTGAGAGAGCTCTTGCTTCACATAGTTTATAAAAACATGTTCTTTTTATACAGGTACCGATTGTGTGATCCTAAGCTAAGTATTAGACCACACGGCGAACAGGCGGAGTATCCATTAGAATCCATACTCTAATTTAAGCTAGAACAGTTGATATCCAAATAGACTATACCGGGTATCGAATTTGGGACTCACGATTCCCATTACAAGAACCATATGCATTCTAAAAGGCAAGCCAAAGTTTCTTTTGTTTTATATGGTTAATATTTTATTAAGCACTGGCTGATGGCCGCGACTTCGTCCGCGTTTTTTTCTTTAATTAACTTATGTTCTTCCCCAGAATTCGAGCTATCTCCATACTAAATTTCATGGCAATCGGATGAACAATATTATGGCAGCCCATAAAATACGAACAAACAAACATTGATTTTTATATATTAGATTTATGAGCTTTATAGATATTCACGAGTTACCGTTTCTACGAACTGTTTATTAATTATGAAGTGTGATTTTCTACAGAGAAAGTTTCTTAAAAACGTATTTAAAAAACTAGTCTTAGAAAAATTAAGATCATTTTATATTTATCTAAACATATACTGACTCACTCATCACCAAGATAAATAATTTTTTATGTACTCTTTGTATATAAAGCTAGATGCACATGTAAATACTAATTAATTACACAGATTTAACATGCGTAATTATATTAATATACACGTACATAGTTACTAATAATAATTATTTATCCAACATTGACGACTTTCTTTTCTAATTTAATTTATTTTATTTTATAGTATTTAATTTTTTCACTTGAGAATGGCTCGGCCGATTAGACCGATTTCTCTTTTGTAGTTTCGTAATTGTCAGAACAAGGTTTGTATGAGAGAAGGTTATGAGAAAACACACCGGAAAAGTCTGGAATTTAGATGTTGTTTTCTTATGATAATCTCAATTAAAAAATTGATGTGTTGCAAACATTTATGGCAGCATCCCACTGGAGCGAAGCCGGGGCACATCGTTAGTAATTATACAGAAATAACAGAAATATGTGCTTTTAAATTGAATTGAATTGAAATTATCGCTACCACCATCTTACCAACTAATCTTGTCGTCAAACAGTAGAGCCTGCGCTGTTGTGTTTCTATGTGGAGGGTAAGACAGCTGGTGAAACTGGCACAAGAGGTACAACGTCTTAGTCCGCAAGGGGTGCCAATGCATTTGTAATTTACAGTGGTTTCTTAATTTTTATATCGTAAATCTTTGTGGGCCTAAATCCATTCACCGTCAGGTGGGCTGAGGGTCTGTCTTCTTCTCTGTAGTATAAAAAAAAGATAAAATGAATGTTAAAAGAAAAAAACGTGTGCCGTCAAAGGATTCCCGTCAGGAACGAATTTCTTAAGCTGCAGTTTTCATTTCTTAAAACTTAATTGCAATAATGAGACAATAAAACTCACGTATGATTTAAACAAAAACAAAAAACTATGTTTCAACAAAATTTCCTCATGTAAAGTAACGAGGTTATACAGCCGGTCGCGCACACTGCTCGTCTGCTCGAATCACGATACTCACACGCTCACACACTCGTCTGTAATAGAGAGAGACAGAAAGATCACTGTGAATCTATGTACAGAGCTGACGAACCCCGAATGGAGGGAGCAAAAGGCTTTTACGTTACGTGACGATTTCTACCGACTCACACCTTCCACAAGTCACGTTAAGGAACTTGTTCCAATTAGAAAAAGATAAATTAAACTGTAATTATTTTCCCACTCTCATAATCAATCTTATTTAAGTTGAACGAATGCATACAGCTATTCAATAATCAATAGGCTAAATGACTATTTCTTAACGATTTAGTTGAAAGATAGGTTTAGTAATTATAAACAAAACTGTGAAAAATCATTCGAAATACAATGAAAAATATAAGTTATTCGTTTGTAAACTTTAGTAAAAACACAGTGGGGATTAGTTCCGTCTCTGTACAATATTATTTTCACATTGTGGCGTCACAGCCGCGTAACGCTATCTCCCTCTAGCTCATCTCCATTCTGTTCCCACTACAGAAGTTTAAAACCCAATAACTCGGTTTCTGCTAATGAATGTCAATTACTTTTATCTCAGTAGTATTCAAAATGTTCAATTATTTTAATACAATGTATAAAATATACCACATTTAAGAGCAGTCGTCTAGCCTATTATTATATATGGAAATAAATTAACTTGGTAATTAATAATGGGTTTTACGAATACTAACTTAAAATCTAACGCCTGAACAAACGGAAACCTCTCATCTTCGATGAAAGAAAAAAAATTAACCATTTTAAGATCACTCATGCGTCCGCCTGTGCGTGTGTTACAGTTGATATTTTACAAAGCTATGTATTAACAGAAATTTAACATAGTGATACATTTTATATTGCACTAGCTAAACTTTTAAAAAATTCATAGAAGTTCATAGAAGACGTGGCCAATTAGGTACTCAAACTCTAGTAGACCCTTGGTTCACCCTACCTCCACCCTACCACCTACCACCCTATACTACTGGATCTTCGATCCGATTCGAATCTTAAAAAAACCATAGAATTTGAACTTGAAATTTACAGTAGACGTAACAAAAGTCCTAACTTTTACAGATCTCCAGAAATTAAGTTTAAAGATTTACCATTCTATACAAATCGCACGGGACCCTCTATTCTTAAACCGAGTTTGCGCTTGACCAATTCTTTAAATATGTATCATACTTATTGCATACATACACATATCCGAAGTAAAGATGTCATTTATTGCGTATAATGCATAAATGTAAGAGCGAGTCTACAATTTTGTAGACTGGCTCTCTTTTTCCCTTCAGGGGCCTTTTTCCCTTTTGTGAAAAAGATATAGAGTAAAAAAAGTTATACTGCTTTATAATTAAACATTATACGTGAGAATCAATCCTCGCTGACTACCCCGTTAGAGATACAGCGTGAGGATTGGTATGTTATGTATGTATAATTAGACATTAGACAGATCTGTAAGGAGAGTAATTTAAAATGTAAAATACGTCATCTATTAACTAGATAATTATATATCTATTGAAGCAGACCTACGCGCGAAGTGGTTCAGGAATAAAAAACAACATTAAGTAATGTTTGCTACCATAAAGATAAAATGTGACGCTTACCTGCAGTCGGCCACCACACGTGCTTATGTATCTAAGTAACGATGAGACGAACAAATAGTACAACGTGCTCTGATTAAACAAATAATAAAAATTCGGCATTGACTTTTTGATAATAACAGACAAATAAGACGCCAGCACGCCGCCGGCTGACGACCTTTGACGTCAGTGCCTGTGAAGTTATCGCAATTAATATTCACAAGTACTGTTGATGACAAACAGTGACTAAATTATTAGCTTCAGTTTTAAGACTACAAATAACTTATCAATAACAAAACCCAGCAAAGAGCACTTCGGTTAGCACTATAAAATAATTTGAAAGGAGTCGGGTCCAAAATACCTATTATTCCCTTTTTTGTTTTCACTTTACTATTGAATTACCAATTTATGTCTCCGTCTAAATTTCAGTTACATAAGACAGTTAAACGTAATGAAACTATATCGTTATAATCATTGTGGCTAACGATGTTAAAACAGTTAAAGAACGATTATTTGATACGATAAAATTGGATCCTACACAACATCGAAGCATTATGATTATCTGATCATTATGCTTCGAGAACGTATGTACAAGAGGTGTCTCTTAGTACATTCAGACTCGGGACAATCTTTTCGTAAATTGACCCGACAAGGAATTGAAACTAGAGCCTTCCATGCTAGGATGCAACATCTAAGCCTCTGCGTCATCGAGGTCGTCAAAATATAAAACATTAATTTATAAAATATTAAAGAAAATGTGCTGTCGATCGCGTTAAAAAATTGTATACGTAAGGATATGATTTTTTCTACTGTAAATTCTAGTTTTCGAAAATGTCTGGAAATATTCCGTAAGATGTATTTGAAAAAAAAAATCTTTTTATTAGTTTAGGTCTGTGATTCTCAAACACTGTGCCGCGGCACTTTTGTGTACCGCAAAATTCTTAGTGTGCCGCCAAATTTTAGAAATGTATATACTAAAAATTGTAATGCTATTTTTTATTATTTGTAAATAATCCCTTAATAAACGTACTGTTGTTTTTGTAGTACATATTATTTTATTTTACATTCAAAATTATTATCATAAACTATTTTACACAGTGTATTATAGGTAAGTAAACAACTTTTAACTTATCTTTTTCTTTGTATGACGCCAAAGTTTGAAATCGTTAAAAGTGTGCCGCGACAAAAAAAGATTGAGAATCGCTGGTTTAGGTACAACTAACGTAACGTCTGCTAAGAATAACGTTTAAGTTTAATTAGATGATAATATATCACTACAACACAGAAGGTATTGCTTAATATAGACGGCAACTAAAACCATGCGTATCACATTTAAACATACTTTGAAACTAATGCGATAGATTCACAATTCAAACACTATGAGCCAGAATTGAATTTTCGGGCCAAATATGGTAACACTAAATTACAAAATCACTTTAATATAAGAAAATATTGTATGTAAATCGTATCAACACGGCGGTGGACAAATACACTGTGCTTATTTATTGCGTAAGCACAGTTTACTAAGTATTAAAATCACCTCAAAAATCGAACGTAATAAGTACCATATTATAAAGTCTATTATTATCAGTCAATTGTCAGACATTCTGGCGATGCTAGAATATCACGTTTTCGTGTTGTTTTACTATTGTGAGCCATCTATGCTGGTCCTTAAAACATATCGGACAATGTAATGGAAACCGACTCGTTACATCTACTTCACCGATCTTCACTATCTTTCTTCATTATTTTAATACATCGATGATTGATTGAGAATGAGTGAATTCGGCTTTATTATGACAGAGCTCTAATAACCTTGTGTGCTTTTGAATAATGCAAACTAATTTTGGTTAATCGAAGTTAGTTTTTTTACAAACGGAAAGTAAGAGACGATGAAAGCAAATACAAATGACGATTTGTTTATAAAATGAATACAATATTTTTTTTAACAGTTACTATCCCCACTGTTAAGCACAGACAGGTTATTCCACGACTTCACAGCCTTCGATATTTTGTATCATTATAAGTCTGACGTATTTAGAAAATAGTAAATTAAGTTAAAAAAATTTCTAAGATTAACATTTTCGCTGTGCCGATCTTTATTAAAATAAACCAGGAGAAATCCGGAAGATCGTTAGTCGCTCAGCGTTAGTCCGCCAAAGCCCACCAAAAGGAGCAAAGAATCGAAAAGCGATACCAACTAATCCGACTAATCGCGGGCCAATTGAAAAATAAAAATGTAGATGGCGGAATGATTCCATTTGGAGCCAAAACGATGCGACAAAATAATAAAAAAGGTATGGGTGGAACTGAATGGGCTGCCCTCGGTGGCTCGGCGGCCGAAGGCTAATATTGAAAGCAAATCCTCGACTAAATCCTTAAAGCTGGCTAGCGCCGAGCACCTGGAAACTGTGTGTTTGCGCCGCGCCGCCCGCTTGATAATCATTTGTTGGATTATTGTATACTTTCCGCTTAATGTCGCCGATTTCCGTGGATCAATTGTTTGCAATTTGTTGTTCAGAGTTTTGACCCCGAACATTTGAATTTTGAGAGGATTTAAAAGCCTTTTTTTGCGTTTGTTTTATGTATTTCAAATTAACGGCTGTTAATTTACAAATATCTGTAATTACCTGATGCACCTATTTCTGTTTAATAGGTATGTTGGTGCAATGTAATTTTATTCCCGGTATTATAATAAATTGCAGTCTATAAAATAATGCAAAAATAATTATACTACACACACATCATCACGCTGTATCTCTAATAGGGTAATCAGAGATGATGTATCGCGGTCTTTACTTCTTTCACCTCTTCAAATCTCATCATTCTCTTCACAGACTCTCAGACTCCTCACAGACAGAAAGTGTGCAAAGTATAACTATGCGAGTGCTTGGTTATTTGGTTATTTGATCTTCGTAAGTTAGCCTTGGTCTTCCTTGGCTTCTCCTACCATACACTTTCGTTGTATTACATTTTTTACAATAATTTATTACAGAAATCAAAAAACTTATGAACATGTAACATGCATCTAATTTTCGGAATTCGTTTAACATCAGATAAGTATTTTACTACGGTAATAAGATATTTATTCCTCATATAGTACCTAAAATTATAAACTGACTATTAAATATATATAAATAAATAATGATAAATTCTTAGGTATTGACCAGAAATAATATGATTGCCATCTACGCCACGCTACGCCGTACGACGCAATCGTGCGCTCGTAGCTAGTCTACGGGCAGCGTTATTAGAGCAACGCAATGTACCTTTTGCCGATTCTGTGGCAGTCGTCATTTCTAGCGGTAAAACGAAAGTTATTCCCAATTACATTTTGAAATGTAATTTGTACTAAGCTTCGTGAAGTGCTTTGTCTATTGTACATCATGTCGATAACATTATAATACACTTTACTGCACCAGTACAGAACATACAGAGTAAAAAAGAAAAATCAGCCTTATCGCTAAAGCAATTTCTTCCAGGCAACCTTTAGATAAAGAAGAAATAGCATACGGAGAACCCGCTGAGTGGTGCGAAAATATAAATTATTAATGAATATACATATAGGTACATGGACTTTTTAACGGGAACGGCAGAAATGAGGTTGTCATTTTATTTAGGTTTTCTATTTTTTTACATTTTTGAGAGTTTTAAAGTACAAAGGTGATAGTATATTGTGTTTTTAAGTTCTGTATATGTGAAAAGAATGGAGTAGATCTAAATAAATATGTGTAGCTGAAGTTCTCGCGTTCTTCCAAGAAGTCCTATAAAACTTCATTAAAACCTACTATCACTTTACTGGAGGAGTTTTACGATAAGAAAAAACGAATTTACTTGTGATTCTACTTATTAATACGTGACAATGGCAAATGTACTAAACTGAGCGCCATGCCATAAAGAATGACAAAAAATATACATATACATTTATTTCAAATATAATATGAATAGTATGTAATTACTAATAATGATGAATTATTAACAAAAGACACAGTTAATGAAAGACATAGCTTGCATTTAATTGCACCTTACGTGCACTTACGATAACGTGTGTCGTTAACGTGAGCCGAACTTAATATGTTGAATTGTAATAACAATGACAATAACTTTTTATTGACAGGCAGAACCCAAATATCAGTAAATAATAGGTATATTACAATAAATTGGCAATAAAATAAAATTAAATCTTATTATGTTACTTGTAATTAATTAGAGCAACGCAAAGTGAAAGTATGATAAATGCAGTAGAAATGCGATCTCTTAGAAATATGTGCGGTGTCACTCTTGCGGACAGGATAAGCAATGCAGAGAAACGCAGTATAGCAGTGTAGGGTTGCACGACAGTGTTATTTTAAAAATGAAGAAAGGAATGCTTAGGTGGTTCGAACGTATAGAAAGAATGAATGATGAAAGACTGAAGAAGAAAATCTACAGTAAAAGAAGCCAAGGAAGACCAAGGCTGACTTATGAAGATCAAATAGCCACAGTGTTAGCGGACGGCAATGTTAAAAGCACTCGCATACCTAGGCGAAAATGTGTGAGGAGAATGATGAGATTTGAGGAAGCGAAAGAAGTATGTAAGGACCGCGATGCTTGGCGCTCCGTCCTCTCTGACTATCCCGTTCGGGACACAGCGTGAAGATATGTATGTATGTAAAATTAAATTTATTCCCAATTTCATTTTAAAAGCAATTTGTACTAAATTTCATAAAGTGCTTTGTCTTTTGTACATCATGTAGATAACGTGTGTCGTTAACGTGAGCCGAATTTAATATGTTGAATTGTAATAATAATAATAACAATAAGTTTTTATTGACAGGCAGAACCCAAATATCAGAAAGAAACAATAGGCATATTACAATAAATTGACAATAAAATAAAATGAAATAAACAAACCAAATAATCATAAAATCTTATCACGTTACTTGTAGTTAATTATTGGTTTTAAAATTGTAGTTTCTTTTCTAATGTAAAATTTTTGTTGGAGAGACAAACAAAACAAAGCATAATATGGAAACATTTCTAAGTGTAAAATGTAAAATTAAAACTAAGTGTAAAGTGTAAAATGAATGTAATATCCTATGATAACGTGTATATGTATCTACAATATATACACGTTTGATTTTCAATATTTCAAAGAGATCAATACTGATAATTTTTTATCTGGATTACGTTATTTGAAATATCTGTGTTTTGATATGGTACTTGTTACTTGATGACCATTACACAAGAATTCCACTTAGTTAAATTCTTTCTTAGAATTTTTTCATATCTTTATTTCTTTTATGAAAATTTCTACACCTATGACTATTATGTAGAGATTAAACCACCATACATACATACAGATCTTCACGCTGTGTCCCTAACGGGGTAGTCAGAGAGGACGGAGCGCCAAGCGTAACGATCCTTACATATTTCTTTCGCTTCCTCAAATCTCATCATTCTCGTCACACAATTTCGCCTAGGTATGCGAGTAAACCACCATCATGCATTATAATTTTTCACAATAATGATGATTCAGTTTTAAGAGCAAGCTGCCAAAATCAGTTTCTTGCGTAGGCTCCGCTTTCACACTCCGCCTCCTGAACGCGACATACATCGTTATAACTGGTAAATTAATTCATATAATAAAATTTGCTTTAGCCATTATTTAGTAAACTGCATTGTCTTCCTGTTAGCCGCAATTTTATGTAACTTACTCAAGTAATTTAAGAGAAATATTTAAAATACTCTTGTAGAAAAAAAAAGTAATGAACGAAAATACATAAATTGCGTTATGGTTTTAGGCACTCGATAGAAAAATATATAAAGAAATATATATTTAAATTTCACATTCATTAAGCGTGTGCCCGCCTCAGCAAACTTATTTTAAAACGCTCAAAATTTTGGCAGCCGGGTCTTAATGCATTGAATTCTTTATGCAATTTTTGGTCTGTAAACATTGTAAAGACATATTCAATCACATTGAAAAGAACTTTATACTGTTGTAGTTGACATTGATACACTGTAAAGCTAAACCTACATATAAACATGTGTTAGATTTTCTTGAATTTTTTTTATAAAATGTTGGATATTTTTTATTGATAAAAATAAAAAAATATATTTAATTGTAATAATTATGTTACAATAAAATGAAGAAGTCTCCGACATCCAAATTTGTGACTACTGTATACCTTGTAATATATTCTCTCAAAAATCTATATGTTAATACGTGAAGCGAACACTTTGGTTCCCTTTTTAAGAATATTGCTTTTTTAAAAAAAAAAGTGAAATTTGGTACACTTTGAGAGGACAGCAGAAAGCTAACATTTTTATGTAATATGTGTTACAAATAAGTACATTAAATTAAATTAAATAAAACGTTCATCGTTTTCGTTCACACTGCCAATGTCAATCCAAGTGACTCCTTGGATCAAACAGTCGCACAGAGTAGATTGTCGCCAGAGTTTATATTATAAGTTTATATTTATGGTCGAATTTCGACCACAGGCGACCTCTAATATGTGATAAAATTAATAAGTTGTTATGTAATATATACCTAATTTAAATAAAACAATTTATAAAAACTGTTCTATTTTGTGTGCGTGAGTTAATTCAAAATAAAACAACGAAATTGCTCGGTGATATTTTTTATTATGACTAGAGGTTTTGTAAATTACAAAACAATATTTCTTTAAGTATAAATACAAAACAATTTAACTAACTGTCGTATTCAAACATCAGATATTTCGATTGATATGTATAAAATGAAAACCTCGTACGGTCATATTATGTATTAATCATTATCATTTATCGGTATATTTACAATTTTTTATTATTTAGGAGTCCTTCATTGATAGGCAGGCACACGGAAGTACATATGAAGGTATCTATCATGTACTTAATAAACGAAACGTAGTTAAAATATTAAATCTAAATAATACAAATATTTTACATATATTTACACTTCCTGGCACTGATAAGGTAAATAAATAATATGTATGTAATAAATAATGAGATCCAAGTTATTTAATCTCATTTCAAGGCGCTTATTTTAATAGCGTTTAGTGGAATAATTTGAACGGGTAAATATAGATTAATTCCTTTTTATTAAATTTGCAATAATTACATAGTATAAACGAATTTTGTAATAAATAAGCTATTAATCTCATTAATTATTTGAATATACTTTATATGACCTGAATAATGTTTAATTAAATATTGAAGTTTAAAATTTTACAATATCTCCAATATCTCTTCTTAAACATTGATTTCATGATTACATTAAAAAAAATGTTAAATAGTTTTGTCGTATCATCTTTATACCGTGATAATATTATGACACATATCGAATAAAAACTTAAATGGTATTTAAAAAACAAAAATCAAAACATACTGCTTTGTATAGGATTACCATTCAAAGATTCTTTAATTTCATTATTATTACAATACAAAAACGAACTTCAACAATGCATTCTTAGAAATTAATAAATGCTGTTATGATTAACAATAAATATAACTCGTTGAAATTTCATCAATTACCTACACTCTAATTTAAATTAGAGGCAAGATTGAAAAATAAGTAAAACTATAGTTTTTCTGCTCGATTTAATCTGTAAATCGAATTACAAATTTGAGTTGAAAATGACAACATCGCGAACAGAAAGTTAAAAAAAACGAAAAAGTTCGTATTTTGCAGTACTGTGTTTGTAGAACGTACTGTGAATTTTTTAAACAACATTTTTGTTATTAATGTCGCTTATGAAATGCATTCTAAGGAAAATTCAGTAACAATGAAACTTATTAAGATTTGATACTTAATTATTATATATTCATAACATATTAAAATATATCTGCGGGAATACAACAAACTGTAGTTTTGTTTATAGACGAATCAACGCCCAAATCTGCAAAATCTTCTTTGATAGTTTTCATTCGAAATCAAACCTTGACAATTACTTGAATAAATTCTAAAACTTCGTTAGAATAACTGATGAATTTCTTTAATAATCATAACAATGGTCTACAAATGATCTATGAGTTCTGTATTAAGACGAACAAAACTTTTTATGTAAAACAAAACAACGTCGATATTGCGATAAATTAATAATACTATCTCAACACTAAATATTATTCACAAAATATTAAAATACGGTCACTGGATACGTAAACGACCAGAATAAGTTAACTAATTTATATATACGTAATATTTACAATTTATTAGCTACGCACTTAAGAATATTTCTTAATTATACTAAGTACATTTTAAGCTTGTAAAAATTGCACACATCGCTTTGGTATACGTAAGTACATACATAGCTACATATTTACAAATTACATACATGAATATTAATAGAAATCGTTAAGTTTTATTGCCCGAAGTTTCATAACATTTAGCTACAAAATTCACAACACACCGTACTCTTTCCGCTAAAATGTTAGGGACCGTGTTATATCTGCACAGATATTATATTTATCACAAATACACACACAATAGCCGCATAACTGAACATCGCGTGTACATTTGTTAAAAATTATTATCTGTGTGCATCTATCTGTATGCACACATTTGCTTTAATTATTGCATTGATATTTATGAACCTCGTAATATAGTATATAAGTATCCATGCAAAAATTATTTATCTAAGTGCATATTTTTTAAGGTTCACGCAGACTGGAACGCAATGCAGGAATAAGATTTTTTTCTTGATAAAATATTTTAAACCTCGGAGATTTGATATGAATGCTTCATGTAGTCTTTTGATCTAAAATCGACGTTTTACGTTAAAGAAACTGTAGTATTTAAAACAAGTGAAAAAATCTCATAACGAAACTGCTGTTATGAACTCTTCTAAATAACTATTCATAATCGGAACTATTAATAAATAATGTACAAAATATTGAATTTATTCTTACTTTGCGCAGCACGATCATATAACATTTGTTCAAATAAAAAGCAGTTGCTGGTCTGTTCCTTGTTACAAAAAATATTCATTTTATCAAGAAAAAATATTTTTCCGTATTAATAATGCTCATAATTGATCTTGGTCTTGACTTAAACAAAATGCAAGACCGCGTCATGGCCGTCCAGTGTGCGTCGGTCCTTAGAAGGCGGGTTCAGTCGAACCAGTCCCAGAGGTGCCTGTAGAGGCCGTGCGGGCCGGCGGGGGGAGTCGCGGGGCGCGCGGGCGGCGGCGACTAGGAGGCGCGCGCGACGGCCAGCAGCGGCGGCGAGCGCGCCTCGTCGCGGCCGCGCGCCTCCTCTCAGAGCACGCGGTCCGCCACCACGCCGCCGGCCGCGTACTGGCACGCCGACAGCGGCGCCGAGCCGGCGCGCGACACGGGCGACACCCCGCCGTACCCGCCGCCGAACCCCGACGAGTGCTGCTTCGCCTTTAACCGCAGCGACGCTATCGACGACGACATCGCCGGACAAGGCTCCGCTCTATACATGCTGTATGGATTCGGTGGCGCGGTGTACGGACAAGGCGCGACGCCAGTGCCGACACCGGCCGAACCCGCCACTCCAGCCATCGACCCGCCTCCGACACCACCCATCGACGTCGCCGTGTTGAAGCAATTGACGGAGCCTTGGTGATGACTCGCCGGCACTACGGACCCGAGTGGATTTACCGGCCAAGGAAAACTTTTCGTTCCTAGCGGACTGGGCACTTTTGCTGCCCAATTGTTGTAAGGGTACGATGAATAAAGGTCCGTATCAGGGAAGGGCTGCATGAGCCCGTTGAATTGTGTGCTGAATCCGTTCTTGAAGTCTGCCGCAGCCGCTGCGGCTGCATTCATTGCGTTCCTTTCGCGTTTCCGCCATTTCGCTCTCCGATTTTTAAACCATACCTGTAACAATAAAAATTACGTTTATGTAGTGTTTTCTGTTGAATGTTATGTGTGGTTACCTTATATTCAAGTGTGATGATTCTTTTATGAGAAACAACGACACGTTTAAAAAGAATATTCTCTTTCAGGAATATTTACATAAACTTATATCCGTAAAAAGTACGAACTAAAAATGTGACGGTTGCGACATACATATTCATATATATTATGTATATTTATATATCTATTGTGATACTCTTATTTTAAAGCCTAATAATGTTAAATTTTTGGAGTAGGTACATACTTTGTCATTCTTGTCTCAAACGAGTGATGTACATTACACTTATGTCAAATTACAAAATTGTGTTGCAGGCGTCGTCATTTCAAGTGATCATTCCGATCTTTGACTATCTCGTAAGCATAATTTTATGAAAAAATATAGTAATAAATACATAGAGGCGACAGAACTTTTAACGAGATTCAGAATCTGAACACGAGCAGAGTTGCGTAGCTATTAACTTTACTCATTACAAAGTTGACAGAGCGACACCGACTGGTGTATTCGGGCCACGTAGTGCTCCCGGCCGCAGGCAACGACCCGTCTAATTGCGGCAGTAGAATGAAGATAAACGAGCGTTGCGATTGGCCGAGACGGGGGCACCACTCGCCGCGACTTCGGGGTACAATAAATGAGTGGTTATAGAAGCCAGGCCAGCCTTCCGTGAATCGATGTTGTTGTTTCGAGAGGCGGGTGGTGATAAGTCGCCGTGAGCGTAGATAACGCGCCCGGTGATGTATGGCGCACGTCCGTCACCATCGATCGCGCGACGACACGATAAATTGCGCAATCCACGTACCGACTGCAATAAATATTGCGTCGGTGTCGGTATTTGTCTCACTCAGTGCGGGCTCAGCCAGCCGAAACGGTAAATAATACCCTCTTTCCTCGGTTAAGTGAACATAAACGCTCGTTTCCACCCCATATACGTCGTTTATTTTTTGAAACATAAATTTCGCAAATTCGCATGAACGTATGTTTTGTACAGGTGAACCAAGGATTACCTGTTTCAAGATCTAATTCAGAGAATTGGAGGACAATTTTTATGCACTCGAACACTTAACTAATATTTACAGACAAACAGAAAAGGCTTGGAAAGCGGGGTTCCAATTTCGATCACCGTATAGTACAACATAGGACTTATCTAAACTTATCCAAAACTGGCTTGGTGTCTGAGTGTTACTATGGGAGCCAACTGCACCTACTTCGTTGTGTGGTACTCATAGTACAAGCCTAGTATTTAGTTTGTGGTTACACATTTTGTATAATTGTTTGGAGTATTATCATTATCATATACAAAAATTTGTCACATACAAGTTAAGCGCACGTGCAGTTTTCTACAAAATTTATGAAATGATAAGTTTCTTACATTAATTTTAGAAATCTGTAAAAGCTAACTTGTTTATGTAGTTGCAAGACCTAATTTTGTATTTTTTTTTTGGCTTAAATAATCGACTACACTACACTACATGTCTCTTTATTGTATACTAGCGACCCACCCGGCTTCGCCTGAGTGGGACGTTGAATGTTCACAAAATGCTAAATTTTTTATTGAGATTCTCATAAAAAAAATACCATCCACGCTTCTGACTGTTCTTGTGGATTTTCTAAAAATTTTCTTTCATACAAACCTTTTCCTGACAGTTACGAATACACCAAAAAAGAAACCAGCCAAATCGGTGGAGCCGCTCTCAAGTGATGCTTCATCATACACGTGGCAATTGATTTTTACTTACATAGATAAGTTTATTACTTTAATTTTAGAAATCTGTAAAAGTTAACTTATTGATATAGTTGCAAGACCTAATATTGTGTTTTTTTCGCTTTAACAATTGGACACTACGTATCTTTTTATTGTATACCTATAAACTGACTTTACCGCGTACTCGATTATCCTATTGTAGCCTTGTGCTCAATAGGATTTCCCATTGGTAACATTTCAGGAACTATTCGATTTTACTACACTATTAGAGTTTTCGGGTACCCGTACTGCTGATCGTACTGTGAGCTATACTCATATTTTTCTACCTTTTAGCCGCGGCGAGAAACTGAAGCCTAAACACCAATATCCATAGTTATAACTTCAAAATAACGAATTTCCATACAAACTTTCATCCTCTATTTAACCTCCTCGGCTGTTGAATTTTCAAAAATACTTTTTTAGTTTTCAGCGACATTATATAAGAAACTCCTATGTAAAATTGTATGCTTCTAGATCTAGACCTACCGGTATAGCCGTGCGTTTTCTGTCAGTCCGTAAGTATTTAAGTTTTACTAAGTAAAGAAAAAATATTAGTGGATGTGACGAATTCCTACAATCTTTAGCTATTTTTCCCTCAAACTCCAAAATCACCAATCGACACGTGTTTCGATGCTGTTTAGCTGACCAAGTCTGATCTTTGGTATATCCTGAGAATGCTTCGTTGAGAGGCGAAACACGTTGGTGGTTTTTGGAGTTTGAGCGGAAAAAAGCTAAAGAAAAAATAGGAATTCACCAAATGAAATGGATTTCCGCAAAGTAACATCTGAGTCTATACAATATCTTAAAGATTAGTGAAGTCACTTTAGCTAAAAAGGGGTCCTCAGAATGAAATCAAAATCAAAACTACATCGATTTTAATAATTTTTTTAAATGTTGTCAATTAAAAAGATATATTGTATTTGATGAAACCAAAAGAAAACGTAAAGTGAAAAGTAAAAATAATGTAAGGATTTTTTGTTACTACCTACAAGCTACTCGCCTTAACGGATTCGACTAAACCAGTTATCACCAGAATTACTCAGTGGCCAACATAGAATATGTGATGTCATCATAAATCCATAATCACAGATGCCCCTAGATGACAAGTTAGTTTCTTATTCAGAGACCCTCCTGATTTCGCGCCAAATGAAAAGGATTTATAAAAGAATGAAAATAAATGCTTTTACCTGACCACTGTAGTTGTTTCATCGTGTTTATACGTTGTCATTAAATTTGTTTTGTTTTCTTTTTGTAATAATTGCTTTTTATTTATAGTTACTTTATTATTCCAAGAATCAGTGCACTCACAAAAAAGTTTTATTTTCGTATTCCATTAACTGCATTAACTTAATCCCTTTGATATCTTTGATATCTATTACATATCAAGGGGGTCCTAATCAAAAATGTCTTATCATCTTAAGGCATTAACCATATTTGCTGCCATATCAGCCGTGTTAATTTTAAAGTATAGAGTTTTGAAAATAATCTATTTGTAACATTTAAAGAAAATTAATTTTGACCTCGTTCGTATTAAAAAGCTAAGTTATAATCTGTTATACACATGTGATTACAGTTTTAATGAAAATTTTCCTTTATAATTCCTAGACTTTCTTAAAATAGTTTTGGAGATAATGGAGTCGATTTCGATCGATGGGCCCTTTATTCTGATATACTCATAAGTACTAAATATTTCAGTGTTAAACAGAGCAAAATATGTGGATTAAAAAGATTTAGCAAAGCCAAAGTATGTAAATCGTATGTGTTCTGAGTAAATTGGTTGTAATTGACAGGTAAGAAGGACGGATGAGTGATAGTCCTACGTGTTCCATTTTCGATTTTAAGGTACGTTACTCTTAATAAACTCAAAATAAATTAACTTCTATGTCCGAAACTCTTAACACCATACGTTATTTCCCATTGAAACCGCGAACAAACGGATAAAATAGCTCCACAGAAACTGGGGTTGTCTCAATAATGACAACGGAATGATATTTATTTAGGTGCACATATGTGGAAATAATTTCCATTATTTGAATAGAACGCGACGGGGCGCAGGCCCGGAGGAGGGTCGCGATATTGCGACGGGCTAATCCTTTAAATATATTATTGCAGGATGGTGACCGTCCCGCGCCCCCTTTGTGGCAAGAGGGACAATTTTTAATGCCTTCGAAATCGATACTAATGTTTGTTGGAATAAAATTATTCAATAAGAGTTGGCGTCGGTAACAGAGATGAAGATTAGTACGATATAAATTCAATAACAATTATTAAGAGCAAGCACGACTAGTGATTGATAAAAATATAACTTTAAGTCTCATTACTGTTATAGAAGGACTTCCGTAACTGCAACTCTAACACGACCATTATGGGATCGAAATATTGTATTATTTGGGCCGTTTCGAATCATGTAGGTAGATATTCATATAACTGCTTTATAAACACTGGTAGCGTAGTCCCAACCATGATTTTGCTAATTAGATACTGAAGATTTCAACTTAAACTCTGAAATTGAGATATTTTTAGCGAATTGTTTTTGGAAAGCAACAGTAAAAGGGAGGTGTTTAACTGGACGTATCATTTGAATGTTTGGACATTTTTTAGACATTTGTAAATTTAGTTATATTAGAATTTACACTTATGAAACAATATAGTAATTCGGCTGGTCGTTAGTACGGTGGTAGAGTAAGATTCCCAGCAAAATTAAATTCAAGAACAAACTTTTCTAATTAATCTTATAGTTTCAATATTACTGTGTGCTCTCCCAGTTCTTTGTGTGATACCACAGCCCAAGCTAGTTTAGAGTCACACAATTGATGCGATTGCCCGATGATTATTATTTATGAATTCAAATTTAATTATACTAACATTTAGAAAGTAAAACACCTTAGGTATGAGATTCGTTCTTTATTTACTTATTTTCTTAAATTATATGTATAATGCCTTCCAAACTAACGATCTCGTATGAGATTATTGTTCATTTTACGTCTTACGACAAGAGATTATTGTTAATTGCGCGATTTTGACGAATAAATTAGCCAATTATATTGTTAATGATTTTGTTACAGTAATTACTAAGAGTTCAAGCAAATCACAACTTTTCTAAGTAACTTTGTATAACATTCACGTAACCTCTACAATGACTGTTAACACTTAGAAAGTCATATCATATTTGCTTTTTTGTAACCGTAACAGCTTACTCCTTTTAGTATAATATAGCTATTTATATTCAGCTGTGTTACCTACACGAATATGCTCTACCATTAGATGGGAAATAGGGAAGATAATTGTAATAACACTTCATTACAACTGCAGTGTTGTTGTAATGTTGTATACTATTATTACAATTAGAACGTAGCGCTTCAATATGTTTTTATTAGACGTGAGAAAAATATATCATTGATAAGAAATCACAAATATTCAATTCTTGCACGCAAAGATCTAAATATCAATTTTCTAGTTCAGTAGCTCCATTGCCTTAGTCCAGATCTTGTGAGAGAATATTGTTAATCTTAATATTACCCTGCATGGTTACGCCACCATCAACTTGCCTAATTGATGCGATCGTTTAGATATTATTAATATTTTCTACATTATAGACAATTTATATGTAACTTGCCCATTACGAAAATAAATAAATAAAATAACGTGCTGAATGTTTAAGAATGAAGTAAAATTGAATCCGTCGTATAGGGATAATTTTTTGTTACTATTGGCCATCAGTCACCACTCTTTCATGAGTTATGTGCACATGAATAACATTATTATTTTTTTATCTAGCAATGAGAGGTACCATTGCACTAGCACGTCATTTATCGACGGAATGTAACTGTAACAAACATGTAATTATGTAACACTCATCATATTACCAAGCGCGATGCAAGGAGTAATTTCTGTTGTCTGAAGTTCGTTGATGGATTTTTTTACTCTAAACGTTAAATTCCGTATGTATATGAAGAGTGATTTCTCAAAAAGTATTCGCACTCGATTGTTTGTTGCTGCAGAGGTTACATATTACGCTTTCGGAACCGACGATCGCGAATTAAATTCTTAGCCTGAGGCCTAAGATGTTTCTATTTTTACAATAAAAATGACAGAATAAATGAAGTTATGTCAATTTTCAGACAACAGACGTTACGCAATTAGGTTTCTGTGAAATTAAGGAAATTAACTGTTTTATATTGATTTTTAATCCCCACTAAAACCTGGTACCCGCTAACGCCTAGGTGTTAGCGGGTAATAGGTGTAAAATTAAGAAAAAATTAAGAAAATTTTGTAAATTAAAAAAATCAACTTTTTAAATCGACTTTAGTAACCGATAATACCTGGTTATATACTTTTCACAACTTATTGTGTTGCATCTATATGCTAAATTTGAGTTTGCGCGTGATACGCGTTGATGTTACCTCAACCCTAATCGTATTGACTGAAAATTAAAGTAACCTTTTATTTATTTCAGTGTTCCCACTGTAAAAATAGTACATATGTAATTGACGTCAGTAGGTCCATGAAATTCGTTTTTGGTTAGTGGATGTTACGTAACTGAACAACAGGGTCGCATTCAGATAGTCCTCCCTTCGTGACAGTAAAAGTGTGTCTGAATTTGAACTAAAAATGACTTGCCTTCTTTAACTTTTACTTCTACGGAAAAATTTCTGAACGTAACCCTGATCTAGACTTTCTTCAGACATTATTAATTTATTCATAACATTACCTGACTAACAATGTTATCTGTTATGTATATTATGCATATGTTTATGTCACAGAAATATTCTTTAGTTATTTTATTTGTACATTTGTACACACTTTTATTGACATTTTAAGCGAAACCTAAATGTTGTAACTTTATTTTTTCCATTATGTACTTAATCAAGGTCAAGAAATACCATTAAGTTTGTGAGTAAATTACAAGTAGTAGGTATAAACAAGCTACATTGTCCGAGATAGCCAGCAGCTGTCAGAGCCGATGAAGGTCTGTGTCAAGCCGCCACTAGCGTCCACATTAATCTTCTACGTGCGTCCCGCATGATAACTTGATAACATCTATCTCGAAACGAAATGTGCTTTAGTACATATATTATTGTTTCAGGGATTGTTCTTTGTTTATTTACTAGACACAAAGGCTAGAGTTATGTGACGAGTCCATATCATTACAGGTGCCGAAGTAATAAATAATAATTATAGTTGACGTTGTAATACCTAATGAGGTTTTGTGTCTTAAATTGACGTAAACGACGATTTGAAGTTTTGATACGACGACGAATAATATCTTTTTGTTATCATCTTTTCGTTACTATTTGTTTTTACATTCTAATATTTTACACATGTATGCTTACACATTGTAGTTTATAAGTAACTAGCTGTTGCCCGTGACTTCATCCGCCTGGAATTAAAAGAGTAACCATGCCCTTCCATGTTTTTTCTCGAGGCTTAATCTATTTCCACTCTAAATTTTATCAAAATGCCGTTTAGGAAAAAAATAATTACGAACACACGCACATCGGAATTTTATAAAAACAATAAAGAAGAAGGGAACAGCTGATGAAGAATATAAGGCTGAAAGTGAGTGCTAATTTATAAAAAGAAAGAATCAATGTGGAATATTTCATAAATATTGAATTATTTGGATATTACCAAATATTACACAGTCACTGTGCGATTGCATTATATTTCATTTTACGACGACGACGACGCCGGGATAGTGGCAACGTACAATTCTAATCGTTAGCTTAAGCTACAGAATGAGGCTACTGTAGCCCCTGGCTGTTTTATGAAGCGACAAAAATGAGCCTTAGTCGAGCGTAATGGGGCCCCGGTTGTCCATGCATCCAACAAGGAAGTTAACAGCTTCTGCGACTCGCGCTATCGCGCTATTTTATTCCAAACGAAGCATACTTTGGCACAGCGTGAAGAACTCCAATGTGTTCCGCAGGACATTCTGTAGCCTTTCGATAACGGACCAAGGAGCGAGGCGATCATCACAAGAGTTTTAATGGATAAAAGATGCAAATAACCCAGTGTCACCTCCAGGGGGCTTGGTACTTTCGTGAAGATTTTTCCTCTACGTTACTAAAAAAAGTTCAGAGGACTTTTATAGACGTATCAAGAACTCGGACTACTCTGACTCTCTGGCCATGTGGTGCAGCACAGCCCGTTTCCTGAACTCAATTTGAGAGAAGAAGCCCGTGCCCATTACTGAGACCTGCATACAGAACGTAATCCTTAAGTGCGCCTAGACAGTTATTTCGAAAACAAAAACATGTTGAAAAACTTTAAAATGGTATCGCAACTAATACTACGTAATGAAAAAAATTACATTAATAAGTTATTAAAATAGTTGAGATAATCCAAAATATTGACTATAATCACTTCTTCTACTTATTTCAAGAAGTAATAAATTGAACTGGGTGAAAGCAAAATTATAAGTCTCAATTAAAAGTTATGATTCTATAACTATATTTTTTAGATTCGAAACTCAAAACATTTATTCATAGTTTTGATTCTAAAATCGATATCAAATATGTACGGTACATAATTGTCTATTCTGTACCAATATTTTGTTTCTACGCATATGTCCATATCGTATTATATATCTATTAAATAATAAATGAATATAAATAATAAATATGTATTTGTATGTTAATTTAAATTAACCTTTTATGTAATATTAGTTTGTTCTGTAATCAAATAGCTGTGATGAATGACATTGCAAATAACTTAGTTATTTTACGGTCAACAGGACCGCAGGGTTCGCTAAATTGCCTTAAATTTAAATTAAACTGGAATCACAGTTTTATTAGTGTCATCAATCAAATACTGCTCTAACCAAAACGGTAGCTGTAGTTTAAAGCAGCGAACTATAGCGCTTAATACCCAGCGATAAAAGTTAAACTTCTTTGAATGTGCTATGGCTAGTCACTATGCCCAAGTCAAATAAACACGCTCATATAATTGGATGGAGGAAATAAACTACACACGGACACGCGTCAGGGTTTGCCAAAACTTTTTATTGTTTTTTATTAAATCAAAATTACTGATGCAATCAGGAGGTTTTTGATAGATTAAACTCTTAAAATTCTTAAAACCATCTTTTCATTTCCTGATAAGTCGAGTTCACTATACAAAAAAAATTGAAATGTTTGGTTCCTGTAATAACAGAAAGTTTACGAATTTTTACTGTTATTCAATAGCCTAGAAAATTGCCTCTTGTGCATTAATGGACAATATTATTTGTTGGAATCGGGTTCCACAATTTGTTATTACAAGTCAAAGGCTCTCTGTGTAAACCTCAAAATCTAAACTTATTTACTCTGTGAATAATATTATTTTCATAATAAATAATAATTAAAAACGATTACGACCTTGAACGTGCTACTTATTAATATAGTGGTTTTGAATTAATAATTAATTTCGAAAATTAAATTGGATATTTCTCTCACCGAAACATTGAAAAAAAATGCATTACAGGACATTTATACACACGATTTTTATTACTCAATTCCTTACTAACCGTTTCACATGCGTAATACGGATCGTAACGCGGACGTTAGTTTATTACGATCCGGTCATCAACAGCAACCCTGACAGGGGTGGATTATTAAATGCACCCTGTAGCGACGCGGTCACAGCTTCCTGCACAATGCCTCACTGGCTTACAGAAAATATATAAGAGTTAAACTTTCTACTAGACGTGTGTAATTTATTGAGAGGTTAAAATATTTCGAATCTCCAAGAAAAATTGTCTAAATCATTCGTATTACACTATCCTATCAATTGTTTAACATCCCAGACAAATATGTAACAATCTGAAAGAAATTTCACCAATGACCTTAACTAAGGACATTCTCGAAATTAGTATCATTTAAATAAAAAATAAATTTGTTGGTTCATGCTTTTAATAGCTGCGATATCACACAAACTCAAAGACCGACACACAGACAACGTTGTCCTACTAATAACACTGCTCTTTTCCCTCGGCTGCTGAATTCAGGCTTAAAATACTTAAATATAAATCTGGAATTATGTAAATTGTTTTAATCTTTTCATGTAAGAGAAAGAAAACTAAGAATGTGCTACCTTCTCTTTTCCTCGTGCTATGTGTAAAAGTTGGCCAAAAGACAGGACTTATAATGGGGAATTTAGACAAACAGTGAGCTAGCTACATGTCTCTAGACAGTTCCGCTTTATTATCTATAAGACCTAATATTGATTGTTAAAAGTGAGATCTGTGTCGTTCGTTCATTTTCAAACATATGATTATTCAAGTATCAATATGAAAGAAGAATTCCGTCAAATTATCCAATCATTCATTAACTGGTACACAGAAAGGTACAATTCAAAATTTTTTAGTCGGCGTAAAAGATCGTATGATTGTGTGAGTACCAATCAATCTGGCAACAGATTTGACGAATTTTTTTACTGTAGTTATGACGCATTTACAATTTTATTGTTTATATTTTTAAATATGTGTATGTAAATTTATATTTTTAGATCTGTATGAATTACGTCCTTCATCACATTACACGGCTTAAGTATACACTATCAATAAAATATCGATTAGCACCGAAATTCTGTCAGTGAATCTAATAATCTACTTTCAAACGATTGACTACCAAGTTACACATATGTCGTGGCCAGATTTTAGAAATGATCACTTCATGATGTGGCCGACCATTTCATGAAACGGTTGTATTTCATGATATGGAAAATACCCGCTGCCTACATCATGATATGGACTGGCCAGATCAATGCATCATTTCATGAAATGGTCGGCCACATCGTGAAGTGATCAATTCTAAGATCTGGCCACGACTTTTCACTTTATTGAACACAAAAAATAAATTAATACATTTTTGAAATTTCGCACAAAGACGAGCATATCCTTATAAGAGATTTTTTCCAACTAACCCCACAAAGCGGTATGAATATTGTAGAGGATAAATAATGAAATAAAAGTGTAACCAAATCGTTAGTGATTTGTTCTATTAAAAGTACGAGAAAGTAACACAATATATTAAGTGTTTGAATAGATAACATAATAAAAAAACATACTTCTGTATATAAAGAAAAAAAAATGAAAATAAACAAAAAACATAGTTATGTAAACAGACAAATACGTACAGAAATATAAATTTATAAAAAAAACATGTAATGAAGTGATAAGTAGTGCTCTTTTAAACGTTTTTCGAAAGGAAATACCGACGAACTACTGCGAATTTTAAAAGGTAACTTATTCTTTTATTTAACTTATTATATTAATCTATATTCTAGAGTTGGATAGAACTGGATCAATCACGAACACAATAGAGACAAGTCTACTGAAATCGGCGTAAAGGTGTGATTTTGTTGCATCATTATTTTCAGTCTTACTCGGAAGGGAAATGGGTTTAAATTATGTACTTGTTTTAAGCATCACTTATTTAAACAAGTGTCAATTTTTTATAACGGTCAAAATGTTTTTAATTAAGCACTATTTGAAATGAAAACAAAAAACACAAACAAAAATTGAAAAAGAAATTATAATTTAAAAAAAAATTAGCAATCGTTTTACTCCTTACTAATAAATAGTAAAGCAAAAACGTACATAAAAAATAACGCTTTGAAAAGCTGTTCTGTTTTACAATAAACGTTTAAAATTTAAACTAAAAACATGAGTATTTAATAGCAGTTGTATCATGTTTTGTTTTCATAACATCGTCCACATAAAATTTCAAAAATAAAAATTTTAGTGTTATTTACGAAGTTTATCCTTTGTTCATAAACTGAGATTATTGAAAACACTTCGACTCGTAATAGCATAAAATGACTTCATTCCAATCACTGATATAAATTCTTTGATAAAACCCCGGAATCCTTCAGATCATAACACAGTACTGCGCGTGCCTATCAAAACAAAACGGATTTGTATTTCAGGCAACTAGGAGGCTAGGTGCTTAGCTCAAATACATACATGATTAACTTTCAATAATCACTTTTAAACCTTAACGTTTACAGTTCGTTTTCTAATAACAACGAAGTCTTGGCATGAAAATGCATATGAAAATAAATTCCAATTCGAAATTTCACGATGCCGTTTATTTATTGAAACAAATTCTGCATGAGATTATGACAGTGGATTGTAGCCAAAATTTGTTAGAACATGTTTGTTGTTATAATGTTTGTTATAACAAGTACTGCATTATAATATATTATATTATGTTACATAAATACTATTGAATGCATTCCTTTTTTTCTACTTTATTGTTTCCAATCGATTTGGTCATTCTCTACCATGAATTTCCTTCATGATTTTGAGAAATAAATCACATACGAGGCAACTAACTAAATTATCTAGAATAAATAAAAAAAAGAACGCACTCAATACTATTTATGTGGTATTGTACATATTATATTGCACGCATTTCACATCGCAACAAAAACAAATAATATATTAAGGAAAAATAGAAAGATACATGACATATATACAATTGAAACAACCTTGGACAGTAAGACCGCAGAAGATACAATGAATTAAAAATGGCTGAAGGATACTTTCGTCCAATATTTAACTAGCTCTTATTCTAAATGTTTAATGGTATCAAGCATATTTTGAGTAAGCAAAAGCTATAAAGTAACAAAATAGATTACAAAAATCATTGTGAACCTGTGAAAGCAGAATTGAGCAACTTTTAATAAATACATTAGTACAGGTTTTTCAACAGCATCGCCCGTTACAATGGAAGCGTTATTAAAACACTGTAAGCTGTGCTAAACTGTTTGTATACGACATGTACAGAGGTACTGTGCACTAAAAGTATTACAAAAACCAAAGCCGCACCACCGGTCCGTTTTCACGTAAAATAAATAATGTTCCGTGCCTCGCCGTCTGTCGGCGGACCCGTCTGATACACGCCTTTTTTACACACACTAATATATTACCCTATTTTACATGTTGTCTTTGCAAAAAATATAACACAACGGAGAGCATAAATAACATGTAGAGTAAGGTAGCAAAAAATAAACTGTCGTGTTGTCACCAACCAACATAGTTGTGTATTTTTATACACACATAAAGGTGAATTAAGACAGATAAATTAAGGTGGTCAGTGAACGTGATCGACAATGTGTGGTCTTTTTTGTTGGAGAACCCTTAATAATTGATTAGTTATTAAGGGATTAATAAATAACTGTGTCCGATCAGAGAGTCACGCTTGAACATCGTTTTATAATAATATACGGGCCTCAAATTTGCTTGCTAGAGCCGGGAATCAGATCAGCCAAATGTGATAAACTCCGGGGTTATTACCCAAAAATTTGTAGACAGTGACAGTCACGCGATCACAACGCCACCGGTGACTAATTGTATTTAAAAATTGATATCGTGTATGACGATTGCGCGTCGATTGCGCCATGACCGTAATATACACTTTTCGCGTTAGCGCCACTATATAAATTACGTTATACAAATTCTCGTTTTGACAGCAGATATCGCGCGATATTTGGCTGTCGCATGCTGACTGTAAGTAGATAATAAATGTGCTGGTCAAATACGTGCTGGACCACGCACAATGGAGGGTTCCGTAACTGGAACGTACAATATTAATTTAATATGTCAATAGTCTTCGAGTAAAATAGCTGTAACATTCGGATAGACAGACAGACAGATGGACATGACGAAATTATAAGGGGTTGCCATTTGGCTCCATTTGGAATAGCAAGGGCTCTAAAAATCATCTTTATTTTATTGATACCGTTCGAAAAGGTCGATCACGACGATCAATTTCTTTTAAATAAATAACACAGATACCAATAAAGAAGATCATATATATGTATATTTGCGCGTTTCATATACCTACTTAATATCGGTTTATACATTTCCTAGACTAATACAATGTCTAGTTCATATAACACTTGCCAATAATCCTTAAAATGACAGTTATCCCTGTACTACATTCCACGTGTCAAACAGAACAGTCGACATAAAATTATTTATTTCTATAGAAATCGATCGGTTAATTCCTTGTCACGCAATGCGACACCCCGAATGTCTCGCAGAGCCGAGACAGGCGTGTTTGCCAAATGAAATGTGTCAAGAGTTGTTTCACGGACGATTGCCGCCGACAATTCCCGCCCTATACATTTCTTCTTAGAATTACATCAAAAAATAGACCTTTTTGTACATTGCGAAAATAGTACATTACCTACATGGCATCAACAATTGACTAACTTTGTTCATATAGGTTTCAAATAAAAGGTCATAATCATAACAATTGCTATTTTCCTAGCGGCATTATTACTAGGAAAGCTAATGTTTCAAACATTGATTATAAATGCCTGACGATAATAGGCTGTGCAAACAGTGGGCCCCTTTTTTAAAGGTATCTTAAAAGTGTATACAGATTTTGGCACGAGATGTTTCACAATAACTTCAGCATAGACGGTCATTACGAAAAGTCATACGAGAAAAGTGTCATTTATATAGCTGGCGTACTCTATCTTCGAAGAGACCAAATCATTCAGTAATAATCTTAATATAAATAATTTAAAAATACTAATAACCTCCTTAGTATTTTGTACTAAATATTATCCCTAATAACTTTCGTTCTACGACTTTTAAAAATTCTTAAGTTTTTTCTTTCACACAAAAATAAAAATACATTAGTTGATTCTGAAAATGCCACCTATCTTACCCGGTCGCTAAAGCGGCACACGCACAGCGTGGCTCTGAAGCCTGGTGTGCTTGCACTGTACCATTGGAATACGTACACAGAGTAATTACATTTCAGACAGTACAACAAAACTTAACAAATATTTTTTGAAGAACGTATTAAGTTTTGAAAAAAGTCGTAGAACAAAAATTGTTAGGTATGATGACAGGAATTTTGCACTAGAGTTTATTATTATTTATTTTTCAATTAACCCTGTATATAAGTATGGATTTTTGTATACACGTAATCGCTAAACTTCAACACCTTTTATCCAATCATCATGAAAGTTGGCACGTATATGTATTTTTTCATGGAGAAGGTTTTTATGCTATTCCTGTTGTTGTAACACAATAATCAGTGGATTTTTGTAGTCAATAGTGATAATAGTCAGAAATCATATCTATACTGTACTGTCTGTCAAAAAAATTTTTTGACAATTATTGTGATAGACATTTGTTTCATGACTCGCTGACTTTAATTCTATCCTTTTTAAATTTTTGTCAGTCTGTGTCTATGTCCTTTTGTAACACAAGAACGGCTTGATCGATCTTGATGAAAATTGGTATGTAGTAAAAATATGTGCTCGCACAAATGCAGGCTAATTTTTCATCGAAAATTTACCCCTAAAGGGGTGAAAAGGGGGATGTAAGTTTGTATGGGAAATGCTAACCCGCTGAACCAATTATTATGACATTCGGTACAAAGATATATGCCCGGAGACAGGCGTAAACTAGACGTAAGGTTTTTTTTCAATAACAGCCTTTGTACAGGTACAGCTAGTCTTACATTAACTATTGTTATAAACGTTAACAATTTGACACAAAATTAGTGATTTGCTTAGGTCGGATTGTTGAACGGATAATGGAGAGGATCTTGACTCTACATTGTACAACAAATAATAATGTAAAGTATTTCAAACAGCGTACGACGTACGTCATATTTAAAGTCGTTAAATATTTTTTAAATATTACTCGAATAAACAAATAAATTCTTGAGACAACAACACCCAAAATTTTCTACAAAAAAACAGTTAATCAAACAGATAAATAGATGAAAATTTCAAGTTTATTTCGCTTATTAATAATTCATAATACACATTTTTAACAATATTCTTTTAAAAATTTGAAACTTATTAATCGACGTGTTTCATTTGTCAACGCTCAACGAAGCACCTTCAGGACAATTTAATCTAAACAAGGCAAGTGCAGCAGTGTGGTACATATCACATACTTTCACGTACTTGGAGAGGTAATGTCATTGAAGTCTCGCAAGCACTTTTAAACATTTCTTTCAGATCGAAATATTTGCCACATAACTTCTAGTGATAAGTAACTTCAAACTTTCCCATTTTAATTTTTACCACCATTTTTTTCTCATACCTATGTAAATCTTTAAGGAGTCTATGATCTCCCATTCCTTTGCAGTAAAAATAAACGCAATGATCCATTTCTTCATGATGTATCATAAAATCGTAATATTGTTCATTTTGGTAGACAATGTTATAGTTTTCTGACGCCAATACCGGCGCTTACTAGTGACAGTTTGACACAGAATGCAACTCATAATTTATTAAACTGACCTGAAATTAAAACTTTTATGAAATATGTTTCGTTGAGAAATAAAAGACTTTTATTGAGTTTGAATTTTAGTGGAATGTAGCTAATAAGTTCAAAATAATACATCTAACTGATCGGATTGGGTTAATTAACAGCAGTGTAAAAATGATACAAATAAACATGTTAACATTTATCTAAATTAATATTATAAAGAGGTAAACTTTCTATGTAATGGATAAACTAAAAAACGACTCAACCGATTACAAAAATTATTTCACCTGTAGAAAGCTACATTATCAGAGAGTAACATGGGCTGAATTTTATTTTCAAAAAAATTTCTACCTGTGCGAAGCCGGTGCGGGTTGCTAGTAATAAATATACAAGCATGTTATTTAGAAACAGGCTTAATATCTTTATTTTTAAAGTGGATACGAAATCGTAATCTATTTACCTTATCGTTTGTATAAAAATAATCTTTTCTAACGAAACTCAATTATGTGTCAAAATAACATTCATGTGCGTTATTAATGTATCATGTGGTTTGGTTTGACATACACAATTTGCTGTTAAATATTTTATAAAGAAAACATTTAACATTAACTGGTAATAATTTACGGAGGCTAATTGAGTCATAAGCAGGCAATGACCTTAATGAGCGCACAACAAAAATAATGTTCGACGATTTATCGGTGCGCACGCGCACAGATTTATTGGACGCTATGCGGACGAGCCACCACTAATCCCACCTATCAGGGTTGCCAAATATATGGATATATTAACACATAAAAATAGAAAAATATAATATTGTTTCCAGATGCATAACTGAAACTTTATGCACAAAATTATAAATGAGAGCTTATAAATATTTAAATGCTATTAATACACGCACAAAGATGCGAAGTCTTCTAAACTTTGTTAACACATTATTTTAAAATATTTAAGGCAAAAAATGGTTATGCCAAAATGGCAAAAACGTGAAATCCTTACAATTTCGTCAAGTCGGTCTATTTATCTGTCCGTATTTACATTTTTAACACTGAGCTAAAATTTAAACTGATAACCTAAAACCAATAATGAGAAAAAAAATTAAATAAGCAGACCTTGGTCTCTTACTACTAACACACATACATCTGGTCGGTTTTTAAAAGTAATATTATAGACTTCCGAAGAACAAAGTCACATCTGTAGTTATTAACTTAATTGCAGTTTATAAAAATATGAAGATGCGGTCTCTCAGAAATATGTGCGGTGTCACGCTTGCGGACAGAATAAGCAATGATGAGATACGCAGTATGACAGGGTTGCACAACAGTGTTATTGTAAAAATGAAGAAAGGAATGCTTAGATGGTTCGGGCACTTGGAGAGAATGAGTGATGAAAGACTGACGAAGAAAATCTACAGAGCGAAAGTGAGTGGTAAAAGAAGCCAAGGAAGACCAAGGCTGACTTATGAAGATCAAATAGCCAGAGTGTTAGCACACGGAAATGTCGAAAGCACTCGCATACCTAGGCGAAAATGTGTGAAGAGAATGATGAGTTTTGAGGAAGCGAAAGAGGTGTGTAGGGACCGCGACTCCTGGCGCTCCGTCCTCTCTGACTTCCCCGTTGGGGATACAGCGTGAAGATATGTTAAAAATAAAGACAGTGTACAATGTTATTGAACATGCAAACAAAAAACATTAACTTCTAAAAAAATTAAATATCGATGACATATAAACATTAAATATTTATTATTGCTATGGATATATGATCACTGCTTCATAAAATTAAATTAATAAGAAAAAATAAGATTGACATTGAAATCAGAGATACGAATATTTCGAAAAATAAAGACACATGGTCCCTTTGGTCTCTAATCTCATGTGTAACTTAATGTAAATTAGACATGCGTGTTTGCATCTTACATTTGTATTTTCATAGTAAATATAATGATAATCGTGAAACGAAAATATAAAGAAATATATTTCTTTACACTATATTTAATATTTGCACAGACATTTGGTGCATCCTTAGTCATATACAAACGCTTGTTTTGAAGAACACACGCGATCTCAATGCAGACGATGCAATTGGAATGAATGTATTACACTTGAGCTAAAACTCTGGAATTCAATTCAAAAAGTATCGATTTACAGCTATCATTGAAGTACTTGGAATCGATATTAATTGTCTTACTACATACAGTTTAAGGAATTAAGTTGTTTGATGTGGCGTACAAAGAAATTTGTTTTTCGAAATTACGAAATTATTTTCCAAGAATTTATTTACCTTTAAAGTTTTATATAAGTTTGTTTTTTTAAGTACAAATTGTGTTTTTGTAAGTGTATTATAACGGAAACAACACTTATAAAATCACTTCGGTGTTTGTCTTTCACGTAAAGAATAATAATGAGTAGTATTGTGACTTAATTTAAATTTTAAGTTAATTCAACATGATTCCAAGCAAGCCGAAGAAACCGAAAAGTATTCTATCAATTTAGAATAAACTGTAAATAGTACAAGTTGGGGAGACCACAGAATTTCAAGTCCCGTCCAAAACTATTGACAGTGAGTATGGGTGCGATCAGACTAAGCCCCGGATTATGAAGAGACCGAAATAGACGGCTCAAATGCTGTTGGATTAAGGGATTCCATGTTCCGTCGGCCGGTAAAAATACCGGAGCCGGATGCGGCGATTATCTAAACATATAGCTCGTTAATATTGTGATGCACCTTATGTCACGTCACGTGACAAACTTGGACAGAAGCAAGTATCTTAGTAGCTTGTCATTAAGGCACATGTCTAAGTTAAATGGAGCTGACACATAATAAAACCGCCAATGGTGGCGCCAGTGAAATTTCAAATCTCGTGTTTTTCATTACCGGCCTGACCACACTCGTTACATTCAGCATCAGCGACAAGCAATTTTGCGATAGTATATTCTGTACGTTAGTTTGGTCTGCGTTCGATAGCAGTATCGAAGTCTTGTGTTTTTGCTACTGTGTTGATGCTGTACAATGTTTTGATGTTTCACTTGTTCGATAATCGCAGTCTTTAGCTTTTAAATTATAAGGAACGAGCCGAAAATATTTACAAACCTATTTAATTGATGGAATAGAAACCTGTTCATTTTGCTAAGTCCAATTTTGTTAAGCCCAAAACATTTATTGATGACGGGCCGTCAAGATGCGATTTTGATATAACTTGATGCTCTGCCCCCCTGAATGGAAAATAGCGCAGCATTATCTTTTTTTAGGTTCCTATTTAGGTAGACTAGGATCCTGTCCCTAAATCGTTCCATTTTGCTATCTCTAAGCCCAAATACTTGTTAATGAATGTGGCGTCAAGATGTGATTTTGATATTTGATTCTCTTTCCACGTTGAATGGAAAATAGTGCAACGTCATATGTAATTAATAATTTATTTCCTTGCATTTGTAGATTTATATATAAGAGTATAAATAACAAAAAAGTAGATACATATCCTAACGTTAATATTTACAAACTTAAAATTACATGTTATCTTAAATAATAGACTTCCTCAAAGTTACCGCTTAAAAAGCTGTCATTGCTTAAGGTGCCCAGCAGACTGGCAGCATTACCTCTTCGAATAGCCAAAATAATTGATTGGCGGAAGAAGCTGCTAGCTCGACGGTCTCCCGAAGCCTCGACCAGTCTCTTACAAATAACAGAAACCAGTCGATGGGCTTCGGGGCCCCAGGGACCGAAAGTTTCAACTACAAAGGGCGCAAATATGAAACTCTCAGAGAGAGTCGCATGCTTACGCCGCTTCAAGTTCTCGGCAGTGCTGACCGCGGCATCTGCTGACTTAATAAGAGTAATTCGTGTTTCGCATTCAGATTTCAGATATAGGCAGCCATTCTGTGAACGGCATACAAACTGTCTGTTGGAACCGAATTTGGAACGCTTCACGATATTGCGTGTCGTCCTTTCGAAGAGACCATGCTAATATATATATATGTTTGTGGAAATAATAAAAGGCACTCATTTGACTATACTAAGGCAAATCGCGACTTCCGGTTTGGAAGGGATAACGCGTTAACGGAACGTCGGGGCCGGCGCTAACAGTGTGTTGGACTACGGCGGCTGGTGCGATATTATTTCTCCGACGGATCGTTTGGCATTATTAAGTTTCCAATTACCTACGTAATAGTTAACAAAGAGTTTTCTGTCGTTTGTACATTAACTTTGTCTTAACGTGGTATTTTATGGAGTACTTCGCCTCTTGTAAATTTAGGTACCTATTTGTCATAGCTGAGTCGCAAGAGCACGAATGGCCCCGTGTTTTTTCAGACATATAAATATATATACTACTCTGTCAATTAAGTACCGGGAAAAGATCAATAATACACGAAATGTTAGTTATTTATCCAAATTTATTTTATCACCTTCAAAGTATGCTCCTTCAGAAACTATACACTTACGCCAACGAATAATCCAATCATCAAAACATTTTTTAAAAGCTTTTCCGGAATTGAGTTCAGTGCTCGCCGCGAATTCTCCTTTATGTCTTCTACTGAATAAAAACGGGTGCCACGAAGTAGTAATTTGAGTTTAGGAAAAAGAAAGAAGTCTGCTGGAGCCATATCTGGTGAATAAGGTGGTTGCTCGATGGTATTTGTTGAGTTTTTGGTCAAAAATTCGTTCACAATGATAGCCTTGTGCGAAGGCGCATTATCGTGGTGCAAAATCCAAGAATTTTCTTTCCACATATCTGGCCTTTTTCGTCGAATTTGCTCTCTTAAACGCCGCATAACGCCTAAATAATATTCTTTATTTACAGTTTGACCTTCCGGCAAGAATTCAGAGTGCACAACACCGCGATAGTTAAAGAAAACAGTCAACATGACTTTGACTTTTGATCGACTTTGGCGTGGTTTTTTCGGTTTCGGTTCAGTTGGAAGGCGCCACTCCGAAGCTTGTTGACTAGTTTGCATGTCAAACTCGTAAACCCACGTCTCATCACCAGTAACAATGCGTTTCATGAATGTTGGGTCGGAATTGCTCGTTCTAGCATGTCCTCAGCGACTCTTATGCGATTGTGTTTTTGAAGAAAATTCAGGTCTTTTGGGACTAGCCGAGGGCCAACATGTTTCATACCCAAGTGATTATTTAAAATGGTACGGATCGACACGTGTGACAGAAAGTTCGGCGGCTATCTCTCTCAAACTTGAATGAGCAGTTTCAGTCACTATTTCCTTCACTTTTGCGATGTTAACTTCAGTTGCAGACGTTGATGGCCTACCAGAGCGACGCAAATCTTCCATCACATCTCGACCGCTTTTCAACGCTTTGTACCACTCATAAGCACGTGTTTTTGATAAAGTCGATTCACCGTAAGCCTTCTGTAACATTTTCAGTGAATCCGAACTCGAAATTCCATTGGCGATGCAAAATTTAAGACAAACACTTTGTTCGGTGTTTTTGTCCATTATGAAATTCGCACTATACACTAGAATGATATAACTAAAAACAGCACTGTATTTAATCTAAATAACAGATGCAACTCAAACTCCGCGCCAAAATGGAAAACAGTTGTGCCAATCTAACAACAACAAAAAAAAAAACAAAAAATTAAATTTGGAACCATAAACAAATCATCCATTCCCGATACTTTCTTGACTGAATGTATATGTATTAGCTAATCTGTATGTATGTATGTATATACATATATATATACATACATACATATACATATATATATATATATATGTATACCTAATGTATATGTGAGAATAACTTTAAGTTTAAACTTACCCTAACTCTCGCCTCCGTTAAATTAGTCCACATGGCGATTTCTTCCCGCGTGCTCATATCTGGATATCTATTTCTCGCAAACGTAGCCTCCAACTCTTGGAGCTGTTGACTGGTGAAGTGGGTTCTTTGACGTCGCTGTCTTTTATTCTTCTTGTCACCCTTGTCATCCAAGGAAGGCTCGTCGGGACCAACGCCCGGGGTCGTTGACTCCGTCTTGATTGTAGGTTCTGACGTTAACGGCCGGTTGTCTACAAAAACGGTTAAAATTTAGTATGCATTACCTACCAACGTTAATAGAAACTAAGCTATTGGCCTAATTGAAAGCAGAATCGAAAGCTGTTACTGATTACAATATGCGATGTCACAAATGTGTTGTTTATGATTACAAATAATATCAGTGACATGAATGTTAGTTGACGGAAATCTCAAAAACATTCACATATCTAGGCAAGAGTATGTGAGGAGAATGTAGCGATTTGAGGAGGCGTAAAATGTATGTAAGGACCGCGATGCTCGGTTCTCCATTTTGTCTGACTACCCCATTAGGAATATGGTGTTAGGACATGTATGTACTGGCATTCATATTGCAGAAGACTCCACGTTTTTTTTATGAAAATGAGAGCATAATAATAATTATCTAGTTCTTAGATATATGTACATATTATGTATGGTTACAAAAACCAATACATATTGAAGTTAAAAATTATTTTATAGAACCGAACGAATGTATAGAGCTCGAAAAGCGCTTGCTTTATAAAGTTACGTCCAGTAATTTTCCTGTCGCTTACAATATTGAGTTTACGTAGGGTTGTACAATTCAAATTAAGAAATTCTTTTTTAGTATATATTCCTTGCTTTAATGTCTATGACTGTATTTGAAGCTTATTCGAACAGGGCCAGCTTAGAAAACAGAATACCGAGAATGTCAAACTGAGAAAATTCATGAAATACACATTATTTTCTTCACGATAATGAATTAAAAACATCTGTACCTATACAGGTAATAAAAATACGTATGGTGCATATACATGCACCATATGTATTTTTCATAAAATGAATAAAAATAATGTCTTAGTAATATATGGTCGCCGGTAGTAATCCTTTATTAAGCGGGATTAGACGCAAGCGCAGCTCTAATGCCTTTATGACAGCAGTAACTGTAGTATTCTCGATTAACACTTCGCGTAATTTATCATGTATTACATATTTAAGTATTTTATACGCTAAAAAAAATCATGGACTTATTTTGAAAAACAAAAATATAATTTTACGAGTTACACGACTTAGTGTAGTAGGTTCGTTAAACAATCGTGTATATGTTATTATTTATGTACCTAATTAACATCGCTGTGTTTGTTTTCTGTATTTCCCTTATTTAAATAAATATATTGTTGCTCTTTGTAAAATTTGTAGATCGCTGGTTCAAATCCGGGTCGAAGGGCCATGTAAAATTAGTAGTGGACTATATAATGTACAGGTAGATGGCTCTTAACTTAAGATTGAAAAGACAAGTTTGATTGTGAATAGGTTTAGTAAAGAGAGGACACTTGTCTTAATTTATAAAGGAAAATAAGAACAAAATTCGTCGATAATCGTTGACCAATTCGAATGTTATGTAAGGACACAATGACATTCATAAATAACGAAAACATTAAGACTACCTTCATATAAATATGAATATGTAACAATAAAATACAACAAAACTATTACGATTTTGAACACTCTTGTTATGTTAATTATTGCTTGTAGCATATAAAGGACTTTTAATATCATTATAGTTGTAACTTTCAGACAACTTTTGTGATAAAATAGGGAAAGAGTAGAATTGAGTAGGTATTTCACACGTTTTCGTTTTTGACACTAAATATTGTCATTTGTTGAAAAGAGTTTTATCTTACTCTCAGTTTAATCGTTTTTTATTAATTTTAAATCACAAATTTAAAAAAAGGTCTCTGCTACTCATAAACAGTGAAAACATACGAGCGTTATGCATTCACTTACTTTCCAGCCAGCCCATCGCCAGATCAAATAACTCTCACATCTTTATTTCTTATGCACACATTTGTATATCCTCGAGCGAAACGTAGACGTATGTAAACATAAGTCGCGATTCATTTGAAATAATTTTACTACGAGTATTTTATTGAAACATTAAAAAATTTACCTAACTTTCATCAAAAGTGAGTGTAATAAAAAGCAATAATGGCGCCGAATATTGATTTTACACTTACTAAATTCAAATGGTTATAAAGAAGTCGATGATGTAAGTATATTACTAGATTCTTATTTGTAAGATATTCGTTATCGCTATCGTCATCAAAACCGATAATAAAACAAATAGATATCGATGTTATAAAAAACTTTGCTAAAACCTCGCACGCAATATCGCTCGGCAGTGATAGAGTCATGTTATTACAGCAATTCGTTACTGATAACAGTGCAATCAAACCACGCATATTGGGTTTAGTCGAAATCCCTGTGTCAATGTTTCTACTGCAATTGACGCCTTTGTAACTTGTGCTTATTTTGTAGTGTTTCGATAGAGTTTGTTTTTAATAATAGTGACAGCCGACACATTTTGTAATTAATGTTTTTAAACTTTCACGACTTTTACACATCTTACAGCATTTATTTACGGGTCTATGTCGCGTTTATCGATCGGTGCAATCCGGTCGAAATGTCGGGATAAAATAGGTAATAAGCCTTAAAGTATAAACGCGACATAGACCCGTTAGTAAATATTGTAAGACACTTTTTAATTATTTCAACTAAACATAAACTTTTCACAAGAAATCATAATATTTACAGAGATAATAATAACAACAAATTCAGGATTTTTCTTTCGAAAGAAGTCGGCTCATCTGCATCGAATTTTTATAACATTCAATAAGTATTAACATAATTGTGTAGTCACATTTTTTATTTTGCAGCTTGTTTGTATTATTATTAATATACCTCAATTTTTAGGAATATCCCGTGTAAATAGCAAAAAAGACAAGAATTTTAAAACTTTTTTTTCTCTTGTATCCACCGAAATATTATATTTTTAATCAAATATTTTCATACAAATAATTAAAAATAATTTTAGGAGCTATAAATATTGTGATGTGTATTTATAATAACAATAGGTACCTAATGCGGATACTAAATTGATTTTGATATAGAATTGCTTTCGTTATGACGGGATTTCAATTAAATTTTAAATTATACAATTCTAACGATTTTCAGTCTAATATAGTTTGTCCTTAACTTTTGAGATTTTTTTAAAATTATTATTTAAAAAATTTACAAATCAGATTACGTCATGATATTCTTTAACATTTTTTTCTTCTTTGAAAACGTTTTTAAAAAAACCTACGACAGTGTTTAATAAATAAATAAACTATGTTACCAATCCTGTAAGGAATATTTAATGAGTAAATTAATTGAGTAAATTAGACTTCATATTGATAATGCTTTATTTTTTAGATTCTGGCACATACAAAAGGTCTTACCGCAAACCAAGTACTATAATATTTTTGGATTGCATTTACAATTCTTTTTTCGCTCTTGTAGTCAAAAACTAAATCGATTTTAAAAAGGAAAAATTATGTATCTGTTTAAAGTAAAATTTAAAATATTGTAAGAAATAAAAAATTGAACGTGAAAAACTATCTACTAACATTGAATAGCCTCAGGCTTTGGTACAAATAGAAATACAAACAGATACCTATTCAGTTCTAATCAGTAAATACGTTTTTGTACTAAAAGATAATTTGGAATCGCAATTATAGTAAGTAGATATAGTTATCGATTCAAATTGTTTTCATGCCTATCATTAATTTATGACCCATCGGATTAATTTTAAAATTTTATTGCATTTATCTTGATTGAGCACTCATTAAATCATAATAATCTTGATAGAAAACATGTCGATAATTAGGTATTAGGTAAAGAAGTAATTTTTTCAATAATAAAACATTCCTATACAATTTTGCAAATATTTCAGTCAACTATACAAGATTTGTCATTTTTTTTCGAGTGTATTTATACAGAAGACTCGTCAGTTACAGTAGTTCAAAATTTTTTTAGGCAGAGGACGTCATAATTACTTATAAGACTAAGAATAAACAAAAATTGCTCATTGCAAGTTATACAACTACTATACTTCCATACTTTTTATGTGATTTAGTACAATAATTTTCAAACCAGGTTGATTTTTGTGAGTACACGAAAAAAATTTTAAAAAAGCAAAAAAAATAGCTTCTTCTATAATAAATACTTCTATAAATTCTTCTAAATAGCTTCGCGGAAATAATATTATTTAAAAAAAATAGTTACGATGCCTGCTTAAAAAATATTTTCGGACCACTAACTGAGCCCTCTGTATATACATATGTACTCGTATACATCAGTTCCTTTGCAACTCTTGGCCTAAACAGCTTAATGGATTTTAATAAATGATTTATCTTTATACATTCGTAGTTTTACGAGTTCTTAATCGTTGGAATCACAGAATGTCAGATGTAACCGTGACAATTACTTTAGTTAAAAACCGAGTTGTCATCACTACAGATTCCTTTTACCTACGTATACGGTATCTGTGGAAAAAGGCAACGTTTTCCAAAAAAATTGCTAAAATCTAACTTCTTTTGAAAACATATCGACGTACCTAACTGACGATTTTGAAAAATAGAGAATGCATGTTTACATATTTTATATCGGTACTTCTTACACGGAGTAGACATATAGAAATCGTTTAATTTAACAGTGCAATTTTTATAATTATATATTTAAAAAATGATGAGTAGACGAGAGAAGTATGTAAGGACACCGATATTCACTCCCTATTTACCACGCGTTAAAAATAATTTCTTAGACCATACAGTATAATTTAAGATGTATGAGTTTGCATAATAATTTAGTTATACTACTAACTAACTTAGTAATACGTATACTAACTAGAATTGTATATATGTAAGTACCTATATTCTCATACATGCACACGATTTTTTAATAATGAATTATTAACATGTGTAACCTTTCATGCTAGTCTAGGCTCTCCTAGACTAACAACAGAAAACAGACTGTACCATCTGCGTTTTATTCTGCGCAAGTCGTAGTTATATCGGCCAAGAGGTGGGGTATAGATAGGAATATTATGTACAAGGAACTATTATAGGTAGGTGATAAGCTAGCAACTTCACTCTCTAGTTTCATTTTGCTATAGAAAAGCGTAAGAAAAATTTACTAGATAGTCGGGATACCGATAGCCAATTAAGATATTATAATAACAAATAATATATATAAATAATAATATATAATAACAAACAAACACAAACGACGGGAAATTGGGTCGTTAATGAGTGCGATTATTTTATGTCGGATTATGTCATTCTATTATTCCCTTTAACTAAACTTAAACAAATCTGCTAAAAAAAATTAAACTGCATTAAAAAACCACTAAAAAGTACAAAATAACTATCCTTTACTGATCAATACTCAATAACAATAAAAATAAAATATCTAAAAACACGGGAAATGGAACGGGCCGTGGTCTCAAGTAGTTACTTGAGACCACGGCCGATGCAACTCGGCCGAAACGTCAAGCGAAAATAAAAGGTAATCGCGTTAATTTCCCGTGTTTGAAGATATTTTATAATGTAACGCGAAAATTTAAAAGTTTATGTAACAATAAAAATAACTTTATATTTTTATTGTTCTTGATATAGATCTGGTTATAACCAGATCGCGTTTTTTGGTGTTATTCAGTGTGTCTTTGAAGTCCAAACTTTAATACCGGTAAAATTTTGATGGGACCACCTCGGAAGTACCTTTCAAACAAAAAAAGAATTTTCGAAATTGGTCCACAATTTACGAAGTTATCGGTGAACATACATAAAAAAATACATACAGACGAATATAGAATCTCGGCACCCTAATGTATTGTCCACGCCGAATGGATAATGGCGTAAAGTTAATGTATATATAAGCGTATAAAAGAATTCAACATATTTTTACTATTTTTATGGTAATATAAAAATTATTTTTTCAGTTATTAAAAGATCACGTCAAAACACTTTAGAGCCCTTTACATAGTTAATGGGGTGTTAAAGTATTACCGTAACGCAATTATAAAATAACAAAGTGACATTAATAGCCGACCCAATCAAAACATTAAAGGATTACCTCGATCAACAACACGCTTCAATTTCTACAACTTTATTAAAACCATCAATCTGTTACGTTTGGCAATCATCGTACAATGTACAAGGTGGGATCACATAGGATTACTGCACGAAAGTTAGGGCGTGCGCTACTGAAGCTTCGAGCGATAACGAAGCTATACGATATGATGCGATAACGCCGTGATACCAAATTCGATAGGGCACGATAGCGGTTATCGGCGATACGCTTTGTGCGTCGCCGACCCATCCATCACGGCTCACCTTTAGGTTCGCCGACACGACACGAACGTGTAAATAGCGCAGTTAACATGTGTTTTTCATATCAGAACACGGAGTTGAAGTGATACTCCAATTGATAACAACGTTTCCTTTAATGTGTTTGAACTGGTTATATAATGAATAATCATTACTTAATAGGTAACTCTTGTCATCCTATTACTGGATTAAATACATCATACAAAATATGCATGGCTAGGCTAGGTAGATAATATTCTATAATAATTTTCTAATGTCAAAACATACACATTAAATGTTTTCATTTAAGAATTGATTTTAAATCTGAATGATATCTGAAAAGTTATAATAATATTTGTATTAGTTAATATATAACACTTTAGGGAAACCAGTTTAAAATTTGGCGCTAAAAATGTATTGTTCAATGCGGTATTACAGTGACGTCACATCCTGGTGGTGTAACTCTTAGAAATTATATCATTCTTTTCATGTGTTTATATTGTAGTTTATAAGATTTATGTTTTTTGTTATACTTTTCTACCTACATTCTACCACATCGCGACTTCGCGATTAATTTTAATTCTAATTAATTTGGAACTAAGTCTGTTAATTTTCTGTTAATTCTTGAGACGGATCTTCACTCCATAGCAATGTTTTTTGATAATAGTGCTATCAGTTTATTGTTATTGTTTTGAAAAATAGTACGTAAATCGACTAATTTCATTTCCTGATTAGATTATTAATTCAAATATTATATTATTTTAAACGCTAATAAACTAGTACTATGTATATTAAAAAAAAACCCGATATATTAGCGTTGACATAATTCTGAGTCAGTTGAGACTGTCATAATAATAGGAACAATAAAAAACATTTTATACTGCGTAAATAAATAAACGAAAGATAATGTATCGTATTTATTTGATTTCCCAGCTAGCACCCGTACTATCGTAATTATTTACCTACATGAACATGCATACGGTTTACATAGGACGCGCAGCCAAAATAAGGTAAAATTAAATAATAATAACAACAGTGATTAAGTATAATCACTTACAGAAATATATTTAATAAGTGTACATATTTTTTTACGTGTAATCTATAAGCTTCTATTATGAAAGAAAAATATGGATTATACCAGTGACCCGCGCCGGCTTAGCAAAGGGAGTTCATTACCACAGGTCTGTAGTCTGGGCAAGAAAATAAGAGTAAGATGCTCCTTGCCTGTCATAAGAAGTGACTAAAGAGGCCTTCGGAGAGCAGTTTTAGAGAACGCTATTACAAATATTGCTTGTATTACTGTAGGAGATATATAAGAGAAAATACATTACTGAATGCCGAAGTTTATTAAGATCAGACAACCTGAATGATAGTTGATGAGATTATCGATAGCACTCCCATGTGTTGGTGAGGAGAATAATGCTATGCCTCATTTAGTCCTATAAGTTTCTGAAATTCTTGTCTTTTTGTACATGTAAATGTAAATGTACTATCGCGGAAAGTAAATGTTTAGCAGTTTAAAAAACTTTTGAATTTGCCGCGAAAAAGAATGTTTTATCGACTCAACAAAGTCAGAAAATTGAAGTTTCTATTGGTGTCTTTGTCATTTCTAAAATCAAAATTGAAAGATAAACGTACAGGATACTTGATACAATTTATGTTAATTGTTTAAAGTTAATTGAACGGAATAGACAAATACTAAGAAAAAATTACTAGATAGTCGGGATATCGATAGCCAACTAAGATATTATAATAACAAATAATATATATAAATAATAATATATAATAACAAACAAACACAAATGACGAGAAATTGAGTCGTTAATGAGTGCGATTATTTTATGACGGTTTATGTCATTTAGTATCGATTTATGATTCGATAATAAACAAAACTAATACAGCGTCACAATAAACTGATGGTAGCATTGTTAAACTGGGTGTATCCTACTATTACACGTAAGCAACAAGGTGTCACTGTTCAACTACTCAAAAAAAATCAGAGAATATTTTTACATAGTCAATTCGAATTATTATTTTTCACGAACTAGATCAAAACTAATTCTAACTATATATTATAAATTCGAACTTTTGTTTGTCCTTCTTTCACATCCTTTCACCGCGAGAAAGTAAGTGATTCCCACGGGAAACTCGAGTTCATGCGGACGAAGTCGCGGGCGGTCGTTACTCAATAATAAACTGAAGTTAAAAATAAGTTATTCAAAGTTTTTCACTCAAAAATACTCAAAATCCCAATACACGGAACCATACACTTATAAATCGTTTGCACCGACCTATCGACACACATTCGACTTTTACTCATCAAGGACTTAAAATTCAAAACTAAAATTGGAAAGAGTTTTCACTGCAAATTTTAAAATTAAATAGGTAGAGGTAGAGGAACCAAGGAAACCGCTTTAGCGTATTATATTCTCTTTAAAGGAAACCGCAACACAAAAAGATTCGACATCATGTCTGTAAAAATTTAAGGAAAAATTATTTTATTTATTTATTTATTTGGAAAATGCCTCCTGCAATTTCTACTGATGACCGTTACAGAATTATTACTCTGCACCAACAAGGGCGAAGTGTGAGTGCCATATCGAGAGAATTATTCATATCGGTAGACTCATAATAATGTCACTAATCTATCAACGCATTGTTCAGCTTTATATATTTTTTTAAAACCAATTACTTTATTTTTTTAACGAAATACAGTATTTCGCTAAAAAGAGTCTGAAGTGTCAGCAGGTATGCGGAAGAAGGTGACGTGTTGGAAACATATATATATTCTTATATATATTCTTCTACACTGCAGTTTCATATAAAATGTCTTCCACAAAGGTTGTCTGGAAGAGATCGCTTTGAGCGATAAAACCACCTTGCACACATTAGTTTTAAGTTTAATTGTAAACAATTTTTATTAGAATGTGCGCAACAAAGATTTTATCTATCTAACATTCTGCTTATTAAACATTTGGCGTATATTGGCATGCTATATCTTCAGTTAGATTTAGGAAGCAGGATGTCTGTGATGTAAATTCATTGAATACGTAAAAACATATTCGACAATATGCTGCCACAAATGAAAAATAATTAAACTTCTTGCGTTTTGAATGTTTTGCGCATTCGGTGGAATGCACGCATTTATTTTCTCTTTAGGAATTTGTTCAAAATAAGAGTTTCGCTTCGATAAGTTTCGACGCTCCATTACTATCGAGAGTAGTTTCTAATTTGGACGATGAAGTTATTTTATTTGTTTTAACCTTATTTTTATTTTTGTGATATTTAAATAATGATCTGAAATTAACTAAATTTAATTTCTTTAATTACTTATTATTTTTAGTTATGTCATGCATGACTTAGAAATAATTATGAAAATAGCGTTATTTATTTATTTTGAACATGAGGAAACATCCATTCAAGGTTGGACCTTGAAACGAATACAAATTTGAATTTCAAAATTTGGGCTGCCATCTCATCGTCCACAATTTGTCTTTCTATTCGTCATCAATAGTGTTATCTCCTGATTGTATTGTATAATACGGCCAATTTAAAGTGACAACCAACCTGCTAAACATTCCCTTTCCGCGATAGTACATAAATAAAGCAGTATTAAGCTCGGCACCCGCTCTACGGTCTCTACACATTTAGACTCGAGCTTTGTTTGTGAAAGCATTAGAATACCGCGCGGTACTATTTGTCGTAGATTTCCCCGCGATTTATCGAGTTTACATACAGTTTTAAGTTTGTCACTTTGTGTGGTCCGAATGGAAGTTGAAATTTTTGTCACATTCTCATTTTTGTAAACTTTTTTAAAAGTTTTTCATATTTTTTTGTCCAATTAATCGTTCATCTTTCTATCTAGTTCTATTATACCTTATTTAATGCGTATAATCGATGGGAATTTTAAGGAATGTGGGTACAGGGAATGGGCCTATTACATATAGGTAAGTGTCGCGCTTTCATTCTCATAATATGTTCCATTAAATTCCGCCGACAGATAATTCATACTAAAGTAGACGTTTCCCATTTGGATGCGTAAAACTACATAGATCATTACCGCAAAGGATACAGGCCCACAGACAAGTCTTCATCCAGACCTACCTAATTCTAGTACAGATGATGTTGTACATTGTTTGTATAATAGGTAGGAACATTTACAATAGTAGAACGGAATATGTATTTGTCTGTTTGTCCATCACACAAACTTTCTTAGAAACTATTTCATACAAATTATTTAAATTCTGTACACAGACCAATTTCCTTCAGAGGATAATTATGCAATTTGTTTTTGTCACTTTATTTAAATTTCAATACACCATTTCATAGCGGCGGTTCATAGTATACACCTACTTTCCACTAAAACCATTTAAATAGTGTCAGTAGTCTCCGAGTAAAATGTCTGTAATAAACGGATAAACAGACAGACAAATGGACAGACGAAATTATTAGGGCTGCGTTTTTGGTCACTTGGCTATGGAACTTTAAAAATTACTCTTCCTGTTTCTTGTGGGTCAAAAGTCGTCACAATTGTCTCTTGATTCGTAAATATGGTTGGAATTATAGAAAACGCAGATCAGAAGAAAGTTAAATTTCCTCCAAAAAAAGTCCAGGGCCGAACAAAGGCGAGAGCTACGCCAGCGTCAAAAACCAAATGCAATAGCAGCGCGAAGCGATTACATAGCTGGCCTATCAGGCAAATAGTGTCCAGCGACAGTTCGAATGTCCCACAGGTCATGTACCGACGACGTAGGAAGGCGCGAGAAACAACGACAAACAATTTCACGAAAAGTGTACAGCGCGGACTCGAAACACGTTTCTGAATTTTTTTTATATCCTGATGATCCTGGTTAGAACATTAGGTCAAAGTTATGAAGTTATTGTATGTATGGTCTTCGGTTCTTAATATGTCTGCAATATTTAAAATAATCAATCGTCCGGAATTGAGTGAAAATTAACTTGAAACATTCCGTCGCATGGATACATATGTTCGTACATAATTACTTATATACATAAGCACTAACAGGTGAAGCTAGCTAAGATAACAATAATAAAATATGCATAGTACTCACTGTCTTCGGCGTGTTTGCTTGACCGCCGCGGTCGCGGCGGCGCGTATAGTGACGACTGATCTACGCCCGAACCGCCCGACGCAAGCGATGAATGCCCACTATCTCGAAACTCGCCCGTCTCCGCCCATACTGCAAACAAAAATATAATTTGTAATTTATTGGAATAAAATTATACCTAGTACTATCTAAAACATAGTAACCGGATAATTACCAAAAAGCCGATGGTGAAAAATTATTGCAAGTCGTTTTTTGAACAGATTTTGTTCCTTAGAATTCTTACTTTATTTAGGAAGTTAAATAATAAGAAGAAGAAGAAGAAGAAGAAGAAAACAAACTGATTATTTAACTATAACGTCTATGTCTTAAACAATAAAATTATTCTATCATAAATTTACGTAGCTAAATTCATCTTCTATTGAAGATAAAAAAATTGCGTTAACTAAAAATAAAAAACGACTTGCTATTTAAGTAGGAACAAAATGCATATTTTGTATAAACCCTTTAAAAGAATGTAAAAATTGTACTCATACCAATTGTTAATGTAATCGTATAAGAAACTGTAAACCAAAATTAAACGTCATAGGTAGGAAACAAATCGTTAAAGTTACACCATAAATCTAATTAACTTTACTAACAACGTCATTATTTAAAAGCATCTTGTCGAGAAAATAATGTATTCTTACTACGATGACGCCCCGTCGCTAGCTGTGTAATTAACCGTCCCTGAACACTTGTTAACAAATTAGTCACTAGAGATCATGTGAGCGCGCCCTTATTTATAGCTGCCGTAGGCGCCATATATGTATAATATGCATGTATCCACCAATACTTTTTAAAAGCTTTTTTTGGTTTAGTCATAAATATCAAGTAAATATCAAACTACGTTTTCAATAGCAAGTAAAATATTCTAATTTTATAATAAAACAAATAATTTCATTATTGTTACTATTACTTTATCTTGATTCTAAGATGATAATATAAGCTCGCAAAATAATGGGTATAAGCTCACTAAATATTACGTATATTAAACATACTATTAAACTCACTATACACTCACTAAAAAATTATGTTCTGACCAAAGTAAGTATGGCAATCTCGCACTCTCAGTGTAATTCGTGTCAGCTAATGAGCCGGTCATGAAATAATTATTCGCAAAATACTCGTAAATCTTAAGTGTTTTGGCTATTAGTATTCAGAAAAATAAAAATATGTCATGTTCAGCTGTGTATCGTCTGTGTACCTTCCCTAGTTACGCACTTTAGTAAAAATATGTCATATTCAGCTGTGTATCGTCTGTGTACCTTCCCTAGTTACGCACTTTAGTAAAAATATGTCATATTCAGCTGTGTATCGTCAGTGTACCTTCCCTAGTTACGCACATTAGTAAAAATCTAGAAACTTGGTCAACAAAGAAATTACACCGTAAGGACTGGCTCTTAGAGCAAATGTCGACCATCGTGGTACTTGGTCCAAGACATTACGCATAAAGCTCACTAAAACGCCATGTAGATAAGCACTAGAATAACACATTGAACACTACTTTTGACTTTACTAAAATACCACACTTAGAAACTCACTAAGCACCACGTTTCGAATTTAGGAAAATATCTCGTTCAGACATTCACTAAAACACGATAGTGTTTAACGATAACTTTCTTTACTAAAAGTTCAAGACACACACAGAACTTATCATTGATTGGACTATTAATTTTGACTATATCTATACAACGACCGCGAATATAGCTAAAGATATACTATTTCTGATTGCACTAGACTACTTTTATTTAACAATACATGGTGGCGATTACAATTATGAACGCTTGGTAGCTACTTGACAACAATTTCACAAACATTAAAGTTAGACTCTTCTATATACAGCCTTATTAATGCGTAGGCAACCCATTTTAACCCCGCTCTTACACTTAAAAGGCGTATCACAAAACAAAATGATCGCGGACGGCAAATTGACGAGATTAAAATTACGTATAATGACACTAACGCGGGTATTAAGTTTCAATTGATCACATTTCAGAAATTAAAAAAAGTCAAAAGTTTAAAAACTCGACACAAATAGGCAATAAATAATCTGGGCCAATTTCTATCAAAGTTATCGAATCATATTTTCGAAAAAAAAAAAAACTTCCAAACATAAAAATATAGCTTCCAAACATAAAAATCCGCATGCAAATCTGTCCATCCATTCAAGAGTTACCACATGCCGCAGTCAAACTTACAAACAAATTACAGGCTTTTCCGACAGTGGGTGAAAACATACGCGAGCCTAAAGCGCAAGCTTTAAAAAGTTTAAAATGTATACAATTAATACAGTTAAAATTGGTAGTAACATTATTTAAAACTGAATACTTGTACGTGTGTATGGATTAGTATAGTATCAGGATGTACGAATTCCGAGGCCATAACAAAATTGATCATTAGCAAGCTACGAACTAATTCAAGCCACTACTTAAAAATGATCATGTGTAACTTACGTAACTTACGCAACAACAACAAAGGAATGATAAAATATAAAATGAAATAAATTCATAGCAGCCCTTAATTTCTCTATCAAATTATACTCATTTGTATTACGGATCGATTTCAATGTTTTACTGTTCGATTTTCATACCTACTGAGAATATTTACTTGTTTTATTATAATTCCGATATATTGGGATACACTACAATAGTTAAAGGATAAATTACCACTGATTTTACTAGTTATAAAGCTTCAGAACATGATTAACAAACTCGAAGAAAAATTAACATGAAAAGTAATGTCGAGTTGTCGCAGTACAATTTTTATGTTTGCAGTTTTTTATATTTTTAAAGGAAGCTGTCGACTAAAACGAATATATAATATAAAGCAACGACCTGTTATTTCTTTTGTTAACTGATTTTTTCGTTATTTATTTAGAGTACTTTAGAGTCGTCTTCAATGCGCCAACGTTAATCTCATTGTTTTGGTAAAAGTCACGATCTGTACGATTGATAGCGACACGCGACACTGTTGCTGTTTGAAATTACAATTCAAAAATCATCACTGCATTTTTTAATTCTATTTTAAACACACTGCTACATACTTTTGTTTAAGTAAAAAAGAGTATATTTATAAAAAAGACGTGTGCAGTCGGGGGACCCCCGTCAGGAACTAAGTTCCTTAGTTGCAGTTTCAATTTCACAAAACTTAATTGCAATAATGAGACAATAACACTCACGTATGATTTATAACAAAAACAAACACCTAACGGCGGGTGACGCGCGGGTCCCACCTCACATAACGCTTTTTCTTTACGTGACGATTTGTACTAACTGAAATCTCCCGCAAGCCACGTAAAGAACTGCGTTTCAAAATCAGAAACTTTTTATTTGCATCAGTGCAATTATGAATTATGTTTCTATAACATTTGTTACCTATTAAATGGATAACTAGCAAACCCGGCCCGATTCACTGGGCGTTAGTTGAAGTTAAAATAAATTAAACATTTTTTATAATTATTTTGATACTGCAAAAAAATAAAACAAAAAAAAATCTGCTGATCCGATCGCTACCAAACTTTACAGAATCACCCGCTAGGCCAATTTGAAGATTCCCTGAAAATTTCAACGAAATCGGTCCAGTCGTTTCGGAGTCCATAAAGAACATACATACATACATACATTGCCTTTTATATATATAGATTAAGTGTATCTCGTAAATTAATTCGTAGTATGTAATAATGATAATAATAATAAATGACCCGACAATGTCAATCATAATTATAATCATTTAATGTCAAACTAGGGCATTCCCTGTGCTATGAGAACCAGACGATGACTACTAGGGGCGTCTCCCGAACTTGAGACAATTCAGAGAAGTTTGTTTCCTAAATTGACCCAACTGAGATCGAACCCGGAACTTTCCGCACTTAGATAAATGACGAAACAACTGTGCCATCGAGGTCGTCAAGTAAATCAATGAACAGATTTTTTGATGATTTTTTGTTGTTCGTTAGCTTCGATCAAGTTTGAATATAATTATCTTGGAGCCTGTGTTACTGAGTTCTGGGAACACGCCAGTTTTTTGTGTAGTATCTTGCCATAATGCAAGCTCAGTGCTTAATTTAGAGTTGCAAAATTAGGGTACCTTATTAACTCGGAGATTATTGTCATTCAATAAAAATAATAATATGAATATTGCCACGCGCGTTATTTTCTAATGTCGCGTTATCACGTGACAAGGAGTATAAACATCGGTCCGTACAAACGTACAGTTTTACAAGTTACAATGTATTTAAACGTTGTCGTTTATTCAGTACAGTACAAACGACAATGTTCAAATAAATTGTATGTACCTATGCTTTGATAAGAGTGATAAGAGCACGTTCATTGTTTTATTGGGGTTGTAAAACGGTCGGGACATAACTTCGTTTTGAATGTTGAGAGATAATTTTTTACTGGTCATGTAAAAATCAGTTTAGTTCCAAATTATACTTTCTTTGGCAAACCTTTTGAAATACAAACGGTACACAAATGAGTCAGGAAATCAAAGGTGTAAAAAATCGAGAACAAAAAAATAGATAAATTTTTTATCCGGTGAGCATATTCTTACATATACATACATACCATACATACACACACACATACATACATACACATACATATAACGTCATGTCATAATTTCTATTCGATGGACGGAACAACAAGCTTCTACATCGTACACAGGTAAATATTTATACGTATAAATAAAATCGACGTGTTCGTCTGTTTCGAAATAAAGGTTTTTTCTTAACTTTATATGGCTATATAGTTTATATAGTTAGTATAGCACACAACCTAAACCCAAACACGTATTTTATTATTTTTTTCCTATTTGTCTGTCTGTCTGTTTCTTTGTCGGGGCTCGGATCGGGGGAAGCGGCTGAACCGATTTTGACGGGACTTTCATTGGCAGGTAGAGGACTTTTCAGAGAGTAATCTAAGCTACTTTTTATACCGCGAAAATACCAAATTTAACGCGGGTGAAACTGTTAGGCACAGTTAGTTATACATGTTATACATATCCTAGACAAAGCCTCACCCGAAATTTGTGTATAAGGACGATCACGAGACCGCCAATTATTTGACTGATCCATGTTTCACCTGACAACACTTAAAAATCTCATTATTATCCAAACTATAGTCAACTATTATATATAAACAGCGGAGCCGACAGACGCTGTCCTGACCGAACGTTGAAAATAAATATAAATCCTAGAAACTGATTGCTAAGCCACCTACCGGGTTCAACTGTAAATCTAAACCACTGGTTCCCAAACTTATTTTGTCTACTGAGTCGAGAGCTCATGCAGTCGTTGTCTAAGATGCCTCCTAGCTAATGAAATTACAAATCACCCCCCAGGCCTCTACACAACGCCCCCATTTTTTTTTTGGGTCTCTTACCGTCCCCCTTTAGGCCTGCAGCGCCCACAAGGGGGCGTTATCGCCCACTTTGGGAATGGCTGATCTAAACCATCCAGGGATCCACTCAATTACATAAAAAAATTCATCAAATTCGATTTAGCCATTTAGGAGGAGTTCAGTGACATACATATGTACAGAAGAATTAGGTATATATATTAAGATATTATTATTTGATCAGACTATACACTAATTAATCCCGAACTAAACAATAAGCTTACACTAATAGGTCTAGTACCACACAAAGAACTCGAGGATTACTCAATAACACTAAGAATCCAAAGCAATTTAGGAACGTTTATTTCCTAAATTGATCTGATCAGAAATTGAACCCGGGAACCTCGGCTTGGAAAATGTATACAGTAGCCGCCACGCTAACGCTACCACGCCCATGCTAACCAGTCTAAAACAGATCATTATGTATGTGTTACTGAACCATATTATAGTGGTACATACTTACATATCCTCACGTTGTATCGCTAGCGGAGTAGTCAAAGAGGATGCGCCAAGCATCGCATTCTTTACACACTTCTTTCGTCTCGCTAATTCTCGTCACACATTTTCGCCTAAGTACTTATGCTAGTGCTATTTGATCTCCGTAAGTCAGCTGGATTTTCCTTAGCTTGGGCTTCTTGCTACCACTCACTTTCACAGCAAGGTCTTTTCATTGCTCGTTCATCACTCATTCTTTCCATGTGCCCGAACCATCTAAGCATTCCTTTTTTCATTTTTCCAATAACACCATAGTCCGAACTTTTTATTATAGTAATAAATCCGTATAATGTATACTACTTCTGTATGAAGCTTCAACCTTGTTGATACCACGTGTTTCGCCTTTCAAGGAAGCAACCTCAGAAAATTCCAAAGATACCCGGCACGAATGAAACTCATTAATTTGGTCTAGGTCGCTACAGATCACTTCGGATAGGTTGTGCAGAGTAACACCATATTATTTATAAACTGTGTAATTTCTATTTCTATTTGTGAAAACTTTTTATTAACCCTTTTATTACCTATTATATTATATTATTCGTCATTTCTATACCAGTACAATTGTATTGAGTCGCAAGTTTACCTTGCAAATAATTGAATAACATAATATTAGAATAACGACAAGTAGCTAGCCCATTGTAAGACTGTTCGCGAAGTTCGTACAAGATTCAGCCCAAATGTATGCTCACACAATAAAAAAACTTTTGGTTACGAGTTTGGCTCTCGTGTAAATATTCATTTACACGAGATTTATTATTCACTAATAATAGCCTATTTCCGAGATCTCTAAGATCTAAGACTCCAGATTTTCAAACAACGCTTCATATTCTCTATTTTCAAATATTTAGGTTCAGTAATAGTATCGGAAAGAAAGGAGAGAGTGATAAAAGAAATTCCATTATGAATATTTTAAAAATTAACTAATGTAAAATATATGAATTAAGAAGATATATGACTATCCAATTTTTAAGTACTTCGCGTAGTTTCTGGAAAAAATGACTGCGGCACACGGACATACGAGTTGACTCATAGGGGTTTCATTTTCATTTTGACATATGAAACCCTAAAACGATATTGTTATTTATTGATAACTTACACACATTTAGCCAATGAAATGACTTGACTTCAAATTATCGAAATTATCATCACGGTAATATTAGAAGCAATTATTACGACCACCAGCGCTTGTGTCTGGTTAATAACATAATCCCGACCTGACCGTCGGAAGCTGACGGCAAGTGGTCGCACTCCGGATGTTTACACGCATCTTAAACAGTACTCAAGATGTACCAACAGTGAGGGGCACAAGGATACATTGTACGCAATGGTGGTCGTCGTGCGCGATGTACTCCAGGATGTTATCTCATAAGTGCACATATTACTAGATTAGTAACGCGTCAGCAGATAGTGAAGTAACATTTCCGGGTGAAGTAAACTGTGATCTAAGAGATATACATAGGTGACTCAGAACTGAGTAACAATTTAAGGTTATGCATTATATACGTATATATTTTCACAGTCACGACAATTTATTGTCAGAATATCAAAACGTAGCAATTTTACACTTTAACGATACTTTTAACAATAAGTAATTATGTTTAGAGATTTAATATTAAGAAAAAATTAAACGATTTCAAAAGAAAAGTACAAAATAAATTATCCTTTATTAAATTGTATAGACTCGGGTGTTACTTTGTGGAAATTCATTTCACGTGATGAATTCATACAATCTTTAGCTATTTTCCGTTCAAACTCCAAAAACCACCCATGGACACGCGTTTTGCCTCTCAACGGATGTAACAGAGATCAGACTCGGTCAGCTAACCAGCACCGAAGCAAACAGAGTCTGATATCTGGTATATCCTGAGGATGCTTCGTTGAGAGGCGAAACGCGTGTCGATTGGTGGTTTTTGGAGTTTGAGCGGAAAAGAGCTAAAGATTGTAGGAATTCATCACATAACTTTTACTATCAAGTACAAAAATAACTCTATAAATAAGTTACAAATACCTATATAATTAAATTTGACAGTTATTGAAGTCGTTTTAATTTTTTTTTAAAAAGTTATTTATTTTCCCTTTTGAGTGACTTTGGCCTAAATTAATATCTAGTGTAGGTCTATAACTAACTACTTTTCCAACTTACTTAATTGTATAAAAAAGAATCGTCAAAATAAATAAACCGTTAGTATTATTTGATGTATCTTCAAAGTCTAAGCTCCAATATCAGTAAAATTTGAATGGGACCACCTTTGAGATATATAGAACCCAACGGAAAAATAATAATTGAAATCAGTTCAAAAACAAAAAAGTTATGGCCGAACATACATAAAAAACAACATACACACAAATTGAGAACCTCCTACTTTTCTGGACTAAGTTAAAAAGGAACTAGGTAGTTATAAGTAGCTAGCCTATAAAATCGGGTAATATTTATCACGATTAAGACTGCCAGTCAGATTTATACCGCGGTTGTCATTTGTCACGCATGCGTATACGTCGCTGCGCCGTCCGGTCACCGCAAATCGTCACGAACAACGTAAAAAACGTATCCGCGTGCATTGTTTTTTTAATATTATATACTTTATATACTTACATATAAATACAAAAATTAAATGAGATGTGGATAGGGGCAACCCTACGTATCCGGTCGAGAGTATGCAATTCAGTCACGCACGCGGCGGGAGTCGGTTTTCTTTTATATGGATGTATTCTCTAACACTAGCTTTTGCCCGCGCTTCGCTTACGTTCACTATAATCTATAAGATTCACACAATTAACGGTTATAATCTACCCGTCGCTTCGTGCTGCGCCTCTACAGAGAGCAATTCAGTCCAATCCGTACAAACAATGTGTACTTCCTTTTTCCTTGCCGTGAAAAAATTCTATTTTCGAATAAATTTGACCACCAAAATAATATTGCCCGTTCAAACTTTACCCCTTACTCACATTAATAATAATAGTACTCCAAATAATTACACAAATCGCGTGACCCAAACTAAGTATTATGGGCTTGTACTACGGGTACTACACAACGAACTGGGGAAGCTCCCAGTAAAATCCAGACCCCAAGCCAGTTTAGATAAGTTCGTTTCCTAAATTGACCTAACCGGGAATTAACCCAGGACTTTGGCTTAAAATTATTCTGGGTTAAATTTCGAGAATCTCCTTCTTAAACGATGCCTACAATATAAAATAAATCAATTTTCTATCTTTAGCGATTTGAGTTAAGCGATGATAAGTGAATCGGTCAGGACTTTGCCTTTTGCATTTCTAGTATGTAGATAATATATTTTGTGAATAATAATTATAGATATCAATTTCGTGAAGATAAGATTTTTGTGACGAAATTTTGCATAAAAAACTTACTTTAAAAAAATTAAGACCCAAAAATTCAACAACCAAATGTAACGTTTTTTTCTTGTCAATTTGGCAACATTGGCCGTTTTACAAATCGGATGGTTTTGGTATTGTGTACTAGTAAGTACTTGGATACATACGAACTGTATTACTGTACTTATTACACCATCTATGCTAGTACTCAGTAAGTAAATCAAGTTTGTCGAGTTGCGACACACACCATATCATCGAAAGCTGTAGGTATGTAAACGTAAAATTAGATTACAAGAAGATAAGGTTATGATACGGCTACCGTGTACTTTCCCAAAAATATCTACGGCCAATCGCATCGCTATTCGTGAATTATCACTCAAATTAATGGCGTGTGAGTTATAAATGGCCGACGGATTAGACCCGATCCGTTTTATTCCTATTTTACCTACCGTAAAGAACCTTCATTGAAAACGTACACAAATTCACGGGAGCATCAGCTAATTTTCTTTCCTCCTATCTCTCTCGCGCAAATTACAAAGTTATATCTCTGTTTCTCTCTAACGACCCTTTTCTCCGACGCGATTCATCATCATTTCGCGGTTTGCTGATTTTCCATTCACGTCGTTGGTAAATAGGCCGCTGTAGCACGATTTTACACAAGGAAACCTATTAGTTCTTTGTGTGGATTTAAAAAAGACTATCGACTATTTACGTAAGTAACGAATACATTCAATTATTACAACAAAACTAGAAAGTTAATAGATTTTTTCTTGTTTCAGACACTTAAATACATCATGTATTTTTTGCAGTACATAAAAGAGATTTGATCAAATTCTGTACCAGTCTCTACACATCCTCAATTAGTATTCCAAATAGCTGGCGACATATCGTACACGTACATAAATGTAAAGAGTGGACCGTTCGAAGCACGAACGACGCATAACTTTTCCACATCGTATCCAAAACTTGCAATTTTATTCTTAAAACTTCTTTCGCAAGTACCAAAGTCGTTTGATATCGTTCCGAGACGAGACCCCAGACGAGGTTTCTATTTCACTCAAAGCAATAACAGTCTTACCGTTCTTGTAAGTAGGTTCAAAATGATGAACTCTCATCTATCGAGCGTCGAGTGCGGGACTTTGAGGCTTATGGTAATTGTAATAAAGCGGAGTGCAGCAGTTATGGGACGTGAGAGGTTCTAGACCAAATCCCGAGTAAGCTGTAACTTCCTTTTGGATTTTCGGAAGCCATTTATCAGTCTGATGTGAGCGTCTGAAAATTTTTCATGTTTCGTTATTGTTGCGGGTGGCATGACACGTACGCTAGGATTGTTCGGTTGTGTTTATTGCCCGTTGTAGCTATCAGTCTCAAGGTCATCGACCGTTCTCTCTTTTACATCTTGCGAAAAGTGATTCTTGTTTCTGATACAATTTTTCACATATTATTCACCGCAATTTTCATTCTACTTTATATGCAAAATATTTTCAAATTTATATTTAAATTAATTTCTTAACACAGAATTTTTAATAAAACGGAATACTTATTTATTCGTCTAAATATTTTATTTAAATTTCTATCTGCTCGTCTGTCACAGATTTTTTCCTTAGGGATTAAAAAAGGTAAATTATAATACTGTGAACAGCACACGCATCATGACTTTTGTTCCTAAATAAATTATAATCGAATTCCGTTACTATACATTACAGACACAATTGATTGAAATTCGACCAAAAGTGATACTAGCACTAAGTAATGCATCAAATATAGACGTGGAATTCAAAGGATGAATTTAGAATTTGGGGGCTGATTTTAGAGGCGTACATGGAAAGTTAAAAATCTTTTTGAGGTCTTCCTATGAAAGTCTTTTTCTCTTAAGAACATTCCTAAGAGCTTATTAATCCGAACAATCACCATTTTTATTTGTACACCTGATTAGCACTATTCATTAGTATTTGGTTTCTTCATTTTCGAAACACACTGATAAAAAAAATAAAAGAAACATTAAGAAACAAGATTAGTAGCGACAAAGACAAAAATGAACTTTGTTGGATTTGTTTCGAAATTTGTTCAACCAGCAAACCAGATTAAAAGTGGATGTAATGTACACAACACAGGCCTTAAACTAATACCACATGTGCTGGCAAATTGTATTCGAATTTTGAGAGTGACAGTAGCAATGTTGCATGCGGCGAATATTCCAAATGTGACAGTTTTAAAGTTATGCTTCTTTTGGGTCGTTAGGTGAAAAAAATCAATGTAATTTCAGCAAGCAACGGAAATTATGACATGTGATGAATTCCTAAAATCTTTAGCTATTTTCCCCTCAAACTCCAAAAATCACCAATAAACACGTGTTTCGCCTATCAACGAAGCATATTCAGGATATTCCACAGATCACACTCGGTCAGCTAACCAGCACCGAATATTCGTTATATATATATATATGTACCTATAACGAATATAACGAGTATAACGAATATTCGGTGCTATATAATATATATAGCACCGATTCGGTGGGCATCGATGTTACATACCATAAAGTCAGCAACTTCGTTGCGTGCGTCGATTTAACACAACATGAAGATAGCAATGAAGAGAGTTTATTTTCTTTATATGTAACAAGTTTTAATTTTTATTTCATTCATCTGAAGCGGTCACTCAGTTTTCTTTTCTTTTTCTTTTTTTATGTGACCAGTTTTATTTTTATTTCATTCCTTTTAAGCAGCCAGTTATTTTATTTATTTTCACGTCATTGTTCTTCACGCCAAAGAAATATAAATGGAGGTACACGTGAACGTTTTAATTTATTTTTTTATAAAAATTTTATGTAATAGCTAACTAAAGTTAGCTAGTTAGCTATTACATTAAGATGAACCAAACATATGATTAAAATATTAAATCTAGTAAAAAATCTTTATATTTTTCCTTTGATCCTAGTATTTGTATTTTTTGTGACAAACATCCTCTATAGAACATTCATTGCAAAAGTATGATATTTATTTGGCCTGTTTTTATGAATGAAAAGATTTGTAGCTTTTGTTGATTTCCTTTATGAAGTGTAAATAAAAATTCAAATAAAATTAATTTTATTAAATTACTTTTATTAAGGTTTTCATGTCTAATCATATGATATGATAAAAATAACTTTATTAAATTAATATTTGCTAATGATAGATATACAATACACCTAGGTAATAAAATAGTGTTTATGGTTAATTCAAGAGCGCAGGGACAACTAGTGCGTCCCCAGTCGCGCATTACGTAGATAAATCAAATTTAACCCTACCAACGCTACAAGCAAATTACCGACCACCTGAGACTTATAAAAATGCCCCACAAAATTATTACTACCAGATTTGTCTCGATGGATAACTATCACAACGGTATTCGTTTTGTGTTACAATTTGTACGCAGTTATTGTAAAGAAACTTTTTTGAAGAAGTTAACAGAACATAATATCGACTAGGTAGGTACATGAAATTACATATCCGTATTTTTTTTATTTGTTGTATTATTACAGATATTTTGATTGATCGAGTGACAGAATAATAAATTTATCAATATCAAACTTAAATTACTGAAGTTGAAAATATAATTTTAATAAGAGCTTTGTTTCATGTTCATGACAAAGGCACAATGAGTTATCAAAGTTAAAAAAACTAAAATATTGCGTCAATTACATACCATAATTTGAATTTTAATTGATTATTAACTGAATTAAAATTTTATTATTAACTGAATAAATAAATATACTACTTAAACATGTTATTAGGCATATCTCGATATTTTTGTCTCATGAGTAAAATGATATGTCAAAGTAAGTATGTAAATTGTAGATAGGTGCACAATATTAATTTAATTGGTCGAGGCTTCGGGATACCGCCAGGCTGGCAGCTACTTTCGCCAATGAATCAGTTTGGTTATTCAAAGAGGTAAAGCTACCAGTCTGCTGGGCACTCTAAGCAATGACAGCTTTCTAAGCGGTAACTTTAAGGAAGTCTATTATTTAAGATAATGTTTAGTTTGTAAATAATAACGTTAGGATATGCATATACTTTTTTGTTATAAATAAAATTGGCAGCAATGATAAATTTATATATTTTATAACGTAATAAAAATAAGTTTGCATTTCTCAAAGACACTGAAAAATAATGTTATTATTTCTGTGATCGTTAAGCGTGTAACCGAAAATATCCCATATCTCAAAACCTGCAACATATCTTATTCAAACCAATTATTATCATTACAAAAGCTTCTTAGCTTTTTAAGGCATTTCCACGCCAAAGCTAAAAAATTTTAAATGAACGCAATTTTTACGATTATAGAAGTGCTGAGATTATGCACTTATTATGATTATGATTATGAGATTTTAACTTAAATAAATCAGTTTGTAACCTCTCTATCATTTTGAAAGACCTATCTAAAGATATCCCACACGCATACGCGTACTAGAGTGTGTATATACAATTATAGATATGTAATAATTCTAGGTAATCCACTCATTTTATACTAATTAACATTTTAAAATATTCATAGGAAAATTATGGAAGGGAGAAAATTTGATACATGAAATCACCATAAAAATTCCTCAGTTATCAACGAAACCGGTCTATAATTCTAAAATATTGGAGAATATAACTATCGTACGGAACTCTGCGCGCGAGTCAAACTTCACACTTGACCAGTTTTTTTTGTACTTAATTTTTTACTACTTTCTGTTTCTACGAAAAATCGGTAACATTGCTACTCACTAGTATTTGATTTTATTTGATAATAACACAGAAACAACATCTCAACCCTTGCTTAACCATAAGGTAGTACATACCGCAATATTAAACGAGATATAAGGAGATGAGTTAGGGGACGTGAAATTGGCCACCAAAAGACCATTCGGCGGCGCGGTCGAGGGTGAAAGTATTCAGAAGGCAATCACTGGTCCCATATGCACAGAAATTACTTTTCCTATTCTGTTGCAGATCTACTACGATGACAAGTGGGTTGGGGAGACTAAATTTGACACAGATCTGTGGTCATTCCCACATTTGCTATAGTATATTATAACAACAAACCGATTGGTGAAACTAAACATTTTAAAAACAGTTTATAGTGTGATTAATATTTCAAAAATCAACTGAAATTTTTGTGACTGGTTAAATATAATCAGAAACAAAGATAATAATTACCTAATTATGTTCCACAGAAGATAAAAAGTTATAGTAGTTATTATACTGCTTAGATGGTACGAGCACATAGAAAGAACGAGTGAAGACTGACGAAGAAAATCTACAGAGCGAAAGTGAGTGGTAGAAGAAGCCAATGAAGACTAAGGCAGACCAGATCTGTGGTCATTATCATATTTGTTACAGTAAATCATAACAAAAAACCGATAGGTGAAACCATAAAGAGTATACTAGCGTACCATTACATCGTACAGCGTAAAATTAATTATTTGGCTATAGTCAATATTATATTTTAGTGTTTGAATAGAACAATATCTAGTTTGCAGTTCGGTATATTGACTACGATAGAGGCTGCGAGTGCGAATATTGATATATTCAGTGTAGCTGTTGTATAGATTATTTAATATTATTGATGTTTTATTCAGTAATATTATATTTAAAAATTATAAACACGATTGCAAAAATCTTTTTTTTTAATCCTCTACATAGTGGGTATATACCAGGAGATGATTAGATAGGTACCTACTATCACATTATGACGTCACAAATCATAGTGTCATTGCTCAGCACTAGAAGTTCAAGCGACAGATTATCCCCACTACTTTAATTTTAAGGTAAAATAACTTTAATATTTCTCAATAAAACTTAAAACATTTTATAAGTTAATTGAGAAATAAATAACTACGACAATTTTACATCACAATATCTACAAGAAACAAATTGCAAATAATTAAAATAAACGCCCAACTGCTCCCCGTAAAATCCCGCCAAAAACTCACCACGATTAAAACTGTAAACTTATGTACAAAGTAGACAGGAATAACATTTACCGACTATCTAAAACTGTCAGTTAAAAGGTGTATTCGAAGTGTCAAATACGGTAGGTACTAGTCTTTATACTATTATAGTTCACGGCATACATATGTCCTCCGGATCTGTACACCATGGTGGATTAGGGCTGCGTAAACGATACCGACCCTGCGCTTTCAATTTGCATAAATATTAGTGGGTGTAATAATGTCATAAATATATTAGTGTAGTGATACAGATTTTATGGTGATTGCATTTAGAATGGCATAGTGGAGACGCGCCTGTAACGTAAGGGTGGATAAGAGCTTATATTCGCGAATACTGTCTATTGTGAAAATAATAGAAAAAATGCTTTAAAAGTGGGTCTATATTAAGAAATAAGATATTGCGGAAAGGAAAATTTGGATGGATAATATCGTCGTAAAAAGGTTATCTATCTACAGGGGTGTGAGCTACACAACAATATTTAGAGAATAATGTGAAGTCATAATATTATAATTACGAGGTAGGGGTCCCTTAGATCCTGTCTCATAAAGCGGCGTCACTCGCCATTGTTAGCACCGCCAACGTGTCATATATCACAGATGTGTCATCGTGTTTTACACAAACGCTTAGTCAGTAGAGATCTATTTTATAAATTAGAGAAATTGTTTCAGAAAGTTAGTTTAAATTTAATACACTAACTCAACATTAAAAAACAGCATAAGAACTTTACATACGCACGATTGTGACATTTGTAATTCGTTTTGTTTAAAGTGTATAGACCAATTTTAAAAAATGAGGTGGGCTCCTAATAAAGCTCTTATTTCATCGCCATAAATCAGCAGACTAATAATGGCTGATGATAATTACGAGGATTTCAAATGGTTTTCCTTTTTTCAGAAACTGCACAAGATATTTTTTTCTTTTGCTACTTCTAAATGTATAATTTAGTTAGACCATTTGGCAATTATTAAATTTTACTATAAATTCATATAAGTAAATTAATTGCCTAAAATATTACCAAATGAAAAATGTAAAATACAAGAACAGCATTTATTGATTTTATAAACAATAAATTATAGTAGACAAATACAATGGAGTATTGTGTATTTTGTAGCTAATATCATATGGCAGGAGGGCTAATTCATTGTGTTTATATTTATTTACGTTTACAAATGTTTGGTGATAGCACTATTATGTCACTATTTGTTCTAGATCTTTTGTATAAGGGTGAATGAGCAACATTCAGACAACAATTTGTCATAAAACGATGAGATTTATTGCCTCGTCGCTTCTCCCGATGTGTGTACAATGTGTGCAGTCTTTAGTAACCGTTATTCTTCCCTTTTATAGCAACAAATAAAATGAAAATAAACGAAAAGTAATATACGAATGAGACGGGCAACGTTTTCGGTTCTTATTACCTTCGTCAGGCTCATAAAAAGCATATCCAAACTGGTATAGACATTACTTTTATGAAGTATATATTTTAAAAATTATTTTCACTTTTACATTTATACAGAACATTACTACTATGAAAGATGTTATATTTACAAAAGAACTACTATTCCTAAAATCAAAGAATTAACGAATATTTATAAAAAGTTATTGTTATACCTATATCCTATAGATCTCCCATACTTAAAATCTCTAAGAACTTGTCAGACTTTTTTTAGTTACATATTACATAAAAGAATTAATAATAATAAAGGCTTATTATTATTATATGAGAGAAAACTAAAAAGTTAAATAAAAAAGTACGACAGTCATTTTCTTTTCAGTTTCAATAACTTTTGATAGGTATCTATATATAAATACGTGAAGCGAAAACTTGGTAAAAAATTTGGTACATTTAAAATTTATATGGAGAAGTACAGGAAGCTAATATTTTTATGTAATATGCATTAGAAATACATTAAATTAAATAAATTACTTCTTGTTTACATTCATATCGTCATAAACAAAAAGACTGTCAATTTCAAACTCACACTAGTTAGTGATCACTAATCATATATACGTAACCTCCTTGGATCAAACAGTCGCACAGAGTAGATTGTGGCCAAAGAGTTCATATTATAGTTTATATTTACGGTCGAATTTCAACCACAGGGCGACTTCTAGTAAGAAATAAATATTTCATAAAATATATCTACGTATTTGTGCCTCAACGTTGTCGACCTGTTTGCTTGTAATTTCTTTTTTTTCTTTACATCAGTTTCTGTGTATGACATGATTGTTCTCCATGATTGTTCCAAAATGTACCTACTTTCTTTACGCTTTTTGTTCTCATTTTCGGAAACCAAAAAATGTCATCTTGCAGCAATAAAAATACTATACATACATGACTATGAATAATTTATATAAAGTAATACTTATAATATATATGTAAACTATTAAATTCTTCATTTTATTTCCGTTTACATTTTTAATTTTGAAATACACCAGTAACTCTAAAAATATTAAAATAATTTCAGTATTTTACAAATGAACTGATTTATAAAATTATATTGCATTTATTATTATATTCTCCTGATCAATATTATCAACGCAGCGTTCAAGATGTATTAACTGAAAATATTGTCTATGTAACTCTTATCACATATTTATAGAGTTTAAATAGTAAAATATTAGTTATTATATTTGGTTTCACTTATTCGGTTAAAACTATTTTTTACAATAATATTAGAAAAAAATAATTTTCAACATCGCTTTAACGAAAAAGGAAGCCCACCAATAATAATAATATAACATGACGCGAATAATATAATGCAACGCGAATTATTGAAATATAAAATAAATAAACAATGAAGGTGCGGAAATAAGGATGTCTCTAGTATCTAAGTGACCATTCGGAATTCGGGTATAGTGACAGATGGAGCGACGGCAGCGTAAGGGTTGACCCAACATCTGTCGCCCACTATCAATCACAACTTTGTAAATATTGTCTATTTGTACTATTTTGACTTATTGTTTGTATAGTTGGTTTCATGCTGAGATAATGTCATTTGTCTTGTGAAAAAAACAATCAATTTTAATTATTATTCAATCGCGCTTTGATCTGATACAAAGTAGTTAAGTACATTTTCTTAAAGCTCTTTGAATTTTTAATATGAAATCGTACCTACATTTGAATTAGTAGAAAAAGTATAACATGTAATTATCTTTTTTTCTGAGGTAGAGTCATGCTCTACAATTTTCCTGCCGAGATTGCCGTACCAATACATCCAATATTTAGCTTACTTATTACTTATTATGAAATTTATGTTGTACAGTATATGTAGATTTATATTTGTAACTAATTATATATATGCATATTATGTATCTATATATATCTCGAATATAACGCATCAAATATACCTTATCTTGTTCAGAATAACGAATTATACCATGTTGTGTAATGAAACGCTCGAATGCTCTGTAACAACTGACTTATATATTTCTACAATACCTACAATACAAAATACAATAATCATCCTCAGTTACCCACAACATCTTCCCCTTTAAAAAAAAGACAATACATTTACATTTTCCTTCACCCTTAAATAAAATAACTTAATTATAACTTAACATTACAAAACATGAACTACTCACATTGTCCCCTTTAAGAAAAAATTTCTTTCACCACAAAATACAAATAAATTTGCCAATATGTTTTATGAACGAAAATTAATTAAGTTTGTATACATTTTTTACAATACAGAACATAGAAATTACATTTTATAATTTATTTATTATTTGCTCCTTTGCTTTACCCACGACACCTACTTTATTATTATATGGTCTGTTAGGTTTTTGTTAGACAACTGTTAATATGCATTAACAGATCAGAACTTTTCCATCACGATCTCTTTTTAAATTATTTGCACGATTTCGTTTACTCTACTACATAATATCTTTCGAAAGTATAAAAAGAATGGAAGAAAGTTTCCTTAATAGAAGTAAAAACAAGGATAGGCATGTGTTCAGGCCATTAAAGTTTGTCATCGGCAATTAGTAAAGGCGAAACTAAATAATTTGGAGGAACACCTCGCACTCGGGACATGTGACACCGATTCTAAGCGGCTGTTAACAAATTAAGTCGATTTGTTCTGTTATTCTAGCGGAACGCTCTATGGGAAGTGTTTGTGTGGAGCATATTTTGACAAAATTTATTGCCACCACGCCTTCTTGACGGTTTTTTATGGAGTCGTGTCGTAACGGGGCGGACGCGACATCTGTCGTACAGAAACTCCGTCACGCCCCTCGCAAAATGATCATGAATTACAAAAACATTTTGTTTTTTATAATATCTATTTTTATATTTTCTTTTTTTTAGATATAATGGCCAGGAACTAAATGCTACGACAAACGTAAAATGGTTAACATTGCCAAATATAAATGACTTCATTACAATAACTTATAGTTCTTTTTTTAATACCTACTCGTATTAATTACATTATAACCTACAAGTGTTAGCTAATACTTAATTAGCTTTTATAACTACATTATCGTAAAAGGCAGAGAAAGATTTTATTCGTCATTAGAACCACATTAGAAGAAGCCTCTCATACCGGTCATAAAGAAAAAAAAAACATTCTCCAGCTGCTTGTTTTCTCGCGTAAGCTGTAAAAGTCTGGATTAGTAATTATCTCTATGTGGTTCCACTTTGCTATCTGCAAGTATTGGAATTTACAAATAGCACCTATATTTATCGCTAGAAGTGGCTTCAACGTGTGATTTTATTAAATGAATGCGAAATGGTTAAAAGTACAACGATACGATACAACGTTGTGCGCGGTCGCTTCTAGATGGGTGGTTTATTTTGTATTTACAAATATATTGAAGATCTCCTTGCTTCGAAATGTACATTAATCGTTAGTTCACGCTATTGTTATATGGTGGCGAAATTATAACGCAGAAAATAGACAAACAAATTAATAATTCTGCATTCGTTAAATTAAGAGCGATCACAACAGAAGATACTACATTTTTTAATTTTTCGCAAGGTCTCCAATTTTTAATGTGAATTAGATAGCTACATGCTAGTATTTTTTAATTATTACGCAAATTAGAAAGCTGACAGAGCGTGTACCCAAACGGCCTACATCAAAAGCGTCAACAGTACCCTGTGTCAGATTCCTGTCACAAGGGATGTTAATTTTTTTTATGTAACCAAAAAAAAAGCAACGCACCGGTCACCGTCAGACGGCATGGCACCGATGTTTTTTTTTTTTTTTTTATTGCACAAATTTTAAACCTTCTCTTTTATTGAGTTTTATACAATTTTTTTATATTAGGTTATAAATATAATTTTCTAATATTTCATTGTAATCCTACACTAATTTTTACTCGTGGCTGCACTCGCGTGATACTGGCAAGTGACAGCCTATGCTTTGACCGCGACTTCTCTGTGTGCAAAACTTTAAGTTAAATAGTTTTCGTGAGAAATTAACTTACAAACAAACATATAATTCTGGTAATAAATATTCCATAATCTAATTTAGTTGTAATTCTCTAGTAATTTCAGTACACGAAAAACTAATAATTATTATTTTCAACCTTTTGTAATTATTTGATCCGTTTTTCTCCGTTAGAGATCAATATATAACCGTTACCCTATAAACCATCATTTTACACTCTTCAAAATACAATTTCGGTAACAATAACAATAATCACAGCTATAAGGCGTTTCTAGGCATCAAATGTACCACCGGTGAATTAACCTAATTGTATGATAGAAATATTTTCTTCCGTGTCGTTTTTGTTCACTGTTTTCATCGTTGCTTTATTCTAACTAATTGGTCAAATCTTGTCACTATCATGGATAAACTATTATATCTCCTGTGCATTCTTGCATGTTATTATTCTCTGTAAATGTTTGCTTAATGTTATACATATGTATAATATAAGATATGGTATTTAATAAAGTGGGTAGACTCCGGTGTATACCGATAGCGCGGGGTCCCTCCACTCAGGACAACTGGCTGTTAATATTATGTGTACTTACTTACTACCGTTTTGGAAAATCCCGTACTGAGAAGTTCCGGCCAGAAACTCAATCGGATATCTTCTTTTTCATTCTCTTTTCGTTCAATATGTTACGTTCGATGTTTAGAATTTCAAACCCCCTAACGCGACGCACTAATTTTCAACTTAAAAATCGTAAAAGAACGTATCGAACACGTTGTTAGCTATTTATTAACGATGACGACCTCCGTGGCGCAACGGTTTAGCGCGTAGGAAAGTAAAACGGGGGTTGCGGGTTCGATTCCCGTCCCGAGTCTGGGTGTTTATGTATAATATGTATATATTTACAAAAAAAAATTATATAAGTAGTATATCAGTTGTCTAGTACCCATAACACAAGCGCTATGCAGCTTACTTTGGGACTAGATGGCGCTGTGTGAAATGTCTGAGTATTATTATTATTATTAAACGATGTAACATTTTGAACTAAATCGTCTGCACTAAAACACCATAACTAATTTATCACTTATTACATAGTGTAACATTTTGATGTAAAATCAACAAAGCTGCGCGTGCGCCGGTCAGATTTACATCAAGATAAAGTTGATAATCTCCACTAGGACGTGAACTGCCTAAACAAATATTTGTGTCGGATAACATCCTCGTAATATGCAGTGCAAGTTTGTGGACGAAAATTCCAGAGATATGGAAAAGAAGAACATGATACAAGGATTTATTGTATTCAGCAAAGTTTTTAATACGTTTTTAATTCTATGCTGGTCAAACTCAAAGTCTAATCAATGTATTCAAGTAAATCCAAATACAAAGTGTTTCTGAACGTTAAATCTACCTTCGGTTTGAAAAAAAGGGAAAGTGAACTGTGAAGAACCGACAAAACAATCAGTCGGGTATCGTTCTTTCGACATGCAATAGGATTATTAAAATACACACAGAAAACCAGTAAATGTGCAGAGAAGATTATCTTCAGATTTTCTAATCAATGTACGTTTTATAATGAATCTAAATCTATTTTTTGTTAATTAAGTTACTTACCCAAAAATTTAAATATTTGACCTATGTAATTTAAAATTTTGGATAACCAATTTATTATGAGCTTGGGTATTCGAACCATGAATATCGCTTTTTCTTTTCAAACAGATCTATATTTTTACTCGTGTGCATTTTAATTTCAAACTCTGGGGGAGAATAAAGAATGTATCAACTTTTCATCTTTTCACAGAGGCCGTAAAAATAGGCCAAAAGGTTAGGGTTTATTATGAGAAACTAGTGAAGGCGATCAACTAGCAATATGTCACTATCTGGTTGCGCAGTGTAAGCCTAAATAATTTAATCGTACCTCAATGCGCTGTTCCACGCGAGCAAGAAGTAATATGATGTTATACATACACGCATATAGGTTCATATACATAATATGAATGTTAATAAAATACATCGATCTTATGCGAATAATATGTAACATTCATTAGACCTTAGATATAAAATATACTACCCCGTTAGGGATGCAGCGTGAGGATATGTATGTATGTATATAAAATATAGGCAGATCTACACCATCAAGAAATTGGCCCTTTGGCTCAGTGGCATATGCTTCTGCTTTCCAAGCTAGGGTCCCGGGTTCGATCCCTGGTCAGGTCGATTTATTTAGGAACGACCTTTTCTAAATTGGTTTGGAGTCTGGGTGTTACTGGGAACTCCCCAGAGTTCGTTGTGTGGTACCCATGGTACAAGCTTACTGCTTAGTTTGGGGTCACACAATCTGTGTAATTGTCTGGAGTATTTATTTTTAAATACACCCACTATAGATTACTTAATTTACTTTATGCTGTTTAACAAATGCGAGTAGAGCAACGAACGAAAGCTCAAAATAAACTGAACGCTTTACATGTGGTGATCATCTAAAGCACGGATAGGACACCTTAATCTTTCGATTGGATATACATAGTGATATTCGATTGTTCCAAATCTAATTATTTTTCGAGAATCGTAGTAAAAGTCGTCGTAGTTCAATAGTGGTGCTTACGTATATGCTACAGTATAGCTTCACCTGAAAACCCTTTACACTAAACTTTTTTAAATAATAATAAAGCTTTTATAAACTTTTCCACTAAATTTTAAGGGTTGTAAAATTTTACTTAAATTTTTCCTACAAATTATCTTGATAACTTCTCATATTTACAACTAACATATTATCATCAACATCCATATTTTAATTTACGTACATAATAATAGGTTTACTAATGGTACAAAGTCGTATATACATATGTATTATTTATGTACTTTAGGTATAGGTAGGCATACAAAAATTGAGTTGAATTCTGTACAGATCCCTAATAATTACTTTCTCCTGTTTTTTTCACACGGAAAATAATGAGATCGACGCCACATTTACCTTCAGCTCAGGTAAAAAAAATCATCGCTGACAAAATCAACTCACAGAAGGCTTTGCAAAGATTCCGCTAAACCTGCTCAATTTAAAATTAAAGCCACGAAACGTGTTTTTCGCGTATTTTATAAAAATCTCGGGATATGAGAACAATCTTCGACGGATAAGCCACGGCGATAGCGTGTGCTGAAACTGATAGGTTTTTTAAGCGCGTAAAAATATGGTAAAGTGTGAGCCCTGTTGTGGCACTTGGGATCCCTATCCAACCTATCTGCTTCTAAAATGCATATATACAAACTAAGAATGACTTAGGTACCTTACTTTGTAATTCTTTGGTTCAAATTTTGTTTCATATAATTTAGAGAAATAAATAGATAGGAATATTTCGTAACAATTTACTTTATCGAATTGATTATAATATTTAAAAATGTGAAATTTTTATTTTTTATAAAACACAATAGATAACTGATGACAGCAATCGCTAATGAACTACTCAACAATAGCACTTTAATAAATAAAGTTCACAGTAACATTCTAATCCCCCATTTAAATTCAATGACAAAAGCAAGTGTAGAGCTAATCATCGCAATATAATGCTCTACCGACTACAGGGGTCAACGTTTTTTTAGTAAATCGAATGAGATAGGTGTATATTTCCATATGAAATGTGTTAAGATAGAAAGAGATGCAACATGTATTGTACATTCGAATCGACTTTAAATGATAGCCAGTTGCCCTTTTTTGTTCGTCGGTGATGGATTGCAAATCGTTGCGTTTACGCCAGCTTCACGTCTGTTGCATCGCATGGAATTGTGTTTATTAAAAAATAAAAATGAAAAGTATAAAAAAGTAATTAGATAGAAGTAAATTGATGAAAGTTATAAAAAAAGAAACTTCATAAAACATGTTTTTTTTTAAATTTTACTTAGAAAGAAATTGTTGCTTTTATTGTATGCCCACCATCGAAGTTAATATTAATTTTATCAAATTTGAGAGCAATTAATCTTCAAACGTTCAAATCTAGCACTACATTATGTCATAAAGCAAATTTCATAATATAAACTAGTCCTTAGTTTGAAGCATATACAATTGCTATACCTACACAATAACCTAAAGTTGTTTATTTCATTTATTAAAATTAGATCTGAACAAAACCATTATAAATAACTTATAATAAAACATTATAAATAATTTGTAATAAAACATTAGAAATAATTTATAATAAAACATACCTAAATAATTTATAATGTTTTTGTTCAGAATTTATTTATTTTTTAATTATATATTTTTAAAGCAATGAAAAAAGGAAAATATGTAAATATTTTTTTATTTATATATTTTTAAGGAAATGTAAAAAACAATTCAAAACGTCTTTAATAAAAAAGAGTAGAGCAATATTTGGAGCGTATCGTACTCGCGATATCTCGCGTCCCTCGTGGCATGACTAATTACGTAACTAAACATCGAAGGGGCGCGTAATCCGATATTGATGGATTTGTAAAAACTATCCGATTAGACGCTTCTATAGACAGGGTACCAATGTCTTAAAATCTTTTTACTCCTCTCTTTTTTTTCAATCTGGACGTTTTAGTCGCAATTCTCGAAACATTTATATATGTCTCGACCGAAGACAATTTTTAAAATGATATCAGATATCCGTCTAAAAGTAATTTAATAATGAATGCCAAAAATCATGTCATTTGTGAGAAGTAAATTACAAATGATACTACCGCGAAGTATTTTTTTTAATTATTATTTTAACTGATAAATACTTTTCTGAATATGTGTGTTTAGCTACTAAAAAATCAAATCAAATTTTTATCGTTAAAAATGTAATGGCAATAAATTGAGATATTTGCGTCAAAAAGGGCTCGGTAAAGAATAATCCCTAATTTTGTATACAGCGTGTTGATAAAGTTGCTGTTACGAATACAGCCCACATCGTCACGGTGTCTTTGTGCCTTGATTGGCTGTGACGGAGCAATTTTGTTATAAATAAAGTTATCGACATTTTTGTAACACGTGCATCCACTTTTTCGGTTTTAATGTTGTAATTATTTTCGGCAAAACACAACACTTACGATATTTAGATGTTTCTCTCTCACACATGTTTTTCTCAGAGAGCATATGACGAATAATCAAAATTTTATACTGTTGCAGACGGTAATGGTGTCAATATCTGTATAGCTCCCAAAAAGTTTAGATTCAATTATGGCGGAATGTTTCAATATCTAATATTTTTAAATTCAAAAATGTCTTTTTATTTTAAATCTTAAAAAAATTAGCAAATAGCCAGAGTGTTAGCGGATGGAAATGTCAAAAACTCTCGCATACCTACGCGAAAATGTTTGAGGAGAATGATGAGATTTGAAGAAGCGAAAGAAATATGTAAGAACCGCGACGCTTGGCGCCCCGTCCTCTCTGACTACCCCGTTAGGGATACAGCGTGAGGTATGTATGTATGTTAAAAAAATTAAAGTACATAACTTCAAATAAATTTTTTGTAAAAAATTGTAGAAATAATAAAAATATCTCCGGTATTGCTCTAATTGTCACAGAGGATTTTGTATAAGCATGCATAGTTTGTTGCAATTCCATTTCAAGGACATTAACAAACAAATTAATAAACATTCTTGTAACAAATATATTTACAAATCAATACAAAAACCAATATTCGTTCAATGGGTATAAAAAGCTCATTTATTTGTGACTCAATCCGCATCGGCATCCCATCTCTGAACACACATCTTCATAAAAATGAAATGGGCAAAGGAGCGAGTCTATTGGAGGCGTTGGTGTTGCCAGCGAAATGAAACACGAAAAGTCCCGTTTATTTTATTTACTATCTCGATTCCCGACGGAATTTAAAACGGGATTTATTTGACAATATAGGAAAAATTATTGCTGGCAATTTAAGAAAGAGAACGACAATAAATAAGTACAAAATGAGTATAAATTAGTGATTAATATTGTATAACGCAGGTAACGTTCTACAATACACATTACACAATCGATTCAAACATTTAAATAAGTAAATAAAATAGGTATTATCATTAATACTTAAATAATATTATGTAAATTACGATCACTATGTAAATGATTGTTCTATAATATTTTTTATGATATTTGAAGAGGTGAAAGAAGTACGCAAAGATGACGGTGTTTGGTACTCCACCCTCTCAGACTACCCAGTTGGGGATTCAGCGTGAGGATATGTATGTTGTTTTATAATTATTATTATTAATAATTAGGCAGGTTGTTATTAAAAATAATTAAATTATATGCAATAAATATTTAACGTCCGACGAAACAAACTATAGGTACCTAATTGTATAAAAAAATGTATTAAAATTTTGTGGGTAAAGTAGACGAATTCAATTTTGTTTTTGAAATTATAGTACTCTATTTAATTAATTACTAAATATTGATACCCTAACATAAAAGTTATACAACAACTGTACCCAAGCATATCTTCACGTTATTACTCTTTTAGAGTCGACCGCGCATTAATGCGTAACAAATAATAGGAAGTATTTGGTCTAATAAACGACATAGAGGAACTAGATTGACGATTTGTTAGCCCATCACAGCGCCTAAACAAGTTTCTTTAATACGTAAGTCTTATCCCGACTTTTATAACTTGAAGATAAACAGCTTGGACATTTTATGACCTTTTTCTCTCTCAAACAGCATGAAAAATATGTACAAATATTTTAATTTTTATTTTGGAAAAAGTAGATGATACATACTCCACTCGTTTGCGCCTGGATTAAAAACATTTAGACTGGACTTACGTTTTAATTTCTCTAGGGGTTCGTGGTGCAATGGCGGTGCGTGCGCATGCAACGGTGCGTGTTGGGGCTCGTGGTGTAACGGAGCCATCAAACTCGATATGGCTGAGCCCACCGACGCCGCAACGCTCTCATGGAGGTGTCCTCCGTGAAGGTCGAGCTCGGACAGACAGAGCCCATTCTCGCTTAGCGGCTCCATGCCGGCCGCCAGCGCCTCCTTATACACCCGGAGATGAATGTTGATGTCTTGTGTCAACGGTGGGTAAGAGTGACGCGATTATCGCGCGATTATGTGGCTTGTGAGGTTTAGACGTTCATTCTTGTGGTCTGAAAAACAAAAAAAGTGTCGAGTTATTACTGTTTTCATATCTACACAGATACGTATATGTTCAAAGGTTAGACACAGATTTTCCTATATTTCCTTGCTTGCTGTTAAGTTAGTGTGTATAGTTTTTCAGTGCGCCCAATGTATACAATAATTATAAACATTATAAAACCATATTCTGTATAATAAACGCGAAACATGTCAACAATACATATGTTAATATATCAACCAAATCAAGTAACTGAAAACGATTACCTAGGCGAAAATGTGTGAGGAGAATGATGAGATTTAAGGAAGCGAAAGAAGTATGTAAGGATCGCGACACTTGGCGCTCCGTGCTCTCTGACTACCCCGTTGGGGATACAGCGTGAGGATATGTATGTAAGTATGAAAATGATTTTTTCGCAATAGTAATTGGACTTAAAGCACTTTTTGAACAATAATTACGAGATTTTAAAAATCTATCTACGTGTTACGCATTTAAATATTAAATTTATTCTTTACATAACTCTCTAGGTACTAAGATCTTTTCAGGAATCAACTAAGTTCTAGTTCACTACCTTGAGCTAAAAGCGTGATGACATATAGAGAGTATAAAATATATCGACAAATTTTTTAATTGATTCTTTTAATCAATCATAAAAAAAATTAAATGGGCATATTGAATTCGGAATGTATCTTCCAAATAACCTTTTAAAAGCTCTAATAGCGTAAAGAAGTACATACCTATTGTATTTTTTTTAATAATTAGTCTTAAATTGTACACATATTTTATATTAGTATTTCTCTTGTAATTAAATAATAAAATATATTATGTATTGTTATCCCGATTTTAACCACTCGAATTTTGAAATTATTGTATCACATTCATTACAAATTACAAGAAAAAATTTAACATTAACTATCTACGTAATTATTGAATTAAGAATATACTGCAATAAATATCTTGATGCAGGAGTTGTTTTAGGCAACATTTTTAAATATGTGTCACAACCTGTTGTAGATAGTACAGTAACATACTTACATGAAATAGATAATTTATTTGTCAAAGTAATTAAATAAATATTTCTAGAAGAAAGCGTTTATCTACATAAACTTTGTAATAATTATTTTTTGCTGATTTTTTATTAAATTATAAATAACTTTTTAAATAATTTTAATTATTAAAAAAGCTGCTTATGCGTTCTAAATTCTAAATATTCTTATCGTTCATCAGCCAATAGGGTAAGGGTACCTAAAAACGAAAAATAGGACCTTGTAAAACGTAAGAAGTTACCGTAATTTCATAAAAATATAAAATACGAGTCTTACAAAATTTTTCGCTTTTCATATTACAGCGAAATGTAAACTTTCAAAAGGAAAAACACATCCCATAAATCAATATCACTGAAAGATCGGCTTGATTTAAGGCGTGTACACATTATGTTTGTAGAGTAAAATATATAAGCGCCATAAAGAACAGATGATGGAGATAATATACAACTTTACAACTGTCATATTTCATACAGCTGTGTTAGTGGCTAACGATGGCTCATTGAAAATTTTGGAATTACCGTGGTGCCAAAAAATTATAATCTTTTTGATGCAACTGTAATTATTTTCACTCTGTAGATACTTTTATAAAGTCGGTGAAGTTAAGTGAGTACAATGTAGACGCATAGTAAAGAAACCAGAATTTTTATTGGCTTATGAGAATACTTATTTCTTTGTATGTATATTTGTTCACTTATTCAAAAATTATTTGATGAGTTTTAATAAGATTTTAAATACATTATAACTTGGAGTTTAGATTAAAATAGCATTATGTCAAACTTTACCTATGTTTTTATTTTATTTTTAAGATTCCGTTAGAGTAGCATTACATCGCAGGGAAAAATGAGACACTTATTTATCTGTTCGTCTGTAATCTCTCAAAGTGGATGTTCTCAGGAAACTATATACACGCAGTAGTATATATAATATGTTATTATACCACACATTTAATATTACTAATTAGCGTTTGAAATATTCGTAATATAAATATTAAAATGGAGGCAAAAAGTATACTCCAACCCCTTCGTCGAAACTATTTGACTTTCAAAAATTTCATACCTTTCTTTGAAATTTACTGGTTGTAAATTTCAAAGAAAGGTATGAAATTTAAAGGTAATGAATTATAAAATAATTAAAAAAAATCTTATAAATCTCTAAATAGCAGTGATAGACCGAATATTTCTTTATTTATTACTGTTAATTGAATTATTATAATTGTTTTTGTTATGGACTCGATTGTATAATTCTATGCTCATATTTTATACAAATGTAAAGAATTTAATGTCCTGGATTAATAGCGTATATTATGGTAACCCTACATAAAGCTTACACAATGGGCTGGAAAAGTGGGGAAAAAGCAAAAGTATATAAGTGATTTATGGATTTAAATGCCTTTTACATATCTGCAGCCAACGGGTTTTTCAATATTCAGATCAAGCGAGGAAAAAACGACAGAGAGAATCCTCGCTACCACATCAGAGCGTAATTTTAACATTTTTACGTGGTTTTCTGAATAATATTTATCTAATTGTTTAAATAATACTAAAAAATGCTGCACTCAAAAAAAGTATTAAAAGCTATTAAAAAGTATGTATTTAGCTTTGGCTTAGCATTAGCTTTTAACTATTAAACCCTTTTTTTAAAGATTTTATTGGAAATCAATTTTTTAGAAATTGTTTCAATGCTTTTTGTTTATATTGAACTAGCTTTTGCCCGCGACTTCGCGCACGTGATGGCAACTTACAACAAAGGAAACAGCACATAACCTTCTTGAAAAAATCCATATACGTGCCAACTTTCATAGTCAACGGTCAAACAGTATTAGAGCTTAACGATTATATACAAACTAACATCCATTTTTATAATACAAATGAAGTCTGGTACACAAACCTGTCGAATAGAAAAAAATGTAAACAACGCATGCAGATCGTAATCTCGACTGCTCGGTGAGTAATTGGACAAAGCTAAAGGCAGCAATCGAGCCGGCTGAGCCTCCGTTATCCCTTTAAACCAACGCAAAGCCTTTTTTAAGCCGAAAGATTTAAGTTGGCGAAAGTGGCGCGCTCTATTAAAACGCCATTCCATTCGCATTTTATTCAGAATCAGTACTGATACGATCGGTTTCCAATGATGCAAAGAAATTCTATTAATGAAATAGGTATTGCCTGAAGAGAGCCATTTTTGACATTCATGCGAAATGACAATAACAACGTTCGTACACGGATTATATCCTGCTTTTGTCGTTTTTGACTTTAATGTAAACAAACAAGAAACTAACCAAAATTTCGCTAAATTTTCGCCATTCACTGGTCCAGCAATATGACACTTAATTCTCTAGTAACACTGCTTTTTTGTTATATACACGAAATTATAAAACATGTACATATAACACTAATATTATCCAATATATTACAGCATTGAAAAAATTGATGTTGTCAAACATTTTGTTTTTTACTTGTAGTGTTACCTAAAGTTGCCTGTGTTTTTAGATCAAATTAGTATCATGAATCAGTTCACTCCAATAAGTGAGTGACACAATTGATTCCAAATGTGAGACAGAATAATAACAGAAGAATAATATTGTTTGCGATGTGCAAACAATAATAATCTCCTATTCTTTAATTTTTAAGTGTATTTAAAAATACATATTTTTACACTTATCATGACGTTTATTATTCTTTGTGTTTTATTGAAGCACAAACACACAAACGGACAAAAATTCGAAATACCTATGTTTATTTTACTAATAACTAATAAATATAACAACTGAATCAATCATCAATGGTGAACAAGCCCATCTCTAGTTATGTTATAAATGTCATAGTCGCCACATTTGTTTACAATAAAGACAAAAATGGAAAAATAGGATGTAACTAATACATACTTCCTAATATAATGGTTAGGTAGATGTTAATTCTTTTATGTCGTTGGTTAACTAAGTCTTACTGCAATTTTCTGGCATGAAGTAATATTTGTTAGAATAAACCAGTTAAAATTGCATATGACACGGACATGAGAAGGTAAAATTCTATTACGTAAGTGCATACGTAATAAGTTATACTCACAGTTTCTTAAGAGATATTTCAGTTTCTTATTGCTTGTATTAAAAACTTGTGTTGAAGTCACTTCAAAAATGTTTGGAAACTATTTTTCTATTTTTCTTGTAATGTCCGTTATAATTTTTATTGAAAGTCCATTTAAATTACACTTTATCAGACTTTTTACTGCTAGAGTTCGATTTCTCGCTTTAACGATTTCTCAAAAGTTTATATTAGATTTCTCATTTGTTAAGTTTAGTATAGAATTTAGTTTTTATTTCACTAACTGCTTATAAGGCCCAAAAATATTTAAAATAAATCCTACTTTAGTTTCTATTTAAATCAGTTTGTTTCTTTACACTATCTGTTTACTGTGTACTTTATATATTACATGATAATAAAGCTATCGTGCACAGACGAAGAGACAAATTACGAGAATACCTACTCGGTTACATAGAACTAAAAAGTAATCTTCAAATTATTGAGGCTTCCATTGTAATATATATGTAATAATACCTTCTGTAAGATTTCTTTAAATATTATCAATGTCGAAAAAAAATACTCATACGTTCCTATGCATCATTTTTGAAACTTAGAAATTATTCAGAAAGTTCTCGTTTTCAAATAAAAATACAATCTCTTAACGGACTTCGATAGGCTACTTGAATATAATATGTATCTATTAATAATAACAATGTACAATGTTCTATACTTGGATGTGATATCAGGATAAAGTAACTGTACAAGGAAGCTGAAGATTATATACATATATGTATAATGAATAATGATAAACATTAAAATTATTGTCGGATCTAGATTATATTTATTTATTATGTATATTTGTTTTTAAAGGAAAAAATCGTTCTGTACTTGGATGTGATAAATACATATTAAGGGATAGAGATAATTATAAAATTGTAATATACCTACTGAGATTTATTTTAGCGGTAAATCCTATCAAGACAGTAGAGACATCGAACTAAACTCAACATAATCCCATGATAGACACCTTATCGCACTTACGTAAGGAAAACTTGAAAGACGCCGGCTACCACTTCACTCAAAAAACACATCATAGCTCCATTACATCTACATAACACTGGAACAAATGTGTAACTACAACACAAATAGAAAATATCTTGTATTTGACGCATACATCAGTAAATATTTGGCTCTATCAGTTTATATCTCGTGTTTTTGCACCGATAACACGATGTTATAGCATTGTCAATGATCTGATAGAGGCTTGTTGATACTATAACGAATTGCTTGATATTCAAATTTACATCGATTTTTATGCGAGTTCAAAACAGGAGTTTAAACTTTTAATCAATATAAAAATAATAATGTTTATTCCCGTGATCGATATTATAAAGATTTTGTAAGCATTTTCAAATACAATTCTATTGTACACATTTGCATTTACACAATTATATATGTAAAATTATAACAAAAGTATGTACCTATAATGTATTAAAAATTACGTCACATCGAATACGTTGTTCAGTAGGTATGTAAAGACAGCGACGTCACAATCTAGTAAATCCGTTGTACACACATTTTGCAAGTTACGTATAAAATTACATACATACATACATATCTCCGTGCTGTATCCCTAACGAGATAGTCAGAGAGGACGGAGCGTCCAACTTTGCGGTCCTTACATACTTCTTTCACCTCCACGAATCTCATCATACTTCGCACACATTTTCGTCTAGGTATGCGGGTGCTTTTGGTATTTCCTTTCGCCTCGAATTTCCTTGTCTTCTGCTACCACTCACTTTCGCTCTGTAGACTTTCTTCGTCAGTCTTTCATCACTCGTTCTTTCCATGTGCCCGAACCATATAAGCATTCCTTTCTTCATTTTTACAATAACTGTATTTTAAATAATTATATTTTACAAAGGAAATATAAAGAGAATCGCAGAAGTTGTAGTATTTACAGATCTTGACGTAACCAAATATTATAAACTCGTTTAAAACTGTTTGTGATTACTATAAGATGACTGCCTCGCGAATGAAATTTGATACAAATGTAAAATTTTAATATCATCATTTAGATGTTATTCATATTATTATATTATGAAATACAATTAATACCTATGTAATATTATTATATATTATTAGACAACAGTCAGTATTAGACAACAGAGAAAGTCTATTATTTAAGATAATGTGTAGTTTTAAGTTAGTAAACATTAACATACGTATGTACTTTTTTGTTATTAATAGGTATTTGTATTGTATTTATAAAGTTATTTTTGTACTTGAGTTTTGATTAGTAAAAGATAGTTATTTTGTATTATTAGATGAGAACCTTATGAGAACTCATTATTCCGTTAGGGATACAGCGTGAGAACATGTATGTCTGTATTTATCATTTAAAAAACAGGGTATCCAGTTTTTTCAAAATGTATGATAGTCAACAATTGGTTGTTATAGATCTGTTATACTGTTATAGATCGATGTTTTTTTTCTGTAAACTTTGTCTGTGCAATACACGCATTATATACTTCTTCTTCTTCTTTAGTTGGATGGCGCTGTCGCGATTGCAAATATTGCCATAATGTCACGTAGTTATGAGGATAATAGAAAACAGGGGAGGCCAATTAAGGCACGCATTATATAAAACATACTACAACTTTTAATTAATAATGAATAATCTTTGGGAATGTAAATTACTACGTAATACTGTTTGTCTATGTTAGCAGAAGTATTGTCTATGATCCAGGAGCGCAAAAGACACGTGCCCTATTACAAAGTTTATCCACTTTGCACTTTTATAAATTAGGTTGGATTGTAGCTACGGCAGTGATCAGTTGAATATAAATTGCTGTGAGGCAATACATAGGTGATAGCGAATTGTTAACGTCTGTGGATGAAGCGTTCATATAAAGGCATTTGTTAGTGGCTGGGCAGGAATAAGCAAACAGGCAAGCGAGTGGTACATACATAGTGAGATAACATAATTATACAGTCGAACAGTAGATCAATGATCAAACACTGGTGAGTAGTTTTACAGTTATGATAATAAAAACCTACGAGAGGTAATGAGATATATGTTTTAAGAAATACGTGGGCTAATAACATATTTACAGAAATAGTATGCAAACCTGTGTGGATAAGGCAGGACTGTAAGGGGATGTCGGAGGTCCTTAGGAGAACTGTAAGGTTCCCGTTGAAGCGCGTGAGACATTAGCACTCACGCTCCGATTTCATTACAATAGCGTGATATTGTTTATCCCCATAACCATCAGAAAATAGAAGCAACTCACGGGCCAGAATGATTTATCGCCATAGGATAGGTTAGTGTATTCAGTAATAAAATAATCCGTGGATCGTGGCGACAACAAACAGACTGTCAGACAGAAGACGCATGAGTGATCTTGTATACTAAAAGGGTTCCGGTTTTCCTTTTAGGATTCTAAAAATGTTATCTTTAAAAATATTAACAAATGTTTTGATTAGTTATCAGGGTCTTGTTTTTTATCTCGAATAAAAAAAAATGAAACTAACTTCAAAATAAAAACACTGAAAACAACATAATAATAAGTTATACTTTAGTAGTCAAAATTCAAGGACGAAACTAGCTCTATGAATGCGATGCCTAATCCATGGTTACTGAAGTCGGTGACGAGCCTACCAAAATATTTAGTAGATTTTCTGATCTTGTTTATAGGTTTGGCACCGACTTCAATAACTGTCAAATTTATTTATATAGATATTTACATAGGTATTTATGAAGTTATTTTTATACTTCGCCTTTGATTAGTAAACTATAATTAATTAGTATTTGTTAGTGTTTTTAACATTTTGAAGAAGATTCATTTTTTTATTTAAACGTTTTTTCCCCTCTTAAATAACGTGTCTTAAATAAATGTTTCATTTCTAGAATGAAACATCAATTAAAAGGATTTTAAAAATGTATAAAGCTCTTTTGTTGAAGCAGTACTTCGTCATAAGATCTTAACAAAATGGTACTACAATGGATATACTATGCCCTTTCAAATAAAAAAAATTCATAAATGTGCATAAATGACGGAGAAATCAGTCAGCTTACATAGAAAAAAAAGAATGGAGAACCTTCTCCTTTTTTAAATTTCTTAAGAATATTGTAGCTGCAATTTTTGATACGATTTTAATTGTAATACTGGATTAATTGTAATTGGATTTAATTATAAGTATTACACTTTTAAAATAATAATAAATAGCTGAATTTCCAAACAATCACGTCAATGACTGGTATAAACCCAATATCAGTACAAAGCTTGTAGATCTGTGTCGTTCGTGATTAATTCAGTCATTTGATTGCAATCATTTCAAAGTATTAATAATTGCAATCACGTTCGAACGTTCACTCATCGATTTAATCATTTTACCGATTTGATCTCAATACTTCTTGTCGATATTTAATTGATTGTCTATGCCGTTTAATGTGATAATAGGTGTACTTAATGCAAAACTTCAAGATAAACTTCTACATACACATTATTTTTCAAAATGCAAACATTAAATTACAAATGCGACAGAATTGTAATAAAAACTTTAAAATATATCGAAATCGTAAAAGATCGGATACGATCGTTCGATCGTTCATTTCAACCAAAGGTTCTTGATGGTATTTGTATACAATCAATGATTGATTGGATCATTTGACCAAATCTTTTTTCATATCAATAATTGAACGACCGAGTCTCTGAAAATGAACGATTGACACAAGTCTACAAGCTTGTACTATATGTACCACAAAAGGAAATGAGAGAGCAATCAGTAACATGTAGATTCTAAACCCATTTAATAGAAAAGTTATTTTACTAAATTAACCGGGCAGGGATTTGAACTTATGACCTTGGCTTATTACTGCTATCACCGTATCAACTGAGCAGCAATATAATAATTAAATATTTTTCCTACAGTTCCTATTCTGATTTTGACTATTCTACCTAATGGTAAATATAAAAACGAAGGGTTATCCATTGCTTGCTTTTCATTCACACAAAAAATAAAAAAATTAAACCGACTTCAAAAAAGAACACTGAAAAGTATGAAATAACTATCCCTTACAGATCGAAACTTAAGTACAAAAATAACTTTATAAAAATACGATACAAATACCCATATAATTAAATTTGACAGTTACTGAAGTCGGTGCCAAGCCTACTAAACTAATAGACTTTCCGTTGTCGAACATTGATTTGGCACCGACTTCAATAACTGTCAAATTTAATTATATGGGAATTTGTATCGTATTTTTATAAAGTTATTTTTGTACTTAAGTTTCGATCTGTAAGGGATAGTTATTTCATACTTTTCAGTGTTCTTTTTTGAAGTCGGTTTAATTTTTTTATAAAAGTTTTTTTATTTCTCCCTTTTGAGTGACCTTGGCCTAAATAAATATCTAGAGTAGGTCTACAATTAGTTTATTTTCTAATTCTGGAGCGTAATGTGTTAACTTCCATTCTATTGAGGAGCACAAACCGTGAGCTTTCACAATAAAGGATGCGAACAGATCGAACATAGGATATTATTACCCATTATGGCCATTATCAATATCATCAATATAATATCATATCAATCAGTTATAAAAGAACAATGTAAAGGTTGCATCATAATTACACCCTAGCAGTATCTTACAATCCGAAGACGACAGCCACCAGCCGTATTCTCTGTCCGCCACAAGACTGACTCTACTGACTGAATTTATTATATCACAGCCAATTTATATCTTCTCCCTACTTTACCATTATATCATACTACCATTATACCATGTGGGGACAACGATAGTTAACAAATGACATACAAGAGAATCGTCAATATAAATAACCAGGTCGCGTTATTTGGTGTATCTTCGAAACGAAAGCTTCAATACCAGTGAAATTTCAATGGAACCAATCTGGAAGTGTATCCTTTCGAACAAAGAATTTTTCAAATCGGTTCTTAAATGACGGAGTTATGAGGTAACAAACATAAAAAAAAAAACAAAAAAAACATGCAACCGAATTGAGAACCTCCTCCTTTTTTAGAAGTCGGTTGAAAAACAAACAAACAGTAGACAACACATTATTTGTTTTTTTCACTCAGTTTGAAAGGTACTGCATCTACGTTTCAAACTGACAGTCCTGGATTAGATAACAAATCTGTATTCAAAATTGTGTCGTTCAGTGTCAAATACTTTTATAATTCGCCTGAACAACATATATTTATTTGAAACGTATTTCTGATTTATATACATAATATTATGTAATTTTATGTTTATCATGATGAATAATGAAAGCAAATGCTACAGTATGAAAGTCACTCTGGGTGAGATAAAATATTTTAATATTACGATAAGCTAAAACATATTATCTTTGTTTTTAAAAAGAAACACGTTGCAATGTAAATTAAAAAATGTACATTGACTTGACAGCCGACTGACAGTGACATTTTTTTTTCTGTTTCTGTGTAGGTACCAACGTTAACATTATCTATTTCAGTAGGTACTTTTAAGCTACTGGAACAATATTAGGTCTCCTCATTGGTTTTTATCAAACAAGTCTGTAGCTCGTTCGTAAAACTTTCACACAGATTTTTTAACATATTAAAATGTACAGAGCTATCATAAAACTTAGTTTCTGGAACACCCAGTATGATTGTATGCATGTATGATGTGAGTAACGCACTACAAATAAAATTCAATATATACTATATACATAATTTTTCGTTTAGATTGAACAAAACATTAACAGCCTTATCATATTAGCGATTGCGAGCGTGTCGTGTGTGTCCAGCGATGTGACTCGGTGAACGTGTCTGGGGCGATATCGCCACGTATGCGCACGACCTCGGCACGATATCGCGACACAGACGCTGTGCAGTATCTACCCAATCTTAAACGGCCTACAGGCAACGAGTTCGCGCACTCGCGGCAAGCTCATCTCGTACACGTCACGGCCCGTGGCGTGTATGTTCATAAGTCGCATCGCTACTCCTCGAGACACGCGTGCGAAAGTCGCTACTGTAATAAGGCTGTATTGTGGAATGAATTCACACCTTGGCAACACTTTTAGCAAAAGAACTTATCAATAACAAGTAGAAACGACTTTTAGCGAGAACGGAAGAAGTGAAGTTGTCATTTTATTTAGATTTTTTATTTTTTACAGGGAGTTTTAAAGTACAAAAATGATATCATATTGTGTTTTAAAGTTCTGTGTAAGTGTAAAGAATGGAGTAGGTCTAAATAAACATGCATAGCTGAAGTTCTCGTGCTCTTCCAAGAAGTCCTTTTTAACTTCAGTCAAGCCTACTATAACTTTACTGGTGAGGTTTTACGATAACGATTCTACGTGAATTAATACGTGACAGTAATAGTTAATACGTGACATTCCATGAAGAAAGAAAAAAAAAGCAAGTAGAAACCACTAGTGATAGTCTGTGAAGCCATAATCTTTGTATTATAATACATATTCCTCATAACAAGCCTCATCCCTCGGACGATTTTAAGACCTTTGCCGGATGACAAGCAAATGAAACGTTCTATATTTGTAATTCTCTCCCAAATCAGTATAAATGCAAAAGAAGAATGAAATAAACTTTATTAAGTTCATTGAAATGTATTTAATCTTGTAACAATCACGAATGTGTAAGTAACTAATATTTATCATTTTATTTTAGATGAATATTTCGACTTGCTTCATCGTGTCACTTTTATCAAGTTGCTATCAATTTACCGTTCTGATAAATTTATCATTGTGCAGATAGGAAGTACTCGATTTATACTAGCTGTATGAAGTATGACAAAGGCGACAAAAATATGTAAATCGCAATTATGTAACACCTATCCATTTTACTGAAAGTTAACATTATTTAAATTTCTCTCCGATAATACTAAATGAACATATTATATAATAATAAAATAACAAAATAAATCCAGATAATTACACTAATTTTGTAATCCTATAAGAAACAATAGGCCTATATCTTGGTATCTCCTACCTTACAAGTCTCACAGCAAACTGAGAGAGCACGCAGTAACATTCAAGCTAATCCAAAAATGTATGATTCCTAAATTGACTTGGTCGAGAATCAAACTTAGAGCCTTGATATTAAAAGGCACATGCTTAACCATTGCGACTGCCAACAGGCTGTCGAAATGACATCCTCACGCTGTATCCCTAGCGGCGTAATCAGAGAGGATGGGATGACAAGCATCGCGGTCCTTAGTTCTTACTTTATTCAATAGTTACGACCCGCCCCGGCTTCGCATGGGTAAAATTTTTTTGAAAATAAAATGCAGCCCATGTTACTCGCTGATAATGTAGCTTTCTACAGGTGAAATAATTTTTTAAATCGTGTTTTTGAGTTTATCCATTACATACAAACTAACAAAGTTTACCTCTTTATAATATTAGTATAAACATTATAATTCAATTTACACTTCTTTCGCATCCAAATATTTCATCATTCTGCTCACAGATTTTCGCTTATTTATGTGAGTGTTTTGACATTTTCTTCAGTTAACACTGGCTATTTTATCTTTATAAGTCAGCCTTGCTCTGTCTTGGCTTCCACTACCGCTCACTTTCGCTCTGTAGATTTTCTTCGTCCATCTCTCATAACTCATTCTTTCTATGCGCCCGAACCGTCTAAGCATTCTTTACTTCATTTACACTAATACTGGCGTCCAACCTTGTCACACTGAATATCTCTTTAGTGCTTATATTGTTCGCGTGGGTGACACCACAGATTTCTAGGAAATGACATTTCTACTAAATTATCTCACTTTCACTAGATTTTATATCCAAGTCTCTCGCTACCGTACTATTGTACGGTACGTTCACTTTGTTTCCAAGTCAAACTCACAACTTCCATCTGTCCAAAATGCACTCCCCCAGTAATACAGTAATATCACTTGTTTTAGACATTTTCCATTTACCCAAATTTCACACTTCTCTTTCAAATACCAGAATTTTAGTTTTATCCATATTCATATTCAATTTTTTCATTTCACATTAATTTTTCATGCACGGGACTAATGTTCGCAATTCTGCTTTTGATGACACTAAGCACAGCATCATCAGTATTTGAAACACAGTTTATCACTATCTCATTGCGCATTATAACACCTGTACCACCTTTCTGTCCAAATACAGTAACTGTAAAGGCAACTGTCCAAATACAATAGAAATAGCCCGGCCGACATCACACTGCCCTGTGTAATGCTTGAATAAACTTTGAACAAGGGTGACTCGTACAATTTATACTTATGCAGGCTCTGTAGCTACGATATGATAATTGCACAGCTTGCACTAAAAGGACCCTCACGCCATATACAGGTAGAAGACTATACAATTTCTTGCATATACTACACTACCAAACGCTTCGTCTAAAAGCGCAGAAAACTCTCTGACCTATGACTAGAAACCTTCTCATGATCAAGCAGAGGGTGAAAATGTGATTCATAGAACCCTTACCGTTCCTAACCTTGTACCTCCCACAAATATTTTTCAGAAATGACTTTCATGCATTTGCCTTTCTCTTTATAAAGTGGTACTATGACTGCGGTGCGCCAGTCTTCCAGAACGTCTCTCTATTGCCAGCAAAGATAGCACAACTTACAGGTCCCAGATTCATCCCAAATTCTAATTATAGATTCGAATCCCAGACTCTAGAACCACCATATTTCATTATCACAGCAGTCATAATTTCCGGTAGCCCATCCACATTTCATCCCGCTTCCTAGCCGTGGGTTAACAGGCTTACCAGAGGCCACACACAAGGAGCGGGGCACCACCGCATCGTAATGCCTGATGTTCAATTATACCGTAGCGCTAGCATTCGTCGCTGTGGTCTACCTCCGAGGTGTGGTTAAACCTTGCGTGCCCAAATTCGAGGCAGTGACAGCACCTGATAGGTCTTGGTGCAAGGAGGGTGGCAACAGCCGTCACCCACTCCACCAAGAGTCTTTTGTCGGCCGCCACTTGGCCGCTGCCACCAGCCAACGTACCCGCGCCGCAGTCAAGCTTGATGGAGTGCGGCGCATTTCACCCATTCTGACTGCATCAGCCATGCAACCCCCAGTTTTCGCGATCGCTGCAGCAACTTCCTTGATTTCGTCGAATAATCCAGGTCGGACACTAAGATTTCGGTGCATTTAACCAGTCTGGAGATCTTGACTGTGTCCGGACTTAATGCCTCCTTTGGGGACGCCGCTAGGGAGTCCGCCTTAGCACCCTCCTTGGACACTGGCACCTCCAGAATCCTGGCGCCAGTAATTTCCCGACGGAACCTAAGGTCGCTAATGCCCAACTTGCCCAGATCACTAGAGAGTGGACCTCTCAGAGAGGAGAGCTTCTGCCCTAGTTAGGATCGATACGTGACACCATTCGCGGCTGCCTCCGGCGGAATGTTTAGTATCACAGCGGGCATGCAGAGTGTACGCACCTTCATTGCACGCTTCTTACCTGTCTTCTTCTTGTCTGCGGCTGGAGTGCGTAGAGCGGCAGAGGGTGACTTTTTATTTCGTTTACCCTTCATCGTCACCGTGTTCCAAGCTTGATCTGGCTTCACTAGCGCTTCAGACAGCACTATTTTCTTGGCTGAAGCATTGACCAGCTTAGCGGTTTTTTTTCCTTTCTCGGCAACATCCGTTGCGCCCGGCTTTTTAGCTGTCACCGTCCGTCCATGTGCGTCGATCGTAACAATCTTATTTGAGAGCCCTTAGTTAGCCTAACGATAGAATCGATACAGACTTTTTCGCATTTCATGTAAATCGACTTTAGTTGAACGTACATATAAACTCTTATGGATATTAAGTGTCCATTTCTAGTTATATTGTACTACGATATGACATAGATATAGGTATATGTTTCTTTACCTATCGCGTAATCGGTTTTTAGTATTCGCTATACCATTTTAAAAGTTTGATTGATATTTTTTAATTTTTATTCCATAGTAAAAATAAATACAGTAGAAATGAGATCTCTTAGAAATATTATGTGCGGTGTCACCCTTTCGGTCGAAATAAGCAATGAAGAGATACACAGAATGATAGAGTTGCACGACAGTGTTATTGTAAAAATGTAGAAAGGAATACTTAGATGATTCAGGGACATAGAAAGAATTAGTAATGAAAGACTGACGAAGATTGTCTACAGAGCGAAAGTGAGTGGTAAAAGTAACCAAGGAAGACCAAGGCTGACTTATGAAGATCAAATAGCCAGAGTGTTAGCCGACGCAAATGTCAAAAGTATTTGTATACCTAAGCGAAAATGTGTGAGGAGAATGATGAGATTTGAGCAAGTGAAAGAAGTATGTAAGGATCGCGACACTTAGCTCTCCGTCCTCTCTAACTACCTTGTTAGAGAAACAACTTGAAGATGTATGTTTGTATGTACTACTCTGTCAAGAAAGTACCGGGAAAAGATCATAATACACGAAATGTTAGTTATTCATCCAAATTTATTTTATCACCTTCAAAGTATGCTCCTTCAGAAATGATACACTTACGCCAACGAATAATCCAATCATCAAAACATTTTTTAAACGCTTTTTCCGGAATTGAGTTCAGTGCTCGCCGCGAATTCTCCTTTATGTCTTCTACCAAATGAAAACGGGTGCCACGAAGTGGTAATTTGAGTTTAGGAAAAAGAAAGAAGTCGGCTGGAACCATATCTGGTGAATAAGGTGGTTTCTCGATGGTATTTGTTGAGTTTTTGGTCAAAAATTCGTTTCGATTTTTTCGGTTTCGGTTCAGTTGGAAGGCGCCACTCCTAAACTTGTTGACTAGTTTGCATGTCAAACTCGTAAACTCACGTCTCGTCACCAGTAACAATGCGTTTCATGAATGTTGGATCGGAATTGACTCGTTCTAGCATGTCCTCAGCGACTCTTATGCGATTGAGTTTTTGGGGCAACATTTTTCATACCCAAGTGATTATTTAAAATGGTACGGATCGACTCGTGAGACACAGAAAGTTCGGCGGCTATCTCTCTCAAACTTGAATGAGGATTTTCAGTCACTATTTCCTTCACTTTTGCGATGTTAACTTCAGTTGCAGACGTTGATGGCCTACCAGAGCGAGGCAAATCTTCCATCACATCTCGACCGCTTTTCAACGCTTTGTACTACTCATAAGCACGTGTTTTTGATAAAGTCGATTCACCGTAAGCCTTCTGTAACATTTTCAGTGACTCCGAACACGAAATTCCATTGGCAATGCAAAATTTAAGACAAACTCTTTGTTCGATGTTTTTGTCCATTATGAAATTCGCAATTTATACTAGAATGATATAACTAAAAACAGCACAGTATTTAATCTAAATAACAGATGCAACTCAAACTCCGCGCCAAAATGGAAAACAGTTGTGCCAATCTAACAACAACAAAAAAAAACAAAAAATTGAATTTGGAACCATAAACAAATCATCCATTCCCGATACTTTCTTGACTGAATGTATTTCATAGTAAAATGATTTTAATTAAAAATTTCGCCAAATGCAAGTTCAATTTGCGCTTGAAGAGTTCCATATTTTTGTTTTTTTTTTTATCTGATGGCAATCTGTTTAGGGAACAATAAGTTATTACTTTACTCGGTCTATTATAGAGCTGGCAAAGGTGTTTTTTTGAGAGTTTTCTAGTATTAGGACATTCTAATTAATTTTCTTAATGGCTTCTGAGAATCTATTACTCAGCTTCGGGATGTCGTTTCACTTAGGTCTTTTATAATGAAGGCCACAGTCTCTAGTCAGCGCAAGTGCAAACTCGTTAACGTGCCGTGACAGTTTCTTTTGGAATTTTACGCCGTATTTGGCTATTTCTTGTTTGACCGTCCCTATGTTAAGATACGCATACGCATAAAATATATTTATTGCTAATGCATTGTGGAATATTCTAGATCTAGCTAATTCTGTGTAATGTGTATAATGTAATTCTGTGGAATATTCATTGTTTCAATATTACTATTGTTGGCTGAGCCCATATAATGGGGCGGACCTATGGTATACCCATTGTTGCATACCATAGGTCTTTATTGGCTTCAGACTTTGTATACCATCGTCTCACTGCTGTCGTTTGACTGTGAAAGGCGTTCGATTAACCAATTTGAACTGCGGAGTTTCTCGCGTAGTTACTTTCTCTTGGCCAAAATGGGCTTCAACCATGTCGGTCTTCTGTCGAATTACATTCTCAAGTATTTATGATCTTCGTGATGACGTTATCTTCTTGAGGAATTTCTTCGCTGTCCAGGCTTGCTGGAGGACAGGTTTCTTTTCTGATAGTAAATATTACATGGGTGGATTTGTTCTCATTTGTGTTTAATCTCCACTGTTTTAATCACTTCTCGATTTAGTTTTTGTTTTCGTAATGAAATCAAGGCAATTTTCGGCTCGCTGTGCCGAAAGTAAAGCGGTATCGTCATCGTAGGTTCCAGTTGTTGTATTGTCAGTCGTTGGACGATCTGCTGTGTAAATGAGGTATAATACTGGATCTAATATGCTGCTTCGATGGACGCCATATCCGATTTTATGAAGAGCTGAGTATTCGTTATTGTATTTAACCTGGTATATTATTTTGTCGTGGTACGACTTAAATTTCATAGTTTATAAAAAATGATGCTGAAGCAGCTTTTTCAGTTTGTACACCAATCCTTTGTACCATACCTAAAGACTTCTGTATAACGTTATTAAAATGTTAAAGTAATAAAATAATTTTCTGTACATCTCTAAAACCTTTTTTTTAATCTGCACACAGATACCCAACCCCCTGAGGGAGAGACTGGATTATGTGGGACTTTTACCCACCAAAACTCCTGTAGTGGTCGTACTCGGCGCGTTGGCGAGGGACTCCGGGATCTCCTACGGAACGCAACTAAGTACATCTATAGACCTAGACTTTAGAAAGAATCTTCCTATTGGCTTTACTTAAAACGTTTTATTAGTGAATAAACTTTGAAACTGGGGGTAAAATGTTGAAATATTTTTTATATTTTGTTGCAACAATTAATAATGTAATTAATATAGTGTATTAAGGCGAATTTCTGTGTTGCTAGTTTCTGAGATATCATAAGTCTACGACAGACAACCAGTCTAATGAACGCATGAGTAAACTGACAAGGGTTCCGCTTTTATTTTGCGATAGAAACACTAAAAATGATACCTGACAGAATTCTTGGCCGGTTCCTCTCAATCTCGATTTATTCCGAATCGGCATTAGCTTTGAATTTAAATATTACATTCTGATAAAATTTAATTAAACGAAATGTTTCGAAGTTGAATATATCTCCACTCATTGTAAAAATGAAAGTAAGTAACATTCATTACAATTAGTAAGTAGATAATGCAGTATTCTACTGTCGTTTATTCATATTAACAACTTTTCTTGTAGATACACCTACATAATTATATATTACCTACCTATCTGCATGAATAATTTTTTTACTTTAATTTCCAAGTGTTCAATAAACGTAAAACTATATTGCTCCGTTACAGTATTCCAGTAAATAGATAACTTATAACCTAACATCGGATAGTTACAGAAATTTGATAATAAAATATGGGCGATTGCGATAAGTATTATAATTGCGATAAGTATTGTGCCTGTGGTATTTAAAGAGAAAAAAACTATAATAAAATACTCTACAAAAGACATCGACGCTACTTGTAAGTAATTAGGTACCTATTTTAAGATAAATACTTTCTTGGCATTACATATCCTAATAATACATTTCAAAATTATTTATAGTTCTGCTAATAAGTCACGTACTACTAAAATTAATTACTAAAATTAATTCATCAAAAATTAAGTGTTTTCACGAGCTGATAAAGTTTTATTTAATTATATTTATAATTATTATTTCATTTTAATATTGTGTACAAAATATACTCTTATTATAAAAAATGTCCTAAGTTAGATATCTAGGAGAGTTTTCAAATACATGTATAGTTGAGAGTTGAATCATAAACTCAGGCTGTGTATAAACAAATGTGATAAAAAAATTTAATCTTTGATTCTGTCATCTGATTTTTTCAAATAGCCGTTTCATATTCTCCATAAAACAAAATTGTTAAAATATTGTATATTGACTATCCTTTATTATTGTATATTATTTAGATTTCTAATTCTGGTTTTTTATATTTAATAAATAATTTTAAGTTATTTATTTCAGTGGCTATGTCTCAATAGCACTTAGCACAGGATGAAGGAACTGCTACAGTCACATGTTACAATAATGTAATTTAATACATTTTAAAGGTCTTTTTATTTAATAAAACAGTAATCATAATGTTAATGCACAAATATGAAGAAATATTTAAAAGTTTATGGTAAAATACTTGTAAAACTTTGTTTTTTTTTTTCACTGTAAGTAAACCTCCTTTAAGAATATATATAAATTGCTATCATAGCCTAATAAAAATTCCGTCGCTATCCATTTAATCATATCAATTAGAAAAAATAATTTTCTAATTGACATGAGTGTTATGTGTTTGTTTTTAATAGATTCCAGTAACAGAATAAAATTATTTGATTGGAAAATACATTATACATTTAAAGAAAAATTCAAATATTTTTAAATTTAGTTCATGAATTTTATACTGTTGTAGTCGCAGTAATTATTTGTTTGTAATAAAATTATTTAATGATGTTCTATTGGTAATTTTAATGTATAGATTGCACTAAGACAAACAATTTTAGATGTCAAGTCTCTCTTGTGTTTCTGTTGGAAACAATATTTGATAAAATGTTCTAAAAAAATGAACGCTGTACTTCGTAACCCTTTGGAATGCCTAACGGTATCTATGTTCGTGCACTGATTTCATCCTCGTATCATAAGCATAAACGATCTCTCCGCACTAGATACTTACTATAAAACCGGATGAATCTGGATTTAGTTGCTTTGACAGTGCAGCTGTTTAACTTCAGTAATTCCTTTGGATGCCGATTTTCACAGTATGTGTGCACGAAATCCGATGATAGCCGTCATAATCTGTTACAAGCCGCGGGATTACGCGTGTCCACTCGTCGGTCGTCACTAACGTAAACACCAGACAATCCGGAGAACAATCCGAATCCGATACCGATAAATCAAAGCGCACGATCGTACCGACTTATCCGCTAAATCCTGTCGGGATCGCGTAAAAAATACTAGTATTAAAAACAGTCTTAAGTGGGCTTACATTCGCGGCGCGGTGCGGACCGCGCTGGCTCTAATCTCGGCCACTTCCCGGCGCAATTTGAACCTAACTCCACCACTCTATACATCATCTGGCGCAACCGCCCACCGCGCCGGTCTCGCGACCGCACACATACATCCGACCGTCTCTTTCGTACCCACGTTTATAACGCCTAATCGTCTCGCTCTCGCTGAAATCTGGTCGCTGAGAAAATTGAACGCGTGTTGCGGACGGTGCGGGGAACAGTCAGCTGGCCGAACTTGTGAAAATCGACTTTTTATCGGCGAGTGACGCTCCGTGACGTCACTGTTTACTTGTGGACACTCAAACTACTGTCGTGACGCAATTTGATTGCACTTTAATTAATTGGTTGGTGTTTATATACTCTCTAAATTTTACAAAAAAATTACGTTCAGTCATATATACAAATATCTGTATAACCGATGTACCTACCATTGTGTTTTTTAGAAAAATCGAAAGACAGTTTTTTCTAAGTGAAATCTTAATAACAAGAACATTTTAAGGACGTTGTTATCTAATGACTCTACTAAGTTATTAGTCGCTTTTTAAATTTATTATTTAGTCAATTCATTCAAATTATTTATTATACCTACACTATGTTTTCTTTATGGCTTCTGAAATAATTGCATTTTAAATCGTATGCCGTGCAGCGTCGCCGGCAATAAATAAACTGTACTCGGTCCGCAACGTAAACAGATCGCGGCATTAACCGCGTCGGCGTACATAAAGAGAGCTGTATAAATATAAAGTTCCCACTCGCACAGCGAACTTAGCTAAACAACGCCATAATTGCCTTCATTACTTAAATTACTGAAATTATTTATTCAAAAAGCTGGCAACATTTAGGCGAGGGCAACTCCGCCCATCAGCGTGGAAATTGACCAATAGGAGGCGACGAGAGCGCGGGGGGCGGAGCGCGTGGCAATATGGCGGCCAGACGCCGCGGCAACCTCTTTGAAACGGTATCGTGCACCGAGAATCGGTTGTTCCTGAAACCAAAGTGTTCATGTGTTTTTAAATATTTTTTTGAACGAGTGTCGTAGCGAGTGCTACGGGCTACGGATTGTATTAGAGGGCAGCGTATGCGTTTAACGTGAAGAATTTAGCTTTTTCAGTGCCGACGGAAAGATACCGACGGGATTTTGTGTTTTTTAACTTACCTAGTAGGTCTGTGTATGTAATATCGTGATAGCTCATTAAAGTAACTTTAAGTAATAAGTATTATAATAGGTATATATTTATATTTATTATACAATTTTTCTTCACATTAATATCCAAAAAAATGTTTAACAAATATCTATTTAAAATAAAACACATGATTACAATAGACATAAATAAAAATCTGGTTATATTGTCGTATTTTTTTACTGTATATTTATTTATCATATTAATTTTTACATTAGGTACACAGTACACAAATTAAGTTATGTTTCAAGCATTCTTCATTAAACGAATTAAAACACGCTATACACCTTTAATGACAATGTATATTATTAATTATTATCTACTCATGATACTTTTATGTAGTCCATATAGATAACTTATACTTTTCTACTTATAATATGGTAACAATTAATTTCCTTGTATAAGTATCTGTTACAATTTTTTTAGTAATAATAATAATATTGTAATAATAGTACTAATAATAAAATGAGTGGTAGCCGAAGCCTAGGAAGACCAAGGCTGACATGAAGATCAAATTGTCTGAGCGTTAACTGTTGGCAATTTTAAAAACACTCGCATACCTAGGCGAAAGTGTGTGAAGAGAATGATAAGATTTGAGAAGGAAAAAAAAGTATGCGAGGTCCGTGACGCTTGTCACTCTTTCCTCTCTTACTATCCGGTCTAAGATATAGCATGATATGTAATATATATGTCATTGTAATAATAACAAATGGTAATGTCTTTAATGTATGCTAAAAAACTTGCTATTACATAACTAATTGCAAATATTCGTGAGAATTCATTAGTTTATATTTAGGTAAGTATATTAGGTAAAATAAGTTTATGCAAATATCTACGTTAATTTTTTTTATTGTAAGTATTGCCTAATTTTAAAGAAACGCGTGAATTTTTTTAAATTAAAAAATTATTAAACAACATACACGATATTAAGGAGCAGGGACTGTATTTACGTTATGAGAATGGAAAACACGTAGCTTGGTTTTAATGTGCATATTTAAAATAATACGAACTACGTCACAAACACTACCATCTACAATCACAGCAAATTTTTATATCGCAGAATGACAATAAACGGCAATGTCTAAACGAATCAAAATAAATATGATGAAATGTTAAAAAAGGAAATAATTTATAAGAAAGGAGTTTCGCACTCAGTCACTAACACATGAAGTAACAAATTTCATAAGATTGAGTAGCTATTTTTAATTGATTATTTTTATTTATATTTACAGTCCTTAAAATAGATAATGGTATTTGCAATGAAAACGGTCATAAAATTATACACAAAAGGCTGTTTCAATCAAAGAAGAATTATTGTAATGGATTACATTAGCATACATTTGTTAATACATTACATTGTCTTAAAGTATTGATACTACATAAACCCGTTTAGGTTGGATTGTGAAATAAATACAAGTCGTAAAAGTTTAAAAAAAATGCATTACACAATTGAAAATCAAGGAAATCCCTTTGACGCCTATAACAGGAAAATGATTTTCGAGTATTTAATGAAATGGATAGAAATAAGTATAACTTAGATATCCAATATCGACCTACAAGACTGGCAATGTAGAACTAAAAAATTGTCACCTGAAGAGTAGTCAATTGAGTACAAGTCATTTATGGGAACATGTCTCATTTGTGAGATAAATTTGAACACTTCATTAAAAATGGGTTTATTATTAAATTACTTATTGAAGTTATATCGTGTAATATTTATGTGCTTTATTTCAAGTATGATAATTAACTCGTGATGTCTGATGTGTGACAAAGCTTTCGTTTGTAATTGCTTGTCTTATAAGTCAATGATATCCAAAAAAATAAATATTTGTTTATGGTCAAGTACATTCCACTTTCAAATATATATTTAAATATCAAATCTGTCGCCGGTTAAAAAAGAATCTATCTACTCTGAAAAGAATAGCTACAAAATTCGACTATCATTTTCTCAATATTGTGTTATACCTTACAGAAATTTTATACAAGAAAATAAATACGTAAGTAAATTAACTGAGTAAGGAATCATTTACTAACATACATGATATAATGTTATTAATAATGATATATAAGTGATAGAAAATAATATAATAATACATTGTAATATATTATTATATTCTTTTGAATATAATATTATTGTATTCTTTTCTTTTCAATATAGGCTGTCTGATTTAAACTTGACGCTACATTTTGAACTGTTCTTCTTCGAAATATGTCTGACGATTATTATTGCGTAATTGTCTGAAACTACAGCTCTTGCAACTGCAACTGTTTTCATCAATTGAAGCGGAGTGTAGGTGGCAAGTGTTATGAAATAGTATGGGCAGAGTTCGCAAGAGTCTTAGAAATAAAAATTACTACAAGTTCACGAATTGGTAAATATCGAAGCGCTGAGGCTTTACCACAGCCATGGAAAGCAGTTGTTGAAAATGAGCGGGCCGACTTTTAATTAACAAATAAATAACTACAAAATGCATAGACACTTTTTAGTTTTGTTAGTATAATTGTACCGGCAAGTTTGATTCAGTCAACCTATACATTTTTTTAAATAATAATATTAAAATTGACTGGCGTTTACAATGATTCTACATACTTAAATATCGCTTTAAACTAAACACTAAGTTGCTACAGGTATCTAATTATTTTTTATCTATCTCTGCTAGTCTTCTGCTATACGTGACATTGGCGAAAATTGTATTTTCACATTAGAAGCTATTACTTAGCAATTGAAGTACATCTAACGCCACTATGTATACCTTTCTCAACTACTCTAATATACATAATTACAGTTTCGCAATTTCTTTAAATTATTAACAGGTATCACTTAATTTGAGCTATGGATATATAATAACAAATATTTTTACATTTGTTGATTTTACATATGATATCATAAAGTATTCATTCGACACATACAGTGTTACATATACAATTCTATATTACATAATTCTCTCTACTTCTCTACAATTCTAAACGAAAGGTAAGTATTGTAGCAGTGATTTGGATTTCGACTCAGCAATGTCATGTGAAACGCGCACGACGCTGATTTTTATATATATAAATTGACACGTATTTGTAATTTGGTATTTTTGTAGTGTAATTCTAAATAATAACGACTACACCATTTAGATAATAATAACAAATAAATGCACCAGACAATACACGCCCATCATCTGGTCTCAAACTAGGGTAGTCCTTGTGCTATAAGAACCAGACGACGGCTACTAGGGGCGTCTTCCAGTACACCCAGACATGAGACAATCTATAAAAGTTAGTTTTCTAAAGTGACCCAGCCGGGAATTGAACCTGGAACTTTCCGCACTTAGATACCACTTAAACCACTGCGCTATCTAGATTCAATTAAAAGAATATGGTAATCATATAACGGGCCAATCTGACCCAATAACATGCGCACTCTTACCTAAACAACTTACAAATTTTTATTTGCTAAACTGATCTGGTCGAGATTCAAACTCAGGGGTCTTGATTTGACAGATTGAGAGATTAAAAATTCCTGTAGCTTTTTAAGAACTTAATCTAATCTATATATATAAAAGGCGATGTATGTATGTTCTTTATGGACTCCGAAACGGCTGGACCAATTTCGATGAAATTTTCAGGGAATCTTCAAATTGGCCTAGCGGGTGTTCCTGTAAAGTTTGGTAGCGATCGGATCAGTAAAATTTTTTTTTGTTTGTTTTTTTGCAGTATCAAAATAATTATAAAAACTGTTTAATTTATTATACCTTCAACTAACGCCCAGTGAAACGGGCCGGGTCTGCTAGTATAATATAAAAATCAATGTTTGCTTGTTCATATTTTATGGACTGCCATATCGTTCATCCGATTGCGATGAAATTGGTTATGGAGATAGCTTGAATCCTGAGGAAGTACATAGGCTATTTTAAAAATAAAAAACGAGGACGAAGTCGCGGGCATCAACTAGTATATAATAATATCAATGCTTTCGCATCCGACATTGTATTCCATATTCAATATTTGTACGATAGTTACTAGTAATTAGTAGTAAAACGAACTGTTAGTAACCAAAGGTGCATCATCTACGATTATTTCAAATATATTTAAATTAAATGCAAATGGTTCCGCATCAATAAAATCGGCATAAACACTATCCATTAGGGCTGTCGTTGGCTCCGAGGGCGGGTGGCGCGGCGAATGATACCCTTCGCTATTTATTCTCGATTATAGCGAGTATGGGTTCTCGGAAATCAGAACAATCAGATGTTTACAACAAAATTGAATATAGTAACTTTAATTTTTGAATATTCATTTTTTATTGTAAATTAAAATAGTAATTGAAATTAAATAAATTACGTAAAATAACCATAAATGTACTTTAATTTACGTAACAAAAATACTTTATTTAATTAATATTTAAAAATAATACTTTAAGTAATTCTATTTTTTTAAACTTTATAAAATATAGAAATTAAAGAACTTTATTAATTGTGATGAATTCCTAAAATCTTTAGCTATTTTCCGCTCAAATTCCAAAACCACAAATCGCCACGTGGAATTCATCACATGAAATGGATTTCCGCAAAGTAACACCTGAGTCTATACAATAACAACATTAATTATTTGGGTACTGAAAAAATTACTCAAACATAGCTACACTACCTTTAAAACAATATATATTTTAGTACTAGTACTTGAGATGCGAATTAAAAAACAAATACATGTTTACAACAGCGCTATTTTTTGTTAATTAACTATTTCTTAATTAATTGGGCTTAGATACTACATTATGTCCGCCACACACGATCAAATATGCTTGATCAAGCCTGTCCAATTGGCATGAAGCGTTGTTTGCCATGACGCCCCTACTATGCCACACACGATCAAATTTAGTTGATGCAACCTCCGCTTCATGCAAATTGGAGGGGCTTGATCATGCACATTTGATCGTGAGTGGCGCGACGCTCATTAGTATCTAAACTATATGAGCTATCTTACTTAAACATCTAGTTTTACTTCATACCGTTGTTATACACTTTCTGTATATTTAATTCTAGTCCCTTTGTACTCATTACATCTTTCCACAGCAATGTCATTTCGACCACAGTAATTAATTAAATTGATACATGAACTGGCCGTTACTGGCTCGCAGTTTCGCTCGTGTAGTACTGGCTAAAGCGTAAGTTTCGAATGAAGGTCTCAGAAATATTGTAGTACGAATATAGGTACCTAAAGAAGTTTTTGTATGAAGGAAAAGAAATAAATAATATGTGTATTTTTATTTATTATTACTGAGGCTATTGAATCATTAAACCAACAAATATTTTTAATAGAAATTACAATAACGTGATGTCTGTTTCCAAACACACCCTAATCGATGGATGGATATTCTACGGGCTTTACGACGACAGTTTTAGCTGTGAACCCTAAACAGTGTTTCATATTCAGCGAGACATCTGCGATGCTCGATTAATTTCACAAATTGTTGTGTGACGATAATAACATCGACCTTTGATAAATTGTGCACAGCATTGGCAGAATTATGTATCCAAGAGAATAAAAACTGACTATAAACGAATCGTATCATATATTATAATATTTATTTTATTTCATATTTAGTGGAAAAATACTTAATAGCATTAATTTGAGAATGCTTTTACAATTTACAAATATTATAAGCAATACATATTTGAAAAGCCATATTTCATTACAATGACAATTAAATTATTATAACTAGTTAATATTATAAGGAACCATAAAATATAAAAATTCATAAACGAATAATGTAATGAATATAAATAATTAACAATTGACTGATTAAATAATAATAATTAATAGTTAATAGTTAATTTAATGAAATTAAAGGAATTAATAATAAACAATAAACAAATCGTCATTATTCAGAAATATAGAAAAATAATTCAGTTCACTTATCAAGAATATAACGCACATCTAGTAGTTAGAACATTCTTATTTATTAAAATGAACAATCTTAGAGTACGAAACGAGCATGATACGATCAGCACCAGCCGGTAATAGAGAGAAAACAATTTCTACTTTTTAGGATTTACATGTAGTAGGTATATGTATATAACATCATATATTCTCTGAACTATGTCGAATACTTTGTTCTTCGCCGAATCACAGAAAGCTTCTGAAATGATTTAATCATTTTGACCGATGTAGAACCATTACTTGAACGCGCCTTCTGAACCACAAAGATACTTGATAGAAATGATACTAAGTTATGAACGACGGACGGAATGAAAACAGAAAGGAGGAGCCGAATGCCATGAAACGATAGGTTAGTATTGATGTATACCTTCGGTTAAAAATATTAAAATATATCTATTATGATATTTCTATGACCAAGATAAATCTAGCGACGCTAATGTTTGCAATCCAATGAGACTTAGGCTACAGAATGCATCATTGGATTGGATAATGGATATATCTACATCCATACATTCAGTCGAAAAACATTACCCTTATTAAAGAGATGTAGAGTAAAATTAATTTTAAGTTTTGACCGTGTCACGTGAATTACGTAAGTGCGTGAATATTCACGTTTTACTATACGTATGGACACACGGGGTACCGTATAGCTGAAACTGACATAATGTGAGACATATCTCTACTAATTTTGTAAATACATATACTCACACTGTATTCCTAACGAGGTAGTCAATGAAGACAGTGCACCAAGTATCGCGGTTCTTACCTAATTCTTTCACCTCCTCAATCCTCATCATTCTGTCACAATTTCGCCTAGGCTTGCGAGTGCTTTTGACATTTCTGTCAGCTAGCACTCTGGCTATTTGATCTTCACATGTCAGCCTTGGTCTTCCTTGGCTTCTGCTACCACTCACTTTCGCTCTGTAGATTTTCTTCGTCAGTCTTTCATCACTCATTTTTTCCATGTGCCCGAAACATCTAAGCATTTCTTTCTTCATTTCTACGATAACGCTGTCGTCCAATCCTGTCATACTGCGTTTCTATAACGGCTTATTTTATTAAGATAAATAATATTATAAAGAGGTAAAATTGTGTTTTTGTTTGTAAGTTGGGGCCGGTAATCTTTGGACATACTGAACTGATTTCAAAAATTCTTTCGCAAATATCTTATTAGACACGGATAACGTAGCTTCTTAGCTACGTTATCCGTGTCTAATATATGCTATATTTTATTTGGAATAGTACTTCACGCAGGTGAAACCGCGGTGCGCAGTTCGTAAAATTATGAGTTAACAGTTTTATGTGTATGTGGACAAACATACCTGTTCCAAGCGATGTTTGAAGATTAGTCTAGATTAATCTGTAAGAACTTAATCCGCGCAGCGCAGTTAGTTGAACTTGACCGAGTCGCACTGAATACCTCGTATTGATTATAAAGATTATAACATTAACTACTATTTAAATTTTAATGCAATATTATTCCTCTCTATCGAGTACTTAATAAATACTCCAGTAATAAATACTAAGTATATCATTCTCACCCGGATGCCACGAAAAGAGAATGGAGAAAAAAAAGTTTAATAGAATTTGGAAATTTTTAAATAAAAATTCTGTTTAGAATCAAAAACAATTATAATGACAAAATTTTATATTTAAAAAAAACACAATATTAATTTCATAAATGAACAAAAAAAATGTGAAAAAGCTGGGAGTGATGGTGTGGTATTGAAAAAAGTATGTGGTTACCTTTAAACTAGCTTTGAAACTATAATTAACATATAATTAAAAAAGACACTTATCAACTGGCTTATGCTAGATGTTACTGTACCATATACACGAATTTCAATTGTGAATGATATCTTCACATTTAGGCAAGTTTCACGTAGTTCTTTGCTTGTTTCATAAAATATTGTTTTAATTGAACTGTCAGACGTGTCCAGGCGAGGTGGCAAAATAAATAATTAATAAATACTTTTTGTTAATTATTAAAATATCTGCTGTTTATTTACGCGTAAAAAAAATTACGTATCCATATAAGCTTATGAACCAGGCTTCATTATTAAATTCACCTGTTATTGTATTTTCACTATTTTTAAACTCCTTTTACATTATATTACTCTTGTTTGGACTTGGTAGGTATAAATTCTAATATTCTTCAAAATTTTTCTCTTCCCATAGCTTCCCATCTTAAACGAACGAACGACGAACGACGGACGAACTTGTCCTCTCATCATCACACCATCTTCTCTATTCTTTTCTGTTTTTTCTTTCTTAAAAATTCTATTCCATTCCTCCAAAAAAATATTTTCAAATTTCTAACTCGCCAGTTCCACATTTAATCTTTCTGACAGCCTCTATGCTCATAAAAAAGGTAGAATAGAAAAAAAAATGGCACAATACCTACTATAACAAGCTACATGACCATTCCTTAAAAATCTAATGAAACGATGGATTTGGTAATCATGAAAATAAAAGGGAAAAAATGTCCAAAAAGTAATGAAAAACATAAGAATCATTCGCTTTTAAACTCAAGTAGTGGGAACCATAGAGTGGGAACAGAGTGAGGGTTAGTTCCGTCTCTGTCACTACTAGTGCTAGGTATCGACCTTAGACTAAGAAACATTATGGACGGAGCCATAATAATTTGCCGCTCTTATCACTGTGTCAAACGAATTTTTGTGTCTCTTTCTATCTCGTCCAGCGCAACCACGAGTAAAACAGGTAGCTATAGTAAGTATCGCAACCTCACACTGTCGATGTAATTCGTGCCAGCTCAAGACCGACTACATACATTTCTGAATTAAAAATTTGAAAAATACCTTCGGTCACAAATAAAAAAAAATGCTCGTAAAACTTTCGTGTTTGGGCTATTAGTATTCACAAAAATAAAAATATGTCACATTTAGCTATGTTTTGTTGTACATTGTCCCTTCCCTAATAATAACGCATATTAGTAAAAGTGTAGAAACGATCAAAAATAAACGGACACGCTCTTAGAGCAAATGCTTCGTCCATTTTGAAACTTGGTCCCAGGTCCCACTGCGAGTTTACCCATCTTTTTCTACTCTCTTTCTGCTTTACCTCCACTCTGCCTCCAGAACAGCAGTTTTAAATCTAATAACTACTCATCTTACATACTTAAATTTTATCAACGAATTTCATGTAGTTTACTCACATTTGTATTCTTCTTTTTTAATTATTGTAATGTAATTTTTAAAACTGCCAGTTTTAATTATGTATAAGTAATGGCTAAATATTAACATAGTATAGTATGTATAGCTTAGGTTTGAACATCGTTATAATTCTCTTACAGATTTAATAGATACTTTAACTCGTAAATATAATACCACACAAATTTTCGGAATCAAGCTGAAGATTGGAAAATTGGTATGATTAAACACTTATCCAAAAACCTCGGTTTAGTTAAGGTGTACATTGAAAGAAAATTACTAGGACTATATACATATATTAGGTATCAATATTTTTAATATAAAAAAAATTCTGTCATAAACTTTGCTTGGTGGTTAGTAACATTTTAAGTTGTGGTTGTAAGTGATGGGTTGCACATGCATTGTCATTTAAAAACCCAATTTCATTCATGTTGATGTAAATCTTCGATCTGAAATTGACCTATATCTACTTCATTACTCTATTGTCATTAATGAAATAAATACTGTGTGTGCGAAATGGTTTTTCTTATACCTCTAAAATCAAAGAACAACATCTAGGCCAACAAAACGAAATTTCTTCAACGTACATAAAAGATTGCAATGAAGAAGCTCCACGTTGGGCGCCAATTTATACAAAATCTGTTTTTAATAAGAAGGAATTGTTTGTTTATTTATCACTGATAAAAATATGGCTGTCTTCATAATTTTGCAATAAAATAGGATACTGTAAAGGAATTAATGCAGGTAGTTCGGATTACATTACATAGGATCGACGATGTTCCAGACATATCCCAGAAATTTATACTCAACGATAGACAAGGGACGTAGTAGCTCTGTTGTTTTAAGTAGTTACTGTATCCTTCACCTGTTGTACGAGGTGATTAAAGGCTACTTTTGGGGTCGTTGACCATTGCAATGAAGTCTCAGATAGACCGATTCAGGCTCACTCTGATGTAGTACTTCGGCGCTGCTAGGTAGGGCCGCTGACTATCTTCAAGACGAGCTCCACCACGGCGCCAGGGCGATGTTTCCAGAAGATCCCAGAGCACCGCGACATTCGATTTCGAAAATATAATGTAAAGAAAGAAAGAAACTATGTATGATTACTAGTATCTATGTATGTATGTATTAAGATCGCTACAACGTTTTATTTTATAAGTACCTAATGAATTCGAAAATGTTATGTAATTCTTTTTAACAACATCTCTGATGCAGTTAACATTCCTTTTGCTTTATCTTTTACATCGTGCTATGAAGAAAAATGCTCTAATTACTGCGATTAATAAGTTATTATAGGTCACATAATAATTAATTAATGTTAATTATGGTTAATGTAACACATTGGTCCAATGTCATTAATGTAACACTGAACACGAGGAACGCAAATTCATCACTCGATGCCACTCACAACTGTAAAGGTGGCACTTCACATGGCTATTTGTATTTGCGTATTTGGCATATTTGGCAAACAATTACCACGTGTGGAGAGTATATTTGACAAAGTATTGGCCTTATTTGCCTATTTGACAAATATGGCCAATACCAAATACGCGTTACCGTGCGCTTGTCGGTTTCTCGACGCACATCAAAGGGGTCAAATAGGCAAATACGCAAATAAACCGTCTACGCAATGACCATATTCAGAAGCGCACGCGCCGTGGATCTGTATGGACGTGCAGTATTTTGTGTCTGTGTTGTGAGCGCGAACTGGAACAATTATTGAAAATGCAAATTTTTATGCATAGTCAGCATCCATCAGCGCCTTGCTCTCCATGATTTTTTCACTACTTTGTATTTTTTCACGCACTGCATGTAATAGTTACATGCATTTAAATAATAAAATCCCGCTGCAAGCCGAAACACGTCCATAGTTTTGGTGAACACATTTTCTTCTGCTGCCAAATGTTTGTGTGTTTGTTATTTGGCTGCCATGTATGGATGGTCGTATTTGCCTGTATTTGCATGTTTGCGAGTACGTCATATATTTTTCAAAATACAACAAACACCCAATAGCAAACACAAATAGCCATGTGAAGTGCCACCATTAGATCGATGTGATAGCTAAATACAGTGTATAATCTGGCGGCTACATAGGTCTATTTTATGAGGACAAATACTATAGGTTTCCCTTCTCCAGTTTTCGTTTTTCTGGTATTACTGCATGTTACCCAAGTTAGCTATGTGTTACCCATAATATATGCGCAAATCCTACGTTTAATTTGTTTCAAAAAACGAAATAGAATAAAACTTATGACGTTTTCTACAGAATTTGTAATTTCAAATTTTTTTTAAAAAGGTATGTCAAGAAAAAGTTAAATATGTGGTAGCTATTCATTATTACAATTGTTCAGAATTTAACAATACCAATAACAATGAATCGAACATTAAGAAATAAAAATCTAAAATTGTGTAAAGAACCAATGGCACAAAATTATTATGGTCCGAAAATTGCAAAATATTTAATTCCAAGGATACATAATAACATTAAAGAAATAGAAAAATGGAAATCACAACAAAAAACTCTTTTAAACATAAAAATAAGAAATATCTGTTTAATAATTTTTGTGATGTAGAAATGTAAATAACATAATATACACGATATGTGTATATGTGTGTATATTGAATATTATATAAATTACATAGTGAAATAGATCATAAGTGCTACAATGTACACATATTTTTTTTAGTAAAGTTCTCTCTTTGGAGGGAAGGTAGAGAGACTAACAACCAATGTCTTCAGTAATAAATAGATAAATTATTCATATTATTTCATTAAAATATCGGCGTAGTACATTTTAATTGTTTCTCGGAGTTTCTGGCAACAAATACATTGAGGAGTCATTCTAGTAGGATCCGCTGAGGCGGACTGAACCACTAAAAAAACTCAGCGTCACTCTACTAAATAAGCACTTATTCAACAATTCCACATAATGCACAACAACGTAGATACTTTGAGAAGAAAAACTATGCCAATTTTCGCAATAGCCGCTAGAAATAATTTGCGAATAATTAAAATAAATACCCCATAAAATCCCGCCAAAAACTCCCAATGCATAGACAATAGTAATGTAATAGTGCTTTTGTTGCCATCGAACTGTAATACCAGTTTAGCGAAACATTGTTACTGTGTTTACATTGTACTTCATTGCTTGATAAAATAAAATAGAAAAAACAAAACAAAAAAATATTAGTCTGTCATCGAAATATATTTCATCAATGGCCACTTTCTGCTAGGTTGCAAGATCATCGTCACTTACGAGACTTAGATGGAATAGACATTCTTATAATCATATAACGTAAAAGGTCCGACTCATAATAAGAAAAGCCACGCAATAAACGTACGAATAACATTAAAATGAATGTATTTTAGCACAGAAAATTATTTACGTTCTTAACAGTTTCTCACCTATTACATTGTCGTACAATCGTAAAATTGGGAAGGTTATGATGTTCATTCATTCATTCATTAAATGGCCAACTAACACCTGTCATATAATCATTCAAAGCAAATCAATTGACAATTCGCCTGGCTATTGTCGTGCACATAGTCTGCATGGTGTCGTAGGTTATGACTAACATTAAACGCTTATTACTTCTACTCATAGCTTAGAATATTTTTGAAATAGCTTAACTGAAATGTACTATTCTCATCTAATTACATTATTACTACTATTTTTTATTTAATATTCTATAACTTTGAGGCGTCCATCTTTTGCGCACGTAATCCAATCAGAGAGCGCGGAGACAGCGCCACTTACGTCGTGTAACACAACTGTTTTATGTTATGCCCTGACAGATCATGATGTGGCGAAACATTTTTTTTTTTTTTATATACTTAGACATTTCACACAGCGCCATCTAGTCCCAAACTAAGCAGCACAGCTCTTGTGTTATGGGTACTAGACAACTGATATACTACTTATATACTTTTCTTTTGTAAATAAATACATATACATATTATACATAAACACCCAGACTCGAGACGGGAATCGAACCCGCAACCCCCGTTTACTTTCCGACGCGCTAAGCCATTGCGCCACGGAGGTCGTCTTCAGTTCGGAATGTTGACAAAAATATCGCTCTCATAGATCCCCTCGATTTTTAAATGGGTACATTATAACATGACTGTTAGACAATAGGTCATTTATGAAATGGCGGCGTTTTACGATTTTTTTTATTTATTACTTTACAGTCCTGATAGTAAGTGAACTGAGGCCCATGGATATTTACAATTACACTAAAGCTCAGAAAGCACTGAAAATGCGTTGGCAAACCTAACGACTAAGACGTGCATTTTGGACCAGAAATTTCCCCGGCTGTTCACTCTTCAGTACGGAGCAGCGACAGTGCAAGCACTGCTATTTGGTGACAGGATTAGTGAGTAAGATGGCGGCAACAATCCGCTGGCTTATCACGTAAAGAACGATAGCTGCGCTGCAGTCGCGCGACGATTGTTTTAAATTAGTAATTATGATGCCATGCGGTAAAACGACGTTTTGTAGCATAAATAGGGTCGATAGCAGTAGTTTTTTTCAACATAGGCATTATATCGTGCTCGATTTAACAACACACCGCGATCGATCGCGCAAGATTCCACTATCGCTTACTGGCTGCAGTTACGTCGTAAGGCAGCCGGACGAGGCCATATCACCCACTGGTGAAATGTTCATTCATACCATAAATGTAAATACCAAGTTATATCGTGATCTGTCCAAATCTACAATCATATGACGATACGTACCTATCTATATGTAGTAATATTAATAATAATAATACTCCAGACGATTACACAGATTGTGTGACCCCAAACTAAGCAGTAAGCTTGTACTATGGGCACCACACAACGAACTCTGGGGGAGTTTCCAGTAACACCCAGACTCCAAGCCAATTTAGAAAAATTCGTTTCCTAAATTGACCTGACCGGGAATCGAACCCGGGACCCTAGCTTGGAAACCAGATGCATATATCATTGCGCTAACGGGCCAGTCTATTATATTGACCATATGTCTGTAATATATTGACCATGTATTTAGTCTAAAATGTTGTAATTATACATTTATTTACCAAAAAATTACCTATTTTGTACAGTTACGTGACAAATTTGTCTTTCCACTCGTTTAGCTTGCTCTACTTAGTTAATTTATTCTCTTTGAATATTCAAAACGTTAGCTCCTCCAATACTCATTTAATTTTCTAATATAGGAACTGGAAGATAATATTTTGTTAAAATCTCACCCAATTGTAAACGTCTCAATGTAGGGTGACAATAAGATTTATACAATATAAGTCATTTTAATAATAGCTTATAAACTACACTAAGATTAATTTACCACGCTATTCATGAAGAGGTCTTGCAAGTTAATAGTTTAAAACTGCTTTTCTATGCATTAAATATAAAATTATAGATCATCCATAAGTTACTTTAGGAAAATTTCGTTTTTGATTCCCTTTTCTCCTCTATGTTTCATATTGTAATTTACCCTTCCTCGCAATGAGGTCATATCTTATATAATTTCGTTTCAAAGTCAATTTCGATTCAATTAACTCGATAATCATATTTATTAAAAAAATCTACGTATATAATGCTTAATTACTTTTATGTTAAAAATGTAATGTCGCATGACTTACACCTTTCAGTTTCATATGCTAGCCTTTAAGGGCACGTTCCTTTCGCATAAACATGTGACCTGATTAACACATAGCCCCTTGTTACAAAAATAACTATATCTTTGTGGGATCTTTTTATGAAATACTAAAATTATTGGCCTATAACTTATCAATTACACTTGACAATAATAAGCTTCATATCATGGTCACTCTACAATGGACGTAGGCTCAAAGATCCCCATTATTAATCATTCCGGCGCTTTAATGAAGCGAAATTATGCAGATTCAAAGTTACTGCTATCACAATGGGCGTGATCTTTGACTAAGATCCTTCGTAAGATAAAGGCTTAAGAATAATTCCGCTAGTCGAATGGCCTCATTCAAGACAACGCTTACAAAATAAAGATATTTTGTATAAACAAACAATCATTAATGCTGCTTGCAGTTTTAAGTTAAGAAAATTGTGAATCTATTGTTAGACAAAAGTTTCAACTATTTTATTTTACCATTTCATGGTTTTGTTAGCACAACTTTATATCCAAGCGTCGAAAACGAAATTTTACACGACTAAATACAAGTTTAGTTTCATATTTTTTCAAATTTAATTAATTAAAATTAAATAAATGAAAAAAATATACCTACTTGGTAGTAAAAACATTTTCAACAAAAAATCACTTTGTATTTCGATAAAAAATATGGCCCTTTGGTGTCTACGATAAATTTATAAATACATAACTTATAAAAAGTATTATTCCTGGATATTCGGTTTTTGCAAAACAATCGAACTACTCATATTTTTAGAATTTGTATCTATCTAACAATTTGTTCTTTATATCTCATATTTAAATTTGATAAAATCGAAATTTTTTGCTCGCAATAAGGCAGACTTACAGGGCCACCCGATTGCCTTAGAGAATAGGTACTTTTAAATCGTTTAAACCATTGAATGATTAACAGTGGGGCAGATAGCTGAAAAATTATCTGATATCCGGTACCTCATTAATGAAAAACAAAATGTCAGTGAAATATAACAAATCAGAACTATAAATTCACATGATCACTAATTTATCCTTGAAATAAACAAATAAAGAAATTCAGATTCGTTTATGTTTATAAATAAACAGAGGTAAATCCGCCAATATTACCTATTCTAGAAAAACCTGTAATAAGAAAAATCAGAAAGAAACTCATTAAATGCCTATAGTTTGATTACAATGTTTTTAATACTAGTGGAAACACTAGTATAATAATAATAAAAATACAGTCATTAATTTTACATTAAATTAAATGTAACAACCTAACAAGTTTTTAATATAAGGAAGTAGATCCTAAAGCCTCTTAAAATATTTACTCGTAGCGTAAATAAACAGCATCACTTTTCTATCTAAATTCCGTTGAAATATATCTAAGTGTAGAGATAGGTAAGTAATTCTTAAGAAAATGTCCACCCTACAATTAGAGCGAGTATTAAGCCTGTAAAAACAAGCAGTAAACTGAAGACAGCGGGCCGGGACCTAAATTAATTTGGCTAAGAACGCATTACCACAAAGTACTTTATTGAGCACTGGCAACTTCGCAAATTGAGATCTTATCTTTTAATGCGGCTTCGACGCCGCCGTCCATTTGTTGATTTATTTATGAAAACATTTATTAATTTACTGTTGTACAGTATAGTTTATGAGGAGCAAAATATTTTGGTGGAGTAAGAAACGTACGAATTACTTTGTTACTGAAATAGTCCAATCTTGTACGTAACCCTCAGATCGAAGTAAGTAGTTTTATTGCCGTATAGTTGTATATATTTAACTCTAAATGAATGGAATTATCCACTTTCTTTATTCTCCAATGTAACATTCATATTAATTGATGGACATCAATAAATAAATAAAAATTGTATGCGCTTTTAAATTCGTTACCATTGAAAATTTTAGACAGGTAACACAAATTACTTTTTACTATTAAAACGTCAGAATTAACGAAGTTATGTAATGTTTATGGTATAAATTAAAAGCTGCACGCAGAAGAACTACATAGGTGTATGTTTGTGCAGTTTTTGTTCAAAAAATGTATATATAAGGAAAAAATTAAAAAAATCGAAGCCCAATGGAAGTTAAGATGTTAAGGCTCGCTCAGATATAATTGTACTACGACATGAAAGTCACTTCGGCGTAACGAACACTGCAACATCACTTCGGAACGTTGGCACGTCGTAGGTGTTTTATCAAATTTTTTTTAAGCTCATCGATAATATGTGTAGACTTTGAACAAAAGAGGTGAAAGATTTTAAAGTTACTATTAGTTGCAGAGATTGGGAAATGCAAAAAGGTGAATCAACGATTCCCTGTTTCGGTTCCGTAATGACTCGTTTCGATTTCAACTTCGTTTTCACGCAAGCCAGTGCAGTATAGAAAAAACCCGTTGCTTTTATTGTCGGGCGATATAATCTGTATTATAATCACAATTATAACATATACATACATACATATCTTCACGCTGTATCCCCAACGGGGTAGTCAGAGAAGACGGAGCGCCAGGAGTCGCGGTCCTTACATACCTCTTTCGCTTCCTATAGGTAACATATAACAACAATAATATGTATACACATTCGACGCCTTTGATAGTTAGGATGCATTGACTTAAATCACCTGATATAAAATATTTCGAACGAATTTTTTTTGCATATCTTCTTAACAGCAAAAAAAACATTTACTTATTTTTGATTGAAAAATTAGAAACTAAATATTAAAAAAAAAATTACGTCTCCATTTCACTTTCCTACTTTATTCATAAAAGGGAAGGACATGCTACACAGTGTAGCAGTGTAAAGAAGTGATTATGATAAGAGATGTAAGCAAATATGTCCTTACTGTCAATATTTGACCATACAAATATTTACCCACCCGGTTACCGACCCGAACCGAACCCGAAAGCGGTTTTGTCATAGTTTGCTACACAAATAAATGTCTTGTATAATAAGTGCGAATTGTGGTATCACAAGACGCCATTTTTTTTGGTTTCATGTCACGTGCTCTAAGAGCATTTCTTCTTATAGCGTAGCTCTTTTTAATGCATTGGTGCAAGGTAACTCAAAACGAAATAAGTGCTACCATAATGACTAGTTCAATTAGTGTAGATATCAATAAAGCGGTGCGTCCCATCTCAAGTTAATAGAATAGTTAAAGTAATTCAATCACATGGATCGTAAAGCCGGGACATAGTTTACCCGACTGTTACTTCCACTACATATAATTACGATAGAGTTTCTGGCTTATATTGTTGTGTTGAGCGTAAACTATTGCAGTTACTTGTCTACTTAGTTAAGGATCACTTTGATTTATAACGCTCCAGACTACATTTTAAACGAATTAAAATCTAAAGCTTAACAATATTATTTATACATTTATCAATTATATATACATTCATTTATTACCTTCAATTGGTGTATATAATTTGATAGAAATGTCAAAATTCTGCATTTTACGTGAAGAATTCTTACAAGTTCGTTCGATGGACAATTTACCGTAAATGTAAACAGACCTACTTTAAAAATATAAACTTATCAAGTATTGTAGATTATAGACATAAAGAGTGTGATGTATGACGAATAGAGACTTGTAAATAAAGGCCTCCGAAGGTAGGGAAAAAAACCGTTTCCAAAATTTTTTATTGGTAACACGTAAAGCGCGTCAATCGCGCTACTAAACAATAAAAAATCGGTTGAGAAGCAAAGGAAGAAAAGATACTGAACTGGTTTGTCTTTGCCTATTTATACATAGTATTTATATATAGTATAGTACCTATTTATTTATATATAGTAAGTAAAGTAAAAATTCTCAAACTTAATCTCAAACTCGGTTGTCGATGCGTGTTTCACCTCTGTGCTAGTTACTTGACGGGATCTAATCTATGGAATTTCTTGAAGATGTTTCGTTAAGAGGTAAAACACATGCATCAGCAAGTTTGAGATCTTTGGCGAAAGATAACGAAAAATTATTAGAATTCATCACATGAAATATATTTCCACAAAGTAACACCTGGATCTCTGCAATATATTGCATTTCACACAGCTATAAAAAAAAATACATTAATCCCATGAATAGGTACTGAGTGCATCTTTAACAGCTCATAACAAGTAATCATTAATCGTTTTTATTTATTTTATTTATTAATCATATTTTAGTATTTTTTTTTTTATTTTTTCTAAGTAAGAAAGGTACATTATACAACTTTAAAAAAAAATTCAACCGATGTTTTTAAAATATATTAATGTTTTGTTTAGGTTAAACATTTTACGATATTATAAAAAAAATTAATTAATTTGATACAAATTTTTAGGGATACCCGTATGTATGGACATAAACAAATCTATAACAAATAGTTATGTATGATATAGCTAAGAAACTAATAAACCATATCGCTACAGATATCGATACCAGTTTACTGTTAGGTATGTTAAAATTTCTTACTATGTAGTCATAGTAAGAAATTTTACACACGTAATTACTCTATTGTTCTTCAGACGTCTTTACTACAGTGTAGAACAGTTAGTCTTGACATAAACACGTTAAACACAATTATTCAGTTTTGCAGGTGACTGCGTCCCATTTTATAATAATAAATAAAATAAGCAACTATGTATTAATTTTAGTCATTTTAAAATAATTTGCAATAAAACAATATAAATAAATCAAAAATTCAAATGAATTTATTTAAATAAATCCAATTGCAAGGTCTCTTTGAATATCAATTCTATCTTCGGTTCGAAAATAAATCATGCACACTGAGAACCGACAAGAAACTGAGTCAGATATTTTTTATTCAACATCGTTTTACAACAGGTTTATTGAAATGTAATTTTCGAATAAACTTGTAAAGTAATAAGTACACTAGAGCCAAAACATTATTAAAAACGTCATTAGCGGTACCTATCTACTGTAATATAAAATCTGACAAGCTATCGTCCATAAAATTCAAGTAATTACCGTCTACCGACATGACCAATCCATAAATCATACCGCCAACACAAACCCACACAAAATCAATCTAATTCGCCAAATGTGACAAAATTAGCGTGTAATATTTCCTTTACGAATTATAAATGCCCTCACAACCCGCGAAAACATCGTCGCCGACCGAATTGAAAGGAGCGCTCGGAGGGAGATGAAAAAGGGACGAGGCGGGCACGTGACGGCCGCGTGCCGTTCGCGTGGACGACGCGCGACCTCCTCTCGGAATTATCAAACCTACTCTCACTATTTATTTTGCTACTGTCGTCCTATTTAAAGCTCGTGTCATCCGGACGCAATGCACCGTGCAAATTCTGCAGATTGATCAACGCTCATTTACAAAGCAAATATATGTTAGAGCCCCTAGATTGCATTATTATTTAATTGTTTTAAGTGGTATCTACTTGCTTCTGTTATTCTTTAAACTACATTAAAAATGGGAGTTATTCTTTTAGAAAGACGTAAATACTTTTGTCGACGGCTCAGAATGTTATAAAATTATAGATTATGAATAAGAAACGCTTCATGACAGCGCTTTTTAATTTTAACAATTTAATATATCTTTTATACCTATATACATATATAATTTATTACATTATTGTCGTTACTTTGAACATTATAATTATGTACAATCAGTAACAACAATGTTATTGTTAAAAAGTTGTCTTTATAGTCACCTTAAATTTTTCAATACTTTATAATGTTACAAATTAAAACAGTTATTTCAAATAATATTTTTAAAATAACAGTTTTGAGAACTATTGTTCTTAATAAATTCTGATGCATAAAGTATATTACAGTTAATTTAACTGCTATTGAAAATTTGCCAATGGTAATTGAAAAACTGCCTCTAAGATGTAATAAAACTTTTAGCGTATTGACGTAGATATATATATTCACCCTAATTTCCTTTCGTACTATAGACGAGCTTTGAAGTGCGACAAAATTATACTTTGACGGGATTTCAACAAATATTTGGGCGGACCTGGAATAATATAGTGTTAAGGTACAAGCCCATCGCCTAAAGTTATTTCCAATAAGGCCTTGGCCGACTTTTATGATCTGCACGAGAAAATACGAAGGTGGGACATTCTATGGTATTTCCTCCCGTATCAGTGAGGAATTTTAAGCAAATATTAAGATTTTTATTACGATTCCATCTTCGACCAAATATTCGAACATCATATTAGAATATCAGATGCTGATGGAAGCCGACCGCAACCTGGCCATCTAATGCTCCCTGGCCATACATCAGCCAGCTCCATTCTAATGGTAATGTGGGATCAACGCGCCCGGCCGATATTGTTCGCGCACTCCCTTCATAACAAATGTTTATTTTATACACAACGCCACTACAATAGTTCGCAAATACCTAAACACCGTAATGGTGCGAGATGCGATTTAGATGATAATGTGGTAGAAATAATAACGACCGCTCGTAATTCCGCGTGTTCTATTTATTCTGCTTGTGGCTGTTTGAATTAACCATAATAATAAAATTTATATTCCTTTATCTCCTTCCGTTTCTAATTACAAGAATGTCTATACTGTTTAAAATCATACCAATAATTTTCTTGTTAGTGTTCCGTTCCAAAACTGCAAAAAAGACACATGGAATCACTTCCGTTTGTCTGTCTGTCACAACCGTTTTTTTTAAAGACTAAACAGCTATTTGGAACATTTTATAAACAGCGGTGGCCGATGCTGACTTACGAAGATCAAATAGCTAGACTATTAGCTGACGGAAATGTCATAACTACTTGCATATCTAGGCGAAAATGTGTAAGGAGAATGATGAGATTTGAGGAAGCGAAAGAAGTATGGTAGGGTGGAGTTGCATAATTTGTACCGGTGCTTAAATTGTACCACCATAAAATAGACTAGAAACGCGTAATATTTTTTTAGGCTTGCAACACTAATCAGTAGCACCAACAATATAATCTCATTGATGCCATTTTGGCTGGCGTACGACCAAAACGCATAGTCGTACGACAAAGGTTGAACTGTGAAGAAATAAAATCTTGTTTTATAACGTTACTTTGTAATTATTTTGGTGATTAACTTAAGGTATCCAAGTGGTAATCGTAAGCACATTGTTATTTTGATATATTTTTTTAAAACTATATACATCATTACAATTTTTTTTAGAAATTTTGTCTTATTTATTTAAGGTTATATTACCGGCTAAACAATAAACATACGACCTACATGTTGCTTAATTTGTACCAGTTAATATTTCCTAAATTGTACTAGTCCAATTTAAGATTATGTTTTTTTTTTATTAACACTTGAGTAACTCAAATCATTTCAGATGGCTGAAGTAGAAAAAAACTTATTATAAATGGACTAAAGAAAATTTGGTAAAAGCCCTAAAGTGTTTACAAAATAAAACAATGGGCATAAATGCATGTTCATGGATATTTGAAATATTCAAACCTACTTTGAGAAGACACTTCTTAAACTCTAATAAATATGCCAACAAAAATTCAGTTATAAAGGACAGGCCAAAAGTACTTCGATGGACATTTTATTTATTAAGAAAATGCATAATTATCTAGTTAATATTTTGAAATCGCCAGGGCGATTGAGATTTTTTAATTTAAATTCTATTAACAGACAAGTGAGAATAGATATTTATGTTATTAATGTTATACCTATCTAATTTTGAAATCGCAAGGCTGATTTTGTTCGTTTTTGATTTAAATTTTATTAATGGACAAGAGAGAATAGTAGATTTTAGTTAAATTGGCTAATACCTATTTAGTTTGAAATCGCAAGATTTATTAGTGTTTTTTCTTTATTAAATTTTTTTAATAAATAAGAAGGAAGAGTAAATGTATTTTTTAAATAGTTAATTATTCTATATCATTGAAATTTCAAAATCCCAAGACTAATTTGTATTCTTATTATACATTTAAAGTGATTACACTGTATGGTCTAATTTAAAAACCCTGTGGTACGAATAAGGCAACTGGTTTCCTAAATTGTACTTATTAAGACTTAAAAAAAACTTATTATTATGACCTACCGTTAATGTTTGTACTATTTTGAGTAATAAAATGTTAAAGCAGACGAAACAAAGTTTTTAACGGACATAAACAAACCTTCATAACTAATCAAGTTTTCTGCTAAAATTTAAAAACACGTTAAGGGGGACAATATACGCAACTTTACCCTATGTAAGAAGGACCAAGGACCGCGACGCTTGGCGCTCCGACCTCTACCCCGTTAGGGATACGGCGTCAAGATATGTATGTATGTATGGCCCATAGATAATCTTTATCTTTAAAAACTCGAATTTTAGCAGTTGGGGTTTGGTTTTGAGGGCTTAAACAAAAAAAAGGTTTCATCGTGAGGGGTGAAAATGAAAGATTCAAAAATACATATAACTCGTTTTGGATTAGTTTTTTGCCCTTTGTCGAAAATAAAACCTGAAAGATGTCTTGAATATTAAGAATACTCGCAAGGTACAGGTTCGAGGAAAATTATTATCAGAATTGCTGTATAAGACATTATTTTATTCAAAAGCTGTATAATACGGCAAATTATTTTGTATCGTAGTTGGCATTAACGAACATTATGGTTGGTGGAACAATAATAGTACTGTGCGACTCGTTATACCTAGCACGAAGAAAAATTAGATATTTATAGCGACTCCCAAAACCTCGGGGCAGTTCGGATCTACGAATAGGAGTGAAAGGGGTCCCGAGAAAGACTTCTAAATAAACTTCCGAGACGATCTCACGCGCACGGTGTTAATTATATCTTAATAATTAATTGTTTTATTATATCTTCTATTATAAGCCAGCAAAATTACAGTCCACTTTCGTTTAAGTCCTTTAGGACCCTAAATATGGTCCTTCGAGCCGGAGATCTCCTCGTAGATCCGAACTGCCCCAAGGATTCGCGAGTCGCGACATACTTCCCGGGTTCAAGTAAACTTGAAAATATATTAAAGTAATCTACTTTAGGAAATCGGAAATGGAGTTAGAAATCTTTCTCGGGCCTCCGCGTGTTTCGTTCCTCTTCGTAGATCCGAACTGCCCCGAGGATTCGCGAGTCGCAACATATTAAAAAAATTACTGTAAGTGAAGAACTTCACAAAAAACTCGCTTGCGCTCTCACATGTTGAGACAATTCTGTACGTGATTACCGTAAACAATTTTGATATAGAAATATATATTGCAGTAGATTAGTACCTATATACATATGTGCGAGGAGAATGATAAGATTCGAGGAAGCGAAAGAAGTACGTAAAGACCGCGAAGCTTGGCGCTCCGTCCTCTCTGACTACCCCGTTAAGTACACAGCGTGAAGATATGTGTGTATACATATGCATATGAGTATTATACGAAAGTTCGTATAACCTCTTACTACCGATTTAGTAAATCAAAGATTTTTAGAGTCACGGTCACCATACGTTTGAACATAATGTTCAAATATTGTATTTTTATACACCTGTTATAAAATAATGTTGAAAAATTATACCAGATTGAGTTTCTTGCCTGTTCTTCTCAGTATTTTTCGTAAGCAAGCTCGCGCACGTTTGTATAGAGCAGAAGGTCTATTTTAGATTAAATTATTGTTTATCAATGCGTCGCCTTAAATTAGACTTCCTAGCTACCGGACGACAAGTTGGTACCAAAATATAAACAAAAACTTGATACCTACTAAAAATTACAAGATTGCACCAATATTGTCATAATATTTATTATCATTTAATATTATTTAATTTAATATTAATATTTAATATTATGTCAAAAGCACTTGCATACCTAGGCGAAAATGTGTGAGGAGAATGATGAGATTTGAGGAAGCGAAAGAGGTGTGTAAGGACCGCAACTCTTGGCGCTCCGTCCTCTCTGACTACCCCGTTAGAGATACAGCGTGAAAATATGTATATATGTATTTATTATCATATCTTATATACATAGCAGTATTCGGTCATTAAATGTGAAAAACTTGCCTCGCCATGTTTGACTTGGCAATTAACAATCAAATAAAAATCAAATATGCAACAATCTTATGTTTTCTTGGTACAAATGCTGGACAATAATATGTAATAATAAAACAAGAAACAAGAAAGTTAATTAGTAAACATATCCGACGAAACGCTTATGCTTTGATGTGAGTACGCGCTTTGTAGATCTTAACAATATTCCAAAACAAGAACAAAATATTTATGTGTTTTATGTAAGTACGTTCGTCAGGTACGCCGCGCCGCCTACATGTTAAATTTAATATTATTTAAAGGTGGCCCGGCCGTTACCTGACAGGCCCTAACTCTCATGCATATTCATGTACCGTGATTAATCATGCCGTATACAAACCTACCCGCTTTACATAATATGTTATGAGTATATACATATGTACTTACCTCAAATTCGAACAAAACACCCGCGGCGACGAACAACGTCTTAAATTGTCCTCGTAATAGAGAATTTGAGCTATCCGCTCTAATATAATTTGTAGTCGTAAAATGTATAAAACGCGACGGTACTATACGAAAACAATAAATAAGGGGCTCTAGCGAAGGGAGCTTCAGCTTAAAAATTAATCTTCAATTGCGTGCTAATTTTAGAATTAAAAAAAATATTACATGTGTATTTCCTGCGTTATTTTTAAATAAGTAGGTTTATAAATAAAATACCCCATTGGGGATACAGCGTGAGGATATTTATTTATGTATGTATGTATAATTAAAATACAAATACACATAAATATCTCCACGCTGTATCGCTAATAGCGTAGATAGTGAGGAAGGAGCGCGAAGATTCGCTGTCTATCCAGACGTTTTTATTTTTCATTTTCGCAGAGGTATGTGAATGTTTTTGGCATTTCAGTCAGCTAACACTCTATTTGAGCCTCAAGTTAACGTAGGTATTTATTGCGACATCCGCATCATCAGCTATCACTCACTTTCGCTCTATAGATTTTCTTTGTCAATCGTTAGTCACTCATTTTTTCTATATGCGCCCGTCTAAGCATTCCTTTCTTAACTTATTTTATTCATTTTTATAATACCATTTTCATTTAACCTGCCATATTGAGTTTCTTTTAATTGCGTATGAAAATGAACGATATGTATATATACATATATATCCTCAGGCTCTGTCCCTAACGGGGTAATCACAAAGGATGGTGCCAACCATCGTTATCCGTACATATTTTAATCACAAATAAATCATATAAAATACAAATGTATCATATTAAAATAAATAATTAGATAACTAAAATCCTCTTGACTATCCCGTTAAGGGAACAGTGTGAAAATAATTAAAAATTTGTGTTCTCAACTATTTAGAGATCTTTACATACCTAAATATCTAGTTTTTGTAACATTCTCAGTTAAATATAACGAAGTAGCTACAACAACATGTACTGCCTTAGGTTAAGTTTGTATGTAGTAATGAGTCTATAACTTCTTACGTATGAGCCAAATCCAAGTTTGTACCTACCTAATTATTGCAAAAATTGTACATGCACCTACCAAGTGTTTGTCTAGATGTCTCTGCACAGCATTCAGTGTCTGCATTTGTATCGGTATCAACGAATTCAGCAATTCAGTAATTCACACATATTTGTACTAACAAAAATGCGTGAATTACTGAATTCATTGTTTGTCAAAGAAATGATTAAATCGGAGAATTTAATAACTTTAATTTCATTATGAAATATATGGAAATTAAAATAATGTGTGCTCATGTATAAGTAGGCAATTTAATGCCATCGAAAAAAAAAACTTCTGTTCTAATATTCAGCTTACAAAACTTTTTAGACGTTATAAGTAAAAAATAAAGTCAATATAATGATCCATTATTTTTTTTAATTTAATAATTTTAATAACAAAGAATAATCCATTTCATTTTATGAAAAAAACATGTATGATTTATGCTTACCAACCCAGGGATTAATAAACGCGTGCCCACAATTTTTTTATTCATTTAAAAATCACGATGTCGCCGCCTTCAGTATGCGATAAAAGGTTGAAAAAATTATTAGCATATTGAACACACATTAAAGAATTATTAAAACCTACATCTGTCAATGGGCGGGTCTTGAATAATGGTCGTATACGATTTTATGCTAATAGCGCATGGTTATTGCGAAATTAAGCAATACTAGTCTTACTTGTATTGTTATTAGATTATTACAAAATTAAAAGGTATTTTTAATAATTAACATCTGCAACGAGAAGACCGTAGTAGAAACCCATATTTTTTTTACACTCCAACGAAATAGTTACATTTTAGAATTAAAGTAGGTAAGTTATCAATATTAGGCAAGTTTTTTTTTATAAAAGCGAGGGCAAACGAGCAAGCAGGTCACCTGATGGAGAGTGACCAACCGCCGCCCATGGGCACCGAGAGAATAACGGGTGCGTTACTGGCCTTTAGGGAAATAGGGAAAGGAGGGAAAGAAGAGGGAAGGGGTGATGGGCCACCGGCACTTTCACTCACCGAACGAAACACAACAGCAATAGATGCTGTTATTTCATGCCGATATTCTGTGAGAGGGTGGTATTTCACCGGGCGAGCCGGTTCTGCGGTCCGAGCGGCAATGCAACATGGCTCTACCACTCGGAAGTATTTATTAGTAGTAAAAGTATCGCAGTCTTTACGCTACGAAAGCACAAAATATAGGTACCTACTTATTGTGTACCTACTTACGTATCGATATTAAATCCCAAATTAAATTGTTTTTATAGAATTTACATACAAAATAGTCACAATAATTATTATGTTAGGTAATCTTCAATTAGGATGTTACAAAAAACGTTCCAAATGTTCAAAATATTAGTCTAACCCAATGGTGAAAGTTAGCACCTACTACAATTTCCTTTTAAGCCAAAACTCGATTCCTGACAGAATCTGTTTAGAAAAAAATAATTTTTATTGGTTGATTTAGAATCTGGGTGCTGCCTGAGTATTCCCCCGCCAGTTGGATGGTACCTGTGTAGACTGTATAGTATCTACAAGCTTAGCACTTGAGCTTATAATCGATGTGATCGTTGTTTGTATTGTACATTTTATTACTGAAATAGGTCAGAAATAGGTAGAAACATCAAACACAATCTGCAATCTGCCTTCGCTCGTAACAAGAAGTGACAATGACACGCGACAATCGACGCAATACAGCGCGCGTCAGCGGCAATCGGGCGGCAATTCGTCAACGGCGCCCAGCCGTCCCGCGGGAACGAGCGACGCGAGGACTCGAGGTAGTACATTCAATCAGATAGCAATGAAAATATAGATAATTGTATTAGACGACATATTATCAGTACACTTACACGAAAAAAAAATTCATTCGATTTCAAACTAAAGTAAAAAATATTGTCGTATTCGAATTTTTAGTGATCGCTGTTACTGAAGTCACAGAATCGATCGATATGTAAGAATTTAAATGTTCCCCTATTCAGAAACCAAACTTCCAACTAAATAGGCGGAGAGTTTGCTGGTGGCAAAAGGGACCGTTGAATCAACAAAAATTGGTTGAACTGATTGTGGCTTATCAGTCTTTTCTAAAGACATTCGTGGGCCATAAAAGTGATAGTATGACAGCAATATTACGGCCGAGCCATGTCCTTCATTATGCAGTTATTAAAAATTTTCGATTAGGTATATAAATAAGTAATTGGAGGTTTTTCTTAATTGAACAGTGGTTCAAATGAAATCAAAGCAAATTTTGTTTTCGTCGGTAAAATTGGCGAGCGTCTTGCAAGCTATCCCACTGGAAGTCGTACTTTTCGCTCGCCAAAGCTGTCGAGGGAAACTTTTGTCAGTCGTCAAAAAGAGAAAGCAAAAAGAGAAACTAGGTTCTCTCTTTGCCTAAATCTTTGTCAGATGTGGCTATGGCTAGGCCGGTGTACTTCGCATATTTCCGTAGCCTAATGTCTTATGGCCTGCTACTGTGGGGATCAGCGGCGCATATGAAATCTATCTTTATTTTACAAAAGAGGGCAATACGTGCCATCTACAGTATGAACGCACGAGAGTCGCTAAGAGATCATTTTAAAGACATTGATGTACTCGCCTTACTCTCGTTATCCATCTTTGTTAACATAATGTACACTAGAAAAAATATAGATCTATTTCAAAAGAAAGGAGTTATTCATGGTGTGGCAACTCGTAGTCGTGATCAGCTAGTTATTCCTAAATTTAAATTTCAAAATCATGTTCATTTTTGGACAACTGTTCGTTTTTATAATAAAATTCCTCAAGAAATTACTCAGTTTACGGAAAAGAGATTTAAACTTGATATTAAACGCACACTGATTGGAAAATCATCCTACAAACTTAGCGATTTCATTGAAGACACAACAATAGTCTGGAAATAATCCTCTCTGCACATACATTTACTGGCTTTATGGATATTGTATTTTAAATAACTATTGTAGAATGATGTTGAAGAAATGATACCTGACTGACTAAGTTTCTTGTCGGTTCTTCTCAGTGTCCAGGTTTTCTTTTTTTACCGAACTTATGTATAATAGATTTGATGTTCAAAAATACCGTGCATTTGGGTTTACTTGAATAAATTGATTTGACTTTGACTTAGATTTTAATATTCTTTTAAAAATAAAAAGGCCCCAGTAAACAGTCCTAAAGGTAAATAAAATTATTGTGTTGGAGTGTTAGGTACACCCGTCAAGTTTACTGATTCCTGTTTATTGACAGAACGTCAACACACTAACAGCCCTTCTTAAGAATACAATCGAGGAAAACCTATCGATAACACATGAAATATTGATTTCACATTTCAACGAATACGAATCCCTTTTTAGTTGTTGCAAAAATGAATTCCGTCAGTGCACACCGGTTAAACCGACGCGGTGGAATGGGATATGAAAAACAAAAGATAAAATGGGCAATATTTTCATAACGTCGATGAATGGCCTCGTGTTGACTCAACGTAGTGGAAAATATGGTGTCTTTTTTGTCGCGTCGACGGTAATCCGTTCGGATGAGTGATGTTTTTTAAAATGTCTGTCGATAGAACTCTTGTAGGTACTAGGTACATGGTTTTAGTCCTTACTAATTGAAATTTAATATAATAACTTATTGTTTAATAGGAACTAATTTATTGTTATAGCATCGAAAATCGTATAATATTTTCATCATTTAGAGATCACTTGTGAAGTTTCAATTTAATACATATCCTCACTCTGTATCCCTAACGGGGTAGTCAGAGAGAACGAAGCACCAAGCGTAGCGATACTTACATATTTCTTGCGCTTCCTCAAATCTTATTATTCTCCTCACACATTTTCGCAAATGCTTTTGATATTTCCGTCGGATAGCACTCTGGCTATTTGATTTTCATAAGTCAGCCTTGATCTTCCTTGGCTTCTTTTACTCACTCACTTTCGCTCTGTAGATTTTCTTCGTCAGTCTTTCATCACTCATTCTTTCTATGTGTCTGAACCGTCTAAGCATTCCTTTTTTTATTTTTACAATAACGCTGTCGTGTAACCCTGTCATACTGCATATCTCTTCATTTGACGACCTCCGTGGCGCAATGGCTTAGCGCGTCGGAAAGTAAACGGGGGTTGCGGGTTCGATTCCCGTCTCGAGTCTGGGTGTTTATGTATAATATGTATTTATTTACAAAAGAAAAGTATATAAGTAGTATATCAGTTGTCTAGTACCCATAACACAAGCGCTATGCAGCTTACTTTGGGACTAGATGGCGCTGTGTGGAATGTCTGAGTATATTATTATTATTATTATATTGCTTATTTTGGCCGCAAGAGTGACGCCGCACATATTTCTAAGAGATCGCATTTCTACTGCATTAATCATACTTTCACTCGATCTCGGGCATATCCAGGCCTCACTACCGTACAATAAAGTTGGCGACAACACCGCATTGTGGATGGCCATTTTGGCTGTGTTAGATATATTCACACTGCCTACTAATGCGGACAGAGCCCCGCTCACTTTATTGCCAGCTGCTATCCGTCTCTCCACATCCAACTCACATCTTCCATCCCTACAAAACACACTTCCCAGATATACAATTTCGTTCACTTGTTCTAATCATTTTCCATTTTTCATATTTCACACTGTCTGTTACACCAAAAACACCAGAACCTTAGTTTTATTCAATCCTTTTCACTTCACAGTCTTCTTTCATGCACGTAACTAGTGTCTGCAACTCCGCTTCCGAAGGTGCTATAAGCGCACCATCGTCGGTGTACAAAAGGCAGTTTACCACTGTACCATCACATATCATGCCACTGATACTACCTTTCCAAGTCTGGAGGCAACTGTCGAAATACAGCATGAATAAACAGGCAGACATCACGCAGCCCTGTTTGACGCCTGAACGGACTTCGAACCAGAGCGACAAGTCACCATCTGTCCTTACACAGGCTCTATGGCCTCGATATAGTGACCTCACAGCCGGCAGTAAGGGGCCCTTCACGCCATATTCAGGCAGAAGACTCCATAATTTCTTTCGCACTACGAAATGAACTTCGAATGCTTTTTCAAAATCCACGAAAGCGCAGAAAACTTTCCGACCTATGACCAGAAATTGCCCCACGACACGGCAAAGCGAGTAAATCTGATCCATACAACCCCTACCGTTCCTAAAACCACCTTGTGCCTCCCACAAATGTCTTTCAGAAATGCCTTTCATACGTTCAGTCAATACCTTGGTATGGACTTTACTTGCTAACCTGACCAAGCTGATGACCCTATAGAATGCCCAGTCTAAATGGGAACCTTTCCCTTTATAGAGAGGCACTATGACTGCGGTGCGTCAGGCGTCCGGAACTTCTCTCTTCTGCCAGCAAAGATTGCACAGTTTATAGAATGTATCCCCCGCCCTAGGACCACTATACTTGATCATCACAACAGTAATCTCATAATTTCCCGCAGCCTTTCCACATTTCAGACTTTTTATCGCTTTCTCAATTTCTTTCATACTAATCACTTTCTGTAGTTCCTGACTCGAGCGTGGTGATTCGTTAGGATCGCTCTCAGTGGCAGACAGAGTCGGTCGTCACTCTCATACAGTTCTCTATAATAATCACTCCAATGCTGCAGGACATATTTTTTGGCTATTAGCAGATGATGTTCTTTCGAATGCACTTTATTAATTCTGCAAGATGTCGGACCACTTCGGTACTTACGTATTTCTTTCCAAAATAATTTGGAATTTACCTCGAAGTTGTTCGTCGAAGATTCAATTTAATCGTTTTTGAAATTCGTTTGTAACATAATATATATGTTTAGAATTCAATTATATTTGTTGCTAAAACTATTAAAGTCATGTAAGTTTACTTAATTATAATTTTAATTGCAGTAGTCCGAATCCTATTGTTGTTGTGGAGAGACTATAAGAATCGCAGTACCGTTACTACAAACCCTGTAGCACAGAGAATAAGGCTGCGATGTGTACCGCTTGTCTTGTCTTATTATACCTACGTAATTGCAGCCAGTAAGCGACAGCCGAATCTTACGCGATCAATTGCGATATGTTGATAAATCGGGCACGATATTATAATATCGCGAATCACTGTTGCTGCCTCTATTGATTGATCTGTGAACTAAAAACTACTGCCAATCACCCTAATTATGCTACAAAAAGTCGTAAGGCACCGTAAAGCCCGCTATACACGAAACGGCATGATGCGCCCACACACGTTCAAGTATGCAGGACGGGCTTGATGACTTGATGGTTTGACGGAAGATGCAAAAATGATTTCCGTCAAGTATAATTGATCAAGCCAAATCAGCACCACATACCATCAATATGACTTGATGGAACCCCCGCTTCATGCATACTGGACAGACTTGATCAAGCATACTGAATGGTGTGTGGCCGGCTTAATTACCAATTTAAAACCATCGTCGCGCGACTACGGCGTAGCTATCGTTCTTTACGTGATAACCCCGCCGGTCGCCTTCTTGGTTACGACCAACCAGAGAGATGCCTTTAATTGCATGCAATTAAAATGCAATTAAAACCAGGGAGGGCTTTAATTGTTTATTTATGCGACCCCGAGGATGATAAAGCATGTGTGGATGTAGAAGGAACTCCGTCAGCTGTATCTCGAGAAATGCTTCGACACAGGGATGAAGGGGCTTCGGTGCATTCCGTAGGCCCTCGACAACGCGCCAAGGTCGACCACCGCACAAACCATGTCCCTCTACCACCAAAGACTAGGTATCCGTATTCAGGTTTCTTCTACGTTAACATAAGAAAAGATCCTGGATGGAGGTCCGCGGAGCTGGATGTAGGTACATTGTCGGTAAAAAAAGTGCTCTACGGTTGGGTGTTATTTTATAATGTACATTCTATGATCAAACCTATAGGCATATACAGTTGTTTACATGTACATATGTCCGCGGTACCCGAATCCTTTAAAATGTCGGGCCTACTGTCTATAATATAATTATGCCTCTATTCGGCAAATTCTTTACCTACGCAATATAACTTTACAATATAGTCGCGCCACCTCAATTATTATCATTACGCTATATCAATCACTTTTAGCGACATCTATTGGTCAGTAGCCTGGGCTTTTAGAACAAAGTACTAAAATATAAAACATTATAATATTGCGTGCCTACATACATATGTAGGTACATACCTATAATTTAAATTACAAGTTATTCTAATTTTTAAACACAATATTATAGTTTTAAAAAAAAAAATGTCTGAATGATCTTCATTAGAAAATTTTCATGAAGCTGTTAGTAGAACAACCAATGACTACATCTGCATTAAAAAAACTGTAACAGAGCAATGTCTGGCAATGTCTGTACAGTGGATATATTTTGAAAAAAATGTCGGATTTTACAGTTCTCTGATTGCAAAGCAACCATTTTTAGAAATTTTATCTATCTATATATGGTTTGTATTATTATATACTTGCTGGATCGTCACTGAAAAACCGCTAGATGGATTTAAATGCAAATTATTAGAAGCTATTAGAGAGACTATGATTGTAGTTACATACTGAATATAATACTTATCATTACGCTACCTATCCTTATTATAGAAGTGGCAGAGCCATTAACATCGAAAGTTAAATATCTTAGGATAGATTTATTTTAAGCGTAATAAGCGACGGAAATAAGTATAGGTAAATAAATGTTACTTTCACTCCCCCAAAAGAATTCGAGGAAAAAGTATGTAATATTGTTAATTATGTATTATGAAGTATGTAAGGACCGCGACGCTTGGCGCTCCATCCTCTCTGACTACCCCGTTAGGGATACGGCTAGATGTGTCCGTGGAGGTATGTATTATGCAATTTATTTATTATGATCTTTTAAATTTCCTACAAAGCGTGCCACGAAGATTGAAAATGAATTTGGATAAACATTTGAGCTATTCACAAACGTAGGAAACTCAATTTTCCGTATCGGACAGGAAACTTTTCAATGATTTTGTCTATATGCGATTTACAAATCCGGAATCGTATTATATTTATATTACATATATATCGTATTATATATAGTCGTATTTACAAATCCAAGCCGTCGGATTGAATTTATGCTTTTCGACGATCGGCCTTACCGCCACGGAAAGTTTCCGACGTTTGTGAATAACCTCGAGAAGGGTACTTCAGTGGGGTATTCACAAACGTCGGAAACTCAACTTTCCGTATCCGACAGCAAACTTTTCGATGATTTTTTCTACACGTCATTTACAAATCCGAAATCGTATTATATTTATATTATATACATATCATATTTTATATAGTCATATTCACAAATCCAAGTCGTCGGATTGAATTTATGCTTTCCGACGATCGACCTTTCCGCCACGGAGTTTCCGACGTTTGTGAATAACCCCCACTTTTCTTTAATACAAAATATGGATAAATATAGATTATATATAATCATTGGTGTATCTTTAGTTATCGTATTTCTTCCAATTGATGTTATATTAATAAAATGTTGTTTTTTTGGTTTTTCGAAACTATACTTCATAGCTGATGGTAGGATGTCCCGATATGTAGCGCAGTAGTAGTTAGTTATTGAATTTCGAAATTGAATGACCAGTTATTACAATACAATAAAGTGGCTGTAGTGAGAAGTTCGTCGAAATCCATGCGGACGAAGTCGCGGGGAAATGCTAGTAAGTAAATAAAAGCCAACAACAATTTTCCATGTTTATTACATAAGTATAAAAAACCCATAACCTCGATAACAAAATTGAGTAAATAAATATTTTAATAACCAAACATACACGATCACAGATTATAACAATTAAAACAGTATGGAATGATAAGTACCAACAATAAAAAATATTCAAGTACACACTCTTATTTTCTTTATAATTTATGCCTAAAATAAATTATGAAGTATAATATGTAACTCAGACTTCTCGTTATATAAAATTAATAAACACAAATTAAATTAACATAAAATTAAATAGGTAACCGTAATGTCTGTGTAAATATTTTTTGTAATGGTAATTTGTCATGGATCTGCAAATTCTCTATGCAAATTGAAAACAAAATTTGAGCTTATTATATAAATGATTTAACTTAAACTATACACAAATAATAATAAAGAGAAAACGGACGGACAGACATACGGGTTTTCCAGAAGTAAAATTTTTAATTTAAAGTTAAATTTCCAGAAGTTAAATATTGAAATGTGCTTTTAATCACAAATTTATTGAAATCAATTTAAAATCAAAACGTGAAATATAGACTATACTTCACGTTAAAAAAGTATTAATCGCAACAGCATCTATATTTTTCTGATTTATGTTGTACACTGGTAATTCAATTTCAAAAGATATTTGTAATATATAATATTGTATGATTGCTTTTTGATATACAAATTATAAAATAGAAATTAACGAAATCGGTCGCAATTTTTCAACGATCGAAATACGAGATTCATCAATTCGACTTTGACATTGTAATGTAAATTTTGTGCCTCCTTTTTTAAAACCACGTTTACGTACTTAGATAATGTTCACCGATACAACCACAGCTGCCGTAATCAGACAGTTATTTAGAACAGATTATATAGACAATTGATATTTGCACGTTTCGAAACATCACATTATGACAAATCATGTAAGCAATTTGTGAGCGTGAGCATTAGCAATTTATTTCTTGATTTACTATTAATGATATATGTAAATGTCTAAGATAAATAACTATTATATATAACTATAGTATTTTTAACTAGTTATGAGTACTAGTATCAGAGAAAATAAAAACCAGAGAAAGAAGACTTAGTACTCAAAAAACGGTCGCATGTAGCGCCCATTTATTTAAACGATATTCAGCAATCATAGCGGTCTCACAGTTGCAAATCAGATCGAATGCTGGATAAGAAATACGATAATGCATAATAAGCGGTCAGTTTTACATTAAGGCGACGCATTGATAAACAATAATTTAATCCAAAATAGACCTTCTGGTCTATGCAAAAGTGCGCGCGCTAGCTTACGAACAATATGATAAAGTAGTTATTTTCGTTTATTTTAAAAACTATAATTAATTTAAAAAACTCAATTGTCATTTTGAAGAATATGTTGAGATTAAAACTATACAGAAAATTTAAAAACCCTTTTAAAAAATTTAATTTAAATTTAAAAACCAATCGGTCCCATTACTACTAAAAATGTAAATCTCTGTTTTAAAAGAGGTTTCTTTGATATTCATAGTGTGTTACAAAAGTTAACCAATCGTGTATCGCAACTGTCAAAATAAAGTCAATGAAATGAATAATCAGGTTACCAAATCTCACTTTCATACGTTTTGTAGTTACTTAGAAAAATTGAGATCCCTGCCGTCAAAATTTCCAATGCGTCGCCTTAATCGTATTTGTCGGTCTCGAGGTGATCTATGCCCAATCACTTATTAATCACATTAATCGTGACGTAAAAATATGTTTTGCCGTTACTCGATATAAAACAGTCACAGGAAATACTGCTTTAAATACCGTTAAAAACAAATTAATTTCGAACTATTTAAGCACCTATCAAGTACAAGATTGTAGGGACCCTACCGCTTACACGTGCCCAGAGCGTACGCTGTACATTTTTATTTCCGGTTATTTCAGGTCAGACTTTTTAACTGGAACGAGAAAAGCGAAGTGTGCAATTTGCTCAGAATTTCTATTTTTCGTGCTTTTGGTAGTTCTAAAGTAAAAGTGATAGATAGCATATTGCGCGTTTAATTTCTGTACTAGTAAGAACATTTAGCACTGAGGACACGGCTGTATGTGCATAGTTCCCTTTGCCTTCCTAGAATAATATTTAAAAAAGTTTGGATTAATCGCAAATGTAAAATTACTACAGCACTAAACAGCTACGCCTCTCATCGTTAGATAAAGTTCAACAATGTCTGCATTTCTTATTTTTGCGCAGCTACGTGTGAATTATTATACAGAATAATAATTTCCAAAAATACATGTACTATCCATTTTTGATCACTAAATATTATACTTACACGTAAATATTATATTAAACAATAAATATTGCTTTTGTATAAAATAACAATAGGTAGCTTATAGGTATAAAAATAACATCGGTTATTTTGGTTAAGGTAAAAAATTTAGCTTCCTTATCGGCATCTTTCAATGAATTTGTGACATTAGTGATTTATAGGCTTTTACAGCGTCTTATTAAACTTAAAAAATTGTACATTTGAGCAAGTAAACGGCTATTTATAAATAATATAATTAAGTAAAGTAAGGCAAAAAGGTCTGCGTATTTTTATGACAGCAAATCTTTTAAATTAACACTGCAGACACTTTTTAAATATCCCAATTACAGGCATTAACTTTAACTATACCTTTTTAGAGGGAAAACGACAATTATACATTTTTGTGATGTATTTAGTATTCTAGTGATCCTATATTATATTTGCTAAGAAAATGTCTAGTCTAGTAAGGTTTTAACAAGACGGCCGTCTATGTTGTAATTCCTTAATGTTGCCCTATTGGAAGGTCAATATATTTTGACATTCCAATTAAATATATTTATTAAATAAGTAACAAAATGTAATATAATTATAAAAAAATAACTAAAATATTATTCTAGTTATTTTTACAATACTGTAACGCATTTTTACATTGTACGTAGGGTATTTCCATACTATACCATTGAATTCGAGCTGCCGAAACTCACGATTTACACTGTTTTTTATGCATAATTAATAATATTTAATATTAAATATTTGATTTATAACATCGCTTCATTACTATCGTTATAGTATATTATTATCTAAGAATACAGCTCCGAAACAATATTATTTAACACAATATGTATAAGAATGCGTTGTATTTTTATTATGTATTATCTGTGCCAATTAATAACAAAATTGAAAATGGCGTGTATTATACGTTAGAAAAATAAAAAAGTTTATTTTATTTTATTTCAAACACGGAATTTAGAAAGATATAGTTTTCTACCCGGTATATGTATATTTTTTATAGGTTATGAACAATCGAATTTGGAGAAACGTGGCAATTTCATAAACGAAAATCTTAAAAGAATTTTTATAATAATTGTCTACCTATTGTATATTCATTTAAACAAAAAATGCATCCAATGAAATTATTTCATGATTGTTTTAAATAATTATAATAATATTGTTTCCCTAACAGTTGTAACTAGCTAAAAATTCGTCTTTTTTTGCTAATCATAACGCGCATTTAAGTATATGTCGCCATTTTCGAATTTCGTTTCACGGGCTCGGATAGATGTACATATTAGAGAATCTAGAATATCCTCATGGTATTAGCACAGCCGTGGTTCATTCTATACTGGACATACATCATACCCGAGTTGTGCCAATAGTACAGCGCGCCCATCACTAAGACATGCCACCACTGGTGCGAGTGACCTAAATAATCCATTTTGCCGGGGAACCAACGCTCCGGAATCTGAAAATTCGTAATTTTTTTGTTAGCAACACCGATGATTAAAGGATAAAAGAGCGCGTTGTTCGTGACGTCATCAAGAAGAACGACCGACAGCTTACTCCCCATTACTGTCCCGATTTTTTATATAAATCAGAACTGGAGCTTATCACCTATCTTTATGTTTTTTCAAGGTTTTCCCCTTTCGACAGTGTCACAAGGTGTTCATATACTAAATTAATTGATTATTATCATTGATTATTATTATTGATTGAAATATAGTTTTGAGTGTTCCATTATTATAGACACCTAACATATTTAACTCTATCGTATTTATCATGTCGTTATAAAAATATACATAGATACAAAAATAAGAAGTATGATTTCAAATCAATACTAATCCTAAAACTAAAAAGTATTATACAAATCGACTTTAAATTTTGCTCACAAAATGTACCTCTGGCCAAAACGAAGGCTACAATTTTTGTCAATATTAAGCGAGCGAAGCAGCGGATATGTTAGTTATAAAAAAGATTAAAAGCAAACACTCCAGTAAAATTACGTCAATTGTGTAAACCTAAATTAAGCACAGGGTTTGTACTATGGGTCAACGATTTGAGAGGATCCTCGTTATCAGGCACACTTCAAATCGATTTAGAAAACTTACAATTTCTAAATTGACTTGGCCGCGAATCGAAACTGGGATCCCGATTTAGCAGGCAGCACTACCAACGCGCCAATGGACCAATCAAATATTATATTTAGTACTAGCTGTGCCTTGTGGTTTCGCCCGTATTCGGTATGTATTTTTCCCCTATAAAAAGTAGCAATACTCTGAAAACTCCTATACCTGACAATCAAAGTTCCGTCGAAATCGACAAGCAACACAGACACAGACAAAAAAATTTAGAAACTCGTGATTCGATTTTGTTTACGTGCAAATAACCGTATAAGCTTGAAATAAAGTCTTTGTTTCAAAATCACTTAATAAATTAAATATTTTTATAAATAAGTTATTTTTATATACGCTTTTTAGATTTACTATTTTGTTATATGCATATATCTTTTAAAAATAATGTTAACTTCTTTAAAGTTCAAAACCCAACGTACCTTGAAGGCATAAATACCGAATGCAGTTCCGCTAATAACATACATGCCTATGACTCTAGGGAAGAACATCTGAAACAGAATAATTTTATTTTAAAAATTCTCATTACGAAATAATCAGAGGTAAGAGGTTATTGTAGAAAAGTATCTTATTGGTTTTCTTCAATGAGTCTCAAATGTCAAACTGATACACATTAATTTTCATATTGTGAAATTACTGGGAATCAAGCCTGGACCCTTGGATTAGAAGGCAGAGATACTAAACTTCACATCAACGGAAACATATTTCATTTTTATAATGTAATTATTGACATTTTAAATATTTTTTTCCTACGAACGTATAAAAATTATAAATAGAATTAAATTGAGCAGTGATTTTTCCACAAAAATATATGGAGATAATTGTTTAAATTTTAATTAACACTTGTGAATATTATTATAACTTTTAATGGAGTATATAGTGTAAAATAACCGATTCATATTTTTAAATGAAAGTAACAGAAACGTTATAAAAGATGTATGATTTATAATTATAAGTTACACGTATAAGTGCGTTTTAATAAATACTAATGAAATGCCGTGGAAAAAGCAAATGAGAAAGTTTAGTGCAAATAGAAAATTGAAATGAAATGAAATGAAAATATTACTGATTACTATTTTGGAATTTTTAATTTGAATGATATGCTTAAATGTCATACCTTACCTATCTACAAAAAAAAAGGATAATATTTTATTAGTATTACGAGGGCTGCTATTTATGTATCCGGAATAACAAAGTGAAACAAACATATAGCATTTATTATAGTTTTATTGCTTTTCAAAATATTCACCATGATGATCGATGCACTTTTGCATGCGCTGGAACCAATTTTCGTAGGACTTTCTCCATTCGGATTGAGGTATCTCCAAAACGTGCATTTTGAACGCATCAACAGCCTCTTAACGGCTCGAAAAACGTTGACCACGTAATTTATTCTTCACGGTTGGGAATAAATAGAAGTCGTTGGGGGCCAAGTCGGAGCTGGACGGCGGATGACGCGTTAATTCGATCTTTTGATCTTCCAAATACCGAGTTGTTTCGGCCGATGTGTGGCAGCTAGCATTGTCATGATGAAGAAGGATTCCGCGTTGTCGGTTGTTCTTTCTTATTTCTTCAAAGACTTCTGGCAAACAAATGGTCGTGTACCATTCAGAATTAACAGTTTTACGATCCTCTAGTGGCACTGTAGCTACATGTCCATTTATACCAAAAAAACAAGCGACCAACACCCAAACCGTTGATTGTTGTTTAGTTTCAGGATCATACGCATATATCCAAGATTCATCACCTGTGTAGATATTATAGACAGCTTTTGACGCACCCTGATTGTACTTTTGTAACATTTTTTCACACCAATCGACACGAGCCCGTTTTTGGTCAATTCTCAAGTTGTGCGGTCCAACGTGAACAAATTTTTTTTACAGCTAAATGTTCGTGTAAGATTTTATATATACTCGTCATACTTATGCCCAGAGACGCCTCTATCTCGCGATATGTAACATGACGATCTTGCGTTATTAGTTCCCGCACAGCATCAATATTTTGAGGTACAACAACCGATTTAGGGCGACCTTCTTTAACTTCGTCCGTGAGCACAGACCGCTCACGATTAAACTCACCAAACCAGTGATACACAGTAGTTGTCGATGGTGCTTCGTCCCCAAAACTCGAAGTGAGTTGATCGATGCACTGTTTTTGAGTTAGCCCTCGCCGAAAATCGTAATAAATCATAGCACGAAAATTTTCACGACTTAAATCCATGGTGATAAAGACTCGCAATTTTCAAAATGACGCCACAAAGGATAAGCAAATGACAGCTACATGAAACAAATTGTATTCTTCAGGCAAAGAGTTCCATTTTTAAATGTTATAATTACTTTTTTAATATTGTTCTGTAACTGGCCAGTTACGGATACGTAAATAGCAGCCGTCGTAAAACATATTTTGTTAGTATATGCAGTAGGTATTGACTGTAATTAAAGTTAAATACATATTGACTGAGACACTGCAATTAGAAAAGCTAAAAGATTAAAATGGAAAGAACAGGTAATGTAACATTTCTAAAGCATTAAATTAAATCAAAATCTTTATTAGACAAAAAATATTAGACAAGAATGACAATAAATCAATGTAAATCAATCAATAATAAATCAATCAATATTTACGAAAATTATAATATCATTGTACTAAATACATCACTATCGGATGTATGAAAAGTAAATAAAAAACATTAACTGAAAACATATAGATCTCCTTTAAGAATAAATAGCTCGGGTGCATCTCAGAGATGCGTTCTTGGCCCACTTTTATTTTTATTATATATCAATGACCTTACAACAGTTACAAAAACACCCATTCATTCTATTTGCAGATGATATTACTTTAATCATATTATCACCAACAAAAGATGTGCATGATTATTGTTAAATATGAAATGTAACAGAAGCACTGATCACTATGAACATGCTATCGATTCTTTATCACAACTATTATATACTTGACTATTTGACGACTTCTCAACAACTCAACCCTTACAAGACCAAAATCAGACTTTTATGCAGCCCCACTACACGCAGGAAATCCATTCTACTCTCGTTCTTGTTACTAAAATGTTACAAAATACCACACGTGGGTAATTTATGTGATTAAAATTAATGTGGAACTAACATTATACACAGACGATAAAATCTGCAATTGAACTTATAATAAATTGGCTTGACGAAAACAATTTACGAGTAAATTTAACAAAGACAAAGTATATACAATTTCAAACACACTGTAGAAGTAAACAAAAACCATAGAATATTAACTACAGAGGTCAACAAATATTAGAGGTTGGTAAAACAAAATTTTTAGGTGTTATTCTGGATAGAAACTGTACCTGGAAAGCACATATTGATATGGTATGTGGCAAAATAAATAAATTCGTCTATGTGGTACTTAGATTGAGGAAAACGTGTACAAAAGAAACAGTTCTTACAGCGTATCATGTCTACGTAGCTTCAGTCCTCAGATACGTTCTTGCGTTCTGGGGAAATTCTACAGATACACAAAGAACTTTAAATGCTTTCGAGCTATCAGTGGTCTTGCTCCATGGGAATCATGTAAGCCTCTATTCGTCAGATTAAAATTGCTTGCTTTACCCTGTATGTGTATATTCGAATGCGCAAAGTTTGTTAAACTAATTTTTAATCTATTTATGAAGGCTCCTGACATATTTGCTAGACATACTAGAAATCCAGATCGAATTGTCCTGTCAAAGGTTCCTAAAACAAGCCTGTATAGCTGAAAAAAGCTGTTACGTCATGGGTGGAAAAATACATAATGCTATACCTAATGATATTAGAACACTACCACAAAAAAATAAAATTAATCAAAGAAAATTAGAATCATGGCTACAAGAAAAATGTTTTTATTCAGTAAAAGAGTTTATACAGAAGTGACAATTTAAGTATTTATGACGGTTGAAATGCTAGTGACATATTATTTATTGAAATTTGAATATTCATTAGAGTTTGACTGTGTAATTAATAATTTGTAAATATAATGTAAAGTCTGTTTGCATTGTAAACTTTTGGCGAAATATGAGAAACTAATTTATTTCATTGTACATCTTTTTACCATATTTCTGTCAAATAAACATTATTATTATTATAAAGGTAAATAAATTTAAATTCGAAATTATGTCTTCTTCATAATTTCGAATTTAAGTTGATTTTGGGCAAGTCTTTAGATAAAAAAAAATATAAACCAAAACTATCGTAAGTCGTATTTCTACAACTATTAATCTTAGAGCAATGTTACGTTGCTTTTTAACATAGCTGTAATAGTAGGCATAATTAGATCTATGATACCAAAAAAGCATATTAACATCGCATTTAACATAATTCCATGATTTTGATAGAAATAAGTCGTAGTGCTTGCACATCGCCTTTTAGTTCGCCTGTGAACTACGGTCCGTCCAGGGTCCCTTCAGGGACCGCAGTTTATAAACACAGATAGCATCTATTCCGGCTAAGATACAGCTAACGCAGATATAGAGGCTAATCAAAAAAATATTGGACTGCATTTGAAAATCATTTTCAAACATTAAAACTTACCTGCACCATGGGATTCTCGAACCCTCCCATGACATATGTCCAGTGTAACGTGGGTAGCACGCCATACGCCGCCCAGCCTATAAACACGCACAACTTGACCGCGTACGGAGCGCCGAGGTGGGGTATTTGCACCACCATAGCGACAACGAATATAAGCGTCACAGACATCATGTAGAACATTTTCAGCTCCTGGAAAAGACAGTGTACATTTTAAGGTAAAATCCTAAATAATAAATCTTCACACTGTATAATGTAACGGAGATGCGTTGTGTAACCATATATTTGAGATTCATATTCGAAGTATGCAATTACTTATGTAATTGCATACTTTAGATAGATATGTACCTACAGTACATATCTATCAAAGCAAATAGTAGACCAATTTTATATTTAATATACTTCTTTGAAACAACATTTATATTATATCTATATCTTTGGCCGAAACATGTTAAAACTTACGAGTGAATTTGTTGCAACTTTACAATTTCATTCACCAACACATCTAGTCAATAAAAATAAGCAAAGCATAATTAAAATTGGAGTAACTTGACTCCAAGTTACATTAATCCTATCAAGAGAAAGATTAATTCCTTTTATTTCAAAGAAAATACGTCAATTTATACCCTATCCCAAAACCATTATGCACTCAATAAGGTCGATGCTCGAGCTATAGTAAGCATTTGCATAATGAAGACAGTAAACATGTGTTCACCGTACATAGAAGTAAGAAGGTCACTGTGAACTTGCAACATTGCTTGTTAGTAAACTACGTAATCGCTCTGTGAATATTGATTTTGTTACAAAAAACGTATGTAAATTAAACACAGCAAAAAAGAAAAGAGCTATTTATTCAGTTACCTACATAAAATGGTCTTTCGTTTTAGTTATTTTATTAAGTTTATATTAATTATATATTTTTATATTAAGGATATGTTATATAAAGGAAAATATGATTCAATATCGAAAAGTAAAACCCCGTATCAACAATTTTTTGTCTCGCTGTTGTCCCTGAATTCTTGAAACAAATCACTCTGAAAATATAGTATTCATTTCATATCATTCATTTCATACATAAATATTTTTATAAATATAATTATTATATAGCTAATAATTATTCCATCGACATATTTTACTTTTAACGGTATTTCGCTATTTTTACGTACGTTCGATACAAAGCACTTAAGATGTCCAAGGGACAATTTTACTTACGTTACCTTCAAATCTAATAGAAATATTAAACATTGGCGTTCATAGAAAATTAAATAGAGGAGCAAAACCTTTTTTTACGAGTATATGCGTCCTACATTTGAAGCTCAAATATTATACTAATTTAAAAAATTGCTTACACTGAAGCCCTAATGGAGTTAGACAAGGAGAGTAAGCTCCATAACTATCTTTTGTTTTTTAGTGCAGTACCTATAAGAGTGTGTTCTTTTAGTTTTTTAAACTAAAATATAATTTTATTTTTTTACTTTTTAGTGTTAACCAAATGAGACCAAACTCGAGAGGTTTGCCAGTTGCCACTGTGAAGTGCCTCTATCTACTTCACAGTTCCCTTATCAGACCCTTGTCACTAAGTGTGATGTATTCGACTCGTTAAAACAAACCAAATGAGCCCAAACTCGAGGGATTTACTAGAAATCATTGAATAGTCTGTCTCTAGATCAGCTCAATGGAACCAAATTATTGTATTGTCATCGGTATTACATACATTTGCAAAGTTTCAAATCGACACGACAATTAGAAGTTGGTTCAGTTACAGGTGAAGCTAATGAACGCGTGTCAGTAAACAAATAAATTATTGAAACATTTCAATGTCAGATTGCAGTTCGATTTAATTATTACTTACATAGTGACACCAAAAAGCGTAGTAGACACCAGAAGTGTAAATAGCGAGTAAAGAGAGCGCGATCCCGAATAGGTCGTACATCAGGAACGTGTTGTAGTCGTTCTCAGAGCGACACGAGAACGTGTGGTACAGAGCTGATAGCGCCATACATACCTGAAAATAGTTTTAGTAAATATATTAATAATTGACCTACGAGAGTACCCTATGTACAGACACGCTTTTAACACAGATACGAACTCGCAACATTGTACTGACCCTGAACTTGACTGATATCTGGTACGATTATAATATTCTATTTCCATTTTGCTATTAGAATTGTGTAATAAAATTTTGTTTGTTCACTTACAATCTATTATATATATAATGTATACTTAATGACACTCTTTTACAATTACTCTGTGATATAATATACAATATAAACTAAACTCGGGTAGAGTTAAAATTTTACAAAACTCAGGGGAACCTTTGAGTGAGATAAAAAGTACCCTCACAAAACCTTAAGCTTTAATATCAATATAATAAAGATTTGAGACAATACTTTGCTAACAATTCTGAAATACAGAAAATAATAATAAAATATAAGAAAATAGTAGTAGAAAATAGAGAAAATAGAGTAGAAATATATGATATAATTGTTTAGCTACGTAAAATACAGTAATAATATTTAATATTTTATGTTATGTATTTAGTTTAAGTATTAGTTTCCCATTGGGGATACAGCGTGAAGTTATGTTATGTTATTAGTTTAATTTAATTCCAATACGTATGATTCGACTCAAAAGCAGGGTCGTCTTCATTGTTCAAAGAATCAGCAATCTATTGAGAGGAGACTGAGTTCATACATACAAGTATAATTATCGTAAACGTTAACTATGGCGCAACGACCTGCGGATAGTGTAGCTGGAAGACATGAGGCTGAGGCTGAGTAGCGCGACTGAGATGTTTATGTTCAGAGGCTCTACGTTGACGAGTACTGACTGATGATTGATGATGTAGTCTAATTCGATTGCTTCATTGTTTAAATTTTAAATTCAGTAATATAAACCATACCCTAAGCAATTTATTATTACGCATATACGCATTATTTTTTACTACATCTTTAATTTGTATTACGTAGATATGCCAGAAATTGACAGTACCATGCCATTGACATCTTGCGACACAACCCAAACAAAATTATACTGGTACTTGCAGAAATGTCAGGCGTCTGCGTCACGTCGGGTTATTATGGTTATTTATTATGCATATAAAATATAAATCGAGTGCGATAATAGATCTATCGATTAGATATCCCTATATTATTCAGTTTAAAGTCAACTACGATAATTATATTACTGTTAAAATATGAATTATGATTGAATTTGAATCCCTAATTACTTTTTGTAACTTTATTAATTGCTAAAATTGAAATACTTATTAATAATTAGGGAAGCGTACCTTATCTTAATAGACTCGACTTGACCATTTATTGTCGAAAAATAGAAAGGAAATCCAAGCAAAAAGCATAGGCATAAATTTAACAAGTCTAAAATAATTCTATGAATTGAATCTTAAAAAGTGAAAGTATTTCAAAGCGCAAGACATAAGAGCAACATTTAAATCTTCACGCGCCGTATAATCAGTGACAGGCTGTAATAAACAACGGGCGACGGCAATATCCAGAAAAAAGTTTCTGAAAAACATTGTTTATTTATATTGTTTAATTACATCACTTAATGTAATTAAGATCAAAAGCTAAGCCTTTGTTATGAATCAGTAAAGACATTACGATATTTGCTCAGGTGACAAAGTAATTTTACAGATGTAAATATTAGTTAGTGTTAATAAAAGTTCTACATACATATTTGCTATTATATTTATTACTAAAATTGAAATATGCAATAAAAAGTAAGTTATGTTTTTGTTTGAAAAAAAAAAAATACGAAAAAAGACGTCCTGTGATAAATATTAACTACAACAGCTACAACGTAACAAAGTACAAACTAACGTTAGGATCGCACCCCAGTTATTATTTACTAGCTACATTTCTAAAATAAAAACGAACACAACAAACGATTTTTTGTAGTACATATTCTTAAGGGTCAATCTACATTGTCACGGAAGAGAAGGGAAGGGAAACGTCACCTTTGCCTCGATGTGCAAGAAGGCGCGTGAAGTCGCGAGAATCCTCAAGCATTATTGCGTTCGTGACTGCCCCTTGTGGCCGGAATAGTGTTCATTGCATTCGCCGCAAGCGTCTCATTTTGCACTACTTCCCGCGGATTCCCATGACTTGGTTAACAGCATGCTGACAGCAGTCGAGAAAATTTTCTGGAATGCTCGAGAAATCTCGAGACGACGCGCTGCGCTAATCGTTTTTGGTCTGATATCTAATTTGTACACATAATTATAGTACTTAGGCCCAAGGTGTCAGATTATAGCTCAGAATCAAACAAAATTGGATTAAAGAACGCAAATAAAACCGATGAAGTAACAAATCGCACCTTAATCATCATTCTAAATTATTATTTTTCAAAATAAAACTAAAATTAAAACTATACACAAGAATTTCAGTGATGCCATATTTGAATTTTTTTGTTGATCATTTTTGTATTGGCGGCCTTTTTAAAATTGACAGTACGAACTTAAAACTATACCAAATCTCACACTCATCCGTGTGTGCAATATTCTCAAAGAGGGATCCGAAGTTTTCGTTTCATGTATTAATATAACTTAACATTTTTTTTTTATTAATGGCACTAAAGCTTGCCAATAGCTAATAAAAAAAAGAAAATCATTTGACAAATAAGAGAAGAAAAAGACACTAAACGGTTTTGTCTTTATCTATCTATATATAGATATCTGGTGAAACAACCTAACTCATATCAATATGTATATTGGTAATAGCCTAGAAAAAAAGGTAAAACATATAAGAACAGTAAATACGCAACAGTAAACTGTAAATATAACTTGTAAGTCTCTCATTTCAAACAAATATTTAATAATAAATATCTTGTCAAGTTACCCCTAATTTCGGGTAAACGAGGTGATATTGCAATAATCCTAAATTAATTTTAGGGATACCAGTTGCCTTGCACAGAGTTTAGGATTTTAATTTGATTGTGAGAAATATTATTAAGCTTTTCTTAAACATTTATAAAGGTTACTTTCAATAAAATACATATTTCCGCATTTTTTCGTAACTAAATTATCTTAGAACAAAATGTGTTACTAGGTGAAATGAGCGTATTGTGCAAAATATTTTATTTCAAATGTAGCCTCTTCTCGATTTGTTGTCTTCACTCGTTTTGTATGGGAGGGTCTATCTATGTATTTTTTTTCATCAAAGGGTAAAACATGAAATAAGTTTACTGTAAGTAACACAGTAAGTTTACTGAGCAAAATATTTTATACTAATTGCAACTCTATTTCAATTTATTGCTTCACACGTTTTCAATCTACTTAATATGTATTTTTGTTGATCTGAGAAAATCGTATCAATTTGTCACAGTAAAATACAGTAAAAATAGACAAATGACAAAAAAATATTGTATTCGCGCAGAGCTAAAGAAAACGCGCAGTCGCGGGGTTTATTTATTGTTTGTTGACTTTATATTTTGTAGATATTATTTATATTATGGAAATATAGCATATAAACATTGGATGCTTACTACAGAAAAATAATTATTTTAATAAAACTAAAGCCTTACAGGTTTTAAACGGACATTACCTTTTTATGTGTAACCTAACGCTTTTTTTAATAGTGAGATACACTATAACGAAAAACTTTCACTACCGCGAGAAAAGCAGGTCGCATCGGGCTTCAACGACGCCAGCCTCCGCTTTCGAGTTCCAACCAGTGGTGAAGACCACTCGTTTCGTAACCTACTCAACAGAAATCGCTGTGTATAGTCCATACCATCTTACAGAATGGAATTTGAGAGATATAAAATTACGTATTGCACTAATGCTATTTTTGCGTTTTCTAAACATGTTTTGCTATTGTAATAGCAAATAGACATTAAGCGATGGAAGAATTTAGGTGCCTACTACCTACCTATGTTAAAATATCGATATCGATGTATTAATAAAGTATTAGGTAGAAGTACTTGTAGCTACTTTCATTACATTAAACAAAACCACATGTGTTGGTTAGGTGATAAAGTGATAATGCCGTAATGACTTCTAAAAACATTTACTTTAATATTTAAATCCAAAACTAGGTAAATTATTACAAAATATACCTAAGTAGGTTAAAGGTTGGTACTTATATTAAGTAACCATATACATATAATACGTACTAAGTATTTATTTAGAAAATAGTGATACCAATATAAAATATATAACTAGGGTGCGATCGACTATTTTTTGTTCCTGAATTCTTGACAAGAACTAAAAAATATAATTACGTATTCATTTCATATATAAATATTGTATTTATCATAAAGCTTATATCTATTCTATACCTAAATTAAATTTTAACAACATTTAGATATTTTTCCCTATTTCAGTGGTTCTCCAGGAGACAAAGCGCTTTTAGTTGTCCAAGGGACAATTTTACTGTTCTTTAAAGTTTTTCCGATTTTATCATTCCTTTTCATGAAAGTACTTTACTTTAGTACGAAATTATAGATATGTAAATTATTGCCTATCCTTTTTAGTTATTAAAACAATAAATTAATCAACAATATATTACCAAAGTAATGGACTGGTGTTAAAAATAGTTGATAAACCTATAGATGACTAGAATCTAGATACAGACGTATTATTATTCATAGACGTAACGGAAGTGGTTCTATCAAAAGATCTGTACATCATGTACATAAAATCATAAATAAAAATGAAATGTTTGTTGCTAAGCGCAAAAGTTGAGAATGGCTGGACCGATTTGGCATTTTTAAATTTTCGTAATAGTCCAAGTTAAGGTTTTTATGGAAAGAAAAATTGGAAAAATTGCCCGAAAAATTGGCAAATTCGATAAAAACTGAAAGTGCATTTTTCCTCAGCGGTCTGGGTATCTATGTGCAAATTTCTCCTGCGTAACAAAAAAAAGGGACACCTAGTTCATTACAAATTAAATGTTTTTGTAGTAAGGAACGACTCTGGCAGTCTGGAACTTGGATTTACTATAATAAATTTGTTTTATTAGCAGTACTTTAAATGAATAACTGCCTATTTTTACAGTCATGTTTGTATAAGCGTTGAATGGCTCTCATAAACATTATTATTTACAGTAACAAAATAATATAATGGAGTTCAAGTCCGAATCCGAATTACGATTTCAATTAAGTACCAAACTTTCGGAAGCGAAGCTCTGTTACAAGCCTGTTAAAAAAAAACATCTCTAGATGCTAGCTAGCCTAAATAAAAAAAAGTTTTCGTTTACCAACTGTAATTCATTTTGAATTTTTTGAGATTAATAAGCGTATGTAAATAATCGGCTACCATATAGAGGCTATCTATGTAGCGTAGTACATTTATTTATAGGTTTTTATTTTAATGAGTACAGTAAGTAAAGATGAATGACGTTCATAAATATGTAATTAATTTTAGAAGAAAATGTTACAACTATTGTATTTATTGCTCTGGTTAGTAACTACAGAAACTGTAGCAGCATTAAACAAGTATTATAATTATGATTTATTTACATAAAAATTCAACTTCCACATGGTTACATCCCCAAAACTCGAAAAGTAGTGGGTTGATTGATTTGAAATTGTGACACAACCATTGCATTCAATTCCGCGCGTTTTTATATAATAAGATCTATATAAATAAACATGAAGATGTTCGTTTATTTAACGCTACACAGCTTGGTCAATAAAAAAAAATGCGTACGGTCGGGGAACCCCCGTCAGGAACGAAGTTCCTTAGCTGCAGTTTCCATTTCTCAAAATTTAGTTGCAATAATGAGACTAATAAAACCCACGTATAATTTAAAACAAAAGCAAAATATAAAAATTTCTAAACTCGTACGCACACATATGCTCATATATAATAGAAAGAGACAGAAATATAACTGTGAATCTATGTATACAGCTAACAAACCTAGCGCCGCGGGACCCGCCCCACGTAACGCTTTTTCTTTACGTGACGATTTCTACCATCTCGAACCTCCCGCAACCCGCGTTAAAGAACTTCGCTCCGATAATTACAGAATTACAGTTATATTACGAAACTATTTACTTACCAAGAAACACGATAGCAGTATAGCGGCTACAGTTTTGTCAATGAAAGTAGCATGAATGTTTATTAACACAAGATCATTGATTGTTAAGCCCAGCACTAAGAAAAATCCAAACAAATGTGTCCATATATTCATAGTTTCATTGGTCCACCAGAATATGCTGAAATAATAATTGTAAATTCAAGTCATCTGCCTATAGTAGTTGATATTAAGGTCAATATGTCTCAAAAACTCACTAATAAAGCTTGAATTCTGGCCAAATCAATTTGTGAAAAAAACATTCCTAAATTGGCTTACAGTATGGGTGTTACTTGTTACTACCCCATTTTTTATATAGCACTAATAATACAGATTTTTAGACCTTAGTTTAGAGCTATATAATTAGTATCCTTGTCAAAGTTTATTAAGTGTTATAATCTTATGGAAAGTGTAAAGCATTTCTAATATACACAGTATACACCTACATTATAAATAGTATTATGTTATGGTGGTGGATACATTAATAACTTAATTCCAACATACTGCAATTGCGATACTGTTTTATTTACTCCCATAATACATATGTATACAATTACCACAAATTACATAAAAAAAGTTTTTTCAACTGTTAACCAAATATCTTTTATTTCCCTAAGCTAATAATATAATTTGATAATAGATATTTCACTAGTATTACTTCTTTATTGATCATCAAATCATGAAAGCTTTTAAAAAAGTAAATAACATAAATAAAGTAAACCAAAACAATTGTTCATTTTTAACATACTTCAAAAAATGGAGGAGGTTTTTAGTTGATTGGAATATGTTTTTATATATATATTTCGATACCAATTTCGCTAATTTTTTTTTTGTTTGAACAAAAAAACGAAGTTAAAATATAATTATGTTGTACTGTATAAATAAAAGAACTCAATTGTTTACATGTTTTAATGCTCTTTTTACTTAATGTTCCATTCCAAAATTAGAAAAAAGTTACTTGTAGATGTACCCCAATATATTTATTTACTTAAGACGAAATTGCTCAAAAGGAAAAAAAAACTTTAAGAAAAAAATTAAATCAATGTTTTAATAAAACTACTGAAAAACAAAAAATAATTATCATTTACTAATCAAAACTAAAGGACAAAAACAGCTTCGTAAATATGATACAAATAAAGATAAATATAATTAAATTTGAGTAATATTGAAGTCGAAGCCAAACCAATAAGCAACAACAGAAAGTGTACTAATTTGGTAGGCTTGGCACTGACTTGAGTAACTATCTTAATTACATAGGTATTTGTATCATATTTATCAAGTTATTTTTGTACTTGTGTTTTGATTAGTATAGGATAATTAAGTATTTTGTACTTTTCAGTACTTTTATTCTGAAGTCTGTTAAATTTTTTTCTTAATATAAATGTGGATTAATTTAATGTGGGTATAAAAACTTTTCACATACAGTAAACATAAAAAAATTCATCAACCTGCACAATCATATTATTATCCAATATCCATGCACCAATTGGCAGTTACTAAAAACCTATTACACAAACGATGCTACATTAATTAAATGTATTTGTAATTACTATTCAGAAAATATGCTGTATTTATTGTAAATTCGGTACTATTTGAGTTTTAAGTGAATTAGGACTACTAATAAAACTAGTGTTTTTTTAAGGCGCTCAAAAATATTTTATGAACAAAAATAAAACGCAGATAAAAAAAAATTAATATATTTTAGGTAATTCTCGGTTTTGGTAAAAAATTAATTAAATTAATAACCATAGCATTGAAATTTCTACTTCCCTACTATCCATAGTAATATTATAATAATACATCCATATGTTTTTCTTTCACAAAAAATTGTTGAACTAATCTAATCAACTTCTTATTCGAACAGTTACAATTACAAATTGTAATTGAATTATTTTTACAATTACATTTTCCACACATATAAAGCTTGGGTAAAAGTAATACATAAAAAAAAATTATAAAGACAGCATTAACTAGTCACTTACCTCTCCCAGCAAAGCTTTGTAGGTAATAATTTTCTATAACCATCTCTAATATATGGATTGTGCTGTAAGTATGCAGGGGCCTGTTCATATTTCAGCAGTTGTCTATAATTTATGTATTCTATATCTTCCTTTGTTAAGTTATTATTATCTTCTAGCTTCTTGCCACGTCTAAGTAAAGTGGTACCTGAACAGTAATCTTTATCTCTGGAGTTATCTTCCACCTTAAATATGCATCAAGTATTAGTGTCTAATAAGACTTGAAAAATAGTTTAAAAGTTGTTATTGTGTATAAAAAGTAATTTTCTATCGTAATAATTACAACTTCACATGCAGTAAGAACTGTGCACAGTTCTACTCAACTCCTACAGCATTATTTTTTTTTAGATTGAATTTCATAAAAAAGGGTTGAAATATCTATATTGTTTATCCAATACGGATTAACCACAACATCCCTTGGTTTTTAAGAAGTATTAGCATTTAAAGTAAGTAATAATACCAATCAAAGACCACTTGCGTGATGGTCTCATAATTCAAAATTTTGTACACGTACCTACATGCCTAATAATTTCAAATTTTGTAATTTCTAATATTCTGGTTTAGTGCCAAAATATACAGTACTATATACCCATATTAAAAAGAGTATAGAAGTTAAAAATATAATGTCTTCAATAAATAAGCTATAATAAAAGTAAGTACTTACTTTCTCTATTGGCATGAATTGTACAGTTTCTGACTGGCATTCGCTAATTTTTCTAGTCATCGTTATAGACATCCTAATAATTCAATAAATATAAAATATCACAGGTAAAATTAGTTTCAAAGTTCACTCACTAGAATTCACGAAATCCGAAATTAAAGTGAATACCTACTCGTTTTATTCTAAATAAGTAACTACCTAAATTAAAACAATAGAATTAAAGCAGTTTTAAAATTTATAGAACGATTTTGTACATTCAGTAACATATGCTTAATTATCACTTAGTTTATACAGACAGTATATATTTAAAACTACCTACTATGTAACTAAACATAAAAATAAATGTGTTAATGCTAAACAAAATAGGGAAGACAAAGATACAGATAAAATGTAAATTGAAATTATAGATGACAATTACACATTTTTTTATTTATATTTCTTAAGGCATTGGTAACAAGATCATCAGCCCAATGACGGAACTTCTGGAGAAACATACTGTCCCTAACACTCCTCCAGTAAAGTGATAGTAGGCTTTACTGAAGTTAAAAAGGACTTCTTGGAAGAACGCGAAAACTTCAGCTACACTTATTTATTTAGATCTCGTCAATTCTTTTCACTTACACAGAACTTTAAAACACAAAATACTATCACTGTTGTACTTTAAAACTCCTAAAAATGTAAAAAATAGAAAATCAAAATAAAATGACAACCTCACTTCTCCCGTTCCCGCCAAAAACTCACTCTGACAATTACAGAAGTCACAGTCAGTGTTGCCAACTGTAACCTTCTTTTTTTTTTCTTTCTTTAATGCATGGTGCGCAGTTTAGCGCATTTGCCAATGTCACGTATTATTAAGTAGAATCTTAAGAAAATTAATTTTTCCTTATTGTATAACTCCTCCAGCAAAGTGACAGTAGGCTTTACTAAAGTCATAAAGGACTTCTTGGAAGAGCACGAGAACTTCAGCTACACGTGTTTATTCGAGCCTACACCATTCTTTTCACCTATACAGAACTTTAAAACACAATACACTATGACTTTTGTACTTTAAAACTTCCAAAAAAATTTTTTTTTACAATTAAATATTTGTAGAAACGTATGTGTAGAAATACTTGTAAAAAATGGAAAATGTAAACAAAATGTCAACCTCACTTCTCCCGTTCCCGCCAAAAAGTCGTCTGTTACCAATAACCAGTAGTTAATCTTGCAAAAAGTTGCTAGATTGCCAGATTTTTTATCCAAAAAAGTTGCTAGAAGTAGCTAAATTCACAGATTTATAAATGGAAGCAGATCAAACATAATTCACTCACACATAGATACCGTGTAAGTAATAGCACTGTCACTTCATTGTAGTTTAAAATTGTATATCTTTATCCTTTTCTTTCATTTGTTGCAACACAATGGCACACGTAGACAATTCCGAAACCGTGGCAGCCGCCATCTTCCGCTTAAGTCAAAATAAGCGGAGTATGGCGTCTGTTTACTTGTGTAGAACGTCGCATGTTCGATGATTAAATATTTCTTGGTGTGTAAACATTATTTTGGTTATTTAAAGTGCAAAAAATGGTACAAAAGTGTTGTACCCCCAATAGTTGCAACGCCTCATACAGTAAAGCCCCGAAAATCACGTTCCATCGGTAAGTAAATCTGATGTTGCAAATTGTTTGATTACTGCATTCAGTTAGCTGCTATTTTTGTATTTCGTGGCTCCGACACTTAAATATGTTGCAAACTATTAAAATTAAAGTTTCCTTATATTGTTTAAGGTTTTTTTATAGGTTTTTTATATTTTTGTACCAAGTACCTAACCAATTTTGACATTATTAGCACTTGTACCTTCAAGAGGGCCGAATTCAGAGAAAACTGAGTCTTGTAATAAAATTAAATATTAACGGACAGGTACCTAAGGTTAAGCAACTATTTATTTTTTGCAACTATCTTTTGATTTTGATGTATACCTTGTTAATTTCGGGTTTCTAAAGGATGAAAATCTTAAAATTTTTTGGTTAAAGAACTACATAAAAGAAATACATAAGAAAGGCTATATAGAACAAACTGACAGACCAATTCTGGCAGTGCTTTGTGCTCAAAACATTTTGAATCCCATTTATTATGTAAAAGAGATACCCGTAAAACCTTGTAGTTGTTCGCCCATGAAATTTAACATACCTATTAAAAATTAACATGCTATCGCCAAATTAATCTCTGTCGCTATGCTGGGCTGAACCTGGACCAGTGTTGTTTAGAAAAAGCCCGTGCTGGAATCCATACTTCATAATTACCAAATTATTTTAATTTATTTATAAAATAATGCAACTTACTTGCTTCAGGTAATCGAAGATGGACTTTATTATGCATAAATTGTGTGGTCACATGTAAAAATGGTGAAAACAAATATGGATATCTCGAGGCGAATAATGACAAATAATACCTACGATTAAAGAAAGCAGTTCATTTTCGTCGCACGATCGCACGGTTCGCACCAAGTGAAAGCCCAAAGAAGATCACGATCCATACAAAATTAACCCAAGCCCGGCGCAACCGAAACATATCTCAATTTTTTTTCTTATTTTATGTACATAAATTATCAGATATAATTTTTTTCGATTTCGGTGGCTAACTTATTTGAATTGGCTTTGGAAGGCAAAATATCCTTTTTAATTAAGTACTATATGATGGTTACATAGTTTTTTAACTTCATTTCTTATAGAGGTGTACTGCTAATAGTAGAATATATATTATAACATCAGTAATGGCCAATTAACTATTTAAAAGTACGTGTGCCTGAAAAGGAGTTATTTTAATAAAACCATATTCTTGTGCAAATAACTGTTATTTATTAACATTTTTAAAGCATATCGTAATCGATTAATACACTGTCCATACGCAGCGCAGGGTATTGAAACACATCTTGGTGTCTAGTCCACCCTAGATAATAAATCATACTTATAACATGAGCACAGCTTCCTAATGTAGGTACGCCTGCCATGATTGCATGTACAATAATACTCGCGAATAGCACTTTTGCTTCAACGTCCGGGTTGTACCATAACATATTATGTGTAGTATACTTTTTAAGTAATGTGCCGAGAATGAATTTTACACCTGAGACAGACATTATGTTCACTATTTATTATTATTCTTTCTGGATACCTATATAACCCTATCTCATAAAATCCCGTTGCTTTAAGGTGTTCGCTACAGTAAAACCGAGCTACTCGGACATGATAAGTACCGATAGCAAACATAATTAGGTCTTCAATAGTCAGTTGTAGGAAGTCTTGAAATTGATGGTTATCTGCCACCATTCTCGTAAAATGAGCGCTTTGTCGATTCAAATTGTGACTTTCAACGTATTGTGCTAACAGATTAGGTCGTTCAATGTTTTCATTTATGATTTCAATGAAATCGCTGGTACGCAAACTCGCTTCGTATGGTTCTTGAAAGCAATTAATGAACTCAGCAACTCGAAAGTCTTCCAATATAGAGGGTACATTTTTATTGAAAACTCTAATTCTAAACAGTTTAAAATAAGATCTTCGTTCAAAAGCCAATCGGTACATGTTAATGATGTCAAGAAGGTGATCCTTATTTAGATTATTTTGTGGATTCGTTACATTTTCATGAATCTGTTCAAGTGACATGTGCCGTAGGTGTTGTTGGCAAATACGGGCTAAGTTAGGTACAAATAAGTGGAAGTAAGTCAAAAGGTGTACCTTAATAGAGTTAGGTACGAGGCAAAGATCAGATCCGTTGCAATTTGTTATCATCAATGACTAAAGTTTCCTTAGTCATTGGTTATCATACACCGCCGGCTTGTATTAGCAGCACGCTTTACATTTTGAAGCATCATCTGATTCCCAGAATCAGGAGCGGGAGCTGGAGATGGAGCCGGTTGATTTTGATTAATGGCGGAGTGAATCCTATGCCAACATGGATAGCAAATCGCCCTCGAGCTATCAAAAGCAACCTGTGAAAACAGAATATTTCAATAAAAATGAAAAAAAAAATCATTATCTAAGTATTTAAAAAAAAGAAGTAAGCACCTATTTTAGTTGGATAACAAACAGGTTTTATCGCCCGCAGCAAATAATATAAAAAATCAAATTCTATCTATCCGTAAAACGATGTTGCACAAGTATATAAAAAAACAGAATACAAAATACTACAAGTGTTTAAATCAATAGGTACTCGTAGTAGGCACATACCTCTCCATTGAAGGTGCGCAACATTTGTTCCACAAAATCCCTTCTAATTTCCAGCACAGCGTACAGAAAGCACATGACGCCGATGATGACGTAGTGTATGGTCACACAAAATACAACGATTGTCTGCCATTTTAAAAACAACAATCCATCACTTAGCGAAATATCAATAGTCCATAAGAAATGCCAAAAATCGTCGTGAAATATAGAAATAAACACAAAACGCACAGATCTCCACTAAAGCAAGCGAGGTACTGCGCCGACGCAGCGTAATCTCGAGCCACTAATGCAGGTAAAAAATATAGATATCTCGTTTTTAATTATGAGTGCGAGAGAGATAGTACTAGCGAGCCGGTGTCGCTATGCTCTTCGCCTACGCGGCGGCGGCGGGCAGCACAGCGGGCAGCGCGGCGGTGTTACGCTAGTCCGCTCAAGGACTCCGCAGTCTGGCCGTTACAAGGGATTTTGGTCGAAAATTGTTATATATTGCAACGTAATATAATATATCAAAATGTAATGTATACTCAGAAAAAGTTTTATTACATTTTCGCGGAAGAAAATTATCTTACCTTAGGAAGGCAATTTATCTATGATAGCCACTGAAATCTAAAAATAAATGTGGTGATTGATGTTCGTAAAATAACGTAATAACTGAGATATGTTCCAAATGCCTAGGTCACAGATGACCCTTCTTCTTTACACTAAACCAGTTACAGACGTCAGCACTCATTACTAGCGCATACACAGACATCTACAGTAAAACACAAAAGACATGGTGCGTCGTTAATCTTCGTTTGGGCAGACATGAAAAGACGATCGATGAAAATATCCGAAGTGCTAAATCCATTTTTAAGGAGTTACATGCTTCACTGTTAAACAACAATTACAAATCACAGCTTAGCCTTTTTTTTATTATATCGCTTCAATCGATAGTCGTAAACTGTCCCACTCGTCAGACTTTTCGCCCGACAAAAGGAGAGTGGAAACTTCAAAGGATTCTTTATCGCTAATAACAATGGTGCATAATAACTAACGTGACCATTTCTTTTTGCCTCAATCTGGGACGCACTGCCCTAATAAAGTATAGATGATGGTGTGTGTTACTTACAAGACATAAACGAAAATATTTTTTTACAGAAGATATTTTTTGATGAGTAAGTAATGAAGTTTACAAAGACTACACTACAAAAAAAACCTAAATATTTAGCTTAAGTATGCAGTTAGAGACACGATTTATTATAGCTAAATTTTAAAGTAATTTGACTCTATTTGATTTTCCCGATTCAGAACATTTTTCCCAATTCGGGACATTTTCGGGTTTACTCGGGACACCGCGACAGGTACTTCGAATCCGGGACAGTCCCGGACAATCCGGAACGTATGGTCACGTTAATAATAACAGAGAGGATGGAACCTCCTACATAATCGTTAATAATAATACAACATTGTTCTTGACGCCGCTAGTTTACACATGTACATAACACGACATGTCATCGCTCCAGAATTTTCGAATTACAACTTGGTTCTTGTTTTTTTAATTTCGCGTATACCCAGAGCCCGTGGACCAAAAAAAAAGCAAAAATTGGCAATATTATATTTTTGCGCTATCTGTTAGATACCAGATAGATACATGAGAACCGTAGCTTCTAAAAAATTTTAGCCAAAAAATCTGTAAATTAGAATCTTAAAGCTTCAAAATACTTTTTTCATGGTCTCAAAACGACCGAAATACAGCCTGTCAAAAATCACCGAAAAATTTGGAATTTTTTTGCTCCCTTAATTTTTATGAGTAGTGTATTATCTGTCTACAATTGATGGGTAAAACCAAGCCAACATTTTTGTTCTTTACTATCGAAACCAGATAAATTTTCGTGGACCCCCACTTACAACTTATGAACCCCATTTTTTTTTCACGCCAACGTAGACCCCCGTCGAGTTTCCCGTGAACCCCTGAGGGTCCACCTGGACCACCGATGTAGATAATATAATAATTTTTTAGGAGTAATTTTTCTCTTCAAGACGTTTTAAAATATATGTATATAATAGATTTAAGATTTGGTACAAATATCAGTATTATTGCTCTCAGAATTCTTTTGACTTTACCACAACAGTTCAAGTGGTGACAGAAGCATTTCTAAATTAAAAATTAAAAAAAAACATGTCTGCGGTCCACTATGACACAAAAATGATTATTTGGATTGGCTAAGATTTAAATAGAAAAAAAGGTTTGCGATGGTATTTATCAGAAATTATTAAAGATTTTGCCATACAAAAAGAGCAAAGAAAAGTTTAATATTCTCAGAAAAAAGCGTTTCCATTTAGTTTGTTTTTTAAGAATGACTAATTCGGGTTGCGTGTTTATATAATTACTATGTTTTTTATAAGCATTATGTATTTTTTATTATTATATTTGGCGCTCCGTCCTCTCTGACTACCCTGTTAGGGATACAGCGTGAGGATATGTATGTATATATTTTTAAAACACTAAAAAAAGTTAAACCGAGTTAAAAAAAGCACTGAAAAGTACAAAATAATCCTTTACTAATCAAAACTCAAGTACAAAAATAACTGTAAATACGATACATTACATACGATACATACAATATTTATATAATTAAATTTGACAGTTAGCTACCTACTGACGTCGGTGTTAAACTTACTAAACTAGTAGACTTTCTGTTGTTGCACCTTGATTTGGCACCGACTTCAATAATAACTGTTATATTTAAGTATATAGGTATTTGTGTATTATTAATAATGTTATTTTTCTGCTTTACTCTTGATTAATAAAGGATACCTAGTTATTTTGTACTTTTCAGTGTTTCTTTGACGTTCGTTTAATTTTCTTTTCTTCTTCTTTAATGATCTTAGCAGGGCCGGACCGTGAGTTTAGGGGGCCCTGGGCTAATACTACTTAGGGGCCCACCTAATTACTCAAAGTATAAGAAAAAAATAAGACAATAAAATATTTGATTTATATTATAATATATTATGCCTTAATGTTTGTTAAATACAACCGTAAATAAATTGACAAATTATAAAGCAACCATTCTGCACTTTCCTTTGACAAATTCTTTAATTTACTCCTCACATTCTAGGTTCTTAGTTAAATCAACATTTATGGACAAAACGGATAAATGGTTAAGTCGTGAGTTTGACATCGTCGTTCTGTATTTATTCTCCATATATGCCATCCTGGAAAAGAAGCGAAAACAACACAACAATAATAATAACAGTCACTTTGAAGAAGAGAACATAACCGCAAAAAATAACAACATTACGCTAGGTGATAAGCGGCGGGAATTCCCCCGTAATCGTAATAGACTCACTCACATTTTTTTGTGTTTATGGGCTGGTAGCAAGATATATGAGCCAAATATGCTTACTCACTCTCGAACGAAAAAATACTTGATGTGGGTATTATTAGCGGAACGTAGTTATTGTCACATGGTATTTAGGAATGTTTTAGGTGTTAACGTTAATCGCGTATTTTAATTTAATTTGATAAAACTCAATAGAGGAATGAAAACTATGTTATAATATTAAATATGTGAGTAAAATCGTTATTAAAATATTAAATCGTAACGTGTGAAATTGTTTAAGCAGTTATCCACATCTCTAGAAAATTAAGTAAATATACTGTCGTCCGTAAAAAATCGACGCGGAAATCCCCGTTCTGTTTGATAGAGATGCATACCGGGAGTTCAGGGTTGCCAACCCGTAGGCGGCCATTACACATTCGATCTGGATCACGATACGCTACATTCCTCCAAAACTCTGTTTCTTTCTATCCTACTAGTTACAAAAAATTAAAAATACTAAATAAAAATGATAAATAATGGTACTTATTGTAGTGTACAGGTGCGAAAGGGAAATAAGTACTCTGTCCTCCCCCACGCACGAGTGACAGCGCCATAACGGCGGCTGTCTATATAAAAGAAATAATTACCTACAAGCTGTCTCTTTGGTTGCGGACCGCCGCAGGGAACGAACGTGTAGTAGAGAGCAGAGTGTAACGATGCTTACAGACCGTACTATACAGTACATATTGGCGACGACCTGTAAGTATCACGTACCCACGTTTGCAAAACCACGTTTCATTGTAGAATTATTAAAAAAAAAAAGTATAACAAGCGAGTAAAGGAAATAGGTAATAGAATGCAACGAAATAATTATATTCGAAGTGACTTGGTTAGATGTTGTAAGCAACGCTAAATATCTTTGAATACTTTGTAATTTGATCTAAGTAAATCTCGAATCGCTAATCATACACCTACCTTGGGACACTGATTACAAACAGAGGTGGATGTGCGGATGAAATCAAACAGCGCATGGCTATCACCAGGTCCGCCATGGATTGGCTCAAGAAAATATGGAGAAACAGAAACATCACTAAGGCCACTAAAATGCGACTTGTCAGGGCATTAGTGTTTCCCATATTTCTTTACGGTGCAGAGACGTGGATTTTAAGAGAAAGTGAGAAAACGAAGATAGACACCCTAGAAATGTGGCGCTGGAGAAGAATGTTATGAGTATCTTGGGCATAGTTCCGAACTAATGCCTCAATCATCCAGGAACTCGGCATTAAACAGCGTCTTTCTTCCATCGTCCAGTGTCGTATTCTTACTTTCTTCGGACATATCACACGTCGAGAAGACACTTCTGTAGAACGACTTGTGGTGCAGGGGAAAATCGAAGGCACTAGAGCGCGCGGCAGATCACTGAGCGATGGACCGACCAAGTCAAGACTGCATTCAATGATTCACTCCACGAATGCACAAGAAGAGCTACAGTACGGGAAGAATGGTAACGGATTGTTAAGCTCGCTACCGCCACTGATGTGACGACCACGACCACTCTGCCAAGAGTGTGACGACAAAAAGAAATCTCGAATATGACACATTACCCGTTCGCAATGAAGTTTGATGGTGGCTATGTGAAAAGTAACCAGAGTATTTATTAGAGATTACCTGCGAAATGATGCAATTCGATATTGGCTATGTGAAAAGTAACCAGAGTATTTATTAGAGATTATCTGCGAAATGGCGCAATGGTTATAAAGTGTTGCTTTGTGTAAGTGATTTTCAAAAAATTTTTCTAAAAACACGTAACATGTCTTTGGTAAAACATGCGAGAACACGTTGTCTGTTTTAAATTGAAAGTCGTCAGTTGCTCAAGTGACCCGAGGTCTGGTAGATAAATAAATTACGAGACACTGCGTACAATACATCAACTATATCACTGAAATTGTGAAACAGGTAAGTTTTGAAGTTTCAGTAGCTATAAATAGCTGATAACATTGTTACAGTTATATTACTTGAATGCGACAGATACCACCGTCAAGTTAGTATTCAGATATGAAAAATTCTACAAGTAAACTAGTACAAGGTGCTGACATTACCTGTGATAGCAGCAATGCTGGTCATTCAATTGACAAGTGAGTGTAGAGAACACATGTTAGCAGCAGAGCTGGTCATTCAATTGACATCAAAAAGTAAAAACACTTGTGTTAGCAGCAATGCTGGTCATTCAATTGACAAGTAAGTGTAGAGAACACATGTCAGCAGCACAACTGATCATTCAATTGACATTAAAGTGTAAAAACACTTCTGTTAGCAGCACAGCTGGTCATTAAATTGACAAAGTTTAAAACAAAGTGAAAAAAAAAACTTTATTAGCAGCATGGTTAAATTGACAAATATGGAAACGACGGTTACATAAAGCATTATTTGGCTAATCATTCAATTATTATTGACAACTCATAATAACAGTATAAATGGTCATTGACAAATTGTACATGCTGGTTGACCAGAATATTCAGAACATAAAATTTAAATTGAAAAAAGTGAATAAAAATAAGCTCCTTTGTGGGGTTTTTGTATACGTAAAATCTAACGCAAATTCGGAAGTGATCTTCTGAGAGGGAATCGACGGAAAATTCAGTCAGGAGGATTTTCTTAAATATCATTTTACAATATTTTGAAACAAGATATCCAGAAGGCCAGTCTCGTTATGGATGAATACTTTTATTTGTCTCGTTATGGATGAATACTTTTATTTGAAAGTATGATCTTTCAATTAATATTGTGCAATTAACCAATGCATAAACTTAAAATTAAGTGTTATCTAAAATAATTAATTTCTTCAGTTTCAGCTTAGAAACCTGTTATTGTTTAGAGCGCCTATCAGACTTGCAGCATTACCTTACATTTACAGCTAAAGTGGTTCGTTGGCAGAAAAGTTGCCAGTCCGACGATCTCCGCCTCGACCAATCTCTTAATATTTCAGAAACCAGTCTATGGGTTTCGGAGCCCCAGGGTCCCAAAGCTTCCACTGAAAAAAGCGTAAATACGAAATTCGCATAGAAAGTCGCAATTACATCTTGTCAAGGTCTCAGCAGTGCTGGTCGCAGCACTCGCTGAGCTGGAATCCGCCAAGACATGAGAAACAGCAAGTGTGTCGGCACAATGGGCATCTTACGTCGGCTGTCTTTCAAGTTTCTAAGACTGAGCATCAATCCATCCTGTCTCCCACCGTCGCCACGTGTTATAAGAGTTATAAGAGCCCGCCGGATAACGGCATTCAAAACAGCATGACGTGACATGTAGCCCCTACTACGCAAACAAGATAAACCGTGGTGACCTAGTACATCAGCAAGATAACCACAGCGACAACGGTGAAGAAGGTTAGTCCTGGCCTCCAGACAAAGGGATACTACAAAAGTCTGATATTGTCTAATAAGGCTCCTAAGTTTTTGAGGGTATTACCTGAAACCAGTGTCCTAATTTCTTCTCAACAACAGCCAGGAGGAGGCACCGATCTCTTTTGGTGCTACGAGAATCGAAAAGTTGTTAATGAATGTTTTGCATAGTTTCATCCCAGTGTTTCTGACAAAAGGCCGAAGTAGGCGGGTTAATACTTGGACAAACATTGACATTTCGAGCATTAGTCAAACACGGCACCTCACCAGATCTTAAGGAAGGGCGAATAATAAACAGGAAAAGATTTTCCTTGTGTACGTTGACGAACGAAGACCAGGCAGTGATACGCTCGTGATTTTGCGTGAAATACATATTAGATACAAGCGACCCGCCCCGGCTTCGCAGGGGTAGAAATTTTCGTAAATAAACCATTAGTTTTAAGTAATATGTAAAAATTAAAAATTGTTACTATGGGGTATCCTTAGGAGTTAGACATATACCGTTGTGGACTTTTCTATAGACTTTTTTGAGATATACAATTCCGTATTACATTATTTAGATCTGGCTCGTAAGGTTTAACCAGCACTACCAATGTAAGCCCCTAAAAATATGTTTTTGCGACATTATTACTAATCATAGAAATTCTCGGCTTTTCTCTGCTTTATAGTATTACTATGCATATTTTATACATATAAACCTTCCGGAAAAATTCTCTAAATTATAGTGAGCTAGCGGAGAAACAGACAGACGAAAACAGCGACTTTGCTTTAACTATTTACAGATATAGATATAGAAGATAGATAGATATGGATAGATAATACATCTATTGCATATATGTCTATGTAGTATTTCACTAAACAGGCTAGTAACTGATAATGTTAATGTTAATTTACATTCATTACATTGAAAAATCTTCCTATTACAAATCTATGCTTTAATACATGAGGAAAATATGTTGTACTATATTGGAGGTAGTGGTGTTACAGTTCTAGTACGGCCTATATAGCCACTAACGTAAAAAAAAAAGAAAGAAAAGAAATGGAGGTCAGAGAAAGTCTCAGGAAGTTCTATCAAATAACTTTGACGAAAAATACGAAGAATATGTATTCCAGGTCAGATCAGAAATGTAAACAAATTGAAAAATTGATAACGTCCTCCCAATTACTAATTTCGGTTGGCGTATCTTCGTCTACGATTATTAGAAGCGAAAGGACTATATCATCAACCCCCGAATGAGAATTAATGAGTTACTTACAGCGAAGTTTTATTATATAGACACAACATACATGCTGTTATGTCAATCATAAATAGAACTTGAAAATAATCATAGCATACGTGATCGCACGTTAAACTTACAAGAAATCTTGCCTAAATTTGAAGTTCATTTGTTAGCTTCAGAAGAAAGCCACCTCAGTATTATAACAATTCAATAACCTGTAGAGTTAATAGCGCTGTATGCAAGAGTCTGACTTTAGCCGTTGTAATAAGTAGTAGTCAAGTAGATGTCAAGACAGCTGGGTACTAAGAGCGGCAAGGTAAAGATGAGTTGAGTAAGAGTAGTCGCACATTATGAACAGTTTCATAACGAATAGTAAGTCGCATAAATAATGGTAACGAAAAAGTAGTCAAATGGAGGTAGTTAGAGACAGGTAAATTCTAATCATTGTCATGTGCAGTAAGACATGGAAGCGGTCTGACTTTCTGTCAGATAGAGCTATTATAAAAAAATTGTAGCCCAGCATGGCCATTGCTTATAAGTGAGTACGAGTACTGATGATAGTGAAATGCGTATATGCTTTTAGTTGAGTAGAAGATAAAATTTTTGCTTGAGTTATTTAAAGGAAATCTATAGGGCGAGATGTAGAAAGTTTAATGGTAAAAGAATCAGATTTAAGAAGGCCATAATGAAAAAGATCTCGAACGAAATGATTATATTTACACGTCAAAGAAAGTTTAAAATTCATTGATTAAATGTTAATACTAATTTTAATTTAAAAAAAGGGAGATGTAGTGTACAGATGCGAAAGGGAAATAAGTACTCTGTCCTCCCCCACGCACGAGTGACAGCGCCACAACGGCGGCTGTCTATATAAAAGAAATAATTACCTACAAGCTGTCTCTTTGGTTGCGGACCGCCGCAGGGAACGAACGTGTAGTAGAGAGCAGAGTGTAACGGTGCTTACAGACCGTACTATACAGTACACTTATAAATAATTCTAGTAAGATAGAAAGTCTGAGAAGGAAACAGCGGAGCACGATCGAGATCGAATGAATGTGTAATGGTAGCCGAACATTTTAACTGTCAGTTCGAAGTACCAACACCTGAACGTAGGCTTGAATTAAATGAATTGAATAGGTTTGATTAATCGCAGGATTCGCAAACCTTACGATCTGTTTAATTTAATAAAATTATGGATTTTTTCGCATTATCGTCTATTTTTGACTTTGACTTGACTTGGCTGGGGGCCCCTTGAATCCACGGGGCCCTGGGCTGAAGCCCAAAAAGCCATATGGTAGATCCGGCCCTGGATCTTAGCCTAACTAAATATCTAGGACCGGTCTATAATTAATTTCTTTTCTAATTCTGGAGCGCAATAACAAAAAAACGAAACTTATGAACAGGGTTATTTGGTGTATCTTCAAAGTCCAAGTTCCAATATTAGTAAAATTTAAATGAGACCTTGGAGATAAATTGAAACCATCACAAAAAAATCATTGAAATCGATCCACAGTTCACGAAGTTATCAGTGAAAATACACAAAAAAACATACATATATACAAACGTAGAACCTCCTCCTTCTTTTTGAAGTCTGTTAATAAATGGTTATGGTCGGTTATTATGTTTTTTTCATTCATATAAATTGTAAGGAAAACATGTCTGACATTAAGAACAATGTACCAGAGATGTAACAGAAATTACATAAATATAAAAATCGATTTCATGTAACATCTTGCTCCATATCTTTTAAGTTTCTGAACCGATTTTGAGGAAAAATGTTCACTGTTCCCCAAGTTGAACGATAAAAATGAATTATTTCAATCCAGTTAGTAGTTTCTGAGAAATTCTTGGACAAACATACATACATACACTCATGAAATTCGGCATACTTGTTATATACTAATAATATTCACTGATATATGTTCATTTCCAACAATATTACATACGTATACGGGTCGAAATGACAACCTCATTTTTTTTAAAGTCGGTTTAAAATTGCTCCGTCCCGTCTGGACTCTCTGGAATATAACATACTTATGACTTACAGTGTAAAGAGCGGCAAATATTATTTTTGCCGGGGCGGCTAAATAGCTAGATCAGGCCCTGCATATACCAATCTATATATATATATATAGGAGATCCCGATTTTGAACTCACTCATCGCGATTTCTCTGGAACCATAAGACCTAGAGACTTGAAATTTGCTAGGGATATTCCTTTCGGCAAGTAGAGGTCAGCTAAGAACGGATTTTACGATATTCCACCCGCAAAGGGGGTTGCGGGGGCGTTATATGAAATAACTTATTTATCCAACAGTGACAATATGGGTATCAAATGAAATGGAATACGCAAGGGAAGGTTTTTGTAAATGCGACGTCATCATAAATCCAATATGGCGGATGTTCCATAGCAGGAAATAACTTTTTCGTTCAACACCAACAATATGGGTATCAAATGAAATTGAATACGCGGGGGAAGGTTTCTAGACATGTGACGTCATCTTAAATCCAATATGGCGGATATTACATAATAGGAAATAACTTTTTCGGTCGACATCAACAATATGGGTATCAAATGAAATGGAATACGCAAGAGAAGGTTTTTGTATATGTGACGTCATTATAAATCTAATATGGCGGATATTCCATTACAGAGAATAACTTTTTTGTTTAACACTTAATTAAACAATAACACTTAATTACATAAGTCAAATGTTTCATTTTTGGGTAACTGCGTTCGTTTTTATAATAAAGTTCCTCAAGAAGTCACTCAATTACAGAAAATATATTTAGATTAGTTATAAAACGTACATTGATTAGACAATCATACTATAAAATAAACGATTTCGTTGAAGATAAAACAATAGTCTGGAAATGATTTTCTCTGCACATGCATTTACTGGCTCTCTGAATATTGTATTTTAATAAACCTTTTGTAAAAGGATGTTGAAAAAATTATACCTGACTGAGTTTCTTGTCGGTTCTTCTCAGTGTTCAGGTTTTCTTTTCTCTTCTCTTTGAACCGAACTAAAGTAGATTTGACGTTCAAAAATACCTTGTGATTGGGTTTACTTCAATAAATTGATTTGACTTTGACTTTTACTTTGAACACCAACAGTATGAGTACCTTGGATAACCTCAGTAATCTAAAGAGGTCAAGGAAAATTTTTCCACGCGGACGAAGTCGCGGGTACAACTAGTATAATATAATATAATAGTATATATAATAAAAGATAATAGTCCTTAAAGTTAGCAATGTGCTCTTAGGTCATAGCTCTACAAAACTCCTCGAAAAATGAGCCCTTAAATTTGAGTGCCACGTGCCATTCGATAGTCGACCTATTATTACTTCAACGTAAGGTCCAAACCGTAACAATATTGAACTTTATTTGCAAAAACAATCAGCAGAGCTTCTACGCCAATGACTAAGGAAACTAAAGAACATGAAACAAGTACAAAATAATCGTGCCACCTAAATTTCGAGTGTCGCAAACAATGGCTGACGATTAGTGATGTCCCAAATATCTACTATGTAGATATCGTTGTCAGTTATTGAAATAAGTATTATTTTAGCATCAGTATTGAAATAAAAATCATTTTGTATGATATCTTCAGAAAAAGGGAGGGCTTTTTTTTGTGTCATAGATTTATACAAAAGTACTGAAATATTGTTCAAACTGAAAATAACAGTCAGCGTAGTTCGATGCTGTCGGCATATAATTAGAATCTGCGCTTAAGGCGATTTTAAGGTTTATTAGCAACGATAGCAACAGGCGCCTTCAAGGATAGCCCCTTTCTGTCCTACGATCATTTTTGTATGGAACTTTAAATGAACCCTACATACAAACAAATTACTTAGGTGCCTCTTTTTGTAATACTTAATAGTACGTCCATGACTATTACAGAAATAAAATTGCTCTTTAAAAGAAACCCATATTTTTATGAAGTGCTTTGATAAATGTTGAATATCAATGAACATAAGTCAAAGTAGTTAAAGAACAGCACAGTCCTTTTAATGCTTTTCTTTATATTTATAAATTATTTATAAATTTATAAATTAAAATAAGTGCTATGAGAAACATACATACGGACCGACCAAATATATATAGCCATGGCGTGCTGTAGCACTTTGATATACTAAATACTGGAATATTTAATTTTATTAAAAATTAGTGGTCTTATCACACAGTAATTGGGAATAATATTTCAATTAGGAATAGAACACTGTGGACTTCTATTATTCGAAGAATTCTCAAATTCAGTTAAGTACTTCCAGAGGTTACCCCGTATATACAAACAAACAAATTTTATTTCTGTTCGTTGTAAAGAAATAAGTAATATTATAGTTTATAATATTATCTTGCGTACAAAATCAATAACATACCGGCCTTTTGAATAAATCTTTTAAAGTAAATTTCTAGGCACTACAAGGGTGACCAATGTCAGACTAGTCATATCTAATGTACCTTTAGTAACATATTTTTACTGGGTTTGAAAAATAGAACTGTTTGTTAATATTATTGTTGATAAAATAATAATTATATTAGGTACATTAAGTTTTTAATAACATATTCACAAAATAAATAAATATAGCTAACTAAATAGCACAATTTTTACTAAATAATTTCTGAATGAAACTTTTGAATACTGAGATTTGAATTTAAGCAGTCATTGTGCATTACCATGTCGCTGACGTTTTTTTGTACGTCAAGAAATGAAATAGTTTCCGACACCTTCGTCTCTTAATTCTGCTCTTAAAGTTTTTTAAAATTAAATTGGTACCGCATCTGGGTTATTAGTAAAACCACAATAAGCTCTTATTGGTCGCAAAAATAACTCTGCGTGGTCTTGATTCACATCATTCAGAAGCAGATATTTAGAACTATGAGCATATTTTTCTCTCTCTGAAACATAAAATCAAAGTTCAGCCACATTCTGTAAACAATTAATATTTTCCTGTTACTTTTTCTCAATAGAGGATTTACATGGTCAGGAAATTAAAAAGTAATTAATTATACCATTGTAAATATTTTCTCTGACTCCCAATAACCTTTGTAAAGGTAATGTAATAATACCGTAAAATTATTTTCTTAATGTTCTATTGAAAGAAGCTTCTTCGAAATGCAAATAACATAAATATATATCATGAATACCCCGTTGGAGATACAGCGTGAATATGTATATATCATATACATGTATGTAATTTTCCGATTACGTCAAGCCACTTTTTTCCTCTAATAATACATGATGGTAATCTGAAACGAGATAATTATGACATATAAACATGATATCTGTATTTATCGATATCTTTTTAATATAGGTACATGGACAGCCCTAACTGCAATAACAACAAAAATTGATATGAAGTAATTTACTATATGAATAAAAACTGCTAATAACTAAAAATATACATGACTTTAATACAGTAAACTAAGAAACACAGTAATTACGATGGAAATATATACGACATCGGACTAAATTAATGAATTTCTGTTACGTACCAGTGCAATTATGGATTTAGTTGATATTGCTTTTCCTCGAGCCCCATCCTAACACACTACACTTAGAAATTATTGTGGCATTATGCTAGCTTCTCCTTTAACAAAACAGTTCCAATATCCAGCACAAAATTACAGAAACATTAAAAAATATTAAATTAATTGATATGTTTTGACACTTCGTGTACTTGACAGCGTGTCGCAATGAATGGCGGACCGGCACATTTTGACATTACCATGATGTCACATAAAAAATTACTCTTTGAGAAAAGTACTGTTGTTTTCGCTTACACACACAAGAAACCGTAAGTCAAAAAGAGACAACGCTACGTTTGAATGTCATGCGTTAGAATATATAACTAAATGTTGCTATAGATCAACATGCCATGTCCTTTAGTTTCCTTAGTCATTGTTCTACGCATTCATAGCTGTAGTTAACTTAACACGTTGCATGATTAACGTGACCATTTATGTTTTTTGTCAGAGCGGGACGCTTGTGGAATTTAGTAAAAAAAGCTATTAAATCAAAAAAATGATAATAATGTATTAATAATTATGTAATTTGAAATAATCAACATTGGATTCAGTTGCAGACGCTTTTTTATATTTGTCGGCGGAGCAAATCTGTTATAAAATGTCGAGTCTAGTTCTCAAGTAGGAATAGAGCTTATCACATGATTTGAATATCATGATAGGGGTACCCGTACGGTACGTATTATTATCGTTTAGTCTATTTGCAAAAGCGGGACAATTTTGCTTTAGCTGGGGACAACGGGACAGGCAGCCTGAAAGCGGGACGGTCCCGCTGAAAGCGGGACGTATGGTCACGTTATCCATGATGCACTGCGCACGGGCAGTAAATCAACCAATAAATAGCACAAGATTTTAATGTTCAACTGTGTCATTGGTAGATTGAAATTACTGCGCCAGTAAACTTTGTCCACTGCGCAGGTACGTCAAGGCGACTTATTAAACTTATCTATACTAATGTTATAAAGAGGTAAATTTTGTTTGTTTCTATGTAATAGATAAACTTTAAAACTTCTCAACCGATTTCAAAAATTCTTTCACCTATAAAAAGTTACATTATCAACGAGTAACATGGGCTTTATTTTATTTTTGAAAAATTTCTACCTGTACGAAGCCGGGGCGGCTTGCTAGTAAAGTTATAATTTAGTTGAAACTAATATTGAGTTGAATGAAAACTTCTTTAGGCGCACCTTGCGCTCTTTCAGACAGTAAACAAAAAATTGAAACGTAGCGCTCGGGTCCGTGACGCTGAATCAACATCAAGCGTACTCGTATACTATATTTTAAAACTAGAATATCGTATACGTTTTTACTTCTATCGTGTGGTTATACACCCATAAATAAGTACACACCGAATTTTTTTTTATAAGTTTTCGTTGCCTAATTTTTGTATCGCTTTTGCCAGTTTAAACAGGCTACGAAATTGCAAAAAAGTGTTCAAAATACAATAAAACAGTTAACGACGTTGCATCCACAGTCATGCAAATATCTCACTCTAACTCATTCCCACTTTGTTTCTACTAATATTGTTTAAAACCTTCAATCACAAATAAAGAACTAGATTCACAATCTCCTATAAAATTTAAACAAATTATTGTCCGAGTTGACGTATATATTTTTAATATCGTAAAGTATTATTGGTAATATTGTGTTAATCTAATGTAGACCTTACTGTCAAACCATAAGGTTATAAATGCTCGTAAAAGATTCTTGCGTGACATTGAAACTAAGTTTGTTAAATAAAATATTTAAAATGCAATCTTACGTCTCGTGCATAAAACATAATTCAAATAATCTATTTGCGTTGCTATGCATGTCATTTTGATTTGTTACGTGAAAGTGACAAGGATAAGACTATTGTCAGACAATATTTAAAAATACGATTACGAATTTAATAAAAAAGAGCTATGTAACGTTATCACTATAATGAAATAATGAACACGTAAATAATATTATTTATTTATTAACCGAAAATAAGAACTTGCGTCTTTTTTTAACGTTCTAGATGTGTTATTTTTGCAATTTTTGAAGAAGCACTTTGACATGTTTGCTGTTCGCTTATTCGAATACTATTAAAACAGAAGTGCGCTCAAATACTCATTTGAGCGCACATTTGGTTCGGACATTTTTGGAGCGTAGATTGTGTATCTAGTTTTTTATTTGTGATCGAAGTTTAAAACTCAGTAACTCCATTTCTGTCAATTAATTTCGAGTATTTTAACACCAGTTTTAAGAGCATTCATTTAACCTATTACATTCTTTACTCATTCGGCAGTTTCGGCTACAGTCGGTAATCTGTTACTTTTTTCAATGCAAATGAAAATCTTCGAAAATAATTTAATATTGAGTAACAATTGTTTTCGTATCCTTTGACATTTTCAAGTACTAATTTTTAACCACTAACTTCCCCAACACCGTGAAGAAACAGGATTACAAAAGTCAAAAATTAAATATCGGTAAATTTTCCTACCAAAAATCGGGAGAAATCGGGAAATTATTAATCAAAATAAAACAAATGTATTTTACGGTAATAACTTTAATGAAAAATATAGATACATACATAGGTTTAGTGATTACTTATTATTCATGCTCAATGCTCCTACCATTTCTTACTAGCTATTTTTTCAAACATTTTTTGGTCTATATTAAAATTGTAGCACGTTTGGTCGTTCTCAGCTATATATCTTTTTGTGTGAAGGAGACCTATAATAGATTCAGGAGAGAGTTTCCCAAACAACTCGTACTTATACATATGGTTCTTAGGGAATTCCCCCATACACCCACCAAACAATAATGAACCTTATTTTAAACGCATTTCGATGTAATATGTTTTGTGTATACTGCGGTATTGAAAGGTCGTGCGAGAAGTTTTGGGGAATCCCTTTGCATTGTTTTAGTGTTACCAAGTCAAAATAGAAATTCGGGAGATTAGGTCTTTCAATCGGGATATCGGGAGGTAAGAGCCGAAATCCTACTAAATTAATAGACTTTCCGATGTCGAACATTGATTTGGCACCGACTTCAATAACTGTCAAATTTAATTATATGGGTATTTGTATCGTATTTATAAAGTTATTTTTGTACTTAAGTTTCGATCTGTAAGGGATAGTTATTTCATACTTTTCAGTGTTCTTTTTTGAAGTCGGTTTAATTTTTTTATAAAAGTTTTTTTATTTCTCCCTTTTAAGTGACCTTGGCCTAAATAAATATCTAGGGCAGGTCTACAATTAGTTTATATTCTAATTCTGGAGCGCAATGTGTTAACTTTCATTCTATTGAGGAGCACAAACCGTGGGCTTTCACAATAAGGGATGCGAACAGATCGAACATGGGATATTATTGCCTATTATGGCCATTATCAATATCATGAATATAATATCATATCAATATCAATCAGTTATAAAAGAATAGTGTAAAGGTCGCATCATAATTACACCCTAGCAGTATTCTTACAAGACGACAGCCACCTATATTATTCTATAGTATTCTCTGTCCGCCACAAGACTGACTCTACTGACTGAATTTATTACATCACAGCCAATTTATATCTTCTCTCTACTTTACCATTATACCATACTACCGTTATACCATGTGGGGACAACGATAGTTAACAAATGACACAAGAGAATCGTCAATATAAATAATAACCAGGTCGCATTATTTAGTGTATCTTCGAAACCAAAGCTTCAATACCTTTCACCTTACCTTCAATTTCAGTGGGACCAATCTGGAAGTGTATCCTTTCGAACAAAAAAAAATTTCCAAATCGGTTCATAAATTACGGAGTTATGAGGTAACAAACATAAAAAAAAAACAACCGAATTGAGAACCTCCTCCTTTTTTGGAAGTCGGTTGAAAAAGAGATTTGTATGAAAAGCTCACTAAGCTCAAGTACCAATGTATAACAAAAAACAAAAAAACAAAATAGCCGTTTCCACACCTGTCGTACACTACTGTCAACATTACGACAGTGATAGTGATGTCCTGACGTTGAAAATTTCTGTAGACAAAATGAGTTTTCACTTGCAATGAAGTTTAATATGCAATAAAATTATTTATTTAATAATAATAACTCTTAACACATTCGCGGACACTAAATCACACATGTTTGACACCAAAATTTTGTATGAGAATTTTGAAGATATTATAGAAACTTCGTCATATTGCATGCAACATTTGCGTATTCATGTGACAGCAAATGCTATAACAGGCGACTGCTGTAACAGCTGTGTCATATTTAGAGATTAGAGCACTGTATTATATGAGAGCAGCTTTTTTTTTTTATCGGAAGGGAAGAAACTGCACGAGCACCCAGCCGCCTCCGACGCCTCACGAGAGAACGTCGGGCACGACCAGGTAGTGCCTGGCTCGAACCGGCTAAAACTACCCTCCACCGCCACTGGACCCTACAGGCAGTCGTAGCGAGCCGGATGCGGAGTGCGGAGGCGCTCCCCCAAATATGACAGCAGCTGCTAAAGCATTCAACTTACATCGTAGTTCTGTCATATTCTATCGATACTTCTCTACAATATATGACAGCGATGAAAGCTGTTCGTCGAGTTAGTTACAATTCTTTAATTTATTTGTAAAGATTTTGACTTGGCTCGTGACATCATGACCTTTGAATTTAATTCTGGTATACACATACGTCGTAGTAATTACTAAAATCTCATTAATGATGTAACGAACAGGAACAACGGGCGATGGTAAAGTGGATCTGTAAACATAACAGTTTTATTACATTTGGTGAATCGTTATGTCCCTTTAATAAACAGAGGCCTAGGAACTTTTTCATCTCTATTGAGTCTGTCTAAATGAACTTCTACAGGACCCTCTTGTATGTGGTCTATCGGAATTACATAAAGCATTTCCATAGGCATTTGTACACAATACTAGGTCTTGTATCATTTCCTCTGTAAAAATCAATTATAGTAGACTTTGTTTTACTATCTAGAGGTACGGTTGCACCTGCATTTCTTTCGTCAAACTCAGATTTATTTTAAAGGCACAATAGTCTTCCTAGACATAGTTATCATTAAGCGAAGCAACAAGCCGACGGATTTATTTGATGATTCTCCTATATCAATTATCTCGGCTGGGATCACATTAGGTATATTATTGTCCGTTGAAGATAAACCCTGGAATGGAATAGATATCAATTCTTCATCATATATAGGTAGCGATTCTTATAGGTTCTTCAGTTAAAGCGCTAAAACAGACTTCGGTTTTTTAGCTGAGATACATGGCAATGTCATCAGTGGAGTTTGGCGTAGGCTCCTTTGCTGAAAATGACACCGAGCAGTCGCTAAACACAAGTAACCGATCTTTCCGATTCCTCCGAATGTTCAGAACAATAATGTTTATCTAACCTATCTTCCGACCCATCCCTGGATGCCTACTCGAATAGTTTTAGCAGCTTCTCACTATTATGAAAACAAAACAATCAACGGTTTTTATTCGTACTTATAAACAAGACAACTAAGTAAAACTCATTTAAAATATGTGATAAATGTATTACAGTTAGAATAGTAATAAATAATAATATAGAAAACGACATTACAATACTTATCGAAAGATCGAAAAAATGCATAAAAATGCAGGTCATGCGTAAAAATTCACCAGGTTTAGACACCTGCTCTCTCCGGCGCACTCAACAAGCTACTGAGGAGACCATCATACAAACAGGGATGCTATAGCATACGTGCGTTTGAGTGGGAGGTACAGAGAGGTGAGATCAAGCCAATTTTTGAATGTGTACCTTATCGTAATATAGGACACTAAGCGACCTACGTCGGTCGATACAGTGACACAATGTATGTGGATACTTTAATTTGTTAATGGAATGAGGCTTCTCTAGCATTTCTGCCCGAAAAAGTGGAATCAAGTTCGATTGCTACAGCATCCGTGTCACAAAATTGAAGGCAAATAGGGATGCTATAGCGTTCGCATTCGCTAACGTGTTAAGTGTTATGTAAAATGTATTATTTTTATTTAACACGGGTAAGTACATTTTATTAAAGCGTTTTAAGAAACTGACATCTTTAACTTGTTGCGTTTCTTTCTTGTTTTTAATATAATCTCTTTAAGAAAATTGGCTGCTAAACTGAAAAAAGTATACGATTATATAATTAAACAAAAAAAATTAACAAGTACATCAAGATGAATTCTTACTTCATTTCGGATGAATTCATGAAAGATGAATTCTTACTTCATAGATTTTCCTCTGCCATGGTTTTCGATTAAAAGTTTAATTCATAACATGAAGGTAAAGATGGATTCTGTAAACAAAAAAAATATATACCGTGAATAATAATAAGAAGCACAAGATATTTTAGTAAAATCTTAATATTAAAAAGGTAATATAGATTTGTTTGTTCTACTTTCAAGCCTAAATCACTGAACCCATTAAACTGTTATTTTATTTAAAAAATGTACTGACGTAAAGAATATTTCGATATAATATCAAATATTCTTTACGTCAATTACTACTTCACATATTGAAAGTTAAAAATTTATATCGATATATGTAAACATCGATAATAAACCGCACTATTGTACTTGGTTATAAATCAATATTTTACGAAAGGCTTAAAATAAATGGCACATAAGAAGCTAATGGGGTTAATACATATCATAAAAATAAAGGATATGTACTAACCTAACAAACGTTTTTTATCGTTAGTCTGGCAGCTTTTAAACCATATATTTCACAGGTTTTGTAATGCATTTTTCTTAATACAAAACCACGGAATACTGTATTACAATTGTCAGAGTTGTGAATCCAATAATTATATACGTATATTTGAAAAAAAGATATAAATATCAATGACTACAAAGCCATAAGATAATGAAATTTACATGAAATTAACACAGATCACAGAGTACTAATATAGTAACGGAAAAGAATGACATAGATAATTATTAATCGACAGATTGAGAAAGAGACCTATGTAAGGGGTCAAAAAAGACAAAGAAAGCCGCCATTAAAGTTAGCACACGTTTCATACAAACCTGTTTTTCTATATGGAGATTCGTTAGACTGAAGAAAATAACGAGTGACTACGTGTAAACAGTCAGTTCTCGGCGCCAATACTGACCTGTAGTGCGATTCTCTAACGCAAATTAGTCAAATTCACTTCTGAATCCGCGGTGAGATTGTCAACTGTGATTTGGTATTCTCTAAAGTCGACAGAGATACTAGCGCCGCCTCGATGAGTGGCGGCGGCGAGTTGTACTATCGTAAATTAATTTTATGAAGTTTCGCTAAATATAACAATCCAATTTAAATAAACGAGTTTTATTTAACGGAATTATCTCAGAAGTTAAAATACTCTGAGACGAAATATCGACTGAGACTTAAAGCAATCCCCGACAAACTCGCATCTAAGATCACTTCACTTCGCTCCTACAATGTTTGGTTTAGAGAATTCCATTTGAAGGTCAAGTGAGTTCGAATGCGAAGTGGGGTGAATTGTCGAGCGAGTCTCGCTTTGGGTGATTCGAATTTTTACAGAATTGCATGGCTGTATGGTTGTACTCAATTTAAATTATCCTTACATTGTCACAGTTAAAACTGTGGTCGCTGATCATAGTCGCAGTCGCAAACACAGACTAGGTCACAAACGAAACTAACTGACTTCTGATAATGTTGCCAAGTTTATCAGCAGTAGAACTATTTTTAGGATGGCAAAGAATTGTTTTATATGATAAACCGTTGTCCTTAGCAAACCACAGAGCAAAACGAAAAACATAATACTCATACAATCTTAAAATGAAATTTGAACGCAAAAAAAACTGAAATACATGAAGTTGGACATTGCAATTAAAGCGTTATATATTATTCTAGTAATCTAATATTATGTCTCGTTATATCAATGGTTATTAATATGTGTAATTGTATTAAGTACTCACATATAAAAATGGAAGAGAATGAAAAATATTTTAAATCGAAATATATTCGTTTTTTTTAAACATTTTGAAAGGTAGTAGATTATAAGTATGTTTAATAAAGTGATTCATTTTATTGATATTTGGTTAACTGAAATCATAAAAAAAATTATTATTTTTACACGTTATCTAATTTGGCTACCCCGTTGGGGATACAGCGTGAAGTTATGTTATGTTTATGTTATGTTATCTAATTTAATTTTACATTGAAGCATAGATAGAGTAAAATATTGTTAGATGTAATAAAATATTGTTATAACCAGATTTTATGATCAAATCCAAATAATAGTGAATTAAAAGTTTAAAAAAAGAAGTATATACAGAACGCTTTTTCATTTTTCTGACATTTTGTGACTGAATTCCAGCATTACCACCTGAGTAAGTTTCAAATTGCAAAAATGTGTTTGAAAATAGCCTCTTTTAACCAAAAATAGCGCCGAGAATTTTTTGCTTTGACGTCATTTCCGATACAGTGTTGCTATTTTAAATTTATTCGAATAGGAATTTTTAAAACATGCTTCATATATTTCTTATTGTAAAATGTTTTCAAGTAAAGAAAATAATTAGTTACGATTTATAAGTGTACATGATCATATAAATATACATATCACAATCTTTAAACATGTCAATCTGCTCATGTAATTAAAATTAAATACAAAAATGGAATAGAAAATCAAGAATCAACTTTATAACTTATGAAATAAAATGTGGGCGATTACGAACGTTCTTCGTAAATGGTCGATTTTCCTGTTTGCTGCTCTCCATTCAACGAGAGTGTGTTAATTTTGTTGCAACTCGTGCTCTGTTCTACTTATTATTATTTCATAAAATATTAGTTATTTTTTTATTTTTAATTGCAACTTTGAAGTTTGATCTTAATTGTTAGAATTAGTTATTATTGCATAAAACGACTAGGTGATACTTTTTGCGTTTAGACGGGAGCCATCTTGCAATCTCTAATCAAAGGTCCTTGGCTCACAGTTTCGTTGTCTAGTTGAAAGTCAGTTTATTCCATCATAAAGTAATCAAATGGCTTTAAAACGAATTAATAGGGTACGTATTGATAGTATCATTGTTTATTTTAAAAATTCACGAAGGTAATAAGTAGTGTTATAAAATGATGTATCAGGTCTCTCAGTGAATGTTTCGTCATTGTGAATACCTATTATCGAAATTCCTTCTGGATAATTCCGTGTGCATTACTGTTTTCCATGAATTTCATATTTAAATCAATATTTTTCATCTTGTCATACTAATCATATAAGTTAACGGTGTTTTACTGGTTTTTAAAGTGACAATTTTGTGCACACGGCGTACTTAAGATGTCGGAATTATGTGCCAATTTTTGAGGTTTTAACGTTCTGTTGAACATCTGCGATGTGAAAATACCCCTGTCTCAACATTGTGAATGTGTTCGATATTAGTAATAATGAATTGCGTCTTGTTGGTGTTATGCATGAGCAATTCGTTCGACGCCCGTTTATTTTGCGAGTGATGATGTGACAGTAACGTCTTCGTTTATGTAGGTATTGTGTGTCTTGTATTGTTTTGAACAGATTATGTTGTATTACTTTCAGGAATTACAAGACCTGGGCAGAGATCCACCAGCACAATGTTCTGCAGGCCCACACGGAGAAGATCGTAAGTATTCAATATGATTTTCCTATTTCGTTTTTGTGACTCATTGTTGTAGGTATAATAGTGAGAAAGGCTGTCATATGGCTTATAGATGCAGGTCAATGAATTGTCATGAGGTTAGAAACTTGTATATTAAATCATGAAACAAAATCAGATGATCTTATTGGAGAATAATGTACCTATGTGAATAATAATTTTAAAATTTTCTGATAAGTGTCAAGTAAGTTTAATATTTTCCTATGTTAGAAAATGAAATATAGCTTATGTATTTCAGTAATAACGTTGTGTAGATAGATATTCGTATCCTAATGCTATTTTTAACTGTTCATTATTATCTTTACATTACCCTTCCCACTACCAATACACATAAACACTGATGACTTATTTTTATTGTAATTAATGTGTCGAATACATTGTATGATTAGTATTTTTTTGCATTGAATTTGTTAATTAATGAATTAAAGCATTCAAATGAATTTAAAATGAAATAGGAAATTCTTTTAACAAATAACCTATTTGTGATTGTTATTTTTAATTTCTTTTGTGTTATTTTTTATAATTGACTTTAATATTCACTTATTAATTATTAAACTACTTTTATATAGTTTTGTTATTAACTATAGTTTTTCTCTAATTTCAGTTTTTCACTGGCAAGCCACAATCATGGGTCCAGTAAGTATAACACAAATTGTAAATGTTTATGTACAAGTTTATATTATATATATAATCACTGTCATCTTATAATAAGAGGAGAATTTGAAGCAAGGACCGTAGTGCTCAGCATTCTATCTTCTCTGACTATCCCATTAGGGATACAGCTTGAAGATTGTATATATGTATGTATGTATATATCTTTGACTACAATGTTTTTTCAAAGTACAACAGTTACACATAGTTACAGAAAATGTATTAATGATTTGCATCAAATTCTTTTTGTTATGTAATAAGCAGAGAAAATATTAGCCATTTTTTTTTAAATAGCTTGTAGAAATTATGGGTTAAACATATATACAACATTTGCCGAATAACAAACGTTGCTATACTGCATCAATATCCAATGAAAAATATGGTGTAAATTTTAGAAACATAAAGTATACTAAATGTTATTATATATTGCTAGAAATAAAAACTTTATGACATGTGTACAAACAAAGACCATTTTGCTTTTGTTTTTGATTCAAAACTTCATCTTATTTACTGTAAAAGTTTTTAGTGTTTTTTTTTTGTTTTTTTTTCAAAATCCATTTTTCCTGATCCACATTCTTGAATGAAGTATTGTAGGGATCACATTAAATCATGTGTACTTAAATGAATGATGTAGCCTGTTTTATGCCAGCCATACGATCAAGTGTGCTTGATCAAGCCTGTCCAATTGGCTTGAAGCATCATTTGGCATGACGTTCTTACAATGCCATACACCATCAAATATACTTGATGCAACTCTGCTTCATGTAAATTAGACGGGCTTCATCATGGATACTTGATCGTGTGTGGTGGGCATAAGTCTTGGTATTTAATCATGCCAGTAAAACTACTAGAATTATGATGATAGTGAAGTCTTGAATAACAAATGTTGCTATTTTTGCTTTTACAGGTCGACAGTCCTTATCAAGGAGGCGTATTTTTCTTGACCATACATTTCCCAACAGACTATCCATTTAAACCACCAAAAGTTGCATTCACAACACGTATTTACCATCCCAACATAAACAGTAATGGTTCTATTTGCCTTGACATTCTGCGTTCACAGTGGTCTCCTGCACTCACCATATCCAAAGGTAAATGACCTCACATTTTTTAACATAATATCTTATCAATGTTGTGCTTAATACGCTTCCTTTATGATTATTAATTTTGTTTGAGATTATTTCTTTATTTCATTTCATGACATGTGAAGTATAATTATTTTTAGGTTATATTTAAAAAATTTAACATTTGAAAGATGCTATGTAAACACAAATTTTGGAATGGTTTGTTTTTTATTTCAGTGTTGCTCTCAATCTGCTCACTTCTATGCGATCCAAATCCAGATGACCCATTGGTGCCAGAAATTGCTAGGATCTATAAAACGGACAGAGAAAAGTACAATGAACTAGCCCGCGAGTGGACGAGGAAGTATGCCATGTGATGAGTCAGTTGTGATGTCAGCAAACATACACACACACATAGCCACAGCCCGGGCTCTACCCCTCCCTTCCCCACCCTGCTCCCCATCCCTTTGTTCGTCTGAAATCCCTTCTACAACCTAAATTTAAATTACTGAAATTTGTATAAAATTGTTAATTTAGGATCTGCCTGTTTTATGTCACTTCTGATAATTATTACGAATTATTCGCATCTAAGTAAATCTGTACACATGTGCAAAATATAGTTTCTGTTATCTAATAAGAAACATTTTCTACAAACATAAGAGCAAAATTTGTTTCTGTTTGACATGGATGTGTCAGTAGATGTTTTACTCGTACACTCATTTAGTTAAACTTTAGTTAAATTTATGACATTTGAATTATTGTATTCCTAAAGAATTTGTACTTTAACTAGATCTAAATTACATTGTGAAACTGTACAATAGCCATAATGTTTAGGTAATGGAGCGTTCGTTACTTACCACTTGTCCAGTTCACATAGGTACTTGTCAATGAAAAGTAAGTGAAGCTCATAAGTGTTAAGAACATTTTGAGTATTGTATGTAAGTGGTATTACAAACGAGCTCCTTTGACGGAGTCGAGTGAGAGTTAATTTTTTTTTACTAGAAACAACTTTTTTAAGTTAGTAAATGTAGTGTGCTACAGTCCCAGACTGACATTGATCAATGTGGTCAGTTTTCTTTCATCCACAATATTTTAATGCGAGGGAAAACGCTCCAATAGTTGCAAGATTCAGTATAATAAATTACAGTGTATCTCATAAGATCATAAGTTACGATTAATCTAGATTTTTTCAATATGGCGTTCTTTATAATTTTATCTAATATATATTGTGGTTGTAAGGATACCTGCGTTATGATTTCCACGAACCATCCTATCCATTCATCCTTGTCCTTCATACTTCATAACTCGGTAAAAACATATTTGATAATGGCACGAGTGGCGAAATATGGTGTGTTTACAGCTGCAAGAGGAAGCTTTTTATTCACTTGGTTTAACACAGGGAGAGAAAAAATTAAAAGCTTTTTCAAATTGTAATCAACCAACAAGATGTATTTTAGCTTCAGTAAATTGTAAGAAACAATAAATTATTGTGTATGTAAATAACATCTTGAGCTTCATTTAGGAAAACTCCCTGATAAAGTGTTGTAGCTATGAATTCAAGTCATTTGTAATCTATATAACTCGTTTTACAAATTGATATCCTGAATACTTGAAGTAAAACACACAGACACCAGTAAAATTAGGCTTGCACATTAGCAAACAAAACGTAGAAAAGGAAGTGAACATTTCGTTTACCTGATTAGGAACTGGGTCAGACACAAACCTCGTTTCAACGCGTATTTTCTGTCACAGAAATACTATTTTTATTTATAGTAACTAAACTTACACAGAAATCTGAGAATACGTGTCGTTAATATTCCTGTCTATAACTTATGTTGTCATTGTCATTTTTGTGGATAGTTTGGATTTCTTATTTTTTTTCAATAGAAAATTAAATTTATTTGGAACTAAATTAATTGGTCTACAAAGAATACTTTGTTTAGTGTGATAATGAATGTCAGATTTCCAACCAAAGGCTCCGTTCTACCCTGGCACGGTCAATAAGGAAACAACTTTTCTACTGCCTAGATTTTTGAGTTGGAATGCTTTTCCAGTTGTGTGACGGTACTACAAGCTTTTAGGGTCAATTCACATCGAGCGCAGCTGTTTGAAGAGGCCAGATGTTTTTGCTAGAGGCTACGCTGCATCACAACGCCACTAGACGCATAACATCGCGACAGCGCTCTTCTCGCCTCCATCTGAACTGACATCGTGCAAGCGGGACGGGAACACGAGGCGAAGTACCACTGCGCCGGCGACGTTTTGCTACGCCTCGCGGCATCACCTTGCAAACCTCGATACCTATCTGGAAATCTTCCTTACTCTCACTGAAATATTTTTTATACCTCTTGCAGTAGTAAATAGCTTCTATATTCTGTTACTTTCTTAAAAAGTGCGTGCCGTGCCAAAAAATTTAACTTTATCAAAAACTTAGCATTGATTTTTCAACGTCATTCAACTCCTTGAATATATTCATCACGATGAACTGATGAAATTTGCTTAGTACTCGACTTTGTGTTATTAATTATTACAGACGCCATATTGAATTTTAAATAAACACTTGAGTCACGCGTGTAATTGACACGAATCCAATATCTCGTACGTTCAAATCGGTTACCTGATTTCTGATTCGTGAGGGAACAGATGAAGATACATTTACAAATAAAATGCATACGCTGCTAAAATAATAACCCTCCTTTTTGCTTCGCTATAGTTGGGTAAAAAGATAAGGAACCGTTAGTTGTCTAAATTCAAATGGATTCGTTGATGATGCGGTGCTTAGTGCATCTACCTTCCCAGAGTCCTGGGCACTATTCGCATTTATAAATCGAACTTTTTAGCACATATATAAGCAACCTAGTGCATACATAGGAGATACACATCGTGATCTATTTATAAAAAAATATAATAATAAAATTGTTTTGCTTGACATCATTTACAAGCCTACAGATCAGTAATCCCTAGATGAGGCACATGAGGTGAGGGCACTTGCGACAGTCAACTATGGGCAGTTGATTAGGTACTATATTACTTAAAAACGGACCAATCAGATCATAGTGACCCATCTGGCAACATTTTGATAAGTTTAATTTGAAAGTTACTCAAAGCGTCATCTACGGACATACTGGTTTGGGACGTGCCCTATATGAATATATACTTATATACTATAAGATGCTAATCAATGCGAAATCAATCGATGTTGATCAAAAAGAATGCAGTTGATTACTGGGTAGAGTTAGTATGTGTTTCGCTACGATGAGCAACGTAACTACAATCTGCTACAACACTGATCGTTAGTAATGATTTATATATCTAAAGATTATGTAGCTGTTTGAAAGTAGCCTATCTCCTTTTCCGTGGCTCAAATCATCTCCATACTTTTCATTAAAATCAGTTCAGTGCAAATGTAACAGAGCAGACAGACAACTCGCATTTATAATATTAGCAATATTAGTATTATTATTATAGATTTCACACTTTTAAGAACTATTGTTCTAGACAGAATTTTGCAATTTTTCACTATGGTAATGATTCAACCTAAAAATATTAACGTTTCAAGAGGTCATCGTAGTAATGCGAGCCTACGGACAGTGAGGCGCTATTTTGAATCCAGAACGGAGCGAAGGATTCTAGAGTACAATCCCGAACGTAGCCAGGAATTCTACTAGTTAGGTATATCGTCGTTATTGCACATAACTTATGATATCGTATATCACTCGTATACCTACTAAAAATATAGGAACAGGAAGAAATTAAGCTTTAGTTTTAAATTTTGATATTTTATATACAACGCTCATAATGTGATGGGTTTTCATACTTGGTCAGAAAAATGAAAAGTAATGAAGAAATGCAAGTATTTCCTCCACCATCTAGCGAAATAACATAAACCTTTTTTACTACTAAGAGTGATTAAAAAATTGCTACTGCCAAAGGATATACATACTCTTAAATCAATAGTCTGAAGGAAAACATCAGGAATTAATAAGTAATAGGGAGTTCATCTAAAACTATTTTTATTCAATATCGTGTTTATGATTTTTTTTTTCAATTGTTTGAAACTGAAAAGAAAACAAATGAAAACAAACAAGTCTACAAAATGCATTTTATTCTTACACAAACCAGGTATAGAAAATTACTTATAAGTAATTCAGATACCTTACACGAACTATCCCCTGTTCAATAAGAATTCACAGAAGGCACATTATTCTACTTACAACTACAAAAATAACTTATAATTCAGTCGTCTCCATGTTTTTGGCGTTTTTCATTTGTTCCAGTTGCTGATAAAAGTCGTATTTGGCTTGATTTGTTTGGGGTTCGGTCTCGGCGGAGTCGATGGAAGGGAAAGCGGTGGTTGTTATGAAATAGGGCTTGTCGTTTGAGAGGTCTTGGTCTACTGCGTTCTCGTCCAACGAATCGCGTTCCGAATGGCTGGTTTGGTCGTCAGATTTGTACCAGTCGTTTTCGTAGGCGTGCAGCCATATCGGGTTGGAGCCTTTAGTGCTGTGTTTGTTTGTGTTCGGTACACGAGCGGTGCTACGGATCGTCATGTCAGATTCGCCTGGAGTTGGCGAAGCTAAAATGATAAGCATATATTTAGTGACTTTCACACATCCAAGGCTGCGTTTAGAAGTGTCCTTGGAAAAAAAAGTTCACCAGAAATATCACTGGATTTGTAACTTTCAGGAAGACATTTTTGAACGCAGCCCAAATAAATGCTATCGACTTGAGAAAACAACAGTTTTGTATTTGGAAATAGAGCACTTTTGTATGAAGATACATCTACAATTGGAACTTATTCCGACATTGTGAAACAAATCCTGAAAAATAAATGTTTACTCATATTTATGAAACAAAGAAAAATGCTTTTAAATAAACGCTTCTATGTACCAAAAGTTTGTTTTATTTTGTTAGGATTTTAAACAAAAACCGAAAGGAAATGAAAACGTATGGAGGAATGTCTATGTTTATACATCGCATGCTTTAACTTTGATTTGACGTACTTATTTAATTTTTTCTTCAAAAATATATTGTTAGGGTTCTGTACTTCATAAGAAAAATCTTTTCATTTTGTATTTGTCAGTCAGTCGATTTTATTAGAAACTATGTTTTGGGGATACGGTGTGAAGATAGGTATGTATGTATTGTGACAACACAAACTTGTTTGGTTCAGTGATACGTTCTGTTAACCCATATATTTTAGGAGTAGGTAACACTTTAAAATACTCGTAGGAGAATGAAACCATTGACCATCCCCCTTTCTAATTACCGAAACTTAGAATTAAAAAAAATTCAGGCAGTATAAGTTTAGGTACCATAATACAGTACAGATTTTCAAATAATTTCATAAATAAACATTGTATGGAATCTTCGCGAGTTGGAGCTTACATTTGACCAATTTTCTTCTTAAATGGTCGTATGTTTGGGCCCAATTTTGCCAATTTTTTTTGATATCTGCTATTATACAATGTAAATAAAAAAGAAGAAACTATGGCTGAAAGAGCTTGGCATAATAAGTTCAATTTTTAGAGTACATAGTTTCAGGTTAATTGAACCGAAGAACAATTTATTTTAAAAACTGTCTCATTTAGTTATTTTGGAAAATGCTTGCTCATCGAATGCCTACGTTGAGTAAGGAACTTATTTTACTTAATACAAAGTTGTAGGCTTTATAGTACATAAGTATTTCGCGTATATACGTATACATAAGCTATGATTAAGAGATACTCACAATATGCTGTAGCGGTGGCTGCTTTAAGTCTTCTAACGTAGTCGGCTCGTTGAGAAAGGCACATCATTACAGTCAACACAAGGAGTATGCCGAGGAACAGCGTTGTCCACACTAACCAGAATACCGTTTGATTTGAGGACAATGTCTCAGCTGTTAGAGGCTGATACTCCGCTGGTTGAGTGTCCAGAACGTTGAATTCCTGACAAACCAATATTTTATTGTTAAATATACAACACCAATCAACACCAACATCTTAACGCTGTATCCCTAACAGGGTAGTCAGAGAGGACGGAGCGCCAAACAACGCGTCGACAAATCTCGTTATTCTCCTTATACTTTCGCCTAGGTATGGGAAAGCTTCTGACATTTCCATAAGCTAACACTCTGGCTATTTGATCTTCATAAGTCAGCCTTAGTCTTCCTTGGCTTTTGTTGCCACTCACTTTCGCTCTGTAGATTTTTTTCGCCAGTCTCATCATTAATTCTCTCTGAGCCCGACCCATCTAAGCATGCCTTTCTTAATTTTTACAATAATACTGTTGTCCCCAACTTTGTCATACTGAGTATCACTTCATTGCTTATTAGGTCAGCAAAGGTGACACCGCACAAGTATAAATATACTATAAGTTTACATTATTAAAAAAAACAAACGAGAAACAAAATTCTAAATTTACTACTGAGCTGTTTTGATAACACTGATGGACTCCCTATTAACTAGACCTAAATCTGTTTTATTACCAACCAGTTCGAAGAAAAAACGTCTTTCTAGATATTTTAAGTAATTACAATATAATTCATTACTCCACTCGGATCAGTTTATTTAAAAAAAAAACCTTTACAATGCATCTCGTTTAATTTTTTCTAAGTCTAATTTCAATAGAACTGGTTTTGGCAGAACAATACAAGGTAAAATGTTTAATATAATACTTATTATGAACTGTTAGCTGACGGCAATGTCAAAAGCACTCGCATACCTAGACAAAAATGTGTGAGGAGAATGGCGACATTTGAGGAAGCGAAAGAAGGTGGTCCTCTGTGACTACCCCGTCAGGGATACAGCGTGAAGATATGTATGTATGTATGAACTGTGCAGGTTCATTTGTATATATTTTTGAATTTGAACTAAATTAACTTGGTTGAATTAAAGTGCCAATAACGCAACCTTCGTAACTTAAAAATTTGAGAATGAATATCCTTCCTTGAAATCAGCATTGGAGTATTGAATGTTGTAAAAATTAAAAAAAAATAAGGATAGTCAGAATCCAGACAGTAGTTACTTTTATTACAGTAATGGGTATAAATTCAAATTAGTTAAGCTTATTAGGTGTGTTTGAGCGAATTTTATTATCGGTTGGAAATAATCTGCACTGAGAGGAACGGACACAAAACTCAGATTAGAGAATGCATGACAAACATATTATACCTTAAACAAATCGTCTAGTTGCTCAATATTTTTATCAACAAGCTGCAGCACTTGGGTTACCTCCAACACTGAGTGGTCCTGACCATTTACCAAATGAAGGTAAAGATCCGTCTTTGTATTATCTACGGAACCATCTTTGTTTTCGTGAACTCGCAAATCGTCAATGTTCACAACAGAGTCCGTGACACGAGCGAGCTGTTCGCGAAAGATATGCATTTTATCGCGGATTTCGGAGGGATGGGAGCGTAGAACGAAACGCACTCGCTGGTCCTCCCGGAGGAGGTAAATAAAGACGTGAGCTTCGTCTAGAAGCCCGCCTGTGTCGTTTGCCAAAACCTGTAAATAAGAAAAATATATACGTATCTTTACGTCATTTCTCATAATGGGGTGGACAGAGTTTCAAGGTGTTACATAATCACCCCTTGACGCTCATTTCCAGCAATTAATATTTTCTTATAGAAATAAGCAATGGCTTTATAGTGCGAGGTTAAACAACCCATCGTCAATCCAAGTTCTCTAAAATAAGCCCTTGGGTGACTTTTACGAACTTTGTGCAAAGTTAAATAAGCAGCTGGACCATCATTTTCTTTTTCTCTCCAACCAGCTTGGAAGAATATGGATAAATATTAGGGAAAATAAAAATAGTTTAAACTTTAAATACATTGGCACAGATATACAGCGCCTTGGCATTCCATTACCGATATCACGTAAAGAATATGTAAGGCGAGTTAATAATTCGGTAGAAATTGTAGATATGATGGTATGGACATTTTAAATAAAAGGGTAAATCTCATGAAATTCAAATTTAAAATCATTCTTTGAGTAAAAACATATTGCAAAGAAATTCTATTTTACATTTTGTTTATATGCAATGCATGCTTTGATTTTTTATTTGTTATATAGTAAAAGAGTGCATGTTACATATGTGTATGAAGTGATCCCTAGAAATAACTACGTCATTCTCACTAATAAGTACCTAAGGGAATGAGCTTCGATGTCTTTCGTGTTATGTGGTTTATAGTGCCATATGTGCCAACGAATCTTTTAATTCGATCGTTAAGAAATTTTCATTTAGCCTATTATAATTGCGATTAGTACAAAGCCATAGAACTATATTTTTAAATAATGATGTAGATAATGTACTAAATAAAATCGTGGGGCGTGTGAAATTTCTACTTGAGTAAATATTGTTACGAGCTGAGGGTAATAAGATGCCGGTTAAGAGTGCAAAGAGTTTAACTTATTTGTTTTAACTTTCACGCGTCCCAGGATGTTATTTAGTTTGATCAATGCCCTAGAACTCTAGATTGATGAGGAGAGTGGTGTGATGACTGGTACCTAGGACCTACCTAATTATTTTTTAACTTTCAGTACATTATCGACATCATTTCTTTTCATTCTTTTCAATAAAACCGTTTAACTTAATTTTTTTTTATTTTCAAATTTTTAGTTTTATTTCGTTACTTAATATTTCTCATTCTATTTAGTGTATAGACTGTCTAAACTTTATGATCCGCCATGCACTGTGTTCTACTTGTAAAGCCCTTTCATTTAATATCCATTACTCATATTTAGGGAATTGAAACAAATAGGAAATCCGCCATCTTGTACCGGTGGCCATCTTAGATTTGAAACTTTTCATGGTGTACTATATTCTACTAGTCAAGTCTGTCAACAGGAAGGGGGTAAAATTTCAATTACTAAATTTGACTCAAAAAACAACAACAAACAGGCCAAGCTAAATGAAACCGTTTAATAAAGCAATACAGTAATACCCCGAACTTACGCGATAGGTGGGACCGAGCGATAACCGCGTAAGTCGAATTCGCGTAAGTCGGGGTATAATTTCGCATATAAATACATATAAATTATTTTTAATTGGGACCGGAAGCTAAAGAAAATAATAATTGAGATAAAAAATGTTTAATAAAATCTTAGAATACTTTAAGGTTACATTCCAAAGATAAAGTTTTCTTATCTTTTTTGATGCAGAAGAATCAGTTTTACTTCGTTTGGATGACATTAGTAGTCTTTCAAGTCTTCGTAGATATACAATAAAAAACACGGTATAAAAATGTAATAACAAACACGCACTCCATAGATAAGAAATAAATATTATGTACATAATACAAATTAAATTGTAGCTATTTGTTGATTCCGCGCGACAAGTCCGAACATGTACATTAACTGAGTAATAGTGTGGGGGGCAGCAAGTCTATAATCAATAATCGAGAGTTGTGTGACCCCAAACAAAAGACGAATCGACGAGATTTGAAAATCGCGTAACTCCGGGTTCGCGTAAGTGGGGGTAGCGTAAGTCGAGGTATTACTGTATTAAACTATAAAAGTTCGTCACAGACTTAGAAATTAGAAATACAATTTTTATGAGAATAACAGCTATATAGTATTATGTCACAATGGTTTTTTGGAATTTCCAAATTCGTTGTTTTTTTTATTTTCTGTATTTTTTTCTACAAAAAAAAAACTATGTAATGTCGCTTTCATAATAGTAAGTACCTTGTGATATTAAAACTTTGTCTTTCAAAGTGTCTCACCTTAAAATATATCTCTTTCTCATAAGTGTAAACTTACCTGAAAATCGAAATAGCCTTTCATTCCCTTTTGTGGGTCGAAATTCAGAGCGACGGCTCCGGTCTCGACATTAACTAAAAACGGTGACACAGCGAGATTGTCCAAACCTTCTGTCAATGTCCTTTTTACATCTCCTATGAGGTAGTAGCTTATTTTAGCATTGTCACCTTCGTCCATATCTATTGCCTACAAAAAAAAAACAAGATTACAAGAGATGACAGCCAGGAGCAGGGTTGGATTTCGTACTACTATAGCAGTATTTATATTACAATTCCATCCTTCGCACTATAGGTACTACCCATTTCTCTGGATAGTACCCTTAAAATACTATCATTTTACTACACTGCAATTTCTCACACAAAAAGCAATCATGTCACCACGTGTATAGCCCACTTTTCTCAACCTGAAAATGGATGAAATTCACCACCGAAACAGATAAAAGTTGGTATTTTAGTAGGTATGTGTGAACGAGAGACAGATGAATGCCGTAATCTCAACGTAAGAGAATCCCACTGCTTGCTTTTTGTGGAGGCGTCTTGGGTAAGAGTGAGGGAGGAACACATGCTCGCAATAAACAGTACCCCGTTGGAAATTTCAACCATAGAGAAAGATTATACATTTCAAATAAAACATTTTTGTGTCCATTATTCAATATTTTTTGCCATGTAAATAAAAAAAAACTCAATATTAAAGTAATAATAATCAATTCGTACTTCTATTTCCGTGAAATACGAGTACTTTTTGAATTTCAAATACTACTCTTTTCTGGCTGTCAAATCCCAATCCTGGCTAGAAGGCTTTCATTGTGGTGCTTTTGCTCTAAGAGCGTGTCTGTTTTTGTTGACCTAGAGTTCTAGACGTTTACTAATATGCCTGACTAGGGAAAGTCACAGTACAACGATACATAGCTAAACATTGTTATTTTTGTGAATACTAGTAGCTAAAACACTTAGATTTAACAGTATTTTGCAAACGATTATTTCAGTTTTGTTCGTTAAGTCGGCAATAAGTTGACACTTACACTTACAGTGCGAGGGTGCCACACTTACTATAGCTAATAGACGTGTGTAACTCTTTACTGATACGACTCGGTGAGTCGTTTCTTTCAAGTAATCTACTGATTCGAATCACTAACTACGCTACAAATGTATCATTTGGCTCAATTTGTATCTTGCTCGGTCGGTTCGACGACGTTCAACGCACTCGATGAATGTCGTTGAACTCTAAATGAAACGTTTCACCGAATCGAATCTTCGGATTGATCCAGATACAAATGATACAATCATATCTAAGTTAGATTTTTGCCACGCCTAATAGCTAATTGTTTTACTCGTGGTTACATTCAATGAGATAGTAAAAAAGACAAGAAAATTTATTTGACACACGGTGATAAGAGCGGCAACTCATTAAAGCTCTCGTCCATTAAGATTCTTGGTCCGAGGGTACAATGAGGTGGGGGATATTGTTAGATTACTGAAGTTCCATTTGGAAGGTCTACATAAGATATTATATCAAAAATATACAAATTTTTTATATAACATACAAATGTATTTTCATGAATATACGAATTATTTTACTAAGAATGATTGTTAATTTGTGGCGGAGATAGGATATTTTGGATAAGAAAAAGAAGTTCAAATATATATGAAAGACTAAATTACCTTTACATGCATAAACTCGATCCCAAAGTCCGCTTCAGTAGTAATGCCTCCAGTGAAGATTTTGCTGATAAAATTGGGTGCGTTATCATTCACGTCTTCGATAGTCACGTGAACTTTCAACGTGCTGATCACGTCCACACTCTCTTCATACTTCGGTTGCATCGCGCAGTCCTCTGTTGCTAGTATCGTTAGTGTGTAATTTGACTTTTTTTCACGATCTAATGGTTTTGATGTTAATCTGCAAAGGAAACAAGCGAAAACCTACTTATTAAGAAAGTTTATTACAAAAAATAAAGCAACGGGGAACGAACAATTTGTAATAATATGTAAATATTGATGAATTTCTGTTGTACCAATTTCTTCTAAGATTATGACATGAGTGCCATTTGAGTGATGCTACTGTGCAATTTTAGAAAGCGTTTTTTTATTCATTGGATTTAGAAATCTAATACATATAATTTCTGTCTTCCTTTTTTGTTTAAAATTAAAGAGTAAAAGTATAAAAAATGAGCTGTTATCCATAGTCAAGCTAGAAATGTTATAAACGTACATACTAAAGAGGGAACAAAGTCGAATACAATCGATATTTCTTTATGTAAAAGTATCGGTTAATCGATGGTTACCGAAAAATTGCTTAATAAAATCACGTTTTATTTTTTAGGTCCGAAAAAATCGATATAATATATGGATCTAATACGATCTTGAATGTATAGCAGTAAATAAATGCGTATTAACTTACTTATGTGTATTTCTATTTAATTCGAATAGGCTATCTTCGTTGCCTTCCACTATGTAGTAACAGACAGGCAGTATCGGTTCATCTCCTCTATCTATTTCGTCTCTTTCTATGACACCGGGTAAGTATACGCTGTTATTTCGTATATTTTCTGTGAAGTTCAGATGGATCTGTTTCTCCAAGAAGCGAGGTCGGTAGTTGTCCACGTTCTGTACATATATGGTAAGGTCCAAATCGGAACTCAAAGGTGTTGGTTGGCCTAAGTCGTAGGCTTCTATTCGGAGCTGTAAGAACACAGTATTATATCAGTAATTTTGTCCATCTATTTCTTATATGAATTTAGTGTTTGTAAACATTTAAAAAACCGGCGGAGTGCGTGTCGGACCACAATGAAGAGTTTTGTAGGTGGGATGCACAAAGTTCATTTAAAAACAAGTTTCTATTTAATAGCATTTCTCAAAGAGACTGAAAAACAAAGCTAATTCGTCGTCGAAATTCAGACACTGATCACCATCAATCTATCAATCTATAATCTGTTCTTTGAGACCATTCCGATGAGACATAACACGATACCTCTGCTGTAAGTTGGCGAGAAGTTGGGTATTCTGCTGATTTCAAATGATGCTGCAGTATCAGTTCAAGATTATCATGTTATTGTAATATCATTGAAGTGACAGTATCCTAAATTTCGAATTGGTCAGAGCAGGAGAAGTTGCTCACATCTCTTCAACAACTAGAAAAGAGCTGATGATCTTCAAACGGCTGAACAGATTTTTTTGAATCATTTCTAAGAACACTATCAATTCACCGTTCGAACAAAAAAAAACTAAATGAAAATCGATTCATCCGTTTAGGTTACGATGCCACAGACATAGACACGTATAATTTATAGCACCCTTCTTTTTGCGCCGAGGGTTAAAAAGTATAAATCAGACAGCTTGTTAACTTGCAACGTGGCAACGTGGTGTGCAGGTGACGCAAAAACTTTGTAGGTGGCATAGTTAAGGTTGAAAGCGGCGATGTGAAGAGAAATTTGTAGAGCTAAGTGTGTAGACTAAAGCTTTTTTTTGTCTCTGAGAAGGGAAAAAGGGATTAAGGAACACATTGCAGCTGTAAAAGATCAGGAAACAACCAAATCAGCGATAGCGGAACATCTCCAATCGGATACTAATCATTGGATAGAATTTCATCGCTCACAAGTCTTTTCCACCGATCACCACTTTTATTCAAGAGCCGTGCGTGAAGCGATTGAAATCAAGAGACAAAAATTTCAAGAGGGACAAAGGATACAATTTATCAACTCCGTGGAATCCTGTGATTCAAATGACAAAACCTCGTTTTTCACATCCGGTTACGTGTGTGGACACCGTGAGTGCTGTGTGTAGGAACTCTAATAATTATTTACAAATATCGGGGGTAGATGATATAAAATCTGCCTCGGACTCGGAGTGAAGCTTGCTGCGACAGTTTATTTGGGATCCCGGCCGCTGCAATTCGGCCAAAACGTCAAGCGAAAATAAAAGGTAATCGCGTTAATTTCCCGTGTTTTTAGACATTGTATAATGCAACGCGAAGTTTAATAACTTGTAAGGCAAAAAATCCCCACGAACACAGCCGGACTCTACGCCGACTAAGTAGTGTCAAAGTTACATCAATTTATTCAAGTAAGCCCAATTAGAAGCTATTTCTGAACAACAAATTTGGTTCGGTTCAAAGAGAAAACCTGGACACAGAAGAACCGAGAAGAAAATCAGTCAAATATCATTTTTTCAACATTATTTTACAAAAGGTTTATTTAAATACAATATTCAGAAAGCGAGTAAAAGCGCGTACTGAGTAGGCGGCGGCCCTGTCGCGGTGCGCAGCTCGCCCGAGGCGGCGGGCCACAGCCGGTAGTGCGCAGGTAGCGCAGGTAGCACAGGCAGCACGTACCTGGTACGCGGCGGCCCGGTCGCGGTGCGCAGCTCGCCCGAGGCGGCGGGCCACAGCCGGTAGTGCGCAGGTAGCGCAGGTAGCACAGGCAGCACGTACCTGGTACGCGGCGGCCCGGTCGCGGTGCGCAGCTCGCCCGAGGCGGCGGGCCACAGCCGGTAGTGCGCAGGTAGCGCAGGTAGCACAGGCAGCACGTACCTGGTACGCGGCGGCCCGGTCGCGGTGCGCAGCTCGCCCGAGGCGGCGGGCCACAGCCGGTAGTGCGCAGGTAGCGCAGGTAGCACAGGCAGCACGTACCTGGTACGCGGCGGCCCGGTCGCGGTGCGCAGCTCGCCCGAGGCGGCGGGCCACAGCCGGTAGTGCGCAGGTAGCGCAGGTAGCACAGGCAGCACGTACCTGGTACGCGGCGGCCCGGTCGCGGTGCGCAGCTCGCCCGAGGCGGCGGGCCACAGCCGGTAGTGCGCAGGTAGCGCAGGTAGCACAGGCAGCACGTACCTGGTACGCGGCGGCGCGGTCGCGGTCGAGCGCGGCGGCGGTGCGCAGCTCGCCCGAGGCGGCGTGCAGCGCGAAGGCGCGGTGCGCGCCGCCGGCGGCGGGCCGCAGCCGGTAGCGCACGGCCCCGTTGGCGCCCACGTCCGCGTCGATGGCGCGCGCACGCACCACCACCGTGCCCACGGTCGCGTTCTGCACGCACACGCACGCACACACACGCACACACATCGTTTTACTCATTATGATACCAGACAATATCAAACACAATGTGTCTGATATTTTCTAATATCAGAACATATATGATTAATAACAAATATATGACTAATATCAGAGTATGTGTATCTGACTAATATCACAATATATCTGACTATCACAATTTAACTGACTAATATCAAAATATATGTGAGTAATATCAAAATACAGTGCCGAATTATTCTGATTATTTATGAGAAATTATCGATAAAAAACTTAAAAAGGAGGGTACATCTGTAGTAGTTTTCATGTTATTGAATTTTTAAATTTTTAGTTACGTTGGTGTCTTTCTTCATATTTTTTGCTATATCTCCGAAGATATTGACTCGATTTTAATTCTGTTTGCTGTTTTTAAAACCTTGTGAGATACTTTATTGATTGTATGAAATATTAAATTAAAGTATTTAATATATCATGACATTTTAAGAAAATCGGGGGCAAAGACATTTTTCCCCAAAAGTAAATTCTAATTATTTATTTAAAAAAGACGGCCATTTCGATTATACTGTGTTTAATAATTTCTAATTAATATTAAAAGATACAGTAATTTATAAAATAGACCAAGTGTAACTCATACTTGTCCTACTGTAAATTACCCTAACCAGTCGCAAACCGTAAAACGAAGTTTATGATAGAGGCTTTATTTCACAGACGTAACAAAAAGCAATCCTTATAAATTCAATGTACACTTTATTCTGAACGTTCAGAATGTTTTCAATGTGATAAATGACTGAGGAGATAAGGTAGGGAATTAAGTTTTAAAAAATAGTATAACGTGTTATTTCTAAAATTAGAAATCACATGTTACTATGTTTTTTCGTACCGTTCCGTGTACGAGTTGAACATGACAAGAAAAGTATCCTTTTTAGATATATGATTTACAACGCTTTCATTTATACGATAACCTCCAAATAAATATGTTTTATTATTATATTAAGTTAAGCCCTCAAAAAATTAGTTTTTGAAGCCTGAATGTGTTTGAGCTAAATTTTAGATATTTACTTCCTGCAGCCTCCGAGGAAATCTACTGTGATAGTCATAGACGCGATATACGCGATGACGAACTTTTTGAACTGTAGTCCTATTCGTACACTAATAAATAATTAGTGAAAAACAAATACAGTTTTAACTTACCTCAGGCACTTTTATGGTGACATTCTGTGGTGGGTAAACAAATACGGGCGCGTGATCGTTGTAGTCGGTGACACACAATCGGAACTCCCCGCGAACGGAGTTCGACGGCGTGCCCAAATCTCTTGCTTCAATTATCAGTGTGTAGTTGCCGAAACGGTCTTTGAGAGATTGCTTCGCATACAGACGGCCTGTATTTGCGTCGCCACCGACTTGCTCGATGCGGAATAGGTCTAGGAATAACGAAAAACTTCAAGATTTAAGTATAGACCAGCTTTTCCTAACGTTTTTCAAAGTCGGAACCCTAATAGATTCTACTATGACGCCATGGATCCCTTAATAATGAAACAAAAATAGTAAAAAATGATCATCTTGTTTATCTAGAAATTATTTTTTTATTGTATCTATTTCATTAGTTATATGGTTATATTTTAAAGCAAAAGTTGATAATGCTTTTTGTGATGCTATAACATATTTATATCCTCGAATCTGGTTTTACTTGTAATTATTTTCTTTATTTATCAGCTTTGTCTCCGCCGTCCGTTCCTGTCAAGAGCTCGGCCGTGTCTTCATGTTTTCGCGATTTTTACTTTTATTTTTATCTTCACCGCGGACCGCTTAGGATAGGTTCGCGGACCCCAAGTTAGGAATCCCTTGTAAAGACTGTAACACAAACTATGTATGTTTTGAACGTGACATGATACGATTCTTCAGAACCCAATGGTAGATAAATCTTTGCCCGGCAGTGGAAAAGTAATTGTTAAAAAATACCGACTTACCGTGGCCTTTTCCAGCTACTAAATGAAACTGCACCCGTCCATTGGGTCCGCCACTGTCATCTGCGTCTGTGGCCATTATACTTGCTATAGACTCGCGGTGATTGTGAAACTCGGTAATAGTTGTACATTCGGTGGGGAGGTGTAGTATAGGTGGGTTGTCATTTACATCTTCTACATGAACTCTGGAGAAAGTTTAGAAAACATATTCTTTTGATATACTCTGTAAAATATACCATTGATCATCCCTATAATAATATAAAATCGAAACGTCCGTTTGCCAGACTTCGCTGGGCGACGTGAACAACGTTGCGCGATTTCCCAACAGGATGTACAGAGTAACTTGATAATTGCTATAAAATCACACCTTGATGCTACTTCTGGCAAAAACTAAAGGTAAAGCGAAAACAGTGCTAGTGTTCATTCCGTAATGACAACAAATCATCGAATGGCCTTTTGAGCTGTATTTGGCTCGCAGGACCATTTGTTTATTTCTGTTACAAAAAATAAGCGGACATTTAATATACATACATAATAGAATAATGAAATCATGCAGTTACAGTAAGAAGTAACCATTACAACGTTACAATTGACATTATATAACACATGACAGATATTAAATAACAAAATTATACATGTGTTTTTGTGCGGGTGTTAATGTTACGCGTTCATGTTCCTGAAGAAGCAGGTTGCTAGCCTATTGCCCATACCAGTTGCTGTATGCCTTATCCCTTGGCTCACTTTTACTTTTTTCGACTCGCGCAGAAATAACAGCAACTGGCACATTTTACTTTTGAAGTACCTAAAAATAAAACGCAATACTTACACAATCTGTTTAAAAGCGTTACGGCTTTCTCCACTGAGGTAACCGAACTGATAATTGTCCCAGGCTTCCACGACAAGGTTGTATGTCCCCTGTGTTTCCCGGTCGAGCCAATCGGATACTGTTAGTGTACCCGTATCTGCGTTTATGAGGAATTTACCCTAAGGATAAAAATATGCATCGTCTTAATGCAAGTTCTAGAGGCAACTCCCCATTCGAATCTAGTGCGGTACAAGTGAGTCATTTTGCTAGTTAATTTTTTTTAATTATACTACGTATATACATACATATCTTCACGCTGTATCCCTAACGGGGTAGTCAGAGAGGACGGAGAGCCAAGCGTCGCGGTCCTTACATACTTCTTTCGCTTCCTCAAATCTCATCATTCTCTTATTATACTATGTATATTCTGTAATGTTCATATGTAAGAGTATAGGTCCCATAGCTTAGCAAAGGCCTCTTTTCACAACTGGTGAGATGAGAAGGAGACGTAATGCACCACGCGGGTCTAGTGCAGATTAGTGGTTATCAGAATTTCACAATAACACTGAAGTAGATGCTTTTTCAACCCTACTCAATGTTACTTAGCTTCGATCATCATAACATCAAATATCGAAGCGCCACTATGTCTCGAGTTCATATATAATTATAGGATAATGATAAGGTAACCTGCTGGCTGCTGGGTACAACTCTCATCAACGAAACCATCGCAATTGAAATTAAGATTGTTACGGTTGAACCTTACGTCCAAGCAATAAGGTCGATTGTTGAATGGCACGAGATGCGTAATTTTAAGTGCTTATATCTCAAGACAAGACCTAGGCTTTGCAGAGCTATGACCTAAAAACGTATTGTCAGTATTACTAGGTTTAAGGTCTACTATCGATTGGTATGTGCAATATTAAGAAACAAAAAGCAATTTGTAATTCGAAAATCCTGGAGCGATGACGTGTCTATAGACGTACTTACTCAAGAGAACAATGTTGTATTATTATTAGCGAGCGGAATTATCTCGGAGGTTCCACCCACTTTATTTCTATTCGCTTTTATTATTAGTTATCGAGAATGCTCTAGACGTTTCCACCCTCGTTTTATCGAGCTATATGTAGGTCGGGACGACTGCCTAAAGTCAGTTTCTCGACTATCGATCAAAGCGATGTATCAAGGTGATATCGAGGACTACTGCAACGACTCTGTATAGAAGACTACTGCGATTCGGAAACGTTGTTTGTGAGTGAAGCATAGACCTTCGTGACTAATACGTGAGAATTTCGAAGAACGACTACGAAGACTAGAAACTGCCGGAATTGAGTTCGCATGTTCTTATCATCTGTGTATTCAAACGAAAATAGATTGTGCACCCTGAATCAGCTTTAGATTACCCACAGCTCGTAAGTGTATTTTTGTGAAAATGGTCGGAAAGAAAATCAAATTAAGAAATAATGGGACCAACCGCAAAATTCTAAAGAACGACCCGGTAACTAACATGTTGGCAAACGTTTGAATTTTTTATTATGCCTTTTATCTTTTATTCCAACATTTCATTATTTATAAAATATAACACATTATTTTAATGATGTCTACATTCGCGTATTTACAACGATCTTACGACTAAATTTAATCTTGCGATTACATTTAAGTTTCACAAGGCGAAATTAAATTAAATTTGGATAAGGATTACAAGAAGCCAAGGAAGACCAAGGCTGACTTATGAAGATCAAATAGCCAGAGTGTTAGCAGACCGAAATGTCAAAAGCACTCGCATACCTAGGCGAAAATGTGTGAGGAGAATGATGAGATTTGAGGAAGCGAAATAGGTGTGTAAGGACCGCGACTCCTGGCGCTCCGTCCTCTCTGACTACCCCGTTGGGGATACAGCGTGAAGATATGATGATGATGATAATGATTACAAGAAATAAGCATTTCATCTACTATTTTTACAATCTTGTCTCCTTTATAAAATAAATAGCACGCAATATCAGCAGTATTTTATAATTATTGCCAAAATATTTGTATTTTATAATTTTGTTCTCCATTTTAAGCGCTTGAAACGTTTTCTGTCAAATGTCATCGAAATCTCAAATTTAATCGCAAAATGTATACAGACAGTTTCTATTTGTATATTTAAGATAATTTTTGGGCAACATCACATTTACAAGAAATTAAATTGGGGCCCCCGTAAATCCGTTTTAGGAACCTGTTTTAGCAACTCTATATCATTGCGCAAATGAACTTTAGGTGTTTATGCTCCTTAATTTCCGATCTCTGGTTATTAACTTGAGATAGAAGTAGTTATTATTTGAACGATAAATTAATGTGAAAAACATTAATGTTATTCACATGAAATACGGAGACTTTTTGGCGTGAACGGGAGAAGTGAGGTTGTCATTTTATTTAGATTTTCTATTTTTTACAATTTTAGTTTTAAAGTACAACAGTGATAGTATATTGTGTTTTAAAGTTCTGTGTAAGTGACAAGAATGGAGGAGACCTAAATAAACATGTGTAGCTGAAGTTTTCGCGCTCTTCCAAGAAGTCCTTTATAACTTCAGTAAAGCCTACTATCACTTTACTGGAGGAGTTTTACGATAAGAAAAAACTAATTTACTTGTGATTCTACATGGATTCTACTTATTCTGTGTCTGTATACTAGTTTGTGTTAATGCGTGACATTGGCAAATGCGCTAATCATCTACTGAATTGTTTTCTCGCTTTACTTGACGTTGGCAATGTACTCACTTACGGTGCCATTTAAAAAAAAAAAAAAAAAAAAAAAACATGAAATACCTGTGTAGACATCCGGTCCAGTAGATACGTGATCTTGCCGTATTCGCCAGAGTCTGCGTCCCTCGCGAGGACGTCCGCTACTGCCGTACCGGGCGGGGAGTCTTCAGGCACGCGATACTCAAATGCTGTCGACTCGAAGTACGGATTATTGTCGTTCTCATCCAATACCTGTGAGAAACATGTTGAACATTATATCACATACCTAGGAAGCGGTAAGACCGGTCTTCTAGGGTCTTGACATTTTAGGTGCTGCACCATATAAATCATAGTGAGAAAGGTGAAGAACGTTAGTTCTAATTATATTGAAACACTAGATTTTACCCGCAACTTCGTCCGGGTGGCGACTTACAAGAAAGGGGATATCATAAAAACCTTCTGCATGAAAAAATATATATACGTGACAATTTTTATAATAATACTAGCGACCCGCCCCGGCTTCGTACGGGTGCAATGTAGATACTAATTCCTGGTATCGGTCTAAATAACTTTCCAAACTCCACCTAATTTGTATCCATTTTGTTAAACATTAAAACGGTTATAGAAGGCTATCCGTATAATATAGACATATGCCATCGCTGACTTTTTTGTAGTCCTAATAAAGAGGAACAATTCCATCATACACTGTTTTGGAATAAGACAGAATTTTCGATGAAAGCTCTCAGTCGGCTTGAGTTTTTCCGACATCTTGAACGATTATCGTCATATTTCAACAAATTAACACAAAACAATATTAAACTATACAAATAAACCTTCCTCTTGAGTCACTCTATCTATTGATGAAAACCGCATTAAAATCCGTTGCGTAGTTTAAAAGATCTAAGCGTACATAGGGACAGACGGCGGGAAGTATGGTACGAGGGCTGCTATTTATGTATCCGGAACTGGCCAGTTACAGAACAATATTAAAAAAGTGATTATAACATTTAAAAATGGAACTCTTTGGCTGAAGAATACAATTTCTTTCATGTAGCTGTCATTTGTTTATCCTTTGTGGCGTCATTTTGAAAATTGCGAGTCTTTATCACCAGGGATTTAAGTTGTGAAAATTTTCGCGCTATGATTTATTACGATTTTCGGCGAGGGCTAACTCAAAAACAGTGCATCGATCAACTCACTTCGACTTCTGGGGACGCGGCCCTATCGAAAACTACTGTGTATCACTGGTTTAGGGAGTTTAATCGTGGGCGGTCTGTGCTCACGGACGAAGTTAAAGGAGGTCGCCCTAAATCGGTTGTTGTACCTCAAAATATTGATGCTGTGCGGGAACTAATAATGCAAGATCGTCATGTTACATATCGCGAGATAGAGGCATCTCTGGGCATAAGTATGACGAGTATATATAAAATATTACACGAACATTTAGCTGTAAAAAAATTTGTTCACATTGGATTCCGCACAACTTGAGAATTGACCAAAAACGGGCTCGTGTCGATTGGTGTGAAAAAATGTTACAAAAGTACAATCAGGGTGCGTCAAAAGCTGTCTATAATATCTACACAGGTGATGAATCTTGGATATATGCGTATGATCCTGAAACTAAACAACAATCCACGGTTTGGGTGTTCCAAGATGAGCCAAACCCAACAAAAGTCATTCGTTCAAAAAGCATTTTGAAGCAAATGGTCACTTGTTTTTTGGTATAAATGGACATGTAGCTACAGTGACACTAGAGGACCGTTAAACGGTTAATTCTGAATGGTACACGACCATTTGTTTGCCAGAAGTCTTTGAAGAAATAAGAAAGTACAACCGACAACGCAGAATCCTTCTTCATCATGACAATGCTAGCTGCCACACATCGGCCGAAACAAGTCGGTATTTGGCAGATCAAAAGATCGAATTAACGGGTCATCCGCCGTACAGCCCCGACTTGGCCCCCAACGACTTTATTTATTCCCAACCGTGAAGAATAAATTGGTCAACGTTTTTCGAGCCGTGAAGAGGCTGTTGATGCGTTCAAAATGCACGTTTTGGAGATACCTCAATCCAAATGGAAAAAGTGCTACGAAAATTGGTTCCAACGCATGTAAAACTGCATCAATCATCCTGGTGAATATTTTGAAACGCAATAAAACTATAATAAATGCTATATGTTTGTTTCACTTTGTTATTCCGGATACATAAATAGCAGCCCTCATATTATGATGTATATCAGCCTTTCCCAAAGTGGGCGATAACGCCCCTTGTGGGCGCTGCAGGCCTAAAGGGTGAGAGCCAGAAAAAAAATGGGGGCGTTGTGTAGAGGCCTGAGGGGTGATTTGTAATTTCTTTTAGCTAGGAGGCATCTTAGACAACGACTGCATGAGCTCTCGACTCTCAACTACAACTTGTGAACATCAACTAATATTAATTAAAAGATTGCTCAAACTCGGTTCGATATTTCTCTCCGCGTAGTTCATATATCTGTCCTGTTTTATTGAATATACAAAATAAAAATCATGTCAATCGGTTGTTCCGTTTCGAAATGAAATTAGACAAAAACAAACAAATAAAAAGGCAACAGACACACTTTCGCATTTTAATAGTTATTAGTACTCCCAGATAGGTAATTTTCGTAGATAATAGACCGCGGGCAATCATGTTTTAACAAGTTTTTGTTAAATAACCCGAATTGTGCATTCCTGTATCAATCGGCTGGTTCATAAAATACTTGTTTTGACTTGTTGAGTACGATTGAGCGTCGAATGAGATAAACGAGTTTATGCATGTTTGTTTTATTCCTGTCGGTGCGTGCTGCTTATGCAATCCTATATAAACAACGTAATATTTATTTTATTTTCATTTGCGGTTTCGCGCGCAATAGATGAGCAGTACTTATGTTCAACACTTACTTACGTATTTCTCAAAACAAAACAATGTCGGAAGTAAAAAAGAAGAGACGGCAATACTGTGCGGAATATATTAAATTCAGATTCATTGAAAATCCGACAAACCCATCGTCGCCTTTGTCTTCTATGTCTAAAAATATTTTCGAATGAAGCAATGAAGCCTTCAAGACTGCAAGATCATTCGAATAAAATGCATCCAGATAAGAAAGACAAGAATGTAGCATATTTTCAAGACCTAGAGAAGAAGCATAATACTCAGCCAAGTGTAGCAAAACTATTTTCGGCGGCTGCTAAGCAAGATGACGACGGACTTCGGGCTACCTACAATATGTCTTTGTTAATTGCTCAAAAAGGCAAACCACATAACATCGGAGAAGAGTTAATTTTGCCAGCAAGAAAGGAAGTAATAACTACTGTGCTTCATAAACCAGCCGCAGATATTATCCGAAAAATTCCTTTGAGTAATAATTCTGTGCAAAGACGAATTGATGAAATGGCTGAAAATATTGAAGGATCATTGTGTGATCACCTGAGGACAAGTCAATTCTCAATTTAGCTCGATGAGTCCACTTTACCAATTAATGAAGCATGTTGCTGTCTTACGTGAGATTTATTAAAGATGAGAAAATATGTGAAGAACTATTCTTTGCTAGAAATTTAGAGACCGATACAAAAGGCGAAACCATATTCAATACATTGGAAAAGTTTTGTGATGAGAAAGAGATTCCCTTGAAAAATATTATATCAGTTGCTACGGATGGCGCTCCGGCTATGACAGGGTGCCATAAAGGCTTCATAGCGTACTTAAAAAATAAAATTCCAGATGTCCTTGCTGTACATTGCGTTATTCATAGACAACATTTGGTTGCTAGAAACTTAAGTGAACGACTATTTCAATCACTGCAATATGTCATCAAAGCAGTCAATAAAATCCGCAGCAGCTCTTTGAATGATAGATTATTTCATCAGCTTTGTGTTACTAATGACGAGGATTTCAACCGTTTGTTGTTTCATACTGAAGTTCGTTGGCTATCAAGAGGCAATTGTCTGACTCGATTTTACAACCTGTTTGACTCTGTTATAGAGTTCTTGGAAACTAAAGATACAGAATTGCACAACAAGCTCATTACATCGAAGAATGATATAGCTTACATGACAGACCTGTATAAATTGTTCAACGACATGAGTCTCTCACGACTGTTTTTCTTTGTAAAGTAATACCATTCAAGGAATAATCGAACAAAGTACTACATTTTGAAGACGTGAATGTCACAGTTAGGCATTTATCAATGTTAAGATGCATACGATTGCGAGAACACCATTCGGCCACTCTAGCTAGATCTTGTTGCAAATTTACACAATCACTAACACAGTTTATAGTTGTGAAGATTTTCAAACCATCAGCGTACAATAAACTCTCGTACGAAAGCTCCTGAACCAGGTCATTAATGAATATGACAAATAATAGAGGACCAAGGTGAGAGCCCTGCGGTACTCCTGAAGTGACAATGACACGCGATGATAAGTGACCCTTGACGCTGACCAGTTGACTCCTTCTATACAAGTATGATTCCAGCCATCTCAACAAATTCCCATCGTTGTATCGTTTTAGCTTTGACAATAATATGTAGTGATCAACTTTGTCGAATGCCTTAGCAAAGTCCGTATATATTGTGTCTACTTGTGATCTTTTAGCAAAGGCACTACATAAGTAATTTTTGTAAACCAGTAAGTTACTAACGATTGATCTACTACGAACAAATCCATGCTGACTTGGTGATAGAAAGGACTCGAAGTGTGAGTATATAAAGTCGTATATCACGGTCTCAAATAACTTAGCTAAAACCGACAAGATACTAATTGGTCTATCATTTATACATAAATCCTTTTCACCAGATTTGTGAATTGGGATGATATGCGCAATCTTCCAACTGTTGGGGAACATTCCACTTCTAATAGATTTATTGAACAGCAAACACAGAGGCAGAGCCAGTTCATTACAGCAATCAATTATAAATGATGGTGGGATGCCATTTGGACCAGGTCCTTTGTTACGTATAAGTTTTTTAATTTTATTTTTAATTTGGTTAATATCTATCTCAAGATGACCCAGACTACGTTGGTGCATGGGTATATTTTGGTGACTAGTGTCATTGAAATTTTCATTTTCGAATACCGATCCAAAATAAGTTGAAAACATGTCGCACACTTCGTTAGGGTTTGATGACACCTTATCATAAAGTTTCATGGTTATTGGAATGGAATTGGTTCCTTTCTTGAGGTTAACGTATCGCCAAAAATGTTTAACATTGTACCTGATACAGACCTGCACCGACTCAATATATGTATTGTAGGAATTTTTTATTAAGTCACCACTTCTTGTACGCAGAATACTAAACGTGTCATAATCCAATGGATTGTTAAACATTTTGAACTTTTTATGATATTTAGACTTTTCTTTCAATACACGTACACGTGCCGGACTGTACCAAAGTGGGTATTTGTTACGTTTCCTCCTTTTCAATGGAGTGTGCTTGAGGATAATTGCATTGAGTGTCTCATAAAAAAGCTTTAAACAAACGTTAATGTCATTGTCATTCAACAGTTGGTCCCAGGCAATGGAATCAAGATCACTCCTAATGTCGTTCAAATTGCATTTATTAAAATCCGGTCTTGAATGATGATTATTTTTTATGTAAATATAGGGAGTGTCGGATAGTTCAACCTCAATCAATAGAGGCGGGTGATGTCGATCCATTTTGCTTAAAGCAGTTGCTCCGTAAACGGATAAGGAAGGCATATTACATAACACAAGATCTAAAAACCTGTTGTTGATATTTGGAATATTATTGTATTGTGAGAGATTGCATAGTGCAATTGTTTCAAGCAACAGTTCAGATTTAAAGTCAAATGAGGGTGTAGGCAACATGACAGGTGAGTCGAAAGACTGATTCCACTGAATAAGGGGTGTGTTAAAATCGCCTAAAATAAGTACCTGTTTGTTTTCAGAGTCCAACATTCTTTTCTGACAGCCCAAGTAAAAGGATTCAAGTTTTTCCTTGCTTAAATCTGGAGACATTACCAGAAACCTGAATATCTATCCATACATCCTCAAACTCACTTTCCCATGAAGTTTTTCGGCTTACAGATAAGTTCTTCTTTATAGCGATGGCAACTCCGCCACCTTCGGTCTTTGAGCTATCAGTCGAATACCTATCTCGGAGAAATATCGTATATCTGGGGTCTAATAATTCAGCGTCAAAAACACTACTGTTGAGGTTTGTTTTTGTTAAACAAATTATGTCATAGTTCGAGTTAAGAATATTTAGATAGACTTCAGTAAGCTTACTTCTAATTCGATTTACGTTTTGATAGTAAATAAACATATTTGATACAAATTTATAATCCTTATATATGTATAATACCTAATTAACAAGCATAAAATTAAAGTTTTTTTAACGAATCAATATTTTTGATACAAATAGCGCTAGACTCTTCATCTTTCCGTACAAAAATTCGTCCATACTTAATCCACACAAATTTGTAATTTTTTTCTTAACACAATCTTCCTTGTCTCAGCGTAAATCATTTTATTTTCAGGGGAGAGGTGCTCAGTTATGTATATTCTTGTCCTATCGGTAGAGATACCTAAGTGTGAGCTATTAAGCACTTCACTTTGCAATTTAGATTTGTTGTAACGTCTAGATAGTGATAATAACGTATCTCTCACTCTGGGTGAAGAAAATGTAACCAAGATGTTGCGCGGTCTCGATGATTTGGTCTCCATTTTAGCTACTCTCCTGTAAGCAAAGATATGAGAGTCATCGATAGTCATTCCAATTGTATTGCAAAGTTGCAAAATAAATATATTTTCTGTTTTCCTCTCAGGTACGGCTTTTTATTTTCAATACTTGTAATGCGGCTGTTCATTTTATGTATTTCAGAAGTTAATCTATTGTTCTCAATCTCCAATTTTTTATGGTTTCATTTTTCTCTAAGATTTGGGACCGAAGAGACGCCTGCTCAGCTGTTATAAAGTCAGTAGTAGCCGTAAAATTGTTCTCCAGCTCCTGTAGAGAAGTTTTAATGTCAGTTTTTACCATTTGACTAATGTCCGCTTGAATAGTGGCCCCGAACGTATTCATGAATGCAGACAAAGAACTTTGTAGTTTCTCATCTAGCATTATAGAGACTGATGTTTGTAGCTTATGGTCAAGTAGATCACTTATCTTTTTCATAGTGACGGGTTCACCATCAATGAGTTCAGGTTCGGGGAATGAGCCAGTTATTGGAGGTGAGTACAAATCATTGCCAGTATCCAAAAGACTGAACTCCATGGCTGGATTCGAATTAGCTTTTCCCTTCGGCATCTGGTGATCGTGAACCGGCGCACCACTGTACGACTTGAGACTACGGGTGCTAACATTGGAGCAGTTCGGGCATTTCCAAGATTTTTTAGTTAGAGTTTAGGGACGCAAACTGGTCTGATTTCACTCCCAAACACTCACCATGATATGTACCGGTGCACAATACGCACCGTAGAACGAATTTACTCTTAGGATTTATCGGTTTATCACATTTCGCGTTACAATGTACCCTTGTAAAATTTATTAGACAGTAGCGCCCTCTCTGTAAAATTCAGCACAACTTCAACTCAACTAGTACGTAAATCGATTTGTCGTAAAAGCGCTGTGGCAGTGTAGTGTAGTAATTAGATAGCTCATTAGTGCATAGATCGCGCTGCCGAGGTAAGCGCAACGAGCGTGAAGTAGTAATCGATGCGGTTCAGTGAAATGTAATGTAAAGTATAGATGGCATTGATAGTCTCGTCTTCGATTGATTTAGCTAACAATGACACAGCTGTTTTGATAAATAAAGTCGATTATGCACCCAACTTATCTGCAATAAAACTTGACGAGACGTCGAATCCTCTGCACAGAGACACTGAAAACAGCCCTGCGAGTTGTGATCGAAAAATCCAGCTCCGTTTATAAAGCACCACAATTGCGTTAGCTTAATGTTACTCGAGTATTCTGTTGATAATTTATCGAATCACTTCTGCACGGGTGAAATTATTTGTTTACAACATTCGCGCGCACTACGGCCACACCACAAAACAGCATTTAACTCTGCAGAACAACTTATTTAATTAAACATCCAAAACACGCAAATGAACGTTACGAAGCAGTTTACTCAACCATCCACCATCCTGAATTTTCCTTAAGAAATACATAAAAAAAAATGGTTACGTCAAGTTCAAGTAATTATTCTTTAATTCATATGCATATTTCAAAATGTTAATAACTATAATATAAAATATGTGGATTAATAGGATATATTAATTCAGTTTCCAAGTAGAATAGTTTCTGAGAAAATCAACTGTAATAAACAGATAGACCAAGGGATGTGTAAATAATCTTATAGGGGTTCCATTTATATTTTTAAGCAACCCTAAAATATTCCTAAAATACTTTTATTACTGCTTCCTTTTATTTACACTTTTACTAGAGTATGGTAAGGTAAGGATAACAAGGTAAGGTTACCTGAATGAACATATCAATGACAGAATACCGAGGTGGAATGCCGCTGTCTATGGCTTTGACGGTCAAGTTGATCCAAGAATATTGTTCGTGATCTATTTTATTGGCTACTACCACCTCTCCAGATTTATTTTCCATGTATACCAAATTCAGAAGTTCTGGTGGACCTGTTGTGAGAAAAAAAAATACATTAAGTATAAACATGACTACTGTTTTAGCATTGTTGCGATACTTCTTCTTGGGTTTCTTCATGAAGACAAATAATACTGCGGAGTATGTGGTAGATGATATATTGGTACTGTGCAGAGTGGCAAACGCCATAGAGCTGTCGTTTACATCTCATGTCTTATACTAATTCTTATGGCTATTTATATTGGAGATGTACATGACAAGTTCCCTTGCAGCGATGCGGACATTTCATTTGTAGATCGCGCACAAGGTTACGATTTGCTGTGTCCAGAGTAATATCTGGTACAACCATTATAATTTAAATTTAATTAAGAAAAACAAATTTAAAAGAAAGATCATCGTGTTTTAAATCTTTATTACAAGTTGTATCTTACACTTAAAAAGGCTTTTAGACTATCATAAAAAAATGTTGTAATAAATGGCATCTGATCATAGCTGTCCAACGAAAATTTTGTTCCAGTTCATTACTTCGAGGCCTGTGACTTGAGAGAATTCGTCAAGTGTGAAAAGATTTCATTTGCAAAAAATATTATTGAAGTGGAATTATTACAGTAATTTATAAGAAAAACATTTGATAACTTGTTTGCAAAACTTGTGATTTGATAATTTGATACTAATTTTGAAGTAAAAGTGCTTTTTCTCATGTGAGATGGCAAAAAAACATAGCAGATTTCGATTCATATGCACCACATTGTGAAATGGATCTCAGTGTCACAAAATAATAAGAGAAGAAATATGGCAATAAAGTAAATAAAATGATATACATCATTTCGTATTCAAGGTAAATATAAATAGCATCACCGTCAGAAGCTTTTACGTCGGTTTAATAATAAAATAAGTGTAAATAAACAAACAAGTGATGCTCGACGGTAAAGCTTACTATCATTGCTGGGAATTCTTTTCGGTTTCAAGAACAAACGATTGCTACGCCGAAACGGTTACGGCAGATCTTATCGAAATGTTTGTGAGAGTTACGATCCGGCTCGAAGGACCATACATAATTTTAATAAATACCTTCAATAGAATACGATATAGTCCGGTTCTTGTCTGCATCATCGGCTATAACAGTGGCTATGTTGACTCCGTTTTTAGAGTTCTCTGCGATAGAAGCTTTGTAGAACGGTTTACGGAATTTCGGATTGTTGTCGTTCTCGTCTCCTATCATTATAGTGAGGGTAGTTGTCGCAGTTTGTCGCGGACCGTTATCTATAGCCGCCATATCTTCAACAGTGAGTACTAATTTAACTATTTCCACTCTTTCTCTATCTACAAGACTGAAAATAAATGTCGAAATATTTTATGTTGTTTAGAGAATAGTTACAAGTATTTCTAAAGTTGACAATTTGAGTAAGCTATTTGATTGTTTCTTAACATTGAAAGAAGTTTAACAATTAAGAGTAACTCTGAAAAATATTTACAAAATATTAACAATGTAAATGGAGTTAAATTGGCTTTAAAATCTAGTCTTTATCTCTATAGTTCCAAACTGAAGGTTCAATGTTCGATTCCTAATCAAGTAAATTTAGACACACAACTATTGTAAATCAGCATAGATTCTGGATATCAGTAAGTGTTCTAAGATTAAGATAAAGATTTACGTATCTAAGCTCATGTCAAGCGTTACTAACTTTACTCTGTCTAGAGTAGCCAGAGAGGAATGGAATGCGAGGGAGTGATAGTTTTAGAACGCGCGGTGACCGCGAACGATCGCGCGACGACCGTGCGTCGAATGCGCGGCGGCCGCGCGGCCGTTGCGTGGTTGGGTCGTTCTTAGAAATTTGAATGTTGTTGCCTAGTGAATAGAGTTTACATTCGCTATTAATAAATACACGAGAACGTGAATCGTACGCCGGCCGCAAGAACATTTTCGCGTCGTCTAACTGCGCTGTAAAAGTTTGTGTGGTCTGTAAATTGGAAATGCATTAACTTACCGCACAACCCGAAGCGTTCCGTCTACAGCATTTAGATCCCATATACCTAAATAATCATAATCCATTAGCGGTACGGGTACCCCGTCCTCGTCTCGCGCTGTACTGCTATCCCTGTCTATCGCGTAACGGAGGACCGGCTGATCGTCAGGATCGTGTGCTTGAGCACGGTATATAGGTGTTCCCACCTAAATTATTACGAATAATACTGAATTAATTTGTTCATAGACTATTGGTAGTTTATTCTTTCTGATAAGTGTGAATTTATTTTAAAATGAATGAATATATCGTAGTTGGAAGTGTTACAACCATGATTATAATATTGGTGAATTCGAAAAGGACAAAATAAATTTTTAAAAGATTTGATAGGTATAGCTTATTGACGACCTCCGTGGGGCAACGGATAAGCGCGTCGGAAAGTAAACGGGGGTTGTGGGTTCGATTCCCGCCCCGAGTCTGGGTGTTTATGTATAATATGTATTTATTTACAAAAGAAAAGTATGTAAGTAGTATATCAGTTGTCTAGTATCCATAACACAAGCGCTGTGCTGCTTACATTGGGTCTAGATGGCGCTCTGTGACATGTCTGAGTATATTATTATATTATTATTATTATAGCTACAATACCTGTGTATTTTCCATAATGCTAATAATGCCTGGTTCAATAAACACTGGAACTTTGTTATTAACATCAACTATAGTGATATTGACGAGAACTGCGGCACTTAACTGTTGTTCCCCGATACCGCCATCTAGCGCCACCTGATTAAACCAAAACAGCATTATTTCGGGTACCTAAAATTTCTATATACTGCACAAATATTTGGAATTACAATTTCGAAACATATTCATTAATGATATACTAAAATCCTAACAATAAATAATTATACAAATCAGAGTCCGAGCGAAACTAGTTTTTATTCGATACAATTGTAACCGAATTTCAGTTTGATTTTATCTTATAATGCAAATAAACGAGTCAACATTTTTTGAGGGCACGACAGTGTTCTGTGATCTTATGTTGAATAAGAATACAATAACAAAAAAACATCACATTTGAATTTGGGACCTGTCATTTTCGCGCCATTCTTTGTTAAATATTCTTGCGATATTAAAATGGAGTAGGGTGATATAGAGAACCGAATTGCTGTGATAGCATTATACAAAATAAATGAAACTCTTCATCCCCTTGGTATTAGTAGAATGTTTGTGTACCGGGATATTAATAGGTATAATGAAATTTCCTCTGTCTGTGACAGAAAGGATCTGGCCGTCCTTTCTATTACATGTTTTATGTAATAGAAAAAAAACAATGTTTTCCTTGGTAACAATATTTATGGCAAGACTACGTATAATAGCAACTTGTCACTGACTGGTTCTGCTTTACCATATAATGTAAGTCCAAATATTTATTACTAAAAGTGGCGAAACGGTGTGAATTTGCTATGCTTAGATCCACGGTCCATCTTGAGTAGGAAATGGCTTAAAGTTATTTATAATTCAAAATAGAAATATCAAAAACCATTATTTTGTTTGCAGAATAAAAACTATAATAGATTACCATTTGAACTACTTATGCGATATTATATTAATATTAATTACTATTAGACTACCCTAAAGCAAAAAGGATGAAGTGTTATGATTAGAATAAATTGTAGTGATTGTTATGCATTTTACGTGCTACTTCTGGATTCCTAACCGTACGTACCACAGTGAGAGTGTACCGAGTGATTTTAGGATTGGTTTTGTCTGGATCCAGCGTGGAGCCGTTGGCGACAGATATGACCCCTGAGCGCGAGTCGATCACGAATTTGTCGCTCGCTCCGCGCTGTATGCGGTACACCACGCGGTTGTTCGGAGATGAGCCGTCGCTGTCCCGAGCCTTCACCTTTTGAGTTAAAACAAACATAGGTATGAAGAATTATTTCAAAAATCAACGAATTATTGAAGTTATACTGCTTTTGGCACGTAAGGTGAAAAAGATCAGAGTCTAATTACAACAGATAATCGAAGTAACATCATCGATGTAACATATCATGAAGTTAACAACGAAAGTTACGCGCGGAGATCTAACACAACGTGAAGTTAGCAACGAAGAGAGTTTATTTTATTTATATGCGACCAGGTTTTAATATACTTTTATATTTCATTAATTTCAAGCGGCCAGTTTTAATTTTCCATTCACGCCAAAGAATTGTAACTTCTTACGTGCGTACATAAATACACACGTGCTTCTATATTGTATAAATAATAATATATATTGTATAAATTCAGGTGCTACTTTGCGGAGACGGTGCTAGCTATTTAGGTGAGACTGATATCGGAAATTTCCTGTTAATATTTGTAGACAGGCAAAACACGTGTCGAGTAATATGTTTAAGATTTTGGGCGAAAGAGATACAAATATAAGAATGCATCACATCATTACTTCAGAGTTATTTTATAGTGACATCTGTAGCTAATATCAATATTACAATCTACTAGCTGTACTGTAACAGTACAATAAACAGTGGGACCTCAAAATTCTATGAAATGGCGCTAAAATCGCTTTTTGGAAAAACAGTATATTTGGAAATAAAACATTATCTAAATACAAAATTTTAACCAAATCTTTACAGCCGGTATCGAGAACTGAGAATATAATATAGGTGTATAATGTATATTAAAAATACTTGTTTAATAATAAGCATTGCTAACTAGCTTTTGCCCACAATTTCTTATTCGTAAACTGTGGAGCATAATGTCTATTCAGATTATTTTTAAAGTTCAGGGGCACCTAGATAGTGCCTTATAAAAGTAGTTATAGGAGGGGTAGTTGTTAGGAAACTAAACCACAAATTTCAAACAGTGTAATCTGTATTGAAATCCATTCAATTCAATGAAAAAACGAACACAAAAACTTTAAAATAAGAACTAGACGATCCTTAAAAACGGTTCCAATAAAATTAATACACACATCAAAAAAGTCTAAGTAACACGCATCATTTACAGAAACTGCATGTTTTATTAATTGATACTTTATTTTTTTCTTAGAGAAGTAGATTTATATACAATATTTTTTGTTCTTGGAAATCTAACTGGCTGATTTTAAAAATAGAACCTTTTCGGTTATTTCGTTTGTTGTTTATTTTTATTAAAATAAAAGCTAATTATTTTTTCCCGATTTTATGTGTTTTCGTTGCTTGATAAATTTGATATTTATCGCACTTTTATCACTTTGAGATATACAGTTTTTGAAAAAATTGAGTGGTAAGTCATTTTTTATGTTATGGAGCGACGCCATTTGACTGCTGATGAAATGCAGAGCTGTAGGAATGCTACAAGCGGGAAGAAATCAGTCACAGGTGTCTCGGCATTTTGGTGTCAATAGGAGCGTGTTTTGTCGTCTTTGGCAGTGTTACGTTAATATAGGGAATCCTGCTGAGCAGCACCTAGGACGCGGAAAAAGTACAACTGCTCGACAGGACCGACACATACAACTGACTGCAAGACGTCAGCCAATGTTAACCGCCTGGGAGATAGGTTTAAAGCTACAATTCTCAAGCGGTGTTGATGTTAGGCACCAAACCGTGAGAAATAGGCTGCATGATTACGGCCTACGAGCACGACGCCCAATTAGGTGACCACATATACGCCATGGGAAACGCGCCCGTCGAAACGAATGGTGTAGGGAACACTTGATATGGACCCAGGAGCCATAGGATAAAATTTTATTTTGTGATGAGCCCCAGTTTGGATTAAGGCCTAATACGAGAAGGGTAAGACTGTATCGTCGTCCCGGAAATGCTGAACGGCTGAGATTCGTCCAGAAAGTGCACCCTTGCAGTGACTCCACAGTGATGGTATGGGTGGGTATTATGAAGAACAGACGAACTGAGCTCGTTTTTGTAGATGGCAATATGAACGCTGAAAGTTACGTTGAAGATGTCCTCGGGCCTTATGTTCACCCATTTGCACAAAGTCTTGGCTCAGATTTCACGCTGATGCACGACAATGCGCGTTCGCACACTGCTCGGTGGACCAGAGAGTACTTGGCAATGGATAACATCCGGGTATTGCCGTGGCCTGCACATTCGCCAGATCTCAATCCCATCGAGCGCGCATGGGACATGCTCCAGAGACGTGTTCTAGAGAACCTGGACGGAGTGTCGACAAGCCAACAACTGAAAGACTTGTTAAAATTCCATTGGGACCGATTGCCGCAGAATCAGATAAACAATCTTATAAATTCAATGAAAAATCGCTGCCGACAAGTTTTAAACAACAGAGGCGCACACACTTTGTATTGAATTACCAAATAATTAAAAAAATGTCGTTATTTAAGTTTGTAAAACATGAAAAGTTTAATTTCGTTTTAACTTTATTTTGTACTATATATGTCACAGTACACATATTGTTAATTACTGTGATTAAATGAACAATTGAATGTAGGATTTTGTTGCTTTAGTCACTAATGCGTCGAAAAATGCTTAGCTATATATATAAATATATTAATAGTTTTTAACAGAAGTCATATTCCCTACTGCTCCTGTGTAAAAGATTTAGTCCTGATTGTTGATGAAACTCTGAGTTGGAGGCCCTTGGTGGTGGAGATCAGTTGTAAAGTAACCGTCACTCTCAGAAACTTATATCGCTTTAAGAACTTCTTAATAATAATGCCTCCTTAATAACTGCATTCGTTTCATTTTTGGACTGCGCAAATACGATCACATATCTCAATATCGTCGACATCTTAAATGGCTAACTATACGTCAGCGTCGTAACCTACGGATTCTTTGCACGCTTTATTCCATTTTAAATGATCCACTAGCGCCAGAATGCCTAAAATCAAGATTTTGACTTCGGAGAACATTCCATGATTGTAATCTTCGCTCATCTGACGGCTCTATATGCCTGCTCATCGAACTAGCTTCATGTCTGATTCGTTTGTTGTTCAAGCTATCAGAATCTGGAATGCCCTTCCCCTTGACATCATGAATGCTCCGAGCAAGTCAACTTTTAAGATGAAAGTTAAAGACCATCTAGCTCAAACTGATCAGCTGATTATTATTGTCTGTTATATTTGTTATGTTGTAATGTATGGTTATGTTGTATCGTAATCTTATTTATTATACTATCTTTTTCAATTTTTTTTTGCACTTGGGTGTGTACTGGTATGTATACATAAATATGTGTGGAGGGTTTGTTGTGTATATGTGTATTTGTATGTATGTATATGTGTATGTATGTGTGTATATGTGCGTATATATATGTGTATGATTATCTATATGTATGGTGTATACGTATTGTAGTTATTGTTCGGTGACTTTATTGTACCGCTACTTATTTCTCTGACAGTAAAGCTCAGGTTGACTGGTAGAGAATGCCATTAGGCATTAAGTCCGCCTATTGTATACATTATGTACAATGAAGAATAAATAAATAAATAAATATTACAATAGTAAAAATCGTTCAAAAGTTGAAAATCGTACATGTTGCTTAGACTTTTTTAATGTGTGTAGTATGTAACATTGATTCTTGCCCCTCGGCCCTTGGCCCTTTCTGTACACAGTGTGAAGATATATTACATAACATTACCTCTATGACACTAGTGGCGGGCGGCAAGTCTTCTGGTATAGCTCGTTTGTAAAGTAGCTGTGTGAACCTCGGTGAATGATCGTTCACATCTTGAACGTAAATTGTGACGGGCACTGTGGACGACAGAGGCGGTGTACCGAAGTCTCGTGCTTTTACCTGAGGATTTATTATAACGCAATAACAGTTGCCTCCAGACTTGGAAAGGTAGTATGAGTGGTATGATATCACATACCATACCACTCATACTACCTTTGAAATGTCTGGTTTACCTAGGCGAAAATGTGTGAGGAGAATGATGAGATTTGAGGAAGCGAAAGAAGTATGTAAGGATCGCGAAGCTTGGCGTTCCGTCCCTACCTCGTTAGGGATACATCGTGAAGATATGTATGACAATATAATAAATTGTTGTAATTGTTCTTAAAGTATTAAAATATTAATTCCAAAAGACTTTAGTCTTTAGTAAGTGATTAGGGAATTGATATAATCTATCATCACACCGTAGTTGCATCTTTCAAACAGCGTTATTCACTAATTACAAGCTGACAGTTCACTAGTCGAGCTATGAGCATAGAATAATTAATTACTTGCCTACAATAAGTATGAAATCTAACATTTTTGTGTTTTAAGAATTATTATTTTATTTTTGAGTTAGCAATAAACTTCATTAATTACTAGCGTACAATAACGGCGCAGTTAAATGGCACGGAAATGTTCTTGCAGCCGCCGCGCGGTTGCCATTCTCATGTATTTATTAATGGCGAATGTGAACTGTATTCACTAGGCAACAACATACAAATTTCTGGGAATTACCTACGCCGGCGCGCGGGCACCGTGCGAATTCAGCGCGCCAACGTGCGGTCGTATGCGATAACTGTGTGTTCTAAAACTATCCCCCATCGCATTCCATTCCTCTCCAGCTTCAGATTGGACAGATTGGAGTTACTTACGCATGACATGGAGGGTAGGTATGTAAATATATAGTGTATTTTGCTCTATTTTGCGGCTTCCGCTTAGCGACCGTGCGGGGACCGTTTTTGTCTTTTGAATTATTATTTTATTTTTTAGTGAGCAATAAAATTTAGTCTTTCTGGTATAATGGTAATAAAATAAAGTTACTTACAATTAAGTGTATTGGTCTTATATTGCTGTTATCACCGGGTATCTGTTCGAAGTCTAGTCCCGTCACAGGAGTGATGATTCCCAAGTTGGGATCAATGGAGAAGTTGTTTTTGTAATCACCGCCCACTATTGAATATTCTATGTGACTATTTTTTGTACCTATGAAGAAAAAGTTTAAATTTAATGACATCTTTGCACGATTTTGCAATATGTTATTACTATTACTTATTAATGAAGTTAATCTCGTAACAAAGTCATTAGCATAGAAATATTTAAATATGGTATTTTGGAACTGGCATGTTTTGTTATATACATTAAATTAATAATACAAAAAACATAAAATTATTAATCAACTGTAAAAAATTGGAAATACATCAAAAATTATTAAAAATACACGAATTATTGGCTTAAAAACTTCAGTAGTGTGGTTGCAGTGGGGATAAGCTAGAATTCTGAGGGAGATGACGCTACCGAATCCTGATGTCACAAGCTTGTCACAGGTTATCACTAGTGGCGGAAACAAAGCTTATCTCCCTATTGAACTTATCTTGTATTTTAATTCTATTACTAGTTGTAGTGCAGATCTAGTTAATGTATCACATATTATTGGTTTTTTTATTAAAAATTTACCCCTAAAGGGGTGAAAAGGGGGATGAAACTTTATAGGGGAAATGTCAAACCGCTGAACCGATTATGATGAAATTTGGTACAGAGATAGTATGTGACCGAAAACAAACACAGGATACTTTGTTTTTAAAAAAATGACATGTGGTTTTTTTATATATTGGACGTCATAAATAAAATATGGCGGATGTTCCATAATAGGAAACAACTTTTTGTTCCACACCAAGAATATGATAATAGAATAGAAAAGAATATATGGCGGATGCTCCGTGGTAGGAAATAACTATTTCAAGACCTCCAACAATATGGGTATCAAATGAAATGGAATATGCAAGGAAAGGTTTCTGTATATGTAACGTCATCGTAAATCCAATATGGCGGATATTTCATTACAGGAAATAATTTTTTTTATCAACACCAACAATATGGGTATCAAATGAAATGGAATACGCAGGGATAGGTTTCTGTATATGTGACATCATCATAAATCCAATATGGATGTGCCATAATAGGAAGTTTTTGTTTGTTCAACACAAATAATATGGGTATCAATTGAAAGGGAATACGCGAGGGAATATTTTTGTACATGTGACGTCATCATAAATCTAACATGGCGGATGTTCCATAATAGGAAATAACTTTTAACAACAACAACAATAAGGATATTAAATGAAATTGAATACGCAGGGTAAGGTTGACGTCATCAAAAATCCAATATGGCGGATACTCCGTGGTAGGAAAACCTTTTTTCAAGATCTCCAACAATATGGGTATCAAATGATACACAGGGGTTACTGTATATTTGACGTCATCATAAATTCAATATGGCGGATGTACCCCGATAGAAAGTAACTTTTTTTAAGACTTCCTCTAACAATATAGGTATTTCGGGTAACCTCAGTAACCCGGAGAAGTTACGGAAAAATTTCCCACGCGGACGAAGTTGCGGGTACAGCTATATAATATACATGCTAGCATGTTAAGGATTAAACACAATATTATAATAATAAAGGTCTTTGAGTCATGAGATTAATAACTCTAATTTCAATTGGTTTCAGAAAGTTTATGAGCCTAAATAGATAATTACAGTTTTTTTTGTAGCTTATAACCTCTCTATGAATATTGAAAACCATTACCATTTAAATCAATATCTCTGGCTTCAAGGACCAATGGATTTTCAAAATGCTTTTCATTTTCTAGTAATCTCGCTTCATACTTATTTGCTAAGAACATTGGTGCATTGTCATTCACATCTTCAATGTTTATTACGAGCTGTGCTGTGTTCCTGTTGCCTTTACCCAGATCGTCTCTCGCTTCAACAGTAAGGTAATGACGAGAGACCAGTTCGCGGTCGAAATTATCACCTCCAGCTTGTTTGATGGTGATAACACCTGATATCGGGTTTAGGTGTAACCTATAAAGTTTTATATTATCAAATAGGTTTTATAACATAATTTTATTTTCTGTAACATTACATAATCAAGATAACAAATGGCATCAAACTTAATGTTTCATACATAAAAATGAACCTATAAATTTGAAAATAAAGTTTTACCTGTATATTGTATTTTAACTATATATTGTATTTAAATTTTAAACTTTCGGGAACGGAAAATTAAAGCATTATCTTTCATTTTGGTTCGACGTTTCGGCGGAGTTACATTCGCTGTGGTCTTAAGCAAACTGTCGCAGCAAGTTTCACTCCATAACCGATGCAGAAGACGTCAAGCCAAAATAAAAGGTAATCGCGTTCGTCACCTATACTGTGATTTTTTTCTTACAGATTATTGTTATAATGTTATACACTTAATACACTAAATACACTAACAGATTTGCAACGCTCCCACTAAGATGTGTATATCTAATTCCCCTGGTGCCATAGTTGTCAGAATCCTGATCCAGAGCTTGCACCCATGCGACCGTGGTACCAACACCGCAATTTTCTGGTATCGTTACTGTATATAAAGTTTCAGTGAACTCAGGAAAATTATCATTCTCATCCTTTATATGCACCATTATTGGTACTACACTGAAAATAAAAATGTTTTATAGTGTAATGAACACGAAACATCAAACAAGTGTCAGCTCGATTTGCATATACAAATATATTTCCACATGAAATTTATAAAATGTCAGATTTATAAGATCTATAAGACTTAGGATTTTCGTTATGATTCCTGTAAAATTTCTGTAGGCAAGGCTTCATATTTCCTGAAATTTTTAAAATACCATTAGCCCAATTAGTTTCAGAATTAGGGAACGGTCAAATCGAGTTAAAGTTTGCCCCTTAGTCCCTTTTTAGATCCTCCTAAAAATATGTAGGTTAATAAAGCGAATCACTATGCTTTGAAATATCAACAGTGACAGACAGACAGACAGACAGTCAGACGAACGGCGCATTAATGGACGATCGGGCTCTACTCCACTTCGATCGGATGCAACACCGACGTGCACTTTAACCACCTGTTATGACACGCGGGATACACTGCATCCTTATTCTCTGTACCGGGCTATAGCGCTAAAAATTACTATAACCTAAGTTAGTTATCTTTTATAGAATTGAGCGCTATTATTATTATTACAAACTAGCGACCCGCCTCGGCTTCGCTACGGTGGGATGCCGAATGTTTCCAACATACCTAATATTTTTGAATTGAGATTTTCATACAAAAATATCATCCAAATTTCAGACTTTCTGTGGACTTTCCCAGTTTTTTTTCATATAAACCTAATCCTCATAATTACGAACACAACAAAAAAGAAATCAGCCAAATCGATCGAGCCATTCTCAAGCGATGCTCCGCCATACATCAGGCAATTGATTTTTATTTATATATAATTAAACTTATTTCAAGTCATACCTCATTTTAGGGTCTTTGGCAACAATTTCTTTGGCGACTAGACTGAAGTTCATTACAGTAACCTTCTCATAATCCAAGAACGATGGATCATTTACTCTTATCAGAAAAGAAGCTTCATTGATGCCTTTGAAAGGCGTGACATCGAATATACCGTCATCTCCTCGCAAATATAGTTCGAATGTACCGTTTTTACCCTGAAATAATTTTAATATCTTACTGAATGTTGATGAAATTTTATTGTATGCGCGTAATAAAAATTAAGACAAAATATTTTACAATATCCTTAATTTTACATATTATCATGTATCAACGAAAGTTATCATTTATATTAAAATATTTACAACTACAAAGTAAACAATGCCGTATTGCTACGTGAAATAAAAAATGTTATTACAATAATTAAATAAATACATTTAAATTAAATTATTTAAAATGTTAGTATTATATACCTTCGGCTTTGATAGTTTTCATGTACTTTAAGTGCATAGTACATATTATGTATAGCAATACTACAGATTAATTACTGGTAGTTAATAATACTTTACGCTAGTAACTAAAATCTGTACTAATGCCCCGAACCTACGGGTTAGGAGGGAGCGAACAATAATCATGTGCTTAAATGTGCTTAATATCCCAACTTAGGGGTTAGGAGGGAGCGAAGATAACCATTTAAGACGAATTTGTGTAAGTAGGAGTAGAATTTTGTATATTTAAAATACATATTATAAATATACAATACATACAAATTATGTTTAACTAGTAGCAGGGAACACAGAAAACAATAATTTAAAAGAAAAACGTACAACAAAATCAAGATACTACAAAAATTGAGGTTATAATAATATGTATCATAACAAAGTAAATCAAAGTAATTTTATGTAGAAGTCGCCTATAAATCAATAATGTTTCCCTAACGTATCCCTAACGGGGTTGTCAGAGAGGACGGAGCGTCAAGCGTCGCGGTCTTTACATACTTCTTTCGCTTCCTCAAATCTCATCATTCTCCTCAAAGAATGATGAGATCGAATGATGAGAGAATCGCAAACCTAGGCGAAAATGTGTGAGTACATTTTCACCTAGGTTTGCGAGTGCTTTGACATTTCCGTCAGCTAGCACTCTGGCTATTTGATCTTCGTAAATCAGCTTTGGTCTTCCTGGGCTTATGCAATCGCTCACTTTCGCTCTGTAGATTTTCTTCGTCAGTCTTTCATTACTCATTCTTTCTATGTGCCCGAACCGCATAAGCATTCCTTTCTTCATTTTGACGATTTACAACTTTCTTGTTTGATGTAACTAGAAAGTTTTATTTCAGTTTAGATTAGGTGATATTGTAAAATCTACCAAGCCTCCTGAATACAACGAACAAAATACTTTGTAGCCGTGTGTTGACTGCGCGATATAAAACATCCAAATATGATGTGGTTAGAGCTTCATATAGCCTCAATCAATCGACGGGAAGATCAATAAATAGCGTAACACCGGATCGCGTCAGACGGGGTAGCTTAAGTCGAGGCGTCAATATAATATTATAGTATATTAATATAATAGCAATAAATAAAATATGAATAATGAAGCACCTACCTGGTCATAATCAAACACTTCAGGTAAAGCGTCTTGTAGAAATGTAATTGGAGTATTTTGTTGGGCATTTTCTAATACTTCCCCTATATACCTTTCGCTGCGAAACCTTGGAGTCTCATCGTTAACGTCAGTTACAATTACGGTCACTTCAGTTGTTACACTAGGCATAGGGGAAACAACCCGGGACTCCTCTGTAGCCTATAAAAAATAAACTGGATTGCAACAGAAACAATTATACGTAAGGAAATAGTTTTACCATTAAGATTTAAATTAAAAGTGCCTAAAAATTATTACACGTTTTCCAACGAAATTGTTACTGTTGTTATTTCAGGGTGGCTAGTGTTAGATCGCAATTATATATTAAAATATGTATTGGAAATCTATAACAATATTTAAACCAAATAAGTACATTATTTATAAAAAATAATGCACATAAAATTAACATAAGAAATTCAAATCTATATTTTGTTCTACTTACATTGACTGTTTTATTAATCTCAGTTTTCACTATATGGACTAAGCTCTAGACCATAGGTGAAGGTGATGAGAGCAAGGTGTTTGTTAAGTTAAGAGTTAGAGTTGTTAAGGAGTTACATTATAAATATATACTATAAAATATTACATATTTATTATAATTTTAAAAAATATAAACAATATTAATATTAGTGACAAATAAAGAAAAATCTATACATTTAATAAAATCGTAGACTTTTTTCGTTTGTAAGCGCAGGCCGCGAATACCATTTATTTGAATTCAAAATCTAATTTCTGACAAATATGAACCTGCTATCTGACTAAAATATATTGTTTATTTTATCGAAATCGATTAAATACAAATTCTTAGAAACCTCACAATGCAACACGTCGCCGGGAGGAAGTGCTTTTTTCCCACCTATCACGTATGTACAATGAAAATATATATTTGGAAATAATACTGAAACAGCGTTTTGAATAAATCAAAATAAATAAAAAATTATCTATATCAATACTTATAATCCATACTAATTTTATAAATGCGAAAGTCTGTCTGTCTGTCTGGTACGTTTTCACGGTTAAACCGCCGGATCGATTTTGATGCAATTTGGCATGGAGATAGTTTGACACCAGGGGACGGACATAGGCTACATTTTTTTTTTAAATATGATACCTAAAGGAGTGGAAAGGGAGATGAAACTTTATACGGGAAATGCTAAAACGCTGAGCCGATTATGATGAAATTTGGTACAGAGATAGTATGTGTTCGAAAACAAATGTACGTTATTTTGTTTTTCAAAAAATGCCATGTGGTTTTTGTATACAATATAACGTCATCATATATATCCGATAAGGCGGATGCTCCGCGATAGGCAGTAACTTTTTTTAAGACTTCCATTAATAAAGGGTATCAATTAAAAAGGAATACACAGGAGGTTTCTGTATATGTATATGACGTCATCATAATTCCAATATCAACTGCTCCACATAAAATAATTTTTTGTTCAACACCAACAATATGGGTACCATTAGAATTGGAATACGTAGGGGAAGGTTTCTGTATATGTGACGTCAGCATAAATTCAATATGGTCGATGCTCCCCGATATGAAGTATTTTTTTGTTTAAGACCTCCGGCAGAATGGGTATCGAATGTAAGGGGATACATAGGAGAAGGTTTCTGTATATTATGTGACGCGCGGCATTGCAATTGCGACACATGCTGAGTACTCGGCGGAAATTAATTTTCTGAATAGTGATAATGGGTGATAATTTTGAGGTTCCTCGGGGAGCTAATTATGACAAAGACGTCTATTTTTAAATCCCAGATAGGGCATATTGATTTTTTGAATGATATAACATGGCTATCATTTTCGAGGTTTCTCCGAGTACTGATTACAAATGTGACGTCTAGTGACGCTCGGCATTGCAATTGCGACACATGCTGAGTACTCGGCGGAAATTAATTTTCTGAATAGTGATAATGGGTGATAATTTTGAGGTTCCTTGGGGAGCTAATTATGACAAAGACGTCTATTTTGAAATCCCAGATAGGGCATATTGATTTTTTGAATGATATGACATGGCTATCATTCTCGAGGTTACTCCGAGTACTGATTACAAATGTGACGTCTATTTTCAAATCTGAGATGGTAGACATTACTTTTTCCAATAAATTGATATGTGCGTTATTTTTTAGGTTTCTAGGGGTGTACATTAAAAAAATGACGTTGATTTTAAAATCCGAGATGGAGGACATTATTTTTATAGTAAAATTATATGGGTGTCATTTTTGAAGTTGCTCCCGGTGCAGATTACGAAAATAACATATATTTTTAAATCCAAAATGTACATTAAAATATACATTGTATGATATAGGTATTAAAACCATACTATCATATCCATATTTTCATACTAAAAAGAATTATCCATGCAAAAGTATGTCTGTCTACCTGTTAAGCTGTCAGACCGATTTAGATGAAATTTGGCAAGGAGATAGGTTGAAGCCAGGAGACGAACATAAAAAATATTTTTTATCAAAAATCTATCCCTAACGGGATGGAAAAGGGGGTTAAAACTTAGTATGGAAAGTGCTAAACCGGTGAATCGATTACGAGGTTTAGGACAGTTTTAGACTTTTTTTAAAGAAAAAGGCAGGCTACTTTTATGAAAAATCTAGCCATAAAATGGTTAAAAGGTAATATTAACACGGAAAAGATACGGAAATATTTTCCACGCGGACCAAGTCGTAGGTACAGCTAGTTTTTAATACATTCTTTAAAGAATAGGCAAGTATAATAAATTAATAAAAAATTAATTTAATCTAAAAAGCATACTAATCTTGCATGCTATTGTAGTTGGTGTTGATGACTATGCCACTCATTTGCAAATAAAACACAACAATGAAACATACAATCCAAAACAAGAACTAGTGCATACAATTTTAAAATAAATTCTGAAATAATTTTATACATTACCAATATTTCCAATATGTAAGCTCCATTACTGTTATTTGGGTCTTCTCTGTCCAGTTCATTGACAGTGTAAACAGTTCCAGAGCTGCTATCAATATCAAAATGATCTTCGCCACCTGATATGATACTGTATGAAATACGATTGTTAATGCCCCTATCACCATCAATAGCTCGCACTGGAATATGAAACATAAAGTTTTTTTTAATTTGAAACGATGGCTTATGCACTTCACTCTAGACTTGTGTGCTTATGAATAACACTGGTCTATTGTCATTATCGCTGTGTTAGGAAATACCACCAAGTCCTGTAGTCAAAAACTGCAGAATAATCTTTGGAGTGACATGTAGAATCTTCACTTGACACAGGAAATACTGGCCTATGCAGGTGCGAACAGTATGTATCAGTGGCCCACAATCACGAATGTACTTAGGCGTTTCTTCCGCCTCTTGGCAGAGAGCTTTATAACGGACGTGTTCTTAATTCTATCTCAAGATTAATCTATATCCATGATGTGATAAATCCCTAAAATCTTTAGCTAACTTCCGCTCAAACTAGTTTGAGCGGAAGTTAGCTAAAGATTTTAGGGATTTATCGCATGCGATGGATTTCCGCAAAGTAACGCCTGAATCTCTACAATATATCCATGATATTTTTGAGCTGCGTAATATAAAAATTTAAAATAAGACATCCAACTAATTTGAGCGGAAGATAGCTAAAGATTTTAGGGATTTATCGCATGCGATGGATTTCCGCAAAGTAACGCCTGAATCTATACAATATATCCATGATATTTTTGAGCTGCGTAATATAAAAATTTAAAATAAGACATCCCATATATGAATTTTATTGAGGGGCGGCTGATAAGTTGACCTAAGGTAATTAGCGATTACTCATCATCTCCTTAATGATAACAATAGTTGTGTGACTTATTGTTAGTATAAATAACACGCATTTTTTTATTTGGTTGATCCCTGGAACAAGCAACAAAATCACGTCAACGGAAACAAGAAATTCTCGCAATTTGGAGCACCACTCTTTGAATCAATTCCTTGTTAAAAAAGGAAATACGCCAATAGACATTTTCGATGAGATGTCATCAGTTATTCAGGATTTTGCACCTTCATATACGATGCAAAAAACCTTCAAATACGATGTAAAAAAAATGGGATCGCTTATTTCAACAAGGAAGACGATACCTGTGAAGACGATAGCCGCCCGGGCCACCCAGTGACGGTCGTGACGGAAAAAAATGACAAAAACGCGAAAAATTAGTACTGGCCTATCAAACGAATAAATTGTGGCCGATAGTAGAAGAAGTACAAATTAGTATAGAACAAGTTGGAGAGTTTTTACATGAACATTTGCACATGAAAAAAATTAGTATGCATTGGGTATCACGAATGCTCACAGAAGTGACGATTGGAGAGTTGTAGATTTTTTGGAGACATGGAGTTGTGACTGTTGATGAAACCTGGATTCGCCAGTATGATCCCGAGTCCAAGCAAGAATCGATGCAGTTGATAAAAAAGAGAGAAAGGCCACCAAATAAATTCAAAATAGAAAAGTAGGCATCGAAGATTATGGCTCATTTTCTGGAAGAGTGAGGGAATTTAATTAATTGATTACTTGCTTAAATAAAATGAACGTCAATATTAATGTTACGCTAATTTATTGCTTTATTGGGTTAGGCACGTAAGGCAGTCCTACCTACAGAAGACACGTGGCAAGTAGGCACGCGAGAGTGCTATATAGAAATTGTCTTTCTAGAAGACAATTTGCCCATTCGCACAGCTCAGATTGCGCGAGGGTTTTTTTTTTACTAAATAAGCATTTATTTCAACAATTCCATATATTGCATAATAGCGTAGATACTTGGGACATAAAACTACAGCAATTTTACATCACAATATCCACTACAAACAATTTACGAATAATTAAAATAAACGCCCAACTGCTCCCTATAAAATTCTGCTAAAAAACCTTCAGGCATAGATGTCATGTACTCTGTGTGTTGAAAGCTACAAGAAGGCTACAAGATTCACAGAAATTGATCACCCACCCTACAGTCTGGACCTGGCTCCCGGTGACTTTTTCCTTTTTCCAATTTAAAAAAGGAGTTAACTACGGGAATGTAGATTTTTGGACGACAGTGAGACAAGAGAATTCAAAAGAACATTTTTTAGTGGAATAAAGACCTTATATTCACGATGTGAAAAATGTATTTTACTTGAGAGGCATTACACTGAAAAAAAACATAAAATTATAATTTTCATTCGTTAAGTATCTTAGGCCGTGAACTTATCAGTCGCCCTTTGTATTTTTAAACTAGTCTCCAAACAATGTCATTATTATTGTCATTATCATTGTATTGTGTGAGATTGTGAACTGTGAATTGGTATTTTAGAAAGTTGTAAAAAAAAAAGTTAGCTTCAGGAACTAACCACCAAAAAGACATACAATAAAAATATAATTTACTAGTAGAAGGACTGAACGAAATCACAAAAAAGACAAACTGCATAATCAGCCAAAAAGACAAAATAGGTATAGAAGCAAGAAAATTGATGGAATACGGAAAACCATTATTAGAAAATAGGGAAAGAAATAGAAAAGAAATAGCAAATATAAGTAAACAAATAACAGTTGAGATAAGAAAACACAAAAAAGAAACTAGAAGAAAGTTACTCCAACATCACATAGAAAAAACTGGAGGAACAAAGAAAGCTCTCAAGCAACTTAAAGAAAGTAAGCCTTGGATACCAAGTGTGAAGGATAAGGAAAAGAAAAAAACAACCAACAGAACCCATGTCACAGAAATAGCAACACAGCTTTACAGAAACCTTTACAAAGATACAGAAAAAAAAAGACAAATATCAGGACTCCTTAATCGAGGAAGAAGAATCAACCCCAGTCATACTATCAAGCGAAATCCAAAAAGCAGTTATGTCACAAAAGAACTGCAAAGCACCAGGTGAAGACCAAATAGCAAATGAAGTCATCAAAGGATGTTTAGAATCTATAGTCCACCTCACTACAAAGTTATTCAATGAAATCTTAGAAAAGGAGAAGATACCAGAACAATGATCAAAATCCACAATTGTTTTACTGCACAAGAAAGGCGACAAAGATGAAATGAATAACTACAGACCAATAAGTCTAATACCTAATCCATACAAAATCTTTGCGAAAGTTATCCTTAACAGAATTAGCAATAATTTAGAAGAGAATCAACTGAAAGAACAGGCCGGGTTCAGAAGTGACTATTCTACTCTAGACCATATACATACCATAAGACAAATAGTGCAGAAATATAACGAATATAACAAAATATATTATTTAGCCTTTATCGATTATAACAAGGCATTCGACTCCATAAAGCATAAATATATATGGGAAGCCTTAAGAAACCAAGGTGTTCCAATAAAATATATAAGGATTATCAAAAAAATATATAAAAACCCCACAGCTAAGATACAAACAGAAAAAGTTGGAGAAGAATTTGATATTGAAAAAGGTGTTAGACAAGGAGACCCGCTATCACCCAAGCTGTTCTCAGCTGTTCTGGAACATATATTTAGAAAACTAAACTGGGACGCTTATGGAATAAACATAAATGGAGAAAAATTACATCATTTCAGATTTGCAGACGATCTGATTATTTTAGAGGAAACACAGGAAACTCTCCATACTATGATACAACAACTAGCAGACAAGAGCGAAGAAGTGGGCCTGGCAATGAATATAAATAAAACAAAATTAAAGACAAATGGAATACAGAGTATGATTAAGATAAATAACAACACTATAGAATAGATTATGTAAGTCAATATATATATTTAGGACAAATAATCTCACCCGAAGACCAAATACAGAAAGAAATAGAAACAAGAATAAACAACTCATGGAAAAGATATTGGTCACTCAAAGAAATAATGAAAAATCCTCAGTTTGCAATGAAAGACAAAGAGAAATTATTTAACACTTGCATATTGCCATGCATGTTATATGGCTGCCAGACATGGGCATTAACAGAGAAACAAAGAAAAGCTCTACAAATATGTCAGAACAGGATGGAGAGAAGTATGCTGAGTATCAAACTGAAAGACAGAATAAAACTGACCGATATAAGAGCTAGAACAGGTGTCACAGATGTGACATACATGGTGAGGAAATTGAAATGGAAGTGGACAGGACATACAATACGAAGCAGAAAAACAAATGGGCTAAGGACGTCACTGTATGGTATCCTCGGGATGGGAAAAGGAGACGGGGAAGACAAAGGAAAAGATGGGAGGATGAGATAAAAGTAGCTGCAGGACCAACATGGAGTAGGAAGGCCATGGATAAACAGCTTTGGAAAACCCTAGGGGAGGCCTTTGCCAAAGGGCAAGCAGATTAGATTAAGAAATAAGTAAAATTTTAGTTATAGTTTTAAATCTGAATAAAGGTTTATTTTATTTATTTATTTATTTATTTATTCTCGAAAGTTGACAGATATACTAGCGCCACTTCAATGAGTGCATTGGCGAGTTGAACTTTTTGATGTTTTGCTCTCAATCTAATGTAAATAAATCTAAATGAAACAAGTTTTATTTAACATAATTATATCAGAAGTAAAAATACACTAAAATGTGATGTCGACTGAGATGTTCACTCTTAAAGTGATCCCTAACAAACTCACATTCAAGGTTACTTCACTTCGGTCCTAGCAGAGGTATGTTTGGTTTAGAGAATTCCTGTTGAAGGCCAAGTAAGTTTGAATGTGAAACAATGTGAATTGTCGAGTGAGTCTCGCTTAGGCGATTCGAGTTTTTACAGAATTGCATAGCCGAACTCCTAAAAATATATCGAATTTGATAGACCAAAATAAATATCGAAAATCGATATATCGAGATTAAAACTATCGACGATATATATCTATTATATTTTATAAAAATATCGTTATTTTGATACATCGATATTTTTTGCCCAATTCTAACTAAAAGTATCTAGTACCTATACTTAAGTACTAGATCTATACTTAAGTACTTGAACTAAACCTCTAAACTACCTCTTAGCCTCACCTTGTAACACGGAAGTTCCAATTGGGACATCTTCACTTATTCTTGTCACTGGAGATGCTACCACGAATTCAGGGGGCTGGTCTTCCACGTCCTGTACTTTTACTAATATAGCTGCTGTACCAGTATTTATCCTTCCTTGGTTAGCCCTATCTACGGCAAGTACGCGAAGTTGATATAAGGATTTTCGCTCATAATCCAACCTATTTGTTAGCCGAATGACTCCTTTTCCATTTACAGTTTGTATGGCAAAATTATCTACGTCTCCATCTAGCTCTTGTAGATGATATAAAACCTAAAATAATATTAAATTATTAACAATTCAAATTAAGGTAAATAAAAGAACGTAAATTACATTTGACATTGACGTTGAATATTTTTTATTTTATTTATTGTTCTTAAGGCATTGGTAACAAGACCATCAACCTAATGACGTAACTTTTGGAGAAACATTAATTGTCCCTACCACTCCTCTAGTAAAGTGATAGTAGGCTTTACTGAAGTTAAAAAGGACTTCTTGGAAGAGCGCGAAAACTTCAGCTACACATGTTTATTTAGATCTCCATTCTTTTCACTTACATAGAACTTTAAAACACAATATACTATCACTGTTGTACTTTAAAACTCCTAAAAATGTAAAAAATAGCAAATCTATATAAAATGACAACCTCACTTCACCCATTCCCGCCAAAAAGTGTTGACGTTGGATAATTTAAATTTTTTTAAATATTTTCTAGTATTACCAGCATTATTCACATTTCAAAATTGAAAAATTTTTCCACCTTTAATTTTTACATTTTCTTATTTCTTTATTATATTTTCTAATTCTTCAAGATTTGTATATCATTTTAGCGTATAAAATATTATCATTTTTGTACTTTAAAACTCTCAAAAGCGCAAAAAGTAGAAAATGCAAAAAATATATACTTTATTACTTCCGTTCCCGCCAAAGGTTTATTGCTTTTAACTAAGTTTTTCCGACGCAAAGGAGGGTTAGGTTTTTCGAGTGTATTTATGTATGTGAGTATGTATGTCCATTTCTTTGGTACGCTCTGTAGCCTAAACAGCTTGACAGATTTTAACATATAAGGTGTCAATAGATTCGTTTTAATATAATGACTTTCTTTTTCTCGGGCGTCATATTGAAATTTTATGCCCTATAAAGAAAGTATAGGGGGAAAAGTATAACAATATGGGTATCAAATGATAGGTAATAAATAGCCAATTCAAAACATAATAATTAATAAAAATTGTGAAATGCAGTCGAGTTTTTTGTTTTTTTAAATAATTTAGTCTCGTTATATATATTTTAAAATTATATTGTAGAAAGAGGAACAAATAATAGTACTAGGTAGTACTAAATTTCTGTATTTTAATGCTAGAGTACAGATGATAATAATAATCATAATATGAGAATAATGTAAGGAAAAATTAACTATAATAAAAAAAATTACATTAATATAAAGACTAACAAAAAATAAGATTTAATTCAATATTACCTATGTATATAACCAAGATTTAAATAATCAAACATGTACCTAATTATCAAGATTTAAATTAATTAAATAAAAACGATAATCATAAAAACTTAATATAGGTACTTGTCCATAAGCTCCTTCATCAAGATCAGTTGCTTCAACAGTAGTCAATATTCCAGGAGAGGCATTTTCTTTTACAGTAACAGCAGAAAGATATGGCTTGAAAATGGGTTCGTTGTCATTTACATCTTCGACTAACAACAAAAAGCTTTGCGTGATGAAATTCCCTTCACCTAAATGCCCATCAGTCAGTGTTAAGATGAATGAATATTCATCACGAACCTAAAAATAAATTGGGCACTGATTAATTAATAACAATATTTCTCAGCGTTATCTAGCTCTTGTGTTAACTCACAAAACATAAATAAAACACGGACCTCTCTATCTAATTCCTTAACTAAATAAACATTAGCTTCGTTGGATGAAATGGCTTCTAATCTCAGTATATCACTATCAAGTCGATCTTTTATTCCAAATTTCAATGTATCCCCATCGGGGTCAACGCCCCTCAAGCGGTATATAAGACTACCTGAAATAAGATTATTCAACAATTTAAACTTTAGAGCAAGAACGTTCCTAAAAATACAGATATTAGCAAAAAATCACCTACTAAAATATGATAAAAAATAGAGGTTTTTATCTGTAGTTTATACTTATACTAGCTGTACCCGCGACTTCGTCTGCGCGTAAAAATTTTTGTGGCTGTCCGGGATTAGGTTAGATTATATGTACATGTACATAGTATGCTTAAACATTGTTGTCTACGTCTCTATAAAAAGTCTACGTCTATACTTCGTCTGTCTCCGGCACAGACAAAGTAGGCTAGTTTGTTTGTGGTTTCCGGGCACATACTATCTCGGTACCAAACATCATAATTGGTTCGGCGGTTTAGTATTTCCCATTCAAAGTTTCATCCCCCTTTCTACTCCCTTAGGTTTAGTTCTTTGATAAAAAAATTGCCTATGACCGTTCCCAGGTGTCAAACTATACCCATGCATCAGTTCAGCTGTTTCGGATTTCCCGCACAAAGTTTCGTCCCCCTCCCTCCAGTTCTCTTTTTCACAGATTTTTGATAAAAAACTAGCCTGCGTATTTTTGATAAAAAAAATATTGTCACTGCACTAAATTTTTTCACTACCAAGATTTAGCGTTTCCCATACAAAGTCTCATCCCCCTTTTCACCCCCTTTTCACCATCTTAAAATGAATTTTTGATAAAAAAAAGTAGCCTATATCCGTTTTCTGATGTCAAACTATTTCCCTGCCAAATTTCATCACAATCGGTTCAACGGTTCTTCAGTTATAAAAGGACATACAGACGGACAGACAGATAGACAAAAATTTAAAAAAATGGTAGAATCGAAGATAATGAGTCATAAAATGACTATCACAAAATTCGACAGTAAAATTGTAATCACAGACAGACTCTAGAGATTTATAGTAGTACAGATTGTGTTCATATAAATTAAATAAATAATACTAATCTAAGAAAATAATTAATAAATAGCTCTTCATTAGCATGGTATGAATTCAAGTATGAAACCTTGATTTTACTCTGTTTTTTGCTATTATTATCATAAAATTTTACATAAATATACTTATGTTAAGTTTAAATTCGTATATTACGTTAACGGCATCTGCATTGAATTTGTCAGATTGACGAGTAATCGTCAACATATTAGTGTCCTTCTGAGGGTAAACAGGGATAAAAGTAAGGTTTCCCTATGTTAGGTGTCTGTCGTCTTGGTAACCCCACAACGCCCGGCCCCCTTTACAACTCAAACTAATTTCCGGTCGTCAATCCAATGGTCACGTCGAATGCATCCAAGTTTTAAACCAATGTATAGGTACTTTTCTTTTTTCTTCACAAAAAAGAAAACTAAGAAACTAGAAAAGGGTGAATCCCTTTTAATTCTTTACCTGAGCACCCACTAGCCCAAACAGAAAAAAATATAATTTTTTTCGTCTTATGAATTTAAAGATTTATGTACTTTTAAGGTATTCATAAAATAATATTAGTTCATTTGTTCAAAGTTATATGGCAAATAAAACAAATTTTAATGATTAACAGATTTCAAAAATCAAACTCACAGACGTAATAGAAGTCTGTGAACAAGCTATAATAATTGTAGGTGAAGGTTGTCTTACATTTTTGAAATCAGTTCCTTCAAGTAATCACAGAATAATAATTGTTAATTTTATAACTAGTCGAAGGAACTGTTAGTAAAACATACGAGACTTCAAATTGTGTGTTATAATTGACACTAATAGGTACCTATTTGTTATAATTACTTACCTACTGGAGTAGCAGAGCCTTCTTTTAACCTGACGACAATTTCAGACTGTCCTTCAATGAGGAATCGTGGTGGTCGGTTGGCAGATACCCTAAGACACAATATCAATACAAACAGAAGTACTTTAATGCAGTACTCTTTTAAACGGACTCGTGGTGGACCTCGGTTGATAGTGCAATCCGAACGCACCCTTGCGCACATGACTGGCAATCATCTGACACATCGAATCTCCTTCCTATTTGAATTTACAACAAAGATCATTTTCCCGCTTTTCTTCGCACGGTTTCGTTCGTCGTGGGAAGGACGGCCGTACGCCACCGATGGTGAAAGTGTTGTCACCTCACGCTTCTGACTCTTTGGTAGATTTAATCGCCTTTACGTGACGATGAGTTCGCGTAAACCTGCAAATATACGGGTGTTAGTTTGCAGTTACTTTTGAAAGGCCAGAAGTAGGTGTACAATTTTAAGAATGCTGTGTCTAATGTCGGAGAAATGTGTTAATTGTCATTTACATCCATTTAAAGTTATCGTAATAAGAAATTAAATGTTTTGTAGAAGATTGAAGCAATAAATAAACTTAACACCGTAATCATCTAAATATACTTACATAATAGGTATCAGGCATAAGGCATACATCCTACTAATATTACAAACGCGAAAGTTTGTGAGGATGGATGTATGGATGTTTGTTACTCTTTAACGCAAAAACTACTGGATTTTAATGAAACTAAAATAATACAGCTCATACAACATAATATCATATAGGGTATAATTTATAAAGATATAGTGTGTTTTTGAACTTCGGGCGAATGAAGTCGCAGGCAAAAGCTAGTATAATTATAAATAAGTACTTAGGTATACGATACCGAAATATATTTAATATATTATTAGGTATGAGCGATTAATTATTATTATGTACGAATTCGAAAGCTAGAAAAACTGTTTGTAAAGTTATTGTTTGTCTGTTTTGTGAAAAGACTGATTTGTATGAAATTTAAAAAGTAATTAGAACACGAATTTGTAGCTTCTAAATTCTTGAATTACCTTACATTTCCAAATAACCACTCTATATCTATTTTCTATAGATAAAAATCGTGTAACTACAGGTTACACTTACGCATTATGTTTATGTTCGTTTTGTGTTGCTTGGACGAAAGAACTAGCGCGTATCAGTGTCTGTATCTGCACATTTGCTAAATGGGTGAATTTCATTGTTTTGTAACGAGTGTTATTAACACAATACTCTTGGCTAATGAAAAGACTGCCAAGACTGCAATAAGTAACTTAACGTGCTTAGTATTATTATCTAAACAACTTTATGTGAGTTAGGAAAATAGCTGTAATGAGCCGAGACTATTTTAGGTGTACTTTTGCTATTACTAAAACAATTTCAATTTCTATCTAAAGAAAAATTTCTATTATATCTTCATTTTTTTCTATCAATTTGTTTCGTAACAATCAATAAATATAGTTTCATTATATATATATATAGTAAAAAAAGAGATGTTTTGAGAACGGATTTCACGCCGCTTCTCACTCGTCTAAAACGAATTGTCCAATGGTAGAAATAAAAATGTTTTCGTTACACAATACGGTTTTTCACAAGCTATGTTTTTGTCATAAATAACAGTATTTATTTGTGCCTTTTTGTACTCATTTGCAGTTAAGTAAGTTATTACATTATCATACTTCTTTACTGATCTGAGAGAAAAAGTAAAGTACTTATTTTATAAAGCGACAGAACGTATCAGCTGAATATATTTTCGCGTAGGTTGTAACAAGAGGCCAAGAGATGGGTCTTACAGTAAATAACTTCTTTTATATCATATTCTATGAAATAGATTTAGATGTTTTTAAAGTATCTATCTGCGTAATATTTTCTGATGAAACACAATTTTCCGAAACTTTAATGTACGATTGTAAAATCTTCACTATTGATCTCGATAGAATCTCTTACGGGTGCATGAAGTACAACGTTTTGTAAGATTTTCATTTAAATGCTGAGTTGGACCTCTTCTTCTGAAGGTACAACCCAACTGTATTTTAAAATTTATGATGGAATTTTTGGACAGATTCAAATACATCGAAATATTGCAAGATATTTAAAAGTCATACCTACGCGAAATGTTGAATGAAGACATACTGGAACGACTGTTTTTCCGACAGGATGGAGTACCGGCACACAACAATCGAATCCACTCAACACGATAATATACTTCAAGGAGGTTGAATCACCGCAGACTTTTAAATGAGAACTTTCAAACAAAAATGGATTACTACAAACGGCCCTACCATAAATGGCCCACGAGTTAGCTAGACTTAAACCCACTTGTTACTTTTTTGTGGAGTTTTGTAACAAAAGATGAAGTTTATAAAGCATGAAGATACGATACCGACGAAGCCCTAGAAACCATTATTATACATTGACTGTATAATAATGTAATTCAAATACATCGAAATATTGCAAGATATTTAGAAGTCATACCTACGCGAAATGTTGAATGAAGACATACTGGAACGACTGTTTTTCCGACAGGATGGAGTACCGGCACACAACAATCGAATCCACTCAACACGATAATATACTTCAAGGAGGTTGAATCACCGCAGACTTTTAAATGAGAACTTTCAAACAAAAATGGATTACTACAAACGGCCCTACCATAAATGGCCCACGAGTTAGCTAGACTTAAACCCACTTGTTACTTTTTTGTGGAGTTTTGTAACAAAAGATGAAGTTTATAAAGCATGAAGATACGATACCGACGAAGCCCTAGAAACCATTATTACATACATACATACATTGACTGTATAATAATGTAAATATATACTTATTTTATACTTTTATACATACAAAAATGCATCATACAAAACAAATACTTACATACAACATAGAAAAATTCATCACTTGAAAATAAATAGTATACTATTTATTTTATTGCGCAATATATTGCGCAAGAAGTGCGGTAAGTGCGCTCATTGCTCGAGTGGGCAATCGACAACACCGCACGAGTTGTAGATACTATTTTTTATTACTAATGCGGAGATAATTTCGGTACAAAGAAACATTATAGAAAGTACTTTTAAGTAAACTTTATTATTATTTATTATTATATTAATCTAAAACTTCGAAATCAAGATTTTCTTTGTCTTTCACACTGACGTCAATGGATACTAAAATCGCTTGTGTTTTTTTTAGATATTCATTTTACATTCTTTTTTTAAATCGTGAATTTACGTGTGCCAAGCAAAATTTGCGTGCGACAAGTAAACTTGTCGCATTGAAATTATACATTGAGAAAATAGCTACTTATGAACCGCAAAAGAGTGCGTTTAGATACTGTTTATCCCGCATAAGTAATAAAAAACCTAATAAAAAATCGCCATGCTTAAAAGAATTGACAATTGTATTCAAGAAAATGGTTGTCATTTTGAACATTTGTTTAAATAAATAAAATAATTGAATACATAGAGCTTTTTATTTAGTTGTGGACACGGGGTTTCATAGCAATATTCATTACTTCCGACCTAATCATTACCGCTACCTATAACTTACGATTTTTACAAGAAAAATAATCGGATTCGATTTTCGAGTTGTATTGAGTTTTTTTTTCAATTTTTGAAAGCAGTTTTTCTTATGTCTAAATTTTTAAGAATCGTCATATATTTTTCTATTTCTAATCGTTTCAGAGTTCCCCATAACGATTTTTTCGATGTTACACCAGGTATGGCTGAACATCACCGTCTGTAAGCTTAAATACTTAGGTAAGTAAATATGCACTATGTACTAATAGTGTCAAGGGGATTTTGTGAAATTATTGTTCTCTGACACTGAATGGCAAATGATATATGACGTTATATTATATTATTGATTATCCGCACCTACTAATTAATTACTATTTATACAACAGATTTATTTTATGTAACACCTCGATACAAAATTTTATACGAAATCTATTCATTTTATTAAATTAATTAACTCGTTCTTGTGAAACATAGTAAAGCTTTTATTTCATCGTTAATTCAACGTCACATTTTTTATGTAGTGCAGGCTTAGACAAGTTATTGTGCAAAAATTGCACAAAATTAATTGTGAGCCAATAGAGTAACGAGATTGTAACGAGGTTCATTCACACGCATCTCTATTACAAAACAATCAGTGATTATATAAAACAATTAAAAACATGACCTCGCTATCACCGCCGGATGCGTGTATGAAGTGTCGTTGACGTATATTTTGGCGGCAAAACTAGTATCCTAATGGTACTGGATGCATTCAAAAACAAAAGAGGCAACAAGCGCAACGGGTGCGAAGGCCATGACTTCATTGTGTGGCGAATGGGACAGTTGCCGGAGATTGACCTTTATTTTTGAGAAGTAGCATCACTGTTAATTTGGACTTAGTAAAATTCCATCATAAATAAGTTTCAATTTATTGAATTCTCTGCCGCTATTACTGCTTTATGTGTACAAGTACGAATAACTTAATTTTTTCTTTCTATCTAGCAAAGTAAAATATCAAAGAAATTGGCATTTAATAACGTATGTATGAGGTTATTGAAAAGAAAATCAATCATAAATGCTGAACGAACTACTTAAAACCTTTTTCGTTTTGTCATAATTTATAACAGAATTAAGTACACTATAATTATTAAGAAAGTGTTACTTATATTGAATTTAGTTTGTACCCGATTCATGAGCGTGACGAATGATAGCGAAGTACTTACTATTTACTGTCGAAAGGAGTTCAACGCGTACGCCAAAACGAGAGAAAGCTTGCACCCTCCGCTACACATATGAAATATTATAATTAAAGTAACAAATAGTGTGATAAGTGGTTGAACTGGTTTTGCAATAGAAACACAGTGGTCCTTAGATTTTTACCTAATTATATAATGATGGATACCTACTAAGTATTTGTGATACCTACCTATTACATTTAAATGAAACTACATAATCACGTACATCAAATGTATTTAGTAACTTTTCCTATTGTTGATTTCTCTTTTCGAAACATATAGTTTATATTGTAAGTTAGTAATCATGTAATTGTAAAGGGATTAGGCTAGACTGTCTTTTGAAACTCACCATAGACAGGTAACCCTAGTTCAAGAGACAGTACGAGTAGGACTCATCGAACTGTTTTTGTGGAATGTTCAATACATATTATTTATTTATTTTTGTATTAATCCATTTTAAAAAATACTATCTAAAAGTACCTAAGCACCTAAACGATTTCGCTCGTGTTTTAATAGTAAAGTTATTATTTGTAGTAAAGGGCATAGTAGTATAAAATATGTCAGAATAAAATAAACAATGTAGGATGATAGTATGAAGAACATATACATATTTTCGTAATATGTCAATGAGCAACAAGAGTATTCATTAAAATGTTAATAATCTATAACATTGTAAATTACTCTCATTTTTTTAATCGGCCATGATTATTTTATAGCGTCTTTAATATTTTGAATAGAGGAGTAACATTTAATTGTAAAAAAGCGATAAATAACAATTTCGCCGATGTTTTTAAAATCTTTGAAGTGCTTTTAAATATATCTCGAAGAAATGGCAGGATTTATGTCAAATTTTATAAAGTACATCCTAACTTCAAATAAATTATTAAAACTTTTGACAAAATCATTAGTTTTTATGCTACTAACACGATCGCTTCGATATTTGACATATCTAAAGAATTAACATACTTATATGTATAAGACAAGTGGGTACCTATTTATATAATTAATAGTTCTACACTGAAGGAGATGTACTACTCCTTTTTATACTGGGATTATCTGAAGGAATGAAGGAAACTACAGATATCATTCAGGTACTTATTACAGTTCTGCTTTGCCATATGTAAGCTACTATAACACACTGTTAGTAGGAGCGTCACCGAGAATAGAAGAGTGATATTGTGTATGTATGTATGTATATAAGTGAAGCCCTGAAACAATTGTTTACTGAAATATATATTAAGTATTCTATTACTTCGTATGTTAAGTCAGCTTTGTGACAGTGTTGATAATTAGATTAACTGTTGTAATAGTGTCAATAACATTTCTTTTTTGGGTTAAGCTTGTTATAAAGTTCGAAACTAGATTTTCACATACGCGTGAAGTGACGTGTCAATGGCGGCACTTACGCTTTATTAGGTAGGCTTAAGTAAGTTTAAAGTATATTATAGAGGTTAACTGCGGTTAATTAACTGTTATAATAACATGTATAACATAGAATTTGTTACAGTGCTTCTGTTAATAAGTACTAAGTTAGCTAAACATTGTGTAAACTTGGTAATAAGTTCATATGCAAGTATGTCAAACTTTATATACATGCATATATTACATATATACGACTTATATAGACTTATATATACTTATAAATACATATCTACATAACGTTACGTTATTTCTATTTATATTTATATATAATATGTATATATCTTCAAAATACAAAAAATCATATCTTGACACTAATTTTGTAAAAAATCAAACCAATCCTGTACATAGTGTGTACATACATACCTACACAGATATAGTAACTATAATGACAGATCACCTGACGATCACTATGAAAGTTCCTTATCCATGCTTCCATACTAATATTACAATTCTGTCTGTCTATTACGTTTTCACGGCTAACCTAATGAACGCCTTTGATATGGCATGGAGACATGTTGAACCAAGGTTAGGTCAGCCCTGTACCGTAGGCCTGAGAATAATGCTTCGGTGTTCTCCGTTTGTCGTAAAAGGCGACATAATATGCAGTCTTCGTGGTCGCGGCTAATCGTAGTGGGGCTCCGGTTGGCCATCCACGCGATCCCGAGAAGGACGACTGCGATGGTGCCGGGGGGCTCTGTAGTTGTCCCCTCAAAAGGCGCTTCGCACAGCGCCAGATGAGCTCCCGGTGTCCCTATACCGCACTGAGGACGACCTCCGCAGGACCTGTACCGCAGGACGGGGCATGCACCTGTGTTTAGGTTGCTCCTGAGTCCTCAAAACGGTCAAGGCTAAGTACCTCATTAAAAAGTTCATGTGGACGAAGTCGCGGGTAACAGCCAATTTAACACCAATTTATACTTTAAAGTAAAGAAGATATTAAAATCATTGTTCGCTGCGCTGTTTCTTAGCAAAGAACCACCATCTCGTAATTATTTCCCTATAATACATTAGCAAGTCGGTGAACAATCGGCTTATTTGATGTAAATGTGTTACATGTGTTATAATATCTGTGTGTAATGTTTGTTATAAAGGCAAGTCGGCTTATTCCGTTTGCTTGTTGAGACACGGAGCTTTTTATTCATATTAATAATTGTGGGCGTCCAACCAAAAGGGGTCCAGGGTAGTGGGGTACTGAGTTAAGACTAGATTCGAAATTTAGAATAGTCAATTGATAATACCTAAGGATTAAAAATTATTCGAAAACTGGCATATATTTTTTTATCAGACATTTAAAGTTGAAACTCTGAAAAAGCTTGTTTTGAGCATTTTTAAAGTTTGATTGAAAAGAAACCACACTTCTACTTGTTTGTTTCTACATCATACAAACTCATTTACTATATGAGCTTGTAGATAATTTAATAATCAAATAAAATCCCAATCCCACCCAACTTTATAAAACTGCGTATATCTCGGAAACTAAATGGCGACCACTGGACCAATTTGCTTGGACGCCCCAAATTGTTTTCGTAAGGCATTCGGATAACCGAAAAACCGGATAATTGAATACATGCAGAAAAGCGATTTCTGTACATATTATTATTAATTCTACAAAGATAACCTACCTCGCCCGCGTGTGGCTATTTTACATAGGTACGTTGTCATGTGCTTATTTTTAACCCCCGACGCAAAAGAAGGAGTGTTATAAGTTTGACGTGTCTGTGTGTCTGTGTGTCTGTCTGTGGCATCGTAGCTCCTAAACGAGTGGACCGGTTATAATGCTTTTTTTTTGTTTGAAAGTAGGTTTTCTAGTGGTGGTTCTTAGACATGCTTTTTGTAAGGGTAATACATAATGTTGCTTGCTAATACGGATAATCGCGAATCCATATAACTGAGGCCCGGATAATCGAGACTACACTGTACATTAATTGTGTGACTCCTAAGCGCTATGTTTGTACTGTGGGTACTGCACACCAAACTGGGGAAGCTTTTAGAAAATTAGAAAATTTAGAAAAATTCGTTTACTAAATTGATTAGGAATTAAACCTAGGACCCCGGGTTCTACTAGCGCGCCAATGGACCAGTCAATAGTTATTACATTTCCATATGTACTCTATGCAATGGATGCTGATACATTTTCAGAAACCGCAAGACTCAGTGTAACATGACTATCTAGTAACAAGGTCGTTATATGTTGAATAGAATATATATGCCATGAATTATTTTTTTCCGATTAATAAAGTTTTATGTGGACAATTAAATGTTATGATTTTTTTAACCGTTTAACGTTCATTTATTTAAAAATCTTTTTTTACAATGAATTATTTCTACTGTTGCATAACAATTTTATTACAAATCGTAAACTTATATAGCATAATAGGCAGATAAAATAAAAATTAACGATTTTTAGAAAACGAAACGTCAGCATTGATTTTTATATCTTGTCTGTCTATATATCTATTAACGTCAATCTAATAACGCTATTGTCTATCTATATATCTATTAACGCTAGTCGTTATAGTGCATGCATTGTGTGGATATCTTCTCACGGTAAATAAAATAAATTAACTGCGCATAATATAATCACATATGTAATTATTTAAATAAGTTAAATAAATGTTTATTTATATTCTTCTATTAACAGCTTATGGTGAAATGTTGTATTACTAAAATATTATACGATTGCGAAGAATTCTTTAACATGTTGTAGTATTGTAATAAAATTTAAATGTGTTTAAAATATACCGTAACCAACAAAGTCAAAGTACAAACAGCTAACAAACGATTAAATAAAAATTATACTAGTCTTTCTCGGCTCGGCTCTGCTATAAAACTATAAAGTATATTTATAGGTAAGTACAACGTTTAAACTTTGATACATTTTTTTTACTTTAAATACTTACATCAAATCATTTAATTAAAATTAAGAAAAAAACTTAACCGACCTCAAAATGAAAACACTGAAAACTACAAAATAATTATTCTTTGCTCATCATAACTTAAGTACAAAATAGCTTCTTATATACACTACAAATACCTATCTATACCATTTTTGACAGTTACTGACGTCAGTGCCAAGTCTACCAAACCAGAGTAGACTTTCTTTTGTTGTTCATTGGTTTGGCAACGATTTCAATAACTGTCGTATTTAATTACATAGGTATTTGTACTGTATTTATAAAGTTATTTTTGTACTTTAGCTTTGATTAGTAACGGATAATTATTTCGTACTTTTTAATGTTTTTATTTTGAACGTAATTTTTATTGTTTTGTATGTCCAAGATTGTACCATAGAAATGTAGTTAGATCTGTTGATGAAATACTGCTTAAACAAAAGAACTCCTGAACTGTTTACATATATGCTAATAGATCTAATCTAGATATTTATTTAGAACAAAGCTACTCAAAAAAAACTTTCTTAATATTTAAAAAAAAATTAAACGACTTCAAAATTTTAAAAATTAAAAAAAAATATCAAAATCGTTTTAAAATGACGGAGAAATCGGACAACCTAATTATGTTCATAAAAAAAGATTCTGACGAAGTGCGTTAAAAATGTTAAAGATTCTAATTTAGAATCATATTACGTTATACAAAAACAAGACATAAATAAGTAAGCTATCCATTCTATTCCATGCCATGCATTCCAGCAGCTATTCCATGATTTTATCTACGTACACATTATTAACAATGGGCTAATGAATAAACTTTGATGGACTCCAACGACGATAAATGTAGTTGCAAAATTTATTGCCATACTTAAAAGCTTCTTGTAGTTTTTAAAAATTCCGGTAGGCGGAGAGTTCACCAAACTCAATTTCTGTAGCTCATTTTCACAGATATTATCGTATAACTTCAAATCTATTTGTAATGACGGACTACCTGTTATTGCTTTTATTACATATAATTTACTTGTACCAAAATAAATGGAGCTACGCTTCCTTAACAACGTTAAATAACAATCTTTGAATGCTTTCACTGTAACCAAATATCTATTATATTTTTTGCAACTACAACACGCAATAGCTTAATTTCTTTAATGGTCATTTTAAGTGTACATGCAGAGTACCAATTACTTGCATGTAAATGTACATAATTTTTTAGCAATTTCTGAATACGATAACAACTAAATTTAATAAGTTCCTTAATAAAAAATAAAAAATATACACAAGTATATACAAAATTAACATTCTAATTCTTAGAAATAATCATAATAAGTAGTGACAGGACATTAGAGGGTACATATTAACATATCTTTTAGTTTATTCTAAAGTTTAACAGTAATGCGTAAAGTTTCGAATTAAGTTGCGGAAAAAAAAGTTTGGTATAGGTTCGTATGCACGCAAGATGGCTTTAAAATATTATGCCAAATAGATTAATTAAGAGATCAGTAAGTTAAGTATATGCATATACACGCGTTCAATATAAGAACAAATTTATTGCGTGGTAGGTAAAATAATGACCTTCTCTTGTCAACACTCGATTTCGCTTCCCATCTAATTTGTGACCCGTGGGCTATATATGATAATCGATTCATAAGAAGTAAACTCCAATAAAGTGATTGATGATAAAAGTGTATTTTTTTGAACAGTGAACAGTGGGCAGAAGTTACAATAGCGTTGTGCAAGTCACACAATTGCACTCGATTTTAATTTACTAATACTCTGGACAACCGGCATAATCGATTTGCCCAAATAATTGCAAGGCAAGCAAATCAAGTTGCTAGGCAAATCGATGCAAATTTGACTACTCGCCTAGCTGATTACCTATTTACATTTAACGACTTGGGCGGTATTAGGTGATCATTTCATGCATTGGTGACGTTTTACGAAATGCCCAGGCACATCAAAATCTTCTCAGTTCTAGAATTATACGATGACATGTCGGATTTACAAATTAAAACCTGTGGTGCTAACCCTACTCTTAAAGTATGAGTCTTTCGATTCTTACAGTTACAGAAAATCTTAGCTGTCTCCGGCGCATTTGTTAATTTGCTAACCTTACTGTTAAAATACGAGTCTTCCAAAGTACAGATAATAGACAAATATGATTATTATTTATTAGTTTTTAAGGGTTCCTGCTAATTATTTTTTGTGTCTGGTAATTTTTAAACTTCCAATTTAACTTTTATTTGATACTTTTTAAAGTTTGATAAAGGAGAACCAAAGGTACCTACCTCTTTTAATAACACCACAGCATTATTAAAAGTAGATGGTTGTCAGTAGACATTAATTTTGTCGTTTTTAGCTGCAAAATACCCATAAAATACCTAAGATTTCTTCGCATATAGAACTCAGAGCTGAAATTGAATTTAAACAAAATCACTATATCTGTCTGTGTTTGTATGTTTACTACAAAATAAATTTTCATGTACATAGAAGGAAGGAAGGAACCAGATTTTTATAGTTCGTAACGATAATAGTAATGAAGACATTAATTGTAAGTTAAAGTCCTCTACATTGAAAGCAGGTGAGCAGCTTTTTATGCGTAAGTATCCGGACCTTAGCTATTACTGTTAATTACAGGGCAGTTAATTCCTCGTTCAGTTAGAACGTTATAATGTTCTGATTGTGGATCGAGGTAAAGTCTGCTACATATTCTACGATTCGGCAAGACAGTGTCGGATAAGCATGAACTTACGGATCCATAACAGTTTTGAACAAGGTTGAGATAAGTTAATAAATAAAAAAAATCGGTTAGCAAATACCTATAATTTAGTTTGTCATTGTCGGTTTTGGGTTTAGTTTATCAATTTCCGTTACTGTGTCAAACTTCAGCTCGGCATGTGCGAAGAAACAGTGTGCGTGCACTGGTTAATTAAATAAATAGAAACTGCATATGACAATTAAACGATAGTATTTCCTTTCTTTGAAGTGAATTAGGAACAATGGCTCATATAATATATATTAAATGTATCTCTTAAATTGGCTTTTTAAAATGTATAATATCATAACATATAACTTTTCTATTATTGTAACAAGCTGTGAGTTTCTATTGAATATTTGTTTTATTGTATAATTTTATTATAAAAATTCACACTGACAAAGAAGTAAGATCCTAATAACTACAACAGAAGTTTTTATTACTAGACTCAAAATGAAGTATGACAGCCACATAAAAAACAAACAGCGCATCATGGGCATCTTCATTATTACCACGCAATGCTAAAGAGTCATCTTAATGTTCACACTCGAACTGACGGAATACGAAAAGACGGACGGAGAGAGAGACCGGACGAAACTATATATTGGGTCCTTACATATGAAATTAGCGTTTTGTCGTACTGACCACTTTGATCTGAAATATCTCCTCCTTGGTTAAGAATTCCAAATTCAAATTTATAAATTCATTTAGCTGGTACATTTGAGTTTTGAAAACAGTCATTCATTTGTTTTTTTCCTCATTATTTTTTTCTTTGGCGTCGCTTATTACCGCACAATGGAAAACATGAAATATCGGTATATTTACAAGTACGAGTTCTACTGTGGCACCAGTGCTGCAGAAACAGCTCGAAGGATTAATGATGTGTACGGCGCTGGTGTCGCAACAGAAAGCACGGTACGTTTTTGGTTTCAAAGTTTTCGTTCTGAAAATTTCGACCTTCAGAACCAACCCCGTGGACGGCCGGAGACCAAAGTGGAAAATGAAGAATTAAAGGCTATTGTGGAAGCGGATCCATCACAAAGCACTTCAGAGATAGCTGCAGGCTTCGGGGTAAGTGACAAAACTGTATTAATCCACTTGAAGCAAATCGGGAAAGTAAAAAAACTTGAACGATGGGTACCTCATGAATTGAGTGAATCGAACTTGCAAACACGCGTCGACTGCTGTGTTACTTTGCTCAACCGACACAATAATGAAGGGATTTTAAATCGAATCATTACTTGTGATGAAAAGTGGATACTGTACGATAATCGGAAGCGCTCGTCGCAATGGCTGAACCCTGGAGACCCAGCCAAATCCTGCCCTAAACGAAAATTGACTCAGAAAAAGTTACTTGTGAGTGTTTGGTGGACTAGCGCCGGTGTCGTTCACTACAGCTTTCTAAAATCTGGCCAAACGATTACGGCAGATATCTATTGTCAGCAACTGCAAACCATGAAGGAAGAACTAGCTGCTAAACAACCGAGATTGGTCAATCGCTCTAGGCCACTGCTGCTTCACGACAACGCAAGACCACACACTGCACAACAAACAACCACTAAGTTAGATGAGCTACAATTGGAATGTCTGCGACATTCACCGTACTCCTCGGACCTTGCTCCAACAGATTACCATTTTTTCGGGAATTTGGACAACTTCTTACAAGGAAAAAAATTCAACTCCGATGCGGCAGTCCAAACCGCCTTCAAAGAGTTTATTGATTCTCGCCCCCATGGTTTTTTTAGTAAAGGGATCAAGGAACTACCTATGAGATGGCAAAAGTGCATAGATAACAACTGTGCATACTTACAAAAAAAAATTGACTTTATATTCCTCCCGTACAAAACGCCAATTTCATATGTAAGGACCCAATAGTTTATTCACGCCTATTTTACGTCTTAGCTTTACGGAACCCTAAGAATGCTGTTTTTAAATTAGATATTTCGGTTTTGTAGCGCAGTAATAATTGTTTATATTTGTTCTTAACGTCTCCAAAAACGACGGAATGCGTGCCAGTTCACGCTTAAAGTAAGATTTGTAGTAATTCTACACACGAATAGCGATTTCATGACGATTATGTAATTTATTTTCTCCGATTAAATATTTGGTAATGTAGACTGTATTTGGCGGAGATTTTGATAGAATTCTAGAGCTTTTAGGACTTCTACTTAAAAATAACTTGGTACATTATGTAAGTAATTTTCATTTATTTCTTTATTTATTATTTAAATTACATAACTTTCACGCCATAATTTTAACGTAATTTTCCATTAGAGGTACATAGAGTCCAAGTTAGGGCATAAAGTAATAAAACCTTGCTGCTATTTCTACCAATAAATAGTATTTAGCCTATCGGGTGGCAATGTGAAATAAGATAGTTATAGGTAGCTAGCGCATCGCCGACATCAGTTCTATAATAAATAATCATAATAAATCACAGGATCTATTACAACTCATTAGTAGTTATGAGCTCAGTGATAGCCATTGGTCAACGTTTACAACCAGAATGGGAAGCCATTAATTTTCAAATTTACGTCAAAACTACAATTTACAATTTTACTATGAACTATTAGTATACTAAGTCAATATAAGTTCTAAACAAATCAGCGAGTGAATATTGTTAGGTTAAACCCAAAATCAAAATATCGGTTAATATTTGCATATACCAATATAGGGTTAAATTGATACCTTACTGTATCTACCATAGAATCTAAGCTTTTGTTTTCTATGGTAGACACAGTCTCTACCATTATGCCCTTGAAGGAACGTATTGAATTACTTACCAGTAACCTTTAATGTACGTATATATTAATACATACAATTAGCAAACCTAGGTCATATAAACCTTTGTATTATTGTTGTCATTCACTAAGTAAAGATGTCATAATATAAAGCCTAAGTAGGTACTTAAATCTTAGAAAGAACAAAAAAGTAAATTTGCTTAATGATTTAGAAATAGGCCTTGTCCCTGCCGAATTTCAAATGATCTTTCAAGTTTTGAAGTATATCCGTATCAGCGTCCGAGTCGACCTTTTTTATTTATCTTTTTCTATTTCAAACACAATTAACCAATTTTCGTATTGCGAGCGAATAGTTTTAGCAACTGCACAATTGAGTTTACTGCCCTGTTTTACATCTCAATTACACCTGAATTTATTACCAGGCCGTTTACCCGCAGGCTTCTTGTGGAGTGTGGTGCTGCAGGTGACTGACGAACGCACAGACCGTGTCGGCGCGACCAAGCGTGCCTCCCTCGGGAACTCTGTCCCGCGCCATCGTATCCGGTATCGATATCACCTGATTCGTTAAAAATGTTTATTTTGCTGCGCGAAATTGTAAAAGTTTTACAATATCTCCTACCTTCAGGTCACGCAATGCTTAAATGCCGATTTTGTCTTTTTCTTGATTATGCTGTATATTGTTAAATCTGTTTTAATAACATTATATATTTGCATCAAATTATTCCTTCTTTGTTAAATTGAAAGAGAAAAAAGACATTGAAAGTACCAGTTGATGTCTTTGGAATGATGAATGATGGACGAAAAATAATGTGAAAATATGTGTATTTTAAGCTATGAAAAAAGTTACAAGTCAGATACATTTAATTGCTCTACTGTAAATCTTGCTTTTACATGTATCACTTCTATAAAACAGCAACTGAATAAAAGTATATTATACACGTAACTATTCCTACTTCCTTTTGAAATAGAAACGGACAAACAAATATCGTTCCCAGACAGTGACAGCTTATACAAAGTTCCTGATAATAAGCCACTTAGCCAACTTTTACAACCTCTGCGGAAAAAAGAAGCTGGCACCTGGCACATAGTATTTTCATTTTCCTTTCCGGCCCAGAATGAAAGCACATTGAATAAATTATTTCCTATTCTATATGAATGGAGATATATATTTTGTGTGATCCGGACATCGTCATTATCAACTCATAATAACTGGTGATCAATTTTTAATCGCTGTATGCAAATGCGATACGTAATTGTAAATAATGAACTATATATAATGGGAATGTTTTGAAAGTTGGACTTCTTATCACGTTGAATAAAATAAGTAATTAATTACACAACACTTGTAAAAGATAAGTGCGTTTCATTAATTCAACTTAGGTATGTGTCCTAATTTATTGCCAAACAGATTGCATGCGTTTCATTGATATCGCACAGCCGTGGCTTTATGTGAAGCAAGATGTAAGATTCCTAGTTACAGAATGATGATAAATCTCGTTTTCGAGTTACTTTCAGTTTCAATATTGTGCAATCGTCAGCGGGATTCTAAGTTCTGTGTTGTTTTGTATTGACTTCTGTTTTTTCGTCAAACCGGTCAGTGCACATCATAAAAAAAGTGATAAAAGTCTGCGTACGCGATAAACTCTGAGTGATATTATTTTAGTAGGTATATTACTTTCACTTAATATAAAATTCTTTACAATACTTCATAATTTTTAATTTGTTTTTACATAGGAACGTTTGGTTTTTACGCACGTATCACTGCTTTTAAACCACACTTTCGTAAGAGTATGAACTTTCTAGTATTACAGACAATGACTTATTTCTGAAGAATAATATATTATTTACGAAATAACTATAATTTTTAAATTTTTTTCAACCATTTGTTTAGAAGATTAAATGATCCGAACTTTGAAAATTAAAGTTGAATCATTCGATATTTATTATCTATAAATACCAGATATACCAGGTGTATAAATAACCGATGTGAAAAATGTAGAGATAATAGCAATGTGTTAGTGGGAAAATATATAGGGAAAAAAAAGCAAAAGTTAGGAATATTGTAGTTTATGGTTCGGAATTCAACAGAAAATTCCCTGAATTTATTAATATTTCCGAAAATTTATCTACTAATTTTATAATTTTTTGTATTTTCGGAATGACGCATCTATAGCAGACAATAACACAATACTTTCGAGCATCCATTTTCTATGAGGGCCTCAAGACGAAATCAATAACGACAGAATAAGATGTTAAGTTTTTATTGATAATCTCATTTTGTATTGTTTACATGTAGTACTTCCCACGATTTCCAACTCAGAAAGATTTTACAATCAGTTCAACAATAGCAGGAACAGATCCGAGTTGCGAGTGCTTCTATATCGGGTACTGTGTCAGTGAGATTGTTAATGACTAGCCGGAGGCATGAGCACCCATACTATCTTAACATGGTTATTGTATAAAAATTAAATTATAAAGATAATAAACGGATAAGCTGTTTTGTAAAAGTTTTGCTTTACAATAAAATTGTGGGAACGTTTTCAAAGATTGCGATTGTGTTACGAAATTATGTAATAAAAATTAATAGAGACTTTTAATTTGATAGTGGCGTTTGAAAATAAAATTAATAAAAAGCATTTATTATAAACTCAGTATTAGTTAATTCGTCAGTATTATTAATAATATTTATGCAGCACATTTAAAAAAAACAGACGCTTACTTTGCGACGTATAATTTTTATTTTTATTTGTAGCCACATTTACAAATACAATGCCATTTGACGACCTCGATGGCGCAATGGTTTAGGTGTTGCATCCAAGCGCGTAAGGTTCCAGGTTCGATTTCCGGTCGGGTCAATATAGGAAACAAACTTTTCTAGATAGTCTCGAGTTTGTGTGTGGGAGATGCCCCTAGTAGTTGTCGTGTGGTCCTCATAGCACAAGGAATGCCCTAGTTTTTAAACCAGATGATTGGTTTGTATTGTCTAGGGCATTATATTATATTAATATTATTATTATTTGAAATCAAGGGAATTATTCAAATATGTAATACAACTTATAGATAGTTGAAATGGAGCGAATTCATGATTTTGAACAAAATGTTTACTGCGTTCTGATTAATTATGTTACATATTGTAGACGTCTTTCCGCCATGTCCTTTTCTATATGTAGATAGTATATTAGGGTGTAGCAAAATTATATCTTGATGCCACTTTTAATAAATCGTTTACAGATGGCAAAATGAAACCAATAAAAGACAGGTATATCACATATAAATTAAACCATATCCCTTGGTTATCTGTACAATCTACTCAGGAAGACAAGCAGCTAGTGTATGTATCCTTCTTTTTTTTTTGTCTTCTGCACTAGACAGAGAGGATGAATTAAAATTGAATTGTATATATGACACACTACGTGCTGCCGCGTACTCAGCTGCGTTAAATTTGGTATTTTCCGGGACACCAAGTAGCATAGATTACTCTATGAAAAATGCTCTACCTGCTAAAGAAAGTACCGTCAAAGTTATAGAGAAAGCTTCTTAAATCTTAGCGAATAAGAGATTAGTCTGGACAAAGAAATAGGGTATTGGTAATGTGTAAGTAACTTTAAGAGATTAAGAAAAAACTTATACTTCGAAATCACAGAGAGACAGTTCAGTTTTATTTATTCGTATAGATATAAATGCTGGTAGGTACACATATTAGTAACAAAGAAACTTCAAATATTCTTAATAAAATAAAGATATAACATTTTTTAGGTGTGAGAAAAAGTAAAGTTATTTAAATATTACACATTACTCTATGCTAAAACTCTATCGGTTAGATCATCTATAATAAAAAACCTTTAAACGTGTTTTTATCGTCGTGATATTAGACGTCGAAGTAGAAGTACGTACATCTATTCCATAAATATTATTTTCTACGTTTCAGTACAGTTTACAGAAAATCGAAGATTATATAAGTATCCAGTAAATTATTATTTCTCACGCGATAACTTTGAATTCGGTGTTAAACCAATGAATAAGGAAAAATTACGTTTTGCTACAGAACTATCAGTCTGGTCAACTTAGCGAGTAGTCTATACCGAGATATTGCATTGCCTGAACGTATGAAAGGTATTTCTGAAAGATATTTGTGGGAGGCAAGGTGGTTTTAGTAACGGTAGGGGTTGTATGGATCGGACTTTCTAGCTCTGCGATATCGTGGGTAAGTTTCTGGCCATATGTCAGAAAGTTTTCTGCGCTTTCGTGGATCTAGCAAAAGCATTCGATAGAGTAGTGCGAAAGAAATTGTGGAGACTTCCGCCTGAATCTGGCGTGGAGGGCCCCTTACTGCAGGATGTGAGGTCATTACATCGAGACCAAAGAGCTTGTGTAAGGATAGATGGTAACATGTCGCCATGGTTCTAAGTCTGTTCAGGCATCAGACAGGGCTGGGTGATGTCTGCCTGGCTATTCATGCTGTACAGTTGTCTTCAGACATTGAAAGCTAGTATGAGTGGTATGACATGTGATGGTAAACTGCTTTTTGTACGCTCACGATGCTGTGTTTATAGCACCATCAGAATTGAGTTGCAGACACTAGTCGTGTGCATGACAGAAGAATGTGAAGTGAAAAGATTGAATATGAATGTGAACAAAACTAAGGTTCCGGTGTTTGAAAGGGAATATGTACAGAAAAATTCTGAGATATGGGTACATGGAAAATATCTAGAAAAAGAGAATGAAATGTGTATCTGGGGAGTGCGTTTTTGAGGGATGGAAAATGTGAGTTGGATGTGGAAAGACGGGTAGCAGTTGGCAATAAAGTGAACGGTGCTCTGTCCACATTAGTTGGCAGTGAATATATCAAACTCAGCCAAAATGGCCATACACAATGCGGTGTTGGTTCCAATTTTATTGTACGGTAGTGAGGCCTGGATATGCTTGAAATCAAATGAAAGTAAGATAAATGCAGTAGAATGCGATCTCTTAGAAATATGTGTCGCGTTACTCTTGAGGTCAAAATAAGCAACGAAAAGATATGCAGCATGACAGGATTACACGACAGCGTTATTATACAAATGAAGAAAGGAATGCTTAGATAGTTCGGGTACATGGAAAGAATGAGTGATGAAAAACTGGCGAAGAAATTCTACAGAGCGAAAGTGAGTAGTAGCAGAAGCCAAGAAAGACTGTGACTTAAAAAGTTCAAACTGCAGTGTTAGCTGACGGAAATATCAAAAGATATCGTATACCTAGGCGAAAATGCGTGAGGAGAATGATGAGATTCGAAGAGGCGAAAGAAGTACGCAAGGACCGCGAAACTTGGCGCTCCATCCTCTCTGATTACCCCGTTAGAGATACAGCGTATGTATGAGTCGAAACGCGTTGTTGATTCTAAAAACATCAGTAGAAAGTGATAAAGTTTCTTATCGTAAACGAGAGCTGCTTTTTTAAGGACATTTGTAAAAATAGAGCAATGACTGAAGGTCGATCTTACACAAGTTTTAGTTCATGCTCATCAGTTTTGTATTCAATTACAATTTTACTACGTATCGTAACTTTCTTCTGCAATAACTAATTTGTATGAACGTTAAATTGGCTGACCCATAATCGCGATCTGTCACGATCTACTTCGCACTGTAATTTTATTTATGTACGTACCTATTGGCAGGTAACCCACAGTATTGGAGATCACTCTCAAATCATCAATATTTCACGCATCAGATGGCAAGTAGCTTGAATTTTACCATAAATTTGTCTCGGCCCTTATCGATTTCATTTCAAATTTTATTTAAGAAATATTATTTTTTAAGTTTATGCAGCTAAATGTATTTTATATTTGTATGAAGCTAATATTTTCTGCTTATGGATGTCATGCACTACTCTAAGTCACCACCAAATTGGTATTTGGAAATGTAGGCTCATTATTCGGTTTGAATTGTTATTAGTATCTGTGTGCGTATAAAGAAATAATTACATGTAGGAAATTATTTTAAATTACATTTGGAAACGATATTGCTGAAAATGCCATGAAATATTTTAACATTAAAATAATCTCTGTGAATCATTTAAAATAGAATAAAAAAAGTTTTTCTCTTTCATTGTTACAAAACAGATTAAAAAAAAAAATTAAATATATTTTAATTGAAAGAAAAAAAAAAGTCAAAACATTGAAAGACGAGTACACGAAATTTTACTTACGAAATAAACAACGTCCTTGAATATAGTCGAAATATTGTTACAAAAAAGTTATTTACAAAAATGAAACATTATTATGTGACTCATTCACTGCACTTCCTTTTTCCGGCGGTTTTGCGTGATCACTACCGCGGTCAGTGACAGGTGTACGCGCAGTGTATCGCGGTCTGCGACTAACTGGTGAGCTCTAGCCCGCATCCCCTTTGTTGAAGTAGTTGTCAGGCTGGTTAATGTTGATATACTTAGGCATTATCACTTACGAAGTGACTCTTGTATTTTTATTCGTGTCAATATACAATATACGCTGTGAGAGTATTTTACATTTTGTATACCAATTCATTTTTAGTTCAACTAAAACACAAAATCAGCCCACCTTGCTATCGACTTCTTCATTTCAATTTCATACAATTTTCATTATGGTCTGTGACTTTAACAATTGTTTAATTTATGTTACCATATGATCATTAAATTATTGTTGGTGATATAATCATTTTTGCCGCAAATAGGTACCTAATTTGTTTTCCATTTTAATATTAAGTCTCAATCAATGATGTTATATTTAAAGTGTAAATATAACATCATTGGTGTCAATACATTATTAACCTAACTTGACCAGCCCGTTGAAGTGGAGGTTCATACCGTCCTGGTTTCTGGAACCTGGAATTGGCTTATAAGCTGGGTTACTATACTCTTCCAGTTCGTTGTATGGCACCGGTAGTACCAGCTACCGGCACACTTGGTTCAGAGTCACACAATTGATGTGATTAAAGGCCTATGTGAAAAGTAAGTTACTTTTTTAGGTCTCTACAAAATATTTTAGCTTCTAGGGAAATTCTCGTCTAAATTGTTCTAACCACTTTTGAGATTACCTCAGAGATAGAGAGAAACACAAATATAAACTTTAAAACTATGGAATCGTATAAATAAGCTTAGAAAAAAAAACAGCAGATACAAAATCATAAACTGCCACTGTAATGTTGTTTACATGAACACGTATGTAATATGTATGTATATGTGCCAAGTGCCTTCGTGTTCTACATTACTTTGATTCTGTTAGCATTAAGAAGAAATAAATTGTAATTTTTCTGCTCAAGCTTTTCTTCTATCACTTTAGTAGTACAATTAAGGTCGTTGAACTTATTTAAATGGTTTTATTTTCTCTGAATCTTACCTTACGTTTGAATTAGAACGGTCACCCACCGAAGCCTGACCAGTAAGCTTCTTGGACGCGATGGTAACCGTTGACCGTGACCGTACCATATGCTGGAGGTCCGCTTGACTGTCCGATAATGTTATAACTGGTGTAACTGTCTTTAATTGCAAGGAAAGTTAGTTACTAATGTCATGAGTGAAACTTATATCCGTAAAGAATTTTGTGATGAATCAATATTAGCCGATGAAATCGTTTGCGTGAATTTTAGTGTAAATATTATACAAAACAACTTATTCATTCATTTGAAAAAGCACAATTTTTTTAGATCTTTTCCCTTTATATTATATAAAGTTATATTAATATAATATAATACAATAAATAACATATTTATTAAGTTAGATCATAATTCAAACTTGCAAACATTAATATTGACTCCTAAAATTTTTTAGTTTTTGAGTGGTTTTCAAATAAACTGACAAAAAAAATTTAACTTTGTAAGATATTGTCTGTTGATCAAAATACACATGTATTCTCATGGATTTTTGTCTCCTAAAGACGCGCACATTGCAGCGACGCCAAATTGCAGCGCGATGAGTCGGATCGCAACGTATTTATTGCAAGTTTCGATTGCATTCACACGCATTGCATTGACATTGCATACGTACATACTTGTAAAATTGCTAACTCTGACAAAATATTATTTTCATGTAAGTGTTATAGAATACGTTCCTTTAGGATTGCAAATGTATCTTCATCGCACATGTAGCTTATAGCGTGGGTATTCTCGGACCGGTACGACTTAAGGTCCTTCAAGAAACGAGCCTACTTTTTCAGAAAAGGCCAGTAAAAGTAAAGGCCACTTACCTGTGATTTCCCGGATATCGCGGCTGTCCCTGGGCGGCGGTGATCACTTTCCATCAGGTGACTCGCTTGCTCGTTTGCCTCTCCGGCATAAAAAAAAAATATTTCGAAGGGGACAGAGATGATGCTGATAAAATGTACGAATGTGATCGATCCAGATTTTAGTAATGCTATTTCGTTTCAGTGCGGTGCATCTAAATCAGCGCAAGCCTTAAAAGATTCGATCACAAATAAAAAACTTGTGATCGAAGCTTAAAAGTCATTAAAGCCAAAAAATTTGTAAAGTATAGTTTGTTTCAATATTATTGCTGAATCAGATGTTTCGAAATTAGTTTCATAAATAAAAAAACATTTAGCAAAACAGAAGGTTTATTTTTATTTCAATGCTGAACAAGGAATATTTTCGTGTTGGTGACAGTTAACAAAGCACGATTTAACAAATCGTGCATCCGTTGCATGTAGCCCCTAACACCGATATCGTGTTAGCTACGGATCGATGACTGTGTTCATATACATACACAAACATGGACTCATGCATTTATAGTAAGAATAGAACAAAAATGTCTCAATGGAAAAGTAAGGAATAAAAGCTTACAAAACATTTGCGAATTCATACAAAGAAATAGTACCTATCTATGTCGTTTAGTACCACGATTTATTGTATTACAATATGCTATATTTTATTTTATTATTTATGTAATTAATACATTCATATCACTCATAAACGAAACGAACTCACTCACGAACGAGTTTCTTCGTTCGTGAGTGAGTTCGTTTCGTTATCAGCAAAATTATAAGAATAACGAAACTGAGAATTATGTTTGTATTATTTGTTATAATGTTTTTACCATAAACGTAATATGTACATACTGGCGTATAGACGTACAAAGAGTGGGAGTGAAAAAATAATCTTTTATGATAGTGGCACGAGTAGCAAAGGGACAGCAAACGAGACGCTATTGTAACTCGTTCTGAACGACAGATTCCCTTTCTAATGTACCCAGAATCCATGATAAAATAGAATTGGGTGGGAAACAGTTAGAATTAGTTAGGTCTGCCAGTTTTCTTGGTTTAACAGTAGATAGTAAATTGCATTGGGCGGATCATATCGGGGCATTGGCTAGTAAGTTCGGTTCCGCGATATATGCCATTAGACGCATTAGGCAATTGACGGATGCGGATACGGCTAGGCTGGTGTACTTCGCATATTTTCATAGCCTAATGTCCTATGGCCTTTTGCTGTGGGGATCAGCGGCGCATATTAACTCGATTTTTATTTTACAAAAAAGAGCGATACGTGCTATTTACAGTATGAATGCACGAGAATCACTAAGAGATCGTTTTAAAGACATTGATGTACTGACCTTGCCGTCCTTATACATCTTTGAAATTATTATGTATACGAGGAAAAATATAGATCGATTTACAAAAAAAGGCGATATTGGTGGTATGGAAACCCGAGGTCGTGATAAATTGGTTGTTCCAAAATTTAAATTACATAAGTCAAATGTTTCATTTTTGGGTAACTGCGTTCGTTTTTATAATAAAGTTCCTCAAGAAGTCACTCAATTAACAGAAAATATATTTAGATTAGTTATAAAACGTACATTGATTAGACAATCATACTATAAAATAAACGATTTCGTTGAAGATAAAACAATAGTCTGGAAATGATTTTCTCTGCACATGCATTTACTGGCTCTCTGAATATTGTATTTTAATAAACCTTTTGTAAAATGATGTTGAAAAAATTATACCTGACTGAGTTTCTTGTCGGTTCTTCTCAGTGTCCAGGTTTTCTTTTCTCTTCTCTTTGAACCGAACTAAAGTAGATTTGACGTTCAAAAATACCTCGTGATTGGGTTTACTTGAATAAATTGATTTGACTTTGACTTTGATTTGACTTTGACTTAGATCATCACAAGTCGTCAAGTTGTGGATGGCGCTGTTGACTGTTGACTATTTTATTATTTTGTGTTGTTCCTGTTTTATTTTAAAGAAGTACTGTATTTTTCAATAATGGTTATATGCTCTGCATTACATATAGCAATAGTCAAGGGAATCATTCATTTCATAGGTGACATTGACAAAATAAAAATCGTCGCTTGTCTACGCGCTCTATGTTCGTCTATACGCCAGTATATACTAAGTTTATGGTTTTTACTATGCAATCTATAATCTGAGACGAGCGGATTAGCCTATATACTTAACCTATAAGATCTTGACACATTAATATTTCTAAACGTACGACGTCATTAAATAGCATTTTGATGAATTGGAAGAGTACTCAAGGGGTGAAGTGAATAAATTCTATATTATGCTCTTACTAACATTTCAAAAGCAAAAACAACACAGACATCTAACCCTTAAGAATTTTTTTTTTAAATTATAAGTTTCGTGCATGTAGTGTACATTTTGGTAAAAGCAAAACACAATTAGATTAAATTTTTTCAAATTTTGGGTCCCCATAGGACAGGTTTTGCCTAGTTTGGGGACCATAGCGCATCCTAATTTAAAATTATAAAAGTAATTAGATTGAAAAAAAAAACTATCCAAGTAGACTGTTTTAATAACCTTTCGCTTATAGGTAGTAGGTACTTTGAAATGGGAATGGTTTCACGTACTTTGATACTTGTAATTTTTTTTGCTTATTGAAACATTACGAAAATTAGTAAAACTTGATAAAACAAAATATTATTTTGTTAATTCGCTTTCATTTTCATCCATTTTGTTATTTGACGCTTACGTTGCTTATTTCGCTTTCTCTTTTTTTTACGTGCGAGTGTAAATAGTGCTCCCATTCGTGCAATTTCTCCTCAGTTGCCGTTCATATAGACCAGCTATTCCCAAAGTGGGCGATAATGCACCTTGTAGGCGCTGCAGGCCTAAAGGGGGGCGGTAAGAGACCCAGAAAAAAAATGGGGGCGTTGTGTAGAGGCCTGGGGGGTGATTTGTAATTTCATTTAGCTAGGAGGCATCTTAGACAACGACTGCATGAGCTCTCGACTCAGTAGATAAAATAAGTTTGGGAACCAGTGATATAGACCCTTAAATCATGAATTTAAAAGTGCTTATCAATAGCAACTTCATGTTACTTTTAGTATTTTTTCAAGATTTATTCTGAAAAACGTTTAAAAATCGCTGTCCTTTCAGTGATGAAAAAGTCACTAACATTGAAGTAAGATGTGAACTTTGTATGAAAATTAGGAGGTAAGGGGTTTTAAAAAGCGGCCAAGTGTGAGTCGAACTTGCGTACCGAGGGTTCCGAACCAACACACAATATATTAATACCTACATCAGTTACGTATTCACCAAAAAATTGTGCTACTATTCATTCAATCCTTATCTTTAGCGCGAGCCCCACTCCGACTTGGTCAGTTTAATTATTTTTTGTTTCGTTTTAGTGTTTGCACTATAATCACACCAAAATGACGCATGTATGTATTGGGTCCTTAGATATGAAATTGGCGTTTTGTACGAGAGGAATATTAAGTCAATTTTTTTTTTGTAAATATATTTAATTAATCAAAGTATGCACCGTTGTTATCTATGCACTTTTGCCATCTCATAGGTAGTTCATTGATCCTTTTACTAAAAAAAACCATGGGGGCGAGAATCAATAAACTCTTTAAAGGCGGTTTGGACTGTCGCATCGGAGTTGAATTTTTTTCCTTGTAAGCAGTTGTCCAAATTCCGGAAAAAATGGTAATCTGTTGGAGCAAGGTTCGAGGAGTACGGTGGATGTCGCAGCATTCCAATTGTAGCTCAACTAACTTAGTGGTTGTTTGTTGTGCAGTGTGTGGTCTTGCGTTGTCGTGAAGCAGCAGTGGCCTAGAGCGATTGACCAATCTCCGTTGTTTAGCAGCTAGTTCTTCCTTCATGGTTTGCAGTTGCTGACAATAGATATCTGCCGTAATCGTTTGGCCAGATTTTAGAAAGCTGTAGTGAACGACACCGGCGCTAGTCCACCAAACACTCATAAGTAACTTTTTCTGGGTCAATTTTCGTTTAGGGCAGGATTTGGCTGGGTCTCCAGGGTTCAGCCATTGCGACGAGCGCTTCCGATTATCGTACAGTATCCACTTTTCATAACAAGTAATGATTCGATTTAAAATCCCTTCATTATTGTGTCGGTTGAGCAAAGTAACATAGTAGTCGATGCGTGTTTGCAAGTTCGATTCACTCAATTCATGAGATGCCCATCGTTCAAGTTTTTTTACTTTCCCGATTTGCTTCAAGTGGATTAATACAGTTTTGTCACTTACTCCGAAGCCTGCAGCTATCTCTGAAGTGCTTTGTGATGGATCCGCTTCCACAATAGCCTTTAATTCTTCATTTTCCACTTTGGTCTCCGGCCGTCCACGGGGTTGGTTCTGAAGGTCGAAATTTCCAGAACGAAAACGTTGAAACCAAAAACGTACCGTGCTTTCTTTTGCGACACCAGCGCCGTACACATCATTAATCCTTCGAGCTGTTTCTGCAGCACTGGTGCCACGGTAGAACTCGTACTCGTAAATATAAATATTTTTTCATGTTTTCCATTGTGCGGTAATAAGCGACGCCAAAGAAAAAAATAATGAGGAAAAAAACAAATGAATGACTGTTTTCAAAACTCAAATGTACCAGCTAAATGAATTTATAAATTTGAATTTGGAATTCTTAACCAAAGAGGAGATATTTCAGATCAAAGTGGTCAGTACGACAAAACGCTAATTTCATATGTAAGGACCCAATATTACCGTTTTTACGATGGAGCAAAAACAAAAGAAAAATTTTTCTCACGTGATACATACATATCTTCACGCTGTATCTTTAACGGGGTAGTCAGAGAGGACGGTGCGTCAGGAGTCGCGATCCTTACATACCTCTTTCGCTTCCTCAAATCTCATCAATTTTTTTCATATGATACAGCTATAAATTACCGATTTTCGGATGTTTTCCTTTCTTTGTCCTGTGTGACCTTGCTTCTTGCATTTTATGATTCTAGGCCAATGGGAAGTATCCTGTTGATTTACTTACGAGTGTCAACTATAAGGTATAAATGGTCGTATTTTTTGATTGCGTTGGCTTATAACAGCTTCAATTGTGTACTGCTCCAAGAGGCCGCAAGCTTTTTATATATATTTTGTTGTTTTGGTTTATCCATACGTTCATTTTTTTGACAGGTATCTTGTCAGTAATGAGAGGATAAAATTAGTAAAGAAAAAAAATAAAATCAAATGAATTTGTAATTAATATTTTATTATTTATGTAATACTCTTATCATACATTCCTTAACAATTCTATGACTTTCATAATAACTCATTGAAATAATTCCGCTATTAACAATAACACAACTGTCGGACATAAGGCATTCCACAGTCACACAAAATTAATACAATAGTAGACTAGCTAGCAATGTGCAACACTGAGCTATCCGCACTTTGAGCACCATAAAAATAATGTTTGACCGCCTATCGATAACAAAATAAATTTAGTTTACAAAAATTGTAACAATTAATAGTTTTTCTACCCTACTCACGATCGCAGTGCTGCCTTCAATAGCTTGGTGTTTAAATATATTCGAACTTTAAGATAAGAGCGAACGAGAGGAAAAATATGTTCCAGTTAACTATCGAAATGGCCTCAATAACGACATTTTCTTTCTATCGCTGTATTTCGTGTAATGAGAATGAGATCCGTGGTCATTTTCACCTTCTAGTGGAACGCAGCTTTTGAAACATGAAATATATTTCATAAACAGGAGTACACAGACAAATACTGCTAAACTATTACACGTCTTAAACCTGGGCCCAAACTACTTGCACCTATGTTACTAATAGATACATTTCAATCCAATATTGTTAAAACTCTAATAGTTATACGTACATACATACTAACACAGATCCATCACAATTATTTTAGAATATCAGTTATTTGATTCGTTCAGATCGTAAAGGATTTTAATTTTCTTCTACGTTCATAACTTAATATCTTAGACTAAATATTTTAATAAAATATATTTCCGAATCGATTTGTTGATAAAATCTTTTAGTAGACAACAATTATTTTACAATAAATATTGCAGATGATATATTTTGGGCAGTTGTTTCGTTCTTCCGCTTGTCAACGACAAAACTCGTAGACATTATGCACGCACATTTAGCGTCGACCATCTTCGAACACCCCAAACTTTAAATATGCAAGATTCTCGAACACTTTCCTTCTATCAGTACAAAAATTACAACTGTGTGCATAAAGCTAGTCTTATGTCATGTCCATACCGTGCCTATGCGAACGAATGGTTGATTCTTTAAATTTTTTTCTTCCGGCTCATTACCATTTCACGAAAAAATCTTGCGTTAAAAAAAATAAACAATAAAATGCACACCCAGCATGTAAATTATCTCATCTAATCTTAAAACATTTAATTTTAATACATTCAGTCCTTATTTCTGAGTAATGAGGTAGAAGTATAGTTCAGGGAATCAACCGCTCGTTAGCGTTCGTTGGTTGGAAATTTAAATATGGCGGATTACAAACTACAGTCACTTGTGACTTACAATTTGCATTCGGAATTTATATATTTTTATCAAATCTTACATTTTATTGCTTCACTTTGGTAACGTTATACTTAATATCAATTACAAATGTTTTAATGACAGTCAACCAAATTACCTACGAAACTAGACTCCGTCATTGTGCATGCTTTACTTCAAGTGGCTGTTGTTTGTAACGTAACGTAACGTAACGTAACGTAACGTTGTAACGTAGCTGGCCCGACTGCTTATACATTATAAGTGCGTATTGAAAAAACCGCTACAATATTAATTTTATTTAATGTTTAATAAAATCTAATTCCTGGTTGTTACTAGATATAGTTCTATAAATACCTATTACTAATATTATTATACATATGTAGGTCTATTTATAATAAGGACTGGGATTTATCATTTCTTAGTTTTGACTAGAATTAATCAGTACCTATGAAGTTCATACCGTTATATCAGGTATTTTACCAATACAGTAGCCATATTTTCTAAATAGTCTGTTAAACCGAAAAAACAGCAAGTTGGACGCATACAATGCCTATTTCGCACATTGATTAGTGATTTAAAAGAGACTAAAACGTGTTATAAAAGTGATATAGTCGCAGTTGTTTACCTCATCAAAGTTACAAACACGCTGCAACTAGTTTTTGGTCAGAAACTCAACAGTAGCATCATCATTATCATCATAAAAAACCAATATAAAAAATGCAGGTACGTATGGGATTTACGCAATCTGCTGTAACGACAATTTTACGCGCTACAAACGCACCGTTTCCGAACGCACGTGATCATAGTGTGGAAATGGTGTCTTAATGTAATGATTCTTATAAGAATAAATAGTTATTTGCCCATAGTTTATGAGTAATCAAAATATGTACTATTTAAATATTACTGATTTCGTTAAAATATTTTTGTTTTATTACTTTTTTTTACAGACAAATTAGGCAATAACGCTTTCATCATGAAGTACCGTTAGGTTAAATCTACGTGATTTGTCTTTTTACATTTTTATATACATGAACTAACTCGTGGAATGCTATAGGTACCTTTCCTACGTTAGCTATAAACATTTAATCTATCTGATATCAATTTTATTATACAAAATACACAAAGAAAACGGTTCGTTGCAAAAAAATATTAGTAAATGATATTTTATTATTTCATGCTTTCGTTGCGAGTAGTTTGGTCGGGTAGGGTAGATGTAAATGAGATTACTTTTTTATTAATTTATTACAATCACATTTAAAACAGTTTAATTTAATCTCAGATGAGATTTGTATAGAGATCAATTTCGTGGAACAAACTACATTATTTCCGTAGGTAACTACTTGTGAAAATATTTTTGAATTTGAAATAAATACATACATCTCTACATATTTTTATAGTAAACGGTCAGAAATGGAATAATTCTATGAGTTTGTTTAGGAACTTAGTTGTGTTTATGGTCTGCATTTTCGAAATTTTTTCGGCTAATAATATATTGAAAAATTTTTGTATTTATAACTTTCTTCTGTTTTGTTGTATTTTCTGTATTTTTTTGGGGGAAACGTAAGAAAGCTTCTTTGAAATATCACTTGTAGTATAACATTATTGTGTATTAGGTGGTCGTAGCACAGTGATGCAAATGGAGCCTCTCAATATTCGTAGCAAGTCTATCACTTCAGGGGTCTTCATTGATGTCACGTTTTCGTCATTTACCTGAAAACACAACATTACACAAAATTACATGGATAGAAAAAGATCCACTTACAGATTTACTTAAAACATGCAATCACGGTGAAATAACTGTAGTTCTTTGAATCATGTCTTTTACGGGGTAGTCAGAGAGGATGGAGAGCCAAGTATCGCGGTCCTTGCATACTTTTTTCGCCACCTTTAATCGCGTCTTTCTCTTCGCACACTTTCGCCGAGGTATGCGAGCTCTTTTGATATTTCCCTCAGTTAACAATAGCTATTTGTCAAAGTCAAATCAATTTATACAAGTAAACTCAATTGCAGGGTATTTTTGAAAGTCAAATCTACTTTAGTTCGGTTCGAAAAGAAAACTTAAACACTGAGAAGAACCGACAAGAAACTCAGTCAGGTATCTTTTTTTCAACATCATTCTACAATAGTTATTTAAAATACAATACTAATAAAGCCAGTAAACGCGTGTGCAGAGAAGATTATTTCCAGACTATTGTTTTTTCTTCAATGAAATCGCTAACTTTGTAGTATGCTTTTCCAATCAGTGTGCGTTTAATAATAGGTGTAAATTGCTTTTCCGTTAATTGAATAATTTATTGAGGAACCTTCTATCTATATGTATAAAAGGCGATGTATATATGTATGTATGTATGTTCCTTATGGACTCGGAAACGGTTGGACCGATTTCGATGAAATTTTCAGGGAATCTTCAGATTGGCCTAGCGGGTGTTCCTGTAAAGTTTAGTAGCGATCGGATCAGTAGAATTTTTTTTTTGTTTTTTTTTTCAGTATCAAAATAATTATAAAAACTGTTTAATTTATTTTAACTTCAACTAACGCCCAGTGAAACGGGCCGGGTTTGCTAGTTTTATTATAAAAACGAACACAGTTGCCCAAAAATGACCCACTTGACTTTTGTATTTTAAATTTAGCAGTAACTAGCTGATCACGACCACGAGTTTCCATACCATTAATAACACCTTTCCTTTGAAATGGATCTATATTTTTTCTAGTGTACATTATATTTTCATAAATATATAACGAGGGCAAGGTGAGCACATCAATGTCTGTCGGTCTCTCAGCGACTTTCGTGCATTTATACTGTAGATGTAGATGGTACGTATTGCCCTCTTTTGTAAAATAAAGATAGAATGCATATGCGCCCCTGATCCCCACAGTAGTAGGCCATAAGACATAAAGCTATGGAAATATGCGAAGTATCGCATATTTCTTTGATTTTTGATCTTTATAAGTCATCCCTGGTCTTCTGCTTTCGATTCGCTCTTCGTCAATCATACATTACTCATTCTTTCTGTATGTGTCCAGAGTCATCAACGCATTAAATTCATTGCAGAAGTCGAAGGTAAGGGAAATATGGATCTCTGATTGAATTAATAAAATGATTTAAAATATGTCTATATGTATGAAAATTGGGCGTAATATCTATATTTGATAGTACTTTTAATGCTAGTAAATATGTACTTGCAAACTTACTAACTACATACATACATATTCAAAATATTGTCTTCAAATACAATAATGCACGATTACACACGAATCTCCAATCACTTATACACCATCGCTTTGCCAATGCCACTTGTTAGTATAACGAAATTAGTATTATAAAGCTGTGTACAACTTATGTGGTAGGCAATAAATAGTTTGGCCTCAACGTGATGAATTTATTTATCGGACTTATAATGAAACATTCTAAGTGGACACAAATAACTCTAAATATTTTTACAATTGGCATTAACAATAGGCTAATAATCCTTTAGTTTAGTTAGATGCGATAAATTAAACTACAATGCTGCATATACATATAATTTACTATTAACAATCTTTACATTTGATAAATTAAACCACAGTATTACGTCTTCTCGTTGCGAGCACGCCAGTTAGAATGATAGCATCTTTCATTTTCATTTCATGTCGAGTTTTTAATCATTACAGGTGTTCATTTAAATACATTGATAATGTGACTCATAAAGAGAAATACAGTAATCAATAAATAACATTTTCATAATTACTACAGTTTAAACCATCATTTATCTCTTAAAACTCATACACACAGTATTAGCACAGATTAATTATTTTACGAACGTAAAGTTAATACTTTTGAAAGCTTACTAATAGTAAGCTAATCAGTTTCCTGTCAGACAAAATAATGAAATTTTCCTTTATCTAATTGATCCCATAATAAAGAAGATGTAATATGACTTTATGGTATTAATCAAATTATAATAATAATAATCACAACAGACATCAACGTTGTTAACAGATGTAACGTCAGGGAATTATTTTGTTGCATCATGATGCTCTGACATCCTCGAATGGGAAATGGCTTGCACATGTTGTAGTACGGTACGACCACAGAATTGCGAAGATCATGATGTGCCGTGTCATTTCGTGAAATGACACCATTTTACGAATTGGCCGACTAATATTTGTAATACTGTTTAACGCAAATCGTTTGGTGGTTCGTCGTTATAGTAGGATACAACCATTCTGTAAGGTGTTCCAACTATTAGTTAATGAACATTAAGTGAAACAGTGTGACTTGCTTAAAACTCTCGTGATTTCTTATTACACTTTATTGAACACAAAAATTACATTAATAAAATTATGAGATTTCGTACAAAGGCGAGCTTATCTCTATAGGAGATTTCTTCCAGATAACACCACAATGCGGTGTGAATACTACAGAGGATAAATAAAATACACAAATAGACGAAAAATACTTTTACTCATAGCTTCGCTTCATTGAAATACACCTTTCTCGTCTAATTAATTTATTACTACCATTAAGCTTGGTAATGATGAGATTTGAGGAAGCGAAAGAAGTATGTAAGGATCGCGACGCTTGGCGCTACGTCTCCTCTGACTACCCCCTATATACGGCGTGAACATATGTATTAAGCTTGGTATCACGACTCGCGAATCCTTGCGACAATATGGGCCTTTAACGAAAAATGAGAGACGCGGGGGTCCGACCTATTGGCCATACACATTATCATTCATTATAAATTCTCATGCGCACGCGCTGGTGTTGTGTTGTAGTGTAATTATTTATTGTATTACTTCTGTACATATTAAACCACAACAAATTACAGTCCACTTTTATTTTAAGTCCTTGAGGATTCTACACTTAGTACAATATTCAATTTGTTTTGATGGAGCCATCTTGCGCGCACGAAACCTAATCGGAGAGCTTGGAGACAGCGTCGCTGTGGCCCGAAATGTAACTGTTTTACGTTATGTGCAGCACGTTTGTCGGTGTTTCTGGTACAAGAGGCGCAAGCGCAACATCTTAGTTAACAGGGCTGCCAACGTATTTATAATTGGAAGCGCTTTCTTAGATTTGATTTTGAAAATATCCCTGAGCTATTCTATCCACTTACTATCAGGTAGACAGTTTGATTTTTGGGCTTCCCATACATTTAGCTTGAAATGTTGAGAAACATGTTGCTGTCATCGATTCGAACGACATGTCATTGATCCATAGATCGAGATATATAATGGACGGAGCCGTAATAAGTTGCCGCTCTTACCACCGTGTGTCAAGCGAGTCTTCGTGTCTCTTTCTGTCATTGAGCTAATTAACCACGAGTAAAATAGTTAGCTATAGTATGACAACCTTGCACTGTCAGTGTAGTTCGTGTCAGCTTATGAGTTGGTCGTGAAATCATTATTTGCAAAATACTCGTAAATCTTAAGTGTTTTGACTACTCAAAAATTAAAACATGTCATGTTCAACTGTCTATCGTTGTACTGTGACCTTTCCTAGTCACGCACATTAGTAAAAATCTAGAAAGCCGGTCAACAAAAAAAGATACCTTAAGGACACGTTTTTAGAGCAAATGCTCCGCCCATCGTGATATTTTGTCCGTGCATTGATCATAATGTCATAATGTGTCGGCTAGACAAGATAAAGTAATTTCATGACATCATCATCATGGTACATCATGAACTGTATTTCTACGATCTTATTATAATATATGTAAACGAACCTGCAATATAACATCACCACGCCGCAGCCTGCCGTCCCTCGCGGCCACACTGTCGCTATACACAGCTGAGATGTAACTCTGCCCGGAGTCAGGGTGACTTTGCACGCTGAATCCCAAACGACTGTTCCAGCCACGGTTTAGTTCCACTGTTACTATCTGTAACGTTATTTCCTCTTATTAAGGCGATTGTTTAATTCGTAAATAGTTTTTTTTTAAATTACAAAGTGATTTTAGAGATAAAGCGATGGGTAGGACAACTATTCCCTTGAGATTTTGCTTAAAATTTCGAATCTATACCTAAATTTACCTAGGTAAATTCACATTAAATAAAGCGATCAGCCACCATACATCAATAAACAGAATAATAAGTAATGATTTTAGCAATCGCGAGGCTGTTTTTTTATAGTGGACGACATGATAATTTGATGCAAATGTGTAACAAATTTACTCCATTTTCTAAGTAACAATGCAGAGATTATTAGTAGAAATTATTATGTCTGTTAGTAGGAGTTTCATATTAGAAGATGTCGGTCTTTACAAATAGTTTCGCAAAAGCGACAGTCTAAATTAAATTTCCAATCCAATTACCAATCTAAATATAATATCTTTCTAGACTTCATTTCAATATTGTCCCGAAACGGTTGATTATTTTACGTAATGAAGGCGAGAAAAACCACACCAAAGACGAAACAGTTATAAGCCGTTCGCAATAATAATCTAGAATAATCATCGGAAGACCCTTACCGTTGGTTCATTACAGGTATTCTCTTGAGGGGGATCAGGTTTGATATTTTCTTTTTGGACGGTATCAATTTCCTTTGCCTTGAGCTGAGGGGGTTGCGGAGGCTGTGGCGGCTCTATCTTTAATTTCCTTTCATTATCCGGCGATAACGCAACACCTTTCCATTTCTTTAAGCCGTTATCTGTGAATTATTAATTCTTCAGTTCAGAATTGAGATTAAGCGTTTAATTTAAATTCGACTTTATTTATAGAGTCTTATGGCGTGGTTTCTGTCCATTGTATATGACTTCTAATAGCCGCATTTCAATACAAGTAAACTTTTAGCGTAATTAAATTTCTCAGTTTGATTCATAATTGAGTTCAGGAAATATCTTCAATTTTATTACAGTGCTCTAATATATTATTTGTTAAAACTGCCAAGTACCGTTCAGACTGGCAGAAATAGTCTCCAAACAAACACGTTGATAATATACGACCTCAAACAAAACCGACTTTACATTAATTTAGTGTAATTTTGTATATACAAGACGACGACAACTTTATACTCAAACATTGACTTCTATTGTTTGCTTAATAACTAGCTAATGGTATGTTCCCAAATTAAGCTCTAGGATTACGCTATGAATGTCATACTAGGAACTAGAGAAGAATACAGCAACAACTAGGCCGAGAGACAATTTCGGGATTCTACACTTAAAAGGTATAAATAACTTCTTTTAAACATAATGGTGAAAGAATTACCTGTCAACAATTCTATTACAGGGGATTCTAATAAAAATATGTCTAACAAGATTAATTAAAAGTATCACAGACCTGGGCGAAATCAGAGAGAGCAGAATTATGAGATTTGTGGAGAGGCGAAAGAAATATAAGAGCCGCGATGCTAGGGCTTCGTCCAGTCTATCTACTGCGTTACGGATACAGGATGAGCTACATGTATTATGTATGTATATATGTAAGAGAAACTTACTTTCGTCTTTATGTCCATCACAATTCCCATCGTTAGCAGTCGTGTGAAGTACGGCGCTCTGGTAAGCGGGGTTCGCGTGTTTGAACCGAGCCTCATCGCTCGATAACTCGGCGGGCATCGATACTGGTTCGTCTGAGTCCACTGGAAATGCTGGTTCGTTGTATCTCTGTCGACTTATGTCTTCCTGGTATACGTTAGGTGCATCTAATGCGTCGTTATTCAAGTTGTTCAGTTCGTAGCCGTGGGGTGGTACTGAAAATTTTCAGTCGAGTTTTTCAGGATTTGAAACGTAACTGTCTAATAAAAATAAATCATATATGTTCTGAAAGCGGAAATTATAGAAATCAATTAACACTACGCCTAAGATTACTTTAATATAAATGTAAATACGCGAAATTCAAGTTACATAATAAAAATAGTTTAATGCGTGTGAATATGCCTTAAACATATTACGTATTAACTAAAGGTTCATTATGAGTATATGGAATTTTCTCAACAAAAATAAAGCAAAAGGGTTTGCAATGACTACCTAAGTACAATAATTCCCGGTTCTAGTGAACATGGCATTTTTGAGGAGTCTTTGTGCAACTGGTATTTTGTGAATTATAAATTGGGTACTTACATGTTGCAAAAAATATTACGTTTACCATTTAAAGGGTCGGTAAATGTTAAGTACAGTACAAAGACGGCAAAACAAAGATATTTACCTCGAAAGGTCGTCTAGTAGGCACTATTGGGTATAATGTCACTAAAACATAAAAATTTATGTTTAAGTAACTAAATATTTTGGAATAAGAGAAACTGATAGCAATTTATTATGTTTAGAGTTTAGGTTACATTTAATTTTTGGAGAAAACGGGTCAAAATCTTGGCAATGCCTTTATATAATTTATGGCATATTTTTTCTACAATCGGGTTATATTGCTTTAGATTGTAATCTAGGAATACATTACGTGTAGGTGCACCACTATTATTTTTTAAGTGAGCACCAAGGTTTTTTGACAAACATTACGTTTAAAAATGAATTTAGTCTGACCCAGCGTGACCTTCTGACAAATTTGATTAAGGCTAGGATTTATGAGTGCATTTAGGCATTTAAAAATTCTTAAATTTACCTCCCTTCTCGCGCTGCGAGACATTGAGCGCAGCGCAGACGCGCGTTTCAAATAAATATTTTGCATCACGACCACGAACTAATATTTATAGGGTTTATGTTTGTATCTATCGATTGGCGGAGGAAAGCAGCTAGCCCAGCCATTCCCAAAGTGGGCGATAACGCCCCCTTGTGGGCGCTGCAGGCCTAAAGGAGAGCGGTAAGAGACCCAGAAAAAAAATGGGGGCGTTGTGTAGAGGCCTGGGGGGTGATTTGTAATTTCATTTAGCTAGGAGGCATCTTAGACAACGACTGCATGAGCCTCGACTCAGTAGACAAAATAAGTTTGGGAATCAGTGAGCTAGCCTGTAAAAGTGACCTCTCAAACGTCTGGCTTGATACTTTGGTAATGTCGTGTTTCAAAAACTAAAAATTGTTTTGGGAAAAAATAATAATTTAATTCCTTTCTAAATGTCATCATGTACTTTTCGACATAGTTTTTGTAAGTAAAAGTTTGATAAAATACTATTTTATGATCGAGTGAATTTGTAGACTTCGCGCATTGAACTAAAAAATAATCAAGAACGTTTATGAAACTACAACATATTTTTATCCGATCAAAACAAAAAATATTTGATCGTTTACCGTTAAATGAAAAATAAGCTAACTTCAAAGATCCTGGCCTTAATTAAAAAGCGCGTTGCGTGTTACAATTTCTAGATTTATCAGCTTAATAATGCTTATATTTCACTTTATTTGTCAAAAAGAAATGTAAAAATAAGTTTCTAGTAGGTACTTTATAATATATGCTTGCATAATAGAAGTGACACTATAGCATACAATAATTGTTATCTGTGTATTTCAAAATATTAATGATATCTCTAATTGATTATTATTATTGGGTACCCATTAGCTATAGCTATAGCATTTTTTCTTAATCCACATGCAACATGTACGTCGTACATATTTTATGTATGTAATATGTGCATACGTATGCGATTTATCACAAGTGAAATTCAAGCCTTAATAAATACAACATAAAGTACATTACTAATATAATTACTGAAATATTAGAAGAATTATTTAAAATTTATTATATGGATGCAAATCAATTTATGAAAAAAGTTTAACGAAGGAATGTATAGCAATAGAAAATGTGTTCAAGAGTAGCGTGTCAATGACTTCAATAATAAACGCTGTAAAGGGTTCTAAGTGGAACGTTGATGAAAGAGCAGTTTGCAGGTGCGAACTCATAGTCATACTACTATGGTTAAAGAAACGGGCTGTCAGTTTGCCGTTTCGGATTTGTGGAGGCCATAAAGCGAGATGGACGTTTCTTACAAGTCGGTTTAGTTCTGGTTTAGCTGAAACTGGAAACTCTCTTTGACATAACATATATACATTTTACATTTAAAAATTTATAAAAGTGAAATTAAATCATTTAGCTTAGTTAAAACTGAAGTTTGACATATTTTTAAAAGAGTGTCAGGCTTTATTTAAAATCGTACAAAAAGCCTTTAGATTTGTGTCGTTCATGTTTTTTTTTAAAAAGGATCAATTTATTTGTTTTTATAAAACATTTTATATTCTTAAAATGTCTGACAAATCAAATTTGTCAATATACTATTTTACTTCTATTATTATACAGTAATAAATGTTTATATTAACTAAGGCTTGTATTTAAGCCAAACCAGAACTCAAAAACCATTTGCAAAGACAGCCGTGTTTTGTACAATGAGGATGAGCTTTAGACCAAAAAAACGTTCTGAGGGGTGAGCCGACAGAGTCTCACCTGTCAGGCTTAATTTTTGTTTTCTACAAGTGGGCGGTGCCGTTGGACTGGCGAGAGTCACTGTGTGCGACCTTTGAGGCCGTCTCAGCCCCATGTCTTCAAACTTTTCTGATGGATTCTTATTGGATTCTAAGTTGGCTGTTGGATCTGTGCGGAACACCGAGTTTAGTGCTTGTGTTGTGATGTTGAATTTTTGTGTGCGTAATGGACTAAGCTGGCATAATTGTTAGTTGTTTTAGGCTTATGTTACCAGGTGACATTTAGAGCTTCGTCACACCGGGACAATAAGAAGCGTGACCAAGTGGCACCACTCAGTGTCTCGGACGATTTATTCGGGAACAAAATGAAAGGCGAAGATAGATAACACTCTCGCTGTACGTGCGTTGGCCTAAACACGCTTTGAAAAAAAAAGAAGAAGAAAGAGCTCTGGTCTCATCCTTGATTGCAGCTCGCTATCTTAATGGAGTGTTTAACAAATTGACTGACGATTTGAGAAAATACCCTGACAAGATCTTTAACTGTGTTAGAATGTCGATCTCATAGTTTAATGAATTATTGATAGAGTAGATAATGTAGAGAGACACTGTACAGTAGTGGCCTGTTGTAGCTTGCTTATGAAAATGTCAAAGGGTGCAAAAGCTCTAACAAAATCAACATTTTTTGAACTCTAATAACTGTCTAAATCTGCAAAGGTGTATGGGTCTTCCAAATTCTTCAAGAAAGTAGTTTAAACTTTCACATGACACATTTTATTTCTGTATATTCTGGGACGAAGCTCCATATATTTTTTTGGCTATTTCGCTTCATGAGAAGCGTGCGAAAACTTGTTTCGCCACCCCGCGGCGTGATATTCGGCGACTGGTTGCAGTGTGGAACGGCAGTACAATAAACTAACAATTAATGCGATTGGTGTCACAATCGGAACAAATGAAAAATCAGACCCATCGCAACAACGAGATTCTCTGGCTATCTGACACCAAAACATCGCCTGACACTCTGGCGCCCAGGTGAGTCATACTCCATACAGCCTACGTTTGGTGCTTGGTGTCCCGGTGTGGCAAGCACTAATACTTTTTTAATATATATGCAGTAGTGTTATAATTACATTTTAAAGAGTAACGAGTAAAAATACAGAGCTACTTTTAAAGAAGAAAAAAATATCGTTTGTGAATATAAACGTATTTTATTAAAAATAGAATAAGATAACAGCTCTATTTTTAATTGTCGAATAGCAAAAATTAAATAATTAATTTGGAATTAGAAAAACGATACAAAACAGTTATATCTATGTAAGATCTTTCTAACCGGTTTTTACCAGTAATAACGCTCGCGTGGTACTTGCAAATTACGTTTTGGCTAGAGGTATAGCCACTTTGTGTGCATTTGAGGTTGATAAGTTCGCTTTCGCGTGAAACAAAAGTAAATAAATAGAGCAGAGTCCACTGTAGAATACATTTTGTAAACTGAATTTTAACTTAATAATATCGTTACATTTAAAAAAGAATGGATGATGTCTCGTGTTTACGTTTTAGGAAATAGGATTAGTTGTAGGTATGACTTTATTTATTACATAGCTGTATATACGTATTTCATAAAACTAGTGGCTAGATCTTTACAACCATTTATAGAGAAAAAATCTTATCTTCATGAAATGTTATACACCTGTTACTGGAAATATCATTAACTATACAAAAAAACATACAAACTGACAACGAAACCTTATCGTTATTAACGGACTAGCCAGATTTATTACACATAAGCAGAGGATGTGCTCAGTATAATATTAATGAGAATTAGTTAATGAACACCGACTAGTGTTTGTTGTTAGTATGGAATATGCGGACCACGTATGGAAAACGTGCGCTGATTTATTTCACAGTTTATCCAAGAACATTTCATTGAACTTTCAGCTTTTAATGGTATTGCTTTTTCACCAAGTATTTATGTATTCTCTGTATATAACGTCGATTTTTAGTATCTTAATGGTTAAAAAACGACGGGATTTAACGAATTTGTGGAAGTAATTTCGTCAAGATCAAGTGTTGACCCAATACAAGTCAGGATTTAGAAAATGCAAGAATAAATCCGAAGTACGGTTATGGTAAGTATCTGAAGTCCTGTTACAGATCAGGTTAGAATTCAAATCAAATTTGAAAATGTTCTTTTAAGGGGTTTGAAAGTATTTTAAGTCAGCGATAAAATCAACAGAAAGTATTTAATTTAGTTCATAATAAGTTGGTAGTAATATGGATTGATTTGATCGCTTTCAAAAAGGTAAAAGATATTCCCCTAGGGAAGGTACTTGTGAACGTAATTTATGGTTACAATTATTTACCTTGTCAATAATTTTATTGCCGAGTATAACTAATAGATATTTGGTTAATATCCGTTCGTGAAGAATTACTCAGAAAGAAAGTAAAAATATATAAAATTCACTTTCCTCCTTCGGATTTCCAAACTCAAACACGAAACAATATTCGCTTTTAATTTTTTTCAAACTCTTTATGTAATATTCTTCTATGATGATTTATTCTTATTTTATAAAGATGTTAACGTACCGTTAGGCTGTTCATAGTGGTTATTCTCTTTCGTTAATTTCCTGAACTTGCGCGGAGATAGGCAAGGCGAGCGCGAGCCGTCTGCAGCGTCGGGAGTGAGTCTTCGCGCAGCTAGGTCGCAAAGCATCGATACTGCTTCAGGCCTGTGTACATAGATATATAATATTATTTTTTAATTTTACTATAATAATTTATTTCATACTTCAAATTTTTTTTTAAAGACCGTTTCAATCTAATTTGCCAGAATGAATGAAATACGACACGTTAATTAAAATATATTTAATAGTTATTATCATAAAGTAGGTAGGTATCATAAAATATTTTTCAACAAACTTTATTTCATATATCATGACCATTGCCTCATTTTATAAGATCCGCTTTATCTATAAAAAGATGCGAAAAGATTTTTTTTTAATTGAATTGAAACAGATTGTATATCAAAAATATATTGATCAAATTGCATCGATTAGGCGTTTTTTCGGTATCCGTTGCTGTGAAGGTTCAAACCTGAGGGTGCTAGTTTCAGTCTTCGGGTAGGTCGGCAAAGGAAGCTAAGAAACTAATTCGGGGCTTATGTACAATTGTTTAAAGGTGATTATAAAGGCTCCTGTGAGTTACACAAACCTTAGAGGAGGTTTAGGCCTATTCAAAGGCGCGTCGGAATCAGTCGGTTCTTCTTTAGGTGACATGGGTGATAGAGGCGTTGCAGCGTGGTCTCGGTATAGTCTCAAGCGCACCTCAGAGCCGCAAGCTCGAAGAAATGCAACGGCTTCAGCGTGGGACATATTCGACATTGGCGTGTCGTTTACCTGACATAAAAATAGATTCCGTAGAATATAGATCCATAGATACATATTTTCTCGTTATATCCCTAATGGGGTAGTCAGAGAGGATGGAGCGTCAAGCTTTCCGGTCCTTACGTCTACTTTCACCTCTTCAAATCTCATCATTATCCTCACACACTTTCGCCGAGCAATGCGAGCGCTATTGGCATTTCTGTCTGGCTTTTTGATCTTCATAACTCAGTGTTGGTCTTCCTTGGCTTCTGCTGCTATTCACTTTCGCTTTGTAGATTTTATTCGTCAGTATTTCGTCACTCATTCTTTCTATGTGGCCTTAACCATCTAAGCATACCTTTCCATAGAATATACATACATACATACACATCTTCACGCTGTATCCCTAACGGGGTAGTCAGAGAGGACAGAGCGCCAGGAGTCGCGGCCCTTACACACCTCAAATTAGAGGAAATTGAAAGGAACTTGTATATGTAATTGTATCTAGTGACGAAGCTAGTGACCTATCAATGTCTGGATCCACTTTGCCATCTATAAGCCTAAATACTTGTCTATTTTATCTAAATATTTGTCTAGGTGTAAGTTTCTTACGTCTTAATGCTCTTTTTACTCCTGACGGAAGCTGACGTGAAGTTATGTATGTACGCGCTGGTACATACAAGTACGATCATCCATTCATATGTATCTCACTGATGGGCACAGGCCTACTGTAATCGGGACCAACAATGTGTCTTCTAAAGGCCGAATTATAAGCTATGAAATTCAAATTAAACTAAGTTATTCATTAAGAAATTAAAATATAGCAAAACTTTGAATTTAAAGTTACCTGTGTTTTGAACATCTATGTCTATACTAATATCATAAAGAGGTAAACTTTTCAAAGTCAAAGTCAAAGTAAATCAGTTTATTCAAGTAAACCCAATTACACGGTATTTTTGAACGTCAGATCTACTTTAGTTTCGTTTGTATGTAATGGATAAACTCAAAAACTGCTCACCGATTTAAAATATTCTTTTACCAGTGCGAAGCCGGGAAGCGTCGCTACTTAATAAATAAAATAGATTAATTTTGTGGTAAAATCGTATGAAGAAGAGCTAAAATGAAATGTGTGGTAAATGTAAAGTTTAAGTTTTTATTTCATGTCATAAGAAATGTTAGGTACAATTTTTCAAGTGTTATAGCTATTCATATCAACTTTAATATTTAAATGCAAGCTACAGAATAATGTCTGTAAACAGTTTTTAATAAACTCACCCCAAGCTCGTTATGAGTTATAGACGGAGGACACACTAATGGAGTGCTGCTGCACGTATTTTTTATATTTTGTGCGCTGGACGAGACGATGAAGTGTAATAATGCTTACGCGTTTCGATTGTTTATCGATAACAATGAATTGTTTTGTCAGAAAAATGGTCCTATTCTTTTATTTACCTCAAAATTAATGAAATATTGAATATTGAATAGATGAAACAAGCAGCGCAGTTGTTTGTTAACTATTGCATCGGTTCAGTCTAAGTACCATGGATTGCTCTTTATTTCGAACAGGTAAGAACGTTCGCATTTTTTAGTAATTATTTACCCACAGTAATAGGTTTTTATAAAACCGCATAGCGAACAATATGTAATATTTATTTCTGTTGAAACGATAATGACAAAAATATCCTAAAATTTTAAGGAGCTCTACTCACCTAGAGATGGTCACTATCTACTGTAGCTTTCGTTAGTATAAAATGTGAAATGTATGTTATTTGGATGGATAAGGGATTTATATACGGTTTCTCAGTTTAATAACATATTACTTTAGTTCATGTAGGTCTGTATGAATGCTTATTAAAATTTCATCAGTACATACTTGAAATATGTTCACATGAAGTGAAATTATTCTAGTTTAAAATAATATTCAACTAAAAATAGGTAGTTTTTTAAACATTTTAAGGCATAAAAGTGGTTTCCGTTTATGTATGCAATTCAGTAGAATGACGACTTTTGCTACAACGATAATATTTTCAATAATGCTGCTTATATTCCGTGAATTAATTTAGCACACATTGGCATTTCATTAGTTTTGTCTTCTGCGAAGTGTTAGTTCCTCTTATTATGTTTGCCTTTCTAATTCGAATTCTAATTAGATATTTGTTCGAAAACAGTTTTTAAAGTACTTTAGCTTCAGGACTTGAATACATAAATTAAAAAATAAAAACATAATAATAATTATTATAATATTATGTAAAAAAATAATAATAATTAGATATACTTATTGGCGAAGTCAGATCTTTAGTCCGTGGGTGTTGACAGATTAATAATGATCATTTTCCAATTTATAACATGCATTTAGGATGCTACAGACATAGTTTTTGTACAATTAGTGTGATGGATATTTTTTCAATCTAGGATGTGTTTAAGAAGATCGATAAAAATGCATTTGACTATGTTTAAATATTTATGGGGGGCTAATTGGGTTTTGGTAAGCTTCAACTCTCTAAAACTCCTCCTAACTGCGTCCACAGTTATAGTTGAGAGACTAGTAAAAATGATACTAAAGTAGCTAGGTGTTCGGACAGATTAGTATAAATACCTTTTCTTTATTTTGAAATCTAATCATACATACCGCAACAATTCTGTCCCCTGGTTGTATTCTGCCGTCGCTCAAGGCTGGCTCGCGAACTAAGGCACGGACGTAGTGCCCTAACGCGCTGTGGTCTTCTTTTCGAAGTGTGAATCCCAGCGAACCATTCACTTTCGTCATTACAATATCGAATTCCTGAAAACAATACAAAAGTTAGACGAGGAATCCAGTAAACGGGACCTGTTTAGAATTACTCATGCAAAGATGGAGCAAATTGTACCCGAATTCAGCTTAATATCATGGTGGTTCCAGTGTCTCCGAAACAACTTGACCTCAAATTTAAAAAAAAATCCATAATCGAACCTAATATTCTATTACATCAAATAATTTCAAAAGCTTGTATCGCGCAAGAAGTTTATTTAGTTTAAATTCCTCTTTCTCTGTTTTCTATTTGCGCTACAAGTTTTTAAAATTATTTTACGTAATAAAATATTAGGTACAATTATGGATATTTATTTTTTCAGTGATTATCCTAATATTATGCCTATATAAGTAAATAGTTTTATGCAGTATTTCGATCGATCTATTTTATTATATTCATCTATATAAATAACATTCATCAGCACAACCCTTGCATAAAATTATTATTTTCGTTTCAGTACAAGTTTCGTTTTAGTTGAATAAAAGCTTGTTTTTAAAAAGTTTCTTTTCATTTTTTTTTAATTTCATTTTCATCTTTTTAGTTTTGTCTTAATCTGTGCATTTCTAGTAATGCATCATTATTGCAAGGTATTTTTTCTGTTAATTTCTAACTATCTAATTCTTCGATGAGGAGTCCATCTAAATATTTTATTTGACTAAGGGCAACATAAGCTTGCCAACGGCGAAAAGTTTAGGGCCCAAATACACGACGGTGTGCTCCACTCAGAACCTAGATATCATATAGTACCAGAGTGTATAGTGTATGCCAAGACAAAACAAATGATCTCAAACTCGTTAGGGATGCGTGGTTTTATTACTGAGTTCCTTTGGCCACCTTCCGGTTTCATCTTCAGGCCCTGAATACCATGTAGCACCAGAGTGCTTGCCAAGACAAATCAAACGAGAGCAAACACGACGGGTATATCTTGTTTAGTTCATAAGTTCCTATGGCCACCTACCGCCTCCATCTTCAGACCCTGGATATAATTTAGCATCAGAGAGTGCCAAGACAAAACAAATGAGCCCAAACTCGATGGGTTTATCTTGTTTAGTTTAGGATGTTCTATGGCCACCTTCAGACACCATCATCAGACCAGCTCCAGAGTACCGTATTATTGCATTGTCACCGAAGATGCGTAGGTATACCAAATTTGAATTCAATTCATTCAACCTTAGGAAGTGGTTCTAATTTAGCAAGATTTGACCCACACAAATATATATATACGGTAAGTAAAATAAAAGCTCATAATAAAAAATCGGGGAATATTACGATTAACTTGAATGTTTAGAGGAAAAATATAAGAAAGTCAAAGATGTTAATGAATTCCATAAATTAATTCTACATTACCATTAAGTACATATAGATATTGTACAAATGTACATACAAAAAAAATAAAATTTTATAGATTGACTTTACTAGATTTTCAGAATAAGATAAAATCTAGAGTATACTACCTACTTATATATATTTAGTGCAATTTTGTTCCCTGTCTACTGAATATGTATCTATGTATATACTGCTAGATATTTTATTTGTTTCAAATTGATGTGTAGATTTTTATTTTCCGAAAAAAATTCTGAAGATTTAGCCTCTCTTGGCTGCTCGCCACTTTTAGTCCAGTAATTCGGCATTATAAAAAACTACGCTGCTAGCCTTAGTAGCGTCATCGAGTGCACTAGGCTGAATTGAAGACATTCAATTTGCAATGATGACAGTTTGAGGGATCCTCCGGCCTAGGAAAGCTTGAGACAGGTTGAGACAGTGCTTCTCGATGGAAGGTCTATATTAGCTTGCTTTATAATTTACTTCATTGTGATCAATACCAACCTCCGATTGACGCGGTTTAAACTTTATTTGGCTGTGAAGCCTATACAGTCATGGGTGCATCAAAGATTCTTATGTTTCCGTTCTAAAGGAAAAACAGAAACTTTATGCGTATGAGGATGTACTCATGTTATCTAGTTAACCGATATTTTATGTTGCATTTTGTTTCATTAGTTAACATTTCAAAATATTCATACAACTAAAGAACAGGTAAACGGTGTACAATAAACTCGTTCACTGTAGCTATTGGACCTCGAATTTTATAAAAGAATATTAAAGTCGTGTTTAAAGTTTGCAGAATAAACACAATTAAATTCCTAGGTCAAAAGCAAAAGTCGAAAGTGTCCAAATCATTCGCAAATCTAGTCGAAAGTAAACAGAATAATGAGGATTGAAGAAGCGAAAGAAGTATGTATAAGGACCGCGATACTTGGAGTTCTGTCCTCCCTGACTGTGAATTTACAGGGATACAACGTGAGGATATGTATGTATGTAATACAGGTCTTCAGAAATTAATTGTAGTTATTACCATTTTAGAACACTCTGTAGACCACACCCCACTCCAGTAATTTTTATGTCCTAATTCGATTTACTAAGTACTTTAAAGCCGTTTAGCTTCTGATCGTGAGCCCTTACGAGATACTCGCCTATGTAAGATAAAACATAACACATTATTCATATTTACGTATTCCTAATGAGATAGAGAATGGAGCACCAAACATCGCTTACATACTTCTTTCGCCTTCTCAAATCTCATCATTCTCCTCACAAACTTTCGTTGAGGTTAGTGCTTTTGACGTTAGATATTACGTTAAAAGGAATTCATAATAAAACTGATAAGTTTCGGACTGTCGAATATTGCTGAATGCTAATTCTCCTCTAAAGTATTAAAAGGTTCAAAAGTTAAAACCGTTGCGAAAAATCGCAAGTCATAATAACTACTCGCGCGCGCCTTACATCTCTTGTTTAAATTATTTTTTATTACAAAATAATTTAATTAAAAAGTCTCTAGAAAATAATATCACCACACATTATTTAGTTACTAGGATATCGATTATAATGTGATGAATTTCTAAAATCTTTATCTATTTTCTGCTCAAACTCTAAAAACCACCAATCGACAAGTGTTTCGCCTCTCGACGAAGCATCCTCAGGATATTCCAAAGATCAGAGTAGGTCAGCGAATTCATTATTCGGTGTTGGTTAGCTGACCGAGTCTGGTCTCTGCAATATCGTTCGTTGCGTCGTAGCTTCGTTGAGACGCGAAACATGTGTCGATCGGTGGTTTTTGGAGTTTAAGCGGAAAATAGCTAAAGATTTTAGGAATTCATCTCATGAAATGGAATTCCGCAAAGTAACACCAGAGTCTATACAATATCGATTTTAAAACCAAACACAAATGTGTAACTAAGGATTTCACATAATAATAAATGGAGGAGTATATAGTAACATCGCAAGTCGATTTACAAAAATCCGTTTACCTCAAAAACTCCACGTTATTTCACATTGTTGTGGACAGTACCTCAAGGCTTAGAAAGATACAACTTAATATCGCTTTTAGCGTTAAAAAGGACTACAGCTGACAATGCAAATTGCAATGCGATTGTTAGCTCATCGCCTAAAACATTGCTTATAAGAAGCTTATAAGAGTTTCCATAAAAGACTATTACTATATACGCGGGAAGATAAGCACCTGGCCCACTCCAGAGATGGAAGTTAAGTTATGGTTTTATAAGTTAATAGAGCAAGAATCGAAACTAAGGCTCTTGATATGGAAGACATGTGTTTGTGAACTTGTTGTGTAACATGATTATAACAAATAGTAAGAATGTTAATATAAATAACTGAACAAAATGGATTAGGTATTAATAGATCACTTAGGGATGATGTATAATATATAATATCCAATTATTACCCAATGACCACTTATTTCAGAATAAGTATCTAATTGATCATTAATTCACTTACCACTGATCCATCAGGCTGCGGATCGTGAACAAAAAGCTTTATTAATGGGAGCATTGAAATATCGTAAAACAGTAATTAAAAAGTTGCGATCGTTACAATATGAAGGCCGTAGGATAATTTTAGCGCATTTCTCACGCAAAGAATAACAAAAACTAAAATAAAGTCGGTCGGCATTAATCAGTTCTTAAGTAACAGTAAGATAAATATGTACGTATCTCTATAAATTATGCATGACCATGATTATGCCGTTCTGATGTTCTTAAAGCATATTCGCAATTTCTCATTCCAAATTTAAATGAAGATTGGTATTTGCTTGCTTCAACATTATTTGCTCCTTAATTGCAAAAAGAATTCTTTCAAATTTTTTCGTAACATTATTGGAATTCCTTAAATTGCCATCAGTTTCCGTAACACATGCTACCATCTAAAAATATTCTATTCTCTTCAATAATGGAGATTTGAACAAGAAAAAGCATGTACTAACCCCGTATTGCACGTCGTATACTGGCAGTGGTTGACTTAGGTCTGGAAAGTGCAAATCATGGCGGTCTTGTTCAGGGCTGGCTTCGCGCCTGCCCCGGCCCTCTGATGACGACGTTGTCGCACTACTTGTTGTTTGAGATAATCTGTATTAAGAATAAAAACAAAATATGGTGTGGGAGTGATAACAAGTACTTGTTAGGAAACGACTTTACATGCAATAAATAGCAAATGAAATACTGACCTTAACATTAATGTTTGTAGTAGAGGTATGGAATGGAGAATGATTAATATGATGCTAAAAATCGGATCGGATGTTTATATTAATAATAATGCCACACAATTATTAGTTACTAGCGTATAATAATACTAGTAATAATAATGTAATACAAGCAGTCCTCGTTTTTACGTCATGTTAGGTACCAGTAATTAGAGACGTAAAACGAAACGACGTAATACGAGTCATATTTTTTCATCTATTTTCGTAAATTTCTCTATAACATTTATGGGCGATAGAAATGTTATTATTAACTTCAAAGCTTCTTTCAAAGTTGGGATCATTTGCTTTAAATATTTGCGTTGCAGCTTGAATGTGATTGAAAGCTTCGATTAATTTTTTTGAAGTTAATTGTTAATTTCGATGCTAGTTAACCGTCAATTGTGACGTAAAGCGAATCATAGAGACGTTAAAACTAGGAATATTGTTAAAATGTTGACTGACGTTAAACGAAACACCGTAAAACGAGGACTGTCTGTACTCTAAATTGAGAGAATCAACATTAATGAAGTTTATGTATAAGTTCTCGAATTTACTTTTAATTATTCAATCAATGCCTTGACAATTTGTAGCATACCATAGGTTTACCATTTCTGCTAGACATTGATAGATTGACCAAGACTAACTTCTGAAGATCAAATAGCCAGAGTGTTAACCGACCAAAATCTCAAAAGCACTCGCATATCTAGGCGAAAATGTGTGAGGAGAATGATGAGATTTGAGGAAGCGAAGGAAGCATGTAAATACCGCGACGTACCGTCGTCTCTGACTACCCCGTTAGCGTTACAGCGTGAAGATATGTATGTGTGTACATAGATATATAATGTAGATGAACTGTATATCTTATGATAAAGTATTAAATTAATCAAAACTGGTACGTTCAAAATAGTTCCAACTTTGCTATACCGCAATCCGTTATTTATGATGGAAGTATGTTTTTTCGGAGAGCATGCAATACTTTGTGAAAAGACAGACTGGCCGAAAAACTAATGAGGCGAGATAAAAACAGGTCACAGACGTCATTGATAAGTGCATAGATGGCATAGAGTGAATATGACTGATGGGTATTGTTACCTGGCATGCATAGGGTGGCAGTTGAGAGGGTCGAGCGGCAAATGCGGGGGGTGCGGGGTGCGAGCGGGCGGCGTCGGCGGATCAGGCGGAGTGACGCTTTCGAGGGCATCGGGCGGCGGTCGACACACACGCAGTTCAACACGCGCAGGCGCCGTCCGTAATACCTCTAGAGCTTCCTGGTTCAGGCGGATTAGTTAATTAATGGATTAGGCATTATTGGACAATACATTCATCACTAACGGCTTTTAAGAACATTTCACGGATAAGTCAGACTACTAATGCTCCTATATACGTACATATACGTATGATTATTAGATGAATTATTGTATATGTACTGAATAACAATTGTTTGTGCAGTGGTTTCATATTTTTGATATTGTTTTCTCATACACAGCGTACATCAAAATTACAATGGTAGTCTACATTTTTAGATACTGTCGAATACTGTTTGAATCGAAGAGTGCAAAAATAGTAACGTTTCGGGTCCATTGGTTTAATTGTGCTAGCTTCCGAAAATGATAACGTTCCATTTGGATATAAAACTAATCCATCGCATAGGTGACTACTGCAGATCACCTTCGAATTGTTACTAACTATCCATAACCATAGTATACTATGACAGCGGAGTACTGCTTCCATAGAGAAGTGGTGCTTCCTGTTGACAAGGATATGGATATCACGATATTTATAAATAAGTGATCATGCAAATATTTCAATTTAATGATTGTACCCACACATTAAGCACCATTAAGCAACATCACAATAGTGGAATGTTGCTACAGTAGCGTATTGACGTATCGAGGACGTGAATGTAATTAACCATTATATAATTGTCTCAACAAGCAATTCAATATTATAATAGCGAAGTTCTGCTTCGGTAGCATAGTGGTGATGAGAACTATCACGTATTGGTCCTATTACGTTCTTTTAAAATTAAACAGTTAATTTGAAATGAAATTGTAAGCATGAAGATAATATGTAACTGTATCGTTTTTACAAATTAGGGAAAACCATTATAAGTAATCAGTGCAGTAAATTTTCTAAACAAGTGTAACATTGATTTGAGACGGTACCCTTCCAGAGCGACAACAAAAGGGAAATATGGAAAATAACTCAATTTACGAAACGAAATTGTGTTGTCTGTTCGTTCCTACGTAGATAACAGAAAAGAAATTAATTTTTCAAACAAATAAAGCTATTTTTGTAGACTGTAGATATTTAGATGAACACAAACGATATAATTAATTCAACAAGTATGTGAATGGAATCAAAATTAGTAATTATTTTTATTTCGTACAAGTACATTGATTCATTGATCTTATTAAGGTAATTAAATTTAAATTGAAATATTTTGTAATTCTTCAAATTCAATACCCCAAAAAGAACCCTTATAAGACATGGACGGATGGTTGAAATGCCTTATAAGGAACCCTTACAAGAAACACAAGCAACCGTCTATCTGTCTGTTTGTCACTGAGTATTTTTAACAGAAACCATGCCATGTGGCAGCTTTCGAGGTATAGTAATTAGTAATACATCGTAGTAGTAATACATTAATACATTAGTAATACATTGATGTACATAATATGTATTCTGTTTGCTACATAACAGAAAGCAGAAATGGAATACTCAAGCTTGATAACTGCATTTACTCGTAGAATTTAAAAAGACCAGAGAATGCGGGGCTTAGAAGTTTACTGCAAAATTATAACAAAAGATGGAATAAAAGCCTTACCGTGTTGTAATCTACGGAACCCTACGGTACTGACTAATTTTAAATACATGCTTGTATTTTTCATTGCTTTTCATTACCCTGAGCGCGTAATGTCTTTCGGTTATTGATTAAGATTTCCGGCATCTATCTAATATCCACGTTAAAAGCATTACTTATATATGTAGTCTAACTTTCAATTCGATAGAGTGATTTGACGTTTTAATTTTGCCAAAGTTCTAAATAATGTGACCGGTTAAAGTAGTGTTGTCAAGTGATAGAACTCAGTCAATATCGATTCAATTACGTCGTTCGATAAGTCTAATAATTTAGAATAATAAAAATAATTCTAGTAATTCCAGTTATAATTTTTTTATAAGGATTATCTCGTCAATGAGTCCTATAATATAAATATGCCAAATGGTGCTGATGCTTACATCCGGAGACTCTCGAGTCTCGATATGAACATCATATTTTTTTTTTATTTTTATTATTTTACATATCTTCCTTAGAGCAAATATGTCTTATACATTCTGGGCTACCACTATCTCACGAAAGCAAATTAAAGCAATGATACGAAGAAGAGATTTAATGCGGGTAGCGCCGCAGATATAATCGCTACAGATTAATATTGATAAAGTCGATATAGGGATTATCACTATTTGAATTATTGCAAAAACTGGTTACCCTGGAAACAACAAAACACTATCGTTAAAAGTTGGACTGTAAAGTGGTAAATACCGCTAGTATACAATGTTTATGGGTAAATACTATGTAAATATGTTCACCGTTCTATATTACTAAAGACAAAAAAATAAAATAAAAAACATTTCACGAGAGGATATTAATCAATTACGGCAGAATTACAAGAATGTAGATAAATTTGCACAAAATTGTTTGTAATTGTGACCCTTATGTTAAAGTTAAATAGTTTGAGTTTCAATGCGGAGGTATATAGGTGACATTTTTTGCATCTTTCACTAAAACAAGGTACACTTTTATGTGTGACTTTGTGGGCGACCATTTCACAGTTTATTACGTTTTGTCCGGAGGCTCGACGCGGCCCGTGTTTGAGTTTACATAAACTTTTTACGTTTATAACCCGACCCGTGGACGGGAGTACTATGACAACAAATGACATTTTTAAGTTCGCTGTAATGTTTATTTTTTTGCATTTTACGGTGTTATTTTAACCGTAGCTTGTGAAGGGTTGAGTTTAATGACAGTTTTTATAATGAATGTAAAATCTTATCAGACTGTCGTTCGGCATGCTTCAATGCATTTCTAACGAGAAAATTATTTACGATGTTTTGTAGCTAAACTTATCTACAAAATCTCGTAGGTAAATTGTTAATTTAAAGAAATAGGTAATTTTGTCATAGTAAATTATAAATACGAGCGTGTTGAAAACGCGTTACCTTAGTGTTCCGTAGTAATTCCGGAAAAAACAGAAGTTTAATTAAATAAACTAACTTTAAATTAAAAAAAAACATTACAAAGGGGTCCAAAATCTGTATTTTTATCTCATTTTCGGCTGAGTAACCAATTTACCTCCGTGCCGTAATAAACCCGTTGTGACTCCTATAACATACGAACTCGAATTAGTTTTGGCATTTTGGCTAAGGAACCCTAGAAAAGAGGACAAAATATTTCACTACACTTTTTGTTATTCAGCTTTAAGTGCTTTTGAATTTGCAAAAAACAATTTTATTACATTTTGCTTATTGTTTAATATAAATCACTACATACAAGTACATATCTACAAGTTAATATTCACAAACTTTAAGGTAAGTATTATCAATTATCCTAAATAACAAACTTCTTCAAACTTGCCGCTTAGAAAACTGTCATTGCTTAGGGCGCCTAGTAGACTGGAAGCAGTAATGCTTCATTTTTATTTTTATTTAATACTAGGCTAGCGACTTACTCACGGAACGCCATTATTTCTCTATAAACGTTATGTAAAGCGTTTGGGCTATGAATTTATCATAAAAAACTTCCTCGTTATGTGACGGAGAAAATGGCATTGACATCTTAAAAGTTTTGAAGTTATAGACGAGTACACAGTCAAACGCGAATCGCGATTTAATTTTATACTATTTAGAGATGTAAGAAAACTTGCATAAATAAATGTAATATTAATAGCGGGTGCTCAAACAAAACTCAAAAAATTCTTTAAAAAAGGGACGTCAGTATAAAGTGATAGGAAGGGAACATTTTTTCTAAGTATAATTGAATTGATTCCAATTCTACTCAGTTATATATTTCATTGAGTAATTAAAAGTAGACTGTAGTTTTTGTGACGTTTATTGCAGAATGTAACACTTGTATAAATATTAGGAGAAATATGGTTATTTGCAATTAATATATTACAGGCAAAGAAATTATTACTTTTCTTGGAAATGAGATGAAAAAATGTACCTTATATTATATTATTAAATTATTGAGACTCCAGTTTTACCAATAACTCAATCCGTATTCGAATCCATTTAATCGTTTTCCAGTAATACCTCTACAAGAAAACTAACAAATCGATAAATAAACATATAAAAAGTGTTGTATTCAGTGTTGTATTTTAAAAATATTTCCAATACTTACCTTTCACTCGTAGTTTTACTATGGTAGTTATAATTTAGCCAAAAGTAAAGCCTCTCTGTTTTGATTTAAGATTGTCGTGCTCAGTACAGTCCCGAGAAAGAAAAACAAAACAAGAAACGGATGATTCATTTTTATAATACTGTAAATAAGCAATCAATACTTACGTAAGTGCTAAGGCCAGCTAAAAGTACTCCGTTAGCAGATAGCAAGAGATCCCGAGGAGCTAGTCTTCCGGTGCGCCACGCCGGCTGGGGCGGGTAGAGCCTACGTATCCTCACCAAACCTCCCCCTCCGCATACCGACATACCCAGCCCTCTACCATCCTTCTCTACTACCACCGTAAATGTGTTCTCTGTGAACAAATAATACTAAGGCTTAATCAATTATGATCGTATGGTACAGTGATCAAAACTAAAGTTGTTTTGCTGCAGTTTTTTGTATTTGCTTAAGAGGTCCACGCAAGCGCGGATCCAGAGTTGTGGGTACGGTGGGCATATGCACAACCTTAATTGAGGTCGATAAGCTGATATGCTGATGGTATATCCAATCCAGCGCAGCACACACACAGCGAGCTTATAACCTTACCAAATTTTTGGTGGAAGAAATAAAATTTAAATCTTTTTTTTAACGCTTTTTTGAAAAGTGTCACTCACCAAATTTGGTAGAAAATGTCTTTTATTCTCCTCTATATTCAGGAATATTTCGATTTTTTTGAAGTGGTGAAAAAAATAAAATGTATTTTTCTTTGTAATCTTGCGTTTAAGTAAATTTATATATTTTTTTTATGGTAAAAAAATGTATAAAAAATTATTTGTTATCAAAAATACGATCCTCCAAGTGCGAGTCGAAAAAGCTGTAAGGGCAGATTTCCTATATAAATCCGGCTATACCCTTTACATGTTAATATTTTGCTTGAGTGATATTCCTTAGGTGCGGTATCGCGCGCGCGGCATGTAACATTTTTATTTTCGATACTATTGTAATGGTTGTAATGTTCGACGTTTGTAAATATAACCTCTTGTTTTTTTTTACTCGATCTATTTCAGTTGAAAGTTTTTCTGCCGAAACCAAATAATGTCATGGGAATATGAGAACAATTCCGCCATACAAGAATTGGTAGCTCATCTTGAAGCATGCGACCAAAATTTGTACCCAAACATTAAAATGTTCCTACAGATTCTGGCGACTCTCCCGGTTAGCGTAGCTACCGCGGCGAGATTTTTTCAACTCTACGCAGGGTCAAATCTTGGTTGCGTGCTTCAATGGCTCAGGAAAAGTTAACAGGACTTACTCTACTGAATATTCACAAAGACGTAAACCTAGATGCAGATGAAATAATCAACGTTTTCGCCAGAAAGAAATGCAGACTTGATTTTGTTATTTAACTTACTTCCAACCTTATTAAAATTATTCATAATTTAAAATGTATCTTAATTTAACTTCAGTTCAGTAGTGACAGTAGTTAAATCTCTGTGCTAAATCTAGATGTGATATTGTGATGTGCATACAAACTCACATTTAGTTTTGTAATTTTCACCTAATTGCTACGGGCGGCGTCATCCTTTTTGTAAGTTTCCTCTATGGGAATGCAATATATCTATCGTGAGCGAGCCGTCTCCGATTCGCACTTGGCCGATTTTTAGGTGGCCGTGACCACAACCTTTTTTGAGGACTAGATCCGGGCTTGGGTCCACGGCGCTTTAACTGTGTTAATTGGTAGTGTAAATATTTATATCTAAAGTCGCCAAATAAGCAACTCATAGCGCGTTGTTTTTTTTTTTTCAATTTTTCAAGTTCGAATATGGCAAAAATGAAGGTAAAGTATGCAGTGGATCGTAGTGCGTTGTTATCGTGTGGCAGTCAAGTTTGAATATAGTAGTGATTGACTATAGTGTAGTATATAGTTTGAATATATAAATGAAAGTATAACATGCAATGGAAAATCTTTCAAAACATATATTTGGTTATTATATTGCCGTAGTAAAAATAAAAACAGTAATACTGTAATTAGACTAAAGATTGTGAAGAATAATTACCGAAGATTTATGAACAAAAGTTTGTGGTAGTAGAGGCTGGGAAAGATGAAGGCTGATTTGTAAAAGTTTATGTAATTATCCTGAGTGTTAGTTGACGACTAGTATCCCAGTGTCGCCGTCTCGTTCTCACAGTATGCGTGTTCGTGTTTTACGATATGCCTCAGAAAAAAATTACACAGCTTTATTTTTTTTAACAAAGATGTTTCATGCTCTAATACCTTCCAGAATTAATATTCTACACAAAGATGAAAATCATATTAAAGTTACAACTCAAATTCAACTTATAAACGGACAGGCGGTCCTCTTTGTTGTGGTAAAAATAATCTGTTACGTTTAATAAGATAAATGTGTACTGTTGTGCTACTGTGGTTTTATTTTATTCATATTTATAGAAATGTCTTGTTGTCTACATTTATTAATAAAATTTTACAACGAAGTTAATCTAAACTTCTAAAATTGTTATTTTAAAACATAAAATATTCCAATTTATACAAAGTTATTACGAACGCTGGGCTGACATTAGTAATAGGAAAATTATAAGTAACTATTTTATTTCATTTAGTAACTAAATTGAGTACGTATTTACATGATTGAGCGTAAGTATAATAAAAAGAAGTTGTAACATAATTTCATTAAATTCAGAAGTATGTTTTGAGACATAGATTACTTAAATTAAGTAATGTATATTTTACAGCTTTTTCAGTTAAAACAGACGGGTTTTCTGGACAGACACTTTCTTTCACATTTCCTTTAAGAAAGACATTGCCAAAGCGAAGTCCTTGTTAATAGGCAAAATTGGCGAGAGACTAATTCGTATTCCTTCGGAGACACGTGCATTTTGGTCTCTCACCAAAGCTGTCCTTGGGAATTTCTGCCAGCCGTCTCTTCCACTTTTGCACAAGACCATTGACTCCCTGGCCCACACTGCAAAGGAGAAAGCCGATCTTCTGGGCACTCTTTTTTCATCAAACTCGACACTGGATGATGAGGGAAATTCACCATCTACCATACCGCATTGCGCGAGCTCTATGCCAAACGTTGTTTCTACAGAGTTCACAGGTTTTTTTTTCCCTCGATATTCACAAGATTAGTGGGCCAGACGGAATCCTCCCAACTGGGAGGATTCCATCCTTAGCACAATTGTGCTAAGGATTGTGAAAATTGTGCTCTGGAGTTGGTCTGACGTGCCTTTTCCGGCTCTTTTACACCACTGGCGTTATGGTGACAGTCCTTGTGCACCCATTCTCCAAAAAAGGCGATCGCTCAGATTCTTCTCCGGGCGTAGCATAAAAGTTGTAGTAGACGACCGACTAAACTTAATACAATTCAACTGCATTAAGACACAAGTTTGCACGTTAATCGCAAAAAGACGTCCCTTCATCGTATCCCTCAGTTTTGAAGGTTGGAAGCCGACTATTGGAGTCCTTGGAGTCGATATCTCAAGCGATGTTCAGTTTCGCGGTCATTTAGAAGGTAAAGCTAAATTAGCTTCGAAAAAGTGTGCTTAGTAGAGCGGGCCAGTATTTCACTCCGACCCATCGCCTAAGACTTTACAATGTCTTTTGACCATATACAACGTAGAGCGGTTCGGGTTATCGGCGATCCGGTACTCTGTGATCGGCTCGACTCTGGCTGAGGAATTGTTCAGAGTACTGCCAGCTGCAGCTGAATTTCATTACAGTACATCACGCAATCGACTGTCCTTCCATGCCCACCACCTTGATAGATTTTCTACCACGTACCACGTTTCACAAAATTGTGGAACCAGCTTATAGCGGCGATATTACCGGATCGTTACGACTTAGGGACCTTCAAGAAATGAGCCTACTCTTTCCTAAAAGGCCGGCAACGCACCCGTGATTTCCCGGACGTTGCGGATGTCCATGGGCGTCAGTAATCACTTTCCATCAAGTGACTCGCTTGCTTGTTTGCCCCCTCGGTCACAAAAAAAAACAGCAAAAAACTTTCCGAATATACTTTCTATAATTTATTCACTTTATATTTCGAAACATTAGCAATTAAAATGATTCAATTAATTGCTAATGATGCACAAGAACTGCAAACAATGGCTGAAGAACTTCACAATGAGTAGTCCATAAGGTCATGACAAACGAGACATGCATTGCATGCATTGCACATGCGTTTGCTGGCTCTCTGAATATTGTATTTGAATGAATCTTTTGTAAAATGATGTCGAAAATATGATACCTGGATGAGTTTCTTGTCGGTTCTCCTCAGTGTCCAGGTTTTCTTTTCTCTTCTCTTTGAACCGAACTAAAGTAGATTTGACGTTCAGAAATACTTTGTAATTGGGTTTATTTTAATAAATTGATTTGACTTTTACTTTGACTTTGAGACAGGCAGAGCAGCTAGGATCACAGTGGAAGAAACGCCACTGGAATACGTAAGCAAATACGTATACTTGGGGCAAGAATCGAGGATGGGAAAGGCATACCAGGTGAATAAGATAAACAGACGTAAACTGGCCAGCATTTGCCAAGCTCGGGTTTGCTTTTGCCATGAACATCACAAAACAACAGAAAGCGCGCATTTTCAATCAATGCGTCCTGCCAAGTCCTGCCAAGTCCACGTATGGTGCTAAAACCTGGGTTACAACTAAGCATGTCCTCCAAAAGCTAGAATTAAATCAGAGAGCAATGGAGAAGAAACTAGTTGGCGTAACACTCAGGGATAGGAAGACCAAAAAATAGCTACGAAAAAAAGCACGGTTACTGATGTGCTGAAACGGGTGGCGGATCCGAAGTGGCAATGGGCCGGACATATAGCCAGAAAACAAGAGCCATGGGGTAGAAAAGTTTGGGAGTGGAGGCCATGGGACAGAAAGACCGTAAATGACGTAGAAGGACGACATCGTAGGAATAGCGGGCAGCAAATGGAAGGAAATTGTCCAAGATAGAAAGGAATAGAGATTGTTGAAGGAGGCCTACACCAATATGGTTGAAAATGGTTGAGATGATGACAATGATGATATTTCGAATATGGCGTCGTTATAAAGAATTAGTTGTATTTAACCTACTCAAATTTAACAGTAGGATATCTTCATAAAAAGCTAGCGTACGTACTTTGTAAGTGTGCGTGCCAATACGCACGCGCTGTGGCACGCGACAACGGCAGTATTTAGGGTGATTATGGGTGAGCACTGTAGCTTGAGTCGAGGTCGCACCGAAGCTGCGATTAGTCATGTACTAATCAAACGCGCGACTTGAGGAATTGTTCAGTTTGTCTATAATTCTTTCGTCAGAAATACAAAAATGTATATATCACATAAAAGAACGTATTATAATGTCTTATAATGACATAACAGTCAATCGAATTCATAGTTATTGTTCTTCAATATAACTACAAGAAATTAAATTTTATGAAAAAGTACACAATATTTTTTTATTTATAAATTGTAAATGAGTGTATCTCACACTACACGTAACAACTCTACGTATCCGGGGCCAAGAGTATAGGCAGTCACAAGCGGAGCGAGAGTCGGGCTTCTTTTATACATAGTCTCTGATGCGGATCTGGAAGATACCACGAGAGATATGATACAATTATGCTTGTTCATTAATACTAGGTATTTGCTTTTTGGGGATGACAGAGTATCGAATCAGAATAAAATCATAATCACAAAGCGGTACCAGATGGCAGCTAGTTGTTAGTGCATTGCCTATAAAATACCAGTTCTATTGTAATGAACTGGGAAGAAACGTCTTTTACGGGCAGTGGACATATCTATACTTTTTTATTTCCTAGATATTTCTTTTCAAACATAAAACAAATGAACTAAGTGTAAATTTTACTGTATCGATATCGGTACGGAATACTAAGTACTAAACTGTGTCATGGATTAACTACTAACTTCACCTTTTACAATTATTTAAGTTTTTTTAGAACAAGTAACTTAGTCGTAGAATTCTAAGGATTGGCTTGCACTAACTATTTAAACTCGATTTAAGGATTTGACATCTCGCTTGCACCAATTATTTTATAGTTGTTGCAAGCGAGATGTCATATCTTTCGAGTTTAAACAGTTGGTGCAAGCCACCCTAAGAAATGAATTAATGTGCTCAAACAACTTCTCATAACGTAGAATATACTGTATAAATGACTCGTATTATTCTTTTGAGAACATTTACATACATAAAAGGGCTAATGAAAAGCAGGTGATTCGTGTGTTTGCACAATGGTTATTACTACAGAATACAGTATAAAACGTCCACTTGATATTTATGACGGCGATGTGCGTAGGAGCCTTGGGGGATGTTTAATGTGGATTATACGGGACGCTACGGTCCTCACACCCGAGATCAGGTGTTTTCATATGAAGCATACGACAGGTAAGTAAAGCTTGGTTACGCTTTATTGACAATATTTACCCCTTTACAATAATTTTTTTTGAAATGCGGCTTATATGAAGATTTAAATTTTTTAACTGGGTTTTATAGGCTTAACATGGTGCTACGAAGTTTGTTGCGGATACTGAGGTTTATCGACAATGTGTGCGGTTTGTGTGGGTGATCTAGTGGCATCAATGCAATATTGAATACTTACTGTTATAACAAAATGTTTAAATAGGCATGTAAAACTGTTGGTCACAATTATCGCTAAATGGCCATAGTTATTACGCTAGGTTAAGATCACTGTAGATCGAGAGCAGAAAAACCGAGTTATCCCTACCTAGGGTATTTTAGTGTGTTATACTAAGTAGTTAAAGAAGCGTCTTTGGGATCTCGGGCGATCAGTGCAATGGGTTACAATCGTCGAGTTCAGGTGTTCTGGAGGAGGACAACAGCGTTTTAGGTCTGCGCCGCACCGCTTAGACAAGACGTGGTTCAGCGTTAGGGCACCACAAAATGTAATTAAAAAGATCACTGAGCTCCTTGACGGATGCTGCGGACGACTACAGTGGAAATTTCCATGAGTAAAAGTCTTACATGTTCCAGTTTTACACCAACAGTGCTGGATATCTTTTGAAGGTTCTTGAAAAAAAAGGTCAGAGGTGTAGTGGATGTGTTAAAAATTCTTATAGTAATACGCTACCTTCACTAATCCCTCCTGGGGTAACATGATGGCATATTACCTGTCTCTTCGTCATCTCATTTGTAAAAATTAACCAATGCGACGTATATAAATCTACGTTGTTATATACTCGTATATAAATCATGTCTAGTGTCGAGGTACTGTTATAGAATTCTAATAAGTGGCTTGGTGCATAAATAATTATCACAGATAAGAAAGCAAAGGTGGCACTTATAAGGGCACCTGCGATTGGATATAGTTAAGTAAGATATTACATAAACGGTGACCACGTCCAAAATTCTCCGCCTCTTCGTTTTCGAACATTCAATGTTCGATTTCGATGTGACCAATCACTTTACAGCACACCGTCCTACGCCCCGCAAGATTTGAATAAGTTTGTTTTCATTACAAAATTACTCAAAGCGTTATCTATGGCCTTATTGGTCTGTGATGATGATTAATTACAGTTTCTGAGTCTTTACTTCAAATTGATATAAAAATATCAAGTTAAAATCTAACTTGATATTTTTATAATAAGTTAAATAAGTTAAAATGAGGATTGCCATGTCAATCGCAGTTACATATGAATACAACCACAGATTAACCTTAAGTCGCCTGCATCTTTACTTCGAAGACATGAAATTTGAAAAGATTTCACTCTAAATACTAAAATATTCAATCGGATACTAATATAAGCACGCAGTTCTATAACATTATTAAATCGTCGCTTAACCTTTTTAGCTTTTAACACAATTACAATAATTTAATATTAAGATAAACCTTGATTAAATTAAAACTTCATTTACTCATTAATATTCTGTAAGACTTTTATGTCAATAAAATGGGACAAACCTTCCTATAATTAACATCGTGTTTCAATATTGCAAATGACGTAGACAAGTGTCGATTCACGGTCAATTTAAGTCCCTTTTGGGCTAGTAAACGGACGTCAGAGCGCTTAGAACATGAATTATACATTAGGGGAGTCTATAGCACCGATTTCTACACGAACTGGATCTATTCAATCTGTTTACGTTATAATATGAGTGCCAGAATGGAGTTTAAGGAATTTTTGTAGGCTAATAATGAAATTACAATATTGCTTAGGCCATTGTAACACTCATAGTTATGCTTCGGTGATTGATAAAATTACTGAGGTTAAGTAACATTGCCCACCGGTGTCAACTAAATAAGTGGTCTAATCGGATCAGTATCGAGTTAAAGGCCTTGTAGGTAGTTTGAAAATTGCGAGGATATATCTACCAGATTTGAAATCATCATAAAAACACACAAATTTTCGCTGATATTAATATTACTTTTCATTAGAAGCAAGATCCGTTTGCGCTTACAATTTTGGTGTAATTGCAATACTCTTTTGGCTACATATACAACCTATGCTATCTGCACAATTATCACGATAATGCAATTTGACAACTTCTGACTGACGGTACTTGGCAACAAAGAATTAATCTATTTCGGACATCCCTACACTACCTTTGTCAGACTACACTATATATACCAACTGCAAAATTATCATGGTTATCGAGCCGAAAGTCGGTGATTTCAGCCACGAAACTGAACGAATTTACTCGGAAAATGAAATTAAATGTGCGATTTTTTTTTCTAACTTTCATAAAAAATGAAGTTTCTTACTTGATCGCTTTGTATGAAAAATTGAAAAAAAATTTTTGTTCCACGTTAAATTATTCAGTTTAATGAGCGGAACCACCTTTTTTTTGGTACGGAAACGACGAATGTTTCCCTGGGTGGACATTTGTTAAATTGATCACACACGTTTGCTTTTCAACAACTATCTTTGCATTACCCGACGGCTGTCATGACGACTACTTGACGGATACTTATTCTAACGGCTACTATTATGTTCGGCTCCGCGGTCCGCGTCGTAAACCCAACTAACCTAAAAGGACGTCGACGTGGGTAGAAACGTAACACAAAAGAATACTTACAAATATAAAATATAAATACATGCATCCTCTAGTTCGTATAAAAATTTTTTTCGAGAAAGCTCAACCTTCTCTCGAAAAATATTTATTTATGTGAAATCAAAATTAATTATCACATGATATTGTTGCCATCACCATATCACCAATATTCACGCTCTATGTGGATGGAGCGACAAGCATCGTGGTTCTTACATACTTCTTTCGTCTCCTTAAATCTTCATTTCTCATCTTATCATTCTTCTCACACATCTTCGCCGTCGATCTGCCAATGCTTTTGAGATTTCCCTCATCTAACTCTGGCTATTTATAGAGTGATACTATGACTGCGGTGCGCCAGTCTTTCGAATTCCTCTTTCTGTCAGCAAAAATTACGCAGTTCACAAAAGATCAGTTACCCAGATCCTACGACCACTATATTCGATCATCTCTGCGGTCACCTCATCATTTCCCACAGTCTTTCCACTTTTCAGACTTTTATCGCTATCTCAATTTCTTTTGTAGTAATTACTTCCTGCAGTCCCTGGCCAATGGACCAGTGGTAACTCATAAGATCGTTATTTGTTTCAGAGACAGAATCACCACTTTCATACAGTTCTCTACAATGTTCACCCCATTACTGCATGACGTCTTTTTTCACTGTTTGCAGATGGTTTCCTTTCAAACGAACTTCATTTATTATGTAAAGTGTTCGACCACTTCAGTCCTTATAATTCACAATAGTTAATATTACCAATACTGGAAATTTAATATTTACCTCATTTATAAGAAGGCGCCTGCTTTTAGACGTGAGGAATGACTAAAGTTCGTCTCATACGTATGTACGTATGCGACTACGGAGGTGACGATGTGTACGTATGTTATGCTAAAATTTATTCGTTACCATTTCAGTATTAAATGGAAATATATATACATATAAAATACCGTGTGTGACCGTTCAAAGATTTGTATGGAAAATATACCGTAATATGTAAAATGTAAAATTATAACTGCGTCTACGATGAAATTAATTATTGCTCACAGATACGCAGCCCCCTGGGGGAGAAACCGGGTTATGTGAGACACATAACCAATAAAATTTCTGCAGTGGTTATCCTCGGAGCATTTTAGAGAGGCTTGGGAGTGTCCTATGGAATGCATCCGAACCTTTTTCGTGCTGTATAGAACCACTTCTCAGAGGTGAAGTTTCGTACCCTCCTGCACCCTCGCGACAGCGCAGACCAACGGAAGGTCGACCGCAGCGTCTATTCCTATCAGCCACGCCCATAAGACCTTTTTAATCGCCTCTAACGACAAGCGGGGAAAACAATAGCCTTATAATCTAACTCGGACTACAGAGCTGTACAGATTAGATACCTACTTGCGCTAAGTATGAGTATACATGAATTTAGATTCCAATTTCAATGAGAAAACTTGTAGAGCTTCTCTTGTTGAACTTAAGATTCCTACCGGCTTAAGGATATAACCAAAGTTAAAAGGACAATCAAAAGGAAATTGAAAATTTCATGTCTTCGATAATTTTAGTGAATATGTATGTAAATATCTATGTGTATAAAAGTTCTCTCTTATACAAATAACTTTTATACACGTGCAAGGATCTACCGGCCACAAAATTTTAAAACGTATTCTACATTATTCTTTGAAGAACTTGGATACTTTTCCTAAATAATTTTCAAGCATCGACGCGTTTTTATTTAAGATGTAAATGGAGTGTAACAACGACCGAGCTATACCAATATGTATATTGTACATCCCATGTGTAAATTCTAAGAAAATTTGGTCTAATTCCGTCGAGTTAATGTGCAGCGCCAATATGATTAGTTCAACCGCGTGTTATGTACTGCTGTTAATAACACTGTAGTATACAGATATGTTTCGTTACTACGTTACGTTAGTATAGATTGAAGTATAGATAATACATCAAATTCAATTAGTAACGAAACATATCTGTATACTGCAGTGTTATTAACAGCAGTACATAAGACGCGGTTGAACTAATAAACTAACTTTGTTTGTTTGTGTATAATGGATAAACTCAAAATCAACTCGACCGATTATAAAAATTCTTTCACCTATAGAAAGCTACATTATCAGCGAGTACACTGCCTGTCTTTTACTTAAAAAAAAAAATGTACCCGTGCCGGGGCAGATTGCTAGTACGACATAAAGAATTAAAATTTGTTTGTATGTAGCGTTGTTTGTATCTTTAGAACTACTATACCAATTCCAAAAATTCTTTCATTAATAAAAGCTTACAGCCTATATTTTGATAAAAATAAGTTTTCGATTCGAAATCTCAATATTCATAAATCAAGTCTCAAGCAAAACAAGCAAGCAAAAAGCTCTGCTGTGCTACGCTATCGGCGTGTGTGACCAAATGGTTGGATATTGTATGTACGATATGTGCGTGTCGTAGAATAATGTATTCCATGACTCCACGCGGTGAAGCCGCGGGGCTCATATAGTATATAATATGCCCATAAAAATGCCTATATGCTGTACACAAGTATGTATACTTTATACAATATGTAGATCATGAATCGTGATATTGGCAGAATTCGAATCACAGAAAAATTTATGGAACAGGAAATGAATGAAGATTTGTATGAATAACTTTTAAATCATTTGAATGCAATTTATATAAGTTTTTATAAGTTGAATAAACTCTTAATTTTATGGAAAACAAAAAATAACTGTAAGCTGAGCTCAGTATATAAAATACATACTAGATGCATTTGGAATATGTTTGAATTCTCTTATTAAAATTGTGTCAATGATATCGCATGAAAAATATTTACAAAACTTAATTTGAGCTCACAATGAGTTATGTTAGTTTAACTGACTAAAAGACTAACGAGCGCGTTGGGGACGTCGAAACTAATGATAATGAGTGAGGATATTGTTACTTGAATATTCAAAGCAGTAGTTTATTTGCGCAACAATGTCTCTTTCGCGTGCGTAGGTACTGTTAGCAATAAAAGTACACACAATTTTGATATCGAATGTGAAATACAGCAACAAGCAAGCACAAGCAGCTAGTTTTAATTTTTTACTTATGAGCTGAGTAATATCGACGAAGTCGCCTGATAGCCTTCCAAAATTTGGCGAATTATTAAAAAAAAAAGAATAATTTTTAGGGGAAATAAAATGTGAAGTTGGCATTTTATTTAGATTTTCTATTTTTAGCGTTTTAGAAGTCTTAAGTACAAGACTAATTACATGTTTTATGTGTAAGCGAGAAAGAATTTAAAAGTCCGAATAAAGGTGTACAGTTGATGGTTCCGCGTTCTTCTAAGAAGACCTTTATAACTCCAGTAAAGCCAACTACGAGTACCTATATGTGACTTAGGTGTTACTTTGTGGAAATCCATTTCATATTGTATAGACTAAGGTGTTACTTTGCGGAAGTCCATTTCATGTGATGAATTCCTAAAATCTGTAACTATTTTCCGCTTGAATTAACTATCTTAATTTAAAAATCAACTATCGATGTGTTTCGCTTCTCAACGAAGTGTCCTCAGGATATTTCAGAGATCGGACTCGGTCAGCTAACCAGCACCAACCTTTATGCTGGTTAGCTTTGTTGAGAAGCGACACATGTGTCGATTGGTTGTTTTTGGAGTTTGAGCGGAAACTCCTTAACTTAACTTAATAGCTAAAGATTTTAGGAAATCATTTCATGTTATGAATTTGTACAATTTTTTTTCTTGAGATTTCGGGCGAAAAGTAGCAAAATATTATGCGAATTTATAACATTCGCTGCAATTGTTATTCAATATTATTTATTATCATAAACAAAACACAGATTTGGTTTAATATGGAAGAGGAAGGAAAATAGAATGAATGAGTTGCCTATCTTCTCTTGTAGGTAGTAAAAGTCGGCCAAGAGTTAGACTTTCTTATGAAGAATGTAGGTGATGGGCTAGGGATAGGTCACTAGCTAGTTCAGCTTGTTTTTTATTTATTTGCCATACACTACAGGCAACAGCCGCATAAAGTTTCACAGTACAGCAATGGACAATAACATTCAGAGATCGGACTCGGTCAGCTAACCAGCACCGACCTTTATGCTGGTTAGCTTTGTTGAGAAGCGACACATGTGTCGATTGGTTGTTTTTTACTTGAATGCTTGGTGTATATAAACGTGTATTGGCACTTGCTTGGCTTGCAAGCCCAAATAATTATGGCTGAAAGTAACGTTAAGTATACGTTGTAATCTTTTGCGTTTTGATGCTTTGCTCCCTCCGACAAAGTAATGGCTTGATGATATGTAAGTATGTATAGAGGAGATTGAACGAAACCTTTAAGCGCAACAAATATTTTATTGAATTTTAAAATAGGCACTCATAATAGTAGGTTTTGCCGGCATTTCTTTACATCATAATTGCAATAATAATTTAGTATCTAGTCATGAAGTCCCATTGAGATATAAACTCTTATTTCTTTAGTCACTGTGAAGTCCGTAGAAAGCGAAGGTTTTATCAAAATCCGTGAGGCTTCCAAATTGTCTAAAAGAAAATATATTTAATTCGAACGGTAAAATATGTTTGAAATGAAAAAGTTTAATAAGGAATTACATTTATGAGTATCTAATTCAGGTACAAATAGCGATGCTAACCAATGATTTGCATAGATCCGGCTGCTACAATAGGATGGCGGTCGGTGGTCACGAGGTCCCGGAGCAATAGCGCACAGGGTCAACGGTCGACCTGGCTAGCTCACGGCGAATGAGTTAACAATCGCTTTGCGAATTTTATGCTGAGTTTCGTTGAATATTTGATAGTTCCGTTTACGTATTGAATAATGTCTGAAGTTGAATTTTGAACGTTTGATGTGTACAAAACATTAATTATGTAAAAAAAGATTATTTTATGCAGCAGACAGATTGACAGTTAAAAGTACATAATAAAATCAGATGCGGAGTCGCGAAGGAAGTTTAAATTCAACTTAATTCAAGTTCTTAAAACATCGCAGTTTTGCTTGTTACAATTTCACTGTCATTAATAATGTTATGTTAATAGTCAATCTTGTAAAATCAAGGAAATCGGAACTATTTTAAGAACACTCATGCGTCCTTCCGTTACTCCACCTGTGTCCATCACAATCGATTTCTTCAGAGTCTATGAGACGTATAAAGTTTATAAAATGATTGAAAAGTGTATAAAATCTCCGTCCCTTGGACGAGTTGAAATTTTTATCCCACTTCAAAAAAGCAGGATGCTCTCAATTCGTCGAGGACAGGTAATATTTTTTAAAGTATATTCGAGCATAACTTCTTTGTCTATGAACCCATTTTAATTACTCTTTTTGCGTTGGATTCGGTATAGTTCCAAGCTACTCCCATTTTGATTGGACGGAAGTATTGGACCTTGGACGTCGAAGATACACCACATACTACTAACGGTTTATATATTTTGATGATACTTTTATAAAAAAAGTTAGTTGTAGACCTACCATAAACATTTATTTAGGTCAAGGTTTTCAAAATCCAAAGTCTCGGGTTTAAGTCCCGGCTAAATTAATTTATGACATTCCTCCTAATTCATTTGGAGACTGGGTGCTATTGGATATTCCGACTAGTTCGAGATACTGTATTCATAGCACAAGTTTACTGATTATATTAAAGCCATACAATGTTTAAGATCGTTTAAATATTTATTATTATTAGTACTGAACGAATACGGTTAAAATTCTACGTATACAATAAACATTAAAACATTATAAAGGTGTGTAAGAATATACACAAAAATCTAGGAAAAACAAATGATTAAAATCAAGTAAAATACAGTTATAACTATTCCTAATGTGTTCTAAATCCTCCAAACGTGTTACAGCAATTCTGAAGATTACGCTAAATATCTTACAGGTTTCTATTCTTGTACGCAATTAATTACGTAAATTGGATGTTCCCGCTGGTTTGTTGTACAATTTCTAATATGAAACTATATATCTACATAAATAACTCGTGAAAGATAAGTAATGTACACAGACTATAATAACACTTTTTATGAAAGCAGAAATATAGGAAAACAAACGAGCAAATAATTACAAAAAGATTTACAGTTATTAATGAATAGCCTACAAAGCTGAAATTTTTTATAAGTTTTGTCTGTTTTTCGGGCATCATTAAAAAACTACAAAAGAGATTTGGATGCAGATGTCATTGTTTTAAAACAAATTATTACGATGTCTTTTACAAGAGCTATTAAAGTAGTATTTTATTTAAATTCATGCGATGTTAAGGTGAGCAGGTTTAAGTTAATGTAATATTTAAAGCTGTAAAACGATTGGCCAGTTCATGTGGAGGTTTATGCACTTAGTTTGTAGTTGAGGGTTCCGAGTTTTATTCCTAGTCAACTCAAGCAAACTTTTCTAATTTAGCATGTACCCTAAGTATAGTTACTGTCCCAGTTCGTTGGGTGACATATGGCATCCATAATACTGTTAGTGTAGGCACTGAGCCACAATAAGGGGCTAAAATAGTAGATTATATCTATTCATCATTAAATTAGGTTTATACCTACATAGGTACAAACACATTCATATCAAACATTTGTATAAAAAAAAACATTTGAAGGAGATTTTGAATAATGTACAGTAGTATGATGTCTATTGATTACCTTTAAAGCTTAACATCATTTTGATTCTTATTACCGTATTCGCATTGAAGAAAATAACAGTTTTTTGAACGAATTCATTGATTTGATCCCAGTTTTCCACGCTTGGGAAGCGGAACGCGCTCTCTCAGCTCAATCTGAATAATAAATATATACATATACTTATACGTTAGGGATACGGCGTGAAGATATGTATGTATGTACATATATTTACGCTATAAAATATATAAATGTACATACATATTACATGTGTATAAAACGTACGTCTTCAAGCACATACTAGTTACAGACCCCTCTAAAATTAAATAGAAAAGAAAGACGTAATTAGAACGTCGGACTTTTGACCAATTTATTTAAGTCAAATGTTTAATTGACTGAATTGTTTGATTGTCAGTAAATCTATTGTCAAAAATTCTGCTACAGGTGGTACATTTGCAGAAAGAAAGTGGAATTGTGATATGCCCCTGAAAAAAGTATTTGTCCTAGTTGACTTCGTTAGTAGAAAATGCATGAATGCATAAGACTTGACGTTAACGAAAAATCACGTATCTTATCTTCAAAGTACGTCAATTTCATATTTTTACATTTTCTACTATAAAAAAAGATAGTAAATGTAAGGTTTCTGTCTGCTGCCCCATTACAGAGTCAATTTTCTTAGTAGAAAAAGCACGATTCTGTGGGTTTGTGATAGAAACTGTCGTAAATTTATCATGTAATTTATCGTCAGATTATGTCCATTCAATACAATATAACGTTTACAACTAACGTTAGAAACAACAGTGATTTTCTCTTTTCTCTGGCTTCTGGTTTTCGGATATTATATTATAATCACATATTACGTTATCTACTTTCAGTGAAAATTCCTTCAACAATATCATCTCGATTAGGGCTTTCCACGAATTCCTCTTCTATTTATAAACGCTTAATGTATGCACATAACTGGATGGATAATTATCGGCAGCTGCGTAATTTCCACGAGTGAAATGGTAACCGTTTCAATAATTTGTAATTTTCCGTCGACCCTTTTCGAATTGAAAGTTTACTGACAGTTAAAGTTTGAGAGGACATGTTGATTCTACTGTCGCGGGTATTGGTCAAATAGTTGTAGTATCGTTGTTGTTATGCTCTTTGAGTACAGAAATGAAAGAGGTACAATTACACTGCTAGTGGACGCTCAATGGTCTAAAAGTCTAAATCGACTAGTGTCGACTGTAAATATAGAATGAACATTTTTTTTCCTTGACAGACTCGAAATAGCTCACAACTCAAAAAATTCACATCTCGTAACTCATTCACTCAATTTGCTAACAATTATTTGTTGGCAACATTTTAAAATTCTTTGGGGACAATCTCTACTCTGTGCGACACTGTTTGAGGACAGACTATTGTATGTTTGACATTGGTAATACAAACGTAAACAATGAATGTTCTATTTAATTTAATATTAACACATATTACATATGAGTTATAGCCTTCTGCACTCCTTCTCCATATAAACTTTAACTATGCCAAATCTCACACTCCTCCGTGCGCGCAATATGCTTAAAAAGGGGTACAAAGTTTTCTCTTCACGTAATTTACGGCTATAGTCCTGAAACAAGGAGGTGAAGAGAACTTTTATACATACGAGTACAATTGAGGTAGATACATTTTATCGACACCAAATGTTAAAGTGGCCAAAGTGAACCTAATAATAATAATGCTCGCTCTTGATTTAAAGGCTGCTAACTTTATTATTTAGTTTCTCTTTATTTTTTCCAAGTTCATGCAATCGTTGTGAAGACCTATTATTGCCACATATTTAGTTACTATAAATAAATAAAATAATTTGGAACCGTTAACCTTACTTTAGTATACACATGTACATACTACTCTGTCAAGAAAGTACCGTGAAGAGATCAATAATACACGAAATGTTAGTTATTCATCCAAATTTATTTTATCGCCTTCAAAGTATATTCTTTCAGAAACGATACACTTACGCCAACGAATAATCCAATCATCAAAACATTTTTTTAAACGCTTTTTCCGGAATTGAGTGCTCGCCGTGAATTCTGCTTTATGTCTTCTATCGAATGAAAACGGGTTCCACGAAGTAGTAATTTGAGTTTAGGAAAAAGAAAGAAGTCGGCTGGCGCCATATCTAGTGAATAAGGTGGTTGCTCGATGGTATTGGTTGAGTTTTTGGTCAAAAATTCGTTCACAATGATGGCCTTGTGCGAAGGCGCATTATCGTGGTGCAAAATCCAAGAATTTTCTTTCCACATATCTGGCCTTTTTCGTCGAATTTGCTCTCTTAAACGCCACATAACCCCCAAAATAATGTTCTTTATTCACCGTTTGACCTTCTGGCAAAAATTCAGAGTGCACAACACCGCGATAGTTAAAGAAAACAGTCAACATGACTTTGACTTTTCATCGACTTTGGCGTGGTTTTTTCGGTTTCGGTTCAGTTGGAAGGCGCCACTCCGAAGCTTGTTGACTAGTTTGCATGTCAAACTCGTAAACCCACGTCTCGTCACAAGTAACAATGCGTTTCATGAATATTGGGTCGGAATTGACTCCTTCTAGCATGTCCTCAGCGACTCTTATGCGATTGTGTTTTTGAAGAAAATTCAGGTCTTTTGGGCAACATGAGCGGCAACATGTTTCATACCCAAGTGATTATTTAAAATGGTACAGAACGACTCGTGAGACACAGAAAGTTCGGCAGCTATCTCTCTCAAACTTGAATGAGCATTTTCAGTCACTATTTCCTTCACTTTTGCGATGTTAACTTCAGTTGCAGAAGTTGATGGCCTATCAGAGCGAGGCAAATCTTCCATCACATCTCTACCGCTTTTGAACGCTTTGTACCACTCATAAGCACGTGTTTTTGATAAAGTCGATTCATCGTAAGCCTTCTGTAACATTTTCAGTGACTCCGAACACGAAATTCCATTGGCGATGCAAAATTTAAGACAAATTCTTTGTTCGACGTTTTTGTCCATTATGAAATTCGCAATATACACTAAAATGATATAACTAAAAACAGCACTGTATTTAATTTAAATAACAGATGCAACTCAAACTCCGCGCCAAAATGGAAAACAGTACAGTTGGGCCAATCTAACAACAACAAAAAAAAACAAAAAATTGAATTTGGAACCATAAACAAATCATCCATTCCCGATACTTTCTTGACTGAATGTACACTAGAATGTTATAACTAAAAACAGCACTGTATTTAATCAAAATAACAGATGCAACTCAAACTCCGCGCCAAAATGGAAAACAGTTGTGCCAATCTAACAACAAAAAAAAACAAAAAATTGAATTTAGAACCATGAACAAATCATCCATTTCCGATACTTTCTTGACTGAATGTATTCTCACGCTGTATCCCTAACAGGGTAGTCAGACAGAACGGAGTCCCAAGCATCGCGGTCCTTACATACTTCTTTCGCCTCCCAAAACCTCGTCATTCTTCTCAAACACTTTGGTCCAGGTACGCGAGTGCTTTTGACATTTCCATCAGCTAAAACTCTCTTTGATCTTCATAAGTCAGCCTTGGTCTTGCTTGGCTGTCACTCTTGCTCTGTAGATTTTCTGCGTCAACCATCACTCATTATTTTTATTTGCTTGAAATATTCAAACATTCCTTTCGTCATTTTTACAATATTGCTGTCCTCTTCATACTTTTTATTGCTTAATTTGTCCCTGAGGGTGATACCGTATATATTTCTAAGATATCGCGTTTCTGCTGTTTTTATCTCATTTTACGTTACCGTAAAATGAGATACCGTTATAAAACACTGCAGGAAAATTTTGAAATAAACAAAATCATTAGTAACACTCCACACATGTTACCGAGGGATGAAAGAATAATCCGGTGCAACGCTGAGCCGAGTATCTTTAGTTCTTCAAGAATGTTATTGAGATATTGTATAGACTCTGGTGTTACTTTGCGGAAATCCATTTCATGTGATAAATTCCCAAAATATCTTTAGCTATTTTCCACTCAAACTCCAAAAACCACCAATCGACACGTGTTTCGCCCCTAAAGATTTTTGGGAATTTATCACAAGAAATGTTATTGAGGTTTCAAACTGATTTTTTTATTTTAGTCAAGAGTTGTTGGGATGTGAGCATATAAATTCGCAAAAATTGTGTCCCCCCTCTAACTTTTCGACAACGGGGTGGACCATCCTGAAAAAATTTAAGGGAGTAGGTAGGAGACTTAAGTAGTATTTTTAATAGAAATTGATTTGAATAAGATATTATGTCGTGCAGTTTTATAGTTAAGGGGCTTTGTCGTTATACGCTCAGCGACCTAAGAAATAACTTTGTTTCACAACTTTGTAGCTGAAAAACGCTATAAAATACAAACTTATGTTTGCGGAGTATTAAATGAATATTGTGCATCTCGACTACGGAATCCTTCACTGTGCGTAGTCCGCTATGCATTTGGCCAGTTTTATCTTCAATGAAAGGAGCTAACATGTGATTCTGATAAAATCTCAGACCAAGAAACATGTTGGACGGGGTTATAATAAGTTGTCTCTCTTACCACCGTGTGTTAAACGATTTTTCGTCTCTTTCTATCCCATAGAGCGTTACCACGACCACGAGTAAAACAGTTGGCTATAGTAATAATGACAACCTCGCACTGTCAGTGTATTTTGTGTCAACTTATGAGGCGGTCATGTAATAATTTTTTTGCAAAATACTCATTAATCTTAAGTGTTTTGGGTACTAGCATTTACAAAAATAAAAATATGTCATGTTCAGTTGCGTATCGTTGTACTGTGACCTTCCCTAGTCACACTCATCAGTAAAAATCTAGAACACTGGTTCCCAAACTTATTTTGTCTACTGAGTCGAGAGCTCATGCAGTCGTTGTCTAAGATGCCTCCTAGCTAAATGAAATTACAAATCACCCCCCAGGCCTCTACACAAGTCCCCAATTTTTTTTCTGGGTCTCTTACCGCCCCCCTTTAGGCCTGTAGGGCCCACAAGGGGGCGTTATCGCCCACTTTGGGAATGGCTGATCTAGAAGATCGGTCAACAAAAAAAGGGTACTTTTTAGACCACGCTTTTAGAGCAAATGCTACGTCCATTTTTTTGGTCTAAGAATAAAATAGTCTTCGCTGTCAGAATTGTTTTCTAAAATCGTTATTCATGTATCCATTCTATCTATTCATTTATTAGGTAGGTCAATGTTCATTAGTTGTTATACGCTTATGATTTTTTTCTGCTTTCATGCACTCATTATAAACCATATGTGAAGTATACCAGAGCAGAGCCCACCATTGTCATATTTTTTCACCGGAAAAAAATTATAAATTCAACACAATCAATGCTAGCTAGCGTGTATAACGTTGCCATTATAAGTAATTTTATAATAGAGTTATTGACGTCCACAATATTTTCCCACAAACAGTTTTCTTGGAGATATAGATTGATACGAGTAGTATACCTATCGCAATGGGTATAGGTTCAAATAGTTTATTTTATGATATTAAATATACGCTAGTTGATTTAAAGAAAAAAAAACTCCACAGGCTAAATTCATTAAAAGCACAAATCGAAGGTTAGGAAATTTATATAATACTAGTCGTGCCTCGTGGTTTGTAAGTATTGAAGTAAGTAATGAAACTCCTGTCAAAATCAATTCAGTCGTTTCGAAGATTAGCCCGGACAAATAAACATAGACAAACAAATAAAAATTTTTAAAAGCGTGTTTGGGTTTTGGCTAATTACAAACAACCATATAAGCACTAATTATTGAATACGGCTTTACTCACGTGTAATCGGTATAGGTACCGACTAGTTTCGGACCTATTGGAGGTCCATCATCAGGGTGAGTGGGATGACTACTAAACTAGTTGGTACCTATACCGATTACACGTGAGTAAAGCCGTATTCAATAATTAGTGCGTTAATAATGTCTCACGAAAGTTTTAATAATTTAACCATATAAGCATAATAAAAACCATAATAAAAACCTATATTTAGATATCACAGATATAATATGTATATATAAATGAAATTGAAGTGTCTAAGTAACATGTACAGTGTATACTGATTACTGACTCCTGTTATTACATCATTGATATCAAACAATCTCTACTACTCCAGTAACCCAGTAACAGTAATAACAACCAGAGATCTACATTGTAAACTAAAATATATATAATAATAAATAAGTAGAGTCCAACATTTGAGCGCACTCTTATGAAGACTTGAATGCCTCATTTTGCTGAATTTTTGCCGAAACCACTGTGTAGATCCAAAGCTAAATCTATTATATTGATAAGTATTTAAGAGATACAGAAATTCTCATACAGGTGCTTACACGAGTTCATAACATAATTCTGGTACGTTTTCGCATCTACGTATGAAATCGTATGAAATCTAAGTGTAATGTAATAAAAAAATCTATTAAATAATTTAAATTCTTACCGATGTTTGTTAGATCATTATCTTAAGCGCATTATATTTTAAATTAAACTTATTTAGTTTTTTGGCTTACTGAAGAAGAGTTTATAGGTACTTGCAATAAATTGCGTATTAATTTAGAAAGTTACACATTAAGTCTATATTAAAAATTTTGTTATAGTCGAGACTTTAATTTTAACTATCGAAATTCCCGTTTCATTTTCTCACTACAGCGATTTGGTTCCCCTCATGTGGTAAACATAAATCACTACGCTCAACGCGACGTCTTAGCAATTTCACACATTAGAACATTTCTAAATGTTCATGTTTTAATTACGATATTTAGAGTGAAATTCAGGTGAAATTTCTTGTACAAGAGGCATAAAATTTTAATCCCCAGGGTTGCCATAGCATTTGTAATCTGAAATTATTTGATAGACTTTATATTGTAAATATGGGCCACAGCCTATTTACCAACAGATAAGTTTAATTTAGTTAATTTAGTTTAAGAAATGTAAATTATAGATATAAAATAAACATTTAGAAGTGTGTATAATAATATTGGTAAGAAAACATAATATATAAATGTATTTTAAGTAATGAGTAAACAAAATTGTAATTAGTAAAGTAAGTGCAACAAAATAATGAATGTAAAATGCAATATAAATATAAGATAGAAGAATAAGGAACAATGTAATAACATAAAGAAAATAAGATGTTTAGTAAATTAAGATAAGAAATGAATAAGAAGATAATAAAGACAATATATAAATAGGGCAAATGAAGAAAGAAGATGTAAGGAAGGAAGATGAAAGAACGTAATATAAGATAATTTTAATCTACAACAGACCTTCTGCATCATACAAACGTATGCGCGCTAGCTTATGAAACTCGAAAAAACAGTTATTTTCGTTTATATTAACAACTATAATTAATTTAACTGCCCGATATCGAGCGAAAGTATGATAAATGCAGTGGAGATGCGATCTCTCAAAAATATGTGTGGTGTCACTGGCGGACAGGATAAACAATGAAGAGATACGCAGTATGACATTGTTGTACAACAGTGTTATTGTAAAAATGAAGAAAGGAATGCTTAGATAGTTCGGGCACTTAGAATGAATGAGTGATGAAAGACTGACGAAGAAAATCTACAGAGCGAAAGTGAGTGGTAAAAGAAGCCAAGGAAGACCAAGGTTGACTTACGAAGATCAAATAGTCAGAGTGTTAGCAGACGGAAATGTCAAAAGCACTCGTATACCTAGGCGAAAATGTGTGAGGAGAATGATGAGATTTGAGGAAGCGAAAGAGGTAAGTAAGGACCGCGAGTCCTGGCGCTCCGTCCTTTCTGACTACCCCGTTAGGGATACAGCGTGAAGCACATCTTCACGCTAAAATCCAACTGGCATTATGAAGAGTGTGTTTAGATTAATCTAGACAGATGAAGCATAATTCGGTTCTGTTAATCCGTGAAATATAAATCTCCGTTTTAAAAAAGTGTCTTTGACATTTTTTTGTTATAAAAGTTAACCGATCATGTAACGCAACTGTTAAAATGAAATCAATGAAATAAAGAATCAGATTACCAAATATTCCTTACATACGTTTTGTAATCACTTAGAAAAAATGAGATCCTTGCCGTCAAAATTTCCAATTTGTCGCATTAAGCAGGATTGTATACCGATTCCTCTTACTCGTAGTATTAAAAAAGTCTATCGATTTGTTAGAGTTTTCACTAAATCCGACCCTTGACCTGCTGAACATACTTTTTAATGATTAAAATTTAAAATAAAGCGTGTTTCTACTAAATTAAATACTAGTTCAAATGAGACCCGTGCAATGTTGCGTGCTTCCGTGCTATATTTAAAAAACGCCAAGTTCACGTCACGCTGTATCCTCAACGGGGTAGTCAGAGAGGATGGAGCGCCAAGCGTCGCTGTGTCTTTACATACTTCTTTCACCTCCTCAAATCTCAACATTCTCCTCACATATTTTCGCCTATGTACGCGACTGTTTTTGACATTTCCGTCAGCTAACAATCAGGCTTTTTAATCTTCGTAAGTAAAAGAATTAGGAAAACTTTTAATTAATAAGTAATAACTTATCTGTTTACTATACACTATATACCTGATATTTTTATTAAAATTTTAGATTCACTAGTTTCAGAGTTAAGGAAAGGAATGGTTATTCCATGGACTCTATTTTCGTATATTTATCAAAATGTCTTTTTACTATACTAGATAATTTATTTTTGAGATACGTAACATATTTGCGAACAGTACTCAAATTAGATACTGAAATCTTGAATATCCAATAAAATCGTTATCGTTTTACACCTTTTATTATCTGTAACTGTGCGTATATGTATATATATATATTTATTGAGGAGCTCAAAGAATTAGGGCAACGGGTGAAGGTCTCAATAAAAAACGATAAAATATTTTCTGAAAACACCAAACACAGACCTTTTTTTCCACGAAATGTAATACCTATTACTCACGATTACAAAATAAATTAATAAATACATTTTTATATATAAAATTTCGGTGTGCTTGCGTTCGTGATTCTTCTCTTTCTAAACGGCTGGATTAATTTTGATGAAATTTTTTTTGTACTTTTGGGATCACCTGGATGGTGCTTGAATATAGTTGGACCCGGTAGGTGACGCTGTTGTCATGATCCTGAAAATTTATTTTTTAATTTCCGGCCAATTATTTATTTTTTTAAATTTGGACAGAACGACGTCTGTCGAGTCAGTTGTTTTATAAAATATAACTTTTTGTCGATTATGTAGTATTAGGCATCGAATAAAATATGGTTTGTTATGTACCTATAGCATACATAAATATGGTATGGCTGATTTCAATGAGATAGAAGCGAAGGAAGTTCTTCATTTTCTTCACACATTTACGTGAAAACTCATATGTAATTACATTAATTTCAATTAATAAAATTAATGTAACTTACTATTAATTTCAATTATATTAATTTCAATTAATAAAATTAATGTAACTTACTATTTGAAGCGTTTATTCTTTGAGCTAGTAGAGTTAAATTATCTAAGAGTGTTTTGGAACACAAACGTATGCTTATTATATTATAGGGATCACTTGCAAACACGAGATAGACTAAAGTATTTTTATTAAGTAAGATAATATGTCAGAAAGAGATGGAATCCTCCAACCGTCGTATAACGAGGCACTTGATATTATTTCACTGTCGACGAACAAAAGCAATTTCGTGTTGACGTAAGTTCTAGAGAGTTCTAATAACCTCCCAAGTTTTCTTTTTCAAGCTATATTACAGACACAAATCTTGTACGAGAAAATATTATATTTTTGATAAAGGCATGATTGTAGTAGCGTAGTGGTTCTTGAGATGATCGTTGAAGTTAAGCAATGTTGCAAACGGTCGCTTACTGGATGGGGAGTTTAGTAATATACATATCGTTGGAAGGGACGTTATGCTGTTGGGTCTGGTGTTATATAGCCATAGTCGTTAATTATAATTAAATAGTAAGGTAACTTTAAAAGTGTACCCTACTCTATGTGACTATAAACCTACCTTATTTTGGTAATTCGCAAGTAAGAAACCTTCAGAAGGTACTTAGCCCCTTAGAGATGTCGAAGCGTTTCTTGGGTCGGCAATAAATAATAATCTACACCCCAGAGTCTTATTGTGTGTCCGAGGCTACAGGGATGCTACAAGCCTACTCTATTCAAACTCATGCTTGGTCTGCAGGGCAGGGGGTGCCAACTTTGTATGGAGCTATTGCAAACTTTATATGGAAACAAAATGAAAGTGACAAGAGATGTAAAAGAAAGAAGATAGAAAATACCAGGGATATCATTACAAAATAAATTTATTGATATTAATAATCAATGTACTGATATCGATTATTGATACTGAAATTACATTTATTTCGTCAATTTATTATAATTATTGCAGTACTACATATAAAAATGGCAATAATAATATATTTTACTTCATTAAACAAAGATATTTATAAATAATTTCAACAAAAATAACACATTTTGTTATCGATATTAATAATCGAATTAACTACTAATTGAATTCAATAATATAGCAACCCTGTGTGATGAAATGTCAAAGACTAAAAACAGAAAAATTTTCTTCATAACAGTCGTTTATTTTTTTATTTGTTCTTAGCTTTTTTCTGTGTTTTGCACGAGCCGTTCTCTCCCTGATCACTTGAGGAAACTCGCATCGGTGTGGTTGAGAATTGTGGATCAAGACAGTGACTTTTGAAAAGATTGTTGTTATTACATTTATCCACATTTAATTGTATCAGAACTCATGATTTAAAATTAAAAAAATTATCACTAATTCTGTTTGTTTTTTTAACTTTCCATGTTCCATTACCTTGCCATCCGCTGAACTAAATAATAATAAGCGAAAATTTTATTTTATCGCTATTTTTTTAGTTCAGTCATCTAAGAAAATACGCTCAGAGTACAATTTAAATCCCCGTCATTTTAGTTTATGGAAGCATTACCAGATGGCGCATACTCTACACTTTTTTTGTATGGAGTTGTAATTCTTCTCCTTGGAGTATATGTGTTCTGTGCTGCAGGGTGGAATAGTATCTGTGTCCTTTCATTTTGAACGTGAGAAGTCATGTCTAGCAACTATAACGGTATACCTAAGGAATTTGTATTAAAAAACGATAAAAAATTCTAAACACAAAGGAAAAGTTACAACACATATTATAGTAATCTTATGTAAATTTTCATGTTTGGCAACTTTTATTTGACACATTTTTTTTGTTATTTCACCGACTTCTAATTATTATTTAAAAAAGGGATATACCTATATGTATATATAATGGAGCTATAGAATTAATATTTTATCTACAAATCTCAATATTTCAAATTGACGCTTTTCTCTATGAATTTGCTACTTATGATATAAATCACATCTTTTTTAAAATTAATGGTCTTTGCTACCAAAAAATGGTAAATTTCCAAATTAACAGTTTTCACAAAAAAATTTTGGTTACAACTTCAATCACTGAAATTTTAATATGGTGTAATTAGGGAATTCGATCCCGGTCCTTATTTCTAATTCCGGGATTTTAGAATTATACTTAGCTAATCCCAGGATCCCTGGATAATTACGGTATTGAGGGTTACAAATAAACGATAAAAAAATCTTACAGAAATCAGTTTTTTAAACAACAAATCAAAATTTATACTAAAATCAATGTATTTAACAGGATACGCCTAGCTAACTTCGCCCCACGGACTTGCCTACCATTTCATTAGAAATAAAAATAATTTAATATCGAACAAGCATTACCCATGCGCTTGTTCGGCTATGATTCTAATTTATAATAGTTGCAAGAATTTTTATCTCAAACGAGCATCACTGAGTAACCCATTGAGCTTGCTTACGTATCATTTTAATTGAAACTACAAGTATGTTAATCGTAAAAAGGCATCCCCAAGTAGCCCAGTGAGAATTACTTGCCTATTAAACCTCTACGACCTCCGTGGCGCAATGGCTTAGCGCGTCGGAAAGTAAACGGGGGTTGCGGGTTCGATTCCCGTCTCGAGTCTAGGTGTTTATGTATAATATGTATTTATTTACAAAAGAAAAGTATATAAGTAGTATATCAGTTGTCTAGTACCCATAACACAAGCGCTATGCTGCTTAGTTTGGGACTAGATGGCGCTGTGTGAAATGTCTGAGTATATTATTATTATTATTTTAGTTCAATATACAAGAAGTGTTATTTCAAGCGATCATCGCAAATTAACCCAGTGAGCATTGTTACATAAAAGTGACAAGCATGCAAGCTCATTAGACTTGCTTCACGCAGTCTATTTTGCAACTTTTTTTAAATTGTGTCAATCCCGAAAATCTCGGGATCAGAAAAATTAAATTCCGAAAATTTCGGGACTGAAAAGCGATCGGGATCCCAGAATTCCGGTTTACGGGATCCCGGGATCAAACCCTCTAGGTGTAATGGTGATAATGATAATGAATGCTTAATAAAAGCAGTAAAATTTCAATTTTTTTTGTAACCTTGTACAAACACGACGATGTATACACTTTTTTTGGTTAGGTTAGGTTAGGTCTTTTTATCCGCTTTATACATGGAGCACTATTGAAACAGGAGTCCGCACTCTAAAGAGATAGTTGAAGTCGAGAAATTTAATCTAGAAACATCTCTACAATACTCTTTTCATCTTTTGCTGTTGGTACATGTTATGGAATGTGTGATGCAATCTTATATATACTAGTAGGTGTATTTCCGACTTATTTCCAGGAGTTAGGAAGAGATGTTGCGCAATTGCACCAAATCCATCAAGGAATACAATACTTCTCTAACTCCATTCACTGCACCGGAAGTGCCGGCATTGTTAGGATGACAGCTTGTCAAGTTTATTTATTTTATTTACAGAAAATGTTATTTTACATAGCAAAATCAATTGTGTTAAATGATTGCTTATTTTTTTTCTTGGTAATAATTATTTTATAGCGTCTTAAAATTTTTTAAAGCTAATATCGATTTAATGAAGGAGTAACATTTTATTGTATGACATTATATTATTTATTAGCAATTCATAGCAATTTTTTCTATATTTTCACCAATTTTGAAGTGCCGTTGAATGTATCCCTTCAAAATGTATTATTTTACGTAATCTTTTAAAGTGTGTTTTTTTAAGTGAACCCAAATATCTATGACCGTATTAATTTTAACACATTATGAATATTACGTCAAAATTTTAGCCGTCTGACCAAAATTTTCTTTAATGCCGTATTTGTCTTCACGACTAGTTTTCGTCAAAAATGTTAAAAGCACTTGCATACCCAGTCGCAAATGTGTGAGGAGAATGAACAGATTCGAGGAGGCAAAAGAAGTGTGTAAGTACAATGAAGCTTGGAACTCCGTCCTTTAGTCCGTCCGACTACCCACTTAGTGAACAGATATGGCGTGAAGATATTTTAGTATGACACGTTTAATAGTTTTTTTTAATGTTGGAAGCTTAGATTAGCGTTTTATTTATTTTCTTAGCTTCTCGATTTCAATAAAGTAAAATGAGACTGGAAACGAATGAACAGCAGATTCGAATGAAACAAATAGTAATATTTCTAATTCAATGACATGCCTCGGTGTGAAATAAAGAAGACAAATAGTTGAACCGGTTTGATAAAATGTTGCTAACTGTAAGTCGATCAATCCGGCATGACGGATGTGTCTGTCGTAACAGACAAATTCGCGGTCGTGATCGTCAGTCGAAATGTTGAATTTGGGGTTAAGTAAAAAATCGAGTTATTTTATGCAGTTTTGTTGATTTAGGGCGTAGCATCGTCTCCTGAAATAATTCCGGTTAAGTGATCTACCTGAACTCTAAAAATAATACAAACATATATATTCTCACGCTGTATACTTGATGGTGTAGTCAGAGAAATTTTATTGTACTGACTTATTATAAACCATCATGCACAGTGTAAACAGTATGTTATCTCACTTCCGCTTCAACTTTTGTATGCAAATACTAAAGTTCCCTTGGCAATATTCCGCGACATTTTCTACCGTTAGGGGCAAATAGAAAAACCTTGAATACAAAGATTCTTCTAGAAAATCGAACGTAATTGAATCGCTCGCTTCGATTCCAATGAAGACTTCTGCGGTGAACGATACTCTTTTTTAATCATTGTACGTGACTTTAAGTAACGGTACAGTTGTATATTGGATTAAGTTTACACTGTTACTCCTCGTTTTACTTTATTTTCTTTCTCTTTAAACTGTATTGAATAGTCATTCACAGTTAAAATAAATATTACATCAACATTTATAAACACTTCATCATAAAGCCTTTTTTCTATACGACGAAAGCGACGTCCACCGGTTTGTCTTTGCTGGTGCGAGCTAAGTGCAGTTCGGCGTTGGAGACTGCCACCCAACACGGTGTGCACCTAGTGGCGAGAAGTGTAGGGAGGAGTGCAGCATAGCTGCGTGGAATGTGAGAGGTGGGATTGAAGAGAAGATGAATGAAATGATTAATATTATGGAAGAAAGAAGATTGGATGTGTTATGTTTGAGTGAAGTCAAGCGAAAGGGCAGTGAACGTGTCGACTTGCCTATTGGCCCACTTATCGCTATCGTATATATAGGTATATCTTTGTGGTCAAAAGTACAACAAAAAGAAAGGGGAAACCAAGGGGTAGGCGTCTTATTTTCCTCTCGTTTGATAAATTGTTTAACTGAGTATAAGTGTATAACCCTGAGATTGCTCTGGGTGCGTCTAAAGACGAAGTTGACGAGTATATTTGTTTTGGTTGTCTATGCCCCAGTGTCCTCAGTCAGTTTGGGCGAGCTAGAGTAGTTTTGGGAGACTGATAGGGAAGTTCTAGATAAGAGAGTGAATGATGCTGGTAGGATTGTGGTAGGAGTGTGTATGAAAAATAATCTTTTTGTTGCTAATACCATATTTAACCACTAAAGGACTCATCAGTACACGTGAGTAAGGAAGGATGAAAGGAGTATGATTGATTTATTCCGGGTGGACAGCTGGCTCAAAAAGTAGGTTATGGACACGAGAGCACATAGAGGAGCCGATTTGGGAACAGAGCACTTTCTAGTGGTAACTAAAATAAGGAGTCTGTTTGCAGCGTTGCGATGTCGCGTAGCGTCAAAACCTGCAGCGGTCTGTCGCAATAACAGCTGGAAACAGCTAGACGCGACCACCAGGAATGAATATGAAAGGGTAGTATCGGGAAAGCTTGATGATAGATTGAAAGTGATGAGCGACAGTATTGACGAATGTTGGTAGAACCTTAGGGATGATCGAGGCTGCGAAAGAAGTGTGTGGAACGAATAAGATCGAGAACGGTAAAAAGCGTGATGTGTGATGGTATAATAAGGTGAAAAAGCCTGTATATAAGAAGAAAGCATGGCGTGACTACCTTGCTACTAAGGTGGTAATGAGTGTGGTATGCAGAATTTGATGAAAGACAGATATAAGCTGCAGAAAGCATAAACGAAAGCACTAGTCAAAGAGAAGCGTGATGGGTGTAGGCTGTTAGACGAAAACAAGATGTCGGACAACTTCGAGGAAAATCCAAACTATTTTGGAAAGAAGTACGTAAGTACCGAAGTGATCCGGCACCTTGCACAATTAATACAGTGCGTTCGAAAGAAAATCACCTGCTAACAAATAAAAAAGATGTTCTGCAGCGATGGATACTATGGAAAACTGTATGAGAGTGGCAACTGCGTCTCTGATACTGAGAGCGATTCTAATGAATTGCCACACTCGGGTAAGGGACTGGAGGATGCCATTAGTATGAGAGAGATTGAAAATGTGATAAGAAGTCTGAAATGTGAAAAAGCTGCGGGAAATGATGAGGTGACTGCTGTGATGATCAAGTATGTTGGTCCTGGGGTCTGAGATACCTTCTGTGCACTGTGAAACCTTTGTTGGCAGAAGGTAAAGGTGCCAGAGAACTGGCGCAGCGCAGACATAGTGCCTCTTTATAAAGGGAAAGATTCTCATTTGGTCTGTGCGTGCTATAGGGTCATCAGTTTGAACAACTTAGCAAACTGCCTTTTGCACGCTGACGATGCTGTGCTTATAGCATTATCAGAAGCGGAGTTGCAGACACCTAGTTATGTGCATCAAAGAAGACTGTAAAGTAAAAGGATTGAATATGAATGTAAACAAAACTAAGGTTCTGGTGTTTGAACGAGAAGATTTACAGACAAAGTGTGAAATGTGGGTAAATTGAAAATGTCTAGAACAAGTGAACGAAATTGTATATCTGGGGAGTGCGTTTTCGAGACATAGAAGATGTGAGTTGGATGTAAAGAGACGGGTAGCAGCTGGCAATAAAGTGCTCTGCAATAGTAAGCAGTGTAAATATATTGAACACAGCCAAAATGGCCATCCATAATGCGGTGTTGGTTCCAACTTTATTGTACGGTAGTGAGGCCTGGATATACCCAAAATAGAGTAAAAGTATGATATGGACAGGATAAGGAATGAAGCGATACGCAGTATGACAGGGTTTCACGACAGTGTTATTATAAAAATGAAAAAAGGAATGTTAAGATGGTTCACGCACATAGAAAGAATGAGTGATGAAAGACTGATGAAAAAAATCTACAGAGTGTAAGACTAACTACAACAGGGTTGTGCTCGATGCCCTGCCCGAGTGACGCTTGCGATATGACATTTTTTACCATTCAGCCCTCATACCATTCAGCCCTCAGCACGTTTCTCACCTTGGCTTGGGTGAGATCTCATAGCACACAGCATTCAATCAACTCTAGCACTTTCTGCTTCTTGGCTCCATCATCAGACTCCTGTTCACCAATTTTACCTTTCCGTTCTGTTCCGTTATAGTTATATAAATTTTGTCCGCCATCTTGGTGCGTCCGCCATATTGAATTTAGTGTTACATCATTCTATTTTTCGTATTTTTCTCAGCAAACCCTTTCATTTGATACCCATATCATGGGAGTGCTTAAAAAATAACTAGTCCGCCATCTTTGGAAGTCCGCCATATTAAATTTAGAATATCTTCACTTAATTAACCAGTGATTGTCATCTAAACTAACGTGTATGCAAAATTTCAGCTCAATCGGAAACCGGGAAGTGGGTCAATATTAACTTCCAAGATTTTCTTATATATTTACAGGTGAAGCTAATAAAAGCGTGTTAAAAACACTAAATTAAAGTTACAAATGCACAAAATAACTTCATTACGACTTCCCTTGATGTGATATCCGGAGTCACGCGCTCTATATTATGTTTACACTGTTAGCTGTTACACTGTACACGTAGATATTAATTTCACACACTCGCTAAAGATGAGAGCCATAAAATTTCCATGATAACAGTTCTCATGTCTGATAATTATCAAAAGTAGGCTTAAATGTAACTTTGCTTTGTTGCTTTGAATCTCTGCTCATTAATCTAAAATCGAATTCCATTTTTAAATTTTAATGTAATTGGACATTTAATTTTGTTATTGGTCCGCGCAGCTTGTAAAATCGTTCCAAGAACTTGTTATAAGAAACTGTACACGTGAATTTTAATTAATTCGACAAAATCATGTGGGTGGCTAATAAGCATAATAATGCTGTAAAGAATTTTAGTAAATTAAACAAATTTCTTGCAGTACTATTTTTGGTAAATTAGCAAATTTAGCAAAAAATTTTGCTATATTACCAATTTGCTAAATTATCATGTAGTATTAATCTTAATCATGAATAAATTCTAAAATTATAATTAATGTAAAGTTTTACTTTCCTGTATCCCGAACGGTGTAGTCAGAGGACGGAGCGCCAAGCGTCGCGGTACTTACATACCTTTCCCTTCTTCAAATCTCATTCCCCTCACACATTTTCGCCTAGCTATGCGAGTGCTTATGACATTTCCGTTGGTTAACACTCTGGCTATTTGATCTTCATAAGTTCATACTTTTTTTACATAAAAAATAAAGTTTCGTAACAACTTAGTTTTGCAGTTGGTAACACTAACCGCGAATACGGGACACTATTTGCGTATTTGCGTGTACATGTACGTTTCATGTACTTTCTTTCACTTGGTCGGTTTTTAATACAGCGAATACCTAACATTGCGTGTATCCTAGCTTTCATATTTTAATGGGCGAAGCTCGACGAATCAATACGTGAGTGATATACGTAACATGATCACGCTTATAGATTGTGTGTTACTTTGTAGACCTTTTACTGGGCTTGGTTCAAATGGCGAATACTCTTTTATAGAAGGTGACTCATTGGTTATTGTGGATAATAAGATTAGACCTATTTTTCATCAGGAAAGTGTAAAGGCATAATAAATTAAGACGTTGGAGTAACGACATTTCTCAAATACACAGCTATAAATAATAAATAAATAATATGTAAAGAAATGGTGTGCACTGTTTTCACACTTTTCTCATAATACTTGTTGTTTTTTCTTTCTTTTCAATGAACTGCCATTATTGCATTTTATAGGAACATTTGTGTTAAAATACGTATCTACAAAAACTTTATAAGAAAAAATTAAACCGACTTAAAAAAAAACACCGAGAAGTATAAATTAACTACCTCTACTAATCAAAATCTAAGTACATAAATAACTCTAAACGTACGATACAAATACATACAAGATTATTGTGAAAGGGAGTATAAATCCTCCGGGTTCCCAACGTGTCGCTGTTGACTAATATTGCAGATGTAATAATTACGGGATAAATTTATTTTGTTTTCTATACAAAAAAAAACTTTCATTTAATGGAAAAAAAATGGACAACCCTAACATTGTGCCCTATATAACAAATGTTTGTTAGCGACGGAGAATACTGATATTAGAGTTGCCTCTGAAACTTTGAGGTTTTACACTAGAACTATTTGACTTTTGGCGAAGTTGTAGAACGCAAGTTTTCCGTTGTCATGGGTACTTTTATACCCTTCCATATTTACCCTTCCTTTCGAAATAACCTTGTATAATTAAAGACAGTTACTGAAGTCGGTGCCAAGTTTACCAGACTTTCTGTTGCACAATAACACTGACTTCAATAACTGTCAAATTAAATAAGTATTTGTATCGTATGCATAAAGTTATTTTTGTACTTGAGTTTTGATTAGTAAAAGATAGCTATTTTGTACTTTCCAGTGTTTTTTTAGGAATCTGTTTAATTTTTTTTTAAGTTTTTTATTTCTCCCTTTTTATTGACTTTGGCCTAAATAAATATCTAGGGTAAGTCTACAACTTACTTCATTTCTAATTATGGAACGGAATGATAAACAAAAGAATCATCAATATAAATAGACCCATATACGCTGTTAAGATTACTTGGTGTATCTTCGAAGATCAAGCTTCAATATCAGGGAAATTTAAATGAGACCACCTTGGCGCTATACCGAACTTAACGAAATAGAAACATTGAAATAGGTCCATAAACAAAGCACTTATTCCTGACCATAGATAACAAAATACATACAGACAAATAGAGAAAACCTACTCCTTTTTTGAAGTCCTTTTTTTAAATAGAGAAAACCTACTCCTTGTTTTGAAATCGGTTAAGAATCAATGAAAAAAGCGCACCTTTGGCAATCCATATATATTCAAATATTTATACAGTTAAATTGAATGATAAATAATATAAATAACAATATTAGATACGTTCTAAGTGTTCATATTAATAATTTTTTAAACAAAGGGTAAAACTCGGCGAAGTTTCTAGAATTCTGACCTATTTGTTTCTGTGTAGTCTTCTAATTTTTATTTGAAACATAATAAATATTAATTTCAATGCTGTTTAGCTCAGTTTACCCTCAACCCTTTTCACTGTCAGTGAGGCCTGTGGAAGAAATCTTTCAGAGAGATAAGCATTGCCTTTATACGTGTGCTTTCTTCACCTATTTTTATTTTTATATAAAATAAAATATGTAGATTCAGCATTTTTTATTTATATGTAATTGCCAGAAGTTACTATAATAACTTTTCCATTTAAAAAATAAAGTGTTCTACATTTCCATAAGTACTTTCATGCTTATTTGACAGAAGACAGAAAAACATACAATGTGTGTTTAACTGTATATATGTACTATAACTACAGAACTACAGAACATAAAATAATAACTTATAGTGCAATAGCTCCATTGTGATAAGGTTTCATATTGATATTGGTAACCCTTATTATAAGAGGAGAATCGCATGAAAGTTACACATATTTAAAATCCTAATAACTGATTTATTAAAACTTTATCGATTAAAAGCTGGATCCGCTGTACGGACCAATTTGAATTTGTTAATGTTCAATTAAATTATCTTAATTGAGTTAATTACGAAACCACAGTACAAATATAACAGTAGGATGTCTTTATAGAAAAATATAGCGTACGCGGTTTGTTCGTGTGCGCGCTAATACGCACGCGCCGTGGCACACACACAACGGCAATATTCTGGGTGAATATGGATAATTATACGGAGTAATACGAGGCGATCATGTACATAAACATGCAACCACTTTCGTTTGTCTTTAATTCGTTCTTCACGTCGTTGTAAATACGACAATGTCTAAATCACGTAAAGGAACATAATATAATGTCCTTAGATGCCTAAATAATTGTAGTTACGAGGGCTGATATTTATGTATCCGGAACTGGCCAGTTAGAGAACAATATTAAAAAAGTAATTATAACATTTAAAAATGGAACTCTTTGGCTGAAGAATACAATTTGTTTCATGTAGCTGTCATTTGTTTATCCTTTGTGGCGTCATTTTGAAAATTGCCAGTCTTTATCACCATGGATTTAAGTCGTGAAAATTTTCGTGCTATGATTTATTACGATTTTCAGCGAGAGCTAACTCAAAAACAGTACATCGATCAACTTACTTCGACTTTTGGGGACGAAGCACCATCGAAAACTACTTTGTATCACTGGTTTACTGAGTTTAATCGTGGGCGGTCTGTGCTCACGGACGAAGTTAAAGAAGGTCGCCCTAAATCGGTTGTTGTACCTTAGAATATTGATGCTGTGCGGGAACTAATAATCCAAGATAGTCATGTTACATATCGCGAGATAGAGGCGTCTCTGGGCATAAGTATGACGAGTATATATAAAATATTACACGAACATTTAGCTGTAAAAAAAATTTGTTCACGTTGGATTCCGCACAACTTGAGAATTGACCAAAAACGGGCTCGTGTTGATCTGTCTATAATATCTATACAGGTAATGAATCTTGGATATAATATGCGTATGATCCTGAAACTAAACCACAATCAACGGTGTTAGGAATTAGGTGTTCCAAGATGAGCCGAACCCAACAAAAGTCATTCGTTCAAAAAGCACTTTGAACCAAATGGTCGCTTGTTTTTTTGGTATAAATGGACATGTAGCTACAGTGCCACTAGATGATCGTAAAACGGTTAATTCTGAATGGTACACGACCATTTGTTTGCCAGAAGTCTTTGAAGAAATAAGAAAGAACAACCGACAACGCGGAATCCTTCTTCATCATGACAATGCTAGCTGCCACACATCGGCCGAAACAACTCGGTATTTGGAAGATCAAAAGATCGAATTAACGGGTCATCCGCCGTACAGCCCCGACTTGGCCCCCAACGACTTTTATTTATTCCCAACCGTGAAGAATAAATTACGTGGTCAACGTTTTTCGAGCCGTGAAGAGGCTGTTGATGCGTTCAAAATGCACGTTTTGGAGATATCTCAATCCGAATGGAAAAAGTGCTACGAAAATTGGTTCCAACGCATGCAAAAGTGCATCGATCATCATGGTGAATATTTTGAAAAGCAATAAAACTATAATAAATGCTATATGTTTGTTTGATATTCCGGATACATAAATAGCAGCCCTCGTATTCGAATCCAAAGTTGTCATTCTTCAATATAACTACAAGAAATAAAATGTAACTAACATAAAAAACTGATCCATGTGTATTGTTTTTATTATTTTTTATTATTATATAATAAATGTATAACTAAATAAGATGCACTCCGCAACACACTTCCAACACAACAATCTTACGTATCCGGCCGAGAGTGGGTAATTGCGTTATGCATGAGGCGGGAATCAAACTTCTTTTTTATATATTCTCTAACGAAACGAACAGTCGACTGAAATTAATAGCGAGTATAGACAAAGCTTTCTGAAAACGCAATACATACTTTCAATATGGTGAGGACGATGTAAGTGCCTTAAATGTTACTATTAGATAAGATTTCTTATCATTAGCTCTTTCTTATCATAATAAATTAGTCTTGCCCGCTCTTACTGTATTGCCATCGCTGTACATAATTATCTTCTTCATCAATCTCAAGGCATTGTTAATCTAAACATAATTTCTTTATTTTTAATTAAAAATCTGCTTATTAATTTCCGTAGTGAAGTTTAAACATAGGCTAAGTGACATTAAAGTTACGGCGTCAACAGTTTCCTGATAAAGAATAGAATATTTCAAAAAGGTAGCGTATAATAGAACTGGAGGCACGTTTGCTTATAAATTATTCATACAATAGCTGGTAGCGAAATATTAAAATAAACAGCTCATGTTAAAACCGGTTATCAGTATTTAATTTTGCTGAAAATGCCTACTATGCGAATTTTACGGTATCTATTGACTGTAAATAGTAAATAATGCTTTGCAAAAGCCGGGTAAATTTTTATGACGCGAGCAATAGAATTGTATTGAATACATAAACTAATAAATGCTTATATCAGAAATTTTTAAGTAAAGGCATTCGTTTTTATGGAGAAAATTACTTTGGTTGAGTAACGTTATTAATTTTTTTGATAATTTCTTCTTTAATAAGAACGGGATTTTAATTTCCATTTTTAATGCACTGCTTCATGTTACACATTGAATAATAATATTCGGAAAACATGACTGAATACGAGAAATCTATGTCAGGAGGATTATTACAGACACTGTACTTTTAAAGTCTCTTATAAGTCACATTCAGTGAAATAAAATTATATTAAATTCAAAGCTAATGGGTGTATTATGTATTGATGATGACAATAATAATTCCAGTCTGACAAAAAGTGAAACAAACTGAATTAAACTGAATTATACAACTTTACCTCATATTAAGCAGTTAACTTAAAGACGAATTTACTTATTACGAAAATTTCGGTTTTTTATGTATACGTGGGAAAGATACCCAGCCGCCTTCAGGAGATTGGGCAATGTTTGGGGCTTTTACCCACTAAACTTATATAAAAAAAAAAAAACTTCTCGTGGTGATCGCCCTGGAATCTACGAAAATATGTCCATCATAAATGGGTCTAATATATCGTTATACGTTATTTACGTTATATTTAATATGGAACATTGGAAAATAATAAATAGAGTTTGGCGTGATCTATTTAACTAAAGCTAGTTGAGAAGTCCAGCAATCCATATTGTAGGTAGCGCTAGGCTTTACGTCACGCTATCATTAATTACTTAGTACGTGTTACCTAATCAAAACGTTGAAAAGTAATGAGACTAAAATTTCTAATAAATTACATATACACGACAAAAATAACTGTGAAACTTTTTCATGTACATATATGTAATAGTTACACGATAACAAACGAAAAAAGGAATAGGCTTTACGTAGCAGTAAACATAAAAAGTATGATTAATATTTTTAAATGACATGAAATAAATGTGTGTAAATCATTTACTCATAAGGTATTAATAATTTTAGCGAAATAACACATAATTTGTTTCTATTTTATACCTAACAGCGCCGGTGTCCACGCGTTGCTGTGGCTCACGTATTAGGTATAATGTTATGTTATGTTAGGTATAATGTTAAGAAGCACTTTCATTTTTTCCGAATTTCCCAATTTTGCTGGCAACTTTTTCTATTTTTTTCTCTGATAAACTTAAAAGGTATATTACGAATATATAAAAAGAATTTAGTCAAATCGGTCATGATGTTCTCAAGCTATGCGTTTACTAACAAGCAGCATTTGATATTAATTTGTATAGATATGCATAATTTCTCTTACAGTGCAGAGAAAAAAAATTTTTTTTAAATTCTTTTACGACTACAACGTGTTATTTAAAGTTTAAATGTATCAAGTAAAATATTGTTATTACATATACTATCGACCCGCCCCCGCTTCGCACGTATAGAAATTTTTTTGAAAATAAAATAAAATACAAAATCGCAACAGAACTGAATGAAAACAAAGATATATCTCATATTGTAATAATAATTTATACTTCGGGAATATGTATTACCAACGACCCACCCTAACTTCGCACCGGTAGAAATTTAAAAAAAATATACAGCCTATGTTACTCGCTGATAATGTAGCTTTCTATAGGTGAAAGAATTTTTGAAATCAGTTGAGTAGTTTTTGAGTTTATCCATTACATACAGACAAAGTTTGCCTCTTTATAATATTAGTATAAAAAAAAGGTCTTTATGATGAAGTTTTTATAAAAGTTGATATAATATTTATTTTAACTGTGAATAACTATTAAATACAGTTTAAAGAGAAAGAAAATAAAGAAAAACGAGGAGTAACAGTGTAAGCTTAATGCAATATAGAACTGTATTTAGAGGTTACTTGAAGTCACGTACAATGATTTAAAAAGAGTATCGTTCACCGCAAAGTCATAGTCTTTATTGGAATCGAAGCGAGCGATTCAATTACGTTCGATTTTCTAGAAGAATCTTAGTATTCAAGGTTTTTCTATTTGCCCCTAACGGTAGAAAATGTCGCGGGATATAGCCAAGGGAGCTTTAGTCTTTGCATACAAATTGGAAGCGTAAGTGAGATAACATACTGTTTACACTGTGCATGATGGTTTGTAATAAAACTGGAATAGTCCTTGAATAATTTAATGTAAGGCTTTGTTGTATTTTATGTGTTGCTTTCATGTTGATCTGGGACAGAAAGTAAATTAGATAATATGCAAACTTCTTATCTTCTCGGGAAGATTGTAGAATTTGACCAAGGGTAGGACTTATTAAGAGGAACTGGAGCCTGCGATGGGATAATAACCTGCTACTATTCGATTTCATTTTTGCATCCACAATTATATTTACTGACAAAAGTGGTGTCAAGTTTTGTTTAATATTAGCTAATGCCCGCGACTTCGTCCGCGTTTTTTATTTTTAAAATAACCTATGTCCTTTCTCAGGATTCAGGCTATCTCCGTACCAAATTTCATCGCAATCGAATGAACGGTATGGCAGTGCCTCAAAAACGAACACCCAAACAAACAAACATTGATTTTTATTATATTAGATTACTATTGTGTCCATCCCGATTAAGAAATGGCGTGACGTTATATAGGTGTATTATATCTATGCACTCTCATAATAAAACTAACCTTATTTAATTTTTAATATTTAATTTCTAAAAGTACTTTAGATTAATATTATTGAAGTTTAAAAATTCTACTTAAAATAGTTACGCATAGTACTAAATTATTCTTCAATCTACTTTCATTACGATATTATGTATTTACCTAAAAATTTATTTATCATTATTTTAAGTGGAATTACCTATTGTTAATCAAAATTCCTTTTAAATTAGGTGCCGGTAATAACTCGGATATTAAATATGTTTTGGTCGCATAGTTAAGTGGTCATAAGTAAAAGTCAAATATAATAGAATTTAGATCAGTTACATTTATGAATGTTAAATCTAACTCACAGATTTTATAAGTAACTAACTGATGCCCGTGACTTCGCCGCGTTACTTATTTTTGAAATAATACATCTAATCCTCAGGATTCAAGCTACCTCCATACAAAATTTCATCGCAATGGGGTGAACGGTGTGGCAGCCCATGAAATACGAACAAACATACAAACAAATTTTGATTTTTATATAGTAAATATGTAGATGTTTTCATTTTCATTCCTTGACAAATACACGTTTTCTAGAAAGTGTGACAGAGATTTTTAAAATAACGTTGGAAATATTTCAATCGAATAATTTTATCGTTTGAATGTGAAGAATTTTAATTAAATATAATTCTCGCGTTCAGAAATCTGTTATGTCGAAGGGATTTAAATATTTTGAATAATAATTTAACGAGTGGAATACTGAAATAATCATAATGACCTTTTATAGGTTTCGAAATCCAAAACAAATATTTTTAATTCTTGTCGATTTGTTTGAGTTTCACAGAAGTGCTTTTTGGAAGTGTTTGAGAGAAATAGCTGTGACAAACAGACGGACACCGAGGTAATACTGTAAGTGTTTATTTTTTAAATATTGAACATACATACAAAGATATCTTCACGCTGTATCCCTAACAGAAGTCAGAGAAGACGGAGCGCCAAGCGTAGCGGTCCTTACCTACTTCTTTTGCTTCCTCAAATTTCATCATTCTCATATATTTTCGCCCAGGTATGTTAGTGCTTTTGATATTTCTGTCAGTACTCTGGCTATTTGATCTTCATAATTCACTCTTGGTCTTCCTCGGCTTCCTTTACTATTCGCTTTCGCTCTGTACATTTTCTTCGTCAGTCTTTCATCACTTATTCTTTCTATGTGCCCGAAACATCTAAGCATTCCTTTCCATTCAAGACCCATTAAGCAAATAATAAACGAAATATTAAAACGGTCTAAAGAAGCTCAAGACCATCATAACCTCCTCCCTGGATTAAGCGTTACTTGGAATCGATAGTTACTGGTGCTTTTTGTAAAAAACAAAATTGAATGTGTTCATATAAATAAAAAAACTTAGCACAAACTGATGTATTTTATTATAATCAAAACGTCACGCAAACCGAGATTGATCGAATTGTACTACTATCTATATTAAAATCAATGATTGAAAAGCGCATGATGTGCGATTTAATGGCTTGTCATAAAAGTAACATAAAATTCTGTAACGACTACATTCACATTTTACAATCAGGCACAATGTTGCCTTGTATATATGTATGTGTAGTTATGTACCTAAATGTAATTTTATATGAACCGTGTAAAACAGGACCACGACTGTAAACCTTGGTGTAAAATTACACCTACGTTACGATGCGATACGACAGTGTGTTCATCAAATTCAATTCATTCATTATACAATTTGAAATTATTGGGAATTCCCCCAGTTCGCACTAGCAGTGATATCCATGTGTCGCAACTCACGATACAACTTATAATCTGCTGTTAGTCCAGTAGAATTAGCTCGAAATAAGGCATGATTTTGGATTAATTGTGGAACTAATGATATATGGTACATCGATAGTTACGTGTGTATAAGTACGGAAAATGGTGAAAAGTAAAAAATCTTTGATTTTTGAATAATCTATTGGAGACCCAATAACTACCTATTCAAGCAGTTTAGAGCAGTCGCGACATACGAAACATACCTAAACCTAAAAAACTGATTTTTTGTCTTTATTTCCTAGGCAAAATTTGTGGTACTAGTTGGGAACTTATCGGACACTTGTATTAGCTTTTTATACTTAGTTTTAAGATTGCAACTGGTTGCGACCTACGGAACTCAAAGAAAATACTTTTTTCAAAATTCTACTTCCAGCAAAATTAGTGTAGTCAATATTATTGTTTATATCACATTTATAGGTCGTATTCGCTTTGTGATCGCAACCTCTGAAATCAGTACGGAACATAGTCAATTTTGTAAATAATAAGTACGCATAATGACGCGTCATGCGAGGGGAATGCGGGCGGCGCACGGCGTATGATACAGGGACAGAGCTAGCGTTGAAATTAGCGTTGCGTATGATAACTGCTTTTATTATTTAAAAGGGTATATATTGCAATAAAAATTTAGTTAAGATAGGATGTCAATGAGTGATGAGTACTGCTTAAATAAAATATTTTTTATTTTTTTTTCGAAAAATATTTTATTTTTATTTTAAAACAAATTCGGCGTATCTGTATTTTACACACTTTACAAGACAGCGATTAGAAAAAAATGCGATTCACCGTCTTAATTTAATATAGTCTAATGTTTTTACAGTTTTAAAGAAGTATCATTTAAAATACCCAGCAACTCTTTTTTTTACGTGTATTTTTAATTTAGTTTACGTTTATTTTTTAATCGTTTCATACGTCTCCTTGTGATATGCTCAACTTATTAATAATTAATTTACGCCCAACAAGTCAGCTTAAAATAAAATGAAATAAAAAAAGTTCATCAAATTTTATTGAATAACAAATGAGTAATACAAAAACAAAGAAGAAGTAGAACCAAAAGTCATTATACTTAATTGTTTTTTTTATTAGATCCTTACCGATTAAATTGTCGATTTTTAATACTTACAATTTTAATGTAAAGATAGATTCATTGTACTTAGAATTCCAAATTCCAATATATTATACAATGTAACTGCGACGTTTCTTTAAAAAAATCAGTTAAACATTCGTTATCCCGCTGTCCGATTTTTCTTGGATGTTGCTTTTTCCGTGACTCGTAAAACTCGAAATTGTGCGTTATTTTCGAATACGATTTCTGTCGTGGCATTAACTCAGTCCAGACGGCACGCAATATTAAAGAAATATATGGACCAGGTACCGTAAGCCTTCGTTCTGGAAATTTTGATCTCAACAATGAGCCCTGTGGCCGACCGGAGCCGAAAGTCGATAACGATGAATTGAAAGCCGTAATGGAAACAGGTTCATCCCAAGCCACGTCGGAATTAGCAGTAGCCTTCAACAAAGCGATAAAACGATAGTGATTCATTTACGTGAAATTAGAAAGATAAAAAAGCCCCGAAAGTAGGTACGGTACGAATTTACTAAACAACAACAACAAAATAGCGTTGAAGCTTGCCTTAACTTGTTAAATAGGAACACAACTGAGGTCATTCTGAAGTGGATTGTTACTGGTGATGAAAAGTGAACTCTGTATGACAACCGAAAAGGTCCGTTGCACTGGTTGGACACGAGAGGCAGCCAAATCATGTCGCAAACGCAAATTCAGTCAAAAGAATCTGCTTGTGAGCGTCGGGTAGACCAGTGCCGGCATTGTTCATTACAGCTTCTGACCTGGCACAACGATTACTGCAGAGGTGTACTGTGAAAAATTGCAAATGTTGATGGACAAGCTTGCTGTCAATCAACCAAGACGTGTCACAAGTCCTCTTTTTACACACCGTACAACGAACCGTCTTAAAAGTACAGGAGCAGCCACTGGAAACTCTCCATCGCCCACCATACCCACCAGACCTTTTGCTCTAACTTCAAGGTTCCCAAACTTATTTTGTCTACTGAGTCGAGAGCTTATGCAGTCGTTGTCTAAGATGCCTCCTAGCTAAATGAAATTACAAATCACCCCCCAGGCCTCTACATAACGCTCCCATTTTTTTTCTGTGTCTCTTACCGCCCCCCTTTAGGCCTGCAGCGCCCACAGGGGGGCGTTATCGCCCACTTTGGGAATGGGTGCTCTAACTGATTTCCTTTTTATTCGGAACTTGAATTACTTTCATAAAGGAAAAATTTCAAATCCGATAAGACGGTGAAAAACGGTTTTAAGGAGTTCCCGTCCTTGGGATTTCTAAAGGGATCAATGAAAATGGCAAAAGTGCATTGATAATAATGGCCACTACTTCGGCTAATGAAACGCATAAATGAATTGACGATCTCGATGTCGCAGTAGTTTAGGTCTTATACCTAAGTGCGGAAAGTTCTGGATTCGATTCCGATGTTTTTTAAATTGTCTGGTCTCTTATTAGTTATAGTTAATATAACCTTTTATAAAAATAACATATTAATTTCATAAAAAATATTAACATGTTCGTTAAATGTTATAACTTTTTTGAATTAATAATACGAACGATCTTATTTTCTATTACATTTTTTTTTATTTTAGCGCCCTCTGAACGTTTTTCAGCGACGTTCCCTGACTTAGGGAACTTTTAATAGATACGTATAAAACAATAGATGGCGCTTACCGGCATTCGATTTTAAACATAATTATATTTAATTTTTCTTTGTTGTTATAGCTTTATAAGATAGCGAGTAGCAATTTTGCTACCGTTGAAATATGTTCCATTGAATAAATAATGTAAAATTAAATCACATTAACATTATTACATACGAATTACGAATTACAAGTGCCAATTTCGGTGAGTTTTCTAGAGCGTAGGTCTACCACGCCGAAGCGCGCGAGTTCGAATCCTGTAATGTGATCAAGCCTTTTTTGTTTCTTTTTAATAAGTAAATACATAATATATCTAAGTTCAGCTTGCAACAAGTACATATTAAAACACATATCGCTTTAATAATGGTCTTATAATAGGAAAATAAAATATAATGACAAAAGCTTCATAACTTCAGCCTCTCCCGTACTACGAAGTGAGGCAAATAACATCAGATAAAATATAGATATGTGGGTGCTGTTTTCTGACGAAATGGCGACCGATCAGCTTATCTGATAATAAATGTGTGTCGTATATACAGGTGAGTCAGGTTAACTGATTTAGCTCAGCGCCTGGCTTTGGAGTTATTTATAGTCTATGGCTAAAAGTCATGGAGAAAAATGAACAATGAACAATGGTTCAGGAAAATAAATAATAGAATTTTATGTTAAATTTTATGGATCTCGTTAAATTAAGATATTAAGATGATTAATTAATTAATTTCATTAATTAATTGTAATTAACTATTTTTTTACTAAAATTATTACAATTGATATCTTTTTTAAATAAATAAAAATATTTCTTTTTGAAACATAATTGCTCTGAAAAAATTCATTTTTCCGTATATATATGCAGTATATTAAATTATTATTATTTTTTTTATTTATCAATTGGATTATTATTAAAATTAACATCAAACAATAATTCTACGTTTGGTTATATTTACAAACTTAAGACCACATGGATTAGTAAGATATATCATAAAGAATTAATGAACCTAAAACTAAAAACCTTAGAAAAAATAATATAATAACTAAAATATATTAAAAATGATTAATTATTATCTCAATTAAAAATTTCATCTTATTTAAATAGATATGAAATTGAAAGCAGTAAATATTTTCCAAATATTGGGATATTTTACTCTGAAGCGTATGCGCATAGTGCTCTCGCGCTCATACTCGTGGTTGAATAACTTTTTGTGTTTAGGGAATGTTTGGCCATTACAATTTGTCTGACTGATTAAATATAACTTAGTAATAGTTATCTTAATAACATATTTAAAAATCAGATATATAAAAATAAGTAAAGTTAATTTATTTTCTATAGAGCTTTAAAGCGTCTGATAAAAGTCCTGGCCCATGGAAAGCGTCTGACACTTTTGAGATTACATCAGAGTAATATTCTACAATATATATATAAAAATCAGTCATACAAATGTAAGTTAAGTGCTTCTGATACTTAGTTACCTTTCTTACCTGATCCACAAGCATGTAGGTATTAAAAGTATACGAAAGACTACTTAGAACCGAAAGTTCTATGCTTTAGAAAATAAGTTGTGTCTTATCGCTCTGGGATCTTGGACTAATAGCACAGTGGCTAGAGTATATGTCGGCCACGCTGAAATTCGCGAATTCGAATCTTGCGATGTGGTCGGACTTTTCTTGCTTTTTTTTTAAAAAACCAATAGTAAAGCTCTATCGCCCAGGTACTTTAAAATAATTAAGTTACAACAATGCCATACATTTTAATCTTTTCTATTAAAGAAAACATTCAATAGAAAGTTATTGTTTACCAGTGGGATTGTTGTTGCTTTATACATTTTCCTCAAACTATACAAATAAATAAAATTAAAGTGCCCATTAGGAAATAAAGGCTTTGCACATACATATACACATATCTTCACGCTGTATCTCTAGCAGAGTAGTCAGAGAGGACAGAGCGCCAAGCATAGCGGTCCTTACATATTTCTTTCGCTTCCTCAAATATCATCATTCACCTCACATATTTTCGCATAGCTATGCGAGTGCCTTTTAGATTTCCGTCAGCTAACACTCTGGCTTAATATAAAGTTCATATAGTTTATATTTATTTGCACGTTACGAAAACCTGAAACACGTATTTTTAAAAATTTTATCTGTCTATTTTGTCTGTGTTTATTTGTCCAGGTTAATCTCCGAAACGGCTGAATCGATTCGACAGGTCTCTTATTTAAAATAATCTAGGCTACTTATTATCGCGAAATATCAAAAAATAACGTGGATGAAACCGTAATAAGCTGCCAATTCACAAATATATCGAATACAAATAATATAGAATATACTTCAGAGATTCATTAAAATTACTTTCATATTCGGTATCATCGAAGTTCGGGAGCTGTTACCGAATTTCGGTTCAGTCTATCGAATTTCGGTAGATTGTATTATCAACATTAACTGACTAGAGATAGATTGATGAAATATGAACAGAGGTAATTATTGAATTATGTCCTTTATTTTTACAAAATAAATAAGCAACATTCTCGATAATTCGTGAGATAAGTTAACAATTAGTATTGCTTATATAAAGGTCGACCGAATTTCGGTTTCGGCGCATATTTGTGCGCAACTTAGGCTTTATTTGACAGTCGGCAAGAATCACGGGGCATCTCTTATAGATATATATATTTATGAAAGTTATGTTATAAGTACATAAAGAGGGTCGCTTACATTTCTTTTTAATTTGAAAGTTTTATTCATAATTGACTTCAGCCGGAATTCTGATAATAAAATTATCAATTAAATTTCATCATATTTGCACCGTTGCAGATATTGCGTAATGTTTAATAGTACTTATACAAAATATACTCGTTATCATGTGGCGGTTGTTTGGCGTGGAGGACAAAGTTAATTAAAAACCCTCATAATGGATTTGTTCTACGTTTTGTAACAATATTCAGCTAACAAAACGTCAGCCGTTTTCATGTTATTCTACCACCCAATATTACCAATTTTCTCTTAGGGAAATTCAATTACCGATAAGTTCTTCCAATGATCAACATTTTTCTAGAATTGAAAGCGAATTTTGCACTCTTTGATTTGAAGAAAGCTATTTGCTACTCCTTTGTGAGAGACAAAGAAAACGAAAGGAAATTATATATAACATTTTACTTGGATTAACTTGACGGTTTTTCTAATTTGTTTAGCCAGAAGCTTTTGTAATAAGTAATGTTTCTAAAAATTATTATATAAAAATATTTCAATAAAATATCAAACAGAAATTTATCACTGAGAAAGAGATTGTATAGAATATTATCAGTCACATCGGCATTGCAATAAGCTCGTTGACAATTATCATTTTCAAATTAGGTATGTATTACAGGGAATTAAAACCAATTTATGTCGAAGTTAACATGATTGTTGGAATAATTATCAACAATTATCGCATATAATTAATTTTCCGTGTACAGGTATAATGGATTGTATCAGAATGTCACATAACGACATACAATTACACATATTATTGATTAACACGAAAGGTTTGGATGATTAATTAGTACGATTTGTGAAAGGAGTTAACATATGTAACACATAACTACGTTCGTTAAATGAGATCTATAAAGTTGACATACATATTCGCTGACAATAAGTTATATTTAACGAGGAAAGTTTATTTGTCCAACACATTCACATTTAGTTTATAGAAGTAGACAAATATTGACGTCATGGAATCAAGTACATACGACGTAACTTCACACCGTTTCCCATTCGGAGTTGGATCATCGCTTGTCCCTAGCGAAAGACGCGTTAACACAGCGCGAGAAGCTCCGGTCTGTCCGCTAAATTGATATTAATTTTATTAATTTTCCATCACTTAAAATTATGTAACTAACAAGACCTCTAGGATGATTTACTCCAATGTGACAAATGCTAGCCCATCGTTTGTCCAAATTCTTTAAAATAAAAATATATTCCTTCACCGACTTTTACGACAAGGTCTAAAATAAAACAACAAATATTAAAACCCGGCCAAGTGTGAGTCGGCCTCGCTTAATTAACTTCGAACTGAATGAAAGAAAATACGATTTTATTAAAATACATACATAATACGAATACTGTACATTGTGTGGTGGTACAGAACACTGTGGCGAATCCTACCTGTACTTCGTAGATTTTTCTCTCCCAGACCAACATATGTGTGTATGTATGTGTATCAATAATATTTCTTTATCTAATCCATTTGAAGATCATAGTATAAATTCAATTTTGTGGTAGCATTGTAAACCTACTTTTTTTATTTTGATGTAAGTGGCTATGTAAGTCACAACAGACCTGTATCACTGCGACATGACTGCGACTAACATTGACCTATGATGCCACTATGATATAAAACACCATCTAGTCCCATTGCAGTCAAACCTATCATAACATCTGCAAAAACACAAATGTTTAAAATATGTTGTGGACTGTGAAATATTTTTGAAACGAAATTCTTTAGCACGATTTGCAGGAGGTTGGGTTAGTAGAAATCGTCACATAAGGAAAAAGCGTTACGTGGGGCGGGACCCGCGCGTCGCGGTGGTCTAAGGTGCGTTAGCTCTGTACATCGTAGATTCACAGTGATGTTTCTGTCTCTTTCTATTATATACGAGTATATGTGTGCATACGAGTATCGAAATTTTTATTTGTTGGTTTTGTTTTAAATAAAACGTGAGTTTTATTGGTCTCGTTATTGCAATTAAGTTTTGAGAAATGGAAACTACAGCTGAGGGACTGCGTTTTTGACGGGGGTCCCCCGACCACGCACGTTTCTTTCATTGAACAGTACCCAAATCACATTAAATTATATACATATATAGGTATTAAACCTCAATACCCAAGTTAGGTCAGTACAAGATGATCGTATGGTCCAGAAGGAGGATGCCGAGCGGGAACGAGAGAATTTCAATTCCGCTCGGAGACAACGAATATGGCTACGGTGTTCCCCATCGGTCGTTAGAAGCAACTGAAGGGGCCTTCGCAGTTGTGGCCGGTCGGAGTGGAGACTCGTTTTATTTATCTTAGTTTTCGTGCAGATCTTCAAATATTTCTCGAATTATATTCAACAATTTTCTTATGCTTAATGATTATTGTTAGGAGAATTAGAGTCGAGGATCGTATGAGATGTCGGAAGATTCCAGCCAAATCTCGCCCATATGGACAATTTAGATTTAAAATCTCCTCAACCTTCCCTCTTTATCACCCTTTACCAGACGAATTCTCGGGAACACTCGCCTTATGGTGCTACTTTGTCCGTCTGTCTGTCTATCACAGTTGCTTAATTCAATAACTACCAATGCCATCGACTTGAAATTTTGAACGATTTAAAATAATGCAAACCTTCATAGCAATTGAAAAATTCCTTTCTGAATCGATAGGGAGCTCAAAATTTTAAAGCGAAGTAACTAAGTCAAGTATAATATCAAGATGGAAGCACAGTGATGGGTCTTAAAGCGAAAATATGTGACGAAATAAGTAATAATCTAAATACCTATGTATGTGCCATATGTATGTAGGTATTTGTGGCCTGAACCACTGAAGCTATTGAAATATTTAGTGTTGGGGGTACATTTTTTATAAATATCAGGTTATTTTCAATTACGATTTGATTTAGGATAGGTATTTATCATACAAGATTGATATCGTTAAGTATGCTTCTCTATGAAGTCGACATAATACATAATTCTCTTTAAAATTGGATAATAGTATCATTGACATTCCATACATGAAAGTTAACTTATGCCGCACCGCTCATCTTTAATTTATTCATTAAATTTATGAAATGTTTTACGTTTCAGAAACAAGTTTTAGTAAAATAATCTTTACATTATATTAGTACCAAACGAGAAATTTATGTATGTGAGAAATCTTTACGCTTCAAAATGTAACTAAATGCTTGTATTTTTTACTTGCTTTAGTCATTGCTTATTGTTGTCAGGCGAGATAAAGTTTTGATAAGGGTTTTTCTTGAAAAGCCTCCAAGTTCTGAGGACTGTCACAATAAGAAGCCAATTACTCATACAGAGCCGTGTCTGTGGTGTAGAATTGAATTGGGTGTCAAGTGCTTTGATAAGGGACCAGTACCGGAAATAGGACTCGTGTAAAGATGACATTATATAGAATCCCAACAACGAAACCTTAATGACGGAGAACAAAAGTCAGATACGATAAGGGTTGCCTTGCGTGTCTCTCGCACAATTAGGATGAGAAAGAGACCTTGGATATAAATATGTATACGTGCGTGCGTGTGCCTATTTGCCATCTTCTGGGAAGTTGTTATACATTAGGTAGAATTCGGATGAGAAAATGTATAGCGATTTGTCCTTGCCAAACGAAAAAGGTGGCGCTTAAAATTCGTTTCTAGAGTATGTTAATATTGTTTGTAGTATTTCTAACTACAAGTATTTTGCGAATGTATATATCATATTGCCTGCAACTGCTCAAATGTTTGTGCGTTGGCTGCATACTATGTCAAAGGCAAACAAGGTGATACACGACTCGAGACGAAATGCGCAAGCACGTAACTAGGGCTCAAACTGGTATTTGGTGGCCATATTTTGATATTTTAAATATTTTATGCGGTTTCTTTAAACTTTTTAAAGTCACAAATATTAAAATAAGTAGGTTCAAATATTCAAATATTGACAATAAAACAACTATTTATTATTTTATACTAAACCTGCTACTGTGAAAAATAGCTGTGATAAGTTAAATTTTAGGCGTTCTAAAACTGACAGAAAAACTTGAAATAAAAAAGCCTTCAAAACTTAGTTATTGGCATAAAAGCATCTGCTTTCCTGGTCGGAAGTCCGGGTTGATTTCCGGTCAAGTTAATTTAGGAACCGAACTTTTCTGTTAACTTCCATAATACAAGCCTCATAATATACTTAGGGTCACACAATTGTCATATAATTGCAGTTTTTACGACTATTTATTACTTTGAAAAAGATTGCAAGATCAAGATTCATTATTTTCTACTTATTTTATCTTGATACTATTTTGTAAAGGGCGGAGGCATCGAAGTGCAACAGTTTCCTTTGACGCTACATCACTTTTGGCGGTAGATATAGCGCCACTTTACCTTAGTAAACTAATTAATCTGTGGCGCCACTATACAAATTCTCGTTTTGACAGCAGATATCGCGCGATAATTGGTTGTCGCATTCTGACTGCAAGTTAGGTACTTAATAAGAGTGCGGAACTAATAGTGGCGTTTGTTAGCCTGTCGCCTGATAAGACCTATTTAGTGGTTAACCTTTACGACTTGTACTCCGGACATATACGGTTGACTTACTCTATGTTTTTATTTACATTATGTTAAGTGTTAAAAACAAGATAACTTAATTTAGAATAAAAAAACTGCCGCTTCAGAAAAAGAGAAATTTAATTTTAAAAATCCATCTGCGTTCCCACTGTGCAGCAGAAGATTTTGTAACACCCCTGTACTTTAAATTCTCGTGCATATTGGCTGTTATATAATACTATGCCTCTCGTCCATGGCTTATGTAAGTCTGTGGGCAGTACACACTTGTGTACTTAGAAATTCCGTCAATAAGGATTAATGTGTGTATGTGTGCACTTAGCGTGTTCGAATATCTTTCCTAACTACAAGATCTGAGGTTGCTCTTTATTAAGTTTTCAAGGCAAGTAGTAAACTAGATTTTTAGTTTTATGAAGGTTATTTCCACTGAAAGCTGTAGGGAATAAGCTGGAACAAAATGGATACTTTCGATAGTAGGAAATGCTTGGGAGGATATAATAGGTAATGCAGTCTTTATTATTTTTTCAACGTCTGATAATCTCTTCTTAAATTAATACCTTATATTTTGAGCCTTGTCCTGGCATTGCTCGCATTATGTCCTGGTTGCGTAAGTAACATTGTGGGATTAAAAAAATTAATACCTACATCCAAAGCTTTTATGCAAAATATTGCACACGCCACGCACGCACGATTTCATTCAATTATCTGTTTTAAATTAAAGACTTACCATCATTGATGAATGGATAGATTGTTCGCAATTCTGCTTCATATTCTTCAAGTGAAACGGCCGGTGCAATTGGAGGTACGTAGTCGTCTTCTGGAGAACGCTCCGAGGCGTAACCTTGGTCAAAACCCTGATCTTGGAGTTTCCACACTGGCTCTGTATCTGAACCTGTAACAATCATATCGTGATTTATTGTACAGCTTAAGTTTATTTTCAACATTCATTTGAAACTTAAAATAATAATACCTACAAAGGAAAATTATAGTAAATATGCCTATTTTTGGGAAACGTGTTCTTTACATACACGTATGTAATAAATTGTAAGATGTATCTCGAGGAATTTTGAATATTTGGATACATTACGGCAGTATTTATTGTGAAAAAATTAAATACATATTCTTATACAAAATCACTATTTTTATCATCTTCTCTTCAGAATCGAAAATCAATGTGAATATGTAATACTTCATGTGTACTGTTGTGTAGTATTAGGTATATGTTCGGTAGAAACAGCTGGTAAAATATCGGATTGCGTGCGTTGGCTTAGTTAGGTTGTATAGAATACGGCGTTACCGGATCAGATTTATGATGCTCGGCACTGCTTTTCGGTTAAACGCAAAGAGAATTTATGAATGCTGATTTACTGTCTGTTTGGGAGGGTTTTTTATTCAGTCAGTTTGCTTACAGCAAATAAGGATATCTGAACAAAATCAAATTCAAATACATCATGTTTCTTTATTTCATGCGTCGGTACATTTTTCGTTATACTCTTAATGATTACTTTTAATTTCAACGTTATAAAATGGTCATTTATGGAAGTCCTTTACAAATACATGTATGCACTTATTAGCTATGCTGTGCCGTGTGTCAGTATATAATAAAGTACTTTGTGGCTGTGTGTTCGTAAGCGAAGTCATAATAATGTAGTGTTGGCACTTTTTTTTTTGACGACGCACGTCTGTTCTCACTGTTAAAGGAGGTTTCATACAGCATGAGACTAAAAAATAATGAAAGCCTTTTTTATATTTCAATGTACAATTGGATACTATGGTTTTAATATGTTGTTGATTGTCACAGAAATTGGTTATACAATATAAACTGAATGTGATTGTCTTTTACTTATTTCAAGAATAGTATTATAAACTCTACATCAGTTGTCTTTAGCTATAACCACGCTCTGCTACCAATAAACATAAATTCTATTGCTCGCTCCTCAAACGTCGGCCTGATTTTAGGTTTCTGACTCCAGACTTTTAAAAAATAGCCAGCTTTCGATGAAGCAAAAGAATTAAGTTGTAATTAACATTAAATTTTACTTCAAGGCAGGCCCTATATTATTCTGAAAACTAAATCAAATCGGCTCAATAGATTTTACATGATGCCTTCAGAAAAACAGGTAAAAAGCCTACAATTTGATTACGTACACATGTAATGATGTTGACTGATGGGTGGTTGAAAAATACTTTGTAACAATTGATTCAGTTTCGAATTGTGTTGTTTCAGTGTAAAACTACAAGCAAATACTTTAATTTAATATTAACTATGTATATTAGTAACTGTACAGAAGGCATCACCTCAAGTAGAAAAAGTAGCACATTAGATATAATTTCAAGATTTGACTGAAGCTTATTGAAATTCGCTTACGGTAGTGTTGACATGTACAAAGACACTCCAAGGACCACGCACTCAAAGTATATTATAGTTAAGTTTGCGCATGTGTTCAAAACAGATGAGGATGCGGAAATCCGGAAAATCCCTTTCTGCGTGGTTGACGACGATACAAAGATCTAAGGGAAACTAAAACTGACGTGATCTAGCACAATGCAGTGTAAAATGAAGCGAAGACAGGGATGAGTGATCAGTAATCAACGGTCAGAAAGTAAAAATCGATGTCGACTACCGATTACAAACGGTTGCTGTATGCAGTACGCATATAGTACGCACGCAGTATTCACGTAGAGACAAAGATTTTGTCGAAGACAGAACAGTAGCACAGATTACGTAATAGTGCTGTCAGTAGTCTGGGACCGATTGCGTATTTACTGGCCTTTGACAAAGCATTGCAATGTTTATTGTAAGATTATGTTGGAAAAGTGATACTTGACTTTCACGGTGGCTCTTCTTAGTAGATGCAGGTTTTTTCCATAATAGGTAACAAACTTAAATTCACATATGCCGTGTAACTATGCATATTAGATTTGGTATTTTTATAACTAAGTTTTGCATGTGATATTTATTAAAAAATTAAGCTTATCGCAACTTAAAGAAACAACAATGGTGTCGAGTTTCCTTTGAGATTTTGATTGTCTTGTGCAGTGTTTTTAAAGCATAGGTCGTGACCTCTTCAAAGGTCGAGACTCTATTCCAAGAGGGTCACGAGCCCTTTAGTATTAGGCACTACAAACATATTTTTAAGCTAATTAGTGTAACGATGAAAAGAATAGGTATTAGTAAAAAATATTATTTTATTCTTAGAAATTACAAATTTTAATTTCTTAAAATTAACTTATTCATTAACACATTGAGATGAATGTTCTTGTATTGTCTTTATTAACTACGTCACGTGGTTCAAGGCGTGATGGAATTGGAATGAAAACGGATGTAATGAGAAATCATAAGGGATTATTTTAGGGTCGCAGTAAAAAAGTTTGAAAAACACTAGTCTATAATCAAAAGAAGAACTAATATTCAAAACAAAATAATGGGAGATGATTTTGTTCACCAGAAACCTCACGCCCTCACGGTGTTACAAAATTTTTATTCTATGGTAGAGAATATCATGTATTTTTTTAAATGAGATTAACTTTAACGACTGTTGGTTCATTTAACGTTTAGGGAACATTGATTATGCTGGAATCGATGCTCAAAGGTAAACGGCTCATTGAACACAAAAGGTTCTCATTTTTCCATTAGCAATAAATTTTATATTTCAGGCATTCAAAAGGGCTCAAAAGCCATCATAGCAAAACACAACTATTATATAAATAAACACAACTTTAAAAAAAAAATCGTTGTGAAAATATAACAAGATTGTGAAACTGATTGCAATTCTGACTTTTGTTTCTATATTTTTTTAAGCTTCTCTTATACGAGATTGATAAATTTTTGTCTGTTGGTTTGTTGTTGGTTTCGTAATCGAGCTAATTTTCTAAATGGCTGAAACGATATTTCAAAAATATGTATATAAATATGTATATTTTTTAAAATTTAATATTAAATCAATTGGTCAAGCGCGAATTCGACCTACGTACTGTGGAGATTCGTACGATAATAAATAATTCGTTAATAAAGTGGTAAAATTCTAAAATTATTCTCTGGAGATCCACAAGACCTAAAACATTCGTTACGTATGAATATTTTGCTTGTAAAATTTAGATAAAGCTTTATATTTCCTAATATTTTTAAAATAGACTACCTGACTGCTCTTGAAACTGGTATATTTTGTACATAGCATTGTAATAATAAAAAATATTGAATATCATTCTGAAAAATAAAATTTCTCAAATTATGCATTGGGTGCAATGATGTTAAAATTGGGTGTTTAATTTCGGTAATGAAGAAAGAGTGAGGATAAGTTAGAGAGAGATGGCATTACAGAGGTGCGGCATCACAAACTCAGTGTCGTAGCCCAGCGTTACGTATGACAGAGATATAACTTAACTCCACTCTGATTCCTGAACTTACTTGAGTTTGAAAAGATAGTTCTCAATTTTTAATTGTATTTAAAAAATTTTTCGTAGTTTGGATAATGGTTAGTATACCATTCCCACCCGGATGCCACAAAAAGGGAACGGATAAAATAAATTTTGAAACTATTGGAAATTTTTAAATTAAAATTCTATTTGAAAAGGAATATATTATAATGAAATTTATCAACAAAAACAAAACTAATTTTATGAATAAAAAACAGAAAAGTACAAAAAGTGGGTGTGATGGTGTGGTGTGAAGTTTATAAAATTAAATATAAATATCTTTTACATTCACCTTTTTAATTATAATTTACATATAATAAAAAAAACACTAACCATTGGCTTGTATTAGATATTATTGTTCCATATTCATGTATTCCACTCTCGAACGATATCTTCAAATATTAAGTAAACTTTTCATAATTCTTTAATTTTTCACACAAACCTCAACACTATTGTTAGATATGTCTCGGCGAGGTGGCAAAATAAACATATATACTGTTTTAATAGTAAATATTATACCATTCTTGGTTATGGAATTTTTGCGTTGATTATTTTCTTCACATCATGTTCATTTTTCCGACTTTTACTGAACTATATCTGTTCGTTACATCGCCTTTGTTTTTATAAATCAAATAGAATATAATCTAGAGGAAAAAATCTTGTCCTCACTTCATCACGTCTTTCCTTCTAATCTTCGCTTTTGTTTTCTTCCTATTCTTTAAAAATTCTCTTCTATTCTTCCAAAAAACTTGCCACTTCTACAAATAATTTCTCTGACAATTTCTAAGCTCAAAAAAAAGGTAATAAGCCTCTCATTTAACTAGTTCGTTAAAAATAGTGAAGAAGCCTTGGAAATAGTTAGTTGTCTTGTAGATCTAGTTCACACATCAAAAAAGTATAAGCAACACGCATCATTTACAGAAACTGCATGTTCTATTAATTGATACTTTATTTTTTTCTTAGAAAAATAGATTGGTGTACAATCTTTTTTGTTCTCGGAAACACATACTGGGTGATTTTAAAAATATAACCTTTTCGGTCGTGTTTTGTTTTCATTAAAATAAAAGCTAATTATTTTTTCCCGATTTCATATGTTTTCGTTGCTTGATAAATTTGGTATTTATCGCACTTTTATCACTTTGAGATATACAGTTTTTGAAAAAATTGAGTGGTGAGTCATTTTTTAAGTTATGGAGCGACACCATTTGACTGCTGATGAAATGCAGAGAGCTGTAGGAATGCTACAAGTGGGAAGAAATCAGTGCCAGGTGTCTCGGCATTTTGGTGTCAATAGTCAATAATTTTGGTGATTTGTGGTCTTTGGCAGCGTTACGTTCATACAGGGGATCCTGCTGAGCAGCACCCAGGACGTGGAAGAAGTACAACTGCTCGACAGCACCGATACGTACAACTGACTGCAAGACGTCAGCCGATGTTAACCGCCTGGGAGATAGGTTTAAAGCTATAATTCTCAAGCGGTGTTGTTGTTAGCCACCAAACCGTGAGAAATAGTCTGCATGAATACGGCCTACGAGCACGACGCTCAATTAAGTGCCCACCTATACGCCATGGGAACGCGCCCGTCGAAACGAATGGTGTAGGGAACACTTGATATGGACCCAGGAGCAATGGGATATATTTTTATTTTATGATGAGTCCCGGTTTGGATTTAGGCCTGATACGAGAAGGGTAAGAGTGTATCGTCGTCCCGGAAATGCAGAACGGCTGAGATTCGTCCAGGAGGTGCACTCTTACAGTGGCTCCACAGTGATGGTATGGGCGGGTATTATGAAGAACAGACGAACTGAGTTAGTTTTTGTAGATGGCAATATGAACGCTGAAAGTTACGTTGAAGATGTCCTCGGGCCTTATGTTCACCCATTTGCACAAAGTCTTGGCTCAGATTTCACGCTGATGCATGACAATGCGCATTCGCATACAGCTCGGAGGACCAGAGAGTACTTGGCAATGGAAAACATTCGGGTATTGCCGTGGCCTGCACAATCGCCAGACCTCAATCCCATCGAGCACGCTCCAGAGACGTGTTCTAGAGAACCTGGACGGAGTGTCGACAACTCAACAACTGAAAGACTTGTTAAAATTCCATTGGGATTGATTACCGCAGCATCAGATAAACAATGTTATAAATTCAATGAAAAATCGCTGCCGACAAGTTTTAAACAACAGAGGCGGTCACACTTTGTATTGAATTACCAAATAATTAAAAAAATGTCGTTATTTAATTTTGTAAAACATGAAAAGTTTAATTTCGTTTTAACTTTGTTTTATACTACGTATGTTACGGTACACATATTATTAATTACTGTGAAAACAATTGAATGAAGGATTTTGTTGCTTTAGTCACTAATGCGTCAAAAAAGGCTTAGTTATTATTTATAAAAGAAATATAAATATATTACAATTGTAAAAATCGTTCTAAAGTTCAAAATCGTACGTGTTGCTTAGACTTTTTTGATGTGTAGTTTTGATGACAAGATGAGGGCAATAGTCAAGTCTGATAATTTTTAAAACCAAAAAAGAATCCTGTTCTTATAATGATGCTCGAAATATTGATTTTCTTCTTCTTTTTCGTAATCACTAATGAGCTGTACTCGCGAGCGGTATTACGTAAATAACTCGCAAACGTCGACTTATCGTTATAACTTTCTATGCCTGCTTTTCCTTGATTTACACTTGCACGGCTTTGGCGTATGTATGAATAATATAATGGCACTATACGAAGGCTTTTTACTTCGGATTAGCTTTGTAAATTTTGCATATGAAGCACAAAGGAAAGTGAGATTCTTCATGTCGTCATGTTTCTTGTATATTTCATATTTCTCTTTGAAGAATATTAAAATAAAATTATTTTATAAAGTTAAGGTATTTTTCTTCTTAGGTAATATTAATTTTAAGTCATTTTATCAATCGATCTTGTTTTAGTTTCGTTTCGTTCACTTTGTTCATGAATGAAACTTTTATCTATGAAAAATTAATCCATTTAGTTATTTTTAAAATATAAAAATACAAAACAAAATAGCTTCCATGTTATATGTAATTATAGCCTCAAAGGGTCTGGGAGAAAAGGGAAAATATATAATTTGTCAGCTGATGTTTCCCTTCCCGCACAAATCCTAGAATTCGGTCGAGAGATAGTACTTATATGAGAAATTTGTATGCAGATGACTATACTACCTATGACAATTTTAAGGTCAAAGCAATTTATTCAAGCAAATCCTATTATAAAGTATTTTCGACAGTGGAACACCGTTAGTTCAGAAAAAAAGACTGTATTGAGAAGAACCAATTAGAAAATCAGCTACCATTTGTTCAACATCATTTCATAATAAGTATGTTAAAATATACAATACAGAAAGCCAGTAAATACTTATGCAAAATATTTCCTTTCTTTAATGAAATCGTTTACTTTACTTTTTGTTTACGTTCGATAACAATTTAAAATTTCTTCATTGTTAATACATATTTAATTGTATGATTTCTCGTAGAACTTTATTACAAAAAAAATTATTAAAAAAAATTAAACCGCCTTCAAGAAAAAAACTAAAATGTATGAAATAACTATCCTTTACTAATCAAAACTCAAGTACAATTAAAATAACTTTATAAATAATCGTATTTACACATACTTATGTAATTAAATTTGACAGTTGCTGAAGTCGGTGCCAAGCTCACCAAACTAATAGACTTTCTGTTGTTGCACATTGATTTGGCACCGACTTCAATAACTGTCAAATTTAATTACATAGGTATGTGTAAATACAATTATTTATAAAGTTATTTTAATTGTACTTGAGTTTTGATTAGTAAAGGATAGTTATTTTATACTTTTTAGTGTTTTTTGAAGGCGGTTTAATTTTTTTTAATAAAATTTTATATTTCACCCTTTTGAGTGATCTTGACCTAAATAAATATCTAGGGCAGGTCTGCAATTTAATGACGTGATGCTATGTACTCATATTTATTGAATGCGCCTGTAATGAAATATTTTCTTGTAAAGATTGTCTTTGATTTTTAAATAAAATGTAGACTGAGAAGAGGAGTCTGATATGTGTCGAGAACGTTGTTTGTCTGGATCGAGTGCTATTAAATGGATAAAATGATTTGGTTTGGTTGAAATGTGCGTATATTATTTTTATTGTTAGCGATTTTTAAATCATTAATTTCTTTGTATAAAATTTTAATTACAGACGGTGAATACGATACCAAAACGACTTATCGCTTATTCCAGCAATAGAATTTACGTCGTTACTGAACTTTCCTGTGAAATATTGGATTTCCCCCACCGTTTCCTAACGCTAGTCACGCTCGCTTCCTACAGCGAATCCGAAAATAAGTTTAAAGTTACTCCTACTTTTATTTTAAGAAGGAAAACAAATTTATAGATCTAAAAAGATAGATAATCTCAAGAGCTTGAGAGGTTTTTATATGGTTTAAAGTTTAACGAAGACCCTTGTCAAAAACTTCTGCACAAGTAAATAAATTAACGGTCAAAAATGTAACCGTTATTTTGCAAACGCCGCAGAATGTGTTATACATTATTCAAAACGTTAATTTTGTTATCAAATTGCTCACTAAATAAGTCATTAGTGTCGGTCAATACTGCGCCTATATTTAGTACCGAAGTCTAGCTTTGGGTAAGTAAACGAGGGAAATTTAGCAGAGTTGTATTCAATAGGGGGAAAATAAAGCGTTTTGTCCTCAAACGTCGGAACGTGATAAGAGTAACAATAGCCTGGTGACGCCTCCTTGTCTGTTTCTGCCTTGGGAAGTAGACACTTGAAGGCACTTTCATAACAATCTGAGAACATTCTATTTAAGTACATAAGTTAAATTCTGAATTTTTCAAACGCGTTAAAATAGGTCCGTAATTTTCAAAATACTGTCGAGTATTTCAAACCTAAAGAGGCATATCATCTGACCGTGAATTAGTTATGAGTTAAGACAATTATGTACGTAAGGGCATATGCACACGACGAGTTTTTCACGAACTAATAACGCGCGTTAAGCGCAACTAAAAATCTTTCCACAACTAAAACGTGAGACTTCTTGTCCACGGTAAGAATTTTAGCCGGATCCGCGTAAGAAATCTATCTGACATCTTCGTACACGATAAGATTTTTGCCCTAAGCAGCTATGGCAGAGGCAAAATCAAGCGCGCCCATAGTAGAACTATTTCGATTATATCACAAGGACGTGTATTATGTCGACTTTGAAGACGATAAAACATGTGAATGCATATTAATATTATTTCATTAACAAAAATTATTAAATGCTTAAATTTAAATTTACCTAGTTATTGCTCTTAAAGACAATTCTGTAAAAGCTTCTTGTGAAATATTGTATATTACATATATTCCCCTCCACGTCTCAAAAGTAAGGCGATTCTAATTTTTTTATTTTTCTATCTTTATATTCCTCAATGGTTTCGACGTATCGAGTCGGACACTATTCGGATACACGTCCGTCGTCGTGAACGTACTTCGATAGGCTGTCGTTGATGACCGCGCGTAAATATGGTGAAGCTAGATCCGGAAATCCGGCGACCGTAAGAATTATCTTACGTGGATCCGTCGTGCAGACAAAAGGACATGTAAACCAGCACGCCACCGTCGTTCTTACGTAGGTCCTGTGATTTCACAGGATCTAAATGCGTCGGTTACTGTCTAATGATTTGCAGACAGCGACAGCCACGCGATCCATGCGCGATCGGTGATTAATTGTAATAAAAAATTAGTATCATGTATGACGATTGCGTGTCTATTATTCTATGACCTTAAAATGCACTTTTCGCGGTAGATTTAGCGCCACTATACATTGCACAATTCTGGTTTTGACAGCAGATATCGCGCGATATTGGCTGTCGCATGCTGTCTGCAAGTTACGTAATAAGCGGGTGGGTTTTAATTTGGTTAGAACGGGGGCCGGGACGAGTAATTTTTTAACTATCTACATTTTTAGCATTTCTTTTCAAAATTGGAGAAAAGGAACACTTACTGAATAATGTCAGTGTCTGTTTGCCTATCTGTCTTTTGTCACTCTATTACAGCTGTTTATCTAAAGGACTATTTAACATAAATAGTAATAGGAATTTAGAATAGTTGTATAAAGTGGTAGCCCAAAGACAGACGTTCAAAGTTGAGTATTGATATTTGGAGGCTGGTTTTAGAGATTTTTAACCGACTTCAAAAAAAGGAGGAGGTTTTCAATTCGACTGTACCTATGTTGTTTTTTTTTTGTATATTTGTTACCTTATAACTCCGTCATTTATTAACTGATTTTAAAAATTCTTTTGTTTGGTAGGTAATACTTCAGAAATAGTGTCATTTAAATTTCATCGATATTGAAGCTTGGACTTCGAAGATACACTAAATAACGTGACCTGGTTATAACCTTCATTTATATTGATGATTCTCTTGTATATCGTTGCGCTCCGGAATTAGAAAGCAGTTAATTGCAGACCTGCCCTAGATATTTATTTAAGTCAAGATCACTCAAAAGGAAGAAATAAAAAAAATTTATTAAAAAAATTAAACCGCCTTCAAAAATAAAAAACACTGAAAAGTATAAAATAACTATCCTAATCAAAACTCAAGTACAATTAATGTAACTTTATAAATACGATACACATACCTATGCTTCAATAACTGTCAAATTTAATTATATAGGTATAGGTATTTGAATTGTACTTGAGTTTTGATTAGTAAAGGTAAAGGATAGTTATTTTGTACTTTTCAGTGTTTTTTATTTTTCAAGGAGGTTTAATTTTTTTTTAATAAAAATTATTTAGAAAGTTACATTTTATTTTGTAGTTATCGCGTGGCATACAAAATAAAAGTTCTTTACGTCACGTATTCAAAAATGTACAACACATTGCTTTGAGTTCAATTTCTCTAACGTTTTCTTGAAAATATACATAAAAAGTACTGTCCTACTAAATCTCCAAAAGTATATCTCAGAAAAATCAACAAAAGTTATGAATATAAAGCCTAAAGTGTATTTAGAGTCAAAATTATGAGGATTGAATTATGTGATACAAAATACTTTTTTTACACATAGCAAGAGCTCGACATGACAACGACAAGCTTTGATCTGTGGTTGGCAGTACGGAATACTAATTGCGCAAATACGACTAGAACTTGGTGACTAGAATTATTTGAATTAGACAAAATCCACAAAGCGGAACCAAATAATAACAGGTTTTATACATAAGTGACGGACACACTGACGTGGTATTCATGAATCATGATACGAATGCGTTGAACCTGTCGGACGGTGCTTCTTAAGACTTGCCGCTCCGCTCCGTTCCTGTCCCGTCCACGTTCGCACTTCGATACGTATGTAGTGACCTTAAGATGTACTACAAAAGGTAAGGTAGTCGCAGACTGCGTTTTATGCACACGCTAATGGATTGAGATGCGCGTTTTAGAATCCGTTTCAAACGCATTTGGTCAGAGACTGTAATTAACAGTAATAGCGAATTTAATATGAAGGAATACACGTCTCTCTATGGTATTTTACGCAGGTTTTATAGACGTAAATGCAAAGAATCAGTCTTCAATAATTTTCCTACGTGCTGCAAAAGTACATTTCATGGATGCATATGATTATTGCGTCAAAAAGTAGTGTGCATGCAGCCTAAAGTAAAAGACAAAATAATTGTTATTAAGCAAGTGATACAACTAGAATTCACCATAAAAAATTTCTTGATAATTGTTCTAAGCTCTTAAGATTTGCTGAGCAATATGTCATCAATCACGTAATTTCGTATTTCAGAGCAATTTTTTTATTTGAGATATGTAATTAACATTTCTAGCAGTGGATGATAACAAAAGAGTTAACTTTTTGAATCATTGCAAGAGAACTGCAGAGAAAGTTATCAAGAGAATAAAAATATAGCGCTATGATAAGTATATGTAAAATGTGATAATATAATAATACATGAAAACGACTGTGATATTTGTAAATATTAATAAATATATAAAGTGTTGCACTGTGGTATTAGTACGTAAGAATAATTAGAAATAAGTTGACCAAGTGTGATAAATAGTATAAGAAATTGTGTGATAGACCTAAACATGTATAGATGTACATATAAGTAACGAGTTATAAGTAATGATATAAGATGATAATATAATAAGGCCCATAAATGACAATGTACAGTAAAATAAGTGTAACACTAGAATAGCAAAACAATGTATTAGATACAGATGTAAATAGAATAATATAAATCAATATTGTAATTACTAATTAGACAAATGAAGATAAGGATTCGCTAACCAACTGTTAGAGAGAAAGAATGTTAGAGAGACAAATGAAAGAAAGATAAAGGTCCTTTACCTATGCCAGGGGAAGCAGACTAAGTAAATAAATAAAAAAAACCATTTCTAGCATTAAGGATAATTAAAGAAATCCTTTCAATAGCGTAAAAAGATTGAGGAAGATTAATACGACTTGTACGGAAGCGAGTAATGTACAGCTTAAAGGCTCAGAAAAGTACCTACCCGAAGATGCTGTAAAAACCTTCACGTTTTGGACAGAGTTGTCAAGCAACGTTATTTTAAAGTAGGGTATCGGTTTTAGTTAGATATCTTTTTTGTTTTTTTTTTAACTCGAAGAGTTAGATAGTTGGCCTTTTGATCATGTCAAAATTTTGTCCTGTTTAAAAATGTGTGTATTAACATATTAGTTGTGGATTTTGAACTTTGGTAATTTTCGATGTACTTATACTTCGTAAGTTTATTAAAACACGTCTTTACTGAGATTGGCATCAGTGTTAATGGTCAGATCCGGAACATTGATAAAAATCATTTGTAACATCCGGAACAAAATCAAAAGAGTTTTTGAGGCAATACCGTGATTGGTGATCTCATGCACTACATATCTTATTGGAATCAGTATTATGACATGGATGATTGGTTTAAGTCTTACTTCTAAACATATTACTCCTACATATTTTGTTTAAGTCTATATTACCGGTTATATGACAGATTGGTATGACTTACTTCTAAAAATATAAGAAATGTTAGCATTTTTTTTATTATTTGGAATACTTGAAATATATTCATGTAATTAATTCATTTGTAATTAAATTACAACCATTTGTAGCCAATTCGGTGTCTTTCTCGAATTCGGCGCACAGAATTCCTTTAGATAATGAACAAATCCGCAAGCTGAGTCAATATTGTTGATTCTAAAGTACTTATGTATTGAATAACAAGAGGATGACGTCAGAGCATACCGTTTCTTGACCGTTATCCTTTCACCACCAAATCCTTAGTGGTACATTTTATTTTGTTAAAGGCAATATCGTCTGACAATACTTTAAAAATGCAGCAAAGGAGAAATAATGTAAAAAACAACAATACAATGGTGTCGCTTTGTTCATCGTTTAATCTTCATTTTATTGTAGAAAAGGAATTTTCATCCAATATTTCGAAGTAGTCTCTGAAAATATCAGTTTTTTTTTTTGCTGAAGTCTTCACTAATATTATTCTATTGGCTTCACAAGAACGTAATAACTTCCTTTTTAACGTAAAAGAAAACACATAACCTAGTTAGTACATAGAAGCATAAATTTGTTCAGTGTCATTTCACGAAATTGGAATTTCTATCAAATTTTTGCTTACACATTTGGATTTCTGACTTCTGAGTGATATTGCAGACTTTTTATGCTGACTATAATAAACTGAATTAATACTTTGTTTTCAAACTAAAGTGAGTTTAATCTGTAGGCGTTATCTATATATATATTTAAAGAGAGACAACTTTTGTGACCTAGCGTTTAATAATGAAACGGGTATATTTAAATTCAAAGTAGGTAGGTAGATATCGACCAAGCGATAGGTATTAAGTGTTTTTGCAACTAAAAACCGTTTTTTGAAAAAACATAATGAAAATCGTGAAATTCAATCAAATATTTTTTCGGCATTGATTTACAATTTATTGAGTTTTCGTCATAATTCATTTAGCGAAAGATTCATTAACTATGTTCTGGCTTCATCAAAACCCTTGACCTAATAAATAGTACAATTCCACAGTGAGTAACTTCATAAGTTTCTCCTTTTCGTTAAGAGGATGATTGGTGGAATTTGATTATGTAAACAAACTCAGTAGTTACTCATTATTTCGACTTGCTTTTCGTAATTTAAATTTGTAAATAGTTAACGTACAACACGACATAAAGAAGAGGCACATTGGCTACAAGATGGAAGATATGAAATGGTGGACATCTGAAAATGTCGTGGTATCGGTTAGCAGAAAACAAAACAGAATAGAAAAAGAAAGGAGAGGCCTTTGCCCAGAAGTGAGATTATTTGTAACATGATTTTCTGTTATACGGATAGTTCTAGAAGAAAATCATCAGCAATGGCGGGGACTCGAATTTTTATTTCCGGGTGGAAAAGAAACATATGGAGACCATTAGGTAAGTTCGCTAGTGTATTTCAAGCCGAAATATATCAATAATGAAATGTGCAACAGCACTAATAGACTCAATGGCCTTAGTCAAAGAGAATATAATAATATACTCTGATAGTCAAGCAGCCCTCAAATCATTAGATAAACCGACAACTATATCGGCCTTGGTTGGGGAATATAAAGCAATCCTTAATAAGCTAGGAGAAGAAAGAAAGGTTATCATAGCCTGGATCCCTGGACATAGTGGTAACGAAGGTAACGAAAAGGCGGATGAATTAGCAAGATATGGCGCGGTCACGCCGAGAATAGGACCAGAACCATACTTTCCAATTTCGAACAAAGTAACAAACAGTGTAATATACAAAAAAATAAACGAAGAAACTAAAGAAGAATGGAAGACATTAAAACATGTAGACAAACTAGGATGTACTTTGAAGGAAAAGACAAAGCAAAGGCCAAGTATATCCTCAGGTTGGATAAAGGTAATGCAAGAATACTGGTAGGTATCATAACGGGTCACTGCACACTAAACAGACACCTATCACTACTCAGACTAACACCAGATCCCCTATGCAAACATTGCAATAGGGAAGAAACTAGTATACACTTCATAGCAAAATGCAGTATGTATGCAGGCATTAGATACAACACATTAGGTTCAGATACACTGGAGGAAAGGGAAATGAGGACAACCAAATTAAAGGATATCCTCATGTTGTGTAGGAAAACCGGAAGATTCATTGATGAAACTAAGGAGGGAGAATCACCAGGCCAACAGTAACTGGAGCTCTAACCAGGGAATAGGGCTGAATGGCGCCACTCGAGGGAAGCCGACACCCCGTCTGCAGCCTGGCGGACGTCCCTATCAGCCATCTACATCTAACATGATTTTCAGAATATATCTACGTTCTAAGATTAGGCTTAAATAAATAAACAAGGTCCCTTTGCAATTTTGTTATTTTGTATTGTTATAGCTTTATAATATTGATGTCTATGGTAAATACTGTAGCGAGTGGTAATAACTGATTGAAATAGGGTTACCCAAGGTTAGAGCAATTTCTCAACTCGTGAATTTTCATCGAAGATGTGAAGTTACAAAACCATATTAATAAAGATTACTTCAACTTTTATGTATTTACATACATACATATCTTCACGCTATATCCCTAACGGGGTAGTCTGGGAGGAAGGAAAGCCAAGCTTCACGGTCCTTACATACTTCTTTCCCTTCTTCGAATCTCATCATTCTCTTTCGTATTTTCGCCTAGGTATGCGGGGTTTGACATTTTCGTCAGCTAACATTCTAGCTATTTGATCTTCGTAACTCAGCCTTAGTCTTTCTTGGCTTCTGCTAGCACTCACTTTGCTCTCTAGATTTTCTTCGTTAGTCTTTCTCATTATTCATTCGTTCCATGTGCCCGAACCATCTAAGCATTCCGTTCTTCATTTTTACAATAACACTGTTGTGCAATCCTGTCATTCTCCGTATCTCTTCGTAGCTTATTTTACGTATTTACGTATCACAATATGAATTTTGTACTATGGGATATAAAAGCAAGATCATTAACCAGGGATTTGGGTCATGCTTGTTTATAAACAGTGAGTATTTCATAATAACATGTAAAATAAAGCTGAGTATTAGTATGAAACTATGTGGAATACACCTTTAAAACATGCGAGACTGTTTTGAAATTGGGTTTTGCTACTTTATTACTTCGATTGGTATTGATTGCATGAGTTATAAATGTACGTAAGGAAGTTTAATTCATTTTATAATAAGGAATTTAAAAGAAGAATGCAAAATGAGCCGATATCTTCTCGTGCAGTTCGTTAAAAAATTGTAAAGAAAAAGAACTACGATAGGATTTACTAAAGGAAATTGATATAGCTAGCAACCTTATATCTCTCACTTTTGATTTCGTTGCGCTTTGATGATCTGTCTACCTCGAGTAATTAGGTATGTAAGTACCTATTTTCATATATAAATTGCAGGCATATAAAACAATGTAATATATGTATACAATATGTAATAGGTGACCGATCTTATTTTCTCGGACAATAATTTCTCAGTACATACATTCTCTGTAATAATTTCTCAAACAAAAATATCTCATTGTAATAATTTCTCATAGCAATAATTTCTTATGTATAAAATTTCTACGGCTACAATTTCTTATTTTCATATTAATATTTTTAAGTGCCGCGGCAGCGGCCGGCGAAGCGTCAGAACAGAATCCGCCTCATAAGAACACTCTTTCTGGGTATGTTAGTTTAGGTAAATGTATAAACCACAATGCACGAGCCGAGCGAGCGAAGCGAGCGTGCCGCGGCAGCGGCCGGCGCAGTCCCAGAACAGAATCCACTTTATAAGAACACTCTTTCTGGGTAGGTTAGGTCAAGTAAGTGTATAAACCAGAACGCGCGAGCCGACCGAGCGAAGTGAGCGTGCCGCAGTAGCGGCCTGCGAACCGCCAGAACAGATTTCTTATAAGAACACTCTCTTTGGGTAGGTTGCGTTAGGTAAGTATGTGAGAATATATTACTCTGAGAAATATTTGTACTGAGTAATAATTGTATGAGAAAATTTTTTCCGAGAAATTTTTGCCTGAGAAATACCTTTTGAGAAAATAAGATGGGGAGCCTATGTAATATATTATAATTTTATAATAGTACAACAGGCAAATAAAACAATGTACGTAATATGTAAAAACTCTCAGAGTAGGTGTTATGGTAGCTACACAATACACAACATATTTCCGAAGAGACCCTAGAGAAGGTGAGTGAAGAAAGATAGCGAAGTAGAACACAATGATATAATGTATTCCTTCCTGGGTTTGGAGAATAACAACTTGTAATATTACGTAGTACTAGCGATGAATTACTTTCCGTTTGAAGATGAGCTTTTTAATGAAAATTCGTATATGTTTTTTGTCGTAATCTTTCTGTAACATTGTGAAATAATTTCGTTGGAATTTGATTAACATCGTCAGACAATAATCATAGATATTTATTAGTTTACTGACATTTTCATTTTAATTTATAACCCCCGACGCAAAAAGAGGGATGTTATACGTTCAACGTGTGTATCTGTACGAATATATCTGTGTATCTATCTGTGGCATCGTACCGCCTAAACGGATGAACCGATTTTGATTTAGTTTTTTTTTGTTAGAATGGTAAGTAGAAAGTGTTCTTAGAAATGATTCAAGAAAATCTGTTCAGCCGAATAAAGATCGTCAGCTCTTTTTTAGTTGTTGAAGGGATGTGAGCAACTTAGACTGGTCTGATGGATTCGAAATTTAGTATTTTGTGATTTAAATGATATTATAATAACACGGTAATCTTGAAATGATGCTGCAGCATCATCTGGAATCAGCAAGATACCCAACTCCTCACCAACTTACAGCAGAGGTATCGTGTTTGGGCTCATTTGAATGGTCTCGATGAATCTATATATATAAAAGGCGATGTATGTATGTATGTATGTTCCTTATGGACTCCGAAACGGCTGGACCGATTTCGATGAAATATTCAGGGAATCTTCAGTATGGCCTAGCGGGTGTTCCTGTAAAGTTTGGTAGCGATCGGATCAGTAGAATTTTTTTTTTGTTTTTTCGTTTTGCAGTATCAAAATAGTTATAAAAACTGTTAAATTTATTTTAACTTCAACTACGCCCAGTGAAACGGGCCGAGTTTGCTAGTAGACCATAGATAGACAGATAGATAGTGATTACACGTTTGATACGTTTGAATTTTACGTATCGTCCCGGTAAGTATTTGTGAGAATGTCGACAGTAAATAGCGTTTTTAAAAAGCATGAAATAAAGCTTAAATTAAAAATTTATAAAATCCCCGACCCAAAAAACTTTTAAAAAGTAAGAAAATAATATTATTTATCAATCGGACCTTTCATTTTATGATAAGTTGTAATATAAATGGTAGTAGTAATAATATGATAATAATGGTAGTAGGAAGATAGGTATGCATGATTTTTACAATATATCTGGTATTATTCCCCTTGAGATATCTCGGCATAGCGCGAAAGGGATACCGGCGCGTTCCGAAGAAGATCCCGGAGCTTCTCGACAAAGCGCCGACAACGACAATCGCAGAAATTTTCGTTGATAAAAGCCCCATGTTTAACCCAGTTTTACCTCCATAAGGCTGGTTAAGCTTTCTCCTGTGTTACCAACAAAAACAGTTATTTGCTACCGAAGGTTAAGGTTATAAAGTTCAGAATGGAACATGGTGTGACATTATGTATTTATATACCCTTCTTAATAAACTTTTTTTCATTAAAACAAACTTATATTTCGGTAAGAAAATGTTAGAGATCTTGGTAGGTACTCAAATGTATATCTTCCATTGGTATAACCTCGGAATTTCGATTAATTTCGGTGAGTAGGTACTGTAATTTTGTATCTTCCTCATGGTAGTGATTGAAAAGATTTTTTTGTACTTTTTATAGCCCATTAGCCATACATCAACGTCGGACGTAGAGCCTGATTTGAACGCCACGGCAAATTGGGATTAATAACGGTCTTACAAAGAAAGAGCGCCTCCACATTTCTTTCACTGATTAAGTGAGAAGACAAATAGGCATGAATAGGCCGATGAATCCGTGTTCAACTTTACTTAATCAGTCACAGAAAGTCCTGCTTTTACCAAATTCTAATTTGAAAACTTTTTCGCTAAAGAAACCTACAGGTCAAATTATTTTCTTGTTGTTAGCGGTAGTCTTATTTCTATCTAAGGAATGTACATTTACTTTATATTTTTTGCTGTTAGTGTTTGTAACAAACATTTTAAATCTTTCAAACTTTGAACATTTCTTGTAGTACATACCTACATACAATAACTTCAGCATCTGCCGTCAGTGTGAGCGGATCATCAAACCGCAAGAGAATCACATCATATACTCGTAGATTTACAATGCATATTACCATATACACTGTTATATTCTTGAATTCAAGTACCTATTAAAGGTTCTAATAGGGTATTCAGAGAGGACGAAGCTCCAAGCGTCGCGGTCCTTACATTCTTTTTTCACCTCCTCAAATCTCATCATTATCCACACACATTTTCATTTTCCGACAGCTAACACTCTGGCTATTTAAGCCCTCCGACTACCCCGTTACATTACCCCGTTATACAGCGTGAAGATATGTATGTATGTATGTATTAAAGGTTCTGAACACTGCACTGTACAGAGATCAGTCCCATAATTTTATAAGTATTATAAATTAGCGTTACATTAAATTTATATACGCACATACGATAAGAGTATAAGTTACACAAAATATTTAGTACATAAATACTTAACACACATCCCGATTACATATCCCGACGCTGTATCCTTAGCCCCGCTATGTCTCTAACCTGGTAGGGATACACACTTTGACGCCTTCTAGCAATTAGTATTTAGACTTACCGATGGCAAAGCGGAACTAGATTTTAGGTTATACCAACCTATAGACCAAAGATTTTCACAAAATAGGTCCCAATTCCTTGGTCGACTTTTACGAGCTGAATGGGAAGATAAATAGCTAGCGTATACTATACTATTCTTTTTCTACCAGACTTGCACAGAGCTAACTAGTGGTAATTTATTACAACTTGTATCTATATGAATACATATGTATATATCTACTTATACATATAAATAAAATTGAAGAGTTTACCTGTGATTTCGAAATAAAGGCTTTTTCTTAAGCTCGTATGATTATTTACACGTAACCAAAACTAAACGTGTTTTTTAAACTTGTTGTCTATCTGTTTGTTTGTCCGGGTTAATCTCCGAAATGACTGAATCGATTTACACAGAACTTTCAATGGCAGGTAGAAAGTAATCTAGGTTAGATTTTATACTTGAAAAAATGCGGTCGAAATCGCGAGGCACAGCTGGTTAAGAATTTGTTTACTTCATTTATTTCATACATTTTGATGCAAAATATTTAATAACTTAATAAATAAAAAAAAAAAAATATGAATTAGTTAAATATAACAATCGTTATGAATGGAGTATTAGAGAAATTCCATTTGAAATTCTGTAATTATATATTATCTGTGATACAATATATTGTATTATTCTTCGGCTATAGAAGTTGATGCGCAAGTCCGATTCGACCTAGATTAAATAATTGATCTTTCAATAGTGAAATTTCAAAACGAAAAACGGATTTAAGATTAAATTTTTCCAATGAAACCGATCATTTGTGTCTTAGCTTTTAGTCCCTCAATGAAGCGGAACATCTAACCTATTACTGTTTTAGGAAACAGAAATCCCATACATACCATACATAACATTGGGGCAAGTAGAAAGAATGAGTGAGAAATGACTGTCGAAGAAAACAGAGCGAACTTAAATGTTTATAGAAATCGAGAAAGATTAGTGCTAATTAAAGATTTCGTCTGAGTGGATGGGAATGTTAAAACGCTGCATATCTTAGCGAAAACGTGTGGGACGACTGATGAAGTTTGAGGAACTGAAAAATGTATGTAACGACTCCAAGGACCAAAACGAAAACACTTGCTGCTCTATTTGCCGCCTAGTGAGAGTCACTATTGTAACAACCACTAACGAATTTATTGTTTAGCTACCTCAAGGCTTCCAGAGATAACTCTATTCTATCTGCCGTTAGAGCGACCGCTACTCCAACGACTACTCTAAAGACAAACAGGATAAATAATGTATGTATATTGTATATGTTGTCATAACACCGTAGGATTAGAAAGATCATGATGCGTCTGGAAATTTCATGATATTCCTTTATTTCATAAAATGATCAACTAATACCAACAATATAGTTTGACGATTTACTCAGCGATTATGCGATTTACGCCAAAAACAAAAATTAGATTTGACTGGTCCATTGACTCGGTGGCAGAGTATCTGTCTTCCGGCCGGGGTCCCGGGTTCGATTCCCGGTCAGGTCAATTTAGGAAACGGACTTTCTACCATAAATTGCCTTGGAGTTTGGGTGTTACTGGGATCTCCACCAGAGTTCGTTGTGTGATATCCATATTATAAGCTTATTGCTTAATTTGGGGTCACACAATTTGCGCAATTGTCTGGAGTACTATTAATATTATTTATTAACGACCTCGATGGCGCAGTGGTTTAGGCGTTGTATCTATGCGCACAACGTTCCGGGTTCGATTCCCAGCCGGATTAATTTACGAAACAAACCTTCTGGATTGTATCGGGTCTGGGTGTACTGGGAGACGCCCCTAAGTACCCAAGCCTCTGTCGTCGTTTTGTTCTTATTGCACAGGAAATTGCCGTAATTTGAGACCAGATGATTGGTGTGTATTTTCTGGCGCATTTATTAATATTTATTTATTTTATTCCCATTTCTGAGTGGATAAGGCACTGTACATTAATGCACAATAAATTAGATTTTTAATGGCACTTTTAACAATAAGTATATGGGCTTATGGGCTTAACAGCTTAATGGGCTATCGTCCTACGCTTACACCTTACAACTGACAAAGCGGAAGCAAAAATTCTACATGCATGTTGTTAGAATTAAATACACATGTTGTGTAATATCCAGACATATATTGATATTAAAATTGCATGAAATAATAAGTAAAAGGCTTCGTAGGAACTTGCTTTACAGCAATAAAAGTGGGATTGTATCGCGTACGTTTATTTCGGGAGGCACTAGACCCCCGAAACGTCCTTGACCCGACGCCGCAGCGCGTAGTTTGATCGTGTGACGTCATTGGGGCATGTCGCGCCTGCCGCGCGTGGCTGTATCCAAAACAAGGCTTTGCCGTGTCTATAAATACTACAATCTATATGCATAACAAATTAATATACATGTAACCTCTACTATAAGTTTAGAAATTTGAATGTCATTTGCAGTGTCGAATAAAAGTTTGAATTACATTTTATGTATAATTTTGTTATTTAGTGGTTTAAGATGCATATTTTAGAAAAGTTATAAATGTATTTAGTAACAAAACTGTACGAAAAGTGAGATAAAAGAAAAAAAAAAGTAAAAAGATAATTTTTTTTATCATTTTTAAGCAAAACGGGCCTGGACATATGTAAAACAACACTGGCCATGTTTAAAAAATAGAACTGGCCGCTTGAAATGAATGCAATAAAGAATTTTTGGCGGGATGTTATGGGGAGCGGTCGGGCGTTCATTTTAATTATTTGCGAATGATGTCTTCTGGATATTGTGATGTAAAATTGGCGTAGTTTTGCGTCCCAAGTATCTATGCTGTTGTACTGTTATGTGAAATTGTTGAAATAAGTGCTTGTTTAGTAGTGTGGTGTTGAGATCTTTTTAGTGGCTTAATCCACCTCAGCGGATCCTACTAGAAAGACTACCTCAATATATTTGTCGCCAGAAACTCCAAGAAACAATTTTTATTTTTTTTCCTATTTCCCTGTCATGGTCTGGGCAAGGACTTTGCTATTCCTGATTTATTTTTCCTTCTTATTTTTTTCACCCTCTTTTATATTTCTCCTTTCATCTCACTCTTTTCACTATCTATTCCATTTTATGCTAATCTTATTGTAATTGGTTCATTCCTTGAATTTTCCTACTTTACTTCCATTTCCATCACCTATATACATTTTCCTTATCCTCTTACATTTATGTATATATTAAACTAGTTATATTAGTGTATACATTTCTTCATTCCTTATACTAAACTTACGATACTAGGTTACATTTATTCTTACAACTATATTTCATGGGCCGCTTACATCTAATTATCCTTATTCTAGTACAGTTTAGCTATTCATATCATAATTATTATCACTTATATATTTTTTCATTTTTATGTATACATCCAAGAAACAATTAAAATGTATTACACTGACATTTTAATGAAATAATATGAAGAATTTATCTATTTTATTATTTATTTTATATTACCCTTTACCTTCCCTCCTAAGTGAGAACTGTACTAAAAAAATAGGAATAAAATAAAGAGTTTTTGGCGAGACTTTATGGGGAGCGGTTGAGCGTCTATTTTAATTATTTACAAATTGTTTACTAGTGGATATCGCGATGTAAAATTGACGTAGTTTTGTGTTTCAAGTATCTACGCTGTTGTACATTATGTGGAATTGTTAAAATAAGTGCTTATTTAATAGTATGATGTTGAGATTTTTTTATTGGCTTAGTCTGCTTCAGTGGATCCTAGTAGAAAGACTGCCTCGACATATTTTTCGCCAGAAACTCCAATAAACATTGAAATGCATTACGTCGACATTTTATGAAATGACATGAAGCATATATAATTTCATTCTGAAGACGTCGGCTGGTATGGACATAGATCCCTTTGCCTTCACTCTCAAGAGAGAATTGTACAAAAAAATGAATGAAATAAAAAATAAACAAATTGTGTGTAAAATCGGCGCGCTCCACTTTGTCGCACCCTTAAAAATGCGCTCTGGATCTGTTTTTCCGAAAGTGCCAAAAAAGTATAACTTCAAAAAAAACTGGTTTTTGCGAATGGTATACAGGCATTGTTATTCGCAGTTCGAATGTCATTAAGCCTCCCAGAAAGCAGGCAGACTGAACACAACTATTTTTGTAATGTCATGTCTCATAAACGACGAATAGACTATGTGTGTTTTATTTGCTGTTTTCCAAATATCTAAAAGTGTATTTGTAAATCACCCAAGAATTTTACACATCTTTCTTAACACAGACATAGATACATTTAAAGTAAATGTTTTGTAATGACCATTTTCGTATGAAACCCTATAATATAAGCGAATTAACTTTCCGACATTCATATGATTTTAATAAAAAGGGAATTATAATTACTTTACATTAGAATTTCTTTAGAAATTCGTTCATAACAATTGTTTCTCGCACCAATTTACCCAAAATAGTCTCCGGGATAAACGTCTGTAGTCGGAGAGATAGATGCCGAAGACCTATAACTATTTCGCTTTTTTTTTAATGTTATTATGGGATTCTAAAAAGTAGCTTTGTCAAAAGGGCTAATACGTTGTTCAGTAACTTGGTTCACAGCGACAAACAAATCCCAAGGTGAAAGATGATCGATGGCCACTCGCGTCATAACCATTAGGCTTTTTTTATCTTGTCTCCCTTATAATATTTAACAGGGTTGTCAGAACACATATATATATATAATTGTAATTTTTTTAAATCTATTATAGTTTTAATTTTCTAATCTTGTTATTTATTGTTCTCATCAATAATGAATAACGTGTGATTTTAAGGTGTCGATATCGCTGTATTCTAAATTCCAATTTTCAAGTACAATTTCAAAAATGGATGTCTTCGGAACATGTCTGTAGGTCTGTAACATTGAGCTACTGTACGGAATTGGATGCGATATTTATTATTATGATTTTTAAATCTGCACTTGTCGAGGTAGGGTCATATTTCTTTTAATACACCGAGAAAGCATTTACTATGTAAAGGCTAGAAAACACTTTAGACTAAATGCGTTGGCAACCCTGAGGACTAAGATGTTGTTGTGTCTCTTGTGCCAGAAATTTCAGAGGCTGTCTTAACCTCTACACCATAACACAACAGTGCAAACTTTGCTATTTGGCGAATTAGCTACTATAAATTATGTTATAACTTATTAAAAATTACACTTAATACTTTATGGGAGCTGAAAAAACAAATTAAGGATAAGTTGTCTGACACCGCGCTCTCATAGAATAAAACAATGGTCAATTGCGAGTTTGATTTATGTACTGCCGAGGATCCCGTATGATATTTAAACACACATTCATACATATATTTAAACAGTTGGTAGACAGTCGATCTTCTCTGACTATTCCGTTGGGGATATGTATGACATATAGGTATATGAAATGATAAATTTCTAAATTTAACATTTCTTAAATGTCATAACATTTCTTCAAACTGTATTCCTAATGGCGTAGTCAGAGAGGATGAAGTATCAAGCCTCGCGATCTTTAGATACATATATTTTTCGCCTCCCCAAATCTCATGATTCTCTTCACACACTTTCGCCTAGGTATACGATGGAATTTACCATTTCCGTCGGTTAACACTGGCGATTTGATCTCCTTAAGTAAGCCTTCATTTTCCTTGGCTTCTATTAATATCACTCACTATTGCTTTGCAGATTTTTCAGTCTTTCATCGTCAGTCTTCTTTCATCACTCACTCTTTCTATGCATCCGAACCCTCTAATACATTCTATTCTTTTTACAATTTTACTGTTGCGCGACCTTGTCATACTGCGTATCTCTTCATTGCTTATTTTGTCCGCAAGGATAACACCACATATATTTCCAAGAGATTGCATTTGCGATTTCGGGCATATCTAGATCTCACTACCTTACAATAAAGTTAGCACCAACACGGCATTGTGGATGGCCATTTTATCAGATTAACTATATTCATGCTGCTAACTTTTGCGGGGAGAATACCGTTAACTTGATTGGCAGCTGCTATCCGTATTTCTACATCGGAGTCACATCTTCGGTCCCTCGAAAACGCACATATGGTTCAGTCACTTTTTCTACAAATTTTTCATTTACACTTTTTCACATTTCGTCTGTACATCTTCTCTTTCAAATACCAGAACCGTAGTTTTTTAACTTTCATAATATTCGAACCTTTCACTTCACATTCTCCTTTCATGCGCGTAACTAGAGTCTGCAACTGTGCTATTGCTTGTCTCTAAATTAGATTTCTGAAAATTTATAACATCTAGGAGTTGAGATTTTACATTCCCTAAAATTTTTGAAGTTCTAGGTCCAGTACTTTTGGAAATAAGGAGAATGGTAAAGAACAGACGGATAGACAGACGAATGGAGTCATGAGTAATCTTATAAGAGCACTGTTTTGTTCTTAATCTGTACCATATCTATATTTAGTATTATGAAGAGATAAGCTTTGTTTGTTTGTATGTAATGAATAAACACAAAAACTATTCAACCGATTTCAAAAATTCTTTCACCTATGGAAAGCTACATTATCAGCGAGTAACATGGACTGTATTTTATTTTCATAAAAATTTCTGTTCCGTGTGAAGCCGGGGCGGGTTTCTAGTCTCCTATAAACGCATGTCAATTTATCAAATAAATTGTACTCGGGCAAACTTAGATAGATTAGATGTGCTATTTAGAATTCTTCTTTGATATATTTGATTAAGCTTGGTTTTTAACATTTTATATTTATTATATATTACATTAATTTCGGATTCCCATGAATAGATAGAAAAATTGCTAAATCAAAAGTTCATAATCACGAAACAATAATTCGGGCGTCTACTATTTGCATTTACCTTCTTGTAGCTTGTTATTTGTGAAATTCTGCAGAAGATATGAAGCTGTCATATATTACAATTAAAGCGCGCATTATATACAAGTATCTTGTCGATATAGAAATTTTTTTATTGGTCTGTAACCCTGAATAAAGCTGCTGCTTCAATCTGAGGGGTAAATGTGAATGTTACGAATATTTGCCGCTTCAAATTTCATAATTCGATAACAGATACATAAGACGTTTTAATTGAAGACGAGCGACTCGCGGGAATCATCAGTTACTAGCTCCTCCTAATTTGATTGTTCTCTTTAAATGCATATTAATTACGTAATTTATAACCCCTGACGGAAGAAAGAGGTTTTTTGTCTCTTTATAAAGAAACAGTGGTGTCAAATGCATAACACCGTGTTCAACGGCTTTCAGTTCGGTACCGGTGTACAGGAATTGCGCAATCTTATTTATTAAAATAGGAAATAAAAACTGTATTTAACAGGAAAAGTTTTAATTTACAGCAATATATAGGATTATTAAATAATAGTAATAACTTGGAAAAAATTCAGTACGTCTCAGTTTTCGTTGTTCGTGTGTCGTCGTTTATCGCTATTACATTACGTAACAATTTTACGTTCTCTTTGCTCCTGCGTGTTGGAGGTATGTGTATTCTGCCATTTTTCAAGTAGTGAAATGCCTGATACTTTTTTACTAGCGAAAATGTTTTCATAAAAAAGTTCGCGGTATAGCGACTGCCAATGGCTTTTCAGTTTTTTCTGGGAATCAATGTTCTTAGCGTTTATGGAATCTTAATTTAGATGGAAGTCGGCCCAGATTATTTTTTGTGTGAAAGGTACCATAATAATAATATTATTTCTAGAAATTTTTGAGTACACAAACAGGTTACACGAATAGCAGTGAAGACCTTTGATATAATTTCTAATAATCATAGCTCTAATTTATTCTATATTGTTTTAATATTATTACTATGAATATTATTTTTCAAATGGTGCCGTACTTAGTAATTTATGTACCGAGTTGGTTCCAAGCTTAGTGTTCTCAGTGAGATTAATTCAGGAAACGAAATTTTCTTAATCGTCTTGTAGTTTAGGGGATGCAGGATGCTCCCCATCCCCACTACCCGATATGACCCCAGAGGCTCATGCAGTGTAATTGTCAGGAAAATATTATTAAATATAATTATTAAATAATATCTCGGCAGTAGTGACTATCTACAGAAAATGGGCAGTAAAAACAATTAATAAGCTGTTCAATTTATTGACTCGAGCAAACAATAAGACCTTCCAGGAAAAGCCCACAAAAAAGTAAATTTACTCTCATTTTACGTTAATTGTTTAATTAATTATTATTAATAATAAAGTTTATATCGTATTTTAATAAATGAACTTTTCAGGTTTCCTTAACCAAATGGTAAATACACAACCCAGTTTTGTTATGGCTGGACTGTCTGTCTGTTTGTATATCTGTCTGTCAGTCTGTCTGTTTGTTCGTATATCACAGCCGATGTATTGCATCATCCTCTCATCATTTACAGAGCTGAAAAGCACGGGGAGTTGAATCGGTATCCTAAAACTAGAAACTTTTTTTAGATTTATTGTCCATGTTGTTCAATTTTTACGGAATCCTGAATGTTATGTATCCGACACGTTAATTTTTAAATATACGCTGCCAATTTTTAAATATGGTCAGTTTGGACTAAATTCATTAAATTCATTTTTATTTCAACTACTTTAGTAGTCTTTTAAACTAAGTATTACATTAATTTTTAAAATAACAGAACATGGTTAGTCGTAAAGTTCCCGGTTTGCTTCATAATATAAACGCACCGGACTTTTCATTAAACTTCCCCCGTTATCATCAGCACAGTTAATTACTCACATTACAGTAATTAAATGACCTCAATGGTTTTAGTTTATATTTCAGTGATTATATTTGAAGCCGCGAACGTAGCACTGTTTATTTGGCAGAAGACAATAACGTCACACTTTGACACGACTTTCAGCACTTATTATAATATCTATATATATATATTATAATATCAATTTTATATCAATTTTATATAAATAAGCTATGACCTATGAGCAGATTAGGTACTACGATTGCTGCTTGAGTAAATAAGCAACTAGCGTGTTCTATACTTTTGTTTTTTTTACAGACCAGCAAATATACAATAAAAAAGGAGGTAAATATATACAAAGTGCATAATATAATCAATGGAAATCCAAATTCAAAGACTGTAATGAAGTATAGCAGGGGCGGAGATAAACCACAACAGAGATGGCGGCACGATCTTTGTTAAAGAAGATTACAGAAGGCCATAGTGACTATGGAAGAGAGAAATAGAGAGCTTTTTCAGCAATACTATAATATTAATAATAATAATAATTATAATAAAACTATAGATTATAATAAAACTAGTACGCAGGATTGTCAATTCAGACAGTTTTATTGGCCTCACAATAGTTCAAACCATTGCATCGCATTCATTGGAATTTTGTGGTTATTGAGCTTTAGGGGTAGCTTGCACTATTTAAATTCGATTACGGATTTGACATCTCGCTTGCACCAACGATTTAATAGTTGGTGCAAGCGAGATCTTCTATGACATCACTGCACATAAGATTTTCATATAAGCTAATATTTCACCTACTGCTAAACTTACCAAGTCGTCTACTTACGTATAATGTATTCGATCCGGTAATTATTATCGTTTATTGATAAAGAACACCAACAGTTTCGTACCATTTTAAGCATGAATACACTCAAATGATCAATTTCGATGATTATGTAATCGTATGAACCACCAAAGAACCACCATACGACTTACGAGTGCCTCTTGCATTAGGTTCGCATGACAAAGTATGATCCATCTCTGATGAGACAAAGAGAAAAGTCTGTGTCTAGTAAGAGAATACAACTCACCTGATTTTGAAACCCGGTATCGCAATCCTCTCCCACCTTTCGGATGGCACCTATTATATGTTCCATATTCTCCGTAGTTGTTGTTTACTCTACTGTAGTCGGCTAGATGACGATTGCCGTCTAGATGGTTTGGTAGTGAGCGATTCCAGCCCATAACGTCGCCGACAACAGAGCCGCACACTGACGACTCCGTTTGGCTTTTTGTGTCGCCATTGCACAGGTCGCCACTAGATCGGGCGCGCCGCCCCTAACAAAAAAAAATGTATTAATGATCTATTTATAGAAAAAATATTTATTTACAGAGAAACTGAAATTTAGTTTTTCGCACATTTTTGTTTATTAATGTACCTATGTGTTGCGTGTATGTTTTTACCGATGAATTTCAAAATTTCTACATCGAATTGAAGGAAACAAAAAAGTAAATCGTAGTTAAACACATCGAAACAGAAAAAAAATGAAATGAATTATTTTAAAATAACTTTTAAATTCTTGTAAATTATTTGATTTATTTGCTATAAAAGTGATGATTCAGCTTTTTCCTTGTTACAGTTTAATAAGAAGAGTTCAGAAAAGGCCGTTAAAAAGGATAAAATTAATTTCGATATTAATTTAGGACATTATCAACTACACCTACCTTTAAGCCCTTGGCGGAGTGCTGGCTAATGTTAGAGCCCATGTCGAGGCTCACGTGGGCCGCAGCCACAGCCCGTGCGCTCGCATTGTGCCACTCTCGTACGATACGTACTCTTTCAAAGATGTCACGTCTGTAGTTGCTTTGATCTATGAAAAATATTTTTTATCGGTGACTTTTTTATTATAATTATATATATATATATAATTACATAATTATTGTATAATGTACATGCCGTAGTAGATCTTGTGTAACGATTTGCAAAAAATGTGTATTGAATACAGGAGTACCTATTATTTATCACTAAACCGTCAATTATTCGTAATAATTATACTAATTGTATTGGAGATATACATAATACACCCATGAAAAGTAAATAAAATAATATAACATGTCAATTAATTGAACTGCCAGAGTTTATAACTGAAGAATGAAAACTAGGATTATGAGTAACATGTTCTGTATTTTTGTTGCTTATCAGTTTAGAACTGTTGTAGTGGACTGTATGAAGAGAAGAAAAATATGATAATGCTTTCGTACTTATACCCTCGTCCTGTAATTGACAAAGGAAACAAGCACTTTACCTCGATGTCTCCGCGATAGGAAATATTATTAGTCACAAATACAGAGATATAGGAAACATTTACTTAAACTTTCGATTAGTACAAAAATTTTTAGTTTGAAGCACAGTGCACAGCATTTAAAGTCTTTTTAAAAACCACAGGTTGCGAATGTCGCGAATACGCGCTTTTTTCGGGGTTTTCAGCGATAGGGGCGCCGCTCGCGGCGCACGATTGTACTTTTGTTACGCCCGCGCTTATTTGAATACGAAAGCACCGGACAGCCGTATCTCTATTTGACAATAACAGTACATTGGTATAACAGTTGCTGCCATAGATCGTTAACATAATATCATCTAAGCCTAAAAGCAACTGGTTTTCAAAATAAATATTCAATTAATGAATGGCCAATCTAAAAAAACTTAAGTTTTTTTTAGATTGGGCAGAAATACGTTTAAAATATGTCATGACTAATGACTAACGACAATGGCTAACGAACAATGGCGGTTATAAACGCATTATTGATGCTTGTTGCGCCTAATTAGACAATGTAAAAGTTTAGTATCAAAGCAAAATTCTAAATAAACATGTTTCAGAGCTAACAGAAACTATAACTATCAATCCTACATTTTGGGAGTGGTTTGAGGTCGAAGCTCATTATAGTCGGGAATTATTTTAGACACAAATCATTGCTCAATGTGAGGAATTAACAAACGGATTAGCTTTTTGTTATCGTATTGCAATTATTATTTTAATAAAGAATAGAGAAAAATAAACTATTCGGAGTATAAACTTTGGAATTTCCTACGGATATTTCGTTAAGAAGCATAACACAACATATCGATCAATATATTTGAAAATTTAGGCAGTGAAAAGCCAATAAATATTTATATAAATAATGAAATGTGCCTCGTGTTCAAATAGCATTGAATTTGTTATTTTTCCGCTACAAAAAGTAGCCTAGATTACTCTCTAAAAAATCTACCTTTTAATGAAGCTCTGTCAGAATTAGTTCAGCCGTTTCGGAGATTAGCCCAAACAAACAAATAGGCACACAGACAGACAAAACGTCTAGAAAGATGTGTTTGGGTTTTGGTTACGAATTTTATTCTTAAGGAGGTATTTCGAAATCACAGACAGACACTGCAATTTTATTTATATGTATAGATGTATTATTAAAGATGTTTGAGAACTATCGTTAAAAAAGATTTCAAGAGCAAATATATTTGGGGTTTAACCCTTATTAAGAATTTTATTTATAATAAGTCTTTATTTCGAAGTTACAGACAGACATTTCAATTTTTTTTATATGTATTATGTACAGGTTATTGAGATGAATTTTAGCAATGTAACATCTAAGCCAACAGAAGACGATGTTTTGAAAGAAAACAATCCATAACTAATTTTACTTGCAAACTAACAATTGTAACTTCATAATTTGTGAATCCATCTTTGAATCGATCAGTACACAATGTAATAAAAATATCTAATTCAGACAAGAACATTTTTTCGTAGATAAGTTCTATATATTATATAAGATATTAGGTGCAATTGTAAGTTTCTAGTATATGTAAATAGTACAATCAAATTTGAAAATAAAATAAAATTAGGGGATTGGATAACATGCGACGAGAATTGTTAGCTATATAGCTATACAAAAACAGAAACAAAAACTTTATTAGAGCCTATTACATCTATGCGATGTTAATGACCTAATGTTATATATAAAACGTACATAATCACTATAATTACTGAACGTAGCTCGGGCAATTAATTACTGTTCCAATATGTTGAGATCATGTCTAATACATCTTCATTAACGTTATATCCACAAATTGTATGTTACATAATGTTCATATCAACACATTTTGAAGAGTGTGTGATGAATTTATTTGTTTAGGTACGTGAACATTTTTTAAATAACAGTGAATTCATAAAAGATCTGTTCTTTCAATATTTCAAATTATCAATCATTTTTTAAAAGCGAAAAATATCCGATGTCAAATAATGAATAAGGAATACCCAAAAACTACAGCTTCCAAACAAAAAAACAGCTTATTACTGACTGTCATCAGTTCGAGAGGTAAAATGCTATAGACAAACAGAGAGAGAAACAGACGACGGTGTCAAACACATAACATTCCCCTTTTCCGTTAGGAGTTTAAGCTTTTAAAAAAACACGAAATACATAAAACAATGAAAGATTCTAGATAGAAGCGAAGTTTTTTGTGCTTTGTGTGTAACACATTATTTAATTATTAGTAACGTAATTTAATTTCTATGTGGTAGTAATTTATTATTCATAAATTTTTAGAAAAGGACTCTTCTACGAATTAACATGAAAAACTCCTGGCCATGCCGAGGGTTTTGAATCCAACGCGAGCTAGTCTTTAGAAGTCACCCACCGCAGAAGGTTAAAAGTTAACCGCGAAAAACTTATATCTATATTCGACAAATGGAAGTAGGTACGCTTTGTACTTGCGTTGTAGTTGTGTTTCTCTTTTGTTTTACTTTTTCGATTCACAAATAGGTCATCTCTCAAAAAGCTTTTTTTGCATTCAGAGAAAAAAAACCTGTAGTTCATAAGCGATGACGAAAATTTACTGAGCGAATGAGAATGGTAGCAAAAGGCAAGGAAGACCAAAGCTAACTTATGAAGACTAAATAGTGTTAGCTAACAGAAAAGTTAAAAGCACTAGCACATCTCAGTGGAAGTGTGAGAGATTTGAGGAGTCTAAAGAAGTGTCTAAAGACGCGACATTTAGCACTCCATTTACTCTGCCTACTCTATCAATTAATTATAACAAATTGAAAACAAGTAAGTGTTAAATGTCTGAAATGTTTTCTATTAACTTCTTCATACATATTATGTTCATTATATAAACACTTTATTACTGTTTTATTCATCGTACTGATGTAGAGATTTTGATATTCCCAGTTACAATAATGCTTTTGAATGCATTGTACGAGGCCTTGCAAGTTTTTTATTAAAAAAATTCTATAGAGGTCGCAACGCGACACTGACAGCGTTTGCCGTCTGCCTTGAATTTCGTAATTACACGGGTTAATATAAATGTCGCGTATATATTATAAGTGACAGTCTGTCTCACACAATTTCTATTTTTCGCTTCAAAGATTAGTTGAAAGCATGTATGATGTAATATTCAAGCTATTTATTTTATAAATACCACATTCGCATTTTATAACAAGGTTTTTTAAAATAACATCTTTTACAGTTGTCTGTTTACAGTTACCTATTTTAAAATAGCGAGGATTGGCACTCCGTCCTCCCTGACTACCCTGTTAGGGATACAGCGTGAAGATATTTATGTATATATGTATGTATGTATCTATGTATGTATTTCAAAATAAATACTTACGTTACTTCACGATATGTCTCTTTCAGGTTAGATTAGCATCCAGGTATTCCAGGCAATAAAATCACTGTTCGTATCTACACACAGTTACACCTACATATATATGATCACGCTGTAACCCTAACCCTGCTGTATCCCTGTCCACTCCGTTAGCGATAAATACCTTGACGAAATATTTTGTTCTTAACGTGCTTTTCACCTGAATATCAGAGTTTGGGGACCATCATAGCGATTTTTATTTCTAAAGCCACTGTTCGAAATAAAGAATTAGTATTCAAGTCAAGCCGTTCCTGAAGGTTCCTAAGCTAAGATCGTCTCCGTCTTCCTTTGGCTTCGTCTTCTCATAATCGAGTAAAGTACTCGAGTTTTCGCCTTTTTAATGAATTGACGGTCTCAGGTCGTCAGTTCATTGTCTCTAGTACTTTGGCGTTGGAAACCTTCTGCATTCACGAAATATGTAACTTTATTACGTTAATCTTTTTGAGAAATTTGTAGTAGGTTAGCCTACATCTACCAAATTACAAAAATAATATTTCAGACCTATAGGTTCCAAGATTTGAAAGTCGTCATCAGAGCGTTCCCCTTTTCCTGTCTATATTAATCCTTCAAAAAACTTGAGTACTCGCACACTCTAATGACTCCAATCCAAACCAATTTGTTTGTTTTCTAAAGTACATTTGTCAAAGACGTATTAGACCCAGCTATGTTGCTACTCAAATCTACACTGAGAAGTACTGTTGAGAATATTTTGCGAGTATACAGCAGCACCCTGGAAGATTAATGAACGTCAGTCGACTCAACTTCATTACCGTTTGTGCCCGCAAATCTGTGCTTCATCTGAGTATACCTAGCTCGATAAGATAGCAGGAATACTTAGGTATATGTACATATTATAAAACGTACGACATAGAACGTGAAATTAAGCAAATTAATAACGTTTTCATTAAATTCGTTAGGGGATGCGTTATATTTTCGTATATAATATACGTATGATTAAATATTAATAAGTATTAATTTACTCTAATAAGTAAACGTTTTCTGTCACATATTTGTAATTAATAACAAATGACTGTAAATCTATCGTTTTACAGTAAATATTGCTCTTTCTACTAATCTTCCAACATTCACTACAGAATAATAAACCGCTTAAAACTGAAGCCTTTTTAATAATAATACTCTTCGCTATTACACAAATTCTGTGACCCTGAACTAAGCAGTAAGCTTGTACTATCGATACCACACAACGAACTCTGGGGGAGCATCCAGTGACACCCATATTCCAAGCCAATTTAGAAAAGTTCATTTTCTAAATTGACCTGACCAGGAATCGAATCTGGGAACCCGGCTTGGAAGGTGGACGCTCTGCAACGGCAACGGTTCAGTCCGCTACAAGCTATTTACTTGAAACCATTTTGCGAGAGGTAGGATCTTGTGCGGGGTCCCTCCAGAGCGCTATCTTACTACCTAATCCTATCGCCAAACAGTTTTCTGTATTGAGGGTAAGGCGGCAGGTAAAATATCTGGCACTAAAGGCACATCTTAGTCCTCAGGTTTGCCAACGCATTTACAATCTGAAATGCTTTTTTTGTCTTGATATAAATATCGATCGGTTAGACTGCTCGTTTTTTTTCCAGTAAAATAAAAAAGAAACAATAATGACTTCGTTTATCGGACACGCTTATCGATTACATCTTGCTCAAATAAAAAAGAATAAATTGAAGTGCATTTGAATGTGGAATGATCCATAACATATTGGAAAACCATAAAAATACTTCTAATATTGCATTCTACTGAAAAGTCAATACTTTCTGACAATACAGAATACATAATAGTACTGTATTAAAGTTTAATCGAAACGCTGTTTGCGCACACATGCATAAATTGTTTACTTCATTTGTTTGATAAATCTATGTAGTGAGTAATTCTGAGCGTTAGCATTGACTTATTCTAAGATTTGCTATTACTTCAATTTTGTACAACATATACATAATATTGTACAAGCTAAATAGCACTCGCTGATTAACTTATTACCAAATCACAAAAACTGCACATCCTGTTATTTTATGATGACGTTCACGTTTCACGTGATCGAAGTAGTGGCAATGAGCCATAAATGAGCCGAGTTTAGTAAGGAACCATCACACTTAAACGTTTTAACATATTATCTATTTATTGAGTTTAACTATCTTAATACGAGTATGTATTAATCGGAATCAATTAAGATTACCACGGTAAATGAAGTAATGCATTTATCTCATTGTATGAAACCAATGTGTCGACAATACGTACACAGGCTTAAAAGTTTATAAATATTATTTATTATCTTTGTCTATCCGAAAACAAATTGAAATCCTTGAAACGTGTTCCACTTTTACCTATATTGCTTTTAATATTATTTTATCAGAAAAAATAGGCGGTTCTATTCTATACTGCTTCAGTAAAAGGATTTAGTATTATTGTAATTACAATTCAATGCTGATCTGAAACAGATAGATAAATATAGAATATGCCAGTTGCTTATCCTCCAGCGCAAATCGTAAACAGACATTTTTATGAACTTGTATGTCATTGCGTAGACGATAGCTCTCATTTCATGGTTCAACTTTATCACCAGCGATTTCAAATGCTTATTGCTAAAAAAATAGCGTCAAGATGTGATATCGTTACACAATGATGTTCCGTCCACACTGACTGGGACGTGATATGAAGTTATATATGTATAATGTATGTGTATAAAATATGTACATAATTTTTAATCGAAATGTGAAATGATATATCGAGGTTTTATAATTGTTATTTATTACTCATTCATAAGACACAAATAAGTTAGGTAGGCTTTAGGATACGTCGAAATGAGAAAACATGATTTTACAATACATACATTTTGGCCATGAGATTAACAATATGTAGAAAGCGTTCGAATAGTGTACGAAACTATTGTTATGAGACGTAACAAAAGCTTTGACAGAATGTCAAATTTACTTCACGAGCTTTTTCGGCACCGGAACCAGACGTTTTATATGGGAACAACCCGTCCAGTTATTACAGAGGTTAATATTGTTGATATATACATGATACATACACGATACATATTTTCACACTGTATCGTTAACGAGGTAGAGACAGAGAAAGAGGACGAGAGCCATGCATCACGGCTCTTACACGCTTCTTTCGCCTCTTCCAATCTCATCGTCCTCCTCACATACTTTCGCTGAGGTATATGTGGTCTTTTGACATTTTGTTAGCTAACATTTTAGCTGATCTTCGTAAGTTAGCTTTAGTCTTCATTTGCTTCTGCTAGCGTTCGTTTTCGCTCTGTAAATCTCTGTCAATTGATCATCATTAATTCTCCTTTCGTGTCGGAACCATCGAGCATTCTTTTCTTCAGTATTGTTGATATTAGATAGACGTCGCCAAAGTAATAGTTTGATAATTCTGTAGTGAATTATTACGCAATTCATTGTTTGCATTATTCAAGAAAATCTAAAAGAAATAGACGAAAATGCCGCCAAGAGCCAGTGATATAATAAAACTGGTGGATTAATCTATTCCGCAGCGCTGTGTAAGGCGTGGTTGAGTGAGAATTGTAATGAACGACCCGACGTAGCCTTCGGACACAGCCATAAAAAAGATGGCTGATGGAAAGAGCGTTGTATATTACTGCTCGATGCTTTCCAAATATAACTAGAGTTAAAGGAACATTATATAAATTGATTCCATCAATATAGTCAGTAATATATTATTACGTTTACGTAGCGAAGTACACAAATAGGTATATCTATAACTTTACCTCGTAAGACTTGTTCAGCTTAATAAAATAGAGTGCGTGCATAGTATTAAAAAAATAACATACCTTGTTATTTTTACTACGATATATTTTTAATAATTAAAAGCTTTTCTTACTTATTTACAGTAAAGTTATCGTACTAAAGTTGGAAAACATTTACATTTACGTAGATTTACCTCGGACTTTTTCTTACGGATTTTTTTGGCATAAACAGTTGAAATTTAGAAGTAGTAAGCCTTTATACCCGAATTTCGAAAGTTGAAATTGGTGCTAGGCGTGAGTTTTGGGGGTTTGAACAAACAGTTCAAAAACAGTTTCATACGTTAAACCACATATTCAAAGAACTATGACGAGTTACGGAACATGTACATACTTTTCGAAGTAACTTAATGAAATAATTTTGGTAACCTTCACGCTATATCTTTAAGCCTTTCGTAAAAAGGCAAAAATTACTCTGATCCCTCTCTTATCTTCAATATTATCCTCAAAAAATCCCTAAAAAGACATTGATAATAAGGTGTCCGTAATTATTCGTATTTACTTTTAATTATTTAATAAGAAAGATATGGCAACTTCTTTTAGCGGTTGGTAATAACTAATGATTTACAGGACAGTAATTACGTAAGTACGCCTTGCACTTGGCTTGTTTATGAGCTAAAAACATAACATAAAGTATCTAGATTTTTGTAACTATTTGAGAATAATATTTGAAAGGATCCTGAAATCTGTATGATGACATCGTAAAATTCGTAAGAGACTATAAAGAATGGAACATTAGTACATAATAAAGAATGTTTTTGTAGCTTTGAAATAACTGCTTCCATGTCGCTGCTTTTACTGCGTACTTTTTGATTGCAATAATATTGTATCTTACTTGCTTTATTTTATTATTATTACATGAAATACGAAATAGTTTTTTTCTATGTATGTTCATGCATTTCTTCGTACCTTGACCTATTTTGATGATTCTTTTTTCATTTGAAAAAGTACCTACATGTCCAGGGTGGTCCCATAGCCATTTAATTAAGATCTGATGGAGTATGTAACTCCTCAACAATTTATATGTTTTGATGATCCTTTTATTAAATGTTTTGGTATTGAATTGGTATTGAACGATCCCCAAATTTATACGCAAGCATCCTTGCGTGATCTACCGGCTGCCATTGATGATACGAGTGCTGATCTTTTAAAATTATCTAACTGGCGTCGTTGCTTTGGTTTGAAGGTAAATTCTCCAAAAACGCAGGCAATCATCATTGGCAGCACTACAGTTGTCTCAGCGATTGACTTTGAACGTTTGTCTTGGATCACTCTGGATGGTACTCATATTCCTTTTAACTGTACGATTAAGAATTTGAGTGTTATTTTTGACAGGTGTTTATCATAGAAACCTCAGGTCACTGAGGTTAGCAGGAGAATGTTTGCAGCTTATAATTCTCTCAATCGGTTGCGCAATTTCCTTCCAATCACCACCAAAATATCTTTAGCCCAATCTCTTCTTCTTCCACCCCTCGATTATGTAGATGTTTGCTATTCTGATCTTACTGTGGAATCCCTAAACAAGCTTGAACGTCTGCAAAATATGGCCATCCGTTTCATTTTTAATATGCGTAAATTGGATCATGTCCCTACTTTCCGTTTTCGATTTAAGTGACTATCCATCCGTCGTCGAAGGGATTATCGTGTACTGTATCTTTTGTACTCTCCATTATTATTTCCCACTGCACCATCCTATCTGAGGCATCATTTTGTTTTTCACTCCTCTACTGTTAATCATACTCTTCGATTCTCCAGCACGCTCACATTCATAGCATTCCTTCCCATACTTCTAATTTCTATTCAAACTCCTTTACTCTACAAGCTATCCTTTTGTGGAATGCACTGCCTGATTCTATTAGATGCTCTTCGTCCATTAATATATGTAAGAAACAGCTCAACACTTTTGACTATTTAACTTTCTTTGTAAGTTTGCTTTCTCTTCTTATTGGTCGTAATATTATGTAGTATGTATAAATGATATGTATGTATATATGTTTGTATGTTAATTTAATTTGCATGTTTTTGTATTTATGCAAGTATATATGATCTGTATATATGTATAATGCTGTGTTACATATTTATTTAAATATAATTAAATATCATATGTATATATATTATATTGTTTTATCTGTAATAATTCACATATACTTTTAAGGTACCGCCTTCTGTTTTCATAGACTTTCTCTTGTAATCCAAAAGTTGCCTGGAAAAAATTGCTGTTCAGTAACAAGGCTACCTTTTGTACTGTAACTACATTTTTATTTTTTCTTTATATTTATTCAGTTGTGGTGCAACAAAGTGTTTTGTATTGTATTCTATTGTATAAATTCTCTGTCCTTGCACATTATTTTGGTACCGACTTCAATAACTGTCAAATTTAATTATATTTATAGATATGTGGACGGTATTTATAAAATTATTTTTGTACTTGAGTTTTAATTAGTAAATGATAGTTATTCTGTACCTACTCGTATCAGTGCTGTTTTGAAGTTGGTTTAATTTTTTTCTTAAAATTTTTTCAATTCTCCCTTTTGAGTGACCTTGGCCTAAACAAATATCTAAGCAGGTTAACAATTAACGTCTTTATTAATTCTGGAGCTCAATGACATACAAGAGAATCATTAACATAAATAAAGCTTATAAGCAGTTGTCTTCGAAGTCCAAGATCCAATACTAGTGAAATTAAATAGGACCACTTCAGAAGTATACCCTTTCAAACAAAAGAAGAATTGTCGAAATTGGTCCACAATTGACGAAGTTGTCAGTGAACATATATCAAAAAAATACATACAGACGAACATAGAACCTCTTCCTTTTTTTGAAGTTGGTTAAATAGGAGGATAACGCCGCGAACAACAGAGTGAGGCCGAGTTTTATGATAAGTAGTTTGCATTTGGTACGAAATGCAAACTCAACCCAAGTTTAATACCTCATTTATTATGAAAATAACTATCGTTTTTACTTTAACGTTATTAGTAACGTATTTCTAACATAATACGACGTTGCTAATTTAATTTACAGGAGCTTACCATGAATTATGTTAGGAACGCCTTGCGTTCAATACAAGGGGGATTCCACTACTTATCCAAAAAAAAAAGAAATCCATGAATAAGTCCTATTGTAGTACATTGTAGACTGAGAACGAAGGGACCGTCAATAGACCAAACAAGATAATAGAATGAGATTGTTCATTATACGAGTACACATTTTTGCAATTACCTACCAATGATTATTATCTAAGTATTGAATGTCTTTGTGCTAAAGGGCATATTGGAGACCTATAGCAGCAGCACGCTATGATGGTCGTTTTGACGTTAGTCTGCTCATGAAGTTTCGTATAAATTAATAACTACGCATACAGGAGCAAAATTGCTGTTCTTTATTGTCAATAGTGATGTGCAGTTAGTCATAAAGTTTATCGAATGTATAATTTTAGGACACAAAATTAATTTATTACATTGATTTCTAAACTATATATATTATGGTCTAACTATATAATATGGTTCCGTGAAAAAATCTTTTCACGTTTTTACACGTTAGAATACTTAATGGAGTAGGTCAATAATATTGTATACTCAGGTGTTACTTTATGGAAATCCATTTCATGTGGTGAATTCCTAAAATCTTTCTATTGATATTTTCTGCACCGAATCCATTCGGTCCTGGTAAGCTGATCAAGTGTGATCTCTGGTATACCGTGAGGATGCTTCGTTGAGAAGCGAAATACCTGTCGATTGGTGGTATTTGGAGTTTAAGTGGAAAATAGCAAAAGATTTTAGGAATTTATCACATAAGTCAATTATATAAATTAATTATATTATTATTCTTACAATTATGTTATACATATAACTTATAACATTATAATTATTACTGTACTTATTTACCACACAACTCCCCATTTATGTTGTTCAAAATACGAAATTTTAAATAATGAAATCTAATACGATCGTTACATATAGGATCACTGGCCAGCACAGCTTCTATCTCCGGCAAACTCGCTTCAGTAGTCAATGTAATACAAAGCAGTTTCGGCTTGACGTTGCTTCGAAAAGAATAAACTGTGAGTGCACTGCGATTATGAAAGAGATGTGAAAGTAGATAATATTTTAGAAAATGAACTTATAATAATTAATGTAGGTGATGATAGCAGCGACGACAGTGAAAATAGCAGTATGGATGAATCTGATTAAATATAGCCTTTTGTAGCATCTTTTTTCTGTCTCTTTCTGTCTGAATTTGTTTCTTGTGTGCAAATAAAGTATGTATATTCATTTTCATTCCAATATTCGGTTCATTCAAATATATTAAGTAAACATTTATGTTTTGTTTTCATTAAAACTTTTTAATCAGCTACTACTTGGAATACTAGTTATAAATCCTAAAACTTATAGATGCGACTCCCATTTGATTACATTTTTTTCGATAGCAAATAGATATTTCACGTCACTATTGTAATGTGTCAAAGCGGCCATCATAGCGTGCCGCTACTGTAGTGATCTACCATTGTGACTTAATTTTGACGTAAAACATGGCTTAAAAATGTTGGAGAATCTTCTCAATTGCTACCTGTGAAGGCGAGTTTTGCAATGCTTTATGTTTACATTCTTAAATAAAGAATATCTCCAAATCTAATCTACTAATAGAGAAACTTGAAAATTTTTTTTTGATTATGAAATCGTTTAAAAAAGTTATTTTTTTTACATTTATTTATTTACAGACTTCAATGAAAAGCATCTAATATAAACAAATGGATAACGTTACCTCGCATGTAACCTTATTTACCCAATATCGTAATAATTATAACACCTACTTATGGCAGTTATCGATATTTTATATTCCAACCAGTTTTTATTTTGATTTGTTTATTTGGGTATAATTCTATTTCTACTTAATTCTATATGTGATGTGACGTGATTTCTGTGATGATTTTATTAAATACATAATCCCATTCTGTTTTTAATATTTGAAATACACACCACTTAAGTACACAATTCGGCATTTTAGCGGTATTACGTCACGCGTCTTTAAGGGACTAGCTCAAACTAATACTGAGAGACAAAGTTTAATCGCATGTGTATGCATTTTGCTTTATATGTACGTGACGAGGCATAGTTTTTCCGGCTTCACTGTATTGTTTGCGACATTGCATCCTTCTATTATAAGTATTTGGTATGAACCCGAAGTGACGCTTTTTTAGTAACAGTCAGGCGATATTGACAATACTTAAAAATGACATAACCATAATTTATGTCTAACATATGTACAAGGTTATTTTGAAAGGATGTGTAAATATGAAAGGGTATTAACGTACCCATGACAACGAAAAATTTTCATTCTACAACTTCACCAAAAGTCAATACAGTACACTGGATGACTAGACTAGATAAATACACTATAATTCTAGTATAACCTCAAAGTTAAAAAAAAAAGGTGAGGCAACCCTAATGTCAGTGATTTACGTCGCTAGCAAACAATTGGAATGTAGGGCATAACGATAAGGTTGTACATTTTTTTCTATTATATTTTTTTGTATGGACAACAAAATCAATGTATTCCGTAATTATTATATATTATGCAATATAGCAGCCAGAATTAATACGTTGGAACTCTGGCAGTTTATACCCCCTTTCATAATATCCTTGTAAATTTGGTATTATATCGAAAATCAGAAATGGGAAACAAAAAATTAAATAATGGCTATTTTGGGTACAATATTTTTTAAAGGCTACAGTATCCACAGTTAATGCACGTCCAATACAATAATGGATAGCTTTTATTTTTGTTTTTGTATGATTTAATTTTGTGACCATATACAAACTTCTCATTACTTATTTTTATGAGCAACAGTCTCTTTTGAAAATGTTGTTTTGCGTATGTCGAAACAATACATAGTGCAACAATAAATGTAACAATGAAACTTCCTCGCAGCGACATTCATAATTTTCTCATCGAACAACAACAGACAGATATTCATACTGCAAGAAATGTTGTATTTTGAACAAAAAGTAGCAGGTAGTTCTAAGCAGGAACTTATTTTTTATTTCCCACGCTTGTGCTCAGTTACAGATCGAAAAGCCAGTTTTACGATTAATCAAACTTTTATCTTGTTTTTCAATGCTGTTGTGTCAGTTTGTTTAACTTAGAAATAAATCGCAGTTGTAAAATAGGCCTTAAGAGCTGCTAGACCAGTGGCAAACGCTTTGTACAATCGAAACGCTTGCTGGCGTTATTACTAATCAAAAGTGCCATTTTATATGGCGGATTTCACACGACTTTACTTTTCGTTTGATTAAATAGAAAGTTAAAAACGTTTGACTACCAATTTAAAAATCGTTACGCTATGTCACGAGGTATTGTCATTCTATTCTACTAGCGTTTTCGACAATTGAGCCACTTGTCTAGGCTCCCACCCAGGTCGTACATATCCGATATTTTTAATAAACGGCGCTCGATTTTAAATTTCATTTGAGTAAAGGTTGTAGTAGTCGCAACAAAGGTTTTGTTCAGTAAGTAGCAGGTATTTCGCAAATTCTTTGTAAATGTAAGTTCAACGTAACTCATGAAAGCAACAAGCTTTTTCTAAACAAAGAAAATATATAGGGTAATCGCTTCTGAATTCTTTTTTTTGAATCGAATGTTTTTATTTTGATTTCAATTAATAAAACAACTACAAAATAAATAGAACAGTGAACATTACAACAAACAATCAATTGAATAAGTAACCGCTATGATATTAACTACGGCTTGTGTGCTATTACACATAATAAGGTGTATTATTGAGGAGTCTGTGACAGAATTCGTTTTTTGATAGAAGCCTTTTGAATAGTTAAGAACACCTAACACCGAAGTCTATCCTAACCGCCAGAAGTAGTTTTTGAGTAGAAAAGATATTGAAAAGTGATACTGCTTTCGGAATTTGATTAACACATCATCAAAAATATCAGCTACCCATATGGCCACAGTTTTTATTTAGTTTAGTTAAAAATGTCTGTGATCAAACGTTAAAACGGAAACCACAATTCTGGTTATCTAACGCTTAGCCTAACATTGATTCTTCTGGACGTCTGTGATGTGTCTGTCGGCGAATTTTCATTTCTTTCACTTTATTGAATTTTTCCGGACTTTAATCATAGCTGGCTTTTATTATTTACTTCAGAAGGATCAACTGATTCAAAAGCCGCCATCCATACCTGCACCCATATGCCGGATTTGTGGCATGACGGTTGGTGGCTCAATATATAGCTCGTGGACAAGTTCGTATACATACATGCTATGTATGTATGTTCGCGCACCGATTTGTCGATCTTGATAGAAACAGTAATCATAGCGAAGTGCGTCTATGCGCTTCGCTATGATTATTGATTCGCTAGAAGAGATTTTTTTATTTGAGTAGATATATCAGACTTACGCCGAAATCTTGTCGCTTGATGATCATGAAATAACAGAATTTATAATGTCTAAGGTTAGGCGTTAGATTGACTACTGCTTCCTGTTTTGACCAGCGGCGGATCCACAGGGGGGCGATGGGGGCGATCGCCCCCTCTAAGACGAAAAAATGCTTATTTATTTATTCTTGCGAATCTCTTATTTCAATGTCAAAAATTATTGAGGACCTTTTTTTTAGTCATTTCGGAATCGCCCCCCTAGGTTGGATGTCGGGATCCGCCCCTGGTTTTGACACTTGGTCACAACAATTTTTTAAATAATCCTAGAGAGCCAAAACTATGTCCGTATAGCTGATGTTTTCGGTATTAATTAAGTTCCAAAAAGAAGGTATTACTTCAGAAGGTCCATAAAAGAAGGAAGGGAATTTATCTTAAATCTTTTCTACTCAAAAACGACTTATGGCAGTTAGAAGTCTAAAACAAATTCTATAACTGACTCCTCAATAATATTCATGATTACGTAGAAAAACACATAAGCAGTTTAGTTAATCTGACGTACTGAGAAGTAAAGGATATTACGATAAACAACAGAGACAAACGACATATGACAACACATGTAGCGCGGTAGCGGTGGTTATATTATGCAACTATGCAACCAACAATAACACGTGCAGGACTCACCAAAATACAAAAGCGACTATAGACTCCGTCTAGCGTCTACGTCTGAGCTCTCGTGTAGTTCATGGGCGATCACAAATAGTAAGTGCCGGGATTTAATGTAATGTATCATATCATATTGTTTACTACATTTATGGGGTGAATTATTATTTTCCTATGCAAAGATTAAATGAATGTTTAGACATACTGTAGTAAATATGTATTACTCTAATTAGTATCTGTTAATATACTCGTATATTATAATGTATAAGCATCTTTACCTTGTCTAATATTTTGTTAAGTTTTCGTTTACTTTGTCACTTATTGTTTTATTATAGGCTTACTTCTGTTTGTACTGTTTGTCATTCTAAAACGAATTCGGAAATACTATGTAATTCGCATTCATTTAAAAATATGACACAACGCAAACCTCAATCAAGTGGGCGGGGCTGAAAAACCACAATCAATGCGCTACTTAGCCTACCGTGCGCTCAGTGACAGAGCCGTCGCAAATAAAATTGGTTTTATTGAAGTGGAAAGTCGCGAAATCTTAATTAAAAATGATCACCTGTGTGGTTAAATGGTGTAGAAGACAGAAAGAAGTCATCATATGACAAATTGTCCAATGTATATAAAATAATTTTACATTTACGAGAAATTAAATAAAAATATTGTGATTTGTATTATACAACTAGTAGCCATCCAGCTTTTAGTACATAAGTTATTTTTATTGTATTCTTATGCTAAGTATAGGAATTCTCTCCATTGGATTGGATCTTATAAATTGATACCTTTAGTTTTACCAAAATGGAGCTACGGTGTTTACACTGGATTATAGCAGTTCACTTAGGAAGAAGAGATGATGACTGGTTACCAACTAATGCTCATAGGAAGTGCTCTATACATTTTGAAAATAAAAAAACTATTGTGATAAATTACTAAATTTTTAGCTATTTTGCGCTCAAACTCCAAAAACCACCAACCACCAAACACGTGTTTCGCCTCTCAAAATAAGCATCCTTAAGATATACCAGAGATCAGATCAGATTCGGTCAGCCAACCTTATGCTTATGACTGTTTCACTAAGTAAAGAAAATTATTATAAAGAACTGAAGATAATATATCAAATAGCGAGCGCCAACGGTTATAATAATAAAGTAATTAATAACGTAATTAGAAGAAAACAAAGGACTCTGACTAATAAACTTCTGTACAAAGGAACATGTGCCAAAGAACGTAATAAATATACGGATAGCGTTACTTATTTAGGAAATATATTTGATAATATCGCAAACACTTTTAGAAATAATAATGTTTTTAATATAAGTCGATCAATACTATTAAATCTCTTTGTAATGTAAAATACAAAACAGAAAATAATAAAAAGAATGGAGGGTATGAATTGAAGTGTGAACATTGTGACGGCGTATACGTGGGACAAACAGATCGTAGTTTCGAAATAAGACACAAAGAACATATATCAGCATACAAAAATAATCATTCCGAAAAGGCCCATTTCGCGCAACATCTTATAAAATTGTATCAGATAGTCATATATTCTAAATATTACACACATGTGAAAGTGTGAAAGGTATTAGGTTGAATATTTTGGAAGAACTAAAGATTATTAAACGTAAAAACAACAATGCTTTGTTAAATGAACAGATAAATTCAATTCATTCGCCGCTTTTAAACATATTTACATTTGACAATTGAGCTTCAATTCAACATAATACTGCTTCAACTAAATTCAGTAAGCGGGGCCATTAGTGCTGAGCTCTGATTGGTCACTCACTCTCTGGTCGTAGGAGGGTAATTAGTATAAATAGTCGTGCAGCTGACTAATATGTTGATTCGGTGCTGGTTGCCCGACCGAGTCTGATCTCTGGAATATTCTGAGGATGCTTTGTTGAGAGGCGAAATACATATCGATTGGCGGTTTTTGGAGCGAAAAACAGCTAAAAATTCGGATATTTATCACATGAAATTGATTTCCGCAAGGCAACATCTGAGTCTACAAGAAATCTATTGTTGTTGTAGAGGCATCGCATGTTATCTAATTGAAGACTGAAAACTTGCAATGATTCTAAATCGATATTTTTCAAAAAATGTGGAATGAATAAACATAATTACAGTTATTAAAAACAAACAAGCAGGAAAACCAGATCGCGACACTATTTTAATAAAAAGTATTCTAAAGGATAATAACTACGAGCTCCTCTGTACTGTTTGATATAAAAAAGATTCTCTATTTAATTCTACAAGATACAGACTAAATAAATTAATTACACTCTGAGGTAACATAAAACATTATATCAAATAATTTTAAATATTTTCTCATATGAAAGAATCAAAATAAAAAAACTATTTAACTTCACGTAAATAAGATAAATAAATATTATCAATAAGTTGCGTTGCGATGCGTAGTAATGCACGAGAACATTCTCGCTTGCTAGCACCACTTTCCCGTGTGATCACGTCATCAGTGATCATCACGTGTGCTGGGTATCCAGTCGCTGTTCACTATGAAATGTAATACGAAACGTTTTAAACGCCAGGCTACAGTTGAATAAAAATCGTTCGAGTTTAACATAGAGTTCATTTTAAAAATCGACTATTGAGTTTGCGATCTTTCGGGTTTGGGAGTATTCGAATCACACTCGCGGTACCGTATTTTTTGGACATAATTGCTCTGAAACACTTCCATATTCCGAATTCGTTGTTCTAAAATCTGTATTATTGAGTTAATAAGTGTGAATGTCAAAAATTGCCGCTAGCCACGCGCTGTTTTATTGCGGAGTATTGCGTTGCGGATGTCGTAGCGAAAAATGTTTGGCCACTCCCTCAAGGGTCGATGCTCAAGGTTGTTGAGGACTACACAAGGCTTGATATAAAGGTACATTAATAAACACAATAATAATACAAATTTTAGAATAATAAACAATAAACAGATGTAAGCCTATAGTAAAATAATAAATGGCTAAGTAAACTCTCAATTCTAGACAAGGTAAAGATTATTTTACATTATAATATATACTAAGAGATAAGATGAGTGTAACAAATTAAAGATCTAAATTAAAGATGGGCGTTCTCCAAGGATCAATCTTAGGACCTTTCCTGTTTTTGGTTTATATTAATGATCTTCCATGTATGCTTAAACACTTATGTGATGTAATATTATTTGCTGATGACACATCACTATTTTTTAAAGTAAATAGACAAGACATTGATACAGGCGCACATAATAGGACCTTAGCAGATGTCTCGAGATGGTTCGCTGCTAATAATTTACTACTGAATACACAAAAAACCAATTGTGTCAAGTTTTCCCTATGCAATGTACCCAGAATCCATAATAAATTAGAACTAGGTGGGAAACAATTAGAATTTGCGAAATCAACTACTTTTCTTGGTTTAACAGTAGATAATAAGTTACAGTGGGCGGACCATATAGGGATTTTGGCTAAAAAGCTCATTTCGGCAATATATGCTATTAGACGCATTAGAGAGTTGACAGATATGGCCACAGCTAGGCTAGTGCACTTTGCATATTTTCATAGCTTTATGTCTTATGGCCTACTAATGTGGGAATCAGCGGCGCATATGAATTCTATCTTTATTTTACAAAAGAGGGCAATACGTACCATCTACAGTATAAATGCAAAAGAGTCGCTGAGAGACCGTTTCAAAGACATTGATGTACTCACTTTACTCTCGTTATACAGTTATGAAAACATAATGTACGCTAGAAAAAATATAGATCTATTTCAAAAGAAAGGTTTTATTAATGGTATGGAAACTCGTGGTCGTGATCAGCTAATTACTGCTAAATGTAAATTACAAAAGTCAAGTGGGTCATTTTTGGGCGACTGTTTTGTTAAGAAGTTTTGACAAGAAATTACTCAATTTACGGAAAATCAATTAAAACTTGTTATTAAACGCACACTGATTGGAAAAGCATACTACAAAGTTATTTCATTGAAGACAAAACAATAGTCTGGAAATAATCTTCTCCGCACACGCATTTACTGGCTTTATGAATATTGTATTTTAAATAACTATTGTAGAATGATGTTGAAAAAATGATACCTGACCGAGTTTCTTGTCGGTTCATCTCAGTGTTCAGGTTTTCTTATCGAACCGAACTAAAGTAGATTTGAAGTACAAAAATACATTGCAATTGGGTTTACTTGAATAAATTGATTTGACTTTTTTTTTCAGACATTTCACACAGCGCCATCTATTTCCAAAGTAAGCAGCACGGCGCTTGTGTACTAGACAACGGATTAACTACTTATATAGTTTTCTTTTTGTAAATAATTACATATTATACATAAACACCCAGACTCGAGGGAGGAATCGAACCCACAACAACCCCCGTTTACTTTTCGATGCGCTAAGCCGTAGCGCCGCGGAGGTTGTCACTTTGACTGAAGAATTAGAGAAATACATATTTACTACAATATAGATGTTGTTAGCCTGTTGCATATACAAAATGTATGTGAAAATAACAATTATGATGCACAGATACATGCGCTGTATTTGTTTTCTGAAAAACTCCTTTAACTTCCGTAAGTTTAAGAGGGAGGAGTTATTAATGAGTAACTTTTCGTTTCGGTTAGTTGAACGCACTGGCGATATGGTTACTGAGACTGAGTGATGCGTGACAATGGCCTTTTTGTGTCTTGTATCGGAGACGTCCTTGTATGTTGCTAACTAGAATCGTCTAATTTATTCTGTTTTGACATGTTTCTCGGGTAATATTCATTGTGCTATAAAGTATTCCATTGTTAATATTTCAGAGATATGAATAGTAATAAACAGTAAAGTCTATCATTTGAATGACAATTTCTCATTAAAGAATTTCATTCTTTGCTTTATTAAAATCAATACAACTTGTACGTTATTAGATGTTTGCGTATTTAAACGTACCTGTTGGAATTTAACATCCGTTGTTTTATTAAAACCGAAAGTAAATATTTGAAATCTCTTTAAGTAAATCTTAACACAATATTAATAATAAGCAGCTAAAAAGTAAGCAATAGTCCCTAAGATTCATTAACAGTGGGTAGGATTAAGAGCTAACGGTCTCGACGATAATTGTAGAGATTTTCCTAAAAAACATTTTTGAAAACTACAGCAAATAAAAAATCTATATGCAAATCAAATCGTCCGTTCGACCGAGGGCTACTACCTCACAGACAGACAAATTCTTTTTCCGTCGGAGGTTATACATTTTTAACCCAAGAATAAGATCGAATGAGATCAATGAGTAGAAAATATGAAAATATTACGTCTCCATCAAGGTAGTAGAGGCACTAATTATTGAATACGGCTTTACTCACGTATAATCGGTATAGGTATTCGTGATTATTCAATAATTAGTGCGTTAATAATGTCTTACGAAAGTTTTAATAATTTCAAGGTAGTAGAGGAAAGTCAGCAGAAATCAATAAAGAAAATATGTGGATTTGTTGCTATTTTGTTGTTAATTAATTAATTACAATCGATTCTTTGGTAATTACCAAAGAATCGATTTTGTTGCTCCAATCGATCTCGTGAACTCGCTTAGGTTACTGGTTTCATATAAAGATAGCGGGAAAGTGACCAAACAAACAATAAGCCAACAGAGACCATGTACTATAGCGAAAGTGATTGATGAATCCGCTTTTGGAATCAGACAAAGATTGTTCTTAATTTTCTAATTTATTCTACAAAGTTAACCTCAAAAATCAGAATTGATTCATTTACATTACACGTCCATGATTGGGTCACCTAACTTTATTATACATAAACGTACCAAGTTTCTTATTCTTTATCTTATTCTGTCCAGTTCAGACATACACACGCACGCACACTCTCTCGCACACACACATACACACGCGCACACTCACACGCACACACACACACACACGCACAAACACACGCATGCATACACACACGCACGCACACAAACAAAGATTAGGTGACCGGGGCTAGGTTGTTTTTTGAAAAATTTAATATAGCATGTGTAGTTATAAATTTAAAAACTATAAAAGTTTCTACAGACCCCTTCACGATAGGTATAAAATTAAAGAACTTGAAAAGGCTATTTCAAAGATATATAAAACATGGAGAAAAAGTGCAATATATAATTTTTATACTAAAATAACTAATAAAATAAAAATTATTTTATTTAATGCTAAAGTTATTGTAACTTTACATTTAAATAAAAATAAAAATTATGAAATAAACCCGTTCTTTGCAAGACTTGCAAGCCAGACGAAATTACTGTAATTTCCTGAATTCGTTGCCGCAAGGAGATAATTAAATACATATGTATGTTATTTATTATCAACTAAGTTCAAGCAACACCATAAAGACATTGTGAATAGTACCTATTTATGAACTTTTGCCTTACTTTTCCCATAAAAACTGTGAAAGAGCTCTGAAAGATATCAAAATCACTAACATTATTATAAGACAAAGATATGTTTGTGTTACAATTTTTCTTCTATGTTCACAATGTATTTCACTTTGTTTTATTTAAACTACAACGAAAGTCAGTCTTTAAGCTGCCTCGCATTTCGGTCCCAATGAAATGTCGTCGACAATTACGAGTTCACATAAAAGAGTCTATCGCATCCCTTTTTCTAAACTTTTAAGGCATAGAGTTAAAACTTGTATTTTCATCTAAATGTTTAAATTTAACACAATCCGTAATTAATTAGTTGTGATTAGTTGTTATTAGTTTTTTGTCATACTGCGGTCTAACTACGGTAACTGTGGAGTATTTGCCTTTCATTTCATTCTAAACTGAGAAAAAATGACTTACGAGGACAGACAAGTAAAAGTTTACATTCCTGAAGTGCATATGAACTAAAAATATCGAATCGTTCGCGCTAATTAACGAATGCATCCGAGAATGTCCGAACATCGTCGGCGAAAAATTATAAATGCCTCACCTACTAGGGCCGGGGGCGTAGCTATAGCTTTAACAAGGGGGGAGGGTCCAAGGGTGCAAATATTTACAAAGATGTACTAGTTTTTGTCCGGACTTCACACGCAGAAAAAGGCTGAATTTTGAACTCTAATCTCAGTCAATTAGAAATTACATGAACACTAAAGTACACGTAAGTTAAGATGTGGACAAATTATAGTTACTCTGAGTACTTTGAAATAAAATAAATATGTAAGTAATGTCGGTAAAGTCGGATTATAACAGTTTATTTATGACAAAAGTAACGAAGTGGAAGGTATACGTATGTACTTAATACACACATAATTTAAAATATACTACTAATTTATATTACATGATCCTATAAGTCATTATTTTTCAAAAATGATAAGGACAGAATAAAAATAATAAAAAATATTTTCGACCGAAATATTGTCAACCGAGCGGTGCGTGTACAATGTACTCATATTTTCCGTGCACGACGGGTACAACAGGCGAATACCCGGCAATTTTTTTCTCCGTGTATGCTAAGAGGGACTTCAGATTCCTTAACAGCTTCCCTTATTCGTATCGACTGACATCGTATCTGTACATAACACTCAAATTTAACTATTACAACCTTCACACACATTTATTACACAATTGAAAATCCTTTTATGCTATTCAAAACGAAATACAACGAAATATATTAATATTTAGTATATCGTGTTCGCCGAGACACCGATTATTTATTTTTCTATATTAAAGTTCTTTATAAGTATTACCGGCCTAAACTGTTCAACAATACTTTTATTTTGTTACTAAAATGTGAAAAAAGGTTGTATTTTACCCCTTTTCACCCCTAACCAATTTAAAATTCTAAGATAGTTTACTGCTCGAGCTTTTGTCTGTAGGTCATTTAGTAGGACGCTGATGAATTATTAAACTTTTCACCCCCCTTTTATCAACTTCCTTTTCACCCCCCTTTCTATTTTTAGTTTTTCAAAAACCCTACTTGTACAATATGTTTTAGAGTAATCTCATACCATTTAACAAAACAACTAGTTAAAAACGTGTCAAACACGCATTACTTTAGGTTATTAGGCATTACCTTACTTACTTAATTTAGGCATTACTTTATGTATTACCTTAGGTGATTTCAGATTTAGGTAGTAAATTAATATAATGGGTGTTTAGACACCCATAAATCAATTTCTTTTTTCCATTTCTAGGTTTGAGTTACCAAATTACGTCGGTGCCAAATTTCAGTTCAGTAGATATAAGGATATCGAAATATAGAGGCTGTTATATACGGACAGATAGACGGTTATGACGGTCAAATAGATAGTTATGACGAAATCATAAGAGCTCTATTTTTGCCATTTTGATGACGGAATCATAAAACAAAGCGTAGTTATCTACGTTTAAATTAGCGGTGTTACAAGCTGATCGCTGTGTCAGTCAGCTTTTATTAAGATTTAGTTTTTTTTTGAAAGATGAATTGATCGAAAGTGTTCTTAGCTATGATTAAAAATCTGTACAGCACGAAGATCTTCAGCTGTTTTCTAGTCGTTGAAGAGACGTGAACCACTTGTACTGGTCTGATCGGTTCTTAATTTAATATTCTATGATTTCGATCATATTACAATAGCATGGTAACCTTAACCTTATGCTGCAGCAACATCTGGAGTCAGTAGGATATCCAACTCCATGTTAACTTTCAGCAGAGGTATCGTGTTTGGGCTCATTTAAACGTCCCAATGGATAGGTTATAGATTGATAGATATGTGGTATCACAGCTTGAAGGTACGTTATTAGGAAAATACAACTATTGCCAGAATACACAGATTTTGGCGAGGAAAGATCTCGTGTCGCAATTTCGTGTATCGTCCCGGAAAGTATTTGTGAGAATGTGGGGATAGAGTATCAATTGTTGCGTGTTGAATAAGCATGAATTAAAAATTAAAATTATACAACCACAGGGTTGCATGACAGCGTTATTGTAAAAATGAAGAAAGGAATGCTTAGATGGTTTGGGTACTTAGAAAAAATGAGTGATGAAAGACTGACGAAGAAAATCTATAGAGCGAAAGTGAGAGGTTAAAGAAGCTAAGGAAGATCAAGGCTGACTTATGAAGATCAAATAGCCCGAGTGTTTGCAGACGGAAATGTCAAAAGCACTCGCGTACCTAGGCGAAAATGTGTTAGGAGAATGATGAGATTTGAGGAAACGAAAGAGGTATGTAAGGACCGCGACTCCTGGCGCTGCGTATTCTCTGGCTACCCCGTTGGGGATATAGCGTGAAGATATGTATGTGTATGTATGTCTGAAAATGACTGGAGATCGACATTCCAAGCAGAGGTGTGTACATCATTCTTCAATGTTACTATTTACACAGAGTGAAGATATGTATGTATATATGTATAAAACCACTGACTCAAAAAAAACCTCTAAAAAGTAAAAAAAATGTAGGTACCATTTACTGACCATTTAAGATTTTGATAAATTGTAATTCCTATAAATAGCAGTAACGTACTCGTAATAATAGTTGTATATATAATTATATGTAAGTAAGTAATATCGTCGTTATAGTAGCAGTAGCGTCGTTGCGTCGGGGGACCGGTAAGAATGTTAAGATAATTAAATATCGATTGGCTTTAAAATTTTACATTATGTAATAATTAATAACAAACATTATTAACATTAACATTATTTAAGATAAAGTGTAGTTTTAAGTTTGTAAATATTAATAACTAATAAAATTATAACTTCACGAGCTATTTTTTTTATATTACTACCACTGTTTATATTACAACTTATCATAAACTTAAGGGGCTAATAGGTACATATTATTTTACTTTTTAGAGGTTTATTTGAGTCAAGGGTTTTTAAATTTTAAATAAAAGATCTTTTTCATAAAATATATAAATCATTTTTTAGACTAAAATATATTTTGTCTTTATTTTCGTATTAATTTTTGTGTTGAAATAAAAGAGACGAAACATATTTTAGCTTATGCAGGCTTATCAATCACTTATGAATAAGGAGAAAGTATATAAATATTTTTATACATAAAAGGTCATTACAGATATTTCTCTTAAATTATGATCGACTCCGAACATTAACATTTTATAATATTTTTTTAAATTGTAATTAAAGTACTTACGACCTCGATGGCACAGTTGTTTAGACGTTGCATCCAAGCACAGAAGGTTGCGGGTTCGATTCCCTGTCGGGTCAGTTTAGGTAACGACTTTTCTAGATTGTCTCTGGTTGGGGTGTACTGGGAGACGCCCCCGTAGTAGTCGTCTGTTCTCATAGCACAGGGAATGCCATAGTTTGAGATCAAATAATTATTGTATCTATTGCTCGGCGCATTATTATTATTATTTAATGGTAAACTAAGTATGATGTATATTGCGTAATTACATGAGAATTTTTGAAAACCGATTTTAAAGAGGCTAGTACAAAGAATTCAATCAACTAAGTACCTTTTCTATCCATAACTGTTAATTAAATATAAGTAAAATGGTTCAATACGTTTTCAGATTAAGGTTCAATTAAGATTACGAGGGTTTTAATAACGAAAAGGGTTAAAAGCATTCTTTGAAATCTAATGCCGTCTCTATTCTGGCAGAGGCCGAATGGGCCCACTCTCGTTTATGGCAATCGTAAAGTAAATCCAGACGAAGGACGCTTGAACGAATAAAGAAATTTCTTTGGTGATAGACGTCATCGCTATTTAACGCTTTAAAGGTTCATACTGAACTAGCATTTAATAGCGGCTTCGCTTATAATAAAGAACAACATTTTTCTTTACGTAACAAAAACCGGTCAAATATGAGTCGGCCTCGCACATCGAAGGTTCCGCACACCCATGTAATGTAGGTACCCTATTTGTGTTATGTATTTACTACAAATTAAAAGTTAGGATCGAAAACAAACTTAAGTACGCTACAACTTAAGTAAGATATGTTCACTCGTTTTTCCAACTGCAAATGTAAGTTTGTAATGACAAAAAGTATAATATAATTACAGGAATTTTTGTTTTATCAGCAGAACCCCGGCAGGAACGAAATTCTTTAGCTTCAGTGTAAATTTCTCAAAACTTAATCCACTATTATATTAACCAGCAATATTTTTGTATATATATATGTCGGAAAAGACACAGGGCAATTCGTGCTTTTGCAACTCAGCCATGAGAAATAGGTACCTAATCTTACAAGAGGCGAACTACTCCATAAAATACAACGTCAAGAGAAAGTTAATGTGCAAACGAATTGGAAATTTAATAATGGCAAACGATCCGTCGGAGAAATGCCATCGCACCGGCCGCCCTCAATGACTAAGGAAACTAAAGGACATGAAACAAGTACAAAATAATCGTGCCACCTAAACTTCAAGTGTCGCAAAAAATGGCTGACGATTAGTGATGTCCCAAATATCTACTATGTAGGTGTTGTTGTCAGTTGTTGAAATAAGTATTGTTTCCGCACCAGTATTGAAATAAAAATCATTTTGTATGATATCTTCAGAAAAAAGGAGAGTTTTTTCTTTGTGTCATAGATTTGTACAAAAGTACTGAAATATTGTTCAAACCGAAAACAGCAGTCAGCGTAGTTCGATGCTATCGGCGTATAATTAGAATCTGCGCTTAAGGCGATTTTAAGGTGTTATTAGCAACGATAGCAACAGGCGCCTTCAAGGATACCCCCTTTCTGTCCTTCGATCATTTTTGTTCCATTTAAATGAACCCTACATACAAACAAATTACTTAGGTACTTCTATTTGTAATACTTAATAGTACGTTCATGATTATTACAGATATAAAATTGCTTTTTAAAAGAAACCCATATTTTTTTGAAGCGCTTTCATAAATGTTGAAGATCAATGAAAATAGGTCAAAGTAGTTAAAGAATAGTACAGTCCTTTTAATGCTTTTCTTTTCTTTACATGCATAATGTTACTTCTTCTAGAGGTGAGGGTGAAATTAAAATAAGTGCTATGAGAAACATACATACGGACCAACCAAATCTATAGCCATGGCGTACTGTAGCACTTTGATAAACTAAATACAAGAATAATTAATTTTACTAAAAATTAGTGGTCTTATCACACAGTAATTGGGAATAATATTTCAATTAGGAATAGAACACTGTGGACTTCTATTATTCGAAGAATTCTCAAATTCAGTTAAGTACTTCCAGAGGTTACCCCGTATATACAAACAAACAAATTTTATTTCTGTTCGTTGTAAAGAAATAAGTAATATTATAGTTTATAATATTATCTAGCGTATAAAATCCACAATATACCGGCCTTTTGAATAAATATTTTAAAAGTTAAGATAGTAAATTGCTAGGCACTACAAGGGTGACCAATGTCTGACTAGTTGTATTTAATGTACCTATAGTAACATATTATTACTGGGTTTGAAAAATAGAACTGTTTGTTAACATTATTGTTTGTAAAATAATATTTATATTAAGTACATAAAAATTTTAATAACATATTCACATTATAAATAAATATAGATAACTAAATAGCATATTTTTTATAAAATAAACTCTGAATGAAACTTTTGAATATTGAGATTTGAATTTAAGCAGTCAATAGTACTCATCATGTCGCTGTCGTTTTTTTGTACGTCAAGAAAATAATGAAATAGTTTCAGACACCTTTTTTAAAAGTTTTTCAAGTTCAAGTTTTTTAAAAGATTCTTTAAATTGTACTGCATCTGGATTATTAGTAAAACCACTACAAGTTCTTATTGGTCGCAAAAATAACTCGCCGTGGTTTTGATTCACATCATTCAGAAGCAGATATTCAGAACTATGAGATTTTTCTCTCCCGGAAACATCAAATAAAAATTCAGCCACATTCTGTAAACAATTAATATTTTCCTGTTACTTTTTCACAATAGAGGATTTACATGGTCAAGAAATTAAAAAGTAATTAATTAAAACTCTAAATATTTTCTCTGATTCCCAATAACCTTTGCGAGGGCAATGCTTCATACATAAAAAGAAGTTTCTTCGAAATGCAAATAACATAATATATATCACGAATACATCATATGAGTTCAATTTTCTTTTCCAATTAAGTCAAGCCACTCTTTTTCTCTAATAATACATGATGGTAATCTGAAACGAGATAATTACGACATATAAACATGATACCTGTACTTATCGATATTTTTTTAATATAGGTACATGAACAGTCCTAACTGCAATAACAACAAAAATGATATGAAGTAATTGACTATATTATATGAATAAAAACTGCTAATAACTAAAAATAAACATGACTATAATACAGTAAACTAAGAAACACAGTAATTACGATGGAAATATATACGACATCTGACTAAATTAATGAATTTCTGTTACGTACCAGTTCAATTATAGATTTCGTTGATTATTGCTTTTCCTCGAGCCACATTCTAACACACTACACTTGGAAATTATCGCGGCCTTATGCTAGCTTCTCCTTTAACAAAACAATTCCAATATCCAGCACAAAATCACAGAAACATTAAAAAATATTAAATCCATTGATATATTTTCACTTCGTGTACTTGTCAGCGTGTCGCAATAAATGGCGGACCGGCACGTTTTGACATTACAATGATATCACATAAAAAAATTACTCTTTGAGAAAGTACTGTTGTTTTCTCTTACACACACAAGAGGCCGTAAGTCAAAAAGACACAACGCTACGTTTGAACGTAATGTCATAACTAGCGTTCTCTTCAATATTCGTTACCACGTGTTCCGTCGCTTTCGCAACATTGGGTTCATTTTCTGTCCGTATTCAGTTTCAAACACTTAGCTACCCTACTTTAAGAAGAATTCAAAAGCGCTAGCAATGTATAAACTTGTTTCAGTCATAGTAATAATAAGATTTTAGAGTTTCATGGTTATTAATTAGATCATACCTTTACAATCGTCCGGTACAACATGTAATAAAATTTTCAGACAACGAACTTTAATCATAACCTCCTACGATATTTGTTCGGTATTATGCACTCTTGAATCACCAATACCAGTAATACGAACACTATAATTAACAGACAGAGCACTAGGCGCTAGAATCACAATAAAGTGGTTACGACTCACCGGGTTGTAGTATCAGTAGTTACCGTAATCCTTGCATCCCGCAAGCGTCCACATGTCGCTCAGTAGCCGAATCTCCTTTTACAAAAGACCGTGGATGCGATGATTAAGGGCGTTAACAATGTGGATAGGTTTTAGCATTTTGTTCTCTCGCGATTACACCTCCATCAGACTCACTGGTCCCGTAATCCCATTTCTGATGTCGGAAAAGAAACGGGCCAACTCGTGCTCTTGCGACTCAGCCATGCGAAACAGGTACCGATTAGGCACCTATTTCGCGCTTTGCCATAGTATAGTCAAATGTGTGCCTTTTATTATTTTCACCGACATATATATTGGGTCCTTACATATGAAATTGGCGTTTTGTACGGGAGGAATATAAAGTCAATTTTTTTTTGTAAAATATATTTAATTAATCAAAGTATGCACCGTTGTTATCTATGCACTTTTGCCATCTCATAGGTAGGTCATTGATCCCTTTACTAAAAACACCAGGGGGGCGAGAATCAATAAACTCTTTGAAGGCGGTTTGGACTGCCGCATCGCAGTTGAATTTTTTTCCTTGTAAGAAGTTGTCCAAATTCCGGAAAAAATGGTAATCTGTTGGAGCAAGGTCCGGGGAGTACGGTGGATGTCGCAGACATTCCAATTGTAGCTCATCTAACTTAGTGGTTGTTTGTTGTGCAGTGTGTGGTCTTGCGATGTCGTGAAGCAGCAGTGGCCTAGAGCGATTGACCAATCTCGGTTGTTTAGCAGCTAGTTCTTCCTTCATGGTTTGCAGTTGCTGACAATAGATATCTGCCGTAATCGTTTGGCCAGATTTTAGAAAGCTGTAGTGAACGACACCGGCGCTAGTCCACCAAACACTCACAAGTAACTTTTTCTGAGTCAATTTTCGTTTAGGGCAGGATTTGGCTGGGTCTCCAGGGTTCAGCCATTGCGACGAGCGCTTCCTATTATCGTACAGTATCCACTTTTCATCACAAGTAATGATTCGATTTAAAATCCCTTCATTATTGTGTCGGTTGAGCAAAGTAACACAGCAGTCGACGCGTGTTTGCAAGTTCGATTCACTCAATTCATGAGGTACCCATCGTTCAAGTTTTTTTACTTTCCCGATTTGCTTCAAGTGGATTAATACAGTTTTGTCACTTACCCCGAAGCCTGCAGCTATGTCTGAAGTGCTTTGTGATGGATCCGCTTCCACAATAGCCTTTAATTCTTCATTTTCCACTTTGGTCTCCGGCCGTCCACGGGGTTGGTTTTGAAGGTCGAAATTTCCAGAAAGAAAACGTTGAAACCAAAAACGTACCGTGCTTTCTTTTGCGACACCAGCGCCGTACACATCATTAATCCTTCGAGCTGTTTCTGCAGCACTGGTGCCACGGTAGAACTCGTACTCGTAAATATACCGATATTTCATGTTTTCAATTGTGTGGTAATAAGCGACGCCAAGAAAAAAATAATGAGGAAAAAAATAAATGAATGACTGTTTTCAAAGCTCAAATGTACCAGCTAAATGAATTTATAAATTTGAATTTGGAATTCTTAACGGAAGAGGAGATATTTCAGATCAAAGTGGTCAGTACGACAAAACGCTAATTTCATATGTAAGGACCCAATATTTGATATCGCTTTCTCGAAAACGGCTCGAGCGATTTCGATGGAATGTACAATATAGGGGTTGAGGGGGGCGAAAAATCGATCTAGCTAGGTCTCAAGATGAGAAAAATCATTTTCTTTTACACGCTTAAAACTTCTAAACTCTAAACTACTAAACTTTTTCAATTTTGCAGCAGAGTTTACCTTCTCAATACCACAGTGACTGATGTAGGTCTACCACGCCGAAGTGCGCGGGTTCGAATTCTGCAATATGGTCAGACCTTTTTTGTTTTCTTTTCTAATATTTAGAAATAATACGTAACAAAACATATTTTAAACATTGGTCTAACACGTGTTTAGGTAAACACAGTTTTAGAGATAGACAGTTTAAAAACATGCAAAAAATGACGTTAGCAAAGGCTAGTGTCAATATATTACAGCGTTTCAGTGCTTTCAGTCACACGTTAAACTAGCTCCAGCTTGTGTTTACATATAAACATAGTCTACGCCGTGTCTATCTTTTTTGTAGTAAGACGTATATGTCTAAATTCAGTTTGCAAGAAGTACCTATTAAAAACAAATATCACTTTAATAATATACTTACAATAAAGAAATAAAAGGAAAAATAATGATAAAAACATAAACTTCATAACTTCAGACAGCCTGTACCGTACTAAAAATCAGGTGGCGTCATGCAAATAAAATCAAATAAAATATAGATGTGTGTTCCGATCAGTTTCTCTAATAATAAATCGTAAATCGTATGTACAGGTGATTCAGGTTATCTGATTTAGCTCACCGCTCCTACTCGGATACAGCGTCTAGCTCCGGAGTTATTTATAAAGTCTATGGCTAAAAGTCACAGCGAAAGTCTGTTATTTATTTTCCTGAACAGTGAATTGAATGTAAAATTTCATGGGCTTCCTTTAATTTAAGATATTATGTCGTTTAGAAGAATAATATTGTAAAGAATAGTATTATCCGAGCTATATTTGTGTATTTGTAATCGCATTCTCAAAAACGGCTCTAATGATTTCGATCGAATTTACGGAAGCAAAAAATCGATCTAGCTAGGTCTCAATCCTGGGAAAAATCGTTTTCTCTGTTTTTACACAAACTTCAAAACTCTTAACTCTCCTAAATTCGCAACAGAATTTACCTTCTCAATAGCACAGTGGCTGCAGCGTATGTCTACCACGCTAAAATGCGCAGGATCGAATCCTGCAATGTAATCAGACTTTTTTTATTTTATGAGACACCGAGTAAAGCTCGGTCACCCAGGTATTTGCAATAATGAGACAATAGTACTAACGTATGGTTTAAAAAAAACAAAAAACATTTAAGTTTCAACAAAATTTCCTCGTGTAAAGTGATGAGGTTATAGGTATAGCCGGCCGCGCACGCTGCTCGTCTGCTCAAATCTCGATACTCACACACAAACACTCGTATATTATAATAGAAAGAGACAGAAAGATTACTGTGAGCTTAACTAACTGTTAAACTTAATGTACTCTGTAATTAACTAGCGTGTGTTAGGAAGAGACACAGAAAGAGAGTCGCTGAGAGTCGAATGGAGGGGGCATCACGGTTTTTCGTTACGTGATGATTTCAAACAAAGCACACCTCCCGCGAGCCGCGTTAAGGAACTTCGTTCCAAAAAGTAAGTAGTTAGGTATATTATACATACATATTATATTCACGAATCCGTGACATCATTTAATTCCTCACACGATAACTGCAAATTTATTTTACTTTCTGCTTCATCGTCATCTCAACCTAACGGCTGTATTTGGGCTACCATTTATTGTAGCAGTTTGAAATTTCGGCTATGTATGTTGTAGGGACATTGTAAGTGTGTTAGAAAAGACGAATCAGCAGTTTTGTGTGGAAGCGTGAAGTATGCGAGCCTTGACGGCAGTTACTTCGCACTGTCCGATCGCTACGAACGTGACCAATATTGGGGTTCAGTTGGAAAAATAAATTTGTACGGAACAATCAAAATTTACTCCTTTCTTTCTGCCAGTGACTCCCAGTACAACTCACACGAACATAGGTATATCCTAAAGTGCTGACCCCGACGTGATCAATTTATTAAACGTTTTTGTTTTTTATTTTCGAGTTGTACTGGACTGAATTTAGAATCAGTTTATAATCAATTTAAACACTCAGTGACGGAGTATTACGCAATTTCCTGCACAATGACAAGACGTGGCAATCCAGTATCCAGCACCGGGAAAAATGCAAGAGACCAGCGCAGCAGCAGTAAACGCTGATAGGACTAGCAGCCAATTTCCAATTTCGGAAATATTTACATCGATGCATAGGCTGAACATGGAAGTAACATACAAAAGTTCTGCGTACCTGAAATCCTCAAACAAATATTAAAATTAAAGTCTGAAAAAAGTCCTGGTTCGGACGGAATCTTGAACGAAAGTATTAGACATGCCAAGGCTCTTCTATTATCACCTATTATGATATTATTCAATAAGATCTTAGATGAAGAAGTTGTGCCGCAAAAATGGACTGAATCAGAAATTATTTTATTATATAAAAAAGGCGACCCAGCTGACATTGGTAATTACCGTCCGATAAGTCTTATGTCCTGTTTTTATAAACTATTTGCATCATGCCTACTCAATAGAATATCTTCAGAATTAGACACATTCCAACCCATAGAACAGGCAGGTTTTAGAAAGGGATTCAGCACTATGGATCATGTCCATGTCATAGAACAAGTCATTGAGAAATATCTGGAATATAGAAAGCCGCTCTACATAGCTTTTATTGATTTTAAAAAAGCTTTTGACTCTATCTCGCATAACAGCATTTGGAAGGCACTAAATGAACAATCTATAAACTCTAAATATATAAATATTGTCAAAAATATCTACTCGAAAAGCACAAGTCGCGTTAGGTTGGATAGATTTGGAGAAGAAATTAATATTAACAGAGGAGTCCGGCAAGGAGATCCTCTCTCGCCTAAATTGTTCATATCTGTGTTACAGAATGTTATGGCGGATTTACCTTGGTCAAAGCGGGGCATTAATGTTAATGGGAAATATTTAAGCCATTTACGTTTTGCGGACGACATTGTCGTGCTATCTGAGAATCCTAGAGAGCTAAATATTATGGTGAACGAATTACAAGCAGCGAGTGAATATGTAGGTTTGGAGATAAATCTTAACAAAACAGAAATCATGACCAATAACAAAATGATGCCTATATTGGTTATGAATGTACCGCTCGAATACGTACAGGATTATATATATCTAGGTAAGCAAATATCATTCAAGAAAAATAGGAATCTAGAAGAAATAGACCGTAGGGTAGCCATTTCCTGGAAAAAATACTGGGCTCAAAGAGAGATATTTAAATCGCAACTTCCCATGGAAATGAAAAAAACGGTACTAGATTCTACAATTCTACCATGTCTCACTTACGGCTGCCAGACTTGGTTTTACGACCACAAGGCGAGAAATAGAATCCTAACTACGCAGAGAGCCATGGAGAGAAGCTGTTTGAGTGTCAAACTAAGTGATAGAGTAAGAAACATTGACATTCGCAATAGAAATGGAGATGGGCTGGGCATGTTTCAAGATATTCTGACGATCGATGGACCATCAACGAAATGGAAAGGTCCTCGAGGTACCAGAAATAGAGGTCGGCCATGTGCCCGCTGGCAGGACGAGATTGTTGCAAATGCAGGACGCGACTGGATGATCGCCGCCACAGACAGAGAAAAGTGGAATTCTTTGGAGGAGGCTTTTACCCAAAGGGGGTCCACACTAAACTAATTTTTTATTAATTTTGGAAAGAGTTCATTTAAAATATCATAATATTAATTTTTTATAAATTTCATTATCGATTACTAATTAAATGCCATATAATCAATAAAAGTGATTTCTAATTATATTATTATTATTATTTAAAAATAATGTTTGTTATAATTTCTTAATTTTTCAATTTTTATGTTTTTTTAATTTTAATCATTATTTTTATTTCAAGAATGATTGTTATGTGTGGAATGAATAAAGCTTTATTCTTATAGACTGAACATGGAAGTAGCAGCGCTACGAGAGGAAGTCAACCGGCACACTCGGGAGTCCGTACCGAGGTGGTGGACGCGGTTACAGAAGGGGTGATTCAAGACCAAGATCGAAGTCAAGGACAGCGGGCGACCCTGATTGGCTTTGCAAATATCACTACAGGTACCGGAGCAGGGCGAGAATTTGCGAAAAACCATGTGCGTGGAAAAAACCGTCGGAAAACTAAAGGCGGTACAGTCAGTAGCGCTGGGCGACTTCGTACCAGATAGAAACCACCGTCTTAGTGTTTATGACAAGGAACTGGGACTAAGTTTTTTAGTGGACTCCGGCGCAATGGTATCGGTAATACCAGTATCGCGTAAACAAAAGTTATCGGGTGAGTGTTCTGACTATAAACTATTCGCAGCGAACAATAGTGAAATTAAAACATGATCTTAAGGTTATAAGTTTAAATTTAGGATTAAGACGTCCGTATCGGTGGGAATTTATTATTGCGGACGTGACCCAAGCAATATTAGAGGCAGATTTTTTAAGGTATCATAATTTGTTAGTAGATTTAAGTGCACGTAAACTCATTGATAAGACGACAAATTTATTAATGTTTGGCAAAATAGTTGATTGTAATCAAACGTCTGTGAGTTCTGTTGATAATAATCATCCATTCCATGACTTGTTGTCTGAATTTTCAATAATCACTAAACCGGCAACTTTCAAGGATTTGGATAGTATAAGTAATAATGATGTGTATCACTACATTGAAACCACAGGCAAGCCAGTACATGCCCGAGCCGCCGGATCGCTATCATATGCAGACCATCAAAAAGCGAATGGGCTAGTCCGCTGCACATAGTGGCCAAGAAGGACGGACAGATTCGACCAGTTGGCGACTACAGGCTTTGGTGATGGCGTTTAAACGCCATCACCAAACTGGACCGTTATCCAGTACCGCGATTACACGACCTTACGTTCACATTAACAGGTAAGAAAATCTTTAGTAAACTAGATATAAATAGAGCCTATCATTACGTAAAAATTGCACCCGAGGACATAGAGAAGACCGCTGTAATTACACCATTTGGTCTATACGAATTTACACGTAACTTTGGACATTTAACTTTGGACTAAAAAATGCGAGTCAAACTTTTCAGAGATTTATGAATAATGACGTGTTAAAAGGTTTGAATTTCTTGTTTAACTTCATCGATGACGTAATAATAGCAAGTGACACGTTAGAAATGCATAAAACACACTTGCGAATGTTATTTAAGAGACTAAAAAAATTTGGAATAACGATTAACTTATCTAAATCTGTTTTCGGCAAGTCTAATATAGAGTTTTTAGGTTATGAAGTATCCACTGCTGGAATTTGACCCCTGGGAGACAAGGTCAAAGTCATAGTAGAGCATCCGCGACCGCAAACTGTTGAACAATTGAGGCAATTTCTAGGGATGATAAATTTTTACAGAGCTAATATACCGAACACTACATCTTATTAAATAGTATTAAATCAGTTTCTAAGGGGCTCAAAAAAAAATGATAAAACTGAAATAGAGTGGACGGTTGAATCCATTGAGGCTTTTGAAAAATGTAAATCAAGCTTAAAAAATGCTGTAACAATATCGCATCCAGTACCGAACGTTCCTTTGTCGTTAATGACTGACGCATCAGACAAATGTGCAGGGAGGTTTTACAGCAGTGGATAGATAACAAATGGTTACCGTTAGGATATTTCTCTAAAAAGTTTACTACAGCTCAACAGAAATATTCCACATATGATGGACAGCTAACTGCAATGTTCATGGCTGTAAAGCATTTTAGATTTCTTTTTGAAGGTCGAGAATTAATTATTTATACGGATCACAAACCGTTAATTTATGCGTTTAACAAAGTCCAAAGTAATTGCGAAACACCTAGACGCACAAGGCAATTATTGTTCGTAAGCGAATTTACATCGGATGTTAGGTACGTTAAGCCCGATAGCAACAAAGTTACTGACGCGCTGTCCAGAGTTGAGACTATACATTGTCCAACGGTAATCGATTACTCAGAATTAACATTGGCACAGGAATCGGACTCAGAACTGATGCAATTATTATCTGAAAAGAATGATAATATTTCTTTAAAGAAAGTTTTCATCCTCAACAGTGATAAAATGATTTACTGTGAAAACTCCACTAGCGTAAGTAGACCATACATGCCCGTAAGTTATAGGAAAATAGCGTTTAAATCAATCCATGATAATAGTCATCCAGGCGTCAGGGCAACTCGTAAATTGATAGCAAACCGATTTTTCTGGCCTGGATTGAACCGTGACGTCAAAAGTGAAATTAGGCAGACATACAGTTTCAGAACTTCAGCATTTTTCAGAAGCCAAACGTTTTACTCATGTACACATAGATATAGTAGGGCCGTTGCCACCCACTAAAGAAGGGTACAGATATCTCGTTACGATGATAGACAGGTTGTCACGCTGGCCAGAGGCTATCCCGGTAAATGAAATCACAGCAGAAGTTGTTGCTAAGACACTTTATGACAATTGGATAACCCGTTTTGGAGTTCCTGAACGTTTGACGAGCGATCAAGATCGTCAATTTGAGAGCAACCTGTTTACTCAATTGTTGAAAATGATAGGTATTAAAAAGAGTAGGACCAGTCCTTATAGACCTCAGAGTTATAGTAGAGCGCTGGCATAGGAGTATGAAACAGGCACTGGCAGCGCGTCTCACACGTAAACGACATGGTACGAGGAGCTTCCTACGGTCTTATTAGGATTACGTACAGTAGCCAGAAGCGATAATGGTGTAAGTCCCGCTGAGTATATCTATGGCCAAACACTCCGTTTACTCGGAGACTTTTACGACGTCTTGGATAATCGGAATACGGCGGATTATGCATTTTTAGACCAGTTAAGAATTAATATAAGTAGATTAAGACCAGTTTCACGAGAACTACGGGACTCACGCACATTATTTGTACACAGTGAGTTAGCCAAGTGTAAATAAATATGTCTTTATTAGAAATGACGCAGTACGCAGACCCCTAACTCCACCATACGATGCTCCTTACCGAGTTATAGGAAGAACAGGTAAGGTATATACAGTTCAATTACCAAATAGAGTAGTTAATGTATCTATTGATAGGTTAAAACCTGCATTTATACTTAACGAACAGAACAACGAACAAATGGAGTATGATTATAGTAGCCATTATGCCAATATTAATATTAAGTCTACTTTAGAACCTAAAACAATAGAATGTAATGCTAGATATAGTAATGCAGTGAAAGTAATTAAAAGTGGGCGTGCAGTTAAACCACCAGTATGATTTAATTGTTAATAGGTAGTTTGACAAAATAATAATTGGTTAAATGTATGTATAATGATAAAAATAGAATAATTGTGAAGATACGTAATTAAAACAACCATAAAGTAAACTTAGAAGTTATAAATAGCAAATATATAATTGATACATACGTACATATTTTCACGCTGTATCCCTAACGGGGTAGTAAGAGTATAACGAATTACAGTATGCATACCTTTATTTCTAATTTATAGTATAATGTTCGTGTGCCTTTATCGAAATTGTGAAATAATTGTTTATAGTTACTAAGTTCTACATATTATTTGCTATGAACAAAAATAACGCTGCATAAACAATGTGTAACTTTACGTTATACGTAGATGGCTGCCGTAGGTTGCTGCGGCTGTAAGTTTCTCACGTGGCGGTCAGCAGCGATGTTCGTAAACATTTTAACAACCCAACTTCGCATTCGATATCGGCAATTGATGAACATTAGTATGAGCACGACTATTCCCATAAGAACAGACATTGCAGTTATAATAATGTTGTATTTATTTATTTGCGCTTCCACTGCACCATTTTGGGCAATAATTATCTCTTCTTTATTCCCATTTTATGTAAAAGTAATTACAATTTTATGTATTAAGTTACCCCAATTAGATACGATAGCGTTATGATATCAAACAAAGAAAATCGCAATATAAACGAGATGATAATTGAATTAGATAATAATTGAACTTTGCACGGAACGAGATGCGATCGGCCAGCGAAGTACGAGTATGTTCTCGTATGTAAACATTGACAAATAAGGAATCGGTCCGTATATTTTAACATCATCTTAGGTGGTCTGTGCATCTTTTAGACTATATTATTGTGATGACAGATGTCATTGCGAATAACTAACTAACATTGCGAATACGGCGTTTTATGATTGTTGAATTTTAAAAGGTTGTAATACACATTGTTTATGTAATTATACCCGGATATAATTATATTGTTTCTCAATATTTATTTAATGACATGTATTTTATTAATAAATTTAATACCATATTAAATGTAAGTACTATGTATAATACTACATGTAGTATTTTTTTTTGACTTATTGTTTTACTGATTATTGATACTGACTTATTGATTGTACTGACGTATTGTAAGTGTGTTAGAAAAGACGAATCAGCAGTTTTGTGTGGAAGCGTGAAGTATGTGAGCGTTGAGGGCAGTTACTACGCACTGTCCGATTGGTACGAACGTGACCAATATTGGGGTTCAGTTGGAAAAATAAATTTGTACGGAACTATCAAAATTTACTCCTTTATTTCTGCCAGTGACTCCCAGTACAACTCACACGAACATAGGTATATCCTAAAATGTCAAAGATTCCTTGAGAAAATTGGTTCATTAACAAAAAGTTCTGCCCGAACATAAAAAAAATATAACTTGAAACGGCGTAAATATGTGGCTGTCTCTGAGGGTTTCATATTTATGCCCTTTACAGTCGAAACTTTGGGACCCTGGGGCTCCAAAGCGCATCGACTGGTTTCTGATATTTGTAAGCGACTGGTCAAGGCTTCGTCGGGCTGGCAGCTGTTCTTACGCCAGCGAGTCAGTTTGGCTATTCAGAGATGTAATGCTGCCAGTCTCTTGGGCACCCCAAGCAACGACAGCTTTTTAAGTGGCAACTTTGAGGAAGTCTGTTATTGAAGATAACATTTAGTTTTAAATTTATAAATATTAACGTTAAGATATTATATATGTATTGATTTATGTCAATAAAAAAAAATATTTACACATATATATGATATACATACACATGTATATAGTTGAATTAAGACCTTCCTACATTTTTTAGTCGGTTAAAAAAAGAGTTATGAGAACAGACAGAGAGGCGGGCAGATACAGATATAATTCCTTAAGTTGTCCAATTATGGAGCGAAACAATGGAAAATTATATTACGACTACGGTAGTGAGGCGAAAATCTAATATTCTCTGAAAAACAAAACGAAGAAATAAATAAATGTAACGCAGATACAGGTACATTTAGATAATAATGTAATATCCACCACTCAAACACAAAAAAACTCATCAAAATCGGTCCAACCGTTTAGGAGGAGTTTAGTGACAAATACACGTACAGAAGAATTAACATAACATAACATATCTTCACACTGTATCCCCAACGGGGTAGTCAGAGAGGACGGAGCGCCAGGAGTCGCGATCCTTACACACCTCTTTCGCTTCCTCAAATCTCATCATTCTCCTCACACATTTTCGCCAAGGTATGCGAGTGCTTTTGACATTTCCGTCTGCTAACACTCTGGCTATTTGATCTTCATAAGTCATACAGAAGAATTATACACGTATATAAAGATAAAAGCTGGAATCTGTAAGATGAGACCACCGAGAATGAATATTAAAGGATAAATACCCTGTAAGATTGATGATAGATCGAAAGTGATGAGCGAGGATGTTGAAGAATGTTGGTAGCACGTTAGGAATAATATGGTCGAGGCTGCAAAAGAAGTGTGTGGAACGAATAAGATTGGGAACGGTTAAAAGCGTGATGTGTGGTAGGATGATGAGGTGAAAGAGTCTGTGTATATGAAAGAACAAAGCATGGCAAGACTACCTTGCTACTAAAAATGAATGTAGTATGAAGAATTTACGATTTTACCAAGCCTACCAAATTAATAGGCTTTCTGTTGTTGCACATTGATTTGGTACCGACTTCAATAACTGTCAAATTTAATTATACTATAGGTATGTGTATCCTATTTATAAAGTTATTTTAATTGTATTTGAGTTTTCATTAGTAAAGGATAGTCATTTTGTACTTTTCGGTGTTTTTATTTTTGAAGGCGGTTTAATTTTTTTTAATATTTTTTTTTATTTCGCCCTTTTGAGTGACCTTGATCTAAATCAATATCTAGGGCAGGTCTGCAATTAACTTCTTTCTAATTCCGGAGCGCAACGATATACAAGAGAATCATCAATATAAATAAAGGTTATAAACTAGGTCTCGTTATTTAGTCTATCTTCGAAGTCCAAGCTCCGATATCGGTGAAATTTAAATGGGACTACTTCTAAAGTATTACCTACCAAACGAAAAAAGAATTTTTAAAATCGGTTCATAAATAACGGAGCTAAACATACAAAAAAAACAACATACAGACGAATCGAGAACCTCCTCCTTTTTATGAAGTCTTTTGTGAAGTCGGTTAAAAATAAGAAAATAGCTACTTATCAACTGCAAATATGTGTGTTTAGATACTGTTTATCCCGCATGAGTATTAAAAAAAATTTGCAAAATTTTACCCAATGTTAAACAATCTAAACCTTAGCCTACATTTGTCCTCAGGGTTTCCTCGCAAGCACTTATTGTCACCATTACACCAAATTAAAGTTTCAGTGATTGAAGTTGTAACCAAAAGTTCATTGTGAACTGTTAGTTTTGAAGTTTACCATTTTTTTATAGCAAAGACCATTATTTTTAAAAACGTGATTTGTATCAAAACTTGCAAATGTATAGAGAAAACCGTCAATAATTCTATAGCTCCATTTATATATCCCAATTTAAAACAAACGTGAAAAAGTATGCGTGTGCACCGTTTTTTTATTTACAGATATTTTTGTACATATGTATTAAAAAAATGAGATGCTGTCCGCATCTCACACCCTACGTATAACAACCCTACGTATCCGGCCGAGAGTAGGCAATTCGGCCACGCGCGGTGCGGGAGGCGGCCTTCTTTTATACATATTCTCTGATATAGGTTTGTAACATAATAAATGCAGGTATTTAAGGCCCGTATTCCAGAATGATACTCAAGTCTAAATCTGTGATTGAACACGGTCAGAAAAGTATGCAGATACATGCGATGAGTTGTGACATTTCTTTCTGTATCGTACTAGAATTAAAACAACTACATATATTTTTCACGTATAAAGAATTTTTAAATATATGTTGATGAGGAATAATTTATACTTACTATGTTTTCAAGCTTTACAGGATTTAATCTTTTATCAAAAAGATATATTCACACTATATACTACGCAGAAGAGATACACAATATGACAGGGTTGCGCGACAGTGTTATTGTAAAAATGAAGAAAGGAATGCTTTGATGGTTCGGGCACAAAGAAAGAATAAGTGATGAAAGACTAACGAAGAAAATATACAGAGCGAAAGTAAGTGGTAAAAGAAGCCAAGGAAGACCAAGGCTGACTTATGAAGATCAAATAGCCAGAGTGTTAGCGGATGGGAATGTCAAAAGCTCTCGCATACCTAGGCGAAAATGTGTGAGGAGAATGACGAGATTTGAGGAAGCGAAAGAAATATATGAGAACTGCGACGCTTGGCGCTCCGTCCTCTCTGACTTCCCCGTTAGAGATACAGCGTGAAAATATGTATGTATGTATAAAAAAAAATATTTCGCGAATGCGTAAAAGTATTTACATGAATTCTTCACTGTAAATTAGCATGTTTGTTATGAAAGTAGGTTACTTCATTCAAAAATATAAAAGCGAAAATAATATTAAGAGAGGAAGCTACTAAGTCGTTAGATACTTAAGTAAAGTCTTTTGACTTGAAGTGTTGCGATATTAAAACTTGATCCTTTTCTCTTTTGTAATGTAATACTTTATTCCGTTGCTTCATATCCGAAGAAAATATTCTATCGTTATTCTTTAAAAAGTCATTTCTATTTCATTCTGAATTCATACTAATACCTACAGTAATTTTAGAGTTTACTGTCTATGATTATAAAGTCATAGTACAGTGAAAAATTAGTGATGACCTCATGTACATATTCTGTAACATCACTGTTTGATGGAGACCCACTGCCTATTACAATGGTGATTGTGATCGTAAAGTTCCAGCATTCTTCTGTTGCGTGTCTTTCCTGGTATTTAGTTACAGAACTTATTAAGCATGTGTAAATAATTGTCTGCTGAACCAAACACGAGTATATTGAAACCGCAAGCTGTTCTAAATGATCCGGAAAATGATTTATTTAGGTCATAGCGAATCCCGCATCCAATATTGTTCGTTCAAACAAGACTGAGTGAACGAGAACACATCATATCATATACTTTATCAATGAGTTTTCTAAACATTGTTGCTTTTAACGTTCCACTGAAATATCATAGTGTAGAACGCAGTGACGCAGATTTACGAATTGATTAGTGAACTCGTTCTATCGACAATAAATATGAATTTAGATCGGGTTTGTTAGCTCTTATAATAATCTTAAGTTGTACCCATGTTGTACCACAAAATACATGTTATACTAACCCAGAGGTAATTACACAGTGGTTTGACTTGAAAACCTGTGCATATTTTAGACAAATAAAAGATACTAGATTTGTCTTCTAGCCAAATCGATTTGAATAAAAGCCTTTTTAGAAATTGCTTTGATGTGTAAGTGTTATTTTGTCCCCACTTGTTTGGTTTGTTGGTTCTCTCAGCTCCGGGTTAGTATTTACATTTATGTTAACAATATGGGCAAAATCTAGGACACGGTTATTAGGTGAAGTTATGAAACACGAGTTTACCTACGCGAGTAATTATTAAAATGTTTTATATAAAATTTAACGCAATATATGGTTTGTTGGTTTTGTAACATCTAAATAAAAAAATGTCCTCTATAAAATGTATGCAAGTAATGTGTTATCGTTTTTTCAAATACTCGTATACCTATTTATAATAACAATTAACCATAATGTTTATAATTTGAACATTACCTTGAAATGAATGATTAATTCATTATGCGGATTTCTGTAACAGCGTAAAAACGCATAAATATATTCCGTTAAAGTTAGAGTAAAATTAAAACAAGGCCATTGAACTAAGTAAAAAATATACATAATATAACGTCACGTGGAGTGCAGAGTAAACTCAAACTAATTATAGACTAGCTTAGTGTTTATTTTAGATAACATTCACGAAATATTATCATGAAATGCACGTTAAGTGTCTAATATTTATACACCTTACATAATATATTATTAACGGTTATCAGTAGGTAGTACCTAGCAAGGTAGTTGACACAAGATAAGTCTGTGATACGAGTAGTAATGTATAGTAGTGCGTAATTACGTAGGATCGTGAGTATCTACATCGCTTTGTGATTGTTTTAATACAGTTTATTCTGGGTATCACACCATTTTCACTTTAATTAGTGCAACTGCATATATTTTACTAATTGTTTATTGATTAGTAAAGAATATGTACTAGTATTAATCATAATGTAAGCGATGCCTAAGAGTTATCGCGTTGCATAATAATGAAATATGTGTTGTAATTTGTATTTATTTTGAAGCATTTTTAAGGATTATTTCAAGAGATCTCTGGTTGTCGCTTAGATGGATTAAAGGGTTCATATAACCAGGTGGTTGTAGACGACTTTAATTGCAAAAATGAATGGAACTCTACAAAAGAGAAAGATTCCCATGAAGGTTCCTTCTTTGTAGAGTTTCACTCGTATTTTCAATTTCGTTCTATCAATGTAAAGACTCATAGATAGGTAAAAGCTCGCCATCTCAGTTTTTTATGGTTATTAACCTATCCTTCGTCACCCTTCGATTGCCGCTTATTCTATTACATCCAAAGATTTCGATAAGGATGTTCTTAAAGGTACTTTCTAGAGTAAGCAGAAACTTTTAGAATAAAGCAAAATATACTTTATGATGTTGTACTAGAAATATTATTACTTTGCTTTTAAACAACATCAGGCCAAGTCGATAGGACGGTAAGGTTTTAAATGACATCTTAACACTAAGACTATAGTGATGAGTTTCGCTTGAAAATTAATTTGTTTCTATCTGATCAGTCAGCGCCCTAAAGCACGTTAATGCGGTGTGGGGGAGGCGAAGTGGGTCGGCAGTGGGCTTGGTATTTATAGCAAGTCGAAACGCTGGAATGCTTCATCCGCCTACCGTCCAGCAATAATATCGCCACTGTCAAGTTCATTACTCACTCACTCCGTTGTTCGAGCACCTCACATCAATAAATAAGAGCTTTTGTATTTGTTTAATCCGATGTTACCGTTCATTTTGTTCGTTATTATATTTACGTTAAACACCATTTATTTAACAAATTAAAAACTCCGTATAGAAAAGACTTCACCGAAAACAAGGATATTTATACCATTGGTTGAAAGTGAGTGGATAATTCTGGCACGTGATCGCATTACAATGTAATAAGAGGTGACAACTATTTTCTTCTGATAATCAATATCAAAAATATAGAAAATGCGTTCGCATAGCGTGGCGAAAATATACAAAGTTTGAATAAAGTTTAAAGTTTGAAGATCGCGATGTTTCGACCTCTCTGCCTATCTCGTTAGGGATAGCGTGAAGCTGAAGATGAAAATGTATGCACGTATTTAAAAGTCAAGAGATTCAATTTTATCGTATAATAAATAAATATGTAACAAATTTAAAAAGAAAATAAAATAAAAAGTTTTAAAATTTTAACTATCAAAATATGTATAATAATAATAATGCGCCAGACGATACACACCAATCATCTGATCTCAAACTAGGGTATTCCCTGTGCTATGAGAACCAGACGACGACTACTACTGAGGGCGTCTCCCAGTACACCCAGACCCGAGACAATCTAGAAAAGTTAATTTTCTAATTTGGGCCGACCGGGAATCGAATTCGGAACCTTCCGCGCTTGGGTTAACGTTTACACCACTGCGCCATCTAGGTCGTCAAGGTCTAGGTCGTCGTGTATGTGTGTCAACAAAAGGGATTATTGTCAAATTTTGTCCGTCATAGTATACTTTCTAAGAAAATTGACTGTGATAGACGGAAACGTGAACGCGTGAGTAATCTTATAATAGTTCGGTTTTTATTTTGAAAGTACGGATCCTTAAATGTAGATAGAATATCTAGTAGAAGTCTAAGCATGAAGACAAATCACAGTGATGGTATTTAAATAACGAAAAGCATTTGCAACTCATATAGCGAAGTGAGGAAAGCGGTTTAATAAACTATACGAATTGTTCGCCTATTTTCGAAGACACTGATAACGAAAAATATAGGTTGGTTTCGTGCCAGGGGCCAGCTGGCACGGTCTAGGCGGCTTGGCACAACATGGTACTATTTTACGATTTTGTGATATAAAAAAGTGTTTTCAGTCATACTTCTACATCGTAAACGGTATGGAATTTGCGAGTAAATTTTCCTTGCGAACTTAAGTATAAGCATACAAACAATCAAATTAAAGTATGGTAATTTTACATATTTGTGAGCATATTAAATGAAATTATAGATTTCATTTTCTTGTGGTTGTGATTATTATTAGTAATAATAATAATAATACTCCAGATAATTACACAGCTTTTGTGACCCCAAACTAAGCAGTAAGCTTGTACTATGGGTACCACACAACGAACTCTGGGGGAGTTCCTAGTAACACCCACACTCCAAGCCAATTTAGAAAAGTTCGTTTCTTAAATTGACCTGACCGGGGATCGAACCCAGGACCCAGAAAGCAGATGCATATGCCACTGCGCCAACGGGCCAGTCTTAATTAATGTCTTCAAACCTAAAACATTGAACATGTAACACTGTAATTTCGAAAAAAAAACATGTCGGAACTTATTAATGTACTAATATGAATTAAAAAAAGAACATAAGTCACAGTAAAACATAAACATTTTAGGTTATTGAAACGTTTAAATATTATAATATCTGTGCATACGACACAGATGAATCTGTAATCTTAATATTTGTCAACTCTATGTTACTTGTCGAAGTTTTTTCTGTATCATTTTATTTACAATCACATAAAAATTTTTTGTTAGTAGGTTCTTACATTACAAATGGAATTGACTATCCATACATAAGTATACTGTGTATATAATAATACTGTGTATATAAGTGTATTTTTAGATGTTTTAGTTAAAGCCATAGCGCATACATTCGTACCTAATTTTATGCACTGCCATACCGTTCATTCGATTGCGATGAAATTTGTAATGAAGATACATAGCTTGAATCCTGAGAAAGGACATAAGGCTATTTTAAAAATGAAAAACGGGGACGAAGTCGCGGGCTTCAGCTAGTATATAATAATTTTTATGATAATGATAATGCGCAAGACAATACACACCAATCATCTGGTCTTAAACTAGGACATTCCCTGTGCTATGAGAACAAGACGACGACAACAACTGGGGGTGTCTCCCAGTACATCTACACCGTTTCCTAAATTCGTTTCCTAAATTGATTCGGCCGGGATCGAACCCGGAACCTTAAGCGCTTAGACACAATGCCTAAACCTCTGATTCATCGAGGTCGTCGTATAATTAAAATTGAAGTTTAGATATCGACATTACAATTTCTTGTTATTACAAAAAAATTACGATTTTTGTGCCGACTTTCTGTAGTGTGTACTTGTGTACTCAGTGTAGTGAACATGCAGTATAGTGACGATGATGTGTTTTTGTTATATGTAAATGAACTAATAAAACTAGTAGGCGTATCATTTTACTTTTGAACTTTATAGTAGTTTGATAACAAGTATTAGACCAAAAGTTAAGATGAAAGTGTAGGATGTGATAAATACCGTTTGTTATGAGCACGAAAATGTTTCCTTTAAAACAACAGTTATAACAGAATGTAAATTATTCCGAGACGCCGAGCCCACTGTGCTCATCACATTTATTTAACTTTAACAATGGTGCTCTTCGTTAAGGTTGTCACGCATATGAACGTTATTGTACCTGTCACAAGTAGAAGAAAAATGTCTACGTTTAACATAAATGTAATAATAATATATCGGAGATTTCTTTTTTTCTGAACTGCAGCAACTACCTATAAGCAAGTATTTTATATCAATAGAGTAAAATCCTATAGTTATTTATTATATTTCTATTATAAAATTATGATAGAATCTGTGATATAATGTTACTAACGAAAGAATTAAAAAAGCTTTTAGTTCTACCTATAATACACCAAAATATGGTATTTTACTCCTCTTTATATGTGCTTTTATGTGCTGATGCGCGCTTTCTACATAAATAACAATGTACTTGTACAATCATGTTAGATAATTATAAGTATACAATATTTGTATATATATATATACATACACTGGCTGTACCCGCGATATCAGCGCACAAAATTTTTTCGTGGCTTTCCCGGATTAGTTAAGATTATACATAGTATGTTCAAAGATTGTTTTTAAAAAAAGTCTACGTCTAGCCTACGTCTGTCTCCGGGCACATACTATCTCTGTACCAAACATCATAATTGGTTCGGCGGTTCAATATTTCCCATTCAAAGTTTCATCCCTCTTTTCACACCCCTTAGGGGTAGTTTTTTGATAAAAAGTGACATATGTCCATTCCCAGTCCAAACTATATCCATGCTACATCATAATCAGTTCAGCGGTTTAGAATTTCCCGTACAAAGTTTCGTCCCTCTCCCTCTCATCCACCTTTTCACAGATTTTTGATAAAAAAAAGTATCCTATGTATTTTTGATAATAAAAAGTCTTATCACCGCACCGAATTTTATCATTACCAAGATTTAGCATTTCTCATAAAAAGTTTTATCCCCCTTTTCATCCTCTTGACGCCTATGACTGTTTTCTGATGTCAATCTATCTCCCTGTCAAGTTTCACCATAATCGGTTCAGCGGTTTACTATTTCCCATACGAAGTTTCATCTCCCTTTTTACCCCTTTAAGGATAGATTTTTTAAAAAGTAAGTAGCCTATTATAAGCACAATCACATGTTTTTACTACGTGCATATTTTTATCAAGATCGGTAAAGTCGTTCTTCAGTTATAAAAGGACATACAAACTGACAGACAGACAAAAATTAAAAAAATGGTAGAATTGAAGTGAGTGAGTTATAAATTGACTATCTATCACAAAATTTGACAGTAAAATTATAATTACAGATAGACACTAGATATTTATAGTAAGTAGTATAGAAAAAGAACGAATGGAATATAGATAAAAATATGTCAACCCTAGCTTGAGATGACTTTTGTAAGCGCTTTACAAATTCGAATTTTAAAAATAGATTCTAATCTTCTTTCAAAGCTTGCGTGTCTAGACATCCATTTAGCGAAACGCTGAGTTGTTTTGACTGAGTAATACGACTTTGTGTCTTTCAATACGTTGTTGGAAAATGTTAAATTGGTTGATATTTCACGCGTATGTTCGATAAAACAATAATATTGACACTAACGAAGAAAAGTCGTGAAATGTGTTAATATCTGTTTTAGATTTTAGTAAGCATTATTTAGCATGCGTTTTTCAGAGATCTATTTTCTGCCAGTTTTGCGATTAGTAATTTTTTTATGATCTCAGTAACCTTAACAAATGAATAACAATTAATAAATAATTAGCTATTAGAAACTTCATTTAAAATTATTTAAATAAATAAAGATAAAAATTGTGATAACACAATAATGTTGTTTTTGTGTTTTGAATACATTGACATTGTATAGCTTTATTATACTAAATGCGTTAAGTAATTTTATTCATTTCTGATGCTATCTATTTAAACGTAACTCTATACTTCCGAATTCGTTGCTCTACGCAAAACGCAGTTTATTCTCTTCTAAAGTCAAATAATACACGACTTGAGACTTTAATTACCTGTTACCTGTGATTCAAATTAGCATTCTAATGAAAAAAATGTGCAAATACTTTCTCCTAAAGAAGAAAGAAAAGGAAATACTAATTGCGTTTTTTAAGACGGATTCAATTCAAGATAGTTACAAGAAGAATTTTTTTATGGCTCCGTACGTACTAGTACGCCGTATGATATCTCGGACTATTTTTTTTTAGAAAAAAATTACGTATACAATATTTATACATTAACAAAAATTTGAAATCAGATAGGTAATTGTTACACCAGTGTTTTTATCAGATACTGTGGGGTAGATTACTTTATATTTTTGTAAATATTGTAACCCACTACATATGTAGGTCGATCACATATTTTGTTTCGCTATTGTAATTGAATTCCTTTGAAGAATTAATTACCTACGTATTTATTCCTTGATTTATTGCCATTGAGTGATAGTTTGAGGGTAAATTAATAAAAGATAAACATGTTTTATTCGGGTCATCGTGGTGTGAATGTCATGTGAAATTTGTTTAAAACACGAATTCAGAAATATATAATACTTTGTTACTACATTTTTTTACAATTTTTCAATTGAACCCTTAAAATTTTTTTGTCCCTCCACTGCCTACACCTTTTCTCCAAAAGTATGGCTCAGAAAAATTGCCAAAAGAACATTGCGTGAAGAATATAAGAAATGCGTTATGTTTAGATAGTTACCTTTTTACTGCTTTTTAAATAGAAAGACTGTTCTATGAAAAACTTTTGTTTTGCGATCGGCAGATTGGCAATTACTTACGATAGACAACAGTATATATTATTCTATTTTATTTTTATTCACGTGTAACCTTTTTCGAAATATATAACTCCACAATTGCTTCATAGGAGTTAAGTGGTTTAAATTTTACATAATTTAAGCAAAGGAGTCATGCTTGAGTGAACAGCGCTTTCATAATATGTAAGTGCTAAGAGGATTTAGCAGGTCAGAGGATAGATTGGGACCTTTTGATCTCTTAAGAAAGACTAAGCCCCTTTCTTATGCATAGTTTGTGAGTTAGTAGTTTGTTTTAAAAGCTACGAGTTAAGGTACGAGATTTTTTACAAGAAACGATACACGAGTGAAAAAAATTTGTGAAGGATTTTGTACGTATCATAAATGATATAAAAAATCTAGCAACGTTCCGGTTGTAAAAACGGTCACGTTTGTCACGAACTCTTCATAATTTCACACTTCGTGTTGTCTGCAATACATAGGCACTGTTTTACCATAATAAAAATAATAATTCAGTGTTAGTAGGTTCTTAACTGAACTTTATGAATACAAACATTGTGCATGCATGTATTTATTTCTGCGCCATCAGAGATCACTCAATATCGAAAGTCGAAAATATGGCTTACTATAAGGAAATTGTACAGCAGGTGTTGCGTTAGCAGCCTATTATTTTGTAATTCCATTTAGCTATCTTTAAGCTTCAATACTATTGTTAGAACTAGCATTAAGATATCATTTTGTTGTGTTTTAATGCTCCGGCCACTTGGAATGTGAAACTACGTAAAGCAGTATGTATGCCTAAACTATTCTAAACTGATTTGACCGAGGGTATAATCCTTTGCACCAACAGACGATACAAAGCAAAATATTCGTGCATTGGTTAGGCGCCGTAAACTAAAGACCGTCCAAAACATTGACCTTGGGATATAATATTTAGGTAGAAGTCACATGGATGGTGGTTCAGACTGAGAGTTAATTCATAATCTCAACTAACGTTGTAAATAAAACGCGTTTAATTTTAACACAGTGTGTGAAATCGGCTTATCGTGATGAGGCTGTGTTTCCTAATAATTTTTCAAGGATTTTATTCCAATATAATATTATGCATCATTCAATTCCAATTAGCCGTTGTTCCTCTAACAGTTGTATACAATTCACATATCCGGTAAGTGAAAATCAAGCGATAACTTTTTTACCACCGCCTCTCGTCCGTAACTTTATTACATTGTCCTCATTTTCGAAGACAGATACGGACGATGGTTTGCTTTTGCCTGGATCACAGTAATAAATCCATGATTCGATTACTATAATCTAATTTTTGTACCGTTTGTCTGTACCAATCAGTTTCTTTTGGAATGGAGTAATCTGAGGACAAAATTTTCTTAAATCTTCCTCCGTAATTGTTGTTTGGTTCGTTATTGCATAAATAGGTATTTTCCCATCTTGTCACAGTTTGTTCAATAAATTTCATTGATCAGTAACACTCATCATTTTTTAACCAGCCAGTGGGCTAAATGTCTAAAACTTTGATGTAATGACTCGTAATCGTAATCGAATTTGATACTGAAGTTGAACACGTTTGGTAAAAATCAATGGAATCGTGTTTGTCACACGGACAGCAGCTAATCGAATCATCTTCAATTTTATCGACTATTTATAAAGAACGAATGAAGTATTACACAACCAAATTGTCAATTAACAGTTGACATTACATGGTTATAATTAGATTTCAACGTCTTTATTATTTATAAATATTTACCTAATTTAATAATCGCTAGTACCTATTTTTTATTCATTTACATACATTAAGTTTTATTACGTTATTTTAAATCAGAAAATAGAGCTTCAGCACCTAAGATATATTTGAAAAAATATAGCAGATATATAAGAAATTGTAAAACTAACAATATTTTACACAATAACAAATTCATATTATTTTGTATTTTGTAGCTGGATAAAATAATGCCGTCCCAGGAGGTGTTAGTAGATGAGAGAGACGAAACTGTAATTCGCTCATCTACGGTACATTTAAAAAAAATTACGTAAACAAAAAATAGAAATATTAACAACGTATTCAAGTATACGTGTATTTACACATTCTTGCAGATCGACGATTTTGATCCAGTAACGCCGAGCGTAATACGACGACACAGACAATGTAGTTTGTAAGTGTACTCATTCTTTTGACATAAATTTTTATTTATTAGAAACTTATTGGTCAATACGCTTATAGCCGGAATTGAAACCGCGACTCACACGGGAATAGAAACCATTAAAGCCACTCCGCCATTACAACTGTGATGTATCGTCGCATCTAAATGAATATGTTTTTGCAATTTTATTCCATTATAGACATAACACAAGACTGCCTATAAAATTTCATCAAAATAAGTGAGAGATTAACTAAAGAAGAAACAGACGGACAAACGTGAGAAAATTATATAAGGGTAGCGTTTTTTATCATTAAACAGCGCAACCCTAAAAATTATAAGAGAAAACAGTTTTATTTTATGTTCAGCAGAAGCTGCTCCTACTTGGGATCGCATCATCGAAGAAGAAAACTACGCGTAGAGGCCCAGAGTCCGAGCTATACCAATTAATCTACGGAAATGCTCCAGACAATTGAGGGCAGGAAACAAAAATAATAACTGTGTAGAACAATAAATTGTAAGAAAGATAGCGTTTTTTTATTTCGGATTTTCAATGGCGAATCTAACCTTAAAAATGTCAAAAAAACGGTTTTTCGCTAATAAAACAAATAGTTGAACTTGGATCCAAAAAAATTAATGTGGAAAGTTGTAGGTGATGAAATTATCTTTCGAATGATGTCCCTTGCAATATTGATTTTTTCCTTAGTACATGGAGAAAAATGCAGAAAACCGCTAAAAATCGCGTTTTTTCCTTAGAAACATCACTACGCAATTGCAAAGTTTTCAACTTAGTATGGTGTCACGTGATATCGATAATTCTGTCATTTGGTCACAAACGTAATCGTCTTCGTGGGTGTTTTCGATTATGTTTTGTGCATAAGACAATACGATGGATACAACTTTCAAACGTCAATTGCCTACAAAATGCCGATATCGATTCCGAGTGGAGTTAGACGACTAGGCTGCTGGATAGAACATCAAGGCGTAAAAAAATATCCCGAGTTTAAGCTACTTCCAATAATCCACTTCTAGAGTCATGTATATTATGGTCCAAGCGAAAAGATAAGCAGCTGACACATTCGACGATCGTCTACTTTATACCAACTATTGCTGAGTACATCCAGCACCTTCAGAGGAGGCCCATATTCAGTGTAATAGCTACACCACATCTTGTATTCTCTTTTTCGTGTCCAATTATTGTCTATGACCTCCTTAAATCCATTTGGTCGGAACTTCGGAAGGCACTTCACCACATACAGGTCTTCCCGTCTTCCCATACGTGGTTTCCACTAGGGGATTACTGAACTCCCTTTATCGCTTACAATGGTTATCTGTTAATTTTATTTAATTCAGATTCAGCTAAATACGCTCTAAATTAAGCTTCCCAGAGGAAGAGAGACGAAGAGAATAAGTTACAGGTAACTCGTTGGGAGATTTCTAGCTTACGGATGAAACCAAATGCCTGGATTTAGGTGGTATTATAATAGGTAGGTGTAGTGATTTCAAGATCATTTTTGTTCAGTATTTACTTTTTTGCTAGCAGAGACTTTAGATACATGTACACTAACGTTTATTAACTAATAATTAATACCCTTAACAGAACTTGTTCTGTTAAGGGTATTAAAAAGTATATATGTTTTATAAAAGCATAAAAAATATATATGTTTTTATAAATATTACTATGTTAACTGTAAAATGTCCTCTATTTACATGTCGAAAGGAATGATAGAGGAAAGGAAAAAAATCTAAGGTTCTGGTTTATGAGTAACTTTAGTAACATAGGTACAAAAAAAAACAAAAAGTAAGTGCATCATATAGCCTAGAAAAGCAATCTTCGTAAGAAAAAGTAGACCACGCACGGTGCGAATTCCTGATACAACATCCAGTAGGTACTTACGCTTGAATGAGACATTTATAAAAAAAAGTTATCAAAAAATTTAAAAGTCGAACAATATTTTTTTACCCTACTTACTGGCCAAGAAGAAAGACAATGTTTTTAATGTCATACCTACTTATATCCGTAGATGTGAATTGTAATTCCAATGCTTTAAAGATTCATTCTTGTTGTTGGTCTGCAATCTTTCTTTATGAAGCATTGATTTCATTTTCAACACGCAACGTTTACTTCAGCACTGCGTTAAAATTAAATACCGAGTGGTTTTTTGTTAAAATTGTATAACTTTCTAAATTTTTTTTAGTCACTAAACATAAAATTTAATTGATTGTAACGGTCAGTAAATACATAGTTTTTGTGTGCTTTAAATTATTTTTTTATGTTTTTATGTGGGCTTCCGAGCAAAAAGTTCATATGTGTGAATATGAGCTATGTATTTAGAAAAGTAAATATGTTGCACGGCCATTTCCATTAAAAAAGAAAAGGTTCTTACAAAGATTACTTTTTGTGGAAAAGTATAAAATACATTTTAAATACATTTACCTAGTCTGGTTTGAAAAAATATTTTTTAGATAAAATCAAGTGCCGGTTTAAAAACCCTACATTGTTCCTATGTAATTTCATAGGATCGCGAACACAGCAGTTAATTAGAACCAATACTTATTTGGTTATTTGGAAGTCCAAATACTTAATAAATAATATAATAATATATGTATTAAAATCTAATGATTGCAAAAATTGTAATCATTGGGCTTTTCGGATATTAGATTACTAATTGCGATAACGCGATATCTTATTTCTTTAAAATTTAAGTCTAGGCACCGCGCCGCCGTTGTGCCGTGGTGGCCCACCTTAGTCCACTACGAGTTATACTTAGATTAAGAGTTATGATATTTTTTTACCGCGATCGAAGTTTCTATCTGTGTTTGTACTTTATAGTAATAATGATTCTAGAAATCATTATTAGAATGATACATAATTTAAAATCTAAATCTAATTTTACGCTGTGATAAGGGGTAAATAATGCTGTTACAACATTCCTAGTGAATGCAATCGAAAATATAACAGTCTATCAAAAACTTGAATTTAGTAGATACTTTTTTATATATTTAAGTATGTATTAAGTAATCAGTTTAATTTTTCTATTACATTATATTTAATTATCAATAATATAGAATTTAAACAGTACGAAGTCATTGCAGTTATAAAAGGTGTATAATGTGAGTGCTGACATTTTTAATATCTTAGTAACACTATATTCAGATGACCCACATTTCTGTTACAATCATAGCTTTTGATTTGTAAATATCAAAACCAGAATGCTTTGCAGTGACCATGAGTTTCAAAGTTTTTGAGATTTTCTTTAATAAGCAATTTTTTTAATATAACTTAGGTACTTCGGAAAGTGTGTGAGGAGAATGAGATTTGAGGAGGCAAAACATTTATTTAAGGTCCGCGATGCTCTCCTCTCACTATCCCTCTGATTACCTATGGTACTAATGTTAGGAATACAGCGTGAGGATATGTATTTACATAATTTGTTATTTATATTTTAAAAAAACAAAGATGGTAATTATAAAATACTATTTTCCACACTTATAAATTCATATTCTAAGTGTGGACTGCAATTTTTCAAAATTACTTACTTTTTGAATGTTTATTGCTAATTGTTGGATAAATCCTTACACACACTTCCAATAAAACACAAAATCAAACGAAACAAAAATACTACGGAATGGTTCTTGAACACAATACGAATCGTTTTACACAACACAAGCGGAATTGAACTCTTTATTGGAACAAAACACAAAATGTAAACGAAAATTAAAGATATTCCTTTTTAGCACAATGTTTACACTGTCATTCTTTACTTTCGCATGTTCTATAAAAGTTGTGTGATGTCGAGACTAAAAATTAAATCATTACTCTGATATAACCACGTGAGAGAGGAATGCGCCGGTTGCCGATTAAACCATTCGACGTGCACCGCGTACTGTCAAACCGGCCAGCTGGTGCGAGATCTCCGCCACTCTAGCGGACAAACTTACAACTAAAGCGATCCCGTAATGGCGAAACGGCATAACTTAAATACAAACCGTATGGAAAAAATAGAAATTGACGAGAAATATTAATAGAAACATTTGACTTTAACGTATTAAAATTAAATCGGAATTGTTAGAAACGATTCTTAGTAATAGCAATACTTTAAAATGTTTCTATTAACAGCAATAGGTATTTTAGGATATATTTGTCTATTTTCCTTACTTTATTTCTTTGTCGGTCGTATTTTAATTACTTGTATATTAATTATAACGTAACTATTTTATACTTTCTATTTACAATCTGCCAAATATCACGCATTACTTTGAGACTAAGTCAGCTATCTCGCATTAAGTGCATTAATTTTTAATAAATAAAATGTGAAAACATTTGATTAACATAAATGAAATTCGTTGAGTTATAAAATTCAAAAGAAAACCTGAAAACTGACGCAATTAGCTAATATTATTTATTTTATATACGCAAGTAATACAATAAGTACGTCTATAGTTTTGAATGTCTCTAATTTCAATCACTCTACTTATGTAAATTAAGTTTACAAAAAACTCAAAATATTTTAAAACAGGTTTAAATGTCTTTGGCATTAGGGCCCTAAAAGGCAGTGCTGTGTCATGGCGGCGAAGCAGGAGTGGGGGATATTGACTTGCGGCACCGTCACTGCGCATGTACCGAATCATCTGTTTCTGTTTTTGAGCTCCAAATATAATAAATTTTACGCTAGAGTTTACAGTCAAATAATATTTAAGAAATCAATGTGTAATGAAAACATTAAATTTAGACAAAAAATAAGTTCTTAGCCAAGATTTCAAACCGATATCTCGTATACGTATGCAATTGTCTCCATAGAAGCAGGAATATACATCTTCCTACTTCTATGACATACGCATGTAGTTGGACAACTGTAATATTTATGAAACACTAACTTAGTTTGTCCGAGACATGATAATATGTGTCTTCGTGTACATATGTACCTATGTAGCATGTACATAGGTATGTACATATGGGATTGATATTTCTTCTGCATTAATATTTTAACAGTATCTTTAAATCAGTTAAGTACATAAAAATATTATGTACCTAGTTAAAAAATTGCGGTTCATTTATTAAAGTACAAAAACATAAGAACAGCACAAATATAGATTAAAGACCAATATTATGAAGGATTTGTGGATTCATATAATTACAAAATCTGTAATGAGAGAATTCTTGTTCAGGTATGCCACTTAGTTATGCCACTTGAATGAATGTAATTAACAAGTAGGTGATTTTTTGAGTTAGTTCACAGTTCAGTGATCGTTGGGCTATCGGTCAGCACTCAGCAGACTATTTGGCTAATATAAAGTCCCGCAGACACTATAATATTATATGAGTCTCCTATATGCATTATAAAAGTATGACCATGTGGATATAGAATACATTATGGGTGGACAAGATTGTATATCATGTAAGTACCTTAAATTACTCTCAAGTGATGTTGAAAAAGACCAGCTGAGAGCATGTCGGAAACACATTAACATAGTAGGGTTCCATTGTAATTTTGGATAAAGTCGAAGTCTAATTTAATGAATTTAAATTAATTTTGAAATTTAAAATGTTTGTTTTTTTTGAGTTATTAATTTATATCTCTGTGCTAAAGAACAGCACAGTAGATGTAAAATTAATTACGAACAAACAGACATAACAAAGCTATATAAAACTTAACTTAACTTAACTTAAGGGTTGACTAAAGGATTGAAATTATAATAAAAACTTGTCATAGGCAATAGGTTCGCACAGCTTTGTAGCCTGGGCCAAAGAATAAGGTCAAGTAAGGTGTTCCCTGCGTGATATATATAATCCAGATTTGTCAGCCAGTATTTACTTTCTAGGGTTCCGTACCTCGAAACGAAAAAACGATAACCTTATCATCACTTCGTTGTCCGTACGTTCTTCTGCCCGACCAGTCAAGACCCTTTATCTCAAGAACAGGTAAAGCCATCGACTTGAAATATATTATATCAAACACTGAGGTCTACGGTCCCTCGGAGGTGTAAAAATTTAAATTTCTAAATCAACACAATTAAGATATACGGCCATTTTTCTACTCAAATAAAAACCTACAGGGTACTTCTCGTTGATCAATCACAGGACACTAAAACGAAAAAATCCAAAAATGTCGAATTTGCAATTATGTATATTATCACACTTCTTTGCTATTACAAACATTTACTTCAGCAGTCGGGGAGTATAACGTGTCTTCAACTACAAAATTATGTTTATTTTTGAATCCAACTTATGTATATTTTTTTTGTAACACAAATTCATTGTACAGCGGTACCCTCGGTGCGCGAATCCGACTTGCATTTGGCCGGTTTTTTAACTTCTAAAGAGTTTGTAGTTTTATACTGCATTTTCGCTTTTTAACCGACTTCAAAAAAAGAAGGAGGTTCTCAATTCGTCTGTATGTTTTTTTGTATGTTTGTTACCTCATAACTCCGTCATTTATGAACCGATTTCAAAAATTCTTTTCTCGTTTGGTAGGCAATATTTCAGAGGTGGTCTCATTTAAATTTCACCGATATTGGAGCTTGGACTTAGAAAATACACTAGATAACACGACCTGGTTATAACCTTTATCTATATTGACGATTCTCTTGTATATCGTTGCGCTCCGGAATTAGAATGAAGTTAATTGCAGACCTGCTCTAAATATTTATTTACGTCAAGACCACTCAAAAGGGAGAAATAAAAAAAATTTATTAAAAAAAATTAAACTACCTTCAAAAAAAACCACTGAAAAGTATAAAATAACTATCCTTTACTAATCTAAACTCAAGTACAATTAAAATAACTTTATAAATACGATACACATACCTATGTAATTAAATTTGTCAGTTATTGAAGTCGGTGCCAAATCAATGTGCAACAACATAAAGTCTATTAGTTTGGTGGGCTTGGCTCCGACTTCAGTAAATGACAAATTTAATTATATAGGTATGTGTATCGTATTTATGAAGTCATTTTAATTTTACTTGAGTTTTGATTAGTAAAGGATAGTTATTTTATACTTTTCAGTGTTTTTTTTGAAGACAGTTTAATTTTTTTTAATAAAAATTTTTTATTGGACATCCTTGGTACATGTAACATAAGAGTTTCTTTTAATAAATTTTACAGTCGTCTTTAAAATTTTGCCACCCTAGGCCAGAATAAAATCAAATCTTAAGTTATCCTTAGGTATCATAAAGCCTAGAAATTGAGTGGTTCCTGTGGCAACATATTATGGTACGAGTACATACATATTGTAACATTTTTTTCCTATTCTACCTTTTTTATGAGCTTAGAGGTTGTCAGAGAAATTAATTGTAGAACTGGCAAGTTAAAAATTTAAATATGTTTTTTGGAAGAATAGAAGAGAATTTTTGAAGAATGAAAAAAAACAAAAGCCTGAGAGAAAAAGAAGAGAGAAGGATGTGATGGGGTGAGGACAAGATATTTTTCTCTATATTATATTCTATTTTATTATAAAACAAAGACGATATAATGAACTTATATCATTCAGTAAAAGTCAGAAAAATTAACATGATGTGAAGATAATAATCGTCGCAAAAATAATATTTACTATTAAAACTATATATATTTATTTTGCCACCTCGCCGTGACATGTCTAATAATAGTGTTCAGAGGTTTATGTGAAAAAGTAAAGAACTAGCTATGAAAAGTTTGCCTAAAATTTGAAGATATCGTTCGAGAGTGGAATTTATGAGTATGGAACGATAGTATCTGGCATAAGTCAGTGGTTAGTGTTTTTTTTTTAAGAGGTATATTTATACTTGATTTGTTAAACTCCACACCACACCATCACACCCACTTTTTATACTTTTCTGTTTTTCATTTGTAAAATTAGTATTGTTTTTCTTGGTAAATTTCATTATACATATATTCCTTTTCAAAAAGAATTTTATTTAAAAAATTTCCAAATTAGTTTCAAAATTATTTTATCCATTCCCTTTTCATGCAACCGGGTGGGGGGAATGGTATAATATGTATATGTATTATTATGTAAGTAATTATTTTAAAAGCTCGGCTTCATGATGTAATAGTTGTTATTATGTATTTAACTTAAAAACATAATTATGGTAAATTTTGTTACGTAGGTACTATTTTTGTGGACTCTGGGCGTTACTTTGGACGTACTGAAATCTTTTAAGTTTTAATTAGGTAACTTAAGACTAATTGATAAATTTAGTTCTATTGTGTCATTAAAAAATATTTCTTAATCAACTGGACCTTAGATTTGTCAAAAGAGGCACCTTTGAATTGTCAAAAGTACAATTAACTGATTTTACGTTATCATTAAAGATTCGTTTATACTAATAAATTCAGTTACTTGTAAGTATTATGCCATAATAGAAAGAAACAAATAAAAACAAAACATGCTGTTTTCAAGTTACATATTACTGTTGAGAGTGTAGACAAGCTCCAAGTTGCAGACATCTAAGCTTTTGGCAGGTAGCCAACATTCCGGGAGTTTCGTCGTGAATGTCACTTTTTCCCTTGGGTTTCGCCTTCTACGAACGGGAAGAAAAAGAAGGGAAGTCATTACTTAGATTTATGGAATCGAAGGCAAAAAATACGTATTTTTTTGACACTGGTTTTTTATATGTCTACTTGTTCAAATAGATTGATAAGAATGTTGTCGAATCTATAATAGGAAATGATATATTGGTACTAATGTCGCATATAAGAGCCTAATAAAGGACGGGAAATACTTACTCAACAGACTACATATATTCATTCCAAATATTTATTTTTTCTCTAAAGTATTAAGGCTGATTTGACGCTCAAAAACACTGCAATTGAGTTTACTTGATTAAATTGATTTGACTTTGATTTTTAGCTCATTTGTATTAATTCTTATGCAAAAAGAAATCTGTGATCTACGGAAAACACTAGTAATTATACAGTCTGAAGTTTAGAGGGAAGGTGACAATTGTTCTTCCTTACCCTGCTCTGAATATGGCAATGTTCATAAGTCAATTAAATATTTAAATTACGTTTATGAATGTTAACATTAGCGTTAAGAATTTAATATGCAAGTTTTTCGTATTTTTTCTGAAGGGTAACCAACGCCATGGTTACTGCGATAGGAAGTGTGTCGGAAATATAAATTAATACCACGAAAGGGAAACCAACAGTTAAATACTAAAATTACGAGAGGGCATTGCGAGCCTGTGCAGTATTGCTATTGATAATAATAGAACCTTGTTTGGTAGATGAGACAAAACTCAAAAGTATCCTAAGTTTGACCATAGATGGCGCAATATACAATAATCTGTTACTGACCTAACTTACTGAAATTCGATCGTAATTATTATTTTATGCACAACATCATTTACATTAAATAAATTTGAAATTGAAAGCAAATATATTACTACATTATAAAATGCTAGCGGCCCGTCCCGACTTAGTCCGGATTGAATACATAATATATTGTAACCTTTTATGCCTATCTGGAATAACGTATGTATCTCTTTCTTCTTTCAAATTATGAAGGAAGTATTTAAATAGATCCAGTGGTTCCGGAAATTACCCACCACATATAAACAAACTTACAAAATCTGCTATCTATATGATATTAGTATAGATAATAAGACCTGGGCATCAGCAAATTGTGAGGAAGTTGCTTTCAATTAAAGATTGAACTCTAGCGGGGCGGTTACCTATTACTTAATTACATAGGCAGGTGGACACATTCTACAGACTACATTTTCACGCTGTGTATAATATGTTACATAATAAGTTAGTGAAAAGAAAAAATACACGATTTTTGTAATATATTGACTGACGACTGCAAACAAAATATTTAATAATGATGTTGAATGATCGTTTACAGATCTATGTTGATGTGGAACTGGATATTATCTATAAATAACATCTTCAGATACGGATGTGGATATTGAATTGGTCAAGTGCGAGTTTAACTAATGCAGAGAGGATTCCGTATGACAATATTTTTAAAATGGTTTTTTAAACTTAATTTCTAAACATACATGTAAGACATGTCTTTTTTATTGTAATGTTTTTCCTGTAAACTTGGGATAAGATTACAATTGCCTAAAATTGTCGAAATTCTGGATCTAGTAGTTTAGGATAACATTAGGAGAACTTTATGGAGTTCGAATTCGTTCATGTGGAGTTAGAATATTCGGTATTATTATTTCTCAATTCTCCTATTTATATTAATGCATTATATTATAGTAGCGATCCGCCCCGGCTTCGCGCCAGTGGAAATAAAAAAAAATACAGCCCATGTTATTTACTGAGTTTTGTAAGGGTGAAAAATGTTTGAAATCATTTGAGTAGTTTTTGAGTTTATCCATTACAGTCAAACAAATAAGTTTACCTCTTTATAATATTAGTACAGATAGATGTACTAAATATTTTGTTAGTAACATGGTTTCTAAGAAATTTAACTGGACAGATGGACAGACGGGCGGACGAACATGCGCGTGAATGTTCTTAAAAGGATTCCGTTTTTCGTTTTAAGGTATGGAGCCTTAAAAAAATGTTAATGTAGGTAATGAAGAAGAACGATAATGTTACTAGAGCGATCACCAATTTGTGTATGTATGACGACCTAGATGGCGCAGTGGTTTAGACATTAATCTAAGCGCGGAAGGTTTCGGGTTCGATTCCCGGTCGGGTCAAATTAGAAAATGAACATTTCTAGATTGTCTCGGGTCTGGGTGTACTGGGAGACGCCCCCAGTAGTCGTCTGGTTGTCATAGCATAGGGAATACCCTAGTTTGAGATCAGATGATTGGTGTGTATCGTCTGGCGCATTATTACACCTATAACTTGCCTTAATATCATTTATTGGTTTCGTAGGAAAAACATGCACAAAAGTACCTAGCGCCATGGCAAAGAATATGTGCCCTGGGGATGGGACTAGTTTATGTATGGCTTTAATACAGCTAAACTCTTGAGGCGGCAACAGAGCCTTCCCAGTATACAATACTCTTTATCGCGCCATATAAAGTATAGAAATATATGAAAAAAAAAGAGTTGTAGAATTTGGGCAAGTAAACTCTCTCAGAGCTACGACAGTGCGGACCACACGCGCTTTCTTCCTTCTCGGGATGTCATGGATGGACGACCGGAGCCCCAACCCCTTTAGGCGGCTGATATAACAGGCGGGGAACACCTAAGCCGTATTCTCTTGCCCGGGCAACAGGGCTCTTTAATGATTTTTTTTTTCGTTATGCAGAATAAATCTGCACACGGATACCCGGCCTCCTGAGGGAGATACCAGGTTATGCGAGGCTTTTACCCACTAAATACATCTCCATTTCTAAATAATAAACCACGTACGATGCATCGTGGTGTGTATGGTACTGTGCGTGCAGATGCAGGTGCAGAAATACTCGTACTCTGTTTATGTGGATGTGGATGCAAATTAAACAAAGCTGTTCATGGTTATACTTAATTGAACACTTTTTTTAATTTTTTTTATTCATGGCATGGCGCACAGATTAGCGCATTTGCCAGAGTCACGTATTGTATTTGTAGAATCGTTATTGTAAAACTCCTCCAGTAAAGTGATAGCAGACTTTACTGAAGTTTTATAAGGAGAGAAGAGCGCGAGAATTTGAGTTACAAATATTTATTTAGACCTACTCCGTTCTTTTCACTTACACAGAACTTTAAAACACAATATACTATCACTTTTGTACTTTAAAACTCCCAAAAATGTAAAAAATAGAAAATTTAATAAAATGACAACCTCACTTCTCTTGTTCCCGCCAAAAAGACAATGAAATACTTAAGGTATATTTACTTTTAATTTGTCAACACTTACGATCTTACTCGTTAGCGTAGTACAATATGTACGATTATTGTAGTTTCTCTAATTTATTTACAAGATTTGTGTCTTAAGTTTTGTTTCACTTGTAATTAAAATCTGTTAATAATACGAAATAATATATGATAGCATTATCAGAGTTTTTATTTGTGGTCTAGGATAATACTGCAAATACCAACCAACATCGACAGAGAAATATAATGATAGTCATAGGTAATAGATATATTAAGCGAATATCGTTTCTTTTTGTGAAATATAGCTGATATTATGACAAGCAAACCGTCCATAAATCAAAAGATAATGGAGCGTAGTATGTATTACATTAACATAACTTGGCCCTTTGCACAGATTCACTATCTCTCGTATAATGGTATGGAAAAGAATATAAATTGTTTAAGTACTTATTCATAAAGTATGATACATATATACTATCCTCACACTATATCCCTAACGATAGTCATAGATGACGGAGTATCAAGTACCGCGGTCTTTACATACTTCTTTCACCTCCTCAAATTACAATAACTACTTTTTCTAATGAATGCAATTACATATAGGTATTTACATGTTCTTAAAAGTGTATAAAAAGTTAATAAATTCGTATTGGCTTTTTGTAATCAAAATGTTGTTTATATCATTTTATTTACTAATGAAATGTATAAGTAAATGTACTTACTAAACAGAAATTTTGCTCCAAAACTCCGACGTTTCGCTCTTAACTTATTTTTAACAATCCGTCTCTTCAAGCGGTTAAGTACCAAGTCGGCTTCGTCCACACTTTCAGACGACGAAGTATGTAAAAGTCTCATCGCAGTCCCACCACTCACCGAATGTCTTCTTTCCGTGTAAACACTTCGATATGTCGGCTCGATTACTGATATGCCACGTCTATACATTTTTAGTCGTTTTTTCATTTCACAATCGGCAGCTACGTCTGTTGGAATATTAAAGAATTCGTTGTCTGATATAATATCCTCTATTTTACAAGGCCACCATTTTTGTTCTGAAGATTTAGGAGATCCTCTTTTAACTGCTGTACATTTATTCTGTTCGTATTCGATTGTTCTGTCTTTATGTAAAATAAACCAATCTGGATTAGAGCGCGTTCTAACGGGTAAGCTTTTTAAGTAAGTGTTGAGAAATGAAACTTTATTTTGTGGCGGATTGTACACAACACCGGATTTTGAGCGTGGTAAACCATCGCTGTACCCTTTTGGAGATCCTCTTACCGCTTTTGCTTCGTTGAACGATCTGGATTTAGACAAACCTCCACCTCCTTCATTTTCGTTATCGGACGATACAGATTGATTGGTTTCGTTTAAAGAAATGATGGATGAAGATATACAACTTTTTGGTGAACTTTCACCGTTCGTTTGGGGTGTCGTTTCATAATCTACTTTTTCCGGTAATTGGTTTATATCGTTCTCACAGCTTTCATTGTCGGAACTTTTATAACTGCTTCTGTCACTAACGCTGTCAGACGCAAAAGGGGTGGTCTCGAGGCTATTTGTTTGCAAATTAGGAAAGTTGTGTAATGTGAGTTTACTTGGAATGTTTACCACGCTGTCACTGTCTCGAATAACATAACTTGTGTTATTTTTTTCTGACTTATCATTTAACGCACTGGGTGACCTATATACACGTGTGTAGATTTTACCTCCCGAGATGGTATTATGTTTCCTAATGGACTTTTTGTCAATAAAATGTTTAAAATCTTTTTCTTTTAGCGACTTTGTTGATCTGAGAGTATGTTCATCAAATTCAGAACTTTTAATCGATATGTTCTCATCGTTTGTTTCTATAAGAAGGTTTCCTTCGCAGTCGAAAAGTTGTATTGTAGGAAATCTGATCCCCGGAGATAGATTTCTTGTCCTTAACTCCCATTTACTTTGACTGGGCTTCCTTAACTGAATACGTATTACGTTGTCGTCTATTATCGGCCCATCACTGTCACTCAAATCGTCTTTTTCAGTCATCTTTCTTTACCTACCTACCTACTTTACTATTTCTTTAGACCTTTTGCGAATACATCGAGTTAAGTATTCAAAATACATACAAACTGCTATCGACCACAGCTAATATGTTTGTTTACGGTCAGCTGTTCCGAATTCTGGCATCGTGCCAGACGAAACAATTCTTCGGCATTCACTTTAAATAGCACCAATGTCATTTTTGTTTTTCACTTTAAAACACACAGGTATAGTTAAAGATAACACTGCTATAAAATACATAGCACACAGAGACAAGCGGTCACTTTCACACACTGTAAAATGTTACTGAACATTACTGCAACAAACTAACAGTTGATGTTGAAAACGATTGCATAAGTTAGCATGTTGCCGACTGCGCGCAAATGCACTGTCTAATGAGTTTACGGCAATGGAATTAATTTGCATGATTCTCGTTTGCTTCAGAACAATTAACGTTAACTTTCAGATAGATTTATCAAGCGCAGTTAGAACCGGTGTATACGCGCGTTCCTCCCGAGCGCTTTTCCCACGGAACGCTCTTTGGAAGAGTTTTCTCACTAGCTTATGGTCGTTCGCGACTCCGGACATTTCTGCACTGCGAGCTAACAGCTGAATAGATGCGAGGGTCTAAAAATAGAGTACGAATAACGACGGTCTTGGCGGCTCCCCTTGAACCTAGTAGTAGTAAGCATGTGTACATCGTAACTATGACGTAGAATAACAACTGTTCGCCTGACACAGTTTTTAGTTTGACCATGCGGCGCAGCCATATGCAATTATGGATAATGGGTACACAGCTGTTCTTATAAGTTAACAATGCCGACGTTAAAAATATTATGGTATATTGTCTCGACAAAATGTACAATAGTCTACGTACTTACTCTAAGAAATATAAATGCTGAATTTAATATAATTACTAGCTTCTGACTGCGACTTCGTCCGCGTGGTGGCGACTTACAACAAAGGGGATATTATTAAAACTTTCTCATGAATACTTATACGTGTCAACTTTCATAGTGATTGGTCAATGGTCAACGGTTTACCTATTTTTATAGACTTATACAGATTTGTGAGTTTAAACCACTTTTTTTATTTTTTTAAATTTATTAATAACAAAAAAGTACATACATACCCTAACGGTAATATTTACAAACATAAAATTAAACATTATTTTTAATAATAGACTTCCTCAGAATTGCTGCTTAGAAAGCTGTCATTGCTTAAGATGCCCAGCAGATTAGCAGCATTACCTCTTTGAATAGTCAAACTGATTCGTTGACGGAAGACGCTTCTAGCCCGGCGGTCTCCCGAAGCCTCGACCAGTCTCTTACAAAATTCAGAAACCAGTCGATGGGCTTTGGGGCCCCAGGGACCCAAAGTTTCGACTGCCGCTTTATTTAATTAGACATTCGAAAGCAATTCTATATATTTTTTAAATTTAAAATTAAAAAAAAATTAAAATAAAATAAATATCTTCATTTGAGAAAAATCATTTTTTTGTAGCTGTTTTCAGAGCTGAATTGGAATTGGATGAATTGATCAATTTCCGAGCGCTGTAAGTGAAATTCATAACTTGATTAGAAGTAATGTAGTAGAAATGGAAAAAAACATGAGTGTCGCTCGTTTGATACAAAGATTTAGTATCTACATTACATGTGTCACTGGAGCCACCCTTTTCTACGAAAAGCTGGAACACTTAATGAAATTAGACCTTAGGGTGCGGATGGCCCATGACAATTCACTTCCGCGATAAAATATACGTAGATACCTTTATCTATCGTTTTGTTTGAGAGAATAAAAGCGTTAGAAATAGGGAAGCATTAGAAACGTAGTTATACTTACGCAATGAATTGAATACCGTCAATTGTTGCCAAACGCCGACCGTAAAACAGACCGTTTTTTTTTTCAAGTAGGAAAAAGTATCTAAGGTCTTGTTAATTATTTTACAATCTCCACTTCATTATCAACGTTCAAATTTTTTTAGATTCTGCTGGGCGATACTTACAGAGGTGAGGTAGAGGAACAATAATATTTAAGCGATTTTTTTGAAAAAATTTTGAAAGGATTATATTTTAAAGTAACGTGTTTTAAAGTTTTCAATTCGTCATTTAACAGCTTTAATTTGAATTAAATGCATGTATGTAAGCGAGGTTTATATATCTATAAACTGCTTTGAGCCTTTGCCATGTTAAAAAATTATGACAGGTGGCTAAATGATGTGATTAAAATTGTTATTGAGCTAACAGCCTAAGACAAAAGTTTTTGTAGTAAGCTTGGCAAAGTTTTACGATGTGTGCGGAAAAATGAGCAGCTCACACATTATGTATTGTTTTTTTCTCTGCCAGATGGCGTGGAAGTATAGCGTACATAGTTATTAATTTTATTATTTCGTACTATAGATTAGATATAGAAGTTATAAAAGACATCGGTGCTTTGATATGAGGTATTAATAGGAAAAGGTTTGTTGGCAACGTGTTATACTTCACAAAATATATATGTTATGGTATGGGTACTCACCTTTTTTAAAAAACATATGCCAATGTCAAATATAAACATGGTATAAGATTAGGCTGAAATAAAATACGTACTATATAATGGTTAACGCGGTGTCTAGAGATCTTGACTATGAAAAAACAGAAATTTCCATTATTTTAAAAACTATAATTAATTTTAAACAATCCAACTGACATTTTGAAGGATATGTTTAGATTAAACTGTACAGAAAATTTAAAAACATAAATCGGTCCCGTTACTCCGAAAAATGTAATTCTCTGTTTTAAAAGAGGTTTCTTTGATTTTTTTTTAAAAAAGTTAACCAATCGTGTATCGTAACTGGCAAAATGAAGTCCATGAAATGAAGAATCAAGTTACCAGACATCACTTTCATACATTTTGTAGTCACTTAGAAAAATTGAGATCCCTGCCGTCAAAATTTCCATTAGATGAAATACTAGAAAATACTAAATATTGCTTGATAATTTTATTTTATTTAGCTGCGATTTTACCAGCCGTTATTTAACAACCACGAGTATTAGAAAATATCTTATAAAAATGCTCAATACCTATTTAAAATGTTAAAGAGGGTGGTAGAAGCAAGGAGGGTAGATACCGTATAGGTGATAGATTATATTCCTAACTTTAGTTATTTTCAAATTAAATTCAAAATGTGTAATAGGTATTTTAATGGGGTACATATTTTGATATTTGTTGTAAATATAATAAGTAAATTATTTTTTTGAAAGATGTTTTAAAGACACTACACTAAATGTATGTAATTTTACGATTTCTTTAATCATAAACAATACTTGTAATAAAATTGCAGGGACGGCAAATTCAATTGGGAAAATTCATCTTTCATCGTATTTTTAATGAGCATATGATTCGTTAGGTACCTACCTCTTAAATACCTACGTATAAATACTCATACACACCTGTCATATATAAATATTCTCGCAAAAGTTATTTATTGGTAGTCATTAGGGCAAAAGCCGACATAAAGTCAATGACACCCAGTATAGTAAACGTCTTGTTCAAAACAGAACATGCCAAATGACCATACAGTATGACGATGTAGACATTGGCACTCAACCAGTGCCTAACTCGTTTTAGTTGAGACTTGGCTGAGAGACACTTGAAGTTTGTTTTGATTTTGTTTCTTCAAGTAGTCACTCAATTAACAGAGATTACACTGATTATAAATATATAAGTAATATAGAGTAAAAGATTTTGTTGAAGATGAAAGCGTAGGTAATATGGGAATAATGCTCTGTACTTGCGCAGTCATTGGTCTTTGAAAAATTTTAAAAACAAACACATAGAAACCGATTAATCGCACAGCACTAAAGCAATCTATTTGGTGCCATAAATGGCTCCATTTGTGGACACATATTTGTTTATTGCATCTTTTTCAAATAAAATGCATACATATATAATACAAATATAATACATACGCACATAAACACATACATACACACACATGCATACATACATACTTCACGCTATATCCCTAAGTTGACACGACGCTTTGTTAAATAATTACATTGACATATTTGTATGCTTAAGAACATTATATGATATACTTTTCGTTCACTTCCGTTTATCCAGCACACATGGTAAATAACGTTAATAGATAAAACGTTTGTTATCTGTTGGTATCGTCAATATTTAATTACTCGTACATATTCTGTAAAGAGAATGGAACGTATGGGGAGACTTTCCTCTAACGTTGTCATCAACCGCGATGCTTGGTGCTTCGTGCTATCTGTTTACCCCGATTGGGACACAATGTGAAGATATATACGCATGTACGCCTACATAACCAATAGTAAATAGTCAATAGTCAGTATTATCATAGCAGTAATGTTGAGTCAATGAAGGGCCGAGGAAAACGGTGTTAGAAGCAACTTGTAGAGGTGATGAGTCAGTATCCTTATCTAATACTACCAAAGTGATATCAAGGTTTGTGGCTCTATCATGAAGCGCAATTACGAAGTTTCGGACCGATATTTCGTTGCAATTCGTACCATGAAGTACATTCGTTCCGAAAATGACCCCGATATCGGCATGTGACATTTCGTTCGTCCTAAACCCTACCATGAAGCGATCCGAACGAACGATGTTACGTACATTTGACAGCACTTCTTTCGTGATTTTAACCTTAAACTAACGATAGTTCAAGAGGTAACTTTTTACTTTCGTAACTACGAATTTTATGGTCAAAAGTGCTTCAAAAGACATAAAAGCGATTTAGCGGTGGTTGTGTTTATTTAAAGCGATATATGTGAACTATTTGGTGATACATACACATATATCTTCACGCTGCATTCCTAGAGGGGTAATCCCTAGAGCACTGGTTCCAAACTTATTTTGTCTACTGAGTCGAGAGCTCATGCAATCGTTGTCTAAGATGCCTCCTAGCTAAATGAAATTACAAATCACCCCCCAGGCCTCTACACAACGCCCCCATTTTTTTCTGGGTCTCTTGCCGCCCCCATTTAGGCCTGCAGCGCCCACAAGGGGGCGTTATCGCCCACTTTGGGAATGGCTGCCCTAGAGGACGGAGCGCTATGCTTCACGGTCCTTAAGCTGGGTCCACATTTGTATCATCTTGAATCTCAAAATCAGGCGTATCGTAACGTGTATCCGTATCAGAAGTGTGGACGCCCATTTCGACCATGTCGTATCTCTCGACTTCTCATGCTAAAAATCAAGTCCACACTTACGATACTGTATCTTGTCAGCGTGTCGCCAAACGCGTGTCTTCATGTGTGGACGCTCAATTTTTTCTACAATCTTCGTATCCAAATCTCTCGTTCTCCGTATCTTTTCCTTGTATTCATTCGACGGCTCTCATTCAGGTCAGACATGGACCCAGTATCCATCTAGCTAGCTCAGCTATCCATTTTATATGCTTCTATGAGTTGTAACACATTATCGTTATCCCAACTCATGATTAAAAAAGTTTTAAAAAAGCATCAACGTACGCAGTATGCACTAAACTCCAAATTAATGAGCGGAGCAGAGATGCGTGCTCGTGCAATGATCGCGAAAACACGTCTAAACTTGTTCTAGATCGTGTCACGGCGTTGCGTATCCCCTTTGATGATCGGATAAAAACCGCCTCGGGATGGATCGCGATGTATCACGTATCAAATAGACAAGACGTATCATGATACAGTATCAAAATGCGTCCATATTACGATCATTTGGCCGATCATGATACGGATATTGATACGACCCGTATCAGATACGCGGTTATATACGGATCGGGGTGTATCATGCTACGGCGTGTAGCATGATCGCGTTTCATTTGCGTCCACACTAGCGAAAATGATACACGTCGAAGCCACACGTCGGAGATCTGATACACCAAAATGATACAAATGTGGACCCAGCTGTTCATACTTAGGCCATAACACAATATATTTTTCTAGCACCAGCATACAATATATCATCAGTTAGTTTCATATTTTAGTGAAAATTAAGATTAGCCGTGATGTTCGAACCGACTCAAGAAGAAGGGGTTGAACACTCGGCCATAGGATCTTTATCTTCAAATTCATCGTGTATACTGGGAAAGTCTATAGTTCCTTCAGACAGAAGCTATTAGTATTCCTAAGAGAAATTAGTTTTTTGTGTAGTTTTTGCGTAATATTTTGTACCTATGTATATTCCAAAAAATACACCTATATTAAAATAATGAGATTTTTTTACTTACTACGTGCGGTTTTGAGATTTCTAAACAATCTACACACATACATATATCATATTCTCACGCTATATCCCTACAGGGTAGTCAGAGAATGGAGCACAAAGCATCGCGGTCTTTACGCACCTACCTGCTTGCGCCTTTTCAAATTTCATCATTCTCCTTATACGCTTTTGCTTAGGTATGGGAGCGCTTTCGATATTTCCATCAGCTAACACTTATTTAATGGATTAAAAAAATGAAAAGCAGAATAAGAAATATTTTGTAATTTTTCATTTTAAACAATGAACAATTAGTTTGTGTATGTATGTTAACAACTAGTCTTACACAATATACTTATACATAAAAAATCAACGCATATTTTTCCTCCGGTAACTAATATCACAAAATCAGGCATATCATTATTATACAATAGATAAATAATTTTCAATAAAATCTTATGACGCAACTCGTGTGTTGACACTTGACAGTGGCCCAGCAATAGCCGGTCCACCCCGGGCCCCGGGTGGCCGAAGGAGACCGTCGACCGTCTGCAGTCACTTTTTTTATTAAATGCTTTTATCAGCCCAAACCTAAAATGAACAGACAAATGTCAGAGAATACTTTACTGATAGGTAATTGGAAAATTAGCATATTTGAATCCGAGAAATGTGCTTACTTTTTGCCACTGCTTTACAATTTTAATACATCTAACAAAGGCGTTCAGCTCCTCGGTGAGCCAAACCCACAAGTTCCTGGACTTCCTTCCAAGTGACCACGAGCTAACTCCCGGTGCTCATTGAGGAATCACTGAAGTGCCTCATATAACATCATTCAGTACATCGTCTATTTGGCACGGAATCGGATTATTGCTCATCTAAAACATTTGTTACAAAATTATACTATTTAAGTTGTATTGAAGAATATATCAATATGTCATCATTTTTTTGAATTTTACACAAGAAAATTCCAAAATTTTAAGTGTGAAGCAATCTAAAGCTTAGCTGTTGTATTTCTTGGATACAAACAATGTTATAATTACAAAAAATATAACATCATTGGTTACAAATATGTATTCAAACATGGAAATAAAAAAACATAATGTAAGGTAACCATAAGCGGTTATTTCTTCCAACACAAACAAAATTAAAAAATACATTACATATTATTTCAATTTTATATGTCGTGATTTGATTTATTATTTGTCAAACATTTCATGCCATCTTAGATTGCGGCGATGACACATTTAATTGACTTATTTCAGTTTCTCATAATTTAACATAGGTTCAATACAAGCGAACGTACTTTTTAAAGTAATCGCATTATATCAATTCATTTTTTAAGAATTTATTGTGTTGTGAAAACAAACTACATCTTTCATTCACTCACGAACATACTTTATGGTTCCCGAACGAAAGAAACAAATCCGATACGACTTCATGGTAATTCATATATAATAACTCATAATAACATCGTATATCGTGCGTGTTTCGTTCGGGTCCGAAGTTTCGTATAAACATTTTCATGGTAGACCCACTGATTATGATGTGTCTTAATGCTCTGTCTACCTCGAAAAGCAGAAAGCAGAAAATAAAGCAGAAATTGCGCGAGGCTACTTAATATAGTAGTTACTACTAACATTACTAAGTAATTAACATTCTTATTGCCTATAGGATATATTTGTCGGTGCAAATAATAAAAGGCACTCATTTCACTACACTCTTCCGGTTTGGAAGGAACACGTACTAATGGAACGTCGGGGCCGACGCTGGCAGTGTGTGAAACCACAAGTATAAACATTACAGTAGGATGTTTTCATAGAAAGTTAGCGAACGCGGTTTGTATGTGTGCGCGCTAATACGCACGCGCCGTGGCACGAACACAATGGCAATATTTGGTCGAATATGGGTAATTTTTATAGCGCCAGTCGAGGTCGTACGCGACGCATACATTCTTCAACATAGTTATATTGAAGAACGATAGTAAGTCTTATAGTTACAAGAAATAGTTACAAGCAATACCTGGACTACGTGACGTGACATTTTTTTTGCCTCTGACGTGATATTTAAGTATGCCATAGCGAATTATTATAAAAAGGACAGGACGTAAAGTACTTGACACTCTAGCTCATAAGTTAAGATCTTTAAAGTTTTTATTTTTTCAGTGTTTCGAGTAAGGCTTGTTTCATTAAAATGAAAAATGCATGGTGTGTTTACCTGTAAGCTTCGATCACAAATAAAGAATTGTCCGAATTGACGTATATATTTTTAATATCATAAAGTATTATCGGCAATGTTGTGTTAATCTAAAGTAGATCTTACTGTCAAACCATAAGGCTATAAACGCTCGTAAACGATTCTTGCAACAATATTAACAACTTGCAAATATAACAAACTTCGTTTCAATGTCATCATTGAAACGAAGTTTGTTAAATAAAATATTTAAAATGCAATCTTACGTCTCGTGCATAAAATATAATTCAAATAATCTATTTGCGTTGTTATGTTGCTACGTTGATTTGTTACGTGAAAGTGACAAGGATAAGACAAATATTGTCAGGCAATATTTAAAAATATGATTACGAATTTAATAAAAAAGAGCTATGTAACATTATTACAATAATGAAATAATGAACACGTAAATAATATTGTTTATTTATTAATGGAAAATAAGAACTAGCGTTCTAGATGTGTTATTTATGCAATTTTTGAGAGAGCACTTTGACATGTCCGCTATTAGCGTTTTCGAATACCATTAGAATAGAAGTGCGCTGAAATACACAATTGAGAGCACATTTGGTTCGGACATGTTTGGAGCGTTGATTGTGTATCTAGTTTTTTATTTGCGATCGAAGCCTGTAAGTGATTGTGCACTTAGCATAATACTATTAATGTTAAATCTGTATTTTACTTGGTGCAACAATTGTTGGTGAAATTAAATTAAAAAAAAATACATTTACCCAACATGAAAAACTTATGCGTACGCATTGTTTTTATTATTATATACTAAATGTATAACTAAACGTGATGTTTGCCACATCTTAAATCCAACAAACCCTAGTTATCCTGTCTAGAGTAGGCAATTCCGTTACGCTCGAGGCCGGAGTCGGCCTTTTTGTATACATATTTTCTGGTGAGACTACGGCGTCCGATGCACTAGCATTTCTCCGACGGATCGTTTGTCATTATTAAATCTGTTGTTACTTACCTAATTATTGTAACTAAGAGTGTTCTGTAGTTTGCGCATTAACTTTGCCACGACGTGGTGATTTATTTAGTAATTTGCCTCCTGTAGTTTGTAGTTCGGCCGCTGAGAGAAGGCGTTCCTGACGTTTGCCAGTTGGTCATGACTAGTGATGGGCAGAAAGTAACACTGTTATATTATTTCTTCAACCAATCCAAGAAAACTGTAACATAAGTTTCAATACTTGTTTGTCTGACTTGTTATATCTAACTATCTAGAATATCTAGCGTAAAGAAAATAAAAATGCGAGAGTAATATTGAGAAATATTTAATATAAAAATCAACTAAAAATCAAATTTAACAGAAATATAAAACTACATAGCTAGTCATATTACGCTACTTGCCTTCGCGCGTTAGGTTTACTGCGCAATTTTATAATATTATGAAATTTATTAGTACATTCCATTATCATCAGATTATTAGAAAGAAACACGTATTATTTTACAGTATAACGACAGATAATGTTAAAATTGTCTGTTATTTTTGGCACATCTCTACAAAAATAAATAGTTCACATAACCTTGTAACAGCGAGTACGTTGATGGATTGTTCGTTATAGTCAGATAATGTTTTTAGGGAAAGCAAAAAGCAAAAAGTTGTCCGGAAAATTGGAAAATTCGGGAAAAACTGAAAGTGCTTTATTCTATGGGATTCTTATTTATTTAAATTTGCACAGACAACGACTGTCGGGTCCGCTAGTTTAATATAAATACCTCATTTTCAGTCTCGTATCTTAAAATAAAGAAATAAATATTTATGAGATCACTCGTGATACGTCCATCCGTTTTTCCGTCTCTCCGTCAGTTCATTGGTACATCTCTTACAATTTTCTCAGAAACTCAAACCCAGTAATTACAAACTAAAATTTGCCTTGGTGATACCTCTCATTAATCCACATATTTTGTACTAGTCAACATTAAAGAAAGAGCAAATTGGTTACTCGAACCAGAATTTATCATTTACTCTTTATCTAAGAAACTAGTGAATCTTATTATTTTAGTCTAATAATTAGTCTTAATTAAAGAATGAGTAATGAAAGACTGACAAAAAAAATCTACAGAGCGAATGTGAGTGAAAGCAGAAGGCAAGGAAGACCTAAGCAGACTCATGAAGATCAAATAGCCAGAGTGCTGTGAGTGTGCTGACGGTAGTATCAAAAGTACTCGCATACCTCGGCGAAAGTGTGCAAGGAGAACGATGATATTTGAGGAGGCAAAAGAAGTGTGCAAGTATCGCGATATCGCGATGCTTAACGCTTCTTCGTCTTTGACTACCCTGTCAGAGATACAGCGCGTGAATATGTATGTCTGTGTGTATGTAAGTATGTACTATTTTATAAACATTGTACTAACATTTGATCGATTTTTAGGTGTTAGTAGCAGTTGGCAAGAACTTACAAATTGTATTGTGGTTGCTCTGGGAACATCTGAAACTAAATGTAAAACTGATAACTGACAAAGTTTCTCTTCAAACTGGTCACTTACGAGATAGCAAAACTATACTTACCTTAAGAACTAGGTTCAAATTTGAGATAATTTCGGGCACTTTATGGAAGAACATTTGGTCAAGCCCTTCCCCTTAGCTTTAATGTAATTCCTGAAGTCATTATATTGCTTGCAACTGTCTTTAATAAAATCGCTAAATAATGATTTTCAGTTACGGATTATTACTTCCACTAATTTATTGTGTTACTAAGCCTTGTAGGTATTTAGGTACATGTACCACACAGTGAACTAGGGTAGCACCATAGATTACAATATCAATGGTAGTACCCAGTAACACTCAAACTTCAAGGCAGTTTCAGTTAGACTACAAGCGTTAATTTTCTCAATGTTCCTGACCGGAAATCAAATCCAGGACTCTTGAACTTAGGACGGTTTAATTGTGAATTATAATGACGGTGTCGATGGCGCAGTGGTTTAGGCGCCGCATTCAAGAGTGGAAGGTTCCAGGTTCGACTAACGGTCGGGTGAATTTAGGAATAGAATTTCTAGATTCTGTTCTCTTTTCTAGAGTGTGGGTGAACTGGGAGACGCCTCTAATAGTGGTCGTGGTCTGGTCCTCGTAGCACAGCTAATGTTGTAGTTCGAGACCAGATGATTGGTGTGTATCATCTGGAACATTATTATTATTTACATTACGAGGATTTTATGTCCTTCCCCTTTAGAATCGAATGTTAGGCATTTACGTTAAGAAATCAAATTAAAGAAGGATAAATTGTAATAAGTAATTATTTTTTCAACAATTTAGGCGATATATTGTTTGAAAAAGTTTCTTTAAGTTTGTGTGAAATTATTACTAGAAAGAATAAAATAGGTAAAAGGCAATTAAAAAAGGCAAAAAACAGGTAATTAATCAAACGAAATTCGCTTATAAAGAATCGAGTTATTTTTTATTGCGTGACTAAGAAGAGTTGGGTATTTTTAATACATTTTCACCTGCGGCTTCAAAAACTCGGGAAAAAAGGGAAGGCTCATTTCATTGTCCCATCTATCAGTTTAAGCCCTTGTTTATAAATAAGCCGCCATGTTCCCCGTGTGCGGAAACCCAGTCAATTCTCTTTAACATTTATATAACCACCGCGAGCGTTTCGTAGAAAAGTGTAACATTGATTTTACTCGTAAACATTGTCACTTATTTTGTGAGAAAATTATTCCTGTTTCGGATAAATTTTCGTACTTACTTAATACCTACTTAAAAATACACATAATATGAGTTACATTTATTTAACATAAAAACGATATGAGTGTGTAGGACACATAAGCGTTCCAATTAAATAATAGGGTATACATAATTAGACTATAGTATATTACAAGAGGGTTAAATAAAGAAATATCTGCTCATTTATTTTAATTTTAAACGAAAAGTACTACTAATTAATTTTAAATTAACTCAGATTGACTGTACCATAGAAGTAATAATGGCTGTACTTTTAGCCTAAAAAATGAGCCATTTGCTAGCACCATAATATAATAATAGAAGTAGTGTTTAAAAGTGAGTACACATTATTTTCCGAAATATTTGTGAACGAAATCACGTTCTATACCAATATAGTACAATGTACATAGTACTATACCGATTAATTTGAAATACACTCAGATTAAGTGTACCATAGAAGCAATAATGGCTGTACCTTTAGCCAAAATATGCCACTTGCTAATACCATATGACAAAAAGCTAATTATTTTCAGAAATATACGTGAACGAAATCTCGTTCTAAACAACAAAATTATCCGAGTCAAGAATAAATAATTAAATAGAAAAAGATCACAAGAAACCTCAATAATTATCAAGCAGTCCTTATGGTATTATGTTACTAATTTGTCTCCAGCACGTGTGTAAACGATGTGTGGGGAGAATTCGCATTCCTGCGTTGCCTAATATTTCAGCGGCACTGGCTCCCGGCCAAGCAGGAAGGTCTTTTGTGTCGATCGTTTCCAACGTGTGAACGCTGCCAGACTAGTTTGATAATGAATAATAGCTTCTAATAGCTACAATATCTAATACAAAATTCTATTATTCGAAGTTGAGCACTACGGTAAATGATATGATAACAGAGGCTAAGTCGCTTGCGCGTCGCGTGCGCTTTAGATAATTTTTAGATGATACGAATTCTTTTGTGGATCACCTACATCAATGAGAACTTTTTCTTTGCAGGCATTTACCGACAGATAAACAACGTTACATTTTTCGCCTTTATTTTATATTTTTCATAGTTAGAAGTAGTATTTATAACACATACATACATATCTGCACGCTGTATCCCTAACAGGACAGTCAGAGAGGACGGAGCGCCAAGCTTCGCAGTCTTTACATACTTCTTTCACTTCCTCAAATCTCGTCATTTTCCTCACACATTTTCGCCTAGGTATGCGAGTGCTTTTGACATTTCCGTCAGCTAACACTCTGGGCATTTGATTTTTATAAGTCAACCTTGGTCTTCCTTAGCTTTTCTTATCACTCACTTTCGCTCTGCAGATTTTCTTCTTCAGTCTTTCATCACTCACTTTTTCTATGTGCCTGAATCACCTAAGCATTCCTTTCTTCATTTTTCAATAACACTGTCGTGTAACCCTGCCACACTGCGTATCTCTTCATTGCTTATCCTGGTGACAACGCACATATTTCTAAGAGATCGCATTTCTACTGCATTTATCATACTTTCACTTGTTTTTGGGCATATCCAGGCCTCGCTACCATGCAATAAAGTTGACACCAACATCGCATTGTATTTACAATACATTTTTTATAACTGCGTTGTACATAGAAAGGACGGTCTTACAGGCGGCGTCCCAGGTCGTTATTGTCTAAAGCACTTGTTTAACTAGTCATCACTCAGTGGTCGAAATTCAACCGTAAATTTAAATAAATACACCTTTACCCTTGACATACACACAACGATCTCGAATCAGCTTATAGCTCTCCAATCACAAAAATTCATAGTTAGTTTTGAACTATTAATTCTTGTTGGTAACAATTTAAAATTTTTTGGCGATAATCTCTGCTCTGTGCGACTATTTGATCACAAGCAATTATGTGTTCGACGATGAAAGTATAACTTTTATGTGTTTGCCGTAGACAATATAACTATTATGTGTTTGATATTGACAGTATAACTATTATGTTTGTTGTCAACAGTATGTTTGTGAATGAATGTTTTATTAAATGTAATTCAATGTATTTGTAACAAATATAATACATACATTTTAGCCTTCTCCACTCCTTCTCCATATAAATTTTAATTGTGCTAAATGTCAAACTCCTCCTAGTGCGCGATGTGCTTAAAAAGGGGTACAAAGTTCACGTTCACTTACTAATGTATAGATTTTTACTTTTGTGTTCACAAATGATCTAGTCTAGTCTTTATTGGATAAAAATTTAAAATCCGTTTTGTGTGAAAGGTTCATCGCTTTGCACTGGCAAAACTGAGTAATTCAAATGTTAGGCGATATTTGTAGATAATCGATTGTAAACGATTGATTGTACGTTTACTTTACATCGATATAATGCCTATGCTGTTTTTTTTAATTGTTCGGCCGTTTGTGTCTCTTAGTCCCCCTATGACGACGTCTGATGCGGCGGCACCACTGTCACCAACCTGGAGCCGCCTCTGGCTTAAACAACTTGTTGGTCATTGACTGATCTAGTGAATGGGGCTATTATGAATGTCGTTTAAGGCTAGGGTCCTGTATCAAAATTTATTATAATTTTATTATTTAATCAAAGGAAAACGATGCGAATTGTTTTATGATTGGATGAAATCATAAAAAATGTCACATTTATGATCAGATAAGCATGTATATCTGATAAACAGTGAAATAAAAACATCAATGTTTGATAACATCAATCTTTGCTGCTGAAATGAAATATGTAATAAAAATTGAATATGTTGTTGACGTCAAACATAAGAACTAAGAACTACTTGGTTGGTCAAAATTTGAAATTAGCATTTATAAGTTGACGTTTTAAAAGTCGTTTGGAAGATATCGGAAATGAAGTTTTATACCTTAAAAGTTTGCATTAGCTTAGTTATAATTTTACAACAAATTGATGCATAAACACAATGATGTTATAATACAAAAGACGTAGATAGATTACATGCACTCGAAAAGTGGCACCCCCAAAATTTTGCTAATTAGCCAACCTGGACTTGGTCAAAGAATATGAAAAGTAATGTTACAGAACCAACAATGTCATGCAATGCCTATTGCGCATTCAAAATTCTAAAATCTTTTAATAATCCAAACGTTTTTTATAATATACACGATCATGTGATTACGCAGCCACCCAGTTTTAATCCTCGTTTACATTTATTAAAAGCAATAATATTATAATTCATCATTTTCAAATTTATAATTAAAAAATGTTGGCGATCTTGTTAAATAAATATGTTCTCATGTACATGATTCAAGAAAAACGAAATTCGAAAAAAAGCAAACATCATTTTTTACTGTCTAATCCCATTAGGTATCAATCATATTTTTTTTAAATCTCGTCTTTCTCCTCACACATTTTCGCCTAGGTATGCGAGTGCTTTTGACATTTCCGTCGGCTAACACTCTGGCCATTTGTCTTTATAAGTCAACCTTGGTCTTCCTTGGCTTTTCTTATCACTCACTTTCGCTCTGTAGATTTTCTTCTTCTTCTTCTGTAGTCTTTCATGAGTCACTTTTTCTATGTGCCTGAACCACCTAACCATTCTTTTCTTCATTTTTCAATAACACTGTCGTGTAACCCTGCTACACTGCGTATCTCTTCATTGCTTATCCTGGTGCAATGGTGCAGTCCTGGTGCAATCATATTTTTTTTAAATGTCTGTTCTGTGGAATTAATTACTAATATTCTATGAATTAGTCACGGATTCGCTTAAAATGTAGTAAGAAATTGAAATTTACCAATCACAATGATTTAGAGAGCTATGTGATTTGTTAGTTTGAAATACAATTATGTTTTACATTGCATAGCGACGCAGTGCAATGTATATTTGTCTCACTTTGTAACGTTGTAACTGGGACAATATTTTACTTAGATTAGTACTAAGGTAACCTATTTACCTTTTTTGTATTATAATATCATTGCATAAATATAGGTCGATATTTTAGGGGACCTGATATCGATGTTAAGACATCGATGTTTTCGCGCTCTACATCGATATTTCGATAACGTCAATGAAAATCATTCATTCCTAGCAAGTCGTCAAGTCGGCCAAGGGATAGGGCTTCTTAGTTGTTATACTCAAAGTACTTAGCTAGTTTAAAGCCGTTGGGCTAATAATCTGTCATTATACAGTTCTGCTTTACCATCTGTAAGTTCAAATGGGTACTGCTGACAGTGAGGTCTTGTATCTAATAATGGTGGCATCGAGATATACTTTCTTTGAGTTTTGATACTCTGTGCACTCTGCAAATTAAATGGCGTGAAGATTGAATTTGATTGATTTTGAAGTAATGAAATAAATAGGAACAAATTAATATTGCAAAAAACTACAACAATATTATTACAGGAGTTGTAAATATATAACAGGAAGTACATGTACATACACATTAAGGCAAGGCTAGGTACATAAACAACATAACTTTACTATATTGAAGTTTCAGTATTACTAAGTACTCCCGCAATTTTGTCGTGTGCTACGAATAATACAAAATTTCAGCACAAGTTGGCGTTGGCGATAATGTATTATTATTTGCATGTTGCAGAAGGTTCATTAAATTGTTCGTGCCAGTTATTGAGAAACGATGATAATTCTGAAGCCAAGACTAATTCAGTGCTTTCTTAAATAAGCCATTGGAGGATCAATGACCCACATAAAAAAATGAACCAAGGCAATTTTCATATACTTATTACTGTAATAGATAGTTATGCTCTTCATTAAGTAATGCAAACACAGGCAATTTTTGCAGAAAAAGGTTCGAGATTTGCGCACACAAGCTTACTTTACCGAGCCAAAAAGTGCTTAGGTCTTGAAAACGTGCTGAATGAGATAAAAGGCTGGAAAGTGTAGGAAGATTACTTTCAATTTCTTCAACGTTTTTGTATAATTGAGTAACATTTTCTTTGATGTATTGATTTAATAATTTCTGTAGATGGTTTTGAAGTTGTGATTTAATTTGATATTAAATGTTTCTGTATTACTAGAGGTAATGAAATATAATTCATTAGGCCTTTTTATCTCAACCTTATCACATTATAAAATTAAATATCTATTGATATTATGTACTAGTAATAATCAGCTGCGTACGGGTATTTAGGGAGCCTATATCCTTGCCGCGGCTATGAAATAAATTTTCGTCACGTTAATTTTAGGGATCCTTAAATGGGCATGGGTTGAACTTTAAAACGATTTTGATAAACATGATGTTATTTGTATTGAAAAATGTTTATCCCCAAATAACTGTAATTTGTCCAAAAAAATCGTCCTCATAAAAATCTCCATCTACTATATCACCCTTATTATTAAAAAAAAAACCGCCCTATAGCGACTTGTACTCGCGTACTGAGTGTTCCGTAGCACTATACAATGTATTCGTATCAATATGTGTTTACCGATAAAATATAAGTCGGATTCAAAAACAACTTTGCAGTTGAAAGATACATTTTCGCATATTCTCAAATGGCAAATGTAAGTTTGTAATGGCAAACAACGATTTTTGGATTTTTTCTTTTGCTTGTGCTCCTTGTCAAATTTCATGATTCTACGTCAACGGGTCAACTTGCGACTCGTCAAAGTGTCAAAGCAAAAGTCATAAATAACCGTATTTTTTGATTGCGTCTACTTAAAAGCTTAATTTTTTTACATCTCCAAGGAACCGCAGACGAGTATTTGGTATTAATTTCAACTTAGTGTATCCACGCGTTCCTGAGAAAAATGGTCTTGACAGACAGACCACCGGACAATGAAGTTATCCTATAAGGGTTCCTTTTTCCTTTTGAGGTAGGAAACCCTAAAAACGATAAAACATTCGTTCGTTTATTTTTAGTAGAGCATAATATAATTTTTTACGCCAGTAACCTGAGTTTTTAATTTCCATATACATAATAGTTTTACACTTTATCCATTTAGGCTCTAAAGGGATAATGGGAGTGAACGACTAAAAACTAAATTCTCTGAAATTTAGGAGATGATTTTCAAAAATCCATTCTTAGGTGAGCACTACATGTGCTTCGATCACATATTATGAAAACAAGATACACAATCAACCTTCCAAAAACGTTTGACCCAAATGTTCGAACATTTATTTAGTAGTAATTGAAAACGCTAACAACAAACATGTCAAAGTTTTCCTTCAAAACTCAGACCTTTGAAAATTGTGAAATCACGTAGAACGCTAAAAAAGAACGAGTTTCTAATTTTCGGTAGATAAATTTAATAATTTTATTTACGTGTTTATTATTTCGTTATAATAATAACATTACATAGCTAATGTAAGTGTATGCGATGAGTAGTGACATTTCTTTCTGTATCGTTCTAGAATTAAAACAACTACATATATTTTTAACATATAAAGAATTTTCATATATAGGTTGATGAAGAATAATTTATACTTACTATGTTTTTAAGCTTTACAGGATTTAATCTTTTATCAAAAAATATATTCACACTATCTACTACGCAGAAGAGATACGCAATATGACAGGGTTGTCAAAGTCAAAGTCAAATCAATTTATTCAAGTAAACCCAATTAGGTACATGGTATTTTTGAACGTCAAATCTACTTTAGTTCGGTTCGAATAGAAAACCTGGACACTGAGAAGAACCGACAAGAAACTCAGTCAGGTATCATTTTTTCAACTTCATTTTACAAAAGGTTTATTAAAATACAATATTTTCATTAAGCCAGTAAACGCATGTGCAGAGAACATCATTTCCAGACTATTGTTTTATCTTCAATGAAATCGTTTATTTTATAGTATGATTGTCAATGTACGTTTTATAACCAATCTAAATTTATTCTCTGTTGAGTAATTTCTTGAGGAACTTTATTATAAAAACGAATGCAGTTACCTAACAATGAAACATTTGACTTATGTAATTTAAATTTTGGAATAACCAATTTATTACGACCTCGGGTTTCCATACCATTCATATCGCCATTCTTTTTAAACTGATCTATATTTTTTCTCGTATACATAATAATTTCAAAGATGTATAAGGAGGGCAAGGTGAGGACATTAATGTCTTTAAAACGATCTTTAAGCGATTCTCGTGCATTCATCCTGTAGATGGCACGTATTGCTCTTTTTTGTAAAATGAAAATGGAGTTAATATGCGCCGCTGATCCCCACAGCAGAAGGCCGTAGGACATTAAACTGTGAAAATATGCAAAGTACACCAACCTTGCCGTATCCACATCTGTCATTTGCCTAATGCGTCTAATTGCATATACCGCAGAACCGAGCTTACTAGCCCATGCCCCGATATGGTCCGCCCACTGTAACTTGTTATCTACTGTTAAACCCAGAAAACTGGCCGACTTAACGAATTCTAATTGTTTCCCACCCAGTTCTATTTTATCATGGATTCTGGGTACATTAGAAAGGTTGCGCGACAGTGTTATTGTAAAAATGAAAAAATAATGCTTAAGAGGTTCGGGCACAAGAAAGGATGAATGATGAAAGACTGACGAAGAAAATCTTCATAGCGAAAGCGAGTGGTAAAAGAAGCCAAGACAGACCAAGGCTGACTTACGAAAATCAAATAGCCAAAGTGTTAACTGACGGAAATGTCAAAACCTAGGAAAAAATGTGTGAAGAGAATGATGAGATTTGAGGAAGCGAAATGTAATGTAAGGACTGCGAAGCTTGGCGCTCCATCCTCTCTATCTACCCCATAAGGGATACAGCGTGAAGATGTATGTTACATAGCTCCTTTTTATTAAATTCATAATTATATTTTTCAAATGCTTGTCTCTTTCACATAACAGATCAAAATGACGTAAATAGCGATGAAAATATATTATCATGTGAATTATACTTTAAGCAAGAACCGTAAAATTTCAATTTAAATATTTTTTAACCGACTTCAAAAAAAGAAAGAGGTTCTCAATTCGTCTGTATATTGTTTTTTTTTGTTTGTTTTTGTATGTTTGTTACCTCATAACTCCGTCATTTATGAACCGATTTCGAAAATTCTTCCGTTTAGTAGGTAATACTTCAGAAATGGTCCCATTTAAATTTCACCGATATCGGAGCTTGGACTTCGAAGATACACTAGATAACACGACCTGGTTATAACCTTTACTTATATTGACGATTCTTTTGTATATCGTTGCGCTCCGGAATTAGAATGAAGTTAATTGCAGACCTGCCCTAGATATTTATTTAGGTCAAGACCACTCAAAAGGGAGAAATAAAAAATTTTTATTAAAAAAAATTAAACCGCCTTCAAAAACACTGAAAAGTATAAAAAACTATCCTTTACTAATCAAAACTCAAGTACAATTAAAATAACTTTATAAATACGATACACATACCTATATAATTCAATTTGACAGTTACTGAAGTCGGTGCCAAGCCCACCAAACTAATAGATTTTATGTTGTTGCACATTGATTTGGCACCGACTTCAATAACTGTCAAATTTAATTATATAGGTATGTGTATCGTATTTATAAAGTTATTTTAATTGTACTTGAGTTTTGATTAGTACAGGATAGTTATTTTATACTTTTCAGTGTTTTTGAAGGCGGTTTAATTTTTTATAGTATAATATTGTACGATATTAGAAATATATGTACTTCAATTTGGACAATAATTTGTTTAGATTTTACAGGATTTTACAGAAAATAGTGATTCTAGTTTTTTTATTTGTGATAGAAGCACATGATACATGTCATGATACTATATTTCACACAGGTTAGACTGAAAATTTTCCCTTCATGGAGCAAATTGCTAATTAACTGAAATCGCACACAGGTATGTGGTATATTTAAAAGAAATAGGTAGGTAGGTACTTGATTCTACTTTATTCTATATAGGAAATGTTTCCTCTTTAAGTTTATAACTGCATAATTAATAACAATAATTAATTTTTAAGATAATTTCTTAATATTACAATACGTAAACAGTTTTTTTATGTATTGAGAGTTTTATTTATTTGCTTAGATATTTTAATCGACATGTATTTTATTTTCCATTTCGATGACGTTACAAGTAACTTTTCAGGTCTACAGTTTTTATTTTTCTTGTATTAAATTTTAGTGAATTGCATGTATCTTCTTCTTCAATATAACAAAGATATTAGAAAAAGATTTTTCTAATATGGATGGATATATTTTATAATCGATTGAGAAAATATTGTAACTGACCTCTTTGACCTTTAAAATTAATAAAACATTACACTGTTCCATAGGAAATTTAGTTTCGCAGTGTAATAACTAAGCCTAAGTTGTTAGATGTCAGGCATGGGTCAAACAAAATTTTGCGGATACCCGGCGGTGGTCGTCGACCTAGTTACTGGAATGTTTGGACTCAGTTGCCATAGCGCAGCCTGACTTCCATCGTAAAATTTAATTTCAGTTGAGTGTTAGCAATGGATTTGAGACTTTTTATATAACTATATATGGTTAGTATAAAGTATTTTATACACAACACGAATTATAATACCTACTTATTTAACTTACAGTATGGATACAGCGTGAAGATATGTATGTATGTATTTAACTTAATTTTAAGATAATGTTTAGTTTTAAGTTCGTAAATATGAACGTTAAGAGATATAAAAACATAACATAACATAACTTCACGCTGTATCCCCAACGGGGTAGCCAGAGAGGACGGAGCGCCAGGAGTCGCGGTCCTTACACACCTCTTTCGCTTCCTCAAATCTCATCATTCTCCTCACACATTTTCGCCTAGGTATGCGAGTGCTTTTGAGATTTCCGTCTGCTAACACTCTGGCTATTTGATCTTCATAAGTCAGCCTTGGTCTTCCTTGGCTTCTTTTACCACTCACTTTCGCTCTGTATATTTTAGAGAGATAAGAGTTAAGAGATATATTATGTACTAATAATCTTTATTAATAAAAATGCAATAAAGATAATTTTAACTGAATTATACCTAATGAAATCAATGTATATATTCAATTAGAAATAAACCGATTTAGATACTGTTACTAATTATTAATTATGAAAAAGGCTTCAGGAATATAAGTCACTTTATAAGCGATTTAATCAAAAAAGCACTTAAAAACATATATGTGCTTTAACCGTTAGGTTGTCTGGAATACATTGCTCTTTAGTCAAAATATAACTTTTGGCAACCCCGAGGTTTCCAATAGGGGGGTAACGCTTGTGGTCCCCGTTGTTGTGGCACTGCAAGAGTACTAGGGAGCCGTCTTTGCCCTCTCAAGACTTGCTTCAGCACAACGCAAGAGTGGCTCTGGATACGTTTCGCAGGAAATTCTAAGGGCACGGCAAGGATAACCACGACAACAGTTTCAGATGGTATACAGTTAAAAGCTTTACGTAACTGAGTTTCACCCCGGGGGCATCTTTTACAAGTATTTTCAAGGTTTTGTAAATGAAGTTAAGTTCCTTATTGCTTCTTACATTGTGTTACATGGGAGATGTTGTTATTTATTTAGCATTAATAAAAAATGAAATTAAATATACTGGTATGTACAAATGTTATTGCAAGAACACAAGAAAAATAATAGTCGAACAATATTGGACATATTTTCTGTGAGACATAAACCCATATATAAAAGAGACATGAATGTGTAATACACCATTCCATTTCTTGGTATACAAATTGAGTAAATTGTAGATACACATTTGACCGAATTTATTGCACCTGGGCACGTTATTTATTGTTATTGCAATACTTGAACGAAATAGAGGTATAATGATAAAATATCTGCTTCATTTGATGAGCTGTGTTCTTTTTTCTAGGCTATTTTCCGATAGAACTAATGTCATAACAAAAGGAATCGTACTCATTAGCCAGTAATAACTTCGTAACATTTCGGTACTAAAAGTGGGAAAAATTAGATTACCTACCTTTCACAGAATAAAACTAAGGTTGAATCACCCCATGCCTGTCGTAAGACACGACCACAGGCCTCCAGAATCGCGGCAGATTTGAGCGAGGCTCCGGTCGTTCATAACAGGTAATGGTAAGCAGGGCAACGGCACGTGTGATCCACCGTGCTGTAGTACTCTAAGGGTGCTAGGGGGCCACTTTGTATCCCTGAGACAGACATGCAGAAGCATGTCAGTCGCCAGGGTGACTCCAGTGCGTTCTGCAAGAGATCTTGGAGTTCCTGACATGTGACGAGAACTACCAATGCTGGAGTTTTCGTGTGTCATCTCCCTAAGTCTCACATAACCCAATCTCACCCTTGGGGAGCTGCAAACTAGGCGTCGCCATGAGCATCGGAAGGAATCTTGAACTATAGCAACGAATCGAATGATAGTCGTTGCTTCGAAAGAATGATTAGTGAATACATTCGGCTATCCTATGACATATAAACTTTTAAACTTTCGCGTTGCATTATAAAATAATTAAAACTGGGAATTAACGCGATTACCTTTTTTAGTTTGCTTCAGTTTGCTTGACACCACAGGCGATGCAACTCGGTCGAAACGTCAAGTTAAAATAAAAGATAATCGCGTTAATTTCCCGTTTTATATATTTTATCCCATGACAATACAAAATTTCATTCAAGATTTTGAATGCGATGCAAACCGCCCTGGCTTTACTTTTATTTTATAGTGATCGGAAAAAAAAATATGAAATACATACTTTTTTTAGAATTATTGTGTCAAGATCAACTTAGTATTATATTCTTCTTTTATTTATACAGGTACATCTCGTGACAAGTTTTTATGTCATATGAATTGTATAATGTAATAAATTCATGGGTTTGATTTAATTTAAAACTTATTTTCTTCATCTTAGATCATTTAATTATAAGTTTGTTTTTAAATAGTTTTTTTACTATTAATTTTTTCAGCTCGAAGCTTACTTGTGCCTAATGAAATACAGTTCCGGGTTTGATTTTGGAGTTTGCCTTCTCATAGACAGATTGAAAACTATTGCTAATGACGCCCATCTCGCCAAATTACACAGGTCATAGTATGGTACGGAAACGTACATATGTCCATCCATAGATATAAGTATGCTTGTTAAATTGCTTGAAGAAATAAAGCGTTTTACCAAACCATCTAATGTTAAAAGTCTGAAATTTGATGTGGTTATTATAAAATATATGCATTTATTTCACTATATTTATACTAGTAGTAGCTATTAGGGTTGGCGTCTTGTAGCCACAGTTAAAACGGAGACCACTATTAGTCGCGAATTGTGGGTTATAGTGAAAGTGTCATGAAGGAAATGATTTTTTCATGCAGGAAATGAGGACATTTTAGACAGCATTGTGGCTGTAACAGATTAAAAAAAAATTATTACTTATACCCACAGACATCATTTTACATTTAGTTGATGCGATAGATCTTTACATAGGCTTATAGTTAATGACGTCCACAGGTCTTTTTCCTTGCATTTTCTGCTAATGTCGATTTTGGTCATTTCTGACAAAGCTAAAAATTATTTTATATTAGAGAAATTGTAATTTATTTTTAAAAGTCAACTAACCGGAAAACGCTCTATATTCAATAAGTGTTTGAGGTTTAATTTGATAACGGGCTTCCTAAAATTCGCACCGTGAATTGCGATTTTGAACAGGTCTTCCGTAATAGATACTCCCAACGTTTTCGAAGTACCTAATTGATTAATTGCTCTTAATTCATTTTGTAACGGGGACCATGAAATGATCGCTTCGAATAATTATTTAAAAGGGACATTTTACTTTTCTTTATTTATCTCATATCTTTTGTAACAAATAATTTCGATATGAAACTATGGAATCAAAACATTGAAGTTACTTTCACTTATTTTATTTACCACTTGTTGTTATTTAGTACACAAACATGTTCTTATTTCGTTTCAGTGTTTATTGTTCAAAAATAAAAACAAAATCTTTTTTTTAAACACGCTCTCCCACACCACAAAATTATTCGTCAACAGGTCAACAATAGTACGTAACGAGGTGAGGGCTGAATTATATTTATTTAAAGCGAGGTAAATATTTACGTAAGCCAATAGCCAACATTTAGCATACTTCATGTTGTTAAGTCATCTCTTTAACAGACACGTGAATTGCTGTGAATTGTTACAGAATATCAATCTGTCACCACTTTAGCACTGAACAAGTTTTGACAGTTATTTTTAAAATGACTTTCTACCGTTTCATTGTTAAGTCTCTTTTCTATTGTTTGCGTTTAGATAGACATCAAAATAACAAAAACAAACTTCTTGTTTTAATATAAGACTAGCTGTACCCGCGACTTCATCTGTATAGAAAATTTTGTCGTGTTATTCCCGAATTAGGTTAGTTTACATATAGTATATGTTTATAAGTACAAAGCTTGTTTTTGATAAAAAAGCCTACGTCTGCCTCCCTGGCACATCATTGAAACTTTGTATGAGCAATGCTAAACCGCTGAACCGATTATGATGAAATTTGGTATTGAAATAGTTTGACAACTGGGAACAGACAAAGGCCACTTTTTTATCAAAATCCTATCCCTACCTACCTTTTTTTTTTCATTTTGCTTTCAGGAAATGCTTTATGCAACCCGGTTCCGCCTAGGAGGTGTCGGGGGGATATGTGGGACTCCACGGCAGTAATAGGCAATGCACGTGCAATGTGCAGTGCACGGGTGCAATGCCGGTCCACCTACTATAACCTGAGGGCGTTCCTTAAGAACCATAATGCCGGGGCAACGGGGGTGCTTTCGCATTCTTCCGCGACCCCGGCAGCCAGCGGCCAGCACTATACCGCCAGCCACGTCTCGTTTGTAGGTGTGAGGATAACTCCCACCCCTAATACGTGAGAGACACGCGGGAACACCACGCGCGTCTTCTTGAGGCGTCTTTTTCAGAGGGGTAACTCTCCCCCGAAAGTCACCCCAAGCCTCCTGGTGGGCACTCCGCCGTACTGCAAAATATACTAGGCGATGTTCCCTTTGCTCACCCATCCGTCGCCTCTTCTTGTAGGGGTTATAGGAGCAGCCGGTATGGCTGCTGTTGTTCTCGTTTTGCCTAACGGGTTTGCCTCCGTGCAGGCTTTACTCCCCAGAATGTGGTCCGGCACCTTTTTGACGGCGACGCACAGCGTGCAATGCGGAGCGGCACTGCACGTCCCGACCTTGTGGCCGACCTGACCGCAGTGGAAACACTGTTCGCTGCGGTCTACCTCTGAGGAGCAGGCCTGCCTGTTATGGCACGACCTGCAAATACCTGTAAGAATGAAGGCGTCTCGGCTCCAGAAGCACCGCGCTCGCCGAGACTCAGCCCGCCAATAACTCTCCTCTCTTCTCTCCTCCAATTTTCTGGTCGCCGCTACCGGGTAGCAAATCGATGTCGAGCCCCAGTCCGGGGTGCACTGAATCTCGCCGACCTTTATTTGGTCGACAGTGTAACCCCCATCCCTCATGATGGCAGCGAAGAGTTCGCTTGCCGTAACGAAATCATCCAGGCCGCATATGCGAAGCTCTAACGACTTGACCGGCCTGGAGATCCAGACCACATCCGGAACCAGTTGTTCTCGCAGCTTCGCTGCGAGTGAGTCCGCCTAATCACAGCGGACTCAGTGAGACCTGGAAGCTCCAATATACTGGCGCCAGTAGCGGTCTTTCTGTATCGCTTTTCGGCGATCCCGAGCGTACCGAGGTCGATCTTGTTGCGAGCCTCGGACAGTACCGCCACGTAGTTAACACTTTGTTTTGCCATCTCGGGCTGCACGGTCAAAACCACTGCCGAAGACTTCGGCACACGTGGCTTCGGCTTCCTCCTTTGCTTCTTTCTATGCTTCGCCGTATTTCCACCATAAGAGGTGACTTATTGGGGGAAAATGGAAGTCTCCCCGGGATTCTTCTTCTTTTTGCCCTTAGGGGCGCCACCGCTGTCAACCCCTCCGTGGAGGCAGGTTCCGGAGAAAGCGGGCGGGAGTGTTTAGAAGCCTCCACCCCAGACGATGCCGGAAGCCTACCCTTCCTCTTATCACTCTTACTTCTCCCTACACCATCGCCGAACACTGAAGCAGGCACGACGTCAGACACAACTGACGCAGGGCGAAACTGCATTGCTGGTAGGAACCGACCCTCCAGCGCTTCAAATTTTGCGTTTACCATGGCGCTCGCTTGTCTTATTATAGACTGCGCCAATCCCTCGAGCGTGGGTATATAGTGGTATCCGTTCCCACCGGATTTGATGAAGAAGGCTCTGGAATACTGGAGAGGCTACCTACTTCATTTGGAGCTCCGCCATTTGAAAACGGAGCTCCGACATTGCAATTTTCCGCCCACAGTCGTTTAGTCTACTCTGTAGAGGACCATCTCGTCAAGGTTTCTGTAGTGATTCTAAATGATGCAACCCTATAACATTTTTTGTATGTTATAATTTTAAAAGTTCTTTTCAGTTCTTCTTAGTGTTCAGTTTTCTTTTCGAACCGAACTAAAGTAGCTTTATCGTTGAAAAATACCTTGCGTTTGGGTTTATTTAAATAAATTGATTTGGCTTTGACTTTTAAAGTCCAATTCAAAATAATTAATTTTTAAATAAATTATGAGTTATTTCTGACGTCAAGTGTAACTATTATAACTGCTGAATTAATGATATAGTGGCACAAGTCAGACACATGAGTTACGAATGACATCAAACTTTTTCTAAGTGCTTGTCTACAAATTGGCCCTTTTTTATTTTTGTTTACAGTATATACCTAGCAGTAACGTCTGCTTTTTATTAATCTGTATTTAAACTATTACTTGGTTCTTTATAATATGTTGTACTTACAAGCGAGTCGGTTTTATTTTGGTTGCTTCACTTGTGAAGTACCTAAGCAACAAAGAGACTTAATCTCTTTATTATCAGTGTTTAAAAGATTTCATTTTAAGCAAAAAGTAACCTAGGCTAAGGCTTAGATTGCTTCACATTGGGTAATATTTACGTACAATTCTGTTGTAAAATTACGTAACATGATAATACCTTTATAACACAAGGCATTAGCTATAAGCATTCTAGTTCTGAAGTGATAATTTACATTTTAAATTTTTTAAAATATTAATTTAGTAAGTTCTATACACATTCGTATATGAATACTCTTTTTGGTTAGGTTATGTTAGGCTACTATTGTTACCAATAACATATGAGCCGAGTAAGCGAGCGAGCGTGCGACGGTAGCGGCCGGCGAAGCGCCAGATCATAATCCGTTTTTTCAGAACGCTTAATAAACTTACTAACTTATTAACACATATTATGAGCTTTCGTAATTAAACCCTCCTTACCAAAATGTTAATTACTTGTTGTCCCATCTCCCTACACTCCCTTAATCCTCTCTTATGCAGAAAGTACATTAAAGCGTTTGTACTTACATATTACATACCTACATATTACTTACATTTTATGTGTTTATAAGTTTGGTTTCAAAATGGATTTGAGTAAAATATGATAAATTATCTGCACGAATCCATTTTTATTCCATGCTACTACTGTCAAGTACTCAGATGCAAGATATTCATGTTGATACTGTGTCACTCAACATGTCGCGTACTTGTCAGTATTTTTGTTTATGAATGAGTAGAAACATATAGAAGTTGTCTACAAATAAAACCTTTTTTGTATAAAGGATAGAAGACTGTCAGTTATATGAATGAAACAGAACAACGATAACGATCAAATAACAATCCAATGTGCTTGGAAAAAGGAGCATTCCAAGAAAATTTAGATCGAGCGTTTGTAGAATTCTGAAGAAGGAAAGATTAAGCCGTTGGTTTAAGCTGCCTCAAATGCCTTCGGTTATAAATCTCAGGAACAGAAAAATGTATTCAATAACGGCGCATGTGTCGGCGAGAATTTGGAGTTAAGAATAATATTCCATCAAAGCTAGTTATTATTGAGCTAAGATAATACCTATTTGTATGAGAAATATCATTATACCTAATCTGTGTAGTCGTGTAAGAAGGGATTCTCAACCCTATTTTATATAATAGTTATTTAGTCTAGTGTAGTCTAGTGCGATAAGTTGGTTTTTACAAACGAGCAGACGAATGTAAGTTACCATAGTTACGAGTTTGTAAATACCAATTTCCGCATGCGTGTCATACAACGTTTTTCAACGCATTTGCGAGAAAATAGTACCTACCTACGATAGATAATGCAACAAACTTTTTTATTAGAACTCTTTTTAATAGCAAATTAGAAGTTATACAGATTGGTCACTACTCTTGGAAATTAATAATAAAATTTGAACAATTATTGAAATTCAGTGAAATTTGTTGCTTTGAAAGCTTAACTGAGTGACTGACATTATTAATTTCACACGTATTATGTTGAACAGGAGAATGTCGTGTAAACGTTGCGCCACAGAATTGACGGAGCTGTTCCCTCTCCCAGCCCTATCCGCGCAAGGGTCCCCCAGGGCTCCGTGCTCGCCTCCACCCCTTAACACGTTGTTTACCAACGATGTCCCTCGTGCCCACCAATAGAGCTAGCTCTCTTCGCGGACCGGTCTGTACTATAACAATAGGCAATTCTTCTATACATTCCGTCCCCTCCAAGCCGCGGCCGTTACCCTCGGGGAGTGGTTTCGGCACTAGAGGATCGAGGTTAATCCTGAAAACAGCGCCGCCGTCCTGTTAGGCGCAATTTTAACTCGCTCCCCTCCACCTCTATGTTCGGTAGTTCCATCCCTTGGGTCCGCCGCTGACCGCTCCATGTCTTTCGGGCCGCATATCAAGCGGATGCGCGACCGGGCGGCATTCACCTTCGGCAGACTCTATCCGCTCCTTTGCCCACGTAGTAAGATGTCCCTTCGTAATAAGGTGACTCTATACGAAACGTGTTCGATTTTTACCTACGCAGGCGTCGTATTCGCGTACGCCGTTAGGGCGCACCGCCTCCGGAGCACTGAGGTACGTGCGCAACGTAGACCTCCATCGCGATTCGAATCTATCTACCGTCAAAAAATCGTCTAAGCGCTACTTCGAGGTTGCTTCTCGCCACGCGAACGCGCTTATAGCGAACGCCGCGGATTACTGCCCTTCTGGAGTTCTCAAACGGGTCGTAGACGACCAAGAGATGAATTAACTGACCCGGACGATTACATTACAGTGGCGAACGACGCCCTGCACGCCCCAGATATACCAAAAATTAATGTGGCCTATAGTAAAATATAAGTAATTTAAGTATGCTTTATGTAGTTCTATACAGGTAAATGACCAAATTAACTATCAAATATAGCTACCTACTTACTAAATTAAGCATTGCCTAAACTATTATAGCAAATAAGTAAGAAAGTGTCTACAAAAAGATTTAAAGTAGAAAAGTTTTAAAAACGTACCTTAGTTACTAAATATTTTTCATCTAGCGTGATTAAGGTATTTTTCTACGTTAACTGCAGTGAATACATTTGATTTCTTGCTTGTATAGCCATCTGACTGTGTTTCAAAAATAAATGTAAATTTTATGTATTTCGTTAAATCGATGTCATTGTTGGTTTTTAGAGTGCATTTTAACATCGAATATATTGACCACATTGAGGACGGCTTATACTTCACACGTAATTCATTGAATAAGTCATCAAAACATTTTCAGAGAATGATTGAGTATTACTTCGAGTCGTCCGTGATATAAAATTATTGTAAATCATTAAATAGCGCTCTCGCGATTTTGGCGGCAAGAGACCATTTTCTGCAATTTGTGCCTCATTCAAGATATCAGGTGGAGTAGATTCCATACGAATATCGGATTCCTCGCTTGAACTCATACTACCGGTATTTTGTTCATAAATATTCGGAGTCTCAACAATCTTTGATGTTTCTAATATAAAAAGGGCGCGCATTTGCAAATGGCGCCACGTACTACATCTTTAGTCTCATCTTTTTTTTTAGTGTTAAAGTGAGACAAACATCTTGAGCCAAAGCGCTTCCAAGGAGGTTCGGTCATTCAGCCTATTTATTACCGTAATGTGAAACTCCTTGGTGAAATTCTTATATATTTTTATGGAAATTAAAAAAAAACCGTATGCGATAAAACAGGTACTTAGTTGAGAGTACCTATTTTACCGCACATTATACATATGGTGCGTAATTTTTAACTTTCGAACAATGTATACAGGCTTCGTAAATGCATATTTCGAGCAAATGTGTTAAAAAAAATGTGTTTATACACTCCTTAATTTTTTTCATATTACAATTTAAAAAACCCACTATTTTAACATTTATTTGTTAATTACAAGCTTCATTATTATATATAAATTAAAACTTTGGTTTTCATTTCTAAAGATTATATTAAATGAGTAATATGATTATAAAATTGTGTTAATGTGATATTTGCGTCTGCATGTTCTGAATCAGTGGGTCGATTTCATATTTAGTTTTTGCCAGAGCTGCCGTCTAGCCGTAAGGCTTCGAATGGATTTTCTTAGATTGTCCGACCATATAGGCCCTCTTATGATCTCTGTAGCCCTCCTAGGAAGGCGCATCCCACTGATTGGGAAATCCTACGTTAAAGCAAAATAAACAACGTAGATACTAGAGGTAAATAGCTACTGTAGGTTCAAGCTATTCACAATTTATACAAGAATAGATCTATAAATTGTAAAACTGTCTTTCACATTACCTTTTTATTAAATTTGTTAATTAATTTAGAATACGAACTTTTGTATTGTAAACTTACATTTATTACTTGGTATTTCAATGATTTAATTTATACTATTACACCTAAATCATTTTCAAATACACGTCAATAGCATAGGTATATGCAACTGTAATAGGAAGATTCCCACGCCACTTGGAATAAATTGAGAATGAAAGTGCAACAGAATTACACTTTTACTACTGTGCTTTTACGCTACTCTCAGTGTTAAATATATTTGAACTTACAGAAAGTAAACTCGGTTAAAGATGGTAATGGGTTGCCACAAATAGCTTATATTTAATAAGCCTTAACGAACTTCTCAAATGATTTTCATAAAGCTCGTAGGTACTGTTATATACGACGTCAACAGCGAGACGTTAACTATTATAAATCTCGGTAGCAGGTAAACTGTACGGTCACATGTATTAACAACCTTACACCGACGTCTATTTCAAATTTATTAGAGGTTCAACTGAAATAAAGATTTATTCACTGTACAAGGACAAAATGTGTTTGTTAATGTTTAAAAAAAACATCGAATCGTTTTTTTTATAATGATCATAGCTTTTTAAACAAGGTCATTAATTGTCACACAAAAAATACAATATTTGACTTGAAAATTATGTACTGATTAAGGGACCGTAAAAAGAGAATTCAAGACGACATTTCCTGAAAACTGTCCCTCCACGCCAACCATCATTCCGCACTGTGTGATTCCACCCTTTTCCTTGCACAGTATCGAATAGTTTCTCTAGACGCGTGACACATGTTGTCACCCGAGAACCACCGCTCACTACAACCATTCAGATTGTAGTGCATATTATTGTGAGTTCAATTGATATCAATTAATTCAAACTACTTTGTATAAATCTCTACTGCAAATGTGTCTATCATACATAAAGCTTACTTCATAACTAATGACGAAGAATAAAAATGTGCAACAGAATTAGTAAATCAAATTACAGCTCTTCATATTTAAAATTAATTAACTAAAAAAACTAATTTCGGACTTAACTTATATACAATTTAAAATAAGTATAATAGTTTCCACCATATAATAAATAATGAACCTATTTACATTATCTATCGAAAGTTGTAAAATTTATTGTATAGATTCAGGTAAAGATTCAAGTGTTACCTTGCGGAAATCTATTTCACATGACGAATTCCTATAATTTTTAGAAATTTTCCGCTCAAAACTCCAAAATCGACACGTGTTTCGCCTTTCAACGAAGCATCCTCAGGATATTCCAGAGCTCAGACTCAGTCCGCTTCGGTTTGCTTCAAAGCAGATTCAGTACTGGTTAGCTGACCGAGTCGGTATTCTAGAATATCCTGAGGATGCTTCGTTGAGAGACGAAACACGAGTCGATTGGTGTTCGTTAAATTAAATAACGAGTAAAAATATTGTTCAGAAATTTCTTTCTCCAGCGCATTTTTCTCCCGTCTTCCATGTTGATTATTGTTTCTCCAAAAAGAGTGAGTGTATGCGTGAGTGAATGTTTTGAAATTATCGGAAAATGATTTTTTTAGGAAGAAAATGTTACTAAATACTCACAAGACACTGCGACAAGACCTATGGTTTTGGAAATAATGCCAAAATGGCGGACAAATTTTCTTAGAAAACGTACAAAGGCGGAAGGGAAGTCAATTGAGCAATTAAAAATACAGTGAATGGTAAAAAATAGTGCAACGTACGTACAAAAGTCAAAAAAGTCAAAAGTCAAATCAATTTATTCAAGTAAACCCAAATGCAAGGTATTTTTGAACGTCAAATCTACTTTAGTTTTCTTACACTTTTCTTAACCTAGTTTTTTGTAGGTAGACATTTTTTATTCCGCTAAAAGCGGGCTGTTGATAGTCTTGAAGCGAATCGCTGAATGTTTAAAAAATTTTTTTTATTAACGTGTAATGTATTCTCCCACTCCATCCTCCTTTTTTGAATGTTACTGAATTTATGTGAATGTTATCTAAGCAGTGGAAACACCGACAGTATATCAGTTATTTTTGTTGTCGAAGTGCAAATTCCTAATTTTAATTTTTTAGATTACTTTTACATTTCCTTTCTATCAACACTTTATTAGTATTACATTATATTATATTATTTGTTATATTATATTGTATTGTACTGCATTGCATTGCATTGCACTGCACTGCACTGCACTACATTGTATTGTATTGTATTATCTTAATTTATTATATTAATCTTTAGTAATTTTTGTTTTGTTTTGGGGCTTTATTTAGCAGCTGTTGCTATAAATGACGTTTTCTTTAATCGTTATTTTACCTTATTTTTACTTATTTCCAGTCACAGAATATTCGAGTATATATTATAGTTTATTTAATATTTTGTTGATATTAATGAGGCTGTTGTACCATAATTGTGTTCAGCTTTTGACACGATCTATTACTGCAATTATATTTTAAACTTAAAGAAGAAATGGTACAAGGTCCAACAAAGAAGATAACAATGATCAAACAGTGTTTAGAAACAGTTTTAATGAATGAAAGGGTTCCAATAATTTCAATGTTTATGTCTAGAGAAGGAAGTGAGCTTAATTAATTGCTGTTCCTAATTTTATTAAAATAACTTCCACAGAGCAGCGGCGGTAAAAGTTTTTACGACTGTTTCTGAGCATTTCCATATTTCTGTAATAAGTTTCGTCATCCAAAATGTCAAACATTTGTTGGTTGCGATCGAATCATCTTCATTTTCAATTACATCGCTAATATAACAATAAGAAGCTGTTAAACGTTTGCAGCTTGACAGATATGTCACTCTGATTCTCTTATACATCAAACCATTGTCTTTGTTAACAATGGTTCGTTAGAGTTGACATGGTTTGCGAAATTTCTCTTGAGATTATATATGATTCCGCCAAATGCTTCAGCATCTAGTTAATCCGAATGACATTGCATTAAATTCGGGTTTAATTTTGAGATTTGGTTGCGTTGTGTATTGATAGAGACGTACCTGCTATTACCATGCTACGAATCATTTTCAAGGTATTTAAGATATACAATTTTTCATTCCATTTATTGTTACATACATATCCTCACGCTGTATCCCTAACGAAATAGTCAGAAGGGTATGCGAGTGCTTTTGACATTTCCGTTATAATAACAGTAACACTCTGGCTATTTGAACTTTGTAACGTTCGTTCGATCGTTCGTTGGTGGACATATTTACATGAAAGTTAATGTTGTGTATGAATAATATAATATTGCATAGTGTTATGTATTGTACTTTGCGAAAATCCATATTCCATGTGATGAATACATATAATATTTCAACTTGTTTGCGTTACATGTTATGTCTCATTAAAGCATACTCAAGAAGTTCCAAAGATCAAATATGTCAAATATGATCAAATAGCGGAAGATATCTAAACATTATAAGAGTTCTTTACATAAAAGTTAGTATACATAAACGATATCATGGAAACTATTGTACTTGGTAACGAGTAGAGTTTTCTTTGAAATACAGTACTGGCCTTTGTAAGTAACTTTGTTTTCGAGTCGTTGAGCAAAAATGTAGTGTAGCGTTTATGCTAATTAAAACCTTAAGGACGTAACTATGCTACCGTTTAAATAAAAGTGCTTGAGATTGTATAGAAATCAAAATTATACATACATACATATGTATCATATATATATCGTCACGCTGTATCCCTAACGGGGTAGTCAGAGACGACGGAGCACTAAGCGTCGCGGTTCTTACATACTTGTTTCGCTACCTCAAATCTCATCATTCTCCTCACACATTTTCGCCTTGGTATGCGAGAGCTTTTGACATTTCCATCTGCTAACACTCTGGCTATTTGATCTTCATAAGTCAGCCTTGGTATTCCTTGGCTAAAGTTATAAAATGTTAATGTAGAAAAAAGCTTCTTCTGTTTGAAGAACTTAAGTTAAAAAAATTTTTTTTGAATTCTTTCAAAAAAAGCTTAGCAGTTTTTGCGGAAGTGTTAGAAAGAAAAGTTTCTGAACAAAGATGTGTCCCGTGCCTGCAAAATTGAAGTTTTATCTAACAAACGCTAAGTGTCTACGGCGACATTAAAAGGATTGTCGTGTTACTAGACGTAATTTAAAAACGGTTACGTTCAGACATTTAAAACGCAGGCGAGATTGAGTACATCCTTTTTCAGCTTCTAAAACAGCTCCTATAATGCCTATTTATATTTGGCGAAACATTGCTTTAAGAATCAAAATTGACGGAAAATGAAGGGGTGCTTAACAAAGCATCCTCGCTGAAAGATTATTATGAAACGAAGCAAGCAGTACAAAAGAGCTGAAACTTATTGAGAATGACTGATATAAGTATACTCGTAAACACTCGTCTGCTTACATGTTTGTATTTTAAAGAAAAAGTGTTCGTTCATTCGTTCCAGGCAATTTCAAATCTGTGATAGATTTCGAAGATACTATCAAATTAGTATCTTCGAAATAAAAAGACATGTCTCGACTGATTGATATATTTCACTATCTTTGTGATTTGTTCGATTTCATTACGATATTCTTGAAAGTTTAAGCCTATGTAAGAAGTGTACCTACTGTTCAATTTTTTTTTAAAAATATTTAACATGATTTAAACAAAATCACTATAATAAAAACACAATAACACGTTGTACATAGTGCGAATTGGACATGGAATAACGAATGTCGCTAGGAAAGCATTGTAATAACCTATCTCAATAAATATTATAGCTCTGAATCAAACACTGTAATTGTATACAAATCACAAATCTTTATATCCAGAGTTCAACCAAGTTTTGACTTTATGTGATTGTGAAATCCAATACAGACAAGCTTTCATCTTTCAATTTTAGTCAGCCATTAATTTGGCACGCTTTGCTGCATCCGCGGTCCCCGTTTGCGTTTTAATCGAATTCCCGACGGTCGAGGGACGCTGTCGTCCATGACGAACGCCTCGATACGAGACGTGAGCGCTCACTTTGGCACTTATTCGTACCTATGTCAGAATCTGCTCGTGAAAATCTACAGTATTTTTGAAACGATTGTATTTTTTAGGCACTAAACCATTCGCAGGAGTGAAGTGTGTTCTGAAAGTCATGTCCTCTTTGAAAGGACAGGATAATGGAGATGTGATTGATTATTTTCTATCTCGGAACTGTAAGCAAACGCTTTTCATGCTATTGCGTGCAGTTTTGTGTATTTAAAAGAAATGCGTTTAGTAATATTTTTGAAAAATATACCTTAATTTTTATTTAACACTGAATGTGGTATTAACCATATTCCCTCAGCAATAGAATTACATATACGAATAAATACATAAACAGGCCAATACGTTATCAGATTATTTTTGGAAAAACCCAATATGATAACATATTTATATATTTACTCGTATTACATACAACTTGAAGCGGCGCGGCATAAATATGGGACTCATGCTAATTTTCTACTTTTTAGTTATTAATAAACGATGAATTCTTATAATATTTAGTTATTTTCTGCCAAAAATTTCTAAACTAATCGACACTTGTTTCGCCTCTCAACGAATCATCCCAAATAGTTACTAGCGACTGTAGCGAAAACCATCAGACATATCTAATACATGTACTCCTTGCGCAACAGTAAAAGGCCTTACTCACGGTGCAATCTGACTAGCAATTTGTTGCTGCAATCTATTGCAAGGCAATAAATTGTACATAAATAATTGGTGCCATTATTACACATAGGCGCGTATTACATATAGGCGCGTGTATACGTTGTGGCACTTGTTCGCAAAATGAAATTGCAATTGCGGTTGCTAAAGTGAGTAGAGCAAAGACAACTGTGACTGCAACAAATTGCACTGTAAATAAGCAGGTTGCAGATCGCATGCAACTTATGGCAAATCGCATCGTCCGCGCCCACAACCAACTAATTGCTGTAACAAGTTGCAACGTGTATAATACGGTTGCATGCAATTTGGGCTCAGTCGCAGCCGTATCGTTCACGGAATACCTATACAGACTACTTATCTATTTCACCGTTGGTGCCACAAAAATATACAGCAAAGAATAATTTGTACGGACAAAAATTTTAAAAGCTTACAGAGATTCGCTACATTTACCCAAAAAAGATACCCAAAATATTTTTTTCTTACTCTTAGGTGGTTCGATTGATGGAAGCAACGACAAATTACTAGACTCGCTTTTTGAAATTTAGACAATATTGGTTCATTGGTGACATTATTATTATTATTAGGCAAATGTACACGTTGTGGCGCTTGTTCGCAGAATAAAATTGCAATCGCGGTTGCTAAAGTGAGTAGAGCAACGGCAACTGCGACTGCAACAAATTGCAGCAACAAATCGCTAGTCAGATTGCGCCGTGAGTAGAGCCTTTAAGACGTTTGTAATTAATGCAACTATGTCAGTCATCTATTTTCAATAATCGTATCGTAAACAAGTTGCTTATCTTCGATGATAATATTAATCATTGATTGTGCCACAAGCGGTTCCAGTAGCAACAGATAGTTAATTTGAGTGAAATGATAATGAAGCATCAGTATAATGGTCCCTCACACAACGTGTCAGTAACAAATGATTCAGAGATTGATCGCTTGTTTATGATGTAGAAGATTTGAGTATAAATTATGGGTATAATTATGGGTATAAATTTGAAAATAATTACCTATTCAATTTATTTTTCTTATTATGGATTCCATTTATAAACCATTAGTGTATCTATATTTATTCATGATTTCATAGTGGACTTCAGTCATTACATATTATAAAATCTCCGAAATGACTGTACCGATTTTGTCGTTATTTTCATCGACAGGTAGATAATTTTTCAGAGACTAATATAGGCTGCTTTTTATACTGAAAAAGTTCTAAATTTAACGTGGATGAATCCGCGAGGTATAGATATGTAAAAATGATTCGGTAATTGTTCTTAATAAAAAGAGAGTGGCAAACATAGCGTTTCTGCGTGTTTCTGGTGAGCGAAGTCAGATTGCTAGCATATCGTAATTATCCTGAAATATGATCACATTGACGTATGATTCGAAACTAATCGCTAAGTTTGTACAGGCTAAGAAGAGTACCTCATTTAATAAAACCAGACGTCGAGCCAACTTAACCGAAACTATCTCTTTTGGTGTAGATGGAAGTCATAGTTTAGATTTTATCTGTTAGTTGATAAAATAGAAGGTTAGTATTGTAACATAATCAAAAATATAACAATACTAACCTCTAGTGCAATATTTATTGTAATAACAGAACAGAAACTGAAAAAAAAGTGGTATCCGTCTTAGATGGAATTACTACCGTAAAAGAAGAATGTTGAACAAGGTATGAATTCCGTTGTAAAATTTTTGTTCAGACGACAAATTCCGCCAAGTTCAGTTGCTTCGTGATCGTTAATTTTAATAAACGGCGAAAGTTATCAACCGCCCCTATAGAGAACGACCAAATTGAAACAACAGCCTTTTGCGAATGTGTTTGTAAGGAAAGTTATTTGTTTGGCTTCGTTTGTTTTCGAGAGTCAAGCTAATTGTTTATATCATATAAATATTTAATTGTTTTATGCAGTCATTAAAAGAATTTATCAAAAAATATGAGTTAGTGTAGTCTAATGTCACAGACAAATGTTCATTTAGTGTTGACATATTGTTGAATGCAAAGTATACGTAACTTCAATGGTCGTCGAATCGTCGTCTATATAACACCAGCAAACAATTAAAATCAGTGATAAAACTAAAATAATATCCTAATATGTTAGAATTAATTTCAAGTGTGACAATTATTTTAAGTGTAATAATTATGCAGACTTAAACGGGTTACAAAAGTTCTTACTTCGCCACCGATTAATTTATATAATTTTTATGTGGTATGAATTATGAACGCATATAGTACATCATATTAATATTTAGGTCATTCACATACATCTACATATGTTTACACAATATTTAAAATGGATATTAAATTGAGAAATAATTGAATTCAATGAACCCTAAGTTATTTGCACATTTTATTACTATGCTTAATATGCCATCATCATTCGAGTAAATTTATTGAATATTTACATACCTACCTACATACTTTACGCTGTATCCCTTAAATAATATAATAAATAAGAATAATAAATCTAATTTATTACCTTTGTAACAAATTATGTATTTTTATCACATATGTGTAGGTGAGTGTAAAGATATTGTGGACATCTTTTTAACTCTTCGCTTTAATATTTTGAAAAATATTGTCACTTAGATGTTGACTTGTTTAAAAGATTTGATAAAAATCTTTCTTCACAAATTAGTTGAACTGTTTTGCGAAAATAAGACATACCAAGAACAACACAAAAATCTTAAGTGGAAAATGAGCATCTGCTGTAACAATAGTTCTCTAAGTTACTTGAAATAGAAGGAGGCCCTTCCAAAGTTTTTATACAAGCCCAAACTAAAGGAAACTCCCTTTTGTTTTAACTTCAAAAGACCAGTTTGTAAACAGGCTCGTACAACGATTCCGAAATATCGAATTTTAACATAATTAAAATACATACCTTCAGTAATTTTATAATACCAAATCGTATGATATTCCTCAAAAACTTTAAATCTGTGTTCGAAGTAAACATCTAACGAAATTCAGAACGAAACGAAAAAACGAAAATCGTTATTCTTGAAGTAGCTACCTCAGTTAAATCTCAGTTCTATTTCACAAATTTATAATCTGAACCAGTTTTATTAAATAAAATATACAGGGTGTATCTGAAAACGGGACAGTTACTTTAATGGATGAAAGGGCATAACTTTAATATGTAGTTACAAAAAGAATTATCGAAAAAAACGTATTACCGTTTAAGAGTTGTGACCGTTTTAATTTTCAAGTGTAATCCCCACCATTTCTCGTAAAATTGGGTTGATCGTGTACAGTTACAGATTTTAAATCTTACGTATTTTTTATTTTGTAATAATTTCATCCGTTACTGAAATACAGCCTGAAAACCCCCATTGGAGTATACGCATTATTTTCGAAAATGGTTATGGTATGATATTTTTGAAAAAATGACTGAGTTAACGAAAACGCGCGAAGGTATTACGATATAGTATTTTGTACATCACACAAAAGTACATTTCAAAAACTGTACCAAAGAGAGGGACATGAAAAATATATAAAAAAATGCTTGATACTTTTAGTGTTTGGGGCTTTTCAAACAAGCAGCTGTTTATTGTAGAGAATAACATTGTACATTCCCGGCTTATATTCCCGTTATACTACTCAAAACTGACATTCGACAGCTATGACAAGCAGCTGTTTGATATGTCACCCCTTGCCGCATATTCTGCCTTGATGTTAGGATGAATTCTAATCGAAAATTTTGTAATTTTATGTTATGAGAACTTACTTTTAACATTATATGTTTGTTAGAATATATTTCAATCAAAAGATTGAACAATGGAGATTATTTTTAGCGCTCTCAGCTTATTAGCCCGTTGTTTGAAACACTTCGAAATACCGAAATCCAAGCCTATACATTTTTTTTCTAAATACGTATCCATACACCGAATTATTTAATTTTCTTTTATGACAGAGTAATTATAACGTTTAGTGTTAGTAAAACTGACTATAATAAGTAAAAATATCTCTAAATGATACTAAATATTTATTTAGAAATTCCCGACATAAAAAATAAACTTTACTTAATTTAATTGGTTCTGAAGATTGGATGGAGAGTGATTGAAAGTTTGACAAATTTGGACCACAATCCAATAGGCTTCAGTATGGAGATAGAGAAGTGTAAGGGTATGAAAGTGAAAAGGACTACAAGGTTATATAATACTGGAAAGGGAAACTGACAGATTATGAATACAAGAAAGATGGATGAATCAGAGCTAACGGATGTGGATGGTACGGAAGAAATCGAAAGGATAGCCAGGAGGTACGTAGAGATTATAACAGAAGTAAATGAAAGTACAATACTTAAATAGAGTAAAAGAGAAGTACTTACCGTTCCGTGGTGGTCCAATGATTTGAAAGAAATGAAAAAGTGCGTGGTGAAGGATAGACGGCGAATTAAGAATGCTACATCCGTCTGTAGGAAGTATGTTCTTGATGCGTATCTGAAAGAAAAGGAAAAGTAAGAGTTAGCGGTTAAAAATGCAATAACCAAGAGTTGGAAGGACTTTTGTGGAAGGGAAAATAGGTGAAGTGTCTGGGAAGGTATCTATAGGGTTATAAAATGGACAGAGACTAGAAGAAAGATTTATTTTTGGTAAAGTATGGTAAGATTTTAAATTCCACCGAGTTGGCCAATTTAATAGCGGAGACGTTTTATCTCGGCGACTTGAAAGAGATGGATGACGCGGAGCACAAAACTATTAGAAAATTGGCTGCAGACGTAAATAGGTTGGGACAAGATGAATACTGTGAATACCCACCATTTACCTAGATTGAGTTGAGTGTTGCCGCGAAGTCTTTCAAACCAAAAAAGGCGCCGGGATGGGACGGATTTACGGGCGATATTTGTAGGCATGCAATAGGTTGCAGCCATAACGACTTCCTGGCGATTGTTGATAAAAAATTAAAGCTAGATTATTTCCCGAGAGCATGGAAAGAGGTAGCCATGACATTTAGGAAACGGAATAGGGATTCCAATGTCACACCGAGATCCTATATGCCTATAGGTTTATTATCTGTTATTGGAAAAATATATGAGAGGATATTAGTGGGTCGTCTTAGATTCTATGTTCTACCCGGTATTAATAAGTAAAAGTAATACGGCTATATGCCACGGAATGGCACTGTGGACGCCCTCTACGTCCTGCTACAAAATATCCGAAGTAAAGTGAGGGAAAAGAGGATCGTTGTACTAGTATCATTGGACATAAATGCGGTGTTCAACAGTGCCAGGTAGTCAGCGATTAAAGTCCGGTTAGCGGAGGAAAAATGTTCGGTGAACCTGAGACTTATCATCGACAGCTACCTTAACGACAGAGTGGTTAGGGTGAGGTATGGTGGGTGTAAAGCAAAGGAAAACAACAAAGGGGTATGTTCATGGTTCCATTAGTGGACCCCTGTTAAGAATTCCCTTGATTAACCCTCTTCTCAGGCAGCTGGAAGACCGGGGTATTTACTGTCAGGAGTTCGCTGATGACATAATGCTGCTATTCGATGGTAAAACCGCTGCGGAGGTTGAGCGACAAGCGGGCGGCGTTCTCGTGTATGTCCAGAAGTGGGGTGTCAAGAATCGACTCAAGTTTGCACCGCAGAAAACTAGCACGATGTTATTAACCCGCAAACTAAAATACGACACCCCACACCTGGACATGGGGGAAAGCGCCGTTGAAATGCATCGATAAACTAAAGTATCGAGCCTCGTCGTGGATGATAGGCTGTCGTTAGCAAAGCACAGCTGGAGTCTGCGGCAGGGCAATAAATAAAATAAAAAGACGTAATCAAGAACTTTCTCGAAAAGTGCAGATTAAAAAAAAAATCTTATACAATTTGAATGTCAAATCGATAACTACATCTATTCGGGAGCTACGATGTCGCAGATAAACAGACAGACATCGATACATACAACGGCATAAACAACCATCTATTTGTGGAGAGTTAAAAAGTACATTTTCTTGTATTTTACGTTTTACTTGCTTTCTATAAATGTCCTTACACTCTGCGTGGCTTTAGATGGCCCTGATTGAGATGACAGTTGATAGGACCGTAGGACCTACTACACGAACGTTCTTCCCTTGGGAGTCCCTAATAATGTTGGATACAGGAATAAATCCACTAGGGTACGGACACAATTTCTACATAATACATCCTAATGAGATCTAATTATTTAAAGAGAGTTATTCCGAGGAATTCATTAAATCTTTATTATTATCTTATCGATGAGAAAATTAGCAGTTTATGCCGAAGAATCCTGGTTTGGTCTCCATTCAGGTGACTTTAGCTAAGGAAATTTTGAGTGTTTTTGGGTAGTAGGCACTGTAGTTGGTTAGGTAACAACCATGTTACAATCTTATTGTTTTGAAGTGACATAACTAGTGCGTTTGTCTGGAAATGATTCTTATTTACAAAGTCGAAGTACTTTCCATCGACATGTTTTATCCAAAGTAAGATACATTGGATATTTTTTTTAGAATTATTTATTTGTAGAGGCAGAGGACTAAAAAGCAGGATAGGAGAAACTTAGTATTCGTAGTTAAAAAACGGATGCATGTAATCGTTCGCTTACACGACTTATAACTGTCATAGCGGTCCCGCTGTTGCGAGTGACAACCGATTAATAAGCGCACGTTCCATGTGTTTGTGCGTTATTGACCAACAAAAACTAAGTTACTAAGAATATACATAACCAGGGAACTGCCCCGGCTTTGCACCATGTTACTCGCTGATAATGTAGCTTTCTATACGTGCAAGAATTTTATATATAGATTTAGTAGTTTTTGAGTTTATCCATTACATACACACAATCAAAGTGTAACTCTTTATAGTATTAGTATAGATAATCGGCTAAAGTACCTACATTAATGAAATCTGCCGAGACTCATTATATGTCTAATAATGAGACGAGATAATGAGAATGAGATTTATAATGAGAGATGATAATAACCTATTAATCACGTTAATCATGTCGTTTCATGTTTCTTCGTAATTACATATATACATATCCTCACGCCATATCCCCAACGGGGTAGTCAGAGAGGACGGAGCGCCAAGCGTCGCGGTTCTTATGTACTTCTTTCGCTTCCTCAAATCTCATCATTCTCCTCACACATTTTCGCCTAGGTATGCGAGAGCTTTTGACATTTCCGTCTGCTAACACTCTGGCTATTTGATCTTCATAAGTCAGCCTTGGTCTTCCTTGCCTTCTTTTACCACTCACTTTCGCTCTGTATATTTTATTCGTCAGTCTTTCATCACTCATTCTTTCTATGTGCCCGAACCATCTAAGCATTCCTTTCTTCATTTTTACAATAACACTGTCGTGCTACCCTATCATACTGCGTATCGCCTCATTGCTTATCCTGTTCGCAAGGGTGACACCGCACATCTTTCTTCGTAATTAAATACGATATAAAAGATAAAGTGAAAACCATGGTTTTTATAAATACTCCAGACGCTGTGTCCGAGCCACAACGCTGGGGTAAATGAAATAAGCTGATTCACCTATCCATATGATATATATTTATTATCAGATAAACTGATTGGCCGCCATTTTGTTAGAAAGTAGCACCCAAACTACATTTTGTTCGATATTGTTTGCCTCATTTCGTAATATGGGGTAAACTGTCTGGAGTTGTAATGTCTATGGTCCAAATAATTACAATGCTAAATGTGTCTAACATATTGTTAACAATAACTTCATCATGTAGACTTTTCAAATTAACGAAGCACCTGTCGAATAAAAAAAAAAGTAGCATTAATTTGGCGCTCACATATGCTTAGAACATAGTTTTGTGATTGCTTATTTATAGTATGAGGTATTTATTATCACTACATTTTCTAATATTTTTCTTATATACAAAATCTCACTAACCCACTTAAAGTAGTGCGCGAACCAATTCAAGTAAGCACAGCCATAATTATTATTTTCTATTATATTTTTGGTCTTACGTGTATTTTAGTGGATTTATCTAGTTCAACAAAATCTGCGCTGAGAAGAACCGGCAAAAGAATCAGAAATATTTTCAGCATAATTTTACAACAACTAATGAATATATGTGATGTATGTGCATGGAAGATCGTTTCCAGTCTACATTTTGTTGATTATACTCAGAAATTTTCCAATCAGTGCGGATTTAATAAAAAGTTTAAAGCTTGTGAAACTGCACTCTCGACTATGAAATAACCAGTGAACCTTAAAATGGACGTTTGGTTATGCATTAGTTTTTCAATTATTTTTAATACTTACACCGAGCTGTAATTTGTTGGGTACAACAACATGCAACCCAAGCGAGTTTTCTTACGTACATCGTATATACAAACATAAATAAATTGTGTACATACCTAAAACCTATATAGCAAAGCTGGCTGTTCAAAAGCATTCTTTAGAGGAAATGATGCCGAGAAAAAGTGATTTATAGTTATTCGCGTAACTAAATATTTTGTGTTACCGCAAATGTAACGGTTGGGGTGGTGTAAGCGATCCGGACTGCTTCCCTTATTTAGATTAATTCGAAGTATTTCCGCTGAATTTTTATGGTAATGTGATAGCGCTAGTTTTTTATCTCGGTTTTCGTGGTATAGAAAATGGGTTGTGTATTATTAAATAAAATAGTTTAACGTACGGAAAAAAAATTTCGCGTGAATCATAAGGAATTTATATTTACCGTTTGGCAGGAAAAATAAGGTACTTTAGTACTTAAGAACATTCTGTACTCCTGTAATGAATCAAATGCGCTAGATACAGATACATTACTCGCACGCGACAACGGAAACCATTCATTCTATTTTTAGGCAATGGAAGTTGCGCAGTTAGAACCCTGGTTACTTTAAGAAAAAAGTTTTTCCAAAATAACTTAAACTCCAATGGATACTCTCTTAGTTTGTTATGTGGCATTCACTTTAAAGTTCAAGTTGAGGCTTAGTTTGGAATAATTGATAAGGTTGCTTAGAAATATATGTTTACCTATATCCACTATTATATTAAACGAGCAATAATTGTATATATACATGTATATACATTTGATATCGCTTTCTCGAAAACGGCTATAGCGGTTTCGATGAAATTTACAATAGAGTTGAAGGGGGCGAGAAATCAATTTAAAGCTAGATCTCAACTCTGGGAAAAATCGATTTCTTCGTCTTTCACACACTTAAAACTTCTAAACTCTAGACTTCTAAAACTTTTTTAATTTCACAGCAGAGTTTACCTTCTCAATGACACAGTGGTTGAGTGTAGGTCTACCACGCCGAAGTGCGCGGGTTCCAATCCTGGACTGTGGTCAGCCTTTTTTTTTTTGATAAGTTGAAATAATATGTCTAAGTTCAGTTTGCAACAAGTACCCATTAAAAATACATATCACTTTAATAATGTACTTATATGTGAGAGAATGAAAACAAACAAAACGAGTTAGGTATCGTATTTTAATCAACAACTCAATAAATAAATTCCAATCCAATTATCTAATTATATTACTCATATTATTATAATAACAACCACATACTATTAATATGGATCATTACATTATTACATAATAATTATAGTAAAAATAATAATAACTGGTGTGAGAGAATAAAAATCAAATAAACAAGCCTGTTCATATTGACAATTATTCAATAGCAAGGTCAGACAAAGCTGGTGACCAAGACAGTTCAGGGCAGAACGACCTGCCGCGTTCGCAGCTAAACAACGTCTGATCCAGTGGACGTACACTGCCTTGCAAAATTTAAATTTTGAAAAATTACAAATTTTTAAAAACCGAACGCGAAATAAAAATGACTTTAGTTCTAAGCAATACAGGGCATACCAGCTGCTAATTATAATTTGGTTGGGACCGCATTATTTACTTAAATAAATACTTATATGATTATAATAACAACAACAATATACTATAATGTGGATTACATTATTACATATTAATTATAGTAAGAATAATAATAACTGATTTGAGAGAATAGAAAAAAGGACCGAGCAGAGCCAAGTATAACGGACTTACATACTACTAAATAGTTGCCATAAAATAACACAGTTTGTCATTTTCCTTCGACATTTTTTGATATTATGTTATGTATACATGCATACATGCTTACATGCATACATACATACACATTATATCTACGTTGTATCCCTGACGGGGTAGTCAGAAAGGACTTCTTTCGCCTCCTCAAATTTCATCATTCTCCTCGCACATTTTCACCTAGGTATGCGTGCTTTTGACATTTCCGTCAGCTAACACTGCATATTTAATCTTCGTAAGTCAGCCTTGGTTTTCATTGGCTTCTGATGCTTATTTTTTGAAATTGATTACCTATTTTAAACATATGTACGAGCGCAATATATATTCTATGATTATTTTTATCTATTTAAAACAAATTTTTCTTCCCGCTATTTCTCTTTTGGGGCGGTTAGAAAATGCCACTTTTGGTTATACTATTTTTATTTACAGGTGGAATAGAAGAAATAGAGAGTGACAGGTTGTTGGCTCATCACATATACCATTTCCTTTTATTAATAACTATGACTCGACACATTTTTACGGTCTACGTAAAAAGAAAGCAGTGGCTGCATTTTAACCATATTTTTCATTTTCTCCCAGGCCGGCATTAAAGTACATTTCTTTAAAATAACACGACGACCTCGATTTAAAGACTTTTCCTTTGATGACCTCGATAGCTCAGTGGTTTAGACAAAGCATCCAAGCGCTGCAGGTTTCGGTTTTGATTCCCGGTCGTGTCAATTTACGACACGAACTTTCTAGATTGTCTCGCGTTTGGGTGTACTGGGAGGCGCTCTCAGCAGTAGTCGTCTGGTTCTCTTAGCACAGAAAATGCCCTAGTTTGAAATCAGGTGATTGGTGTGTATTGACTGGCGCATTATTATTATGTGTTTTAAAACTTTCTAATAACATTGTAAAAGATTGTACTGTGATAAAAAATTCTGTCGATAAAATTTAATCTACATAAATCTGTTTTCCTTTTACCAGAATGAAACTTATAATTTAAAAAAAATAATTTCTAGCATACCCATCTACAATTGTTATATGACGAATGAATAGATCTCGCTTTTTTGTTTCTAATAGCTGGTGGATTTAAAAGTGAATCATTTTATATTCGACACGTAATGCACTTGTAAATCGGTACTGTATTTCCCATTCCGCATCTATCCCTTTCCTACAATGCACACTGTCCGTGCATATATTATAATACGCGAGTACTATATGTGATCTACCTAATCTTGAACTTTAACTCATCAAGTTAACTCGTGTAACTACCGCGCCGCTAGCAACGACAGCACGTGCTTCCTGACTTTATTATTTGTGTAAACTGTTTGTTTTAATCGCAAGTGACTGCGTTGTGTGTTGTTTTTGTTTTTGCAAGCAAATTATATATTATATAGAACTGCAGGTAATTGAGCCTGACCGGGGACTGAATCACAAAGGCTGCAAGCACCGGATTACGAATAGGTAAGTGTGCATTACTTTCATCCTTACAGAACTGTTTTTCCTTCCTAAATATTAGCCCTTTGCAGTTCTGTTTCCATGCCTGTGCAGCTGTACGTGATTTACAAGTGCTCGGAAACAGTTTTTATATATCTATTATAAACAGCGATGGTTTTATAAGTTCACCGCAAAAATACAGTCCACTTATTATCTCGAGATATCCAAACATTTATTAAAGAACCAAATGCAACTTGCAATTGCATTGCATAATCGCACCCCTCCAAAAGTGGTCCTTCGCGCCGGATATAACCAGAGTGGTTATATCCGGCATTTATAATCGCATAACGTAGTTAGGTCATTACCTAGTCATCCGCGTATCCCATAGTTGGTGCTTATAACCAGAGATACTTTTGTACAAAATATATTTTAAATATAGTATGTGTTAAACTTAAATTAATAGTTTACATACGCATATTAAACAGTTTACATTCCGCAGTTGTTAATTATAGTACTTAACAGTAACTTAATTTAACCGGTTAAAGAAATAGTTTGTCAAATTAGTTATAATTGTATTTCCCGCATTGGCAGCCTATTTTTTATGAATTTGTCTCGCATAATCGGTATAAGTCAGTTATCTGTACTTGGTTAACATCATAATATTTAATATCTTATTATACTCGTAATCGCAATTATTCGCATTCTATTTCTCTCGCCACCTGCGCATTTATTTTAACGCCACCGCCAACGTATTTTATAAGTTCTCGAAACACGTATTCTCGCTAATCGCCATATATACTCCCCGCTATGTCATTAGCCGTGCTGTATAGTATATAATATTCGATATACCCATATATAGATACAGGAACATATCGCTCGCTACGTAATAATATTATTTTACAATTGTATTTTTATTGCTCGCAACTTTAAATTTATTAACGTCATTTTTATTTGCAAATGATCATGACTTCAAAAGGCAATAAGAATCTAGACAAAGATACTGTCACAGAAGACTCGTACTTATTAGTATTAAAGTCCAAACGCGATATACTTTTCTCCCGAATGCAAAGCATTTATGAAATAGCTAAGCAGGTTGAGACCGAAAGTTCCGACATTAGTACATTATTATGTCAGGCTTATAACTTAGATGGTTTACGAAGTGATTTTGAATGCGCATTAGATTTATATATCGCTTCATTCGCTAAAAGTAATCCTACTAAGGATGATAATTATCAGCCGTGGACTGCTTTCGAAGAAATGTTTTGTTACGTAAAACGCATATTATCTTTATATGATCAAAAACTAAAAGTAGATACTATATCGCGTCCGCAATCTAGTATGTTTAAATCAGAAAAACCCCATCTACCTCCTATTGAATTGTTATCTTTTAATGGTGATATTCGAAAATGGCCATTGTTCTATCAACAGTTTAAAAGCGTTGTACATGATAACCAGGCCTTCACTAATAGTGAAAAGGTATATTATTTGGTAGGTAAGTTGACGGATAAAGCTGCATCGGTATGCGCAGGGTTGCCACCGACTGCCGAAAATTACCTAATTATATGGGAAGCTCTCATATAAAAATATGATGATCTTCGTTCACTCGCTTGCTCATACATTAATCAATTATTAGATTTCCAACCTTTAAATAATAATAGTGCAACCGCTCTCAAATCTTTTATTCACAACTTCAACTCCTCTGTTGAAGCACTTAAACAGTTAAATATTATTGACTTAACCTATTTTATCTTTTTACATCTCGCATTACAAAAATTAGATTCTGATACAGTAAAATTATTTGAAATTACCCACCGCAAAGATAAAATTCCGTCATACGCATCTCTAATTGAGTTCATAAGGGAACAGAGTAAAGTACTATCTCGTTCTATTCGCAATCACACTTTCATCGAGTCCAATAATAAACCGCGTAATAAAAATATACCCACTTCTAAACTTGTATCAACTAAGTCTTTTGTTACCGATTTGGGGTGTGGTACAAAAACAAGTATTAAATGTAGTTTGTGTAAAAATAATAATCATATACATTTATATCAGTGTTCATCATTTATGAAGCTTACCCCGCTAATTATAAATAAAAAAAAAAAAAATTTTATAAAACAAAATTCTTTCTGCACTAATTGTTTGAGTTCTAAACATAAATATTCCAATTGTGGTTCGCAACGCACCTGTTCATATTGTTCCGCCAAACATCACTCTTTATTACATTTTAACACGCCTAATAAACCTTCTTTTGATAACAAATTAATAAGTAAACTCACCCCGCTTAATAACTTTAATGATAATAAATCACCCGCTCCCGCTGCCGTTTGTGACGCGCAGCTGCCGCCTAACGTTGCAGTATTTCCGAGTGCAAGCGCCAACGCGGAATCGAACCTGGGACCTTCCGCTAATAATATGTCTGTTTGTAATTATTCTTGCGAATCGATTAATCGTACAGCTACTACTGCGCTATTGGGTACCGCAAAAATTAAATATATTGATTGTCATAATCGCACTCACTTTTTGAGATGCTTGATTGATCCGGGCTCTCAAAGTGATTACATTACATATGATTGTTGTAAACGTTTATCTCTTCCCATATGTAATCATACCCCTTATACCGAAGTACAGGGTATAGGAGGGGCTTCGCAAAAAATAAATGGTAGTACATCCATGACATTTTCTTCGCGGTTTAAGTCTGATAAAACTTATTCTATTAACCCAATGGTAGTGGAACGTATTATGTCACAGTTACCTGACTCGCTCATAGACACTGCTGCTATTGGATACATCGCAAGTTTACCATTGGCTGATGACGACTATTGTAAATCCGGCCCTATTGACATACTGTTGGGGGTTAATTTATATTGTGAAATTGTATTGTTTAATAAAATTGTCGGTAGAAATAATTTACCGTCCGCTTTGGAAACTACATTAGGTTATTTAATAATGGGAAACGCACCAATTGTTTCGCGATATTCTAATACTAATAATAATTTACACGCTTTTTGTTCATTTTCACATAACTCATTAAACTCACTTTTAGAAAAATTTTGGTTAGTCGAGGAGCCGCCTTCTCAAAAATATTTTAGCCCCGGTGATCAAGCATGTGAAAATATTTTTTTTTCTACAACAGTTCGTAACGCTGATGGAAGTTATTATAGTATATATAAGTTACTGTTTCGCATAATTTGAAGTTGAATGTTATTGTTTAACCCGCACTTATTTATTTTGTTATTAGTTTTATTTCTCTACAATACGCATAGATTTTTCGCATTCGCAATGGATAGATTTATTCGCATATCTCTACTTCTTTTTTTTTCGCTATTTCGAAGGAACGGGTTCCTTCAAGGCCGGGGGGTATGGTGGATTTAAAAGTGAATCATTTTATATTCGACACGTAATGCACTTGTAAATCGGTACTGTATTTCCCATTCCGCATCTATCCCTTTCCTACAATGAACACTGTCTGTGCATATATTATAATACGCGAGTACTATATGTGATCTACCCAATCTTGAACTTTAACTCATCAAGTTAACTCGTGTAACTACCGCGCCGCTAGCAACGACAGCACGTGCTTCCTGACTTTATTATTTGTGTAAACTGTTTGTTTTAATCGCAAGTGACTGCGTTGTGTGTTGTTTTCGTTTTTGCAAGCAAATTATATATTATATAGAACTGCAGGCAATTGAGCCTGACCGGGGACTGAATCACAAAGGATTATACCGGATTACGAATAGGTCAGTGTGCATTACTTCCATCCTTACAGAACTGTTTTTCCTTCCTAAATATTAGCCCTTTGCAGTTCTGTTTCCATGCCTGTGCAGCTGTACGTGATTTACAAGCGCTCGGAAAAAGTTTTTATATATCTATTATAAGCATCTATGGTTTTATAAGTTCACCGCAAAAATACAGTCCACTTATTATCTCGAGATATCCAAACATTTATTAAAGAACCAGCATTGCATAATCGCACCCCTCCGATAGCGTTTGCCCTTTCGATCCTCTATACAGTAGACTTTCTCAGGGTTAGAAGCCGAACAAAGTCGGAAATTACTAAAATGATACAATATGTTTGGCGTAAGCCTCATATTTTGCGTTAGTTAACAATTTTAAAATACTCGTAAGAAAATTAAAGAAGAGGAAAACTGTGTAACTTGACCCCCTCTTATCTTCAAAAGTACCGGACCAAAAATTCTAAAATTTTTAAGGAACATAAAGACTTACCTGATGTTTACGAGAAAGATATAACGAGTTTTAGGTCCTACAAATTTTCGAATTTTATATATACAAATTAATAGCTGTTTAATACATATTATACGCAGCACTTAAGACACACTCGCACTTATTCAATTTTTTCATTCGAGATAGGTATATTTTTATAAGTGTATAATATGTAACTTCAAGTTCTCCTCAAAGCAATGACCTCGGAATATTCCATATATTGAACCACATAACGTGCGGATTTCCATACTCGGTTGTACAGAAATTCACCTATTATAGCTATCGTATGCCATGTTCGTATATTGGTTGCACAATACGACTGAGTTATGAGAACCTGGTGCTCCTGACAGTCGGCGATACTTGGGCACCGCTCGTGTACGAGTTTGTATGCTTTGTGTGAGCGTGTTATTTACAAAGATATTGATGTGCATAAGAGTCTAGGTATAAAGATTATGTATTTTTCGAATATATTTTTTAGTTATTAACAAATAATATAACGTTGCCAAGACTTTAATAGTCATTGACACGGTGCTATACCCGTTTATTAACAATAAAACTAACGCCCGCGACTTCCTTCGTGTGTAAAGTAATTTTTCTTTTACTAACTTTCACACTTCTTTATCCTTTTAAGCGTTAATTTTTCAAAGTCGACCAAATATAAATTTATTAATTCTTAGTGCTTACCTATGTTAAACTTAATATATGTACATAATATGTATAAAGGAAGTTCTTCATCCTTCATTTGATTTAAACTTGCCGCGCAATGACATGACAGCTCTGTCGACGTAGCTTGAAAGTATAAAGGAGTATTCTGTGGGTTGAAGAGAGAGGTTATGTTTCATTGAAAAACTGTACGCAATAAATTTAATATATCATAGTGGATTAAAAGGAAAGTGTGAAATAGTAGCTTTAAATGTTGTTTCTCTTTTCAGGTAAGATACCAATACCTATGTTATTACTTTTTAGAAATAGTGTATTGGTTAAGCAATATTTAATGTCTAATAAAAAACTCAAAATATTCTCTTTTCACAACACCGCAATTTTGTTTTTATTTCGCACAGTATTAAAAACACATTATATATGTGTAAGATACCTCTGTGTAATATGGTTTTAAATCTAGAGATGCTCTAGATAGCGTCCGACTTTTTCCGCTTATTTAACAGCGAAAATATTAAAATGAGAGCTGTGTTATCATTATACCGACTATTTATTAGAAATTATAAAAGAATTTATTTAAATTTCTATGAAAAAAGTGATCTAACATATCTATGTTGTAGATTGTAGATTTCTGGTAAGGACGTAAGGAGTGGCGCCATTTAGCCCTATTCTCTGGTTTGAGCTCTAGTTACTGTTGGCCTGGTGGTTCTCCCTCCTTAGTTTCATTAATGAATCTTCCGGTTTTCCTATAAAACATGAGAATATCCTTAATTTCGTTGTCCTCAATTCCCTTTCTTCCAGTATATCTGACCCTAGTGTGTTGTATCTAACGCCAGCAAACATACTGCATTTTGCTATAAAGTGTATACTATAGTTTCTTCCCCATTGAAATGATTGCATAGGGGGTCTGGTGTTAGTCTGAGTAGTGATAGGTGTCGCTTTAGTGTGCAATGACCCGTTATGATACCTACCAGTATTCTTACATTACCTTTATCCAGCCTTAGGATATGCTATACCTTCATATTAATGTTAGTAATTATTATAGTTTATAAGCCGAGAAAAGTTGTTTTAAGTACTGGCGCTCTTCAGTTATTAGTTATGGCTTAACTAATCCAAAAATAAAATCAATGTGCGAGAAGTCTGACTAGAGGATCTCTGTCTAATTCTGAACCCGATGGTTTGGGCAATGACGCGTTGAGGATAGTCCGTCACTGTTTTTTGGGTGCCTATACATATACAACGCACAATGTAACAGAATCAGAAAGCGTATACTGCTTTGCTCAGAATCATTAATTGATTCCTATTCAATATTTTATGTGTTATATTTTAAAAAAAGTCACAAGTTGGTACATTTAAAAATAAACTTAAATTAGTGCGTTATAAAACTCATTTTTGTTTCAATAGTTCTCAACATAAATGCATAATAATGTGTTATGTAAATAAGGTTAAATAATTTGCTTGATATCAGCTTAGATCGAGGTTATAAAAAATACATTTATTCATTCTTTACTTATAAAATTGTATAACTACATTATTTAGTCAAGTCATAAGATGAGCATTTCGGATAATTGGTTGTTCTACGCGTATGGAAGCACGCTACGTAAATACTGTAGGATAAACGTATATCCATCTATAGACATAAGAGTCAATTAATTAAATTACTTAGGGCTTCGCACATTTTACCGTACTGGAAATTCTGACGAAGACAAAAGGATCGTAATTGCAAGCGTTGGTTTACTGAATGATATCAATAATTTGTTCATTGATTCAGAAAAACTGTTTGTATGATATAAGTACATATTAAAGCAATTTATATATGGTTAAATTAAATTTATTCAGACGATGATTGATTCAAATGTTATTTCAATCCCCACGCTTATTACCTATAACCTGGAGTCAGCATGCGACGACCAAATATCGCGCTATATTTGCTGTCAAAACGAGAATTTGTATAATGTAATTTGTATAGTGGCGCTAAATCTATCGCGAAAAGTGTATTTTGTGGTCATGGCACGATAGACACGCAATCATCACACATGATATCAATTTTTGATTACAATTAGTCACAGGTCGCGCGGTGTTCGCGTGGCTGTCTGCAAATTTTTAGTTAATAACCCCGCCGTTTCGTACATCAATATGGTTATGAATGAATTTATACCCACATAATGTATTTGGCTATATTGTGCCAGAATAACTCATAACTCGATTCATATTTTTCGCTTCAAGATCATCGCATCATCAAAAAAGATATTTAGGAGAGAACCGAACACAGGGTTATGTAGGAGTACCCGATAAAACTAATGTGGTCGTCGTTGTCAGCTCGTTGTTGAAGAGCTCCGAAATTTCCTAAACATCGAAGCTTCTTTCGCGCTTGTGTGGAAGTACGTCTCATGGGTAGAGGAGCAAAGACGCAAATTATGCTGTTCTAAGAAAGAAAGAAAAATGAAAGAAGAACATTATGTACCAGATGCTGATAACAACCACAGACGGTTAAATATATCTTCTGAAGTACAGGACGCTAAATACACAATAAATTCTACTCTATCTAAAACGGGAAATTTAATGCGATAACCTTTTTATTTTGGCTTGACTTTGCGACCGAGTTTGTTTGACGGCCGATGCAACTCGGTCGAAACGTCAAATCGCGTAAATAATACGATAATCGCGTTAAATTTCCCGTTTTAGATATTTTATATTGCAACGCGAAAGTTTAAAAGTTTAGATTCTACTCTAATCTCAAGTAAAGGCGATACAAAACTGATAAGGTTCGGAAGCTTTAGATTAAACTGCTCGGTCGAATAAATACATGCCAATATTATCATGACTCTCTAAGTAGAATCGTTTGTTTGTAGTATAGGTAATATAAAAACCCTTTTGTGAGTCAATAGTCAAACTTTTATTTAACGTAAAAAGTATAATCTTATCTGACGTTGCCTTCGGCTGTATTCGTGGGAAGGTAAGTAAATAAACGTTGTATCTATAAGAATGCAATCGGCTTATTCTGATGCTGACGTAAAAGGCGTACTCACCTTCTACTATGCCTCAACGCTATTAGTAATTTTGATGAATTAAAAATAGCGATACCATTTCAATTAAATTTTGTGAATTATATATTTTAGATATATTATGTGTATTTGTTACAACTAGAGGTCGCCCTGTGGCCGAAATTAGGCCGTAAATACAAACGTAAACTTATAATATAAACTCTTTGGCGATAATCTCTACTCTGTGCGACTGTTTAATCCAAGGAGGTATCATCACAGAAACTATTATGAGTTTGACATTGAGACTTTTGGAAATTGGAAGTATGAACGTAAACCTTACAATAATAACCTAAAGTCATCGTCTAAGACATAAACATTGACGTATTCTGTGGCACAATGGTTTAGGTATTGTGTAGAGCACGGAAGGTTCTCGGATCAAATGCGGGCCGAGTCCGAATTAAGGAACCGAACTTTTCTAGATTGTCTTGGGTCTGGGTGTACTAGGAGATGCCCCCCGTTGTTGTTGTCGTCTAGTTCTCATAGCCACTGATTTATACTCATAGCACAGGAAATGCCCTTGTTTAAGAGCGGATGATTAGTGTTAACTGTCCAACGCATTTATTATTATTATATTAAACAAAGAGTGTTTTATTAGTTCCGAATTCGTTGGTTTAATGTATTGGTAAAACACGTTTAGTAAAAATCTTAGCTTTCTGCACTTCTTCTCCATATAAACTTTGACTATGCCAAATGTCACACTCCTCCGTACGCGCATTATTTTTAAAAAGGGATCGAAAAAACCGAGGATTAATCAGTAAAATATTGTTTTCATTGGTCACATAACAATCTGAATGCGATCTGATTTAAATCTTGAATTTTGTTTACGGCTAAATAACGATTTCATGGTTTCAGACTCTAGTAGTTAAATAGGAAGCCCGCGCATGGTACAACACCAAAGTCATTGTAAATATAATAATAAAAAATAAATAGAAAAAAAAACAATGAAACTTGAAAATAATTATTTTTCATGATCTCGTTTTGCTTGCATACCTACTCACGAGTTTATTTATTTTTAAAAGAGAACTTCATAAAACATGATTGTAACGTATTATATTTTTATCTGAAGTTTGAGTGAGGGAAGGCACTAAAACAGTATGAAGACGATAGACGATATCGAAAAGGTTTAGAATAGGTACGTGCTAAGTAAGTGGACCATTTTCCTCACTCGTTCCGCTTAATCAAGCGCCTCCTCGCTTTGCGGCTAATAGAATCGGAAAACCATCAGTTGCGCCGCGCTGAATTAAAGATTGTACTAACAAAATTATTACCGGCTCTCGGTCAGTATTGAGCATTAAGTAAAACACAAAGCGACCATTTAACAAATTTCTTCCGACTGTTTTTCCATGATAATAAAAAAAACAGTGATGCAGACATCGAATAACAGTAGTATATTCCTTAAACCTAATGTATACGAGGTTATTTCGAAAGAATGGGATTATACGAAAGGGTATTAAAGTACCCATGACAACGGAAAACTTGTGTTCTACAACTTCGCCAAAAGTCAATAGTTCTAGTGTAAAACCTCCAACTTAGAAAAAAATAAAGGTGAGGCAACCCTATCATTAGCGTTTTTACGTTGCTAGCAAACCTTTGGAATATAGGGCGTAATGACAGGGTTGCACGCTTTTTCTTAATCAATGAATTTTTTTTTTGTATGGAAAGCAAAATAAACGAATCTCGTAATTATTACATTTGCAATATAACAGTCAAGTGACACATTGAAACCCCAGCGGATAACTCCCTTACAAGTTAACCTTGTATAAATAAAAAAAATACTCCTAGTTTTCCGTAATGTGCAATTCTCTCCAAATTTTTGTTTAATGCTACATTTTTATTGTAAAATTTTTTTTTAATTTGGTATTATATTGTACTTATTTTCATAACTTGTAAAATTCATAAATTTTAAATAAAATGATAGTATTAGTTAAAAATCCAAATATATTAAATATATTTTTAAACTCATCCATTTTTAATGGGATTCCAAAAGACTACGGTCGAAATTACATACAGTTTTCGGCCTAACATCCGTGTTAAGCTGAGTATATTATATGCAATATGACAAGGTACTATTATTAATGTTCCCGACCTTAGTATATAATGTTGTAGAGGTACGCTCTGTTTGCCTACTCATAGCATTATGTTCAATTAATCATATTCATTGAGAGCCCTATTCATAATGTTGAAATATGAACATTGTGCCTGATTGCATAATATAGAAAACTATCAAAACTACTCTCATCACAAAAATTTCATATTCATTATTACGAGAGCGCTACGAAGTTCTGCGCTAAGTGATTTCGACCTCATTCTGTTGTCGTAAATTTTACACAGTGAATGTGTTAGTGACGTAGTCAAAAGGAGCTAAAGGCGTTATTACCATTGAAATATGATATTAAGTTTTTATTTCTTCCGATTTTATATTACAGTTGACTGGCATATCACAGAAACATTATTTAAGCGAATAAAATATAATAAGGAGTTAAGAAGATATATCTTTTGTTGGTTTACACTTTTCGAATGTGAAGGTCGGAACAATTTTACGAAATTATACGAACTTACGAATCTTTCTGTAAAAAAATTATAGAACTAGTATCTATAGCACTAGAAAATCACACTTGCCATTTCTAATAGTATTTACATTTAGGCTTGCAAAGACAAGTGGAAACATACGTCCATTTTATGATAATATGGTTGGTAGTTTACCTGTATATTGCACAAGCTTTTCATAATAATTACTAATTACTACTAGGCCAGATTCTTAGCCAGTTCTTCAACTTGTGCGGGAAGAAAAGTAGCTGGCGAATTCTATATTGTTTTTATCTTCTAAGTCACCGTAGCCAGCACCATGGATACACCATACCATAAATAAATTATTATTAATTTAATAAATTAATTATTAAACGTTATTGAACTTTGTATTAGTCTTTCCAAATCACTGTTACATTTTATTCGGGGATGCATATTAAATTTTCAAAGAAAACATTTGCAGTTTAGAAAAAGCCTCTGTTGTTCAGTTTCCTTTCCAAATGCAAAGATTGAAATAAAATATTTTGAGTATTTTAAAAGTTACTCATTTTGTCTTGATATAGGTATGTATTTTTTTAAATGTTACTTTTATTTAGAATACTAGATTAAGCTATAAATGTTTGTGATTATAAATTGTAAACAATGGAGTATCTATTTTTATTATTCTTCCTCAACCTTATTTTGTAGCCTGAAAAAGGGTATCCTCTGACTTTGAAAAATTATAGGCAATAAGTTATTGCCCATGTTTTCGCTGTTGCGGAATTAGCTTATAGAAACAACAAAGCGTTTCATGTGTACACTTTTAAAGAAAGTTATTTTGGTCAAGGTTTTAATGGATAGAAGAAGTGTGTGTGCAAAAAAAGATATTACTTTGAAAATATTTTGTAAATGTCATATGATTTATATAAGTAAGGTACGAAAGCAAGCAGATCTCAACGCCGAGTTACTTCTTGTCACTTTTTGTAAGCTTTTTGTTCAATTAATGAAAAATATGTGCGTTTATAATTAATGCTATAAAAAGTCTGCAGTGAAATAATATTGTAAAATACGTAATAATGTGGATGAATGGGTTGTAGATTGTAGAAATAATAATAATAATATGTGAGAGAATGACAGCGAAAAAGACAAGCAACGTATTTTAATCAACAACTCAATAAATGGATTCCAATCATATTATCTAATAATATTACTTATAATATTATAATAACAATAACAATATACTATTGATATGGATCATTACATTATGTATTACATAATAATTATAGTAAGAATAATAATAATTGGTGTGAGAGAATAAAAAGCAAATAAACAAGCCTGTTCATATTGACAATTATTCAATAGCAAGTTTAGACAAAGCTGGTGACGAAGACAGTTCAAAGCAGAACGACCTGCCCCGCGTTCGCAGCTGAACGACGTCTGATTTGTTGACAATTTGTCTGGTATTTTTATACCAATGAACAAACAGTAGATAGTGTAGAAACAAATTAATTGTTTGTGTACAATAATGAACAATCTCCAACAAATACTCCAGACATTTACACAAATTGTGTGACCCAAAAAAGTAAGTACTAGTCTTGTACTATGGGTATCACACAAGGATCTTTGGAAGCTCCCGGCAAAACCTACAAGCTAATTTAAAAAAGTTTGTTTCCTAAATTGACCTGACCGGGAATCGAACCAGGAACCCCAGCTTGGAATGCAATGTTCTGCCACCGAGCCAATGGTCAATATGATTAAAAAAATAATAATAAATAACAGACAATAATGAAAATTCGAGCTATCAATATGATTAATTCAAGTAAACTTAATTTTTGAACATCAAGTCTACACTGGTATAGAAAAAATACTGAACTGTGAAGAACTGACAAAAAACTTAGGTATAATTTTTCAATATTAGTTTAGAGTGAAACATACCTCTACTTTTTAACATATGTTTGACTACAAGATGTCCCGTTATCATGAAATAGGATTAAAAAGCTTAATGACTTACTCGTAAATAAGCAAAACAATAAAAAGGAATCGTAAATTCGGTTTATATGCATTGTAGTACTTTTACATGCGTACTTTTAAGGCGGGTATTATTTATTCTGTTGACTGTCTCTGACTGCTCTGAATTACACGTGTACGCAACATTTTCAAAAAATTGTTGTCTTTTTACCATTGAGTATTTTATTATTTATTAACATAATTAGTGTCACATTGCTTATTCCATTTTCTTGAGCAAGTGGAAATAGTTATTACTAGAAATATCATCAAAATGTGATTTTGTAGCACTTTAATACTCTGTCCTAGAACTTATGTATGTATATAACGAAAAAGTACGGAAGCGATTAATAAGTGAATTAAGAACTATGTAACTATAAATAAATAATGTGCTAAAGTAAACCATGTAAGTATATAGTTTAACAATTATAAAAAATCTATTGGACGATTATAAAAGATCTAAGCGATCCTTTGGTGAAAGATTTTTTTTATTTTTCAAATTTTTAATCTCTCATTCGATTACATGTAAGTTGGTAAGTATTATAAAAAATATCCTCTTACAAATTGCATAGAAAAAATGTCCATAATATGCGAATTCTGATAAACGAAATAAATGTATACAAATAGACATATTTTGTTTTTGTAGTTTCATGAGTATTTTTTTAATTAATTTTTGTGTTCTGTGGGTAAGTAAATATTCCAGTATCAACGTTTTATATGAGTTTGCCTAAGTAAAAAATATGTTTTGATTGCGGAATACATTTGTGAATGCTTTCATACATATTTACAAAAGTTACAATCTCAGTCTAAGGGTTGAAATATAAAACAATTACAACAAAGGAACATAATGGATGGAACTATAAATTACCGATCTTATCATTGTGTGTAAAATACTATTTCGTGTCTCTTTCTATCTTATTGAGCGTAACCACGATTATATTAGTTATAGTAAGTATGGCAAGGTCACACTGCCAGTGTAATTCGTGTTGCATGACCAACTTCACGTACAGTCAAGGAATTTGTTTCACGTACCACTTCAAAGATTTGTTGCCTGTAACTATGAAACCAATAAGGCCTATATTAATTTAAAAATAAAATAAATGAACAACACATTAATGACATCGTGTTGACATCACACTATCGTGTCTAAAATAGAGAAACCAATAAAATAGATAAAGATAGTAATATATGTATATTGTCAAATTAGATTTGAGAAGAAAATGAGCCTTAATGTTATCACATGTCAGAGGACTTTCGACTTATGGTGGTACGTGAATCAAATTCCTTGACTGTACATTACCTACTGAATTAGTTATTTGCAAAATACTCGTGAATCTTAAGTCTTTTGGCTATTAACATTACCAGAAATACTTTGCTCTAGTCAGGCATATTTGCATTGTATGAAAAAGTCTCGTCCTCGAAAAATTCAAAAAGTCGGTCAACAAAAAAGTCCTCCGTCCATTTCATTACTGGTCCGAGGTGTTACCAATGCAGAGATGTCTACTTGTTAAACCATGGGTCTCAAGTTTATTTTACAAACAAGAACTCGATTTAGAAAACGAACTTTTTCTTTGCTCACAGTATTTACTGATCATAACGTTGTTTAATGTTGGATTGTAATTTTACTGATGTATTGAATAATGTGTTTTAATTGTTGCGATGTGTTTATTTTTTGCTTTACTTTGTATTGTATTGATTTAAATTTTGTTGTTATGCGTTCAAGATTATGAGTTGGATTTTAATCTACTGTATGAATGTAACTGCGTTCTTTCCGAATTCTCTGTGTGATACTAATAGTATTTTGGTTTTTGACTTGAGATCGCAGGACTCATAAACATCAAACTCAGAAATATCGGTACTCCGATATATCTAGACAAATATAGCCTATCGACACAAATTCACAACAGCGGTCCAGTGTAGCGAACTGGCTTGTAACCCTATTGTATTCGATGCCAGTTTTCTAACCATAAAGCTATGGAAGCTTTATATATCTTGACCATTACAATTTTCTACACAGACAATCTCAGATAACATTGAACGTATATGTAGAAATCTTGTTTGTAACCCTCGTCAATTTCACGCGGGCTCTCTGCTGCTGACGATGTCTGCCCACAGAGTATTTGTTATGTCTCTAAATATCTGCCTCGAGTCTACTCGCATTATCCCTTATATACACACGAGATGAAAATCTCTGAACTTTTATTCTGGACTGAACCATAATAAGTTCATAGTTTGTTGTTTTCTCTCTATCTAATTTAGTATTTATGTCAAACTAAGTCATTATTCATTGACACATAAGTAATAATATTACATTTGTAGTATCATTACAGCATTAAATTAGGGTTAAGTAGTAATTTTGAACAACTCATAAGTTTAATAATTCAACGTTAAACAAAAAAAAAACTATTTATAAATAAACAACTAAGAAATAAACTAACTTTAAAATAAAAACAGACAAGTCCTAAATAATAATTATTTTACTAATCAAAACTCAAGTACAAAAATGCAACAAAAGAAAGTTTACTGTTCGGTAGACTCGCCACTGACTTCAGTAACTATCAATTATGTATAAGTTTTGTACTTAAATTTTGATTAGTAAATATAATTATTTTGTAGTTTTCAGTGATATTATTTTGAAGTCGGTTTAATTTTTTCTTAAAAGCTATTTATTTTTCCCTTTTGAATGATCTTGCCTTGGCTAAAATAAATATATTTATTACAACTAACTTTTCTATGATTATGGAATGGAACATTAAGCAAAAGGATCATTGAAATGTGTAAACGGTTGAGAATTTCTTCTTTTTAGCATCTCAATCATCAGATCTTAACAAATTTTCTTCTTTTTAGCATCTCCATCATCAGATCTTAACTAATTTTCTTCTTTTTAGCATCTCCATCATCAGATCTTAACTAATTTTCTTCTTTTTAGCATTTCCATCATCAGATCTTAACTAATGTTCTTCTTTTTAGCATTTCCACCATCAGATCTTAACTAATTTTCTATGGAACCACCATGGACATATTACATCTTTTTAAATAAAAAAAAAAACATCAAAATTGCTCATGCCGAAGATATAGCGCATCATAAACATAAAAAATCAAAATCAATGAAATTGAGACTCCAAAATCAATATTAACCTATATTAATCGATATACGCATTAATATTAATATTTAATTAATCAACATAAATAATATTTATTTATTTATTTATTTATTTATTTATTTATTCTTTATGTGAACACACCTTAGTCCTAATACAGATAAAAAACGTACAAGAAAAAAACAAAAATTACAATTTTGGCAAAACAATTGGCGGTCTTGTCGCTCTCGGTGATTTCTTCCAGACAACCATAAGACGAAAGACGCGCAAGAAAAAATAAAAATTAGGTAGTATGTGGTATAAGTACTATATTAATAAATACCGTCATAAATATACTTAATATGTAAAAATAATGTATACCAAAATATATAATGCAATAATACATACAAAACAATGTATAAATACGAGATGAATAAATACATTCCATAAATACACACTTATATAAATATAAAACAGATATGATACACATACATGCAAGTAAAATATATACATATTATATACTAATAAATAACATTAAATAGATAGTGTTCCTTCAGACGTATCTTAAACAGTTGCAGTAATTGCGATTGTCTAATGGTCACAGGTAGTGCGTTACATAATCTAACGGCTTGCACTGTGAACGATTTATCGATAAATCGCGTAGAAGTATCGGCATTTCGAGTTTTAAGTTTTCTGAGGATCTCAAGAATCTTGAATGTTTGTTGTGTAGAAACTGGAAACTTCTTTTGAGATAAATTGGAGTATGAGGATTGGATAATATAATATAAAGAGAATATGAGCATCCCGGCGACGGCGTATAGGTAACCATTTGAGCTTTAAACAAAAATCTGAAAAATGATCATATTTACGTAATCCAAATATGAATTTATTACGAACATTCTGAAATCGCTCAAGCTTGTTAAATTGGTCTTCGGTGAGATCTAGATAGCTGGCGTCGGCATAGTCAAGAATAGGAAGAAGTGATTGAGCCAGTGCAATTTTCGTGGTTGTAGGCAAGAAGTTGCGTAATCTTCGCAAAGATCCTACTGACGTAAATAACTTGCGACTTACAGTCTGCATTTGAGGACCCCAAGATAAACAATTATCAATGAAAATACCTAGATCTCTTACTTTGTTACTGTACGGAACAACCTCACCACCGTAACAAATAGGAGGAAGTTGTGACCACTTGATCTGTGATATCATTCTGGAACTACCAACAACAATGGCTTGAGTTTTAGAAGGATTAATCTTCAGCCTATACGCCATGCTCTAGTCACAAATACAAACTAGATCAGTGTTCACAGTGTTTATGGCTTCAGTTAATCCTTCTAAAGTAGCTAGAGTGTAAACCTTTAAATCATCTGCATAAAGATGGTAGGAAGAAAGTAGTTGATTTGGTGATAGAGTTTATAAAAAGTGCGAACAGTAGGGGAGATAAAACGCCACCCTGTGGTACGCCAGCAGACGTAGTACATCAGGAAGAAAAAGTTTGTTCAATACAGATACGCTGCTGACGTCCATAAAGTACGAAATCAGTCAATCGCCGTTGGAGATATGTTAAGAGAGCATAATATACTCGTACAAAGAAGAACATCGAAATCGACAGCATTAAAAGCGTTACTAAAGTAAATTAAAGTAAGAACCGTCAACTTTCCATCCTCTATGCCCCACTTAATATCCTCCGTAATATGAACTAAGGCAGTAGTAGTACTGTGCCCCGGACGAAAGCCAGACTGGAGAGGGTTAAGTACTTCTGACTTTATAAGGAATGAATGTAGTTGATCATGTATAAGACGTTCAAGGACTTTAGAGAGGAATGGAAGAATCGATGTAGAACGGTAATTTGAAAAAAAAGAGGGATTGCTCTTTGTGGGAAGAGGTGTTGTTTGGGCATCTTTCCATGCAGATAGAAATGTGCCACTGGATACAGAATAATTTAAGATGTGTAAAAGAATGGGTAGGATTTCGTCTAGAATAGGAAGGATCATATTATGGCTGATACAATCGCTTCCAACCGCTTTGAAAGTAATTGACATAATACTCTTCCCAATGCCACAAGCGGAGAATTGACTAAAGAAAGAGAAATAGTCAGGAATTGGAAGAGATGAAAGGTAAATTAAAGTAGCAGTAATTTAATAATTATTTATTGAAATTTTTTCCCGTCTCTGGTTTTGGATTTTCAGTTTTAGGTTCTGTACCACACAGTTCAGTAGGTGCAAAGCTAACGGAATAAATAGATTGCAACATTAGGATACATAGATAATGATGAAACACTAGGGAATCGTTTATTCAATTTTCTTTTCGGGAACCCCAAAAAACAAAACAAAAAACAGGCGTGTTATCTTTCACGCATAACTACTGATACAGTAAATCTCAAATTTTGCATACAATGCTGTAGGTCTGGCCAAAATAAGGCGAGCGAAGCCGTTCAATTCTACGTTTTAAATTAAAATTATCGTTCTGCAAGTGCTTGGGGTAAAGCGCTTGGGGTAAAGCCAACTAGAGGCGGAGTGCAATGCAAGATAATACCTAATATCAATGGATTTCCAACTGAGAGAGCCGCTATTGTCGTAGACACCAAGGAATAAAAAGCTTCCCGCTGGAATTCATAATCGCTTCCATCTCTTATAGAAATGATTTTTTTAGTCGTTAATTTTAATTCTTAACATTTTCAATTTCTTATCAAGAAAGAATGATAATATATTCATTTATTTAGTTTCTCGACATAATATTAGATTGTACTCATAATATTATATTTGGTTATACTCAATTTATTGGATGGTTAGGTGCTTTTAAATGTATTAAAACTGACTGTAGTACTAAAGGTACATTACATATCGTAAAAAACACATGGTCAAAGTAGCTTTATTTTATCAGGATAATAAGAAAAGAGATGTTCTCAGACATACTTACGAATTATAGTTATTAGTTATTAGTTATTAGGTGTGATTGCAGTATCAAGAGGTATTCGTTTATTAGCGACTTAAAAAAAAAGGAGGTTATCGTAATACACATATTTTTCGTTAAACAGTTCCAATAAAACAACAGACCATTAGAGAAATAACCTCGGACATAAATTCATTAAACAAAGTGTTTTCGAGCGCTCTCGACATGTGTACAAACCTTTATTAATTTATCGCCATCGACGTGACTTCATAAATTGCGTAAATAAATTGCTACTAAGTGATATGAATACATACCCCTGGTATCGCACCGTGTTCTTAAATATTTTTTTTATCAATTACAAAAAAGTACGTACATATTCTAACGTTTTTAATACTCATCTTAAAAAAAAAATTAAACCGCTCTTAAAAAAAAATACTGAAAAGTACAAAATAACTATCCTTTACTAATCAAAACTCAAGTACGATAAAAATAACTTTGTAAGTACGATGCATATACCTATATAACTAAATTTGTGAGTTACTGAAGTCGGTGCCAAGTCTACCAAACTAATATAATTCTCTTGTTGCACATTGATTTGGCACCGACTTCAGTAACTGTCAAATTTAATTATATAGGTATGTGTATCGTACTTATAAAGTTATTTTTATTGTACTTGACTTTTGATTAGTAAAGGATAGTTATTTTGTTAATTTCAGTGTTTTTTTTGAAGGCGGTTTAATTTTTTATTTTAATTTTTTTTTATTTCCTACTTCGAGTGACCTTGAATATCTAGGGCAGGTCTACAATTAATTTGTTTCTGATTCTGGAGCGCAACGATATACAAGAGAATCATCAATATAAGTAAAGGTTATGACCAGGTCGGTTGTTTGGTGTTATTTGGTATATCTTAGTAGTCCAAGCTTTAATACCGGTGAAATTTATGTGGGACTACGTCGGAAGCATACCCTTTCAAACAAAAAAAAATCGATTGATTGAGAGTGAACACACAAAAAAAAAACAAAAAAAAAACATACATACAGACGAACATAGAACCTTCTCCGTTTTTTAAAGTCGATTAATTATAGACTTCCTTTTTATTATATTCCTTTCGTTATTTTTATTTTCATGTTTTTATATAAAATATTTTAAATATATTTATATAAAAGTATAAGCGGAATAACAAAAAAATAAATAATTAAAAAAAATAAAAATAAATAATTTCAGCGTCAATATTTTTAATTGTCTTAAAATTATCCTATTATATATTTATCACTGGCTTCTTACCTTAATTCCTGTGTATAAGTTAACAACTTATCCCTATATTTTGTAAAAATTAAGAAAAATTACAATTTTTGCAAATTGTAGGAAATTAACCTAAGTTAATGTCTTCAATTAAATGGCAAAAAAAGGCAAAAATGAGGATTTTTTAAATTTTTATTGTAAAGATAAAAAAAATTAACAATCTGTGTTTCCACCATTGACACGAATTACACAATCACAGCGATTTTGCAAGCTTAAAATCAGTTCATCAAAATCACTTTGAGGAATGGCCGCCCATATTCTTTCTAACAAGTCAAAAAGTTGTTGTGGGGTATGCACGGCATCCATACTCGGCAGAGCTCTTCTTTGAAGCATATCCCATGCGTGCTCAATTGGGTTGAGGTCTGGCGATTGAGCAGGCCACGGCAGAACGTTGGTGCGAGCGTCGGCAAAAGCGACGTGTTACGACTCTAGCCGTGTGTGGACGTGCGCTGTCGTGCATTAGTCGAAACGAATCATCCAATCGGCTTCGCAGAGGGATGATCACGTCTGAAACAATCCACTCCGCATAAATCTGAGCGTTGAGGTTGCCCCTGATCCAAATGAGATCGGTTCTTCCACCGATCCAAATACCGGCCCAAACCATTATTGTTCCCCCTCCATATGAATGAACTTCCTGACAAAATTTCAAACGTTCTTGACGTTCAGATCCCTCCAAACTTAAGTATGTTCTATATCCGGCCTCATACCGAAACGAGATCCATCGGAAAAGCAAACACAACGCCAGTCTTCTTCCTCCCAATTTCTGTGTTCGCGAGCCCATTGTAAACGGGCCCTACGATTGCAGAGTGCTATAGGCAGGTGGCCCTCGGGAACGCAGACTCACTTCACGTAAACGATTTCGGATGGTTTGGTCGCTTATCAGCAAGCCTAAAGAGCTGTGGAGCCTCGTAGCCAACATCATGGCGGTCATAGTTCGATTCCGTCGAGCAATATTTTGGATGTACCGGTCCTGTCTGCGAGTGGTGATGCGAGATCGTCCTCTATGTCGCTCGGCCACGTTGCCCGTGATACGATAGAAGCTATCGGATAGCTTGTCCAGATACGGCTTATGACGCTCTGTGTAGGGCCAAAAGCCACAGCCACAGTACGTTGCCTGGAACCAGCTTGCAACATTCCGACGGCTCTCATGATCTCTTCTCGTGTCAAATTTATTTATTTATTTACTTTACAAAACATTTTTAACTTGTAACTTTGTAACACCAAAATGTTACAAAGTCACACGTCACTCTCCAGCATTTTTTTGCATTCGTCAATCAAGCTATCGATCTCCGTCACAAATAAGTCACATTGTAAGACACACAAATGATGTTGTTGCTCCATATCGATGCAATTTTTTTCAGTTCCAATGCAGAAATTGTAATGGTTTTTTAAAAACGCTATTACACACTTTTATAGGAATCCTGATTGACAGTTCATTTTCTATTTTGAATCAAAATTTAAAGATAATTCTTTATTCAAATAGTGAAAATCATTAAAGAGAATCAATAACGATCCAAAAACGTTAAAATATTACTCCTCAATTGCGGCGATCATAGAGAAAATTATATATGGCAATGGTAAAACATACTTGATCCCTAGAGACTTTTGATGAGTGCAGATGCAAAATTAGCAGCTCAAATCATTTTACAAATAACGTAGCGTCTTATATAGTTTTCCGACTAGGTTTGACATATAAATCTGAGACATTTTTACTGGATAGTACAAATTATTAAAGATTTAACAAAAATACACGGAATAGGACTTAAAAAGCAAAATAAGACAAACATACGGAATATGACAAATATAAAACATAAAATATAAAAAAATTCACATTATTGAAGCGCCAATAAAATGTATTTTCAAAATAGCAATTTCATAGAATCGCTTAAATAAAATTTAATAAAAAAACATTCAGAAAGAGGGTAAGTAAACCGTTGGCATTTCTTTAATCTGAGAAATTAAGATAAGCTACGCTTTATGAAGCAAAGCGCATCATAGGATTACAAAAAATAAGAACCATGTGGTCTTTAATTATTCACTCTAAATACTCAAAGCATATGGTCTTCGATTTACATAATATAATATAATAACCAGAAAACCCTACGTAATATTGTACGTGACTGACACGAATAGTGTCTGTGTTAAAGACATTATGTACAAAATGTTGTCAAGGTTTATCGCCCGTAAATTATTACCCTAAAAATATAAAGTAACATATTCATGGTAATGCGATACCTACAAAATCCATTTTTTTGTTCATTCTTCTTCATTGATTTCGGTATGAAACCAAAGTTCTTCAGAGGCTTTCGTAGCGTAGTTCCGTGTGTAGTATTAAGGCGTAACGTTACGTATAGTTACCTAGTGGATGGATGATCTAGTGATGCTTTAATGCTTTATAAACAAAAGTTATTATAGATAACATCTTCAGTGAAGCCCTCTCTCCTAAACTAGGAAATCCTGTATTTCAGGAGACAATATCTTCCCCGGATCTTTACATGTCGGAAACCGAACCTAATTTAACAAATACAATATACAATAAAAAAAGAAAATAAAAAAGTAACACAGCGTGTCCATGTTTTAAAAAATCGTTAGTTTCAGATATCAATAAATAGTGGTATCGTTATTATTGTTATGTAGTTAATTCAAGTTATTGCCTTTAGGGCTGATTCTCAGAGACAGTGAGCTGGCAATTAGGCGACCGCCACCGATCACTGAGCTATGACAGAATATGGACGTCACCTTGACTGATAATAAGAAACGTGAGAAAACTGGTTAGTGGTACGTATTTAGGCTGTTGTTTTGTATTTTCCATTAGTATTTTTATTTTAAACTAGCGACCCGCCTCGACATTACTCGGGTGGGATGTTAAATGTTTGCAACGCACACAATTTTTTTTTACTGAGATTTTCATACAAATATGCATCAAAATTTTCTATTTTTCCGGTGGATATTACCAAAATTTTCTTTCATATAAACTATTCTTATTGACAATTAAGATCACAACAAAAATAAAAGTCATACCAATTGATTTTTATTTATATAGACTAGCTGACTCGATAGACGTTGTCTTGTCCAAATTTAATTAAATAAAAATGCCAAAGTAAAAAGCACTTTCAGTTTTCTCGAATTTTATTTTTTTTTAGCCATATTTTCCAATTTTTTCTTTCCCTGAAAACCTTATTATTAAAACCTTATTATATTACGGACATTTAAAAAAAATAGCCAAATCGGTCCAACCGTTCTCAAGCGACGTGATAATTTTTATTAATATGGAAAGTAAAATAGGTTAATATTTTTGTGTTATCTATTTGACAGGTTCGTATCAAGAGTGAATTTATTTAGGTACCAAATTAATTTACCCGTCTGATAACTCCTCAGTGATCTAGGTAACGTGATATTAACGTCTAGAAGTGTTTTATTAAATCACTAGACGAATAGAGGCATTATACACATTTATAGCATGACTACAGCAAATGCAGCAACCTGTATGAGAAAATCTTCAGAGCGACCTAAACCGTCTCTCCGAGTATTACTTTAATGGAATAAAAGTTAATACTAAAAATGCCAGTGCATATCCTTCACTCATCGCAGTAACGAAATAGATTATCAGTACAACTCCGATAATTCAAATATTGAGAGGGTTAAGGTCGTCCGTGATTTGGGGGTTTATTTTGAGAGCCAAATGCTCATGGACAAACATGAAGATATCATAACCCAAAAAGCCTACAAGAAGCTGAGTTACATCTTACGTGTCTGTAAAGCTTTTTCTGAAATTTCTTGTTTAAAATTAGTATATTTTGCGTATGTACGTAGCAACCTTCAGTACGCTTCATCTATATGGTCACCTTAGTACAATATATATACAATGAAAGAGTGGAGCGTATTCAAAAGATTTTCGAGAATCATATTAGAAAAGGTACTGGTGAACCCTACGAATTTTATAAAGACCTTTGTTGTCAACACAGTGTATTATCCCTAGAGGATCACCGAGTTCTGCTGGACATGTGTATGTACAATGTCGTTCGTAGACGATTAGACTGCCCAGCGTTGGTAACTCGCGCGGCACTTCATGTGCCCGTGCTCCGAACGCGCCACACGCATTTATTTCACGTGCCTGTCTGTTGTACATGATATGCACAAAACGCTGTCGTAACTCGTATTCTAAATATATACAATAAGCTTTTCCACTTAGACATAGACAGACATTAATTTGGCATCACTCACGCATAACAACAATTTATACAAAAACAAAAAAACATCGATACAGAATAACATGACTTATACACTACATACCTAAGACTAAATACAATTTACTTAGCCCATGAGTGATGTAATGCCAAAATTAGACACCGACTCAGCATAAGCTGACACAAGTGCTACAGCACTGATTTTCAGCGGTACTCGCACAAAACATAATATATGTAAAATCAGGACATGTTGCTAGCTCTGTATAAAAAGTAGTTACCTACATAAATTTGCTTGATATATAATAAAATAATATGTTATATGACACAAAGAAATAAATAATAAGATAAAGAAAATAAATGTTTTCTGTAAGAAATTATAATAAATATCAATGTATTATATAATAAATATATATAAATAAACATTTAAAATCTAATATATAAATGTGGAATAAAAAATGCAAAAATAAATATCACATAATAAAATATATAAATAAACAAATCGATGAGTTACTTTACCAATGGAAGCGTTTATCACTGGGAAACATGCTGGAGCAATTCGACCACTACAACTAAAACAGTCTTCTTTCCTGGTACAGTAGATGAAGAAGAAGATACGGAAGAAATGAAGTAGTATTTATCACTACTTCATTTCTTCTCAAGGAAAATCACCCTTAGTATCTCATGTCTACCGTTAACTAACATAATACAATTAAGACCTGCACACAGCCAACGTTACAAAGTGGCTTCCACTCTATGTGGATATTTTCCTTCTATCAAAGGCGAGTTATAGCAAAATTGTAACGGATACAATTTTTCAACGTTGCCACGTTGCCAGTGGTTTTCGTGATTTCGAAAAAGACACGGGGCAATTCGTGCTCTTGCGACTCAGCTATGAGAAATAGGTATCTTAATCTTACAAGAGGCGAACTACTCCATTAAATACCACGTTAAGACAAAGTTAATGTGCAAATGACAGAAATTTAATAATGGCAAACGATCCGTCGAAGAAATGCTATCGCACCGGCCGTAGTAGTCTAACAGACACTCAGCTCCGGCTCCAACTTTCAAAGTCAAAGTCAAAACCAATGACTATAATTTATAGGTTTATATAAGTGGCACATTGTATACACATGTGGAGAACTGTAATTGGCCATCTGTATGTACTTAGTGTCTTAAGTCTATTTTTGTATGTAATTGCTGTTGTTCTCCTGAATAACTAAATAATTTAATAAACTCATTATATCTTATGAAATAGTGGCAAAAAGTTTAGATATTTAAAATATAAATAGAATGAATATTCGTAATAGGATTTATAGTGCAGTGATCAAAGTAGTTGGTTGTCATAAGGTTTCAGGTTCTAATTCCGGTTAGGTAAGTTTAAAATTAAGATTGTGATTTGAATTTACGGTGTTAATCAAATTCATGTTGAAGAACTGAAAACAACTTAGAATAAAAATTAAATTACTTGGTTCAGTTCAAGATTGTTTTAGTTCATTTAAAGTCAGTTCTAATCATAATAAACATGTAGAACAACTCCACTGTATAATCTAGTTTAGGAAAACGTAAATGCAAAATATTTGATTTATTTGTAATCTGTGCAAAAGATATGCTATTATCATTCTTGCAAATGAGACTTAAGGCAGTTCTTATACAACTATGTATGCCATAAATTAAGAAAATCGTCCATATTTTTTTATAAAATCTATTATAAACGATATATTATACAATTTTTGTATTTTGTGTAGTCGTATAATAAGAACGCTCATTTGTTCCAAGTAATTCGAAACATCAAATCAATGAGCCTCCACGTTACATATTTACACAATTCATGATATTAATTATGTTCATCTGTAGAAAGGTAAATATCTTCAAGTATCATATTACAATCTTTGGTAAAATTGTAATATGATACTTGAAGATATTTACAAAGATATTTATATTATATTACAAAGATATATATATTATTCATATTATAGAAACAAAGATAAAGTATTTCTTAGCAAAGATTAATGAAAAAAATCCAGATAGATTGTTAATTTCAAAAATTCTAAAAATTCTAAAATTTAAAAAGTTCAAGGTAAAAAAGGTAGACGAATCTAAAGACTTAAGTATAAAAAGACCTGCCAAATGCGTGTTGACCGTTGAACGTTGACGGTTAAAAAATGTAAATACCCGGGCAACCTTCTCCGGGAACCTCTCCTTTTTCTCAACCAGGAAGTCTTTGAAGTAATTTGTAATTAATCTGATGGTTCTTAAATTGCTAATATCAATGCATCGATATTTCAGTCTATTGGTACCTTAGTATTTTCTTGCTGTTACTAGAATATTCTACAAGATGGCGCTAAAATCACTATTCTAGAAGGTTTTTTTTTGTGAAAACAAGTTTTTTCAGAGATTTCTCCTATTATAAATAAACTTGGAAATTAAAACATTATTTGATTCCAAAATTTCATCCACATCGTTCCGCGAAATTTAAAACATTCGACAAATTGACATTGAAACATTACTGGTAATGGTAATTTCGTAAATCAGTCTTTAATCATTTAAACACAAAAAATCACAAAATTATTATAGGATTGGTATTAAAGTATTATTTTGTACAATTCCAAATTTAATAACACATGTACTTTACGAAATAATATTTCAAGTATCAAAGTAGCACGCACGGTGAGCGTATACACAACTGAGTAACAATACCAATTTTGTTCTAGGTTTTAAATACATTTTACTTGCAAGAAAATCGCTTTTACTTTCAACTCTCTACAGCATTATGATGCATATTAATATAAACCACCCGCATGATTTTATCGAATGAATTAAAATTCACGATGCCAATAGTAATATGAGTAAAATGGCTGTGATACACGGACAGGACGAAACTATAATGGTCCCGTTTTTTGCCTATTAGCTATGGAAACCTAATAAAACATAGTTTCTGTAGTTTTCAGTTTGTCATGGAGAATCAGATAGTGTATAACAGAACTAACAGTTAAATAATATTGTGTAGTAATACCATGCAGACTAAATTAATAACTGGTAATACGTTCACATCAACCTCTAGCGAATGAATGCGCTAATATTGTAGTTGTCTATTAATAAACAGTAATGTTCAGATAACTGAGGATAAATTAACTTTATTAGTGTCGCCACGCTTCCCTGAAGCAACAGTAAGTTATATGTTGACCGCTCTCATCGCGCAGGAAGGAAATGAGTCGTAATTAACATTCACCATCATAAGTTGGACTGTGTGTCTAAACTGAACCTGTCGTATGAAAATAGATCATAACTAAGTATTATAAGATTGACTCATGTTATGTCCGAGTACAAATAAATTAACAAAATCTTCATCAACAATGTGATGCATTTGGGTAATATTATATGAAAAGAGGTGTATTGAAAAATTTTACTGGCCTATGACTGTGGGTATCAGCAGCGCCATTACCTACACACAATTTTTAATTATAAAAAAGCAATGCGTGCAATGTACGTTATGAATGTACGGGAGTCGTTGACAGATCGTTTTAGTGATAGATCTGTCCTTACTTTGCGTTCCGTATACATATTTGAAAGTAATTACAGGTGCAGTATATGTACCAGAAAAATTAGAAAAATCAATATTACTGGTAAATTTTGTGTAGAACAATAAATTTTAAGAAAGATTTTACTTCCGGATTTTCAATGGCGAACCTAACCTAAATAATTCGTGAAAGTCCAAAAAATGGGTTTTCGCTAATAAAACAAAAAGTTGAACTTATATCCAAAAAAGTGCAACCGAAAAGTTATAGATGATAAAATTATTTTTCGATTGATGTCCTGTGCAATATCGATTTTTGCCTTATACATGGAGAAAAATGCAAAACACCGTTAAAATTTGCGTTTTTTCATTTAATAATAACTTTTCATCAAAGCAACATAGAAACTTGTTACTTGATGAACATGTTAGCTTAGACTATTGAAAACTGTAGTTTTATTTTTGGTGAAAAATTTTTAAAACTTTTCAAGAAACTTAATTTTTTGCGAAAAAAAGTTTTTGTAAAACTGTTCGTATACAGCTCTCCAACATCGTACAGCATTTTTTCGAAGCCTTATTTTTTCTTTAAGAGTTGTACTATCATGAACAATTATTTAGAATTTGATATTTTTAAGTTTAAGTAGAAAAAATGGCTTCACAAAAATGTCTGTTTATTAACTGTCTGTAAAAGGTTAGGTTTTTTTGCTGTAATATTTTTCAATTCAATATTTATCAAAACCAAACTACTATTTAATGAAAGTTTATATTTTTTTACGCATTTCAAAACAGAATTATTACCAATCTGGAGCTCAGAATTTTTTTTTTCTAAAAATTCTTGATCCTTTTCCCTTCATTGAACGCTTATAAAAATGTGACAGATTGTTCTTAAATACTTACTGTCTGATAAAAAAAATGTTTTTGAGGTTTACACGAAACGGATCATGTGCTCACCGTGCTTTTTGGACTAAACGAACAGATATTAATTACTACGTGTTTCCACATAGGGGGTCAACTGAGGAAGCGTGCTCGTCGCGACCTCTGCCAGCCCTTTTCAGGGCTGCAATTGCTCTCCTGTGCATATCATGCGGGACAACGATTATGACTTAATTAGGGCGTTCCCCGAAAGCGACTTACACCGGTCTGTCCCCGCTGGTGTGTGCAGAGTGCAGTTCGGCGTTGGGGACCGCCACCCAACACACTGTGCACCTCGCGGCGGGAGTGGAGGGAGGAGTGCAGAGTAGCTGCGTGGAATATGAGAGGTGGGATTGAAGAAAATTTAGCGAAATTTTGGTTAGTTTCTTGTTTGTTTGCATTAAAGTCAAAAATGAATAAAATAGGATAATGAACACTTATGTCACGATCACTAGATCACTAGATCCCTAATAGCAGCATTATAATTATTGAATGAAAAAGCGAGAAAAACTTTAGTGGCTACATCAACACAATATCTATTAATGGTAGATTTGCATATTTCGTAATAATATGTAGGCGCGAGCGTGGATACGTATAATCTACAAGCGCAAAATAGTAGTGTTATCTCACGTGGGTTTAAGATCTCATTAGTTTAGATAGTACCTATGACAATCAGAAAATGTAAATAATAAAGTTCTAATAAGATGTTAAGACAAAACCATCTAAGCTATGACGTCGGCGTTCCATCAAACAATGTTTGATCATCCTGATTCAAAAGTTACCTCACACTAATTACTGTTGTTCCACCATAGTATTGCCATTTTCGTCATGTCAATTGCAACTAACCCCCTCTACAGAGTTTAAATATATAACGAACGCCGCTGATTCTTAGTTATAAATATATAAATTGTATTTATTATGAAAAATAAATACAACTTATATCTATGACATCTTGCATTTTATAAGGCCCATAAATATTACGACACTGTAAGTAATGTCGTATGGTGTAGACATCAGACACAAATATTGGGTATATCTTATGTGTACATCGAGTATCTATATTTACATGCCAACTATCTCTCTAGAAACATTTATTCGATATATCGTATTGGACACTAAAACCACAGATTACATATTTAATTATACTACTTAAAACGTAGTAACGTTTAAACATAGCATGAACGATAGTCTGTAACTGTTTACATCGTGATTTTACCGTAGGAAAAAAACTAGATAACTATTACTATTTTTTTTTGGTTCGCGTGAATTTTTTTAAATTATTGTTTCGTAAAAACTTCCAACAAAAGTAAAGTAAAAAAGGTATGAAAACACGCTATTGAAACTTTAAATTTAAATTAATCATTTATTTTTTTATAAAATACATAATATTACGTGAACTGATTGAAAACTATCTACAGAAAAGTTATCGTTACGATCAACTTAATTGAGTCGAAAGTAATAAAATTCCGTGTAAATTGTCTTCATAATTTGTTTTGCTAAGTATTTATTTCTGAATATTAGATATACACGAATGTATATTATACTCGTACTAAGATACATTTATCGTAATTCAATAGTGAGATTTGAATTAGAATAATATTAATTGATTCCCACAATCAAACCACTACGGTTGATTTCGATATAATAATCGTTAAACAGCTACTATCTATCAGATAATTATGTTTCTTTTACTTTACTACAATATTTTATTACGAAAAATAGGATTTCTTCTGTAACGGCTTCCTTGTGAAATCTAACGAATTACGTGTGTTCATAATACAAAACCACAAAATGGTGACTAATGTAATTAAGAATTTATGAAACAGTGGTTGAATAAAACATCAAAAGCCACGAGTTTACGTTACAAAATGCGCAACAGATTACCATAAAATGGATATTTTATATATTTTTGAACGGTACCGCGCCTAACAAAAGGGATCAAACTCAAAATGTTACAGGCCATTTCAGCTGTATGTAAATACAAAGTTTTGTTGTAAACGAATGAAAGTCCTGAAGCACGAGTATTGATTGTCCAATCAATATCGGTTTGGAATCGTATAAGTTTACCGTTCACGAGGTCAGACGAAGCTTATTCGTTTCATTCACAACTTATTTTCTGCAGAGGTTTCTAAGTATTTTTGGTAACTAAAAATAAAGTACCTATTTGTTTTAAGAGAGGAAATAGACATCCGGTAATAACAGTAGAGTTAGTTTTTTGAATGCGTGGGGGAAAGGCCAGTGTCACGTCTCATAACACAAAGCCATGGTCACATTATAATATACGTATACATACGTGTTATTATGTAATGTAATAAGTTTCTCGCGATGGGCTATAAATATTTTATTGGAATATTTTGCATTACTGAAAGTAGTACATCAAAATTGATGGTTTCATGCCTGAAGTACCTAATATTGAATATGCCTATTCAATATTAGGTATATATAATAGTGAATAACAATTATATATTGAGGAGGAGATAGAAGAAAAAGTATGCAAGAACCGCGATGCTTGGCACTCCGTCCTCTCTGACTATCTCGTCAGGGATATAGCATGGGGATATGTATGTATTAAAATTTAAATCCAAACTTTAAAGCCAAACAATGTACATTGTCTATTACTTTCTTTTACTTGGCTAGATTCGGAAAAAACTTATTGAATTAAGACGATACTATACTATGTTTGGCATGTCGTAGTAGGTTATATCGGAAATGGGTCATCTTGCGAACCTTGTCTATAATAAATGTTTTTCCGACCTCTAAGTATTATATAAAAAGAAATTCTGAAATAGATTAAAAATATCGATTTATGTTAACCGAATTAATAAAAGTAGGAAACGGACGAAAGAAACCCACCAAATGTAGGTAGATAGGTCTAGAAACAATAGCTCTCTGTCAAAGCGACGGAGATAAATAGTCGAGGAAACACGAACGAACGCCAATGTTGGTCTCGGTGACAATAAAATGCCTTTTATTAGGAAAAAAGTCAGTTATTTGCCACCAATGCCTATGCTTGTCAATGTTTGGTGATATTGTGTCGAGGGTCGAATATAAAGTAACGCCTACATTCATTTATCACCTAAAGTTTTATTCGAAAGTTATTTGAGGAGTTCAATAAATACTAGTGGTCGCCCAGTGGTGGCAATTCAACCTTAAATATAGAATAAAATATTTTTTCTCTTGACGTACACTGAACAAACTCACAAATCACACAAAATTCACAGCACGAAATTCATTCAATTAATCTGTCAGTAATTATTTCTTCGCAATATTTTTAAATTCTTCGGCGACAATCTTTATTCTGTGCTACTGCTTGAACCTCCTAAAAGTTGTAGGAATAGACGTCCAAAACTCCCATTTCAATCGAATGTGACCCCGAAAGCTCTATTAGCCGCGTCTTCTATTCACTGGCACGGGTTACAACGCTGACGGTTCGGAGCGTACATTGCTACTATCCATCGTCGTCTTTAAGCGGGATCGGTCCTCTTCCGTTCCTGCTCGGCATTCTGCTTCTGGACCATGACAGTCTCATAGAAGGAACACATCATGGCCTTTCACGATTCTTCACCTGGAAATACAGCAACTACCGCCGCTGACGGGGATAGATTTTGTCAGGTCTGGCGGATCGGAACCGGGTACTAAAAAATCCACGTAGGCTATTCCCCTAGTGTATGCTGGGAGTTTGGAAACAGCATACACCAAGAAGATCCTGCAAAAAAAATAATGTATCATTTTTTCAACGTTACACGGTCTCATAATAAAATTTTATGTTTGCAGTTTACTGAAGACAGTGAATATTAGGCAGAGAGAATGATCCCCAGACTGTATTTTTGTTTTTGATGAAATCGTTAATCTTGTAGTAAAGTTTTCTAATTTGGGTTAATATTAGTACACACAGTATCTACAGTAGTATATAAGGATATATCTAGTACCTACTGTAGATACAGTGTGTTATGTGTACGGAGTCATTAGCCTATATAAAACATTATATTTACTCCGTAACCTACTTCAATTTGCGTAGGTAAGCAATGTCAACATTTACTCGATATTACCTTGCACAGTATACGTGCCATCGTCGAATTTTTATGAATTGTGTTATTATGAGGCAGATTTATTGCGAACTCCCCGAGTTGACGCGTGTTTTCATTCAATTCCTTCAATTCAATTCCTTTAATTCATTCCATTCGAAAAGTTTTTATTAAAACTGTGAGAAATAAATGCATTTGAGAGAATTATATTGAATGAATTATTGGCGCGACTGTAAGTGTATCGTTATTTTTAAAAGATGTATACTACACACATAATACCAAGAAACGCCTTTCGCCATTTCGCCTATAATACTTTTACTTAATATAGGTATATTATACACACGTAAGTATTGTTAGTTCCACATTAACTTTAATCACATAAAGTACCCACGTATTATATTTTGTACCATTTTAGTAAAAAGAACGAGGGTAGAATGGATTTCCTGCGTGTAGTGGGGCTGCATAAAAGCCTTATTTTGGTCTTGTAAGAGTTCAGTTGTTGAGAAGTAGTCGAATAGTCAAGTACATAATAGTTGTGATGAAGAATTGATAACGTGTTCATAGTGATCAGTGCTCCTGTTACATTTCATATTTAACAGTATATATTATATTACGTACCTATGGTTTGGTAGATACTTGCACAGCACTATTACATTACGTGCATTATTTTTAAAAGTATTAATACTCTTATTTAATTGAATTTACGTTTATTTTAATGTAACCATTGTAGATTTGCCTAGAAAAATAATATAGAATATTTTTTTCAAATTTTTGCACTTGTTAACTTTTTTAGTTAACTAGTTGGTAGATTTTAATGATAAAAAAGTGAAAAGAAAAACCCAACCGAAGTACACCGAAGTAAACACATCATTGATATAAGTGGCTATGCAAATGTCTATTGCGATCACTTTGGTCGCAAAGACAAATTCTCGAATTTGACGTTGATCTCTCTGTGACGCAATGCTAGAAAAAAATAGATCACAATATTGTAAGTTCAATATCCACGTACGACCACGAGTTTTTTGGACAAAGTTTTTATTGGCTAGTGGTAAATAACCTCGTTTACAAATTAACGTTGAATCTGATAAGTTGTAGAGCAATCGGAAGGAACAGCAAATTTGCCTAAATTTGTTAAAAAATTCTTGATTACTAGAACTTTCCAGCGAGTGTATAGAGTACAGTGGACATAACTTACTTTTTGCACGTAGCGTAGCGTACATAATATGAGAAAAAACTTCGCCCACGACTCATGTAAAGACTGCTGTCGTTTAGAAGGCGTTTCATTTGAGTACTCATTCACGTCGTTGACAACACTAATATTTTTGTATTTCTACCAAATAGAAATTAGGTTATATACCTTATATTGATTAATTCAAAGCGTAACTAGCTTCGCCTACCATCCGGTGTCTCACGACACCTCATACTTTACTTTTCTTAAATTAGTTGCTACGTGGGCTAGAACAGGTTTGTATCACAAACAATAGGTACTGATTTATTTGTACATACAGATAACGTACATTGTTTTACACTGTTTCCAGGTGGACAGAACGTTATGTAGTAATAATATTACATCTTGACGCAATTTTTCACAATAAATATTTGGGTTTTGACAAAGTGGAATAAAATAGCGAATGCCAAATAGTAATTCTTACCTCATCATCAATATCAATTTCATATAATAAGTTATAGGACTTATTCTGTATAAAGTTAGGAAGACAAGGGCAAGGAATAGCCTTTGGCCTATTTTTACATCCTAGTAAGATAAGCAGCTAGTTTGTTTGTTTTTTGTTTCTTTCTTTCATCTCAATCGAAATAGAAGATAATCGTCTAATTGTACCCGCTTATTAAATAGTAGAAGTTTTATTGTAGTTCGAAACTGTATCATCTTTAGGGTAATGCGCCTAACTTCGTCTAGAGCTAGTTATAGAAAATACTGATCGAAATAGGTTCGACGTTCACGCATCAGTGATTTCCAATCACAAAAGCGTTTTATCTGCCTCTTGGCAAAATTGACACGCTTTAATGAAGGAAAATCGCAAGCTGAATGTGCTTATTTAAGCAATAATATTCGGTACAGAGAGAGTCGCACTGTTGTACAAAGAGATGGAATTTTTTCACACTCATTTCTCCAAGAGTATGCCAAAAGTCGGTTGTTATCACAATAATGACCGTTAATTCAAGCTATTTCCATTGATATAATGCATTTAAGAAAAAATGCTAAAAATTTAAAGTTTACGGTTGAAGTAAAAGTATACAAAAAAGTTAGAAGAACTGCACTTTACAGCAAACAAAAAAATAGTTACGTCACATTTACATCGCACTAAAAAAATTACAGAAGCGAATAGACAATTATAGGAGTTGAATTTGATCCAAAAACGAGACAGAAATTTTATAGATTACGCTTATTCTCACCACTATTAAGTTTTGGTAATTTTTTTAATAGTTCTGTCGTCCCAAAGAAAAGCAGTCCGTAAGAGCATTTAATACGTATACCATAAAAACTGTTTTAGATATAATACTCCAGACAATGTCACGAATTGTGAGACCCTACGAACTAAGTACTAGGCTGGAGGGAGTCCTAGTAACATTCAGACTACAAGGCAATTTAGAAACGTTTGATTTCTAAATTGACCTGAATGGGGGATCGGACTCAGGGCTTCGGCTTGGTAGACTGATGCTCGCGCCAACGGATTGGTTAGGACAATACAGATATTATTGTATAAAATTGTTTTAAGATAAATTTTAAATACTTTTCTTGACAACGCTCGTCATAAGAAAAAAGTTTACGTTGAGACTCACAGAACAGCATTATTTTCTCAAAGTCAAAGTCAAATCAATTTAGTCAAGTAAACCCAAATGCAAGGTATTTTTGAACGTCAAATCTACTTTAGTTTGGTTCGAAAAGAAAACCTGGATACTGAGAAGAACCGACAAGAAACTCAGTCAGGTATCATTTTTTCAACATCATTTTACAATAGTAATTTAAAAATACAATATCCATAAAGCTAGTAAATGTATGTGCAGAGAGGATCATTTCCAGTCTATTGTTGTGTCTTCAATGTAATCGCTAATTTTGTAGTATATGCTAGTAGTATGCTTTTCCAATCAGTGTGCGTTTAATGACAAGTTGACAAGTTTTAAATCTTTTCCGTTAATTGAGTAATTTCTTGAGGAATTTTATTATAAAAACGAACACAGTTACCCAAAAATTAACCACTTGACTTTTGTAAAAGTTCTAAAAGTTATATCACAATGACACTAATAAATTACCAATACAGCTTAGAGATTTAGACGATTGAAAATTGTTCAAGAGGAAACTTCATAAATTTTTTTAACCGCAAAAGCAAAATTAAGGTCAAAAGTGTTCACTGTTCAGGAATTTTTAACAGATGGAGGATACATATGAATATGATTATTTTAAAATGACATTTAGAAGAATCGATGTATCATATGTTTTCAATTGTTTGATGCTCTTTGTATTTTATTATGTTATTGATTGAAGATGTATGTTCTTTTATTAATATTTTAATTATGTAAATACTTTGCAATCATATTATATAACTTATAATTTGTATGCCGTTTCTAAAGCAGAGCACAACTGTAGTTCTAATAATTTACTTATGTCATTTTGTAATTATACCTGTGTCTTACAAATGATAAATAATAAATAAATAAATATTATTTTATATTTAATTCTATTCAACAAGCGTAAAAAGCAATGAAATATGACGCATTAATGTATCAGAAGTCAGAAGAGACATTTCAAAGAAAACGCGTGCGTTGGCTGAATGGCAAAGTGGAGGTGCGAGGGCTATGCGGGTGACTAATTGTGCAATAAATAGCGTGTCATTTAACAGTAGCAGCGTTATTTATTACTTCCATTAACTGTTTTATAAAATAAAGTTACTTGTAACTTAACATCAGAACTTTTTGGCGGGAACGGGAGAAGTGAGGTTGTCATTTTATTTAGATTTTCTATTTTTTACATTTTTAGGAGTTTTAAAGTACAACAGTGATAGTATATTGTGTTTTAAATTTCCGTGTAAGTGGAAGGAATGGAGTAGATCTAAATAAACATGTGTAGCTGAAGTTCTCGCGCTCTTTCAAGAAGTCCTTTGAAACTTCAGTAAAGCTTACTATCACTTTACTGGAGGGGTTTTACTAAAGGAAAAAACGAATTTACTTGTGATTCTACTTATTGATACGTGACATTGGCAAATGCGCTGGTCTACGCGCCATGCTATGAAGAAAGAAAGAAGAAGAACATTGTTTCTTGAAAAAAGGGCGGGAAACTTCGTTTCCCTTACTTTCGACTCATATTACTTGGTCAATGGCTAAATGCAATCTGCGAAGCCAAAACAAAGAGAAAAAAAAACTTAACATCACTTTTTCTAGAGTAGATCAAAATTAAACCTGACGTTATTTCTCGCAATAATAGTTACAGACTTACAGACCCGTAAACTTCGTACCATTGAGTCACAGTATATATTGAAAGATCAGATTTTGCATAGAAATATTACTGTCAGGGATCTTGGTGTAGTTCATAATTCTGAGCTACTATTCGATTCACACATTGATAGTATTATCACCAGAGCTTCGAAAGCTTTGGGTTTTGTGTACATTTGTTAGAAGTATTTTGGAATATGCTTCACAGGTTTGGAATCGTAGCTATCAAAAATATGTGACAGGTTTAGAGAATGTTCAAAAAAAGTTGTCAAGTATCTATGTTTTAAACTTAGAATACCTTATGAGACAAATGATTATTTTAATTTGTGCAAAAAGTTCCATCGCCTACCTTTGTTTATAAGACGAGAAATTGCAGACTTAACATTTCTTCTAAACATAGTAAGCGGTCAATTGATTGTCCGGAACTTCTAGATAAAATTTATTTGAGGGTACCGAGTAGATAATTTCGGTGGAATCCACCGCTTTATGTACCAATTGCATCTACTAACTTTCGTAAAAATTCCTTTCTATTGCGAGCGAGTAGTAACTATAATGAATTGGCAAAAAAATTGGATTTTGATATTCATAATAACGTCAGTATTCCTTTGGCAAGGAGAATGCGTAGTAACGAGTTTTTTCTTTAATTTGTGTTTCCGTTTGATAGATATACAATCTAATGTTTAATTTTTTTATTTTTATTTTAAGCTGAGCTTAATAATTAGGTTGATGTCAGTAATTGCTATAACAATTGTACGTTTACAATGTGTTAATTATGTTAACTTAATGTACTATGTACACTCATCAAAAGCGTCTAGGGATCAAGTACGTTTTAGATTTTAGAGTATCGCCGCAATTGAGGATTATTGTTTTAACTTTTTTGGATCGTTATTGATTCTTTTTAGTGATTTTCACTATTTGCATAAAGAATTTTCATTAAATTTTGATTAAAAATAGAAATTGAACTGTCAATCAGGATTCCTATAAAAGTGTGTAATAGGGTTTATACAAAACTATTACAATTTCTGCATCGGAACTGAAAAAAATTGCATCGATATGGAGCAACGATATCATTTGACACGAGAAGAGATTAGGAGAGCCGTCGGAATGTTGCAAGCTGGTTCCAGGCAACGTACTGTGGCTGTCGCTCTTGGCACTACACAGAGCGTCATAAGCCGTATCTGGACACGCTATCGTATCACGGGCAGCATGGCCGAGCTACATAGAGGACGATCTCGCATCACCACTCGCAGACAGGACCGGTACATCCAAAATATTGCTCGACGGAATCATACTATGACCGCTATGATTTTGGCTACGAGGCTCCACAGCTCTTTAGGCTTGCTGATAAGCGACCAAACCATCCGAAATCGTTAACGTGAAGTGAGTCTGCGTTCCCGAAGGCCGCTGAGAGTTCTGCCTATAGCACCCTGCAATCGTAGGGCCCGTTTACAATGGGCTCGCGCACAAAGAAATAGAGAGGAAGAAGACTGGCGTTGTGTTTGCTTTTCCGATGAATTTCGTTTCGGTATGAGGCCGGATACAAGACGTACTCCAGTTTGGAGGACCTCTGGACGTCAAGAACGTTTGAACTTTTGCCAGGAAGTTCATTTATATGGAGGGGGAACAATAATGGCTTGGGCCGGTATTTGGATCGGTGGAAGAACCGATCTCATTTGGATCAAGGGCAACCTCAATGCTCAGATTTATGCAGAGAGGATTGTTTCAGACGTGGTCATCCCCTTGCGAAGCCGGTTGGATGATTCGTTTCGGCTAATGCACGACAATGCACGTCCACACACGGCTAGAGTCGTAACATGTGCTCTTGCCGACGCTCACATCAACGTTCTGCCGTGGCCTGCTCAATCGCCAGACCTCAACCCAATTGAGCACGCATGGGATATGCTTCAAAGAAGAGCTCTGCCGAGTATGGATGCCGTGCATACCCCAAAACAACTTTTTGACTTGTTAGAAAGCATTCCTCAAAGTGATTTTGATAAACTGTAATATAATAATTCGTGTCAATAGTGAAAACACATTTTATTGTATTACAATAAAAATTTAAAAAATCGTCATTTTTGCCTTTTTTTGCCATTTAATTGAAGACATTAACTTAGGTTAATTTCCCACAATTTGCAAAAATTGTAATTTTTCTTAATTTTTACAAAATATAGGGATAAGTTGTTAACTTATACACAGGAATTAAAGTAAGAAGCCAGTCTGGAAGACTAGATTTGATAAATATTAATGGGACAATTTTTTATAGTTAAAAATGTACTTGATCCCTAGAATCCCTGTATTTGCATTTTATGTAATAATTAGTGTCTTGTTTGTGAAGACCTTTTATTGGCTGTTTACATTGCTACTTTTGTTTCATATTCTTTGTTTTTGGCTGTTGGTCTTCCTTGATTATAAATAAATAGATACTAATATGGTTACAGATCGTAAATTAGGAGCAGATAGACAGGCTGCTAGTCTTACATAGCTTATACAAGTTTACAAGTCCTAAATATACATATTGGCCCAGCGCGCTGGGTCAATAGGGGTCAATGCGCTAGCAGTGTACAGTACGTGCAAAGAGTCCTTTGGCTTAAATCTGGGTGTTAATGGGAACTTCCTCAGTTCGTTGTGTGGTACCCATAGTACAAGCCTAATGCTTAGTTTGGGATAACGCTATTGATCGAATTGTCTGAGGTATTATTATCTATTATTGTTTAATATTTCTAAGAGCGAGAAATGTAGATAAATAGAAAATGCGAGGAATTGAAGGAGGGTAAATCAGGGGCCAGTTCTACTTGAAGGGACCTTATTACCACCTTCTCTTTTAAAATAATAGCCCACAAAGCGGTTTCTTAAATTGCTACCGAGAGATGGGGAACACTTCGAATATCTGTGTCAGAAGCCAAGTTGCGAAGAGGGAGTTTTTACTGGCCCTGACATACAAAAACTGATATTCCGTTCTCTTTTTTCAGAAACGACGGGGAAAAAGAAGTGCGGGACTCATGTAAGGATGAAGTATACATACAGATTTTTGGAGAGTACTACAGAACTTCTGTTGTACAACGCATATTGGTTGCGTGTGAAGCTCAATTCAAGAATGCAAAAGTTTATGTCATACACGTTGCCATACTGACCGTTTCTTGAAAATTTACAAGCCTACAGTGAAGAGCAGGATGTTCGTGATGTCGAGAGACTATACCAAGGCAGACGGGACAGTCAAAGGTGTGATTTTTGGATTCAGCACCCTGAAAAACATGGAATTAACTAAATACATGAACCCATGAACCTGAATTTTTTTGCAGTACTGTTCAATAACATTTTATTTATTTTTATTCTTTTCTTCAAAGAATTTTATTGTGCGAACATGAATCAAGCATTTTTCATAAGGATTTGAATCATCCATAGCGAAATTTTAATAACGAAGTAGAGTAACGAAATTTCAAGAACTAAATTTGAATTTCAATTTAGCGGCTTTGAACATTCTCATTCTTGGCCAACTGATTGACTACTTCAATCTTCGTCTATTTGAAATTGGTCTTTTTTTCAAGTCTTTGGTGGTTCCTTTTACATAGAATGTGATTCAATTCTTTTAAATAGTTATTATTAAGTTCCAAGCGCAGTTTTCTCAGTTCTGATCTACCTTGACTTTTTGTGCAATGATAAATGAAAATGATAAATGAAAGTGTATCCAGGCAAAGCCAAGGCAAGTCGCTAGTCATCTACGGAAAAACGGGTTTCTTTTTCTTCTAAATATTTCCATATAATTTTCGTGCACATACCAAGGGTTTTTAAAAAGGCGGTGTCATGGCTACATCAAACGCGAGTACAACGATAAAGTGTTGTAGCGAAAAGCTGGTAAATGGATTCGGTTTCATTGCTAATTATTTTTCAGAAGGCAAACGCCCTTGGGAAAGAAAATTATAGAATGGAGCGCGTATGGGTAGGCATACTTGTGTTAATTATGAATTTTATAATTATGTAACATTATACATGACTGTCTATTTTTTGGAATCAGCTTGGCGATACGTATTGCTGCCAGCCCGCCGTAGACACCTTACCAATTGATCCTACTGAACAAGATGACAATGAAGAATGTTCTATATCTATATTAATCTATAACAATCTTATAAAGAAGTAAACTTTACTTGTTTGTATGTAATGGATAAACTCAAAAACTGCTCAGCCGATTTCTAAAATTCTTTCACCTGTGGAAACCTACATTATTATCGAATAACATGGACTGTATTTTAGTTTCAAAAGAATTTCTACCCGTGCCAAGCCGGGGCGGGTCGCGTCTATTATAATATAATGAATGAATCAATGTTTGTATAAATACGTATGTCTAATATGAAATATGACGTCTACGTCTGTATATGTGATATTTATATGTAAATATTATTGTATTATGTATTTATTATTATAACCTATTGTAGATATTTCTTTTGTTAATATATATTTAAATATGTTAATTAAGAACTATGAGTACTAAATTGAATTTCATTATTTTTGTATATCTGCTGACATAAAGAGAAGCCAAATGTTGCCGTTGGTGTTCACTGATGGTTTTCTTCACAAGACTATTTAGAAACGTCCTTTTATCCCAAATGTTCCATACAAGCGTTTTTTAAATGGTACAGTACGGGGAAATTCGAATTCAAAGATGATACTAGAGAACCGTCTTAGGAATCATTCTGTCTTTTTTGTTAAATTAATTTTGGCATTATAAATTTTTTGGCCAAGCGTGAGTTGTCTAAAATAATAGCAAAATTGAAAAAAAATTGTTTTAATGCGGTTCTATTCAGTTTTATGTTCAGGATAACAGAAGTTGGTCAAATTTAAAGAAATGTTTTTTCATGTAGTAATACGGTGTCGAGAAATCCAAAACCATAGGAAATTTCATTCTAAATAACCGAAACTTGTCAGGGTTTGCTGGAAGCTCCCCCACTTCGTTTTTTGATACCCATAGTATAAGCCGAGTGCTTAGTTCTGGGCCGCACAATTTTTCTAAAATTGTCTAGTTTTAAAATATAAAAAAAAATTAAACTGCCAAATTAATGTGCAACAACATAAGTTTATTAGTTTGGTAGACTTGGCACCGACTTCAGTAACTGACAAATTTAATTATATAGGTATGTGCATCGTACTTATAAAGTTATTTTTATCGTACTTAAGTTTTGATTAGTAAAGGATAGTTATTTTGTAGTTTTCAGTGGTTTTTTTTAAGGCGATTTAATTTTTTTTGTTACAATTTTTATATTTCTCCCCTTTGAGAGTGATCTTGGCCTAAATAAATATCCAGGGCAGGTCTGCAATTAACTTCTTTCTAATTCTGGAGCGCAACGATATACACAAGAATCATCAATATAAATAAAGGTAATAACCAAGTCGCGTTATTTGGTATATCTTCGAAGTCCAAGCTCCAATACCGGTGACATTTAAATGAGACCACCTCTGAAGTATGACTCACCAAATAAAAAAGAATCATCGAAATCAATTCATAATTGGCGGAGTAATCGCGTAACAAACATATAAAAAAAACATACAGTCGAATTGTAAACTTCCTTCCTTTTTTGAAGTCGGTTAAAAATAATTTTTAATATCATTATTTTAACATTCTAAATGAGAAAGAGATTAATAGAAAGTAGGAATAAAGGACAGCTTAAAGCTCTTTTTGTAGTCAATACATTGCTATACGTCTATATAAAATAAAGCCACGAAAACAGCAATACAGACAAAACACAATAAAATCAATTCGTCCTGTTGACAAAGTTTAGCAACTTTGTCACCGGTGCGGCCTTCCACCTGCGTGTTCGTATACACCCAGGCTTAGATATGTATGTATGTCTGTATATAATATACAAACATAGACGTTTTTTCCTAATCCACGCGCAAAAGGGAAAAGTGTAAGCAAACATTTATGTTTATATCTGTATATCATTTGAGTCATGGCTAGACAAATAAACGGATTTTGATATTAAGTACTTGACATTAAGATAAACTGGAATCATAAAATCTATACAACAATTGATATGGTAAACAAATCTTAAAATATTAGATACCAACAATTATAAAACGACTTGCCTAAAGAAATAAAAGATTGTCTCACCACTAAATATTTCTTAAAAACATTGCAACTCCTGTAATATTTAAATATCTGTGTGCACTTTAATAAAAAATATTGAGAAAAAAATTAATTGAAATAGATATTAATATATATTTTAATTAACATTTCTAACATATACACATAAAAATAGCTTACTACATAGTCATATCGAAATATTCACACTTACAGTCATACACATATGCATGACTTTTAGCTGTTTCTATAGAAATAAAATGAATAACATATGAATGATGGTAGTCAGAAAAACTATATAAAGTTTAAGTACTACCGACCGTTGTTTTTTTATTGTAATCAATAATAATATGAATAAACAATAATAGAGAAGGACATAATGCTACTTTCAGAAAGAATCCACGCCAACAATGTCATGGGCTAGTTACCCATAAATAGCAACCCGTCCCGGCTACGCATGACTAGAAATTTTTTTGAAAGTAAAATACAGCCCATGTTACTTCGCGGATAATGTAACTTTCTACAGGTAAAAGTATTTTTGAAATCGGCTGAGCAGTTTTTGAGTTTATCCATTACATACAAACGAAGTTTATCTCTTTATATTATTAAGTATAGATGGTATAGATATAAATAAATGTGGTTAAGTAAGTTATTAATAGGGGACACGAGCTTAAATCAAATTGTATTAACATTCTTCATCAAGTCTAACTCACTACTTGACCACACATTTTCGTCATCAATCTTTCTCTTTCGTCCTTCATTCGTCGTTCGCCTTCCTTCCTTCCTTACTGTGACTAAAATTTAGGACTAAACGGGTGTCTTATGTTTATCAATTACTATGTTATGGTGAGTGTGAACATATGTAAATCTAAAAGTGTCGATCAAAACGTGCCTTTATTACACTGAGTACACCTAATTACGGTACTTTCATACTCATTATACATTTCACCACACCAACAAGAACTCCACTCAAGGTACCGTAATTAAGTAAATTCGCATTCAATATTAAGTAAACAACTAATAATCAAACTTATGAGTTTGATTGTGATGGAATGATCTCAGAAATTAATCCAACTCGTTTATGAGGGAAAACAATGATTTTAGTGCCTGTTAACTTCTTAGGTAGAGTACGAGAAAACACTATTGCCAAAAATAGGAAAGCTTGAAAAGTGTTTTCTGTAGTTTTTAAACAAATAGAAAAACGCTGTTTCTAAAAGAATGTTAAAGAGGCGAGCAAACATACACTAGCTCTCGTTGACATGTTAAGAGCGTTTGAGTATATTCTGAACGAGCTAAGATATTTCTTCCGTTTGCTGTACAAATGGCCACTGTATTTTGTTTATCTGTTTCAGTTTGTTCTATCCTTTCACTATTTACCGTCGGACCCTTTTCCAGACAAACAATAACAATGCGTCATCATGATTAAACCGATAATAGGACGTCAGATATTATACTGTAATTTATCATTTTCAGGGAATTTTCCTAAATGTCATTATTCATTCTGATTCTTGAATGCGAAACGACCGTGACAATGGACGTCATTTTGCTTTTTACCACCTGTCACTTTTACCGGAACATTTTCAGAAATGAAGCACTATTCTGTAAACAGAGGACTGAAGGTCCATTTTCGAATTGTTTTTGTTTATTTATTCAAAGTTAAAAGGATTATAACCGTTCCATTCCTCAGTTTTATTGTTTTATAAACTTGCTTTTCTTTAATTTGTGAATGGTTTATTTCAAACGTTTATTGTAAAATTGCAGATCACCCTTTTTCTGTTGCTTTATAAGATATTATAACCCTGAATTTCTTACTATTTCGGTTTATTACGGCGGTTTCTTTTTTCCTTTCTCGAGAAAAACTTATTCTATCTATGAAAATTGCATTGATATGTAACAAACGATTGTCACTATAAACGTGAACATATCTCTAACCATTACACTTGTGCAGGTCATATTAAGTACATCTTTTGGACTTCCTTTGTCAGTTAAAAAATGTGAGTGGAGAGAATTAGCACAATGGTAGTACTCTTATTTTAGACGGAGTGTGCCTGTGTGATAAACAAGGTAAAAAAATTAGTACATCAATACCATTTTTTTTTAATTTTTCTCATTTCTTATCGATGTTCTTGAAAGTTACAAGACACTTATAATTGTTCAACATCTGCGCTCTCCTTGACCTGAATAATTAAAATGAATACACAAAAACTTCAAGCAACACATTGCTGCGTAGGCACTTTTGAATAATTAAAACTCGCTTACCATCCATTCACCTGCTCTCTTTAAAACGTTCGTTGTGATAAACAATGGAATTAATCAGGGCTGCCAGATCGTGTACTTGGATACAAAATATGTATAATATGGTCATTTTATATATTCTGTTTGTAAATTAGTTTGCTTTAGACAATTGGATACAAATATTATTCAGTTTTGTATCCATTAAAGATAAGTAAAAGTGAAAATAAATTAATACTTTTATTTCTTACAGTCAACAATTTTGTTGGTTCGTATAATAAGATTTGATTTTGTATAATTTCAGAGACCCGGCGATATATAATAAGTTGGATCTACTGGCAGCCTTGGAATTAATTTTCTGATATCTAATATAACTTGTATAAGCTTCAAGACAGCCTCTACTAATTAATAGTGATTACGATTTTATATGTAAATGTATTACATACATTACTAAAGCCGTTTCTAATCAATTTTCAAAAAAGATAAGAAAGAGTTAGCGAGTTATTTATTTATAAATAAAATAAAATAATTTTTGACATCATTTGTTAACAAATTTTATTCCATTTATGTGGTTGTTAAAATATGCATATTAATATTAAATATGTGCATAGTACGTATATTATTATTACTTTTCAAAACACACACACTACCCTCATACAATTTCTTTTTTCATAAGATGTGCTGATAGTGCTGGTCGTCCTTCCCATTTATTATTAAATAAATTTATTAAATAAATAAATATAAAATAAATAAGTCTTGCGTTATTTTATAGTACTCGTCACATCTAGAAAATGTTTAGAACTATTGCACTCATATTTTTTTGGAAAATCAGGTAGAAAAGGACTATAGACACCTATTACTAGTTCATTCCCGCTACTTGCAAAGTGAAAAGTAGTCATATTATTATGACGTGGGTCGTTAACGTTATTAGCATCAACGAAACGCAACTTTGTTTTTAATCCTTAACTATTAAAAAAATAGGCTACATGCGAGTTAAACTCACGTACCGATGATTCCATACCACCATACAATGTGTCTATATTATGTATTTATCAAAAAACAAGTCGGATTTAAGAACAAAGTTAACTTTGCAGTGGAAAGTCGCGTTCACCTATACCCTCCACTGCAAAGGAAAGTTTGTAATAACAAACATTGTGAATTGTGATTTTTTCATTTTATTGTGCTATGAGACCTTACTTCTTGCCAAATTTAATGACTCTGGGTCAACAACAAGGTTTTGTTTGCATTTATATTTTTGTACGATATTATATATCAATAGTTATTTAGTATTTTACTGTTAGTGTTACGAGAAAAGTCCGATATACATAGCAATATTTCGCTTTTCCAATACGTAGACGAGAGGAATTGCCTAAAAAAACATCTTTGATGTTGCAATGTTTAGCGGGCATATCGGTTTTCAGATCGAGTAGAGCTGGGGGTTCAATTTGCGCAAAAATCGAACGGTATGGAAAATGTGAGTAGTTGGCACCAACATACGTGATACAAACGAGAGATGACGACGGTCATTTTATTTGAAACAATGTCGTAGTGATATTCAGATTGAAATTATTTGTATCACTTATTTGTAAATTAATATCAGCTCAAAATTAGGTATTTTTATAAGTAACCGGAATCTCAGTCATTTAATTTCTGTGATCTATATTAAGTTCATTCACAAAATTTTCAACGAAGCTCGAACAAATAAACACACAAACAGATATTTCGGAAATTTGTATTTTGGTAACTATCAGTGAAGCTAAAAAGCCTATCTTAATCATTTTCTTACACATTTTTTATTTTCAAACTAAGCACAAGAATCTGTTGTTTTTCGTTATATTGTAATATACTACCTAGCTGTATACGTAAAAGGCCTATATTTGAGGAAATGAACATTGAACAAGCTTATTGTACATAAGACTATATAATAAGATTTTATTCACGGCCTCGCCCACACAAGAAAAACAAGACACAATAAACTTCGACTGCTCAATCCTTAATTTTGTGTTATGTTAGCATATATATTTATATTTTACATAAACACAGGTCAGACAGATTTTAATATAACATTCATACTACGCTTTTTCATTGAACTTAACAAACATTAATAATTATGATACGGAATTTGATAAATATCTCAAAAAATTATGTTAGCTTAAAATATAGTAATAACATGTCGAATATTTAACTTAAGTGACTTATATATTATTGGGTCCTTACATATGAAATTAGCGTTTTGTCGTACTGACCAATTTGATCTGAAATATCTCCTCTTTGGTTAAGAATTCCAAATTCAAATTTATAAATTCATTTAGCTGGTACATTTGAGTTTTGAAAACAGTCATTCATTTGTTTTTTCCTCATTATTTTTTTCTTTGGCGTCGCTTATTACCGCACAATGGAAAATATGAAATATCGGTATATTTACGAGTACGAGTTCTACCGTGGCACCAGTGCTGCAGAAACAGCTCGAAGGATTAATGATGTATACGGCGCTGGTGTCGCAAAAGAAAGCACGGTGTGTTTTTGGTTTCAACGTTTTCGCTCTGGAAATTTCGACCTTCAGAACCAACCCCGTGGACGGCCGGAGACCAAAGTGGAAAATGAAGAATTAAAGGCTATTGTGGAAGCGGATCCATCACAAAGCACTTCAGAGATAGCTACAGGCTTCGGAGTAAGTAACAAAACTGTATTAATCCACTTGAAGCAAATCGGGAAAGTAAAAAAACTTGAACGATGGGTACCTCATGAATTAAGTGAATCGAACTTGCAAACGCGCGTCGACTGTTGTGTTACTTTGCTCAACCGACACAATAATCAAGGGATTTTAAATCGAATCATTACTTGTGATGAAAAGTGGATACTGTACGATAATCGGAAGCGCTCGTCGCAATGGCTGAACCCTGGAGACCCAGCCAAATCCTGCCCTAAACGAAAATTGACTTAGAAAAAGTTACTTGTGAGTGTTTGGTGAACTAGCGCCGGTGTCGTTCACTACAGCTTTCTAAAATCTGGCCAAACGATTACGGCAGATATCTATTGTCAGCAACTGCAAACCATGAAGGAAGAACTAGCTGCTAAACAACCGAGATTGGTCAATCGCTCTAGGCCACGCTGCTTCAAGACAACGCAAGACCACACACTGCACAACAAACAACCACTGAGTTAGATGAGCTACAATTGGAATGTCTGCGACATCCACCGTACTCCGTAAGGAATTTTAATTAATTCCGTTAGATGTGGGTGGTTCGATTAATTTGCATAATAATGCTGTATCCAGTTTAAGTTAAATATACAATTTTCATGCAGTACAATCATTTGTAACTAACGAAATTAATATTGTTACTCTTTTAAACATGGAAATGTTCAAAATAATATAATTTCTAAGATGATTTTTATGTTCTGTCCTCCTGAATGAAACGCGGCGCGGGTTGAAGAACAAGTTATCTAATTACTTATTTTTCTTGTAAAGTACATTATGACATATATGTTATATCATATGACATATCATATGACATATATTATATGACATATATATTATATTATATCATAAGTGAAAGCGAAAGTGAGTTTATAGCTCCACATTAAAATTAATTAAGAGTGGTAATTTTTGTTGTTTTTCTGTGGATTGTTGTTTACTTGTGTAATTTATCGTCTGATGTGTTGGGTTCATTGCTTTTAACGAGTTCGTATAAATATTTCTCAAGAAAAAGTGCAAATTGTGTGCGTAAAAGTTTATCTTTGAAAACACTAATGATCAGTACTTTTATAGTTGAAATCCATTTATAAACTAACAATAATCATCTGTGAGTCTAGCAATAGAAGACATTCTAGAAATTAAACAATATTAGTGTAAAATAAGAAAAACAAAAAACTTTTTGGCCTTTTATGACAAATTGTGTTGGTGAATATCAAAAACATTTTCATTTATCAACTACCTTCTTATTGAGAACAAATACGCTCCAGCTGCCAACAATACTTTAATTTCGTCAAAATATTGTAAGACTGCGTGGTATAGTGGTTAAACACTTCGTAATACGCAATCGACGCGAGTTCGAGCCTCACCAAATAAGTTGTGTAATTTATTTTCTAAAATAAAACTCGAAAATTAATTATTTATTATTTTAACAAAATAATTTCTACGATGAAGTTTGCCTGCTGTAAAGCCACCACAGATGGAGCCGCGGGGATGTTGACTTGTTCCAAATGCAAAAATAATTATCATAATGCATGTATATTTCCATCTAATAAAAGGAGACAAATATCTAATATATCTAAAAGGAATTGGGTATGTCCGGAATGTTTGCTCGGTGACCCAAGGCAGGTTATAAATGACAATACCCCAGTGCGGTCAAACATTAACGCCCAACCGAGTGACAACAGCGGCAGTCCGAAGAGCATGAGTAAGGGTACCACCTCCTCATCGCCTACTGATTTGTTGCCAGGCTTTCCACCAGTTTCTTACACCGTCGATCTATCTAAGACTTCACCGAATCATGGTTCTAAGAGTGTTGCTATTCGTACGGATATCCCAGCTAAGTTTACGTCGTCTATTGATGTACTCGATGCCTCATCATCTGTTACGTGTGATCAAGTTCGGGAAATCATAGCCACTGAGTTTGATAAGTTGTGGTTAAAGCTAAATTCGACAATGGCAACTACCATATCATCTCAATTGAAACCACTCAAAGATGAGATAGCAAGTTTTAAGGAGAGCATCTCTTTCATAAATAACCAATGTGAGAACCTTATTAAACGTGTTGACTATATGGAAAATGATATAAAGACGTTGGTCTCATTGAAAAAGGAGGTTGGTGAGCTTAAAACGGCGCTGAAAAAAAACGAGATCGAAAAAAACAATCAGGAACAGTGGTCAAGGCGTTCAAATGTGGAAATCTACGGTATTCCAGAAAAGAAGGGTGAAAATTTGGTAAAAATTCTAAAAACAATATGTGAACGTCTTGACTTCCCATTAAATACTGACAATGACTTGGACTTTATTACACGCGTTGCTCCTAAGAATAGTGATGCTAAAAAGAAAATAAAACCTATAGTTATACGGTTCTTGGCACGTTATAGAAAGGATGATTTTCTAAGTAGAGCTAGAAAACTTAAATTAAAAGCTTCTGATTTTGGATTTAGTGGTAATAATTCTAATATATATTTCAATGATCACTTAACTAGTACTAACAAGTTGCTTCTACAGCGTGCTAGGGATAAAGCTAAGGAGAATAACTTTGCTTATGTATGGGTTAAGAATTGTTCCATTGCGGTGCGTCGCTCTGATATAAGTCCCGTTATACACATATCTAACTTTGATGATTTGAAAAAGATAGAGTAAGATCTTTATTGCTGTATACCTTATTTACAGGCTATATTAATTCTCTGTACAATGTTCATGGTTTTGTTTGTTTTTTGTTATCATTGGATGATTGTATTACATATGGGTACTTTTACCGTGGGGTCCTTGAGGACTGCATTGTATTTAATACTTTAATGACTGGAGTGATAAGTATCTGGTCTCTTTGCGTGATTATAATGCTGGTGGGTCTGATTTGTGAATGTTTCAACACACTGATTTATTTCATTCACTGTATAAGTTTTGTTTTTAAATACCGTTATTGCTTTTTAATTTTAATTTATGGCTAATCTCTCTATTTATTATCAAAATGTTCGTGGTCTGCGTACCAAGACGAACATTTTTTATAGAAATATAATTTCGGTTGATTATGATATTATTTGCTTAAGCGAGACCTGGTTGCTTCCCGGAATTTATGATGCAGAGTTATTTGATAGTCGGTATAATGTATACCGCTGCGATCGCGATTATTCAGCAAGGGGCGATCGGTTCGGTGGTGGGGTTATCATAGCCGTCCGACGTGAGCTCTCTGTTATATCCTCTAAGCCTTTAGTATTTTCAGGCGCCACTGCTGATGTCGTTGAGGTCGTACTTAAGCTAGATGCTGTCTCATGCTTGAACAGGCTACACTTAATTTGTTGTTACTTTCCACACAGCCCACAGCAGTCGGATACTATTAGCACTTTTTTGGATTCAGTTTCGGACACCTATATAAATGAGTCCAATAGTTCCTACTTGATAATTGGAGACTTTAATATAACCGCTGCCATTTGGTCTAACACAGAATTTTGTTCTAGCAACGTTATCAATTACAATGACAATGACGTATTAGTCAGAATGATGCATAATTTCCTTAACTTCACTAACTTTAATCAATATAACCTAGTACCCAATTTGAATAACAGGCAATTAGATTTAGTTATTGGTGGAGTAAAGTGTACCGTCGGTCGTTGCAATGAACCTTTGGTCAGTGAGGACTCTCATCATCCAGCTTTGTGTATTAGTGCATGTGTGGCTTTTTCTCGTTCTCTTCGCTCTCCATCACATTTGGTTCGGGTCTTTCATAAGGCTGACTATGAAAAGATAAATGAAGAGATAGCTCGGATTGACTGGATTGGTGCTCTTGATACCGCCAATATAGAGAAGGCGACATGTAAATTTTATGAATTAATAAACTCGATAATTTCTAAATATGTACCTGCTAGAAAATCATTCGGGACTCGTTATCCTCGGTGGTTTTCAGGAGCATTAATAAAAATTATAAAGGAAAAACATAAATATCACAAGAAATGGAAAACGTATAGAAGGGCTAGCGATTGTGATACCTTTAAGTGTTTGCGTGATCGTCAAAAGCGAGTACAAAGAGAGTGCTATGAGAAGTTTATTCGTAAAGCTGAGGATGATATCGGGCGAAACAGTAGAGCATTTTGGCATTTTGTAAAGTCTAAGAGAGCGTCGGCTGATTTGCCTGATACTATGTACTTTAATGGGGTTGGTTCGTCTGATGGAATCGAGATTTGTAACCTTTTCAATGATTATTTTCAGATGTCATTTGAATCGGATTCACAGAATGCTTTTAATGGCTTACCGACAGTTGAGTGTATGTATTCTGAAACAGTGTCCATAAGTTCCATCGATTTAACAATGGATTCGGTGATAAAATATTTGAAGAATCTTGATATTGATAAGTGTGCTGGCCCAGATGGAATACCCCCATTGTTTTTAAGATCTTGTCACAGAACTCTTGCTCGACCTCTTTTTGTGCTATTCGATTTGTCGTTGAGAACGGGTTCTTTACCTTTAATGTGGAAGCAGTGCTTTGTTACTCCTGTTCACAAATCGGGTGACAGGCAACTTATCCAAAATTATAGACCGATTTCAAAGTTAAACGTTATTCCTAAATTGTTTGAGAAAATTGTTTATGATAAATTATATCCGGTTTTAAAACCTATTATAATAGTACAACAGCACGGGTTTATTGGTGGAAGATCGGCGGAGACTAATCTATGTGAGTTTACGCATAGATTGGCTATGGCGATTGATAACGGGGGACAGGTGGACGTCGTGTATACTGACTACTCCAAAGCCTTTGATAAAATTTCCCATTGCTTATTAGTTAAGAAACTTGGGTTGATCGGTATACACGGCGATCTGTTACGTTGGCTTGAATCGTATTTGATAAATCGCAGTCAGGCTGTATCCATAAAGGGGTATAGTTCTACATTTGTGCCAGTTACTTCGGGTGTACCTCAGGGCTCTCACCTTGGCCCTTTGTTGTTTAATTTATACATTAATGACATAGTCACATATTTTGAAAACTGTATAGTACTGCTATACGCCGATGATTTGAAAATTTTCAGAACAGTAAAAACACGCCTTGATTGTATGTTACTGCAGAGAGATCTCGAAAAATTATGTGATTATTGTAATAGAAACCTTCTTTGCTTGAATATATCCAAATGCAATATTATAACGTTTACGAGAAAAACAAAACCTTTACTTTTTGAATATAATTTAAAAGATATTCCGCTAACTAGAGTATCTACGGTTAAGGATCTGGGAGTTTTTCTCGATAGCAAATTAACTTTTTCTCATCATTTTGATCATATTACCTGTAAGGCTTACAAGATGCTCGGATTCATTTTGAGAATTGGCAGGGAGTTTAAAAGCTGCTTGACTCTTGTCTTAATTTTTAACTCATTTGTACGATCTATTCTCGAATACGCGTCGACCGTTTGGAATCCCCAATATAATGTTTATATTAGCAACATTGAGAGATTGCAGAAGAAGTTTTTGAAGCATTTACAATTTAGAACTGACTATTCTGAATCAATTGCAGAAAAAATATCTCCGTTAGTAACTCGTCGACGCCGAAGAGATCAGATATTTCTTTACAAGATAGTTAACAATATTCTAGATTGTCCCTTTCTTTTGGGTAGTATGAATTTTAGATGTCCTCGGTTGAATTCACGAAATCAGTCATTATTCCATGTGCCCATTTGTAGGTGTAATTATACAAGTAATACATTTCTACATCGTGCCTGTCTAAATTATAATAAAAAGTATTGTCAGATTGATATATTCCATGAAAAAATAAGCTCCTTTAAGAAACAGCTTTTAAATTTGATTATTACTACTTAAATGATAATGGTTAAAATAGTAAAGTATGGATTAATGATTTTAAATTAATTATAAATAATAATTAATGATTTTAAATTGTAGTTGTGTAAATATTTTAATTCACTGAGATAGCTCCATTTAGTATTAAATATTAGTAATTAGTGGAAACTTAACTGATGTATGTATTATTGTATTGTTTTAAAATTATAAGTGTTTTTATATTGTATGTTTCCCAAAAATAAATAAATAAATAAATAAATAAAATAAATGATTTGGTCATTTTTAGGTGCCTAAATGACTGCCTCTTTTATGATTTTGATTTGCTAAATTATCAATTATGAATTATGATGTAGAATGATTTATGCTTACTCAAGAGAAGAGCTCTCCGTTTTAATTTATTGAATATTTTATTATATATTTCGATCTGCAAATGAAATGTCAGTTACATTTAATTTCATTTTAAACAATGTTTACGTAATGAGTAATTACTTAAATATTATAAAATATTATTTTCCTTTATGTGAACAAAAGTAAGGTTCTAAGGTCTTTTTTCTTTCTTCATGGCGTGGTGCACAGATTAGCGCATTTGCCAATGTCACGTATTAACAAGTAGAATCAACATGAACAACGTGCAAAGTTTTCGTTTTTTTTTTCTTATCGTAAAACTCCTCCAGTAAAGTGATAGTAGACTTTACTGAAGTTATAAAGGACTTCTTGGAGAGCGCGAAAATTTCAGCTACACATGTTTATTTAGACCTACTCCATTCTTTTTACTTCTTTTGTATTTTAAAACTTCCAAAAATGTAAAAAATGGAAAATCGAAATAAATTGACTACCTCACTTCTCTCGTTCCCGCCAAAAAGTCAGGTTCTAAAGTTCTGGTGTTTGAAAGGGAAGATGTACAGACAAAGTGTGAAATATGGGTAAATGGAAAATGTGTAGAACAAGTGAACGAAATTGTATATTTCGCGAAGATGTGAGTTGGATATAGAGAGACGGGTAGCAGCTGGCAATAAAGTAAACAGTGCTCTGTCAGCATTAGTAGGCAGTGCGAATATATTTATATCTAGAGCGAAAGCGAGTGGTAAAAGAAGCCAATGAAGACCAAGGCTGATTTATGAAGACCAAATAGCCAGAGTGTTAGCCGACGGAAATGTCAAAAGCACTTGCATACTTAGGCGAAAATGTGCGAGGAGAATGATGAGATTTGAGTAAGCGAAAGAAGTATGTAAGGACCACGACGCTTGGCGCTCCGTCCTCTCTGACTGCCCCGTTAGGGACAGAGCGTGAAGATATGTATGTATGTTTGTATTATTTCCCTCTAAATACTTTAAATATCTTTTTTTAAACATTTTTAACATTTTCTGTGCTCAAATATTCCATAGATCGTTTTCGGAAACCATGTTCACTGGTAATTTCAAAGAAAATAAGCGTTTACCTCAGAAATAAATACAGTACGAATGCGCTTATTTTTTGTTTTGAGTTGAATATGGTCCAAAATCTCTAAAGGAATCATTTTAAATGACAAATTCAAATAAAATTTCCACTTTAATCTGATATTCAAAAGTTTTGCATTTTCTTATAGGTAAAATAAATAATAAACATTAACAAAGGACTTGGTTTTAGGTGAAATAGTGACTAAGGGTGGCTGCACCAACTATTTAAACACGATTTAAAGATTTGACATCTCGCTTGAACCAACAATTTAATAGTTGGTGGAAGCGAGATATCATATCTTTAAATCAAATTTAAATAGTGAGTGCAAGCCACCCTAAAAAGCAAGCTATGTTAATATTTTTAATATTAATAAATTGGTAAACACTGTATAATACATTTATTTTAGCATACTTAACATACTTGGTACTCGTATGTTAGCCATAGGTGGGTTACCTTACATAACTGTTATCTTATTCAAAGCTATACCATAAAGAACATTTCAGTCAAACGTAGCAGTTGGCAGGGCGGCGTCTAATAAACTACATGTCTTCAATACAAGTACATTACACGTCGTCTTTTGTGTATGTTACGTATTCAATTACAGACGTGTCAACCAAATGTAATGAAATTTCATGTTCATAATGGTCTTATTTGTTTTACGACGTATGATATGTATGTAGAGCGAGGTACCCATACACGTAATCACTTATGTGTAACAAAGTTTTATTCTTCATAACATGCAAATATTGTGTTTCGAATGTTTTATTATTAAATATTAGTAAATATTAGTTACTAGCTTTTACCAGCGGCTTCGCTCACGTTAATGTTGATTTTGTCAACCAATTCTGGTTAATATTTTAATAGGTGTGGGAAAAGGGGAAAGTGTTTACCATTTCATCCCCTTCATAAAAAACATTTCTGCAAAATTTCAACCAAATCAAACGTTGCCCATAAAAACTTTCATACAAAGTTCAGATCCCCTCCCCTCGCCATTTTCTTCCTTAAAATGTGAATTTTCAAGAATCCTTTCTTAGCTGATGTCTACTATCTATCAACTGCCTATTTGCCAAATTTTAGCTACATGAATACGATTTCTCTATACTATCCTTACAACTCCATTTCACCCCTTTTTAAGAGTAGTTTGAAAAACAAAATATGTATACTTTAAAACATAATTCTGCAAAGTTTGTAGCAAATCGGATGACGCAAAAAAAGTTTCACACAAAAATTACCCCTCCTCTCACTCTGCCCCCTATAAGTTTTTCACAAGAAAAAGTGGCCTTTAAACCGTCTCTAGGGTCCCATCTATCTCTGTACCAAAATTCATTATAATAGATTCAGCGGTTTAGGTGTGAAAGCGTAACAAACAAACAAACTCATTTTCGCATTTATGATATAAGGATTAGGATTCTTATAATATTTTTTTATTTGAATTTATTAATTTTTTCGTTCTCTATAAGAAAAAAGAAGAAATTCAAAATACAAATTTATCGGCACTAATTTGACATGTAACTTTCTCATTATAAAGTCAAAATCAACAATATTGGCCTGTATTTTGTATATATAACTTTTAGATTCTTGTAGTACTGAAAAAGATCGGGTTCGCCTCCTGGCTGTTACTGAGATGGAGGCAGGACAAAACACGGGTTGCGAGTAATAATTTCAAAAAACAGGAACCTTAATTGACAATACCATACTTTCTTCCATAGTATCCCTTCGTCTGGGGCCCAGGACTAACCTTGCTCACTGTTGCCGCTGTGGTGATCTCGTCAATGTTTAGTACATTGACGAGATCACCACGGTTTATCCTGTTTATGTAGTGCGGGCCGCATGTCACGACATGCAGCCTTGAATGACGTCATTCGGCGTACTCTTGTCGCCACTGGCGTTCCTGCAGTCTCAGAGCCTGAAGGAATTTCGCACAGCGATGGCAGGAGACCGGATGATTTGACGCTCATTCCTTGTAAATTTGGAAGAGCGCTGGTGTGGGACGCCACTTGTGTCGATACACTTACTGTTTCCCATGTACCGGCGACTTCCAAGTCAGCAGGTGCCGCAGCCAGCACTGCCGAGAACTTGAAGCGGCGTAAGTATGCAACTTTCTGAGAGTTTCATATTTAAGCCCTTTGCAGTCGAAACTTCCCCCCTCCCTGGGGCACCAAAGCTCATTGAGTGGTTACCGATATTTGTAAGAGACTGGTCGAGTCTTCAAGAGACCAGCTTCTTGCACCAACGAATCAGTTTGGCTATTCAAAGAGGTAATGCTGCCAGTCTGCTGGGCACCTTAAGCAATGACAGCTTTTTAAGCGCCAACTTTGAGAAAGTATATTATTTAAGAGATAGGTGTAGTTAAAGGTGTAGTTTTAAGTTTCTAAATATGAACGCTAGGATATGTATGTATATTTTGTTATTAATAATTGTTAATGTAATATAATGTTTTTTGTATAATTATTTTAAAATAGAAGACTTTCGAGTCCTCTATTTTAAATTAAAAGTACAATATATAACATATTACGCATAAAAGTAAAAGGCTACTTCGTTTTGTCATGCACCATATTAGACGGACATCCACTTTGCCTTTTCAGTTATCTCAAAAGAAAACTGAAAATATAATGTTTATGTTGAAATGGACGTCCGTTTAATATGGTGTGTAACCTAACAAAGTAGCTTTTTACTCAAGTCATGTGCAATGGCATAAATTAAAAATAAGTTTTTCGGTTTTTTATTTCTTATTCCATTTAATTCCATTTAATTTCATTCTATTTTAATGCTTATAAAAGCAAAGAGTAATCTTATTAAATTACATAATGTAACTCATTTAATTTTAGCGGTTATTACATTGAAGTCGCTGGCTCCTTTCTAAAAAGGAAAAATACGTAATGCGAATAAATTTAGGGGTAAACTGACCCGCAAAATATTTAGGGCGAAATGCGGCAAACAATATTAAATTCTCAAAGAAACGTGGGTTGCCTGTCTATTTATTAAGGATTTTCAATATCGGTATTTATTATCTCCTTGTGTCTCATGTAGATTTCTAACTATAAATTATTCAATTCCATTGAATGAATTTTCAGCGGTAAAAACCATCGGAAACTTAATATTATTAGGATTACAAATTGTTTTGAAATAAAAATATTTTCGATATGAAAAGTAGTAGGTCTGTAATCACGCAATTTATTTAGAATTAACGCATGCTTACCGATGACTTTTCTTATGTAAAATATTGACTCTTCCACGCGTTACTTTGGCGCCCGTTGAACAAACTAACTTTTATATCTTTATTTTTATAGATCTTGCTATATAAAAGCACGCACATGTTCGATCGCTACGTTGTATCAAAATTTCAAGTCAATCGACAAGATACTTCTTGAATTTGCGATCACAAACATACGGTAGTAGAATTTTTATATATAGATAGATAGTATTTTCCTTATGTAGCTAAAATCAAACAATACTGTAGTGAGGAATAGATAGATACCTACACATACAATAAGAATATTTCTAAACAAATTGTGAACGAACTTCTATACACATTATATTGTATAGTATACAATATAATGTATAGTGCCCCGCAGTTTCTCTTGCGTTAAATTTAGTATTTGAATAGTCTATGCCTGCCTATAATATGTGTAACCAGCCAATGAGTCCCGTCAAAATCGATTCAGTTGTTTCGAAGGTTATCTCGGACAAACAAACACACAGAAAAACTTAAAAAAATACGTGTTTGAATTTTGACTTAGGCTTAATTTCGAAATCACAGATAGATATTTCAACTTTATTTATTTGTGTTGATAACAAAAAAGTACATAAATACGTTAATATTTACAAACTTAAAACTGCACATTATCATTACATTTGTGTTGGTGTATGTAATATAGACTTTACAACTCCAGACAGCCTGTTCTGTACTACGAAGTGAGACAAAATAAAATAAAATGTAGATACGTAGGTGTTGTTTTCTAACTACCAGCTTATCTGTTAATGAATAAATGTGTGTCGTATGTAAAGGTGAGTCAGCTTAATTGATTTACCTTCCCATTGTTGCTTAGATACCGTGTGGAGTTATTTAAAAAGTCTATGGATGTGTATGGTAAATGTCCTACTACATATCTTCCAATTTGTTGGAAGAACTTTCCTAGGGATGGCAATACGAGACCGATTAACGAAAAAATTGGGAATCGATTGATTGCGGAAACCAAAAAATGGAGTTTCCATTATATTTGTATTGGTAAGCACGCAACTATAAAATAATGAGCTAATGTGGAATTTTTTAATAAATTATACATACACATATCGAACACTGCCGTCACCTTAGCGCTCTCGGAGCCAGTTTTAGCGTTTGTTTGAGTCGTATAACTTTTATCTATCCCATGCAAAATTTAAAAAAACCCGTAGAACGATTTTTAAGTGTCTGTCGTCTATTAACCGAATCGATTCATTGCTCCAGAGCGAATGATCGAATCTTCCATTAATCGATCTCAGATCGCCATACCTAGGAAAGTTGTTCCAACAAATTAGAAGGCGTGTAGGGCATTGTAGACATAAATACAACAAAATTACCAATTACGTGTTTCTCAGTCCGACCGACCGTGTTTTTCATAGTATAAACAACAAAACCATTAATTTAAATAATTTTTTACTAATTAAATTACAATTAAAAAAATTAAATAATTGGACTCCAGTTCTCATAAGACTCCGTTCCTTTAATCCTCTAGTACCGCAGTGGATACCAGTATGCTGACAACAGACACGTATCCATCCAGACCTACACGTCTGTAGGTGACACACGACTGTAGGTAAGTATATATTGTATGTACATAGATGTCGATACAATATATTAGGTAGTGGTGGATATTAAAATCTACTTTAATCACATTATCGTCCTAGTATTATAAACATAAATTATCATATCATATCATTTATCATAATTGTTTCTTGGGTTTACTTATAAATATAAAAATATTTTTAAAGTACATAAAAATATGTTTGAAATTTATTTTTACATGCTTTAAAAGTACGTTACAATATTATATTATACAATATAATGATTAAAGGTCCTAGTATGGTCGTAACACGGTAATTGCTATTTTATTACTACGATTTTTTTGTAAAATTGTTGATAGTTAAAATAATTTTAATTAGGCACAACTGTCGAAGAAAATAATCCATTTTCCTACAATGCATGCTCACACAAGACTTGTCTTGTAATTATTCTTTAACTAGAATTTTCTATCACCTTTCTAACTTAATTTTGTAACAATAAATTAACATAATCCTATTAATAAAATTATATTTAATGTTTTTGTGCTTACCCCAGAAAGTTTTTAGGCGAAAAGTCAGGACGACAGAAAAGTTTAACATCCGAAAAACCGCATTTAATTTCGACGCGTGCAGCGTACACGCAAATGGAATGAGTAAGCATTCAAAGCATTGTTTGCGTGAATGGTCGGTTGCATTCCTTCATTTTGTAAATTCCGGCTTGGAGCAGTTTGGCATTGCGCCCGGTCAACCGTTGTCCTTTACAAACCGCAAGCAAAAACCAGTATCTCATAATCTTCACTATAATTGTATTGCGGTGAGATAAAGATTCTTTATAGACCCGATGAAGGCCATAATACAAAACGGAATTAGAATGGTAAAAATGACGGGACAACGTTATAAAAATACTGTGCCGTGAATGGCCAAATTCTATGCAAATTTGTCAATTATGTGAAAGGTAATAAAAAATAAAGCAATATAGATGCAGAGAAACATAATGATACAACTGTTATTTTTGTACTTGAGTTTTGATTGGTAAAAATAATTATTTCGTACTTTTCAGTGTTTGTTATAACGTCGGTTTAGTTTTTTTATTAAATTTTTTGTTACATCATTCATTTCCTTTTGCATGCATAATTTTTTTTTTCATTTCCAAAATTTTTAATTTCCTTAAGTTTATAACTTAAACAACGAATTGATATGAATGTTAACTAGAATTCATGTGAAACGGTCACTTCGAAGTATTGAACACAGCCTAATATAATATTAACAGGTTCTCAAACCTCGTAGTTCATATACAAAGAAAGTCTCTTGCAGCTTCAAGACTAAAAGTTGGACCCACGAATTCAATGGAAAAGATTTTGTTTGATATCTTCAACTAAATGAAAATAAATAAATCCTTAAACAAAAAACGTTATTTTCCTTCTCGCGCAGTCTGGTAACAAATTTAAATTATCAGATTTAAGTTGTTATCCTATTAATCTAAAAGGGAGGTAATGTTGTTCGGTTAAGAGTTTGCTCGTTTTTAATCTCCGACGCAAGAAGAGGAGTGTTATAAGTTTAATGTGTGTATCTGTGTGTCTGTCTGCATTGTAGCGCCTAAACGGTTGAACCGGTTTTGATTTAGTTTTTTTTTTATTTGTAAGGTGACGTGATCGACAGTGTTCTTAGCTATGATTCAAGAAAATCTGTTATGCTGTTCGAAGTTCACAGCTCTTTTCAAGTCGTTGAAGGGATGCGAACTACTTCTACTAGTCTGACCAATTCGAAATTTAGTAACTTGTAACACAGAGATATTGCGTTAACAGGGTAACATTGAAGTCATGCTGCAGCATCATCTGGAATCAGCAGGATATCCAACTTCTCACCAACTAACAGCAGAGGTATCGTGTTTGGTATTATTGGAGAGGTCTCGATAAATAGGTTATAAATAGATAGATAGCGATAGGGTCTGCACTTCATGTATCGTCCCGGAAAGCATTTTTGTGAATTTGAGGGTAGATAGATCTATCTGCTTGATATCTTGAAATAAAACTTTAATTAAAATTTTTATAAACCCCCGACCCAAAAACAGCTGTAAAAATATGTACCTATTGACCCTTTACATTTATGATTATTGGAATATAAATAGTACTAGTAACATATCTAAATAAATAAAAAATAAAAAATAATGTAAAAGTCGTTATAATGTCTAATTATAATTTTAACCAATATAAAGAAGAACACATACTTTCCGTCATTCTCTTTGTACAATTTACAAGTTATATAACTTTCAGTTTTTGTACAGTTTAGAGTCTCGAGAATAAAATAGATAAATACACACATCAAAAAGGCAATGCTGCGAGCGTTATGTAGTCCGGTCAAATTAGACCAAAAAATAAGAGTAAAGCTACCTAAATTCCCACCAAACTGAAAATCAGTAAGATTGTTTAAAATATGATTAAAAATAAAATTTGAAAGTTCCCCTTCAATCTTTCCCCTGTATGGAAAATTTTTTATTCAAGGTCAAAGGACAAAAAAATGAGTTTTTCGCGATTTTCAGCAAAACGGTAAGTTTTATCATAAAAATACTTCAGACAAAAATTGTAGATCATAAAATTATCTACAAAAAATGTATCAATATTTTTTTCCTACGAACCACCGTTTTTGAGATATAACGATTCAAAAAGTTGTAAAAGTTGTAATCGTCATAATATGCACACGTTTCCACGCCACCTATGAATGAGGTAGTGTACTTAGCGCGTTTTTTTTAAAGTGGTTTCCCCAGTAGCCCACGGGTCAGTTGTGATCCTGTTTAATTTGAAACTATTGCAAAATAATGGATATTAGCAGAGATTGAAAAGATAAAAGCAATTTAAGTTAAAAACAAGTAGTGAAATTTAATCGTGCGAGTCGTAACTTTCAAATTCTTCTTCTTGTTCTTCTTCTTGATCTTCTTGTTCTCGTTCGTCTTGTTCTTCTTCTTCTTGTTCTTGTTCTTCTTGTTCTTCTTCATCTTCATCCTGAGTGCATGTAAACTGCGTTAATAGCGATGTATCGCATGTCGCCTCGTTGGAATCAAACGGATCCTCCACTGTTGGTGATTCAATATTAGAGCACGACCGGCCTTGACAATGTGTACATGCCAGAGAACAAAACAGTCCGACTTTTTTGCAACCACATTTAGCACTGCACCCCTTTTTGCAGTTGCAAAAAATTGTGTGATGTAAACAAGAGGTTCCATATTCGATTTGTGGTGAATCGCTATATTTTGAATATTCACGAAGCATAAAGGTTATCGTATTGTATGAAACATCAGACGATTTGGTGTTCATTAAGTGTCAATATGTACATAAGTATTGCATCAGGTGCGTCATCGGATGTTTCGTTGGGTTTCGTATAAGTGTTTCGTCAGATGATTGCGCTTAATGATTAGCACCCCTTAAACTGTTCTAAGTTTATGATAGTCGATTTGTCACGTTAATAACTAACTGAAATTAGTCAGAAGAAGTAGTGATATATTTAGCAGTATATTTGTTCGTTTCTCTCCTCGGACTTAATAAAATTAATAAATAGTAATGTCTAAAATAATATTGTTTTAGCCTATAAATGCCAGGGCTATTTGTTTGGGACTTCAGTGGAACTTAATACTGTGCAACGTGTATAGCGACAAATAGGTATCGCTAGCTATTAATTAAGTATTATAAAGTTAAGTGTATTAGCGATTATTATATATTACCTTGCAAATATTAATTAAAATTTTATGAATTTATCAAATATTAGTGCTTTTCAACAAATCAGTAACACATTTTCATCTCTATTTTTGAATTTAAGAATATTATGCGAAAGGTATAATTGCCTCTAAACGATTGTAAAAAGTTTTAAATTCCCGGAATTGTCGAGCAAGACATTGAATTAACGAGCCGCGGAGTCTTTCACGATAGTACCTGTTCCCTGATTTTATACCTATTCTATTCGTTATGGATTGTAAAACTCACTGTTCACTGTCGTTTAACTTTGCTCATTGATTTTATTGTTACTAAATAACTGCTTACTACGGTATGTACATGTCCATGCTGGGTTTTTTTAATTATGTCATGGTTTATAAATATATCAAAAAATAACAAATTTGTTTATTATTTATTGGTTTTTTTTTGTTAATAAAAAAAACCTTTATTAACACTGATTCTAAATTATATAATAATTAATAAAAATGTCTAGTAATTAAAGTAAAGTAAACGGCCAGCCTAGCAATCCCTCCAATGGCCTTGACATATCTACGGAGTCCACTTTACCAGAAGCTAACCGATTGAACATATAAGTCCAGGGATGTTACCCGAGATGGTAACATATTATCAATATTAATATAATAATAATAATAAAGCCTTTTTTTATTTCCCATCACCTAAGTATTACATGTATGTATTAATATATAATATTGAGTTTCACTTATTATAATTTACACTTACACTATTTGTATAATAATTGTTTGTGTAAATATTTATCGTTTTTCTTTGTACTATTTACTACTATTTACACTTACACAATTTATATTTATTGTTTTTCTTTGCCATTCTTTGTTTCATTTACATGATATTTTCTTGGATAGAAATCCCTTTTTTTATGTTATTATAAAAATTAAATTTTAATATATTATTTGAAATAAAGTTCGGTTGGTTTTATTTAAGATAAACAAATACTTTGTTGTTAAAGTAATATTATAAAGTAAAATTATATTCCAAATATTCGATCCCGAATAACTAAGTGAATTCCCCACAATCATTGTGGCGTCTATCATTACCTCTGCAGTATTATCGTGCTATGTAAATTAAAATACATAAAGATGTTACGTAAGTGAGTTAATGCTACTAAAGTTAGAATGCACTAAAAAAATCGTGCTACAAATGTAATAATATGAGGGCTGCTATTTATGTATCCGGAATAAAAAGTGAAACAAACATATAGCATTTATTATAGTTTTATTGCTTTTCAAAATATTCACCATGATGATCGATGCACTTTTGCATGCGTTGGAACTAATTTTCGTAGCACTTTTTCCATTCGGATTGAGGTACCTCCAAAACGTGCATTTTGAACGCATCAACAGCCTCTTCACGGCTTGAAAAACGTTGACCACGTAATTTATTCTTCACGGTTGGGAATAAATAGAAGTCGTTGGGGGCCAAGTCGTCAAGATCGAATTAACATTCGATCTTTTGATCTTCCAAATACCGAGTTGTTTCGGCCGATGTGTGGCAGCTAGCATTGTCACGATGAAGAAGGATTCCGCGTTGTCGGTTGTTCTTTCTTATTTCTTCAAAGACTTCTGGCATACAAATGGTCGTATACCATTCAGAATTAACCGTTTTACGATCCTCTAGTGGCACTGTAGCTACATGTCCATTTATACCAAAAAAACAAGCGACCATTTGCTTCAAAGTGCTTTTTGAACGAATGACTTTTGTTGGGTTCGGCTCATCTTGGAACACCCAAACCGTTGATTGTTGTTTAGTTTCAGGATCATACGCATATATCCAAGATTCGTCACCTGTTTAGATATTATAGACAGCTTTTGACGCACCCTGATTGTACTTTTGTAACATTTTTTCACACCAATCGACACGAGCCCGTTTTTGGTCAATTCTCAAGTTGTGCAGAATCCAACGTGAACAAATTTTTTTTAAAGTTAAATGTTCGTGTAATATTTTATATATACTCGTCATACTTATGCCCAGAGACGCCTCTATCTCGCGATATGTAACATGACGATCTTGCATTATTAGTTCCCGCACAGCATCAATATTTTGAGGTACAACTACCGATTTGGGGCGACCTTCTTTAATTTCGTCCGTGAACACAGACCACCCACGATTAAACTCACTAAACCAGTGATACACAGTAGTTTTCGATGGTCCTTCGACCAAAAGTCGAAGTGAGTTAATCGATGCAATGTTTTTGAGTTAGCCCTCGCCGAAAATCGTAATAAATCATACCACGAAAATTTTCACGACTTAAATACATGGTGATAAAGACTCGCAATTTTCAAAATGACGCCACAAAGGATAAACAAATGACAACTACATGAAACAAATTATATTCCTCAGCCAAAGAGTTCCATTTTTAAATGTTATAATTACTTTTTTAATATTGTTCTGTAATTGGCCAGTTCCGGATACATAAATAGCAGCCCTCGTATTACATAATAATAAATTAAATGTTATAATTAATAATTACTTATATCTAGTATTAATTATACTTATACCAGCTTATACCAGTTATAATGACAGTAGTAAATGTAGAGAATATACAAGGTTATTATAAAAACAAATAGATCTGTGGTTATTATTAATGTGTTTATTTTAACCGGTAGGAATAGTAACGATATGCTGATGGGTCATTCACTAGAATTTGTGTAATTAAAAAATCATTTTTAATATAGAAATTTCAGGCTTCGATAGAACTCTTCTTTCAATTTTAAATCTTAGCGTCCTATTTTTTAACATAAAAATAGGTTATTTTAATATTCAGCTTTTGTGTCGCTTGTTAAGTACAGATGGCGCAAGCGTGCGCACGAAAAAAGGAAACCATTTATTCCGACCATGCTATTATTTCATTCAGACATTGAGATTTAATGTCATTTGCATAATAATACCATTTTTAATAAATTGTTTTTCTTCGTTTACTTAGATTTCTATCTAATGTTTCTTATTATATTAAAAAATACCTTTCACAGTTCGATACAAGCGAATTTTTAAATTGCGTATTTTGTGAAACCTATTCATTTGCAAGAAATCTATTGGGCTAGTTTTGTAAATTCTACTAAATATTCTATAATTTTATACACAAATTGCGACTATCAAGATTATCAGGCCACAGCAACGTAATTCGATCACTATAAGGAATTTGGATTGAGAAAGCCCAATTTCATTTGATAAGGCATTAATCCACGCAATGGTAACCATTGCTGTCAAAAGAAAATAAAAGTACTAGTATAGTAAACTAATTAATCTGTGCTAGTAGATAAAAACTAGGCTCAGGTTTAGATCAACTACGAATATAACTTTAACGACAATTTTTACGTGTTGTGATAAATTCCTGAAAGCTTTAGCTATTTTCCGCTCAAACTCCAAAAATCACCAATCGACACGTGTTTCTCCTCTCAACGAAGCATCTCAGATTATTCCGGAGATCAGACTCGGTCAACTAACTAGTACCGAAATCACGTGTTGTTTTGGCAATTGAACATAGATTGCCTGATTTAAAATTCTTAATATTTCCCTATAAAGTGAGTAATGAATTTCCTCTTTTGTCTTTTCATTAGTCTCTAACATTCCTCAAATTAAAAAGGACATCTTGGAAGAACGCTAAAACTTCAGCAACACGCGTTTATTTAGACTCTCAGGATTATTTTCAATTGCAAAGAAATTTAACTTATAACTTGTCTTGTCTTGTCTAAAAAGTCTTGAACATATATTTTATTTTAATATTATTCTCCAATTATTTTATATCAAAGGAATGCACATGTCTTCCATGTTAATTATTTAGATTTCAACAACAATTGTCTGATATAAATTGTGTTCTTTTTGCTTACCGCTAAGTACCTCAATGACTCCTCCAGTAAGGTACTAGTCAGTTTTATTGAAATTAAAAATAAATTCTTGAAAAACGTGAAAACTTCAGCTACACCTATTTATTCCGAATTCCTTCCAGTTTTTCTCATGTGCATAGCACTTTAGCGTACAGCGCACAGCAAGTTTAGTGCACAATGTACTATGACTTTAGTCATTTAGAACTAAAAAATAATGAAAAAAAATAGAAAAGCTAAATAAAATGTGAACTTCACGTTCACACCAATAAGTTTGATTTTTTTAAAATTCTCTTATCATTCTTGAGAGGCCAAGAGAATATTATTAACTAAGTGTAAAATATTTAAGTGTTAAGTATAGGTGATTGGATTTTTTTATAGTGAAGGTTCTTCTTATATAGTTATCGACATCATCGCTTCCATTTAATTCATAATGTAAGTTATTTTTTTAAAAGCTAAATAGCTGACTTATGACGATCAAATAACCAGAGCGTTATCTGACGGAAATGTCAAAGGCACTCGTATACATCTGTGTCCAGTGTGTGAGGACGTTATTGGGAACGTAGCATATCTAGACTTGATCGGTTCTATTGCCAATGTACTGTATCACTCTGACAAACATTCAGTTTGAAATACGTCACAACAAACAACATAATAAAAAATGTACAATTTTGTAATATTTTAGAGTACTCGTTTCAGTTAAAAAAATATTAACACAAAAAATGACGTTCTGTAGAAAAATAAAACAAATCTACTATGTATGTACATACATAAATATTAACGTATTTATGTACTTTTCTGTCAATAAACAAAAATAATAGTACGACAAGTAAAAATAATATTTCTCGGTACCATTTTCCTCAACATTTTAATTGAAAACACGCGTAAAGATGTCTGCGAGCAACGGAAGATGGTAATCACATATTACTGCGTACTGTGTTACTAAGTCTTTACATGTGGTATTGTTTTAACACCTTCGACGTTTTTATTTTCTGTTTTAAGTTAAATTTTAATAAATAATAATAATCATTATGAAATTATATCAATAACGAACCATGTATTAAGCTTTTACTATTGATCCTACGTAATAAAAACTATTGGGCAGTAAAAGTATTACCAAGTAATACAGTATTATTCAGTAAAATCCAGACTAAACCAATTTACAAAAGTTCTTATCTCAAATTAACCTGGCCGAGAATCAATTCCGGGACCATCAGTAGCTCCGGTGCGTTGCCTTTAAGCAAATAGTTAGCTTAAGTACATGCAGCACAGGCGGGCTTCTGATCAAAAACTTTGGCCGAGTTACAATGTAGTGATCGTTTAGCATCTTGATATTAATGAAAGGGAAATTGAAATATTCTGTTACGCATGATGGCATGCGTAATATCACATAAATTAATATACGCCGTTGTTTATAAAATAAACTGCGAGTTGTTTTATCTAACCTACATTCACAATTATCGAATTTCCAAATCATTTAAAAAATTACTTGTTAATTTTATTTATAAAACAATGAACCGAAAGTTAACGTTTCATTGAATTAAAAGAACACTTCATTTAACTTTTATAACACTGTCTCTTCCAACTCATCATAATTCGGCAGTAAATTGGCAAAATAAACAGAATGGGCTGGTATAAAGTTGATGCGCCGCCGTTCGAAGTAAGCCCTGCGTGACACAGTTTTATGACAACCGATTTACAATGCTTCCCTTAATGCCTGTAGATACAACATTAATAGCCACTTCAGTATTATTGACGCCTACATCCAGAACGCCATAACATCGTTTATGCTCATACTTTATCGATGTATCATGAACTTTACTCGCTACATGTTTTATTAACTTATAAATTTGAATTGTGATTGTTACCTATCAGACTATTTTCATAATACGTTCTGAACATTTTAAGAAGATATATTCATAATTAAGTGTGTTTTAATATATCATAGTAGATATCTTCATAAAAACCATTTTATTTTTAATTTACACTAGAGAAAAATAGATCAATTATATATGATCACAAATTGAGCTCAATCTTGTAGGTACTGTAGGCAAAACATAATTAATTGCGGGAGAACTCAATGATATTAGAACGCCACACCATTTTTAAAAGTTAGTGATGTCCATTGAGTTCTCTATTGTGTTCTCAATTGACTTAGCTGAGAATCGCGGATTGAGAATTTAACATCAATAGTTCGGTCTATGGTTAATGCATGACGTCGTGTCCCAGCAGCAACGTTGAGGCAAATCAGATAAGCCGTCGTCACTTGTACATACGACACACATTTGTTAGGCACCACTTAAGCTGATCGGCCGCTATTTCGTTACAAAACAGAACTCACACACATTACATTTGACGCTGCATCCCTAACGGAATAGTCAAAGAGGAGAGAGCGCCAAGCTTCGCCGTCCATACTTCTTTCGCTTCCTCAAATCTCATCATTTTCCTCACATATTTTCGCCTAGGTATGCGAGTGCTTTTGACATTTCCGTCAGCTAATGTTCTGGCTATTTGATCTTCGTAAGTCAGCCTTGGTCTTCCTTATTATGTTAATTTATTTATATTTTAGTTTCATTTGTTAGTTGTTGTGTATAACACCTTTTTACAAATCTAACATCTTTTTTTGTTAAACACACATGTAATGTTTTTAATATTTTATTCCAAATCAAACAAAACTGACATTTTTTTTTTATAAAAATATAATTGAATTCCTCCAGAGCTTAAAATGAAGAAATACAACTCTTTATTTTCACAAGCTGAAAAAAAAATGAACGAAACACATATTCGTAACAGTAAAATATTATGGGAAATACTTTAGATTCCTGTTCCTGTAAATAAAGTCAACATCAAAATCGTTCCATCGGATTTATTGCTTCATTAGCCGACTGCCGTAGCAATATTACCTGTGAATGTTTCAATTAAAGCTGGCGTACCGAGCTGTAAGATTATAGCCGCTTTGCGAGTGTATGAACTGTTTGCACGACATTCATTGCTCGCTTTATTTGTTAAGAAAATACCTATCCTCATTATCTAAGTAACAATGTATGGTGAGTTCACTATTCTGTTTGCGATATAACATGCTCTATAGTGGAAATCCGTAGGCGTTTCATGTTTGACAAACATAGATGTATTTATTCCTTACGCTGCGTCTCCAACGGAGTAGTCAGAGAATATGATACCTACAAATTCATTATATCGACGTCAGTGGCGTGCCTAAAGGTTCAGGATATGGCAAGGCCGACATACGTGTGCTTAATTGTTTTTGTAAAAGTAAAGGAAAGGACAAAATATTATAGATTCGGTACTAATTAATCATGACTTTGGCACAACCGGTGGACAAGAAGAGAGGTAAGAGATCGCTCCTCGCGTTTTTTCAACAAAACAATTTTAAAATTTTACATACATACATATATCCTCACGCTGTATCCCCAACGGGGATACAAGCTCCCCTAAGGAGTAGGAGGTGACAATAGGTCTTAATTCTGGGAAATATCGTTTTCTCCGTTTTTTGCGCACTTAAAACTTCTAAACTTTTTAAATTTTGCAGCAGAGTTTACCTACTTAATAGCACAATGGCTAGAGACACGCCGAAGTGCGCAGGCTCGAATACTGCAATATGGTCAGACCTTTTCTGTTTTTTTTAATACGTTAAATAAATTTTAATATGGTGGTATGTTAAATATGTCTAAGTTCAGTTTGCAACAAGTACCTATTAAAGCACATATCACTTTAATAATGTACTTATAATAAGAAAATAAAATGAAAAATAATGATAAAAGCACATAAAAGCATAGACTTCATGACATCAGACAGCCTGTCCCGTACTACAAAGTGAGGCAAATAACATCAGAAATTATGTATGTGTGGGTGATAACGAAATGGCAACCGATCAGCTTATCTGGTAATAGATGTATGTCGTATGTACAGGTGAGTAACGTTATCTGATTAAGCTCACCATTGCTGCTCGGAGGCCACGGCGTCTGACTTTAGAGTTATTTATAAAGTCTATGGCTAAAAGTCCTGAAGAAAAATCTGATATTATTAATATACTGGCAAAAAAAGATGAAGTAACAACTAACTATCTGTGTTTCATGGCAGAAGCCGAGTTTCTAGCGGCTATCAGTCAGCCCACTAGGAAAAAGTCTTGTCTTGATCATATCTACGTCAAATCCAGGACTAATTCAATTGTTGGCTTATTGTGAGATTCTGACATCACTGATCACAGATTCGTAATGATGGGGATGCTCACCACAGTACCCAAGGCACAGCCTCGCAAAAGAGTCAGCACGAAAGTTGATTATGACGCCATAAAGGAAGAACTAAAGGATCAGGACTGGTCGTTACTAATGAATGCACAAAACGTAAGCACGGCTGTTGACAATTTTCACCACATTATACAACCATGTATTCAAATGCACACTTCTGAAAAAATAGTTAGTCGATCCAGACACATCATGAAGCCATGAATTACGGCAGGACTCATAAGATGCATGAATCACTGAGACAAATTACAACCCGACATCAGAAATCATCCCAATGATGAAGTGCGCAAAGTCATATACAATTGATACAGAAATTACTGCACTGAATTATTACACAGATTAAAGAGAGAATATGTAAGCAAACAGCTGGAGGACAAGAAAAATAACACAAAGGAACTATGGAAGGTAATAAAAGGTATAACCGAGACTTCGATAAGGCGTAGTGAAGGCTAACTATCTACAGCGATATTTTCGCCACTGGAATCACTGGAACCATTGTAACGAATATTTCGCATATGTAGGATAGAAATTTGTGAATAAAATACTCAGTGAGAGAAGTGGAGCTGCGGGGAATGGTTTCTTAGATATCCAGCCGCAGTCGAGACCACCTCAAATCTTTTTCATGCAACGAACGGATAATTTTGAAGTTAGCAAATTTATTAGCAACCTTAGAACTGACACTGCACCTGGCCCAGACGGATACCGAACAACTTTGATAAAACAAATCAAAACTGTAATTCTTTCACCTTTTACACACATGTGACCTTAGTCTATCCACAGGCTGCTTTCCAGAACAATGGAAGAAGGCTTTGGTCATCCCTATATTCAAAAGTAGAAATAAAAAAACTCCCGCAAATTACAGGCCAATTCCTTTGCTGAGCATATTTTCTAAGATATTGGAAAAGATTGTTAACAAAAGACTGGTAGACTTCTTTGAAACCTTCAACTTGATCTCAGCAAATCAATTTGAATTTAGACGTGGGAAATCCACTGAGGATGCTGTAAATTACTTGATCGGGCAAGTCTCAACTCAGCTAGATAGCAGCAAAAAATGTGTCGGCATTTTCTTAGATCGATTTGGTTCGTTTCGTTTCGATTGAGATACTTCTAAATAAATTAGATAGAATGGGAATCAGAGGTCTTCCTCTCGAATGGTTTAGAAGTTATCTCTCCGGCAGGTGTCAGAGTGTTAAAGTTGGAGATCACACAAGCAAGGAATTGCCAATTGACATCGGGGTGCCACGGGGTAGTGTACTTGGACCTACGCTCTTCATCGCATATGTTAACGACATACACAACATTACCTCTCCCCTGGGTGACACTATCTGTTACGCCGACGACACACCTGTTACGACGACGCCTTTCACGGTGATACCTGGAGTGAGGCTCTTGGGGAAGCTGAACTGGGTATGACTAAGGTAAATAAATGGATTAACTATAACTTGTTGACGTTAAATGTAAAAAAACAAAATGTATTGGCTTCTGCAAAACCTCTGCGACTGCACCAACAATGCCAATCAACATTGTAGTACACACCCTTACCTGCCTTGCCCAAACTTGCCACTTTCAAGGCTACCTCTGTGAAAGAATTAATAGTGCTGAATCTATTAGATACCTGGGAGTGGAAATAGATCGTAATCTATCTTTCAAATCCCATATAAGTATTACCGCTCAACGCACAAGAAAATTTATTTACATAATGAAGCTACTACGAAACTCGGCTGACGTACGAATCCACCACCTGGTATATCGAGCGTCTGTGAATCGATCCTCAGTTACTGCATTACTGTATGGGGTGGCACTGGAAGGACTGCAATGTCGGAACTGGAAAGAGCGCAACGATCCTTGTTGAAGGTCATGTACAGGAAACCATATAGATTCTCCACCACTCAACTTTACGCCGAAGCCCAAGTTCTATCAGTTAGACAAATCTACTTGTACAAAATGTCTCTGTCAATGCACTGACGTATGCTAAATTCTTCAGACTAAATAAAATTGCAACCCAAGAGGGTTTTCAGAGTTCGTCTCGAACGGGCCAACTCGGCATTTACAAAACGATTTTCCAATTATATGCTGCCCTATATCTACAAAAAGATTGTCAAAACGTGTGACATTAAAAATTTTACTACTCGTGAAGCAAAACATGATCTCAAAGCATGATTACTTAAACAAACCTACGATGAAACAGAGAAAATTCTTAAAAAAATCATCTGAGAAGATCACAGCTTGTTCTGCCTACTGAGATATTATTTTATATATTTATTTATTTAGTTTTATTTATTTATTTTTCTACCAGCTAAACAGGTATTATAATTTCTGCTCATTGTGCAGAAATTATAATACCTGTTTAGCTATTTATTAATTTATTTACTTTCGCATATGTATTAATATTACCTTATTTACTACTTAATAATTATCAAACCTTTTGAAATAATTCACCTGGTCTTAAAATGTACGAACTTTACTTTTTACTCCATCTGTTTCTTTTTTCGCTGACCGCCTGTAAAAATAGCAGTTCTGTTGACTTATTGACAATCCACGAAATGTGTTTGGTTCTCACGAGGCAGGCTAGAGCTAGTGTGAGAGCCATAGGCAAACATAGCCTACAGCACGGAAAACCTTTTCCTATCTGTTATTCGCCCTTCCTTAGGATCGGTTGAGGTGCCGTGCTTGACTGATGCTCGAAATGCTTGGTTAAGTGTTTGTCCGAGTACTAACCTGCCTACCTCGACCTTTTCTCAAAAACACTGGGATGAGCCTCTATGCAAAAATGTTCATTTACAACTTTTAGATTCTTGTAGTACCGAAAAAGATCGGTCTCGCCTCCTAGCTGTTTCTGAGAAGGAGTCAGGACACTGGTTGAAGGTAATACCTTCAAAAAACTTAGGAACCTTAATCGACAATACCACGCTTTCTCTCATAGTATCCCTTCGTCTGGGGGCCAGGACTAACCTTCTTCACCGTTGCCGCTGTGGTGATCTCGTCGATGTACTAGGTCACCACGGTTTATCCTGTTTACGTAGTGCGGGCCGCATGTCACGACATGCTGCCTTGAATGACGTCATTCGGCGGGCTCTTGTCGCCGCTGGCGTTCCTGCAGTCTTAGAGCCTGTAGGTATTGTGCGCAGCGACGGCAGGAGACCGGATGGTTTGACGCTCATTCCTTGGAAACTTGGAAGATCGCTGGTGTGGGATGCCACTTGTGTCGATACACTTGCTTTTTCCCATGTGCCGGCGACTTCCAAGTCAGCAGGTGCCGCGGCCAGCACTGCCGAGAACTTGAAGCGGCGTAAGTATGCGACTCTCTCTGAGAGTTTCATATTTACGCCCTTTGCAGTCGAAACTTTGGGTCCCTGGGGCCCCGAAGCCCATCGACTGATTTCTGATATTTGTAAGAGACTGGTCGAGGCTTCGGGAGACCGCCGGGCTGGCAGCTTCTTCCGCCAACGAATCAGTTTGGCTATTCAAAGAGGCAATGCTGCCAGTCTGCTAGGTACCTTGAGCAATGACAGCTTTCTAAGCGGCAACTTTGAGGAAGTTTATTATTTAAGATAATGTGTAGTTTTAAGTTTGTAAATATAGGCAAACTAAGTTAAATTATGTCAATTCTTAGCTTAAGTTTACGTGTTTGTATTTGTTAATGTATGGATGGATAATAAATTTATTATTATTATTTATTTTTCTGAACAGTAAATTCATTTTTAAATTTCATGGAGTTCCCTTATTTTAAGATCTACGTTATTTAAAAGAGTTCTACAAGCAATATTTGTATATTTATAATTGCGTTCTCGAAAAGGGCTCCAACGATTTCCATGAAATTAACAGTATAGAGCTTTATAGTGGTCATAAATCGATGTAGCTACTAGGGTCGAATTCTGAGAAAATTCATTTCTCTATGTTTTCACACACTTAAAATCTCTAAACTCCAAACTATTCTGATTTCAAAACAGTTTACATTCTCAGAAGTACAGTGGCTAGAGCGTAAATCTACCAAGCTAAAATACTGTAATGTGGTTAGATTTTTTTTGTTACTTTTTTGTAAGACACCGAGTAAAGCTCGGTCGCCCAGGTCCTTCCTAATTCCTAATACTTGTAAGTGACTGATTGAGGTTTCTGAAAACCGTAGGCGGCTTGTTCTTCCGCCAACGAATCCGTTTGGCTATTCAAAGAGGTAATGCTGCCAATCTGCTAGACACCCTAAGCAATGACAGCTTTCTAAGAGGCAAAACTTTGAGGAAGTATGTTATTTAAGATAACACCTACTTAGTTTTAAGTTTTCAAATTTGGATAATGTAACTTATTACACATTAAAACAAATTTGGATTTGGATAATGTAACTTATTACTTTGCACTATATTTTTATTTGAAATGTATGTCCACATATTTTTTTGTTTTTAGGCTCAGTTCCACTAAAAATAATGTACTTATAAGTAATGCGCATTTTACTGATGGCTTATTGGCGATAATTTGAAGTATTTCCATATTTCAAAAATCATTGTACCTAAGCCATTGGTTGGCCATTGGCCACGACTTTTTTAACATAACATTGTTGCTTTGGTTAGCCATCTAAGGGGCGAATGGTATTTTTATCTAAGTGGCCACTTTTCTTGTAATATTTGTATCGTCCTGATAAAATTATAATGTTAAAAAAGTCAACTGAATGTTTATCGTGCTGTAATGATAGCGATATATTTTATTAAAACCAATGAACTTAACATTAAATTCGAATATTTATGTATTGGATATAATTCAAAATAATTTAAAAATAATAACGACTAACAGATTACATATAAAAATAACAACGATATGTGTCCATAAAACGCACTCGTCTGACTGCATCTGACCCTTACACAGTTTTATTAAACACATCGCGTATCGATTTTATTTCAGTCGATTACGAATACATCCACAAATTTCCGACGTGACAAATTTGATTTCATCTTTATCAATAAATGAGTTATGTAAATACTTAAGCAATATTTCATGTTTATGCCTGTGGATGTTTATACATTGGTGTTGTAAATATTCTGTTATCGAACTCTCCGTCAAACTTTAGCCGCAGGTGTTCCAGGCGCCTATCTAAAATTATCTTGACGTTTTATTGGCACAGCCACAGCGATCGATTCAGTTAATTAAACTGGTCTCAAGAAAACAGCTGTTTATCGAAATTTAAGGTTGACAGAAGTTGAATATGGGATAAACGATATCTATTTTCCGGCTAAATCGTTTAATAAATATGTCTTCCTGTCTTTTTAATCGATTTTAACCTGACCTAACCTAACCTTCGGTGGTCGTCTTCGCGTTGTTGAGTAGCTTCAGGATCTTATACTCTCTCTAGCACTCTCTAGCACTGTGCCAAATAATTTCTTTGGGGCACGGTGACAGGTCCCCCTTCCCCCTCTACCTTGCTTTGCCACCAATATGTCGACCACATCCGCTAGTTAGAAATTTTAAATTTTTCACGAATTTCAAATAGTCAAAACGATTTATTAACCTTATCGGTTAGTAATTTCTATGTTGTCTGGGGGACCTATTTCATACTGAGCCATATTACTCTTTGTTTACTTCTAAGCTACAGAGAATTACATTTTACGTTGCAACGCGATACAGTCATGCTAAAAAACAGAAAATTTATTATGGGAAATATGAGTATCCCTATCGGGACTGGTAGCAGAAGCCAAAAAAGCCCAAGGCTGACTTACGAAGATTAAATAGCCATAGCGTTAGCTGACAGAAAATGTGTGAGGAGAATGATGAGATTTGTTTACTCCAAAATAGATTAACGTAAAGTTTATTTAATATATCGGAATTCAGAAATAATTATTCTTCTCAAAGTGAGGATATTCCGAATGCTAATAACTTTCCTTCAATTAAATTACAATTTCCCACCAATATATTGTTAAATTTCAATTAACAATTACTTGCAATTAGCAGCCTGTTATGTTTATAATTTTCTATACACATTTATAATTCATTTAACGCAAAACACGCCATTGAAAATAAACAGTCACATATTATTTTTACATATATTATTTGTGTTCGTTTAATGGCTAAATTGCTTTTTGAATTCAGTTAATTAAATAATTTAAATAATAAAGTTAAACCGTGGTGATATCGTATAGTACGTAAACTGCATATTGGCATTGGCTGAAAATAATAAAATGTTTTACTATTTATTTATATACATTATTATTTTTTAGATTTTAAAGAAAGTATTTTCTATATAACTATGGAAATCTTAATTCATACCACCTACTCGTACAGCTTGAAGCTGCCCGCCCACGCCAGACAATTGGCGACGAATTTTTTGTCGACAAAAATGAAACATACAGGTACAAAGTTCAATATTGAAACACATACGTACTACAAAAACTTGATACTAAAAAATCTGCACATCCCGACAGACTTGATTTGTACTTAGTACCTTTGCTTATTACGATATCACTAGACGTTATTATTAAATTAAATTATATTCTTTATAAATTATTTTTGGAACGAAGTTCTTTTACGCGGCTTGCGTGAGGTGGTGAGAGTGCATAAAAATCGTCACGCAACAAAAAAGCGTTATGCCCCTTCCATTAGGCTCTCAGCGACTCTTTCCTGTCTTTTCCTAATCAATGTGGAGCGGGATCTGCGCATCGCGCGGCGCTATGTTCGTTAGCTCTACACATAGATTCACAGTGATCTTTCTGTCTCTTTCAATTAAATACGAGTGTGTATGTGTCTATGCGAGTTTCAAAATTCGAGCAGACGAGCAGCATTTGCGGCTGTATATCATCATTACTTTACAGGAGGTAATTTTGTTAAAACTTTTTCGTTTTTTGTTTTTGTTTTAAATCATACGTGAGTTTTATTGTCTCGTCATTGTAATTAAGTTTTGAAGAAATAGAAATTGCAGATAAGGAACTTCGTTCCTGACGGGGGTACCCCAACCGCACACATTACATCAATATGTCTTTCTGAACCATGAATTGGTCATGTAGAATCAAAAATATATATTATTCCCTTACTTTTCTATAATATAGGTACCAGGACTCTATGAAAATTTAGGAATTTTGTTTAAAATACGAGGGCTGCCATTTATGTATCCGGAATAACAAAGTGAAACTAACATATAGCATTTATTATAGTTTCATTGCTTTTCAAAATATTCACCATGATGATCGATGCACTTTTGCATGCGTTGGAACCAATTTTCGTAGCACTTTTTCCATTCGGATTGAGGTATCTCCAAAAAGTCCATTTTTAACGCATCAACAGCCTCTTCACGGCTCGAAAAACGTTGACCACGTAATTTATTCTTTACGGTTGGGAATAAATAGAAGTCGTTGGGGGCCAAGTCGGGGCTAATTCTATCTTTTGATCTTCCAAATACCGAGTTGTTTCGGCCGATGTGTGGCAGCTAGCATTGTCATGATGAAGAAGGATTCCGCGTTGTCGGTTGTTCTTCCTTATTTCTTCAAAGACTTCTGGCAAACAAATGTTCGTGTACCATTCAGAATTAACCGTTTTACGATCCTCTAGTGGCACTGTAGCTACATGTCCATTTATACCAAAAAAACAAGCGACCATTTGCTTCAAAGTGCTTTTTGAACGAATGACTTTTGTTGGGTTCGGCTCATCTTGGAACACCCAAACCGTTGATTGTTGTTTAGTTTCAGGATCATACGCATATATCCAAGATTCATCGCCTGTGTAGATATTATAGACAGCTTTTGACGCACCCTGATTGTACTTTTGTAACATTTTTTCACACCAATCGACACGAGCCCGTTTTTGGTCAATTCTCAAGTTGTGTGGAATCCAACGTGAACAAATTTTTTTCACAGCTAAATGTTCGTGTAATATTTTATATATACTCGTCATACTTATGCCCAGAGACGCCTCTATCTCGCGATATGTAACATGACGATCTTGCATTATTAGTTCCCGCACAGCATCAATATTTTGAGGTACAACAACCGATTTAGGGCGACCTTCTTTAACTTCGTCCGTGAGCACAGACCGCCCACGATTAAACTTACTAAACTAGTGATACACAGTAGTTTTCGATGGTGCTTAGTCCGCAAAAGTCGAAGTGAGTTAATCGATGCAATGTTTTTGAGTTAGCCCTCGCCGAAAATCGTAATAAATCATAGCACGAAAATTTTCACGACTTAAATCCATGGTGATAAAGACTCGCAATTTTCAAAATGACGCCACAATGGATAAACAAATGACAGCTACATGAAACAAATTGTATTCTTCAGCCAAAGAGTTCCAATTTTAAATGTTATAATTACTTTTTTAATATTGTTCCGGATACATAAATAGCAGCCCTCGTAGTGCTTCCCTAAAAACAAAACTAATAAAAGTGGAGTATTATAGGTATCTAAATTGTATTATTACGACTTATTTTTCCTTTTTCTAACCAGTACATTCAGGGGATTAGATGGACAATTCACTATATTTTTTACTATATATTGATATTTGAATTAAATTTCATATTTATAATTTTAGCCGTTGAATTTTGAAAAAAAGGTCTGTGTCCTTCTTCAGGGCTTAATTATATTCTTAATTTCATCAAAATTAAGTCCAGCGGCTTAGTTGAGAAAACGTAATAGACAAACAGGCAAGTTGCGTGTAATAGCTGACGTGCTACTTGCCTGGAAGTCGATAATGCTGTAATTTTACAAGCGGAATTTAACAAAGATGTGAAAATGTGACTTATTAATTTTAATAAGCATTATTTGTACTCAATTTCACAGCCGCTCCATAAAAAAGTTTCTTAGAAGTTATTCTCGCGTGAAAAGAACATAAATGGACAGACAGACCGAAAGACAATGAGTTTTATAATATGTATAGATAGAGATGATGTTATAATAAGATTATAAAAGGTGTATGAAAGAGTGTAATTTTATAGATCATGCAACACTCATATTTCATTTTATTGGAATAACATAATTATTTTTCCCAGATATTTTTGCATATTTGAAGGATTGCTTAATGAAATGGGTTTTCTCTGGAGAAAAAGCTTATTTGTCAAGAGCACATTGTAAGACAATGGTCGGAAATGAGGTTGGTGGAAATGGTATTAGTGGTAGCGAGTCAAGACGATAGAGCTCAGTTCATCGCTAAGATCAACGAATGCATGCTGAGGAACGGCATTTGTGACCTGGGAGATCGTATCGATAAAGATATTGGGTATGGCTCACTTAATGCACAAGAATACAGACAATTACACTAACAGGGAACTTGCATCAAGTTTTATGTTTTATGAGATATTTTGTTCATAATGCATTAATAAAAGCTAGGATAAATGCTTTATTAAAAGATATATTCGAAAAATATAAGTACTTTTATTAAATACCTTACTTTTTACCTAAGTAGAACGGGTACATAATTTCAAACTAAACATGAAGTAGTGACGTCACTTCATGTAAGACGACGTGCCGCCGCGCTAGTACTTAATTGATATTTATTCTGTACGTGTAATGTGTACATATCTTCCTATTACAACATTTAATTAGTGTAAGTTTTAATATTATTGTCATTCGTTCGATAAACTAGCTAGTCGGTACGACATCTCAAGTATTTATTAATATAATCTTCTCTAATTGCATTATTCTGAAACAGATTCATAAATGGCTTGCAAACGATTCCCTCTTAGACATAGGCCTTCTCACGAATGAGGTTTAGAGGGAAAATAGCAGAAAGCAATGTGGATAATCTGATATTATAATTTTCTCTCTAATTTCTCCAATCAGGCTTAGGATTGTATCCACAGGCATTTGTTAAATTTAGAAATCGAATTTATTTGTCATGACTCACATCTGCCAATCGCTATGTTATGGATGTCTCGAAATGTAAAATGTCTTTTTTACTTGGTCTGAGATTGGAAATACCATATTATATCTATATATACTGTACTGAGAATTCTTGGTAAAACGCTGTCATTATGATTTTTATAAGCCCTTACAGACTAAATTTTCATGTACAAAAAACGCACTTTTTTTGCTATTAAAATAAGTATTTCATTTTATTTACTCTATCAAACTAAATACAAAATATCTCAACATATTAATGACAAATTAATTTTAATTTCGGTGACGTTAGACCAAATACGAGCCCTACATAGCTTAATATCACAAACAAGAATTTATTTCACAAACAAATTAAACCTGGCTTTATGAAATTCTTCATAGCGAGAGTAATTAATTTTTTCTCTGCCGGCCAGTTATATTTTCCCGTCATGAAGTGCCTCGGTAATAAAACAATAAAAATCTAACTAACCAGTGTTTATATACAACTCATAATTCCGTTTTTATTGCACATTTTGATGTCTATAAAAAAATATAATTAAGTAATAACATTATTTACGTAAACAGGTTAATTTTTTAAAGTAATAATTAATAGGAAATTGCATATCTTTTGTAGAAAATTTTTATGCAGCAGTCTATAACACATACATATTAATTTGTTTCCGAGAACGCACATACCAATCTACAGGTAGATTAGTATGTGCATTCGCAGCTCGCGCGCTACGATCTACAGATTGTTCCGATCGGTACTTGTAAATGAATTTCGTGTACATCAAACATACTGAATGAATCTTTGCGAAGAAATCACAGATAGGTCTCTATACCAGTATAAACAATTTATTGGCTATGTATTGCTGCTCGTAGCGCATGCTGCAATTATATTTGTGTTACTTTTGCATTTTGTCTTGCGCGTTGTATGAACACATGCATATTCACTTCAACTGTTACTGTAGTTAGGTAGAGAATGATTTTTTTTTAAATTTAAATGGCCGTAGTAAGTACGTTTATTTTTTATTTTATTTTTTTTATTTTGGCGTTTTTTTTGGTCAAGTGTTTTCTTTTTTTATATTTAAATGGGCGTACGTTTGGCCTCAATCCTGTCTGATGGAAAGTAATAACTAAGCCGAATGTACACCGCTTGCCGCGAAGGTATCTACTCACTCCTGTCACGAAAATATCCAAGTTGTATGACCGACAAAATATCGCTATCGGAGGAGTATTCCATACCATAGCAGTACGCATTATGAATGAATGGTATCTCAACATCATACGTATGAAATCCGTCCTTGCGTATAGCTGTTCTGTGGTACAAAAGAGAATGTTGAAACTATACTGTGCAATTCAAACGCACACTCTTCAAAATATATCCAATAAAACACCGAAAGGTAGCCGACACGGTACCTACCCCAGACTTTAAAGTCTATTCTTAATCAATATGATCACATTCCTATCAAACTCCAGACCTGACAGTCTCTGGAGTTCAGCGCATCCAACTGATACTTAACAGAGCCATCCCATAGTTGACAGTGTTCGATGCACGATCAGGTTAGTGCTTCATATTAATTTTTTTTAAGACAATGCACACTTATAATCTGATATTAAACTAGGGCATTCACTGTGCTATGAGAACCAAACGATTACTACTGGGGCGTTTCCCAGTACACCCAGACACAGACGCAGTATTCGATGCATGATCAGGTTAGTGCTTCATATTAAATTTTTTTAAAGACAATACACACTAATAATCTGGTCTTAACCTAGGGCATTCACTGTTCTATGAGAACCAGACGACGACTACTGGGGCGTTTCTCAGTGCACTTGGACCAGAGACAATCTAGAAAAGTTCTTTTCCTAAATTCACCTGGCCAAGAATCTTTAAATCGGGAAAATTGAAGAGCTACCTAGGTGAGAAATTACATTATATTACATATCTTCGCCTTGTATCCCTAACGGGGTAGTTGTAGAGTATGAACCTCCATGAGTCACGGTCCTCATATACTTCTTTCGACTCAAATCTCATCGTTCTCCTTACACATTTTTGCTTAGGAAAAGCTAGAGCGGATTGTAAGTCTTTTAGCAATCTTCTTGACTTTACGAATATCGAGATTAATATTATCAGTCCTTTATTAAGTTGAACAAGTTGAGCGACTTGGAAACAGTCAGAGCTTATAAAAGACAGAGACTTATTTTAAATTTATTTATTTATATTTTTTTATATTATTAACATGATTGACATGTAATCATTTATTGACATTATTTTTCATATTGTTTATTTTTTTTTACTTTGGTACAATAGTGTGATATTAAGTATAACATAGTATCTTTTCATTGCACCAGTTTTCGTATTATTGGCTTTATCGATTGTGCATGATTTTGTTTTATTTTTCTGTCTTGCTCTTGGCGGGTTACAGAGGACTGGTTTTATATGTATTTGTATTTGACATCTATCTATATCTATAGCCTGTAATCACAGACAAATCAAGTTTGTAAAGTTGATATACGTTGCATTCAAATTGCAGATGTGTAAGTGAACCTTCCTAAGAAATTTTTGAAAATTGTCTATTTTAATGTAAATTAATATATTAATTATTTATTAGTAAATCTATAAATGATATTTAATGAGTCCAAATTTAATAAAAATACTTATGCAAAAAAGTAATCCTGTTTTAATACATACATACATATCTTCACACAGTATCCCTAACTGGGTAGTCAGAGAGGACTGAGCGCCAAGATTCGCCTGTTTTAATACGAAGTAGGATTACTTAGTCTTAGTATATAGTGATTTGAAACTTAAAAATTAAGGTTGTAAACTAAAACAACAAAATGATATGACGACACTGTTTAGTGCATTTTATTTAATAATTACTCACATCATATTATTTATGCGTCTTTCAGATGACACAAATATAACAATAAATTCAAAACAATATTTAATTCTCTATAACTACATTTCTTTAAAAATTGTGTATATATCACATAGTGTGTTTTATTCAGACATTTAGATATCTATTTCACTATTTAATGTACTGTTCTTTAATTCAGCTCGATTCGTTTACAACAATATCAAAATTGTCTATACTACAATATATATTAAAACATATAGGAAGAAAGTATAATTTTACTTCAAGAAAAATAATAACAAAAAGTGTACCTATGAATGTAATTTGTTATTTTGCAAGTTAATTGAACATACATATACAATATGTTATGTATACATAATATATTGTATATGTATAATAATACATAATACAATATATTATGTAAATAATACATAATATTATTATACATAATATATTGTATTATGTTTCATTGTCATTGTATGTTATTTTAAATAACCATATATTACGTCGAAAAATTGACAAATTACAATTGATTAAAAAAAAATTACAATTGAAAATAATTTTATTAATTTATAGACCTGTTGTTGTTTGTACTTAAGAAATCGAAATAGGTACATAATTTCAGTGTCGCCAGATGAATAGTAGGTAGGTACTGCCAAAGATTAAAAATTCCTTAAAAAGAATGATATGAGATATTTCGTATTACATGTATTGTCGTTTTATTATTAGATAAATTCTTAAATCTAATCGATTTTTTTACAATTGTGTCATAGATACTTAGTTTAATTTTATATCAGAATGACAAACGGAAGAAACCATTTTTTTAGTTATAGACACATCACGGGCACAATGATTCATTACATTACTTTACGAATGAAAATATAATATCTATTACAATGAATCTGACATAAGTATATAAAATCACTCAGTCTACAATTGCTCGGAATAGCATAACTTATTATAATTAATCATAGTCATCTTGTTTTTAGAAAAAAAAAGAAGACTGAACAATTGAAACATTAATTGATAAAGGACATGGCAAAGGAATATTTCTCTTTAATTTTCCATTTAAATAAAAGTAATTTTTTATATGTGGTCACAAAGAACACTTTAGGTGAATGAGAAGACTTTGTGGATGCATTAGACATTATGACATTTTAGAGGTCATTATAATACATTGGTGTGGTTAACGACTACAGTATATAACGTACTCAGTACGTTTGTTAAATGTTACATTCCCAGTAGTATCAAGAAATCGGTTGATAATACTGACATGTATAAATTACCACTGGACAGGCTTTACGCTTGGCTTTACGAAGCAAATGACAGCTAATTTAGTGTAGCAATTTGAAGCGCCACTTGCGAAATGCGAAGTTCTCGAGAACTCATTTTCATATAGCTATGAACTAATTTTGACGTTTACTGTATATCGCTATTGTAACGGAGCAAGATGACACGTCACTGTCACCGGGTCTGCCTAGTTGACATCACATCCTATCTCCCACATCTGTTGTCGCCAAGGCGTGGGAGAAACGACGTCAGCAAGTCTATATAAGCCGATGCGTGCCAAGATATGGATCATTCTACATCAGTCTGCGGGTATAGCTGTTGATTGTTCGTCGTCGGCTATTCGTGACAACGTGTTATAGTTTGCAATTTGTTATTAATTATTAAGAAATAAAATGTAAAAGTGACTATGCTAGTGTGTGTTCTTAATTTGCGTAATACTATTTTAGTCACAGAACACATATACTTCAAGGAGAAGAATTACAACTCCATACAAAAAAATGGTAGACTATGTGCCATCTGGTAATGCTTCCATAAACTAAAATGGCGGGGATTGAAATTGTACTCTTGAGCGTATTTTCTTAGATGAATGAAATAAATAAAAATTTGCGAAAACTTACTTTACTTGATAAAGTTAATATTTCAACTATAAAGTTTTCACTTATTTTTATTTAATTCAGCGGATAACAAGGTAATGAAACTTGGAAAGTTAATAAATAACAACAATTCTTGTCCTTTCAAAAGTCACTGTCTTGATCCACAAGTCTCAACCACACCGATGCGAGTTTCCTCAATGGATCAGGGGAAGAGAATAATTCGTGCGGAACACAGAAAAGCTAAAAACAAATAGAAAGAATCATTGACGGTTATGGAGAAAATTTTTCGATTTGTAAAGTTTTTGACATTTCATCAAACAGGGTTGCTACATTATTGAATTCAATTAGTAGTTTATTCGATTATTAATATCTATAGCAAAATGTGTTATTTTTATTCAAACTATTTATAAATATCTTTGTTTAATGAAATAAAATATTTGATTATTGTCATTTTTTTATGTGTCTCAAATAATAATAATAAATTAACAAAATATATGAAATTTCAGTATCAATAATCGATATCAGTACATTGATAAATAATATCAATAAATTATATTTTGTAATGATATCCCTAGTATTTTCTATCTTCTTTCTTTCTACATCTCTTGTCACTTTCGTTTTGTTTCCATATAAAGTCTGCAATAGCTCCATACCAAGTTGACACCCCCTGATTTTAGTTCCATTTCGACCACGTACATGTCGACCACATGTCGACAGCGCCAAAATGGCACAAATCAAATAACCACAAGTAACAAATATAACTTGACAACCGCCAGTCCAGTGTAGTAATATATACATGTCAGTGGTTGCGTAAACATGCGTAAATCATGCCATAACATCTACCGTAACTAAAAAAATATCTGTGAAATCTATGAAATTTTCCTAAAACAATAATGATTATTCGGTTCCATGGTTCTCATAAGAAAGTAAAGAGAGTAAATAAAAGACAAAGAAAGAAAAAGTAAAGTTTACAAGATTATATAGGTATGAGTGTAAGCTGGTAAGTAATTAATCTGTGGTTTAGATTGTATGTAAATATTAGACAAGTTTTGCATAACGTGCATGTCGTAATAAGTTATTGTGCTGTAGACACAAATAAAAATGAAAGCTTATCGTGATTTGTGTACAATAAAGGACTTTTTACACTGAACATAACATGGAATCAATTTATCTTGTAACGGAAAATATTTTTATTTAATTAACTTTAAATAAAAAGTATTAATGAAAATCTGAATTTGCAAGAATCATTAGATGAATCTAAATAAACCTGGAATATCAGAAAGAGTAGGATCATTTATGAAGACTGAATTCGTGTGGGATCTGAATGAGGATCCATTATAATCTTTCAAGCTTCGTTCTTTGGTTTTTTTTTATTCTAGCCGGAACGATAGTCAGCTGCCTTGACGAATGGATAGCTTTAGATTTTTTCTAGTGAAAATGTTGGAAGGTCAATCTCATCGTAGCCTCAATGCGAACTCATGAATTCATGTTCAGTTCTACACACGTTGTAGTAATCACCTTGAGAACAAGGTGGCTACTAGTCACCCTGATCTCGTTATTTTCAGTGTGACAAGCCCTTAAAGTTACGCACTAAAGTTAACTATTTTATCTATTTATTCAGTCACATTCATCTTAAACAAGCACTTGCGAATAACTGACGCGAAATTTGAACACTTTACAAAAATTTACCTAAGCAATAAAAAGATTAGTTAGGATATGTAAAGAAATTATAAACTATATCAATAAGATAGGCCAATTAAAACATCTAATCTTTCAAACCTATCATTATTTTTTAACGTTATAATAGGCCTCAATATGCTATCTATGTATGTCACCATTTTATATTTAATAATATTATACTGTTTTAACATAATATCATCGTCTTCCCTTTGAATTCATACTTCCAAATTACATTTATTTGCAAAAGGCTGTTTGAACCTTTTTTCTCGGCAAATGTGTCGGTAGTCATCGTTCATAATAGGTACTTTTTGCATCAATACTGTCATTGTCTGTCGGAATGTACAATGTTATAAATTGTTACAATGTTGCAAATGTATTAATTTATTAAAATAATTTTATGAATATATTTTGACAGAAAAGAAGTGAAACATCAGAAATGAATCTAAATGTAAATTGTATTATACTTTCAGATAGGTACTCAAATATTTTAATTATTGGCAAGAATAAAATACGTGTTCTGAACGTTAACAAAAGAGCGCTGTGTGTTCAATGGTATCAGTTGTCACCTATTATAAACGCGGAATTAATTTAAGATTACTAAAAAGCACAATTTTTAATATATTTTCTATATTGTTTTTACGACTTTTATGAGTTCAGATACCAAAAAATTTAAAATAGTGTTGTGGAAGCACATGTAAGTATTTGTTATGTTCTGTTTTCATTTTTTTATATTTTTGGACACTTTTTTTTATATATTCAGATATTAAAGGGGATATTGTTTATTTGTTGGTATTAAAGTACCTGTTCTGAACATGTTCTGTAGTTAATTAACACGTAAATCTTCACTTGATTCCCTCCACCGTTTAGTCTTTTCATAACAAGATTTAAACTTCACTAATTGGTAAAAAATGACTACATTTTGTTACTTCGACACCTACAATCTTATAAGGCTTCTTCACAATAAACTCCTACGTTGATCTGGAACAAATAAAGAAATGGAAAAGTTATGAAAAAGTATTGAACTTGTAGTTAAAAGAATAAGTTATTTGGTTAAAAAAAAATCATACACACACACACATATGCACACAAATAAACACGATTTTACGCCGACAATTTGTTGGAGTAATGGAGCAACTTTTCTAGGGTTCATGCTTCAAGAGTTCGATTCCCGCCCAGCTTCCATTTAGTGAACAACTTTTTCTAAATTGTCTCGGAGTTTGGATGTTACTGGGTGCTCCCCCAGTTTGTTATGTGGTATTCATAAGCACAAGCTTAGTGCATAGTTATGAATCACACAATTGGTTAAATTGCATGATTTTTTTTATTCATTCGTTTATTTTCTTTTTGCCCACTTGGCATGGGCGGCATCAATACGTAATAAAATACAATTTGTTGCCACCTCCAGCAACATGTATTTAGGATTACGAATGGTAAAACAGAATAAGATAAGCCCGTTACACACAACTACAATATACTATACATAGCATGTGTACTGAAATATACAGTATCAGTTCGGTACTAAATGGAAGTGTATACTTTTGTACCCTGTGTGGTCGTTCAAATATTTCTGTGGAAAATGTACTATCGTATGACTAGCTTAATTTGATAATAATATAAATTACAGTTAAGTCTGTAACGGGCTATAGTGTAAGGTATTTAGCCCATCGCCTACAATAGTTTCTTGAAATAAATCTTATCCCTTGACCGAATTTACGATTTGTATAACATGAGAAAGGCGGCTGGGACATTCTATACTGTTCTTTCTCTCCCGCACCAGCACGAAAGTATTTACATACTTCTACATACATACATAATACAATATATATATTTAACGTATAATATTTAATATACAGCATAATAAAAAACTTACATATTTGTGTATATATCAGTGCTTATTACTAAACCACATGTATTGGACAGCCGTCTTTCGTCGTAACGTTGTCGAGCGGCGGTGGAATGACAACGTAGGTGTCCCGACTGGTCGACTGCAGATGGTCGTCATCATTACCCGCGAACAACGGCGGCGGGGGAATGACGTCATCGTCGACGTCATCCTCAATCACGTCTTGTTTCTTGCTTCGTCCTGGCATATAATTCATTACACAAGTCACCGCGATTAGAAACAGAAAGAATATGAACACGACGTCAAACATGATGAGGAAGTTCAGCATTACTAGTTGCATCACGTCACTGAAGAACGGGCTCACATTATGAGCGGTACGACTCGTGAGTCCATAGGCACATCGATTGTATTATCAGTTGGTGTACATTTCATAACATTGTCGGTGAAAATTGTTCTTTTATACCTAAAACAAAAAAATTACGTTAGTGTTATCTTTCACAAAAATTAAAATTTGTATGTACTAATCATAGACCATTAATAAGTCCAGACGTTCTGTCCGAGCAGTAACGGTGAGGTAAATCAAATAAGCTGGCTCATTTGTACATACGACGCACATTTATTATCACATAAGTTGATCGGCCCCCATTTCCTTATAAAACAGCACCTGCACCCCTACATTTTATTTGATTTTATTTGCCTCACTTCGTAGTACAGGACAGACGGTTCGAAGTTATACATTCTATGGCAAATGTGCAAACATACATAGATATATAAATTTGCGTTTATGGCTATTGGAATTTGTAGAATTAGGAAGGCTCACTACTGATTAAAAGAATCTTATAGGAAATTATACGTAATACAGACATATTTTGCACTTGTGGCAAGCAGTGTAACTTGCAAGGAACGCAAAAATCTGTTCAAAAACTGATTAATACTTTTGGTCCGATCAAAACAGTTTGTTATTAAAAATGGCAGTCAGCCTATCATCAACTTAAAACGAATTCAGTTGCGAAATTTTAAAAAACAGTTTTCCAATTTGCTGTACCAGAAATATTGTCGGAAATATTTTTGAGTATCTTATCGTGTTACCCTCTACACCACGAAGGCTTTTCCCTAAATTAACTTGTTTATGTAATTACATATTATAAAAAAAATTATAGTTGGGATCGTTCTCTACTAATTAGTAGCCATAAAAGTAAAAACGGAATTCTTATAGTTTTGTCATGTCATTTGTCCGTTTGTCGTTTATCTGTCTGTCAGTATGTGACAACAGATTTGATCTTCCGCCTTTAATACCCAATGAGCTAAAATTTGATAAAGATACTTAAATTGGTAAATAATGTAAATCCAGAAATAAAACGAAAAATTAAATATTGTATAGTTTGGACCAATTTTTGTTAAATGTAATTTCTTCTTTGTCCAAAAATGTTGGGAACTCTGAGTTATAATGCAAATACGAAACGCTTTTAGTCAGTTTTTTTGTCTAATATTTTGAGACTCGGATGAGTATATTATTTAATTTTAATAAACGAACCTATATTCTATTTTAGTTATAGTCCGACGTTTCAAACTTATTATTCGACACGTGCTCCACTTCTCAATGCAGCATCGTCAAGAAAGTTTAGAGTTTATACTTGGGTAGTTACCTCACATCGTTTCCGTGTTAAAGGCATTTATTAAGCAAGATTAAAGGTCTTATAGAGAACTTGAAGACTGGCAATAGACAGATACCTTCAATTCAAAATTCAAATATTTTATTCAAAATCATCGCAATCAGCGCCTGACAAATGTAAATCTTTTCTAAAATATGATAATTCTTTTATGTTCCAAGAATTCTATAATATTTGTCTTGAAAAATTCTACAATATATCCGGCGTATTCCTTTCAAATAAAGGAATATGTTCCTGTTTTTAAAAGCAATGAATTTAAAATGAGCTGGTGTACTTTACGATTTCGTGACCTAAGTAACGAAATGAGAAACAAATATTTATTCTTCTTTCGCATTTACATTTGAGTTTACTGAGCGAATAAAACGGACGTTGGGCTCGATTCATTCTGTTTGTGTACGAGTAACCCATAACATATATTTCTGGTTCTACGTTTGACAGCATCTTCTGTTTTCCGCTGATCCGCTAGTATTTCTGAGACAACATGTAATTTTGCCATTATATTCATATAGAACTTTGGTCTAGTAATATTTTACATAATGTTGTTATAATTTATTGTTAAGTTATAAAGAATTTTAACAACTACAAAAATTGTGTTCCCCCCATTAATTTTTCAACTTTAACGTGGAGAATACTGAAAAAATTTAGGACAGTGGAACTTGAAAAACACTTCAACGAAAATCGGTTTGACTGTTATATGTAAATATGTTGCCTAGGTTTTTTGAAATTTGTAATTTTTTAGACTACACTATAAAGTTATTTCTGCTATCGCAGTCTTTAGAGACTTTTATGAAACACAAACCATTTGGCTATTCAAAGAACTAATGTTGCCACACTGCTAGACACCCCAAGCAATGTCAGCTTTCTTTGAGGAAGTCTATTATCTAAGTTAATACTTAGTTGTAAATTTATAATTGTAGTATATTTTAAAAGAATATTTTTCCTATTTTTTTTTGGTAATTTTTTATAACTTATTGAATTTTTAACAACACTATAACCATCATTTGAAGATTTTAGTGCTAAAAATAGTTTTATTCTACATTCAAATACAAGGAACGAGGACAAAGTAGCTGATTTTATTACGTAAGTGTACAGAATCTAGAATAAATTCAACTTACTACCAAAATAGCTTTGGAATAATGTCTGTCATTACTCGGGGACTCTCATTTCTTTTCTTTTATCATAACTGTATTACAAAAATCTCAAAGTAGATGCGAAAATGTAGAACATTTGTAAAGCTGGAGGAAAGGCGATATTTTATCTTTTGTACAAAGCATCAAATTGCTTTAGGGGCTAGGAAGTTCCTGAAGAGTAAAAAGTTTATTGAGCCGAAATGCTTCAAGAAAAACATCAATAAACTTTCAGAAAATCGGTGCATTTAAAACATATAAAGTTAATGTCAAAAATGTTTGTGTTTGTATTTCTTTTTGTTATATACGATTTAATTCCTACTAATACACAAACAAAATCTTTCTTTTCGTTTGTTTTTTTTCTGATGATGATAACAGACCCGGTCTTAAATTTTGCACATAAAGTGACTATATCTCTTTTCAAAGCCAAGTCTACCGTCATCATTTTTATTACCACATAAGCGAAATTTCGTTAAAAACTATTTAAAATAAGTCGGTTATTGTAAGAACTTTTCATAAATTATAAGAACATAATATTTCGGTCAATCGTGCTGGAATGTTCAAAGAGTTTAAAACTCTTTGTATAAGACATTTCGGGTAATTTGTCGCTGGGCATAATACTCGATGGCTCGGCTCTGATATCCAACACGGACGGGTTTGGATAAAACAATGGTCGGAATACCGAGTAAGATTAGAGTAACTGAGGTTTACTCGCTCGTTTTCAAGAAATCCAAGCTTTATTATGTCAAAATCGTGAAAATCTGTAATTATGCAGAAATAAAATTTACGAATCTGATGATATTGTTCGAAGTATCCATGCTTATATTCGGACTATATTGATGTATTTCATAACGTTTACTCACTCAAGAAAAATAATATTTTTAGTGGGATTAGGTTTTTTTTAATATTTTAAAAAGGTAACGTTCCTTTCTGTTTGTTTTTCTTTTACGCGAAAATTATCGAACTAGTTAATATCACAACACACTAACTTCGAGTAAGTTTGTTGAATTGTATTAAGATTCAAATCACGACACACTAATTCTATTTTGTAAAGTTTCAATTGCATCTCCGAAATTCTACAGAATTTTAAAATGAATTTGACTAAAATGGATAGGTAATTATAATATCTCGAATCTTTAAAACCAGTTTTTTAATTAGTAATATAGTTTTCTTACGAATTACAATTATGTGCAAAAACAAATGTTGAGATTTTTCCGCGCTAAAATGTGATCAAACCGCAACTGCAAAAATCAACTTTATCGTTATCGCCATATGGCGCGGGGTAACGAATTCGGTTGCACTGGGCTGCACAGGCGGACTCTTAATGACAGGCAAAAGATCACTCATTTCTTAAGAAATGACTGTTCCTAATAAAGCTTCTGTTGTGTCCACGAAGCGACTGTACTTTTGTACAAGATCACTTGCTCTTTTTGTGCAAGTTTCATCTAAATTTTTCTTTGAAACATCTTTTCAAAAACAAGCAAATTATTCAATAACAAAACCTTTTCGAACCATTTAGTGTCGCCAATTCGACAGTCCTCATGAAAATAATTTTATTAGAAAGTTTGTACCTCATCAATCCTAAATATTAAATAAACTTGTTGAAAATGAAATAATAAAGTGAACATAATTTTACGCGTCTCAAAGGATTCTTTTTTTGGTAAATGGTTGTGCCACTGGAGCAAGGTACACTTCTAACTGGAATTTATACATTTCGCGTGAACATAACAAATTCCCCTTATTTCGTCCCTCACCGTGACGGATTATCCGTCTACTTTACTTGCGTACGTGTGTCGTAGTGCTACGGCATTACGTCAAATATATCGTTGTTTTTGGAACCATATTTACTTCATTTCAGAAGAGCTGCATTATGTTTCTTCACTTAACTCAGATATGTGTTGTGGGGGCTAGCATATGTATGGATATGTTTACAGGTTAAATTTTTTTGTCATAATAAGTAGAAGAAGTAGTAGAAGACATAAAATGAAACCAACAAGACGTCTCCCGTGGCGTCCTCCGTATTGAATAAAAGCAAAAGGTTTTAAGATTTATTTTTTTCTTAAATAATTTCTGGTTTTGAATTGTGTCGTGTCCAAAAACTAGCGACTAGTTGACAGTTTGAAGGACTAACAATAGACTAATGAAATGGTTCAAATTTGTAGTTTTTAATTACTTAACTGTACTGTTACTGGGGCCAAATCAATTAATTCGGAAAAGCATTAGTTTTGGCGTGCTAACGACACATTACAATAAAAAACTTTCGATGCTTTTGCTTTGGCGTAATATTGTTCTCCAAGTTGTCATTACAAATATTCTTGCTAATAGTTTAAAAGAGTGTTTTGTTTTTATTAGTACCTACATTATTTTCTTGTAGATTCGCACAATTATAATTAAATGAAGCATGAAATAAGTAGTACATCCACAATATTTGAATAAACAAACAGTGTATGAATATGCAATGTTCTTAACGTAATACGAAAGGTAACTCAAAAAAACGAACGTTATTCCATAGTAATTTATCAGTCGCGTTCCATTTTTTGATGTCACGTAACTTTCTCGAAAGCAAGTACGTTTCTTTTCAATATTTTAGGTTATTCAGGAAAATGTGTACGTGCTGTTAGACGTCCGTACTTAAATATTAAATTACAAGGTAATTTTACGGCTTAACGATGTCGAATAACTTTAGTCATGCTATCGGATATCGATTACGAAAAAAGGAGCGGTCCTCGCTTATAATCTGAAGATGAAGGCGTACAGACTATTTACGTAATATAAATATTGACGGCGTTTTGGGTCAGTCCCGGTATTCATAGTGATTCTGCTAAGTCACCATACTGTGGGTGGTTCCCTATATTGTGATAAATTGCCAGTCTACTGCTGTCCGATCAGCTTAGTCATTAACTAGAATTTGTATAAACTTGCCCACGAACAGCGACACGGGTCGAGGTGTTTGAGCGTAGCGCTTGGGTCACGATATAATATAACTTTGGGTTGTGTTTCGAACCTTATTAAATCATAGGTTTGGAACCGAACACGCTAAGAATAGTTCCCAACTTGTTGTTAAGGTGCTTACCTGAGATATTTGAGGATCTGTGACATAAATTACAAGACTTACTTTGTTAACCCACATCATTTCATCTATAAACTTCGTAAAGGGGTTCAAAATTAAGGTAATTTGGAAAAACCTGTTTTAATAAAGAATAATAAATATTGTCGAAGTCAAAGTCAAATCAATTTATTCAAGTAAACCCAATTACAAGGTATTTTTGAACGTTAAATCTACTCTAGTTCGGTTCAAATAGAAAACTTGGACACTGAGAAGAACCGACAAGAAACTCAGTCAGGTATCATTTTTTTATCCCTACAATTATACATATTTTTTGTTATTCCCATTTAGTATTTGCTTTTATTGTTGTACCAATTGAGACTGGTTCATTTCATCTTTCGGTTTCTAATCAGCTCAGCTTCGTTATGATAAAACATTTTATAAGTCACGAATGTTGTGTATACCGCTGTTGACGGTAGGACCATTATTATTAATAAGAATATATAGGCGATCGAAGTGATAGCAGACCATGAGCTGAACGGCTTATATTAATCAAACTTCATAAAGTTATAAGTGATAAGATACAAAGCAAGGGATTATTGAAGATTTTGAATAGCCATGTTTTTGATTATGGTTAGATTTGATCTAATTCATTGTCATTAGAATTTTTAATTTTTTTTGATATATTACATTTATACATTTCAAGAAGCAAATGTACATACAACTTTACGTTAGTAACTAATTAATCTGTGGTATAGCTATACATAATTATGAAAAAAAGTATGATATCAACTGTAAGAATTATACGAGAATTGTGAATTCCACCCTTAAGATAATTATGGAAATACTGCCCTAATAATAGTTATAATCTCTCAAATCTCTAAGGTCTTACTAAAACCATAGAATTGCATAGCTGTCTAAATTCATATTAATAAAGAAATATTTACTCTTAGAATTGAAATATAATCTATTGTGTTTTATTAAATAAAATTAAAAAAACGAGCCTACTCTTTCCTTAAAGGCCGGAAACGCACTCGTGACTCCCTGGACGTTGCGGTTGTCCATGGGTGGCGATGATCATTTTCCATCGGATGATGCGCTTGCTCGTTTGCCCCCTCTGATATAAAAAAAAAAACTAAGGAATTTAAAATGTAATTTATAAGTTGCGAGCTTGCCTAAATTTTCTTTCCCAATAACATATGAAATTGGAGATAAAAAATATTGCATTTTTGGAGTAATTACTGATATTTTTGTAGTAACATTTTTGCTAATTATATGTATAAAATTATTTAAGGATTTCGTTCGTACTCATGATTTTTATTTTCGAGCAAACTACAAAGTTATATTCATCAAAATTTTATCTCGCTTAGATGAAGTCTTAATAGAATTATTTAAATGGTATATGGAGACTTACCTACGTAATGTCGACTAAATGAAATATCTTCATATTTAGAGTTTAGTTTCCAAATCGGTAAAAGAAAACTTATCATCATAGAATTACCTCATCTTTTTGTCTTCTGAAGTCATTTTTCTTTTTCCAAAGATCATTTAACTTGAGTCATAGTCCAATTACAAACGAACACACAAAAGTTTTAAATTTGATTTTGACGTGCAAAGGAGGGCGGAAGCGGTGGGAAAAAAATTAAGGTTATCGTGTTACTTATCGAATGAAAGCTTATTTAAAGGGTAACTTAGAAATAAAATTATTGTTTCATTTTAAGCATAAACTTTTTAAATAAAATTATTCTTTGTTTAAACCTTGTAAAGAATCATTGAGTATCTAACCTCAAAATACGATGATGATGATGACCCGATGATTTTGTTCGAAGCCATTAGAATTATAAAAAAATTATTATTGAAATAATTATTCAAAGTAATTTTCGGTTTAGTTCCATGGTAGCCTGAGGAAGAGAAAGAGTGTAATATGCACCAGCAGTTACCTTCTAGAGCAGATTGCAGGCGTCAGCCACGAGAAAAAAATATTTTAAGGTTATACATTTATAACATACATATCTTCACGATATATCCCTAACGGAGTAGTCAGAGGACGGAGCGCGAAGCGTCGCGTTCTTTACATACTTCTTTCGCTTCCTCAAATCTCATCATTCTCCTCGCACATTTATAAATTATAAATGATTCTATGTTACTATTTTTATTGTTAAAAATAATTCAGGTGTAAGTTAGATTCGGGCGCAGAAGGTTCTTTACGATATTCATAAAATGATAAACTGAACATGATTTGTGAGAAATGTTATGATCTGGGATTTTCGTTAAATTTTTCCTGTAGTATAATACAAATTTTAGGTAAGACTATATTTTCTGAAGTTTATGAAATTCTAGATTGAGTAGTTTCGAAGGCGAAGGAATGGTCAAGTCGACTTCGAGAATTCAATTTAACCTAGCTTTAAGATCAGGTATTCCCAGGTAAATGAACTAGTCGAAAGGGTGAGCTAGAGGCGAAGAAATAGGGTTGAGATTTGTAAAACAAAATGTGAGCCTGTTTGACATTTGGACAACGAAGTGTTTTTTAAAATATATTTGTTTATTTAGAGAAAACATTTCATTTATAAGCATTCAGTTCATATTTAAAAAAAAAAGATTATAGCTCAAATATGGTAAACGAGAACTCTGAGATGAAATTTTTTTCAGCTGTTAAATTATATTTTTATTTCCAATTAAATAGTGTTTTTGTAAGTTCTAATGAATAAAGTGTTAAATTGAGTAATTTCCCTGCTTCTTTTTTCTGAGCTTATAACTGCAGTTGAAGTATCGACTTATTATCGTCAAAGTGATATCTCATGATACAATATTTTGAATACCCTTATCTTAATAAATTTTCCTATGGATACTTCAAAATGTTTACAAATGCAACATATTATTTGGATTCACCCCTTCTTTCTTCGTGGGAATGACAATAATCTTCATATTCGTTGTCATGAAGACGTTGTCTTATATAACACTTTTCTTGAATGCATCTTGAATGTGTAGTTTGGTTCATTTCATGAATTCATGAATTTCAGTTGGTTCATTTTTGGGTAACTGTGTTCGTTTTTATAATAAAATTCCTCAAGAAATTACTCAACTAACGGAAAAGAGATTTAAACTTGTCATTAAACGCACACTGATTGGAAAAGCATACTACAAAATTAGCGATTTCATTGAAGACACAACAATAGACTGGAAGTGATCCTCTCTGCATATTACTTTACTGGCTTTATAAATATTGTATTTTTAAATAACTGTTGTAGAATGATGTTGAAAAAATGATACCTGACTGAGTTTCTTGTCGGTTCTTCTCAGTATTCAGGTTTCCTTTTTGAACCGAACTAAAGTAGATTTGACGTTCAAAAATACCTTGCATTTGGGTTTACTTGAATAAATTGATTTGACTTTGACTTTGACTTAGTTTAAAATCTATATTATGGTTTTTTTTTTATATCAGAGGGGACAAACGAGCAAGCGTGTCACCTGACGAAGTGATCACCGCCGGCCATGGACACCCGCAACGTCACGGGAATCACGGGTGATATAGTATTCTATAGACAATAATAAAGATTTTAACATACAAACTTTTACATTTTAATCACGGTGCGTCAGTATAATGAAAAAATAGAGGCACAACGTCATCGTATTATAACTGTAAACAGTTCGTGTATTCTGTCGAATACGCCATCCTTACCGCCCCACTATCTGAATTTATGGTTTACAGCCCATTATAAAATGTTGTCGATCGGCGATTAGGGTCTCACGTATAGAAGCCCGATCAAATCGTAACACACGCACACACGCGGGCTTTAAGCCACATTGTACTTGCCACGCGGAAGGCTAGGCATACGAATAGGTCGTCAGCCGTCTCGCCGGCCGGGTCCGCTAGAGGCCCGGCCCTCGCCCGAATAGGAAGTCCGTTAATATGCACGTAGATGCGGAAAACTTCCTTGGTGACGCCTTGAGCCCGAGGTTTGCCCTCCATACGAGGTATCCCTCAAACGGTCGACTATCTGGCTGGGCGCCTTTAGCGCTCGCCCAAACGCGACTGATGACGCTGTAAAAGCCACTAGGATTAACAGCAAAGAATTGGTTTTATTTCTATTATTTTATTCGATTCAAGTCCGACACTACTGAGTCGGCGTAGAGTCCGGCTGCGCCTCCGTGAGGATTTCTACCCCACTCAAAAATAAAAAAAACGACGGAATGTTTTCTAGGCTTCGGCCCTATGCACATGTTGTAGCGCCCTTAAGCGGTTGATTATTGTGCAGAGTACTAACTCTAAGAACGAAGGCTTTCTAAACAATATCGCACATGATGCCTTCATATACATCGAACTGAGTAACCAGGACTTTAGTCTTTCAAAGAGCATAATATGCATAGAATTTATTAGCAGTTACTTGATAGGATAGGAACCAATAAACATACAAACACACAGAAAAACATTATTTTGCAATCATAAAAGCAAAAATATCCATTTTAATCATTTTTCAAAAATATTTTCAATGTATGGACACGCTTTGTTGCTGTTTGATAATAATGTAGATATATATGCATGACTCTACTATGTATGTAGATTATATCTTCATGATATAAAATAAATGGTCAACGGAAAAACCATTATAAGTTAACTGTCGAACCAACTTCACAGGTGTAATTCGATGCAAAAGATTGAATACTTTTTTACAATTCATATACAACTTTTGAGTTCATACAACTTGCAACAGATATACAAATTCTTATACTATCTTATACTATGTATTATACATTTATATATTTATTTATTGGCTAATAAAGTGAAATTGAGAACAGACCAAAGTAAAATATTTACATTTGAGAAAATGTGAAAGTATGAAAACTCGTATCAAATAGCAAGCTTCTCGTACAGCTAAACGACTAACAGAACAGGAAAAAAACTCAGCTAAAGAGAGTTCATTTTAGATCTCAGCTTTTGAACAGCTTACGACAAAACATATCCTAATGTGTTGTCTGACTCTAAAGGCGCAACTGTGAAAAGCACATTGAAATTATTTCTGTAGTTTCAGTGTGATGCATAAGCAAATATCCAGATAGACTAAAATTCTAAAAAAAAAATGTTTTGGCTTCTGTTAGTGTTGTGTTCATGTTATATGTGTATCTCTCGTGTCGTTTTTCTTAAATATCTTCAATGTACAGACGCAGATTAGTTCACATTTTTATTACATATGTATGTGGAGATTATCTCCATTTGCTTATTCGATATCCTGAATCCGATACTCTCACGTTTTAATAAAATAATATCAAAGCCTTGGTCTGACCTTTGGGAACGCGTGGGTCGCTATAATCAGTTTGTTTCCATTATCGGAATAACGTTTTACGAGAAAAATAAATTTACTTCGAAATTGAATAAAACAATGAAATCAATTGTTTTCAATTCATACATTATACGATACATACATATACGATCACTGAGCCTTAAGAAGTATAATTACTTACTGGATGGATGATCGTGAAGCATCCATGTCGATTATCTTCGCCCATTCCTTCTCACATTTTTGTGAGAAGGGGCCTCTGCTTTCCCAGCAGTGACACAATATAATCGGTCACATACATTCTTTAATGTATGTGTCTAGGTAGTTACTTACACATATAAGTATCGTCTACCTATAGTACAGTTCGTGTAATTATATTATGTAGAATAATAAATGAATCATGGAGATTTTGTAGGTTACACACAACATTTGGTACAAAATTGTCTTCGATAATGTTAATTTATTTACAGATGTATTTACATTTGTCAATCAAGTCTGTACATTGAGATATTAAAAAAAATTAGTACCACATTTGGAAGTAACGGACTTCAAAAATAACATTTTTGATTTTGCCTGTTCCGTTCTTTTGTATACTCATCACAAACTTTTAGACAAATTTTAATGAAACTTAATATAGTTTTAATTTACATACGGGCACATTAAATGTTTAATATTTATTGAAATCCCTGTACTTTCTCACTGTTCTCACTCCACATTTGATAAAATTATATCTGTCATTTAAAGCTAGTTCACAGAAAATCGAATTGCCTCATTTCCAATTATACTGTGATAACATTTCCTAAAAATAGCCGAAGATTTTAATTGTTGAAATAGCTTTTTAATAAAGTAAGTCGGTTTGCATAAAGTAATATAAAAAAAAGAAGGACCACATGACCTATTTCAAAAATATAGTAATCAAAATAAGACAGCTATAAATAAGGTAAAATTAGCCAATAAAATTGCATGATACAGTTTTTTCTGAAACATAAGGCGTGAAGAGCCATATATTACGACAATTTCCACATCTATAACAATTCTGGCTTACGCTTAGAAAGCAGATACACCGCGTCACAAGATCAGTCAAATTTTGGATTCAAAGTAAAGCCTTACACCTATGGTTTCTTCAAAAATATCTTTACACAATGATACTTCAGTATAAAGCTAGCTTATAAATCCTTGTAAATTAGTTATGTATAGCAATATAGCTCTATCTATTTATTTATTAATAAAAGCTCTATCTATTTATAAATAATAAATAATATATTTGCATATACTATATATATTTAAATGTCTTTGTCTATTAGATATATTATTTAATATTTATGGTGACACTTTTGAATCTTATGGTTGGTCCCGCAGTTGGTAGATGTAAGAAGTGCTTTCTGTGGACACAATCGTCAGAATTTAAGGATATTTATACACAGTCTGGCCATAAATGCTTTTACAATAATAAAAACAATAATGTTACATTCGAATTTGGAATCTGTCATTCTCATGTGAAAATTCATAGTGTTTTCTCATTTTCGCGCCAATCTTTGTTAAATATTCTAATGACGTTAAAATGACCCACTTCATTTTAAGGTCATTAGAATATTATGATAAAGAAAATCGAATTGCTGTGATAGCATTACACAAAGTAGGTATGCAGCCAAATGCAATTTTTGAAACTCTCCATCCGCTTGGCTGGCAAACAAATGATCGTGTACCATTCAGAATTAACCGTTCTACGATCCTCTAGTGGCACTGTAACTACATGTCCATTTATACCAAAAAAAACAAGCGACCATTTGCTTCAAAGTGGTTTTTGAACGAATGTCTTTTGTTGGGTTCGGCTCATCTTGGAACACCCAAACCGTTGATTGTTGTTTAGTTTCAGGATCATACGCATATATCCAAGATTCATCACCTGTGTAGATATTATGGACAGCTTTTGACGCACCCTGATTGTACTTTTGTAACATTTTTTCACACCAATCGACACGAGCCCGTTTTTGGTCAATTCTCAAGTTGTGCGGAATCCAACGTGAACAAATTTTTTTTACAGCTAAATGTTCGTGTAATATTTTATATATACTCGTCATACTTATGCCCAGAGACGCCTCTATCTCGCGATATGTAACATGACGATCTTGCATTATTAGTTCCCGCACAGCATCAATATTTTAAGGCACAACAACCGATTTAGGGCGACCTTCTTTAACTTTGTCCGTGAGCACAGACCGCCCACGATTAAACTCACTAAACCAGTGATACACAGTAGTTTTCGATGGTGCTTCGTCCCCAAAAGTCGAAGTGAGTTGATCGATGCACTGTTTTTGAGTTAGCCCTCGCCGAAAATCGTAATAAATCATAGCACGAAAATTTTCACGATCCATGGTGATAAAGACTCGCAATTTTCAAAATGACCCCACAAAGGATACACAAATGACAACTACATGAAACAAATTGTATTCTTCAGCCAAAGAGTTCCATTTTTAAATGTTATAATTACTTTTTTAATATTGTTCTGTAACTGGCCAGTTCCGGATACATAAATAGCAGCCCTCGTAGTACCAGATTCAGGGTATAAGTTTTGAAATTATTACACAAAAATGTGAAACAATATTATATTAATGTTGGCTCGGTGGCTATCTACTTTCCAAGCTAGCGCTCCAGGCTCGATCCCCGATCAGGTCAAATTACGAAACGAACATTTCTGTGTTGGCCTGATGACTCGGTGTTTCTGGGAGCTCCCTCAGTCCGTTGTGTGGTACCCATATACAAGCTCAGTACTTACGTTGAGGTCACACAATTTGTCTGGAAAATTATTATTATTCGTATACTAACCCGTTTCATTTTTAAATTATAAATTAGAAATACGAAACAACTGTGGAATTGCGTCGGTGTCTGCTTGTTGCAGTAATTTTTTCAGGGACTATTTAACACGTAAATACCTACTGTAATAAATATAGTAAGTAGCGTCTCAAACACAACGTGAACTTCAAAAGTGCAGTTTTGAGTTTGGTGGTTAGTTTTGGGGCTTAAATATAATGTTTTTTTTTTTTTGTTATCGCGTAATGTATCAAATGAAAGTTCTAAAACATTAATTTAAAATATAAAAATAACACGCAGCACTTGACTTTGTGTCATTTCTACAAATTATCTTTTCGAGAAAATGCTTAATAATTTTTGTTCCAATTGCTTCATTTAAAAAAAATTATGTACAAAACGTTGTTCATATTTTTATATAAATCATGAACACTGAGTTTTAGAAACGCTTGATAAATTCCATTGCGATCGTTTCATTTCTAAAAAAATATCGAACATCTCATTTTTAATATTTTTTTAAATTACGAACATTGAGATGTTTATAATTTATTTTAATTTTTCTGAATAAGCTTTATAAGACAATATTATTTATTATAAAAAGATTGTATTATGTCAAACGTTTTCTTTAAATAGAAAAAAGCCTTGTAAAATAATCGCCATAACAAGAAATGGCCTAAAGATGTGTATATCCCACAGAAATGAAGTTTACAAATTACAACAAAATTACAAAAAATTGCAACAAAATGTAGATTTAATCTATAACCCCATCGAAAACATAAATGAAAAAGGTCAAGTTCTCTTGTGTGCTAAAGTACGTCGTCAAAAAAAGTAATATCCAATAAAGAACTAAGAAAGGATAAGTAGTAGTTAGTGTACTAAATTGGAAACTTTGGAAAAATTATATTTCATTTATTTCGGAACTAAGTCCAAGTATCCTAATAATTATTGACTTTCCGTTGAATTAATTACACGATAATTTTATACAATTTGCAAAAATATAACCAATATTTCATGAATTGGCCATCACTTGGTACTGAGAAATTTCTAGGTAATGTATTTAAATGTGTTTGTATGGACATATTCCAATCTACAGATTTGTACGTTTTAAATTATTTAATAGAATGCATTTAATAGCACTTCATAATTAAATAGAAATAAAAAAAAGTGTTATAAATACCTATATCGTCGTGTTTGTATAAAGTTAAAAGAAAATTATCCAATGTGAAACAATCTAAATCTTAGCCCGCATTTGTACTCACGATTTCCTCTCAAGCATTTATTATCACCATTACACCACATTAAAGTTTCAGTGATTTGAAGTTGTAACCAAAACTTTAATGTCAAAATTGTTAATTTTGATGTTTACTATTTTTTTATAGCAAAGACCATTAATTTAAAAAAAGATACGATTTATATGAAAAATAGTAAACGTCTATTTTAAATATTGGATTTGTAGATAAAATTACTAATTTTATAGGTCCATTATAGGTATATATTCCTTTTTAAATGAAAGGTGCATCAGTCGTATTGGAGATAATTTATATGGTGGTCAAGTTTAACAGAGCGGATATAAGTACGAGGGCTGCTATTTATGTATCCGGAATAACAAAGTGAAACAAACATATAGCATTTATTATAGTTTTATTGCTTTTCAAAATATTCACCATGATGATCGATGCACTTTTGCATGCGTTGGAACCAATTTTCGTAGCACTTTTTCCATTCGGATTGAGGTATCTCCAAAACGTGCATTTCGAACGCATCAACAGCCTCTTCAGGCTCGAAAAACGTTGACCACGTAATTTATTCTTCACGGTTGGGAATAAATAGAAGTCGTTGGGGGCCAAGTCGGGGCTGTACGGTGGATGACCCGTTAATTCGATCTTTTGATCTTCCAAATACCGAGTTGTTTCGGCCGATGTGTGGCAGCTAGCATTGTCATGATGAAGAAGGATTCTGCGTTGTCGGTTGTTCTTTCTTATTTCTTCAAAGACTTCTGGCAAACAAATGGTCGTGTACCATTCAGAATTAACCGTTTTACGATCCTCTAGTGGCACTGTAGCTACATGTCCATTTATACCAAAAAAAACAAGCGACCATTTGCCCTCAAAGTACTTTTTGAACGAATGACTTTTGTTGGGTTCGGCTCATCTTGGAACACCCAAACCGTTGATTGTTGTTTAGTTTCAGGATCATACGCATATATCCAAGATTCATCACCTGTGTAGGTATTATGGACAGCTCTTGAAGCACCCTGATTGTACTTTTGTAACATTTTTTCACACCAATCGACACGATCCCGTTTTTGGTCCATTCTCAAATTGTGCGGAATTCGACGTGAACAAATTTTTTTTACAGCTAAATGTTCGTGTAATATTTTATATATACTCGTCATACTTATGCCCAGAGACGCCTCTATCTCGCGATATGTAACATGACGATCATGCATTATTAGTTCCCGCACAGCATAAATATTTTGAGGTACAACAACCGATTTAAGGCGACCTTCTTTAACTTCGTCCGTGAGCACAGACCGCCCACGATTAAACTCACTAAACCAGTGATACACAGTAGTTTTCGATGGTGCTTCGTCCCCAAAAGTCGAAGTGAGTTGATCGATGCACTGTTTTTGAGTTAACCCTCGCCGAAAATCGTAATAAATTATAGCACGAAAATTTTCACGACTTAAATCCATGGTGATAAAGACTCGCAATTTTCAAAATGACGCCACAAAGGATAAACAAATGACAGCTACATGAAACAAATTGTATTCTTCAGCCCAAAGAGTTCCATTTTTAAATGTTATAATTACTTTTTAAATATTGTTCTGTAACTGGACAGTTCCGGATAAATAAATAGCAGCCCTCGTAGTAGAACACAGATATTACACAGTATACATAGTGATAATATATTTGAATATTACAAATAATCAACATCATGTATGACATTCTTAATTTTGATAAAAGTATATACTTCATTCAATATTATTTAATATTACAGTTTAAGGTTAAGATTCTACTTAAGATCGAATCATTAGTACCACTAACTTTCCAAGTTATTAAACTGTAATAAACTTATTAAGGTTTTCAGCTTAATTAACACAAGAGAATATTTGAGATAATCCGTAGTCTGATTAAATATGAATTATCAAAAGATAATATGGTAACTGGATTAAAAATTATGAGAAAAGAAATTTATGTTCTTGTGATATCACCATATTATTTAAATAAAGTTTTTAATCCTTATCAATGTGACAGAGGATAATAAAACCAGGAAATTACTTTTCGCTTAGGGAATAAAAATATAACAAAACAAACGGTCATGAACAATATTGAGTGTACCTATATTATAGACGAAAGTAGGGAAAACAATTGGATGACAATATCCGAGAGACCCCTTGAGACGGCTCTGGCACGTATCAAAACTGAGTACCAGAAAATAGGGTGTAATACTATAGCAAAATGCAAAAGCTTTTAAGAAGTGTTGTAAATTTCGTGATGTTCACGACCGGCGCGGTGCCTGTCAGAGACGTCGCTTCGTCTATACATGGATTTTTTCAGCGCACATTGTTCCTACGTCCCAGTTTCTGTTCTTTTTTATAGGGTAGATTGTGTTTCTGTTAAAAGCCTACCAAAATGGTTGTCTTGTGTAAATAAAGCCAAGAAAAAGGTGTAAAACATCTATTGTTTAGCGCTTCAAGTCTTTTATACTTTGGTACAGAAACATGGTTATATTGTGCACATATTGAAATTTAGTTCGACGCTTAGAAGTAATCACATAGTTATCTATAGTTCAAAGCTTGCTAATACAGTATTATGATTAGTGTGTCATTATAATATACCTACCTACAAGCTTATTTACGTATTTGTTTAAACCTACGTTCGGTTGAAAGAATAAACAAATTATCAAATCGAAAGTTGTTAAAAACTTCTTAAAAATATTACCAGAAATATGAAGAAAAAAGTTATCTATAAACACCAAACTTTCAAAGTGATTGAATTGGTTGCTTAGTGAAATACGTGCACAGACCATTTTTTAAGTTCATGGAGACAGGAAATAGGTGGGTAACAAATTCAATTAAAAATTCTTGAGTGTCTAAAAAGGAAAAGAAATTGACCTCTGGTTAATACTTATGACACTTAGGCTTTAAGTAAAAGGTCTCGGGTACAACTTTCGGTAGTTATTTAAAAAAATGAATTTAAGGAAATTTATTGAACAGAGTCAAGTGTTATTAAATATATACATATATATACATATTATATAATAAGTTATATACATATACGGTCAGCTAATATTAAATTTCATTTACAGTGTTTTCTGAATTTCATTCACCGAATGAATTTCATTCATTGCTAGTTCAGTTAAACGGAATCTGATCTTTAGAATTTCCTCAGGTTGCTATGTTGAGAGGCGAAACACGTGTCGATTAACAAGTTGGAGCATTTAGGTAGAAAATAGCCAAAAGTTATAAGAATTCATCATGTTTTCAAATAATAATGTTTAAGATTTGAATGTGTCGTGAAAGGATTGGAATAACTAATATTTGATGGAAAAGGGGAGTACGGCTTGGACTGTTGGAGATGAGCTAATGGCCAACCAATGTGTTTTCAAACCACCTCTTATAATTCTTCTAAATACTGCTTAAAAGAAATAATCAGTACTTATGTCTTAACGTGCCTTCTGAAGCAAGGATACATTTGATATAGATTTTACTAAACCACCCATCAAGTAGGTGTCTGCACGCAACGTTTATTAACATCAATAATTGTATTAAACACCGATGCGCTACTATTCAGTATGATAAAAGATTTACACCAGACACACAAAACTGTAGGCTTCCTTCTTTGCTGGTTTAGAAGAGAAAGAAGTTGTCTTTCTGCAGAAATTGTAATGGTCAAAAATGTGTTGTAAAAATCAAAAATGGCCAAAAGTTAGGATTTTTATAAAGATCTTGTATAAATGCACTCGCAAGCCCATACTAGTTCTGCTTCAGACTAAATATGTAATGCTAGAAGTGGCGTCACGCCCAAGGTTTAAATTAAACATGTTTCTCATTTTAACACTTGATTATATATATCGAATTCTTGGAATACAAAACTGTGCTCATGTAGGCGATGTTTTCGGTATTTATATTCCGAAACCAACATTTCACTACAAAAAATCCTTTCAACTCAAAAATGTTTTCTGGTGATTACGATAACAATCGGTGTTGTATTTTTGGACCAAACTGCAATGCGCATGCCTTCTTTTACTCTGAATGGAAAATAATGTTAAGATATCTTCACGAATTAACCCTTATCATTGGAGACGTATGATATTTGTGTTGTGCTGTGTGAGTTGGTAATTTATTACTTAATGGTGATAAAGAATCACACCTCAGTTACAAAAATTACTTTGCAAAAATATCAAACGTTTTCAGGCTTTGGTTTCAGCCATAGCATGAAACGCTACAAAGTTCAGGAAGGCTGTTGGTACTGTTAACAAAGGTTGTATTCTTGTTGTATTCAATTAACCCGCATTTGATATTCATGGTTTGGAGGTAAGTCGTTATAATCCTTTTGGATTATCTTTAATCATAATGTTAATATTCTGCTACTGTTATATTAAACTCGTATACATACCTACGCAGTACAAATAGTTAACATGTATCCATATCATCGGCTACGAGCAATGATATTACTATACACAACAAAAAGCTAGGAGTGAAAAGATTATGTGTCGTTATTAACAAGAAGACCTCGTAACATGTGTTTTATATTGACTCGGATTTAATTTGAATGTAGAGCATGGTCACTAAAATAATGAAAAAAAATTGCACACAATTCCACTAATTTTACAATGACGGTTTATTCTTTTTCCTTAAAATTTTACTCTAAGTAATCACAAGGTTTTTACTCGTCGCCGAGAATAATATATCCATTAGGAAAATACCTACTTTCCCACACAATAAACTCGCGTGACAATGTGAAAAATAAACGTGTTTCATAACATTCACATTGGTTTATTACGTAACAAATTACGTGAAACAAAAAAAAACAATTTATCGCATCTGTTTGGAATAAGTTACAAAGAAAATAGTTGTGCGACCTATGCTAAACCCGTAGCTGTTTTGAGTTGTAACAACATTTCTAGACAGATTTTATAGTATTGGAAGTCAAATCAGTTCCACAATTTTAGTTTGTTGCAAAATGTACGCTTTCTAGTTAATCAAAACAAACTGTTAAAAAGGATAAAATGATTAAGAACTTTGTTTTGATGTTGAAAGTACAACATAAGAGTTGTGTCTGTAGTCTGTACATCGAAAATATAAAAAAATGTTTAAGAATGACTTATGGGACTTCCTAAGTTTCAACACAAATGTTTTTTTTATTACTCATGCGGGATAAACAGTATCTAAACGCATATTTTTGCGGTTGATAAGTAGTTATTTACTCATTTTACAATTTGAGTGCGACAAGTTTACTTGTCTTGTCGCACGCAAATCTTGCTTGACACACGCAAATTCACGATTTAAAAAATAGTGTAAAATGAATATCTAAAAAAAACTATCGATTTTAATACCCACTGACATCAGTATGAAAGATAAAGAAAATCTTGATTTCGAAGTTTTAGATTAATATAATAATGAATAATAATAAAGTTATTACTTTCTATAATTTTTCTTTGTACCGAAATTATCTCCGCATTAGTAATAAAAAATAGTGCGGTGTTGTTAATTGCCCACTCGAGCGCACTCGCTTCGCTTGTGCGCTCAACTTCGTTCGGCGGGGTTATTACCTAAAAATTTGCAGACAGCGACAGCCACGCGATCACTTCGCGACCGGTGACTAATTCTAATAAAAAATTGGTAACATATATGGCGATTGCGTATCTATTATTCTATAACCATAAAATGCACTTTTCGCGGTAGATTTTGCGCCACTATACAAATTACATTACACAAATTCTCGTTTTGCAAGCAGATATCGCGCGATATTGGCTATTGAATGCTGTCTGCAAGTTACGTAATAAGCGTGCGGGCAACATCGGGCAATCGACAACTTACCGCACTTGTTGCACAATATACTATAAAATGTTTGTTTGTAAAACTTTTTTTTTCAAATGTCACTGAAGATGTACATGTTCGACGATACCTATCATATACTTATCACATGTCATGACTCAAGACACTAGAGTAGAGTGATCAGAAATAGATATAAAAAGTTGAATATCTTACATACGCTAAGCTACGCATGTGTATAAGTCACCATACTTAGAGTTTACCTCATTGATGAACTATGTATTTATGAACTCCTCGCAACGAGAACGCCACTGTTCGATTTTCTGCGACATTCTGGCCTAAACTTTATAGGAAACTTGCAATATGAATCACGTCGTTTCAACTTTGACAGCAGCCATCTTCCATTTGAAGTTTGTTGAAAGGGCTCGAGGCCTTTCTACGTTTCTTCTTCGATATTATACGAGAAACGACGTATGTAAAAATTATTATACCTAATATTATAAAGAAATATATCCTATAATATATCCTAGTTAACTTTTGAAACTAACTGGTTTTTGACCGTCACAAATACATATTTTATAACTGTAGTTTTAATCAGTTCCTAATAAATAATTGAATCTGGGACCTAATTGTATAACTTCCCTTGATGAGAAATGGAAATACTTTAGCTCATTGATTTGAGCGTTCTATTGTAAAACTACAATGTTTAGTTCAGTTACGGAACTTATGTAATTAGGTTCCTAACGAATATCATAGCAGAAATTATAATAGTATTGCAGGTTTTGATCACTAGCACAGCATTTAAATCAAAATTCGTTAATTTTATAATTTAAACTTTTAAATAATGGCGTTCAATTAACTTTTTTTTTTAATTTCTAAAGTCATTGGTAACGAGATCATCAGCCTAACCACGTTATGTACGTTACAAATCGTACGCAGTGTAGCGACACTGTGTACTGTATGTATTACGTCGGTGTTTTAATTAAATAATATGAAGAATTTAACTATTTACTACTGAACACATAGATTATATGGCCACAAGAAGAACCCTTTACCTTCCCTTCTAAGGGAGAACCGTTCTAAAAAAAAGGTGTTAGAGAGGAGGACGATGTTTTTTTGGAGATGAAGAATAAAATTTTGACGAAAAACATGATGTATACCAAGTCTAAACTAAATCCAAAAAAATAGTAAGGATAAGGAACTTAAACCGACATTGTACTATAACTTCGGTACTTAAAACATCCAAAAGTGAAAAAATAGAAAATCTAAAGAAAATGTCAATTTTGTTTTTCTTATTGTGCTGTTAATTTTTATAAATTATTTTTGAAATATAATTATTTCTCAATTCTTGGGCGGCAAAAGGAACTACGCCCCTACAGCCGACTTTTATGGTATTTAATATTCATATTCCAGTAGCAATTGTCTGATGTGAAATTATTCTTCTTTCTCTTTACATTATAAAGTACAAAATTGTTGCTTTTTTATTATTAATTAATGACAAAAAATAAACTTTGGTTATATTTTAAATCCTCCAGTGAAATGATAATAGGCTTCACCGGTGTTTTGTAGTTTACTTTTATATTTTAAAACTCACAAGAAATGACAATTTTGCCTCCCCCGTTCCCACCAAGAAACCCTTTTTTATATTGAACTTTATTTACAGCCGTACGCACACGCAATGACTGACAAATACAGAAAGTGATAACCATAAATAATAATCAAATTGGGTATGTAAATATAACTTAAATAATAATTAGACTGTTCCCAGAGACTATTTCCATGTAAAGTAACAGCTATCTACGCACCTAACTTGTTGCGATTGAAGCGCTGTGTATACTTTAGGAACTAAATTTGACATTGTAAAGCTTTTTGAGACCATCCTATCCTTAATATTATTAGTTCCGTCGGTTTTCATTTCTAGTATCAACGCCAAAAACTCAAGAATAAATTGCCTCGTTACGACTACTCTAAAGCCTGTCTAGTATACTCGTATTAGAGGCCAGTAGAACAGAAGATTGCAATTGCATTACATTGGAAATATCGTGACTGTAGTGTCAATTACATTCTCAAACTACTGAGGTTAATACAGGTAAATACTTACAGTTATCGACAACAATATTTGTATCTAACAGATATGTACATTGAATTGAATTAAATTAAATATATAAATTGAATTAAATATGTACTGTTAGTTTCACATTAATTTTAATCACATAAATTACGTAAGTGTAGTGGGGCTATATATAAGTATGATTTTAGTCTTGTCAGAGCCCCCATCGAGGCCGGTGTCCCCCAAGGCAGCTGTCTGTCTCCGGTGTGCTACGCCAGGTACACGGATGACATCCCCGTGGAGGGCGGAGCAAGACTTGCCCTGTACGCTGACGATGCCGCATACTATGTCTCATCCATGAGTCCTCGACACGCCGCACGTAAGATGCAGGTGGCTCTAGATGCCCTCCCTGCCTGGCTGGCACAGTGGAGACTGTCAGTGAATGTGGCAAAAACTCAGGCCATTGTCGTTGGACACTGCCGAATCCTACCTCCTCAGTTGTGTTTCCTCGGTCAAGAGGTCGAGTGGTCCCCGACGGTGAAATACCTCGGGATAACCATCGACCGCCGACTGAGGATGAGGCAGCACGTAAATGCCGTCGTAGGCCAGACGCGCGAGGCTCGTGCTCTTCTTCGTCCAGTACTCTCTTCTCATTTCCCTCTGCGCACGAAATTGGGCGTCTACAAGACGTACATTCGTTCGCGCCTTACGTATGCAGCTCCAGCGTGGTTCGCGTTGGTAGCGGAAAGTCACCGACAGCGATTGCGGGCACAGCAGTCGCTCTCCCTCCGCACCATTGTAGACGCCCCACGCTATGTGCGCAATACTACCATCCAGAGGGATTTGAAAATAGAGAGCCTGGACGATTTCGTCAAACGGTTGGCTACGAAAATGTTCGCGCGCGTGGATGCGTCGCTCCTTCCGCATATCCGGAGGGTGGCGCCGTATCACGCGCGGCCACCGGATTATACGCCAGGATTCAGCAGGCTTCTGCCACGAGACTTGGTAGAAGTCGCGGCAGACCCTAGGACATGACACGCCATCTGCTTGTAGACCACCCGCCAGATACTAACCAGGCAAACTAAGGACCTCGCAGGTGGGCCCTCTCGATAACACTACTTGGCGACTGCCTATCCAGAGACCTGGCCGTTTTAGCGACCAGCGATTGCTCCTACCGGCAAGGGGCCATTGCCCTGGAACGGTTTCCACATCCCCGTGAGGGGACGAGATGACTACTTCTGTCAGAGCCCAGTTGTCGAGTATTTGTCAAATAGTCAAGTACGTATAATAGTAAGAATAATAGTTGTGATTAAGTAGTGATAGCGTGTTCATAGTGATCAGTGCTTCTGTTACATTTCATATTTAACAGTACTACAGTATGTTGCATATATACATATCTTCACATTTTTTTCGTTTTGTGCTGATAATAAAGTAATTTGTAAGTGGTTCATGAAGTTAAATTAAAGAAGAAAATTGATTTAGAAAATTATTTATTAGGATTTATGAAAAAAAAAGACAATAGACATATCGTGAGAAATATAGATATAGAGGTTCGATTTTTTTGCTCGCAATTGTCTGGTACGGGGCACGCTTTTAACACGAATAAAGCCGTATGAAAATGTTTAGAAATCAGACAAATGTCATCTAATTTCATTTTTGTAATGCTCTTGATATATAGACTGTCATGAATAAACATTTACGTAAAAGAAGAGAATATGAAGAAGGCAAAATATTATATTAATAACGTAAAAAGGCTGCTTTCAACATCGTAATGTTTCCTGTTTATACAGTGTAATATGTATATCTTGTACGTATACAGAATATTCGTGATTACATTTATTTTTATACTAAAATGTCGTTTAATAGTAAATTGAAAGGTATTTTTTTGTGAAATGCTTTCGATCTTGCTGTAAATCGGATACGTTAATGCGTGTTGGACACGCATTAACTTGGGATTCTGCAATAAATTTAAAAAAGGAATTTAAAATATTTGATCAAATTCTGATTACACATATGTACATAGAATACCTGGAGAGTGTGTTTTTAAAGGATGGAAGATGTGAGTTGGCTGTGGTGAGCTGATAATAAAGTTAACGGTGCTCTGTTGTCATTAGTTAACAGTGTAAATCTATATATTAAAACGTGAAGCGAAAACTTCGGTTCCTTTTTAAGAAAATTGCGAGGACGGAGAAGTTAGAAATTTGGTACACTTAAAGTTTATATGTAAAAGAACTGGAGAAAGCTAAAATTTTTATGTAATATGTATTACAAATAAGTGCATTAAATTCAATTAAAACGTTCATTGTTCACATTCATACTGCCAATGCCAAAAAGACTGTCAATGTTAAACTCATAATAGTTTGTGATCATATGTTTTGTAATCTTAGATGAAACAGTTGCACAGAGTAGATTGTCGCCAAAGAGTTTTATTATAAGTTTATATTTACGGTCGAATTTCGACTACAGGGTCGAAATTATTCACAGGGTCCACAGGGTCACTCTAGTAAATCTAAATCTGCCAAAATGGTCGTACGCAATGTGATGATGGTGCAAATTTTATGGTTCGATAGTAAGGCCTGGATATGACTGAAATCTAGTGAAAGTAAAATGAATGTGGTGGAAATGCGATCCCTGGCTTTCCATTCATTCTGACAACCCCGTTAGGGATACACAGTGTGGGGATATGCACAGAACTCTACACACAAGAAGTTACACCTCTATTTTCTTGTTCACTAGGTTAAGCATGGAAAATGTGATAGCATTAGATTGTTTAATTCAAACCATGCATTATAACCAGTGATGGGATATTCCGATGCATATTTACCTAAAGTTGTGAAGTTGGCTAATACGAGTACAGAAAGCACATTTATACCGTGATTCCGGAATCGACAAATGTTAATCTGAAGTTTGTTAGCTAATATGGAGCGTGTTTTTGTAAAAAAAATCGCGATATTCTGGGTCGACAAATTTAGTGTTCAAACACTATAATTGGGTGCACCCATGCATCTGGCTAAATAGTTCAAAATATGACAAGAATGTAGTTTCTTATACAACATAGGAACGCGCGTTTATTTATAAGGTGAAAAAAAATAATCACGGACTAAGTTTATGCTTTTGTTTAATGTACAGTTAGTTAAAACAGTCACCCGGAGTTAAGGTTATTTTAAGAACATTACTTTCATAAATTCATAAAGATAATGAACTTATTTTAATTTTCGATTTATGGGACAGTAACATTTCATAGAGAGAGATGATAAAATTTTTCTTTAGCGTGTAAGGAAAACGGGATTCGGTCAGCTAACCGGCACCGAATCCTATCTCTGGTATATTCTGAGGATGCTTCGTTGAGAAGCGAAACACGTGTCGATTGGTGGTTTTTGGAGTTTGAGCGGAAAATAGCTAAAGATTTTAGGAATGTATCACATGTGTATGTATGTACTTCCATACTTTTTTATTAAAAATGGTATTTATGCAATCCCCGAATTCTTTTTCTCAAATAAATTATTTTGAAAAGCCACTTCCAGATTTTTAGCCAAAAAAGAACTTTAGATAAATAGGCCTCGGAATATCTCATTACTAATTATAGCACTATACATTGTGCATACATGAAAATATCTTCTATATTATTGTAGAAGAAACTCACTGACAAATCAACAGATCTTGAAATTAGAAATACAAGAACAATAAGAAGAGATGTTTGTAAATTTATTTCCTAATAATGCATTTGAGAACCCAAACCTACACGTAAAAATCTATCAAATAAGTAAAAAAATGTATTTAGATGATTTTGGAATGTAATTAAGATAATTCAATTCGATTACTACTTTCATTGCTTCGTCGCGATTGGTTGGCTCGGCATCGATTACTTTGTCACCGTTCTATTTTTATCTGTTAATAACATTTATTAAGTATTACACTAACATTGAGACATACTTATCGATGATATTGAAGACCTAAAAATTAAACTATTCAATTTGCCAGAATATCGGTGAAAAGGTGTGATTATGAATACAATTATATCGTTATTGTACACACACTACATGAAATATTATAAAAAAAAATGTAAAAGAGCCATGCTTATCTCTGCAAGAAATATCTTCGAACCAACTTCACACAGTGTTAGACAATATTTAACGAGGGTAAGAAACGTACAATTTTAAATCACAATTGTAATATTTTATGTAATACGTAATAAGTTAATGGTAGTCTTATAGTAGTGTTATATTAAATTCATAAGTATTATTTTTGTTATTCAAATGAACATTAAACATGATTGGTTCCTTTGAAAATACAGCGTTTTGTAATAACTTTTGTGCGTTCACATAAAGATTTCACGGACCGTTTTCGATAAATTTTTTTTCCTTCGAATACGAATGAAGGAAGGAGTTATAAAATGATTATTTCATGAATACTTTTGTTAAAATTACTTGATGGATACTCTGAATAAGAGTTTTTGATATTTTCACGCTATTTCACATTCAGATTCTACGTGTTTTCAGTGACCAGCGATAGTGGCAGTAGACCAGTGGCAAGTTTATGACTAAGTAATTTTAAAATTTTAGTCAATGAGGATTTAGTTATTTTAAGTAGTCGAGGGTATTTCAATTATATCGAGGGTGATGTTTTAGCTGAAAGGGCTTAAAACTTAGTAAATAATTTATTTTAACGTATATTTGTAGCTATTTTGCATCCAAAGTTTCTAAATAATTGATCGCCTTGTGGTTCGCCCCTAACAAAGCATTCTCAGGTATTTCTAGAGCTCGAAATAGGTCCGCTTCCCAGCACAGATTCTTCGTTGAGAAGCGAAACACGTGTTATTTCGAAACTTTGATTTAAAGATAAGCTGAAAAATTAATATAAATAATTTAGTGAGATGGATTTCCGCAAAGTAACAACTCTGACTCTATGCAATAGGACTTAGATTTTTCTTCTAAATTTTAACAATTATTAAAACATATAGTTTCTATATTTATCACAAGCTTAACAAATATTTGTAGTCTAATATTCGAATTCGTTCCAAAGTTATTTAAGCTTTAAATAACATTTTGTACAAATATTGAGAGACGATCTATTTCCTTATTGATTGTTTCAACAGAAAGCCCTTGTCACGGGCAAGTTAACTTTACAATAGCTAATTGTCACGTTTAACGTAATTTGGTAAATGTAGATCAAAAAACTAATGGAATGCTATTTCAGTATAATTAAAATAAATTGATACTGTTATGAAGATATTTGATTACGGAAATATGACTGGCCCATTGGCGCGGAAGCAGAGCCTTCCAAACTGGAGCTCCGGATTCGATCACTGGTAAGGTCTAGTAAAGGAACATTTCTGAATTGGCTTGAAGTCTGGGTGTGGGTGAACTCCCACTTCGCGTTGTGTGGTTACTCACTCTAGCACTTAAATTTGGGGACACAAACTTAGTGTAATTATTAGGAGTATTAAAAATAAAATCGAAACGCTGTATTTACGCACACATTACGAAAATATAATAAGTAGTTTCATGTTATATGAACTGTGATTAAATTTCTAAATGTTAAATAAGTACCTAGTTTCTTCGCGATTAGGAAAAAAAATTACTGTTCCGTATATAAATTGGTCACATATGATTACTCTCTATCTGTATGTTTGTTTGTTTGTTGTATGTCTATCTGTATGTTTCTCATACCTATGAACCAGACATAGAAGTTAAAGACTCGAAAGACATACTCGTAAAATTTCAATCGAGACCTATATTTTCAATATACGCGTGGATTAAATTATGTACTTATACTTATTGTAGTAATTCAATAAGAGTTATCCTCATTTGCCTTCATTGTAATACAGTAAAAATTCATAAATTTTTATGAATGAATCTAATCTCATTGAATAATACGAAATAATTTAAACAGTAAGAAACAATGAATATAATATTACATTATTGGAATTCCGTTTGTATTTGATGTAATCGTTTGGATATTTCTCTTAATAGATTTGTGGTAAATCCAATATAAGACTATCCATCACGAGAGAAAATACTAGTTTTAATTAATGAAATAAATGTGAATTTTACTGTACATTCAAATCTAAAAAAAATAGTTTTTAAGTATATCAATGGGTTTTATATGGTTTTTTGTTATTTATAATAAGATTTCCCATAAGCAATAATTAATTAGGGTTTTTACGATAAAAATATGGTGTTCAGTAAGTGTCTCATTTCATATTTAGAAACCTATACGCTTGTAATTTGTGTAATATGAATTGTATTTAGTAATATTTATCACAACTCCACATTTAGTTTTCTAAAAATAAGTGGTTGTAAGAATAAACTCGTGAACGTAGTTTGAAAGAAATAGTAATGCAGTAACTTAGACTGTAAAGAAATTAAAAGTAGGAAATTAATTGTACAAGCAAGAAGGTGGATGGAATTTTCAACTTCTACACAATTATTACGTGACAATTGTCTCGACGAATTAATGAAATACCTTCGCCTTACTCCAAATAACTTCACTGTAATTAAGTTTCTTATTAATTGAATTAAAATTTAGCGTCGTCGACTTTACACTTTTATTTTTTAAATTCAGAAATCGAATAATTACCTTGGAAGTCCTATGGCATAAACACGTAATAAAAAGGTCACACATTCATGTTTCTGTCTCGATTTCCGGTTGGTCGCGAACTTTTACGTTACCACATGTATTTGCATAAACGTAAAACGCGCACGCCAGCCGGCGTCTGGCGGCGAACTGACCTGCCCGCACCCCCTCGCCCTATCTTCCCCTAATTTCTGCACCAAACACAGCGCTGTGCTGTGCTTTACAAATGACTTTCGTACTACCCATGACTACGTTCCAAAGATATGTTCGTAGTTCGTAGGCTCGTAGCCAACTTCGTAGCATAGTGAATAGTGACACTTTGGTATTTGATTGATCAGCAAAAAGTAATGTTGCACGCACTTTGGAAGGCATGTCAAGCTATTGGTCCCCGATTGAACACGCTCGCCATGAATTTAATTAATTTCTTTGTGAGGAATCTGTACCCAGTAATGGGATCTATTACATATTAGACATATGTGTATATGTACGTATACATAATATTATGTACATACATATGCGTCAAATAAATTTAAAAAATACTTTTTCAATAAATAAATACACCATTTAATAAATAAATAATCCATCCTGGTCACGTAGGCCTGTTCTATGGGTACCACACAAAGAGAACGAGGAGAGTAACAAGTAACACTTACACACGCAAAGACAACTTACAAACATTGGGGACTCTCAGTTGCGATGCACTAATCACCGCACCATTGTGCTGGTTAATTATCTTTCTATTCAATTCGTTTTCAGTAAGGAATTCAGGTGACAGAATTTTTTTTAAATTACTAACGCGTTCAATGTAAAATGCAATAACACGAAAAAATATGTAGTTATACATTCTACAAAACGAATATATTATTAAAATCGGAAAGAGTTTCAGTTTCATTTTACTCTAAATTTGAAATTCGACTATTATTCGGATTGTATGACACGAATATTTTGACAAGATGAAATTACAGAAAGGTAGAGATTAATGTGATGAACGTTATTATACCTCATTACGAGGTGGTTGCAAATCTAGCATTATTAACTTATATCTGTTCTTAACATTGATAATGGTTTTCCATTTCACGGAAACGGCATGTTTAATAGGAAAGCGCACTCAGCAACGTCCGTTTTGAATTCGCGTGGGTGAAAACAATATCCGCCGAGGATAGCTCTCGTCGCAATTACTCGTTAGTCGGGGTGAAAATACGAGCGTTGACTGACATGTATAATATGAATATAATCTTATACTAGCTTCTGCTCGCATCATCGTCTGCATAGAATAGGTAAAAAATATGTGATATCCTATTGGTATCACCTCCCATATACTTTCAGAGTTCAATCAGTTTCTTCTCCATCCCATAAAATAGACAGTATAGGTAAGTATGTACATACTCTATTAAGAAACTGGATCTCTACTTTTTCAAACAGTACTATCTAAATTGAAATCTATTCAGTAATTTTTCAGAAAAAGTTGAAAAAATAATCCTGCAAATACCAAGCTAAATAAGTAATGTGTATGTAATATGTTTCACCAGCTCATAATTTAAAATATGTTTAAACAGCTTATAAAATGATATTCAGAAGAATATGTGACACAGATTGTTCCCCCTTCTTATCCTTGAAAGTAGCGAATCGAAAAAGAATTCGCTCTACAAAGTTATCATATGTGATCAATTTGTACAAACTTTTTAGCTATTTTGCACACAAAGTTTCAAACTTGTCGTTCTTCACGTGTTTCGCTTCTTAAAGAAGCATCCTCTGTAAATTACAAAGATTCGTTTCAGTCTGTGCTGAATAGCTGACCTAGCCAGCTATTCCGATTCATGAGATTTTTCTTATGTTTTAAAAGGGTCTGCTTTTGTTAATGCGTTGATTGCGCTGAAATTGAACATTTGAATTTCGAAGTGATGGTAATTTATTATCAGTCTTTAAGTATTCAGTATTGACCTTTGAGCTGCCTTAATAAAGTTAGATTAAATAAGATGCTATAAAATTAAAAAAAAACAATTACCATACAACTCAGACCGTGGAAATAATTCTTCATTATTAATAAAATTATTTAAGAAAACGAAATACATAATAAATTAGACTTATCGAAAGCGCGCGTAGCAACTTTGATTAACAAACTCGACAAACTTGAAATCGAATAATTAAAACATAAATATTTTACACTCAACTTGGTCTTCAGTGAAACGAGTTGGTCTTCAGTGAAACCTATGTTCAGTTCTCACATTTATTCGGCGAAGTAAAGCTTCCGTCGACATTAATTACCCTTTATTTTATGCCGCCGACTGAGGTTTCTCGTATGATAAATTAATTTCCTCAAAACCTTGTCTGGTAATGCCGCTTCATTTATACAAAACGTGGTTCTACGAATGTATCCTGCATGAACGTTGTCATAACTTTTTATTTTTCGCAATGTTTGTAAGAGTGATATATTAAGAAAATTTCACGAATTTTGTTGAAAAACTTTTATGACAACATAACGTTACGCTATTTTTCGTCCTGATAGAGGCACGAAAAAATCGAACGTGCAAGTTCTACTACTTTATATAAGCCAACACTGCCAACACAACAAAAATTAAAGACATGAAGTCAGGACAACTGGTTTATTTGGTGAATTAAAGATTTCATCTGAAAGTTTTTTGAAATTCGATCCGAAAAAACTGCAAAAAAGTATATAATTGAAAATAAACATATTTAATAATTGAGATATAGCGGAATGAGAATATAATTTTAAGACTTTGTATAACTCGATACAAAGTAAACACTAGGCTTATAACAACTATGGATACTTTGAGTAGAACAAGCACTCAGTAACACCTAGCCTTCAAAACAGAAAAGTTCATCTCCAAAATTAACCAGAGACCCTAGAACAAACCACTGTCTGTCGTCGTTACCGTTGGTTAAAATATATAATTGCCTACATAGAATTGTTGTAATTTGATGTTATGTAACACGATCAAGAACGCGATAAATTTTCGACAGCTGAAGTCAGATCCCATATATGTATTATTGTTAGGAGAGCGACTGTAGTTAGATTTTATCAAATAAGGCTCGTCGCGAATTGAATTGGAGACCTCGGCTTGGAAGGTAGTTGCAATAATTAGTAACTACCAACGAAATTACGATTTATATCCTCTAGAAGGAATTGTATTTTTCTCCAATATGTACATTTGGAAAAATAAAGTTATATTTTGTTATATGTTGTGGTGACGCTCAAGGAGCTAATAATGATAGTAGTGTACTGAAAGTGTAGTTGTCGTATACATTTCGTCTGATAAATGTAATGTCCTCTCTGTATCGTAGAGTTCGTTAAGTATGGTTTTTCACTTTCTGGTTTCAGTATACGAAAAAGCGTCACAGCAAAATTAATCAAAAAAAGAGTAAACAATGAGCAAATATTACAAAATTAAAATAATTTTGTGATAATTTTGTTTATAATATTGGTAATTATAATATTATTTATGTAACTGACTGGAGAATTATTATTATTAATATAATTTCAAATTAGACAAGCAAACTAAATACCGAGTTTTTATTTCTTGCTATGCGCATAACATAGTAATGTATGTAATATGTAATTATATGTAATTATGTACTAGTACATGTATTTATCGAAAATAAAATGACAATAATATTGGAAAATGTTAACAGCTACCAGCACAATTTTCAACAGTTGTACTGAGCATTAATTATGCATTGTTCTGTTAGTAATGCAAATTAGGTAAGAGAGCAGATAATACTCAGATTTTACCTACCTTATAACTCGACAACTAAAATGTAGAGTAGGTACAGAAATAATTTATTATAGAGACATTTTATTGCAAAACTTAAAATTAAAGCTCTTTTTTTCCTTTTCTATTTGAGTGTGCTCGTTAAGAATAAATCCAATTAAATCTTAGCGTTTCCATAGTTATGAATTTTAATTTGCGCTTTCACATTTTTTATACTCGGTACTTTTGTTTACCTAATTACGAACATTTATCCATTTAAAAAAATTGTCTTTGGAAATTACGTACGGCCAGAATCCTGTAAAGGCACTTTTCACTCCGAAAGTATCGTCAAACGTTACGTAAAATAAAATACTGGAAACTGGGGACATTAATAAACTCAGTGGAAAAAGTCAGTTTAATGAACGCTCTGTCTTTGTCAGCACTTGTTGCGTCTTGTCCTTTCTCATTGTATTCTGAGTCGGCTATTCAGACATAGGTAATTTCACTGAAATGTAAGTGAATATACCCAAAAAAGATAAGACATTTACAAAATCTTATTCGATTTTTAATGAAATTCAGTCATTATTCGAGCAATTTTAAGGCGTCAGTTTTTAATTTATCTAAGTTGTTATGTAATTAAGTTGCTCAAAGTATTCTTAATATTATACATACAGATAAGTACTTATGGAACAGAATTATTAACAATTAAAAAGTATGATGAGTTTTAAAGAAGCTAAAGAGTCTATATATAAGTCGACATACCTGGGACTCCAACTTCTCTAATCCAATAAGCACAATGTTATCTATTCTTGTAGATGATATATACATATTCCACTTGCCTAAACAACTTTTAGCTTCATTGTAATGAATTAAGGTTCACTAACAATTAATTAATGTTAGTAGGTAAGACAAGTGACAGACATTGTTTTGTGGGGTATAATTAAATGGTGTTTCTGATGTGGGTGACCTCTCCAAAATTTGTATCGTGGCCCTATTATGTAAGGTTGCGGAATTTATTAGATGTGGTTTGGTATTTACATCTACATTGGTCACCGACGTCGCTGTAATACGGCCTGATTTTTGGTGAATTTTTCATTAATTCTAGGTATCGTCAATTCACCGTTGCCATCTTACCTCAGGGAGCGGTTTCATGTCTTATGTTCCCCTGGAACCTCATGTAGTACTCATTTAACTACACCTTCCCATTCCACAAATCTATTCTTATTCCTATACTATATATGCTGTGAATACCCCCACGGCGTTCCTCCCACATCTACACAAACGAGCAGATATGGCAGCATTACAAGAAGAATTCACAAAAAGTATTTTTATTTGAGCATATGTACTACATATATATTGATCTTGTATATATAACAAGTATTCGGTTATAGTATTTTATATTAATTTTTTTTAAATTAAATAAAAATGTAATAATAATACTCCAAACAATTATGTACACAAATTCTGTAACTTCAAACTAAACACTGCTTGTACTATGGGTACCACACAACGTCATATCTATATAATGTGACCAGGCCGGGGATTGACCCAGTAACTCGGCTTCGAAAACAGATGCTCTGCCACCGCGCTAACGGGTCAATCATATTAAAAATAAATATAAAAAATGATAAGCATATGAAAAATGAGAAACAATGAATGAAAATGAATGCATGTAAGGTTTTTCTTTATATAAGACGGGGCAAATGAGCAAGCGAGTGACCTGGTGAAAAATTATCACCGCAAATACCCTGCGATATATGAGGAATTACGGGTGCGTTACCGGTCTTTAGGGAAAGAAGGAAAAGAGGGAAAGGAGGGAAAGGAGGAAAGGAGGGTAATGAGGGGGGGGGGGGGCGGACGGTCCACCGGTATTCTCACTCACCGAACGAAACACCACAGCAATAAGTAGGTGCTGTTATTTCGCGCTAATATTTTGTTAGAGGGTGGTATTTCACTGGGCGAGGCCGGCCCTATTTGTGCTGCAGCGTGGCTCTACCACACACGCTCTTGCTCTGTATGTGATTTTTCATTGATTGTAATTGTCAAATTAAATATGACGCGGCAAATTTTTGACATTTAAAGATTAAAAACTGTCATGTCAAATATGACAACAAAGTTTATGACAATATTGCTGCAATCTTATAATTTTCAGTGGGTATCAAATTTTTGTATATATTTTGGAACCTACTTTTGTATATTGCCACACAATTACCTTCTGGTAGGAAGATGGAGTGTCATACCTGAATAACTCCGGCACAAAACACTGACTGTTATATCAAGATTACGTCTTTGGCAAGTGGTAATTAGAAACTCTAATTCAAACTTGTTTCAAATGTACATGGTTTTATGGCAAACTTAATACACGCCTGGTTCAAATTTGACTTGCTATTTGGGATATTAACTGTGTTGTGTTCAAAAATTAAGGGTCCTTATAGCATAAAAGTTTCAAAGCAATTTGATAAAGGGTAAAATGGGTACATTCCTCATAAAATACGTTCCATAAAAGCTAAAATGAGATAAAAAGACGATGTTTATTTCTCAGTTCTTTTTGCAAATGGAAACTTTCACGGTTCACATATACATATGCACGAGATTAGATCATGCTTGGAAAGCCGTAATGGTATACATTTATTGAACAATATACATACGTAAAATTCGATACGTTACATTTTGACTTATTTTCATGAAAGGTTTGTGAAAGGAAATTAATGTATATATATATATATATATATATACATTAATTAAAGGAAAGAAAGGAAATTAATGTATATATATATATATATATATATATATATATATATACATTAATTTCCTTTCATATGTATATATATGTAATGTATTTCCAAAGACAATTTTTTTAAATGGATAAATGTTCGTAATTAGGTAAACAAAAGTACCGAGTATAAAAAATGTCAAAGCGCAAATTAAAATTCATAACTATGGAAACGCTAAGATTTAATTGGATTTATACTTAACGAGCACACTCAAATAGAAAAGGAAAAAAAGAGCTTTAATTTTAAGTTTTGCAATAAAATGTCTCTATAATAAATTATTTCTGTACCTACTCTACATTTTAGTTGTCGAGTTATAAGGTAGGTAAAATCTGAGTATTATCTGCTCTCTTACCTAATTTGCATTACTAACAGAACAATGCATAATTAATGCTCAGTAAAACTGTTGAAAATTGAGCTGGTAGCTGTTAACATTTTCCAATACTATTGTCATTTTATTTTCGATAAATACATGTACTAGTACATAATTACATATAATTACATATTACATACATTGCTATGTTATGCGCATAGCAAGAAATAAAAACTCGGTATTTAGTTTGCTTGTCTAATTTGAAATTATATTAATAATAATAATTCTCCAGATAGTTACATAAATAATATTATAATTACCAATATTATAAACAAAATTATCACAAAATTATTTTAATTTTGTAATATTTGCTCATTGTTTACTCTTTTTTTGATTAATTTTGCTGTGACGCTTTTTCGTATACTGAAACCAGAAAGTGAAAAACCATACTTAACGAATTCTACGATACAGAGAGGACATTACATTTATCAGACGAAATGTATAAGACAACTACACTTTCAGTACACTACTATCATTATTAGCTCCTTGAGCGTCGCCACAACATATAACAAAATATAACTTTATTTTTCCAAATGTACATATTGGAGAAAAATACAATTCCTTCTAGAGGATATAAATCGTAATTTTGTTGGTAGTTACTAATTATTGCAACTACCTTCCAAGCCGAGGTCTCCAATTCAATTCGCGACGAGCCTTATTTGATAAAATCTAACTACAGTCGCTCTCCTAACTATAATACATATATGGGATCTGACTTCAGCTGTTAGAGGGTGGTATTTCACTGGGCGAGGCCGGCCCTATTTGTGCTGCAGCGTGGCTCTACCACACACGCTCTTGCTCTGTATGTGATTTTTCATTGATTGTAATTGTCAAATTAAATATGACGCGGCAAATTTTTGACATTTAAAGATTAAAAACTGTCATGTCAAATATGACAACAAAGTTTATGACAATATTGCTGCAATCTTATAATTTTCAGTGGGTATCAAATTTTTGTATATATTTTGGAACCTACTTTTGTATATTGCCACACAATTACCTTCTGGTAGGAAGATGGAGTGTCATACCTGAATAACTCCGGCACAAAACACTGACTGTTATATCAAGATTACGTCTTTGGCAAGTGGTAATTAGAAACTCTAATTCAAACTTGTTTCAAATGTACATGGTTTTATGGCAAACTTAATACACGCCTGGTTCAAATTTGACTTGCTATTTGGGATATTAACTGTGTTGTGTTCAAAAATTAAGGGTCCTTATAGCATAAAAGTTTCAAAGCAATTTGATAAAGGGTAAAATGGGTACATTCCTCATAAAATACGTTCCATAAAAGCTAAAATGAGATAAAAAGACGATGTTTATTTCTCAGTTCTTTTTGCAAATGGAAACTTTCACGGTTCACATATACATATGCACGAGATTAGATCATGCTTGGAAAGCCGTAATGGTATACATTTATTGAACAATATACATACGTAAAATTCGATACGTTACATTTTGACTTATTTTCATGAAAGGTTTGTGAAAGGAAATTAATGTATATATATATATATATATATATATATATATATATATATATATATATATATATATATATAATTTCATTCTAGAATTCAGTTGTTGCTACATAGTTGCAATGTTTTCTCATTTTAAAAATTATTGAACCTAAGTTCGCTCTTTCATTATACTTTGTTGAAAATCTATAATTTCATGTTGATAGGAATTATAAATAGACTAGCTGTACCCGCGACTTCGTTTAGATTAGAATACGTGTACAAAATGAGTACAAAAATTGATTTTGAAAAAAAAGCCTTCGTCTGCTACCGAGCACATACTATCTCGGTACCAAATTTCATCATAATTGGTTCAGCGGTTTTCACATTCAAAGTTTCAATAGTATATTAATAGCTTATGTCCGATCCCACGTGTCAAACTTTACCCTTGCCACATCACAATCAGTTGAGCACTTTAGCATTTCCTATACAAAGCTTCATCTCCCTTTACACCCCTTTAGGGGTAGATTTTTAATATGAAAAAGTAGCTTATGTCTTTTTGATAAAAAAGCATATCACCGCATTAAATTTTATCATTATTGAGGTTTAGCATTTCCCATTCAAAGTTTCATCCACCTTTTCAACTTTTTAGGAGTAGATTTTAGATAAAAAAGTAGCCTATGTCCGTTCTTTGATGTCAAACTATCATCATACCTTAATCATTCAGTTCAGCGGTTTAGCACTTACCATATAAAGTTTCATCCGTCTTTTCATCCCTTTATGGGTGGATGTTTGATAAAAAATTAGCCCATTTTGACGCAATCACATGTTCTTACTGTATACCAATTTACATCAAGCCGTATTTGAGTTACAAAAGGACATACAGACAAACAGACATAAATATTTAAAAAAGGGTTGAATCGAAGTCATTAGAGTCATAAAATTACTATTTGACAGTAAAATTGTAATTACAGAGAGATGCTATAGATTTATACAGTAGTATAGATTTGTAATAAAATTAAACCGACTTCAAAAAGAACACTGAAAAGTACGAAATAACTATTCCTTACGGATTGAAACTTAAGTACAAAAATAATTTTATAAAAATACGATACAAATACCCATATAATTAAATTTGACAGTTACTGAAGTCGGTGCCAAGCCTACTAAACTAATAGACTTTCCGTTGCCAAACATTGATTTGGCACCGACTTCAATAACTGTCAAATTTAATTATATGGGTATTTGTATCGTATTTTTACAAAGTTATTTTTGTACTTAGGTTTCGATCCGTAAGGGATAGTTATTTCATACTTTTCAGTGTTCTTTTTTGAAGTCGGTTTAATTTTTTTATAAAAGTTTTTTATTTCTCCCTTTTGAGTGACCTTGGCCTAAATAAATATCTAGAGCAGGTCTACAATTAGTTTATTTTCTGATTCTGGAGCGCAATGTGTTAACTTCCATTCTATTGAGGAGCACAAACCGTGAGCTTTCACAATAAAGGATGTGAACAGATCGAACATGGGATATTATTGCCCATTATGGCCATTATCAATATCATCAATATAATATTATATCAATATGAATCAGTTATAAAAGAACAGTGTAAAGGTTGCATCATAATTCCCTAGCAGTATAAACCCTAGCAGTGTTCTCACAATCCGAAGACAACGATAACGATAAATCCGACAACGATAGTTAACAAATGACATACAAGAGAATCGTCAATATAAATAACTAGGTCGCGTTATTTGGTGTATCTTCGAAACCAAAGCTTCAATACCAGTGAAATTTCAATGAGACCTATCTGGAAGTGTATCCTTTCTAACAAAAAAAGAATTTTCCAAATCGGTTCATAAATGACGGATTTATAAGGTAACAAACATACAACCGAATTGAGAACCTCCTCCTTTTTTGGAAGTCGGTTGAAAATAATAATTCACTGAGGATTGATACGCCATACTGAGTGCTAGTTTGAACACTAATAATTTAATGTATGGTAAGCAATAGTTTGTGTATGTCATAAAAGTATGATCAACCCGTTTCATCTTGCGTACAAAGAGTTCTGTGCTATATTTATAAATTGGTAAATTTGAAATAATTTCTGCAGATCGACCTCTGTTACATTTTGCTGTAAACTATAGATAATACTTGATATTCTTTGAGATTTTTAAAATTTTGAGACTGGTATCATAATTTCAGAAATGAGGAAAATGCCAGGGTTATTAAACACTTAAAAATACAATATGATCCAATTTAATACACTTTATTGCATCACTAAAAAAATATACAAACATAAGAAATTATAAAAAAACTAACAAGTTAACAAGGTATGTATTACTACATACATATAATAAAAATTACTTTCGAATTACGATAATTTTTTTTTTAAATTTCGAATTTTTTTCTCTATAGGTACTAGGTAACTTTAAAATTATTAGTTATTTCCAAATAAATACTAAAATTTATACAGATACAAATTTTTAATAAAATTATAAAATTTTTATTTACATTTAATATTTTTTCATTTTTTTTTTCAAAATTTACACGTAACATATTTCCTGAGAACATCGACCATGACAAACAACGCATGAGCGATAAGAGTTCCATTTTCCCTTTTAAGGTACGAAATTATTTAAAAATTCTCAAAACCACTCAAATTAATACTCAATTACATAACTTCCATTAATGGATACAATAGTCCATTAATTTCGGTGCTCTCTTTCTAAAAATGTATCTGATTCCATTCCTCAGTGAGTATAATGAAATAAAATGCCAAATCGATTTTCGTTTCAAACAATGGGAGCTATGCAACTAATGCAAGACTGTGTAACTAGTCTGTGTGAAAAAAAAAATCGATTGTCACATTTTTTGCTTCTTGCGCAGGTCATAGAAGTCAGTCAAGGAATAGCGCTGTTATTATGCTCTGAATTGTATCTACTTGTATAGGCTATGATCTGGTAATCCGTAGTAACGTGCGTAGTTCTTCTTTACCATTTGTGAGCTCAAATGAGTAAGAGGCAACCTTACTTCCATAACATACTGGACAACAATGAAAATGTTTCGAGCTCTAATGCTGTTTTTTTTGTATTTGCACCTGCCGAGGACAAAAATCATCTTAAAAATTACTAATTACCTGTTGTTTGTGACATATAGTGTCTTTTTTTCGTGAAAAAAAATTTCTTTTTGGTAGTTAGCGCACCAGTAAAACGTCATCCTATCACCTGTTTAGATGTTTTTAAGTTATGAACATGTTATAAACACTTTATAAACATAATTTCTGTTTTCGTGACTGTGAGCCTTGTCTCTGTGAGTCTACTGTTTTTAGACTTATTGATGTGTATGCGCTGTACGCGTAGTGTGCCTACATACACACAATATGTACATACTCTGAGCGTGGGCCGCGTCAGTGATATTTTATGTATTAAGTTATTTGTGTAAGCCAGTAGTAAACTAATCGTTGTTGTAAGCAGGTGTTTTATTTGACTTATTCGAACGTAATAGCCTAGCCTTAAAATCTTGACTTCATCAAAAAAGCAGAACACAAGTGGTTTTATGGGGACCTGAAAGTCGTCGCTATACTCTTAGGAATGCAACTGGAGTACACTAAGTACTATTGCTTTTTTTGTAGGAACCGTATAAATCACATTATATAAAAGCAGATTGACCTGCCAGACATCTTAACCCTAGCGAAAAAATTTCGTTTACGACCGTCTTGTGAATCTAAGAAATGTTCTTCTCTTGTTGTCTTGTTCGCCCTTACACATAAATTTACAATTAATGAAAATTTTATGAAAGCTTTATGATCGAGATGAGATGAAAATTTTATGATCGAGGACAGGTTTTTAAGTACTTAAGATGCAAATTTTCTAGATTTAGTGAAGCAACAAAGGTTAAGAAGAGTCTTTGTTGGACCAAAATTCGAGAAATTGTGATTGATCCTGTTTTCGATCAAGTTATAATGGTGAAAGAAAGGGAAGCTTTTTACCCTTTAAGGGCCTTCATGGATTTTAGACGACTGAAAGATGGTGACTAAGTATATTTAGTTAGTAAAAGAACTTATAGAAAAATACCATCAACTCTGATGCAACATGTCGCTTTCACTTTTCGCTGTCACTTTTTTCCTCAAAATAGTGGAGTGACGAGCCCGAGAAAGACTCCATCGGGATATTTCTTTGATGGAACAAAGATCAGGGCCGTTGCAATGAAACGATGCTTGCGGGTTACTGCTGGTCTGTGTTAAAGGATGCTCTAGAACTGACCTACAAAAGGCAGGGCACAAGCAACTTTCTCCTGGAGCTACCATATGAATCTCTTCAGACCTGATAACCTGGAATTCTTACATACATTGAGAATATTTAATATATCTTATAGTTATTAATAAAAAAAAACTTTAAGAAAAGAATTAAATCGCCTTCAAAAAAGCACTGAAAAGTACAAAATAACTATCCTTTACTAATCAAAACTCAAATACAATAAAAATAACCTTATAAGTACGATACATACCTACCTATATAATTAAATTTGACAATTACTGAACGGTATGTAGTATGTGTATTTGATTTCAGATAATAGATAAACTTTAATTAAAAATTTTTTAAGACGGCATTTATTTGTTTTACTGCGTTAAAAATATATATGTACCTGTAACATTTTCAGAATTCTAGAATAAGTATTTAGAATCTGCATAGAACGCCATTAAGCTTAAATCTTTCAATTTGGTAAAATATAGAATGAATATATGTATTTCACAGCCCTAATATGTATATTATATTAAATGTATATTATATTACACACATAATAAGCGTATGAAGCTTCTACCCATGTTCTTGATATGAACAATGCCTATTTAGATATCGGCTTAGTAATAATTACATACGTGTATTGGAAATCAAAAACAGGAAGTACACGATACAATATCATGCCTTAGAGTATCATGGTTTGTGCAAACAGCTCTAAAACTCACATCGACAATAGAATCATTTTCACTAATATAACGTCAAATACTCGTATTATTGATATGCCGATAGAAATGTGAGTACTGTGTATAGTAATATTTTATGTTTCACATCTTTTAGGAAGAGGCCAAAGACTTTTGCATCAAAGGACCGTTGGGTAATTGGGCAACATCCAAAAATTAATGGAAATTAACGTTTATTCTAAATTCAGTTGCGCTGAGAAATACTCTCCTTTTGCTATGTTAGGGTTCTGTGGCTCAAAAGGATAAAATGGAACTTTTATAGGATCACTTTGTTTTCCGTTCGTGTGTTAAAACCCTTTTCTCAGAAGCAGAACCTCACAAGCGGGTACTCATGAGAGGGATACGCGTCCGTTTAGTTTTGTTGAATGCACTTCACATTTTTAATGTTTGGTGTTATTAAATAGTAGTAGTTGAATCTGTCAATCCGTTAATTACCATTGAAATTAATTTAATTAGTTCGTCACTCATCTCTATCTATGTAGACCATTGTACAAATTAAATGCAAAGGTATACCCATATATTCAACATCTGCAAATAAAAGTAATAAATAATGATGCGTACCTAAATAAACAAATCGTTAAAATAAGCGGCCGTTTAATCTTTATCTGTGTAACCCAAAGGTTATACCGATAAAGATTTAACGTTCTGTATATTAATTGTACATACACATACGCGTATTTAATTACCAGGTTTAAATACTGTAACGATAGGTCCTACGTATAATAACGCAAATGCACGAAGAAGAAAAACAGGAGAGCAATATAAACTTTATACATAAGTTTATAAGCCTAAAAATTTTTCCTGTCACTCTCGCGGGTGTGTTGGAAGAAATTTCTATTGGAAATAAGTTGTATCCTTCGCTCAAACTCTATGTGTAACATTCTTTTTGTGTATGTTGTGTGTGCAATAAATATTTAAAATTAAATAAATAAGTGGATAATGTTTCTTTAATATAAAGCGATGCGTGAAACCGCGCAGCTAATTGTTATGTTTGATTTGACAAGTCGGTCACGTTCCGTGTGATATTTTATTTATACATACATACATATCTTGAAGCTGTATCTATAAAGGGGTAGTCAAGTCAAGTTAGAGCGCCAAGAGTCGTGATACTTACATACTTCTTTCGCTTCCTCAGATCTCGTCATTCTCCTCACACATTTTCGCCTAAATATGCGAGTGCTTTTGAGTTTTTATTTATAATATGGAAAATATCTAAACTTGTTTTCTGAAAGCTTATAAGGGCTAGGATTTCCCTTGTATTTTTTCGGTAATATTAAGTCAATATTTATATTCCATTGAAATGTTTATAATTCCAAGGCTAGTTGTATCTGAGATAAGGGAATGGTTGAGTTCAGTTAGCCAATTAACCTCTTTTATAATTCTCGTAATTATAAATAATATTTTAAAATCTAAATCGTAACTAATGTAAAGTATGTGTGTTAGTGAGATGTATGTTTGTGGATTAACGAAATATGTGCGCTAATACTATGACAAGAAAACTTGTACGTTGCATAGTTTTTAAGAATATAGATTGTGATAGACGGACGCATGAGTGAACTTAAAATTGTTAAAAAAGTAGATGTAGATACACATTAACGGTATTTTCCTTTCAGTGCCAACATAACTTCGAACTTAAACCACGAAGCATTAAAGAAATTGCGGTAATTTTGTGCATGGTAGGACCTTATGCGGGATCTGTAAAGATCGCTGCCACTAATTTACTCGTTAGTACTGTTGTTAAACAGCAGAGCAGCACTGCTGTGTTCCAGTACGGAGGGTGTAAAAGTGTAAAGCAGCCGGTGACTCTGGCATGAGATGTACAATATACATTTCTGCCTTCTGAGTGGCTAACGCATTTGCAATCTGAAGTACTTTCTTAGGCTTGATATTAAACATTTATCAGGTGGACTTTTGCTCTTTTGTCTTCCAAGTCAAAGCGCAGCAAAGTAGCGTCAAAGAAAAAACGATGCCATTAACAGCCAGTATTTAAACCATTTGGTGACAGCATCGTAATACATCATCGATATGTCGTACTTAAACAATAAGACCTACCTTTTCGCTGATTTTCACAACCTGCGCGAGAAGATAAGCAGCTGACACATTCTGTGTAACGAGATAAGCGAAGTTATTGCACTTAACGAAAAGGGTAAGTGTAGCATACGTATATTACGTCACGTTCCTTTTATTTCAAAGAATTTTCCTTATTATTAAGCGAGTACGTTCCCGGGGGACGTGCTTGCCACTTGTTTCAAAATTGGGTCAGCCCTTCTCTACTCCTTATAGTCTACAGGAGACATTGCAAAAGAGCGTTCTAATAAAATCGATGCCACTTTTTTGTCATTGTCTATGTGTGATAATTTATATGTCTATACTAATATTATAAAAAGAGAGTAGATTTCATAAGTTTGTTTATATGTGGAGGGTAATATCGAGAACCACTGCACCTATTTAAATAATTCTTTCACCATTTGAAAGATACATTATTCCAAATGGACATAGGCTATATATTATGTGTTTGACCTGGATGTCGGGTCGGGCTGGGCCGCTAGTTGTGTATAAAGGAGTATGTTTTTAATACGGTATAATAATCATATTATCATTATCATAATCATAAATGGAAACAAAAGAACCCAATGTGATATGTCCTTGATCATTCAAAATGAATAACAATTCCCGCTACGGTCTATCGCGTCATTCATTCATTCATCTGACTGTCAGATGAATGTGACATATTATATGTCATATGATACACAACATATCGATGTGCTAGTACTTAATTGTGTCTCTTTGTTATATCTTGTACCTAATTACACGACTACGATGAAGTACTAATAAGGGTTATGATTTTAGCCTATGTATATATACGCGAACGTATGAGCTATCATGGGTTTCTTCTCAATTCGGCACGCGCATCTGGTCAATTAGTTGCGTGACATAAGCTATACAGGTTGTTTTTTGAAAAATTCAATACGGCGTCTGTAAAACGACACAAAGTGATTGCAAAAAAAAAACTTCATTTGACCCCATTCGTGATGGGTATCAATTTCAAAAGCTTGAGAAGGCCATTTCTGAAATATATGCGTAAGACATGGGGATGAAAATGCTATAGAGAGCAATGTTTTTCGTATTAAAAAAATAATAAAAATGAAATTTTAAAAACTAAAACACGACAACGTATTTAATAAAAATTTGCAAACAAGACGAAATAACTGTAATTTCCGGATTCATTGCCGAATTCGGAGGCCTAGATGTACTTTCCCGTCGGGTTTTAGTTTCAAACTTTTATTTTTTCGATTAATTAAGAAGTATCTACACAATATGTTATTGTGCCGTGTCTATACTTTTATTTAATCAAAGCATAATATTTATCAGAGTACCTTTATTCCTTTTAAACTGTAGAACTCAAGTAACAACTTATTTCAGGAGAGTGCGAATGTTTTCTGCAATGAAATTTTTCAGTCTACCAATTAATAAATAAATTTGAAGTGGTTTCACAACATTCTATGATCGAAATAGTATACTTCACTACGGGTTGAACGACTTTATTGAAAAGAGTAGCCTAGGAAACAGTAGCGGATTTAGGTGAGAGGGGGGGGGGTCAAGCGGCGTGAGCCCCCCACCCCCCCCAAAAGCATCTGAGTCTCTCCATGATAAATTTAGGGTCCCAGAACGCCCTACCCTCATCGGGGTCAAGGCTTGAACTTCAAGCCCCTCCTAAACCGAAATCCTGGATCCGCCACTGCTAGGAAGGATCCTTTCTGTACTTGCATATTCACTGTCACTAGTTGTAATGAAATCGAAAAAATGTATTGTAAAAAAAACAACATCTGATAATTAATAAACTGATAATAATATAATTACCAAATATTGTTGATAGATATGTTGATAGGATGATCACCAGCACAGCAACGGCGGTACAAGTAAACTGTGCTTACACTATCTCGTAAGCATAGTTATTGGAAAGCTTTTTAGTCAAGAAAGTCGAGAGCGACCACGTCACATTTTCGTGTTGTTTTACCGTGACGCGGTACGATCCAAAATGTTTATGTTTATCAATGCCTGAATACGTTGTTGCGGTTCCTTCTCAGTACACATTATTTCTAATATGATGGTAAACGGGACCGTCAAATATAACTTATTGTAATGGGCAATGTTGTTATGAGCTCAATCAGATATCATCGTTAATCATCCAACGGAAACAAGCGTGTTTTAAGTTAGACATCGCTGTATGTCTGTTTTTTGTATGCGGAATAGATTTGTATGCGGTTTTCTTATTTGAAAGTTTCTTGAAAGTACTTGGTGGAAAGCGATTCAGCCGTTTCCAAGATATTCAGCTCTGAATATCATGTGTATAGGGAACCTAGACATTATTGCTGCAAAAAGCTTCGAGCTTGATCTCTATCGGCAGCTGAAGATTTGATGATAACCAACCGCGACGATACTATATACTGCAAAAAGCATAAGGTTTTACTAAAAATTGGGTTTAGCGTTCTTTTATTCGACTGTAAAATGTAACATAAAAAACATGATCAATTAAATACATAACATTTCCTTAACAATTACAGTAACATAATTTGCTCTCTGGAAGACTCATTGAAGTTAGTAAACAATAAATAAGTCACAGACCGCTGTACAAACTGAAAAAGACCATAATGTAAAAAATCTTAGCAGGCTCCAACACTTTTATGAATTTGCTAAGTCCACTGTTAAAGTATGAGTTTTGCAGAGGTGAAATAAGAGTGACAAATATTATGTAATTATTTATTGCTTTTTATGGCGCCTGTTAAATGTTTAACCTGCTATTTATATTGTACTTGGGTTTTGAATTTTTTCAATATATACGAATGAATTTCATTACAATGTTATTCAACTTTTTTTATTATGCAAATTGTTCACATAATTCTGTCATTGTCCATCTCTGTACTTTCTGAGCCCTATGACAACCATGACCGTGCGGCTGCCCTTAATGAATGTAGCAATAAATCCTCGCAAATATTTTCATTTAAATTTCACGAGCGTCATACTACGTTAGGGTACTGTGCAAAGTATGCTACTATAATGAGACACATTCTCGGAGGCACGTGTGACTCGGACGGAATCCGTAATGTACTCGCACCGAAAGTATCCCAATTTAGTAGAAAATTATTTCACATACTAACATATTTCTTATCTGTACTTTACTGACGACTGCATAAAAATTTACAGTCCTATGAAAAATGACAACTTTGTTAATAACCATTTTATTCTTCACTTCAAACTGTTGTGCTGTGATCGCTTTACTTCAAGTGATTAGTGAGGCTTAGATATATTCAATCTCCTTCACTTGTTACTAGGAGTGCTACCTTTTACATACTTTCCCCGAAGGCGTCGTCCAATCACTTATTACTATAGGTGTACCTCTGGATATCTATTTTTTATTCCAATAACACTTCCATTCAATCCAAGAAAATATTATACCGTCGTAGAAAATATTTCACCGTGACTAATACTCCTGTAAAGGCATCATTCAGGTAAACATTCTTCGACGCGGCATTAGTAGAATAGCTGGGAATGCTTTTAGTGAGATTATATCGTTGAATCTTTCGCTGTCTGTTCAGTGAGGACGTTATTAGAAGTCATTTCAATGTACAGCGAATGGAGTAGCGAGCGAGAGGGAAATTGTACGTTAATGACGACGCAGCCACGTTGCTTGCGATTGCACTACACATTGCATTTCAGAGATTGAGTTTTCTCATAAATGATACCACTGTTTATAATGCCTATTTATATGCATGAAATACTTCTTATTTTAAGAATTCCTAATTACAACTAAATAGCCATATAGATACGTACATACATATCTTCACGTCATATTATTATTATTATTTAAGCGAAATTCTTTAACGCGGCTTGCGGGAGGTTTTAGTTGGTAGAAATCGTCACGTAAAGAAAAAGCGTTACGTGGAACGAGACACACGCTTAGCGCAGCGTTTGGTTGTTAGCTCTATACATAGATTCACAGTGATGTTTCTCTCTTTCTAGTATTTATACGAGTACATGTGTACGTACGAGTATCGAAATTTGAGTATAAGAGCAGCGTGCACAGACAGCTGTATAAATTTCATTAATTTACACGAGGAAAGGGGTTTGAAGATTAGTGGCCTATGGACCGGCTGCCATCTTACATTTTCACAAAAACGATGTCGCAGTCGGAAACCTAATTATATCGGTGGAGAATACTTCCTCCTTCAGTCGTCTGCTCACTGCTGAGCGTCGTGATGTGCCCGACCTAGTTTTCTAACGATCTCCTTCCATTTGACGCGATCCTTTGTCTGTTCCAGTGCCTTGGAAATCTTGGTGTTCAGATGTTCTTTTATTTGGTCAGACCATCGTATCGGGCTACGGCCCCTTGATCTTTTTCCTTCCATCCTACCGGTCACCATAAGTTTCTCCAGGTTATCGGAGGGTTTTCTGGCTATATGACCAAAGTATTGAAGTACTCGCTGGAGGCAGGTACTAAGGAGCCTCTGGTCAATTTTAAGTTCCTTCAGAATAGAAACGTTTGTTCTCCGTGCCGTCCAGGGTATTCGCAATATGCGTCTCCAGCACCACATCTGAAAAGCATCAATCCGGCGCCGATCAGCTGCCTTCATGGTCCAGGTTTCTACACCATACAAGAAAATGGGAAACACTAAAGTTCTGACCATATATATATTTGTGGAGAGGAGGAGGAGAATACCTAGATGACCAAAAAATACACTAAGTCACTTTGTCGTAAAATCGCCGTATTGCTGTGCTGCAGTCATCTTAATTTTTTGTTTCGAAATAGTAACTACTTTTAAACTCACGAATACATAATACAGAAACAGACAAATGAAAATAAAACTCTTAAATATGGTTAATAAATTGTATAAATAGCTCCGTATTAAAGATCATATCCAGTTTAATATATTTACTTCGACTTGCCGCTTTTGGATAACTTATTAATATCAAGTCTGTTAAATCATGTTTAGCTGTTATACAATATATCTATGCAAGCTATAAAAATCAATTGCTGTTTGAAACGACTCGACTGATTTTGACGAAATAAGCAGGTCTCTGGATGGTTTAGATTCACAATTGAACCCGATAGGTGGCAATAATCAGGTTCTAAGTTTTTTTTTATTTCGGACAGGACAACGTCTAGCGGGTTCGCCAGTGAGTAATAGTTTCTTTGGTCTGAATTATTATTATATACCATATAGGCTTTTTACGATTATTTATTTAATAGATTTTTTTGCCGTAGGTATAGTTTAGGTACATGCAATTTTACGTTAAGCTTGACTGTAACATACTAAATATTATTATGATCTAATGTAATGTTTATTACGTTTATACAAAGACGTTATAAGTTTTTTGAGTTTGAATCATCTCATTAATTATAATTATTATTTAACCTATTTAACCACTCTATAATAGTAGTCAACTTAATATACAATTATCACCATCGTCGTCTTATCTGCAAACTCTTTAAACTCTAGGTTCCCAAACTTATTTTGTCTACTGAGTTGAGAGCTCATGCAGTCGTTGTCTAAGATGCCTCCTAGCTAAATGAAATTACAAATCACCCCCCAGGCCTCTACACAACGCCCCCATTTTTTTTCTGGGTCTCTTACCCTTTAGGCCTGCAGCGCCCACAGGGGGACGTTATCGCCCACTTTGGGAATGGGTGCAGTTTAAACTAACGCGTCGAATTGCGAATAGCGTGAGTTTCGAAAGTGACGATTGGAAAATTGGTCGATTTTCGTCAGCATGACAAGTTTGCAAACGGGTCGCTCTTTTACTAATGCTAATTAGATACAATTATTTCAATCAACTTCAATATCACCCCATATTACATCTAAGAACGCAGAGGAAGATTGAATTGGATCTTATTGTTAATTTTAAAATGATGAAATATTAAGTAGATCGATGATGGTGAAATGGTCACCTATTATAATATTTTATGTAACATGTAAATCTTTTAGAACATGGGCAAAATACAATTTAAAACCGCACTGGGGCGGTGCAGGTACCTATAATCGTGACTATTAGTGAAGATAAATTATAATTAATGATTAAACGAACATACATGTACGTGAAGTTCTATCATAATTATACGAAGTGCATCGTCCGAAGAGATTAGAAACCTGTAAAAGCCTTAAACACATGTAGTAACACGTACATTGCACCACTTTTGCACTGTATGCTTAGGGACCTTTGCCTCTTTTTTTTTTTAGTTTGTTATTTGTTACCCCCGCTGCTCGTTTCCTCATTAGTTTAGAGTGCTAAGTCTCCGCGTTTTAACATTTCTCCAGCGATTCGGGCTTCTGGGTGGGCGATTGTTACTAATGTGTAAGCAGACTGGCACATTTCTTCTTTAAATTCTCTAGTGACAGATTTTCGTTTGGAAAGTGTTGACCTAGGAAATCTAGTACAAGAGAAGTGTCCCACGTCATACTGTATTTAGGCTGTGGTGGAGGAAGTCGATATACTCTCCTGAAAAACCTTGTGATTCGATCGTCTTTAGACATGTATGGACTATGCGAGTTTAGTGTACCGTACTGGTTGCCCTGGTTATATAGTTCAACAACAAAATATAAGATGGTAGGAATTGACGCTTCATACAAGTCAGTGTTATTGTTTGAGCAAAAATGGAACCATTTCCGGAGAGCTGTATCCTATTGTCTAATCGAATTACTTGATAGAAAAGCCAACATAATTTCTATTGCCGATGGTGGTATCCTACGTCGCAGTAACACTCTCCGCATAATACCCTTGCAACCAGGGTAAGATTGTTTTGTATGATCCGGTTCTGAAATGTGAGATGATAACATTTTCATCAGGTTTAAATTTTAACATTTCCGACACCAGGAGGCGTTGAAATATGGGCAACCAAGGCTGTGTAAGCCATTTAGGTACGACAACGATTCCTGATGCTCCATCTGATATAATTTATCTTAGGGTTTTAAATATGATAGCAAGAGGAGGGACAGCATGAAAAAATATTTTTGACCATTTTATCGTAAATGCATTTATCGCAAATGCGTCTGGATCGCGATGCTATGATACGTAGTGACCACATTTTTGGTTAATTCTACTTTCGAATAGATCGAGTTGTGGATGGCTAAACTTATTAACTATCTCTTGGAAAGCAGTATCTACCAGTTTTCATTCTATATCCGGGTGTGTTCGGCGAGACTCTGCAACTGCAATTTCATTTTCTGCTGATTTTATGTAAGAGCATATATATAAAGATATTACAAGATTCGCACCATTGCCATACATCTTTGGTAACTTCCGTGAGATGCGGATATTGATTGCCGCCCATGCGGTTTATGTATGCAATTACCGTAGAGCTGTCGATATGAAGAAGGATTTGACTGTTGTTAAATTTTGTAGCAAATATTTTAAGACCAAAGAATGCCGCAAGGAGTTCTAAATAATTTATGTTTTTTTCTCTCCTCTTGTGACCACAGACCGCTGGCTCTATCACTACCACATGCAGCCCCCCATCCCATAGTTGAGGCGTCAGTATATATTTCTGTTTGGTATTCGTCGACCCTTATCTTCCGAACAGAGGTGTCAATTGTTTTTATCACCATCTAAAGCAAGGTCGTAGCGAATCAGGTATGCTCATATATTTCTTATAATTGTCAAGGTCTTTTAGGTTTAATAATTTGCACCTTTCTAATTCTTTAGTGTACACCATACCGTATTGAGTATTGGGCATGTTGAGATTATCAGCCCTACTAATCTTGCAAATTTCCTGATTTTGCATCGTTTTAGATTCATCATCTTTATTAATTCTGATTTAATGTGTATTCTTTTTTCTATGGGTAATGTTATTTGAAATTTTTGTGAGTCTATAATGAAGCCAAGAAACTTACAAGAATTTGAAGGAATAAAATTGCTTTTTTCCTCCTTAGTGATAAAGCCCACGGATGTTAACAATTTTCTAGTAATGGTAATATTGTCTAGACATTCTTTAAGGGTTGGCCTTATAACACATATGTCATCTAAGTAGACTGTGGAGAGGTATCCACATACCCAAGTAATTTAAATACAGGTTTCATTATCTTGGTAAAAATATATAGAGCTGTGTTCAATCCGAATGGCAAAACGTTGAATTCAAAGATTTTTGAGGCCCATTCGAACCTTAAATACTTCCTGGATTCAGAATGTTTATTAAAAAACACGTATCCTTCAAATCAAGATTTGCCATGAAACAGCCTTTTGTTACCAACTTTATCGCTGTTCTTACATTTTCTAATTTGAAATGATCAGTTTTAATAAATTTGTTGTGATTTTAGATTTAGTACCTATAACCTCATTTTGCCATTCGATTGGAGTCGCAGAAAAATGTTTGAGATAAATTGACAATTACACGGGTCACATTCCCATATTGCTCCTATGTCGAGTAATTGTTTGATCTCTTTATTAAAATGAACTTTCTCGGGTTGTGTGTGTGATATTTTAGAATAAAATGTTCGGACAATCGGTTTATGGAACTGTAATTTGTATCCCTTGACTCACGACAGTATATTTTGTTAGAGTGGCCTTGAGCATAAAAAGAAGATAGTTGTCCAGCGTACTTTACCGGATTTATCGACGGCGGATGAGCTTCGATGGATGCTGCGATGTTTTCAGCGAGTTGGCGTGCGTCGTGTTGCGATTGTATCGTGTCTAAGGGCCCGGCACCGGCGGGAGAGCTGCATCGCGGCTCCGCTGTACGCCCTCCGGTTATGCGCTGGGGCCGGGTTTTTCCAGTTCGAATTGTTCATCGACGAGGGAAACGTTTTTGGTTTGGACTGTGGTTTGGTTTTCAGTTCGCTGCCTGATTTTGTCACTGCCTTATCTGATTTCAAGATTTCGGGAAGATTTTCTCTGAATAAATACTTGTCAATCTTGGTATCTGTTATATGATCCTTCAGCTCTTTTTTAATAGAGAATATGGCGAAGTTACGTCTAGTGACAGACTCCGCGTGTTGAATGTCACACAGAATGCGGCATACGTCCATCAGCTGTTTGAGTCGCTCATTATCTTTATTCTTTTTCTCGAGTTCTTTGGTAAGAACTCCCGCTAAGCCTGATATCGCCGCAGCAAGCTATTTTTAACGAGATTCGATACCTTTGTCTCTCTTTAAGACAGTCTCTGTAACTGCGGCCTTTATTTCCGCGTTCAGCGAGGGGGCCTCGATGTGAGCGCTGTTAGCTGGCACGAGATATCGTTCGTTAAGCTCTTTGCGCGTATTTTTTTTTAGTTAATCCAGAGGTGGCTATATGTTGTATTCTTGAGGCCAGTTCTTTATGTGTCTGTTCCATATTCTACAACCGTGGAGGGGTCGACTCCAATAATGTTTAAGAGTTCAGGGTTGACATCCTCGACAAAGAGGTTGTTCAGGGCAGTTTGTTCGTCAGTTCCCCTAGCTGGGTCTACTTCTATCGCCTTTCCTAATTCTATAGAAGACTGAGGAAGTAGATTAGTCTCCGTGAAAGGATTTTCTAAATCTGAAGGATATTGAACCAGTTCGTTATTGGATGGGACGTCGTCTGGCACCGGTGCTTGTGGGCTGTCCAACAATGCCTCGATTGAAAACCAATTTACAGTCTTACTATGGATAGAACTCATGGACATAGGAATTTCTCTACGGAAATGATACAGCTCCTAATCAAAATCTGTAAAATTTATATACTGTGTTGTTTCACTTTTTTTTTTAATCTTGGGTAAGTCCCAGAAACTTCCCTGATTGCAAAACAAAGTATGCCGCGAGACAGACCCAAAAAACTGCTCTGATTGGCTATAGGTTAACACGGGTCAGTTCTTGAAACTGCCCTCAGTTAATTAAGTTACCTTACGATACGGCCCCTCGAACCGCTCTGATAGGTATTATGTAACACATAAGAAACGTATGATGCATTTTAACATTTAATAAGTAAAGTTAAAAAATTATCATAACGAAGTGGGTAGTTTTTCTTTTCTTTCAATAACTCGCACGTGCTTCATCCGTCAACCGAGTACATAAACTTGCGATATAACGAAATGTAAGGTGTCGCATGCATAACCTACCTGAATCATTTTCTGTCGCTGCAGGTGTTGGATCACGGGATTTACTTCTATTCCTACTCCGGCGGGAGCGTTTTAAGCGTTTCTTTAACTTCTTTATTTTCTAATTTAAGTACTCCGATTCGTCGGAATCATCTTCACACTTTCTTTTTGGCATTATAACACTTTTATCACGTTAACTTTATAAAAATCGAATAATTGGAGTAAGCAGTGTTGAGTGGTGGCGCACTGTAACGTGAATGAGGAAACGAGTAGCGGGGGTAACAAATAACTAAAAAAAAAGAAGCAAATGTCTGTAAACATACAGTGCAAAAGTGATGTAACGTACGTGTTACTATATGTGTTTAAGACTTTTACAGGTTACTAATCTCGAGGACGATGCACGAGTATAATAGGTCTTATGTTAACATTATATCAAAAATAAGTATGAGGTTCTTAAAATTAAGATTTCTGAACTTTTTAACGGAATCCTATGAGCAATAGTACATTTAGTTTGAAAATAAAATGAAAGCAATTCATTCTGATAAGTCAATTTTGAAATGAAAAATCTCTGAAACTGGTAACTTGAACAAAAAATTACCTACCTATTGTATTTTGTGATCATCTGAGTCTACTCTAGCGATTTTTAAAGGTTTGACGGTGCGACAGCAATTTCGGAAAATTTCAAAATGGGGGATTGCCATTGGCGGTGGCTTATGGCTATATATTTTAATATGGAAGGTGTTCCATTCTAAAATCTTCAAACCTCTTCAAAGAGATTTTTTATTTTTGTTTCAAATCATACGTGAGTTTCATTGGTCTCATTATTGTAAGTTTTGAAAAATGGAAACTGAAGCTAAAAAACTTCGTATCTGACGGGGGTTCCCCGACCGTACGCTTTTTTTGATATTTGCAATTGATCAGCTCTAATCCAATCTCGTTTTTCAAATTTCACTGGAAGCTATGAGTACCTTTTTTACGTCAGGAAATGCTTTATGCATTCCGTTCCCGCGCAAGGGGGGTGGCGAGAGGGATATGTGGGACTCCACACAATAATGCGGGTTACCCACTACAACCTGACGGTGTTCCTTCCGGCGCCTTTTGTCGCGGTCGCGGGTGCGCATTAGCATTCATCACGCGGACCGCGACAGGCGATACCCGGCCTAAACCAGGATCTTTCCGGAGCAGAGGCAAGAGAGTGGAGATTCACCTGCCTCTTCCTTCTCTGTTGCTGGTCGATGCGTAGGAACACGCACGCATCGACTCCTGCGGGGCCCTATTTATAGTGGGTGACACCCCCCCGAGTGTCACCTCAGGGCCTCTAGGTGGGAAGAAGGAGCCCGGTATACCGCCTCCTCCTGGCACCGGCTCTCCGGCGGCGAATCTGAGGAGCTTCTGGATCCTCTTCTCGGACCCTCTCCGCCGCCTCCTTCTGCGAAATGACCTCTTCGCAGAAGGTGAGAACCCCTTGCCACGACCTCTCGTCATCCACCATGGAATTTACCACAGCAGGCAAGGAGAGGTCGTTCCCCACGAGCAAGGTGAGGGCACGGCGCTGCTCAGCCCATTCCGGGCACTCAGCGAGCGTGTGATGCGCGGTGTCCTCATCTCCGTCGCAATGGTGGCACCTGGGCGTTGTCTCTCGTCCGGCGATCCGGTGCAGATATCTGCCGAAGCATCAGTGTCCCGACAGTATCTGCACCATCCTGTAGGACAACGCGCCTACCCTTCTGTCCGCCCATTCGCGAAGGACAGGGCGGATCGCCTCGACGGTCCAACGGCCGGCCGTAGGTTCAGCCAGTCTTGCTTCCCAGGCCGTCATCACTGACCGTCGGGCCAGGAGCTTTCGCCTTGCCTCCTCCCCAGGCGTAGGCGGAGAACCTCTGAGGTGGAGTTGCGCACGCCACTCGTAGAATTCGGCGTGCGCTACCGCCTCTAACTCCCACGGAGAGGAGCCCGCCAACAGGCAAGCCGCCTCGAAGGAGATGGTGCGATAACCTCTTATCACCCCGACGGCCATCACCCTTTGTGGCTTTCGCAAAAGAGCGATATATCTTTTGGCCGCCGGTATTGCCGCCCAAATCGGCGCTTCGTAGAGCGCCACTGCTCGCGACACTCCCATGTGAAGGCGGCAGCATTTTGCACTGGGACCCCCGATATTGGGCATCAGCCGTTTGAGCGCAGCTGATGCCTTCATCAGCCGAGGGACCAGAAGTGCGAAATGCTCGCGAAAGCTCCATTTAGTATCGAGGATAAGCCCCAAATATTTCATATAGGGATTAACCCCGATACGGGTGCCACCAACAATGATGCTGAAGCCAGCAGGTGGCGCATTTCGAGGCCTATGGAAGCAGATGGCCTCGGACTTGCCGAGCGCCACCTCAAGCCCCAGCATTCTAAGCTATGAGTACCTTCGATATATTATATTACATTACTTTACATTACTGCATTGCATTGCATTGCATTACATTACATTATATTATATTGTGCGAGCTGCTTATTCTTTAATGATTTTCCTTATGGGTACCTACTTATAAAAATAAAATAAGAAATGATGTGAACTGATAATGAATCGCTTACCATAAGATTATTCGTCTTATTTATCTGCTGCAGAATCTGGTATATCTTTCTTATTTCCTGTTAACAGAACGACAGTACAAAGTTGCTTTTCTACCGAGACATAAAGTCGGAGAAATATAGTCGAGTAAACAAACGCCTGGAATAATGTCTTAGCAAAGTATTCTATTTTATACAATTTGTTTAGATAATTACGACATAGGTACCTACTCTAGAAGTTACCAATGTCTAATTAAACTATTGTGAAGACTTAAAATACATTCTCTTCATTATGCTTATTTGTTCTTGTCAAAGTTAATTATCAAACACATTTCTGCCGATACAAAAATAGTGGATAGTGAATATTATTTCTGTTACCTGCCTTCTATAAATAAGAACAGAGAAAATATCGAACCATCATTTTATATGTTATTTATTATGTAATACGGATTATAGCGCAAAATACCTTTCATTGTCACGTAAATAGAAGTCAACAATGAAAACACATTTAGTTAACTTTGCTTCTACAAATTCTCAGGCGTTTGTATTTGACAACAACCAGGAGTTGGGTCGATACACTCTATTAAGCAATTTTGAGTAAGGCCAAACTTTAGTTGTTTAAGTTTAAATTTGTAGGCATTGAAACGCTTAAACGAAATAAATAGGTAAACGAAAATCTAAATAAAAATTTAAAAAAATTAAAGCACCCCCGATACAAAATATGATCTGGACTTAGGTGCTGTCGCCAAACATACACAGGAAAAAAATACAGAAAACTGCAACTTTCAAATAATAAAACCACAAGTGATTTGTCTATCTGTCTTTGAGAGTAAAAAAAAACTGGTCAAGACCATTTTTAGGCTGGCACTCGATATTGTTATATTTTAAGCTATACTTATACTACGCAGTAAATGCTATTTCTCCTAGTAACAAAGCTCATAATTCTACAATTAGTGTTAGTAACCTAAATAAAAAAAAAAGTACTTTACCGTCCTTTATCCTTTATCCTACCTTTATCCTTTGGAATTCATAATTAAAATAACATTTATAGATAAATAATACATATTTTAAGCTATATCCCTAACGGGGTAGTCAAAGACGATGGAACTCCAAGCTTCGCGGTCCTTATTATTCTTTTGCCTCCCCAAATCTCATCTCACACCTAAATAATGATACTATAATGAACCTACATTTCTTGTGGTGGTGAGATGTCGTGAAATGAATAGGTATATAAATGAAAATTTCATGACCGAAGGCTTCAAATTATAAAATTCCAATACAGTAATCTGTATTGTACAGTACAGTACTCTCAGAAAGTTATTTATTAGGTACATATTGCGAGACCTATCTCCATGGCACAAAACTGCAAAGTTCACTTTTCGTTTTAAGGGAAGGAGACCCATAATCTTTTTTCAGAAATAGATATTATCGCTATTGAATTTGGGTTGAAATTATTATCTGGATATTCGTCTTAAATGATAATAACAATTAGAAAGAAGGACTTATGGACAATATTACTATCGAAACGATGTGGTTTACTATAAGGGTATCTGAGAGGGTGTGTATAAGATTCTAGTTAACTACAGAACCCCGGTACAGTCTGTATTTTCATGTAAAATTCGAAAAGAAAACGGAATAATTCGAAATCTCGAAGTTCATTACAAGTTAGGACTGATGAATAAATTATTTGAAGAAACATGGACAAAGATGGAAAATAGGCAGAGGTCATTCTAGCAAAATAATTGAAATTTTGTATCGTAGAACAATGTCAAACCATTCTAAATATAAATTCAGGTTTTAGTTCAATTCATTTAGTTCTTTATTAATCATAATATATAAGATAACGTAAAATGAAGCATAAATGACGTTTCTCACCCGTTCATTTGTTTTTTGAAGTTAATTTTAATCCGATTGAGAGACTTGTAACCATGGGCTATTTTAGACTGATATTTTTCTGAGGAGTGTTATTAAATACAGATATTCGTTATGATAAATCTAATGTGACAGATGAAATCGCTACTTTATTGTAATTGCATTGTTAAACCGCAATAATGATTAATCAGATAATTACATAACCAGACATAAGATATATAAAATTAATGAATGTTCTCATAGAGAACATACAAATCAAAGTGCCCCATAAATACCCGAAGAAATTCTAATCGTGTTAGAATTAATTAATTAATAAATAGCCAGCAATTTAAATGCAATCTGTGCAAATCGGCGAACTGGGGAGACCCGGGAATTATGGCGCCAAAGATATCAATCTAACATGGCGCTGACCGGCGACCGAACGGTGACCTGCGCCCCGTTCGTGCCACGAGGTGACGTGATTGAGCAGGTAGAATACTATTTTATCGATGTCGATTAAAAATTAAACAACTTATTTTAAAATTGAAGATAAAACAATTAAATTACATAATAAATAATCGATAAAAAATTAATCGCAAAATTTTATACGTTTACACTATACGTATCTAAACTAAAAATAAGTAGTACACCATACATATCTGGATTATAACCAAATATTTACTCTAATTTACTTTGTAAATATCTAAGTATCTGTGAAACGGAACGTAAAATGCATCTGGATTTTAATTTAAACGAATTCAAAAAAAAAAATTACTTAATGACATACATGCATAAATACAAATCTTCATGCCACTTTGACACCATTTTGATTCACTGATGCTTGAAATCTTTCAATTTAAATAAGTCGCAATGCAATGTATCTGAAACAAAATAAAAACATTGAATAGAAATTTCATTTTACTTAGACGTTTGGAACTAAAAAAAATGCGAGTCACTGTAGAGAATACTTTAAAAGATATATACAAACATTAAAAAGACATTCCAAAGGGTTTAATTCAAAAAAAGGTATAAAGTATGTTTATGCAGAAATTTTAAGTTTTTTGGACAAAGTTACAAAAAGAAATATTTTTTTTTTATAGGAAGAGGGGGCAAACGACCAAGCGGATCACTTGATGAAGAGCAACTGCCGCCGCCCATGGACACCCGCAACGTCCGAGGCACCGCGGGAGCGTTGGCGGCCTTTAGAGGGAAATAGGGAAAGGAGGGAAAGGAGAGGGAGGGGGCGATAGGCCTCTCACTCACCAAACGAAACACAACAGCAATAGATGCTGTTATTTCACGCCGATATTCTGTGAGAGGGTGGTATTTCACCGGGCGAGCCGACCCAATTCGTGCTGCAGTGCAGTATGGCTCTACCATTCTTAATCGTGAAATAATCCCGAAGATTATTATGATGTGAACAGTAGAGGACAGTGGTTGAATAAAGATACAGAAAAATAAAAAATAGTGCAAGTTAGGAACCAGGAAGAATGAAGAAATAACCGAAAAAAAAGAGTATTAAAACAAGAATAGAATTAGAACAGAAATCAAAAAAGAACCTAAGCTAAGACTAGAACGAGAGCCAATGGACACCAAACAAGCCAATGGAGCCCAACATCTATCGGAGGAACTTTGAGCACATTGAAAAATAAACCCACAGATTATGACGACGATGGAAAATATCTTTTAAGTTCTGGCGACATGAAAAAAGAGACACGCCACCAAAAAATTGACTTTAAATTAGGCATGTTGTAGCTAATTTAGAATACCTTTAAAGAAAATGTTGCAAACTACACTGTACCTTATTACATTGATCCAAACTCCCTTAATCCCACTTGAAGTTATAGCTCGGTTTAGCTCGGTCAAGAATAGTTGACGAAGTAGTTCGATTATATCGAGATTTACACCAAATGCTCTAATTAATATGACAGATTGTAATCACCATTTGTATACCACCGTAAGGAACTTTCTGCCCTCACGAAGTTCTCAATTCTCTATACCACTAATCCTAACATTCGGGTTTTAATAAACTCAATTGAAATTCCAACAAAGCTGAATTTAAAGCCTTTGAAATGTATGAGTCTATATCATGATTATTTCGGCGTCCACTACACACGACAAACAATTTGTTCTCCTGACTCTCACATGTTCATAAATTTAATCTCGATAGATACCGACTGCTGTTTTGAAATTTTTTGTTAAGGTTTATATAAATTAAAATATTGTATTAAAAATGAGTAGATGCACGAAAGATGTTATCTTTAACATAATTAACTTAGTTTAATTTCGTCAGCAATAACTCTCCTCATATATGTGTAAGCTTCATTCAAATTTTTTTTTAAACCAAACGAAGTAATTTATCAAATGATTCTACTATCTACTACTACTGAAAATCTTTATTAAATAGTAATCGCAAACCTGTCAGAATAGGTACTGTCGTAATTTTTTCATTGTTATATTGCACTCTCTGGTTCTGCTGTCGTTTAGAGGATGAATCCAGATCTTTGCTTCTTTTTATATTAAAAAAAACTAAGGGGCGCGATGCTTAGATGTTTACCTAAATCGAGAACAACGAGATTACTGATAAATTTGAATTTATCACCTTTCTTTCTGTCTTTTTTTATAAAGTTAATGAAGGGAGTTCGTAATCTGATCTAAATCAAATAATGAATCCCATTTCAAATACGGAAAGATATTACGGCTATACGAAGCTATCCTTACTTAGATTTTGTTTTTAATCCCTGACCCAAAAGAAGGGGTGTTATAAGTTTGAAGTGTCTGTGTGCCTGTGTCTGTCTGTGGCATCGTAGCTCGTAAACGAGTAGACCGATTATGATTCGGTTTTTTTTGTTTGAAAGCAAATTTTTTAGCGGTGGTTTTGAGATATGTTTTATCAAAATCAGTTCAGCCGTTTGAAAAATATCAGCTCTTATTTAGTTTTTAAAGGAACGCGAGCATCTTCTATTAGTCTAATCAATGCGAAATTTAGTATACTATGACTTCGATAATGTCACATTAACATAGTAACCTTGACCAGATGCTGCAGCATCATCTGAAGTCAGCAGGATATCCAACTCCTCGCCACTTACAGTAGAGGTATCATGTTTAGGCTCATTGAAATGGTCTCTATGAATAGGTTATAGGTAGATAGATAGATCAGGGTCTGATGATGGATCAAACAACTATTGTCAGAATACTCAGATTTCGGCGAGGCACGATCTCGTGTCGCAATTTCGTGTATCGTCCCGGAAAGTATCTGCGTGAATGTGGGGAAAGAGTGTAGATCGTAGAGTTTTTAAAAAGCATGAAATAAAATTTAATCATAAATTTAAAAACCCCAGACTCAAAAAAAAACTCCAAATAGTAAAAAAATAATACGTACCTCATAACCCTTTAACTTTGTGATAGGTTTCAATATAAATAGTAGTAGCACAGATTAATAGCTATTAACGTAAAGCAGTAGTAATATATCCAAGCGTCGTCACGTCGGGGGACCGCTAAGAAAATAAACTAATTAAAAGAGAATACAACTAAAAATGATAAAGTATGTATGAAATTTAAATACAAGTAAACTTAGCGGTTACCTGACGTGACGACGCTTGGATATATTACTACTACTATTAATATTGAAACTTACCATAAATTTAAAGGACTATGAGGTACATATTATATTTTTACTTTTTGGAGGTTTTTTTTTGAATTAGGGATTTTAAAATTTTTTAATTTGTTTTATTTAGTTTTAAATTTTAATCATTCACAACACTTAAATACGAGTATAGATACAGTTACAACACTATTTTCCTGGTACTTATTCGAGTTTGTCGTATAGTAATGTGATGGTCGAGATTCATAAATTATTTATTGTTGTAATACAAACTATTTGGAATCAAATTTTAGCATTTTTGGGTTAACCTGGATGAAACTGGGACTATGGTAATTGTACTGTTGAAACAAATTAATGATTTAAACTAATTATATTACAGAGTTTATGTTATCATTAAATTAATATTTTTTTTTTAATTTTTGGGATTAGTGTATGATTGAAGCACTCGTAACGTAGGGACGTAATTTTAACCTTTGATACGATAGAAATACGATAGAAATTAAGTAACGTTACGAGTGATTACTAGTGGTCGAGTGATATACTTTATTTCAGTTTTATTTTATTTATTTGAGATAACAAACAATAATGCATAAGCAATGAACTGCAAACGACAAAAATAGGTAAGGTATTATTGTAGGTACTACGAGTACCTACAACATTACCCACAGATTAGAATAAAGTATTAAAAAAAAGTAAAATCTAAAGAAAGAAAACATTAAATAATGAAAATAAATAAAAAATAAAGAAAGGAAACAAGGTTGATCTAAAGCAAACATAATATGAGGAGTCTACGTGCTTTAGGAGTGTCATTAAGCCGATAGTTCCGGCTATTGGTACTTATAGGTATATACATACTACATTTATTGTTTTTATACCACTCAACAAACAAGCAAACATACCATCTGATAGCAAGTAGATTGTGGTCCAGGACATTTCAAAACATCATTTCAATATCAAGGCTAATAATGCACTTCAGTTTGCAAATGCATTGGCAACCCCGAGAACTAAGATATGTGAGGGCCTTCAATGGCTATCTTCGGTCTTACCTTCCACACCAGAACACAACAGTCCTAGCACTGCTGTTTGACGGCAGTATTGGCGAATATGATGGTTGTAGCGATCTGAATGAACCCTAGACAAGATCCTAAAACCCGCGATATATAATGACGGCGTAAGAAGGCGTATAATGACGACAGTTCAGCCAATAAATATCAAAGACTTTACAGGCGCCTTGGAAACTGAACTCTGGGCTGACTTAGGGATATCCTGAATGTTAGTCGATGGGAGCTCAAAAGCACTATCTTACGTAAATAAATGAGGAGAATGTTGAGATTTAAGGAAGCAAAAGAGGAAATATAAGGACTGCGTTAGGGATATAGTGTTGAAGTAATATGTAAATGTATACCTACGTATAATTATTCAAGATAGTCAGGATTTGATTAGTCTTAGGAGGGATTCAGATCATATTTCGAGATAAACAGTGCGTATTTATGATATAATTAAATAGATGATATTAGCAGTTTAGAATGGATCAAAACAAGCTTCCTTCAGCTGCTTTTACTCATAATAATAATTTTAATAATAATAATAATTTAAAAATTATTACAGAGTAGAATTGTTTAAAATAGTATCTTCTTTCGTCTTCGCTAACATTTTTAAAACATTTGAGTCGTTTATATCTGGAATATTCATATCGAAACAAAAATTAAAAACACACAAAATTACTAAAATATAATCACATAAAAATATTAAAATAACGAATACTAGGTATCTACAAACCTGCAGTCTGGACCTACAGTAGCTTCTAGAATTGCCTTTCCGACATGATTTACATGAGATTCTACAAGAACTTCTAGCTCTTTGATCGTTGTTCTTTTAGATATCTTCGGCGGTTTGCGTTCCGTCGTCCCTCGTCACTTTCAATAGCGTTCATTGTCTGAAAAAGAAAAATTTCAAAAACAACAGCGGAATCAGTTTTTTTTACAGATTTGCGCATTTGACAATGTCACGTATTGTATTATCGTAAAACTCCTCCAGTAAAATGATAGTACACTTTACTGAAGTTTTGTAGGACTTCTTGGAAGAGCGCGAGAACTTTAGCTACACATGTTTATTTAGATCTACTTCATTATTTTCATTTATATAGAACTTTAAAACACAATACTATCACTTTTATACTTTAAAGCTCCCAGAAATGTAAAAAATAGAAAATCTAAATAAAATGACAACTTCACTTCTCCCGTTTCCACCAAAAAGTCAGCGTAATCAGTTTTCACCTCGAAAAAGTTAGCTTAACACAAATTATAAAGAATATGTGCTTGACTTTGACAGCTGACAGGCCACAAACGAAGTCTCGATTGATCAAAGACAACTTCTTTTTTAAAAACCACCAATGTCCATGGACCTTGGGTTCTTTTTTCCAGATTCATTATAGACGTTGCTCGTTTTTCCAGAAACACCTTCCTTTTGGAGCTATATTACAAGCGGACGTTGGTTGTTTTTGCTCTTAATGTCATACACAGATTAAAGTGTGAAATATAGAGAATCCATAGCGCAAAAAATACAAATTTCAAAAAATGTGACGTTGGTTGTTTTTCCAAAACACCCTTCATTTATTATTCGTATAATTTTTTTCTTTATTGTGAATCATTGGTTGTGTCTGAATAAAAATATTTTCATAAGAAATTTTTAGAGAATGTTTATGAGTAACTACTACTACACATACTGTACGTTTCGATTGGCATGTTAAGTAAGGTCAAACTAACATAGCCCACCTTTACGTTCTAGCAGTCTAAGGAATTCCCGTGGCCTGTATGGCAATAAACCTAGTAATTACGAAAGAGCCTATCGGAGCGGCGAGAACTATTTATTTAATCACTTTGACGGGGAAATAATGGAGCCTGACTTGGCCTCCCATCAAAATTGTTTGAGGGTAATTTTGCCGTGTGTTCGTAAAGAGCGGTGAGTACAGTGCGGCGAATTTATGAATTTTCCACTACATGTGACGCAGGCAATATAGGGTACATACAGTTTACAGAACTTTTAATGGTGGGATAATGTTAAGAATGAATAGTTAATTTGTTGAGTATGTAATTACTACGTAATAATTATTCGAGGAAGTAAAAGAACCGCGACGCTTGACGCTCCGTCCTTTCCAACTACCCCATTAGGGATTAATATGGATATATGGATGTGATATGTAATTATTACACAAAATTTAAAAAAAATGTGTGTCAGTTACACACATACGGATAATAGCAGAGTATGGATCGCGGCAGCGCGATCTCTAAAGAATTAGAACCATAGTGCCCAAATTAAAATAAAAAGATCCCAGTGTTTAAATTTTTTTGAAATGTGTAAAACGTTAAGCAAAAATATTTTTTCCTTAGTTTATATTATATTCCTAATACTATTTTTAAGACTAGCCACTCGCCCCGGCTTCGCACGGGTAGAATTTTTTTGAAAATAAAATTCAGCCCATATTACTCGCTAATAATGTAGCTTTCAATAGGTGAAATAATTTTTGAAATCGGTTGAGTAGTTTGAGTTTATCCATTACATACAAACAAACAAAGTTTACTTCTTTATAATATTAGTACAGATTAGTATTAGTATGACTATAGATACACACAGCTAACTTTTACCTTCAAATTAGGTTTAACTAAATTAGGTACTAAATTAGATAAATCGCGCAAATACTGTAATGTTAAGTGAGTTTGTTTTCAAAGTTATGGTCATAAAGCTTCATTTGATGTTGTGTGATGCTGAAACTATACACCTTCCATGTATAGTTTCAGCATAAATCTTCACCATGCGTAATTTTACAGCGACGAATCTGTTAAAATAAAAGAAGTTTTTGTAACTTTCTGGTTATGTCCTGAGTTGGTATCAAGCAAATTATCATAGCAAGAGATGTATAAACGGACATTACAGAATTGTTTATCAACAACTACATAACAGAAATTGAATTGAAATGTAAGAAAAATTACAATGTCATTTTATTTAGTATTTCAATTACAATTAAGACAATTAGAAAGGAATTAAAGTTTTAACAATGTAGCGACTCCAGTTTAAGCCTTTTCTCAAGAGAGAACTTTCCAGATATTCATAAATTATTATTTGTCTTTAAAATCATACTTCAAACTTTTTATTATATATTTTATTCTTATCGAACACAGTCGATTGGGTGATATCTTATTGACTTCTGACCTGTACGTAATCCCTACATTTTTCTATAAAATAAAATAAATTGGTCGCGTGGAGTATTGCCGAACTTCTTCTTGTTCTGTATTTATTTTATACACAAACGTTATTCTCAAACGGATAAGTATCATGATTATTTTTAATATAGTTGATTTTATTACTAGCAACTTTATTATTATTTATTATTATATTAATCTAAAACTTCGAAATCAAGATTTTCTTTATCTTTCACACTGATGTCAATGAGTACTAAAATCGATTGTTTTTTTAGATATTCATTGTACATTCTTTTTTTAAATCCTGAATTTGCGTGCGACAAGTAAAGTTGTCCCATTCAAATTGTAAAATGAGAAAGTAGCTACTTATCAACCGCAAAAATGTGCGTCTAGATACTGTTTATCCCGCATGAGTAATAAAAACATTATTTATCATTCATGTTGGATAGAGCATGAAGACACGTCCATATGTTGATATCACTATTTTCAGTAAATATTTGGGCTTAAGACTTGTTACAATTTTATGCTGATTCACAAGTTATAAGTTAGTTACGGTAAGTAGTGAGTTAATTAGCGAGTCAACTAAACCACGTGCAGACAGTTCAATAAGTTACAAGCAATAAGTCGCCGCCTTTAGTTTCTTAGTTGGAAAGAAAAAAAGAATTTGATTTATAGCTATTTACATGTGGTCGCACTTAGTACTAACTTAAAACGTGTAAATCAGACAGTAGGTACAGTAATAACAAGACAACAATTACAATTACATTGTATTGAACGTACATATGCGAGCGCAAGTATCGCCTCCGTTTACAGGAATATGCATGAAAAGCGGAAGTAGCAGGAAAATATACCCGATTCTAGTCTACTTGCGAACTAAGGAACCAAAGCGGCAGCTTGCGACTTGCGATTACCGAGATGTTTACACGCGGAAATACAGTTGACTCGCTACTTACCGAATTAGAACGTGTAATCAGGTATTACATATAGTGATAGGTTGCTAGCTAAACGAATACATGCATACGTATCTTCAAGCTGTATCCCTAACGGGGTAGTCAGAGAGGATGGAGCGCCAACTTCTTTTGCTTCTTCAAATCTCATCATTGATAGATATGCAAGTGCTTTTGATATTTCTGTTAGCTAACACTCTGGCTATTTGATCTTCGTAAGTCAGCGTTGATCTTTCTTGGCTTCTTCTACCAATCACTTTCACTCTGTAAATTTTCTGCGCCAATTCATCACTCTTTCCATGTGCCGGAACCATCTAAGTATTCTTTTCTCTATTTTTACAATAACATTGTATTGCAACTCTGTCATACTGTTTATATCTTCGTTGCTTAATTTATGCGAATACATAAGTTCTTTATAACAAGGCATACCCTTGGCAGACTTTTAGGCGGATCGGACATTGGCTACTATCGCTTAAGTGCTTGGTAGATTGTACGATTAAGTAGTGGTAAATGCGACTAGCAGTCGCATCTCGACAGTTGTTCGCTTTCTACATAGTGGTTATCGCATTCATACGGATGCGAACGATCGATCGTATTACTTCAAAAGGTGATTTTTCGAAAGAAATCAGTGTTGTATTCCCATCTAGAATGGCAGACGTTGATGAAAGTAGAGCGCGATTTGTGTAGCGGAACAATTTAATAAATTAGCTACGTCCGAGCCCGCAATATAGCAGCGTATACAACCGTTCAGTAACTTAAGCGACAGGATGATAGCTTATAGTGATTCGCTCACGCGATAGTAGCCAATTAGCGGTTACCCTGAGGACCTATTTAGAAACATAGGAGCTTTGACATTCTATATAATTTTTTATCTCCCAGGTCTCCCAGGCATTCAAACCTTAAAGTAGTCAAAAAAACCATATTAATGTAATTTTCATTCGAAATTTCATCTATTTTCTTTAATTATACACATTGATTTATTGTTTACACGCTCCGTTTGGCAACCCTGCGGCCTATACGGTCCGTACTCCAGCCCATCTACACATTTGTTTTTGACATTGGTTTTTGCGGACTTTTGGACTTTGAAGTAATGAATTTAAATGTAAATTGTTTGAGGTTAATAATATTATAATAAACATAGTAGATCTTTATTGCCTCCTTTGAATATGTTAGGATTAAAGAATGTAATAAATTAACTATATCTTATTTTTTAGTTTTTGGCCATAATGTACGACTATGACATTTATAACACAACTAAGGATGGACTAGTTTGCAAATGGTAGATGTAGTTGTCAACTTATCAGTTATTAATTAGTGCAATAAACATTATAAAAATTTTTGTCTCTTTGTGTGTTTGTGCTTCAATAAAAACCACTAAGAATTAAAAGAATAATATACGTCATTATATATGTCAAAACTCGTATTTTTAAAGAAATAGAAAATATCTTAAACACAGCAAACGATAATATTCTTCTGCCATCATTCTGTCTTACATCTCGAATGAATTGTGTCACTCACACATTAGAGTGAAGTGATTTACGATACTATTTTGATATAGGAACATAGGCAACCTTTAGATAACACTACAAATTGCTTGACAAGTAACCTGAATTTTTTCAATGCTGTACGTATTGGATAATATTAGCGTGCATTATTTATGTGTTTTTCATAGTTTCGTGTATGGAACAGAAAATTAGTGTTATTGGAGTGCTACATGTAATACGTCGGAACAGCAAACAATGAAAACTTAGCGAAATTTTGGTTAGTTTCTTGTTTGTTTACATCATAGGCAAACATGAAAAAATAAGATATACGTAGTGATGATTTACCTTGTACTTATTATAGCGGATGATATAAATAGATATTATATACAATGAACATGCTTAATGTGTTATTTTTTAACTGAATTCCAAAAAAGGAGGGGTTCTCAATTTGGTTGTATTTTTTTTTAACTCATAACTCCGTCATTTATGAACTGATTTGGAAAATTCTTTTTTATTTAAAAGGATAATGGGTAATAATATCCCATGTTCGATCTGTTCACATCTTTTATTATGAGAGCCCATGGTTTGTGCTCATCAATAGAATGGAACTTAACACTTTGCTCTCCAGAATGAGAAAAGAAATTAATTGTATACCTGCCCTAGATATTTATTTAGGCTAAGGTCGTTCAGAAAAGATAAAAAAAAAAATTTAATAAAAAAATTAAACCGACTTCAATAAAAAACACTGTAAAGTACGAAATAACTATCCTTTACTAGTCAATACTTAAGTACACAAATAACTTTATAAATACGTTACAAATACCCATATAATAAAATTCGACAGTTATTGAAGTCGGTGCCAAATCAATGTGCAACAACAGAAAGTCTATTAGTTTAGTAGGCTTGGCACCGACTTCAGTAACTGTCGAATTTAATTATATGGGTATTTGTATCGTATTTATTTGCTTATTGTTTTTTATATATTTTTGTACTTAGGTTTTGATTAGTAAAGGATAGTTATTTCGTACTTTTCAATGTTTTTTATGTCGGTTTTTGTAGTCGGAATATCTAAATATATAGATCTCGCAAAATACTTTTTAGTTCAAGTATTATTATATAATATGTTGGAATGGTGTGACCGGGTTCGATTCCTGGCTAGGTCGATTCGGAACTTTTCTAAATTTTCTTGGAGTCGGCTCATTGCTTCATTTCTTTTCTAATTCATTACATGGTACTAATTCATTCATACAAGACTAGTCTTAGTTCGATGTCGTACAACATGCAATTGGTGTAATTGTGTAAAGCAGCGGTTCTCAAACTTGTTTGGCGGCGGAACCATTTTAGAACACCTAAATATTTACGGTGCCCTATAATAAAAAATCCTGGTTTTATGTTTATTCTAAATTTAATAAAAGTCATAAAAATATATGTTTTACAAGTTATAAAGTACTGTATCAATGACATTAGAGTATAAAGTAGATTTTTTAATTTTTCACCTCATTTTCAGATATTATATGACTCGGAGAATATAAAGCTTTATAGTTTACGGGAAAAGTGAGAAAATGAGTCTTTCGAATTTCGCGACATTATTTTGGCGGAGGCCCTGCATAGATTTTACGGAGCCCCGGAGCTCTGCAGAGCACACTTTGAGTATGGCTGGTCTATAGTCTTTTTTTATCGATTTAACCAAAGAGAAGATATATGGTACGTCAGAACATTGCGTATAAGTACTTGACTGATGGATTAGATACGATACAGAAATTCTACTCGCACTCCTGTATATTACGGAAAGTTAAGTTAGTTATACACACGGTATACACTGCGATTGATCAAAGACGTGTTGTATTATGTTCTTAAGATCGTCGCTCATTTATCAACCCGGCATCCAGCGCCGTCTCTTCTTATCTGCTTGGGATTTGTTTTATGGAATTTTAACTTAACAACTCCGTATCGGAACTGAAGCGCCTTGCTCAATAATCGCTATAATCACAATAAAGTTATGTCGGTCACAGTGTTACAGTTCTGACGTAACATGCATAGCTATTTACATTAAATGCATATGCAGGCGGCCAATGAACTACTCGGTGACAACTCGCCATCCACCCGCTTGTAACGCGCCAATTGTGAGTGGGATCATTCTCCGCTCGAATACCGCCCGCGAGTAGTTCATGTGAGGTTTATCAGAAATTATCGAAAATTCAATAAGAGGCTACAAGAGAAAAAAGTGAGAGCTATTCGTCGTATGACATTTACAGTGATGCTAGAATTTTTTTTTTTAATTATCATGTAGTGTCATTCTGGTAAAAGGAAAAACACGATTAACCCTTCGCATACCTGGTAGGGTCTGAGAGACTCATCATCGCTTAAAAACGACGACATCTACTAGCGCATCAGTGATCCTGAGTAGCTACATGTTTTAGACTAACAGTTATTTCCACCACTCCCGCAATGCAGAATGCTAAAATTAAATTTTCTCGATACATTAAATCTTTACCAAAGCAGTAGAGTAAAGTTTCACAAACTTTCGCTTAGTATTTCGACATGGGTATTGTAATGAGCCTATGGTAGTCCTATATAAGAATAGGCATATTTCAGGCTATAAATAAGCGCATGTAATAATAGACTATATACATATTATCTGTATGTACTACGATGAATAACCAAATTTTAAGTAACAAAAGAACGAGAGCTGTTGTTCTAATCACCATGGGAAAGCGCGTGCAATATAAAACGATTTACATTTTTTTTGTTATATTCGACCGTCTCATAAACCACGCTTAAGCACTTACAAACGTCCAAGTAATTGAAAGACAAGTTTGGAGAAAACGAGAGATATCGCAACATGTGCAAGTTCTTTGTCTCGAACTATCGGTATGGTCATAAATTTAACAAGTTTATTGGTGCCTAAGTGTTTTGAGAAATATTAGAAATGTTTGACAAAAAAATTGAAATACTACAAAAAAATAAATGCTTGCGAGTTTTGGAGAGAGAGCGAGGCGTTGGTTAGGGGACTGGACTTTCAGCCACGGCGGAGGATGGACGTCCTAGTACCGCGATCTGGATATTTGCCTAATATTGTGCATAGAATTAAATAATACAAGTGATATTGATACAATGAAGTCGCATTACTAGAGGACCCCGGTGAGCCCGTTCTGATTTCCATGCTTTATATAATTACTATATATTTGTTACGAATTTAATTATATATAAATATGAATAATGTATACTATGTACAAATCTAAAACCTCCAATTCACTACAGGAGTTCTTTGAACCCTCCATGACAAAGCGAACCATGGTATATTCGATTATTTATAACATTTATGCAAAGGCACTAACCTGCGCGGCGTCATAGTATCAGCTGTGATTACCTTCGTTCCCTCCATAAATGAGGACGAACAATATTGTACAAACAACAAATCTAAACAGTAACTTGTTGATTACATTATTGTATTATAATTGATAACAAACCATGAGAATTGTGGAACCAATATTACATTGCTGTTGCCCATGAGCTATGACCCGGGACGAGCTACGGAACACTATCGCTATATGCGCAACGATATATTATACCTCATGAAGAAACCAACGACATTATCTACAAAACCGAGCCTCTCAGTGGTTTATACGACTTGTGCACGTGACACGATGAGTATCAGGTTTCACAATTCCTTAGAACGCAACAAATAGTAAAATCTATGAATAACGGTATTTGACATTTATTGAATGGAACGTACCATGGTGGACTGCTACATGCACTCAACTGTTCCACACAGGTTCTCGCGACTCCAAACCATTTCTGCACATTGGGTGACTTCAGCGTGCTCTGGTGGGCGATGCAACTCACTGGCGCTCATGACGGACCTACGATGATTAGGAACCCGGATCCTTGAGCGAGACCTGCGGGTGCTCTTGTGTACGAAAGGTGTACAAAAGTCTAGGACGGAGGGGCGCCATGTGATTGTATCGTTATAAGACCCGGACCACGCTGGACCACTCCACCAAACATTACACCATTCTGCCATCGGAGGCAGGCTAATAGGACACTTACACAATGCCTAGGTCAGGCTAGGGCCCCTAATACCGTCGGGTGGTGGAAGTTGAGCGAAGTGTATATTAGAGGGGCGCTGTGGTTTGTGCCTTGGCTCATCAATTCCAATGCCGACTATAACTTAATATTATAAACAAATAACATAAGCATGACGTATTATCACGAATCATACAAGACTGCTCTCCGAAGTCCCCACATGGCGTGCGGATGGATGAGTCAGCCTTTGATATGCACGGTCGGGTTGTAGGTGTGTTTGAGAGACCCGAATGCCCCCACGATATTAGGATATTATCACGACTGGCAGAACTAGGTCTATCAGACGGGGCCTGATTCGCCTTGTTGTGCCAAGACTGTTACATCTTATTGTTCATAGGAAACCTTATTCTACGAGTACATATTTTATGTTATTGATAGTATATTGTGTACATGCTTGCATGATTAATAATAAGTATTATTAGAATTATATGCTGTCTTATTGGAATAATTATACGCCTCACTGTGTCTCTAGTAATTACTCATTCCTCATAGGCTAGAATAGAGTTTAGTTGTGTGAACCGACTACCACGACGGGCCGACAATTAGACGTGCCTAGAAGGGAGAACTGGATTCCTCGAAACTAAGATAAGATGCATGCTTTCTCCTCTCTCTCCTATAATTTATAATTATAAGTGTACCTATACTATAATTATTTATGTTAATGATAGACGAAACACATTATTCCACAACATTAGGGTCCGTATTAGGGAAATAGACGATCACGCCATGGCCAAATTACATTAGATAAGATCTAGGTAGACCTAGGTATCCTAAGTTAGGACACTAAAGACTAAGGTAGTGATAGGAAACTATGATGTAGGGGATTAGAAATTAAATAGGTAGGTTGGGCGAGCGCGAATAGATGCGTGACGTCCGTGACGCACACCAACAAAAGGGATGGTTGTATGTGTGGTTGGTGGGTGTCGTTACAGTATGATTATAATGTTATTTTTAAAAATTGGAATGGATAATATTTTTACTTATTGAAACAGTACGTACGTTAGAAATACATGCTATTCCCAGATTTTTACCAAATCTCGTAAAACCAAATATTATTTCGTTCATTCGCTTTATTTTTTAGCTATTTTGTTACTTGGCGCTTACGTTGCGTAGTGCGCTCCCTCTAATGTTTACTATTTTTTTCACGTACGAGTTTAAATAGTGTTCCCACTCGCACAATTTCCTGTCAATTGCCGTTCATGCAGGCCCTAGTTGTTCATCACGAGGCGTCAACCCGCTGACTGCACGATATCCACTGACCGCGAGGCATCAATTCGCTGTCGACGACCCGTTGATAACGAGTGGACCCTGAGTGGCGAATCGGTGCAGATCTGGTGCGAGGTAATAAATGAGCGTTGACCTTTACACTTAATTTATGAGATCTTTGTGCAAGATGCTCTTACTCGTACCATGTCGTTGTACCATGTTGATGTTGTTTAAAATAATACCTATTATGTGTAAATAGTTGTTAAAAGAAAAATGTTTCACAATACAAATTTTTACACTGCTTAAAGTATGTATGTATTAATTAATCATTTATATTTAATACTACTTTAAAAAAAATGCAAATCTAACATTTTTAAATCCTAAATCATTGAATAAGCATTAAAAATTTACTGTGTATCATTGATATCGAAAATTCTGCTTATACAGTCTAAGATTTCTACCTTTCCTAGGACTCTAAATCTACTATGCTTTAAATGGAAAAACTAACATACATATATCTGTTATTTAAATAAGACTGCAAACAGAAAATAACTAATCGACTTCAAAAATACATTGAAGAATAGATACCTATGAGGAATCTACTCTTTATCGAAAAATAACACAAAACTATAAATGTATTATAATTTATGGCGGGTATTTACGTAAATTTGCAATGAACCTATACTTACAATAAAAATTAATATTCTCACGCACACTCATACATACATCAATATTCGACTCACAGGGAGGATCTGAACACTCAGCATTTTGATATACCTACTACTATATTTGCATATATTAATTACTTCATTAAATTGGTTTATTTTGGTGTAATTATTCGGCGGGATTGGCGCTGTTTACTGTTTTACAGGATATAAACCTAGTACCACAACAGAGGCTAAATATACTAACATATATTGATTTACAATGCATAAAAGATCAATAAACTATTATTATTATTATTATTATTTATATCTACGTTTCTGTTGTTTATGTCAATATCTCGCACAGTTTTTTTTGTCTCTGTTTCGCTCCGTCAATTTTTTTAAGTAAGAGATAAATGAATTTTATTAATATACTTACGAACAACATATTAAAATTCATATTAAAGTAACAATAATATACGCTGAGGAATGTTTGTTCTGGCAATAAAATTTCTCTTTAACCATAACGAGGCGAGGTAATTTGGCAATCGTATTATTCATATTCGCCGAAAGCTGCACTTGTCAGAGTGCATTCTTTTGTATAATTCATGTCATTGTATGTTATTGTTTGTCGATATTATTAATTCGAGATGAAATAGAAGCTTGTGTTACCAAAAACCAAAACACGAATAAACAACATATTCTAAAATCTAAATAATATTATTACGAAATGAAATCTTTTAAGATCTCTCATGCGTTTTCTTAGAAAATAATTAATTCAGAAATTAATAATTTCTCAGAATTCATTACACTACACTTGAATATTAATTGTTAATTTACTTTAATGGAGATATACTTGAAATACTGCACTAGTTAATGTTTCAAAATAAAATTTCATAGGAGAATTAAAGAAGAGAAACATTGGGTATTCTAATTCGATTTAATCATTCTCCAACACCCCCTCCCCCCCTCACCCTTATCTGCAAACTACGGGATTTAGAATTTAAAAAAGTTCCGTGTAAATTCCAGAGGATATAAATCTCAGAGAGTGTAAATTTTAGAAAATGTAAATCATTTCCTAAAGTTTGCAAAAAAATATAATGAAAGACCCTGTGGTAGAGCCATGTCGCATTGCAGCACAAATTGGCGTGAAATAACAGCATCTATTGCTGTTGTGTTTTGTTCGATGCGATTACCGGTGGCCTGTCCCCGGGCTCCCCGCCTCTCCTTTCACTCTTTTCCTAAAGGCCAGCAACGCACCCGTGACTCCCCGGACGTTGTGGGTTTCCATGGGCGGCAGTGATCACCAGGTGACTCGCTTGCTCGTTTGCCCCCTCTTTTACAAAAAAAAATCTTATATTTAATTTTTAGTTCTTTAATCTTTAGTCACATCTTTACGTCGTGCTATAGACGCTATATTGAATTTTCAACCTAGCCTATGAGGCCTATATCAAGCACATATTTGAGACAAATCCAATGATACGTTATACGTTGAAATTGGTTAAGTGTATCAGCTCTGCGAAGGAATAGATACGAATATCATATGAAAGATTTCCGTTTTTCCAGGATGTCGACATGAATGGAAACGTGGGACAATATATTATTGAGATATAATTAAAAAGCATATTTTCGCTAGCTCTGTATTTCTCGACTGACTTATTTTTTGATATTCAAAAATACCACAATATTATTATTTAGCAGCATCACCTACAAAATAATAATGTTGCCATCCGTTAACGATTATGATTAAAAACCATTAATCACGAATATTGACAATAGCCAATACATACAAACGAACAGACATACAAACACATACGTACAAACACACACACACACACATATATATATATATATATACGAAAGCTACAAAAGTCTTAACCTTTCTTTTTGCTGGCTTATTACCTGCCCAAACGAATCCGGGACCGTCGATTTAGAATGCAGATATACTTCGCACCGATCTCTGACTTAATACGCTTATGTATGAGCGATGTTTATTCTATAAGAAATGGAAAAAATATTTTTATGACTACACTGAGATCCGTAATGCATATATGACTTATGAATATAACTTACATATTATATTAATCAAATTCGTGATGGCTGAAGTACATAAGCGATTTGAAAGTTATTTATTATATAATAAATATTACTCCCATCTACAATGGCATGTTTAATTCAACAGTCATTGTTCGCGAATCAGCAATGATTTATTTGTTGTCACTTTTAACAGATGATGTTTATATGATGAAAGACAAAGAAATTTATCATAATACCATATTTAATCCTTACTAATAAAATTTTATACAGTTTATGGTTTGTATCCGTCAGTCCTTATAATGTTGTGTAAAATCCACTTACTTACGTTTTTTAATAGTAAGATAATATTATTATATTGGATATAAAATTATTTAGGAGGCGATTCCGTACATTTTTGTCTATTTAAAATACTCGTTGTTTATTTGAATATTTTTTTCAAATCTGTAAACGTCATAGAACGACAACAATGACAAAATTTGTGATACGCATATTTTGTTGCTGTTACCTTATTACGTAAAATCATATTCAAATGAAGAGGTTTTTCATGTCATAATGTTAACGGCTATTTTTTTGTTATAAAAGAGCTCTAATTTTGCAACTTCCATTATATAGAAATTGACATAATAGTTCATTCATTCAGGCGTTCGTATTTTAAAAATATACTATCTGATTGACGTTTATAAATGATTTTAAAATGTCAAATTGATAATCACACTTAGTAATGAAAGTCACGCGATTACATTCGAGTTATTTTACGCGGTTACCTTTTATTTTGGCTTGACGTTTCGACCGAGTTGCATCGGCCGTGATCTCAAGCAAACTCAACTGCAAATGCAACTCAGTCGAAACGTCAAGCCAAAATAAAAGGTAATCGTGTTACATTTCCTGTTTTAGATATTTTATTATGCAACGCGAAAGTTTAAAAGTTTATAAATTCAAGTTTCTAAAGTTTATAAATTCAACAGGCAAACGTATAGAGCCTTCTTTCTAGAATTCGTAAACTTGATCATTTAATTTTTTTCAAAAGATCCTTTTTTCATAAGTAAAACCAATCATCTAGTAATTCTTTATTGGTTCTACTTATGAAAAAAGGGTCTTTTGAAAAAATTTATATGGTCAAGTTTTACATAACAAAATTATCTATACAGTTGTGTATATCGGAAGTAAATATAACTTCTACTTATGAAGTAGATGCACGTATTTGAAATTTTTAGGCTTTCATTTGAATACAGATTTTATATGTATTTCATATACCTAATTAAAAAATATGAGACGGCAAAAGTGTTGCTAAAATGTTGAAGGTTATTAATATTATGTTTTTATTATTTTATATATTTTTTCAAATACCGAGAAGATAGCCTCTAAAACTTGCAATAAAACAGTATTTGACAAGAGGAAGCGCCTTAAGGACTATGAATCGACATTCTCTGGAAGCCGCAATGATTTTAATACTGGAGTTTTATCTAAATATGATTATTGAATGATTAAACACTACGATAAATGTTGGACTGAAAGTCCAACCATAGCCTAGTTTTTATTAAAAAAACTTACAATATTGGACGACAGTGTTATTGTAAAAATGAAGAATGGTTATATGGCTATAGGGTTCGGGCACATAGAATGAGTGACGAAAGACTGAGTAAGAATAACTACAGAGTAAAAGCGAGTGATAGCAGAAGCCAATTTAAATGGGTGTTAATTAATTTAGTATCGCACTTTCCATTAATTAACTTTGTCAGTTGAGTCACAGGTGTCTCTCCTATTTCATTTTACCACAAAAGTTATATTTAATACGCCGACGTGATATTCTTAATATAACTTCAGTTATGACTTAGATATTTATACATTTAGTATAGTCAGGTTTTACTTTGCGGAAATCATTCTTAAGTGATGAATTTGTAACCACAGCAGTATTATAAGTCTGTCTATTTATCTGTCTGTTACGTTTTCACGACTAAACCGCCAGACCGATTTTGATGGAATTTTGCACGGAGATAGCAGGGTACGGACTTAAGTTACTTTTATTTATCAAAAATAAAAAAGATGAAAAGGGGATGAAACTTGATGTGGGAAATGCTAAAGCGCTTAACTGATAATCATGATTTTTATTATCAAAAATACATATCCTACTTTATATCGAAAATCCACTCTAAAGGGATGAAAAGAGGGATGAAACTTTGTGAGGAATTGCTAAACCGCTGAACCGATTATGAGGAATTTGGTACAGGATAGTATATACGTGTCCGTAGATATATATTCTTAGCTATTCTCCATATCCTCCGTTCGGGCACGTAGAAAGAGTAAGTGATGAAAGGCAGAAAGACTGATGAAGAAAATTTACGGAGCGAAAGTGAGTGGTAACAGAAACCAAGGAAGACCAAGGTTGGTTTATGAAGATCAAATGGTCAGAATTTCAGCTGACAGAAATATCAATAGCACACGTATACCAAGGCTAGAAGGCTAGCTGAAGCCGAAATTGTGTGAGGAGAATGGTGAGATTTGAGAAGTCGAAAGAAGTGTGCAAGGACCGCAACGTTTGGCGCTCTGTCCTTTTGGCTACCCCATTAGGGATACAGCGTGAAGTTGTTGTTATGCTGATAACTAAAAACAATACAAATTGATTCAATTCACGTCTGAATTATAATATTAAGTGATATCATTTCTGTAAACAGAATTTAACTAAATACTATGTAGTTCTAATAATTAGTATTTGCAGCTAAAGTAAAGGATTTTAGATGGAAAAGAGATAAAATGAATTAGTTAATTCAAAGATTGATCATTGGTCTTCCCAATAATATTTGAAAAATGTTGTACATGTCTGTCTAACTACTTAGTTGTCTATATTATTACACGAGCAATATCATAGTGTTTGAAATCGCGTTCTCGAAAAGAGCTCTAACGATTTCAATGAAATTTACAATATAAGAGTTGACGGGGGTGAAAAACAGATCTTAATTCTAGGAAAATTCATTTTCTCCGTGTTTTCCACACGTTTAAAACCTGAAACTTGTCCGTCAAATATGATCGGTAATTTGCTCGGAGCAAGAAACATAATGGACGGAGTCACAATAAGTTACCGCTCTTATCACCGTCTATCCAACGAATATTCTTGTCTCTTTCTATTTCATTGAGCGTAACCACGAGTTAAACAGTTAGCTATAGTAAGTATGGGAACCTCGCACTGTCAGTGTAATTCGTGTCAGATAATGAGTCATGGAATAATTATTAGCAAAATACTCGTAAATCATAAGTGTTTAAGCTACTAGTATTCCCAAAAATAAAAATATGTCATATTCAGCTGTATCATTGTACTGTGACCCTTCTCTAGTCACGCACATTAGTAAAAGTTTAGAGTCTCGGTCAACAAAAAAGGACACTGTAAGGGCAATTTCTCTTAGAGCAAATGCTCCGTCCATTTTGGTCCTTGGTCCGAGATATTTTCACAATAGAGTTTTCTTTCTTAATAGCACAGTGACTAGAACGTAGGTTTTTTTTTAGATACAATCAAACCTAAATGACACCGAGCAAAACTCGGTTGCCCAGGTTCTTTTGTATTATGTAGCAATATTTGTATATATTTGTGATATCCGCGTTCTCCAAAAAGGCTTAAATGATTTCGATGAAATTTACAATATGACGGATTACGGAGGCGACAAATCGATTTAGCTAGGTCTCTATTCTGGGAAAATTCGTATTCTCTATTTTCATCCGCTTAAAAATGATAGATGGTTTGATTGCTAATTTTGCAACAGAGCTTACATTATTAATTACAAACTAGCTAGAGCGTAGGTCTATCATGCCAAAGTTCGCAGTGAAATGTGGTCAGAATTGTAATTATATTTTTTTTATATACAATTTAACCTAAAAGACGCCGAGCTGCGCTCGGTCGGCCAGGTACTGGGTTTATAAGACGTATTGGCATGCTTTTCAAGTTTGTACGTATAAGAACGTTACGCGACCTTTGAGAAAATCGACAATGACAGAGGACAGACGGATGGACAAATAAGTGATTATATACGAATTCCTTTTAATATACGAAACCCTGAAAATGAATTATGATACCCCATATATTTTCTAATTAATGTAGTGCTTGAAGCTAGAGATGACTTGATTCAACGATTTATTTAATTTGATTACGGTTGATTATAGGCCAACAAAAAAACAATAAATTAGTCTATGGGGTCTTTACCTTAAATATATAAAACGAAACCTTTATAAAATGTAACCTATTGCTTTTATGAAACTAAATGAACTTCTTCGAACAATTAATGATTTCGTTCCTCGACGAGTTGACACATTAACGTTGATAATATATTTGAAAAAATTAATTCGTTTTCAACTAGTTGATAATTATTCGCAATGAACGGTTGTTTTTTTCTTGTTCAGACTACTTGAAGCATGGGAAGTGCTTGTGAAGGTTAATAGAAACTTAGTATATTGACAATGACAAAACTTGAACAACGAGATAACATCGCATGTTGTGTGCAAAAGTATTCGTTTTTTTTTTTTATTGCTCATTTGATCTTCAAACTGTGGGTTCGAAATTTGTCTAAATAAATGGTCTTGTTTGGGTGTTACTGTACTTACTGGTAAGTACCGTGCTGTAATTACTATACACAGTACAACTTGAGTGCGTAAAAAATAAATTCTTCTTATAAAATTTTATTACTAATAAATATTTCATTTGCGATTTCAGGAAACCACTATTATTAGATTTTATGTACATTTTTTTACATTCTTAATGTGTGTGTTGTTAAAAACTAAACTAACGAATAAAAATAAAACTTACAAATGTATTAATTTATTTATTGCTTTAGTAAATTACCTTGTATTTATAAGCGATAGCTAAGCCTATTTTAGATTTAATTGGCTAGAATGTTCCCTCTACGATTTCGATTGGCGAACGCGTTATGAATATTCAATATAACATTGCTTTTATGGAACAATGGTATTAATTATATCTTTCTCCTCACTTAATTCATTTCTTTTTGACTTCCCCCAGTACGTGGGTTGCGTATTATGTACGTGTTTACATGTGTATATATTTGATGCGATTATAAAAGCGAAGTATTTATGCGCGTGGTTTCTTATTGGATTGGTGACTTAGTAGCAAAGGTTTTGAGAATTTATTCTTCATGCTTCAGAATAAATGTTAAGCCGTTGGGTTTAGCTATTGCTATATTGTAGTAGACTGTGTTAAGCTATCGCCTATAGTATTAGGCGAGTAAAGGGAAATCTTCGAGGTCGTGGCCGATCGGCGTAATAACGCACCGGTCGTCCATTCCATGCGATCCCTAAGAGTACAACAGAGCATGTGTTCCGCGGTGTCATAAAGCTGCTAGGGTGCGAATGGGAGGTCCTTTTAAAAGATTACAACGTCCCGTACATGAGCCGTAGATGTCCACCACGGTAGTTTTTGAACCATTTCATGAAATAGCATATATATATATATAATATATACATATGTATTATGTATACTCATACTCATACATAGTTAATGCTTCTATCTATTGTATCGATCTATCGTAGAATTAAAAGAAGTGTCGACTTCTATTAATTCTACGATAGATCGACGATAAACGAAATCAGATCAGGCTCTATTATAAACATAAAATGAACATAGCACAGTGACATCGCTATTTAAATATTAATCATTCATAGTTCGTTAATGGCTGCCAGACCCAAATCCCCGTAGGATCCCTCTCTATAAGGATAACAACAATTCCGCCTTGGAGATTGGAGGTTGTATCTCCTTCGATCGTAGAATTAAACCATGTCACTACCTGTTGTTTTAGTGCCTACTATATCACTGTCAAATAGGTAAATATTGTGTTTAATTTATTACGCAGTTAAACGGTGTATATTATAAATATTATGTATTTAAGTTATTACAGAAGTCTATAAAACCCTTTCTAGACCAGCTATTGTTAATATTCGGAAAAAAATCTTACTGTAAATGGTTTCATTATCATTAATAGTTTAAACAATTTGGAATTTTTTAAATTATATTTGCGAGTCGATAATCTATTTCAAAAAAATGAAATCAAGTGACCAATAATCTAATAAAAGAAAAGTGTCGGAATATAAATTTTGACTCTTTTTGTTATGAAATCAGAGAAAGAGAAAGGAGGAGTTTAAGTGAAGAGAGAAGGGAGAGAAAACTTATCGAATGAGAGTAAGCATGTACTACATATTCAGGACAGGATTTAGACTTGATAAGGCCCTAAATTATTTGAGATACTAGCAAACGCGGCCCGTTTCACTAGGCGTTAGTTTCACTGGGCGTAAAAAACAAAAAAAAAATCTACTGATCTGCTCGCTACCAAACTTTACAGGATCACCCGCTAGGCCAATCTGAAGACTCTCTGAAAATTTCATCGAAATCGATCCAGCCGTTTCGGAGTCCATAAGGAACATACCTACATACATCGCCTTTTATATATATAGAGCCTTTTATATATATAGATGGGGCCCTTTATAAGTTCTTTTCAATTAAAACACGATCGATATTCCATATTTTATTCAATTAAAATACGATTGCAGAAAATGTATTGCATGCAACACCTGTACTAACCATGTTAATTATACACAACTACCCAACAAGGCCTTTTTATCAATATAATATTGTAAAAAAAATTAAATGCGGTAGAAAATATTCTTGCGTTGGTTAGGTACGTCTGTCCGTATTCGTATAAAATACACTTACCTGAAATGTAAACCCAGTAAGGACACAAAAAAAAACACTTTCCAAAATAATGTCAACAATCAAATTATCAAGGAAACATACTGTAAATACTAAATAAAAGGACAGTATTGTATCATCTGCCGGCTCTCTCAAACTACAAAAGGTCAGTGCATACTCGAGTGTAGCGCAGCAACACAGAGGAATCCTGTGTTCATAGTGAAATAAATTATATACTTTACACGTTCCATTTCTATTACAAAATAATAATGACATAATCTTAAACGACACCGAAATTACCGGCATTTACTGTCGAAATTTATCAGTAATTTCGGTAGGTAGACAAGACGCGCTAAAAAAATTGGGTGAAGAGTATGGGACGTTCCGGGCGTTGGGACAAATAATGCTGCAGTTTATTAAAGTATCTATGACAATTGGTCCCTTGGACAATTTTTTTTTATTATACGTAAATCCTGTACTGTACATATTGACGATTTTCTAAAAAGAAGGAATAACAAGTTTTGTAGGGACATTTTTCATTCGAAGTTATTATTTGAAATATTTGTCTTGTCAAAAATATTGAGTTAATCTCCTAAGACTTCTTGTTCTCCTAAGATCTTAGACCTTGTACTCGGAAAAAAAATTCTAAGATCACTGATTTCATCATAGGTCACTGAATACTTGTTTTAATTAAATTTATTAGTAATAATTTATTTATTTATTTATACTTCATTGTACATAATGTATACAATAGGCGGCCTTAATGGCTAATGGCATTCTCTACCAGTCAACCTGAGCTTTACTGTCAGAGAAATAGTAGCGGTACAATATAGTCACCGAAAAATAACTACAATACGTATATACCATACATATAGATAATCATACACATACATATAAGTACATATACACATAAACATATACATACATACAAATACACATATACACAACAAACCCTCCATACATATTTATGTATACATACAAGTACACACCCAAGTGCAAAAAAAATTGAAAATATAGTATAATAAATAAGATTACAATACAACATAATCATACATTACAACATAACAAATATAACAGTTAATAATCATCAGCTGGTCAGTTTGAGCAGATGGTCTTTAACTTTCATCTTAAAAGTTGACTTTCTCAGAGCATTCATGATGTCAAGGAGAAGGGCATTCCAGATTCTGATAGCTTGAACAACAAACGAATCAGACATGAAGCTAGTTCGATGAGCAGGCATATGGAGCTCTTGCTCCATGTGCCTGCCGTCAGATGAGCGAAGATTACAATCATGGAATGTACTCCGAAGTCGAATTCTTGATTTTAGGTATTCTGGCGCTAGTGGATCATTCAAAATGGAATAAAGCGTGCAAAGAATCCGTAGGTTACGACGCTGACGTATAGTTAGCCATTTAAGATGTCGACGATATTGAGATATTTGATCGTATTTGCGCAGTCAAAAAATGAAACGAATGCAGTTATTAAGGAGGCGATCCAATTTGTTGAGAAGATCTTGGTTAATGTTAGTACAACAAATGTCCGCATAGTCAATGAGTGGTAAGACTAGAGTCTGTATCAGCAGTCTTAGTTTTCGTGGGTAAAAAGTTCTTAAAGCGATATAAGTTTCTGAGAGTGACAGTGACTTTACGACTAATCTCCACCACCAAGGGCCTCCAACTCAGAGTTTCATCAACAATCAGGCCTAAATCTTTTACACAGGAGCAGTAGGGAATACGACTTCTGTTAAAAACAACAGGCGTTGTGGTTTGGTGATCCAGTTTAGAAAGCTGATATGGAACACCAATTATAATGGCCTGGCATTTGCTTGGGTTTACTGAAACTCCAAAATTGGCAGACCATTCGCAAACAGCTTCGAGATTTTTATTTATTTTATCACCGGCACTCTTTATATCATATATAATAATCTGCAATCTGTTTGTCTGCTCATTAAACAACAAAAAAGTCTCGAAATTGTCCTTCCGCCAAAAACGCTCAGTAAAATACCAAGTTTGAATAACGAGCAAGTTGGTCATGAGAAAGAGTGATGTGAGCGACTAAAAATGTGGAGTAACTCATTTCAGTTTAACTACAAGAAAAGCCCACGAAATGATTTAATTAGGAAATTCTTTTTCTAATATATTTTCTTGTGCTCACTGATTAAATTCTTTCACGTAATCCTCGTCTATGAATAAATTACATAAGTGCATGATAAGTACTCAGACAATTCCAATAACTCCAAACTAAGCTCTAGGTTTGTACTAAAAGTAGCACATAGCGATCTAGGGGAGCCCCAGTAACACATTCTATGTAAATATAGAAAATTTCGCTTTCTTTTTAAAATTTATTAATAACAAAAAAGTGCATACATGTCCTAACGTTAATATTTATGAACTTAAAACGGATCTGTCAATCTGAAAGGAAAAAGGCACCAGTTAGGTACAGATTATAATCATTTGAAACAGTTTTAAAATGACGTCACTCATTTTCACGTCAGAAAATGAAAAAAAAACAAATATTAAATTATCAATCAAATAGTGAAGTGATATAGTAGCCTCATATCAGGCCTTGATTTACTTTATTTACATAATCTCACGTAAGAGGATTATTTAGCTACGCACTTGTCTTATTCTGTTATCCAAGGCAATTATGGTAAATTAGCTTAGCAAGCAGCTGGTTGCGTTTGGAATTTATACTACAAATCATCATCAAGATAGAAATCATGTTATTGCACCTACTTAGACACAGTAGGAATTAATTATATAAATTATGCTCCGAAATGGACTTTTCAAATATTCAATCATTTTAGAAGTCAAATGTAAAACGACATGTTTTACTAATTGAATTTAAACGCACCTAAATGAGGAAAAGATTGCGGAAAAAAAGAAAGAAATATGGCGGTGGGATAGTGAGACGCATTTTAATTCGTTTCCACGCCTGATCGAGGAGTCCCAAAGTTTTAAAGTTGGAGTTTTATTCAATTTTTATTTCAATTAAATGAGGCGCGCATATAAATTGCATTATGAATAATCTCATAATACGATTAACTCTACATTGGCATAATGTCAATATTTAAGTTTAAGAATTTTACATTTTTAATATTAAGATATTATATTATATTTACTTACAATATTTTTTTTAAATACGAACACAATACAGTAACTATTTAGTACCTGCTTTATCCGATATACTTCGAGTAGAAATATTATAGATGAAAATAAATTATATTCTGCTAATCACTCTGTCAACAGACGACCTCGCCCATGGCGGCTTTGAGGAAGTCTTTTATAAATATGACATATATTATAAACATAATAAATTAAGATAAATCCGTACCACTTTAATATTAATTATGTTGTGTTATAAGCTTATTTAAATTTTTCAGTTATATTTCTTTGATCATTTTAGAACTTTAATGTAGAATAAAGTCTTCCTATTATATCTAAATTAATAAGATATTTTGGCGGGAACGAGAGAAGTAAGGTTGTCATTTTATTTAGATTTTTTATTTTTTACGTTTTTGGGAGTTTTAATGCTTAAAAGTTAGTGTTTTTTTTTATACCACGAAGATGGCAAACAAGCATACGGCCCACTAGATGTTGAACGGTTACTGCGACACTAGGAACATGACCTGCGCATTGTCGACCCTATAAAAACCTTTTCACGCCCTTTTTGAAGAACGTCATGCTGTAGTATCTTGGGAAAACCTCGACAGGGAAGTGATTCCACAACCTCAAAGTTCAAGGGAGAAAGCTCCTTTGAAACCGATCCGTGCGTGACCATTTCAGTTCCAAAGTGTGAGGATGAAATCCCTGCCGGTGGCGAGCGGTGCGATGATATATAGAAGGTGGCTGTGGGCATCATGTAGAACATTCCTCTAAACACATCCCGTTATATAAACGGTAGAACACACACAAGAAGGCGAAGTCTCTCCTCAAACTTAAATGTTCGAGACCGCTTGTAGATCTGCTATCCCAGGCTTACGCCTCGTCGGATCGCCGACAACTCTCACAGCTCGCCTTTGAATCGAGTCGAAAGGAGCAAGTTGATATGCAGGTGTTCCCAGTCATAGGTGACAGCAGTACTCCATATGAGGCCGAATTTGCGACTAATACAATAATTTGCCTCTGCGCCGAAGTAAAGTACTCCTTCGGTCTGTTGAGCCCACCGAGCTTTTTGAACGCCAGCCTGACCATGTCTTCCAAGTGACTTCGGAATTGAAGCTCGCGAAAGATATCGACACCAAGGATGTCAATACTCTCAGAGGTGGTAAGTCTTAGAACTCAAGAGTCACAGCAAACGGGGTTTTTTTTAGCGGTGAATGCACATACTTGTGTCTTGATGGGGTTAAACTGAATTAAGTTCCGTCGTCCCCAATCGGCTATTCTGACCAGAGTGTTCTCAACGAGGAGTATTTGCTCCACCTGTATAATAAACGTTTCCAGTGCTGTCATCCGCATAGAATGTATATCGTTTTTAATTTTTAATTTTTTTTTATTTGGAATGACAAGCAGGAGTGCATTACATAACAAACAATTTATATATTTGCAACAGGAACAATAAAACAACAAATTAGACTTAAACTTAATTAGAATTAAACAAATTAGAGAGACTTCAAAATTCATGTATTCGTTATATTTTTGGCTTCGTAAGTTCGACCATATCTCCGAATTTAGGACGCGTTTAAAGTGGCTTCCCATCTGTTTACGCAGGTATATGCATATTCTTTCCTCACTTTATAATATTTTGCATTCCCCATCGTCACCATCTTATCTTAAGGAGCGTTCTCAATTTTTAAGGTTACCTGGAACTTCAAGTCGTAGTCATTTATCTACTTCTCTTCAAACACCTTCCCGTTCTACAAATTTTTATTCTCATTCCTTCACTGTACTTGCCGTTAAACTATGGAATGATCTTCCTTCCTGCGTTCGGGAGAGTTCATCCCTAGTAGGCTTTAAACGAGCAGTTAAAGAGCATCATATGAAGAGTTAGTTCAAAACAAATATTTTCACTTGGGTGTAACTATCATGTATATAATATATATCGTTATTGAATGTATGTATATTGTATATATATTTGTATTTATATATGTCAAATTTATATATTTATATGTACTGATATATTGATTGTATGTGTTTTTGTTATTGTATTTCGTATTCATTATTATGTATATTTAGTTTGATAATATTGTGTTACACACAGTGTCTACCTTTCTTTCTTTATAAAATTTCTCACTCGCGGGTCCGCTGGGAGAAATTTCTTATAGAAATAAGCGGTACCTTTTGCTCTTTTTTCTGTATGTACGGAATATGCATGAAAAGCGGAAGTAGCAGGAAAATATACCCGATTCTAGTCTACTTGCGAACTAAGGAACCAAAGCGGCAGCTTGCGACTTGCGATTACCGAGATGTTTACACGCGGAAATACAGTTGACTCGCTACTTACCGAATTAGAACGTGTAATCAGGTATTACATATAGTGATAGGTTGCTAGCTAAACGAATACATGCATACGTATCTTCAAGCTGTATCCCTAACGGGGTAGTCAGAGAGGATGGAGCGCCAACTTCTTTTGCTTCTTCAAATCTCATCATTGATAGATATGCAAGTGCTTTTGATATTTCTGTTAGCTAACACTCTGGCTATTTGATCTTCGTAAGTCAGCGTTGATCTTTCTTGGCTTCTTCTACCAATCACTTTCACTCTGTAAATTTTCTGCGCCAATTCATCACTCTTTCCATGTGCCGGAACCATCTAAGTATTCTTTTCTCTATTTTTACAATAACATTGTATTGCAACTCTGTCATACTGTTTATATCTTCGTTGCTTAATTTATGCGAATACATAAGTTCTTTATAACAAGGCATACCCTTGGCAGACTTTTAGGCGGATCGGACATTGGCTACTATCGCTTAAGTGCTTGGTAGATTGTACGATTAAGTAGTGGTAAATGCGACTAGCAGTCGCATCTCGACAGTTGTTCGCTTTCTACATAGTGGTTATCGCATTCATACGGATGCGAACGATCGATCGTATTGCTTCAAAAGGTGATTTTTCGAAAGAAATCAGTGTTGTATTCCCATCTAGAATGGCAGACGTTGATGAAAGTAGAGCGCGATTTGTGTAGCGGAACAATTTAATAAATTAGCTACGTCCGAGCCCGCAATATAGCAGCGTATACAACCGTTCAGTAACTTAAGCGACAGGATGATAGCTTATAGTGATTCGCTCACGCGATAGTAGCCAATTAGCGGTTACCCTGAGGACCTATTTAGAAACATAGGAGCTTTGACATTCTATATAATTTTTTATCTCCCAGGTCTCCCAGGCATTCAAACCTTAAAGTAGTCAAAAAAACCATATTAATGTAATTTTCATTCGAAATTTCATCTATTTTCTTTAATTATACACATTGATTTATTGTTTACACGCTCCGTTTGGCAACCCTGCGGCCTATACGGTCCGTACTCCAGCCCATCTACACATTTGTTTTTGACATTGGTTTTTGCGGACTTTTGGACTTTGAAGTAATGAATTTAAATGTAAATTGTTTGAGGTTAATAATATTATAATAAACATAGTAGATCTTTATTGCCTCCTTTGAATATGTTAGGATTAAAGAATGTAATAAATTAACTATATCTTATTTTTTAGTTTTTGGCCATAATGTACGACTATGACATTTATAACACAACTAAGGATGGACTAGTTTGCAAATGGTAGATGTAGTTGTCAACTTATCAGTTATTAATTAGTGCAATAAACATTATAAAAATTTTTGTCTCTTTGTGTGTTTGTGCTTCAATAAAAACCACTAAGAATTAAAAGAATAATATACGTCATTATATATGTCAAAACTCGTATTTTTAAAGAAATAGAAAATATCTTAAACACAGCAAACGATAATATTCTTCTGCCATCATTCTGTCTTACATCTCGAATGAATTGTGTCACTCACACATTAGAGTGAAGTGATTTACGATACTATTTTGATATAGGAACATAGGCAACCTTTAGATAACACTACAAATTGCTTGACAAGTAACCTGAATTTTTTCAATGCTGTACGTATTGGATAATATTAGCGTGCATTATTTATGTGTTTTTCATAGTTTCGTGTATGGAACAGAAAATTAGTGTTATTGGAGTGCTACATGTAATACGTCGGAACAGCAAACAATGAAAACTTAGCGAAATTTTGGTTAGTTTCTTGTTTGTTTACATCATAGGCAAACATGAAAAAATAAGATATACGTAGTGATGATTTACCTTGTACTTATTATAGCGGATGATATAAATAGATATTATATACAATGAACATGCTTAATGTGTTATTTTTTAACTGAATTCCAAAAAAGGAGGGGTTCTCAATTTGGTTGTATTTTTTTTTAACTCATAACTCCGTCATTTATGAACTGATTTGGAAAATTCTTTTTTATTTAAAAGGATAATGGGTAATAATATCCCATGTTCGATCTGTTCACATCTTTTATTATGAGAGCCCATGGTTTGTGCTCATCAATAGAATGGAACTTAACACTTTGCTCTCCAGAATGAGAAAAGAAATTAATTGTATACCTGCCCTAGATATTTATTTAGGCTAAGGTCGTTCAGAAAAGATAAAAAAAAAAATTTAATAAAAAAATTAAACCGACTTCAATAAAAAACACTGTAAAGTACGAAATAACTATCCTTTACTAGTCAATACTTAAGTACACAAATAACTTTATAAATACGTTACAAATACCCATATAATAAAATTCGACAGTTATTGAAGTCGGTGCCAAATCAATGTGCAACAACAGAAAGTCTATTAGTTTAGTAGGCTTGGCACCGACTTCAGTAACTGTCGAATTTAATTATATGGGTATTTGTATCGTATTTATTTGCTTATTGTTTTTTATATATTTTTGTACTTAGGTTTTGATTAGTAAAGGATAGTTATTTCGTACTTTTCAATGTTTTTTATGTCGGTTTTTGTAGTCGGAATATCTAAATATATAGATCTCGCAAAATACTTTTTAGTTCAAGTATTATTATATAATATGTTGGAATGGTGTGACCGGGTTCGATTCCTGGCTAGGTCGATTCGGAACTTTTCTAAATTTTCTTGGAGTCGGCTCATTGCTTCATTTCTTTTCTAATTCATTACATGGTACTAATTCATTCATACAAGACTAGTCTTAGTTCGATGTCGTACAACATGCAATTGGTGTAATTGTGTAAAGCAGCGGTTCTCAAACTTGTTTGGCGGCGGAACCATTTTAGAACACCTAAATATTTACGGTGCCCTATAATAAAAAATCCTGGTTTTATGTTTATTCTAAATTTAATAAAAGTCATAAAAATATATGTTTTACAAGTTATAAAGTACTGTATCAATGACATTAGAGTATAAAGTAGATTTTTTAATTTTTCACCTCATTTTCAGATATTATATGACTCGGAGAATATAAAGCTTTATAGTTTACGGGAAAAGTGAGAAAATGAGTCTTTCGAATTTCGCGACATTATTTTGGCGGAGGCCCTGCATAGATTTTACGGAGCCCCGGAGCTCTGCAGAGCACACTTTGAGTATGGCTGGTCTATAGTCTTTTTTTATCGATTTAACCAAAGAGAAGATATATGGTACGTCAGAACATTGCGTATAAGTACTTGACTGATGGATTAGATACGATACAGAAATTCTACTCGCACTCCTGTATATTACGGAAAGTTAAGTTAGTTATACACACGGTATACACTGCGATTGATCAAAGACGTGTTGTATTATGTTCTTAAGATCGTCGCTCATTTATCAACCCGGCATCCAGCGCCGTCTCTTCTTATCTGCTTGGGATTTGTTTTATGGAATTTTAACTTAACAACTCCGTATCGGAACTGAAGCGCCTTGCTCAATAATCGCTATAATCACAATAAAGTTATGTCGGTCACAGTGTTACAGTTCTGACGTAACATGCATAGCTATTTACATTAAATGCATATGCAGGCGGCCAATGAACTACTCGGTGACAACTCGCCATCCACCCGCTTGTAACGCGCCAATTGTGAGTGGGATCATTCTCCGCTCGAATACCGCCCGCGAGTAGTTCATGTGAGGTTTATCAGAAATTATCGAAAATTCAATAAGAGGCTACAAGAGAAAAAAGTGAGAGCTATTCGTCGTATGACATTTACAGTGATGCTAGAATTTTTTTTTTTAATTATCATGTAGTGTCATTCTGGTAAAAGGAAAAACACGATTAACCCTTCGCATACCTGGTAGGGTCTGAGAGACTCATCATCGCTTAAAAACGACGACATCTACTAGCGCATCAGTGATCCTGAGTAGCTACATGTTTTAGACTAACAGTTATTTCCACCACTCCCGCAATGCAGAATGCTAAAATTAAATTTTCTCGATACATTAAATCTTTACCAAAGCAGTAGAGTAAAGTTTCACAAACTTTCGCTTAGTATTTCGACATGGGTATTGTAATGAGCCTATGGTAGTCCTATATAAGAATAGGCATATTTCAGGCTATAAATAAGCGCATGTAATAATAGACTATATACATATTATCTGTATGTACTACGATGAATAACCAAATTTTAAGTAACAAAAGAACGAGAGCTGTTGTTCTAATCACCATGGGAAAGCGCGTGCAATATAAAACGATTTACATTTTTTTTGTTATATTCGACCGTCTCATAAACCACGCTTAAGCACTTACAAACGTCCAAGTAATTGAAAGACAAGTTTGGAGAAAACGAGAGATATCGCAACATGTGCAAGTTCTTTGTCTCGAACTATCGGTATGGTCATAAATTTAACAAGTTTATTGGTGCCTAAGTGTTTTGAGAAATATTAGAAATGTTTGACAAAAAAATTGAAATACTACAAAAAAATAAATGCTTGCGAGTTTTGGAGAGAGAGCGAGGCGTTGGTTAGGGGACTGGACTTTCAGCCACGGCGGAGGATGGACGTCCTAGTACCGCGATCTGGATATTTGCCTAATATTGTGCATAGAATTAAATAATACAAGTGATATTGATACAATGAAGTCGCATTACTAGAGGACCCCGGTGAGCCCGTTCTGATTTCCATGCTTTATATAATTACTATATATTTGTTACGAATTTAATTATATATAAATATGAATAATGTATACTATGTACAAATCTAAAACCTCCAATTCACTACAGGAGTTCTTTGAACCCTCCATGACAAAGCGAACCATGGTATATTCGATTATTTATAACATTTATGCAAAGGCACTAACCTGCGCGGCGTCATAGTATCAGCTGTGATTACCTTCGTTCCCTCCATAAATGAGGACGAACAATATTGTACAAACAACAAATCTAAACAGTAACTTGTTGATTACATTATTGTATTATAATTGATAACAAACCATGAGAATTGTGGAACCAATATTACATTGCTGTTGCCCATGAGCTATGACCCGGGACGAGCTACGGAACACTATCGCTATATGCGCAACGATATATTATACCTCATGAAGAAACCAACGACATTATCTACAAAACCGAGCCTCTCAGTGGTTTATACGACTTGTGCACGTGACACGATGAGTATCAGGTTTCACAATTCCTTAGAACGCAACAAATAGTAAAATCTATGAATAACGGTATTTGACATTTATTGAATGGAACGTACCATGGTGGACTGCTACATGCACTCAACTGTTCCACACAGGTTCTCGCGACTCCAAACCATTTCTGCACATTGGGTGACTTCAGCGTGCTCTGGTGGGCGATGCAACTCACTGGCGCTCATGACGGACCTACGATGATTAGGAACCCGGATCCTTGAGCGAGACCTGCGGGTGCTCTTGTGTACGAAAGGTGTACAAAAGTCTAGGACGGAGGGGCGCCATGTGATTGTATCGTTATAAGACCCGGACCACGCTGGACCACTCCACCAAACATTACACCATTCTGCCATCGGAGGCAGGCTAATAGGACACTTACACAATGCCTAGGTCAGGCTAGGGCCCCTAATACCGTCGGGTGGTGGAAGTTGAGCGAAGTGTATATTAGAGGGGCGCTGTGGTTTGTGCCTTGGCTCATCAATTCCAATGCCGACTATAACTTAATATTATAAACAAATAACATAAGCATGACGTATTATCACGAATCATACAAGACTGCTCTCCGAAGTCCCCACATGGCGTGCGGATGGATGAGTCAGCCTTTGATATGCACGGTCGGGTTGTAGGTGTGTTTGAGAGACCCGAATGCCCCCACGATATTAGGATATTATCACGACTGGCAGAACTAGGTCTATCAGACGGGGCCTGATTCGCCTTGTTGTGCCAAGACTGTTACATCTTATTGTTCATAGGAAACCTTATTCTACGAGTACATATTTTATGTTATTGATAGTATATTGTGTACATGCTTGCATGATTAATAATAAGTATTATTAGAATTATATGCTGTCTTATTGGAATAATTATACGCCTCACTGTGTCTCTAGTAATTACTCATTCCTCATAGGCTAGAATAGAGTTTAGTTGTGTGAACCGACTACCACGACGGGCCGACAATTAGACGTGCCTAGAAGGGAGAACTGGATTCCTCGAAACTAAGATAAGATGCATGCTTTCTCCTCTCTCTCCTATAATTTATAATTATAAGTGTACCTATACTATAATTATTTATGTTAATGATAGACGAAACACATTATTCCACAACATTAGGGTCCGTATTAGGGAAATAGACGATCACGCCATGGCCAAATTACATTAGATAAGATCTAGGTAGACCTAGGTATCCTAAGTTAGGACACTAAAGACTAAGGTAGTGATAGGAAACTATGATGTAGGGGATTAGAAATTAAATAGGTAGGTTGGGCGAGCGCGAATAGATGCGTGACGTCCGTGACGCACACCAACAAAAGGGATGGTTGTATGTGTGGTTGGTGGGTGTCGTTACAGTATGATTATAATGTTATTTTTAAAAATTGGAATGGATAATATTTTTACTTATTGAAACAGTACGTACGTTAGAAATACATGCTATTCCCAGATTTTTACCAAATCTCGTAAAACCAAATATTATTTCGTTCATTCGCTTTATTTTTTAGCTATTTTGTTACTTGGCGCTTACGTTGCGTAGTGCGCTCCCTCTAATGTTTACTATTTTTTTCACGTACGAGTTTAAATAGTGTTCCCACTCGCACAATTTCCTGTCAATTGCCGTTCATGCAGGCCCTAGTTGTTCATCACGAGGCGTCAACCCGCTGACTGCACGATATCCACTGACCGCGAGGCATCAATTCGCTGTCGACGACCCGTTGATAACGAGTGGACCCTGAGTGGCGAATCGGTGCAGATCTGGTGCGAGGTAATAAATGAGCGTTGACCTTTACACTTAATTTATGAGATCTTTGTGCAAGATGCTCTTACTCGTACCATGTCGTTGTACCATGTTGATGTTGTTTAAAATAATACCTATTATGTGTAAATAGTTGTTAAAAGAAAAATGTTTCACAATACAAATTTTTACACTGCTTAAAGTATGTATGTATTAATTAATCATTTATATTTAATACTACTTTAAAAAAAATGCAAATCTAACATTTTTAAATCCTAAATCATTGAATAAGCATTAAAAATTTACTGTGTATCATTGATATCGAAAATTCTGCTTATACAGTCTAAGATTTCTACCTTTCCTAGGACTCTAAATCTACTATGCTTTAAATGGAAAAACTAACATACATATATCTGTTATTTAAATAAGACTGCAAACAGAAAATAACTAATCGACTTCAAAAATACATTGAAGAATAGATACCTATGAGGAATCTACTCTTTATCGAAAAATAACACAAAACTATAAATGTATTATAATTTATGGCGGGTATTTACGTAAATTTGCAATGAACCTATACTTACAATAAAAATTAATATTCTCACGCACACTCATACATACATCAATATTCGACTCACAGGGAGGATCTGAACACTCAGCATTTTGATATACCTACTACTATATTTGCATATATTAATTACTTCATTAAATTGGTTTATTTTGGTGTAATTATTCGGCGGGATTGGCGCTGTTTACTGTTTTACAGGATATAAACCTAGTACCACAACAGAGGCTAAATATACTAACATATATTGATTTACAATGCATAAAAGATCAATAAACTATTATTATTATTATTATTATTTATATCTACGTTTCTGTTGTTTATGTCAATATCTCGCACAGTTTTTTTTGTCTCTGTTTCGCTCCGTCAATTTTTTTAAGTAAGAGATAAATGAATTTTATTAATATACTTACGAACAACATATTAAAATTCATATTAAAGTAACAATAATATACGCTGAGGAATGTTTGTTCTGGCAATAAAATTTCTCTTTAACCATAACGAGGCGAGGTAATTTGGCAATCGTATTATTCATATTCGCCGAAAGCTGCACTTGTCAGAGTGCATTCTTTTGTATAATTCATGTCATTGTATGTTATTGTTTGTCGATATTATTAATTCGAGATGAAATAGAAGCTTGTGTTACCAAAAACCAAAACACGAATAAACAACATATTCTAAAATCTAAATAATATTATTACGAAATGAAATCTTTTAAGATCTCTCATGCGTTTTCTTAGAAAATAATTAATTCAGAAATTAATAATTTCTCAGAATTCATTACACTACACTTGAATATTAATTGTTAATTTACTTTAATGGAGATATACTTGAAATACTGCACTAGTTAATGTTTCAAAATAAAATTTCATAGGAGAATTAAAGAAGAGAAACATTGGGTATTCTAATTCGATTTAATCATTCTCCAACACCCCCTCCCCCCCTCACCCTTATCTGCAAACTACGGGATTTAGAATTTAAAAAAGTTCCGTGTAAATTCCAGAGGATATAAATCTCAGAGAGTGTAAATTTTAGAAAATGTAAATCATTTCCTAAAGTTTGCAAAAAAATATAATGAAAGACCCTGTGGTAGAGCCATGTCGCATTGCAGCACAAATTGGCGTGAAATAACAGCATCTATTGCTGTTGTGTTTTGTTCGATGCGATTACCGGTGGCCTGTCCCCGGGCTCCCCGCCTCTCCTTTCACTCTTTTCCTAAAGGCCAGCAACGCACCCGTGACTCCCCGGACGTTGTGGGTTTCCATGGGCGGCAGTGATCACCAGGTGACTCGCTTGCTCGTTTGCCCCCTCTTTTACAAAAAAAAATCTTATATTTAATTTTTAGTTCTTTAATCTTTAGTCACATCTTTACGTCGTGCTATAGACGCTATATTGAATTTTCAACCTAGCCTATGAGGCCTATATCAAGCACATATTTGAGACAAATCCAATGATACGTTATACGTTGAAATTGGTTAAGTGTATCAGCTCTGCGAAGGAATAGATACGAATATCATATGAAAGATTTCCGTTTTTCCAGGATGTCGACATGAATGGAAACGTGGGACAATATATTATTGAGATATAATTAAAAAGCATATTTTCGCTAGCTCTGTATTTCTCGACTGACTTATTTTTTGATATTCAAAAATACCACAATATTATTATTTAGCAGCATCACCTACAAAATAATAATGTTGCCATCCGTTAACGATTATGATTAAAAACCATTAATCACGAATATTGACAATAGCCAATACATACAAACGAACAGACATACAAACACATACGTACAAACACACACACACACACATATATATATATATATATACGAAAGCTACAAAAGTCTTAACCTTTCTTTTTGCTGGCTTATTACCTGCCCAAACGAATCCGGGACCGTCGATTTAGAATGCAGATATACTTCGCACCGATCTCTGACTTAATACGCTTATGTATGAGCGATGTTTATTCTATAAGAAATGGAAAAAATATTTTTATGACTACACTGAGATCCGTAATGCATATATGACTTATGAATATAACTTACATATTATATTAATCAAATTCGTGATGGCTGAAGTACATAAGCGATTTGAAAGTTATTTATTATATAATAAATATTACTCCCATCTACAATGGCATGTTTAATTCAACAGTCATTGTTCGCGAATCAGCAATGATTTATTTGTTGTCACTTTTAACAGATGATGTTTATATGATGAAAGACAAAGAAATTTATCATAATACCATATTTAATCCTTACTAATAAAATTTTATACAGTTTATGGTTTGTATCCGTCAGTCCTTATAATGTTGTGTAAAATCCACTTACTTACGTTTTTTAATAGTAAGATAATATTATTATATTGGATATAAAATTATTTAGGAGGCGATTCCGTACATTTTTGTCTATTTAAAATACTCGTTGTTTATTTGAATATTTTTTTCAAATCTGTAAACGTCATAGAACGACAACAATGACAAAATTTGTGATACGCATATTTTGTTGCTGTTACCTTATTACGTAAAATCATATTCAAATGAAGAGGTTTTTCATGTCATAATGTTAACGGCTATTTTTTTGTTATAAAAGAGCTCTAATTTTGCAACTTCCATTATATAGAAATTGACATAATAGTTCATTCATTCAGGCGTTCGTATTTTAAAAATATACTATCTGATTGACGTTTATAAATGATTTTAAAATGTCAAATTGATAATCACACTTAGTAATGAAAGTCACGCGATTACATTCGAGTTATTTTACGCGGTTACCTTTTATTTTGGCTTGACGTTTCGACCGAGTTGCATCGGCCGTGATCTCAAGCAAACTCAACTGCAAATGCAACTCAGTCGAAACGTCAAGCCAAAATAAAAGGTAATCGTGTTACATTTCCTGTTTTAGATATTTTATTATGCAACGCGAAAGTTTAAAAGTTTATAAATTCAAGTTTCTAAAGTTTATAAATTCAACAGGCAAACGTATAGAGCCTTCTTTCTAGAATTCGTAAACTTGATCATTTAATTTTTTTCAAAAGATCCTTTTTTCATAAGTAAAACCAATCATCTAGTAATTCTTTATTGGTTCTACTTATGAAAAAAGGGTCTTTTGAAAAAATTTATATGGTCAAGTTTTACATAACAAAATTATCTATACAGTTGTGTATATCGGAAGTAAATATAACTTCTACTTATGAAGTAGATGCACGTATTTGAAATTTTTAGGCTTTCATTTGAATACAGATTTTATATGTATTTCATATACCTAATTAAAAAATATGAGACGGCAAAAGTGTTGCTAAAATGTTGAAGGTTATTAATATTATGTTTTTATTATTTTATATATTTTTTCAAATACCGAGAAGATAGCCTCTAAAACTTGCAATAAAACAGTATTTGACAAGAGGAAGCGCCTTAAGGACTATGAATCGACATTCTCTGGAAGCCGCAATGATTTTAATACTGGAGTTTTATCTAAATATGATTATTGAATGATTAAACACTACGATAAATGTTGGACTGAAAGTCCAACCATAGCCTAGTTTTTATTAAAAAAACTTACAATATTGGACGACAGTGTTATTGTAAAAATGAAGAATGGTTATATGGCTATAGGGTTCGGGCACATAGAATGAGTGACGAAAGACTGAGTAAGAATAACTACAGAGTAAAAGCGAGTGATAGCAGAAGCCAATTTAAATGGGTGTTAATTAATTTAGTATCGCACTTTCCATTAATTAACTTTGTCAGTTGAGTCACAGGTGTCTCTCCTATTTCATTTTACCACAAAAGTTATATTTAATACGCCGACGTGATATTCTTAATATAACTTCAGTTATGACTTAGATATTTATACATTTAGTATAGTCAGGTTTTACTTTGCGGAAATCATTCTTAAGTGATGAATTTGTAACCACAGCAGTATTATAAGTCTGTCTATTTATCTGTCTGTTACGTTTTCACGACTAAACCGCCAGACCGATTTTGATGGAATTTTGCACGGAGATAGCAGGGTACGGACTTAAGTTACTTTTATTTATCAAAAATAAAAAAGATGAAAAGGGGATGAAACTTGATGTGGGAAATGCTAAAGCGCTTAACTGATAATCATGATTTTTATTATCAAAAATACATATCCTACTTTATATCGAAAATCCACTCTAAAGGGATGAAAAGAGGGATGAAACTTTGTGAGGAATTGCTAAACCGCTGAACCGATTATGAGGAATTTGGTACAGGATAGTATATACGTGTCCGTAGATATATATTCTTAGCTATTCTCCATATCCTCCGTTCGGGCACGTAGAAAGAGTAAGTGATGAAAGGCAGAAAGACTGATGAAGAAAATTTACGGAGCGAAAGTGAGTGGTAACAGAAACCAAGGAAGACCAAGGTTGGTTTATGAAGATCAAATGGTCAGAATTTCAGCTGACAGAAATATCAATAGCACACGTATACCAAGGCTAGAAGGCTAGCTGAAGCCGAAATTGTGTGAGGAGAATGGTGAGATTTGAGAAGTCGAAAGAAGTGTGCAAGGACCGCAACGTTTGGCGCTCTGTCCTTTTGGCTACCCCATTAGGGATACAGCGTGAAGTTGTTGTTATGCTGATAACTAAAAACAATACAAATTGATTCAATTCACGTCTGAATTATAATATTAAGTGATATCATTTCTGTAAACAGAATTTAACTAAATACTATGTAGTTCTAATAATTAGTATTTGCAGCTAAAGTAAAGGATTTTAGATGGAAAAGAGATAAAATGAATTAGTTAATTCAAAGATTGATCATTGGTCTTCCCAATAATATTTGAAAAATGTTGTACATGTCTGTCTAACTACTTAGTTGTCTATATTATTACACGAGCAATATCATAGTGTTTGAAATCGCGTTCTCGAAAAGAGCTCTAACGATTTCAATGAAATTTACAATATAAGAGTTGACGGGGGTGAAAAACAGATCTTAATTCTAGGAAAATTCATTTTCTCCGTGTTTTCCACACGTTTAAAACCTGAAACTTGTCCGTCAAATATGATCGGTAATTTGCTCGGAGCAAGAAACATAATGGACGGAGTCACAATAAGTTACCGCTCTTATCACCGTCTATCCAACGAATATTCTTGTCTCTTTCTATTTCATTGAGCGTAACCACGAGTTAAACAGTTAGCTATAGTAAGTATGGGAACCTCGCACTGTCAGTGTAATTCGTGTCAGATAATGAGTCATGGAATAATTATTAGCAAAATACTCGTAAATCATAAGTGTTTAAGCTACTAGTATTCCCAAAAATAAAAATATGTCATATTCAGCTGTATCATTGTACTGTGACCCTTCTCTAGTCACGCACATTAGTAAAAGTTTAGAGTCTCGGTCAACAAAAAAGGACACTGTAAGGGCAATTTCTCTTAGAGCAAATGCTCCGTCCATTTTGGTCCTTGGTCCGAGATATTTTCACAATAGAGTTTTCTTTCTTAATAGCACAGTGACTAGAACGTAGGTTTTTTTTTAGATACAATCAAACCTAAATGACACCGAGCAAAACTCGGTTGCCCAGGTTCTTTTGTATTATGTAGCAATATTTGTATATATTTGTGATATCCGCGTTCTCCAAAAAGGCTTAAATGATTTCGATGAAATTTACAATATGACGGATTACGGAGGCGACAAATCGATTTAGCTAGGTCTCTATTCTGGGAAAATTCGTATTCTCTATTTTCATCCGCTTAAAAATGATAGATGGTTTGATTGCTAATTTTGCAACAGAGCTTACATTATTAATTACAAACTAGCTAGAGCGTAGGTCTATCATGCCAAAGTTCGCAGTGAAATGTGGTCAGAATTGTAATTATATTTTTTTTATATACAATTTAACCTAAAAGACGCCGAGCTGCGCTCGGTCGGCCAGGTACTGGGTTTATAAGACGTATTGGCATGCTTTTCAAGTTTGTACGTATAAGAACGTTACGCGACCTTTGAGAAAATCGACAATGACAGAGGACAGACGGATGGACAAATAAGTGATTATATACGAATTCCTTTTAATATACGAAACCCTGAAAATGAATTATGATACCCCATATATTTTCTAATTAATGTAGTGCTTGAAGCTAGAGATGACTTGATTCAACGATTTATTTAATTTGATTACGGTTGATTATAGGCCAACAAAAAAACAATAAATTAGTCTATGGGGTCTTTACCTTAAATATATAAAACGAAACCTTTATAAAATGTAACCTATTGCTTTTATGAAACTAAATGAACTTCTTCGAACAATTAATGATTTCGTTCCTCGACGAGTTGACACATTAACGTTGATAATATATTTGAAAAAATTAATTCGTTTTCAACTAGTTGATAATTATTCGCAATGAACGGTTGTTTTTTTCTTGTTCAGACTACTTGAAGCATGGGAAGTGCTTGTGAAGGTTAATAGAAACTTAGTATATTGACAATGACAAAACTTGAACAACGAGATAACATCGCATGTTGTGTGCAAAAGTATTCGTTTTTTTTTTTTATTGCTCATTTGATCTTCAAACTGTGGGTTCGAAATTTGTCTAAATAAATGGTCTTGTTTGGGTGTTACTGTACTTACTGGTAAGTACCGTGCTGTAATTACTATACACAGTACAACTTGAGTGCGTAAAAAATAAATTCTTCTTATAAAATTTTATTACTAATAAATATTTCATTTGCGATTTCAGGAAACCACTATTATTAGATTTTATGTACATTTTTTTACATTCTTAATGTGTGTGTTGTTAAAAACTAAACTAACGAATAAAAATAAAACTTACAAATGTATTAATTTATTTATTGCTTTAGTAAATTACCTTGTATTTATAAGCGATAGCTAAGCCTATTTTAGATTTAATTGGCTAGAATGTTCCCTCTACGATTTCGATTGGCGAACGCGTTATGAATATTCAATATAACATTGCTTTTATGGAACAATGGTATTAATTATATCTTTCTCCTCACTTAATTCATTTCTTTTTGACTTCCCCCAGTACGTGGGTTGCGTATTATGTACGTGTTTACATGTGTATATATTTGATGCGATTATAAAAGCGAAGTATTTATGCGCGTGGTTTCTTATTGGATTGGTGACTTAGTAGCAAAGGTTTTGAGAATTTATTCTTCATGCTTCAGAATAAATGTTAAGCCGTTGGGTTTAGCTATTGCTATATTGTAGTAGACTGTGTTAAGCTATCGCCTATAGTATTAGGCGAGTAAAGGGAAATCTTCGAGGTCGTGGCCGATCGGCGTAATAACGCACCGGTCGTCCATTCCATGCGATCCCTAAGAGTACAACAGAGCATGTGTTCCGCGGTGTCATAAAGCTGCTAGGGTGCGAATGGGAGGTCCTTTTAAAAGATTACAACGTCCCGTACATGAGCCGTAGATGTCCACCACGGTAGTTTTTGAACCATTTCATGAAATAGCATATATATATATATAATATATACATATGTATTATGTATACTCATACTCATACATAGTTAATGCTTCTATCTATTGTATCGATCTATCGTAGAATTAAAAGAAGTGTCGACTTCTATTAATTCTACGATAGATCGACGATAAACGAAATCAGATCAGGCTCTATTATAAACATAAAATGAACATAGCACAGTGACATCGCTATTTAAATATTAATCATTCATAGTTCGTTAATGGCTGCCAGACCCAAATCCCCGTAGGATCCCTCTCTATAAGGATAACAACAATTCCGCCTTGGAGATTGGAGGTTGTATCTCCTTCGATCGTAGAATTAAACCATGTCACTACCTGTTGTTTTAGTGCCTACTATATCACTGTCAAATAGGTAAATATTGTGTTTAATTTATTACGCAGTTAAACGGTGTATATTATAAATATTATGTATTTAAGTTATTACAGAAGTCTATAAAACCCTTTCTAGACCAGCTATTGTTAATATTCGGAAAAAAATCTTACTGTAAATGGTTTCATTATCATTAATAGTTTAAACAATTTGGAATTTTTTAAATTATATTTGCGAGTCGATAATCTATTTCAAAAAAATGAAATCAAGTGACCAATAATCTAATAAAAGAAAAGTGTCGGAATATAAATTTTGACTCTTTTTGTTATGAAATCAGAGAAAGAGAAAGGAGGAGTTTAAGTGAAGAGAGAAGGGAGAGAAAACTTATCGAATGAGAGTAAGCATGTACTACATATTCAGGACAGGATTTAGACTTGATAAGGCCCTAAATTATTTGAGATACTAGCAAACGCGGCCCGTTTCACTAGGCGTTAGTTTCACTGGGCGTAAAAAACAAAAAAAAAATCTACTGATCTGCTCGCTACCAAACTTTACAGGATCACCCGCTAGGCCAATCTGAAGACTCTCTGAAAATTTCATCGAAATCGATCCAGCCGTTTCGGAGTCCATAAGGAACATACCTACATACATCGCCTTTTATATATATAGAGCCTTTTATATATATAGATGGGGCCCTTTATAAGTTCTTTTCAATTAAAACACGATCGATATTCCATATTTTATTCAATTAAAATACGATTGCAGAAAATGTATTGCATGCAACACCTGTACTAACCATGTTAATTATACACAACTACCCAACAAGGCCTTTTTATCAATATAATATTGTAAAAAAAATTAAATGCGGTAGAAAATATTCTTGCGTTGGTTAGGTACGTCTGTCCGTATTCGTATAAAATACACTTACCTGAAATGTAAACCCAGTAAGGACACAAAAAAAAACACTTTCCAAAATAATGTCAACAATCAAATTATCAAGGAAACATACTGTAAATACTAAATAAAAGGACAGTATTGTATCATCTGCCGGCTCTCTCAAACTACAAAAGGTCAGTGCATACTCGAGTGTAGCGCAGCAACACAGAGGAATCCTGTGTTCATAGTGAAATAAATTATATACTTTACACGTTCCATTTCTATTACAAAATAATAATGACATAATCTTAAACGACACCGAAATTACCGGCATTTACTGTCGAAATTTATCAGTAATTTCGGTAGGTAGACAAGACGCGCTAAAAAAATTGGGTGAAGAGTATGGGACGTTCCGGGCGTTGGGACAAATAATGCTGCAGTTTATTAAAGTATCTATGACAATTGGTCCCTTGGACAATTTTTTTTTATTATACGTAAATCCTGTACTGTACATATTGACGATTTTCTAAAAAGAAGGAATAACAAGTTTTGTAGGGACATTTTTCATTCGAAGTTATTATTTGAAATATTTGTCTTGTCAAAAATATTGAGTTAATCTCCTAAGACTTCTTGTTCTCCTAAGATCTTAGACCTTGTACTCGGAAAAAAAATTCTAAGATCACTGATTTCATCATAGGTCACTGAATACTTGTTTTAATTAAATTTATTAGTAATAATTTATTTATTTATTTATACTTCATTGTACATAATGTATACAATAGGCGGCCTTAATGGCTAATGGCATTCTCTACCAGTCAACCTGAGCTTTACTGTCAGAGAAATAGTAGCGGTACAATATAGTCACCGAAAAATAACTACAATACGTATATACCATACATATAGATAATCATACACATACATATAAGTACATATACACATAAACATATACATACATACAAATACACATATACACAACAAACCCTCCATACATATTTATGTATACATACAAGTACACACCCAAGTGCAAAAAAAATTGAAAATATAGTATAATAAATAAGATTACAATACAACATAATCATACATTACAACATAACAAATATAACAGTTAATAATCATCAGCTGGTCAGTTTGAGCAGATGGTCTTTAACTTTCATCTTAAAAGTTGACTTTCTCAGAGCATTCATGATGTCAAGGAGAAGGGCATTCCAGATTCTGATAGCTTGAACAACAAACGAATCAGACATGAAGCTAGTTCGATGAGCAGGCATATGGAGCTCTTGCTCCATGTGCCTGCCGTCAGATGAGCGAAGATTACAATCATGGAATGTACTCCGAAGTCGAATTCTTGATTTTAGGTATTCTGGCGCTAGTGGATCATTCAAAATGGAATAAAGCGTGCAAAGAATCCGTAGGTTACGACGCTGACGTATAGTTAGCCATTTAAGATGTCGACGATATTGAGATATTTGATCGTATTTGCGCAGTCAAAAAATGAAACGAATGCAGTTATTAAGGAGGCGATCCAATTTGTTGAGAAGATCTTGGTTAATGTTAGTACAACAAATGTCCGCATAGTCAATGAGTGGTAAGACTAGAGTCTGTATCAGCAGTCTTAGTTTTCGTGGGTAAAAAGTTCTTAAAGCGATATAAGTTTCTGAGAGTGACAGTGACTTTACGACTAATCTCCACCACCAAGGGCCTCCAACTCAGAGTTTCATCAACAATCAGGCCTAAATCTTTTACACAGGAGCAGTAGGGAATACGACTTCTGTTAAAAACAACAGGCGTTGTGGTTTGGTGATCCAGTTTAGAAAGCTGATATGGAACACCAATTATAATGGCCTGGCATTTGCTTGGGTTTACTGAAACTCCAAAATTGGCAGACCATTCGCAAACAGCTTCGAGATTTTTATTTATTTTATCACCGGCACTCTTTATATCATATATAATAATCTGCAATCTGTTTGTCTGCTCATTAAACAACAAAAAAGTCTCGAAATTGTCCTTCCGCCAAAAACGCTCAGTAAAATACCAAGTTTGAATAACGAGCAAGTTGGTCATGAGAAAGAGTGATGTGAGCGACTAAAAATGTGGAGTAACTCATTTCAGTTTAACTACAAGAAAAGCCCACGAAATGATTTAATTAGGAAATTCTTTTTCTAATATATTTTCTTGTGCTCACTGATTAAATTCTTTCACGTAATCCTCGTCTATGAATAAATTACATAAGTGCATGATAAGTACTCAGACAATTCCAATAACTCCAAACTAAGCTCTAGGTTTGTACTAAAAGTAGCACATAGCGATCTAGGGGAGCCCCAGTAACACATTCTATGTAAATATAGAAAATTTCGCTTTCTTTTTAAAATTTATTAATAACAAAAAAGTGCATACATGTCCTAACGTTAATATTTATGAACTTAAAACGGATCTGTCAATCTGAAAGGAAAAAGGCACCAGTTAGGTACAGATTATAATCATTTGAAACAGTTTTAAAATGACGTCACTCATTTTCACGTCAGAAAATGAAAAAAAAACAAATATTAAATTATCAATCAAATAGTGAAGTGATATAGTAGCCTCATATCAGGCCTTGATTTACTTTATTTACATAATCTCACGTAAGAGGATTATTTAGCTACGCACTTGTCTTATTCTGTTATCCAAGGCAATTATGGTAAATTAGCTTAGCAAGCAGCTGGTTGCGTTTGGAATTTATACTACAAATCATCATCAAGATAGAAATCATGTTATTGCACCTACTTAGACACAGTAGGAATTAATTATATAAATTATGCTCCGAAATGGACTTTTCAAATATTCAATCATTTTAGAAGTCAAATGTAAAACGACATGTTTTACTAATTGAATTTAAACGCACCTAAATGAGGAAAAGATTGCGGAAAAAAAGAAAGAAATATGGCGGTGGGATAGTGAGACGCATTTTAATTCGTTTCCACGCCTGATCGAGGAGTCCCAAAGTTTTAAAGTTGGAGTTTTATTCAATTTTTATTTCAATTAAATGAGGCGCGCATATAAATTGCATTATGAATAATCTCATAATACGATTAACTCTACATTGGCATAATGTCAATATTTAAGTTTAAGAATTTTACATTTTTAATATTAAGATATTATATTATATTTACTTACAATATTTTTTTTAAATACGAACACAATACAGTAACTATTTAGTACCTGCTTTATCCGATATACTTCGAGTAGAAATATTATAGATGAAAATAAATTATATTCTGCTAATCACTCTGTCAACAGACGACCTCGCCCATGGCGGCTTTGAGGAAGTCTTTTATAAATATGACATATATTATAAACATAATAAATTAAGATAAATCCGTACCACTTTAATATTAATTATGTTGTGTTATAAGCTTATTTAAATTTTTCAGTTATATTTCTTTGATCATTTTAGAACTTTAATGTAGAATAAAGTCTTCCTATTATATCTAAATTAATAAGATATTTTGGCGGGAACGAGAGAAGTAAGGTTGTCATTTTATTTAGATTTTTTATTTTTTACGTTTTTGGGAGTTTTAATGCTTAAAAGTTAGTGTTTTTTTTTATACCACGAAGATGGCAAACAAGCATACGGCCCACTAGATGTTGAACGGTTACTGCGACACTAGGAACATGACCTGCGCATTGTCGACCCTATAAAAACCTTTTCACGCCCTTTTTGAAGAACGTCATGCTGTAGTATCTTGGGAAAACCTCGACAGGGAAGTGATTCCACAACCTCAAAGTTCAAGGGAGAAAGCTCCTTTGAAACCGATCCGTGCGTGACCATTTCAGTTCCAAAGTGTGAGGATGAAATCCCTGCCGGTGGCGAGCGGTGCGATGATATATAGAAGGTGGCTGTGGGCATCATGTAGAACATTCCTCTAAACACATCCCGTTATATAAACGGTAGAACACACACAAGAAGGCGAAGTCTCTCCTCAAACTTAAATGTTCGAGACCGCTTGTAGATCTGCTATCCCAGGCTTACGCCTCGTCGGATCGCCGACAACTCTCACAGCTCGCCTTTGAATCGAGTCGAAAGGAGCAAGTTGATATGCAGGTGTTCCCAGTCATAGGTGACAGCAGTACTCCATATGAGGCCGAATTTGCGACTAATACAATAATTTGCCTCTGCGCCGAAGTAAAGTACTCCTTCGGTCTGTTGAGCCCACCGAGCTTTTTGAACGCCAGCCTGACCATGTCTTCCAAGTGACTTCGGAATTGAAGCTCGCGAAAGATATCGACACCAAGGATGTCAATACTCTCAGAGGTGGTAAGTCTTAGAACTCAAGAGTCACAGCAAACGGGGTTTTTTTTAGCGGTGAATGCACATACTTGTGTCTTGATGGGGTTAAACTGAATTAAGTTCCGTCGTCCCCAATCGGCTATTCTGACCAGAGTGTTCTCAACGAGGAGTATTTGCTCCACCTGTATAATAAACGTTTCCAGTGCTGTCATCCGCATAGAATGTATATCGTTTTTAATTTTTAATTTTTTTTTATTTGGAATGACAAGCAGGAGTGCATTACATAACAAACAATTTATATATTTGCAACAGGAACAATAAAACAACAAATTAGACTTAAACTTAATTAGAATTAAACAAATTAGAGAGACTTCAAAATTCATGTATTCGTTATATTTTTGGCTTCGTAAGTTCGACCATATCTCCGAATTTAGGACGCGTTTAAAGTGGCTTCCCATCTGTTTACGCAGGTATATGCATATTCTTTCCTCACTTTATAATATTTTGCATTCCCCATCGTCACCATCTTATCTTAAGGAGCGTTCTCAATTTTTAAGGTTACCTGGAACTTCAAGTCGTAGTCATTTATCTACTTCTCTTCAAACACCTTCCCGTTCTACAAATTTTTATTCTCATTCCTTCACTGTACTTGCCGTTAAACTATGGAATGATCTTCCTTCCTGCGTTCGGGAGAGTTCATCCCTAGTAGGCTTTAAACGAGCAGTTAAAGAGCATCATATGAAGAGTTAGTTCAAAACAAATATTTTCACTTGGGTGTAACTATCATGTATATAATATATATCGTTATTGAATGTATGTATATTGTATATATATTTGTATTTATATATGTCAAATTTATATATTTATATGTACTGATATATTGATTGTATGTGTTTTTGTTATTGTATTTCGTATTCATTATTATGTATATTTAGTTTGATAATATTGTGTTACACACAGTGTCTACCTTTCTTTCTTTATAAAATTTCTCACTCGCGGGTCCGCTGGGAGAAATTTCTTATAGAAATAAGCGGTACCTTTTGCTCTTTTTTCTGTATGTACGAGGGCTGCTATTTATGTACCCGGAATAACAAAGTGAAACAAACATATAGCATTTATTATAGTTTTATTGCTTTTCAAAATATTTTTACGTATTTTACGTATTTCACCATGATGATCGATGCACTTTTGCATGCGTTGGAACCAATTTTCGTAGCACTTTTTCCATTCGGATTGAGGTATCTCCAAAACGTGCATTTTCTGCATTTTGACCGCATCAACAGCTTCTTCACGGCTTGAAAAACGTTGACCACGTAATTTATTCTTCACGGTTGGGAATAAATAGAAGTCGTTGGGGGCCAAGTCGGGGCTATACGGCGGATGACCCGTTAATTCGATCTTTTGATCTTCCAAATACCGAGTTGTTTCGACCGATGTGTGGCAGCTAGCATTGTCATGATGAAGAAGGATTCGTCTTACACATTTTTGCCAATTTTTAAATATATTTTTTAACTTCTTAATATTCAAGTAAGAACATTTTTTTTTATCTTTTTGAACCTACTTCTTTTTGTCTGAATTCGTGAAGTATCGTTAAAACGAGCAATGTTATTGAAAATATACACGCCCCTTGAGGGTAGATAGCATTAAGGTGCAAAAGAATGTCTTCTGTTGCCACTTTTAGAAAAAAATGTTTCAGCAGCTTGAGGCTTGAGGTGTAGTGTGGCACTTATAGTGATAGGTTGCTATGAATATCACCTATACATACAAATTCCTCAAATAAACTATATTCTTTATTCAAATTTTACTGCCTACATGAAAATACAGCCCAATAGGATATTCTATATTTTTATTTCTCTCTGACACCAGCAAAGTAGTAGTAGTAACTGAATGTAAAATAAAGATATGTATGTAACATAGAATCCCCAGAAGTCGTCACAACTGTATTACTGCTGTGAATTCCTTCGGAATTGTATCCTTGTTATGCGGTATGACAGGAAAAGCCGTGATGTTGGATTATATTGATATTGCTAAGCCATTTAATAAAGCCGTGATGTTGGATTATATTGATATTGCTAAGCTGTTCCTATGTATTTTTGGAAAAAATGTTTATAATGTATAAAACTCCATTTAATCCGTTTGGCCTTACCGATTAAAATAACAAACATATTTGTAATCTATTGCGACAAAAATATTTTATTGGATCATTACAAATGTTAGTTTTTTATGTTTACCTGCAAATGTATAATTTGTGAACGCTACCCTGTGTTTTGTCCAGAAGTACTGTGATTTTCGTATTCGAAGCTAAGTGTTTAAAAATAATAAAGAAAACAAACATACATTATTTCGCTTTTACGATATAATTAGGGGAATATCCACAGAAACATGACATCTTTAAAGTACGATGTTTTTTGATTCCCTTTTTGATACGGAATACAAACTGTAAATATTAATTAAAACTTTTCTTACAAATTAGTTATTTTTGTTTGCAATAATCTTTTTTACATGATTAATAGGTATGTCGTCTCTGCTCTCTAAGCCATTTAATAAAATAACTTTTCTAAATAAGCTGTGTAAGCATAAACCCAAAGCTTGGTTTGTTTGACATATCATCACCCGTCACACATCACCCGTCACGTTCTACATTAAAAGTATTTTTGCAAAACCTTCAATATGTACATAATAATCGAATATTGAAAGATACAGGTTTTGTTCATTACGTATCCGCCTAGTAGCCCGTAATAATAGCTTGCTTAAATAACACGAACCCACCAATTTGTTTCACCCCAATTGACCACCAATGAAGGAGATGAGAGGCTTGTTTAAAACAACTAGACACAGTCACGTACTAAGGAGATGTACAGTAAATCTACGCCTCTGTATGAAAGTTATATACCTTTTGAAAAATTGTGCCTTTATTTATGGTTGTGTATTAGTCACAATTTAGACACATTTAGCCGCAGTTTTTTCTTTTCAATAAAGTTGTTATATACCTATATAAACTAATCAAGAATTTATAAAAACAATTTTCAATGGTCTCTTCCGAGTCATGTGCATTACCATTGCATTTACATTTTATTTTATACAGATAACTCTGTAACTACAGATAATTAAAATAAAATAAAATGTAAAATTTTACATATTTACATTAAATAAATAAAATTGAAGTGTCTGTCTGTATTTCGTTATAAGTTTATAAGTTCCTGTAATAATTACCATATTACCATATTACCAAAACCTAGTTTTCTTTTGTCTGTCTAATAATATAGTAAACTTTGACCTGAATTCAGTAATTTCTTCAAAAAACAAAAAGGTTAAAACAACTTCAGATGTCGTCACCTATTTAGCGTTTCGTTATTTGATAAGAACGCTAAGATTAAGCGACGTCGCCTGCATTCACCTAGTGGATAGGTAATCTAGCGGCATCTATGTCGAGAGCCTGTGAAATTTGGAAGCCAACACTGGTAATAATTGGCGGTAATCGTGAAGTCAAAGGCCTCATACAAGACTTAAAAACTCTTACAGTATGTTGATTACCAGCGTGGAGGTAGACTATGTAGTATTTAACATACTGTCAAAGCTCGTTTCTAATTCGTACTGGGCCCACGCTATGGACTACCTGTAATTTGTCTCTTTTACAATCGTATAAGAAGATATATTCAGTTGTTGGATCTATACAAATTGAAATTTTAATTTACTTTAGATTTGACTCGCAGTTTCACCTGCGTTAGATATTTATCAAAATAAAAAGTACGACATATTTCAGAATAAAAATTAAGTTTCGTCAAAGTTATTCATTTACCAGCTCGCAGCAATCAGAAAACTTCGTATTTCGGATAAACCTCTTACCTTCTTAGAATATTCGTCTGAAGAAAAGTTTTTGATTTGCAACCAACAAAATAATACTAATGTAATAATTATATTGGAAGAAATATTTAAATAAAAGTACAAAAATTATGTGAAGCTAAAAGCTAATTACATCCCTGGTTTTTCAATTCAGTAATGAATGGTATGCAGTGACATTTCTCACGCGAGGACGTGTAAACTGGTCCGATTCAAGTAAGTAGTCCGATTCGAAGTAATCTCACCATGATCACACCTTGACAGACCCTAATAAATGTCACGGCGGTGCCTGATTAACAGGCGCGTTTCTTTTAAATTGTCTCTCGGCACTCGAATGGAGATGGTGTGAGACAGTTACTTGTCACTTTAGAAAGCGGCTGCAGTTAATTACGACTTTTAAATTAGATACTAAAATTTGCTTAATTACTTCTCTTCTCAGAATTAGTTGTAGATATCTAAATATACTCGCTCATACTTACTAGAAACAAAATAGATCTCAAAAGTACTTACTTTTGAAATCTAGTTTTTGTTTCATAAACAAACAAATGACAGATTAACAAACGAACAGTAGCTTAAGTCATTTTGAAAGTGTTACGGTTTTGTTTCTGAGGTTTGATATCCTGAAAACGGAAATTAAAATCAATAACCCAGGCAGGTACTTCCTTAAACTGTTTTACACTTGCTAATAATCCACACAACATAGTTTAATCTATGATTTCATAAGCAAATATAATTCGACCGCTCCCTTGACCTATATGTCCCGTTTTCGTAACAATAACAGATGAAACGTCATGTATCAAAGATAACACCCGACTCTAGATTGAGATAACTTATAATGTGGCGTACCGATTTCTTGTAACAGAGCCTAATAAATACTGGCTTTCAAATGCTCCAATATGTCAAGATAAACGTTACGTAACACGTATTAGATCCGCAAACGGGGCGGGCAGTGTGCGTGCGCGCAACGATAGTGAAAGCTCTCGGATGATCACGATCCAAGTATTAACTTGAAATGATTTTCGTCCCTAATTGCTACTTACCATTATTATATTTTATGATGTGTACTCATAAATCGTTTATAGTTTTATGTGACTTTTATCATAATTATGATTGAAGTTTTATATTAATATTATATTTACTAGTTTGAAACGACCGAATTTCGTTCCAGTTTTACCTACATAAATAATATACGTAGGTAATTGAAAGTTTTTTACATAATACGAATGTGTAATATTTTACGATTAATATTTTTATGATTTCACAGCTAACTGGGCTCTTCGAAGGTTTTATTTGACCGTTTGTTTAAAATTTTGTTTAACTATTGATCCATTAGATACATATAATATGTTGGTATGCAACAACCGTCGCATTTTCTTATTCTGCAACATATTAAAATAAATGAATAGGTTTTACGTATTATGAAGTTACATGCAGATAGATCACTGAGCCTAGATGAAGCTTAGATTTGAACCTTGAATAGAACTTGAATAGAACCTCGATGCTCTGCCCACCTGTAATGGAAAATGACGTGCAGTTATGATTTTTTTATTTTATTTTTTATTTGTTTATTCTACCATAATGTATACTGCCAAACTGCCTTCTGACGGTCTGGCTTTTGCTTTGCCAGCAACAATCGATAATTGATTTGAAAAAACTCTTTGCCTGCTTTTCACACACAGAGGCATGTTTTTTACTCTGTAGTCAGCCAGCTCTCAGTCTATTGAGATCCAATAGGAGGACCAATTACTTCAAAGATTACTTGTGTAGATTTTATTTTTGACAGATAAGAAATGAGACTTAAATTCAAGCTTTTAATTTTACACCTAAGTTAGCCATCGCTCGCGACTTCGTCCACATGGAATGTAGTTTTATTGTACATTAATTTTGTCCACGACTATCCTTAGGAATTGGTTTTTCAAAAATAAGCCATATCTTTTACACGAAGTTTTGAGTTTTAAATACATGTTTTTTTTTTTCAAAATAAGTTTTAACACCCCTTTTCAACCTCTTAGGATTTTTTAAAATCTTTTAGTGCTTAACTACAATGTTGTAAATAACCTTTAATCAAAACTTCATGTTTTAGTTTCTTCCTGTATAAATTTTGTATGGACGTCATTCTGAAAGTATTAGGTACGTCTTTTTCAAATCTACGTATTTATGCCGCTAATAGTACACAAAAAGCGAAAAATGACATTACTTAACATAGCTGGTATAATAATTACCTACGCGAGTTATGTTCTAAATACGTGAATCTATCTAACAATTTGGGTTACTTTTTGCTCTAGTTTTTCATCAGTCTGTCCCACCCGCTGGCCCCGTCATGTATAGGAAAAGAGTGGGGACTGTTTGACCGCTCCAACAAAAGCCAGCCAGACTACGTGGAATTATTTTTATACTACGACATCACGTCTTGACACGCTAATAATTTTTTGTTTTTATACTTTTACCGATTTCAAACACAGATTGTAAAACTATTTGCCGCTATGTTATCTTTTTTCACGAAATTAAGTTCTATTAAATTACTTTAAGCTACAGTCATTTTAATTTAGTTTTTTGTACGTATTTACTATTTATATGTATAACCTTGCACTGTATCTCTAACGGAGGCGTCAGAGAGGATATAGCGCTAAACATTGCGGTCCTTGCCTACTTCTTTCGCCTCCTCAAACATAATAATTCTCCTCACACTCTTTCGCCTAGGTATCCGCATACATTTGTTTCCAAAAGTCCTCTCTTAATCCAATCTCCAAAAGTTACTACAACGGCAATATATAAACTTCAGGCATAACTTCAAGGTTCAGGCTACATATGTATGTATGTATTATATATATGACATGTATAAACATGTATCATTGCGCTATTTTCCTTTCGGGGTACAACAAAATCTCTTATTGACGGTATAGTCAGCACTAAGCTTACAAAAAGTGAAACAAAACTTCATAGTAATAGCCAGTCGCGCAAAATGTATTTTTAAACATACACACATATCTTTAAGCTGTATCGTTAACGGGATAGTCAGAAAGGATGGAGTGCCGAGTACTCTACAATCCTTTCTTCACTTCTCACTGCGATGGCAACAGTGTGTTGGGTTAGTTTGGTAGCGGTCATCAATGAAGAACTGCATTCTGCTAACGTCAGAGAGAAGGAGCTGGGCCAAATCTGGAAGGAAAGGCGTCTAGACGCCGAGTCTTTTAGAATGATAGATGATGTCCGTGAGCTCGAAGATAGGGTAGAGGAGCTAACGGACTCGATTAAGGAAGGATGCGGAAGGTGTACACCCAAAGTCGGGACCGGTAGGAGAATGGGATTGCCTTGGTGGACCGAGGAACTCACCCGCCTAAAAAGGGAGGTGAATCGCCGCAAGCGTAGAATATCTTACGCAGCACCGGTGCGGAGAGCATGGGTGGTGGAGCAGTACCTTGAGTCCAAGGAGGAATACCTGGTTGCGTCGAGGAGGGCTCGGAGCAGCTGTTGGAAGATTTTTTGTGAAAAGCAAGAAAGGGAAAGCATGTGGGACGGGATATACAGGGTGATACGCAGCACAGCCGCGAAGGACGAGGACTTACCCCTCGTCCGGAACGGCGTTGCACTTGAAGGGGCGGAGTCGGCCAGTTTCCTGGCAGAAACCTTCTATCCGGAGGATAGCGCTGATAGCGACGACGCGGACCACACGAGGATAAGAACAACGGCTGAAGCAATCAATCAGATTGACAATGATCGATCATTGGATCCACCTTTCACAAAGAACGAACTCGTGTGGGCTGCGTCGAGCTTCAGCGCAAAGAAGGCGCCAGGGCTGGACGGCTTCACATCTGACATTTGCAAGGCAGCTATCACCTTGTATCCCGATCTGTTTTTAGAGATGTATTTTAGAGATGTTTAGAGATGCTTGGAGTTAGCGTGTTTCCCCACCATTTGGAAGGAGGCCGCGATTGTAGTATTTTAGTAGGTCTGCTCCCAGTTTTTGGGAAGATCCTGGAAAAATTGCTAATAAATAGGATAAAATGGTATGTGTTGCCGGACCAGAGTTCGCACCAATACGGATTTACACCACAGCGTGGAACCGAGGACTCCCTCTATGTCATGGTTAACCATATTAGGGAACAAGTGCGACAAAAGAAAATCGTACTTGTCGTATCCCTGGACATAGAGGGAGCCTTCGATAACGCGTGGTGGCCGGCAATACGGTGCGAACTCGCCAGAACAAATTGTCCGGCAAACCTTAGACGGCTTGTGGACTCGTATCTGTCCGACCGAAAGGTACAAATCAGGTATGCTGGTGAGGAGTGCGTAAGGTGTATAACGAAAGGGCGTGTGCAAGGTTCGATAGGGGGGCCAACATTTTGGAATTTATTGTTGGACCCCCTATTGAAACAACTGGATGAAAGGGGAGACTACTGCCAAGCATTCGCAGACGATATGGTCTTGCTTTTCTCCGAGGAAGACACCCAGAGTCTCAAACGGAAGGCTGATGCAGCGCTTGCCTGTGTTCGGGGCTGGGGGATTCGGAATAAGTTAAGATTCGCGCCTAGCAAGACCAAGGCCATGTTAGTCACGAACAAACTGAAGTACGATCGCTTAGTGCTGGACATGGGCGGGTAGCACATCGGGCTTTCGAACGAGATTAAGATCCTGGGGCTCACGATCGACCGGAAACTTACGTTCAGCGCCCACGTGGACAACGTATGCCGCAAGGCGCTGAACGTATATAAGCAGGTGTCGAGAGCTGCCAGGGTCAACTGGGGGTTGGAATCGGAGATCATCAGGACCATATATATGGCAGTGGTCGAACCGATTGTGTTGTATGCGGCGAATGTATGGGCGCCGGCATCTAACAGGCTTGGAGTACGCAAGCGACTGGGGGTGGTGCAGCGGGGCATCGGGCAGAAGATCGCCAAGGCATATAGGACGGTCTCTCTCAACTCGGTGATGCTGCTCGCGGCGATGCTGCCTCTTGACGTAAGGGTGCGGGAAACCGCTCTCCTTTACGAGATCAAGAGGGGGTACTCCCGGCGGGTGGTGTGCGACCGAGATGTGGAGGGACCAGTACCTTTCACTGACATGCCACATCCCGCGTGCCAGATAGAACTAGAGTATAAACGCATGGAGGACAGTGCGGAGCTGGAACTTTGCAAGGATAGTCGGTGTAACATATACACCGACGGCAGTAAAATAGATGGAAAGGTTGGGGCGGCGCTGTCCATTTGGGACGGCGTCGCTGAATATGGAAGGAAAAAACTATGTCTGGAACGCTACTGCACTGTCTTCCAGGCGGAACTCTTGGCTCTATCACAGGCCGTGGGAGTACGTGCTCCGCAGCGATACTCCCAGTTGCTGCATTTTTAGTGACTCTAGGTCTGCGCTGGATGCCTTGGTAGGGAACAATTCTCTGCATCCCTTGATTATTAAGTGTAGTCAAAACATCGGTAAGATGATAAATACAGGCAGATCCGTGAGACTGCACTGGATTCGTGCACATGCAGGGTTGCAGAAAAATGAAAGGGCCGATGAGCTGGCGAAGGATGCGGCACTCAATAGGCGGACGATGCCGGATTACGACAAGTGCCCCATCTCATTCATCAAGCGACAGATCCGACTGGAGTCGATTGATGAATGGGATAGGAGGTACGTAAGTGAGACAACGGCCTCTGTCACCAAAGTGTTTTTCCCGGACGCCACTAAAGCTCATTCGGTAGTGAGAAAGATCAGAATGGATAGCGTGATAGTACAAGTGTTCACGGGCCACGGGGGGTTCTCTGAGTACCTGCACCGTTTCGGGTGCAAGGAGAGCCCGGCGTGTGTCTGTGACGTGAATGTGAGTGAGAGCGTGATGCATGTGTTATGTGAATGCCCCGCCTACAGCAGGTACAGATATGAAGTGGAGATGGCTTTAGATTCTGAAAACAGTGTGCAAACGCTGAGTGAACTGATACAGGACAAACATAAGAGAGATCAATTGGTTAAGTATTGCAGGAAAGTGGCAACCGAAGTGATAGGAAGGAATAAAACGAAATAAAGGATAATAAACTGACATTGAGAGCACAAAAATAAGACGTCAATGAGTACATTGCAATAATAGGATGTCACTTGCCCTATCGACTACGGTAGGAAGTGATGTACCAAGTTGTTAAGTTGGCAGGCTGTAAAAATGTAATGAGAATGAATAGCTACACATTAAGACTATAAATGGTGCGGAGATGTCGATAGGAGTACTGTAATCTACTGGTATACATATCTAGATGGCAATCGGAATGCGATGCTGCACTGATGTAGTAGTACATAAGAATGATGTAATAAATTGGAAATAAATAGAAAATAGGTAGTAATATAAATGACTGAAAATGAGTATATAAGTTATGAATTAAGTTGACATGTGAAGAATATACAGAAAATTGTAATAATAAATGATATATAATGATAATGATATAGAGATAATAAGTGTAATGACATAAGATTAATAAATAATAAGCGAATGACATATGTGTAAGTATAATAGTGTAGCGTTGTATAAAAGTCGATTGTTTGTAAATTAATAGTAGAACTAAGACAGTAGATTAAGTAAAATGTAATAGACTTAGGGTAGAAAATAGACAAATGTAATAGCTTTAAGGATGATTTTTTATGAAAATATACAATTTCAGCTAGCTAACCAACGATTTTTTTTTTTTAATATTCTCGTACCCCTAGCATGGGCAAAGCCAGGGCCCTTTTTCCTCTCTCATTCCAGTTCTCTCTCTTGTGCATCTCTCTCTGGGTATAATTCCCATCCATTCTAGCCTAACAGTTGGTTAGCTAAGTTTTCCTGTAAACTTTATTTCATGAAAAAACTGCTACATTCATACCTTACTACTAATGTTACAATTATTATCACTTAATCTATCCTACGTGCTAGTATCACAGTAATTTATCACATTTAATCACTAATTTACATCCTTATCATAATCTTAACCTAGCACATATTTGTCATCCTTAATACTATATCACAGTGAGAGAAGCCTTAACCTATATCACAGATCATCTTATTCTAATTCTTATTTCTACTTGTAACATTATTTATAATTGCAGTCTTATTTACATTGTCTTATTTCTAGCTATAACCTTGGCGGCTATCTTCCTACAATATTCCATAAATTTATTTCTTTTGCCTTTGTCTTGCATTAAGTGTCCTATCGAAAACTCGTCTATTTTACACTCTAACTCTATCTCTATGTCGCTCCTTAATCCACTATAGATGGGGCATTCACACAGCACATGCATCACACTTTCACTCTCATTCTCATCACAGGCACACGCCGGGCTCTCCTTGCACTTGAACCGATGCAAGTACTCAGAGAACCCCCCATGACCTGTGAACACTTGCACAATCATACTATCCATCCTGATCTTCCCTACTACCGAATGAGCTTTGGTGGCGTCCGGGAAAAGCACTTTGGTGACAGAGGCCGTTTGCTCACTTACGTACCTCCTGTCCCATTCATCAATCGATTCCATTCGAATCTGTCGCTTGATGAATGAGACGGGGCACTTATCGTAATCCGGCCTCGTCTTCCTTTTGAGTGCCGCGTCCTTCGCCAGCTCATCGGCCCTTTCATTTCCCTGCATCCCAACGTGCGCTCTAATCCAGAATAATCTTACTGATTTTCCTGCATCCTTCATCTTAACGATGTCTGTCCTACACTTCATTACTATGGGATGCAGAGACTTCCATCCCACCACGGCGTCCAGAGCAGATCTCGAGTCTGTGAAGATGGAGCAACTGGGCGTGCCACAGGGGAGCACGTAGTCCACTGCCTTAGATAGAGCCAAGAGTTCCGCCTGGAAGACAGTGCAGTAACGTTCCAACTTTAGTTTTTTCCTTTCATACTCGGCGACACTATCCCATACAGACAGCGCCGCCCTAACCTTACCGTCAATCTTACTCCCGTCGGTGTATATATTACACCGACTATCCTTACATTTCTCTAGCTCCGCACTGTCCTCCACGCTTCCGTACTGTAGCTCCATCAGGCAGGCAGGATGTGGCATTTCAGTGTAAGGTATCGGTCTCTCCACATCTCGATCAGCCACCACCCGGCGGGAATACCCCCTCTTGATCTCATACAGAAGGGCGGTTTCCCGCACCCTCACATCAAGAGGCAGCATCCCCGCGAGCAGCAGCACCGAGTTGAGAGAGACCGTCCTATATGCCTTGGCGATCTTCTGCCCAATACCCCGCTGTACCAAATGGCTAACCAACGATTAGGTAGAAGATGAGAGGTATTTAAACCTAGAGAGTGAATGAAAGCGAGAACTGGAGTGGAAGGAAAATCAAGGGCCCTGGCTTTGCCCATGTCAGGGGAAATAGCTGCAAAAAAAAAAACAAAAAAAAACGTCAGAGAGAACACATTGCTGCACGTCACTTTCAGAGCACGTTCTGACAACAGATTTTTGTAAGCTTTTATTTAACTTGACTTTATGTGTGGGTTAAATTTTGCAACTAGTTCCATGTAACCGATTCAGCTGAACTTTTGCACACACTTTTGAGGCTGATGAAAATATAAACCAGCAGAAAAGCCGATTATAACAGGCAATTATTGTAATAATACGATAATTACCTATTACTAATACTGATAAGAAAATATAATTGAGGTCATTAAATAATGTTGATGTGTAAGAGACAAATATTAACGATAATATCAGGCAAAAACTACTTTACATTTAGTACCGAGTCAGAAATATAACCTTAGATGTCATTAAGAGTTACCAAGATACTCTTACAATAATATCAAAATTTACAAATACTGTTAGCAATTCGTTGTATTAACCTTTAATCTGTCGCGACTATTTAAGGACAGTTATGCAAATTATTTTATAATTGTGAACTAAGAATAAAAAATAGTATTAAGAATGTCCAAACCGTCTATAACAAGCGATTGCACACCTGATTAAGTGTTGTCACCCAAATAGTAAAGCCTGAACAACTCTCACAGTTTTTGTAGAGTTTTTTGACATTGGCGCTCGATTGAATCCAATTCGAGTTGGATTCGTGTTTCAATAGATACTGGTCATGGCCATCAGAGTCGAGTGGCATGGACAATCCAGTAACAGCTTTCCTGGCCTCCCATGTAAATTAACTATCCTTCCTGACAAAAAATTGGTGTTTCGGGGGATAGTGAGGAAACGATAGTCTCTGGTCACAGTATGTTTCATTTTGTATCAATTATTGTAGTGAAAATTTAGTAAGCTTTTTCCTTCTACCTAAATTGTTTTTACTTCCGTCTAAGTCTGCATGGAAGGTTCAGATAGTAAAACTACAAACGTGAAAGTTTTTAAATTCTATTCAGACATTCATTCGTGCAAATGTTACCTGTCTGTAATCAGATGTACTATAAAGCAAACAATACTATAGGTAGGTAGGTAATAAATTTGATATTATGCAATTTGCGTTCGAACTTGTTACATATATAGTGTGATATATTACAGATATATTACATCGATGAAATGCTGTGGGTATTAATAGGTATCGTATTCCTTTTTAATAACAAAATATCATCCCGTTATCTCATACATATGCCCCTAATAAATGATATTTTTAATCTGATTTATTTACAAATTTTCTGATGTAGACATTTTTTAATGTGTTCGTTTTTATAGTCAATGTCTTTAACAAAGCTGTTGGTATGGTAGTGATAATACTGTTTTATATTGATATGTTTTCTCTTCGTCGCTTAACCTAATCTCCGTCCTTTCTAGTGACAGCTCGGGTCGGTTCATTTGCAATTAGGAGTATAAGATACTTTGTGTGCGAAGTGGATCGTGTTTTTGTCCTAAAAGGTGTCGGATAATTGGGTCTGGATTAGATGGAACTGTTACAAAAAGGACACAGTTTTTGAGTCTGACGTTTTCGCTGAATAAAAACCATTTCAATATTATGATTTTAAGCAAAATGAATCCATTATTTATATTCAAGTTGTAAGAAATATGTGAAAATTATATAAATTGTAATATTCTTACATACATTTGCATTTTTCTACTAAGATTATGTTTTTTATTCTCAGTGAGCAACGTCTTATTTAAAGATTTTATCGTCTTATTTTAATTTTTTTTAGATTAAAATGCAATTCACTGATTTTATAGGAAAACATGATTACACGCATTTCAAAATCTCTCGGTTGCGGACTGACGGTACGGACGTGTTTTCGATCGCTAGTGTTATTATTTTTGATTCGTTAATAGAAGTCAAATGTTCATAGATACATGGGTACCAAGTGTAACGCGTGTGATATCGCGATTTATGATATCTTGTTTTTGGAGTGTTCTCAAGAAACATGTAGACAACTTTACCACCTTAAATGTCTCAACATACCGACGAAGCAGTTTGAGGCACTCACAACGGCGGAAAGAAGCAAGTGGAGGTGTCCAGAATGCCTCAGCACGGTTCCTAAGAGAGGTAACTCCGATACACCTGTTCGTGGACACATGATGAATCAAACATTTACGCCAAATGGCTATGTTAGCACGGTTCGGGGCGGTAGTCGAAACAACCTCAATGATTTATCGAGTATAAACAACGAGAATGAGAGCAAACTTATGGAGCAATTTCAAGAGTTTCGTTCGGAAATAAAATTCCTATTAGGAGAACAAGTTAAGGAATATTCACAACTAAAAACTAGGTTTATTGCTACCGAAACAGAGTTGAAGCAATTGCGAGAAATAATGAGGGTATATGAAGAAAAAGTTACTAAGACCGAGGCTTTAGAAAATGAAATAACATGTTTAAAAACAAGAAATGTGTATTTGGAAGAATGTCTTAGTAAATGTAGTCAATCAAAGACTGCAAAGGAGTCTACCAACAACGGGGATCGTCAATTATCTTTTGCAAATGCAGTTAGGCAAAATCAAGTTGTAAACAACGATAAGTGTGTGGCCATGAAAACCGCGAGTACAAAAGATGCGGCAAGTAAACAAACGAAATCGGCGGAGATACTGCAACAGAATACAAAAAGTACGACCGCACAGGGTAACAGTGAGAGAAAGGTAAATAATTGGATAATAGTAAGCAGGAGGAAAAATAGATATCCTAACACCGAAGTAAAAAAAGGAGGAAGTAGTACCAATGCGATAGACATAAAAGGGACTGAAAAGAAAAAGTACCTACATGTATGGCGTCTCCAAAAGGATACGACAGAGGATAGTTTAAAAAAACACGTAGAAAGTATTTGTGGTACAGATGTACCCATTACAATTGAAAGAATAAAACATAAAACAGAACGGGATTATGCCTCTTTTATTGTGGGAGTGGGAGAGAGCAAATATAACGATTTGTGTTCATCTGAAAGTTGGCCGTTGAATGTTGAACTCTGTGAGTGGGTGTGGTTTCGTAGGTCACCCAACAACTCAAAACAACCCCACCCAAACCATTGAAATAATGTACCAAAATGTTAGAGGCCTCCGAACAAAATTAAATGATTTTTATACAAGTATTGCTAGTTCTATTGCTGAATTATTTGCTATCACGGAAACAGGATGCAACGAGTCCATTCAGGATGCGGAAATGATCCCTCCGGGGTATACAATAATAAGATGCGACCGAATGGATGGGCGGAAACAAGGCGGTGTGTGTTTAGTGGCCACACCGCGTTTGGAGCTACGACGAGTACCGGTACCGAATGACGTCAATATTGACAAGCGAGTTTTTGAATTAGCTTCTGCTAAGGTGTACCGACAAAATAAGTTGTTGTTTTTATTGTGTGTCAGTTATATTCCGCCGGGCAGTGATGACAATGAGTATATGTTATTGTTTAAGATTATAGAACAATACTGTAATATTTTTAACAAAATTTTAGTGATGGGAGACTTTAATTTGCATTCGTGTTCCGCTAATGTATTGAATTATTATGAATATTTTCTGAATTATTGTGGATTCATTCAGAGTAATAATATAAAAAATAGCATGGATCGTATTTTAGACTTAGTGTTGAGTACATTCCCGGAGGATGAGAGGGTGTGCGTGCGCGCGGCGGACTCGCCGCTAGTGACGGTGGACGAGCATCACCCGCCGCTGGAGGTGACGGTGAGCGTGAGCGGCCGGCGCGGAGTGCGCGCCGACCCACCCGCGCCGCCGCCGCCGCCACAGCCGCCGCACGATACGGTACAATCTTTAGGATGGAATTTTTATAAGGCGGACTTCCCAACATTATATTCATTAATATTTGCCATAGATTGGTCTCCCATATATAATTTAGGATTAGAGGACAGTTTAAGTTTTTTTTATAAAACTCTTAATTGTATTACAGATGACTGTGTTCCAAAAAAAAAGCGAATTCGAGTAAACTCTAGATATGTTTACCCCGAGTGGTACTCAGTTGAGATAATTCGCGACATTAAATGTAAAGCTCAGTTACATAGGCAATACAAAATATCAGGCTCCAGTAACGATTATGAAGCATTCGCTCAGTGCAGGACTAAAGTTAAGCATAAGATAAAAATTGCGCACTCTCAGTACCAGGACCGTATTCAGGGACAGCTACTAAAGGACCCGAAATCTTTTTGGAACTTTATTAGGTCGAAAAAAGGTTACAGAGCTCAAAATAAAATATTAAAAGACGGGGAAGTGTTACCTGGGGAACGTTGCGCTGAAGAGTTTGCTAAATATTTTTATTCAGTTTACAGCGAGGAACCCGCCAACTTAAATGTAGAGGAAGCAATGGTGAGAGCAGGAGGCGAGAATAGCGCCGCACGAGTTCACATCGATCAACTGACATTGATGGATATTAAACAGGCTCTCGCAAGGCTACAACAAAAAAAATCAGCAGGTCCAGATGGCTTTCCCTCTTTCTTATTTAGGGACTGTAGATTAGTGCTAGCTAAACCGCTGTTGCACATTTATAATCTTTGCCTGTCAGCGGCCATATTTCCTAAACAGTGGACGATAACTCGAGTCGTACCGATACCAAAGGGTGGCTCGGGGACAACAGTGGAAGAATATCGACCGGTCGCAATATTATCGACGGCTGCTAAGGTTTTTGAATCAGCTATTCATAGGAAAATATTTAAACAAATGAATGCACAGCTCTCGGAGGCTCAGCACGGATTTCGTCCCGCAAAGAGTACGACAACTAACCTGCTTAGCCACATGATCGAGGTGTTACCCTCGGTAGACAGCGGAGGACAGACTGACGCCGCTTACTTTGATTTCAAAAAGGCATTTGATTTGGTCGATAACGACGTACTGCTTCAAAAGTTCGCTGGCGTTGGTTTTACACCGCATCTACTGAGGTTTTTTGCAAGTTACATGACTAATCGTCAACAATTTGTGGAATATGCGGGGTATGTATCAGAACCATACTTTACAAGATCGGGCGTTAGCCAAGGCAGTAATCTTGGTCCGCTGCAGTTCTTGATAATGATAAACGATCTACCCACGGTGGTTAGGGATGCAAAATGTTTATTGTTCGCCGATGACCTTAAGCTTTCATTGAGCATTAAAACAGCCAACGACTGCGAAAGACTGCAAGCGGATATAAACCGAGTCATAGCGTGGAGTAAGACGAATAAATTACAATTTAATATCTCTAAATGTCTAACTATAACATTCACCCGTGCGCATAAACATATCGTATATGAATACAATGTTGACGGGAAGCCGATGGTTAGAGTCTCTGAAGTAATAGATTTAGGAGTTTGCCTTAATGCTGGATTAAATTTTCACGAACACATTATTACAATATGTAAAAAGGCGTATAGGCATCTGGGATTTGTTTTACGGACGGTACGTGATTTTACAAATGTTAAAGCTATTGTAGCTCTGTACAATACCTTAGTGCGAAGTCAACTGGAATGTAATGCAGTCATTTGGTCACCGCATGAAATTAAGTACAGTCTCATGGTGGAGAAAATACAAAATAAATTCATCAGGTTCCTTTATTTACGAATGTATGGAGTTTATCCCCTTTACCCATTGATGTATCCGACTCTGTTTATTCTGGGCATGGTGGGATATAACGAGCTGAGAGTGAGAAGGGAGCTCACACTCGTCTCGTTTATCCATGGAGTGATTATAGGAAGGATACATAATGACGATATTCTGCGGAACATCAGTTTGTGTGTACCGGATAGGTATGTGTGGCGGCGGAGGAAGCCGCGGCTGATGGCGGTGCCGCGGGCGCGCACCAACCTGCTACGCGAGGCCCCTGTGTTGAGAGCACTACAAACTCTTAATTTACTTCATGACGAAATAGATTTATTCGCTTGCTCTTCGAATGAATTCACGGTAACGGCTTTAAGAATATTATGTTATAGTAAATAAATAAATAGTAAATAGTAGATAAGTAATTGAAATAAATTTATATATTTGTATAGCGAATAGGGATTTTTTGTAAAGAGCTAACTATCGTATTGGGAATGACCTGTAAAGATAGTTTTTAAGTATGGAAAGTAAATAAATAAATAAATAAATAAAAAATACTTCAATATACGTCTTATTTTCCACTAGAAAAAATGCTTTTAGAGTTAAAAGTGTGAAATTATTACCATTCTTGATAGGTAGGTTCATAAAGAAATCGTTAAATATTAAATGAAATAATTTAACTGAGCTATTAATAATTAACCATCAAGCTTGCGTAATTGTTGTTATTTAGTTGTCGGTCATAGTTAAGTGACGGCTTTTAAACTGTTTAAACTTTCACAGATGCACATAACTCTGCTCCACTTTGACAGTGGGTTAAACTTGCTAATGTTTCAAATGCCACGCTTTGCTTCACTAATCTGCTACTTTAGAAATGTGACACTGTTGATGTTATAGTTATTCAACTTTGCTCTTTTGAGAAGGAACAATTTGTACTTTGATGGTACAAAACTTAGAGTTTTGTATAAGGTCAGCTAACAAAATTTAAACTATTTTAAAGGGTCGTTCTGTGGAATTTAAGAACAAAGTTTACAAAACACGTAAATACATAGTAATATGATTTGCATTGAAATAACCAAATGTTCTGAGTGATATAATGCTGTGTTTGCTAGATAACGATTTCGATGATAATATGAACATTGTACTGATTGCAATATTATTACTATTATTGCAGTAATTAATTAATGTTCAAATAATTAAATTTACTGAATTTAAACCCTGACTGTAATGTTTAAAAAAAATCGAACCTTATGTAATTTTTTTGTGTGTTAATATTAGTAATTTTCATTTTAATACTAGAGTTCATTGACCATACATACATAAACATTGTTTCGTTTTTATATGACTGTATTGCGTGAGTATTTCAACAATAATTCTGTAAAATTAACTGCAATGTTCAAAACTTGTAGTGCTGCTATATCGTCTTGACCCCTGACCAAGTAAATAAGTACAAAACTTCCATGTAATCTAGGTAAGAAAGAAAAATATGGAATATGTTTACTGCTTACCTTTTTGCACAAGCCGATAAATCAGCCATGAGAAGTGACTCATTATGAGGATGAAACAGACGATTGGTTTGTAATCTGTCAGTCTGTTTTCTCTGCCATCTGTAGAGTAATTATAAGTATTAAGTAAGTAGAGTATTAAGTTCGATATGTTGTAGTATGTATAGTAGAATTTTAAAGTCTGGTTTATCTATGGGGCTTTGTACGTATTTAGTGTGATTGGTTTGAAGATTATTATCATTATTATAATTACTTACTTTTACTTTTTGGTATTGACTATGATTATTATGCAAAATTTGCTTTACCTATTTCGCAAGTATTACTGCTTCAATGAGTTAAAAACTGTTATCATGATATCCTGAGCTAAATAATTGCCTTGTGGAGTGACAAGAGCGAGTACATGCTGTTACGCCAATTACTAAACTCGTGGACAGTGAACATGGGGCAGTATTGTGGTCTCGCATGCTTCGTACCTGGTTGCATGTTGACCGGATTTTAGAATGCCTATTCTGGTGTTATTTAGTATCCAATTTAGTCACCGCTAAAAAAACTAGCTATGCATAAGTCGTATTCGCTGCATTAGATTTCCATACAGATACATTCCAACCGCCAGCCGCAAAACAAAATTCGTCAGTGCCTTATTTTTAAATTATAAAAAGTATCTGACATCATACAATCCTAGTAATTTTAATTCCATCATCTTATGAATTCTCAATGCTCATGATTTCCTCCAAATTTTTAAAACACACTTTAATTTTTGTCATCATAACTTTGACTACCCTATCAACTTCACGGTGTTGAATTTACAAAATACATTCTTTAATTAATTACATTATATTGTAACCTCTGTGCAGAATTTTAAATCTTTGGATCCAGCGGTTAGGGATGCGCATTTATATGTCAGTTACGTGTAGTCAATGTCTCTCGTTTTCTTCTTTTATTGCTTAGTGCTTACATTATATTGTGACCCGACCTACTCAGAACGAGAAAATCTATTTATTCTGAGGTGATCTTTGTTGTCTCGTGTAGAATTTTAAATTATTAGATTTAGTGTTCAGGGCTGTGGCTTTACGACTAATATGTCAGTTACGTGTAGAGTGTATACAGTTATTTTTTCGTTTATTTTTCGTAACAGATTATTACTACATTGTCTCTTGTACTACATTTATCTTAGCCGTAATTTTTTTTTTTTTTATGGCGGAGAGGCTAAACGAGCAAACGAGTCACCTGATGGAAAATAGTAACCGCCGCCCATGGACACTCGCAACGTCCAGGGAATCACGGGTGCATTGCTGGCCTTTCAGGAAATACTATGCATGTTCCTTGAAGGTCTCTAAGTCATAACGGTCCGGGAATACCGCCACTGTAAGCTGGTTCCATAAAATTGACGTACGTGAAAACGCACAGTTGCAGATTGCCATCCATCAAGGTGGTGGGAATGGAAGGACAGTCGATTGCATGAAGTATTGTAATGGAACTCAGCAGCGGCCAATAGTCCGAACAATTCCTCAGAACATTCCCTATGATAAAGTATTCTAAAAAATATGTTATGTATTTGGTGACACTTGACTCTTCATACATTGTCCAAAGCTCGTGATTATACCTGACACGTCTACCATCATACTTATTAATAATGCGAACAACTAATGTACAATACAGAAGAAAGTTGATACATTATTTCTGTTGTATAGAATAAAGCAAGTGAATATATTAACTTTCTTGAAATTTATCAAAAATATCTCATAATAGGTGCGCTGTCGGCATTCATTTCTCGGCATAAGCGGATATGTGAAAGCGAGAGTGCGCAGAGTTGCACTGCAGCTCAGAGACGTAATTAACTGAGTCATTAACGCACGTTTGTAACGACAGTCCATTATGAAATGTAGCAGATATAGCGAACTCTCAATGGGTCGTTATGAAAATGAAAACTTTATATTTAAGCACGACGATGCCGAAATAAGGTTAATGTTTTTCGCGTCTCCGTAATATATCGTTTACCATAATATTGATACGAAAAATGTTATTATGGTAAGTGTATGAGTCACATTAAAACCTATATTATGATTGAGTGTTGATAGTAATTTACTTGTGTTTATTTATTTAGATTATATACTACATAATATAATAGTAAAGTTTTTAATGCTTGTGAGGGTATCCACTGTAGAATGCTAACAAAATTCCCTGACTTTCCCTAGTTTTCCAGAAAGTGGATATACGAATTAATTATTACACAAATATTCTTCTTTTTAAATACTATAAAATATGGACAATTCGCTACAAAAAAATAATAACATCTGTTTTAAGTAAAGGAACAGCCAAGCAATCCTTATGGGCGGCAATTATGTAGTTACGCTGGTGAAATTAGTTTATTAAATACATAAATTGCTCAAAAACATTATTCATTCACTATGTATAATATTTGCAAAAAAAAATCAAACAATACTAGAAAAACAAAATTCACATATGATATACTTGCCTTACTGTAAATCGAATTGTACATTACCAATTTACGTTTTTTTCTTAGAACAACATCTGTTCGATGAAATATCCATTTTATTCCCTAAAATTTTTTTTTACCCATTTTGTTTGACCTTAATGACAAAAATATATAAAGCATTTACATAATATATAATACATACATAAGTAACAAAGGCACCTAGGAATGTTATTTGCTGCAGAAGTGCACACCAAATTATAAACCAAAAACGTTTAACTTGTTTATATGTCTCTAAATGGCTATAACCAAGTTAATCTGGATTGCGTGAACGCAACAAAGATGGCTCCTAAAACGAGCTCTGGGAACTGATCCCGTGCAATAAGGAAATAGCTTCGGGACCGCACGAAAATCGCTCCGGCGTGAGGTCTCCCTTTAGTAGCCTTTTAACAAAACCATGTTATAAATATATTCAATCTTAATATGTCAATGAATATTTTGATTATACTCTACTTCTATTTTTTGTTGCACTACTTATTTTTGGTCAACGTTTCTTCTTATAACTTATTTATGACTTATCTAAATGCTTAGTGCAATAAGTTAATTGTATAAATAAATGAAATAGCCTATGGAAATTTTAAGATAAATAGCTTTTGTGTACCTATTATACAGTCAATTATGCGTTAAAAGTGAAGAATATTAATGAGTCTCCGTACCAGAACTTTTAAAATTTTAAATTTTGAATGAAACTAGTATACAATTTTCGGGTGTACATATTTAGTCTACATACTCCTAAACATAAAAATTAAATTTCAAGGAAATGTAAACTTCCGATTTTTTGTAATAAGGGCACCCAAAGAAAACATTTCTAACATTTTTGATTATAATTATTTACCTATATATAATTAAAAAATGAAATTTGCAATATTTCTTAAGATACTTATATAAATCTATATACATACTAGAACAATGAACCTAAAACTAAAAACCTTAGAAAATATAATATAATAACTAAAATATATTTTTAAACGGAGTCCCTTTAGGCAAGGTTCCAAAGACACTGGCAGCGTTCCCCCTTTGAATAGCTAGACTAATTCTTTGTCCGAGGTAACTGCCAGCTTTTCGGTCTCCTGTGATGTCGACTAACCTTTTTGCTATTTCCTTAAAAAGCCTTATGGCGCTAGGACCCCACGGACTAAGGGTCTCGACACCGAATTTTTGATTATTACATTATAATCGTTGAATATTACGTTCCATTTTAATATATATCTTATTTATGAAAATGAAAAGAAATGAAGATAAAATATATCTTATTTATGAAAAAGAATGTTTGTTTGTAAGTTCGTCCTCTATGCGTTCTTAAACGATTCATCATAATGTGATGAAACTTTGGTGACTTGTTTTGTTAATGCCCGCGAAGGATTCCGAGCTATTTAATATAGTAAATTGAAGACCACGCGAGCGAAGTCGCATGCAACAGCTAGTTTATATATATTTCTGTGTAGGCGTGATACAGTATTATTTATTTTATTTAAATCGGGAATTGCATTTTTACTTGTATATAATATATGAATTATCACAACTCGCGCGTCGCCCAGTTACATCTGGCGTAGTTAAGTTTGTAGTAGATTTTTAAGTACAATTTAGAGTTACGCTTCTCAACACTCAGTAGTTTTAATGATTGCATTCAGAGGCTATTTATGTATACTTCACATACTTACAATGTAGACATTACAAGTACCTTATTAGTGCACAGAATCAAATTATACCAACAATGTTTCTTGTATTTCTTGTTTCAACCGGATAACTGGAATTAGGTAGGTATTTGTAGTATCAAGGCTAGAAAATCTTGTAAGTGCATAAGTTTCGATAAGAAAACTTGTTATGAGTCATTTATAATGTTTGACATAGTAATTATCGATTGAAATAATGCTTGACATATTGGTAGCAATTGTCGATTAAAATATAATTCGATAGCTTAAAAAGTAACACAATATAATAGATAATATTTTTTTTGTAACTGTTTTTGTCCATACTTATATCTAATAAGTTTTTATTAGATATAACTCATAGTATGTTCAAGATTCCCCATTATGAATTTAATATAAAATTATGTTGAGTGTTAATAATTATGTGCATTCATTTTTAGAGAACAAAGTTAGCATTTCGTCAACGAAAGTGTCACTTCAAGAGTTCACTAAAAAAGACTTTCATGCAAAATAAAACTTTACTTATGTTCTTTTATATTACATAAAATAAAAAAAATAAATAAATGTATATATAAACACCTTCAAGCATTTTCGTCCTTGTTAAAACCCTTTCTTCTACCGGCACTCCCACCTGGCTACCGAAACACGTTTCTGTTAACAAATGTTGCGATAAGGGATTGGTAGAAAACCTTGCAAGCTAGATCAGCACCTTCCAAAACAGTATATAGACACGTGCCAACATACCCTTTATCGGCTTAACTGTAACAATGACACAATACTTCGTAGTTTGTCTCGGTATAAAGCGAAATATGAGTATCACTAGAGCAGACTTCGACAACATGCAAAAGTCACAATAATCCATTTTTATTTGAAAAACTTTTTCTTTCTTTTTTTTTCTTTTCTTTATTGGGGAAAAAGCAGATACAGACACAATTATTACAAAATAAATTAGAACATAATGCTGTATACATAGTCTACACCCTAAACCAATTTCCACTTAGAGTTATTGGTGGACGTGGCAATTCATTCACAACATGTGTTAGCAACTAGCTACCTAAAACTAACAGACACTAAATTTTACAATGACATAATTATACCATATGCGTATGTATATACTTGAGTATAATATTATACGTAATCTCGTCGTACGGTCAGAGAATGGAGCAGATCATATTAATGAGCTTGGGCATTTCGTGGAGTACCCCCGTTTCTTGATAAGCGCGATGAAAAATTGGGTAGATCGATGAGAACAATACGATTGCCGAATGATACGCTTATCAAATCCAAGTTCTATGCTGGGCGAAATATAAAACACTTGCGTTTGGCACCGCTACTAGTGTTCTCTGGCTCTCCACTTTACATACACGCAAGATAACCGACAATATTGCGCCAAAAACTGTAATATTAAATCAATTGACGGAAAAAACACATTTCGAATAAGCTATGAGCAGAAGACCAAGGCTGACTTATGAAGATCAAATAGCTAGAGTGTTAGCAGATAGAAATGTCAAAAGCATTCGCATACCTAGGCGAAAATCTGTGAGGAGAATGATGAGATATGAGAAAGCGAAAGAAGTATGTAGGGACCGCAACGCCTGGCGCTCCATCCTCTCTGTCTACCCCGTTAGTGATATAGCGTGAAGATATGAATTTCACTTAATTTTAATTTACGTTCGTACTTTTGACATCTTACTCAATTAATATGCCCAACTATGGATAAGCGAATCTTCAAACGATTTGCATTGAGTGATATGGCGGGTATTTGTTAGCCAATTCCTAAAACGTTGGTGTTTTTTTGAACTGTTCAGGAACTTGATATCATACCGAATTCTACGACGTACAGCGTCATATGTATATACTTCCGAATTCGTTTGTATATACAAATATATTCATTTCCATTCGCGGTGTACAACCATGAAGGTGCAACAATATGACAGGAATAATAAGGCTGAAAGGAAATGGTCGAAGTTTATAATAGAAAGAGATGGGAATACTCTATTTCGTCTCTATCGGTATCCTCAATTTGACAGACCTATGACACAAAACAAATCTTTGTTCGTTAGTACTTATAAGTTTTTAATTATGTTTGAACTTTACACGTGAAAAATAAACGTAATAATTTTTGTAAACGATAATGTGAGATAGAGACTCTTTTGGGCATGTTGGTAGAATGCAGTATTTTAGGCCGCAAAGGCCGGCTGACAATCATATCAATCAAAGCGAGAAAGACTATACTGTAATAAAGACATCAACGCCATTACTAAAAAACGTCATTACTATTTTTTTGCTAAAAGGAATGCATGCAGCAAAACACGCATGCAAATTACAAAAGATAAAGAGAATATACAAATTTCTCTTTATATTTTCTATGGGTGTCACCCTTAGCATGGCAACAAAAATTGTTCAAAATAAGCAATGAAGAGATACGGAGTATGGCAAAGTTGGATGACAGTGTTATTGTAAAAGTAAAGAAAGGAATGCTAAGATATTTTGGGCACATTAAAAGAATGAGAGACGAATGATTGACGAAGAAATAGCCAAAGTGTTAGCTTACGGCAATGTCAAAAGCACTCGCATACTTCGGTGAAAGTGTTTGAGTAGAATGATGAGATTTGCGGAGGCGAAAGAAATATATATGCAAGGATCGCGATGCCTGGCACACCATCCTCTTTGACTACCCTGTCAGGATATGCTATGTATGTAAAAGGGTAACTTTCCAAAATTATGAAAAATATTTTTTTAACTAAAAGCTAAATTTCAATTTGCATGGACTTATTTATGATGAATTTTTATACAAACTTATGTCCCCTATTTAAAAAAAAACCCCGTTTTAGTGCTTCCGTCCCCATCTCGAAATTTCGCGTTTCTATCTTCAGTGGCCTGATGATTGTGCGTTGTTTGTCAGTTAGTTATCAGTTAGGCAGACAGTTTTGTTAAGTAGATATTACACAGATCCGCGGGGTTATAACCTAAAAATTTGCAAACAGCGACAGCCCTGCGATCATTGCGCGAGCGGTGACTAATTGTAATAAAAAATTGGTATTATGTATGACGATTGCATGTCTATAGCGCCATGAACATAAAATGCACTTTTCGTAGTAGATTTAGCGCTACTATAGAAATTAAATTATACAAATTCCTAATTTGACAGCAGATATTGCGCGATATTAGGTTGTCGTATGTTGACTGCAAATTAGGTAATAAGCACGCGGGTCGACTTTTATCTTTTCTTTCGTTTACTATAACAGAAGAGCAAATTACTGTCTTAAATCCACATGGACAAATTTTTTATCTGTACTAATATTACAAGATAATTTTTTTATTGATTGTTTGTAATGGATAAACTCAAAAACTACTCAGCTGAATTACAAAATTCAGCTTCCTATAGAAAGCTACATTATCAGCGACTAACATGGGCTGTTTTTTATTTAAAAAAAATTTCTGCCCGTAAGAATGGTGGGCGAGTCGCTAGTCTATATATATAAAAGGCGATGTATGTATGTTCCTTATGGACTCCGAAACGGCTGGACCGATTTCGATGAAATTTTCAGGGAATCTTCAGATTAGCCTAGCGGGTGATCCTGTAAAGTTTGGTAGTGATCGGATCAGTAGAATTTTTTTTTGTTTTTTTTGCAGTGTCAAAATAATTATAAAAACTGTTGAATTTATTTTAACTTCAACTAACGCCCAGTGTAACGGGCCGGGTTTGCTAATAACAAATAAATTAAAAAATCATTAGAAAAATTTAAGGAATTATGATGTGCAGATAGAAGAAATTAAACGTTAATAATTTAGCAAAATTGTGTAAAGAATATACATTAAATATTTATGAATTATCTTTTAGGAGTTTGTATGCGAGTTATGATGCTACCGTGAATCATAAGGTGTCGGCAACATAATTTATTGACAAATAACATAGATCTACAAGACTGGCAATGCAGAACTAAAAATTTGTCACCTAAAGAGTAGTCAATTGGTTACAACTCATTTAGTCTATACATGCAACTATGGGAACAGGTTGTCTGATTTGTGAGCTAAATATTTGAACACTTCATTAAAAACACGTTTATTATTAAATTGCTTGTTGAAGTTATGTCGTGCAATATTTATTTGTTTTATTTCGAGTATGATAATTAACCTGTGATGTCTGATGTGTGACAAAGTTTTCGTTCGTATTTGCTTGTCTTGTAGGTCAATGGCAAATGTCGTTCGTATTAGGTAAATGGATCATAAATCTTATACTTTTTTCTAACATCCTTATTAAATTATGTTGTCGCGTATACAAACATATAGGTATTTTGTATATATGTAGGGTCCTAAAGGACTTAAAATAAGAAGAGTGGACTGTAATATATGCTGGTTTATATTGCTTTACAAAAGATAATAAAATACAATAATTAATGAATCCAATGCACCGTGCGCGTGAGACTGTCTCGGAAATTCAGATAGTAGACGTGTTTTGTTCGGGCCCCCGCGTCTTTCGCATCTCTTCATAGGCCCGAACTGCCCCGAGGATTCGCGAGTCGCGACATACTCCCCGGGTTCAAGTAAGCTTGGAAATATATTGAAGTACTACTTTAGAAAATTGGCAATGGACAGATGTGCTTAAAGCTTCTCCGCAACGTCCCAGTACTGGTCCTGACGTCGACGACCCTCGTGACGCCGTCGTTGCCTGGATGGACAGCCACGATGCGCCCGAGCAACCACATCAGGGGCGGCGCCGGCTTTTCCTTGACCAGAACGAGAGTGTTCAACTTTAAGTCCTCCTTTGTTGTGTGCCATTTTGTCCTTTGCTGCAGAAGAGAAACATATTCATTTCTGAAGCGGTTCCAGAAGTGTTGTTTTAATGTTTCGATCCTCTTGTAGCGCTCCAGCACGTTCAGTTTGGTGATGTTAGTCTCCTGTAGATTAGGAATCGACATGAGTGTCCGTCCAATTAAGAAATGAGCAGGAGTTAAGGCAGTGAAATCTAAAGGATCAGAGGATAGCGGAGTAAGAGGACGAGAATTTAAAATAGCCTCTATTTGAGCAAGACAAGTGGTCATTTCCTCATAAGTCAAGTGAGTGAGGCCTAATATTCTTTTAAGGTGGTGTTTCACGGAACGCACAGCGGTCTCTGTTATACTGTTGAAATGAGGCGAATAAGGCGGAGTGAATTTAAAAGTAATACCTTGCGACTCCACGTCTGACGCTAAGCGCTGCAATTCGTTAGAAGCGCCCACGAAATTAGTAGCGTTGTCGCATGTAATGCTTTCAGGTTTTCCGCGTCTAGAAATGAATCGTCTGAGAGCAGCCGTGAACGCATTTGAAGTGAGATCTGTAACGAGCTCTAAGTGGACAGCTTTACAAAAACACTGTCACTGTCAAGTGAATGACATACAAAAATACACAGGTAGGATTAAATAAGTTTGCAACCTCGACCCTTCCGGTCGGCTATAAGCACTGGTCCGGCATAGTCTACACTACAGTTCAAAAAAAGAAACTCTAAACATATTCTAGCCTCAGGTAACTGACCCATAATAGGTTGAACATTTTCAGCTTTGTGTCTAAAACATTTTGTACATTTGTTTAAAATTGGGATCTCGTTGAAATCTACGTTCAAGTGACAAGAAACGTTTCTTAGCCATCTGATATGACTCGCCTAAAACATGTGGGTCTTGTTTTAAAGGCACACTTACAATAAAGCGACCGTCATCCTTGCGCTTAGTGTTTAAAAGAAAATTTTTCTCACAAGCTCGCTCTTCTGATGATAATGAATGTTTAGAGGAAATTGTATCTAATTCCCAAAAGCGAGTTAGGTTTTCATCGTTATGAGGTAAGTGACAATGTAAAGAAATAGGTTTAGAATTAGGTTTCGATACGTAACCCGATACCAGCCAACCCAATTTTGTTTCATACAATTTGGGTTGGTTTCTACCTAAGTCGATAGAAGTGTTGCATAAAACGACCCAAAATGTTTCAGCTCCTATCAGGATGTCTATAATCGAAGATATGTTAAAAGTAGGGTCAGCAAGAAACAATCCTGATGGAATTGGAATATGCTTAATATTTATTGATTTAGAAGGCAAATTTTTAGTGATTTCCGGTAAAATAAGACAATCTAAGTTAACCCTATAGTCACTATAAGAAGACTCAATGACGAGTTTGTAAGATTGTGAACTACTACAGGTTTAATTGCATATACCAGACACATGTGTGAGACCTGCACCGTGCCGTGACAAGTCCAGCTTTTTGCAAAGACCTTCAGTGATGAAGTTGGCCGTGCTGCCGTTGTCTAGCAGAACTCTGGCCGTGTGGACTTCGCCTTTGTTGTCGAAGACTTTCACCAGCGCTGTGGATAATAAAATATGCTGAACAATATCACTGGATAAGACTACACTGTCAGGAATAGGAGGAATAGGAGCAACTGATGTATTGGACTCAGGCTTGTCTAAATGTAAAAGAGTATTATGCTTGTATTTGCAGTATTTACAATGAGACAATATACATTTGTTAGGAAAGTGACCTGGACGTAAGCAATTAAGACAAACTTTAAATTGTTTTGCTTTTTCGATACGTGTTTCGATGGTAAGATTTCTGAATGTTTCACAGTTAAATAAAAAATGATTTTCTTTACACATCGGACACTTTATTGGTATTTTAATTTGATTGCTTTGATTTGTTTTACTTATAAGGAAATTTTTTGATTTTTCAGAATCTATTTTATTTTTATTTACCTTGCTTTCTTCAATAGTCTCCAACAAGTCAGCCCTGTTGCTAAGAAAAGTACAAAACTGTGATAAGGTAGGAGGTTCTGATAAAGTGTTACGATATTCCTCCCAATGGCGACTTGTAACATTATCCAACTTATTGGTCATCATATATATAATTAAAGTGTCCCAATGTTCGGTTGGTTGTTTTAAAGTGGTGAGTGCACGGATGTTTTTGTTAGTGACATCTATAAGATATCGAATAGCTTTACTAGATTCCTTATGAATGGACTCAGCATTAAATAAGGCTTGTACGTGGTTATTAACAAGGAGACGATTGTTGTTATATCTTTCACACAATAATTTCCACGCTGATTCGTAATTATCGCTAGTGAAATTAATGTTTTTAATAATTAAAGCCGCACTCCCCTGCAGAAAAGCACGTAAGTAATGAAATTTTCTTATATTGTCTAGTGTTCATTGTGGTGTATCATAGACAGGAATGTGTCCCTACACTCGAGCCAGTGCTGATAGTCGCCTTTAAAATGAGGTGGATCAATTTTTGGTAAGTGAAAGGTCGTGTGATGTTTGCATGTCCCACCTGAATTTGCGTTGAGGGAACTTGATTCGAACCCGGGACATCCGTGCTCCCGACCGCCGAGCTGACTAGTCGCCGTAGTAAGTAAAGTTCTTGCTGTGGACACCAACAGGTAGTATTGATTTACTTTTGTTACTTACTTTTGTATTTATTGATGACAACTGCTAGCGGTCGGCAAACACATCATCCGAGGCCTCCGAAGCCACCTCCAACTCAGTATGTAACGTATCAAACTCAAGGAATAAAGATTCAAATCTACTAAGACGTAATTCAAGCTCAGTTGTATGTAAAGCACTTAACTTATCATAAGTTTTAGCATTATTTAGGTAACTTTCAAATTGAGTAAGCTTGGACTTCATAGAACTGCGTCTTTTCTTAAGGTCTTTAATACTTGTAATAATTCGAGCTTGTTCTCGTGCTTCAGACATTATGATGGTAGATCGAAAAAAAATTAACAAAATGTATTTACAGAAATAATTCGCAAATAATGATTAAAATGAAGTAATAACGTAATAAGTAAAGCGAAGCTAATAATCGTTTTACATTGCTATATAATATGTGTATATCGATAAATAAGAGGACAATAGCGAAACAGAAGCGCTGAGCGAAACCGGTTTTGAAGCGATATCACTTGCTCGGTTAAATTTTAACTAGCGTATAAGAATAAAAATAAATCGATAAAGCGAAAACAGCAATTAATGTATCTATTTTATATTTATATTTTATTATATGACCGCAATTGTTTGCTCAAGTATTAGCGAAATGATACGGTGAATGATATTTAAATGAAATTTAAAAGCAAAATAAATCATAAAAGAATAATAGGAAAAGAAAGGAAAATAATTGGAACGAACTCACAAATGTCTATCCGTCCGTAATATGTACGATGTACTTCCGATGACTTCGGTTGACCTTGTATCTAGAACCGACCGTTGAAGCTATTCTCGACTTGATTGAAGAAATTAGTCTTCTAGAGGTATCCTTGACGAGGCGATGCTGACGATAACGATTCCTCGTAGGTATCTTCTGCGTTGAAAGCTTTTTCCTATCGAAGGACCCCATATATATAAATATATATATATATGCGTAACCTCTCTAAAACTGTTTACAAAATTCAATTACCGTTTATAGTTACTTAAAACGGTAATTATAAGCATTGATTTAAAATCGTTTGTGGTTCGGTGCTAAAGAATCAAAGGTGATAGTTCAAATGCTCTCAAAGAGCTATTGCCTTTAATGAATTTCCTTCGTCTGTACTTACTTAAGGGGATTTACAAGAAAATATTATAGCTCCAGTAACATAATACAAAACTTAAGTGATATAATTACGTACTGTGTTTATATTTATATTCTTTTATATGTATGTACAAAGATATAATATTATACTGCTCAATATATCATATCTTTTGTACGTTTTAAATTCATTTCTGTTAATAGTTTATGTAAGATATTAAGTGTGTATGAAGTGTGTGTATATATGTTGCCAGTCAAATCCGATTTCAGGCCAAACTAGTTTATCGTAGGCCAAAGCGGTTCATCCTAAGTGTGGCAGAATATACTAGCTCAGCTCAAGATAATCTAGTTTGGCCTAACTACTTTGATTGAATCGTCGCAAGTAACAATGTATTAAACACGTTGGAACCTGTTAATGCGGGGATTCCTATCCCATGCCCTAGCGAGAAATCAGGTATGTTTTTGCACTTTTAAGAGGCGTGATATGGGAGACACCACAACACGCTCGCTCGGCTCGTGCGTTGTGGTCAACATACTAACCTATTCTAACCTACCCAAGAATGCCTTTTAATTTTAAGCATAATTTACTTGAACAATAATTCAAAATCAGTTCGGCCTAGGCCAAACTAGTTAAGCCTATTATATAGTTAAGTATCTAGACCAAACGAAATTGTTCTAGGCTAAACTAGTATATCCTGACACACTTAGGATGAACCGATTTGGCCTAGGACAAACTAGTTTGGCCTGAAATTGGATTTGGCCGGTAACATAATAATGAAGTAAGCAGTAAGCATAACAACACTGCTTAATTCAAAATAAAACGTTTTCCAGCAGACAATCAATTTTAACATTGAAATTTTTGCATGTGATTAAATTTCTTTTTTCTGAATAACTCGTTAGTGCGCCATAAATATATTTGTAACGCTACGCCATTTCTATTTGGAACAAAAAGAGAATCTGATGCGATAAAATAACAACTCGGTAACTTGGTAACACATCTAGCTATAAGTATTTGTGCTAACAGATGGCAAAACGTAAACAAATAGTGATAGATTGGTAGCCCTTCTCCTATATACATTTCTTGTAAGACTTATTCCTTACAAGTCGTGTTTTTTGGATGGCTTTTATCTTTCCGAGATCGAGACTTGTAAAATTAAGTAACAGTTACAAAAAAAAAAAAAAATACGAATGCGGTCCGGGGACCTCCGTTAGGAACTAAGGTCCTCAGCTGTAGTTTCCATTTCCCAAAATCTAATAACAATAATGAGACTAATGAAATTAACGTAAAACAAAAACAAAAAATAAAAATTTCGATACTCGTACGCACGAATCTATGTATAGAGCTAACGAAGCTAGCGCTGGCCGACGCGCGGGTCGCGCCCCACGTAACGCTTTTTCCCTACATGACGATTTCTACCAACTCAGACCTCCCGCAAGCTGCTTTAAAGAATTTCGTTCCATAAAAATATTTAAAGAATGTGCCAGTCGCTTTTCTTCCGCAGGCTACAAATTGCAGGATACAAATCTACATAATATATCATCTATGTATACTATCTATATCAATATTGTGAAGAGGTAAAATTTGTTTGTATGTAATGGATAAACTCAAAAACTACTTAATCGATTTCAAAAATTCATTCACCTATAAAAAGCTACATTATCAACAAGTAACATGGGCTGTATTTTATTTTCAAAAAACTTCTACCCGTGCGAAGCCGGGGCGAGTCGCTAGTTCCCATTATAAAATATTCGTGATTGATGTTTATTGGTGAAGCTGAATTACATACATTGATTTACATTTTAACATTTCAGAGTATGCAGTAAGACCCACGGAGCCCTCGACTAAGATAGACACAATAACTTCACAGCGACAAGTCAATCACGTGACTTGTATTTAACAGATTATATTGGTATTTAATGGAAATACTTTAAAGAATGCAAAGTTAAAAAAGGAGACTATTGAATAATTTATCACTAACACCTATTTGATATTTGGTTGAAGTAGATTGAGAGACACAAGTGATGAAACCGAATACCTGTACTGCGTTATATAGTACTATATTACGCAGCGGCCCAAAACCCAAATAGGGCGTTGTTTGACGTTTCAATAGCATTAGTTTGTTGTTATCTGTCTAACAGCGTCGGTACCGACATATTGTGAATGTATGTCCGTAACTTGAGGAAGTGCGACACAGACATGGAAATGCGTAGACAAGTAACTTCTCTTATTTTATTATCAACCTCTCGTCATTGAAGCGATGTTACTACGATAAATGGATATTTGGTTATTTTATGAAAAATAATAATAATACTCCAGACAATTACACAGATTATGTGACCCCAAACTAAGCAGTAAGCTTGTACTATGGGTACCACACAACGAACTCTGGGGGAGTTCCCGGTAACACCCAGACTCCAAGCCAATTTCTAAAAGTTCGTTTCCTAAATTGACCTGACCGGGGATCGAACCCGGGACCCTAGGTTATATGTATGAAATAATTCCCGATAACAATATATATATATGAAATAACTCCAGTTTTTATATATTTATGTGCCACCAAATGCTATTTGAAATAGTTGTAAAGCGTATAGGTACTTAGTTACACGTTAAGTACGATATAAAATTATTAATTTGTTATGTATTATATTGTATTTTCTTTACTTTATTGCCTTTTTCACATTATGGCAACAATATTGTATTTCTTCAGACCTACAAAAGATAAAACGTGTTCTTCAAATGTATTCTCTGCTATCGACAAATCGAATAAGGATCGAGGTTTGATGTTTGAAATTTATTCATAGATAAAGATTTCTACGATCCTGAAGGTTCAACCGAGTTAAAATAATAGACGAACCAATTTTAATTCACAATTCAAGGATAAACAGTGGAGAGAATATGGCATGCCAGAATGAATATAATAGAGTAACGGCGCCAGGCGTTGAGCATTTGACTAAAACATAGTTAAGAAATACTGCAGTATTTTCGCTCACAGTGACGTAATGTATTACGTAATGTATGTTATAATTTGACGTGATTTAACAAAAACTTATCAACCCCCAACTAGAGAATGAATGAGTTAAGTATGTATTGCAAAGACAACATTATAATAATAATACTCCAGACAATTTCACAAATTGTGTAACCCCAAACTAAGTAGTGAGTTTGTACTATGGGTACAACACAATGAGCTCTGGGGGAGCTCCCAGTAACACCCAGACTCCAAGCCGATTTACAAAAGTTCGTTTCCTAAACTGACGTGATTGGGAATCGAAACCGGGACCCCGGCTTGGAAGGCTGATGCTCTGCCACTGCGCTAAAGGGCCAGTTATTATCCCTACTGTATTTTTTAGTATTTAGTTAACCATTTCATTCTGTATATACAATTTAAGCTATATTATTAAGTATAAACCAAGGTTTATACGTTTTTTTTAATCTAATGTAGAGCAGAACGGTTTTGCGAAACTACGTTAATTTTAATGAGGTAAATAAATGAGGTAAAGTGATACAATAGAATAAAAACCATAAAATTATGAGATTTCGCTCCCAAAAAAAATATAAATGTTAATTTGTCCAAATCTTAAATTTCCGAAAAGTAGGTATTCATCAATTGCTTTAAAAATTTTGACGTGATGTTGCATTATTTTATGAACCTAAAAGTAATATACTGACTCAACCACAGCAATATATGGCCGAACGGTGGTCGTATACAGCTAATTATTTGATATGTTTCAATTTACATGAGGTGAAGAGAAAAAAATAAAGAATGTGCCTGCTGCTTGCTTTCTACACATAGGTTGTAAGTCGACCAAGAGATATGACTTATTATCCTTTTAGTATGCAGGACATATAAAGATAATAACTTATAAGTTAGTATATCAGCTAGCCAATTACTAATGGTTTCGCTTCACCCTCATCCGTATAAATACTTATTTATGTACCTATTACTCGGTGTGACAATAACGTCACAGTCTGACTTTATCGCACTTTGATGCTCTGTCCGTTTTCAAAATGGTGGAAAATTTGTAAGTTAAATTAATTACGAACTTCTAATTTTTTTAATTCATAAAATAATAAATATATTTTGACAAAAAGTACATACATATGTTAATATTTACAAACTTAAAACTACACATTATCTTAAATAATAAACTTCCTCAAAGTTACCGCTTAGAAAGCTGTCATTGCTCAAGGTACCCAGCAGACTGGCAGCATTGCCTCTTTGAATAGCCAAACTGATTCGTTGGCGGAAGAAGCTGCCAGCCCGGCGGTCTCCCGAAGCCTCGACCATTCCCTTACAAATATCAGTAACCAGTCGATGGGCTTCGGGGCCCCAGGGACCCAAAGTTTCGACTCAAAGGGCGTAAATATGAAACTCTCAGAGAGAGTCGCATACTTACGAGCTTCTTATTTTATTATAAATTGAGGAAGCGTGCTCAACGCGACCTCTGCCAGCCCTTTTAAGGATTGCAATTCCTCTCCTGTGCACACCACGCGGGACAACGTAGATATGTCCAGCGGTTTGTTGCATCAAGACCTGGAAACTGCAATACGCGACCACTAAGAATGAATATGAAAGGATAGTTTCTGGTAAGGTTGATGATATATTGGAAATGATAAGCGAGGATGTTGAAGAATGTTGGCAGAACCTTAGAGACTATGATCGAGGCTGCGAAACAAGTGTATGGAACAAATAAGGTTGGAAACATTAAAAAGCGAGATGTGTGGTGGGATGATGCGATGAAGAAGTCTGTACAAGAAGAAGAAAGCATGGCGAGACTACCTTGCTACTAAAAATAACTGTGGTATGAAGAATTTAATCAAAGACAGATATAAGCTGCAGAAAGCAGAAACGAAGGCACGAAGGCTGAAAGAGAAGCGTGAAAGGTGTAGGGTGTTAGACGAAAATAAGATGTCGGACAACTTCGGTGGAAAATTCTAAATTATATCGGAAAGAAGTACGTAAGTACCGAAGTCGTCCGGCACCATGCAGAATGAATAAAGTCGAAAGAAAACCACCTGTTACTAATGAAAAAGATGTTCTGCAGCGATGGAGTGAATACTATGGAGAACCCGTATATGCCCGAAATCGAGTGAAAGTATGATAAATGCAGTAGAAATGTGATCTCTTAGAAATATGTGCGGCGTCACTCTTGCGGATAGTATAAGCAATGAAGTGATATCCAGTATGACAGGATTGCACGACAGTATTATTATAAAAATGAAGAAAGGAATGCTAAGATGGTTCGGTCACATAAAAAGAATGAGTAATGAAAGACTGACGAAGAAAATCTACAGAGCGAATCCGAGTGGTAAAAGAAGCCAAGGCCAAGGCTGACTTGTGAAGATCAAGTAGCCAGAGTGTTGGCCAACGGAAGTGTCAAAAGCACTCGCAAACTTAGGCGAAAATGTGTGAGGAGAATTATGAGATTTGAGGAGGCTAAGGAAGTATATAAGGACTGTGACGCTTGGCGCACCGTCGTCTCTGACTACCCCGTTGGGGATACAGCGTGAAGATATGCATGTATGTATGTTATGTTTTTGTATTCATTTAATGCAAAGACCGCGAAGCTTGGCGCTCCGTCTTCTCTGACTACCCCATTTGGGATACAGCGTGAAGTTATGTATGTATGTATAAAAGACAAAGCAGTTCACGTACTGTATTATTTTCGTCTTGTTAATAATAGCAGTGGTATATGACTGCCCGTAAGCAACACCCTAGGGATGTTGCCACGATAATGGAATATTACTGATGCACCGATAAATAATTATTTTGGCCATTGTTATTTTAACTTCCTATTTAACACGTATTGGGTTATCTCCTTCTTCACATCTATTATTATTTTAATGTTAAGGGCCGTCCAATTTTAATAATTCAATTAACATTTTGAACCTCAATTTTAATGTTTCATTTTTATGGACATACACAGGTACATTATTAAGAATACTATGAATTTTTACGACGAACATGAAAATAAACACTTAAAAAATATTCAGTAAAATATTGACCCAAAATTCACATTAGGTAAAATTTAATTTGATTCGCGTTTTTTATCAAGTTTGTTGAATAATAATAGGTATTCATAGTTCTTATTTAATTAGGTACCTGTTTTTTACATATAATTCAAAGGTTAAGTCGATAATCGAAGTTAAACAGCGGATAGTGTGATCAGCCATTTTATGGATGACTGCTTTAATAGTTTGCTATCTCGAGCATTTCCGTGCTGACATTAGCTTAATGGTGAATAAAATATAAATTCAATAAATATAATAAATATTTATTGAATATATATATTATATATATATACATAGTATAAAATTCTTTAGTTTAAGATTGCACGTTTAATATCCCGTTATTGACATCGACATCTTACTTAGTTCAGCACTAGGTGAATACAGTCATATCGCATGTCCAGTACTGCACCGCCCACGGTGGAGTTCGCGATGGATACTAAATCCATCTCTATCAAACAAAACATACATAGGCTACTCGTAACGAACAAAATTGAACTTTAGGGATATAGCGGTAAACATAATTTTAAAACAAAAAACCTATCTTAGACCCGTGAATATGTAGTAAGGTTAGTACAAAAATATAAAACAATTGTGCAAGCGAACGGGCAGTACACGACTCTACTTACAATGGCGCTGACCTCCGCATCCCTGACAATGACGGTGGTTCGAGGAAATTCTGCAGTAGCATGAATATTTATGTATCGTATTATTTTGCATAACGAGAATACGACGTAAATATATATAGTGCACTCTAGTTGTGCTTTAATATTCCAAATGAATTACCTTTCATTTCACTCCTCATTCATCAATTGTTTAAAATTCGTTTTTAAACTTTAACTAAACCGTATCAATAGCAGCGTTTGTACATTGAAGATGTTTTGAAAAAATTTCTGTGGCAGACAAACAGACAGACAGACATCGGGCTAATTCCATAAGTGTTTTATTCATTTTTCCAAATATGGAACGGAAGCTGAAAATGATTCGAATAATTACTATTTTTTAAGCGTCTCTAAATCTAAAGCAACACTTTTAGAATGTTTCTCTGTTAGTTCAGGTTTCATAATTTTAATTCAGTACTAATAGACTTGTTTGATAAACTTATTTATTAGAAAACTGTGGAAATAAGTGTTAAGTTTGTGAAAGTTGCAAGCTTTAATGTTATAAATAACAAGAGCTACTGCTAGTTATTTATAACATTCCTTTATAAAATATAAATAATATTTAGATGGAATTCGAAAAAATAACACCTGAGTTACAATAATAAAAAAAATACTTTACCTAATAAAACATAACTTTATTTAATTAAAATATAACAGTAATAAAGCCAGAGAGGACAGAGCGCCAAGCATCGCGGTACTTACTTACTTCTTTCGCCTCCTCATTCGACTACTAAAAATCCGTTGAATTATCTACTCGTATTAATGTACAAAATGTAGAGCGTTGTTAAGCGAATTTTAGGATTCAAGTCCTGTTCGTCCTGTCATATATACATACATACATATATATATATATATATAGTATCTTATATTATATATATATATACAATCAACAATCGAGTCCATCTTCGATGGATTGACCAAGAAGTGTTTCGATTATTTCAAATAGATGACCGTCTGTAACCGACGATAAAAATTTTTTATCATCTCTGAAACCTTAAAGTCGTCATGTAACCGTAAACCGTAAAAAAACCATTGACTGCGTTTTCCATTTGCAGACGAAAACACCCCGTCAGTAAGTTGTCTTTGTGTTCGATGTCAGTTATCTTCTTGCGATGTCGTTGCTCGGGAATTGTTTCCATCTACTAATCACAATTTGGATTGTGATTCATATTGATATGGTTTCAAATTTATATACGCAAATAGTTTTAAATTCAACTTGTACATACTCATTCGAGATAATAGACACGCGTAGAATATATAATACCTCGTACATTTCAATATAACGCTTCTGCATTTTGTTACGTTACGTTTAGACACGGGTGGAGGACGGTCAAAGCTTCGGGCACTACCATAAATTACACTCAACTTGCGTTCAGCATCTGAACTGTGGTCCATTAACCACACAGCGATCCTCGCGTGACTGCACACATTTGTAAAGTACAACAACATCGCAGATAATTCTAAATAGGGTCTTTCCTCCATTCTATTGTAGGCGTAAGTTTAAGTGGTGCTGTTACTATGGATTATTTAATTGTATTAGAATTAATCCAATTTAGCGAGAATTTTGTTTTCGATGAAAATATACAATAGAAAATTTTGAATATGATGTTTTTTAGTTTTCATTAAGGACAATGTTACTAAGAAGGATACGCATCTTTTTATCAAATGGTGCAAACTAAAAGAATAGTGTTGTTGCAGTGTACGTATGTTTGATTCCTTTGTCTGCTTATAGCCTTAGTGACCCAATTAATTTTGACAAAAAATGTATTATATTCGTCTAATGCATTTGCAATATTAAATAAAAATTAAATAATTGAAAAAATGTACATATTTTCATAATAGATTTTATTAATTTATTATGAAAAATGTACCTATTTATTATTATTGGACCAATCAAATTAAGAACTTATTATTGGTCCGTTTTAAACTACGTCAGGGTGAGTTTTGCTGGGATTTTATGGGGAAGAGTTGGACGTTTATTTTAATTATTCGCAAATTGCTTCTAGTGGATATTGTGATGTAAAATTGTATCTACACTATAGTGCAATATGTGGAATTGTTAAAATAAATGCTTAATTAGTAGTGTAATGTTGAGATTTTTTTTGAGGCTTAATCTGCCTTGGCGGATCTTACCAGAAAGACAGCCTCAATACATTTGCCACCAGAAATTTCAAGAAACATTAAATTGTATTTATAAAATTCAAATGTAATATAATGTTAATTTTAATGAAAAACATGTCAGGGTATTCCCTCCAGTTCGTCGCGAGACGTTCATATGGGTATGTTAAGCTCAGAACTTAGTTTGGGCCTATAAAATTGGTATATTTGTCTGGACATTGTTGAAAGTTTAAAGAAATATTTATGATTACATTCTAAACAGCTAAATCTTTCAGATTTTTAAGAAATATCGCAATATCTTATCTATTTTTAGTATAAACTTCCTCGAATCGGCATGTCCTTGTATCGGAAGATAGTATTCGAAAACCGTCTCTTAAAGGTCTTTTTTTACTTTTGTTCAAATATTCATGTAAATAAAAATGGATTTTTGTATAATGTAATCGTTAAACTCCAACACCGTTTAACCGATCACCATGAAAATCGGCATGTATATATATATTTTCATGTCAAAGATGTTTTTGCTATCCTTTTTTTTTTGTAAATTGCCACCGCGCGGACGAAATCGCGGGCGAAAACTAGTTTTTCATAAAAATAATAAAACATAGATTATCTCGCGTATCAAACAATATAAAGTGCCTACAGAATATTTCCCACGCAAGGCTATAAATGAATAAAGCTCAGCTCAGTCTCAGTAACGTTTTTATTATATACTCCGATTAGCTATCGCTCTAACGATACGGCTAAAGTGCTCAATCATAACATAACACAATGAAAACACCATAACGCTCGCACTATTACGTAGGTTGTATTATTATACTTCAATGCATTATAGTGTTCGTATTATCTTTTTACGTACTGCTTTTGGTTTCAAAAGAACTTCAGTTTTACAATTAAAATTAATTCAATATAATATTTAAAAGTTATGCAATGAATCTATTAGACAATCAAACATTTTATTCTAGAGTACTAGAATAACATAAAAAATAAATACAATATAATTTATCATCTGATTTTCATACAAAGAATAATAATATTAAATAATAACTATTCCTCGTATTTACACCAATTATGTTATCCCAGTAACTTTGAGACTCCGAATCAATTTAGAAATTGACCTTAAAAGGATTTGAAGCCGGAATCCGGTTTAAGAAGGTAAAAACACTATCACCGCGCCAAGGGATATATGAATTAATATTTCTATGTAACGTTGGTAACGTTACACAAACGTCAGACCAAATATTTGATCTGTAACACAAACTTGTTCCAAATTCTTAGTACATAGTATTTGCATGTTTACCTGTAATAATATAATGGAAGCAAAAAGTCATTCCTTTATATGTGTATTTGCCTCGACAAAGGAACACTTGGTGTTGTGAAGATTTGGATCTAAATGTCCTGCCAATTCGTTAAAACTCTTGCCCGCTCGCAACAAAAATATCTTATTTTTAACAGACTTCCAAAAACAGGAGGAGGTTCTCAATTCAGTTGTGCTTTTTTTTATGTTTGTCATAACTCCGTCATTTATAAACCGATTTGGTAATTTTTTTTGTTTGAAATGATACACTTCCAAATTGGTCCCATTGAAGTTTTACTGATATTGAAGCTTTGGATTCGAAGATACACCAAATACCGCAACCTGGTTATAACCTTTATTCATTTATATTGATGATGATTCTCTTGTATGTCATTTGTTAACTATCGTTATCCCCACATGGTATAATGGTAGTGGGAGAAGGTATAAATTGCCTGTGATACAATAATCTCATTCAGTAGAGTCAGTTTTGTGGGGGACAGATAATACGGCTGGTGGCTATCGTCTTCGGATTGTAAGAATACTGCTAGAGTATAATTATGATGTTACCTTTACAGTGCTCTTTTATAACTTATTGATATGATATTGATGATATTGATATTGATAATGGGTAACTAATAAATAATAATATAATGTTCGATCTGTTCGCATCTTTAATTGTGAATGCCAACGGTTTATGCTCTTCAATAGAATGGAAATTAACACACCGTGCTCCAGAATTAGTAAAGAAATTAATTGTAGACCTGCCCTAGATATTTATTGAAGCTAGTCACTCAAAAAGGAGAAAAAATAAATTTACAAAAAATTTAAGCGACTTCAAAAAAACACTGAAAAGTATGAAATTACTATCTTTTACTAGTCAAAACTTAAGTGCGATGTGCGACAACAGAAAGTATATTAATTTAGTAGACTTGGCACCAACTTCAGTGTTTGTCAAATTTAATTATATGGGTATTTGTATCCTATTTATAAAGTTATTTTTGTACATAAGTTTTGATTAGTAAAGGACAGTTATTGAAGTCGGCTTAATTTTTTAGTACTTTATGAAAGTGGTTGGCCCATAAATCAGTTGTTTCTATCGAAATAGTTTACCATTTGCTGCTATTGTAAGTGAGAATATTGAAACCCAAGAATGTAATGGAATTTTGTGCACCAACTAAAGTAAGTGTACACCGCGTAAGATATATTTCTTCCGAGATACGTTGTCGTAGCACTCCGTGGCTGCAGGGAGGGCTTTGTCGCTGCCCCCTAAGTAGTGCTTAAGCATAGAGCGAGAGGGGGTGCCGTGCTTTCCGAAGGAAATCCCGCTGGGTTATCACGTAAGCTGCGCCGCAGTCGCACGATGATTGTTTTAAATTGGTAATTACGGTTTCATGCGGTAAAATGACTTTTTGCAGCTTAAATATAGGCTCGCTAGTAGTAGTTTTAGTACACACATACATATCTTCACACTGTGTCCCTAACGGGGTAGTCAGAGCGGACTGAGCGCTAAGCGTCGCGGTCTTTATTTCACTTCCTCAAATCTCATCATTCTCCGCACACACTTACGCCTAGGTACGCGAGTGCTTTTGACATTTCCGTCGGCTATCACTCTGGTTATTTGATCTTCAGAAGTCAGCATTGGCTTCCTTGGCTTCTTTTACCACTCGCTTTCGCTCTGCAAATTTTATTCATTGTCTTTCATCACTCAGTCTTTCTGTGTGCCCGAACCATCTAATCATTCCTTTCTTTATTTTTACAATAAACCTGTCGTGCAACCGTGTTACTGCGTATCTCTTCATTCCTTATTTTGTCACTCATGCGGGTGACACCGCACATATTTATAAGAGATCGCATTTGTACTGCATTTATTTCACTCGATTTCGGGCATATCCAAGCCTAATTATCGTACAATAAAGTAGTAACCAACACCGCATTATGTTAGTTTTTAATTCACTAATTAATCAACAGAGGCAGCAATAGCGATTTGCGACATTAAATCGTGCTCGATTTAACTACATGTCGCTAGATGTCGCGGTCGATCTGACTACAGTTACGCCATAAGGTAGCCGGCGCCCATTGACGATGCGCCGAAGACGACCGCCGCAATTATAGCGGGTAAAAGCCCCACATATTACTCTTACTTCCAGGGGTCTGGGCACCTGTGTTCAGATTTCCCCTGCGTTACTAAAGCAAAAGAGTAATTCAATGTAACAGATGTTACAAGTCATATTCTTTTGATTAATAATTTTTAGTATTCCTTTCCACGATTGGTATAAAGAAACACGAAATCCACGCAGTCTTTTCGTCTGTCTATTACGATTTTTTTTCTTGGAGACTATTTGATATAAGTAGCTGAAATTTAGAAGCTATAGTAGCGGGCCAAAAACAGACGTTAATTCAAAAAATCAACTTTTTACTTTTGGAAGTTAATATTAGAATCTTAAAAATTTAAAAATTGGAAACAATTTTTGTTTCGTGGTCATCGTGTGATGTGCTCTTTAAACCGTTAACTTAAAAAATAATACATAATACATTACTTTAAGTTACCTGTTTTTCACACTGTTTCGAACATAAGTGTCAAAATTACTGTTCAGCACCTTATCTCCAAAAGTATTATAACTGTACCTACCGGTCTGCACCACTCAGAAAAATTTTTAAAAATTATAAACAGTGTAATATGTAAGTAAGACATTTGTAATAGACACTTTTTTTTTTAAAAAGAGAGTTCCAAGAAAAGCTTGTTTTACGGTTGGAAATATTTTTTAAATAAAGAAATAATTTTATGACAAACTTCGTTTAGCGGTTGGCGGTTGGTATAAATAACAATTGACAGTATCTACGGAACGCTAGTTACGCAAATACGACTTGCAATTGGGCAATTTTTATTTATAACAGTATAGTACTGTTTTCAAAAAACGTTTGAAGATGTTTTTTGTCTTTACGATATATCGCCTTTAACACTTAATCACAATAAATGATTAAGACATCATTGTGAAGATTACCTTTCTCACTAATGATGAAAAATAAACAAATAACTGAAAAAGAATGTTTTCGTAAATAAAACTTATTTTTTTTCATCCATTTGCCATCAGCGCCGTCTGTTGACAATTTGTTAACGAACATGCATGACAGCTGTGTTGGTTAGTGACTAATCACGATACTTTACGCTAGAGACGAATTAATCTGTAACGATCTGACGTGTAAATCCAAAACACTATCTCACAAAACTTGAATTCGAGATAAAAGATGTTTAAGTTTTTATAAGTTTTTTGCTGCTTTGGATATTAGTTTATTATTAATAACTGTGTGTTAAACTTATGTGATAGATAATTTTATTTTCTATTCAGCTATATATATTTTATTGGAAATACACACTTTATTATGAAGATATTACAATAAACTTGTATTATCAGGACACGCTTTAAGGATTTGTTCGAACGTTGTCATGACAAGAAACTGTAATTCAAAATGTAGTGTATTGGAATGACTAAACAATTATGAATTTTAGCTACCATAACAATTTATTATACTTAAATTCCGCGTATAAACTGTAGTATTATTTTTAAAGGCCATATATTGATATCATTTGGATATGCCATTTTAGTATAACTGTGCAATGTAATCGTATCGAGTCCCATACTTTTGCATATTTTCTTAATGTTTTGCACAATGTCATTGAAATCGTATACCTCGCTTGAAGATATGCTCTTTTGCGAAAGCAGTCTGTGGAACGAATATGATTGAGAATAGTAAAAGGCGTAATATGCGGTGGGATAGCAAGGTGAAAGAGTCTGTGTACAAAGAACAAGAAAGCACGAGACTGTTTTGCTGCCAAAAATAGCCGTAGTATGAAGGATTTGATAAAAGAGAGATATAAGCTGCAGAAACGAAGGCACTGGTGAAAGAAAACTTGAAAGATGTAGGGTGTTAGATAAAAACAAGATATCAGAAAACTTCGAGGAAAATTCCAAATTATTTTGGAGGGAAATACGTAACTACCGAAGCGGTCCGACACATTGCAGAATAAATAAAGTGCATTCGAAAGAAAATCATCTGATAACAGATAAAAAGATGTTCTGCAGCGATGGAATGATCATTGGAGAACTCTATGAGAGTGACGACTCTGTCTCTGACACTGAGAGCGATCCGAACGAATCGCCTCACTCGGGTAAGGAACTAGAAGAAGTTATTAGTATAAAAGAAATTGAGAAAGCGATAAGAAGTCTGAAATATGGAAAGACTGCGGGTAATGATGCGATTACTGCTGAGATGATCAAGTATGGTGGTCCAAGGGTCTATGAACTATGTAATCTTTGCTGGGAGAAGAGAGAGGTTTCGGAGGACTGGCCGACCGTAGTCAGAGTGTCTCTTTATAAAGAGAAAGGTTTCCATTTGGACTGCGGTGCTATAGGGCCATCAGCTTGGTCAGCTTAGCAAATAAAGTCTATACCAAGGTATTGACAGAACATATGAAAAGCATTTCTAAAAGATATTTCCGGAAGGCACAAGGTGGTTTTAGAAATGGTAAGGGTTAATGGATCAGATTTTCTCGTTCCGCGGTATCGTGGTAAAGTTTCTGGTCATAGGTCGGAAAGTTTTCTGCGTTTTCGTGGATCTTGAAAAAGCATTAGCTAGAATAGTGTGAGAGAAATTATGGCGTCTTCTGCCTAAATGTGGCTTGAAGAGCCATTATATCGAGGCTACAGAGCTTGTGTAAGGATAGATGGTGATTGTCGCCCTGGTTTGAGGTCTTTCCAGGCATCAGACAGGGCTGCGTAATGTCGGCCTGGCTATTCGCGCTGTATTTGGACAGTTGTCTCCAGGCATTGAGTGGTAAACTGCCTTTTGTAAGCTTACTTTGCTTCTGATGGTGCTTATAGCACAAGCACACAACATTTCATATATATTTTATTAATCATAAATATAGTTATTATAAATAGTTCTTGGAGCGGACTACAAATTACTGCTAAAAGTTCGGTGTGAATATGTGCTGAATTCTTACAATGTTTAGCAATCATCCTCCCAAAATTTCAATCTTGTTAATTTCGCTTGTCTACGAAGCATTGTCAAGAAATTCCAAGAGATCAAACTGTGTCAGATAACTAGCACCGGATTAGATTTTGAACGAAACGATTTCCGCAAAGTAACATGCTAAGTTGCTTAGGAATTATATCTCTTTGGAAACGCGTTCATTTGACGCATGTTTAACTTAAACACTGTATCTAGTAACTGCCATCGACGCTGTTAAAACAAGACACTGCAACTAAAGTGTTTCACAGTCTAATGTCCTACGGCCTTCTGCTGTGGGGACCAGCGGCGCATATTAAATCCATTTTTATTTTACAAAAAAGAGCAATACGTGCCATCTACAGTATGAATGCACGAGAATCAGTTAAAAATCGTTTTAAAGACATTGATGTCCTCACCTCTTGGCCTTATACATCTTTGAAATTATTATATACACGAGGAATAATATATATTTATCTGTTTAACAAGAAAGGCGATATTAATGAAATGGAAACCCAAGGTCTTGATAAATTGGTTATTCCAAAATTTAAATTACATAAGTCAAATGTTTCATTTTTGGGTAACTGCGTTCGTTTTCATTATAAAGTTTCTCAAGAAGTCACTAAATTGACAGAAAACAAATTTAGATTAGTTATAAAACGTACTCGTACATTGATTAGACAATCATATTATAAAATGAACGATTTCGTTGAAGATAAAACAATAGTCTAGAAATGATTTTCTCTACGCATGCATTTACTGGCTCTCTGAATATTGTATTTTAATAAACTTTTTGTAGAATGGTGTTGATTAAAATTATACCTGGCTGAGTTTCTTGTCGGTTCTTCTCAGTATCCAGGTTTTTTTTCTCTTCTCTTTGAACCGAACTAAAGCAGATTTGACGTTCAAAAATACCTTGTAATTGGGTTTACTTGAATAAATTGATTTAACTTTGACTTTGAAAGTAGTAGTGTTTTGACGTGTCAGTTCCATAAATTGTTTCGATACAGTATTTTTGTATTTGTAATAACTCCGTTTAGAACAAAAAATTCTGAATAATAAAATTATAGGCATGTGAAACACAGTAAGGGAAACTTCATAAGCACTATATCTTGAATTACAGTGTATTGGATTTACACGTCAGCGATATTGTGTGAAATATTCACACGAATCTAAATCTAAAATTACTAAGATACAAATAATACGTACCTATATCTGTCCATATACATAAAACCGTCAAAGTTTGAATAAACTAATGTCTGATAACATTTTTTTTAACATTGTCAATAATTATATCTACTGTATACAACATTACATACATACAAAAAAATTACAAATGAATCACAAGGATCTGAGTAATCAGCCTCGTCTGCACTGGATACCTTTCGCTTAAAACAGCGGTACTCAAAATGCCGCACGCGGGCTGCAAGAGGCCTATCAATATTTCGCCAGCGTACCCGTAAAAGCAGCCAAAAAACTTAACAGGTCGTAGGATTTCATGTTGTTTGCTTTTTTAACCCTTAACCCTTAACTCTGGCACCCAACCAGCGCCACCTCGCAACGGGTGTTTAGCCGTGACTAGCCGTCCGACGCAATGGAAAATTGACGCTTGACGGTCCAGTAGTAGACGCTACATGGTTAACTAATTGTCAAGAATACCAAACCACTCGTGAACCATTCACGGGCGGCACACAGTCCACTCACGACTGACGCAGTGCAAGTGAGTGGCGGGTTATGATTTGGGACCGAATAGTTCGCTCGCTGTCCCAATGCTCGCCAAGCGTTTTTGTGATACGGATTTGATTTTTTTTTATGTCAGAGGGGGCAAACGAGCAAGCGAGTCGCCTGATGGAAAGTGAGAAGAAACACATGGACCGCAACGTCCATGGAATCACGGGTGCATTGCCAGCCTTTAAAGAAAGAGTAGGCTCGTTTCTTCGAGGTTCTTAAGTCGTAACGGTCCGGGAAAAAATCCTCAGATTCTCCATGATAGATGCAGTAAAATATACTTAGGGACGCAATGTCCCTCCTCAGCGCCAGAGAGTTGAGCCGATCAGATATTAGCGGATCGCAGACAACCCGAACCGCTTTACATTACATACGGTCAGAAGGACTGGATACTGGGGCGCTCCAGTCGTGCGTGCAGCGATGAAATCAAGAGACACAAAAATTTCAATCGGGAAAATGGATACAATTTATCAACAGCGTGGAATACTGTGATTCAAATGACAAAATCTCGTTTATCACATCCGGTTAAGTGTGTGGACACCGTGAGTGAAATATTCGCACCGTGAGTGTTGTGTGTAGATCCTTAATAATTATTTAGAAATATCGGAGGTAAATAATATAGAATCTGCCTCGGACACGAAGTGAAGCTTGCTGCGACAGTTTACTTGACACCACGGTCAATGCAACTCGGCCGAAATGTCAAGCGAAAATAAAAGGTAATCGCGTTAACTTCTCGTATTTTTAGATATTTTATAATGCAACGCGAAAGTTTTAAAGTTTATAAGAATCATTAGTAGCTGAGGCGACATTAAATGGCCACCAAGGAGTTCTTATCTAACGCCTACAGACTTTTTTTTATTAACCTATCTGAAGAGCAAAGTTTTTAATCCATTACCGCAAAATTTATCGGAATTGAAGCAAAGAATAACGAAAGAAATCAACGCGATTCAATGCCGCGTCGTGTGATTGAAAATTTTAGCTCCAGGTTAAATTAGTGTGAAGAAGTTAATGGTGGTCAGTTAAAATAGTTGTTTTCCATAAATAAAAATTTAGTTTTGACTTTTTGATTTGATATTAAAATTATTACAATTAAGCAAATTTTAGTCTTTTTATTTTACATTTTAAAAACGAATTTATTTCTGTGATACCTTTGTATATTTATGTTTTTAACACCAATTTAGAATGTTATATAGAAATGAATTATTGTAAGTTGTGTCGGTGTCGTTGCTGTAAATCGATGAGATCCGTTTGAAGAATACTTCAAAGCATGTTTTACGCTTCAAATACAAGATCATGTGATTTTTTTAGCAGGATATTACTAATTTCAATATTTATAATTTGAATAGCATTCACCTTCGCAGAAAATTCTCTAATTTAGAATGTATCTTCTTTTTGCTATCTCATAATGACAACATTTAACTTTTTAGACAATCACCATATTGAGAATTTGAAAAATTTCAATCTCATGTATACGTTTTTCATCTATTATAATGTCTTATTATAATTAACAGGTATATATCAGGAATTCAAATATTTATAGGCGTATTTTACCCTCTTAATGTAAAAGTACTGTTTCACGTAAAAGTAATGATTGACTGACTGAGGTACAGATATCTATGAGCGTCTTGCTTCTAAAGACACATTAAGCTGCCCAGTCATTAATATATGGCATTAGTCGTTAATTTAAAAACCTTACAATCTGTAATCATTCTGCCTCTTGCATCTTAAACGTGGTACCACAACATGAGGGAGTATAACCCGTTTCCTTTTCACATGATTTGTGATAAAACGTCTGTATTTTGATCCTATTTTGATCTTTGGTAGTGCATTTTTTTGTCTCACGGTTTGTATCCATTGTAACAATAAAATAAACGGGTTTTTACCACGATATTAAATATTTTCCAGTTTCCCGATATTTCGATGCTGTTGCAAGCACCATGATCACGGATTAACTGACGAAACTGCGGGTGGATATTCGAGAGCACATATTTCACTCTCACTCTACTCTCTTTAGCTCGGAGTTGTTAAATTTCACCATCACTAACTCCCGACAGTACACACTCACTATATCGTCACGATTTTTAGTATTCGCGGGCCCTATTGTCCTTAAGCCTATCACTGGATTCCACATATTGGACAATATAAACCCTTCTCCTCGATTGAAGTTCTTGTGCCGAGAGATTTTAATGGCTTCTCTAACCATTCTGGCTCTATAACGGCGTTCCGTTGACAATATTCGTGACTTGTGAAATTCGATCCAGTCATTAGGACCTGCCTCCAGTACAAGTTCTGCAATAGCGGACTTCTGCACGTCACTCTTCATCACCGCTCTAATGTGCTTCTTGATACAGCATGAAATGGAGCGCTTGCTCTGCCCGATGTATACACGACCACAACTACACTCTATCTTATACACACCGAGATTTTCGAAATCATGGTGCTTCCAACAGCATCGAAATATCGGGAAACTTGAAAATATTTAATGTCACGTTAAGAACCCGTTTAATTTATTGTTACGAGTAGGTAAGTTTCTCTAAATAGTATGAAGCAATGTTGCAATCTCTGTTTGTCTGTCTATACGCTTATAACTAAACTTCTCACTGGATTTCACTGAATGAAACCTCATAATATGTTTGATTCATTCACATCTATTGTATAAAAGTAGACAATTATTGACATTTCGTAATCAAATCCCCGTGCGAAGCCGGAGCGCGTTGCTAGTAATTTATAATTTCTGCATACTGTCAGTAAATGCATTAATTGAGCATATTATACGTAAATCAAACGTATAGAGCATGTGTAGTGTCATTGCGCTGGTATTCGACCGATTAGTGGAGTTGTTAAGTTTGAGCAATCAAAAGAAATAGTTTTGCATATTAAAAAAATATTTAAAATATGCCATATGCTTCCAAATATAGTCTAGGTGATGATCTAAAATGCATCTAAAAAGAAACAACTGGAAAAATATGAGAATTACAAACGGAAATAGTTGAAAATCAGAAAAAGAATACGAAAGAAAATCTTAAGAGGAAAGTTCAAGTTTCCAGGGAAAACTCTAATGTTGAACACGATGACTATGACATGATGACATGACTAAGAGGATTAGGTGGTGAAGCAAGAAATAATCGAGACATTGAAAACCATGCATTGAAAAATCATAGGCAAGAAAATTAAGTTATAGATGGACTTTAGTAATAATAACAGGGGAAAAGCAATCGATAGTGATCGTGTTACTTTACGGTAGTAATTAATTACTATGCGGTGTTTCTAATAAGATTGAAGAAGATTTACTTACGCGTATAAAAATAAAACTGAGTTTTGTTATAAAAGATACTTACAGTAAAATCGATATCGATTTTATCGATAGTCGATTATCAATCGACGTCTAACTCTAAGCATGATTTTCTTCATAAAACTCCGTCCACTTAGACTGAGAAGTGGTATGGCCGAATACCTATTTAATGTTGCTCAAAAACTGAATTTTGTGGTCGGAAAGCAACAGTGTTAAAGAAATAATAGTTGTTAATAGATGGCATAATGCTGTAAAATTTAATATTTAAATTACGCTTTTGTTTTGTTTTCATTTGTAGATAAGTTCTGTTATAATATTCTAATAAATTACAACTTCAGTCTTTGTATGCTCTCGGAGTGGAGCTGTGCATTGCCGGCAATCGGATCCGTGTGTTTGCTGTGTAGAAACCACCATCTAACCGCCTTGTGGTTAGTGGATATCCATAATTTATTGGATTCCGTTGCCCACAATTCTGGCTGGTGATATGAACAGCAAGCACACTGCTTGGAATTCGTCAAGGATCTGCCCTAATGGACGCCGCCTTCTTGATGACGCGGAGCGAGAAGGCTATGAGGTCTTGGGCCGGAAGTTCCAACACACTACCCGTACACATCGTCGCATATCCCGGACGTGATAGACCTCATAATTATCCACGGCATCCCATCCCGACCAACAGTCGAAGTATTGGACGACCATGTGATCTCGGACCACCAGCCCGTATTAGTCACCATAGCCAAGCACCCGATTCGAATTCGACCACCCGTCGCCTTTCGCCTTTACGACTGGGAAAGGTTCGGATTTTATATGGACCAGCACCGCCAATCGAAACCCGTCGAAACACCCCAGGACGTTGATATTTTAGCAGATGATATTGCCTCCCGTATGCAGAGTGCTCTTCGCTACGCCACTTGAGACGCTCCAAAAAGTAAGTTTTTCACGCATTTTCCACCCGCGTGAAGAAAATGTTAGCCGAAAAGAGGCGCCTCCGAAAGGTATGGCAACTCAGTCGTTGTCCGACCTTAAAGACTCAGCTGAACTCGCTGACTATAAAGATCTCAGCCGCCTTGGAAGCAGAGGCAACCGAGTCGTGGCAACGCACCATCGACTCGGCTGGAGACGACTGGACATCCATCCACAAGCTGTGTCGCCGAGTAACCGGCCAATTGCAGCCCATCCGTCCGTTACTAGCCAGCGATGGCACGCCTCGCTACAGAGCGGAAGACCGGGAGGAAATTTTTGCTGAGTGTCTCGAGCGACAATTTCAACTGTACCCTTCCAACAATAATGTGTACACAGCAGAAGTCCATAGACACCTGGACAATTACTTCGCCGCGCCAATAGCACCTGAAGAAGATCCCATAGTGTTCTCCCCAGGCCAAATTCAGCGCATGATCCAGCGCACGCCGCTCCGGAAGACCCCGGGCTGCGAAGGTATCTCCAATGAAGCCCTGCGTCACCTATCGCACCGCTCTGTTGCTGTAGTGACGTGACTATTCAACGGAATTCTGCGCACAGGGCACTTCCCGTCCATTTGGAAGTTGGGCCGCGTGATTATGCTGCCCAAAGCCGGGAAGAACTCTCTGAAGTCAGATAGCTATCCCACCCATTACGCTGCTTCCGACCATCTCTAACGTGTTCGAGAAGCTTATGCTACGGCACCTTTCGCAACATATCATGCCTCGAGAAGAGCAGTTTGGCTTCCGGGCCGAACACTCCACCACGCTCTAACTGTTGAGAGTACTGCACGATATGACGGTGGCCTCAGACAAGAGGGAACACACTGTAGCAGTACTTCTCGACATGGAAAAGGCCTTTGATCGCGTTTGACATCCAGGCTTGCTCTTTAGGCTGTCCACGTCTACGATTCCTCGTCGAATCGTAAAGACTGTAGCCACCTTTCTTAAAGATAGGCGCTTCCAAGTGGCAGTGGAAAAAGTCCTATCTTAAGAGCGGTGCATCGGGGCCGGTGTCCTCTAAGGCAGCTGTCTGTCTCCGGTGTGCTACGCCAGGTACACGGATGACATCCCCGTGGAGGACGGAGCAAGACTTGCCCTGTACGCTGACGATGCCGCGTACTATGTCTCGTCCATGAGTCCTCGTCACGCCGCACGTAAGATGCAGGTGGCTCTGGATGCCCTCCCTGCCTGGCTGGCACAGTGGAGACTTTCAGTGAATGTGGCAAAAACTCAGGCCATTGTCGTTGGACACTGCCGAATCCTACCTCCTCAGTTGTGTCTCCTCGGTCGAGAAGTCGAGTGGTCCCCGACGGTGAAATACCTCGGGATAACCATCGACCGCCGACTGAGGATGAGGCAGCACGTAAATGCCGTCGTAGGCCAGACGCGCGCAGCTCGTGCCCTTATTCGTCCAGTACTCTCTTCTCATCTCCCTGTGCGCACGAAATTGGGCGTCTACAAGACGTACATTCGTTCGCGTCTTACGTATGCAGCTCCAGCGTGGTTCGCGTTGGTAGCGGAAAGTCACCGACAGCGATTGCGGGCACAGCAGTCGCTCTCCCTCCGCACCATTGTAGACGCCCCACGTGCGCAATACCACCATCCAGTGAGTTTTGAAAATAGAGAGCCTGGAGGATTTCATCAAACGGTTGGCCACGAAAATGTTCGCGCGCGTGGGTGCGTCGCTCCTTCCGCATATCCGGAGGGTGGCGCCATATCACACGCGGCCACCAGATTATATGCCAGGATTCGGCAGGCTTCTGCCACGAGACTTGGTAGAAGTCGCGGCAGACCCTAGGACATGACACGCCATCTGCTTGTAGGCTGCTCGCCAGATACTAACCAGGTGAACTAATGACCTCGCAGGTGGCCCCTTTCGATAACACTACTAGAGACCTGGCCGTTTTAGCGACCAGCGATTGCTCCCACCGGCAAGGGGCCATTGCCCCGGAACGATTTCCCTATCCCCGTAAGGGGACGAGATGACTACTTCGAAAAATAATAAATTGAGGTTTTCTGGGACAAATAGTTTTTCGTTGTCTTCGTTGCAAACAAACAGTAATGATAAAGTCCAAATAATCTCTCAAAACACCTTGAAATTTGCCGTGCAATTTCGATCTCGTCACTAATTTTTATGCACTTTCAGACACAATTCGTGTGCCTGAAGAATAGTGGGCTCTAAACTAAACTTAAAATAGTCACTAGAGTATATTTTTTCTATCTTCAGTATTCTGCTGTAAGTAGGGCTAGAAGATTAAAGTTTGTCCACGCATAAGTTTGACAGTATAAATCAAACCACAACCACTATTATTTCAGTTTGAAATAAAAGAGGTAGCCAATTGGTTGAAGACTAGAGCCGGCCGCGAAACCGGCGCAACAATCCTATTCTGTTAACTTATTCGTTGTCTAGGGTTTGATTCCCGGCCGAGACATTTTAGAAAATTACCTTTTCTAAATTGTTTCAGAGATACCCATGGTTCAAGTCTTAGAATTCATACAATTATCATTACTGTTACTTTATTTATGAAGTTTTATTTATTCAGTTTGAATTTTAGAAAACATTAAAACGCTAAATAGTGATTGATATTTTTCTCCTCAAATTCTGATATGCAGCTGAGTAGAATCCATTAAGATAGGCTAAATGTCACATTTTGGAATGCTGTTGTTGTCTTGTTTTCACAAGTAAAATCGCCGGTTTTTTATCTCGTAAAAAGTTGTAAATGGAGTCCGATAGTAAAAGCGTTATGGCCCTTTTAATAGGCGACAAAAGGGTCTGAGAAAGATAGATTAAATAACACGTACATTTATATTTATTACTACGTTACAAGAGACGCTCGAAATGTAATTATGATGAGTGATCGTCATGATCTTTGATGTTAAGCAATGTTGTATGGATTTTTTTGGATAGGTGACCACATAATTGCTACCCTACGAAAGGCAACCATCATTTCAGTTCTTAAGCCGATCTGCCAGCTGGTTATAACCACTCTGGAACCGTTCCGCACCCGTGTAAAGTTCTCGGTCAGTATGCACACCAAATTTACCGGCGACACTGAGCCAAGGTTCACGAGGTTCACCTCCACCGCGGGTACTCTTTGAACAGGGAGCCCTCAGGCTTTACAGACCTTTCCGACCAGAGCGCTTTACAGTGCTCCCTGCAACAACGCTGCGAGGGCCATTATAGAGTAAGATTTTTAAGTTGGTTTAAGCCCGACACTATCCGACAGGTCGTCATGTTACTCTCCTGAAGCGTTAGTATTGGTTGGGTGCAATTTTTGCCTTACATGGAAATACAAATAAAGCCCACATAAGTCCGAGACGGTCGTCTACGGCGCAACGTTATAACCAAGCACTTTGACGACACGTCATTATTATTTAAAGTAAATAAAAAAGAGATATTAGCGGACCTAATAGGATCTTGGCGGATGTCTCGAGATGGTGCGCTGCTAATAATTTACTATTATCAAATTTTCCCTATCCATTGTACTGAGAGTCCACAATAGACTACAACTGGGCTTGAAACAATTGGAATTAGCGAAATCAGCTATTTTTCTTGGTTTAACCGTAGATAATAAGTTATAGTAGGAGGACAATATCGGGATTTCGGCTAATAAGCTCAGTTCGGCAATATATGCTATTAGATGCATTAGATAGTTGACAGTTGTGGCCACGGCTAGAAGAAGACGTTGATCTACTGACGTTATCCTCGTTATACATCTTTAAAAACATAATGTACACTAGGGAAAATATAGATCTATTTCAAAAGAAAAGTGTTATTAATGGTATGGAAACCCGTGGTCGTGATCAGCTAGTTATTCCTAAATTTAAATTACAAAAGTCAAGTGGTGCATTTTTGGCCAACTGAGTTCGTTTTTATAATAAAATTCCTCAAGAAATTACTCAATTAACGGAAAAGAAATTTAAACTTGTTAACATATACAATATATCACAAAATTAGCGATTTCATTGAAAAGAAAGCAACAGGCTGGAAATAATAATGAATATTGTATTTTAAATAACTATTGTAAAATGATGTTGAAAAAATGATGCCTGACTGAGTTTTTGTCAGTTCTGCTCAGTGTTCAGGTTTTCTTTTCGAACCGAACTAAAGTAGATTTGACGTTTAAAAATACCTTGCGATTGGATTTACTTGAATAAATTGATTTGACTTTGACTTATCGATAGGACGGAAAGAGCGCGGTGCTATGACAGTGCAGACTACACGCGCTCTCTTCCTCCTAGCCTTTCTTGTCGCATAAAATAGACTGCCCTCGTGACCCCTCTTTAGTCACCCCGACCAGGGGATACTGTATTCTCATTCTTTGGCATAGATTATTGTGCTGAGGAACCAAAAAAATAATACATCTTATTATTGCTATTTTTGATTTGAGTAGTGGCAAGTATGGACTTTAAACTTTTAGCCTATTTATTATGTTTTAATGTCTATGGTTCATTATGTGGGACAATTTACAGTACAGGCATTGTCGTGCTGTGGCATTGTTAAAAGCGCAGAAAAATACAATTTAAAGAAATTGTAATAAGACATTTCTTTTTAAGTTCGTTAAATATGTGTCATTTCAACTTATTACATTTATGAAGCTGCCAAGATATATGGCCGCATTTTAAAAAAAGTGATACATTGCGATTATAACAGTTAATTTCGTAGTTACAGTATAATTATATAAAAAAGAAAACTATAGATAACTAATAGACTTGTAGCTTTTGCCTTTTTTTGTTTATGTGCAGTAAATTAAAGTCAAATATTCCTTTCCAAAATATTAGTCGATTTGGTGCGTATTCTTATAAAGTGCTTTCATTGATTTAATTTATAATATCTCCATTTATTTTTAGGTGGATTCAGTAAATATTTATTAGCAACTATATTTATCTTTCAATTAAAGCAATAAAGTAGATGATGTAGAATTTTTGCATTTCACCATTTATATTTTATACCAATGTCGTAAATTTACTGGACTATAAATTGATTGTATAAATGTAAATACTTAAATTACCTTTGTAAGAAAAAAGCTTACGTTACGTCGCACACGTAGATGTATTGACCTACGCATATGTTTATAACATTCTTGAATAAATTTACTTTAACGAAAATCAAATAAAAAAATTAAAGATAAAAAATTAATCTACATTAAAAAAACACTAAAAGTAAAAAATAACTATCCTTTACTAATCAAAACTCAAGTATAACAAAAATAACTTTATATCATACCTATGTAATTAAATTTATCAGTTACTGAAGTCGATACCAAGCCTACGAAACTATTAAACTTTCTGTTGTTGCACATTGATTGGGTACCGACTTCAATAACTGTAACTGTAATAAATACTTAATTTACTTTCGAAATCGGTCCACAATTAACGAAGTTATCGGTGATAATACATAAAAAAAGCATACATACAGACGAACTTAGAACCTCCTCCTTTTTTTGAAGTCGATTAAAAAGTAACGGTTGTTTGATAAACATTTTTAAATATTATCTACTTTATACTTACCTATTCTAACTCTAGGTGGTTCCTTCTAGTAAATATTCTATAGAATAATATTTAATTTTTGCCATAAGGTTGTTTGTCGAAGATTAATTTGACGATAAAATCGCTTATATTTTGCTTTTCTATTTCATTGTTTCTGTATATTCACTGGTGAATTGAAATTTGTTGTATTGTACTCGTAATATATAATACGTAACACAAATTACAATATATTAGAAAATTTACACGCAGCATTATAAACTTATTGTAGATACGTATATCAAGTTTCGTAGACTGAATGCACAAGAACGTTCTTATCTTCCCAACGAAATCTTAATAACAAAAAACATTGTCAATAACCATTAGTTGGAACGAAGTGTACCGTTTTAATGCTTAAAAAGCAACTTAGTAAAGATTTGGTATGTTTAAGTTTAAAATAAGTATGGTATAACCATTACAGCTATAGTTCTGTAACTGTAGTAGACTATACCCAAACGAGAAAATCACCACATTAGGGTGATATTTATGGTGGTGTACGTGTCTTTAAAATTTATAGTGCAAGTTATGAGTTTAAAACGCATCAACACCAGACGTTCTATCACATTAATATCCTTGTCACATTATAATTATATTTTTTAAATCGTAAAAGCATATTTTGTATCCATCTGTAAATGTAGCCCATAGCTACTCGGAAACACTAATGTATTCTTAAAAAATACATACACACGCACGCACAGACGCACGCACACGCGCATACACGCACACACACACACATACAATACATACATGCCTTCATCCTGTATCCGTAACTGTGTAGTCAGTGAGGACGGAGCGCCAAGTTTCGCGGTACTTACATCCTTCCTACTCAAATCTCATCATTCTCCTTACACATTTTAAAAAATAGTGTAATTAATTTATTTTACGCCTCTCTAAATAAAATAAAATGAAATCTTAATCCGCGTTTGTCTGTGTATTCGTTTTTAACTTTTAAACTTTTAAGTGGATGTCAATATAGTCCTCATTATAATTTTGGAAATTAAGGAAAGCTTATATGTGTAACATATTGACATAGTCTACAGAATATAGAAAAATATAGATATTTCGTAACCTACTCCGTTGGAGTAATGACGTCAGACGATTGTGAAAAGTTTGTACCTATGAAATAATATTATCTTCCAATTTCTATCTTATTGTTTTACTTCATGTCTTCCGTAACAGATCTAAATTAAAGTACGAAGGCCTAATTAGAGGAGGTACTATAACATAATTATAAAGACCTTTATTCTCAGTCCTTCAAACTTGCTACGTCAGGCTGTAACTAATTTAAGCTATATCCAGGCGGGAGACAATTTATAAATTAGACCATTGTATGTTTTTTTTTGCGTAAAAACTTATTATACGTTATTTTCGGAAGTAGGTTAACGTACCTATATTTATAGAACGTACCTTTGTGGATGTATCTAATTTAACGAGTATGAGCACTGGTTCTGGATGTTTCACGGTGTATTATTTATACCGTGGTTATCTGTACCGTGAAGCATGTCACTAACGTACAGTGTAATACTGTACTTGATTTGCACGCTTTCATTCACCTCAGCGCTGGTGTGTTAAACCGTGCAACCAATGTTTTGACACGCTACTACTCAGCTTTCCATCAATAGTTTTTGTGTTAAATAACTTTTTAATTACTTATTTCCATCACGGCTTAAAATAACTAAATTATATTGCCTTGACATTGGCGGTAATTACATAAAAACTTAAAAAATAATAAGTTAAATTTCAAATTGTTTTTGCTAATTGTAAAATACCTAGACGAAAATGTGTGAGCAGAATGATAAGATTTAAGAAAGCGATAGAAGTATGTAAGGACCGCGACGCTTGGCGCTCCGTCCTTTCTGACTACCCCGTTAGGGATACGGCGTGGGATATGTATGTATGTAAAATATAAGTAAATTGCTTTTTGTGTAGCCTAAATGTGTCCTAAATCTATAGTTAGTCACATGCCAAGTTGAAGAACTGGGTAGTAATTATGTACGTAATGTTCAGTTCATCTATTTTCCCTGACGAAGATCCCGATTTAGAGATTCCCAGCAGGAGCAATTTAAGAAAACAATCTGTTATACATTGTTATGAATTTTTGGTAAGTGCTACCGGTTGCTTCTCAAATCGTTGTGTTTTTTTTACAATGCTTATCCATTATTTAGGGACATAATTGCTCTAATTGCTCAAAATATTTATTTATATGCAAAACTTTCTAAACTACCCCGTTTAAACAGATAACCTATTGCATGAATATTCGTTGCAAAAATATTAATTTATGTTATAATTTTAGTTATACTGAGTATAACGAATTTGTTTACAGGCTGGAGGTCGTAGCTCTAAGTCGGTCAAAGAGAAAATTACTATAAAAATATATATATTACGAGTGTACTAAGTTGGTAATAAAATATTATTAATTTTGAATCAATCGAACCATATTAAATAACAGCGTTCAATAAATAGTGAGAATGAGTACGTTATAGAAGACATTTACTAAATATTGATTTATTGATCGACATAGTCATCTTTCAGTGTCCATGTACATTGCACAGTCAACTTAAAATGTTCGACATATAATATCTTTTTTCTAAGCCTAAAATTCTCTTCCTAAAAAATTATTTATTCTGGGCACGTAGGAATTTCTATACTGCAGCAACTACTGCTTCATCTTCAAATCACTGTCCTCTCAGATACTTCTTCGACTTCGGAGATAGATAAAAATCATAGAGGCATGGTTTGCTGAATATGGAAGATGTTCAAGCATTTCAAATCCAGCATCGCGGATTGCTGGCATCGCAACGGCGTACTTGCAAGCTGGGACGTCATATAAATGAAACGAGACAATTCTTGCGAGTTTACTTTGCCGTTTATCGCGGATTTCATTGCGCAATATATTTATTCGTTCCGAATTTAACTTATCCACAATTGTAGCTTTATGATCCAAATATTCAAACATTACTGCCCCTTGACTATCTCAGAATAAATATGTAGGTCATAATTTTATCAGCGCAAGAACTCACTTTGAATTTTTGAGGAGTTGCTAAATAATGGTCGTTTTCAAGTCATACACTGCAGTTTCGATTTTGGGTCGTAATATTGAACCGAAGTTTCGTCTATTTCTATAAACATCCAAAAAATGATCAACATCTTGTTGCAATAGATCCAAAGAGCGTCGGGAATTATTTAGTTTGATTTGTTTTTGCGCATCGGTAAGCATTCTAGATTTCCATCGTGCGGATACTTTTTTCATCACCAACTGTTCATGTAAAATGTTATGCAAACTACCTGTTGAAATTTTCGTTTCTTAAGCAATAAAATGTACCGTACCATGACATGACGATCTGTAAACTTTTGGACTTTTTGAATTTTGTATTTCTTCGCTAACTGTTGTCACAGGCCGTCCCAAGCGATGGTCATCCCGAAAGATGGCCATCTTTAGTGGATGCGCTTTCCAATTTAAATTCAGCGCACTAACGGCAACGGTCAATTGTGGAATACGACGGAGCATTTACCCCTAATGTATAAATCCTTATTGATTTGTCCCATACAAACATTTTACAAGCACAGATTTTTAATAACCGTGCGCAGATAATTCTTTCCAATTTCGCCAACACGACGCCATTTAAAAAAAAAAGAATAGAAAAGCAATAAGTTTATTTTTAGTTTATGTTTAGTTATAGGGATTTGGAGTATGTAACAAATAATCTAACTTTGCCAGTCAGTATTTACTTTTTTAACTTTCAAAGAGTTTGTACCGCATTCTCACTTTTTAATGAACGCTCCTGATACCTACTTATATTATAATTATTAATATGGTTCAATGTATTAATACGATTAATAATATATTAATACGATTGAAGCACTAAATTATTACTAAATTATTATTAATGGAAGCATACTAATTTTTTCTATTTATATTTTGGATATTTTCATACAATTTTAACTATATTACGTTTCCGGACTGTTGCTGATTTCATAGTTTGATCTCACTCTAAAAATTTTTCTATTTTATTATTCTTTTTGAAACTTAGATTTCGGCATTATTTGCGATATGGACGGAGAAATCAAATAATATCCTTGTAACAACATTAAAAATTATATTTCAGTTCGTCGTCTTATTCAGAGATATTGGTTTACAACTTAGAGAGGATATAAATAAATACATTACTGTACGGATATATATTGTAATTTATGACTCAAGACGAAGGCGTAACTTAGACGTGAGGTGATGATGGACCTTTTAGAAACGAGTTCATAAAATTGATTCAATTTATAAACAGAAGCGACAGTTATGGATTTTGTTACTATCGGATATACAGTTTTTATTCTTAAACAAAAACATAGGTATGTAGCATTGTACTTGAAAGTAAAATAGTGTACTAAGAAATATACGTCATTGTTTAAAGAAGGCAAAGGATGTATTATCGCTTAATACATTATGCTAAGAGTTGCTTAAAAAATTATTCCTATAAAATACAGCACGCAATCATGACAACTAGAGGTCGCCCTGTGGTCGACCGTAAATATAAAATTTTAATATAAACTCTTTGGCGACAATCTCTGCTCTGTGCGACTGTTTGATCCAAGGAGGTTACGTACATGTGATCAGTGATCACAAACTATTATGAGTGGACTTTTTGGCGGGAACGGGAGAAGTGAGGATGTCATTTTATTTAGATTTTCTATTTTTTACATTTTTGGGAGTTTTAAAGTACAAAAGTGATAGTAGATTGTGTTTTAAAGTTCTGTGTAAGTGAAAAGAATGGAGTAGGTCCAAATAAACATGTGTAACTGAAATTCTCGCGCTCTTCCAAGAAGTCTTTTATAACTTCGATAAAGCCTACTATCACTTCACTGGAGGAGTTTTTACGATAAGAAAGAACTGATTTACTTGTGATTCTACATGGGTTCTATTTATTCTGTGTCGGTATACTAGTTTGTAAAAATAAAAACAAGGTGTGTAAATTTATGGTCTGGGACATATTGTTTGTGGTTTGTATTAACTAATTATTTGTCATTACTTTTAAATATCTACATTATGTATAATATACTAATATTATATTGAGGTAAACTTTGTTTGTATTTAATGGATAAATCCAAAAACTACTTAACCGATTTCAAAAATTCTTGTACCTTTAGAAAGCTTATGTTATGAAAAAACTTACGTTATGAAAAAACTAATTTACTTGTGATTCTACTTATCAATACGTGACATTTGCAAATGCGCTAAACTGTGCGCCATGCCATAAAGAAAGAAAAAAAACCAATTGTGAGTATGAAATTGACAGTCTTTTTGACATTGGCAGTATGAATGTAAACAATGAGTAATTTATTTACTTTAATGTATTTATAATGCATATTATAGATAAATATTAGCTTTCTCTTGACTTTCTCCATATAAACTTTTAGTATACCAAATTTCACACCGTCCACGCAATTTTTAAAAAAAGGAACCAAAGTTTTCTCTTCACGTGTTAATATATAGATTACACGAACTGTTATAAATTGTCAAAGGTTCTAGGGGCTACTGCTACTCATATTAAAAACCAATGCATCAAAGAGAATGTAACATTACTATGCAATGGACATTTCGTCTAGAGAATTTATTTATATGCAAGGTTTTCTAAACTGCCTTATGATAACTTAGAACAAGTTTAAAGAGCCTAATAGGCCTATTTTGTTTTTATAATAAAAGACTTAATTTGAATTAATGAAATTGTAAGCATTTATTCGTTTTTAATTGGATTTATGTACTATGCTCAGAATTTGTGATCTTTTCTCCAATATTCACTTGATGAGTGTATGAACTGAAGTTTATACATTCATCAAAAATATAAACAAAATAGGCATCTCGATATCAATTCATAATAGTAAATGTATGTACGCACCTAATAAAATAAAAGAATAATGTTTTTTAACTATTGAACAATGTAAGGCGGTAACAATGTCTTTTAATTTTTTGATGTGATGTAACATTAATAAACGCTAATTCTTATGTTTTACAACCACACATATAAAACTTTGCGCCGCACCTCGCGGCTCGATCTCTTCACACCTAAGAATTCAATTAATCTCGAGTGCACCCGCTCCAACGCCCGTATTCGTGACTAGTAATCAGTTTTTATAATGAAAAAAGAGAAAAAGGTCTCGGTAGACGAGTATTGTTTACGAATATCCCGACAACGGATATCGTGAACAATGAGCGATGTTACTGAACACACTTGTAAAAGAATATGAAATCAGAGTAATTTATGTCGAAGGGCGACAAGCTCAGATTACTAACAAAACAACAGCGATACCTAACGAGGAGCAAGTAAATTAGAAACGAGCTTTACGCTTAACCATTTATCATTTTAAAATTAATCTTCCATGTTCTCAGGCATCGCCTGGAGATATTTCAATATTCCTCAAAAGAATTCCGTTTATTCGTGGTACCTGTCGACTTCATATTTCTTAGGGAACAAAAGCTTCGCGGGATCGCGGCGTGACCTCTAGGGCTGGGTGAGGCGTGCCGCGGACTCGGCAAGAGGTAAAAAAACATCGAGCACGAACACGCAAATGAAATCGAAATAACGTAACGTCCGAGCAGGCAAGGTCTCGTCGAATGAGATACGGCCTTTTGATTAGCCATTGTGAAAAGATCCGTCGCTGGAGTCGCCTTCTATTACATTCTCAAACTCCACATATTACGACGGTCACGGCCACGTAAAGCGGGCAAAAAACAAAGACGCTTCTAACTCTTTCTCAAATCTACTTTAATAGAATAGTGATTAACAATTTTAAAAGGAACAACAGTTTGAAATAGTATGTCCATAATAAATCGTCGGACGTCTTTGATAGAAGATGAGGTTTCCATGTTTGCATAATTAATGAGTATTTCGGATTTTTATTATTTTATTTTTCATTCGCGTATTAATAACTACAATCTAACTATATTTTAAGCGAAATAAACTAACAAAATTTTGATTATAGTTACGAGTAGCCTGACATAATAAATTGTCTTTGTTTTGTAAGAAACAATAATTTAAAGCATTGCTTTGAATCTAAAGACAGAAATTGGCTTTGTTGATTGTTTAAGGGATTTCCAACGTTACGCGCCCTTTTATTGCCATAGCGTTATTTTTAATCTGGAGGGGTCGTCATAAGTCACGCTCTGGCCCCGAAAAGTAACTAACTTCCTTTGGTTAGTAATTACATGCAAGTCGGTGGACGGGTGTGTAGTTCACCCTACATCACGCGATATTCGCAGCTATTCAAGTTTCATACCATGTATTACCTCCTCGTGCAAGTTAAAATAGATTTTACAAATATTTCATCTAGCATCGATAACTTATATCTCCACTGTAATTGAAGAAATAAATGCTTAGATAGTTGAAGCATATGGAAGGAATGAGTGTAGCACACAAGTGAGTGAATGAGTAGGCAAGGAAGACTAAAGTTGACTTCATAAAGAGCAAATCCCACATAAATTTAAAAACGCAAGTTCAATATACAAGATGTTTGGGTTTGTGGATATCGTTGACAAAAGAATTGAGGTTTTATTGAGTGCGAAGTTCTGCAGAAGTTTCTTAAATTATAGCTACAGAAATATAAAACGTTCTTGTTGGCTCTTATTGATATATCATTATTATCATTATTTAAATTAATACAAAAACGAATCATGCGTTTGTTTCTCGCTTACGCGGAAGTTGTTGAACCAACCTACCTGTAATTTTCCGCAAAGAGCGACGACTACTTCTGCAAACATAGGCTATACGCCAGTTACACGTGAACGAAACTGCGAATAAAAGTTAATTATTTAATGACATTTAATTTAATAAAATTAAAATGACAACATAAAATTCCAAACGAATGTTTTGTGTGTATACACAACATTGTAATTGTAATACATATGTAACGTATATATGTATATGATGTATGAAAGTGTAATACCGTGTTTATTTGTTACACGCAGCCTCAAGCAACATCATTGTGTTGCAAGTTTATGTGTGGAATTCTTTGTCATTAACGTCTAGACGACTACTCCAGTGATTTTAAAGGCGCACAATCCAGCCATTACAAAAAGTCGGCTCTTGGGCTCGCGATAAAACGTGCAATAAGAATAGAGTTGGTATAAACATCTATAAGTTTCCATATGTGAGCAGCAAAGGTAAAGGCACCGGCTAGCGGGCAAGCTTGTCCTCAACTCGGTAGCCACGGCCGGCCGGCTCGTCGGTTTAGTACGGCACGAGCGAAGCCAAAGTACGCACGCCGCTGACGCTTGGTGGTACCGGCGCGCGCTTAACCTAGCCGACACGAAAAGGAAAACAAAACTTGATATCGTATACAAACTTTTTAGTTGACTTGCCTTCCAACCTGTGATTGACTGAAGTGTAAAAGACTTTATGAAAAGTGTTTTCGGGTGTCAATTTCAAAGTTGTTTCGGGGGTGAAGGGAGTATTTGGCGGGAGTCTGGAGCGAAAGTGCCGGCGCGAGAGGCGCGGGCGCGCCTCCGTTTACATAACCACTGATAAACACACAGCCTCTATAATTGTTACGTGATAACGGTAAGTAAGTTTTGATTTATTCTAAATGCAAATTCGTGAATTCTTAAATTCTTGAATTTCGATATATTCTAGTTATGTTTAGTTCTGTATAAACATGAGCACGTGTGTTTGTACACCGTAGTTATTATGTTCTCGTTTATTTAATCATTTCAACTATTAGTTATTTAGTTGTTACCTTACTAGTTTTTAATGTAGTATCTACAGTAATTTTATTGTGTGTATGTAGTGCATTTTATATTTTTAATTGTAATGTACATATTTTAAGAAATTAATTTCATTCTTAAAGAATGAGAACATGTGTGTGTGAACATGAATGTGTTTAAGTAATAATACAGACGGATATGATCGTTTGGCTCTATACTAAGAAATAAATTTGTACTAAGCTCTCAATGAATTGGGAGACGCAATAACACCCAGATTGCAAGCCAATATAAAAAATACTTATTCAAAATCAGGCCGGGATTCGAACACGGAGCTTTCAGTTCTTAAGGCAGATGCACAAGTACACCGTGACAATCGCCTACAATTATTATTATAACATTATAATATATATAAACTTATTGCTCCTATGTGTATAAATACCTTGTTTATTACATGTTCATAAAATAATCTCTTCCCTTCATCCAGTATTTCAACTATTATGTAAAGTTTATATGCAAACCTATTTTGTTGTGGGTTATATACAAATTATGTATAGTGGACCGCATGCCGAACTAATGTCCTTATGCAACTAACCAATTTTCTAATGACCTTATGCATCATATTATTACTTATAAAAAATATACATATGGGCCAAATTCCCAAAGCAGTGTGTTATTTATTTCATGCTTGTCTTCGGTGAAATTTCATATTTAGAACGCGCGTTAAAAATGTTGTTCTTCTTTCTTCTTCTTTTTTATTTATATGGTTCCGTCGCGATTGTAAAATTTGCCAATGTCACGTTTAAAACCATCATTAAACTAATTTCCTCTTATCGTAAATTAAAAGAAACATTAATAAGCATTGTCGTACAAATAATATTTAGAAAAAAATAATTTTAATATTATATTATAACGTTGAATAAATAATATTTAGTGTCCAGAAATACAAGAAACAATTATTGATTATAATGAGGCGTATTCTTTATTACATTGTCTGTGTAAATCAATTTTTTGTGACACACTAACAACAAAAACTACAGTTTCGTTGGCCAAGAATCAAATTAAATTACCAATTTTTTATGACTGTATCTACCCGTATCCTACATAACAATCACGACTACTTTTAATCATGATAACGCACCGGCCAAACACATTCCGATCACGAAATTTGACAAACGAAGTCAATAAACTCGTCGGTGCGTCCTCTCCGCGCATTACTCTTTGTGTCTCAGATGGCGAGATCGTGCCAGACACCGGTCTATCTAAACGACATATCTGTGTTCACTTATCACCACAATGGGTCGTCTGTGTCCATCGTTAGGACTAACGATACGAGTGGACTTGCTAACTTGAATGTCACAGCTCAGAAGGATAAACTACAGATATTGAAAACATTTTGCAGCTACGAAAGAATTCTGTTGTGTATGTATACGTGCCTGTATCTATATACATAATATAATTTTGTACTAATAGTTGTAAGCGGTGAATTTATCCAATGAAACATCAGTTAGCAACTGACTGCAAATTATGAAATAGGGGAAACTGGGGAAGTTCGATCGAAAATGTTGAACAAACTGTTCGAGCTAAGCGAGCATATCGGAGGGAATATTGTAGTCGTAACATGAAATAAAAAAATAAAAAAAGATAAATGCTTTAGTCCGCAATCATTTTTGATGTGTAACATCTGACCTCTTGCTTTCCTGAAATCTGTGCGAATGATTTTGTGGAAAAGGGACGGAAGTATGTAACAGGAAACCGGGGAAGTGCGCTATTTGATTTGACCAATGAGCGCGCGCGGTGGTAGAGTTGGCCGTCAGATGTTACCAACCCATTTTTCGATATGTTGGTACTGTCAGCCAACACTGTGATGAACTCAAGTTTGAAATGAACACAGATCGAAATGTTTCGACAGCTAACAGTGGTACTGTTATTGACGCAGTTTTTCAACGGTTTTTAAATAGTTTGTCGCAAGTATATGTCTCATATTTTAGTTATCATAAGTCTATTATCTCCGCTCTCCCCCAAATTGAACAAAAATACCTGTCTTCAATAAAAAATTGCATTACTCCTAGTGTTAATTAAATAAAACACAATTTTTATTAAAACGAATTATTCTTCGTTACGAAAAGTCATTTCAAATAATACACATACGTATGTACATATCTTCACGCTGTATCCCTAACGTCTGAGAGGACGGAGCGCCAAGCGTCGCGGTCTTTACATACCTCTTTCGCTTCCTCAAATCTCATCATTCTCCTCACACATTTTCACCTAGGTATGCGAGTGCTTTTGACATTTCCGTCTGCTAACACTTTGGCTATTTGATCTTCATAAATCAGCATTGGTATTCCTTGGCTTCCTTTACCACTCGCTTTCGCTCTGTAGATTTTCTTCGTCAGTCTTTCAACACTCATTTTTTCTAAGTGCCCGAACAATCTAAGCATTCATTTCATCATTTTTCAATAACAGTCGTGTAACCCTGTCATACTGCGTATCTCTCCATTGTTTATCCTGTCCGCAAGAGTGATACCTGAATACCTGAATCATTTTTTCAGGATATAATGTTAATGTTGCTTTTTACCCAGGTGAGATGTCAGATGTTACACATCATATGAGACTACTGTAAGGCTCGCTCGTTTTTATGATTTAAGTAGTTTAAGTAAATAGGTTAACTTAATAGAAGAACGTGACGGAAGTGATTTTCTTTATATTTATGGTTAAATGTGTGTTTCTACACGGAAGAGGGAAGATGAGTTGTGAAAGTATACGTGCCTGTATATATATACATATATATGTTTATAGATAATTAATATTCTGTACTAATAGTTGTAAGCGGTGAATTTATCTAATAAAACTTCAGTTAGTAACTGACTGCGTAGTTTCTTTGACGTAAATTTTAATTGATACAGTTAAATGTATATCTACACATTTAAATATCAATGTTCGTTTGTGTTTCACTTACAGGCTTCCATACCACTGCATCAATTTAACTCAACTTTATGAGTTTATTGGAAAAATTTAGGAATTAATTTGAGTAATTTTTAATTTAATAAGAGTAAATAATCAATTCAACCCCATGCGAAGCACGCCGATGTTCCTAGCATTTATATGTAATGATGTTGAAAAAATTATATATGATTGCTGATTGAATTTTTTGCAGATTGTTTTCAGAGCAAGTTTTTTCCAAACCAGCTGAAGAGTTGACGTTGATAAATATACATATAACGATTTAATCAAATTCTATTAATGTGAATGAATTAATAAATATATTACTTAAATGTTACACTTCGTTTATAGATAAAAGGATAATATGTATATAACATAATAACATGTTGTTTTTGTACATACATATGTAAAATATAATATAAAGAAGAAACTGACTGATTTATGAAAGCACTGCCCAAACCACTGGGAATCTTAAAAATATTTGCACAGAGGTTTCTTATGTAATGTAAGCAAGTATTAAGAAATAATTTTTGGAAGCTCGACCCCTAAGGAAAAATAAAGGTGTATTGTATTTACTATGAAAAAATATTAAATTTCACGCTGACGAAGTGACGAGAAATAGCTAATACATAATTTACGTAACCATTAATATTCATATTTATTTTAAACTTCAACTGGTAAAGTTATAACGAGGCATGCACGTTTCGTTTTTTCGTTCGTTTATTCGTTAATTTCTTCGTTCGTACGTTCTTCTCTTTTCTTGTTATTAAATTTAATTTAATTTTAACGTGACAATCATTATTTGCGTTCGCGTTGATGTCTTTTCTATTGGCACAATACACCTAAGCGCTTGCGCAATAGTGTAATCATTTTCAATATTTAGAATGTCATTTTTTTAAGCATAGCATTGGGACATTTTATTGCGATTTAAATTTTTATGCAATTTGATTTTACGCATTACAAATACAATTCATCTCTGTTCATCGCAAACGAGTTTTTAAATCGATTACTGAATATCATAAAAGTATTTGTAAAATTTGATACAAATTTGTAAATTAGGCATTGTAATTATAAATTAAAAAATAGTACGTTACGTTGCAAGTTCAGGTACTGCACTGTTCTATTTAGCAAAGTTATAGGCTATTTAAGGCCAATTACAATTGAGACTTGCTCGCTTAATCCAGCAGTTTATACTTAATTATTGGGCATAAGACACGCATCGTAGGTTACTTTATGACTTACATAGTTCAAACTAGGCTTATCTTTAATTTAATGTGACAATAAAATCTGGGTAGTTATACATGTTTGTTTATACTCTACTTTCTACACTCTATCACCATCTGAACTTCCTTAATGATGCTTGAAGTTTATATAATAGAGATAATAATGCCTTTTATATTCTGTGTTTCTGTAATCCTTAAACTTTAATAACAAAGTTTAAGGTGGATTACAGAAACATAAGGTGTTAAATACAGAAAAATAAGGTGTTAAAAGTTAATTCGTAAGGTTTCGTTTTTTCGTAATAATAAAAGAAATACATATTTTGTGCCTTTTCTTAATCGTATTTATTTCTCAATGTGCCTTATTGTATATTACAGACACTCAGGTGTTTAATTTATATATTTAAATTTATTAATTTATATACATTTGTATGTAAAATACAAGTATAATTCTAAATTACAAAAAAAAAAATTTAAAATTTAAAGAATTGATATAAATTGGTCAATGGAAGTCACAATGGAAGAAACATAAACTTTCGAAAAGACTCTTATACAGGTGGTCCCTAACTTTCGTTGTTCGGTCACATTTGTATTGTTACCCCTACAAAAATTAACATAGGTTACATGTATAAAACATCTAGAAAAACAAATCGGCTTTACAAAATAAGTTTTCTTATAGTTCATAGTTCGAAATTAGTTTAACAAAAGTGGCGTAATAATCAAATAGGAAATACTATGCTTAGGTAAGTTTATATTAGAAATATGCTCGTCGTATTACCCCTAACAAAATATGGTTGTATTACTACAGGGACCTCCACTTAAATAGCCTATAACTTTGCTAAACCTCCACGAGGTTGGGAACGACTGCTCTGTACTCTCTAATAATTCTAGTTTCGATATTTTCTGAGATTAAAAGGTGAGGGAGGAGATTGGTGGACGCTTTCGTCGTCATTCCATTATATCAAATTAATCATTTAATATTGGCTTATTTACATAGCACAATATTTACAGATTGTCATCATTTCAATTGTAATATGATTTGCTTAAAATTGTTACAAATATTTAGTAGTTAAAGTAGGTATTTCATTGATATAATTAGAAGATAGTAATGCGATACCTTAAAATATATGATAGAACAAACAAAAACCGCAAATGAAAACAAATGTATTTGCCAAAATTATTTTTTTCGCATACCCCGCGTTTAAAATTAGTTACCACTTTACCATGTGATTTACATTGCCCTTTAATTGGGGTGAATAAGCATTGCACAAATTAAAACCACATGTTTACATTATAACAGCAATTTCGATTACTTACACAACACAAACGTTTTTTTTCTCGTGTAAATAAAGATCTAATTTTGTAGTAACTAGCGAAAAAATTATAATCCAAAAACATCACCGAAATCCCTGAATATTGTATTACTATATTTCGCGTATAAAATAAAGTATATATTTCAAATTAAACTGTGTGGCACTTTGTTAGGATAAAAGTACACGTATTCGAATTGTCTATTTCTTAACATTTCTGTAACCGAAGCAATTGTTTTACCTTAAACGGCAACACTATTTGAACGGCATCACTGATGTTTTAAGTTTTAGTTACAAATTCAATATTAATTATTACAGGATACGTACCTACTTCAAAAAATATATAACGTACGAAAGGTAATGTCCCTTTATTTTTTTTATTTATAGATGCGTTTTTAGTTTTTACAGGCGGAAACTGTAATTATAGTGTTATTGTTAAAAGAATGAGTTTTTTCTACATGTTTAAACCATCAAAAATTATTTTCTTCATTTTTAGATAACACTTTTACTAGTATTGTCGTACTGCGTAGTTCTTCATTGCATTTACTATCCCTGAGGATTCTGTGAAATCACGTTTTTGTAGATGGTCATTTTGATATATGTATTTAATAGACACATTTACACTACAAATTAACGCGGGCTGAATAGGTACGGTTGAATTAATTACCAACTATCGACAAGCTTCTCTACATCCAACTCACATCATCTATCTTTTGTAATATTGTTAGGATTCATCCCGTTACTGACGATACTATAAGCACAGCAGAATCAGTATATAAAACAGCTTCTAATGTTTAAAAGTTAGTAATGTCCCAAAACCGCATATACAAACAAACACATATCACGTTGGCCTGTCAAATTGCCTGACAAGACCAGACGACATGTTGCCATGTAGTAGAATCTTTTACCATGACATAATGATTATCCACGATATATTAAGGCAGAAGATTGTATCGTTTCAAATATAATATTCACCATTTCTTGATAAAAGGCAATTTTACTGTTTATGCTTAGGATTCTTTCTCATCAGATATTTTAATATATATCTATGAATTTAAAACACTGATCCTCTAATCCGCATCCATAACAATTGTAACAATTTATTAAGATCATTATTGCAAACACCATCTGCTAGACCAAGGGGCAGGTGTGGGTGCAGTTTATGATCTCATATTAAAAAAACACTTTTACTTCACATTTTTGGTCAAGCGTGAGATGTTTATAAAAAATAGCAAAATTGGCAAATTTTTCTTAATGCTGATCGACTCAGTTTCGCGTAAGCTTCATTTCACTGCATCGGATAGTTCTGGACAGCAGAAGTTGGTCAAATTTAATGAATTATCTTTTTTTACAATAGAAGATTCCAATGTACTAAATCATAGTCCACTTACTAGGGAACAATTCTACATAAAAGTTTTTATCACTTTGAATTCTCGGACTTTGAATTCTGTCACTTTAATTTCTTCATTGCATTAGATTCTACTATTGCATGAAAAGATATTTCATAAAATTTGATAAACTTCTGCTGTCCAGATTTTTTCTTACGATACAATAAAATGATGCTTACATGAAACTGAGTCAATCCGAGTTTAATGAAAAATTGATAATTTTATTAATTTTTATGGACATCTCACTTTTGACCAAAAAATGTATAACGTCAAAATCATTTTCACAAAAAATATTTCCTATGGTTTCCTAAGACAGTTCCCCTGTAGCTCTTATGGATTCGGATTTTACTGTTCCAGTTAAAAAAACACTGCATACATTACATTTTTAAATTCAATTTTTCTCGAAAAGTATTAGTTTTACGGCAAAATGTCCAAGATGTAATTTTTATCTAAATGATTAGATCTATTGATTGGTATTAAAAAATAATAAGAAATGGGTTAAAAACGTAGACGACGAAAGAGACCATTTAAGACGAAAGTGTTGGTCACTTGGTTGTGACTGCCATTTATCGAATGCTGCCGTCAACTTACATTACTTAAAAATTACTTACTTACTTAAATTACTTACTTAAAAATGTTAACTGGTGTATAATATGTGCGTAAGAAATATATATTAATAACCACAAAGATTTGCTTTGAACATCTGAGAAAGTCAACTGTGAACAGACATACGGACTCATTAATGTTCTTACAAGGGTTTCGTTTTGCCTTTAATTTCCTTTCTTTATTGGCGTAGTAATTATACAAGTAGGGTTCACAGGTCTTTGATTAGAGTAGTTCAATAACGTAAAGTGACCTCAAAATTAAATGTCACCAATGGATAAGTAACGTGACTTCAGTGTTAGCAAAACATTGGTTACTAAGTATTACCGAATGCTTTTACGCATCAGTACATAAAAATTGATTTTCTAAGCAGAGTATTGATTATTATCCACAATGACATTTCAATTTATATGCAAAATTATAATAGGATTTAAGATTTGACATTTGGATTTAAATTTGACTGGCCCGTCGGTGAAAAAGTTAATACGTTGACCTTGTAAAGTGAGGGTCCCGGTTACGATCCTTTGTACATAATATAGTTTATGAGAAAATCGACTGTTACAGATAGACAAGTGACTAAATCTTAACGGGTTTTTTTTCTTTTTAAGGTAATGTGGAACCCCAAAAAAAATTACATCAAAGTTAGTTAGATATTAGGTTCATGATGTCATTCTTACAACATTATTGTATTATGTGGTATTTATACCATAAGTTTGGTATTCAATTAGTATTGTGTGTAGTTAAAAAAATTGTAAAGGTAAAATTTCACCATCAATTTATTTTACAAAAAAATATGTTTCGATTATAATCAAACATTTAGTAAGAAGATAAAAAACGCGAATTCAGATAACGGTTCCGAAAAATGTTCTTAGTTACGGAGTTATACAAATATAATTTCCTGATAACTAGACCACCGAATATATGATCCCGAACTTGCAGAACAAACTGAGAGAGCCCCAGACTATGAGACAGAAAACTTTGTTTTACAAATTTCCCTAACCGGGAGCTAAACCCAGATCCTTGGTTTGAAAATCGAACGCACAAGTTATCACACCAAGCGGCAAGTCGTATATATAGTCATAATCAAATTATGGCATTTATTTGGAGGCCACGCAAATTGTAGTTAATTTCCTTTGAAATCATTATTTATTACAAAATATATCCCAAACCATCAAACTTTATTACTATTCAAATCATAAGAAGATATTTACAACAATAAAAAAATATTTAAAGTAAGTGGAAACGACTGGTCGCCCTTAATTAGCTCACCGTCCTACTTTTGTTTACAAAGTTATGGTATTTTGTTCACGTGAATTAAGCGTACCTACGTGAGTTTACGTAATAAAGATTTCTCGATTGTGGCCAGTTATGCCCTATTTTTTTGCGATTAACGTAACAGTACTCTTTTTTATGTCGGCCACAAGTTAAGGGTCGCGATAGTCCTTCGGCTTATAAAACGAGGTGACGACCTGCCATAGTCTTTATTTATCGTACTCTTATTTATCACTTTAAACCTTCATTTGGAGATTGTTTAACCGACTACGGCTAAAGTAGGAAAAATAAAGGAGTGTAATACTACACTGGTTTTATGTGAGTATGTAGATTGTGGCTTTTTATGTCACCACTTATAAAATAAACAATTAGAACCGTGGTAGCTCTGCAGGTAACGTACGATGTTTTGACGTCATCGTTCAATATATATTCTAAATATCCAATAAAAAGTATTGGATATTTAGAATATATATTATATGTTATAATATTAATATATATTTGGTGGGTACCAAATAAAATTTATGGGTTTCAAGATAATTATGTAATGCACAGACAGTCTAAATTTTAGTTCAGAGAATTTCTAAACTTTAATTACTCTAAACTTAAGAGTATCTGTGATGTAAGGAGTACAACACGAAATAATTTTTACGGTATTATTTTTACTAAAAACAAAAAATAAACAAATGAAAAGTAATAAATTACAAGACAAATTAATTAACTACAATTGATGTAGTCAATAGCCTATTATGCTTATCCTCTTTTGTTCTAATTTTCGAATAGTCTATTACAAATTAGTAAGGAAAATTAATTTAATATTTTTTAGAAGCAAAATTCAACCACAGCATTATAAATATTTTGAAATCCAAATGTTGCATAAAATATATATAAGATAAAAAATTACATGCATGAAAAGCACAAAGAATTTTTATTTGAGAATCATGCCGTCTCCTATCTTTGAATCCTATCAATGTTTTTGTGAGGCGGAATATTGTCAAAGGCTGGGAATCCAAACAACGGTTTATCTTTTAGGCTCCTTTCATGTCTTTTTCGTTTTATTTTTAAGATAAATGCAATTACTGAGCATAATTTTGCAATAAATAGCTCAAGTGCCGTTAACATTACCTACATACTTAAGTTAGTTCTTAAGAACTGAAAGATCCATTTGTAATCCAGATTTAAAAATACATTCACTTAATTACTATTCATTAACAGAGTAAAAATAAGCTTAAATGAAAAACATTTCATTTATTTATTTGATTGATTTATATTATACATACGATTATAATATTTATATATTTTATTCATTATTATACATACGATTGTTTTAAATATCTACTACAAAATCTTTAAGTAAACATGCCTTTAATATTATAGTACTTAACCTGATCAGGGGCCTCAGTTGATTTGATAATTCTGACAGTGAGCTAGCCTCACCAGTACATTATTACATTACTGGGCCCGAGTAAGGCCCAAATTCTTCTTAATCTATTTGCGAATATAAGTCCGCGTCTAACTAGATTAAATAGGCAGTTACGGTTATATTGCTAATAAACTCTGACGTTGATAATGCTGACAGTAAGATAGCCGCAAGTATGTTATTATTACGTTATTAGCCCCGAGTATGGTCTAAGTTCTTCTCACTTCATTTGTGGAGAAGTCCAAGTGCAGTTGCGATAACTATAATGAAAAGGCTGTTATGGTTATGTTGCTATTAAAAATTATACTTTCTGCTTTTAATTTATCTGACATCATGTCAGAGTTATGTCGTTTCTAGTGACCAGCCGTAATATAATTTAAAATTCGTAATAAAATAGCACCAATCTTCCGATCTAGGTCGCAAGTAAAACCCTAGCAAACACACATTTTCCATTATTCATGACCAATTGTTTCGTTGATCGAAAATCGTTAGCACTTTGTGACTCATTAAAGAAATCCAACCGGCTCTTTATTGACCGCTGATTGATTTAAGGTTCAATAAGAACTTGTTCCGTTATCTATTATTCTACTGGTGTAACAAATGATTAATACTTTCAAACTGTTTTTGTACGTCTCGAGATAATTTGACGGATGTTTTGACGGATCATGAAAACAGTCCGGCACGCTTATTACCTAACTTACAGTCAGCATACGACAGTCAAATATCGCGAGATAACTGCTGTCAAAACGAGAATATGTATAATGTAATTTCATCATGTTATGGTCATGGCGCAAAAGACACGCAATCGTCACCCCCCATGTCAATTTTTATTGCAATTATCACCGGTCGCACAATGATCGCGTGGCTGTCGCTGTCTGCAAATTTTTTAGTAATAACCCCGCCGGGGTCTTATTTATGGAAAAAGACATTGTCGGTATCTAAAAACATGTATTGTTACCAGCCAGTTAGCCTGCCTCGCGTTGGGCACCATGTTATGTGGACAACTAAGTAGTCAACCCCACGTGGGACGACGTGAATTGGGGTGAAAAAGTGCGGCATCAGACATGGATAGAGAAACAATTCATGCCCATTATTATCTAACCACACACGCGTTTCGGGACGACGAACTTCTCTCTTATTTCATTCGTTATTCGAACCACCATTCGAGAGATACATTATTACAGATGGATATAGGCTATTTAATATGTACTCAACCCTTGCAAAGTCGGGACGGGCCCCTAGTTTATTATGAAAGAAAATAACATTAAAACAATTATTGTTGAGAAATTTAAAGAAATTGTTAATTGAAATCTTATTTAACTAAGTTACATGCTATAAATTGCATATGATTACTTATGTAAGTTGGTACACATACAAACTTACAAACAAAAATGGACTTGGAACGTTATTTGCCTAAATCTTCTTAGTAATATGTAACTGATTGACAAGTGATATTATTAAAAATATTACTAACTAGATATCAACTGACTTGACAACCTGCTAACTGATTGTTATCGTAGGCGATTATGTTAATAGATGTGGAGGCGATTATAAAAAATACCTAAAAAGTTTCTTCATTCAAATTCTTTCTTAAGTTTTCAATAATTCATTCCTGACGAGACATATTAATTTATAATGTGAATAATTTAAAAGAAATTATGTAATGATAAAAGATATTTGAAATAACTTAAGAATTGTTACCTATAAACCAAAATGATGTAAAATTGTCGGAGATGAATTTTATTGTAGCGTATATATTAAATATATGAAACTAAAAACGTTTCGCTTTTATTGTAATTTTACTAGGGACTAGGGAAAAGAGGTCACTTAGGCTTATTTCATATTATTACATTGGATTTTAATGTGAAATATGAGCTCCTAAATAAAAAGACGAACGCGTCACAAAATATATTTTAATAAACGTGTTCGTTATTTCGTGTGACTGTAAATCACTTATAATTATTATATTACAATTTTTTTAGTTTTTTGATCTTCTATTTCTTCCATTTATGGGTCGATAACTTCAACGTATTTAAAAGAGATATTCTAAATCCCCTTGAAATACCATAAAACACCAAGCTTATTATTGTTATAATCAGGTTATGTATTACTTACTACTTAATAAGACTTGACACAATTTATAGTGTCAAATATATTACTTGTGTGCCTTGATGCTGTCACCCTTGACAAGACAAAAACAGTGACCATAGTCAATATACAGGTTGCTATTTGGCTATCTATACACACATATACATAGATGTTAGATATAGTACCAATATGTTACAATACATAATTTATTTTGTATGACATATTTTTTATTTAAAGTTGGTATGTACACGACGTTTTATTAGAGTAGTGTTTAAGAAAAAAATTACTAAAAATGTAAATAAATGCAAATCCTTTTTTAGGGTTCCCTACGCAAAATGCCAAAAACGGTATGGTTTTGTTATGTTGTTTGTTTGTCTATATGTCATAGCCAGTTTTTATACTCACTTTATACCCACTGCACTGAAAGGCACAGAGACGTGAACTTCTGCATGTGTGTCACACACTCGACCAATTTTGAGCCATTTATTTGATCGCAAATACATTCTTACTTTTTCTAATAGCTACTTCGACGACATATAGAATCTTAGGCACATGAAAAACCAAACATATTGTAATATGTTACGTGCTGCAAGTTATTTGCGCACCACACAGTCGTTACGCGCATTTGTATGACGTGTGTACTTAATGCACACTACTTAAATATGTTTTTTTTTTATGAAAAAGGGGGCAAACGAGTTAACGGGTCACCTGATGGAGAGTAACCAAGGACACCCGCAACATCTGGAGAATCACGGACGCGTTGCCGGCCTTTAGGGAAATAGAGAAATGAGGTTTCCCTCATTTCTTTATTGAGGAGGGCGAGGGAATGATTGGCCACCGGCACTCTCACTCACCGAACGAAACACAACAGCAATAGATGCTGTTATTTCACGCCGATATTCTGTATTTCACCGGGCGAGCCGGCCCTATTCGTGCTGCAATGCAGCATGGCTCTGCCACCTTTATATGTAGTATATTATATGACGAATAGTATTTGTAATTTTGATCTATGATGCGACTTTTGTTTATTACTGTCTTATTATCATTTTATGTAGTTATATTCCATTATGTTGAACTATCGCGTTAGGAAAGATACGTATGTATGTAAGTTCAGTTAGGACAGGCAAATAACTACATAAACGCTGTGTACAAACTACATGAAATAAAGCTTTTAAATAAATGATCGTATAACAAGCAAGCATTGTGTTATTGAATGTTGTATATGCCTTTGACCCCTACAATACATGAGAGGTATTAATAAGCCGATACATGAAAACGAGAACCGGAATTTAAACTACATGAATAGTAACCTTGATAAAAAGAGTACATACCTAATAAATGCAAATAGTGGCGATATTTCGTAAATAAAATTGAGTACATCGTGCTTTGTTTTGTTTGTCTTGTAGCATTGACAATGTCAATTACAATGCCAGAGTATGATGCGACATTTTAGTCAATATGTAACAAGTACATTGTCTGCGGACGCGTCCTTGCGTACACAAAACTTTGTCACTTGACACTGGTGGGAATTTTATTCAGATCGATAATAACGTGGGTGTTTGAACTGAAAAATATTTTAATGTTTTCCAACAAGTTATTTGGTGTGTTGACGTCATCAATTAAGTGAATCGAATGTTTTATACTCTTTTAGTCTATAGTGTTCTATTTACTTTTAGTTAGACCTATACATTTTCAGAATATATATGTCCAATGATTTATACGATACTTGGTCATTCATATTCTATTAAAATATTTTTTAAATGGAATTTGCGTCCATGATACTTTGGGAGAAAGAAAATATTGTTGTAAGTAGCTGTCTCGCGGTTTCACACGCGTTAATAAATTTGGTATTTTTCCGGTATAGAAAGAAGCCTAGATTGCTCTCTGAATAGTCATCTACCTGCTAATGGAAATCCAGCTATAATCGGTTCAAATGTTTCAGAGATTGATCCGGACAAACAAACATGCAGACAAACAAAAATTTCAAAAACTATGTCTGGGTTTTGGTTACATGCAAATAATCGTATTACCTTAAAAAAAAAATCTTCATTTCGAAATCACATTCACAGATACGTCATTTTTATTTACATGTGCGTATATATATCAAATAGCCAGAGTGTTAGCTGACAGAAATGTCAAAAGCACTCACATACCTAAATGCGAAAATGAGTGAGAAGAATGATAATATATGAGGAGGTGAAAGAAGTATGTATGTATAGACGCATCTATCTTCCCACGCAGGTTGTATATTCAATGTCACATTTAAGGAATATAATTCAATACTTAAGAATTATATAAGGCTAATAGCGAAATTAGCTGGTGAAGTATCAGCTAATTTCGCTTTACCCATCTGAACCCAAAAAATAATAATTATTATTATTATTATTATTGCACGTATGTGTGTGCACACTTTTACAAAGTCATATAATAATAAAATTAAATTAAATTTATATTAAAAATTGAATAAACAGGATTTTTAACCAAACATCACAATATAATCAATCATCACATTAAATAATAATATCAAAATAGAACAATATCAGGAGTGTCAACAGTAATAAATAATAATAATAAAATAAACTGTCAATGAACAAATCAACCTAAGATTAAATAAGAAAAATCGACAATTTGCCTCAAACAATGATTTCCAAATTACTTCAATAAATTATGGATGAAAGGAATCAAGATATAACTTTTGAGTTTTGATTATGTTACACAGTCAAAAGATACATGATGTAGAAATGTATCTGAATTTAACTAAAATATAGTTGTCCAAACGATTACTTATTTTGCACAAGATAAAAGTAACAGAAGAATGATAAGGATCGAGGAGGCGAAAGAAGTATCTAAGAATCACGATACTTGGCACTCCATTATCTGTGACTACCTCGTTAAGGATACAGAGTGAGGATAAGTATATAGTACGTATGCATGTATAATATAAAAGTAGTAGCTAATGCATTTGCTCTTCACTGGTCTTTTTTTAAAAACGACGTGAGGTGTGAGTAGGTTAGCTAACTAACCTATTGCTACAGATTTCAAATCGCCTTAATAACAACTGCCGTAGATCAATAAACGAGACTAACACTTGACCCTTTCGAAGCACGAAGAATGTGTGTATGTATAGCTCAGCAATCGGCGACCGCGCGCAGTTATTTAACTTCGAGATAGCATCAAATACGCAAGTGCCGCCACATTGCGAGTGACTGAGCTGAGTATGCACAATTCTCGTTCGATAACTGCAATAAAGAATACCAAGACGACTAACTTTGTTTTTAAGTTAAAAGTTAAAACCATCCTGAATCCTGAAAAGGTGATGGATATTGACTCAGTTTACTTCGTCTTGATAACTTTTTAGCTTGCTATCAAGACGAATTTTATTTCTTACTTCTCTTTAATACTTTACTTTAATACTTCTCTAAAACCATGTATTACCAGTCTTTAGAAAGCGATTTTTTGCCATTTATCCAAATATTACACCAAATTACCGTTTTTCACGTCACATAAAGTCAAGGTTGTCGTTGTCGTAAAGTAAAGCCTCACAGCGACACAATTTCAATTCAAATCCTATTGAGCTTGCGATACCATCGCCATGATTTGGTAACCTTCGGCCGGCGCGTTGAGTGGTTAACAGCACGCGACGTTGCTCGCAAGCCTTAGGGCAGGCCTGACTTTATTGGGCCGATAGAGAAATCCAATTGTTTCAGCAATATTACATTCTGAAATGACTTAACAAGTTTTAGTAATTTAATAAAATAAAAACTTTGTTTACGACCATTGACTTTATGACTCAAGGATAAGAATCATTATTCTTTATCAAACAAAACAAAGTTCCTTCAAACGCAATGTACCTTAAAATAAACAATGGTCAACCGTAATCAACTTTTCACTATAAAAATATCGTCAATTGAAAAAGTTTCTCAAAAATCGAAGTAATATATTCCATAGAGTTCAAAAGATAAAAAGATCTTAATTGATATTTTGTACTTAAAATTATAAACGCATACGTTTTAAATAATTACCTTAAACAAAAGTTCAAATATTTTTTTTAATCTAAGTGCTGAACATTTTATTGATTTACTTATAAACGATATATTATAAAGTAAATGTGATGTATCAATTCTTAGTACTGGCCGAACGATGCTATCAAGTCTAGCCGGTCAGTTCGCGTGGGTGATGTAACAAATGTTTTACTGGACAATAACATGAAACTAAGGTTTCTAGGAAATGCCCTAGGTCATTAGTCATTGAATCGTAGAGTAATTTTTACGTCATTGGCTATGAATAATGAAAACGACCTTTAGACGAACCTGTTCACTCACGCATTACACTAATTTATTAAGATTCAGACGTTGATTTGGAGCGACAATGTTTAATATTTTTATTTTAAAAATCGATTGATTTTTACAAAATGTTTTAAATTTATTGTCCTACTTTTTATTTTCACTACTTAATAAAAAATGATACAATAAAATAAAATGCTAATAAAGAAAATAGAAGTTAAAATTGAGATGTAATTCATTTGGAAATTAAGGCTCTCTCAAGCTCATATTGTTATTTGCACGTTACCATAACCCGATTATGCGTTTTTAAGATTTTGTTTGACTGGGCTAATCTTCGAAACGGCAGAACCCATTTTGAACTTTCGTTGGCAGGTAAAGGACTTTTCAGAGACAAATCTAAGCCGGGGCACAGCTACTAACTAATTAATAAATCGTTGAAATTGAATAGAATCACTTGACGCCAAAGATATTGCTTAATATTTGGAATGATCGTTTTAATTAAAGCACACCCAATATCAACGGAGCTAATTAAAAATCTTGTTTTAATAAAATTATTTTAAACAGTAATTAAACCAGCAATTTTCCTGGTATTTGAATTATGTAATTATAAATGAAATAATTTCTATGAAATGTAAATCTAGTTCGCACAATTAATATTCTGTTTACAAAAATTAATCAACAACACAATTAAGAGAAAATCTTATCGAGCGGTCATTAAATAGAGTTCACAGGAGAAACATGTCTGCGAAATTGGGACCAAATTTTTTTTTTAATTTTTTTTTAATAGTTACATAACTTACTTCATTGCTTATTGTAAAGTATCATACTGTATTTCGATTTTTTTCGGTTGCTATCAATGATGTTATATTTACACTGATGTTCATAAATATAGATGTTTTACTATCAACGAACAGAAAAAGTTATACCTTGAATTCGTGTCAGTAATTCCATATTAGCTTTTGTGTAATATTAAAACAAAATAATATCAGTAAATAACAATAATGTTATTTACTGACCACCAAACCACCACCAAACCACCAAAAGTTTCAAGTTCCCACTCAAAAAGTTTGAACCTTTATTAGACAGATGAATGAAAAAACAAGTACAATTTTGACTCTTGCAATGAAAATTCAATACCACTCAATTATGTATTTACCCAAAAGTTTGGCCTTTCTTTCATTCAGGTTGGGATTCTTAGTACGAACTCCACTCGCATTTGACGACATCCGTGGAGCAACGGCTTAACGCTTTGGAAAGTAAAACGGGGGTTGCGGGTTCGATTCCCGCCCCGTTGTATTCCCGGTACAAGTCTGGGTGTTTATATATAATATGTATTTATTTACAAAATAAAAGTATACTAAAAGGGTACTAGACAACTGATATACTACTCAGTTGTCTAGTACCCATAACAAGCGCTGTCCTGCTTACTTTGGGACTAGATGGCGCTGTGTGAAATGTCTGAGTATATTATTATTATTTAGCCGATTTTATTACACGCAGTTTTATTTTAAAGTTTTCGTTACAATCATACCAAGTTAGATGCTTGTATGTACTATTACCGTTTTTACGATGGAGCAAAAACAAAAAACCATCGAAAAAAAGTTTCTTATATGGGATCTCTTTCATTTTTTTTTGTTTTTTTTTTAATATTATTTATTAGTAATAATAAGTATATACACTGGTATATACTCTGAAAATTTTAACTAGCTACCTATCACAATTCAAAGTATACAGTCCTATACAGTTAGGACAGACCGAAGGAAGGATGGATAGACGGCGCCGGTTTAGTGACAGGGCAAATCTTTGGGTTCCTAAAAACTATATAAATTAATTACCCACATGGATGTCTAAGTAAAACTTGAAAAAAAACATATATATATTTAATTGTAAAGCTAATTAAATAACGGTTTGCGTTCCTTGTGAGTAAAATTTTGAATTTTTTATCAGCACGAAATATGAAGTCTATTCGCATTTCACCAGTATTCCACTCGACCGCAATATTTCTAGTTTTCCATTTAAGGGCATCTCAATGAGTTATCCTGGTACGTGGCGTGGTTATCGCAAAGCTGTGCCTGTACAGGCACGGATCTAGATTTATGATGCAGAGGCCGATAGCGCACGACTACTCTGATTTATTCTTCTCACATTTTTGACTGAGATTTTTTAACAATTCTACGATAAGCATTGCTTTCATACTATTTTGATATGCAAAAAATATTATACATTATTATTATTTTTATAATATATGTATAGATAAGTTATACTTCAGCTCGACCTGAATATTTCCCCGCCCTCCTTAATTCTGAAACTCGTAGGAATTATGAAACCTTAGCGGTTAAATGAAAAATATAAAGAAAGTCCTTAACTATAAGAACTTAACTTACTTCACATATACCAATGTTTAAAAATTACAAACTCTGTACTTAAAGCGAACTCTCCTTTAGCAAGTTCTTTTCTCTTTATTCGACGTTGTTTGATCGCATTCTTGTCTGATGAAGAGTAAAGATGAGAACAAAAATCGATCACGTTTTCACAGTAGGTTTCTTGCCGTAAAAATACCTAAGATTTAAGCATGAGCAAACACTGACACCAGAGTTGTCAGGTGTAGTGTTATTAGGACCTAATTACCAATTACCAGTTATTTATATCTAATAATTAGGTAGAAACCTACTTAAAACTGGTAACAAAACGGATAAGTGAATTTTACTTATTTTCTGCTACTACGAAACAGAGTCTCGCTCAGTTGTTATAACTTAATCCATTACAGTAAATTGATATTTAAAAAAATATTCACATATGTGTACTCGTATATATGAATATTAACTGTTATATTATATAATAATGGACAATGCAATAATTAAAACTTGTACACACATCAACATGGACTTATAAAGAATAATCACGAGATAAGATGAAAAAACATATCGACGTGAAACGTGACGACCCCTCTGACCTCTCTACTGAATCCGCGCCTGTGTCCATCTCAAACACGTACTTAGTATAGCTTGTCAATAAATAAGCTGTCGGCAGCTTTAACCACATACGCTTAACTAACGGTGGCTAATTGAAACGAACATCTGTGACTATCAGCGGAACTGCAGTTAACTTGGAGTAAACAAATTAGGTTTCATCGATACAGAAACGTTTGGTCGGCGCCGGCGCTTGTTTAGTTACTTATAAAATGTCATCTAAACGTGATCTCATTTTTAATGTCGTAAGAACGTTCTAGATATTTGCGGAATGCATATCGATGTGTGTAATTAATGTGGTTATTTTGCTTCACGATAATTTATGGTTTCCTCGGGAACGTAAATAACTGTTACAAGGTCTGTGAATTTCTTAGCCATATAGACATATTTTATTTCGAATAAAATGTACATAGTGTTATTGCAGTCGTTACGTAAATATTTTTAATTGAAGTACAATACTCGTATCATAATAAATTAGTTCAACCAATATATTCTGTAAGTAAATAGGTATATTATGATCAAATTTATTATCGAAACTACATTGTATTCGTATTTGTAAAGACATTGCTTCTTCTTATAAGAATACACAAATACATAAATATTGTCTATTAAAAATTATTGCCCATTATTATCTGATTCGAGGTGGATAGAAGATCAAGGTACAACAAAATGGCACCTTGGCAGTATTTACCTAGGTATTTAGCCTAAACAACAGATGACAAAGCTGGCTCAGATAATGACCATTTTTGGCCATAGTCAGATCATAATACTTCTTAGTGAAACATTCAGACTGAATATAATAATAGTATGTAATTGGCCTGACAATTTTTGTTTTAGTGAAAAAGTTAGTGATCCTAGACTTAGTTGAAACCATTTTTATACTCCCCAGATTAAATAAAATATATAATCAGTAATCGAAGTTCGTTGAACTTGTTTTTTATTTTGTTACACGTTGTACTTGTTGTATTTTACCTATTTCGTATTATATTATACTATTGTACAATTTTCAAAAATACAATGAAATGGTGAGGTTAAATACGTAAACATAAACAGTTATGTCCATAAATACCTACAAGTCAGTCAGAATTTCTGTCCTGACTGAATAGCGTTGACTTAGATGGCTGAATCTACCACAAAGAATACTAAGATCTGAGTTCGACCCAATACGCTCAATGACAGATTACTACGAGTATCCTCCATCTTTCATGCCTTAATCTCCGAAACATTTTATGTAATTGCTGATTCCCGCGAGTGGTCCGCGTTTTATATTTTTAAAATATGTTCTTCCTTCCTATTCCTATGTCCTTCCTTAGAATCAAGCTATCTCTATACCAAATTTCATCGCAATCAGATAAACGATATGGCAGCCCATAAAATACGAACAAACGAACATTGATTTTTATATATTAAGATGTACTCGTATTTGACTTTGTGTATAAATTATTTTTTAAACAAAGTCTTCGTAATCGTTACTTGAATTGGCTGGTTACATTGTTGTAAAAAGTAAAAAACACCTTTTTTCGTATAATTAAACTTAGAGCATAAAATAGTCTATTTATTTTAGGAATTAAATAAAACCAAGTCTATATTTAGTAGACTATGCCTACCGTCGCAATACTCAATTTTATTGTCAAAAGTACATCCAGTAGTGTTTCCAACATTTTAAATCTTAATAACAGCAATAAATTTCATGTACAAATTTAAATTTGGATTACTTTTATATCCTCATTATAAATTGAAAATATCTTGATTAATAGAAAACTGTGTCAATAGTATGTAGTTTTTCATTGAGGAAACATTTTTATGGATATCGAAGGAGCAATTAAGTATAGATACATTTGAAATTTGGATTGTTGTGCTCTGAAAATATTTTTTTCGAATGTAATTTCTGGGACAAATCTTGTAACGATTTTTATAAAATCTTAAGACTGTAATCATAGACTTCATAACTCCAGATAGCCTGTCCCGTATTGCGAAGTGAGGCACATAAAATCAAATAAAATGTAAATGCCTGGTTGCTGTTTTCTAATGAAATGGTAGCCGATCAGCTTATCTGATAATGATTGTCTGTCGTATGTACAGGTGAGTCAGCTTATCGTTGCTGTTTGCACACGGCGACTGTAGTTATAAAGTCTCTCTGTCTGTGCCTGGAATATAGAATTGTGTTATTTTTCCCTAATTAGTTATTTATACATTGCACCCAATAGCTGTCCGATGTTAGAATAAAAGGTCACTTCAACGTTTCATCGAATGATCAAACCCACTTGAGAAATTAAGCCTAAGCAATTTGCATGGAAGTGATGAAGACGTATGTATATTTTGAAAGTACCAATAATAATTTTAGCTCAGATCATCCATATTACAGTTTATTATGATTACTTGTTCGTGTTCCAGTCATAATATGATGTCATTGAATTTTGATATTCATATTTTTATGTTTTATTTTTGGAAAATGAAAATATCTAAAATAATAATTTAAATATTCTGTGAAAAAATATTCTGGACCGACTTTCACTAAACATATTTAGCTAAGAAAAAACACGCGAAAATCAGTTCATCCATTCAAAACACTTAACAAACAAAAGACAAACATACAGGCAAATAAAGAATGATGTCAAACTTATAAAACATCTTTTTTTGTTCACGATATCTTTATGACAAGGTAGAGATATTTTGTTATATTTAAAAAAATGACATTTCAATGACTTTTATGTATTAAAAACTCAGAACTCATAACATAGAAAAGACAAAACTGAAATACGTTTCCAACAATATGTCTCGTGATCAGATAGGGGCATGTAGCGATGACTATAACGGTGACCGTCCGACAAGCGATTTATCGTGCACCACGGGTGGATAATTGTGTTCTGGATATAGTTCGACGAAGGGGGTCGTGGGCTCGACTCGAACTGTACGTGTCCACGCTGTCTGTAACTACAGTGTTTTTCAAGAATCACCACTTTTACTATAACGGTTATATTGGTGGCATGATTCTTTTCTTAATTTTGTACTGTTCGCTGTTCACTGGAAGCTGTTAGAATAAGGTATATTTTTCTATTCATATTTTACAGTACTTTCTCTAAAATCCCGAACGAGATATTTAAAAAGGATGGAGTGCCAAACATTGCTATCCTTACATATTTCTTTCGACTTCAAATCTCAGAATTTTCCTCACACACTTTTGCCAAACAATACGAGCGTGTTTGAAATTTCCGTAATCTAACGTACCGGCTATTTGATCTTCATAAGCCAACCTTAGTCTTACTTTGCTTCTGCTGCCACTTCTTACTATGAACTCGAACCATCTGAGCATTGCTTTTTGCATTTCTATAATAAGACTGTCATCAACCTTGTGATACTCATATTTTGTTAATGCTTAAATTATCCGCGAGAGTGATAGCGCATACATTTCAGAGAGACGACTTTTGCACTGTATTCATCTTACTTTCACTCGATTTCAAGCATGTCCAGGCGACACTACCGTATAATAAAGTTGACACCAACACCACATTGTAAATGGCAATTTTGGTAGATTTATATATATTTATGTTGTAACTGATACGCACAGAGTACCGTTAACTTTATTACCAGCCGCTACCCTCCTCTCCACATAAAACTCATAACTTCCATTCCTCGAAATCACACTTCTCAGATAAACAATTTAATTTATTCGTTCCAAACATTTTCCATTTACCTACATTTCACACCATTCTATCATTAATTAATTTAAAACACTATTTTTAGCATGTAGGATAATAAAGACATTATTTTCAAAATTGCCTGTTTTATTAATTTGAATAAGAATGTGGTACCATATCCACATTTTATGTAACTTACATCATATACCTAAACTTGTATCTTCGACATGAACCGGTTATTTATATTACGAATATTACACAAAAATAAAAACAATATATCAGACACGACGTATTACAATATCCATTGATTGATATTCTGTTTCGCCGTAATGTACATTGCCCACTAACTCATAAAATAGTTATTTACATTTTAGAATAAGGATTCAACGTCCATACAAAGTTTTGAGTTTATTGGCTTGCGTTCGTGTGTGGTCTTAGTTGCTATGGGGACCACGTGGAAGTTCGCCTTAACTGATGGACATGGATAATTGTTTTTCCTCGAGACGGCGCCGCTGACACTAGACGCTTAAATGTCACCAGTAGACCGTTACCTTATTTCTTATCTACGTTTCCAATTAAGCATGCCAAGTAACAGACGCGGGAACATTTCCTTCTTTGGCAACCATAGTGATTTACCGTAAAATCGCCATTAAATTTAGCACTATGAAAAGAATGGAGTTTTTTTTTACTTTATAACAACAAAGTATGAATTTACCTCTACTATGAGTTTGGTTTCGTTGAAGAAAGGAATGCTTAGATGGTTCGGGCACATGGCAAGAATGAGTGATCAAAGACTGACGAAGAAAATCTACAGAGCGAAAATGAGTGGTAGCAGAAGCCAAGGAAGACCAAGGCTGACTTACGAAGATCAAATGCCCAGAGTGATAGCTGATGGAAATGTCGAAAGCATCCTAGCATCATATCTAGCCGAAAATGCGCGAGGAAAATGATGAGATTCGAAGAGGCGAAAGAAGTATGTAAGGACTGCGAAGCTTGGCGCTCCGTCCTCTCTGACTACCCCGTTAGGGATACAGCATGAAGATATGTATTTATGTATGAGTTTGGTGCACTATGCTCGTTAGCGAGTAATGAGTACAACAAATGTATTTATAACTATGTACGTCATACACAATTAATTGCTGTAGTTACTAGAGAGCATAGTACGCAAAATTTGTGATAGAGATTCTAGGTTCTGGGCTATAAGTCATGTATTTTCAGTCGAGGAAACCATATTTGTAGTTTTATACTGAATCTCCTCTTAAATTTAGTTAATGGTCACATGCTTGTATGAGAGTTATTTATCCTATATTTACGTAGATACCATTCACCGCAAATACAAAAATATATCAACAGATTATTTTCGTTTTAAGGGCTCCTCAAGACACATGCCAATATGCCATAGAATTAAGACAAAACTAAGTATAATTGTCGTCTTACCAATAAATATTATTCTTAACATAAAGCGTTAATAGTGTCATGTCAGCACTTAATGCGATCACTGAGATTAAGCAAAGTTGAGCGCGCTCACTACTGGATAGGTGATTTAGTAACGTCTACATTGTGTTTTATGAGAAGTTAGGTAGTAAGTTAGAGAAATGAAGGTAATAAAGCCAGGCCGGAAGTTTCATGGGTGATTTACAAATAATCTGTCAGTACGCTTACTACTTCCTTCTCACTCAAGTACTGGGTTCGCGTGGTGTACTAGATACAGCCACCTTTGCTTTACTTACATATGTTCAGAGGATGTTCCTGGCAGTGTGGACAGAGTGTTGAGATGGTAACGCATAACAAAAATGTACGTTGACGTCATTAATTTGCTGGGGTAGTTTGCTCGAGACCATGGCCATAGCAATTGAAACGTCGACCCAAAATAAGAGGTACATAGACATACATATCTTCACGCTGTATCTCTAACAGGGTAGTCAGAGAACACGAGCGCTGAGCGTCGCGATCCTTACATACTTCTTTCGCTTCCTCAAATCTTATCGTTCTCCTCACACATTTTCGCCTAGGTATGCGAGTGCTTTTGACATTTCCGTCGGCTAACACTCTAGTCTTGTCAAGCCAAGTCAGCCTTGGTCTTCCTTGGCTTCTTTTACCACTCACTTTTGCTCTATAGATTTTCTTCGTCATTCTTTCATCACTCATTCTTTCCATGTGCCCGAACCATCTTAGCATTCCTTTTTTCATTTTTACAATAACACTGTGGTACAACCTGCGTATCTCTTCATTGCTTATTTTGTCCGCAAGGGTGACACCGCACATATTTCTAACAGATCGCATTTCTACTGCATTTATCTTACTTTCACTCGATTTCGGGCATATCCAGGCCTCTCTACCGTACAATAAAGTTGGCACCAACACGTCATTGTGTATGGTCATTAAAATAAAAGATAATTGCGTTAAATACCGGTATTCGAGATATTTTATCAAAACTTGAGTTTATTGGTGAAATTAGATAATGATACACTATAAACAATACATGCATATTATATATATAATACATATTATAAACATATAATAATACACATATTGTAACATTTTTTTTCCTATTCTACCTTCTTTATGAGCTTAGAGGTTGTCAGAGAATTTAATTGTAGGACTGGCAAGTTAAAAATTTAAATATATTTTTTGGAAGAATGGAAGAGAAAAAAACAAAACATAGAAAAGAAAAGGATGTGATGGCGTGATGACAAGTTTTTTAGGGTGAGGTAAAAGGAAAATTTAAAAAGGATATGAAAAGAGATACCGATCAAGTCCAAACAAAGATGACGTAATGAATTCATACATGCTGTAAAAGTCTGAAAAATTAACACGATGTGAAAATAATAATCATAAGAAAATTCCATAACCAAGAATGGTATAATATTTATTATTAATAATACTATATATATTTATTTTGCCACCTCCTCGTGAAATGTCTAATAATAGTATTCAGAGGTTTATGCGAAAAAGTAAAGAACTATGAAAAGTTTGCCTAAGATTTGAAGATGTCGTTCGAGAGTGAAATTCATGATCATGGAACAATAGTATCTAGCATAAGCTTGTGGTTAGTGTTTTTTTTCTAATCATATGTAAATTATAATTTGAAAGGTTAATTTAAAAGGTATTTGATAAAAACCACACCACACCATCACACCCACTTTTTATACTTTTCTATTTTTCATTTGTAAAATTAGTATTGTTTTTCTTGGTAAATTTCATTATACATATATTCCTTTTCAAAAAAAATGTATTTAAAAAATTTCCAAATTAGTTTCAAAATTTATTTTATCCATTCCCTTTTCGTGGCATCCGGGTGGGAATGGTATAATATGTACATGTACATCGCCTATATAACTTCGCCATATACTAAATGCTTACTTCTTTTCATTTCCATTTTTAGTCCCCGACACAAAAACAAATAAGTTTGACGCCGTTGTCTGTCTGTGTTTGAATGTGTTTGTAGCATCATTGCTCTTAAACGGATGATCCGATTTTTTCAAAAAATCGTTAAGCATAAGTTGTCTTTAGCTATGTTTGGTGAAAATCGGTCCAGCTCTGAGGATCAGAGTTCTAAGGATATTCAAGTTCTCCGAACACTGAGTTTGATCTCTGTTAACAATCGAAGATCTGATAAATAGCAGGATAAGGTAATATTAAAAATAATGGGTACGTATTAGGTACGTATTACCTTATTTTAAAAACTGTCAAACAAAAGGTAAATTAAGATTAAAAAAAACCCGACACATAAAATAAATAGTAGGTACTCTTAAATAAAAAGCGATGGGTAATTAATATGTACTTTTGGGTTTGTCTAATTTGGAAAACAGAAATTAAACACAACCGTCGGGGACCGTTATGAAACCAGAAGAAAAAATAATACGAGTAACCTTAGCAGTCCACGACGCATTTACCTATTAATTTATTAGCTTCATTCTTAAATAATTATGAGTCTTCTAGAGTGGTTATTAGTGGATTGATCAACTATTTTTTGTACTGTCTTTTGATAAAATATTTCATTTATTTTTTTTATTCGGTTTTTAACTCAAAGAATATATAATTATTTACATTATTATAAGTCCGTGCTGAGCAACGACTTTTATGAATAATAATTATTAAAAAATTGAAACAAATAGTAAATTGTCCCTTGGTCAATTGCAAATGAAATCTTTGCACTAAAATAGGAAAAAATAATGAAATGTTGTTACAAGTTAATTTCGTATACCTAGGCGAAAATGTATGAGGAGAATGATGAGATTTGAGGAAGCGAAAGAAGTATGGAAGGGCCGCGAAGCTTGGCGCTCCGTCCTCTCTGACTACCCCGTTAGGGATACAGCGTGAAGATATGTTATGTTGCATTTATGTTAAATTAATTAGATGTATTGATGGAATATATATTAGTTATAGAATAAACACGATATTTGTGCATAAAATGTATACGTAACCATATTTTTCGAATAATTTTGTTAGAAATTCAGTGACAACAGTGAGACAAAAAAATAGGTGATAGACCCAATTATCTATCGCTTTTTGATAATTATTTTTGTGGTGGTGGTGTTTTTAAAATCTTTCCTTACTAGCCGGTTACTTCATTTTATATTGTGTTAAGAAATCCAACAACATCAAGTAATAATGAGAAATACACGTAAGAGAAATTATTATTACATACTTACCACGAAACAAAGGAAATATTAATACTTAATATTTGCGTCATTTTTATAGGTCATTATAATGAATTACAGTAATTAAAACAGGCTGTTGTGTTCACGCGAAATATCTTATGTTGGAAATAAGTCAGCGACGTGTTAACGTTGTTTTAAAATAGTATTTGACGCTTCCAACAACGGGTAGGTATGGTACTTATAACGCTTTCACGTGATATTAAGTAGGTCGTCATAAATATTTCATTTATAATATTTGTCGTTCTAAATATCGTTGTGAATTATTAGTAATATTATGTTCAGTGTAAATCTAGACGTTAAATCGCCTACACTCGGCGTTCCGATTTTAAAAATTGAAGCAAAAATTTGATTCAACTCGATTCATTTCACCTTAAAGCGCGCAGTGCCGCAAACAGACCTCACTTAGGATCTCATTTAGGAATAACCACGCAATCAAAGGTAGTGAAAAAAATATATGTGAATCTACATCATATTTATAATCAACCGGAAATTCAAAATGGCATATAAAGTACATTTTTTTGATAAAAAAAAATCCCAAAGTAACCTCTGTACAGAATTTATGGGGAAGAAATCTATTTTCGTCGTTAACATATTTTAATAAAATTCGGCAAATATATGTCTTTTATTAAAATAAAAGGTTTGGAGGATTCAAATTAATTCAATAGTTTAGAAGAAAATACATTACTTATTGTGACATTTTATTTTGAGCGATGTCGCATTGTTCCTTTCTTTCACTCCTATGCGGCGATACAATCATCGCTGAGGCGCGTTATTAAATGAACGTGTGTCATTTGTTCCTCTTGAATTTCGAAAGTATAATTGTCTTGCATTGAAGCTAAGCTCTTTCATACATCTTTGAGATGGAACCTTACTCATAAAATTAAAACGCAACCGAATCGTGGTATATTATGTAGACATCGTGTATAACAATACAACCATGTTATGAGCAACAGCTCATAGCGCTTTAAATATAAGATTTTGGCGTGTGACCTCAACGCGTGTTTGTCTCAATTGATAACGATTCTCTTGTCTTTTCGAGAATCATTGTTTATGAGTTGAAATCTCGACTCGGTTGTTCCACACATTTTTTTTTTCAATTTTAATTTCGGGACAATTTTTTTATCGGCTTTTGATAAAGTTCTAAATATCTAAATGTCTGTATAAGAATATACTACTAGATATGTATAATGAAATTGTTTAATAATAATTGAATTTTTGAAAGAATGCGTAACAAACTTAGCCTTTGTCGGAAGTCCCGCTCGTTGCAAGGACTAGTTGTAGTGGTGTTGTAGTCATTTTGCGTAAAATCCGAAAGTTATGATACATTTGAAAGCAGTTTTAAACTGGTAGAAATAGCAATAAAAATGCTATTTATCGCTGTATACCTAATATAATCCACTGTAATACGATATTTGCAATTCAATAAAAACACATTAAATTCACTAACTTGAAAAAATATAATACATACACACATACGTACACGCTGTACCCTTAACGAGTTGGTCGAGAGGGTAGTGTCCAGCATCGCAGTCCTTACTTATTACTTTCATTAATGCATATTTTCATCTCATTATTTTCCTTACGCACTTTCGCCTAAGTATGCAGGTGATTTAGATATTTCAGTCAACTAACACAAAAAATTATAATGACACTCCAATATAATTATAAACTATGAAGATAAATTTAAACAATACGAGAGGGAAATATATACTTAAAGTTAATATTGTCAGCTATAAATTTATTATTTCTAACTTTTATCATATACAATATGAAAATAATGGTTTCCACAAAAAATATTAACTATCTAAAAATGAAAACTTTATAATTAACGGTTTTACTTATTTTTTTAACCTATCGATAAAAACAGCATGCAAAAGTCATTGTTGGGATGACAAGAAATTATGATGCAAAAATTATAAAGAATGGTTTTGTATTTTAATGGTACTTACAAAATAAATTATAATTTTAATATCGTTTCAATATTTCTTTAGCTTATTATTATTTCATTAATTATTACATTTCTTCAAGATAGTGTATTTCTAATGAAGTATTATCTAAATCAGTACAATATCGTTTTTTGTGGTGGATAAAGAATAGTTGGAACAATAATATAAATTAGTAATTCAGTCTATAATAAAATGTATTTAATATTTAAAACTTTAAAAGTAATAGTTTTCTCTAAAAAAAGAGGAATGGCAGTTCCAGTCTTATTTTAATTACGGAGTGTTGTAAGTATGTACATTTTATAAAGCACATACAATGGTTTATTCTCAATTGATTAGTTTTTTTTTTTTTTAAATAATAAAAAGATGTTACATCTGCAGTAAATGAAGTAATATAAAAACGCAAAACCAATGCAATATTAATGAAGATGCCATACTCTGTAGTTTGGTACACAATTATGATAGTGGTTTATTCATGCAAATATTAACTACAATATATTTTATTATATTAACAACAAAAGTAGATGATAGAAAATTCATAGTCACGTTAGTGATACTTATTCATTGTTATATTACAAAAAAAAACATGTATTTCATTTGATGTATTTTAAAGTAACTAATCACACATTTCGAGAATGTCCTGGCAACATTATAGCTCAATTTCATTCTTTCATGTGTCATTTATGGCTGTCAGCTGTCGCTCATGTTTTGTTGTTGTGTATTGTTGTTGCAAATTGCAATCAATTCTAATGACATACTGTAGTATGTGGTAATAACTAAGGAATCAAAGTAGGAGAGTTTGTACCTCAACGTGTAATTGTGATTCAATCGTAATTTCGTTCAAGTTAACTTTGCTTCAAAGATACATTGCATTTACTTAAAAAACATAATACGAGTATAATAGTGAATACGAAACTTCATGGTACTCTGTCGCTTTATGTACAGTTAGTATTTATCTTAATTATCTTTTATATTCAGTCATATGAACTTTGTAATTCAGCCTTATATATTACATTGGAAATATACATGAAGCAACAGAATTAATAATTCAAACTATAACCTACATTGAAAATTTAATATCGTATCGGTACATATTGTTACTTCAGGGCATACGTTTAAGGCCACTTCAAAATTGGTAAGAATATTGACATACTTGCTGTTTATTACTATTAAAAACTATAGTGCCTGTCAATGAAATGTATTTCCTTCATTCATAATACATTACTTTAAAAAAATTCTGAATGCTATAAAATAATCATGACCAATAGAAAATTAGTAGTAGTTATATGCTTGTATTAAGAATGTTAGTAAATAGAAGGTATTTGTGATTTACAATAAAACAGTTAGTTGTCAGCCACCGCCTTTTATTGACGTTACACTGGCGACGAGCGGGTTTTAAAGCGAATTAATTTCATTGGTACAGTAATTACTATAATTTAGTTTATCCAACATGCCTATCGGTAAACTAGAACGATTCGACTTGAACTCAAAACAGTGGCCGGCTTATATACGACGCGTGAAACAATTTATTTTACTCAACGAAATTAAAAACGAACTGATAGTGCCGTTGTTAATAACAGTAGTTGGGGAGGCCACGTATTCGTTAATGTGCGATCTGTGCTCTCCGGACGATCCAGAAAGTAAATCATTCGACGAATTAGTGAAATTAGTATCGGATCACTTAGAACCACAACGTTCAGAGATAGCCGAGCGACATGTGTTTCGATTACGTAGACAGCAAGCCGGTGAACCGTTGACCGAATACCTACAGATTCTGAAACATCTCGCTACTACTTGCAACTTCGGCATGAACCTTGAAGAAAATTTGCGCGACCAGTTTGTATCGGGCCTCGCGAGCGAAGCAATGCGGTCACGTATTTTTGCCGAGAAGAAAATAACATATAAGGAGGCGGTGGAACTAGCTCTGGCGTTGGAGGCAGCCGAGAAACACGCGGAGATGAGCGGTGCCACGGCGGTGGCGACGACTTTGGTCTCGGGTGTGAGCGGCGCGGGCACGGGTGCGGCAGGAGAGGGCCTGCTGTTCCAGACGGGCGCGGGAGCGAGCGCGGGGCAACGGGCGCGGCGCAGCGGCGGGCGGGGCGGCGACAGCGCCGGGCCTGCTGCCGTGCGCTGCTGGCGTTGCGGACGCCCACATCGGCCCGACAAGTGTCGTTTCGTACAATACAATTGTGATGAGTGCAATCAACGTGGACATTTAAAAGTAATGTGTAGGGAGGTACATCGTGGAAACCGATCATTCGGCCGGCATAAATATGTGAGTGAGAGTAATTTAACGGACGACGAAGATTTTTATAACATTGAGCTGAAGGCTAAAGGTAACAAGCCCTATTTTATTATGGTGAACATAGACGGACGACCCATTGAATGCGAAGTCGACACGGGCAGTCGTATTTCAGCAATTAGTAACCATTTTTATGATAGTGTATTTTCACATAAAACAATTCAGCCTGATAATTTATTGTTACGGTGTTATTCCGGCTCACGAATCGAATCGCTCGGTTATATCTACGTGAAAGTTAATCTCGGTGACATTACGGTTCAAAACGCGGCACTACATATTATTAAAAATGGAGGTAAACCTTTACTTGGTAGGGAGTGGATACGCGCTCTAAATATTAAACAAATTAATTTTAATGAGATCGAAGACGATGGATTCGTGAGTCGACTTTCGGCGGAATTTCCAGAGGTGCTCACCGATAAGCTAGGAACCTGTAAAAAAAACATTCAATTACAGCTGATCGATAACGAACCGGTGTACGTCCGTGCTCGACCTGTACCGCTTGCATTGAAGGCGAGAGTTGAACGAGAATTAGAACGGTTAGAACAAGAAGGTACTATATATCGCGTCGAGCACTCAGAGTACGGGACACCGATCGTTCCGGTCGTTAAGGAGTGCGGGGATATACGAATTTGCGGAGATTATAAAATTACAATTAACCCTAAACTTAAACGAGACTACTACCCTCTCCCGCGGATTGAAGAACTATTCGCAGCGTTGAGTGGGGGAGAGGCGTTTTCAAAAATTGACCTCACTCACGCGTATCAACAATTGATTTTAAGTGAAGATTCGCAACCTTACACTGCGATCACGACTCATTTGGGGACATTCGTATATCGTCGCACACCATTCGGGTTATCATGTATTCCCGAAAAATTTCAGAAACTAATGGAAGAAACCTTAAAAGGTATACCAGGATGTGTGACGTATTTGGATGACGTATGTTGTACGGGTTCGTCTAAATCGGTGCATTTAAGTACTTTGAGAGCCGTTTTGGAAAGATTAAGATATATGGGGTTCACGGTAAAATTAAGTAAATGTACATTTTTACAAAATAGTGTAAAATATCTAGGTTTTGTAATAGATAAGCTGGGATTGCATCCTGATAAAAAGAAATTAGAGGCGATAACGGATGCCCCGCGACCCAAGAATGTAATACAATTAAAAAGTTTCTTGGGAATATTAAATTATTATGGGAAGTTTATACCGAATCTAAGCATTGTAATGCATCCGTTACACGCACTTCTTAGAAGCGGCGTTAGTTGGGAATGGTCTTCGAAATGTGAGGAATCGTTTCAAAATGCAAAAAAAGCACTACTCAGCGAACGCGTATTAGCTCATTACGAAGAGGGGCGACCGTTGATTCTATCAGTGGACAGTAGCGCATACGGCCTGGGGGCGGTCTTGGCTCACAATTACGCGGGCGGCACGGAGCGACCGGTCAGTTATGTATCACGGACGCTTAATGCCGCGGAGAGAAATTACAGTCAGTTAGATAAGGAGGCATTGGCTATTTTTTTTGGAATTACGAGACACCATCAATATTTGTTTGGTAGGAAATTCGTTTTGCGCACTGACCACCAACCATTGGCTTATATCTTCGGGAAGAAAGTGGGTATTCCACAAACAGCGGCAAGTCGCCTTCAACGATGGGCTGCGCGTCTCGCTGCGTACGAGTTTACAGTCGAATTTGTGCGTTCGAAACAGAATGGTCCCGCGGATGCATTATCTCGATTGCCTCTATCTTATGAACACCACCCAACTGACGTACTAAGTTATTTACACCTAGTTGAAGATTGTTTACCAATTAATTTTAAGGACATTAGTAAGGAGACAAAAAAAGATGTCATACTAAGTAAAATTATGGGCTATGTATTATTTGGCTGGCCATCGTCACCGAGTTGCGAGGAGGAAAGGGCTTATTTTGCGAGGAAAGAGGAAGTAATAACAGATTTAGGTTGTTTAATATATAAATATAGAGTAATCGTGCCGACTAGCTTACGTGAAAAAGTATTAGGGGAAATACATGAAGGACATTTAGGGGTAAACAAAATGAAAAATCTATCTCGTAATTATGTTTATTGGCCTAGTCTAGATAGGGACATTGAACGTATAGGTCTGACATGTGTAGCCTGTAACGCAGTACGAGACGCACCACCGCATGCCATCTTACATCCATGGGAATTTCCAAACCATCCGTGGCAACGGTTACATGCAGATTTTGCGGAATGTGCGGGTAGAGTATACCTGGTAGTAGTGGACGCGTATTCTAAATGGATCGAGGTGGTATGCATGAATAGGACGGACGCAGTCTCGACCATTTCGGTTTTTAGAACGATTTTCGCAAGGTTTGGCTTACCCTCGCAACTCGTCACAGACAATGGCCCGCCATTCTTTGCACAAGAATTTAAGAATTATTGTCAGAAAAATGGTATTAAACATGTGACGTCGGCACCGTATAGGCCACAGGGTAATGGAGCGGCGGAAAACGCGGTGAAAATAGTAAAAAAAGTGATTAAAAGAGCGTTGGTGGAGAACGAAAATGTGTCACAAGCGTTGAATAAATTCTTATTTCAATATCGCAACTGCGAGCACTCAACGACGCGAGTGTCGCCGGCAATGGCATTGTTTGGCAGACGGCTGCGCGGGCGGCTCGACGCGCTGAGACCTGACCGCGCCGCCGTCGTGCAGGAGGCGCAGCGCCGCCAGGTGGCCAATGCCGGCGGCGCGCCGCGGCGCGTGAGCTTGGGGGACACCGTACTGGCTCGAGATTACACAGCGCGGGGAGAGAAGTGGACTGAAGGGAAGGTGGTAAAGCAAACAGGACCGGTGTCGTTTAAAATTGATATAGGCAAGGGAATTGAATGGCGACGACACCAAGATCAAGTCATACCTATAAATAACCGCCATTCCCTTACACGCGTTAAACCCGAGGCACTGTTACGAAGTAACACGGAAAACGGGTCCGATGAAATAGTATCCACCGACACCGACGGCACATGTGTAGACATACCGAACTCAGCGGGGTCGGAGATCCCCGGGACACCAGAAATGGCACAGCCATGTCCGAGTGTGTCGACACCGCTGATGTCGGAGTCATCCGCTCGCGCTTTGCGCGCGCATAACAGAGCACAACGAAAAGGTTTCGATAAATAGAATAACCGATAGTAGATGTAAGAATGGGTTACTGGATTTTGTATTTAAACGGTTTTAAAAAAGGGAGAAATGTGTTATATGCTTGTATTAAGAATGTTAGTAAATAGAAGGTATTTGTGATTTACAATAAAACAGTTAGTTGTCAGCCACCGCCTTTTATTGACGTTACAGTAATAACTAAGGAATCAAAGTAGGAGAGTTTGTACCTCAACGTGTAATTGTGATTCAATCGTAATTTCGTTCAAGTTAACTTTGCTTCAAAGATACATTGCATTTACTTAAAAAACATAATACGAGTATAATAGTGAATACGAAACTTCATGGTACTCTGTCGCTTTATGTACAGTTAGTATTTATCTTAATTATCTTTTATATTCAGTCATATGAACTTTGTAATTCAGCCTTATATATTACATTGGAAATATACATGAAGCAACAGAATTAATAATTCAAACTATAACCTACATTGAAAATTTAATATCGTATCGGTACATATTGTTACTTCAGGGCATACGTTTAAGGCCACTTCAAAATTGGTAAGAATATTGACATACTTGCTGTTTATTACTATTAAAAACTATAGTGCCTGTCAATGAAATGTATTTCCTTCATTCATAATACATTACTTTAAAAAAATTCTGAATGCTATAAAATAATCATGACCAATAGAAAAACATGGTAATAGTTTAAAATATTAGATTGTGTGATAAATTCCCAAAATCTATAGCTATTTTCCGCTCAAGCTCCAAAAACCACCAATCGACACGTTTTTCGCCCCTCAACGGAGCATCCTCAGGATATACCAGAGATAAGACTCGGTCAGCTAACCAGCACCGATTCGGTGCCGGTTAGCTGGTGCACATGAAATGGATTTCCGCAAAGTAACACCTGAGTCTATACAATGTATTAGATTGTGTTTTAAAATGAAAAATTTTCCATAAAATAAATGAATAATCTTGAGAAACTGACTAACTGTCATTCTGACAATGACGTAGTCTGCCACAAGGTTTACGAGCGTCCCGCGACAGTTCAAGCTGCTGCTGATAAAATTTGTTTTTCGAAAGAAGACTTTCGAAGAGTTAAAACAATAACCTAACCATAAAGCTATGAATGGAATAGAATATGAGTGGAATATTATCCCTATCTACAATTACAGCAGTCAAGTTCTGTCGCGCAAGACACTCGTTGATATTGATTAAAGTTGCAAACAAAATTCTATTGTGAAAAATCGTTAATTTTAAAGATTACCGGCTTTACAGATAAAAATGCGGAAATTATTAATTTTGAAGTACAGTGATTGAAATAAGAAATAGCAATTTTATAGCGAAAACTATTACTTTCATGATAAATTATAGACTGAATTACTAATTCTGTTAGTTATTAATATATTATATAAAGTGCAGTCACCTTAAGGGTTTCAAACAGTACAAGTTGAATATTTGTATAAGTCTTTATTTTGGCATTCTAAATGTTGCCTCATGAGGTCACATGTGAGTGTCCTTAGATATTCTCGGTCAAAGGTTGCGAAAATCAGTTTTTTGGAAATATCTCGCTTCCTTTGCTTCAAATCGTATTTTCATTTATCACAAAAGTTGTGGAGTATAAAATTTTCCAAATTTTATCTTAAATTTTTTTTATACGTTTAGCCGTTTTTGATGTAGAGCGCGAGGAGTGCGGAGCGTTCGGCGCTTTTTTACGCTTATTTAATACGCTTTTTTAACTTCATTACTCTTTAAAATTAGTTAATTAACTATTTAATACATTATATTTATAAATATTATTATAAATCAAGTAGTCTTTTAATATAACACCTTTTTTCATATAATTAATGAAGTAATTAAGTGAATTATTTGAATTATGTTTTAATAACTTTCTTATTAAGGGTACTTTTGAGTAGGAAAGAAATTAAGACTACACGCGCCGTAAAAAACATCATAACATAATTTATTTTGCTTCAGTTTTGAATGGACACAGAGTGGTATCATTTCACTTATTTAATGCCTGTGCCTATTTATTAAGTTTATTATATTTATTACATATAGGTATCATAAGACTTATATTTTGACATTTTACCTTAGAGTAAGGTTCTTTTGGATTAATCGACGTCAATTATTGTTTTATTATCATAGACATAGGATAGAAATATTATTTAATTTTTCTGACCAATTTAATACAAGAACGGTTTTTAAATAACATTGTAAATACAGCGTGTAAATCTGTGTGACGATCTGTTTACTTTTTACATGTACTTTTACAAAATCAATTATAGGAAATGTTTTATTTTTGGATAGCCAATGTAATTACACTTTTATTGTAAATGTATCCGTGTCACGTCCAGCTAACAATTAGTTTTTTCATATATGCGTATTTCCAATTTTCTCAGTGATTTTAGTCGCTGGACATAGAATTGACTCTAAACAAACAGCAAACGAAACAAGGAATTCGGAAAAAGCGATGTATCAATTTAAAATAAGGTACATGTTTTATCGGTGAAGGCGAATCATTACTATGTCCGTGTTATGTATTGTATAATTTACTTTAATGCTTTAAGCTTTATCGAGTACTAGGACCTTGAACTAAGGCCAAACAAGTTAGGGATTAGGGGATCAAATAACGAAGACATCGCATCCATTTTTATGTGATAACGATCTTTATCGCTTTTGAAATAAGATACATAATAGAGTGTGTGAGGAATCAGCTTCTGCGTTCAATTTTAAAGTATAAATTACATTTCCGTGTTAATGCAATCACTTGCGGTTTGTTTTTAACTTTATAATTGAACGATTGTTGAATTTGACCCGTGGATGTTGTCAATACGTTACTCATAATAACTCCATTTTCGTATAAATGGTCAGAAGTTGAGAAGCGTTTTGTTATTAAGAATTGTACTCTGAACATACATAAATATTCTCGGCAGTGTAAATTTTTAGATAACGCAGGTCTCCCGTATAATGGTAAAATAAACATTACTTATAACTTCACTAAATCACTGAAAAGTATGAAATAACTATACTTTAGTAATCAAAACTAAAGTTTTGATTGCTAAAGTATATATAACATTAAAATAACATTACAAATACCTATATAATAATTTAATTTGACAGTAACTCAAGTTGATGCCAACTCCACCAAACTAATAGATTTCTGTTTAATCCATTAAAAAGTTACATTTGAAATTACATTTGTCAGAGGACGCAATTTTATTTTTTAGATATCAAGAAGGGGTTAGCGTAAAGTTAAATTAAAGTTTGTGGGGTCACATCCCTTGTTCCATGGCCGCCATCTTGGAAAAAGGGGTGCAAGTGGTTTCCATGATTTATCTCACGAACTATAGGTCTCACAAAAAATTTTTTTAAACATTTTTTGTCGAAAATATAATTTTCTACAACTTTGGTTCAGTAACTTTTTGTCGTAGAACCAAAAATAACAAAGTTATAAGCGAAAAGCTATGAAAATTTTGGAAAAAAAATTCTATTGGTCACTATAACTTTTTTTCTAATCATTTTACGAATAAATTATTCCAGACTATTTTTATAGAGGGGTTCTTAAGGAATAACTTTCATTCCACACTTTTTTTATTTTATTCATAAGTTAAAGTTTTACAGCGCTGCGAAAGGAATAGTATTCTCCAGTATTCAGAACTATAACATAGATATTAATGATTCACCATAGTTTTCAATCATTTCTTTTTAATTATAATATTTTTATCTATTAATTATGCAACATTATTATTTATTTATTATTGACACTACCACAAAACTTTGAAATTATTGATTTTTAAAATACGTTTTTTTTACGTGGTATTCTGTTAAAAAGTATGATTTTTCAAATCGGTTCATATAAATGATGGAGCTCTGAGGTAACAAATGCAAAAAAAAAAAACAAAAAAAAATACAACAAAATTCCCGAACCGTACCTCCTCATTTTTTTGAAATTGGTTAAAAACCGACCAGTGCCTCTACCATGAGTTGACACACTCATGATAGCGTAAAAATTACAAAAAGAATTATACAGCGCCCCTAGCGGTAACCAAACTGAGAGTTGTCATGCAAAACTTTGAAACGATGGCTATCGAGTATTGGTGAATCGAACTCATGGTAGAGGCGCCTAACTGCAACATTGCAACATTGAAACATAATTATGGTTTAATCTTCAATGTTCGTTCTTACAATAAATATAATGATTTGTGAATTCATAATTTCAAATTATTGTTTGGATTTGAAATTGAAAATGTTTCTAACAAAATTTCCAAGCGAGCTTTCTAACTTTGAGGAAGTCTACTATTTAAAATAATCTTTAGTTTTAAGTTTGTAAATATTAACGTTAAGATATCAAACAAATTATTCGGTATATACTAGGCATATATAGATTTAGGTACTGTTACAAATCTTTTGGGAACAAAAAACCTTATTCGCCTTAATAATTCTCGTCTAGATTAGGAGAAGTATTGCCACTTAAATGTTTGTCAGTAACGTTATGTCGCAGTTCAAATTGACTAAGTAAGCAACGATATTTTCAACTTTAGTACAAATATTCGAATCCAGTTTTCTTTAATACGGTAATAAATTAATCGCTTGCTTTTTACTGGTTACTAACATCTTAATACTTAAAATACAGATAATCAAATATCTATTTATTTGTAAAAAAAAACGTGTGCGGTCGGGAGACCCCCGCCAGGAACGAAGCTGCGGTTTCCATTTCTCAAAGCTTAATTGCAATAAAGAGACCAATAAAACCCACATATGATTTAAAACAAAAACGAAAAATAAATATAATAGAAAAAGACAGAAATGTTACTAAGTATAGAGCTAACGTACCTAGCGCCGCGCAACGCGGGAGTCCACACCCCATGTAACGCTTTTTCCTTACTTAACAATTTCTACCGACTCAAACCTCCCGCAAGCCGCGTTTAAGAACTTCGTTCCAATATACATACATGCATGTGTTCAAGCCGTGTCTGTAACTTTGTAGACAGAGACAACAACGTGTCAAGCATCGCGGTCCTTACATATTTCTCTTACCTTCTTATATCTCATCATTCGCCTCACACACTTTCACCGAGGCATGTAGAGTTGTTAATAATATTTGGCACTTGATTATCTATATGTATTTTATTTAGTGTAAAAGTAAAAATTATGACCACGATAAAAATCGTTTATCTTTTTAATCACAAACCTCAAATAGGTAACGCATTACCTATTAAATATATTTATATAACTAAACAGGAAAATTATTCATTTTATTCCTTTCTTCGTTTTGTAAAACCAAAAAGTAAATTTAGGCTGAAATAATTAGGCCAAAAACAAAATTGAATAAGATTAACGATGTTTATTTCTACAACAATTTAACAAATTGAAATATTAGTAGCAATAAATTGATAAATTGTCTTTGTTTAACAAAACATTCTACTTAATTAACATGCTATGTTATCAGAGCAAGGCGTTAAACGTGAAACTTTTTATCTCAAAAGGGTCTTGCAAATAATTTGCATAGTTTAGCAATTACTTGCCACATTCTTTCGACGGTTTTCACATCTTGATATCCTTTGTAACTCGCAATGAACTATGTCTGTTCGTTTCGTACGTTCAGAGCAATTTTTGTACATACAAAAGTTAACATATATCTACATATGTATGTAGAACTTTTTATATACACAGTGTAGAAAGAGAAAAGTCGACATTATCTTATGCTAACTCAGAACATTGTGTTCGAATATTGTGTCGAATATTATATGTGATTCGACATTTGTTGTTGCTCATTTTTCTAAGGATCTGTAACATAAAATAAGTACATAACAACAAATGAATTTCAGCTTCTAAATTAATTAAATCTACATCAGAAAAAAATAAAAATTTAACGGAGTTTTTGGTATTCGACATAAACAAAACACTTTGACACATAAATAATTGAGTTTATTTACGGTGCCGCGTGCGATATATCAAAAGGTAATTACTTAACAATCAATACCGTATCATGTTAACTGCGGGATGCGTGTGGCCTTTGCCTGTACTCAACAGGCGAAGCTCGTAAAGTAAGATGGCTCACCGGCGGTCGGAGACATCACACGTTTTTATGACGATATCACAGGTAAATAGTAAATGATACAGATCATATTATTTTACTTTACTGATAATGAAATCAAAGTCATTTAAATGATATTAGGGGTTATTAGAACTCTTAAAATGAGCGTATCATGTTACATTTATACCACTTAAAATAATTTTGGAAATTTTCTATATTTATTTATATGTTTGCAAGAAGTAGGATAGTAATATTTCGGCTACTTTGTTTTTGTACCTTTGTAGTATATATTTTTAACTGATTTCATGCTCCCTATATAATTTAAACTTAGATTTGAACCTTTTCATTGTTTAAGAGCAAGCTCCCAAAAAATGTTTCTCGCGTAGGCGCCTTCACACTCTGCCACCCGAAAACGACATACATCATTATAACTGGAACATTAGTTCATATAATAAAATATCTTTTATCCAGTATTTAGTAAACTGTATTATATTATTTTTAGTTAACTGTATATGTCTTTCTGTTAGCCGCAATTTTATGTAACTTACTCAAGTAATTTCTAAATACTTAAAAATCTCTCAAAAGGCAATCACATTGCAGAAAAAAAGTATTGAACGAAAATACATAAATTGCGTTATGATTAGGCAATCAATAGAAAGTTGTCTAAAGAAATATATATTTTAATTTCACATTCATTAAACGTGTGCCCGCTTCAGCAAACTATTTAAAACACTCAAAATTTTGGCAGCCAGGTCTTAAATCTTTGAAACAATTACAAAATGTATAAAGTATATATAACATAAAATACATATACACAAAATATATATAAGATAAAAAAATTTTTTAACGTTTTAAATATTTATAATATTACATTTTGCCCAAATAAGTGATTGATAAGCATTGATAATATTTGTATAATTTAATTTTTAACATAATGTCAATATTAAATATGTGTTTTTATGTAATTTAAAATATTGTAACTTGTGTAATTGTTAAGTTCATTTTTGTTATATGAATTGCGGAATATTATTGAAAGGATTACTGCAGTATCTTCAGTCTTCAGTGCGGAAGAGGCGCAATATGTATGAATGTAGATATGTAACTAAATGATTTTGTCAAAGAATACTAACTTGCTCTGTCATTAAATTTTTGTGTTATTTTTTATCACTAACCCGAAGTTTTAGTTACCTATTATAATGAAACAGAATATATCGTTTGCAGCAATAAAAATAAATATACAACAATAAAAATAAAAAATAAATATGGAAATATAGTTTACATTAATATTTCGTATATAACGTAATTATTATGAAAACATATTGTACTTGATAAAGAAAATGTATGTAACAATAACTGTGGAACAATACTAAGCGAAGTCTGCTAGTCAGTCACTCACCCGTACTGCTTTCCAGTAACTTGCGCAAGCAGCGAAAATCGCTTGCGTCATTCAACTCAAATAATTTTTAAACGTCGATTGCATCATTTTAATTTATTTTTGTATAGTAATAGTTTTACACGCACGGACAAATCTATGAGTTTTAATAATAAGTATGACGATAACATTTTTATTGCGTGGCAAATCGGGAGACTTGCGTGAAGTTTGTTTTGTGTTTATAAAACGAACCTTGGGATTCAGCGAAAGCATAGTCAGCTACTGTGTAATTCAGTCGGTGGTTAAAATATGTTCATAGATAAGTATGCTCAGGCCATGGTGGTTTGAGAGAGAAAGAAAAAAATAGAATATAAGATAAAACATAACATCCTGCGCTGGTCATAAAAGTCTGCCGAGGAATGCGGCTTATAAGAAGATCGTGTAGGCGACAGGCTAACAATCCGTCACTATCTATAGTTAGAGTCGTAGTTTCCCTTTGCGATCTGTAAGCCTCAATACATACATATCTATACGCTGTATCTCTAACGGGGTAGAGGATGGCGTGCCAAGCAGCGCAGTCCTTACGAACTTCCTACACCTCGTCAAATTTCATAATTCTCCTCACAAACTTTCCCCGAAGTATGCCTGTGCATATTATACAGTATACAAAGTAGTACAATAACTTTCATGGCCATATTACGTCACTGTCATTGGATATAAAAATAACATTGTTTCAGAAAATTCAAAAAAACTTAATTTTGAGAATGTGTTAGCGCTTTAAAATAATTTAAAGAGAGGTTGGTATGTTGCAGAAGCTTCTACGCATACACATACATTAAAATATTATTAGATACAATAAAACTAAATCTTCTCCGGTTAAGATCCGGCTGCCAAACTTTTGAGCGTTTTTAAATGTCTGCTGAAACGGGCACATGTTTAATGAATGTGAAATTTAAATTACACTTCTCTTTACATTTTTCCATCGACTGCCTAAAACCATAACGCGATTTATGTATTTTCGTGCGATACTTTTTTTCTGCAATGTGATGCCTTTTTAGAGATTTTTAAATATTTCTCCTAAATTACTTAAGTTACATAACATTGCGGCTAACAGGAAGAGAATACAGTTTACTAAATACTAGCTAAACGATATTTTATTACATGAATAATTATTCCAGTTATAATGATATATGTCGCGTTCGGGTGGCGGAGTGTGATGGCGGAGCCTACACAAGAAACTATTTTTGGGAGATTAAATTAAATTATTTCATAATATACCTATACACGGTCTTTGAAAAATTGATAAAGTATATTTTTGCACAATTTAATGAAATTGCAGCGATTAAGAATCACATCGTTCACTGATAACAATTCATATTATTGTAAATGTTCTATTGATAGCTTCATTGCCTTTACAACTCTGTTAAAATATACGCAACAGTAACGTAGAGTATTACGTATGTAAATTGAGAAGCGTGGGTGGCAGTTATACCTATGCATTGTGCCATACTAACACAAAGCTGGATTTATTTCTTTCCCGGGTTATAACTCAGATACGTGACCGATGCTCACGCCCACGCGAGCGATACCTTCGGAGAATGATACAAGAGCAACACTGTATTACCAGCAGAAAATGGTAACAGATTTCAAACGCTCAGTACTGCCGGGGTCGGACTTGGTCGTTGGATATCTACACACTAAAAGGTCGGTCGGTAAAGGTCATTTCCTATTGCTTGTAGGCCGCTTTCTAACGTTAAAGTAGTGCAGTTATAAACTAGATGTGTATGTTATTATTTTATCCCATGGTTGTTATCTCAAACAGCACAGCAAAGTTTACAAGTTGTAATACAGCATAATTGCGGCTCTAATATGCGACACAATAGGACTTTGCTATATCGTAAATGTTAAATAGATAATACCGATGAGTGCAGACATACTTGATTATAGGTCTCTGTTACTCTGTTACTTTCTCAGGAATTATATCGTACGATTACGACGTGCGATTCAGTACGATTCATGCAAAGAAATGAATTAGGAATATTTTTATATTAGGTACTTTATGAATCAAAGCGATAATCTCACGTAAAGTGTTGACACTGAAGTTTCTGTTCAAAGTAAAGAAGAATGCAATAAGCAAAAAACTTCCGGCAAAAACATCAAAGACTGTACAGTTACAATCCATTTCACAAACAACAAGACACAAGTTGCGTCGCTAAACAAACTTTTTGTCGATGAATTTCTGATTTTAAAAGCAATTTTAAAAGAGATAGTCGTTCGTATCCTTGAATCTATCGGTAATAAAACACCCGGAACTCAGTCTCTCGGTGTAAGAGAAAAATTCATTGTAGTAGTGACTGTGGGAATGCAATTTAGTGGCTTCTATCGTTCAACGAACAACGTTATTGACTAAGAGAAAAGTTGGAACGCGTCTGTCTGCAGTTACCCACACATTTCATAAGCGGCTTAGCGACTTTAAAGGACTGCGCTTGGAGATAGCCGGTATTACGTTGCTTCACCTTAAGCGGATGGAGTTTTTATTTTAGTTGTATTGTGCCTTGTTGCGAATTCGTTAAATTTCATGGGTATGTTGCAAATTTATCGTATAAGTCTTTAAGAACACCGAAAGTACATTATTTAAAGGAGATATGTTAAGTATGCTTTGCGCATCAGGATTTTCTCCTTGATAAATTGAAACAATTTAATGAAATTAACAATAAAAAAAACTGTATTATACAGGGCTACAAAAGTAGTATTATTTCTTTACTGTTACTTGTTTTAATAACAGAAGTAATATGCATTTTCTTAAGATGTTAATAAACGCAGTGTACATTATACTTCTTATATTAACAAAATTAATACATATTACTTCTGCTCATATGTCGAGGAAATAATATACCTACATTGCTCTGATAACACGAGTAACACAAGTGCAAAAAGTGTGAAAAGTGTAGCAAAATCATTATAATAGTTCAGTTTTCTTGTAAGACTTAAGAACTTTCCGTAAACTGGATACAAATTGCTAACTTCACCTGAGATTATTTAAATTTACCTACCTCGAAAGCTAAAATATACTATTCAGTTTTCTTCCACCGTAAAACTCTATAAATTTAAAGACGCGGTTCGTTCAGCTTGAGGTATAACAATACTTATAAACACATTTATTGGGCTAGTTGTAGGTAATAATGAGAAGCTTTATTCTACATAGTTCATAATTGAAGAAACTTTCTTGCAAAGCGCGGAAGACAACATATTCTTGCAGATTTAAGGCCCTCAATCGGCCATTAACTTGGCTACTGCTTAATCGTGCTTCCTTATTACCCACCCACTTTCATTTTCAATAGAACGGGTGCGAACAGTTACTTTATACTTTACAATTTCCTGTATGATTTATTTAACAGTTCCCTTAATTACGCTTAAGGCAATATCACGTTGAGCAAGTAGAGTTACTATACTAACTAGTAGAAGCATAACAATACTATATTATATCTTAACTATTTATTTCGTACTAAATAGCTACTAGTTAGACTTTAAACAAAGATTAAAAAGGAAAGCAATTACGTACTCAAACTCACCTAGATGCTCTCACTAATCTCCGAAATTTGAAACCTACTGTTAAAGTCCAAAGTCTCGAAATCTCTAAAAAACTGTTACAAAATATTGCATGAACAAACAGAATCTTTAATCTGAGATGACTAATAATTTATTTTTATTGTTAAATATGACAGCATCTGTTATTTTTACCTACTTCGCTCTAAATTAATCTAATAACCCACTAACTAGTTAAACTAAGACAGTATTCATTTTATTTCTAGTAGGTACTTAATGAAGTTAATACAGTTATTTTTATCGCTCTAAAGAACATAAAATAAATTTATGAAACGATTTTTATCGTTTGTGGTTACTGATGTGATATCTGTCATACTGTCACATAACTCTGTCATGCTACCATAATGTGTTTATCACCAAGAAATTTTAAAAACATGAAATTTAAAAACGATAATATTTCAGACTACCCCGTTAGGGATGCAGCGTGAAGAGATGTATGTGTATAATATTATAGAGCCTACATAACATACATAATATTATCCCATTTATATAAGCAGTATATTAAAGCTCAACATTATAGGTACCTCGATACTACATTTGACAGTAATTATATTGTACAGAGAGTACTTCAGGGCTTGTTTCAATATTTCTCTGTAATCAGTTTCGTAATTCTATATTTAAATGTGTTTTGTGTTGATTTGATAGTTCTTGTATTTAAAACTTGTCTGTAATCAATAGAATCTGAAACATTATGACGATATTTCTGTCTTAATGAAAAACCATTTTATGTTCAAATTGACTTTTAGAAATCAATGTCAACGTTCGATTAAAAATTGTAGTCAATATCCTAATTAATTTATTACACATATCCATTGAGTGATCGCGTTCATTTTAACGCATTTACGTCACTGACCGCATAATTTATGCGGATGGGGAATATACAATCGATGAGCAAGATGTGAAAGTTACATTTTTGTACAAACGAATAATTTTATAAAAACCCTCACATTCAATGCATACAATACTATACTAAAATTTATGCATACATAATGTATTCAAAGTATTTATTTAAGGATGAACAGAGCATCGAAGTGCAACAAAATTTTACTTTGATACTTTGCTATGCACTTCATAAATAACTTTAACGGTTAAGCGGCGCTAAGTGGTAACGGGTTGCTAGTCTGTTACCTATATCTATTTTTCATAATAAATCTGATCGCTTTGCCGACTTTTGCGACCTGTGTAAGAACATATTATATACAATTGGTAAGCTCAATGGCGACTGTTACGTATTAGGTTAGGTTGTCAGAAAAACAACGATCCAAACTAGATCTAACGCTTTGATCGAACGTGTTATGCCTTTGCTAGTGGTTAAGTGACAAGTATTTAGTGAACCATCATTCAATTATTATTAATTTTGCATGACGTTTGTATGAGAACGTTACGGACGCTCATGAAGCGGACGCTAATAATTATATTTTTCTGCTTTTGGTTTTCCGTTTCGAAACAGGGAAAACGAACACCTGTGGATTTATAACGATGTACATCTCTTTCAATTTGTAACAGACGTTTTTCTCAGAGATTGTTTGTAACTAAATAACTGAAGTAACTGAAATTTTGTGCAGTTATAGTACGAGTAGCCCAAAGATAGACTTTAATTTGATCGATTTTTGTGGTTAGTTTTAGAGGATTAAATGAAAAGTTAATTAAAATTGTGGTGATCTTCACATCACGATTATAAAATACTAATTCGTGATGTGAAGATCTTTCTTTAATGCACATAATTTTGTGTTATTTTTTTAACACAAGAAAATACGCATCAAACTTGTTATTTCATCTTATCTCTAAAAATACAGCTCAAAAATATCTAAAAAAATTACGAGCATTGAGAATAAGGTACTTATATATCTTAAAGGAAAATATCGGAATTCCATTTTATTAAATAATAGCCACCCGCCCCGGCTTCGCACGGATAGAAATTATAAATGCAGGCCATGTTGCTCGCTGATAATGTAGGTTTCTATAGACGAAAGAATTTTTGAAATTGGTTGAGTAGTTTTTGAGTTTATCCATTACATACAAACAAACAAAGTTTGCCTCTTTGTAATATTAGTATAGACATCATTGTACATAACAAAAAAAATCCTTGACAGACATTTTTTTACGATAGGTAATATCCGGAAGTAAGACTTGCATTTGGACGATTTTGTTTTGGACCAGATTATAGAAGCTGGTATATTCTATGATTACACATTTAACCTACCTATACTATTATAAATGAAATAAATATCATCTTAACCCAGTGATATCGGAATAAAAGTTGGGATTGCAGTTGGACCCACCCACACGATATATTGCTATCATGCATTCCCAGAGTCAAATCGTAAAATCCGTCTATAAGTCTACGCTCGTAACACCGGCTTTACGGCAGAAAGCTGCTTACCTTCGGTGGTCAACTGCTGAACTCGGTCTCAATCGTACTCAGATACATTATAACGTTCTCAAATATTTTTGCTTGTTTTTTTAATGTCGAAGAACGTTCAAGGTCGCGATTCGTCCGCCGGAGTTCATTGAATCGCATCACGGTATTTTAAACACTTTATTGTTGTTTTAATACACAAAATAACGGAGAATGTTTTATCACTTAAATTACAAATTGGCGTGTAAATTTCAGAATGGAATTTATAATTGCGTTTGTTCGTTGATGAACTAGTTTCTTTTAAATAATTAAATAACCGATTGTATGTAATCATGCATTGTGTATCAGGTGTCTGATGAATGAAGCCAGATATGATAGCTGAGGTTATCAGATCACGACTTAATTACGCCGAAGCCAATATTGCAACACTCCAACCACTGAAGTTGGCACGCGCCTTTCTATATCTTCATCAAAGTCAAAAACTGGTTGTTGAGTTACAAAAGTGCTGTATAATTTGCTACCGACCAACAACAATGGTTGCGCTACAACAGTTACTGTAAACAAAACGAGTTGAGAATTTGCATTCGATTCCGAAAGGCGCGGTTGCGAGATCAGAGTAATTACTCTTCGCCGATTTTGTACCGTGACAAATCGAACGATTATGTAATTTACATTTAGATTCGGGATGGTGTGAAGCTCACGGAGCTGTTCGACCGTCAAATTGTTTTCAATTTCACATCCGCTACATGTGTGGTACACGATTATGCTTAACGTTTTACTATCAGCTCTGTATATATCTACAAAATATTATATGTACTTAGGTAAAACGTCCAAAGCTTTTATCAATCGTTATCGTTTTATTAATGACGGAAGTAAAATATTGACGAAATTGCTCAATTAAATACTTTAAATAAATACAACGTAGGTACTTAATTACGTTGAAAAACAGATTATTATAAATCTGTTAGCGGTGAGTGTTCTTAATTTCCTAACGCTATTTGAAGTGCCTATGTCGCCTAGGCGTACACACCATACACCGAATTTGCTCAGCTGCGATCCATATAGACGCGTGTAAACTCTGTAATAGACTAATTCTTTTACCCTGTCTATATCAAATCCTGACTTTTGTCAACAATTAAATAAACTTCTAATATGCATTATTTACTGAGTACAGAGAAACCGCGGAAGACCATGGTTCATTTGCAAATAGTCTGATTTTTAGGTAACGGATACATCAAAACAATTTTTCATACCTCGAAGAAAATGTGTAAGAAGAGTAATGAGTTTTGAGAAGTGTCTGGCGCTCTATTACTGAAAATATACTTTAGTTGGTTTAAACTTAACTCGCGGGTTATGTTCGGACTAACATACGGAATTGTTGATTTCACTTAAATTTTTTTAAATATTTACAAAACTGTATCGTGTAATTAACAAATTTGTTAAGTAATATTAACTAAGGTAAGTCCGATGCACACCATCAACATACTCTTAAAGTAAACTCTCTTAAAGTAAATTTAACATAAAATTTTGTAATTTTATTATAGTTACATAATTTAACAATTGCGGTATTGTAAAAATAGTTAATACTTTAGTGAACGTTGTGATTTACAAAACGACAAATCAACCCTCAAAATTCTGCTAAAGTATTTTTTCAGCGTAACTTTTTTATCCTGATGAAGACTATAGCGTGAATATATGTAAAATTCTATTGTATTTTTTAAAATGCCATAAGAGTAAGTAAGACTCGAGATAAAAATAAGTAACAATCTACGCTTGCGTATATTATTAAAAGTGACATTAAGATCTCAATTCTAAACTATGAATAAACATTGACACTCCCTGTCATAACTAAGTATACTTAGCAGGAAAATATTATATTATCTAAGTCACGTGTACTTTACTAAGTGACTATGTATTTTGTTGTTAGCAAAGATAAGACACGCTTTGTTTAGTATACCGTTAAGTTTACCTTCATTACCGTAAGTTGTTAACTCCCAACCTATTCATAGAAATAAAACACAAGAATATTGTTTATGTCTGTAATAAAAATTCTATGTCTAAAATAGAGAGCACATTTAAAACAATGAATGCGTTATACTTGTGAACTGGAGTTTAAAGAAAGTTAGTTCTTTTTTCAAACTTACCAAATAAGAAATTCAGAAAGGTAAAGATTGTGAAATAGTAGACCCTTGACAAACAGATACAACGTTACTATGAATTTAAAGAAAAATTAGTTAAAAAGGATTTCATATTTGATTTCGTTGGCATAAATAACACCTGGTCCTGAAAACTAAAAGTTAGTTTTTTAACTTAACGTTGGTAATTAGACCATCACATCATTGTCTACAGTAACATCAGTCTATGACAATACATTATACAATACGAGTATATTACATTTTATTATCAAATAATAATTTAAGTTTAGTTTCAAAGAGGCAATGCTGCCAGTCTGCTGAGTACCTTAAGCAATGACAGCTTTCTAAGCGGCAACTTTGAGGAAGTCTATTATTTAAGATAATGTGTAGTTTTCAGTTTGTAAATTTTCGTTTAAACCTTTTCGTTATTCGAAAGAAGTATGTAAGGATCGCAACGCTTGGTGCTCCGTCCTCTCTGACTACTTCGTTGGGGATGCGGCGTGAAGATATATTATATGTTATGTTATGTTTTATATAATAAAAAAATTAAGTTTAGTCAAAATCTCCCATTTTTCTTAAATGTTTTGTTTTATCCCTTGGTTTATAGAGTGCCATCCCTAATCTTATTTTTTTCGTAATTTCACTACACCATTATTTTACCTACCTTCCAAAAATCATCTATTTAGACTCCAAGTAAATTGCCTGTGACATAGGGGCAGAAAGACTAACAAAAATACAGCATGAAATTATAAAGTTTCCGTTTATTTATCATTTGGCTAAGGAATCCTAAAAACTGGTTTTTAAATTAGGAAAATTAGTAACAGCTTTTTTTTTACGTTACACGGATGTAATAAGGAAAAAGCGAAGTATTGTAATTACTTGTATTTTGTGCCAGAAACTACATTTCAAACCAAATATATATATACAACTAACGTTATACTATGCATACCACACAGCGAAATGGTTTAATAAAATGATCTGACCGGGTCTCAAATTTGGGTGCCTCCAATCTTGTCAAATATGAATATCCTTTGTTTTTTAACTCATACAGCATCGTTATGTACAAGTGTGAATACATACAGAGCCCTGAACACGCGAACAATATGTTTTAGTAGAACCCACGTAATATCACGTGTTGTATGTCAGTCAGAATTTTGATAGACATCGCGTACGTGTAGTTATTCAATTCAAAATCACGGTGACAGCGAGGTGACAAAACAAAACTCAGAGAACTTTTGCTTACATATGAATTATTTCATTCGTTTATTTAAATGTACCGATAATTTGTTATTATTTAATTTATATAAATAATAATAAGCATAATAATCTCCAACGTTGTTTAGAAATGCACTTTTTTGTAATGAATATAAACAGTTACATTATATTATGGTCTAAATCAAATTAAGCACTAAAGTCTTGCTGTGGGTACCACATAGCGAATTAGTGACTAAGGTATGGACTACTTTTACCTACTTTTAGTAGTAACGTACTCGATGTAAAGTACCCGTTATTTGTTGTTATTTGCCCCAAAAACTAGGTTCTACATTATGTATTAAACTTCTACATTATGAAAGAGTTTAAAAAAGTTAATTTCAATTTAATTTGAATGGGGATCAAAGCAAAAATGCCCGCCTTATAAAGTAGACATTTATGCCAAGTGAATGACAAACTGACAAACAAACAGATTTACACGTTCGCTTTATACAAATGAAAGCTAATATTATATACAAGTCTTTACCACAGTGTACTAGTAATTACTATTATTGATAAAAATGTACCTAATTAGTACCTATTAGTGATAGAATTGTTGCATTCGTAGGAACATAATGTAGACATCGTCATCCCATGCACCACGAGGCACGTGCGCTGTCGTTATTTAACATTAACTCTCGCAATCACACAGTATATAGCAAAACGTGAGATGATGCACCAATCAAGAATATTATTTGTTGGAATTTAATGTAATTTTATGTTGTGATGAGTAAGAACGACATCCAGACAGATCGGTTCCAAATGTATTTTCAGTTCTACAGACCTATATCCGAGTTCATTGTCCGCGGAACTGTATAGGACCGAGAATAAACTGTGTACTTTGTTATGGATTTCGGTGCGCGATCTGTACCGCTTTCGTTCATAAGTGTTTCCTTTCACTCCGTCGGATACGTATCCGCTTTGCATTCAGATGTAACCAACCATCAGTATCGCAACGGACGTAGGTCCATAGATACGTATCCATTTTGATCTATCTATCTACATTTTATGTTTTGTATTGTATACTATACTGTAATAGCCCATATTGGTCTGACTGTTGCACACAGACTTCCTCTCATACTCAAAGTGGGACGAAGGTGGGTAATACACGCGAGTCCAGTACGCATTGCTGATTTAGTAGACTTTTATATACTCTTATTTACATTTGACCTGTTATCTATAATAGCTTTTAGAGTTGTATCAAAACTTTGAACGGGATAAGATTATGGTAAATTTCGTAAGAATTGGTGGCGATTGTAGTTGAGATTTAATAGATATATTTCCAGTGCACAAACTATAATCAAGCAAAGATTTATTAAAGTTAGTCTAATTGTTTTTGTATGATAAGCTAAAAGGACATACGGACAGGAAAAGTTTCAGAAATAATATTACTAAAATTTTTGGTTTTTAGAAAATGGTTTTCTTTTTGAGGTAGACGCAACACATAAAATATCTTTTTTAATGACGGGCCAATTAGACCTTACTGTAATTTTATTGTTTTTTTTCTATTGTACAAGATTCTAATATTTTTATTCGAGTTGATAGTTGTATTATTAATATGTTTACAAAAGAACTAACTAGTGAGACACTAATTATTAGAAAAAAACTAATGTTGATGAATGATATATAAACCAATATAAACTAGCAAAATAAATAACATTTGTGAATAAAAATCAAACTGCTGCATATTTAAAGTAATAAAAACTGATTCGTTAATAAAGAAACTCATTAATATTCAGACATTTAAAACATGTCATAATTTTCCTTGTACTGCATTTATGAGTCAGAAGGCGACGCAACATCTGAAAGCTTTGCATATTACTTGCAGTGAGCTTTCGTCGTATTATCTAGGCATCTGGGCGCGAAGACAATGGACCGCGCATGCGTAATGCGTTATCACAGATCTAGCTCTTACAACACTCTGCTCGCCTAATGAAGAACGCCGTTCCACTTCTCGGGCCATGTGTTAATTGAAGACGAGCATTAGAGTCGAAACTGGGAATTTACTCAGAAATTTCACCTCCTAATTGAACTTAATTGTAAAGGTAAATAGAGAACGCATTTCGATTAAAGCCCTCATTGTTACAGGTCTGCAGATAGCATAACGCGGCAGAATAAAGTGGGCACCAAAGGATGAGGAGTAAGCATCGATGCTGGCAGCACTGCTTTCGCCCGGACATACCAAAACAAACAGGTAAGGCACAAATATAATTTCTTTCTTCAAAATGGAATAGATTACTCGAAAGTTAGAATTAAGATTGTTGATTCTAAATTAAATATGACTGCACTATCGTAACGAATTCGTACAAATATAAACATTAATTAACAAACAAATCTGTGACGTTGATTTTCCGAAATCCCTGGCCTTTCAATAAAAAATAGGGTTATCCAAAAAAAGCAAAAAAGATCAATAATGTTGGTAACTGGGTATAACTAATTGTTTGCGTAAATTCGCGATAGTGGTCCACCGCGGAGAAAACTTAATCAATTTCCGAGTTGCAGATAGATTGTGACATCTGATTTTACTAACTCAAACACTATTAAATTACTTTATGATTTCGTAGGATATTTTATTAAATATACTATAACGAGTTCGAAACTTTAATGCTAAAGCATTTTTATCAAAATCAAAGAGTTTGTAAATGTAATTAGCAATTGTAATTGGCTGCTATAGGATAATGCCATTCGTTATTTTTTAGTAAATAATTGCCAATTGTACATAATACCTACATAAATGTTCGTTATCAGCTCCAAAAACAAAGTTACTAAAGAGAGCTTTTTCATTAGCTGTAACATGCTCTTAAATTCGTACAACATTTGAATAAAACCAAAATCTGCAGGCGTGAATGCCGAGATACCAACTGTCGGTTGCTCCTTATACGCCTATCTCACGAATCCTCATACGAGCCCTCCGACGCGAAAACAGTACGTAACGAGCATGCACACTGCGGCGTAAATTTACTCATTGTCATTTTATAACACCCACGTCGTCTCGTGTATAATTTCACGATTTGAATGCCTTTCAGAATACATCTAGTTGGGCTAAGTGATAAATAACCGACAAATTACCTCGTTCGCGCGAAACGTACACGTGATACAATAACATTTTGCATTGCTGACAAATGTCACCAGCTCGTCGAGTCAAATACAATACGAATACTTTTATTAAGGAGTTAATATGTGAAAGGTAGCAGAGATACTTCCAAGCGATTTTAAAAAAGAAAGAAAAATACGAAATCACCTACTGCTTATCATTCCATGCAGATAGTAAAAGTCAGAAAAGGGATGTGACTTATTTTAAGAACTGAGATGAGGAAAAGTGGCATCGAGAAGTGATTTTGTTGAAACTTGGTATGAAATTAGGTATGAATATCTTATGTGTGTGTATTAAAATTACAAGATATCGGAATATCGTACCGATAAAAAATAAATAAACACTAAAAAATGAAGAAATCTGTCGCCTAATCGAAATCTTAGCATTTGAAAAACGCTTTATATCTTAATCATCATTCGAATGCTAAAATTTTTTTCAAGTAAATTCAAGGTAATTTTTAAAGTCAAATCTACCGCCGATTGAGAAAGGGTCTTTTACGAATACGGAAATCTTATATATCATCGCTCAAGACTCATCCTATAGATATGTCTTTTAACATCATTTTTGCAGACTTTCATGCACCTTCATGCAGACGCTGATGAATGTCGTATTATTCTATCGACTTGCTAATTTGGGTAATACTTATGTCTGTCATAAAAAAAAGTACATAAAACTGTAATTTTAAAAATAACAACCTAAAATTTAAGAAACCTATTTCTATTATTCGCTAAATTTCGTTTGAGCACAGTTTTATACAAAGTAAGTCTTGTTTAGTCCGTTACTATAGGATATTTTACATGCATATTTAATTTCACTTCTAAAATATAATTACATTATAAACTCTCTCATAAAGATGTAGGTCAGACTTAACGGATTAAAAGTTATGACAATTTCAGTGACATTGTTGCCGAGCCTTATACTTTGCACTGGTTGTTACCATGTTTAGCAACTTCGAAACTAAATTGTAGATTAGTGAAAAATACAACCGTAGACAACTTCCTGCTGAGATATCGTATCGTATCGATTAATTAGTTTATAAATCGATGTATCTTTCTTAGCTTTTTCGGGTTTATATTTGTAATTCGGAGACAGGTTGACAAATTATCAAATCAATTTATAAGAATTAGAATGTTCAGCCTAAGGTTAATGTTTTCACAAACTTTCTAATGAAATAAAATCTAATATGAAATTCTTTTCCGTGGTATTCGTAACAAAAAAGGAATTATTTACAAATAAATTTGTACATAAGCCAACCATTATAGTATAAAGTGGTTTAGCGAAATTTCAAGGTGACGTTGACTGCTTTTGAATATTAGAATGAAATGTTAACCATTTCGTTAACGAATTACGTTCAGTACACACGACGGGGTGCTGGCTGCTTAATTTCCACGTCTTATTTATTGCAAAGCAACAGTTGTGAGCAATATTGAATTCAAATTAAAGTCAGCTTAAGCCTCATACAGATTTACGACGTAATATCAGCATCTTTTGTACTAGAGGAGTCCGTGTTTCATAATGATGCAAATGTAAATTTTGTTTGCCCTATAAAGTATTGCTCTATGCATAATATAAAAAATCAACTGTTTTCTTAATATCTTAACAAAAATAAAACAATAAATAGCTATAGTATATTATTATACATTATGTTATTATTATATTATTGTGATGCCTATCGCAGGTACACAAAGAACAGTGATCGGTTCAAGATATTTTTGATGCAGTAGGTAGGACGAAGACTCTAGATTTGTGGACTTTACGAACACTGTATATTATAAGCAAGTTTGGCAGTTCTACACGTTCGGTTTTAGAATTGGCGTTAGTTTTAGAAAAATATGAATTAGGTACAGCTTGAAAACGAGTCAAGAATTTTTGATATTCTGTGATTTACTGTTAGAAGGTCGTCGCGGAAAAGAATGTAAACGGAAAACAAAATTACGTTTTTCTTTACTTGTCACCGTATCGACGATAAACGGCTCCTTCTAGTATTACTTATTCATTAATATAATTATATAATATCTACTAATACTTATTTTGAACTAAGAAATACATATTATCTATATTTTGTGGAAAAAATTATAAACATTTGGATAAGGAGAATAGGTTTTTGATTTTAATTGGTTTTTTGATTGAATTTTGAAACTTTATCGCCCGTTATCCCTTTCTTTTACTTTTACTATTTATCACCAATTACACGGTCGAATGCCGGGGATTGTTGGCGTTCAGATAAATGGCATCGATCTACAGCAGATGCTTCTACAGATACAAACGGGAGTGTTTTTCTCGCAGTCATTTAACCTTCGTATTAATATACCCATGGTAGCGGTCGCTCTCATCTTTACATCTAATATCCATGAAAACATCATTTCTATGAACCTTTACAATGAGGTCGATTGTAGTAATGACGTCTTCGAAATCCACTTGGATGAAATTGCGGGCAACCTAGTAAAAAATAAAGTTGAGATAGAATCTAGTGTATCCTAACAAAAGGCCTGATTTCATTAGTTGTATATAGGTACTATGGCAGGTAAAAGGAGTTACAAATTTTTTTCAGTAATGGACGGCCTTTTAGATATTTCTGAACAAATTCTATAAAACAAGATATACTGGCTCTTATTCGTCGCTTTAATTATGTAAAAAATCTATACTTAATAGAGAAGTGTCAATAAGTAGAATTTATGTATATTATATGTTATATTATACGATGAAATAAATGAAAATTCTTATATTCATTTATTACTTCGATACCTAAATAAACTATAACGGCACATTTTTAAACCAACGTGGACGAAAGAAACCAAACATTTTTCGATGTTTCATTCCGATATCGTTTAAATTAAAACAACAATTAGTGTGACAAAGGTATATTATCAATTATACAATATTAGAATTATGAAATAACTCAAAGCAATTTTTTTTATTTAGGATTTTGTTATTAAATTTTTTGATTTAGGATTCTAACAAGCGCTTCATATGTTTTAAATATTAAAAAATACTGGATATAATTTTAATTTAGATCCTTCGTTTGGAACACATTAGTATTGTACGCCAATTAACGTCCAACCTTCGCTTGTTTGTTTAATCTAAATATTATAATAAATCACTGATTTTAAATTTCGTACGTAGTAATCACGTCTGCTGCAATAAATCGCAATTTCTGACGGCCGCTATTACTAGTATGTTTTAAATAACAAAGAAATAAGAACCTCTAGGCGAGAGCAATTAACAGTGGTCACAGTAGGGTTGACAACTCACTTCACCGATATATACCAATAATAGGTACATAGTTATGGTGTCACAATTTTGTAGAACTAAGCCTATTGAATCAAGGGCGCCGGTCCTTTTATTTCTTATTTCACTCATAAGACTTAATTTTGGGTGATTTACTCCTTACATTCATTTACTTGTGTATTGTTTTATTAACATAATATGTAAATATATTCATATTTATTATATTTTTACGCTATTTAGCGCATATGACATACTGATAAATCTATTTTTATCACGTCAGTTGTATGAAAATAGATACCCGCCGTCCCGCATTTTATTTGCTCGTCACATTTCCATTAATTTTCGGGAAAATTTCCAATTACACCAGTACATACATGTAACACATTATTTTTAGCAGGATGTACAACCCTAACATTTTCAATCATTCGCAGTCATACATTTATATTTTTTATTATCGTAATAGTTCTAGGTTAGTGTCAGCCCTAAGTCCATATCAGATCTAGTCGATAAATCGAGACATTCGTGATTTCAAGGCATGGCTCTCAGGGCGCGCGACATTGGCGGTAATGATGGCCGATAATCGACAACATCCTTCCCGGGCCCTTTGAGACTTTATACACATTTCTGGATTTTCATGAGCGCTTTATGCGAAAAAAGACGAGAATTAAGAGAGCCATTTAGACTTGTCTCTTTTAACGCTTGCTTTCATATTTTTATGGTCGTTACCAGCGAAGTATTGAATACCTAGTCATACTTTCCGTACAATATGGATTTATTCAGGCAATGTGTAAAACGTGTTTTATTTCTTTATTATTGCATAATTTATCTAGGAAACGCACACATAATCTGCGAATTCTGTACAATTCTGTAGAAAAGAAAGATTGACGAAGAAAATATATAGAGTGAAAGTGGTAGCAGAAGCCAAGGTAGACCAAGACAAAGTAGTAAAGTTAACTTATGAAAATAAAATAGCCAGAGGGTTAGCTGAACTCGCATATCTAGGCGAAAATGTGTGAGGAGAATGATACAATTTGAAGAGGTACATATAAGGACCGCTATAACTTGTAATATAAATAAGAAAATCAGATAAATGTGTGTGAATTAGCAAATGATAATATAAAGTAAGGTACGGTATAAGGTCTCTGATAGGCAAATTTTAGGGGAAGCAGATTTAATAAAATATAAAAAAATGTAAAATAGGGACTGCGATATTTAACACTCCATTCTTTCGAACTACCCTGTTGGGGATACAGCGTGTTAATATTATATTATTTTTAAATGAGAAACAAAATTAGCATAATGAAATTAATCACTAAAAACTAATTTAAATATTTTTGCAGTCACAAATAACTAAGCGCATATTTTTCATACACCCAAATAATGTATGTAATGTTTGTTAGATGCACACTAAAACATTGCAAATCTTATTTCTTAACAGATATCGGATTCGTGACAAGCCTAATTGACTGAAATATCCCTGAAGCGGAACGCATGCAAAATGCTCGCCCCTTGTCGGGGCGAATTGCCGGTTGCCACATAAAGACTGCCGTGCAGTGCCTAAAACGTTCTTCCGCGTAAACTGGTTAGGATCGCCGCATACAACGTCGTAGCCTTATCCGTTTTATCCCTTTGCCTTATAATTACAAGTTGTACAACACTCGTTATGTACTGCTTTTAGTATTTTTGCTAAGTTAAGCTTTTACAGACATTCATTTTACTTTTTAAGATACTTAACGAAAGAGAATCTTTTATAAGATAAATAATTAAAAGCCAGTAATGCGACGACCACTCGTCATCAAAGAAATGACGCGTTGAGTCCTATGAATATAATGAAACCAGTAGTCTGGTTCACAAGTTAAAAACCTGTTAATTTTTGCTACTGATACTAAACGTATATGTGATAGCTCATTTAATTTGTAATGGCGTCTAGAAAAATATGTGAAAGTTTTGAAACCCGCAGATAAACAATTACAAAACTTGTAGACAATTAAAGATTTTTTGGAAAAAACTCAAAAGTTATTAATTTTAGAGAAATTAAAAAAAATTCTTAAAGAAGATTATTACCATAAAACTGGACCCATTTATTGAATTCTTTAGTTGTTTATAAGATTTGCAATTGTTTATCTGCCAGTTTAATCTTTTGCACATTTTTCTAGACGTCATTACGTATCCAATTAACTATCACACGTACTTTAACTATCTGTAGCAAAAATTAACACGTTTTTCAACTTGTGAACCTGACTACAGAGCTAACTAAGAGTAGAATATTGGTTTGTTATGTTTATAGATTTTGTTTCGGTGTACCATTTCATGCTGTTAAAAGTCTTTATATTTAAACGTACGCTATATGCCTAAAGTGGTGGCCAAGCAAACGGAGCGCCGACAATCAGTCCTTATACGTACTTTCACCTCCTTAAATAAAATAAAAATATTACGTAAAAAAAGGTATAATAGAAAACACACTTTTCATTACAGCAGTAAACAAAATATTTAAATTTTTATGTAAATACTGAACACATAAATAGTTTTTTATTATTCACTACATTGCATTTCCTTCTGCTCTTTTGGAAAAAAAAATATACACAAAAATAGTAGGCAATTCTAGTTAAAATCCACTTATATGTTTCTATATGAGGCAATTCAAACAATATTTGCCACCCAAGTTCTTATAAGGTGAAGATGTTTGATACGATTACTGAGTCTAAGCAACAGCTACAGACGTTTATCAGTTGGATGGATATGGTGACATCCATATTGAGCATCTCTTTGCTACGGAAGGCATGTCAAGTTATTAATGCCGACTATTGCTTTACGCAAGTACTTTTTATAACAGATTAGATGCGTTATAGGCCTTATTGTTCTACCTCTGTCAATAAGCGCTGAGCCATACTCGGGAAACCTTCTCAATTCACATTCTTCACGAACCGGCGGTAGATTTACATAATGTACATACACTACCGTCATAAAGTTTGGAAACATGGATATTATCATTAATCTCCGAATTTTATTGTATAATGTTCTGCCTTGTATTAGAGTATTGAGTTATCTACAATGTTTACTTTTAGTTAAAGTTTAAAATGTGACAGTTTTATTTACACACCACACAATTTACCCTTGCATAAGTAGCCATTTAGAAATTATTTGTAATTATTTCATTCGAACCAATACCACACCAACAGTATCATTTGTTCCTTAGCAACGAGTGTAAGTAGTTCTCAAATGTTTGATAATTGTTTAATATACTTTATTTTCATCTTTGTGGGTTGTTATTGACTTTTCTTGAAAGACTTCGAAAAATTGTGAATTTGTTAAAAAAACGTTACCAATGGCTAGAGGACAGCAAATTTCTAAGAAAAAACGTGCTGTAATGTGCACCCTTAGAGAAGAAGGCAAAACGTTGAGAGAAATTGCAAGAAAGGTCAATGTTTATGTTTATACCTAAAAGGTATAGCCTACACCCTTAAGAGACAATGTGAGACGAACAGTTTTGAAGTTAGAAAACGGACCAGAACTTATTAGGTCAATAAAGTATTGACGAGTCTAATATATAACTATATTGCATGGAAAAAAATCTGTGTTCTAGTCTTTCGTATCATTACTAAATACTTACACATAATTATTATTGTAATAAAAATAAACAGAAAAGTGTAATAGGCATAATTTGTCATTTAAACTTTCTGACGGTAGTGTATGTACATATCCTCACGCATCATCTGTTACGGATTAATCTCAGAGGATGTGGTACCATGCATCGTGGTCCTTACATACTTCTTTCGCCTCCTTAAATGTTATCATTCTTCTCACACACTTTCGCTGAGGTAGGCGAGTGCTTTTGACATTTCCGTCAGCTAACCCTTTGGTTATATGATCTTCATAAGTTGCCTTGGTCTTTTTTGGTATCTGCTACCACTCACTTTCGTTCTATTGATTTTATTCGTCAATCGTTCATCACTTTTTTCTATGTACCTCCCTCCAACCATCTAAACATTACTTTATTTAGTTTTACAATTATACTGGTAAATTTTACGTCACAAAATACGGCGCAATGTAGTTGAATTGAATAAAATTGATTGAGACTAGCTCATTTCCCTCTTATTTAGTATATGAGAAGGAAACTGCGCCCATAGCAGTGGGATGAGTATTGGCTATTATTATTTTTACAAAACAGTTGTATTAAATTTCGTATGTAATGCGGATGTTGTTATGTGTAATTCTTTCCTTAGAAGTTAGTGAAATTTCACAATTTGACGAATGTGTGTTTTGTTATGGTCAACTATATTAGGCATATAGACAACACAAACGATTATGTTATGTTAATATTGATTCATTACTCCATTACATAACATCTTTGTCTATTATTTGGTTTAGGTGTACAACACATATATAACATAATATATAATGCATGTTTTATATTGTGGGTTGTCAAGTAATTGAATAATTAGAAAAATGTGAGATCAATGACCTTTTGTAATAGAATATACTGACCTCATTGAATATTTTCTTAATTAATTTCATTATTAAAGAAAAGATTAAGTTAAAAAGAGAAGTACCTAAAGGCTTTTTAAAGTACCGTTAAGTAATTAGGAAAAGCCACCTCTGACTCTTACATTGTTAGTTCTTCATTGTATAACTAAAAAACTTTGTATCGTAAGTTACTTAAGAGTAATAAAATAAATAAAACGTTTTATGTAAATTACGTGTTCGTTTCTAATAGACTATTATAATATGCCTTTATATGGATACTTTTACCATAGCGTAAGAAAAAAAATTTACTATCTGACAGACTATCTTACTTAACGGAAAATATAAATATATTTGTTGTAAACGTACATCGATTAGACAATCATACTATAAAATAAACCATTTTGTTGAAGACATAGCAATAGTCTGGAAATAATCTTCTCTACGCATGCATTTGCTGGTTTTCTGAATATTGTATTTTATTAAACCTGAGGAGAGTGATAAGGTTTGAGGAAGTATTAAAAGTACATAAGGACCGCGACGCTTGACGCTCCGTCCTCCCTGACTACTCCGTTAGGGATGCAGCGTGAAGTATTAAACCTATTGTGAAATGGTGTTGAAAAAACGATACCTGCCTGAGTTTCTTATTGATTATTTTCGGTGTCGAGGTTTTCATTTCGAACCAAACTAAATTAGATTTAACGTTCTAAAACATCTTGCAAATGAGTTTACTTAAATAAATTGATTAGACTTTGACTTTGATTTTGACAGATGGCTCAATGAATAGCTTAACAAATGTTCGATATAAATCTTAAAATATGTTTTATGCTTTTAAACTAAGATCGCGCGGATCGAAGGTGAGTACTACGAGTTTGTATCATCACAGTTCAGAGCGTCATCTCCCTCTAGCATATTCTCCTCTGCTCCAGCTATTAAGGCTTAAAAGCCAATAAATCTTATATATTTCAATGAATTTTCAATATTAAAACCAGTTTAAACTAGCTTATTATGATTAAGGAACATTGTATTTGCATATAAATGCATGCATTATAAAACATAATACAACGATAAAAAAGGAAATGTTTTTTTAAACTTGACCAGGAAATATTATTTAAGTAAAAACTGTAGAGTAATAATAGACTAAATAATTTAAACATGATTTTAGTAAGTCTCTTTTTGGCAAAAACATTAGCTATAGTTCTAGTTCTAGTTCTACTACGAATTTTTAAATTGAGAAATCTTTTGAATCAAACATGCCATTCGTAATACTTAATACATTGTTTCATGCAGCTTAACAATGCTTGAATACATTGACTTGCGCAGACCAGCTGTTACAGACAGTCGATTGTCGACAAACAAACTATTCACTATACCTAAGAGAAATCAGACAATCGATTATAGTCTTTATTAGTAGTACATTATTACCATTTTGGCTTGTACACTTGATGAGATCTTATCATTAACATTGCGAACGCCTGTAATAATCGCAATGAATACATAATAGTGATATTACAGTGAAATTAATCCAGAACTGAAATCGATCAATACTCAATAGTCAACATGATTATTTATTTATTTAAAGTGATTGGTTTATGCTTAATATTTCTCACAGCCCTAACAGGGTAGATATACAGAGAGCACAGACAAGTATTATCACCTGAACGTGTCTTTATTCCCTCAACCTTTTCTTACATTTGCAACATATTTTCCTTGATTTTGATATGTAGCTTAAGTTTCGCCTTAGTCTCCCTTTGTATTATATTTTTTGAGAGATCGCATTTTTGGGGCACTTATCTTAATTGCACCGGATTCGATGAAAATCACGTCTCGCTAACTGCGTAACAGATTTTTTTTAAACAACTCTGCAGTGCGCCGATAATGATAATGAAATCTAAACTGTTAATTTTGAACTTATAAGCCAATTATGTCAACGAGAATGAACTATTTAAACCACCGAACTATAACGCTCTTTAACTCCTTCCATACTTATTCGAAAGTAGATAGCGCATATTACTAACAAACTTCTTTAAAAGAAAATATTTATAATGAGACACACATACATATTAACATATTACATTCAACTTTTATCTAGGAGTTCATAACATTCTTTAAAAGCAAGCCGATTCGCCGGGGCGAATCAATACATTCTGGAATGTAATTGCATAACGGCGAAGTTACGCGACGTGAAAATGTTCATGCGGCCGTCGCGCGGCGGCCGCGCGGTTGACATTCTCGTGTTTTATTAGTAGTGAATGTAAACTTTATTCACTAGGCAACAATATTCCAATTTCCGGAAACTAACAAACCGTGCGGCGACCGCGAGGCCAACGCGCGTTCGATGCGCGGTCACCAAACGTACTCCGCGCGGACGCCAAGCGGTCACCGCTTGTTCTAATATTATCCTATCCTCGCATTCCACTCCTCTCTCGTCACTCCAGTTAGAGTTAAGTTACTTGCGCTTGACGTGAGCTTGTAAATATTTATAGTGTGTTTTGCTCTATTTTGCGGTTACCGCTTAGCGACCGCGCGTCGAACGCGCGGTGACAGCGTTGTGTCTGCGCGAAGAAATTCTGGTCGAATAAACGCGACCTAAAGAATGTAATTTGCGGAATTATACGCATTCTAAAATTATATTAAGGATCTACAAAGATCAAATGTCAAAAGCACTCGCATACCTAGGCGAAAATGTGTGAGGAGAATGATGAGATTTGAGGAAGCGAAAGAGGTGTGTAAGGACCGCGACTCCTGGCGCTCCGTCCTCTCTGACTACCCCGTTGGAGATACAGCGTGAAGTTATGTTATGTTATCTACAAAGATAATTTATTATTAAAAATTTATTTGCGAATTTAGTTATGGCTTTGACATTGTTAATATTCATACCACGGTGTCTATAGAGAACGACTATTGTTCATTTACATACATAACTGGCGAACCCGACAGACATTGTCCTGCCTGAATGTTGGAGTAAAAAAAATCTTAGAAGCAGATTTCAGCGTCATCTACCAAGTCCAATTGCAAATTTAAACCATTCAGGGACCCACTCAAATAAGCACAAAAAATTTCATCAAAATCGGTCCAGCCGTTTCGGAGGAGTTCGGTGACATACCGAAGAGTTACCGAAGATATATGTATATAAAGACAAACAAAGGTATTCGTAACAATTTATACCCATGGATTATAAAGAATCTTCATAAGAAATACTTTAAAGAGTGTGGCTAATTTAACTTCTGCAGTAAAATGATGACAAAATACTGACAAATTTTATTTGGAATATTGTCGTAAAAAATTTAATAGACATGGTTCATCATCAAGTTATAAAAACCATTATCAGTTCATTAGTTAACTTAGACTTTTCCCAATTCAGGCCACTGAGCCCCGATCTACGGATTTTGCCATCCATCGACTGCTACCTTCCTTGCGCAAATGGTCACACCATCTCATTATGAGACGATCTCCGTTTCGTTTGATTAAACTTGACCTCCACGCCAGAATTCGTTTACAGAGAGAAAGATAATCGCCATATGTGACTAGAAATCCAAATACGTAACGTCCATTGTCTAAAAACGAATATCAAATAGACATTTCAGACTCATTATGAGCAACAGTTGATCTAATTATGTCGATTTTTAATCAATCAAACTCATGTGCTGCTTTAACTTACTTTGTAAGCAATCCAATATTGTCTGTAGTAATTCTTAATCACCGAAGGTGTTACATTTTTTTACTGTAGTATTCAGGTTATACAACATGTCGACGACATTGAATATATTAATATGCAACTACATGGCCAGACAGAGTTCTAATCGATTTCCTAGTAATTCTAATATTGAATAGGACAATAGTCTTAGTAGCCACTAGACTGAAGGCGTACATTCACTTCAACGTAATTACACGTGCACAGACGAGTTAATTAGTCCCCATTCAGTGAGATGTTGTCCTATAATAGCTCCTTAATGGCCTCTGCGTATGGTTATTCCTGTTTTTAAAATACGATAGACGGGAGAGTGAAGTTCACTGCTGAATAATAGCGCTAATAATTATAAACTGAGCACCGAAGTGAAAATAATTATTTTTACTTAATATTATAATAAATGTGTTTTTAAAAATATGTTTAATATTATAATAAATGCTCATTTAAAAAATATAAACAGAACTGATAACTTGATAAGTACTATAACATAGTGTTTAAACAGAAAACTGAAGCATAAATGGGATTTCTAATTCGATGCCTGAATTAAGAAAACCAACTTTTTTGTAACAAAGCACAACAACAAGCATAGCCCCACATGATGCTAACTATATATCGTAGTGTATAGTGTACGTCCTCGACACCAGGTGTATCAATTGCGCATTGTCGATCTTGTAAAAAACTTCCCACGCGCTTTTTAAGTAACCCCAAGCTGAAGTCTCAATCAGAGGGAAAATCTAAATAAGTAAAGGCGCAAATAAAAATTTTTCAGTAGAAAAATACGACTATGTATTATTAACTCAATAGCTTTTTTGTACATATGGAAAAATTTACAATATTTTTTGTCCACGGTAACGAAAAGAAATTAATTTTACTACATACATACCTTCACGCTGTATCCCCAACGGAGTAATCATGAGAGGACAACGCCAAGCTTCGCCATCCTTATACCTATACTTCTTTCCCTTCCTGAAATCTCATCATTCTTCTCAATCCTCACACATTTTCACGTAGGTATGCGAGTGATTTTAATTATAGGTAAAAATTCGAATTTTCAAATTCAAGTACACATTCTGACTTTGTCGACGCCAGGCTTAATCCAATTTATAAATTATTAAACAAGAAAGGATAGATAAAAAATATACATACTATATTCTTAGCTATTTAATAGTCGTTAGTATGAAAGAAAAAGGATTTACGAAACGAATTGTAACCAATTCGTTTCAATCACGAAATACGGGAACTTTAATATCTATTTTTATCATACATGCAAAATATAAATACCAACTTTCCCACGGTTAATTTACGTTTTAACCCTGAATCTAAGAAAATTATTTAATTCATTCCATCAATATAATGATATATATATGTAGTTCAAATGTAAATATAGACCCAACTGTCTGGAAAAGATAGAACATTAATGTTCGACCCAAAACCATTTTATGAAAATTTTATGAGGCCACACGAACTTTGATAAGTTGTTCATACTAATACATTAAGATTTCGCAAATCTAAATGCTGTCACGAATTCGAACTGAACACTTATTCACGTGGAAGATTGCAAGTGCATTTTGGAGCTAGATTCAAGCAAACACGGACTTATAAAGTAATTAGTTCCGATAAATACAAACCAATGAACATGCATTTCAGTTTTGCAATACAACATCCGGCACGAATATATGTAGTGACGTGTGGGCCGTGCGCAAGCGACGGGCTGAGTGTACAGATTGATGAATTGTGAACAACAGTTTGACGTTTAATGTACAACAATTTGATGAACCGTGAAGTGAAATATTAACGTAACGAACTCAGTATTTTAGAATGAGAAATGAAAGAACTTGTTTCGTAAAACAACCGTTAAGATTATAAAGCAGTTACTGTAAAAAGTTCAGAGAGCTTGTTTTAGGAAAAGCACGTTTTAAACTATTTGATGATAATAATATAGCGACTACTTGCCACAATGAAGAAATGAATCAGTGTACAAAGTAAGCTTTAATACTTGTAAAAGTAAATTTTAATATTCGTATCACTGTTTTTGTGTTTTTGATAAACTTTATTTATACATACAGTTTATCAAATACATTATATGAGTAAAGGATATGTGTGTAAAGAATTTCAGTATTCATACAAGCAAATAGATCTATGAGTTGATTGAAAGTATTTATAAACTTTATCCGTCAATAATATGAAAACGTTTGGATATTTAAATCAACTTTTATTAGCTGAATCATAAAGAATAATCAGAAATCTTTATCAGGCTCTGTAGAATTCATCTAACATAGCTACTGTGATCTATTATAAAATGCAAAGAATAACAATCGTACTATTTATTTAGTATAAAAATGTCATCTGAGTTTGTTATCGTTTTTCTCAATTTTTTTTTCGAAACCATTTTTTTATAAAGGTTCAAAATTATTTTAGTATGTTTACTTAAATAAATTAATTTGAATTGTAAAACGTTAAACAATATACTGTAAGCAGTACTAGAAAATATTTTCCTCCTTTTCACTTCACCGTCTCTACCAAAACTCTTCCTGCAATAGTTAAGTTGCATAACTGTAATAACTCAAGATCTATGATATTTCTACGCATTATCTTTAATCGTCATCTGAAAAACAACAAAATTGGACGATATTTCAAACCGTAATCCATTTTTGTTACAACACTAGATTGACCGAATGTTATAATTGCGTAACCTGTCAGCGACCTTCTGATCTAAAACATATTACATAAGTCAGAGCGCACCAAAATCACCTTCGGTATTGTCTGTGAACCAGTATTTCCTCCGTACCAAGATCTCGTAATACCATCACTATTTCGCTGAGTGAGCGAGATGCCGTTTTATATTTTTTTAACACTGTCCCTCTCTCCATCGTTGAAGCATTACAGAAACCATAACATTCAGTATGAATTGTTCCATTCGATATTTTCTCAAGCATAAATAAAACAATCGTTGATAAGAAGTAATGGTAAGTAATGATGATGATATATCACAAACAATTGGCGTTGAATCAATAACCAATATGAAATTATGTAACAAAGAGGACGGGGTACAATTTAGAGTTGTTTGTTTCGAATTCAATTGTTGCATGCAATCATTGGGTAATGACAAATGCGCTTGTTCGGTCTTTCTCGAATTGAATTCAGACATTTGATTTCTCTTTGATACTCAGCTTATTTTATAAGTGAATCAAGTAGGAGTACATTTATGACATACAGTCAAATGAAAGACAACTCGCTATTTTTTATATATTTTTAAGGGATACTAGCTGAAGCCCGCGACTTCGTCCGTGTTTTTTTATTTTTAAAATAGCCTATGTCCTTCCTCAGGATTCAAGCTATCTCCATACCAAACTTCATTGCAATCGGTTAAATACTATAGTAGCCCATAAAATACGAACAAAAAAACAAACGAACATTGATTTTATATATTAGATTACATAAATCCTATGTATTCTGTCTAATAAAGAACATCTTGTTGAGTAGTATATAATACAAGTCTAGAAATTAGTTTGAAGTTAAACAATTGGCGCAATTATCTGGAGTTATTATTATTATTATAACGTAGGTACCAAACCAAAAACAAAATACTGTGTTTTAAAAAAATAAAGCAGTTGCTTTTCATTTATATAATATTATATGACTAATTATATGAGACTATATGCATATTTAAAACAATTTAATAAAATATTTTTGAATTTAAGTTTAAAGAACATTTAAACCCACCAAAACGAATAATTACATATCTCGCTACATCTTTTCCTCAAAAGATTTTGTCGGAAGAATCTGAAATTTATGTGCATATGTATTTGACGACCTCGATGGTGCAATGGTTTAGATACTTTGGATGTTCTGGGTTCAATTCCCGGTCGAGTCAGTTTAGGAAACGAACTTTTCTAGATTGTCTCGGGTCTGAGTGTATTGGGAGACGCCTCTAGTAGTCGTCGTCTGGTTCTCATAGCGCAGGGAATGCTCTAGTTTGAGACCAGATGATCGGTTTGTATTATCTGGCATCGCATTATTAAAATTATTATTAAATATAATATTAAAATTTAACAAGTAATTATACCACACCAAATTACGCACAAGCATAGCAAACAATGATTAGTGACGGTGTAAATTTATTAGAAGAAATGACGAATTAAACTAATCACATGAATTGAAATTGAAACGTCACTGAATATGTTCATTACCAAATGTCCATTGGTATGAAATACTCATTGTCGAAGCCTCTAATACCGCATTTGGCCGTTGATATTTATTATGAGACTGGTACTAAACAGTTGTTTCTGTGTATATTGTAACGGTAGTGTCTTGAAAATATATTTCACCTAACAAAATTATACAACGCCTTGTTGGGAATTCCAGTAATTTATCATCGTTGATTATTACGGCTTGACCTGTATGTAGTACATGATGAATCCGCGCAATGTCTCTACATAAAATACAGTCCCTTGCAGAAACCATGCAGTGTTTGCTTCTAGCAACTGTAAAAAAAGAAGGATAATATTCTCAAATCAAACATAATAATTTATGTAGTATATTTAAATCTATGTATGCGCATAGCAATAACGAGCTTGATGGGCTCGTTTCTCACGCAACACCAAAACGGACGGACTGACGCGATATTCATTTCATATGTGCAGTAGCTAACATATTGGTATAACAAGAACGACATGCATATTTAAACGCTCAATGGATATCGGTTATAAAGATTTAACTGCCTTAAAAAACATTTCAAAGTCAAATAAATTACATTTTACACAGGTCTAAACGCACGTTCACCGGTAATTTACAATAAATGCAACGTAATTTAAGGTTTCATATTTGCTATTACCTAGTTCCGATAGATTTGTTATTCTGCGCACGCAGCTAACAAAGCGCTTGGGTAGCGCGCGGGCGCAGATAACCGGCTGATATCAGCTGCGCCCATTACGCACCGCGAATGATAACTGTGCGGTAAACTAATCCGGAATATCATAAACTTTTCTCGTACTACACAAGTTTTCTCCAAATAACTACGTTAAGCATGCAGCCTTCATTGTAATGGCATAGTTTCCGGTAACTTGTTTATGTTTGTTTATCAAATTGTATCAAATCTGTCGGTCACGATTTTACTAACAGTTAGATTTAAATCAATAGTTGCGGTTTAACAAAAGACGAAGAATAATTTTTTATTGTGTATCGCAAATCGATGCCCGCTGTTTTGCTCCGTTAGACCAACTACTTTACTGCTTAGATCAGCGTATCCTACTTAGGAATTTCTCCCTAAATTTAGGGGTGTAGAAATTTAGCAGAAGCTAAAAAATTATCGGAAAATGTAATTGTTCAGGTGATTTCAAAAAGTTTTGAAAATAAAACTTATAATAATCTGAAAGAAAAAATCTGACAACCTGTATAATCAAATCTTATACGTTTAGTTTAGAGAGGTTTAGTTTGATTTTGGGAGATTTTTGGACCGCTTTTAGGAAGTGAATTTCGAAGTTGACACCACCTTAGACGGTTAAATGCAATCCATAAGTCATGCTTAGATAGAAATATGTCGGCGCCTGGAACCGATCCGAGGTGTTGCAAACTGTGACAATATATCTTTATTTATGTCTTTGGTACGAACCGTGCCGTCATCTGCGCAAAAACTCTGTTGATTTATTAAATAATACAGTAATATCACTTGAGATTAATATTAATGTTTGTTTACTCGTAGTAATATTTCAAAATAACGAAATAAATACGTATAATATTATCAAGTTATTTTGCATTCAGAGTGGAGTGTGGACAAAGCTCCAATAAATAAATAAATCGTATTTAAACGTCATCCACTTTGATAAATAATACTGTACAAATATCAAATTGAAACTATACAATAACAAGCTACCCATTTTTTTTTGTAAATACTCCAATTAATTACACCTATTTGATAACCCCAAAACTAGGCACTGTACTAATAATAATCTGTAGTCAATATTCGTGAACAAATTTTACTCAAGTTTTTACAACACTCTTTTCATTTTTCATATTGTTATCCATTACTCTCCTTAGTTACAAAAATAAAGAACGTTTGGGACCCCTCTAGACTGCGTATAGCCACTATACAGACTAGGATCCATTACACTTCCCAGTGGCACACCAGCAGGACTCTCCTGAACGCTCTTTATGTATTATTTTACCAAGAAGTGCCTGTTAGTATATGATTTAAAGAATTTATATTTTTAAATGAAGTCAATGGGAAGTGTATGTAGTTTTTATTTCAAATAATGACCCGTAGTGCAAAACGCGGTGGCGGTTATTGCCTGTTCGTTGTACCTGGTCGTAGGTTTTTACTTGAATAATATCTTAACAGTTGTACAATAATGTTTTATTTGGAAGGCTTAACTACTTTATCTATAAGGTGATAAACTTATTCATTCGTACTGGGCTTTTTTCTAATTCTAAGCCGAATTAATGATCTGGTAGAATGTGGGAGAATTACGCTTCCTAAGGTATAAGCATCACATTGTGAATAAACGGCATGTCCCTTGAGAAATAGCACTTCCAAAATTTTGGATGTTATAGGTAATAAGCTAATAGGGTGGTACTCCCATTAATGATATTTCCTTTTTATCATCTGCGATTGAAAAAAATCCATTATATGATTACACACAATGTTGCTTAAACTTAAGGCTCACAATAACAATTCTTTTTACATATACGTACACTTTGTATAGCGTTACATTTTGTCGTTACTTTATGTGAAATAAAGAAAAAATTATAATACCCCATAAAAATCAGTATTACGTTTTCAGAGTTTATTGAGTCTACTCACCCTCCTAATAATTATTTTTGCGTAATGAAGAAATAGTTACAGTGAAAGGAAAACCAATATTACCTTTAAATACCTTGTTCTTTACCTCAAATATGACACGATATAACATCTCAATTATAATAACATCCTAATTTTAAGAGTAATTAATTATTACAGAATAATCACATTTACCTTGCAAATCTTACAGCACTTCGTTAACACTTTGTCTTATAGTACTTTGTTAACACTTTTCGTTAATCTCTTGTCAACAGGACTTACTTTAATAAATTGTCTCGTCGTGTGGATTCTTCTATAACGTTAACTCTGAAATTCCCACCAATGTGGAAATTGACCAATGGCGATATATTAATAGATTAATAAGGTAGTGTTGCCATTTAAGACTTGCGAAATAGCAAAATAGTAGTTATTTGAGAGGTGAACACTAGTATTTATAGAAACAGCATAATCTCATTGAAATCAATTCAGTAGTTTTAGTGAATACCGAACATACAAACAGACAGACTCAGTGAACTCTATCGCAACTATTTTCTTATAAATATTCGTATCTTCGTTTACAGAGACGTGTTATATTTTATAAAAAGGTCAGTTTTTATGTAACTGGAAATATATTCGTATCAATCTTGTTGGCTTACTTTTTCTGGACACGGTCGGACTAGTTATCTATACTTTTTTATCTATGTCTGTTCCCAATAAAATACTCTAATAAAATTTGACCTTTCCGAAACTAAGTTGACAACTTGGCGACAAGTTTTTTGCCCTTTTAAGTAATATATTTCTCTTAGTCCTTGGCAGCTCTAACTTGTGTTGAATATCATTTTATTAAGGTTGTTAAATCCTAACATGATAAATACGGTAGTGTTAAATATGCCAGTTATCTATAAGATTTGCACAACCGGAACTATACTCCAGAATAATCAATTACCTACTAATTAATTTAGTCTACGAACTTTTCGCGTTACAGTCGAAAAGGGAAAAAGCAACAAAAAACGTGGCGCGTGTGTGTTTTGATGATTCTTCCTTGAGAAGAAAGGCAAAGGGATCTATGTCAGTGCAGCCGATGTTCTTAGTAATAACTGAATATATTCCTCATATTGTTTCATTAAAATGTTGATGTAATACATTTTAACGGTTCTTGGAGATTTTGGCGACACATATATTGAGGCAGTCAACCTAGTTAGATCCATAGTCTAAAGCGGACTAAGCCACTGAAAAAATTTCAATGTCACGCTACTAAATTAGCACTTATTTTAACAATTACACATACGCAAAAATTACACAAAAACTCGCTTGTGTTTTGATTTTCTTACAAAATGTCACAGCGGTAGTGGGAAACACAAAACTTCGTTCTTATTGATGACGTCATTCATCGTCACGCTCTTCTAGATGCGCCAGTGTTCTCTTTTTCTTTAACTGTCAATATTGTCAACAAACTTAAAAATAAAAATAATTTTATAGCAGATATTTTTATAATTATCATAGATTTGTTCGAAAATCAAACTTGAAAGTTGAGTGTTGTAAATCAAACTTATATCTTCAATCCAACAAACTGTATATAATACTAGTAAATTACTATCTACCCCCAGAGATATGGAGTTCATTTATAATAAGAATAAATCTTACAGTTGTTCATATATTACCGCAACATTCATTTCAAACGACAATCGCGTATTTGCACTCGTTATGTGCTGCCCACATGACGCGTGTTCTGTTGTGTAATTGTGTGAAATATGAACATTGAAGTCGAAACCTGAATATAAATTTCTAAGTTAATGTATATCATGTTTGAACTATACGCACAGTCCGCGCCGCGGTGGCCGAAATAATAGCATGTCAGGATTGACGCTAACCAAACATCTGTTTGCTTGTAGAGACTACATCACGTTGTTATTTTGTATTACCGAGGCAGTGTAATTAATTGTAATAGTGTATCAAGTGTAATAGTCTCTAAAAAGTACAATTAAAAAACGGGATACATTTAACGGCACTGCGGCGCGTTAAAATTAGTGAAAAGATAGACATAATTGCTATGAATTGCTAATAAAAAATATAATGTCATACAATAAAATGTTACTCCTTCATTAAATCGATATTAGCTTTAAAAAATTTTAAGACGCTATAAAATAATTATTACCAACAAAAAAAACAAGCAATCGTTTAAAATAATAGATTGTGCTATGTAAAATAACATGTTCTATAAACTAAATAAATGAACTTGACAAGCTGCCATCCTAACAATGCCGGCACATCCGGCGCAGTGAATGGAGTTGGAGGATATATTATATATACCAACAGCAAAAGATGAAAAGAGATGGAAGGATATAGAGATGTTTCAAGATTAAATTTCCTGACTTCAACTATCTCCTTAGCGTGCGGACTTCTATTTCAATACTGCTCCTGGAAATAACTCGGAAATACACCTACTAGTTTATATAAGATTGCTATATATAGATATACCAACAGCAAAAGATGAAAAGACATGGAATATTGTAGAGTCGAGACTTCAACTATCTCTTTAGAGGGCGGGCTCCTGTTTCAATATTGCTACATGTATAAAGCTGATTCTGATCTGGCGCTTCGCCGGCCGCTGCCGCGGCACACTCGCTCTGCTCGCTCAGTTTGAGCGTTGTGGTAAAAAGACCTAACCTAACCTAATCAAAAAAAAGTGTTATAAATATATCTTTATGTTTGTATAAACTTACAAAAAAATTTGCTAAATTTTACCGAATGTAAGAAAGAAAGAAAGAAAACAGTTAATTTTGAAGTTTACCATTTTTTTATAGCAAAAACCATTAATTTTAAAGATGTGAATAATATCGAAAGTAGTAAATTTATAGAGAAAACCGTCAATTTTAAATGTTGAAATTTGTAGATAAAATTACTAATTCTATTGTTCCATTATATACATTCTTAAATAAACCACCGCATGAACTGATAGATATCCTAGGATTGTTAATATTTCTCTAGTAAATTTCTACTTATTAATAAAATTTTGAGTAATAAAATGTTTGAAAATCATTATTAGGTATTATGACGTGGAATTTAATACAGATGAAATCCTCTTTAATAAGACCATAGTAACGATAAATATTTAAAAAAAAAAATCATTTTATTACTACTTAAACTGACATTTAGTTTATAAAAACGTCAATATATATATGTCTAAAGCGCTAATATTATTAAAAAATAAACGGCTTACGTGTAGAAATATATATTTTACGACTCATCTAGTCAGTCCCACCTTCCACAGTTACATATTTTATTTACACACATACCCATCTAAATTATGTGCCTTGTTGCATCTATCGTGTTGGTTTTATAGTATGTTTGTGTTACGAGCATTTAATAATCTTCGAATCTGAATAGTTTTAACTTTCCATTTTTCTTATCGTTTACAACTTCGTGAACATTTCTTAATATATCTTGTTTTTAATGAGGTACAGAATCAGTAAGATATTGTACGTATATCTTTAACAGATACTGTTATCATGTTCTTTAAGTTATCACGTTCTGTAAGTAAAATTACGTGTCGTTGAAAATATATTGCGCTTATGTAAGCTGCATTATATGTATGTCTTTCCCGAAAATTTTAATTTTATGACTGGCGGTTTTACTTTAAACGTTTAATAATTACAGGAATTTTTTTTTACATGTTCTCTAACGGCATAAAGTTACTATTGAAGGACAAGCACACCTAGCTTTGCTAAATTTTCGTTTTATTTTTTGTTTATTCGTTTCAGCACTGCCATCTTATGAAGTTTAGTTTTTGCATAGTCAAAGATAGAATCAACATTCATTGGATTAAGATATTGTAAAAAATCTTCCCTGTATCCTAGTACAATTTGGTCTATACTTTTAAGGATGTCTATGTTTATGTACCTATTCCTGTACTACGTTCCTATACCTATGTATAAATAACAGTTTACATTTGACTGCGTTTTTTTTTTACAACGCCTAAATTAAGGTTAACTTAGAAATAACATAAAATGTACTTAGATACGAGAAACGGATAGTCCAAGTGCTAGCTAATGATGTCCAAAACATTCCTTGATCTAAATGATCTAAAAAAAGATAATGACGAAAACAGTAGCTAAAAGTCTATATCAGAAGCAGACTATTGCAATCAGCCTTATTAAGAGCATAACGTGAAGATCATGCACATTATGAGGAAATATCGATAAGTGGCACCAATAAAGGTACTAATAACGTATGATATAATACACGCTTGCTCCAGTGTAGGTAGTAGTGAGACAGTAGTGTGAATAATATGTGTAATACGTATATTACGTACTAATTACAAACATATGAATATGTACATATAATTATACGCTCCTACACAAACGTAATTTTTTTTTGTCATGATTTTTATTACTCGTCGTGTACCTTCATATTTTTAATTGCCTTTCGATTTAGAAGAATTTATTACCGAAATAAATTTACATAAATTAATTTTCTTGTGCATGTCGTAAATATTTTTTATATTAATTGCATATAATAATGACCACAAAAAAGAATCTTATAATAATTTAAATATCTTTATTAAATTCGAGCGACCAATTCAACATTTCTCGAGGCATAAACAAAGCGGTCATCAAGCACGGGCGTTTAAGAACCAATAAGGCATAATTAATAACTGAAAGTTTGGAGTTCAAAGCGGTTGCGACAGGCGTTACGAAACTTACGTAAGCTCGTGATGCGAAGGTACAATACTGCCCACCATTAGCCAGCCAAATGATTGGCCCCTGACGCAAATCGGTCACAAGACATGGATGCCTTGTTAAGATTAACAATAGCATTATGGCTTGTTGCGGGTACGTCCGAGATTGGGCAACTTGCTCTGAGGAGCACCTAGTAGAAACACTTAACCGCACGACCGCTCCAAATTAAAAGTTAATGCCTTATCGAGTCGACCTACATTCTAAAACAACGGCTACTTACTTAACGTTATTAGGCGCGCTCTTTTAAACAACGGCTGTAGATTGAGATAAATATGGGTTTGGTTCGCTAGTTTTCTGCATGGATTTTTGGATGATTGGCACTTGGTTATTTGCGTTTAGTTACAGTAATAAACAATGTTTACATTATTTTTATTTATACATTTTAAAGATAAGGTACCTATATATCTGAACTACGCGAAAAAGACTTTCTGGTACATATTATTAGTCAAAAACGAAATAAAATTAAAAATGAGAAAAATGTACTATCAAATAATTTAAATAGAATGTACGAAAATCGAGGTCATACATGTCGTATCGTATATATCTACTTACATAAAAATATAAAACAAAATATAGGACATAAACTTTTAAAACTATCGAAATATAAATATATAAATAAAAATTAAAACCTAATCAAATTCGCATTTGATATAACATAACAACAATTAAAATTATATAGTACCAAAAATTAAATTTAGATAATCAATCTAATTAAATACGCATTTTGTGTAATATTACAACAATTAAAAGTAAATATTACTTTTTTCTCATGAGGGATTTTTATAGAATTGCTCGTTCTGACCAAGTGTGTCTTTGAGATAACGATACATCACCATTACATACGTTTAAGACTGTGTTTGCTATTCATAAAAACAGACATTAAACCTCTAATATCTATATCACAAAAAGGTAAACCTTGTTTGTTTGTATGTAATGCATAAACTCAAAAACTACGTAAACGATTTCAAAAACTCTTTCACCTACAGAAAGCTACATTATCAGCGAGTAACATGAACTCTATTTATTTTTTTAAATTCTACTCGTGGGTAGCCAGGGCGGGTTGCTTGTCTTTTATATTCTGACTATAGTTTTTTTATAATTCGACCGCATTGACATAAAGGAGAAAAGAGAATTGGCATATATAAAGGAGCTAGAAAGATCTGATGTGTTTTAATTATGTATTTATCACCTTACATTTTAAATAATCTGTTTATCTATATTGTGTCGATAAATAAGTAAATAAAACTTAGAAAACTTTCGATTTAAATTTTAAAAATTACTAGGGAACTTAGAACACATACTTTTGAGTTTTGACACCAATTCCCAGTAGAAAATGTACTGAATATGAAAAACGAAGAAAATCTTTAATCTGATTGTGACCGTTTATCGGCTTTACTGGGTCGGCTTTTAAGCGCCTTACAATCCACTTGACCGCGATTGTGAGGGCGTGTGTGTACACGAGTACGAGTAAACGTTTACACGTAATATTGCTAACGTCGTTCTTTGGATTAGGTTTACGGGCTTTTTGCGTAATTAACGAATCCGATTAAAGCTGTTATTTCCACGTCATTTGCGAATTAGGTCCCAAATGTTTTCATGATAACAACGATAAATTCATTTGTAGGCCTTTATTGGGAAATACTAGAGTAAGAGTAATATTTTTACTATAGAGTTAAATATACAAACATACACATTTTTACGTTATATCCATAACGGAGTAAGCTGAAATCACTGAGCGTCATTTGTCACCGTCTTTTCGTATCTTTTGCTTTTTTAATCTCATCACTCTCTTCACGCATGCATTTATTGTATTTATGGTGTATGTATTCTTTATGTATTTGTGGTGGTCTAGAAGAGAAAGAAAAACATATCTAGAACGTACTCCAGTTGCTTATCTTGCCATGCACGTCATAAAGGACGACCAAGAGGCCTATTGAGAGATAATGGTACAGACGATTGGTTAGTAACCTGTCAGAGGAAACCCACCTTTGATGTTCACCCCGTACAGAAAAATAACGTGTTATTATGCATAGGTACATGTTTTTTAACATTTTTGTGAAATATTATAAATGATTTTAAATAAATATATACCTTCAGGCTGTATCCCTAAGAGCAGAACATACTTCTTTGGCTTCTTCAAATCTCATCATTCTGCTCACATAATATGCACGAGGTGTGCTAGCGCGTTTGACATTTCCAACACTATTAATTGATCTTCATAAATCAAACTTAGTCTTCCTTAGCTACTGCTACCACTCACTCGTATTTCCTCTGAGGAGTTCATTCTTCAGTCGTTCTTCAGTAATTTCCCTTAAACTTATATTCATAGTATAATATATGCCTACTACTTGCTGCAATGCTAGATTTAATGTCAATGTCAAAAATGGAAATGCTTTTAATGATTTAATTACTACTTATAAAGAATATGAGTAGTTGGTAAGCCTAATATAGTCATACATATATGTATATGTAAATGCATTGTTACCTACCTATTCCGTATTCCCGACGTTAAGATTTACAACAATGCAGAGAAAATCTTGTTACTTGGTTGACTTACGTTATGGCTCTCGTTTTACCCTAGTACGTAATCCATTTACTAATAGCATTAAAAAGGATTTTACCACAAAAGGTTTCCTCTTAACGCCCCTCTTATTTGGAATTGTTTTAATGAAGAAAGCTGGTTGATTAGGTTAAGCAAGCAGTTGTATATAAATAAGTATGTTTGGGGCTTCTTTAATTGCGCTGACTTTTATGCAAAATACACCAACTTTGTAATACCAAGAATTCATATTTATAAGAAGATATATTGTTATATGAACAAATCAAGAATGCTAATTATGTAGTTGATTTATTTGAGTGCACGCTCCGTAATACAAACAAATTAATTTATATGTTTATGAATAATTTGCCGTCCCCAATATACATACATAACATAAACAAGTAATAAATATACAGAAAGCTAACGTAATTTCTTTGAATTAAGTAATGCAAAAGTAATGATGACGATGCAATTATGATATCGTTTGAATATCTTCACATTTTGAAGAAAAAATACTAAATGTATTAATATCGACATTTTACATAATGCCTACATTACAATGTTCATATAATATTAATGTCGACATATACATCCACTGTAAATATACTCATAATAAGATATGACGTTAAATTACAATTTTCAATTTTAGTATTTTCATTTAGAGACTTTTTAATGATATTGACATCTATAACAAAATATTTATGGTAGATATTATGGTCGCTATTATGGTCGATCGTTTGATAGAACTACCCTCTTTGAGAACTCCGTTATGGATACAGCGCGAAGATATGTATGTATATATGTTCGTTAGAACTTCGAAGTAATCTCAGGTGGTACCTATTTCTGTACTTTGACAGTTTTTATGAGACTTATTGACTAATACATCCATGGACTCATCGATAACGCATTTTACTTGATTAAAATAAATATGGACGACGCAGAATATCTATTTTTATATCTATACATACATATTTAATAGTACTCTGAATATTCTAAAGAAGAAAAGCTTTTTGTTCAAAGTAATCTTTGAAAGTTTGTGCCTGTTTCAGTGAAATGCGTTATTAGTATCTACATCTGTTAAACAATTTTAACTAATATTCACAATAAAATCTATACGTATATTTTGTTTAAATTTTATAATTACATTTTATTATACTATTTTATTGATTAAGTTTGTGCGAAATTTTATATAACAATATTAGCCAAGAAGCAAGTTTATAAGTCACTGTGAGAAAATAACAGAAAATGGTGACAGATTTCTACGACACGAAACGTCGAGATTCCAACACCGTCCGTCCACTAAGCTGATTTACTGAGGTCCGACAAAGCTCTACAATAAAAGATATAGAAGATTAAAATAATTCTAGCCCCAACAAACGTATACTGCCGCACTGGTGATTAAATAACCCCTTTGAGATTTATAAGTATTTATTCCTAGCATACAACTGGGTGCATTGCAGTTCTGTGTCCTTTAATAAATGTCGTTTGTCGTAAGCAAACGTATTGTTGCATGTGAATGCAGGGAAAAATTTATAGCGAACGCTTGGATGGGTTATCCTATAGTTTGCGAATAGGCTGTAAATAAAATATATCGAGGAGTTTATGGACAATCGAACGTCAGAATGTGCGTAAAATGTTATTTTCTTATTTCAGTTCAGTTTTTTTTTGTAAATAATAATAGGTCTGTCTTCTTTGTTTTTGATTATGTTATCATAAATATCCAGAATAAATTTTATACAAATAGTTTTATTTTAAACATTAATTTTAGTTCTGCGAAACATGTTTATATTACATACTTACTTCAGTGATGTCATAATGAATGTTTCATGTATCTACTGAGTATGAAAGTGTATTTGTTTAACTATGTTACATATGTATAAAATTTAAATAATTGTCTGTAGTACTTACACAATTATAGTTTTGCTTACGATTGCTTAAAAATATATGTTGACTAATTTCCATAATCGAAAACTACACTTGTTTTTGAAGAAATACATACACACATACATATCTTCACGCTGTATCCCCAACGGGGTAGTCACTGAAGGCGGAGCGCCAAGCTTCGCGGTCCTTCATACTTCTTTTTCTTTTCCTCACATATTGGGATGTTTTATAAATATAACGTAAATAAAAATAAACACTCCTATAAGTATAAAGGGGATTATTTATTTCTTCAAAAAATATTTTGCAACGACAAATACGAGTAAGCTATTCTGTACTTGCTCCTGTTTGAAAATGGAGATTTATCGTTTCTATTATAGTATTCATCAGATACGAAAACTCAATTCCGTATAAAAGTAAGTGGTAGCTATACAATTTGTCAATGACCACAAAGAGTTTAATCTACAACGGGTTTAAAGTTGTAAATCATGAGTGCAGTTGTGTCGGTACTCGGTACATACGACAGAATATTTCGTAATGACAAGTTTGCAACAAAGCTCGGAACAAGGTTGTGCCTGCCTGAATGGCAAACCCTAATTAACTGTCAGTCGACATTATTACTATTCGATCAATATAACATTCTATTTGATAATTAATTACAATAACCCGGACGCAGCTTTAAAAGAAGTAATACGAGTTAATGATGAATATTACACTTTTTTAGAGTTTCACGCTTTGTATTCATTATAACAATTAGCCAGTGATCATGGTGCTTGCAACAGCATTGAAATATCGAGAAACTCAAAAATATTTAACATCGCGGTAAGAACCCGCGGGGTTATTACCTAAAAAGTTGCAGACCGCGACAGCCACGCGATCACTGCGCGATCGGTGACTAATTGTAGTAAAAAATTGGTATCATGTATGACGATTACGTATCTATTATTCTATGGCCGTAAAATGCACTTTTCGCGGTAGATTTAGCGCCACTATACAATTTACATTACACAAATACTTGTTTTAACGCATGCTGACTGCAAGTTGCGTAATAAGCGTGCCGTTCGTTTTATTGCTATCTTCTATAAAGATGAATTTTAGTTTTCAACAGAAATTTTTCTTTTGCCACGGTAGTCGCGTTAATTTCCCTTTTTTGATATTATATAATGCAACGTGAATGTTTAAAAGTTTATATTTCCACAGAAATGTCAACATATCCTCTGTATAAACCAACGTTACGAATTCACTTACAAACAATATGAGCGTACATCTTGAACTGCTAGGTCTAAAAATATACCTACAATTTTTTAAAGGAAATTTCTTATAAGTATACATAATGTAGGCAAACACTAACGAAAGATTTTAGGAAATTCATCTCGTAAGAGGTTGAAAAGTAGTGTCCAAGTTAGTATAGAAAAAATTTAATATACCTTAATATGTAACTAGGCTTATAAACAGTATACTTCGTATATAAAATCAATCAAATAAATTATTACTACCTATTTGGCCAATAAAAAAAAACTCAGAGGTTTAAAAAGAGATGACAAGTTTAATACGAAAAAATGTAATCCATGCAGATGAAGTCGCAAGATACGGCTAGTAACACGTTTATTCGCAAGAAAATGCAACCTTCTAGAACATTATTAATCAGCTGTGCATAATCAGTCGTGAAGCGTAAAGTTTTACATTAGCGCATCGGCAGATAATGCTCCCAGCAGAACTTTACCCTCAAGATCTTAGACAGCGGGCGACGATCGGATCGCGTTCGCACGCATATTACCAGCGCAGGCGCAGCCCTCAAGCGATACGAGCTAACAGTACAACGGGCCTCGTGATTAGACGCCACACGATAGCGGCCATTGTCGGTACACGATCGCTTGTTGTGCCTCATGAAATTGCGGAAATGGATACGGCTTGCACCCACTCCGCTTACGGGACGTTTCAATTGCAGTCCTCCAGCCGACAGGCGAGTATCTCCTGCAATAGAATTGTCTTTAACAGACAGCAGGCAACTAGTTGTTGGAAAAAGGTGTTCAGAAAAGCCTCTCGTTAGGAAAATGTAATATGATGGAAGTCAGGGCGATCAGGACTGTCTACAGCAGTTAAAGTCCAGTTCGTAAGCAATAGCTTATGAAACCCTTACTTGTGTGCTCTTAGGAGTAATTTATATCAACCCTATTACGTCGTTTAAGACTTTTCTACTTCTTAAAATTGTGCCCAATAGTCGTAAAACTGTGACGTGAGGACATTAGTAAGCGTCGAAATATTCTTGTTTACGAGCTGCTTAATGAGAAATGCCATCGGGTGGGAACTGGCGCGTGACTAACAAACGTCCCGTCTAACTCGGACGGAGTTACACGGCAGATGTATTAAAGAAAGAATCTAGAAAGCAATTTCGTTCCGCCGACGTGTGTAATCGTTTGCACGTATTTTATAAGAGAACGTCTGTTGACTGCTGCCATCTAGATGTTGACGTCTACAAACATCTGTCGGAATATTTTTTATTTTAAATTGTAAAAGATTCGTTAATGTCACATTTAATATTACTACACTTGGAAAGAATGAGTGATGAAAGACTGACGAAGAAAATCTACAGAGCGAAAGTGAGTGGTAAAAGAAGCCAAGGAAGACCAAGGCTGACTTATGAAGATCAAATAGCCAGAGTGTTAGCAGACGGAAATGTCAAAAGCACTCGCATACCTAGGCGAAAATGTGTGAAGAGAATGATGAGTTTTGAGGAAGCGAAGGAGGTGTGTAAGGACCGCGACTCCTGGCGCTCCGTCCTCTCTGACTACCCCGTTGGGGATACAGCGTGAAGATATGTTATGTTGTTATGTTATGTTATGTTAATATTACTAGAATGATCGGTGATCGAAATTCAACCGTAAATATTAACTTATAATATAAACTCTTTGGTGACGATCTACTCTGTGCGACTGTCTGATCCATGGAGGTTACATTACATATTTTATAATCACAAACTATAATGAGTTTGACATTGACAGTCCTTTTGACATTGGCAGGATGAACGTAAACAATGAACGTTTTATTTAATTTAATTTAATATACTTATTTGTAACACATATTACATATAAACTTTAGCTTTCTCCAGTCTTTCTCCACATAAACTTTAAGTGTACCAAATTTCGCAATCCTCCGTCCGCGCACTTTTCTCGAAAAGGGAACCAAAGTTTTCGCTTCACGTATTAATATATAGATAAGAACAAGAAATAGTTCAAATCACTGATTCAAACTTAACTTGGAGAGCGCCACAAGTCGTTTTTAATTGTCTCCCAAAGAACTCATGTAACGGTGCTAAGAATGATTGTGATTTCTTTACGTTATGTGAAGAATAATATTTCATAAAATAATACCTAACCAACCAAATTGCTTATATTTGTTTTATTATACAATATTCTGATAAAATTCAAGCTTGTTAATCGACATTTGTTTCACTTCATAACAAAATATTGAAGTTTCAGGTCAGACCCTGTCAGCTAACTCACATAAAGCGAATTAGATCGCAGTGAATGTCAATAGAATATAACTGAGATTAAATGTAAAAAGAATATAAGCAAGATAATAAGTTAGATTAAATCCTGAGATAATGAAATATACTTATCAACAAAATTATTAAACTTAAATCCGATCAGTGACGTACAAGTTGAATAAAAATAAAGTAATGCAATCAGAAACCCGTAAATCTACTCACACCTAGAACTTTTCTCTAAAGCAAAACAAGAACAAGAATAAAATATTTACACTCAAACGCAATCAACAAAAACTCCCACACCATAAAGAACAATCAATCTTCGGAACTCTGAAAGGAACCTCAATCAAAACAGAATATGGAGAAGCAGAGACCGGATAAAGGGCCCTATAAATCATAAAATCAAGCCTCCATTCAAAACGGTTTATTTGGGCGAAGAAAAAATGTTTGACCCTTAACTCCTTGGAGTATTGTTAAATGTCGACCGACGGCCCAAGGGTGCATCTCCAATTTGTCCAGTATTGGGAATAATCGACACTTCCAATGTTATTTATGGGCTCATTAAAATTTCGATAATCACACCCTTTTTTTTGATCTTCGACATATCTCTTTTTTTGTGAACGAATATGCTAGCTGAGCCGGGTCTGAAGTCGTTGCATTCATTAATTACTGTGTAGGATGATTTTAATTGGATATTATTTTTCTTAAGTAGTAACATTAATATGTTAACTACACGATATTTTTAAACGTTACAGCATTTTAATCGTTACAAATTTTTGTGACTCGACAAAATGAATGAACATTAATTTTAAATATAAGAAATAATAAAAATTAATGACACGATCTTTGAAATATCTAATTTACAAGAAAATGTATATTTCATTTCATGATGATCACATTTTTTTTAATAAATAGTAATGTGGTGTGAATGTATATTTTTATCAATTGATACTTTGTCCATCTGGAAATGCGATAAGTAAATTGTAGAATATCGAACATGGTTCAATTACGAGAATGGTGACATATTACGAAAAATGACGATTTTAAGGTTACACGCAAAGATTAGCAGCAATCTAAGTACGTACCCCAAAACTGTATATAACGTTATGTGTAAAAATATATACGTGTGACAGCAGATATATCTAGTGTTATAAATTAATTGATTTTTTGTAATAAGTTTACATAAATTACTAATATAATTTACTGATAATATGAGGTAATATACATACATACATATGTTCACGCTGTATCCCTAACAGGGTAGTCAGAGAGGACGGAGCGCCAAGCGTCACAATTCTTACATACTTCTTTCGCTTCTTCAAATCTCATCATTCTCCTTCCACATTTTCGCCTACGTATATGGGTGCTTTTGACATTTTACACATTTTAGCTTTGTCTTCCTTGGCTTCTTTTACCACTCACTTTCGCTCTGTAGATATTCTTCGTCAGTCTTTCATCACTCGTTCTTTCTATGTGCCTGATCTACGAGGTAATATAAATATATATTATTTTTATACAGAATGTATTATTTTAAAAGGTAACGTTGTTTCTTATGAAAAAGTAATAAAAACAATGTCACTTCAAAATTTTAAATTGATCTCATGTAAAGTTTTCATTTCTTACTCATATGTTATCGTTGTCGCAAATGAACTATATATCATATTTGTTATAACTAGGTCTCACGAAACCTGCGCTGCAGTTTCGTTACTTTTTGTTTTATCTTAAAATAAATCATTTTCTCTGGGAAACTAGAATTTTCAATGAAGGCACGACATAACTTTAGACCCCTCTGTCATGCATTGTTTTACTGTGGTTAGTTTTATCACAGTCAAGCGCAGGCTTCCGCATCCTAAGACAAGCGGGCACACTCGATTAACCCCTGCGCGCGCGACTCTACCTTGTTCAATTTACATTTTTATCTTGTAAAAGAGATACGATGAATATCGATTGATCTAACACTTCAAACATTTTTTTGATTATTACTGAAATTGTTTTAATATTATACTTCAACATGCAAAACAATTTTTCACATATTTAATGACATCTTGGTTTAACTTTCAATTTTCTTATAATATATAGCTTTGTAACTACATATCAGTGTAAAAATGTTATGTTTAAAACTTATAATGACATTGTTTAAGTTTTAAAATGCATTAAAATGAACAAAACTGCAATGTTAGATGTTTAAGATAATGTCAGGTGTTTTAAGACGACGTATAAGTACTCGTACAGTTATTAAAACATCGCTTAAAATAAATGAGTATATGTCTTCCCGTTAAACTTCAGTGCAGCAAGTTCTTTACCACAATCACATAACAAATGGCATAAGGTCACAATATAACGTACGTCATTCTAAAGCCAACAGCTATCCGTTATTTCGTGCGCTCCATATTGAGCTATCGCCACGTTACGTTTATGGTGATTTGATACCATTCACTGTGAAATTGGCGTTTAGCCCAAGTGCAAGGTTGATATCAGTGCAGTGCAGCAAAACCGATCAGCTAACTATCGCGGTTTTACACGAATCGTTATCGCACGACAATAAAATATAATACAAGTTTTTATAGACTAGTTTCTTGATAAATATTGTAGTGTAACTGTATAGTCAACAACGAACAGTTGCGACCTATGCAAAATGTGCTGTCGTAGAGTTTCGTCATAGTAAGTACGCGCAGGTCTGGCTGCAGAATTAGCGGGTATTTACGCAATACTATGCATTTATTTCAAATAATAGTGGCTAAATTTGTACCGTTGATCTAAACTAAAATAAAGATAGACCCATTAGTACGAAAACTAATGCATTTACCTTCTAAGCTGAGGGCATAGATTCAATTCCCTACTGACTGTTAAAAGATGCCCTCTGTTTGTTGTAAGGTAACCATAATAGAAGCCTAGTGCGTAATTTGAAGTCACGCAATTGTTTTTAAAATTAAAGATGAAATTTCATTCGAGCCGAATTCTCCAATAACAAATTTGATGATTTTTAAGAATTATTTGAAAATGCAGAATAAAGTTAAAATTTTGCAGTACGATAATAGAGGAATATTCTTACACAATACAGATAAAACAATAAAGGAATGGTCAATGAATAGCATAGATCTAATATTCCACGTAACGACACATCCGTCAGAGGAAATGATATTTATTTGTATTGCATAATGCAAGTTGAGTTGCAAGTAAGAGCGAGCATCCTCGACCCTGACCCCAGGGCGTTGACCCTGCGCGTGACACTTCGATTCTCCATCGATCACGACTGAGATCGTGTCGTCCAACTATCGTCATTATCGACTCGATATTTTTGAACTTCTTATCAGATTGAACGTTCGATCAAGTTCGGAGTCCACGAATCAGCGTGAGTCCAACGGTTACCGAACCTCACTGATGCCAATATAGTCACAATAACTTTAACAGTTAACTTTCTGCATTGTTATTTTTTAGCATTGTCATCTTTGGGCAGGTGTTTTCCGATTATCTCATCGGTCATCAGGCGGTTATTTTTAACATTACAATTATCATATTGATTCGAACTACCTACTTCCAAAAACTTCTAATAATAATCAGTGGCCATCAATTGTTTAGTTGTATTGAAAACAAAAAAAATAACATGTAGTTAATTAAAGTATTTTTCTTCACAGGTAAAAAAGTAACGTCGTGACCGAGGCAGATCATCTCTGGTAGATAATGATAAAATATCTCTTTATAAAGAAGATCCAATACATCATAACGTCTGACAACAATGCTTGTAATAACTTCAAACTAGAATCGTAAAAAATAGTTTGACCAGCGGTCGAAAGGTCAGCCACTACTCACTACTTACAGAAGGAATTCTCGAATTATCTTTAGAACGGCCTTCGTATTTTCAAATGTAATTGAACAAAAATAATATTACGATTTATTTTTATTGTATTTCTCAACTTCCTTATAATAGTTTTATAGAGAAGGAATTCGCAAGATAAGGCCTTTTAATTTTTAAATTTGGAATATAAACCTCTTCCAAATACGTACATGGATCGGAAAAGGGTTAATTCAAGGTTGAGTGAAGTATCCCTATCCCTATAAGGTCTAGTCGCTATCAACTTATCTCCTATTTGCGATGCCATGCTAGTTGCGAGCGATACAAGAAAGTTATATATCTTACACACGTCAGTTCCAAGCCCATTCTTTCGATACTGTACTGACAGGACATGGTCGGACACACTTTAAAGGCATGTTTAATTCAAAATAATTATTAACACTATTAAACATTTCTTTTATATACGATTTCCGCTTTAAGAAAAACTCTACCGCATAATTAAAAAATTTTAGCGTCTTTATCGCGCCTTAAATAGAAACTCCCTCAAAAACCTTTTTATTATCAGAGACAAAAAGTATGCTAAATATTGTTCGGAATATAACAATGTCACATTGCTAAATTCCATGAAAATCTGTCTTATAGTTTCCGCATGATGCATGGACAAATTAATAAACTTAAAAACTATTGTCATGGCTTGCACATGCATATCGTTAAAAATGATCATCGCCGTTAATTCTTTTTTACGAATTTCACATAAAAATACAGCTCTGTTGTCATATTTTGTATTGTTGTTATAATTACAAACGTATGTTTATACAGGTTTATATATCTATAGGTTATATATTGAGGTATATACTCCAGTAAATCGTAACCCTTTCGTTGTGTTGTTTGAAATTCTTATAAAAGTTTAAAAACTTATGACTAAAATATTGTAATTATGATATAATTAACTTCAGATATGCCATGAAATGCACTAATCGTGTATATGGATTCGTATACAACTTACGACGCTTAACACTAAAGTCGATATGAACAATAAATACACGACAAAGACACCGATGCGGTGTTAGTGTTACCAATGTTCCGTAACTCGTCCCGCCCACACAATCTCCTCTTTCGACACTCAAATAAGTTATAAATTATAATTTTAAAACTCGTCGTGTGGTAAAACGCGTGCGTCCACAACTCTATACTTTAATGAACGGTTGAAACTGGCCTGTAAATCATTTCAAGGGGAGGTTTAATAAGCAATCATGAGATATGGAATTTGCTGTGTTCTACAGTGGCATAAATAATGTTGCGACTTTCTTTCATTACCGTACATACACTCGGTGGGTATTCAAATATGGCAGGATAGTATTTCCTCAAACGTTATTTCAGTTTCTTTCGTATTACATCTATACTAATATTACAAAGAGAAAGAATTTCATTGTATGTTTGTAATGGATAAACTCAAAAACTATTTAACCGATTTAAAAAATTCTTTAACTTAAAGAAAGCTACATTAATAGCAAGTAACATAGGCTGTATCTTACTTTAAAAAATAGTACACGACAAAATAAATCTTATTTTTTTTCCAAAATATGATATGTATTTCAAATAGCATTTTTGTTAAATTTACTTTCTAAAAAAAATCTGTAGACATAATAACATATAAGTAATTGAAGTTTCCGCTCCTTTTATTACTGTCAATTAACAAACTATACATCATTCAACGCAGGCATATCAAGACGGGTTCAATAACAGCAATTTATAATCATATGAGACTGTTTATCGGACATAACATAGCTAACGCTAAATGGCAAGCAAATATAAGGTATCTGGGAACAATGCCCTACGGCCTTACCATAACACCCTTTTACTATTAATATAGCAAAGAACGAAGGAGATGTAGCTATACGACGTTGATAATATCATCTCTTTCGCTAAAGAAAACAAATATCACGATAACGATGAGTGGTAAGGCCGTGGGGCGGTCTTGTCCAGTGATTGTACCTTATGATGACAAGCACACGCTATCGCAAATAACTATTTATTGCGACCACAAGACCTGATTTAGAGTTTCTAAGTTGACTACATGGTATTCTGTGACTCTGTTGCCCTGGTTACAGCATCTAAACAAGCTACTATGTTACGATTCTGACATTTTATTATTTTTATAAGAAGTATTTACAATTTGGACTAAAATGATTGTTCAGGGGTATTCTTTATGTAAAAAAAAGTTTAAATTAAATTGATAAAAAAAAATACTACAACATATGCATCCATTTAACATCTATTACATAAACCCAAACTACGGACTACTTTTATACTAGGGGTGCAACAGACTGGGGGAGCAATCAACAACGACTCCGACAACAACTCCGACTCCAAGATAATTTAGAAATGCTTGTTTCCTAAATAGACCTAGCCAGAAATAAACCAGAGAATCCTGGCTTAAAAGGAAGATGTATTAACCACTAATGGCAAACGGGCCAGTGACAGTTACAGTGACTTATTTTAAAATACTCATAGCGTTAATTTTAGAAATGCAACAATGGCCACGAAATGACTATAAAATTACTTCGAGGAAATACAAAAGGACTCAAAACGTATCTATATAACGTAATCTATCGCTCAGAAACTGTAATGTCATCGTAACAGAATAACTATTCTAATGTAAAAAGCTCACAGATATACAACAATAATAAGCCCCCGCTGACCAATGAGACATTTGTTAACGGTGCAGAGGTCAGATTTTTATCGACAATGTTAATCTTCTCATCTCTACCGTCACAAATGAGTATAATGGAGTTTCTATACAAAGGAAAAGTAAGTAAAAGAAAAAAGATTTTAGACATCCAATAAGTTAATAACTAAACGCAGTGAGAATCAAGTAAAGAAACCGTTTGTAAAGATTCGAAAGTAATAATGTTTTTTATGGAAGTAAAACTTAAACGAGCATCCAAATTCCAAGAGATTTAATAATATAATTTTCAGTCTTTTAAATTTCTTGTGTAGGCACATAATTTACTGAATTTTATGAGAATTACGTTAAGTAATACTAAGGTTATGTTTGGCCCTAGGGTCAGATTACTACGATCACGTAGCGAGAGGCTATTTCGCTACCGGTACACTTCTATGACCCCGGTGGCTTGCTTCAGTCGGTGCATTCCTTCTTAGGCATAATAATACACATGAGTTCACGTAACGATCTTTGTGTGCGCTCATTAAATATCCTTCTGCTATCATGCTATACCCGCGTTTCTTTATGCGAGTCTTGTAGCTGTATCCCTATACTGGGAGCAGTAATAAAGTTCCTGCGTTTATGGTAACTGCATGTTATCTTTTCATTACCTTAATAGTACTTTTAATCATATCACGTTGTAATGAATGAGTTTTTGACATGAAAGTTAGAGTACATCTATTTTCCAAGACTAGAGTCCGAGATTCGATTCCTGGCTAGATCAATTTAAAAAACGCACTTTTCTGTATAATTTGGGATGTTATTAGGTGCTTCTTCAGATCCGTAGTTTGTCGTACAATGATACACATTTATTTATCTATAGTACAAATCTTAATTGTAATTGTGTTAAAATTATTAAATTATAGAAATTAAATATAAATCACGTTATTGTTATCAGCAAAACCTTTTATACGTCCTGCATAATTTGTCCATGAAAGTGTGATATTCATGAGCCATGTAAATTATGATAATTTCAGACATTTCTAACATCCGGTGCCTCCCCGTTGCATTGTCAAAGGCGACGACACTCCGTCCTGGCCTTGTTATTAACATTATTTATTATAATTATATTTCGTATCTCAACGGTGGACCATATCACATAGAAAGTGACGTGACGAAGTGAGTTTAATTCATGTATGATACGACTATTCATGTTCTTTAAAATAATAGAAGCTGTTTACAATAATACTAATGTATATTCATTATTCATTAATTTTAATTATTTTTAAGTTCTACGTAACAAAGAACTAATTTATCATATTGAATTATTTCATAGAAATATAAATTAATAAATTTATTTTTCTTTTATTTTTTATTTAATAATTAATTTTTCCATTGTTTAAAATTAACGAAATCTATTACTTTCTTTTTCTACAAAAAGAATTTAATATCAAAAATAAGTTGTCTGTTCACAGCTCTTAAAACAATTTAAGCGAAATTTACGTAATTTATTTAATTATGTTATACTTTAATTTATTTTGTTTGTTTAATTTGCAAATTCGAAGTTTACGAATATATTTAATTTGTAAATTCAAAATTTAGAAATTTATTTAATTTGTAAATTCGAAAAACGGTTTAATATGTTTTACTAATACATATATAATGTTAATAATAATAAATTTATATAAAATTTTTAAAGTTTAACCAACAATTACGTACTAACATCTATTCTATAGAATTATCTATTAGAATTTACAGCATAGTGTTTTTCAATGAAAACATTGAAAATAAGCCGTCTCGTAATATTTAGTTCAAGTTAAGTTATCTAGTACATAGTTCAAAGTTAGTACTTTGAACTATGTACTAAATAACTAATTATCATTATAACTTTATATTTTTTGTATTTTAACTACAAGTCAACTGGTACGTAAATTTTAATTTAGATTTTGTATTATAACTACTTAGTTAACTGATACCTAGCTTTTCTTAAAAATAACTTTTCATGAAAAAAAAAATGAACTAAATTCAAAATAAAAACACGAAAAGGCACAAAATAATAATTATCCTTTACTAAACAAAAATCAAGTATATCAATTGTACAGAAAGAGTAATTCAAATACCTGCATAATTAAATTTGACACTTACGGAATCGAAACCAAACCTACCAAACTAGTAGACTTTCTGTTCTCCTTCATTGGTTCAACGTCGATTACAATGACTGTCATATTGAAAAATATGTAGATCGTGCTCATGTAGTTATTTTTGTACTTGAGTTTTATTTAATAAGCCAAAATTATTTTGTACTTTTCATTCTTGATAATTTGAAGTCGGCTTTAATTTTTCTTTTCTCCTTTTGAATGGCCTTGTCCTAAATTAATTTAAGTAGGTCCAAAGCTAAGGTTTTTCCCAATCTTGGAACGGAAGATCGAATGATCGGATCATCAAAATATATGAGCCGCAGAGAAGTGCTTTCTTAAGCAGTACTCCATTATCAGATCCTAACTAAACTATGGGACCAACCTAAACAACTAAAAATATCATGTGGAAAATAAATATCGCTGAATTACATAAAAAATGACTCCGAAGTATTACGAAATTCATCTTTTTTTCGAAGACGTTTGAAAAAATTATTCAGAACTAGCTGTTTCCCACGACTTCATTTGCTTAATATTTAATATATTAAATAAAATAACTCATAAACCTTCGCGGACGTGTGCAGAGCAACTCAATGAAGTGTCATCACAATCGGACAAATGGTTTAGGAACGCATAGAAGACAAACATACAAAGAGTATAATATTATATTATATTTATTTTATTTTATTTATTCAGGAAACCTTACAGCCTAAAACGACTAAATCTAATTTACATATAAGTTTAAATCAAGGCCAATTACAAGATTTCACCTATAAATGTTATACAACATAGTAAATTGGACAGCACGTGGGAAATCAGAAGTGTAGATTGAAAACAATAACACCAAACTAGTAATTTAAAAATAAAATGATAACAATGAGAAAATAAACAGAAAAAATAAAATAAGTCTATAATTATGATACAGTTAAGTTATAACAGTATTTGAGAATAGTGACCCACCAATTTTCGCCTTATCGATTTGTAGCTCTCTATAAATACATCTATGTCGACCTGTGAAAGAAGTTCATTTGCCTTATGTGGAGAACGCCAGAGAAAGGAGTTTTGATGGTAGTTTCTCTTTACTAATGGTGTTGCAAACAAATAATTTTTTTTTCGAGAAGAATAAGTTGGTACTTTAAAGCCTACTCTAGCCAAAAGTTCTGGACTATCAATGTCTGCTCTGATAATTTTTAATAGGTAGATAAAGTCAGCAATATCTCGCCTTACACTCAAAGGCAGAAAGTGAAAATTTCTGCATCGCTTCCCGTAGCTATCGCCAGCATATTCCATTGAACAGTTCGTTTTCAGTTCTAGATATTTAATAAATTTTCCCTGTATACCTTCAATACGATTTACATAGCAATCGTAATGAGGACTCCACACTTGCGAGCAATATTCAAGGTGGCTTCTAACACAACTGCAGTACAATATTTTTAAAGTCTTGACATTATTAAAACAAGCTGAAGTCCTCATAACGAAGCCCAAACTCTTAAGAGCTCTTGTAACGATAGAATTTAAGTGAATTCTGTGCGTTGCCTTAGTGTCCTGTATTAATCCTAGATCTCTAACATAATCAACTCTGCCTAACTGCCGTCCTTTTAGAGTGTAATTTGTGTATAATGAAGACATTTTACGCGAGATAGATATAAAATAACATTTAGATATGTTCAAATTTAATTTGTTATCGGCACAATATGTATCAAAGCGATTGAGGTCCTCTTGAAGATAAACAGCGTCTTCATTACAGTCAATAGATTTCAATATTTTCATATCGTCGGCGAATAAATAAAATTTAGAATATTGGAAACACCTGTTTACGTCGTTTATGAATAACAAAAACAGAAGAGGCCCCAATAACGACCCCTGAGGAATTCCTGAGGGTACGACAATCCAAGAAGAGATGAAGCCGTTCAGTACCACGGCTTGTGATCTACGATCAATATAAGAAGAAAACCATCTGAACAGATTCCCATGTATTCCCGCTAACTCGAGTTTCTTCAGGAGTATCATGTGATCTATTGTATCGAAAGCTTTGCTGTAATCAGTAAAGACACCATCAACCTGTTTACCCTTCGCTACTTCTTCAATAATATAATCATGAGTTAGAAGGAGATTAGAAGTGGTGGACCTACCTTGAATGAACCCATGCTGTTCAGGGATAAAAGATGATTTAAGAGCGTTATACTTTGCGAATGCACTATTTTTTCTAAAACTTTAGATATTGTGCAAAGTTTCGATATTGGTCGGTAGTTCTCAATATTCGTTTTGGAGCCTTTTTTATGGATAGGTGTAACATATGCAGATTTCCAGATACACGGGACAATACCTTCGTTTATAGAACGCCGAAATATAATAGATAAGGGAAGAACTAGACTATGCGCACAATTGACTATAAAATGTGCTGGTATTTGATCAGGACCCGCGGATTTTTTAATGTCAAGACCTTTTAAGAGTCTTTCCAATTCTTCATTACTAATTTCTATTGATCCTATACTACTCGAGTAACAATCCGGGTAAGTAGATATAGAGAATGAATCTTCAGGTGAATGCAGAAAAGAAGTTTGGAAAAAAAAGGAAAACAATTCACAAAGTCCTTCACAGTTATCTGCTTTTTGATTTTTATAAGTCATTGCTGAGGGGAGAGAAAAATTATTGTTTTTGTTTTTTACATACGACCAAAAAGTGTTTGGGTTATTGATTATAGAATTTTCAACGTTATTAATATAGGAGTTAAAGCACTCGCTTTCGTATAGTTTAACACGGTTACGCAGCAGTTCGAATGTTTTTTGATCGGCTTTGTTTCCATATATTTTAAATTTGCGTAAAAATTTTGATTTCTCTTTCAACATTTTTTTAAGAACACTGTTGAACCATGGAGGATATTTTCTGTTTGTTTATATAAGTTTATGCTGAATAAAAGTGTCTCTAAGTCTGTATAGTGTCTCGTAAAAGAAAGCAAGTGCATTGTCAAGTGTCCGATGACAGATGCTTGCACCAGTTAACTTTATCAAGTTCTTTACAAATGCTAACATAATCACCTGACTGATAGTAATATTTGATTCTAGATTTGATTGTACAAGCCTGAATATATTATATTATATTATATTATATTATATTATATTATATTATATTATATTATATTATATTATATTATATTATATTATATTATATTATATTATATTATATTATATTATATTATATTACATTACATTTATATGGATTTACCGAAATCACGTCAAATGCTTATTAAGATTCTGATACCTTATTATATACCTTGATACCTATTTTAAAACGAAAATTAAAAACACTAACATAAAAATTTTTATCTAAAAATGCAATGAAACGAACTACGACTGATCTATTTTACTCAAATAGATAATAATTAAACTTATGGAAGTCTTCAAGTCCATTTTATTAAAAATAAGCATGAAATAGACGATTATTGTTGTTTCTATTTTATAACAGTAAAGTTTAGTGAATAGAGTATTAATACAGCATTTCTGTAAGTCAATAAATGTCGAGCGGGTGAAAAATGTCGTTCGATTCCATTAAAGCGAAGTTCTCACGCAAGTCGGAAACGTTTAAAGGCTGAACTTGTATTAATGTCGTTTGAAAACATGCGTTCTAATTGGAAATAGTGATTTATTGTTGACCAAAAGAAGACTACTGTTTTCTACAACGTAATCTACTACTGTATTGCACAAGTTCCTTCTATAATATTAATAATCATGGAGCTGTTTACGTGATATAATTTCTAATTCTTATACTGATATCTGAGCTGACTTTAAATTCGACAACAACATTAAAATCGAAGGCAGAGAATCGTTTATAAATATCTCATACAATGTTTTTTATATTTAGTGTTTTTACGATTACACTCAGGTCATTAATTCGAGGGCTGCTATTTATGTATCCGGAATATCAAAGTGAAACAAACATATAGCATTTATTATAGGTTTATTGCTTTTCAAAATATTCACCATGATGATCGATGCAGTTTTGCATGCGTTGGAACCAATTTTCGTAGCACTTTTTCTATTCGGATTGAGGTATCTCCAAAACGTGCATTTTCTGCATTTTGACCGCATCAACAGCCTCTTCACGGCTCGAAAAACGTTGACCACGTAATTTATTCTTCATGGTTAGGAATAAATAGAAGTTGTTGGGGGCCAAGTCGGGGCTGTACGGCGGATGACTCGTCAATTCGATCTTTTGATCTTCCAAATACCGAGTTGTTTCGGCCGAAGTGTGGCGGCTAGCCATGATGAAGAAGAAGGATTCTGCGTTGTCGGTTGTTCTTTCTTATTTCTTCAAAGACTTCTGGCAAACAAATGGTCGTGTACCATTCAGAATTAACCGTGTTATAACCGATCCTCTAGTGGCACTGTAGCTACATGTCCATTTATACCAAAAAAACAAGCGACCATTTGCTTCAAAGTGCTTTTTGAACGAATGACTTTTGTTGGGTTCGGCTCATCTTGGAACACCCAAACCGTTGATTGTTATTTAGTTTCAGGATCATACGCATATATCCAAGATTCATCACCTGTGTAGATATTATAGACAGCTTTTGACGCACCCTGATTGTACTTTTGTAACATTTTTTCACACCAATCGACACGAACCCGTTTTTGGTCAATTCTCAAGTTGTGCGGAATGCAACGTGAACAAATTTTTTTTACAGCTAAATGTTCGTGTAATATTTTATATATACTCGTCATACTTATGCCCAGAGACGCCTCTATCTCGCGATATGTAACATGACAATCTTGCATTATTAGTTCCCGCACAGCATCAATATTTTGAGGTACAACAACCGATTTAGAGCGACCTTCTTTAACTTCGTCCGTGAGCACAGACCGCCCACGATTAAACTCACTAAACCAGTGATACACAGTAGTTTTCGATGGTGCTTCGTCCCCTAAAGTCGAAGTGAGTTGATCGATGCACTGTTTTTGAGTTAGCCCTCGCCGAAAATCGTAATAAATCATAGCACGAAAATTTTCACGACTTAAATCCATGGTGATAAAGACTCGCAATTTTCAAAATGACGCCACAAAGGATAACCAAATGACAGCTATATGAAACAAATTGTATTCTTCAGCCAAAGAGTTCCATTTTTAAATGTTATAATTACTTTTTTAATATTGTTCTGGAACTGATCAGTTCCGGATACATAAATAGCAGCCCACGTAATAATAATAATAATAATCTAGTCAATCTAGGATTGTGTGACCCCCAAACTAAGCAGTAAGCTTGTACTACGGGTACCACACAACGAACTCTGCGGGAGCTCCGAGTAACACCTAGTCACTGTAATATATAATACGTATTAGAATGTCTAAATATCGTGAAATTAACGAAATAAAAAACTTTTCAGTAAAGTATATATAAAATCAAATTCATCGATGAAAATTGTTTTCTAATACTTACTCACTTATATAAACTGTTGTAATATTAGTTCTGACGAAACGGACTTTCAAACAAATCTTTCGAGCTGTTTTTATTTACTGGTTAGTACGTCTTATTAAGTAACCGGAAAATAATGTGGCGTCCAAATACATTGACACATTTTCAAACTTTTTATAAAACGTACGTGATCTAATACGATAACGGTGTCAGTCAAATTGTTGCTTTAGAAGCGACTCAAATACAACCAAACACAGACATGAGCTAGAAATGTACAGCTCAAAATATACTTTGTTGCTGGAACATTAGGTTCAAATTAACAACCGTTCACATAGTAGCAACATCTCAAATTAGGGTGATTGTACATTAGACGCATCTTGTTATCGAAGTAATTGGATGCGTCAAAGAAATACGTACTTGTTGTAACGGACAAAATAAACAAGTACCTACACAGTAATAGAGAGTAACTGTGCACTAAACATGTTACGCTTTCGACCCTAAATTGTATAACAGGTGAGTTATACTACTACAGATAATGCTATGTCATGAGCCCTAAATAACTGAGGATAACGAGTAACGGAGGTTGCCAATCAATCACAAAACTTACGGACGAATTTGACAGCTTCTGCGGCGCAGAAGTAACTGAAGCGCTAAATTATAGTTTATCGGATTTTAGAAAAAAACGACATTTCTGTATGTCTTGTTTCAGACGTGTTCTAAATCAGTAATAAGCTGTATTGGAAACCTCAAAATATAATGATAGGAAGTCTTCTGGCCTTTTGTAATCTCATTGGAGGGAACAAAATAATTTCGCCATTGATAGCTCGAATTTTAATCATCATTTATAGTGCTTTTAAAATAATGTTAGAATTCAATGTATCTAACAGGATTAAAAAAAAGACATAATAAAATAATATAATGAAGGTTCTATATAAGATGATCGGGACTCATTTACCGATCGAGGTGCAAAAGAAATATATTATCAACTTTTTTAGATCTGAATGACCTTAATAAATAGGTGGAGTCCTTTATTGTGAGTGTAACATCAGCAGTTCATTCTGATAAATCTATTATAAGGATTAATTTATCAAGATCAGAACGGATAGTTGGTTTGAATCAGGAACTTTCAACTTCGAAATGCATCTGTTTATATTATACTTGAAAGTAAAATACTTCCACTAATGTAATAATCAATCTCTTACAAATACCATACCATAGAATTGTGTCGTAAACAAAGGTATTCCTACTACACCCATTGTGTACACTTATAAATTAATTATCGCTGCAAAAATAGGCGAACAAACGCACACGTGGGATGCTTTAGGAGATAATCAGAAATACAAATACGTAGTGCTTAATAAATAAAACAAAGTTCTCATTGTTTCTGCTCAAACTCAGTGGGCAGCGGCTAAAAATATCTTATGTAATAATCGTGATGTTCTTGCCCACCGATTAAGAAATATGTGCCACTTTTAAACCGGTGTGACGAGACCTGTCGGCACTCTCGAATACGACTTATCTGATATCCCCTTAAGGGCTCATTATTAACTAGTTTTATTTCAAAGATTCGTGTAATATAGACTCTTCGTTTCTATATTCGATTTATATCAATTACGTATAGTTGTAAGTTTAGACACCTACAATACAGAACTAGAAAGATATAAATCTGGTTGTGACAAATGAATGACAGATCAAGATTGATAGGATTGATATAGAATTGATGGACGCAGTTGCACAGCGATCATGTTGAAATCATTGCGTTGCTTCCCATTGAGGTTTTTTCTACAATTCCTAACAACTAACATGCGTCTGAGTACAAGAATTTACGCCTAGACTAATCTAGACGTAAATCCTTTTAGTACCTAAGTACTAATACACAATTCATACATTTTGCATAAGCTTTTAACATAACAAATAAAATCCCAAATAGAGTATACACAAACATTCCAATTTAATACCTAATAATACATTTCGTTCACACCACCTACAGCTCTAAAATTCTTAATATTTCAAAATGACTGATATTAAGTCTAACGCCAATGTAAAATACACTCAGGAGCTACACTAACTACAGATTAACGTAATAGTATTTTACATTCTGCATTCAGTAAAACCTATCTGATTGATATTCACCAGCGACTTTGAACATTAAAATATTGTCAATTTTCAGTCAACGGAAGTTACGTCAACGGAAGACTCGAGAAATTAAAAATATATCCTATTTATTAGAAATAAGGAGAAGAAGAGTAGATATTTCATTTGAAATGAGCAGTACGTTTGTGCATAAGTTACATTTCACGTCTCTTTATGTGTGTGTATGTACCTACACGAAAATTAAAAAATACAGAACACCAAAAATATTTAAAAAGCGCTTATCAAACACGCATTAACTTAGCGTTATAGACAAACCGAAAGTTTAATTATCCTAAAGAAAGAAAAAATAGACGATTCAATTTCAGTTCTCACTGCTATGATTATAGTTTAGTTCATAAATTTACGTCTCTACTCTGTGCCTAAATTAGCTCAATACGTTAAAAGCTCAAAAGTGTCGGAATAAAGCGATTATGTCATACGAAACAGACAGACATTCGAACGGACAGACCGTAATAACGTAAGAATAACGTAAGAATTCTATTTTTGCCGATTTTGCTGCGGAACCCTAAGAAATGGAATCGATCGCTTTCCCGGATGTTGCGAGTATCTATAGGCGGCGGTGATCATTTTCCATCAGGTGACTCGATTGCTCGTTTGTCCCCTCTTTTATAAAAAAAGAAGAAATCAAACCGAGTTCTCTTAGCTGCTTAATTACAAAATTATTATCATTATCTTATGTATAAAAATGAATGTTTGTATGTTTGTCCGCTATGCGTTCCCAAACTGTTCATCTGATTGTGATGAGACTTTGGTGAATTATTCCACGTATGGCCGCGAAGCTCTCTAAATTATTTATTTATAAAAAAATGCGAAACAAAGTCGCAAATAACAGCTAGCCATGAAATAATATAGACATGAGTAGACAAAGAAAACTTTATAATTATTGAAGTAAAAATTGGCTGTCGTTGTAGAAACCAAAAATTACCAAGGCTATGAAGATCGAATAATCCGAATACTAACAAACGGGAATGTCAAAAGTACTCGCATATACCTGGGCAAAATTGTATCAGGAGAATGACGAAGTATGAGGAAACGAAAGAGGTATGTATGGATTGTGATGTTTGACGGCGGCGGTTCTCTGTCTACTCCATTAGAGGCTATTATGTGAAGACATATTTATAACAAAAGCATTAGCAATAGTCGCCTTAGTACTACAATTTTATTAATTTATTATTATTACGAATAAAATTCAAAAATTAGTCAAGCTTTCATTGACTCAACATTCATGGACTGCCTATTAATGCACAGGAAAACACACCACATCAAAAGTGTCTAGGGATCAAGTACATTTTTAACTATAAAAAATTATCCAATTAATATTTATCAAATCTAGTCTTCCAGACTGGCTTCTTACTTTAATTCCTATGTTTAAGTTAACAACTTATATTTTGTAAAAATTAAGAAAAATTACAATTTTTGCAAATTGTGGTAAATTAACCTAAGTTAATGTCGTCAATTAAATGGTAAAAAAAAGGCAAAAATATGAATTTTTTAAATTTTTATTGTAAAGATAAAAAAATTAAAAATTTGTGTTTCCACCATTGACACGAATTACACAATCACACAAAATCACATTCTTTCTAACAAGTCAAAAATTTGTTGTGGGGTATGCACGGCATCCATACTCAGCAGAGCTTTTCTTCGAAGCATATCCCATGCGTGCTCAATTGGGTTGAAGTCTGGCGATTGAGCAGGCCACGGCAGAACGTTGATGCGAGCGTCGACAAGAGCACGTGTTACGACTCTAGCCGTGTGTGGACGTGCATTCGTAGAAACGAATCATCCAACCGGCTTCGCAGAGGGATGACCACGTCTGAAACAATCCTGTCCGCATAAATCTGAGCATTGAGGTTACCCCTGATCCAAATGAGATAGGTTCTTCCACCGATCCAAATACCGGCCCAAACCATTATTGTTCCCCCTCCATATAAATGAACTTCCTGACAAAATTTCAAACGTTTTTGACGTCCAGAGGTCCTCCAAACTCGAGTACGTCTTGTATCCGGCCTCATTCCGAAACGAGATTCATCGGAAAAGCAAACACAACGCCAGTCTTCTTCCTCCCAATTTCTGTGTTCGCGAGCCCATTGTAAACGGGCCCTACGATTGCAGGGTGCTATAGGCAGAACTCTCAGCGGCCTTCGGGAACGCAGACTCACTTCACGTAAACTATCTCGGATGGTTTGGTCGCTTATCAGCAAGCCTAAAGAGCTGTGGAGCCTCGTAGCCAACATCATGGCGGTCATAGTACGATTCCGTCGAGCAATATTTTGGATGTACCGGTCCTGTCTGCGAGTGGTGACGCGAGATCGTACGCTATGTCGCTCGGCCACGCTGCCCGTGATACGATAGCGTGTCCAGATACGGATTATCACGCTCTGTGTAGTGCCAAGAGCGACAGCCACAGTACGTTGCCTGAAACCAGCTTGCAACATTCCGACGGCTCTCATGATCTCTTCTCGTGTCAAATGATGTCGTCGCTCCATATCGATGCAATTTTTTTCAGTTCCGATGCAAAAATTGTAGTGGTTTTGTAAAAACGCTATTACACACTTCTATAGGAATCCAGATTGACAGTTCATTTTCTATTTTTAATCAAAATTTAAAGAAGATTCTTTATTCAAAAAGTGAAAATCACTAAAAAGAATCAATAACGATCCAAAAAAGTTAAAACAATAATCCTCAATTGCGGCAATACTCTAAAACGTACTTGATCCCTAGACACTTTTGATGAGTGTAGTATGTAAAATGTATGTATGTTAGGTATTTCATATTCCTCATACCAAGTTAATTATGATAATATTGAACTCTGTAAAATGATATCTTTGTTCTTATTAATCAGATTAAAAAAAGTATTAAATGCAATATATAACTAGCAAAAGGAGGGGTTTTAAAAGGTTAACGTGTGTATCTGTGTGTCTGTCTGTGGCATCGTAGTTCCTAAACGGACGAACCGATTTTGATTTAGTCTGTTTTATTTGAAAAGTGTTCTAAGCTATGATTCAAGAAAATTTGAAGTTTGAAGATTGTAGCTCTTTTCTAGTTGTTGAAGAGATGCGAGCAACTTCTACTGGTTTGACCGCTTCCAAATTTAGTAGCATGTGAATTCAATGATATTACAATAATATGGTAACCTTGGTCTGATGCTGCAATATCATGGAATCAGCAACATGGAATCGGCAACTTACAGCAGATAGATCTTGTTTGGGCTCATTCGAATTGTCTCAATGAATAGGTTATAGATAGAGAGATGGTGATCAGGGTCTGATGATGGAACGGACAACTATTGTCAGAATACGCAGATTTCGGCGAGGCAAAATCTCGTGTCACATTTTTGTCTATCGTCCCGGAAAGTAGGTATTAGTGTGAATGTGGGGATAGAGTATCGATCGTAGCCTGTTTAAAAATCATGAAATGAAACGTAGATTATAATTTTAAAAACCCTCGACTCAGAAATACCTCTAAAAATTAAAAAAATAATATGGGTCCTTTAAGTTTATGATAAGTTGTAATACAAATAGTAGAAGTAATATATCCAAGCTTCATCGTGTCTGAGAGATGCTAAATAAATAAAGTAAAAACAGAATATAACTAAAAATGATAAAGTAGATACATGCATGAGATTTCTTACACCCGTTTTCCTTATTCTTATACCCATTGATACTTGGACCACGATAATTGGCACTCCGTCCTCTCTTACTCCCCCATTAGGGATACTGCGTGAGGATTGTATGTATATCCGTTTTCCTCTTTTAAGTAAGGAAATCTAAAAACTAAACCATTGAAACTGCAGATCTTAAAGTCAAAAATATTGTCAAAATTAATTATATTATGTTAAAAAAAGCATTGCTACATATTGTGCGAATGAAAAGTCAATCCATCGATTACGAAGAGGAAATAATGCAATGTGGATCGCAGATGTTGATCAAAGCGTGCAGAGAAAGTGGTTCGCGTAATGCGAATTCGTCAGGTACTCAAATACGGCAGTTTACACCGAATTACGAAACATCCCACAAGCATCGCAAGCATGCTGCTTGTGGGATCGGCTCGCTATCACGGTTTCGTGACATATTGTGCTCTACTTGAAATAATAAATAAAATATATAACTGCAAGTAAATCAATTTTAATTCATCTAGAGCATTTTTATTAGCGCTTTATTAACAACTCCGCCTCGTATTGAGAAACTTTACTCGTATTGAGAAACGCCTCGTATTGAGAATTTACGTCTTGTAATAAATTTTATAAGTCTTTTATTGATGTTTTTTTTCTTAGGCCGACACCGACAAGTGCTCTCGCTTGACTTGTAATGACAACAGTTAACATATTATGTCATTGGTAACTAAACTGGAGCTCGTTTAAATAATGAGGCTACCTATATTTAACGTTGTTTTCGGGAGAAATTAATGGCGGTCTTCGCAACTCCGGTTTTAACCAGAAAGGCAAATACAAAAGTTACTTATTTGACCTTAAATCCATCACAGTTGATTGCTGAACCTCGCCTCGTTTCAATTTGCATAAATTTTCCTTAGAGCAAATATTTAATATCTGTTATGTTCCCAAAAAAAGTTTTTTTTTGTAAAGTAAACAATAAATACGCCTGTTTTTATTTTTCTAATTAATTAAAAGAAGAAAGAAAGAAAGTAATCCATATTTTTCATTTGTTTTTATTATTGTGAATAATGTTTTGCATTGTTTTGTTTACTGTTTAAATAACATTTTCCGCCGGTTACATTTATATTATGTTATGATTGAGTTCATGTCAATAACTATTGATAATATCAGTAAATACAGTTTACTTAGATTTATGAATGTAGAGAAAAGTAAAGAATGACGAAAAATACGTAGCGAATGTGAGCGGTGTAAGTGGAATAAAGATCAAATACGTTAATTGATGGAAATTTCCAAATCACTCACATGCGAAGAATATGAATGATTCTTGAATGTGAATGTATGAAAATAATGAAAAATATAATATAATAAGTAATTGGAAGGAACAACGACACTTGTCTCTCTGTTGTCGCTCTTCCTTGAACGTTTGTGTGTAATGTTTATGTGTACTTAATGTTGCCTGTAATATTTTGATTGATATTTCTATTTATTTATTTCTACTTATATTATTACTTATACTTAACCTTTTTGATCGATACAAACATTTACATACACATACATAACATAAATTGAAAATTAAAAAAAGTGTAGGAACTCTCACGTATAACTACTTTTAACATTACGTGCATACAATCGTTAGTTGACCTAAGTCAAGTCACAGTACAAGAAAGCCCTTCGTAATGGGGTCGGAGGGGTCAGTTCGCGTGATTCTCGCTATAAACGTTACGTTTTTGTCCAGATTTACCGCCGCGACCGTAATAGGGGTCACGGTGTTAAATATACGAGCCAATATAAGCTTTAATAACTTGGAATCGATCCAATTTGTGGTACAGTTACTTTCTACTTTATCTTTGATATCATCTTCTTTAATTATTGAATGTTATGATTGTTATTGGTTTTGTTCTGGCCCGAAGAAGAACAGTGTTTCGAACACCTTTGTTCATTGTTTCGGAGTCTATTTACGACTTCACACAGTACAGTGACCAAATATTCCAAAGTACTGCGTCACAATTAGAAACACTGCTCTGGATCATTCTTTTATTACGTCATCTAATTCAATAATTACACTAATTTCTACTTTTATCTGTAAAACATTTTTAAACACATTGCAAGAACACTATCATTTATTGAAGAAAGAATGTGCTATAGTAGAAGAGAAAAATCATTTCTATATGCCACATACAACTTGCATGAATAATATCTGGCATTGTTGATACAAAGAGAGTAAACTTTATTAATGGAATAATTTAAATAATAATGTATTTTTTATTCCACTAACCTCATTTAACTTTTGACTGTAGCGACCGACATAACGTAGACCTAAATACATATACGTTTTACAGAGTCGATATGGGTATGGGGATGATAGAAAATCAATAATATTGACCAGCGGTTGAAACGAACAACTGCCACGTTTTATTCAGAACCTTGATTACGTTATTCAATTATCTATTACAAAGAATAGCTAAGAATCAAAGCGCTCACGACAGAGCGGTTTGATACTATTACTGAGGTTTTAAGCCGCGTTCGGTCACCTATGAGATGGCTGATCTCTAGTGACTTCTAAATACATTGAACATCGCTGCGTTTTGGAAGGCACGTGGAAGCATTGGTTCTAGCTATTACTATAAGGTAGTCGTTAAACCAGAAAAGAGGTGTAATGGGCAGTTTGAATGTTCTGACAGTCAGCTGGCCACTAACCTGCCTCCACCAAATCGCACTGTCCCCGCATGATGTACTTACGGCCGTCATGTTATTATAAGGCAGATGTATTGAGCTTTTAATATGAAATATAATTATCTTCTTCACAAAGTCTACAATGGTATCACAATGACGTCAAAATTTTGTAGTAGCCAAAAGTCGATTAAATGAATCCTATTGGAGGAACGTTCATTCATAGGAATTAACTATGCAATATTCAATACGATGTAATCTTCACATAGAATATGCATAGTTTGTTGTTATTTGCAAAATACACTAGTGTTTGTTTCAGAGTGTATTATTCGTAGAATTCGTAAAACAAAGCGGTACTAGTTCAAGAGTATTTAGAAGAGTGCGCGTAAGGTTCAAGAGACGAACTCTGATCTAATATCTTTTAAATCTAATGAATGAACCCATTATTACTTATAATATGCAAAAAGATTATCTGTAAATCCACGTTTAACCCTCACTCGGTCAGCGTAACGATAATGTAGCGTAACGAGAGCCACGATCAAAAGGAAACATAGCTTTATTGCTATAAGGTCAAACGACATCGTGCGCCTGCCATTTTTGTGTCTATCTCCCGCTGTTCTAAACTCATGCTGGCCTCAGGGCTCCGAATGACTACTAACCATTTTCTTAAACATCTTTCATGAATTATGATGACAAATGATATTCTAGAACATTTGTTTCTGTTATTTCCTGGTATGAATTTGTAACGCTGTCTCACGCAGATTTTAAATGGAGGATATTAAATGCACAATTCGGAATAATTGAAACGTCCGTAAGTCATCGACTTAAGGATGACATATAAAATATGACAGAGAACCGAAATAAAATCTTACTTTGCACTACTATTACAAACGCTTATATGTAGTTGGAGGTATTTATGGAAAAACGCTTTATTCTTATTACCAAATGTATTATTAATGAATAGTGTCATATACAAACATGAATGGATCAAAACTTAAATTTAAGTCACAAATACAAAAAAATTAAAAAACTTTTGCCCATTATCGCTTTAGTCAATGAAATATAGCTAAAAATTATAACTTCATTAGTCATAAATAATAAGCACATAGACACTAAAAAATGTTCTAAACAACTAAATACTAACATACATATATTTTAACTATTGTCAAATTTCAACCCTTAGGAGGGTAAACCTAATGAAAAATAAATTCCTAACACACCATCAAACTGAAATGTAATAAATCACAAAAATCCATCGTACATTACTTCATAAATTCCTTAATTAATATACTTAAAAACGAACCAACAAACAACATTACACTCGTAAACATCTGTTTTAAAAGATTCTGTGATCAAGCAACAAGAAATACAGAAATCAAAGTGTACATAATTCTTTCACAGTAACAGCTTTATGCGCCATTACGTTTAATCCTGGTCGTGTATCAGTGCGTTGTCGATTTCAAGGGTTAGTTGTAGAGCAGTTCAAAGCTAGAAAGGTACACGCGACAAGATTTAGTCTTGCTGGCGGTTGCCCGCGTCAGACAAATATTTCACCTTGGTTAGCGGCGCCACGAAACTCACAGCCGATGTGACACTGCCGGTGATTGCACAGTGACTATTATAAATCAGAGAGCAGATACCTCCTACCATTAACATCAATCTTTAATTTAATGTCTATTTGGACTTAAATTCAAAAGTTAAGTAATTAGTTTTAGTCAACCCGAAGTCTAATTGAATATATAAATTAAGGTTTGGATTATATATTTGAACCATTTCCTTTCAAGCGGACAGAGTATCAAGGGACAAATAAATTCTACCTTGACATCGCATCAAAGCAATAAATAGTTGGGCTAACAGATACTAAAGCGAAACTAGGTAGTGCCGTATAGTGTCTATTATACCTATTTAAACAAATTAATTCCTAAGACTTTGTCAACTTTTACGAAATGCGCGGGAATAAACCATCAGGCACATTTTATGTTTCTTACGCTCCCAGACCAGCGAGGAAAGTATGTTTTAAAATATCCGAGAACATAAAACAGTTTTGTAAACAGAAATTACTTTCAAAGTGTAGGAAATGTGGAATCAGTTTTGTCGTCTAGAGGAGTGTTTATCCGAAAAGTTTCCGGACTTAGCAAACACTCCACATTCACGTGCCAGTGAACTTGTTCGTTGTTGACGTTACTTACACAACTGCAGTCGATGAGATAAGACACAAACGTAACAATCCACTAGAACGTTCCTCTAGTTCACTATACTCTATAGAAGATTACATGGATAAAGATTATTTAAGAACTTTTATATTTATGATTTCATTTTAATTTGTAGTTAACGTAAGTTTAAGTCCACAGATCTTTATGTCAATTTTTATCTGGAATAAGGTGTTACACAAATTAATTAACATTAATAATGTGAAATGTCAAAAGCACTCTGATGACTAGGCGAAAATGTGTGAGGAGAATGATGAGATTTGAGGAAGCGAAAGAAGTATGTAAGGAATGCGACGCTTGGCGCTCCGTCCTCTCTGACTACCCCGTTAGGGATACAGCGTGAAGATATGTATGTACGTATGTTTAATCACTAGTAGATTTAACATTACTATTATAGTTTCTCGCTAAATGGCTCATTGCCTAGTTTACCTACACAATAACATGTCCTGGTATTTCGGTTCAAATAGTAACTATTTCGTTCATTTCAAGATTAAAATCTCAATTCTTACACAGAAACTACGTATTATTAACAATTTTAATTTCATTTTAGGAAAAAGTAAAGAAATACTACTCACAAAACTTTTTATATTTAGAAATCTTGACATTAATATTTTAGTAAGTTGAGAAGTGAAATGAAACAAAGAGTTATTTAAAACGTATTAACCATAAAAACAAATCTGAAATAATTCATTAATTACATTCTTTTGCTATATGTAATATCAATGTCGTTCTTTATATCTAATATACGTAATACCTACATACTTAAAAATAACTCGCTTCTATAAAGTATACTAACTTATAAACAGCTTGTATCCAGAGCTTGTATAAAAAATTAAATTAACATGATAGCACACTCTAAGTTATTACTTATTACTTACCAGCTTCATAAAGATCATCTTTCTGCTTATACGAACTGAGAAGTGATTTCATAACACCGTTTTATCATTCGCAACTCTCTACCAACAAACCACATTTTGCAGAGAACACCTGTAGATGGATAAAATGTATCTTAATTTGATATTAGTTACGCTTCTCTACCTAAAAAACTCTTCAACGCAGTTGCCTCTTTTGAGTCGCAATAACTATTTATATTGCTGACATTTCTGCTAAGTACGTGATCTAATTTGAACATTTTTAAACATTTAAATTCATTTATTAGTTTCAAACTAGACTGAAATTCATATCAAAGAAAAAATAAAAAGTTTCATCGGTACAAAAAATATTTTTCCCATTGGAATTTGACAGGTGAAATCAAAGGTGGACGTGAATTTCATCGGTCAAAATCAAGTGCTAACAATACCAAAAAGCAGAAGCAATAAATTCTAACAAAACCAATCCTGAAAATTAGCCAATAAAATTGTACATGTAAAATTGTAAATTATGTAATCCTGATTCAATACTCTGCTTTATCCACACAGATAAAGCTTAAGTACCAATTTAAGTTTGAGTTGAAATCAGTAACATGGATGACATTGTCAAGAAGGTTGAGGGTAAAATTCGAACTCACCAAATTTCTATTGAAAATTAATAAAAATGATTACAGATTTCTGAACAAACATTAAAGTTAAAATTGCTCGTGGCTCAATAATGATATCGATCGCATCAAAATCTTGTTTAAAACTCTGTGAAAGCTTGTAAAATTGACATTTCTTTTGTCCACGTTCAAATCAACTCGAGACTGAAAATTCAATTACAGTTGTTCTTTTGGGTGGACTCAGAGTTTAAATTAATGAAACCTATAAGAAAGGACGCTTTGAAACACAATGAATTAAATGTACTTATGTATTTGAGAGGAATAAACAGAAGTCTTTGTTAGGCGAGGCACCTTAATGAAACTCGTTTTTTCACTCTGCTTCGTAAGATGACAACAATGAACGTATTATACTATAAAACAATTAATCTCGATAAACCTAGTTATCGAAAAACGCATACTTAAATCTAACAGCTTACTCGATTATTAAAAAGGGGCCCAATTATAACTTTTAATGAACTATAAATACAAATTAAAATGTTGCACTTGCATTCACAGCGAATACACAGGTGTTATGATATTCCTTTCTATCGCAAAGTATTAACTTTGAAATGAATATATTTATATCTAATATTTTCTAAAAAAATAAACAGTATTTCGAAGATTTATTAAGACAGGTAGAGCCATGCTGCATTGCAGCACGAATTGGCCCGGCTCTTCCGGTGAAGTATCACCCTCTCACAGAATATTTCCGTGAAATAACAGCATCTGTTGCTGTTAGTGTTTAGCGGTCGGTGAGTGAGAATGCTAGTGGCCCATCACGTCCTCCCCCTCCTTCCCTGTTTTTCTTATTCCCCTACAGGCCGGACGTACCCGTGATTCCCCGGACGTTGCAGGTGTCCATGTGCGGCGGTGTACACTCCATCAGATGACCAGCATGTTCGTTTGCCTCATTCATAAAAAAAAAATACCGAAGATGCGGCGAAAAAAAAAAATGTAGATACCCTTTTTGAAAAAAACTCCTGAGGCGGTAATGTTAGAAAAATTGAACAAATGCTTGCATTTCGTGGATATCGTACATATTATACGTATCTGTCTTTAATTGATTTCTCAAGTACGTAAAAAAGAAAATTCTAGTTATTGGCAACATACAATGAATTGAGGGTGTATCTAGTCACGCCCAGACAATATTTAGCTTACTAATCGCAGTAACTTGTTAGATTTGTTTATCTTTGACACACGCCGTTATTTTGACATCTCAGTAAACACATAACTAGTCAATTGTAATGAACAAACATTATGCAACTGGTCTTTAAAGTGTTTTGTCACGAATATAAACACGCCTCTTAAACTCTTAATCAGACATGTTCGGATTAGGTGAACATTCAAATAAATTTTTTTTTCTTAATAATTATTAATTACACAACATTCGGTACATTATTGTTATTGGGATGCATTTAACGGCACTTCAAAATTAGTGAAAATGTAGACAAAATTGCTATGAATTGCTAATAAAAAATATGTTTTACAATAAAATGTTACTCCTTCATTAAAAAGATATTAGCTTCAAAAATGTTTAAGATGCTATAAAATAATTATTGTCAAAAAAAATAAGCATATATTTAAAATAATAAATTGTGTTATGAAAAATAACATTTACTATAAACTAAATAAATAAACTTTAAACTAAAAAAAAATTTTTTCATCCAATGCAAAATGGGGAAACCGAATTCATAGAAGAAACAAAGGAACAGTCTTAGCATTATTTAGGATTAGTCTTATCATTGGGTCCCTTTTACGAAAACAATTTTGGCATTGTAAATTTGTTGGTCAAGCGTGAGTTGTCCATAAAAATTTGTAAAATTGACTGAGAACTGTCTTAGAAACCGTCTGGTTTTTTTTGGGACAACATTTTTGGCGATTTTTTTCAAGAAATTGAAACTGCTAGATTTTTTCGCGATATACATAAAACTAGTAATTAACATTTAACGTAAATGCAACTAATAAACAGAATTATTGAAACCATAACATTCAATAAATAAATACATATTAAGTGTATGCAATAATTTAACATTTAAATATTTTTTCGTTTAAAATTTTCCGTAAGATTAGATTCATTTAAGGGGCAACTTTATAAAATTTTTAACCCACCTTTCTACCTGTTGTCTGCATGCCTGTCTGTCTATTCATCTGTGGCACTATGATTATTATTTTGAACTAAGTTTGAAAACTGCAGTTTTCAGGAATGTTCTTTGTTATATTTGTGAAAATTGATTCAACTATCCTCACGACATTCGGCACTATTGCAGCTAAAATATTTACAGGTAATGGGTTGACTATCCCGTTGACGCAGAGGCAAAGAATATATCCTCCCAATAGGAGTCCCGGATTCGATCCCCTGTCAGGTTAATTTAGGAAACAAACTCGTTATGTGGTACGTGATAACCCATAGATAAACCGAGTGCTTAGTTTTGAGGTCACACAATTTGTGTAATTATCTGGAGTACCTATTATTATTAAAAAAGCTGCCTTGGATTAATGTCTGCTCATCATACACATGACAACTAAAACTTACTAAATCTGTGCATTGAAGATTTTTGCAAAAAAAATAACACTAGACAATATGACTATGTAATTTATTATAGGTGTTGATATATATACTCGTAAAAGCCCCACAATGAGTTTGGAATACAAAAAATAAGTGTACACAATACAATAAATATAATAACTCTACAATAAGGCAGTGACTGTAGTAACGGCTTTTTCGAAATCTGAAACGAAAAGCTGTAATGTTGACTGGCCCGTTGGCGCAGTGGCATATGCATTCACTTTCCAAGCTAGCGCCCCGGGTTCGATACCCGATCAGGTCAATTTAGGAAACGAACTTTTCTAAATTGGCTTGGATTTTGGGTGTTACTGGGAACTCTTCCAGAGTTCGTTGTGTGGAACCCATAGTACAAGCTTACTGCTTAGTTTGGGGTCACACAATCTGTGTAATTGTCTGGAGTATTATTATTATCATTAATTGTGGGCTTCGATTTGACCGATTTTGAAGGAATTTTTTATGGAGATAAATTGAACCCTGGGGAAGAATATAGGCTACCTTTTTCAAATTCATGTCACTGGCATCAGCTAGATTTAAATAACTAGTTTAGTTTAGTACCTAACTACAACAATAGTTAGAGAGGCAGCGACAATAATCGTGGTAGTGTTCACAACGTCAGATAAAGTGCCTGTAGGTAGTATCAGTCCGCCTCTACAACTTTTCCTCTGACGTTTCTCTCCAAACCTTCGGCGGAGCGCGCTAGAGCGCGTTTCAATCGATATGAGATTGATATTCATCAAGAGTGTTCGCGATGTCAGAAAATCATTTTATTCCATTGAAGAGGGTCCAATAACCACAAAAATCACATTTTCGGACAAATTCCCCCGATCAAAAACTTACGCGAGAGTGCCGAAAATTCGCTGGGCAAAAATTCATAACAAGTTTTTGCAACGGATAAAAATAGGCTCAATCGATTTATATTCATTTAAAAATCCCAGGAAAATAATTTTCTGACAAATCAGATTTCACCAACTTTGGCATTGTCCATGTAAAGTGTGGGGGCTCGCAGATTCCATGTAGTAGCGTATTCTTCAATCCGGACAGGTGTAAAAATGTTCAAAGATGCAACCAAACCGCCTCCCTCACCGTTTTTTAAGTCGCTCAACATGAGGGAGCCGGTCCCGCAATTTTTGTTCCCAGGGAACCCCTTCAAATTGGCCACGAACCACCCCCGTAATAGGGGTAACCGACTTTGAGCTCTTGAAGAATGCCCGAAAATTGAAGGCCGTGTTCAAGGATGGTCAAAATGATGATAATAATATTGTTTCACCCGCACCCCTGTAATAGGCAATACGCACCCCGCCGAGAAGGGGTATTTTTTTTTCTTCAAACTAACAAAATGTCACGACCCGTTTTGAAGATGCTAAATAAGATGGTGATGGTAATTTTTTTTTTGCACCCTTACTAAACTTGGGGGCACAAAATTGCATATCAAAGAGGTTGGTGAGGGTGCGAATTAAATTTTCATCAGTATTATGCGATTTGGAAATTTGTTTTTGACGATCAATAGTCGGCTTTTTCCGACCATCTGTTGGTTTGTCACCACTAGAGCTTACACATAGCGGTATGTTCCTATTCCCGATGAAGAATCGGTATTGTCTGATTCGTACGCGGTATTTTCTGATTCGAACGCGGTATTTTCTGATTTACAAGTGGATAACTTCTAATTGATAAGTCGGTGATTCCCGGCGAAGAGGCGATATTTTCCATGAAGAATCAACGTTTTCCGATTCAAAGTTAGTATTTACTGATGAATAGTCGGTATTCTCCGAAATATCGCTACGGTCAATATTATATAGCACGCATTCAAACCAGGATGAGTGCCAAGTACTGTGGGCCCCGATTTGGTACGGTTCGAATCTAATCCCGTGCTTCTCAGATGTTATTATTATATTCATTATTGTCATTAATGTCCATTCTTTCTACAACACGTGTATTTCCAATTTTGATAGGATTCTACTTACTGCTTCTTTGACATATATGTATCGCACCGGAGAGGAAAAAACCGAACCACCATAACTCATAAGAGTATTTTGGAGACCTGTTGAAATGGTGGGAGGTTTCGTAATTACGGAGTCGGTAGGCAAGCAGAAATGAACAAGATAAACGAATGTTTGCAACTGCCTCATGACCGAACTCGTAACTTGAAAAAACCATCGCAAAGTCTAAATGATGCTTCTCCTCAAAATACGAGGCGTTTCATTCTACTCTCAACTTTCCACACGTGTGGCAGAATTTCTTTTTTTTATTTTTCGCTGCTTACATTGCTGTATCTGTACCTTGCAGGACGGCGGTCTCAGCATGATCCCGCATTGAATTTTTTTTATACGCATGTCCATTTCAGAATTGAGTTCACTCGTTTTTATTGGAGAGACAAAGGGACGCAGACTGGGTTTATTTCCCGATTCATAAACATTAACTTGGCTATGTGCAGAGTTGACTCAAGTTAGTTTTTTCTCCCTAAAATGACTTCTGATTTTCCAGTTTTGATCTTGTCAGGAATTGAGTGGACGAGGATAAATTTGTCAGAAAATATTTTTTTCTCAATGTTTGAATGTCAAGGAAACCAGGGTATCAATTTCTGACATCGCGAAAACTGTGTGCGAGTTTTCATTTTTTTAATAAAAAGAAATTTATTATTGAAAAACGATCGAACTTAGAGGGTCAAAATTTTTTTTACTGGCTCTTGTACGCTAATAGCATCATTCTACAGAATTTCAGCTCAAAATTCGCTTTTTTTACTAGTGCTCGAAAAATACCCCTTTTTTACGAATTTTCGCCGCTCTCCCGTAAGTTTTTGATCGGGGGAATTAGTCCGAAAATATGATTTTTGTGGTTATTGAACCCTCCTCAATGGAATAAAATGATTTTCTGACATCGCGAACACTCTTGATGAATATCAATCTCATATCGATTGAAACGCGCTCTAGCGCGCTCCGCCGAAGGTTTGGAGAGAAACGTCAGAGGAAAAAGTTGTAGAGACGGACTGATACTACCTACAGGCGCTTCATCTGACGTTGCGAACACTACCACGATTATTGTCGCTGGCTCTCTAACTACAAAGCCGAAAGGAGTTATTTAAATATTTTATTATTTTTCTCTCACTCCTGAAGTTTTTGAGTGAATGAGCAGAGCAATACCATATGGAATAATTTATATCATAGTTTTGTTAAGTACATAACAATAAATGGTATTAAAAGATAATAACTTTTTACAAAGAAATTAAACCAACGAAAAAAAATTAAAAATAAAATTTGTTTGGTTGTAGATTTCTCATATTGAAATGGAACCAATTTCGAAATATACCCTATCTATTAAAAAAAACATCTAAATACGGCTACTAAAAAAGTTAAGTGTTAAAAGTTATGTGTGGTCATACATAAAAAATAATAATAATAAAAAATATACGCGTCGATTTGAAAATCTCCTTTTTTTTCTTCGGTTAAAAATGATTTTCGTCTGATATTGAACTGTTTGCCCACAGGATGACCATCAGCTTGTTGCTGGTGTTACTATGCGCGGCGTGGAGCGTGCGCGGCGGTGAGCCTGTATTCGACCCCAGCACGCTGATGCGGCTCGTGCTTGTGCCAGCTGATGCTGCCGTAGGCTCCGTCATCTACCGCGTACGCGCTTCGGACCCTGACTTCGATTACCCGCTACATTTTGAACTCATCGGTAAATCAATTTTATTCAAAATTTTTATTACAAGCTTTTGTTTAGTTTCACTTGTCCCGGTGTCCGTCTGTAATAATCAAATCTTGCAAGTTTTTAACCCACTTCCCGATTTCTGATTGAGCTGAAAATTTACATGCGTATTTTCAGTACAAATAGTTCAATTATTTCCTTAGCATCTTATTTTTTTTCATCCTAGGTCAAATGGGTCGCCTAGACATCGGCATCGAATCGCTACCGTGCACTCGATATAACTCAGTGTGTCAAGCGAACGTCATACTCCTCCGGCGACTGGAACCGGGACGTTATGTGGACTTTCGTCTTTCGGTCCGCAATACCAGGGGACGAAGTACCCGCATCGCTTGTTCCGTTACCGGAACAAATGCTACTACACCCAGGGATACCATTTTTCCTCATCAACCCAGCATTATTTTAGTCGCAGAGGTAAAACAAATCTTTGTTTGTCACATAGACTTACTATATTTTTTGTTTTTCGTTCATATTCTCCTTATTGTTTCTGACAATTACATTTTATCGGTGATATTTCTTACTTAGTACATAACTTGACACCTTTTCCCATTCGAGATGGACAGAGCATCAAGGTGATAAAAATCACAATTCGATAGTACTTCTAACAATAGCGACCGCGTCAAAGTTTTGTATGAAAATTCATAGTTTACTATTATCGCTAGAAGATTGGTAGAGGCAAGGATGGTAAAACAAAGCTGAACCAGATGTGACAAACTGCCTAGCCCTCGTCTATACTTCCTCATAACAAGCCCTATTCCTTGACTTTGACTGTCTATTGTATTAAACCGCAATAGTCTACTACAGCGTCTCCTTTGGGGTCCTAGTACAACTATGAACCATCGTCTCGATAAAACAATACGGATTCACCAAATTAATAATTAATATACATACAAAGTACGACCATGTTATATTAAATTATTTCTTATTTTTATGTCTGTAAATATGCTGCAGTAAATAAAATAAGACTGACACAATTGCCTTGTAATTTGGATATTACAGGGTGCTCCTCTGTCCCCCAGTTTGTTTTGTCAAGCCCAACAAGCTTAGAGTTTTGTTTAGGAGTCACACAATTGATATAATTACTTGGAGTACTTATTCTTATTAGGTATGTATTTTAAAGGACAGCTAGATGGAGTAATAAAAATGTTAAATATTCACATCTCTTAGAAAAACGACCAACAATTTAAGCCTTCTATCATGAGGAGTTATGTAAAAAGCACCTGTCCCTTATACGTAGTGTGGCAATAAATATGAGGTACCGTCATATGGATGCCACGTGATGCGCCGTGATTGATGATGATGACGAACTCCCACCCCACTCCCTTCCCGCTCAGTATCTAACACCAAATTAACTCTCCCTCTATTAAATGTCACGCACTCGAAGGTAAAACACTTATTAAAATTGTTCGACAGGACGCGAAGCGGGGAACCGATCTCGAAATAGTGATAGCGAGAAAGAATCCCTTGTCTCCGAAGCCTTTAGAACTGGAACTTTGGGTGAGTCGTTGTTCATTTGCATTTTAAACTGATACGATGAGATGATTAGCGTCGTCTAATTATGTTTTCAGCTTAACACCGGTTCGTGTTCGACCCGCATTTTGCACCAACCGCATAATGAAATTTCCTCGCAGTCTAATAGGACTCATTTTCACCACGATATCGTGTTGACGTTGTCTGTGCCTTCTGCAAAATTCATTTCATAATTTATGCGGTCAGTGCTTCACGCATGTACAGTAAACGCGAGAAAATGTTATTTGCTCAAATAGCTTAGTATATATAATATTGGAATCTGTACTTATTTCAAGTACAAGTGAATACATACTAAGCAATCAAAGAATATATTTCTCTAAAGATTAACGTAGCGATTTACATACACTGTTAGACATATTCACGATGGTAAGATTTTCTTAAAACTAACCAATCTACATAAACACTATATTCAAATTTACACTGTTTCGAAATAACATTATAATACAATGAGATTGGCCTGGCAAGGCATCGCGTCGGTACAGTTCGCGACTCCCGGTTCAATGATGTTGCACAATTACTAGGCATTAAGAAGACTTCAGGCGTGTTAAATTTCTCACAGGCGTGGAGAATGGCTAGGCACCCGTAACCTGAGACCGTTTTATCAGCCCCTTAAAAGCTATAATAATGCAGAGCTTGTTCTTACACGTACTGTAATTTTGAAAGTGGTCTATTATAGACAGGCATCAATTTCTTTTTGTTCTTCCTTAAACGATGTACAATTACTCGGTTTTTAAATGAGATACTCTTTAATGCAGGGTTCGCCGCTCTTCGCAATACGCCAGCGACGTGTTTCTACAGAAAACACCGAGGGAACCATATTCTTAGTCGGCCCACTGGACTTTGAAGCTCAGTCTATGTACCATATGACACTTTTAGCTGTGGTAAGAAACTGCACTTATTTTAAATTACACAATCTATTTACTTCTTCAGGCTTAATTAATGTTAATTTATATAGATCGTGTCCATTTGAATGTTTATACCAAAGCTGTTGTTCAAACATCTGGATTAATTACTATTGACCAAATACGCATATAATTTACAGGATCCATACGTAGAAATTGGAAAGGATACGAGAAATATAGCCGGATTAGAAATTGTGGTGGTTGTGCAAGATGTACAAGACATGCCTCCTGTGTTCACTTCGGCGCCTCCCATCACTCACTTGCCTCGACAAGTGGCGCCAGGCGACATGGTAGTGAAAGTCAGAGCTGAAGACGGAGATAAAGGAGCTCCGAGGCAGATCAGATACGGATTAGTATCCGAAGGCAATCCGTTTACACCCTTCTTCAATATTAATGAAACTTCAGGTACGTCGCTTGATGTAGATTTATTTATTATTATTTAGTTAGTAGTATTTATTATTTAGTATGTTATGCAATAACATACATACACACATATTAATCTTCACGCTGTATCCCTAATGGGGTAGTCAGTAAGAACGGATCACTAAGCTTAGCGGTCCTTACTTCCTTCGCCTCCTAAAATCTCATCATTCTCCTAACACATTTTCGCCTAGGTACGAAAGTGCTTTTGACATTTCCATCAGCTAACACTCTGGCTATTTGATTTTCGTAAGTCAGCCTTGGTCTTCTTTGACCTCTGCTACCACTCACTTTCAATCTGTAGATTTTCTTCATCAGTCTTTCATCACTCATGCTTTCTATGTGCCCGAACCATCTAAGCATTCCTTTTTTCATTTTTACAATAACACTGTATATAATAACTACAGAGATATAGATAAAAAAATGTACTACATATTTTACACTTCCATGGTGAAGCAGCTATAATAAGCCGGCCAGCATGTAAATACGAAAGCTACATTAAGTAAGCCGATAGGCCGCTTTTCGCTCGAAACAATGATTTCAGTATTCGGTTTCAACTTCGGTCAATTCGCATATCCATCATTGTTCTAAAATTCTATTTTTGTTGCATAATTAAAAAGATTTAAGTTTCAAATAGTTAATAGATCGAATGATATCACTTAACTAGGTATAGGCGAAGAATTTAAAAAATAAGATAATGGCAAAACAATTAGATGGTTTTGCCTCTAACGTCGCGATACTATTACCTCTAATTTGTATGTTTGCTAAGTAGGTACAAACATTTTACCTAATATCTAAACTATAAGGCAAGAAATACCAACTTAATGGTTGACTAACAATCTAAAGTTTCGCCACTATTAAAATTATATTTGGACTAAGTACTTAGCTTCCACCGTTCCAAATGAGAGAGAACACTTGCACACTGTTTGCCTTAGAGGGGAAATTATAAACGTGCATTTACCCTCAGTCCCAGGCAATTTTCCGCGAAGATTGTTCATTTACGTGCGAGGCGGCGGGTCAGTGCCTCGATAATGACTGACCAAGAGCAGCTTTTTCTTGAATTTATGAGGATACAACCCTTCGTTCTTTAACACCTTTGAAGTTTTTATTACATTGACCTGTAGTGACCACCGTTTGTAAGTATATTGTCATTGGTCTTCACAATTTTTCAAGACAGGAAATTTTAGTCCGTAGACTTTTATTAGGGCATGATTTGACGTTGATACATGTTAACTTCGTACGTTGACACATAAGCACTACCTTGCATGTGTTTTTTTCATTTCTAATTCCAAAAGTTGACTACAATCGAAATCAAAGTTTATATTTCGGCCATCGTAATGTTATTCCTTTGAGAATCATTTGATCCATCTCTAGGTATATGTTTACTCGTAAAGGTAAGTTAAGGTTCCTAAACTTATTAATCAACCCATTTAATAATCAATCCATTAAAAAATTATTTGTTAAACGCGATTCGACTCGTACACAGATGATTTTGTATGATATTAAAAAAATAGTATTTTGAACTTAAATTTTGGAGATTTATAACACCCAAGACTTGAATTGTATTAAACTTTAGGTAAAGCTTTTTCTTTCAGCGAAATGTTTAGAACCTTAGGTCCAGTAGTTTCTGAGATAGAAGGGGCCATCAGTTCAAGTTTGAATGCCCAATTTACCCCTGTTTTAATTTTTATCCTAAATTGTAAAATGTTAAGTTACTTCAAAATGTGTAAGTTAAATATATTTCAGTGAGTCGAATTTCTGAGAAAATTGACTGCGATAGAGGGACAGACGCATGGACGTAAGGGTTCTGTTTTTCCTTTTAAGATACGGAATGCTAAAAACAAAAATATTGTCTTGCCATAGGCAATATTTTCGTTTCAACAACGCGCTTCGAAATATATCCTTTTAGTACCCGTACTAATCCTGTTATAGATAGTCTCGGCGCCCACTCCATAAACCTAGGATTTAAACGTAATACTGTATACGAAGTTTAATAACATAATATATATGAAAAATATAATATTCAAAATAGATAAAAATTAAATGACGTTCGTTGGTTGACTTGACTTGAAAACGGCTGGAACGCTGAAGGCTATTTTTTTTAATGTTCGTAATAATTCGAATAAAGTTCTTGTGAAAGAGAAATCGGAAAAGATGCCCGGAAATTTGGAAAATTCGGGAAAAACTGAAAGCACTTTTTTCTATGGAATTTTTACAATCACAAAAAAAAAAATTTTAAAAAAAGCTAGTAACATACAAAATAAATATACGAAAGAAGAAACTGACTGAACGCAAAGTCCAAACCACAGAATCCAGAAACATGAAATTTTGCGTACAGGTTCCTTGTTTATTATTAGAACAGAATATTCACACCAAATATGGCCTCGACTTCTTTGCTCAAATCGCGCAATATTTACTAACGCGAGTCGCTCGTCTAGTTCATGTGGTTATATTTTTTATTTGATAAGATCAGTACGTCCGTCTAGCGACCAGCGGCTTCCGTAGGATATCCTACTTCCTTATCGTCGACGAACACTCCTTGCGCCTACCTTCTTGCCGTCTCGCGTGACCCACTTCGCTATACAACATTAAACAAAACATTATCTGATTCTCTGCAGTCATTTTCTACCAAAGTTCGCATTTAACAATAAACTTTCATCGTTTGCCGCTAGGCAATTAACAGTGGCGTGGTATCTGTCGTTTAAATTCTATTTTGTTTTACGATAAACGTAACAATGCCTATTTTGTATTTATATACTACGAATACAAATGCATTGGGTTTTGCAAACGTTAGGTACTAATGCAAGCGTGCATTCTGAACTGAACAGTCACATAATGGCTCATTAGACCAAACCCGTCGCCTCTCGCTTCGTCGGCCATTGTTTGTAAAACTCGCCCTACCTTACTTCATAATAAAGGGCCACTTCCTTTGAACACCGTCCCCCGGACACGTTGACAATACCAACTGTTCCGACTTTATCAGCTCGAACTATTTGTGCCAGAAACGGATTCGAAGATACATACCTACCTACTTAATCACGTGCGTGCATTATTTTAATGTTATCTGCGCACGTAAAAATTTACTTAGGTATAACCTACCAAGGTTTTACCTATGATGTCATATACTTACTAAGAATTTCAGGCTTTACTTTGCCTTTACGTTATAAAAGCAACGATGTAATGCTAATAATGTTGGTAATTTAATGCTGCTAGGCACCCTAAGCAACGACGGCTTTCTAAGCGGCAAATTTGCGGAAGTCTGTTATTTAAGATAATGCTTAGTTTTAGGTCTTAGTCAAAAATGCTAATTATAAAAAAAAGTAAAATGTGTGAGGAGAATGATGAGATTTGAGGAAGCGAAAGAAGTATGTAAGAACCGCGACGCTTGGCGCTCCGTCTTCTCTGACTACCCCGTTAGGGATACAGCGTGAAGAAATGTGTATTTATGTATGTATAAAAAAAAAGTATTTCCAAACAAACCTTTATTTATATGTTTATAACCCTAATTGCGTATCTACATTGCAAATTTTACACTAAGAATATTATCTCAAGACAATTTCAGTTCAGTACAAAATTTTACAGATATCCTTTTCGAAACTACAGTAATCATAAATTTTTTTATATACCTGTCAAATTCCGAATACCGCAAATATATCGCAAAACCATCCCTATTCAATTCAATGATAGGTAATTAAAGCTCTTAATCCATCCCCGATTATGCCCGCCCGCGCGAAACAGAAGCTCAAAAGAACCATTCAAACTTAGCCCCGCGGATGTACGTAAGCAGCGTACTTGCAAATTTATCGCATTAATCACGTCACACCTTATATGAGCTCCCGAATTGAACATTGCTTCGGATTCACTTAAAGTAATTTCAAAGTTAATCGAAATTGTGCGCCGAACAGCTTCTTATTATTCCTTGTTCTTTGATAGATGGTACTAATAGCACCCATGGTTTCTATGGCATACATTCTAGGATAGAACAATAAATAATCAAATATCAGACCTACGCATTCCAAAAATACAGTTCTCATAAATATACACAAAATATTAGTACCTAAATCCTAAACAAACTAAACCTAAAAATTCGTACAGCATACAAAGTATGTTGGGTATAAAGAGACAGATACACAGAAAGGCAGATTAGACAAAAAAAACCACAGACCGTTTTTCTATGCAATTTTCACTGACAAAAATTTGTGTATAAAAATTGTCGTCTATTATATATTTTTAAAAGCAGATAATTATTATTAAGGGTATTAGAGAATCAAATGGGGAAAAAGTATGTTGCCATCGCGTCCTCATAGGATATTTAGTATATTACCGCAGTATAAACAAAATTATAGGTATTCGGGCGTATCCAAACGTAGCCGGGCGAGGTACTTAGTTGTAATTATATGGCTATTATTCCAATAATTATTTTTTAATTGTGTTCTTCTCGGAATGCCATCCAAAATAAAATTAGTTGGCAAATTATCTATAGTAACGTTTTAGGCGTGACTGTAGTTCTAGGGTCTTATTGTTGGAAGAACACTCAATTGAAATCATTAAAGCTTACGAACGTTTGTATGTTAATTTCGATTCACCTTATCTTTTTGACACCTACTTAGAATAAAAGTGACATGCGACATCTCCCTAGTTCAACTATGCCCTTATTATTCAAGAGCGACGTACGTAGGTGGTTCTGTTTTTACCCTCACATTGCATTCTTACATGCGATAGGAGACGACAATAAGCTCATTTAAATTTCGTCGTAAGTCTGTTGTTCTCGATGAATTAATTACAGAATGTCAACAATAGCTTTGAGTCTAAAAAATTAATTATCATTGGGTCTAGATGAAATTTATTATTATTGTCTTAAAGTACTCTTTATATAGCTATATCATTTTACAGAGCAATGTACCTATTTATTTACATTATGTAAGCGATTTAACATAAAACTACTTACAACCTTCCCTATTCCGAAAAACACGGCACAAGTTTCGAGAGCCTGCATGGTAACGTTTTGTATTTCATACCGTTACGTATAATTCAATGTTTTTACCATTTACTACCATCCACCACAAACTAAAATGACGATGGAAGATAATACCTACTATTTAAATTTGTAAAAATTAAAACAATATACGTATAACAGACGGAATTACTCAAAACGAAGACAAAATTAAGGAAATTATGTCCCGTAATCGAAGACCCAACTGCTATGCACACAGTATGTACTTGCAATGTACATACTGTTATAACCATAACCCTCTTTTTTTGCTACGCCGTAGTCGGATAAAAACAAAGTGCTAACCTGCGAACAAGAATTTATTCTATTTATTTCATCCTCATACGATAATTTGATTGTTATTAACTTATTACTTATCACATTATTTATCACATTAACTTATTACTTATCACATTTGCAAATAAAGCATGCAAAAATACACTACAAAAATCATTTTTTTTCGAAACGGTTTGTGCTTTGAAACATAATATTATGTATACATAACACGGATTAATTATTACTACCACTAGGTACTAGGTAGTGCAGATATGATACCATATAATTAAATTATTAAAACTCGTGAGACATTATTTATTGAATACGGCTATACTCACGTCTCATCGGTATAGGTACCGACTAGTTTCGGACTTATTGGAGGTCCATCATCAGGGTGAGTGGGATGAGTTCGCGGACGCGCCCTGTCTCGCACTGCGCGCCTGAGCTCGCAACGCACGGCTTGACAGGGCCTGGCCACTCACCCTGATGATGGACCTCCAATACGTCCGAAACTAGTCGGTACCTATACCGATTAGACGTTAGTATAGCCATATTCAATAATTAGTTCGTTAATAAAATTAGTTCGATGATACCATACGTTTAATATTTATTATCTTTTAAATATAAACAGAGGTTTTACAGCTTTTATTAGACTAAAAACAGCTACAAAACATCTTACACGATATTTTATAGAGAAGAAAATTTAAATTGCATTTTTAATAAATAATAATAGCGTGTTTGGCGTTAGCACACCATCCTCTTTGGCTACCCCATTAAGGTGGTTCGTTTTCCGTACAAAAAGTAATCATAATATACTGTTTCATTGAATAGTAAAAATGCATAAAAATGTGCTCATAAATACTAGTTCAGGTATTTATTTACGCAAAATTAATAAAAAGTAATAAATCTTTAATAGAAATAACATATATCAAATACCGTTTTTTACAAAATGATATGCGTGTGTGTGTGACGATTTTCGTGTAACAACACGAAATGCAAATAAATTAGCGATGTTGCCGGCCCGCGCGCGCCGCCCGTACGCTACATTGCCATTCATGATATCTTTCCTTCAAACTTCAAAATTGATTAGAAACAATAATTGCGAATTTTTAACAGGACTACAAATTATTAGTGTACACAATATATTGTATATCGGTATCACAAATGTAGTTAAATGAGTTAAATTATTATTTAAAACGATGTACAATTATACGTTGTATATTAATTATGTACTTTTATAGTTGATGACAATAATAGATATTATTTGGATATTATTATCTACATACATATCTTCACGCTGTATCCCAACGGGGTAGTCAAAGAGGACGGCGTGTCAAGCGTCACAGTCCTTACATACTTCTTTCGCTTCCTCAAATTTCATCATTCTCCTTACAGATTTTTGCCTAGGTAGGTATACGCGTGCTTTGGACATTTCCGTCGGCTAACACTCTGGCTATTTGATCTTCATAAGTTAGTCTTGGTCTTCCTTGGCTTCTTTTACCACTCACTTTTGCTCTGTAGATTTTTTTCATCGGTCTTTCATCACTCATTCTGTCTATGTCCCCGAACCATCTAAGCATTCCTTTTTTCATATTTACTATGACATTGTCGTGCAACCCTGTCATACTGCGTATCTCTTCATTGCTTATCTTGTCCCCAAAACTACACCGCACTTATTTCTAAGGGATCAAATTTCTACTGCATTTATCTTACTTTCATTCGAGTTCGGGCATATCCAGGCTTCACTACCATACAATACATTTTGAACCAACACCGCATTGTATATGGCCACTTTAGCAGTGTTATATATATTCACACTATCTAATAATGCGGACAGAGCACCGTTGACTTTATTGCCAGCTGCTGTCAGTCTCTCCACATCCAACTCACAGCTTCCATCCCTCGAAAACGCGCTCCCCAGATATACAATTTCGTTCAATTGTTCTAGACATTTTCCATTTATCCATATTTCACACTTTGACGTACATCTTCCCTTTTACACACCAAAACCATAGTTTTGTTCACATTCATATTCAATCCTTTCACTTCACAGTCAACTCCTCTTCTGATGGTGCTATAAGCACAGCATCGTCAGCGTAGAAAAGGCAGTTTGCTACTGTACCATCACATACCGTACAACTCATACTACCTTTCAATGTCTGGAGGCAATTGTCTAAAAGGCAGACATCACGCAGTCCTGCCTGACGCCTGAACAGAATTCGAACCAGGGTGACATGTCACCATCTATCCTTACGCGGGCACTGTGATCTCGATATAATGACCTCACATCCTGTAGTAAGGGGCCCTCCACGCCATATTCAGGCAGAAGACTATAAATTTCTTTCGCACTACTCTATCGAATGCTTTTTCATGATCCACGAAAGCGCAGAAAACTTTCCGACCTATGTCCAGAAACTTCCCCACGACAACGCGGAGCGAGAAAATCTGATACATACAACTGCTACTCTAGCTCTCTTCTTATTGCCATCATAACACCAGATGACCTCACAGCGTATTGCCATTGCGTCAGTTTTGTCTCCATTGTGGTATTTAATATACGCATTCTACAAACTACAAAATTAATGCAAATTCAAATGAAAAGGCCAATAACCAAGGCTGGACATATGGCTACTGAACGAAAAGTACACTAATTAATATGTATATTAAATTATATTAATTAAATAGACTATAAAACTCACATCACTCGCTAAAACACTATGTACAAAGCTCTGCATAACTCACTGAACATTAATTTTTGTAATAGAAATTGTAACAGAAAATAAACATCTTATCTTATTATTTTGTAAGAAAAATAAAAATATTTTTAATTTTTATTCGTAGGTTTTTTTATATAAAATGAATTACATATTTTAATTTCTAATATTTTACTACCTAACAATATAGTAACGGTATAACAATAAAAAAAAAGTTAGTGTGCAGAGAATCGAACACTGAAAATTACAAATCTCTAGTATCAATATATACTACTGAGCCAATTTGACTTAGTTTCATACTGAAATTATTAAATAGTACAATCGCTTGAACTCAGTATACATGTGTGGGTAAAGACTAAATTTGTGATTTGAATTATTTATCATGATATGTGACTAATAGGTCTACAGGATAACTTACAAAGTTGTCGGAATAGTTGCGCATAGGTGTAAAGTATACGCAAACATAACTTTTGTGGGAGGAAATACAAAAATAACTCTATAAAAAAATAAAAACCACGAATTTGCGTGAGTGACGCCATCTATTGAGAAAATAGGCGCTCGGGAACCGAACGAACCACCTTAAGAACAGAGCATAAAGATATTATGTATGTATTTTGTATGTATAATATCCTCAATCAATGATGTCTTCAATGATGTCTTCAATGATGTACTTTAACATTATTAAAAGAAGTTCTCAAAAGAAAAAATAATAGATACAAAAAAGGTCAGGATATACTGTATAGTTTCTATGTTTTCCAATAGATGGCACTATTTAAAGTGTTAACGTAAAATATTGATTTTGAGCACATTTTCAAGCTTTTCCTTTACTCTTACTAATTTTTATTTTATTTACTCAACTTACTTTTATTTAGGAGAAGTCACACTCGAACGTCCAGTCGATGAAATCTCAGCGATATCTCATGCTGGTGCTCCAATACTGCTGACTGTGGTGGCTGAGGAAGTAAGGCTGTCAAGAGAGGAACCGGAAGCTATGTCCTCAACTGTACAATTAGCTTTTATACTACCTGAAAGAGAAAACTCGCCACCTTATTTCGAAAACGAATTGTGAGTATTGTTGAACACCTGACAATAAAAATTACCAACGATTTTACTTTAACTACCTCAATTTTTTTATTATACTTCTTTGACTTAAACTTCGCTTGAACAGAAAATTAAAACTAGCCGCTTGAAATGAATGAAATAAAAATTAAAACTAGTTACACAATAATGTAGTACTTACAGAAAATTTAAACTTGCCGTTTAAAATCACCTTGAAATTAATAAATTAAAAATTAAAGTAGTATAGTTTAAAGAAAGTAAACTCTTCGTTGCTAGCTTCATGTGTTAGATCAACCATAAATCAACATGCGCAACTTTGGTTGCTACTTGCTAACTTCATGAAGACTTACATCGATGACGTAATATCGATCGCTCTTCCGAGAAGGCCTTTTAAACTCTAGTAACGCCTACTATAATTTTACTGGACAAATGATATGGACTTGGCGAAAGGAGAAATTATTACTAAAGACAGTGCCGTATGACCGTAGACTCTTTGTCTTCTCTCTCTAAGGATAATCTTGCGAACAACAATAATATCATGACAGTTGACACCTAAGTGGTCTGTGGATGACACTGACAGACACTTTTTGGCGGGAACGGGAGAAGTGAGGTTGTCATTTTATTTAGATTTTCTATTTTTTACATTTTTAGGAGTTTTATAGTACAACAGTGATAGTATATTGTGTTTTAAAGTTCTGTGTAAGTGAAGAGAATGGAGGAGATCTAAATAAACATGTGTAGCTGAAGTTTTCGCGCTCTTCCAAGAAGTCCTTTTTTAACTACAGTAAAGCCTACTATCACTTTATTGGAGGAGTGTTAGGGACGGTTAATGTTTCCCGAAGTTTCGTCATTAGGCTAATGGTCTTGTTACCAATGCCTTAAGAAATATAAATAAATAAAAATGACACTGACAGAACAGTTTATTACATTCTCTTTGTGATACACAACGAAAAGCAATTGATCTAGTAAAATTTATAGAAAAAAATGCAAATAAAAAGTACGCTAAAGTGTGTTAAATCCACCTGCATAGAAGTTATGGTAATATGATATACCAGCTAGGTGCACTGTTTAACATCCCTACGCTGGTTGCCAGTTTTGAATGTCGAGGATACTGGCACAACAGAATTTAACATCTGGATCGAATCTTTCGCCAATGATTGCTTTACAACTACTATACCTTTAAATAGAAAGATGTGCTCCACGAGGTTATACAAGTCTAACATTCGTTTACTCTTGTATCGCATTTTATCAGGCAGCAATAATATTCGGCCTTTTTCAGTCCACCAGACAGCTATTAATGCGTTATAACTCAGTAGGTACCCTTTGTCTTTGAACAAAATTACGAAACCGAATATTATTCCGAATATAATTTCTCTTGACATCTAGGTTATTGATGGTAAACCGAAAATCAATTGCTTGAGATGTTACCAAGGTTCAAATTACTATTAACAGAGATATTATCAATCATACTTTCATCAAATGCTACTGTATATCCATATAACAATGACACTTTTCTTTTTAAAGAATTACATAACAAATGGTGCTTGGCGCTCTGTCCTCTCTGACTACCCCGTTAGGGATACAGCGTGACGAAATGTATAAATGAGACCGATACAAGGTCCAATGAAGATCCAATCCAATGAAACGATAGAAGTCCAAACTGAGATTTTAATGTAGATAGTGTCAAGATAACAAGATATTTAAATTCATAGGCTAAGCTATTTAAGTAAGGTGTGTTCTGCATACCATTGATGTTTCAGGGAGTTCAGCTTACTATCCCATCCTTGACTTGAACATTTGAGCCAATTCATCTAGGTTAGTGCTTAGTATGATAAAGATCTCTTGTGGAAAACTTGAGAAGTGATAAAATTACAAAATTCTCTATAAAATAAATTAATAAACTTGACAAACTATCAAGCTATTATCCTGACAATGATATCCGCCATGAGGTTTGTGAGCATTTCATGATAGCTGACAACTAGCTGCTGCTGTTAAAAATTGGTTTTTATTAGAAGACTTTCAAACAGTTAAAAATAAACTTGACAGCAATGTCTAAGATGATCATTGTTTTATGATTGGCTCGGACTTCTAATCTACCACAAAAAGTTGTGTTTGGGTAGAATATTCTAGCCTAAATAAATTAAAGCATTTATATAACTATAAATATATATAAGTATTACAATTTTTAAAATAAATAATAGAACGCAGGAATACCGTTTTTTAGGAGTTCACTTTAACCACAGTACAAGTAAGCATACAGTATTCTATCTTCATACAAACGCTCCCAAACGACGCGCTCGAAATCTCGGTATTTCTCAGCATACGACAGTTGCGAGTGCGCCGCGGTTGTCGTTGGAGGGTATGAGACACTCCCGCACATTTACTGACTCAATATTATGTCAATCAAGTTCACGAGCATAATGTTCAGTGTATGGATGTTTGAATACATCTATATTGAAACCAGAAATATTTCTCTGTTGCTAATTTGTATGAAATATATTATCATAATGATCTAGTTAATTTATTGCTGATTTTTAATTATACTGCACACAAAATGCATTTTTTTTGTCCATTTCCACCATACTAACTCACAAACTTTTGAAACTATATATAAAATACTAGTAAAATTATATAAATAAAAACGTGTTAAATTTGCAATAATTTAAAATGAAAAGATAATATGACCATTTAATATAGTACCTATTATCAAATACGTAACCCAAGAAAAACATTCAGTCCAAGTCAGTAGCCCTATTGCATGTTTAGTACCAAACAACCGTAGGTAATTATCTCTAGGATACTGCCGAGATAGAATACTGTATGCTTACTTGTACTGTGCTTTAACTCTACCCTTATATGAACTACAAACAGGTGTGATGATGTAATATGTGTCATTACTTCATGTAAGCATTTGTCAATTCGTGGCTTGGTTAAGCTTATAAATTTTTCATATAATGTCTAATTTCTAGCTCATTACCATGGCATAACTTATATTTTACTAGTTAATTTTAATAAAGTTGGCAACAAAATTACATTTAACATGTTGATTTTCACAGTCTTGTCACATTTTATTTTAATGTGTGTTAGACTTATTTTTAAATATAGCGCTGAACCAGGACTAGAGTCTTAAAGAAATATTTACTGAGAAGTGATTTAAAAGTGCCATTAAAATGCTAAACATGTGTAAGGTATATCTATTACAAATATAAATATGTGGTACACTTATAACTCTAATATACAACATTTTTGTTATAGCTATATAACTTATCTGGATGAAAATGCACCACAAGGCGCAGCATTAGTCTTTAATGATCCTTACATCCCGCAAGCAAATGATAATGATGCTGGGAAAAATGGTGTGTTCTCTCTCTCCCTTGTGGGAAACAACGGCACTTTCGAGATATCACCCACTGTAGCTGAACGACATGCAGAGTTCATTGTTAAAGTGCGTGATAACACAATGTTGGATTACGAGGCTAGGAAGTCTGTAATATTCCAGGTACAGATCCAGTTTGCTTTATTTAAGACTGAATTTATTTCTATACAGTTTTAATTTATAATACCTTGTATAATTTTAACACTATATATTGTATTTACAGATACTGGCTCAAGAACTTGGCCCTGTAACAAATTTATCAGCAATAGCGAATGTTACAGTTTACTTAAACGACGTCAATGACAACCCACCACTATTTTTGGCACAATCTTATGACATTGAACTTCCTGAAAATGTCACAGCCGGCACAAGAGTAGTGCAAGTTGCTGCTGATGATGTTGACACAGGAACTTTTGGAAAAATCCAATTCACTGCCATATTAGGATATTTAAACACATCTTTACATTTGGATCCATTAACAGGACTGATTACAGTTGCGACCAATAATCACGGCTTCGACCGAGAGGCGATGCCAGATTTGCATTTTTTAGTAGAGGCTAGAGATAACGACGGAGTAGGTTTAAGAGTTACAGTGCCATTAATTATTAAGTTACTAGATGTAAATGATAACCCACCAGAGTTTGAAAGAGAATTGTATGAATTTGTACTTTCGCCCAGTCTAAATAATTTTACATCAGCAGCGTTTGTAAAGGCAGTTGATAAAGACGCTGAACCACCAAATAATGTAGTAAAATATGAAATATTAGAGGAAAGTGGAGGAGGAAAGTTTGCTGTTAATGAAGAAACAGGTATAAAAAAATTTGTTTCATAATTTTTTCAAATTTTATTAGCATAAGTAATCAAAATCATTTAAATTTATGTTTTCAGGAGAACTTTATCTTTTGGAAGCACTAAAAAGGACAAAAAAACAAAATGTCTTCAGACAAAAACGTCAACTCATCGAAGAACAGGACAGTGAAGTTTATGTTCTTACAATAAGAGCATATGATTTAGGAGTTCCCAGAATGTTTTCTACTACTGTAGTAAAAATATATCCTCCTGAGAGTAAAACTAGAACAATGTCTTTTATAGTACCTGGTCCAAATCCTGATAGAAAGAAACTTGAAGAAGTATTAAGTACTCTTTCTGGGGGGAAAGTAACTATAATAGAGATAAAACCTTACAAGTCAACTGACAGCAGTGCTATTGAATCAAATGGGCAGGGAAACCTATCTAGTCAAGAGAAGTAAGTGCAACCAATAAATATTTGTTTATTCATAAGATCAAAATGTAAAAATATCATGTGTATATATTATATACAGGAGTGAAGTGACAGCTATAGTACGTATGTCTGGCAGTACAGCTATTAATGTAGCGAAGCTTCAAGAACAACTAGAAAAAAGTAAAACTGTATACAACACTGGTAGTGGATTTGGTCCCACTTCCACAAACTCTTTCCAAGGAAACAGTAGCACCGGTACTGCACTAAATGATAAAACATCCAGCGATAATAACAGTAATGATTCTGTAAGTCTATCGAAGTTATCTTATTACATCTGCTCTAATTTAAAAAAAAATCTTACATGAGTAATTGTTAGATTACCATTCCATTATTAAGTAACTATATAATAATAATATGATTTTTTCTTACAGAGTCTTTACAGAGCAGAGAGTCGGTTGTTATTTTGGTTGTTGATATTACTGGCAATAATTGTAGCATTGGTGCTACTGCTATTAATATGTTGCTGTATTTGTGAAGGATGCCCTCTTTATATGCCACCAAGGTAATTTAAATTTTTCTTGAACAACTTTTACAATTTTCACATGACTTGAAGTCATATTGCTTTACTGGCACTAAATTGCTGTTACATTTTAGTAATTTTATTATTTATTTTGGTAGGTATTTGATTGCCTTCATTTTACTAATATTTTTCTTCTTTTCTCTCATTAACAGACTAAAATGCACCAATTAACTTGTGCATGTTCTCACCTCAGCTTTAATACATAATCGGTTGTAGGTAATTATTATTTTATTTTTATAACATTTTACATTATTTTTTATATATCACATGATCACCAAGACTTCAATGAACATAATTTTATTTACTTATAGTAATATGCATGCAGGTTATATCAAAACAATCACAACGTCACAAATGCAATCACATTAGGTATATGGTATATTCTAAGTTTTAACAATACAGATAGGTACATAGATATGCATTAATAAATTCTAGGAAAAGAGTGATACGTGTCAACTCCACAGAAGACGACGTGCATTTAGTGGTGCGCGACAAAGGTCTTGGGACGGAAAACAAGTCGACGCAAAACATAGAAAATAAATCAGTTCAAGCCACCGAATGGAGAAGGAGAGAAGCATGGAGTGCTGAACAAGCGGACTTGAGAACGAAACCTACTCAATGGAAGTTTAATAAGAGGAACTACAGATCTAAAGAACCATCTAAACCTGCATCAACACCTGGGGATATGAGGCAGGAATTCGTTCATGCTGCAACTGACAATGATTATAAATATAATGATACGAGACAATCCTTTCGTTTAAGGTGCGTACACAAGCGTTCCGACGTAGAACAATTTAATTACAATATTTTATAAATATAAATATTTATCCACTAAATTTCGTATGTTTCAGGGATGGCCCAAATATAATATACACAAAAGAAATGCAACTTGAAGAAGCATTTGCCAATAAACATAAAGAATACATTGAAGATCTTGAAAACGGTTATGATAGAATTGCCACTCTCCATTACCACCATAAAGAAGAGGACCACGATTCAATACATAGACATGAAATAGATCGCGGCTCTGAAGTAGGTGTCTTTCTTAAATCCGATACTGAGAAAAATATACATGATAAAGATGAAAAAATAACAAAACAGGATCCTCGCGATAAAGCGCGCGCTCCATCTTCTCTTGGCAGAGATCAATATTTTATTAAGGAAGGTAATACAGAAATATTAAGATTAGTAACCAGAGGAAAAAACGAAGAAGAGCGATATATAAATCTTCCTATTCATCAACAGCGACCAGTAACAATAATCCCTCAAACACAGTACGTCGTAGTTGACAGTGGAAAAGACTTATTAATGGAAAGATTTATTAGAGAACAAGGTGAAGAAGCAAAGCACATAAGAGAAAGAATGGGAAAAATAACCGATTTAGATAATGTATCAGATAACAAAGATATGAAAAGTTTTGGTCAAAGATCACAGCTGGGAAGCGACGTTCCTAATCAGTTTCATGAGTACTCTAATTTACCACCTGAAGTTCCTGGCGCGGTACCATTAAAAGCAGATTATTTACAAACAGCTCTGCTAGAAATGCAAAATAAGTCGACGATTCATCAAGAGTTACTCGAATCCTCTCTTAGAAAGCAAAATGAACTTTTACATCAAATACTAATTGAACGGGAAAGGATGTTACAAAACCAAGAAACTGCATCACAAGTGGAAAGCAAATTAGAAACACAGAGCTTACCAGGTCATTCGGTAATCGCAACACAGACCGAGTGTCATATTGGCACGCAAACAGAACCACAATTACTAAAGCCTTTGCGAAGAAAAGCAAGAAGTGACAATGACTCTTACAGTGAAGATGAATCGCAAATGGTAGTAGAAGATGAAACGAAACAAGTAGCGTGGGTGAAAAGAAAGAAACCAAAAAAGAAAGTTAAATATAAAGATCCCAGAAGAAGTATAAGGGTTTACGAATTAAAAAGAAAAATCAAAACTCCAATTATAGAAGAAAGCGAAATTTCACCATCATTAGAGAGTGAAAAGCACGTAAAAATAAGTAAAACTAATGAAAGAGAAGAACATATAAAAAATTATGGCGATATGACCAAAAGTATAGTTACTACTTCTAAAAATGAAACCGTTTGCTCAACTCAAGTTAAAGTATCAGATAGTGACCAAAAATCCGGATTACGAAAAGAAATTCTAATGGAAATATCCGACTCTTTAGATGAACTTTCTGAAACAAATGAAAGGAGGTCACGATTACAAAGGCAATCACCAATTTTCGATGAAGATGTAAATGTCGTTAAAGAAACTTTGGCATTAGAGCACGAAACTAGCAAAGATAGCCAAAGCAGGGGCAGTTCGGCAACTAAAGATCCTAGAAATTTAATATTTTCTAGACAAGGTTCTTCGACGGAGGCTCGTGAATCTGTTGAAAAACCCACAACGTCAACCCCTAAATCTCAAACGCCTGATTTAAACGACATTTCCTCTAAAATAGATAATTCAAGTAATAATGTATTAAATAGAAAATCCCATGAGCTGATTGAACCTTCAAAACCAGGTGTTGCAAAATCATCACAGAAGAGCTTACCGAGATATATGCAATGGTATAATAAAAAATCTGCAGGAGCAACTTCTAAACCACCGACATCGGAAAAAGTCGTACCAACTAAACCACAAAGGCCTTCAAAGTCGAAGAATGATCAAGAAAAAGATGACGCAAAAACAAGGTATGGAAAAATAATCAACAAAGATAATCAAAGTGAAACTTCGGAAATAAAAAAAAACTCCAAAGGAAAAGAAAGTGAATTTATTCATCCACGTTTATTAAAAGAAGAAAAAGTTACACCTGTACCTGAAGGGCCTCTGCCTGATGTACATCCTTTACTTCAGCATTCTGAACATAGGTATGAACATCAATACGAGAATCAAAACCCACTGTGTTACATCCAACCTACTCACATACCTAAATATTTAGGAGGACAACAATCTAACATTCCTGTATTACCACGAAGACAATCTATTGAACAACAACCCATATACGTAAATCAAGATGATCTTAAAAACATTGATAAAAAACAAAGTATTTCTGAAAGTGCTCTGACTCATAGTATTTCTATTTCCACTAGTTATGAAGAAGATAAGAAAAGTGCACCTGAAGTACACATTTCTAAAATAAACATAGGTGGAGATAGTGCTCTCGATGTAAGTCACCGCAATGTCACTACAAAAATAGACGATAATGACTCCGGCATTGCTATGAATACATTGGCGCAGCAAACTGGTAACATGAAAAGGTTACCAATAACAGAAAAAAAAAGTATATTCACAATAGCATATGATGACATGCAAACGAAACAGTTACGACCTGATAGCAGTTCCACTTCATACTGATCTTGCATCCTATTCCATTAATAATAGTGCCTTAAAATGTGTTTGCAAACTATTATTTTTAATACACACCAAATTGATGAGACTTCATACATTATTGCCTACTGTATTATTTCATTAAGTACTATTTTTATAAATTGTAAATAAATTGATAAAGTAGAATTTAAGTGATAGGATTTTGAAAATCAACTGCCTTTATTTAATGACTGGTTTTATATTCAATTAGTATGTAATTTTTATGTATTTTATTGTAAATATACTGCATGTTGAAGTTATAACTAACATTTCAATGATTATTTAAAATAGCTTTAATGACTATGCCGTCCATTGTAAATATTATTTTTAAATGGTGCCTGATGTGTAGAAAATATTAAATCATGCACCAAATGATGCATGCTGCCTCAGTGTGGAATACTCACAGGAATACTATACTTGTTACAGACATAAAATTATATATATACTTATTAATCATTGTTTTATTTTTCTTTTATCTCATGTAGGTTATTATGTAAATTAAAATCATATTTTTGAAATATATTTATTGCATTACAAAATTAGTCTTTTTAGTTCTAATAGACTCACAAAAATCATAAATTGATTGAACACAAACACAATCAATTTTCTTTATTATGAGTAACTTGTCAAAAATAGTTTATGTGATGACAACATAGAAAGGCACAGCAAGAAGTTTTAAAGAACTGTTAGAACTCAATGTTGCGCTTTATGCTGCCACGTCCCAGTACTTTTTTGCAACGGATGCAAAGTTTAACTTCCAAATCCATTTTCAGTCTTTCAATTTTTGCTGTGATTTCATCTAAACGTTTACATATATTGCTGCCATAAAATGTTTCTTTATGCACAATTTCTGTTGAAGTTTGTGTCGCACTGGGAATGATTTCTATGATCTTATCAGCCATATCACTAAGTACTTGGGTGTTATTAGAAGTCTCAAGAGCAACAATATCTCTCACATAGCTTGGCAACAGCGAAAACCATATTCCACGAACATCTTCGTGTGTTAAACGTCTATCTGCGACTTTCAATAAATGTCGCAGAAATTCCGATGGTTTCTTATTATCAAGTCTTTCTCTCTTCAACTGAGAAATAGACAATCGCTTTATCAATTCTGTTTTTAAAGTGTGATATTTCTCGTCAGCTGGTGGATTCAAAATCACGTCTGCCACGATTTGAGCAACCTCCCCTTTGATGTGCACTATAGTGTAGTTATATTTATCTTGGTCTGATGTTATACCGTTTAACGCAAATACAGCTTCCACTTGCGCAAACCATAGTGCAGGTTTATCACCATAAAAAGCAGGTAAGGGCACGTATCCATCCATATCTAACAAAACACCCCACAGAAACTTAGAATCTAAGAATTTGAGTTCTCGAAACTAATAACCTATGTCACCGACATACTCGTACGTGGGTTAGAATTAATACAATTTGATAGCTATAATATTTTATGACAAAAAAAAAATTGAAACTACCCGTCCCGTGATTTTTGCCCTTAGATTAAAAAACTGCCTAAATTTTTTAAGTTAAACAACTGTCATAATTGATGTATTATCTTCAAAAAGTAACACTAAATATTTTAAATAATTATGAATAATGAAACCTAATATGCAAAAAATAAGAAAACTCCGAAAAAAAATCCTTTCATCAGATTAGACTGGCCCGTTGGCGCAGTGACATAGCATCTGCTTTCCAAACTAGGGTCCCGGGTTCGATACCCGGTCAGGTCAATTTAGGAAACGAACTTTTCTAAATTGGCTTGGAGTCAGGGTGTTACTGGGAACTCTCCCAGAGTTCGTTGTGTGATATCTCATAGTACAAGCTTACTGCTTAGTTTGAAGTCACAATCTGTGTCTGGAGTATTTATAACAGTTCTATGCGTTTTAAATAACATCTTTTCTGTTTTTTTTCTTTTTTGACAACCCGCAAGTCAGGAAAAGTGCTCGTAGCGTTCACAACAGCGGAATTTACTAGGTAGGCATGTATGAAAAGAGGTACAACAGCTGCAATATACTTTATCGTGACACTAGATGTCGCTGTAATAACTAACTTAAAATTATATCGAAACAGCGTTCTTTGGAGTTAGTTATACTACTGATCAGCAGATGACTCTAAAAACATCTATGCTAAAAATTATGTAAAAATGTGTACTTCATTCTGCAGAGTACATCAATGTTTCAGAGTAATTCTGAGATATCTATTACCTTTGATTATCGCAACCGTTATCAATATCTGTCCGCTAGAAAGGATTTTGCATCATCTACTTCTAATTTGTTTCAGCATACCTACCTATATCGCTTCATAAGGAAATTCTCTTTGTTATCTATATAAGTATGACGCGTTATGTTTATAATATGTAATATTATAACTATAACTGCGTCTGTCTGTGATTGTGTAACTTCTGAACGACTTGACCGATTGATGTCAAATTCTAACAACATATTTTTTGTTTTGTCGAGACGACGGTGGAGACGATTATCAAGTTAAAAACGAATCAAACTCATCGCGCCACCTACTGGAAAGAGCAGAACTACACCTGCCGGTCTATCAACGTAGTGATTATATTCTCTTTGGGTCTATCTAATAATAATATAAAAAATAATTGAAAGTGAATAGAAGCCATTATCTATTATACGATACGGCATATAAAATGTTAGAATATAATACACAAACAATAATTGATGTTGTAGGTGTTTTATAATATTAATAAAATTTCATTTATGTTTATTACCTACTATCAAGTTGATTAAAATCTTAATCTTGATATCTTGCAGTAGATAAGTCTACTTTTTACTAAGAAACGTCTTACTTATTTGTATCAGAAAGCTCAATCATTCGCTTGAGCTATTTCATTCACCTCATTTGCACAGCCGACTCGCGCGGAAAATTATTTCTTTTCATATTTCCATTTTTCACGTCTTACTTAAAGTTTTCTCCCAATGACTGGGGAGTTTACGATTCTTATGTTTATCTTTCTTTTTTCCGTAGACGGGATGTTTTTTTTTCTTTTCATTTATTTATATTGTAGAGTATACTGGTTGTATACTTAAACTTCTCATATTTATTTATAATGTTATAATTGGACTAGAATTAAATTGTACTTACATATTATAACTAAGTTTTCGAAGAATTGTTTTTATACATCAAGTAGGTATCAATTCATATTAATTATTTAAACATACAAAATTCTAGTGAGTAGATTAGTCCAAGAGCTAGTAACGAATACTTTCTTTATAATAAAGATATAAATCAATGTAACATAAATATATATTTATGTTGCATTGATTTAATAATATTATTATGACTATGGTGAATAATATTATTATGTTATAAAAATACTAGATAGCTATAAAACCCCATTATGACATCTATATTCATCTCTATACAATATTTATAGCGTAATATAAACTCACTGACAGATTAATCTGACTGATCATGATCACGAAAACTTAAAAGTAAAGCTAAAATCATACAATCTGGCCTGATGATAGTTTGTGTAGTATAGGGGTCCGCTAAGAAAGAATTTTTGGAAATTTACGTGTTAAGAGGAAAAGAGGGCTGAACTTTGTATGAAACTTTGGGACGGAGATATACGTTTGTGAAATTGCTTATTAACGAATGTTGCCTATTAATAATAATGAGACATGTCTTTGACATTTTTGTAAAATGCCATACGGACGAATTCGCAGACAATGGCTAGTAGAATATATACTCTTGCCAACTAAACAATAAAACTCATATAAAACGACAGAAAAAAAGACGCAATCGGTTACGTCGGTTAAATCAGTTTCAATCACGTTTTAATGAAATAAAATAAGCTCTTTCAAAATAGGACTTTTGGGGATTTAAGGAGAAACAAAATGATCTTTTCGTTTTTGTATATTACAAAATTTGCATGTTCTTCCAAGAACTAGTTTTTAACAAGTATACGATGGGAAAACGAAAATGATCGCAGCGCACAACGTGGAAAAGAAAACTCGGGATGGCCGAACTGTCATTATCGTCAGTCAGTACCAAAAAGGTTACATGTAATCCCCTTGGTCAATGCAATCGGTGTTTCTGTATTGAATCAAAAATATAAATCACGAAATCTGTTGCGTATAAGTTGTAAATTTAAAAGTTATATTGAATCTAAATTTCTCCTCTTTATTGTAGTTTGAATTTCAAATACAAGGTTGTATAGAGCTTTAAAACAAGATTTAATATTTAATATTTTTTTACTGTAAACAGAAAAAAAACAATTTTAATAATCATGTAAAATAAAAACTAAGCGATAATAATTTAATAATGTAAAATGTTGTGCTGTTATCTGTACATATAGTGGGTAATGTTCTACAGGTACAAAGAAAACAGTATATAAATAGAAAAAATAATGCGTTATTTATATTTGGGAATGTGGTTAGATTTCCGATAGTGATACTAGTTTGTCTGGTAGAGCCATGCTGCATTGCAGCACGAATTGAGCCGGCTCGCCCGGTAAAATACCACCCTCTGACAGAATATCGACGTGAAATAACAACATCTATGGTTGTTGTGTTTCGTTCGGTGACTGAGAATGCCGGTGGCCCATCTCCCCCTTTCCCCTCCTTTTCTTAAAGGCCGACAACGCATCCTTGATTCCCCGGACGTTGCGGATGTCCATGGGCGGCAGTGATCACTTTCCATCAGGTGACTCACTTGCACGTTTGCCCCCTCTTTTATAGAAAAAAAAAGTGAAATGCGACCACTTAATGGTCATGTTAACGATATTAAATTAAAAACTGTATAGTTTCTCGACAGCTTTGGTATTCCAAATAAAAGTTATACATGTAAAAATATAGGAATATATAAATAAAATATATAAAATGTATGAATTACGATTACATAACTTATATACTTTCATCTCACCAAAACCTTAAACAAAATCAATATAAATTAACTATAAATAGAATACATTTTTACAATAGTCAGGTGCTACTTTGCCGAAATCGATCTCAAGTGGTCAATCTGTGTACTTATAATATTTCCTAGCTGTCTTCCGCCCAAAGCGTTAAAGTTGTTGATCGACACGTATCTTCTCAACGAAGCATCCTCAGAAAATTCCAGAGACCAGACTCCAGAGACCGAATAATTTTCGGTACGACTTGTTCGCTCTTTTTCGTTTTTGCTCATGAGCATTAAGAAGCGGTTTTCTTCCAAGCTTTAATTTCTTGTCCTTTTGGGCTATGAGATATTGTTGGAGAGTTTGTGAGAATTCCATGCTGTTAAAACCTCCATTCCCTCAATATTAAGATGATATCACTGATGATAATATCACACATGATAATATCACTTCATGTTAGCTTCGTTCCAAATATTTCTAATGACTTTTTGGCGGAAACGAGAGAAGTGAGATTGTTTTATTTAAATTTTTTATTTTTTATATTTTTGGGAGTTCTAAAGTTTAAAAGTTATTGTGTTTTAAAGTTATGTATATGCGAAAAGAATGGAGTAGATCTAAATAAACGTGTGTACCTGAAGTTCTCGCGCTGTTCCGAGAAGTCCTTTATAACTTCAATAAAGCCTACTATCACTTTACTGGAGGAGTTTTACGATAATGATTCTTTTTATCAATAGGTGACATTGGTAAATGCGCTAATCTGTGCGCCATGCCATAAAGAAAGAAAAAAAAAAGAATGAACAAATATCAATGATGTTGTATTTACAAAAGAGGTAGATGGTTTACATGCGCTCGAAAAATGGCACCCCAAAACTTTACTAATTAGCCAACCTGGACTTGCTCAAAGAATATAAAAAGTAATGTTACAGAAGCAACAATGTCACGCAGTGCCTATTGCTTATCCTAAATTCTAAAATCTTTTAATAATCCAAACGTTTTTTTTACATTAGGTATACACGATCATGTGAAGACGGAGCCACCGACTTTTACATTTTCTAAAAGCAATAATATAAAAATACAACGCAAATTCCGACTTCATTCTATGCATAAAAATAACAAAAAGGCAAAAGAAACAAATTAAATTTATTTGAAAATAATTAGAAATAATAATTGCTACATTTTTATTTAATAATATTCATTTTATATGAAAGTAGTTGTTTCATTTTCATCATTTTCAAATTTATAATAAAAAAATTTTGGCGATCAATATGAATAAATCTGTTCTCATGTATACGATTCAAGAAAAACGAAATTAGAAAAAAAAACAAACATAATTTTTTACTGTCTAAACCCAGGCATCAATCATATTTTTTGAAAATGTCTGTTCTGTGGCATTAATTACCAATATTCTATGTAGTAGTCACGGATTCGCTTAAAATGCAGTAAGAAATTTAAATTGACCAATCACAAAGATATAGAAGCTTTTAGTTTATTTATTAGTTGCAGTTGAAATGCAATTAAGTTTTACATTGCATAGCGACGCAGTGCAATGTATATTTGTCTCACTTTGTAACGCTGTAACCGGGACAATATTTTACTTGGATTAGTACTAACGTGACCTATCTTAGCTCTTTTGTATTATAACATCATTGGCAAATATACTAAAAAGATATTTGATAATAAATGAGAAAACGAACGTTTTTATTTGTCAACTTCAAATATTGTAATTAATATATTCTAATTAATAATGGAAAATATATGTAGATTATGAAAATACTAAAACTTAATTAATTTTTACTTTTATCAATTTTAGTGTATTCTGGTAATAATACTACAACTTTTAGGAAGAAAGTACCTACCAAGGCGACAGAAGTAGACATGAGGTATGGAAATTACGTTTCCCCGCGGCAACTTGCTTTCACGGTCCACTGGGCTGATCATAATAAAAACTCGCGCCGTCGCCTTCACGCGAAGTTTGACCATAAATTCGGTGGCCGCCGCACGCTTTGCAGTAATCGCCTTCACCTACCACTCGCCGACGGCGAAATTCCACTCCCGACCCTAGATCTGACTTTAATATAATAATAAACATCACAAGTATATAACACTACTCTTTTGCAAACTTTTTTCTTTTGTTTTCTTGGGGAGAGCCATAGCCATTAAAATGGTTAGGGCGAATAATGTTTTATGCGATTTTAAACGTGTAACAGTTTTATATCTTTCGTTGTACTGATAATTTGATATCCTTTTAGGTGTTTTTGTTACTACTTTGAATAATAATTTGGTTTACGATAGGATTTTTGTTTGAGTTATGAAATGATTTACATTTGTAGGTACTTACACAATATATTTTACAGAAATACAACATTATTTAATTAAAAATGCGACTGCGATTTCGATTATTTATGTGTATAAACTGAGACCTGACTTTTTGGCGGGAACGGGAGAAGTGATGTTGTTATTTCACTTAGATTTTCTATTTTTTACATTTTTAAGAGTTTTAAAGTACAAAAGTGATAGTATATTGTGTTTTAAAGTTCCGTATAAGTGAAAAGAATGGAGTAGGTCTAAATAAACAAGTGTAGCTGAAGTTTTCGCGCTTTTCCAAGAAGTATTTTATAAATTCAGTAAAGCCTACTATCACTTTACTGGAGGAGTTTTATAGAAAAAAGCTAATTGACTAGTGATTGTGATTCTACTTATTAATACGTGACATTGGTAAATGCGTTAATCTATGTGCCATGCCATAAAGAATGAAAAGAAAATTGAGACCCGTAGAACGCAATACTTATTAGAAACTTTTTTTAATGTTTTTCCAAAGTATTAGGACATTATTTCACTGCACATGCAGACTATCCTTTTTTCTATTTTATTTGAGAGAGAGATCGACTAGTTATTTCGTTCTTTATACTTACCAAAATATCCATCAAATATCTTTCATAAGCTCAAGTTGATACCTCTCATTAACAGGCGTTACGAAATCCGAGAGGGTTAACTTGAAGCACCTACCATCGGCATTTATTAATGGTCAAGTTGAACCCTGCCGCAAAACACCCCAAATTAAAACTGATTGCCTTAACTAAATTATTAAATCTCTGCCATTTGTTTCCCGGATTGTTTCAAGTTTGGAAAATATTTATGTAATTGAATAAAGTTGGATTAAAAATGATTAAGTATAAATTATTTTATTGTAATTTAAAAATAAGAAGGTACACTTTCATTATGAGTATTTTTGTTCTATTTTATTAGAAAACATGTATAAAAGCAATATTTGTATATAAATTTAACAAAATACAATATATTTTAATTCATGTACTTATTTAACTACATTTACTACTATATTCAACTACATTTTAATAACTTTTAATTAATTAATATTCGAGTTCTTTAGATACTTCAAATACTTTATTGTGTAATACAAACTAAACATAAATTAGAGGAAAACCTAGATTCTAAAGACAATTGAAAAAAATTCTTGTCTTAAATTGATTTAGACGAGAATTAAACCTGCGTCCCTCAGATTGGAAGGTAGATGCACAGCCACTGTATTACAAGTTCAATGTTGATGACAGTACAACATTATAATTAATCTTGTTGCTATACATGTATGTTTATATTAATTTCACTTAATTACAATTTCACTAATAAGAGTCTACATAATCTTATACGAATAAACATTAATTTCAATCTTTCCTGTATTAATTTTTCTTGTAATAATGAACGCGTAAAATTGACACTTATTGCTTTTTACCGAATTTATCGCAAAAACCAATTAATCACGTCGCTCCTGTCCAATAAATCCCTTACGGACTTTAATTATTTTCTTATGATTTTAATTTCTGCCCTCGCCGAAATCTTGGATTCGTGAACAACTGTCTCCACTCTGATTTTTTCAACTCTAAGCCAGTGACTTTTATTAATAAAGGCGGGAGATAATTAATACTACTTAAATTTTGTTTAAGGATTTTAAAACTTAATTAGATTTTGAACTTTTATAACAACAGGGCTAAATGAATCCAAATATGTCATTTTGAAATGAAAAATGAAATATTTGATTATATATTTTTTTAACATTCTTACCATTCCGTAAGAGGTATTTCTTACTACTGATACAAGTATATATACTTAAAACATACTAAGATTACAATTTAAAATAAAGGTTATATATTAATGAATATGTAACACGTTTGATCTAGAAGACAGAAGATACTATCATGAGGTCATAAAGCAACACTATGTAAATTAAAAGATTTTGAATTTTGTTTTTAAAAAAAGAAAGATATAATGATGAATCTCATTAGATGATAATCGCATGGCAAGCGATTATTCGAGTATTGGACCCAAAAACCGCGCAATTAGAGTGCCATTTGTCCGTAACAAAAGAACAGTCTTTCCCCTTCCCACGAAATTAGTGATGACTTCAATAAAAATAATTCTTGTCTTTTAGGCAAATTGCATCGCGAAAAGTCCAAGAAAGCCTTTAATTAAGGGTGGCCCACCCCGCCCGTAAACAGGGCTGTGGCCGTCGCCTTTTATTTTTGTTAATTCTCGAGCTCTTTCTTCGCTGCATAAGTTACTTCACCCCTTCACCCCGTGATTCTTTACGCCTTTTTGTCACCGTTTGAGAATTCTTTTGAGAAGACCCTTTCGTCCCATCTGCTACGCCCGTCAATATTAACTCTAAAACGAGTTAAACTTTTTAATATCCGTTAAATTTTGTTACGCCTAATGTAATACCTTTTAAGTGGAGAAAACGTACTCTTTCAAGAAATTTCATTCATAGAAAAGGTCATAAACAATTGCTCGTTACAACATCTATGTTACGTTTTATTCAAATAGAGAAATATAGTATAACATAAACACAGGTAAAATTGTATTTACTGTTTTTATTTTTGTTGTGAATACTGTTTACATTTTGGTTACGTGGGTTTTTTTTTGGAGTTACATCGTACGAGGATATTTGTGTTACACAATGTGTAGTACTTTAATAACAAATGTATTGTATGTTAACAATTTACATAATAAATAACATAAGGTTTTTAACTTACACTTTTGTACCAAATTGTTATTATTCTTCTTCTTTTGTGGCGATCCTGCTGTCTCCATCAGGAATATTTACTGCTAGCGGCTCGCCCCGACTTCGCCCGGGTTGAATACATATTGAATAGCCTATGTCCATCTATAGTAATGTACCTTTCAAATGGTGAAAGAATTATTTAAATAGGCACAGTGGTTCCTGAGATTATACCCTCCACAAAGCCTCCACATATAAACAAACATACGAAATCTGCTCTCTCTCTTTATAATATTAGTATAGATATGGGAATGACGGTAAATAAATATTTTAGCAGATGTCACACTATGTTAGTGTTGGCAACTTCCAAAGAATTGTTATCGATATTGTAGTGAAAATAATCAACATGCTGGTATCAGAAGTAAGTTTTTTCTACGAACCAATTTAAACCGTTCTAAATATTAAATCACGAATATTGCTTTTTTGTAATATGACAACCTACAGTGTCTAATTACCACCACTGGGTATAAATCACCTATCACGAAAAAGAGCTAGTTGTCAATTTAAGCCATTTAGGGTGGCTTCCACCAACTATTTAAACTAATAATTGGTGCGACCGAGATCTCAGTTCCTTAAATCGAGTTTAGATAGTCGGTGCGAGCCGCCCTAAGAGTTTTCAAGCTGCCAAAAAATGTACTGTGGCTGGAGTATATTGTGTTCTATGCTCTGGCTTAACAGTAAGCATCATCTAAAAATAGTAGAACCAGCAGCTTAATGTATCTTCCAAACACCATACCATTATTAATGTATTTACCTACTTTTAATATATACACTTTTTATATCTACATGAACTAATTCATTTGTAATCGCGGTAAACACTGACAACGAAAATAACAATTACAGTTATAAAGTACATCACACATACATATCTTCACGCTGTATTCCTAACGAGTTAATCACAGAATAATAATAGTGAAACTTATAAACATTCGGTAGAATGTACTTACATTAAGTTTTAAATTACAAATGCGTTAAAAAACAATACTATCGAATTTATTCTTAGCTTTGCAAAGATCCCTCGAAACGGAACAATATTTCTTAAGATTCATTAAATTATTCACAAGGGAAAGAAAAAAATAATGTAAATGAGACCGAGATGTTTAAAAAAAGTTGTTTGAAAAACACGAGAGATCGTGATGAGACCACAGTTGTCGGGACACGGAATTTTTAATCTATTTCCCGTAGTCGATTAATATTCAGGACCAGGCCGGTCTGGTTCATCTCCTCCGCCATTATTGAGGTTGCGGACGCCATCTCCTTGGTCGCCTTCACTTTGATTTCTCTGTAGTTAATTACCATCCTTCTGATCATTTATTATTGCTCTTATAACAAGAAACTCTATGAAATTTCGAAATATTTTTAGTCAGTTTTCTTTCTCTTTCCAAATGTATTATTTTATTACACTGCGTTTTTCTATTTGCTTCACAACTTTACATATAAACATTCATAACTTTATGACTTTTTATATTCGAAGTAAACAAAGTAGATGCTAGAGGTAATTATGACAACAATATTACGCTTTGGCAATAAATAGTACTTGGGCTTAGGTCTTCAAATAAGAGTAGGTACAGAATCAATGAGATTTTACAAAACCATCATATTGTATTAATTTCTTATAAATAATAAACACTCTCAATGGCCAACTTTCAGGATCTGCCCTGGAACATTAGCACTAGGACATATTTTAAGTACATTCTATCTCTATATTAGTCTTCTTTCTCTCCCAAATCCACGTTAAGTTAATCATAACACCTAATTTATAACTAATAATAGCTTTATTCTCTACAGGTGAATACTCGAAAACAGAGGTGATTTTAGAAGTATTTTAATTAAATTCAAAAAGCATCTCACGATTTCCTATAAATATATTTATCATAACCGTTAAGTGTACCAAAATCATAACTTCAATATTGAGCTCGACGGTAATTTACATTCGATCATCCATGTACTAACAAACCCAACAATTACACGAATACATCAGGCCCGTTATGCATCCTCAGACGGCAATATTGCCTTAATATATTCAATATCCGGCAAGATGATAATTTACCGAGTCGGGTAGAATCCATTAAGGGTGTTTACTTGACCTACGCTTAGTGCTTACTAAGACAACAGGGGTGACCGCTCCATACTTATGTGTTCCTGGTATTGAGAGACTCCAGGGAATAGAATCCCAAAGGAATTTTACAGTAGATTCGTCCAAAAATACTCTTTATTAGATAGTGACGTAGAGTATAATTATATGACAGCAGTAGAGCCCTTTGAACTACTTAAAACCACAGACAATCTTGCATCCTGTCCTATCTGTTACTAATGTTTGCTACATATGATCTTCCAATTTCGTGTTATTTTTTTTCAGCTCCATTTTTAGCCCATACCTATTGAAAAAAGTTAATCTTTCGACAACACTTAAACCATAGATTTCAAAATCATTACATAGTAATTTTTAATAACCTTGAACCATAAAATAGTATATATAGCGCTTTGAACACGCTTTGAACCCTTCTAATACGTAGTATAAAAAGTTAGTTTCTTTTTCAATATTTTTCCAACTTGTCGAAAGTCAACGTGCGAGATTTGAATTCCAAATTCAAAGCAGAGCTTGTTTTCGATTCACCTTTCTGTTTTACTTCATATTATTTATCTTCTTTCTTTTATTTCGTTATCGGCTGCGTTCACGGCAAAATGTTTGTTTATGCATATGACACTCAAAACTGTCTTTTAGAAAACAAGTTTAGCCGAATATAACTCTACATGTATATTTTATATATACCTATTTTATTATATACATAACCTACATATTGTATAAGAGGCCTTCTAGTAAAAATTTGGAAACAGTCAAATACTACCGAGTATATTGTCCATTTTAATTAGTTCTTAAATAGACTTCAGATATTTTAAATCGAACATTCTCGTTACATATTTCGATCAGTGTGGATACAGATTTATAAGATATGAGGAATTTCGATAATGAAAGCAAGGTACAAATATGGACAAGTTATGGAAGACTTAAAATAATAAATTTAATTGTATCGTTCCTATATTTCACGGTTTCAATTACCAGTCAGGCTAATTAAATAAAACACCACAGACTGTAAGAGTTATAGTCTATAGAAAAAACTAACCGGTCTAAACTGTGTTAATTAAAGTGTTGGAAGCCTACTATTACTAAAGCAAAGTTTAGGATACGCGAACGATGTTATCACCTGGAGTTTTAATTTATTTATGATTTCACTGTCACCAAAACCACAAAAAGTTGTAGCAATCTTATACTTTTGCCGTACGATTTCAAACAAAACTGGAGACTTACTCCAGTTTTGTTTCAGTCTACATTAATACCGACCAGATATAGAAAAATTACAAAAAATACTGTAATGCCGTACGTAACTATCCTGAGAAATAGCACTACAAGTTTTATAGAAATACGTTCATAGTCTAACCTCAAATATTTCAAGAGGAAAATCCAGGATAATCTATAAATATCGCCCTCGACACTTACGACGTACCAAATTCTAAAGTGACAATATACCTTATTGTATCCGAGATGTGAAAAATGTATGCACACCCCTACGGGGCGCCGTGTAATATACGACTGAGTAGGGAGTTATTAAAATTATAAACAAATAAAATTATTCAACCCGCACCCCAAAAGAAGGTTTAAGGCTCGAATTTTGCTACATGTTTGATTTAAGTAAACAGCAATTGTTCTAAATAGATATTATGGTGTTATTTCTCAGTTACTTTTTTTTGTCTGAAACAGTTTTAATGTATTTCATCTCATGTTCTCAATGATTTCTGCATGAAGAAAAGCAAGTTAATTATATTACTTAAGTGGAGAAACAAATTATTATTATTCTTATTACTTACATAATAAAGGTAAGAATTCGAAAAGTGATATAATGTATTCTTCTAAATCATTTGTATTTTTAACCTCTGACGAAAAACAGGGATGTTGTAATTTTGGGGACTACATCTGACTGTCTGTATATTATTTTAAAATCGTACCTTTCGAACGGTTTTTTTTCTAATGTTTTTTTTTTTAGAAATCTTCAAGTTTACATTTTCGAGAAACTTTTTAGCTAAATTTAATGGAAATCGATTGAGATTATATTTTGTGTCAGGGGTTAAATGGTAAAAATAACTAATGTCATTACTCCATTATTTGCTTTCTCCGTGTTTAAAAAGAAATTGCGGGTTCAATAAGGGTTAATATTTAAACATTTAAAAATAAGTCATATCTTTTAAAGATCTTAATAACAATGGTACAATAAAAAAATAGATACCTCAATCAACATAATAATAATCAGAAACAATTTATTTTTAATTTTTTTTGTAGCTCTTCTTTTGTAAAGTACTCGTAATAAAAATTTCGGCGGTGTCAAATAAGAACAATGCAATTTCCTTTCTCTGATCACATGTCGACGTTTTTCATCTATCGATACAGGCTTTAACCCTGTTCCCTTTATTTTATATTAAAGCGATAAACATGTCTATGCGCAAAGTCACGCGTGGCCGCCCTCCCTTAACTTCGGCTTCGACACAGTGAAAAATATACAGTAGGTTCACCTCGAAATCATATTTATAAATTTATAGGTAGGAAAATTCCCACAAATTATAAGTAAATTTATGAATTAAGTTAAACACTTCATTTAAAGACATAAAATCATTTAAAATTACTTAATACTTTGAAAGCAGATGAGGTATTAGTACTGCTCATATTAAAAGTATATTGAAAATATCTAAAAACACGGTAAATTAACGCGATTACCTTTTATTTTCGCTTCAGTTTACTTGAGACCACGGCCGATGCAATTCGGCCGAAACGTCAAGCGCGTTAATTTCCCGTGTTTTTTGATATTTTATAATGCAACGCGAAAGTTTAAAAGTTTATTGTGATTTATTTTTTATATTAAATAACTAATCAATTTGACTTTTATTGCAGCTCTCAATCTTGCACTTCTACTTCTAGGGTTCCTCTCTACTTCCTCAACCGATGGTACTTCAACATTTTTAGTAATAATTTTCCATGGTGTGTCCAAAAACTGGTCTATGGTGTCCTGGTTCTGAACTAATGTAGGACTTAAGTATCTTAATGGTATAGGATTTTCCACCTCATTGATGATATTCCCAGCAATGTGGCGTTTCACACTTGTATCTTCTAACGAATGGAAGCATATTGTCACGAGTCTGCCGTGCAGTTTTAAATAGTATTTGGACATAACCATGCCATAGTTCAGTTCATTAAGTTCATTGTTAACGAAAATACGTAATGCTTGAAAAACTTTAGTAGTATTTGACTGAGGTCTTTGTAGTTTATCTAGTCGTATTTCATCTGGGCAGCAAGAATTAACTACATCTACTAACTCCTTTGTTGTCTATATTTTTGAACAAATATCTCGCTTGTATGATTGTTTGTGCGATTTTTGCAGCTTTTTCTCGTCTCCATATATCTGGAATATTTTATATAGTTCATGTTCATTGGCTGTTGCTAATACTTCTCTTGCAGTTATTTGACTTGGGTCTCTACCAGCATCCATCCTCATGTCCAGATATCCACTTTTGCTGATGGAAAAACCCCTTTCGCCGTTATCTAACTGCATTGAAGAGCATCCAAAATCAAAAAGGATTCCATCAACACAACACTGTTTAATCCCGTTTTCTTTTAGTAAGTTTGGTAATTCGCTAAATTTACCCAACAGTGGAGTAACTCTATTAGGGTATTCTTCAGCAAGCTTCTTAGCTTTGTCAAAAGCTACAGGATCCCTATCTAAAGTTATTATCCTACAGTTAGCTGACTCTAATATCTGTCTAGAATGACCTCCGGCACCAAAAGTCATATCAATGTAGAGCTCATCATCCTGTGGTTTAATATGTTTTATTGCTTCATTCAGCATAACAGGAATGTGGTTGTTGTACTCTACATATTCTGTGGTTAGTTTCCGAACAAGGTAAGCCCGGTTTACACTTCGGAAAGGCCTGAGAATCATTTTTAATCTTTCTTAAATATTTTACTGAAAAACCCTTTATTCTCTTCTTTTAAATAATCAAGTACTTCCTTAGATAATACAATGTTGCACTCTGCAGTGGTTAGACCTGTTGCTGTGGTATTTTTAGCCCTTTTATACTTATTTTCGTAGTAATTATCAGCAATTCGGTTAAGCGAGTTCTACTGCCGATTGCAGTCTTCAGTATCAAAGTTCTGTCTCTCAGAAGTCTCAAATGCTTGTCTGATTTTTTCTCTGATAAATTTGCCCAAGTCTCTTTCGCCTTTAGTATTGTCGCAGGGCCACTTCGCAATTAACTTAGTGAATTTTTTATACTGAGTAGTCATAGCTATCTAGTTTTCATTACATTTTATTGCACAGGTTTTAGAGTAAATTGAAAATTTAGCAAAAAGAACTGCTTGTCAATTGAATCAATAGTTTGACATTATAAAGTATATTGAAATATAATTGTTGAATTATATTGAAGCATTAAAAGATTTTTGACTACTCTTAGCTCTTAGGTACTATATACGCATATTTGAAAGGTAGTGAAACATATCTCTCATTATGAATTTATTTTTAAAGAATAACATAATACTAATAATACTACGGCTATTATTTTTAACTCCTAAACACAATATTATAAACGTTATTTTCGTAGATTGTTTTACACCATTTGAATGTACGAGTAGACATTATCACATTACGCTTACACAAATGTAATATAGCCTGAAGTACATTAAGTGTAACAACTACATGGATTTATTCTGTCTCTAACGTGTCTTCGATATGCAAGTCATGAGAAAACGCTTATCACGGCTTAGATAGCGCTCCTCGAAGATAGATGCGGGATGAATTACGGTCTACGTACAAATATTTTATCGAAACGTTTTTACCATCAATGATTTGCTTGAGTGACTACAAATTATAACTATTATAATTTTTGAGATATATTATATTTTTTTAAATCAATAGCTCGCCTTAAATTTATTTATTGACATACTAATTTATGTTCATGTATAATAAAAGTAAATAAGTATAATTGTATTTGATCAAACCCTTGTGCTGTAATTTTTGCTGGTTATGCATTTTTTCTGTACCCTTTTATGTATTAATACATATATAAAGACATATTTATATGTATGATTGCAGTAAAAAAATTAAGACATAACATACTTTTAGATCTATGGGCATAACAATAAAGGTATCCTTGGCTACAGAACCCATTAAATCGGTTTTATGTAAAACATGAAATGTAACATAATTCATGTACGTAAAATAAATGTAACGATAAATAAAAATTCATCGTTACAAAACTAAAAGATCCAACCTTGTATTAATTATTACCAATATGCTAAGTCAAAAAGGAAGTGAAGATGGAAATGATAATTTATGTCGTCCGATGCAGTGATGGTGCCGATGTTGTGATGGCATCCGAAGCTGTAATAGCATCCGATATTGTGATTGCGTCTAACGTTATGATGGTATCTGATGTTATGATGGCGTCCGATATTGTGATGGTGTTAGATATTGTTTTGGCAATGGTGGAGAAGAGTCTATGAGCAATGTAAAGATGCTTGAACATATATGTACCTACAAACACAGATATGTTTAAGTACAATTGCAGTTTCACGAAATTCTAGACCACTCTGTGTTACCACAAACGCATTACTCGCATTTTTGACCATCATAAATTATGATTCGATTAGCCGGTCAATCTTCGAGGGTGGTAAGCCCTATCGCATCCAACGGGCACTCCAACAATGCCGTTAAAAATGGACTTCGCTTCCATCTGTCAGCTTGGATGAATCACGCCGCTGCACCTTGGAGATGGAAAGAGAGGATTATTCCTTATCGATAAATCATAATATGGTAATACAATTCAAAAAATTTCATGTAAGTACTTGAAAAATCATAATACACACATCTGATATGAAAATTAACGGATACTTATATATTTTTATATTTTAAATTTAATTTAGATTTAAATGTCAATCTTTTTTAGTTTCTTATTTCGTCTTTTTGAAGTCAAAATTCTATGAATTTTTAAGATTTATATTTTGTTTTTATATAAAATTACATCATATTATATATTCACTTATTTAGTTATAACAACAAAACGTCGATCGAAATTGATTGCAAAGAAAACTGTTAGTGTGGTTATTCATGTCATTCATTTTATGTACCTTTCGAAATTCTATTACAACTTTATAGAACGTAAAGAACTCAACCTGTTTCGATCGATTTTAACCTAACCATCTTTTTGTTAACATCACTGCAATTAAAAACCAAATGCCGTATCCTCCTTCTCTTTCGTGGACTAAAAATAAACACGGATCCGTATTCCATGTTTTCCTTTAATTAGCATATCACTGTTGTCTTGTGCTCCGTTCGTTACATCATTTCCATATGGAAAAATGATACAGATCTCGTACAAGCGCCCTCGAAATATGTTCTGCATGGATGTCGCAAGAAACCCCCGCTAAAATTATACGCGTGTGGAACGCATTAATTTGCCATATTAATTTAGTCGTAAAACTCTGCTCGCGACAAGCCGCTCGGGAATTGTTGAAGTTGCTCGTCCCCAGCGGCCGCTTGTTCACACAATCGTTGGAGGTAACAGAAGATTTTATGGGTTCGCTGCTATTGAAGGAAATGCCTGAAATGAAGCAGGTTACGTTATTGCTAATAACACTGTTGCAAAGTCCTTTCATGTAAGAAGCACTTTGTTTTGCTTTAATCATACATATTATACTATTAACTTTTTCTAAATTATGACTTTCATTGATAAGGGCAATATTTTATAAAAAAAAGAATACTTTATGTTGTAACTGTTGTCTTTATCTCAAATATTATTTTCGGCGTATGCCCTTAGCAAAATATTTAAAAAATTGTAATACTGAATACTTCGTAATTTACTTGTGCGCCTTGTACAAAATAATAAATTCAACACAATGAAATGAAAAGTTTATAAATGTAATTACACGTGCTAAGAGCAACATAAGGAAGAAGAGCATACGAGTTTATGAGCGCGATTCGTTACGACAATTGAGCACGTGGGAGGGTCCCGTCTAATGAAAACACCTCTCGTAACGTTCTATATGCAATAAGAAGGTAGTCGAGGAGAAGATCTTGTTAAATTCTTATAATATATTATATTGATCAAATAAAATATTTTCCTGTTAATAAGTATTTATGTTTATGAAACGTTTAAGATGCCATTCACTGTCAGGATGCAATAAAACATAAAGTACTCCAGGCAAATCACACAAATCGTGTGACCCTAAACTAAGCACTAGGCTTGTAGGTACTATGGGTACCATACAACGAAGCTGGAGGAGCTCCAAGTAACACCCAGACTCCAATCCAATTTAGAAAAGTTCGTTTCCGAAATGGACTTAACCGGCAGGTTATTACCTAAAAATTTGCAGACAACGACAGCCACGGGATCACTGCGCGTCCGGTGATTAATTGTAATAAAAATTAGTATCATGTATGACGATTGCGTATCTATTATTCTACGACCGTAAAATGCATTTATCGCGGTAGATTTAACGCCACTATACAAATTACATTACATAAATTCTTGTTTTGACAGCAGATATCGCGCGATATTGGCTGTCGATGCAGTCTACAAGTTACATAATAAGGGTGCCGGAATCGAACCCGAGACCCCGACTTGGAACGTAGATGCTCAACCACCGCGCCAACAGACCAGTCAATGAGGCTCAAAATAAAGGGCAAAAGAATAAAAGTAATTCGATAATAATCTGTGTATTAATTAGTGAAAAGAAAACTTTGCACCCCTTAAGTATATTGCGCGCACGGAGGATTGTCCGATTTGGCATAGTTAAAGTTATGGAGAAGGAGTGCAGAAAGCTAAAATTTATACATAATATGTGTTACAAATACATTAAATTAAATTAAATATAACATTAATAGTTGTACTGTTAATGTGTCAATGTAATCAAACCTCGGATCAAGAATAATAGCACAGAACAGAGATTATCCCCTAAATATTTTAAAATGTTGCCAATAAATAATGATTAATAATTACTGACAGGTTGGCTGAATGATTTTCGAGCTATGGAATTTGAGTGATTTGTGAGCTGTGAGCTGTTTCAAGTCTGTGAGGTGTATGTTAATAGAAAATAGCGTTTGTTTCACAGATGAAGCACTAATAGATATCGCTTTTTAAACATTACATACTGTTAGACTAAAAGAAGTGGCGTAAGCCTATAATAGAAAGAAAGGGGAATACACATTATTTCGTCTCTATCGGTATGCTCAACGTTTTAAGATCACAAGCTGTTGCATTTGACAGACATAAGAACCAAACAAGTCTTTGTCATTTAGAACTTTTAAGTTTTTTAATTATTTTCGAACTTTACAATGAAAAAATAATATTAAAATTTTTGTAAATATAATATGTGGGATACTCTAGTTTGTCTGCGAGATCAGAATTCAGTATTCTAGACTGCAAAGGTCAGTTTTACGAAGACAGGTTGTCAAAGTGAGAAAAACTAGAGTGCATGGACGTGAAAACGACCATGCAATGGTAGCCACATCAACGCAATATCTATTAGCAGTAGATCTGTGGTTTATTTTACATTTGTGGTTGAATTTTAACAACTGGGCAACCGCTAGTATCAATAAAACGTTCAGTATTAGTACCAAAATGGCACATTTACTTGAAAAATATTTCTTGTTACTCTTTATGTTTAATCTTGATATCAATTCATAAATTAATCCAAATGTTTGTTTGAATGTAGGTCTAAATGGGTGAGGTATATGAATACATTTAATGTAACAAGAGAACGTCGACAATATCGAGAGCAAACAATTAGAGGCAAGTTAGGGAGGCAGGGGCGCCGATTAAGTTATACTACGCCATACACATGCGGGTTAAGGTGCCCTGACTCAGGAAGATTAAGATTCATCGAAAGACCCTTACACGGAAGCAAACATTGTATTACCAACCGGTGTCTTACCGATGTTTGCTAAAGGTACGTGTAGCTTGATGTTAATTTAGTATTCACCCTTGTGAAGAACGTCGTGCCTAATATTAATATTTCGCTAAAATCAAGGACTATTTCTAACAGAGAATGTGAAGGATTTATGTATTATTGAACTCGTCTAAGTAATGGTTGTGACAATGAATGCCAGTGCTTTGTTGCGGATTTTTCAAAAAAAGATGGGACATCGCTAAGGATCAGCCTTTATTCGCCTATCATAGTCATGAAAATACAAAGTTTTTATTAAATCCTTTATTATATCTATATGAAGTTTAAATTGTTACCTTTACATTTATCTTAAATTGGTAAGGAAAAAAATAGCAAGTTACATAAAATATTTGTTGAATTTTTACTGTTTTAGACGATTTTTCTATCTTTCATTTTAAAAAACATCTGTTAGGCACTTTATGCTCCACAATACTTTTTTGTTTCTCGAATATTAGAATGAATAAACTTATAAACTAATATTTATTTGTTTCGGTGCGTTGAGCGCTTCTATGTGAAATGCGTGAAATGAAACAAAACAGCTTGTCCGCGAGTCGGTCAGACTTACCATATACGACGCGTTTCCAACTTGTCTTGACCTTACTTGTGTCGCTTAATTGTATTTCAAATATTTCTCTTTTTCTAGGACTATTCCATTAAGTATTATTTTATGTGTTTTGTGTATTTCATCGCAAAATAATGGCTAGAAATCAGGGCAATATTTGTAAAAGTGGTTAAAAACTAAAAGTGATACTTGAGCTGAAGGGTACTGCTGGGGTACTGACGCCATAATCGAACTCGGTCGAAAACACTAAGTCTTAGATTATGATAAAAGACTTTAAAACTTGCGCGTTGCATTATAAGATATTTAAAACGGGAAATTTAACGCGATTACCTTTAAAAAGGTAAAAAAACGAGACGCTGCTACTGGATGGTCTAGTGACGATTTAGTCAGTGAAAGCGCAGAGAAATAACAAAAGCAATTGTTTCAAACACTTTAGTGCACTTTTTCTTTTTCCTGTTTTATCTACTTAATAAAAAGATTTTTTTTAAAGTTGTCATTTTTATATTGAGTATAAAGTGTAAATATTAAGAAAAAAATAATGTATTATGAATTGGCCGATGGGCCAAAAAACTTCCTTTAGAATTTATTGTTAAGCAAGTGGATACATTTAGAAAAACAGATGGAACCCTGAAGATAAAAGGATCTTGAAAATAGAAACGTAGAACTGATTAGAATGATCCTGTTTGTACCTGCGTATTTATACTGACCTATAAAACACATTGTAATCAAAATGTTATGCGAGATGATGTTGATAAAGCAGACCCTGTCCCCTCAATGACATAAATTTTTTCGAACCTTTACATTTCATGTTGAATAACTTGTAATGAGTTTTGAATTATATGTACTAATATACTATGTAATATTGTATTTGCATTCGTAAAATTGTCTGTAGCTTCTTATAAATAATTATCACAATCTTACTTTTTTTCAATTGTTATGTCTACATTCACGTGAACTCATACTTAAATCGTTAATATTCGAAATAATTTGTCAATATTAGATTGATTTTTTCAGTAAATATATTTCGAGTTCACTTGTTACAGCTCAAATGATTTCTAACAGAGGACACATTAATCAAATACGTGTAGTATGCAATATTGCTTCTCCCAGTTTTCTTGCGACTACTAATTTGCGGTTACAAACAAGGGGACGGCCAGATCCTGCGTTAATGGTCCCGCTCCGCCTCCAGGCTGTCCACGCGGCTTGACCACCGCCAAGGGAGTGCTGCACTATTAAAGTGCTAAGAGGACATTAGTTTACCCTCTTGGGTGCTGTCATCTGAATAATTTAACCACTTAATTGTGCATGGTTTTTGTCGTTAACTTATAGGAGGATAGGTTACTTAATTTAGCGGGAAATCTATATTTCTTCATCTTATTATAATTAATATATTCATCACAACATTGAAACGTTTAATTTATTACTTTTATTTTATTAAAGAAAGATATTTCTTACGGTTTGTATATTTCTTTTATTTACAGATATTTACAAAATTTCAAATTGGATTAATAGATGCATACATGTTTTATGGTATGTGTATTACAACTGTACATGCGATTATGATTTTTTTAAAAGGTATAAGTAACAGAGAAATTCCAAATGAAAAGAGATACAAAGATGTCCAGAACAGAACTAGAGATTATGGCCTTCTGCAATTGTTAGCGAATTCATCCACGTGGAATTAAAAAAAGTAGCCTATGTCCTTCTCCAGGACTTAATGTATCTCTATTCTAAATTTCAGCTAAATCGGTCCAGTGGTTTAGGTGTGAAAACGTAACATAGTAACGACAGAGTCACTTTCGCATTTATAGTATTAGTATGGATTACTTATATTTGTAACGCATGCATAGCAATAAGTTAGGATTTCCTTCAAAAAAGTAATAACTTAAAGGGCAGCGGGTCTATGATAAGCAAGTTAATCCGAAAGATAAATAGCGGTCGTATGATCATTGTGCCGAATGTCCAATAGGAAGGGGCAGTGACTGATGTGTTTCTTTTGTCTCGCTCCAGCCGCCCTACCGCGTCGAGACAATGTAAGAACCGACTTTAACACGTCAGCATTCGACAGTGTCCAAGGAGTATTTGGAACATAGACTTAAAAATCCACTAGATAGTGATAGAAGTAGTTTTTAAATTTGGCGTCTTAATTTTTTTTACACAAGTTATTTTTTATAATCTCCTTCTATTTTGAAGTAAACTAAATATGACGTTCAAAAGTATCTTGTAATTGGGTTTACTTGAATTTTACTTGACCTTGACTTTGTCTCTTTATGATGTAACATACGAGTATGCGGTGTACAACATTGTTTTATTGTAAAAAGTTATTAAATTACAGTTGATAGGACAATAATCAAGTTTTTAAATATGAAATCTAACAGATAGATTGCTAAAATTGCTAAAATTATTGTATCTGCTATTAATTCGTAGAGCTACTACACTAAGACAAAACAAAAATTGGTCATTTATAACATTTTAAATTCTTAAACTTAATTTCTAGAGTGAACCTAAGACTCTCGTTATGCTCTCTTTTAAATTTTAGATAAAATTTTATCTAAAATTTAAAATTTTCTGAATTCCCTTTCCCTGAAATATTGAAATTTCAAAATTCTGGTTCTAATCTCTTTCCCTCTATATCTATAATTAATATTTTAAAATATTAATGTATGCAACATAACATGTGGGTTAAGATGTCACTAAACCAAATTCAAGTATGCACCATATGTTACACAGTTTCTATGAAAAAAAAGTGTGTGTGTCAGCTCCGACGCACAACTGGAGTTTACTGCTTTTTTTCCATATTTTACATACTTTCATTCACTTCACTGTATACAATAATATTAAATATCAATATTAATAGATATTAAAAAAAAATGTGGAGCGACCGAGTCGAGATTTGTACTCACAACATAATAATGATTCTCGAAAGAGTGAAAGTGAGTGAAAGAGTGAGTATTTATCAATTGAACCAAACACACGTTGATGTAACATGTAAAAATTTTGTATTTAAAGCGCTATGAGCAACAATACACGACGTCTACGTAACATTACATTTCCGTAATGTTACGTAGATTTCAGTAGAGTAAGATTTCATCCCAAAGGTGTGTGAAAGACCTTAGCTTCAATACAAGAGACAATTATAATTTCAAAATTCAAGAGGAATAAGTGACACACATATATTTAGCAACACTCCTCAGCGATCACTGTCAAATCGGATAGGAGTGAAAGAGAAGGAAAAAGTTAAAGGTGCGCAAGGTACGTTGCGCAGAAAACGTAATGCTTCTATTTAACGCTTGTATAAATTTTACTCCTCATAAAATTTCCATACCGGGGGCCTTATATGAAAATCGATTCTTAAGGAGTATATTCCAATATGTGTTACAGCAGCCTTTCCCAAAGTGGGCGATAACGCCCCCTTGTGGGCACTGCAGGCCTAAAGGGGGGCGGTAAGAGACCCAGAAAAAAACGGGGGCGTTGTGTAGAGGCCTGGGGGGTGATTTATAATTTCATTTAGCTAGGAGGCATCTTAGACAACGACTGCATGAGCTCTCGACTCTCAACTACAACTTGTGAACATCAACTAATATTAATTAAAAGATTGCTCAAACTCGGTTCGATATTTCTCTCCGTGTAGTTCATATATCTGCCCTGTTTTATTGAATATACAAAATAAAAATAATGTCAATCGGTTGTTCCGTTTCGAAATGAAAATAGACACAAACAAATAAAAAGGAACAGACACACTTTCGCATTTTAATAGCTATTAGTACTCCCAGATAGGTAATTTTCGTAGATAATAGACCGCAGGCAATCATGTTTTAACAGGTTTTTGTTAAATAACCCGAATTGTGCATTCCTGTATCAATCGGCTGGTTCATAGAATACTTGTTCTGATTTGTTGAGTACGATTGAGCGTCGAATGAGATAAACGAGTTTATGCATGTTTGTTTTATTCCTGTCGGTGCGTGCTGCTTATGCAATCCTATATAAACAACGTAATATTTATTTTATTTTCATTTGCGGTTTCGCGCGCACTAGATGAACAGTACTTAAGTTCAACACTTACTTACGTATTTCTCAAAACAAAACAATGTCGGAAGTAAAAAAGAAAAGACGGCAATACTGTGCGGAATATATTAAATTTGGATTCATTGAAAATCCGACAAACCCATCGTCGCCTTTGTGTCTTCTATTTTTAAAAACATTTTCGAATGAAGCAATGAAGCCTTCAAGACTGCAAGATCATTTGAACAAAATGCATCCAGATAAGAAAGACAAGAATGTAGCATATTTTCAAGACCTAGAGAAGAAGCATAATACTCAGCCAAGTGTAGCAAAACTATTTTCGGCGGCTGCTAAGCAAGATGACGACGGACTTCGAGCTTCGTACAATATCTCTTTGTTAATTGCTCAAAAAGGCAAACCACGTAATATCGGAGAAGAGTTAATTTTGCCAGCAATAAAGGAAGTAATAACTACTGTGCTTCATAAACCAGCCGCAGATATTATACGAAAAATTTCTTTGAGTAATAATTCTGTGCAAAGACGAATTGATGAAATGGCTGAAAACATTAAAGGATCATTGTGTGATCACCTGAGGACAAGTCAGTTCTCAATTCAGCTCGATGAGTCCACTTTACCAACTAATGAAGCATTGTTGCTGTCTTACGTGAGGTTTTTTAACGATGAGAAAATATGTGAAGAACTTTGCTAGAAATTTAGAGACCGATACAAAAGGCGAAACCATATTCAATACATTGGAAAAGTTTTGTGATGAGAAAGAGATTCCCTTAAAAAATATTATATCAGTTGCTACGGATGGCGCTCCGGCTATGACAGGGTGCCATAAAGGCTTCATAACGTACTTAAAAAAAATAATTCCAGATGTCCTTGCTGTACATTGCGTTATTCATAGACAACATTTGGTTGCTACAAACTTAAGTGAACGACTATTTCAATCACTGCAATATGTCATCAAAGCAGTCAATAAAATCCGCAACAGCTCTTTGAATGATAGATTATTTCATCAGCTTTGTGTTACTAATGACGAGGATTTCAACCGTTTGTTGTTTCATACTGAAGTTCGTTGGTTATCAAGAGGCAATTGTCTGACTCGATTTTACAACCTGTTTGACTCTGTTATAGAGTTCTAGGAAACTAAAGATACAGAATTGCACAACAAGCTCATTACATTAAAGAATGATATAGCTTACATGACAGACCAGTATAAATTGTTCAACGACATGAATCTCCAACTGCAAGGCGATGAACTAAATTTAATTAAAACAAAAAACGTCGTTGCTGCTTTCGCAGCCAAACTGCTTCTACACAAAAAGAATATGGGCAGACGTGAGTTTCACAATTTTCCGAATTTATCAGTATTATGCAGTAACGACGAATTGTTTGCTTACTGCCAACATTTGGAAAACCTCCACATTGACTTCACCGAACGATACCAGGACATTTTGAACTTGGAAATACCAGACTGGGTGTTGGATCCGTTTTCAAATGTCAACACAGCAATGTCACCTCAGCTGGAAGAAGAACTTATAGAATTGACAACAAACGAAGAAATAAAAATCAAGTTCAAAAATGGTTACCAAGAATTTTGGCTACAAAAACCGATCCCGCAATTGTACCCTGGATTGTGGTCAATCGTTCAGCGATTCTTGATAGCATTCCCATCGTCATATTTGTGTGAACGTGGATTTAGTGCTGTGGCAACACTGCTTACTAAAAAGAGAAATCGTTTGCTTGTTACCAAACGTGGCGACTTGCGACTGTTCTTGAGTAAATTGGAACCTGATATTAACAAACTTATTAACTTATTAAACAGCATCAGACTCATCCTTCACATTAGATTTCATATAAGGATCGATTATATTTGTTTTATTTTGAATAAAAGATACTCTGTTTGAATACTATAAAGTTGCGTTTTAATAATCATTCTCATTGGCAGGTGTAGCCCGTAAGAGTTAACTTGAGCCCTGAGCGCCGTTGTGTATTACCTACTGCGCTCAGGTTTTAAGTTAACTCTTGCGGGTTATAGTAAAAGTCTCGTTTGGAATTAATGTTTAATCTCCGCTAATATAGCTCACAATAAATAATTAATTTAATTTGAAGTTATAGTGGTTTTTCAGTCGGTGAAAAAATGGGGGCGCTAAAAAATAATTTATTCTCAAAGTGGGCAGTAGACAAAATAAGTTTGGGAACCCCTGTGTTACAGGAATGATTTTATAAAAGTTTCGTTTTTTCTTCTATGGTACGGAACCCAAAAAGAGATAATCTAGAGTCGTACACTTATTTACTCGTGAATGCAATATACAACATGCTAATGCATGTTGTATAAAATATAAGCTTACCAGCATTGATTTTATAATTCCAGAAAGCTTGCTCCGTACAACGTCATGAGGCAATTAAAATCAAATAAAATGTAGATGTGCGGATGCTGTTTTCTAACGAAATGGCGGACAATCGTCTTATCTTATCTGATAATAAATGTGTCATATGTACAGGTGAGTCAACTCATCTGATTTGACTTGCTGTTGCTGTATGGAACTTGGCATCAGAAGTTATTTATAAAGTCTACGGTTACGAGTAACATAACTGTCTATTACGTTTTAATGTTGTAAATATTTCAAGAAAGCCATCTCTTAACTGCTTTATGGTTAGTTCACTAAAATCCTACAAAGTCTAGTATTTTATAATGACAACTTGAGAAATCTAGAAAAAGAAATACCTTAAACTTTAATTAAATTAAAACATTATTACAATTTTTGACGCTTCTATGCGAAATAGAACTCTACACACGGAAACCGTGGACAAACGTCTGAATTCTGAATGTCCAGCACATTAACTACAGACCGGTGCGGGGCGAACTACCAATCGGGGGTGGCTTTATTTAAAATGACCATCTATTGTGTTCAATATAGCGATAAATACTGGTACTACGTAAGATTTGTGATCATCTGTGTTATATTTCTTTGATATTATCCCATTCCCACCTGGATGCCACAAAAAGAGGTGTAAATTTATATATATACATTTACACCCCTTTTTGTTTCAAATAGTTCGGAAATTTCAAGTAAAATATTCTGCTTGGAATCAAAAACATATAATAAGAAAATTTAATATTAAAAAAATACAAGACATCTTTCATAAAAGAACAAAAAAAAAGTGAAAAGAAGAGTGATCTATGGTGTGTGTAGATATATGTGGCTACCTTTAAATTATAAGTAACGATATAATAACAAAAATACCGTATATCAATTGACTTATGCTAGATGTCATTGTCCTATACATTCAAATTTCACTGGTGAGTCATATCTTCTATCAATTTATTAATAGCATAGTATACGTCGTTAACATATGATTAAATTTTTTACGTGGTATAAATATCAGTGAAGTTACGTTGATTATTGTTGAGTATTGCTTGGAATTAGGATTTTACGGGGGATCTTCAAAGATTTTCCATGTTTTTCATTAAAATTTTGTTATTTTCTTTCAAAATACATCGTCCTCCTTTTTTAACTTGCTTTCTTTTTCTTTTTTCTTTTTCTTTTCCTCTTTTTTTTCTTTCTTTATGGCATGACGCACAGTTTAGCGCATTTGCCAATGTCACGTATTAATAAGTAGAATCACAAGTAAATTAGTTTTTTGTTATCGTAAAACTCCTCCAATAAAGTGATAGTAGGTTTTACTGAAGTTTTATAGGAGTTCTTGGAAGAGCGCGAGAACTTCAGCTACACATGTTTATTTATCATACTCCATTGTTTTCACTTATACAGAACTTTAAAACACAATATATTATCACTTTTGTACTTTAAAACTCCTAAAAATGTAAAAAATAGAAAATCTAAATAAAATGACAACCTCACTTCTCCCGTTCCCGCCAAAAAGTCCTTCTTTTCCTCTTTTAAAACTCCATTCTATTCCTCAAAAAAAAAAAACAATTTTAGTATCTAACTTGCCAGTTCTACATTTTATTCTTCTGACTAAACCTCTATGCACATAAAAAAATTAGAATAGGTGAAAAAATGATACAGCGTGTATTTACATAATGAATAAGAGATCATTAGACTTTTTGGCGGGAACGGGAGAAGTGAGGTTGTCATATTATTTAGATTTTCTATTTTTTACATTTTTGGGGTTTTAAAGTACAAAAGTGATAGTATATTGTGTTTTAAAGGTCTGTGTACGTGAATAGAATGGAGTAGGTCCAAATAAACATGTGTAGCTGAAGTTCTCGTGCTCTTTCAAGAAGTCCTATAAAACTTCAGTAAAGTCTACTATCACTTTACTGGAGGAGTTTTATGATAACAATTCTACTTTTATTAAATGTTATTATGCATTAATACATGACATTGGCAAATACGCTAATTTGTGCTCCATGCTATGAAGAAACAAAAAAAAGAGATGTTTAGTTATTTTTTAATTTGCACAAATAAACACAGTTTTCATTAGAAAGAATATTTATAATTGACAAATATCTTTCAAATGCAATATTTAAAGTAATCATTATTGACATTTGTGTTGTTTTACCTATGAGCTAAATACATAATACCTATTAAGTATTTAAAGTCGACTGTTGTAAAAAATACTTACCAAAACTCTACAACCGAAGTTTTTGCGAGTCTTGCTACATTTCTGTAGTCTGTTTCTTTTTAACTTAAAATACTTTAAACTGTACACTACAAATATTAAATACATTTACAGCAAGTATGCTGTACAAATTGACTACAAATTAGTACAAATAAATATTGAGTACAAATACACTACAAATTATGTAATAAAAGTAAACACCTACTTATTAGTTTACCAAACAAATTAAAAAACACACTAGGCATTACAGTTTTGACAACACAACTTTCAGTAAGAGCTCAGTAAAGTTTATAGAAAAATCCCCTTGTTTTATTTCTTTGGGCAGTTTCCAGCTTATCGACAAATCTACTAGACAAACACAAGTTCAGAGGATTCCGTGAGATTTGCGAACAACGCACCAAGCTATCGGATAAATTGACCGGTAATAATAAAATGTAAGGGGTAAGAATGTAGATGGCTATTTAGATAATTGTTAGCTGCGTCCGCACTAACCAGTGTATCGGAAAAGTCTACTGATAGTGGGTGGTTTTATAGCCACCGTCCGAGGTGGTCATTTATGGGAAAACTATCATCAAACTGCAGTCAGTGGGATTTTCTTCAATTTTTTTTGCGCTTTCATTTTTCTCTAATTTTATTGTCTACAGAATATTTCTCAAAATTAATTAGTGATGTCTTTATTTCAATAGGCTTTAAATCCTCGTTAATTCTCCCAAATATAAATAAATTTATTTCTTAAGAATATGTAATGGTCACGGATATACGAATTATTCACTTCATTTCTGATGTACATAAACTTTCATGTAAAAAAAATGAGCCGTCACGGAACGCCCGGCAGATGTGAAACATTGAAACTATTTTATACAGGAAATATATATGAAAGAATGGTTTATTAAAGAAAATAAATATGGTATAATCAAAAAATATATCACATAATAACAAAATATTCAGATTTTTTTAAAGAAAAAAAAATTCTTTATTTAAGAAACACAGGCAACGTGTTCTGAAGTGAATAACAACACTGCATACGCTATAGATATACGAGCTTAGTACAAGAACGAGGCGACGGGTCGCCACGTCGCCATGCCAACAGCTGGTTTGACCCACCGCATAAGATGTTTTACATCAAATAATAATATAATAAAAAAAATGTCCAACGTGTCGGCTGCTTATCTTTCCGTTAAGACCATTAAAGTTGACCAAAGAATATAACTTATTATATTATGAGAATAATATTTGTAAGCCCAAATACTTATTGCTAGAAGAGGCATGAAAGTAATTTTTTATGCCTTAATTCTTCGTGATAAGATAAGATCGTGAAGTTATCTAAGGTATTTCAAATAGAAAATGTCACTCAATGTCAAAAATAATGTTGAGTGGTTTTAAAAGTTTATGAAAATAAAAAAAGATTTTTACTTTTCAACTGTTTCAAAATCAAAGCATGCACGGCACGGAATGTTATTTTCTGTTGTAATATTTTTGATGCAAGAACAAACTGGAGCTGTTTGCATTTCCCTTTTTTCCTTTATGTATGTACAAATAACAGAGCAGGTGACGAATGCAATGGCACGCGATTTTTCACATTTACTCTTTTTACATAAACCATTTTTTCATAAAACCTATACCTGTTCTTTAACTACGCTTTGTATACTTTGCTTTTCATCAATCATTCTTTATAAAAGCTTTCTAATGCAAGACCGAGAAACGAAACAATGCATTACGAAGTAACACGAAAAATTTCGATAAAATGTATATGAAAGGATTCAGCAGTACCGGTCCTGAAAGGAATATTTTATGCGCCAGTGAACATATTAGGACCCCGGTGGTCGAAACACCGTCCGAATTATAACGGTCAACTGACCACCTCAGAAGTAAACCGTTATAATCAGAACGACAAACATTCGGAGCGTCCTCTAAAGATAAATCATCTTCCGTCATGGCTCTTTACTACTCTATTGTCTCTTATCACCCGCTTTTGTCTTGTCTCTGTTCTTATCTTTATTTATTTATAGTTACAGTTACAGTTGAAACTAAAATTAAGTATTAGTTTTCGTTTAACTGAAAATCGTGTGTATTTTTGTGATAATGTATTAAAATTTAAAAGACGAATACCATTAATCTAATAGTGTAGTTGCTAGACTGTTAGACAGTATTTTACTGTTTTTTTCACTAAATTTATCTAGTTTGTCTTGGTCTGCTTTTTGTCGCAAAATAAAAAAATCACCTTTCATTCCAGACTAAACGATTGTTTGGATAATTTTTATTTCTGCAATGCAAACTTCAAGTAACCTTTACATAGCCATTCTGTAAATATTAAATATTCCTTTTTATTTTAAGAAAGCTTACTATCACTTTACTGAAGGAGTTTTATGATAACGATTCTACTTATTAAAATATAATACTTGACATTGGCAAATGCGCTAATCTGTGCGCCATGCCCTGAAGTAATAAAGAAGAAAGGTATACAGTAACCTCCTCGAATCAAATAGTCGCACGAGATTGTCGCCAAAGAGTTTATTTATATTATAAGTTTGTTTGACGTAGCCAGCCAGCCATGGCGAAACCTGTGATTACAGAGGTATAGTCTTTGACAAAGAAGCTTAATAACGTTCAAACTTAAAAATTAAATGAATTACGCTTCAATTTCGACCACTGCATGGACGAACAATAGTCTAGATAAATCCATAATAGTTGTACATTACTAGTTTGTATGTTAAGCACAAAAAATATGCATGTTTCGCGACTCATACTGTCCCAATTTTAAATCAACCATATACCCATATAACTATAAACTAATACAATTCCAAGTCCTGTTCAAGACGTGACTGACATGGCCCCCGTTCAAGTTCGATGTTTAGCAGCACCTGTGACGGCTATCTACTCATAATATTCGGCTTAGCGCCCGCACCACATGCATAAGCGTTTTATATTGAACGACTTGAACTTTGAGGGGTAAATGCATGTGATCAACGTGTAGAATACAAAAGTCAAATAAAGAGTTTTAAAAGAAAAGAAGAAACAAAATACGTCCAAATATTATAGTTCAGACATTTAAATAATCAATTGTTTTTCAAAAACATTACAGTCGGTTAAAAATTATATCATGCCTGGCAGTACTACCACGATTAAGATGAATTTAACGAAACGACACCTCGTCCATTTTCTAAAACCTATCAAACATTTTAAGCTACAGAATACGCCAAAAGATCCGACATACATAATATATATATGTGCAACCGAAACATTACCCTATTTCTGAGGAAGTTGAGTAAAAAGTATGTTGGAACTCCTTTCATGCTGGTCTGAGGGTCAAAAAAATACAGAACTTGCAAGATACTTTACCAAGTTGCCAAGGCATTCTAATTTGTATAGTGATAAGCCAGTAAACTGTCAATACCGCGTTTTACAATCTGTAAACCCAAAACATATTGCTGAAAATGATGTTTAATATTGTTGCGTCTCTTTACGCTCTATTAGCCTCGAAAAGAAAAGGGCGTGAAGATATGTATGTATATAAGCTTTAAACTTTAAACAATTCTACCATCGGTTCAAATAATAAAACCCATACTGAGAAGTATCGGTAACGGTCAGGTATAACTGACAAATAAATGCGCACTACGAAAACATCTGTACTACGTAATATTACAACCGAAGAAAAAAATTGAGATAAATACAAAATTATGATGTTAAATCATTATGAAATAGATAAATGAAAACGTTATAAAAATATTGAAAGCCATAGAAAGGGATATTATAAAAATGTGAATATTATATACCCACACAATTATCTATTAAAACATTGTCGTAGCAAAATAAAACATTAATGTTACAATAAATAAATATTATCGCAACAATCCAAAGACAAAACCCTACAAGTAATAAAAACAATGAAACAAAACACGGGAGCAGTCCAAAGCGGGCCTAAGCACACGTGATGATGCATGGAGCCGTTGAAATAATATTATCGTTACCGAGTACTTATACTCCAAGGAAAATCAACATAAAGTGAATAAAAGAAAATTATGAATCGCACAGAAATAAATTACCCAGTGTTGGCGGCAAAATAACATCACATTTGAATGCTTTTTATGCTTTATGGTGCCGTAACTATATGAAATAAGTCCCGCTACCGCTTTATGATCGGAGCACGTATGCGGTATAATTTTTGTGTTGTTTATATGAATTTGTAAACACATTATGAATAGCGAAGTTTTAAACTTTATTCATGTTTAAGTTATAATTAATAACATAATAACTTAAAAGAAGAAATCTTACATTAACATTATCTTTGTGGGAATTCTTTATTAAATACATATATTAATACTTTTTTAATGTACAATTTAGTATGATTATATTGTGTTTATTTTAAAATTATATTTTGATTTTCAAATTCTAATCAAACTGTTGTTTATTGTTGAATTTTAAATAAATCAAATGTTGTTTGATACTTTTATTTTAATGGATAAAATATACCAGGCCACCATAAACCTACTGTCACTAAAAAGGTGCGGCATAAATTTCCAATAATTACATTATCGGAAAAAATTGTAGCGCCACCTCACTGCCTACAAATTTTTCTTCGTACCCACCTCGGAAGCCCATAATTCCTAATGACATGCAATAACCGTACCCCCAATTTTAGACATAAACCCGCCATAACAATATCGACATCAGCGAAATTTTTCCTTCGGTATTTTTTATTTGAGAATAAGTAACAATTTTCGCCGTAATCAAAATTTTGCTAGAGATGGGGCGGACGGGTCGGGAGTGTTTATCGGCCACTCAATTTGATTTTTACCACCGCAGTGATTCCACTCCTTCCGTCGAATGTTAGAATGTATGTAAGGAATATCAATGATATTGCCATATTTTAACGTGTAGTGGATGCGCGCCCCTTAGATTATTTGCTTTATTAATTCTGTTAAACAGGTGGAATGGTTTCTGTAAACAAACTCCATTATATTTGAATATGGATTTACGGAAACCATTTCATAATTAGAGTCATTAATTTTTTTCATAGTTCAGGGGAGGGTTAGTGACGTTTCGATTGTCATTGAATTTGATTGAAGATGGACATTTAGTTTTTGAAGACATCTATCTTTTTGAAGAAAGGTAAGAAAAAGACTTAAATCATTGTGACTTAAATAAATATAAAAGTCAGTTATGGGAAAGCAATTAAAAGAATAGTAGCGGAGCTAGTCTAGACAATGGGCTAGCTGCTAGCCACTAGTACATGTTTCAATATCTAATATTCAGTCCGCTTTGCCAAATACTTATCTTTCGATGTGATGTTAAGTTATAACTATGTTATGTCCTTATATTCTGTCTACTATGCCTAGTAAAAGGCTTGAAGTTATACATATTATGCAAGTATTCACGTTCCATTTTCAAGGTATTGGTATTGTAATAGAAATTAATTATTTCGAATAATACTTCTGTCCCTAAATGTCTTCCATAAATTCCATATTATGGATGACGAAAACATATCTTAGTGACCAATCCCGCGGGGTACCGCACAAATCCCACAAATTCGATGCTCATTTATGTAAATAACTGTATCTGTGTCCAGTGGTGTGGAACTGTCATATATTTAAATTCTTGGCAGTCAGAATGTTTCAATCGCCGATATCAGGGGATTTTCATCGTAATCCAGTTAGAGGATGTTTACTTCTATAAGTATAAATAGGAAAAAAATCTGTATATATTTAAACACTTTTTAATAGAGGCATACATTATGTATTCATAGCATAGTAACACTTTTTAACATATCTAGCTACTTAATGTATTGTTACTTTTTGATAAGAGCGAAGCCAGTAACACAATGGTCGAAATTGTTGCTAATGTTGCTAATTTTGATAACAAAGGGTCCCAATTACATCAACTTTTAAGTAAAAGAAGCCGAGGGCAAAAACTAGTAGGTATATAAAAGCTCCACTTTCCATTTCTCAAAACTTAATTGCAATAATGAGACCCCACACACGTATGATTTAAAACAAAAACAAAAAATAAAAATGTCGATACTCGTACGCACACATATACTCGTATATGATACTAAGAGACATAGATATCACTGTGAATCTATGCATAGAGCTAACGAACCTAGCGCCGTGCGACGCGTGTGTTAGAAATAGGGAATATACAGAGTTATACAATAATATAAAATAGGCAATTACTCAAAATAGTTAAATAATAATAAGAGTAGAAATATTAATAACAATGGGTAAATGGAAGGAAACATATCATTAAGCTTGAATCCAATAATTTTTATTCAAGCAAAATCAACCACGGTTCAGAATGAATCTGCACTGAGAAGAACCGGCAAGAAACTCAGTCAGGTATTATTGTTAAATAAAGTATTGATATATAAGCAATTACACTTTACTCATTTTCATTACAATGATTGTCTCTCTAAGACATTATATGCTATTATCACATCATATTATACATAATGCAAATATCACAATACTATAGACACACTATAACATCATATTATATAACAAAGTGAATAACTTATTATTCTTTTTGGATACTTATCTGCTTAGCTCTAGTGTCCCGACAGCAATGTGTCATTCTGTAGTTACAATCACTATTGGAAACTAACTTCCCCACCACTTTAATCATAACTCGTATCAGTATAAGTTATATTTCTTTTGTACTTTACAAATGTATCCATACTAGGTATGTGTAATCCATAATTAATAGCTATTTATTAATATATAAATATAACTTATATTGATTATCATAGGCAACACATAGTTTCAGAGTTACGAAAATAGGGAGCTATTATGACTTTCAATTGTTACAATGACCCTTTATTGTTTCATAAATAACTATTCGAGTATTAAATCGATATATAAAGGTAACAATATTAAAATAACAATATATAGTTTATTATTATCAATCAAATATACATTTCAATGAAGTAATATATTATGTATCTATGTAATAATATATATCTATATAGTACATCATTATCTAGCACGCGCGTCACATAACGCTTTTTCCTTATGTGACGATTTCTACCAACTCAAACCTCCTGCAAGCCACGTTAAAGAACTTCGTTCCAATAATATAAAAGAAGTGATAGAGGAAAGTAATCAAATATGGAATAGTATCCCTAATTTGGAATACCGACATTTCTCGTAAACAAAGACTTCTAGATGTAATAAGCAGTGATCACTATACGCGCGTATAGGTTTGGACGTGCAAAGCAAATGACTTGTCCGCGGTGAGTTTTTTGTTTCGTTGCTGTCAGAAAACTTTTTCAGCTACGTTAGAATTTAGTATTTTCTCTCTGGGCACATAATGATTGCACAGGTGCAGAGTTCGATACCTGGATTTGTGATTATTACAAATAATTTAAGTTCCTTTATATATTTGACCAAAGTTCCATAAAATTCTCATAGAAATTAAGGTAAATTTAAGGTAGTTTTTGTAATGTTTCATATTTGGGATACCTATCTCTTTTTTTTTGTTTTTGGATTTTGTTTTTGAAAAATTACAGTACTTATAATTCATAAATATAACACTATACTGTTACTATGTATAACGCAAATATATGTATAATTACGATTAAAAGTTTTTGATTTTTAATATTTGTTTTCTTATGCCTAAAAAACGAAACGGTATTCCATATTTGGTTACTTTCCCTGTACCATATAAAAAAAGTTTGAACAAAACGCACTCACGCACACCTCATTTCCAAGAAAATGCACATGTCCGATGTCGCTCCGAAAGAAGTTCATTCTCCATCAGGCTTCAGGTCACGTGCTTACTATGGGAGGCCCTCTTTGCCTCCTTTATGACTAATGACGGGCTCACACGCACGACACCTCATAAAGGATACTTTAGATGTAGGGCGCATACTTTAAATTCAAATCACACTTGGTATCTCTGATTAATATATCTTTGCATATTTGTTAACGTCTTAGAACTGTCACATTACGGCGTGATACGAAAATCTTCCCTTCTTTCGAATGAAAGGTTTCTAATTTTGGACATATTTAGATATTAAAAAAATATTATTGAAGTTAGTACTGGAAAAACTAGTTTTAATTAGATATTATTTGACTTATTTTGCAACGAGGCTTATCGGCGACATTCGTAAGTAACAGATCCTGTTATGTACAGTATTAAATGTAAGTAATATAATATTTAAATAAATTTAAATCGTCATTTTCTTAAATTAGGCATTTACTGATCAAAATAATATGTATTATGTGTTAGCATATAACTATTTCCATGTAAAGAAAAGTCATTGTTGTTTAATCCGTGGACATGCAGCTTGCCGCCTTAGCCATACAATCCAAAGATCCCAAGTTCGATTATCGTTCAAATAAAATCAGGAATTTTAAACTGACTTTTATATGTATAGCTATCAATAGTACAAGCTTAGTAGTTACTTACTAGGTACAGGTAGGTATTTAGTATAAGAGATTTTGAGGCTTATTTTGTGTGAGATTACTTTTTCTACGACAGTAACATCTATTAAATGCCAAAATATACTCGTATGTACCTACTAAATATCACTGACATAAGTTACCCTTAAAGGATTAACAATGGTAACAAGTTATATTGAATTAAATAAATCGGTCTGTTTCAAACAAATATTTGCGGTACTCTCGTTTGTAAGACGTCTGGGTACGCCTTGGACAAATTAATAACTGGATAAAGAAACTCGGTGGGTCTTAATTCATTAATTAACCTAATTGTATTTGCCGCGGCGCCTGTTATTATTGCGCTTGTGAGATTTAAATTCATAAAGTAGATACTCTAAATACAAATATAGGACATACAATATTAATAATATTTTTATGATGTATGGAAATATAAGATTCAGTTAAATTGAAACAAAATATTCTGAATTTATACAAGACTGACTTTCTATTATCATAATAGCTGCAAATAAATACATACAATGAATGCAATTGTTTCTATTTTTTTCTGCCAATACAATTTTGAATCAAATAATCAGTATTCTTACAATGCACTTTTAATCTACGCTACGTAAGGAAAATTGGACCAGTTTAAGCAGAGGGTTGCTAAAAGTCCTTTCCGATATAATTTGCCAGAATGGTAAATGTAATTTAGTATTTCTTTAAATTAAACATGTTAAAATACATACATGAAATAGTAATGGACATATTAAATCACTTGCCATAAAAACATTTTCCAAACAATTTTATTTCTTAACATAAGCATTACATTTTAGCACATCTAAAATGACAAAAAAGTATACTTATTTTTGGAAATTGGATTGAACCGAACCGTAAATACCAATGTTTCTTGTTACCTATTGTCAATTGTATGTATGGTCAGCCTATTTAGGTAAATATCATAAACTTAGGACGCACATATTTTCTAAAATCGAGCCAATCGAAAAATGAAAGAAATAATTTTGTAACCATTTTTCTTTCTTTTCTTTTTTACGGTGTGGTGTATATACGTTAGAAACCCATGCACGCAAAATAATTTTTTTTTTACGCATTTCCTCGACTTAGTACGAGTATAAAAAAAATGTCAAACAAAAATAATAGCTGATCATATTGCAGGATTCGAACCCCTGCACTTCGGCGTGGTAAAGCTACGCTTTAGCCAGTGCGCTATTGCGAATGTAAACTCTGTTGTTAAATTTAAAGCTCCTAGAGTTTAAAAGTTTTAAATGTTTGAAAACACGGAGAAAACGATTTTTCCCAGAATTGAGAATTTTTCACCCCTGTAAACTTTCATATTGTAAATTTCATCGAAATCATTAGAACCATTTTCGAAAACGCGATTATAAATATCGATCGTATAATAATACAGGATTTTTTTTTTTATTTTTTTGATTTCTATTTAATAATGCTTAGTGTCTGTCAAAATGTAGTCTGTGGCACCAATCGCGCGGGATCGCGTGGGTATTATAAGAAATGCTTGATTGGCAAAGAAAGGGGTAAATCAAAAAGTTTTGCTGAAGAAAAATTTGGCAATTAAAAGCAACGGAATAAACGCCGAATACCCAAACTTTAGGGAAGTTTGCAAGATTTTTCACTTTCAACGTTAATTGCTACAGAAAGTAAAATAAATCTTTTTGCTACTTTGCCTTCCTCGAGGCTTGTTGTAGTGAAACCCTAAGCTACCTAATTAATTAAGCACATTATTGATGTTTCACCGTCTATTGGCATATTTATTGCTATGTTCAAGTATTATTTTAGTTTAGAAATACCGCTGAATTTCAGTACTACATTTTTATTTCTTTACATATTTAGGTTTCAAAACACTATTAAACATAAATTTAGTATATGCTGGCGTATAGACGTACAAATAGTCCGAGTGAGATTTATGATAGTGGCAGGAGTAGGAAAGAGACAGCAAAAGAAACACGATTGTAACCCTTTTTGAATGACAGGTCGTCACAAGATGTCACGCTGTGGAGAACAATGTTTCCTTATTTTATTATTTTCCGTTATTCCTGTTTTATTTCAAAGAAGTATTGCATTTTCAATAATGGTTACGTGTTCTGTATGTGATTGTGATATTAGATTTAGCAATACTCAAGGGAATCATTCATTTCATAGGTGACATTGACTATGTTCGTCTATACGCCAGTATATACTAAGTTTATGCTATCAACACTATATTTACACTACTTAATATAAACGATTACTATAAAGTAACTACCGTTATGAAACTGATATACAGCCTCTGTCTGACATAAAAAATATTTATTCGTGTCGTCTATGTAAGATTGATAAAATATACCTATACTTTGTAGGTTCTATACAAAACTAATGTATACCTGTTTATTTGTCCGTTTTTATTTTCTACTTATTTATATATTAAACACAAAATTACATTCAACATTGTTTTTCTGCGGTTTCCTTACTAGGCAAGCCTATATCGTGGATTCATGTAGTACTAGATAGTGTAATCTACACTTAACATTGTGCACAGAGCTGCAGTAAGCCAATGAAGTCACTGGATGGGTTAATGTTTTCCACATATACGCACACTTCCATATCCACATCATATACAAATACTCTGATAATAAATCCATAAAGACATCTACATACGTAAATACGTTACATACACATTATGTGCATACATATTTTTGTAATACATATACACACATACATGTCGTATAAATATTACATACTGTACTTTTATAGACATACGTAAAATACGTATAATACGTACATTTTACATTCGTATGAATAGATTTATTAATCTCCTACATTCAATATCATTTCATAACTTCATTATAACAAACATTTTTAAATTGTATACTTTGCTTTAACGAACTTACAATGATATGTGCTCTAATGAATTTTCCAAATCTACGAGCGATTTTTGTTTTAACTTTCTGGAATCTCATACAATACATGAAAATTTAAAAATTTTTGATATGTAATAGCAAGAACAGATCATTGCGCTCGTTTCACACCCTTTAAAAATATCTTAGCTGCATTGCCCCACACAGATATACAATAACATGGTTGACAAACAGCAAAATATGCGGTCCTAAGGATTACTATCAGCCGCATTCCTGAGTTATTTATAGATGTCCAAATAAATTAAAATCAAATTATTATTGTTTGTTTTCGTTCGTTTGTTACATCAACCATTATGCACGGATTTGGATATGGGTGACATTTGTTTATAATACTAAATTACTACTTAAAATATACGTTAAATAATGTAACGCTATCTTTAGTATAAGGTAACAGTAAAGTTGAATTTATAGAGCATAAAAGATTTTTTTTGTAATTTGTAAGATCAGACAGGCGCAAAAGCTAGTACTACAGAGTCCGTAAAAATCGGACTTATAAAAATAACTAAACTATGACAAAGTGGAATTGCAGAATAGATATTCTATTGAGCCTCGGATAATAATTCAATATATTAAAGGTAACCATAACGAAAGTTTATAGATAAAATAGCAAAACAAATTGTCTTCCCGCTTCTCCCCGTGTGCCGTTTTTATACACGGACCGTAACATTCCATCATAGGTGTAATAGTAATATCGTACGACAGTAAAAACTTAGTAATGTTGTTCGTGAACTTTTTCATAGATTTCATTCGTAAATGATTAGAATGCTTTTCCTTTATTTTTGTTACCCAAATAAAATGTAATAATCTGCGCAAGAACAGTGAATCTCGTCTATAAAATACCTATGACACGACATATGTAGGTCGGTAAGGTTAGCCTGTCTTCTAAGTCCAAAGTATAACACAATATACAAATATACAAGTATAGTCCAGAATTTACAACCGGGTTGAGGATTTAGAGCAAAATACTTTTTCTGATTTGTATGAACTCTAGATGTTACTTGGTACTTACAGAATGCGTTGTGTGACACACATAATAAAAGCATAGTGCTTACATTTTAGATACTATTTTATTTATTACGAACAAAGTGTAATAACACCATGAGCTATTGATATAAGAATCAGATATTAATTTTTGTCAAGCGATACTCATAGTTTTACACCATATATAAAGAGTAAAAAACCGAACAATAACATCTACTATCTGATCTGAAACAAAGCGTTAAAGTTTTTTTTTATGAAAGAGGGGACAAGCAAGCCAGCGAGTCTCCTGATAGTAAGTGATCATCGCCGCCCATGGACACCCGCAATGTTCGGTGAATCATGGGTGCGTTGCCGGCCTTTAGGGTAAGGAAGGAAAGGAGGAGGAGGTGCGATTGGCCACCGGCACTCTCACTCTCAAGAGATTATTTCACGTCGAAATTCTGTGAGAGGGTGGTATTTCACCAGGCGAGCCAGCCCAATTCGTGCTGCAATGCAGCATGGCTCTACCACACGAAAATTTATTATGGGTGCCACTCAATGAAAGGGAGTAATACCTATTTGTATCCAGACTACAAGCTAACCTGAATTTGATTTTTTATTATGATCCGAAATTTTCGATTTAAAATCCAAATACGGTGTACCTACTTAGTACAAAATTATCAGACAGATAATAAAAACAAATTATGTAACGTACAAATTAATCCCAAATTATTGTTGTATTTACGTATTAAATGGACACTTTAATATCTCAATCCAAAAAGGAATGAAAAAGGTCAAAGTTAAGAAATATGTTTTTTTGTCTATTTTATAACTTTTATACGGATAGTTTCAATGAAAAGTTACTTGTCAGTAAAGAAAACATTAACTTGAGACTTCAGGTAGGCTATTCCCAAGCAACGCTGTTGGGAAAGATCAACATGTTGCCAACACTTCACGGACACTCAATTTAAAAAGTTTTCCACTCTTTGTTTTGTCCTGAACAAACTCAATTAAGTGCCCTTTGCCTTTCAAATATTTAATTTCACGTATATACAGTGCACGTTCTTGAGAAGTTTTTATTGATCTTCATTTGTTGCTATTATTTTTATTGTTAATACTAATACTATCTGTACTAATATTATCAAGAAGTAAACTTTGTTCGCTAGTATGTAATGGTTATCCATTACATACTAGCGAACTGAACTTAAAAACTACCTATTTCAAAAGTTCTGTCAGCATAGAATGCTACATTATCAACGAATAATGTGGACTGTATTTTATTTTCAAAAAAATGTTTAGCCGTGCTAGGCCGGGGCGAGTTGCTAATTAAAAATATAACGATGTTATTACAAGTGTAACACAAATGAATTTATAAATATAGAATATACAATACACGTATAATAATAATTTACAATCTGTTTTAACATATCTAAGTGATAAGATTTACAAAGTTAAAAGTAAATATTATCTTAAGACTTCCTCTTCAAAGTCGTCGTTTAAAAGTTGTCGACACTATGGGTGCCTAGCAGATTGATAGCATTACCTCTTTGAATAGTGAAACTAATTCAGTGGCGGAAGAAAATGCCAAATCGGCGGTCTCCCGAAGCTTCGAAGTCGATAAAAAATTTCAGCAACCTGTCAACGGACTTTAAGGCCCATCTTCCTTTTACAATAAATATACATTTTACAATAGACTCACATAAGTTAAAAACAATTTTTACGTTAGTTATGAAATTAAGTCTCAATTTTCACTTTACTTGAAACTTTTAATTTAAATTTAATTTTTTTTATATATTTTTCTTTGTCTTTCATTTTTGATAACTATATTTTAATACATACTTTAATTGTTCTTTTTAATTTGCTTTACAAAAACTTTTGTTAAAATTATTTCTCATATGCTTATTACATTGTATTCCTATTTTACCGTCGCCAAAACAACAACAAAATTAACAAAATTAGCCAATGAGAATCTGTATTCTTTTTTTCGTTGACATGAAAAATATCATGAAAAAGTAGTAAGGAGCACTTGTACTTTTCTTTTCTTTCTTCATAGCATACGGCACAGATTAGCGCATTCGCCAATGGCACGTATTAATAAGTAGAATGGACATAAAGGACGTTCGAAGTAAATTCGTTTTTTCTTCTTATCGTAAAAGTCCTCCAGTAAAGTGATAGTAGGCTTTACTGAAGTTATAAAGGACTTCTTGGAAGAGCGCGAGAACTTCAGCTACACAAGTTTATTTAGACCTACTCCATTATTTTCCCTCATACAGAACTTTAAAACACCCTATACTATCATTTTTGTACTTTAAAACTCCCAAAAATGTAAAAAACACAAAATCTAAATAAAATGACAACCTCACTTCTCCCGTTCCTGCCAAAAAGTCCCACTTGTACTGTCACTATCATTATAAAAAGAAACCGGCTAAGTGCGTGTCGGACCACGCACAGTAAAGGATTCTGTAGTCAGAATGTACAGTATTCATTGTCTGCTGTCATTTATACTGCCAATGTCAAAGACATAATAGTTGTACTGTCAATGTCACACACGTAATAATTTGTGGTCAAATCTCAAACCAAGAATTATAATGGACGGAGCCATAATGAGTTGCCGCTCTTATCGTATTTAGTGTTTTCGTGTCCCTCTATTTATCTCATTGAGCCACGAGTAATCACGAGTACAACAGATAGCTATAATAAGTTTGGCAACATCATACTGTCGGTGTAGGTAATTCGTGACAGCTCATGACCGGCTCGATGTACAAAACATTGCAGTACTGATACAATTATTTGCAAAAACTCGTAAATCTAAGGTGTTTTAGCTACTAGTGTTCACAATAATGAAAATATGTCATGTTTGGCTGTGTATTGTTTGTACGGTGACCATTCACTAGTCATGCACATTAGTTCAAGTCTAGAACCTAGGTCGACATAAAACGGACACGCACATATAGCAAAACTTCCGTCCACTATTATTCTGGGTCTAAGGTCAAATAGTTGCACAGAATAGATTGTCGCCAAAGAATTTTAAAACATTGCCGACAAATGATTACTGACAGACTGACTGAATGAGTTTAGAGCTGTAAATTTTGCGATTTGTGAGCTGTGAGCTGTTTCAAGTTAGTGAAGTGTATTCAAGGGAAAAAAGCGTTAAGAGAATTTCGATCACTGGGCGACCACTAGTTTAAAATAATGTTCTTTGAAACTGCTTTTCAATTTCTACTTACTATCTTAATTATTTCAAAATGTTCCACCCAATAATTGAAAATTAAGAGGGGAAACAAATTTTTATGATTTTTATGATATGATAATTTTTAAATAGGTCTTCAAATATGATGTAAAGGTTTCAAATGTGACTTTTGAAGTCAATAGTTGTTGAAATACTTAAAAACGCGAGAGGCAGTTGTTGAAATACGCGTTTCTAAATATTTCAACAAAAATTGACTTGAAAAGTCACTGAGACCTCTACACCATTTTTGAAGACCTATCTAAAGATTTCCAACACATTTAGCGCGCTGATATTTTTTTATCATCCCTCAGTTACACGTAAGAAGTGCCATCCTAAATTTATTTTTCAAAATTTCACTATCGTTATATAATTAGCGGTTCACAAGGTTAAATTAGGACAACAGACGATATTTTTTTTATACATTAAATTTTACATCACTTATTTCTAATAAATAAACATGGAATCGGGCATTTTAATCAACGTCGACAAGTACCAGGCAATCAGAAGCGAGTGGTGGGTGTACCGGAATTAGAATTGAATGTAAATGTGCGGGCTTTATCGGAGATTATAGTGTTCGTGTCTGCAAGTGGGAGATAGTTGCCTGGTCCGTCCATGGCCTGTATTAACACACGGCTCTTATGACCAACTTTTATTGACCTTCCCTGCCCCTAAATTTACTTTCTTAAACAGCTTTTAAGGGAAAGGCGTAGTGTTATATAAATGTCTTATTAGAGTGGTCGTTACATGTAGCCGAAAGGCAACCCGTATCCTCTCTTTAACAAATTTTACTGCTAACTTAATCCGCCCTTTTCGCAACATGAACGGCCCCTAACATGTCTTGTTCTGTTACCAGTTATGAGGTTATTATCCGTAAATAAATGTAGGTTATACAGGGTAGCTTAACTCCATCGCGATATTAACTATAATTAATTAAGATCTGCTTTTATAAATGAGTCTCCGCCCGGTAACGTAATATGTTCATATATGCACAACCTTTTCGAAGTTTTTGTTTAAATTACATCAATTCAAATAAAGAAACACTAAACAATAATATTATTTTAAATCATAGATAAAATAAAATATTTTTTGTTAATCCTGTTTCATCGTAACTTTACAATAATGTAGAGCCTCGAAGAGCTAGAGAATATAAAAATCAATTGCCGCATATTATGACGGAACATCACTTCAGAATGGTTCCACCGATTTGGCTTTGTTGTGTTCTTAATTGTCAGAACAAGGTTTATGTGAAAGAAAATGTTTGGAAAATCCACAGAAAAAGTCGGAAATTTGGGTGATATTTAAAAAAAAATTTGGTATATTGCAAACATTCAACATCTCACCGGGGTGAAGCCGGGACGGATCGCTGGTATTATAATAAATTGTTTTCAGTTTGAAATATGTACCTCTCAGCTCGCGAATAAAAAAAGCAATGAAGAGGTTACGTAGTATAGCAAGTTTAAATGACAGTGTTATTGTAAAAATAAAGTAAATAACGCTGAGATATTTCACTTGAACGTATTTATATACAATGTCCTCTACATGTTTTGTGTTATAAAGAACCTTACTCATATTGCTATGGTCGAGCCATGTAAACATATAAGTATATAGTTGCATCACATTTAGTATCGATTTAATCAAATGTATTAGAAAGCGCCCGTCGTTAAATCACATTCGGATTTAAACTATCATTAAACACCGGTAGTTAGCGAAATGAGCGTCGTGGCTGTCAATCCCGTGAAACCGCGCATTACGCTAAATGGCTCGAATAACGGGATAGAAACGGAATCCCGGAATCCCGCACCGGGGGAGGAAATAGTAACGCAGTAGTTAGAGCAGTCACATGCGAAAGGATGTTTGGCTACTTATGGACAATAAAGCAATGTAACAGTCCTAGGAAATGATCCTTGTTATTTAATGATCATTCGAGTTTGTTATATAGTTTATAATTATATACACTTCGATATCGAATTTATGGATATTTTATGCTCTCGTTCACAATTAAAATGTGTGTGTATAAAACTAACAATGTTGCTTCCCCATTACCCAATACATCTTCACACCATTTCTCTTTCGGACTGAACAGTGTGTAATGCACATGCAATCACAGTTTTCATGTTTCATAATTCGTGGGTTTTTTTAAGAAAAATTTTCTTATAAAAAACTTTACGTCAAAGCACACTTTCCTAACAGTTTACAAAAACTTGAACACTACATTCGTCCAGCTCAAGACTGTTTCATTTGAAAAATTGTCTAACTTTTAATTAAAAGTAGAAAAAGTTGGTCATAAAATGAGAAATTGTAATGTTACGATTGTGGAAATATTCAACGTGCATTCGCATTATCGCTGTTTGACTTCGCATTAAATCTTAGGACGAGTCATAAATAACGCAAACTTTTATCCCACTCGAAATAAGCACTCAAAAATGCAAAGAGCAGAACGTTATAGAGCACGTTCACTAAATTTATTTTGTTTCGCACAATTCAAATAACCATAACTCACGGCGGTGCCGACCTAAGCCTATCTAACGATATAATGAAACGCCATTAAGTTCGGAAGTCAAGCTTAAGTTTAAGGAAATGCGTATTTACTTTTAAGATAAAGATGTTACCTTTCGATTTATTGATACAGACTGTTCGTGATAGCACTGCAAGTTTTACTGGCAAATCTTAGGTATTTACAGGTGTAAGCTATTTAAAGCATTCTGCATTATTTTTTTCTGTGGTGAATGAATTATAAAAAAAGTATTACTTAATATATTTAAATTTGTCCTCATATTTTGTAATACTGTATTACTTGTTTACTAAATTATGTCATTTGTTATTATACCGGATTACAATAATAATAAGGGAATATGTTCTAAATATTTTGCAATACATAGCATATTTTCATTTCATGAATATATGACATGAAAATATGCTTTGTACAAAGTGAATAATAAATAAATTCATTTTGTAAGGGGTTCCATATTCCCTAAATAGTGAAACTATTATGTAATAGCGAGCCGTCAATAGTAGAGAATATTAGAATATTTAATTTAGAATATTTAGAATAAAATAGAAGAATAGTAGAATTTAAAAAAAAAAAAAAATACAGACCATGTTACTCGCTGATAATGTAGCTTTCTATAGGTGAAAGAATTTTTAAAATCGGTTGAATAGTTTTTGAGTTCATCAAACAAACAAACAAACAATCAAACATACAAACAAACAAAGTTTACCTCTTTGTAATATTTGTATAGATCATACATAACCACTACGGAACAAAGCTTCTGCGTTTCATCGTCTTTAAATTATGTTATGATTTCAACGTATAAACATAAATAGTTGAAATTTAATAAATTAAATATAATTATATTATAAATTATTGACACTCCGTCCTCTCTGACTGACCCATTGGGGATGTAGCGTGAAAATATGTATGTATCTATGTAAATATAATTATTGTAGTCACATGTAAGTTCGTCGTGCATTTAACGGATTCCGTACCATATGTGTAGGGTCCTAAAGGACTTAAAATAAGAGTGGACTGTAATATATGCTGGTTTATATTACTTTACAAAAGATAATAAATACAATAAATAATGAATCCAATGCAATTAACACCGTGCGCGTGAGGCTGTTTCGGAAGTTCAGATAGTAGTGTTTTGTTCGGGCCCCCGCGTCTATCGCTTCTCTTCGTAGACCCGAACTGCCCCGAGGATTCGCGAGTCGCGACAATATGTATAATTACATAAAATGAAAGTTGGTTAAATTAAGTATTATAATTATATCTCTAAATCTGTAAAATAAAATAATTATAGTGACATTATTACATTTTTTCTACAACCTTCAAATTAAACTTAAGAATTCTTTAATATTTTACGTCAAATATTTTCGAAGGTGACGCGGATAGGGAATGTCTCATGTGAAATTCGAGGACTTAAATTTCCTTTTCTTTCATTTCCCTATGAACATTTTGAAATATTCGCTAGTAGAAAATATGTATGCTATTTAAATATGAAGGTATGTTACGAGTACTGTTCCAAATTTCGAGTTTGTAAATTGTATAATTTTTGAAACAATCGATCCTTACAGACGGACAGATGAACAGACGAACGGACACGTAAGTCACTTAAGTACGTAAGTAATCTCGTTAAGGTTTAGTTTTCCCTTTCACGGTTCAAAACTTTAAAAAAAAACGTAATATGACTTGCCAGCAATCTTAAATTGTGAAAACTTTTAAAAATCGTCCGAGCGTGTACACCTGAAGTTAAACAACACAATTCGAAGGAAGCCGGCAGCCATCTTGGAATCTCCATAATTAGGCTGTTAGCATGCGGCGCGCGCGGATCGTATGAATTTTACCTATTACTATAGTCTGACATTGGACCTCACTCGCTACATCATTTCGCACCTATCGCAATCATACCGAGCCTTCGTTACCCCAGGGTAGGAAGGGGACAAAGAAAAGAGTGCAAAAACGCATTATGAAATTTGAAAAGGGTACGAGGATGAAACATTATTTTTGGAATTAATTTCTGGATCAACATTTCGATACTGTTATAAACATAATAATAAAAAAAAATATATTTATAAATAATACTACGAACAAACTGCATTTTTTAAATTTTAAGTATAAAATTAATATTATACTTAACTTCTCTTTACATGTTTAGAAAGAACAGTATACATTCTCCGGTTTCACCTTTGTTTTAAGTTAATTTATTCGAGCATACATATTTTTAAGTACCTTTATAATTATGAAAAAATAAGTAAAATGAAAAGTTAACATGAACTTCAAATGATGCTTTATAAAATGTTATGTCATTTAATAAAACGGTTTCATTCAGTACGATATGGGGATACTAATCAATTTATAATAATTTTATTGCGTCCATAATGTTTATCCTTAGTAATAATGATATATCATATCGTATATATTTGTATATACTTCGTAAAAGTATTTTATTATATTCTCAGTTTTGAATTATTATATTTAGAAAGAAAATTAAAGAGTTAAAGAGATTTAAAATCTATTTTGTCATGACATTATTGTTAAAAGATAATGGTCGAAATTCAATCAACACCAATTGGACCAAATAAATCTATACTAATATATAATTCTATTAAAATATATATAAAAAATAATATTAAGAATAAATATAATATATCTTTTATTTAAAAGAGAGGGAGCGGTTTCGTTGGTTGGTTTATAATATGTACAGGCTAATCTCCGGAACCTATTTGAAAAATTCTTTCACCATTTGAGAGGTACATTATTCCAGATGGATATAGGCATATCTATGTATAAAGTATTCAACCCGAGCGAGGTTGGGACGGACCGCTAGTATAAAATAAATGCTTTTGTCCCTTACATACACCCACAGGCTCGAAACAGCTCCAAGGCTCACAAATCACACAAAATTCACAGTTCAACTCATTCAGTCAATTTATCAATAATTCTACACATGATTACGATCGTTTCTTGTACTCTTTTCAATTTTCCTGTAGTACTTGTATCTGAAAAAACGATTTAAGTTATTAGATGGCTTGACTTTATACTAGTAGTATCATCAATAGTAATGGCGAAGAATAACTTGTAAAGATTTGGTCATTAAATTAAAACGTATGAAATTATCGACATGACCTTTTGAATCACTAATGTTTTACGATTGTTTAGTTTAACACGGCAGCCATTTGCAGTGTACTTCAAAATTAGTTCTTGGGACACCATATTTATTATTATATAGGTACACTAACAAATATCAACTCTCGGTCACATTAAGCAGTACATAACCAATTCTAGACCTGTGTGTATAACTCTGTATATTCCGACAAATATTTAAATATTTATGTAATGCCTTATTGTTTTATTCGGTGGTGTTTCAAAAACAGCAAAAAATTCAACTTTAAAACAGAATGCAGCCAGTAATCGGAACAGTGTTTAGACGTAAATTATTTTCATACACAATAAAAAACATTGCCACTCTATAGGTTGAGTGATCCATGTAGGTAATCGAATATCATAAAATACATTAATCGAAATCGCTTTTTTTTATATTGCGAGCTTTATAAATATTGAACATTAAAACGAAATATTAAATTTGTGATAAACTTTTGCAGAAACGGTGTTATGAATTCAGGGACCAAACAACCCATAACAATTTAAATCAAAATGCAAAAGTACTATAAATTAAGATTTGTTTTCATGAAGAAATGAAAGTACACAAAAGAAACATTCATTACATTTGGTATTCGTCACCCCTGTTTGTCGAGAAAGCTCCACTTTCGATTGTTTTCTAAGTATTACCAATGAAAAATATTAATCTCGCATCTGATAGATATTTATGCATGGTTGGTTGGAAGCAATCTTCATAAATGCTTATAGAGAATATACCGGTATCATGTTATTTCATAATGATGCCCTGTAAACATGCTCAATCAGTGCTGTTTACGGCAAATACAATTAAGCGGTTCACTTGTTTAATAGCATGCAATGTGATGCAATTTGTCTTTATCAGCATACCTTCATTTTTTCTTTCGAGCATTTCATAACAGAAAAGTTCCAAAAGGTAAAATTACAATTTTCAAAAGTATAAATTGATATAAACCCGAGAGTATAGGTAATGATAAAAAATAAAGTACTTTTATTCATACGTATGGTAATGTACTTTTATTAATACACATAAATTTAGAACAAAAGCGAATACAAGATTGCACCTATAAAATCTTATTATGCAATATTTTTGAATCTCTTTGTGGATCTACTTGTATACATAGTAAAGCAATCATTTGAAATACATAATAAGCATTATAAGGTGTAATTAATAGGTTCACGAGACTGTAACGGTTTAAATCGATAACTTAAATTGTGTTGGAAATTATTAATTCATTGGTGGATCTATATAAATAAATAAAAATCATAAGAAAGTGACCTTATTCAAAATATTGAGTTTAAATTTTATGAGAACGTATACCTATATTATGTGAACGCGTACTTACCTAAATAAATATCTTCTCGTTATTTTTTTATGAAATGTACACTAAAATGTAAATTTATATATTATAACCAGTATTTATGGTAATATTATATTTTATATATAACCAGTATAATGGTTCTGCAGCGATGGAGTGAATACTATGGATAACTGTATAAGAGTGGCGACTCCGTCTCTGATACTGAAAGCGATTCTAATGATTGCCACACTCGGTTCAGGGACTGGAGGACGCCATTAGTATGAAAGAGATTGAAGAAGTGATAAGAAGGCTGAAATGTGGAAAGGCTGCGGGAAATGACGAGGTGACTGCTGAGACGATCAAGTATGGTCCCCTAGGATTTCGGATACTTTCTGTGCACTGTGCAACCTTTGCTGATAGAAGGAGGAGGTGCCAGAGAACTGGCGCACCGCAGTCATAGTACCGCTCTATAAAGAGAAAGGTTCTCATTTAGACTGTGCGTGCTATAGGGCCATCAGCTTGGTCAGCTTAGCAAGTAAAGTCTATACCAAGGTATAGACTGAACGTATGAAAGGTGTTTCTGAAAGATGTTTGTGAGAGGCGCAAGGTGGTTTTAGGAACGGTAGGGGTTGCATGAATCAGATTTTCTCGCTTCGCGTTATCGTGGGGAAGTGTCTGGCCATAGGTCAGAAAGTTTTCTGCGCTTTCGTGGATCTTAAAAAGCATTCGAAAGATTAGTAATATGGCATGGGGGCCCCTTACTGCTGGCTGTGAGGTCATTATATCGAGGCCACAGAGCCTGTGTAAGGAAAGATGGTGACATGTCGCCCTGGTTCGAAGTCTGTTTAGGCGTCAGACAGGGCTGCGTGATGTCTGCCTGGCTTTTCGTGCTGTATTTGGACAGTTACTTCCAGACATTGAAAGGTAGTATGAGTGGTATGATATGTGATGATACAGTAGTAAACTGCTTATTGTACGCTGTGAATGCTGTGCTTATACTGTGTACCATCAGAAGCAGAGTTGTAGACAATAGTCACGTGCATGAATGAAGAATGTGAAGTGAAAGGATTGAAAATTAATGTGAACAAGACTAAGGTTCTGGTGTTTGAATGGGAAGTGGTACAGACGAAATGTGGAAAACGATCAGAACAAGTTAAAATTATGTATCTGGGGAGTGCATTTTCGAGGGATGGAAGATGTGAGTTCGATGTAGCAGCCGACATTAAAGTGACGGTGCTCTGTCCGCATTAGTAGGCATTGTGAATATATCTAACACAACCAAAATGGCAAAATGGCCATCCACAATACAGTATTGGTTCCAACTTCAATGTACTGTAGTGAGGTATGGATATGCCCGAAATCGAGTGAAAGTATGATAAATACAGTGTAGAAATGCGATCTCTTAGAAATGTTTGCAGTGTCACCCTTGCGGACAGGATAAGCAGTGAAGAGATACGCAGTATGACGCGGTTGCACGACAATGTTATTATAAAAATGAAAAAGGGAACGCTAAGATGGTTCGGGCACATAGAAAGAATGAGCGATAAAAGACTGACGAAGAAAATCTACAGAGCAAAAGCAAGTGGTAAAAGTAGCCAAGGAAGACCAAGGCTGTCTTATGAAGATCAAATAGCCAGTGTTAGCCGACGGAAATGTCAAAAGCACTCGCATGTCGAGGCGAAAATGTGTGAGGAGAATGATGAGATTTGAGAAAGTGAAAGAAGTATGTAAGGACCGCGACGCTTGGCTACCCCGTTGGGGATACAGCGTGAAGATATGTGTGTATGTATGTACGTATGAATGTATTTATGGTAATAATAATTTTAGTCTCACTCATTGAACTCTAAATCGTAAGATTTTGTATTAGGTCAGTTTCATTCTAAAGGTGTGATCTACAAACGCGCGCTTCTATCCACACAAAGACATTTCCCTCGTAATTCGCTGTACCTGGTTCAAAAAACTTGAAAAGTCAATCAAATTATAACGAGGATATAGATTTTTAAATATGTAGAGCTTGCACATTAAACAGTCTGGGGTATGTGCCGTCTAGACGCAGCAGGCATGAATCTTCATTGAGCGATACGCGCTCGAGCGAGCGAACGAATATTTGATTATGTAAAGAGACTCTGAATAGTGAAACCGTTTCTATTGCTTCGTGTGTGTATAATCATGTAACATATCTACTTTACTTTATTCTGGTATAAAACAGACAATGATTGGTGAAATTATTATAATAATAATCTTACCAGTGGTTTAGCCCAAAATGCTTGGGTCATACAATGAATTAGAGGAGCACCCAGCCCAGTAGCATCCAGAATTCAATTGAATTTTAGTGTAACGATGAAATATTTTATTTTTGTTTGATCTCATTTTGTTTTTATATTTTTAGGATCCCATCACCAAAAATGGCAAAACTTATTTTGCCATTTTATTATCCTAGTTGAAACAAAGACGTAAACTGTTGTAATCTGAAAATATAAATATGACAAAGTAAATTTGAATTTCGTTGAAATACATTTTTAATTTTTTTTTAACTCATTTGTTATTTATTTATTCAAAATCTTTTTCCGAAATCGTTACGGAATCGCAACAACGAGCGGCGGGGTTATTACCTAAATATTTGCAGACAGCGACAGCCACGCGATCACTATGCGACCGGTGACTAATTGTAATAAAAATTGATATCATATATGACGATGGCGTATATAACATAACATAACATATCTTCACGCTGTATCCCCAACGGGGTAGTCAGAGAGGACGGAGCGCCAGGAGTCGCGGTCCTTACACACCTCTTTCGCTTCCTCAAATCTCGTCATTCTCCTCACACATTTTCGCCTAGGTATGCGAGTGCTTTTGACATTTGATGTGATGGCGTATATATTATTCTATAACCGTAAAATGCACTTTTCGTGGTTGATTTAGCGCCACTATACAAATTACATTACAGAAATTCTTGTTTTGACAGCAGATATCCCGCGATACTGGCTGTCGCATGCTGTCTGCAAGTTACGTAATAAGCGTGCGTGTCCGACATGCTCTTGTCCGGCTTATTCTAATAAGTAAGTTAAATAAACGAGTTAGGACATATCCAGGGCCATAGCTGCCGCCGTATTAATCGTGGCAATGATACGCTCCGATTTACCTTTGTAATTGTATAGTAGTCTTATATCTACTTATAAATACATACTTATATTGTTAATGAGAGTGTTGTTCATTTTATAATTAGAAAAATTACAATTGCAAAATTGCAATTACCGTAAGACTGCGGCGAAGCCCTTAATAAGCCTAAACAACGGTAATTAAAATTATCCTTCTTTAGGGCCTCGCCGAAGTTGGGTAAAAAGGCCCCCTCAACAAATATTGATACAGGGACCATTCAGGACTAGATAAGCCACTGGACATAGCCAGACACAATCCAGAATAAAGTGTAATCTGGATTACATACTGAACGTGCGGATTCACCTTCAGATCAGTTCAAAAGTGCCCGATCTAAAAATTTTACATTGTAAGTTTCACCTACATGCATATTCTCACGCTGTGTTCCTGACAAGTTAATAATAATGGTAATAATCCACCCAAAGTTAATAATAATTAATTATACTATGAAAGTATTTTTTCCTTTATTTTACGTATTCCTAAAAAAGTAAATTCTTGTTAAATAGATATTTCTTACTACTGGAGATTATGGGTATTATGGGTATTTTGAAGCAGGTAATTATTTTAATAGCTACAAAACCACTTTTAAAATATTCCGGGTAATTATTCATTTAACTCATGAAGGAACGAAATTGAAACATGCTAAATTAAAAATGTGTTAAAAAGAAGCATTCGCAACAAGGTAGGGGCGACAGGTTATGACAAATATGTGAGCCGATGGCGTTAATGAAAATGAACCTTTTTGAAAAAAATACCACCGACGCCAGTAACATGGCCTAATGTTATTTGAGAATTAAGAGGGTTTGATACTTGTTAACGAGGTGGGTAGAAAAGTTAAACCTTTTATACATTCAACAATACTTACCATATACATTCGTTTATAGTAATATAATCAATTTCATTTCAACGTTTCAGCCTGCATCTGCAATCTCTGAAAAAATTTCTGTAACACATAGACGGACAGATAATGTAAAAATGTACAAAATTGCGCTGGAATTCAACCAACAACGACGCGTTTGTTTAGAACTAAGTAGACAAATGGTTTAATTAACATGATTGCGGTGTGACTGATCGCCTTGGATTTCGCAAATTTCAACGCAATTAGAAACACTTGCAAATCTCATACCAATTAGGCAGACACCCAAAATCGCGCCCTCGTAATTGTTTTTGAATGCGCAGCGTAGTTTGTGTGTCGGTGATTTATTTGTTACTCAGTTACGGTATATTATTAGCTCCACGTAATACTTCTTGTTTATAGGTGCAAACTACTGCACACTCCACTGAAAGAAAATTAAAGAATTTACTTATAACTAGCCTATAATAGCATAAATAGCATAACAACTCGTCGTTCATTCTCCATACAAATTGAACAAAACGAAAGAAATCACCGGAGACATCGTTTGAATAATTTGCATTTCTGGAACAGACAAACGAACACATTAGGCTCGAAGGCTGCAGCCTTGACAGCTAATTAGAGCCTTCATTGTTAAATGAATCTTGCCATAGCTCTAAGTTTTTCCCGACTTCCACCTGCAAATAGACTCCAAATTCTTGATATAAGGTTCAATTTGCTTTAGACGAGTACCCAAGATTCATTAATTCCTTTCTTAAATATTTCGAGTGCTGGAAAAATACAATAATCCTCTATGAATGGCGGGCATTGTATTGAGTCAGTGTCCAGGAAGGATGTTTTGTCGGGGTGTTCTTTTTATTGCCGAATTTGCGTTTTATGGCTGTCACAAAGGGAGCGTTGAGGGAATGTGACAATTCTACACCCTTGTTGTGTCTGTTTTTTAATTTCCAATTCTGCGATTAACTCACTACAGCCGCAAGGTCTCGACAAGAAAATTAGTATAGCAAAGCTCATATGTTTAATTATGACTGAGACGACACGGATATTTGTGTATACTTGAAAATATGATGTTGATTTCTAAAATGTCCATAAGTTCGATAACCTTCAAAAGCTAACAGGCAAGTAAAATTTGACCTTAATAAATTAATTTCAGAAGTAAACTCCCTTCTCGTAGCCGGTGTCCAGATGTAAGCGACTTTGAAATATGAGTGATATTTGTAACATCCGCCGCTTTAAGGGATGGTAATTCCCCCGTCCAGTTCGTGTTTTAAAATTTGATTGAATGAATTACATGAAACTTCCAATGGTTGCAAACAAAAAGAAAACAATCGCTTAGCGTCGAGGGCAGTGAACCGTTTCATTTTCACTTTCGATCACACAAAATGTCACCAGGAGCGCAGAAACCGCAAGAGTCAATAAAACTGATTCGTGGCGATGGCGATCACAAAACGAGGGTGTCGCTTGCCGCCGTCCGTGGTTAGACGTGACGCCGTCTGACGAAGGTCACTTTATTGCTGACCTCTGTCTGGCTCTTCGCTCCTAATCACCGATGTCAGTTTGCATTGTTTTGGTATCGGGGAATTTATTTTCAATAAAAAAAGTCCATAGTGTCAATAGAGATTTCTTAACAATAAAATAATTCGAACACAAAATTTTTCTAACTGTATTGAAATAATTGAAAAATTGTACATACTCACTTGATGAGTAAAAGGTATGTACTCAATATTTATGTAAATGTTATCGCTATTATACCTTTCACTGTCTCAAACCTCATATTTCCCATTTCCACGCTATACAATCTATTCTGAAACTTTCGACTTCTATAGCCACACTAACAACTCTTATTTATTTCGACAATCTTTTAATATTTGGATATATTTTTAACAAAACACGTCTAATATTCATATATAAACTTAAATAATCATCACAAATTAAGGTGGCATATTATGCAGGAAACATCGTTCCATTAGACGAAAGATAAATAACCGTTTCTATAGGGCAGTTATTATAATCTCTCGTCAAATTTGCTTGACCCATGCCAGAGGGGCACGACTAAGCTTTTCATTATGAAGAATTTTATACATCATACATAGGTACAGAGTATTCTAATATTCAGCTACTATTAGAAGTACATTCAGTGCCTTTGGTAAATTGTAAATTACTTATGCATGTATGTATCTACCTTATTAAAACAAAATGATACCTTTTTTTGGCTATGCATTAGAAATCGGCACACACATACTGAGCCGCTAGGGGGAGAAAGTGAATTATGTGGGACTTTTACCCATCGAAACTCCTGCAACGGTCGTCTTCGGTGCTTTGTGGAAAGACTCCGGGATCTTCTACAGAACACACCGGAGCCTCTCTCGCGTTGCAGACTAATTAGTTTAGCTCTTCAGCGCCCGACGTCTGTCAGTCTTTGTAACTATTACTATACGGGTGCCCCGTAAAAGGTCATGGATCGCAAGAAAAGGTTGCTAACCTCCTTCTTTGGTCCTCCAAGATTGGGTAGCGACCGGTGTAGAGCACCCACTTCCATCTCGATCCAGGGGATTAGGCGGTTGAAGTGGTCCTCAAAGCCCGAACTGCTGTCCGAGGTGAGTCCTAGGTACTTCATGTATCGCCCCACCAAGTCGCCACTAACAAGAATCATTGAGCGCGGGAGTTTATGAAACTACAGCACCTCAGTCACCTAAAAGACGAAAGCTCAGCTCTTCGATTTTTGACACGAGACGGATCATTCCAAGTTCAGTGAGCCAGATAATCCTGCCCTAGTTCTAATGTATTCAAATACTAATATACTCATATGAAGTAATGAAATAAACTGTATATGAAGAACATATCGATTCACTCGCATACCTAGGCGAAAATGTGTGAGGAGAATGTTGAGATTTGAGGAAGCGAAAGAGGTGTGTAAGGACCGCGACTCCTGGCGCTCCGTCCTCTCTGACTACCCCGTTGGGGATACAGCGTGAAGTTATGTTATGTTATATTGATCCATTACAATATACACAAAAGAAATTGTTGTCAGAGTTAAGAGTTTTATTAAGTAAGTTATTCAAAATTTTTAACACAAGTATCGAAGCATAGATGTTAATACGTTTGAGTTATACCTCTGTTTTGTGGTTATCCGTTACACTAGAATAGTACATAAAAACAATGCTCGTGACGCTACACACAGGCAAAGCGTGGCGCGGTAACTGGCGCTTTGCCATAAGTAAAAGCAAGACAATGCTATTGTGTCGCCGCTCCGAATGGGCGACGATACACTTGCCCACGACGTTTTTATTTTGCTTACAATAAAGTAAATTTAATAATTTAATTTATTAAAAATCCATATCAGTCATATTTTGCAGCCTGATATTAAATTGAGCATTAATTTTTTTTATTCCTTATCATAACGATATTGTGAGCAACGTTCCCTAATCACCCAATAATAATTTCAAACACCGAAGCATCTTACAGACAGCTCGTATGTGTGAAGTATATACCTACGTGAACATGGGTTTGTTGAAGAGAAGCTAGGCGTGCCTACTCATTTAAAACTTTTCTAACTGCGGTGCGCTGGAGCTCGTTACCGGCGGATTATTAAATATTGAATCAGCGATGAAATCTGCTTCCTAGACGACCAGCGGAAATCCACTACAGTGAACAAAGACTTATTCAAACAGGGATTTATTTTAACAATCTCCAATTCAATCAACAGTCTCATCCGTTAGTAAGCAGATATCGTGTCTAAAACAAAAAGTTACTCAATATTCAACGTCACGACCGGTCCATTGCATTCGTACGTTACAAGCTCATCCGGGGGGACAAATTCTGTGATTGAAGGATTAGAAATGATGGACTGGAAATATGCGAAACGATTCCAATTTTAATTTAGATGTTATCTTTCTTTTTTCTTATTGTAAAAATGATGGTAAATGTATATAGGTAGGTCAAATTGTTTTCGTTTTTTTTTCTTGAAATACGATATTGCAATAGATAATGAAATTTAAAGACTCGTATTTTAAGTATATACACGATGATTTTTGACGCGCTAATTACGCAAGTTATTCGCAACAGTCGAACTAAAGCAATGCATTCATAGCACGTGTACCTTTGCAAATGTTCATAAACTAAGCCGTACGTTTGTGTCGCTAGAAACACGTAAATAAATCAATGCCCTTCTTATTTTTTATAAGTTTTAGTGTTGAGAGTGTTAACAGCATCTATGTATACCAAAACCAAACGCCTATACATAATATGTATCGCGTTTCACGCTCATTTATATCAATACAAACGCGAATAACCTACTTTAACGACTTTTTATGCGCTGTTCACTCATGTTTAAGAGACGCATGTTCGGTGCGTAATAAAATCGTCGTGTGCATACTCCCTAAATATAATACATATAATAAATAATATACTTATATAAATGCAAAATACTTCAAACTATTTCAGAAACAATAAGTAACATTTTCTTTTAATTCAGAGGTAATGTATCAATTATATTCTGCATTGACTTAAAATCGACGTGTTATTGGGCAAGCCACCATTTTTTCACTTGCCATCTAAAGTAGAAATATAGCTCAACCTGGGACTACACAGTTTGTGTAATTGTCTGTACATTAAACATGCTTATGAAAACATGTCAAAACTTCTCCGTCATCCCAAATCATATAGTACCAGTTATCAGCGCCCTGCACCCAGGGGTGTTTAATTGTGAAAAGAAATCTTTGCTCTTTGTCAGTCGCGTGCCGCGAGGGGACGCTATTGATTTCTTTTGTTTTATGCTGATTGAGACACCTTCGCGATCCGCGATCCGCCACCCCGCTGAACGCCTGACAAAACACTTTATTTTAAAACGAATGGTGAAAAATTCGCAGAGGGCGATTTATTAACTGTATCGACGTCTAGATGTAGATGGTGAATAAAACAGTGAAATGTATTAGAATAAAGATATCTATAATAACATTTCACGAATAGACCTTAGTGGACAGAAGCATTAACAAGTAACGGTAGAATAAATAAATATTGATTTCTGACTTATCTTTCTCAGTCCACTACTGTAACGATAGGTATGCCACTTAAAACAAATCCAAAAACTTTGTAGAAGTTTGTTTCCATCTCCTCTCTAAATCTAATTCGTGAAATTCGTATCGTGCCAATTCATTTTGCCTATAATACAACAAAAATCATGTACACGTACTTAGTTACTCTAACTCGTCAATCATGACTTGATTCAAATCCTTTTTTATAGCAATAACTCCTGATGACCCCTGATTAGTACTCGTCTCCATATAATTGAAAGTCTGTGTCCTATGTACATAATATTCGAAATTTAAATTTATTTTCCACCTCATCTTTAAAATAATGGCTTCCATAATTTAAATTTAAGAAAGTGAACATACATTAATGACAATAAGTAATGTATTTAATATGTTTAGAAGGACATTAGTAGCTATATTTTCTTCTTAATACGTACATACGTATAAACACCAATATGTTATTTTGCTCTGTAAACGTAAACACAAGTAGGTACTGCAAACTTAAACCACTAAACACATAAATCTTCGTCACATCGATGTATCCGAACAGTGACAAGTCTGAATAAAGTCTCAATGTATTTATTCCAAACCCTGTGATACAAAATGAACACAATGCCTGTCGTTATAAACATTAAAATACAAAATCAAGTACATGCGAGTGTTGTGGTAAGCCAATCAACATTAGTCCCTTTGACGATCGCTTCTAGGCTCATTTCTCTCGTGATTGACTGCAATTTAAGAAAAATTAGATTGCCACCTCCAAGCGATAGCATCGATGACTTTTTTCGAGGATTTTACTAATGGGAGTCTGTTTTATCTCAAGTCCTTTAATGTTCTTATGCGGGCTACAATAATAAGATTTTGACGTTAATGACATGAAGATCATGGCCAGGGAAATTTAAAAAAACCGTGGACTGGTCTTATATAATATACTATCAGTTAATGCTAAAAATGATATCTATGATCTTATGATCTTCTCATAAGCAGAAAATTTAACGCAAGTCTCAATGTAATTCCATTTAATAAAATTACATGTAAAATATGGTTTTTTCTACGACTCATAAAAATCTGAGATTTTTCTTCTATTTCATACGAACTCGTGTAAGCACGGTCCATTATACAAAAAGGTGTCACTTTTTGCGAATCTTTAAAAACCGGTTGTAGAAGGGTTTTTTGGGTATCTATGTATATTATTGATATTTTTCTTGAAATGTATATAGATTCTCGCTTAATTAGTAAAATAAACATTAAACGTCAGAAATTATGTCTTATTGTAAACGTCATAACTAGTAAAAGTGTGTTTCTAACATAACTCATTATCATCACTGACTGATTTCGTTCGTATTATACAGTAATCAATTTTTCAATTCAGTCTCAAGGTGTGCTCCTAGTTCAAAGAGATCCTTAAGAAGCTCTCGATCCTTCGAGGGACCAAGGGTCTGACGTCAGCGGCGACTTAATTGTGCACTACTTCGTTAACGGCGGACTTGATGGCATTTTTAATGAACACCCAGAATTAATGCAGTAGGCGAAATCGAAGATCGAAGTGTGGACACCCTCGTGAGAGAGGAAACGATCCAAAATTGTTTACTTAGGATTGCTTTTCGATTACCTATTCCTCTTTCGCTTTAGTGGGGATTGTGTTGATGTAACAGTCGTGTAAGGTTTTGGAATTAATGCATAACTTCTTACCGCTGTATAAATCAATAAAATTCTATGATCAACTTTTTTTCATAGATAGATTAACGCTCTCTGCTCATTATACAAGCTTATAAACACGAAAGTCTATCTATCTGTTACGTTTCCACGGGGGAACCCAGACCAATTTCGATGGGAACAGAGATAGTTTGAGACCAGGAGTCAGACATATGCTATATTTTTTATCAAAAATCTACCCCTAACGAGTGAAAAGGAGGATGAAACATTGAGTGGAAAAGCGCTAAACCGATTATGTTGACATTTGGTAAGAAATAGGCGTTTTTATCAAAAAGATGTAAGCTACCTTTTTTTATCAAAAGTCTACGTCTGAGGGGATACATTTACATGGGGGTAGAAACTTTGTACGGCCAATGCTGTCGCTGAACCGATTATGATGAAATTTGGTACTGAGATAATATGTGCCCGGAGACAGACAGGCAACTTTTTTTAAAAAAACTACCTCTAACCCAGGATAGCTACGGAAAAATTTTTCACACGGATGAAATCGTGCGTACAGCTATATTTATATAAAAGTAGTATCTACTTACATCTTCTAGTTGAAAATTAATACTTAGCAATTAAAGAAGTTAAGCAAAATGCACCATTTAATTGGTGAGTAAAACTTTCCTCCTAATCCTAACCTAATATGCATTACTACATATTATAATATAAAATACAGCGTGAAGATATGTTATGTTATAATATTATTGTACGCATGGCGTATGCTCCTCATTATTTGCGATTTATCAGTTATCACTCTTGCAACTCTGCTGATGGTGGCAGTGATATTATTTATTATCTTTAAAAAATAGGTTATACTTTTTGTTCATCTACCTATAGGTAATACGAGTATGTTGTATTTTTCCATCATTATTTCTTGTTTAAACAAAGAAAATATGTGTTTATGAAATGCGTACATGTTATTTGTATGGGTAAGTCGGTTGTCAAATTAGATTGAATGAATTTTACCAACTCTTCGAGAATATATTTGTTGTAAGTACGTAGCTATACACGTGTACTACATAAATTTACATAAATCTATAGCAGAGGATCTAGAATAATATGTAATCAGAATTTAAATGTGCGCAAAAACGAATTTCAAAATCTATTAACTTTCTGTAATGATAAATGCCTACCTCTTGTTTTCACAGCAGCTGGTCCTAAATAAATATGCTAAAATAAGACTTTTGAAATGACGGCTCAATACCAAACACTCGAAGCTGTCGAGATGTGGAGGGATTCGGAAATAAAAACTCTCAGTTGTGAAGATTGACAGGTGCGTCTTAATAAGTTGGCGACAGCTGCTTTAAGAAATGAGAAAAGGTAAATTGCTTATTTTAGGAATCGTTGTAGAAAAATGTTTCATTTCGTTAATCAATTTTCAATTGTAACATTATGTCTACGATAGACTAGAACAAGTAGGTACAAAATGCTTTAGTATTTTTTATTATATATTACTACTATTATTATTATACGGAAATGTCAAAAGCACTCGCATACCTAGGCGAAAATGTGTGAGGAGAATGATGAGATTTGAGGAAGCGAAAGAGGTGTGTAAGGACCGCGACTCCTGGCGCTCCGTCCTCTCTGACTACCCCGTTGGGGATACAGCGTGAAGTTATGTTATGTTATGTTATGTTATTATTATACTGGTATTATTATTATCACATTTTTATTAAAAAGCTATCTGTACGTCTGTTCGGGTAGAAATTTATAATTGTTTTTAAACTAACTTCCCGATGAGCGAGGGACTTAAAATGTTGAATATAATTCAGATGCGGATGACACTGGCGAAAATAAAGACAAAGAATAAGACGAAGAAGAAGATGAAAAAGAAGAGAAAGAAGAAGATGGCATTCATTCTACAATTTACATATGGACACGCGACAATGCAATATTAACTTGCTTGCATATCTGTTTGTTTGTTTGTCTGTTCGTTACAAATTGCAAAATTTCGCACACAAGATACTAAAAAGCAGAAAATAGTTATCGATATAAAAAAAAAATACGTTTCTACCACTGTTTTTAAAATAGACTAAAAGTATAAACTAATTTCTCCGAGCCTCATGGAGTTCAAAATCCCATGCAGATGCTAACTTCTTACAGATACTCCTGAAAATTGGTATTTGCGAATTTGGAAAAACGCGCGGCGCATGCAACAGGCAGTTGATACTTTAATAGTCAATTAACGACTTTATTATTTTATATTGTAAGTTGTCTCATTGATAGCTACTCTTTACACTTCTCACAGTAATGTGCTGCGCCCCATGTTTTTCTTTTTAAATTTTACAAGTATTTTCATAGCTATTAAAAATTTACAATCACAAATTTTCAGGACGATCTGTGAGATATTAAAATCTGTATGGAGTTTTAAATCTTCTTGAGGTTTAGAGAAATTGTTTTATTTATACTTTTTAGTCCATTTTAAAAACATGGTTCTTACATTAAAATAATTTTATTTAAAAAAAATATAATGACTGTAGTTTAAATGACAATCCAAATAAAAAAAGTTTTTTATACTATTTTCAAAAAAAAAGTGACAAGGAGTTACTTATACTTATTGAAAAAAATGTTACTTCAAAAAATTTTAATACAGGCGTTTAAATGACATTCGAAACAATTAATAGATTTTTATTTGATTTTCGGAAAAAATTGGGTAGTAAATTAGTATAAGCTACTAGTTTACTAATATTTAGCGTATCGTATAGCAGTAAGCTCATAATCAGTTAACTTTGAAAAGATTCACTTCTTTTAAAATAAACCACGCGCAAATCTTAAAAAAAAAATATAATTTAGTAACTCTTTACAAATATCTTTAATATTTATTATTTAATTACTTTTACTCTAGCAATAATTGTTATATACAAAAAAATGAAAATAAAATGGCCACGTCGCCAATTACCGATTTGGAAGATTTTTAATATAATTTTTGTCCAGCTGTACTTATACGATAAACTAGTTGTTTCGTTTTTTTTAACGAAATCAAAAAAAATCCTAATTTTACTTCTGCAGAGAGCTACGCGAACCCATGCGGCAGTAGTGCATTAGGTCATATGCGTTTTTAAATGATCGTTTAACACGTTCCATATCGCAACATATTGTTCTATTTGTTAAAACATTTTATAGGCTAATCCACATACATAGATAGAACTCATTTTAATCCAACCACACGAGCTGTAGACAATGGATATACTACCCCAGTCTGGGTACTGACCTCGCCACTTATTCCGCCAGCCTAAGCAAATTTTCGCCGGGCTCTGTTGGTTTTTCGTCGGATTTCTATTTCTTCTCTGCTGATTATATTATATTATTCCATACTTTGTATAAACAATGGTCTGTACTCCAACCCTTTTGCACTATTACCCGTTCGTATCATGGGTTCTATAGCATGGAAACTGATTTTGAATGTTTACATCACACTAGTATTTTATTAATTACTGATTCTTTTGTAGTTATCAAAATTAAATTTTTTTTGTAGCACTGAGATAGTATGTCATTAATTTGTAGTAGATACATTCCATTAGGGACTTCATGTGAAATACATATATAAATTTGAACTTAATATTTTTATGCCTTTGGACAAATTAGTTCTTTGCCCAAAGGCATAACTTTTTTTATTCTACTTATAGAAAAACATAAGTTATACTTCATATTATAGTATGATATATCACGTTTAAGTAAACTCGCTGAAACAAGCGCTCTCTATACAAAACAAATGTTTCATAAATATTTTTCCGAAGGTCTAACCGCGATAAAAGGTTTTTGTATACGTTGCTTTTTGGCTCCTTTTGGCTGCTAACCTAATATTGACCACCCCGGCAGGCTATTGACTTGTGTTTGTGTTACTCATAATAATTCGTCGGGTACCGCTCGCCTTTTATTATTCAAAATATCAATTTGCTCAAGTTGCTTTCTTTTGCTTGAAGAGGGCCATTAATTTTATTATGTAAACCTTAAATAAATTCATTAGCTTTTGCATACAGATATATAATAATCTCTATATCTATCATAGTAAATTACGAAATGTGTTTTATGTTTGTTACCTTAGTATATATGTATATGTTAAAAACTTCGTTATATAATATTCTACAATCTCAAAAGTTGATATGCTTACCTTACTTATATTATATATAAGATAAATATTTCTTAATAATGTATCTCTATTCTTAATCCGAAACCATACAAACATATTTCTAAAGAATATAACGATTTATTTTCATACCTAACCGATATAATTATGTAATATAACATACTATACTCAGACATTTCATACAGCGCCATCTAGTCCCAAAGTAAGCAGCACAGCGCTTCTGTTATGGGTACTAGACAACTGGTATACTACTTATGTACTTTTCTTTTGTAAATAAATACATATTATACATAAGACAGACTCGGGGCGGGTACGAACCCGCAACCCCCGTTTACTTTCCGACGCGCTTAGCCGTTGCGCCACGGAGGTCATCAAAATAATATAATATCAATGACATTTTAAAAGTTGTAAGCATACGTTTAGGTATAATATGCTTATAAAATATTACTTGTAATCAAATAAATAATATTACCGCCGGGCTGGCAGCTTCTTCCGCCAACGAATCAGTTTGGCTATTCAAAGAGGCAATGCTGCCAGTCTGCTGGGTACCTTGAGCAATGACAGCTTTCTAAGCGGCTACTTTGAGGAAGTTTGTCATTTAAGATAATGTGTAGTTTTAAGTTTGTAAATATTAACATAATAAACAAAACATATATTTTTTGTCGCATATCCGTGTGACACATACTATTATATCACACCCTGGTATAAATCTGTATCCTGCGGTATCTAAATTTGGATCTTTGGTCAGTGGCGCAAAAATTATGTTTTTCGGACTAAGCTTAAAAGTTACTGGGTTGGAAACGATGCGGTTGGACGATTTATCTATTCGTATTGTATGAAGATGTTAATACCCTGCCTTTTTGTGGATTGTTAATCATTTACGCAGAAATAAACGTTTAATTTGTATTTCGCAGACATAAAATACTACTTTTCTCGGCTTGTAAATCCAACTTTTCGTTTCATACAAATAGGCCATTTATTGTACTAATCGCGGGTTGCCGACTATTTTTCATAGTCAGGTGGAGTACATAGTAGTAGGAGAACATAATAAAGCTCTGCTCAAACTGAGGCGAATCCCGCGTGGGACGCGATATGCGATTTGCTCGCGCCGATTGCTTCAACTAATTTGTATCGACGTGTTCACATTGACGCGAATAGTCGCATGACTTGCAGCGAAAATAGAGCGGGACGTCGGCGTTTAATCTTGCAATGACATTCGACATGGAATTATTTTTAGAAAAAGTGAATGATGACTTAACCGGTCCTAGTGTGTGTTGGACCACGTACAGTGTCATTTAATCTGTTAGGAATAAAACATATTATTGTTCCAATTGTATCTCGATACCAAGAGATGAGAGAGAGAGAGATCCCGTCAGAGTCGGTTTAGTTTATTTCTTGGGTAAGTGGGTAATTAAGTGTGTGAATTGAGTTGTAATGGAGCAGTCTTAGAATTGGGTCGGACGCTTTGTGATAAGAAAAAGGCAAAGTTTTTGGAATGTTGGTTGAAAATCTCAATCCTCTTTTTTGTTTTGAAGCTAAAGGAAATTCTGCCGTGTCGTGTTTACATGTTATGTTCTGTTCGTCGACTGGAATTAGTATTTGATTGTTTTGCATTATATTGTAGGCAAAGAGGTTAGGAAGGTGATAAGTGGATCTATCTTCCTATTTGTGGCTTTATGGCGCCGGAAGCCACCTTCGACTTCCACCACCCTGAAGACTAACGGATATTAAAGGTATGTAGCCTCTCTTATTTGTACAATTTAGTTGATTAGTGCCGCGTATCGCGGTCGATGTCGCCGCAGTTCCCCACACGTTTGATATCCTACCGAAATTATAAAGGGCCCAGCACGCGCAGTGGTCGTGCCTGCAGCTGTACCGTACATAATCGGCAGCAAATAAGTATAAGTTTGTATTTCTCAGTGACACTATGTAAAATATAATAATTTCTGCAGTCGTTGAGCGTGTAACAGAAAATATCGCAAATCTCAAAAACTGCACATCGTAATCAAACTGATTTTCGTTGAAAGACCTTTTCAAGGTGAAGTCATAAAACACATGTATATATAACTCAAATTTTTTCAGAATTTTTATTGCATAATTAAAAAGTGATAAGGAGGGGGGAGGAGACACTATGAATTTAGAAGCGTTAAGCGTATATCTCGGCAACTATTGAGTTATATAAAAAAGTATCTTTGAAATCTCTATGTTATTTTTAAAGATCTATCGAAAGTTATCCACGCGCTTATGTGTATTAGATTTTTTATCTCTCTGTTATATGTATAAAGTTCCACCACTACTTTTTTTTTTAAATTTCACTACATCGTTGTGTAGCAGCTCAATGAATACCTACTACCTTACAAATTTCGTCTAAGTATGCACATATATTGTAATAGTCTCCGAAAAAAATGGCTGTGACATACGGACAGCCAGAGAGATGGATTGGACGAAATTATAAGGGTTACGTTTTTTACCATTTCGCTACGAAACCCTAATACTAACGATTTTTTTTTTGTGACACTACTGCAACAACTACATATTATACAGAATATAAAAAATAAATGGTAAAGTCTGATCACGATTCAATATCAAATCGCCACAGAAAAAGTTGTTTTATCTGGAAGATTTTTTTTATAGTAGGAAATGCAAGTAATAAAAACTTTGCGTGTCGTACATTGAATCTTGATAGTCTGTTTCTATTATCGCTAACAACAGCCTAACTTGTTCATAATCAAAAGACATGTTCATTGAAGAACCAAAAATAATTACTAGCGGGAAGTCTCGTCAATGTGAACGGCTAAGCGAGCGAGCGATTCGCGAAATGTCATCCGCCGTCACGCACGAGATCGCCTCGGTTTGAGTACAGCTTAATTGTTAGATCAAGATATAAAGTTTCTCAAAGTAAAAATTAAAAAAATTGTAAGGCTTTTTAATTTTTTATTCATAACAAAAGTATTACATACTTTGTTGCAACCAAATTGCAAGGTAATGTAAAAAGGGCTAATTTTTTGACTGGCTGTCTCCATCTGTCCACCATTTCAAATCCATTATAGAAAATATTCTTTTTAAGTTTATGATAGAAGGTTAAAGCGACGGAAATAGAGAGAGGAGCATAGAGGTAGGAACGAACTAATTTTAAATAAATTTGGTAAATTATTTCGAGCGATTTTTCAAAGGTCCCATTACACTGTAAAGTCCGATTGAACTATCGTATTTTTGCACACTACATATTTTTTCATTAGTATACATAATAATAATACAGCGGGCTGGAATATGGTACAATACTATGATTGGCAACCCTAACTAATCGTCACTGGAAACGTCTTGATGTTAATAGGAGTAGTATTCTCATATTTCAAATTATTACTCCTGATGTAAACGTAATACATCTGAACTGAAAGTTCATAAATATATTTTATAAGTACCTACGTAGATATATTTTGCAAAAGTATATTTATTCCATTTTAAAATATTATGTATTTTATTATACTAGTTGTAAACATGTGTTTTAGAAACTATAATGCACATATACATATAAAAGGCAATGTATGTATGTATGTTCCTTATAGATTCCGAAACGGCTGGACCGATTTCGATGAAATTTTCAGGGAATCTTCAGATTGGCCTAGCGGGTGTTCCTGTAAAGTTTGGTAGCGACCGGATCAGTAGATTTTTTTTTGTTTTTTTTTTTTTTTGCAGTATCAAAATAATTATAAAAACTGTTTAATTTATTTTAACTTCAACTAACGCCCAGTGAAACGGGCCGGGTTTGCTAGTAATTTTATAAAATGCCATTAATTAATTAATTCCGTAAAACATTACAAAGGATAATGAAAACTGTCCTAAAGGATAGTAATGTTTTTGAGCTTATGTTTATTTTATATCGATTCTTCTTAATCGTGGGAGTACTACAAGATAGGTGATAGGTACATAATTCCTATCCGATCGCCATTGTCAGAAGCTCATTATTTAAAAAAAATGTGTGTTTCTATTTACTTTCTTATTTATGTCTCTTATGTATCAATAACAAATTAACCTATATCATTGCAGCTTACTGACTAGCGGTTTAATAATGTTGTTTGAATTCAAATTAAGTTTAATATTTAAAATAGATTAACATTCATTTCAGTATTCAATGAAAATTTTATATTGAGATTTGAGAAGGCGAAAGAAGCAGAAAACTGCGATGCTGGCACTCCATCCTCTCTGACTACCTCATTAGGATTACAGTCTCAACAGCAACTGGGCCATAATTACCCAAACGACAATAGCCTAGCATGGCAGTAATGTTACTGAAAAATCTTATTACTACCATCTTAATGCACGGTACGATTTCCAAAGCTTCATTTTATTTCGCGTCAATTTCAACAAGACGAAATGACTCCAATTTGAATATGTAATGACGGCTTAAGATAATCGTCTCTGGCTTACACTAATAAAGGCGCTCTTACTTTAAAACGAGAATCGTCTCAAAAGAATCGAACGATTGCTCGATTCGATTCGGGGGTGAGATAATTTATTCGAGTGTGGACCGCCATTTTGTGGCGGCGCTTTAGCTATCGCGTGCAGGAAGACGCTGTGAGACATTGATGCTGATTCTTTTTTTATTATGCTCCCCTTAAAGACGCTAATATAAAGCGGCCATATATAAATAAGCCGCCTTTGTGAGGATTCCTCGATTTTCTTCAGACAGGAAACCCTGCGACCCTCGCCGTTGGAAAACAATCTAAATTACATTTTCACGCAACTTCAAATGTCTTATTAATTACTTACGACTTTTCAATGCAATAAATTTTCTTTTAACGGCACCGCTTCCAAATCGGCTTATACACAACACTGGCTTTGCATACTGATGACTCAATTGTGTACCCTGATAAAGCGTTTTTATTTGTTTACTCGTAATTACAATAAAAACGCTAATTACGATTACTAAATATTACAATTATAGTTACTTTTCTTTCCATGCTGGTCTGGAAAGAAAATAAAATAAATAATGTGACAGGTGCTTATTCCAGCGCAAACCATAAAAGTCGGTTAAGGGATAACATTTATTATACAGAATTAGATAGGCATGTTAACCCGAAGTGTGACGTCACACACGTGCAATTGCTTAATGTTTAGAAATTTGAGAAAAGCTGCAAATTGATGTGAAGCTGATAATACGTCTGTTACGTCTGCTTTTTACAAGCTTTTTCTGTCGAGAATCGCTGGTTCGTTTTGATTAGGTCACTTTAGAAAATAAATTTTCCCTTTTTGGTCTTATGGTCTGGGCATTACTGGATACTTCTCCAGTTGTTTCTGTGATAACAACAGTACAAACATAGAGCTTATACTTAGGAACCGAAAAGATTTCTCTGTCTAAGGCTGTAAGAAGTTTTGTTTGGTTTTATCTGATAACTTATATGTTATTTTTTATTACTGTTGATACCGTAAAAAAATATTCTTATAAAAACAAAAATACCGGGTCTCTTATTAGGTACATATGTACTAACCACATAATATTCAACTTTAGTCAAAACTCTTAAAATACATAAATAACCATAATCCACGACACTTTTCATGTAAGATATTTCACAGTCAAATAGAAAACACCTGCCAAGAATGATATAGAGGTGTCTTTAGACAGTCGCGATACGGCCTTCATCACCTCCGGAATGACCCTGCATCCCTCAAGCTCCAAATAATATAGGGGATAGTGTCGCAAATTCCCCGAGGATTTGTCAAACAAATGCTTCCCTATGTATCGGAAAAAATCGCAGGATCACTAGCGGCCGTTAAGGCTATTTATGGGTGATTCACCGGACTTTTTTTATTAATAAAACGTATATTATGCGCGCAAGTGCGTTTTATATCGGGACGTCCTTTCTTCAGTGATATTATCCTTCTTCTTTGGAAATCGATATGTGATAAATTGCGAAAATAATATATTGTTTGCTGTTCGTAGGAAACGATATAAAATCTAATTTATTTACCTCATGCCAAAATAATGACTAATGAATATAACGTTAGTAAACTCTTGTAATATTTTATACACTACCAATATTATAATAATGATATAATTTTATTATCGAATCTTTGAGAATCACAGTTCTATAACACCCTATAATATTCACATATGTAATTACATATGTACTGTCTGAACAAAGGTCTTTTCTCGTACAATAGATAAGCTGAAAAGAAAGTAAATTGAGTTCCAATTCAACCACCAACTACTAATACTATTTTGATTTTTTTCAGAAGAAAGCAATATTTACATACTTCCGAAAATTAAAGAATATGTATAACAAAATATCATCACCACTTTGTCATTCAATGAAATTGTAATTAGTAAAAAAAATCAGTTAAGTGTGAGTTCGACTTTAAACATTACATTTCTAAAAAAAAATCTGTACTTATAAGATCTAGAACTTCCATTAATTGTATTTTTCCTGTAAGCCTTAGGTAAAGTTTTATATTCCCAATTTACCCCTTTTTCAATATTAACTAACATTATAACGGGTATATTTAGTTATAATATTATTTAAAAATACCGTTTTTATAAAGCTTACGACATTTTTTATCTGAAATATAACAGAAGTTCATTGACTTCTGCGTGGAAATGTTTTTGTTTGTATCTTACTTGGAAAACACGTTGTATTCAGGTATTGATATCACAGTGCTTACCCCGCAGTAGAATCAAAGCAGTTATGCAAACACGGGAGATATTGATATGGAAACTTTATGTCACAGAAGAAAAACAAAAGTTATACATTGACATAAATGTGTTATGGGTTCTAAAGTGATACCTCGCAATGAATAATTTGTATATACTTGTATATTTGTATGTACACTATATATATGTAGGTAATTATTATTATTATATATATAAAATTGTTAAAAAACGTTCAACCAACTGAACGTATTTAACATGAGTACTTCGTTTTAAAAATTTGTCCTCAATTAGATATGTTTTCCAAATAACTTTATTTGATTGGCTTATGTAATAATAAATATTCTACATACATATTTCTATACTTGCTATAGAAATCTGCAGTGTCCGGAACGTTTGTTTTCTTAGAACTCAATAAATACATGTCAAATTAAGATGAACTTTTTCATACACATTGAATAGATGACTTAAACCATATATAGGGATAGCGAAACGGACAAGTACTTACTGCTAATGTTTTATATTTTTTTGATAATAACTAAAAAGAAAAAAAAATTAACAAAAAATTTTCTTCTCTTTTATGTACAGAACTCATTTCATATTTATTAGAAACATTTCTGTGTTATAAAAAGTTACAGATCTACTAAAGATCTATGAAAAAAATGGTACCTATATCTTACGTCAAACAATGAAATCGAGGCTAGTAGACTTTTCATTTTAGTTTTTTGGTACGTAGTTTGATTGAAAACTATGGTATTTAAAACAAGTCTTGTTCTAATTTTAAACAAACCATTTCATTTCCTCCAGGAATATATAAAGATTTAAACAGCAAAATTTCAGTTAAGAGGGAGTGTCACATATAAAATTTTAAGCAGGTAATAATTTTGATCTAAGTCGAAATTTCTGTGAAACTCTACCCCACAATCACTGGTAATTGTCGGCATAAAATCATTAAATCCAAACCGAATACCGCATTAAAAGTAACAGCTTGTACGCCATCCCTAGAGGGATTGGAATTATGCTGTAGAAACAACAATTGTATCTACTTGTCGCAATAGTTCACCAATTCCTAACAACAATAAGAATTTCATTAAATAAACAATATCCTATGCTAATATTCTGAACTCTGTCTTCATAATGTTTTAGAATCACATCTTGAAACAACTATGTGCGTTACATTCAAGCTATTATACATTCTTTATATTCGATCTCAGTGAAGCTAAAGAATACGATCATTGTGTATTTCACTGAATTATGTCTATTGCATACATTGCATATATGGTACACTTTAGGAAGCTCTTCATCTACAGGCTGTTCACCTCGACCGTGAATCCTGCACCTCAAATGTGATAGTCCTGCGGATAACACACAGCACGTGACCAACATCGTCATATAATATAAATGCAATACGGCTAAGTCAACATGATGCCAATCTATTTTTTTTATTCCCTAAGATATAAGTGATGACTGAATTAAAATGGAACGTAAGTATTAGATAAGACTTTTTTTTAAAGTAATAATTACACAAAGAAACAGTCAACTACACTACTTACACTACTACTACTTAAAAAAACTTCAAGTAAGTAAGAAGATAACATGGTACCATAGACATAATAGCACATAGACTCCGCGTTGAGTAATTCAAACTAAATAACCAAAATAAACCGGCCTGCACATAAATACGACACATTTACTTCAAATAAACTGATGTTTTTAGTGAAACGGCAGGCGATTGGCTTCTTGATCTAGATAAATACTTGTGTCGAGCGCTCGAGTGTCATAATTACAGGCAGGCCTGCCTTGTATCAGAACTGTTTTATCAAGTTAAAAAATAATTGTTGCCCTCTTTTTGAATTTATCATAGTTAACAATCAATACAAAGTAAGCACGATGTGTCTCATTAAAGCGACTCATATCTAATTCAGGGTTTGTTCTCTCTCCGCGACATTAAGTCCCGGTACGAACCCTTGAGCCCGGTATTACGGCACGTTGTAACTTCATTTCTGTAAGTCTCGTTTCGCGAGTAGATTACAAGTAATTAATTTATAAGAATATGGCGAGGTGCGTCTACAGAAGTGGTATTGTTAGGGGTTGAAATTAAGCCGCGTTTATACTGTTATTATATTACTAACTTTTTATGATTTTTTGTTTGTGACAAATTAAAACCATTTAACACGCCTTGCACACATAAAATAGATAACAGTCAAATATTATATAAATAAAATATATACAAATGAAATATTATACAAATAAATATTATAACGAAATTCCGGGTTCCATTTCTCTTAATAAGGCGTAAAAATCTAAAGAAAGAGCAAATAAGTAACAAATATAATATTTACTTCTGGTACTTCCAACCTATTAATACCTAATCAGTAATCATCTGTTATAGATTCTTCAATTTCGGAAGATTTCATGAAAATAAAAAAAATGAATCATAATTAGGTACATATTACTATACGCACTAAACGTAAACAGATACATAATTAACAACATTTATAATTCATATATAATAACTTATGAATACACATATAATGATACAAACATGTAATACATATTTAGTGAAAGACAAATTATAACAATACTAGGTACCACTGATATCACTGGATATCTTCCCAGACGTCACTCGTAGTTACTTCTGTTTGTAGTAAATACACAATATGTGTCATTATTAGTAGATTTATAGAAAAAACTTTGTGAGACAAACAATTCATAAAATGCTATATTGGGTTCAACTAATCTTTATTCACTGCGTTATAGATTGTAGAGCCAATGTTTTATTACAAAGAACCATTCAAACTGAGCCCGAGCTCGACACATTGTGAAAAATTTTAATATTTCGAAGGCATTCGAACTGTGTTGAACATTCCATTGCGTACAGAGTAGGTAAGTTTGATATTAATGCAGTAGAGCCACTCAAAATTGTCTTTATTAAAATCAGAATTGACCAACAATTACCTAACTAAATATTATTACACTTTTATTAAATTAATGGCCCAATGAGCACTGTACCGCTCTAAAGCAATCGGCCTTTCCTACTAAGTGTCTAGAATTCGATTCTTAACCAGATAAATTTGCGAAATGCGCTTTTCTGAAATGACTCTGAGTTTAGGTGTTACTGAGCGTTTGTACAATTCGTGGTATGGTATCCATAGTATTAGTCTAGTGTTTGATTTACAGTCACACAGTGTAATAGCCCGCAGTATATTTATTATAAACATCACTGTGCAAGCTAATGTACTGACACAACATTTTCTTAATCTCATTGCACAATTTTAATAACATCTAAATATCAACAAAATTAACGTCCGCATCGCTGCAATGAGATTATAACACTATCACATACATAGAAGAAAAAGTTTGTAAAGTGAGTAATACTCGTAGGCATGAGATGTGAACAAACAGCGCTATGGCGTTAACGCGCCAAATGAGGTACCAACATATTACCAACTACCTGCAGTATTATTCTACCATCATAAAGAAACCGAGAAAATGTACGGTAACTGTGGTGACCCTGACGTACCGACGCAATAATTTTAAATCGTTTAATTATGTTCAATCAACATTTTTTTTGATGATGTTGTATTTTTATACAACATTTAAGATATATAGCATAATAAGCTCCACGTATTTTTACAAAGTGTACGAAGTATGGTCAGAGTGAAATTACTGTATTTTATTAGTCTGTGCTACAAACTCATCTCACCCGAGGGAGGTGTCCCCGTGATCGCGTCTTATCCGCTACGCAAACATTCTTTACAAGGGCCCTCATTCACTCCTCTGGTTATCTTTTATTTCTCACAGCATCCACTTTTTATTGCCACTCATATTGACTTTTTATGCGCGGAATAAATACATTTTGATTTTCACCCGCGTTAGCAATTCGTTGACAGCAACGAATTAACGCTCGAAATATTATGAAAGACTGCTTTATTAAACATTACTTTTAACTGTGTTAATGAACAAATAACATTTTCTAATAATCTCTTACAGAAGAAGCTTTCTTTCTGTGTAATATTTAATATTAAAAGGATAAGCATATTTTTCCAAAATTAAGACATTTCGTTTAGGGCTTCGTAGGCAGATTGACTAAAACAGAATCTGTGAACTATAATACATACATACATACATATCTTCACGCTGTATCCCTAACGGGGTAGTCAGAGGGGACGGAGCGCCAGGAGTCGCGGTCCTTACATACCTCTTTGCTTCCTCAAATCTCATCATTCTACTCACACATTTTCGTATATCATGTAAATAATATCGTCATATCTGCCTGTCGTTCTATCATATCACATATCATATTCCTAATCTATTTATTCCCTCACCCTTACGGCTATTGAGCTGTTTTATAGAGATGTTAACAGGTAACCGCTCGGCCCAAGAAACATAATGCACGGAGCCACACTAAGTTGCGGCACTTACCACCGTGTGTCAAACGAATTTTCGTGTCTCTTTTTATCTCATTCAGCGTAACTACGAGTAAAACGGTTAGCTATAGTAAGTATGGCAACCTCGCACTATCGGTGTAGTTCGTGTCAGCTCTGGAATAATTATTTGCAAAATACTCTTAAATCTCAAGTGTTTTTGATACTAGTATTCACAAAAATAAAAATATGTCATGTTCAGCTGTTGAGATAGATAGATAGATAGATAATTTTATTCGCTGCACACAATACACGTACAATTACAAAAATACATTTTAAGTAATACAACATAATACATTTTTTTCATTTTTGCGTTTTACGACAATAGATCATCACTGCTGCAACGAAATGGCTCCCAACTCAGCACAATGTCAAGTGACACGCACATGACGCTGATTTTCAGTTGGACATACAATAAATAAATGAAATCAAAATTATATTCTTCCCTAGTTACGTACATTAGTAAAAATCAAGAAACTCGGTCAACAAAAAATGGACACCGTAAGGACACGCTCTTAGAGTAAATGTTCTGTCCATTGTGATAGTTGGTCCTAGGGTAACCAAAACCTAGAAATAAAAAAAAAATTAAATAGGTTATGGGTATTTCGTACCCAATTTTTTTTTAATCTATACTTTATTCGAAATTGTTACCGAACCCTAAGTAAATACACTTTTGATTTCCAGCTGGATATCATAACTGTATTTACTTATGCGTGTTTTAATATTTTTCGATTTATGGTTTTCAATAGTGGATATCTTTTGTGCGACTATAGAGTTTAAAACCAATCATGAAACTACGTTCAGTTGGAAATCTAGCTTTTACTGAGGCTATTTTTTGACATATGATAGAGCATAATCAGCATTATCACGGTCAGTTTAGAAATATGTTTTTTTGAAATGCTGTATATAAATAAATTAAAAGTAACAGAACTTCACAAAAAGGTGAAAACAAAGAAGAATCATAAGATCCTACTTGTACAAATATTATTTATCAAATAAAGAAACAACAGTAAGTACGAGAATATACCGCCGTAATGAAAGGATCGTCATTAGCACAAAGCGCCTGGAATTAGAATTGCCATTCGTCAATTCAAATGAAAAATATTCTAAAATGAATTAACTTAAAATCTCAATGTCAGTCAATATTCCTCAGTTTGTTGAACAGCGCCAATAACTTAGGACTGTACAGTTGTGATTATATGGGACTATACAGATTTGTTAAGTGGTTGAACCACATCTTACTAAGAAACAAGCTTTACATGGAAGTCTTGTAAGGTGTTAGAAAAATTGCATTTGTTTAGCCCTTACGCTAACATCACTAAGGGATTGAAAGTTGTAGCGCTCAGCCGAAGAAAAACAAAGATAAATCCAACTTATGTTGGATTTGTTTGCGACAGTTTGCGAGTTCCACAAACTGTCATAACGATTCTGATCGCACCTAATTATTTTTGCTATAGAGCAAATGTTCTGGAACTAAAAAGTAATTTAGTAGAGCGCTCAAACCTAAAAAGTTTAAGGAAGGAATATTAAAACATTACTGAACATAAAAACACAAAATCGTCGCCTTTCACAGAACATTTTTGACCTTTAAATCTTTCAGAATTCAAAATTTTTTACTTAAATAGAATATGTACATATGTATATAGCTTTACCCTCGATTTCGTCCGCGTGGTGGTGACTTATAACAAAGAGGATGGCATAAAATCTTCTCAATGAAAAAATAGATATGTATGTGCTAAACTGTCAACTTTCATAGTAATCGGTCAAACGGTGTTGGAATTTAAAGATTACGTATAGACACATTCACACATCTTTATACGGAAGAGATACATAAATTGTAATTTGTAAACAGTATATTATTACAACTAGAGCAAAAGTATTGAAACGAGGTAAATAATAAATTATTTATAATTTATTTGTTATTTATTGTTGTTGTATATAAGTGACCGAGTGTAACTTCCAGAGGATTTTTCATTTAAAAGCGAAACACGTATCAATTATAGAGTTTAAATTGTTGGCGGAATAAACCTAGAATTATAATAAAACTGTCACTGACAGTCAACAGTCGCATATATAACTGAAAATATAAGACGGATTTCCACGAATTAACAACAAAGTCAATACACATGGGTGATATTGTAAAACTTTTTTTGTAAAATTGAACCAACGAGAACATATTCTGTAAGTAATTTATTTTGTATTAATAACTTATTTTCCATATTTTTCTGACATTCATTTTCCTTACGTTTCAAATTATCAATTTTTCTAAATTCTGGACATTCGAAACTTGTAAAGATAAACATTGCGAAGTATTTTTTAAACCTAGTAACGAAGATATTTTATTGAGCTCTAATCTATTACGTATTACAAGCGACTTAAATTTCCATATTTTACAAACAATTAGTTTTACCTACGTTTCAGTTTCAGTTTTTGGTTTTCAAAAATTATTGAAAGTAAAACCAAATTGTCTTCAGATATAGTCTAATTTAGCCACGTTTCGATATTTTCGTAGACACATTAAGTTCTGCAATTTTCGATTCTAACCATCTCACGACATTCCCGTGTCCCCAAGGAACGATTAAACATGTAAAAGTACCAGGATAACAAAGTAGTAGAATGGTTGAGTTTTACAGAAAACGCTGTAGCCATTTAGCACGTAACCAAGAAATTGCCATGACACGTTTGCAGAAAGTTAACGACCGGAGAAAAAGATGTTTCCCGTTAACTTTAACTTGTTTTCTTGTTTTAGTTAGCACGATTTGTTAAGTTTTTTTGGTACAACAGATTCAACCATTTTGTATATAAAAACCGGCCAAGTTTTTTTTTTATATCGGAGGGGGCAAACGAACAAGCGTGCTGTTATACTTATGCTGTTAGTGTATCTGTTATTCTTATTACCAGCTGTCAATCACAAAACAAAATTATAGTCACAGAACTTTCTCTCTTCTTAAAAAAACGTTGAATTTGCGAAATAGAAGAAAATAATTACTTTTCTCTAAAAAATAAAAGATGATAAACATTTGTTTGAGATACTTTGATAAAACTTGAGTATACAACTTCATTCAAAGGTGTACCGTACACGAAATGAGATGTTTATTTATAAAAGTTTAAACAGTGTCTGGTTTGTTTCCGAGAGCGTATGTTTATTCGGACTAAGGATAATGAAACGAGGTACGTAAGCAATAGTTAAAATTTTATATTAATTTGAAGAAATAATCTAGTCGGTATACATATAAAACTTAAACTTCCATGTTGGTTTGAAATGGAAAGATAAATACAGAATTTATACCAAGTCCCAAGGGAATGTACATTGTGAGGAATGTATAGGTCATTGACTAGTAACCAATCAATATAAGCTGAAAGCAGCGACAAGTTATACTGTTGCCCCTTGATGTTCTGTCGTCGTACTATCGCAGAATTGGGGAGATTATGCTCACATCAATCTGCTAGATGTTTCGTTGAGCACATTATAACATGATTGCCTAGACCACTGGTTCCCAAACTTATTTTGTCTACTGAGTCGAGAGCTCATGCAGTCGTTGTCTAAGATGCCTCCTAACTAAATGAAATTACAAATCACCCCCCAGGCCTCTACACAACGCCCCCATTTTTTTCTGGGTCTCTTACCGCCTCCCTTTAGGCCTGCAGCGCCCACAAGGGGGCGTTATCGCCCACTTTGGGAATGGCTGGCCTAGACTATTCATGATCTTCTTAATTCTCATAACCCACAACAACATAATATTATTAATTAGCACTTAAAAAGTTAATAATTCTTTGGTAAAAGTTTTTTATTTGCGTTAACCAGCTTAAAATACCGCTTTAACGTTTACTTTGCATGTAATCGCTATCGCAAAGACATTGAGCGAGTAAGAGGTAAGACAAGCGAGACCACAAGCAAAAGCTACTTAAAAGAATTCAAAATTATCACAACGGAAGAGTAATGAGGTACTTGTTTTTAATGAATTAACGACTTTTGTTTGCGAACAACGATTAAAATAATGAAAAGTGTCATTATAAGTGCTATCAATTCGATCTCAGCGGGGACGTTAGTGTTTTTACGGGTTGTTTCCGCATAATAAATGCAAGTTTGGCGTTCAGAGAAATTAAAAGAACATACACATTGAGATTATCACCCTGTAGCATTAGTATCGTTAGATATAAATACAAGTTAATGTAATGTTTACACGTAAAATTATGATACAGTTGAAATTCGTGAGTTTTATTCTTCGTTATTTCAAGTGGATGGTATCATTTTTAGGGTTCTATTATTTAATATTGTGAAGCGATTAACAAGGTTGCTATTACAATAAAGATACAAATATGTATTAATATTGTCAACAATAACACGTAGTATGTAACGACATAAATAATCTACGGTTATGATACTAAATGTGTGACTCATCTAAGCTTATAGGCATGTACTATGGGTACCACACATCGTTACATTCATACTCCAAGACAATTTAGACCTGACTTCTAAACTAATCGGACCGGAAATCGAAAACTGGAACTTTCGGTTGGAAAGTAGATGCGTTAATCTAAACATAAAACACTTATTGATACTTTTCGTTTAAAAGTATGCTTGCACGAAAAATTTACGATTGCACGAGTTGAATGGCATAATATATAGCCTATTTCTATCTGGAATAATGTACCTTTTAAACGGTGAAAGAATTTTTTAATGGGTGCAGCGGTTCCTGAGATTTTCCACATATAAACAAACTTACAAAATTAGCTCTCTTCTTATTAGTTTATATTATTATATCTCTCTCTTATAGTTAACTTTCTTTGAATGTCTCAATATAACTCTACATATCTTAACGTAGAAAACTATAAAGAGAGATAAACTATAAGAGCTATATGTATAAAATTTTAGTATAGATTCTGAAAATAACTAACTCTACATATCTCAACGTAGAAAACTATAAAGAGAGATAAACTATAAGAGATATATGTATAAAATTTTAGTATAGATTCTGAAAATAACTAATAATGGGCTGTGTTCAGAGGAATTGTTCGACATGAGGCCCACGGTCACCTTCAAACATTGCACCGCCACGAGCAGGGATTTCATCCTCACACTTTGGAACTGAAATGTTCGCGCACGGTTCGGTTTCAAAGGACCTTTCTCCCTCGAACTTTGAGGTTGTGAATGAGCTCCTTGTCGAGTTTTCCCAAGCGACTACAGCATGGGGTTCTTCAAAAAGGGCGTGAACAGGTTTTACAGAGTCGGCAATGCGCAAGTTATACTCCTGGTGTTGCGGGTGTCCATAGGCTATGGAAACCGGCGGATATCTGGCGGGCCGTATGCTTGTTTGCCAACTTCGTGGTGTAAAAAAAATTATAATAAATAATTTACTGTCAGAGCAACTAATAATAAACAATTTACTATTTTATTTTTATTTTATAAAGAAAATTGAAATGAATGAATCGTGCGGCTTATACCCACTAAAACTCCTGCGGTGGTCAGCCTCGGCGCGTTGTTGAGGGGCTATAGGATTTCCTACGGTACAAATCATAGCCCCTCCTGCGCTGTGCCAAAGCATTTCTCGGAAACGAAGTAACAAAGCCCCTACAATGCATTCGCAGTGCTACGACAGTGGAGACAACACGCGTTGTCGTCCTCTTCAGGGTCGCAGGGATAGACGACCTGGGCTACTACTCTAATCAGCCGCGACTCCGAAGGCCCCTTCAGTTGGCTCTTACGATAGGTGGGGGACACCGAAGCCTTATTCTGTGACCCGGGCATGTTTAGCATGTTTGAGAAGAGGCACAATTATATTTACTGTAGAATTCATTTTAATTTTAAGAAAGACCACTAATAACGATTTCCTCATCTCTCATTTTTTATACTGAATATGCTATTCAAAGTGCATTAATCGAAGAAAAATATTGCATACTAACGTAATAATGACTCTTTATATCTCTACAAAAAATCTCTGTTTAAACCTCTCTCGATTTTATTACAACAATAATTGTCTAATGTGGCGCCTCATTCGAGTTTTAATTGATCCTCGAGGGCGACTCGGAGATAAAACTCGGATATTTCGACTCAAAAGTCAAAACTTTCTCTATTACAGTTTAAGAAAACAGCCCGCGCGGTTTTGTTTGGCTGATAACAAAATTGTCATGGCGTTCTGGGAGTGTAATGCGCGTGTAATGCCTAAAATGAGTTCTGCTATCACCGTTATTTTACCATAATTATTTGTTTTATGTCACATTATTTTAAATTACTTAAAATTAATGCAAATCTGTATCTATACTAATATTTTAAAGAGGTAAGCCTTGATTGTATGGAACGGATAAACTCAAACACTACTCAACCGATTTCAAAAATTATTTCATCTGTAGAAAGCTTCATTATCAGCGAGTAACATAAGCTGTATTTTAATTTCAAAAAATTTCTACCCGTGCGAAGCCGGGGCGGGTCGCTAGTAAGTAATAAAAGTAGTAAATTCTTTACATTCGAAATCGGTCAATAGTTTTAAAAAACATTTCAGTTTTTGTTGCAAATGAGAGATAACATGTTTAATTTAGGCGCGTGTTACTGTATATCTATGTAGTGCATGCATACTGCGTAATGCGTATGGTGTATGTGTGTGTGTCTGTACCATCTATGCGTGTGTATAACGTCGATTTGATATCAACGACAATTGAAAACAATTTATTGCATTTAAAAAAAAATTGTAACAGTAAAATTGTAATCTATAATATATTATGTAGGTATATCATTGCACGTTGTTATATTGCGCGCATGGGAACATGAGGCCCGGCATAGTTAGTTTATTTGGTTAGTTATTAGTTTATTAGTTAATGTGTAAAAAAAATATTAAATTAAATAAAACATTCGTTGTTTACGTTCATACTGCCGAAGTCAAACACATAACAGTTATTGTCAATGTCAATCACAATGTTTTCTGGTCAAATCTCGGACCAATAATCATAATAGAACCATAGTGAGTTGCCTTTATTATCGCCGTGTGTCAAATGAATTTTCGTGTCTCTCTTTCTATCTCATTGAGCGTAACCACGGGTAAAACAAGTAAGTATGACAACCTCGTAACTATGGCACTATCAGTGCAGTTCAATGCTGCTTTGGAATAATTATTTAAATGTAAATTTTAAGTATTTTATCTACTAGTATTCACAAAAACAAAAATATGTCACGGTCAGCTATATATTGTTGTACCGCGACCCTTCCCTAGTTATATACATTAGTAAAAGTATAGAAACTAACTCAACAAAAAATGAACTCGCTCTTAGAACAAAGCTCCGTCTATTTTAATTTTTGGTCCGAGGGTCAAACAGTAGGACTGAGCACAGATTGGTGCCAAAGAATTTCGAAACGTTGCCAACAAATAATGACTGACAAATAGGTCGAATGAGTTTCGAGCTGTGAAATTTGTGTGATTTGTGTGTTGTAATGAAATTTACTATTATAAATCGTATAAGTTCGTGTTAGAAAGATGTATATCTATATTGCATCTTACCTCAAACTTTTCTACCCTTGATCATCTTAAAACAATAACCGCGCGTATTTACAATAAAACGTTTAGTGTTACAACAAACTTCCATATTTTATTACGATCGTTATCGTAAACGTACCCCCGAATTCGCGCCGTTTAAAAGTTGCCGTCTATCTGAGGCGCCCCTCGCAACGCAACCCGTCTGCGAGCCACCGTTTCATTATAAAATTAAAGTAAAACTTACATCTACAAATCTTCCAAGTTTATTTGCATGTCAGACTACTGTCAAATATTAAGTAAATTCTGCTAATATTTTTTTAAATTCTTTGAAAACTATTTTGTGTCATATTTTATTATGTATGTCAGGAAGTTACCTTACGATCACTGCCTTTTACTTCACTTCCATAAAATTAAATAAATTAAATCTTAAAAATCCCATTTGCTAATTTCATACAGGCTACATATATTTTATATGAATAACAGAAGAAAAACTTATCACGCCAATTCTAACGAAAGCTTGTACTTACTTTTCTGAACATGTCGACTTTAAAATAAATAATGACATTATGTTAGTTTGTAACGTAGTAACTACCGAAAGTTTTGGCCAACTTCTATTGTTGACTAGAATACTATGTACGTATGTATAATATAATGTATGTTCGTCTGTCTGTACTAAGTACTGCACATAATATGTACGTAGGTAGACACTACCGGTGTCTTAATCTCAATTCTATTTTAAATTGAGTGTCTGTAGTTTAGCAATGCAACAAAAATCAGCCATTAAAACCTACACATTGCATACATTACATTTAATATTACATTTCTATGAAATAGGTGCTCTGTGACAACACAATTGCCACGTTGATCCACATAATTATTATAAATACATAAAAAACTAGTGTTCTTATAAAATTAAAGTATAAAATCTAGTTCAATTAGAACATCAACGACGTATATGAAACAAATACACATATTTTATCTAATTTTAACTGCCAGTCAGTTTCTTAAATGAATTTGAAGCGAAATGAGCATTAAGGTTTAGATTTAGAAAAAATATTTTGACAACTTTTATTCCGAATACGATTTCAAAAAAATATTAGTATCTTTAATTGGTTCAATCTTTTCCGTACGAAATATAACAATTAGAAGTAGACTGACAGAAATTATTTCACCCTTACTAGCTGTTCGACGGATGTAAACACATAAATCCGAATAAAGACTCTAATTGTCTAACTCACTCCCAATACAGTAACGATTACTGAGGTAATTTATTTGTTTTGCTACAAGAATATAACCATGGTTAAACTGTTTCTGATTCTTGAAAGGAAACTTGTTTAGTTTATATGTTATTTACTTTATCCTTACGTTTACGAGAAAACATATAACAACAACATAACACAACTCAACTGTATCCCTAACGGGGTAGTCAGAGAGAATGGAGCGCCAGGCATCGCGGCCCTTATATACTTCTTTCACTTTCTCAAATTTCATCATTCTTCTCACATATTTTCGTCTAGGTATGCGAATGTTTTTGACATTTCCTTCAGCTAACACTCTGGCTATTTGATTTTCTTAAATCAGCTTCGATCCTCCTTGGCTTATGTTATCACTCAGTGTAGTTTTTCTTTGTCGGTCTTTTGTTACTCATTCCTTTTATGTGTTCAAACCATCTAAGCATATTTTTTGTCATCTTTACAATAATACTTTCACCCAACCTTGTCATACTGCGTATCTTTTTATTATTTGAGTATCTATTCATTGAGAAAATATATATTTATATTTATTATATATATAATATATTATGTATATTGTTCATGCTATTTCCCATTGGAAATGTACAAAGCATCAAAGATCTTGACGCCACTTTTAGCAATAAATATTTGGCCTTACAGATGGATAAAGCGGAATTTGGTGTGACAGTTTGCTAACCAACTTGCATCAACATTGTTATGAGACATTATGTTCATAAGCAATTAATAAAAGCCGGAATGAGTGCTGCATTGATAAGATTTATTTAAGAATTATAAGTTTTTTACAAAAGATCTGAATTTTTTACTAAGTAAAACGCCACATAATTTCAAACACCAAACATAAAGTAGTGACGCAACGCGACGCTCAGCCTTATAAAAAAATGGAAAAAGCGATTTGTGAAACCTTAGGTTCATATAATTGAAATGTTGGCATGTTTTTTCGCGGAGAATACTCTCACTATGAATGAAATAGTGACGTCACATCACAAGACTCCATTATCGGCGCCAATTTTTAAAAGTAATAATTTAATTAGTGTTTTAAAATTATTTGTACTTATTTTAAATAGGTATATTGCGTTTATTATGTTTATAATAACTGTTTAATCTTTATAATATACTAAAAAAATAAATACATGCTAGTTCCCTATTCTTTATAATAAAGATCCCTTTTGGTCTATTTTTACGGCCTGTAGGGGAAAATAAGTAGCTGGCATTCTGTACGTATTTTTCTATCTCTCTCTATCCAGTATGGAAACAGAAACACGATGCAAAGTATAACCAGTATAACCACCAAAAATTGAGATTTTACATAGGAACGTTATCTTCAAAGAAAACGTAAACCCTTTTCTGTAATCATTTCAAAGTAAGTCAGCTTTGAGAATAACTTTGGAATTTATTGAGAATAAATTGCAAGTTCACTTTTGTAATTAGTTTCCAATCTGACTAAATTGGAAACCAATTACAAAAGTGAACTTGCAATGAATAAGTAGGCAGATCCAATCACATCCTATTGTTCTTGGAGGCACTATCTAGCAAGCTATTGTCACGAAAGGGCAGTGCATTCACTAAAAAGTAGACAATTCATAATACATTTAGCAAACAGAGGGCTCGGTCTGGAGCTATGAAACACATTCGTACCTTTTTTAGTAACCTTAGACAGGTTGCCTTAGGTTTTTATTACATGGAACTTTTGGTAATGGTCCTAACATAATTAAAACGAACATTATTCTGTCATAAGCAAAATGAAGGTACCAAAGGTACCAAATTAAGATTTAATGTAAAACGAAAGATAATTCCATTGGAATTGTCATACATTATTTAAAAAATGATATTTTTTGAGTTATGAATGATTAATTTTATTTAAATTCAATACACGAAATATTAAGTATTTCTATCTATTATTTTAGATAACCAAAAAATACGAAATAGGTCTATAAAAGAAGAAACAAATATATACTTCATTTTCACTTATTGTTATACGCTCGGATGCGTTTCCTTTTGCCGCACATAGTGCTACAAAACGCAAACGTTAACCTCCGACGTTTGGCGTGAACGTGACAATGACGGCTAAGCCTTCACCTGCAAGAAATGTTTTACTCCTTTTATGTTCGCCTGGTATCAGAGGGTCAACTCTCGTTGGAAATGGACAAATTTAAAGTTCACAAACAAAGTAGCTGTCCTCATCTATCTGTTTCTCCTCCGCTTACTTCTCCTTCTTAATCACGCACCGGATTTATACGGGTTTTACATACATACATATCTTCACGCCATATCCCCAACGAGGTAGTCAGAGACGACGGAGTGCCAAGCGTCGCGATCCTTACTTACTTCTTTCGCTTCTTCAAATCTCATCATTATCCTCACAAATTTTCGCCTAGGTATGCGAGTGCTTTACTCCAAATTACCGCAGTGTCTCAAGACGAAAGTCTTCGATCAGTGTGTGTTGCCAGTGATGACATACGGAGCAGAGACGTGGTCACTTACTACGTTCCTCATAAGAAGGCTCAAGGTCACCCAAAGGGCAATGGAGAGAGCCATGCTCAGAGTTTCCCTACGCGACAGAATCAGAAATGAGGAATACCTCAACGAATTGCTACACTTAAGTGGCAGTGGGCGCGGCACATCGCTCGCAGAACCGATGGCCGTTGGGGCGGAAAAGTTCTCGAGTGGCGACCGCGTACCGGAAGACGCAGCGTTGGTAGGCCCCCCACAAGATAGACCGACGATCTGGTGAAGGTCGCCGGAAGTCGTTGAATGCGGGCAGCGCAGGATCGGTCTTTGTGGGAATCTTTGGAGGAGGCCTTTGTCCAGTAGTGGACGTCTATCGGCTGATATGATGATGATTATGATGATGATGCGAGTGCTTTTGACATTTCCGTCGGCTAACACTCTACTCATAGCTATTAGATCTTCATAAGTCAGCCTTGGTCTTCCTTGGCCTCTTTTACCACTCACTTTCGCTCTATAGATTTTCTTCGTCAGTCTTTCATCACTCATTATTTCCATGTGCCCGAACCATCTTAGCATACATTTCTTCATTTTTTCAATAACACTGTCGTGCAAGCCTGTCATACTGCGTGTCTCTTTATTGCTTATTTTGTCTGCAAGGGTGACACCGCACATATTTCTAAGAGATCGCATTTCTACCGCATTTATCTTACTTTCACTCGATTTCGGGCATATCCAGGACTCACTACCATACAATAAAGTTGGCACCAACACCGCTTTATGTATGGCCATTTCGGCTGAGTTAGATATAAAATAATTTTAAATTTACTCGAAGTTGTCCGACATCTTGTTTTCGTCTAACACCCTACACCTTTCTCGCTTCTCTTTCACTAGTGCCTTCGTTTCTGCTTTCTGCAGCTTATATCTGTCTTTCATCAAATTCTTCATACTACAGTCATTTTTAGTAGGAAGGTAGTCCCGTCATGCTTTCTTCTTCTTATACACAGACACTTTCACCTTATCATACCACACATCACGCTTTTTACACTCTTCTTTCGCAGCCTCGATCATGCTATCCCTAAGGTTCTGCCGACATTCTTCAACATCCTCTCTCATCACTTTCAATCTATCATCAAGCTTACCGGATAATACTCTTTCATATTCATTCCTGGTGGTCGCATTTTGGAGTTTCCAGCTTTTAATGCGACAAACCGCTGCAGGTTTGGACACTACGTGATGTCGCCATGCTGCAAACAGACCCGTTATTCTAGTTACCACTAGGAAGTGATCTGTTCCCAGATCGGCTCCTCTGTGTGCTCTCGTGTCCTTAAACTGCTTTTTGAGCCGGCTGTCCACCAGGAATAAATCAATCATACTTTTTTCATCCTTCCTTTCCCACGTGTACTGATGAATCTTTTTGTGCTTAAAGAAGGTATTACCAACAAAAAGATCCTTTTCCATACACAGTCCTAGCACAATCCTACCAGCATCATTTACTCTCTTATCTCCATACTTGCCTAGGACTGACTCAAATCCTGTTCGAGCTGTCCTAACCCATCCATTCACGTCTCCACACACTACGAGTCTCTCATTCTCTTCAACCGTCGCTAGAACTTCCCTAACATTCTCCCAAAACTGCTCTAGCTCACCCAAGCCGAGAGAGGACACTGGGGCATACACCACCAAAACAAATAACCTTGTCAACCCTGCCTGGAGACGCACCCAGAGCAGTCTCGGGTTTACACACTTATACTCAGTTATACAGTTAACCAAACGAGAGGACAGTAAAACGCCTACCCTCTGGCTTACTCTTTTTCTTCTCGTGGTACGCCTGACCACAAAGCGATGCCCCCTCCAGGCAAGTCGACAAGTTCACTGCCCTTTCGCTTGGTTTCACTCAAACATAACACATACAATCTTCTTTCTTCCATATTATAAATCACTTCATTCATCTTCTCTTCAATCCCACCTCTCACATACCACGCAGCTATTCTGCACTCCTCCTTCTACTTCCCGCCGCTAGGTGCACAGCGTGTTGGGTGGCGGTCCCCAACGCCGAACTGCACTCTGCTCACACCAGCGGGGACAAACCGGTGTACGTCGCTTTCGGGGGACGCCCTAGCATTCATATTTACACTGTCCCGCATGGTGTGCACAGAAGAGGAATTGCAGCCCTGAAAAGGGCTGGCAGGGGTCGCGACGAGCACGCTTCCTCAGTTGACCCGATACTTTACATTTTTGATTTTTGGTTGTTACTTTAAAGAATTTCTTCCGGAAGGTTTTTGTATAGATTAATTATAATAGTTCCTACTTGGGCGATGCCGGGATGGGTCGCTAATTCTATTCCATCGAACACAGAAATGTATGGGCTATATCTGTGTCATTTTACACACGATCTAGATACTAATTTTGAACCTTGAATTTATTTACCTTACGTCAAAAACAATTTTCATGTGTATTATTGCTGAAATAAACCTTAAAACATATAACTTGAAATAAACCTGCCTTGAGACGAATATTGCTTGCCAAGTTATATTTCAAGGCAGGTTTATTTTAAGTATACAGTATTTTTTTTAAATGAGACAGTTTGGGGAAATCCGAACGGCCGAATCCATAAGATAGATACCAGGGAACTATTACAGGAAGCATTTGATCATTTCTGTGAAAACAATTTTGGCTTTATAAATTTTTTGATAAAGTATGAGATATTTATGAATATTAGCAAAATTGCCAAAATTTTAATGTACTAAATCCAAAATTTTTTTCATTAAATAACTTTAATGTACTAAATCCAAAATAGTTGTAACACTGGCTACTTGATCTTCATAAGTCATATAAGCCTTGATCTGCCTTGATCTGGTTCCACTCGCTTTTGCTCTGGAGATTTACTACGTCAGTCCTTTATCACTCATTTCATTCTTACATACACACATACATATTATCTTTACGATGTATCCCTAACAGGATAGTCAGAGAGGACGAAGCGCCAAGCTTCGCGATCCTTACATACTTCTGTCGCTTATTCAAATCTCATCAATCTCCTAGCACATTTTCGCCTGGGTATGCCAGAGCTTTTGACATTTCCGTCGGCTAACGCTCAAGCTGTTTAATCTACATAAGTCAGCCATGTTATTCTTTCTATTATTAAAAACTAGTTTGTAAAGGGCTCAGGACTAATCGCGTTCTATTGTAATGCGAATGTATTAGATTCGCTTAAAAAAGCGGATTTTTATATTCCTTTCAATAAGCGGACGATTGATTTAAAAAAAATTGTGGAAAATAGTTATAAGATACTTCACCTAACAAGAATAAGCCTCCAGTATCCAAAACTCATACTAGCGCTTACTGATGACGTTATTTTTTAATCAAATATATCCGTGAAGCGACCGGGTGACGGACGGTCACAGCGACAATGAAAAACTAAAAGAAAAAAAGTCACAGTCCTTAATACAAATACAGGCGAGACGTAGTTGATTGGTTTTGTTGGCGAGTCTGTTGATTGACTCGGACACAAACAATAGGTGCGTTTGAAGTGTTTTAAGTTAGTAACGACATTAGAGACTCTCGGTGTTTTCAGCGAACATAATATTTTGTTTTCCTTTTTACGTCTAAGAGACCTTCCGTTTATTTTCGTAAAAGTTTAAAAATTTATTATCAAAATAAAAATTGCTATCATAACTAGGCTTTTAACACATTTTTATTACCCTTGACTTATTACAGGGTGCTACTAGGTCTTATTTTTACCATCACTCTGCAGTGACTTCTTGACTTCCTCTAACAACTTAAGTAAACAATTTGTTATATACTAATTTAGGTAAATTGAAAACGAAGAATCAAATTAAATTATTCGAAAGAAACCAGAATTATTTCTTTCCGAATTACAAAATTATAAAAAAGAGTTTCTTATGTACATACATAAGGTAGACATGTATGTACGTTGTCTATTTCAACAATAACACGGTAACCCGCGAATTCTTGCAAGTCCATAAATTCACCCCTGATATTATTCACGGCGAGTTACCAGGCGGTTATAAATCAGGAGAGTCCTCAGCCGCTATCAGCCGCGCGTCCATTAGTGACCTCGCCCCGCTACATTCGTTCGTAGACGCCGCTACGAAAAGTGGTGAAAAGTAGTAACAGTATTTATTTTATTTAAATTAGATTTGTTGCATAATGATATAAAATCAGTGTGATATACATAAATATTATAGTTATTATACGATATAGGTTTTTGTACATTTCTTGATATTTCAGGACTGTTGGTCCATGGTCACAAGTTGACTGGCGAATTTTGGATGGCTATTTGATTGCAAAAATTTCTATTTACTCTCATTTTGGTTAACATTTCTTCATTTATACCATCACAATCCAAGCTCACTCGAAAGTTATTCCGACACCAAACACCACAAAAAAATATGGTTAGTTCCACATTAATTTTAATCACATTAATTACCCACGTGTGATATTTTGTAACATTGTAGTAACAAGAACGTTACTAGTAAGAAGAAGGTGGAGCTTCCACTACACGCAGGAAATCCATTCTACCCTCGTTCTTGTTACTAAAATGTTACAAAATATCACACGTGGGTAATTAATGTAATTAAAATTAATGTGGAACTCACCATATTTTTTTGTGGTGTTTGGTGGTGTACATAAAAGCCTGATTATGGTCTTGTAAGAGTTCAGTTGTTGAGAAGCCGTTGAATAGTCAAGTGCATAATAGTTGTGATGAAGAATTGATAACGTGTTCATAGTGATCAGTGCTCCCGTTACATTTCATATTTAACAATACATAAATGATTATTACAAAATTAGAGTGTAAGAATTTCGTAATCGATACATACATAGATTACATAGTGTTTTTTTAACTGGGACGGAAAAATCCAATGTACTAAATTCTAGTCAACTTACTTGGGATCAATTCATTCAAAGTGTTCCATAACTGAATTTCGTGTCGATACGTCTTACACGAAATTCAAACATATGGAACACTTTTTTATCACACAAAAGTTTTTGTCACTTTGAATGAATTGTTTCCGAGTAAATCGAGTATAATTTAGTACAATGAATTCTTCTATTGCATGTAAAATTTTTCATTAAATTTGACCAGCTTTTGCTGTCCAGATTTTTTTCGTCCGATACATTGAAATGACGCTTACGTGAAACTGAGTCGATCTGCATTAAGAAAAAGAAATAGTCAATTATACTAATTTCTACGGACTACTTACGCTTGACCAAAAAATGTATAACGCCAAAATTGTTTTCACAAAAGGGATTGAATGGTCCCTAAGATAGTTCCCCTGTATCTCTTATAGATTCGAATGTCCCCGTACTGTTCGGGTTAAAAAAACACTATTACTATAAAGTTTTGATTAACAAGCGATTAATGTTTGTGAAAAAACAATTTTATTATGTAGTTTAACTATTCTAACAAAATTAGTAGGTATTGGAACCATAAACTTCTCATAGCTGGCTCATAAAAAACCAAAATAAAGTTAAACAAAATCTAAATTGATTCATGAGAGATAACTCACAAACGGTTGCAAGAAACAGTTTTGTTTTAATAGTATTAATATATTTACACATAAAAAATATACATACCACATACATATCTTATGTGTATATGTATAAACAAATATAAATGTATAAAAAGAACATGTCCAAGGAAAAAGGTACTTCTTCCATCTATCAACATCTTAATTTCCCTTAACCATGCAATAGGAAATTGTATCAAGTAAAAGGGTCTATTTCCTGGGAGAGGAATACATTCGGAAAGTGGTACAAACCTTTTATATTCTTTCATTTATAAATAATTTAAATGGTGAAATTAATAGGGGTTTTAATATTAGCCATAGATTATTTTTGTATCAAAATTATGCACACTCGAACGCGCGGCCGACTTGAATAAATTTATTTTGGAGAGAATGCCGGTCCGCTCATTACCGCGTATTTATGTGAGATGATAAAAATTTTAGGGACAAGCTTAATCGTTAACGGATGATCAGGGTACGAGAAAGTTGGACGCGTCTCTTTTTTAATTAAATGTTTATTCGCACATGTTCTGAATTTGTTTTGTGTATTCAATTGTTTGTAGTAATTTATCCCTGATTTGTTATAATATGTTTTATGCACAACATTTTCAGTAGCACAGTTACATATACAAATTTAGTTTCAAACAAAACATTTTTACATGAATACAGTGTAATTTATCATTAACACACATTTAAAGTAAGAGTATAATATATTTATAAAATAGTTTACTTGATAGTAAAGTCAAATGATTTTCATGCATGTCATCTTGTCCATTTCGACTGGAATGGACACATTAACGAGGGCAACAAAGTTACATCTTGATGACACTTCTACTATTCTTAAAACTTTTTAACTATTTGTCAATTCTTAACCGACTGCAAAAAAGGAGGAGGTTCTCAATTCGACTGTATGTTGTTTTTTTTTGTATGTTTGTTACTTTATAACTTCGTAATTTATGAACCGATTTTAAAAATTCTTATTTTGTTTAGTAGCTAATATTTCAGAGGTAGTTTCATTTAAATTTAAATTTCGAAGATACACCAATTAATACGACCTGGTTATAACCTTTATTTATATTGATGATTCTCTTGTATATTGTTACGTTCCGGAATTAGAAAGAAGTTACTTGCAGACCTGCCCTAGATATTTATTTAGGTCATCACTCAAAAGGGAGATATAAAAAATTGTATAAAAAAAATTATGAATTAAAATTAAACTGCCTTCAAAATAAACAGTGAAAAGTACAAAATAACTATCCTTTACTAATCGAAACTTAAGTACAATAAAAATAACTTTATAAATACTATACACATACCTATATAATTAAATTTGTCAGTTATTGATGTCGGTTTGATTAGACAATCATACTAGGTATATAACATAAACGATTTCATTGAAGATAAAACAATAGTCTGAAAATGGTCTTCTCTGCACATGCATTTACTGACAATGAAAATATTGTATTTTAATAAACCTTTTGTATAATGAAGTTGAAAAAATGATACCTGACTGAGTTTCTTGTCGGTTCTTCTCAGTATCCAGGTTTTCTATTTGAGCCGAACTAAAGTAGATTTGACGTTCAAAAATACCTCGTAATTTACTTGAATAAATTGAATTGACTTTGACTTTGACAATGCCACTAGCGAACGTAAAGATAATGTAATACTCCAGTTATTAGATCCCCAGTCTTTCAAACGATGCGATCAAATCCATGCAGAAATTTTTCAGTGAAGCTCAAAACTCGAACATACAAACATTAATATTGTATAGATATAACATATGTGTATATAACCTTTCTATACCAATGACCTTGTTTACATAAATATTTCTATTCTCGACTCGATAAATGATGTCTAATGATCATTAGCATGGAAAGGTTATATACAGTATACATATATTTCCATATATACGTATATGGTTGGTATAAAAATCGTTGCTATAAAAGTGTCAAAAGCACTCGCATACCTAGGCGAAAATGTGTGAGGAGAATGATGAGAGTCGAGGAAGCGAAAGAAGTATGTAAGGACCGCGAAGCTTGGCGCTCCGTCCTCTCTGACTACTCCGTTGGGGATACAGCGTGAGGATATATATATATAAAAATCGTGCAGCTGACGACCGTGCAGCGTTCTTTGATTCGGCGCAACAATGGCTAGTTATAATTTGATAGTTAGATGACCGAGTCTGATCTCTGGAATATCTCGAGGATGCTTCGCTAAGAGGTGAAACACGTGTCGAATTTTGGGCTAAAGATAGCCAAAGATTGTAATAATTTATCGCATACAAATTAAAACATAAAAACTATAAAACATTTATTTTAAAGTCACAGAAGCATATAAAAGGCTATTCCGAAGATTATTTTACAAATTTAATTAATAGAAACGGCTTTACTACTATTTTTAAAGTACCTATATATACATCACATACTATAGATAATGTCTACACATGATGTACATAATTTACTATCATTACATACATTTGGATACATTACAATGTGATACATTTGGATTAACTTTTTCTTTGTAATGAATGAAAAAATAGAAATGACATTTATCAAAACAGGCACAAAGTCAGGCCAGTGTTTAGGACAGTTTTAAACGTTTAAATTAATTTCCCCTGATTTCCTTTAAGAAGTTGTAACTCCCCAAGTAGGGATAATGCGATGATATATAAAAAAAGGTCCCCGTGAGCCAGAAGCCCTAATAAATTATACCCTCGATAACAATGGGATTTTTTTGGTTGGCCATTGTTGCAACTTTTGATATCACCTGAACGCACTTAGAAAAAAGTGAAAAATAAACGTACCTTTTTGAAATTAAATAATAAACAATATAACATGAAATTGAATGAATTATATAAGTCCCCGTTTTGCCAAAAATATGTATCTATGTATGAATACCTACAATCTTAATTTACGATAATTTTTTTGCATTTCATTAGAGCTGGATCTATTTTTTCGTATTATGCCCGTTGCGTTGTATATATTTTAGATATTGTTGTTTTCATTCTAAAAAATTCCGCCTAGAGTAAAACATGGAATTAACAAAGATGTGTTCTAAAATAAATTCACAATTTTTAAAAAAAATGTAACTAAATTTCCAGTTGAGAGTATTTATATACAATTAATAAAGTACTTGTAAAATGTATTGTTATAGGAACCAAGAAAACAGAGGCCACAAAGTAGCCTAAAGCGATGGAGGGTAATCTATATAGCGATTCGGGGGGTGACAGCCCGTCGCCGCGAAGTGCGGGCTCGATAAATGAGAGCTCGTTTTTTGTTCGAACTAGCACTTTTTACCTCCGATAATATCGGCACATTCGCGCGACTCGCCGCCGCCGTAATGTCCGAGCGGATTATTGCAATATAAATTGTCCACATTTGCCCATTCGATTGGTTAGGGTTGACACTAATGTAATAAATAAATAAAAAACATAAATAAAATGATTTAAAAAGAGCGTTTTATGATGCATTTTAAAACTGATATACGTACCGAATTATGTTATGGTACACTACATTTCAGATTAATTTTAATTCGAAACTGTTTTATAACATGCCTCTTATTAAACAGTCATTTTTTAAAAACTTTTAACCTTTCGCGTTGCATTATAAAATATCTAAAGACACGGCAAATTAACGCGATTACCTTTTAATTGACTTTTCGGCCGAATTGCATCGCCCGTTGTCTCAAGTAAACTCATTTTTACTGGAATTTAGCCTATGTCACGTGTTTTTAGAAACAGTATTTTTTTGTCAAATGTTTAAAAAAAAATATACAAACCTATGACAAAAGGTTTCACTTTAAGCAACATTAAAATATTGAACACACATAACTGTAGGATAATAAGAGTACTTCTAGTATGTACTAATTTTATACTAAATATGTTTTTATACAATTTATAATTAAATAAAGACTAAATGTCTTTATATTTTAAAGCCTTAGTTAGGTACTTGTCTTTGGAACACAATATCTTAGTTTTATTGCAATTTTATTTCATGTTTTATCAATATTTTTAAATAAAAATAAAATGTAAAACAAAAACATGAGAAAAGAGCAAGAGACTGCAGACACAATTGACTAAAATCGATAACAAAGTGGTAACCACGTGGCATAATCGAAAGAGGTAGACAAGTTAAAAGAAAAACAGACGTTATCGAAAAAGTTGCTGGGCCAATCTTGTCAAAAAAGCGAAGAAAAGAAAATAATGGAAACAGCTTGAAGAGGCATATGTATCACAGGATCCTGATCACTAATCCAGAGACTCCTATGTGTTAGATTATAAGTTAATTTAACTGTTATTATACATGTTTAGTATAAGTAATAAAAACTTAACAATAACGACAATAAATAGTTTTATGTAACCATAAACATATATGAAATGCAAGCCGTGAAACATTTTCCATTAGACGATTAAAAAAAACTATTCTTTGTCATCGAATACAAATACAACAACAAAAATGAACAGAAACATTAACATAAATAACATAATTCAAAGCGCATAATTATTGTCGGAAAATTATACTATTATTTTTATTTTTGTTATGTTTGGTAACCCTAACGACTGCCGAATTTTCCGCGTTTAGCCAGTCACTCCCCAAAGGAACATTTAACGATATTAGGGCTTTATTTTTTATAGTTTGGGACAAAAGAGCTCTGGCGATATATTTAAGCAAGTGGCTACTTCGCCAGTTTACTTGTCGTATTCACTTAAAGGTTTAATATTATTGACATTTTTGCATTGCTTCGTAATAAATGCTTAATAATAGCTATATATAAATTTCAAAACTAATCTTGTAAGACTCAATAAAGTTACAAAAAATTTCATCAAAGCATTCAATTTTGGTCTTATTGCATGAATTGCTTATGTGTATAGTAGATCAGAACGATCACTTGTACTTTCCAAATTTTTTTTTATAAAAAGGGGCAAACGATCAAGAGAGTCACCTGATGGAGAGTGATCACCACCGCCCATGGACACCCGCAACATCCGGGAAATCACCGGATCGTTGCCGGCCTTTGAGGAAAGAAGGGAAGGAGGGAGATGGACCACCGGCACTCTCACTCACCGAACAAAACTCAACAGCAATATGCTGTTATTTCACGCCTATATTCTGTGAGAGGGTGGTATTTCACCGGGCGCGCCGGCCCAATTCGTGTTGCAATGCAGCATGTCTCTACCACACAGAAATACTTAATTTTTCTTCATTTTAAAGTATTATGAACATTTTATTTCATGAAAGTGAAACAGTTCACAAGCTCTTGGGCTAATCACAATGTAGCAGAAAACCCCATTGACGTGTTTCTTTTTTCATCCTGTTGTCAATTTAAGTAAACAGCGAACAGTAGCGAGCGTTTCATTGTGATGTAATTGAAAAATCAGTACTGGGAACTACCATCGACCCGGACATCAAATATTCATGCACAATCACGTGAAATAGGTACCGAAAACGACATGAAAAACAGCCGCCTGTTGTTTCACGACGATGTGGTGTAAAAAATTCAGAAACTTAATCGGTGCAGCTACTAAACAAACTGTATTCGATGAATCGCGACCAATTCCCGATAGTTTACTTTAAATTACAATCTCATCATTACAATATGTATAATATATCTATTAGCTTTCTGCCCGTGATTTGCTATGCGTGATTCTCAAATAGGTATAAACACAAATTAATAACGTGAAAGAAATAACAGAAATAAGTGAACTGGTATTATACAAAAGAGGGCAATACGTACCATCTACAGTATGAACGCACGAGAGACGCTGAGAGATCATTTTAAAGACATTGATGTACTCACCTTACCCTCGTTATACATCTATGAAAACATAATGTACACTAGAAAAAATTTAGATCTATTTCAAAAGAAAGGCGTTGTTAATGGTATGGAAACTCGTGGTCGTGATCAGCTAGTTATTCCTAAATTTAAATTACAAAAGTCAAGTGGTTCATTTTTGGGTAACTGTGTTCGTTTTTATAATAAAATTCCTCAAGAATATACTCAACTAACGGAAAAGAGACTTAAACTTGTCATTAAACGCGACTCCTGGCGCTCCGTCCTCTCTGACTACCCCGTTGGGGATACAGCGTGAAGTTATGTTATGTTATGTTTTTATTAAACGCACACTGATTGGAAAAGCATACTACAAAATTATCGATTTCATTGAAGACACAACAATAGACTGGAAGTGATCCTCTCTGCATATGCATTTACTGTGGCTTTATAAATATTGTATTTTTAAATAACTGTTGTAGAATGATGTTGAAAAAATGATACCTGACTGAGTTTCTTGTCGGTTCTTCTCAGTATTCAGGTTTCCTTTTTGAACCGAACTAAAGTAGATTTGACGTTCAAAAATACCTTGCATTTGGGTTTACTTTAATAAATTGATTTGACTTTAACTTTGACTTATATAGACTCTAGATAGATGCATGAAAGAAGAATGCGAAGTGAAAGTCTTGAATGCGAATGCGAACAAAACTCAGGTTCCGGTGTTCGAAAAAGAAGATGTGGAGAGGAAGTGTGAAATATACTGAAATATAGGTTATAGAGAAAACACCTAGAACAAGTGAATGAAACTGTATATCTGGATGGTGCTTAGACGGAAGATGTAGCTGGATGTGGAGAGACAGGTAACAGCCGGCAATAAAGTAAACAGTGCTTTGTCGAAATTAGGAGGAAGCATGAATATACTTATCTAAATTTAGCAAAATGGCCATCCACGATGCAGCATTGGTGATAACTTTATTGTACGGAGTTAGACACAGAAATGCCCCGATTCGAGTAAAAGTGAGACAAATGTCGTGGAAATGCGATCTCTCAGAATCATTATGTGTTGCGTTACCTCTATGAACAAAACAAGCAATGAAGAGATATGCAGTACAAGGTTGGATGACAGCCTTATTATAAAAATTGTAAGCCTTTAAAGAAATTAAACATTCTATGGATTTCCTTTGCAACGATTACAACCGTATCAAATCAGACATAAAAACAAATGAAAAAACGATAATAAAACTATCTAAGGAAAACGAAAAATTGTCACAGTCAATTAACAGTTTATCTACAAAACTAAACTTAATAGAACAATATTCTAAGGAAGGCAGAAAGCCAAAGAAGACAAATGTATCAGTTTCCGGAGGTATGTGTCCATCCTTGCCTGTTACGCATGTGGCGCCAACTACAGCTCCACCCCTAGTAATAAAGTCTGCGACTACTACTATAACCACTGACAATGATGAAACGATTATGGACTCCGAAACGTCTGATGGAGAGTGGACGAAGATGAAAAGGGCGCAACGCGCTCGCGCCTCTCGTACGCAACAGGAAGGTGCGCGTGGTGTACTGCGTGGGGCCGCTGCGCCAGGCAGCACTCTGCTCTGTGCCGCGGAGCGCCTCCGACACCTCCACGTGCAGGTGGGGACAACAGCTGACCAGGTACGAGCACACCTTAACACAATCTGCGGCAGTGACGTCTGCACAGTTGAAATACTGAAGGCCAGAGGAAACTACGCCTCATTCAAGTTAGGAATACCTTTTAAATTAACTGACCTTGTTCTGACACCAGGATATTGGGCAGAGGATATATGTGTTAAGCCCTGGCGGCAGAACTTTCGTGGTAGCCGTAAATTCGTGTCGTCGTAAGCATGTGAATGTGTATTATCAGAACGTGCGGGGATTGCGATCAAAAGTTCCGCTATTCAACAGTAATGTGACCTCATGTGACTGCGATATAATAGCGTTGACTGAGACTTTTTTAACGAGCTCTGTGTGTGACGGCGAGCTGTTCCCGCCCGAGTGGACGGTGTTGCGGCGCGACCGCGCCGGCGACGTCGGCTGGGGTGGCGTGCTGCTTGCCAACAGGCAACCGTACGAGCTGCGCGCGCTCACCAATGTTGACGGTCTCACGCGAGACAAAGAACTGCTAACCGCTGTGATCAGTGGAAAAAACTTTAAATGTCTGTGTTGTGTTGTTTATTTTCCTCCTAATTATAATGACGAAAAATACCTAAATGTTTTGACATGTATCGAAAATATTGTATGTAAATATTATGACATGGAAATATAAATTTTTGGCGATTTTAATTTAAACTCCTGTACTGTAAATGTGAAAACACAGTTTAATTTTTTTTTCAGAATTTTGTAATTTGACACAATACAATAATGTATTAAACAGTCGTGACGATACATTGGATCTCATTCTGAGTAGGTTGTCATGCGAGTATGTGTCCGTGTGCGCCGCGGAGCCGCTGGTCCCGCCTGACGCGTACAACCCGCCGCTGCGGGTCAGCGTGTCGCTACCGCGCGGCGCAGGTCACTCGGCGCCCGCGCCGCCAAGCCCTCCCACTCCGCGCCCCGATGCACCACCACCTTGGAATTTCCATAAGGCAGATTTCACTGGTTTGTATGCTGCTTTGACTGAGATAGACTGGTCAGAACTTGACGACGCCAAGGAGGTCGATGCTGCAACTGACATTCTCTATAAAAAACTGTACGATTGCCTAGATGCTTATGTGCCTCATAGAAAGCCCCTCGGTCTACGGGAAAATATATATATCCGCCGTGGTACACATCGGAAATAATAAAAAATATTAAGTTTAAATATTACCATTTTGTTAAGTACAAATCGGAGGGCAAAACATACAACAAGGAGCTATATCGATATTACAGGTCGCATGTTAAATCACTAATTGGAATTGAGTATAGGAATCACCTATTAACTATCCAAAACCAAATTATTGATGAACCTTCAAAGTTCTGGGAATATATAAAGGACAAAAAAAAGAACAGACGGCGGTGTAACAGTTTTACATTTGAAGGTGTCGAGGTTGAGGGCGAAGCGGTTGCCGCCGCGTTTGCCCGTTACTTCGGTTCCGTATTCCACAGCAAGACGCCCAGGCTGGACGCAGCGGCGGCGGCGGCGAGCGGCGGGATTGTACGTGATTCAGCCCGGGTCGCCATCGATGCTGTGGACAGTGTCCACCTGCGAGCAGCTGTGAGGCGACTTAAGCCGCGCTCTTCCTCTGGCCCTGATGGAATACCGGGTTTTCTAATGAAAGATTGTGTGGAGGTGTTGGCACGTCCTTTACTCTATGTATATAATTTGTCGCTTGAAACGTGTACTTACCCCGGGAAGTGGAAGACGTCAAGAGTAACCCCAGTACCCAAGGCTGGAGATAGCTCTGAAGTATCTAACTACAGGCCTATTGCTGTGCTGTCGGTTTTCGGGAAGGTTTTCGAATCTATTTTGGATCAGTGTATTAAGAGACAAATGGGGTCAATCCTGGATGACTGCCAGCATGGTTTTCGTCGAGCTCGATCTGCCACCACTAACCACATCAACCTAGTGGATTACATCTCTACTGAAATGGATGCAGGTCGGCAAGTCGATGCGGCGTATTTCGATTTAAAAAAAGCATTCAATTTAGTAGATAACGATGTACTACTTCAAAAGCTGGCGAGTTGGGGATTCACTCCCAAGTTCCTACAATTCTTTTCAAACTACTTAAGTAGTCGTAGCCAGTTCGTTCGAGTGGCAGGTCACGAATCAAATGACTACTATACATGTTCGGGGGTCAGCCACCTTGGGTCCCACACTGTTTCTACTGGTGATCGATGACCTTCCGCGAGTTGTGCGGACTGCTAAGTGTCTCATGTTTGCCGACGGCTTGAAGCTCTGTCTGGGTATAAGCGAAATTGCCGATACTGAAGCCCTACAGAGAGACATTGACTCTGTGGTTGAGTGGAGCATCTCGAACTGCCTGACATTCAATGTCTCGAAATGCAAAGTTATTACTTTCTCTCGCTCACGATCACCATTACACGTTGCATACAGTCTAATAGACACTGCAATGGAAAGGGTCAATGAAATCAGAGACTTGGGCCTAACTTTAGACAGTAAACTCGACTTTCGAGCACATATCGAAAATATATGTAAAAAGGCAAATAAGACACTAGGCTACGTTATAAGGACGTCCTCTCAGTTTAGTGACATAAGAGTGGCAAAAGTATTGTTTAATGCATATGTCCGCAGCACACTTGAATTTGGTGCTATCGTCTGGGATCCATATGAGAGTAAATACGCTATCTTGATAGAAAAAATTCAACGTAGGTTTGCGCGGTGGCTATACAAGAGGAATTACGGATATTATCCGTTTTTATATCCCTCTCTCTTTGTGTCTGGTATGGTCGGTTTGAACACTTTAGCGCTGCGTCGGAAAATGCTATTATTGGTGCACTATTACTTAGTACTACATAATAAGATAGATAACCAGTCAGTAGTGGAGCAGATGGCACTCAGGGTACCTAGACTGTGCAAAGGTGTAAACGGCGTGGTTGCGCCGCGTCGTGTGCCGCGTTTGTTTGCTTTTCCGCCTGCACGTACAAGCCGCGCACGTAACACGCCCAGTGCGCGCGCGCCGCTTGCTTGGTGACATACTCGCTCAGAATGTCGACATAGACATACTTGCAGACAATATTGGGACATTCATTAAGAATGCTTATGTTTATTTGTTTAATATTAAATTAATATGACAACCTTTACAATTTAGATTATTATTTATATAAATAGTGTATTTACAATAGTTGTATAGTTATGTATGTGTTTATAAGATCATGTGACTAATATTATATGACTTGTTGGTGTTTTGGAGAATATTGCTCTGTAAACCACAAATGTGACAGAATAAAATAGTAATAATAATAATAATAATTTCGCTACTCCAGATTATGCTCACTCAGCACGAGAATATTGACCTTTTCGCAGATCGTTTGGCCTACCTTTGTACAGTAGCCAAACAATTTGTTAACAATTCTACTAATTGACGACGTATGTATGTTCCAAATGGGAACCTGACATATTATTTTATTTTATTGTATTTGTAATTTGACATTCTTGTTTTGACATTGTTAAATTTATAATTATTGACATCTGTATTTTGACGTGGGTTTATTATTTGACATTTATTTGTCTACTTATTTTATTACAATTACTCTAGTCATGTAATTTAACTTGTAAGTGTTTTGGTGTTTACACTGTGAACTTGCAATGTAATTGAATAAATGAAATAAATGAATGAATGAATAAATGAAAGAAAAACATTAACCCCCCCTTTAAAATAAAACACTGAATAGTACAAAATAAAGCTATCCTTTACTAATCAAAACTCAACTACAAAATAACTATAAATACCAATAATATATTGACACAATGGTATAAATAACAATATAATTAAATTTGACAATTACTGAAATCGGTGCCCAGGTTATCAAACTAGTAGACTTTCTCTGTTGTTGCACATTGATTTGAACTCGACTTCAATAACTGTCAAATTTAATTACATAGGCATTTGTATCGTATTTATTAAGTTATATTTCTACTTGAGTTTTGATTAAAAAATATTTTGTACTTTTTAGTGTTTTTTTTAATTCAGTTTATTTTATTTTTTATTTTTTCCCTTTTGAGTGACCTTCGTCTAAATAAATATTTAGGGTAGGTCTACGATTAATTTCTTTTCTAATTCTGGAGCGCAATAATATTCAAGAGAATCATCAATATTAATTAAAAAGCTTATAAGTAGTTTTCGAAGTCCAAGCTCCGATATCAATGAAATTTACCATAAATGGGACCACCTCGGAAGTATGTGTAGGAATACGCTTTTAAAAAAAATTTTTTTTGAAATCGGTCCACAATTGTGAAGTGAAGATGAAGAAAAAAGCAAAAAAATTCATAAAAAAAGCAAAAGAAAAACATACAGACGAATATAGAACCTCCTCCTTTTTTGAAGTAGGTTAAAAATGAAGAAAGGAATGCGTTTCGGACAAATGAAAAGAATGACTGATGAACGATTGACGAAGAAAATTTACTTGGCGAAAGTAAGTGGTAACGGAAGTCAAGGAAGACGAAGGCTGGCTTATGATGATCAAACAACTAGTGTTAGCTGATGGAAATGTCACAAGCACTACCATACCTCGGCGATTTAAGGAAACAAAACAAGTATGCAAGGACCGATGCCGCGATACTTGGCTGTAGCCAAGTATCGCGGCATCGGGCGGTAAGCGTAAGACATATATCTATGTACGTACAAAAATGAACAAAAACAGTGAAATTCCCAAATTTTAATCCCCTTTCAGACCCCTAAAAAATTGCAATAATTCCGAAACATGTTTTTATAAATTCCTAAAGTTTAATACCTTAGTAGTCTCCTACAAAATCTCTAAAAATTCCGAAACACGTTTTTTTAGTTTCGAACTATTAAGCCAAATACAAATTATGGATCTTTCTTTAAAAAATTACGGAGTGTCATATGTTAAGGATTGACACCTTGTGATGTCTGTGTCACACATATACATATATTTCATATGTTTACTGAATAAAATATTATCTGAATTTATTGTATGAATACGTATGAGTACTGTATAAGTTGTAAAGTGAAAGAAAGAGAGAATGTATTGGTGCCGGCCGTGTTGCCACAAGAGAATTTACTATTAGTGTTGCTAACATCATACAAATTCGAATCCCCTATTCTACCCCTTTAAGGATTGAATTTACAAAAATCCCTTTTGATAGGTACATGCACTGTATATAAGGAACCACTGCAAATTTCACGATTACAGACCCAGCGGTCTGACAGACCTAGTGGTCTAGGCCGTGTGTTGATATGTTGATCGGTCGGTTATCTCTTTTATATAAATTGAAAAGAGTTTATTGTGTTTTAAAATATACCGCCTAATAAACCTGATTAACCAGTAATTTTGACTAACTAAAATTAAAGCAAGATATTGAAAGATGTACTTATATATGTAATATTATTATTAATACTCACGTAGGTATAGGTTACAATGAAAGTTTGAAAGTGTAATAAATAATAATACACGTTAATTTACTTAATTCAGAATTTTATAACAAAAATTAATGCCCGACTTGCTATTTTGTATTCCTCGGGTACATAAATTATACATAAATACATACATATTCTCATGCTGCATCCCTATCGGGGTAGTTAGAGAGGACGGAGCGCCAAGTATCGCGGTCTGTACATACTTCTTTTGCCCGACATATACATTTAAATAATACCTATATATTATAACGGCATGAGGATATGATTGATTTCAATGAATGAACTTTATGGGCTTGGCTCTCACACTTTATCAACCACTGAACATATAAGAAACCTGTAAGATCTATAGAAACTATAAGAACCAAATTATAATACTTACTTCTCAAGGCCATAATTATATTATCAGTAATGTATAAAATTTGTTCTAAGTTATTAAAACATAATTGGAAATGTTAACCTTCAAAATACTTTATGTAATTACTAAATATAGGATATTTTTAAGAATATTTTCTCTATTATTTTCTTGCGAAGCATATGCGGGCGAGATTGCACATTCCCTCCACTAATGCCTGCATCGAGAGGGGAAAAAGAGCTGACTCATCAAAACAATAAACAAAGTATCGAGCCCTATTTTTATTATATTATTATGCATACTCTATGATTTACGCTGCATAACTCACTGCATTGCAACTGGAAATATATTTTGTTTACGGTATAATGTGTTTTCTAATTATTGAGAAGGAAAACGAATATATTTTGCCTTCTACGTGAGAAGTAAGAAAGATGAAAGGTTCAAGTAGGTAAGAAACTCAACGCAGAATGAGTTCTTGGTTTCTTAACCTCTACGCAATCTACAAAAGCTTTAGTAAAGAGTGAGAAGTGTTGAAAAAAAATTTATTTGAAAATGTGCGTAAACAAAATTACTGAAATAACCCCGTATCAAAATCATACTCTGGCAAAAAACATAAACTACCACTTTCTAGAGTATTAACACCACTATACCGTCTGTAACTATTAGCTGCTAGGTACTAGTAGCTATCAATTAGATCTTGAACTAATTAACTTCATTAATTGCACATAGAGTTTCGTGTTACTGTTTTGACCACATAAGAAACAATGAGCAATTTTCTTTATTCATTACTTTTTGTAGACAAATAGTTTTGCTTTGACTGTAAAACTTTAGTACGTGTATATAAGTACTTACTTATTATAAAATAAGCAAATTATTTTGTGTTAAAAGTATATTTTGTTTGTATACAAAATGTTTGAAGATTCTGTCACGCAAAACTTAAAATTTTTAAAATCGTTGACTTTATTTTTTATTATTTGTGAAAATTAAGAGAATTATCAAAATCATTTGTGACACATTTGTCAAAATTATTTAAGTATGCACTTAGGATTTAGCAATATTTTTCTACCTACAGTCGCGAACTTGAAGATTATCAATCAAGGAGTATTCCCCGGTACAAATTTATCTTGAGCGTGTTATTGTGACGCCGGATAACACAATATCCAGCGGATATCCGGAGGGGAGTTCAACATCATATTTTTATCATCATTATGTCAAGAAAAATTGGTCGAAATCGTTTTGTGGACATCCCAACATGAATATTACAAACAAGGTTACAAATATCTTAATTAGAAAGTTACGAAATTATTTAAATTATTAAATATGTTCATTACATGTAGGGAACGTCGTTTTATCAGGTTTCATAAATGATATTAAACAAACGTTGCTTAAGCAGGCACATTTAAAATCTAGAAAATGTGAACTGCAATTTGTATCTGATTTTCAAATAAAAGCAAAAACCGAATAATTTTAGATAAAAAATGTTTGTCTTTTCTCAATATATGTCATTATATTAGTTTTTTGCGAATATTGTATAAGGATTTTTGAGTATTTTTCTCATGCACGCGTAATTTAAATTTTCCTTCGATCTCGTTGACTTCAACTTGAAATGTACCTATTAAAAGTTATATTATTGAAGAATCCATTCTTGGATGGTTCTCCATTTTTTAGATATTTTATTAAAAGTAAATTTCAAAAACACGTAGATCATGTATATTTTTTTTTATTTATAAGCTACGTATACTTAAGATTAAATTCTAGATTAGTTTCAGTAATTAAAGAACCAAAAACAAATACTTTTAGGTCCACAAATATAATTAATTACGACTAGTATTTACGACATGACAGTAGTAAATAATAAATAGGTACCAACATGGTAATGATACATTTCATGTTCTTTTAGAATATTTTAAACAAATGTCTTATCTACAACATTTCTTAAGTTGTATATTTTCGTTTGAGCTTGCAGCGGTGTTTTTAAGCTGCATATTGGCTGATTAATGATAATAAAATCACCTAGATTACGCTTAAAACGAAAACAACTCGCAATTTGTTTTTGTATACATACTTAGAACTTACTTGAATAAGCAATTTTGAAAAAGGCACATATCTGAAAATCAGAAATGTTCAGGAATGGAAAAAAACTAATTATTTTCTAAAGTAATGCAAAATTGATAAAACATATTTTTGAGTTAAATTTTGGGGTCAACCAGCAATGAAAAATTACAGAAATATTTGACATTTAATATTATTATACATTGTTTTTTAGATATTTTTTATGTACGAGATGTGCCCTTTTCAAAATTAACGGTACAGACTACACAATATTTAAAGATAAAAACCATATAGAATTTACAAAACTTTTATTGTGGCTATCTAAAATTAAACCTAACATCTCAAATATAGTAAGTGATAGAATTTCTTTAAAAATCTTTTTCTGCAGGCTCTTTCGTTTGTAGTTGGCCATTGCAGTATTCCGTTATAAAAGTCTATAAGTTCTGTAACTTCTTACTGATAAAGATTAAGCTTTAAGGTTTAGTTAAGCCCATTTCCTGAAATCAATAATGTCTTCAGTATTTGCTTTTACAACGTTAAATTTATTTGTGTTACTGGACTGTACTATGAGTTCAATATATTGTCGATGAGTGAAGACACTATCTTCACGTCTAATTTTCCTTTTGCCGATTGAAAAATTTCTGTCACAATCGTTGAAAGAGTGGCTGCATACTGGAAAATATATATGGAACATCGTGTTTCTTTGCACAGACAAAGCCATAAAAATCGTACAACCGTATTGTTCTTATTCTGTCCGTGAATATACGTAAAGTCGACACTTCATTGGGGCCCTTTAAAGCTTGTCCCTCGTGATATGAGTAAAATGTTCCTTTGCCTGTCCTCATATTATTAATGCAGAATTTATACACCCAAAGTTGCGTATACTAAAAAATTTCCTGTACAGGTAAAGTAGGTAAGGGTTAATTTTGCATGAGTCGAAGGATAAACCTAAAACCGTTTCATTATTTGCACATTATTTTAAAACCGTTTTAGTCAGTTTTCGTTTTTATCACTTTTCGTCTTTCAATTTCTTCTAAAATTTACTGGCATGACGTTTGTGTATTATCAATTCTGCAGTTGCCGTTCTTTCCGCACCATCACTTAAGTGGGGATCTTTATTTTCACATTTAGTTCTTTACACGTACTGCAAACATCGATTTGTGGTCTACCAAACGATAAGTCAAAATTTAAATTAAAATACTGTCGAAAGAACTGATTTTAATTTTGCATGTCATTTCGGGATTCCGACTCAAAAACATTTCATGTAATTTTTTAATATTTATGTAATAACTATGACAAATAGTGTTTCTTATTGTCATTCGAATAATGAATTTCTTTCTTGTGGAGACGTGATCGTTGATACACACACACGAACAAAAAAGACAGATATATTTTGAGTTAACTGTCAAAATATTTATTGTCATAAATACATTAAATTCGAAAAGGGCACGTCCCGTAGAGTTGTGACCTTTTCGAAATTACTTCTGTATACGCCATGACATTGACAGTAAAATTAATACCAGAATTGTGCTTTTTTTCGAGCATAATCGATGCAGCGAAGCATTTAGATTACATTTATACGAAAAAATGCATTTGTCGAAATATGCGAGATGTGCCCTTTTCGAAATTGCATATTCACTTATATCTTAAACGTATAAAGTATTTTTAAACCGACTTCAAAAAAAAGAGGAGGTTCTCAATTCGACAGTATGTTTTTTTTGTGTATTTGTTACCCCATAACTCCGTCATTTATGAACAAATTTCGAAAATTCTTTTTTTGTTTGGTAGGTCATACTTTAGAAGTAATCTCATTTAAATTTCATCGATATTGAAGCTTGGACTTCGAAGATACACTAAATAATGAGACCTGGTTATAACCTTTATTTATATTGATGATTCTCTTGTATATCGTTGCGCTCCAGAATTAGAAAGAAGTTAATTGCAGACCTGCCCTAGATATTTATTTAGGTCAAGATCACTCAAAAGGGAGAAATAAAAAATAAAAATTAACCGCCTCCATAAAAAGCACTGAAAAGAACAAAATAACTATCCTTTACTAATCAAAACTCAAGTACAATATAAACTTAACTTTATAAATACGATACACATATCTATAGCATTAAATTTGACAGTTGTTGAAGTCATTGCCAAATCAATGTGTAACAACAGAAAGTCTATTAGTTTGGTAGGCTTGGTATGTGTATCGTATTTATAAAGTTAAGTTTAAATTGTAATTGAGTTTCAATTAATAAAGGATAGTTATTTTGTACTTTTCAGTGTTTTTTTTGAAGGCGGTTTAATTTTTTTTCTCAAAAATTTTTTTACTTTTAAAACTCATAAAAAAACACATAGAAGTAAGAGAACCACTCATGTGAGGACTTCGTAAATTAATGAACTGAACGATTTGTTGTATCATTCTTCATACTGTTAATGGCGGTCATAATATGTTGCGCATGGTTTTCGTGCAATGCAAGTCCGTATGTCACCAGCCATTGTCCTTGGAGACAATTCTCACTATACTATAGATTAAGTTCGTAAGGTGTTTTCTGCAAACCACTACACAACGGTGCAGGGAAATTTTAAAAAAATAGTATTAGGAGTGGCCACTCCACACATGTAACTGAGGGATAAAAAAAATCCAGTGCACACAAGAGCGTGGTGATATTTAGCCTAGGTCTTTAAAATTTATATTGAGCTTTCGAAATGACTTTTTTATTTAAGTTAAGAGTTGATGAGATATGCGTTTCTAAAGTCGTAGAAAGTGTGCAAGTCCCCCTAAAGTCGCGGAAAGTGTGGGATGTGGGAAAGTCCCCCTACATCTAAATGTTTAACTATGAATTAAAAAATTCTGAAAAAATTTGAGGTATCAGAACTTAAAAAAAGCTTTTAAGAAAAATTAAATTCGTTCAAATGAGATAATTTTTGAGATATGAGAGATAAATAACTCTGTTTTTCGATGTTATTGAAAAATGCGCTATTAAATACAAACTTATTTTTACTACCGATTAAAAGGAATGTTGTGCTTCCCGACTACGACACCCTTCACTATGTTTGGGCGTTTTTTTTCACGTAGCGAAATCAGTGTCAAAAGAAATTCGTCAGCTTTTCGGTGAAGCTGAAAAAATCCAAACAAAAAAAATTCCAAAAAAGTTTATTTTAGAAACAAGAAATTAAAAAGTAGCCATATTTTTTTCAAAAATATGTTCAAAAACGCTGCTCTGTTACTGTCTTAAAAAATAGAATCAAGTGGGGCAGGCGTACACATTTTTTTCTTTGAATCAATCTTAAGTCAAAAATTTCAAATGGAATGAAATAATACGCAATCATTTATTACGAGTATAAGTGTTTATTAATTGAAAATCCAAGAAAACATAAATTATGATCTACGTTATAGTAGTGCAGTTATAGTAATCTAGCTATCCATTATAATATTACATGAACAATATTTGTTTATAGTATATCTACATATGAACATGTTTGTAATTGCGTTCTCGAAAACGACTCTAACGATATCAATGAAATTTATAAAATAAGGGTGTATGGGGACGAGAAATCGATCTAGCTAGATCTCAATTCTAGGAAAAATAGTTTTTTCCTTTTTTCAAACACAAAACGTTTAAGCTCGACACTTCTGAACTCTAATTTTTTTTAATTTCACAACAGATTTTACCTTCTCATAGTGGCTAGAGCGTAGGTCTACCACGCTGAAATGCAGGGGCGAGAATCCAGCAATCTGGTCGGAGTTTTTTTTTTTTGTTTTTGTAGAGCAATCTGAAGAGCTTTCTTAGGCCTAATATTGTAAATTGCCATGAGCCTCAATCTACTTACCATCAGGTAGATTGATTGCTCGTTGGTCTTCTCCATTGTATTAAAAACTATGTAATTGGTTATACTGATACAGATGTGAAAACTGTGAACGTTTTAACCATCCTGTTCACATTTCCTCTAGGCATTAATCAATCGTCTAGAAAGTTGTGACGATCGATATGCGATTCGCCATATCCTATAATCCTACCGAATCAACCTACCCATTTTTCAAAAAGTTTCTTAAATCGAAATGGTATTCTGAAATTAGCAGTGTTACTAGAACATCGTCTCGTCTGAAAGAGGATGCGAGATAGTCCTCAAGTGGCAGAAGGCGGTGGGCGTGTTTAGTATTGACCACGCCTTGTTACTGGGCGTGCCTTGTTGCTAAAAATACATATATTTCATATTACACGACATTAAAACGTTTTAATTAATTTCAATCGCTTATCATTCTACCGTTTGTGAATGTCACCAATGTGTGTTAATTTGAAAAATAGAATAGAAATTATTTAGTATGAAATTATATGTAAAAGTAATAAATATAACTACAATATTACTTTTACATATAAATTAAAAATTTAGAAATAAAGTAAGTGTATATTTATACTTGAGCAGTAGACTAAAACACAATTAATATCGTAAGATACGATATTGTAAATAAAAGTTCCCATTTCCGTACTGAAAACAAGAAAGTTCAAATGTAATCAAAAAGTTAGAAAAGAGTATTTATACATTACTCTGGCACATAGTAGACTTTTTTTTATGTAGCTTATAATGACCAGACTAGCCTGTGTTAAGTTTTAATGTAAAGCCGCCTTTAATATTCCTAAATTATAACTAGTCGAATATGAAACAAATCATAATTTTATTACATTTTCTTTCGTAATCACAATGTACAAACAAGTACAGAATGATGAGAAGTTTTTAATTTTTTATTTGTGTATTCCATGATTATGATCACCGGACGACCAGATACGCGTAGGCGGAGCCTTCCAAGCGACGTCACACGAAGCCTACCGATCGTACGCGTCGAGGTGAAAAGCGATCCTAGCATAAACCATTTACGCAGGACCCCTATCTCTTAAGGTATCCTCCACATTTTCTTGTTTACAGAACTAGAGTAAAGAGGCAAGGGAGATCAAGTGACGGTGGTGTGAGGTTTTATGAGAAAATGCATGAAAATGGGCTGGAAGGATTTCACCAGGATTCTATTACGTAACGGCAGTTGAGTGACGGCGGCGCTGACGGAAGCACGTCTGTGTTTGCTGACCAGGATAACATAAACAACAACAACAACGTGTTTATTGTCGTAAACAACGTGCGACACTTTGTATCGGAACTTTACTTCTACTGATAATATTTTAAGGTAAGGATTTTCTTTCTCCTTGGTGATATTAGTTCACATTTATTTTTTATTATAGGTATTATTTATTCATTAATTAAAGTATTCTATTTATTTTTTGCAATTTCTTATGTATACAGGTACATACCTAAATAATTGTTAGTCATGTCTTGCGTTTTGTGTATAATTCTTTTGTTGTAATGTTATCTATTTTTTTTTTCTTTAGTCATGGCATGGCACGCAGATTAGCGCATTTGCCAATGTCAAGTATTTATTATCTAGATCGTTATCGTAAAACTCCTCCAGTAAAGTGATAGCAGACTTTACTGAAGTTATAAAGGACTTCTTGGAAGAGCGCAAGAACTTCAGCTACACATGTTTATTTAGACTTACTCCATTCTTACACAATGACACAGAACTTTAAAACACAATATACTATCACTATATACTTTAAAACTCCCAAAAATGTAAAAATTAGAAAATCTAAATAAAATGATAATCTCAGTTCTCCCGTTCCCGCCATAAAGTCCTTATCTATATTTTTTTGGATAAAATAGACTTCATTTTTTATATCAAAAATATTTTATTCGGATTGTATGAAAGTCTGAAACATGTAATAAACAGAGCTCTGAGATTTTGAAAAATAATTTACAGAACTTTTAAATATATTTCCTGAGAAACAAACTAATAATTACAGTTTTAATTGATTATTAATTCAATTATTTTAATATTACTTTTAATACAAATCATTGTTGTCGTTTACAAATTAAGTGATTAAAATGATTTATTCTATTTAATTTAAAAAAAATAATACTAACATTAGGATATGTATATCAGTGCTTTTTACAAATTAAAAAAATAGATAATATATTCATGAGTAATTAGGTAGATACGTAAATAAGAATAAATAGGTAAATAATATGTTACTATTAATAAGTTCGTAATTTCTGTTAATTAAAAGTTAATTAAAAGTTCTTCATAATAATATGTTACTATCAATAATTGTAAGAATATATAGGTAAGTAAAATAATAAATGAAGAAATAAATAATTAAATATTCTTACAGTATTATTTTTTATTTTGAATACTTATTATTAAATACAATTTTTTTTCTCCTTTTATAATTTTAATTTTTAATACCTAATATTTGCGTATAGTGGCATGCTATTTTTTTTTATATATTATTGATATATTTTGATAATGATATGTTATTAGCAAATAAATACTTCAAAAACAATAACAACAATTGTGTATTAATATCTAAGAATTACACTTGGTATATGGATACCACAGAATCACATACAACTGACTCCAAAACAATTTAGATAACTTATTTTCTTAAATTGACCACATGAATCGAACTCAAGACCTTCGGCTTATAAGACACTACCATTACAACAAGCCACTAATAGGAATAGTAACATAACTGGATAGATTCCGTATTAAAATCTTTATTAAACTTTCCTCCGAAATCTTTCTCCACCTTTGAAAGTTGCATCCCCCTTATTGTTTACCCACCCTCATGCATCCCGTCGTGTTTACTGTTTACCCCCAATCGACCCCCTTTCCTGCTAGCCATGATTTACTTAGCAATTTTCAAATGCATAGAGACTTGTATTTAAATAAAATAAAGACATTTGAACTATTACAACTTTATATATAATGTGCTAGCTACCCGCCCCGGCTTTGAACGCGTAGAGATTTTTTTTAAATAAAATACAGCTCAGGTTACTCGCTGATAATATAGGTTTCTACAGGTGAAAGAATTTTTGAAATCGGTTTAGTAGTTTTTGAATGTATCCATTCAAAAACAAACAAAGTTTATTTCTTCATAATATTAATATAGATAAAAAACCGTAATTAGTATCGTACGTACCTGTAATTGATAAGTTCACGGAACTGAAACCCTTTTAAATCGAGAAATTGATATTATGTATGTTCGTTGGTGTGTCTAAATAATTAATATACAAACTATAGCGTAATTTTTATGAGATACTCGAAAGCGAACTATATCGAACACAATGAACAGATTGCTCTATTTGTATCTTTATAAGATACTCGAAACACGATACGTACCCAACATAATGAACAGATTGCACTAATTGTATTTTTGTAAAATACTGAAAGTCTAAACAAACCATACTGAACAGATTGAACACTGATAGTGCTGTTTGTATCTTCGCATTGTGATATATCTTGTTGAATCACACATTTGCTCCTTTTTAAAAGTGTAACACATACAATAACCTTAACATTTTTTAAAGTGTAACGTACACAATATACGTTACGTAATACGTTACATTTAAAATAGGGGCAAATGCGTGGGTTAACAAGATGTATCGTTATGCCAAATATTTATTTCTTGACTTTGACTTTGACGTTTTATAATAAGGATTATTATTCTACGTCTATATAATAAGTATAATTGCTCCTATTTTAAAGTATAACATACACAAGAACATGACGTTACACCTTAAAAAGGGGCAAATTGGGAACACGCACTTGACGATTACTCCTCCTGATCGCTGAAACTACTCAACTTAGAATTTTCATTTCGGTGAACATAAAGCCATATAAAAAGTACATACAAAGAAAAGTAGGTCTTAGTTTTCATAGATCTTTCGATATTAAGTTTAGAAAATTTATCATTTCATAAATGTCGTGCAGAAACTTCTGTGCGCGTGTCGTACTGTTAATAAGTACAGCAGTACAACACAAATAATCAATATTTACATCTATTCTTTCTTTTGTCTCAGTGTAGTAGTTCCTCAAATTAAAAGCAGGTACAATAATTTTAGCAATTATATCCCCATCCGTTAGTTTTCATAATTAAAAACTTGATTATTGTCCAATCAACAGTTTATTATTAACTTTTTACTATAATCCAATTTTGTACACCACTCACTTGTATGTTACGTCATACAGAAAAAACGTCAAAGTCAAAGTCAAATAAATGTATTCAAGTAAACCCAATTGCAAGATATTTTTGAACGTCAAATCTACTTTAGTTCAAAATAGAAGTAGATAATAAAAAATAGTTAACTTGTGTAAAAAAAAATTGAAACGCCAAATTTAAAAATTAATTCTATCACTATCTACTGGTTTTTTAAGTCTATATTCCAAATATTCCTTGGACGCTGTCGAATACTGACGTGTTAAAGTCGGTTCTTACATTGTCTCGACGCGGTAGGATTCAGTATTAAGTATTTACACTGTAGTGTCTTACTCGCAATTAACCAATTCCTTTTTATGACAAGTTTATTCAATATTAAAATGGGAAATTTAACACGATTAACTTTTATTTTGGCTTGACATTTCGACCGCGTTGCATCGGCCGTGGTCTCAAACAAAGCGTTGAATTTCTCGTTTTAGATATTTTATAATTTGACGACCTCCATGACGCAACGGCTAAGCGCGTCGGAAAGTAAACGGGGGTTGCGGGTTCGATTCCCGCCCCGAGTCTGGGTATTTATGTATATATATTATTTACAAAAGAAAAGTATATAAGTAGTATATCAGCTGTCTAGTACCCATAACACAAGCGCTGTGCTGCTTACTTGCTGGGACTAGATGGCGCTGTGTGAAATGTCTGAGTACAAAAAAAAAATGCAACGCAAAAGTTTATAAGTTTATTCAACTCTGTAAATATGTAACCGATCTGAAAATTTCACACATCTTCCCGCCATTTTCCGTTCGGAATAGACTGAACATCGCGGTGAAATAAAATCAACGACGCTAACATAATAACAACAATTAGCATTTGGTCTTATAGATAGTATAGCTGAAACAGATAGTAACAGTTTGCTAAGCCGTCGTTTGTTAATAAATTCCAGAAATCTATTCGTTTTGTTTTTTAATACTTTTCTTAACGTTTTAATTTTAATTTATAAAATTTATTATATAAATTAGCTAAGCAAAAATGTTTTCAGTTATTAAAGATATATTATGTACTTTATTTTCTAACAAAACTAAACAGTTTTAAATATTTAATTGGCACAAAGGTAAAGGGTAGGTCATAATGGTGGTGAATTAATAATTCACTGCATTAACAATTTAATTCCGAGGTAGGTGGTTAGTCTTTATTGTGATATTTTGTTATAAACAATTATTACGAAGTCAATTGTAAGGGTTCCATACCTCAAAAGGAAAAGATTACCCTTATTTGAGATCACTTATGAATCTATCCGTCTGTCTGTGTGTCTGTCGCAATCGCCTTAATAAGAATCTATGCGACGTGCAAACTTGGTATTTTCCATAGTAGGTGTATCGATCAATTATTTTTTGTCTCACTGCTGGCTTACCGAAAACGCTTTCTGTAACAAAAATCACTCGAAAAATAAACCTATGTATTCATTTCATATGTAAATATTGTATTTATCATAAAGCAAATAAAAGTATTAAATTTTAATATCTTTTAACAATATTTCGATAGTTTTAGCTACTTTAGTGGTTGTCCAGAGGAGACAAAGCACTTTCAATTGTTCAAGAGACAATTTTGCTATTCTGTGAGGCTATATCCATTTTATAATAATTCCTGTATGTAAAAGTATGTTGCTCAGCACGGATTTATAATTATTTATTTAATTATCTATCTTTTTCAGTTATAAAAACGTTAAATAAAGTTTTTTTTTAATTTATTAAAGTACTGACCCGGAAAAAGTATACTTAATCAATCCAAGTAATATATTTTATCAAGCCAAATTCGCGAGAGACATTTCAAAATATTTATAGAAGAATTATAGAGATCAGGTACTCGTCATCGGCTTGATCATCCTCTTTTCTCTTTAACTACTGTATCTAAAATTTTTAAACGTTAGGGAATTTAACATCAAATTTAAATTTGACAGACCGAAACGAAATGCTCGATCTTATAGATCTTCCGAAATTAATTTTCAAAATTATTTTTGAAAGATCGTACGAAACTCAATGCTTAACCACAGACGTAACTAGGGATTTCTTTCAAGGAAGGCAGCCAGCCAACTAATCAGTAACCGCATGCACCCCAAGTTTAGAAGCAACTAAAACCGACCGATTGACTAAGGACCAAGATGGACTCCGCATCGCGTAATACTTCAAAAGGAAAGCAACCAAAATAAACTGGCCCACCTGAAAATACAACATATACCTATTAAGATCAAGTAAATAAATAGAGCAACGATTACAATATTTGCGGTGTAGTTTGCTGTCATAATAATAGTCATAATAATGTCCGAAAAGTACAAAATAACTATCCTTTACCAATCGAAACTCAAGTACAATTAAAATCATTTTATAAATACGATACACATACCTACATAATTAAATTTGACAGTTACTGAAGTCGGTGCCAAGCCTACCAAACTAATAGACTTTCTGTTGTTGCACCGACTTCGATAACTGTCAAATTTAATTATATAGGTATGTGTATCGTATTTATAAAATGATTTTAATTGTACTTGAGTTTCGATTGGTAAAGGATAATTATTTTGTACTTTTCGGTGTTTTTTTGAAGGCGGTTCAATTTATTTTAATAATTTTTTTTTATTTCTCCCTTTTGAGTGATCTTGACCTAAATAAATATCTAGGGCAGGTCTGCAATAAACTTCTTTCTAATTCCGGAACGTAACGATATACAAGAGTATCATCAAAATAAATAAAGGTTATACCCAGGTCGCGTTATTTAGTGTATCTTCAAAGTCCAAGCTCCAACACCGGTGAAATTTAAATTGGACCACCTCTGAAGTATTACCTAACAAATAAAAAAGGAATTTTCAAAATCGGTTCATAAATGACGGAGTTATGAGGTAACAAACATACAAAACCAAAAAAAAAATTCAGTCGAATTGAGAACCTCCTCCTTTTTGTGAAGTCGGTTAAAAATAACTTCATAAGTACGATACAAATACACCTAAAAACACTAAAAAGTATAAAATAACTATCCTTTACTAATCAAAACTCAAGTACAATTAAAATAACTTTATAAATACGATACACATACCTATATAATAAAATTTGACAGTTATTGAAGTTACTTCGCTTTTGAAATACGTAACACAGAATCTATCTTTTTATTACGTCTATGGAACTGTTTATTTTTGTTCGTGGACAAAATTTACAAGACAGTTACACGCAAAGTGAATCCTATCCGGTAACGTTCCAAAATAGGGTTGCGTTATTAAATATGCAAATGAGTTATTTATTCAACTCGCGCCTCTCACTTACAAAAGGGAATCTCTTAATTTCACTAATATTTCCAAGTTTACGCGACACCTCTGTCACACAAATTGTGAATCAAAGTATGCCATCTCTGAAACATTTTTTGGGTGTTAGAATTTCTGTATCAAATAAATAATTGCAATAGCTATATTTCGGATAAATTAGAACTAATAATAATTTATTTTTAAGAGGAAAAATCTATAATATCTCTCACATGCGATCGTTGATCCGTACGTTCTGTTATGGTAAATTTTCTCAGAAACATACAATGCCGAAACAATATTTGGCATAGTACATTACGTCTTATTATTTTACGTTTTACTTGCACTAGTTATCATTTTAAATTAACCAAAGGAAAAAAGAGAGGACAAAGTCGACCTCGACTTAACCATTCCTCACTCTTATCTCAGAAACTGACAATTTTAAAAATATCACGGAACTGAAAATTTACTTGAAACATTTTGATAAAAAAAATCTAGGTCATAAAAACGTCAGTTTTACGTAAGCTATATATATAAAAGGCGATGTATGTATGTATGTATGTTCCTTATGGACTCCGAAACGGCTGGACCGATTTCGATGAAATTTTCAGGGAATCTTCAGATTGGCCTAGCGGGTGTTCCTTTAAAGTTTTGTAGCGATCGGATCAATAGATTTTTTTTTTGTTTTTTACGCCCAGTGAAACGGGCCGGGTTTGCTAATCGTTTTATAAATACTAGTTGTTACCTTGTGGTCGAAATTTGACCATAAATACAAAAGAAACGTTTTTTCTCCACTCCACAGGCTCGAAACAGCTCGCAGCTCACAAATCACACATAATTCGCAGCTCAATTCATTTTGTCAATCTGTCAGAAGTTATTTGTTGATTGTTAGCAACGTTTTAAAATTATTTGGCGAAAATCTATACCCTGTGCGAATGTTTGTGTACAAGCTACTATGTATGTGTTCGACGTTTATAATATAAATACTATGTTTGACATTGGCAGTATGAAATAATATAAATATTTAAATATCTGTTGGAATATAGAGAGATGTCTGCACAGGTCCAATATTGGTATGTACTGCTTAATGCAAGCGACAGTTGATATTTGTTAGTGTAAATAAACTGAACAGTGGTGAATAAGATGGTCCGATATTTTGTCTCTATAGGTTGAGTGCTCCATGGCTAAAACTCACACTTCTCCGTATGCGCAATTTTCCTAAAAAGAGATACAAAATTTTCACTTCACGTGAAATACTCGCATATTCTCAGTATATAAATTATAAACTCTCATTTGACTGTAAGTCTTTAAAGGAGATATCATCATTACATTGTTTCTCAACTGTATGCAATTCCAGCATTAGCCTAGACCAGCGGTTCCTAAACTTTTAAGGCCATGCTCGATAAATCCCTATTATTATAAGGAACCACTTAGTAAACTATAACAAATAAAAAACCTACTGCTATTTAAAATCGTAAAAACCCTTTATTACAAATAATGGGAATAATGATTATTGTGATAAATGAAATAATTTCACTTCTTCCTATTAAAACTATTGTATATAAAATCGAGTACTTTTATTGTGTATATAAAACTTATACACAATAAAAATGCTCTGCTGCAATGGAGTGAATATTTCAGAAAAATATATATGAGTGGCGAGTGGCGACTCCGTCTCTGATACTGAGAGTGATTCTAATGAATTGCCACACTCGGGTCAGGCACTAGAGGATGCCATTAGTATGATAGAGATAGAAAAAGTGATAAGAAGGCTGAAATGCGGAAAGGCTGCGGGAAATGATGAGGTGACTGCTGAGATGATCAAGTATGGTGGTCCTAGGGTCTGAGGTACCTTCTGTGCACTGTGCAACATTTGCTAGCAGAAGAGGAAGGGTCCAGACGACTGGCGCACCGCAGTCATAGTACCTCTCTGTAAAGGGAAAGGCTCTCATTCAGACTTTGCGTGCTACAAGGCTTGGTCAGCTTAGCAAGTAAAGTATATACCAAAGTATTTATCGAACTTATGAAAGGTGTTTCTGAAAGATATTTGTGGGAGGCGCAAGGTGGTTTTAGAAACGGTGACGTTTCTGGCCATAGGTCAGAAAGTTTTCTGCGCTTTCGTGGATCTTGAAAACGCATTCGATAGAGTAGTGTGGAAGAATCTGTGAAGTTTTCTGCCTGAGTATGGCGTGGAAGGCCCCTTACTGCAGGCTGTGAGGTCAATACATCGAGGCCACAGAGCCTGCGTATGAATAGATGGTGACATGTCGCCCTGGTTTAAATTCTGTTCAGGCGTCAGACAGGGCTGCGTGATGTCTGCCCGGCTTGTCATGCTGTATTTGGACAGTTACCTTCATACATTGAAAGGTAGTATGAGTAGTATGATATGTGATGATACAGTAGTAAACTGTTTACTGTAAGCTGACGATGCTGTGCTTGTAGCACCATCAGAAGCAGAGTTGCAGACACTAGTCACGTGCATGAAAGAAGAATGTGAAGTGAAAGGCTTGAATATAAATGTGAACAAAACTAAGGTTTTGGTGTTTGAACGGGAAGCGGTACAGACGAAAAGTGTGATTTGGGTACATGAAAAATGTCTAGAACAAGTGAATGAAATTGTGTTTCTGGAGAATGCGTTTTCGAGGGATGGAAGATGTGAGTTGGATGTGGAGAGACGGGTAGCAGCTGGCAATAGAGTGAACGGTGCTCTGTCCGCATTAGTAGGCTGTGTGAATATATATAACACAGCCAAAATATCCATCCATAATGCGATATTGGTTCCAACTTTATTGTACCGTAGTGAGGCCTGGATTTACCCGAAATCGAGTGAAAGTAAGATAAATGCAGTGGAAATGCGATCTCTTAGAAATATGTGCGGTGTCACCCTTGCATACAGGATAAGCAATAAAGAGATATGACATGACAGGGTTGCACGACAGTATTATTGTAAAAACGAAGAAAGGGATACTTAAATGATTCGGATACATAGAAAGAATGAGTGATGAAAGACTGGCGAAGGAAATCTACAGAGCGAAAGCGAGTTGTAAAAAAGCCAAAGAAGACGAAAGCCGACTTATGAAGATTGAGTAGCCAGAGTGTTGGCAGACAGAAATGTCAAAAGCACGCGCATACCTAGGAGAAATTGTGTGAGAAGAATGATGAGATTTGAGTAAGCGAAAGAAGTATGTAAAGACCGCGACGCTTGGGGCTCCGTCCTCTGTGACTACCCCGTTGGGGATACAACGTGAAGATATGTATGTATTTATCTATAGGACTTACTGTAGAATAAAAATGATTTAATGTTTATGTCTAGATCGTTCCGTGCAAAAAATAGCATTATCTTAGATGACGGTAGCCAAAATATTCCAACGATTCAACTACAAAAGTAACACTCGCGGAATCTTATAGTGTCTTTTACTCAGAATCTTTGTATTCCGTGGAACTTACATTAGGAATCGCTGGCCTAGACGTACAAGGAAACGCAGGTGGCACAGCTCAGGAGAGGTCAGCACATGTTATCTTTTTCTAGATACTTAATCTCTAAATAAGATATCAGTTGGACTAAGGCTTACATTGCTTCACATTGAGTAAAATTTTGTAAAATTTTCTTGTAAAATTATGCAACATGACAATCGTATTATATTTATAACATAAGGCATTCGCTACAAGCATTCAAGACTTAAAGTATCACTTTATAAGTTTAATTTTTTTTTAAACATATCTCTAGTAATTTCTATATGAACACTCTTTTTGCTTAGGTTACGTTAGGTCAGTATTTTTACCACAACGCGCGAGCCGAGCAAGTTAAGTTAGCGTGCTGCCGCAACGGCCGGCGAAGCACCAGATCAGAATCCGCTCACTAAAAAGACTTATGTAAACTTACTAGCTTACTAACACTTTCGTGATTTCCTCATCATATCAGAATGTTACATACTTCTCTTACCATCTCGTGACTCTTCCTTGATCCTTTCTTATACGCGGGAAGTATACTAAAGCGCTTCCATCGTTTGTTATATTAAGTTTCTTAACTGAGGACAATTCCACCATTAGTCTAGAAGTATCGGGAGACTATCAGCGATTGAGTGATTAGTGACTATCAATGATTATATCAAACCCTGAAACACCGTCTACGCTAGAGAGCCTAAACTTGACAAACAATCTACCTAATGTGGTAATCACTTTTTCATTATTATCTCCTATGCATTCGATCCTCAATTTTCAGAAGCTAATCAAAAAATATTAATTGAGGTTATATCAAACAAAGCAAGATATTGTCGTAGACAGCACGAGTCCCTAGGGGATCGTTTAATTTATATTATTTATCGTAAGACTCGGCCGGAACTGGCGGCAATACAAGCTAATTTCCAAAATAAATATTAGCTCAATCAGAGCCGCGGTCTAAGACGGCTTTATATTTGAAACAATTCTTCTGTGTTAAACTCTGTTTCGTTGCAATTTTAATCAAAATTATGAACCGGGAATAAATGTTATATTATTAATAATTACGTTCGTATACACACGTCAAGTAAACAACAATCTATGAATTGAATAGATCCTCTCATGATATGCGACATTGCTATCTTTAACTGTATTTAACATAAGTCTAATAAACAGAAATATCGAAAACTTAAATTAAAAATTTTATAAACCCCCGAAGCAATAAAGGTTTCTAAAAGTTTTCCTACTTAATCATTTTTAGTTACATTCTATTTTACGTTATTTACTGAGCGATCCCCTGACGCGACGACGCTTGAATATAATAATTCTACTATTTATATTACAACTTATGATATACTTAAAGGGCCCATAGGTAAATATTATAATACATATATTCTTACTTTTTAGTGGATTTTTTGATTTGGAGGTTTTAAAATTTTTTATTTAAGTTTTATTTCATGCTTTTTTAAAACGGTACGATTGACACTCTACCTCCACATTCACGCAAATACATTCCGGCACGATACACAAAATTAGACACTGATCGCTGATCTATCTATTTATCTATCAGCTATTCATTGAGACCATACCAATGAGCCCACATGTGATAACTCTGCTGTAAGTTGGTGAGGAGTTGGGTATCCTGCTGATTCCTAATAATTCTACAGCATCAGTTCAAGATTATTATATTATTATAATATGATTGAAGTCACGGGATACTAAATTTCAAATCGATCAGACTAGTAGAAGTTGCCCGCATCCCACAACTAGAAAAGAGCCGATGATCTTCGAACGACTGAACAGATTTTCTTGAATCATAACTAAGAACACTCTAGGTTAAGTCACCTTTTATACAAAACAAAATAAATCAAAATTGGTTCATCCCTTTAGGTGCTATCATGCCACAGACTGACACACAGATACACACGCAGATACACAGACACACAGATATACACGTTAAACTTATAACAGAGGGGTCTTTGCGTTGGGGGTGAAAAACAGCATCCGATACAAAAGTAGCTTTACCCCCATTATTTCTATTAGTTAAGTTATTTAAAAATTTCATTTTATTTGAGATCACTGTCACTTCACATAACTACAGTAAACTCAAAAGGAAAAAAAAAAATACTTTATTAATTTTTTCTTCGATTGACTAAACACTATATGCGCTTTTTTATATGCGTTTTTCAATCTATAGGTATATTCAATATCGAAAATATAGCAATACTCTTATAAACTCAATTAAAATTTTAGCAATAAACTTCATCACAAAAAAAATTCTCTTTTTACTTTTTTGCGATGCATTTAAAAAAATCTTTTTGGTGAAAATAACTGTAAAAGTACTATGGAACTGTTCCATATTACCACTTCATTTAGAATGTAGTAAATTGAAAAAGTATAATGACGTAATAAAATAATCAGAGGCTAGAAAAAAGCAAAACACTCCAAAATAATGGTTTGTAAGGTATCTACTATTAATTTAGTATAAATTCATAATTTGTAAAATAATTTCTACTCTCATCTTGACAATTACGTAATAGGTATTCTTAAGGTTTATATGAATTATTTAAAAGAAATTAGTATACAAAATATTAATTTTAAAGTTTACAAAAGGTAATCGTTAAATTATTATTTATATATTTAGTATTTATAATTATTCCATTAAAGTCAGGTTGCATGTTAATTCCACAAAATTATCGCCCGGTGTCAATATTGCCAGCGTTGAGTAAAACATTCGAAAAAATAATACTCAATCAAATACTGGCACATTTTAACATACACGGGGTGTTTCACGGTCAACAGTAAAGGTTTACGCAAGGGAGGTCAACAACTCATGTGGGAGCAAGCTTGATCAAGACTGTACTTCAGGAATGGGAGGGATCCTAGGATGCCTTTGGTGTTTGTTGTGATTTTTCCAAGGCTTTTGATTGTGTAGAAAGCTCGGCTCCGCGATATATGCCATTAGACGCATTAAGCAACTGCTGACGGGTGCGGATACGGCTAGGTTGGTGTACTTTACATTTTTTCATAGCCTAATGTTCTATGGCCTTCTGCTATAGGGATCAGCGGCGCATATTAACTCCATTTTTATTTTACAAAAAAGAGCAATACGTGCCATCTACAGTATGAATGCACGAGAATCACTAAGAGATCGTTTTAAAGACATTGATGTACTCACCTTGCCATCCTTATACATCTTTGAAATTGTTATTTGTACGAGGAAAAATATAGATCTATTTATAAAGAAAGGCGATATTGGTGGTATAGAAACTTGAGGTCGTGATAAATTGGTATTTTTGGATAACTGCATTCGTTTTTATATTAGTTTCTTAAGAAGTCACTCAATTAACAGAAAATAGATTTAGATTAGTTATAAAACGTACATTGATTAGACAATCCTACTAAAATAAACGATTTTGTTGTAGATAAAACAGTCTGGAAATGATCTCTGCACATTTACTGGCTCTCTGAATATTGCATTTGAATAAACCTTTTGTAAAATGTTGTTGAAACTGGCTGAGTTTCTTGTCGGTTCTTGTCAGTGTCCAGGTCTTCTCTTCGAACAGAACTTAAGTAGATTTGACGTTCAAAAATACCTTGTAATGGGGTAATACAATTGAATAAATTGATTTGACTTTGACTTTAGTAAAGTTATTGTGGAAACTATTATTTTTAAATTATATTAGATTTAATTCAGAAACTATAATTTACAGCTGAAACTATTAATTTGAAATATAAATAGACGTAATTTTAATTGCTTAATGTGTTGCTCTTTTGTATTATTTATACTCACTTTTTGTAATAGCATTTCAAATATTACGAATTTTCTCTTTGTTTGTAAAACAATTAAAAGCTTAAAACTTATTAAAATAAAAAGTCCGTGCGAATTTTCCATAATTTTCTCTAACTTTTATAAGGCTTATTGCATTTCATCTATATGAATGCTTTGCTATAATACATTATTTGTTTCAATTTAAAACCTACAATTGCGTTTCTTTCGAATCATATAAATTTTTGGGTTCACTACTCACTATGGAAAGACGTCCAAAATTTTTTTTATTTATGTACATGGATCACTTTGTTCTCAAATTTAGCATACAAAATGATTGTACCTCTGGACAAAACATCGAGAACGATTTACCAGTACCACGGGAGCGAAGCTGCAATCAAAATATAGCTCGCGCAATACTATGTAACGTAATAAAGAAATAATAAAATACGCTTACCTGTTCTTAAAGGTTACGTGTATGTATTTCTGTAATGCAAATAAATATAATATAAAAATAAGCACAGCCACCGTAGACAGTAAGGACAGAAACGACGAAGGAGTCGCATTGTTTTCAATAAATTAAACGGAGGACAAGAGGCGGGCCCTCCGCAAACAGCCTGCGGGTAGCGTCAACACAATTATTATACTCGGACAGCCACCCTCTGTATAGATAAACAAGCTCTAAATAAATTAACTGGACTGTATAAACGATAATATGTATCGATATTCTAAACTTTCGAAAAGATATAATATATCGATTACAAATTCTTTTTAAATCGTTAATAAAAACGGAAATTTTTGATGAGACCGAGAGAAATAAAAACTACCTTTTCTGTATTTCTCAATATTTTTGGGGTTCGTTTTTAGGGTTAGGGACATTACTTAGAATTATCAAAATTTTCAATATTATTTGACATAAAAAATATTAACTAATTAGGCGATATTATTATTAGTACCTGGGCGAACGAGCTTTACTCGGTGTTTTAAAAAAAAAACAAATAGTCTGACCACATTGCAGAGTTCGGACCCGCGCATTTCAGCGTGGTAGACTTAGTCACAGTTCTATTGAGAAAGGAAATCCTCTTGCGAAATTAGAAAAATTTAGAGTTTAGAAGTTTTAAGTTTAGAAGAAGAAGCACACGCTTAGTGTGAAAACATAGAGAAAACGAATTTTCTCAGAATTGAACCCTAGCTAGATCGATTTTTGACCACCTTAAAGCTCTATATTGTAAATTTCATCGAAATCGATAGAGCTGTTTTCAAGAAATACATATTTATAAATATGGCTCGTTTAATGTAATAGTGGATAACAGTATAACTTTACCTGAGTTACTAAAACATAGTTAATGTAATATTATTTTGTCAAAAACGACATCTGCCTTGAAAAACTTTTTTTTCTGATTACAGGAAAATCAAAATGACTGCGCGTCCGACTACAAGTACAACACGCACAAAAAAACAAAACCACGCAAACATACCGTGTCCTATAGAAAACTGTGCTAGATTTACATATGGAAAACTACCAGATCATCTAACTAAATGCCACGGATATACCGGCGCTGAGAGAGACGCACTCAACGAACAACAGAGAAAGAGATTCTTTAATGGCGAATTGTGCCAAGTTAGATATTTAAAGGAGTCCGCCATAAGAGACCTTTGGGGATCTGACTACGAAGACCCCCGTATAAGAGCCAAAATTCATCAAAGCTACGCTCTGGTCAAAATTAGGATAATACCTTTAGCAGCGACACAACGAGCTCAACCCCTGACAGAACAAGACGCGAATGTTTTAACAGCTTATAATGCGAGAACGGCGCCTCGCCCAGCGAGAGTTCAACGACCCCGCACTCGACCTAGGCCATACCCTGCGCCTGAAATTAATCTACCTGACAGAACATCTAGTGAATCAAGCGAAGAGGAAAACACACGCACAAATCCATTGCCACCTTCGCCACCGCCGTCATCGCCGTCTTTACCACCGTCTCCTGCACCATACGATCTACAGCCAGTAGAAACACGCTTAAGAGACATATTCGATACGAAAATCGATGCGGGCTACAAAGCTGTTATCGACGACATGAAGAAATCGATGACGATGGGCAGAACGCTTGGGCCTAGAAAACGTAAAGCTTACAGAACATACCGACGCTACGCTAAGCGACTGATAATATATCTACATAGACAACATTCGCCTCTGGCTTATGACGTGGATGTCCTTCTCTGCGGAGAGAGACAAGTGAGCGCATTCTTAGAACGCATCAGCAGCGAACATAAGACCAAAACGCTGAGGAATTACATAGTTGCAGCAATTAAGCTGTTGGATTCGCGCCTATTTGCTCTCGAGACTGATCCCTCCTGCAAGGAAAAGGTAGCTTCCATGACTCGCGTCTACGATGTCCTTCACGGTCGTTTAAACGAATGTGACAGATTACTGGCACAAAAAGACAGCGTAGAGAAAAAGAACGCAACATCCACAATAGACAGCGATATCATGGAACATAACTTTAACGAAAGTTACGACGAATTAGTGTAAATGACAAGAAAATACTTATGGAAAATTGTTGCTCGTAAAGAAATATACCTAAGTAACGAACCAAACAATGCATTGTAGTGAATTCGTAGTAGAAAATCGCATTATTTGAAATCAATACTATATCACATAATGTTAGTAATGTGTAAATAATATGATACGTGTTTCAAGCAATAAGCTTTTCTAAATATTAGAGTAAGATATTCATTTGGAAAGTTACACTTTCTTTTTGTGCAATAATAAATAATTAATTAATCTTCTCAATAACAATACTTTAAGATTATACCTTAATGTAGCTTATAACTATGCAACATGCTGTATAAATTAAAAATACTGTGGTATTTCTTTTCTATGTAAATATAATGTTATACGTAACATTTAATACTTATATTATTTAATGAAAAACATTGTTTTAGTTTACTTACGATAAAATGATAATAAATAATTATTTCCAAAACACTGTGTTATTATAATCTATTAATATCTGTACCTAATTATTTGCATGTATTCACATCATTTCTCATACGAGATGGACCTCTGTCCATCGCGTCTAAACAAAATCAAACGATGACGCCGTGTACTTACCGATAGATATATAAATAGTCTTTGCTCAGACTTGAAGACGCTTGTAACACGCTGATATCTAAAGAATCTTATTCACTTCTGCTGGCAGTGGTTGCTCTTTCAGATTTATAAATAAAACAAAAACAATGCAATGCTGATTCAGTAAGCAAAAGAACGGGGAGAAACACTTTACGCCTCTTCTAGTAATATTATGTATCTGGGTCTATATATACCAAAGTGTAGGCCCTATACTAGTGGAATTAGATATTAATACAGGTACTCAGTTCCAAATACCTATACTACAGTACCTATACTAGTAGGTACCCAGATCCAAATCATACGTTTATTTTTGAAAATACAATGAACTAAATAGTATTAAATTAAATAATTACATATCGATTACATTTTTACTGGCGAGATTACTGGCAGAAAAAAGTGAGGAAAAATTAAAAACTGCGAAAGTAGAACCAAAAAAAATTGCGCGTCAAGTAACAGTGATACTTTTCAATTTCAGCAGTTTTTCAACGGTTTTTAAATTCTTCGAAATCGCAAATATATGTCTCATATTTTAGTTATCATAAGTCTATTATCTCCACTCTCCCCCAAATTGAACAAAAATAATAAAATAAACAAAATCTTCACTAAAAATTGCATACTCCTAGTGTTCATTTAATAAAATACAATTTTCTTTAAAAATAATTATTCTTCGTTACGAAAAATCGTTTCAAATAATACATGAATCATTTTTATCAGGATATAATATTAAAGTTGCTGATTATTATTAATATTATTATTATAACTAAAGTAAATTTGACGTTCAAAAATACCTTGTAATTGGGTTTACTTGAATAAATTGATTTGCCTTTGACTTTGATTACCAAGGTCAGATGTCAGATGTTGCACATCATATGCGACTACTGTAAGGCTCGCTCGTTTTTTTCGCCTCCTCAAATCTCATCATTCTCCTCACACATTTTCGCCTAAGTATGCGATTGATGCGATTTGATCTAGTCTTCTTTTCTCTTCTCTTCTAGTAATATTATGTATCTGGGTCTACATATACCAAAGTGTAGGCCCTATACTAGTTGAATTATATATTAATATAGGTACCCAGTTCCAAATATCTATACCAGTAGGTACCCAGTTCCAAATCATACGTTTATTTTTGAAAATATTGTACAATGAATTAACTAAATACTATTAAATTAAATACTTACATATGGATTACATTTTTTATTAAGTGTCCTAGATAATTTTCTCTAAATTAACACGAACATTAAAGAAAACACATTATTCGTCTTATTCGTAGTCCAAATGAGTAAAGACTCACGTTTTGCTTTACAACTCTCAACTCTTTTCTTTGCTCGCCTCACCCTCTCAATTCATTTATTACCATAGAATACTTAGTTTTAAAATTCAATAGTAAAATCTTAAATGTATTTCATCGAATGTTAAGAAAATTGTGCTTTAAACTTAGAAATGGGAACTACTTATGTTATAATTGTCAGTATACTCCTAATTCTGTAGCTTTATTAGTAGCGGATAAGGCATCAAGCACGTTACGAGCGAATAGGTCACCTAAAACCAACTCTGAAACATATCATTATAGTGCATAAATATTATTTACTTTTGTGTTTACTATTTAAAAATTGATAGCTTATCGAAGTAATTTTTTTTTAATTTAGGACCACTTAAAACAAAAACTAAAGAAATGTATATTGTGAATAGTTGTGTTAAAACTTCAGATGCCCGACATTATAGTCTGTGCCCGACATCTATTAGCAATTATCCTTCATTACAGTGTTACAATACTTTTTGTACACAAATAAACTTTTATTTAGTTACACTATTTGGCGCTAGATGGCAGTAATATAAAACGTATTCCATTTTTAAATTTTATTAGTCGTTTGTTATTATGTTCTCCTGGTACTTGGCGATCGTAACTGCCTGCTCCAGATTCTCCACCCGTGGACGCCCACGTTCCAAACGTGCCATTTGATGTTTGTTGAATAATTATAATCTAGCTGTTCGTTCTCTTTCAAAGATTTGAGCCTCCAACCCAAGCGAAGCATTGCTTTTTAACGGAATACCTTGCTTTAAAACACTGTCGTTGTAGACAAGAAGCAAAAAATCGTTTAATTTTTAAAACTACGTGGAGTGGCCTCTCTTTTATTATTTCCTTTACGTTCTCGTTTTGATTATTTTGCAAATGTTGATTTTGTTTGTAGTAGCACTAGCTAGCGATTAAATAATGAATAAAGTTACTTTAACCACAGATTAATTAGTTACTAGCGTTTTAACGTAGAAATCGTAATCATATTCGTTTTTCAAAAGAAGGAAATGTACAATTGAATGATCTGCTATTTTTTGATAATTGTGAATAAGGTAATTATTTTCTATAGCAAAAAGTAACACCAGAAACTGTCTAAAAATACTTACAAAAACGATACATTTATTAAAAATGTAATGTACAGAGTTAATTTAAAAAATAGTGGTGGTTTGTATGAATTTTATTTTAACATATTTTATATTAACATTTTCATTTACTATAATGAAACATTCTTATAGGGTTGTATAGCAAATTCTAATAAATATAAATGGCAATAAATAATGTACTAACATAATATCTTCACGATGTATCTCTAACGAGGTAGTGAGAGAGTACGAAAAACCATGCTTCCGTACTTCTCACGAAGTAAAAACGGTACTTGATGTGTAACATCTTTTCTCTCGCTTTCCTGCAATCTATGGGAATGATTTCGTGAAAAGGGACGGAAATGTGTAACAGAAAGCAAGGGAAGCGCGCGGTGGTAGAGTTGGTCATCAGATGGTACCAACCCATTTTCCTATAATAATTTTTCGCTATAATTATTCGGTTTTTTTAAATTTTGAAGTTTTCTGTCGCTGCTCAATTGATAATTTTATTTTTGATTAAAAAAAACAAAACTTTTTTCAATTTTAAGGTTAATTTCCGTTCCTGCTCAATTGGATATTTTTAATTTCGATTAAAAAAAAACAAATTAATTAATTACGCGGATAATTTCTTTGATATTTAATTTCTTAAAAATTTATGATTAATTCTAATTTAATTTAGTGATTTTGTAAGTTGCAGAGATGGGTAAATCCAGAGTAGAATATATGCGAGATTACCGGCAGAAAAAAAGTGAGGAAAAATTAAAAACTGCAATAATGGTAGAGCCAAAAAAAATTGCGCGACATCTAACAGCGATACTTTCTTTATTGACGCAGTTGTATATATATGGTCTTATATTTTAGTTATCATAAGTCTATTGTCTCCGCTCTCCCCCAAATTGAACAAAAATTATACAATAAATAAATTCTGCAATAAAAAATTGCATTACTCCTAGTGTTCATTTAATAAAATATTATTTTCATTAAAAATAATTATTCTTCGTTACGAAAAATCATTTCAAATAATACATGAATCATTTTTATCAGGATATTATAATATTAATGTTGCTCATTATTATTATTAGTATTATTATTCATATTATTATTATAACTAAAGTAGATATGACTTTCAAAAATACCTTGTAATTGGATTTACTTGAATAAATTGATTTGACTTTGACTTTGATTACCAAGGTGAGATACGTACATCATATGCGACTACTGTAAGGCTTGCTCGTTTTTTTCACCTCCTCAAATCTGATCATTCTCCTCACACATTTTCGCCTAAGTATGCCAGCGCGATTGATTCGATTTGATCTTCGTAAGTTAGCCTTGGTCTTCCTTGCCTTCTGCTACCACTCACTTTCGCTCTATAGATTTTCTTCATCAGTCTTTCACCACTCATTCTTTCCATGCGCCTTCATTTTTATAACAACACTGGCGTGCAACCCTGTCATACTGCGACTCTTTGTCCACGAGGGTAACACTGCACATATTTCTAAGAAATTGCATTTCTACTGCATTTATCTTACTTTTGCCTGATTTCGGGCACATTCAGATCTCACTACCGTACAATAAAGTTGGCACCGTCACTGTATTGTGGATGAATTATACATATTCACACTGCTTACTAATGCGGCCAAAGAACCGTTTATTTTATTGCCAGCTCATACTCGTCTCACCCACATCCAATCATCCTCTTCACATCTTGCTTCCCTAGAAAACGACTCCCCAGACAATATATACAGTTTCATTCTCTCGTTCTTGACCATTCCATTTATTTATATTTCACGTTTCGTCTATACATCTTCTTTTTCAAACAGCAGAACTTTAGTATATTCACATTTAAAGTCAATCCTTTCACTTCACATTCTTCTTCCATGCGTGTGACTAGAATCTGCAACTCCGCTTCCAATGGTGCTGTAAGCACAGCATCGTTAAACAATTAAATATTGACATTAAATTATTAAAATTTTCTCATATTCGACGCTGGTTTTCATTGGGAACATTACTTATCGTAGTTTTCAAGTTTTTACAGTAAGTATAACATAATCCAAAAGTGTAAAAATAAAAAGAGAGGAAACCTCAAACTACAGTAACTGTAGTAACTAACTTATACATCTTGCCTTATATCATTTCATTAAAATATACATTGAAAAATATAAATATTTAAATGAATAAATTCCAAAAAAACAATAATACACGTATGTAAGAACCGCGAAGCTTGGCGCTCCGTCCTCTGTGAGTCTCTGACTACCCCATTAGGGATAAAGTGTAAAGATATGTATGTATGTAATAAAGTATTAACACCTGCTATACTGATATGCTGTGTGGATACCATAACAAAAAAAATTTAAAATTAAATCAATATGTCATTATTCAAATAGTGTTTCCTTATTATAACTTGATTAATCCATTAAAATAGTACCTTTTAAATTATTTTCAAATATTGTGGATATGTAAATAATCCGCCTTGAGTATATATTAAGACTGTTTATTTCTGGTCTGTTTTCATTGCATAGAAGTGTGCAAAGAAGTGACCATGGGCAAGAGCAAAATTTTTTTTACTATCTAAACTCTTTGTGTACACATTATGTAGTTGTCATTTCAATCATCTGTTGTTAAATTCGTGTCCACACAGTAGTGACAAAAGACTGACGAACCATACAAAACGCAGACAGCCGGAGGTGGATGTGGATGTTATTTTGAGAACTTACTCACATATTTATTCTTGTATCTGAATCACCTTGAACCACTATGAAGTACGACTACACGACCTATTTGAGTTTATTGACTAAGGGAATGTTCTGGATTACGAAAATGATTTCTATTACATTCGGCGTAAGTCGTAACCTACGAGTGGGTAGAGAGGACGTCAGCTATGTGGAAAAAGTAAGAGTGAATAATCAAAACGAAGTTCTAGAATGAGTAAGCAACATTGCTTTGTTTATAATTTTTTGCGTAGGTGTAACGTATTGTTACGTAAAAAAAACAAAAAAAAAGCTGCGAGTAAACAAGTTTTTAGGACAGTTTCAATAATATTAAAAATATAACAATATTAAAAATAAAAAAAATGGAACCTATATTTTTTTACTCTCCATCTGTCTGTCACAGTCATTTTATTAGGAGACTGTTGGCAGATATCTAGAAGGTCGGTACACTCTATGAACTACCAGTTCATAACTTAATACAATGGTTCATACAATGGTGTACTGAAATTACGAAAAAAATGAAATTAGGTCAATAAGCACTTCATACATGTGACTGAGGGACGAAAAAACAATTTCAGTGCACATAAGCCTGTGCGACATCTATAAATAGGTCTTCTAAAATTATATAGATTTCCATTCAGAATCCTCAGAGTTGATTTGGTCTGAAAATGGTATCATGCCTTGCTTTTGTCTTGTTGAACTTGAAATTGACACACCTCTCCACTGCTATAGAGTGACACGGGAATTAATCAAATTCAAGGAAAGTACTTCCAAAAGAAATTAGGTTTAAAATTATTGTCGCACTGTATTTCATTACCATTGGTAGTTCTGTCAAAAATCATAATAATTTGACGTATCGATTCGAAGTTCTAGAAGATGGAACTCACGAACTTTCTTTCCTTTTGTCGCCTTTCTTACCTTTAATACTCTTCGAAGAGCCAGTTCCCTTATGTGTCACACATCATCTTGTAATATAGCCAATAATTTATTTTCTTCATGTGCGAAGAATGAAGAATTCATTCTACTATATTTTACTATATTTACTATATTTCTACTATATTTTAAGTCATCTCGTAAATATAAATATCATTTAACCATGATAATAATAGGAAGTGTATCGTGTTTACAACACGATTTTGACTAGACATCAAACTACATTGGTGCGTACACTTGCATGATCAATGTAGTTAGTTCTCTTAAGTTTTATATTAGTTTAGCTGGTCCAATGTGTAAACGAAGCATCTTATGTATTAGCGTAAGTCTAGCGTAAGTCTAGAACTCTAGAATATGCTAGTTTTTCTTTTCTACTAGCTAAGTTTGCAAGACCGTGCAAGTCGAAATTGCGGGGCACACAGATTTCAGTAAAGAACGAATGCCGAAATGATACTTCATTTGCACGTAGCATACAAACCATTATAAAAGTTGTTTCAGATGTTTTTCTAATAAAACGATGACTGCATTTTTATGTCCCGTGTTCACAACCGCTCCAACACATGCGACTCCCACCAGAGAAAAAAGAAATTCAAACCTTTTTTAAATAGTATTTTTTCACATCGATTCTTACCCGCAAGGAATACTTAATTACTACATCACGATACGTCAGCAGCATATTGCCACTTAGTTTAGTGGCTCGCCAAACAGGCAACGTAAATCTTTCAGTTTCAGGTATTTTGGGAATTTTTTTCAGCTGCGATTGTCAAGAAAATAGAATACAATTATTTTCACTGCTAATGTAGTAAATATTATTAGTAAATACCTACTATATTCACACATGAAATATGACATTAAAAAGGATAATAATCACTCGCTTAGGACAAACAGTTAGGGTATTACTTCAATTTGCGGATACAAGTTAGAAGAATAAATTTCATTTTTTTGTAAACTACACACTTCCTGCGCTGCCTTTAAAAAAATTCGTAGAGCTTTGATTTTTCGTACGAATGAGGCTTTCACATAGGATCAACGATAACTTATACAGGAGATTGAAAAACAGAAAAAGAATTTTTTGTCATTTTCACTCACTGATCTACCATACAATCGTAATAATTAGTACAAATAATTGACAAATCACAGTTATGTACGAGATCTAAGCCCTAAATACATTTCCACGACATGACTAACTAGACTGAGTAAAAAGAGCTTACGGTAATAAATAATTACAATGAAACAAAAGTAATTCGGAGGAAATACATAGTTACTTATTAAATATATAAATATATACGAGACAAATTAAAATTATTTAATCCACCCTCTCGAGGACATCTACCTCTATAACATTTTTCTTAAATAAAATGAAATTTGAGTGAAATAAGTCGTTGGGGGTTACTTCTAATAAGTTCTTCATATTGTCTACATATTCGGGTTGGTGGAAAGACGTTATTCCGATAAACCGGAACTTTAAAGGTCTTTGGGCGACGAGGATTGTAGTCGAAATTAAAATTAATCGCTTCAAGAAGTTTTGGGCTATCAGTCACAGTATGTATTATTTTATTGTATACAGTTGAACAAAGTCCTGCAACTTATGACGAGCGGAGTGGCATTATTTTAAACTTTGCCAATCTTTCTTCATATGACTCATCACATCTTTTATGTTCACATCTAATGTTCAGGATATGCAAAAATTTTAATTGAATGTTCTCTATACGATTAGAATGTACAGTATAATGTGGAGACCATATAACAAAGCCGTATTCAGCAATGCTACGTAAACAGGTGTTACAGATTAAGATTGAACTAGGATTTTTGGAAAGGTCTGATTTTATGAAACCCAACGTTTGATTGGGTTTTGTTACTACATGGTCATAGTGCTGACGAAAACTGAGCTTCTCATCAAAAAGTACGCCATGATCTTTAACGAGGCATACATCAAGTACGTATAATATTTTGTCCATCTATGGCATATTTCTTTTAATAATCTTTTTAGAGAAAATGTTATTATAAAGCATTTCTAAACATAATGAAACATGTTATTTTCAGTTCTGCACACCAATCAGAAATGTATTTACGTAATTTTAAATTATTCGATAGAATATCCACCATTATGAGATTACACTGTAATTGGTGAAAAGTTCAACCGACTAAACGGTTCAAAAGATGCACCCCTTTAAAGGCAGGACAGACAGACAGACAGACAGACAGACGGACGGACGGACTTATAGACTCGGCGTAGGCTCAGTAGTAGGATTCCGATGGCACCCTTTAATTGTTAACATAACTAGAAACATTTCCAAAAATGGAAGATTGACTGATATAAGCTGCTCATAAACTTGAAGTAATAATTGGCGTTGAATGTATACTACCAATACGCACACACAACAAAAAGATTACTTACTAACTTACCAATAATGGAAACGAGATCAACGTTGCATTAAGAAAAAAGAAAACAAGTAAATACATGATATTCATAGAAATATATTCTTATGTATATTAATTGTTTGTCGAGATTGCAAGAAAACAATACGAAAAATTAAAATCCTATTTTAATGTAAATTGTAGGAAAACAACAAACGAACAGTAGACGTACTTTTCCGACGTTACTTTGCAATTTATTTGGAAACTAACTTCATCGTTTTAATATAATTACTCTGCCGAGACTGTCACTGCTTAAAGTTATTAATGAAAATGATATGGCAATTGGCAACAGGTAAGATATGCATTATTTAGATCTCCAACTCATAATATAGACCTCCGATTTCTAAGTTTGTAGTAAATAGTCATAAAATTGATTGAGAATTGTGTGACGAAAAAGTTTAGCGAATTATGTTGTCACATATCACTTAGGAAAATGCAGTCGCGGACTATGCTGCACTGACGTGATGACGTCAGACTCGGTGCAAGTGCATGTATGCAGCTCGAACTCTAAGCATTCATGTCGTCCTGGTGTCTATTCCTTTTAAGAGCGACACCAAAGGGGCCCTATCCCCTTCGAGCACCCTTCTTTGGGTCACTGCTCCTCTGTCGGTCAGTGGCCCGACCTTCATCTGTTTTGAAATTGTTAGTGCGTTCTCACGCATCGTATTTCATATAACACAACTGACGCATTTTAACTGGAAAAATCGTAAATAAATAAATATTTTTTTTTTTTTTTTTTGTTAATTGGTAGGTACAATTTGTATTTTAGGTTAAGGGTTTTTATAAAATATTTACTTAGTACAGAACTCCATATAAATTAAAGATTTTTAAGAAATGTAATCAGCCTCTCGGTCTAAGTGCATTATTAATAAATTAGTGTCAAAGTAAATCATCACGAAGCAGCCATAATGAAAACTTGATTACGAAGTAAGGTTATAATGACCCCTCTTACCAGGAACTCCATGGACAAGGAATGCAGAAGTGAAAAGTGGTTTTAATGCAGTTTCCTGCACAAGGATGAATCTAGCGTAAATTAAAAAATAAGAAAAAAGCTTGTATTAACTTTTTGAAGTAATTTACTTAATATGTATTAAGTATAATACACTAAACTAGCAGATTCGCACTAGTTTCACACTTGTAAATAAAAATTTAAAGATTTCGTCATCAATATGTTTACAGAATGTTACAATGCAGCCTCGTTCCAGTTTCATGAGGTATCTGAGTTTCTGCTTTTATAAATAGTTCCATCAGATTTACATCTACTGTGAAATTTTTTTAGTTCTGGCCGATCCACTTAAATTCGCTTAATTTAAATAGAATTTATTCAAATGCTGTATAAAAAATTGACTTATATATATATATAGATCATAATCTCTAACATGTAGATAGTAACTAGTAAGAGGGTACATGTTTTATTACTTTGATTTTTTATTCAAATGATTATGTAGATACGATGAAAGAATTTTATTATTTTGTTTACGAAATAAGAAAATATGTGTAACATTTATTTTCATGGGCAAAATATCTCGATAATTGTACTGTAGCCACGTAAGGGGATATTTTCGTCGATCGCTCCGCACGGTTTTGCGTCGTGTCCGTCCACGCTTGTGTTTACACCTATGGCGCTTTGCCGCCGTATAAAACACGTTATATGACCCAGTAACGCTTATTTTGTTCTCAACTTTGGCGAGAGAGCCATCTAGTGAAAAGCGCGCGTAACATTAGCGTGTGTGAAATAGTGGTAATAAAATATTTTTGTGTAGTGCTTTTTTGGAAAATCTAATCCTTCTAAAATGCCTGGACGTCCTATTTGGCAGGTAAGGATGCCTACTATTTCTGCTTACCTACTTACACTACCGCAGTCTCTCAATAAAACAAATAATTTATGTCCAATGTGAGTATAAAATAGAAGAAACAATGTTAGTTATTCGTATACGTTAAATTTTATATAAATGTTTCTAAAAAATCGCCTATTTATTTGATTTAACATAAATTAGTAATTTCATAAAATTACATTTATGAAATTGTTGTAGATTCAATGGCAGTCATTTTAAATAAAACCTACGCAAAATAATTAAAAATGTAAGCATTTTCGGTCATAAAATTACGCGCATTTTATCAGGAAAATTCTACATTATCAGGTAGGATGAACAGACTTTTTAAAAATATAGCGTACAGTATTTCCACAGTTTCTAAAATTAAACTACAGATTTTACCCAAATAATTTCTCTGTTGCCATAAATCTACCTGACGTAAGTCTTTAACGTCAACCTTGGCTTACCTGGAAGTTGGAGCACAGGTGCGTAAACACATTGTGCACTTTTTTTAAATCTTATCGATGATAAGTGAACTGATTTTCTAAGCTAAGTTTTTAGATAATTATCAAAATGACTACTTACAAAGAAATCAAATAAAACACATTAAGTTTCTAAACTTAGCTCATTTATATATTTACAAAATTACGCATAATCAGTACTTTTCAAATATAAATTTAATTTGTTTTGGTATCATTTGTTTGCATTCACAAATAAAATTAGAATGTGTATACAGAAAATCCAATGTAGTTTATAACATAACCGTCTAGTTCTAGTTTTACTTAAATTACATGTTTTCATATTTTTATTTTTTTGTTAAACGGGTGATATTTATCCTCAATATCTTCAATCATAAAATTAGCCGGTAAATTGTGGAACAACTGCTGTAGAAATCCTAGTAAAATATCTTCTATTGTCTTGGACAGTATGGGTCTCAAACTTTCTGAAACAGGTCTCCAGTTTGCATTTAAATATTCATTTGTACTCTCCTCTAAAACAAAAAGAAAAATAAAGTCACATTTTCAGACGTAACCTTGGCCATGCCGTACCAACGCCGTACCTATCTGACAACTGACAAGGTCTGTCTGTCTTCCTTTATGTCAACGTCTCACTCGACATTTCTGACAACGTCTCAACGTTGCAAATTTGCAACATCTTACTACCAGGCTAACATAAAATAAAGGTATCAAGGTAAAGATGCTACCGCCATCTAAAGTCAACGTATATATTGATAACGATTTCATGAAACATCTATTCGATAATAGATGTCGCTTATTAAGTTTGTTTAATATTAAAATAGATGGCGTGTAGCATTGAAGGTGGCTTCACCTAACATACTAACCTAAAGATTTAATGCCATCGAATAAATTATTCATCCGTAGTTCTAAACCGCCAATAGAGTATTTTACATGTGCTCCAGTGACGTTAAAAAATTTAAATCCACCTTTTTCATATAACTTTACATCACTTACTATATCTATTGTCATGTTACCTGTAAAAAAATGTAAACATATTAATTTAAAAATGTATCGATTGACAATCTAAAAAATTACCCAAATTATAACCACTTAAGTATACTACTAACTTGGCTCAAACCAGCAAAGACCGCGACCGATCAAAGGTATCAGCAAAATTTTTCCTCTAAGATCATAAATGCCTTCAATCCTTATTTTCGGAACTCGAACTCTAGTATAAAAATCGTAACTTTTGCTGTCTACCCTGAAAATTAAATTTACACGTCAAAAAATTAATTAAACTCTGCTTCAATCACTCTGACTCAGTCGATCAAGCAGTTTCTGAAATTACTAGGGCGTAATAAAACCGAAGACGTATTACGTACTGGCTTGATATAACCTCTGTGTGACCGAAACCCGTCACAGTGACGTCATCAAGAGCAGCGTTTACGTTGACTGGACCATCACCTTGTAAAATTCTTATTTTAGGAATATTCAATGGGTCCAGTGATGGCATACCGATTTCTGGTAGACCTGTGTAACAAAGAACTGTGAATTCTGTGCAGAAAAGTATTACTCATAAATATGTGTTACATACATATTAAATTTAAATTAGCCTTCCGACTTCGAAAGGCTAATTTCAATCAATATTATCAAATCCATCATCTATCTAAGCATCAAAAGATCATAGGATCTAGGCATCAAAAATATGTCTAGACAGCGCTTTTAACAATATTTGAACTTAGATTTGATAAAGCAAATCTAGACGAGTTAGACCATACTTAGCTCGTCGGTTGACAAACTGCTTGTACCAAGCTTGTACCTAATCTTTACCCCTTGGCCGCCTTTTGCGCCCTGCGCAGGACGATGAACAACTGTCATCTATACTACTATATAAATATCTAGTGTGTCTGTAATTACAATTTTACTGCCAATTTTGTGATAGATAGTCATTTTGTGACTTCGATTCTACCATTTTTAAAATTTTTGTCTGTCTGTCTGTATGTCTTTTTATAATTGAAGAATGGCTTGAGCGATCTTGATCGATACGTAGTAAGAACATGTGATTGCGCTCATGTAGGCTACTTATTTTTAAGAAAATCTACCCTGAAGGGGTGAAAGGCGGGATAAAACTTTGTACGGAAAATGGTAAGCCGCTGAACCGATTATGATGAAATTTGCCAGAGAGATAGTTTGACATCAGAAAACGGACATAGGCTACTTTTTTTTTTATCAAAAATCTACCTCTAAGAGTGCGAAAAGAGCGATGAAACTTTGTATGGGAAAGGTTAAATCTTGGTAATGATAAAATTTGGTGCGGTGATAAGACTTTTTTCATCAAAAATACATAGGCTACGTTTTATATCAAAAATCTGTGATAGATGGGATGGGAGGGAGGGGGACGAAACTTTGTACGAGAAATGCTAAACCGCAGAACTGATTATGATGTAGCATGGATATAGTTTGATACCTGAGAACGGTATGTCCGTTCTCAGGTATCAAACTATTTACTTTTTTATCAAAAAACTACCCTAAGGTGGGTTAAAAAGTGGATGAAATTTTGAATGGGAAATGCTGACCTGCCGAACCATGTGCCCGGAGACAGACGTAGGCTAGACTTATTGTTTCAAAAACAATCTTAGTTTATACTTAATTATAATCTTACATGTACATATAATCTACTCTAATCCGGGAAGGCCGCGAATAATTTTCCGCGCAGACAAAGTCGCGGGTAGAGCTAGTATTATATATTTTTCTTTCTGTGACAGATCAACATGGAAGAACTTATTATTTTAAATAATTTCATCTGATATAAATAAACATGAAACTATTCCACTTTTCCTACCCCAATACACGATGACTCATATATATGACTAGTATTTGAAAACGAATTTTCCTGTTAGACAAATAGTCTACACGAGTAACATCACGGACTTAAGATAGTGAATAAATATTGACATGACATTCGAATCATATTGGATCCTCACGCTGGCGTGACGAGGTATGGTGAAGAAATAGCTGCGCTTTCGCTTTCCGCGAGTTATGTAGGTAGGGTACATGTTTCGTAATAGAGGCTGACAGACTAGCCTGGTGGCCTGTGGACCTACCGACTCACTGTTTAATTTTATAGTAAGCATCTGATTACCTCTTTTATGTGTTTAAATTTCTTGCACATAATGACGTCTTTTGGCGTAATTCCAAGATTTCTATTTTAATTAAAAATATTGTCGAAGTCGAAAAATATTATTGCTCTTTCTATCATTTATATTTATATCATACATTACATACATGGCATATATTTACGCCGTATCCCTAACGGGGTAGTCAGAGAGGACGGAGCGCCATTCATTTATGGTTTCTAATAATTGTGAATCATCTTCGTTTTCAAATAATTGCAAACACAAATAATGAACAAATAGAATTAAGTCATTAAAAAATTTTTATTAGTGTACAAATTCATTTAGACCTAGAATCTAAACCTATTATCATTATATTAATACGTGAAGCGAAAACTTCGCTGAATATTGCGCACACGGAGAAATACTAGATTTGACGTAGTTAAAGTTTATATGGAGAAGAGATGCAGAAAACTAAAATTGTTACGTAGCGTGTTACAAATACATTAAATTTAATTAAATAAAACACTCATTGTTTGCGTTCCTACTGCCTATGTCAAAAAAACTGTCGATGTCATACTCGTAATATAAAAGTTTCTTGGTTATTGGTTTGTAGGTCATATATATGTATGCAACCTCCTTGGATCAAACCACAAGTTTCGCCAAACAGTTTAAACTTATTGTAAGTTTATATTTATATATTTACGGTCGAATTTCTGACCACCGGGCGACCTCTCATTATTATTATTATCCAGACTCCAAAAAAAAACACTTTAATTTTTGAAAGTATAACTACTGTAGTAACTGCTTTTATTAAAATACTTAAATATACGCATTTTACTCTATTACCTGGTCCCAATGCATTAAATAATTGCTGTACAGCTTCTTTTGAACAATCTTCAAAGTCAGGATCACTAATAAGACATGTCTTGACGAAACTAGCTGAAATAAATGACTTTATCAGCTTTTGTTTCATAGTAAATAGACACTTTATAATTTTATAGTTTTTATATTTAAAGAAATTACTTGACTTTAATTTTATGAGCTAACACTTATAATCGCTTTATATTTAAAATAAATTAAAGTATTGCCATCTATTATGTTTACCATCATTATATTAATATTACATACTATCATTAACTCTAATTTTCATTCATGATTTCAATTTCTTATTGTAAAAATTAACAGTAAGAGATAAATTAATAATAACTTGTGCTAAATATAACGTTAACAAATAATATAAAATAATTTCATAATATATGTAGGTACGTATTGTATGGTCATTGAACTGTATATCCGTAATATCAAAAAAACTGTGACATAACACTCGAAACCGTTTATGTAATATCGATAACATGATTGAGAAATAAGCCTCGAACTCTGAGACTACGCGATCAATCGAGACCGTTTATATCCGAAAGCCACTCTTAAAATTTAGGTCAGTAAGACGCATAAATTCGATTAAAAATATACCAAAAATAACTTACGTTTCGTTTTATAATGGTCGCCGGCAGATAAATGGAGCACGCACATCACTATAAATAATTTTAACTGCATTTCGATATGTAATGTACAATTTCGGTGATTAAATCCTCGTTGATTTAGATTAGTCTCGAGCAGGCGACTCGAGGTTGGTGCTTGATACTAAGTCCAACTGATGCCGGTCTCCACTAAGCCACCTTAAGCCACCTCTAAGGAGGGGAGTGAAGCGTAATTGTCAACTATGTAAATAAACTTTAAGTTGCTTAATATTACTTAAAAATGTGCATCTCTAGTTACGTACCTTATGTGTTAGTATATTTGACAATAATTGTCTGGCCTTTAAATCTTAACTACGAACTTTTCATCGTCATTTAGAAATTGTAGTATAGAGTCATTCCTTTTTATCATTCTTCATCTAACGGTAAAAATAAAGCTTGTCGTATATTTATGCAATCATTGTCAAGTACCCTGATCTATTAGATTCATTGCAATTCCTGTATGACGAGTAGATGGAACTAGTTCAAAGAAGCGTAGCGCAATCAAGAGTAACGTACATATTTATGTATCATTACCTACCTACCTACTAATATTGTAACATGCACATTCGTTCCGTAACGTCAATTCCTTATTTCACACGATAAGTCAGTATGTGGCAATCTCAATGTGAGTTGATATTTTTGCAGTGTAACAAGCACTTTTATAAGACATTAAAACTGAGTAAGTATTTGCATTTACATAAACATATATAATATTTTTTTTATTAAGAACGTGCTAGATATGCTGCCACAATTACATACACTGTAATACATTAACAGATAAGTAATGTATAAACAGTTTGAAAATAATGAAGTACTTAAAGTATGCCCGAAATTGAATGAAAGTAAGATAAATGCAGTAGAAACGCGATTTCCTCAGAAATGTAAGCGGCGGCGGTGTCGCCCTTGCGGATAAAATTAAGCAATGAAGAGATACAGAGTATGACAGAGTTGGACAACAGAGTTATCGTAAAAATGAAAAAAGGAATGCTTAGATGATTCGGGCATACAGAAAGAATGAGTAACGAAGAAAATCTACACAGCGAAAGTTGAGTGCTAGTAGAATCCAAGGAAGACAAAAACATACTTGTGAGAATCAAATAGCCAGAGTTTTAGTTGACGGAAATATCAAAAGTACTCGCTAATCTAGGCAAAAATGTGAAAGAGAATGATGAGATTCGAGGAGACGAACGAAGTATGTGAGGACCGGGATATTTTAGGCGCTCTGGATACGTCAGGTATATATGTACTTAAATTATGGTTTCGTACAGAAACAAAATGATAAAGGAAGAGAATTAATTTTGAAATACATAATATATTCCTTTACGATAAAATGTTCCATATCGTGGAATCAGTTTTTATACAAAGTCCCGAGTACCTATTTCCTAAAGTGACAATACTTCTTATCGAAATCTTCCGCTTGGAGTCTTTTCAACTTTAGAACACGTTAACTTGTCATTATTACTAATTACTCTTTAAATGTAATGTGGTTCATAGCGTGTATGTCAAGGTCTGGTAGTCTGTCATGAGTGAGAATAAATCCAGCATCACATCCTAGTTTTTTGGCTCCAAGTCAAAATAAACAGTCTCATAGTGGGTACAGGCACGGTGGCCCACGCTTGCTATGATGAAAACGCTCTTTCTGGAACATGAATAACACTTCACTTATCGTATTGCGTAAATTCGTAACAATTCGCGTTGCTCTTGTTTTTGAGTAATCCGTAAATGTAACTATTATTTCATCTCAACGTGAGTGCAACAGTAAAGTCAACTAATGACCTTTTATAGTTATTCTTTCTTCCAACTAAAATGTTAAACAATATTTTTATTCGAGTATTGTCATCTATGATTGTCATCGTTTTTTGTGACTTAAGTAATACAAAACTTTCTTTAAATGAGTTTGAAACTACTTATATTAAAACTTTTTTTTCAGTTAATATCTTAAAAGTGCACATACTTATTTTTACAGTAACTGTAGAGTACTTAAACGTTATGTTGCTTACTATTGAAGTCCTATTATGGTTGTATAAAAACAGAACTTTTGGCCAATACTGCGACGATTTTGAAATAATAATTTATTTTTTTCCTTCATAAATATATGCATATGGTCACGCCATTTATCGTTATGGTTGATAAAAATCAAATCACGACTTCACAGGAAACTAAACAAAGCTTGAACGGTTTTGGCAATAAGTATCTCGGCTTACAAATAAAGGCAAAACACAACCGTATATTGCTAGTAGATCGCTTATGGTTCCTTCCTTATCTTTCTGTCATTCGTGTATATTCCATTCCTGTCGTATTCTCGGTCAACTCTATAAACAAGCATTTCGATATATTTTCGTTATATTGTAGTAACAATTGAAAGTAACAGCTCATAGCTCTTAACAAAAGAAAATTCTACGAGTATCTGAAAATTTTACTAATTTTAGAGATAGCAGAAAATTGTAATCATCGTAGAAGTTTAAACGACACTGTATTTTTTTAAAAAGATTAATCGAATTCAATCTAAGTATAGATTTACATTATGTAAAAATACATCTTTATAAGATAAGTTGAACCCGAAATGATAAATCTATTTAGCTGACACTTTTATGTGGTAATATATTTTGGAAGTAGATAATATTTTGGGATAATTAATCATACTATGCATATAATATGTATTATAACAGAGTTTAAAAACATTTCGGATGCCTTTTATTTCAATAGCTTTTTAATAATAGTTGTATCTTTAAAACTAAGTACCCAATTATAAGTTTAAAAATATTATATTTACGCTTAAAGCTGATGAAGGCTTTAGTGTAAACTGGTTGAATGACTGTTTATTTTCTATGAAATTGCCTGTTTTAGTAAAACAAATGTCAATAAAATAACTTTTTAGGTCGTTAACTCAAAAGTAAAATGGCGATGTTCGCTACATAGCTATTTCAGTAGATCTAAAAGCGGTTGTTTTATTGCCACAAAGCGGATTACGACTTGACATGAAGATCAAACATTACATTGTCTGTGGGCTGTGAGAATGAATTAGCTGAATATTTTATATCTCCACACAATATATATGTATATGTACACAAGGAATATAGCCTTTCTGATAAATTGATTTTAAAGGTGATACCCACTTTAATTATTTATTTTTGTGATTTAATTTATACATGTAATTTATACATGCAAGTTCTTAACTTCACGCGATTCCTTATTCGGGATGAATAGTAATCAAAGCAAACGATGATCATGATGAATGGAGGTAAAAAAGAGAAACATGTTCACTTATATTAATGGAGCTTATACCCGATTTTATCAAGGTCCGATAGAGATAGGGGTCCGCTAACGATGATTTCGCGTTTCACGAAACATTCCGACCCCCTATGTAGTTAAAGGATCCCCTAAATTTAGAAACTCGGTTAACGAACCCATAACACTATGTGACAGTTTTATGTGTTGACAGTATGGAGTATAATTTATTATATATTATAGTAAAGCAATAATGGCAATAATATCTGATTTTTCGGTAAAGTTTTGGAAACGAATAGTGACTATGGAAACAATAACACGCCCCATAACTATATTTGACATTACTAGGGAACAGTTAGATTGGTGCAAACGAATATTATCTAAGAACCTGATTAGGGGTCCTTTTAATCTAGGGGGTACATAGTTATGTGACGATTTAGGTAGCGTTGGTGAAATCACACAGTAGACTAAGAGAGAGAGAGTTTCTTAACAAGCGTTACTAGACAAATGAAGCGTAAAAGTTATGTATATCACAGTAATTTTTTTCTATTTGAACGGATGTGATCGACACTTGTTTGCCAGACAAACGAAGCCAATTCCAGCTCCAAATAAATTGATCCAGATTCGTGCTCATAATCGGTTTCTATTGGTTGTTATTCTCGATTAATATACAATGTTTTACATTTAAAAATCGGCTTCATTTTACATTATGTATTTATTGTGATTACATTAAAATAGTGTTAGCTGACAGAGATGTCAAAAGGATCCGCATACCTATGCGAAAATGTGTGAGGAGAATGACGAGATTCGAGGAGTCGAAAGAAGTATATGAGGATCGCGAAGCTTAGCGCTCTGTTCTCTCTGACTACCTCGTTAGGGATACAGCGTGAAGATATGTATGTATGTATGCATTAAAATGAAGCTTAAAAACCACATTTGATTGATGTAAATATTTACTCTATATCGAAGAGTTCTGCTGCAGTCACATTGTTCTAGGAATTTGTCAAATTAGACAGATTCGTATGTCATTATCATATGATCATACTAATATACATACATACTTGATTCAGAGGTCTGTGTTAGATCGCATTATAATAATTTAAATTGCTTTCAAAAAGAAGTATGTTTCTTAATTTACTTCATATATTTTGGATTTTAGTTTTTGTATTGTATGTTACATATTTCAGAGGTCATTTACCTAACGAATGTTGTAGGTCATGTAAAAAATGTGTGACGTCTTATTCTGTCACAAAAGTCATGATTGCCTCCCGAATTACTAGGTACTTATTTTATTACTCACAAAATTAAATTAAAATGATTTGTACGTAAAATGATTTTGCAAACACTAAAAAAAAGTTTATAAACCATAAAATAGGTTGTTTTCTGCCTTATTTTCGTATTTTGTGAGTATCTATGAGGTAGTTAAATTAAAACAACTGTTTCTTACAAACGATGTTTATTAATAAATAAAGTTAAATATTTACAAGTAAAACATAGCAATATGTAGTCTTAATAAATTAACACTTGTTAGAGAATTATTACCTACAAATGTAATAAATATAGGTAACCAATTTAACAAACACTATCACTCAATCTTGACGTTGTGTAAAATAGCACTCTATAACCAACACTCATTCAGGTACGAATGAATGGAAAGATCTTGCAAAAATACTGTTTTATCCGAATCAATCGGCATGTTGGTCTCATATACATATCACTAATACAAAAGTGAAAGTTGGCGCGGTGTTTACATATGGCGGGTGTTGCCAAAACCACCATGGCCGGATTGGGAGGCTCCTTTGTTAAATCCCATCTGGAGATTGAGCTCGGCATTATGTGCACGAAGTTGTTCCTCTGTAAACGTACGTTCATTCTTATCTGCCATCTTTGGTCCGAGCTGGGGTCCGGTCCATTCAGGATGTTTTTGGGTCTGAAATATTTAAAAAAAATTAAGTTTTGATACCTTAAAATGGAAAATAAAGAAAAAGATATCAACGTATTAAATACTTACAATTCTACCCAAAGCGTATAAGCAAAGAGTGACTTGGGGGATGTTACGTCTTTCAAACAGATCGGCAGTTTGGAAAATTTCCTCTTCAGGAACGCCGTACTTTTTAATAGCGGCCTGGAATCTGAAATGCATTTTGTATAGTAGTATATTGGAGGTTTTTAATTTATATATAATAATATCCGTAACATGCTTCCTTCTATTATAAGAATGTACCTTTGGATATTTTCCATAAGCTGAAAGTTGGTTCCTCTCTCTTGGATTTTCTTGACCGACCCAGGAGACAGTTTATTAATAAGCTTGCACAGAACTATGCCGTCCTTGAGAATGTCTTCATACGCGCCGTTAGGAAGGGGCTCCCCGACGACAGCGTTAATCCAGTTCAGAACTTCCTGTTCTTGTTCCTTGTTCCTCGCCTGGCAACACCACATTTACAGTTATAAATATTAATTTTTGAACGTCGGCCATAAAACGTACATTCCAGTGCCAAGTCGTTTGGGAACAAATTCCAGCATCATCTCCGAAAATAACATCAAGTAAATATATGATTTGTAAAGAGTAACGGCTGGGAGCTTTTAAGATTAAAGGACGCCATTATTGATAGGCGGCGGGCAGCTGCGCACGCGCCTGCCTCGTTAATCTCTCTCGCAGCGGCTTCTGACGTCAGTTGTCATTGCCGACACTCACTTAATGAGAAATAATAATGTGAAAATGGAAATGTTTAAGAATTAATAGATAAAATATTAGAGTAAGACAATTCGGTAGCAGACACTGTCAGGGCGAAGTATATGGAATAAAATGATATAAATTTATATAAATAAAAGAAAATGTGGCGATGATATAAAACAATAACAAATGAAAACAAAATTACAAACGAAACATGTTTATAAATTAAAAACTATGTAGGCACTTATGGTTATGTACGTACAGGCATTTTGTGTTATGTGTATGTCACAACACTATCTAAACACTAATTCGAGGGACGAGTTGCCTCTTCGATATCAACAAGTGGACTGTGCTTGGTTGCTGCCGCCCGCCCAACGCCAGCTTTTGGCGGGGGCGGGCGGCAATCGCCCAGTTGTTTTTGAGTATTCTGTAAACGTATAACTATTATGTACGTAATCTAGCGTCATTTTTATTTACATCATTTACTGCAGATGTGTTCACGCCGGATTTCAACAATATATCAACGTTAGTTTCATTTTATGCTGATAATAAACTGCTACAAATCGGTGACAGATTTTGGAAGATTTGGATGATATACAATGAAAAAAACTTATTTGAGTAAATAAACTAACTTGAGCTTTAATTTTTTTTAAGTTTTTTCAATTGCAAATAATGTAATGCTTTTTTTTTATTAAATATTCTTTAAGACATTCGTGATTATTATTAGTATCGTATAATAACTCCATGCTTCCTCAAAACGAGTATATATGGTAGAGATATTTGAATTACTAATATAGCCATATTTTTAATAGATATGCCAGTAACGTCGAGAATTATCATTACGTAGCACTTTATTTATATGTCTGCGAGTATGTATGCCATACATGTATTGTATATTGTATGTAAGTATTGTAGGTATATGTACAGAACTTTTGATATTGATATTACCCACTTATTTCTAAAATATAAAATATAAAAATTATTAAAATAAATATGTTATTACCAAAAAATAAATACAATTTCAATCAATTCAATTCTTGCAGTGATTATTTAAAACATAATTGTATCTATTCTCTTATAATTTTTACTTCAAAATCCTCATAAAAAAGCCCCTACTAATTATAGCATGGATATTATAAACAAAATTATGGTACCTACACCAAATTACTTTTATAAGAAATAGGGCACGGTGAATTCAAAAGATATCCAACAAAAAGCTCATTAATTTTTCATCAGAATGAGAAACCGGAAATTACAACACGTTCAAACGTCTGAATGAAAATAGAGGTGTTGAATGTTACGCGAGTAGCAGCGCTAAACAGTGTTGATATTTTCCTTGTAAAACGAGATTTGCCGTGTGAAGTGTCTAAGATGATTAATAAGTACTTATAAAAAATAACTGTTTTTCGATTATCTCTCACTAATATTTAATTTTACTCTAAAAACTTAATACTTATATGTACTTAGTCTATGCTATTAATTTATCAAAAATCTTTTAAAATATCTAACAATGTTATATGTAATAAGTAGACATCGGATTTTACGCACTGTCGAAATGCCAAAATATGCATGCAAATATGCACTAATAAAGGAGAAGTATACAAAATGTATATTAATAAAATCAGTTGTAATTCTTGTGATATACACAATTAAATATTTTAATAAACTTGTGACGTTTGTCACTTAATATTAATATTAATTTGTAGGCTGAAAATAACCTCTCGAGATCAACTGAAACGTCAGTTTCGTTACTGGACGGGACTTAAAATTTGGCGCTGTTTCTGCAGAAACCTCTTCAGACAGGGTTTGGCTGGCGTCGTTGATATATGCGTTAACTTTCTGTATTCCTTTAAAACTGGTTTTATATAGAACAACATTTAATTTACCTCGGACCTTTACTGATAGTGTACTGCGCCACCGTTCCCGTGTAATGCAACTCGCCTAACACATTTAACTACTAAAAAAGCCCTGTCGATGAAAAAGTATTAAAATATGCATTAAGCCACAAAAATAGCGTTTTACGCATTAGCATATACATACATGCAAATGCATATATAATCCGATGTCTAGTAATAACTTATCAATCAATCAATACTGAAATAATGTTATTCAATCGAAGTAGGTACGTTTTATTAATCGTCAAGCTTAAAGATAATCGATCTATTTACCCGTTTTTTTTTTCAATGTTTAAGGTATTATATCTTTTCTTAAGTGACAAGTAAATACTCTTTTAATATATTTTGTATTTTTTACACTTATATTTAATTTTTCTTATTCCTTGAAAATTTTACGCACAGCAGCGACAATACCAAATTAAACATAGCACAAATTGAGAACAGATAAGCTCCACAACAGCTGCGCGAAAAATATATTAAATTGTCTATAAAATAAATTCAATCTAATATTAACCCAGGGCTGCAGATCGCTCTTACTAGAACGTTCTAAAAAAATTAACAATAACTAATTTACCTAATTTAAAGAATGTATTCTTCAACTTTTATGTCGAATAAATGAGTAGAAGTAGGCGAAAATCAAATTATGTTTTGTACATAAGCGTAGTATATTATATGTCATGGTTTGATTTTTAGATTTTCATTATAAAACGAAAACTTCTTCTAAAAAATGTCTTCAATGAAAAGTATACTCTATGACTACCTTTCAATGAAATATATCGAAAAGCAAAAAAATAATAAAAGCTCAAATTTTCAATTGACCGTTTTATCTTTCATAACCATTTTTGAATTACACCTAAATTAAAAATATTATGACAATTTTATTACACCAATTCATTGAAAGGTAACCTACTATTTGGATCCTAAAAGCGCCCAATTATTTACATTTAGAGGAAGGATAATAACATTCTATAAATGACTTCTCTTTGGCGTTTAGCCAGAGAAAATCAGAGTTCGTCCGGCCACGTGCCGGGAAACCCCTTATCAAAAAACAATATAATATTTCATACGAAGTTAAAATATATTTCTTTCTTGCTTTTAGAAGCCTAATCGCGCAATTTCAATTGATTTTAAATCAGAAAATGAAATAGTTCATTTATTCCGATGTATCCAATGTCCATAATTGTAAACATAACATACTAATTTTCATGAATTTATACCAATACCTAGGTCTCATCTAATTCCTAAAAATATTTGAAGATGTTCATTCGTATTGCCTCATTATTAACATTGCCAAAATTGGTTTTCATTTTAACCGACTTCATTAAAAGGAGGAGGTTCTCAGTTCAGTTGTATTTTTTTATGTTTGTTACCTCAGAACACCGTCATTTATAAATCGATTTAAAAATTCTTTTTTATTTGAAATGATATATGTGATATGATGTAGGTACTCTACAAAAGTATATTTAGAACTTTAATTAATTTTTATTTTTCATTTAATTTATCATGTTTGCAAGTTTTTGTTAATTATCCTATATTAGATCGCCTGAAGATCGTATACGAAGAATAATTTCTGTGGCTGTAAACCCACTTTCAAAAAGTTAGTGCGTCAATAATAGTTACTGAGCAGTCCTTAACAAACTTTAATATTGCTAGTTCACCTAGTCCTAATTTTATACCTCATATTTATGTAGATATATGCAATTACAGCAGCCACATGCCACAGAAGGATAATAATAATCAGCGACATACCGAAGAGTAGTAAATACCACAGTAATATATGTGAAGCACTAGTTTTTACCCGCAGTTTGGTCTACCGTCCTCTAATTCAAAGTACAACGGCTTTACTAACTACTTTTAATAGAAATAGCGTAGTAAAACTAAGCAACAGGGATCCTCGTCTCTCAAACACCGTAATCCACATTCACATCCATTTTAATATTTGAGTTATACTCGATAATTGAATAAAAAAATACAAAAATTTTAAATGTTTACTTTGGATTCCCATAAGTGCAAAACACAAATCCCTATCATATTATATTATGTGTAATAAATTGGATTTCTTAATTTTATCTATTAATATTTTATAATTCTTATCTTTGTATTATTTAAAAATACCTTTTGAGAATTGTGTCAGTGTAGTGCAGAATTTTTTATTTCGAAAAGCTATAAAATTAATAGGAGTCATTCCTAAAATACAAGCATACAAATAAATTAGATAGGTAGTCTGTTAGTAGATTTAGGTATAAATAAGACTAGGAAGTGGTATTTATAGCAACATCGTAATTTGTTTTTATGTGTATTCGTGTACCAACGTAGTTATGAGAATTAAAAGGCATACGAATTATTCAAAATAATTGTAAAGATTTAATTAAACTTAATTTGGCTTGTTAATGCGAAAAATAGTATTTTGAATTAAATAGTAGTTTGTTTTCTAAGCAGTAGGATTCAATCTCATTTAAAAATTAACTGTTCGTAAATACTATTTTAAAGTTCTATTAATCATTAAACATCGTTATTATGTAATATTTCATAAATCGATTCAAATCCTTGGATATAGAATGAAAGTATACAATTCTATTGCATTAGATAAATATATTTCAAAGACTATCTCTTTGTTCTTCTGTTCTTTTTGCCGTTTTTTATTAATGTAAGATTTGTCTATTGCTTTTTTCAGTGCGCTGGCAAACGTGAGCCTGAGAAGGAAGTAGAGGCCCAGAGGTGGATCGAAGCTGTCATCGGCGAGCGATTCCCTCCCGGTGTCCCGTACGAGTACGCTCTCCGTGATGGCATCATCCTCTGCAAGTTGATGAACAGGCTACAACCTGGCATCATCACCAAAGTTAACGTTTCAGGGGGAGATTACAAATTCATGGACAACATTAGTCAGTGAGTAAAAGATTTGTTGTTTATGTTCTCCTGGTATATGTATGGACGGTCTTGTCTTACAGCAGGTCAATCACAATCAGCAACTTTGCCCCGCGGTTTCACCCGCATATTTTTTGTATTTTCTGGTATGAAAACTAATCACTGAAAAGTCATAATACTAACCAATTAAAGTCTTATTAAAATCTATATGAGCAGAAAAAGCCTTTGTTTCGAAATCGCAGACAGATACTTCAGTTTCATTTATTTGTATAGATTATATTTATTATGTTGTTGATGATTAGATCATCTAGCTCATACTACTCAAAAAAACTCCAAACTTCATCGTCGTACCAGCAGAGTCTAAATTTAGTAATGTCCATTAGACATTTCGGACACAAAAACAGCCGACCAGATACATTTTTACAATTAAACGCCCCATGGAAACGCCGCCGTGTGCAACGTATGAGCATAGAAGTATAGAATAATATGACAACTCCTATGCCAAATCTCAAACTAGTTTTATTTTTATTTATTTCATTTGATTATTGTATACCTTTTTGTGGTTGGTTAGATTTTTTAAATTTTTGTTTAAAAAGAGAATGACATGCGCATTAAGTTGAATGTGCAAAATATAATTTTTCATGTGGGATTCTTACGTTAAATTCATCTATTTTAGATTCCAGAAGGCGTGCATCAAATATGGCGTGCCCGACGTCGACCTCTTCCAGACCACCGACTTATGGGACCAAAAGAACATTGCGCTTGTAACACAAACAATTTTCGCTATAGGCAGATCGGTAAGCATTATTTTCCTCAAACGTTTTACCAAAAATATGGATATATCGATGAGTAAAATGTACGAAATTATACTTTATAAAATCTTTGTAGTTTGGTAAATATTTTTATTTTTGTAATAAATTATAAGTACTTAGTTATTTCTTTGTAAAGTACTATATTCGTTACATTATGTGCATACGTACGTATCCTTACGCTGTATCCCTAACGAGATAGTCAGAGAGGACGGAGCACGAAATATCACGATCCTTACAACTTCTTTCGCCTCCTGAGTCTCCTGAGTGCTTTTAACATTGCACATACATACATATCTTCACCCTGTCTCCCTAACGGGGTACTCAGAGAGGACGGAAGGCCAAGCTTTTGACATTATACATATTCTAAAAACAAACATTAGAAGAAAAACATAATTTTAAGCTAGGTCAAGCAAATAACTATTTTATTAGTATGTAGATGTATGTTATTGGAAATATAAACTAAAGCAAAAAAAAATATACATACGTAATTTTATTCACTACTAGCGACTCGCCCCGGCTTCGCACGGGTAGAAATAAAGCCCAAATAAATAAATAAAATATAGCCCATGTTACTCGCTGATAATGTAGCTCATAGGTAAATAATTTTTGAAATGGGTTGAGTAGTTTTTAGTTTATCCATTATAAACAAACAAAGTTTACCTCTGTATAATACTAAGTATAGAGATGAAGGGGTAGAGTCCTTGAAGTCAAAACGTTATGGAAACTTTTCATTGCGCTATTTTGAGCACTTTACGAGGGATAGGCTAGGGATAGAGCTTAGAATTGAAAACAAAATTTTTGAAATCCAACAAAAGCTATTATTATTTAGTCTTTATATCCTTGCACATATTACATGTCTTACTCTAAAATTATAATATTTTTAGGCATACAAACACCGTGAGTGGCGCGGCCCCTTCCTCGGACCTAAGCCCGCTGAGGAAAACCGCCGTGAGTTCAGCGAAGATGTACTCCGCGCTGGCCAGACGGTCATTGGCCTCCAAGCAGGCACCAACAAAATGGCCACACAATCAGGCCAGAACTTCGGAGCGTCACGCAAGATCATCCTCGGCAAGTGAGCTACTAGAGCGACAGAAATCCTGATGAGCGTGTGATATATCTGTGTGTTGGCGTTCCGAAATGTTGTGTACTATGTGTTTATTTATTTATGTGCTGTAGATTATATACACAGATTATGAAATCATCTACAGATGGAAAACAGTGTATCCACTGTATGACTACCTACTAAATATTAATTTATAATTTATTATGATTTATGATGCACAAGTTCATTTAGTCAATATATGTATATTTAATAACAGAAAGAAAATTATTTATTTTTGTATTTCGTAACAAATTACGCCTATGATATTGTGATCTCTAGAAACTAATCAGATGAAATAATAACAACCAAACACTGTTTAATATTTGAAATAAACCTTTTCATTCATGTTACTCAAGTAAATAAAATGTTATTTTTAAAATCCTAGGTATTTTTCAATTAATAGAAATAATAAATTATTTATTTTAAATAAATATGTTGTATTATATACCCAAAATCCTCCCAAAATATAATTCCTTTCTGTAGTTTTCGTTAGCACAAATAAGCATAACCGATTTCCGACTGTAGCCTAATTTTCCATCATAGTTATGGTTGGAAAGTTAGATGGCAGAAAAACACTTCTTTTACGACTTTACTTTTGAATCCTCGTCATTTTTAAAGACTTGAAGGTACCCCACGCTCACGTTCACTGGATTTTTTTATCACATAATTACATGCCTCCTGTAATTTTTTTTTTCGTATTTTTACTGTACAAATGCGGACAGATGGCCAGATTTTTTTTGTTATTTCACTACGGAACTTTAAAAATAATCTGGATATCTGCAAATGGGTTAGTGCTTATTTAGGCGATGAGCTAGTCTATCATTTTTAGTTTCTTGTTGCCTTCTATAGAGCTCAAACACTTATTGCCAGTAGTGTCATAAAGGTATAATTGTAACAGAATAACAATAATAAATAATAATTATTAACTATTGTTATGATTGTACCTTGATTCCTCGATGCTCTAATCACTCTGTATGGGAAATGTTGTAAGATTTGAAATATCTGTATAAGTAGGGTACACATAGCTACGTCATATTTTTGCATTGGTTAATTAAGAGAATAAACGAAAGGTGCCAAGCCAAGGTGCTATGTAAAATGTTTGCCTACGCACAACGGTAATTAGGTATAATAAATGGTCATGGTGACAACTGTGCAGTGCCAGGTAGATCAAACGTGGTAAGTAGGCGTAAGTAATAGGTACTTCTTAAATCATCGAATATATCTATTAAATGTGCCAACGACAAAGTTTTAATTTAACACTATGTTCTAATTTAATATTATATAATTTAATATTTAATAATATACAGAGCGAAAGTGACTGGTAGAAGAAGCCAAGGAAGACCAAGACTGACTTATGAAGATCAAAAAAATAGCCAGAGTGTTAGCGGATGGAAATGTCAAAAGCTCTTGCATACCTAGGCGAAAATATGTGAGGAGAATGATGAGATTTGAGGAAGCGAAAGAAGTATATAAGAACCGCGACGCTTGGCGCTCCGTCTTCTCTGACTACTCCGTTAGGGATATGGCGTGAAGATATGTATGTATGCATGTATCTTATGGGCTCGTAAGTAAATCCGTAAAAGTAAGCAGAATTGAGAGTAACCTGACTTTAATTACCTATTTAAAAATCAGATACACATATTTTTGCGCCCAATAGCCTGACATAAAAGGAAAAGCAAGATCGCAAGAGGGTAAATCAAGAATTTTAGAAGCATATTGGAATTTTAGTACCAATAATTTTTTGAAGACAGGAAAAATATTTTGCTTGAATTCACGTATGGTCACTATCTCTTTCATTATCGTAATTACCAGTAACGAATAATAATAAATTAGAAAAATGTGAGCAGTGTTCCCACCTCGTTTTTTTCGTGGAAATAGGGGCTTGAAGATTCATGTCGGCAGGGTACATACACGGTGTGACACTGCCGGCATTGCCGGCACGCATCAGCGTTGCGCAATCTCTTAATTTAGTAACACAAAGAATATTAAACCGAAATGACAAATGCGATTGGGAAGAACTGCTCATTTTCGGTTATAGAATTTTATGTTTGGAACAAAATGATAAAGACAAAATTTCTTTAACACAAAAAATTTAATATAAGTGCTCCAACTCTTCAGTTCCGACCATTCATGTTCGGCCCATTTATAAATCTTTCAATTCAGACAGTATTCCAAAAATAGAATCAAAAATTAGCGACGGCGATCTAAGAGGAGCTATTTTACTATTTTCCAGCGATGTTATGGCACCGAATACTGCCGAGACTCTTTTTGCTCTAAGATCAAAGCATCCTTCTTCCTCTGTGGCTTGTTGTCTGCCAGGTCCCCCACATCCAAATGATGTGTCGACTCGAGCTACAGAGGAAGATATGCTTGCTGCAATAAATTCTTTTAAAAGCGGAGAAGAAGTAAGGACACTGGTTGAAGGTAATACCTTCAAAAAACTTAGGAACCTTAATTGACAATACCACGCTTTCTCTCATAGTATCCTTTCGTCTGGGTGCCAGGACTAACCTTCCTCACCGTTGCCGCTGTGGTGATCTCGTCGATGTACTAGGTCACCACGGTTTATCCTGTTTACGTAGTACGGGCCGCATGTCACGACATGCTGCCTTGAATGACTTCATTCGGCGAACTCTTGCCGCCGCTGGCGTTCCTGCAGTCTGAGAGCCTGTAGGTATTGCGCGCAGCGACGGCAGGAGACCGGATAGTTTGACACTCATTCCTTGGAAACTTGGAAGATCGCTGGTGTGGGATGCCACTGTGTCGATACACTTGCTGTTTCCCATGTACCGGCGACTTCCAAGTCAGCAGATGCCGCGGCTAGCACTGCCGAGAATTTGAAGCGGCGTAAGTATGTGACTCTCTCTGAGAGTTTCATAATTACGCCCTTTGCAGTCGAAACTTTGGGTACCTTGGGCCCCGAAGCCCATCGACTGGTTTCTGATATTTGTAAGAGACTGGTCGAGGCTTCGAGAAACCGCCGGGCTGGCAGCTTCTTTCGCCAACGAATCAGTTTGATTATTCAAAGAGGCAATGCTGCCAGTCTGCGGGGTACCTTAAGCAATGACAGCTTGCTAAGCGGCATCTTTGAGGAAATCTTTTATTTAAGATAATGTGTAGTTTGAAGTTTGTAAATATTAACGTATGTATGTACTTTTTGTTAATGTAAATAAAGACCAGTAACGAATAAAAATTTTTGGTATTGCAAATCTAATATACCTAGTTTAACGATAATTCTATTATAATATAAACTAAATAGTAATTAATATAATATGTGCGAAACAAATTTCAAATCAATTGTAAAATACAAAGCATAACTATTTAAATATTTTACTTAGCTGTGATTAATTATTTCTTAGGTTGTATTAAAATAATGAGTAACATAAGAATTCAGTGAAAATTGCTAAGGTTTCTTTCATTATTAGTTTATCGATTAATTTTAAAAGATAAGAAAATAATAGACTGGATGGACCGACGACCTAAAGAGAGTGGCGCGAAGCGGATGGATGCGGAGAGCAGAGGGCCGGATATGGTGGCACAATATTGGAAAGACTTATGTCCAGCAGTGGACGAACACGGGCTGACGATGATGATAATGATGATGATGAAAATAATGACTCTTATAGATCGGATCCTGACTTCTGCTACCTACATTATCTCTCACTAAAAAAAACCGCCTTCAAAAAAAACACTGAAAAGTATAAAATAACTATCCTTTACTAATCAAAATTCAAGTACAATTAAAATAACTTTATAAATACGATACACATACCTATATAATTAAATTCGACAGTTACTGAAGTTGGTGCCAAGCTCACCAAACTAATAGACTTTATGTTGTTGTACATTGATTTGGCACCGACTTCAATAACTGACAAATTTAATTATATAGGTATGTGTATCGTATTTATTAAGTTATTTTAATTGTACTTGAATTTTGATTAGTAAAGGATAGTTATTTTATACTTTTCAGTGTTTTTTTTTGAAGGCGGTTTAATTTTTATTAATATTTTTTTTTATTTCTCCCTTTTGAGTGGTCTTGACCTAATAAATATCTAGAGCAGGTCTGCAATTAACTTCATTCTAATTCCGGAGCGCAACGATATACAAGAGAATCGTCAATATAGATAAAGGTTATAACCAGGTCGTGTTATCTAGTGTATCTTCTAAGTCCAAGCTCCAATATCGATGAAATTTAAACGGGACTACCTCTGAAGTATTACCTACCAAACGAAAAAAGAATTTTAGAAATCGATTCATAAATGACGGAGTTATGAGGTAACAAACATACAAAAAAGATGTCAAACCGAGTGCCAAAACTGTCAACGATTTCGAAATGTGGCAATAACAGAAATACAAATTACTAGGTACTTAGTATGCCTAGGAAAAAATATTTAATTTTTCGATCTCGACTGTTAGCGATATAGTCATATTATATCATATTACATATATGCGCTGGTATCGTTATCGTCTTTAGCACGGCGCACTTGCCTCTTGACACTGCGTAACACATGGACTTCAACTAAAATATGAACCTTTTTTTTCGACAACGCGGGGGAAGCACAAACAAATATAGCCAGACCTCTGGGGGTAAGACCTGGTTAACTCGACCTCAGTCAGTGGGTGAGCTTCTACCCACTGACTGAGGTCGACGCCGACCATCACAAGAGTTTTCCTGCACTGGTCGTCTTAGGCTAGTTGTCTAAGACCTATAGAATCTCCTACCTTGTAATTGGGTTTACTTGAATAAATTGATTTGGCTTTGAATTTGATCGACTACAACCCTGATAGCCCCTTTAGTCGTCTCTTACGACTGGCGAGGAACACCTTAACCCTATTCTCTTGCCCGAACTAAAGGGCTGCAAAATTTAAATACTTACCTACTAAGTCCATGCATTAATCTACTATTTATGTTGCATGACATGCATGCATGACAGTTGCTACATCTATAATCAACATCAATTGTCGACATCATGCTTTTCTCCTTGTCCTCAATAAAAATTTTTTTTAGATTTTTAATTATCTGGGTGGCACCTAATCCACCACTAAAAATAATCCACTGAAAGTTATAAGTAATATGTATAAAAGAAATATGTTAATTACGATTAATTATTAGTCCGAGAACATAGACATAATAAATACCTACTATAAGATTTTGGACATGTTTACGATATAGTTATTTAAAACTAACCTCTTTCGAACCCCTATTATGATAATTTCACTCCTACACATGCATTCAAATTATATTATAATAGAGGGTCTTTATCTTCCTTGGCTTCTGCTACCACTCACTTTCACTCTGTAGATTTTCTTCGTCAGTCTTTCATCACACATTCTTTCTATGTGCCCGAACCATCTAAGCATTCTTTCTTAATTTTTACAATAACACTGTCGTGTAACCCCGTCATACTGCGTATCTCTTCATTGCTTATTTTGCCTATTTATTTCAGAGATAAATTCACCTATTGCCATTACTATGCTAATTAATTTGTTTATTAATACATAATCAGTACATATGTATATGTATCTATAATATTTGTTTTTTAGAATATTATTTTCTTTTTTATTATATACTAGCTGATACCCGCGACTTCGTCCTTTCGTTCATGTCCTTCCTCAGATATCAAGCTGTATCTCCATAACAAATTTCATCGCAATGAGATGAACGGTATAGCAGCCCATAAAATACGAACAAACATACAAACATTGATTTTTGTATATTAGACTATCTGATGCCCGTGACTTCGTCCGCATTTTTTATTTTTAAAATAGCGTATATTCTTCATCAGGATTTAAGCTATCTCCATTCTAAATTTTTATATAATAGATTATACGAGCAATATTTTGTATTTAAAGATATATCTATATACATATGTTTGTAATCGCGTTCTCGGAAACGGAAAACGAAAATGATGGGAACGAAAAATGGATTTTAACTAGGTCGCATTTTCTTCACGTTTTCACGCAGTTAAAACTTTTAAAGTTTTAATTTTTTCAATAACTTTGTGGCTAGATAGTAGGTCTATCACGTCGAAGTGCGCCGATAGGAATTCTGGAATGTGGTCGGACTTTTTTGTTTTTTTTAATACGATCGAACCTGAAAAACGCCGATCAAAGCTCGGTCCACGCACAGATTAAGTATTCCTCCACGTTCTTCTTTATAAAATAAATAAGATGTAAGTACGTTACAATATTATATAATACATACTTATAATTTTCTTTAAAAGTATGTAATGATACGGCAATATTATGATTATATAGTATTATTAGATTAAATACTTACTAAATACAAATACTGCAGACTACATACAACAGAAAAAAATGAAACTGTACGTGTGTATTCACTTCCAATTAATTTAAAATTTAGTGACATCTATTGATGTTTTGGCTCACAAAAATAAGCAAGTAAAATAACATTAGATTAGCCTTCTTATGTATAGATTGGAATTTTATGGTATAGATGGCGTAAATAACTCACATATTCAAGGTTAATAATATGGATGTGAAATTAGTAACAGGTTATTGCGGTTATTGTAAAATAATACGCTACTACGTTAGTACAATAAAGGTTTCTAAAACATTAAATATAATAATAAATTGTTGTTTTTTTTGTGAAAATAATAATTACAAATAGAATTTTATGAGGATGTAGTAAATAGTACAGACAGTAGACAGAATAACAGGTTTACCAACGAATATTGAAGTTGCGAATAGCTATAGGTAATCTCTCTCCTCTCGACTCAAGGGAGTGTTTAGAACGTTTAGAATCACAGACCGAATCTCCTCGAAAATCCGTGGGGTCATAACCTAAAAATTTCTAGATAGCGGTTAGCGACCAAATAGCGACAGCCACGCGATCACTGCGCGACCGGTGACCAGTTGTAATAAAAAATTGGTATCGTGTATGACGATTGTGTATCTATTATTCTATGACCGTAAAATGCAGTTTTCGCGGTAGATTCAATGCCACTACTTATAACTTTACTCTTTGACTTATACAAATTATACATTACACAAATTCTCGTTTTGACAACTGATATCGCGCGATATTTGGCTGTTGCACGCTGACTGTAAGACGCATTCTTGGGCGACGCATTGGAAATGACGCTAGCATTCTAAATTTTTTTAGGTGAGTACAAAATAGATGAAAGTGATATTTGGTAACCTGATTCTTCATTTCATCGACTTAATTTTACCAGTTGAGTTACGCGATTGGTTATTTTTTGCAACAGAAAAAAATATCAAAGAAACCTCTTTTAAAATAGAAATTTACATTTTTCAGAGTACCAGGTCCGACTTATGTTTCTAAATTTTCTCTGTTATTTGAACTAAATACTCTCTCCAAAATGTCAGTTGGATATTTAAAAATTTATTATAATTTTTAAAATAAACGAAAATAACTGTTTCTTCGTATTTTTCGTTGGCTAGCGTGCGTACGTTTGTATAGTGCAGTAGATCTATTTTAGATTAAATTATTGTTTGCCACTGCGTCACCTTAATGATTCCTTGACTCTTTCGAATCAGTAGTTCGCACTTCACAATACCTACTTTCGTCTTAACCACAGACTAAGGAGGTCTTAATTAGGAAAAAGTGTTATATTGATATCCCCTATATCAATATAACACTTGATTTAATCATGGATTTATTTACGGAATTATTTACGGAACGGGAGAAGTGAGGTTGACACTGTTTAGATTTTCTAGTTTTTATATTTTTAGGAGTTTTTAAGTACAAAAGTGATTGTAGGTATATTGTGTTTTAAATTTCTGTGTAAGTGACAAGAATGGAGGAGATCTAAATAAACATGTGTAGCTGAAGTTTTCGCGCTCTTCCAAGAAGTCCTTTATAACTTCAGTAAAGCCTATTATCACTTTACTGGAGGAGTTTTACGATAAGAAAGAACAAATTTACTTGTGATTCTACATGGATTCTACTTATTCTGTGTCTGTATACTAGTTTATGTTAATGCGTAACATTGGCAAATGCGCTAATCATCTACTGAATTGTTTTCTCGCTTTACTTGACGTTGGCAATGTACTCACGTACGGTGCCATTAAAAAATTTAAAAAAAAAAGTACAACAGTGATTACAATATGGTTTTAAAGTTCCGCGTAAGTGAAAAGAACGGAGTAGATCTAAAATCTAAATGAACATGTGCAGCTGAAGTTCTCGCGCTCTTCCAAGAAGTCCCTTAAAACTTCAGTAAAGCCTACTATCACTTTACTGGAGGAGTTTTACGATAAGAAAAACTAATTTACTTGTGATTCTACTTATTAATACGTGACATTGGCAAATGCACTAATCCACACGCCATGCTATGAAGGAAGAAGGAAGAAAGAATTGCAAGGAATCATTAAGGTTTCGACTCCGCGTAGCTAACGAATCACTTGAATATTTGAATGGATATGCACAGGAGACTTTTTGGCGGGAACGGGAGAAGTGAGGTTGTCATTTTATTTAGATTTACAGGAGGAGTTTTACGATAAGAAAAATCAATTTGCTTGTGATTCTACTTATTAATACGTGACAATGGCAAATGCACTAATCTACGCGCCATGCCATGAAGGAAGAATAATATTTGAATCTAGAGTATGGTAACTTCGAATCCGGTGACTCCAGAGTCCGGAGTTATACATGTATGTAGTTGCTGCTAGTTGCGAACGTGTTGCGAACATCACTAGTGTTAAATAACAAGCTACTTGTTATGGAATTTATTTCGTGTTTCAGTTTTAACATATCTGCGTAAATTAAATTTAGAAATGTTTGCTTAAAAATATCCAAAAATCCAAATGTTCAACATAATAACAAGATAAAATGATAACATTTGGTGCTGCGAACACTACAACGCTGCAAGAGGACTCTGGTATGAGATCGGGGTCTTCTTTTTTGTGTTTAATTGTATAGTTTACGTTTTTAAATTCTACAATATGGGTTTTAGGTGAAGTGAGAAGTATTAGCGAGAGTGTATGCAGCGATGGGTCGAGTGCTACAGTTCAGCCTAGTGTCTCAAATCAGCGCCCTCGTATGGACATCGTCTGTGTCTTGGATATTGCACAGACGGTGAACCTGGCCCATAGGAAGAGGGCTCTTGAAGAAGTCCGGTTGGCAGCAGAACTGGTTAATGCTAACCTTCATCATATAAGCGTACGTTATCGTGTATGGTTAATAATTGAGAACTACAATTATTCATAGAATGAACAGTAGTTATCCAGCTGTTTCATTCTCATAGTTATAATATGCAAAGTATTACAGTATATTACATTACTGTTGTATTGAAAAAATGTTGAACTTAAAAAAAACAATTTTAAAAGAAACATGACAGAAAATATACCTTTAGGTGGCGATTGTCATTGTTAAAACGTTCACCACTACTAAATAAATTACTTAAGACCTACAATTTATGTCACTTAGACAGTGTATTCACTAGGTATTAAATTATTATTAATACGATACGTTAATATTATAATACAATATGTTAATATCCTTTAATTATTCCTATTTCACAAAATGTTCACATGTTATTTTTCTTATAAACTAGATACAATTCAAAATTTAGTTTGCTCGGTTCAAATTAAGAATGCCACATACTTTTTGTAGTTTTTTACAACTAATAAACAAATGAAATACAGATCATTTATATATTTTTTTCTAGTTTGAGAAACTCGACTTTGGTGAGACTAGTGTTCTGGACACTTTCTACAATGCAGATGTGGCACTTGTGGACCTTAGTTTACAAGTTCAGCAGAGCTCGTTGCTGTATCATCTTGGAGTGCGAGAGAGTTTTGATATGAAACAGATTGTACTGTTATATAATGATATTGATCCTGATGCTACTTTACGGCTTAAGGTGAGATAAATACTTACAAACTTATATAAGTAATAAGATTACTATATTGTTATCCATACTTGTATGGAGCATGTAAATCTTAGTGCCGGTTTTGTACATTTGGATGCCTCAGGTGGGATTTCAATAAAAAATCTGTTTTCTTAGCCAAGAAGAAAGCACTTATTGCATCAGGGTTAGAGATGGGTAGGGTAGGATGTATACATGTTTGTGGATCCATATCCTTAGTGGTACTGTTGGATATACATCCTGTATACTTATAGAAATGTTTGTTGGCGGAGTGGAGTGGATTGTACGCTGAACAATGTATGATCAGATCACAGAATAAGGTACAATTTTATTATCTAGTACTACATTAAATCCTGCTCCGCACACTCCGTGAGTCCGGTTTGTGAGTCAGTACCAAATTGTCAATGCAGGTCTGCGAACAGGAAACTTGGACCCATATCTGCAGAGCAGGTTTTTCATCCGAACCTGTAACCTTAAAAAAGCTGGACCTACCAAGTTGTAAAGTTATCACACATTAGTGAAAACTATGGTGTGTTTTCAATGTGAGGGATAAGGCTTAACTTATTCAACCCGTACGAAGTTGGGACATGCCTAGTTATTATTATAGAGAGAAATATCTATCTATATGTAGAGCAGTTATGATTATAGAGAGAAATATCGATGTATATGTAGGGCAGTTTTCACAGTTGTCATTTCATATAATTTGAACCATGTGGTAAATCCAATTATCAATAAGCCTTATTTGCTAATGATAAATGTATAAAAACGTAATTAGGTTTAAATAGTGGTGAGAATAAAGAGTCTAACATTTGCCTATGCTGTGTTCTACATATTATATTATATAATTATAACTTTACACCATTTATCATTTGGGAAACAGAAATTCACGGCATAATAAAATTACACCTTTTGACTATTTTTCGCAGTAAGTGTTTAGTTTACAGATAAGAAAGTGAAACTATATAACGACCGGTTGCCAACCCATGTTCTATACTTGTACAAGTTGCTTATGATAAGCCTTTGGTTTACTTTTAAGACCTTCTCTGCATAAGCAGCTGGAAGATTCATATGGAATTTTTCTCTTCCATTCTTCTCCTTTATTTGCAGCATGTACTACCTATCTTCTCTTTAACTTCATTAACATACGGGCGACCCGCCCAGGCTTCGCTCGAGTGGGATCTATTATAAAATACCTATACAAAAACTTCCTCGAATAAATATTCTAAATGATAGTGAAAACTGTATCAAATCCGTTGTGTAGTTTAGAAGAACTAAGTGCACAAGCAGACAGACAGAAATAGTGGCTTCGTTTTATATATTTACTAGCGACCCGCCCCGGCTTCGCCCGAGTGGGATCTATTACATATTATATACTAAACCCTTCTGGAAGAAATGGTCTAAATGATAGTAATAACTGTCAAAATCCGTCGCATGTTTAGAAGAATGAAGTGTAGAACAGACAGATAGAAATAGCTACTTTGTTTTACATATTTATAGATAAATATATTAATATATTGTACATAATTTTTGTTGTACTTCTGAAGCATGTGGACAATATTTTTCGTTATTTGTTTCCTCCTCTAAAGTGTTATTCACGGCGAATATATGATCCGAATATATGATCGCTATTCACATTTCTTCTATTTTGCTTCTAAAATACCTGTATATGTAATATCTATCATAATATACTGTCTTATAATATGTATTATTATAGAGTTGTGTCTACAAGGTCTTCTATGATGAACAGAAATATTTCAATAGCTCAATTTGTTCAATTTGTCAATTGTCCGTGTTCACTATCATAATAACATCCGTAAGGTTGTTATTGAATTAAATCTATCGCATTTTGACCTACATAACATATCGTAAAAATTTAATGTCTATTTCGATATAATTTCTGACCAACTATTTTCTACTTAATGATCAATTGGGATCATTAAGTCTATTTTAAAAAAAAACTATAATCTCTTAACTACAAAGTCTACAACAATGCTATGGTGTTTTAACACTTTTTGTAAACAAGAGAGATAATCGAACTTATTAGCTGAGGAAAATATTGTTTAATAATTTTTTTTCGCACTTTGCAAAGGTCCCTTTTTTCACAATTGATGTACGGCTTATCTTGTGGTTATGGTTGTTTATTGTACTCATTTTCATCTCAATATGACAATTAATTCTCAATAATTATGTATTTGATCTTGGTTTCATATATTATCGTTCTATTTGAGTTTATTAATTCAATATCGTTTCAAAGAAATATCTCTTCTATTAAATGTCACAGAATAAAACCACAGCTCAGAAATGCTACTTAATCGTGACTGATAATTTCATATGACAATGTAAATACAATCAGTATTTTTCCTTTTACCAAGATAGATCTATTCACTGACCTATCCTCGATAAATATGAATGAACTGTTAATACACGTATTTTAATTATGAGTCAACTTTTGAATATACAATTTTCTACACATCAATTGTTTCCTCAACTCTTACAGATATCACTACCAAATTTCTTGTTCGTGTCATACAAGCTGACCGACGCGGGTACTTGCGTCACAACAAATCCAGCTGAAACGAAATTTAAAGGCGAGGAAGCTGCCGATCCCAAACACCATCTTACTTTACGCCTTAAGAATATATTGCAGGATGTCGAAGTACAAACGAAGTAAGCGTATTCTATATTATTAAACAAGCTAGTATGTAATCTACATACCTATATATAAAATAATATATCCCGAGTGATTCATCATAACAGTAGATATCGCATTTGACCAGATTTTCTGAGACTTTTATTTTACCAGTCATCCAAATTCAGCATTCGAGGGGCTACATAGATTTTAAAGTTTGTAATTATGTCGATTTACTTCGGAAAGATATTCACTGTGGCAAGGTTTTTGTACTACTTTTGTAGCCACCCGTGCGGAGCCGCAGCGGATCGCTAGTATATACATAATTATGTTACTTTTACTGTTTAATAAAATGTCATGTTAAAAATTATTTGCTGTCAGACTATCAGTTGAATGAGGTAATTAACTCCAAATGAGTTCACTTCATTGTTTGTCATCTCATGCCGGTATTTCCCAAACCACAATTATAATATATTTTATGTAAAACTTGATTTTAATAAATTTTGTTTAAAAATTGGAAATAGATTTTTGGCGGTTGAAGCTGAAGGATAGATTTAGCATCATATCTTTGTATAGTATATATCTGCATTCTGAATGAAACTTAATACTGGCCATTGGCTAATAACTTTCATAATTCAAACTGCAATTTTTTTAACATCTTCTGTTCTATTGTTTATTAATCATGAAATAAACAATCTGTACTCTTAATTACGAATTTTCTGTAATATTATACTATGTAGGTAACTGCCAGGTAATGGCATTATCAGTGGTAATGGTGATTTAATGTTTCACGTTATCAAAGATTAGTTATTGGTATCGACAACTGGAGAGTGGATATTTGTTATATAATAACTATCTTATTTTCTCACTATTGAAGTTCGTATGATAATCAGTAGGATTATATTATGTTATGAAATACATGCATATAATAATATTAAGACATTATAACAAAGAAAATTATGCTTGTGAGAATTAATTTAAAACTGAAATGTTTAGTTATTTTAAAAGCTTAAGGCCTCCTAACTATGTGTACCTAAGGTCCTTTCATAACTAGGATTCAGAACTAAAGATTTCCAGGATAGCTATAATTAATATTATATATCAATTAGGTCCATTTGCGCGATTCTGTTGGTTAAAATAATAAACAAAGATTTTTTAAATCTGATTTAAATTTTTATATTTTATTGTATTAAAAAAAATAACTTAAATTGGTTCAATATCTACTTGTATCTACAATTCATATTTCCCTCATTTTCTTTTTGTTCTTAACCTATCTTTGAACCCTGGCCCATTAGCCAATGATACCTTTGGCTGTATACCATTTATTTTGAAGTCTAGGTCTAGTTCAGAAATGTGCCTGTGGAAATAAAAGTTCCATGCGTTTGAAAAGACAATTTTACTAACATAGTGACATATTTAATGACCACTGGGACAATTCTGAAGCCGATCTAGGTTTATCACTTCTTTATATTTTATGCTGTCTAAGGAATTGTCAAGTTTCTAAATCAGTCGAGTATATTATCAGGGCACACCTCCAAGAGAAATTCCTGTCAGACTTACGAAAAGCACGTGAGTCATTTAGTGGTCCAGAACTGGCTAACGCTCTACACGCCATCCGTCGACGCCTTGATGACCCAGCTGTACTATCTGGGGACACCATACTCAACATGCTTATTTCCTACAGGTGGGGGCATTCTAGAATACTACTTGTATTGTTCTGAACACAAAATAATGATATAAAAATCACAGTTTTTGATTTGGATGCAATGATGTTTTATTTGTATTATAACATCATTGTTTGGATGTCATATATTATCATATCGTGACATTTTTTAAAATGTATTATAATTAAATAAATAATTTTGTCAGCATACATTTATTATTATTATTACAATTTCCATAATATCAAAAGTTTTAATAGTTTTCAAAGAATAGTGACACCATAATATCATGAAGAAATCATGTTTTCATTCCATTGTTTTTATACAAGTTTTATTTTAGAGTTTAAGCTATATATTAATACATGTTTATATTTTGATAAACAATTATGTAATATACTACAATCTACAAGTGAATATTATTGTCATATAGTGACATGAAGGACTTTACTAAATAATCAAAAACATAATTTTGGTGCGATTGTCTGGGTATTTTATTTTTAACTTGCTTTAATAATTTCCGAATACTTTCTGAAAACTTATGATATTTCTACAGGGAGATACAAGATTACGACGCAATCGTGCAAGTGGTCGATGACCTTAAATCCGTCATGAGCAAGAAAAACTATGTTAATATGCCGGTTATTCGTTTCATGTATGCCTTTGCTATGAACAGGTAAGTCTTGTACAATCACTCTAAAAAACGAATTAGTAGGTAAGGTCCTATAAAAAATTAGCTACAATTCAAATAATATTTATTATCTTAAATATCCATAAGCAATTACTCTTGAACTGTGCTAACATAAGATCTACAATTTGCAGGTGGAAATAACATGAAGAGAGAAGTTTTTTTTTGTCATATTAGAAAAATTAGTAATCATAGTAATATCCCTACGTAATATTGACTTCACATTATGACCTAAACAAACATAGTTCTTTAATTATACATACATACATTGTATATCTTCACGCTGTATCCCTAACGGGGTAGTTAGAGAGGACGGAGCGCCAAGCGTAGCGGTCCTTACATACTTCTTTCGTTACCTTAAATCTCATCATTCTCCTCACACATTTTCGCTTAGGTATGCGAGTGCTTTTGACATTTCCGTTTGCTAACACTCTGGCTAATTGATCTACATAAGTCAGCCGTCTTTCTTAGCTTCTTTTACCACTTGCTTTCGCTCTGTAGATGCAAGTCCGCAGGGGTGACACCACACATATTTCCAAGAGCGTATTTCTACTGCATTTATCTTACTTTCACTCGATTTCTGTCAGATCCAGGCCTCACTACCGTACAATAAAGTTTGAACCAACACCGCATTGTGTATGGCCATTTTGGCACAGTTTTAACATTTAACACCCTACACCTTTCACGCTTCTCTTTTACTATTTTTAATATCTGTCTTTCATCAAATTCTTCATACCACAGACATTTTCAGTAGCAAGATAGTCTCGCCATGCTTGCTTCTTATACACAAACTCTTTCATCTCATCATTCCACCACACATCACGCTATTTGCCGTTCCCAATCTTATTCGTTCCACACACTTCTACACTATCCCTAAGGTTCTGCCAACATTCTTCAACATCCTCGCTCATCACTTTCAATCTATCATCAAGCTTACCGGATGCTATCCTTTTATATTCATTCTTGGTGGTCTCGTCTTGCAGTTTCCAGCTCTTGATGCTACAGACCGCTGCAGGTTTGGACGCTACGCGACATCGCCATGCTGCAAACAGACCCCTTATTACCACTAGAAAGTGGTCCGTTCCCAGATCGGCTTCTCTGTGTGCTCTCATGTCCATAATCTGCTTTTTGAGCCAGGCGTCTACTAGGAATAATCTCTATCATACTCCTTTCATTCTTCCTTTCCCACGTGTACTGATGAATCCTTTTGTGCTTAAATAAGGTATTAGCAACAAAAAGCTCTTTTTCCATACACTCTTCTAAGTCTAACACAATCCTACCAGTATCATTCACTCTCTTATCTCCATATTTGCCTGGGACTCATTTCTTATTCGAGTTTTATCGACCCATTCATGTCTCCACACATTAATTCTCTTGTTCTCTTCAGCTGTGTCTAGAACACCTCTAACATTCTCTCAAAACTGCTGTAGCTCATCCAAACCGACAGAGGACACTGGGGCATACACCACCAAAACAAAAATCCTCGTCAACTCTGTCTTGAGACGCTCCCAGAGCAGTCTCGGGTTTACACACTTATACTTTGTTACACAATTAACCAAACGCGAGGACAATAAGACATCTACCCCTTGGCATCCCCTTTCTTCTTGTTATATCCCTGACCACAAAGCGATGCCCCCTCCAGGCAAGTCGACGAGTTTACTGTCCTTTCGCTTGGTTTCACTCAAATATAACACATGCAATCTTCTTTCTTCCATATTATAAATCACTTCATTCATCTTCTCTTCAATTCCACCTCTCACATTCCATGCAGCTATTCTGCACTCCTCCCTCCGCTTCCCGACGCTAGATGCACAGCGTGTTAGGTGGCGGTCCCCAACGCCGGACTGCACTCTGTTCACACCAGCGGGGACAGTCCGGTGTATATCGCTTTCGGGGGACGCTCTAGCTCTGTTATTAACATTGTCTCACATAGTATGCACAGGAGGGGAATTGCAGCCTTGAAAAGGGCTGGCAGGGGTCGCGACGAGCAGGCTTCCTCAGTTGACCCCCTAGTTATTTAATTACACACTGCGAAATTACAGTACTAAGAACTAGCGGTATTTAAAGTACTAGCGGTAAATTGAAGATCTGTATTTAATAGAAACTTATGTTTTTAGACGGAATAAAGAAGGTGACAGAGAAAACGCCTTAAAGGTTTGCGTGAGAGCTTTAGAGAAGAAGGAGAACAGATTCCCTGACATGCTTTGCCTCTGCGGGCGCATCTACAAGGACAAATTCGTCGAATCTCAACACACTGATTTGGAGAGCTTGAATAATGCAATACACTGGTATGATTAAGTTATTTTGTATTAAGTGATGTTATAAAGATATTACTGCTTTATTAATTTATTGCTTTTTAGTAACATTATGTCTGTCTCCTAAGAGGAGAGTCCTTGGGTATAATCTCTGGCTAAATTAATATAAGAATCAAATTTTTTTAATTGTCTTGGACTGCGGTTGTTATTCAGTGCTCCCCATTTCGTTGTATGGCATCTAAAATTTATATACTTAGTGCTTGGTTATGAGTATATACAAGTTCTCTATTAGTTTTGAGATATTCAATTATATTTCTTGTATTCTTGTATTCAATACATGGATGAGAGCAATTACATTAACATAATCTGATTCTGTGTTTTTTAAGTTGTTCCGATGTGTAAATATTATTAACATTTTAGCACTTTCTCAAAAGCTTTTAGGATATGTTTTTTTCGTATTTCAGGTACAGACAAGGATTTGAGGTACAGCCAAATGAATATGCTGGTATTAATTTAGCTACATTGTTAGTTATAGCTGGAAATGACTTCAAAAACTCACAAGAATTACAGCATATAGGTAAAATTCAGTAATATATTCTTATGCTGCAAAATGATAATTCCTCCTCCTCCTTTCAGCCATAGGACGTCCACTGCTGGACATAGGCCTCCCCTAAAGATCTCCAATAAGACCGGTTGGTAGCGGCTTGCATCCAGTGATAATGGAAATGATAATTAGTTCAATCCGATTATTGCAAGAGGTAGAAAATGTGATTTCAGACACCATATTGGTGTCTGGAAAGTCATAATGGTGTCTGTAATTAAAAAGTAAATTAATGTGTAGTTTATTGCAGATTTACATATTATATGTTTATGTTGATATAATCTGTCCTGAATATCTGGGTCGGACAACAATTAAATGGGACCTCATGTATTTAATTGATGATTTTCACTGTTACGCCACTAATCCTTAAATTCATTCTAAGGATCTAAACTCAGAATTATTCTAATCTCAGCTTTATTTTTTATTACAGGCATGGTATTGAACCATCTTATTGGTAAAAAGGGCAGTTTATCCTCTTTAAAAGACTACTGGGACGTTGCCACGTTTTTTGAGATTTCAGTCTTAGCACAGGACTATGTGAAAGCGATTCAAGCTGCTGAATGCATGTTCAAGTTAAAACCGCCCAATTGGTACTTAAAGTCTACTATTGGGAACATCGAATTGATTGACAGGTATAGTAATATAAAGAAAATATTGTATTATTTATTATATTTATTTATAAAGATATAAATCTTTATAAATATAATTCTTCTGTATATGTGTATGAGACTGAACTCTTTCTAAACATCTGGACCAATTTTGATGAAATTTTTTGTTTGCGGAGTTCCTGAATGGTTTAGATTCACAATTGGACCCGTTAGGTGGCGCTGCAATCGGGTTCTAGACATTTTTTTTTTCCGACGTTCGGGTAGGACAACGTCTGTCGGGTTCGCAGACTTTCTCACAAATTTCTTTTTTTACAATATTCCAAGGTCTAGAGATGATCCATTTGTAATTTTTCCATAAGTTGACAAAATACATTGTTTTCTTTTTAATTTGTTTGCATAGACCTTTAATTTTTCGTTATTTGTTATTAGTTATAAGGCAAAATATAATAAATAAATTATAATAATTATACAAATATGTAAAAATCAAGATAATGTGCTACACAATTGTATTGGGTTTTCATCCTGTAAAGATAGTTGTAAGTTTTAAGAAAAATAAATAAATAAATAAATTTCATTTATATTGCTTGCGCTTTTTTGTACAGATTTTTTTTTACAGAAAATTAGTATAAAGTAACCGCACTACTATTACACATCTCTTTACAGATTCCGAAAGAAAAATGAAGAATCATTTCCAGAGCAACAAGTGTTTTCTTTTTGGATGGAGTATTTTGTTGAAGCAACTAAGAGCAGTTCTGAAAATATAATCCGATTTCCTGTAAGCTGGCCTAATTTTTGTCTATAAAATCTTTAAGTCTGTTTTAATATCATTCATGTATGCATGTCACCGTATGATTGTGAACATCGTTTGTTTATAATCTATCTCGCAAGTTCGTCAACCGTCGTTAAATTGTGAACTGTATCATATGAGGGCTGCTATTTATGTATCCGGAACTGGCCAGTTACAGAACAATATTAAAAAAGTGAATTGCGAGTCTTTATCGATTTAAGTCGTGAAAATTTTCGTGCTATGATTTATTACGATTTTCGGCGAGGGCTAACTCAAAAACAGTGCATCGATCAACTCACTTCGACTTTTGGGGACGAAGCACCATCGAAAACTACTGCGTATCACTGGTTTAGTGAGTTTGGTCATGGGCAGTCTGTGCTCACGGACGAAGTTAAAGAAGGTCGCCCTAAATCGGTTGTTGTACCACAAAATATTGATGCTGTGCGGGAACTAATAATGCAATATCGTCATGTTACATATCGCGAGATAGAGGCGTCTCTGGGTATCAGTATGACGAGTATATATAAAATATTACACGAACATTTAGCAGTAAAAAAAATTTGTTCACGTTGGATTCCGCACAACTTGAGAATTGACCAAAAACGGGCTTGTGTCGATTGGTGTGAAAAAATGTTACAAAAGTACAATCAAGGTGCGTCAAAAGCTGTCTATAATATCTACACAGGTGATGAATCTTGGATATATGCGTATGATCCTGAAACTAAACAACAATCAACGGTTTGGGTGTTCCAAGATGAGCCGAACCCAACAAAAGTAATTCGTTCAAAAAGCACTTGGAAGCAAATGGTCGCTTGTTTTTTTGGTATAAATGGACATGTAGCTACAGTGCCACTAGAGGATCGTAAAACGGTTAATTCTGAATGGTACACGACCATTTGTTTGCCAGAAGTCTTTGAAGAATTAAGAAAGAACAACCGACAACGCAGAATTCTTCTTCATCATGACAATGCTAGCTGCCACACATCGGCCGAAACAACTCGGTATTTGGAAGATCGAAAGATCGAATTAACGGGTCATCCGCCGTACAGCCCCGACTTGGCCCCCAACGACTTCTATTTATTCCCAACCGTGAAGAATAAATTACGTGGTCAACGTTTTTCGAGCCGTGAAGAGGCTGTTGATGCCTTCAAAATGCACGTTTTGGAGATACCTCAATCCGAATGGAAAAAGTGCTACGAAAATTGGTTCCAACGCATGCAAAAGTGCATCGATCGTCATGGTGAATATTTTGAAAAGCAATAAAACTATAATAAATGCTATATGTTGTTAAATAGCAGCCCTCGTACTGCTTACAATATAACAATAATTTTCGATTGTTTATAATCTATCTCAAACCGTCAAATTATGAATTGGCACCATACTTACATGCAACGGAACGCACCATACGCGCTGATTGGTTGAACGTCATGTGGATAGAGAAAATTAGTCATGTGCCCCGCGGCGCCATCTTTGGTTGTCATTCCAATATAAACAAACAGATGTTTTTGTGTTTAAAATGGCTAAAAGTTATAATAGAGTTACATTTAATAGTAAAATTAAACCTAAGATTAACCAAACAAGTGAAGTTTCAGTGTTAAAAACTGTTGGTCGCCGAACATAACCCGAGTTTTAACGAGTTACCGCCAAGACCGACCAATCAAGGACGGTTCACAATTTTGTAGGTGATATAATCGGACAGATTGTGAATTCTATTGGTAAATGCAAGTTACAATTTGACGGTTTGACATGGATTGATTATAAACTATCGTAAATTAATATGTTATGTTGTGAGCAGTATGGTCACAATATGTCCGAGCTTACAGTCTCACGAGACTAAACCATAGAGAAAATTATATATTGCTGTAAACTGTCGACAACTGTCTAGAGTCAAGAGATAAAGTAACGGTGTCACAATAATACCACAGATTAATTAGTTGCTAACGTAAAATAATACGGTGACATATACATTATACAATTTTTTAATTAGTTAAATAGTAGAGTGGATATTATAAATATCAATTTATAGCATTTATAGTAAACAATAGTACTTATCCTTCAAACAAACGCAAACCTAAATACCCTATGCACACTCACATACATGTACACACACTTTATTATTGTACTGTATAAATGTGTTAATTTTCTTATTCAATTACATATCGTATTTATTATTTCCCATTTTACAATATTTATACATTAACTGATTTAGTAACATTATATAATTTTATAATGACTTATAAAGATCAAATAGCTAGAGTGTTAGCCGACGGAAAAGTCAAAAGCACTCGCATACCTAGGCGAAAATGTGTGAGGAGGATGACGAGATTTGAGGAAGCGAAAGAAGTATGTAAGGACCACGACGCTTGGCGCTCCGTCCTCTCTGACTGACTGACTACTGACTGTATGTATATAATTTTAGGAACCTTTTAGATTGGCTTATTAAAATGTATAATAAATATTATATGTATTTATTAATGTTATAACAAGCTGTGAGATTTTGTTTAATAAATAAATAATAAATTAAAAAAATTCTATGTAAGACATTTTCAATTCAGAATTAACAATATTTTAGTTTCTTAAATTAAGTTATCAATTAGCCTGTATTAGCAGTTTTATTATTTAATTTATGAATTATATTTATATATATATATTATATTTATATATATATATTATATTTATATATAATTCATCTATCTACATTTACATATATTCTTAGTTTATCTTTTTTTTTGCAGGTGCTAATATTGGAGACAATGAAAGTATACATGCCCTCATATGTGAATGTTAACATGGGAGCTGAACAGAAGTCTGTGGAGATACTTAACCTCTGTTTGGACTCCATGCGTGGCCAGTGTCGTCAAGTGCATCGATGGCTGTTCACGTCGGATATGATAAGGAGTTACAGGTGTGTTAACAATTCAAGTGGGTTTAGCATTTCGTGCGCATTACTTAGGTCTTTGTGTAACTACTAAACTATAGCTTACTGTTATGCACAAACAACAAGTTGTTCCTAATTAATAACATCTTTGTGTGATTTTAGTGGAATGTTATACCAAATTGTATATCGGCAAATACATACATACATATATACATTTCACTGCTCAACACAGTTCTCCACACAATAATGAACTGAGAAGACATGCTGTGTTCTGGATTGGTGAGGCTGATAGTGGCCTACCAAGATCCTATTTTATAGAATCATATCATGGTATTTTTCACTGTACCATAGTACATTTATCAAAATCATTGATGAATGTATCATCAAAATCAATTACAATTTAATGAAACAGGGGTAATTAAAATTGGTTTGTACTACAGTAACTTATTGTGTTTATGTTTTCTGAGGCAAAATTATATTTCACAATTTTTAGTTTCATTGATTTTAGTACATATGATTTATTTGTTTGGTAGATACTTAGATTTTATTGCTATATACTGTTATCCATATTACAAGCTTAATGTTTAATTAGCGGGCTTAAAGTTTGTGTGTTTATATATTATTGTTACTACATACAATCTATTTAAATCTAATTGGCCCAAAAGTTAAATAAGATTTAGTGTTTCATGTTCCATTTATACTAACATGGAAAAAAATGGCATTTTAAAATATATAAAATAGTTTTTGACATATTATGGTACTAACCGTAAAGAAAATTTGCAAATTATGTTTCATATTAACATTGAATACCTTTTTGGTAAAGATCGAAACAGATTTTAAATTTCTACATCCATCTAGGTGGGTTTCAGTGACGGCAGACAACTACCATGCGCGTATAATTTTGTACGTATGCGTTACGCTTGTTGCAGCCTGTACAAGCGAGACGAGCGGTGCCTGTTCCTGTACGTGAGCGAGAACTCGGACGACTTCCAGATCTTTCTGCCGTCGCAGGCGTGTCGCCAGCGCCTGCATGACCTACTGGGCGAGCTCACAGCCGACCACGAGAAGGTCACCGACCTCGACGCCACCGTCATGCAGGACCAGCTCAAGGTCACTATGTTACACCACACTACATGGGTATATAAGTATCATAGCTCGAGAGCTAGTGGCAATAATTTCGAAGTCATTTGCTTGTCGGCATAATTTGAAAATTGTTGAAATATTATTGTTATGACAACCACTAATGTCAACTTCCGCCAAACTATCATTCCTGTATTACAAATTAAGAAGCTGTTAAAAATTTATAAAAAAATTCTAAATCTTTCTTGCGTCTGATGAATAATTGATGATTTATGAACCAGTGATTACTACTGTTAAACCGACTTCAACTATTGTTATAATATCGTTAAACCAATTTTAAATCAATGCTATAGCAGTATGGTAATGTTTAACCAGTGAACCAAATAACAAGGTTAAAGGTCTTATCGTTGTTGGGCAGATAAACATTTGCCTCCCAACCACGAAAAAGTTATCAACTCTGGTTTAAGTTAAAGATTTGTTTTGGGAAAAACGATAAAGATTACATACAAAACAGATATACATACATGTATCAGCCATGAAAAATTTCTGCTACTAAATGCTATTCAAACACTATTTCATTTAACATACATAACTAAATATATCAAATATGAAACTCATCTTACTGAGCTGGTCATGAAGAGAGCCAAGTGATAAGATAGATTATAAAGAACCGACATAAGTGATTAGTTACATTTCACTGATTCTGCTTTGGACAACGTCAAGGTGTCATTTTATATTATTTTCTTAAATAAATAAATAAATTTTGTTGCACCTTGATGCTTTATCTGCCTGAAAAAAAAATTATGTAAAGTTGTGCATATATGTATGAGAACGGCTGCACCATGACAAAATAAAATAAAACACTATTGTATAGACTCAGGTATTACCTTGCGGAAATCCATTTCATGTGATAAGTTCAGAAATTTTTAGCTATTTTCCGCTCAAACTCTAAAAACCACCAATCGACACGTGTTTCGCCTCTCAGAAAGATAACACTTGAGTTTATATAATATCTTAAAGAGGCAAGCATAGCTTCTTGAAGAACAGGTAAAACTTTATATCAAAATAACTAAAAAGAGAGGTGAAACACGTACCGATTGGTGGTTTTTGGAGTTTAGCGGAAAGTAGCAAAACAATTGGGAATTTGTCACATAAAATAAAACACTATAAAGAAATTTGCGATTTAGATGTAGATTAATTTATTTTTTTAAGGTGAAGTAAAAAAAAATATATAAAAATTAAAACAATTCACAATGTGTAAATCTTAATCAATTTCACTTCCACCACATAGTTACACTTACTCAAAACAATTTTTATGCTCATCTGTAATTTAGTAAAAATTACTAGCTTTGTCACTACATGCTTAGATAGTTCGGGCACATACAAAGAATGAGTGATGAAATACTGACGAAAAAAATCTACAGAGCGAAAGCGAATGGTAAGAAAAGTCAAGGAAGACAAAGGCTGACCTATGAAGACCAAGTAGCCAGTCTTAGCCGACTGAAATGTCAATAGCACTCGCATATCTAGGCGAAAATGTGTAAGGCGAAAGATGAGATTTGAGGACACGAAAGAAATGTGTAAAGACCGCGACTACCCCGTTAGGGATACAGCGTGAAGATATTTATGTATGTACTAGCTTTGTTTGGTCTGGGGCAGCTGAGGAGGGCAGTCACAGATAGTCCATATGTATTTGTGTGTCAGTTAATGTGTATGTGTGTGCAGTTTGAGTACGAGGTGGACGAGGGCGGGCGGCGCGTGGTTCTGGGCAAGGGCACATACGGCGTAGTGTACGCGGCGCGAGACCTCAACACGCAAGTGCGTATCGCCGTCAAGGAGATCCCCGAGAAGAACCTCGGCGACGTGCAGCCATTGCACGAGGAGATTCTGCTGCACTCGCAGCTGCGTCACAGGAACATTGTGCAGGTCAGGCACGGGCATACACACGCACACACACGCATGCACATACACGTACACATGTGTAGACATAATATGTACTTACATCTCTGTACTAGATCAGACCTGCTGCACTCGTAGCTGCATCACACGAATATCGACATGTCAGCCGCGCAAACACACGCAGACACAGTGTAGACATATGCACATAATATGTACATCTTTGTACGAGATCACGCCTGCTGCACGTGTAGGTGCGCCGCAGGAACATCGTGCAGATCAAACATGTGTCTACAGGCGCACACACACACATACACGTATGCATACACACGTGTAGCCTTATGTATGTACATCAATGTACGAGATGAGTCCTGATTAACTCGCAACTGCGCCACAGGGACATCACATCATATTATCATGTAAACATAAAATTATCAGGAGCTTCCAAAAATGTGTTTATGTAAATGCTATGAACCTCCTTTATCGCTGTTAGTGAGCAGTCTGGCGTTTCTGCAAGAATATTTCGTAAATTGGTGTATCTGAGTTCTACCTCTTTCAGTCGGTTCGAACCAACTATGAATGGACCCGAAATTTTTGGGTAGATAACTTATTTCACTATTATTTAACTTATATTATTAGCTATTATTTAAGTGTGGTAGAACTATGCGAATTAGGCCGGCTCGGCCGGTGAAATACCACCCTTTCACTGAATATTGGTGTGAAATAACAGCACCTTTTGCTGTTGTGTTTCGTTCGGTGAGTGAGAGTGCTGGTAGCCCATCTCCCCCCTCTTTTCCTTAAAGGTCGGCAACGTACCCGCGACTCCCCGAACGTTGCGGTTGTTTATGGGCGGCGGTTTTCACTTTCCATCAGGCGACTCGCTTGCTCGTTTGTCCCCTCTGCCATAAAAAAAAACTATTAATAATTTGTTTCTTTCTTCTTGCAGTCTCTGTCTAAAAATGCTTCCTTAGTAACAGAAATCTGTTTGTAGAATTACATAAGTTTAACCAAATTTTATCTCCTTACAGTACTTGGGTTCAATATCAGAAGACAATTATTTCAAAATATTCATGGAACAAGTGCCAGGAGGATCGTTATCAGCTCTGCTCAGGTCCAAATGGGGCCCACTTAAAGAAAACGAGGCAACGATAGCTTATTATACGAAACAAATTCTTGAAGGTAAGTTACATGATATTTGTAATGTATCTTATAATATTTAATTGCGAGTCTATGTCACGTTTATATTTTAAGGTTATTTACCTATTTTATCCCGTTTCGACTGGATTGCACCGATCGTGGTCACGAGCAGACTGATGAGGTTGAATGTCATCTTCGTAGTTTGAGATTTCTTCGAACTACCCACAATCATTCAACGCATTTTTTAATTTTTATTATTGTCACTGTCGGTACTTCGACACACTACACTAACGACATCTACACACTGACGACGTCTGGTTTTCCGGCTCCGGACACACTCACTGATGACAGGATTCCATGATGTTGATAATCGGTATCCAACTTCCTTATTGAAATTATGGTATTTCTTGATTTCAACCGCCTCTCATGCTATTCTGGAATAATAGTGTCGATCGGTGGAAAGGACCTGTGGCTGATGTAATTCAATCCAGTGATTGAGTCCTGACTCCAGCAAGTGCTCGGCAATGGCTGACCTATTTGTCTGTCGTTTTCTGACAGCTGTGATATGTTCTCTGACTCTTTCTGCTATTGTTCTTTTCACCTGTCCGACGTAGGAACTACCACAGCTGCAATCCACCTTGTAGACACCAGTTGTCTGGAAGGGAATGACATCCTTCGGAGTACGCAGGTGATTTGCCATTTTAGAGTGCGGACTATACACAGTCTTAATGGAATATTTCTTTAGTGCTGTTCCAACTTTGTCCGTTACTTTTATATATGGCAAGAATGCAGGCACTCTGCTGACCTCGGGGCGACGCTCCCTTCTCCGCGGCGCTCGTATGTTTCCCCTATATCCGTTTTGCTTTACTATCTAAATGTTCAGGGTCGCATAGGTCGTACGCTCTGTTCACCAGTGAAACTACCACGGATTGAAGATGTCGCGGATGGTGATGCGAATTAGCATGCAGATACCTGTCAGTGTGCGTGGGTTTTCTGTATACTGTGTGAGCCTAGGTACCATTATCTCTCTCCGTTATTTTCACATCAAGAAAGGGCAACGATTTGTCTATCTCCATTTGAAATGCTGTGTGAGCCTAGGTACCATTATCTCTCTCCGTTATTTTCACATCAAGAAAGGGCAACGATTTGTCTATCTCCATTTGAAATGTGAACCTGATGTTAGGGTGTATGGAGTTCAAGTGGCTAGCAAATTGTTCCACCCCCTGTCTGGTTCCTCTCACAATACAGAAGACGTCATCTACGTACCTCTTCCACAGTTTCACGTGTGACAATTGTGGTGTTATCATTTCTTCGAAGTGTTCCATCCAGATATTGGCCATTACCGGTGCTACTGGACTACCCACGACCACTCCGTCGATCTGGAGGTAATATTGTCCAAATGTCCACGTTATATGAAAAAATTACCTTCCAGACAGTTCTTCAGTAAAACAATATATTTGTCGGACAGACCATTTTCCCTTAATTTCCTCTCGATGACATCAAGACAATAGTGACTCAACATCAAAACTCACCATCACTTCATCCGGTTCCATTTTCACGTTCCTGATGATCTCTACAAAATGGCGAGAATCTTTCACGAACGATGCAGTTTCACCCATCAATGGTTGCAGTACCCTGCTAATGTGCTTCGCCAGATTGTAAGTGGGAGAATCGATTTGACTCACAATCGGACGGAGTGGTACGTCGTTCTTATGGACTTTTGGCAAACCATATATCTTCGGTAGTTGAAAGCTCCTAGGTCAAGGTAGGTAAAAAGACTCTTGTAGTCCCCGTCTTGTAGTCCGTGACATAGACTCGCAATTAAATATCATAAGATGTGTACAAGTCGTGAAAGTTTAAAAATATTTTTATAATGTAATTAATATTAATTAGCTATTTGTTAGCAATATTAATTGAATTACAAAATGGAATGAAGGTCAGAAGAAAATGTTATGGATGCAATTAAGTATCCTGTCTCTTTCTTTTATGTAGTGTACAAGTAAGACGTAAGTTTAACTATAGCTTTGCAGTCGTTGTAACTATATTATTAATAATTAAAAAGACACAGAATTCGTGATCTTGCGACTCAGCTATGAGAAATAGATACCTAATCTACGCAGGAGGTGAACTACTCGATAAAATACCATGCTAAGACAAAGATAATGTACAAACGACAAAAAGCTCTTAATAACAATTATTGGGTAGGTAATTCGAAATTTAATAATGATAAACGATACGTCGGAAAAGTGCTAACGCACCGGACGCCGTAGTCCAACAGTCTGGCAGACCGACGTTCCGTTAACGTGCATTCCTTCCTAATTGGAAGTCGCGCTTTGCTTTAGTATAGTCAAATGAGTGCCTTTTATTATTTCCACCGACATATGTATATATATTGTTCCATTATTGGAGGTACGTAAGTAATAAACCAGTCTGTTCTTGGAGTTCTCAAGGTCTTTTCTGTGTTTTTACGGACACCATTAGCGGAAACAAGGCCAAAACTAACAGTTTAAGGAGCATCCATATCTACAGACATGGAGTGTTTGCAGCACATCCCAGCCAATAAATATCATTATATACATTTTATATAACCGTATTTACGTCTAATGGATGTGACGTAGCGTTAACGGGCTGGTCATTAGATTTGAATACGCCTACCTATAGAAAATACAGTAATGAAATTTTTGATGCCTGTACTGGTATGTGTTGGCTATGTGTCCTGTCTGTAGATATGAATCCTCCTTCAAACGTACCTACCAAAGCAAGGAGACCATTGGACGGCCACCTATGCACTAGGTGACCGTGTGCAAACTTCTTTAATATCAGACATCGTTTTATGATACGATCTCTGAGATTAGGGAATGCTACAGGCGCCTCCATTATAGTTTATAGCCTCGGACTAAATATTAATTACCACACATATGGTTATTATTCTCAGGTTTAAAGTACCTGCACGATCAGAAAATTGTACATCGAGACATCAAAGGTGACAACGTATTAGTAAACACATATAGTGGTGTTGTCAAAATATCCGATTTCGGTACATCAAAGCGGCTTGCGGGGCTGTGTCCATCGACAGAAACATTTGCGGGAACGCTACAGTACATGGCACCAGAGGTCATAGACAAGGGACAAAGAGGATACGGGGCCCCTGTAAGTATGATGATATGTTTTCAAATGTATCGTATATTTTTTGGAATGTTTTTAAAATCACTTTATAATTGGTAGAAATATAAATAAAATGCTATTTATCGCTATAAGAATTATAATGGTCTACAAAAAATGTTATCACTTCATTAAAAAATACTGATTTGAAGAAATACTAATGACACTTTAGAATTATTGTAAGCTATTAATAAAATTAAAACGACATTTAAAACAAATATTTTTACTATCAAAAATAAATTAAAATATAATTACTACCATAGTACCATATTATGTAATTTCTTCTAATATAAATTCTGCTGTATTCTAACAATTACTTTTGCCTGTGGTTTTTATTTTAAAGTTTGCAATAGTTAATGGTTAGATATATTGTGAAAACTATCCACATTACATTGCATATTATTAAAGTTAGAAATAGTAATAGCGAAAACTACTTTAAATATAATAAGTTGTACATAATTTGAATGACTAATTCTATTGCTCACGCAACCGTACACTCATACACACACGCGTGCAAATGTAATTGTGTTTATTAGATTAAATTATATTTTATATACTTATTATTATATTTAATGTCAAAAGCACTCGCATACCTAGGCGAAAATGTGTGAGGAGAATGATGAGATTTGAGGAAGCGAAAGAGGTGTGTAAGGACCGCGACTCCTGGCGCTCCGTCCTCTCTGGCTACCCCGTTGGGGATACAGCGTGAAGTTATGTTATGTTATGTTTTATTATTATATTTATTGTTTGTTTTAATATAATAGCACGCTGGTCGCTTTTGTTTAAAATTTTTGTTTGTTCCATCTTAGAATGTATTTTAACGTGAAACAAACGTGAATTTGATGAAACCTGCACCTGCACTGAAATATTGTTTGGATTTCCAAAATTAATTATTTACTGACATTTTGTTTCTAATTTCAGGCAGATATTTGGTCTCTTGGATGCACGGTGGTGGAAATGGCGACTGGAAATCCACCATTCATTGAACTTGGGTCACCACAAGCTGCTGTTTTTAAGGTAAGAATTAGACTATTGTAGATAAATAGCTTGTAAGGTAATGGAAAATAATAAAACAAATAGGTGGTAAATATAAAATGTACTTTAAATTAAAACTTGATTGTATAATACATATCTTTTAATCAAGTTCTAGTTCAATCTTTGGAGGGTAAACGTTTAACATTGGTCGCGCAATTTAATTGTCTTTAAATACAAAAATTACGTACTTTTTCTGTAATTCCTAGTGATAGTGTTGCTCAACTAAGTGAAAGGTGATTGTTGGTAGTTTGGAAAATGTCAGCAGTGTAATGCTTGTGGTAGACATATACTTTCATTAGAATACATGGAATGCTCTGCCTGTAATGAACTTTTTGACTTGGAATGTCTCGGGATGGGGGTCGACTCGTTCACAAAAATGGCTGATGAAATCAAACAATGCTGGTTATGCCCTAACTGCAAATCCATTAAACCTAAGGGGGATAACCTGTTGACACCAGTTAGGAGTGCGAATGACACATATACCGAGTTGCCAAATGTTAACTTGGTGCGAGATAGCAATCGTTCACGGAATAACTCAGACACTCTGGTAAACCGATCTGAATTATCTTCTCTGGTTGAGGAAATACGCCATTTAAGAAGCGAAGTATCGGAATTAAAGGATCAATTGGACTCGCTCTTGATTTGCTTAACTAAAGTGAACCAATGTGAGAGGAAAATAGCTAATCAAGAGATTGAGATATCGCTTTTGAGAGAAAATGTTCAGGTACTACAAGTTATTGTGGATTCGCAGGCTCAGGATCAACTCAAGAATGAGATAGAAATTTCTGGCGTTCCCGAGACTGAAAACGAGAATACGACCCATTTAGTACTGCTTTTGTCCAGAAAAATCGGAGCTAACATTCCAGAAGCTGATCTCGATGTGGTTTCCCGGGTGGGCCTGCGCCGTTTCACTGAATCATCGAATTCTGGGGTAAATGACGGATTTAAGTATTCACACACCCGTCCCATTGTAGTCAGAATGTTACGACGGGCTAAATGTGTGTGGATCTATTGAAGGCTGCAAAATCCAGAAAGGGGCTAACAACTGATGGTATTGTTGGATTTGGAAGAAATTATCAAATTGACATTATATGATGAATTCCAATATCATGGAGCACTTTGCTCTTTTGGTGTCATATCATACTATGTCACATTAGTGTATCTCGTTTTACTTACGTACGTTCGCCTTTTAGTAGGTTATATAGGCCTTTGCCCTGGTGTGAGCAGAATCTCAATCAGATTTTCCTGCACATTTTTTTTTTAATTTCATGTAAGTGGCTATGCAGGTCCTACCAGACCTGTATCACTGCGACCAAAATTGATCTATTGTGATCACCACTGTGTTACTAAACACTACCAAGTCCCACTGTAGTCAAAAACTGCAAGGTATTCCTTGGAGTGATATGCTGAACCTCCTCCGGACTCGGAAAATACTGGCCGAGGCAGGATCGACGGGTGCGCATCAGTGGTCCGCAGTCACACAAAATGTGCATAGGCGTGTCATCCGCTTCCGGGCAGTACCGGCATATTCTTGTGGTGGAGAGCCCCATACTAAACATGTGCTTATTTAAGCAACAATGCCCAGTAAGTGCTCTAACCAAGATACGCAAGTTGCTCCGGCTCATTGCCGTGACACTAGAAGCCTCCTTGCGATTATATAGCTTTATTAGGCCTTTAGAATGCTCCTGGCTCGGAATATTCTTCCAATACTCGCAAGACGCTTTGAAGCAGGATTTCCACAAAATCAGTTGAGCCTGGCTTTTGGGGATACCACAAAAAGGTTCTGGACCAATAAATGTGATTTTGGTACCGGCTCTTGCGAGTTCGTCGGCATTTTCATTGCCTACGATGTACGCATGGCCAGGAACCCCTCTTAGAATCACTCTGTTTTTATTTCCCAGAGTGTTTAAAATAGTCACGCAGTTATTAACTAGGCTCGATGTGATTACATTCGAGGCCAATGCCAAAAGAGCTGCCTGACTATCAGAATGTATGTACTACTCTGTCAAGAAAGTACCGGGAAAAGATCAATAATACACGAAATGTTAGTTATTCATCCAAATTTATTTTATCACCTTCAAAGTATGCTCTTTCAGAAACGATACACTTACGCCAACGAATAATCCAATCATCAAAACATTTTTTAAACGCTTTTTCCGGAATTGACTTCAGTGCTCGCCGCGAATTCTCCTTTATGTCTTCTACCGAATGAAAACGGGTGCCACGAAGTGGTAATTTGAGTTTAGGAAAAAGAAAGAAGTCGACTGGAGCCATATCTGGCGAATAAGGTGGTTGCTAAATGGTATTTGTTGAGTTTTTGGTCAAAAATTCGTTCACAATGATGGCCTTGTGCTAAGGCGCATTATCGTGGTGCAAAATAAAAGAATTTTTTTTTCCACAAATCTGGCCTTTTTCGTCGAATTTGCCCTCTTAAACGCCACATAACGCCCAAATAATATTCTTTATTTACCGTTAGTTAGGCCTTCCGGCAAGAATTCCGAGTGTACAACACTGCGATAGTTAAAGAAAACAATCAACATGACTTTGACTTTTGATCGACTTTGGCGTGGTTTTTTCGGTTTCGGTTCAGTTGGAAGGCGCCACTCCGAAGCTTGTTGACTAGTTTGCATGTCAAACTCGTAAACCCACGTCTCGTCACCAGTGACAGTTTCATGAATGTTGGATCGGAATTGATTCGTTCTAGCATGTCCTCAGCGACTCTTATGCGATTGAATTTTTGGAGAAAATTCAGATCTTTTGGGACTAGCCGAGCGGCAACATGTTTCATACCCAAGTGATTATTTAAAATGGTACGGAGATCGACTCGTCAGACACAGAAAGTTCGGCGGCTATCTCTCTCAAACTTGAATGAGGATTTTCAGTCACTATTTCCTTCCTTTTTGCGAAGTTAACTTCAGTTGCAGACGTTGATGGCCTACCAGAGCGAGGCAAATCTTCCATCACATTTCGACCGCTTTTGAACGCTTTGTACCACTCATAAGCACGTGTTTTTCATAAAGTCGATTCACCGTAAGCCTTCTGTAACATTTTCAGTGACTTCGAACACGAAATTCCATTGGCGATGCAAAATTTAAGACTCTTTGTTCGATGTTTTTGTCCATTATGAAATTCGCAATATACACTAGAATGATATAACTAAAAATAGCACTGTATTTAATCTAAATAACAGATGCAACTCAAACTCCGCGCCAAAACAGAAAACAGTTGTGCCAATCTAACAACAACAAAAAAAAACAAAAAATTGAATTTGGAACCATAAACAAATCATCCATTCCCGATACTTTCTTGACTGAATGTATATGGTTTGGTTTACGTAGTGCTTTCTAACGTTAATGTCCGCACATTCAATAATGAAGAACATTTCAGCCTGGAAAATGGAGGCGTACCTCTCAAGATTCAGGCTCCTCTTGAAACTTGGGCGCTCTCAATAAATTCCACATCCTACGTCGTTGTCCGATTTTAACCCATCGGTGTACCAAAGTAGACTGCCAGGTTTCCAGGTCATTCTTCCTTGAATCCAGTCATCCCTGGAAGGCATCTCTACTATAAAATGTTTTTCGAAGATACACCGCGGGAGCATAACGTCAGAATCGGAATATTCGTTACTGAGTCTTGAAAAGTTATCAGTTTCTGCGATAGCATTTCGTTCCGCTCTGGGCGGATAATTTGTGAATACAGCTCCTCGCCTCCTTTAACATATACAAGTGAAGGGGCGGTAAGCTCAGTAAAGCATTTAACGCCGCACCCGGCGAGGTCGACATGGCTCCGGTTGCTAATAGACAGGCGGTTCTTTGCGAGCCACTGTTCCACGTCAGTTTTTGGTCAATTATAACACCCAAATACTTAACTTCAGTGGAAAAAGGTATCGATTTACCGTTTAGTCGTGGAGCTACCAACCTATCCAGGCATCGCTTCCTCGTAAACGGCACAATTACTGTTTTATCAGCATTAATCGATAACTCGTTCTCTCTAAACTATTCAGTGATAGTGTCGAGGCCTCGTTGCATACCACAAGAAATAGTGGTTAGGCTGAAACCTCGGACTATAACTACCAGGTCATCTGCATCTCCTTGAGTGTCAATCCTAAGGTCAGCCATTTCATGCAAGAGCTGGTCCACAGCGAGGGTGATAGAACGCCACCTTGAGGACATCATCTCATTGTGGAAAACGTCAAGGCAATTTGACAGAGGGCTAGTTTGGCTCCTCTATTAGAGAGCATCGAGCGTACCTTTCTAGTAGTCGTAGGGTCAACCATCTTGTATTCGAGACCCCTAATGTACCGGTGGCGGTATTATCGAAAGCTCCCTCTATGTCTAAGAAGGCACAAAGCGGTACTTCTTTATCTTCAACTGCCTTTTCTACTCTGTCAATGAGACTGAGCAGAGCAGTTACTGTAGATTTACCTCTACTATAGGGATGTTGAGTATGATGAATAGGTATTGTAGCCAATGGCCCATCCCTAATAAATCTGTCTAAAACCTTTTCCATGGTCTTTAACAGAAATAAGCTAAGGCTAATGGGCCTAAAGGACTTTGGTAGTCCGTAGTCCCTTTTCACCCCTTTAGGTATAAATATTACCTTTACTCTAGACCATGAATCAGGTATGTACCCCCAGGCATAACTAGCTCTGAAGATATTAATAAGGTGCGGCAGAACATCAGTCTCTTTTTGTAGGTGTATGGGACGTACACCATCCTTTCCGCAAGTCTTATGTGGTTTGATAGAATTGATCGCCCACCATTAGTTTGACCGCTCTTTGCCAATCCTCCTCTTGAAATCTATGCAGGGCGGTCTGTGGTGCAGAATCCGATCTTTTACGGATTGCCCCAGGAAAGTGGGTCGTTGTCAACAACTCTAAAGTTTCACTTTCACAGGTTGTGAATAAACCGTCTGGCTTTTTAAGCAGCCCAATTTCATTAGGTTTGGATTTAGAGAGCACTCTATGGAGTCTTGCTCCTTGAGGCAAATTATTAATTTCCTCACAGAGTCTCCACCATGAAGCTCTCTTTGCCTTCCTAATTTCTACGTTGTAATCAGTTAAGGCTTTACTATAGGCCTGCCATTCACGAGTCCTTTTAGCCTTATTAAATAATTTGTGTGCCTTTGCTCTAAGCTTCCCTAGCTTAGAGTTCCGCCACTATACTTCTCTTTTGGAGGTCTTTATTTTCAGCGGGCAGCAGTCTTCATAGGCATTTTTGATGCCTTTCGTGATCATGTGCACTGCTAAATCTAGACTCTCCCACGTTTTAAGTCATTTAGGCATTATCTCTAGGTTAGCACCTAGTCTTTCATTATACATGTCCTAGTCCACTCTCCTAGAATCCCTATATGTAATAGTTTGATTGGCTAAGGAAGCCCTGATATCAAAGCGAATATGTCTATGATCAGACATAGAGAGTTCTCGTCATTGACCCGCTATCCAAGTATGTGTCTGGCTATGTTGCCAGCGGAAAAGGAAATGTCTGGCACTTCTTGTCTGACACGCGTAACAAAGGTCGGTTCGCAGCGCAACCTATGTTTAACGTGTAAAAGCAGTTAGAAAATCATACAGTAACTCACCTCTAGCATTAATGTCCGATCTCCCCCAGGTGGTATGGTGAGCATTGGCATCACAGCCCACCAGAAGCTCAGCGTTATGTTTCCGAGCGTAGGCCGCTACACGCCGTAGGTCTTCAGTTGGGTCTTCCTTTTCTCCAGGCAGATAGGCCGAGCACAAGATTACTCTAGCCCACTGGTTCCCAAACCTATTTTGTCTACTGAGTCGAGAGCTCATGCAGTCTTTGTCTAAGATGCCTCCTAGCTAAATGAAATTACAAATCACCCCCCAGGCCTCTACACAACGCCCCCATTTTTTTTCTGGGTCTCTTACCGCCCCCCTTTAGGCCTGCAGCGCCCACAAGGGGGCGTTATCGCCCACTTTGGGAATGGCTGCTCTAGCCCCATGCCACCCTTGGAGATTTACAAACGCTGCAACCAGATCGTCAGAACACAACTCTGGAACAGCTAAAAGATCAAGTTTCTTATTGAAAATGATACAAGCTCTAGGCTTTTTACTACCGGTATTATAAAGTATGTTACCGGCGGCATTTAGACCTAGGATTTTTGAATTTACCAACCAAGGTTCTTGAATCAAGGCGAGGCTTACTTACTTTCACGTTCACCGTTCAAGAGACGCCGTTCATGGCCGAGCTTCCTCTCAGCCACGCATCCATTGGCACGATACGAATGAAACCTTGAATTTCTAATAATAATCTTTTCGCCCACTACTAGCAAGAGTCGAGTATTTACCAGAAAGTTACTAGCAGTGGCCCAGGATGCACCGCCTAGAGGGTTTACGTTCCAACAAGGTAAGATACCGTATTGGACTGAAAATACCCATCGCACACGTGGAGGTAGATTATCGTTCGCACCCCATTCCTGATTCTCGCATTCGCAAATTCGCAAATTAAAAATATAAGAAACTTTGAATACAAGATTCATTTTATTTTTAATTAGTTAAGTAAGTGATTAGCGGTCTAGTGTAAACTTTATTTGTAATCGGCAACTAAAAAATTCATATCAAAGTCACCGACATTATGTATTTAACTCAAAATAATCGTAGTTTCCTAAAGAATTTCTTGTTTTGGTGATTTAGGTAGGATATTACAAGATGCACCCAGAAATCCCCAGCGAGCTCTCGCAAAAGGCGAAAAACTTCATTCTGCGTTGTTTCATTCCGGAACCAGAACAACGTGCGACGGCCGCCGAATTACTGGAAGATGCTTTCCTTTGCGAGTTGGTATTATTTTATAATCCCATAGCACGATTTTGAACTTAAAAACTATACTGTTATTTTACGCTAGTAACTAATTAGTCTGTGCTGTTAGTATGTGTATCTAGCGATTACTAAGTAAAACAAAAAACATATTTCGTCATCTTGGTACACCCAAAATATATTTACATGAAATAATTATCTGGTAAAATAATAATTAGGCTACATAATAAAAGGTTTCACTGTTGGTAATTTGTTCCTAATGTAGACCTTATTTATACTTACATATACTTTTATTTATCGTAGCTTAAGATTAGTCTGAAAAATTTCTACCTGTCAATGGAAGTCTCGTCGAAATTGGTTCTACCGTTTCGGAGATTAGCCTGGACAAACAAACAGACAGATAAAAATTGTAAAAAGCGCGTTTGGGTTTTGGTTGCGTACATATAACTATATAAGCTTAAAACCCTTTATTTCGAAATCACAGACAGACACTTCAGTTTTATTTATCTAGATATATTGATATAAATGTATCTAGATATATTGATAAAGTAATCTAATCGTTTTGTAGGAGAAAGAAGCAATCAAGCAGACTTGGTAGCAATATGGATTACAGCCGGAGCATATCAGTCCCTGCAGATAAAGTCAAACCTGTGCCACAATCACAGAAGAAAATTTCAGAGCCTTGTTTACCTGGAAACTTGCCCAGTTCCCCAGAGATTGAGTAAGTATATGCTTTTTTAAATTTCTTATTTAAACTTAAAAGCACAAAATCTCAGCATTTTCAAATGGTTGAAACTATAAAAATACCATAGATTTACTACTAATAGATATCGCCTTTCACACGTTACGAATTGTTAGACTGAAGGAAATATATGGCGTAAGCCCGCAATAAAAAGAGATGAGAATACACATATTTCGTCTCTATCGGTATGTTCAAAGTTTAAAGACTTCAGCTGTTACATTTGTCATACCTATGAATAAAACAAATTTTCTTTAGTTAATACTTTTTAAGTTTTTAATTGTTTTTGAACTTTAGTAGTGAAAAATTAATATAATTTTTGTAAATACATGTGAGATAGAGGCTCTTTTGAGCGTGATGGTGGATTGCAGTATTCTAAGCTGCAGAGGTCGGTTTGACAAACATAGATTGTGGCCACATCAAAGCAATATCTATTAGTAGTAAATCTGTGAGAAAAACACATGATTATTATTTTATTAGGCTTTATGCCAATTGAAAATCAGTTTCAGTGAAATGGAATCTTCAATTTTAGTAGCATGGAGTTAATTATTTTTAGTGATTAAAATATTTTAATACACTTTTTGCATGGCTTATAAAATGAAAGAATTTAACGGTTTTGTTTCAAACGGAAGTATATACTATATATATACATATGTTATGTAAATTGTCATACATATTTTCATAACATTATTTCATTGTGTGATGTTTACTCCCATGTCATCATGTTATGTACGTATAATTTGGTGAAAGAGGGCTTGTTTGTTTGGTTGAATATTCATGGCTGAATAATACGGGATTGAGCGTTGTATTATATTATTCTATATATAGTATATAAAATCTGTCACCTGTTAGAGACCAACAAATAGTCCTGTTGCGTGGCTTTGATACAATGTTTTCTAATACAACTGTTTTAAATATGAAATAACGACTTGATTGACAATTTTTTGTCTCACTCCAGAATTCCTTGCAAAAATTACTCAGGAAATATAGTTACGTATTAGTTTCATGTATAAATATTGTATTTATCATAAAGTCAATATCTATCCCATCAAAATATTAATTAATTAACTTTTAAATAATATTAGATCTTTACCTATGAAATTGCCGTTTAGTATACAAAAAGTTAAAGTTCTTGAAGAAGTCGGTGTACGGGAGGCAACAAAGTTCAAAGGCATTTGTACTGCCTCTCGGGTATAGAATTTTTTTCCTGACAAGAAGCTGTCCAAATTTTGGAAAAAGTAGAAGTCTGTCGGCTCAAGGTCTAGTGAGTACGGTAGATGACGCAAAACTTCCAACTAGCTCTTGTAGCTTAGAGACCGTCTGTTGTGTCGTGTGAGGTCGAGCGTTGTCATGCAGGAGCAGCGGGGACGAGCGATTAACCAAGGCTGGCTCGTGCCATTTGGTAAGAAACTAGGATGAATTACACCGGCACTAGACCACTAAACAGTAACCATCACTTTTATAGGGGTAAGTTTTCGTTTGGGGCATTGCGTAGGTGCTGAACCAGAGTCTAACCAACATGATGACCGCTTACGATTGTCAAAAAGAATCCATTTTTCATCGCAAGTGACAATGCGGTTCAAAATCCCTTCGTTTCTGTGTCTATTAAGCAACGCAAGGCATACCTCAACGCGTTCTTCGCGCTGGAAATCGTTCATTTATGCGGCACCCACTTATCAAGCTTTTTTACTTTGCCAATTTGATGCAAATGGACCAATACTGTTTTGATGCTAACATCGAAAGCTGCTACTAACTCAGCAGTAGATTGAGTATCGTCAGCTTCCACTATCGCCTTTAATTCGTCGTTGTTGACTTCAGTTTTCGTGCGGTAAAACGGCAACTTCATGGGTAAAGACCTATTATTTCAATATTTATCCCTATTTTAATGATTGTCCAGGAGACAGATTACTTTTAGTTGTTCAATGGACCATTTCACTATTCTTTGAGTGTTCTATATACTGTTGATTCCTGTTCATAAAGGTACTTTGCTTTGCACTTGTCTATTAATATGTACATTATTATCTGTCCTTTTCAGTTAAGACAATAAATAAATAAAAAAAATATTTTACAAAAATCGATCAATACACAAAATAGTTAATGGACGCAACGAATCCGGAAGTGTAATATAATATGATACAATGGAAGTGTAATTCAGAACAATAACGGCCGAAAAACAATGTACTGCGAGTCTGATTCAAATACTCCGAAGCACGACACGTCGCAAACTCAACAGTCAACTTTTAAAATTAACTCTATTTTAAACCCGTACGATCTTTATTCAACTGAAGCCTGGCGTTTAAAACGTTTCGTATTACATTCCAAAGTCAATGGTGACTGGATGCCCGGCACACGTGGTCACTGATCACGCGAGCGCACGGGAAAGTGCTAGCAAGCGAGAATGTTTTTATGCATTACTACGCATCGCAAGGCAAATTATTGGTAATATTTATTTATACCTTGTTTACGTGAAGATTTTGATTCTCGCATATGAGAAAATATTTCAAAAAAAATTTAAAAAGTAAAAAAAGCGTATTTACGAGTTTATCTGCATTTTATTTACAAGTTTTTGTGTGTTATGTTACCTTAGAGTAATTAATTTATTTAGTCTGTGTCTTGCAAAATTTAATAAAGAAACTTTTTTTTTATCAAACAGCACAGAGAAACTCCTAATTATTACTCTTTTGAAATACTTTTAAAATAGTGTCGCGATCTGTTTTTCCTACTTGTTTCTTTTAATAACTATAATTATGTTGATTCATTCTATAGTTTTTGAGAAATGTCGATTTAGAATCACTGCAACATTTCAGTTTTCAATTAGATAACATGCGATGCTTCTACAACAAGAAAAAATTTCTTCATTTTCAAAATGTATAAAGCACACCCTATTGGCATTAGTTGATAACCAGCCATCTTCTCTTCTTTCTAAGCGAACTGCTTTAATCCACCGTAATCACCGAAGTTCATTTTTGATAAAATTAAAGGAATAAATTTATAAGATCCAATTCAGTAAAGAGAGTTCCGATACTTATCATAAAAATACATACGTATAATAACTCACATACTAAAAAATGGCTGGTTACTAGTTTAATTTCTTGTAAATGTAAAATTATTTTATATGTGTATGATAAGTTATTATATTATGACTTCTTTTTGTTTTCTACACCACAACCACACAGGAGGTCATTTTTATTTACATTTCGCCAATTTTCACATCAACAGTCCAATTTTATTTGCCACGGCTGACTATCACAGCGCACAGTAGACTAATGTTGTGGTTTTTTAGCCCCGCCCACTTGATTGGTGTTTGCGTTGTGTCATATTTTTAAATGAATGCGATTTGCATAGTTTTTCCGAATTCGTTGATGGACCCTAATAATAAAATAACAACGTCAATAGTTTAAAAAAATGTCTTTGTAAGAGATATAAACACAAATGAGACCCTAAAACATTTTTTGACTCCATTGAGTTCCTCTCTTTGACTGACGTTGAGATGGTTAGTTCTATTGAAGTTGTAATAATCACTGTATTCAACGCCAAACGCAACAGGAAACTCGAATACGTGAATATCCACCAGCGTCAGCAGATGCAAAGACTGACTATAACACCTTTTTTTTAAATTTATAACCCAAATGTATTTAACATGTGTCGATTGCTTTGCACCTAAGCCTGTGTATTTGTTTTTGAACCGTCAAGGGTGAAAACGATCCGGTCTAACCCGACAATCACTAGGACAGCCTCGTCGATGCTATCACCGATACTGATATACCCACCGGACTTGTCCAATAGCAGGTAAACATCAGCACTGTATCGAAAGACTACAATCACAGGAACGCCACACCGCGATACGTCTAATACGCACTGTACACGTACTTTTGTCAAGTAGATTTTTTTGATGTATTTGTGTATTTTAGCTTAGGAACAAAATGTACGCAAAAGAAAGCGATACGAAAATGAAAAAAAAATGGATGAAATGTGACAAGAAATGCATTGAAATATTAAAAAACATCTATAATTTTATGAGAAAAAATGCTTCATTTTAACGTAAATGAAGAAAATGAACATGCAATTTTGTTTACTTAAGTGCGTGTTTTTATTTTTGCGAAACAAACAAGAAATAATACAAATGTGTCGACGCTATTAATTAGAAAAATAGTTTTAAAATTTATGACGTCATCATAGAAGTGAATATTTTAAGTACTTACTTTGTAGTCTTTATTTACTGTGTTATATTTTTAATCGTATGTTTTATTTCTATGTAGTTCACAAAATACGATATGAAAAACTGTACGTATTTAATATAGTTAAAAGTTAAAACACAACATTGCAGAATAATAATTTATAGTTATTACGTAGCTACATTTAGAGGTATTTGTCCGTTACAGTAATAATAAAGTTTACATTGAAATCGGTAACTATTTTCTAGATCGCTATCATTTGAAACATTCATTTCATATCATCAGTCACAAAAAATGTGCTGTCCTCTTTCTACATTGTTAAGAAAATCAATTCCACATTTTAACTTCACTTTAATCTAAACGCTTACATACTGCATACAACTTAAACTATTGCTTGCTTTAAACTAAAAAAAAGGTACAGAGATACATTTATGCTAATATAACCTTTATATACTAGTTACTTGGTGCATTTTTAAGTATTGTAACATTCTCACCGTACTCAATTTCTATAACCATACCTACTGACAAGCGGTTGGTGACCATGAGTTTAATTATAAATATAATTAAGTACTTACAACTAGTTCTATATTCGGTGATTTTATTACATAGACGAGACAGTGCTGTATCAGTAAACATTGTATACATAAACGAGGGTGTTATATTATTGAACGCTATAAGAATATTACTTAACACTGTGTGAAAGACACTGTTATATCACTAACGCACTGAACATAAATAAATCATATCCAAAGGTCATAATCATTGATCATTGAAGGCGTTTTATTCAAGGGTTACATGTCATGTTGAAAACAGATCAAATTCTGGAAATAACTTGAAAACATAATATTTTTCACAATTTTTTGTGTGTAGATGTGAATTTTTATATTTGCGTAACTGTCTGTGACAGTTAAATAATCAAGATTTTTTATAGATGTCAGTTTCAGCATTTTTCACCTTTATTTTATGGAGCCCAGATAAGAATAATTTAATGTTTCGCACGAACATCTACCATATAATTAATTTCTTCAATCAAACTAAACTTTAAGTTTGTTTGTTTGGAATACCTAAATTTTATCGAAATACATTAAAACAAAAATTAATACTTGCATCATATAAAGAAAGGAAACCATTTCAATCACGCGACAAAAACAAAATTAGCTATTTATAAATATAGTGTACATGTAAATAGTGGAGAACCAATGAATTCTTTGACATTTTTAATGCTCTATAAAATGTATATTTCTTTCTAGTACTATGCCCAACACGCCGTCCACAGACGAGATGGACAGCAATGACATGATCTTGAACAGACGGAGTTCCTCCGGTGGTCTGCTTTCACCTGAGGTAGGAATAGTCAAAAATTAGTAGAAAGCTATAGGAAAAACAAAATAGTTCATTATGATATCAACATTAACCTGCTTGATAGAAATGACAACTCCGACACCTTCTTATGTCTGATGGCTGAAATTGGATTAAAACCGGCAATAGGTGTCCAAACGAGGGGTCAATCTTGTTTGGATCATGTTTTCTTGAGTATCGACGTCCCGGCAGTAGGTGTGGTTTGCCACACCGACATAACTGACCACGACATGGTATTGGTGGCGACACGGTCGGTTCCTGTTGTGTCGAAAACTAAAAGAACAATCACCAAAGTGAACCACGAACCTATGAATGAGGAGCTGGAGGGATTGGACTGGTCTGAGGTCATGAATGCTTCCGATGTGTCTGTCGCTACTCAACGTTTTATGGAGGTATTGGAAGGGGTACGAAGTAGACACACTGCTCGGGTATCTATTAGTAGAACGAAATTTCATTTAAAGGAATGGATTACGCCCGGCTTATGAGGCACCGAGACAGTCTCCATAGGCGGTTGAGGTGTGATCCGGGCAACATAATTCTGCAGCTTACCTATAAGAGATATCGTAATTTTCTTAGAGACCTTCTAAAAAGACTCAAATCTCAATACAACGATGCTTTATTGACTAGGAACAGAGATAAACCAAAGAGCTTGTGGAAAGCAATCCAAACAATTTGTGAAATTCGTAACACCGTGGGTTGCCACACTGACTTACTTAATTTAAAGACTACTCCCGTTGAATCATTGTCGATGTGCAATAAATACTTTTCAAGCGTGGGCAGGGGTTTGGCTGAGCGAATCTTAAATGCCACAGGTAAATCCGAGGAAGAGTTGGTATGTGAGGTGGAAACCAGTTTAAGTCCGTCTGAGTCCCTTTTCTTAAAGCCTACGGATGTGGATGAGGTGGCTTCGATTATTCGACAATCGAAAACGGACGGTGCCCCTGGCTTAGACGGGTTTGGTAATCGCCTAGTCAAGCTGATATGTCGGGCCATTGTGAAGCCGGTCACACACATATACAACCTGAGTTTATCTTCTGGGACTTTTCCGGATAGTTGGAGAACAGCTATGATTACTCCAATATACAAGAAAGGGAAAAAGTCGGATCCCGCAAACTACAGGCCCATTGCGCTGCTTAGTGTGCTATCAAAGGTTCTTGAAAAGCTGGTTGAAAGGAGATTGGTGAGTTTTCTAGAGTCACACAGTCTGATCTCGCCCAATCAGTTCGGCTTTCGCAGGGGCAAATCGACCGAAGACGCTATGACTCTGCTTCTTAACAGGGTTTCGAGGGCTATTGATGGAAAAGAAGCGTGTCTTGGGGTATTCCTGGATCTCTCCAGGGCATTCGACACGGTATCCCACCCCATTCTCCTGCGAAAGTTAGAGCTGCTGGGAGTGAGAGGGGTTACTTTGCGGTGGTTTGCAAGCTATTTGGAGAATAGGATGCAGGTAGTTGCTATGGGAGGTTACACTAGTGATCTTGTTCGGGTGGGGTTTGGTGTGCCCCAGGGGAGCATCCTAGGACCGTTATTATTTAACATATACATAGATAACATCTCTAAAATCTTCGTCGAGGAAAGAAGCGTGGAAGTTATATGCTACGCCGATGACACGGCGATTATATTTCGACACCCTTCATGGTCTGGTGTTTTTGCCTGTGCTGAGAGTGGAATGGCGAGAGTGACGGACTGGCTGAGTCGCAACTTACTGACTCTTAATGTCTCGAAATCTAAATATTTGTGTTTCTACAACACCAAGCCCTCCCCAGTCCTCCTGCTCCATATCTTCTTAGGATCCACACGTGTGGTAACTATCAAAATTCATGTTCTTGTATGATCTTGGAGAGAGTTCCATATTTAAATTACTTGGGCGTGGAAATTGACGAAAGGCTCATCTTTAAGCATCATATAGACAAACTAGCCAATCGGGTGAGGATGCTGATACCGATTATAAAGCTCCTCCGCTGTGGTGCATCCAGGCAGATTCTTACATTGGTCTACAAAGCCCTGTGTCAGTCCGTTCTCTATTGTATTACTGCCTGGGGTAACGCGGCTAAAACTTACATGGTCTCTGTGGAGCGAGCCCAGAGATCTATCTTGAAGGTGATGTTGGGTAAGGAGTTTCAATTTCCCGCGAGTTTACTATATAAAGAGGCACGGGTACTCTCTGTTCGCCAGCTCTATATTTTCAGGGTCGCGCTGGGGCAACACAAATGTCTCACACAGTCGGACGATTCGTGTTGAAAAAGCATACAGTGCGAACTGCGTTTGCACAGAGATTTAGCGCGTTCTCTTTCCCTTTTATCTACTCGAAACTTAATCGACTGTGCTCAATAAGCGACTTGAACATGTGCAGAGCTAGACAGAAATTGAGTGGCTTCCTCCTATCCTTGAGCTACACTGACACGGAATATTTGTTGGCAATTAATATATAATAATTTTGTAACATATCATTAGACGCACTTGACATTATTGTACTGACTCATTTTACACAATTTTGGACAATTTACAATTAATCAGACAATATTGTACATAAGAATTATTATTTTTTTTTTTTGTGAAGATTAATGAAACCCTCATTTAATGGTCACCCGCGATACAGGTTCGCCTAGTGCGGGGACCACTGTGACAATGTGCTTTTGTATTATAATTTTTTTTTCTTTGTGTAATTAATAATAAAATAATAAATAATAAATGAAACAGTATATTATGATGGTCATAATGTCTTAATACATCAGCCATGGAATTCTGTAAAAACTCGAATCACCCAAAGCGAGACTCGCTCGACAATTCACCCCAATTCGCATTCGAACTCACTTGACCTTCAAATGGAATTCTCTAAACTAAACATTCTAGGAGCGAAGTGAAGTGATCTTAGATGCGAGTTTGTCGGGGATTGCTTTAAGAGTAAACATTTCAGTCGATATTTCGTCTTAGAGTATTTTAACTTCTTCTGAGATAATTACGTTAAATAAAACTCGCTTATTTAGATTGGATTGTTATATTTAGCGAAACTTCATAAAATTCATTTACGATAGTACAACTCGCCGCCGCCACTCATCGAAGCGGCGTTAGTATCTCTGTCGACTTTAGAGAATACCAAATCACAGTTGATCTCACCGCGGATTCAGAAGTGAATTTGACTAATTTGCGCTAGAGAATCGCACTACAGGTCAATTTGGAAAAAAAAAACTCCTAAATTAGTAAACATCACATCGGAGTATTTGATAATATATGTATTTGTAAGAAATAAGCATACATACGTACATATTTTCACGCTGTATCTCTAACGGGGCAGTCAGAGAGGACGGAGCGCCAAGCGTCGCGCTCCTTACATACTTCTTACGCTTCCTCAAATCTCATCATTCTCCTCGCTCATTTTCACTTAGGTATGCGAGTGCTTTTGACATTTCCGTCGGCTAAACTCTGGCTATTTGAACTCCGTAAATCAGCCTTGGTCTTCCTTGGCTTCATTTTTACAATAACACTGTCGTGCAACCCTGTCATACTGCGTATCTCTTCATTGCCTATTTTATCCGCAAGGGTGACACCGCAAATATATCTTAGAGATCGCATTTCTACTGCATTTATCTCACTTTCACTAAATTTCGGGCATATCCTGGCCTCACTACCGTACAATGAAGTTGGAACCAACACCGCATTGTGTATGGTCATTTTGGCTGAGTTAGATATATTCACATTGCCTACTAATGCGGATAGAGCACCGTTCAATTTATTGCTAGCTGCTACTCATCTCTTCACATCCAAGTCACATCTTCCATCCCTCGAAAACGCACTCCCCAGATATACAATTTCGTTCACTTGTTCTAGACATTTTCCATTTACCCGTATTTCACACTTTGTCTGTACATCTTCCCATTCAAACACCAGAACCTTAGTTTTGTTCACATTCATATTAAACCCTTTCAATTCACCCGCTTCTGATGGTGATATAAGCACAGCATCGTCAACGTACAAAAGGCGTTTACCACTGTACCATCACACATCACACCACTCATATTACTTATGTCGTCAACTCACAGACTAAGTCTGACGAATGCTATGGGTGAGACTGTCTTCACCTTGAGATATGTATATAGAGGTTTGAATAGAACCTACCGAGTAAATGAATAGGCACGGTATGGGTCTATAAACCTTACAACTGTGAGCATGCCAATAATACAATACAGTATTATTCTTAGACACCTTGGTATGATCAGATTCATTCTGGTACGTTCCTGAGCTACGGTTGTATCTAAGCTATAATGGGTTTAATCCCCTTAGTGGCCTCCTCCATCCCCTTACAGCCACCCCGGACCTCGCAACAGACAGACAGATCACTTCCTGTAGTTTCTGACCCGAATGTGACGATTCGTTAGGATCGCTATCAGTGTCACAGACATGGTCGTCACCCTCATACAGTTCTTTATAATAATCACTACATCGCTGCAGAACATCTTTTTTTTCTGTTAGCAGGTGATGTTCTTTGAACGCACTTTATTCATTCTGAGAAGTGTCGGACCACTTCGGTACTTACATACTTCGAAATAAGCGTTTGTATTTAACTGACGGTACTTTGATAATTGATAAATTAGTATACATCTACTAACTTATCAATTATCAAATACATCCGTTAACCTTCTATGGATTTCGATTAAGTTTAAAGTCATTATCGAAACTTACATTCTCCTAGGTGGATATGACAAACATGCCCCGATCAACCGATGATGCCGAAACCGACGGGTTTTATTTACTTAAGAAAGACTCTCAACGCCGTCTCACTCTGTCTCGCGTGTTAGAGCAAGATTGCGAGAAAATATGTTCGAAGTGGATGCTAACTATTCAACAGGATTTTGGAAACACTGTTTTAACATTGGTAAGTAAATAGCAATTTCTCTTTCTTAAACTGCACAAACTCCAGAATTATTTACAACTGTAATATTTGTTTTAATCAAAATCAATAACTTCTGATTGATTTGATTTTAGCACACTTCTAGGGCTTTTTCGTTAAAAACTAGTACAAAATAAGATTCAAGGCAAATATTTTTTTATACGTAATAAAAAAAAAACTTTAAAATAGCATATCTGTGGAAGGTTATTTAAAGTTTTATTGAAAGGGTTATATACAATTAATTACACTCATACTTCTTAATTAATTTTGTTCGCCGGCTTTGTATATATTATTGAATTAAATTTTTTATCTCAGAACCATCTGGAGACTCTCCGTTGTGCTTTAAAAGATTACATAATGGATCAAAACAGAAGTGTCATAGAACAAGCTATAACAACTCTGAAAGAGGATTTGGATTTTGATTCAAACGCAATAAACGAATTACATTCTGCAATATACATGTTCCAAGAAGCAGTCAATGCAGTGCTAAGAATGCACAGTATTAAGCCACATTGGATGTTTGCGCTTGACAACTTAGTGAGAAATGCCGTCCAAGCTGCCATCACGGTGCTGTCACCAGGTAACTACAGATTATAATTAATAGTGGTTGTAAATGTATAGATCCCACCACCCCTCCTAATACCACTCCCTATAAGTGAGAAGGAGACAGGCCGTACAGAATTTCGAGGTGCTAAGAGAGCAAAAGTCCACTTGAAAATAAAGGGACTGAGCTCCATGAATATTTTAGTATTAAGGTTTTTTTTTCTTTCTTCATGGCATGACTAGCGCATTTGCCAATGTCACGTGTTAATAAGTAGAATCAACGTTTGAAGTTTTCGTTTTTTCTTCTTATCATAAAACTCCTCCAGTAAAGTGATAGTAGGCTTTACTGAAGTTATAAAGGACTTTTTGGAAGAGCGCGAGAACTTCAGCCACACATGTTTATTTAGATCTACTCCATTCTTTTCACTTATATAGAACTTTAAAACACAATAAACTGTCACATTTGTACTATAGGAATATATATATATATATAAATAGGAAAACTAAATAAAATGACAACCTTACTTCTGCCGTTCTCTCCAAAAAATCGAATATCAAGGTTAGATAGAACTTCGGATTGTATACAGGAATAAGATGTTGTGCCTCTCATGCCACAAATTTCACCGACCGTCTTAGCCTCTACACCCGAACATAACAGTACAAGCCCTAGTGTTTGGTGGCAGTATTAGCAGGTGAGATTGTGGTAGTGACCCGGACAGACCACATACACCACCACCTCTACCACCCGCTTTATCTTACTTTCACTCGATTTCTGGCATAGTCAGGCAAGTTGGCACTAACGCCATTATATTATTAGTATTTCATTCTATAAGAATAAGTAATACTAATTTATTGGTAATTATTTGCTTTTCTTAGAATTGGGAGCAAATCTTGCTGGACAAGATAGTCGCAGAGGCCCACGGGCGACAGGTAGCGGAGCCGAAGGAACTCCGTCGGCGCTCTCTACAGCTACTTCCACGAGAGATCATGCGCTTGCACAGCTGACGCAGTTGAGGCAGGAGAATCACAAGTAAATTATATTACAAGTGTTTGTTGACAATAATTACCGAAAACTTAGACTGGAACTGGTATAGGCGATGAGCTGGTTCCGCTTGCTGTCTGTGGAAATGGCGCAAACCGCATAATTCTAAATAATTATGAATTTTTCATTATTATTATCTTTGTAGTTATAAAAATTGTCAACAATAATCCTGCAATTAAAAGAAAATGTGGACCTCTTTTCTAAGTCACAAATATCTTTTAAATTTAGTTATTTGATGTTTGAAATTTGCATAATAATGTATGTCTGTAAGTTGCGATATTTACATATTGCATTTTTTCAGATTACATCAAGAACTATTGGAAAGTTATCAACAACATCAAGCGTTGTTACGGCAAATGCTTGAAGAACAGAAATTACAGACACAAATAATACGCGAACTTGTTGAGAGCAGACGATCTTGGTTAGTTTATGAAAATATAGTTTTATTTGTAGTTTGATGCTATACTGTGTACGTATACATATATTCTGAAAGTATCTGAAAGTTTTGTAGAGTACTTAGAGGATTGACTTTACCAGTTGCTTTATTGATAATAAAAGTTGTATATAACATTTTTCTCTCGACAAAAAGAAATCGTAATAACGTTGGTCACCCTAATAAGGTAACATCACACTGAAAAATCTTCTTGTTGCCACCAATTATGTCTTCGTGTACCATGATGGGCTCGCATCATGTCGTTCATAATGGCGTTGCGATTTAAATACGTCAGCGGTATCGATACGATTAGTCCTGCCGAAACTAGTTTATACTTTCGGACGACCAGAGCTCTCAGTTCCATCGCTGTTCGGCTGTTTGTCTTAATGAATAGTAACATTCCAGTATGCAAATTTCATATCTACACCTCTCGAGTCTTCTGGTTGCCTTGTTTAACGGACAATATACTGTAGCCTTACTAGCGTAAATAATCTGTGATAAATATAGGATTATTTACTAGCGTAAAACCTTAAGCTGTTTCCCGGCATACAAGGATGATAATATGTTGAGGCCAAAATAATATATATCGAGTTAGACGCGTTCTACGTACCCAATTCTGAAACGTTAAACGCTGTAATCTGTTACCATTGTTCATATGTTGCCGTTGGTCTTACAAAAAGTGGCGTTTAAAAAATGTGGCTATCGCGGGACGTCCGGTAGGTATGAAACATTTAAATTGATGGTTTTTGAACGCATTTTTAATGGAAGAAAACAATTAAAAAATGTATAGTATACGCGTCACGCACACAAGGGAGTAGAGTGGGGGGCATGACGGTATAAGAGAGTGTAATTCGGTTTGTCATATCAATTAGATAAAGCTTAAATTACTTTCTGTTCTAATTACACTTATGTAAGTATTGTTTGTTTGTGTGTGTAATATTGTCAGTGTTTTAGTTCGAGGATTGCGCAAAAATGTTCGTTTCTTGGAGTAGACGAGTATTTTCGAAAAAGCAGCAAAAATCGCTCTGGAAGCTTTTATTTTATACACAATCGTTCGATACCATAAAAAATATGTCATACTTAAGGAAATTATCAAGGGATCCCGTCTATTTGGTACACGACGAGACTTTCTTTGAAAAATGAAATTTTGACATTGTTATGAAAAAAAAAACTTTTGCATAGAAGACGAATTTTCAAATTATTATAGTACTTAGTTTTTATACGGAAATAATACCCTTTAAATACTGATGAGATCCATTTTTTAAAATAAACTAGTTATTTTAAAATTTCAAGTAATCCTTATTTTATTATGATAATAGCTGTTGCCTGTGACTTCGTTTGCGTTTTTTTTTTACTGAATAAATAATTCGGAAACCTTCACGGGCGTACGTAGGACGGCTCACCAAAGTTTTATAACTATCGGATGAATAGTTTAGAAACGCATAGAGACTAAACATATAACAACAAACATTGATTTTTATAAGATGAATTTAATAATCATTTTGAAATAAGCAGTACCTTTGTGCATAAAAATTGTTAAATTGTTACATTTCTTGTCTCTTTTACAAGTGTGCTAAATAAATAATTAACTAAATAGTTAAATAAGTAAATGTGGTAAATAAATAATTCGAGAATGACTTATGAGTTGCCCTTACAGTCATATTTTTACTATGCTCGCGTGCTGCTTATCGACAAAGCGCCCCCACTTCACCCTCGCAAATCGTACGTGGTGCTGATTTACTCGCCTTAAGGCGATGCATTGGAAATTTTGACGGCAGGGATCTCAATTTTTCTAAGTGACTACAAAACTTATGAAAGTGATATTTGGTAACCTGATTCTTCATTTCATTGACTTTATTTTGACAGACCTTTGTAACAAAAAAAATATATAAAAGAAACCTCTTTTAAAACAGAGATTTACATTTTTCGGAGCAACGGCACCAATGTATGCTTCTAAATTGTCTGTATAGTTTAATCTAAACATATTCTTCAAAACGACAGTTGGATTTTTTAAATTATTATAGTCTTTAAAATAAACGAAAATAACTGTTTTTTCGAATTTTTCGTAAGCTAGCGCGTACACGTTTGCAGCAGAAGGTCTATTTTAGATAAAATGATTGTTTATCGATGCGTCGCCTTAAGTAGTCGTTCGTTCTCCCGGCCGCAGCAGCCTGAGCCCGGAGCCGGCGGCGGCGGTGCCGGCCGAGCTGGGCGCGTGGCTGGCGGCGCGCGGGCTGGCCGCGGCCGCGCGCGCGCTGGCCGACCACCACTACACGCTCGACGACTTGCTACGGCACGCGCAGCGGGAGGACATCGCACGCCTCGCCCTCAGGTTTGTATGCTAGTGCAACTAATGACTCGTCATAGGAAACATCCTCCACCTAACAAACGAAAATAGAATGACAAAAAATTTTTTTTTTGTAATAATACTCCATATACTCAGCGAGAAGACATCACCTGTCTTGGCCTCAGGTCTGTATGCAACGAATGAGTCGCCATATGAGACACCCTCCACCCTTTTCTAGGTGAATGAGAATAGGATAAAAATAATATTTTTTTCCTAATAATACTCCACATCGCGACATCGCGCCTCAGCCTCAGACCTGTATGCAACGAATGAGTCACCAGATGAAACACACGCGACCCCCTCTCATGTTTCCAAAAAAATGTAGATATAAGAGAATGAAGTTAGGATGAAAATTATTTATTTTTCTAATAATATTTCACACGCGCAGAGAAAGGACAACCCGTGCCTCCATCTCAAGTCTGTATACAACGAATAAGTCGTCAGATAAGACCTCCCCTCTCCTTTGCTTCCAAAAAAATGTAATAGGAGATTGAAAATAGGATGAAAACATTTTTTTTTCTAATAATACTCCACACACTGAGCGGGAGGACAACGCGTGCCTCGGCCTCATGTCTGTATGTAACAAATAAGTTGCCAGATGAAACACCCCACAACCCCCCTCCGGTTTCCAAAAAAATATAGATATAGGAGAATGAAAATAGGATGAAAATATTTTTTTTTTGTAATAATACTCCATACGCTGAGTGGGTAGACATCGCACGCCTCTGCCTCACGTCTGTATGTAACAAATGAGTCGCCAGATGAAACACCCCACAACCGCCCTCCGGTTTCCAAAAAAGTGCAATAGGAGATTGAAAATAAAAACAATTTTTTTCTTAATAATACTCCACACAGGCAACAAGAGGACATCGCGCACCTCGGCCTCAGATCGATGTGCAACGAATGAGTCCAGATAAGACGATTATTCTCTTTACTAATTAACTTTTTCTTTCACAGAGGCGGCATAGAACTACGATTATGGCGTGCTATCTTAGAATACCGCCTCAATTCAAATGAAAACCACCTCCGACGCACCAGTAGCACAGAAACAGACATGGACAACAACTCTATAGTAGTCGTGGATTGTCCTCGATGTAAGACTACCCGCACTATATCGAATAACTCTTCACAATGTTCTAGCAATCCGACCATAGTTATTAGGGATCAAATGAACGGAGAGGGTGCAGTTAGTGAAGTCAATGGGGAAGATACCGTAGCAGAGTACTATGGAGAGAGTGGCATAGTCAACCTTTGACAATTGCGAGGGTGGTGCACTCTGCAATGAAGGTCTACTGGAGCCAGTGTATCATTCGAGCTCTGTTTTTCACTACCGTGAAATATGTTATAAAAGATCTGTAACAAATACTTGTATTTCATTCTGTCTATATTAGTGTAAAACTTACAGATTTGTTGAATTAAAATACATTATTTAATAGTATCGGTTGCGCTTGCGCAGTCGTTTTGTTGGTAAAATACAATGGTAGTACTTGAATTATAGATGGCACTATTTTAAATATGCTTGTTCAATAATTGCTTTTAGTAATATCTATTGGAAAAACAACTCGAATGCTCTTACATTGGATCACTAAAGTATTTACCAAGCAATTTTCGGGCAATAAGGCATAGGCTTAATATTCCTTACAATAAAATTATTATACTTAATTACTAATAGTTGACAATATTAATGTACCTTTCTAGAACTTAAAAAAGCTATATTTGTTAATTTTTAAACAGTTTATGCATAAAACATCATTATGCGAATAAGCATAACTCATATCGTGTCGTTTGCATTAACACTTAATAATTGCTATAAATAATTGCTTGAGGCCTTGAGTGTATCACCCAGATCGTTAAGATTATGTAAATACGTTGTGTACCTACATAATTATTACATATACCTATGTTATATATTTATTAAGCATATTGTTATTGTTACTAGTCTATTGTAAATAATATTTTCTTTGTAAATCATAACTGACAATAAAATTGTCGAAGTTATACAGAAATATTACTGATGTCAAACAGACGATAAGCTTCGAAATTACATATATATATATATTTTTATAGTTAAAATACACTGAATTATTTGCGTCATTAGTTTCTTTAAAAGTTTTATGTAAGTATCGAAATGCATCATTTTATAATACTAATTCTTTTTCTAATTTTTGATTAAAAATGTATATTTTAAGATTTCGGCTCTCACAAAAGTTGATTAATAATGTAACTAGTTTAATGACCATAACCTTAATTCGTCCTAATCATGCACAAAAATTAGACACCATGGTGCTATCATGATGTGATTCTAATATGAGAAATACAGTGCCTTCGGAAAAAAGCTTTTACCGGTTGAATTGAAACAGGTACATTACCTAGCTTATGTACATGATATACATTTTTAAATGTATCAATAGACATACATACGAAATGAGAAGATATATTATTGGGGAGTGAGCTAAATGAATTCCGGGTCTGAATTGCACCACTAAGGAAAAAGCTTTCAATTTGCTGGCATTAGTGACGCATGTGACATTGTCTGACACTACTCGACGTTGTGCTATTTGTTGTATGTTAGCGATGTGCTGGAATGTGTTATTATTGTTTTCTCTTTATTCGTTTTAATTTCAGAGAAACTAGAAATATTAGGTATAAGAAATTTTACAAAGATATGTGACGGAAAAAGTCTAATGCCTTTATGGTGAAATGTTGAATATCTTTTTTCTAGGCTTATTACAACTAACTATCGCCTTTACCTCATTAGTCATTACAGATATTAGACACATCATGATGCATTTCTACCGCATTCATTTAGCTCGGTCCCTATAAAGAAATTAATGTCTAAAAGACCTTGAATATAATAATATTTTGAAAAAAAAAGATGAAATGCAACAAAAATTATTTTTGCTCAAACTTAAAATCGATAAAGATTTAACAAATGAAGTCGTTATTGTAATTGTTTTTGTCACTTTTTTTGTTTGTCTCTGTTTTGTTAATACTGTCTGCGTACAAAAGTTGTCCATAATAATAATCCTTTTCATAATACGTATGATGGTAAGAAATAGGCAAAACACAAAGCATCACATTTAACACAGATCGCCTTATTAAAAATACGTATAGTAGGCACGGTATTGATAGTTATTAAGTGCCATAATAATCTATTTAGCATTTAGTTATGCACATTTAGTGCTTATTTTAAGTTCGAGACCTTATTTTGCAGCCTATAAAGTTTATAATAAAAATACGTATGCATTGTATGTTACGTACGCATTTGCGTGTGACGTACGCGCAGGTACGCGTGTGGCCATAATTTTTGTATATACATACATACCATTATTTTTGTATATACATATTCGTATATTATTATGAATAAATGTTCCGTTTCTATGATGAATTATAAATACGAGGTCACTAATTTTATTAAGAAATCAAGACAGGTTTATGATAAAACAATAGTTACGATTGTTATATCGAAAGCTGGATTCGCGTTTTCCAAATAAGCAACAGATAAGTTTGGAAATAGAACAGTTTTGATATGAAAATATCTCCCAGGTAAGGTATTCGGAACTTATTTAAATAAAGTTTACTATAAGAAACTTCCATAGGCGTTGACTAGCAATGGGTTATATTCTTCGATATTGTGTTGTTACACAATATCGTATGTTAGTCATTGTCATATTAAATTAATTGAATCACTGACGAAACAGCTACTAGCAGTAATATGGTTAGTAATAGACGATCACTAGTATTACTAACCATATTACTGCATTGTACTCAAGGTCAATAGATGTTAATAATTATTGTTTTATCATAACATACATTACGCTATGTACAGTGGGTAAAATTAGACCATCTAGTTATAAAAAAGGTTTGAGAAATATGCCATATGCTGCCTTTTACTGCAAATTGAATTTTGTTTTCAATGTTCATTCAAGCCTTTTGAGGAAAACATCGTGAACTATATTTTATGAATATAAATTAAGCACCAAGCTTGTATTCATCACACGAAGAATTGGGACAGCACCTAGTAATACCCAAACTTCAAGACAATTTGAAGAAGTTATTTTTTCTAAATTGCCCTTGCTGAGAGTCGTACTTTGGAACACAGTATAAGACGAAAAAACCCTGACGACCACACCAATATATTTTTGTAAATGATAATGTTTCTAATAATTCCAAAGTAACATAAGGGCCGATTTTGAGTTCTGTATTATATATTCTCTTTGATCGCACATAGGTACGATTATTTTTGAATGGCATAATATTTTTGCGATAGGAAATTTTAAGTGAAGTAATAAAGCTAATTTTAAAGTGAAAGTCAGTTATATGTAATTAAATTATCCATTGCACTCATAGGAACTATTTATGATGAAGTAACCCAATCACTTAAGAGTTAAATATACAAAAATGATCTTATTATGAAAGAATTATAAATCAGAAAACCGAATAGTGACTATGTTATTAATATATACATTAAAACATAAACATTATATTCTATTGAAGAATATCAGGTTAGAGTTTTAAGTTTCGAAACTAGATGAGGGTTGGATCATTTCTTCATAAAAACTAAGCTAACTTTGGCGCTTACGTCTTTACTAAAAATGCACTAATCTTCGACACAATATATTTATGTAACGTTTGAGATTCAATTAAAATAGTGTAAGTTTAAAATTAGTTTATATGGTGTTTAATATTTTGGCCTAAGTTTTGTGTAACGAGTTACAGAGCGGAAGGAAGACAAAGTCGAAACTAACCTAATAAACTGATACTGAATAAATCTTCTACAATATTGTACATAATCACTACAGTAAATGAGTTAAGGTATATGCACATCAATTTTTTTACTAAGGTAATTATTTTTGAGGTCAATTATATAAAACTCCTGTTCTGGTAATTTGACTAAAATAATGCGAAATTAAATATTGTCGTAAAGTATCCGAAACTAACATCATACATTTCGGTATTTTTAATAATGATTAATGAATTCACCCAAAATAACAAAAGCTGAATATTCAGATAAATACATACATACGTAACATTTTCTCAATACATGCTTAATGGAATAGATAGCTTGTGTATTTTAACCAGTGTTCTGGATAATATTTTTAAATTCATTTTGTAACTAAAAATTCTAATAGTCAGTTTTGCGTAAATAAGGGATTATTAAATTGTTATTTGTAAGAAGTTTATTTTTATTGTATTTTATTCATACAAAATTATAGAAAAATTTAATTTCAGTAGCTGCATATGCAATCAAATAATATTATTATGTACACGATACCTGCAACGTTTAGTAATTTAATTACTTTTTCCTTACGTAATGTTTTAGTTATCCGCCAAAATTTAGACAAATTAAAAATCATTCTGACTTACGGTTTTCATTTGTGATAATTTCCATTCATGGTGTAAACTATTGTGTTTATATTTTATATAAATACAGAAATATAAATTAAAGATGTTTGTCCTCAGGCAGCAATTGTACATTAGGTACTAAATACTCAATACTGTTAAGAAGTACAAAATTATGTTTATATATATATATTATGTAATAGTGACTTAAATACGATATATATCATAACTTCTGTTTTGCGAAGGGTAATCTCATTGCCTAAGAAATTTTTATTGAGAGGTTTAGAATATAGTTTTAAATAAATATTTTAAGTTGTTTAACATTATTTTCACAGACCATGGAAGTAAGTTACAAATATTTTTGTTATATTAGAATACATTGTTAGTCAAAGGTATGCATGCATTGTATATTATACTATAATATAACGTATGACACTATAACAGTTTTCCTTCATATATCTCTTAATTGTTTGTCTTATCGAGACAGATAACAGCAAGTGAATTTACATACGTTTCAAATAATCATCACTGTAATTATATCAAGTTTTAATTATGTCAAATAATTTTGATGCTGAGTGTACTCGGTCACAATGAATGACAGTATTCATGAATCATTAATTATATGTACATTAAAGTACTAAAGTAGATTTGACGTTCTAAAGTACCTTGCATTTGGATTATGTCGGCACCAACTTACGTATAATTACATGAGCAGATATGCACTCGGTCGGTGCTTAGTTATAAGAAATCATATTAGTTTATAGCACTGGTTCCCAAACTTATTTTGTCTACTGAGTCGAGAGCTCATGCAGTCGTTGTCTAAGATGCCTCCTAGCTAAATGAAATTACAAATCACCCCCCAGGTCTCTACACAACGCCCCCATTTTTTTCTGGGTCTCTTACCGCCCCCCTTTAGGCCTGTAGCGCCCACAAGGGGGCGTTATCGCCCACTTTGGGAATGGCTGGTTTATAGCAAGGTCATTGGCATCTTTATACGTCAGCGTAATAAAATTGTGTATTGTAGTAAATTAACAATAAGTACTTATACACCCTTTCTGAGATCTCTAACATACTCTATATCACTCATATCTCACTTCGTCTTGAACTAGACCCGCGCCTGTACATGAAGTAGAGACATTCGACATTATTTTATCAACTATGCATTTAATTTTGTTATTTTGTAACTTACTTTCATTGTTGGCTACTATATATTGGTGCTCTTTGACCTATTATTTGTCTCGTGTGTACACATGAAATATGTTTTCCAATAACTATTTACCTCTTGTGGTTTGAGTAGCTAATAAACAAGTAGTAATTTGAAACTATACTGTATTTTATTTAAAGGACACAAAATGCTTATAAAATAATTCGAGCCACTAACATTTTGATTTTCACATAATGTCACTAAATAGCGAAAATAATGAAAAAAATTGCTTGCTAGCATGAAAACGCTCACTGTGTAGTTGTGACGTCACTATTAAAGTAAAAATTGTTATTATTTGCGTTTCACTATCAGAATAAAATCGCGTAAAAAAATGAAGACTTCGCATTTCGTGATCGATTTAAAATCAATCTAAAGATTCAAATAATGTGCAATCGATCATATCTATCAAAAAAAATTTGAGGCTTAAAGCTAATTTTATTTAAATTTCTTCGCCTTAAATATCCATACAATTTCCACATCATGATAAGTTAAACAATGTTATCACTTATTACACTTAATTATTTCAAAAACAAGCAAATAGAGGAAACCAAGAAATTTATAAATTACCTACACCAATTTAAATATGTAATTTATGTATACTGCGAAGCATTACGCATTGTTGCAATTTAAGTTAACTCCCACAGGGCCGCATAAGACGTTCGGAAGACATTAATTCACCCAATGTTTGCGGGCTAACGTCTGCTCTAATTTACATACTCTGAAACGTATTAACTTACGTTACGAGTACAGAGTCGTATTTAGGAAAGACATTTTTGGTGCTTACACATACCAGTAAGCCTTAGACGAACCTAATGGGCTTAAGGGTCACATCTGCAACTGCCAATAGTTTAGTAATATTATATTACTTAAACGACCACGCCCACAGTTCTCCGCTTATCTGCTCTCGAATATTCAATGTCCGATTTGAATGTGACCAATCAAAGCGCAGCATATTGTCCCGCGCCTGTCAAGTATTTGAAGTTTCTTTTCATTGTCTTTTAAGCTGGGTCAGTCCATTTACAAAACGAACTTTTCTAAATTGACTTAAAGCCTGGGTGTTACTGGCCGCTTTTCCAGTTCGCTCTGAGGCATACAATAGTAGGTACAAGCGTAGTGTTTAGTTTGGGGTCACATAACGCGTGTAAGTGGCGGAAGTTTTATTATTACAAAACTAGGTGCTCAATGCTTTCTGGTCTGTGAGTGCCTATAAGACATCTTTTAAGACGTAAAAATTGGACGTGAACTTTTTAAACGAATTTGTATCTTATCTATCAATAAGTTGAGTTATGAAAGAGTTAAGAATATAAAACAAATCTTAATTATAATCGCCTTGTACCTTGTGACTGTGTTCGTACAGCTTGTTGCAATACCATAGCTTTTTATTAATGAAAAGTTTGTTACTAGTATATGTTTTGGTATAGTTATAGACTAGTATAGAGTGTTCTCTTATTCAGGGTATTGGTTATGGATTGCATCAAAGAGTACCTTATTTATATACGAAGCCTCTCTTACGTAAGGTATGGAGTCTTAGTCTTCTGTGATATGTTTTATTATGATACGAGTACTCGTATCATAATTATTATGTTACTTTCCGAGAACAAAAAACGTTTAATAATCCATGAATGATTCGGAGAAACGCTGTAGTAATTTTATTCCCTCTATTTATTGAGTTCGATGATCGTAAGTAAAATTATTTTGAAGTATTCTTTGTCACACTTTTTAAGGAATTGGTAAAGGTGATGGAGTAACGGACTTATCAACTGCTGGATCCCTTTTCGATATTTGTAAGTCCAAGTGCCTATTGAAAGATGTGGTGCTAAGGCTTACTAATTTTAAATCACCCTAATGCTTTGTCAAGCCGAATGACAAATGAATTCAACCTCAGTAAGATAGATATAATAAATTCCAACTAAGCAGAATCATCGTTAAAGACACTCGAGACTACATTATCACTTCGCAGTGTTGTTGTATATATATAGAAGGTATAGCCGTCATGTAAACGTCTATATGGCCAGAATAGGGTCAAATTATTCTTATAGCAACATTTCAGTGGCATAGTAGTATCGTATTATATTCGTGGTTAAGTACACATTCCAGTCGTAAGTATACTGGTCGTGGTACTCCTATACCTACCTAATTGTCTTTACACAAACACTTCTACTTACAAAATTGATAAATTATAATATATAATAGATACCTGTAATCTATTTGCTAGTTGGGATTTTTCTTTGTTTAATTTATTTTATTAAAAAGCGTGCCTAAATCTAAGGGCTCAATGAACGTAAGTATTCAATAAAAGTGATCGGCGTTAAAGCGATATTGTTACGGGAAGTGTTGCAGTTCACATCTTGTTAGATATTATAGGCAAGGCGAGAAATAACTAAGTTCGTCTCTGTTCACGTATCCTCAAATAATACTGTATCGCTATTAGTTTTGGTATAGTAATACTCGTATATAAACGTGACATACGATGTTGTATTAAATCTCAAACTATAATGTTTACTGTCAAAGCCATTTAGCCGAAAACTGATTTCGTAATGTTATTATGTGATTAGAGGTGGAGATGGTAGACTGGAGTACCTACATAATTTTGCAATCATAAGAACGTTGTGTTCCTTCATGCCACAACTAGGTATTATTCGCAATTTTCTCCACGTTCTACATCTCGATTCACACTTTCAAATTAGATGAGTAGCACCTAAGTTCAATGAAAAATTATAGATATAGGGGAAGAGGGGGTAATGAGAGTCAGTGGACAAAATAGTAGTCACACATTTACAAAAGTATACATCTAAGAGTCGCGTAAATGACCTCTCGGCTTAGCTCTTTACCCCTCGCCACCGTTGCGAAAGACTCGCGTCAGCAGCCGCTGCGCGGTTGGATGTGACGTGACAATCGTGGTTTGGTTATTGCACCTCACCGATGAAAATTTTCGTTGAAATAAAAAAAGCAGAACATAAAAATTCGGAAAATAACAACGAGATGTTACGAACAACATATTATGTAATTCATGTACCTTCATGTGGGCTGCGGATTCAAGTGGACAGCACTGTGTGAAATTAAGCCAAAGATTATGTCTGCAATATATTTTAAATTTTGATCGACTGATTACTCACACCTCGATACAATGGGAGTCGAATTTGTTTTTTTTAATTGATGTTATTTCCAAACTTGATTGCTAAAGTAATTAAATAATATGATGCCAATTGATAATTGAATAAGTAAATTTTGTTATTAGGAGGTTGCAATAAAAACTTTATTTTAAATTATCATTTATTTGAATTTCAAGCCAAGCGTCTATTACACCGTAATTAAATAGATTAATTTATGTAACAATAAACTATTCCACGAAATATGTTTAATAATAACTAACGCTATCCAATTTTATGTGTGGTTGAGTATTGACGAGTCAATCAGAATGTGTTTTCCCTCGTAGATACTACTTTATATAAGGAATAACTTGTAGGAAAGCAATTTATCTGATTCGAATTTCTATTTGAAGTTCGAAGATTATTAAATATTTTATATAATTTTTAATTTTGTTTATTAAAAACTAAGGCAAAAAAATTTAGATATTTAGATGGAGCCTTACATGCAAAGCGAGTGAAGATAATGAAGCTATGTTGCGTAGGGCAACAAATTGAAAGACGGTTGCAATTAAAATAAAAAAAAGCGCTAGTTTAGCTACTTGTCATAGGTGGGCACAGTTAATCCAAAAGTTAACTTCGTTAATCGTTAATTCGTTAATGGAAAAGTTAACTTCGATAATAGTTAAAGCGTAAAATTTTCGAAAATTTAATACATAGGTAAATATTAAGACAAAAATAAGTAGGTATATTAATTATTATAGGTAATGTAGAATGAATGAAATACACATTTATTTAGCTTTAAGATAGATAAAAATAATGTAGTTTGAATTTCTATCTATATCAGCTCTTGATGCACTCGTCTTTGGACACGGGCCTCCTCTCTTTCTTTACTTTCTTTCTTTTCACGCCTGTCTATCTCTCGCCACTTTCAGCCAGTTCATACCCGTCAGCTGTCAGATGCCATCCATCCATCTCCAAGATGGTCTACCTCTTCCGCGGGTGTTCGTACGGGGTCTCCACTCCAAAGTCTTTTTCGCCTATCAACTGCAGTCCATCTTGACAATACGCCCTGCCCATCTCTACATACGGCGCTCAATCTCCTCTATCACGTCTCTAACTTTTGTTTTCTGCCTGATCCACTCACTCCTTTTATGATGTATAAGTGTTATTCCGAGCATTAGTAGCTCCATCGAACTCTGTATAACTCTGATATTCTCAGCAGATGTTTCGGTGAGAGTTGCTGTTTCCATTCCATACGTGAAAACTGGCAGGACACACTGATTAAACACTTATGTTTTGGGTGTTGGGGAATATTTTTTGATCAGAGTATCGAGCTGCTTGCCCCAAATGGCGGCCATGCTTGTGCGATACTTCCGCCTCTCTTTCTTTCTGCTTCCGCCACTTGGTCTTCCATGCCAAGGTATCTTATTTATGGCCATGATCTCAGTTATGGTCCAAGTAAATATCGACGACGACAATGGTACGACAATTACAGCTGGTGATTATTCGCCTCTGGGATGTTCGTAATGATCTTAGTTTTTTACTTATTCATTTTTAATTCTATTATTGCCTGATTGACTCTGCAGGTCGCCGATCATAGTGAGCATATCTTCAACGCTACCTGCGACCAGTGCGATATCATCCGCAAACCGCAAGTTATTCAGTCTCTCTCCCTCGATAATAATGTCTATCACTCCAATAGAGTACTCGGAAGATGTTCTCGAGAGCTTCATCGAACAATTTTAGCGAAATTGTGTCGTCTTGGCGCATTCCTCACTCCAGTATGAACGACTCTGTTACTTTACGTAGACTGGCCGATGACGTCCCATGTTGCTGTAGATGTATCGGCACGTAGGATGTTTATGAGCTGGATGTACCTTTCCTTAATTCTGCAGCTACTAGAGCTTTCTCAATTATCCAAGCCTCCACCGAGTCAAACGCCTGCTCTCATATTCAACCAAGGTGATTTTGAATGTCCCCTTTCTTGTGGAGCAGGATTATCACTCCGTTGTGCCAAGGTTCAGGTACCTTACGGTTTAATATACAGTTTGTAAACAGCAGTGCTAGAGCTCTCCATAGCGCTTCTTATCCTAGCTCCAACATTTCTTGTACAATGTTATCTTGGTCCGGAAATCTCCTATTTTTAATTTGGGTTAGCAGTTAATGCGGAGCCAAATAAAAAACAAAAGAGATACAGCTAGTCTAGCTGTATCTCTTCTACACATCAGGAATGTCCTCAGAATCGACATTAGTAACAGGTGGCCTGCACCTCTCGCTCTGCGTTCTACTTGTACAGATGCTCTCTATTCGTGACAATATCGCCTTTTTCGTCGAATTACTGGAAAATCGCCTTTCTACCATTACATAATTCGGCACGCAGTATTCGTTTTCTGGTGTTCATTTCGATTGTCTATGAAATTCTGTCTTCCTGGTATTGCTGCAAATCCTCTTTCAGCTTTTGATGAATATCATTAAGTAGATAGTACTCCGGAGTATCGGTCTGATTAGTGCTTGAAATTTATATCGGCAGGTGTCACTCTATTTAATGCTTCGATAATTACTTTTGTAAGGTGCTATAATTTAAGTCGCTAATTGGCAGAGATCTCATATGTTCGAAGTCTTGCAGATGATTTGCGACGTACGAATTGTATATCTCCGTATTCAGTCTGATAATATAAGGAATAAAGTTATATGAATAAATAACTATTATCGATAATAATTTTGCATTAGGTACATGTTGCCTTCCATAAACATTCTCAAGAACACCACAACTCTAGTGTTCCTGCTCACACCCACGCAATGCCTAGCATAAATAACAGTTTTAAATGCATCACATTCCCACGCGCACTTCGCATAATATATCTTTGACTTTCGACTCGCTGAACGTACGAGTGTGGCATGGCGCGTAATTTAAACAAAAAAAATAACAACGTGTCAACAAAGAATCGATGTAACGGACCCAAGTTAACGGAAGTTCAGTTTAACAGAAGTTTACAAGAGCGTTAACATTTTTTGAAGTTAAAATAATCCGTTAAGCAAATTGTTAACTTCGTTAATTGCCTAACGATTAACGGATTAAAGAGTTAATGCCCAACTTTACTACTTGTGTATGTCGGTGGAAATAATAAAAGACACTCATTTGACTATACTATGGCAAAGCGCGACTTCCGGTTTGGAAGGGATAACGCGCTAACGGAAAGTCAGGGCTGGCACTAAGAGTCTGTTAGACTACGGCGGCCGGTGCGATAGCATTTCTCTGACGGATCGTTTGCCATTATTAAATTTCCAATTACCTACGTAATAATTGTTAGAAAGAGTTTTCTGTCGTTTGCACATTAACTTTGTCTTAACGTTGTATTTTATGGAGTAGTTCGCCTCTTGTAAGATTAGGTACCTATTTCTCATGGCTGAGTCGCAAAAGGACGAATTACCCCGTGTCTTTCCCGACATGTATATAAGTAAGAACTTATAATCATTGTTGCCTCCAGATATTGAAATATAGTATGAATGGTATGATATGTGATGGTACAGTCGTAAACTGCCTATTTTACGCTGACAATGATTATAGCACCATCAGAAGCAGAGTTACAGACACTAGTCACGTGCATGAAAGAAGAATGTGAAGTGAAAGGACTGAATATGAATGTGAACAAAACTACGGTTCTGGTGTTAGAAAGGGAAGCAGTACAGATGAAATGTGAGAATTGGGTACATGGAAATGTCTAGAACAAGTGATTAAAATTGTGTATCTGTGGAGTGCGTTTTCGGAGTATGGTTGGATGTGGAGAGATAGTTAGCAGCTGGCAATAAAGTGAACGGTGTTCTTTCCGCATTAGTAGGCAGTGTGAATATATCTAACACCGTCAAAATGTCCATCCACAATGCGATGTTGGTGTTAACTTTATTGTATGGCCGGATATGCCTGAAATCGAGTGAAAGTAAGATAAATGCAGTAGAAATGCGATTTCTTACAAATATGTACGGTGCACCCTTGCAGACAGGATAAGCATTGAAGAGATACGTAGAATGTCAGGGTTGCATGACAGTGTTATTGTAAAAATGAAGAAAGAAATGAAGAATAACGGTTCGGGCATATAGAACGTATGAGCGATGAAAGACTGGCGAAGAAAATCTGCAGAGTGAAAGCGAGTGGTAAAAGCAGACAAGAAAGACCAAGGCCGACTTATGAAGATCAAATACCCAGAGTGTTAGCCGACGAAAATGTCAAAAGGATTCGCATGCCTAGACGAAAATGTGTGAGGAGAATGATGAGATTTGAGGAAGCGAAAGAAGTATGGGAGGACCGCGAAGCTTCGCACTCCAATCGCTCTGACTACCCCGTTAGGGATACAGCGTGAAGATATGTATGTATGTATGTACGTACACATAAGTAAATTATACTTAGGTTAGGTTTGTTTATAGTGCTGGTAAGCGATTTAGTGAAGATTCGAGCTTCGAAGACCATAAAAGGAGTGGCTGATCTCGTACAGTTAGGACACCACCAGTCATCAAAACAATGCAGACGTAAATCCAACGAAATCCTGTCCGCAAGTAAAAATCGATAGTCCTTCAGTTGGGGTTAAGCAAAACTACGGTCAAAAGTGTGCTAAATGAAAACCTGGGAGCTTATCGACAAAAACAAGGCATTTTCTTAATGAACGTCTGAAATAATGAAAGCTCTAGAGACCTTGGGCTTTGTACGCGGGGTATAATTCCGCGAAATCCTTTTTCAGATAAAAAAATGTTTAACGAGAAACAAAATGATAAAGTATATTACCACAATGGTAAAGAAGTTATCCCATTGTGGGAGCCAAGTTTGGCTTGGAGTCTCATATTCAAGCCTAACTGAGGTGATTTTCTAAGAAAAGATATGAAAGCTATTATAGTGCTGCTGTGTATCAAAATACCGTCCTTACTAACGTTGCGGAACCTCTTTGCGGAACGTGCGGCACCAAGCACGCAAAACTGGCTGATCGCCCTTAGAATCCACTTCATCAGGCACGACAAATAGTGAAATAGTCCTCCTCAAGCCTAAATTTAAACCCATTAGATTACAAAATATGGCATCATCAGCATGAGGAGAATGCCTGCGCTAAATCTCACCAGAATTTGGAATCTTTTATCCCTGATTAAGGCAGTATCTAATACCACATAGACATGAGTGTTTTGCGTGCTGCGATCGACTACTGGCCTCGGAGGTTGAGGGTCTATATTTGCTACACAGACACACACACACGCGCACACACACACACACACTTTCGCTATCGCACTGTACATTTTCTTTGTCAGTCTATCATCACTCATTCTTTCTATGTGGTTGAACCATATAAGCATTCCATTCTTCATTTTTACAATAACACTATCGTGCAACCCTGTCATATGCCGTATTAGTCCATTGAAATGTTACATTTTTTTGGGCTAAAATTACATTTGTCAGAGGACGCAATTTTATTTTTTAGATATCAAAAAGGGGTTAGTGTGAAGTTAAATTAAAATTTGTGGGGTCGCAACCCTTGTCCCATGGCCGCCATCTTGGAAAAAGGGGTGCAAGTGGTTTCCATGGTTTATCTCACGAAATATAGGTCTCACAAAAATATTTTTTAAACATTTTTTGTCGAAAATATAATTTTCTATAACTTTGGTTCAGTAAATTTTTGTCGTTGAACCAAAAATAACAAAGTTATAAGGGAAAATCTATGAAAATTTTGGAAAAAAAATTCTATTGGTCGCTGTAACTTTTCTAATCATTTTACGAAAAAATTATACTAGATTATTTTTATAGAGGGGTTCTTAAGGAATAACTTTCATTAAACACTTTTTTTATTTTATTCATTAGTTAACGTTTTACAGTGCTGCGAAAGGAATAGTATTTTCCAGTATTCAGAACTATACATAGATATTGATGATTAACCATAATTTTCAATCATTTTTTGTTCATTATAATATTTTTATTTATTAATTATGCAACATTATTATTTATTTATTATTGACACTCTACCACAAAACTTTGAAATTATTGATTTTTAAAATACGTGTATTCCCAATAGGCTTAATCCACGGTCATTTTCTAAATGACATAATTACTCTGCCCTCGCTTTTTTTGATGGACCAGGCTGAGGCTCAGGATCTTGTATATGAAAGCCAACATTGTATACATTTATAGGATCTTGTTGACCTTGTATAGGATCTTGTTGACCTTCTATATGAAATACTTGAGGGATAACCGGAGATGGAAGTGGCGTCATTGTCGGTGGTTCTTCTTCAAAATTATTTTCCTCAATTAATTTTGAAATTTACATTATGTTTTAGGTTATGGACAATGATGTTATTTGCATTATAACATCATTGGTTATGGGTTACTGAATAATAATATCGTCGGTTTAAAGGTAAAACTCATTAATTCCTAGTTACCATTAGTAGAGTTAAGCTACTTTAAATGTGATAATTTGCATAGTGCTCATTTTTCCGAAGTACAAATAAAATAAAAAAAAAAGCGAAACAAGTATGTAAGGATCGTAGCAAGTGGAAAGAAGTGGTCTCTGCCTACCCCTACGGGAAAGAGGCGTGATTTTATGTATGTATGTACAATTAAAATGAGCTATAATGAGCTAAATTTTATTTCTTGAATAATATGTTTTTCTAACGAAAATTTTACCCTGACAACTGTGCTACATGAAAAAACTAAATTTTAGTAAAAATGTAACATAATGAATTTTACCTTTAAATCGACGATATTATATATATGTTATATTTACTATTACATATGTAATGGATTTGTCTAGTTCTCATAGATAAATATGAATTGGGTTGTCACAGCCTGCAGTTACAAAAATACAAATGTGAATTTTATTACCCACCAATAACTGTATTTTATATGTTAATACTTAAAGTTTCTATCTGAAATTTCAAATAACAGATTAAGATGCCTATTCGATTAAAATTCTAAGATGGTATGATCGGTTTTTTGCTACAGGAAAGTAATTTATTTCCTCTAATGCTTCCCTAGTCCTTGTGAAATAACTTATGGTGTTAGGTTAGTAACGAATTAATTTGTGCTATGGTATTAAAGTCGCTTAGTTTGGGGCTATAAAATTGACGCGCATATTTAAAAAAAAACGTTATTTTAACGACAGAAAGAAAATTTTAGTCGTTATCTATAGTACAAACTCAGAACTTAGTTTGGAACCATGAGTTAGTTTGTTCCTAAAAGAAAGTAAGTAGTTGTTAATTTTAACAATAAAAAGAACCTTTAATTTTTTTTTATTTTTACTCAGAAACAAGTTTCTCAGTGGGGTGGGTTGTCTGCTCAATTACTGTTAAGTCTTAATTGTATTAGAATATGCTCGAGACTCCGGATTTGAATTTCAATCGAGTTTCCTAAACCGGTGTCAGTGGATGGAATTGTTAATTTTATTAGACTCGGTCCGAAGGCTTTCTGATGTAAATTTTACGTCGATCTCATTATAATATCGCATTTTTCATGAAGGTGTTACTTTTAGTAAGCTGTTTTTTAAATTATTCCTTGTATTTTATTTAATATCATACCCAAATCAGAAAATAGAATCATTTAAAGAATTACTTTCGTGTCTTTCTGTCGCTGGTGTTTTTTATTTTTCGAAGATAATTTCACATTAATTATTTTATTAAAAAGTAGTTAGTTACTCAGTTACGGATATGAACTTTTAAAGTTCCAGTATTTCGGGTGATTTTTTTTTTAATTTCACCATTAACAGATTATGTCAAATATTATATAAGTTCGATAAAATTACATATATTTTACTTTGTTACATGTGCTTAAAGTTCTTTTACGGAGTAGAGATATATATAGATTTAAATATTTAATACATATTATACGAGTGATAACTGTGTCGTTGGATACATGCATACGTACATCCACATCCCCGCGCTGTATCTCTAAAAACTCTAAAAAACTTAAATTAATAATTTAAAAATCTCCAGAAAGTAAAAAAATATTATGTACCTCATAGGCCTTTAAATCTGTGATAAGTTTCAATCGTCGTCACGTCGGGGTTAGGGTTTCTGATTTCTCGACTTATTTTTTTTCCCGGAGCTCGAGAATTCTCGACTAAGAATTCCCGGGGATTCTCGAATATTCGAGAAATATTTAAATTAAAAACAATATAGAACATTTTTAATTAAATGCAAAATAAAACTACGCTTATTATGCAATAATCATCAATATTTATTAATTCTTTAGTCTTGTGAGTAACAAGTAATAACACATATTTTTAAAGAAAATAACTAAATTTGAGTATATTTTTAACCGACTTCAAAAAAAGGAGGAGGTTCTCAATTCGTCTGTATGTTTTTTTTTAAATTTTTTTTTGTGTTTGTTACCTCATAATCATAACTCCGTCATTTATAAACCATACTACTTCAGACTACTTCACTTCAGAGGTACTTCAGAGGTGGTCCCATTTAAATTTCACCGATATTGGAGCTTGGACTTCGAAGATACACTAAACAACTCGACCTGGTTATAATCTTTACTTATATTGATGATTCTCTTGTACATCGTTGCGCTCCGGAATTAGAAACAAGTTAATTGCAGACCTGCCCTAGATATTTATTTAGGTCAAGACCAAAAGGGAGAAATAAACAATTTTAATTAAAAAAAATTAAACCACCTTCAAAAAAAACACTGAAAAGTATAAAATAACTATCCTTTACTAATCAAAACTCAAGTACAATTAAAATAACTTTATAAATACGATACACATACCTATATAATTAAATTTGACTGTTATTGAAGTCGGTGCCAAATCAATGTGCAACAACAGAAAATCTAGTTTGGTAGGCTTGGCGACCAGAAACCCTAGTCGGGTCACAGCTAAGTTTACTTGTATTTAAATTTCATACATAGTTTACCATTTTTAGTTGTATTCTCTTCTTATTACTTTATTTACTTAGTAATCCCCCGACGTGACGACGCTTGGATATATTATACTACTATTTATATTGAAACTTATCACAAATTTAAAGGCCTATGAGGTACATATTATTTTTTTCCTTTTTGGAGGTTTTTTTTGTGTTGGGTTTTTAAAATTTTTAATTTAAGTTTTATTTCATGCTTTTTAAACACTACGATCTACACTCTATCCTCACATTCACGCAAATACTTTCCGGGACGATACACGAAATTGCGACACGAGATCGTGCCTCGCCGAAATCTGAGTATTCTGACAATAGTTGTCTGATCCATCATCAGACCCTTATCACCATCTATCTATCTTTCTATAACCTATTCATAGAGGCGATTTCAATGAGCCTTAACACGATATCTCTACTGTAAGTGGGGAGGAGTTGGATATCCTGCTGACTTCAGATGATGCTGCAGCATCTGGTCAAGGTTACTATGTTATTGTACCATTATTGAAGTCACAGTATACTAAATTTCGCATCGATTAGACTAATAGAAGATGTTCGTGTCCCTTTAAAAACTAAGAAAAAGCTGATATTCTTCGAACGGCTGAACCGATTTTGATAAAACATGTCTAAGAACTACCGCTAGAAAACCTGCTTACAAACAAAAAAAAAACCGCATCATAATCGGTGCATTTGTATAGGAGCTACGATGCCACAGACAGACCCGCAAACACACAGACACGTCAAACTTATAACACCCCTTCTTTTGCGTCGGGGGTTAAAAAGTAGTCAAAGAGAACGGAGCGTCAGGTATCACGGTCCTTAAATACTTCTTTCGCCTCCTTAAATCTTATCATTCTTTTTGGACACTTGCTGAGGCTTGCGGGTGCTTTGGACATTTCCGTCAGCTAACACTCTGGCTATTTGATCCTCTTATGCAAGCATTTTTCTTCTTGGAATTCTTTTACCACTTACTTTCGCTCTGTAAATTTTCTTAGTCAATCTTTCGTCACACATTCTTTTTGTGTGCCCAATAAGATACATACTGCAATATAAAGAATACACATTGTTGTTTATTTTGAACAATGGATATGGGTGAGTCTTTGATTTGAATGAATCATTTGCATATAAAAAGGGATCTTTAAACATCTTTTTAGTATGTGTACAGTGTTATATAAATAAGTACTATGTTAAAACCGCAAAATTACTAGGCATGTATAATCACGTCGGAGTCTGCTGGCAATGAACCAAAACGTTCTTACTTGCATAATGTGGATTAATATCAAGTGCGAGATCGCTAAAGCGGAACCTTAACGTCTGAGCTCTAAGCAATTTGCGAGAAAGTGATGCGCTCGATCCACCTTCAGTTTATTCTCGTCTAGTACTAATCTTACACAACAGTTTGATATTTTCATTGCTTTAGAATAGAATTACCTATCTTATTAGGCTAGATGACTGTATTTTATACATTATAAGTATTAAAATAATTAAAAAATTTGAATACGATTGATAAAAAAAACTAATTGGCATTCATTGAAAGAAACTAAGTTATTGGGTTTTAGTGTGGCTTGCACCAACTATTTGAACTCGATTTAAGGATTTGACATCTCGCTTGCACCAACTATTAAATAATAGCGAGATAATATCCCTTAGCCTTAGATAACCCTTAGCGTTACGTAACTGTGACGTCACAAAGTCGCAATAACATTGCACAGCGCTAGGGTGACAGAGACGGAAAAGTTTAGGGCGACGCATTGGAAATTTTTACTGCAGGGATCTTAATTTTTCTAAGTGGCTACAAAACGTATGAAAGTGATATTTGGTAACTTGATTCTTCATTTCATTGACTTTATTTTGATAGTTGCGATACACGATTGGTTAACTTTTGTAACACAAAAAAAACATCAAAGAAACCTCTTTTAAAACCGAGATTTACATTTTTAGGAATAACAGGACCGATTTATGTTTCTCAATTTTCTGTATAGATTTAATCTAAATAATGACATATTCTTCAAAATGACAGTTGGATTTTTTAAAATTAATTATAGTTTTTAAAATAAACCAAAATAACTACTTTTTCGTATTTTTCGTAAGCTAGTGCACGCACTTTTGCATAGGCCAGAAGGTCTATTTTGGATTAAATTTTTATTTATCAATGCGTCGCCTTAAAAGCGAATAACTCTTATGTTTTTCATTGTATTTCGAATATTTTATCATAGTTTTGTTTATGGTTACTAAACCTATCTTTTAATTAGGTCATTGAGAAATAGTAATCTAGCTTAATACCTCTTTTTATTTACAGTGCGAGAAGACATCAATTCCTTAGTTTTTTCTTCTACTGTAACTTTCGAAGTACATATAGTGCCAAGGTATGTTTGGTTGTGCTTCGATGCTCTATCCACCCGGAACAAGAAACGGCGTCGTGTATCTAATTAGGCAGAGGCAGAGGAGGACCTTAAGGTTGTACTGCCTCTGACAGACAAAGATAGCGTTGGCATTACAATACCCAGACAACATTTAAGATTGCTACATGCTTGATTTTCTTTGATAGTAAAATTGCTAAGTAAAATATGACGCGGCAAGTTTTTAACATATAACGTTTAAAAACAGCTATGTCAAATAAGATATCAAAGTTTTATATGAAATTACTCCAGTCTTATTATTTTTAGTACGTATCAAATTTTTGTTTATATGATATTTTTTTAAACACTTTTGTGTATTTGCCAAACAATTGCCTCCAAATACGACGACGGAGTGTACCTTGAATAACTTCGGTAGAAAACATTCTATTATGTCAATGATGTAATCTTTGTCGAGTGGTAATTTGAAAAAACTTGACGCACGTTTGGTTCAAGTTTAAATGCTATCTAGGTGGTATTCTGTCAGATTTGTTTAGGTAAGGAATTTTATAATTGGATTTTTCTGGATATTTTATGAAAATAAATACCTAAATGAGATGACCATCTATTTTTTGTACTGGTCAGATAGTTTGGTAAAACATTTTTTTTAATTTATTTAGGTACTGACCTTAGAACTGAAAGAGGTAGATAGAGGAAGCGAAAGAGGTGTGTAAGGACCGCGACTCCTGGTGCTCCGTCCTCTCTGACTACCCCGTTGGGGATACAGCGTGAAGGTAGATAATAAGTATTTATAAATCTACAATGAGCACAATTTACTATTTTGAGGTTTTTTCGATTATTATTAGTTTCGAGTTCAATCTCAACAATTTTAAATAATACTAATCGAATAAACCTCAAAGAATAGTAAAATTGTCCCTTAGACAACTTAAAATACTTTGTCTCCTGGACAACCACTAAAGTAGCGAAAAATATCGAAACACTGTTAAAAATGAATTTAATATATAATGGGATATATAGTAGCTGTATGATAAATACAATATTTGTGTGACAATGAATTTAAGGACAGCAGCGAGACAAAAAATAGTCGATTTACCCCCATATTTATAATAAGTAATTCAAATAACTGCGGAAAATATCGCAGCAATGCACTAAACGCATTTACATTTAAGTATCTTATATATAGTAAATAGCTAATTTAATGAAATTATTTGGACACGTAGAGGAAGTACTACGACCTAATATGTACCTACAATATTATAATAAGTAACATCAATGCAATGTCACCAAAATACTGTGAAACTGTTTTGCTCACAAAATGCATAGCTTCGAGTATTTTGGTCTTTACCCAAGAGAACTAGAATCAATAGATTGTACGACAGACGTTTCCACGTGTTGAAAGGTATTAGATAATATAATACAAAAGCTTTCAAGAGAATAGCGCTACGGCGCCTGAAGTATCAATTCAGCTTGTAACATGACTACCTCTCGGATGTTCTACAGTGCTGATGGGTGTATTGGAAAATTGCGCTTGGATCGTACGATGGAGTGTAGTGGTGCTGATTTTTATTTGAACTTTATGAAGAGTTTGATTATGTGTTACGATTTTTACGCGTTTATCTTTATAAATATAGGACTTTATTAATACAATTTTTCGTATGATATGTAAATATAATTTATGAAGATACTTACAAATGAATGTGCAAAAGAGGATCTTGTCTTCCGTTGTGGCGCAGATTAATTGCATAGTTACTAGCGAAAGTATGGAAAGATTAGAAAGAAAAAAGGTAAGGGGCTGTGTATCTTCTCATGCGGGTCCTAAAAGTCATTAAATATAGAGACATTACAAGGAACGAAGGAACTTATGTACTTGATATTTCATGCCGGACTGCTTTCCGCGAGCTGCGACGTTCAGTACGATTATTCTGCGTACAGGTAGATTTAGTACTTACTACTCTTGCCATTCCAGGTTCTACAAGAAGACTAGCAAAGGAGACTTGAGGAGGATCTTGGCATACCAAGATGTTTCGCCCGGTAAGCTGCCACTTTAGTAAAACGTGGACGAAAGTTTCCTTTGCCTCTGAATACCACCTACAAAGAGGACTGTTAATAACACTAATACAAGGAACTTGTACAAATAAACGGTGAGCTAGCTCTATAATCTGTGTCTTCTACTCCAAAGGGGAAATTACGTGGAATGGGAACGTTAGGTTGCCCGTAGGTCTGTATGTACTTAATACTACTTATTAATGTAAGTAATCTGTAATTTACTTATTATTATCTACATTATTATAAATTCTATCGCAGGCAGAAAACAAACTCTTCTCTACTTTTATAGAGGAGGTTAAATTTCGGACTACATTACGTGCAAGGTATAACCTGCTTGAAAGATGCATTCATTTGAATAACAAAAAATATTTATGGAGTGAGGTATACCTCCTTTCGCACTTCTTATATCGTTAAAATCAATTTTAAATTTTTCGTTAAGGTTCACATAAATAACATAACATAACATAACTTCACGCTGTATCCCCAACGGGGTAGTCAGAGAGGACGGAGCGCCAGGAATCGTGGTCCTTACACACCTTCACATAAATAATTGTTATAAATCTGAAAATCGCAAACGAGAATTAAACACAAGAATGAAAACTTCAATCCGCTATCTATTCCGCTAAATATTCTATTAAATATCCGCTATATATTCTATTCGATTTACGCAGCCATTTGTGAAAAAGCGGGTTTCTTTATACATAGAAAATACATACACATACCCCATAGACGCAAAAAAATTTGCATTTCGTAATCAGTACGAGCGAAGCCGGAGCAGAACACTTGTACATTTATAAAAAAGGTTCACATAATAAATTAATTTATATTGTTGGTACATACATACATACGTACATATCTTCACGCTGTATCCCTAACGAGGTAGTCAGACAGGACGGAGCGCCAAGCTTCGCAGTATCACATACTTCTCTTGCTTCCTCAAATCTCATCATTCTCCTCATATATTTTCGCCTAGGTAATGCGAATGCTTTTGACATTTCCGTCAGCTAACACTCTGGCTATTGAATCTTCTTAAGTCAGACTTGGTCTTCCTTGGCTTCTTTTACCACTCGCTTTTGCTCTGTAGATTTTCTTCGTTAGCCTTTCATCACTCATTCTTTCCATGTGCCCGAACCATCTAAGCATTCCTTTCTTCATTTTTACAATAACACTGTCATACAACTCTGTCATACTGCGTATCTTTTCATTGCTTAAATATAAAAATTGTAAAGTGGCTACATAAATATAAAAATATGTTTGTAGTTTCACTTTCAACTAAAATGCGACTGAAGTGTTTCGTAGAAGAATATGTACTTAAATGTTTTAAGGGTGTTTTATACGAATTTCCCTTAAATATAACAGGTATGTTAAACGGCGTCGTTACAGCACAAAAAGATGTTTTCCAAATCGCTGACTCGCCAAAGTTGGAATCGAAAGAATGTGACCGTCTTGAGATATTTTATCACGAACAGGGAACTGAGGGATGCCTCTGTTTGTAAAACAAACGTGCAGCGGTATAACAAAGCTATGTAGAAAACGAACTCAGGATCCGGTTTAACCCTTCCGCCGTGGGCCATAATTATTTTTACAACCCTTAAAAACATAGGAAAAAGTTTTCTTCCAAAAAAAAGGAAATGATAGAATGTGCCAGTTACTTGTCTTCCTGCGAATGGGAAAGATTTAAAAAGTCATTCCAGAAATTTTCACTTTAAAAAAATTTGCCATTGGATTCAACTATTTACAATAACTAACGATATCTGTCAATATTACAACTTTATTCTTTCGGTGTGTTAGAGGCGCAAGCGCAACAAAATTACATGTTGGCGCTTTGATTACTTGAAAGTAGACGAACAATAGCTTGCTTCGATTATGTCTTACTCTATTTTTTTTTGGTGTTGACATAATGATACACAACATATTGGTGTGTCAGTTTTAGAACCATCTTTGTGTGTATATACGTTACATTTCTAATGTCCACAATAATGCTCTAGTAGAGTAGATAAGTATCATTAATGACCTTTCAAGTAATCAAAGCAAAAATCAAAGTATTTTGCTGCGCTTACGCCTCTATCACACCGAAAGAATTAAGTCGTAATATTTTCAGATATAATTTATTATTGTAAATAGTTGAATTTTTAAAGGGAAAATTTCTCGAATTATATTTAAAATCTTTCTCATATAATTATAACCCACACAAGTATATCCCACATACGTATATAACTTATATAATTATATAAACAAGTCAATTGATCGAGTTGTATTAGGGTCCTTGGGTGATACGGAAACTAACATTTGTGTTTCAATAAATAATACATACGTATTCCAAGATTAATACAGTTAACTTTGTTCCTAAGAGTACATTTTTAATGATTTGAATTCCGTTTGCGTTTACTGCTTTTTCTCCTACCCTTTGCCGTTTTGAGCATTCTGCGTGCCCCCTCGACCGTCTTCCTAGATCAGATCCTGAAGGAAAGCGGTTTTGTTATAGGAAATACAAAAGTACACAAAACAAGCGTATAATATATACGCGACAAGCATTACAAAAGATACTCAATAGTTATATTATCAACAAAATTCGGGGTTTTGCTCATGCGAATATAAATAAATATATTTAATAAATGCACAATAATACATCGCAAATTAGAGCATTGTCTGTGCTATGAGAGCCAGATAATGACAACAACTGTCAGTCTCTCACGCCCAGACCCGAGACAATCTAAAAAAGTTCATTTCCTAAATTGACCCGGTCGGGAATAAAACCTAGAACCTTCCGTGCTTAGACACAACACCCAAATCACTGCGTCAACTAGGTCGTCGAATATTGTAATTTTGTTCTTAATTTTTGAGTTCCATTCTTTAAGATAAAGGTATTTCAAGGTAATGAACAAGTTGAGAGTGAGGCTGTGGGGCAGTGGCAAGGAGATGAGGTTAGATTTGTAAAAAAATTGTGAGCTACTATCATTTTAGAGAAAATGGTGAACTTAATAAATAACATAATTGGTTAATTCAATAGTATTCAGATCACATTTCCAAAAAAATCGTAGGTCTATATTTATCGCTCAAAGAAACGAAAACCTCAAAAGGAAACCTTATTTTCGGACATTAAATTAAATATTTCGGTACATATCTTAACGTTAATATTTACAAACTTAAAACTAAACGTTATCTTGAATAACAGATTTCCTCACAGTTGTCGCTTAGAAACCTATCATTGCTTAGGGTATATACAAAGTTATTGTGAAAGGGGTTATAAATACACCGGAGCCCCAACGTGTCACTGTTGACTGTTATATTGCAGATGTACTAATTACGGGATACATATGTTTATTTTGTTTTCCATACAAATAAAAAAAATTCATTTAATGAAAAAAATGTACAACCCTATCATTATGAAGGATATTCCAAATGTTTGCTAGCGACGGGAAAACGCTGATATTAGGGTTGCCTCATGTTTATTTTTGTTTAAACTGAGGTTTTACACTAGAACTATTGACTTTTGGCGTGGTTGTAGAACGCAAGTTTTTCGTTGTCATGGGTACTTTTATACCCTTCCGTATTTACCCGTCGTTTCGAAATAACCTTGTGTATTTTATTTATAATTTAATACAGTTTTTTGGAAGTTCTGGTCAATGAAGTATTCAATTAAATATTTTTTCTATGCAAATGTTTTTTCTGAGTTTACAGTTTCAGTCGAAGTGTCGATTTTTATCATGTATGTGGTATCTCAAACGTATCTGTCTGTCTGTCACAGTCGATTTTCTCAGACACTTTATGAACAAAGTTTAAATTTAGCGTAGTGGTACACTTTGATATCTAGATATTTTGCGCTAGTTAATATTCAAAAATATTACTACATAAAAAAAAATATACTAAAAGGTAGTCATTTACCTACCACACGCTACAGTATCACAGTATGACACGTCTGTACAACTATTATAAATTTTTTGGAATTAATATCTCGGGGCACGGCAGTAATGCCGCCGAGTCCAGCAAAAGGAAACAAACAAAAACACAGCCGTATCACAATCATACGGTAACATTAGAACATAAGAATATTCTACTATCTATTTATTTAAAATAATCTTTGTTAAAAACGGCGCTAGCAGGCCTAATTTACGGAAACAAACCAAAGCACAGCCGTACCTACCTATGAAGTTGCCGTTCTACAATACTGGCCATTTGAAATGTAATTTGTGTGTGGCTGGCAATAAATTCAAAATTCAAATGAATTTTATTTTAAAAATATGGAATTTTATTTTCAAATTCAGTCATTAGTTTACTGATTAGTGTTTTGTTTTCATCACATTTGTATCTTTTTCATCAGTATGGACACGACAAAAATACGAGTAATTACGGAATAGGAGTTCTGTCGTGGTAGCAATGCGGCACAAACGGCTCGCAACATTAACGACGTGTACGGAGTGAACACTACAAACGAATGCACGACCCGTTATTGGTTTGAACGCCTCCAACATGGAAATTTCGATCTGAAAAATGAACATCGTGGTCGCCGTAAAACTATTGAAGTAAACAACCACTAATTAAAGGCGATAGTGGAAGCTGGCGTTAGTCAATCTACTGCTGAGTTAGCAGCAGCTTTCGATGTCAGCATCAAAACAATATTGGTCCATTCGCGTCAAATTGGCAAGGCAAAAAAGCTTGATAAGTGGGTGAACATGAATGAAATGAACGATAAGCATGAAATGAACGACCGCCAGCGAGACGAACGCGTTGAGGTATGCTTGGGTTGCTTAATAGACACAGAAACTAAGGAATTTTGAACTGCATTGTCACTTGCGATAAAAAATGTATTCTTTTTGACAATCGTAAGCGGTCATCATGTTGGTTAGACCCTGGTTCAGCTCCTAGGCAATGCTCCAAACGAAAACTTACCCCTAGAAAAGTGATAGTTACTGTTTGGTGCCGGTGTAATTCATCACAGCTTCTTATCAAATGGCGCGAACATTACTGTGGATGTGTACTGTGAGGAACTGGACACGATGATCCATCATTGAAGCTCGCAAATCTCCGGCCAGCCTTGGTTAATCGCTCGTCCCCGCTGCTCCTGCATGACAACGCTCGACCTCACACGGCACAACAGACGGTCTCTAAGCTACAAGAGCTAGGGTTGAAACTTATGCGTCATCGACCATACTCACCAAACCTTGCGCTGGTAGACGTCTACTTTTTCCAAAATTGAGTCAACTTCTTGGCAGGAAAAAAGTCCTATACTCGAGAGACAGTACAAAATGCCTTTGAAGAGTTTGTTGCCTCCCATACACCTAACTTTCAAAAAGGGCATTGAAAAATTACCACTGCACTGGCAGAGATGCATCGATAGCATGGGTATACACCCATGCGATTTGATTAATAGAAGTAAAAAAAACATATAAAAACATACTTTAACTTTTTGTATACTAAATGGCAATTTCATAGGTAAAGACCTAAATTAGATGGGTAGATGTTATTATGTTGCATTGTGATTGCTAAGTCATTATTTTAATTTATTATAGAAATAAAGATATCTAATATTGATAGTCTCTCACTCACTCTCGCTATAAACGTTGGTAGGTAACTAATTAGGGAACGATTTACGACAAAGTTAAACAGGTGCTTTCGTAGATACTAACTAAAATAACTGATTGGGTTTTACATAAGACATCACAACTTTTTGCGGTGGAAGAACTGCGTTGCGAGACACATTTTTGTATATTTTGTTTCTGATGAGATTTGTTTATATATCCCTATGTACTAAGCTATTACGACAGAAAATCAAACTATAACAAAGTCATAACTCTTACGTTATCCTAACAATAAGAGGCAATTGCACAGAATACTATTTAATATGTGTAGATATTTGCAATGAGTATTTTGTAATGATATCAAATTTCATACCGCTACATATTAATTAAATATTCTATTCAAATTAATATACAAAGCACAGATATGAAATGTCGTCGTGAAAGCACTTTATTATAAACAATATTTGTTTAGGCTGCGAACACATGTATCTATATATGGGGCGGGCATCACAGATTTGCATATTGGTAGCGCAAGCTGTCTTAATTTCGCCTAATATGTGTGGGAGGGTGTTATTGTATGGGGGTGTGTCGCTGTGTCGCCCACATGTCGCTGTTACAATGCAATTTATTGTTCCAATCTGTACTGGCAAACTTACAATTTAGTCGCAAATAGACATACTAAATATGACTGTAGAGTGTAGAATATGAATTTGAAATTGAGACAAAATAAAGGCGTCTGATATGGTATGGTAATATGAGGCTTCTTTGTTGTTTGCAGATAATTGTGACAGAAACGTACGAATGGTCTATTTTTATTTATTTATTTAATATCATCTTTTTTTAATAACAAAAACTGTACAGACAGACAGACCTTTATGGTTATTCTGTTTGCCAAATAAAATTACACTGAATACAATAAACATCATACATTTCCAAATATGGTATTAAATTATTATTGTACATTCAACTGCAGATAAACGGCGATAAAAATAAGCGGCGGTATTTTAATATTCATTCACATATAAGTACATATATGTATATAAATATAATATTCCAAATAGAATTGACCAAATAGGTGATAAACTTATTTAATATATAGACATAACAATTTGAGGTCTCTGGCTACCCCGTTAGGGATACGGCCTGAAGATATGTACGCATGTAGTATGTGCATATAACAATTAAATGCTGCTTGTTTGAAAGGGCATCACTTGGGAACGGCTGGACCGATTTGGCAAATTACTTTTTTAAATGTTCCCTATAGATCTAAAAAAATTTAGAAAAGTTACCTGAAAAATTGGAAAATTCGGGAAAAAAGTACTTTTTCTATGGGATTTTTGTATGCACTCAAGACCATAACTCATAACTCCCGAATAGTCATATAATACTTATTGAGGTACAGCGAAATGTGGACGAGCACAGCTAGTTCAAAAATAATTTTATTTCATTAAATTCAAGCCAACACAGTTAAGCATACTCTTCGGTATATATTACATTAAATGACATGTGGATAAACAGTATTTTCATAAATTAACAAATTTTGAATAAATATATCTAGCAAAGTATACAAAAATCTCACTTTTTAATGCCGTTAGTCCAATAAATTATTTTCCTTTTATTATATTCACGCATAGTTCGAAGTTGAGTAACATTTACAATATTCTACTCAATTTTCTTTCATAATGTAAGAGTTTATAAAAAAACCGACTAAGTGTATCAGATACACAATTAGTTTATCTGAGTGTTCCATAGTGTTCCTTAGCAGTGTCGAATAAAGCGGAAGTTTAATTAATTAAATATATGTTAAAGAATAAAAAAGAAAAGAATTCCAAAATACCCTCTATTTATTTCAAATTTTGTTTCTCATCTCTTTACCTTTTAGCCCGGAAGGTGTAATGATACTGGTATAAACCGGCTGTGACATATCTACGGACAAGCAAACATGACAAACCAATGAAGGTTACATTTTTTCTATTTTTGACTACGAAACCCTAAAAAAAATTGATGGGCCCAGGATTATCTAGGTTTAAGCCATGAACAAAGGTTCAAAAATCACCCTTATCAATCATTTAATCATAACGAAAAATAGCGAGCTAATTAATTACTTATTTACCCAGGTAACTTTCATTACACTAGAAAGAATCTTTAATTTCATATTTCATGCCTATTGGATAAACGATGCATTACCATTAAAATGAACTTCAAAATGAATAAACTTTATATCAATTTCCGATGACATTTACGTCTATAGACTGCAATCGCAAAAGACGGCACAAATATTAAAATATACGGCAAAAGTTCGAGGTCTATGTCAATACTCAAATTCTAACAATGTCATATATTTTAATCTATTTGGGTTGATAACACTCATATTATACCTACCCATTACATAATGACTAAATTTCGCTTAATTAACACTATCCTCCTATTATGTTAAGTGTCCGAAAAAGTAAACACAAACAGTTTTTTGACAAAAATTTGCTCTATTTAATTTAGAAGGAAAAACGAATACACACAAGTAGCAATATAAATACCAGTCGAGGGTCAATCAGGTTAAGTGTTCTGTCCGGTGCCTTCTCTCCGAAATAATATTTCTTCAGAGATTTATGCCTGAGTGGGAGATAATAGGGAAATAACTGGAATAAGTAGCGAGTAGACCGCGGAGGCGTACACCGTGTGTCGCGCAGGTATTTCGATAGTCCAACAAGCGTTCTTAGAATTTTTTCGAGTGAATTACTAGCATTATTGTTTTGGAGGTATTGTATAGTATATAGTATTCCGTTCATAATAGCTTTTGCCCGTGATTTGATCTGTGTGGATATGGGATTATGAAAAATATCGATTAGTTCTTTGGTGCAATGTTAGTACACCTGTTTTTCGAACTGACGGTCCCCAGTTCGTTTCTTACCCAGGTTAATTTACGAAATGAACTTTTGCTTGTTGTCTTCGAGTTCGGGCGTTACTAGGTGCTCTCCCAATTTGTTCTCCTAATTCTATTCTCCCAATGGATAAGCTGATTTGTACTCGTAAGTATAAGGTATAAGCCTAGTGCTGCAGTTTTTAGTTTGAAGTCACACAAGTATGACGGTATGAGATTATTATTGTAACTACATAATTAATATAAGTATTATTAAGGAATCGATTAGATGCAATCTGCATTTAAACGATTCAGAAGTTTTTCAGCTAAGCTCGAACAGTCAACAAACCATAACTAAATAAAGAAAATTAAAAAAACGAATTACTCAAATATACTTTTTTAAGATATTGTATATGTATTTTAGGAATTTATCACATTTCTTTTAATTTTTGTAATGTATATGCCTCTGCTTTGTACTGTTTAATATATAATCGGCGACTCGTCCGGACTTCGTCAGGGTTGAATATATATTAATTAACCTATGTCCATCTGAAATAATCTCACACCTTTCGAATGGTGAAAGAAATTCACAAATAGGTGCAGTGGCTCCGGAGATTACCCTCCACATATGTATAAATGAACCTACAAAATCCGCTCTCTCTCTTTATAACATTAGTATAGATTTCTTGTCTTGTCGTGGTCCACACTGAGTAAGTAATTGGTGGTCCAATTTCCGTCCGCCTTATTGCGACAAATAAATGATGTTATAATTTTGTAAATGTAACATCATTGACATAAGTGGTCATAATTGTCAAAGAATATATAGAAAAGAAGGCCGACTCCCGTCTCATGCGTAAAGGAATGGCCTACTCTCGGCCGAATACGCGGGATTGTTGCGTTGGGTGTGAAATGCGGAGAGCGTCTCGCTAAGTTATACATTTAGTACATAATAATGAAAATCAATGCACGCGGATAAATTTTTCGTGTTTCTTAAATTTAATTTCTTGTAGTTATGTTGAAGAATGATAACTGTGCGTCGTGACTAAAATTATTTGCGCCTCTAAGGAAATTACAATATGTTCTTTAATGCGATATAGACATTTTCGTATTTGCGACAATGTGAAGAGAGAGTTAAAGACAAACGCAAGCGGTTGCACGTTTGCCTCGCGTGCGACCGCGACTTTTGTTACCCATATTCACCCAAAATATTGCCGTTGTGTGCGCATAGCGCGTGCGTCTTAGCGCGCACACATACAAACTAAAGTAGATTACAGTGCGCGAGACACTTTAATGACATAAAAAATATAGACGAATTGTAGTGAGAAATTAATTAAAATTTAAGAACATCGGTAAGCATTTTTAATCAAAGTACTAGGCTATTGTGAAGAATCAAAAATGTTTCATTGCACCGACGTTTTTTATTTAACCAGGGATGTCTCCAGCACTCTGGGTTTTCATAATTTATGGCGGTATTTTTTGCTTGTCTAAATACCTACCTCCAGAGTCGTCTGATGAGAAATTAAATTTAGAATGTTGTCGCTCTTCGTAATTTGAATGACCTTTACTTTGTAGCTAAGCATTGTCAATGGAGTGTGATGCATTACAACTTTAGAATATTTAGTATAATCTCCTAGCATTTTGAGCAGTAACAAGTTCATCTCATAACTAGTTTTATTTTTTCTTTGAACATTTCATTTTCGAATTTTTCGCCGTAAATGTCTGACTGTACTGTACTTTTACTACGACAGGCTGTACAATATGATTAAAATTACTATATGTGAGAACCATTGGTGTACAGGAATCTTTGCGGGCATACTATGTTCTTGTAGGAGTGCGTGTAGGTAAGTATCCCAATAAGAGGACGGGCAGAAGCACTAAAACCTACCTGAGCTTATAATCAAGTAACAAGCTGACCAATTTTAATAAATTTGTTCTCAAACCTTGAATTATTATTATTGCCGATTAGAAAAACAAATTCATCCCCGCCCCGTGATTATTTGATCACTGACCTGTGATTATTTAATCACTGACCAGTGACCACTTAGAACATACCTGACGCGAATTAATTAAGAACAAATATTTTTCTGTCATGAACATTGTATACGCCAGGTATACAAACTTTATGGTTATAGTAAATTTGTAACTTAGTTCATTGTGTAATCCTGTTGTTGTTTGTAGTCTGTTTTATCTTTGGTTTTTCTGCTCCGTTTATAAGATGGTGTCTGTGTAGGTCTAATAATTGTAATGTGCTCTGAATAAAAGTATATAATAAACATTAAACAAGTCGTTTATTTTATCAATTATGAATTATAAATACAGATTAAAAAATATTGGTAGCGTTAAACCTGCCATTTGCAAATCCTTCTGCAATTTTATTCCAAATTTTCGTTATCAATGCCCAGAATTGGCATCGCTGTAGTTTTGTTACATGTATATGGGTATAGAATAAGATATCATCAGTATAAAATAGGTACGAAATATATTCTTCAGTAGAACAGGCCGCGAGTCTGGGCTGGCTCTCAGGCGTCTCCTTGAAGGATTAAAATGTTTTATTTATAAAAGCTGGTTGGCTCCCAACGACTGAGAAGCAGGCATTGTCGCATGCTACTTACATTCAAGATAAAGTTCGTGACACATTGAACACTACGTTCACAAATTAAAAATTAATGACAAAAATTAATATTTAATGCCTATATAAGATCCACAAACAAGTAAGCCCATAGAAGACGCTTTGAATAATTTTATAATGAAAACTAATGAGTCCAAATTTTTAGGATGCCGGGACGCACTATGTGATGTAATTTGACCCACAGGTCACATTGAGATCGGACGTTGAATATTTGATAGCGGAGAGACAGAGCTGTGAATGTAGTCGCCGATTGAGTAATATACTATTAAACTATGGGCATGATTAAGTAATATATTATTAAACTATGCGCAGTCGCGAGTGTCCTTATAACTTATATGAACGTCCTCTAAAGCTTATTGGTCTCTGATGAAAAACACATTAGTCTCCATGCTGATCTATGAGAAAAGGAAAAATATGGACTGTTCTATAATACAATTACTGTCTAGCACAGGCTACAAAAGTCGGCCAAAGGAAATGATTTGTAATAAAATAATTTTTTAGGCTAGCAACCTATTACTATCTGGTTCCGCTTTATTATTTGTAAACCCAAATATTTAGGTACTGTAAAAAATTATGTTAAGGTGTGTGTAATGAGAATGACATTATGTAAAAAAAATTAGGTAGCGAATGCTACATAATACAAAATAATATCAAATCTACTTATTTACGAACTTAAAACATTTTCATGTCTGGCCCCTTTAAGGGAGGAGATACAATTAGAAGGCCAAAAATCTAGCATTTTTCAACCATTTTTTTTAAGTTAAGTTGAAGTTATTAGAATAAGGTACTATCTATTTATCAATAGTAGGGTGGATAGGGTGGATGTTTTGCAAAAATATACAACTACAATAAATAATTGATAGTTTATTTATAAGATGAGGATAAATATATTCGGTATTAAAAAAATATAAGCATCTTTAAAAAAAGCAAAAGTTTAGGTTTCAAATAACACTTCTAATAACATGAGACTCAATACCGCGTAGTTGATTATACAAATCGTCCTGAAAAGGATTTTTTTAGCTCTTTTACTCGTATAAAACCAAACGCTTCGTTAAATAGCTTTCACTCGGTACTCGGTGCGTCTCCAAGTTTACACTGAACTTATTATTTGACGACGGCTGGGTGAGCGCTAATTGGAAATACATGAGAATTTGCATTTTACTTTGCCGAATACCTACCAGAGTGGCGTCTACAGCAAAATTCTCTTTGCCTTCGATCTCTTTGTATAACGAAATTGCTCACAAGACGTCTTGTTTTTAATACATCAACCTAAAATCGAATGCAGGAAATGAACATAAAGGCAAAAATAGTCATTAAAATCGGTTTACAAATGGGGGCGATTTTGCACAATATAAAAAATAGATACGAGTTAAGATTTCCCATTTTTTCAAGTTGATTAAAAATCCTGATTATAGTCCTAGTTTCGATCCAGTCGCGGAAACTTTAAACTTATTATAATATGTGGTGTGAAAAAACAAAGATCGTTTGCATATTTATTTATTTAATACAAAAGAACCGTCTAGAGCGAGTACATTCAACCCATCACCAAAATACATCAATTATATGAATACAAATTAAATGCATTGCCCATTACAGAGAGCCACAGCATGCAATACATTTTCAAATAGTATATAAGTTTGAAATATTTACAGTACAGAACAAAAAAAAACAAAAGAAACACAAACGCAACAAAATACTCTACTCAATTTTCCTCATTATTTCACTACACCAATGAAAAGGACAAAAAAAGGACAAAGTAATATATATTTATAAAATAATAATATAATATTCATGTATAAACATAACGTCCCGCCAGTCTTTTCCTCTCTTACTCAAGTGTCGAACTGTTAAGTTGATTGTCTAAAAATTCTAAATTTGTTAAAATATATCGTAACTAGGGTACTCAACGTGTGTATTCCGTTTTTATGTGGTTTCCATCCACTACAGGAAAATGGATTGTAGTGCAATGAATATTGTTCAGTTAATGTCCATGATTCTAAGTTCGCGCTGTATAAGAATAGGCATGATGACGGTATTAAAGAATCAAATAATAAATGGTTTTAGAGAAAAATACATGTTGAAACGATTCTAAATAACGACTCAGTTTTAATTTATACATTGCGATTAATAATATTTTTAATAAGATAAAAGTATAAAATACTGTAATCGGCCATGTTAATTGAAACACCAATCAAACGAATGACGTCACGCCTAGGGAAATATAACTTTTGTATTCTATCTAATTTGTGAATGTAACGCTAATTACGTAATGTAGAACAATATTTACCTAGGCGTGACGTCACAAGCGGACGCCATGACACCTACTAGCATTTTCGTGCTTAATTCAAATTACGTAGAAAAAGTTGCAATAATTGGCGTTAAAACTTTGTTTATTGCTGAAATAATATTTCTTTCGGAAATAGTAGACGTGTACCTACCTTATAGAAGGGGATTTCAAAATCTGTCATCATGCCTATTAACAATATACGTACAATATCATGAAGGGAGTTATTAAGTATTATGAAAGTAAACACACAACTGTCATTATAATCAATTTACCATAAGTAACTATTTCAAAACAGATTTCGCACAAGTACAAGTATGACTGATGATGTCGCTGTTCTAACGACACAATGATGTGAAGCGACCCTTGGTGTAATTTTTTAAAAGGGTGAACCAACGGTCACCATCAATCTTAGCATACTGTGACGAAATTAGGTAAAAAATTGAATATTAAGCGCGAGACATTAGGGAACGTATGGCATGATAAATGATACGCCTTATATGACATTGGTGATATACAGATTACAGACTATTAATATGAAACAAAAATGCTACTTCATAAGTAATATGTTAAAGAATATATTTGTATAAATATTATAACATTAAGAGCAATGGTGTAATACCAAAAAGTATTTTTTTTAAATTGCGAGCATGTAAACCTGCAAAATCTAATTGTTTAGTTAATGTAGGTACAAACCTTCAAACAAATATTATGCCGTTTTACGAACGTAGAATTGGACAGATGAGCTTGAGCACTTCGTGAAACGCCACATTTTCTTGAAATTGTCAAGTAGTCAACAGACCATTGACTGTATAAATACGAGTAACTCCATACGCCATGTCTCAGCAGTAACTGCGAGGCAAATCAGATAAGCTGACTCACCTGTACATACGACATACATTTATTATCAGATAAGCTGATCGAGCACCCAAACATCTACATTTTATTTAATTATACTTGCCTTACTTTATTGTATCCAAGGACGGGTTGTCTAGAGCAGCCTTTCCCAAAGTTAGCGATAACGCCCCCTTGTGGGCGCTGCAGGCCTAAAGGGGGGCGGTAAGAGACCCAGAAAAAAAATGGGGGCGTTGTGTAGAGGCCTGGGGGGTGATTTGTAATTTCATTTAGCTAGGAGGCATCTTAGACAATGACTGCATGAGCTCTCGACTCTCAACTACAACTTGTGAACATCAACTAATATTAATTAAAAGATTGCTCAAACTCAGTTCCATATTTCTCTCCGCGTAGTTCATATATCTGTCCTGTTTTATTGAATATACAAAATAAAAATCATGTCAATCGGTCGTTCCGTTTCGAAATGAAAGTAGACACAAACAAACAAATAAAAAGGCAACAGACACACTTTCGCATTTTAATAGTTATTAGTACTCCCAGATAGGTAATTTTCGTAGATAATAGACCGCGGCCAATCATGTTTTAACAAGTTTTTGTTAAATAACCCGAATTGTGCATTCCTGTATCTATCGGCTGGTTCATAGAATACTTGTTCTGACTTGTTGAGTACGATTGAGCGTCGAATGAGATAAACGAGTTTATGCATGTTTGTTTTATTCCTGTCGGTGCGTGCTGCTTATGCAATCCTATATAAACAACGTAATATTTATTTTATTTTCATTTGCGGTTTCGCGCGCAATAGATGAACAGTACTTAAGTTCAACACTTACTTACGTATTTCTCAAAACAAAACAATGTCGGAAGTAAAAAAGAAGAGACGGCAATACTGTGCGGAATATATTAAATTCGGATTCATTGAAAATCCGACAAACCCATCGTCGCCTTTGTGTCTTCTATGTCTAAAAACATTTTCGAATGAAGCAATGAAGCCTTCAAGACTGCAAGATCATTTGAAAAAAATGCATCCAGATAAGAAAGACAAGAATGTAGCATATTTTCAAGACCTAGAGAAGAAGCATAATACTCAGCCAAGTGTAGCAAAACTATTTTTGGCGGCTGCTAAGCAAGATGACGACGGACTTCGAGCTTCGTACAATATATCTTTGTTAATTGCTCAAAAAGGCAAACCACATAACATCGGAGAAGAGTTAATTTTGCCAGCAATAAAGGAAGTAATAACTACTGTGCTTCATAAACCAGCCGCAGATATTATCCGAAAAATTCCTTTGAGTAATAATTCTGTGCAAAGACGAATTGATGAAATGGCTGAAAACATTGAAGGATCATTGTGTGATCACCTGAGGACAAGTCAATTCTCAATGCAGCTCGATGAGTCCACTTTACCAACTAACGAAGCATTGTTGCTGTCTTACGTGAGGTTTATTAAAGATGAGAAAATATGTGAAGAACTATTCTTTGCTAGAAATTTAGAGACCGATACAAAAGGCGAAACCATATTCAATACATTGGAAAAGTTTTGTGATGAGAAAGAGATTCCCTTGAAAAATATTATATCAGTTGCTACGGATGGCGCTCCGGCTATGACAGGGTGCCATAAAGGCTTCATAGCGTACTTAAAAAATAAAATTCCAGATGTCCTTGCTGTACATTGCGTTATTCATAGACAACATTTGGTTGCTAGAAACTTAAGTGAACGACTATTTCAATCACTGCAATATGTCATCAAAGCAGTCAATAAAATCCGCAACAGCTCTTTGAATGATAGATTATTTCATCAGCTTTGTGTTACTAATGACGAGGATTTCAACCGTTTGTTGTTTCATACTGAAGTTCGTTGGCTATCAAGAGGCAATTGTCTGACTCGATTTTACAACCTGTTTGACTCAGTTATAGAGTTCTTGGAAACTAAAGATACAGAATTGCACAACAAGCTCATTACATCAAAGAATGATATAGTTTACATGACAGACCTGTATAAATTGTTCAACGACATGAATCTCCAACTGCAAGGCGATGAACTAAATTTAATTAAAACAAAAAACGTCGTTTCCTTCTTCTTCGTCTTCGTCGTCCGAATTCTTGGTAACCATTTTTGAACTTGATTTTTATTTCCTCGTTTGTTGTCAATTCTATAAGTTCCTCTTCCAGCTGAGGTGACATTGCTGTGTTCACAAAACTATTCCAATGTATTGAATATGGTTTCGCCTTTTGTATCGGTCTCTAAATTTCTAGCAAAGAATAGTTCTTCACATATTTTCTCATCTTTAATAAACCTCACGTAAGACAGCAACAATGCTTCATTAGTTGGTAAAGTGGACTCATCGAGCTGAATTGAGAATTGACTTGTCCTCAGGTGATCACACAATGATCCTTCAATGTTTTCAGCCATTTCATCAATTCGTCTTTGCACAGAATTATTACTCAAAGGAATTTTTCGGATAATATCTGCGGCTGGTTTATGAAGCACAGTAGTTATTACTTCCTTTATTGCTGGCAAAATTAACTCTTCTCCGATGTTATGTGGTTTGCCTTTTTGAGCAATTAACAAAGATATATTGTACGAAGCTCGAAGTCCGTCGTCATCTTGCTTAGCAGCCGCCAAAAATAGTTTTGCTACACTTGGCTGAGTATTATGCTTCTTCTCTAGGTCTTGAAAATATGCTACATTCTTGTCTTTCTTATCTGGATGCATTTTTTTCAAATGATCTTGCAGTCTTGAAGGCTTCATTGCTTCATTCGAAAATGTTTTTAGACATAGAAGACACAAAGGCGACGATGGGTTTGTCGGATTTTCAATGAATCCGAATTTAATATATTCCGCACAGTATTGCCGTCTCTTCTTTTTTACTTCCGACATTGTTTTGTTTTGAGAAATACGTAAGTAAGTGTTGAACTTAAGTACTGTTCATCTATTGCGCGCGAAACCGCAAATGAAAATAAAATAAATATTACGTTGTTTATATAGGATTGCATAAGCAGCACGCACCGACAGGAATAAAACAAACATGCATAAACTCGTTTATCTCATTCGACGCTCAATCGTACTCAACAAGTCAGAACAAGTATTCTATGAACCAGCCGATAGATACAGGAATGCACAATTCGGGTTATTTAACAAAAACTTGTTAAAACATGATTGGCCGCGGTCTATTATCTACGAAAATTACCTATCTGGGAGTACTAATAACTATTAAAATGCGAAAGTGTGTCTGTTGCCTTTTTATTTGTTTCTTTGTCTACTTTCATTTCGAAACGGAACGACCGATTGACATGATTTTTATTTTGTATATTCAATAAAACAGGACAGATATATGAACTACGCGGAGAGAAATATGGAACTGAGTTTGAGCAATCTTTTAATTAATATTAGTTGATGTTCACAAGTTGTAGTTGAGAGTCGAGAGCTCATGCAGTCATTGTCTAAGATGCCTCCTAGCTAAATGAAATTACAAATCACCCCCAGGCCTCTACACAACGCCCCCATTTTTTTTCTGGGTCTCTTACCGCCCCCTTTAGGCCTGCAGCGCCCACAAGGGGGCGTTATCGCTAACTTTGGGAAAGGCTGTTCTACACAAAAAGAATATGGGCGATAAAAGAACGTGAGTTTCACAATTTTCCGAATTTATCAGTATCATGCAGTAACGACGAATTGTTTGCCTACTGCCAACATTTGGAAAACCTCCACATTGACTTGACCGAACGATACCAGACATTTTGAACTTGGAAATACCAGACTGGGTGTTGGATCCGTTTTCAAATGTCAACACAGCAATGTCACCTCAGCTGGAAGAGGAACTTATACAATTGACAACAAACGAGGAAATAAAAATCAAGTTCAAAAATGGTTACCAAGAATTTTGGCTACAAAAACCGATCCCGCAATTGTACCCTGGATTGTGGTCAATCGTTCAGCGATTCTTGATAGCATTCCCATCGTCATATTTGTGCGAACGTGGATTTAGTGCTGTGGCAACACTGCTTACTAAAAAGAGATCGTTTGCATGTTACCAAACGTGGCGACTTGCGACTGTTCTTGAGTAAATTGGAACCTGATATCAACAAACTTATTAACTTATTAAACAGCATCAGACTCATCCTTCACATTAGTTTTTATATAAGGATCGATTATATTTGTTTTATTTTGAATAAAAGATACTCTGTTTGAATACTATAAAGTTGCGTTTCAATAATCATTCTCATTGGCAGGTGTAGCCCGTAAGAGTTAACTTGAGACCTGAGCGCCGTTGTGTATTACCTACTGCGCTCAGGTTTCAAGTTAACTCTTGCGGGTTATAGTAAAAGTCTCGTTTGGAATTAATGTTTAATCTCCGCTAATATAGCTCACAATAATTAATTAATTTAATTTGAAGTTATAGTGGTTTTTCAGTAGGTGAAAAAAGGGGGGCGCTAAAAAATAATTTGTTCTCAAAGTGGACAAAGTAGACAAAATAAGTTTGGGAACCCCTGGTCTAGAGTAATAAAGTTAATGTTCGTTCGTTCGTTTTGAGTCGGTTTGAAAGAGGTTTTTCCACAGGTTAATCTGAAATTAGCCTATAAGTACATATTCTGATAAGTTTCTGCCGTCACCTGGTATACACAAGGACTATTACATCAGCGTTCTAAGTTTCGGGTACTGGGTGTGATTCTCGGTCAAACCAATTTTGCAAGCAAACATTTTTAAATTGGTTGATAGCCTTAGTGGTTACTGCACACTGATAATTTAGGATCATACCATTAATGTGTTTATCCTGGAGAGACAAAGTGGTAAAAATACATACATACATACCTTTTAACCTTCACGACATTTCTTATTCAGGGTAGACAACGCTGCAACTCATAAATTCACATCATCGTCATCGTTAAAAGTATTTGGATTTACAGATAGCAAAGTGAAACCGTGTTCATACGGTGATAGATGAACAATCTCCTTCTTTTACTCATGCCTTGATCTAATTTTTCTCATGCAAACTAGAAGAAAAACGTAGAAGGATTGTAGCCAAAAAGAATATTTTTAATTAGTAATAATTACTTGGACACCTATTTGCTATTTCCGTTAGAAAACTATGTGAATAATGTACATAAGTGCTCCTATATAACATTTTATTTCAAAGCGTTGTCGAAGTGCGTGAATTCTATTCTCTTCTGCATAATACGTGAGTCGAGATGAACCTTAATTTATCCATAATGGGCTTTCGAAATACCCACGAGTGTCGTGCCTTGATTGCCAGACTCCCCAGAGATGCGGTTACATACCATTCTGTCTACAGGTATTTGTTTAACAGTTGTTTATACAATATACAAATTCTTTTGATAAGTTAAGAAAATATTGTATTAAAAGTAATTTATGGACCTACGAGCAAGAATATTCATCTCGATACGAAAAGTATAATATTAACTTAAGCTAAGAATTTCTGAAAGTAACAACTTACAACTTTTTACAACATCAAAAAATAAATAAAAATAAGTTTAATACAAGAATTTCTTTCTAAAACAAGTTTTGAAAGTTGAATTTGATAAAATAATTTTACGATGATATCTCGTAAAAATATCGTGCTTTTAGAAAATTCACATGAAATCTAATTATATGTAGCGCTAACCAAGTAAAAACTTCGTTCAATAGAATATTACGTTATACATAATATACCAACTTAAAATATATACGTAAATAAATTATTCCTGCGATTTAACAAAAAAATTAATAAGTGTACTGTTAGTTATAATATTATTGCTTACAGTTTTCACTTCAATTTGAACTTGTGTTAATCTTTTGTTTTACATTTTAATATTAAAATACAGTTATAATTGTCGGGACAGATAATTTAACTTTCGTTTATAAGTTGATCAACGATTTCGCGGTGACATCTGTCGTGACAGTTATGAACTGGAGACTACATTGTGCTGATTGGTTGTTTCTGTCACCTGAGTTTGTGGTGATGGTTGGTTTGGATATGGAAAAAGCTATATATGTAATTGGATAGAACTCATTTTAATAAACCTAAACTTAGAAGACTATGAATCTGTCATACTCGCCGATGACCTCAATGCTAAACATCGTCGCTGGAATTCGCACTCCACCTCGCGAAATGACAGAGCTTTAGGCCAATTGACCGATGACCTTAGCTTTGACGTTATCACCATCATTACGCCCACCCACTATCCCAGAGTTACAATTCACAGACCGGACGGACTCGACAAAGTGCTTCTAAAGAACGTAGCTCTAACGCTGCATTCGATAGAGGTGTTACACGAGTTAGACTCCGACCATAAGCTGGTATTACTTAAACTAGGACCTATGACAGACACAAGGACGCTCACAAAAACCGAGACGGATTGACAGAGATTAGACGAAACGCTAAACTGAGAATTTGCCACGGTTGAACGCGATACCGGACGTTATCCGTTCCGCCGAGGTTGCGACCGCGGCGATAGACGCGTTCATCGCTCGCATCCGCGACTCGGTCTCTTAGTGCTCCCGGGAGGTCCCGACGGAGAACAACCGATGCCAGGAGCTCCCTGGTGACATCCACTGGCTAATTAGAGCCAAGAACGCTGCGATCCGTGCTTAAAATTCGTTTTCCTCAGAAACGAATCGACGTAACTTACGCGCCCTCCAATGCGATCTGATGCGAGAAATCGAGCCTTACTGAAACTTATTAAGCTAACCGAGGCTTACTGGAAGTTGGGCCGATTTCTAAAATCGGACACGTTCCAAACCATGTCACCTCTGACGAAACTAAACCGACAGACAGCTTTCGACGACGTAGATAAAGCCGAACTCTTGGCCGACACTCTGGAGGCCCAATGCTCTCAACCTGTAGATCAGAATCATTTAGACATGGTCAATCGCGAAGTAAGCTTCCTACCACCCGCGACCACCCCTTGCCAATTCAGACCCGCAACGGGAGACGAGGTTGAGGACAATGTCAAGGCTCTCAAACCTAGAAAAGTCTCCGCTAGAGACGGTATCTCTAACCAAGTAGTAAAACTAATTTCGAAGCGTCTTCTCGCGCTCTTTGTAGCTATCATTAATGCCGCCATGGCGAACCGCGTCTTTCCAGCTGCCTGAAAGAAAGAGATCGTCATCGCTTTCTTTCAGGCAGCGAAATCCCGAAACCGGGTAAACCTCGCAAAAGCCCCAATAGCTATTGTCCCATCAGTCTCCTTGCGTGCTAGGGTAAATTTACGAACGGCTCCTTCTGGCTCGTCTCAAAGCCCATTTAGACACTTCCAGTATCCTCATAGACGAGCAATTTGGCTTTCGAGCTAAACACTCGTGTATGCAACAAGTGCACCGCCTCACACAACACATCCTGGCGGGCCTTAACCGCCCAAGTCACTACATAGGCACGGGGGCCCTCTTCTTCGATGTAGTGAAGGCGTTCGACAAAGTCTGGCACGCCGGGCTGGTGTACAAGCTGCGCCGGGTCGGCGTGCCCGACGATCTCGTACACATAGTACGGGACTTTTTGTCGGACTGCTCCTTCCGCTATAGAATCGAAGGGGCGCTCTCCTCTCCCCGCCCTTCAGGGCAGGCGTCCCACAGGGCTCTGTTTTATCGCCCACTCTCTACTCGCTCTCCACGAACGACGTCCCCAAAACCCCTGGCGTAGAGCTCGCCCTATTCGCGAACGATACCGCACTTTTCGCATCAGACCATAGTCGCCTCAGTCTCTCAACTCCTCCAAATTGCGGTCACGAGCCTATGCGAGTGGTTTCGACTTTCGAGAATCGAGGTCAACCCCGAGAAAAGCGCCGCCGTGTATTTTTCGAGGGGCACGAGAACCAGCCGCGCCCGCCGCGCTAACACTTTCCACACGATTACACTCTTCGGTCAGGATATCCCCTGGACTAGGAGAGTCAAATACCTAAGCATCACTCTTGATAGTGCCATGACCTTTCGCCACCACATCAAAACGGTCCACCACCGCGCCGCGTTCGTCCTCTGCCGTGTGCTCTGCAATGTGCTCATTTGTGCGAAAACCAAAATGTCCGTCAGACATAAAGTTATTTTATACAAGACGTGCGTCAGGCCCATCATGACCCATAACATTTTCGCCTCTCAGAAAACAAAAAAAAAAATTAATGAAGTTAGTTCGTTGTGATCACTTGTCTTTCATTTAAAAGTACACATACTTCTGTACGCGGTACGTATCTACAAGTCTGTTTCATTTATATTGTTAAAATTGGTTAAAATATACTAAACTTTGGTGGTTTTAGAATGGAAAATACTAAGAATAATATATGAAATAATCGAATTGAGATACTTCTTAAGCGACTTTAAAAAGATTGAGGAGGTTCAGAATTCGGTTGCATTTTTTTTGTATGTTACCTCAGAACTCCGTCATTTATGAACTTATTTGGAAAATTCGTTATTTTTAATTTCACTGGTATTGGAGCTTGGACTTCAAAGATACACCAAATAACGCGTACTGTTTATAAGCTTCATTTATATTGATGATTCGCTTCTGTCATTGCGCTCAAGAATTAGAAAAGGAGGTAATTGTAGACCTACCCTTGATATTTCTTTAGGCCAAGCTCACTTAAAAATGAGAAATAAAAAAAATTTAATGAAACAATTAAACCGACTTCAATCAAAATACACTGAAAAGTACGAAATAACTATTGTTTATTAATCAATACTCAAGTACAAAAAAAACTTTATAAATATCCCTCAAATACCTTTATGCTTTTTTTTATTATAACCTTTATTAATAACAAAAAAGTACAAAAATACGTTAATATTTGCAAACTGAAAACTACACATTATCTTAAATAATAGACTTCCTCAAAGTTGCCACTTAGAAAGCTGTCATTGCTTAATATGCCTTATATAATTGAATTTGACAGTTATTGAAGTCGGTGCTAAATAATAATAATACTCCAAACAATTACACAGATTGCGTGACCCCAAACTAAGCAGTAAACTTGTACTATGAGTATCACACAACGAACTCTGGGGGAGTTCACAGTGACACCCAGACTGTAAGCCAATTTCGTTTCCTAAATTGACCTGACCGGGGATCGGACCCGGGACCCTAGTTTGGAACGCAAATGCATATACCACTGCGCCAACGGGAAAGTCAAAGATCAATGTGCAACAACGGAAAGTTTGGTAGGCTTGGAAAATTTCATTATACAGGTATTTGTATCATATTTATAAAGCTACTTTTGTACGTGACTTTTGATTAGTAAACGATAGTATGAATAGTTATGTCGTACTCCTCAGTGTTTTTTTGAAGCCGGTTTAATTTTTTTATGGGATATATATAATGGAGCTATAAAATTAGTAATTTTATCTACAAATCTCAATATTTAATATTGACGGTTTTCTCTTTAAATTTGCTAATTTTGATTTAAATCACATCAAGATTATTGACGGTTTTCTCTTTAAATTTGCTATTTTTGATTTAAATCACATCTTTAAAATTAAAGGTCTTTACTATAAAAAAACTTTAAAATTAACAGTTTTCACAATACAATTTTGGTTACAACTTCAATTACTGAAACTTTAATGTGGTGATAATAATAACGGTGATAATATTGGGTCCTTACATATGAAATTAGCGTTTTGTCGTACTGACTACTTTGATCTGAAATATTTCCTCTTTGGTTAAGAATTCCAAATTTAAATTTATAAATTCATTTAGCTGGTACATTTGAGTTTTGAAAACAGTCATTCATTTGTTTTTTTCCTCATTATTTTTTTCTTGGCGTCGCTTATTACCGCACAATGGAAAACATGAAATATCGGTATATTTACGAGTACGAGTTCTACCGTGGCACCAATGCTGCAGAAACCGCTCGAAGTATTAATGATGTGTACGGCGCTGGTGTCGCAAAAGAAAGCACGGTACGTTTTTGGTTTCAACGTTTTCGTTCTGGAAATTTCGACCTTCAGAACCAACCCCGTGAACGGCCGGAGACCAAAGTGGAAAATGAAGAATTAAAGGCTATTGTGGAAGCGGATCCATGACAAAGCACTTCAGAGATAGCTGCAGGCTTCGGGGTAAATGACAAAACTGTATTAATCCACTTGAAGCAAATCGGGAAACTAAAAAACTTGAACGATGGGTACCTCATGAATTGAGTGAATCGAACTTGCAAACACGCGTCGACTGCTGTGTTACTTTGCTCAACCGACACAATAATGAAGGGATTTTAAATCGAATCATTACTTGTAATGAATAGTGGATACTGTACGATAATCGGAGGCGCTCGTCGCAATGGCTGAACCCTGGAGACCCAGCCAAATCCTGCCCTAAACGAAAATTGACTCAGAAAAAGTTACTTGTGAGTGTTTGGTGGACTAGCGCCGGTGTCGTTCACTACAGCTTTCTAAAATCTGGCCAAACGATTACGGCAGATATCTATTGTCAGCAACTGCAAACCATGAAGGAAGAAATAGCTGCTAAACAACCGAGATTAGTCAATCGCTCTAGGCCGCTGCTGCTTCACGACAATGCAAGACCACACACTGCACAACAAGCAACCACTAAGTTAGATGAGCTACAATTGGAATGTCTGCGACATCCACCGTACTCCCCGGACCTTGCTCCAACAGATTACCATTTTTTCCGGAATTTGGACAACTTCTTACAAGGAAAAAAATGCAACTCCGATGCGGCAGTCCAAACCGCCTTCAAAGAGTTTATTGATTATCGCCCCCATGATTTTTTTAGTAAAGGGATCAATGAACTACCTATGAGACGGCAAAAGTGCATAGATAACAACGGTGCATACTTTGATTATTTAAATATATTTTACAAAAAAAAAAATTGACTTTATGTTCCTCCCGTACAAAACGCCAATTTCATATGTAAGGACCCAATAAATGCTTGGGAGGAAATGGTGAGGACAAATGCAGGCTAAGGTTTAGATTGTTTCACATTGGGTAAAATTTTGCAAATTTTTTTGTAACTTTATACAAACGCGACGATATATTTATAACATTTTCTTTTGGTTAAGTTGGGTTAGGTCTTTTTAGCGAAGCGAGCATTCCGCGGCAGCGGCCGGCGAAGCGCCAGATCGGAATCCGCTTTATACATAGAGCAGTATTGAAACAGGAGTCCACACTTTAAAAAGATAGTTGAAGAAATTTAATCTCGTAACATCTCTATAATCCTCCATCTTTTTTCATCCTTTTCTGTTGATATATTTACATGTAGCAATCTTATATAAACTAGTAAGTGTATTTCACGGATTACTAATATACTAGCGTTTGTATTTACGAGTTATTTCCAGAAACAGTATTGAAATAGGAGTCCGCATTCTAAGGTTATAATTGAAGTCGTGAAATTTAAACTTGAAACATCTCTATATCCTTCCATCTCTTTTCATCTTTTGCTGTTGTATATATAGCCATCTTATATACTAGTAGGTGTATTTCCGAGTTATTTCCAGGAGTTAGGAAGAGATGTCGCGCAATTGCACCAACTCCATTCACTGCGCCGGATGTGTCGGCATTCTCGGGATGACAGCTTGTTAAGTTAATTTATTTAGTTTATAAATAAATTAAAAAAATAAAGTAAAGGAGTAAGTATAACATTATAATTTTTATTATTATTAGAAATTCGTAGCAATTTTGTCTATATTTTCACCAATTTCGAAGTGTCATTAAATGCATCCTTTTTTTTAATAATTTATTTAATTTGATAAAAGTAGATGTAGTTACTGTTGCTAACGAATAATTAAATATTTATGTATATCAATACCTACGATAAGCATTACATAATTGTTTTACCGTACTTCAAGCTCTACTGATTCCGGATTTGATTAATGGAGAATAACTTCGTCCACTGGATTATATGTAGTATATATTATAGGTACTACTGTGGTGATCACTCGTATACAGTGAGACAATCAAAGTAGTACTGTTAAACTGATGTTACTAATCATTTAAAATGCGTTGTCTGTAACAAGCACAGTAATATAAATATTTATAGCAAACTAATTTAACCACCCTTATTTATCACGTGGTACAAGTTCACCACCGCGATCAATCAAATGCTAGAAGTACTGAAGCGCAACCACGAACTCAGGTCCGACCGCCTTGGGACCGACCTGTTTTATAATGGATTAATTTCACGCGTAAATACGCGTTGTTGGTAAATACCAACATCTAAATATGGGCCTACGTTTTAATATAACAGCAATATATTAGAGTTCGGCATCGACATTGGCAATCGACAAAAACTAAACAAAGGTTCGGCATATGTCTTTCTGTCACCTGTTACGAGCGTTTTTCTCAGAAACGATTTGCCTAGACAACTGAAATTTATAATTTTGGTTAATACTGGTTCAATAAAATGTACGTGAACATCATAAATTAAATTTAATCTTTGAAGGTCAGTTTTAGAAGTTTTTAAATATAAAGTGAGACAAAAATTGTTTGAGGTCATCATCAAAGAAATATCGAAGGTCGTCAAAGAAGTAAAGAGTACAGAATGGATAATTGTATTACATAAAAGATCGAAAAGCTTAAAGCTTACAAATGTGTAAGCATAAATTTAATTTTCGGAACGCGGAAAAGTAACATAGAAAAATTTGGCATACGAAATTAGGTAAACTGGGTTCAACACCCATTCAGCTAATGATTCCTGCTTGTTTCTGGTGAAACTTCAAATGTATTCTAATGAAACAGCGATGTGAAAGTAAAATTATTTCTTGTAGTACTCTTAGTACAGCGACAAAAGAGCAAAGCAAAGAAAATGTACAATTTACTACGTAATACAGCAAAGAACACACCTATCAAGACTTGCAAGAATTTATGCACTGTAATTTTTATAGATGGCCAGAAAATCACTTTTTAAAAAGTTCTGACATGGGTTTCAAGTGCAGTGTGAGTCTAGCCATCAGAATCAGCTCACAGTTCGCGCACAGGTTCCGTTCGTCCCATAATTTGTATGGTGAAGGAACAAAGTAGGTAACTGCATAGGGAGCCTAACTAAACTCTTTACGGAAAATTCCCTAAAAATAGTTTCCCACACTTTATTTAACAGTTAATTATTTCTATGGAAATCCATAGAAATCGCTAGTAAAATCTGAAAGATCAAATAAAAAAAATAAAAAAGGTGCAGATTCAAGAAAAATGACCTCGTTGCCATCACATGAGATAAATTTACATAAAAAAAGCTCAAACTTTTTTTACGTTTGATAACAACAGACAGTTATGGGTGGTTTTATTACACAGATAAACCGAAGTAGAAAATAACAAAACTTGATCTAAATAGTTAAATAATCTTAAAAAATTGTAAATGGTATTGCGCGCGGCGACGGTAGGAGACCGGATGGTTTGACGCTCATTCCTTGGAAACTTGGAAGATCCTGGTGTGGGACGCCACTTGTGGCGATACACTTGTTGTTTCCCATGTACCGACGATTTCCAAGTCAGCAGGTGGCGCGGCCAGCACTGCCGACAACTTGAAGCGGCTTAAGTATGCGACTATCTCTGAGAGTTTCATATTTACGCCCTTTGCAGTCGAAACTTTGGATCCCTGGGGCCTTGAAGCTCATCGACTGGTTTTTGATATTTGTAAAAGACTGGTCGAGGCTTCGGTAGACCACCGGACTGACAGCTTCTTCCGCCGACGATTCAATTTGGCTATTCAAAGAGGTAATGTTGCCATTCTGCAGGACACCTTAAGCAATGACAGCTTTCTAAGCGGCAACTTTGAGGAAGTCTATTATTTAAGATAATGTCTAGTTTTAAGTTTGTAAATGTTAACGTATGTATGTACTTTTTTGTTATTGATAAAGGTTATGATCTAATTCTTAAAAAATAGTATTATGTATACGTATGCAAGTACTATTAATTATTTTCGTTCGTGATCATGAATTTTCTTAAATGAACTTACATAAAATTATATGTACAGTACCTAAGTACATAACTTAAATAATAATAATATACTCAGACATTTCACACAGTGCCATCTAGTCCCAAAGTAAGCAGCACAGCGCTTGTGTTATGGGTACTAGACAACTGATATACTACTTATATACTTTTCTTTTGTAAATAAATACATATTATACATAAACACCCAGACTCGAGACGGGAATCGAACCCGCAACCCCCGTTTACTTTCCGACGCGCTAAGCCATTGCGCCACGGAGGTCGTCAAAATGGAGCAAACACATTTTTTTAGTTAATTAGAATACTAAAGTTTTATATAAATATAAGTGTATACCTACATATGCAATGAATTATATTCTTATTACAGAGGTAAGTAGATCACAGTTATGGTATTAAAGCGTAGCAATCTAAACATTGCAATAGAATTATTGGATAAACCACGCATGAGTGCGTTAGAATTCGGCGAATCGTTGCCTCGTCGAGATACGGGACTTACGTACAATAAAACAATATTAATTATTATCAATCGACGCTTGAGCGAGCACTTTGTTCTGTAGGGCGCTCGGGCCGAGCAAAGCGAAGCGAGCGAGGCAGGTTTAATAACAGAAGAATTCGTGCATTAAACATCCGGCATTTTACGGCAAGTATGTTTTAATTAGGTTTATGTAAACATAACTAAAATTGAGTTTTCTTGTTGCTTTGAATATTTCAGGTTTATATACAGACTAAAGCTCTGTAGTTCTTTATATAAGTATAATATAAGTATATCTGAATCACAAACAGGAGAAAATTTAATGTAAGTAACTTAATTCCTAATAATCGCAATCCAAAGCAGAAATGATTACGAGTATAATATTAATTATTAGCAGAAATTTTATAATCATCATAATACTAATTTCATTCAGTTAACACATATACCCTATTTACCTTACATAATCGGTGCTTTATTTACATTTAACTTCTTTCTTCTTCTGTCTTTCATGTCTTTAAACTGCAGTATTTGATTTAGTGAACCAATGCGTCCTTCACATTGTCGAAGACAACGCAGCCTACAATACTCGTATAATAAAAAGGAACTGAGCTGAAGTTTTGAAATACGACTTGGAAATTGGAATTGCAATATTTGACTGTATTTCTTTACTTTTTGAGAATTCTAGTGATTATAAGCCAACTTTACAACGCAATAAGCGATAACATATACTTGAACAAAAATCAATTTAGCTCCCCTTCAATTGTCAGCAAACGGGGCGGAGCGAAATCAGTTCGTTAATAAATTTAAATTTATTCGTTGATCAGCCGCTCGTCTCGCCGCTAACGTATTTAAAAAGTGATTAGAAGTTAAATTGACACAATATGAACTTTTTGTCCCTCAACAACGCCTAATGGAAAAGGTGATTATTCAATTTGAATCGCAATATAAAGTAGGTACTGTCAGGTATATTACATCCGCTCGCCTAAAACTTAAGGACTTTACAAAGGAATTTTTATTTGTTTCTTAGTCATGTGCAGTGAAAACTTACTATCCGCAGTGGAGTATGAGCGTTACAATGAAAATCGAGATTAAATTTACATTGTTGCTTTTAAGGCGTAGGTTCACCGTCTGTTATGGTAAGGTATTCATGAAAGCAAATGTTTAGTCCCAGAGGGTAGCGGCGCATTGCAGAAGTCTGAGGGAACGCGGAATCACCCAGCGAGCGCTAACTTATGATAATTGCAGTTAGAATAATCTACCCAAAGCAATGAATGTACATAGCATACGGCTCGCTATATTAATACTCCTTAAACAATATAAACAATTTATTCGTAAATCAAGAACTTACATTACAAATGTAGATTAATTTGAGATAATTAACTTTTATTTTTAAATAATCTCGACTTATGTCTTGGTGGCTCAAAACTTCCGTAAAGTGCTTTGGTCAGTATATCACATTCTTTTAAAGCTCTTTGAGCTTTATAAGCCATGTTCATTATTTTTCTGTCTTTAGCGAACATTTCCTTCTGAGCTGCAGTAACTGTAGCTAAATCTAGTTGATCTAAATCTAAATTAAGGCTTAAATAGAGGTTTTCTAACTGACGCATTAATGTTGCGATATTATCTTTTGGGTCCTCGGGGTCTTTGAACACTTTATTATTAACGTATTGTACGCAAGTAAACAATTTTATTGCATCGTAAGATGCATACAACTTTTCAAATTGGTTCATTAATAACTTGTCAAAGGCGGTTTTAAAAACGAATTCCCTTTGTTCTAAATATTCGACGTTCTGTTTTAATACATCTGTGAATTCTTGTATTTTTTCTGCTTCAGATTTTAAATTTACTTTGAAATAATCTTTATTCCTCAAAACCGAGGAGGTAATATTTGACGCGAAGACTTCAATCTGCATATAATTTAAACATTGCTGTGTAATGTCGTGATAAACTTGCATCAATTCTTCGGGTGTTTTAAAATAAAGGTGAGGTTGCTCTTTCATAATTAGAGCTACATTACTTTTTAACATATCTAAAGATTCCGTTGATGCTGACTCGATGTCAGTGGCAAATACTCCAAAGCGTACGCTTCTTTTTGAGAACTCCGGATCATATTTCACTCTCCATGAATGTGGAGAGACAGAATAAAGAAATTGTCGATAAGAAGATAAAACGTCAAAGTTAACTCCAAGAAAAGCTACTATGTTTCTTACCTTCACATATTGAAAGCTGAGGCTCTCTAATTCATCTGTTATGTTCTCTAATTCAAGTGCCTTCTCGGCTGCAAGTTTTTGAGCATTTGTAGCTTTTTCATAACTTTGTTTAGCGAATAGTACGAAATTAGCCTTAGTATTTTCATAGAGATCGAGTATTTCGTTATATTTGTTTAGCTCATAAGTGTATGAATTGGTTGTCTGAATAATTTGTTGCTTTAAAAAAGCTGCGTTGGTTCTAAAAAGCGTAATATCTCTGATGTTCATTTGGTAAATATTAATATCATCCAACTTTCTAAGGGGCCTTCCTTCAATAATTTTATAAAATGTACTATCAATGTCGCAAATTGTTTTTACCTCTGACATGATGGAAGGTACTGATTTAGTCTTTCTTTTAATTGCTTTTCGAGCGAAAATCCTTTCATTTTTAGGTACCTCAAAGGGATTGTGAGGTCCATGGTCTTCAACTTCCCTATCACGCTTTTTATAAGGAGTCCTGCGGATGTCTATAATATTTAGTGGTACATCCTTATGTTCACAGGTGTCTTTTTCATGTAAAACTACTTTCATAAAATTATGCTTTGTTACCCGTTTTGCAAACAACTCTTTAGGAGTCGGGTGTCTGAAAATAGTATAATGCGTGATTTCAATATAATTATTTATTAGTGTAAAATGCAGAAATTTAAAATTAGAGATACTTCTTTCGCTTCTTCAAATCTCATCATTCTCTTCACTCATTTTCGCCAAGGTATGCGAGTGCTTTTCACATTTCCGTCAGCTAACACTCTGGCTATTTGATTTTCGTAAGTCAGCATTGATCTTTTTCGGCTTTTTTACCACTCGCTTTCGCTCTGTATATTTCTTTGTTAGTTTGTCATCACTCATTCTTTTCATGTGCCCGAACCATCTAAGCATTCCTTTCATACTTTATCTATTCGACAGACAATAAAAGCATAAGACTCTATTTCAACTAAAATAAAATACGACACATGTAAACTCGTAAGTCGATCGGCCGTCAATTCACTACGAAACAACTCATCAAGCAATACTGACGCTAATTTTTGACAAAATGGAGATCGATCGGCTTACTGGATGTAATGTGTTGTATTTACAAGCGGGCTGATTTGTTTTGGTTGTTTCACATTAGAACACACGTGGAGTCTTTTTATTTATGTCTAAGGTGTACTATATTTCTTTTTACCCATTTTGTAATTTTGCATTTTGTAAAGTTGTAACTTGTAACCAATGATATTATAATACAAAAGAGGTAGATGGTTACCTTAGTACTAATCCAAGTGAAATATTGTCCTAGTTGCAACGTTAAAAAGTGAGACAAATATACATTGCACTGCTTCGCTATGCAATGTAAAACATAATTGCATTTCAAATTAACAAATCACATAGCTCTCTAAATCATTGCGATTGGTCAATTTCAATGTCATACTACATTTTAAACGAATCCGTGACTAATTCATAGAATATTAGTAATTAATGACAGAACAGACATTTAAAAAAAATATGATTGATACCTAATGGGATTAGACAGTAAAAAATGATGTTGGCTTTTTTTCGAATTTCGTTTTTCTTGAATCATGTACATGAGAACATATTTATTTAAAAAGATGGCCAACATTTTTTAATTATAAATTTGAAAATGATGAATTATATGTTATTTCTTTTAATAAATGTAAACGATGATTAAAATTGGGTGGCTGCGTCATCACCATGATCGTGTATATTAAAAAAAACGTTTGGATTATTAAAATATTTTAGAATTTTGATTGCGCAATAGGTATTGCATGACATTGTTGGTTCTGTAACATTACTTTTCATATTCTTTGACCAAGTCTGGGTTGGCTAATTGGCAGTTTTGAGGGTGCCACTTTTCGAGTGCATATAACCTATCTACCTCTTTTGTATTATAACATCATTGCTTGTAACTGCTTCAAGCCAGATTATATATTAACTATACCAATTTTTTATTACAATTAGTCACCGGTCGCGCAGTGATCGCTGTCTAAATTTTTAGATAATAACCCCACAGTGCATTACATTTGACTGCTCAAGCGTTTCTTTCACCGACACCTCAATAATACACCTAATTATGTATAAAAACACGTAAGAGGTAGTTAATTTAAAGTACTTCCTTATCTATTTTCCTTAGCTCAGAAAACGTACACAAAAACAGAGTAATAGTTTTAAAGAATTTGTTTGCTGCAGAACTCATCATTATATTTAACTAACAAAATAGGCACTTACTTCTTCATGTTGGCTTTAATTGAAATTATTCGCAATCTCGATAATATAAAGTACGACTTAAGATATTTTTTCTTATGTACTCTTAATTACATACCTACTTAAATATATTTCAAACATTTATAATGTAATTTTAATATGTACGACCATATACGATATCTTGTCAGAATGACAGTAGCTATTATTTTCAGAACATCTACAGAAGAAGAAACAATATTATATATTCAACCTTCAGTCAACCGTCGATTTAAAGCATTTCTTTCAACAGTGTTATTCAAGCAGTCATTAAAAAAGCATTGTAAACAAAGCTAATTTATAATGGTTATTATAACATTAAAGTAAATAAACTAAATAGGAAATAATTGTTGTATGTCAACATTATAACGTTAGGTACATCGTATCTACAGAGCGAACGCTAGTGGTAATTAAAACCAAGGCAGACCAAGACTGACTTATTAAGATCAAATAACCAGTGTTAGCTGACGGAAATGTCAAAAGCATTAGCATACCTAGGCAAAAATAAGCGAAAGAAGTATACAAGGACCGCGAACCTTGGCGCTCCGTCCTCTGTGACTATCCCGTTAGGGATACAGCGTGAGGATATGTATGTATGTATGTATTATTCTATCTAATATAGACGTATATAATAATTATATTGTATATGTAATTGTATTCAATGTTAATTTATGTCAACAAAATGGAATTGTTTGAAGTGAAAACTTAAAGATTTATACATATTTAAGTGAAATAGTTTCAGCGGAGCTGCCAGTCAATTTGACACTCCATTGCTGTCCGAATGACCGCGGCTGTAGTCTCGAGCGGGCAATTCAATGACCACAGAGGGAGTGTTGCTTCTGACACTTTAGTAATGTGGTTCAAGTCAAGAACTTATAATTTAGTAGTTGTAATTATATATTTACACGTAAAAAAATGTAGTTAGTATTTACTTAAGAAAGAATTTTTGAGGCAAAGGCAATTTTTAAGGTAAACGTCGCTGAATTAGTTTTGTAATTAATAAGTTGACGAAACACATTTTTAAATTCCTTTCTATCACTTTACTTGATAATGTACAATGTACTTGTTTAAAAAGCTTAATACTTAATTAATTTATTAAATTAACGAACTTTTGAAAATTACTGTCGTCGTTATGAAGGCGTTTTCCAAAAGTACGTAAGTTATAAATACATACATACATATCTTCATGCCGTATCCCTAACGCGGTAGTCAGTAAGTTATAAATAATAACATAATAAAATGCAACTGTAAACTTTTTTAAATTCATTGCCAGTCTATTGTACTTTCTCTTGCTTATGGCCTCCAGTTTAAAATTGTAGCTATTTTCGTTGTTTGCATGTTTTTAACTTTTATTAGTTTGTACATATTTAAATTTTTAGATATGAAAAGTTGTTCGCGACTAATTATTGTAAGGCGTCGTATTTATAATAGTAATTTATAATAAATTATAATTTATAATAACCACCCCGCCAAAAGACGGCGTGATGTTTAATAAATATACGTTTTGTCTTTTTATTTTAGTTGTAGGTTTATGAATAGTTTAGTTTAAAGTTTATTATTTTATTATTGTATGGAGATAGTTATTATTGTATAGAGATATTACGTAGAGATAAAAGTAAAAGAGATAGATCTAGTCAATGTAAATGTAATCATTTTGGACGTCGCTAGTTGTGTACGAACGGGCGACCAATCAGAGAGCTTGATTCAATAAAGAGGATCTTGTAAGGGCGTTGTTGCTCGAGAGTTGGAGCGCTCTCCAGACGTATAACTATAGCCGCCTAACGGCCGTGAACGCATTGAGGAATTTATTTGTATTTGTAAAGAGGAACGCATTGCGCTTGCACTTTCGGAACGAGCAATTATACCTAGAGGGGAAGAAAAATAGAATACCTCTTTTCATTCCGGTTTGAAGTTCAAATCGGAGTGAAAAGGTGAGTCTTCTATCGAAAATCCGAAGGGACTTGTTCACAAATATATTGTTCTCTACCAAATTCGTGTTACATATTCTTAAAAGCCCTTCATAAGTTCTTGAATTTGATATCAATCATGATGGGATCCGATGAAATAATTATGTTTGTAACTGACTGTAATTTGTCGTACTACGAACGCTAAATTAAATTTAAAGAAAATAACTCGTCCTGTGTTATCCGCGTAATAGAGAGGAATGTAATGACACCTCATATGTTGACATCAATTGTGTGATTTCGGCTTTATGAGTGTACAGTATACGTCGCTGAAATCACAATTCACCTTTTCGTTTCAGGTATAGTAGCAAGCTGACGAACAATAACTAGCTCTTCGCACAGAACCTGTCCTGACAAATCTATTTTTGCGATCCTATAAACTTTTTTTCCGCGTTTTCTTAATAAATAATATATAAGTGAGATTATTACAGCGTGAGGATGTGATTTACCTATGTATGTATATTATGTAAACCAAGAAGATACTTTAAGAATGCAGGGATACGAATATAATATAGTGTTTATATTTTTTCTTTTAACTTTCTTCGAATTTCACTATTACGAAGTTATAAATGAATTTTATGGTAGAATGTTTTTTAGGTCAAACATCAATAAAGTGGCACACGTAATATTTTCAATTAGTTCTGCTCTATGGCTAGCTCCTCAAAGTTATAAATTTTTCTGTTTTATTTTGATATCACATATCAAGATGTGCGTTCCTGTTTATTTTTCCGCTTTTCTTTAACTAACGTCGAAATTGCTTATATTTTAAGAAATACGAAAGAACTTCCAAACATTTATTGTTAAATTTTTATACTGAAGTAAAGAAATCAATTTTCTGACACTAACATGATCCTTATAACCCATTTTAAGCTTGTAGGTATTATAAGTGGCCAACAACAAACTCCAAGAACTCGCAATAGCATCTAAAACAAGATCACTCATCCAGCAGCTGATAAGAGCTCAATCTCTTGCGCCGAAACTGTCTGCCTTTTTTTGGTGATGCAGAAGAAATCCGCACACAGATACTCAGCCCCGTGGAGGAGAGAATGTGAGAGTATAGGGCTATAGGGCGTTGCCTCCATTCTGGCGCGGCGTCGTCGTCTCCGAGTATGATAGCGGGAAGCTCTCTTTCGATCCCGCTAGGCGTCCTCCTTCTGCACCATTATAGCCTTGCAGAAAGAGGGCAAGACCTTTCACAACTTTTCACCTGCTAGTATAGCCGCTACTACTGTAAGAAGCTGTTGCCTCAGTCTAAGTCATACGAATTATATTAATATAAATCAAACAAAGGAAAAAAAACATATATCCTCTATGAGTATTATTAGATACTCACGCTTTTATCCTTTGATAACGAATAAAAACATCGCTTCAACTTTTCACTTGTTTTACATGCACTCACAAATCTTAACTATCAAATGGACCTTTGAGAGTTGTCGAAGAGGGCAAATATTAATTTCGGTAATTAAACGTCTCTTTCAAAGATAAACTCTCAATATTCGCAAATAGAAATTTAATTAAAACTTACACTCTATGCAAATTTAACTATAAATAATATGTTGCAATAGTTTTAGTTCATATTCCCAATTAAAAGAGCAATAAAGTTTTATTTTAATTAAAAATTAACAACAAAGTTCAGATATTGTGGTGGTTAAATCGGATTCATTATCCGATAATTTAGGGAAATAACTTTTCTAAATTTTCTTGGAAAGAAGCTCCTCCAGTTGCGTGCTTAATTTAATACGATTGATACAACAGTCTGAAGACTCTTCGTCTCTTTTTTCTTCAGCCCATTGCTATCCACTGCTGAGTGCACGTCTTTTACGAGTTGTGATGAATAATTTTCCGAAATTTTTCAAAGCGTGGATAAATTTCAAGAAAAATTTGTTTGGAAAAATTTCAAAAATAGAAAAATGTCGGAAATATAATAGAAAATCTTTAAAAACTTAAAATATTTCAAGAATTTTTTTTGAAAAATTTTAATAACCCATCATTATTTGCTTTTAATCCATTTGCTCTTTAATCCATTCTAGTCTGGAGATTATTACTATATGAAATGAAAATAAATTATACTTACTATGTTATAATTTATTTTCATACTACGTTATAATCTCATACTAAAACACATAATTTCAAACTGAAATAACACATACTTATATTTATATCATTATACTACTTAAAGCCATTTTGTCGTCATACTGTATAAAAGTCATTCTGTCATCACTCATCGACTACATAAAAATTTCGTGTCTTTTTAATATTTAATAATAATTTTTATTGTTCCCTTTTTAATATTTCGTACTACAAAGAGAAAATTGTCTAGTTGACAGTTTGTCGCTTGTCTGTCTGTCTTTTCTCAGACATTTGTATTGGAGCAATTGTACTAAATGCATTTAAAGCCTAAATAGAAAGCTTTTGGTGATCATCGTATGGGGTAAACGATCTATAAACGCATGACTGATTACTTCATTTTATTTTTTTTACTTTCGTAAAAGCGAATAATAATTGTTGTCCCTCTAGTTTTTATCCAAAAGTAGTGCGTAGAAAAATTTACTATAATCATGAATGAGTGGAAAAAGGTACATTGAAGGAATATTAACAGTACTTATTGCATAATTTTAAATATAAGTATTTCTTTATATAAAAAGAAGGCGCATAGATACTGCTTGCGCTTGGCCACGTCTATTTTGTGTTTAAATGATAATGTCCTTCGCTCATTTTTGCCTGGAGCAGTTATTATGAACGTGAAGTTTCCCAACTAAACTAAAAGTTGTGCGTCGCGACCAGCGAGTCGGGTCCGTAATATTATGCAATAAATTTTCCATTTCGTGTTTCTATGTTCAATAAAAACTCCACCCCCAACTCGAAAGTGGTTATAACTAGATTCCTTAAATGCTATTTCTTAGCATTGAATTGTTGGTCTAGACTTTTGCATCTCTTTTTGTGTCATATTTCTTTGTGCAGTTTGTGTTTAAAGTCTAACGAGATTCCGATTTTTCGAAAATATTTTTTATTCATTTTGTGATATCGTGACTTCAAAATATTTCACAATTTTTGCGCAACAAAATGGTCTACGTAGAGCAAAACAGACCACAAACTAACAGATTAGCGGATTATTTTTATATATTTTTTTCTATTTAACAAAATCATTGTCTATGGAAACAAAATAGATTAACAGTTTTCTAATGAAACACTTTTCTATGAGCAAACAAAAACTAAATGCAGAATGTTTAATTCTTCGCGCTCACAGTATTATAGGTATTTAGATTTAATTAAGCAGTAACCTTGTATACGAAACGAATACAAAATATGCACTATATACATAACTAACTGTAGCCGCGACTTCGTCCGTGTGGAAAATGTTTCCGTGAACTCTCCGGGTTACCGAGGTTACCCGAGATACCCATATCATTGGTTATTTTCTATTGTGGAACATTCGCCATATTGGACTTATGACATATGATGTCACATATACAAAAATATTCCAATGCATATTCCATTTCATTTGATACCCATATTGTTGGTGTTGAGCAAAAAAATTGTCTTCTATTATGGAATATCCGCTATATTGGATTTATTATGACGTTAGTTCGTAGTAGTAAAGAAAGTAGCCTACGTTTGTTTTCGGGCACATACTATCTCTGTACCAAATTTCATCATAATCGGTTCAGTGGTTTAGCATTTCCCCTATAAAGTTTCATTCCCCTTTTTACTCCTTCAGAGGTAGATTTTGGATTAAAAAAGAAATCTATGTTTTTTAATAGAAAAGGTTTATCTTTATACCAAATTTCATCTTAATCGGTTCAGCGGTTTAGCATTTCCCATACAAAGTTTCATCCCCCTTTTCACTCCTTTAGGGGTAGATTTTTGAGAAAAAAGTAGCCTGTATTCGTCCCCTGGTGTCAACCTATCTCCATGCCAAGTTTCATCAGACAGACAGACAGAGAGATTTTCGCATTTATAATTTTAGTATGGATATGTATACACTAAAAGGACGACTCTAAAAGGGCAGATTTACATTGAGTCTGTTACTGACTTCAAAATCAAGATAAATCAGTGCTGACGCGACATTTTATTTTATTTTATTTTATTTTATTTGGGAAGCTTACAGCAACGTTTACAATGTAAATCTATAAACAAAAACATTCACAATTTTGCCAATTACAAGCTACCGCATATAAATGTTGAATATATAGTAAATGTTAATACGTCTATCAATATGTACATGTTTAATACCCTAATGAAAAATTTATTCTCCTACAAATTTATGACATGAAATTGTCTAATGCTGTTGATGTCTAATGCTGTACTGACTTGAAATCAATTTACACGACAGCAATACCATGTCAGCACTGACTTGTCCTGAATACGAAGTCGATAACTGACTTAATGTAACAGAAAATATGTAGCTATTGACTAGGGAGTACACTGTTACACCCACACTCATATAACCTTTGTTTTATGACACATATTGTAATTGTATACTATAATTGCATAGATTCATACGCGTACCTACTAACTAATTATTCTAAAATTAATGTTAACAATGTTAATGTTATATTAATGTTACGTTTACACGAAACACGACACAGCGAGCGATTTTCCACTTGTTACAAATTTAATCAGCCTGCGGCGATTATGTAAATGTGTCGTAAACGAATGGATTTAACTTCATTCAAATTAGGCTTAGCATAGAGCTGCGTAGGACCTGAAATTTGTGTTATTTATTAACGAACGAATTCGTTTTAGTGCCTACATACATATCCTCACGGTACATCCCTAACGGGGTAGTCAGAGAGCACGGAACGCTAAATTTCGGGTCCTTGCATATTACTTTCGCCTTCTCAAATTTCTCTCACGTTTTAGTTTTGTATAAATAAGCCCATTGTGATCTTTGAATGAGGAAGAGAAAGTATATTAGTTTCAGAGGCCTAATTGGATGATTTCTAATAAAATGAATATTTATTTGACATTTAAAACCGATTGATGAACGTCAATCATAATGTATTTAAGACAAATGTTGGAATGAAGAACTATTATTTCTATTTTCGATTAATGGAAGTTATGCTATGGGTCACAACTCTGCACTCCGTTATAACTTGTAGATAATCTTAAATATACCTACGTGTTATATTGCGATATATTTATACCTATTTCACAATCAACCAATATACATAATGTTTCGTAACATTTATAAATAATATCGAGTATGTACTCGCGACAATATAATATCGCAGGTTATCGTAGTATGACTTCATCCTTTTACAAATAAATGTTCCAATTCTTTGAATTAATGTCTAGACATACAAAATACTGATTAATGTAGTCGAGTAAAAAACGAACAAGTTTGAGAGAATTAGGTACATCGAGAAATTTTATTACAGGTGTTTATATTTTACAGCAAAAGTTTTCAAACTTGCATTCAAATAATATGTATACCTACAATAATAATGCGTAATAATCATGTCAAACGATTTCCATCTATCCATCTGCAACACCGACGAATACACAAAAACAGAACACTGGCGCCCTCTAGCAGAACGCGACTATCTAACTTATTAGTATTAACTATACTTCCATAGTCCATACTATAATTCCATCGTAGATTACATCAGAAGTGCGATCGAAATGAAGAAAAGCCTAACGCCTCGTTATGGGTCATGGTCAAGCATGAAAACCGACATTAAGGTAATCTGTCTAGTTCAAGTAGCAATAGTGGCAGAACATCATCTGTAACTGAGACAAAAGAAGGTATCGCGTAAAACTGGTACTAAGACCGTGAGTACCTACATGCAAAACTTTTTTTGTATAATTCAAATAATCTATTTGTGTTGCTATGTATGTCATATTGATTTGTTACGTGAAAGTGACAAGGATAAGACAAATATTGTCAGGCAATATTCAAAAATATGATTACGAATTTGATAAAAACGAATTTGATATGTAACGTTATTACTGTAATGAAATAATGAACACGTAAATAATATTATTTATTTATTAACTGAAAATAAGAACACGCGTCTTTTTTAGCGTTCTAGATGTGTTATTTTTGCAATTTTTGAAGGAGCACTTTGACATGTTCGCTGTTAGCGTTTTCGTATACCATTAAAACAGAAGTGCGCTCAAATACGCATATGAGCGCACACTTGGTTCGGACGTTTTTGGAGCGTTCATTGTGTATCGTTTTTTATTTGTGATCGAAGCTATGAGTACAGATATAGTTAATGTTCATAAATCTGATGCAGAGACTGTTAGTAGTCTAATTACCATAATTTAATTGTGTTAGCAAACGGAAATGTCAAAAGCTCTCGCTTACCTAGGCGAAAATGTGTGAGGAGAATGATGAGATTTGAGGAAGCGAAAGAAGTATGTAAGAACCGTGACGCTTGGCGCTCCGTCCTCTCTGACTACCCCGTTAGGGATACAGCGTGAGGATATGTATGTATGTATGTAATCGTGTTAGTTTGTAACATGATCTCCAGAGTATATGTGGATCAAAAATAATACTGTATACTAATAATAAGTCTGAACTGTGGAACATTGTTTAAATTGGATACATATCTGGTCGTATCAAGGCTTGGAATGACAATTCTAAAGCTCAGACTGTCCCTGTCGGTACTGAGACTACCTAATAGAAATTGACTTACGGATAGCCTAAGCCTAAAGGAACTCGTAATGTTAATTGCAGGCGTTACCTAAGCTTAAAGGAATGTTCCTGGTTTCAGGTAGTCTGGTGTTAGCTTCACCAAAATTTTACCCGCATCTATTGACCATTTCTGATAATTTTGTAATATTTCAATGACGTGTTAATGACGAATAAATTAAAAGAGAAAACTGGTGCCTTCGAGAAGAGCGACTGACGGCTTGTTCCCCACTACCGCTTTGAGATGATATAAGTCAAACCTCAAGCGCACCTTTACCTTCATGAATTCAGCACGAAGTGTTTGAATACAAATTAGTTCATTACTAATTGATAATATATTAATTGACAATAGAAGTATAGTTTGGGGTGTTAATTTACTATTTGATTCTATCGTAGATTACACATGTGATAAGTATAAAGAAAATTAAAGTGTACCATATCAAAACTTCGTTCGTAAACCCCTAACATTTTGATAATATATACTAAGCCAAGTCATTATGTCCTTAAAAAGATAAAAACAGTAGGTATAAGCATATATCATAAACATTCTAACACTAAAATTGATTAAAAACAAGTTAATTACAATAATAATTCTATTTATAGGTACGTGATGGCATATTATAAAAATAAAATCTAATAATATTATAAGCACATGAATATTGGTGACGCTCCGTAGAAAAATCTAAATCAAAACGAAATAGTACACAAATATGCGACAACAAATTAAACTTAACATAATTGATCGAGAGTAAAAACTTAAAATTATATTAAAGAAATAAAAAAAGTATAGTATAATATTTCTGTTATAAACAATATAAAAAAATAAGGTTTTGTGTACCACGATTTTTTGAACCACCGACAATATTTGACAATGTCAAAATAAAAAGTAAAAAGCATATGGTTCTCAAACTCTGAAATTTAAGTAAATAATAAAAAAGATAACGCATTGAAGGTAATTTTTTTTTGAAAATAGTATTTAAAACTGAACAATCCTTTTCAAGTCTCTTTCGGCGTACATAGTTAACACTGGGGATGTATTGTTTTTTCTCACAAATGTTTTAAATGTTTGACCTACATATATAAAAAACCTCGTTCTTTGGCCAATGTTTTTGTTTTAGATAACAATTGTTTATTCCGAACCGTTAGGTAATCATTGATATATACCCGTCTATCTCCTTGGATACCCAAATCTTTTGAACGCAATTTAAAATTCCGAGTAGCAGCAATAAAGTTCACCTTGGACTGATTTTGAAAAGACGCCACCAGGACCTTGTCGCCGTTATTAATTATAGATGGAACACGGGTCACAAAATTAAAATATGATGCATCAAAGGGATAATTAATTTTGGTAGCAATTTTACCAATAATTTCAATAACGTTTTCGTTTTTCTCAGATGTAATACATCTAATTTCAACATTATTGTGACGAGCCCATTGCTCTTTACAGTTAAGTACTTGTTAAATTTGTTCAATCCTTTGCTGAACAGAAGAGAAATCATGCTGTTGTTTCTCTAAAGTTGAAATTCTTTTATCTACTGACTCAATTTGGCTATTGAAGATAGATATAAATGTAAGAGGCAATTCAATTGAATTTTTTAAGTGAGTTATATCCATTCTAATAGATTTTACATCATTTGACAGCAGTTTCAACTCTGCAAGGTCAGTCTTAACATTCCTCAGTTCAGAAGTATTTGCTGAACAATTATCCCATCAAGATTTAGCGTTGCTCGCACAGAAGACTTTGATGAGGACTCTTCATTGCCATGATATACAGCACTGCGAGGTGTAAGACTAATTTAACAGTCAGTGCATCTCCAAACAGATTTTATTTCGCCGAGTTTGCAGTATCGCGCTTCAGTTATACCAGCACACGGGAAATCAAACGTGTTTTTACAAACATTACACATGTCACCATCCCGTGCTTCACTATTAAACGTGTTAGAAGTTTGACTACCACTGGAATTTTATTAGAATACAAAGCAAATGTCAGTTCATTAGCGACTCTACCAGCAAACTGTTACGCCTAAACACTGTTGCGGTTACTGCGTTCTGTTTTATAGTTTGATTTTTTGTTGTTTTTGCTACACCACCGAATAGAACGATAAGCCATTACATAGATATTTAATTATCTGTCGGAATATACAGAGATGTATACACAGGTCCAATATTGGTTATGTACTACTTAATGCGAGCGAGAGTTTATATTTGTTAGTGTAAATAAACTGAATAGTGGTGAAAACATGGTCCGATATTTCGTCTCCATAGTTTGAGTGAGAGGTGCCTCTGATGGAATCGTAATCATCTATATTATCTGACCGTTTCTGACAGTAACTTACCATTTGTGACCATAAGTTATAATGCAAATTACACAATAAGATAAAGCCAATTGAAATGCCAATAGGGTATATACATGTGATTTAAATAAGGGTCAAATATTTTTTTAATAAACTTTATTACTTAAAAAATGTGCATGCACTAATATTTTTGATTATAATTTCTGTTTGAGTAAGAAATTAATTTTAAAAAAGTGCAAAAAAAATATGGGAAATTCAAATATTTGAAACGCGACGCCATCGGTCAGAGCGAATGTGACGTTAAAGTCTATGACAACTGTCACCGAGAGAGTAATAGTTAGGTGTTTGCTTTTGAGTGTTTGCGATTTAGTCAGTTTTATTGTGGATTTATTGCATATTTAGAAGTAAAATACACTTTTTTTGTAAGAAATAATGCGAAATCTCCACTTGTTTGTTTGTTGTTACAGACTATGACGTCACAATAAGCGCGCCAAAATGTTTAAGTTACTTGTTACTTTAAGTTACTTTTTTGGCGTTGAATATTTTTTTACTATTATATAGCGACGTCAACTATCGAATAAAAATATATAAAAAAATACATGTATATTCCCTATTACATTGCTATTATGAGGTTTATGTAATTAATAAACTAAATAATTAATAGCATAATTAATAGGTCATAAATAATAGTTTTTATTTATCTCAGAAATTAATACATTTATGGCACAATTATATGTAAATTATTAACATCACGATAAAGTAGCTTGGACAAAAGTATTATATCTATACAGCCTACATTATAGGTGCCTATATATCTATAAGTCAGACCACGTTCATTACTTGTTAACAAAGGTCACATAAGTTAAATTGCGTATTTACCCTCGTTTCTGTGGAGCTCGAGCAAGTTGACCACATCTTGGGGTCCACGTCGAGAATAATTGGACTGTCTTGAGACGTCTGTGGTCAGCGGGCGTATAACAGATATTAATTAGATTTACGCAATATCCGAGCTATTTTAGGGATATAAAGGAATTAAGCATATGGACACACAACTTTAACATTCAGATGACTATTTGATGGACGGATCTTTTGCTCTAAAAGCTTGTCCGTTTTTTGTAGACCTAGTTTCCAAACTCTTACTAATGTGCGTGATTAGGGGAGGGTCACGGTACAGTTATACATAGCTGAATATGACGTATTTTTATTTCTGTGAATACTAGTAGCCAAAATACTTAAGATTTAAAACATTGCAATATTTCTTCTTGGTTTCTTCATGATGGTAAAATAACACTGTGGACTATGTGGTAGATGATATATTGGTACCGTGCAGTGTGGTTACGCCATAGAGCTGACGTTTACATCTCATGTCTTATACTAATTCTTACAGCTATTTATATCGAATATGTACGTGACAATTTCCTTTGCAGCGATGCAGATATTTTGTTTGTAGATTACGACTACGCACGAGGTTACGAAGTGCTGTGTCAGAGTAATATCTGGCACAGCTCTACTCACGGTGCAATCTGACTAGCAATTTGTTGATGTAATCTGTTGGCCCCGAAGCCCATCGACTGGTTTCTGCTATTTGTAAGAGACTGGTCGAGGCTTCGGGAGACCGCCGGGCTGGCAGCTTCTTCCGCCAACGAATCAGTTTGGCTATTCAAAGAGGCAATGCTGCCAGTCTGCTAGGTACCTTGAGCAATGACAGCTTTCTAAGCGGCAACTTTGAGGAAGTTTATTATTTAAGATTATGTATAGTTTTAAGTTTGTAAATATTAACATATGTTTGATTCGTATAATTGTAACATTACATACATTAAAATATATTGAAAAAATCTGTTGCAAGGCTACAAATTGCATTGTAAGATAAGTAGCATGCAACCTGCCTCTTTGCAATGCAATTAGTTGCCTTGCAACAAATTGCTGTAAGATAAGCTGCATGCAACCTGCAACCTGCCTATTTACAATGCAATTAGTTGCCTTGCAACAAATTGCTAGTCAGATTCCACCGTGAGTAGAGCCTCTTACGAATATTTTGCAAATAATTATTTCAGTACTACAATATTTTGTACTTCAAGTCGGTCATGACACAAATTACACTGATAGTGTGAAGTTGCCACATGTAATACTTACTATAGCTAACTGTTTTACTCGTGGTTACTCTCAATGAGATAGAAAGAGAAACATAAAAATTCGTTTGACACGGCGATAAGAGCGGCAACTCATTATGGCTCGGTCCGTTATGATTCCTGGCCTGAGGTTTAATCTTTATCATTATAAAAATAATATTCATGAACAAAATACAAAGTATGCCAACTGCTTATCGACTGAGGCAAGTAGTAAGAGGGTCGAAGCTTAATATAAGAAACTTGTGCAAGAATTGACTAACAGCCTGTTGCGATATGTCTCTGTTTTTTTTACCTTGAAAATCCAAATACTACCCAGTGAGTGAAGGTTTGGTACCGTTGGGCCCAGACGCTCTGTCCACGCTAAATGAGAAATACCGTCTTCCTCAAACCCAAGCATTACTCTATACAATTGTCCTACACAAACTTGACTTTTATTTAATCAAGGATGAAATTAAGCTTCATGGTTAATAAATAATTATAAATTTCATGATTTCTGTTTAAATTATAAAAACAAAAATCTGACTGACACATACAAAATAACTTTCCTGAGAGTATTCCTTGAAAGTTGAATAATTCATATACATCTAATTATGCATATACATTGCCGTTTCAGTGAGAATCCGTAGTGCCAATAGTGGTGAGAGTTCCCGAGATATTTCGGGATTTCTCATCACTATTGTTAGTTTCATAATCAAATTTTATTTCTACTATTTTCGGTGCTTGTCTATACGTAAATACGATGCTGCATTAATTGTGTGTTTAGGGACGGTCAGTATAGGTACTATATGTGGCTTGTGTATTTAGAGCCAGTTGGTTGCTATGACGCCATAGAAAATGTATGTAGTAATATTGTTTACGTTTGTGCTGGTCAAAGATAGTTTTATATATGCGGAGATAGACGCGTTCTACATACTAATTATTGAAGCCTTAGGTAGAAGCTAATTAGCACCAGTGAGCTTATTTCACAGTGAAATATTATTACCGTTGTACGTGACGCGGTCTTATAAAAAATATAGCTTAAAATTAGAAAATGCCATTATCAATATGGTCCAAGTTTTAATAATCCACAACGACGTACTAATTTATTTCGTAAATTTTATGTGTAAAAATTCTCTTTAAATAAATTTTGTAAATATTAATATAATTGCTATATCAATATACTACCCCTGAGTACTCATCCAATGTAATAGCCAATCTGCGCTTGAACCAAGGAAACAGCCTTTATTACATAATTTTATTCAATGTCATTCATTTATGGAGATTAATAATAATCAGACCAGCTTTTTTATAATAACAGATATGATTTCAAAGTTTTGTTTGTCAAGAAACCTAACGCCAGTAGAAACTGTCATAAAGGACATCCGAATGTGTCGTAATGTAGCGAATGGAATCGTTGTTGTGTGCAAGGAAATTGAACCCTAAGCCTTGATGAGGCCATATCGCCAATACATGCCAATCCCCAGCTATAAAACGTTAAATAAAAACACTTCTGTATCTACAAATTTTATACTGTATTGAATTTGATACGTTTAAAGTAGGTACGCTGTTATCGTATGAATACTTTCGACGATTTGAGTAATATTTGAGATTTAATTTCGATTGAAACTTAGTTTAGTTATTTATTTATGAATGGGAATTCAGCACAGGGAACTCATGTTCGAAACTCACTATTAAACTACCCATCTCATTCCGAATTCCCACAAGGAGTTTTTTGTTTATTTTTTTTTATTTGTACATAAAAATGCACAGAAATAGGAAGCAAACTAGGAATGATAGAAGCCAATGGTTTACGTTAGTAACTAATTAATCAGTGGCAATAGTGTCTTTAAGAGATCTTTAACACATTATTAGTGAAAGATAAAATGAATGTGTGAAGTTGATATTGAGGAGTTAAAGAAAACTTGAATACGAAGCAATGTACGAACATATAAACATTTGACTTTTATTTGAAGTAAAAAAAAAGTTAAACCGCCTTAAAAAAACATTGAAAAGTACAAAATAACTATCCTTTACTGGTCAAAACTCAAGTACAATAAAAATAACTATAAATACGATACACATACCTACACAATTAAATTTGTCAGTTACTGAAGTCAGTGACAAGCCTACCAAACTAATAAACTTTCTGTGGTTGCACATTGATTTGGCACCGACTTCAATAACTGTCAAATTTTATTATATAGGTATGTGTATCTTATTTATAAAGTTATTTTTATTGAACTTGAGTTTTGATTAGTAAAGGATAGTTATTTTGTACTTTTCAGTGTTTTTGATTTCTCCCTTTTGAGTGACCTTGGCCTGAATAAATATTTAGGGCACGTCTACAATTAACTTCTTTCTGATTCTGGAGCGCAACGATAAATAAAAGAATCATCAATGTAAAAAAAGTTACGACCAGTTCGTGTTATTTGGTGCATCTTCGAAGTCCAAGCTTCAATACCAATCAAATTTAAATGGGACCATCTCGGAAATAAACCCTTTCTAACAAAAGAAAAATCGAAATCTGTGCACAATTGACGAAGTTACGGTGAACATATACAAAAAAAATACATACATACAGACGAACATAGAACCTTCTCCTTTGTTTGAAGTCAGTTAATGAAAGGTCGAATTCTAAAGCAGAATATTTTATATATTTGTTAATATTATCACGACATTTTCTGTAAAGTTATTGTCGAAAATATCGCATGAATTTGTGACATTTAGAGGATAGTTGTGATTCTCTTTCGACATCGATTAAAATCGACAAAATATATGAAACGTTTGAATAAAATTGAGGTCTGGAGAACCCCACATGATTGGGTAATAATTGGTCCAAAGTCAGCTTTCTGTACTAACCAATTAATCATCTAATCATTAAAAGATAATTGATTAATTATAGTTTTTAAGGAAAAATATTTTGTTATTAAGTATCATTATCCATTTTAACAGTACTTGGGTATATAAGATAATGTCATATATTCCAAATGGCATTGCCGCTTTCGCTGGACCCTTTACGATTTCTGCATGTTGGTGCCAATTCTGTTCAAATAGTAAATGCCAGCCAAAGTTATGTGGCGAATGGCCAAATCTCTGCAATATACCCTGAAATCATGACTGGCATTATTAAAAAATGAAAAATGTCGGGTCGCTCACCTATACTAATATTTTAAAGAGGTCAATTTTGGTTGTTTGTATGTAATGGATAATGGATAACCTCGAAAACTATTCAACTGATTTAAAAAATTCCATCACTTATAGAAAGCTACATTATCAGCGAGTAACATGGGCGGTATTTTATTTTCAAAAAAAATTTTCCCGTGTGAAGCCGGGCGGGTCGCTAGTACCTTAAAATATGAAAATTTTATTTCATTTATTAATAAATATACTCATCACTATTTTATCTACTTGTGTTCAAAATTTCACGTTTTTTGTTTACGTAACAAATTGTATTTTGAAATAAGTAAATATTTAATTTATAGCGACTCCTGGCGCTCCGTCCTCTCTGGCTACCCCGTTGGGGATACAGCGTGAAGTTATGTTATGTTATGTTAAATATTTAATCAATTATTTAACCTTATTAACTGGCCCGTTGGGACGGTGGTAGAGCATCATCCGCCTTTCAAGCCAGAGCCCCAAGTTCGAAGCCTGGTTAGGTCAATTATTTAGGTATGAACTTTTCTCAATAGGGTTGGCATCTGGGTCTTATTGGAATCTCCCCCAGTTTCTCGCGTGGTATTTATACTAATAGTTTGGGGTCACACAATTGGTGTAATTGTCTCGAGTATTAATTTATGAAGAATTTATTTGTGAAAACATAGTATGCAGATTAATTTAAAACGTAATAAAAATATTTAATTTTTTGTTAATTTGCTTAACGGTTTTTAAACAAAATTGAATTTACGTTCTACAAAAAATTTAGTAAATTAAGTACACAGTTGTATTATACCGATCAACTTATAAATGTACCTCTTTAAAGTAATAATACGTGTATTTATGTATATATAATTGACCTATAAAATGGACAAGCGTGACGTCAATTCGTGCATAGAAGGTTCCGTACGATATGTATTGTATAAAACGGTAAAGTTGTAACGTTGTTTTTTTTAGACCCTAGCACGCGGTATCTAATCGCGCACACATTTAACAAATTATTCAGTCGTTCTTATATATCGAGTATTGCATAATGGAATTTTTCAAAATTAGGGTCTGAGGGTTAATAATAAAACACTTTAAATTGTAAAATGAATACTAAGATATAATTATATTATTTGATGTTTACAGGTTTATCAGATAGTACATTAGGATGTACTATCTGAGAGAAGTCGGTGCCAAATCAATGTGCAACAACAGAAAGTTTATTAGTTTGGTAGGCTTGGCACCGACTTCAGTAATTGTTAAATTTAATTATATAGCTATTTGCATCGTATTTATAGTTAATTTTAAATTTGAGTTTTGATTAGTAAAGGATAGCTATTTTGTACTTTTCAATGTTTTTTTTTGAAGGCGGTTTATGTTACATATTTTTCCCGCAAACTTTGGGTATGGCTTTCTATTTCAACAATTTTTTGAAATTCTAGATCGAGTACACCGATTTCTAAGTAAGGGGAGGATGATCAAGTTTAGTTCCAGTAAGTACCTAGTTTGGCCTTACTTTTAGTTTTCTATGAATATTTTTAAATATTAACTGGTCCAACTGAAATTCCATAACAGGATGTACCGTACCAGGTATTACAACGCCAAAGTTTATTTGTGACATAGTTTTAGATAAAATCGACATTGGTAGAGGGACAGACTGTCAGGCGTATAATGGTTTTACGAAGATAATGTTTTGGTTTTAAGGAACCCTAACGAATAATTGAATTTACGTAGTTTTATTTTCTATAAATTTATCTTTGAAAATGGCTTCATTTACTTATGGTATAAACAGCGCTATGAAAAGAAAAAAAACTTACAAAGAAAATACCTACGCTTCTTGAAGGAACCGCTATTTAAGCATCCATGCCAGAAATGTTAAACTTACATTCAACACGACATAAGTATTCATAAAACAACACAGAATGGAGCAATTTGAATAAGTTGAATAAATTAGAAATTCTCCTTTCTGTTTATTTGAAGGGTCTCATTCAAAGCGTGTAGTCATTGACGTCGATTTTTCTTAATCCGCAATCAGCACGCCTTTATTCGGAGTAAAGGTTCTTAACGTAATTTCACGTAGAGTGTGAGTAAACAGGCTGAAAACGAGAGGAGTGGCTCTATGGTAATTAGAGAGGGCCTTAAAGACCCCGTGAACGAGGCCCGGAAGCCTTCGCAACTGCCTCTTGAATCGTTAATCGCACCAACCCTTTTCTGTAAGATGTCTTTGCTTTTACGGCACAGAGTTTACTGGGATCGTGACTAATTAGGAAAAAGTGTAATAATTTAATTTTTGGTACGTTATTTTTGTTTTCAGCAGGTAACTATGAAATGAAACATTTAATTTAAAAACGTAGCACCTATAGTATTAGTATACGTATATTATCATAGTATTAGTTTTTGGTAATTCAATAATAAATAGTTAAGTAGATGGCAACACAAATAATATATAGATAAAATTGAGTTGTTGGGAGTTTTTATGGGGAGCGGTAGGGCGTTTATTTTAATTCTTCCTCTAATTTTATTAATTCAATAATAAACAGTTAAGTAGGAAACCAAATAATATCTAGGTAAAATTGAGTTTTTGGGAGTTTTTACGGGGAGCGGTAGGGCGTTTATTTCAATTCTTCCTCTAATTTTCATAATTCAATAATAAATAGTTAAACAGGAAACCAAATAATATCTAGGTAAAATTGAGTTGTTGGGAGTTTTTATGGGGAGTGGTAGGGCGTTTATTTTAATTCTTCCTCTAATTTTCATAATTCAATAATAAATAGTTAAGCAGAAAACCAAATAATATCTAGGTAAAATTGAGTTTTTGGGAGTTTTTACGGGGAGCGGTAGGGCGTTTATTTTAATTATTCCTCTAATTTTCATAATTCTATAATAAATAGTTAAGCAGGAAACCAAATAATATCTAGGTAAAATTGAGTTGTTGGGAGTTTTTACGGGGAGCGGTAGGGCGTTTATTTTAATTCTTCCTCTAATTTTCATAATTCAATAATAAATAGTTAAACAGGAAACCAAATAATATCTAGGTAAAATTGAATTGTTGGGAGTTTTTATGGGGAGTGGTAGGGCGTTTATTTTAATTCTTCCTCTAATTTTCATAATTCAATAATAAATTGTTAAACAGGAAACCAAATAATATCTAGGTAAAATTGAGTTTTTGGGAGTTTTTACGGGGAGCGGTAGGGCGTTTATTTTAATTCTTCTTCTTATTTTCATAATTCAATAATAAATAGTTAAGCAGGAAACCAAATAATATCTAGGTAAAATTCAGTTTTTGGGAGTTTTTACGGGGAGCGGTAGGGCGTTTATTTTAATTCTTCCTCTAATTTTCATAATTCAATAATAAATAGTTAAGCAGGAAACCAAATAATATCTAGGTAAAATTGAGTTGTTGGGAGTTTTTATGGGGAGTGGTAGGGCGTTTATTTTAATTCTTCCTTTATTTTTAATAATTCAATAATAAATAGTTAAGCAGGAAACCCAATAATATCTAGGTAAAATTGAGTTTTTGGCGGGATTTTATGGCGAGCGGTAGGCCGTTTATTTTTATTATTCGCCAATTGTTTGTAGTGAATATTGTGAAAAATTGGCGTAGTTTCGCGTCCCAAGTGTTTACGCTGTTATGCATTGTGTGAAATTGTTAAAATAAGTGCTTATTTAATAGTGTGATGGTGAGATATTTTAATGGCTAAGTCAGCTTCAGCGATCCTACTAGAAAGACTGCCTCAATATATTTGTCGCAGAAATTCCAAGAAACATTCAAATGTATTAATTTTAATGAATTAATTTGTATCTTGTAAAAATTCATCTTTAATGTTTCGACTACAGGACTTACATTGTCCATCGAATATTATAATATTCGAATAAATTCGAAAATGTAATTGTGAATATTTATTGAAAACATAATGTGTTTAATTTCAAAATTAAAATAAAAAGTACAAATTAAAAGTTTTGTTGTTTTCAAAATTATTTTTCTTAAACCAGTACAATATACAAAATATACATATTTTATACTGGATATTCATATTTGATCGCACTATAGTTTGTTTTATATTATGTACCTATCTAACTATCTATGATAACGGTCACTGAAAGAAGTATGCAAGGACCGCAATTTTTGGTGCGTCCTCTCTCACTATCCCATTAGGAATACTGGGGAAGATATATTTTTATGTATCTATACGTATTATAAATAATAATAATAAATAATAATAACAATAAATGCGCCAGGTAATACATACCAATCATCAGGCTTCAAAGTAGAATATTCCCTGCGGTATGAGAACCAGACGACGACTAAAGGGCGTCTCCCAGTACACTCAGACCCGAAACGATCTAGAAAAGTTCGTTTCCTAAATTGACCAGAAAGGGTGTTAAACCTGGGACCTTCCGCGCTTAGATACAAGACCTAAATCTCTACATCATCGAGGTCGTCAAATTTTTATTATTAATTGCATATTACATTTTATGTAGAAGATAGGTACGAAAAATAACAATGAACACATACATAGCAACGAAATATATAAATATCTATCTACTCATCGTTTATCAAATTTAGAAGGACCGAACAGTTTTAAATATTCCATGCGCGGTCAAGCATAAAATCTACAAAGAAAACCGTATTACGTATCTTTTATTGCATTTCTCCCCTTCTTACGTAAGTATATCCACTTTGCCATCGAAATAACATGAGTTTTTACGACAGTTTATCAATAACTAAAAAAGTCACGTGGTTGATAGCTTTTATGTGATACTTTTTACTTTTACAGTCACCACTTAAAGGCACCGGATGATGAAAATAGTCGATAACATTAATTGTTCCTGTTCTAAACAAGAATTAAATCCTTGAAATCAACAAGTTAGTTAGTTTTATGTAAATAAAAATATATTATTTTTAAAGATATCGTTTAATAAAACCAATGATTTCGAATGCAGTTAAATTTAGTGTAATTATAACAGTGAAGAAAAGAACGCTTAGATAGTTCGGGCTTATAGAAAGATTGAGCGAAAAAAGAGAAAATATACACAGCGAAAGTGTGTGTTAGCGGAAGCCAAGGAAGACTTAGGCTGCCTTTTAAAGGTCATGTAGCCCGAGTCTTGGCTGAGACGATGACAATAGCACTCGCGGGCTTCGGGAAAGAGTATGAGGAGAATAATGAAAGAGTAAACGAAAGAAGTTAAGGATCTCGGTACATCGTGCTTCGTCCTCTGTGTCTATCAACCCCGTTAGAGACAGCGTGAATATATATTGTGTTATGTATGTTATATTTATCAAAAAATAGGTATCTAAATGTTCTACTACGTTCTTAAAGGTGTTAATTAGAGACTTCAAATGGCTAAGTGCTGTTTAAGTAGCCACTCAATCAAGCTCCTTCGCGTCTGAGAAACAACCCTTTTTCTCAGATGTCACAAGTTCTTTTCGTGTCAATTGCATAAATAGAAGGGTTACTAATTGAAATAAATATTTGCGCATCGTATTTTCTTTTGTAGCTACTCTCAATTAAGGGACTCCAGCTTAATATCTCTTTATCTAATTTATTATGTATCTAATTACGAAGTGTAACGCTTTGATAATTTTATTCTGCTTTTAAAGTGCTTTTTGTTCAGGCTTCGAAATACTGAATGGCAAAATTTATATCGAAAGATTTATTTCAATTGTTTTAAGCATTTGTTAAATAGTTTAAAACATTGTTTTGTTAAAAGATTCTGATAAAGGATTTCAAGGCAGAACTATTTTATGAAACATTTATTTTAGATGTTGAATAAGTTTTTAACTGAAACGTTTCGTTGTAATATAAACGAATAAATGAAAAAATGTTACCGAAGTTCATGAAACCAATTCAAAAAAATGTATTTAAGTAAGCCCATCCAAGAGGTATTTTTGAACGTCAAATCTATGATAGGTTTGGAGAAGTTTGTACTGAGAAGAACCAGCAATAAATTTAATCGTATTTTTTTGAGATACTAGTCGAAGACGACATTACATATCTTCACGGTGTGTCACAGAGAGGACAGAGCGTCAAGCATTGCGGGTCTTGCATACTTCTTTCACCACCTTTTTGACATTTCCGTCAGTCTTTCATCACTCGTTCTTTCTATGTGCCCGAACCAACTAAGCATTCCTTTCTTCATTGTTACAATAACACTGTCGTTCAACCCTGTCATATTGCGTATTATCTCTTCGTTGCTTATTTTGTCCACAAGAGTGAAACCGCACATATTTCTAAGAGATCGCATTTCTACTGCGTTTATCTTAACTTTCACTCAATTTCGGGCATATCCAGGCCTCACTACCGTAGATTTATAAATTCAGTCAAGAATATATTGTATTAGTATGTATGAAGCGGAGCATCAATAGTAATTCGAATTTTACACAGTAAGATTACTGTTTATCCTTTATCCAAACCGACGAAAGCAATCGAATGTCGTTAATGGGACGGTACAATTGAAACTATTCTGCGGAAAATCGCGCAATAAGTATGCATGACGTCGTCGCAACCGTGGCTGATGCTTTCAGAGATGTCTGGGCCGCACGGCACAGACTCAATACCATTAGCGCTACTTATTTCTAATACGAGTGTTTCTAACGTGACACAAACACACATGGACCTTAAAGTAAATAGTTATTGAATTGGTAAGGTACGTAACACAGTACGTACCATTGCACAGATCTCGTTGCCGTAAATTTGAAAAATATCCGAATGTTGTAAATTTTCTTCCATTTTTACTTATAACTTTTTTTTGCGGAACCAGAAGTTACAATGAGAAGTTTATATTTTAGAAAAAATTATAGATACCTACATAGTTATGAAGTCTACAAAAAGCTCGTATTAAATTTTTTTTTAGAGTCGAGGTTACAGATATATACAAAAAATTAACCGTGATAAATAAATAATCGATCAAAATCCTATCCGAAATGTACGATTGACCTTTTTTACATCCAATTAACTTTTTTTTTCGAACATTGAATCGGAAGTTTTTGGAGGAAACGGATAAAGTAAACTTTATGTTAGTTAGTTTCTTATTTTATTCACAAGATTTTAATAAATAGATAAAACATTCAGTTTTAGCCAATTGAATGTCATCTCTGAATTTCGCGAGGATAAGCCAAATTAGACGAAACACGTCGCGTCGTGTTGATTTAACAAGTTTAAAATTTTGGGCGGATTATAGCCATAAAATTGTTTGTATTCATTGTTGAGATGGATTTTCGCAAAGTAACACCCAAATCTCTCTCATTGAAAAATAAAAAAAAATGGATCGCGAAAAATGGCAAAATGTTGGAAAACAAGAAAAAAAATAAAGAACTCAAAAATGGTAAATAGTTTCCCTAAAAAAGCTGAAATCACTTCGTCCTTTTTTTAATATCATACATTACAACAGTACCAGGCTAACATAAGCTGCGTAGAACACAAGTGCGGCGGATGACCGCTAGACTCTGGTTATGGTTATTTGAGTGGGCGCAGACGTTAACGTCCTAATTTATAACGTTAATACAGCGTATGATTGCGGTTGTCGGGGATAACGTCCAGATATTACTGTGTGACGATGCACTGGGATCTCATAAGCACGAAATATATTAGCCCATATGTTTTGTTTGGACATTTTTAATATAGGTGACTAATCTAATATTCCTACTCTTTGAGTACTTCGTCTCTTTGTTTTTCTCTCACGCAAGTGCTTCAAACCTTCTTGCACGCACTATTAGCACTGATTAAAACATGGACTAATGACTATCATTTGCAAGTACGACACTAAAGTTATCACTGAAATGTATGAGCGGCAAAAGCTAGTCTTTATTTCTAATTTTGTGTACACAATTCTTAGAAAGTGAAGTAAGATTTAACACTTTAAAAGTAATAACTTACAAACTTTTCGCTGTGTTTCTTCATAACGATCCATCAAAAAATAATCATCGATGCGGCTCTGTCTTTCTTGAACACTAAATAAGTATTGTATATCAGTGCAATACTTTAAATTTATAATGCAATCAAAAGTCATCATATTGTATTATTAACGGGGCATACAAAGATGATGTAAAGTCACAGATTAGATAATAGATCAAGCATCGAAATCCTCACATACCTACCTAAAAGAGAATACGTAAATATTAAAAAAAAATTATGTAAAGGAAACCTAATATTATATTTAGTATGTTCTTACTTATCTTTACATAGGTGTAAAACTATACCAGACAAATATTAGACATACAATCCGAGTGGTTAATTTGTTTTAACGTTTCCCTAATATTCGTAACCGTAATTAATAACAATGTAAACTTTGTAATGATTAAAAAACTATTAAAAAATAATAATCGATTGAAAATGTTCAATTTATTTTAATTTAAAATAAATATTTTTATTTTATTTTTAAATTGTTCTTAATTCACCCTACCATTAAACCCTTTTAGGTTTGAAACCAAACAGTTTAAGTTAAACTCTTAATAAAATGTAGTTGTAGTTTAACGTTTAGAACGAAATAATTGATAAAAATAGTTACTCTATTATACTCTTCAAAACTTATTCTGGCTACGGAGCATCTCTTCGCTTTGTATTCATTTCTTTGAACAGTGTTCTTCCAACAAAGACCGTGTTTTCACAAACACCACTTGAGAAAATAAATCTTTGTGTTTTTAAGTGTACAACGAGCAGTAAATAAACTTCTACTGTGGATAATGAAAATTTTTCTTTGAGAGTTTCGCGTGCCTTCAACAAGATTATTTTTGTGTTTCTTTATTTGCTATTGTCCGGCTGTATAGAAATACGATATGCATATTATATGCTTTTATTACACATATTTCAATATACTAGGTATACTAGCAGAAATATGAGTGTTTGGAGCTAACTATTTAAAAACTTAAAGCTGATATTGAAAATTAATTAACTTAAGTTTGATAAACAAAACAACAAAAATTAATTTTCGCGTTATGTTCTGAATGTTGCGTTTTTGTGCCCATACTTAAATTATAATGCATAACAACGAATTCGGAAATACTATGGAAGAGTAATTCAGAACAATTATGGCCGAAAAACACAGTACCACGCGTCTGATTCAAATATTTCGTAACACGAAAGGTCACAAATTCTCCTGTCAACTTTTAAAATGAACTCTATTTTAAAAACGGCATGATCTTTATTCAACTGTAGCCTGGCATTTAAAAGGTTTCGTATTACATTCTAAAGTCAACGACGAATGGATGCCCGGCACACGTGATCACTGATCTCGTGATCGCACGGGAAAGTGCTAGCAAGCGAGAATCTTTTCTGCATTATTACGCATCGCAACGCAACTTATTGGTAATATTTATTTACCTTATTTACGTGAATAGTTAGTTAAATAGTTTTTTATTTTGACTCTCTCGTATGAGAAAATATTAAAAAAATATTTTAAAAGGTAAAAAAAGCATATTTACGAGTTCATCTGCATTTTATTTACAAGATTTTGATGTGTTATGTTACCTTAGAGTGTAATTAATTTATTTAGTCTGTCTTGTAGAATTTAATAAAAAATGTTTTTTTTTATCAAACAGTACAGAGGAACTCGTAATTATTACCCTTTCAAAATACTTTTTATTAAAATCGTGTCGCGATCTGGTTTTCCTGCTTGTTTGTTTTTAATAACTGTAATTATGTCTATTCATTCTACAGTTTTTGAGAAATATCTATCGACGAGAATCACTGTAACTGCCTCTACAACAGGAATAGATTTCTTCATTTGGAAAATGTATAGAGCATACCCTATTGGCATTATTTGGTAACCAGAGATCTTTATTTATCTTCTTATTATAATCTTTAATATATCTGATATATAAATATATATATATATATACATGTATTATATTATATCTTTATATATCAGTCATTTCTAAGCGAACTGCTTTAATCCACCGTAATCGCTAAAGCTCACATTGTTAAAATTAAAGGAATAAGTTTACAGGATCCAATTCAATAAAAAGAATTCCCATACTTAGCACAAAAATACAATAAAAATAACTTAGGTACTAAAAACTGGCTGGCTACTAGTTGCATAATACAGAACACAATATTTTATTTAATTTCTTGTAAATGCAAAATTATTTTATGTACATGTCTTCTACGCAACATAGCCATACAGGAGGTCATTTAATTTACATTTCGCCAGTTTTCACGTCAACAAACCAATTTTCATGGCGACGGCCGACTGTCACTGAGCGCACGGTAGACTAAGTAGCGCGTAAATTGTGGTTTTTTAGCCCCGCCCACTTAATTGTGGTTTGCGTTGTGTCATATTTTTAAATGAATGCGAGTTCCGTACTATTTCCGAATTCGTTAATGCATAATGAAAGAAAAGGAATACAGGCAATAATGTAACATTTTTCTCCAGAAACTTTAAACAATTTAAGCATATTAAATAATAACGAAACGATCGCGCCACATTAAAATCGTGTAGATGTCAATCGATCCAGAAAGGACAGTTACCGTTTGGCGTGGTTATTCGATTGTTCTACGCCCTAACGAACCTGGCCGCTACACAGTTTGCATGATGATTGTATGTGTAGGGCTAACAGACAATTGGATTCGCATGACATAGAAAGTAGTATTTTCTCGCAACTTTTACTACGAGGATTTCGGATAATCTCCGCTACGTCAATGTTTTTGCAGCTCTGTTCCTTGTAGTGAGATAACTTACTCTACACTCTATTCTTTAAGCGAAACGTATTTCAAACAGGGTAATCAGCATTCGAACATGTTCAGTAATTCTAGCATGATGTTCGACCAAACATTATCCAAGAAATTGTATTGACTCAGGTGTTACTTTGCGGAAATCCATTTCATGTGATGAATTCCTCAAATCTTTAGCTATTTTCCGCTCAAACTCCAAAAACCGAGCACCGAATCCGGTGCTGGTTAGCTGACCGAGGCTGAGCTCTGATATATCCAGAGGATGCTTCGTTGAGGCGAAACACGTGTCTCGGCGTTCATTAAGTTTATTCATATAAGTAAGTTACAACAAGACAAAGTATAGATAAGTTTAGAGCTTTAATGAGGGTGTAGTAAATCGAAAGACAAGGGTACCTGCACCGTACATAGTTTATATTAAATTACAACTACTTATGCTGTTAACCGTATTCCTTAACGGTTCATATTCCCATATGAATCATTCTCTATCACAGGAGCCACCAGTGATAGTATGGGAATTCTTACCCCCCCAAGGACCTCCTCCTCCCCTACAGTCCTGCCCTGACCACACAATCCCCCAATGTATCATTTCCACAGTCCGAGTATAGACTCCAGGACATTTCGTTACTAATCTTTTACTCATGGCGATCTTACTCGCGGTATTACACGCTGGATCTACCATGTTCAGCGCCACTGTACCATTGTCTCTGGATATCCCAGATGTTATACAACTTATTATTGGATAATGGATAACGATTACACACTACCACTCACCCAGTTTATCATCATCACTTTGCTAATACTTTACCATTATCACCACGTTTATATGGCTCGCACTCTCGCAGTGCCGTCCGCTTCACATCTACTCGACAAGTCCTTTTTAAAAAGTCAAGTATCACGTGATCTCCTTAGGACCACAGAGTAACATCTAAAATCACAGTCACACAAAAGCATATGCAAAGCAAGTTACCGTTAAAGTAACAATATAATATATTTCATACTTACCCAATTATCTATGTTATCTCGCGTAATTCGCGACAACACGTGTCGATTGGTGGTTTTTGGAGTTTGAGCGGAAAATAGCTAAATATTTTAGGAATTCATCACATTATCCGAGAATTCTAAAAAATATTGCCTTGGAATCAGGAAAACCTAAAAATATCCCCTTAATTGAAATTGGGTTATTTTAATTATTTTATAATAAATAAACATCTTCGCTTATTAGGAAGAAATTTCAAATATCGAAAAAACAAGTAAACATATACAACCATATTATGCATATTATTACATACTTAAAGTAATTTTATCTTTTAATAAGTATGTAATATTCGCATGATTTATTTATATTTTTTTTTATAATGTACCTATAAAATATTGTATTATAAATAAGATTATAAAAAAAGTAAATGCCTTTGTGAACTCGTCTTTTATCGTTTAACCAAAGAACTTTAACCTTCAATTACATAAGATTACGACCCATTACGCAAAACTGCCTAATACTTAGGTACTACTTCATTTAAATAAATATAAAAACAACTACATTACAATAGACGAACACTTTTTATTATCTGAACCATGTAATTTAATAGTAATATGTAATACATCAAGGTTACCTCAATTGCTCCACTTTTTCTTGTTCCAGAAGCAAAATCATTGTTTTTTTGCTCACTGACTCACTGATAGTGAATCACACTACCGAGGTCAACTGTACGTATAGCACGTCAAGTATTTGAGTCACCAATTTAATACAAATGTAAACATTGCATTCATTTCTTTTCATTGGGGCAAGTAAGTACTAAAGGGCAGAGCGAGACAATCTTATTGTGTCTTATAGCATTGTCTCTGTCACTCAGAAGTAATTTAGTGCTGTAAGAATTTTCAGTGACGAATGAACACGCCATTTGTAAGTGGATTGGATTTTATTGGGTGTCTGTTCATGATTAGTAAGAGCAATTTTTAATAATCGAAACATGTTCATACATGTCGCCGTTTCTATCATTTTTTGTTATAGTTCTATTATAGTATATTGTGCAACAAGTGCGGTAATTTGCACGAGTTGCAGATACTATTTTTTATTACTAATGCGGAGATAATTTCGGTACAAAGAAAAATTATAGAAAGTAATAAGTTTATTATTATTTATTATTATATTAATCGAAAACTTCGAAATCACAATCATAAAAATATTAATTTTTAAGTTTTTGTTTTTCGTTTCAGGATTTGTGTTATCGATCTACGTCTCTGTGCTAAATTTCAACTCAATAGTTATAAAAATGATGGAATGGATCGGCTATGACATACGGACAGACATACAGAAAGACAAGAGAATTCAATTTTAGCCATTTTAGCTACGAAATCCTAACAAAAAGGTACATTGTTGGTTTGTTTGTTTTTTTTTCATGCGAAAACTATACTGAATTAAAAAAGCTCTACTTTTGGTCAGAGAGTGGCCATAAATTTGGCCAATACATAAATACCGTTTTTGTCAGTACCGTATAAGCGAAGGTAAAACTAGTAAACAATTACACGTAAATATTTTTTATTTATAAAAACACTATACCGACAAATGAGTCAATTTCCAGCTAATCTAATTCTATACAATGAGGCAACACAGTTTCGTGAAATAATTTCCACTTATTGTCACAAAAAATTGAATTCTAGCTTCTGTCCTTGGGTGGCTTGTTTGTTATCGCATGGCGACTGAATATTGAATAAAATAGAAATGCTTACATACATTTTATCTACACTTGCGTTGATTAAAGATGTTGTCAGACAGTAATTAATTTATATACTAATTTATATTTAGCTCTCTTCCGCCTTTATTATTTTTTTTTTTACTGCTTCCCTTGGTATATGAGTCAGGGTCCTTGTTTGTCTGTCTTTTGTTCCATTCCTTGTCATGCACTCATCCTCAAGGGATTCATTCTCCCACACACTGTACCTATCAGTTGGTTAACTGAAGTTTTCTTTATTTAAATTTTTTTCCGCCTAGATTTTCAAGCTTATTGATCGACACGTGTTTCGCTTGTTTCATTTCCTATGAAGCATCTTCAAGAAACTTTGGACTGAGATTCAGTCAAATGCCCACCGTTGACGATTTTTTTTTTGGTAATGCAAGAGAAACCTGAACCCTGAGCTCCCTCTGTACTCAGCCCTGTGAGGGCGAGACTGGGTTATGTGGATCCGCTGGAATCACTACGATCTTTATCCCCAACGGGTTATCGAGGGGCTTCGAAATCTAACTCGCGCTTTGTGGAAGTTCTGGACAGCCTTATTACTAATAGGTTTTGCCCATGGCTTGGTCCGTGTGGAAACGAAATAATATACAGCCTATGTCCACCATAAACGTCCATTATAAATATTGATGAAGTAATTATTGAAATCAAAAAACTTAAAACTTTACTCCTTTATAATATTTGTTTAGATAGTACTATTTTGTGTTCTTTAGTGGTCTAGTGCTCGACGCATTTATTAATTCACTAACTCCACTTTTAAAGTATAAGTTTTCCAGATGAAAAAAGGAATATAAGTCTTCAAAAGGGCAATATAAGTCTTCCAAAGGGCAATATAGGTCTTCCAAAGAGCGATATAAATCTTCCGAAGGGCATAATATAAGCCTTCTAGAGGGAAATATAATTAATAATTATTTATCACTACATTTCAAATAAGAAACTTGTTTATTTTGTAATTTCCTGTATCATGTATCATCTTTAAACTGTTTGTCAATCTATATCTAACATGATGTTACATATTTATTTCAGTTAGGAAGCTGTGAATTTATAGTTGACAACGAATATAAATGTATCAACTCAATATTATGTGTCTAGTTGATTAAGGCACAGTACAAGTATTGAGGTAAGCGTTTAGATTATAAGTGCTAACATATGTATGTAATGCTGAGTGACGTGGGTGACCCGTCACAGAGGGGATGGACAGCTCTCCCGCAAGGGTGAAACCTTAGCCTACCTTCCCGAGGCCGCGGTGCGTAGACTTCATATCTACGATGGCTCTGTTTTTAGTAAATAGCGCAATGCTTTTTAGGCCAGAGAGAGAGTTCATCATGAAACCTTTGAATTCTTGATAACGAACCTAGGTAACAAAGCCTTCATATGTACCTACTAACATGTCTTCACACCATTGCCATTTCAGGGACAGTGCTTTAAAACACAGTAAAATTACTCATTTAGGTAAAAGTATTTGGGCGCAGAGAGTGTAAAGCGGAACCCTTATACCTTAGTCAACTTTTACGAATTACACGGTAAAATATTAGGTCTTTACTTATGAAATTGCCGTTTAGTATACAAAAAGTTAAAGTATTTTTTTTATATATTTTTTCTATTTCTATTAATCAAAGTATGCACCCATGCTATCGATGCATTTCTGCCTGCGCAGTAGTAATTTTTCAATGCCCTTCTTGAAGAAGTCAGGTGTACGGGAGGCAACAAACTCTTCAAAGGCATTATGTATCGCCTCTCAGGTATAGAACTTTTTTCCTGCCAAGAAGTTGTCCAAATTTTGGAAAAAGTAGAAGTCTGTCGGCGCAAAATCTGGTGAGTACGGTGGATGACGCAAAAATTTCCAACCCTAGCTCTTGCAGCTTAGACACCGTCTGTTGTGCCGTGTGAGGTTAATTAAACCAAGGGTTCAAAATCCCTTGGTTTCTGTGTCTATTAAGCAACGCAAGGCATACCTCAACGCGTTCGTCGCGCTGGCGATCGTTCATTTCATGCGGCACCTACTTATCAAGCTTTTTTACGAGTACCTTGCCAATTTGACGCAAATGGACCAATATTATTTTGATGCTAACGTCGAAAGCTGCTGCTAACTCAGCAATAGATTGAATATCGTCAGCTTCCACTGTCGCCTTTAATTCGTCGTTGTTGACTTTAGTTTTCGGGCGACCACGGGGTTCATTTTTCAGATCAAAATTTCCATGTCGGAAGCGTTCATAAGCGTTCGCTTCCGTTATTGGGTCGTACGCTCGTTTGTAGTGTTCACTACACGTCTTTAATGCTGCGAGCCGTTTGTGCTGCATTCCTACCGCTTCAGAACTCGTATTCCATAATTACTCGTATTTTTTATCGTGTCCATACTGATGAAAAAGCTACAGATGTAGTGAAAACAAAACACTAATCGATAAACAAATGACTGAATTTGAAAAAAAAAAACATATTTTTAAAATAAAACTCATTTGAATTTGGAATTTATTGCCAGCTATACACAAATTACATTTCAAATGGCCAGTGTTGTATAACGGCAACTTCATAACTAAAGACCTATTATATTATCAGCTGATCCAGCTGAAACCAGCATAGCATAAAATATCTATATGCAACAATTTATCTCAATTTCTCCAAAAATTTATGTTTGCAAAAACGCGTAAATTTAACCATTGGAATATCAATCATTTATATCTTATTAAAAATACCTATTTCGAAATATTCACGAATAAATGAAATAAGTGAAAATACATAACAATAGTCAACCCTACTCCACAGTTTTGATGGCAAAGCATTCGTTGAATGGGAATGCTTGGAATAACTTAAACAATACGTCTGAAATCTTGTCTAACTGCCTGACATACCCAATGTTCAATTCCCGACTCCGATGACTCGAAGTCTGCGGCTCGGAGATATATCTAAATAGGAATACCTGTAGACAGCAATCTTGCCTTCATTACTGCGATCGTCGGTAACATTTACAAGCAAACTACATATATTTTAAAACTATTACTTTTATTGTTTTGTTTCATGAAATGAAAAATTGAACCTATGTATCGTCCGTTCATTTGTTTCTTCACCTGTCGCAGTGGATTTTCTCAGAAATTGTACTTATATACAAAAACCTGAAATTTGGCATAACGATGCCTACGTCTTCCTAATCCATATATTTTTCTATAATTAATATTTTAAAATATTCTTAGGAGGATTACAGGAACTACAAATTGTGTTCTCAAACTAGGCTTGACCACTTCCCCCTTTCATTTCATTGGAGACTATTCTACCTAAAATTTTAAAAGTAGAGAAAGAAATTTCGTAAAGACAAAAGTTTAATTATATATATAATAATATAGGAAATTAATTTACTGCAAATACTAAATTTTATAAATAGACGGAACTTTCTGTGCGTTGCGAGAGTCTAAATCATACTTGACCAACTTTTTGATTAGATTTTTCTAATAGACACCGAGTTAAGTATTCTATTTCCATTTTAGAACGGAACATTAAAAAAAGCATAAAAATGAACGAATAAATTCCGTAATAATTTTGACGTTATTAATTTCAAGATAGAAGAAAGCATTACAGAGTATCGCACATACAGCCTCCATAGTCCTCTTTATTAGGATTGGCCTCATTAACTCAGCAGCGAAAAGCTAAGATTAACTTAGGCATGTTAACCGTGCTGCTATTTTTGAGTAATGCCTCTTTGTTGTGAGAACGTGATGAGACCCGTGATGAGCATACTGTTACATGAATTGGCCTTTGACTTCTACATAGAATATCTAAATGAAAGAGCTACAATTCTACAAAAATTTGTAATAAACATTATCCTATTGCGCCATTAAGTAAAGTTTTAATAAAAAAATAGCTAAGTATTCATTTTTATTTTATTGATACAGATATCAATAAATTACATATAATACAATACATTTTTTGCTCATTGTCAGAACAATGAGCAGAAAATGTACAAAAATCATGAAGTTTTAAAATCATAAAAATAATAAAAACCAACGAACACGTGAAGTCATAGACAAATATTTATAATAAAATGTATTCAAAACTATCCAAATCCCAAATGTACCTACATACAAGTATTGTAAATAAACTCTAAATAACTAAATTATGTTAATTATTTATCGTATCTGACAATTAACATAATATACCTAAGTTTATTAGAATTCAAAAGTACATCAAGCGAATACATACAATATTCTTAACGTTAATGTTTATATACTTAAAACCACACAATATCTTAAATAATAGACTTACTCAAAGTTGCTGCTTAGAAACCTGTCATTGTTTAGGGGGCCCAGCAGATTGACAGCATTAGCTCTTTGAATAGCCAAACTAATTCGTCGACGGAAAAAGCTGCCAGCCCGACGGTCTCCTGAACCCTCGTCCAAGCGCTTACAAATATCAAAAACCAGTCGATGGGCTTCAGGATCCCAGGGTCCCAAAGTATCGACTGCAAGGGGTGCAAATATGAAACTCTCAGAGAGAGTCGCATACTTACGCCGCTTCGAATTCTCAGCAATGCTGGCCGCGGCGCCTGATGACTTGGAAGTCGCCGGTATATGGGAATAATTAAAATTTTGTCTTAAAGAAAAAGACAGACAATGACCGAAGTTCTGAAACTAAATTTCATTTCAAATATTCATATTATATACAAATCCGCATAATTCATTGCTTACAAATTGGGAATTACATGCTATTGAAATTTATAAATTCTTACAGACACAAGTCTACATCTCGGAAAGAAATTAAACAAAATGTGACCTTGAATTCCAAATGTTCTTCAAAAAGAGGAACTAGAAAATTCAAATAATTTAAATACATGTAAGCATACCCGTACGAAGTTAGGTATACAGTAATAAAACATAAGTCTTAATACAGACAAAATATTTCACATTCGTACTAGTTTGTCGTCTGTGTAGCTACTTAGAGGGAATTGTAAACAATACGTTGCTTTCTTTTTGCAAACAGAATAGTAAATATTTTCATGAGAAAGAGAAAAGTTTCAGTGTGATATTCCATCTTGTATTTCTCTTCATATGTACATGTGCATTTCGTTGCAGAATTCAATAAAGGCACAAATCACATTCTTAGCTAATATTTTGAGTTAATAACATGTATTATTATTATTATATAACAATTATCTAGAATTATGTAAGGACCGCAACGCTTGGCGCTCCGTCCTCTCTGAATATCCCGTTAAGTTAAGATATGTATGTATGTATAATTATCTACATTAGACAGTAAATACACTGCTGCATTTAATCAGTGAGGCGCTGCGGTAGAGGTTGAGACCATTTTTAATGTTTTTCGTAGAACTGTAGCAAATCGTAGGACTTGAAGTTACTATGGTTCAAATTTGACGTTAATAGATGCCAGAAGATGCAAGATCTACAATGGCTGATGTCTTATGTTAGATCTAGAAGTTGAAAGAATACGGTTCCAATTCGATATTAAATCTTAGAGCAGCTACTACGGTCAAAACTCTATATTAGATCGTGGAGCAAGTATGGTCTAAGTACGATATTAGACCTTGGTGTCATTACGGGTCATGTCCGATGATCTTGATTAAATCTTGGAGTTACTACCTACTAGAGTTTAAATTCATGTTAGATCTCGGACTTACGATGGTTGAAATTCATATAAAATTTTGGAGTCACTACGGATCCACGAAAAAAAAGTTTTGGGCCTGATCAAATGCCAAAGACATCTCCATGTGAACTTTACTCAAACAGCAATGTTTTTATACTGAAAACCATTCTTACAATTCATTTCTTAATTCTAGACATAAATCGTTCTTTATTTGGGCTCGAAATATAACGTCTCGTAGAACTGTAGTAGACTGTCAAGGCCGAAATCTAATCATTTTTTTTTTCAATTAAATCACATTACGAGGCATTTTTGAATGTCAAATCTACCGCAGCTTAAACAAAAAATGCGATTTATTACAACTAGATATGGTCGGAATTGCTTAAAAATTGGTTGTTCTTTTTATTAGTTAGTTAACTCATCACGATAATGGAAAGACAAGATAAAAGTGGGCATTTTTGTGTATTTAATCTTAGTATTGGAATAACTGCACGTGGACTTTCGGTAGGGAAGATATTTGATCCAAAGTAAATAGGCCTAATTCTATGGATATTAGTAATTCCATATTGATAATAATTCTAAAGATAAAATCTGCAATAAAATAGATTATTTGGTAACATATAGATATTAACATATAATATAAAATAGATATTAACATAGAAAGTAACATATAGGTATAATAAGTTGTGATATATTTTTTTATTTTTTAAGTTGTGACAATATTATAATAAAATGAGAAAAAATCCGTGTGTGCGCGGAGTACAATATTTAATGAAAATAAACAAGGATCAGCTTAGAATTTTTTCTGTATAACTAAAACATTTTTCATAAGTCGTATTTTCTTAGCTGCAGTTGAATTTAAAAGTCATAAGTGTAAAGTGATGGAAATAAAATTGCACTGAAGTAATTTGATTCCACGAAAGTCTGGGTTCTCCGCAGGAATATAAAAAATACAGAAAAGTTTACTCGTGTGCTCGTTATAATTTGATAACTTTTGTACGGTGTCACGAATGAGCGCTCGCAGCAAGTGGTACTTTGGTGTTTTCTCCCATCGGTAAGGTTAAGTTACTTGCGCACGATACTATATAGGTAATCTACATCTATATCTAGCAGTTTCGTGCTTCAGTAAATAGGTAAAGCCATTCGTACCGGCTATTTCTATGTGGCCGTAGTAGATAAGCCATATCTTCTATAGCAGCCATTCCCAAAGTGGGCGATAACGCCCCCTTGTGGGCGCTGCAGGCCTAAAGGGGGGCGGTAAGAGACCCAGAAAAAAAATGGGGGCGTTGTGTAGAGGCCTGGGGGGTGATTTGTAATTTCATTTAGCTAGGAGGCATCTTAGACAACGACTGCATGAGCTCTCGACTCAGTAGACAAAATAAGTTTGGGAACCAGTGATCTATAGTAAACAGCGTGAAATGTCTGATAATAGATGATTCGGGTACATAATAGAAAGAATGAGTGATGAAAGAGTAACGAAGAAAATCTACAGAGCGAAAGTGAGTGGTAGCAGAAGCCAAGAAAGACCAAGACTGACGTATGTCAATAGGTGACTTATAATGCTTATCTAGGTGAAAGTGTGTGATTATAATGATGAGATTTGAGGAGGCGAAATAAGTATGTAAGAACCGCGACGCTTGGCGCTCCATACTCTCTGACTAGCCCATTAGAGGTACAGTAGCGATATGTATTGATGTAAAAAGCAAGTACTGGAATATTATTTACACATTTTACACCAAAAAACATTATAGGTATGCAAAATTTAAATATATTCCATAAAAATTTTAATCTGTTCGTATATTTAAATTCACGAAAAGCAAGAAGAGCTGTATCTCGTATTCCGCAATAACTCCATATTTTGGTGTACTATTTAAGGCAGTCTTAATGGCGTTGAACCTGCAGACGACTGCGAATGGAAGCGAAAGCACTAACTCAGCCACTTTGGTGCCCAGGGACCCATCCAGGAGTGGTGTACCTTAGACAAATTAAAAAACACTTAAATACTACATTTAAGGTAGGTAACAATGTGTTTTAAGAATAGAACAGCAACTAGTTAGCATACATATAATGAAAATGATAAGACTTTGCGTCGAGTAGGCACTTTAAAAATACTTGTGTAACCGTCAAAAGCAAACAAATAAGCCTACCCGTCTGTAAATACACATTGTACATTAAATAATCTGACCGGCTACCACCTCACTAGAAAACAGCGCGCACTAAGCAATCACTAATTTTATTACTTACAACTTGCAAATTAAGCTAGAGGGGATGACGCTAGACTGTGACATGTGACATCAGTTGTAATGTCATTGCCCAGACCTAGGAGTGACAAATAGTTTGTTCTGCAGTTTAAAAGCCAATAACTCTTGTATACCTTATGCTTTTGAATCCATAATTCAAATCCGTATAATGCTTTTATAATCTCTTCGAATGTATTTTGATTATATTTTCACAGCTGTGTTCACGATTACTAATCTTTCAGATCTTTCAGATCTTTTTTAACAAAAAGGCTTTTTTCGGAAATCGCAGACAGACACGTCAATTTTATTAAAAGATATAAAAAAATTTGCTTTTAATATTCTATCAGAATTTAAGATTAGTAATATAGTAATAGTAACAGTTTATTACTCACAGTGTTATATATTTTTCAGATAACATTGTTTTATTAATATAAAATAAAATGCGTGAGGAGAATGATGAGATTTGAGGATGAGAAAGAATTATGTAAGAATCGCGACGCTTGGCGCTCCGTCCTCTCTGACTATCCCGCTATGAATACAGCGTTATGGATACAGCGGATTTAAATGTATTCTTAAACACAATATTCATTAAAATTACAATAAATCTTGTGTGAGTAACCTGTAGTACCCAGAAGAACATATTATTGAGGTATATATTATAGATATATATATAACGGAAATATATATATATAACGAAGTAGAAATATAAATATATACATATAACGGAAAAGATTCACTTTCGCTAGCTCTGTCCCCGTTAGGGACAGAGCTTGAAGATATGTATGTATGTATAGAACAAAATTACATAATACGAGTACAGTGACAACTACAGTAGTCAATTATTGACTGTGTCGCAGATGTCAATGTCCTTCATCCACTAATAAGTACGTTATTCTAATAACAATTAAAAAGTGGATGTGAATTTATCTCGGATCAAAAAACATAACGAACGGAGTCAAAACAAGTTGCTGCTCTTACCACCGTGTGTAAAGCTTTCTATCTCATTGAGTACAACCACGAATAAAACAGTTAATTATAGTAACTATGGCAATCTCGCACTGTCGGTGTAGTTCGTGTCAGTTCATGATCCACTTGACGTACGAAAGTGAAATATAGTTGTCATTATATCACATATAAAAAAAGTGAAATAATGATTTGCATTCGTAAATCTTAAGTGTTTAAGCTACTAGTATTCACAAAATTAAAATATGTCACGTTCAGATGTTCACATACGCATGTAAAAGTCTATAAACTAGGTCAACAAAAAACGGATACGCTCTTAGAGCGTAAGCTTCGTCTATTTTGATTTTTGGTCCGAATTTAATACCGATAAAATTGCTACGGGACCACTTCGGAGCTATACTGAACCCAACGCAAAAAGAATCATTAAAATCAGTTCATATACAAAGACGTTATGTCCGAACATGGAATTGAATTTTTGAAATCTGTTGAAAACTGGTTTTTTATAGTCGGACAAACAGACGGACAATAAAGTAATCCTACGGGACACTCAAAACGTCGAAAAATACGATACGATTATTATTTATTAGGATACTCGCCATAATAATAATAATTACACACATTTTGTCAAAATTTCTACTGGCTTTCGAATAAATCACCGTTCAAAGATACACTCCTTTAAATTCAAGACAAACGGACGGATGAACGGCAAAGTCTTACTACCTCTAATACCTGTTGGCAACTTTTCGAAATGGAACCCCAAAAATGTCCAAATAACAAGTTGTTTCTGTTTTTGTCAGGCTACTTGTTTCTTTTCGTTGTGGAAAACTGACTCCTAATCAGGAATTAAATTGTTTGAAGATTTACCAACTAATGTCGAATCTATCAAATAAATTGTTAGTATTAGAACTAGTAGTACATCTACCGTCTACAGTAATCAAGGTGTCGAGTAAAGCAATTCTATCAGGCAAATTAAAAAAAAAAGAATCAGTTAGATCTCTTATTTCGTGCCTGTTGATGCCCTTCCCTGGGTTAATGGCCCCGATACCTCTGCCTGAAACGCGTTACAAGTACGCGTTAAATGTCAATTCTTTGCTTTTTACGTCTGATTTAACTGACAACAAAGAGTTCTGAAACATTAACTACATAATACTGAGAGAATACTCTTCTGAGTATTTCTCTGTATCTGTATCTGAGTTCTTCTATCTTTGAAATAAAATAAGTGAATAGATATCTATAGCTAATTATGCTGTTTAAAGGTTGAAGCTACAACGAAGATTGAGCCTAAACAATCTATGTATATAATTATATATAAATTAATTAAAAGAAATTTAAGAAAAAAAAAAATGAACCGACTTCAAAAAAACACTAAAAAGTACAAAATAACTATCTTTTACTAATCAAAACTCAAGTACAGAAATAACTTTATAAATATGCTACAAATACCTATATAATTAAATTTGACAGTTACTGAAGTCGGTGCCAAGCCTACCAAACTAGTAGACTTTCTGTTGTTATACAATGATTCAGCGCCGACTTCAATAACTGTCAAATTTAATTATATAGCCAATTGTATCGTATTTATAAAGTTATTTTTGTACTTGAGTTTTAATTAGTAAAGGATAGTTATTTTATACCTTTTAGTGTTTTTTTTTAAGTCTGTTTATTTTTTCTTAAATTTTTTTATTTCTCCCTTTTGAACGACCTTGGCCTAAATTATCTAGGGTAGGTATATAATTAAGTTCTTTTCAAATTCTGGAGCGCAATGAACATATAAGAGAATCATCACTATAAATAAAGATTATAAGCAGTTAGCTTCATTTGGTGTTATTTGGTATATCTTCGAATTCTAAGCTTCAATATCAGTGAAATTTAAATGGGACCACCTCGGAAGTATTTCCCTCTCAAACAAAAAAAAAGAATTTTCTAAAAAGAAGGAAGTTTCTAAATGACGGAGTTCTGAGGTAACGAACATAAAAAAAATGAAACCGAATTGAAAAACTCCTCCTTTTGTTGAAGTCGGTTAAAAAAATCGAATAGCCTGTGATTTCAAAATAAAGGCTTTCTCTTACGCTTATACAGGGTGTATATGAAAACGGGACAGTTACTTTAATGGATGAAAGGGCATAACTTTAGTATGTAGTTACAAAAAGAATTATCGAAAAGAACGTATCCGTTTAAGAGTTATGACCGTTTTAATTTTCAAGTGTTATCCCCACCATTTCTCGTAAAATTGGGTTGATCATGTGCAGTTACAGATTTTAAATCTTACGTTTTTCTTTATTTTATAATAATTTCATCCGTTACTGAAATACAGCCTGAAAACCATTTTCGAAAATAATGCGTATACCCCAATGGGGGTTTTCAGGCTGTATTTCAGTAACGGATGAAATTATTACAAAATAAAAAAAAAACGTAAGATTTAAAATCTGTAACTGTACACGATCAACCCAATTTTACGAGAAATGGTGGGGATAACACTTGAAAATTAAAACGGTCATAACTCTTAAACGGATACGTTTTTTTCGATAATTCTTTTTGTAACTACATACTAAAGTTAAGCCCTTTCATCCATTAAAGTAACTGTCCCGTTTTCATATGCACCCTGTATAAATATTAACATGTATCTAAAATCCAAATACGCTTTTTTAAATTATTGTCTGTGTGTCTGCCGGTCTGTTTATTCGATGTAATCTCCAAAATGGTGAACCTATTTTGACGGTTCTTTCATAAGCAGTTAAAGGACTTTTCAGAGTGTGATATAAACAAAACCCAGTTTTTGACATTATTTAAAAGCTATTTCTGTATATGAAACATAGAAAATAATAAAAATAATTGGTTCCTATTGGTTTTTAGGATTCTTTAAATTCAAATCAGTTGAGGTATTTTTAGCATTACTAAAAAACTACTCAATATGTTTTTCCAATTAGGATAGCTATATACTGTACTAGCTGTGCTAGCGACTTCTTCCGCGTGGAAAGTTTTTCCGTGACTTCTCCAGGTTTCCGAAGTTAGCCGGGATTCATATTTTGTAGGAGGTCTTGAAAAAGTTACTTTCTATCGCGGAGCACCCGCCATATTGAATTTATGATGACATCAAATGTACAGAAACCTTCTCCTGCGTATTCCATTTCATTTGATACCCATATTGTTGGAGGTCTTGTAAAAAGTTGCTTCCTATCGCGGAGCATCCGTCATATTGGATTTATGATGACGTCACATATATAAAAAAGACGTCATTCTTTGAAAAACAAAGTAGCCTACATTTGTTTTTGGGTACCAAATTTCATGATAATCGATTCAGCGGTTTAGCATTTCTCCTATAAATGTCATCTCCCTTTTCATCCCTTTAGAGGTAGATTTTTGATAAAAAGTAGCCTATGTCCGTCCCCTGGTGTCAAACTATCTCCATGTTAAATTTCATAAAATTTGGTCCAGTGATTTAGCCGTGAAAACGTACCAGACAGACCGACAAACAGACAGACAGAATATTTATAATGTTAGTATGGATCATAGTATTATTCTTAACATACATATTCCAATGCGGATTACTGCGTTTGAAAGAAAATGTCCCAAATAGTTTATCATTACGCTCTTTATATAATAAAGACAAGTTGAGTCTTTTAAACTCAAAAAAATATAGGACTGATCATCAAAAGCCGTGACTTTGAAGACATACTTTTAACCACATCTTACAGCAGACAGAGATACCGTAGTCTTATTCCTTTTCCCAGACTATGAAGACCTTTGACCGGCGTAACCAATATACAGTTATGTAGAAAAGCCAGGACCAACGGCATTGGCCACTAGATCACCCATCCACTAGGTAACGTTGCATAATCTTAATGATGTTGAACGGGTTGTAAAGTACCACTGAAAAATAAAAAGAGAAAGAAAATTTAAAATATATAATAAACATTTTTTGAGACACACATATACGTACATACGACAGAATACCTTTTAAAACGTGCTACGAAGTCTTGCTACATAAATTATTAAATAAAAATGTCATTTGCAACGGCTTAAACCACGCCCCGTTGCGATATTAAAATGAAAGCAAAATTTAATACCATACAAAAAATATAAAAGTAACACATGAAATGAAACACTTCACGTTTAAACTGGATTTTATAAAAAAGGACTAGAACTACGTTCAGAAATTAGCCGCACGAAACATTTACGGCGCAGTCAAAAAAATGCAGCGAAAGTGGAAAGTGTCACGGCATTTGGCATTCAGCCACTGGCGGTATTGATGCGGCAGACGGGGACTACTTATTTATTCATAAACGTTCAAAAACTTGTCAGTGCTTCCCGGCGGGCGCTACGTACTCGCTACGTACCTCTCATATTAGTGCTCTCCTGTTTATTTTATTCTACAAACATATACGGCTCGAGCGCAGCGTAGACTCACGTACTTTTTACAACGAATATTCGGAGAAGACGTCAGTTGGTCGCTTTACTTTTTGCTACCGTATTTCGAACAATGGATATTGCTGGAAACTGAAAACACAATGTTTCGTGTTCAGCAGTCTTTATTACAACCTAATCCATGTTACTGTATACGTTTCAATAACGGCAAGCTATTATCTACACAACTAGTGTAAGTGTACAGTATCATCACTACAAGATTTTAATTAAGAAAGTAAATTCTCACTTGAAACAGTTTTTAAACATTGATTATCTCTGTATCATAATGTATATGATAACATCATAGATACATTATTTTAATTCTTACAAAATTCTTTTTTATGGAGAAGAATGAAACGAAGTAGACATACATCGACAATAAATATAATATACGATTTGATTTGATAGGATAATAATGATTTTACGGAGCTATAGCTTGTGATCTGTGTTGGTTTACGTAGGCATCTTAACAACTATTAAATTACGTAACTTGGTAAGAGTATTAACGGGACATTGCAATTTTCTGACAAGAATGTGCAAATGTTGCCAAAAGGCAGAACACATTTTGTAACAGCGAACCATTTTTACGTTCAGTAAACTTATCACAGTATTTTTTGTATCAGGAGAAAGTTACGCACGTTACTCCAAAGCACATCTTAGCTACTGAAAGCAGAGGGGGTTTGTAGTATTTGGTAGTACACTGACAATCACCATAATGAATGACGATTAGTCGTAATGATAGATATAGGCCTGTTAATAGCCTCCATTCCAATATATCATGCAAAAATAACTTTAAAAATTATCTCAGAGATAATAATTAAGAAACCATAAAATGTGAAGAATGAAGATACTGTGCTACGTCCCAACAAAATAACTCACACGTAAATTATTTTCAAAGGGAACCTCATGAAATCCGGCCGCGTTCGTCCGATTACAGGGTTTAGTTGGGAGCGTTCGAACGACGATGGGTGCTTGCTTGACCAGGTTTATGTGGAATTAATGATCGTTTCGTGACTAAGCTCACTTTTCAAGACGGGAGGAAGTTTTATGGCTTTGTGGTTTCATAGCCTTGTCATATTGGATAATCTGGTAAAACGATTTGCCCAATTGGATTTGTCTATAGATGTTTCTAATAAATACAATGTAGCGTATAAATTAAAGTTATTTTATCGAAAGTTTTTATTGATATAGATCCGTACATAATTAATAAACGTAAACTAAACATTATCTCAATAATGGACCTCTTCAAAGTTGTCTTAGAAAGCTGTCGTAGTTTAGAGTGCCTTTCAGACTGTCAGCATTATCACTTTGAATAGCCAAACTGATTCGTTTGTGGAAGAAGCTGCCAGCCCGATGGTCTCCCGAAGCCTCGACCAGTCTCTTGCAAATATCAGAAACCAGTAGATGGGTTTCAGGGCCCCAGGGTCCCAAAGTTTCGACTGCAAAGGGCGTAAATATGAAATTCTCAGAGAGTAAATAAAAATTTGCTTATATATTACTCAGACTTAAATGTTACTTAGGAATCTCAGTAATTAATTAATTTACATGCCTCTTTTTCAACTATCACGTGTTTCTATTAATATTTTTAAACTTTCACGACTTGTACACATCTTACAATACTAATTAACCAGGTCTTGTCGTGTTGGTACTTGGTACTTTAATGCTAATACCTATTTTATCCCAAGGTTCCGACCGGATTGCGCCGAACGTCGTCACGAACAGACTGATGAATGAATGGAGCGTCGACTTCGTAATGTGCATTTTCTGGCCACTATACATACTTATTCATTATATTTTTTAATTTTTATTATCGTCACTGTTCTTCGACACACCACACTAACGACGTCTCTACACACTGGCGACGAGATGTACAGTTTTCCGACTTCGAATACACTCACAAATGACATGATTCCATGATGTATGCGTTATCTACCTTCACGATGAAAATTACAATATTTTTTTATTTAACCACCTCTCTATCTCGTGCTTTCCTGGATGTCAGGATATAGTGTCGATCAGTGGAGAGGACCTATAACTAATGTTAATTGATCCAGTGGTTGGAGAATCCAAGACTCAGGAGTCAGGAGACTAGCAAATACTCGGCCATAGCCGATTTAGTGGTCTATTGTTTCCTGACAGCTGTGATATGTCCTCTGACCCTTTCCGCTATTGTTCTTTTGGTATATCCGATATAGTAACTACCATAGGTGCAATACGCTTTATAGACACCACCTGTCTGGAAAGGAATGACATCCTTCGGAGTACGTGCCCCGTTAACACTTGCACTAAAATGTGATTCATACTCATGTTTCTCATCACCGAATAAGCTTTCTTAGCGTTCGGGAAAACACTTTGGTGACAGAGGCGGTATGCTCTCCTCTTTACCTTCTGTCACACTCATCACTCCACTCCTCCCGGCTTTGTCTTTTGATGAACGAGATCCGGCCCTAGTCTTTTTATGAAGTGCCGCGTCCTTTTATTACCCTCCATGCCCGCGTGAGCTTTGATTCAGAACAATCTAAGAGATATGTTACGATTCTAATGGATCCTAATGGAAAAATATTGATAAAATAATTTTTATCAATATTTTTCCTGCTCCTAAGCGCTAAAGGATGGAGGGAGTTCCTCCCAATCACACGTCCAGTGCAGATCGAGAGTAAATGCTGCAGCTGGATGTGTTATATGGTTGCGTATGCGCTTATGTGGTTATTTGCGCGTAACCAAAACCCAACATGCTTTTTTAAAATTTTTGTCTGTCTGTTTGTCCGGACTTATCTCCGAAATGGCTGATCAGATTTTGACGGGAATATTATGGCGGCAGGTAGAAAGCTTTTCAGAAAGTAATATAGATTACTTTTTGTATTGGAAAAATACCAAATTTAACGTGAGTAAAAGCATGAGTCACAGTGAGTATTCACACACAGTTATATTATATACGTGTATTAGGTTTCTTATAAACTTCTTCTTCGAACTATAATATCGTTGCGACTAATATTTTAACTAATTCTTGTTTTGATAATAATACGTTTGAACTATGAGATCAGTTAATCATCTTCGATCACTTTCAGATTTGATCAAAAAAAATCTAAAAACACGGTAAATTAACTCGATTACCTTTTATTTGGCTTGATGTTTCAGCCAAGTTGCATCGGTCTCAAGCAAACAGTCGCGGCAAGCTTCACTTCGTGTCCGAGGCAGATTTTATAATATCGTCTACTCCCGATTAATACCTCAAATCAAAAATAAATGTCTTTGAAAATTTATATTTCTTTGCGGGTCACATCTCTCTTCGAATTTCGTACATAATTGTTCGGAATTATCTTTTTCACTTTTTTTGAAGTCCAGCTCCTCATATATATCACGGCCACGATTGCCGATTACAGGTAAAAACAAAGCGCATTTTTCGCGACCTGATGCTTGTTCTCGGCCTGATACCATAAGATACCAATTAAAAGTTTTCTTCCAATCTCTCCAGTTGTCTGACATGTTACCCACATCCATTTTTAACGGTGGTTGTTGAATATTTCCATATTGCATTATTTCTCCCTTTTTACTCTCAACTTCTTGACGTCTAGTCATTTTAACACCTGCTTAACTGCTGATTATAAATAACTGCACAAAAACTACTTCTTTTTTTTTCACACCTGACACCATGTAATGTTTAGTATTTATTATAAAATGAAACGACCTCCATGTTAGTCTCATGACAACTGAGGGTATTTAACTGTTACTAACATTATATTAATATTTTATAATATACCTTCATATATATCATTACACTATCACACTACACTCACAGTGACTTTTTTTTGAGACTACAGCCGATGCAACTCTGCCGATACGTCAAGCCCAATAAAAGGTAATCGCGTTAATTTCCCGCGCTTTTAAATTTATTATATAATATAACGCGAAAGTTTAAAAGAGATTCAATCTTTTTACGCAAACCTAATTATTAACTTAGCAAAGCTTTGTCACATAATATTACTATTCCCAATAGCCATGTAATAAGTATTACTACAATATTATTATAGTGATTAAATTCTAACTTAGACATATGAAAGTTTTAAAGAGATCGTCAACAGCTCGTCAAAATCTAATAACACGGGCTTAGTGTCCTTCTGCGGCGCCTCTACTTGTCATCTTTCCAGTCTAGACAAAGCGGTGCATTGCAGGCACGTACGCAGGTTGTTGTATATATGGCTCAAATATTGGGAGCAATTTTTACACAATTTGTGTCAGCTTCTAGAGACACTGGGTCCGAATGTATATGGATTCGTGAGTACGTATCCAACCGGACCTACCCGTCGTAATAATATTGATGTACATCCAAGTGCAAAATCACATGCGGAGATGTAAGCAGAATAATATACATAATGAAATAAACTATTATAGACATTTACATCAGTTGCGTGACCCCGAAATAATCACTACATTTGTATTAAACATGAGATAATATACTAATTCCTATATTAAACCAGTTCAGAATTTTTCTAAATTAGCCTGGTTTAATTATTTAAATTAACCTCGAACTTGAGATGTTCAGTTTGGAAGTCAAATGCACAAACCACTGCACTAATGAACTAGTCAATCAGTTATATTTCTTTCTTGAACTAACCTCAGTTATTTATACGTATTTGATTGAAATAGTTCTCTTAAAATTATTTATTGTATTATTGAGCTCATTTATATAAAATAAAGTATCTATTTTTAGCAAATATTTATCTCAACCACAAAATGACTACTGTGCCGTTTAATGTGGTAACATTTAACACTGCGTCCTCTCTGCCTATTTCATTAAGGACATAGCGTAAATATGAAACAGCGCATAAAATATGTTTATAGTTTCGTCACGTCGATAATATTCATGTTTGCACTTGTCTGTCATGTGCTGATTTATACCGTCGTCGTTATACTTACTAAGCTGTTTGATACAGCGACGTAAATTAGTAATCAAAGCCCAGAAATGAAAATTAAAAACGGGTGTTTTGGACCCAAATTTGCCATTTTTATTTTTCTTCGAATTTGCTTCCACTTTGTCTGAAATTTCAACGGTACCCTAAGCTAATCGGTGTCTAATTTGTTTTGTTTTGGTTTAGTATTGTTCTTCCTGAATTCATGCCTGTGCTCTTCGTGACTTTTTCACAATTCGCCGTCCCACGACAATCGTAGCACTCCTACCTTTCTCTTTACCTCCGAGATCGTCGAACATAATATTAAATTTTGCTTCGAGGTCTCAGACGTCTCAATCCATTACGGCGACATCGAAATGATTACACTTTTATTATTGTACAAAACGCATTCACGAGAGAAAATTAAAAATTCTGAAGTCTAAAGATGCACATTATGTTAGAAATTTTTGTCAAATTCTTATTGAATAAAAATAATGATAATGATATTTAATAAGAAAGATAATTACACCAATTGTGTCATTCCAAATTATGCACTAGGTTTCTATCATGCGTGCTACTGCGACACAAGTCCTATATAGCTCAATGGGTTAGCTCCCAGTAAAACCCAAAAAATAATAAGTTTAAAAATTTTAAGTAATATAAAGCTTTACCTCCAGTATACAGGAAAAATATTACGAAAGTCCCAAGTCTTATAAATTTTCAGAAATCAAGTTTTGAAAAGAATCATTTCATATAGGTACGGGGCGCGAAACAAAATCAATACTGAAACGATTTTTAGAATATTAACTGTTATTTCCATTTACATTTATAAGAAGTCGCAACAAATACATTCTAGAATGAACTTTATGTTTGTTGTATGAATTATACAATGGCAGTTACCTAATTGTATTAGATGTAGTTTACATGATAGGTAGATATATCAAGATGTCCCAAGATACGATACCATTCGTTTTTGTATGGTGTGAATAGTGAATGTACTGTACAATAATTAAAGATTTTTCATTCAATTCCCACACACATTCCAATATTATGAATAAAATATTGAAATATCGATGCTTTTTACTTTTAGAACTGTCAGTGTTATTTTATAATATACAGAATATCAATATAGAAAAGCATAGAATAGTTTTCAAATGCAGTGGTTTATTTAAAGCAATGGCCCCGTCAGACACCGCCTGTGTGTATAGCGACAGCACAAGTTTATGTCTAGTGCACTCAATTTCCGCACGGAAAATGGTGCATGGGATTATTTTCATGTACTTTTAACTATTTAATTAATATTGCACCATAAAGAACGAGTGTGACTAATAATAACCCTACAAAATGACAAAGTACAGTTTAAAACGTTGTTCAAAAATGTTATTCAATACCGTATTCCAAAGAATGTTTTTTTTTTTAACTGAGAATGTATGGCAAAACTATGCCTGAGACCATGTTAAACGCATGTATGACTGTGATGTCACAAAATCAATATAAAATGTTTGCTATATGATTATTAATTTCTTTCAAAGACAATTTTAATCAATTTTAGAAGCATATTTTGAATGTAATTAGCTGTGTAAGTTATGTAAAAAAATATACGCAGTTGGATTATTAGTAGTAAATGTAATAATAATGTATATACTAAAGAAAAAATAGATTATTTCTATTTATTTTTATTGTAACAGATAATACTCTACTGTGACTGCGAACGCTAAACAATCGAGAACCGAGCTGAGTGACCTCAGAATGTAACTATGCGTAATGTAAAATAATTTATTTTTATATTTTGTGGAATTTACATGAAGAAAAAATGCAGTGAGTTTTGTCTGCACAATGTTTGTAACGAATACTGTTGAATAGGCCAAATCAGAAGATAGCATTACAAGTTACGTTTTATTGATGTGTCCGCTATATCTTCATATATGGAACAGGGCCTATAGCTTGCTAGTATGGGAGAGAAAGAAAAATGTAAGATATACTAGCTCATTATCTTCCCATGCAGGTCGTAAAAGGCAAACAAATGATTAAGCCCTGTAGCCCGGGCTACATGAAGGGCTACGGCTAGAGAATAAACTACGGTGTTCCTCACCGGTTGTTAGAGGGTACTAAAGGGACGTGGTCGTGGCTGATCGGACTCGAGGCTCCGGTCGTTCATCCATGCGACCTCGAGGAGGACGACAGCGCGTGTGGTCCTCCTCGAGTTCGCACGAAGGTGCATTGGGGGCTTTGTCACTGCCTCCCGAGAAGAGCTTCGGCACAGTGCGAGAGGGACGCCACCGGTGTGTTCCGTAAGAGATCTCGGAGGCTCGTGACAACATTCCAAGTATTACTACCGCAGGAGTTTTAGTGAATATAAGCCTCACATAACCCAATCGCTTCTCCAGGAGGCTGGGTACTTGTGTTTAGGTGTCATGTTCAGTGTAATGTTCAGGTGTATTGTCGATATTCGTGATTAATTGTTACAATCACAATCCTTAACGGATGACAACACTATTATTTTGAAGGTGTTGCTGCTTATTAATAATATTACGGTATTTTTGAATGTCCAAAAATAATTCAGCCGAAAAAACACGAGCTAGCGAAAGCACATATTTTAATTATATCTCGATGTATCCCATGTTTCCGTCCATGTCGACATCCTAAAAGAACGAAAAGCTTTCATATACTCGTATGAGACTCGTATGTGATTGCAAATGCAATGTGCTAGCAAACCTATCACTTACGCTAGTAACTAATTAATCTGTACTGTCACTTATGCACTGTGTAGTGCTATGTATAAGCTCAAGTACTTATTGCCAAAGGTGATATCAAAGTATTTACTACACGCCCCGGTTGCAGAGCGACGACGTCGTTACAGTCTTATATCCCTTGACGAAATGTACCATCTGTGTGAAAGAATATCTAACTATGCATTGTACTCGTTTATTTTCTTTTCCCGCTCAAAGTAGCGTTGCAGTAATAACTATATAATTTACCCCATGACTCCTAACCCCTAAGCCCTGAACGAGAGGTGTTCTAATTTTGTCTGATCATTTACCTGTAGCATCGTACATCTAGAACAGATAAATTGTTTGCATGCGGATTTATTTTGTTCGATAACGGCAACTTTCAAGAATGCTTTTAATTACTATTATTATCTTTGAAATATATTGCTTATGTAGTTTGTAACAGTATTTTTTTTTCTTCATGGCATGGCGCACGTCTGTGCGCCATGCTTCTGTCTAGAAGCGCATTTGCCAATGTCACGTATTGTTTATAAGTAAAATTGTTATCGTAAATCTCCTGCAGTAAAGTGATAGTAGACTTTACTGAAGTTTTATAGGACTTCTTGGAAGACCGCGAGAACTTCAGCTACACATGTTTATTTAGACCTACTCTATTCTTCTCACTTACACAGAACTTTAAAACAAAATATACTATTACTTTTGTACTTTAAAACTCCCAAAAATGTAAATAATAGAAAATCTAATTAACATGACAACCTCACTTCTCTCGTTCCCGCCAAAAAGTCCTTTGTAACAGTATATAATCTTCGATCACAAATAAAGAACTAGATGCACAATCTCCTGTAAAATCTAAACAAATTATTGTCCGAATTGACGTATATCTTTTTAATACCGTATAGTATTATCAGTAAAATTGTGTTAATCTAAAGTAGACCTTACTGCCAAATCATAAAGTTATAACAGCTTGTAAACGATTCTTGCATGACAATGAAACGATGTTTGTAAAAAAATATTTGAAATGCAATCTTACATCTCGTGCGTAAAGTATAATTCACATAATCTGTGACTCACTCAATGTGCACTCAAATACTTATTTGAGCGCACATTTGGTTCGGACATTTTTGGAGCATTGATTGTGTATCTAGTTTTTTATTTGTGATCGAAGTATATAATATAATTGTATACTTGACAATCACATGCATAATATATTACTGATATTACTGAATTGAAGAGCAGCTATACATCTATAGAACAATAATAATATGTACCAAGGACACTAACCTACCTCCGCCAGCCCGCATTATTCCCACGCGGTTCATTCTAACCTATTCCCCTCACAAAAGCTGCCATATCCAGCTATAAATGTTTACGTAAACAATAAATTACATGTAAGTAAGTAAACAGTTAATATTTTCGTATGCGACTTTTATCGCGTAATTATGCGGTCGAGGCCAATGTCGGCGCCGTCGCTGTGTGACAACCTGATATGATCCGAGTCTGCCGCATACATCGAAACTCATGTGAAACAATGACACATTCCAGACTGATGGTGGGATGAAAATAGCTTTTATAACTTTATAAAAAAATCTCTATTTCCATGGTGCTCTAAGAGAAAAAGAAAAATATGATAACTTTCAGCTGTTTATCTTTACGTGTAGGTTTTAATAATCGACCATGACTTACCGTCTTTATTTTTCAAAGCACGGACACGTTCGATATGGCTGCCATTAGATCACCCATTGGGTAAATAATGCGCAAAGTTACTTAATCTTAGTGATCGTATCAAACACCAAAGTACTATTACGTTACGAGCGCCTAATTCTTTACTACCTTTAGGTTAAATACTTAACTAACTTATAGATTTCTTTGCGATATCACGTATTTCATATATGCATGTCATGTTCGTCACGAACGTAATCTGACGTCACACGGATATTGCGCTCGGCTGCCTGATGCAACTATTGTCCGATGCACGAGGAAGCCACTGATGGCGATTAAGTTGGAAATACACTGAACTATGGCTGGTAGGGATTATAAGATAAGATATAATATCTTTTTTTAATTAAAAGACCAAATTTTATTGTTGATCTGCTAATTTTCGTGAGACGAATTGTTTTAAATTCACAATTCACTGTTAGCTTAAATGCCATTGGGTGGTATGGCGGGTCGTTTTATGACACAATAATTATTAACGAACACAGGGTAATTTTTTTTATTAAGTATGTGTTCATTTTTCGAATTTTAAATTCATTATATTCACATACCTATCTATTCTAAATCAACAACAATATCTATATGGCAATCCTGCCAGTCTGCTGGGTATCTTAAGCAATGACAGCTTTCTAAGCGGCAACTATGAGGAAGTCTATTATTTAAGATAATGTGTAGTTTTAAGTTTGTAAATATTAACGTATGTATGTACTTTTTTGTTAATGTAAATATCTATGTTATAAAGTAATTAAATAACAAAATTAAGAAAAAGTTCACATTTATGAAATTCTTTGTATTTGCTTTTCTCCTACTATTTTTAAGATTTTGAAACTTTACTGATATAAACTAACGTATAAATCTATAAATCGGTATCTCAATTTAAAAAAAATAATGTCATTGGACTACTTGGGCACAGACTACATGAAAGTAATGTTTATGTTAATTATAATAATAAAAAATAATTTTATATATGGATATCATGTAAACATAATGAAAAGTAAATTTGCTCTTAGTGTACTACAATTATGTCGTAGGTATCTATTCAATACTGCTGCCGTAGCCGGAATCTACGCCACGTCTACGCGTTCAGATTTTCAGCAAATATTTGTTTCTTTACTTTATACAACTTGACAAAGCCTTTAAAACATCATTGCTGTAAAAATATACAGATCGTTTTATGAATGCAACACTATAATTTACTTTATTTGACTATTAGACGACGCCAACATAATACTGAATAATTCACTATGAGTAAATACATAAATACTTGGATATCTTCACGCTGGATCCCTAATGTGGTAGTCAGAGAGGACGGAGCGTCAAGCGTCACGGTTCTTACATATCGCTTCCTCGAATCTCATAATTTCTCCTCGCACATTTCGCCTACGACATTTCCGTCTACACGTAAATCAAGCCTAAAAAATAATGAAATTTGTGATATATATCGTGCCATGCTTATCCGTGTCTGGGCTTAAAACATGGTTTTTCGAAGCATGATATCGCCTAATTAGATCACCCATCCTGTAGCTGACCACACAGAACGTTATTTAACTCCAGTGATCCTATCAAACATCAAAGCACCATTCCATTTTACAAGCAACTGTTACTGTCTATCGGTATTTATACACTATGAATAACATGATAAATTTCCCACACGATGTTTTCTGTAGACGTTAAATGGGTAGTTTAAGTAAATTTCTTATCGCAAGAGTTTTCAAACGTGTATAAATATCACTTTATCGGTGACTTCACCCGCTGTGTACTGCATATCTCCTGTCTACCCACATGAAGATATTGTTTCATTAAAATAAATAGCAAATGAAGCCCAGATATGGTTCGTTACTTTCCTTTGTCTAGATTTTAGAAGTATATTTTTAATGTAGGTGATTTTTAAATGTATATCTATTGCTTAAAAAATGTTTTATAAAAACGCAAATGTTATTTAAATGTATTTTATTTTTATATAGAAATATGAGAGCACAATTATGAAGTTTGAAAAGGCCAAGTATTTAAGGGGATGCATTTAATGGCACTTCAAAATTGGTGAAAATATAAAAAATATAAAAATGAATTGCTAATAAAAAAATATAATGTTATACAATAAAATGTTCTGTACTCCTTCATTAAAAAGATATTAGCTTTAAAAAATTTTAAGTTGCCAATAAATATAAAAAAATAAGCAATCATTTCAAATACTAGATTCTGTTATGACAAATAGCATTTTCTATAAACTAAACAAATAAACTTGACAAGCTGTCATCCTGACAATGTCGACACATCGGGCGCAGTGAATCGAGTTGGTGCAATTGCGCGACGTCTCTTCCTAACTCCTGGAAATAACTCAGAAATACACCTATTCATATATATAAAGTTGCTATATATACATATACGAACAGCAACAGATGAAAAGAGATGGAAGAATATAGAGATGTTTCAAGAATAAATTTCTCGACTTCAACTAATTCCTTAGAGTGCGGACTCTACTCGACTCGACTCGGAAATATACCTACTAGTTTTTATAAGATAGCTATGTAGACATACCAACAACAAAAGATAATCATCTTTGAACTATCTCTTTAGAGTGCGGACTCCTGTTTCAATAATGCTCCATGTATAAAGCGGATTCGGTCTGGCGCTTTGCAGGTCGCAGCCGCGGCGCACTCGCTTCGCTCGCTCGGCTTGCGCGTTGTGGTAAAAAGACCTAACCTAACCAAAAAAACTTGTTATAAATATACCTTTGTGTTTGTATAAAGTTCCAAAAAAATTTGTGAATTTTTACCCAATGTGAAACAATCTAAACCTTAACCTGCATTTGTCCTCACGGTTTCCTCCAAACCATTTATTATCACCATTAGACCACATTAAAGTTTCAGTGATTGAAGTTGTAACCAAAATTTTAATTATGAAAACTGTTAATTTTGAAGTTTACCATTTTTTATATAGGAAAGACCATTTTAAATATCACCTTAATATTAAACCTTAATATTAAAGACCAATTATAAATATAAAGAAGGAATGATTTACATCAAAAGTAGCAAATTTATTCAGAAAAAAACCGAAACACGAGGAACAAAACCTCGTTTATCGCTTCGGTTAAACGCGTGGACACAGTGTCCACGTAGTAGTCCAGAGTATTGTGTGTAGGTATCCCGAAAACTATTTACAAATATCGGGGGTAGATGACAAAACGTCTACCTCAGACACGGAGTGAAACTTGCTGCGACAGTTTGCTTGAGACCACGACCGATGCAACTCGGTCAAAACGTCAAGCCAAAATAAAAAGGTAATCGCGTTAAATGTCCCGTTTTAGATACATTTAGATTCATTTCATGCGGCACCCACTTACCAAGCTTTTTTACCTTGCCAATTTGACGAAAATGGACCAATATTGTTTTAAAGCTAAATCGATAGCTGCTGCTAACTCAGCAGTAGATTGAGTATCGTCAGCTTTCACTATCGCCTTTAATTCGTCGTTGTTGACTTTAGTTTTAGGGCGACCACGGAATTCATTTTTCAGATCAAAATTTCCATGTCGGAAGCGTTCAAACCAATAACGGGTCGTACGTTAGTTTGTAGTGTTCACTCCCTACACGTCGTTAATGTTGCAAGCCGTTTGTGCCGCTATGCTACCGCGACGGAACTCGTATTCCGTAACTACTCGTATTTTTATAGTGTCCATACTGATAAAAAAGATAAAAATATAGTGAAAACAAAACACTAATCAATAAACAAATGACAGAATTTGAAAATAAAATTCCATATTTTTTTGAAACAAAATTCATTTGAATTTAGAATTTATTGCCAGCCATACACAAATTACATTTCAAATGGCCAGTATTGTAGAACGGCAACTTCATAGGTTCACCATTATTATACAATTCGAGTTTAACTTGGCTCTGGGTAAAAATACATCAAAATAATTTTTATTGAATGGCTGAGACATTCGGGTAATCATAATTTTTTTAGTTGAAAATTCATTTCTTCAATTCTTTCAATAACTACAACCGGCGCTCGCGGAGCATACGAGACATTCTTCACCCTCTCGTATGGTTTCTAGACACACTCGCCTTAGCACTTTAACCTCGTATTGGGAAATAGGTTTGACGTCATAGTCTATCTTTGACTATTATATCGTGACTCTTAAACGAATGATCTGCACGCTTATTACCTAACTTACAGCAGCATGCGACATCCAAATATCTCGCGATATCTGCTGTGAAAACGAGGATTTGTATGATGTAATTTGTAGTGGCGCTAAATCTACGGCGAAATGTGCATTTTACGGTCATGGCGCAATAGACACAAAAACGTCATACATGATAACAATTTTTATTACAATTAGTCGCCTGTCACGCAGTGATCGCGTGGCTGTCGCTATCTGCAAATTTGTAGGTAATACCATCGCCGAATTGCATGCGTTTTTTGTTTGAAAGCTATGATTTTCAAGAATGTTTATAGTTACTTTTGGCGAAGATCGGTCCAGGCTATTTTTTGAGTAATTTTTGAGTTCTAATAATTTTTAATGTTATTATTAGAACAAAAAATATCGCAGCCCTAACGTTCATTTAAAAAAATAATTAGTAAAACCGTCCAGTACTCGGACAGCTGACAATCTCACCTGTAGCTGAGTAGCTGAGGGGAAGGGTTTCATGAAAAATGTTTTCAAAGTATTGCCTTTTAAATGCTGTATTTTTCACTACGAATAAGTTTTCATTATATGAAATAAAAATATGAAAAAATATAAAAATAAGAACATTATCCAATCCTTAATGAGGCACCTGTCTTTTTCCTTTTTTTTAGCTAATTAAATAATATACTTTTTATTTATTTACGTATCTGCATACATGCATATCTTCAGGTTGTATACCTAACTGGGTAGTCGAGAGGACGGAGCGCCAATCTGCGTGATCCTTACATACTTCTTTCGCTTCCTCAAATCTCATCTTTGACCACATACATTTTCGCCTATATCCGCATACAGTATGTAGCCTGTAAGCATTTAAAAAATTATGCAAGATTTTACTGAATCTTCTTATTCATAATTCATGTTTTAAATAATAACTTTAAAATAAATTCATTCTAAGGTCGCGCGTCGCAGTTTTATTGTTATTTACATGACATTTTACGTTTCAGAAACTAATCAAATAAAATTATTAAGTTTAACAGAGTATTAACATTTTGTTCAGGTAAAAATAAGCACCCGTATATATAAGACATGTTAATACCAATAAATGACGTGGAACTAAGTACGTAATCACGTGCAAAAGCTATAATAAGCAATTATTCTCAAAGCTTAACTTAGGTATCAGGCATCATCTATTAGGGACATGTATGAACGAGAGGACGTAAAGCTACATTCACATACGTTAAATTATCATATGAGCTGAGAATACGAGATGTGAATTAATTATTTCGTATTAAAATTCAACATTTCGATTTAACACTCAGATTATCGATTTTATAGAACCACAAAAAAGCTTTATTTAGAAACACACAGAAAAAGACATTCGTTCAGTTCCGACATTAATACAAACAATGTATAAAGAGCATCTTGATTTTGGGACCGATGTTCACTCAGCACTTCGCTTGAACACGTATGGGTCAAAGCTCACAGTGATTTCATTGCAGCGCGAACCTAATGTGTTGTCGTTTTTCTCGGAGACACCTGAAGCGAAAAATTTAAAATTTTTCTTGCACTTTTAATCGGTGAATACTATTTAAGCACTTAATTAAAATTCAGAAATGCTATTAAACCTAAGTTAATAACATAAAAATTACCCAAATGTAATGTGTAAACGTAGCCTAATAGTTTCAGATCTGAGTTGCCCAAGTTGCTGCACCCCAAGTGGTTTAAGATTGAAACTTACTTAAATAAAACAAAAGTGAAGAACAAGTCTGAAGTTATCGGATATGAGTAATATGTTTTATAAAACTTATCTGATAATAAAAGTTTGATGAACATATTATTACTAGAAATAATCATTTATTTACTAAAAGTTCAATAAATCTCTAAAAAAAAGACTTAAATCAACTTTACTTTTTTATCATGTCAATCGTGATACTGTTCAATGCATTTCAATTCAAATGATATCTAATGAACAACGCTAATGAAATTAAAATCCCTTTGAGCCAAAATCTGTCAATACCGAACCCGATTCAATGATATTGAACCGGATTAAAATAATATTGATTTGGAAATCAAAGAATATTCATTTAAATTTAATTATACAATAGTAAACAATTGAAATGTATTTATTACTTTTTAACTGAGTTCTTAGTCGTTTTTCGAAAACTGTTCGGGAATAAGAAAAATAAATTAGTGAACCAACAAACAAAGACTGTAAAACATTATTTTACACAGCCTGTAAACAACTTCATGGTACTGCAGTTGAATTATGTTGCAGTCTCTTTACAATACATCGAGAACTTTTCTCTAAAGTGCGCCCATTTTTTGTTGAAAAAATATTCATAAGAAATTCGAGATAGAGGTATCAAATTAAATTTTAACAAAGCACCGTAAATATAGTCTTGCATTTTTCTTTTGTGGCGCCATTACAATGAAAATTCGTTTTGAAATTTGACGTAGGAAACGCGGCTTACAGCCACTGCAGGGAAAAATAAATGATTTATTTATGTCAATGGGCTATATCCGCCCGTGTTTTTCTTCCACAAATTGGTTATTGTTCTCTAAACTTCTTTTATTACATTGTTAGTAAAATGAGAACAGGTAGATCTTTTTTCAATTACCCCCTACTACAGACAATAAAGCGGCTTTACAGGCTGATTTGGGATTCTTTAAGAGTGTTTTCACTTCAAATTTTATTGTATATTTGTGCGTATATTTTTAGTGATGCCAGCGGCATTTCGATATACTTTTAGAGTTTTATCATACTTGATAAATTATTCTATTTATTTGCCTACTTATGGCAAAAATGAATTAAACGAAATTTGTATTTAATTGTGAAGATATCAATAATCAGTTTTTGTGATTGATACAATTCCAAATGCAGATAATATTCTTATAAATTAATCTGTTTTTTTCTTCTCGGTAAACATTAAAGGTACGTACAGCAATTACAGTAATTAATATATCGAAAAATTAACACTTTATTTGTTTGTTCGATTAAATTTTAAAAATAGTTTTAAGCACCGGTTTTGATAAAATCAAATATTATCAGCCAGCGTATATCTCATGTCAGTATAGCCTACATAAACGACGCTGAACACAACTTGAACCATAAACATAGTATACTAGCGTCTGTTAACTTTATGACTTGAACTTAATATACAGTCAAAGAATACTGTCAATATTCGTGACTAAATGTTGCTATCATAATATTATTAATGATGTTTGTCACTGATGTCTCACTCTCATTTGAGGGCGTTGCTCTCGGACCAAAAATCAAAATGGACGGAGCATTTGCTCTAAGAGCGTGTCCTTTTTTGGTGACTGAGTTTCTAGACTTTTACTAATGTGCGTTACTAGGGAAGGGTCGTTTTCGAACCGAACTAAAGTAGATTTGATGTTCAAAAATACCTTGCAATTGGGTTTACTTGAATAAATTGATTTGACTTTGTGTTTGAGGGTCACAGTACAACGATACACAGTTGAACATGACATGTTTTTATTATTGTTATTACAAGCTTTTATTTAACTTCACATGTATGTTTGTATCTTCAGTTTAAATGTTGCGAGCCAAATTCGAACCACTTCCTCTAAGCTTATAATTTGCTTGTTTAGTTCCGAAGACAATACACTAAAATAATAGAAATAACCGGATACTGTCAAGATTGTTATCTCACGAGAGCACTCCTCAACGGTTATTAGTACAGACACGATACTTTATATAAGTTTAATTTTGATACCTAAACATGATATTTACCATGAACTGATGCTGCAACCAGGATTGTCTCGTCATGAGGGTACTCCTCAAGAAGGAGTACGAAAATTTGTATGTAGATTTAATTTTGATCCCTAAACGTGAATTTCACCATGGACTGAAGTTGCAGCAAAGATTGTTTCTTCATGGGGGTACACCTCGACGATTATAGTAGTAGAGAAACGAAATTTTAAACACGATTTTCATCATGACCTGCAGCCAAAGTTGTCTCTTCATGAAGGTACTCTTCGAAAAATAGTAGTAAAGATATTAAAATTTGCATGTAGATTTAATTTTGATAGCTTAACACGACTTTCATCATGAAGTGATGCTGCAATAAAGACTGTTTCCTCGTGAGGGTACTTCTCGACGATTAAGTAGTAGAGATACGAAACTTTGCACATAGATTTAATTTTGATAACTAAATATGATTTTCACCATAACCTGCAACCAAGATTGCCTCCTCACGAGGGTACTCTTCGAAGATTAGTAATAAAGATACGAAAACTTGCATGTTGATTTAATTTTGATAGCTAGACACGATTTTTACCATTAACTTATGCCTCAGCCGAGATTGTCTCCTCATGATATTACTCCTCGACGATTTGTAGTAGAAATACGAAACTTTGCACATACATTAAATTTTGATGGCTAAACTAGCTACACATGATTTTCATCATGATCTGATGATGCTGTCAAGATTGTCTCATCGCGAGGGTACTTCTCGACAATTAGTAGTAGAAATACAAAACTTTGCATATGAAATTAATTTCAATAGTTAAACAAGATTTTCACCATGACTTAATGCTGCAACCAAGATTGCCTCCTCATTAGGAACTCCTCAGCGGTTAGTAGCATGGACATGAAACTTTGCAAAACAAAACACGGCTTTCTACCGTATGTAGTTCGGCGAGATTGGCGTCAACAGCATTGGTCTGCAACCTTTCTTGAAGAAGGAAAACTAACAAATCAAAGAATTGACGTTGCAGCCAGAATTGTTTTTTCGCGAGAGTACTCCTCGACAATTTGTAGTAGAGATACGAAACTGCATAAAAATTTAATTTTGATAGCTAAACATGATTTTCACCATGATCTAGTGTTGCAGCCAAAGTTGTCTCCTCATGAGGGAATTCGTCAACAGTTAGTAACGTGAACATAAAACTTTGCAAAACAAAACACGGCTTTCTACCGTATGCAGTTTGGTGAGATTGGCGTCGATAGCATTGATCTGCAATCTTTCTAGGAGAAGGAAAACTACATAACCAAATCCAGAAACCGTCAAGAAACCTTGCCACAATGATGTATTACTTGAATGGATAGATTGAGAAATATTTCCAACTGCAAAGTTGTAAATAAATAATAAGCAAAAAAGACATGAGTGATCGGGAGACGCCCGTTAAGAACGAAGTTCTTTAGCTGCAGTTTCCATTCCTCAAAACTTAATTGCAATAATGAGACAATAAAACTCACGTACGATTTCAAATAAAAACAAAAACCTAAATCGCATAGGATCATGAGCACACAGGTTATAGATAGTATGTGTTTATTTATCATACTTTTGCTGATGACACTTCTGTAGAGCAGCCATGTTCATTCAAGCTCTTTGTGGGTTTGGCGTTTACACAAAATTATGGGTTTTATGAAGTTATCGTTCCGTGCGTCCTCTGTGACTACCCCGTTAGGGATGTATATATGTGTGTATGTATGTATGAACTTACAAATTTATTATGTCTTTTTGTGCATTTTAATGAAAGCTTGTTCATTAAACATTTTTTTTGTGTGAACACTATCATTGTAGTCAAAACTCTTAAGATTTACGAGTATTTTGCAAATAATTATTTCAGTACTGTACGTGAAGTCGGCCACGAGCTGACACGAATTACCCTGACAGTGCGAGGTTGCCATACTTACTATAGTTTACTGTCCTACCCTCGGACCAAGAAACATAATGGACGGAGCCATAATAAGTTACCGCTCTCACCACCGTGTGTCAAACGAAATTTCCTGTCTCTTTCTACCTCATTGAACGTAACCACGAGTGAAACAGCTGTCGTAAGTATGGCAACCTCGCAATGTCAGTGTAATTCGTGTCAGCTTATGAGTCGTTCGTGAAATAATTATATGCAAAATACTCGTAAATCTTAAGTGTTTTGGCTACTAGTATTCACAAAAAAAAATGTCAAGTTCGGCTGTTTATAGTTGTAATGTGACCTCGCCTAGTCACACACATTAGTAAAAATCTAGAAACTCGGTCAACAAAACAGGACAATGTAAGGACACGCTCTTAGAGCAAATGCTCCGTCCTTTCTGATATTTAGACCTACGTTTTATTCGTGGTTACGCTCAATGAGATAGAAAGAGACACGAAAATTCATTTGAGACACGGTGATAAGAGCGGCAACTTATTATGGCTCCGTCCGTTATGTGTTTTGGTCCGAGGTGTTGCTACTAACCATAATTTATTTGTGTCTTCGACAGTTAATATGTTTGTGTTAGTTTTTTGAATGTAATCTGTTGAGAAATTCTTGGTCCGAAGTTGGGAACTACACCAGCTAGCGAAAGTGCATCTTTTCCATTATACATATCTCTATAATATATATCTCTATAATATGTTCCATTTGGTATTACAGGTTACTCGCACAAGATTTATGTCATTTTAATGAATATTGTATTTACAAATACATTTAAATCCGCTGTATCCATAGTGGAATAGTAGAGGGGACGGAATGCCAAGCATCGCGGTCCTTACATACTTCTTTCACTTCTTCAAACCTCATCATTCTCCTCACACACTTTAGCTTAGGTATGCGAGTGCTTTTAACATTTATATCAGCATGCACTCTTACTACTTGATCTTCATAAGTTGATCTTTCTTGGATTCCGCTACCACACACTTTCGTTCTGTAGATTTTCTTCGTCAATTTTTCCTCACTCATTCTATGTGCCGGAACCATCCAAGCCATCCCTTCTTCATTTAAACAATAACACTGCCCTCCAACCTTGTCATATTGCGTATCTCTTCATTACTTATATTGTCCACGGTGACACGGCCTATATCTTTAAGTGATCGCATTTCTATTGCATTTATTTAACTCTTCCTCGATTTCGAACATATCCAGGCTTCACATTGTAAATGACCATTTTGACGGATATATTCGCATTATCTACTAATGTGACCAGAGCACTATTATGTTGTTTACCTTGCTTCTTAATTTAAGACATAAAGATCATGTACATAATTACAAACGTAAAGCAAGATGTTACAGTGAAACTGAAATTTCTTGGTACAAAGCACATCGTCCATCGTCTAGACTGGCCGTGTGTGAAATAACCTGGCGAATTGTACACCCACTAATAAACCTTAAACGTAGCGCATAAAACTAATAGCGAACGTCACTGTCGTAAACCGGTGTATTAACTAAGAAGAGCCATGCGCATGTTACCATTGTTGAATACGGTACGACTATGGATATATGTTATACTAACGGCCCGACCTGTTTTCGCTTGGGTCGAATACGTAATATATAGCTTTATATCAAGCGATTCCATGCTTTCAAAGGAATGTTAAGCTCTTGGTCTTAGTTAATATTCTATATTCTAGTCCTTTAACCAAGTTAAAACTATCAGCGGCTTGAAAACTGTTAATGAGTCAGACATTTTCATTTGTGAGATAAATCTGAGCCCAGCAGCGAGACGTGTGTAAATGTTTATGTATTGTACGTCTATATTTCACTCATTAAGGTCGTCGCTCACATACCAATCAAGACCAATCAGTCTTTCTTCGAGCGATCGTTTGTTATATTGACTTTCCATACATTCTCACTCAACTCCGTATCGATACTGGAATACCTCATTAGCAAGCTGCACGTATGCGAATGGCGAGTGAACCACTTGGTGACAATCTGTTTGTCCGCTCATTTACAACACAGTGGTCATGAGTGGACTGTGCGCGTCCGCGTTACAACAGCAATTGGGTCACGTGAAGTTTGGTAAAAAGTTCTCGAATATTTTTTGACCGCTTCAACTCGACCACCCGTTGACAACGAGTGGACGCCAAGCGGTACTAGTCGAGTCCCGTGGGATGGTAAATAAATGAGCTTTGGTCTTAACGTAAATGCATTTTTCGTCTATAACATTTTCACGTCGTTTCAAGGTATAAACCAAATACTTTATAAATAAGACACCGTGTCCCAGCAGCAACGGTGAGGTAAATTAAATAAACTGATTCGTCTGTACACACAACACACATTTATATATTATCAGATAAGCTACTCGGTCGCCATTTCAATATAGCAACCACGCATCTACATTTTATTTAATTTTATTTGCCTCACTTTTTAGTAGAAGACAGGTTGTCTGGAGTTGTAAAGTCTATGGTACAAACGTTCATATTTTCATGTCATTTCAAGGTATAAGCGACAGCTGACAATGGATACGCAGTCAGAGTGAAGCTTTCATGAGAGACCGCCGATGGATCGCCAAGTTCTCTAATGCATCGTAGTTTAATTTCGCGTATGTAAACTTTTATTTGCTCTACAAAATAAAACGTGTTTACAACCAAAATTTTTACGGTTTTTTTAATAGCCACATGTATAATACATTAGCCGAAAAATTGTAGATTTTATGTTTTAAGTGAATATCCGAAGTATTTTTAGTTTAACAATTGAAAAATTTTTAAAAATGAACCATGATACCAAAGTACTAAATTACATTGTCTTGAGAACTGCGAATTTTCAGGTGGATTAGATTTATGAAAATGAAAATATAATTTATGCATTCATAAAAAACAAGTTTACGTATAACTCATATAAAAAATAAGCCAACGTACTCATAACAAAGACGGTAGATAATAATAATGATACCATAAAAATATTTATTTGTAGTAGTTTGACGTAAAAAATGTACAATAACTTTATTTTTTGTGACTGAAAAGCCTTATGGCTTTCTTGTATATCTTTTTCATATCATTAGTACGCTAGTTGTACTTACAGAACCTACAGAGTGACTTTATGAACTTATTCTTTTGAGGCATAGTCTACAGTCTCATTACGAGTAAAATTCGATAAACCAATTTAAATAATAAACAAATATATTTTGAACCCTGAAAGCTTGAACTCGCCGTGTGACTATGAATTGACAACACAAAGCCTACAAACAAATGCGTCCCTGCCACCTCGTCACAGTGCTGTTCATATAATTTGCGTTGACGACTGTCGTCGCGGCGGCACTTGTGCCCAGCTGCGCTCCATTTTTAATCATTATCAGAAATTGGATTGTAGTGCATAAGTAAAATAAAGGATCCAATTGAATCAAATGATTCCAAATTCGATTTATATAATAAAACTATAACTTTCTTAATAGACGTAAGTACAGAAAATATATTACGCGTACACATTTTTTAACGGCCTAAGGGGGCTGTTCTGATGCAATTGATACTGGTTATTATTAATAATAAACTATTGTTTTTTATAAATTGTGTTTATTTGAAAACACTTGTAACTCATTGCTTCAAAACGTTGTTTTACAAATTCTATAAGGTTCGCTGAAAAAGTATTGCAATAGACGTGGCAACAATGCTAGGTGATACCAAGATCACAATAGCTATCAAAACAACGATTCACTTATTACACTTAGGGGAAATGTGAGCGATAAAACCGCTCATCCCGTTGAGTTGTTCCACGATAAGGATTAGACGTCCTCGGAATGGTCAGTAGCGAAATATATCAAGCTTTAACTCTGGTACTATAAGAAATAATTAAATATGCTGCACGTTATTATAAATTACCCAGACATTTTCATGTACAGTTAGCCTTTGATCACAAATAAAGAATAGTTGCAATAAGTTATAAATAATCAAGTACAGCCATTTATATTAATAAATTAGATGTGCCTCACGGTTTCACCTGCGTTAAATTTGGTATTTTTCCAGCATAGTCTAGATTGCTCTCTGAGAAGTCTTCTACCTGCCAATGAAATTCTTGACAAAATCGGTCACGGTTACGGAGATTAGCCTGGACAAACAAATAGACAGACAAAAATTTGAATAAAGTGTGTTTGGGTTTTGATTACATGCAAATAACCATATAAGATAAAGAAAATGCCTATATTTCGAAATTACAGACAGACAATTTTATTTATATCCATATAATGTCAAAAGCACTCGGATACCTGAATTAATGGTAATTTTAATTAAAACAATTGTATGCCTCGTTTTATATATTATTTATTCTTAACGGACTTTTACGTCGGATATTGTTACAATGACAATTACGTACAAGAAATTATCATAGAGTAGATTAACACATAGACAGTGGTTTCACAGATTAAATTAACACAGCTTAGACCCATTTACACATATACACTACAATACCACAACAATACCGAGGCGAAAATGTGTGAGGAGAATGATAAGATTTGTGGAAGCGAAAGAAGTATGTAAGGACCGCGAAGCTTGGCGCTCCGTACTCTCTGACTACCCCGTTAGGGATACAGCGTGAGGAAATGTATGTATAATGTCAGAAGCACCCGCATATCTATGTAGACTAAAATGCGTGAAGAGAAGGATGAGATTCGATGAGGCAAATGACGTAAGGACCTTGAAGCTTGGCGCTCTGTCCTCTGTAACTATCCTGTTAGGGATACAGCATGAAAGTATGTATGTTTGTGTGTGTCTGTTTATTACGTTCTCAGAAAAAAATTGATAGGTAAGTAAATATGAAACCTATGTGAAAATAATCGACTCCCATTTCCAGCTAGAAAACGTGCAAAAGTGTAAATAATAACTGCGGCAACACGACAATAATAAATTGATAGATAACTTGAAAAATTGTTCCAACATTGTCAAAAAAAAGCGCAATGTTTGTCAGCTGCGATAATAAAGTTTTGGTTTTATGAGTTTAATGTTTCGAGCGCGTCACGTACAACAGATGTAGTAGATGTAGATAGTTGTAACCCTAATGCACCGGCGTACATTAATAAATAATATTTTTATGACACGAGCTGTGTTGTTTACATAATTATCCATATACTATATCATGTTGTAATGTTCGACGTACTTTGTATTTCGGTCTAAGTATAAATACAGGAAAGTAATAACAGTTAGCTGTTTTTCGGGCGCATGAGGCACATATTAATCCTCAGGGTTACCAACACATTGCTACATGATTTCTTAGACTCGATGTTGAAAAAATATACATGAGCCTCTGCCTACTTACAAACACGATTGTTTGCTCGTTAGTCTTCCCTGAGATGTAAAAAAAAACAGGCCAAGTGTGAGTAGGACTCGCGCGCCGAGGGTTGCTTACCACCATGCAATATAACTTGTATTATGTTTTTACCAAAATATATTTATAAATCTAAATCAAAACTAAAGTTCTGGTGCTTGAAAGGGAAGATGTACAGACGAAATGTGAGATATAGTTACATGGAAAATGTCTAGAAGAAGCGAATGAAATTGTGTACCTCGGGATGGGAGATGTGAGTTGGATGTGCAGAGACAGGTAGCAGCTGGTAATAAAGTGAACGGTGCTCTGTCCGCAATAGTTGGCAGGGTGAATATATCTAACAGCCAAAATGGCCATCCACAATGTGGTGTTGGTGCCAACTTCATTCCATACGGTAGTGAGGCCTGGATAAGCCCGAAATCGAGTGAATGTAAGATATTTGCAGTAGAAATGCGATTTCTGAGAAATATGTGCGGTGTCACCCCTGTGGACAAGGTAAGCAATGAAGAGATATGCAGTATGACAGGGTTGCATGACAATGTCATTGTAAAAATGAAGAAAGGAATGCTTAGGTGGTTCGGGCAAATAGAAAGAACGAGTGATGAAAGACTGACGAAGAAAATCTACAGAGAGAAAGCAAGTGATAAAAGAAGCCAAGGAAGACCAAGGCTGTCTTACGAAGATCAAATGGCCAGATTAATGTTAGCCGACGGAAATGTCAAAAGCACTCGAATACCAATGCGAAAATGTGTGAAGAGGATGATGAGATTTACGAAAGCGAAAGAAGTATGTAAGGATCGCGACGTTTGGCGCTCCGTACTCTCTGACTACCCCGTTAGAGATACAGCGTGAAGATATGTATGTATGTATGTATATATTTATGAGTCGGTATCAAAAACAAAGTTAATTTTGCAATTGAAAGACGCGTTCACCCAAACTCTCTGACTCAAAAAAATGTAAGTTCGTATATTGGAAAAAAGTGTGTGTGAAACTTTACTTCTTGCCAAATTTATCTACGGTCAACGGGAAGGTTTTCTTTGACCACAGAAATAGCCGTATTTTTTGATTATGTTGACTTAGAAGCATACATTTTTTACACCTCTAAGGGACTGTGGACCTCCATGTTGGATATTTTCAACTCTATACCACTACTCGTTCTTGAGATTAGGGTCTTGACTAGTTGGTCAGGTGGACACACGGACGGATAATTGAGTCATCTAATAAGGAATCCATTTTTTTTTGATACACGGAACCTTAAAAAACACTCAGAGATATTGTGGTTATATTTAAGAACTTACTCCATACCAGAATTACTCCAACATTAAAATACAATCTATTTTAAAAGTGTATAACTAATGGTATGCCGCTGTTATCAATTTTCACGGTTTTGAAATAGATGTCCCCCACAATTTTCTATTTATATCAATTAATCGAAAAAGTATGTTTGTCGATTCTCATATGCATTAATAGATCAATAGCAGTCAATAGAGCTAGTTGATTATCGATAAATTACGTTAGGAGATCTCGAAAATGGCTGATATAATTATAGAGATCACAAAAAACATTCAAAGTGTATTATTATTTATAACGCAGTTTTTTTTATTATGAATTACATATTTTAGAATTACTCAGCGACTTAGCAACCTCGATATATTCTCAAAGGTATAAATGTATAAATACAATTAACCTTTTTTTAGCTATTATTTTTTGTAATCTATAAATCATCGAACGAACTACGAGAGATAGTAGTTACTGTGATGAAAGAATTAATTAAATTATTATAATTGTTAACTAAGGCGACAAGCAAAAGGAGCTGAATTCGATTTTTATTCGTTTTGATTCAAAAAAGCGATTATTTCTATAATGTTTTGAATCTAGATGTGTGTTATGAAATTCGATCGAAATAGGTAATTGGCCGATGTCAAGACCTACTTATTTTAATTATTTAAAAATATGAAAGTGATATGTCTTCATCCACCTCTTGTTATATTTAAAAAATCGCGAGGATGTAGGAATTATCACGCAATCTTTATCGATAGTAATTATACTTTTTGTTTCTACGCCAATCAGATTAATCAAGGCTTCCCGCTTGAGTATAATTGTATTAAGCTTCAATTCCGTATAAGCAGTCACAAATACTGGTAAATATTTACACATGTGAGTAGGAGGTAGGTTTAAATACTGTATCAAATAATTAAGACCCATAAACATTCAAGTCTAGACGGCAGTTTAAATAGACTTCACAGAATAGGTATAAGTAGTAAACACCAAACAATTTCACACGACTAATAAATCGTAAATAGAAGTTATAACTTACTAGTGACCACCTGTCACACCGTACTCAAATAAAAATGTATTTCTTATAAAATTCGTACTTATGTATATGTACATATATATACCAAATCCAACACTTCACACGAGTACGAGACGCTTCATTTATATGTTATGGTATTATGGTTATGGTTAGTATATTTGGTAATTAGTCTAATATAGGCTAATAAATAAAAATTACTAATTATTATGAGGTGTGTAAGGACCGCGAGGCTTGGAGCTCCGTCCTCTCTAACTATCCTCCCTGTTGGGGATACAGCGTGAAGATATTGATGTACAGCGTGAAGTATGTATGTACTAATTATTATTTGCTATTAGTATTCAATAAAATTAAATTACACCGAAAACAATTTCGTTATAATTAAAATTCAATTAAATTCGTAACTGCAATTAAAAATACTCATTTACAATTTACTAGCGGCCCGACTTCCCCGGGTTGAATACATATAATACAACCTATGTCCATCTGGAATAATGTACTTTTCAAATGTTGTAAGAACTTTTCGAATACGCGCAATGGTTCCAGAGATTATCCTACAGCACGAACTTACAAAATTCGCTCTTTTTCTGTATAATACTAGCGTAAAAGTGTAGATATAATTGCGCTTCAGTTCAGTAGAGTAGACACCTTATAAAGCGAAACCAATTGAAAAGTGCTACCGATTTTAGGAACTTTTCCATATTTTTAACTTTTTTGCATATAGTTTTGTATCAAACTGTAATAGCTGATACGATTATTGATTGTTCAGTAATTTTTCCGCTACCTTCATTATGAAGGTGGCAATGTATGCGATTTCTTGACATTGGGTGGAACAACAAAATTGGTCCTTTAGCAACTAATTAGAATTTAACAACAAATTCTCGTACTATTTTTATTGATTTCCACTGTTTTGCTATTAGGATAGTGCTTTAATTACGTGGTTGTTGTTAAAAAATTGCATAAGTGAAGACTATTAACGGCACTACGCGCCTTTACTCTATATATTTTTGTATCTTATGAGATTTTTACGAGGCTTGTGTAGGCGAGGGGAATGCGACGGAGGTCACCAACATCGCTAACGCCCATTATTATCTATGTTGGCGCACTCTTGCATCTATTCAATAACTTTTAATGTGACGTGAAGCGGAAGTAATATTTATGCAAGAATTATATCGTAATCTGTAAAAAGCTTATTGAAAACATTATACAGATCTATTTAAGGAAAAAGATATAAAATTGTTCAATTAATGAACGTAGTAATAACGAAATTAAGAACATAATCATTGAAAATGTTTGAACATCTATATTTTGCATAAAATATACCTAGTCTTATTTAAGGTATTTAATGACTAAAGTTAGGTATATAGTATATAGTAAAACTAATAGCCAGACGACACAGCGTCGTAAACTGAGTTATTAAGTGGAAAGCAGCTGTGTCCCAACGTAAGGCAACTACGTGACCAAGTTTAATGATAATTAGAAATGAGTTCGACCGCCATAATCCCTGTTTTGTTTGAATTTATGTAAGGTATAAGAATAGATTGACCACGTTTTCCCGTTAAATGTAACATAAAAGTTTTCTTTAGTGAACTACTTCAAATTTTAGTGTTTACTGGAGCTACGTGGTAGCGAATTTGTTTTTATGTTTTTGGTTTTATTGAAGTAAATCAATATTATTTTTTATATTACTTATGTTGAAGTTTATAAAGAAAAAAAATATAAAACAAATAATATTCTTCAAACAAATTAAAGCTATGATTAGGTTACAATAATAATTGTAACGATGCAATAAGTAAAACCTAATTACACGCACATTATTACAAAACAATTACCTTTCAAAATCACATATAACTTTTGCTAACTAATGCTTTATATGTTAAGGCGACGCATTGATAAACAATAATTTTATCTAAAGTAGACCCGCTCTATGCAAACGTGCACGCGGTAGCTTACGAAAAATACGAAAAAAAGTTATTTTCGTTTATTTTAAAATCTGTAATTAATTTTAAGGAGTCCAACTGTCATTTTGAAGAATATGTTTTGATACTATACAGACAATTTAGAAACAAATCGGTTCCGTTACTCCAAAAAATGTATATCTCTGTTTTAAAAGAGGTTTCTTGATATTTTTTTTGTGTTACAAAAGTTAACCAATCGTGTATAGCAACTGTCAAAATGAAATCAATGAAATGAAGAATCAGGTTACCAAATATCACTCTCATACGTTTTATAGTCACTTAGAAAAATTGTGATCCCTGCCGCCAAAATTTCCAATGCGTCGCCTTAATGATTTGTATGAAACATGAAAATACCTACCTCACCTATATAAATAATTAACGGTTATTGATTTTCACTTCGTGGAATGTTCTTTTCTGCTGAATAAACCTTTGTATTAAAATACAATGAAGGGCTAAATTTTACATACAGAAAGATTTTATAGAAAGCTATAATATCTTTTGTTATATCAAATATCAAATAAAGGACTCTTTCTCACAAAGATCGCAGATCGCACAAACCCATAGATAAACTAAATCACATATTTACTGTTTCTGTGATATTCACATATTTATTGTTTCTGTGACGCAGTGGATAAGAAAGCGTTATTCTTAAAAATTTATAATAAATTATAGTCTGTTCAATGTAAGAGCGACTTTTCTTTAAATCTATCAGATTTGAATGTGTTCTAAATCAGTTTTAAGTTTCAGCTAACAGTAGAGATAGGTCCGAATGGATGCATATTTGCGGATCCGTAATCCTTATGATACTGATACTATACTATTGATAGATACATTGTACATCCCAAGTGCAAATCGGAGACGCATTTTTTGGTACGACTTGTTTGGACGGCGGAGTGCAATGGAACGTGTGAGAATGAAAGCATGAAGCATGATGCGAATATACTCTGTGGTGACACGGATCGTGTGACCAATAACACTATAGTAAGTCGTAATAAATTAGGTACTCTGTGTTCGGACTCTTACAGCGCGGACACGGAACCTGGATGTAGATTCGCGGAGCGGAATGTACATCGTCGAGAGAAAAAGTATCTTATGGTCGGGAGTTAAAGTACACTATGGTCCGCGGACACGGCACCTGTATGTAGACTTACGGAATTAGATGCACATTCGGATCCATATCCTTCAAACCTAAGTCTGACCTAACTGTAAGAATTTGACAGTATTAAGATCTGTAATATATTGCTTATTGAACTAAAACTCTTTCTACAGTTTAATTTTTTATCTACGTAATATATAAAAGCGAAATACCACTGACTGACTGACTGGCTGATTATTTGTGAAATCTTAAAAACTACTGAAAGTATGATCATCTGGTCTGATGACATTTTGTGTAATGTAGGGGCCCGCTAATAAAGGAATTTTGGAAATTTATATTTTACGGTGAGAAACGGAGGAGAGGTGGAGGGAGGTAGGGGGGAGTTGAAAACCGAGGTGTTGAAATTGAGTACAAATATTGCTTATTAAAAACAATGAGACAGTTGTTTCACATTTTTGTGAAATTCCACTCGCAAGAGGAGAAAGAAAAAGGATTTAACTTTGTATGAAACTGTCTTATGGTTTTGCGGCTAAACCGCTGGACCGATTTTGATGAAATTTATAATAGAGATAGATTAAACTCTGGGGAAAGATGTAGATGACTATACAGATTATTAAGTGGGGTAGAGACTGCGGCGACAGTGTTATGACAATAAAAAATTATGTATAGATTAGTGTTGCTAACACTGCTGATAGATAGGTAGTGTTACCAATACTAGTTAACGTAGTAATTGGAACTAACGTAACTACTTAGACTGTCGGCTAGTGATGACCTCTGTCAATCTCACGTGGGTTCTCAATAGCTAATTTTTAGTGGAAGCCTTGCACTAAAAATGATTACCTATTGGGTTGTTAGCCTGTGACCTATACAAGTTTATAATAAATAGCCTTATCTCTTGATCATACTGCTAGGGTCTGCTGCCGGAAGATATATGACTGACATATTCCATCCTTTTTCTTTTGCATACGAACATGAAATAAAATTAAAATTAATAAATATACATACATATACTTACATGAATGTCTGTATTAATGTGAATATAACAATACTAAAATGCAAAAGTTTCTTACAGAAGTTAAACCAATGAGATAACCATTAAGCGGAGCAGAGTCGGCATAATCTTCGCCATAACAACAGTGGGATCCAATTACATAGAGTTCAATGCTTACGCTTTCCGCACAAGGGTACATAGGCACTATCACCAGTATCCGTAACGAATACTACTAGTGGTTGCTAACAGAAACTATATAATAGTGGCTGCTGCTAGTGAATAAAAGAATATGAGCTTTACACTCCTCTCTCTTATTGCATTACGATTATATAGATCAATAATAAAATCTATAGTTGCTATTTTTAATGGTTACTAAAAGTGATTGAAATTGGCAGAACACTTTTTCAAAAAATAGTCAACCTACTTCCCCGTTTATAAATATAACTTTATACCATCCCCTAATCAGGGTAAACAGTGCGACAAGATGTAATAAAATCACAACTTGACGCCACTTAATAGCTCCTAGTAGCAGTTCCATCTATTAAGGGCCACTTGTTACTAACGCAACCAGTAGTCGCTAATGGCCACTGAAAAGATTCGTCTGCGATGAACCTTATTAGAAGTTACAATGAACTAAAACAATAAAGACGATAGATACTCCTTCCTCATAGCTTCCATTTGCTTTAATACTAAGTAACTGTTCAAAACGAGCCGTTTCAAGAACTTTCTAAAAGCATTTTTTAATACATCATAATTCATAATAATGCAGTCCCAATAATTAAAATGATTACTTAATTAATTTCATGTAATCAATTATTTACGAATAATTCTATTGAAATATTATTTTGATTAAATGAAGTGTACATTTCATTTCCAACTAAAATAGTAAAAATAATTTGAATGTACATAAAAGCTATTGTACTAGTTTGGCAGAAGGCTTTCTGATACAAGCTGTATACTTTATTTAGATAGGATATTGGTATATTCAACAAGAGGGTGTAGTAAATACGTTGTTGCATATCTACCTAAAATTACCCTTTTCCATTTAATTTAATCTCGATAAAGTCTACTAAGTTTTTATCGGTTCATCCATACGTGAGAAATGAACGTTACAATTAAACTAATTGACGGAAAATTTCGAAAACGTGCCATTAAGGAAGTCTGAATAAGTTTTATAACGTATTATTATACCCATTAAAAGTAAAACCATAATTTTTGATAATGTCGTTAATAGAATGATTGAACTTATATATAAAACTAACTGTGACTCGCGGTTTCATCCGTGTTAAATTTTATATTATTCTTAGTGTGATATCTCCTCCTCATTGCATATGAGTATGTACATAATATCGTGTATTCTCTATGCAATGTACAGAAGAAAACACATCCAATTTTGCACTAGCGCAGCTGAAGTCGGGAATCGGTATTGTAGGAATGACCTAAACTTGACAAATATGTAGTATTTAAAAAACTACTGTTATGAGAAACAGAAAAATTGTAATATCTTCTTCTCTAATCTACTCTTCTCTAAATAGTATAAAGCAGTCGCTGTTTTCGGCGGTCTGTTTCTCCGCTAGCATCTTCTAAACCACGCAACAAATTTTGATATTCGATTGTTTATATGTATAACACGTGCATAAGATAATCGAGAAAAGCCGACAATTTCGATGATTTGTAACGATGTCGTAAAAAACATATTTTTGCGGGCTTACATTGCTAATGCTGGCTAAATCTTACGAGATAGACCAAAATACGGAATTGTATAAATACATATATCTTAAAAAAATGTACAGAAAAGTCCGCGATGGTATATGTCTATCTCCTAAGGATAACCCAAACAGTAACCATTTTTTCCTTTTACATATTATTAGAGACTGGTAAAAGAAGCCCAGAAAGGCTGACTTATGTAGATAAAATAGCTAGAGTGTTAGCTGACGGAAATATCAAAAGCACTCACATACCTAGGTGAAAATGTGTGAGGAGCATGACAAGATTTAAGGAAGTGAAAGAAGTATGTAAAGATCGCGACACTTGGCGTTCCTTCGTCTCTGACTACCCCGTTAGGGATACGGCGTGAAGATATGTATTTATGTACATTTTACTAAAAAATAATGGGTTATTTACGAAGCTATTTTCAACGGACTTCAAAAAAAGAGGAGGTTCTATGTTCGTCTGTACGTATGTTTTTTTACGTATGTTCACCGATAACTTCGTCAATTGTGCACCGAATTCAAAATTCTTTTTTTGTTTGAAAGGGTAAATACATTTTATTATATTTCCGAGATGGCCCCATTTAAATTTCACCGGTATTGATGGAGCTCGGACGTCAAAGATTCACTAAATAACACCAAGCAACGCGAACTGATTATAAGCATTATATTGATGATTTTCTTGTATATCGTTGCGCTCCAGAATTAAAAATAAGTTAATTGTAGACCTACCCTAGATATTTATTTATCAAAGGTCACTGAAAAGGGAGAAAAAAAAACCAAGAAAAAAATTAAACTGCCTTCAAAAAAAAAACACTGAAAAGTATAAAATAACTATCCTTTACTAATCAAAACTCAAGTACGATAAAAATAACTTTATAAATATGATACACATACTTGTATAATTCAATTTAACAGTTATTGAAGTCGGTGCTAAATCAATGTGCAACAATAACAGAAAGTTTATTAGTTTCATTGAGTAATAATTATTACTCAATGATTAGTTTGGTAGGCTTGACACTGACAACAGTAACTGTCAAATTGAATTATAAATTTCTCATCAAAAAAATCCAAGTGCTATTCTGGCGGCATTTAAATAAAAAGAGGTTTGATATCGTTACAAAAATACTGCAATAAAAACCTGGCGGTTTAGTCTACATAATGGTGTACCACAATTCCTTGAATTTAAATTTTCGAATTTTCATCGAATTAATGAATGTGGAGCTCAATGTGGAGATTGTTTTCAATGTGTATTACGTCGGAATTTCTGCATTTAATCACATTTTTTTTTGCCAAAAATATCATTTTTTAATAGTGATTGTTAATAAAGCTTTGTAACATCCTACCAAGGAGATTATTTTCCTAACAAATATGGATACCTCGCCCGCGGAAGCCGCCTAAGTCGTGGCGTTGCTGAATTCAGGGCTTAGTCAACTTGTTGTGGCTGCACAATGGCATCTTAGCCTCTCTGGTGTCAATAGTGTGTATCAGCGTTATCGGGAGACTGGTATGTTTACTCGCCATCCAGGATTTGGTAGATATTGAGTCACGTCTGAAAGAGATGACCGGTATATTGTGTCAGTTTCTCTAAGAAATTGTCAATTTAACTCTTTTCAACTGCAGCAGCGGCTCCGTGAGATTCGAAGATTGACTGTGAGTGATTCTACCATTACGAGAAGATTGGCGGAGCGTGGCCTAACACTTCATAAACCAGCTAATGGCCCAAAATTGACGGTAGACCACCGAAGAGCGCGCCTTAATTTTGCACGTGAGCACTTAAATTTGTCATACCTTTAATGGATCAAAGTTCTCTTTTCTGACGAATGTAAGATCATCCTGTATGGTAACGACGGAAGAAAGAAGGCGTACAGAAGAGAGGGAGAGCGTTTTGCACAGTGCCGCATTGAAGAAAGAGTCAGTTACGGTGGCGGTTCATGAACGGCTTGGGGAGGCATAAGCGCCGATGGAAAATTCGAACTTGCTTTTGTATGTGGACCTCGCTTACAATCATTAAATGGGTCACGTTACATCGATGAGTGTCTGGAGCCTCATGTGGTACTTTACGCACATTTTATTGGCGAAGATTTCATTTTTATGCAGGACAATGCCAGGGCTCATACCGCAGGCATTGTAAATGAATATCTGAACGAAGTCGGTATTACGGTTATGGCCTGGTCAGTAAAAAGCCCGGATATGAATCCCATAAAACACCTATGGGATGAGTTGAAGAGACGAGTAAGAGCGAGAGATCCTACTCCGGAGACGCTTGGCCAGCTTAAAACAGCTATACGAAAAATATGGGATAACATCCCACAACACAAGATTGTTACTCTCATCCGTTCCATGAGGAACCAACCGCATGGAAGCAGTCATTAGAGCCCGGGGAGGAAATACGAGTTACTGGATAAACTTTTTTAAACTTTTTTTTGTCTTACGTCTTTTTTTCTAACATTTTACAAATCCTTCTCAAAGGGTAAAACCATACCTGCTGAACAAAACACGCTAAATAAAGAAATTTAATTTTAATTTGAAACATTTGTTTCAAATGAAACGGTTTGTTAAACGATACCTTATAATATCCGCAATTAACTGGCAATTTTTTTTTTGTTTTAGCGTAAAAAATTCATGACTCATTCAAAACCAAACTTCAGGGGTTCAATTCTTCTACTTCAATTATGTGTAAGTATCACATTTATAAAGTTATTTTTATTGTACTAGAGTTTTGATTAGGAAAGGATAGTTATTTTATATTTTTCAGAGTTTTTTTTTTTGAAGCCGGTTGAATTTGTTTTTTTAATTTTTGAACAATAGTATTAATTCTTATCCAACTAAATACGCCGGATGCGTTGTGCATTTAATGTAGATCAAAATTGCCCTTTACAGCATACCATTAAAATGAATGTCTTAGAAAATATCACAGATTTAAAATTATTAATCGCTCGCGGCGAAACGGAATCTGTTTATGTTGTCTAATGAAAAAACAGCTCTAAACATTGTATACATCTACGTCACACACACTGTACAATCGTGCGAAGCCGGGGCGAGTCGCTAGTTATTGTATGTACATAAGCAGTTGTTTGAAGTTAATGAAAATGTATAATGTTCTTTCCTATTACAGATCTTTTAATTATGTGTTGAAATGTTCCTTCCAACTTCCAACGAATCGCTTGTAACATGCTACAGATCTATTTATATGTTACACGCTACAGATTTCAGAATAAAACATTTTTCAATGAATAGTATCTTATGTATGCTTTTTTATTACTAGATTTAGCAACAATTACAAAACATGACTGTTTTACGTAACCAGGCAACAGTTTGAACACGTGCAAGTTGGACGCATTATTACTCCTAATAAATCCGTTAACAGGCGGACAGAAATCTAATGTATTATATGTCAGACAAAATAGTCGAGCGTTAGTCTAGCTCTCAATTGAATGAGGTGGTTTGTAAAGAACTAATTCGGTCTGTAAGTTGATACGGCAGCCATTAGAATGATTGCCGCCCATCGTGTTTGTTGCAGAGTTCAGACCGAGCACTCTTAACGGATTGAATTTTATATGACTGTTGTGAGCAACAGAGTTGTTTTTATCGTTTTATTTTTGTCAGTTTTACTCATATTAAATTGTGAAAGTTCGGAAAGGACTTTTTGAAATTGGATTTTAAAATAAATTTCTTGCCTTCCGTTCTTGGTTTACGCTTGAATAATAAAGCGCTCGTAGCGTAATAGTACTTCAGTTGTATATTTCGTCGTCATAGATGTTATCTATGGTCGTAGTCTGTTCATAGAATTGGGCAGTGTAGATTTACTTACAATATTTCAACCACTGCATGTCGTGCGTACAATCGCTTTATTGTGAAAACAACAATTAAATGTTTAAATAGTTATATTAACTTCATGAACTGTTACAGTGGAATACTGACGACATGTCGAATAGTTACCTATTGATCTAGATAAAAGCAATGTTGTTGTTAACTCATTGCATCCCGACCATTGAAATCTTGGGATTATTGAGCTCATATTATCAAATTAAGTTATTAACATGACAAGAAGAGAAAATATGAAAGAAAAAAATTTTTTTTCGTCCTGGGTTCCTGCACGAGCCTGTATTACAAATGTGACACTGGGAACATAAGGCAATAAAATAATATAGAGTTTGTTTAATATGTCGTATATTTGAATTTTAATTTAAATTAGCTGTTGGCCGCGACTTCATCCGCGTGGAATTTAAAAAAGTAACCTATGTCCTTTTCTAGAGTTTAAGCTATCTATATACCAAATATAAACATAATGGCAAGATAGATAATTTCTCCTTTATAATATTATCACGGATAGTATGGATATGGATTGCTGATAATATAACTTTTAAGAAAATTAGATTAATTATATTATTTTGAAATTTGAAACATATATTTACATTTTAGCTTTCTGCACTCCTCCACATAAACTTTAACTACGCTAAATCTCACACTTATCCGTACGCGCAATATGCTTAAAAAAATATACAGTTATCTCTTCATGAACTAATATTGTATACAATAAATATATTATGCAAAATATATATGTATGGTCTTCTCTCTCTCTCTAGGCTCTAGGGTATTTCTTTTATTAATAAATTGCGAAATGTTATTATTGAAGTATGTAAGGACCGCGACGCTTGGCAATCCGTCCTCTCCGACTACCCCGTTGGGGATACAGCGTGAAGATATGTATGTACGTATGTATTATTGAACCTATTGTTCTATGTTGTTACTGTGTATTACAGTAGCCATAAACATATAATAAACTTAATATATAAATTAAGTATCTTAATATTTCATGCACAGAACCCACTTCATTTACAATTTCATTCGAATGTCTCATATGCGAGTACCTACCCACGTCTAACTTTCAGAATAGAGCAGTCGACAACATTTGGTCCCCGAGCTCGCTGTAAAGAGGTGTTTACATGCATTTTATACCGATGGCGCCCTTATCAAGTTGCTACATTTGCGCCCGCAGGCGTCGTCAACCTTTTCTCAAAATATTTGCTTTTGCCAGGCCGTTCTCCTCACTTTATATACGACTTTAACTGCAGGTGAAAATTGAAAAAGTTTACTTTACGACCATTTTTAACATCTACAGACGGAATGTTAAACCGTAATTTGTTTGCTGTACGATATGTATTTATGTGGATAGAACATTTAAAAAAGCAATTTAAGACTGAAATGAAAACGTTTGGTATTGCTAACTCATATTTTCTTTTTTAAGTACGGCTTATTTTAATAAAAGTAAAATTAGAAATATTTTATAGGTAGTTTGATAAATAATTATGGGTCGAATTTGAGTTGTCATCTAACTTATCTAATATTAAATGAATGTCATGGAAATTAAATCTCCTAAATGTTCATGAATATAATTAAGTACCAAAACCTTCTATCTCACATTTTTATGATTTTGAAATTCTAGACTACTTATGAAAGCTATATATGTACATATTATATATGTCTTTTAATGTACCTACTACCTTTTTACAAAATTATGAAATTCAATGTAGTAAAGACACAAGAAATGTAATTCATTTGTATGGTCTGCATTGGAAAATTTTTGAAAGGGATGCAATATGCTTAGTAGGGACATAATAATGTAGATTTTACGTCGATTTCTAAGGCGGTCACAGACGCACCTCCCAGACGCGCGTCGCTCATAAAAATGAAATATGATTGCGGCAACCACTGAATTTCTACAGTCGCTTTGAACTTAACAATGTGCAACTCAAATCAAAGTCACATAGTAAGTATAACTTACTAGGGAAAATTGAGAAAAAAGAACACTTGTGGATTAAGCTCGGTGTCTATTTGTTCCTAACTTTTTCTTACAGACTTTGGGGTAAACAGTTGAAATTTAGAACAATACTATGGTAAATAACGGGCCAAATACTTGAATTTCAAACGCTGAATTTTTACTTTGAAGGATAGTTTTAGTGGCTTAAATATAAAGTTAACTTTTTTAGTTGTTAGTTTCATCATAAATCAAGTAAAGGCTTTCTAAGTCACGAATCCAAAAATGCTTAACGGTTATTTTGTGTTCGTTTTGTGTTTTTATTAACATTAAATAAAAAATTTTTACAATATTTTACGACAAAATTTTTCTAAAAACAACGTTATGGCGACGCATTGATAAACAATAATTTAATCTAAAATAGACTTTCTGTTGTATGTAAACTTGCGCGCGCTAGCTTACGAAAAATACGAAAATACAGTTATTTTCGTTTATTTTAAAAACTATAATTAATTTTAAAAAATCCAACTAGCATTTTGAGGAATATGTTTGAAGTAAACTATACAGAAAATTAAAAAATATAAATCGGTCCGGTTGCTCCGAAAAATGTAAATCTCTGTTTTAAAAGAGGTTTCTTTGATATTTTTTTTGTTACAAAAGTTAACCATTCGTGTATCATAACTGTCAAAATGAAGTCAATGAAATGAAGAATCAAAATACCAAATATCATTGTCATACGTTTTGTGGTCGCTTAGAAAAATTGAGATCCCTGGCGTCAAAATTTCCAATGCGTCGCCTTAACGTTAAGTGCCTACGGAACAAAATAATCCAATTAGATACAACTCGCACTGGCCGGTTTTTTATTTAGCTCTCCCTTCAAACTTATTCCGTGACATTTGTTTAAAGTGCATTTCATTATTCAGAGGTAAATAAGCGGAAAATAAGGTGTAACAATTAACACGCATAACTTAAAAATGCTTAATCACTGCTCTAGTTACTCATTAAATAAACGAAAAGATAACATCAGAAAGTATAATCAAAGATTCACCATTCTATCGTAAAAAAAAAGTTTCAAACAATAATGCAACTTTTTTGTCACAAAATCTTTAGGTGGCTTTTTCTTAGATTTATGGTTTTGCGGACGGGCTTCCTTGACATCCGCGACGACGATATTATGTCGTATGATGCAACATTGGCGGCAGTGAGAGGGGTTATCACACAATCTTAAACTCGTAGTAGCGACATCTTCGCGTATGAGGTGTCTGTGAATCTTGCCTTGAGCGAGAACACCCATTTTAAATACGAATTTTGTTACTTAGGCCTTATTAGGCGACAGGTCATATTACCCGCAGGTAACTTAAATTTAATAAACAATTCATCTAGACTGATAAACCTAAGATTAATAGGAAAAATAATGGAGATTATGATAATTAATTTTGTTTATTCGTTTATCACTCTTTAATTGGAATGAAAAGAAATATCATGATAACCAGTTCTAAGTATTATCTGTCACATTTCTTTAAATAATCGTAATGCATTATCATAATAAATAGCGATTATAGTATCTAGATTAGTATCGTAATCGTCATGATTTAATCGATAAATCCATAAACAGAAAATAATATTCATAATAGGCATTTATATTTATTATAAAAAACCTGGATAGTATTCCGGCTGAGATAAAGAGCAAAACGTGTAATCAAGAGCGCACACCTCGATTCTGCTCGAGAAGTCTGTTTGAAGTGTCTGCCAATTGCTATGAACGAAATAATGAAGAAAAAAACGTCCAAGTGCAAGTTGTATTTCTGCCATTAGCGTTCCGTACATCTATCATTATACCAGACACAAAACAAAGCCTCTCTTTTTATTAAAAATACTCTTAAAAATTAAATGACGAGGAGCAAAATTTTTTAAATTAAGTGTTAAAATACTAACACTGGGTATCGTATTAGTCACTTTTTATGCTTTATAAAACTTTCGTTTTTCACCTTACAAAATGATCTCAAAGACATTTTTTAAACTTTCCATTTAACTACCAATAACTTCCAACTGTTACTATTTAACTGTACATCGAACACTATAATAGAAACGACTAATAGATAGGACACACCGACATCTAACTGATTCTTTAAATACTATGTTTTGTTGGTTTGGGTATCTACGGAACTCTAATATTATTACCACCAATCTACCTTGGCCAAAACCTGTCAGTACCCACTAACCAATGAAATAGATTCGAAGTCTTACCTAAGCTATAATTTAATATAATCAAGCAAGCAGTGTATTTATCGTGTTTCTTTGTAACTTGAATAACTATCATTTTAGTTAATACCAGTATATTTCATATCTGCGATTGCCTTTTGTAATGTTATATATATTTGATGTACTGTTAACTAGAAAAGTTTGTTCGATATATCTTCTGAAACCAATCCATCTATAAATGGCATTTTTTAATGTAGGCACTATGGCACTTAATTATTTTATTACTGCACTTGTAAATACACTATAAAATAAGAAAAACTAATACCGTAACAACTTCAGATATATCTTTGTCATCGTTACAGCGATTTCATTCTTTCAACTTTCGGTTAAAAACATGTTTAAATTGACATCTATATAGGGTAAGTATCTACATATACGTGATTACACAAAATTTCAGACCATAAGCGTCAATTAAACCTATTATTCTACGCTGCAATCTAAGTACTAAGTAGTTGGTGAAAACTCATAAATATTAAAATAGATACAAAGAAATATCATTTGCGATATATATAGCTTTACTAATCAATAGCTTGGTTTCTACAATCATAAGAAATACGTTGTATGTAGGTATTCATATGATAGTATGTTATTCTTCGCCTGAGAAATTAATATTTAAGCTAAAGATTTTTATGTTAATATAAACTGAATTAATGAGCGATCACATTTGAAAAAGATTGTAATAAAATTTTCGATGATGTTAAAAAATTGTTGTTACCTTTTATCATTTTATGTCATTATAGATTTATATTCATCTATATTCGAAACGAAAGCCTATTCAGAAGCTTATATTTGCACATAAACAAAACTTAACACGTTTTTTTAAATTATTGCTTGTTTGTCTGTCTGTTTGTTTGTTCGAGCTAATCTCCAAACCGACTAAATCGATTTTGACAAGTTTCATTTCATTCATTTCAAAAAGATGTCGATAGGTTACTTTTTATACCAGACTAATGCCAAATTTAATACGGGTGGAACCGCGAGGCTAGAGAAGCTAGTTCAGAATAAATTAGAGAAATACTGGAAAAATTTAAAACAATTAAGATAAAGGTGATTTGAAAATGATATTAAACGCACACTGATTAAAAACCATATCTATAGGACCAACAGCTTTATCGAAAAAGTAGCCTTTTGGTTATTCTCTGATTAATGCAGGTTCTTCTCAGTACAGTTATTTTCAAAACGGGTAGCATTAGCTTTAAATATTAGTACCTTGTAATAAAACACAATTAAATTTTTTTGATGTAGTAATTAACAAGTCAATAAATAGCTGAAGCATTGGCAAATAAAGCATTCACGCATGTCATCACAAAAAAACGAAGATTTTCTTTTTAACATCGTAAAATAACTCCAAATTAATTAAACCGGAATTGTCTGATGACTAAATAAACGTAATTAAAACTTTCGGAATTAACTTGCGCCCGATTTCTTTTTTAATTTGGCTCCGGCTCGTCTAATTTCGTCAACACGACGGGAGTCTGACACACCCCTGTTCAGGGCTGACCCTTTGTCATACGCAAAAAAGATTCCTAAAAGATTTGCACGGGATATGCAAAGAAAGCACGGGACGGCGCGCGGCGATACGTGAATTACCTAATAATTAATTTATGTTGTTGAAAATAAAGCTTAGCCGAAGAAAGTTTCATTTCTGAAACTTTTACGAATTTACTGTTTGCGTAATTTATATACCTTTATTTATAAAGCAAAAACAATTTTTTTTTGTAAGCTCCTCGAAAAGATACATACATACATACATACATATCTTCACGCTGTATCCCTAACGGGGTAGTCAGAGAGGACGGAGCGCCAAGAGTCGCGGTCCTTACGCTTCCTCAAATCTCATCAATCTCCTCGCACATTTTCGCCTATATATGCGAGTGTTTTTGACATTTCCGTCTGCTAACACTGGCTATTTGATCTTTATAAGTCAGCCTTGGTCTTCCTTGGCTTCTTTTACCTCTCAATTTGCTCTGTAAATTTTCTTCGTCAGTCTTTCATCACTCATTCTTTCTAAGTGCCCGAATCATCTAAGCATTCCTTTCTTCATTTTTACAGTAATACTGTCGTGTTATTTTAGGATATTTATTTTAGGATTTCATCACATGAAGTGGATTTCCGCAAAGTAACACCTGAGTCTATACATAGTAATGATACATCTCGCTAATCTGTAATATGTTGCACTACTCAACATTTTAAGTAGCTATTTATCTTGAAATGTCAAGTAGTGTAACAGTCATGTATCTTGCTAACCTACATAATATGTTTCACTACTCAATATTTTAAGTAGATATTCATTTTGAAATGCTTGAAAATGAAAATGAAGTAGCGTAGTAATATATCCTGCTAATTTGCATAATATGGCTCAGTACTCAACATTATAAGTAGGTATTCATCTGGAAATTCGAAGTAGTGTATATGACACTAACCTGCGTTCTAAACATTTTAAGTAAGTATTCACAGGAGAATCAAAGACGGGGGAAAATTGGGTATCCAAACGCGACTTAATCCTTCCTCCTTCCCTTATCTCCAAAACTGCCTAACCTACAATTTCAGGGTTTATATAAAGTCTTACCTAAAGTTTGTAGAAAAAATATAATGGAAATCTTAAGTCTTAAAGATCTCCAGAATATAAAGTTTAGAAATAATGCTTAAATGATTCACATACATATAGAAAGAATTAATGATTAATGATTGATGAAGAAAATGTACAGAGTGAAAATGAATGGTAGCAAAAGCCAAGAAAGACCAAAGCCGACTGAATTAAACAGCCCAGAGTGTTAGCTGACGGAAATTTAAAAGTACTGGCATACTTAGGCATAAGGAGAATGAGGAGATTTGAGAAAGGGAAAGAAGTATGTGAAGACCGCGATACTTGGCGTTCAGTCCTCTCTGACTACCTAGTTAGGTATACAGCGTGAAGATATGTTATGTTCTATATATCAAACTGGTACTAAGTTTATTTTATAAAGTTATTAAGATTAAGTATATAAGTTTATTTTTTAAAATGTCACAGCACTTTTTTTACGGTTGTACAGAATAAGTAATAGTACCTACAATATAAGGTACAGAATAATAATACCGCAGTAAGCCGATTTGTTTGTAATATGTAACGAAGTATCTTTAAAAGATATAGTACTTATAGATTACGGAGGTCCTTTACCTGGCTCGTCTATTTTGCGCCGCTCAGTGGCTTTACGACTCATTACTCTCGCTGACCACGCGACGTGACGATCAAAGTTACTGTTCACCGTCACCAGTATAGGTATCGGGGTACATAAAATTTTTATAGACAAGTGTTAGGGAGATCAGACCGTGAGTGAGGTGTGCCGCTAGGGTGATAGCAAAACGATGGACCTCTTTTATTGCTTGTTACGCAACATAAAGCTGACGGGTGGTTCACTGATAATGCCGAATTTAGTTTTTATGTTGTGTTACAGATGCTTCATTGCAAGATAGTAGCTTTGTTCTAAATTATAATGTAAAATTTTTCTCGTTCACTTACTTGTATGACCGTACATCTTTCAGCTAGATCCTGCGTTTCATTTTCTGAAGAACTGAAAAAAATATCTGTAATGCTATTAAGTTAACTAATTTGCCGATAGTGATTACTTACTCAGTGCGGATAAGTATAGTGATAAATTTTCGATAACTAATGTCAAATAACATAATTTTTTTAATTTTCTGTTAACAAAAGCACTAGTAAATACTATAAAGAGGTATGTGTATAATGCATCAGTTTAGGCACATATAGATCTGAAATAATTTAGAAGAAATACTGTTTTCTTACTTGGGTCGATATTTGTTCAAGTACTTAGGTAGCTGTTATCGTTTATAATTTAAATCACATCATACATGTTCCCGAGACTCCACTGTCCTCCTAAGTTAATTGCCATAAATAAATAATGAAAACAGTCAACGAAACAAGTGACCTTACCGCTAAAGCGATATCTGTCAGTCAACCTTTAAATGGAGAAATGCTAGAAACACTGAAAAATAATAAATTGTAGGCAGTGCAACTAGCAACGAAAAACTGTCGCCTACATAACAGATATTAAAAAGTAAACAAAATATTAAGACAGCTATAGAATTTAGCACTTAGTTTGCATGTTATAATATATGGTTAGGTCATAATTATTTTTAAATTTAAAAAATATTGTAATTAAAGTCATTATTTACTTTCAAGTAAATAAGCATATGCTATTTACGTTCGTAATATTTAAATAAGCACTCATTTTGTTTTAAAAGCAAATTAAATTATTCACAACTCAATTAGATATTGGTTCAGTAAATATTCTAGAAACACTAAAATACTAATTCTATAGTCAAATAAAAAGGCACGAATCCAATCAACTTGGTAAACAGTGTCCGAAGGGGAGGTGGGGGAGAGTGGTCCAAGTGTATAAAAACATATTACAAACGCAACGAACAGTATGCAATAAAATGTTTTATATGTTCTGTAAGGCCGGATAAGGCATCTCCGGGGTCCCTGGCCATCATCCAGTTTATCACCTTACGTTTATGGGTCTCGAATTTTATAAACCCCCATACTTTTATACACTAAGGTGCTAAAACAATTTTCAGTATTTAATAGCTTTTAAAAATGGTATTCTGGTACGTTGATATATTACATATTAAAGTTCCGTTTATTCAAAGGAGACGTCCCACAAATGTATGGAGAAATATATATATTATATATATATATATATATTATATATTAGCCTAGTTCTTTCGTACAAAAGTATTATATGCACATAATATCACCAAAACAAGTTGGCGTCAATGACATATTTGACGTATTCCACTTTTGACAGTTACTTAATAGTATACTCTTTGTAACAAATTATATTGCAATGTCTTAACTGTTGAAACCTATTTAAAATCTCAAACAGTGGCCTTCACTGTTTGAACATATCCACACTGCAGTCTAGGGTATAAAAAAATTAACAGGAAAAGAAATCTTTGACGCCTCGGAAAACAGATCAACCAAATCAACATCTCTTTTGAGAAATGCAATAAGCGACAACAAATGTTAAGTCAACACATTAAACAAGTTCTATTTTATTAATTAAATTAAATTAATTAATTAAAGTATTTACCCATATAATTTACCAAGTAAATAAGTACTTAATAAAAAAATAACCCCGTTTAAGGAACAGGTCAAAGTTAAGCGAAATTAGAAATAAACACGCCTTTTTTGATATATGCAGTTCTAGTGTGAATTGTAGAGATTTTTAGTCAGCACATCAAAGACGGTGTTGTATTTTATCAAACTTGGTTAATATGAATAAAGTAATAAACAAAATAACCCGAACATGTAAGTAGGCGATAGTAGCGCCAAAACGAAATACATAACAATTACGGTAAAGCGACTGTCGCATCTGTAGCTTGCTACAAATACTTAATCTGTGCTCCATAGTTTTTGACAGCGTTTTGACCGATTTGACCTACCATGATTTGACCTGTGACGTGCGCGACGTTCAAAGTATATTCATAATCACAACTCGAAGACATTTTCAACTACACATGTTTTCAACAAAATAAAAATAGTTGCGCTGAAAGGTCTTTTTTAAGTAGTTCTTTAAGTAGTAGGTATTTTTGTTTAGTAAAGAATAAATTAATGGATGAGATTTTTTTATCATTACTTTGTTAATAATATACCTACATATCACATGAGTTTGATAGTAAATTGAATAATTCGCATTTAGTTTTGGAACGAACTCGTTATGGCGTACTTGTCCGTATAGCCCTGTTAAATAATAAAATATTGCTCTTGTACTAAAATTGCAATTTCACTATTTTTCTAATAATCTTTCAAAGCGCGAACCGAAAATCTAACATCGCCTTTCTCGTATTTTAAAAGACGTTTTCTTGTAAAATTGAAAACTTTTATTTCAATTAACAAAGTAACACTACATTATATTACACGGTTTTCTATGTATATCGTGGAGTTAATTCAAATTAATCGATTTGAATTGATCCCAATTTAAATCGATTGATGTGTTCGAAAATTCTTTTTTATTTTTCAAAAGTGCCAAATGCCAATGCAATGTGATGATTTATGTTTTTTGTATCTATTAAAACATGTGGCAGAGTATAAATAAGTATACTCGTACAGTATGTTTTAATATTAGTTAAAGAAAATTAAATAATACGAATATTTTAGTGTTAACAACTTAATGCCAATTAAGTTCGTTAAGAGCTATGCAGCCCAGCGCATGCGAATTCGTTCTTCGTCCCCGCCTTCTACAGTAACAGCTGTAAGGTTGATTTTTGCAGTTGCAGTTAACCCTATTTTAGGGCGAATGAGTCTCAAAATTTGTTTTGTAACATAACATAACATAACTTCACGCTGTATCCCCAACGGGGTAGTCAGAGAGGACGGAGCGCCAGGAGTCGCGGTCCTTACACACCTCTTTCGCTTCCTCAAATCTCATCATTCTCCTCACACATTTTCGCCTAGGTATGCGGGTGCTTTTGACATTTCCGTCTGCTAACACTCTGGCTATTTGATCTTCATAAGTCAGCCTTGGTCTTCCTTGGCTTCTTTTACCACTTACTTTCGCTCTGTATATTTTCTTCGTCAGTCTTTCATCACTCATTCTTTCCATGTGCCCGAACCATCTAAGCATTCCTTTCTTCATTTTTACAATAACACTGTTATGCAACCCTGTCATACTGCGTATCTCATCATTGCTTATCCTGTCAGCAAGCGTGACACCGCACATATTTCTGAGAGACCGCATCTCCACAGCATTTAACATACTTTCACTCGATTTTGGGCATATCCAGGCCTCACTACCGTACAACAAAGTTGGCACCAACACCGCATTGTGGATGGCCATTTTAGCATTGTTAGATATATTCACACTACCCACTAATGCGGACAGAGCACCGTTCACTTTATTGCCAGCTGCTACCCGTCTCTCCACATCCAACTCACATCTTCCATCCCTCGAAAACGCACTCCCCAGGTACACAATTTCATTCACCTGTTCTAGACATTTTCCATTTACACAAATCACACATCTCGTTTGTACCGCTTCTCTTTCAAACACCAGAACCTTAGTTTTGTTCACATTCATTTTCAATCCTTTTACTTCACAATCTTCTTTCATGCACGTGACTAGTGTCTGCAACTCTGCTTCTGATGGTGCTATTAGCATAGCATCGTCAGCGTACAATAGGCAGTTTACCACTGTGTCACCACATCCCATACCACTCACATTACCTTTCAATCTCTGGAGGCAACTGTCCAAATACAGCACGAATAGCCAGGCAGACATCACGCAGCCCTGTCTGACACCAGAACAGACTTCAAACCAGGTCGACATGTGCCCGTCTATCCTTACACAGGCTCTGTGGTCTCTATATAATGACCTCACAGCCTGCAGTAAGGAGCCCTCCACGCCATATTCAGGCAGAAGACTCCACAATTTCTTCCGCACTACTCTATCGAATGCTTTCTCTAGATCCACGAAAGCGCAGAAAACTTTCCGACCTAAAGCCAGAAACCTTCCCACGATAACGCGGAGCGAGAAAATCTGATCCATACAACCCCTACCGTTCCTGAATCCACCTTGCGCCTCCCACAAATATCTTTCTGAAACGCCTTTCATACGTTCAGTCAATACTTTAGTATAGACTTTACTCGCTAAGCTGACCAAGCTGATGGCCCTATAGCACGCACAGTCTAGGTAGGAACCTTTCCCTTTATATAGAGGTACTATGACTGCCGTGCGCCAGTCCTCTGGAACCTCCCCTTCTGCCAACAAAGGTTGCAGAGTGCACAGAAGGCATCCCAGACCCTAGGACCACCATACTTGATCATCTCAGCAGTCACCTCATCATTTCCCGCAGCCTTTCCACATTTCAAACTTCTTATCACTTTCTCAATCTCTTTCATACTAATGGCATCCTCCAGTCCCTGGCCCGAGTGTGGCAATTCATTAGAATCGCTCTCAGTATCAGAGACGGAGTCGCCACTCTCATACAGTTCTCCATAGTATTCACTCCATCGCTGCAGAACATCCTTTTTATTTGTAAGCAGGTTGTTGTCTTTCGAACGCACTTTATTCATTCTGCAAGGTGCCGGACCACTTCGGTACTTACGTACTTCTTTCCAAAATAATTTGGAATTTTCCTCGAAGTTATCCGACATCTTGTTTTCATCTAGCACCCTACACCTTTCACGCTTCTCTTTCACTAGTGCTTTCGTTTATGCTTTCTGCAGCTTATACCTTTCATCAAATTTTTCATACCACAGTCATAAGTAGCAAGGTAGTCTCGCCATGCTTTCTTTTTCTTATACACAGCCACTTTCACCTCATCATCCCACCACGCATCACGCTTTTTGCCGTTCCCAATCTTATTCGTTCCACACACTTCTTTCGCAGCCTCGATCATACTATCCCTAAGGTTCTGCCAACATTCTTCAACATCCTTGCTCATCACTTTCAATCTATCATCAAGCTTACCGGATAATACCCTTTCATATTCATTCCTGGTGGTCGCATCCTGCAGTTTCCAGCTTTTAATGCGGCTAACCGCTGCAGGTTTGGACACTACGCGATGTCGCCATGCTGCGAACAGACCCCTTATTCTGGTTATCACCAGAAAGTGGTCCGTCCCGAGATCGGCTCCTCTATACGCTCTTGTGTCCATTACCTGTTTTTAAGTCTGTTATCCACCAGGAATAAATCAATCATACTTCTCGCACCCTTTCTTTCCCACGTGTACTGATGGATTCCTTTGTGCCCAAACATGGTATTAGCCACAGAAAGATCCTTTTCCATACACAGTCCTAACACAATCTTACCAGCATCATTCACTCTCTTATCTCCATATTTGCCTAGGACAGACTCAAATCCTGTTCGAGCTGTCCCGACCCATCCATTCATGTCTCCACACACAACAATTCTTTCGTTCTCTTCAACCGTCGCTAGAACTTCTCTAACATTCTCCCAGAACTGCTCTAGTTCAGCCAAACCGACAGAGGACACTGGGGCATATACTGCCAAAACAAAATTTGTTTTGTACATAATTGTAATTTGCATTACTAATGAAAAAATTGGTTTGCAAGATATCCATTACAGTAAAAATCATTCTGAATTTTGTAGAATTACGGAGATTCAATTAGATTGAAATGAATTTTTGTACAAAACAGGGATTGCTCTGGATTTTTTCTCCAATCTTGTTTTCACGTTGGAGGATTTCATGATAAAGATTTGAATTTGTATATGGGTTGATCAACTACTTTTTGTACTGCCCGGTTAGTTTGATATTTTTTTTGTAATTTATTTATTGTCGTAATAACTGAAAAGGATAGATAATAATTTACATAAATATTTATTAGTCCGTGCTGAGCAACATGCTTTTACAAATGTGAATTAAGGGTACATGTATTATAAAACTAAAAAGAACTTCAGAGAATAGCAAAATTGTCGTCAAATTGGATAACTGAAAGTGTTTTTTCTCCGGAACAACTACTGAAGTAGAGAAAAATATCGTAAAGTTGTTATAAGTTAATTTCATGTGGGGTGATGGGGTAGATATTAGCTTTGTGGTAAATAACAGTTTATCGACCCCTATATCCAACTTATCTAATTGTGAGTCTTCTTAAATATCGAGATTCAGGTCATTAAACTACAAAATCCACATATAATGACTCTTAATAAGGTGAGTTACTAAGTCAAACATTGAAACATTTGTATGTCGAATGATTTTTAAAGTTTAATGTCACCAGTTTAATGTCACATTATACTAATTGCAATGAAAGTCTTTTGTGCTGAATTACTTTATATATTTCGCTATATGTATATCCGACAAGGGGCACTTCAGGCGACAGTTGAACTGCTGCAACTGCACAATGCATATACTAGTCGCGTAGCCGCTACAGGTTTCTTAGATAATCGGATGAATCATTGGGTGCAATAGACGGACAGACGCGTCCGTGATTTTATGAGGTTCCATTTTTCCTTTTGTGGTACAAAACTTATAATCCTTCGGTAGATTCCAAAACAATTTCGGTCGAAATTGTTCCGGACTTTGTTCTACGCTATGTTTCTCCCAAAACATACGCTTGGTTGATTTTGTACCTAATGTAACCTTTTCATTGTACCTAGATATTTAATACACTTATACGCCAGCATACGCTTCAAGAACTTACATATACCCACTCAATTTTGAGCTTTAACCAATAAATCTTAACAAACAAGGAACTTAATACTTAGCCAGTTAACAAAATCCTACAGTTATCTCGTTAAACCCACTGACCATAAACAGATTATAGGCTCCCGTTAATTATTTATAACTGACCGTTGGGTCAGTAACTGATAACAAGAACGCTAATTACGTAGGTATGTGGATGTTTACTAAAGTAATACCTGTGACAGATTAAATTAATTGCTTAAGATAAAGCCGAATAGTGATCATATTTTACATAGCAGATAATATACTTGGCACTTATGTGATAAAATTTTATGTTTCAATTACCACCTACTGCTATTTATCCGATTAATTTCAAAACTGACAGACGTGTGTGGTTAAATGTAGCTTTAAATACTCCATTGTGCTATGGGAAGAGCTATGTTCAGTATCGCTCTGAGAGATAAATCCGAAATGACGTAACACGATTTAAAAACAGGGTCATCGACATAGTTTTAAACGTCAGCTAGCTGAATTACAATAGGCTGGTCAAATTTGTTGCAGAACCTATAATAATCGATAAAACAAACGAAGTCTAGAGTGCAAACACCTTTTAAGCACACGTAAAGTAGAGCGATCACATGTTAGTTGGCAGGATAGTATCGTCCATATTGGTTGGAAGGAACTGAATGCGTGAAGTCCAAGGTAAAGGATGTTTGGGAAGGAGGCCATAACCCCTACGATCATGGCCTCCCTCTGGGCTTAGATCAACCAGTAATTTTTCTGTGAATGTACGATTTACTGTGACCAATACCAATGTGTTCATTAGATTATGTGAGTACTTTTTTTTATATATGCACTACAAAGAAGACACACGGGCAAATAGTACACTCTGATTTTAAATAAAAAAAATAAAATGAAAAATAAAAATTGTTTAATTACGTTCTCAAAAGTTTTTACAATAATAGAATTTGAAGCTCCTTTTTAAGCATATAATGCCTGTACCAAGGAGCTCCGCTCCTCCATCGCTGTTGTTTTAAAGGAGACTGGAAAATCCCATAGTACTTTGGGCCAAACATGACTAAGAATGAGAATGGTCTTAAAAGAGAGGTATAATGGAAACAAATAAATATCTGTTACATTAAATTTAATTGGCAATGGGAGAAAAAAGATATATGAAGTTTAATTTTGTCATAAAAGTGAGGTTATTTCATATATTAAACGATATATTGATACGATCTCAGTCTATAATAAATATAGAATTTCACTTAGATTTCAGAAACAAATGTCTAAATTAAATAAATCTACATTAAATGTCAAAATCAGTTTTATTTCATAGGTATAATAGGTATTCATCTTGTTTAAAATATGTGATTGAACATTGAAGTGTGTAAATAAAAACAATACATTTTTTTTATAATAATTCCTTTATTATTCCTCTCCATCATCACATACAATCAAAATGTCATCAAGGAACTGTGCAGGGGGTGCTATATTTTCTTGGTACCTTGCCCAACCGAGGTACCATATTACCGACATAATATGAGCACAACAACCTACTGTTCGTTTCCCTACAATACAATTACAGTAGTAATGTATTATTGCTGCTCTACTGTTTAGAGAGCTATCTACTAAAATATAAATGAAATATATTTTCCTATTAACATGACCGGAATCCACATTTTCAGCTCTATGCATTTGAGCCAGTTGTGGTACTTCATTTAGTATTTGTATAAATTGCTCTTTATGCAAACCAACCCAGTAACATACAATTTGATTCTCTAAAATGTTAATATTTGAAAAGTTAACAGTCGTCATATTTTTATTTTTTAAACTCAGCATATCTTGAATATGTTTTGTAGTGAACACATTATTATAGTTTTCTAACACTTCATCTAAAAAATCCCATGTATCACATCTTAAGTGATTACTGCACACACGATTATTTTCTGGCATATAATAATTATACTCATTCAGCAACATCTTTCTTGTAGATATAGGTATTCTATGCCTTTCATCACCTTGACATCCTTCTACAAAACATTTGGACTGTTTCAACAGCTCTTATGTAATCAAGCAAAACAATAGCAGTTTGATTTCTTGGCACTTGTGATACCTCCGGGTCAGGTGGTGGTAATGGCTCTGGTACAGAAGGTTCTCTAAGGCGTTCCGGAGCTGATGATAAAGATTCATCTTGAATTGTAGAATTAGATGATCCAGAGACAAAATGATGTGAGGCTCTGTCTGCTCTCTTCCAACCAAGGAGCTCATATAAAACTCGTCTTTCCACCTATGATAAAAAAGACAATTTGATAAGAATGAGGTGTAATTCAAAGAGGTTTCAGACAGATATATATATATATATATATATATATACCAATTGAAACACATTTTAACACTTTACCGTAATATTAATTTAATATATTATATATAACAAATTACTTACAGTTCGAGGTATTATCCATTCAGATTATGTTGTGTTCTATGTTCATGTTCATTGCCAATGTGGAGCATATGGGACTGTGAACATAGTAACATTCGACCACAATAATTACAAACACGTCGATCACCAATAGTTTTTGTAGTTGTCGATTCTGTATGGCCTGAATGTACTACATTATTGTCCAGCATGCTTGGCACAAATGGTCGTTGCTGGTAACCTATAACAAACATTTATTTTGTTCAAGAAACATAACATTATACACGGCACAAGCATATAAGAAGAATTTAAGTATAACATTAAACACACTGTTTTACGTAATACAATATTGTAAATAACATTTTTTACACTTACAGTACGAGGGGCAATCCATCCACGAATAACATTCAGAATAGATTCATCCTCCAAGTAAATCTCATTGTATTACGAGTGGTTGCTACTCCACAATTAATACAAAGACGATGATCCATGTTGCTGTGGCACTCGGTCCAAATTAACGAGTTATGGTCTAACAAGTTGGCAAGGTTCTAGGTTCCAGTTAGAAAGAAGCTTTAGTTGCTCGTAAAGGCGAATAGCAATCAAAAGTCGTAAAAATCCAGTAAACACACAGCAATTAAAAACACAATGTACGAAACAGAATACTATCACAAAATCACAGATCACTAATATTTAGGATTGGGTAAAAATATTAACACACATAATATATCGATATTTTTAATCAATTTAACATTTTTTTTTAAATATAATCGATAGACGTCGTGATAAGGTGATAACTGATAACATTTTTAATCTCGATATATCGATTTCCGATATTTATTTCCTCGTAATGGTAGTAATTACTAAAACTAAAGGAATTAAATACTTAAATCGATTTCTCTGTAATCGATATCACTTAAACTTGTAATACCGTTCTATTATATCTATGGCTAAGTCAGACGAGATGCATTTTCGAATATCGTTATAAACGATCACATTGAAATATATTTTATTCCATTTCTTCAATTTCCCATTGCCAAATAATTCAATATTTCTACATTATAATCACAAAAAAATAACCTTTTTTTAGGGTATATTTCATTTTTAAGCATTCAAATCATTATAGGCCCAATTTCGCCATACTCCTTTACCAAATTTAGTTAAGTTATACAAAAACAAAATAGAAAAATATTTATAATCAAATTAGCTTAAAAACTAATGCACGTGCATGCATGCGTGCGTGTGTGCGTGTGCGTGCGCGTGTGCGTGCGCGCGCGTATGTGTGTGTGTTTGTGCCTGTGCGTGCGTGTGTGTGTGGGTGCGTGTTTGTGATTGAATAATGTATGTGATATGAATAATACATGTACGCTATTTTTATTATTATATAAGTATTATGAAAAACCTATACAAGTATAAGTGTCTATGTACGTATAGTTAGTTAAGTAGAAGAGTCTCTATCTCCTCATATGTAAGTGGTATTATCCATCCATTTACTAATTTCTTACAATCATAATATTGTTTATTATATATGTCTATATCTTTATTTATCTTATTATACAAAAATGCTGAGCGCTTATTAAATTGGGTACTTGCAAACATTGTTTTAGTTTCTGGAACTGGTGCTACTTTAAAATGTTTTCTTCTCTTGTTATCTAGGGTCTTAATATATGGTAAAGATTTATGTTTTTTGAGAATGATGTTACAAATATATAGTTTTCTAACAGATTGTAAATTACTGATTTTATAAAGATTTTCTGTAGAGAATCTCCGTTTTATAAAATAAATTACTTTTATTAATGTTCTTTGTGCTCTTTCAACCTGCAAAAACTTTGTTTTTAATGCCCCTCCCCATATTGAAATGCAATATATTAATATTGATTGCACTAAACTAAAGCTACATATACATTACTACATATGTCATTAAGAAGATTTTTTGAACAGTCATGATCTTTATTAATGACAGTCTTTAGTGTTTATTTTCAGAACAATGTGCCTTAATGTTTTAAAGATCCAAGTTAATTTTTTAACTGTACTAGTAACTTGTTCAAGATGAGGATACCATGGTAGTCTTTGATCTAAGATAACTCCTAAGTATTTTGTTTGCGTGACTTTATCAATTTTGGGGCAGCTACAGTCTCCGCCATTATTGTGACAGCTATGTATCTTGATATCGAGGTCATTATTTGGTTTCGGATTGTTGTATGTGCTAAAGCAAATAAAGTTTGTTTTAGAAGTGTTAAAAGTGAGAAGATTATTTCTTAGCCATTGGTTTACTTCGGACATGCCTTTTTCGGCATTAACCCTGGCATCATCCCAAGTTGAACCATTGAATACAATGGCTCTGTCATCGGCGTAAGAAAATACTTTTGCATTCTTTAATTTACAATATCAAGATTACGAAACCATCTGAGATGACAAATGCGTTGGCAGCCCTTAATTTTTCAGAGCTTGAAATTGGATTGGCTGGTAAGTCTTCAGAGACAGATGTTGTGCCTCATGTGCCAGAAATTTGACCAACTGTCGTGCCTTACACACTGCAAGGACTGCTGTTTAGAGGCAGTCCTTCCATCCGCAAACACACATTTTAATGCTATAAGTGAGTTTTGTTGATGTGTTACGATTTATTGTGCTTTTCAAGTCAGTGACCCTCACCCCTTTAGATGCTAGCCTCACTCCTTTAAAAAAAAATTAAAATTATACAATCCTATACATGCAATTAAGTTTAAATTATACAAATTATTGAAATTTATAAAATTGTTGCAATTTACAAGATCCCCGAAAAATAACATTCGGGGGATGTTTAATAATAATTAAAAAAAAAAACTCCTTTAGATGCTCTTGACTAGATTCGCACTTGTCTAAAATCAGACGCAGTGGAGGTGTACTGACTTATGTTGATGATTTTATTGGTTTCGCTTTAAAATATTCTCATTTAAGTACCCACAGAAACCTTATTTGAAGGTAATTTTGAAAGCCATATCTATAATTAATCCCGTGTGGACCTGTATTGCGAAGAATCTGTAATTAGCATTTTTTAATATTGTACATATCACAGAGGCGTAGCTTTATCTTTTATAAATGCTTCAAAATACGCCGTGCTGCCTGTGTGCGTAATAAAGTTTGTCAACGAAGCGTATTGCAGGTGTACATTTTCTATTAGTATAAGTTAATTTCATGTGGGGTGATGGGGTAGATATTAGCTTTGTGGTAAATAACAGTTTATCGACCCCTATATCCAACTTATCTAATTGTGAGTCTTCTTAAATATCGAGATTCAGGTCATTAAACTACAAAATCCACATATAATGACTCTTAATAAGGTGAGTTACTAAGTCAAACATTGAAACATTTGTATGTCGAATGATTTTTAAAGTTTAATGTCACCAGTTTAATGTCACATTATACTAATTGCAATGAAAGTCTTTTGTGCTGAATTACTTTATATATTTCGCTATATGTATATCCGACAAGGGGCACTTCAGGCGACAGTTGAACTGCTGCAACTGCACAATGCATATACTAGTCGCGTAGCCGCTACAGGTTTCTTAGATAATCGGATGAATCATTGGGTGCAATAGACGGACAGACGCGTCCGTGATTTTATGAGGTTCCATTTTTCCTTTTGTGGTACAAAACTTATAATCCTTCGGTAGATTCCAAAACAATTTCGGTCGAAATTGTTCCGGACTTTGTTCTACGCTATGTTTCTCCCAAAACATACGCTTGGTTGATTTTGTACCTAATGTAACCTTTTCATTGTACCTAGATATTTAATACACTTATACGCCAGCATACGCTTCAAGAACTTACATATACCCACTCAATTTTGAGCTTTAACCAATAAATCTTAACAAACAAGGAACTTAATACTTAGCCAGTTAACAAAATCCTACAGTTATCTCGTTAAACCCACTGACCATAAACAGATTATAGGCTCCCGTTAATTATTTATAACTGACCGTTGGGTCAGTAACTGATAACAAGAACGCTAATTACGTAGGTATGTGGATGTTTACTAAAGTAATTCCTGTGACAGATTAAATTAATTGCTTAAGATAAAGCCGAATAGTGATCATATTTTACATAGCAGATAATATACTTGGCACTTATGTGATAAAATTTTATGTTTCAATTACCACCTACTGCTATTTATCCGATTAATTTCAAAACTGACAGACGTGTGTGGTTAAATGTAGCTTTAAATACTCCATTGTGCTATGGGAAGAGCTATGTTCAGTATCGCTCTGAGAGATAAATCCGAAATGACGTAACACGATTTAAAAACAGGGTCATCGACATAGTTTTAAACGTCAGCTAGCTGAATTACAATAGGCTGGTCAAATTTGTTGCAGAACCTATAATAATCGATAAAACAAACGAAGTCTAGAGTGCAAACACCTTTTAAGCACACGTAAAGTAGAGCGATCACATGTTAGTTGGCAGGATAGTATCGTCCATATTGGTTGGAAGGAACTGAATGCGTGAAGTCCAAGGTAAAGGATGTTTGGGAAGGAGGCCATAACCCCTACGATCATGGCCTCCCTCTGGGCTTAGATCAACCAGTAATTTTTCTGTGAATGTACGATTTACTGTGACCAATACCAATGTGTTCATTAGATTATGTGAGTACTTTTTTTTATATATGCACTACAAAGAAGACACACGGGCAAATAGTACACTCTGATTTTAAATAAAAAAAATAAAATGAAAAATAAAAATTGTTTAATTACGTTCTCAAAAGTTTTTACAATAATAGAATTTGAAGCTCCTTTTTAAGCATATAATGCCTGTACCAAGGAGCTCCGCTCCTCCATCGCTGTTGTTTTAAAGGAGACTGGAAAATCCCATAGTACTTTGGGCCAAACATGACTAAGAATGAGAATGGTCTTAAAAGAGAGGTATAATGGAAACAAATAAATATCTGTTACATTAAATTTAATTGGCAATGGGAGAAAAAAGATATATGAAGTTTAATTTTGTCATAAAAGTGAGGTTATTTCATATATTAAACGATATATTGATACGATCTCAGTCTATAATAAATATAGAATTTCACTTAGATTTCAGAAACAAATGTCTAAATTAAATAAATCTACATTAAATGTCAAAATCAGTTTTATTTCATAGGTATAATAGGTATTCATCTTGTTTAAAATATGTGATTGAACATTGAAGTGTGTAAATAAAAACAATACATTTTTTTTATAATAATTCCTTTATTATTCCTCTCCATCATCACATACAATCAAAATGTCATCAAGGAACTGTGCAGGGGGTGCTATATTTTCTTGGTACCTTGCCCAACCGAGGTACCATATTACCGACATAATATGAGCACAACAACCTACTGTTCGTTTCCCTACAATACAATTACAGTAGTAATGTATTATTGCTGCTCTACTGTTTAGAGAGCTATCTACTAAAATATAAATGAAATATATTTTCCTATTAACATGACCGGAATCCACATTTTCAGCTCTATGCATTTGAGCCAGTTGTGGTACTTCATTTAGTATTTGTATAAATTGCTCTTTATGCAAACCAACCCAGTAACATACAATTTGATTCTCTAAAATGTTAATATTTGAAAAGTTAACAGTCGTCATATTTTTATTTTTTAAACTCAGCATATCTTGAATATGTTTTGTAGTGAACACATTATTATAGTTTTCTAACACTTCATCTAAAAAATCCCATGTATCACATCTTAAGTGATTACTGCACACACGATTATTTTCTGGCATATAATAATTATACTCATTCAGCAACATCTTTCTTGTAGATATAGGTATTCTATGCCTTTCATCACCTTGACATCCTTCTACAAAACATTTGGACTGTTTCAACAGCTCTTATGTAATCAAGCAAAACAATAGCAGTTTGATTTCTTGGCACTTGTGATACCTCCGGGTCAGGTGGTGGTAATGGCTCTGGTACAGAAGGTTCTCTAAGGCGTTCCGGAGCTGATGATAAAGATTCATCTTGAATTGTAGAATTAGATGATCCAGAGACAAAATGATGTGAGGCTCTGTCTGCTCTCTTCCAACCAAGGAGCTCATATAAAACTCGTCTTTCCACCTATGATAAAAAAGACAATTTGATAAGAATGAGGTGTAATTCAAAGAGGTTTCAGACAGATATATATATATATATATATATATATATACCAATTGAAACACATTTTAACACTTTACCGTAATATTAATTTAATATATTATATATAACAAATTACTTACAGTTCGAGGTATTATCCATTCAGATTATGTTGTGTTCTATGTTCATGTTCATTGCCAATGTGGAGCATATGGGACTGTGAACATAGTAACATTCGACCACAATAATTACAAACACGTCGATCACCAATAGTTTTTGTAGTTGTCGATTCTGTATGGCCTGAATGTACTACATTATTGTCCAGCATGCTTGGCACAAATGGTCGTTGCTGGTAACCTATAACAAACATTTATTTTGTTCAAGAAACATAACATTATACACGGCACAAGCATATAAGAAGAATTTAAGTATAACATTAAACACACTGTTTTACGTAATACAATATTGTAAATAACATTTTTTACACTTACAGTACGAGGGGCAATCCATCCACGAATAACATTCAGAATAGATTCATCCTCCAAGTAAATCTCATTGTATTACGAGTGGTTGCTACTCCACAATTAATACAAAGACGATGATCCATGTTGCTGTGGCACTCGGTCCAAATTAACGAGTTATGGTCTAACAAGTTGGCAAGGTTCTAGGTTCCAGTTAGAAAGAAGCTTTAGTTGCTCGTAAAGGCGAATAGCAATCAAAAGTCGTAAAAATCCAGTAAACACACAGCAATTAAAAACACAATGTACGAAACAGAATACTATCACAAAATCACAGATCACTAATATTTAGGATTGGGTAAAAATATTAACACACATAATATATCGATATTTTTAATCAATTTAACATTTTTTTTTAAATATAATCGATAGACGTCGTGATAAGGTGATAACTGATAACATTTTTAATCTCGATATATCGATTTCCGATATTTATTTCCTCGTAATGGTAGTAATTACTAAAACTAAAGGAATTAAATACTTAAATCGATTTCTCTGTAATCGATATCACTTAAACTTGTAATACCGTTCTATTATATCTATGGCTAAGTCAGACGAGATGCATTTTCGAATATCGTTATAAACGATCACATTGAAATATATTTTATTCCATTTCTTCAATTTCCCATTGCCAAATAATTCAATATTTCTACATTATAATCACAAAAAAATAACCTTTTTTTAGGGTATATTTCATTTTTAAGCATTCAAATCATTATAGGCCCAATTTCGCCATACTCCTTTACCAAATTTAGTTAAGTTATACAAAAACAAAATAGAAAAATATTTATAATCAAATTAGCTTAAAAACTAATGCACGTGCATGCATGCGTGCGTGTGTGCGTGTGCGTGCGCGTGTGCGTGCGCGCGCGTATGTGTGTGTGTTTGTGCCTGTGCGTGCGTGTGTGTGTGGGTGCGTGTTTGTGATTGAATAATGTATGTGATATGAATAATACATGTACGCTATTTTTATTATTATATAAGTATTATGAAAAACCTATACAAGTATAAGTGTCTATGTACGTATAGTTAGTTAAGTAGAAGAGTCTCTATCTCCTCATATGTAAGTGGTATTATCCATCCATTTACTAATTTCTTACAATCATAATATTGTTTATTATATATGTCTATATCTTTATTTATCTTATTATACAAAAATGCTGAGCGCTTATTAAATTGGGTACTTGCAAACATTGTTTTAGTTTCTGGAACTGGTGCTACTTTAAAATGTTTTCTTCTCTTGTTATCTAGGGTCTTAATATATGGTAAAGATTTATGTTTTTTGAGAATGATGTTACAAATATATAGTTTTCTAACAGATTGTAAATTACTGATTTTATAAAGATTTTCTGTAGAGAATCTCCGTTTTATAAAATAAATTACTTTTATTAATGTTCTTTGTGCTCTTTCAACCTGCAAAAACTTTGTTTTTAATGCCCCTCCCCATATTGAAATGCAATATATTAATATTGATTGCACTAAACTAAAGCTACATATACATTACTACATATGTCATTAAGAAGATTTTTTGAACAGTCATGATCTTTATTAATGACAGTCTTTAGTGTTTATTTTCAGAACAATGTGCCTTAATGTTTTAAAGATCCAAGTTAATTTTTTAACTGTACTAGTAACTTGTTCAAGATGAGGATACCATGGTAGTCTTTGATCTAAGATAACTCCTAAGTATTTTGTTTGCGTGACTTTATCAATTTTGGGGCAGCTACAGTCTCCGCCATTATTGTGACAGCTATGTATCTTGATATCGAGGTCATTATTTGGTTTCGGATTGTTGTATGTGCTAAAGCAAATAAAGTTTGTTTTAGAAGTGTTAAAAGTGAGAAGATTATTTCTTAGCCATTGGTTTACTTCGGACATGCCTTTTTCGGCATTAACCCTGGCATCATCCCAAGTTGAACCATTGAATACAATGGCTCTGTCATCGGCGTAAGAAAATACTTTTGCATTATTTAATTTACAATATCAAGATTACGAAACCATCTGAGATGACAAATGCGTTGGCAGCCCTTAATTTTTCAGAGCTTGAAATTGGATTGGCTGGTAAGTCTTCAGAGACAGATGTTGTGCCTCATGTGCCAGAAATTTGACCAACTGTCGTGCCTTACACACTGCAAGGACTGCTGTTTAGAGGCAGTCCTTCCATCCGCAAACACACATTTTAATGCTATAAGTGAGTTTTGTTGATGTGTTACGATTTATTGTGCTTTTCAAGTCAGTGACCCTCACCCCTTTAGATGCAAGCCTCACTCCTTTAAAAAAAAATTAAAATTATACAATCCTATACATGCAATTAAGTTTAAATTATACAAATTATTGAAATTTATAAAATTGTTGCAATTTACAAGATCCCCGAAAAATAACATTCGGGGGATGTTTAATAATAATTAAAAAAAAAAACTCCTTTAGATGCTCTTGACTAGATTCGCACTTGTCTAAAATCAGACGCAGTGGAGGTGTACTGACTTATGTTGATGATTTTATTGGTTTCGCTTTAAAATATTCTCATTTAAGTACCCACAGAAACCTTATTTGAAGGTAATTTTGAAAGCCATATCTATAATTAATCCCGTGTGGACCTGTATTGCGAAGAATCTGTAATTAGCATTTTTTAATATTGTACATATCACAGAGGCGTAGCTTTATCTTTTATAAATGCTTCAAAATACGCCGTGCTGCCTGTGTGCGTAATAAAGTTTGTCAACGAAGCGTATTGCAGGTGTACATTTTCTATTATTTGTGACTAGCGGCCCATCCCGACTTCACTCGGGTTGAATACATAACATATAGCCTACGTCTATAATATGCGTGTGAAATAATCTATAATGTACCTTTCGAATAATGAAATAATGTTTTTAAATAGGTGTAGGGAGCTTCTCATGTGATTCTTTTCCTCCTCTCTCCCAGACCAGCATGGAAGCAAAAATAGATATTTACTTATACACCTCTAAGTGTCTAAGTGATTATTTTGCTTTATATCTACGCACCAGCCTGTAACTACTGCTTTATCAATCCTTTCTCCGATATTGTTCGGAGATGCAAATTAAATCATCATGTAATTCCACTTCTCGTAGACAAAATACATGTTCGCAGTAAAGACTCTGTTATCTCAAAATTAGTAGCAATAGGATTAGATTGGTTGTTTAGGGCTGTCAATACCATCGTAATCGTTTACAAATTATTCAATAACCGATGAGAACTTGAGGAAATTTGATAATTGAAATAATTTTAGAATAAGAACCAAAACGATTGCTTGTGAAAAAAATATTTTATTGACGTAACTTTATAATTCAATGAACAACGATGAAATAACTTTCCTATTCAATTTTCTAGTGCTCATTGTCTAATATAAATTAAGAAATAGATAAATAATTGTGACGCTTTTCCAGCCTTTTGGCCATATATGTAGGTACAAACAGATACAATTGCTCATAAAGAGCAATGAAAATTCTGCCATGAAAATCTCATTGTTTAAAATGCAAGGCGTGAGAAGATGTATATTAGTCAGGAAATATTACCAATCTTCAAGGAAGCATTGTAATCCACACGCTACTACAATGTAATGTAGTTCAGTTCTATAGGAATGTATGTAATATAAATACTAAACGGATGATCAAATAAAATGTATTTATTTTGTCTAAGTACCAATAAGTGTAAATTAACTGGGAACCAGTGAATAAATATCGTCTGCTTGTAGAAAACTACGGAAATAAGTTGACAGGTAGAAATTTATTTTAATTCATACATACATACAATACTAAACCGTATTCAAAGTACTAGGGTAGGGTACCCCAAGATTGCGCACTTAAGAATTCATTTAATGTAAATCATGAAAATAATAAGTGTGCAAAATAATCTTTATTTATTCTTAAGCATACATTATTGTAATTTGTTAATGAAAAACTAAATCAAATATTTGGTAACAATTTTTGGAGTAATTAATGAAAATATAAGAAATGGGAAATGCGCAGTCTTAAATCCCTTGGTGGGTAACACTGCGCAATAGGATCTTTAAAACTGCGCATAAAAAGATATCTTATTTTAGGTACATAAATCACATAAATGTGATTGTACATTTTTCATGCATAGTACCATTCAGAACACGCAGAACAACCGATCCAATCTTCTGTAATCGGTTCTCTGTATACCTCTCTACAACCACCACTTGACCAATTTTTCTTTCGAGGCTGTCTTGCTGGTTTCTTGCATAGTTTTTTCATCCTTTTATTTGGTATTTTCTTTTCTTAATTTTCTTTTTCTTCAAGTTGTAGCTTGTAAGGAGAACTGCTAGTATTTCAGACTTCTTATGTTTCCTTTTATTTGCTGTCATTCTAGCGTCTGATTTGTGGGTACTGGCGTACCCTACCCACCTAAATATCCGTAATTTTTATAGTATTAGCACCTGGTGGGGCTTATCAATAGAATTTGGTACATCGTCAGAAACTTGAAAGATTACGTTATTACTAGACTGTGGAAATACATCAGGATCACTTATATTTCCAATCTCTAGACGTTTGAGAGATTCTTTTTGCAAAGAAACGTCTTTAGAGAGTTTCTGAGTTCCCGAGTCTTTGGAGTTTTGAGTTTCTACTAGTTCGGTCTCTCTCTGTATTAAAGTATTTTTGCAAGCTTCATAAATTTTAGGCTCATTTCATTTTTCAATATCTATCCTTACAGGTTCCATGTTCTGTTCTCTCTGCACAGAGAGTGTTTCCTCTTGTGTTTCAATTGAGTGAGCTGAGGTGCCAGGTAGGTTATCATTAATTTCTCTTTCAGTGACAGCACTTGGCAGGAAGTCAACCTCTGTGAAGATGTCTGGATTATAGGGATATATTCCTGATACCTTGAAATATTCAGCAGCACATCCAATTGTCGCTGCTTTATTAAATGCTGGAGTAAACAAAGATGTCATTTGAAATGCAGTTATAACTCTTCCAGGATGGTTTTTCATCCACTTTTCGCACTCACTCGCAAAATATATTTTCAATGCGCTATGCACACCTTTATCTATGGGTTGCATCTTGTGGCTACTATGTGGAGGGAAAGTAAGGGCTAATATTATTAGACCGATAAAATAGGAGGATTGGATGTTCTTTTGTTGGTCTTGTGTGATCTTTGAAATGAACTAACCAGTTCAAAAAAAGTTCGCCATTAGTAAAACTGCTATCAGACACCATCCCGATAGATGCTGGTGGAGCACCATCAAACAGTTCTGCTTTCATTATCTTGCGACCGTATATGAAAGCTGGAGGGATAAAGTGGCCAGTGGTACTCATTGCATTTACTACTGTAACATTGGTCCCTCTTTCAGAACTCGATATCTTATTAACGGCACGTTTAACTTTTTTTGTTATGACTCTTGGAGGATTGTTAGGCACTGTTGACATTCCTGTTTCGTCCATGTTGTAAATGGAAGTTGGGGAGAATTTGTACTTGACCATCAAATCCGAAAGATTTTTGTAGAATCTTTCGCATTGGGGTTTGTTAAATCCCATTGCTCTGGCAATACTTGTAGAAGTTGGACGCCTTAATGATAAATCTGGATGCCTGTTCAGAAATCCACGAGGCCAATGGTTACCAGCCATTTTTTTGTCCATGTTAAAGCGGTGGGGCATATTATTTCTCACTGCAAACTCATAAGCCAACGTTTGTAAATCTTTGGCAGTCATTCCTTGAAACATATTGTCGAGTTTTTCTAAATATTTACAAAATTCATCTGTCTGTCGAGAGAAAGTTGCATCATATCTTACTAACTTTGTCACAGCTTCTGTTCTGTTTAATCTATACCGCATAGTACTCTCCTTCATACCATATGAAGATGCCACCTTCCTTTGACTCTCACCACTTTCTACTCGTTTCCTTGCTTCATCAAGAATAGGTTGAAGGCACAGAGACCGCTCTGTAGACCTCATTTTATGGTTAGGCATCCTGTGATTAAACAAATTTTATTGTTTTAATGTACTAAAACCAGAAAAATAACAAGTTGAATATATTGGCAAGTAAGTCTGCGCGCGCAGTTTTACGGGACCTACCACTGCGTAGTCTTAGGGAACTGCTCAATTTACAATAAAATGATTCCTAACGCCATCTAATGAGAACGAGCGTAAAATATGTAGACCGATAGCTTTGTAGGTTATAATGCAAACAAACACAGTCACCAAATCTTAAAAATTATATTGTTATTTTATACAGCTATTATTTCAAAATGACCAAAAATAACATCAAATACGATATTTATCTTGAAACTTACCCGGCAATTTCGTTTTTCCACTGTTTTTAATTTTTGTTGCGCAGTAAACCTAAACGTAGGGGAGAACAGGGTAATGGGAGTCAGCGGGTAATGGAAGTCATCCACAAATCTACGTAACTATACACGCGAGTATCGCGTAAACAGTCTCTTCTGCTCCACCTATGCCTCTCGGCACTGTGTTGAATTGCTCGCGCTAATAGGCCCCCGCGCTTGTTTTTGCACTCCGCCAATGTAATTTTTCGTCGCCATAAAATAGAAGGTAAGCGAAACTGACGCCTGGTATGCAACGATTTCGGAAGGAAAAACGAAATGTGGGTTATGGGCTTACGCGGACTGTACTGGGTGGGACTCGGCCGAAGGTTATGTTTGCGATGTCTGCTAAATTTACTTTGACTCGATTGCCCAGAGGGTGACCACCATTGACCCCACGTCAGTGCAATGAGAGTCAAATCTGTTTTTTTTAAATTGTTATAATTACCAAATTTGATTACCAAAATGATTGAAATTGATGTCAAATGATAGCTAGTTAAGTAAATTTAATATATTATATTGGTAGTTGCAATAAATATATCGTTTATAATTAAGGTTTTATTTGATTTCTCGCTTAAGTGACTCCCATTACCCCTTTACCCCTACTAAAATAACAAAACATGACTGAAGTTAGCCACATATCTCGTTTGTGATTCGACACACAAACCTTGCGCAATCTTACCTCCCGCGCAGTATTAGGGCACCCTACCCTACAATCAGCCTAAAAATGCGTAAAGAGACATATAATATAACGCATAAGCACTAAAAAACCGAATCTAATCTTTTGCTCTGCTTATAGATTAATCTTTCTTTCTAATGTTCTGTATCTTAAAAGAAAAAACGGAAGCCTTATAGATCACTCAATTATTCTCTCAGACAATATTGTGACATACAAAGTTGTTGGCATAGTAACATATGTGTTATTAACCCATAATATTTTGTAGTAGAAATTATAGGAGAATTAAAAAAAACAATGTATTTACTTGAACTTGACTTGTGATAATTAGATTAAAATATTATTGTAAATTATATAAAACAGAATATTATTTACAGTTATTGCCTCTAATAGTTTCTTAATTTTAGCGTTTTAAGTTGTTTAAGTATCGTGTTCACTTAAAACACATACTATGTAGTAAAACTCAAATACTAAGTAGAAAGATCGATAAATCGATTTTAGGCACATCCCTATTGCGTTCAACTAAGTACTTGACGAAATTCGGGACTTAGCTAATCCTTGTGAGGGTGTGTGAGATACAGCTATGGTGTTTCTAGACGCCATTATTTATTTCGACAAGAGGTTGCGATATTTATGAACCATTAGGATTTGAGCCGACCTGGTTAATACTTACATTACAGAATTTGTCGATTACTTCCGATAGCGCAAGTAGCAAAAAGGTCATATATCGCGAAATTTATACAAACTTAACCTTTAACTTTGAACAAAGGGTCTCACGGACGTTTTGGGTTTTCAGATTTCTGAGAATTAAAAGATCACCTCCTCTTCCATGCCCGAGTCTCGGTAGCTTCGAATTTGCTTACCAAACGGTAAGCGTGTAAGGAAATTATGACATTTGTTGCGTTTTAGGTAAGTCATGAGGTCATGACTATTCAGTTCTTGCGGAGTCTGTGAGACCCCAAGTCCACGTTTTGCATACAGGCAATATTTACATAGTATTTTTTTTTGTTTCATATTTTTAATAATTCAGAAAACAGTACCACACCTACATCTGATTCAAAAAGACCGACATCAAAAATGACTCGTACTTTGTTAAGAAAAACATTTTGAGTAGATTAATATTTGCCGTCTGTTATATATATTTGGGCTCTTTTTGTTTCTTAAAGACGTTTTTATAATTGCTTTATAACAATTTCTACTGACAATATCATCTTAGCAGAACTTAATTTTTTCATGCTTCAAAATCGATAATGCTCACTTTTTACACATCTTTTTTAGGGATCCGTAGGTTAAAAGTAAAATGGAACCCTTACCTCTAAGCTCACTTGTCTTGTTCTCACACTCCATTTCCTCAGAAACTATATGATTTTATAGTAGTCAGCACACACTTATTACAATATTTATAAGTAAAACTAAACAAGAGGAAAATGTAGTATTCAGGATTGACCATTCTCTCCTTTATATCCAAAAGAACGGGCTCTAAAACTTCCAAAATTTCAGGAACAATAAAGCCTTGTTTAAAGTTTACGGAAAAATATAAACAGATCTAGAAATTAATTTTACAAATTTACCATTTTATAATGACGTACAGAAGCCCTTACGCGGGAGTGCAATTCGCACTTGACAATTTTTTAAGTAAATAGGAAGTATGAAGTACTTTTATTTTTATACATTATTGTGGGTACTACTCCACACTAGCTGTATCTGCGACATCGTACGCTGTGGAATTTTCTTAAAGTCTAAATTAGGATATCTTTTCTTTCAGTTGGCTGATTTCGATAAAATAAAGCCTATTCGCTTAAATATAGCCTATTCGAAGTGCCGAGTTTAGATTAATTAGGCTGAGAAAACTATGAAAATCCGTTCAATAATTTTGAAGATTAGCGTTAAGTACCTAAGTATATTCGAACAGACACAAAAATTTTCAAAATAGCATTTTTGTATTCGATACTGTTTCTTCATCGTCCCCAATCAGTTTTTAGTAAACATATTCAATCTACAGATAAGTTTTATTACAGCTGTATGTACAGAACAAATATTATTACCTACATTTATTACATACAGTAAGTAAATTCGCAAGTGAGCAAATGAGCGTTAGCTATAGAAATATGCTTATTATCTATATAAAAAAATTATAACAGCAATATATATAAAACATATTTTCTCAATAATTTTTAATCTAAACCAACATTATAAAGAGGTAAAATTGTGTGTTCGTTAAATGTTAGGGATAGTCTTTGGAACTATTGAACCGATTTCAAAAATTCATTCACAAATAGGAAGCTACATTATTCGTGTCTAATACAAAGCTATATTTAAATAAAAATTAGGAAAAAAGTCATATAAATAGAAGCGAAGCGAAGGGCGTGTCGCTATTGGTTATAAATTCTAAAAATTAACATTTACCAAGAATTTTTCATTTGAAACTGCGTGTTTTGTTAGACAGTTAAACGCAGAAACATTCAAAAAAATAACTTATAGAAGTTATTTGCTTCAAGTTTAAAATTACATGTTAAACAATGATTAAGTATACGTTTTCGTTCCTAACCAATAGATGACACTAGTTGCCCTACAGAGAATTGTACTATATCAACAAACAAATAGGTACCTTTAATTAATTCTGGATTCATTCTGTTTCATGTAGATACCTACATAACAGTATTCGTTTTTACAAATATTTAGGTATTTACGTAGGTAGTAAAAACTAACCTGTTGTTTCTAACGACGACGGTAATAAGTTCGACTTTTGAACAAATAAGCTTCAAGCTGAAAAAATTAATAGTAAAAAACAATTTCAAAAACGAGCTTTTATTTAAAAGCTCTAAAAAGGAGAAAATAAACTTCAAATTCAACCAAACCCATCAATTTATTACATTATACAATTTATATGATATAAAAGCTTGTCGGGAGATTTATACCTGTGTAAATTTATTTTATGAAATAGGTACATACATTTCTTTTTAGAATTACTTGTGTTAAGATCAAGTTACATTTGTATTTTTGTATATTTATACTACAGGTAAATATCGCGACAAGCTTTTATGTCATATAATTGTATAATGTAATAAATTGATGAGTTTTGATTTAATTTAAACTATGTATTAATTTTTGTCAGCTTGAAGCTTCCTTGTGCCTAACGAAACACAGTTCCGGGTTTGATTTTGAACCTTTCCCTCTCCTAGACGGATTTCAAAGCAATGCTAGTGACGCCCATCTCGCCAAACTACACAAGTCATATAGTATGACACAGAAGACGTACTCAATAGATATAAGTATGCTTGTACAATTGCTCGAAGAAATAAAGCGTATGCATCCATATTTTAGCAAACAATCTAATATTAAAAAGCTGAAAGAAGGTTGGCAGAAACCCATGCAGTTTCAGGGTCCCTTAAAGAGTTCGCGTTTGTTAATAAAAATATGTTAAAAATATGACTAGTATGTTATTCCAATTAATTTCCAATTGCAAGTTGCAATAACAATACACAACAACAAAACACGGGTGACAGTTGACAGCCAAATGACACAAGATAGCATGACATTGCATTATAATGTTGCCAGGACATTCTCGAAAAACGTATGATTATTTACTGTGTTTTACGTATTATATGAAATAGGTACATAATTATTTTTAGTAATATGACAATATATCAGTATCAATAACGTGACTGATTTCCCTGTCATCTATCTTTGTTTTTAATGTAATCAAATACATTGTTGTTAATATTTGAATGAACAAACCAATTTTATAATTGTGTACTAAAATACAGAGTATGGCAAATTCATTAGCTTTGCACTGATTTTGTGTTTTGATATTGCTTTATATACTGCAGATATAAAACACAATATTTTTATTTTTCTGCTTGTGCCGGTTTATAAGAAACGAACTAATCGATTAAAAATAAACCATTGTATGTGCTTCATAAAATGTATATACTTTCTCTTACACGCACTCTATAATTAAAACGACCCTGGAACTGCCATTTTTCTTTGATATGGGTATTACAGATACGCATTAGTTTATATAATAGCCGACCAACTGAATCACCAGAAACTAGAACCAGAGTACTTGTTAGGACGAATCAAACGAGCCCAAACTCGATGGGGTTGAGTCATTTTATTACAGAGTTCTCATGGTGGCTCCATCATCAGATCAGCTTCATGTAATAATAATATTGCAGTGTTACGCGATTTGCATATGCATGTAAAATTTCAGCTCAATCAGAAACTGCAGTGGGTCAAGTTTAACTTGCAAGATTACAAGACAGACACCGGGACACGTGAAACTAAATAAAAGCGTTTAAAAAAATAGGTAAGTAGGTACTATTAGTGGTTTTACAATATTGATTAGGCAAATATTTATTTTAAACTACTGATTAAATTGTTGTTTTCTGTGGAATATTCAACTACAAAAACATTGTACATATCGCATTTCTTTAATTATTTCTCTTATCAGAATCCTCTAGACGGAATATAGAAATTAAATAGGTACATAGTTCAGATCTATTTAAATGACGAACTATTTTTATATGAGTAAAACTTTGAACTTTAAAAACATACGCACACTGCCAATAAATATAAATAGGTATTATGTGCAAAACGGGTCGATTTTTTTCTGCGATTTCTTTTCAAAATATAATGTAGATAATTTACACTTGTTTTATTTAATTAGGCTGATTACTATATAGGAGAATGAATAAAACTCATATTCTTTATTTTTTCAGATTTTTATTATATTTTATTATAATTGTTTTATTGTAGGTATAGTGTCGTTTCAGATATATTTTATTGATAAAATAGCTTTTCAATGTCGGTAATGTGTAGTAGGCGATTACGTACAATAACAACTAATAAAATTATGGTAAAAATAAAAAGTTTACAACGATCTCAGTAAGAGATCATTACAATCATGAAAGCTTACACTAACAGTGTTTAAAAAAAACAATAAAATTAGTAAAGAAAAGTAAACATTACCAAGTACTGGGTTATTAAATTGTGCATTAGCTAATATAGGTAAAACAATTAAACATAAGTCTAAACTTAAATTAAAAGCTGCTAAAATATTATACTTGTATTCAAAGGTTGTATACAACCTCCCGTTGCGGAGCACAAAATCATTTGGAAATACAAATATGAATTGTGTCATTTGCACTATTGATGTCAACTACATTTTCGCCCTTTGCGATCTATAAAATGAAATGGAGAAATTTGCTATCTGCCAATAAATATAAGTATTTACTGCCAGGTTGCAACAAAGTTAATTTCCATTGAACTTTGTCAGGGCGGCCACCCCGCCACGGCGCGGCGCGGCGGTCGCAGAGGTGATGCGAACTCTCTAAAATAATTTTCACTCAATAACAGTCAAACAAAATTGGACTAAACAACAAGGAATTTGTACTTTGGGAAATGTGATATACAGAGAATCGACTAGGTCCTCATCAAAATGAATATTAAATACTTAATAAACATCATATCCATAATATATAATATAAGCAATATAAAACGTAACATAATCGGAAATACTAGATAATATAATTCTGCTAAATAACTGAAATAATTCAGAATCATCGCCAGAATTGTAATGGATCATTTTAGATTAGTTGAAATTCGATTTGTAGAGACAAATGTGTGCCCGCAAGCCAATGAAACGGACTAGATACGGCTTCCGTGTCGATTTTAATTAATATCTTTAGAAAAGTGACCATTACAAAACTGACAACACAGAATTGTCTAACAATATAATCATTAAATCGAATAGAATTAAAAACTTCGCTAAGATTTTGTACCGAAAAATGTTATCTAGCGACGTATTAAAATGATATGCCTGCGAACAGCAACACTTTGGTTAAGATCACAAATGCAGGAATGCTGCCCGCTCCCTTATCGTAAACAAAAACAACGAAAATGTTCCCATCTTCATATACCCACTACACATTCTGCTATTGATCAGTGTTGGCCGCTTGTTCAGTGGTCTGAATGTTACCGATATCATATTAATAATAAATGTCACAACATCAAGCCGGTATAAAAAACACTAAGCCTACTAAAACTACTACCTGCGAAAACTCTTTTAAAGAGTAAACTTACCAACTAGATTCGTAAAGTAACACAAAGCCCGGTCGGGCTCAATATCAGGATCCGTATAAAATATAACATTGTTTTTTTGTCTCCTTAGTTTTATTACAATTTTCTGAAACAACCTTAATAACTACTCATGCTTTACCAACATTACAAAATAGACAATACAACGCTCACTGTCGTTATAAATTATAGCTTTCTCATTATAGGTATATTGTTACAAAATGGAACTTTAATCTTTATCATAATCAGAATTTTCTTAAACTATTCATTTGTGCCAATTCCTTACGCATCGATCCGTAATGTACAAAAATATACGTTAAAAATGTATCGAAGTTTATATAAATAATATCAACTTTAGTGTTATACATAGGTATTTATAGAAAATGTTAAAGCTACACTTACACGTATTACCAAGCACTTAATCGTTACTTAAAATTAAAAAATTGGCGTTTTCCATCTGAGCTCCTTGAATCACTCCATATACCTACACTTGTCGTTCACATTTCAGAACAATTGTAAAGAAACGAAAAGAGATCATTATTATAATAAACACTTATCGACACGACCATACTTAATACAAGTAGTCTTTGTGCAAATATTTAGTATCTGCACAGGAAATAAGAAAAATGCAAGTATACATACTAATTAATGTCATTCATTCATACGATAGTGTTAAGAAACTATTTCAGTGAATCGAGTAATGCTATTTAAAAATAATGTGTTGCATAAAATCATAAGCCTATTGGAAAGTAAGCATTGTAAACTGCAAGAACAGAATTTTTACTAAGCATTGATCAAAAAACGCATTAAGAAAAGACTTACAATACTAGATATACGACGACCTTAATTTTGATCGTCAAATGTTAAGATATAATCTGCAACTCTCCTCACACGATGTTAAACATAAAATATATGACTGCGTAAAAGTACTACTTAAAATTTGACGAACAAGGGGTCTTAAAAAGTATCTATTATCGCTGTGATACACGTACGAGCTCAAATCTCGTTTGTCTTAGAAAAACTACTACATCTACGATTTCAGTAAAAAACATATAATTACTTGATGCTTAATTTACGCATTATATATTATTTATAGAAAAATGTTACCACTAAATTATTCGTTATCGTTACGAAAGTACAAAGGTTTTAAGTTTATTACAAGTTATGACACTCATACCCTGATGCACCCCGCGCATTACGTCGTAAAAACTGTTAAATCTAATTGCCACGCAATAACTTAATAATATTATCTTTAACCAATTCGTAAGATTATCACCAATTTTAACATTCCTTACAAAAATTATACACCTCTTCATCCAAAACTATCTCACGAATCTTGTTATTTATATAAAACGTGCGTATGACTTTATTTTACGTTTCTCAAACTACCTCCAAATGCTCGTTCCAGTTCCAAATTCATAGATAATAGTAATATCACTATTCACTATACAACACTGACATCGCATTTATTATTGTTGAAATTTTTATATGAATTCTTATGCCTAGATATTCAGTCTATTACAGCCACCAGAAGAATGTTTATCATCGTTTATTAATGAATTCATTACAACAAATAAATAAATGCGACTGAGTGTGAGGTATTCCTATCTACACTAATTAATACGAAAGATTAATATGAACTCACTACTTTAGTGTAGAAAACATCGAGTATCAAAATATAATTAACATGTTTCGATTTGCATCTTTCACTAACCAATAACAGCCGTATACTAAAATCAGCCAATGCGTTTGAAAAATTTTGAGCTTCATGCATATAATGGACGCTGGGTATCATTTGGATACTGAATGTCATTCATAATAACACACCTTGGACCTTTTGGTCCTCTCACCAGCTGGTATCATCGGACCATTTAAACATTAACGACACAGTTAATAAAAACTACCAATGCGATGTTACAATGTGTATTTACCAATTATTATTGCGCAATAAAATATTTATAGTTAACTGTAGTTAGCACGCCGTGAAACTTAATTTAAGGTATACCTACTGATTTTTAAATTGTAATGAAATAATGGAATCGTTTACATTTTTAAACATGACGGATTTGTATATTTAGACAACCGGACAATCATGCGATGGCTATTCATCAAATTATTATTGTTATATTGTCATACTTGACGTTGAAACTATCGAAAAACGTCTAATGCGTGTTTCCAAATTCCATCACAAATGTTACATTGTAGATCAAAATGCTTACCAATAGCAAGATAGACAAGCCGGGACAATGCAGGCATAAGGTTGAGTGCATTTTTAATTCTACGTGCAATATCACTGGGAAGTTTTAAGATAATTTCACAATACCTAAACGCTACGCGAACGGAACGCCTATGACCAGAATATACACGATTCACTAACAAAACTCGCTTGGCACGAGGTTTAACATTAGCAATAATTTTAAGTAGTAAGGTGAAAATAATGACGATGACTTAAAACTTAATGTGTGTTCACAAACATACATCTCTTTCACGCGAATTTATCATTAAAGTAAAACTCTATGATCCTAAATTGTGAGAACTACCGTGGAAAAAATAGTTCAATAACCTATTAAAAGCGAGACGATATCTATAGATCATTGTATATTATGCAGATGATGATCTAGTGTGCTTCTACGTTGTAATCTAATTAGTATATTATGATAATATTAATGTGTTAAAGTAAACAAATTTAAAAAATTAGATAGTACAAGATATAGCTTCTATAATAAGTAACAATTTTTGCTCCTAAAATTTTTTAACGAAAAACAAAAAGTTCCATATAAATTAATAATAACGGTTATACTTCAGTTAGGTGAAACAATTGCGGTTTATAATATGATTTACACCAACTATTTCTTAAAGATTATCTAGTATGAGTTACTTTTAATATGTATTTGATTTATTTTATAAAATTTGCAAAAGTAACAAATTGTGTCTTTGTACTTTTAAGCAATTCACTAAATTACACCACATTAAATTCAATATGAATAAATTTAAACGTTGGTGTCTAAATAAATTGTTATTAATTACAAAATTTAACAGATAGGTGCAAATAAACTAAGAAAGTTGGCAACGTTTGTGTAGTTACATAATATATTAAAACTGAACAAGTAACTAAGTGATTAAAATATGAATAATCAAATATACTCTGATGATATTATAGTAATATTGTTAAATAATATAGGAAATAATCATTGGACTTCGATAATGTTCTCGACCTCTGACTGCTACTAACTATACAACCCTTTTAAGCGTTTGATTTAAACCATTAGGCATTTAATTTCAGGACGTTAGAGCCAAAACTATTAGAAAAAGAGAATCTAATTCTTGACAAACCTTAACATCATAGGGTCAAAGTCGAATTTATTTTTACCTAAAGGAATAATAATAACCTAAAATATCTATTATCCATGTATTGAAATTAATTTTCACATATTTTATATTAAATACGTATCATTCATTTCAGTACTGTATGTAATCATTTTTATTGTTTAGTTTCTTAAGAAAATGAATTATTACCTGATTGTTACGTTTTAAATACGCCTTTTAGTTACTAATGTATACTTTTAGTTTAAGATTGTTGAACATAATATGATTTTGTATTACAACGACAGTCATATATGAAGGTTAATTCCAAAGAGAAATTACGAGGATACCTACGTTTAACAGTAGCTCTACCATTTCGCAAACAGATTTTTTAAGTCACAGGTTATTAATAATAATTTATCTATAGAGGTACTTACGAAGATTTTCGATACTGAAACATAAATTATATAAGAATAAAATAAATATCCTATGTTGTAAAGAAGGAAATCGATATACTTTCGGATATTTATTATAAAACGAAAATATTTTGAATTTGTACGGGATAGAGGGATACCTTAAATGTGACATCGTAACGAGGTTTTTTATAATATCTACTTAGATGGCTCTGTAATTCACTATTAAACAATATGTTATCTTTATTTGTGTCGTTTTCACTAAAAGCACGGACCCCAATGACATTTCACTCATTATTTGTACATGGCCACCATCAGATGATCTGGTTCATTTTAATATTTTCCTAAATATACCAACAACAGCTCGTTTTAATTATTTTTGTCAAAATATTTTTATTGGATACACACAATAACATACATTTAGACAAATGTACATTAATTAAACTTTTAAATATAATTCTATATTAGAACGAGCAAACTTTGATAAAATTAAAATTGATTAACATATGAAACGTCATCGGTGTCCGGCGGTTTGTTTTAAAATAAGTAGGGATCTTTGATATTGTTGAAATTATGTACTATCGATTTACGGCTAAACTAGAAATATTCAATATCTCAACACTTTTCGATAAGCATCTGCGTGTAGATATACAGCATATTTACATCAAGTTATTGTTATTGATATAAATTTTCAATCTAAGAGTAACTTTAAGCGGAGGATAAAATATTCAAGAGGTACTACAACCACTCTAGGCGAGCTGGAAACTATGGATAATAACGAAAAGAAGCTCTGCTAATACTTATGTTATACTTTAAAAACTTGTACAAATTAATGTGCAATTTCATAAACTTTAGGTAAACTATTCGCACTGCATTAGGCCTTGCGTTGATAATACATACTATCTTTTACTAACTTTGGAAACGGAGGTATGATACTAATAGACGTCGGTAAGTAAAATTAGTAAAAGTTAGCGGTACATAGTTGGTCCAGCTTGCCGCCCACTCAAACCGTGCCTGACGATGAAGACGAATGAGGTGCAGTGATGCGGATGACGTGCATGGTGACGTGACATGTCGATGAGGCGGCTGGTGAAACCCTAGGGTACTACGAACTACGCAACAGACACGACAAGGATATCGTATTCAGTCAATAACGAACAGCGATTGTAGTTAGTAAAAAAGTTACAATTGGCAGTATCGAATTTTAGAAGAATGCAATATTTTTTTAACTATAAAAAGTGTCAAGTCTTCTTTAGAATTATTGCCTAACACGACGAGTTGCGTCGTTATCACGTTAGCCTACAGTTTGTGAACGAGCCGTACCGTACGCCTGTACTATCCGCACCACTTTTACTATTTTTATCACTAGAACACGCACTATAATAAGTTTTTATCACTTGTAATCACTTTGCGAGTAATAAGTATCAAATGTATAAAAACCTTACCTAAAATTTTAACGTTAAACAGTTACTGAGTAAATATGCACATCACTTATACGCTTAAATGTCCGAAGCGTTATCCACTTACAAATAAATAGACATTCATAATTATAAGAAAAATCCTTAATTTAATTATTACGAGTGAAGCCAAATAGGTATGTTAAGAAACAAAATAAAAAAACGCGTCAGCTTTCAACACGCGGAAAAAAACGAGTTCTCAGTGATAAGCGGATGTTATAAATTCTGTAAGTAAACTTAAGTATTTTCTTTTCTGATATGGCACGATTCCGAAACATTTTTGGGTATTTAATAACAATCGATTATTTATTAATAATAATCGATTACATTGCTCTTCTGATCACTGAGACAATAAATAATAACGAAACAAAAAACGTGTAATAACAACTCACAATACGTAATCCTATAATAGTAATATAATAATTATAATGTATAGACAAGCTAATCATATTATTGGTGACACAGCAATGACTTAAGATTAAAATTCCCTACCAATATTATTCTTTTAATAAGTGAAATAGTAAGTATTAGTAAATGAAAGAAATGATATTTGACAATAATAACCTAACATGGCATCTTCAAGAAGGTCCCTTAAAAGAATAAAGTGCCATTTGGTGGGAGGAAAATAAAAGATCGCAATAAACCTACGAAAATATCGTATAACACTTAAGTTAGTTTTAAAATTTTGCTAAAATAAAACATAACTAATAAACTAAATTGAACTAAACAACACACCACTCAAACGCCCCCATCAAATAGGGTCATTATTATCACTGAAATAGAAGGTAATCAATAATTTATAAAAGACTCACCGTCGCGTCGGCTCCTTCAGAAGGGTAGCTTTGCGACGTAATAATTTTTTGAACGACAAAAAATGCAATTTCTGGCCACTATTACCGCTAATCATTATTTCCGATAAAAACAACATCTAATCAACAAAGTGCAGAATAAAATTAAAATAAAATCAATAGTACGACCTAAACTGACACGTAAAATTATTTTTAATAATACCAAATCAATTTAACAAAAATTACTACTAGCGTCAACGAGACGCAAAGTTCGGATTACATCATAACACAAAACAGTCTGTTCACAATCGTCGCGCTTATACAGTTACGCGATCTGGTTCAAGTAGTCAATGAAGTCGTTGGAAAAGAGCTGAAGATGCGAGGGTTCCGCAAGGGGTGGGCGGCGGGGGGCGCCGCAGCCACCCAGCGGTAAAGTTGGTACCGGCCTCTCTGCGGGTTTCAATCTCAGCGCTGCTAAGTATCGCTCAGCTAACGACTCGCCTAAGCTCATTGCGAGTGTTTCTGGGCTGAGTCCCAACAGCGCCAGCGACTCCGTGATGCTAGCCAGCGTCGCAGGCAAATGGTACTTAGCAGGAGCCGGGTCCTCGGCCACGGCTGGCTGCAGTTCGGTGGCCCGCGACGCCATGCTAGTGTTGACAACGGGCCGCAGCGCGGGAGGAGAAGCACGACGTGGGGGCGAAGGCGCAAGGTTCCACGCATCCACGGGAGATGGGGGGGTGCCGGGGGAGAGCCCCGGCACCGCCAACTGTTATGGCCACTGTTGATACAGCGGGAAAGCCCTCTTCGTGAAACAGTATGACAAAGGCTTCACGAAATGAGTGTCGACGACGCGGCAGTGTGGGCACGGCGTCTGACGAGAGTAGTCCGAGTAGTTTAGTCGCTGTTGTGGGTACAGGATGGGCTTGTAGCAATTGGTACACTGTGGGAGAAAAGAACCAGTCACAATTTTGCTTTTTTTAATACTTACACGCAAGTAGAGATATAATAATAACCTTTGCACTTGTTTTCATTCGAGTACAATTTGAAATAGCTTTGGTGTTTACATTTGTAGTAGTACAGTTTTATTATATTTCGGAATTTGAAAGAAAAAGTTTTTCTGAGATGATAACGAATAATTTTGATTGGTTTTTCTTTGGAGATTTGTGTAGTACTAAGCACTTTTATGTGAGCATTTCCTTCACTCGGCTTGAGTTTGTCTTATAAGCTAAAAATAGCAAATGTTAAAAAATAGCGAAGTTATCAATCATGCCATCACAGCATTATTTCTGTATGTATTTTCCTGCAATGTTTATTTCTTCATTGTAAACCTTAAAATATGTAATTCTGCTTGAGTGGTTGATGAGCGAACTAACATATACAGCATAGTAACTGTTATTTTCTTCAGAAGAAAAAAATATTCCTTAACCTTAACTGGGCTCTTTATAACTTAAATAGTTCTATATTCAAAAATTTCAAAATGAGAGATATAAAGGTAATACAAGGTAAAACAATAGCTTTATAATTGTGACAGACCTTCAATCTCTCAGTGCAGCACGGTGTAGCCATAAAGATGTCATAGGAGTACATAGTTCCCAGAACGAGGGAAGATCCGTCCCATTTTTGCCCACAGAAACGGCAACGGATTGTACGTTCCAGATCACACCGCTCGAGGCATCCCATACACACGCAAGTCAGGAATTGCGTGCGCCCTTCCACTTTAACCTAAGAGCAAAAACATATCCATTTCTAAATCATGCACCATCATTTGAATATTCATGTGGTTAAAATATTTCCAAATAAATGCAGTTGTAATTTTTAAGTTTAACAGACCAATTTTTCTTTTACAAGTAAATCATTGAGTATTACGGATGTACACTGTACCTTGTATATACACATATGGGTTAATCAATTATTTTTAAACGACTTCAAAAAAATAAGAGGTTCCATGTTCGTCTGTATGTTTTTATGTATGTTCACCGATAACTTCGTCAATTGTAGATATATTTTGAATTTGTTTGAAAGGTTTTAAATTTCACCGGTATTGGAGTTTGGACTTCGAAGATACACCAAATAACGCGACCTGGTTATAGCTTTTATTTATATTGATGATTCTTTTGTATATCGTTGCGCTCCAGAATTAGACAGAAGTTAATTGTAGACCTGCTCAAGATATTTATTTATGCCAAAGTCACTCAAAACGAAGAAATAAAAAACCTTTCAAGAAATAAATTAAACGGCCTTCAAAAAAAAAACACCGAAAAGTACAAAATAACTATATTTTACCAATCAAAACTCAAGTACAATATAAATACCTTTATCAGTAAGATACACATACCTACATAGTCAAATTTGACAGTTATTGAAGTCGGTGCCAAATCAATGTGCAACAACAGAAAGTTCATTAGTTTGGTAGGCTTGACACCGACTTCAGTAACATTCTGACAAATTTAATTTTATTATATCTGTTTATCGTACTTATAGTTATTTTTATTGTACTTGAGTTTTGATTAGTAAAGGATAGTTATTTTGTACTTTTCAGTGTTTTTTGAAGGCGGTTTAATTTTTTTTCTTAAAATGTTTTGCACTGGTAGATTAATTTGGCAAAATTTTTGTTAGTTTATTTGGTGTCTTGTTAACGGAAAGGGAATAATAATAGTTCATATATTTTTAAATCCGTACTGAGAAACGTACTTTTATTAACAGGAACTATTATAAAATCGAAAAAACCTCAAAGAAATTTAAACTGGTTTCGTGGGACAACTGAAAGTGTTTTGTCTCCTGAACCACTACTAAAGCAGGGAAAAATATCGAAATATTGGTAGAAGTTAATTTTATACATAATGAGTTTAATGTATAATAGGATATGTATTATCTATAAGATAAATATAAAAGTTATCTATGAAATGAATACGTATCTGATATTTCTCGAATGATTTTTATTGGGAATTCAGGGTTAGTAGTGCGTAAATAATAATTGATCGACCCAAAATATAAAAGTTATGTATGAAATGAATACGTATCTGATAATTCCCGAATGATTTGTAGTTTGAAGTGAGTAAAAAAATAAAGATCGACCCATGTACAGTATCTATTGTGGAAGAATTTTATTTGTGAGCCCCCAAAAATAATTGATGTCCAGATTTAGTGAAAAACTTATTGTAAGTCTAACGCATTATAAAAGTAAAAAAACATAAATAACAAAGCCTGGCGTGGCTTTCTTTTAATATTGATTCTTAGCGATATTTGTAAACCTTTCACTTTTTTACTACTTGAACGTCAGAATTTGTGCACTGAATTATCTATACAAAAATGCAAGAATTTTAAGAAGTGCGATTTGAATACCATGACTAGTGTTCACTATCATCTGCTGAAATTATTTATATTAAATGATCAATTTTTTATTTCTTTTATAATATAATAGTGCGCCAGACAATACACACCAATCATCTGATCTCAAACTAGAGTATTTTCTGTGCTATGAGAACCAGACACATTTTAAAAAACAGAGAGAAAGTTCTGAAAAATAAAAAATATTTTTTTTAAATAATTTTTTTTAATATTTATTTTTCAATTTTGTCATATTCTTAATGTTTATTTTAATATAAATATATACTCCAGACAATCACACCAATTGTGTGACCACAAACTAAGAACTAGGCTTGTAATATGCGTATGACAATACGAATTGGGGGAGCTTTGTAACACTAAATCGAACCCAGAATCCAAGCTCGGAAGGCAGATGCATTATTATCGATTACTACCATGTCACAACAGGCCAGGAAGTTGCCCAAATTATAATTTAAAAATCATTTTTAATAAAATATGAAAAAATGAAAGATTAGTATTCTTCGACCTTTTATAATATTGACAACGTGTGACAAGGACAAATGGCTATAACGGGGTAAATAAAGTGGAGAAATAGTACTCGCAAAGGTACCGCATGGTAATTTTAACGTCAAACAAACATGCAAGTATCCAAGCTCGCATTCGTCTCCTAATTCGCTGAATAAACAACGCCAGTCGAGAAGTTCCTCCGTATGAGTTGCCAGCGAGGGACGTTTATGTTATTTTGGAGACTTAAATAAACTTTGTGGGATCTTATTTAACTTTCCAAACTCTGTGTAACAAACACCAGAGTTAAGAAAAGTTTCAGCTATCTTCCACTGAATAACGGTGTGCATTGTTCAAATACAGCACAAAAATACTTTCAAAATCTAAATCTACGTCATTGAAGTAATCCATGAAGTGACGTTTTTGATGAGGTTTCGCTTTATTCATTGGGGCGAAACTTCCATAATGCTTAGTACACTCTTAGGCATCTTAGACTTTCAAACAGGGGGGGGGGGGGGCTGGGTTCGATCCAGGTCAATAGAAAATCTAACATTCTCTGTTACAGTATGCTCTCTTGATTGTTGATTCGTTAAGTCAATATTATGTACTTACATACGTATAACATATAACTAAATCCAGTTAAAAAATGTTTTTGAATAAGTTTACTAACGATTCGGAAACGCACAAGAAACTCAGGTATCAGTTTTTCAACATCATTTCGGAATATGTAATACTAAAATACATAATTCAGAAAGCCAAAAAATTAATGTGTAGAAGGTAGACTACTTCTATGAAATCATTCATTTTATCGTATCATTTTCCAATCTGTGTAAGTTAAAAAGTTTAAATCTTTTATCTGTTAAGTGAGTCATATAAGGACCATATAAACTGAACACAATTAACCAAAAATAATCAACTTAATTTTTACAATTTACTTAAAGTTGCAAATAAGAAGTTTATCGCAGTGACCCTCTTTAGAAACAGATTTATACTTTTTGTAGTGTAGTGTGTGTAGACGTACTTTGAAAGATGAATACGAAGGGCATATAATCGCATCGATCTCTTAAAGACGATATCTCAGAGCTCTATCCATAGTACGATAACAGAATAGTATTATGTAACACAGCTAGTGGTCTACGAGTGCTCAGTTAGTGTAATGTCTGGAGTACTTAACATTGACTTACAATACGTACCTCAACAGCGCTGCTTGTGTGCTGACGCGGACTAAGGAAGAAAGTTCCGTCGACTAAAGGATATCGGTCGAAAACATCCAATGTTTCTTCGCATAGTGCGCAGGATACGCGCGGTTTGTGCTGGCCGGCGAGCGTCGACAATATGAATAGCCGTGTGTCGTCATTTCCATGGTTACCTTCGTCTTCGATCTAGAACAGAATCAAGACGAAAATAAGAACAAGTCAAGGATATCGTAATTTATATATTATCAATATTATATTTTCTACGAGGCGTTTTTACCCTCAAAATTCTAAACGCAAAAAAATGCATTTTTGTATGTGGTAATGCATTTTTGTATGTGGTAATTCATTTAGGCATAGAGAAAATAAAGGGCAAATCGGCCCCATTCGTCTCCAATACACACGTTATTGTAAAACAACGTTCGCAATTTCAATATTTAATATCCCCACATTTACATATTACGATTAATGCATCCACCCACGACACTCACCGCAGCAACTCTCCCTTCGTAATAACGCAAGTAAATGACTGCATAAAGTTGAATAATGAAAGGCTGAAAGGCAATTACGCTGAATTCGGAGTCGAAGTCAAACAAAGGCTCGCGAGCGCCGCAGAGATCGATTTTGAGTACAATTCGTTCACGTACGAGCAATTTACGAGAGCGAATAATAATGAAAGTTTAACGAGTTACTCCTGCAACGTAGGCGACGCTATACAACTTTATTATAAATTGTCCACATACATAATATTATTATAATCAAACATATTTTCCCTTTATACTTTGACTCAAATGAATTATCGTTTTGTACGCAGCAAGCTTATTAGGCTTTGTTCTCCATTTGGAAAAAGTAGCAGGTCTATTGTTAGTTGCGGTTCTTGGTTCAATTGCTATGTTAATATTGTAGTTGATTGGCCAGCGATGGAATAGAATGCAAGACGCATCATCTGCAAGGAACTTACGCATTCCACTGAGCATGTATCGATGTTAAACATTCCTATTATTCTATTATTAGATTGGTGTCGTGACACTAGGAACACATAAAACCCAGCGGGTGCATTGACCTACGCAAACCCAGTCTGATTTGCACAGAAGTACAGTGTGGTACAGTTTGCCAAGAGACGAGCGGGCGGGGGCGGACCATCCGGCATAGTAAACGCTACCGTGCTATCTTACTTCCCAACTAGCGCGACGTCGCTCGTTGTCTATTCCGGTTGACAGAAATATTTGCTATGTAACTAACGTCCGGGGGCGCGTTAGCATGCTAGTGAAATTGTAAATTGCAAACGTTGAAACACCTGTCCGTAACGTCGGAGATGATAAATAACCAACAGCGACTACGTTCTGCGCGGGACGCACGTGATTGATTCATCGCAGCGAACAGCTGAACACGACACATGGTATGCGTAGGATATGCCAATTTATTCATGATTGATCACTGATAACATAATTGCAATTCGTAACAAAAGTAATAAGCATCCTAAAAATAGGTATTGACAAATAACGAAATATCTGTAAACAGTTAAGTTATATCTGAAAAGAGTTAATTGAACTGGTGTAAAATTAAAAACAATTAAGTTGTTGAATGTTGCACTATCGAAAGTTTAGTGAGATTGCACGGCTCGAGCGTCGAACCCGGAGCGGTGGACTGCTGCAAACTTGCACAATTTACTTTTGTACTGCAAGATTGATGAGAACTCCGACGCAGACTATTTATTTACTCAATCCGATCACGCTTTGTCTCGCAATCGTCGCCTTTTACAGTTGTCTGCGATGACTCGGCGAGGCAGTAAACCATCACATAAAACTTTCTGACGACCTTAGGTAAGTACCGCCAATATTACATGGCCGCCCTGACTATGTAATCGCCTTTGCAGATATGGAAATAGAGTAGAAGGCGATTCGGCTCGGTCTGGCTTCACTTAACACGAATACACTAGGCTATTTGACTAGATTAGACTACCGCAGCTTCCTCTAATTACGTCGGCTAAATTTACATAGTGTGGAGGAACTTAGAACATGGTTGTGATCACGTTGATACAAATTCGTCGATACCTAACTTCCGCGTAAGTTAGTTTCAGAAAGCTTTCAAAAGTTTAATTAAAATAAATCAAATACTAAACGAAACAATATTGGAGTGAAGTGTAAATCTGGCGTTCACGAACTTTAATCGTGGCTTCACGTTTGTTCGGATGTTCAAACAGGTTTGCGACAAAAGCGAGAAGAGCTTGTCTGAACGAGGAGACGAGAGGAATAAAGAGTGCTCAAAAGCCGTTGTTAGCACTCGAAGCCCTGCAAAATGTACACACATTAAAACTTTCGAAATTCAAGGTGACGTAATAATTAAAGAGTTGCATGTGTTGCACTCTAAAAGAGCACTCTGCTAACGTGCTCTTTTAACGCATGCCATCTCTAGAATTACTGAAAGTGAAAACAAATAATTTGTTATTTTAGTTTTATTTTACGTAATAATATACGAGTACGAATTATGTTCTTCTCGTCAGTCAGAGCAATATCTTCTCTCTTTTGTTTATGTTTTCTCTTATGTAAAGCTTCAATAAACAACTGGAAGTTACTCGCTTTACATTGTCAACGTCGTTTCTCATTGTTCCTCAGTATTTGGTGAGCAAAATGTTTGTAAACGAGCTTTTAATATAAAACAGCAGACATTGCCAACGTAAAGGTTCAGTAACGACGATAAATCTGGATTGTGCCCAGGGGTGGCTTATTTTTAATTAGCTAAATGAAACTTTTCCTATTATATTCCGCCGTCGTCGGCACTCGGCGCAGTAAGTAGCTACAGATAAAAATTAAATACAAAGAGTGGAACTGAGGAGAGAGCCGCTCGAGTTAAAAGCGAAAAACCTCGCCACAGATCCAATTAGCCGCGTCAAGACATCCGACAGATCTTGATACTGTTACAATTCCACATCTATAAATAATTATTAGTCTTATTGAATAGTTATTTCTCTGGTGAAACAAATACTAAATTTGATATATCGATGTAGACGGTGAAATATTGGATGTTATTTATATATGTAAGGTTTGATATGCCGCAATATGAACAGCGATTTTTCAGCGTGCCATCTCAAACAATAAGTCTGCGAGTGGTATTTGTGGAGCTCGATACATTTATCCTGACGGTTGCGTTACGTTCCGCCTCATGTTTGCCATTGTCTGAGGGCTTCACGTGAATACTTTTGCTTTTGAAATTGGAAAACACATTTTGTTATAACGGTATTGTTTTGGCAGTCTTCCTCAAGGGATGTCATTAGTCTATTGCACGATTGTAATGTTTCTTTAGTCTATTACACGACGTTCTTGTACAGCATTCATATATTTATAATTTTAGTTCTAAAGAGATTTAGGAAATTCATTAAGTCGATGAAAATATATAAACAAATCTCGTCTGAAAGAACAATAGTCAATTCCTGCAACTTTTTATGAAAATTATGAGTTTATATCATCACAGCCATTACACTCGATAGTAAAACCTGTCTGCGTCTCATCTGTATTCGACTGTCAAAGAACCTGGCGGTTTATGTGAATCTCGAGCATTTATTAAGCGTGCAACATTGTAAATGTCGATATTACCCGCGAGCTTAAGGAATTTATGAAGTGAACAATTTGTTAATTTTCACAAAGAAAGAGGAGAATATCTTTAAACAGGTATATGGTAATCAGCCTGTTAAGAGAATACTTAGCGTGTCTTTTCTCATATAATGACGCTTGTTATTTACGGAATCTGTACCTGTTACCTTCCAATACGAATACACGCGGTGTGAAGGTTTCGCAAAAATTTGAATACTTCTGCGCGTGAATTAGTCTCACGTCGAAAAATTCCGTATCGCATGAAGACGTAGGTCACATGACGATATGAAATGTTAAAGGGGTCTTAATATTTTGTTGTAACAAAAAACATAAGATAGTTTCCACCTCAAATCGTATCTAAGATGAAACTATGCAAATGTCGTTATTATTTTACTGCCCTCCGTCTCGGAGAGAATATGAAGTGCCGATGAGTCCATCGTGCCTTACAATGAAAATAAAGTAAAATTTAAATTTAGATTGAAATGGGTGTTAAAAATGCTTCGATGTAAACTAACTGGGTGTGCGGGTGCTTTGACGCGGTTTTGATGAGATTCCCTGTGAGGTACCAGTCAAGTCAAAACGACATCTTTATTAAAGATATTGACTGAGAATTCGACTCTGTTTTTACTGTATAAAGACGAAATAAATATGTCAAAACGATGTAATAATAAATGTTTCGAACAAGTAATTTTCATGAGTGATGTAGCAATAGGAAGTGGCGGTTTTATGAAAGAATTCGTGGCTTAATGGCGTTATTTAAACTTGTGATTTGCCGCAGACGAGACGGACTACAGTCAGTACATGGAAAACTACTTATCCTAACTTCGTTTTATCGTTAGTGGTATTGTTATGTCTGTTACTACCCATTCAAACGAATCATTAGTACGACGTAGGTAATACACTCCTACGTGTTTTATGATGTTTACTGTTATAAAACACAGGATTTCGCTCTAATTATACGACGGATTGTTCATAATATTTCTTCGTAGTCCTTTTACATGTCCTTTTCTAATTTTATTAACAATGATAATAATTACAAATATCAAAAAAATCCGATTGTATAAGTCATAAAAGTCTCGAAAATTTTGAAATTCGATAGTTCTATTTTGTTCTCGAAAATGAAATAAAAATTTTTGAAATATCGAGATTGTGGCAAGGATTAAGAAGTTGGAACTTGAAAAAAGTCTACTTGATATTTTAAACAACAAATAAAATTATCGAACCCTTAAACTCCGTGGTTAATGTAGACTTTGTAGACAGTATGCAATATTAGGACTGAGGAGTTAGGACTTTTTTAAGAATAGGATTATGAGAGACATTGCTACGCAAATAAATAACATTAAATCAAAATGAGCTAACAATTCAATCTCGTATTTTACGTAGGCATTATTTCTGCAGCATCAGAATTGTAGTGTCAAAGTTTAAAATATTCAATGTATTATCGAAGAATATTAAATGTAATATCGAAGAATAAGAAATGTATAGTCTATAGCCTGACCCTTCTGGAATAAAGAACAATCCAAAAATACCCTGCAGTTTAAAATCCTACAGGTCACAAAAAAAACGGACACACATACATACACATAATACACCCGAAAAACATTAACCTCCTTCTTAGACAATAACAAATAAAAAAACAAATCTAGACAATAAATCGGTGGTCATGCTAATGAGAAATGAAGTTGTTATGTTAATTTATTATGTCAAAATCAACAGACGTCTAAAAATGCAAGATAATTAGCTAAACGCAAATACAATTAATAAACCAACTCTAATATTCATTGTTTCTAAAATGAATGTTGTTAGTATTGTGGTGGAATGACTGTATCACTATCGAGATGATATGTATAATATTACAAATACAATGTTTATCGTTTGTTTCCGGTAGAAATATGATATTGACATACTTCAAAGACTGGTCATATTATACGTAAATTTCTTTAAACGGAAGATGAGATAGATATATGAGATATTTATATGTTACGAGTAACAAGCTCATATTCGTTTATTGCGGGTGGTGCTACCTTATGTGGGGTCTGTCCGTAACGCTACCACTATCTTACTTGTTAATTCTGCTGCCTAACAGTAGGGCTTCCGCGTTCCGCGGGGTTATTACCTAAAAATTTGCAGATAGCGACAGCCACGCAATCACTGCGCGACAGGTGACTAATTGCAATAAAAAATTGGTATCATGTATGACGATTGCGTATCTATTATTCTAAGACCGTAAAATGCACTTTTCGCGGTAGATTTAGCGCCACTATACAAATTATATTACACAAATTCTCGTTTTGACAGCAGATGTCGCGCGATATGGGCTGTCGTATCTTAACTGCAAGTTACGTAATAATCATGCTGGTGTGGAGGGTAAGCCAGACGTAAAATTTCTTACACAAGAGGCACAACATCAATACAATATGAAGTACACACATACGCTGTATCTCTAACGGGGTAGTCAGAGAGAGCGCCAAGCGTCGCGGTCTTTTTCGTTCACTCAAATCTATTTCACATTTTCGCCTACGCATGGAGTGCTTTTGACATTTCCGTCAGATAATACTCTGGCTACTTGAAATTCGTAAGTCAGCCTTGGTCTTCCTAGGCTTCTGTTACCACTCGCTTTCGTTCTGTACATTTTCTTCGTCATTCTTTCGTCGCTCATTCTTTCCATATGCCTAAACCATCTAAGCATTCCTTTCTTCATTTTTACAATAACACTGTCATGCAATCCTGTCATACTGCGTATCTCTATTGCTTCTTGTCCGCATGACCGCACATATTTCTAAGAGATCGCCTTTGCGAGAGATCGTATTCTAGTGCTTCTATAAACTTCCCGTGGTAAGAAATAAAAAATCTCAGTCAACAAGTTTTTTATATTTTGGTATGACCACTATTTTTAAGACCATCTAAGCTTTCGCTAAAAAGATGTGTAAGGAACTTCGTAGTATGTTTATTGTAATAAACCATGAATAGGCCAATAGGCATACATCAAACGCAGCTCATTCATTTCAACAAACATTAAACAAGAATTTGCTTGCGTCCATCAATGTTTATTTTGTTCTCGTCAATAGATAGTCTATGGAAAATTTATTTCCAAATTATTATTAGTATTTTCCAAAACAAACTAAAAATTTGAATTACGAACTAGTTTCGCTGTTTTGGATAGAAGTTCGATACAGGGTATATTATGTACGCAAATGTTTAAAATTGATTGGTTCAGTAGATTTAGGGTAAATTTTGGATAAAAAAAGAACAAATAGACGTTTCCTTTTTATAATAATTAAGTAGTCTGTTTAATTTTATAAAATAAATGGTTCTAAAAGATAAACCTGTATGAATTTCAACGAACTGTAGGTAGTTATATTAAAAAACGCATAATAAACGTTTTCAATATAAATATTTGCAAGGCAAAAATTGTAAACTCGTCAAATGTTTAAAAACATGAAACTAGTATTGTCCCACAGAACAAGATTATGCAAGTACGTAACTTATGTTACAATTATTTCATTAATTAATTACAAGAATGTTTGAATGTAAGCAATTTGAAGTAGCTTTTCTTTTATGTGACAGTGGAAACTAATATCATAAAATTTTATATTGTCTATAATACTAATAATAATACCAATCAAGTTACGACGTTACTGTACACAGATTATACGCTTAACAGAGTTAAAGAGTACATCTACTTCAGTCAAGAGAAGAATGGACAGTGTAAAGAAAGTCCGACGTGCTTAAAGGGGATATACATATACCTATGGGTCTGAAGCGTAGATCCTTTCGGCAATGTGTCATCTCCATCATGGTATGTGGAACTAAGACTTGGACACTCATGCAACAGGTCATCCGTAAGCTGCAGGTCACCTAAAGAGGGATGGAGCGAGGGATGGCTATCTTAGGTATGTACATATCTTTTTAACAGACTCCAGAACATGGAAAGACAGAGTAATATCTCGACGGAAGCGGACATAAGCCGCGCGAACAATAGTTGATGAAATTCCGATGAGAATACTAAGGAACCCGGCCCATAAGCGTGGGCAGGTATCGTAATTGGCGAAAGAGAATATAACGGAAGGTGTTGAATGAGAAAGGCCCTAGATCGAATGGAATGCGTGCATTGCTAGGGGCCTACACTCAGCATTGGGTGGCAATAGGCTGAAGAAGAAACAGCAGATAATTTTATATCAGCTTAATATAAAAAAGAACACATAAAACGGTATTTTATCAAAGACAAAAAAAGTTTATTTCTTGCGTCGCATTCTTTAAAAATGAAGCTGAAAATTAACCGGTTTATGGGTATATAATAAATATGACACTACATACATCACACACACACACAGCACAGATCCTAGAAACCGGCCAAAGCAAAATTGTAAGGAACTTTATTATGCAGGCTTCGGGCTAGACGAGTTATCAGTCCTATCGACACCGCGGCACCGGTTACTATCGAGTTCCGCTTTACTGTTTGTAATGTCTGGTTTACACGTTATTAATTGGTAAGTAGTAAATCAACTTTTCCACGTGTAAACAACTACAGACCCCATTCTATTCCATTTGCAGACTAAAAAACCAAAACGGCAACTTGCCGACTTGTTAGTTACCAAGCGTTTGCACGCGGTTTAGTGGACTCGTTACTTACCAACTTACCAATTTATAAGGCAAATATATGTAAAAAATCAACAGAATTATTTCAGATTTTATTCATATCCAATTAAAAATTCATAGGTTCCACAATAATTTCAATGCTTTTAACTATTGTTCATATTTTTTAACTTAAATCATATTTAAACCACGGATAAGTCGTTAGGATGATAACAGGAATTATATTGGAAAATATTAAACAAGAAGTTCATCACGAAGAACAACAAGAAGTTTTCATAGTACGAATTATTATTTTAATTGTTTTATTTTTTTTATGACTTACAATTAATAAGTTTATAGTATTATTGTATTTTTTTACTTAGTATATTATTACACACATTTTATCGAAGTGGATTACATTTTTTATATCGATTCATATCATTTTATTGTTATAAAGAATAAAGTACATTTGAATGAAAGTGTAAGAGCCTTAACGTTTTGTCAGCCCGAAAGGAAAATGGTGTAAAAATAGACCAATATGTTCTATTCTAGTTCTTATAGAATTGACACCTCTACATTATGATTAAAGAATATGTTTGGTTATTTAGTTTCGACATTAAAGTTTACGTATTAGTTTGTTGGACATTGATTCTAGCGTAGGGACTGGCGAGCCACGTGCGACAGCTGAGTCAACAAGAAACAAGGTATGGCTATCGCGTACGGCATATGTTAAAAAATACACCTAAAACCATAGCTACAATAAACATTGTAACACTGGGTTCCTTGATTCTTATCTCCAGCGAAATGACCCCAACGATCCGACCAAAACAGACTTATCGCAACAGTTATCGAATCGTGTCCGTCTGTAATAGGTATATAAGTTTATACATACTCGTATATAGCTCAAAATGTTATTGAATGTTTAAAATTAATATTATACCTAACAATTTTAATCTATGGAAACATGCCTACTCATATTGAGAAAATGCCTGAAAATATCAACACATAATAAATACCTACAATTACAAATGGGGATATTATCCTCCTTTATAAAAATTGCAATTCTAAAAATTGTCTAGAAGAAATTGTTTTACAGTAATAAAACCGGTTTTTGTACTTTCCTTACGAATTACTGAAACACTTGATTTAATAGTGTTATTGAAATACTTTCTTTTTTTTAATTTCTGTATTTTTAACCCCTTACGCAAAAGAAGGGGTGTTATAAGTTTGACGTGTCAGAGTGTCCGTCTGTGGCATCGTAGCTCCTAAACGAATGGACTGATTATGATGCGGTTTTTTCCGTTTGAAAGCAGGTTTTCTAGCGGTGGTTCTTAGATATGTTTTATCAAAATCGGTTCAGCCGTTTGAAGAATATCAGCTCTCTTTAAGTTTTTAAAGGAACGCGAGCATCTTCTATTAGTCTAATCGATGCGAAATTTAGTGTAGGTACTGTGACTTCAATAATATCACAATAACATAACCTTGACCAGATGCTGCAGCATCATCTGAAGTCAGCAGGATATACAACTCCTTGCCACTTACAGTAGAGGTATCATGTTTAGATTCATTGAAATGGTCTCTATGTAGAGTTATAAATAGATAGATGGTGATCAGGGTCTGATGATGGATCAGACAACCATTGTCAAAATACTCAGATTTCGGCGAGGCACGATCTCGTGTCGCAATTTCGTGTATTGTTCCGGAAAGTATTTGCGTGAATGTGGGGATAGCGTAGATCGTAGTGTTTAAAAAGCATGAAATAGAACTTAAATTAAAAATTTAAAAAACCCCAGACTCGAAAAAACCTCCAAAAAAATAATATGTACATAACCCTTTAAATTTGTGATAAGTATCAATATAAATAGTAGTAGTAATACATCCAAGCGTCGTCACGTCGGTGGATCGCTAAGTAAATAAAGTAATAAAAATAGAATACCTACAACTAAAATGATAAAGTATGTATGAATATAAATACAAGTAAACTTTTTCAACAGAATTAGTTTCATAAAATTACAATATTTGTATTGTAATTGTGCTAAGAAAATTTCCGACAGATGTTTAGTAAATTTCGACAAACGTTTTGTAATTTTCTCAAATTAAGTTTGAATAAATCGTGTAGTAAATTTACAAAACTGAATTTTATTACTACTTTATTGTTGTGCGTAAAAACTTCCGTTTTTTTTTGTAAAATTACTACAGAAATGTTTCACAGTGTACACCAAAATTAGGTGCAAAACATTATATTCTGATAAACAGATATGGGTGTCATAAGAGGTCAAAACAAATATAAATATATACTTACATATATAAAAGTCAACAATTACTCAGCTGTTTTTATGTAACATTTCATTTAATTCAATGATTATTGTCTCTCAAAATATCAACAAACAAACATGTCTCGTACAAACAGTTGAAAGAAATTATTCTACTGATTGAACTGATTGATTGATTGGATTAAAGCACATTGCATAGAATAAAAGTATAAGAGTTAAAACAATACTGGTTTTACGGGTGGTATTCTCTACTACTTAATTTAGAAAAATAATAAAGTGATTAATAAATACGCTCAAATCATTATTAGCCTGAATTGATGTAAAGACTTTCTATTATATAACGATATATTTGTACCCTTATTTGACATTAGTATCCCTTTGCTATATATGATCTGATCTTATTACAAAATGCACTAAATTACGAAAATAATTAAAAACAAGTGACCTCTATTATCTATAATGGGTATCTAAATACGATTAAAGATTCGATTACACATCCGTTAATTATAAATATTAGAACAGTTGGTATAAACTCGCATATAAAATTGTACTTGTATGAAATTAGCTCTTGCTACCTATTAAACAAGAACCAGCTTCATACTAAATCAAATCATTCAAAATTTTCATCTATTAAGGCGACGCATTGGAAATTTTGACGGTAGGGATCTCCATTTTTCCAAGTGACTACAAAACATATGAAAGTGATATTGGTAGCCTGATTCTTCATTTCATTGACTTCATTTTGCCAGTTGCGATACACGATTGGTTAACTTTTGTAACAGAAAGAAAATATCAAAGGTACCTCTTTTAAAACAGAGATTTAGATTTTTCGGAGTGACCGATTTGTTTCTAAATTTTATTTCATTGACTTCATTTTGCCAGTTGCGATACACGATTGGTTAACTTTTGTAACAGAAAGAAAATATCAAAGATACCTCTTTTAAAACAGAGATTTAGATTTTTCGGAGTGATCGATTTGTTTCTAAATTTTATGTATAGTTTAATCTAATCGCACTCTTCAAAATGATGTTTTAAAATTAATCGTATTTTTTAAAATAAACGAAAATAACAGTTTTTTCATATTTAGCGTAAGTTTCCATAGAGCAGAAGGTCTTGTTTTAGATTGAATTATTGTTTATCACTGCGTAGCCTTAAATTATCTAAATAAATAATTAGGCCTTAAATAACTAGATTGATCCTAGGTACCTAGGTATTTTTTATTTTTTAACTTTTAATACATTGTCTACATTATTATTATATTATTTTTCAATAAAACCGTTTAACTTAAAAGATTTTCTTTACTTATTTTATTTTCAAGTTTTTAGTTTTTATTCCGTTACTTAATATTTCTCATTTTATTTAGTGTATAGACTGTCTAAACTCTATGATCCGCCATGCACTGTGTTCCACTTGTAAAGCCCTTTCATTTAATACCCATTACTCATATTAAAGGGACTGAAACAAATATGAAATCAGAAATTTTGAACCGGCGGCCATCTTAGTTTTGCAATTTATCATGATGGATACATCTGTATTCTACTGTATTCTACTAATCAAGCCCTTTTATTTGATACCCATATTGATGGGTTGTGAAAAATTATGTAATCCGCCATTTTGTGGCAGTGGTCATCTTGGATTTACAATGATACTGAATATATTCAAATGTATTGTCATCAGAAGTAAGGTGTGTACCAAATATGACCAAATATCAGATCAATCTGTCAACAGGAAGGGGGTAAAATTTCAATTACTATATTTGACCCAAAAAACAACAAGAACAACAAACAAGGCAAGCTAAATAAAACCGTTTAAAAACAGTTAATCGGCTATCTTATTTCTCAAAAAATAAAAATCACTTCTTTGTTATATTAATTATATAAAACGGTACAACGATCACAACATAACGTCTATTAATAGGCTCTGTTATTAAAACGTCTGAAATAATTATAGTAATAAATTCTGCTTCACATAAGCTATCTATCGTATTTGTAAGAATAAATTAAACTGATACGACGGAAATTACGCAGTTTTACTTACAATATAATAAAATATTTATCGAAAGTAAACATTGTATTTTTGTCGGAGGAGAAAAGGTGAGAGTAACTAGGTAATGCATAACATAAGCACGTTATCATTTCTGGAATGTTAAGCAGTTTTTTGAAGAAAAACAAAATTTCGATAACATTATCAGTTGGCTTCGTGATACGGGTATAAACCAACCATTCGCTACTCAGCGATAACCCTGCACTTAGAGTGTCACCTCGGGGCAAAATTTATCGATGTTTTGCAAAGTTGCCAATAACAGCTCCGTAAGTGGTTATCGGTGGTACGAGAACAAGGGTGACAATAATGTATGATAAAGTGAAAATTAATAAATAACTCAGCAAAACTGTAGAATTGCAAGATAATATTGATAGTTGTTAGGCGTCTAATAAGCAAGATAGAAGAAATATAAGTTCAATAAACATTGCATGCACAATACACAAACAACACAGATAAAGAGATAAGCAACTATTGATTTCACTTGCTATAAATAATAGCCACATATTGCAAAAAAATAAAACTACACAAGTTCTCGCCTAAGACATGTAATATACTTCATACATATGTAAATGGATACTACCTACTATTGGTTAAAAATACTCCGACTTAACATTATGTAACACAGATCACACAAGTCTGCCTAATATTTCTAAATTAACATGACAGGAGCTCTGCCTGTCTCAGACATAACAACTCAAGCTGTCGAGGTGTGGGCACTCAAGAAGCACGCCACTTGATTATTTACCGTAGCTTCAAAAAGTGTGATTTTATTTACTTAATTCCTTTTTTCGACGAAAATAAGAGTCAAGGTTCTGGCGTCTCGACTGTAAATACTACGTATTTTTATTGTAATTTATAGCAGTCATTCAATTCATTAATTAATAATCACTACTTACGAGATAACGGTATAATCCATCAGAATTTCCAATAATAAGATCATAAAATTATGCAATAAATTGTACGTTATAGATATGAATTACCTAAGTCTATCGTCTCGTATTTTCATCGTATCGTAAGCGTAGTGTTGGTGGTCGTCCGTTACGTTAAACGCATTTGCATCTTGATGGCGATGCGCACTGGTGCTGCAGGCTGTTGCGAGAGCCATTACAGGTTCGTGGCTAGATGTGATGAATTCCCAATAGCGATGTGCGTAATTACTACAGTTTATGAAATGTGGCAATATGGAATAGGCATGTATGATGTACAGTCCGTTCAAATACTATGTGTTAAAAAGGAAAATAATCTTTTTGAATATTTTTAGATAAAACAGATTGTTATAAAATAAAATATTGAATAATGTCTTTAGGGTAAGTAATTAATATCGCTGTACAATAACATCTTGTTTATAATTATTTGAAACAATAAATCTCATTTACCTTTTTGGCGAATTGGGTTAAAAGAAGTTTAAGACTATTTTTATTTTCGAGTTACATGAGCTGAAAACAGTAGGAGCGCCCAAAAATTTAAGCACTGGTTTTGTACAAAGTTTGTTGTGTATCTTGAAAAAACAAAAATGCAAACGAAAATATGTAATTAGCAAATTTTTCTTTAGTCTTAAAACTTGTGAAGCTATAATTTGAATTCTGTTGCACTGAAATCGAAGTGAGTAAAAAATCTAACATTGAGATTGAGAGAGCAAAACTAACATTGAGATTGGAAACTACTATCGTTGTGGACTGATTCTGTTGTTAAAAGAATTCATTTGAAAATACATACATAACTGCCGACAGATCATATTCTATGTAAAGTTCACATATTGTACTGGGTACGCTGTTAAAATGTACTCCTTATTGCATTCGCTAAATTTAAAAGACATTTAAAAATAAAATAGTTGTGTTATAAAAAATCTGTCGCTTAAGTTTGCGGTAAATATTAAAATTGTAAATTATATTGTTTTTACACGCTATCCTTATACATACATAATTGTTTACTTATCAATATTATTTGCAACAGGATATAGAACCGCGTAAATTAGTATGTTTTCCTCTACATATTTTGGCGACGTAATTGTAATACTATATCGGTCATTCCTTATTGTTATTATACTACTAGTTTTCCCAAATTTACACCAAGAATTTATAGCAAACAAAACAATTATATTATTGTACACTTTTACTTTATTTCTGAATAAACTATGAATTACAAAAATTCAGACGTACCGATTACGAATGCAGTACCTTGTTGAAAGATTGGTCGCAGTTGACAATATTTACATTCCCAGTTAGATTATTCTATTCTTAGCATAAGATAAAATCTCTTGTTATGTAGGTACCGCAGAAGTCGAACAACAATTTAAAAAAAGTTTCTTACGTGTTATCGTGTGAAAACCGATCAGAGAATATTAATCGTACTATCACTTGAGATAGTTTTACTCGTGTTGAGATTACAGTACCACTGAACAGCAGCAGATAGCAGGTGAAAGCTAATGATATTTACGAACGAAAGTATAAGAGTAGAATTCCTAAAACCTACAAATCGTTTCATAAAAAGAAGTAAAAAGAAAAGGAATAACAATGTATTTAAAACGCAATATTTACAAATAGTATTGAATGCGAGATTGACTTTTGTATAATTAATTTACATCGATACCTCCATTAGAAGCGCCCACGCATCGCCTACAATAAAACACAAGCAGATTTATTTAAATCGTTCATTGAAACTTTGTTATGATAAAATCAAACAATAAATACTAGCTGTCGACCTACTATTTAAGCAGTCTAGAAAATATTCGTGACGACGACAAAAATACAAGAGTCCGTTAAGTATGAGTCTTTTTATCATGTATTCTAGTAGATCGAGTGTTGGCAAACATACGATAGGGTATATATGAATGCGATAATGTGAGTTAGAGCGAGTTCCACCATATGCAGTTAAAATGAGTAAATTTTTGCTACATTAGTATTTATGAAATAGGTTGAAAAATTGATAAAATTACCAAAAACCAATGGAAAAACGTGCTACAATATAAGACATATGTATAACATAAACGTAAGTTTATATACTTATATGTACGAACTACGAAGTACGTAAGGAGATTTTGAAATATAAAATCGCAAATCGCTTATTTTTTGAATACTATTAATGTCATATTATTACAAACTCGTTGGTGACTCATTAACATAACGTTTGTGAAAAGAAAATTTTCTTGACGCTAATAAAATTGCTGGCAGTACTACCACAGTACAAGGTACTACTACTTATTATTAGTCAAATAACGTTAATAAACAAGAATGAAAAAATAGAACGTAACAGTAGTTAAATACCTAACCAAACACTAAGTAGTAATTGGAGAATTATAATAAAATTTTCTAACATTTATAATTTATGTATTACAACATATGGATACAATGTATACATATGTATATATCTTAAATAAGCAGATCATATGTTTGTACATGGAAATAAAATTTAACTTATTTTTAAAATAAAATAATTAAAAACGCGATCTTTGTACTTTCTTTGTAGCTTTTGTTGTTACCATATATTACTTAACAGACGTTTAATCGTAGATTAATGAACATAATATGCTACAGAATAGTATACCATGTGTGACAACTCGGCCCTTTAGTACGGCGGCCGAGAGGATAACGTCCGCTTCAAGGCAAGCCTATCGCAGTTACAAATAAACACGTCTACATTCTACACACGACCCTTACATAACATATTTGATATTGCTCTAGGCTATGCAACACTGTCTATGTTGTCTATGGTTATTTCAATATAAATATATATTCTAAAAATAATTTATAAATAATATTTAGATATGGAAACTCACCAGCAGAAGGTTAAAATTGGATAACTACGCATTTACATAAAAAAATCGCGTTTTTAAATATATGAACATGTATTTTAATTATAAGTTAGTAATATTATACATAAAAAGCAAAGATATGCACTTCAGTTATTTCAAAATATTGAACTTAGATCTCTATTAGTGTCTAATTTTTTACTTTTGGATACACTTTCAAAAAACTTTTAAATATTTAAAAGTTGGAAACAACTAATTACTTTTATTAGTATGACATCAAATTCATGTAATACAAAAATAAGTTGCTAAATAGATTCACGTAATTTTAAAACTAAACCTTAATATTGCGCACAAAATATACGTTACCTTTTAGCTGTGCCACGTGAGCGAAACCACGAGTAAGAGCAGTTTCTAAAACAGTAAGTGAGTTGAAAAGATCAGACACTATCTATTAGAGATCTCAGTGTAATATTATGAAACAATCCTGAAGTGCATATCGATCTTTGCTTTAAGACATGTCCGGTGGCCTTAATCGTAGGTAACGACACGACATCGAACACATTACATTGGTTAACTAATCTGTAAAACTTGTGCCGATACGTACACAAGAAACGCAGCTGGAGCATGGCTTCGACCATGTTTTATCGGTCATTGTACCGCAACAAAACTAAGTGTTACGTAATGTGTAACTAACATTATCGCTGGAAACATTCAACGAAATTGTAGTTATAGATAAAAACCTCAATAGGTTATTCATTTAAGTTGTAAGTGAAATAGATAATAAGAATAAATATGGACCGTACATTGTTAGAGCTGTCAGGAATAACTTTATTAGATATTAGAATACAACACTTACAACTTCATTAAAACGATAAGCTTAGGTAATGTATTGTTGGTAAGGTCGTTCACTGTAGTGTAAAACGCAATATATATGTACAATGTACATATGTAAATGTAAAGCCATTGAAACCCTTCTACCTTTCACCTTTAAAATAGTTACAAATTGAAATCGCCTTCTTAATAAGTAATAAATTAGTGTCTAATACACATTATCCGAAAAATATTGCAGTAGTTAACCTTCGTAACAAACCATTCTATTCCCATGGTAATGAATCCATTAATACAATGGTATGCAAATGAATACAACAAATTATGCTGCAAAGGATTTAAGATCTAGTTTTATAGGTGCGTCTCAACAAATGCGAACACTGCCGTAATGTTTTAATGGTGTACAACTAATTTATAGCGAGTGTCACCAAACCGTGTACTGGATGATGCATACCTCCGTCGACGCTCGATGCTCTTAATCCTAAGTATTAACCAGAGGCATCGACCGACTCGAACGATTTAGTGTTTAAAGGCACGACTAGGCGGAGCCCCTCGTTATTATAGCACAGGTTACGTGTGTACTACTCGGTATTTCATAGCTGATCGAACTGGCCAACTCACTTTTTTTAGCTGTAATTGGACATATTTTTTTTTATTATAATATACAATTTCATCATTTATATATCTAATGGGATTGTTAAGAATGTTCTTAGATATCTTGGTAATTAATTAAAAGTATCTTACTACTCATTTCCCGCAAGGCGCATTCCTGACGACCATTTTTTAACATCGGTACGAACGCTTTAGAGAAATAATTCGTAACTATTCTGTCTAAGAGAGTTTAAAATACATTTGAGTCGTGTTGGCAGTCGTTGTGGAAGATACTTCTAGTCTTTAAGTAGACGACCCTCATCGTACTAGGGGCCCCTGGCTCCTCCTGTATGTTTAAGACGATTTAGCGCATTTATAGAAGAAATAAAAAATACGGAGAGCGAACGAAGACTTATCACTACAACTATTTGTCTTACATGATCTTTTGATATTAAATTAAAGTACATAACGTATTACTGTTCAGAAGTATTTAGGTGCATTACCTACATTCTCTTATTTTCCTCTGTTAAGAGTTTAACTTCACGTTACTAACTTTAAAATAGTATATCGTAAAATACAAATATTCTTTTATTATAACACGATAGGTAAAATAAATCAACGTAGTAATCTTGTCTCTTGTACTTACACATATTTGTAAGTAATGAATAGAATTCACATCGATCTCGATAATGAATAAGGTCTACGACCTATAAGTAATTCATAGAATGGGCGAGTGAGCGTGCAGTTCGGCGCGCGGCCCGATATGGCAGGTGCGTTATGTAAGCATGCTGTGGCCTGCGCAGGCGCAGCGCACGTTGCGATACCAAATGCCACCGCGCTATTCCTATGCTGGCTGACCTGCGGTGGGCTTGTGCCAAGGCCTCACAACAATTGAAAGTAAATAATGAACCCTATCGATAGAAACAAAGACAAGAAAAATATTGCTGCAGGATTGCATTAACACGATTCGCAAAAGGTTAAATCAAAGGGCGGAAATTGCACCACTCATAAAAACTGCTCTCTTTACTGGAGCATATAGCATAAGCCCAGAAAAATTTATATGACCCATTACCTCTCAGGGCCTCATAACGATAACACTAGGTTATAGCCGTTACCGTCTTGCTCGAAGAGCACTTTAAAAGCGCACAATTTAAAACATAAATTAGATCGTGCAGTGTCTAAATACGGGAGGATACCGGGAGGCAGGAGACTACCGGGTGGTTAGGGACGATGAATAACGAAGAGAGAAGGACGGTGTATCGACGTTAGTCAGAATGGGAGCGAGACAAATGAGTGTGAGTGCAGCAGCTAGCAAGCAGTGCACACAGACAGCGATCGATTAGCGGGTGTACCGGGCCCCACCGCCCGTTGCCACATCCAATCTATCGACCTTTGCCTTCCTATTTTAAATTTATAACTGCCCAATTGTTCTATTCTCAATGCATATTCAAATGAGCACTAATTATTCTGACACTGCCCTTATTGCGAATTCCAAACATACTTGTTTATTTAGTCAACGTATATACGCGTAAAAAATAAACTGTCAGATACCGGAGGCGTCAGATGTCTGGTAATTTTGTGTCCAACTCACGTCGTTGTCGACCGGTGATCACTTATTTAACTCTAAGGTGCTGTGATTTCATAGAAATGCATCAGAGTAGACGTCGCCTCGTGCGCATTTCTTTTACAAATTTTCCTATTGAAATTAGTAATGGAATAATTTTGAGAATCTAATCAGTATTCCGTAAAATATCTCGGTGTAGCTTCAGCTTTGCTCGGCTCGATCGGTTTGGCCATTCCGTTCATCAGATTAAATTCTGATACCCGCTGAGAATTAAATGGTAAAAAATGAATATTAGTATTTGCATTTTAGCGATTTCGTCGAATCTCTATGAACCTCAGAATTGACACAAAAATGGTTACAAAATTAAGTTTTAACTTTATTTGGGTGAATGAACAAACGTCTTTACCGTCGATTGCGTCGCCTTTTCTTTGCGGATGCTTAAAGAAATTGGCTGTGACTTACACATTCTCAAATTTGCAACGGTCCATTGACTTCATTGTAGAACAATGAAGGTTAAAGCTTCATACAAAAGAACGTCTCTTGTACAGAATCCTGTATATGGTATACGTATGTAGGTATAGACATACCTACATGTGTAGGTCATGTTTCATTGTTTTCCGTAAGCAAGAAACTATAACGTGACATTTTATCAAAAAGGGAAAATTAATGACGTTTTTTACAACGTCGGATGTAGTTAAGCGAACAAGACACCTTGTTAAAGGAAGTGCAATATAAGTTCTAAAACTTGTATTATAGAAGCAGGAAACGAATGGATTGTGATAAATAGCATTCCTTTAAAATATTTTAATATACAGTTACATATTTTCAATGCTAGTACTCGATAAATTGAAATACAAGCCAAGAGAGGCCGAATAAAGCTACGAAATAACTTTAGCACTGTAAGAGGAAATCACCTTTGAGATAAAGCTGTCTTATCTAAAATAAAAAGGCTATTTTTTGTAACTTTCACATTATTATAGCAAAATACTTTTAATCTTCTTTATACATATATTATATAACATGTTTGGAATAAAAGGTTTTATTTTGGATTACTAGCAAAGGAACATAACACACACACACACACACACACACACACTAGAAAATAGTAAAAGTATACAGAATTATCTAAAAAGGTAAAGTACATCAAGCAGTAGCTAATTTGGTTCATGTACCAATAGCATTAGTCGCGATAGAAAATTAGATTATCTACAACAAAAATTATCAAAAAATGCAACACAACAAGAATTCATTCTGCAGCTACAGATGAGGTCTCAGCATCTCTGTGGGAGAACAAAGCTTTGGCTCTCGACAATGTGTTTAGTTTCCAGATTAGAGCAATCCCGACACCTAAACACGGATTTTAGATAACATTCAAACTCCAACCGTTTTGAATATAAATGAGATTTTAGAACGCCGCAGTGCCCGTCTTAGGGCTCTAGTGCATAATTGCTAGACGTTACACACGTTCAGCTACGTTTGAGCACCGATTAATAACTTTAATGGATGCTTAGAATCAACTAAATGTATGAGATTAAGTGTAATAGTTTATACTAAATTTTCAGAACTGTTTCCAGTAGAAATTATATTTTGATAGCACTTTGTTGTTTACTTTACATGGACAATTGTAATTGTTATCAAGAACTGCTTTATTTGGACTTTATAGTGTGTTTCCATAATATTCGATCAATTCCTAATTTCAGCTAGAAATATGTAGGAACTGGAACAGAAGTTACGGTTTAGTCATCAGAGTAAAATTATGAACCAGCGCAGCAGTGGGCGGGAATATGAGTGGGATTGCGTGTAGAGGGCCTGGTACGCTCCCCAGCTGTTTGCGTCTATTACGATTTCAATGTCAAGTCCGATCAATACCAGCCGGGGATGTAAAATTTCGGCTGTTCTCGGCGTGTTCCGGGACGATACGAACACCCGCTCGAGCTGGGCATACTAACCTACCGTAATACCGGGGTGCGTGCTCTTTAGACGATCAATAGGCGCCGAGTAAGGAGGTAGCTCGCTTTATAAATAGACTTGAACTTCACCTCGACCGCCACCACTAAATTCACGGGCGAAAGTATAGAAATGTTCTGTCGTAATATTATTAATATTTTGATAATTGCTTATTAGCATTTATGAATCAAAATAGTAATAAAATATTCTTTCGGTCCGCTTCAGTATCTGTATAATCTACATACTGAGGAGATCATGAGCTGTGATGAAGCCGTACACAATGCCAGGCATCTCATTATTTAAATTAAATGCACAAACTCCGACGAAGAGAAAGTTTGAATATCTCAATAAAACGTGACAATCGGCAGCTGATGTGAATATTTCACTAAGTTTCCATGTAAATCGCCCTTCACAGGGTACGTTGGCGTCAACGACGCGAGGAAACCGTTTGGAAAACGTTCGGGACCGCACGGATTGAGAAAACAACTGCAGCGAATTCTCTACCTCGACACTAAAGACACTTGAAAGGCCAATATCACAGCTCTTTATATCTCATCAACATGCACACCATTTTGCACCCGCTTTAAACTAGAAATACTCTAAATTCAATTTAATAAAGCAGAAAATTTAAAAGTTGCGAAACCACGGAATAAAGGAATTAATTCAGGGGGAGTGCGAACTGAAAATCGATGAATTAAGAGTGGAATCAAGCTCGAGAAATTACAGTGAGTAAAGGGCGGTAAAGCAGTGACATTAAAGAACGAAAACGAGCGCTTCATTACCGAGAATGCTGGCAATAACAATACGGCTAATGGTCCATCCGCGACCGTCTCAATTCCCGTTCCAACTCAAAAATATTCCGCCCCTACCTTGCAAATCCCCGACAGTGGCAACTAGTGCTTATTTTACTTTACACTGAATTACTTCGACGAAATAGCCGCTTGATTATCGCGTAATAATATTATTCATGTTTCGACTTGATATTATTATAATTAAGTATTACCAATTACATGGTATTGGTGAGTAATGTGATTAAAGCAGTTTTCTATGTACCTATCTGGTCCTAACTACATTATTTTACATTTGTATAGAACATACAATGTTAATGTAGTTGGCAGCGATGAGCGTGTGACTAACCATCATATATCATACAAACAGTGCAACGTGAGGGTAGGTCACGTAGGCATTGATACTGTGGTTATTTATTTTTGTACTTATAAGGAAAACGCATTTTCTTATCTTATTTCACTTTATATTTATTTACCTTTCCGTTCGAAATTGATAAGGTCCTTACTTTTAATTAGTACGTCCATTACATATTATTATTGAATTATTAACTTCATGTTTAAAGTTAATTTTATACTACATTTCAATAACATTTTACCTTTTTACTGTCTTTTATTATACATATAAATTCTGATATATTTTTCAATTAAGGAAGGAAGGATCAACGACATCATATGCGTAAGGGATGTTCCTTATTCAAATCACTTCGATTCCCTGTTGTCTATCAGATGTTATTTAAATATTATTTTATTGTAAATATGAAATAAAGTTCAATCAATAGCTATAATGGAAATATATATTATTTGTACTTGATATTCAACAAGTTATCAGACGAAAGATTTGTCTTAGAGTAGACCTTCTGGAATTATCTATTTTTTAAACTTCGATTAGAAAAGCAATGTAAAGTTCTTCTATGGTACATAATATTTACATCGTTATAAAACACTTAGTCGTATCTTTACATTGAAACGGTTTTTAAAAAATGACTGGAAACACTTTTTTTTAATACCTCTGATGGGGGTTTTAATTCGGTTTTAGAATTATTACTATTTATTCGATCACTGATTCGCGAATCACTGAAAAACTACTGAATTTATATAAAAATGCGAATTGCCCTGTTTGAAAAAGGGCCACTACCTAATTACGCTATATATATTACAAAGGTAAAATTTAGATCTCATGAAAATACAGAAGAGATTTTCCCCTCTACAACGTCGTCTATAAAAACTATAGTAAGCCGATGTCGCAGATACAAGGTAGTTCATAACAATATAAGGTACGTGACTGCCACAGGCGCCAAGAAACGTCTAGTCTAGTTATAATTCGTTAGCAAGACATGTCCCGACCACACCTCGTAATTAGGTCTCAATTATGTGAATCACTTATGTAAATTTGCAACATAAGTCGGCGTGCGTAATAAAACATTACCAATCGCCCTTTTAAGGTAACTTGGTGATAAACGCGTTGATTATACTGAATCTGTGTTGGTACTTGCTTGGGTTGTTTTTGTGTTGAATAAATTGTATGTTATATACGATGATTGTGACTTACACTTTTTGCTAACCTTTTTTAGCATGGAATACTTTTTAGGATTCCGTAGCCAAATGGCTAAAAAGGTAACCCTTATAATTTCGCCCTGTCTGACAGTACGTATGTCTATCAGTCTGTATGGTCCGTTTTACTCGGAGATTATTGGCACTATAGATGAAATGTGGAAGATATGTATATTCTATGAACCACTTTATTATGGGTGTTCTGAAATTACGAAAAATAAAAAAATAAAATTAGAGGTAATCCATACATGTAGGTGAGGGATGAAAAACAAACTCCAGTGCACATAAGTTTATGCATATCTTTAAGTAGAACTTCAAAAAATATGGAGGGTTCAAAGTGACTTTTCTAATTAAGTCAATGATTGTCAACTACGGGATGGAAAATTCTGAAAAAAATTAAGGCAGTAGAACTTAAAAGACACAAGTGTTTGATATATGTATCTATGAGTATACAGTAAAGAGGATGCTATTTACATCAAATTATGTATATTGCAACTAAAAATTACTCCTTAGTTATAATAAACTTTTAACTAAAAGGTTCAGACCACCTTTCACACAATTGACACAATTTATTCCAAAGCTTGTTTTGTATAATATGTGAAAACAGCTAAAATATTATTGGAACAGACGACAGTGGCGTAATTCTTAGCAAATTCATTATAAAAATGTGATTACGAAACACTGAAAAAATAGCCTAATAAATAATTTCGTAAGAAATCAAAATATGGCAGCATTTAACCGCAGTTAAGATTCTATGCGATAGAGATTTGCAAGTGTTGCAGCGACATGCGCTGCGGCTGTATGTAGGCTAAGCGCGTGCATCGACCCCGCGCCCGCCTTCAGGGTTAACGCCGAGCGATCTCGCGACTTGTGCCGATCTATGAATGCCTGGTACAAGGTGCACATTGCCATTAAATATATTAAATTTATAATTAGCGAAATTTTAATTTATTTTTGAATAATTTTATAGCCGTAATTTTGTTATTAACGAAGACGTGTGATTAATACTCAGAATTATTTTTGATAATTTGTTCATCTTTAGTAAAAATTTTAACAATACTTTTGTTATAATTAAGTAGGTAATTTGTTCAATATTAAATCCAATGGAAATAAAAAATGGGTACCTAGTGGTCCTTTGTAGTGTCGAAATTATGTCATACAATAATTACTATTAATATTCAAACGACTTCAATAATAATTTAAAAAAAATGTGTCTTTTTTGGTTCGTTTGCTTCTGTAAAAACTACTAAGCCTGTCAGACGCATCTCAACCTTAAAGCTCTTATAGTTTGCACCTTTTAGCCTTATTAACTACAATTTTCCAATACCATGCATCGAAAGGTAAAATAAATAAAATAGTAAAAAAAAACAACTACTTTGATAGAGAAAACGATAAAGTAAATGAACAAATTTATGACACAGAGATAAGAATTAAATAATGTTAACTAATACCTCACTTCTAGAATGTATTTATCAAAGGCTAGGTGTTTATTACGATACGAATCAATACTAATAATAATAATGCGAAATTGGCCTATGTTTTCTAAATATTGTTGTAGTTTTAGTGGTTATCAAGATAATAATTGTAGCCGCTGACGGCTATGACTGCTCTAGTTCTATTCTAGTAATGGCTACCAGCTTATGTTGCTTAACTATGTTGATCCAAAGAAAAGTCATTACCCAACAAAAATATTTTTTATCTTGTTGATGATTTAGTGTCAAAGATTCATACAATAACCATACAAATTGGGCATGACGATGAACTAATTATGCTACTATTCATTTTGCAATAGTAGTGAGAAAGGAAGTTACACAGATAATGAGTGTTGTGACTGATTCATCTATCACAGCATCACAGGTCACTGCATACAATATTCAATTTCGCTGCGCGCGCGCTGCGGACTGCTCGCGGCTGTGAACGCAGGCGTGGGCGCGTGGCGGCATACGTGGGCCGCATACTCGTATTATGCACCGAGATTATATTCCAACATTATATTTTTATGTTTACAGCGATTCGAGTAATTTGTTGCTAGAAAATCTATAAATATTTTTCTCAATTTTAAGATTACTTTATAATCCAACGGCCAAGATTGTTTTTATACTTATTTATTGGTCCATAAAACCGAGTTAAAACTAGCAGCCAACGAAATCCAACGCAACACCAAACGATACGCAAACAAGGTGCATGTTTATCAAGATTGAATTCTACACAGCACGATGCTTACAAAAACCGGCCTCAAGTCGTTCCCTTGTACGGTAATGCAGTACAACTAGTGGATACTTTGCAATAACTTCATAAAAAGTTGATCGGAGACACACGAAATGGTCTTGCAACTAAGTTGCGAGTCGCTAAGATAAAGTTCGCACGGTTGTTTACCCATTATAGTTGTGGCCACTCGCGCAAATGACGAAAGCTAGAATTTCAAGTAGAAGTAGAAGGAAATACGCAAGATACGCTGTGGAGGTGCAATGAACTCCTTCACGAATTGATATAGTTTAAAATTTAAAGGCGTAAAAATAAGCAATGCTTATTCACAATATATCAGTGTGTAATGGAGTAATTATGTGCGTTAACTTCTTACGAAATGATCGACGTAAAAGTCCCGTAAAAACTTATTGCATGTTGCGCTATCATTCTGCAACTTTTTGCTGCAAAAGAAAGTTGTACCGCGAGACTTATCTAGCCCTATTGTATCTATTAACTGGCTACTTTCTCATTTCCTGCCGTTTATGGCCTGACGAGAAAACATATGTATTTGCCCAAGGTATTTTGTTATGGGAGCATATGAATGAACAAGATGACTACCTAATTCACCATAGCTATAAATTTGAAAGTTATACGATTTTATATTTTGGAAGAGATAACTCATTACATTGTTAATTACTAGAAACAATTCTAGCAAATAGACTAACCGAGGAATTGTTTGACATGAAACTCACGGCTATCTTCTACTATCATAGTGCTCGCCGGCGCGCTGGCAGGGAGATCTGCCTCACATTTTAGAATCGTCGTGCTACGTAAGCCGTGTAAAACACGATTTCAAGAGCTTCGTCTTGCTATCACTTTTAAAATGTAAATAGAGCACACACTGTAGAGTTTTTCTCAAGAGACAGTAGGGAACAACGTGCAAGTGATTCAAGCGTCCACTGGCTACGGTAACTGCTTACCATGTCGGTTGTTTTTCTGCTACCTTTGTGATATAATAATTTAGTACCCACTCCACGATGATTTAAAACTAAACCGATTTACAATTCGTTCACGAGGATTCAGAAGGTAAAAAACAACGTTAGTCCACATGAGAAGCCTTGAGCGCGGTATCGCGTTACAAGTGCGCGGAGCTCGCCAGATCCGATTACACGGGAGACCACGCCGCCATATCACCTCGGCCTTCCTACACGATCTTTGAATGACGTTGTTTGTTTCATATTAGATTTATTCAACTGTAGAATAAAATATATTTACATAAAAGTTAAATGAAAAATTTAAAGACCCCCAATCTAAGAAATAATAACAGATAAAAAGTTGTAAGTACGAGTATTTCACACTATCTGCCCTCTTGGAGATTCATACTTTAACAGTGACGTTAGCAAATTAATAAATGCGTTGGAAACTGCTAAGATTTTTGTAATATTGTTTTCTTCTGTTCTCTCGAAGCATTTATTCATTTGCTGATTTCACTGTTAAATACGAGTCTTTCAGATGGCAAAATAATAGTGAAGTACTGTTCATTATTATTTATCTGCTTTTTGATTGTATTTGCATATTATATTTTTTGTTGAGATCTTTTAATTTCTTTAACTTTTTTGACATTTTAAAGATAGAAAAAAAGTAATATCTGTTTTTAATGACACCTTTTGGTGATAAACAGCCCTTTGGCTGCCAACTAAGATCAAACTTGAAGTTTTAGTAGCAATGTTAAGAACTATACGTAAAATTCAGAGAGAAATATCCTGAGAATGGTTAGACCGATATGCAGCTATTAAAGAACATTTACAGAATTTATCTTTTAAATAACAAACACTATTACGAATCAGTTTATTCGTTGCTGAGTTACAATGTAAAAACACACTGACAGAGCGACCGAGACGCAATGGCGACAAAATAACACCATTTAGAAAAAGCAGCTCTGTGTACGAGATGTTTCTATTACATATACAATATATTCAGTCATATACATGTATCCCTAACGGGGTAGTCAGAGAGGACGGAGTGCTAGGGATACAGCGTGAGGATATATTTATATAAATAAAGTTGCAAGTGTCTGTTTTTGATTTCGAAATAAAAGCTTTTTCTTAAGCTTATTTCTTAAGCTTTCTCTTAAGGTTATTTATTTATACGTAACCAGAACCCAAACACGCTTATTTAAAAAATTTATATGTCTGTCTGTATGTCTGTCCGGGCCAATCGAGATTTCAATTGGCAGGTAGAGGACTTTGAAAAATACTAAATTTAACGTAGATGAAACCGCGAGACACGTCTAGTATCTCATAAATATGTTTGTATTTATATTAAATCGGTAGTTCATGTGATTCTTCTTACATTAAGATATAAACATAGAACAAAATCTAATATCAACTTAGGTTTATTTATATATTTGGAAAAAAAAACTAGTAATGACTAATGACTACACTTTTTTATTAATTGTTTATTTAAAAACATTAAACATTATTTTCTAGAAACCTATCGAAAGTAGATTGATTCCTAAACAATCTGTTACATAAACTTATTCACATTTACGTAGCTTGTGGATATGTCGAAAATTTTAAGATCGATTTACAAACGACAGCTAAAATTTAAAACACAGATTTTGTACCCAAATAATATAGTCATTATATAGATGAACTAGGGATAGTTACCATAAAATGTTTTCAAAACCAGCTTTTTTGTTCATGTGCATGTAACTAACGTCATTTTAACTAGAAATACGTCATGAAAATTGTCAATCATAGATTTTGGACTCTCGGTAACAACTAGTCAGTGCAATCATTATGCTAGCCACTTAACTGCTGCTAACCACCTAAAGTACAAAAAATAGTAAACTCTGTTTAATGATGCTACTTGAAAACGTGCTTCAGAAACCGCTTATCTATCAAGGCCTAACTTAGCGTCGTTTCACTACTTGTTAGACATTAGTATCAGTTCCAGAAGTAATTCTACTGATATTTATTTCATAGCTCAACCGTATCGATTGCGATTTTATTGCTCTGCTTTGCTCTCTTACCAAAGCGGTTACAATTTATTTTCTAGAAATCTAGGGTTACTTTCCCTACGGTCTCGTTTCTCCCGTTGGAGATAAGACGAAGTTCATGTAACAGATTGTTTGTAAACACGTGTCATCTAATTTAAAACAGTGTAGAAGAACAAAAAATTATGAAGTTTTTCCCCGATGGAGTGCGCAAACGGGGTGTTGTCACGCAACGTCGAGCGAAACGAGTCGGCTACAAGACAATACAGTGCGAGTTATTTACGCGATAGATAAGTAAAGAAAATGTTTTAAATTATCTGGCATGCACGATCAGACGTTCGCGGCCACAATAGTAGCACGTCGAATGACGGAGACACGATTTCGCATTTAAATCACTACTGCTGAATTTCTTTGTTAAAACTATCTAAACGAAAGCAAGTAGCTGCTGGAGATATATTTAATATAATATGTTTTATAATACATGCATGCAAGCGAATCAATGGATTCGCTTAGACATTCATAAATATGACAGAAAAACATATTAGAATTTGCCTTCTGCATATTTTTCATGCGTTCAATTATTTTACCATGTCATGGTTTTCGATCACTCTCTTCTGTTCCCTAAAATCAATCCAATGTTATAAGGTTATAACAGAGAAAATACAAACTAGAGAAGGAAATCACCCGACTGACCTTGAAACTATATATATATCGTACTTATTGCGTTCTGTGTAGTCTGAGCTTCTGGCAGAGTAATTATATACCTATGGGCACGTATAAGCGCTAGGGTTGGTACAATGGTTTATTTGATAGGTAAATGTCATCAACTTTTTTCCCCTGCACCCCAAAATCAACTTCGTGTTATAAGGGCATGACAGAGAAAATAAAAACTATTATAGAGAAGAATATCACACCTTGAATCTAATCTTGATCTTGAAACTAAGTACTGCATTCTGGATATACTCTGAGTCTCTGACAAAGTAAATATACATGTGTGCACGAGTGAGTGCTAGGGTTGCTACAAGTTTAATTTAATAGGTAGTGTATGTTACTGTATTCCAATGTATTTATTCCTAATAATATATTTGACGCAGTTAGTATCGTATCCAATAAGTTATGAATATTTATATTGAATTACGAAAAAACATAATGCTCCGATTAATATGATTAAATAAGTTATTATGCATAGGTCGTATCATGAGACTCAAATGTCATTAATGTACTTTGGCCGATTATTACGCATAATCTTAGTTCCTGTTGGTCAATAAAACGTAAACAGGCGGAACGTGTATTCGTCGCTAATGCCACTCGCAACTGCTGGACCGCTATGACCACTAAATGTCGTGTAAATAAGCGAGCGGTTACATGCCTCCGTTTCTCGACGACAAGTATTCTTTTCTCTATTTTTACTCCGATCATGATGAAATCCCTCTCGCTCCGCTCTCGCAAAACACTGTTATTTCTTATAAAATGTTTGCTACTCTATCGACGACTTGTTACCTTATTAATATTTGGAATAAAGTTATCACCGTCTTCTCAGTAAGTAATCCTGCCTTAAGATCAGACCCTACCTCCTAATTTCAAAATGTACATAGTTTATGCCATTATGTATGATGTAGGACTATAACGAATTGGTCTAAAATATAAGATAGAAACCTCTGTATGTCTGGTTTTGTTTCGACATCTGGAAGTTTAAATAAATTTTTCTAATTCTAAAGTGGTTTCGAGGTGTGATTTTATCGCACCTTGATGTTATTTCCACACAGAATGGGAAATAGCATGAAGTTAATGTGTATATTATGTGTATATACCTCCATTAAACGTATTATGAATACAAAATTAAGGTATTCTATTGTTTATACATGATTACGTGACTGCCACGATCTATGAGCGTAATGTAGTAATTTATCAAGATTATAATAATCAATAAACCTAAGTGTAAAGTTTGTACTGCTTCGTAAAATAACACGATAACTTGCATACATATAAACTGTTGTTAAGGGAAATCGCCTGAAAGCAAAATGTACATGTTTACTCGGTTATAACTGCACAAACAATATGTCCATATTAATTTCTACCACTCGCCTACCAACGTAACGCCAACAAACGAGCTGAAAACAATTATTCAATCGTCGCGACATTAAAAATAAGTACTTCTACAGCACTGGGCTTGTAATAAACAACAAATAAACGCGTTATAAAAATAGAAGCGCGCACGGCGTCGGCCGGAGGAATGACCGCTGGTTGACACACAAGTGGCTCAAGGCCTGTAGAGATTAGATACCAACACCGCATAACAAACACATATGACGACTAACAATTGCAAAAGAATCCGTCGAGAACACTCCGTGAGCGAGTAATAAAATTTACACTACCGGTGATGCCAACAAAACTGAATATTTGAAGCTTTGTAAGTTTAAAACATTTCACAACTTACACGTGTTTAAGAAAATATCAACATTTGAAATATGAGTCGCTGTTGTAAAAATAGAAAAGCATTCAAATATTTAAAAACTCCACTATGAGTACATACAACAACATGAAACATACAATACAAAATAAGAACCAACAAAGTTATACTCGATCGGGATTTACAAGATAAAATTACAAAGGGCCAAGCATACAAAGTTACCAAAATGCTAGCTAGAAAGACTAAGCGTATTCGACGTGGCGTTCAGGTCAAAAGCTTGTTGCTCGTACAGACCACGTAGTTGTGTGATTAAATTACAGAAGAGTTATATTTGGTAGAAACACACGAACCGCCTCCAGTGACAGCGTTTTATCGCGAAAAGTGTCAACCTATGTTTTTATGGCGGTGACGACAAAGCAAACTTTCACCTTTTCAAAGCTTTTTAGCAATAAAAATATTTTATTCCCGTACGCTTCTAGACTGAGTTCAGCGCAAGGGGCCATGTCATTTATCAATGCAGGTATCTCAGAAAATATTGCCCCGATGGCTAGATTGGACCGATGTAACAAGTTGTAACTTACTTAAAATAAAAGTATATTTTGTAATAAAATCAACATGACAGAATTAGCCATTCAACTTTTTGTGCAGTTTATTGAGAAACTTCTTTTTTTTTTAAGAAATATTTGACATTTAATGGGGAAAATCCAATGGAAATAAGAACCTATAAATAAATAAGAAGAATAATAAAATTATAAATTCTTCTATCTAGTTGTATCATAAAGATTACCACATTATATATAAATCACTTACCTTTATCTGATATGAGTTGACCTTATGTTTCGGTAGAAGGTTGAAAGTGGAGAAATCCAGTCTTCTAGAAAATATGCCATTCGCACCGGCTCCAGCTCTGAAATAAATTAAAAAATACATTTATTTAAAACATATTATTATTCAAGTAAAGCCTATTAACAAATTTTTATTTTTGAAAATATGTTTCCTCGCCCGTCTCAAAAAAACTTATTTTTTGAACTTCACAATAACAGTTTACGAGGTAAGTATTGAAATTTATTAAAGGCCATTGCTGTGAATGGTTAATGCATGTACAGAGGACCATTGCCAGACAATCATTACTTTTATACGTAGTTAGACTTTCTAAACAACTTTAAATATCTTTACATTGATATGGTGAATATTGAACTAAATTAAAAGTAATTTAGTTCTATTAAAAGTAATAAAATTTACAAAAATTAGCACAATTGACCATTAATTTTGATTTTATTTTTGCTATTTATACATATTTGCAAAAAAATGCAAACAATTACTTCATGTAATTTCCCATTCAGCGCAGCTCAACAATGCCTCTTGAAAAAAGTATTTTTTTGGCTTTACAGGTGGCCAAGCTACAGCAGACAGCAACCAGACAGTGACAGAACGCCAACCTGTACCGACTGTACAAGTTCCTTACGAGTTGAACCCGTACCCGTGGCAGTCTTTCACAACGTGTGCGGAAGGAACTGGCATAATCCATAATATATTTTTCTTTCACAACCAAACCAGCATGTGAAAATGATTGCATTTTTTTAAGAGTTACCAGTTAATTGCACATATGTAGAGGAGTTTGACTGGCTCATTGGCGCAGTGGCATATGCATCTGTTTTCCAAGCTAGGGTAGGGTTCGATCCCCGGTCAGGTCAATTTAGGAAACGAAATTCTAAATTGGCTTGGAGTCTGGGTGTTACTGGGAACTCCCCCAGAGTTTGTTGTGTGATACCCATAGTACAAGCTTACTGCTTAGTTTGGAGTCACACAATATGTGTAATTGTCTGGAGTATTATTATAAAAAAAAATTGTGACTGGGTTTCCTTATCATTAATATCACCTTCATTACATTGAACTGTTTAGTATGACGAGGAAATATGATGTGATCATGTAAAGCACCTAGTCGTGAACGTAATGAAGAATCCAATTTGTGTTCGCTTCGCAAGCGACAGTCGGTGAAGGGTTAATACTAATCTTATTACAAGGATTTGCGGAACGATACGAGCAGACACCCCAAGCTTTGTCTAACATGCAGATGACAATTACTGAGAAGATTTAAATCCTACAGTGCCAAGCGTTCAGGATTTCAAATGCTACAAACAGCATGATAGGGAAATGTGCATCGTTTAGTATAAAAAAATGTGAAAATAACTCCATTAACGCCGTTTAACAAACACGAACGCATATATTTGATCCCGATTTGCAGTCTGTTTAAATATCTGTTTAAAAATGCACTTTCATCATATTTTTAAGATAGAAAAAGATTCCGATGAATTGATACTAAGAATCGACAATCGGAAGAGAGTATCCTTTTTTTGAAGTTAGTTAAAAAGCGGATGCATATTATTGATTTTATAAAACGTTGTCAAATTAAAGTTTGATGAAAATTGTACTAACGGTTTATAAAATACGTATATAATATTACATTATATTGGCGTTAATAGGCGAAGGGAAAACTTTGTACAACTTTTCAAGCATATTGTGCTTACGGAGGTGTGAGATTTGGCATAGTTAAAGTTTATATGGAGAAGGAGTGCAGAAAGATAAAATTTATAAAATGTATTCCAAATATATTACATTAAATAGAATAAATTGTTCATTGTTGTTTTTAAAAAAAAAATGTGGCTAATAAGTCAATAGTAACTGATAAATGAGTTTCGAACCGTGAATGTTGTGCGATTTGTGAGCTGTGGGCTGTCTGTGGAGTGTATGTCAAGGGAAAAAGAGTTTATTTTATATATACGGTCGAATCTCGACCACCGGGCAACGTCTAGTTTTTATTATTATAATTATACCTAAGCACCAAAACAGAGAAAAAAGTATAAGTCGAATGAATCCAAAAATTAGCAATCGATTCAAAGTTATACACGCATTTGCAAATACGCCATAAAAAAAATTGTATTCTTTTAAATAGCTCGACAGTTTTTAAAGTGTATTTTCTGTGTGTTATGTTCACAATTTCCTTTTTTTTAAAGATGTATTTTTCTTCGAATAAGCACATATGCAAAAATATTACGAATACGAATTACAAAATTGAATGCTAATTGCCGTATTTCATCAAACCAGTATTACACTAAAACACAGAACGTATATGCTTTAAATTAGCCGTTTATATTTTGTAGTCCAGTTTCATAACCCGCATCACTGTCTGGTAATATAATTGTGTCAAGTAGTCGGATAAAAAGAAAAAAAAGGGATTTTATCACAAACGCAACGGTGGCGCCGCACAAAAAAAACCGTCAAGGTTATGCAATAACAAACTTGTTTTTCATTGCCAAGGCCAACAGTATTAGATACCGGCTTTCGTATCTCGCCGGGACATGTCAACATGGCGTTGTGTTTACATGCACGTGTAGATAAAAAAACTGCGATAATATTGTCGATGTGAACGCTTTATGACAGCGATCATGAATATAAATTCGGTGTTTTTATACTGTTGCACAACGATGTCCTTCAATTGTTTTCGTTTTAGATTTTTCCATTTCCAGACATCTATTTTAAATACCAGTTTGCTAATGGAATGCTTATATTTTATTTGAGTCAGAATTTAGACAACGAACTTTTCTACACTGGCTTGCTTGGATTCTGTTGTATATTACTTTATGTATACCCTATTATTCCTACAGTACAAATTCAGTGCTTAATGAGGGACCTTAAGTGGAATTATTGTTTCAAGATTAGATTAATATAATGTATACTCTCCTCCTTTTTTAACTTTTGTCTCAATTTTCTTTTCTCACAATTTATTTTCAAAAGTGAGAAAAGGAGAAGAGGATACATTATATTAGTACGTACCTTTAACATAATAAATTCCTTGAATTGTTATTACGATTCAAGGAAAATAATAAATAAATTCCTTGAATTGTTATTACGATTCAAGGAATTAAATATAAAAATGAAATTAGAAAATAATGAATTACGTACTTTAGCACTTTCACAAATTGACATTTTTGTCCTACCATAGAACACTGAAAATTTTTTATAGTGGATTACAAAACGAATAATATTTATTTTGTACAGAAGAAAAAGCATACTCTGTTTAATATTTTTTTAAAGGGTTGGTGATTCATATCATAACAGTTTACGGGGGGCGAACGGTACGAACGGAAGAGCGCTCGAATGAATATGGGTAACCCTGACAACAATAGTTTTATTGTAACAAAAAAGTCGACATATACTGGCCCACTAACACGTAAAACGATCATTATGCTCAATTTGAGTTTAACAAAATCATCACTAACGTAATAATGTAGATAGTGGTGTAAACAGCGCAAAAAATTTTATAATAACAGTAATTTACTCAGGCTGTACTGACAGACCGTATAAAAATTCTTAGTTGCTTATTCATACAGTTACACAGACCATACTTTCTCATAATATTTATTTTTTAGTGTGTAATATCAGCTTTGAATTAAAAATAAGTATTAAGCCATTTTTAATGAACATAATTTGTACGCCGATGTTACTATGTAGGTATTTTAAAAACTAAATGATATTAAAAACCCGACCAAGACCGAGCTGGACACTCGTTAACATAGGGTTCTGTAGAATTTGGGGCAAGTAGTAAAAAAAAAAAAAAGTTACAAAAAAAGTTTGTTCAAAACATTTTTTTTAATATTTCATTTCCAGTTTTGGACTATGAATTTACGCCTCTGTGCTAAATTTCAGCACAGTGAGTGTAAACTGAAGAAATAAATCGGTTGTGACGTTTTTTTATATCACGGCTAAGCCTAATAAGTAAACAGTCCATCTAGCATTGAGGTCCATGGGCATTTATAATAGAAAGAAAGCATTTCAGATTGTAAATGCGTTAGCAACCCTGAGCACTAAGATGTGCCTTTTGTGCCAGAAACTAAGGCTGCCTTACCCTCCACACCGGAACACAGCAGTATAAGCTGTTGGCGGCAGGATTAGGAAATAAAATTGTGGTAGCTATCCGAGCGGACCCCGAATTAGATCTTACTTTCCGCTAAAATGACACACGGACATACAATTACCGAATACTTACATTACCAGTAAAATTATCTGTAAAGTAAATATGATTACCGGTTAGTCGGTATTTTGTTTATTTATTTTGCAAAAATAATGGTGCTGTTTATGAATCTTGATTTTTTTTCAAACAAGTGTTAGAATAAGGGTAAAAACGAACCAATAATATTCAATGGCTACATTAAAGTCATGTCAGATATCCATCATCATCAGCCAATTTATTCAGCCCAGCCCGGGCTGGTATTCTTACTCAGTTTACTCCGCTGTTACCGGTAATTTACAAAAAGCCCACCGAAAATAATAGTTTAACCGGTAAACATATACACCGGTAAACCCGTAAGGTATGCCCGAACACGAACAAGGAAGGATCCGTTTTTACGTTTGGGATACGAAACCCTAATAAACTTCATACATTTTTAAATATTAATATAATTGTTAAAAACAGTAGTAACGGATTATAAAATCTTCATAAAAAACGTCTTCAAAATATGGTACATATTTTGTTTTCAAATAATAATGGAATGGACCTTGTTTACAGGACAAACATTGCCGGTCCAGTACATTTTAGACACGGAAAAACGTTTTACATTCGCAAAGCGAATGCAATATGGCCGCGGTCTTGGCCTTGGCAGGCGAATAAAAATAACTACGTTTTTGTCGAGTCAATTTTTATATCAGAGTGCGGGCGATTTGCGGACCACGTCGTGGTGTTGCATGTGCTTCATTATTACTGGTTTAAACTAAATCCGGAACTATTCAGTATACTTTAAAATTAGTCGTGCATAATTTAAAAAATCAGTAAGTCAGTAAGTCCTGTCAAAAGTTACACTTATCTATTTAAGCATTTAAAGTGGGCGCAGAATTAAGTAATATAAAATATAATCTCATGCTTTATTAATTTTGGTTACAATGATAAATTTATATTTTGCGATAAATGCGAAAAATCGGTTTAATGGCAAAAAAATCAAATAAAGATTTAACAAAACCAATTTATATTGATTTTAATTCGTAAATTTTCGATTTCCTGCCCTTCATTTCCAAAGTTAGATACCAGACTTGAATTTAAAATAGTCTACTTTAGATTGGACTAAATTTGTACATCTCAAGTAGAGCGACTCAGTTCAATCAAGGTTAAAATAAACTTGATTTATCGAATCACTTCAATTTAGTTCACACTTAATTTAGGACAATCAAATATTATGTCCGTTTTGAAATTTCTTAAAGATTCGAGGAAATATTGATGGGCAATATTAAGTGTTTAATTACTTTCCAATTCATCAGTCTGGAAACGTGAGCCGTTCTTTAGCGCGAAATCTTTAAGCCGGAAAGAAGCCATATTTCCTACTGCTTTCTTCGTCGATATTGCACAATATAGATAAGTATCGATGGTGATTGCGTTTATCTTTGCATAGCCATTGGATCATCAATTTTAATAATCTAGTCGGACGTTACACAAGCGCTAAAAGCTGTTGCAGCTCTGAGTACAATTCTATTCTTTAGGCTAAAGATGTTTTGAGTCTTGTAATGGAGTTAGTGTTCAGCAAACACGCAATATTTAAACGTGCCGTCACGAGGTCAACTGCTTCATAATGTATTCGGTTGTTTTACTTAGGTATTTTCGAAAACAATTCTCATTAAACTTAATATCTAAAATCATCAGGTCGTGTTTCAGCACAATTTATAAGAATACGTCTGATATTTATGATCGTTATTGAACCTAAGTCGGTTAGTTACAGCCAATTGACGATTTAAACAGTGGCAATAAAGATAACCATTAAAGATTTATCAGAGGTTTGCAATCGTGCAGGAGCTGCTTGTTATAAGTTCAGATAAGCTGAATGTCTATTGTAATTTGAAAGTAGACACCTCAGTGGGAGCCGCTTAGGAACCGGTTCCAGACTTTCTCATTCATGAGCGCAGCCCACGCCAAGCAACCAACCGGGTCTCAAAACCTGATTGCACCAAAGCGTAACATTTCTAATGCACCCTTGGACAAAGACCTTGAATCCAAGTTTATTTTGTGTTACACATGGCTTTATACAGGAAGTTCGTTCATTGATTGTATATGAGCAAGTAACAAAACAGACATGCCAAGGTGCCTTTGTGGCGCCATTAAAGATACGTGCTTCGAAATTTCCTATGTTGACCCACGTAACGCGCATACTGTCATTGGAATATGCTTCATGTCAATATTCTAACTATACATCTTTTCAAATAAATAAAATTAAAGTGTCTGTCCGTGATTTTGAAATATTGGATTCTTATTTGCACGTCACCAAAACCTGAACTCAAATTTTTTAAATTTTCATCAGTCTGGGCGTCAGTCAGTTTGTCTGGGCTGGTCACTGTAACGGCTGAACCGATTTCAACGGCATTTTCATTGGAAGGTAAAGGACTTTCAAGGAGTAATCTAGGCTACTTTTTATCCTGGTAAAATACCAAATTTAACGCGGGGGTGCATCTAGTTCTAACTATAACGCTATGTCAGCATGCAGTAATCAATGTCAACCGTCGAAGCATCCAGAATAAAAAACGTCATCGTTTATGGTTCCATTAATCTCAAGGAGTGAACACGTAGGTGCGTGGGTGATATTTGTATTGTCCGCTCAAACTGTTGCATCATTTACAAAACACGCCACTTTGATTAAATAACATGTTAATTTAAATTTATATGTACATTTATTAACAAGTCCGTACAATAACGCTTTGCTAAAATTTAAAATCGAGTACAATACATACGTGATCTTAATCGCAGTTTACAGCTGTTAAACAGAGTAATATAATGATTCCTACAGCCTTTTTGAACACCGTATGGTTGATATAAAACACATGCAAGGTCAAAATGTTTACCAAAAATTGTGTGTCATATACACGTGCTCATTTTTTGCTAGCAAGAGATAACTTTTTGCGAATTGCCTGCGGTTTTTAGTTAACTAATGCAATGTCGAATGGCGGGTTGTAAACAAAGAAGACCTTGGCCTCGACCAAACAATGGGCCTCACCAAATTCGATTACACAACAGACTCGGCGCGGCTACATCGCTCACGATTTTTACCAAAAAAGTAAACTGCGTTGCTGTTGGCGTTACAGTCTCGGACTACGTAATTATTTGATACCCACACGATACAATGTTATTAGAGTGCCTGCACAAAAACAAACCATTTGAAATCTACTGCTAAAATCATAAATCAAGTTACCCGAATTTAGCACAAACGAAAATATCTAAACGAGAATTTTAACAATTCAAAGAAGTAGAAGAGCACTTTTTTTTAATGTCACAATGTATTTAAAATGCTATAAGCACAGTTCAGAACACAGCAGGGGCCACTGTTTATTACTGTTATCATATCATCAATCTTACTATCAATTAATATTGACTTACAACGCTTTAGAATAATAATGGGGTCTTTGAAGTTCAAGGTTCACATATAAGCCGTCATTATAAATTCCGGAGATGGTGTCAGGAACAAAGAAGCCGACTCTGTCGACGACTTCGGGATAAAATGATAAGAATTCCGATTCAAAAATAAATATCTCCTAAATTATAGAATGGAATGTTGTTTTGATGGAATTTTGCCGAAAGACTTAAATATAGACGGTAACAATAAACAAGATCACTTTAAGTTATATCTTTAATTTTTACGTCGAAAATTAATTAGAAAATTGGTTGAAATGGACGTGCCCAAACAAACGGGTAATAAAAATAATTATACAATTAGTTGAATAGTGCGCGGGGGCGTGCCGCTCGCTCCCAGACTTTTCATTGTATGTAAAAGAGATAAGCGAACCAATCGAACTTTTCAATGCACATCAATTTATAACTAAAATGTTTATATTAGATGTAAATAAATCCTCTAGAATACACTTAATAGGTTTTTTATTCGATTCGCTATTACAAACAGATATGCTATTTTAGAACATTATATTGTTTATTTCAAAACCGGTTCAATTTATAGTTAGCGTTGCTATTACGTGATATTGTTGAGATGATTTCTAGAAAATTGGCCATAAATTTTAATAATCGAGATTAGATGAGATGCATTATAAAATAACGTAGCGGTCCGTGTGTATTTATGTACCCAAGAGGGCCTCTTAAATATATGTAATAATATAACGATAACTTTTTGAGTAATAAGTTAATAACATCGAACTGATAATCATAGGTTCGAAATAATACTCCGATGAATTTATCGATGTTTGATATTAATCTTTAAATGTTTTTTTTAAATAAATTAAACCAAATTTTATTGCATTTGAAAGTTTTGAAAACTCTCGAACATTGTTAATGAATTTACCTATACTATATGTATTATCGACTAATGCGTAATATTTCTTGTCCAATATCCATTGTCGTTTCGTTAGTCTTTGAAGTTTTCCGACACTAACTACGTATATTAAATATCTTCACGTTGCATCCCTAACAGGGTGATTCATATCATAAAGATGGTCCTTCACACTGTCTGTATGTCAGAAACAAAACCTTTAGACTACAAATTATAATAAGTATTAGAGAATTGAAATAAAATGTGTAAGTAGGTACGCTAGTTTTAAATATGACATTTTAGGATAAACGGTCAAAATAGGTTTAACTTTATCAAAAATGATCTATTCTTTGTCTGTGAATTAATATGAATATGGATTATGTTCTTTGAAAGATTAATTACCTACCTAGGGCCTACTGTATTTATTATATCGTAGGCAAGTACTTAATTAATCTTTCAAACTGCATTACGTGATTAATTATATGTGTCGGTACATAATATTTGTATACAATATGAAGCTATGTCAAGTAGAAAACAGTTATCGTTTAGGATGTTATTTAAAATAAAGTCAACGTAGGAGATATAATGAATAACTACGAAGAATATACTGTCTTAAAAGAGAAGAGTCGTGAAACAAATAGTTTTCTCCGAAATCCGTAATGATGTAAAAGACAAAAATTCTATTATTATTATAAAATACGTTGTTAATTTTAGAAGGGCTCCATCATACTTTGAAACAATATTAGTAGAAGACTAAAAAACTATGCAGGATAACCTTTACAGACTTTCTCAGAGGCAATTTCATATCGTAACATAAAAGTAATTAATAGGTCGTTAGTTCACAAACTCGCGGGCTCTCTACTTCAAATAAGGTAGCAGTTTAGAGAGGGACATGGGTCACAAGGTAAATGCCAAATGGGTACGTCGTATGTACGTTGGTTCGTGATTTAAACATTATTGGTATCAGTGTTTGTGTATTAGCTTCTGTCGCATATATTCACAATAATTGACACCCCAACGAATATTACAAGTGCCTAAATACCAATGGTAGTTTATTTAAATGCCACAAGTCTAACAACATTAATAATATGGAACAGTTGGATAATTTAAACAATGGAATAATAAATAAATTACAGGTAGTTCAATATCAACGAGTTTTTCAATTCAAAATCTTAACGATCAAGAGTATCGTTTCTCCAATTTTGTCAGCCTTTATATCTACCCATTCTAGTACCTGTATGTATTTAATATTTTATATATATAACTTGCTATAATATGAGTATAAGTATTGTTTATGTAATCTTTTTAGATATAACGTATTAAATAGATATTGTTCACACGAGTTCATTTTTTTATTTGTATGGTGGCTGAAGATTCTTCCATTGTCTTATGTCTATCAGGCTCGGTTGTCAAGCTAAGGTTAACTAAGCTAGCTTTTACATAAATCAACTATCTGACCTTAATCTAGGAGAGCAACAAGACCTTTTTGGCATCGGGTTTTGCTGAGTTAGTAGTTAAGCCAACAGTGACATTTATCAAGCCATTCTAGTCGCTTATTCTTTATTTAATAATATATTTACAATAACCACACGACGGTTCTACGGTCATCTGTCGACTTACCAATCGAGCAAGCATTAGTCTAAATTGAAGTCAGTTACAATATCGTATTTTACATACATTGTTGTTACAAATTTTACGCTATGGAAATACCTACTGCATGATGAAAATATAAAAAAACGGCCAAAAACGTGTCGGACATACATTAGCTTAGGATTTTATAGCAATTTCAGATAAATTTGAAGACTAATTCGAAAAATGGGCTCAAAATACACATTACTTAATTTCTTGCTTCGTTTCTGGTTTTGAGTCTTTACCGATTTCTGTCTGTACCAATTTCAGCTCAGTAGATATAAAGATAGCGTCGTAGCCACACCACCATGACGTCTCGAGGAACAGCGTTAAGTTTCAGTGGGTAGATTCGATTCTCGAGGAGTCCCATTACCCACCCACTGTATCCGAGTGGGATAATTCCCTGACGTAAAAAAAGGGTAAAGATAGCGCAATTAGTAGACTACGGTGTCATACGAACAAACAGACAAAGAAATCACAAGGGTACCGTTTTTGATATTTTGGCTACGAAATCCTAAAAGGGAAATAATGTTTAAATCGATATCAAGTTGATGAAAAAATCTGTAGAAGAAAATATGAAATATATAGACAATATGTTATGGATGAACTGGCAATACACACTTAATAAGTGAGGCAATTGAATGAGTATTTATTGAACATGCCTTTAATGTGAGAACACTTTAATGTGAGAACTGTTACATAACGAAGTTGATCTGCGTGTTTCCATTTGCTGCTTCAATGAGTAATGCATCCTGTATTAGCAAATATGAAGATGATTGCAAATTACATGCAAGTTGGCAAATACTGATGTGTTTTCTTATTTAAATACAGTTACTTGTCTCTATAGAATAAATAAGGATAATACAATGGCTATAAAAACAAAAACCTTTTAGTTGCTTAAATAACAAAGTACGGCTATCACTAATATTAATGTATGTTAAAATATTCTAAGTTGGTACGAATATCGTGGACAAGTTACTAATTTTGGTAAATCGAGAGGGAAAATATAATTAAATGTATCTTTCTCAAAAGGCTTTGAAGCTTCTTATACAAACTATTATTAGACTTAACAGCAAACTAATAAGCAGGTACTTATTCATAATAAGGTGATAACAATCGAAATAATTCATCTAATTCACTGGTTCCCAAACTTATTTTGTCTACTGAGTCGAGAGCTCATGCAGTCGTTGTCTAAGATGCCTCCTAGCTAAATGAAATTACAAATCACCCCCCAGGCCTCTACACAACGCCCCCATTTTTTTTCTGGGTCTCTTACCGCCCCCCTTTAGGCCTGCAGCGCCCACAAGGGGGCGTTATCGCCCACTTTGGGAATGGCTGATCTAATTCAACAAATATGTCCAGTAATAAAACCTATTCCATATTTATAAGATATTCTATGATAAAAAATCTCTTCTGATATGAACTAAGATCATATTGATAACGCGATTTAAAATCGATTCAGAGATAAAATATCTAGAATGGGAAATTTACCGCGATTACCTTTTATTTTGGCTTAACGTTTCAACAGTTGCATCGGTGTTGGCCTCAAAAAAAAACTTTTTTTGAGACCACGCCCGATGCAACTCGGTCGTAACGTCAAGCCAAAATAAAAGGTAATCGCGTTAAATTTCCCATTCTAGATGTTTTATAATGCAACGCGAAAGTTTAAAAGTTTAAATTCCGAGATAATTTGTAAGAAACTCGGGACTCAATATTGAAACAAACTCAACAATTTGTAATCGCGTTTTCAAAACGGCTCTAACGATTTCAATGATTTTATCTAGATAGATCTCAATTCTGGGAAAATTCGTTTTCTCCGTGTTTTTGCACACTTAAAATTGGTGACTGGTATCGTATGGTAATTTTGGAACAAAATTTACTTTTCTTAATATGAGCAAAGCTTAGTATGCGAGGTACTCTTATTATAATATGAACAATGTACGTACAAGTACAAGCCGACACTTTTGTTAAAAATAAAGACCGTGAGAAAAATACTAAAAAGTTAAGTCTTTTGTAATAGTTAAGTGAAGGAAATATGATAATAACAGTAGCTAGACGATTCACTAGACTGTTAAAACAGGAAGTAGACAAGCATACAAAGTTGCCCTTTCAATGGCTTCATAAACAAATGATAGTGCTTCTACTATACTATATACAAACATTGTTAACATTAACACAATTATGGATTGATTGAGGATGATTAGTAACACAAGCGACGAATATTTAATGTTTTTTTTAAAGAGACGTTAATTTAAAAGAATAATAAAACAAATCCAATACTAGTGTTTGGCATTTAAAAAAAATTAAAACCAATAAAAATATTCTAAACGAATGAATAAAATAGAAATGTAACGTTTTGTTTAAAAAAAGGAAGTAGGTATTTTAGTGAGTTTGTAATTAAACTAGCGAAAACGCTGACAGTATCTATTATTTTCAATAGTATTTTCAATGGTCAACATTCAAATCAAAAGAACTCTTCAGCAGTCTTTTGTTATTTATTACACAACTTAATAGAAAAACAATGTGTATTGAAACAAACATTTACATTGGAATGAGTAACGTAACAGTTACTTACTTCCATTTTATTTAATCATACTGTTAGTACAGAACTGCAAGCGTCTATCAAGTTGACAAGTCAAGCTGCTATAAATCTGCTGTAACCGTCACTGCAGGCCTATTCTAGATAGTGGTTTATGCCATTCGTAAAACGACAGATTATTCTAGTATCACTATACATAAATTCATTTAACCATTTAATAGAAACATTCACATTATTTGCTGTAACTGATTTGTTATTTTCGCTGTCGCTTACGTGACATCACGAGTAATTTAAGCATAGGGTTTTATTACGGTGGGTGGAATAAAGCATTTTCTCCAAGTCAAAAGTCAGACAAAGCTCGTAAAGCAAGCTCCTGTTGATGATATATTGCAGGGAATGAATACTACACCCTCGAGAATTATACTTGTGTATAACAAGGCATTTAAACTGTACGTTATTAAAACAAAGGATTATTGGAATTCGAGCATCCTCAATAGTTACGTTTTGGTCCATAGCATTACTAGTGATCTGACCTTTCGTTTAGGGACAATAAACGCGTTAGGTGTTCGAACTCATTGAACTACTGAACTTTGCTCGCGACTTGTGATTGCCACATTACGTTGACATTCTGTAATGATATTCGTTCACTTCAGTAGACTGTCAATTGTAATTCCAGTTCGGTGCAAGTAACAAGGTTTGATTGGCATAAATGTTAGTCAGTGTCATTCAAACAAAAGATATTTATTTATAACCGTTTTATATCAGTGACAAAAATCAAATTGCAATTGAAAAAAAATTAATAAATATTTATAGTTATGCTAGCAAGTGCAACGAAATATTACTTTTGCAGTTGTTGTCGGCACAGCAACGTCGCTTATTCGTTATATATTTAGCTCCGAACATAAAGGTTCGTACAGATTTAATTGCATCGCCGATCGCCCGCCGCGCGCCGCAAATAGCTACAATTCGTCCCTGAACCTACACCGAACTTTCTCCCGTCCGCTCCGCAAAGAGGAAAATGTTTGTTAGTTTGTTTTTACAGGGTGTTATTAAGACACTGCATCAGCAGAGCGTATTTTAGCGTGAGTAATGCACTGCGATGGGTTTACATAGTTAAGCTCACATATAACGTACTTTGACCGTCATGCCACAAGGCTCTCGGCCAAAATTGGTGTTATTATCTGCTAAAAATCAGCCACAATTTATATTACAAGGTTTTTCAAACAATTTTTTTACGAGTTATTTATTCTTGATTGATGAGGCAATTACATGAAATAGCGTCTGCAGTAACAGATACTACTCTTCAAAGTTGCATTCAAAGCTGACACATACATATTATAGCGATGGCTAACCCTGTCTGGTGAACGTAGAACTTCCAAGAGTCATTTCGAGAATTAATGGCTAAATTATGCACAGTCCAGTCAGAATTGTCGCTGCTTCGCCAGTCGACTGTGTAATGAACTAACTAGAATGACCATGTATACGTGGGGTGACGATAAAATATCGGAGCATTCAATAATGTCTTAATTAAAACCGTATTATTTGGATTTGGAACTTATTTGGAACCGATATATATTTCAGTGATACCCCTTAACTACTGATCGTTTGAATTGGACTGTAGCCTGATTGCAGACATAAGGGAGCTAGAGGAACGCGCGCCGATTGTACTCAAACAGGAGAGTTAATGCGTGCCCACACTCGTATTCAAACACAATGCATACAATGCACACATAAAATACATCTCTGCTTGGCTCCACTACGCATAATCATGAGAATTTGCAAGTAAAATTACAAGACACGGCACTTTTTAAGCTGCGCAAATGTAAAAAGGCTGCATTGTCTCTAGAGACCAAACTTATGGCCGAACCGTATTATTATTGTAGTACATAATTTGACACAAGGTCGATTGGGCTACGTGATAGATCAGAAAAATATTGCGATGAAGTTGTAGAGTTGGAAATTTCATTTTTGGATGCAATTTATGCAGGCATGCGCCGTTGCGTCGATCACGCCCTAAAAAGTGCACTAACGAGCCGTGTCGGTGGCAGTCGTCGCCATGGGAACGGAAATCACCGCCTCCTACTTACTGGAGAACAGTCTTCAGACAATTGTGGCCACTTTAACGAAATAATTTATTAAGTATTGTCAAATTGAACTAAATAAGTTATACTGTTACTGTTCATGTAAGTACATCTTGAGTTTGTTTGTAATAAAATATTAACAGCGTGTCGGACACGGATTAGCTTAGGATTTAGGGTTCTAAAGCAAATTTGGACAAATCAGAAGGTAAATTAAAAAAAAAGATTGGTGTAACAGGTATGCATTATTTAAATTTTTGTTTTTCAGTTCTTAATTAGGGTTATCCATTTTGTCACTACTGTACCATACAGCTTAGATAGATAGATGTAAAAATAAAGAAATGAGCTGTGACATCGTAAATCGTAATACGATTGTCAATAACGATACGAATGCTTTATACTATTTCTGTGCGTTTTAAAAAAAATTAAATTTAATTAAATTTGACACTAAATTAAATTTTATTAAATTTGATACTTATTATGGTTAGATAAAAATAAACTGGTACCAAATAGTTTTTAATAAGACCTTCGCAGATCATCAGACCTTCAGCTGCCAACAGAGATCATTTTCGAAGGTTTTAGCTTATTAATAGTGCTTATGATTCTTTCACATGCCAGATTAAAATATACTAAGATTGGCTAATATCTCAAAAAAAGGCTAGACTCATTTCCATCAAACAAACAAAGTATGATTCGAAAACTGCAGCATCTAAACAAAACAAGCCGTTAGCAAAATGGTTCATCTGTTCGAGAGCTACGGTGCCATAAATATCCAGACAGACAAACGTACAGGCAGATAAGACAAAACAATATCATAGTTAAATAACCACCCTCTTCTCTGTACGGGGCTAAAAAAATCATTAGAACCTTGTGCTTGTTTGTCACCTTTCTGGTCTAAAAAACAATCAACGAGGACAAGTAAAAGTTAAATAAATTTCAACACGCAAGTGCAAATGCAAAGTTTTCTTTGACATTAAAACAAAAAGTTATAAACGATTCGAAGATAAAAGATAACATTTCAATTTCAATGTGAGAATAGACCGGATGGTGTAAATTAGTGACTATTGTCTTGCAATAGCTTCCGTTTTATATACATACAACGTCGGTTGTAATAAGGCACAGTTTTTATATGTATTATACAGCTACACATAACAGATTTATAATAATTCTGAGTCACAATCAGGAAGTAATGAAAAACGAATAATTAACGAATAATGACAGTTATAAATAATTCATTAAGAAACAAATATAATTTCGGAAGTTTTTGGAGTTCCGTAGTCAAAATGGTTAAACGGAACCATTATTACTTAGCTCAGTTATCTCTGTTTGTCTACTAGTATGCCACAGTCGATTTAAACCAGCCATTCCCAAAGTGGGCGATAACGCCCCCTTGTGGGGCGCTGCAGGCCTAAAGGGGGGCGGTAAGAGACCCAGAAAAACAATAGGGGCGTTGTGTAGAGGCCTGGGGGGTGATTTGTAATTTCATTTAGCTAGGAGGCATCTTAGACAACGACTGCATGAGCTCTCGACTCAGTAGACAAAATAAGTTAGGGAACCAGTGATTTAAACAGTCATCTTTACACCTTTTGAGCTGTTTGGTAAAGAGTAAATTAGTAATTTAAAACCAGAAACAAGGATGAAAATTTAAATAAGGAATGGGTATTTAGGACCCATTATGGTTTTTTAATAACATTAAATTACTAAACCTATAATTTATCTAGAAACTAGCTGTTGTGGGCAACTTCATCTGCGCGCAATAAAAAAAGTAGCGTATCCTTCCTTAGGGCTTAATCTATCTTGATTCTACATTTCATCAATATCCTTCCAACGTTTTAGCCGCGAAAACAACAAACAAACAGAAATTTTCGCGTACATATTACTATGTGTTGCATGCGACTTCGTCCGCGTGGAACAAAAAGAAATAGCGTATGTCCTTCCCTAGGGCTTAATCTATCTTTGTTCTAAATTCCATCAAAATCCGTCCAATGGTTTCTGAAGACGTAACAGATAAACAGTCAGAGACACGCATTTACACATTTATAAATGGGTATTAATAATAGGGATAACTCAGGAACCCTAAGAACACGCATCAGACACACTAAGCCGGTTTTTATTCCCTTCACTAATATAATGTTTTTATTTACTTCACTAATTTTTAAAATTCACTATTGCTATTATAATAAATTACTCCGGCTTTCAACATAGTACATTCCAACAGTCATAACTACACCAAACCGAAAAATGCGAATTAATGAAACGGGATAACGGTTAAAGTGATGTCAGTCAAGTAGTTAACTCAAACTACACTCTTGCTAAATGTATTTAAGTTTTTGCAACTTCGTAAGTATGACCCTCACCTAAAATACTATTTTGTATTAAATTCGACACGTACGCTGACGCCGTACGCTAGTATTTTGACAATAACAGATTAGATCACAACTGTTTATAGTTTCACGGTACAGGGTGACCTTGACAACTAAGCTTAGTGTTTCAGCAAGGAGTATCCTTTAGCGGCCTCCCTTAGTTTCATCAGCCGTGTGTTAGTTGCTCTATGGGGCACTGACGGTTGAGTCACCACTCTTGCGTCTCAGACGTCTAACTTAAGGGGCAGATAGCATAAAACAAATAAATAAGAACATATTACATGATATCGTCACGCCGTATTAATGAAATCATTATTTAATACACATGTCGCCGTTCCAGCGAATATTGTGGTATTGAAAACATAAAATTTAACTAAAAAAACAATGTCAAGTTGTTTGTTTCATCTCTTAATTGTATGTATGGAGTGCTTCCCTTAACATTATTATTTTTTAAATTTCACTACACCACTATATAGCCTCAGTTCTTAGAATACACTTACTTTCAAAATTCCATCCATTATAGTGCTAATTACAACAGGTCTTCGAATAAAGTGACAATGATATACTGATAGACAGACGGACAAAACCAAATTATATTATAAGGTGTCCGATTTTGCTTTTTGTAACGCAACCTTAAAAATTAATGTTTAGTTCTAATTTTCATGTAAATATTTAGTTTTTTTAAATATATTGTATATTATTATTCCCTCAAGGTGGCAATTTCACTTGTTATATTAAACTGAGTAATATTTAAATAAATGTAATTGTCTATATGTACCATATACCTTTATTGAGAAATATGCAGGCGATTCCTGATAATATACAAAACATACATATAATATATTCGTACACATAAAATGCAAAACAGTAGTTAATAAAACTTATTATTTTTAAAATTTAAATTATATAACTTGTAATTTTTTCTTTTATATTAGCAAATTACAGTGTATCTTTGACCATGATATGGTTACTACCTTTTTTTTAATCAATAAATTACTTATGATTATTTTCTTGAGGTAAAAAATAAAGTATATCTGAAAACATAAATATTTTTTGTTGTTCTTGGTAACATCCAACAATTACTTGTTATTGGTGAAAACCTTAACAGCATTATACATTCTATATCTATAAGTATATTATATATTTTGTAAGTTAAGGTATACTTATACTTAAATAATTCATTTTATATTAAGTTTAGAATCGTTGTTTCTTACTTAGAAATTATCACAGAAATAAGTTGCGTGTAAACGTCAATGCATTGTTGTGAGTTTGTATGGTTTATTGTCTAGAAGTTTAGAGAATGTAAGTATATTTAATTATAAAATGTTAAATCTTAATAATGTTTTGTTTTTTTGTATGTCTAACAGCTAACAGCTGTATGGGTAACAGTATACAAAACATGTAAAAAACTTAGTAAAATATAAAAATGTAAATAGGTGTTGATATAACGCTAACGCAAATAAAGAAAATATGCAACTACAGTACATGGTTACAAAATTGCAAATGGTTTGTACAAATGCATTTATTTATCTTTCTACAAACAATAACTTTATGGATTTCTTTATTCTAATATCATTGTATGTGTATTTAATTTATGTGTTATAATATAATGAACAAATATTACTTACACACCTACATGTTCGTGACAATGACACAAAAACAACAAAAACGATGACAAAAATAAGAGTTTTCAAACAAACAATAACTATTGTACCTCTTCATTAGCGTAGCTTTATTTGTAATTCTTTTGTATCTACATGGTTGTAGTAAAATACATTGAATATAATAACTGGACGTAATGTAATCTGTCAACTTTTCACATAATCCAAAAACTTTTCCAATAATGTTACCGAATCGCTATTTATTAAGTCTAGAGCTGCTGCGCCTTAAACTAAGTTTAAACATAATAGTTATCGTGTCGGACCGGTGGGCTCGTCTCAAGGTCGCCATGAACGTGATCGAATTGTTTTTTTTAAAATATTATATAATCACTTCTCACACTGCCACAAGAAATTGCTATTTAAAAATATTCAATAAAAACTGCAAATTACAACGAAAACATTTTTTTAAATGAGCTCAAAAACAATTAGCAGTTTTACATTGATCTTCTTATAATAAAAACAGTCGATATGCTACTTAAAATACCAATACTCTCAGATATGAACCAGCACAGTCATCAATTACGTTTTTAACAATATCAAAAAAATCGAAAGATTAATCAACTACACTTTGCGTACATATTCAATGTCAATATACGAAAACATCTACATATATTTTTTATGTTATCTAGTAGTTACACCGAAGTTACACAGGATGCGGGCAGTAAAACTGTCAGGTTTTGAATCCACGCATTTATGTATGTATGTATGGACATGTATATTATGCGAGACACGCCTACTGCTAATAAAGAAACCAGTTTAGTAGGAAAAAAATTCAGGCTATTATAAAAAAACATTTTAGTGTGACAAACAAGAAAAGACACGTCACATCGGTATGTTCAAATGCCAAAACAACGTGTTTTATTGTTTGAAATCTCATTTTTACTATAATATCTATTTAAAATCGTAGTATTAATTGTTTAAAAATAGAATTTAGCTACTAATTAACGTAGTAGTGGCATATGCATCTGCTTTCCAAGCTAGGGTCCCGGGTTCGATACCCGGTCATGTCAATTTAGGAAACGAACTTTTCTAAATTGGTTTGGAGTCTAGGTATTACTGGGAACTCCCCCAGAGTTCGTTGTGTGGTACTCATAGTACAAGCTTACTGCTTAGTTTGGGGTCATACAATCTGTGTAATTGTCTGGAGTATGCAGGTATGTAATTAACGTAGAGTGAGGCAGGATCTTCGATCACAAGATGCAGCAATTTACATTTTATGTACGTATCAAATTTTTATGTTAATTAAACATTGTCATTAACAAAAAGAAAGAAAACAAATCCTATTATTAGTGCCTTAGTCATTTTGCAAGTTTTGAGCAAATCACATTAACGTTTTTTACTTATATCATTACATATAATTTACAAATTCTTGTTAGACAATACAGGTGCTTGTGGCTATGTAAAATAATACATTACACCTGTGAACCCAGTCAAAGTATCGAAGATTTAAAATTATTTTCCTACTAATTAACGTAGAGTGAGGCAGGATGCAGCAATTTAAATGTTTATGTACAGATTTATCTAATAGTTATGTAAATACGTTACGGTATGTACTTAAAAAATGAAAAAAAAACATTATTATTATTATTAGTCCGTTATCATTTTGCAAGTTTTGAGCAAATCTATAATAATTTATAAATTCTTGTTAGAAAATAACCTGTGATATTTTGATTATTTTCTAAAATAACACATACGCTTGTGAGCAAAAAATTTGCCTATAGTTTTTAGTAATTAATTATAATCACTAAATATTTTACGCTTGATAATTTGTGTTTGTATACTTTATTAAAGGTAAATGATTACTTCATTTTTAAATACCAGTTTAAAAGCTGTTTCTGATCGCTTCTTTCATCTTTGCAACTAAAAACTGTAAGGGAACAGATTTTCTGTTCGTAAGTGTATTTGTTACGCAGACTTTTTTTTATAAGTCTGTTGATTTGTTATTTAACGTTTGTGGAATTTAAAATGCAACGGTTAAGTAATTTAAACGTCTACTTCATTTTTATCTTATCGTTCTTGAATTATTTGAAAAATGTTTTGGTTCTCTTTTTTGAAGCGAACGCGGAAAGTAAAGACGTCAACATTTCAGATGACAAAATACAACCTTTTATTTTACAGTATAATAAGCTTTAATTCATCGTCTTTACACCTACTGAGCTGAAATTGGATACAGAGACGTATATTGGTAGGCCAAACCCAGAAATGAAAATTAAAAATTTAAATAATAATTGGTATTTCTGTCGGTTTTTTTTTATTTTATGTCTGCTCTGTATGAAATTACTATGGAACCCTAAGGATGGCTTAAAGCAACTATTTAACTCGATTTAAGGATTTCACATCTCGTTTGCACCAATGATTTAGTAATTGGTGCAAGTGAGATGTCTAACCCTTAAATCCAGTTTAAGTAGATGGTGCGAGCCACTTTAAGTAGCGTTAAAAGCGTGCTCTACACACTCTTAGCCAGTTTTTTAATCAACATCATTTATTCATATAAAATTAACTTTATTTAAATACGAGATATTACCATGAAAATGTCTTTTCGCATAGCAAATGAACTAGAGTACAATGTACTGTATTGTGTAACTTGTATTGTTATTGCCCTTAAAGGCCAAGCCAAAGATACATGCAAAGCGATGTGATCATTTCCAGAATCATCACATATCTAATGTAGCAAAACCGGTCACCTCTAACATGTTCCACAGACAATCAACTTTTGTGTCTCCATAAAAAGTTGTTTTTAAAAATTATTACGTTATACTATGTAATTTATGAGTTAAAGAAAAATCTTTTCTCTTCCCTGTGCTTGAAAGCTGAAATTGATCATTACTTATTACAAAAAATTAGCTTTTTAAAAGTAAAAAATCTAATTAATAAATAATTTATATTATTATTATATATTTAAGCATATTATTATGTTAATTTAATTCTATTTTTCCACTTTCAGTACGAAATTAATCACGAAAGAGTATTTTGTACTATTTACGTTATAAATAGATTTTTCAATTTATAATAAGTAACTTACAGTTATAAGTTATATAACTCATATTAAAGCTGTCGCTAAACTATCAATATATCATTTGTTTATTAATAAGAAAATTAAGACCTATAATTTCGTCTATGCAGTGAGTTTAGCTATGTTTTATATAGTTATACAATAGAAGCCAAACATATGCTCCTGCGCATTCTAACCGCCTCATTAGTTTCTTACAAGGAATTCTATATTGATGCGTGTCTCGCATTCGATCAATGAAATAACTATACAAAATAACATCGTTATGCGATAAATTTTATTTTCAATGACACCAGAGATAATCCTACAAGCCAAAAAAAATTTTTCAATGTTTTCCAACAATAATATTATTGAAACAGATGTTATCGAGAGACAAAGCGTTTTAAGTAAATTAAAACACATATAGAACGACAAAGTAATCAGATTCGCATTTTCTGCGAAAAAAATATTTACTCTAAAATACGCTACTTTTAAATGTAAGTGATTTATTTAAGCTTATAAATATTAAATTGTGAACCTACAATATATAGATTTATGTCTTATTAAAATTACCATTATGAAGGTTATTTTTCGTGTTGTTGATAGGTCATATTATGTTTTATGAGTGAAATAGTCAAACGTCAGTCGTCGCCTACGGTTCAATCAAGCTGAACAATAACAGAATGTACCACTCCCACACTTGGCTTTAGATTAGACATACAGGTCACGTATCGTCGCACTCTTTAATGACTGCATTGTTTCTTTACATTTTTGTAGTTGCACTTAAAATATGTTAGGTTAATATGGTTTGTTTATTGCTTGTAGGTGAAAATTAATATCTGGCACATTAATTTGGTGTCGCATAAATGATGTGATTGCCTGGCGATTACAAATAAAATAAATTCGACGACCTAGATGGCGCATTGGTTCAGACGTTAAGCCAAGCGCGGAAGGTTCGGGGTTCGATTCCCGGTCGGGTCAATGTAGAAAAAATGAACTTTTCTAGATTGTTTCGAGTCTGGGTGTTACGGGTAGAGACGCCCCCAGTAATCTTCATCTGGGGTTCACAGCACAGAGAAAATCCTAGTCTGAGATCAGATGATTGGTGTATTGTTAAAAAAAAAAGGAAAACAAAATAAATTCTAATTTTAAACAAGAGAAAATTAATATTAATTCTTGGTATATTTACATTCCTAATGATACTTACTATAACTTAGCTCAACTCAAACATAATAATTAACTCAGGTCTGAAAGGATTAAGAGCATACAGATAAATATTATTTAAAAATGCAAGAAAAATTGTTATAATACAATAAAACTTTTGAGTTCAGAAAATTCGATGTTATTTTACCGAATCCGAGTTTTAAAATACAAAGAAAACTCGATCAAATTAGATAACAGTATCAAAATTGTTTTAGATAAAAATTGGTGGAATCGTCGCAGATTACCTTCAAACCTCCAAAATTGTAAATTGAAGATAGTAGAAATGTACAAATGTTCATGCAGATACAAAATGTTTAATACTTTTATCAAATCCAACTTTATTATCATATTTTTATCACATTTTAAACATGTTTTGCAAATAATAATTATGTAACATGATTACGTGATATTGCGGGCTATTATTAAAACATATAAAAACATCGTTGTTAAATAACATTACTAAACTTGTAATGTTAAGTAAAGTTGATTTAATTAATTAATACTTTTATACATAATTTCGATGTCTTTTAAATAGTTTAAAATTATGCAATTAATCATATTATAATAAAGTATTTAAAATTGATATTTTAATTTAAAAAAACGTGGATATTTAAATATTTTTTTAGAAATCTCCGAATAAATGAGCCTTATATGGTGCCTGTTAGGTTAATTGTAGTTATGGGTACCAAAGAACACGTTTAATCGCTCATTAACACGGTAACACCCATCTTCAATTTGAAATTATACTAAGAGAAATTGCAAGAAAACAGTTTTTTATTTAACTTTTAAAAGAGCTTTATAGTACTTAAAATAATAATATTTTTCAATTTCAAATGTTTGTTTCCTAAATTCGGCCAGAAATCGAACCTGAGATTCACGCGTTTCGTTTTCAAAATCAATAGTTAAAAAAATTTAAAGAGAAAAAATTAAACCGCCTTCAAAAAAAAACACTAAAAAGTACAAAATAGCTATCCTTTACTAATCAAAAATCAAGTCCAATAAAAATAACTTTATAAGTACGATACACATACCTATATTATTAAATTTGACAGTTACTGAAGTCGGTGCCAAATCAATGTGCAACAGGTTTATTAGTTTGGTAGATATAGCACCGACTTTAGTAACTGACAAATTAAATTATATATGATATGTATGTGTATCGTACTTATAAAGTTATTTTTATTGTACTTGAGTTTTGATTAGTAAAGGATAGTTAGTATGTACTTTCAGTGTTTTTTTTGTAGGCGGTTTAATTTTTTATAAGTATTTTTATTACTCCTTTTTGAGTGATCTTGGCAAAAATAAATACCTAGGGCAGGTCTGCAATTAACTTCTTTCTAATTCTGGAGCGCAACGATATAAAAGAGAATCATCAATATAAATAAAGATTATCTTTGAAATTTACCAGTGAAATTTAAATGGGACCACCACTGAAGTATGACCTACCAAAAAATAAAGGAATCATCGAAATCAATTCATAATTCATAATAAACGTGTAACAAACATACAAATATGGTCGAATTGAATACCTCCTCCTTTTTTTAAGTCGGTTAAAAATTTTGTGTTGATATTGGGAAATTCTGAATGGCTGTAACTATTACCTATATTACAAACTCAATTGCCGTTCAGATTTCTGAACAAAATTTCATAAAACTGCCGTATATTTCATTCATTCAAGAAACTTTCTAAATATGTGTATCGTTCCGCATAAACATCTTAGCAACGAGGGCCCCGCATTGCGTACTTAAAAAATGAAGCACCTAAAATAAGCCGACCAGTCGAAAAATACTTACGTAATGTTCGACCAAAACTAATTTTTGCATTTTTAATTGCAATAAATTGTTAAATTTCCATGGTCCACTCAGACCACTTACCATCGCTTACTTACACGTCAAAAATGCACTAGAAAACAACCCATCAAAAAATTATTTCAATATTTACGCGGTTTTTCAGCCATATTAACTGTGTAACGGAAAATAAAATCGCCGTACAAAACGATACTGCAATGAAACTCTATCGTGTTACCGTACGGCAATTATCGTATCAAAACAACACTATTTTTATTACAAGATTTTATTCAACAACTTATTAGTGTGTGGGTCAAATTTCTAAACTTAATTTTAAACCAGTTCCATCGATTGAGAAGTAAATTTGTACACACTTTTGGGGCAGGTGACAATATAGAATCTAATAAAAACCTGTTTTTAAAAAATATGTTTTTTATTAATTATTTTTATAAACACGTTCTTTTCAATTACAGGTAACAATATCTATCTACAATAATATATTAATTTGCTTTTTATCTCCTTGTTAAAATAACATAAATACTTACCCAATTACTTATCAAACAGATGCAAAATTGTAATAAAAGTTACGAGGTCGTGAAAGTAGAACAAAAACACATTTTATACTTGAATGAGATAAGATTTTTTTTTATCAACTACAGTTATTTATTTTGTAGTTAATTTTGTGATTACAGTGTTTTTAACCTCAATTCTGAATGAACAGAACTTTTTCCAGATTTCAGTGACAGGATTCTTTTATTTTTTGTTGATTAATAAAAAACGCCGCAGTAGTAAACAGAGTAAAGCTGTTTTTAAAAATAATATTACGCTCCCATATAAAAATAAAGGACTTATGAGAAAAAGCACATCCAGCGTTAGTTATTATGTTTAGTACAGTATTACTAGTTATTATGTTTAGTACAGCTTCTTCTTTTAAAATAATTTTCGAACTGAACGTCAGCTTGAACCTCCGTCTAACAGCACACGTAAAAACACGCAAACCAAGATTGCACAAACCAAATCTTTAGCAATGAAATGATTGTGCAAGCCGCGTCTATTGACTTGTGCGAGCTAAATGCAGATTTACATTGAGCTAGTTACTGACTTCGAAATCAAAATTAGGGCTGACCCGGCACTGCCATCGTCTAAACTGATTTCAAGTCAGCACAGTAGTGATGCGACATTGCTGTACTGACTGGAAATTTATTTTGACGACGGCAGACTACCAGGACAGTACTGACTTGTCTTGATTTCGAAGTCAGTAACCAACTCGATGTAAATCTACTCCAACAGTTTTATCATCCATACGCACGCGTTTACTTGCACAAACAGGTTTGTACAAGTAAGCGCGAAATGATACTTGAGCGTAGCCAAGTCCTAAACGATTTTACCTAAAGTTTACAGGAAAACTACAACGCAAGTCCTAGGCCTTATTGACGTTCAGAAATCAAGTTTATAAATTAACCATTTTATAAATATCTCGCACTTAACCGATATATTTTATATTAATTAAAGATATTGAAATGCACAGTAAACGATGTTTTTTATTTTATATACTTACTGCAGGTATTCAACACAATTTCTAAATAGATAAATAAGCTCTATTTAGTTCATGATTTGATTGATTTGTTTTAGTTATTAGTGCCTATTAAAAATTTTCTTTTAACTTTTTCATTAGTCTGTACAATTACTCATTAGAAGAGTTCGTTAAAGAACTAAAGTACATTCTGTAAGTGATTTTTCTTAAGTTATTCTGTTCTTAATAATAATATCAATCTGGATTACATATATCTACATATAAAATGAAAGAAGTTATTATTATCCTTCATCTTTTTTGCTTTGATAAGCTTTTGCTTTTTTTTTAGTGTAAATCTGTTATAAATAAAATAAATAAATTAAATAAATAATAAATATAGTCTATGTATTTGATAATAAATATAGACTGTAGGCAGGTATTAAAATATATTGTACTATTAATGAAACAAATATATGTATATCTGCGTATACACAATTGAATAACTATAAAAAAAAAAATTGCTTTTAATATTTTTGAACGGTTCCTACCTAATTATCCTTATTTTCTTGAAAAATTTTGAGGAACCAGCGATTTCACTAAACAGCTGTTCGCAATTTCAAGAAACACTTTCGGAAACGGGAAGTGGTAAGGCAGTAAGCAGCCTGCTGTGTAATGGACTAACAGAGAACCGCGCGGTAGGATGCGGCGAAATTATAGTTGAACCAAACAACAAACCAATCGCACAATAATACCGAATACACGGAAATCAACGTCGATAGTATTATAAAACATCATATTTTTATCTCACTTTGTCCCTGAATTCCTGATAAAAATTATTTGAAAAATATAAACTATATATATATTTATTTTATAAACTATATAATTATTAATTTCATACACAAATAAATAATGTAGTTCAAAGCTAATAAGCCTATAAATATCCCATTAATATATTAAGTTAAGTTTTAAAAATATTTCTGTTTTTCCCTATAGATTTCGATGGTCGTAAAATGTTTTACTAAACCGACTAGTAAAAAAAATAGTTGAACATCCGTGCATCAAAAATAAAAAAAAAATTTGAACAACCGCGAACTCAACTCGAACAGAGGGTTCCGTTCAGTTTTATACAATGGTTTTCGGTTTTATAAATTTAATTATTTCTGTAAATATGCGACATTCTGTAAGATTTAGAACTTCAATTTTTTTTTTGTAAGTTTTAGGTAAGGCTTCATATTAGGTACTTGAAAATTTAAAATTATGGTTCCAGCAGTTTTTAAAATAAAGGCAGAAGAATAATCACTCCTGATTTCGGGCAGACTAGGTAACTGATTAACTCGTTCCTTCTATTATTAAGTTATTAACTAGGTAGTGAAAAACAAGTTGGTCGACGAGATGTGTGGCATGTACCTATCACTATACCAAATTACCAGTTTGTTCCTTCTTTCCTTTTAATATCATTACGTTCCTTTATAACAAAAGTATGAAAGTACGTAGATATTTATACTCTTAAAAAATATACGAACCTGATTTTAGACGTCGAAGGATATTTCAGTAATTTTTGGCGTATTCCTTGCAGGCGAAATTGCGAGCAAATAAGCAATAGGTACCTACCTACCTATTATATAACTGCAAATTCAGTCCAACAAATGCAAATTTATCCGATTAAAAATATTATTTATTATGCCAGTGACAGTAATACTACAAGCTATCAAGTTTAGATTACCTTCAAGTTGAATAGATATTCGTTTACGGAAGTTTTTAAACGAGTCGACGGCAATGAATATGTATAATAATAAAATTACAATTTTACTGCTATTTTAATTCTAAAATATAATATACTTAGGTACCATGTTATTTTTATTTAGTTTAAATCTTGAAACGATTATATCAAAGTACCCCCCCGTCTACGATACGTAGAAAATATATCGGTAGATGGAAATGTTGGTGGATGAGTAAAATTTTTGATTTAATTTATTGTAAGATTTCGATACTTTGACAGATATATTATACAGAATTATAAAGTTACGTTAAAGCTTACGAGTAAGATGTTAATATTATCTGGATAAAGGTCTAAATAACTAATTTCAACATGAATTATTATAGGAACATACGAAAATGTATGTACATAATCGAGTACTTAAATATGCCACCAACAGCAACAAATACCTCACTACCTACTAAACAATAGGTGTTTTTCGCTAAAATCATAAAGATTATTTAAACTAGTTATAAATATTACAATGACTCCCATCTATAAGCAATTAATATTTATATGCGTCGTGGTTCTCCATAGCCGGCTGCCGATGCCGGCCGGTTTCTCAACGAATACTCCTCGTGAACCGGTCCCGCTTGCTATTTATGCGAGGCGTTACACGATCCCATCATACAATGAGACATGCATTGAATATTAAACAAAAAATACTTATAAATTAGTGTGTAACTTTGATAAAGTTTGATTGTAAACTACAATCAAAATTTATCAAACTAAATGTATTCCCATAAATTCTGTGTTCGGTGAGGTGTTTATTAAAAACAATAAATAACAAAAATTCGTAATGGTATTAGGTGTCGCCCAACTTAATTCCTTGAACTTTATAATTACAAATAAGTGCTTACTGCTGTTGACAAATAGATAACAGTAGGTGGGTAGATGACTAGAATATAACGATTTCATTTAAACGAATTGTACAGCTCACCTGATCCTGTCGGAAACGATCTCTGGCCTGGAATTCCTCTTCGCCAGCGTGACAGCGTGGGCCGGACCATGTGTGGGACTAGCGGATGGTTCTGAAGGCGCTGAAGGCGGTGAACAAGACCCTGAACTTGAAATACTGAAGGCTCTAGCCCTACCATCAGCGGCTGCCGGTCCACGGCCAGATCTCGTTCTTCTGCGGCGCTTCTTTTCTTCGTCTGCTTTCGCCGCCGCACCCGGAGGCGCCCAATCGAGATCTTTCTTCAAGTGGCCGCGGCCGCATCGACAGTTGCATGCCTTGAACGCCAAGTCGTAGCCCTTCTTCGTCCATAGATTCTGATGGCGTTGTCGTTCGGACCACGATCTAGCTCGGCCGCAGGATTTGAGATACGCGAGCACGCTGGTCTCCCACTGGTCAAAGCAGTCGCGATGCATATACCGGCCAGCAGTACATGCCTCGTTGTTGCAGATGACGCGGACTGCGTCTTCCGCGCGGACCGGCTCGCGTGGCCGGAGGCACTCGCCGGGCACGCAACACCCGCGCCCTTCCTCCGGCTCGCGCTCCCCGGTGGCGCCGTGCCGACGCGGAGCCATGCTGCACCACGATCGAGTCGTCGAAATCGAACGCGTGGCGAAACTGAACGCGTCACGGAAAGCACATGTTCGTCGGAGCGCGCGCGACCGACTAATAACCGCGAGTGAACGAAAGCGAAATTTCAAGAGCGAAGCGCGTCGCCGCGCCTCGTCCGCCGCGCGCCGCGCATCCCCCGCAGCGCTGCAGCGGAGAGCCGCGGGGCTGACCTTGCGCGGCGGCGCGCGGGGGTGCAACCCGCCAGGGGCGGGCCGAGCGGGCACGGCCCGCGCCGCCCGCCGCGCCTCGCCGGCTGCTTCGCGCCGACCCGCCAGGCCGCCAACCGCCCTCGCCGCCACGCCGGTAGGGAGAAAGTGCCGACGGATTTTCACTTTCGCGAACCAAGCAGCAAGCACGAGCGACGGCGGAGGTCCGGCGGTTGTTGATGTAGTCGTTGGACGACATCAAAGTCCGTTCATGTCATGTCATTCCATAGATATAACCTGTTTATATGCTATCCCGCTGTTATTTCGAGCGTAATAAAAATATGAAGATAATATGCTTAGTGAGCACCCACTTAACGTCTTCATATTTTTATTACACCTTACCTTAAGTAACACAAATATAGGTAAGCACTGCTTACTGATATTTGTGTTACTTAAGGTACATGCATACATAATAATTAAGAATAAATAGTGACTTATGTGCATGTAGGTAGACGTAACGTTGTTTTTGTTTTCGTTAACATGATGCTCCACCCCGAATAGGAAATGATGTGTTATATGTATATTTTTAACTTAGAGAAAAACAACAATTTGTACATAATATTAATATGTATGTTGTATATCCAATATACATATATAGGAGGTATACAGTTTGCGTGTATACTGTTACTAGCGTTTCATTTAAGAAGTAAAAATAATGTAAGAAGTTTCAAATGTGTAGGTAGTTATTAGTTAGTCTCTGTTTATGTTAAGTGTAAGTTGTCTAATGGCTGTATGATTCCTTTGATGGGCACAAGTGGTAACGCTCGTTTATTTTTTGACACGATGTTTTATCAAATTCTATCATGCATAAGTATTCGGAGGAGTATACTAATAGAATGCTTTTATTTTTGAGTATTTATTGAGGTTTTTTTTTCAGATTTTGAATTCATAATGTATTCATGAAATTTAATAAATAAAATAGAAGCAATTCAAAATTAAAATTGGTGTTCCGTATGTCAAAAGCAATCTAGTAACATGAACTGTGCAGTTCCCAATATAAACCCTTGGTTTTGAACTTTATCTATTGAAAGCACAATCAGGTTGAGTCTATGCTCAACGCAGTTACGATTTCCCTAATCGAATGATAATAAAAATATCCTATAGGTATAATAATAAAAATAGGTATTTTGGACTACAAAGAATATATTATCATGATCTTCTTTTTCTTTTTCTTTTTTAATTTATTTGCACATTAAAAGTCACAGAATCAGTAGTCAAAAAAAATAACGCAATGCTTACCTCTAAGAGATTTCTTTCAGCACACCTCGGTGATAGAGAAAATGAACGAGGGTAGGATGTGCTTAAACACAAATGTAAGAAAACAAAATATCACCGAAATAACCAAAATAATAAGTATAATTTAAAGCTAATTTATATACGAACCAATATAAAATATATACATACATAATACATACACATATAGGTACATAACAAATATAATATAATACACACATAACTATTACATTATAGTAACACACATAAATATAGATAATACATATTATTATAAAAAAGTAATTATGCAAATGACAAAAAGTGTTTTTAAGAGCTTTTTGAAAGATGCTAGGTGTTTGACAATTTCTTATATAATGTTCTTTTTGTTTATATCCAAAATTTGATTTGAATCGTAGACATGCATTTTATGTATGCAGTTTTCTGATACTAATTACTACTAATATTACGAATATCATGTAGGTATCAGGTAACATATTTCTGTTTTTCTTTTTATAATTATAATACTAGAAATTGCTCGCGACTTCGTTCGCGTGAAGTTCAAAAACGCACAAAATCTTTATAATTTATAGCGTGTGTTATTATGATGTTTAAGCGATATTAGTATAAAGTTTCATTAAAATCAGTTCAATAGTTTTTGTGTGAAAAAATAACAAACATCCATCCAACCTCACAAACTTTCGCGTTTGTAATATATATTAAGAATAGTAGAAAGGATTTCATTGTCTACCAACAGATGTAAATGTGTTGAATTGTAAGATACTTTCATAAGATTCATTATTTCACTGGAAACCTAACACGGCAGTGTACAATTAACACCATTTTCCGCCTTTTCTGTTACACCACGAATATTTCTGTAATTCTCATATTTAGGTAGTTACTCACAATTAGCATTATACTATATTATTATCGACTGGTTTCAGATATTTGTAAGAGACTGGTCGAAACTTCGGGAGACAGCCAACGAATCAGTTTGGCTATTCAAAGAGGTAATGCTGCCAGTCTGCTAGGCACCTTAAGCAATGACAGCTTTCTAAGCGCCAACTTTGAGGAAGTCTATTATTTAAGATAATGTGTAGTTTTAAGTTTGTAAATATTAACGTATGTAGGTATGTACTTTTTTGTTATTAGCATTATTAATTAGAGGGTATTTAAATTACTTCTCAATTGGCACAAATATGAAAAACTCGGGAAGTAAATACGTTGCTACAGGAGCACTTTTTTCAATTATATTAGAATAATTCACCATTTTTTATTACGAAACGATTGACCATTATTCACATCGTTTATTTGAAAAAGAACTCGTCTCTGTTCAATGGCATAATTCAAAGCGCGCACGTGTGTTAACTAAGGGATTATATTTATATAGGTAAAGGGCCACAACAAAGCGTTTATGGCGTTCTTCAAGAACCGGCCCAAGGCTGGGAGGGACCTGAGTGCTTGGAGGGTAAATAAAGAAACTAGTGACGCAACGTGTGACCCAATTTTATTTCCACTCTCCGCACCAGGTGATAGGTGCATTTATTATGAAAGGGGAGATCTTCGGAACACGTGTATTGAAACATCAGTGGAATTATATCTTGACAAATTTAAGTATGCCGGTGCCCAATTGCTTATCCCTTTATTTTAGTTCTTTATTACCATACACTAAGGGCAAAAATCTCTGTTGAATTAATTTTGATAGGGGCCAATTCAAATTGTAGAAGGAACTGCGTCTCAAAAATGTCTTGAAAGGTATTGAAGCTTTTGTTTGTCGTGAAGTCCGCACAGATGTGTGACCTAATCTGAATAGTTATTCAACATGTATGATGCATAAAAATCGTATACAATACACCTTCGATCTGGTTTTTAGTGAAAATGAAAAGATATTGTGAGCAGAAAAATAAGAAACAGTACTACTGATTTTTTTTGCTTTATTTAGACCTGAATAGACTATACTTTTTACATTAAGAAGAAAATAGACTTTATTTAAAATTTATGAAGATCTTTGAGACCGTAATTAAAAATATTAAAATAAAATTAAAATATTTTAATAATACAAAAATCATCTCAACAAATACTATACGATGCTAAAATAATTTTTATGTAAGTATACCTACTTTATCGTATTTTGCTTCACTTTGCTTCCCTTGCCAATATAAATGTTGATAACACTAAAATTACTTATTTCATTTTTCCCAATTGCTTATTAGCTAAAATGATTTATCATAATATACTTTATTGTACGGTAGTGAGGCCTGGATATGCCCGAAATTGAGCGAATCTCTTAGAAATATGTGCGGTGTCACCCTTGTGGACAAAATAACTAATGAAGAGATACGCTGTATGACAGGGTTGTACGACAGTGTTATTGTACAAATTAAGAAAGGAATGCTAAGATGGTTCGGGCACATGGAAAGAATGAGTGATGAAAGACTGACGAAGAAAGTCGACAGAGCGAAAGCGATTGGTAAAAAAAGCCAAGGAAGGCCATAGCTGACTTTCGAATATCAAATAGCCAGAGTGTTAGCTGACGGAAATTTCAAAAGCACTCCCACACCTGGGCGAAAATGTGTGAAGAGAATGATGAGATTTGAGGAAGCGAAAGAAGTATGTAAGGACCGCGATGCTTGGCGTTCCGTCCCTGAGGATGGAGCGCCAAGCTACAGACTTAGAGACACAGCTGAAGATATGTATGTATAATATATTTAATTATTTTCAATACAAAAAATTTGTAATTATCTGTCTAACAAGTATATTAGCGTATGTATGTATATGCTACTATGTAGGCGTTATTATTCTACGGTTATAAATGAAATCTCGCTTAAACTGTTTTACTTAATGTGACATGAAATCACGATAACGGAAATGAGTAATGGATAATAAAGTAAGTTATTAAAAACTTAAAAATATAATAGTTTTAATAAAAATAATAGATCAATTACCGACAATGCTTTTTAGTTGCTTAAAAAAAACTCAAGTTAATTTGTAAACAATCGAATGGCAAAAAAACGTAGGTCGATTAAAAAAAATAGTTTAAATAAACTAATTACCGTCTAACAATTTGAATAAGTCATACGATTGAAATAGACAAAAATTAGATCCAAAAGTAGTGAGACTTCTATAGTTTTCGTCAATTAAATATTTTTTTAAACACGTTCTGACATCCGACGCTTAATGTCATTGTGATAAACGATAAGTTACAAATTGGTTACAAGTTATCGACAGCTAATGTCAGTGTCTTGTTATTCCTCTTAACTTTTACCCCGATAGCAATACATTTAAGAAATTGCTTATTTTTTCTTAGTAATAATTGATTCTTTAAAAAGATGTTCTTTGTGGAGAAATAGTTATCTGTTTTTATATTAATACCTATGTATACATATAAAGAAGAAATGAGCTGACTGATTCATTGAATGATATCAACGCGCCAAATCGATGAATCTAGAACTTTCTCATGTAATGCAAGTACTGAAAAGAAACTTTTGAAAATTCAACCCCTAAGAATTTGGTAAGGAGTGCAAATTGTGAAAAGAAAATGGAAAAAGTAATTAATAACTCAAAACTGTCTAGGTAACAAGGAATCTGTAAAATAAATATTTAAACAAGTATATAACCAATTTTCAAAATTCTTCTCCGAAAGGGGTGAAGAGGGGTGTTGAAGTTGTCATGGAAAAGAATGTAATTTCACACAGCCTATTCTTGTGTAATGTTACTCATAAATCTTAAAATTCTTTGATTAGACTGTACAAAATTAGAATCTGAATTTTGAAAGAAAATAATACCTCTGTACATTACGTAAAAGTCGACATTGTTTCCTCATGATTTCCTCCTTCAAAATTCGCTTTTGGTATTTCCTTGAATACATCGAGAAGCCCGGTATCGAGGAGGTGACAAAGGAGGCGGCAATTTTACTCGTACAACATGAAACTACTTATTATATTAAAAATATTGCTTTGCATTTTTAGACGACATAACTAGAACTGGAATTAAGAACTTTGCTGGGGAGATCTTTTTTGGTGACTTAGGAGAAATCTGAATACGGGTACTCAGCAATAGGGCGACTTTACCCACTAAACCTTCTGCAGCGACCGTCCTCAGCTCGTTGACAAAGAGGTCCAAAGGGCTTCTACTGAACGCACCGAAGTCCCTTCCGCGCTGTGTCAAAATATTTCTTAGGGAGGCAGTATAAAGCCACGAAGCACCCTGGCAGTGCTACGACAGCAGTCCACGTGCGCTGCCGTTTTCCTCGGTGTTACACTGATGGACGACTGTAGCCTCCACTCTAAGCGACTGCAACACAAGATCCTTTTTTTCGTCTCTTAGGACAAACTTACGACATACTTATTTTCTGGCCCAACCTACAGGGCTGATGCTCCAATATCTGTATGAAATTACACTAAGCTAACAAAAACTAGACAATATAGCTAACTGAGATGGTTTATATAAATGTCTCCATGCAGATGTTATTATGAAGCAACAATGAATAAAATAACATAAATTCATACAATTTGCTATAAAAATTAATGAACTATAGCATTAGCCATTTATTTGAATTCTAGATTCCTGTAGTTATTTTAAAGGGTATCGAAGAGATTGGCAGAAATAAAAACGTATTTATATATCATCTTATAATCAAATGTTTATATACATTTATATAATCGATAGACCAGAAAAATAATACAATAATAAATATTCCACAAAACACCAATTTTGCTACTCCAGACTAAGTATTAGCAACATCCAGTAACATGGAAGCATACTCCAAGATAATTTATGATTTGTTTCCTAAAATATTTTAGCCGGGGTTGAACCTACAGTAAAGATTTGAGTTTTTTGAGTGTTAATGTTTTTAAACTTTCACGACTTGTACACATCTTACAATATTTACTAACGGGTCTATGTCGCATTTATACTTCAAGGCCAATTACCTATTTCATCCCGACGTTTCGACCGGATTGCACCGATCGTGGTCACGGGCAGACTGATGAGGATGAATGACGTCTTCGTAGCGTGCTGTTTTTTGCAACTACCCTACACCCTACACTCAGTCAATGCATTTCTAAATTTTTGTTATTGTCACTTTTTTGAGTGTGTCTGTTTAAAAACATACAAATATCCCAGTCACCGAAATGAAAGAAATAGCAAAGAGATCTTTTGCGATCGATTTTTTTTTATTTTAAACGACAATAAGTACATATAATTATAGCAAATAGGCAAATAATATTTAGCAGGTGTTATTATACTACCATCAAACTGTACTTGAAGCTATAAAAACAAGTCTGCAGCCAACAGTTGCAATTTTACATAAAACCCTTGTTTCCTTTGCTGTCTGTAACTTGGCGGATGGACGCGCAGTTAAAAAAATGGGCACGTGAATACTTACCACGAAGCGTGAAGTACAACACAGTATTACTTTATTTCGTCTACAATAAGTCATTGGTTCTGTACAAAATGTTTTATCGATTTGATAAATGGAAAGTGTAATACAAAAAGTAAATTTATATTCATATTCTGGTCAATCCATCCTGACATCTGATCTGGTAAAAAATATAAAAGCGGTATATGAAAGCAATGTGTCATCCTGTGCTGGTCGCCTGCACTTAGAAAGAAGGTTATTAGAACAAGCTACAAGTGACCTGGCAAGTGGACTGATGAACTGGCAAGTCGACACTAAACTTTAGCAATCTCATTATCTACTAAAAAGACGTCAATGTGTGATATTCATTCTCATTATCTACTAAAAAGGCGTCAATGTGTGATATTATGAACGGGGAATAGCGTAAGCTTATGTACGTTAAAATATTTTTTAATAACATTGACAAATATACGGTGCACCATTGAGGAAAACTGTTCATGTTCTGTCATTGTTCTTTCCATTCTGAATGGGAAATGGCGTAACCAACCTTACGTATGATACAATATTTTTATTGACATTGAAACATAAGTGCATATCATTGAGGAAAACCGAACAAAGAATATACCTTGAATTTAAATAGGTTTCGTAAGACGCGACACGGAAGAAAGAGCCCTAAACTCGTTTTTTATTTGACCCACATCTAAGGATGTAATTGTTAGGGAATAAATTACTTAATTACCACTTTTATAGGTCACTGTATAATGTTGGCAGGTGCATCGAAGCGTGCACCTGCCGAGGGGCTGTTCAAGGACTTTGCAAATATGTGACTTTTTATGCGCCGCTCGCGCATGCGATGGGTACTAAGCACGGTGCATTCACTGTGTCAGTGGTAGCTAGGTGCATTTTCTTTTTATTGTTGATAGTTGATACACAGTACATACTCTGTTTTACGTAGTCACTTGTACTACACTATAATAAAATAGAATTTTAAAATAATGAACTATAATAAATAGGATAATACGAGGAATTTGTACAATAACATTTTAAAAGTCTACTACTTCACAAACAAATGATACGTCATAATAAGCAAAGAAACAATAGAATTACTTGTTATTACTTATTACACATTCACAAAATATTATTCATCACATTACATTTACATAATGCAAATATTGTTAAACTAAAACATCGATCTATTCATTTACAAAATACAAAACGGAAAAGTAAGAAAAAAATTGAATAACACAACAAAGAATGAAATAATAAACGCAAGTAATTTCGCAACGTAAGTGTAACTTTTCATCGCAAAAGTAGGTAGTTAAACAAGTGTTTTTAAATCAATATGTATGCAAGATATTTGCGCGGTTACAAAAACCTGGCACTACAACATTTCTTGCTTCGATCTTCGCTGCGCATTTTTCGACATCAACACAACATGTAAAGTTGTATAAGTATCCTGTGGAACCGGTGGACCTTGATCTCACAAGGGACCCTTGCTGATCTGCCGGCGGGCCAACCTTGAGTTATTTTTAACCCAAGCCTGCATTCGAATCCCGTCGAACAACTCCTTCCGAGTATTACATAATGCGAAATTATAGTTCGTTTTTTGTTCACCGTCTCCGTGAAAAGCGTGTGGCCCTGTCATTTTGGTTTTATAGCCTTTGTTTTCGCTCGCACACATTTATTTCTTTTCTCAGAATCGTAAAAGGAAGAGGCAGCGAAGGGTTAGCAGTTTTTGTATAGTGAAGTGCATTATTTATGGTGCGGAATAATGACGCCTCTTTTACCGCAGAACACTGGCAACAGATGCGAAAATTTCCAAAATCATTTGATGGGATTTCGTCTTTGTGTTTTTATTACACGACCGTTTTCGACACGCACTCACTCGAAATTTTATTATAAGCCCGCTTTAGTATTTCGATTGCTTTCTTTTATGAAAATATGGTCCAGGTCCAGCTTACATGTTACGATAGCTCATAAAACCCACAACAAAATAATACGTTGAAATTTTTTTATTGTTACATGTTTCTATGAAAAATATCAAAATTCACATCTCGCGGTGATTCCGGTACACCATCAAACATTGCATAGATAATTTAAAAATAGTCAGTGAATTTATAATGTACATCATACCTCATGGATTTTATTTTTAGTGTAACTTAACGCTATTCCTTATTCGGATATTGTTATAAATATTCCAGGGACTGGGTGATAGAAAGTCAAGACACAACAGTAGGTATCACATCTTGAGACGTCACTTCTAGTAGTACATATATCTATATATTTAGGGTGGCTTGGACCAACTATTTTAACTTGATTTAAGGAACTGACATCTTGCTGGCACCATCTGTTTAATAGTAGGTGACTTAGACCTTAGACTTACAGATAGATCTTACAAACCAGAACCAGACATAATACTATCAGGTTTGCTAGATCTTTCTCTCTCAGTTCGGCATTTAGCAGTGACTAAATATTTCATCACTATAATACATTATTTAGTTTTTGAGAAAGAAATGCTAGAAAAAATACTGTAAAATTATTAAGCTTTTCTCTTACTGTAATTCCATTACTTGATATTAACATTTGAAAAACAGATCACTTAAGGCTCTTAAGGTATCGAAAATTTTTTAGAAAACGGAAGGGAAAGAGGATGTAAACCAGTGACAGATGTAAAACACGAACAGTTGGATTTGATTTTGGAAAGTTTTGACAAATAGAAGGGAACAAGCAAAAGATTTTTATAATATAAACGACAGTTGTTAGTCTTTGAGGCATTGTTGTTTTCATCACAATTCCACACACCTACCTCATGCACCTACCTAAAAAAACACATATTATATCAGCGGTAGATATTAAAAAATCTGTCTCGAACTTATTGTCACAACTTGCTTGAAACCACAGCCGATGGAAATCGACCGAAACGTAAAGCTAAAAGGTAGTCGCTTTAATTTCCCGTGTTTTAAGATATTTTAGGAAGTAATAAGTTTGAAGGTTTATATAATCACAATTCAGAATGATTACCATAGAAAAGTCATCGTATCAAAGATATAATTAAAAACTTATTATCTAGCTAGTATGTCCTGACGAGAAGCATAATGAGGATCGGTCATATTGAGTATTATATTATTCCTGGTTAAACCTATACATGTCGCACGGGCTTGTCCTCACAAAGATTACTAAATTATACTCCACAAGTCCACAACGGGCGCCCTGTGGGGGTAAAACGAAGGTTTGTTAGAAGTTTTCTAGTGTTTTAAATTTTTCAAGTACCTACAAGATTTTTTGATTGCTTGAATATTGCTTTCAAAACCGACTCAAATGTTACTCGCCCAATGACTGCCATAGATTGTTATTATTATTATTATTATTATTTTGTGCTGATCCTGTTGTTTCCGACAATAACAAAGTGAGAAACGTAAATAAGTCTATAAAGCTTAGCAGATGCCATAGATTGTATAAATCAATTGGTCATTTCATTTTCTTTTCTTTTTTTTATTTTCTTTATATTTTTTTTATTTTACTATAATGTTTTTTCTTCGTTCCAAATTTTTAAGTTATTGTTAATTTTTATAATTTTGATTATTTTACCGTTTGTGTCATTTTATCAATCGTATTGTTTTTATGTGTATAGACGTTTTTGGGTTCAGTCTAGTTATGTTGTTTGTCCATTGTTGTATTTTGTATCTTTGTGGTTGCTACCTGATGTGTGTACCGAGTAAAATAAATACATAAATAGATCATTAGGTACACCATTTCTGTTAAACTATTTTTGAAGTTAATTTATAATAAAAGTCATTTAATAAAATTAATAATATATAATGTTGCCAAGTGTATGGTGGGGGGCTTCGACTACCACATGTGACGGAAAAATAATAGTCAAAGGAATTTGTTCTATATGGATATTATTCGATCACCCATCCCTTAGGTGACCGTGTGAAACATTATTTAACCTCAATGAAGGCATTAAACACAAAAAGAGACGCTGCGAACGTCTTAGTACGTATATTATTTACATTATGTTGGTAAATACCTAGATATTTAAAAAAACAAGAATTTCATCCGCAAGAAATTTTTTCTTCGTTTTAACTGGATTTATTACTACTGCACTGTCTGCTTTCATTGTTGTGGGCACATCATGGTTTGTACAATGGAAGAAATTGGAAACCCCTAGATTCTTTAGATCTTTAGATACTATATAAGTATCTATGACACCGGTTTAACTTGTTTTATATTACACGTCCTGTTTTTTCTCGCTAGTTATTTTTGCGATATAAAGATTTTAATAATTCAAGTACATTTTGATGTTATTCTTTGATAAAAGTTGACAGACGAGTTTCGATCTTTTTAAAAAATAAAAAAGTAGTTTGTTGTTGACAACTTTGAATAACATAGTTTGGATGAAATATCGATTTGAAATGTATCAGTTTTAGAATCAGTTATCTAATAAACCGTTTCTGTGCTAGCTGGTCTGAGAGAGAAAAAGAAATATAAATGTCAGCTGCTCATTTACTGAGGTCATAAGAATCGACCAAGAGCTAGAGAAAGTTGGCGATGAGCTAGAAATCTCTCATTTTAACCACCGACAAAAAAAGAGGGGTGTTATAAATAGATGTTGTGTTTGTAATAGTATCTCTTGAACAGATAAACCGTTTGTATGCTGTTATTTTCTGCGAAGCTGCAATTGTGAAAATTGATTCAGATTATTTTTGCGTCGTGGATTTTTACTACTAGGACTACTTTATTACTTTTTATTACTAGGACTTGGTCTGTGCCTAGTAATGGTTAATTAAATAATAATTAAAACGTTTAATCTATCACCTGTATGGAAAGACCCCACACTAAGAAGAACCCGCCAGAAACTCCACAGCATAATATCATCTACAAATCCAAATTTATATGTATAGTATATGAGAGATAAGTCATGGCGCAAGGTAGGTTATAGTCTTAACGTTCTGACTACCCTCAATGAGAATATATCGTGATGCTATATATGTTTGTTTAAATCAATATAACATACGTAGGGTACCGGCAGTTGTATTGACGCTTATGATGAAATACATTACGAAACATTGGCATTTAAAAACTAAATGCTCTTATAGAAAATATTATGAATGCTATTTTTGTCAACCGACCAATTAAAATGGCCGTAGTTCACTCAACTATGCCACGTATCCCGGCTATGTTCTCATATATCGTGTTCAAATCGATAAAGCCGTGTTTTTGTACAAGGCACGTTTCTCCGAACTGGACTGAGGTTCTAGAGTTTCATCACACTTACATAACTGAAGAACAACGCACACATTGTATCCGATTATTGACCCGGCCTTAATAAGTTCCATGGAAATTACTGTGACAGATTTATTTCACTGTTTACAATTTAAAATTAGAGGTGGGGTTTGAATGAGTGAGACAGTGTCTTGACGGTAAACAACAAAGAACAAAACTAACAATAACATTTAAAGGTCCGACTACACTTGCGATTTGTATTGTTTCTGTATGAGGCAATTAATATCAGCTAGTAATTTTATAATTTTTTGTACATAAAGTTCTTAATTCTAATAGAAAAAGCGGTAAAGACAATATTTTGTGGTATTATTTACTAAATAAGGATATGGATGTGAATCATGCATACATATCGTGATGCTGTATGTCTAACGGGGTAGTCACGGAGCGCCAAGCTTCGCGGTTCGTACATACTTCTTTCGCTTCATATTTCATCATTCTCCTCACACATTTTCGCCTAAGTATGCGAGTCCTTTTTACATCTCCGTCAACTAACACTCTGGCTATTTGATCTTCATCCATCATCAGCTTGGTCAGCTCAGCAAGTAAAGTCTATACCAAGGTATTGACTGAACGTATGACAAGCATTTCTGAAAGATATTTGTGGGAGGCACAAGGTGGTTTTAGGAACGGTAGGGGTTGTATGGATCGGATTTTCTCACTCCGCGTTATCGTGGGGAAGTCTTTGGACATAGGTTAGAAAGTTTTCTGCGCTTTCGTGGATCTAGAAAAAGCATTCCAAAGAGTAGATCGAAAGAAATTGTGAAATCTTCTACCTGAATATGATGACGTGGAAGGCTCCTTACTGCAAACTCTAACAGTTTGCAGTAAGAAGCCCTCCACGTCATATATAGTTAGTAAGGATAGATGTTGACATGTCGCCCTGGTTCGAAGTCTATTAGAGCTGCGTGATGTCTGCGTGGCTGTTCGTGCTGTATTTGGACAATTGCCTCTCAGATATTGAAAGGTAGTATGAATGGTATGATATATGATGGTACAGTGGTAAATTGCCTATTGTGCGCTGACGATACAGTGCTCATAACACCATCAGAAGCAGAGTTACAGACACTTGACACGTGCATGAAAGAAGAATGTGAAGTGAAAGGATTGAATATGAATTACACAAAAGTACTAATTGTGGAAAATAGATAAATGGATTCTTTGTATACTAAAAATGCAAGTGCGAAAGCAAAACTTTCAAAGAAAAGCAGTTTAAACTAGTTTGAAGTTTATAGAGCTTCTACCTTTTTAAGTTTTGAAATAAGTGCATAAAGAAAAATCAGTAATCAAAATTATACAATAACATCTTTACATTCGCATATTTGTGTCATTACTCTTTCGCGGTGTACAGACTGTTGAGTTGGTACAAAAGTACAATTTGACATCTTATTCAGCAATAAGTATTACGAAGCCAGTATTAAATAATATAGTGAAATAGGAATAACAAGTGAAAATTTCTGTATTAGGAAAATTAGGGTTCAATATATTCATTGTAATAATATTCATTTAATTCCTAGTGAATAATACAATTTTTCTACGCAGCCAAACAAAACTTTAGTGGTTCATAGTTATTTTAGTAAAGAGGTGAATGGTTGTTATAAATATTCGTCACCAAAACTATTTTTTATAATAAGCGCTATCGCTTGGCCACCTTTTACGATCTGTGTGGAAGAATATGCAGCTGATACTGTTTTTCCTTCTTTGTCTGACCAAAATGAAAAGATCAGTTATTAAAAAAAATTTTTAATAATTTTGACAGTGACTTAATACTTTTACGTACGTATATACCTACAGAACGAAGAATATATAAAAATCTTCAGTTTGCGTGTTATACCAGATAAATTACAGGTATTACATTAAATGTATTGTGACCCTTCAATATATTATGTCGTACCACAGTGTGGTCAGGCCTTAAATCAATAGTGATAAGTATTGCTACTGCTTGGTGACACAATCTGCAAACAATCACAAAGTGAGAATGCGATACAAACTCTTCGGAAGTTAAAAAAGTAAATACTGGCTGGCAAAGCTAAGTTATCTATTAGATACCGTAAAAAAAATATACTGAACGTCTTTTGTTTTTTCTGCGTGCTCCGGTATTACTAAAGTTTCAAAAATATTACGCACTTAAAGGGAAATTAAGTTGATTTTAGGAAATAGCACGCAGTTTTTTGTATTATGATCAGAATAAAATCTGCTCATTTACAATTTAATTAGAATATTTAAAGAAACACGAAATAAATAATAAATAGATAAAAATGTGGATATATTATTGCTATTACTGGTTAAATTTATAATGACACTGAAGATTCAAAATGTAAATAAGCAGTTCTTTGTCTGCTGCTGATAAGTTCTCACGCCGCCGTGCCACATGTTTTTCGTTGCGTATTTTTTGTTCATATTGAGTTCCAGTTCTGTTAGCTTTGTGACATCACATGACTATAAATTAGAACAGTTTTTGGATCAACTCGTGTTGGCAATAAATGATTTGTTTTTTTATCTTGAACCCTTTATGACCGCCTGCTCTTACTGTTTAATGTAACGCTAATTAAAGTACACGAACAATTTTATACGAAAATGGGCTTCATTTCACAGACATAAGGTTTTTTCTCATTACGTTATTTTTAATTCATATATGAAGATGAATGTCCTATATTATTCCTACTGTAGTCACTGCTACTGATTTTATTAATTATGTACTATGTAGATATATGTATGATGATGGTACGACGTTATTGATATTATATACTTATTCATGATACTTGATGTACAGCTTATTTTATTTTGTTCTTTTGTTTAATTTAGTCATGATTTTCTTGGAAGTTATTGATCAAATAATAACTGAAATATATTGTTTAACTATTTTTTAGTAAATTCAGTTTGATAAGTGCAAATATATGTAAATACATTATAAGCACCTTTTTTTAAAACTGCATTTCATATTTCTTATTTCCATTTCGATAATAATAAAAAATCTACAAAAAGAAAATGTTGGCGCACAAAAATATTGGGTTATTATTTTTTTAATAAACGAGGAATAAACTAAAAAACATTGTTTCTGGTGCTGTAGGTATGTACTTATAATTAATCACATACACACAGCATGTAAGAACCGCGAAGCTTGGCGCTCCGTCCTCTGGGCTACCCCGTTAGGGATACAGTGTGAAGATATATATGTATGTATGTTTTAATCAAAACTCACACGAATCAGTCCCCACTCTAACAATTTTTATCTAATAATCTAACTTATTATATTTATTATTAACAAGAATACTTAAAATTAAATATCAAACAAACTCAAATACAAAACAAACAATTCTCAAACAATATCACAAGAAAACATAAACAGCTTTATAGTTCCGCGGTGGTGCAAAATTGAAAAGGTAGGTAAGTAATACAAAAGTCACTGGAACGCAATAAAAAGGGAAGTGATTAAAAAGAAATAACTTTTTTATTATTTATGAAAAAATCTTTTGAACCACCGCTCGTAATCACAGTGACAAGGAAAAAATATGATGTCAGTAAAAATTATAATAGGCAGGCTCGTAAACTGCGCATTTGAATAGATACGTTACATATCAAAAATTTTCAGTGATCCGTGTTTTACGAGGTTGTCGTAAACGTGTACTTAACGCGGAGAATAAAGGGGCCCCTTCAGTACGTCTCTGTTTAAAAATCTATGTGATCGTGCTAAGGGGACGCAATCAGTATGAGATGTGTTGTCGGGTTTATGATGTTCGCAATTTAGGTGCACAAGTAAAAGAAACGGACTATATTCTATAAAGGAAAGAGAGAGACAGATGAACAGTATAAATTATAGCTAGTAACCTAATAGCGTCGTTTTTTAATCTGAAAGAATTCCATGGGTTTAGCAGTGAGGCTCAGTTTAGGTAACGATTAGTAATTTGGACGACTGAACTGACACTATAATAGCTGACAATTACTAGATACTTTATATAATGCCTATAATATTGATTTACATATATCATTTATTTAACTACATGAAATATCCACTGCTGTATATTATTACAAAACATAATAATTGTTTTCTATTCGTGCTGAACAGATTTGGATGAATTAAAGATCAAAATAGCTGTTCCACGAATGAAATAGATGGCAATAGTTGCAACGAATAGTGATTACTAATACGATGTCGGTTAATACCATCAACACTTAATACTAAGTAACGTAGTGAACATTAGCAAAGATAAATAAAGGAGTTTAAACAACGAAATAAGCACAAAAGGTACTGCTAATAGAAAATTAAATTCGGTTGAAAAGAAATATGTATAAATATTAAAAGAGTAAGGTCCCTCAAGTAACCAGATGCCTATTGACGAATATAATAAGATTTACTTGTTGAACTTAGGCAAAGGAATCACAGGTACCAACAACAATACGACTTCGCTCCCTCGAGTGTTCCCTCCTTATACTATTTTAATAAGAAAAAAATCCCATTGCCTCTTTCAGGGAATTACTTTGAAACGAATAAATAAATGAACTGGAGGATCGGGATATTGAATTAGAAAAAGAATTTGTGAGTAATAAAGAAATATGTCCATTGATAAAAGTTATGAAGGCAGATCACAATGAGGAAGTCGAAGCACTGATCTTTGATAACAATGACGACAGGTATGAGCTTCAAAACGGATCAATTTCCCTTTTGATGTCGTATCAAGTAAATATAGATTCTTATGAAATAAATATATTTGATTCCCACAAAGCGAATAACACTTGGAGAAAGTTTGATACTTTCGAAAATTAGGTTAGTATACGTTAGTATGAACTTTTCGGAGAAAAATAATCAAGGGCAATAACAAATAAAATCCAAACTTGTCCATGGGAAAGAAAGAAGTTCCATTTTTATTAACTTACATCCATTTAATATAATAATTGGTTGAAGTCGATTATTTTGTACGTCAGTGGATAACGGGATATTTTTCCTCATAATAATCTACAATAAAAATGTCATTGATATGATCCATTGTTTTTGTTTTGATCAAATTGCGTAATTATGTTATTTAGAAATAGTCTGTTATTTTTATACCTAAGTAAAAGTTAAGTGAGTACCTACTTGTAATAAAAAAAAATGTAAATTATAGTACCTGTTTTAGTAAAATTACATTTAGCGAATATTTCATGGAATAGCTATAGATCTTTGTTTTTATATCTAGTAGTCTAATTTCATTTTATAACTAAAATATCAAACCTTACTAACAAAATCACTTAATTATATCTTCAGACAACACCACCAATTATGTCGCCTCAAAAAAGAAGTAAGCTTGAAGATACTATGACGTCACATAATAATCTCAGCGAGAATCTAATAACGCTTAGACAACAATACAGTCGTACCACAGATTAATTAGTTACTAACGTAAAGTCGTACTATGAGTTGACTTGAGTCGCCGATAATAGGTACTCAAATTTTAAGTTAGTTAAAAATCCGTTTTCTAAAACTTAGTATCGAATATGAAACTTTTAGCTTAGAAGTGTATATTATGCCAATAAATCTACACATATTATGATATTACCATCGGGTCATTTAAAACGATTTTTTTTTTAATTTCTAGTCAAACAAGAGTTGCGCTGTTTTACAGTAGTTTGAATCAGATAGGAATATTATAACGGTCATAGCTATTAATGAATAGTTTTAGTACAAAGTACGAATGAAGAACGATTGAAGGAAGACCTAGGCTTGACCTATGAAGATCAAACAGCCAGAGTGTTAGCTGACGGAAATGTCAAATAACTCTCATGCCTCGGCGAAAGTGTCTGGAGGACAATGATGACATTAGAGGCAGATAAAAATAAGAGTAAGAGCCACGATGCTTCTTTTCTGACTACTCCGTTATAGATACAGTGCGAGTGCGAGGATATGTATGTATGTATGTATGTATGTATGATTTTAGTGTATAGTAATAAAATAACTAATAAGGCTCTTCTAAAAAGTCTTGGAATTACGGTATTTGAATATCATTAATTTTCTCATTCGGTTCTCATTCTCATTACCTGCTTCAGTTAAAGTAAGACGGCGTAAGAGTTTGATGTGAAAGTTTGTATATATATGACTAGCGACCTGCCCCGGCTTCGCACGGGTACACAATTTATTAATATTATTATATATTATATAATTATTTTTGAAAATAAAATATAGCCCATGTTGTTTGCCGATAATGTAGCTTTCCAAAGGATGAAGAATTTTTGAAATCGGTTAAGCAGTTTTCGAGTTTATCCATTATAAACAAGCAATTTTTTTCTTTTTGTAATATTAGTATATAATATGACTATTTATTGAAAAGTAAAGAAAAATCCACTCTTAGTTTCTTATGTGATTCCTATCTAAAATTAGAACTACAGGCTACAGCAGGCCTCTAGCCTTTTGTTTTTATATTCAGCCATTATTTTTCTCCAAAAATTATATTTTTGTTTGAAAACGTTCTCTTGTTTTACGATTTTTTCATTGCGACCACTTTACGACCATTTCTGATGGGCGGCACTCCTCTTTTATGCCCAAGTAACGGTGCAGTGCGAGTCGAAGATGGCATGTTTGATACTAATTAAACGTCTTCATGGATACGTGATTCGTCTGGGCGCAGTGAGTAATGTGTTTCTTAGTACTTTTTTATAGCTTCACCCCGCTAAGGTAAAAGTTCTAAGCTTTTCACATAGATATAATAAAAAGATGCACTTCGCATCTTGTTCCTACTTTAGACCCACAAGCATGGAAAAGATATTCTTGATGCGCGTCTCCCAGTGAAATGGTGGCTGATGGGCTTATTTGGTGTAAGTCTGTGTTGTCTTAATATAGGCGGGCCAGCTTATTTTGGTTGAATGCCGAATCTAACTTTTTAGTATATCTATGGCTATTCCAACATGTTTTATGCGTAGGTATTAATTCACATTGAGTAGATGCACGCTACTGTTCTTATACTAAATACACGATTATGTTCGTATTTTATGTAATAACTATTTGTTTTTTGTAACGATCCACGCTATTTCATCGTATTATAAGATATATACAAATGTTTTTCTAAAAGTGCTACAGAATGTTTAAAAAACATTACTGGATTGTGACCTTTACTGTTAAAAAATGTAAGTTACTTTTCCATAATGCCTTCAACATGAAAGCTAAAATTTTTTCGTCTTTATTGTTTTTAGATCCAAAAAATAATTAGCCGATATTTTTTATTGTAATTCCATGACTTTGATATAAAGCTCAATTACAAATTGCCACTTTTTTAAATACATAGACAATAATATCAAATAATGTGAAACTATCAAATAACTTCAAATATGCATGACATTATTTTTACCGTTTGGTACCCTAGTAAAAATAGATATAATACAAATTAAACCCCATATTTTTCGTGCACTAATCCAAGTGCACAAAATTGTGTCTTGACTTGACATTTTTTAATCAAAAGTATGTAGACTTTTAAATGGTAAAGCGAACCAATAGTGAAAGGTTGCTAGCCTAGGCTGTACTCCAGTTCCTTATAATTAATATACGCAATAGATATTATACTGTATAGATGTATATTAATGTATATAGCATAACATTTATTACGTACATAAAATTATCCTTGTGTAGTTAAAAGGTCACACGTCGTTAATAAAGACAGATTTAAATAAAACTCTCAAATATAGAGTCTTATGTCACCCCGGGATCATTTTAAATTAATACCGATTGTAAATCTTGTCGTGCATTACAGATGTCGGCGTTGGTAAATTGGAAACACCTCACTTCACGCTCCGTCGGGGGCGCGGGTTCTATTCCTGTGCGTGACACCGCCCCAGGACACGACGTCTCTTTGTTAAAGATGTTGCAGCCACTTGTAATTATTTACACAGACATCTTTAGGAGTAAAATGTGTTAATTTTGTTTGTAGAAGGTTTTAAATATTTTTTAATATTTAAAACCTTGTACAAACGTATTCAATTAAAAATAAATTTTATTATTATGCTCTCTTTAGGGCTCTTTAGAAAATATAGTTAAAACGAGTCTTACAATTTCTTCATGTCTGTCTGTCTGTATCTTACAGTCGATTTATTCTTACACCAAATCAAAGCTAAATAAGATACAAACAAGTACAAATGGATATTTTGGGTCTAACATTAATTTAACTCTTATATCTATGACAATTGCGGAACCCTAAGCGAATCCAACATACTCTTGACAGATTTTTACGTTATTTTATTTGTCTGTAAGTGTGTAAGGTTACAATTTTAGAAATCAATTTTTCGTTCTTTGTACTGTAGGTAGGCACCAACCAGCATTGGAAATGAAAAATAATATTTGGTGAATTCGTTTAGTTTTTAGCAGAAAGGTTTTTTATTGATCGATACGTGTTTCGCTTCTGAACGAAGCAACCTGATGAAATTTCAGATATCAAACTTGGTCAGCTAACCACCACCGAAATCCGGCGCTAGTGGTGAATTCGTAAAATGTATAATAATTCACTTCTTAAATTGAATTTCAGCAAATTAACACCTAACTTACCAAATTTTAGATAAATATTATAATAGTATAATAAAACAAATAATGGCGTGGTAATCCACACCGTTATTTATTATAGTAATATGCTTATAGATGTATTTGATACCAAACCCGATAATACATTTTAAAGCTTTCATATTATCTGTCTATTTGTTCGGTTTAATGAATGAAAAGGCAGACTTTGTTATGCATGAGATTTTGGGCATAAAGCAGTTTATGTAGGCATTTTTCCGTCTTGTCTGACTACCCTGTTAGAGACACGGAGTAGGGATATGTATAAATATATAATAGATATACCTATGTATAAACTTTTAGACTAAAAAAGTAAAAAATAAATAAATTCGCAAAAGGAGTAGTGAGCTGTCCCTAGTTCTTTTTATACTTTTTGTTGCACCAACATGTTACTGGTATATACATACATACGTATGACAACGTCTTGCTCATATGTATACATTACTACATAACGCGTTTCGGCTTTCTAGAATAAATAATACTCTACACTGCTGTAGTTCGCATAAAACCATACACATAGTTCTCTTTAATATGAAATCTGAGCTCTGAACGTTAATTTAACTACGTGTACTTACTAACAAAAACATTTCATAACTTTGAAATTATGTAACTAGATATTATACTAATTATAAGTCGAAACAACATTGCGTACTTAACTCTGACTTAGATATTGACGGAGGCAAATACCTACGTGTAAATTATAATTATTACACGATACAATTTCATTTTATCAATGTTGATACTTCAACATCACTTATATTCTTCAGTGTGTCTCGAATTATGATCCGTTTCAATGAAATATGTCAAAAAGGTAAACAATGCTGGAGTCTTTTTTAATAAAATGTGTCTTACTGAACAAGGCAATGTTTATTTAAGAAATATATAAAAATTCAGCTTCCGTATGTTTGTGTTCGTAAATCTCAAAAAGTAATCGATCGATTGACTTTGATTTTGACGAAAACGCACGTGTTTTTATAAAGTAACATAACATAACATAACTTCACGCTGTATCCCCAACGGGGTAGTCAGAGAGGACGGAGCGCCAGGAGTCGCGGTCCTTACACACCTCTTTCGCTTCCTCAAATCTCATCATTCTCCTCACACATTTATAAAGTAATATTTATATAAATAAAAATGTAAATGTTTGTTTGTTAAACGCGCGTCACAGCAACGCGTGTACGGGAACCGTTACTATATAAAATAAAAATCCAAAAATGTTTTTATGGTAAGTAATTAATGTCAAAATTATATAATTTTATATTATGCATCAGTGTCAAAGACAACGAAACACGACAGAGAGAGGACAGAATCGAGTAATTAGCTTCGCGTGAACTAATTTTTACGCTAATAGGGAGTAAGTCTAGTAAATACTAATATTAGCTTTATCTTTTTTATGTTTTCATACTTTGTTATTCTCATGTTCATACGTTGCTTTATCTTTTTTATCTTTTCATATATTGTTTCTTTTTTGTAATACGAAGGAGACAAGCAAGTATACAATCCGCCTGGTGTTCCACTGACGACTATGGAATTGCGCAATTTCAAAGCTTCAGCGCTTTTGTGCTTCAAATTGCAAATGCGTTGACAACCTTGAGCACTAAGATGTGCTGTGGTTGTGCTTCTTGTGTCAGTAATTTAACCGGCTCTTTTACCCTACACACTGGAACACAAGTGTCACTCGGGTAATTATAATTAGTAAAACATTTTCATTTATTTTAAACAAGCCGTTGCCCGTGACTTCGCTCGTGTAATCTATTGTTTACGAAATTAATTCATAAACCTTCACGGATGTACACTGAACAACTTACTAAAGTTTCATAGCAATCGGATGAATGGCTTAGGAACTCATAGAGGACAAACATACAAAGAAATATTCATTTTTATTTATCCACTATTATATTAAACGAGCAATATTATTTTGTATACATACATATATATATTTGATATCGCTTTCTCGAAAACAGCTCTAGCGATTTCGATGAAATTTAAAATATATGGGTTTTTTTTAATTTTTTAATTTATTTTTTATTTTTTCGGCTTCCCCTGATATTATTCAAAGACCTTATTCTGAATGAAATATGACTGAATGCAACGCCGTATGTTTCTGGAAGTTTGTCCTATCAGTACCGGACAATGCTCCTGCGTACGTTGCACCCAGCTATTTCATTATCTCATTATTCTCCTTGATTAACTTATTACAATTGTTCATGTCATCCCTGTTTTCCGTCAGCGCCTTTGCGTGCTCTTCTAGTCTACTAATAGAAGTTTTAATCCCTTGCATTCTATGTTTTTTCACACTTTTCAGTCATCTTGCCGACATTCTTACTGTCATCTGCCTTCCCTATTCTATATTCCTCCACTTCTGTCACATGTGAAAATAGCCTCTCTACTGCCTCTAAAACATTATCTTTAATTTCGCTCTTAAGATTGCGGCTGTTGTTTATCTGAATTTTAACATTCATGAGGCACGTCTTGGCTTCGGCCACTCGGTTTTTAGTGCTTGTTTCTGGCCTTGGCTGGTCCTTTCACAGGTTTGGTTTCAAACTCTTTATGCTCTATGTCTAAGAAGAATTTTACCAAAAAATCCAGACTAATAGGTAACTCCCCAATCTAGATTTTTGAATAAACAACTTTATATGGGAGTAACCGACTACTTATCTCTAACTTTGTACAGTTAATATCTTTTTAACTGCTTTTTATAAATTTCTAAGATTTTTTGTACTTGCTATTCCAGATATAGATGTATGGATATATCTTCCCTTGGGTATTCCCTGTGATTTTCCGAACAGGTCACCGATCATCTCGCTGAGCTGTTAATTGTACAAGGTTAAGTGACTTTGCCACGAACAACAGATCGCCGATTGCGGCTGAACTCTTCGATGTACTTGAAATGTAGGGGGAGGGGTCGTCTATGAGCTTCCCTCACCTACGTGTGGGGGAAGCTCATAAGCTCATAGCTAGAAGTGCTTCCAGCACTTCTTTTAGCTGAATGAAAACTTGAGGTCGAATTTCACTTGATCGATTGCTCGAATTTTGCTTCAAAGATTGCTCAAATTTATGGGTTCGACAAATATGTCGAACAATTGCAATTGGCAGTTTTTAATTTAAAAAATAGCCACTATTAAGCATGGCGGGTTAAGTTAGTTACGTACAGGTGGAACTTAATCGTTGCCCATGCCCATGTAACTCAGCGCCAGCAAATCCGTTCATCACTCCCGATCTCTCTTTTTTTTAGTGACGCAGGAGTAATCCGTACACAAGTACCCGTTACTCGGCGGGTAGGATTGTGTTATGTGGGCTTTTACCCAAAAAAAATTGTCCTCGGCGCATTGTCGAGAAGCTCCAGGATCTCCTGTAAAACACACCGATGGCACCCATTTCGCGCTGTACCAAAGCACTTTTCAAGGGAACAGTAACCAAGAGTGTCGGGGTCACGTGGATCAGAGCCCCCACGATACGCCGTGCCCTCGACTCTGAAGCCAGGCCTAGAAGATTGGCAGGATCACGCCGACAAGGCGTGAGCTTCTCGGTTCCTCTAACCGTTCGCGGTTCGACCATATTTTGCGCGGAGTAGTCTTTAAATTTATTGTTGTACATAATTCTAATTTGCAAGAAGCACAATACCAATTAAAAAACTGGTTTGAGAGATTTAGGACATTACCATATTAAAAATTACTTAAGCAATTGCAGTAAAGATCATTCTAAAATTCTGTAGAATTTCGGAGATCCAACTGAATTTTTTGATTTTTTTTGTCCTATCGTGTTTCCGCGCTAGAGGATTTAAAAAAAAAGTTAACAAAATATAATAAAAGAGTTATTATTGTTTAATATATCCAAATAATTAATTTTCAGTCTTGGAAATTCAGGTCACCAAACACGCCAATGTTTGCATATACTGACTCTTAATCATTTTCATATAGCGTATTTTTAACTATGTTATCTTTAAAATGTATGTATGTCGTCTAGATATACTTACTATAATTTTGTAAATGCTATAATATCTATTTCTGTCTGTTTGTAAAATTTTTACGGCTATATTGACTGCAATATATTTGTATATTAAGCCCTAGGAAAGGACGCACGCTATTTTCTTTGAAGAAAAGAGTGACTCAAAACTTTCAATAGGTAACATATAGTTTTCCAATATATTTATAATCTGTTATATTTGTTCCGGTGAGTGTCAATACTCAAAAGTTATTGATTTGTGTCAAATATTTTAGCTGTCGCAATATCACCGTGCGTCGTCACGATTGACGGTCAATCATCAAGCGTTATCATTATGAGCAACGTCGATAGGGATGAGCCGATATCATAGGTATATATCGATATTTTGTTCATTATTTGTATCGAAAGAAAAGTATCGATAGCTGCTCATATCGTACAACTCGATATTAGTGATTCCCAAGTTCTACAACAATCAAAATTCTGACGACCAAAAAATAGACACAGTGATACAATTTACATCGATTCGACGGTAAACAAATGTATCACAAATCTATTGTAAACTATCGATACCATTCTTTCAATATTAGAACAAATTTTATTATATTTTTTTTAAGTAACTTCCATTCGATAGTTCTTTATTACGTGACGGTAATTTTTATAAGATAATTTTATTCAATACCAAAAAAGTATTGTGACTTCATGACTAAAGGAAAGGTATCGATTATACAAAAGTATGTATTATCAAATCAAATGTATCGAGTACGTACCTATTTATATTTATTTGTATCGGTTTATCATTAACCGTCGACATTTTTACTGATCAAACTTCACTCTCACGGCTGGATATTTATCTTAGCCTGTACAAACAAATTCGGCCGCGAAGTCATTCCGTCACTCGCCACATCTCGTCGGTAAGCGAAGTGGCGCAACTTATGGGCACCAAACAAAGAAACTAGCCGAAAAATATTCTCTCATTTCAAATTTAAACACCAGGGCTGTCATTTGTGGAGATTTACACGCACTATCTGTCAGGGAGTGGAAACAAAGGCGCCTTGTCGAAAATCTCGGTAACATGATGTCATGCGCTGGGGTATTCTATATTCGTAAAAGAAATAGATGGCAATGAGATCGATTCGAACTCACGTATTTTGGTGATATATTACGATGGGTCTATTCTCAAGGCAAGAAGATTATTCATTCCGACTTTTTTTATAAAGTTAATGAATCAAAACCGATCAAGCGCAAGTCATATTTGTGAGTATTGTTCTGTACAGTTAATTTATACTAGCGGTCAATCAATCAAAGATTGTCGTAAAGCTAAATTTTCATGGAAATAAAATACATACATACATATAGCTATATATCTAACATAATACAATCCTGATAATGTTACTTTAATGTAAGTACATTGTTCTTCTCTTTTATATACTGGCAACTCGTGTCATATTTATTAAAAACACTCCTGCCATTCTAATTAAAAAATATGGTATATCTTTGATATAAAATGTCTATCCCCTGTCTGTTAAAATGATAGTAGTAAGTAGCTTTACTGGAGTCAAAAAATACTTCGCGGAAGAACGCGAAAATTTCAGTTGCACATATTTATTCAAACTTTCCAATTCTTCAACAATTGTACAGAACTTTTAGAGCCGAGGAGCTCGCGCGAACGTATCGTCGACGCGATCCTGCCCAACCTCGCGGTCTAACTTCAAAAACAATGGCACATCACCGACTGACGCAAGTTGTGACCGGGCACAATAGTTTCGGTCAGTATCTGTATCGGATCGTTCGAGAAAAGACGGCATGATGCCACCAATGATGCAGATGAGGATCCCGAGCAGAAGTGGGAAAGAGTCGATCGCCCCGGACCGTCAGCCTTGTAGCCCGGGCCAGAGAATAAGGCAACCGTGTTTCTCTCCCGTCGTAAGAGGCGTCCACAAGTCCACATCGGACCATACCGCGGACGCGTTATCCACAAATTAGCCCGTTTGATATTATGATCCATCCGTTGCATGCGATGCAAATCTGTAGACGCTTAGTCTAAAGGGGCCTTTGCGGTCGCGGCTAATTGGATTGAAGACGACATTGCGTGTGGTACCCACTGTTATGACACTACGAGGCTGTATGTGAGCTCTGTTACTACCCCCTCCCCCTCTTTCCTCCCAAAGTGTTTCGGTACAGCGCAAGAGGAGCTCCTGCGCGTTCTGTAGGAGATCCCAGAGCTCTTCGACAACATGCCAAGTATACCACTGCAGGAGTTTTGGTGGGTAAAAAAAGTATTTAATAAGCTAAATGCTGACCCTGGATTTTTGCAATTTGATAAGACTGCTTGGAGATTAGCGGATTATTAGATTTTTATACATGAAACTGCGTGTTCAACTACATAATGTCTGCTGACTCAGCTGTAATATCAAAATGAAATGTCATAGTACAAGTGAAAACTCGCGGTCACGACTAGAAGGCCCTTCGATTAAAGGTATGTATGTATATTACATAGAACTACAATATCTAGAATACATATTGTTAGATTAATATAAACTATAACAAATTAACATTAATAGTGACAATAATTTTACGAATGAAATGATTCTGACAATGACAATAACCACGCAAAACCACTGGACTAAATGAAACCTATAGCTTAACCGAAATCTTACTTTATACACTAGACATTTATTTAGGGTAGTACAGTTCAACTCTAGGTGTTACGTAATCGTAGAAATTCAGAAGTTATCAGGTCAAAAGAAATTTTGAGTCACGATGATGAAATCAATAAAAATATTTTTTGATTGGTGGTAATTTTTTTGAAGACAGCAAAACAAAAATAACTGGCCAAGTGCAATTCCGACTGGCGTACCGAATGTTTTGTACCACCATACAATGTATTTGCGTTATTTATTTACCAAAAAATTTATATGAAGTCGGATACACAAACAAACTTAACTTTACAGTTGAAAGATATGTTTTCCCATACTATCCAACTGCAAATTAAAGTTTGTAATAGCAAAAAAGTGTTATATAATTATTATACAAATAGCAATTTTTGGATTTTTCCTTTTTATTGTGCCGTGAGACCTGCTTCTTGCCAAATTCCATAATTCTAGATTTCTAGATCAACGAGAAGTAAGAAGTAAGTGGGTTTTTGTTGGAGTTCATAAATGGCTTTATCTTTTCATTGCATAGACTTAGAAGCTTGAAGGACTCACTGACTTCGATTCTACCATTTTTAAAATGTTTGTGTGTCTGTCTGTATGTCCTTTTACAACTGAAGAACGGGTTGACCGATCTTGATGAAAATTGGTACGCAGTAAGAGCATGTCATTGTCCACTTATTTTTTGGAAAGTCTACCCCTAAAGGGATAAAAAGGCGGATGAAACTTTGTATGGAAAATGCTAAACCACTGAACCGATTACGACGAAATTTGGCATGGAGTATTTCACCCCTTCCCCCTTTTCGTCTTCCTTTTCACATTCTTAGGGGTAGATTTTTGAATGAGAAATTCTAAGCCGCTGAACTAATGTAAAGAAATTTTTTCAAAAACAATCTTTGTACTTATATACAAATGTGATACATACATGTAACGTAATCTAATTCGGGAAAGCCACGAAAAAGTTTTCCACGCAGACGAAGTCGCGGGTACAGCTACTTTTATTATGATACAGCAACAAAGCCATGTCTGTACATTGACGATCTTATTAAAAATGATCGAACTAGACATTTTCGGCTTTTCTGATTCTAAAATAATTATTTATAGAACTGCAGTCTGTGTGTTTATACGTTCATTTCTTCAAAGTTAAGAAACTGCCATTGAATTTCTATACGAATCTCTCTGTTTGAAGAACTGGAGTCTCACTTACTTAATAAAGCGAATATTATCACGTTCGTCTTTATTAAACCGGTGCAAGTTATTGTTAATTAGTAAAAGATGTGAACTTTGTTTTGATTAATAAAAGATAATTATGTCTAATCATGACTACGTAACTATTGGTTTCTAGGTAACTTATTCTAATACTAGTAGTACTAGACAGGTAAAGACTTAACTTCAATCTTTACTTAAAAAATAGTACCTGTATTAAACATAATATGTAACTAAATATTAGTTTTTGTTAAGTATTGTATTTCCTTTACATGCGATTAACGCGTCAAGAACACTACTTAATACTAGTTACAAATATTATATGTATGTAAAAAGAGAAAAAGACATCTAAAAAGAGAAAAAAAAATTAAAAACATCGAAATTTTTGATTTGGAAAAGTATCAAAATGATATTGTATATTGTAGTCGCTTCGTTACTCACACTACCATAAAGCTACAAAATTCGCACGCAGGCATGAGTGTCCGAGCGCGCCGATACCTAAATTCAAGTTCTTACGTTTTGTCATAGGGCTTTTAAGTCTCTGTGCCAAACTTTAGCTTAGTAGTACATCGGCTATGAACACAGACAGACAGGCAACATACCACATACGACATACAACAAAAAATGTTGTATGTATGTAAAAAAATTTGTATGTATTTGTACCCCTTTTTAAGCATATTGCGCGCACGGAGGAGTGTGAGATTTGGCATGAAGTTCATATGGAGAAGGAGTGCAGAAAGCTATTAATGTACGTGTTACAAATACATTAAATAAAATAAAATAAAACATTAATTGTTTACGTTCATGTTGCCAATGTCAAACACGTAATAATTTGTGGTCAAACAGTCGCACAGAGTAGAGATTGTCGCCAAATAATTTTAAAATGTTGTCAATAAATAATTACTGATAAAGTAACTAAATGAGTTTCGAGCTATAAATTTTGTGTGATTTGTGAGCTGTAAGCTGTTTCAAATCTGTGAAGTCTATGTTAAGAGAAAAAGCGTTTATTGTGTATTTACTGTCGAATTTCGACCACTGGGTGAGCGCTATTAATAATTATTTATTCCCCTCGGAATCCTCCGTTCCATTATATCTCTTCTTCTTCTATATCATGGTTTGATTCTTATCTAAGGGGCCGCTCACAATGTGTTCGTTGTAATGAATCCTTCTCAGACTGGTGTTATATAAGTACTGGTGTGCCCCAGGGCGGAGTACTTTCTCCTTTACTATTTTCTATTTTCATTAATTCCGTCACAAAAGTAATTTCTTCTAGTTTTCATCTTTATGCTGACGACTTGCAGCTTTATCGTCACTGTGACGCAACTGAAATTGATTCAGCTGTTGCTGCTGTGAATGATGATCTTAATAGTATTAGCGTATGGGCAAACTCGTATGGCCTTTTAATTAACCTGAATAAATCCCAAGCCATGATAATTGGTAGCAGGCATACACGTGGTGGTCTTGACTTTTCATCCCTATCACCAGTGAGTTTAGATGGCACTCAGATTCCTTTTGCAGATACTGCTAAAAACTTGGGTGTCATATTTGACTCTTATCTTTCATGGAGTGCTCATATTTGTGAAGTCAGTAGAAAAGTGCATTTCTCATTACATTCACTGAAACGTCTTCAAAATTTTTTACCTTTAAAGACTAAAATTTCCCTAGCACAAACACTTATCCAGCCGATAATAGATTACGCTGATGCCTGCTATCTGGACCTGACTGAAGAGCTTCTAAATAAGCTTGAGCGCTTGCAAAACCTTTGTATATGGTTCATCTTTGGTCTTAGAAAATTCGACCGTGTTTCTGATTTGCGCAAAACACTAAAGTGGCTCCCTATTCGCTCTTGCAGGAACACTCGGATACTATGTCTCCTCTTCAACATACCGCATAACCCATCATCTTCCTCCTACCCTAAAAATTCGTTTCTCCAATGCTCGACCGTCAGACACTCCCTGTAGACAACATCTGAGAACCGTTTTTAATATCCCATCCTATAAAACTGATTTCTATTCCTATTCCTTCACCGTTTACGCGGTAAGACTGTGGAATTCACTTCCGCCTCATATAGAGACAGTAATTCTGTATGTTTTTAAAAGACGTGTTAAAGTATATTATTTCTCCTTACCACCATAAACTATATTGTATGTATATGTGTAATGTTTATATAATCAGTACCTTAGTACATGTTGTGTATTTGATATATATTTTAAATGTAGTTTAGTGTATGTATATAATATGTGTGTATATAATATGTGTGTATATAATATGTGTGTATATAATATGTATGTATGACTCATATAGTGTGTATTATATTTTGTATAATTTTTTGGGATTCATACACATTAGATTTTGCTTTCGTTACGGCTTTTTTATCACAGGTCTGCTGGAAGAAATTTCATGATGAAATAAGCAGTACCTTTGTATATAAATTTCATTTCATGTATTTCTGAAACATGTGTGTGTATGTACATAAATAATTAAATAAATAAATAAATTAATGTAAAGGAAAAATGAGTACCTTCCAACTTTTGGTCAAAAGTGTGAGCAAACGAGATTGATATTAGGTCTCTTCGTTGTTTGAAATCGGACAAGTCCAGTCAAGCGTAAGCTCATCCAATAAAAAAATTGGACAGAACCATAACTCGAGTCTTGTAACAAAAAATCTCACTTGCTCTAGTGCTATTTAAATAATAACTCCTCAGAGCTCTCGAACACGTTTTTAATTAATAGACGGTTTTATGACCGGCTAGTGCTGTATAATTCTGGCGTCAGATTTCAAAGAAAAATAAAGCATGTCAGTAAGCTATGTTTATGGCCAGTTCTTATTGTTTAAAACCGATGTTTGCATCGGATACGAATAAATAACTTTTGTTTGTGTCAGTAAAATATTTAGCTCAAAGATATATTTCAGAATATTTCTAGAAATCATTATTTTCTTTCTAGGTCGTCTAGGTAAGTATTTTAAGAATTTCAAGTTGCGGGAAAAAGTAATAGGTAGTTTAATGTTTTTGTCTCTAAAACCATAGTATACGTGCCTACATAGAATTAAATCACATGTATAGTAGACATTTTCCTTATTTTCAATCTTTACTTTTTTTATTTGAAGTCCATCTGTCTGTCACATCACTTTTTCTTAGAGACTACTTGACTTTCTGTTTTTGTTTATGGATGTGGGCCATTCCACTTCAATAACTGTCAAATTTAATTACAATAGTTATTTGTATCGTATATATGAAGTTATTTTTGTACTCGAGTATTGACTAGTAAAGGATAACTGTTTTGTACTTTTCACTCAATCAGTTCAGTTTAATTTTTTCAAATTATTATTTTTCTCTTATGAGTGGCCCTGTCCTAAATGAATGTCTAGGGTATGTCTACGACTAAGCTCTTTTCCAATTATAAAACAGAAGATTACGAAGATGGAAGCTATAAACCATTGTAAAGATTGTTGATTATAAAAATGGTTTGACGGCAGGGATCTCAATTTTTCTAACTGACTACAGAAGGTATGAAAATGGTGTTTGGTAATACGATTCTTTATTTCATTGACTTTACTTTGAAAGTTGCGATACACGATTGGTTAACTTTTGTAATACAAAAAAAAATATCAAAGAAACCTCTTTTAAAACAGTGATTTACATTTTTCGAAGTAGGTAACGGGACCGATTCATGTTTTTGAATTTTCTGTATAGTTTAATCTAAACATATTCTTCAAAATGTGAGTTGATTTTCTAAAATTACTTAGTTTTCCAAATAAACGAAATTTTTTTTCGTATTTTTCGTAAACTAGCGCGCGCACGTTTACATAGAGCAGAAGGTTTATTTTAAATTGAATTATTGTTCATCACTGCGTCGCCTTAAATCGAATTATTTATTTGCGATAAGCGGCCGATACTCGAATAGTTTATCCAAATATCGTGTCTATTCTACGATCCTACCTCGCCCACCATACACCTCTGTTTTAGCGATTTTTACCTCATTCCAAAAATTAAAGAAAAATTTAAAAGTTAGCGATTTGAAACTATATCTATATGCTCTTGTTGGTGACTGCTTACAACTTTAAGATTTCTGAGGTGTCTAAAGAAGAGTGGTAATTGGTATTTTCCAAGTGGTATAGACGATTGGAAAAATCTATTTGTGTCTAAGATTGATTGATAGCTGTAATAAGGAATAAATTTTATAATTTTTATGTATCTAATTTCTTTCAAGTACCCTTATAAATAAAACGATGATATGAACTATCGAGAAGTTCTTTCGTTTAATCACTAGTACTCCATCCACTCTGGACATAATATACTCTTTCAAAGAAAAACGAATCATCCATATCGGTGCACAAATGGCAAATATATCGAGTGACATGCATAAAAAAAGTAAAAAGAAATCACACGAATTTAGAACCTCCTCTTTTTTTGAAGTCGGTCAAAAATATCTAAAATTAGACTAAGATTTAATTATTCTATTTATTTAACTTTTTTCTTTAACGACAACTACACGTGAGATATTGCGATAACATCCATAAATGTGATTTCGCTACAATTGCCAAATTCCCAAGACATGTCCGAAGGTTTATAGTTTTAATGGAGTTATATTTATGTTTTAACCTTGTTTACCAGAATAAAGTAATTTTTATTACATAGATATAACCTTGGATAAACTGCTAATATTTATGTTAACAAAATATTATTGTAGTATTTATTGAGAGAAAAAATAAATGGCCCTATTTGCTCGCAAATTATGTACCTATTTATTTATTGCAAAAAGTCAGCAATATTTGAATACTTATAAAACGAAATTACGTCACATAAATAAATGTAAGTATTATATATTATAATTATTATGTACAAATGTATATATATACACGCAAATACGCACAGTTATATACACAGTTATACAAACACATTACAACGTAATGTACATGAATATGTTAGCTAAAATCTATTTCTTAATCTATAGCATCGAATTTTGCAAATTAATCACAATTTTTAGAATGATATTGTTACGGTTGGACCTTATGCGTAAGGAAATAAGGTCGATTTTTAAAGGAGCTCGAAACGTAACTTTTAGTGCTTATATCTCGAGACCTAGGCTTTATCGAGTTATGACCTAAAAACGCATTGCTAGGTTTAAGGCCTACTATCGAATGGTATAAGTCAAATTAAGAAAGAAGAACCAAGTTGAACCTCGAATATTCCCGAGCGATGACGTGTCATGTACCTATGACTCATGCAAACAGGCGGCGTCGAGAACAATGTCGAATTACCGTTAACGAGCGTAATTAGCTAGAAAGTTCCACCCGCGTTTTATCCGACTATAAATAGAGCTCCGTGTCCGCCGCCGAGTCAGTGTTTCTCAACTATCGTTCGAGTCGACATCAAGGCGAATTACGAAGACGACTACGACGACTACGACGACTACTGCGACGACTTTGGATAGAAGAACTCTGCGATTCGGGAACGTTGTTATTTAGTGAAGCGTGTACCTTCGGTGACTACTACGCGAGTACCTACTTCGAGGGCGACTACGAAGACTAGGGACCGCCGTAACTAAGTTCGTGTGTTCTTGACATCTGGTCGTACGAAGGAAAATAAACTCTTAGCACCCTTAACCGGCATCTTATTACCCTCAGTTCGTAACAATTGGTGTCAGAAGTGGGATGCCGGTCACACCAAGGGACGAACAAGGAGTCCGTACGAGACGTCAAGCAACAATGGATTCGGTGCGTCGAGAAGAAGCACTACTTGACACACCCACCGACGGAGCACCCGCTACCGCAGGAATGTCCGCGACGGCACAAATGCCAGTTTCCACTGGAATGCCCACTAACGTTGGTACGTCCGGAGTCGCGAACTTCGATATGGCAGTGTTGCTAGCTAGCTTGGCTGAGATGAAGGCGAGCATAATGGAAGTCAGGGAAGCCACGCAAGCGACGGAAGCTAGGATAATGGGGGCAACGAATGTCAGCAAAGAAGAGAGCTCCATGAATTGTAAGATCACGGCGTTAGGTGACACCATAGGTCAACTGGATACAGAAGTTAAGGACCTTAGGTGCGAAATGGAAAAGCAGGACGCCCGTATAAATGCACATGGCAGTATGCTATCTGAGTATGGCAAAGAGATACAGAGCCTGCACGAGAAGGTACAGAAAGTCGGAGTGAGAGGTGTCGTAACTGTTCCCAGTGCTGTACCCAAGTTTGAGGTACCTCGCTTCGATGGAACCACGTCATGGGCAGCTTTCCGGCTACAGTTTGAGACGGTGGCAGAGAGCAACGGATGGGGCGACACACAGGCTTTAACGACCCTTACACTTGCCCTACGAGGTGATGCGGTGCAGGTGTTGGAAAATGTTGGCGGCAAAGATAGACACTAACACACTAGCCGATATGCTCGAAGTATTGGAGTCTCGATGTGGTGAAAAGCACCTCGAGCACGTCTATAGGGCCCAACTGCGAGACCGTGCGCAGAAGAGCAGTGAAAGTGCAGCAGTGGGCCATGGCAGTTGAGTGTATGGTACGACGAGCCTACGCATCTACACCGGCGCTTATTGATACAACTGTCGTGCGTTTGTCGACGGGATCCGTGATACGGAACTAAGAGCTGCGGTCCGTCTGGGACATCATCAGACTGTCAAGGCAACGCATTTTAGTGGGGTTACTCGGCGATGCGTGCTTGGTCTATTTGGATGACATTATCATCATGGGGCGCAGCTTCGCAGAGCACTTGTATAAACTAGAAAAGGTTTTCCAATAAATACGGGAAGCTAACCTGAAACTCAGTCCTAAGAAATGCACTCTGTTCCAGAGGGAGGTTGGATACCTAGGGCACATCATCTCGGCACAGGGAATTCGAACGGATCCAGAGAAAATAAGAGTTGTCCAAGAGTGGCCGACTCCTTCTGACAAAACCGCCGTGCGCTCTTTCTTGGGACTTTGTGCATATTACCGTCGATTTGTCAGGAATTTGTCTGAGGTGGCGAAGCCTTTGCATCGGTTGACAGAAGACAAGTGCCAATTTGACTGGAATCCTGAATGTGAACAAGCTTTCACACTACTTAAGCAGCATCTGTGTGAGGCTCCTATACTGGGCTACCCTACTAGAGAGGGACATTTTGTTGTAGACACGGACGCCAGCAATGTCGGCATTGGAGGAATTCTATCTCAAAAACAAGGAGAACAGCAGGTCGTCATTGCCTATTTCAGCAAATGTCTTTCGAAACCAGAAAAAAATTACTGCGTTACTCGCCGGGAACTTCTAGCTGTTGTTAAGACCTTACAACACTTTAAGAAGTATTTAATCGGAAGACAGTTTACTCTTCGTACTGACCACGCTGCTTTACAGTGGCTTCTTCAGTTCAAGAACCCAGAGGGACAGGTAGCGAGATGGTTGGAACAGCTGCAAGAATTCGACTTCGTGGTTGAACATCGGAGATGATAATCTCATTCTAATGATGACGCTTTATCCCGACGACCTTGCGAAGAATCTTGTCGGCATTGTTCGAGACAGGAGGTTAAAGAAAACATACGGGTTATAAGAGTAAAATGCTTTAGATGACACGTGGAGCGACGAAGCCATGGAGACCGCACAAAAAGAAGACAGCGACTTGAAGTGTATAATAGAGTGGAAGCAAAGTGACCATAAACCAGCTTGGAGTGAAGTGTCGGAGTTTAGCCCAATTACGAAAAGTTACTGGGCTCAATGGGACAGTCTGGTGGTACATAACGGAGTTCTTCATTGGAAATGGGAGTCACCTAGTGGACAAGAGTTTACCATGCAGGTCGTAGTCCCCCGAGGAAAAGTGGCGTCGGTGTTATGTCAAATTCATGACGGAGTATCGGGAGGACATCTAGGCGTAAAGAAAACCTTGGACAAGGTCTTAACCGGCATCTTATTACCCTCAGTTCGTAACAATATTAATTATTGTATGTGTTGTGGGTATAATGATATTCTTGTGCTTTTTACACATTTATAAGTATATTTTAATACTCTTGCGGGATAAACAGTATCTAAATTCTAAACGCTCATTTTTGCGGTTGATATTAGCTATTTTCTCATTTTACAATTTGAGTGCGACAAGTTTACTTGTCGTTGTTCGTTCGAGTGGGCAATCGACAACTTACCGCACTTATTGCACAATATATTATTTAATATTTACAAATACACCCAGATATTTGGCCGCATATTAGTTCCTGGAACCATACCCTGGGGTAGAAATAAAAAAAATACAAATAAATCGGTTATAACTTTTTACAAAAACAAATAATTATTTCGTGGCTTGGTGTATTCTAAGAGGAGTTGGGAGTTTGAGCGCCCCTGTACGTCAGGGTGACATAAGCAGCACGGCTGTGTAGACGTTGCAGGAACTGATCGGGGTACACCTGTACCCCAGGATACGATTAACGCAAGTTTTTTTACAGTCGATGTTGTTTTGCATAATTGTTAATTTCATTTTTTTAAATAAATACTCGAAAAACAAATGAAATGTTTATGGGTACTAGACTACTGATATACTCCTTATATACTTTTCTTTTGTAAATAAATACATATGTCGGAAAAGACACGGGGCAATTCGTGCTTTAGCAACTCAGCCGTTAGAAATACGTACTTAATCTTACAAGAGGCGAAATATTCCATAAACTACAACGTTAAGACAAGGTAATGTGCAAACGACAGAAAATTATTTGCAACAATTATTACGTAGGTTAATAAATTTAATAATAGCAAACGATCCGCCGGAGAAATGCTATCGCACCGGCCGCCGTAGTCTAACAGACTCGCAGCGCCAGCCCCGACGTTACGTTAGCGCGTCATCGGAAGTCGCGCTGTGCCATAGTATAGTCAAATGAGTGCCTTTTATTATTTCCACCGACACATATTATACATAAAGACCCAGACTCAGGGCGGGAATCGAACCCGCAACCCCCGTTTACTTTCCGACGCGCTAAGCTAATATGTAACATAAATAATGACAATATTTAGTTCATACAATAATTTGGATTTGGTTAGTAAGTATTTAGCCGCTCAACTGTGGTTAGATAATGTTTTATTATGGTTACTTTTTGCTTACTTGTTGTTTTATGCCAATTGATTTCAAAATTATTTTGGTAATTTATTTTAGATGGCCTTTTTTTCTCATAAAAGAAGGGACAACCGAGCAAGCGTGTCACCGTATGGAGAGTAACCAACCCCCGTCCATGGACACCCGCAACATCCGTAGAATAACCGGTGCGTTGCCGGCCTTTAAGGGAAATAGGGAAAGGAGGGGATGGAAGGGGAGGGGGGCCACCGGCACTCACTCACCGAACGAAACACAACAGCAATAGATGCTGTTAGTTCACGCCGTTATTCTGTGAGAGGGTGATATTTAACCGGGCGAGCCGGCCCTATTCGTGCTGCAATGTAGCATGGCTCTACCACTCGTAAGTCTTTGATTCACATTCGAAACGTACTTTTTGAGTAAAGTGGAGACGATGAAGATCCATATCCAGAAACAGACGTATCCATATCTAAAGGCTTTTGCAATCTATTTCATTGAACCTCATCTTGAAGATCTTTTGTTGCGACGAAATTTACCAACTAATTGTCTCATAAGTATTGAAGGTATAATTGGTAAAAAAGGGTACCTGATATGCCTGCCCTTCTAAATCCAAAAATAAGATGATATTTTTCATGTCCGAGGTCGAAAGACCGAAAATCTCGAAATCAATGTGCGATATGCAAATCGTTTGTTAATGAGCACCAAAAAAAAGTTTGCCATAATTGTATTTAAAGTTCATTTTCTTAATACTGTATTGTTGTAATTTGAAGACTGATAGTCATATTAAACAATTACATTTATTATTTATAATAAAATTTTAAATTTCTTTAAATAACGAACTGCCAACCAGACGTAGATATGCAGGAGATAATGGTCATAACATGAAGTCCCAAAAATCTAGTGGTATACCTCAGGAGGGTACCATCCCTTCCAAGGGTGGAGAATCCCTCTCTGTCACCTCTGTGGAGACAGGCAGCCCCACGTGTTCTGAGGGGGGCAAGATTTCATGTCGTGAGCAGTACGCGGATCTTATAGATCCTCTTACAAAGCGCGGGACCGTTGAGCGCACCCCACAAAAGATTTGCATGCATGTGGACAGAAGGGTACCACGACCGTGCCAATTATTTACTGATGATGCCGTAAACACATTAGACCCTGATCTAACAATAAGAGCGCTCAATCTTCACGCAAATGATAATGGAAATACGGAATCAATTCCGTCACCAGAAACTACTTTGTTCGAGGAAAAAATGAAAGAGATTCAGGAGTATGCAAGTAATATAATGCAAATAATAAACAACGCCAAAAGTGTAACTAAAGAAAACAAAAAGTGTATTTTAGTACTAGCGCAAAAGATTAACAATGCTACTATGGCTGCTTCCGAACTCAAAACTCATTCTGTTACTACAACTAATCTTACAAACATCACCCAAATTATAAAAGATACTATAAAAACCGAATTACGACAAGAAATTACCAACATCCAAACGTCTAAAACATACGCATGTGCCACAGCTTCTAAACCCACTATACCGATGAACACTACAACCACCAAAACTACGAAGCCTGCAATAGTTGTCACTATTCTCAAAGCCAAAACCAGGCAAGAAGCCTTAGACAGCTGGCGTAAAAATATTACATTTAAAACCGTTACTTACGCACCGACTAAATGTCAGACTATCTCTGACAATAAGATAAAAGTAGAGTTCGAAACTAAAGAGCAGTGCGAAGAAACTTTACTTAGATTAAACAGAGTAACTAGTATAGAAGCAGAACCCGCCCGAAAACTACAGCCAATGTTCATATTAAAAGGGATCCCTAAAACAGTCCCTTCTCAAGAACTTACGTCAATCATCATACACCAAAACGAATCGATCCACAATTCCATTAGTGACAAACTCGAGAACGACCTCAAACTTTGCTTTATTCGCAATAATAAAAATGTAAATCTATATAACGCCGTCTTCCGCGCAACTCCCCGAATCTGGCAAATTGCCATCAAATCAGGACGACTTAACGTTGATCACGGGAAAATTCATACTGAAGAGTTTTCCCCGTTAATGCAGTGCTTCGACTGTTTACAATTCGGGCACACGCGTAGCAAGTGTACTAATAATCAAAAAATATGCTCCCACTGCTCAAGCAATTCACATAAATACAAGGACTGTCCACTTAAAACGAATAAGCAAAACATTAAATGTTACAATTGTGCTTCTGATAATACTAAACACAATAAAAATAATAACACCTGCCATTCCTCAACTTCCAACACGTGTCCAATTGTCAAATAGATGAAGATTAAAATCACACGAAGAACAGATTATGGAACACAACAAAACAAAAGTAAAACAAATAAAGTGTGTACAAATTAATCTAGGGAGAAGCCGTAACGCAACTCAAGAATTAATTAACTTCTTAACTGAGCATGATTATCACTTAGCCTTTATCACAGAGCCCTACCTGAATAAAAACAAAAATATAGGTAAAATTCCAGGTTACGCTATATATCAGTTTGATAACTCAAATCATTCAGAACCAATAAAAGCCAGTATTTTAGTCAAAGAAAATAGTTTATCATTGTTAAGTATAACAGAATTCATAAATCCGGGCCTGAACATAGTACAACTTAATACTAATACGAATAAAAATATTTTCTTAATCTCGGTTTATATCGAACCGAGAACAGATAGGCATAACATTTTTAATAAGTTAGAATACTTTATTCAATCCAACAGATCTTCCACATTTGTCATATGCGGAGATTTTAATGGCTGGAACACCTTATGGGGATCAAAATGCAATAATCAAAGAGGTAACCAAATAGTTGATTTTATAATTAATAATAACCTACAAATAAATAATATAGGCCAAACACCTACTTTCTTCGCAGTTGCTCACGGTGCTCCTAGAGAATCCATAATAGACTTGACTCTAAGCACAAATCAAAACATAGTTAGAGTAACTGACTGGAAAGTAAATATTGAAATATTTTCGGATCATCATGCAATAACGTTTAATATAGATACATCTAAAATACAAATCAATAAAAATCTAAAACTGACTACTTTCTTGTATAATACAACAAATGTAAAATGGGAAAATCTCAATGATCAGTTCATTAAAGTAATTACACCTATGATCCCTAAACAAGAAATAGATATCTTATATGACAGCGAAATTGATGACTACATAAAAGAATTAACATCAGCTATACAAAGAACTTGCGACAAACTATTACCAAAGTCAAAAAATGTATACCAAAAGGCACCCTGGTGGAATCAAAAACTTGAAGAACTAAAGAACAGGTCATCAAAAACCATCATAAACTGATTAAGATAAAGCGTAGAAAATTGCCATTAGAAGAAACATTAACAGAACGAGCTAAACTCAGAAAAGAATACGCTGATTTAATTTATAAAGAGTCAACAAAAAATTTCAAAAACTTTTGCAATAAGCAAACGAAAGAAAACGTATGGTCCGTTACCAATCGAATAATAAAAACACGTCCAATAACTAATCCACCTAGCACTCTAAAACTCAGTAACGGAACATTCACTAGAACGACTAAAGAAACTGCCCAAGCCCTAATAGATAACTTACACCCTGACGACACTATGATGACAGTTTTATTCAAAAACGAATACGCAACTTTATGGAAAATCCTCCACTAACACAAGATGAGCCACATTTTACAGAAACAGAAATAATCGAAACATTAAAAACTATGAACCCCAAAAAAGCCCCCGGACTTGATCACTTAACATCAGACATTTGTCTATTATTCGCCAAAAACTTCCCTATGATTATGAAGAAAATATTGAACAGGTGTCTAGAAATTTCCCATTTCCCTACTGATTGGAAAGTCGCATACTCCAAAATCATATTAAAACCAAATAAACCAGACACTGAAATTTCATCGTATAGACCAATTGGTCTCATTAATGTATTCGGTAAATTATTTGAAAAGTTAATTACAAACAGATTAATACACCATTTAAATATAAATAATAAATCCAATCACAAACAATTTGGATTTAAAATACAAAAATCTACGACACAGGCTTTACATAATTTCATAGATGTAATAAATAAAGCTAAACAGAATAACGAACAAGTAATTGCTATATCACTTGACATAAAAGCCGCGTTTGATAATGCCTGGTGGCCATCAATCTTCTCCAGACTAAAAGCCATGCAGTGTCCCAGAAATATATACAAGATTCTACTTAACTACCTTAAAAACAGATCAATCCAAGTTAAATTCGCTGACACCAGTGTTACCAAGAAAATGACTCGAGGCTGCATACAGGGTTCCGTATGTGGCCCAACATTATGGAACTTAATACTGGATGAGTTGCTCACAATGACTTTCCCTAAAAACGTCCATATTCAAGCCTTTGCTGATGACGTACTACTTGTCATCCATTCAAAATACTTAACAGAGCTAGAAATTACAGCAAATCTTACATTAAAAAGAATCACACAATGGGGAGAAAAAGTTAAATTGGAATTTGGACCTAGTAAAAAACAGGCAATTTCATTCACAGCCAAATCAAAAACCTGCAAACTTAAAATAAAAAATCATATTATAAATTTACAAAATCAAATTAAGTATTTAAGAGTAATAGTTGACCGCAGACTAAATTTTGTAAAGCATTCTGAATATATAATAAACAAAACAAATAAAATATACAATAAACTTGTAATATTCGTTCGAGCCACATGGGGGATCCACCCCGAAAACAAGAGAACCATATACAAGCAGGTAATAGAACCCATCGTCTGCTATGCTGCTTGTATATGGTCATCTGCTCTAAAGTATAAACAGGTGCAGAAGCGGCTGCTAAGTTTTCAACGAAGATTCGCGATTAAAATCGTTCAAGGATTTAGAATAATTAATACTCCCATCTCAATCACATTAGCACAGCTCACTCCGTTACCAGCCAAAATTATGGAAATATCAGACCTCGAAAAGACAAAACTTTTAGGAACTGTTGACTATCTACCAGGTAACATACGTATCGAGAAACCGACTCCTCCTACACATTTAATACACCCAGCTAATCGAATAAATATTGATTTTAAAGAAATAGTCGATGCTGATCAGTTAAAAGCAATCACAGCGGACGATACGTGGCAACTTTTTACCGACGGAAGTAAGCATAATGGAACCGTGGGAGCTGCTTTTGTTGCGATCAATAAAGATAATATGATCACCAAGAAATATAAACTCCATAGTAACTGCTCAGTCTTCCAGGCAGAAATGTTGGCTTTGGACAAAGCATGTGAGTGGATACTCATGAACTGTGTAGCCAAAGCCCAAATATTGTCTGACAGTCGCTCTGGATTGACCGAACTTAAAAATGACTTTAGTACTAATTACTTTTCAGTACGAATAAACAAAAAGTTAATAATAGCACATAAACTAAAGATAGATATAAAAATTTATTGGGTCAAGGCCCACAACAACATACCTGGAAATGAACTTGCTGATGTAGCTGCTAAAACAGCTGCAATCGCCAACGAACCACCCGATTATAGTCAAATACCCATAAGCAATGTTAAATTATACTATAAAATGAATGCAAAAACTAAACTTAAACAACTATATGAAGAACCAGAAAACTGTAAATACACCAAGGCGATTATATCTAAATATGAAGACCTAGAAAAATATCTGCAAGAAGTAAAACCCAATTTCATAATCACCCAATTGCTAACTGGTCATGGATATCATAAATCATATCTATATAGATTTCACATCACCAATGACGATAACTGTCCATGCGACAACACTACATCCCAAACATTACATCACTTAATAGAACATTGCCCACGATTTTCAAGTTCTAGATATACATACTTAAATATTGCACATAATTTACCCGATCCTTATAACCTATCACAAATTATTACCAAAAACTCGACAACCGAAGCTTATTTTAACCACATTACACAAATTATAACTCAACTGAAAACCTTTAATAAATAATTTAAATAGAAACAAATATAAGCAACATTAATAAGAAACAAACAATTACATAATATATTCCTCAGTAAAGGCAAAAGCAAGGGGTATTCCATTAGCTCCGAGCTTTTGTGAAGTAATTCAATCAACCATTTACAACAAAAAAAAAAAAAAAAGTATGGGTACGGTTCTAGGGTTGAAGAAGTTACATTTATGCAATTATACCAATTTATTTAGTGTATTCACAGAACTATAGGCAACTGGACTTACCTATCATGTTTGCGCAGTAAACTGAAAATAAAATTTTCAAAATTAAAACTGTTTTTTTTAATATTCCATTCAGAAATATTGGTTTATTTGGTGTGACAAAGACAAAGATTATTTTTAAAAACTAAAAGATATTCAATTGATTTACATAATGTGTACTATTTTTTTGTAACTTTAAACTTTTTAAAAGGATTAGATTGCTTTTACTTATTTAATTTAAAATATTTCCATGTATTTTTTAACCCCCGATGCAAAAGGAGGGGTGTTATAAGTTTGACGTGTCTGTGTGTCTGTCTGTGGCATCGTCGCTCCGAAACGAATGGACCGATTATGACGCGGTTTTTTTTTGTTTGACAGCTGTTTTCTAGCGGTGGTTCTTAGACATGTTTTATCAAAATCCGTTCTGCCGTTTGAAGAATATCAGCTCTTTTTTAGTTTTTAAAGGGACGCGAGCATCTTCTATTAGTCTAATCGACGCGAAATTTAGTATATTGTGACTTCCATAATGTCACAATAACATGGTAACCTTGACCAGATGCTACAGCATCATCTGCAGTCAGCAGGATATCCAACTCCTCGCCACTAACAGTAGAGGTATCACGTTTAAGCTCATTGAAATGCTCTCTATGAATAGGTTATAGATAGATAGATGGTGATCAGGGTCTGATGATGGATCAGACAACTATTGTCAGAATACTCAGATTTCGGCGAGGCACGATCTCGTGTCCCAATTTCGTGTATCGCCCCGGAAAGTATTTGCGTGAATGTGGGGATAGAGTGTAGATCGTAGAGTATTTAAAAGGCATGAAATAAAACTTAAATTAAAAATTTAAAAAACCGCCGACTCAAAAAACGCCTCCAAAAAGAAAAAAATAACATGTACCTCATAGTCCTTTAAACTTGTGATAAGTTTCAATATAAATAGTAGTAGTAATATATCCAAGCGTCGTCACGTTGGGGGACCGCTAAATAAATAAAGTAATAAAAAAAAGAGAATACAAAAAAAATGATAAAGTATGTATGAAATTTAAATATAAGGAAACTTAGCGGTAAGAAAACCTCCAAAAAGTAAAGAAATAATACGTACCTGTATATTTTTTTTTACTTTTTGAGGTTTTTTAATTTTTTTACTTTTTGAGGTTTTTTTTGAGTCGGGGGTTTTTTAAATTTTTAATTTAAGTTTTTAGGTGGATTCAGTTAATATTTAGCAACAACTAATTGGATCTTTCAATTAAAACAATAACATACCTCTATTATAGAATTTTTGCATTTAAACGTATCCTCCTTATATGTCGTAACTTAACTGAGCTATTTAATCAGCATAAAAAGTGAATTTCATATTTAAGTGTGATATCAATATGTAAGTAACAATATAGCCGTAGCTTCGGTTTGAACGATACTTTAATCAAAAATTCTAAACTAAGATTTAACTGATACTTAAACATTAAACATTTTTCAGTTGAATGTATCATACACGTGAAAACATTTGTGGGCAAGTCGCAATCCACTTATGTATGTGTACTCGTTTACGACTTCTTTACTTACTTCTAAATGGATTTAAATGCGGCTTTTACCATCATTTAGAACATTTGTATATGTACTTGTAACACGTTTACATTTAGTCTTTAGAAGTAGAGAAATATCGACGTTTCATAATCACATCGAGCAAAGTCGGGGCGGATCGTTAGTACTATATAAATTATTTATTATAGTGGATGTTATGTAGTGGCTGAGTGAGAATAGCTACATAATATCGTCCGCATGACAAAGTGGTACAATAGCTTGTTTAAGCTCCCAAGCTTTATCTTTTGGATCTGAGTCGAGATCGTGAAGGAAAATCCTCAGACGACAAAATGAACTACAATGTAATACAGTGTTTGCACTTAGGAGTTTTATTTATCTTTTAGGGTTGTATATTTTATACATATTCATCCATTTAAGTATGTATGTGTCCATGATATTGTGTAGCAGTGATCCGAATAACATAAAATCAAAATAATTTTGTAATAACGCTGACTAAAAAGCTTTTTATCGCACTTCAATTTTTAAGTTACCATTTCAAAGTTGATAGAACGAAACAGTTATTCCACATTTTTTTGATGATCCTAGCACCTAATTTCCTTAATTTCTTGTATTAAACTTATTTATGTCATAAAGTAAACGACATAACAGTCACAACACTGCCACAGTAGTGAAGTAACTGTAGCCTTTAGAATCGCGTTTCGAGTTTAGTACGCTTGTATCAAGATAGTGAATCGACAAAATCGTGTGTTGAGGATTATAAACAACGCGTCTATGCTACATTAGTATGGACAATGCATATATAATACTTACATTTAGAGGTCGAAATAAAAATATAAACTACGATCATAACAATTTGTTACTTGCAATTTGAGCTTTATCAGTCCTCATATTTTTTGTTACGACATTGCACGCTACTCAACTCATACAATATTTTTAAGTTTCTTAATTTGTCAGCTGTGTACATATTACAGAGGTTTTTAAAGTAGTAGCAATCTGTTAGACTCACTTATGTTTATGTCAATATGGGTAAATATGTAATATTGAGACGGTTTGGTATTTGGCTACTTCTTTAAAAGTACATTAATATAATAATAATAATATAATATACTTAAACATTTCACACAGCGCCATCTAGTCCCAAAGTAAGCAGCACAGCGTTTGTGTTATGGGTACTAGACAACTGATATACTACTTATATACTTTTCTTTTGTAAATAAATACATATCATACATAAACACCCAGACTCGGGGCGGGAATCGAACCCGCAACCCGTTTACTTTCCGACGCGCTTAGCCGTTGCGCCACGGAGGTCGCATGAATTATTAAATATATCTAAAACGGGAAATTTAAGGCGATTACTTTATTTTTTGGCATATTTCGACAGAGTTGCATCGGCCGTAGCCTCAAAAAAAAAGGAAAAAACTTTAAATATTATACAAATAGGTACCTAAAGACAAAACAGTTGAGTACCTTTTTCTCCTGTTTGTCAATCGTTTTTTTTTGTTTAGTAGCTATTAACGAGCTATAGTGTTGTCAAAAAAAAACATTTTGGAAACAGTTATATTAATACGTGAAGCGAGAACTTCGGATCTCTAATGATCCCTTTTTAAGAATATTGCGCTGTACGCATGGAGGAGTGAAAAATTTGGCAATGATTTGGCATAGTTTTACGTTCACACTTGTTAATATCAAAAAGACTGTCGATGTCAAACTTATAAAAGTTTGTGATCATGTTCTATATGTAACCTCTTTGGATCAAAAAATCGCACAGAGTAGAGATTGTTGCCAAAGAGTTTACATTATGAGTTTATATTTATATTTACGGTTGAATTTTGACCCCCGAACGATCTCTAGTTGTCATCGTAAGTTGTACCTAATATTGGAACGGCCCACAAGTTTTTGATTGAACATGTTTTAGTAATTAAAACTTTAAAATAAAATATCGTTTGTAGGTGGTATTTGGCTACATTTTACAAGTACAATTTTTGTGAGTTTATTACAATCCATCAAGCGAATACATACATAGTTATCTTAACGTTAATATTTTTGTAAGTTAAGTTAACATTTTCTTAATTTATTTTATATAATAATTCATTTTAATTACACTTATGTCTACATTCGCTCACATGTACTATACATACACCACGGGCGAAGAAAAACTAGTTTTTATCTGTTCACAGCACAAAAAGACAGAGTTGTCGAATAAAATCAATCACTTGGAAATAATAAACTAATCATTCAATTGTGTAAAATTTTGTCCAGACTCTCTAAACACCCACTTTATATACGCCCGTGATCTATCTTTTTAGACTTTTAATATGACTTTTAAATATAATTGTTGTTCTTTTTAGTGAAGACTACTGGAATGGCTACACTGGGACTGAGATTACGTATTGTTAGTTCCACATTAATTTTAATCACATAAATTGCGATATTTGCGTGCGATATTATGTAACATTTTAGTAACAAGAACGAGGGTGGAATGGGTTTCCTGCGTGTAGTGGGGCTGCATAAAAGCCTGATTTTGGTCTTGTAAGAGTTCAGTTGTTGAGAAGTCGTCGAATAGTCAAGTACATAATAGTTGTGATGAAGAATTGATAACGTGCTCATAGTGATCAGTGCTCCCGTTACATTTCATATTTAACATATCAGAAGTGTGATTTTACGACGTTCCTAATGAGCGGTTATTCTGCTTGTCATCACATCGTTTAAAGTGACAATGGTGACGAAGGTTTATCAGTGTAAGAAAAAAACGGGTGGTATTTAAGATTATTGGAATTATTAATATTGTTCAATATTTAAATACATTTAATTACCATTATGTGTCATTAAATTTCATAGACGTTAGTTCGTCAGTAACAAAAGTCCTAACACATAGTCACAGTATGAATTTTTGTCTTAAACCATAATATCTTAAATTGCAGTTTTAATGTAATTTCAATGCAATGTCATGATAAAGTAACTTGATAATAAATATGAATGTTCAATATTATTCTATGTATTTGATAAATTCTGATTGTATGATGGCATTGTTCTGCTTGTTGTGCCACTGCAGTGTTTTAGTTGTGGCCTTGGTTTGTGCCAATGGCCATACATGAACATTACTATGTGAGTGTATTCTGTCTACAAATAAAAGGTTATGTCCCGCAAATAAAAGGGTGTGTCCCGCAAATAAAAGGGTGTGTCCCGCAAATAAAAGGGTGTGTCCCGCAAATAAAAGGGTGTGTCCCACAAATAAAAGGGTATGTCCCGCAACGAAAATAAGTGACTTACAGCGACAATAAAAGGGTTTCTATCTCAATTGAAGTAAAAGGTGAGTTTCACAGCCACATCATCCTAAATAAATTGTTTGTAAGTGATACTTGTCTGGATTTCTTGTCGGTTCTTCTCAGATTAACTTTCCAAAGTATTGGTGAATTGGCTGACGTTCAGAATATTTTGTAACTGGGTTTCTGGAATAAATTTATTTGACCATGAAAATAAAACTGTATTTCTCAAAAGAGAAAACGTTACATTATTTAAATCTGAGGGTAAGCTGATCCATTCGAAAGCAAATTTTTGATTAGTGAGTAAAAAAAAAACAAAAAAAAATTTTATCCAATCTAAATTTTATGCAACTGTAAGTACCTACATAAGCATATTTTTTTAGTGTTAATCGTTACTTGTCAACCATTGTATTACGAGGGCGTAATCAGTAATCAGGAAGGCCGATATTAAAAGGGTTAATTGTTTTAACGGGAATTTTCATATTTTTTATATCGTGTGCTGACATTTATTCTCAATAGTTTTCATCCTAACAGTTGTTTAGGACGATTGTTGCATATCCGGTATCGACGAAACAGGTTTATAATAACATATTGTTACCTTTATTAATTTTCATCGTTTAATATTTTGATTCGAATCTTATAAATCTCTTGGGCATAGAAATTATAATATTGTACGAGATTGTACGTAAGAAAAACTATTACGAGGACGTAATTTGTATTCTCAGGAAAGGCCGAGTGTTAGTTCCACATTAGTTTTAATCACATAAATTACCCACGTGCGATATTATGTAACATTTTAGTAATAAGAACGAGGGTGGAATGGATTTCCTGCGTGTAGTGGGGCTGCATAAAAGCCTGATTTTGGTTTTGTAAGAGTTCAGTTGTTGAGAAGTCGTCGAATAGTCAAGTACATAATAGTTGTGATGAAGAATTGATAGCGTGTTCATAGTGATCAGTGCTTCTGTTACATTTCATATTCAACAGTATACATTAAAGTAGAAATCAATTAAATGAAAATCAAGTGCGGATGCACACGCGTAAAAGCATCTCGCCATTCTGCGGTGTCCCACTCGCTCACACAGTGTTGCTGTTGTATGATGTTGTCTGTCGTAATGTTCTCTTGGTCCGCACATTTCTCTCGTTTGGTCAATTTTATACTGTGGCTCTCAATATCATCTCATGGGTACTCATCCTACGAGCTCCGTTTTTACTTATAGCCACTGGATCTGACCAGAATTTGGTTTGCAGTGCGTACATGGAATTTTTACAATTTTAACTATACTCGAATTATAGAATTAATATTTTATTTATATCCTGATCATGCAATTCAAAATTTAAAATAATAGGTATCTACAATAATCCAATCAATCTTCATTAGGAGTTAATAGGTCATTGATTTAATTCAATGTCAAATGAATTCAAACGAATCAATCACAAATAAAATTAACCAAATTGAAATTACATAAATGGAGTTTGTCAATGACGTCAAACCAAATTGATTGAATGACACCTGCATGTCAAAATTCGTTGTTTACTAGTAGGTGGATTACACTTTATAGGTACTATCGCCTTGACACGTAATAATCGAATATTTATAATAACAAATATTTACACAACTATATTTTTCTGTTACGTTTTTAATATTAGTTTATGTTGTGAGTATAAAATTAATGTATCTATTAATAGAATTCTTATACATATTACAGAAGTATTTCAATATATTTATGTGTCACTAATCGAAATTGATTCAAGTTATAAATAAATTTATGTGTACCAAAAAAAAATAACAGATATTTTTTTCTATTTAGGAATTGGTAGACAAATGGTGAAAAACGGAACTCATAATTTCGCCGTCTGTTCGTCTGTCTGTCTACTCGTATGTCACAGCCATTTTTTTCCGTGATTTTTTTTATTCTGCTTCCCCTAACCTAGTGTCAGAGACATTATGATACTTTTGATCCTTCTTATTCTTCTTCTTTTAACCATTCTCAAACCTTACCCTCCATTCGTCCTTCATGTACAATCTTAATACAACCTGTTTATTATCTTTATACTGCTCTTGTTTTACTTCTTTTACTTCTACACTAGTCTTTTACTGCTACACTCCGTGATTATTAGCACTATATAGATGGAACATGGAAGGTAGCTGATAACCGCTATACATAATGGTGTAAAGAAATTAAAAAATTACTTGGGGTGGCATATCTTACATCTAAAGGGGTATCTTTATTACAAGTCTTCAAAAATAATGTAGCTTTAAAGATTTAAAGACATTTGTATTTAAGCCAGTAGTTGCTGATATATGCGCTTCTAAAATAGTGTGTGCCCTACCTCTAACTTGAAATATGGAATGGAAAATTCTGAAAAAAAGATAAAAATTTTAAAGTACTTTCAAACGAAAATTGGTTTGAATAAGATATTATGTTGTGTAGTTAATGAGATATGGATTATTTCGCATCACACGCTCAGCAACTAGTGAAATTTTTTCCGCTGAATAAATGAATAATTTGTATGCCAACTACGAAACCTTTCATTGTGCATGGTCCGATACGCACTTGGTCGGTTTTAAATGTGGCGTTTGGAATAAATAAAATGTGATAATTTCATTGGATTTTTATTTTTGATGTTAAATGTTTTCCAAAAAATAGATTACATCTGTAAAAGATATCCATAAAAAATCATTAGACTGCAGAAGACTGTCAATGTCAATACAACATTACATCCAGATCTAATCTAATTCTTGGAAAATAAGGCCATCAAGCTTCCGACCAAAAAACCTATAGGTAGGCAGATAACAATAGGATCAGAGCAAGTGATGCGTTTCATTATCCTCGAAGAACTACTTTGAGGTTATAATCGAAACGAAAACTTAAATTTTGGCATGGATTGGTGGAATGTAAACAACGAGAATCGAACGATTCTTTAAAAGTATGATGCTGATCGAAAAGAGATGGTCATGACCTTAAAATTCCATGAACCAAGTCTATGTCATGTTGATATTTTAAATCTAATATCTTTTTCATTCCGACGATTCGATCAGATTAGACTGATCGTGGTCAAGAGCATATTGGTCATGACTGAATGAAGTGGGTGGTCATGAATCATGATCCTTTGACCGCTCCCCTGGATCTGTATTTGGTAATATCAAAGTCGTTACGTGTTTAAGAACTAAACTTACATAATAGCTATATTTATAAAGTGGTCAGGAATCATGATACTTTTCTCTACCCTCCTGGCTCCGTATATAGTAATATCGAAGTACTTATACGTTTAAGAACTGGACTTACATAATATATTATTAATTATGTATAAGTACGTATATATTCAATATTTCGGCTTGTAAAGAGTGCTTAGCCTCTAGCATACTACCTATATACATTCATGACATAACTTCAAAGGACAACTATGACAACTAGAATTATTATGCCTTACAGATCACAAAGCGGATACCATACAGCGACAGGTCGTTAGCCTATCGCCCACCTATATCAGTTCCATATAAAAAAACTCGGGTAAGTGCGAATCCGACTCGCGCGCTGAGGGTTCCATACCACCAAATAACGTAGTCGTGTTATGTATTTACCAAAAAAAAATAAATCGAATTCAAAAATAAACTTAACTTCGAAGTTGAAAGACACGTTCTCCCACATCCAACTGCAAATGTAAGTGTGTAATAGCAAATAACTATAAATTAACGATTTTCGGGTTTTTTCCTTTACTTATGCTGTGATCTTGCTTCTCGCCAAATTTAATGATTATAGGTGAACGGGAAGTACCCTAGAGGTTTTGATTTATTTGCGAATGTCTAAATATAAGGTCATAAATGGCCGTAAAAGCGATAATATCCTATAAGGGTTCCTTTTTTTCATTTTGAGGTACTGAATCCTAAATACCGTATTCCTTATTGGAAAGTGAGCGGTAGCAGAAGGGCCACAATGTCAGCTTATGAAAATGACAAAAGTACCACATACCTCGGCAAAAGTGTGTGCTGACGACTTTAGATAAGGCAAAAGAAGTATGTAATAATCACGATTCATTTTCACTGCTTTTTTTTAAAGTCTGTGTACTTTTCCTTAAAAAAATTTTTATTTCTCGCTTTTGAGTAATCTTGGCCTAAATATTTAAATTTCTAGGGTAGGTCTCTACAACTAACTTCTTTTTTGATTCTGAAACGGAATGATATATATACAAGAGAATTATCAATATAAATGAAGCTTATAAGCCGTTAAAATCATTAGGTGTATAATTAGCGAAAAAAAATTTGTTGGATTTTTTGTAACACTATAACAGTTTTTTCACTATTTAAACACTATACAAATGGTTGTTTTTGTAATTTCTTTTAGTTTTAGAAAAAAAATATACTGGTGGTCAGAATTTGTTTATAACAAATTGTTAACTTAAACAATCAAATTATTGATAAATTTTTTTTTTCTAACCTATCGAGAAATGACAATTTTCGAAGAAAAATAATTTCTTAACTAATTATTTAAACAATGGAAATATAAAATAAAACGATTTTAAACAAAAAAAAATTTTTTAAGAAAATTTTTTTAAGTCATTTTGCCATAACAACAAAATAGTGAAAATTTTTTTTTAAATATTAGTTGTTTATTTGTCTATAAAAAATTTATTAACAAATGACGTAAAAAAATTTTTCTCAACATTACCTAATGCCATTGTTAGATGCAAAAACAGCAATAACATTTGGTAAAATAAAAAATTTCAACAACTTTGTCGACATTTCATTTTTTGTTAAGTTTAAAAAATTATAATACACAAAATATAAAACTTAAAAACTTTTATCTCGGAACCTTATTTTACCCACCCCACTGATATTTTTTTTTTTAGGGCCCCCTAATTTTTTTTTATTTGCCATCGAATCTGAAATAGCTTTTACCACGATTATATTTAAACGTGTAATATTATATACTCATAAGATAGTATATGACCCCTATTTCCTATTTCTGAGTTTAAAGAAGAATGTTTTAATGAGAACAATTAAAACGCGTACTTAATTACATTGAAAAAGAAGTATTTTTATTAACATTCAAAAGACATTAAACTTATAAATTATCTAAGGAGAAGGTTGAATTTGATGTATTTTAACGAGTTTGTTAATGTCAGGCTCGATTTTACTTAAAAATAATCGTGTCGTCGCGTTCAGTAACATGGAGCCGATTTCTCTTTTTAGTTACCAACGTTGCTATAGCACTAAATCGTTTAACTAAATAGGACGATAGGAATGAAATCAGAAATCAGAAACCGTTGAACAACCGACAATATTCCTGGGTACAGTTGCGAAATCGGCTTCTACACCCAAAATTCTTGGTAGCTATTCTTATGTTTGATTTTTAATTCCTCATTTGTCGTTAGTACTATTAGTTCTTCTTTAACTGGGATGATCCTGCTGTGTTGACATTTGAAAATGGATCCAAAACCCAGTCTGGTATGTGTATGTTTAAAATGTCCTGGAGTCGTTCCTTGAAATCACTGTGGAGATTTTCGAAGTGCTGACAGTAAACAAGCAAGTTGTCGTTCTTGTATGATACTACTGATAAATTTGGGAAGCTATTAAATTCCCGTGTGCCGATATTTCTTTTGTATAATATCAGTTTGGATGCGAAAGCAGCAACGCTATTTTTTGTCTAAATAAATCAAGTTAAAGTCATCGCCTTGAAGTTGGAGATTGACACCATTAAACAATTTATGCTGGTCTGTCAGGTACGCAATATCATTCTTTGATGAGATGAGGTTGTCGCGCAATTCTGTCTCTTTGTTTCCTAGGATCACTATCACAGACCCAAACAGGTTGTAAAATCGAGTCAAACAAGTACCTTTTAACAGCCAGCGCAACTCTGTGTGAAGCAGCAATTGGTTGAAATCTCCATCATTGGCAATCTAAAGCTGATTAAATAATCTGTCATTCAACGAGTTACTTCTGATTTTATTAACTGCTCTGATAACATATTGCAGTGAGTATGGGCGTTCACTCAGATTTTTCGCAACCAAATGCTGGCAATGAATTACGCAATGTACAGCAAGCACGTCAGGAACTTTATTTTTTAAGAACGCACTACAAACATGTTTGTTTGCTATTTTTAATTAACAAGCTTTTCTTAATTTCACCTGTATTTATACACCAGACATTTCACGTGAAATCGAAAGGTTTGAAAATTTTTAATTCATATGAAAATTCAAAATTTTACACATCATCCAATTGAATGTAGATCTGAACGTAATTAAATCTTTCAGTTCAGTTTTCATCCACTTCCCGAACTACGGAAATATGTGAATTTTTGCACACGAGACAAAAATTATTATAATACATACAATAATAAAAATTAACCAATATTAAAGTTTATTTTAATTTAATACATGATTAGCGTGTTTTTTTGTCTTTTTTGGTTATATTTTTTTAATCTTCCCAGTCCCCCTCAGCCATCCATCTGTGCCATCTCATCTCATCTCATCTTGAGAGATGAGATGAGATGAGATGGCACAGAGTGGGAGTAGGAAGATTAAAAAATGTTTTATGATTAAATAATGATGAATCATTATTCTTATCAATACACCAATATTGGCTAAGCAGAGAGAGGTAATGTGTATCGATAGCATCCCCTTGATCCGGAATTAAAAAATTAAATTAAAATATCATAAGATGCGATGCATCTTTTAATTCCAGATCAAGGGCATGCTATCGGTACACATTATCTGCGTAGCTAATATTGGTGTATTGATAAGAATAATGAAATGTATTGTTAAATCGTACATATACTGCTATTGGTTTTTATTGTAAAATCATATATTGTTAGACGCTTTCAAATTTATAAATAAAGATGTAAAGTGTGTATGTATGTAATGTGTAATGCAAGTGCAATGTAATTGTACATGCGGTGCTTCATAGCAGATCGAGTCAGTCTGATTGTTAGAATTTCCTGCGGATACCTCGTTCAGAAGCGAAATATGTGTCATTCAACAAGTTTTAGGTGGAACAGAACTGAAAATAACTATTGTACAAATTAACTATTGAAATATCTATTACTTCACAGACGTTAGTAACAAGCTTGGCTTCGACGTCAAGAAATTATATCGAATTTTTCAAAAGCGTCATCCAATGTATGTTCGCTCCGAGCCAACTTCGAGTTAACGTCCTGATATTAAGGAACTAAAATCCATTTAGGGGATGTTGAGGGAAAATAAATCAGAGACGGCGGCGGTTCGATGAACTCTCGGCAGCCGAGTTGCGAACAATCGTAGCGGAGATGTAAATTAAATCGAGTGGCTGGGTCCCGGGGTCCGACACTCCGGGACTCTCTTAACATCTTCCCAACGAGTTCTTTTTACTTTTCTAACAAGTTTCTCGTACTCTCAAACGTTTGTCACGTTGGAGTGGACGTGGAAATCTCTAGCTGCGAAGTTTTAGATACGTGCACACTGCACACACTTTCTACGAATAGTTATAGGAATTTGAACTTCTTAATTTACGTAGGTACCTAACTATATTTTTATGTATTATATGTAGGGCTCCGCAATGAAACTAGGAATCCATATACGTAGTACATACATAGTTTCCGTTTATTCATCTGTATATTTATCCATCAGTCCTATATCGTATTTCCAATTTCTCAACTGTTTTTTTGGAAATTGTCGACGCTTTTGCCGGAATTCCTCAGATTTTTTAGAATTTTCCAGAGGAAAGTGTACAACTCACCAACAAAAAAAAACTGCCGGAAGCAGACAGCAACGAAATATGTACCGAAATGCAGTTAAGCTTTAAGTATAACCATCCAAGATAAATTACTAGAAACTGACATTTTATCAAGTGTCAAAAGTGTCATTTTCAGTAGTTACAGCACTTATTTACGTTTCCATTATTAAATTGTCAGTACAAAAATAAATTCATAAAGATATTGTTTAGTTTTCACATGACGTCATTAAAAATAATATACCAAATGCTGTATATTTTTTTTTGGTTTAAATATCTTTGGAAATCAGTTCGTATACGTCAAGATATACTGTTAGATACTGCATAAATAAAACTAGTAAATTAATATTAAACAAATGTTATTCCTTATGTACCTAGAAATAGCACAGATTAATTAGTCATAAACGTAAATTAATAGTAAGACTAAGAATAAAGAATGCTTGAATGGAAACTTTTGTCATATCCAGTAATCGATAAAATTCATGTGCAATGGTAATTACGAATGGTAAGCGTGATTCATGAAAAAAAACGTGTGCGGTGGGGGACCCCCGTCAGGAGCGAAATTCCTAAGCTGCAGTTTCCATTTTTTAAAACTTAATTGCAATAATGAGACCAATAGAACTCACGTATGATTTAAAACAAATAAAAATTTCGATACTAGTACGCACACATGTACTCGTATATAATAGAAAGACAGAGAAATATCACTATGAATCTATGTATAGGGCTAACGAACTTAGCGCCGCGCGACGCGCGGGGGCCCGCCCCACGTAACGCTTTTTCCTTACGTGACGATTTCTACCAACTCGAATCTTCTGCAAGCCGCGTTAAAGAACTTCGTTACTTCGAACTTAGCTTTCATGCTCTCACGTCACGAGCGTTGTTTTGGCTCACCGGTCAAATGAGTTACTTCCTCACTTCTTTACAATGCTACGACAGACCGGACTACGGATATGGAACATACACATTGTTTTCTTAGCGAAGCCCTTCGATAAACTGCGACACCAAAAGATAGATGGGGAATATGGCAGTCCTATTTTGTAATCCGGACTAGAAGGCTATACATAAACACAGATTTTTGGCATTGGTACTCATTATTACCTAACTGTACCATATTTATACATACCCACATAGATTCACACTGTGTTTTTAGTGGGACGGATCGCAAGTATCCAGAACCTTACACGTGCATGTAACTTTTTCGCTTCCTCATTCCTTATCATTCTATTTATCCACAAAAATTTTCACTGAATTATCACATATACTATATGTATTACTGAGAGATCACATTTTCATCGAACTCATCTTACAATGTCATACAAAACATTCTAAAGTTTCATATGCGTTTTCTTAGTAAAATACATATTTATACCTATCACATTAAATCCAGAACAAATTAACCAATCTAATGAACTCATACTAATAAATAGTAGTGATAACTAATAAAAAAATGATATAATAAATAGATCAATTCTTCTATTTCTAAAGCAAATGAAACCCAACATTTTTGTATATGAGATGAAGATTACATTGAAAAGCCGGTAGCTGTAGTAGTAATAAGAGAGATTTTTCGAAACTATAAAATATGCAGTTTGAAAGTGCAAACATGCGACGACGTCGGCGCCTCTATACGGGAAAAACCATTTGGGAAAATTGGCTGTGAGCTTACTGCCTGTACTGGCCTAAAGCTTCACGAACAGAGAATTTTACAGAGATTAAATTTTAATTATATTCCGTGCATATGTCGCCGAACAGTTTTTAATTTAAATTTAAACTATATAAACTGTATATTAAAAATTAGAATACATAGGATAATACACAATTATCACAAGAGATTATTTTTTTATTATTTTATTTTGTGGAAGCGAAAGAAGTATGTAAGGACCGCGACGCTTGGCGCTCGGTCCTCTCTGACTGCCCCGTTGGGGATACGGCGTGAAGATATGTATGCGTTATTTTCTTAAATTTATGAGACATCTAAAAACTTTTAAGGTGAAGCTACTTCGTCTATATTATAAAGAATTAAATAACATTAGCCCCTGTAGCCCGAGCCTGAGAATAAGGCTACGGGTATTCCCCACTTGTCCTAAGAGGTGACTGAAAAAGGTCTTTGAGATCGCGTCCAATTCATTGGATTGGTCCAAGTATATTCACTTTTCTAAGGTAAAACAAAGAACGACGTATAAAAAATAGTGGAATTGTATTCCCGTTACTATTTTTTATTCATTCTATTTATTCGTAACGTCTAAACGCCACGCCAAAATGGCCATCCAAAATGCGATGTTAGTACCAAGTTTATTGTATGGCATATAGTGAGGCCTGGACATCTAAAATCAGATGAAAGTAAAATAAATGCAGTAGAAATGCGATCTCTTAGAAATATGAGCGGTGTCACCCTTGCAGACAATATAAGTGACGAAGAGATACGTAGATTGAAAGGGTTGGATGACAGTGTTGTCGTAGAAATGAAGAAAGGAATGCTTAGATGGTTCAGGTAGATGGAAGAATGAAAACTTCGGAACGCACCGGCGAGCTGTCAAAATCAGCTGCTTATAAAATTTATTTAAAAATTAGTTAATTTGTATTAAATTAATCCTAAAGTACTATAAATTGATGTAAATAATCACAAATACGAAGAAAAACTGTTGGTGATTAATTTGGTGGCGAATAAAGTCTGCAATTTTACTTCAAGTGGAATCGGCACCTGTCAACGGATATAGTGTTTGAATTGTTTTGAATTCGACGTAAACCCGGGGAGTATTGTTTTATGTTAATTAATACCTTGATTATTTGTATTTTAATACATATAATGTAATCACTATACTATTATACATAAAATTATTTTCGAACAAACACCACTTCCCAGTTCTCACTTGTGAGGCACGTCCAATATCACACATTTGGCAGGTTGCGATCTCTTTTTGCTTGACTATATGTGGAAGCAAAATTGAAGTATAACCAACATATTGCCGCAGACATTGTTTACCGCTGTACTCCACCCATTACTCAACAAACTTCTACTGAACAAAGTTATATTATATACATATATTAAATAAAACACATTTTAAAGTTCACTGACCTGATAATAATTTTAAAATAAAACTTTTACGTATGATAACACATTGAAGCTAAACTCATAATAACTTGTAAATTACATTCCAAAATTTGCTTCTAAATGTAAATATATGTAAATGATAGACAATTATTATTAACCTACCTACAAAAAAAAAAATAGATATAGTAACCGTTAACAATTGTAAACAAAAGTGAGTACAATATCCTTGAGCACCAAATTTGTTATAATAATATTAACTAATTTCAGAGTATAATAATGGCAACTACAACTGGAATGATGACACGTAAGACAGCTTCTCGTGACTTAGAAAACAAATTAAAGTCTGCACTCATGCAACTAAAAGAGACCCGTGATGTCAACGAACAATTGCTGAGGGAGCGTGAGGAATATGAAGAAGAGGCTAAGCGTGTTGTCGACCAGAATTCAGCTCTAAAAGGTCAACTAGTGGAGTTACATGAACAGCTTGTGGAAATAGTTGAACAACGAAATCAACTACAAGAGATGGTGAACAATCTTAATCAATGTAGTAACACCTACGAGCGGACCCTGGGAAGAGTTGCTGAATTAGAAGTAGAGTTGAGTGAGTCCCACAGACTCGTTCAGCAGTTACAAGATGACAAGAGAGAACAAGAGCTTTCACACACACAGAGTCTGTTCGAGGAGTTGGTTGCTGCTGACACAGCTGAGTTTTCTCCACTCAGACCGGATGGACTAACAGATCCAGGTGTTCATTGTAGACATACTTGCAATCATTTCAATGTTAAAAGTAAAAATAAGTTACGAAAATATATCAAAATTAAGCAATTTATTAAAAAAACCGAAAAAGTAATAAAAAAACATAAATTCTTTCATAATAATATCAAGTTAAGGAAAGATCGCAGGGATCTGTTAGACCAGCTGGAAAACTGCACACATCAATTACATGAGAGTAGGGAAAGGTATGATGTGGAGACCAAAGAGCTGCATGGGTTCATAGATAGATTAAAAGAAAACATATCCGATATCAACAATAAGTACAAATTAGCTAAAAAAGAATATAATGATCTTAGACTTTTATCTGAAAGATTGGAAAGGGAAATGTTATTATATAGAAATTTAAATACACCTAAATCATCACTTAGCTCAGATATGTCATACTCACAGATTATAACTAAGAGGTATGGTGACTCCAACCCACATAATAAAAAACTGACTGACTATAGTAATGTAAAAAGTAGTGTTGCAATTTTTTCTGATAGACTGGGATTAGGGTTGGGCAGTCTAATTAATAATAATGTCAGTCAGTGCATCACTAATTACTGTTATCCAGATGCACCCATCTCACAGATATTTAAATTAATTGTAAACAAAAAGTTTAATGTGAACACTACCATAGTACTTATATTAGGAAATTCTATAAACATATCAGAACAGGAATTAACTGATAATATAGATTCTTTGGCTAAATTAGTAAACGTGAACAAAATTATATTATGTGCGTTCCCTTATTCGTCATGGTTGCCAAAGAATAGCAATAATCATATTAAAAATTTAAATAATGTAATGAGTAGGGTGACACTTTGTCATAGCAATTTTATTTTTTTGGACACCAATAGGTATATTAGTAATATTTTACTCAAATTTAGACTGACAAGAAGTACTTTGTACTTGTCTAAAAAAACAAAAAGTAAACTCGCTACGTTAGTAGCTAAATGTATTAACTCAGTTATAGGTACTATAACTAATGACATAATTAGAGACGACGCAAGTTTTAGTAGTAATAGTAATAGTAATGCGGATAATATTTTTTTAAATTAAGTAATAAGACAACAGAGAAACAACATTGTAATTTTATTATGTTAGCACACCAAAATATTAATAGTTTCTCTGGCAAAATATTAGATACCGAATTATTAGTAGACAAATATAATATAGACATCTTGTGCCTCACCGAGACGTGGTTGAGGGCTGATAAGATGTCTTTTAATGTAAATAATTTTAAGGTGGCCAGTGTGTTCAATCGAGCGTCGACAGATGGCGGCGGTAGTATGATTTTGGTTAAAAATTCTCTCAAAATAAAAAATCGCAAAGACATAGTTGCTCGCTCGGTTGAACGTGTATGTGAAATGTCGTGTGCGGAGACGGATCATTACATATTCTTATGTGTTTACAGACCTCCCTCGCCCGATTATTCTCAATTTTTAATTTCTGTAGAGGAGAGTCTTACCATGCTTAGCAAATGTAACAAATCAATCATAGCATGTGGTGACTTCAATGTGGACATAAGAAATAGCTCTAAGGAAAGGGAGATGCTAATCTCACTCTTTCTTTCATTTGATCTTGTGCACATTTTTGATGAACCGACCAGGGTTACATACCATTCGGCGACGTGCATTGATAATGTTTTTATGAATAAGAGCAGGATTAGAGAGCACAAAATTATTAGTGGTATTCGATCAGATCATCAAGCTCAATTAATTAAAATAAATTGCATGAAAAATAAATTAGAAAGAATAATTGAGTTTAGACCATTAGGCGGGAATCAGTTAAAACGTTTTACCAACGAAGTAACAAAATTAACAAACATCGTTCCCTCTGTTGGCGATCCAAATATCATGTATAAGATTTTTTTGAAAAATTTAACCTACATATTTAATAAAAACTGCCCAAAGAAGAAAAAAATAATTACTGACAACAAGTTACATTTCTCTGATTGGGCGACAAAAGGTATTAGAAAAAGTAGGGACAGACTTTATGAGTTGTATGACGAAAAATCATACACATCGGATGAAAACTTTCATAGCTATGTCCGCAATTACTCAAAAATATTTAAAAAGGTATCAAAGCACGCGAAATCAATTCATATCGCCAATAAAATTAGTAAGGCAGATAACACAGTAAAAGCGATATGGAACACTATTAACACAGAAGTAGGGAAACAAAATAAGAAAAACGAAGACCTCTCAATATACATTAACAATAAAATCGCTACTAATAAAAAACAGGTTGCTGATGGTTTTGCTAAATTTTTTTCCAATGCACCTGTACACATTACTAGTAGTCTAGCATCCTCTGCACGTACAGCACGGGCACTATTAAGCCAAAATATAGGAAAGTGGTTCCCTAGTTTTCAGTTCAGGCACACGTTTTCATTTGAAATAGAGAAAACTTTCAAAGAATTTAAAAAAAAAAAAGTGAAGATTTGTGGGGATTATCTGTTCATGTACTGGCTAATATAATGCCAATAGTAACACCGATTTTAGTAAATATATTTAATAAATGTGTCGATCAAGGTGTGTTTCCCGATTTGATGAAGCATAGTAAAATTATACCAATATTTAAATCGGGTTGTAAGTCAGATCCTACAAACTACCGCCCAGTGTCGATATTGCCAACGTTGAGTAAAATATTCGAAAAAATAATGCTCAACCAAATGCTGGCACATTTTAACATTTGCAGGATTTTTCATGGTCAACAGTACGGTTTCACGAGAGGGCGGTCAACAACACATGCGGGAGCAAGCTTGGTCAAAAATATACTAGAGGCTTGGGAAGGGTCACGAGATGCCATTGGCGTGTTTTGTGATCTTTCCAAGGCTTTTGATTTTGTTTGTCACAAAACTTTAATTTACAAGCTGAAATACTATGGAATACGTGATAAAGCTCTCGATCTCGTGATTTCATATCTGGCTGACCGAGAACAAAAAGTGAATGTAAATGGGGTTACATCTGTCGGTTCTAAATTAATGATGGGCGTTCCTCAAGGATAAATTTTGGGACCGTTCCTATTTTTGGTTTACATTAATGATCTTCCATTTGTGTGTAAGGACCGCGACTCCTGGCGCTCCGTCCTCTCTGGCTACCCCGTTGGGGATACAGCGTGAAGTTATGTTATGTTATGTTATGTTATCTTCCATTTATGCTTAAAGACCTTTGTGAAATAATATTATTTGCTGATGACACATCATTATTATTTAAAGTTAACAGAAAAGACATAGATATTAGCGGACAGAATAGGACCTTGGCGGATGTCTCGAGATGGTTCGCTGCCAATAATTTACTACTGAATGCACAAAAAACCAATTGTGTTAAGTTTTCCCTATCCAATGTACCCAAAATTCATAATGGACTGAAACTGGATGGGAAAGAATTAGAATTAATGAAATCAGCTACTTTTCTTGGTTTAACAGTAGACAATAAGTTACAGTGGGCGGACCATATCGGGACTTTATCTAATTAGCTCAGTTCGGCAATATATGCTATTAGACGCATTAGACAGTTGACAGATGTAGCTACGGCTAGGCTGGTGTATTTCGCATATTTCCATAGCCTTATGTCTTATGGTCTGCTACTGTGGGGATCAGCGGCGCATATGAAATCTATCTTTATTTTACAAAAGAGGGCAATACGTACCGTCTACAGTATGAACGCACGTGAGTCGCTGAGAGATCATTTTAAAGACATTGATGTACTCACCTTACCCTCGTTATACATCTATGAAAACATAATGTACACTAAAAAAAATTTAGATCTATTTCAAAAGAAAGGCGTTGTTAGTGGTGTGGAAACTCGTGGTCGTGATCAGCTAGTTATTCCTAAATTTAAATTACAAAAGTCAAGTGGTTCATTTTTGGGTAACTGTGTTCGTTTTTATAATAAAATTCCTCAAGAAATTACTCAATTAACGGAAAACAGATTTAAACTTGTCATTAAACGCACACTGATTGGAAAAGCATACTACAAAATTAGCGATTTCATTGAAGACACAACAATAAACTGGAAGTGATCCTCTCTGCGTATGCATTTACTGGCTTTATAGATATTGTATTTTTAAATAACTATTGTACAATGATGGTGAAAAAATGATACCTGACTGAGTTTCTTGTCGGTTCTTCTCAGTATTCAGGTTTTCTTTTCGAACCGAACTAAAGTAGATTTGACGTTCAAAAATACCTTGCATTTGGGTTTACTTGAATAAATTGATTTGACTTTGACTTTGAATGAATGATAAAAGACTGATGAAGAAAATCTACAGAACGAAAGTGAGTGGTAGCAGTTCTGCTATTTTGGTCTTTCTTAGCTTCCTAAGAAAGACCAAATCTGACTTACGAAGATCAAATAGCTAGAGTGTTAGCTGACGGCAATGTCTAAAACACTCGCAAACCTAGACGAAAGTGTGTAAGAAGAATGATGAGGATTAAAGAGGCGAAAGAAATATGTAAGGACCGCGATACTTGGCACTCCGTCATCTTAAATTTGAAGGGTACTCTCCGGAATCACTATTTCAAAAATTATTTCACTATTTCAAAGGTACTTCCAGATGAATATTGGCTATAGAGGTGTATGTGTATAATATATTCAACAGGGCCATAGCCGACACGGACCGCTTTAGCTTAATATTTGTTTCTGTTAGTAAACAGTTAAATGAAATCTTGAAAAGTCATAATAAGTAAAATAAAATATTTTCACTTACGGTATTGCTCATAAACTGTAAAGTATGTTTGCCCGAAATAATCTATAATATCTTATAGTACGAGTGCCTATATACCAACAGAAGGAATCATTTATCATTTATAAATATGTCTGTCTTATATTTTAGTTAATACCTACGTTAACTAAAATATAAAAATATTTAATGACATTTCTATTTCTTCTCCAGTATTTAAACCAACAAAAATATATTTAAATCTATTTAATTTATTGCCAGGGCTGTTATGAATGACAGTTAACCTCAGAATGCCTTTAATCTCTATGATTATATTGCATAGTCTCTCAAAGCAACGCCTGTGATATAAGTTAAAGCAACTTAACCAATAGTGAATATCATACTAAAGCTTGACTACTTTATAAGGTGAATCGGCCCAACTTGTCCGATACAGTTTTGTTTTTACAATGATAAACTCAATGATGTTATAAATATAATGTCATTGGATACACTATAATCCGATGTGACTGTACACATTCCTAAAAATAAAATAAATTATCTTAATTTCAACGGTATATATCCATGGCATACGCGGTAAAACCAAACAAAACCAAATATGACAAAATAAAAACATTACTTTAATTTTAATGTACCGACGTAAGTAAGTATCTATAGATTTATTAGAACAAATATATTACATCTACATGTACCTCGTCAATTTTTTAAACTCGTATTATTTTACTTCATGTCGCCTACACATTTATTAGAATGAAAATATTGAATGATTTGGTGTCAAGGACAAATTTGATTTGCGGTAAATTAAGGTCAATAAGATATTTCATTTGATGAGGATTTATACTGAATTGTTTAAAATTGCCGAAAAGCCTTACACTTATTTTGATGAAATATTATAGATATAAATGGTTGGCATAAGATATTCTTAAAAGATAGAGACATTCTACATTACTGCAGACTTTTATGGTAGATTATTTAATTTTACACAATTTTTACCAACACATTTCTTTCGTATCTCCAATGGATTAGGCAGCATTTTCCATAAGAGCGTGTTTACGACTTTTTCGACTTGATTTATTAATACTACCGTCAGCTGCTATATGTGCTAGGCCCCTATAGGACAATTTCTAATACACAAAAATTTTCCTGGAAAAATGCAGACCATAACAGAAAAAATACATATGACGGCGCAACGTCATGGTACTACTCTAAACAGTACGTGCATTGGGTCCAACGCTGGTCGAATTTGCCATCCCCAATTCCCACCGTCCTGCTACCCGAATTTATTGTTTACAGCCTCTTATGAAATGCTGTAGAACGACGATCTATAGGGGAGTTCTCCGTAGGCTTCGGCCCTATGGACATGTTGTAGCGCCCTTAAGCGGTTGATTATTGTGCAGAGTAACTAAAAATGAAGACTTTCTAAACAATGTTGCACCTAATGCCTTAACCACATAGTGCACAAATATGTTCAGTGATTCTCGAGATCAGCGCGATCATACATCGCGCGATCAGACAGAGGGACATACGCTCGCCGCGGGTTTCCTTTTATACTATGTATTGATTTAAATTAATACCACGTTATTATCTCTCTTTTGATTTAAAGTAAATGATACAGGGTAGAAATGAAATATTCGTAGCGTAGTGGTGCTATACTATACTCTGCTCTATATCGGTCTACCGACCGATATAGAGCAGACTTAAATAAGCTGTTGCATACTGTATACATAGATAATATTACATACATACTACATGCGTGAAAAGCATAATATATATTTATTATATGCCAGAGATAAAATTTCTATCTAAACTATCATCATTTATCATTCCCCGTATATTTTTGTCCATGTAAGTATTTAGTATTTTAAGTATTATATTATATATTAAGTATTATATTATATATTATATACGAGTATGTATAGAAAAGCAATAAACTGAAGGTGAAAATAGTCTTTCATAAAGAAATGTTCTCGGAATTAGAAATAAATATAAGTAGACAATATAAAGTAGTCATCATTTATATTTTATTTGTACCGTATTACGAAATAAATTCGCCTTAGTCTTAATATCTGACCTTTTTTTGAGGGCGTGACCCGTTGACTCACATCTCTAGAAAGCTTGGGGGCGAATACAAAGTGACGTCACCGTGCAACCCCTGTGAGATGACATCATTCGTTGCGAGAGTAGCATGTTGCTACGCTTAAATTCGCAGGCGTTTGAAAAACAAGTATTGCTCATGATCCTATTTATATAACATAGAACTAGTTTTTGCTTGCGACTACGTTTACGTCGAACATAATTTATTTCTATACTAATTTTTCTCTCCTTTTTATCCGCCTAAAGGGCGGTTTCTCAAAAATGTAGCTAAATGTAATTATGTTTAACTAGCGAACCACCCCGGCCTCGCACGGTTAAAAATTTTTTGAAAATAAAATACAGTCCGTTACTCGCTGATAATGTAGCTTCCTATAGGTGAGAGTTTATCCATTACAAACAAACAAACAAAGTTTACCTTTTTATAATGTTAGTATAGAGCACAGACAGTACGAGTATCATTAGAATCCTTTTTTGTTTTTTTCATTGTCAAAAATTTCTAACACATTCTTAGTGCTTGCCTAAAATACACATCAAATGCTAATGCTAAATTTTAAGTTTGGAATATGCGTTGATATAATCTCAGTCAATAATATAAGTCAGCTAGCTTTTTTTGTAAATACTGTGATACTCATAGACAAGATGCTTTTAGTTTGAAACTTATGCAATGACAACTAAATTTAACTCAATATTCCGAGATCTTTAAAATTGGTGATACACACTTGCATACATATCCTCACGCTTACCCGTAAAAGAAGTAGTCTTATATCGTCTCATTCTTTTTACACAGTTTCGCCTAGGTTTGCGAGTGGTCTTAACATTTCTGTCAGCTAACACTGGCTAACTTGAACTCAATAAGTCAGCCTTGGTCTTCCTTGGCCTTTGGTACCGCTCACTTTTGCTCTGTATATTTTCTACATTAATTGTTTATCATTCATTCGTTGTATTCTAAAAACGGCGATAGTAATTAAAATGTAAATGACGATGGAACATTATTTCTGCAGTATAACGTGTTGTACAAACGTCATCCAATACATTTTGTTTATACTACAAACATAATAATAACACAGTAATAGACATGGTAATTTTCCTTAATTACAGTGACTTACCAAACATCGTAGCTGCGCAGCGCGGCCAAGCGGTTCGTCCAGAATTTAAAATCAAATAACACTAACAACAAACGCTCTATACGTTCATCCGAATGAAAGTTAAGTTTTGAATTTAATAGTGACGGATTTGGGTTTTGTTAGAGGGAACAATCTCTACGTTTTGTTCCTTGTAGAATTTTCTTTTGCGGCTAGAATAGGAATAGCTAATATAAGCAAAAATAGCTGTACCAATTTCAATATCTAATATTTAAAACAAAATTAGAAATAAGTATGATGACGCGATGGTGGTTATCAGTATACATAATAATTATTATAATCTCAGTGGGTGTAATAAATAGGTTTCAAATAAGCAAAGTGCACTCTAACAGTAATCTAAATAAGGATGAAATACCAGTTTTTGTAAAATGTTCCGTAATATATCCTGAGATCAGAATAAAATTTCTTGAATTTCGTTTTAAAATAGCTTTTTTCAGATAACGAAGAATGTTTTAATGTGATTATTGTCTGATAAACTTATTGAAATTTATTTTTTTGTTGAGTTTCCAAAAATATAATGGATGTATTAATTGGATGTAAAAATATAATGGATATAATGGATGTATCCCAAAAATATATGGAGTACCCTAGAGCACTGTTTCTCAACCATTTTTATGTCGCGACCGACGAAACAGCCAAAAAACTTAAGTATAAGTCTTGCGACCCCTTCACTATAAAATTATATTTATAATAATATTTTAATTATTAGTTTATTTATATGTTTAATTTAAATTTTGAAGGTTCCCTTAGGCGATAAAAACGCAAAACCACGCATTACAAATATAAATTATCGCGCATATAAATCGCACTCGCTTGTCTGAGGGTATAAAATTACTGTCTAGGCGAGGTTTTAACCTGCGTTGTACTTGCACGAACTTGTCAAATAAGCCGCCCGCACATACCGTGACACGTGCGTTAGACAGGTCCGTACATGTCAAATGCCTTAGTTATAAAAACGAAAGAACGTAAAGCAGTTTCATTGGCATTTACATTTTTAGGGAAGTAGCACAGGGAAGCATGTACATACAACAACAATCTTATCTCACTCATCCAGTGTTTAATTTTTATAAATAACAGTAAAAAAGTTAAATTAAAATGGACAAATTTGTGACAAAACGAAATGTGCTTTTACGTCCGGTGAAACGGTGAACAATAAGACCAGGTTATTCAACGACACACATCTAAAATATGGAATTATTGCATTAATGAAATGGCCATCGATATTCACAATAGTATTCGATCAGATCATAAAGCTCAATTAATTAAAATAGATTGCATGAAAAATAAATTAGAACGAATATTTGAGTTTAGACCATTAGGCGGGAATCAGTTAAAACCTTTTACTAACGAAGCAACAAATTTAGCAAACATCGTTCCCTCATATCATGTATAAGAGTTTTTTTGCAAAATTTAACCGACATATTTAATAAAAACTGCCAAAAAAAGAAAAAAATAATTACTGACAAGTTACATTTCTCTGATTGGGCGACAAAAGGCATTAGGTAGTAGTAGTAGGGACAGATGTTATGAGCTGTATGACGAAAAATCATACACATCGAATGAAAACTTTCATAGTTATGTCCACAATTACTCAAAAATATTTAAAAAGGTATCAAAGCACGCGAAATCAATTCATATCGCCAATAAAATTAGTAGGGCAGATAACACAGTAAAAGCATTATGAAATACTATTAACACAGAAGTAGGCAAACAAAATAAGAAAAATGAAGACCTCTCAATATACATTAATAATAAAATCGTTACTAATAAAAAGCAAGTTGCTAATGGTTTTGTTAAATTTTTTTTAAATGCACCTGTACAAATTATTAGTGGTCAAATATAGCAAAGTGGTTCCCGAGTTTTCAGTTCAGCCACACGTTTTCATTTGAGGTAGAGAAAACTTTCAAAGAATTTAAAAAAAAGAAAAGTGAAGATTTGTGGGGATTATCAGTTCATGTACTGGCTAATATAATGCCAATAGTAACACCGATTTTAGTAAATATATTTAATAAATGTGTTGATCGAGGTGTGTTTCCCGATTTGATGAAGCATAGTAAAATTATACCAATATTTAAATCGGGTTGTAAGTCAGATCCTACAAACTACCTCCCAGTGTCGATACTGCCAGCGTTGAGTAAAATATTCGAAAAAATAATCCTCAAGCAAATGCTGGCACATTTTAATATTTGCAGAATATTTCATGGTCAACAGTACGATTTCAACTACACATGCGGGAGCAAGCTTGATCAAAACTGTACTAGAGGCTTGGGAGGGGTCATGAGATGCCATTGGCGTGTTTTGTGATCTTTCCGAAGCTTTTGATTTTGTTTGTCACAAAACTTTAATTTACAAGCTGAAATACTATGGAATACGTGATACAGCTCTCGATCTCGTGATTTCATATCTGGCTGACCGAGTACAAAAAGTGAGTATAAATGGAGTTACATCTGTCGGTTCTAAATTAAAGATGAGCATTCCCCAAGGATCATTTTTGGACCGTTCCTATTTTTGGTTTACATTAATGATCTTCCATTTATGCTTAAAGACCTATGTGATATAATATTATTTCCTGATGACAAATCATTATTATTTAAAGTAAACAGAAAAGACAGATACTAGCGGATAGAATAAGACCTTGGCGGATGTCTCGAGATGGTTCGCTGCTAATAATTTACTACTGAATGCACAAAAAACCAATTGTGTCAAGTTTTCCCTATCCAATGTACCCAAAATCCATAATAGACTAGAACTAGATGGGAAACAATTAGAATTAATGAAATCAGCTACTTTTCTTGGTTTAACAGTAGACAATAAGCTACAGTGGGCGGACCATATCGGGACTTTAGCTATTAAGCTCAGTTCGGCAATATATGCTATTAGACACATTAGACAGTTGACAGATGTGGCTACAGCTAGGCTGGTATATTTCGCATATTTCCATAGCCTTATGTCTTATGGTCTGCTACTGTGGGGATCAGCGCCGCATATGAAATCTATCTTTATTTTACAAAAGAGGGCAATACGTACCATCTACAGTATGAATGCACGAGAGTCGCTGTGAGATCATTTTAAAGACATTGATGTACTCACCTTACCCTCGTTATACATCTATGAAAACATAATGTACACTAGAAAAAAATTAGATCTATTTCAAAAGAAAGACGTTATTAATAGTGTGGAAACTCGTGGTCGTGATCAGCTAGTTATTCCTAAATTTAAATTACAAAAGTCAAGTGGTTGATTTTTGGGTAACTGTGTTCGTTTTTACAATAAAATTCTTAATTACTTAATTAACGAAAAAGAGATTTAAACTTGTCATTAAACGCACACTGATTGGAAAAGCATACTACAAAATTAGCGATTTCATTGAAGACACAATAATAGACTGGAAATGATCCTCTCTGCACATGCATTTACTGGCTTTATGGTTATTGTATTTTTAAATAATTATTATAAAATGATGTTGAAAAAATGATACCTGACTCAGTTTCTTGTCGGTTCTTCTCAGTATCCAGGTTTTCTTTTCGAACCCAACTAAAGTAGATTAGACGTTCAAAAATACCTTTTGCATTTGGGTTTACTTCAATAAATTGATTTGACTTTGACTTTGACAACCAAATAATTGAAAAAGTTAAATTAAATGATTTTTTGCCATTCAGATTGACGAGTCAACAGACGTGTCGAACTTGGCGCACTTTTTATGTTTTATCCGATATGAATGCAAGGAGTCTATTAAAGAAAATATGCTTTTTTGCAAATCATTGTCGAGCATCTGGCGAACGACTTTTTAACGTATTCATTGAAACAACACAAAATGAACATTTTTACTGGAATGAATGCATTGCGGTGTGTACTGTAGGCGCGAAAGCTATAACGGGGAAGAACAGTGGTGTGATAGTAAAATTAAGAGACATTATACATGTGGAATGGACGCTCTGCTTTCTTGCCGAAAAGATGCCGAACAATTTACAAAATGTTTTATTACAAGCTGTTACAATTATTAATTTTATTAAAAGCCGACCGTTGCAAACTAGATTGTTTTTTGCGAAAAAATGGGTGTCAAGAACAATTTACTGCTTTTCCATACTGAAGTGAGATGGCTGTTGCGTGGAAAAGTTTTACAAGGCTCTTTGAATTGCGAGATGAATTAAAAATCTTTTTACAGATATAAACATTTCATTTTTAGAACTTTTACAAGATAAAGAATCTTTATTACTGTTTGCTTACTACAGTGACATATTTTCACATTTGAATGACTTGAATACGAGTTTACAAGGCCGTAACAAAAACATTTCATTATGACAGATAAACGAAACAGATAAACGAAATTTCGGATTATATTAACAAAAATGCGAATTTAGAAAACTTAGTTATTGACCGCCTGTTGGAGAGCATGAAAACGCATTTAGGTGAATTAAAGTTTCAATTACTAGAATATTTTCTAGATGACAACAATGATCTCTCAAAAAGATGGGTTCTCAATCCGTTTGACGAAAATATTGTTGTAGCTGCCAAGTTACGAACTGAGACTCACAATCACTCATTGAACTATCGGCTGATAAAACTTTACAACTGGAATTTTTATCTCAAGATTTAGATAAATTTTGGTTTGCACGACGAAATGAGTACGGAAGCCTAGTAACGGAAGCTTTGAAACTATTGATACCCCTTGCTACTTCTTGTCTGTACGAAAAAAGGTTTGTCGTCTGTGGTAGCTTTGAAAACTAAATACAGAAATCATCTGTTGGCACTCGAAAATAATTTACATATGAGTGTTTGCAAAGATGATCCACGTATAGAAATACTTTTAAAGTGAGAAACAAAGCCAACCTTCTTAATAATTTATTAATGTTCATGATGAATCATTTTAATTAAACAAAGTAAGCCATAAGTTTATTTTTCATGTTATTATTACATGGTAATAATTTTATAATACTACACTAAAATTCATTCTTTTAATAAATGCATCTTTTGTACATAGGTCTTATTTTTTTTAGACTGCAACCCCCTGTAATACGAAACCAGTTTGCGAAACTAAGCCCTAGAGGTAAGCCGCTTACGCAAGCTTAAATAATGATAAAAAAATTGTATTCATTGGTAAATAAATTGTGTAAACTTAACTTTTTAAAAATCAAATTGCGGCTCGTTCAGAAATAGTGTTAAATAAATATTGATATTTAGATGTTTCGGTTCTACTGTTTATGGTCTCATATGAGTGGATTTGAATTCGCCCCTGGATACAGAACATTAATTTCATGTTTCGAACCCCGCATCTCAACTACCAGAATTAAATTATTATTGCAATTGTAAATCGTTATGACCTGTTATGAGAACTAACCACAAAGCGTTTCTAGGGGAATATTATACATAAAGCTGAATATAATAATAACTTTATAGCTAATATCAACGACAATGAACGTAAACCCTACATTAGATTATAACTTAACCCTTCTGGATCGTAATTCTAATATCTCCTTTAGATTTTCAGTGCGATAAACTGACGCTATTCGAAATACGCTCTTTTTGCGGCCAATTCTCGTAAGAATCCCGCATGTGAGATATAAAATGTGTATTTTTCAAATGGATTTTTGAGTGCCTGAAACTTTGATGGGGAAATCAAAGTGTTCGAATTTACTGACGAGAGCGAAGGGTGAGGTTTTACATTCTTTTTATTTTTATAGTTAGTGCAGATAAAACGGCACATTTGAATGTCGAGTTATGACCGGCTAAGTACTGGGGTGAGTGTAAACCGTCTTATGATTCTCTTATAGCAACGAGAATATTGTTTATTATTTCTAGCGTGTTCTTCAGGAAGTTTAAAACGAATGCTGTATTATTAATTATAATAATAATATATTTTAAATAGTATATACAGTTAAAAAAATGTTTTTTTTTTACAAAAATGAAGTGTAATTATTCTCCTAAAAAACTTCCTCATTTTTGGAATTATTACGAAATATGACCTCGATTTGCCAAAAAGTTCAAAAGTTATACGATAACTAACAAATAGAGCACCAACGATTATACGTATGTATGCATAAATATATTCTATTGATATTTGTGTTTATCGTATTTATAATACATTGACAAGACCATGCAAATGTAAAAATTAAACAAATTGTGTGTTAAGAAGTTTGATTAGACTACAAAAGTGACATGTACACATAAGATAGGGAGAGGCTATATGTACAATACATACTATTATACATAACAAATGCGAAAGTGCCTCTGTTTGTTTCTTTGTTACGTTCTGTAATGGCTAAACCTCTGGACCGATCATGATAAAATTTAGAATGGAGATAGATTAAGCCCTGGGCAACGACGTACGTACGGTACTATTTTTTATTCGATTTCAGTACATTTTCGTTCTAATTTCTGTAATTTTTTGTATTTTTAAAACATTAAAAAACAACTAAACAGCAACCAACCAAATCAGCGATAGCGGAACATCTTCTCCAATCGGATACGAACCATTGGATACAATTCCATCGCCCACAAGTCCTTTCCACCGATCGCCACTTTTATCCAAGGGTCGTGCGTGAAGCAATTGAAATCAAGGAACACAAAAATTTCAATCGGGAAAACGGATACAATTTATCAACAGCGTGGAATCCTGTTATTCAAATGACAAAACCTAGTTTTTCACATCCGGTTAAGTGTTTGGACACCTTGAGTGGTGTGTGTAGGAACCCTAATAATTATTTACAAATAACGGGGGTAGATGAAATAAAATCTGCCTCGGACACGGAGTGAAGCTTGCTGCGACAGTTTACTTGAGACCACGGCCGATGCGACTCGGCCGAAACGTCAAGCGAAAATAAAAGGTAATCGCGTTAATTTTCCGTGTTTTTAGACATTGTATAATGCAACGCGAAAATTTAAAAGTTTATATTTAAATCATTAATTTGTAGATACATATTTCATTAATAAGAAATGTCGAGGAAATAATAAGCCCAGATTTGGCAACCCTACTGTTGGACACAGGTTTCGTTTTACTAATTGGATGAGAAGACAGGAACACCTTCAGTCTTCAGACACACATAACACATCCCGTGTGACCCCAAAACCATATGCTCAAATCTTTTACTGGGTATTAGCCCAATTCACGAGATATCCATCACGCAATCTGGGCGAATACTTTTCTACGTTTAAAAAATTACTATGCTGTAACAACCTACAATAATGTAATACTGTATAGAATCTACCAAATTCCAAGCATACGAAGACGCGGCTAACAGATTGATGTTTTGATTGATTGATTGCTGATAACAGATTGTGGCTAGTTGATTTTAAAAAATAAACTGGAATTAGAAAAAAGCGTGTCACAACATGAAAAAAAAATTATAGTGCACGAGGACGAAGTCAATAGCAACAGCTGGTACGTAATAATTGTAAATGTAAAAAGTTTGTTAGCCAGTCTGTTAGAGTTTCATAGCTTAACTGCTGAACCGATTTTGATGAGATTCGGTATGGTGATAACTTGATAGATAACTCCACGAAACGGATGGATGAATTATAAATATCAGTAGATCGCGTATTTACAAGAGAACCGCGATAATGCTATTTAATTTAGTTATCGTATCGATCAGCGAAATACCACTACGCTACGAGTGCCTCAAACCGTTGTGAAAATACACACAATAAATAAGAAAGACTTACTAAAAATCCCTTTTCAATAAAACGTAAATGCAAATACAAGTTTATAACGATACAGATTTTAGAATCGATAACTTTCAATATCTTCGGATACATCTCGGGAGCGTTACTCTAACTATAAAGGCTATCTGTCTGTTGAATCGCTCTTCGAAATGGCCTTATTAATTCCCCTTTATGTCTGGAGGAGCACACACGCTCGTATAAGCGATTTACGTTAAAGTTTACTGCGTTAGCTTTCTTTATGCTACAATAAAGTAGACATTTTGGAGGTGTCCCTGAATGTAATACTTTGCTTTAATTGTTGCCGACCTAGCACCTGATGCCAGGAATAATTGGATTCCTTTGTTTTCAAAAGTGTTGCCATTACTATTAGATTGTTATATATACATATTAAGATAGAGGGGAGAAATTAAATTTTACAGAACAAATAATACTAATTGTTTTCATTATTATAATTAGTGACTCGCAACCACTTATCATGGAGTTTCTATACTACTATAGCACAATTGTGAACGTATTTCACTTATAAACTTTCCTCGTTAGATGTTCTAACTAAATCACAGCGAAAATCGCATTGAAATACACTTAGAAGTTTTATTGAAAGTTTCATATAAAGTTACGAACGAACACATAGATAAAGACGGTTCGTGACTTTGTTTTATCTATTCAATAATTTTAAACGACTAATCCAACCAAAGGTGTTATTTATATACAAAATACTTAACACAATACTTTGGGTACTAGGGTTGGGTGTTATATAATTGGTTCAATAAAAAAAATAACTGTAAAAAAAACAATAGAGTCTAATACATCTGATTTAATTAGGTGTATTGTTTTTCATTTCAGGATTTGGGTTGAAAATTTACGTCTTGATAATAAATTTCAGCTTTAAGAGGACGAAATAAATCAGCTGCGACGTACGGACAAACAGATAGACAGACAGATAGACATGATACAATTAAGAGTTCCGTTTTGTCATTTTGGCTATGGAATCTTAATAATAGTTTTTTATCAATCTAAGTACTTTTATACGAAGTATTTAAAATTAAGTTGTTTATGTGTATATTAGGTATATAAGAACAAGAATATAGTCGGTGTATGTAATATACATATATTTCAGACTACGGACTGACTATAGTCACTAGCAATAAATTGAAAAAAACATCCAGTAATATCCAGACTTAGGTACAGAGATACCCTTAGTTTAAAGGTAAAACTTTTTACTTTAAAATGCTTTTTAAGAGATATCCTGAAATATTATTTACAAAATTTTATTTGGTACTGCGTTAGATGTAAAATAAAAGCATGTAATTCAAGAATGCTCACAGCGGCGGTAAACAAGCAACAAACTTCAATACCGTTCGACTTCGAGATGTGTCGTTTGATGTCCTTAGCTAGCATGATATTAAATAAACTCAACTCATACGATTTAGGGTTCTGTTTTTTAAAAAGAAAACATTAGTCGATGAATATTTTAAATCAATATTTTATGAAATATTTATTATTGATTATTCTGGCATGTGAGTAGGGGTTAGGGATGATCTACATTCATCGATATTAGCTTAACATCGATGTTTTAACATCAATGTTAGCACTTTAAAGACATCAATATATAGGTGCCTCGTTGGTAAGAGACATCGATATTTTTACATTTAACACGTACCTATTCCAAGAAGCCGAGCCACATACTCTTTTATAGGCCTGGGAAGGGTCACGAGATGCCATTGGCGTGTTTTGTGATCTTTCCAAGGCTTTTGATTGTGTTTGTCACAAAACTTTAATTTACAAGCTGAAATACTATGGAATACGTGATAAAGCTCTCGATCTCGTGATTTCATATCTGGCTGACCGAGAACAAAAAGTGAATGTAAATGGGGTTACATCTGTCGGTTCTAAATTAATGATGGGCGTTCCTCAAGGATCAATTTTGGGACCGTTCCTATTTTTGGTTTACATTAATGATCTTCCATTTATGCTTAAAGACCTTTGTGAAATAATATTATTTGCTGATGACACATCATTATTATTTAAAGTTAACAGAAAAGACATAGATATTAGCGGACAGAATAGGACCTTGGCGGATGTCTCGAGATGGTTCGCTGCCAATAATTTACTACTGAATGCACAAAAAACCAATTGTGTTAAGTTTTCCCTATCCAATGTACCCAAAATTCATAATGGACTGAAACTGGATGGGAAAGAATTAGAATTAATGAAATCAGCTACTTTTCTTGGTTTAACAGTAGACAATAAGTTACAGTGGGCGGACCATATCGGGACTTTATCTAATAAGCTCAGTTCGGCAATATATGCTATTAGGCGCATTAGACAGTTGACAGATGTAGCTACGGCTAGGCTGGTGTATTTCGCATATTTCCATAGCCTTATGTCTTATGGTCTGCTACTGTGGGGATCAGCGGCGCATATGAAATCTATCTTTATTTTACAAAAGAGGGCAATACGTACTGTCTACAGTATGAACGCACGTGAGTCGCTGAGAGAGCATTTTAAAGACATTGATGTACTCACCTTACCCTCGTTATACATCTATGAAAACATAATGTACACTAGAAAAAAATTAGATCTATTTCAAAAGAAAGACGTTATTAATAGTGTGGAAACTCGTGGTCGTGATCAGCTAGTTATTCCTAAATTTAAATTACAAAAGTCAAGTGGTTCATTTTTGGGTAACTGTGTTCGTTTTTATAATAAAATTCCTCAAGAAATTACTCAATTAACGGAAAAAAGATTTAAACTTGTCATTAAACGCACACTGATTGGAAAAGCATACTACAAAATTTGCGATTTCATTGAAGACACAACAATAAACTGGAAGTGATCCTCTCTGCGTATGCATTTACTGGCTTTATAGATATTGTATTTTTAAATATCTATTGTACAATGATGGTGAAAAAATGATACCTGACTGAGTTTCTTGTCGGTTCTTCTCAGTATTCAGGTTTTCTTTTCGAACCGAACTAAAGTAGATTTGACGTTCAAAAATACCTTGCATTTGGGTTTACTTGAATAAATTGATTTGACTTTGACTTTGACTTATAAACGATGCGATTCCATTCTCTAATATTTTTGTTCAAAATAAATTCATATGAATAAAATAATCGATTTCTTATTTTTCCGTAAATTTAAAAACAGATATTTTATTTCGATATTGATGATGGATGACCGATAGTGACATCGATATCAACATCGATGTTTTTTTAATATCAATCATCCCTAACTTGAGTTTATAGACGGCAAAGCGGAGTCATATTAGATACAATGGTTGGTTAAGTGATTGGTTACTAGCCGATTGCCTATCCCTTTCCGAATCATTTATTAAATCATTTATAGTTCACTGGCGAAAGATATGAATAACTAATGAATTGTGCCGTAAGTTCATCCAGTTATATCACACTGTTACTTGAAGAAATTAATAAAAAAAAGTATGGATTGCAATAAATTATATCGATACAATACTGAACCACAAAAAAAAAACAAGGATTAATAAGTAAGATAAGTCTACATACTTAATATTTATTTGTACAAATATGTGTACAGTCTAGTTTTTCCCTATCTTTCTATATAAATAAAAGCCAATTGTCACATGTGTGAAAGACCATGAGAACGGCTTGAGAGATTTGGCTGATTTTTTTGTTGCACTCGTAATTGTCAATTGTCAGGATAAGGTCTGTCTGTATGAAAGAAACTTTTGGGAGAATCCACCGGAAAAGTCGGAAATTTGGACGATATTTTTTTATGAAAATCTCGATGAAATAATTTTCGTGTATTGCGAAAATTAAATACCCACCCCGGTAAAGCAGGGGCAAGTTGCTAGTTATTGTTATAAAAATTGATCAAAAGTGAGTTTGGCTGGCCACAGTGTTCTGTAGGGTATTTATTTATGAACTGCTTTTCTAAACTTAACTTCTAGAGATCTGTAAATCTTAAGACTCGTTATGTTTTTCCTGTGAACCATGTAGGTAACGCTTTATATTATATAAAGTATTAAAAAATTTAGATCCTAGTTACGCAGATAAACAGGGGAGGAAGCGGGGGAAAGTCAAGTCTGATTTAATTACCCCATACATATTATGTATTTGTAATGAAAACTTTGTAATGAGACTGATCGATTCAACATTTCAGAATTTTGACTTAAAATAGTAAACTTAAATATATCTAGTATCCACATATAGTACGAAATATCCTATGTGTCCGCCCTATTGGCCGCTTTTATAAATTTCCGTTGAACGTTTTTATCGCCACCTTTTTACCATCCGAAATACAAAACTTAAGCAAAATACTGCCCTATTACGTCGCAGATAAAGACGCTTTTTCGCTTTTTTTTAGAAATATAAAAACGTCCATACAACTGCATACATTTTGCTTCCCATTGTACCGTGGACAGAAAAAACGCGGTGATAAAAATGTGCAACGGAAAATTATAAAAGCAACAATTAGCTACATATCGTGAGGATATTATTCGCGAAAAACCCATTTCATTATTTTAGGTGAATTCGTTGTCGTAAGTTGCCAAAACAAAACCTTATCATTTTGAATTAGGTTACTTTCATTCTAAAGTTTTGGTTTTGGTTTGACGAGATGTACCACAATGCTAAACAAGTCTATACGACACATGTTTTTGCAGATAATCATCTGCAGACGGAGAGACGAACAGACGCACGAGTGGTCATAAGGCTTCCACTTTTTCCTTTTAAGTTTTGGGACCCTAAAAGTTAAATTCTGTTCCTTTACTTTGTTTTTCTTCCATACGAAAACTACTGAATCAATCGACTTCTTTTGCACACATAATGATTATAGCTCTGGCTAAAACATACTTTTTTTTTTCTTTTTGTTTTGGCTTCGCAGATTGCATTTAGCCATTGACCAAGTAAATATGAGTCGAAAGTTAGGGAAACGAAGTTTCCCGCTCTTTTCTTTTCTTCTTCTTCCTTTATGGCATGGCGCACAGTTTAGCGTATTTGCCAATTTCACGTATTAATAAGTAATCCATAGTGTAGAATCACAAGTAAATTAGTTTTTTCTTATCATAAAACTCCTCCAGTAAAGTGATAGTAGGCTTTACTGAAGTTATAAAGGACTTCTTGGAAGAGCGCGAATACTTCAGCTAAACATGTTTATTTAGATCTCCATTCTTGTCACTTACACAGAACTTTAAAACACAATATACTATCACTGTTGTACTTTAAAACTCCTAAAAATGTAAAAAATAGAAAATCTAAATAAAATGACAACCTCACTTCTCCCGTTCCCGCCAAAAAGTCCAAAACATACTTTTATATACATAATTTAACAGTCAAATGTCAGCCACGAGAGGGAAGTAGCAGTTGAAAGCCAATTCATAAATTAAGCTGTGAAATTGGAAAAATATTTTTTGACAATTTATTTGCTTGTTAAAATTCAAACACATTTCGAATTTCAAAGACATAACATGAACGCAGAAAAGCGTCGAAAGAATTGACTTGCGTTTTGAAAAATGAGTTTCTCCGGAAGGGGTAAAATTTTTTTTTATTACATAGACCACTATTTGCAATCCTGCGGAATTAATAAAACACTAGCAAATCCTATATATACCGCTTCTTTATTTGTTTTATTATGTGGAACCCTTCATCAGGAACTTTAGTTTACGCTTACCAATCCAATTTCTCTACCTTTACGTCCCAATCTCGCTGTTTATGACGAGCCGAATAAATGGATTGACTTTTTTATAGAACACGATGGGACTCTTTTAGAATTAGTCCAAATCTCATTAGGGAGATGTCCAGGGATTTGATTTTATTGATGTTACCAATAAAGATCTTGATAGCCAGAAGATCGTAAATCTCTTTCAAGTTAAATCCGTGAAACGAATGATTTTCGTAGATAATTTTTTTCTGTTTCTTTAAATATTTTCTTTATTTTAGTGATATCACTTTTACTTTTGAACAGTTTTTAGTAACTGCAAAGAATTATAAAACTTAACAAGCTAAAAAATTTAGTAACTTCAAAGAATTTTTTTTACTGCAATTGGGATCTTTCGAGATTACTAACAACATTCATATATTATTGTGAAATTTGATGCTATTTACTCTATTTCAAAAAGAGTAAAAATTATAAAATTACGTTTGCTGAAATATTTTTTTAAATTTTGAATTTGTTACTGCCGAGTGTTTACGTATTTTTTATGGTCTACATAGATCTTTTTGAAATGCCTCTATATTTACATAATTTCTAAAACGAAATGCTAATATTTTATTTATTACATTCATATACATACGTTCAAGATTTGCTTACGGGCTATATTAGGTACATGTATTGCACGCGAGAAGAAAAAGAAAATTTTAGTGAGTTTTTCTGGAGTTTTTTTAAATTGATTGAAAATTTTAGATAAATGGTACCTACTTACTTATTTGTGAATTTGTAAGTGAATGTCTATCCATTATCAATAAAATATTTTAGTAAAAATTTTGCCGAAGTTTTTTTTATTGATAGAAAATTGTAAACAGATGGTACGGTACTTACTCGAATTTGTGAATGGATTGAAAATTGTACATATACCTATGATGTTTATTTATTTGTGAATTTGTCAATGGATGTCTATCCACTTTCAATAAAATTTTTTAGTGAAATAATTCGCGGTAGTTACTTATTTGTGAATTTGTCAATGGATGATGTCTTGGATAGACTTGGATGTCAATAAAAAAATTTTGTAAAATTTTCCAGTTTTTTTTTTAATTAACTCAAAATTGTAAACAGATGGTGCTTACTGATTTGTATATTTTTCAATGGATGTCTAGCTTCAATAAAAAATTTAGTGAAAGTTCTTCCGGAGTTTTTTTAAAATGATTGAAAATTGTATATAGGTGGTACCTACCTACTTATTTGTGAATTAGTCAATGGTGGTCTATCCACTTTCAACACATAACCTAATTAAAGCTAAAAAGCGAAGTTCGAAGTTCATTTAACGGGAATGTTTGCAATGCGGGGTGCAGTCGTTTCGTATCATTACCGGTCCATTTGCGTGGCCAATCTAGTTAACATTGACGTTAAATAATGATTTCTATTTCCGTTGGTTCCGTCGCTTCGCGTCACACAGCTATAAGTGAAATTTTGTTGGAAAATATAAGTTAAACATTTGATTTTGTTTCATTACACTGTTTATTCAAGAATTCAATTTCTTGCATAAACTTAGTTCAGCAAACTTACGTGTTAGTAAATCAATGATGAATAAAAGTCAAGATACCAATACATATATTATTATGTTTAATGTTCACGCATAACCTACCTTACATACATACCATATATGAATAGAAGTATGCTATCTATATTAACAAAATTTTAATGCTGTTCTTTGGCAAGCGCATCGTTGGAGAGCGACTAGACCGATTTGGCTATTTTTGTTTTTAAATATTTATTATAGTCTTAATAAGATTTATAGAGAAAGAAAAATTGGAAATGGAATGGAATTCTCGGAAAATTGGAAAATTCAGAAAAAACTGAAAACGATTTTTTCTATGGAATTTTTACGATCACATACAAATTCATATAAATTTGGACAAGACAACGTCTGTCGGGTCAGTTAGCATAATAACTTTAAAGATAAAAAGTCAATTAACTAATACGAATAGTTAAAGACAAAATTATGAGACTATCAAACATGGAAAGAAATAGCAGATTTTAATCGTGCTTTCTATCTGATTGTTTGCAGGAAAATCATAAAAACTGTTGAATAAATTAGTGAAAGGGTGACAATATTTTCCAGATTTGAATTTCTCCAGTAAAATTCTCTGATTTTGTTCTGAAGTATTAAAATCAGTGTAAGATAATCTCTGTTTTACAAACAAAATATAGACCTAATTACGTAGTTTCCATGTACTGGAAATGGACATATTAGTTTTATACCTTTTTCTATAATTTTGGCGTGAAGCTCATCGTAAAAATGTAACTGACTCAATGTAGGCATACATCGAGCCTAAGACAACAAATTGATCTCATTTTCAATCTATGAAAATTATGTGTTTAGGCCGCAGTTTACAAAAATAAAATATACAATAAATAAATATATGAAATAAATATATAAAATATGTATAATAAATATTTAAAATATTTATAATGAATTAAAAAGAAACGATGCGGCAAGTAAACTTTACATTTAAAAAGACATAATATGAATATGAATAGGTACTGTCACAATTAATGAAAGCCTTTGATATTTTTCTATCGTATGTGTTACAAGTAAACGGATCTGATCACATCTTGATTAAGAAAAGACACGATTTGTAATCGTTTATTTTCGTGGACATTGGATTTTATTTTGATAATATTCCTTTCCTATTCTAATCCAATTTTATTCTTTATAGGAATCCGCAGCCAAATTGCTAATATCCTTATAGTTTTGCCATTTTCGTCTGTCTATCTATTCGTCTGTTTGTCTGTCAGACGATTTATTCTGATGTTTTTTCTTCTACTCAGCTGACATTTGATACAGAGACGTAAATTAGTAAATCAAACCCAATAACGAAAACTGTGTATTTTGAATTCATTTATCCTGTTCAATTTTAAAAATATTGAACTACTTTCTCTGAAATTGCTATTGAACTGTGGCGTTCGTATTATATCTTATATCTGAATAAAAGCCGGCAAGGCACCCGTGATTCCCTGGACGTTGCGGGTGTCCATAGGCGGTGGTGATCACTTCCCATCAGGTGAGACGCTGCTCGTTTGCCCCCTCTGATAAAAAAAATATATGTATATTGTATTTTAATAAACCTTTTGTAAAATTATGTTGAAAAAATGATACCTGGCTGACTTTCTTGTCGGTTCTTCTCAGTGTCCAGGTTTTCTTTTCTCTTCTCTTTGAACCGAACTAAAGTAGATTTGACGTTCAAAAATACCTTGTAATTGGATTTACTTGAATAAATTGATTTGACTTTGACTTTAGTTTCTAAGTTTTGAAATCGTTCATACTTAATCTGTTTTATAAGATTCTATTTATGTAACTCAATAATTGAGAATAATGATCCGTTTTGTCTATCCTTGTCCTGTTCATTAGTCGCCAGATAATGCCATGCTGTTTACACGTTGCCTTAATAAGAGCTTTTCCTCGGCCGATTTTTACGACCTGTGCGCGAAGATAAACCACATCTGTTTATATCTTTAGAGTTCGTTGCCTTGAAAGAGATAACGGAATCCTTATATGATCACTCATGCAGCCCCTCCCCCCCATCTCTTATCTGCGAAAGTACTGTAAAAAATTCAGGGAATATGAAGCCATTAAAATATATGTCCTAGGTCTCATAGATTTTCAGAAATCAAGTTTAAAAATTGATTGTTTTATAAATATCGTTCGGAACTCTCTATGCGCGAGTTAAACTCGCAATAAACTATTATTTTTTACGCACGTTACGCAATTAGGTCTTAAGATTTTAGAAAACGTATTACAGGTATAATACAGATAAGATACATACATATCTTCACGCTGTATCCCCAACGGGGTAGTCAGAGAGGACGGAGCGCCAAATTTTGTGGTCCTTACGTACCTACTTCTTTCGCTTCCTCAAATCTCATAATTCTCCTCACACATTTTCGCCTAGGTATGCAAGTGCTTTTGACATTTCCGTCGGCTAACACTCTGGATATTTGATCGTCATAAGTCAGCCTTGGTCTTCCTTGGCGTCTATTACACTCGCTTTCGCTCTGTAGATTTTCTTCGTTGGTCTTTCAACACTCACTCTTTCTTTGTGCCTGAACCACCTTAGCATTCTTTACATTATATTCATTCATTCATTACAAATAAATTTATAAATTTTGTGTATATTTATACTAATATAACAAGTTTAGATTTACTTCGCAAGAAATTCAGAAAAGATTCTGAATGAAAGTAATGCCCAGCAGATGTGCCTGATTTATGTACATGTTCGATCCTCCGACAACCGCCATTTGTATCAATATACGGGCACTCAGAAAAAAGCTTTTAACGAAAACGTATTCAAAGGGAATGACAAACAAACGGCGATTAAATGAATGTTTGGAAAAGTTAGAGAAATCCTGATAATTCAGTAAATTTATTTTTCCAATAACAGCTAGAGTCTGCATTTAGTAATTTGTTTACATTTATTGCTTCGCTGTGGTGCTCATAGCAGTGTGACACTTCCGTGTTAGATACTGTAACTGAGGTTAGGCAACGTTGCATCGAATGACCTGCTGGATGGGTAAGTTCCAATCGTCCATCCATGCGACCCCGATAACATCTACAGTGCGTGTGCATGTAAAGTTTATTCTGAAACCTTTGTAAGGTTTTGATATGGAGCAGCCGAATATGTCCACTTAAAAAAGACGAAAAATGAAAGAAAATAAAAAATACGTAGTTTTCTCTAAGCGACGTCTATTCTATTGCGATGCAAAAAGTTATTCCTATTACTTATTTTATTAGTTCAGTGTCACATAGATTATTATACTGTAATGAAGATATAGCGATATGCATCTTATTTTTTATGAAGATATATGCGTCGTGTTTTTCTATAGGTCAAAATAAGTGTCCTATTTCTTTATTATCACTAAAATAATTATGTCACGAAATATATTTTACAACAATCTACGCCTTAGCCATTATTCTAGTTTTTATATAGCCGCGAGTAATTTATGAACCAGAATAAGTAAAAAATAATACTGCAGAATCTAGTTTATTTGTTTGCTCTAGTAATAAATATTAGTTATAACGTTATTTATGAAACTAGTAAGCCGTAAATTATTTGATTTCTTTAATTTTTCTATACTTCTATTACTATAAATAAAAATAAAAAATAAGCTATCCTACGTAGGCAGTAAGTCAGCGAAAGGGTTGACAGAGCTTATTAAAAAGAACACGTATGTACCTATAGTCCGGCCGCTGAGAAAATGCCTTCCTGAAGTCTGTCTGTTGGTCATGAGTTGTGATTTGCAAAAAGTAACACTGTTGTAGGACTTTTTGGCGGGAACGGGAGAAGTGAGGTTGTCATTTTATTTAGATTTTCTATTTTTTACATTTTTAGGAGTTTTAAAGTACAACAGTGACAGTATATTGTGTTTTAAATTTCCGTGTAAGTGGAAGGAATGGAGTAGATCTAAATAAACATGTGTAGCTGAAGTTCTCGCGCTCTTTCAAGAAGTCCTTTGAAACTTCAGTAAAGCTTACTATCACTTTACTGGAGTGGTTTTACTATAGGAAAAAACGAATTTACTTGTGATTCTACTTATTGATACGTGTCATTGGCAAATGCGCTGGTCTACGCGCCATGCTATGAAGAAAGAAAAAAGAAGAACATTGTTTCTTGAAAAAAGGGCGGGAAACTTCGTTTCCCTTACTTTCGACCCATATTACTTGGTCAATGGTTAAATGCAATCTGCGAAGCCAAAACAAAGAGAAAAAAAAAACACTGCTGTATTATTTCTTCAACCGACCAAAGAAAAGAATGTAACATAAGTTGCAATACTTGTTTGTCTGGCTTCTAATTTCTGAATGCAACTAGCGTACAAAAAAATAAAAATGCTGCGAGAGTGATATTGAAAAATATTTAATATGAAAATCAACTATAAAAATATCTTAAAATATATTTGCGATTGACGAACGACCAAGTTTAAATTATTTTATAGCATAACGACAGATAACGTTACAATTTACGTTACGTTTCATTTATTTTTGGCACATCACTACCAAAATAAATAGTTCACATAACCTTGTAATAGCGCAGTATGGATTAAAAAAAACATTGTTTTCCCATTTATTTAAAATTAAATTTAGTGCAAAATTATGACATTTATTATCAGTTGACGTAATAATATATTTTTTAGTGATAATTATTCGTTAGTTGGGCAAATAAACAATAAAAATATTTTTATCATAAATTCGACGCCATTTCAAAGCTACGTCACCCATTCGACCACGACCTGTCAGGAACGCATTCTCTCAGCGGCCGGACTGTATGTACAGTCTAACAACTCGCCAGTATCTAGTTCCACCAATTGTGAGCTATGTTAATCTCTGCTTAGCCAACTAGGGTATGACATACAAAGCATTGACTAAAATAAAACAAAAATACCTGCGAGTTTAAAGAAAAGTTTTAAGTTTTTGCACCTTCAGCTGCTTAAAAAGTACTAGTGCTTCATAAATCAAACGGAGGTGCGAGCAAATAACAGCAGCGTCACTGAACATTGGCGACTCGAGACGGTCATAAATAATATTTAGGAGCCATCGATAACGCGAATGACATCGGCCTTCGTTGATGCTAAAGTATGAGCGCAATCTCCCCTTTAAAGTTCAGTTTGAGTGTTATTTTTCTTAGTGAAATGCGAGGTTATGGGTGTGGACATGTAAATATCATTCGAACCTCTCATTTAGAATGCATAAGTTAAACTAGAATTACAATTTGCTTAGAGATATTATATTCAAAATTAATTTTGATTTTGTAACATCTGCCTGTGTTTTGAAGGCGTCTATTTAAAATTGAAAATTAAATTAATAAATAAATATTTATGATATGACATCAATAGAATTGGGTCCAAATGCTGTCCAGAAATGACAGTACCTCAATGGGATTCCATGAATTTGTAGAACTTACATGTATGTACCTACTACATACGTACAAACATATATAATATTCACATGTTATTTTTATTCTACACATCTGTACTTATATACCCTTAGTACTGTATAGTAACCAACACGAATATACACACATACACAAATATACAATTAACATATTAAAATAATTAAATACGTTGTACGTGGTAAGTTAAAAGAGTTTAGTGAGGTGATAACCTGTCTGCTTATTTTGGCACGTTAGCAAGCTAAGCCAGATCTAGCCCAGCCTATTTTCTTCCTGACTCCTGGCCAGACGAAACGCTCAACTGTAAGATTGGCCGATGCGTTAGCGTCAAAGTGGTTCAGTGAGTACAAACAGTTGAAGACTTGCTTCTGTACGATTTAAGGGCAAAAGGTCTGGGAGTTGGAGTACTGACATCGCAGTACTGAAATAAACAATTTCTAGGCAGTTGTAGCTTCTTCAAGCAAAAATGAAATATATCTCGGCAAGGAGCCGTCATCTCAAGGTCCGAAGTATGTGCTAGGGCTATTGAGTCAAGGCCAGGCAACTGGGGTCTCAACTCTCTAAAGTTCATAAAAATTTAAAAATTCCCAACACAAAAAATAAACTGATCGGATTTCCACCTATAATAGTAACATTTTCAAAAACTGCAGTTTTTAAATAAAAAAATTACATGCAAATCTGTTAATCCACACAAGAGCTAGGATGTTATTGAAAAACAAAGACGCAAACAACGGCTCATGGTATTTACACTTCTTTTAGATTAAAAATACATATTCCTTTGGATTTGGGAGTTTAAAATCTTGTATAATATTAAAAAACATATGAAATTATTCAAAAAAATACCTTAATTTATTTTTAAATGAAAATATTGACGCCTGGCATTGGAAATAACCTAACCTAACCTAACTTTCACCATTCTCAAGTTATACTCAAACGTGATTTCCTCCTGTACATTTCATATGTTTACATAGATTTCTTTATCTATATCTCCGGTTCTAATTGAGATACGCGTTCGTTTTGGTCTAGGAACTCTCGCTGGAACGAGCTCTTTCATTTGAGCTTTTGCCCATTTAAATTGGTTGAGTTGGATGGAAGCTCAGTGTGAACATTCAACTTGACTTTCAATTTTTGTATGCAACTTAGGTTACGTTACAATTACTCATCATATAAGAGCTTTACTTTTTAATTATATTATCAACACAATGCTTCGGAACAGCACAGGTCGACTCGTTACATTTTAATGTTTTTGTTTACGTCTTTCTTACTTTTTATAAGGGCCCCCAAAACTCTTTGTGCCCAAGCGCTCCTGCATGGCCTAATACGGCCCTGCTTGTGGGTACGTACGTATAATAGATATCAACAATAAAAAAATCTTTGATAATAACATTTTTGGTCACCAATAAGTCAGAATCATTATAATAATGTTATAATCAAGTGGTTCTTATAAGAATGCCACTATTGAATAAACAGTTATAATAAATATTTTCATTAATTTTATTAGGTCATAACTCATATTTTTATTAATTATTTAGTAAGTCAGTTATAGGAAAATCGTTTGAATAAAAAAGTGCGTTTATTTTCGATTCCCCGCGATAATCATAAAGTGCTTAGATTTAACGACTAATGTTAGTGTAAGAAATAAAATACAATAGTTTTAGATGAGGATAGTGCCTGTACCAAATTTCATACAAACCCAGTTAATGTTCTTGAAACATTTAAGTCAAAAGAAGTAATCCAAATTACGAATTAATATTCCTAATCTAAGTCAGAAGGGCTGCATATCTATACAGTACAAAAAGTAATTTAAAAATAACATCAAATTAATAATACAGAGACTACAGTCTGCGGATCTTAGTCCTGTAAAACCCCCTTTTGAAAGGTAGCCAGTACATACCTAACTATTTCTCGACGGAATTATTTACGTAAGCTTTTGAGACAGTCGAAGAGGCCACAAACTCTCTAGTCCCAATCGCCAATTTATCATGGCATCTCTCTCGTGAGTCCGAGGCCGGGTAGCTTATTGTGATATCCACTAGATGAAATGGAAAATCTAATCAGATATTCTTGTCATTTTGATAAAAAAAAATGGTTCCAACATTAAATATAAAATGCGTATAATAGAAAATGAATAAATAAACAGATTTATTGCATTCATTTTGAAATGTATTTTTATCTATTACTTAGTAAAAAATCGAAATTAGTAAAAGTGAGATGAATGCGGTAGAAATGCTATCTCTCAGAAATATGTGCATTGTACACCCTCGCAGAAATAATAAGCTATTAAGAAATTTTCAGTAAGGCAGGATTGGATTTGTTACTGTAAAAATGCAGAAACAAATGCTCAGATGGGTCGGACACATATAAAAAATGAGTAATGACTAATCGGCGATGAAAATATACAGGACGAAAGTGAGTAGAAGCAGAAGCCAAGGGAGACCAAGGCTGACTTATGAAGATCAAATAGCCGGAGCGATAGCTGACGGAAATCTTCTAAACACTAACGTACATCAGTGAAAGTGTGTAAAGAGAACTGCAATATTCGAGAAGGTGAAGTATGTAAGGACTGCGTTGATTGGCACTCCATTCTCTCTGACTTCCCCTTTAGGCATACAGCGTACAGCGTGAGAATATGTATTGTTAGTTCCACATTAATTTTAATCACATAAATTACCCACGTGTGATATTATGTAACATTTTAGTAACAAGAACGAGGGTAGAATGGATTTCCTGCGTGTAGTGGGGCTGCATAAAAGCCTGATTTTGGTTTTGTAAGAGTTCAGTTGTTGAGAAGCCGTCGAATAGTCAAGTACATAATAGTTGTTGTGATGAAGAATTGATAACGTGTTCATAGTGATGTCAGTGCTCCCGTTACATTTCATATTTAACAGAATGTTAATTATAATTTTTGTTAAAATATGTAGGTGCATATTTTAAATTTCTACCCAATATTATTACTGTTATTTTTATATTACGAAACCTTAAATTTCTATCTCGACATAAGATGTCAAACACGAAATAATTTGTAAGAATATATGTAAAAGTTTCCACCAAACTTAATGACAAATTGACTGAGTTATGGTTATTTTAAGTCAATTTGGAAAAATTACAAATTAATTATTTATATTTATATTATATTTACTTGTCGTATTTCAATACTTTCATTATAACTTTAAAGATGTGATTCAAAATAGACAACTTTTCTTCATAAATTATCGCATGCTTTAAGAATCGAGACCTCTAGCCAGTCGGTCTCCCTCCGAGCATTCTATTGAATACGTGCTTCAGTTACAACGCTACGATTTTCTAAGGAATTTGTTTTATTTTTTGTTTGTTGTTTTTATCGTGTTAAAACAACCAAAGGATTAGTTAGAGAAAAGTCGAACTAGCACTTAGAATTGTAACCAACGTAAGTTACAGTAAACTGGTTAGTACAGTAAAACATTACGTTAGAATGTATATAGTTAAACTAAATTACATATCAATATGTACTTATGATGATCCCTTTCTAGTTACATTCTGTTCTGAGAAAGAAAAAAACAAAGATTACTTTTTTTTTAAATCAGCTTCTGACACACACAAAAACACATAAAATACAAAAATAAGAAAAATTACATGGCTGCTGATCTTTACAAGCTCTAAGATAACCTTCACAAAACTTCATAATAAGTCCTATTTATTACAAGGAACTTGTAAAGGTGATGGTATAATTAAATGTTTCGCTTGCCATCTGTAAGTACAAATAAAAGATGTTCAATAATTCTTGTCGTACCACTTATTTTTGAGGGTAGCAGTAAAACTAATATTCCGTTTATAAAGTATCATTATCAACAAAACATTACCAGTTTGTCGTTTTACTTTACGAAGAATAACTTAATTGCAGTATTTTTTATTGATTTCATTATGGTATCTTCGACTAAACGCGATTAGCCGTAAGTCTGTACTACAATTTCAAACGTGGTTTAAGCAAACAAAAATGTCTGGACGAGACGATTTCTGTGTTTGGTCAAAAAGCACCGTTCTTGAGGACTATAGAACGCTGGTATCCGCAATTCGAGTGTGGTGAATTTTGACTGGACGATGATCCTCGGCCAGGTAGACTCATTGAAGTGACAGTGCCAGAAACGGCAGCTCGTGTGAATGAAGCAATACGAGAAGACAGGCATGGAACCTACCGGCAATTAGAGAAGCTTTTGAATATCCCTGTAGCTACGTTCCACAAAATTGTGACTGAAACCTTACATGTAAGAAAGCTTTGCACTCTTTGGGTACCCCATACGCTTAACGAGTAGCAAGTCGCGTCGAATAGTGTAAATTCATGTTGAAATAATTTGCTTACGGCAACGCTAAGGACGTAATTTCGAAGCTGAATGGTGACGAAACTTGGATACATTATTACGACATACCTACTAAAATACAAAGCAAGATATGGGTATTTAATGATGAGGAGCAACCAACTCAACTTCAAAAGTCGAAATTTGGTGGCAAAAGACTGATGGCGGTTTTCTTCAATAACCAAGGTATTGTAAAATCTGTTATGCTCGCTGGACAGAAAACAGTTACAAGTTCATAGTACACTAAAACCTGTCTGGCTCAACTGTTTGAGGAGTTGTCGAATCGCAGATCAAACTCGAGATTCAGTTTCTTGTCCCTCCATCATGACAACCCACCTCACACGCACGTTCACAGAGCTGGCGCTATCACGGACTAATTGACGTCGCTGGGCATCAAGGTGTTGGAGCGTCCTCCCTACAGCCCTGATCTTGCTCCATGTGACTTCGGTTTATTGCCTTACATCAAAACTAGCATGAAGGGTCGCAAGTTCTCAACAGAGGAGCAGTTGATTTTTAGTTAATTCCCACACAAAAGCGGGAGAAGTGGATTGATGATTGGTTTTCGCGTATGATGGAATGTACCAATAGTCAAGGACGTTATTTTGAAAAAATATAATTGTATGAGTTTACGTGATAATACTTATTTAACATCCTAGGTATTGCTAGAAGTGACGTCAAAATATTATTTCTCACACCTTGTGCTCTGTACAGTGTTTTCCCTCCCGAAATATAATAAATATGAATATAATTATTGCTTTATCATACGTTCAAACGCCATGCAAGTCAATATAATAATAATAATAATAAACTCAGACATTTCACACAGCGCCATCTAGTCCCAAAGTAAGCAGCACAGCGCTTGTGTTATGGGTACTAGACAACTGATATACTATATATATACTTTTCTTTTGTAAATAAATACATATTATACATAAACACCCAGACTCGGGGCGGGAATTGAACCCGCAATCCCCGTTTACTTTCCGACGCGTTGAGTCGTTGCGCCACGGAGGTGGTCAATATGACTCGGTACTCTCGGTACAATCGGTACTCTGCCAATGCTTTGCTGAATAATTCAGTCATACACTCCGTTATTTGCTGAATAACTCGGTAATAACAGTTAGATGAAATTGGTTCAGTGAAGTTAGTTCAGTAACATTTATATTGGATCTTTTATGGTATTTGTATGTTTAGATTAATGCTCAGATAATATGCAAAACATTTTATGTAAGGATATATTCAATGATAAAATCAAAGTCATTTTGTAGATCAAAGCGTAATAACTGGTAGAGAATCTCAGTCGAATGTCAACAATTTTACAACTACAAATTATACTAAACTTTGCCGTTGTAAATTCTCATAGGCTAGACCACTGGTTCCCAAACTTATTTTGTCTACTGAGTCGAGAGCTCATGCAGTCGTTGTCTAAAATGCCTCCTAGCTAAATGAAATTACAAATCACCCCCCAGGCCTCTACAAAACGCCCCCATTTTTTTTCTGGGTCTCTTACCGCCCCCCTTTAGGCCTGCAGCGCCCACAAGGGGGCGTTATCGCCCACTTTGGGAATGGCTGGGCTAGACCTTCATGATACCTACACTACATGATATATAACGGACAGGATAAAAATATTACAATAGTGGGTTATAAAAACAGTTAAAATTGCTACGGGTATTTCGTAATAACGTTACGTAAAATTTTTTCTCAATGTCGGTTTATTCATAATACCGTACTAACGATCACATTATATACCAAATTGAAGACAGAAATGGGGTTCCAAACACAATTAGTACACGAAGCAGGAAAGTCGATGAATTTAATTCTTAACTAAATTGCTACAAGGAAATTGCGCCCTACTTGTCGACAAATTGGTTGATTGGGCCCCGCGTCGATTAGTAATCAGGTTTAGAATGACTTTTTTGAGTCGACGTTTATCTGTTTTGGGATTTCGTAAAAACAATTAAAACATTGTCAGATAGACACCAGATTTGACAAGAAGCCTCTCTAGATACATACATGGTATGGCCTACATGTCTTCACGCCCTGTCCCTCGCGAGGTAGTCTGAGAGAAGGAGAACCAAGTACCAAGGTCGATATTAACTGCTCACGTGATATCTCTCATTCGGTTATTAAATAAATTTGATGGCTCTTTGCCTATTTATCCATCTGTAACAATCTTAATAATAATAATACTCCAGATAATTACACAAATTACCCCAAATTACCCCAAACTAAGTAGTGAGTTGTTCTATGGGTACCACACAACGAGCTCTGGGGGAGCCCCATTAACACCCAAACTCCAAGCCAATTTAGAAAGATTCGTTTGCTAAATTGACCTGACCGGGGATCGAATCCGGGACCCTAGTTTGGAAAGCAAATGCTCTGCCATTGACCCAAGGGGCCAGTCTTTGCAAAAGGCATGGAAGGCAGACGCTCTGCCACTGAGCCAAAGGACCGGTCAAATCATATTTCTCAAGAACAATAGAAAACTAAAAATCGAAAGGAATTATAGCATGTAATTACTAATACTTGAAAGAGAGGAATTCGGCTTTTACAATTATTTTATCTTGTTTATTTATGACATTTATGGAAACAAATACGATTTTTTTTTATTTCAGTCATTAAATGGATTATAAATAAGTCGAAGTTAAAATGATTTTACAAAAAAAAACTTTTTGTGTCTGAAGTGAATGATGTATCTAACTTATTTTGTAAAGTCTAGTGACCGATGAATGAGTGGTTTCGTCTATGGCTTGTATATGGTAATGACCTTCGTTTGAGTGAACTTGACGCATCAAGTTTTAAATTGGTCTTTAATTGGCAGTAAACCGGTTTAACATGTAAAAAAATTAAACTAATCATCATATTTTTTGTAATAGAAATGCAAAATGCAATAATAGTCTCTAGACTCTAGACAGTCACACCGATTGTATGTCATGCACTTTTTGCACAGACATCTGTCTCTTTTCGTGGTAGTTTAACTACTAAAACAAAAGCTACTCAGATGCTCGGGCGCGGCAAGCGGGACGAAGTATTCGATTCCAGGAATTTGTTAATCGCTCGGAGCCTGTGAGACCACGTTTAAAGTAGGTTAAGAATAAAGTTTGAAATGTGATATTCTAATTGTCTGATAGTGATTTAGATTACTTTGTCCATTAAAGCAAGATTATCTATGTATATGTAGGTGATCTAGGATATTATTACTACTCGTAACGTTCATGTTAAGTTCTAAAACGAAATCTGTTTTGTCTATGAAAGACATAACGACGACACTTTTGTTAGAAATTCGTTCTCAAACAAGCCTAATTTAGCTTAGAGCAATTTATTTATTTATTATATTATACATATTTCCTGAACTGTATTTTACATTATCATAGTAATCGTTCCTGAGAAAACCATATTGATTTATAATGTTATTTACAATGATGAAGGCAAAAATATGTTTTTTTTGAACTTATAAAATTTGCTTTAGATTCCAAGAAAATTTAAAAAATGGGTATGTATCTAAACTCATAATTGAAAAGAATTTCATACAAGTAATACAACTGTCACGGGAGCGATCTACTCTCAATTAAAATGATTTTGTTTATTTTATTTAACAATTTATGTACACAAAATATAAATTTTACTGTTTATTTCATGAAGAAATCTCTTCCAGCAGACCTGCGAAATAAAAGCAAATTTAGTGTGCACAACTTATATTTATACTTATATACCCATAACATATATATATCATACATACTCACAGACGTGTACATATACAAATGAACAAATATATACTATATAAATACAATATGTAAAATCAAGACTGACAAATAGTATTTTTTTTATCGTTTTTTAAAAACGGAGATAGAAGTGACATCTCGAAAATCAGGCGGTAGCGAATTCCACAATCTAACAGCATGTACAGAGAAAGAATGAGAAAAGAAAACAGATTTATGGGACGGGAACTTTAGAAGAGTTCTAAGATGTGCTCTGCAGGGAGCATCTAGAGGGCGTGCAAAAGAGAACCGCTCCCGTAAGTAGGTTGGAGAAGACTGGTTATGAAGAATATTGAAGAGAAGACATAGTACTCGAGTATTCCTGCGAAAACGAATGGGAAGCCACTTGAGATCCTTGCGAAAATGAGATACATGATCAAATTTCTTCAGTCCGAAAATAAACCGTATACATAAGTTTTGCAAGCGCTCAAGTTTGTTTAATTCATTTCACTAATTATTCTTTAATTATGTATGATTATGTATAATATGAGTATTAAGTATGAGAGTGGCGACTCCGTCTCTGATACTGAGAGAGATTCTAATGAATTGCCACACTCGGGTCAGGGACTGGAGGATGCCATTAGTATGAAAGAGATCGAAAAAGTGATAAGAAGTCTGAAATGTGGAAAGGCTGCGGGAAATGATGAGGAGACTGCTGAGATGATCAAGTATGGTGGTCCTAGGGTCTGGGATACCTTTTGTGCACTGTGCAACCTTTGTTGGCAGAAGGGAGAGGTGCCACAGGACTGGCGCACCGCACCGCAGTCATAGTGCCTCTCTCTAAAGGGAAAGGTTCTCATTTGGACTGTGCGTGCTTTAGAGCCATAAGCTTGGTCAGCTTAGCAAGTAAAGTCTATACCAAGGTATTGACTGAACGTATGAAAGATGTTTCTGAAAGATATTTGTGGGAAGCGCAAGATGGTTTTAGGAACGGTAGAGATTGTATGGATCAGATTTTCTCGTTTCGCGTTATAGTAGGGAAGTTTCTGGCCATAGATCAGAAAGTTTTCTGCGCTTTCGTGGATCTAGAAAAAGCATTTGATAGAATAGTGCGAAAAAAATTGTGGAGTCTTCTGCCCGAATATGGCGTGGAGAGCCCCTTACTGCAGGATGTGAGGTCATTATACCGTGGCCACAGAGCTTCTATAAGGATAGATGGTGACATGTCGCCATTGCACACAGGGTATACATATAAAGAATTACGAAACGAAAAATATTACACTTAAAATTATAATGCAAAAAATAATGAATGTAATACAAATTGACCTCAAAAACAGGACAGAGTCGGCTTTTGTTCTAAATTTCATTTCGATGAAAATTCCGAAAGCGTCTTGTGATTGGTAGTTAAAAATTATTACTTTGAGAGAGAAACAAACGTGTCAAAATATTATAGACTGTAAGACAGCGCCTTTTATGATTTGAAAACTTAACGCATTAAATATTAAATTGAACTTTAAATGGCAGTAAACCTGTTTAACATGTAAAAAAAAATTATAACTAATCAGAGTACATTAATAACTATAAATACGATAAAAATACTTGTAGATATAATTAAAGACAGTTATTACAGTCGGCGCTAAATCAATGTGCAACAATAGAAAGTCTGCTAGTTTGGTGGGGTTGGCAGCGACTTCAGTAACTGTCGAATTTAATTATATAGGTGTTTGTATCGTATTTATGAAGTCATATACATTTTTTTTTCGTGGTTTGAAGAGCTAAAACTTTCACGACTTGTACACAGTTTACAATCCTAACTATATCGTGTTGATACTTTAAGACTAATAACCTTTTCTATCTCGACTTTTCGACTGGATTGAACCGATCATGGTCACGGGCAGACTGATGAGGATGAGCATCGTCTTTGTCATCATCATCGTCATCGTCACCGACGGAGCACCGTTAGCTTTATAACTAGCTGCTCTTCTATTATCAACATCCAGCTATCATCTTCCATCCCTCGAAAACGCACTCCTCAGGTATACAGTTTGATTCACTTGTTCTAGACGTTTTCCATTTACCCATATATTACACTTCGTCTGTTACATCTTCACTTTTAAACACGACACACATACGATATATTTATAAGTAATGGATAATCCTCTTTAAAAATCGTTAAATGTTCATTTTAATGAATAGCAAATAAATTCCGTTTAATTGGATACAATTTCAAACTAATTTGTAATTAATTTGCCCGTGGATAATGTAACTATCTGGCAGCGGGTAAATCCATAAATGACGCATTCAATCATCAAGAGCATTTAGATACTAGGTGAAATATAAATAATGCTAACACGTAAACAGTACGGACAGAAAACAAATCACTTCAGATTTTCGAAATTCTCGAAAATATCGAAAATGTTACGCTACAAATTTCATTATGAATTAACGATATCGGTTATATTATGTCACTCATTAATTATCGTCTCGCTAAATACTCCTAATTAAATATACACTTATAATTGGAGGAAGTCACACCGGTAGGTAGTGCAATAATTGTAACAAACGCAACAGTACCGAAAAGAATAGGGTATTTGTATACTTACGTAAAAAAATGTATAATTGAAGAATTAAAAAGAGAAACATGATAGTATGTTGTTATTATCGTTGTTTTTGCAGACGATGTAAGATACCAGAAAAACAACGAAACGTATTTTATACATATAAATGTACTGGAACTGACCTCCAAGAACCAGTGATCGACAAAGCGGTGGGCGAAGCATCGCCGCATTTGTAGTTGACCTGTTTTTATTTATTTAAAATTAATTAAATTAATTAAACGATATTATATAAGTGAGTGATCAATATAAGTGCTATATCTATGTGATTAGTAACTAAGAATAAAAAATATTTCATAGATAAAAATAAAATGAAGTGTTACATCCTGTTTTTTGTGTCCTCTGTTTTTTGGAGTTTTGCACGTATGTACATATATGGGTTTTTATAATAAGTATTCTAGAACAAACGTTATAATGTACAATATTTTGTAATAATAGTATTATAATAATAATATTAATAGTTAATATTATTATATTTTCTAAACGTAGTTAGTCATTATAACTTTAATTAAAGTAAAATTATATAAGCATACGATATTAATAACAAAAAAAGTTTTTGCTTGTTTTTAAAGTCTATGATTAGTGCTTCATAGTTTATTTTTTATTTACATTTCTAGATAGAACGCCTTAAGAAGTCAATTTTTTTAAATCGGCAATGAACTTAAACTACAGTTATGTTTTATTTACATATAGAAACTATCATATTTTCTATAAAGTCTGATGTTACTTTGCAAAAATTCATCTCATAATATTTCTAGCAACATGCCGTCGAAATCCGACACGAATTTCGCCTTTCAATGAAGAATTCTCAAGAACTGGCATAACCAAGAGAACTGAACAAACCTTGGCGTTCCTGAGGACGCTTCATAAAAAATGAAATTCATGTCAAAAAAAATTAAAATCTTAGCTAAATATATTGCTAAAATATGTACATATTGTATGCAATTACATTTATTAGATAAGAAATAGATATTAAACATCACTCAAGTTTATTAATGTGTGATGATTATCAAAGTTCAAGAGTTAAGAATTATCTATGCAAACATTTACTTGATGAAAAAACCCGGAAATTTTACATAAACAATATTATTATGACTATAAATCTCGTCCATTAGGTCTACGAAAGGCAATGTAAATTGTAAGATAGAGTTAAGCATAAGTTAGTAACTACGTTTGGGAGTTTATATATACTTATAGTCTTGCAATAAATTAATGTTTATTAATTATGATTTGTTAGTAATTTATTGCAACAACATATTTATTTAGGTACACATTTTAGTCCAAAAAAAACACTAAAATAGGAGAATCTACATCAATTCATTAAAAATTTCCAAATGAACACATATTTACATATATATTTAGATTACACAGACTTATAATAATCTAAACCATCCCACTACAATACACAAAGAATTTTATCAAAATCTGTCAAGCCATTTTCGAGTTTAGACTAACGCAAGGCAATTGGTTTTTACATACAGATGGCTCGTTTAATGTCGCCCTCAGTGCAGTTACTTTAAAATTCCGAAGTCCCAGATTTAATTCCTGACGAGGTTAATGCAGAATATCAACTCCTAATCTGTTTAGTAGCCTGGGTGCTCCCCCAATTCCTATAGTATAAGCTTATTATTTAATTTCTAGACACGTAAAACGTAATAATCGGTTAATTGTTTAGTGATGATAATAAACAATATTCGGATTATTATCCATGTCCACAAATATCCATCCACAAATGATTTGTACTAATAAATGTTCATGGACGGTAATGAATGTTCTTTAAATAGGCAACTTTAAGTCAGTTATCCGGTATTAATAAAGGTAAGTATAATAATATTAAATTTAATATAACTAAATTGAATTTATGAACTTCATTTTAAAAAGCAATTGCCCACTGTAAATTTTTTCAACGTTGGACTATCTCATCGTTCACTCACTCATCAATTATCAGCACTTATTAAATCGTTTTGCTATGCTGTAACTTTTTCAAAAATTAAAACACTTAACTGGTGTTTCAATGGCAGGGAAAGTATAGAATAACGTAATGCAATGTTAACAGGAAAATAACGTCTGTCGTTGAGTTCAACCTTTGTTACAGAAAACTGGTTTTGAGCGCAATTTTACCCACATGCACTGTAGATTGCATCAAGTGTATGTCTTTCTATCTATTTATGATATAGTCTACAATATAAATTCTATAATATATAATTAATGGTAATAACTTCAGTACAGTAATATAATGAGATTTCAGCATATGGATAAATATATATCGAATTTCTGCGTTTTATGCATCTACACAGCCTTCAATGTAACAGATGATTTTGGTAATAATAATATTCGGGTAACATAAATAACAAAGCCCTTTTGGTTTCTGTCGTGAATAAATTATTAAATTAATTTGGCAAAAGTTCTCGAGAGCAAGTAAACAATAATCAATAATCCTTCCCATGTATAGCATACTAAGCCAAGGGTTTAACAACATTTTTGTTACTTATAATTAATATTTCTATACAATAATTAAAGATCGAGGTACAAAAAATTAAGTTATCGTGTCATTAAGTATAATCTAATTACGGAAATTAAATACAAAAAATGAAAAACAAGTTATGAAAAATGTAAACGATTTTTATTGTATGACCAGCTGACCCGACAGACGTCGTCCTGTCCAAATTTAAATAGTTTGTGATCGTTTTGAGAATTTTTGATAAGCTATTGGATATGTGGAACAAAATAAAAATGAGAAAAAAAAACTGTATGAGAGATATGGACTTGAGTTCATACGAAAATTCCATGGAAAAAAGCACTTTATGTTTTACCGAACTTTACAATTTTCCGGGCATCTTTGTTCGGCCTAACATTAAAAACAATTAGACGAATCGGTCCAGGTGTTCTCAAGCGATGCACTTACCAACGAACAGCATTTAATTTAAATTTATATAGAAAAGTTTAATCAAACGAATGTGATGAACAGTACATTCATACGCTATATCCCTAACGGACTAGTCAGAGAGGACGAAGCGCCAAACTTATTGTGAATAGTAGGTACATAGTGAATTCTCTTACTTTTTACTATCTTCCGCTCAAGTCCAAAATATGTTGATCGGCACGACGTGTTTCATTTCTCAACGACCGAAATATTGGTCACTCATCAAGCAACGAACCAGCGCCGTGTCGGTTAACTGCTCGAATCTGATCTTTGAAATTATTTGAGATGCTTCGTTAAGGAGTAAAATACATATCGATCAACGGGTTTGAAACTTTGGGCGCAAAATAGATATAAAATATTCGAATTCACCACTTCAGATGACTTTTCGTCAAGTAACACCTGAGTCTCTACAATATAATAATACGATGAATATTTAATATATTAAGATACAAAATGCAGTGATTCGAATACAATAACACAATAAGACTTACTTTGAATTTGTAAAAAAATCTAATCAGACTCCCGATAATGGTATTTTATACTAATAAAAACTTCATATTTACAAATAAACTGCCTCGTTAATGTTAGTTCTGAGCACTAATTCAATATCTTATTTTCAGTTGCTTGCGTGACACCGCTCGGAAGAACCAGTGAGTGTGTTTCACTGTATGACTGCTCACCTTTATTAGCAGCCTTTGAAACACGACCACTGCAAAGTCATGTGATCAGTTTCCTTAGACAGTCCCAATGCGGATTCGAAGGTTACGTGCCGAAGATATGCTGTGGGCCTTTGCCTGAGAACCAGGAGCCAGCAACAACGGTAAATTTCTTAGAAATTTAATGACATTGTTATGATACAGTACAGTTTTGTCATTAAAAGTTAAATCAAGATAAGAAAGCGTAACTAAGCAAATTAAAAAAAATAAACTGACTTCAAAAAGAAAACACTGAAAAGCCTACCAAAGTAATAGACTTTCTGTTATTGCACATTGATTAGGCACCGACTTCAATAACTGTCAGATTTAATTATATAGGCATGTATCTGTAACGTATTTATACAGTTATTTTTGTACTATAGTTTTGATTTCGAAAGGATAGTTATTTCTTACTTTTCAGTGTTTTTTTTGAAGTCGATTTATTTATTTTTTACATTTTTTTATTTCTCACTTTGGCCTAAATGAGTACCTAGGGTAATTTATTTCTTTTCTAATTCTGGAGCGCAATGACATATAAGATAATCATCAATACAAATGAATAAAGCTTATAAGTAGTTAGCGTCATTTGGTGTATCTTCGAATACCAGAGCATGTGCAGAGAGGATTATTTCCAGACTATTGTTGTGTCTTCAATGAAATCGTTAATGTTGTAGTATGCTTTTCCAATAGTATGTTTTTTAGTGTGCGTTTAATAAAAAGTTTAAATCTCTTTTCCGTTAATTGAGTAATTTCTTGAGGAATTTTATTATAAAAACGAACACAGTTGCCCAAAAATTAACCACTTGACTTTTGTAACTTCAATTTAGAAATAACTAGCTGATCACGACTATAAGTTTTCACATCATTAACAACGTCTTTCTTTTGAAAAAGATCTATATTTTTTCTAGTGTACATTATGTTTTCAAAGATGTATAACGAAGGTAAGGTGAGTACATCAATGTCTTTAAAATGAGTATATTCTTTCAATCCAAAAAATAATATTCCAACTCATATAAATTCCGTGATATAAATGACGGAGTTATGAGGTAACAAACATAAAAATGAAATAGAACCGAATTGAGAACCTCTTCCTTTTTTCGAAGTCGATTAAAAATAATGAAAAACTTTTAAATTCCCGTAAATAAAAAATAAAAAAAATTCAAATGTGTACTACAATATGAAGGATCAGTTTCAGAGAATCGGTTCTGGCTATCGTTAGATGATGATATCCTTTAAGTTAGATTGGTAGCCTTATTACCTTCACCATTTCATATGGAAGCGCGTGATAGATTATGGCCCAAAGTCCTTTTCTAATAAAACGGGACCTGCGTAGCACTGAAATATAAAAATGAACATTAAAAACTTCTTTTCAGAGAAGACCTCAACCAACTCAACGGCCAACAAATGCAGGTCATGTGGATGAAGTGTCGCAAGAGGACTCAGTGCCATCACCACGTGGACAGTGTGGTTTAGATACAAACGGTGATCGGCTCTACGGCGGCGAATTTACTGAACTTGATGAATTTCCATGGATGGCATTGTTGGGTTATCGCACATGTGAGTGACTTTGTACTATTGATAGCTTTAATATAAGTGAAATTATTTTTTTCATTACTGTTAACAGCAATAGGTAAATTTAAAATATACAGTACAAGCAATAATGTAACAAAAATGTTGTTTAGTTATTATTATTAGGTAATTACACGATTTATGTTATTAAAAGTGGTGGCAGAATCTTAAGAAGAGCTATAGTGACGTTTATAAATGAAACATTCCGAGTCATTGTAGCTTTTATACAGAGTACACAAAACCTTGTCATATTTACAGGAAAAAAAAATTGATAAAGTGAAAGAAATATTTAAGAATAATGGTATGACACATGATACTTGGTCCTAGTTTCTAAGGAAATGGTACAGTTGGCATTGAAGTATAATTGTACCAAGCACAGAACAGGTGGATAGGCTCTGGGTCACTTCTAGATCGTTTTAACTAAAGTTTTGTCACAATCAAGTAATATTCTGTTTCGCGGGAAGTTATGCAAGATTGAAAGAGACGCATCGTTTTTAACCTATCGAATTTAATTCGAGTCCAATTGACAAAATAATTATTTAAAATTAAGCTTAAAATTTTCATGTGTTTTGCTCACTTTTACTGCATGCGGGTATACACCACAATAATATATAATATAATATCGCAAAACAGGGTTTTTACTCTGAACAATTAACATTTGCAATGTAATAATTATTAACAATGTATTAATAATTGCCGTTGTTTTATTGTAATAATTTTCCTTGTCAGCTGCCGGAAGCATAACATATCAATGCGGAGGAGTTCTGATCAATCGACGTAATGTGTTAACTGCAGCTCATTGTGTGGTTGGAGAGATTGAGACCCAAGTTGGAACGTTGTAAGTAATTGTATACAAAGAGAAAATACCTGTTTTTTGGCTTTTAATTACAATTGCCAGTTGGTATCGAGATTAATACATCGCTTTTTCAAGATCTCCGGCAAGTAGGCTAATTATTATGTAAATTCCATTGCATTGAAAATAAACTTCAATTAGACGTTTCAAATTCAATAATGAATATCAATCATTTAATCCATTACAGTGAACTTTGAAACATAGTGTTAAGATTCCGTTATCAGTGGACACTGGTCAATTTACAAATTTTAGGCATATTTTAGGCAATACAATTACTCTTTATTCGTCAATTCGTCGTGAGTCATTCATAGCACAAGCTTGGAACTTAGTTTTAGACCATAAAAAGGTGATTCGCAATGTTTTTAAACACCATTTTTTGTCTATAATTAGGCAAAATGTTGAACACGTTACTCAGATGTTATTGATTCGCTCTAAACTTGAATATACTCACGTTAATGGATTGTATGAATGCGTTTTGGAAGTGTTCTTAACTCTTAGTGTTTAATACAAGGGAAAGATAAAGTAGCAGTTAATGATAACTGCAGATAATAAACTATTATTTTCTTGAACCGCTTACTGCATTTCTTTATTAATTTTGTATTTCGTTGTTATGAGTACACTATTTGCGCCTTACTGACTTTTACTTTTGATTTAATAAGTCCATGTGTAATTTTTGTTTCCATGACAAGCTTATGCACTGTACAGGTTTTTCCAAGTAGCAGATGAATCATTTTTCTGTGTTCTGTGTTAACAAATCATCTTGTATCGAGTTCTGTCATTTGATCCCAAGAAATATTTGAAACTGGGATTACGGTATAGTATTTCGGTACTGTTATCTATTTACGGTGTTGATCACAATAATTACATATCGATCACAGTGATACAGATCAATGCTATGATTTTCGTTCCAAAGTTCATTTTATACCATACATACAATTCTTCACGCTGTATCCCTAACGTGGTAGTCAGCAAAGACGGAGCGCCAAGCTTCGCAGTCCTTAAATACCTCAAATTTCATCATTCTCCTCACACATTTTCGCCTAGGTATGCGGCTGTTTTTGACATTTCCGTCGGCTAACATTCTGGATTTGATCTTCGTAAGTCAATCTTGGTTTTCCTTGGTTTCTGCTACCACTCAATTTCGCTCTGTAAATATTGTTCGTCAGTCTTTTCATCACTTATTTTTTCTATATGGCCGAATTATCTTAGGCATTCTTGTCTTCATTTTTGCAATAACACTGCCGTGCAATCCTGTCATACTGCGTATCTCTTCATTTCTTATTAGGTCCACAAGGTTGACACCGCAAATATTTCGAAGAGAACCCATTTCTTCTGCATTTATCTTACTTCCATTTTATTTCCGGCACATTCAGGTCTCACTACCGTACAATAAAATTTATAACATGTTGCTTCATATTATTTTTGTTAAAAACGCATCATGTTGTTTTTTGTGAAAAATTGATATAAAAATCATTTTCTTTAAAGGGCGGTAGCTCGTTTGGGGGAATATGACATGCAAACAGACATTGATTGTATCGACAATGTCTGCGCTGATCCGGTGCAAGAGATACCAGTGCTTGCAAAATATCCCAATCCTGGCTTCAGGGATAAGACGAAGAATAGAAAAGATGATATTGCTTTAGTGAGGCTTGCACAGAGAGTGACTTATACAAGTGAGTATTTATTCAATTATTTATTGTTAAACGTTTTTTTATTAAGGTTTCGTAATCAAAGCTAGTTTAATTCCCAATGGTGGCCTATGGCCCATTACTTGGCCAATTTCGAAACCGAACTTTTGTGTTTACAAACATATTTATGTTGAATAATAGCTTTTATAATGTTGCTTATTATAAATTAATAATATATTCAAAATTTTAATAATGTGATAATAATCTCGAGACATGTGTAAGTGTACGTGCAAATATTATCAGCCGCAAATGAAATTTGAAATCCGTTAAATGTTGATAGAACGGAGAAGCTGATAATATGTATGTAATATGTATACGACAGGCTGGCCCATTAGTACAGTGGTTTATGCATCTACCTTCCAAGCCGAGGGACTCAGATTAGTTTCCATTAGAGATCAATTCGAGAAATATTTTTATGAACTGTCTTTAGTCCATGTGTCCCTGGTGACCTTGAAACTCGTCGTCTGATATCCATGTAAGCATAATATGTAGTTTAGGGTCATATGATTAGCGTAATTGCTAATTGTGACAGTGAAAGTTAACATCATGCTAAGAAAAAAGAAAATCTTATATTTGGCGAATTGTTACATAAATATACACGCACGTACTCACATACACACCTACATCCTCACACTTTACGCCTAATGATGAAAATTTTTACATTCATTCATTTCAATTCGTAAAAATTTTTTTATTAATAATTAATTCAAAATTTTTCATATTTTTCGATTATTTTTCCGTTATTTTTCCATTTTTGAAATTTTTCACAAATTATTCCCAAATTATTCTTAAAATTTTTCCATGTTTTGAAAAATTTCGGAAAATTATCCATCACTATTTTACGCCCATACTCTGCATACGCTTACATCGCTCCTATCATAATACGAGTACATTCTTCTTTTTCTTAGTATTAGTCTCTAAATGTAGCTTATTTTCTTCTCTTTTTATAATTTTAACTAGGAACATAATTAATAATTATTTGTGTAGTTATTGTAGCTTGCATTGGGCATTTTTAAGTGTGCCAGTTTACTAATGTAATTATAATCGTCATATCTAATATTCTGTAATTTACAGTTCCTATAAATTAAATAATTTTCAAGTTTTGACATACATTTTACCATATATTCCACAGGTATACTAATTTATTAATTTATATTAAATAAACAATTTTATTTCAATTCTTGCAGATTTCGTTCAGCCTATTTGCTTACCAGACAGCTCACTTCGCTTAGAAGTTGACAGTAGCTTGCACGTCGCTGGCTGGGGGAAAACCTTAAGCGGTATGTTGATTGCTATTGATTTTGTGGCTTTCACTTCTATATTTCGTAGAATACCTGTCTAAAGATTTGTACTTTGGGTTTCCCCACGAAATTAGTTATGAGGAAATAGTAAATTAGGTTTGAATAATTAATTTGAATCTTTTTAATGCAGTCATATGACTCCAATCGGTAGCGTTAAATATTCAAGCGTTATTTTGGGGAAATCCATTTAATGAAATGAATTTTTATTTTCTGTCTTCTGCCTAAATTCTCAAGCTGTCACGACACGTTGTCGTTTCTCAACGAAGCATTCTTAGGAAATTTTTGAGATCAGATTCGGTTAGCTAACTACTACCGAATGCTTGTTAGCTAATTGCTAAGGTGCTAATTAGCTGTCCGGATCTGAATCTCTAAACGGAAGACGATCGCGCCGATAAAAAACAATGTGCAATGCACTCGTAATAAAGCACAGCGCTAAATCGCTAGTTAAATGCCAATATGCAGGAAACTTTCCATCCGTAGATTAGCTTATCTTCTGTATATATAAAGGGTTAATTTTAAAATACTAATAACCGCTTAGTGAAAAATTCCTGTCAACATACCTAACAACTTTTGTTCTACAACTTACAACTACAAAACTCAATACGTTCGTCAAAAAATATTTGTTAAATTTTGTTGTACTGGCTGGAACGTAACTATTCTGTACGTATTTCCAATGGTGCAGTGCAAGCGCACCGGGCCTCAGCGCCGCGCTGTGCGTGTGCCCCTTTAGCGACTGGGTAGGGTAGGTGCCATTTTCAGAAACATTTAATGTATTTTTATTTTTGCATGAAAGGAAAAACTTATGAATTCTTGAAAGTCGTAAAACAAAAGTTATTGGGGGTAATGTTTAGTACAAAATACTAAGAGGTTATTAATATTTTTAAATTGTAAATATTCGTATACTACGTTTGCATATGCAATCACTATATTCCATTCCTTTGTTGTAAGTCGCCACCGCGTGGACGAATTCGCGGGCAAATGCAGAGCATATCCGTAAAAGAAAACGCCTCAAGTTTTATTTTAATATTTGATGAGCCTACGTTTGGGTACAGTTTTGCTAAATGAAAAGCAACAACGCGACCGAAAGTCAATTGCGTTTGACAAATGAAAAATCTGAAAAATTTCTAAGTCAAAGGTTATTTTCTGTTGCTTTAACAATTAGCAAATTTTACTAGAAAACACTGACAATTCATTAAAGCGTGATTTAAGGAAGCATAATAATAAAATAACGTCCGTGATTATAAATTGTTGACTTTGTTTTATAACAGACAGAGCATTGAGATTATAGAAAAGACAGATCGTATGATGTTAGTAGGAACCGTATAGAATACTATTTAAATATTGATTACTGATACAGATATCACAAAAAGAAGAAGCAAATCGCTTCGTACAAATGGATAAAAAAAAAGTCAAGAACATAAGTTGAACTCCCTGCGCTTAGTTTTGTACAATAAAATGTTTGAATGCTTGAACAAAGGCTAGTGATTATAGAAACATATCACTTATATTTAAATAAATGGTTCATACCTACACATATTTAAATAAATGGTTCATACCTACACATATTTAAATAAATGGTTACAAATAATGTTTTGTCCAATTATTCCTTCAATACACGAGAAATGTGAGTCAAATACATAATGTATTTAACTTAATGATGTGTAATTTTCCTTGTAACGAGGCACGTGTTCCAAAACAAGGTTAATAACTTTTGAATAACAATAATTTATTAGTTGATGAGATCAGTTATGCTTATGAGAAAATTAATTAAATATTAGGCTATTTAAAAGGTGTTATGAAATTGTAGATGAATCAGGATGAAATGGAATTCTGTTTTTTTAAATATTTAGTGTAGTTATAAATATTTGTTGTGACTTTAATTAATGCTAGCAATGATGTTATAATACAAAAGAGGTAGATAGGTTACTGCACTCGAAAAGTGGCACCCCAAAACTTTGCTAATTAGCCAACCCGGACTTGGTCAAAGAATATGAAAAGTAATGTTACATAACCAACAATGGCATGCAATGCCTATTGCGCATTCAAAATTCTAAAATCTTTTAATAATCCAAACGTTTTTTATAATATACACGATCATGTGATGACGCAGCCACCCCCCAGTCTTAATCATCGTTTACATTTATTAAAATCAATAATATATAATTCATCATTTTCAAATTTATAATTAAAAAATGTTGGCGATCTTTTTAAATAAATATGTTGTCTGTTCTGTGGCATACTAATATTATATGAATTAGTCACGGATTCGCTTAAAATGTAGAAAGAAATTGAAATTGAACAATCACAATGATTTAGAGAGCTATGTGATTTGTTAGTTTGAAATGCAATTATGTTTTACATTGCATAGCGACGCAGTGCAACGTATAGTTGTCTCACTTTGTAACGTTGTAACTGGGACAATATTTTACTTGGATTAGTACTAAGGTAACCTATCTACCTCTTTTGTATTATAATATCATTGAATGCTAGCGTGCTTCTGTAATTACACAGAAGGTAATATAAAGATCCAACTACGCTACAAAAAAAAACTTAGTTCTTTTTCGCCATAGGTATTGATAGTAAGCATGACGTAATTTTTAGGTTATATGTTTAGACGAAAATCAAGACAAGCAACACTCAAAAATACTACCGTAACATTTTTTAATTATAATGGCCTGCCCCAGTTTTGTCGTATCCCGGGTTTTTAGTCAACATTCTAAGTTTTTAACCAAAACTCTATCGCGACATTGCGAAACGCATATAGTTTATTTTTCTGTTATGTTTCCTGATGAAAACAAATTCTAGTACAAAAGTTTTCTGAAGTTTAAGAATATATTTCTAGTTCTTTTAATATACATAACATGTACTTGTAAGTAGGCCCTCCAGTCAACATGTCTTTACTGTTAAAAATGTGGCTCATCGACACTACAAATTCTTAACAGTAAAGTATGGACTGACAACACAATGTTACATGATTACTGCCTTATCAATTAAAAGCAATGGGATAAATATAAAAGACAACGTAACGAAGCGAAAACGTGAATACTAAGACCCACTCTGTCCACGTGCGCCGCCACATGTCCACTTCTCGTATGTTTCGTATAAAAGGATGATTGAAATGTTACTTGTTTAATTTCACTTTCCACTTCACTTAGGGCAACACCCTCCTGAAAGATGGCGACGTCGATTGATGTGAAAGATCGATAGACAAATGAGATCAGCCGACGTCGATCGACAGTTCTTGTTACACCCAATCGGTCCGCTCGATTACTCGATTTTAATCGAATCGTTATCGAACGAAAATCGATTGAAGATCAATAAAAGATAGATTCGCGTGGTCCATTTCTGTATACATTTAAAAAGTAGGTATAGAGAGCGCACTGTGTTTTTTTTTATTTAGAAATGGATATCGAAGAATTGTCGTATGTTTGTGGATCGATGGTTGAGCAATTATTTTTTCAGCCTGTGTCAACCTGTATCAGCCATGTCTACCACACCAATCGATTTTCGTAGTGATCTAGGTAATCGAAATCTAACGTATCAATCGATTTACGTAGATCAATAACATCGACCTTTAAATTCATTTTTTTTTCAATAAGTTGCGTCTGAAAGTTTTTGATAGCTTTTGTTTTTACATTTTTCTTAGGTAAAAGCAGTCCTGTCAAGTTGAAATTAACTCTGCCAGTTTTTAACAAGAACGAATGCGTAAATAAATATAAAACGCTGGGTGCAGTCTTGACTGATAAGCAGATTTGCGCTGGCGGCGTGTTCGCACAAGATGCTTGCAGGTATAGTACCTATATTACATTGTGTACTGTTTTGATTTCTATGACAGACTCTGGCAGACTATTATTATTCTTATCATATGTAGCTGCATAAATCAGAAAGATCTCTATATTATATCGTCCATACAAATATAAATTTTGCTTGGCTCACGCAAATCACGATTTAAAAAATGACTGTGAAATGAATATCCAAAAAAAAACACAACCGATTTTGGTACCCGTTGACATCAGTGTGAAAGATAAGAATATCTTGATTTCGAAGTTTTAGATTCAATTTCTACAAAAAACTCAAAAAATATCAACATTACGTTTTCAAATTGTTCAAATATAACTGTTTATTTCAATGAAAAACATAATTAATTGCTCTTGTTAAACAACATGTCCATTGTTTGCAATAAAGTTATTACTTTCTATAATTTTTGTTTGTACCGAAATTATCTCCGATTTGTAATAAAAAATAGTAACTGCAACTCGTGCGGTGTTGTCGATTGCCCACTCGAGCGAATGAGCGCACGAGCGAAGTAATATTCGTTCGAGTGGGTAATCAAGAACTTACCGCACTTGTTGCACAATATACTATTAATACAATGTATAAAATATACCACATTTACCATAAAAGCAGTCATCTAGCCTATGGCCAGTTCCGTATTTATTCTATGAATATTTTAAAATATGCATGTAGTAATAATGCAAAATGAGTGGAATGACAAGTTAATGTATTACTGTTGTACCAAATGTAAAATTTGTGCGTTAGTTATCTTATTATATTACTACAGTTTCAGAGACAATCGATTGTGACAGACGGACAGATGGATAGACGCAAGAGAGATAGTGTTTCTTTTTGCTTTTAAAATACGTAAACCCTAAAAAATATATTTAATACATGGTATCTACTCTGTGCGAGTTTTAATTAATTGTTTATGAAACGATTTCAGGGGTGACTCCGGAGGACCTTTAATGAGGGGTCTGCCAAGCGGTGAATGGGAAGCAGTTGCAGTTGTTTCCTTCGGTTATGGTTGCGGTAGAGATGGCTGGCCAGGAGTCTACAGTTACGTCGCAAGTTATAAAAATTGGATAGAGTCAACTCTGAGATCAACCAACGTTTAAAGCACGTCTGTTTAGTGATATATTAACTTTTAATACGAATATGTGGGAGGTTTAACCTCGGAAAGAAAACTATTTCAAGTGTATCAAGTTTTTATTGATTTTAAAATGCGGTATGAAACCATATTTTAAAGAATTATGATTCAGTCGGACAGAACTTCATTATTTCAAATATTTATTTTGGAACATATTTAAAACTATCTCACCAGTGAGTTTTAAAGAAATAGTAAATCAATTAAATTAGCCGTATGAAAACGAAATCATATACTCGATTGTGAAATTTCCCGCCTTTTTCATTGCAAGGTTAAAAATATGTATTCCCATTTAAAAAAAGTTTGAAAATCAAAGTCCAGATCGCCAATTAATTTCCCCTTTTAAACAATTTTTGTCTAAGCTTTTTCCAAAATAAATTCATTGTCGCAAGGTAAGAAAACCCACTCGGTATTATATAATAGTTAGACATATAAATCTATAAAAAAATATAAAATTAAAACATCATGCATGTTTTAATTTCATATTTTAATATTATTAGTTACATTGAATTCATATGTTTTAAACATAATTTTAACATAAAAAGAAATACCTACCGACATATTTGCCGTAGTAAAATAATGTCTTCATATACCTTAGTATTTTGTGATATTCCACAGTTCAGTCTATTTTTTATTAAGTCTATTTTATGGATTGAATTATTTAGGTCAATTTGAAACTGTACACCAGTGGAAATACGCCCTAATAAGTCTTTACATCAAAATTTAATTTGTTGTAAAAAAAATCACAGAAATGCGACGGCATGGAGTAGGAATGTATTATTTTGTTTTTACGTGACTTGAACTTAAACAATTATACTTACGTTTATGCGAAGATTAGAAGTCTATAAATCAGCGACTGATATGTTTTTCATAATACTATTAAATTGATATATAGAAATAAAGCTTGTAAGTAAGAATCGGTTTTTTTTATGTTTATTACCTCATAACTCCGTCATTTATGAACCGATTTGGAAAATTATTTTTTTATTTGAAAGGATATACTTTCAGATTGGTCCCGTTAAAATTTCATTGATATTGGAGATTGGGTTTCGAAGTTGCATTAAATAACACCAAATAACACGAACAGGTTATACCCTTTATTTATTTATATTGATGATTCTCTTGTATGCCATTTGTTAAGTATCGTTATACCCACATGGTATAATGGTAGTAGGGAGAAGGTGAAATTAACTGTGATATAATAAATTCGAGTCAGTCTTGTGGCATGTTATCTATACTATATGGCTAGGGCGTAATTATGGTGTAACCCTTTTACTGTTCTTTTATAACTGATTGATATTGACGTGATATGATATTGAATATTGATATTGATAATGCGTAAAAATATCTCATGTTCGATATCTTCGCATCTTTTATCGTGAGAGCCCACGGTTTGTACTCTTCAATAGAATGGAAGTTTACACATTGCGCTCCAGAACTAGAAAAAAAATAATTGTAGACCTGACCTAGATATTTATTTAGGCTAAGGTCACTCAAAAGAGAGAAATAAAAAAATTAAACAGACTTCAAAAAAAGCAATGAAATGTACGAAATAACTACCTTTTACTAATCAAAACTTAAGTACAAAAATAACATTATAAATACGATACAAATACCTATATAATCAAATTTGACAGTTACTAAAGTCGGCGTCAAGCCTACTATACTAATAGACTTTCTGTTGTTGCACCACTTTGACACCGATTTGTATCGTATTTATAAATTTATTTTTGTACTTAAGCTTTGATTAGTAAAGGATAGTTATTTCGTATTTTCGGTTTTTTTTTTGAAATCGGTTTAATTTTTTTTTAATTTTATTTAACAGTGCACTTGGAGCTGTCAAATTCATTAAATTGGCAGCACTGAATTCGCCCGCTTACTTCCCTGCCTCTCTACCGACGAAGTGATGATAGGCGATTCAATGCGGCCAACCTAACGACTTTGACAGCTTCAAGTGCACATTTAAAAAAGGTATTATACCTACTATTATCTGGATAAAAAATCACATTTTAGATACATTGAAATCAATTAGATACATCTTTACAATGGAAATGTACGAAATAAACAAGGAGTCACAATGCCATTTCGAGTGAAAAGAAGTTGTGGAAAATTTCTACAATACGTAGAAATTTTAAGTTTTGTCCATTAAATGGAATTTGTGTAAGCTGTGACATATATCTGTTACACAACTTCATTACAGTCACATTTTCCTAGCTCATTGCTTATACCTTATAATAAGTTCTATCTTTTCGACAACTTCTACGAACTGTGCAAGAAGATAAAGGCACATTCTATATTTTTCTTTTTTCCCAGACCAGCATAAAGCAAAATTAAGAAATAATTGTAGAATTTTTTAGATAAACGCACCAATTTAATTGGTCTTCATAAGCCTGTACTATAAAATTCACAAAATGCACCGAAAGTTAAGATTCTTATAGCAAATTATTCAATCGAATGCTCAGAATCAATAGAAATATTCAAAGGTACTTAGTTATCAACTGTGATGGACGCCATTTATTCATTTACTGAGCGTTTCCACAATCTACCGTAGAAATTTATTTTCGCTGCGAACGGGTAATATTTATACATACAACAATAGGCAAAGACATTTGATCTTCTTCACTCGAGTGTTTCTTCAACAAGAAGAACACTCGTTAATGGTTTTTGTTATTGGTGTGTAAATATTATTATATTTCGTCGCTTCATTCTTCAGATAAAACCATGTAGTCCTTTTAACCTACAAGGCGAACTCGCACAGTGTATAAAGATTTAAATCGATAGTCATCGATTTCTCTTTTTTTTTTGGTAATCTTATTGGTAACTACTATTACTTCATTTTGTCATTCTTTTTTCGTGCGAGGCAGAGAGCACACGTGTACTCTTTTCGTGTATTAGTGTTCAAAAATCTTAACACTAAAATATTATCAAGTAATCATGCCGAAAAGGACTTATCACGACAAAATTGAACGCTATAATCAAAAAATGAGAAGGCTCGAAGAAAAGGAAATCCGTCGACGACAACGTATTATTTATTCGTCCGATTCTGATGACTCGGGTAAGTTAAGCATTTATTTTTATCTTGAAATATGTCTTTGTAATGAAAGGCGTTAATAGAAAACCAAGAGGTTGACCATGGGTCATCACGATGGTACTTTTTACACCTGGAGGTTGACCTTGGGTTAACGCGATGGTATAACATTAAGCATAGAGGATGGCCATGGGCCATCACAATTGCAATTTTTAGTTCTTTTACCTCCTTACTGTATAATAAATTCCTATGAGCATAATGCAATTGTTTTTTATATATTTCGTTATCACAAAGATTTTGTAAAACTACCTCCAATAATATAATTTTCCTCAAAACAAATTGTTAAGTAAAGAAACTCGTTTTCTTTTGTCATTAGATAACGGTTTACAAGCTAACGATAATGAAGACATAATTGACGAAAGTCTTCTGCTGGAAGCTTCTACTAGTCAAGGTTTAAACGAAAAAAAATCCGATGCCTCTGCTCAGGATATAAATCTAGATCCGGAGTTAGACCCTGACATTCTCCTTGCACTAGGAGAAACTACAGAGGAAGCCCCAAAGTTTGGGCAAAACATTCACGACAATTTGGCGTGTCTTTGGTTACCTATTCTGCGAAAAGGTTTGGGTAAGGAGATCAAAGAAAACTTGGTAAAGCAATTTCTAATCCCAGAAAATTGTACGCTTTTACAAGCTCCTAAATTAAACGCAGAAATCGCTGCTTCAGCCTCTGACGCTACTAGACTCAGAGACAAAAGAGTTGAGGCTGTACAACAACAGCTGGGCTTAGGAATCACAGCTCTCAATAGGGGTTTAGTCCTATTACTTGATGGCGAAAAGGACAGGGTCCGGGCCATTAAATACTTAAGCGACAGCTGCCAGATCTTATGTGACCTGCATTTTATCGAAACAGAGGCAAGGAGGAATTTCATAACGCCTGGCTTGGATAAATCTTTTACTAACGTTATTCAAGACATGGATAGAGACGAGATGCTGTTCGGTAATAAACTTTCGGAAAAAATCAAAGCTTCGAAAGTTATAGAAAAGCAAGGTCTACAAATTAAAAAGACTATTTCCGCGCCAAAATTTGCTGGTGTGCCATCAAGTCGGTCAACAACAAATCGATTACACTCTCAGGTAAACTGGGCAGGCCCTCCTCGTTACCCTTCGAACAGAGGGGGACGTGGGCCGAAGAGGACAATGCCGGCGGGCCGCAGGCCACCTGCAGCCCCGCAGCAAAAGCCTCCACATTAGACCAAACAACGTGCTACAACTCAACATCAATAGAGGTACATGCTAGTAGGATTCAAAAATTCTATAACTGTTGGCTCAAAGTTACTAATAACCTTGTAGTACTTAAATGGATTCGTGAAGGATATTCCATACTTTTTAATCGCAAAGTCGTACAACACTTTGTTCCAACGAACCAATTTTTATGCAATGATAATCTTGATATGTCATTAGCCATACAAAATTTGTTAAATTTAGGAGCTATATCGACTTGCGAGAGGTAAAAAAGAATTCATTTCTAGTATTATACTGAACTTGAAATCCCTGAACAAATTTATTTTTACTAGTCACTTCAAAATGGAGGATCACAGAACTGTAGCTAAGCTTATTCCTAGAAACGGCTATTTAGCAACCATTGATGTAAAAGAAGCATATCTTTTAATATCAATATCGGAAGCTCATAAAAAATTTCTTCGTTTCCAATATCGTGACAAAACCTGTCAGTTTAATGGTATGCCATATGGCTTGTCCGTTGCACCTAGAGTCTTCTCAAAAATCATTAGAGAAGTTATTAATTTCTTACGATGTCAAGGGTATAAGTCTGTTATATATCTTGACGACATATTATGTATAGGTGATACATATGCAGAGTGTTTCTCAAACGTTCTCGAAACTTTAAAATTACTCAAATGCTTAGGATTTATAGTTAATTATAAAAAGAGTGTGTTAACGCCACAACAAATATGTAAATATTTAGGGTTCATATTTAACAGTATAGATTTATCGCTAGGTCTACAGTCAGATAAACGTAAAAATATTGCACAATTAATAAAAAAGTATTTATTGCTACTCACTTGTACTATAAGAGAATTTTCTCGACTAATTGGAGTACTCGTAGCGGCTTGTCCAGCGATCAAATATAGTTGGCTTTATACTAAGTCTCTAGAACGAGAGAAACACTTGGCATTTAATAAATACGGTAATTTTGAGACTGAAATTAAACTTTAAAATGTTATCTTACCTGATTTACTGTGGTGGGATCAAAACATTATCTGCTCATCTAACAATTTAAGACCCGATGATCATTTCAATTTAATAATTTATACAGACGTCTCGAGAACAGGATGGGGCGCCTATTGTAACGGTAACCGTGTAAACGGTGCATGGAAGGAAAATGAACTTTCTTTCCATATTAATTATTTAGAATTGCTAGCAATTTTTATGGCCTTAAAATGTTTTGCACGGAATTGTACTAGCTGCAGTATACTATTGCGGGTAGATAATAATAATACAACCGCAATAAGTTATATTAATCGTATGGGTGGAATACAATTTCCTCACCTAAACAACTTGACCAAATCTATATGGCAGTGGTGTGAGAAACGAAATATTTGGCTTTTTACTTCTTATATAAATTCAAAAGACAACTTCGAAGCAGATAAAGAGTCTAGGAGAATAAACATCGATACGGAGTGGAAACTATCAGATTGGGCTTTTCAAACTATAGTTAACACGTTGGGATCTCCGGATATCGATTTATTTGCTTCGCGTACACATACCAAATGCCAACGTTACATCTCTTGGAAACGGGATCCAGAGGCTTTAGCTGTGGACGCTTTTACTATAGATTGGAGTTCTGAATACTTTTATGCGTTCCCACCTTTTGCTTTAATTCTCAAATGCCTTCGTAAAATAATAAATGACAAGGCCACTGGCATATTAGTTTTTCCGTATTGGCCGTGTCAACCCTGATTTCCGCTACTCAGAACAATACTTATTTCAGAAATAATATATTTTAAACCTGAAAGAGATCTATTATCATCACGTTTCAGGTCACTACATCGATTACATCGAACTCTTACCCTGGGGGCTGCAACGCTCTCCGGTACAGCTTTGCGAGGCATAACATCCCACCTATAGCACTAGATTTAATGTTGTCATCAATATCACAGAACACATTAAAACAGTATAGCGTCTCATATAAACTCTGGTGGCAATTTTGTTCTGACAATAGCGAAAACCCATACAGCCCATCTTTAGAAAACTTTCTAATTTTTCTTTCAATTCAGTTTCATAATGGGGCTTCATATAGTTCAATTAATAGTCACCGTTCGGCGTTATCACTTCTCTTAGGAGATAACATAGGATCCGACGAACATGTGAAGAGATTGTTAAAGGGCATTTATAACCAAAAACCTTCATTACCTAAATATGCAAGTACTTGGGACCCTCAAATCGTGCTCAGTTACATATCAAAATGGTTCCCCAATAAAGACTTAACATTAGACAAGATAACTAAGAAGCTATCTGTTCTTCTAGCTTTGTGTACCGGTCACCGTATGCAAACTTTATCCCTTATTAAATTAAGCAATATCAAGAGATGTAACAATGGTGTAAAAATTTCAATTACCGATGTTATAAAAACTTCTGCAGTAGGTAAAGAACAACCTGTTATATTTCTCCCCTATTTCAAAGATAACCTTACAATATGCCCAGTTACCACTTTAGACGATTACCTTTCTACGTCACATTGTTTGAGACCAACAGATATGGATTATCTGATCCTTACATTTAGAAAGCCCCATAAGAGGGCCTCTCCACAAACTATAAGTAGGTGGATGAAACAAACTTTATCAGATAGTGGTGTCGATGTTACTGTGTTCAGTGCGTATTCCACACGTCATGCTGCGACTTCTGCAGCAGCTTGTGCGGGAATATGTATTGACACTATTAGGAAAACGGCGGGCTGGTCTAGATCCTCACAGACATTTGCTAAATTTTATAATCGTCCTGTAGTGGAAGAGGGTACTTTTGCCAGATCAATATGCTCATTAATGAAGTGATTACCAGTGATTTTAACATGATAATTATTTTGTAATTTGAAAATCAATCATATTATTTTTTTGTTGGAAATTGAATAGACATTTTCGTAAAATAAAATTAACTTTTATTTCACAATATCTCTAAACATCTACATGGTTATATCTGAAGAATGAAGCGAAGAAATATAATATATGATCAAACGACTTCCGAAGCGAAGTTCAATCATTATTATACGAGTCGTTTCATTCGAAGATATAAATTACCCTCCCTCCCGTGACCCATTTTTAGAAAAGAGTTAATTCAATTTCACCTCTAAAGCAATGACAAAATGAAGTAATAGTAGTTACCAATAAGATTACCAAAAAAAAGAGAAATCGATGACTATCGATTTAAATCTTTATACACTGTTCGAGTTTGCCTTGTAGGTTAAAAGGACTACATGGTTATATCTTCGAATGAAGCGACTCATATAATAATGATTGAACTTCGCTTCGGAAGTTCGTTTGATCATATATTATCATACATACACACTCCTCTCACGCTGTATCCCTAAAATGATAGAGAGAGTGGGGCGCTAAGTATCGTGGTTCTTACGTACTTTTCATACTTCTTTCGCCTTTTCAAATTTCGTCATTACCCTTACACACTTTTGCTATGTATGTATGTGAGTAATTTTGTCATCATTACCATCATCATCTAAAGTCATTTTCAACTATATTAGTGTAAGCCTCCTTCAACAATCTCTATTCCTTTCTATTTTGAACAGGTTTCGTCCAGTTGCTACCCGCCATCCTTACAATGTCGTCCTTCCACCTCATTTGCGGTCTTCCCACTGGTCTCTTTCAGTCCCACGGCCTCCACTCCAAGACTTTTCTACATCATAAATCTGCTGTTCTGGCAATGCGTCCGGTCCATTTCCACTTCAGATTCCCCACCTGTTTCACTTCATCAGCAACCCTGCTTTGTTTTTATGCCCATTTGTTGGTTTTCCTATTCCTGAGTGTTACGTTAACTAGTTTTCTCTCCATTGCTCTCTGATTTAATTCTAACTTTTGGTGGACATCCCTCTGTAATTTAGCTTTCAGCACCGTACGTGAAGACTGGCAAGACGCATGATTTTGACGTATTATTAAAATTATAATTGTAATAAGTGAGCTGTTCACAGATCATAATATCTTTATCGTTATTTAACAAACTGAACATTGATATTTTTAAATACGTCTATATCGTTTCTAATTAGTGGGGACAATTTAGTGGGTTACAGTTTTGTAACTTGGAATTAATTATTTTTATAGTACAGCTTTCAGTCTTCCATAAGCATAAATCGATATTCATAGGAATATTAAAGAAGGAGTTAAATTGTGAGCAAAAAACCTTGTACACGTTGATTCTGATTAATCTATTACACCTTTCATGTTTATAAGTATTAAATGAGATTGATGCGAGGTCTAATCCTAAAATAGACATTTGAAGATACTGTCTGAATAATTTGAAAATGTAAAATCCTAAATAAATCCAAGAATATGTATAAAGGCTATTAAATAAAGAGCTATGTGTGAAGAGGGTCCCAAAAGTCATCGAGAAACCCCACAGTCGTCGAAACAAAGAAATTCAATTAATCGTAACGTATCATTTGCATATAGGTGTCAGTGGCAATCAAATTAAGTGGAGCGTTGACAATTCTATGCGCATAATTAAATTACTAACATACCCTTTCAGTTTTATGTACGCCTATTACCTAAAACTAGAGAATTATACATAAATATATATCTTCAGGCCATATATTCGCAAGACGCAATTAAATCACACCTTGATTAACAAAATCACGTCATGAGAAATGTAAATCTGAGTTAAGTAATGACTGTTTGTTAATCCAACGCTTATTCCAGTTCCCTGTATCAAGTCCTACTTATTCCTTGGCCATTTTCTACAACGGGTGATAGATAAGCTCTGAGATATTCAGTATTTCTCTCTCTTTTTTCTTTCTATAGACCATCGAAGAAAATAAAGCTATTAGAATCTGTATTGAGAAAAATGTTTAAAATACTTCTTGACTGAGCTCTGTGATAGATACAAAGTGCTAAGAATAACATGCAGTTTCCTATTCAAAAGCTATAGAAAACAGATATTAAATTAAATCGAAAAAAAGGCAGCCTTATTTTTATATTTTTTTTTTGCGTTATTTTAAAATGATTGCTCAAGATTTTCTGGAATTCCAGATCGATTAAGACCTTGCTCTTATTATTAGACATGTATCATTGTACGCTAGGAAAAATATAGACCAAAAAAGAAACGTAACATTTTTTGACTGGCCCGTTGATGCAGTGGCATATGCATCTGCTTTCCGAGGTCCCGGGTTCGATCCCTGGTCAGGTCAATTTAGGAAACGAACTTTTCTTAATTGGCTTGGAGTCTGAGTGTTACTGGGAACTCCCTCAGAGTTTGTTGTGTGACACCCATAGTATGAGCTGACTGCTTAGTTTGGGGTCACACAATCTGTGTAATTGTCTGGAGTATTATTATTATTATTAGTCGCACGAGGACTCGAAGTTGTGATTATTTATTTATTCCTTTACATTTAAAAAAGTCAAGTTAATCCTTTTTGAGTAACAATAGCGTTTGTTTTTATGATGAAACTTCTCAAAAGTCACAGAATTAGCAAAATATTGAAAATTATGGAACGACCGCCGATCAGTGAAATATACTATAAGGTATGAAACTGGCATTTTAAAAATAATTGACTTTTTAAAACTGCCGTTATAAAAATATTGCAATTCTATTGTATGTTGATGTTGAAAAAGAGTTTTTACCCAATTCTTTTCAGTAGGTATAGGTTGTTACGAAATTTAATACCAGACTTCACGTTCAAAAACTATTCGTCGTGGTTGAATTGAAAAAAATGATTTGACTGATTATTATTCTCTTCCACTGCTATGTTAGAAAATTGAGAATGGATTACTTAGGACACGATGATCCTAATTAAAAAATATTTCATAAATTGAAAGTCGGGAAGGAAAATAAACCCAGGATGTATATACTAGGATGGGTCACTCTAGTATGGGTAAAAAAAATGTTTTTGTTTTGTCATGTAATAGTAATAAAAATGTGTCATATAGTTATAGGAACTAACCTTGAACTAACTTAGAAAAATTCATGACAATCGGATATTAACTTCTGTCTCCGGATTGACCTTAAAATTCTGAAAATTTAAATAAATTTCATATTTCTGAAAACTCTTTTAATTATTTATTATTTGTTATAGAACAGATATAACTAATAAAATTTTATAGCAGGCTATATTTTATTTAATAATAATGTTGTAAATCTAAGTTAGTAAGTTTTATTTCAGTTGTGAGGTAATTCGTTCTACACGAAAATCCTTTTAAAAATCAATATTTGACATACGTTTACGAGACTCAATCTTCGCTCTATCGAAACCTGCACGCGCTGATTTTGTGCACACGCTTCCTGAAGTTTCATTTACAATTTTGACTGACCTCGCAACTGCTCGAGTATGGTATACTCGAGTATGGTATTTTATTTAATTTATTTATTTATTTTATTTTATTTTATTCGGGAAGCTTACAGCTACGTTTACAATGTAAACCTATAAACAAAAACATTCACAATTTTGCCAATTACAAGCTACCGCATATAAATATTAAATATATAGTAAATGTTAATACGTCTATCAACATGTACATGTTTAATACCCTAATGAAAAATTTATTCTTCTACAAATTTATGACATAAAATTTCTTACTAGTGAAAGTTTGAGATGTCTTGTACTACTACAAAACTAATCCAAATTATTATCTTCATGTAAACTGTTATATTCGGCACAACTACGATGCAGAAAACTATTTTCTCTATATTTTACGCGACTAATTGGGATATCAAGCAACACCTTCCTATTACCACGTAGGAATCGAGTAGGTACTCTCAATGAAATTTTGCTAAGGAGCTCGGAACAATCTATTTTCGCTTGTGAAATTTTAGCAAGAAAACTTACGTCAGCTATTTTTCTACGGTAGTTTAATGGTAACAAATGAAACTTTGCACATCGATCTTTATAATTTAAATAAGGAATTTGAAATTTATAACTAAGAAATCTAGTAAATTTCTTCTAAATCCGTTCTATTTTGTTTATGTATATAATATAACATGGACTCCAAATTTGAGATGCATATTCTAAATGACTCCGGACATATGCACAATAAACAACTTTAATAGCTTTCAAATTGCTGAATGACTTTGATAGCCGTATGATGAATCCGAGCGCTTTATAAGCTTTATCTACGACATGTGACGGTCAAACATTAGTTTACTGTCATGGATGACACCCAGATCCTTGTTCTCGTTATTCCTAACAAGAAGTTGATTTTTTATAGTATATTTAAAAACAGTAGGGTTAAATTTCCTAGTGTAGCTCATAATAAGACATTTTGGTACATTTAAGTCTAGTTTATTTTTTGACAGTAAATATTTAACCTTTCAAGATCTTCTTGCATAAGAATTGCATCGGCATCATTGTTTACGATCCTATAAACCTTTATGTCATCAGCAAACAAAATAAAATTTGAATTTAAGAAAGTCTGATTTATTGTCATAAATCTTAAATGTATTTAAATATTTAAACTTCTCCTTAATAATTTTAATAAGAGCTTTATTGCACCATGGTGGGTATTTGGTTGATTTAACTAATTGTTTAGGAATAAATCGCTCTCGGATATCTTTAATAATCGAATAAAAATTATTAACAGCGTCGTCAATAGTACCATCACTTAGAACAGTTAGCCAGTTCATTTTAGAAAGATTTGCACAAATATTAGTATAGTCCCCACGCGAATAGGAATAGGCAATTCGGTTTGATATATCTAGCGCATTAAATTCGATAAATGTAGTTCGAACTATAAAAGATTTATGATAAATAATATCCTCTTTTACCAACGCATTAACGCACTCAGAAACTGACAGAGTATCATTACAGAGTAGCAGTACAAGGCCAAGTAAACCGCCATGGTGGTTAGCAATACTGTTATACTGAATGAGATTACATTTATACAATATCTCAATAAAGTTAGCAAATAATTCTTTCGAGCAATTTGCGTTTTGCGTACCTATATTTGAGGGTAGGAAATATAGGACATTTCCAAGCTATTAGAGTAAGATTCATTTTAAAAATTACAGTAGTACACATTTGCAAGCTTTGTTAAATAATACAGTGCAATTAAACGACTAAAGTATTTACACTTACCCACAAACATTTTGTTTACGTTTTCGGTATCATTTGTTATAGTAGACATCATTATAATATAAATATAAGTAGTTTTCAAAGTGTAAATGGTGTCTATTTATTATTAAGGTTAGTTTGAAAAATGAACTAATTTTTTGAAAATACTCTCTTATTGCGAAACTTAAAATCTGATCCGGAGGCAGTTATACTATAGGGGAGACCGGGGTTGGTTGACTATAGGGGTAGGTTGACTAACTATCAAAAACTCGCCCGAGGCAATAAGCCTTGAGCTAACCAGTGAGACAGGAGAGTCCGTCACCTCCCCCCGCTCAGTCACCGGAAACGCGGCGTCGCGCACGCACGACGTTTGAGAGAAGGAACGTAATATTGAAAAACAACACACGTAAGTAATTATTTTTGTCGTAATATTATTTGCAATAAAGCCTATTTATTCATGGTTATTGATTGTCAAAGCATTTATAAGGAATGTTTGATTCATGTTCTTTCTTTTATGTATTATTTTAACTGATTTCGTCGCAATTTTGAGGTTATGGCATGTGGTTAAAAGTCAATCGGTGGTTCGGGGCTAGTAGACTAATGTATAACGGGGTTGGTTGACCACCTGGTCAACCAGTTTTGAAACTGAAACTTTTCCGAAAGCTGGACCACATTTAGAAAATAAAAGAAATATCCGAAAACGCAAAAGCACTATTTACACGGACACACCAGAAAATGAAAATCTTATGCAACTTAAGGCAAAACAACAATCTAGTAAGACGCTGACCAAGAAAGCAAAGAAGCCAAAGATAACAGGCGGAAAATCTACAGGAACTCGAAAGGGCGGAAAGGGTATAGGAAGAAAAACTCTTCGTGAGGCTAATAAGAAGAAAAGGGACGACGATGAAAGTGCTGAGGATGAAACATTTTGTTTGGGAGTACACTGAATCCTATAGCTCTAGTATTTTAGGAGAAGAATGGGTTCAATGCACTGCGTGCAAGTCGTGGTCACATACAAAATGTGTAAACGGGAACATATTGTTCTATGAATGCAAAAATTGCACCTCCGATTTCGAAGACTGATTGGATAGTATGATCTCAAAATAATTTATTTTATTAATAAAATAATATACCTATAACGTATATTTATATATATATATATATATACACATATATACATACTTACGTCAACTGTTACCAAATAATAAATATAATTACATTAGTTAGATATGATAATTTGTTACCAAATGGTTAAATTTGCAAGAAATTATTTAATTTTGTTTTAAATACTTAATAAGAGAGTACTTTGCTTAATATGATTATTTGTTACCAAATGGTTAAAGCTTATAAGACATTTTTTCGTTTTGTTTTAAATACTTAATGAGAAAGTACTTTGTTTATTTTTAGGTACTCAAACTGCCTAATGTTTAAATGTCTGATCGTTTATTCTTATAATTTGAATTTCATTGTGTTTAATTGACGTGGCGGAAGATCGCCTTGGTTGCAATAAAAAAAAATGAGTAATACATTTTTGTGTCTTTTATCCTATTTCCTCGTAGATTTTGTCCTTACAACTTCATAGGTCAAGTTACCCCAGGTGAATAGTCAACCTACCCCAAGCATGGGGTAGGTTGACCAGTTTTTCCTATTATACAAAAACTGGCCTGTACTCTATATCATAATGAATAATGTACTTTTTGCCACTTTTTTGCAAAGCTTAATAGTAAATCTATTAACTGAACAAGTTTTTAAATTAATATACTCTAAAGAAATAGAAATAGAAACTTTTAAGTTGAAACTTGGTCAACCAACCCCGGTCTCCCCTACCGATTGCAATAATATTTTATATGCGGCATATCATATCAGTTCCGATTGACAACATATTATCGCTATTGGAATCCATAACTTTAAAAAAAAATTTTTTGACCCACCTTTATATATAGGTACGCAAAAGAGAAGTATGTATCACTGAAAACATATTTTAGTTGGTTGTAACTAAACTCGCGGATTAATTTCGGACTAATGCACGAAAATTGTGGTTTTCATTAAACTTAAAATGTTGAAGTATTTATAAAACTGTTTCGTATAATTATCAAATTTGTTAAGTAATATTAACTAAGGTAAGTCCAATGCACACCGTCAACATACCCTTAAACCAAACTCTTTAGTAAATTTAGCATCAAATTTTGTAAATTTTATTATAGTTAGAGCTGTAACTTCAATCTTTTTTTTTAGCAATTTAAATTTATTAATAACAAATAAGTACATACATAATGAGGAGAGTGATATAATATGTGAGGAGAATGATGAGATTTAAGGAAGCGAAAGAGGTGTGTAAGGACCGCGACTCCTGGCGCTCCGTCCTCTCTGACTACCCCGTTGGGGATACAGCGTGAAGTTATGTTATGTTATGTTAAGTACATACATATCCTAAGGTTAATATTTACAAACTTATAACTACACATTATCTTAAATAATAGACTTAAAGTTGCCGCTTAGAAAGCTGTCATTGCTTAAGGTGCACAACAGACTGACAGCATTACCTCTTTGAATAGCCAAACTGGTTCGTTGGCAGAAGAAGCCGCCAGCTCGGCGGTCTCCTGAAGCTGTTGAAGCGATCAGTTTCTTACATATATCAGAAACCATTCGAGGGGCGTCGGGGTCCCAGGGACCCAAAGTTTCGACTGCAATGGGCGTAAATATGAAACTCTTGAAGTGAGTTGCACACTTACGCCCCTTCAAGTTCTTGGCAGTGCTGGCCGCGGCACCTGCTGACTTGGAAGTCTTCGGTACATCGAAAACAGCAAGTGTATCGACACAATCTTTTTATTTTGTGAATTGAACACTTGCGATATTGTAAAAATAATGAATTCTTTAGTGAGCTTTTTTTTTTTTTTTTAAATGGCACCGTACGTGAGTACATTGCCAACGTCAAGTAAAGCGAGAAAACAATTCAATAGATGATTAACGCATTTGCCAATGTCACGCATTAACACAAACTAATAAACACACACAGAATAACTAGAATCACAAGTAAATTAGTTCTTTCTAATCGTCAAACTCCTCCAGTAAAGTGATAGTAGGCTTTACTGAAGTTATAAAGGACTTCTTGGAAGAGCGTGAAAACTTCAGCTACACATGTTTATTTAGATCTCGTCCATTCTTGTCACTTACACGGAACTTTAAAACACAATATACTATCACTGTTGTACTTTAAAACTCCTAAAAATGTAAAAAATGGAAAATCTAAATAAAATGACAACCTCACTTCTCCCGTTCCCGCCAAAAAGTCAACTTAGTGAGCTTTGGTTGGTTTTACGAAACAACAAATCAACCCTCGAAATTCAACTAAAGTATTTTTTCAGTGATAGTAACAACAAAAATCCTACCAATGAATTGATCAATTTTACAAGCTCCCTCTCTTGTTCTTAAATCAAAAGCCAAACAAACAAAACGCACAAAAATTGATAACACAAAAGTGTAACGAGTGTACTTAAAATATACAATAAATCAATTCGGTGAATATATTCATTTATTACTCGGTAAGATAACAAATGCGAGGAGGGGAAACTCCAATCGGAATCTAAAAATTATGACAGTTTAAAAGTAGGCGCCATTTACATAAAACTACTATATCGGAAGTGATATACTCTCAACGAGTTCCCCATTTATTTGTTCGAAGCGTTACTCAATTGACTCCAACTTAGTGTACATTTTGTGTTTCTGCCATGAATTTCATACATTACACTCGCTAGCAGCTATGGTAAATGAATTTGCATAACATCATTATGCATGACATAAAAGTGCAGGTGAATAGAAATATCAATAGAAATATCTCTTTTTTTATGGCAGAGGGTTCAGACGAGCTAGTCACATCAGTCACCTGATGGAAAGTGATCGCCGTCGCCCATAGATACCTGCAACGTCCATGGAATTACGGGTGCGTTGCCCGTCTTATTAGGGATAGTACGGGGAGGGGGACACCGACTCTCTCACTCACCGAATGAAACACTACAGCAATAAATGCTGCTATTTCTCACCAATATTCTGTGAGGGGGTGCTATTTCATCGGACGAGCCGGCCCAATGCGTGCTGCAATGCAGCATGGCTCTACCACTCTTATTTACAGCTTATTGAGCAGGTTCCACACCTGAGTACAAGTCCCTTTTTTCATTAAGCTAAGAAGAGAATAAAAAAGAGCATCTATTTTTTTTACATCTTCGAGCGATCCGTAAAACGTACAATAATAGATAGTCTGTATTCATTAAATTTATACGAGGATAATTAACCAAATCCTTTAATAGTTTAACTCGACCCTAAATCCTTTATCCAAAGTTAGATTCAGTAATGAACAACCCAGATAAAATTCAAATCCAATTTTACAAACGACTTGCGAATGTCAATTCAGCGTAATATACCTACTTGATGTCTTAAAGCATATAAGATTTGTACATATGTACGTAATCCTTTATATCATATTGTACAAAGCTTTATGTAACAGGAAGAAATATTTCATTTTCTCTTCGCTTCGAATATCTCAGCGGGATTCCCGTATGTGTGAAATGTCTTGAATATGTTTTATATGTAGCGTGAAAATATTCGTGATTTGGGTCCTATGGATTCTTACTGACATAAAATTTAGGTATTTGTACATTAGGAATAATTTAAAACGTTTGTATATAATATCTACCGATTTGTAAATTTCATTGAAATAAGAACCTGTGACTTGAATGTAATACATTAATATGGAAATGTGCAAGCTGCTTATTTTCCTGCACAGGTTTTAAAAATCTGTTTACGGGTAGAGTTCATTATACGGAACTTAATATGTCGACGTCCTAACTTAATGTACTTAGCTAATAACTTAATTACTTAAAAATATGAGGAGCTTAATATATAGACTCTTTATATTAATAAAGGGCCTAGATCATGAGGAATGGCGTGTATTGCAAGAAGTTTACACTCAGCCTTTGATGATAATAGGCTGAAGAAGATGAAGAATAATATATAGACGATGGCTAGCAACTCAGGAGGCCTAGACAAGTGGCTCAATTGTCGTACCGCGACAAATACTTCGTAATCTAGCGTAACGAATTTCAAATTTGTAGTCAAACGTTATTAAATTTCTTGTATGTCATACGAAACCTAGAGTCGTGTGAAAACCGCCGTATAATACGTAACCAAGTGGCACTTTTGACACAGTACAAGTAAACATACAGTTTTCTATCTTAATACAAACGCTCCCAAACGACGTGCTCGAAATCTCGGTATTTCTCGGCATACGACAGTCGGGAGTGCGCCGCGCAGGGGGTGTCAACTTTGTATGGAGCTATTGCAGAATTTATATGAAAACAAAATGAAAGTGACAGAAGATGTAGAAAGAAAGAAGATAGAAAATACCAGGGATATCATTACAAAATATTAAAAATTTATTGATATTATTTATGTACTGATATCGATTATTGATACTGAAATTTCATTTATTTCGTTAATTTATCATAATTATTTGAGTACTACATACAAAAATGACAATAATCAAATATTTTACTTCATTAAATAAAGATATTTATAAATAATTTGAACAAAAATAACACATTTTGCTATCGATAATAATAATCGAATAAACTATTCATTGAATTCAATAATATAGCAATCCCGTTTGATGAAATGTCTAAGACTACAAATCGAAAAATTTTCGTCATAACCGTCGATTTTTTTTCTATTTGTTTTTAGCTTTTCTGTGTTTCGCACGAGCTATTCTCCCCCTGATCACTTGAGGAAACTCGCATCGGTGTGGTTGAGAATTGTGGATCAAAACAGTGACTTTCGAAAGGATTGTTATTATTATATCCACATTTAATTGTAATCAGAACTCGTGATTTAAAATAAAAAAAATTATCACTAATTCTGTTTGTTTTATTAACTTTCTAAGTTGCTATCCGATGAACTAAATAAAAATAAGCGAAAACTTAATAGTTGAAGCATTAACTTTATCAAGTAAAGTTTTCGCTAATTTTTATTTCGTTCAGTCATCTAAGACAATACGCTCATAGTACAATTTAAATCCCCGCCATTTTAGTTTATGGAAGCATTACCAGATGGCGCATAGTGTACACTTTTTTTTATGGAGTTGTAATTCTTCTCCTAGGAGTATATGTGTTCTGTGGCGCCGCGGTTGTCGTTGGACGGTATGAGACGCTCCCGCGCATTTACTGAGTAAATAATAAGGCAATCAAGTTTACGAGCATAATGTTCAGTGTATGGATGTTTGAATATATCTAGTTAATTTATTGCTGATTTTTAATTATACTGCACACAAAATGCATTTTTTTGTCCATTTCCACCATACTAACTCACAAACTTTTGGAACTAGAAATAAAATTCTAGTAGAACTATATAAATAAAATAAATTTGCAATAATATAAAATGAAAAGATAATATGACAATTTAATATAGTGCCTATTATCAAATACGTAACCCAAGCAAAACATTCAGTCCAAGTCAGTAGCGCTATTGCGTGTTTACGTACCAAACGACCGTAGGTAATTATCTCTAGGACACCGCCGAGATAGAATACTGTATGCTTACTTGTACTGTGCTTTTGATGAGCTAACACCAGCCGGCGCGCGCGTCGTTTCAATTGTACGCAGCGTTTGCTGCTTGACTAGAGCCACTCATTTCCATTTTTCCATCTGTAAGCCCGAATACTTATCATTGGAATCTAGGAATAGCACAAAGATGCGATTTGATACTGTAATACTAAAATATCAAATTACATACCCGTGTACGTAATTTGAGGAAACTACTGGTTAATTAGGGTGTGTAATACTTGCGAGTATTTGTAGAAGAACCGCGACCGTTCATGAAACAAAAAGATCGACCATAATGGTTGTAGATCTATATTTTCATATGCAAAAACAAATGTAAGGGGTTCTGGTAAACTTAACAAGACCACAACGCGAAATTAGTTGTGCCATTGCAATAATATCATAATCAGAAGTTAATGAGGAATGGAAACCAAAAAAATTTATGTTCCTACGAACTTCTGACTACTCAGATTTTGTTTCGTAATTATTGTTTGTTATTCACCTGAAACCAGAAATACTGAAAGTTCTGATAACAAACACGCTATGTTTGTCAAGTAGACTCGTCATGCAATGATCTGCTGTTTACACAATTGGCAACAATATTATCAGCAAATCTATCATATACCATATATCTACAACTTTGTGTTAAGAGATGTTATCTGTTCGTATATAAACAATTTTATCCTAATATCTGTCATTTCCGTAAGTTTTCTGAGTAGAATGATGTTTAACTATTTATTTGCAATATTTATTGTGGTTTTAGCATCTGATTCAATCGTAGCAAGTTTTTTAAAAAGTGATGAGGATGATGTAAGTTACAGATACATTTTATAAATTATGAATGACATATACGATATCAATTTGATTTTGCTATTTTAATAAAAATAATAATTCAAAGTGTTCATTGAAGTAAAGCTCGTTGGTTTTTGATGTTTTTGAACATTATTTAATCTAGCATCTGTTTCCTATCTATACTAATTGTGACCAATTGAGTAAAATCAGTAAAAAACTTGGTAATGTATCATTTATAATTTTCAAGCTGATTATTAAGCTTTAGTTACTTGAACATAGTTAATTGAAATTAAGTATTATTTTCGTTAGATTCTTAGACTTAAAACATTGAGCTGCAAATATTTAAATATAAACTAATGACAGGTTTGCTATATTGCTGAGTTTACTGACGATGTTAAGGAATGTGAAAACTTTGATAATAAATTACTGAAAACAGAAAATTTGAATGTTGGAATAGTATCAAGTGAAGATGGTAACGTCTTAGGATTAAATGGAAAAATTACAATACAAGAAGATGGGATTACTGAAGGTTTGAGGGTTAGTACTGAAGAAATCCTTTTCTAATCCACTAGGTTAGATATTGCCTACGACTCCATTCTTTAAAATGTAATAAAAGAACACAGAAAGCTTTACTAAATTACGAATCATTAAAGTATCAATGATAATTTCAATTACGAATTATTATACATCACAAAATAATACTATCGTGCACACGCCAACATCAATGAATGATGAAAGCAAAGAGTGCGTTGTAGAAATGGGTAGATCTGTGTTCGTAGAGCTATATTACTTCCGGCGCTAATGAACGTACATCCAAGTATAAATCGAATACGTATCCTTTGATAATAATAAAGTACTCTATGTTCAAGCCGATATAGTAATATCCTCGGACCTACAATCAAAATGGATGGAGCATTTGCTCTAAGAGCGTGTCCGTTTTTTGTTAACCGATGTTACAATGCTTCTTCTCGTGCTTCGCGTTGGTAAAATAATACTGCGGACTATGGTGGTAGATGGTATATTGGTACTGTGCGGCGTGTTAACGCCACCGCGCTGTCGTTTACATCTCATGTCTTATACTAATTCTTATGGCTATTTATATTGGAGGTGTACGTGACAAGTTCCTTTGACAAGACTTTTACTAGCGTGCGTGACTAGGGAAGAGTCACAGTGCAGCAATACACACAGCTGAACATGACATATTTTTACTTTTTGAATACTAGTAGTCTAAACACTTAAGATGTACGAGTATTTTGTTAATAATAATTATTTCAGTAGCGGGAAAGTAACCAAATATGGCATACCGTTTTGTTTTAAGGCATAAATAAAACAAATATAAACAATCCAAACTTTTAATCGTTATTATAAACAATCATGTATTTGTGTTCTTGTATTAACATATATTATTTATTAATTATAAGTACTGTAATTTCTCAAAAACGAAATCAACATAAAGGTATTAAAATAAAGGAACAGGGTATTCCGAATATGGAACACAACAAAAACTACCAAAAATTTACCGTATCTTCTATGAAAATCTTTAGGAACTTTATTTAAATATAAAAAGGAACTTAAATTATCAGCAATAATTACAAATCCAGGTGTCGAACTCTGCACCAGCACAATCATTATGTGTCCAGAGAAAAAATGCTTAGTTCTGAAGTAACTGAAAAAGTTTTCTCCCAGCAACAAAACAAAAAACAGTCACCGTGGACAAAGCACTCGCTGACTTACACGTCGAAACCTATACGCGCGCAAGGCTTGAAAGAGATAGATTATCACTGCTTATTGCGTCTAGGAGTCTTTGTTTACGAGAAATGTCGGTATTCCAAATTTGGAATAGTATTTCATACATGGTTACTTTCCTCTAACGTATGTGAAATCAGCCAGAAACTGACACGAATTACACCGACAGTGCGAGGTTGCTATACTTACTATAGCTAACTGCTGTACTCGTACTCGAGACAGAAAGAGACGAAAATTCATTTGACAAGGCGATAAGAGCGGCAACTTATTATGACTCCGTTCATTATGTTTTTTGGTCGGAGGTAGTATCTAATATATCATTTGTCTGTGGAGCTCGGGCCTTCAAACACGGTCCCTGGATATACGTTCACTGTATAAACATCGTCGAAAACAAATACTCTGTGGTCGGGAATTACAATAAAGTATACTCTATGATTGGACTAGTACAGATACGCGGTTACTGAAACTTCAATGTAGATCTGTGGAGCTGGATGTACATCCGGACCAGTATCCTTCAAAATGTCACATCTACTTATCACCAGCGCAGTGCTCTGTATTTGTAGAGATATTTACTTAGATACATTTCAACTTTTTCTATCACGACGTTCCTCGATGTGTGACTCAAAATCGCACTAGACTGATTGTTTTATAACAGAACTGTATTTTTTCTGCAGATGTGTTTAAAAGCATATAAGGTGCTTGATATTGGCAAGGAATTCCTTTACGAAATTAGCGACGACGTGTGCTCCAACTTGAACAACGAAGATGCGCCGTGGTATCCTATGCTTAAAGCTTTGAACGTCACACAGTGCCCCATACCTGCGGTAAAGTATATATCACAGTATTATTAGCACCACGACTGTGATATTTAATTTTTAGGATTCCGTAGCGAACATAGAACCTCTATAGTTTCTTCATGTTTGTCGGTTCATATGCGTCCGTATACAGCTAATGTGTTTACCATGTTTGTACCTACTGAGCTAAAATTTGGTACAGAGACCTTTTGGTTTATTACGTGTACAATTTCTTGTTTTATTCAAGTTCAACTTCTGTTTATCTGAAATTGCTGCTGAACCCTAAGTTAATGATGTCCGACACACGTTTAGCCATCTTCCTTAATTATAATTTACATTACACGTTTGCAATCACTTTTTGAGATTCTATAATATCCCAAACGGAAAAAAATGGAGCCCAATGCTCAGAAAACATACGAAGTAAAAACTTAGAAATTATTAATAATACATTTACTAAATTAACGTGCATATTTATTTGTTTCAACACATTGTCAAGTCCAAATAATCATTGTTGGTAGGAACATTTAGGTGTTATGTTGCTATGCTTTGGTTTCACCTATATGTGTTAATAATAATATTTTACTCATGTAATTATCTATTAATACAATAAATTCAGTTATCAGATAATATGTTAGTAATTTAAAAATTGAAGGTGGAGATAATTGCGTACTTTATATCACCTTAAATATATTCCTGGTCCTAATGATATCTAAAATATTTTCCAAAATACGTATGTTAGCGCATGTCATGAATGAAGATTTTATAAATGTATATATATTTTATTACAACTATTATAAATTATTTTACAAAGATATTTTGACATGATTTGAGTGGTAGAAATATAACGAGAAAAGAAATTGATGTAAACGACTGCTGATGTCATTTATTACAGAATGATAAATCTATTTAAAATCCTGAGTCAGACTCACAGGACGATAAATTTTTGCGGGTGATAGAACCTTGTGCGAGGTCTGTCCACTTCGCTGTCAACGTCTTATTCGATAATCCTGCCACCAAACAGCAATGTTTGCATTGCTGTGTTCCGGTGTGTAGGGGTGGTGCAGGTTAAGGTAGCCGGTGAGATTTTTGGCTCGATAGACACAAAATCAGTTCTCAGGGTTTGCTAACGCCTTTACAATTTGAAGTGGTTTCATAGCCTCAATATTTTAAATGTACGGTTTGTTCATTTTCCAGTAGCAGGTATAAAAAAAACTGAATTTATCAGGTATGAATTTCTTGAGTAAAGAATTATTATGGGACGGTTTTATTTATATGGATGGATAGTTTGCACCAGTACCTAGGTAGTATAGTTATACTATTGAAATTACATAGACTATAGTTTAGCAGGTATTGCACATTTTTTTGTTTACGAATTAACCGATACTGTAAGAACTGAAACATTTTTTAGGGTTTAGGGAATTATTTTTCACGTTATGTCTTAGTATATGTACCTATATGCGATACGAGCGAGCATATACGAGCTTGTGTTTTTAATCATTTTACATGAGACTGGTTTGACCAATTCGAATGCTATATACATACATATCTTCACGCTGTATCCCCAACGGAGTAGTCAGCTACATTTTATCATTATTCTCACTTGACAATGACATAGTACTCTGTAAATTACTATATCAATCCTACTATAGAGACATTAGAACATAATATTCTAAATTTAAAAAAATAAAACAATGAATGTACATACATATGTTAATGAATAGAATGCGATTCATTCGTATTTTATTTTTAAAAAGTTTATTCTCTTTATACATTTTTTAACCTGTCTATAAATCGGCGAACGGGCATTGTCAATACGTAAAAATATTTATTTATATTTATTTATATTGAGAAGAATATTTACAGTTAAGTTTTTCGTTGGAACTCTTTGACGTATGTTTTTTTTTCAGAAAACCTACATTATAGAAGATTTAACAATATCCTTAGAATACGCAAAAGATATAATGAGACATGAATTCTGTGGAGAGTATGAAATTCATATGTCATTTTGCAATGATAAGCTGCAAGAAAAATCTTGTCACATAATGCAGGTTTCCTTAACTGAAGTTAAATGTTAAAATAAATGTATGTAGCTTATTTTGAGTATTTTATTTCTTTTACTTATGTGTTCTGTGTATGTGTAAAAACCTTTGAATAAAAACGGTTAGAAACCGATTAAGCGCACGTAACTGAAAACTTTTAGAAATGTACTCAAGTAATCAGAAATGGCGTCGTTTGGGCAAACACCTGTCAGTCGCATTTCTCGTAAATAACTTAGAAAAAAAACGGTCTGCACCAAGAAATATGAAGTAATATTCATGACGTATGTTAGCTATTTAGATTTTCGCAAGGTAACACCTGAGTCTATTTATACAATATGATAGCTATTGTTAATATTCATGATTAAATATTACAATATTAACATTAATAGATAGCAAAATTCATGTCGTTTGTAAGAGTTTGACAGTTGACATTTTTGAACGACAATTAAAAAAAAGGGGCAGTCGAGAATTACACGAGCTAGCGAAAGCACGTCTTTTCATGTCTCTACATATTCAGGGTTAATTGAAAAATACTAATAACCTCTTAGACATTAACCCCAATAACTTTTCTTCTACGACTTTTAATAATTCATAACTTTTTCTTCATACAAAAATAAGAAAAAGTTAAATGTTTCTGAAAATTGCACTTACTTTACCCGGTTGCTAAATCGACGAACAGACAACGGTGAGCAGTGGCGGCGGTGCGGTGTCGCGGGCGGTGCGATTGCACTTTACAATTAGAAATACGTATTTCTTTTTTTTTACAGAGTAATTACTTTTCAGACAGTACAAGAAAACTTAAAAAATTGTTTTTGAAAAAAGTCTTATTTAAAAGTTGTTAAGTACGATGACAGGGATTTCGCATGAAGGAAGTTATTAGTGATTTTCAAATAACCCTGTATAACCTATCCTTCGTTTCCACCCACGTCGATATCCTCAAATCTCACAGCATTGCTTACCAAGAAGCGAGTTAGTAGCCAAACGTAGATCTATTTCTGATAAAAAAAGAATTATATAGGCTTATTTAACGTTTACAACTAAAATTTACCAAAAAGAATATATATAAAAAAAATCTTACGTATTTTTCATAAGATTTTTAGAAATCAATTATAGTACAGTTTTATAAATGTCGTACAGAATCCTGTGTGTACGAATTGACTTAGCATTTGGCCGCTTTTTAGTTATATTTCACTGAAATTCAAAGTTTATGGCATAATGTTTAATTTGACTTATATATTTAATTTAAAATTTAAAGTTTACTAATCATTGTACGTTTGCTTGATTTCCATAAAAACCATTTAAGTAAGTATAATATAATCTAAAACAATATTTAAAAACATAGTTAATTAGGTACCTATATATGTCATTATATTAATACGTGAAGTGAAAGCTTCGGCTTTTTAAGAACATTGCGCGCAAGGGCGAACATAGGACGTGGCATAGTTTAAGTTTTTATGGAGGAGTGCAGAAAGCTAAAATTACGTTCATACTGCATATTAATACGTTAAGGTAATGAATTGGAAATTTGATGGCAGGGATCTCAATTTTTCTAAATAATGATTAAACGTATGAAAACGATATTTAATAACCTGATTCTTCATTTCGTTGCCTTCATTTTGCCAGTCGCATTACATGTGTTTGCGTCTTTAACAACATCCATTAATTAGTTAATTGTTTGTATGTTATTTTTAAGGGTTTCTTTAAACTATGGCTGTTTGGCAACATAACAAAACAACATGATTGGTTTACTTTTGTAACAGAAAAAAAAATACCGAAGAATCCTCTTTTAAAACAGAGATTTCCATTTTTGGAACTAACGGAACCGATTTATGCCACTAAATTTTTAGCGTAGATTAATCTAAACACATTCTTTAAAATGACAGTTGGATTTTTAAAATTAATTATAGTTTTTAATATAAACGAAAATAAATATTTTTTCGTATTTTTCGTAAGCTAGCGCGCGCACGTTTGTATGGTGCACAAGGTCTATTTTGGATTAAATTATTGTTAATCACTGCGTCACCTTAAATAGATTGTCAATGTCAAACTCATAATAGTTTGTGATGATATATTTTATGTAACCTCCTTCTTGGATCAAACAGTCGCACAGAGTAGAGATTGTCCTCACAGAGTTTAATATTATAAATTTATATTTACGGTCGAATTTCGACCACCGGGCGACCACTAGTATATAATATAAACACTTATAATTGCTTACTGCTATTGAAGAATGTTTAGACGACATAATAGGATTAAATACATACATACATATAGGGTGTCCCAAGCTATAAGGGAAAATTTTTTTTTTGCAAAATTGTATATTCCCTCTTAATTTTTTCTATTTAATATTAATAACATAAATAGAAAATATTATTGCAATAGGATAACGATAACCCGTGCTGACTTGAGGTTAAACTTTAAGTCAATTAATTAGTTGTATAGGGATTACTGTGGAATTATTTAAGATTTTATGTTTCTTTGGTGAAATAAGACAACTATATTTAAAAGGTATTTAATATTATTTTACATAAAACTAATATTACTGAGGATATTTTTTTTTCAAAGTTTGCTTCTACAGTTTGGACATAGCTGCTTGTATCCGGACGGAGAAGTATGCAACTTAACAAACATTGTTACTGTTGCTCCTCAACTGTAATCAAACAAACCATGGAAGTCCTGCATCAACTTGACCGCTCTTTCAGCTGTATCGATCGTTCACTACTCTAAGCATTGAGACTGTCTTCTTAGCTTGGAGAAACAAAGCATTCTTCGCCCATGTAGAAAAAACATCATCAGAAAACTATCATCAATTTTCAAACAAGAGAACAATATCTCGCTTTCGATTCATATAAAACCATTAATATTCTTCTCTGAAACACCAATATATGAAACATAAATAATCGTTTATTAATTAGACTGCTGCTAAATAGAATTGGGCACACACGACACTAACAAATCCTACATACCATACAATGAACCACAAAGTTTTCCCTTCTATTGAAAGTATCGTTTTTCACGGGCGAGAAATTTTCTTTAGCTAAATTTCCTACTAGTTATACTTTTGTCTCAAGGTCTACGTCAATTATTAAATAGCGATAAAGCTGCTGCTACTTCATCAGACAAATGCCATAAATGTTGATTAAACTTCTACAGAGATGCTTTCGAAATAATTTTGTCTATTTTTTCGTAAGCTTCCAATGACTTCAAGAGCACAAATCCTTGTACGGTATTTTAACTGCTAATATGCATTGAAGACACGGTTTGACGTAGATTATCACAATAAATAAAGATACGTTTAACAGTGCTACCTTGGTGTTGTTAGTCTCGTCTGTGAATTGAGTAATGATATTATAGAGAATAAATTGCTCTAGCCATCCATTGAGCTTGGTGCATGGCACCCGGAGGTCTGATTTTAAATTTTCTGTCTGTATCTCCATCTAAAAATATTACAGAAAGCTCTATTAGCTCTCAATAGTCATCTCTGGTAATTACGTTGGTTTGTTCAGCGCGATAAATTCATTCAATTTTTCAATCTCAGAAGTGGTTAGGCACGATTCTATCTTCTATCTTTAGAATTCTATTTTAAGGGGATCGATTTTTTCCAATGATTTCCGAACTCTAAGAGTGGAATAATAGGGTTTATGGTCACTTGTTTTATTTTTTCTTCGGATAAGCTTTCCAACACCGGTTTATACACGTGATGGCGGCAAGCATAAGTAAGCATTTCTCTATCAAGCTTTCGCTCAAGGAGCACACAGATTCCATTCCAGTCTAATATTGCTTTTCAAACAGTTTGTGCCTGTTCTTTGCCCGTAGATATATGTATAGAGATTAGCACTTTCTTTCACAATTAAATTCACTTTACGAATATTACAAAACAATACTGCGAGAACTTGTCTATTCGAAGGAAGTTTCGAAGCCGTCGCTTGATATTTGGCATCGCCTATTATGTGTAATATATGACCTTGAACTACGTGATTTTACCGACATGTTTACTAATCAAAAAATACGTATATAACTGATAAAACAATAGGAAATTATAAACTCATTAAGACGTAGACGTGCGCGCTCAAGTAATCAAGTACTGACAACTTCAGATGGAAGTCGGCACGGGTCGCAGTTGTTTAAATTACACGAAACTTTTATTACATTTGTTTTAACATAAAACAAATAAAATTAGAGGATATACGTCAAAAAAAAAACAACTTTAATATTTTTGGGACACCCTGACATACATGTATTCCTAACAGGGTAGGAGTTGGGGACGATGACGCTCTAGGATTACGCTGTTTATTAATTCGGACAGCATACTGTTATTTTATTGCTAGCTGCAACACTCCTTTATTTAATACAAGTAATTTTATTTACTTACAATGCTATATAAATATGGTATAAGCTTTTAGTGGCGACTACCTCCCTAAAGTAGAAAGCATTCACTCAAAAAGTCCAAGATTTTCCGCGTTGTTGTCCGAACGAATTAGAGAGCGAACTATTTACTAAATTGAGAAAACGTGTCCGCTACCGATACTTGAAATTGACGAAAAGGGGAATCAAAAGGATCCTTCTGAACAAGTTTCTTATAAACTCTTTGGGTGCGTCATTTGTGACTGGGTTTAATATAAATATATCTACTTACTTTTTTATTTCATTATTTCACTACATTTTGTCAAAATGTTTTACCTGTATATCACTTGATTATTCACATACACTTGTTGACCTGTGGGCTCACTGCCATCTCTTATAGCATTATTATTTTAATGTTACTTGACTTTGAGTGCTCTAAATTCAGACAATAGGTTAGAGATTAGTTTTACCATTCGACATTCATCAGTAGGCGAAAGAAATACGTAAGAACCGCGATGGTTAGCCGTCCAACCTGCCTTAACTACCCCGTAAGTCAAGTCATGTAACATTAAAATAATAATTCTAAGGGATGGTAGTAAGCCCTCTGAACTTAAAAAATATATTCTTACCTAAGTGTTCTTTTTATTTATATCTAATTATTATTTGTGTTTGTTTATTCCTATTTATTTAGTTATGTGTATAGGCATCAACGCGCAGTCCAAACCAATGGACTACAAAATTTGAAATTTTGTGCAGAGAATCCTTAACAAAAGTAAACAATCATTAAGTTGAAGGAATTTTGAAATTAAAAAATTAGCGTGAAAAAAATTAAAAATGCTAAATTACAAATTCCAACAAAAAAATTTGTGTAAAGAATCTATTAGACTAATTTTTAAATGCGTAATAAGCCGATTGTAACAAATTAACCGCTATGGGTTAAAAAGAAATAACAAATTAAGTGCAAAAAAATTAAAACCTATGTGGACGCAGTCGCAAGCAAGTAAAGTAAGCAGGCACGCTGTTACGCAGGCAAGGCAAGTAGATATGTATATTAAAAACTGGACAAGTGCGAGTTCCTACGATAACGATATTTATAAAATGGTAACTTACTAAAAGACACAACGTTATATTTCTCGTAAACTTATTAGACTTTACATTCCTTATATTGTATAGACTCACTTTGCGAAAGTAATTTGCGGAAATCCATGTCTTGTGATGAATACACCTAGTTTTTAGCTATTTTCTGCCTAAAACCTCAAAATTATCGCGCGTTTCACTTCACTCGCATCGTGAGGATATTCCAGAGTTCAGACTCAACTAACTAGCACTTTGTCATGCGTTTTGCTTCGATGTACTTCGATATTCGATACGCTTCGATTCAGTGATTCCTTGATTTTTTTTTAATGTAGGTCCATTATTATCGGAGAAACAAAAGGTGAAATGGTCCATTTGAATTCCAGTACCAAATTAAAATCCTAATTTAATAAGACATATTACTGTACCAAATTTTAAATTTTTACGACACAGTTTTTCTCCAGGGCTCCGTTTATTGTTTTTACTTAGATACTTATAAAGTTTAAAAAATAAATGACCGAATGATCGATTGACCTATCATTGTTGAATATCGGTTGTTGTTACAACTTACATGTACATATATACAAGGTAATACCTAACAAAAAGGTCGTCTAAAGACACCAAAAGCCGCACATACATCAAAAAAATGTGATAACTAGTATGAGGGAGGCGTTGGAGTGCACTCGAGTTCTTTCAATAATACACCGTCCCAAAGCTTGCAATAAAGTCGTCGAGAACTGCTAACGACGAGTTTTCGGATACTAGAGAACTTCAAACAGACAGTAAACACGATGTCGTGAAGATAATAACGTGTGTGGAGAGTAACGTTTGCAGAAGATGCGTTTAAAATACGTAGGCACCTTTTTCTCTTATTTACACCGGTTCAGTGGTTCAAAGATGAACAATATTTTAGAGCAACAGTTTTTCATTAGTATTTAAAGAAATGTTAGAAGCGACGCTTGGCGCTCCATCTGCTCTGAATACCCCATTAGGGATACAGCCTGAAGATATGTATGTATGTATTCAAAGAAATTAAAAATGTGCTTAATAATAAAAAACTTCGTGTAAAAAATCTGTTATAAAAATAAAGTTAAATAAAATATTAGCTGACAGAAATATCCACAGGACTCACCTTGTACTCACTACGGACTCACTAGTACCTCAGCGAAAGTGTGCGAGGAGTCTGATGAGATTTGAGGACGTAAAAGAGTAGGTATAGGTATACAAGGACCGCAGCGCTCCGCGCACTGTTCTATTTGCCTACCCTATTTAGGCGTATAGTGTGAAAATATGTAAGAAATGAAATGTATATGTATAGTTTTCTGTTGAAATTCTGTAGTAAGAAAAATTCGAGATTAACAATAATAGTATTACAGATTTACCAATTAATAAAATATACCAATTAATTGGTCTTAAATTAGATAAATATATTACAATAAAATACTCAAGACCATCTAGTCTAGACCAATCACACCAATTGTGTTACCTCAAACGAAGCACTAAGCCCGTAATGAATACCCATTGGATACCACACAACATGAGGAAACAAGGTGAGTTCTACCATTAACGCCTAGATTTCAAGTTAATTTGGAAAAATCTATTTTCTAAATTAACTCGATGGACAATCTAACCTGAGACGCCAACTTGGAAAGCAATAATCCTACCGAGCAAACGGCAACGACCCATTCGAGGAACCGACACTAGGCTCGTATTTTGAGTGTCATTCGATAAACTCTTTATACCTCAAACACAATTCAGAAAAGCTTATTTCTTAAACTGATTTGGAACCTATGTAATTTCCATTGGCTTTGAGTATCGATTTGACATTTTAGACACGTTAGTCAATCAAATATATTTTTACAATGAGAAGATCAAAATCAATGAACTTTTAAGTCCATTTCCATTCAATCTGTAATCCCTGCTTGAATATTAGTAAGGACCAATCAAAAATTCTGAATACTGAGTTGATAATATTAATGATAAAGATTAAACATTGGCTTTGACTCTTGTCTTGCAGGCATTAACTACATCACCAAGGGACTAATCAAGAATATTAAACGAATAATATCGAGCCAATAGTCCGATTTAAATTAAAATTTTGATAGATACGATAAAATAATTGTATTGGACTGTATTGATAGGTCTTGACTATTGTTTACTTTGTAACAATTTTCTTAACACTTTGTAAATAATACTTTTCGAATAAATAAAACTGAATGTTTATTGAAATAAATCTGAATTTATTGATAATATTATAATCAGCGTCAAGAAAAAATAAGATGGGTTTCGTAACTGAGAGATTATAATACAATCAATTTAAAAAATAAGGTAACGAAAATATTACGAGCGAGCCCGAAAGGCGCGACGGTCTTTGCCGAAAATCTTGATGGTACGAATATGTCCGAAGTATTCCGAAGACGTCCGAACAATAATTGTTCGAACTCTAACGGTTTGTTGGATATTGTAATAATTATAGTTATATTTGTATAAAATGTAGGTATGTTATGCAGGGGTATAATTATCAGAAAACTAATTTGGGCGAACAATAAAACTCCCATTCTGTTCCCTCTATTTCATTTTGTAGGCGGAATACGGAACCCCATACGACACAGACATTTACGAAAAAAGTTAATGGTGCTTAAAGCTTGGACGCTGTCCTGTAATTACAAATTAAAAAGTTCGTCCGGCGGTCCCCGGTTTTTTCTCATTTATTTGGATGTGAAGAAGATAATATTACATTCCAAAATGTCTACAAATTTACAGAATTCAGCTCTTCCATTTCTATACGTAGAGTTGTTTTTCGTTTAACTAACAACTCAATTACTTTTAACGCTATGTCCTCATACGGGATATGTGTATACATTTATATCAGTTTCTATTTACAGAAGCGACAGAAAATTAACTTTTACGATGCTTTGAAACTGGTGCTTTTTGAAATTTAAAAGATTGGTTTATTTTATTCAGTAAGATTCTGTTTCAAGATAAAATTGTTGTATAACTTAGTACATCGTCATTGGAAGGTAAAAGTACTAAAGCGTTACTTTGAAGGATATTTATAATACACAGGAGTATGTTAGTACGTGTATATTTATCATTGGATTCTTCTGTTTATATTATTCCGTACCCAAATGGAAACAGACTGAATGGAAAAGGACTATAGTATCGTCATGTCTGTTCGTGTGTACATATGTATGTTTCTGTTGATTTAATCTGCCATCTCTAGACTTACTGAACATGGTTAGACCAGAAATGTGGACTTGTAACTCAAAAACAGAAAGGAAAAAAATGGGTACATATTTTAAACTCATTTCTTAATTTATTTTTTAAACTCCTACTTCGTTCGAATATGTAACTCAATGATTGCATGTCCGAAAAGCTCATAGTCGGTATTTTAAAATCACACATAGCTTTTATGTTTTATACTAAATCTAATACGCGCTCATCAACTGAATGGGTGAATTAGAGATGCTCACATCGAGAATCAATGTACTTCGGAAATCTCGTTTAATTATTGACCCAGCTACCGCTAAATATTGGTATCGTTGAGCTCAAAAAGAAAAAAAATATGGTATTTTTCACTTTTCTCTGACAAGATGCTAAAAAATAAGCAGCTGGTAAATATTTTTCTAAAAATTTTAACTCAAATCAGACATACTAAAAACTTTAGACTGCGTGACGTGTATGAAACAAGTAGAACAACTAAAATATGCCGATCCTTCTGTGATTATGATATTTAAATGAGAACTGAGTGTGTAAGAAAATAGTCAATATTTTTCTAAAAATTGCAACTCGTAATCATACATACTAAAAATATAGACTTCGTATCGTATACAAAAAAAGTGAAATAACCAAAATATGCCGATCCATCTGTATATATGATATTTATATGATATTATACGTATATATGATATTTGTATGAGAATTGAATTTAAATCTGTGTCGTATTTAGAGGCGGGTTAGTTTATTTTGGTTACTGTACTTTTTAAGTACAATATGCGGAGTTCATCCTTATATGTCTATGTTCGATAATATAAAACTGCAATTACCCTTGCAGATTCGTCCGCATACGTATTACAACTATACATATAAAAATATTTTTCTACACTTAGCTATAAAATATGTGACACATAAAAATCTGAATTACAATACGTAATAAAAAGAATTATTGTGAGAATAAGTCACATAGTCTGCGGAGGGCGCACAGATTATTGTTACAATATTATTTTGTTGCTTTACGACGGGAAAATAATAAGCGTTGTGGCTTTTATGGCTCCACAATAAACATGGCATTAACGTGGGGTTTCTCTTGTTCTATGCGCTCCTGATATGTCATGATTAATTTTGAAGAAAGCTTTACTTTTGTCGTGAAATGAGATTTTGTTAATAATAACAATGTTTCAAATAAAGGGCAGAGAAAATGAAGGGTGATATCAAAGTTATAGGTTATCTAAGTGGTCATATTCAATAGGAACAGTTGTTGACAGTTTTTTAAAGGTGGACAAATCATTTAAAGGAATAATATAATTATTTTAATAATAGCAATCTCCACACACCCATTATGGGATCTCAAATGTCTAACAAAAGGGACACTATCTTTCATGTCAAATACTACGATTTGAATTCGGATCTCTGCTTAGATATCGCCGTATCATGTTCAGGAGTAATAAAAATAAAATAAATGTACGTTGAAGATGAAGAAAAAAAATTTTCAATATTGAAGAAAAATAAATGAACAATGACATTATGTACATCAAAAAATATAAGTATTCATTTACAAAACAAAAAGTTTACATACGATTTAACAAAAAGTTTACTTACAATTTCAACATGCTATTAACTTTCGGTTAAACAATGAAGCATTTTAAATACTATTAGTAATTAATATACATATATCTAATACAAATATGATACTACAAATATTATATTGTATAATACAAATATGATATTATGAGATACTCCGTGAAATAAAATTGTAAAAGAAAGAATTACAATTTATTGTTTTACTGTCTAATCACTCAATATATATTTGCTTCAGAGTGAGTAGAGTATTAAAACTCAAAAAATTACACCGTGACATTACTTCTAGCAGTAAGCGGGTTTACGCATGTCAGCAGCCAACTGGTTAAAATAGCCGTTTAATTGCATGGCTCGCCCTTTTAATGAACAACGCCATTCGAACACACGCTTTGTTTTATAATTGAATCATTAAGGCGTTTAATACGTTCAACATCACGGCTGACTTAAAAACCGCCGTAATATTGAATTTGTATGTTTCTCCGCCACTGCAGCGCTAGTTTCGTATTGTTTACTCCTCAACCTGGCCTCAACAGCCAGTGTTTTTCGATCGTTGAGGGTTGTTTTGTCGTGAAAAAAATAATCTAAGTTCCCGGTGATATTTAAAAGTCACAAATAATGGAGTTACCTACGAGCGATTGTAGTGAATTAAAATTTAAACAAAGTTCTTATAGGGCGGACTCTGTTCTGGTGCTTCGCTGGCCGCTGCCGCGGCACGTTCGCTTCGCTCGCTAGGCTCGCGCACTGTGGTAAACATACTAACCGAACCTACCCGAAATAATTTTTTAATATTTTTATGTTTCTAAAATAATATTTTTCATGTGAAATATCTTATACGGCGGGTCAGACCGGCAGTTGGCGTGGCGATGTGGCGACATGTCGCTACGCTCTTGTACTGACCTCGTATACTTATAGCGTATGCAGTGTTGTTATTCGAAACACGTTGTCTGTATTTTTTACGTAAAAAATAGTTTATTTCTTTAAAAAATCTGAATTTTTAGTTTTTGATTATGCCATATTTATTTCCTTTGATAAACCATCCTTTTAAGCGTATATATAGCGCGAAATAGTTTCGATGTTTTGCATATGAACGTAGAAAATATTAAATATACAAATATCTAAACTGTAATATTTACAAACATCGAACCAAGTTTTATCTTAGTTTACTAGACTTCTTTAATTAATTAAACAATTATAATAACAACAAACGAAACAAAAACAATTATAATTAAGCAATTAATTAAACAAGTTTAAATAACTTGGTATGATATTACAGCTACTTTTTGTAGGTAGAAAGTAGATACTCACTACTATTACCAAAATATTTACTTCTACAGTTATTGGAGTTATTACCTGAAAGAAAATGGAACCGATACGACATACATTTGAAAATCATATTTTATATTAGTCAACACAAATTGAGGAAAACTGAATACCTGTACTCAGCAATTCCCCTATTTGCCTCCATTATTACAGGATCTAAAACTTTTGAAATTTCAAGTAATATGAAGTCTCGTTTGAAGGTTGTATGAAAAATATAATAAGAGTTCTGGATTTCTAGAAATTAATTTTACAAACTTATCATTTTCAAAAGCAATCGCAAACCCAAGACGAAAGTGTGTGAGGTGAACGATGAGATTGGTGGAGGCAAAAAATGAAAGTAAGGACTGCGACACTTGACGCTCCATCCTCTCTGACTACTCCATTAGGGATGCAGCGAGAGGATATGTCTATACGTATGTATGTATCATGTAGGTATCGTACGGAACTCTTTAAGCTTAACTCTAACTCTCATTTAACTAAACGTTCAGTGCTAATACTACTGTGGCAAAACGAATGCCATATTGCCATAACTAACGTTAAAACGAAAAGTTCAAGCGTTTATTGCCGTAATTCCGCTGCAGTCATGATATCAACTAACAAAGGGAGAGCCGCTGGGAAGATCAATGGTGGCCGTGGGATATGTCCCACAGCCGGTGTATTTACGGCTTACTGCACTGTAAATTTGCCGATATCGCGTCGCCTACAGCGCACTGCACTGCTCTACATGAGCTCACTGAACACATAATATTACTTTTGTACTGGAAAAAGGGAGATTAAAAATGTGTAGGAACAATTTAAAAATTAAATGTTTAATATTTCTGGTCAGTATTCCGTACCCGAAGGGTGCCAATGGGACCTCATTACTAAATCTATACGCCATTTGTCCGTACTGTCTGACCTCTTTTTTTAAATGGCTGTATGTTTTCAACTATAATAGGCAGACTGCACAATTTTCTCAGAATATATATTATGATGGCGAATATCTAAACAAAAAACCAAAAAAGATAAAAAACAAATAATTTTACTTACTGTGTACTTGCTGTATCGTAAAAACAAGAGTTTAACTTGGTGTGATGAACATTGCAAAAATGATGAGTATTGAAGACATATTTACCAGAAATGCTGTATGTCAAACATTTTCTCTAATATATAAAAAGTTCCTGCGGTTATCACATAATAAAAGCTCTATGACAAACGGCCTGCGGTTAGCATGAATATTGCAAAACAAACATTCCATTCGGCCGAGGTTTTTTTGAATGGCATTTTGGCTACAGTATTTTGTAATAAAACACATTAACGAGACCGAAAATCAACCATGTTTGTCCAGAAGCACCTATTATAATTACACATTTGTAATGATCTGAAAACATTTATATCTGAGTTTCTTGTCAGTTCTTCTCTTCTTCACCATCTGCGAGTCCAAATTCTTAAGGCCGGATGAATATCAAGAGGTAATTTAGATACGCCTTAATGTTCTGTCCATAAATATATGAAAAAATGTTGTGAATCTGTATACATAGTATACATAGTATACATAGTATCTGTATACATAGTATAGTGCCTGTATACAGGCATAGTACGTATGTAGGACCAATATAGATATATAAATAGAGTTACGCCTCTGTCCAATCAATATACATACATGTAATATTTAAGCACCTATTAAAAAAATGTTCGTAATATCAACTGGAAATAATGCGATATATAAATGAAGTTATGTTTTTAACAAAAGTATAACAGAATTTACTGAGAATTTCCATATGAAATCATAATAAAGTCCACAATTTATCTCACCGAAAAGTATCTGGACACAAAAAGAATTTGCATACAATTCTGGACTGACTGCGCATTGTTAAGATTGCAGCTCTATGTTTCACTAATTGTGAATAAGACTAGTCCCAGCGTTCCCCTTTGTTAACTAAATTAATTTAATTGCAAGGAAATATTTAAGAAGAACTTGTGGAAGATTCTCGAGCGTGCAATTGGCAGCCAAACCTTACAACTCGCCCTTGTCTAGACTATAGCTAGTTGAGACGCTTGTTGAGTACGCTTTGAACAGTTTCTTGCATAATTAGAAACTTTCTGTTTAATACACTGAAAATCGATACCAACAATCGTGATTAAATTGTAACAGTCAACTATCCGCGCTATTTTTAGCATTCGGGAGAGAATGCTAATAACTGTTACACAAATACCTTATATAAAGGCCTCTTTCATATGTCTTCAAAGCTCATGGAGTTGTACAGTCTTTATCCAGCGCTTCCCTGCAAATTTGACTAAATTATCCAACTTGATAGTCCAACTTATGGTGGCCGTCCTACACTAAGCCTTCCGATTCGTTGTCACCATTAGACAGTCCAACTTGTGGGAGCCGCCCTACAATACTTCTTCTGGTTTGTCGTCCCCATGAGAGAACCCTATTTCCCCAATGGTTATCGGTTCTTCGTGCTTTGCGAGCCAGGAAATGTCGAGGTCAAGGCCAACAGAAGCCAGAACCAGAGATCACGTCTCACAGCTACAAATTATCACTAAAAAACAGTATGCAACATAAACATAACAAATAGTGAGCTTTTAGAATAATAAGGATTGTTTTTACCAGTGAGGTGCAGACATTTTCAATAGGGTTGTCAAAAAGAAAACTCTTAAAATATGTATGTAATAAATAATGTTAATGTGATTTAATTGACATTATTTATTCGCTGGAGCTACTTTGAAAAATATTTCAATGGTAGCCAAATTGCAACTTGCTATCTTATAAAGCAACAACAACAAAGAGAAGTCAATTAAAGTTAACACATACCTATATTACCTTCACTCATTAATTAAATGTAATTTTGTTCAAAATTGAATCCCGGTAAGCGGCATCTGTTGTTTTTACACGTATCTATTCAAAATTCCATAAGTAAGGAATAGAACGTCACTATAAAACGTTCAGAGGGCGCTAAAATAAGAAGTGTAATAAGAAATAAGATCAAAAAGTTATAACATTTAACGAATATGTTAATATCATATTTTTTATGAAGTTAATATGTTTTTTTCTAATCTATAATTAATAAGATTATAACTGTTGATAATTTATTTTTCCGATGCTGTTATTGACTAGAGACTCAGTCTCTTTATTAACTTGTGTGCGTGTTTTGAGCTAAGTAAACATTCACAATCACTACAGATGCATCCATGTAATTATAAGAAACACAGCGTTAGAAAAGCATTAAATGTGTGTAAATCGAGCCTCAATTTGAATTTGTCTTTCGAGCGAACGGTGGCCGTTACGCGCGGTAAAGATTAGGCGAGCGCGGAAATTTTGAAACCATATTTTTGTTTGCGATATTTTTTTTACTTTATTTAATTAGCAAATGTCAAGGTAGACAGTGTCTATTTGTATCTATGGAATGCACGTCACTGGTTTTTATAGATCCTACCGCTGCTTTAAGGCCTCTATTCAGGTATGAGGTAAAGGACGGCCGTATTTACTATGTAGGCTCAGTGCGAATTGATAGTAGTGATTTTTTGGATGCTGGAGTAGATGAGAACCACCCCCAGCCCTGTAGTCTCGAGCAGAGAATCAGACTGCAATGTTTATATATTATATTTTATATATTAATAATGTGTTTTTAATACTGTGCGAAATAAAAACAAAATTGCGTTGCTCTGAAAAGAGAATATTTTGAATTTTTTATTAGACATTAAATATTGCTTAACCAATACATTATTTCTAAAAAGTAATAACATAGGTATTGGTATCTTACCTGTAAAGAGAAACAACATTTAAAGCTACTATTTCACATTTTCCTTTTAATCCACTATGATATTTTAAATTTATTGCGTACGACAGTCTTACAATGAAACATAACCTCTCTCTTCGACCCACAGAATACTCCTTCATACTTTCAAGTTACTTCGACAGAGCTGTTATGTCAATGCGCAGCAAGTTTAAATTAAATGAAGGGCGAGGAACTTCTTTTACATATATATATATATATCGCTATCGCTAGGAGCTATCGTCATTTCATATATTTTCAGGTATAAAATATTATCTAGTATTTAATATGACGAGAGGTTGGACATTGTAATAACTAATATTGAGTTAGATTCATTTCCGAACAGAAACGTCACCCCGCCCTGAAGTTTTAAATAATATGATGGATCATAATGTAATTGCTATTGCTAATTCTTATTCAAATTTAAAATTAATAAGGTGTGTATATTGACGACCTCGAAGGCGCTGTGTTGCATTCACGCGCGGAAGGTTCCGGGTTCGATTCCGGTCGGGTTAATTTAGGAAACGAACTTTTCAAGATTTTGGTTCTCATAGCACAGGTAATGGACCTAGTTTGAGACCAGATGATTGGTGTATATTGTCTGCTCATTTATTTATTTATTATTTATTTGTTTATTTAATTTCTCAAAGTATTAAAAAAAAATAGAAGCTACTTCATGAATTAAAAAATTTTACTTGTCAAGTTACTTAAAATTGAGTACTGTCAGGTAAGCAGGTTTTTTGCTCACAAGTTTATCTTTCAGTGCATTTGACATCTCAATATTCTTAACTGCATTTAAATTATTAGAAGAAAATAAAATAAGATTTAAATTCAAAGTTGATGCATGTAGTTGACTACAAAAGATTTCTTCTAATATCAATATTTTAATTAGATTCGAATTTGGATAAAACAATTGCAGAATACAGAAAAGGTCGTTGCTAAATCTGAAATAAAATCTGAATCACGAAGGATCATTGAACTATAACAAAGTAAAGTTTGGTCACAAACAAAGAGGCGCGCTTGATTAGGCATTGTTGGCTGTCTGCTTATCTGATCTGATACACCTGGACAAATTCAGACGGTCCCGACCAGATGCAGTGAACTTTTACTACCAACACAAGACTCGAATACAAATTGTTCTAGCGAAATCGTAAAATGCAAACAGTGTACCTACACATTTGTAGAACATAAATAAATATTACTTTGACTGTCAACAGTGTTGCAAGTTTTGTGATGGATACCTTTGTTATACCAACGCATTTGTAAATTAACACTGTCTACTTACTTTAAAAGAAGATACGAAAGAAAGATGTAAGCAAAGAGTTATTTCGATAGAAACTGACAAAAAAGTCATTGTACTCTACTTATCATTCCTTACATTTGTATGCGCGTTTTGTCATGTTAAGATCGCTATTTACCTAACTACGTAACATAAAAAGCAAGATAAAGTTTATTCAATGCGTCACCGGAGTGAAAGGTCTACTTACCCATCTTTTTATAATTCATTGTCTCCAACTTCGGTAATGATTATATTTGTTTAAATACCTTTTTATTTTTTCATGCGGCATTTTTCTTATATGAATATTTTTTTATAATTAATTTACTGAACTTTACTGCCAGTACCATAGATTATTAAATAACCAGTATCTTTTAAATCACACAATACCCATTCAAGTTAAATTCATTAAAGTTAAAGTCAAAGTCAAATCAATTTATTCATGTAAACCCAATTACAAGGTATTTTTGAACATCAAATCTACTTTAGTTCGGTTCAATGAGAAGACCTGGACACTGAAGAACCGACCAGAAACTCAGTTAGGTATCATTTTTTCAACATCATTTTACGTAAGGTTCATTAAAATACAATATTCAGAGAGCCAGTGCATGTATGTGTAGAGAAGATCATTTCCAGACTATTGTTATATCTTCAACGAAATCGTTTATTTCATAGTGTGATTTTTATACTATATATATTATAGATGTTTATTTCATAGTCTAATCAATGTACGTTTTATAACTAATCTAAATCAATTTTCTGCTAATCGAGTGATTTTTTGAGGAACTTTATTATAAAAATGAATGCAGTTACCCAAAAATGAAACATTTGACTTATGTCATTTAAATTTTGGAATAAATCATTTATCACGACCTCGGGTTTCCATACCACCAACATCGCTTTTCTTTATAAACAGATCTATATTTTTCCTCGTATATATAATAATTTAAAAAATGTATAAGGACGGCAAGGTCAATACATCAATGTCTTCAAAACGTCCTCTTAGTGATTCTTGTGCATTTATCCTCTAGATGACCCGGCACGTATCGCTCTTTTTTGTAAAGGCTATAGGATATTAGGCTATGAAAATATGCAAAGTTTATTTTTGTTAAAATCTATCTGTGATTGGATTATTATTAAAATCTATCTGTATTCTATTTGTAATCTGTAAAATAGGTGTTTAAGTTTTGGATATACATATAAAAACACGTGAGTATTCGAATGCTACATTGTGTCATTTCAAAGCAATCGGTGAAAATTTTGAACAAATGAACATTAACATTTTTATTTGTAACTATAGATGTATCCTAATCATTACTTACGTATTATGTTTCCTGCTTCAGCTATTAAAAAGTTATTACAAATAACTATTAAAAAGATGTTAGTTAAAAATTTTAAATAATTCCTTAGATATTCTTATACCTAGATAAAGTAATTTTATTTCACCATCTGATTTTGACAATTTGAATTTCAGCTAAGTTATTCATCGATAGATTTTAAATGTATCTTTAAAGGAAATAAAGAATGCCAATGAAAACAAATTTAAAAATATTTTTTATATTTAATATGAATGCAATGCAGTGTTTAGTGTAGTGTTTAATGTTAGTGTACTCGCATAATAAGTAAGTGATAATTAAGTCATAATTAATATGACTGCAATATACAAACATAATACAATAATACAAATATAATACAAACATGTAATTTATGATAGGGATACAGCGTGAAGATATGTATATCATTTTATTAATGCTATATAGAGAGAAAAATATTTTTGACATCGAACCTCATTTAAATTAATTAAAAAAAATATTCAGTTCGTCGCAGAGTTGATTGTAATTCGTCTTAAATTGTTAAAGTCTCGCAGTGAACAGAGCTTAAAGATGGATCAAAGTTATACTTTACGGTAGTAAACTAAATAATCTGTGGTTATACCTTGGATCTTCAAGAAATAAGTTATTTTGATTATTAGAACTACTTAATAGTAGGTTGCTAGCTTATCGCCTATGCAAGTTCGTTATAATAAATCTCTATCCCTTGATCCACTTACTACCTGGCAAGTATGTTAAAAACCACACTTAATAATGTAGGATTGAAGCGGAAGGGGGGAAATGTAGGGGATGGGGCAATAACCTGCAAGGTAAGGAAACAAATTAAGAAAGTTATTGCTTTTTGTTAAATGCATTTTTGAAAAATTCACGGAATTACTTACAATTTACGCTAAGCGCTAAAGCTAATGCGATGTTGATATTTATAACACATGGCAGTCGTTATAAGTACTTACTCAAAATTTAAAGTTTCGCTCAAGAAAACACATCGCTATTAAAATAATTACATAATGTTATAATTTTCGTAAGCAAAAAATGTTTATGTTTATGTCTAATTACAGACAATGAATTTTTTTTATTATTTGTAGCAATCGCAACTAATCCATCAGCTTAACCTCAGAAGCAGAAAATGCTTGAAAGTTATGAATCAGTATATTTAGACTTTAGACTTTTTACCTAACTGCCAATATTGGATAGAAAGAATTTCGTAAGGGTAAGATTTTAATGACCGAATTTTTTTTTTTAATTATATCAAAAATGTTGACTGTTCCTTTTGCCTTTTAAATGTTAAAATTAAAAAAAAATCTATGTTTACATGTCGAAACGACACAATAAATGTCTAAGTTTATTTAAAATAATTAATTACTTCATTAGTTCATTGTAATGTATCCATAGTACAAGCCCTATTAGCTCTTTAATTTGGGACCACACAATTGATGTGATTGTCAAGATTTGTTATTATGATATTTACTTTCATAATAGTTATATTTCAACCCAGGTATTAGGTATAACATTCTTAAAATATTTGTACGATTTTTTTTAATTTATTTAAGGGTTTAAACAATAACTGTCAAGTTCTGTTAAACACATAAAAATGTAATAACATTTTTTCAATAATATAATATGTATAAAATTGATTTACGAATCAAGTAAACATTTAAATTCAGAAATTCATCATTAATGTAAAACATAAACTAAAATCTGCATCCGAAAGGGTTTGAACAACTACCAGCAAATGTGTTTTCAGTCAAAGCACAGTAAAGGGTGTTGTTAACGTAAGCTTATAAGAAATACCAAAGGAGACGGACCTCGAGCTTCCCTTTTAAAGTTCTTCAAAGGTTTCTGATTGGCAAGTGCCGTGTGTGAGCATAATCCGGTAGCGTGTGAATCGGAGAAAAAAATCCTGTGTACTATATACTCTTTTGAAAGCGTTCCAGTGTATTTTCGTTGAGCTGAAAACTTTCGCAATACCGCGCCGGCTCAAGTTTAAATTCGCGCGGAAAGAGGGGATTCAACGATCATCTGGCTCCGTCCAATAAAAGGCTCCGCGTTTGTGAAATATGTTGTCACTGCATAAACTTTATGAGTTTAGTTTCGCTCAGAAATGTGAGAAGTTTCTCTCAGCCTCTTGATAGAGCAATTCTTTTTGTTTTTTGTCATATGTCACCCTCGGCGTAATAAAGAGTAATATAGTGTGCGCGAAGCAAATAAAACAACATTTATGCGCTAGAAAAAAACAAAGTCGGGACAAAAATGTGCAATTAGAACTGTCAGTTGGAATAAGCAATTATGTGAATTTATTTCCAATTGTATGATGTTACGCAAATTTTATCGACACCAATTTCGATAGTGCTCCGTAATGTCACTGAAGCGTTATGAAATATGAACAATGGTAATAATTTTTAGTCTTACATCGAATTTCCATAATTCGTTTTATGTATGGCGTGCCGTTTGTCAAACGCTACTCCCGCCTACGTTCGACACGGATATTTTATTGCAAATTTTAATGCAGATTCTATCCAATGTGTCTTGTTGATGATTTAATGCAGAACGACGATAGTATATTTTATTATCATACATAATTTCGTTACTGTTAAGTATTATTTGTTATATGATGACAACATTGTGAAATTTTTAGACAGTCGCATTAACCGTGTGGTTTCAAAGTAGGCGCTAAGATTTATGCTTAGATTGGATGCTACACAATGACTTAGGAAGCAATTATTTTTTTCGAACAGCACAATGAATGTATGAAAATATCACTTTACTTGATATAAATAGTTATAAACATTTAATTTAACAAATAGCATTAGCTGAGTGGTGTAAAATATAGTAGGTACATAATTCACTTGTAAGTTTTACCATTAGATAAAGCTTCGAATCTATAAATAAACTCCGTAATCAAAAATACAAAGTATTACTTAGTATTTTGAATTACAATGATATGCGCGTAATTAATGTAACGTAAAAAATATAATACTTAGTATATTTGATTACAGAGTTTTTCAAGAAAGTATATTTCTGAATCTAGAACAATTTGTTATCGTAATCTGTAATAACCATACTTTAATGTTCCAGAATCACATAACACATGTTAATTGAAATGCCCACCTGGGTGTCCTTGACAATGATTTTTGCAGAATATCTGGATAAATTATTAGATTTAATAGATAAATTAAATTTATATTTTTTATATTCAACAAAGTCTAAACTGTGGCCTATCCATATTTTCTGTGGTTTAACTTGCATTCTGTATAATATAAATAATATTTCCCTAATTGCCATTATATTATAATTATTACTTTTGAATGTTATTGTTATCGATACACATAATTTTGTCGTATAACGTTTTACGATATCCAATTTCACATCAATACCAGTGAATTAAGTATTTTGCGTATCATTTGTTTTTTCCTGCTTCTCTGCTACAGCATTTTTTATTCTCAAATTGCTTTCCTTTGTAAGGGACCCTCCATATTATTTATAAACATGCATGCCCCGCCGTCTAACGCAGATTTGTTTTTAAGTATCGACGTTTATTTGTTCTTAGCTCAAGGCGGGATTGCTCATTTTCATGCAATATGTTCTGGGATACATTTGTTTGAAAATCTTATTTCGTTATTCGTTGTCAACTTTCCATTAAAAAACATATACGAGTACATACGTCCTTAGAATTATTTATTCGTATAAAATGTACTTAGTTAAATATTTTACTTGTGATATTTATTCGTATATGTATCTAGATAAAACATTTTATTCGTGGTAAAAAATACATTTATATAGTTTTCTGTGAATCAAACAAAAGACATTTATATATCAGCTGTTTTTAAGCCTTTGTTTTAAATGATTTTTGTACATGAAAAGTGGAATTATAATCTCATTGTACTTTGTTTTAATAATATAATAACAAATTTTTAGTCATGACTGACAATTTTGGAACCTATTCTAAATACCTATTCTAAATAATCAGATTATGATTGGGATAAAATAATACAATGTTATTGAAAAGTCCTATATTAAAAACATTTAAAAAAATTGGTTTCGATTTTCAAAAATATCTAAAGATGAAAGTTTACTAGAATAAATGGAATGAATTTGTATTTTATATGGTTACTAGCTGTACCCACGACTTCGTCTGCGCAGAAAATTTTTTGTGGCTTTCCCAGATTGGATTAGATTACATGTATATGTATAGATGTGCGAAGATTGTTTTTAAAAAAAACTTATGTCTAGCCTACGTTCGCCTCCGGCCACATAATATCTCTGTACCTTTCATCATGGTAGCTTCTGCGGTTTAACATTTCACATTCAGGGTTTCATCCCCGTTTTCACCCCTTTAAACACAAACTTTAAACACATTTAATAAAAAAGTAGCCTATTTCTTTTCGATAAAAAAAATTATCATCGCAACAAAATTTTATCATAACTGAGGTTTAGCATTGCCCATACAAAGTTTCATCCCCTTTTTACCTTCGTAGGGGTAAATTTTTGATTAATAAATGTAGCCTATCTCTGTTCTTTAATGTCAAACTGTCTTCATGCCAAATTTCATCATAATCGGTTCAGCGGTTTATATTTCCTATACAAAGTTCCCCCCTTCCTTTAGGGGTAGATTTTCTAAAAAATAAGTAAGCTATCATTGGCGTGATCACATGTTCTTACTATGTACCAAATTTCATCAAGATTGGTCAAGCCGTTCTTGAGTTATAAAAGGAGTTATAGACAGACAGACAGACAGAAAACAAGTTTAAAAATGGTAGATTCGAAGTCTGTGAATTATGAAACGACTATTTATTGCAAAATTTGACAAAAAAATTTAAATTACAGACAGACACAAGAGATTTATATACTAGTACTATTAGTATTACGGTGACTTATGAAGATCAAATAGCTAGAGCCGTTAGCCGACGGAAATGTCAATGTTTGTACAAAAAGAAAGAGAAATGAAAAAATAACGTTTTTTAAGTAGGAGACTCAAAAACTATTATGTAATCGAAAACAAGTTTTAGATAAAAGTTACAGAACCGTTCGTATGTAGGAACCCGGACTTCTCAAGGCTTTATTAAAAAAGTCAGCTTTTATATTCAAATAATATTACAACCTACAACTGAAATTCATTTTATTTTTTTTGTAAAATTATACGTTCTGTAACTTTTATCTAAAACTTGTTTTCGATTGCCTATCGTCTTTGAATTACCTACTTAAAAAACGTGTTTTTTTTTCACTTCTCTTTCTTTTTGTTCAAGCGAACCCGGGAAATTTGGACGTTAATATTTCATGTGTATATTATGAACATACATATAAACATTACCTCAAAATTTCAAACGTCTGCGTCTGCTTGAAATTTCGAATTCTTGTTTGACAGCTGGTCTACAAGAGAATAAATTTGATTTTATCTGCTTGACTACAATAGTAAGGAAAATACGATCTAGGGTGTTTTTATAGAAAATTTTACAAAGAATTAAGTGAAAATAAAAAATAACACAAATAAATAATTTATTTAAATATTGAATTCATAGATTACAAAATAAAAATGCATGAAACTTTTTTTCGAAAAATAATGTTCGAATTCTATGTATCTGAAAAGAAATTCAAACTTTTGTAAACCGATTATAAAAAAATAAGTTAAAAAATAACAGATTATTACGGTTCTATGACATTTTCAAGAAATTTCTCATTTCTTATGCTTCGAACCACCTTAATTCGGTTAATATGACATTTACGATCAAAAGACTAACAATTTTAAATAAAACTTTACGTTCTATAATTTGTGGTCAGAACTCTTTTGTCTATGACTTACTGTTGTAGAGTAATTCAGTAAACAACGATTTTCCGACTGCTTTCTGTTTGTTTTACGAGCGAAGCCGGGGGGGCAAGCGTGTTCAAATTTTATATGAATGCTTAAAACACTTATGAACATTATATCAAAAATTCAACCTCATTATTTTCAAATTCAAATTTCGATTTCAACTGTTATTTGATTGCACTTATAATATATTTTGTGATAGATAAATATAATAAAAACATTACAAAAACCAAAAGTATATTCATATAATGTAAATAATGTACAACAATGACACACACATACACATAATGATATAAAATTGGTATATTTAATCTATAAAATAATAATAAATTACATAATCAAATTGACTATTTGTAAAATAAAAAAGCCACGTCGAAGCAAATCAAGCAAAGCTGTAGTCGCATAATTAATTTTCCGAGAAACGAAGTTTATCGTACTTTCTCTCTCTATAGGAAAAAGTACTGCCAACCTCAAAACAATGAATGCCAATCACAAGGGACACAATCTTAATATAATAATTCAATGGACACACCCATCTTAGTCCTCAGCGTTGGCAATGCATTTACAAACTTAAATGTCTTCTAGCTTTGTAAAAATTGTGCATGCGCCTCAGTCTATATATTACCAGGTGGATTGTTCCCTCGTTAGACTTTCTCGTGGTATAAAAAAAAGTTTGTCGTGTCGCTTTTTTTTTGTAAAAAAATGTATCTAACACAATGCGATCCAGATAGTTTTCCTACTAGATACAATTTATACTCAGTGTTCTGGTTTTTTTTTGTTTTATTTTACCAATTAAGTTTTTTACTTGTAAGGTGGAGAAGATCATCAATTAATCACTCGTATTTTCGAGAAAACGTTCAAAAAAAATTCAAAGTAATGTGTTGTACATTTTTGAATTCGTTGTTCTCTTTAGCTTTCGTTTGATACCCCACTCGAAAACACCAAAACATTTTTTTCGCCTTTGTTTTTAAAACCCCTTAAACTTAATCCTTGTAATTTTTTTGTTATAATACAGGACAGACGAACCAGCGAGTCACCTGATGGATAGTGATCACCGCCGCTTATGGACACCCGCAACGTCCGGAGAGCCACGGGCGCGTTGCCGGTCTTCAAGGAAAGGAGGGGTAGGGGGAGATGGGCCACCGGCACTCTTACTCACCGAACGAAACACAACAGCAATATAATAATAATAATAATAATAATCTCAGACATTTCACACAGCGCCATCTAGTCCCAAAGTAAGCAGCACAGCGCTTGTGTTATGGGTATTAGACAACTGATAGACTACTTACATACTTTTCTTTTGTAAATAAATACATATTATACATAAACACCCAACTCGGAGCGGAAATCGAACCCGCAACCTCCGTTTACTTTCCGACGCGCTAAGCCGTTGCGCCACGGAGGTAGTCAATAGATGATGCTGTTATTTCACGCCGATATTCTATTTCACCGGGCGAGTCAGCCCAGTTCGTGCTGCAATGCAGCATGGCTCTACCTAAAATAACAACTTTACTTTTGGAGTTCACGTCTGCCTTTGGGGTAGCACTTGCTGTAATTTTTACCAATTCTACGTCAAATAGCCGTCCAGAAAAACATCTGTAACAGACAAACAGACGGACCGACACGGAAGTAACTACATTCGACGACCTCGATGGCGCAGTGGTTTAGATGTTGTACCCAAGCGCGGAACGTTCCGGGTTCGATTCCGGGTCGGGTCAATTCAGGAAATGAAATTTTCTAGATTGTCTCGGATCTGAGTATACTGGGAGACGCCCCCGGTAGTCGTCGTCTGGTTCTCATAGCTTAGGGAATACCCTAGTTTGAGATCAGTTGATTGGTGTGTATTGTCTTGCGCGTTATTATTATTATTACTAAAGTGTATTTCTCAAATTTTGGAACAGAACATTTAATAATTGTGAACGTATTAATAATTTAAAATGTATTGAATTCCTGTGTACTTAACGCTATAATAATAATAATGTTGATTGCTCGTATAAAAAGCGAGGTATTTTATTTCTTTCAAAACATCCACACTCACGTCTCAAGCCATGCAAAACATCATTCATTACGCGCCCACTGGCAATAAATAGATTAGACGAAGTTATAAAAAGTGCAGTGTATACGATTTATCTTGCCCTCGTTCCGGTAATACAATAATCAAAGGAATATGAGGGGCTGAGTGGAATCAAGCGTCTTCATATGTGAGTAGCGATGAAAGAAAAGACTTGAGAAAAAATTGAGGTCATGTAAAGCATGTTTCACAAGGGTCGTTTTTCCTTAAAATGTACACAAATTCTTTTTTAAATTATCGTGACATAATATAGAGTTTTCGCTCGTCATATTTACAAAACTCAATATAGTTTTAGAAGTATTTAGAAGTATATTTTTGATTATTCTCAAGTATTTTATAATAAATAATAACAAATCTGATCTTTAAATTTTATTCTAATTTTGTATATCATACGCAATGTTATAATTTGGTTATAATGTACAAAAGTATTTCAGGAAATATTAATTAATGATAATTATCCTGAGAAATGGAAAAATATGTATTCCTTGATTATTAAATAATCAAAGTAATATTCAAAGTGAGGAAATACTAATAAATAACAGTAATAATAAATAACATGAATGAATAAAAAATATCAGACGTACATGATTAGGCTAAGCTTTAGATGAACTACGTAAAATAATATTACGTAGTAATATTACATTCTCTTTGGTAAAATAAGCTCAAAGATACTTTTTATTTATTTATATTTTTTAAGGCATTGGTAACAAGACCATCAGCCTAATGACGAAACTTCTGAAGAAACATTAACTGTCCCTAACACTCCTCCAGTTAAGTGGTACTGTAGTTAAAACAGGACTTCTTGGAAGAGCGCGAAAACTTCAGCTGCACATGTTTATTTAGATTCCTCCATTCTTTTCACTTACACAGTGAAAAGAATGGAGGAGATCACAACTTTAAAACACAATATACTATCACTGTTGTACTTTAAAACTCCTAAAAATGTAAAAAATAGAAAATCTAAATAAAATGACAACCTCACTTCTTCCGTTCCCACCAAAAAGTCTCCCTCAAAGATATTTTTTGTGAGTTTTGACATCTAAACATTGATTATAGAGTTTCTATAGGCAAAGAAATTTTTTTGTTATTCGATTCTCCCTTGAGGGAAGGCAAAGAGATCTACGCCTATAGAGCCGACATCTTCAGTAACAACTATTTGTTACTGAAGATGTCGATTCTATAATCGGGTCTAATAACACTATAATAATAACACTATTTTCGGGTAGGTCAGATCAACTCTATAAGAACACCCTTTTTGGGTACTCTAGGTTAGGTTGGTATGTTTACCACAACGCGCGAGCCGCACGACGGCACGCTCGCTTTGCTGTATATAGCAATGTTATATCACGCGACAGGTTGTCACAAGTCGTCACTCTGTGGAGAACTTTGTTGATTTATTTTATTATTTTGTGTTATTCCTATTTCTTTTACAAGAAGTACTGTATTTTTCAATAATGGTTATGCGTTCTGTATGTGATTGTGAAATTACATATTACAATAATCAAGGGAATCATTTATTTCATAGGTGACATTGACAAATTAAAAATCGTCACGAACGAGGTCTATGTTCGTCTATACGCTAGTATATATTAAGTTTATAGGATATACACACGTAACTATATCTATATGTACATATCTTTACAAATTGTCTTAACAATAATAACAGCAACAATAATAACAATAACCAATAACAATGTCTATCTAGCTCGGTTCTCGCGCGTAATGTTCGTGCAATGAATTCTATACGTAACAGAAAAATACTTTTTTTAAATTCCAAATGATATGATAACGCCCCCTAAGGTACCAGGGCGCTAAAGCTCGGAACAGCTGTCATGCTTGATATAATCTGCGGAGAGAGCATAAAGCGCGCCCTCAGCGAATTGTGACTTTGTACACCAATCCCAGGCACCGTCTACCAGGCTCACACGATAATGCGAAAAGTAATTTTTATATTAAATCTTTGGCAAAACATAAAAGAGAGATATCCGAGAGCGTCTTCCTCGGTGAATGCGCCGCATAAATTAGTTTTTCCGGAGATTGTTTGTTTAGTAGACATTTTTTATTTATTTTATGTTAGCATTTATGAGGTTTTCATCGTAGGGTGTGTTTAGTTCGTTCTGCGTTTGTTTGGTCGAGCAACAACTATGTACATTAAAAAAATAGATCGACGTAAAAACGTTCGCTTTCATAGCAAAATTGTAGGTTTATTCACCGAGGAATTGTTTAATTGTAACATCCCGTGTTCAACATTGCCAATATGAAATATGGAAAACTTTAAAGATATTCTATTATCAGTTAATTGTGTTTATGTATAAGTGTATGTGAAAAATGAATATGTATATTGTACTTATTTAGGTCTGTGTGTCAAAAAATGTATGTGTTTGAAAACGTTTGCATCAAATAACTGATAGGGAAAACAAATTATAATAAAATATTAAATATGAATTTTCAGAAAGTCATCGTAATAAATGGTATATATGTATATAATATCAATTTAAAATATCTATTACATTTTGTTTACAATTTTCTTGAAATACAGAAGTTCAATCCGTTTTTCCCTACTTTTACTTCTTAAATAAATGTACTTAAAAAAAATCCTACTCCAGGTAATTACACTATAAATTGAGTAACTTTAAAGTAAGCTCTAGGCAATAATAGGTAAATATCATATCACATTGGAATAAAAAAAAATTCTCCTAGGTACGATTATTGCGATATATAATATCACAATCACATACAGAACACGTAATCATTATTGAAAAATACCGTAGGTACTTCTTTGAAATAAAACAGGAAAATACAAACGGAGGACTACTCAGTTATTTCCATATTCTAAGACAATTTAGAAAGGTTCGGGGCCATCACATTGTAAAGTTCGTGGACTAACAATCGCGCCAATGATAATGGGATGCATTTAATGGCACTTCAAAAATTGGTGAAAACTAAACAAAATTGCTATAAATGGCTAATAAAAAATATAATGTTGTACAATAAAATGTTACTCCTTCATTAAAAAGATGTTAAAGATAAGATAGAGCTTTAAAACGATTTAAGACGCTATAAAATAACTATTGCCAATAAAAAAAAATAACCAATCATTTAAAATACTAGATTGTGTTATGAAAAATAACATTTTCTATAAATTAAATAAACAAACTTGACAAGCTGTCATCATGGCAATGCCGACACATCCGGCGCAGTGAATGGTGTTGTTGGTGTTGCAGTTGGTGCAATTGCGCGACTTTTCTTACTAACTCCTGGAAATAACTCGAAAATACACCTATTAAATAGTATATATAAGATTGCTATATATACATATACAACAGCAAAAGATGGAAAGAGATGGAAGGATATAGAGATGTTTCAAGATTAAATTTCTCGACTTCGACTATCTTCTTACAGTACGGACTCTTGTTTTAATACCGCTCTTGGAAATAACTTGGAAATACACCTACTAGTTTATATTGGGTCCTTACATATGAAATTACCGTTTTGTCGTACTGACCACTTTGATCTGAAATATCTCCTCTTTGGTTAAGAATTCAAATTTCAAATTTATAAATTCATTTAGCTGGTACATTTGAGTTTTGAAAACAGTCATTCATTTGTTTTTTTCCTCATAATTTTTTTCTTTGGCGTCGCTTATTACCGCACAATGGAAAACATGAAATAGCGGTATATTTACGAGTACGAGTTCTACCGTGGCACCAGTGCTGCAGAAACAACTCAAAGGATTAATGATATGTACGGCGCTGGTGTCGCAAAAGAAAGCACGGTACGTTTTTGGTTTCAACGTTTTCGTTCTGGAAATTTCGACCTTCAGAACCAACCCCGTGGACGGCCGGAGACCAAAGTGGAAAATGAAGAATTAAAGGCTATTGTGGAAGCGGATCCATCACAAAGCAGTTCAGAGATAGCTGCAGGCTTCAGGGTAAGTGACAAAACTGTATTAATTCACTTGAAGCAAATCGAGAAAGTAAAAAAACTTGAACGATGGGTACCTCATGAATTGAGTGAATCGAACTTGCAAACACGCGTCGACTGCTGTGTTACTTTGCTCAACCGACGCAATAATGAAGGGATTTAAAATCGAATCATTACTTGTGATGAAAAGTGGATACTGTACGATAATCGGAAGCGCTCGTCGCAATGGCTGAACCCTGGAGACCCAGCCAAATCCTGCCCTAAACGAAAATTGACTCAGAAAAATTTACTTGTGAGTGTTTGGTGGACTCGCGCCGTTGTCGTTCACTAAAGTTTTCTAAAATCTGGCCAAACGATTACGGCAGATATCTATTGTCAGCAACTGCAAACCATGAAGGAAGAAATAGCTGCTAAACAACCGAGATTGGTCAATCGCTCTAGGCCACTGCTGCTTCACGACAACACAAGACCACACACTGCACAACAAACAACCACTAAGTTAGATGAGCCACAATTGGAATGTCTGCGACATCCACCGTACTCCCCGGAATTTGGACAACTTCTTACAAGGAAAAAAATTCAACTCCGATGCGGCAGTCCAAACTGCCTTCAAAGAGTTTATTGATTCTCGCCCCATGGTTTTTTTAATATAGGGATTAATGAACTACCTATGAGATGGCTGGCAAAACTGCATAGATAACAACGGTGCATACTTTGATTAATTAAATATATTTTACAAAAAAAAATTGACTTTATATTCCTGCCGTACAAAACGCCAATTTCATATGTAAGGACCCAATATGTATAACATTGCTAAATATAGATATACCAACAGGAAAAGATTATAGAGACGTTTCGAGATTAAATTTTTTGACTTTTGACTTGACTATTTCGTTAGAGTGCGGACTCCTGTTTCAATACTGCACCATGTATAAAGCGGATTCCGATCTGGCGCTTCGCCGGCCGCTGCCGCGGCACGCTTGGTCGGCTCGCGCGTTGTGGTAAAAAGAACTAACCTAACCTAATCAAAAAAAGTGTTATAAATATATCGTTGCGTTTGTATAAAGTTACGAAAAATTTTCAAAATTTTACCCAATGTGACAATCTAAACATTAGCCTGAATTTGTCCTCACGATTTCCTCCCAAGCATTTATTATCACCATTACACCATAAAGTTTCAGTGATTGAAGTTATAACCAAAATTTTGTCGTGAAAACTGTTATTTTGAAGTTTTTTATAGCAAAAACCATTAATTTTAAAAATATATTATTTATATCAAAAGTAACAAATTTGTAGAGAAAATTGTCAATTTTAAACAGGTATCGAGATTTGTAGATAAAATTACTAATTCTATACATACATACATACCTTCACGCTGTATACCTAATTCTATAGCTTCATTACTCATCACTCATTGTATATATATATAAATGGGTATATATATATATATTATATATATATATATATATATATTATTACTTATGTTATAATATTAATAAATAATAATGTGATAGAAAAACTTCCTTCTGATAATTACGCCAATAATTGATTAACTCTAAACTAAGCACTATAATTAACAAACTGGGGATTACTCAGTTACTTCCAGTTTTAAGACTATATTTATAAAAGTTCGGGGCCAACAGACTGTAAAGATCGTGGACTATCTACCCATCACACTAATGATATTTAATTACTTAAATACGTTATAATATTTTCAAGTATTTTAGTCAATTTAAGAACATAATGTGTATGAGTATATAATTGCTGATATATTCTTAATTTTCAAATTGATTCAAGGTTCAATTTCTAGCAGTCAATTTGTTCTTATCGACTTGGACTTTGGGTGTCACTAGATATTCTTAAGTTGTTTGTAAAGAGTTCAAAGTACGTCGATAATACTTAAATTTTATTTTAACGAAATCATTCTCTTTAGTACAGTAGAAAAGCGATCTCTTAGAGAAAGAGATGCTTAAATGGTTCGGGCCCATAGGAATAATGAGTGATGAGGGATTTACGAAGAAAATCATACTGACAGTGAGTCTACCAGGTGAGTGCTACCAGTAGAAGCCAAAGAAGACCAAGGCCGACATATAAAGATCGAATTGCCAGAGTGTTACACACGTAACGTCTAACAGACAAGTAAAAAACACTCGCATATCTAAGCAAAAGTGCGCGAAGAGAATAATAAAATAAAAGTGAGTGGTTATGAAGGCCAAAAAAGACCTGTGTACTTTGCCTGAAAATGATTATAGATTTAATAATTTGAATTCACTGACAAACGTTAAATAAACACATTTTTACGAGTTATCATTTTTTTCTGACTACCTCGTTGAGGATACAGCGTGAAGATATGTATGTATGTATCATTTTTTACGACAAGTGGGGAACACCACAGCCTTATTGTCTATCCTGGGTTACAGGACTGAGGGATAGGTCTCAGCCTAATTCAAAAATGAAACAGCCCGAATGTTAGCTGACGAGAATATCCTAAACCAAAAATTATGGAGTATGTCCGTATGTATTTGATTTGAACTTTTACTGTTTTTCTTTTCTTTTATAAATTATTTGAACTTTTATTATTTTTCTTTATCCATGTAGACCATAAACTTAGTATATATACTGGAGTATAGACATCAATAAACTTAGTATCTACTGGCGTATAGACATATAAGGAATGCGAGTGAGAATGTAATATTTTATGATAATGGCACGAGTAAACAAGGGACAGCAAACGAGAAGCTATTGTAACCCCTTTTTGAATGACAGTTCGTCACAAGTCGTCACATTGTGGAGAACGCTGACTTATTTTATTATTTTCTGTTATTCCTGTTTTATTTTAAAGAAGTACTGTATTTTTCAATAATGGTTACGTGTTTTGTATGTGATTGTGATATTACGCAATAATCAAGGGAATCATTCATTACATAGGTGACATTGACAAATTAAAAATCGTCACGCGTCATCGAGCTCTATGTTCGTCAATGCGCCAGTATATACTAAGTGGTGGTATAGGCAACGTAACGTTTTACTGGGAAGCTTTTTAGTATAAAAACTGTATAAATTCTACTAACCTTTGTAAAATTCCACTGAAAGAGTACGTAGTATGCAAATTGGAAAAAATTGAGATGAGTTTCGTTTACGAGGCAGAAACTTCCTGGTTAGTAATTAATTAAAAGCTTAGGTACGGCCATTATGGATTTTATGCTAATAGACGGGCAGTATGGCGACCCTCAAAGGAGAGACACGTGAACATTAAATTTCAGCTGAGCGTCGACACAAAGCCGTACGTAGCGTACGGCTGTAGCGAGCGCGTTTGTGCTTTCCTATATTAGCAAATTGCCTTTTAGTTATCGGATAGTTTGATATTTGCTTCTATGCTGGTCTAGAAGAGAAAGGAGGATATAGCATACAATAGCATCTTATCTTCTCTAGACTGCGGCTTATTAGGTTTAAATAACTGGTACTGGTACAATACTACTTTTTCTGACGAGATTTTAATGTTGCACAAAGATGCTCTGTCCATCTTAACTTGTAAATTGTTTGATATCAGAAAATTATACATTAAAATAAATAATGAATCTTTAGACGCAGACATGTTGAAAGCATTTGTGGAGAAGAATCTCGCTAAAGCATGTAATTGTATAATAAAATATTGTATTTAAAAAATACTTTGTAATTTAACTTTTATTATGAACTTTAACAAATTATCTTCTATATACTCATAAAATGAGGTCTAATAATAAGGCATAACCTGCTAAATATGTATAAGTAAAAGTTAGGCAACTTTCGCAACCAAACTCATAACGAAATGCTATATATCTTTTGTGAATGTTCTGCATACAGAGGCATCGTGGCTACGAGCAAGTTAAATTGAGCAATGCTCCATTCCACTACGGCTAGACTCTCATTTCCTCCTCAACCATTGTGTTCCTTTCACAATACAAAACATTTTTTCACGAATATCAACAAAAAGTGCTTTGAATTTTTTCCAATCTTCGCCTCCATTCACTTCGTAAAGAGTAAGTAGTAGAAACCTCATTGTCTCACAACGAAAATAGGGGCGTGGCCCCGAGGTATAATAGAATGTTGTTTTGAAACGTAACAGCTTACCGTATAATGTAAAACGTGAAATTCACGCAATTGATGGTTCAAACAGGGTTGGCAGACGTCTAAATTTAACTGAACATTTTTGGGTTGTAATTTTTATTCGGTCAAAATTGTAACTATATGTCCGGCTTGTCCAGTTTTCACCACACTGTATCCGAGTGATTGAGTCATAAGAAAATGTTCAGATATTATGTCGGATCTTTTTATATCCACATAAAAAAAAATAAAGTGTCTAAAAGAAATGCCAAATCCGGCTTTTCAATTTTCATACTTTGCAACCCTATCTCCAAAGGAAAAAATATTTAATTTTAATTCAATGTAAATTGCTGGATGTCGTGTCAAGACGCGATCTGCTTGAGTCTCGACACTATTCACTCAGAATGGAAAGTAGCGAGATGACATGTACTTAGCCTATGTAACTATGTAGAATATGAATTAATTGATTGATAAAAAAAACAATTCTTTAGCGTTTCATTTTAGGTTTTCGCTATGAAATGATGAAATGGTGTCGAGATTAAATAAATACCAAGGGTAAAAGTGACTATACTTCATTTAAAGTCGAAAGTTTAACTTTATCGCTATGATAATTAAGGGAATGATACCTAACTGCTTAAGAACAAACGTAACTCATTCGAAGTTCATAGAAGAGTTGCATTTGAAACTGCCGTATTATAATAATTAATTATGCTAAGAACGACTTAATGGCTGCTATACATCTGGGGATTTGTTGGGTATGCCTACAAAAATATGTCACGTAATTTAATAAAATCGTACAGAAATTAAGTAAGAAAATGCGGTTATATAAATAATGTCTGGATAATAAATACATTTTACCCTTTTCTACGAAATAATATCTTAAGTGGAGATGACAAGAGCATTCTAAAGTAGCATTGGGCTACACAGAAAACCTACGCCATCCATCGGCTCCTATAATTCTATAAAGTGGTAGGTCTAATTCCAATAACCCGATTCAAATGATTCCGATTCATTTAGTTAGCAGCATTGTTGCGTGCGTTGATCCGCAATTGATAATTGTTGGAACAGGGAAGCCTTGGAACTTAGATCACCGCCTTTTTCTTTCAACACCAGAGTCCAGACGTTTCTAAGGCGACCGGGACTAAGTCGTATGTGAATTCTAGGGTATTTATTATGAATTTTATTATTCATTATTTTACGTCTACTATTTTTATTAAGTGCTTTTTTGTGTGGCGTTATTGTGTTACAAGTCGTTCAAAAAAACGTCGCAATTCTGATAACATTTCATGGGGAAAAAATAACAAGTAAGTTTTAATTAATTTGAACAGATTGTTCATAAATAATGACGGTTTGCGTTCAGTTGTTTTAATTATGTAAGTATATTTTAATATAAGCCTAAAACTTTTGAAAGATGAAACCAACTAATATAATAAAACTTGAAACACTTTTATTTAAAATTAATTTTGTGAACATCGTCATATTGTTCATACCACATATTAAAAAAAACGGAAGACTGTACTATAAATGCCATATATTTTATGTACTGTGCCATTTGTAGGGTCCTAAAGGACTTAAATGAAAGTGGACTGTAATTTTTGCTGGTTTATATTGGACAGAAGATATATAAATACAATGAATGGATAAGACGTAATTAACACCGTGCCCGTAAGATTGTTTCGGAAGTTAAGTTAGTAGTATTTCGGTCGGGCCCACGCGTCTTTCGCTCCTCTTCGTACAATCGAACTGCCCCGAGGATTCACGAGTCGCGACACCATTAAATGTTCAATTTAAAAAAAAAAAAAGTTTTTTACGATTTCGTACTAATTATTTAATAGGTATCAAACCCCTCCTAATCATCGTTGTGCCCGAGCATGCGTTTTATGAAAATAGCAAATAAAAAGGTCAACGTTCCAAATCTTTCATTGACCTCTACACTGAATAGCATAGCACTCTAAAGAAAAAATTAAAGCTTGAATTCAGAGTTGAAATATTAGTTCTCCTGGGCATTTTAATATATATCACAGCTCTTCTGAAGTGTGATTAATTATATAGATCTCCGAAGCATGCCATGTGGTTTTCATTTTCTTAGTAAGGAATACGATTTTGTGGTTCACCTTCACATTGTCTTTTGTAACGTTCACGAGTAGTCTGAAAGCATACGTAAATAATATGTCTGAACAGAGTCTGAAAGCATAAGTAAAACGTAATTAATTTAAGTAGTCTTTTAATTATTATAATAAGGCATGTCTATTTTGAAATGTGTTTAATTTAGAGTTAGTGTAATCCAATAGTGATACTCACCTAATTTTGATATTTGTATAATTTAGTTTGCGTAATCAAATTTTATGTTAAAGTTAAGATTTATATATGCTAGCTAATGTCAATATTCGTGATTAACTGTTATAATCATAATCGTTAATGGATGGCAACATTATTATTTTGTGGGAGTTGCTACTTAATATTATTTTGTGGGAGTTGGTATTTTTGAATGTCAAAAAATAAGTCAGTCGAGAAATACACGAGCTAGCAAAACAACATCTTATAATTATATCTCAATACATCCTACGTTTCCATCCATGTCGACATCTCAGAAAAACGAATAGCTTTCCTATATCACACAAAAGTTAAAACTCCTCGTAATTTTAATTTAAAACTTTAAAGACATTGTCAATGGGTTCAATAATGTGATTTCAGTAATTATGAATAATTATAATTTTGATTACGCGTATTCTTATTACGTAAATTATATTAGCACTATACTATAGTTTTAGTGGGCATGTTCGCATACGTATTCTTTTTAAAATTAAAAAATAATAATGTAGATTTTAACTTAAAAATTTCCTTTCGTAACCAAAATACCTACTTGGAATTTGTTTCTTAAAATCTGATGTACCCTCGTAAGGTAACTATGTCTACTGAGACCGTGTTCACTGAATAAATCGTCTCAACGAATATAACTTGTGATCGAAGAAGCACCTTTGAAGGGAGACGTTAGTTGAATGGCAAATACGAGTGTACATAGAAAGGTACGAACTAATAAATCTAGAGGTTTACTCAAGTAAAAATATCGAATACGGTTCGATATTTCAACAAATTTACGAGTGTAATTATTACCATCTGATTTTGCCATCAAAGGCATCAAATTTTATTAACATTCTTTTTCACAGTGTTAATTAAAAAAAAACAATGGAATTTGAAGTACAATCTCTACGAGCGGCCCGCTCCGACTTCGCCTTTGTTGAATACGTAATATATAATATAATAATAATATATTCAGACATTTCACACAGAGCCATCTAGTCCCAAAGCACAGCGCTTGTGTTATGGGTACTAGACAACTGATATACTACTTATATACTTTCCTTTTGTAAATAAATACATATTATACATAAACACCCAGACTTGAGACGGGAATCGAACCCGCAACCCCCGTTTATAACCTAAATGCGTCTGAAATCATGTACCTACCTTTCAAATAGCGAAAAAATTTTTAAACAGATACAGTAGTTCCGGAGATTACCTTTCAAATAAATAATAAACAAACTTACGAAATCCGCTCTCTTTCTTTGTAATGTTATAGTAATTACAGTATACAGGGTTAATTTAAAAATACTAATAACCTCTTAGTGCAAAATTCCTGTCAAGATATTTTTCAAAACTTAATACGTTCGCTAAAAAATATTCGCGAAATTCAAAAACACACAATATCTTTATAAATTATAGCTTATGTGTTATTCTGATGTATGAGCTATATTATTGTAAAGTTTCATTAAAAACCAATTGAGTAGTTTTAGGATGGAAGAGTAACAAACATCCATACCTCCTCACAAACTTCTACATATGTAATATTAGTAGGATAGTAGGATTTAATGTTTCTTTGGTGAAATAAGACAACTGTATTAAAAAGGTATTTAATATTATTTTACATCAAAGAAATATTACTGAGAATTTTTTTTTCCAAAGTTTGCTTTTTACAGTCCGGACACATAGTTCTTGTCTCCGGACGGAGAAGTACGCAACGTTACAAACACTGTTTGTTGCTCCTCTATCGCTGTAATCAAACTGTAGAAGTCCTGCATTAACTTGACCGCTCTTTCAGTCGTATCGTTCACTGTTCTAAACATTGAGACTGTTTTTTTAGCTTGGAGAAACAAAGTTTACTTGCCCATGTAGAAGAAATATCATCGCGAAACCTCTCATCAATTTTCAAAGAAGAGAACAATGTCTCCCTTTCAATTGATATAAAATCATTAATATTCTGTTCTGAAACAAAAAATAAAATAATCGCTTATTAATTAGACTGCTACTAAATACAATTAGGCACATACAACACTAATAAATCCAACATACCATACAATAAACCACAAAGTTCTTCCTTCGACGGAATGCATCGTTTTTAATGGCTCGAGAAATTTTCTTTAGCTACATTTCTCATTATTTTTACTTTTATCTCAAGATCTACGTCATCATCAAATAGTCAAAAAGCTGTTACTTCGTCATACAAATATCATAAGTATCGGTTAAACTTATACAGAGCAGCCTTCGAAATAGTTTGATCTACATTTTCATAAGCTTCCAATGACTTCTGAAGTACAAATCCTTGTAAGGTGCTTTAACTGCTATATTATCACAATAAATAAACAGACATCTAACAATGCTACCTTGGTGTTGTTAGTTAGTCTCATCTGAGAACTGAGTAATAATTTTTAGGGAATAAATTATTCTAGCCATCTATCGAGCTTGGTGCACGTGCACGTGGAGGTCTGAATTTAAGTTTTCTGTCTGTATCTCCACCTAAAAGTATTACAGAAAGCTCTATTAGCTCTCGATAATCATCTCTGGCAATTACGTTGGTTAGTTCAGCGCGGTAAAATTTAAGCAAATTTTCAATATCGGAAATGGTTAGGCACATATCTTTCTTTTCTCTGTAGCATTCTATTTTAAGGGGATTGATTTTTCCCAATGATTTTTGAACTCTTTAAGAGTGGAATGTCAGGGATTATGGTCACTTGTTTTATTTTTACTTCGAATAAGCTATTCAACACCAGTTCATACACGTGATGGCGGCAAGCAAAAATATGGATTTCTCTGTCAAGCTTTTGCTCAAGAAGCACACAAGCTCCATTCCAGTCTAATATTGCTTTCCAAACAGCTTGTACCTGTTCTTTGCCCGTAGATATACGTATAGAGATTGGCCCTTTCTTTCACAGTTAAATTTACGTCACGAAATTATAAAACATTCCTGGAGAACTCGTCTATTTGAATGAAGTTTCGAAGCTGTTGCTTGATTTTTAGCATCACCTATTAGGTATAATATATCTCGTTGAACTACGTCATTTCACCGGCATGTTTACTAATCAAAAAATGCGTATATAACTGACAAAACAATATTAAATTATAAGCTCATTAAGACGTAGGCGTGCGCACTCAAGTAATCAAGTCGTCATGGGTTGCAGTGGTTTAAATTGCACGAAACTTTATTCACATTTGTTTTAATATAAAACAAATAAAAATAGAGAGTATGGGATAAAAAAAAAACTTTTTTGAGACACCCTGATGTGGGTGTTTATTGTAATGGAGATAGATGACCGACACTCATCGGTACGAAATGTCAATAATTCAAGTTCGTTTTCAATGTGATTTAAATGAATATTTTGCTCGTTAGTAGATAATCGCCAACATGATTTCAAAAATCTTTCAATATACCTATAATTGAATATGGATTTTTATTAGTTCATTTGAAGGCTTGAGAGTAAGTTTCATGGAGGTGAGGTTATTATGACACTTCTATAACTTATTTTGCTGTTCTGATCTCGAAGTGAAAACAATACAGAATGTGCCAGTTCCTTGCCTTCCTGTACAGGTCATAAAAGTCAGCTAAGGGCTTATTGAGTGAACTTATATGGGCGATGGGCTAGCAACCAGCCATTATCTTTTTATATAGGTAAAGACTAATGATTATCACTAAGAGCTGCGTTATGGCGCTGGCCATTGAAGTGAAGAAATTTAGAGCGGGAGTATAGAGTTATGGTCATTGAATGATAGTAACCTGATGCACGATTTCTTTATAAAAATGACGTCATCGCTTTACTGCAAATGTTTTTATTGTACATACAAATAAATGAAATCATTTGCGGAAGGGGTTCAGTTTATGACTCTATATGATTAGAGACGAGAAGCTGGGAGTACACGTTGCCAAAAATTGATGACTTAATAGGTATGTCGACGGATTTTATGGTATGATTTTGAGATACTTCGATACTCTGTCCAATCCGAAAAGAAATTCAGGTTGCATATTCGTTACATGATATTCTTAAAAAGATGTAATTTTTTCATGTCAAAGTCCCCTAATATCTTCTAATTTAACTTTTTCTTATAAGGGAAATTGATTAGCTACTGTGAAAGGTAGTTAAGTTCAGGTTTCTGGTCACGTCGTCTGGCTGCCATTCAAATATTATTACGTTCAATATCGTATCCGAATGGTTTATGACCGTGGCAAGATGAAAACTCACGTTTTATAGGTAATTTCAAAGAATTGGAAATGTAAAAACTTGAAGAAAACCCTTTTACGATTTATATTAAGCGTAAGTGACTTTTAATAGCTAGCAGTTGAATTTTTTAAGGTCGACGGATCTAATGTAATTGTCTCGAGTATTATTGTTATTATACACACTATTTATAAATGTGCAATGATTATGAGTTATATTACAGTTATAGTACGTAAGATGGTTATGAGGTTTTTAGACGACTATGTTCATTTTCAAATTGATTCATAATTGATGAAGTAATAAAATTAATTGCGGAGTAAAATCTCAGTAATAGGTAACACGATTTCATCGAACACTGAAACGTAGTCTCAACATACATACATATTGGGATAAGGTAGATAAGATTATTTGATTAGGTGTATGTATGTATGTATGTATGTATGTGTATCTATGTGTATATTCAACTGTTCCCTCACTGGGTGGAAGTGAATATTTCGTCTCTATACGCGTGACAGGCTATGTTGCTGTTAAATGGGATATACCAATTTTTTTCATATTAACTAAACAACGTAACACACCTTCCCTAATGGGGTGGAGAGAATGGAGTACCAAGCATTGCGCTTTCTACATACTTCTTTCGCCTCCTAAATTCCATCATTCTCCTCGCCTAGGAATGCCAGTACTTTTGACATTTCTGTCAGTTAACACTTTGGCTATTTAGATACATACATACCTACGCTATATCCCTAACAGGGTAGTCAGAGTGGACGGAGCGACTAGCGTCGAGATACTTATATGCTTCTTTCGCTTTCTCAAATCTCATCATTCTCTTCACACATTTTCTCCAGGTATGCGAGTGCTTTTGACATTTCCGTCAGCTACCATTCTGGTTATTTGATCTTCGTAAGTCAACCTTGGTCGTCTTTGGCTTCTCCTACTACTCATTTTCGGTCAGTAGATTTTCTTTGTCTTTCATTACTTATTATTTCTATGTGCCCGAACAATCTACGCATTCCTTCATACCCAACCCAACCTTTCCCTTGTCGCCCACCCTTTCATACTGCGAGAACTAAATTTTATGAAACTAAAATTCGTTTACTTATTTAACAAAAACTTTCTATCACAATCAAATACCTGTTATTTTTTTAATTTTTTGCCTGAGTCGGAGGATATAAACACGGGAAAGTAGTAATAGCTTCAACTCAGACTATTAATTCAAGAAATAACAGGTATTTTATTTCGCTGGCAAGTTTTTGTTAACTACGATATTTTGTAAAATTATGATTAAAATAATACCCGACTGATACATTTACAATTTTTTTGCCTAAACTTCTTAATGTAAATTTAATTCGAAACTGCGTTATGGAAAGGTTTATTTAAAAAAAAGTTATTTGTTTTTGGAATTCTTTAAACTACACTACAATTTTTTCGAAATCATCTCATACAATCGATTTAACCTGACACATTGGAATGGTATTTTTTCAAATTTCAAATTTTTTCCCTGGCCTCACTCTTGCGGGATAAAATGTACGGAAAATTAAGATATGGGCAAATTAATGTCTCGATTTACACCTCATAAATAGGCCGGGGAAAATACTTTGGAAGTCTAAATAACGAGCCTTATCTCGAAGTGTTAGGGTAATTTAGCTAATTACTGACACGATAGCTATTTCAACTCTTTACGAGCACTCACAGCCGCGATAACGTTTCTAAATTGTCGAATAAAAAAGGATTACAGTTAATCCTTGTTTAATAAAAATGTTAATCATGAGATTTTCCGTCGCAGTATGCAAATGTTATAGCCAGTTCAGCACGCGTTCGACGTTGGGAGACGTGTACAACGCAAGTACATGTAGCTAACTGCAACACCGGTGTAAGCTTAGTAAGTTAGAAGTGATTAAGTGTACGGCTTACAATACATTTAGGCAATCTAGTAGTAAGTATAATATAATTGCAACTTCACTGATATGTCCTTTTCAAAGTATTCGTTAATAATTAAGAAAATCTACAGAGCGAAAGTGATAAAAGAAACCAAGGAAGACCAAGGCTGGCTTACGAAGATAAAAAGGCCGAGGGTTAGTTGACGGAAATGTCAAAAGCACTCGCATACCTAGGCGAAAATGTGTGAGGAAAATGATGCGTTTTGAGGGAGCGAAAGAAGTATGTAAGGACCGCGACGCTTGGCGCGCCGTCCTTTCTGACTATCCCGTTAGATAAACAGCGTGAAGTATAAATCTAAGAAATTTATAAGTGAATTACATTCAAATAATTCAACTGTCGAATAGAATTTAATACCAATAAATCATTTAGAATATTTTATTATCATTATAAAACATACTACAATACTTTGTATAATTACTTTGATATTGTATTATTATTATTATTTTTACCACTAAGGAGACAAAGGAGCAAGCAGTGGATCTGATGCTAAAAGAGCCCATGGACCTTATGAACATCGAGGCTAAAAAATCGTTTTATATTGCTTTGTTGGCAACCCTGAGGTCTAATATGTATCTCTCGTACCCGAAATGCCATATCACAATTTCATTATTACCTACATAAATATATTATTTTAAGCTTATGATTAACGAATATATTTCAAGAATATATTTGAGAATATACCTATAGTTCATATACAACAGCTAATATAAGTGCTTATTTAAATTACTTGCTATCTGTTGTCCACAACTTTTGTTCATTTAATCATTAAATACTTACCCTTTTACACGTCTCTTTAAGTTTACTCAGTAAATAAACAAAAATATCAGTGCATATAATTTAATTTAAAAGTACAAATTATTTAAAAACGAACATCATTTATATCACAGAATAATTGACAACTTACTAAGAAAAATACTTAAACGATATAAAAATATTTTCCAATATAAGATTTGATACTATATGTTCACATTTTTTTCGTTATTATTAAATAACGAAAAAAATGTGAACATATAGTATTTTGTACGGAATAAGAAAATTACTGTTTTATCTATAGTACGATATACGATACGATAGTATAGATTATTAAGTTTGTTTGATTACATTACTCATATTGTTTACATGTGTTCAACGGTTAGACAAAACCGTGACAGAATATAAATAGTACCATAATCTAAGTATATTATACAGGCGTATAGACGTACAACGAGTGCGAGTGAGACTGTAATCTTTTATGATAGTGCCACAAGTAGGAAAGGGACGGACGCTATTGTAACCTGTTTTGAATGACAGGTCGTCACAACTCGTCATGCTGTGGATATCGTTGTTGGCTTACTTTATTATTTTATATTATTACTCTTTTATTTCAAAGAAGTACTGTATTTTTCGATAATGGTTACGTTATATATGACTACTGATTATCATAACATGTCGCAATAATCAAGGAAATCAGTAATTTCATAGGTGACGCTAGTACATTACCAAGTTTATGAATAGTACAGATATATTATATTTTATTGTATATTACAGTGAAGATAAGCGCCCTAAAACGAGTAAATAAAATACCTGTTTTTATATATGAGTAATAGAACTCCACAAAAATTTTTGGTCAAAAAACCTTTCGGACTCGAAATTCTTTGTATAACAAGTGCCCTGTGGATTGGGCGGTTTGCAATATTTTTAGGAGCTTAATTAGGAAAGTTGGGTATTCGAAGGTAAGATAAAATAAATGTTCCATCATTAGGGTGAAATTCTTAGGGATTATAAAAAGGGCTGCGGTCTGGGCCGGTTTGTAATTTTTAAAGCGCGGGTTTACGATCTGCATACGTAAATTGTTAGTGATGCGTCGTTCGTCTTTTAAAATTATCGACAATATTTATATTTTTCGCAATGTGAAAATTGAATGTATATCTCTTAGTATTCCTTAATTATTTTTTTATTTACAACCAACTCTTTATTTAATTTACAAAACGAACAGAATAACGATCTCTGAGATCTCGGTAGCGTATTGTATCAGACCAGTACAGTTGTACTTATATGTTATACCTACTAACCTTGCCCAACTAATTTGTTAACAATGTACGAGTAACTTTGTAACTATACAGCTTAATTTTCAGTTGGAGTAATTATTATTAATGATATTGTACAATATTGTAATTAATTAGTTAGTTTCAGACCGTATAAAATTAATAAATAATTAATACGTAAGTATAATAGATTAATTAGCCATTTTGGTCTGATTGAATCCCAAATGAACTCATTTGGGATTCAATCAAACTGAACATTTGAGGAATCGAACATTATAAACGAATCCGTTTTTCTGTAAAGGAAGCGATTACGAAAATTAGAGCTTTTACTTCATATTACTTAAAAGAGCTATTTATGCATTTTATAATCAATTATCGACATTTATAAAAATTTTCGAATGAACGCTCAGCTCTAAACAACTACGTATGTCTGAAAACGAAATTCTCCCTAAAAATTCATGTTCTCTCTCTCCCAAAAGTCGGATTATTGTAAATAAGTATTACTCCTGACACCTGAATTAATTCGCGCTGCTTTTTATCAAAATGCAAAAAAGTTAGTTAGCTAACTTTGCCTTCGCGTCGGCTTACAGTGAATTTACGTTCGAATCGTTTCTCCCGCTTTACAGAATTATTTGTATCAATAGAGTGTTTGTAGGAAATTTGCCTGTTCAAATACAGTAACTTCTACGGCGAAATATACCGTACCTACAGTTTAAAAAGGTGTGTTTGACTTAACTAATGAGATCGAGGTACAGAACAAACCAAATCATTAATTTTGTAGTCGAGTTTTAACATATGAGACAAGTTATGATATAAAGTGTGCGTTTTCAAACTAAATTGAAAAAGATTAAAATATCACTAAATAATTTTCTACATATTTTAAAACGTGTGTTCATGTTAATCTCAAGAACTAATATAATTGCATGGATTCCAAGTTCCGACATAGCTTTCATCGCTATTTAGCGTTTTATCTGAGTAATTAATTAAAATTGTTTAAAAAGACGTAAACAAGTTCATTTTTATTTTTGAAATAATGTACGACGGAATTATCAGTCACCAAATACTAAATTACACAATTTCTACACACCATCAATATCTGTTTAGTTGTAAAGTGCATATCGATAGCGGATAGGTGGATTTTTTATTTCTTTAGCATTTATCTAAGCTCACAAAAACAACGAAAAAATTATTTGATTTCTTAACCGACTTTAAAAATGAGGAGTTTCTCAATTCGACTGAATTTTTTGTGGTTGTATGTTACGCGATATCTTCGCCATTCAAGCATCGTTTTTATAATTTGATAAGGTACATGTCCAAGGTGGTCCCATAGAAACTTTTGTAAAAATCCGATGATGAATACTTCTTAAAAAAAATTCTCAACATACATACTTTGATGGTTTTGATGAATATTTATATTACGTTTTAGAATTGAAAAAAATCTTAGGCGTAGACTTATCTTAGACCACTTAAAAGAGGAAATGAAATAACTTTAAAAAAAAATTAAACCGATCGACTTCAAAATAAAAACACTGAAAAGTACATAATAATTATCCTTTACTAATCAAAACTCAAGTACAAAAATAATTTTATAAATACGATACAAATATCTATATGATATTAAATTTGATAGTTACTGAAGTCGGTGCCAATTTTACCGAACTAGTAGACTATCCGTTGATGTTTATGAAAAAGACTAAAGAAATATGCAAATCGTAGCGAAATCTAAACCGATACAGATAATGACGCATTCGATGATTTAATGAAAGTTAAATAAATAATTAAAAAGACTCCAACTCCAAAACAGTTAGCAGATAATCTTAAAAATGATAAATAATAATCGTATTTCACTGCTATTTTGCCTCTGGAACTCAACTTAGCAAGTAGTAAATCGTCAAAGTCGTATCTCACAACACCGTATTTCGAATATTCTGATCTTAATTTTTTTTTGTATTATCTATAGAACCGCTTGCTTTTTCGCTTTTGTTACTATATTATTCTAAAGTTCTCCTAATGACTTATGCAATGGAATAAAGTAAATATTCATTCTGGGTATGCTTTGAGGTTGGAGCAATTCCACGAATTTAAGGTATTGTCATTTATCACGTGAGTTGTCGTTAAATTACATCAATTCAACATATTTCGTATAAAACTTTAGTTTACGATGACAAATTGTGACTTTGTTAAGGGGCAACATAATACATTCGTAAGAAGTTATGGCAGCTTAGTAGGTGTAGATATATAAAAAATAACTAAGCTATTGAAGCTTAAAATCACTGAGCGAGCACCCGATTAAGGGTATCGTATCGTGACCTAAATAAGGAAAGCTATCTTGTTAATTGACTGCTCGAATAATTTAAATAAATTGCAGCCAAAGGCGATATTTCAGCAGGCATTATAAATCAAAGGATTAGAAGCCAACGAAATAGGGTACACGGATACTGGCAATGGAGATAATACATGTTTTATACTGCATACGTTACGGGGCGATAACGACAATATAATCGGCCAGGGCGAGGGGCTGACCGGCGCGGTGGGGGGTCTCGGGCAAAAAGTACTAAGTGTGAGTTAAATACCCTTTGTGCATCGCTCTCTGTTGCCATTCACCGTCACAGAGGGTTCTCTCATTATTCAGTCGAAATTCGATTATTTTCCCATTTCGTAAAATATCCATATCGTCCCCAGCTCTCAATATAATTGGGAGCGACGTAGCTTTCGGACGACGTTGTGATGGCCGTTCTTAATTTATTTACACTCATATTTCAAATCCGCTCCTAAATAAAAACAACGTACATTTTCCGTTAGTTATTTACGTATACCGCAATTATTTTCCCTACACGAATCCTTTTATTAAAGAGTCGGTATGAGCAGACGGAAGTAAATATCCTGTCCGAAAATGATTACTCTGCACGCGCAGTTAACCTACGTTACGAGCAGCTTATATCCCATTCCGGGAGCATTAGTCTACTGGCCACCAATTTCTGTAATTTATTAAGAGTTTTCGCTTACACTGTACGGCCCTTAGTAGCTTATATAAGCGCCTTTGCTTGGCTTCTCTTTTTCTCGCTTGCGGGAACGAAATATAAGTTGGTCGTGTGATCAAAGACCGAAGCGGCCTGATCCCTAATATTTCACTCATAATTGGTTTATTCTAAGCTTCGAGCGTTTCCGTATGTAGGGCCTTTGATCCGTCCACTGTATTAACTTGTAGCGAGAGATGTATGACGTGCATTATTCGTCCAGACCTAAGGATTTAGTGAATGGCGTCATTTGCTATAAAAGTGAAGGTATCGAGGGTGCTTGAGGGAAATCTCAAAGGCTTCTTTGGTTATTTTTCACAGTAACGTCTGTAATGATAATGGGACAACATTCTATCTTTTCTTAACATTTTTCAAGTAGGCTATTTTTCCTTGTAACTACATATCCGTTTTATGTATTTTGGACAAATAATGTATTTTTAAATAATAATAATAATAATTTACCAGACAAACACACCAATGATCTGATTTCAAAGTAGGGTTATTCTCTGTGCTATGAGAACCAGACGACGACTACTGGGGGCGTCTCCCAGTACACCCAGACCCGAGACAATCTAGAAAAGTTCGTTTCCTAAATTGACCTAACCCGGAATCGAACCCGGAACCTTCCACTTTTGGATACAACGTCTAAACCACTGCGCTGTTGCAGTCGACACAAATGTTTTTCCTCCAAACTCCAAAAATCTGTACTTTATTAAAATTTTACTAAAAAAGATAAAAATTGCAAGAATGCACCATGCATGCCAATTTACTAGTGTTATATTAATGAATTCGTAATATTGCTAATGATATAAATAAATCTTAAATATTTAGGTAATAAAAAATGAAATTGTGCAATTGTTATTAATATAAATTAATATATTATGTATTATATACTAGCTGCATGCTTGCAATAAGACACGAGTCAAAAATAAATAAATAATTATTATTTTAGCAATGTTATTTATAATAATTAATGTGCAGTGTTATTATTCAGCTGTTTTAACTAATTGCAAGGCAATCACATTCACAAGTTTCCACAACAATGATTTACGTATTTAATTTCCTCTCTATGAGGCTAGTTGAGGGATTGTTTTTGCTTAGTCTCAATACTTTGTCCCTCCGGAAGCTGTCCGCTTGTGTCCCTTCCATTTCCGCCAACAAAGACCGCTGTCAAAGCTTCGCAAAATTTCATGTTGTCATAGATATTTGCTTTCACAAATTTTGTATGAATTTGTTTCATATTTTTCACAAGGTAATGGATGTTAAATTATATTATCTATACTTATGTATTCTACAGATTTTAAAGATATAATCGATAAGAAGAAAGACAAAGGATACAATGGATAAGCACATGACCTCAAACCTGATATAATTTAGAAATGTAAATTTTTCAAACTAATTATTCGCATTTAGAATTTTTAATGAAATTGATTGTTTTAGATGTGTACTGGTCCGTATTAAAAGCCGTAGAAATTATTTTACCTATATTATATACAAAAACAATCTATACTTATGGCAAAATATATAAAAGCAGCTTTTAACTTATGTCTCTACATAGAAATATCCATTATTGAAAACTAAATTTCATAAGCTTCTAATCTCCTGCGTTTTATCTCTGGTGTCTGTTCCAGACTTTACGATAATAGATTAATATCGGAGGGTAGTTTTAACTGCGGATAGTTTTCATTAAGGATCTTATTTCGTATTTTATCCCGGGCTGCATTGTACTCTAAATGAAAATCCTTACCGGCTGATTGGAAGCATTTGTGGAAAGCACGAGTTTTCCGTTCATTGTAAACGGACCATATTGCGCTGATTAATGTTTGCCGAGGTAGTTAGACGGATGAAAAGTTGATATGATTGGTTCTTGAATAGAGGAAAATTTTCTTTTTAAGTAATTGGCGCATTGGCGCAAATTTTGTGTAAAAACTGTCGAAGCGATTGAGTCAAAAATTTTTAGTTAATATTGTTCATTATAAACACATTCCATCGAGATCAGTACTGTCCAGAAATGCACCTTTTTTGTAATATCTTTTTTATATTTTTCTGTAATATTGTTTTTTATACTTTCCTTTTTTAAAGATTTTGTCACTAGAATTTGAAATAAATAATGAAAGAGTTGTTGATTTTTTGATTTAGAAACCAGCACATGTTTTATTTTTATTAAAATAAATTCTAATATAAAATTATAAAATACTGTTGATTTAAGAAAAGGAAAATTAGTACTTAGTCCAGTACAAATACTATTTACAGAGATTGGGATTTCTTGAAAAAAGACCCAACAGTGTTATTTTATTTCTGAAACTGCCTAGTGCAGCCTCGAATATAACTAAAAAAAGTCAGATGAAGTATATAAAAACGTTGTGGCCTCGATTAATGGATCAGGTAAAGTAAAATTACTCGCTTATGAATACTTGTACAAGACAATAATACGCCAGCATTGAAAGAGAAAAAATGGGGCTATAGTCTGCAGTAAGAGCAAGATAAAATATCGTTATTTGCGATTCATTAAGAACTTACCACACTGTGTCTTTCTATATTTTGTATGATTTTCGCGCAAAATGCGCTTGTACCGTATTTACCTTATATTTATTTTTAAGTACATAAAACCACTATCAGTTACAATTAGTAAACAACCGCTTTTGTGAAAAAAAAATTTCCGCAGCTATATCACAAAAAATATAGTATGAGTAATCTAAATCGCTTTATTATGTGTATTGGGTCCTTACATATGAAATTAGCGTTTTATCGTACTGACCACTTTGATCTGAAATATCTCCTCTTTGGTTAAGAATTCCAAATTCAAATTTATAAATTCATTTAGCTGGTACATTTGAGTTTTGAAAACAGTCATTCATTTGTTTTTTTCCTCATTATTTTTTTCTTTGGCGTCGCTTATTACCGCACAATGGAAAACATGAAATATCGGTATATATACGAGTACGAGTTCTACCGTGGCACCAGTGCTGCAGAAACAGCTTGAAGGATTAATGATGTGTACGGCGCTGGTGTTGCAAAAGAAAGCACGGTACGTTTTTGGTTTCAACGTTTTCGTTCTGGAAATTTCGACCTTCAGAACCAACCCCGTGGACGGCCGGAGAACAAAGTGGAAAATGAAGAATTAATGGCTATTCTGGAAGCGGATCCATCACAAAGCACTTCAAAGATAGCTGCAAGCTTTAGGGTAAGTGACAAAACTGTATTAATCCACTTGAAGCAAATCGGGAAAGTAAAAAAACTTGAACGATGGGTACCTCATGAATTGAGTGAATCGAACTTGCAAACACGCGTCGACTGCTGTGTTACTTTGCTCAACCGACACAATAATGAAGGGATTTTAAATCGAATCATTACTTGTGATGAAAAGTGGATACTGTACGATAATCGGAAGCGCTCGTCGCAATGGCTGAACCCTGGAGACCCAGCCAAATCCTGCCCTAAACGAAAATTGACTCAGAAAAAGTTACTTGTGTGTTTGGTGGACTAGCGCCGGTGTCGTTCACTACAGCTTTCTAAAATCTGGCCAAACGATTACGGCAGATATCTATTGTCAGCAACTGCAAACCATGAAGGAAGAAATAGCTGCTAAACAACCGAGATTGGTCAATCGCTCTAGGCCACTGCTGCTTCACGACAACGCAAGACCACACACTGCACAACAAACAACCACTAAGTTAGATGAGCTACAATTGGAATGTCTGCGACATCCACCGTATTCCCCGGACCTTGCTCCAACAGATTACCATTTTTTCTGGAATTTGGACAACTTCTTACAAGGAGAAAAATTCAACTCCGATGCGGCAGTCCAAACCGCCTTCTGTTTGTCCTTTTATAACTCTAGAACATGTGATAGCGCAGATAATAGGCTACTTATTTTTTTTTTAAATCTACCCCTAAAGGGGTGAAACGGGGTATAATACTTTGTATAAGAAATGCGAAACCGCTGAACCGATTATGATAAAATTTAGCATGAAAATAGTTGGATATCAGAAAACGGACATAGGTTACTTTTTTTTATCAAAAATCATCCCCTAGGAAGGTGAAAAGAGGATGAATCTTTGTATGGGAAATGTCAAACCTTGGTTATGATAAAATTTGGTGCGGTAATAGACTTTTTTTACCAAAAAGACATGGGTTACTTTTTTATCAAACATCTACCCCCATTAGAGCGAAAAGGGAAATGAAACTTTGTGTGGGAAATGCTAATAGCTGAAGTGATTATGATGTGTCAAGGAAATAGTTTGACACCTGGAAATGGACATAGGCTACTTTTTATATCGAAAACCTACCCCTATGGGAGTGAAAAAGTGATTAAACTTTGACTGAGAAATGCTAAACCGCTGAACCAATTATGATAAAATTTAGTGCAGATATAGTATGTTCTTGGAGACAGACGTATGCTAGGCTTTTTTTTAAAAACAATCTGTAGGATATTTAATAATAAATGAAACAAAAAAAAAACAGATTTAAACTTAAATTCACGTGTCTTTTATTTTACTTTTTGTTACTGACTCGGAAGCAATTAATTTGTACTTACACGTTGGTTCACTAAACGATAATGAGAGGCAGTGCTGTTAAAACAAAATGGCGTATAACGTTGCAAGTCAGCAATATTACTTATAATTCTTTATGATTAATTTTTGCACAGTGAAATATAAATTAAATACAATCAAATAAAATATTAATTTCAACAATTAATTTCAACACAATCTTTGTACAGCAATACATGTACAGGTAATCTAAGCTAATCCGGAAAAGCCACACAAAATATTCCGCACAGACGAAGTCGCGGATACAGTTAGTTATGTATAAAGTGAATTCTTCATAAAACACGCGTAATTTTTTTGTGTTATAATTACTTAATTGAAAAGGTTAAGCCATTTTATAAAACATAAAGTTTGAGGTTTAGAACGAAATTAATAATTAAATTGACCACGGCTTATTGTTTTTCTATCAAAGTAATTTGACTGGATTTATTGCACAATTATTTAAGCGGAATTTGTTATTCAGAAATATTTGCAAATCTATTAACACAATTTATTATTTTGTAATAAACTGTGTGTGATACAAATTGCTCATGTCCGAAATAGTTCAAGGCGGAAATAATTACGTAGCCACGCTATAATTGGGGCAAAAACCCTTGTTTAAATCGTCCCAGGGTCTGCAGGGGACACTATTGTTGCACAGCCTGCTATCTAACTGACCGGGAGAATTCAAAATTGCTTGTAATAGACGGCTAGCTGATTTGCCCCATTGTCAATTGTATTGGAGATTTTCTAAACAACTAGAGATATTTGGGGTTCGTAATGAATCTGGATCTTTTAATGTGTACCTTTATATATCAATCTAATCGGTTGGTACAGCGCTGCGGTTAAACTATATTTATGCTATAATTAAGCGTAAGCTTTTCAAACCGACGGTCTCGAGTTCGTTTTCCAACGAGTACATTAAAGCGTTTCTAATATTGTTTTTTTTGCAAGTTTTAGAGCTTATCTTCTCGTTATTTAGAACAATATAAACATAATTAAAATACAGAAATAATCTTCAACATTTTAACAACACTTTACCCGTCTCATATTTTTCATTTATGTATAAAATACACATAAAACTTGTGTTCAAAAGAAAACCTAATAGTTTGAAATACGTGCATGTATTTGATAAGTAGAAGTTATATTTTATGATATATTAGATCATTTTAGGATATAAAACTTGATCATTTCAATTTTGTCAAACGAACCTTTTTTCGTAAGTAAAACCAATAGTTACAAGATTACATAAAGAATTTTACGAATTTTTGAATGAGGGGCCTCTACATGTTTGCCTGTTTGCCTGGGGGAGCGCCTTAAGGAAAATCATTTTTTGCCATGGATTCTGAATGTTACGAGATGGTACTCATAGCTCGAACTTAATACTTAGTTTGGGATCACACAATCGATGTAATTGTCTGAACATCAATTATTTAATTTCATTGAAATTAAATCTATACTGAGATTATAAAAAGAGAGAGCGGATTATGTCAGTTTATTTATATGGGGGGCAATCTCCGAAACCACTGCAACTATTTGGACAATTCTTTCTTTTAGTTCTTCACCATTTAAAACAGGGGTTCCCGAACTTATTTTGTCTACTGCCCACTTTGAGAATAAATTATTTTTTAGCGCCCCCATTTTTTCACCTACTGAAAAACCACTATAACTTCAAATTAAATTAATTAATTATTGTGAGCTATATTAGCGGAGATTAAACATTAATTCCAAACGAGACTTTTACTATAACCCGCAAGAGTTAACTTGAAACCTGAGCGCAGTAGGTAATACACAACGGCGCTCAGGTCTCAAGTTAACTCTTACGGGCTACACCTGCCAATGAGAATGATTATTGAAACGCAACTTTATAGTATTCAAACAGAGTATCTTTTATTCAAAATAAAACAAATATAATCGATCCTTATATAAAAACTAATGTGAAGGATGAATCTGATGTTGTTTAATAAGTTTGTTGATATCAGGTTCCAATTTACTCAAGAACAGTCGCAAGTCGCCACGCTTGGTAACATGCAAACGATTTCTCTTTTTAGTAAGCAGTGTTGCCACAGCACTAAATCCACGTTCATACAAATATGACGATGGGAATGCTATCAAGCATCGCTGAACGATTGACCACAATCCAGGGTACAATTGCGGGATCGGTTTTTGTAGCCAAAATTCTTAGTAACCATTTTTGACCTTGATTTTTATTTCCTCGTTTGTTGTCAATTCTATAAGTTCTTCTTCCAGCTGAGGTGACATTGCTGTGTTGACATTTGAAAACGGATCCAACACCCAGTCTGGTATTTCCAAGTTCAAAATGTCCTGGTATCGTTCGGTGAAGTCGATGTGGAGGTTTTCCAAATGTTAGGCAAACAATTCGTCGTTACTGCATGATACTGATAAATTCGGAAAATTGTGAAACTCACGTCTTCCCAAAATTTTTTTGTGTAGAAGCAGTAGAAGCAGTTTGGCTGCGAAAGCAGCAACGACGTTTTTTGTTTTAATTAAATTTAGTTCATCGCCTTGCAGTTGGAGATTCATGTCATTGAACAATTTATACAGGTCTGTCATGTAAGCTATATCATTCTTTGATGTAATGAGCTTGTTGTGCAATTCTGTATTTTTAGTTTCCAAGAACTCTATAACAGAGTCAAACAAGTTGTAAAATCGAGTCAAACAATTGCCTCTTGATAGCCAACGAACTTCAGTATGAAACAACAAACGGTTGAAATCCTCGTCATTAGTAACACAAAGCTGATGAAATAATCTATCATTCAAAGAGCTGTTGCGGATTTTATTGACTGCTTTGATGACATATTGCAGTAATTGAAATAGTCGTTCACTTAAGTTTCTAGCAACCAAATGTTGTCTATGAACAACGCAATGTACAGCAAGGACATCTGGAATTTTATTTATTAAGTACGCTATGAAGCCTTTATGGCACCCTGTCATAGCCAGATCGCCATCCGTAGCAACTGATATAATATTTTTCAAAGGAATCTCTTTCTCATCACAAAACTTTTCCAATGTATTGAATATGGTTTCGCCTTTTGTATCGGTCTCTAAATTTCTAGCAAAGTATTAGTTCTTCACATATTTTCTCATCTTTAATAAACCTCACGTAAGACAGCAACAATGCTTCATTAGTTGGTAAAGTGGACTCATCGAGCTGAATTGAGAATTGACTTGTCCTCAGGTGATCACACAATGATCCTTCAATGTTTTCAGCCATTTCATCAATTCGTCTTTGCACAGAATTATTACTCAAAGGAATTTTTCGGATAATATCTGCGGCTGGTTTATGAAGCACAGTAGTTATTACTTCCTTTATTGCTGGCAAAATTAACTCTTCTCCGATGTTATGTGGTTTGCTTTTTTGAGCAATTAACAAAGAGATATTGTACGAAGCTCGAAGTCCGTCGTCATCTTGCTTAGCAGCCGCCGAAAATAGTTTTGCTACACTTGGCTGAGTATTATGCTTCTTCTCTAGGTCTTGAAAATATTCTACATTCTTGTCTTTCTTATCTGGATGCATTTTATTCGAATGATCTTGCAGTCTTGAAGGCTTCATTGCTTCATTCGAAAATGTTTTTAGATATAGAAGACACAAAGGCGACGATGGGTTTGTCGGATTTTCACTGAATCCGAATTTAATATATTCCGCACAGTATTGCCGTCTCTTCTTTTTTACTTCCGACATTGTTTTGTTTTGAGAAATACGTAAGTAAGTGTTGAACTTAAGTACTGCTCATCTATTGCGCGCGAAACCGCAAATGAAAATAAAATAAATATTACGTTGTTTATATAGGATTGCATAAGCAGCACGCACCGACAGGAATAAAACAAACATGCATAAACTCGTTTATCTCATTCGACGCTCAATCGTACTCAAAAAGTCAGAACAAGTATTCTATAAACCAGCCGATTGATACAGGAATGCACAATTCGGGTTATTTAACAAAAACTTGTTAAAACATGATTGCCCGCGGTCTATTATCTACGAAAATTACCTATCTAGGAGTACTAATAACTATTAAAATGCGAAAGTGTGTCTGTTGCCTTTTTATTTGTTTGTTTGTGTCTACTTTCATTTCGAAACGGAACGACCGATTGACATGATTTTTATTTTGTATATTCAATAAAACAGGACAGATATATGAACTACGCGGACAGAAATATCGAACCGAGTTTGAGCAATCTTTTAATTAATATTAGTTGATGTTTACAAGTTGTAGTTGAGAGTCGAGAGCTCATGCAGTCGTTGTCTAAGATGCCTCCTAGCTAAATGAAATTGCAAATCACCCCCCAGGCCTCTACACAACGCCCCCATTTTTTTTCTGGGTCTCTTACCGCCCCCCTTTAGGCCTGCAGCGCCCACAAGGGGGCGTTATCGCCCACTTTGGGAAAGGCTGATTTAAAAGGTACATTATTCTAGACCGATATGGGCTATAATATGTTACGTATTCTATCCGGGCTAAGTCGTATCGGACCGCTATTAATACATTGAATTTACTAGATTCTATGACACAATATAATACCACTTTTAGTTAATAACTTAAAAATGAATAGCTAACTTTAAAATTAACAGTTTTCTCACATTTTTTTTGAACTTCGTTCACATGATCTATTTGCAATTGTCATTGTCAGGACAACAACAACACATCTTCACGCTGTGTCATTAATTGGTAGTAAGACAGGATAGAAACGCTAAGCATCGCTGTCCTAACATATGCTTCTTTCGCATCCTCAAATGTCATCATTCTCCTCTCTCATTTTCGCCTAACTCCAGACGTTATATGCCGTACAGCAACGTTGAGGCAAATGAGATAAGCTGACTCGGCACATATTTATTATCAAATAAGCTGATCGGCTGCTGTTTGTAAGACAGCACTCGTTACATTTCATTTCAATTACATCTACATTCCATTTGATTTTATTTGCCTTGTTTCTTAGTACGGGACAGGCTGTCAGAAATTATAAATTCTATATTTTCAGTATTCTATTAGGTAGGCGTCAGAGTACCTTTAGAACGGAATAGCAATTCAAACTTTCATATTAAATTTTCATATTTTATAATTAAATTAGGTACGAAACAAGCTGTCAGGAGTTATAAAGTCTATGATTTCAAGTTATTTTACCGATACAATGTACAGTGTATTTTATGTAAGACAAGTTAAAGGTTATATCTCTAGGTTCCGACGTCTGGAACAATGGCGTACAATACTAGTTTCCTATCAGAACTGTAGTCAAATTATTATAGCTAGATACGTTAGGTATCTAGGTTACATAGTTGTTGAATTACATATTGTTGATCGTAGACCACCTCTCGTAACCCCACAAAGTTCGTCTAAAATATTATGACCTCTACAGTCTCTATTACTTTGTAACCTCTCTTACGTGTCAGGTGGATTGTGAAGGGAGGAGAACGGTGGTTTGATAGGTCAAAACATTTCAGTCAAGTACACATAATTTAGTTAATTTGGGCTTTAAATCTCATATTGCTGAAATGGACGAAGCCAATAATTTGGTTTGGTAAACGCAGGGACAAAGGGCCTCCATTAGCGTATAGCATCTAACAGGCTTATTGAGATAATTGCGTTGTCTTTATTAGAGAGAAAGTTGTTTTGTTTTCTGTGCGAATTTCATTATGCATGGACGCTACTGCAGCGTAACTGTCTAACAATAATTAGAAAAACCACAATATAAATTGTAAGCAGCATAAAATTATAAATTGCATTTATTATCGAATTCGGAGACTTCAAATTATATCGACTCATTTTCACGCATGGCCTCCGAAATTGGTAGGTTAAGTATATTTAAAAAAAACCGCCAATTCCAAGTAGGACTCTCGTATCGAGGGTTCTGTACCACCATGCAATGTATTTGTCTTATTTGACTATCGAAACAATATGACGATTTCAAAAACAAACTTAACTTTGCAGTTGAAAAACACGCTCTACTATACTCTTCAACTGCAAATTCTGTAATGGTAAAAACCTGTGATAATAACAAGTTTGGACTTTTGAATTTTTTCCTTTTTTAACAGACTTAAAAAAATAGAAGGAGCTTCTACGTTCATCTTTACGTATTTTTTCCTTTATGTATGTTCACAGATAACTTCGTCAATTGTGGACCGATTTCGAAATCTTTTTTAGTTTGAAATGAAATACAGAACTCTAAAAAATAATTGACTCTAAAGTTAGAGGGTTCCGTATAGTTTTATAAAATATTAGATATTTAACCTTAATTTATGGAACTGTAAAACCTGAGCTTTCATTGGATTTTTCTAACTAGTAGTTTCGAAGACGTGGGCATTTCCAAGCACACTTGGAAGTGAGTTCGAGTATCCAATTTTTTTTTAGGTAACATTTTCTGTACAAAAATAAAATAAATTACAAATAATTATACAAAAATTAAAATAATATCGAAAGGACTCACGTACTTCGGCGCAATTGTGTATGGAGAATGTTGAGGTTTGAGGAGGCGTAAGGACCGCGACTCTCGGTGCTTTGTCCTCTCTGACTACCCATTAGGGCTATGTACCCATGCATTTAAAAAAAATATGGATGGAAACGCAATACATAACTTTATTCATGGAAATAAAAGGATTTACATAATATCCGAAATTAATTTACTTTTAAGATATAAGCTAAAAAGTGTCAAAACCACTCGCATACCTAGGCGATAATGTGTGAGGAGAATGATGAGATTTGAGGAAACGAAAGAAGTATGTTAGGACCGCGAAGCATGGCGCTCCGTCCTCTCTGACTATCCCGTTAGGAATACGGCGTGAAGATATGTATGTATATAAGCTCAAGCTATAAACGCCTAATTAATAATACATACTTATCATCACGCTGTATCGCAAACGGGGTAGTCAGAGTAGACGGAGCGCCAAGCTTTGCGGTCCTAAAATATTTCATTGGCTTCCTTAAATCTCATCATTCTTCTCACACATTTTCGCCTAGGTATGGGAGTGCTTTTGACATTTCCCTCGGCTATAACTCTGGCTGTTTGATTTTCATAAGACAGAGTTGGTTTTCCTTGGCTTCAATAGTAAATAATAATAATATAATACACACAATACATTTATTACCCATTAAATACAGTAGGGAATATTTTTACGCGCTATTTTCCACATGTTATTAGGGCTGGATGTAAGCGTCGTGTTACTATTGTGTTCGAAGTTGTTTCCTTGGCCGTACGCAATAATAGCGGACTTGGTGAGGCCCAATAATATGAGAGGCTAGCGCCTGTCAAACAGCTTTCTGAGTTATACAGGCTGTTCGACTTAATATTAAAAATATATATTATCGTACCAAGCACATTATATTATACATATACTCACACAAATTCACACACACATACACACGGTATTACACAAACATGTATACACATACACGCTCATTATTTTTTATTTGTTTTTTGCATGGTTTGTGGTTTTAAGTATTGTTTTCATTTTGCAAAATATACTAATGTATAAATGTAACTGGGGGTGGGCGTTGCCAATTGCAACATAGTTTCTCGTTAGTGCAGTTGGCATTGTTCCAAATCTATGTTTTTTCTGTAATCTTGTTCCTACATGAATTAAACAAAAAAATAAAAAAGTACCATACTTATATATTGTTATAAAATCCGTTATGTGTCAATTGTACTTGTGCAGCTATTGTTTTCTACTATCAGTTGTTACTTACCTGAAAAACGAATTTTTTCGTAGAACTTTCTTTCAAAACAAAAAGTTTCTAATTGAATTGTACTTTATTCTTATGTAAATTCAAATCTCAGCCTCCAAAGTCAACAATTCGAGTCATCACTTGCTATAAATATTCAGCACAGCCGTACATCTAAAATAGTCTCTGAGAAATACGACTGACAGACAGACAAACAAATGTACAACGATGTGATTCCATAAATTGCTGTTCACAATTCTGAACAGAACACTAAAAAGTATCTAATGCATATTATAATCCTCACAATTTTCTGTTGATCAACTATTTTTTGTACTGGTCGATTAATTTGATGGTATATTTTTTTAATTTCTTTTTTGTCTTAATACTTGCAAAAGGATAGATAACTATTTACATATTTATAAAGCGATGCTGAACAACGTACTTTTATAAACAAAAATTATTATAAAAACAAAAAATCACTGCAATTAATAGTAATATTGTTCCTTAGATAAGTGCTTTGTCTTATGAACAACCACTAAAGTATGAAAAAATATGAAAATTTTGTTAAAAGTTAATTTAATATATTGATAATATAAATATTAGCATCATGATAAATACAATATTTATGTTTGAAATGAATACGTAACTTAAAACCACACATTATCTTAAGTAATACACTTCCTCAAACTTGCCACTTAGAAAGCTGTCATCGCTTAGAGTGCTCAGCAGACTGGCAGCATTACCTCATACGTAACTAAATTTTCCAAATATTTTTTGTCAGAAATTCAGAAACAGCAGTGAGGAAAAAAAAATCGATCGACCCTAATATTAGTCAAATTCGTAAAGATAAAAAAGTAACAAATGGTTGCATAAAAAAAACACGCTGTATGAAGTACATGTGTACACACAGCAATCATATCAGCCCCATCTCAACGTATCAAATGTCGTGAAACAAGACGAAACAGAACTTCGGACAATGCCATAAATAATTTGCTTTATACAGCTAATTGTATCGACATAGTATATTGTACAATGTACAAAGTTGCTGCACGTTTTTGGTTTAATCAAATCGGCTTATTTATTTTTGCGTTTTGATTAAGAATGTTAGCAATGATTATTATCATAATATAGTAAGAAATATGTGTTCTGAAATGAGGAAAAACAATGTTTATGCCTTGCATTAGGGAAGCGCATGGATGCGGAGAGCTGAGGACCGGATATGGTGGCACAAATTTGAAAAGGCTTATGCCAGGAGGTGGATGAACACAGGCTGACGATGATGGTGATGATGATGATGATGATACTTGCATAGGTCGTAAAAGTCGACTAAAAGGTATAAAGCTTACATAAATGAGTGTCAATGATAAATAATTTTTTTAAGTAAAATTACAAGGTACGTGGCGGTTAGATTCGTTCCGCTATGACATACACATATTTACCTCTGAGCGTACCTATACATAGATTACAACAATGAATGCGAAAGATAATACAAAAATAATGATTAAAAAGTTACTTATTTACGAATACGCACGAACGGCGCACACGATCAGTTCCTGTCGCTATGCAGTTGCCAAAATTATTCCTTTTCAACCATAATTTCCAATATTCAACTAATAATGATTTGTTATTAATTTAAGAAATAAAATTAAAATGACATGGTTTTTTACGTACTGAAGCATGATAAGTAACTTTTTGTCCTTTTTTATATATAAACCGTAATTTTTACACTTCCTGAATATGTACAATATGACAGACGCGTTTACTCACTCCCTGCTATTATGCAAGTAAATCAAATTACGACAATTGTCTTAATTTTACTACGTCAGTCACTGCACACTAGTACATCTACCACTTTTAATAATATAATATCTTCGATCACAAATATATAACAAGATACACAATCAGCGTTCCAAAAATGTCCGAACCAAATGTGCGCGCAAATGAGAATTCAAGCGCACTCAGTCCTTAGTAGTATTTGTGAAGTATAATATCAATGGTTATGGATAGGTCAGCAACTAGTGTCCAGATGACTTTTTGGCTTCAGATTCCTCAACTGTTGGCTCAATACGAGTATAAGTTACTCAGTTGAGTTTCGGCAGCAAACCTACTGAAAATGATCGAAACCAGAATTACATTCATAACTTTTCGTGATGTCTTCGATGGCGACCGGAAACAACATATTTTTTAGAGCAATACAACTCTTAATATTCTGTCAAGTTCAAATTAGAAACCGTATAATATAATGCACACGTATACATATAATATAGTATGTAGATCTTTGTATGCGCTTATATTTTTCATACGATTTTTTTTATTCAATCCAATGAAACAGAAATAATGGAGCCAGAATTTATCAAATATACAATTGAATTTATTAGGGAGAGATTAACCACAACAAAAAGTATCCTACACAAATCACATAGGGGAGATCAAATCCGAAAAAAGTTGTCGAACAGAGGATGCTCCTTATAAAATAATTGTCTCTATTTTTCGTGGGCTTACCGTTTGAAAAACATTCGAGTGTCCCAACTTACCCTTGCTCGATACTTAACAATGCCAATCAATGAAACATGAAATCGTACTAAGCAGATGCATTGATTCTTTGCCAAATGTCTAAATATGGTATATCTCCAATGTGAATTGCGCTTTAGTGCGTCAACAGAAGGTTCATTTACGCTTGGAATGTCATGTTACAGTCTTATAAGGACGTGCCTGACGGGTATTGTTAGAGTGAAGTCGGCCAATCAGTTCCATCAGCACTCGTGAAGCCAATGAAGCGTGCCTAATGCCTCACTCTACGAGGGTTAAGTCTTTACGCACTTGGTTTTGTCATTTCGTTCATTTTCGACTATCTGTTGCATTCGATACTTTGAAAGTATCTATATGGATAAATTTGAATTAAAATTGTAATATCTTCTTATCCTTCTTTATTCCTATATATTTTAAGTGTTCTTTTTCATTTATCGCTACATTGTTAGAATTCGATGCTCTACCCAAAACGAATAAGAAATATTGTGAACTTATACACTACAATAAAATTGACTGTTTATTGCTTCAAATATTTTAAAATTTTCCCAATGATATGATGATGATAACAGATGTGCATAAAAATCGTGTGAATTTTTGTTATACGATATGAAATCATCATATTACCCACATATTACATAATTTAATAAATCGTGTCGTATAAAACTGTAACAAAGTAGAAATGAAATGGTAATAGTACCGATGATATACATGATTACATTTAATTGTATGACGTGAATATTTTTAATTGTTTTCTTACAATTTCTGTGAAACCAAAGATAAAAAAAACGGTAATAGTTCATGAAAAAGAAATAAATATTTAAGATATCTAGAACAAATATTTTGTTGTTGAATAATGAGTCTCAGATAAAAGAGTCTTATTTCAAAATAGCAGACTTTTATAAAGTGGAAAAGTTCGGATTATTTCATGTTGCAATGAAATAAATTGTAAGTGAGTACATGATTTTTGGTAATAAATAACTTTATAATTATAAATCCTTAATGGTTATTTGTAAACCATTAAGGATAACATTAATACTCATTTAAAACTTTACTATTCAATATTTTATACAACTATAAAATTTATTTCTTACACATAATAAAAACACACGTAAAGTTCGCAGACAGATTTTCTCATAAAAACTGTTTTTGTATGAGGGCGTCGGCTCGAGTTTGTCTTGAAATGTTTTTGTATGCAAATGTACTTGAAAGAAAATTATACTGCGTAGTTATTACGTATGTTATAATTGTTTGTCAAAGTCAAAGTCAAAATCAAACTAATTTATTCAGAAACATTCAGTTACAAAAGGCTTTTGAACGTCTAATAAATAATAATAATAAATGAATCGATCAACTATTTTTCGTCTCATTGCTGTCTCTGTATTCCTGTCAAAAATTACTCGAAAAATATGAAAATGTAATTACGTACATACACAAACACATACACACACAAACACACACACACACACACACACACACATCCATACATGTCTTCACGATGTATTCCTAACGGGGTTGTCAGGGAGTACGGAGTGCCAAGCGTCGCGGTCCTCGCATATTTCTTTCGCTTCCTCAAATCTCATCATACTCCTCACACATTTTCGCCTAGGTATGCGAGTGCTTTTCAAATTTCCATCTAAGGCTTTGGCTATTTGATCTTCGTAAGTCAGCCTTGGTCTTCTATGGCTTCTGATACCACTCAATATGTTATGTTAAATTAACTTATAACAGCATTTCAAACATTTTTCCTATTTTAGTGGTCGTGGAACAAATTACTCTGAGTTGTCCAAGGGACAATTTTATTATTCTCTTGAGTTTTTTTTCAATTTTACAATAATTCCCGTTATAAAAGTAAATGCATACCTAGGCGAAAATGTGTGAGGAGAATGATGCGATTTGAGGAAGCGAAAGAGGTGTGTAAGGACCGCGACTCCTGGCGCTCCGTCCTATCTGACTACCTCGTTGGGGATACAGCGTGAAGTTATGTTATGTTATGTTATAAAAGTAAATTTGTTCAGCACGGATTTATAAACACGTGTTGTTTATAAACCCACTATCGTTTCCAGTTATAAATTTGAAGCCAGTTACGTTACTTTAAGGCACTATTGTTCTCGTAAACTGTCTGAGAGTCTGGGTTTTACTTAGAGCTAACCCAGTTCACTATGGTGGTACTTGTATCGCTCTGGTATGGATAATATAAGCCCAGAGCTTATTTTGAAATCACTCAATTGTTGTAAATGTCCGGAGTTCTAAGGTTGATCGACTAATTTTTATAAAAAAAGATATTTTAACAAACTTTTGACCAGAACGAAAAATCGATGATCATTCCAAATACTCCGTATAATTACACCAATTGTGCAAAGTAAGTATGTCCAAAGTAAGCTCTGGGTTTGTGCTACGCGTATCAGAACAATACAAGTACTCATATAGCGAACTAGGTTAGCTCTCATTAAAACCCAGACATCAAGAGAACTTCGAAAGTGCGTTTCATAAATTAACTTAACGAGTAATTTTCCGAAACTTTTCCAAATATGGTAAAATTTCAAGAAAAATTTGGGGAAAACTTTAAAAATGGAAAAATATCGGAAAAGTTATTGAAAAATATGAAAAATTCTTGAAAAATTTCAATGACCCATCATTAATAATAACTTGACCGAGAATTAAGCCCAGAACGCCGGCTGGAATGGAGACGCCTTTATTAAATTTAACGACACCTATATAAACTTTAAGTATATTTTTTGTATATTCCAGTACATACTTATTACTCACTGAATTTGCAATAACGTATTCGTATCAAGGGTCTTAGGTATATCGACGGATTTTCAGCAATTATCTAAATCGGATTACGTTGCGGCAACGTCACTAGGCAACAAACCACTAAATTAATCTCACTGTAATTGCCCCCTTCGAGATAGGCACAATGAAAATAAATGTAGTTTAGTAGGTATGGGTGTTTACATTTGTATGTACTTGTTATTACCTGCTACTTGCGACTTCGTCTGCGTGATTTGAAAAAAGTAGCCTGTGATCTGTGACCAGGAGTTAATTTATCTCTATTCAAAATTTTATAAAAATCGGTCCAGCATTTTAGCTATGTACAAAGTTCAATCCACTCCCCCCCGCCTTTGCAAGTGCAACACGCGACTATTTAATATGTAATACGAGTATTTGTTCTCAATGCAGAAATAGTACTAAAATATTCAATAATTGATTTTATAGACTCAGCTGTTACTTGGCGAATATTTATTTCATGTGATGAATTCTTCTAATTTTTAGCTATCCTCTACCCAAAATTCAAAAGTCAACACGTAATTCGTCTGTTAAGAGTCTGCCTATGCAGACTGGTGTGTTTGGTGACCTGGATCTCTATGTCTAAGAAGACTAAGAGTTAGATATTTGGACACATACAACTTCAACTCTTTGTCTTGAAATTGTTAAACGGGGAAAGATGATTTAATAAAAAAATCTCGAAAAAAAAATTCCAGAAAAAACCCTGTTTTGCACAAAGATTCAGTTGCATCGTCTAAATCAGCCATTCCCAAAGTGGGCGATAACGCCCCCTTGTGGGCGCTGCAGGCCTAAAGGGGGGCGGTAAGAGACCCAGAAAAAAAATGGGGGCGTTGTGTAGAGGCCTGGGGGGTGATTTGTAATTTCATTTAGCTAGGAGGCATCTTAGACAACGACTGCATGAGCTCTCGACTCAGTAGACAAAATAAGTTTGGGAACCAGTGGTCTAAATTCTACAGCATTGTAAAATGATTTTTACTAAAATGATAGGTCATTATAATATCTCGAATCTCTAAAACCAGTTTTTTAACTGGTAATATAGTTTCCTTGCTAATTACAATTATGTGCAAAAACATACATTGAGATTTCTCTGCTCTAAAATGTGTTCAAACCGCAACTGCAAAAATTAACTTTATTTTATCATCAGAGAGCGTGGAGGTAATGAACGAATTTGGTGGCGCTGGGCTGTACAGGTGGACTCTTAACGAAGCATCCTCAGGATATTCCAGATATCAGACTCGAATCGCACAGAATAGGTGCTTCAATGATTCGGTGCCGGTTAGTTGGCTGAGTCTGATCTCTATAATACCCTGAGGATGCTTAGTTGACAGACTAAACGCATCTATTCCTTCCGCTTCTATGCAGATAAACATTGCTCATATAAATATGATAACTTACAATTAGTAATGCTTTTCGAAATAATAAAATATTCCATAATGCTTGGCCATAATGCATAACATAATAATGGTATAGTTAATTAAAATCTTCAGGCCGTCAACACTATAACTGCACTTGAGTGTAATACTCAGTAATGATTAACACAGTTGTACATCATATACATAATATTTGTATCGTTTTGAAAATAATAGGAGTGTGCACATTACCTACTTTATGAAGAGGTAATGTGCATCGGCGTGGAAGAAAGCGAATTTCGCTCTGTCTGAAATACTGCGACGTCCCGAAAATAAAATATTGTTTTCGAATTTTCTTAACACGACAATAACAACCTTTCATCGTAATTCACATTCAACGTTGTTTATTTGAAAGAAACTTTTTACAAGTTGCTTTCTTTAATCTCCTTCAAGTCCAGATGCTTTTGTCTCTTAATCCGCAATAGTGTACTAAGCTACGTCCTTTGCTATTGAACTCCGAGAGAGCAAAATAAAGACAAAAAGTGGACGAAAAACTATCGAATCTATTTTAGCTGAGAAGTTTGTAGAAATGTCGAGTAAGGATTTCATTGCATTAAACAGAATGGATCGGGTTGCAGACACCTGGCCAGGGAAGCTACCTAATTGGCAATCAGACGGTTGGCTACCCTTGGCTATTCTATCTGGCCATACAAATATCGAAGTCCAGATGCGAAATGATCGATGCGTAATTCCGTTTAGGGGTAATACGATTTATTCATACCAATACCTGTAACAACCGAAAAGTAATTAGACCAGAATTTTTCATCAATTAGTAGTTATAGCAAGAAATTAAAAAAAAATGCTATTTGGGTATTAACAACACAACACATTAACAAAAAATCTGTTTACCTACTTACTTTCAAAATCGGTGAAGATTAATTGTGTAACATTTCCATATTTTTTACTTAAAGAGACTTAGGTATTTCACTGTGCACATGAAATATTAGCACAATAGATATTTTATGAAATAAACTGTGAAAGGTCACATTATATCCTATACTTTCACGACTTTCAAAGCATTTTCCAATTCCTTGACGTATTTAATGATTTCTCTTTTGAATACTTTCACTTAGTTCAAGTTAATAAAACCGTTGAATGAAATTACTCCATACAAACTTTGGACAGCGAACACCCATTTAATCTTCTTAGGGATTGAATATTGGATGACACTTTTTAACAAATATCTACGTCGCGTCCATAGTTCCTGACATTATTCTGCTTTTGTACAATTTGCTATGTATACCGAGGATATCTATGTATTACTAGATTGAATTAAAGTATTACTATAATAATTCACTCAACTGTGGCTCGGAAACCACACCTATCCCACATACACCATGACGCTTAGGCAGTGAACAACTTAGCGTATTTTACTTAATTTCGTGCTTACGGATTAATCATTAAACAATTGAATAATTTTACACTTGTGTAATAATTTTATTACAAGTAATAAAGATAATTATTACTAAAATTCGTATTCAATTATATATATATATATACGCAAAATCAAAACGTCGTGGACAAGTCCATTGTTGCACATTAAATTGGACTTGCCCATTCAGAGCGACGAAACAATAACACTGTCTCGCTTTTACTTACGGCGCCACGCGTTAACGCGGAGATAACGCTACTTCCGCGTTACACTCTGCCACCTACATGATCATGTTTTAATTTATTATTTTAGTGTAACGTATAATACGATAATGTATACCTAATAAGAATCAGTACGTACGCATGTACGTACGGACATAGTGTGTGTGTGACCTGAATATTTCCATAGCCTAATGTACTATGGCCTTCTGCTATGGAGATCAGCGGCGCATATTAACTCAATTTTTGCTTTACCAAAAAGAGCAATACGTGCCATCTAGGGCATGAATGCACGAGAATCTCTACAAGATTGTTTTAAAGACATCGATGTTATCACTTTGCCGTCCTTGTTATATTCACGTTTTTGTTATTTCTTAAAACGACACTATGTCGACAACTTAGCGGGTCCCTCTCATTACGGTGGCGACCGTCGACAGGAAGAAGGAAACCAGGGAAGGGTATATACAGGATCAGGAAAATAAAATAATGAGCAAGGAAAATATGGAAAATGAGCACTCGAACTACACCAAAACACCCGAGAGAAGACCGACGTGAGTTAATGGGCGCAATAGTTCTTATTTTGTGTCAACAAAACACCCCGCGCGCCGCGCCGTGCGATGTCATACGAACTTTATTATTTAACAGTTTTTATTAACAAAACTTTGAATTGTCATGATTCTGATAGACGTATTAGGCTGATCTTTACCCATCTCCTTTCTGTAAATTACAAGATTCAAGAACTAAAACTTCCGAAGTATGATCTTCCTACAATATGATGTGGCTAAACATGGCCAAATTGAAAATCGATGAAAACATGTGGCCAGATGCAACATGATCTGCCATGGTTTATGATTGACCTGCGATGTGTACCAAGATAGTTTGTGTTATCGATTTTTCAAAAACATTGTTAAAAATTACTGTTCCCCTATTTCAGATTACGAAAGCAGTGGTTGGAAAAATCTAAATAAATCTGTGAACAATTTTCGTGAATATCATTCAACGAAAATATAAATTGTTACTTACGTTGAAGTATTGAATGTAGGATCGGGTAATTAAATAGAAATCCTGAATCCATAGTAGTGAATCATAGTAGGGTCCATGATCTCTGTTTACTTACGGATACTACATTTACATAGGTTTGATCAGGTATTTATAACGTCGGTCGGGGTCACGGGTATAAGATGAATTTTATCCGACGAAACTCCTGGGAGACAATTTCTAGTTCATTTTATTTACAGAGAGGCAACGAAGTGATATAAAATTTATTTACCAAATATTTCACATGGCTTTTTTTTCTCTTATTTTATTTAATCTTAAGGCGACTTGCTCACTTATGGTACACCCTCCTACAGACATGAAGTTCACCAAATATTCGTCATTCAACCATCGGTCACTGCATTATGTTTTAATTTAAAACGTTGGACCGTGGTTTAATGTCCACTTTGAGTGTAGCACCACATTAAAGTTTTGTGCTGAGCGAATTAAAAACTCGATGAAGGCGCCATTGTTTTGAAACTTCTAGTATAGATATGAACATTAAGCTCATAATATAATCATAATGTTAATAATAACAGCAGGCATCACCAACTCTACTGCGGTGTCCATTATTTCTCTGTATATTAAATTAATTAATATTAGATATTAGAGACCCGGCCCGGCTACGCATGAGTAGAAATTTTTTTTAAATAAAATACAGCCCATGTTACTCGTTGATAACGTAGCTTTCTACAGGTGAAAGAATTTTTGAAATCGGTTAAGCTATTTTTGAGTTTATCCATTACATACAAACAAACAAAGTTTACTTCTTTATAACTATTAGTATAGATAGATTTGATAAATGTATAAACAAAAAAAAGCATAATATAAAATAATGGGTACTCTAGTAATGAGCGTAATAGTAATCCATATCTATACTAATATTATAAAGATAAAAATTTGATCTTTTATTTGTATCGGATACACTTAAAAATTACTCGACCGATTTCAAAAATTCTTTCAAATAATTCAATAAAAATAATTCAATAATTTCAAAACTACATTATCAGCGAGTAACCTGTACTACATTTTTTTTTCTACCCAAGCGAAGTCAGGGCAGGTCGTTAGCAAGTAATAAAAATAAAAGTGAAGTTAACTAAAAAAATTTTAATTCTCCTTAAAAAATTTTAAGAAAAAAATAGAACCGACTTCAAAAAAACACTGAAAAGTACGAAATCTCTTACTAATCAAAACTCAAATACAAAATAACTTTATTTAAATACAATACAAATACCTATATAATTAGATTTGACAGTTAATGAAGTCACTGCCAAGCCTACCAAACTAGCCTTTCTGTTGTTGCACATTGATTTGGCATCATTCAAAACATTTAACAAGTGGGTAAAATTTCCCATAACCAGACCTGTCTCCAAACGCTAGGTACTTCTGTGCGAGTTTCTCCTGCGTCGCCAAAAACAAAAGACTTTAATTTAAGGTTCAATGTGATTCAACTAGGCACTGAGCTCACCATTTATCTTCCACTTTATGTAAATAAGTACATAATACAGGTATATACTCGTTATGTAGGTACTACATAGGTGTGTGTACACAACGCTTCGATTAGCACGTCGTGTTTGAAGTTAATTAGAACACACGTTGGAGCGAAATGAGCGTCGCTGCCTTAAGATCAAAGTACCCAGTGCTAATATTTGCTAAACGTCTATTGAAAGAAGTCATTGGCACCGAACACTTTTGAAAGCAAATATGAACAATACCGCCTACAAATGCAGCATTACGTTAGGGCTCCAAAATTAAGTACTTAAAATCTTTTATTTTTTTATTTTTATGCCAAATAATGTCGAATTATCGTAAGTATTTCGTTCCAAAATTGAAAACTCCTCAGAGAATTTCCTTAGAGACTAGCTGAAGGAACAGTTATATAGTTCGTAGTTGCAAAAATAGACGTGATCTTCTGAATCAGACTTCTGATTTTTAGAGATTAGTTTTGGGGGTTACAATAGAAAGCGACCAAATATTTTTTCGTAATTCATTTTGTGGGATGAAAGCACTTTGAATCGCAAATTCAGAAATGTCTTACCCTATTTCACTTATATTTGAACTGCATTTTCTGAAACTATGCCAATTTTCTATTCATAGTTTTTCATGATAAGTTATTAAAGCAAGTTAGTCTTCACATACCTACATTAATGAATTGTATTTAAGATAGATATTAAAACATATTGCTACAGTTGCTACCTTATGCGTAGGGAATAAGGTCGATTTTTGGTGGAACTCGAAACATAATTTTAGTGCTTATATCTCGAAACCTAGGCTTTATCGAGTTATGACCTAAAAACGCATTTCTAGGTTTAAGGCCTGCTATCGAATGGTATAAGTCAAATTAAGAAAGAAGAACCAAGTTGCACCTCGAATATTCCCGAGCGATGACGTGTCATGTACCTATGACTCATGCAAACAGGCGGCGTCGAGAACAATGTCGAATTACCGTTAACGAGCGTAATTCACTAGAAAGTTCCGCCATCTTTTTAGCCAACTATAAATAGAGCTCCGTGTCCGCCGCCGAGTCAGTGTTTTTTCAACTAGCGATCGAGGCGACATCAAAGCGAATTACATAGACCACTACGACGACTACTGCGACGACCTTGGATAGAAGAACTCTGCGATTCGGGAACGTTGTTATTGAGTGAAGCGTGCACCTTCGGTGACTACTACGCGAGTACCTACTTCGAGGGCTACTACGAAGATTAGGAACCGCCTTAATTAAGTTTGCGTGTTCTTGACATCTACTTGTACGAAGAAAAATAAACTCTTTGCACCCTTAACCGGCATCTTATTACCCTCAGCTCGTAACAATATCATATCAGTTAATAGATACTGCGATGGAGAAGTTTCTTTTTCTTAAATTGAATTGTAGAGTTTCCAATATTTTCCTACTGGTCTGGGAGATAAATTCAAATATATCTTGAACGCGACTATTGCTTATCTCCCCGCGCAACTCGTAAAAATGACTAAGAGATATATCTGTTTAGTATTTATCTTAGGTATTTATCGATTAAACATTTGTTTAAGGTGCTTGTCAGTCACTGTCTAACACTGTTACAGCGTAGAGTATTAACTAAACTCCATAATGAGTGGCCACATAAGACAGAAAATGTACTTTACACATAGATTTCTCTACAGGTATTGAGCAGGTCGCGTATGAGTGTTGCTTGCTAAAAATTACTCTGTAGGGGGTAAGCTTCTTTATACCGACATGATCAAAGTTAATAATATGGTTATTGACTGTGTTCAGCAGTGGAATCAGTGTAAGTCAATGATCAATGCATATGATTGTCAAAAAACATTGATTTCTGTAAAAATTTTAATAAAGTTTTAAGAGAATTCGAATTTTTAAAAATTTAATGAAGCTGAAGCTGCTATTATGAAGGAGCAATTTCAATTAATTTCGAAAGAGCACTTGAAGACTATATAATATTTTATAATATTATAATATTTTAACAATTCATTTAATGAATAATTTTCCATAGCATTCTCTATTTTCTCATTTCATACCAATAAGAAATGAAAAAAATCTTGAAATAACCTACATGCACTGAAGGTCAGAAAATAATATCGCCGTGTCACTTTCTTCTGCGTTGCATGAGAATAAGTTAATTTTTTTGTGTGAAAGTGATTAAATACATGACGTTGCCTAAATTTATTTATTTATTCTTCATTGTACATGATGTATACAATAGGCGGACGTAATGCCTAATGGCATTATCTACTAATCAACCTGAGCTTTACTGTCAGGGAAACAAGTATAGCGGTACATTTAAGTCACCGAAAAATGACATTTAAGATGTCGGCCATTTTGAGATATGTGATCGTATTCGCGCAGTCTAAACATATATATACGCATACATACACACATACATACATACATACACATATGTATAACCAACCCTCAGTACATATTTATGTATACATACAAGTACACACCCGAGTGCCAAAAAATTGAAAAGATAGTATAATAAAAAAGATTAGGATACAACATAATAATATATAACAACATAACAAATATAACAGATAATCATCAGCTGATCACTTTGAACAGATGGTCTTTAACTTTCATCTTAAAAGTTTACTTGCTCGGAGCATTCACGATGTCAAGGGGAAGGGCATTCCAGAGTCTAATAGCCCGAACAACAAACGAATCGGACATGTAGGTAATTCGATGAGCAGGCACACAGATCAAGCGGCCGTCAGATGAGCGAAAATTACGATTATATGATGTACTCCGAAGTAGAAATCTTGGTTTTAAGTATTCTGGCGCTAGTAGATCATTTAAAATGGAATAAAGCGTGCAAAGAATCCGTAGGTTACGACACTGACGTATAGTTATCCATTTAAGATGTCGACGATATTGAGATTTGTGATTGTATTTGTGCAGCCTAAAAATGAAACGAATGCAGTTATTAAGAAGGCGATCCGATTTGTTGAGAAGATCTTGGTTAATGTACAACAAATATCGGTATAGTCAATCAGCGGTAAGACTAGAGTCTGTATCAGCAGAGTCTTGGTTTTCGTGGGTAAAAAGTTCTGAAACCGATATAAGTTTCTTAGAGTGACTTTATGACTGATCTCCACCACCAAGGGCCTCCAACTTAGGGTTTCATCAACAATCAGGCCTAAATCTTTTACACAGGAGCAACAGGATTTTACTTTTAACAGGCGGTGTGGTACGGTGGTCCAGTTTAGAAAGCTAATATGGAACACCAGTTATAATGGCCTGGCATTTGCTTGGGTTTACTGAGACTCCAAAATTGGCAGACCATTTGCAAACAGATTCGAGATCTTTATTTATTTTATCGATGGCACTCTTTATATTGCTCACCTTGGCTTGGGCGTACAGTTGGAGGTCATCAGCATACAGTTGGTATGAGCAGCCCGGATCAGCCGTAATGAAATTAATAAAAATAGAGAACAAAAGTGGAGAAAGTATACCACCTTGTGGCACTCCAACATCCACCCTATACCAGTCAGACAAGATCCCATCAGCATAAACAATTTGTAGACGGCCGCGAAAATAGGAGTTGAACCAGGCCACAGCTTCAAAGGAAAATCTCAAACGAGATAAAGTAGCAATGAGAATGTCATGATCAACAGTATTGAACGCGTTGGAAAAGTCAATCAAAACCAAAACTGTCACACACGAGTTTTTCATCCCATTCCGGGTGTCTTCAATTACTTTAAGCAGTGCAGTACTTGTGCTGTGGCCAGGTCGAAAGGCAGATTGGTAAACACTTAGTACATTATTTTGATAAATAAATTCAGAGACTTGTTTGTGAAATAAAGCTTCTAAAATTTTGGACAGGAACGGTAAGATGGAAATAGGTCTGAAATCTTTAAAAGTGCAGGAATTGGAAATTTTGGAAAGCGGTAGGACGAAAGCTTTACGCCAGACATCGGGAAAAACATTTTCTGCAATCAATTATAGATAGGGTATCATACTTCGACTCACTTCGTCCTGACCGACAGCTCTAGTTCTGACAATCTTCAAAATTTTGTGAATCATCTCCGAATTCACGGGTGTAAAAGAGAACGTGTAACAAGTAGGCGAGGGTGTGGAAGGAATATTATTGACAGTTTCTGATTTGACCGCTCTATTCAACACTTTTGATGACGAAAAGTGATGATTTAAATTTGAAGAGTTGTTAATAATGTCAGAGTTAGAGTTAGAGCCGCCTAGCTAGAGAGATTTGAGAAACTTCCACATATTAGACGACGAATACGCCAGAACGTTGTCGTGAATGAAATGGCGCTTAGCGGCTCTCACGATCTGATTGCAGCAATTCCGAACACGTTTACAGATGAGCCACGGCCTTTCACAAAGTTCTCTTTCAAATCGCCGACACGCACGATCCCATTTCTATAGATTTTTTTGTCTACGTTGTACAGCATATGGTACTGGTGGTAAAAGTAGTATACCTAAAGGCGTGATTGAAATGAATTGTAGTGCACCATGGCGCTACAACGCCATGGTGCCTTGCATTTCATTTCAATGTAAAATAGCGCGAAATTGTATATACCTATAAAAAATAAGTAGCAATTTTCAAAGAATAGACAACGATTGTATTAGACTTTAGATGCGTTTGCAGGGTAAGAATTGAGCCTATTATTTATTAACAAATATTTGTATATTTACTACATTTCTAAAGGCTTTTATTACAAACCCATTAAAGTTGCGAAGCGTTGTTTGTGATATATTGGAACATGAGCAAATATACGACACTATAATACGCAACCGACATTACATCTGTTGACATTATGAGTTAATATGTGTTCTCGAATTAATTTTTTTTTGTTTTCGTTTTTTTTGTTATTATTCACATGGTCACATGGTTAAAGCAAGTTGTTATGAAATATGTTGATATTAATAAAGGATAAACAACAAAATCAAATTAATTAATAAATTTACAACATGTATAAAGGAATTGTGTATTAATAATATACAAGAAGGACGCTTCGAAAAATATTGACGCACTGTTTGCTTTATAATAAACAGTAACGGTTAATAAGTGAAAAAGACAGATTATAAAATTAATTTCTTCTTCTTTAGAGACATACAAATATATGATTTTCTTCAACGGTTTTTGTTTAAAATAAAAAAATTTCAATAAAGTTTTAATAAATATTTTGCACACATCACTATGTTAAAAATAAAAATAAATCCATCCCTGAACACACTCTAAGGACTGTGTTAGTTCCGTTCTAAATCGGAAATAAGATATAGGCTTAATTATCTTAATTAGGTATTGGAATGTCTCTATGCGTGAAAATTAACACAAAGTAGTCGCATAACATAAAATATGGAAACATTAGTTCCACTGTTGGTCTGTTGCATGAAGACAGTCCCACATAGCCGGCGGCCACAACTTTCCAATAAGTAATTAAAATCCCAAGACGGAAGATTACGTCCCGACTGTCACAATAGGACTGTGTTTGCTCCGTTCGCTTTCGTGGAGCACTTCAAATCGCTTCTGATTTCCTGGTACTGTCGTTACAAGTTGAAGCAAATACTGCCTGAAATCAGAGCGATTTGTCTGTATGTGTGTGTACTTATTTACTAAGATTTATGTATATATTCCATATAAATATCACCATTCGCTCTCGGACGTTCCTAGATAGCATACATAGTCTTAGGGTCAATCAACCTGGGGTTCCATTTCCGTATCTTCTTCCATTGATGAAAATTAACATCAAATAGATATTTGAGACTCGTTAAAGAACGATGTTCGGAGACATTAATTTTTACTATTAGAACGCTGGAAATTATAAATTAGGTGGGTACTTAGTTATTACGCGAAATCTTATAAACGTAACGACATATGTCTTTCCTCGGGGTTCAATTTTGGAGTCTGGAGGATTCCATCAAGTTGCGTAGATTTCATAGTAAGAGTTGTTTGGGATCACATGATAACAAATGCTCGCTTTATCTATACCTACTAACGTTAGTATCACATTTCATTTGGAACCTATTTTCTTTGCGATTTTCTATAATTCCTAAGAAAGTAGGTTCCAAATGAAATTCTAACGTCACACCCAAAACGTCAAAATCAGAACTGTGTATTTTAATCATTGTCTGTCCGTATGCCACAACTGATTTATTTCGCCTTGTTTGCGTCTACTGAGCTGTTTGATAGTCTTAAATTAACATCGCAAAACCAGAAACGAAATACAAAAAAATAAATGAAGAGTATTAGGAACGGGTATTTTTTTAACTTAGCTCATTATTTGCTTGAAATTACGGCGAATGTATGTGTTCGAGACTCTCATGGCCGATTATCTCAATGCACGGTGGAGTCTTTACAGCTTTATAATCATTTTAAATTTTTTCATATAATATCTGCATTATATATGTATTACTAGATGTATGTATTTTTATGGTACGGATTTGTTTATTTAAATCAAGAAGGATTGTGTCAGATAACACCCCAACGAACCCTCGAATGTTATTAAATGTTTGATCTCGGTTTGTCTCTTTCTGTTTAGACCATTTTTATGAAGAACAGGGTAAATACCTAGCACAAACATTAATCTCTTTGAACAACGGCGGTGATGTAAAGGGACTGCGCAGAGTAAATATTTTATTGGGGGACAAATCTGGTAGCTCTTGGCGCCAATTAGAGCATGGCGATATTTTTGTGTAAACTTCATTTGTTTTCTTCTCTTTTCTTAGATGTTACACTGCGATATTCCTGTTTTAATAACGTAAATAATGAACTTTGTCTTTTTTAAGGAATAAGAATTTTAAAGTGATTATGTTGACCACAAAATAGGTCTTCCGATAATTTTTTACGCATGTTTTTAAGTGAATTAGTGAATGAAATTGTGGAAATAAAAGTAGACAATACATTGATAACAAAAAAGTGTAATTGTAAATACTTGTTTCCTAAATTTTACATACACATATATACGTGAACAATAAGTTTTGTATGGAATGCAAATGGGCATAGGTATTTGGTTAGCCAACTAGCTGATGAGCCAGCGCAGGTTTTCGAATTCAGTAAATCCAACGATCTCATTGCTTTATTCAATAAGTCTTGTGTGACTATTTTCTCGCGGGTTTTAACTTTTGAGGGTTATTCAAGAGGGAGTGAGTTTTTTAGTACGAAGAATATTTATGAAGAATAAAATTCACTTAATTTTCTCAATAATATAATTCTCTTTTTCTTCATTCTAGACTTCTAGAGCATTCGAATAGTAACTCATAAATGCCATAGAATTCCCACAATTAGGAGGAATTCAACTACAACATCTCATTTAATGAAATCTGTGAAAAAGTTTAGGCTAAATGATGTGCCAAATGAACCGACATACGTGATTAAATACGTACAATTGTACATACAGATAAAGATCCGAAAAAGATCACTCTCCTTCTGGAGGAATTAGGTACAAATGTGTTTTCTTCGTCAAAATTAGAATACAATGTATAGCATTCAGGGCCCACTTGTGCGAGAAAATAAGCCTGTAGTTGGCATAATATTCTACAATTTAAGAGTTTTATATTAATATATATATATATATATTCTAATAGACTACGCATGCATCAAAACAGAATGTAAATCAGACATTAAATCGTTCAACCCTTTAATGTATCAAAATACGTCGCTCGTAATCCAATTAAGGAAAGTCGTTAAACAATCGATGCGTGTCTTCTTATTAAATTCTATAGTTTAAAATGTGGTACCCATAACTATAATTTTTACTTTAATTTATGGGATTGCGGTGAGATGATTTATAGGTACTTGCTTAGGGGTTGGAGTCATGGTGACTCCGCGATTTTACTTACACCCAACCCTATTGCTAAGACGCTATTCACAGGCCGATACAAAAACATATCTTAGTGTTATTATCTATTTATTATAGTTAATAATCATATTATGTATGTATTTTTTAAATAATTTTAATTATTTTTAGTAATGGCAAATGCTCGAAAAAGTCAAAAGCATTTTACAAGCTTTCTCAAACATCCGCTTTAATGTAGGTAACGATATTTCCAATTGTTGAGGTTGAAAAATTACATGATGTATTAGTTTGTTCTATGTAATGAAATTTATTATCTATTAAAAATACGATGGTGCCTAAAATGGTACGTGGAAAACTATAAAAAGAAATCTTTATTTATCGAAACGTAGAAATTGAGAATAGATTGCACGTAATAGAAGCCAAATGAGTGCATTAATTGATGGTACAAGTATTATTTATATAACTAATTGATTGCTTATTTCACTGGTTTGTAATAGCTAGTAGTCATTTCTATAATAAATTGCCAATCATTCTCTTTTAACGTGACTGTTATAAACGCAACAAGTATTTAATAAACTATGCATAATATCAGCGTTTTCTATACAAGGTGGGTAGGTGGTAGGCCCGGGGCCAAGAAGAGTACGGTGCAGTTCCCCATCTGTCATAACAGGTGACTACAGGGGCCTTAGGGGTCGCGGCGGATTGGAGTGGGCAGTCGCGTGCATTCCATAGAGACCTATATGTCTATTGATATATAATGTTAAAAAATAAACCATAATTAGAAACTAAACTTCAGATTCTTTTATGTTACTACTTATAAATTGTTTATTTTTTTTTAGCTTTATTTAATTGGCATGTTGTCAGATAAGGGTGTCTATTTGGTGTATATTTGTCTCTATGGAATGCACACCACAGGGAGCGGGATCTGTGGGAGTCTTTAAACGCAGGGTTGGGTATCTGTATGCATATTTTTCCTGCGTAACCAAAGAAAAGGAGTGTAGGTACTTAGGGCATCATAAGACAACACAATCACATTTTGATACCAATATTGACAATAAGTTTTTGGGCTTACAGGTTTATAAAGATCTATAGAGACAGTTTACTAAGCTGTAACCCATAGAAGTTGCTAAAAATAGACTATCCTTTTGTCAATATTTAAGATTGCATTAAGATATCAGCTGGCACAGGCACATCCTTATTTACTTTCCTCACCACAAACATTTGATAAAATTTTAAAGTTATTTTGAATATACTCTATTTCAGAATCGTCCTGTATATCGTTACCTAAAAGGGAATAAACCTAAGGAGATTGGATAAACTTTGAATTTAAATTAATTTAGCGGATTATTAATTCTGAATAATGAACTTTGTTCGTACCTTGTAAGCAGTATTCTTTTGGCTGAATGAGCAGTTTAACAGAAATTTATACCAATCCAATGAATGTTTTATAAACGAAGCGAATGAACTATTTTACTGTGAAGGAACACATGCCTATAACAAGTGATCAGCTGATGATTATCTGTTATATTTTTGTTATTGTTATATATTATTATGTTGTATCCTAATCTTATTTATTATACTATCATTTTCTATTATTTTTTGGCACTTGGGTGAGTACTTGTAAGTATACATAATATGTATTGAGGGTTCGTTGTGTATATGTATATATGTGTGTGCATGTATGTGTGTATGTATGCGTTTATGTATGTGTATGCTTATTTGTATGTATGGTATATACATAATGTAGTTATTTTTCGGTGACTTTATTGTACCGCCACTTGTTTCTCTGACAGTAAAGCTCAGGTTGACTGGTAGAGAATGCCATTAGGCATTAAGTCCGCCTATTGTAAACATTATGTACAATGAAGAATAAATAAATAAATGACTGACAAAAATGATGGCTGGATGGATGATAAAAATGATTCATCTATTAGAAAGTTTTATTTCAAAAAGTTTACTATTTTAATTAATTAAAATCAAAACACAGAACACAACTTTAGTTACGAAAACGATGCAATGTGGCGCTGACCTTATTTTTCATATCTGTCTGTTCATATGCCACAGCCGATTTTACGTTATCTTTACACTTGAGCTGAATTTACATCGAGCTTACACTGAGCTAAATTTAGCATAGATACGTAAATTGTAACCCAAATTGTGAAAGTTATAAGCAAAAATTTAATAATTAAATGTAATTAAATATTTTGCATTAGACTATTTTTTATTTAGCTTCTAGTTACTTTGTTGAAAATCTCTATGGAAATTTGAGGCAGTTTTTTTATAATAGATATATTTAGATGACTTTCAAATAGGAAACCAGAAACAAAGTTATTATTTAACGAAAAAATGTCTATAAAATATAACAAAGAAACTTGTTTATTTAAATTACAAGCTCATTTTCCGCATTAATCGAGATTACGCGGACTTCCGAACTGAAGCTAATTGCACTTGTAGGAGTTAGCGAGGCTGCCGACAGATCTTCTGAAATCCCCGAATGAGTGTTAAAAGATTTATATCTGTGGAAGAGAGCGATTTGGCAGCTAATCCTCGGGAACCTGCGCTCAGTTTTCAGGAAATTAAGACGTTTACGAAATCTTCTCACATTTGCGTTAACGTTAAATTAACGAAACAGAAAACCGAGTTAAATGATCCAATAATCATTTGGTTCTCTCATAAATTTCAATTATATGAGATTACTTTGTAATGTGATAAGGAAATATGTTTTGTTGGAGGAGTTTTGATTAAAATACAAAGAGCAGTAGAATTGAGTTTTAAATTCAAATTATTTCATCGTACAAAATATTATCTGCATATTCATGAAAAACTGAAAATAAAGTGTTTACTATCACGTTAAATAGAAGATTTTATAATTAATAAATAATTAGAAGAATATTGTAATTAACGAGTTGTGCCTGTCAACGCGTTGCTGTGACTCAGTGTCAGTGTATTTATTATATTATAATTCGCTGAGTCTTGAGTTCACACAAAAATCCCATTGAAAAAAGTGCTTTCAATTTTTCCCAAATTTTCTGATTTTCCGGGCAATTTTTCCAACTTACGGAGTATTACAAAAAAATTGCCTAATCGCTGCAGCCGTTTTCAAGTCATGCGCTTACCAACGAACAGTATTTTTATTCACATAGAATATCGCAGGTTTTTAAATTACTATAGCACCGTAACCTTATCTTTTACTTGTCTTACTACTAATATTAACAAATAAATGGAAGTATTCGTTATAAGTTTTATTTATGTATACATTATTAACATATATTTCATACACACAATACGAAGTAACAAAATAACTTGATAATGTTATTTATTATTAAAACATGTTTTATGGATTACTTGACTTTTCATCAAAATATTTACAATGAACATCATGAAATCAGAACAGAGATATATTTCAAAATTGTAGAATTTTATTAGTTGCGAGATTTAAACATTTTTGGAATGATTGCTCTATGTAAAATATGTAATATTCTGAAAGCATCAGACTGTAGGTAATAAAATATTTAGATATCTTCGGAGCTTACAAAATGTCATTTAAGTTACGCGTATATGCTTTATCTATTCTGTCTTCTATATTTCATTGAGTTATTTCTATAAAATACACAAATCGGCTTCTTTAAACTGAATCCCATGAAGTGGAAAGAAAATATACTGAGGTGTTGTATAGAACCATCCTATTGTATCAGAACACATCAACGTCATAGAATCTCGTGGAATAATACATACGATAACTAATCATTGAACATTTATAAAAATCTAGAATTAGAGTAAGATTAATTGACCCTTAGCTTTGGCCTGATTGCTAATACATTTCTTACTACCGACTTGGCTTCGATTAATAACAAAAATGAATAGCTAAAAGATTGCACGTATGATTTTCCACTTGAAATATTATTGTTGAATAATAGCCATCCTATACTCATATTAGTTACGCTTGAGTGAAAAACGCTCAAAATCACTGTGCGAAACATTGATTCGATTTCACGAGCGACGCTCACACGTACTTAGTTTGGTATCCTCGTAAATCCAGCAGAGTGATGTGATTTATAGTAATTTAATTTCGTCGTAACGTCTTCACGTGAAACTAAACGCACGTCTAAACTAAACGTTCCTTAATTACGTTTAAAGTTACCCCGAAATCCGCGACGTAATTATTTATAGTCTGTGTTACGATACTATATAATAAATAGTGAAGTATAATATTACATTAACTGGCGTGTACATTTTTACCGTACCGTTTGACATTTTTATAGTATAATAAAATAAGTACGTATATCCAAGATAATTTCTTCAGGGTGATATCATTAATAAAATGAAGATAAAAATATTGTTTTAATAAGCTTGCAATGAAATTACACATAGTTCTGTATTTGTTTATATTTCGTAGTTTTTAATCTCTTAGTTGTAAATATCTTTGTCAAGTTGTCAAGTTCGTCTGAAATAGTAGCCAATAAGGAAATTGGATAAAATGCGATTACACAATAGAATTTTCATGGAATTTTAAAATCTGTTTAATATGATGTACAAAGAAAATTGACATCATAGTGATTTCGCTATCTCATAATTGATCATAAACCAACTCGTATTTTCGTGACTATATTGAGACGAAAATGTAGTTAAAACCATAGCCATAGACAAATTAGAAATTAACATTGAAGTAATTTTTAATAATTTAAAATTAAATTTGTTTCCTTAATCTCGTAGTATGTCTCCACCTATATCAGCGAGTAACATGGGCTGTATTTTATTTAAAAAAAAATTTCTGCCCGTGCGAAGCCGAGGCGGGTCGCTAGATACATTATATGGGTATAATTGCAACATATTTTAAATTATTTCCCATAATTTCAGTGTATGGTTTTAGGTATTATAATTTATTCACCCATATTTCGAAATAAACTTTTAGATGTCACATAACATTAGCAACACGTAAAGCACTATAATACAAAGTGCCAAATATCTAATTCGACTCAGGCATTCCTTTACACTGCAATTCCATCTTACTGAATCAAAAGCTTCTCTCATGTTCTAAGTAGCTGCTAAAATCAACTGTGCCTTTGGAGGCACTCAGAGGAGTCCTTTTCACAGCGTCTGACGGCAGATGCATTTTGAATGAGCGTCGAAACATTTGAGATTAACATGCTTTAATTATATCCCAGCAAACAAGGTAACGTGGTGCGTATGTAATCACGATCGGTAATTAGGTGCAGTATTTCTACGTAGGTGGATGTATTGAAAAGGGAGACTAAGTAATTAGTGATGGGATTAGTTGTTAGTCGTATTTTATTAATAATTACAATCACTTCATACGTACCTCATACATATTATAGACTCTAATTAATTTGCAAGTATACAGTGAGTTTGGTGAAAACTGAAATTAAAACTATAAAAGCATTATTGTAAGTTTCATTCTAGTTTCGTAATTGTATTTCAGTCAGCCTAAAGTCAATTTTCAATCAACTTTAAAGTATGCTTTTATCATGACAGTAGACCCTCTGAACAATAGGTACTTTTCAACATTTGAAAATAGCTTGGGATTTGTTTTTTTTTTCTTTTTTATTTAGAAAAGTTTTGTATCTCTAACTTGGGAAGCTCAAGACTGATTACTTGACCATAAGTTGATACTCTCAAAAGATTAGAATAATTTCTTGACTTGGTGGAGGTATCGTTTCTAAGAAATAGTAAAGCATTTTGTAGTATTTTAATACCTACCAATAACAATTGCAAAAATGTAGCATTTTGTAGTTAATTCCAATGGAGATTGTGTAGTACTGAACTCGGTGATAAATGTGAAATGTTTTTTAAATATTTGGTTACGTTTATAGAGATCATTCGCAACCAATTTGGGTTTCTAGTAATCTCTCTGGAGGTAGTGGGTGCCTATCAAATATAATATTTTCACTAGACCTTACACATTTTTTTTATATCAGAGGAGACAAACGAGCAAGCGTGTCACCTGATGGAAAGTGATCACCGCCGCCCGTGAACACCGGCAAAAGCATCATCGTAGTTTCTTAAAATATAGTTCTACTAGTAGTAGCTGGCTTATAAAAATCATTTACGTAATTCTTTTCCTATAGGAGATCAACTACACTCTATCGTAGATTACTTCGAAAATGGCCAATTTATTTTCTTACTTTTTGTATTCATATTTTTGTTTGTTTTCGTACTGTTAAACTTTGTGTCTGTTGCCTGTTGTGTACTGTGCCAAATTAAAAAAAATGATAAAAAGCAATAACAACGTATTCGAATTCGCATTCGCGAAACGTTATAGCCGACTATCCCATCACTAGTTTTAACGATATAAAACGACTCTTGAGTCACAAACACGTGTTTAAGAAAGTTTAATATTTAATGAATTTGCACGCACATGTGTTGATTTGCGCGTCTCTTTACGTTTAATTTTGGGCGTGTAGCCGCGAGCCGTTAATTCAATAATTTGACAAGCGGGCGTATGTGGTGAAGACAGGTAATGGATGAACGTGGTAAACGAATTATGTGTTTTGTAGGGTACCTGTGTATTAATACTTACAGATTTTAGTTATATGTTGTATATAATATGTTTTATGCAGGTTTCATACTCATTTTTCTCGTATTTTAAAATGTTGAGTACAATCGATATAATTTGAACATAATCTTTATTTTATCAGACAGTGATTTCCACGATTGATGTGACTCTGTGTTCATAGAGTCTGCCCTTGACATTGAACAATGCAAACAGTTAATTTTTTCTAATAAAGTTTTTTACAAGTAAGAATTAATTCGTAATTTAAACACATATACTCAACACAAATTATGTAAGAATATCTCACATATCATCCAATCACTCCTAACAACTTGAGCTAAGTAGTATATTTTTATAGTGAGAATATTTTTTTCAACTTCCTAACATTTTTTAACAATAAAAGAAAAAACTGACTGAAGCTGAACTAAAGCTTATCGACTGACATATCAACGTATAACTCAAACCGTCGTACTTAGAAACTTGAAATTTTACTAAGAGGTTCCTGATGTAGCATATTTAAGAAGTATGTAAGGTTTGAACCCTTAAGATAGTAAAAAGACTATTTTCAAAGTTAGTATGAAAAAAGTGAACTTTACGTGAACGAAAGTAACGGCTAATTTTAAACCATTACATTAGCAATAAATCCGTGATTGGTTTTTGCTCTTTTGTTCAGTTTTTGTATTGTTTGAAGAGTGGAAATTGTTAGAAATTGTTAGAAAATTGAAACATTACGAAGTAATTGTTTGTACTGGTTTGTACTATTGTTGAGCAATTCCATTTATAGCTTTTTCCAAGACAATTTAATAGATAACGATTTAAATTTAAAAATTAGAGTGAAAGTCATTAATTTATAGTTTACAATAGCTAATATTAATAAATTTATTGTGGAAACTATACAATTTAAATGAAATAGATAATTTATGTTTCGAATTAATAATTCTGCTGCTGGTTTATATATTTCCCAATTATTAAGAGCAAACTAAAAATACTATTTGTTTTACTAAACATCTCAGTTTCGAAATTATGAAAACGGTACTTAAACTTAGATTGAATACTAATAGATGACAATATAATGAAGTATGAATTCGAGCCTTGTAATATAAATTAAACAATATAATATATAAGAATATAATAAGGTAACAAATAACGTAAAAATTAGACTATATGAATTAAATATAAGAAATGGCAGACATTTTTCAAGAATGTAATGTCTTATTGTGGAAAGAAAGTTTATAAAGGAATAGCATCATGTAACTAGAATAAGATTTTGTTATAAATATTATTGGAATAAAGGAAAGCTAATAAATAGATCGGAAAAAGAGAATTAAATAAAATAGGGTTGGTGTGATGAGAGGATACAGGAAGAGTTTATTGTATAAGTTAATTAAGTGAACAATCTCTCTGAGTAAATATCAGGGGATCAATAAAAGAAAAATAACACAAAAACCAGTAACCATAATTATGTGCTTCGATCAACACGGGACCAGCTAGGTATTAGCAAGTATACACTGTAATTAGGTAATTAGTACATAACATTGACAAAATTATCCAAGAAGAGTGGAAGTTATTAATAAAATAAATAAAGAATTATTTTAAACATAAAATGTACATTGATAAAACTCATAGGTATCACTTATGTTACCAGGCTTTCAATAAAATTGGATGCCATAAATTAATCGGTGTTTCGCAGAGGGTTGAACTTTCAAGGTTAAATTAATGTCTATAACGTTAGATAGGTACAACAGGCAGGGAACCCTAGCACAATATAATTTTAAATACGATATAATATGATTATCAAGCTGTCCCCCTAACACAGACAAAATCAATAGCGTCTGCTCAATGGTATACGTAAAATAATACCATACTGCAGATTGTACATGAATTGAAATTTCGAACAATTTAGTAAACAATTTTTAATGCAGAAATAGATTTTTATCTCCTTGTATGATCTGATTCTATTATACTAATCATAATCTGATTCTAATTTTGTTAAGTTTGTTTTCAGTCTGTGTTAAACGATTCATGTTTATCAAAATAAGCAACGATTGTAGAACAAAAAATACATTTTACTATTTATAAATAATGTGTTTAAAATATATTCCATTTATTAGATTTAAAACTAATATTAATGAGCATGCTCTTGTTCTTAATCTTTTCAGATTACCTCCTTTCAGATTACCTTCATGATAAACGCGTAAATACGACTTGCATGTGAGTAGTTTTTTTTATTTAGGTATCATAAATTGGACTACTGCAATTTATCTGCTATTATTGCATATACGCATGCATCGTTGAGGATTTTATATCCATGTACCTGTGTAGATATGTTAGTATTTACAGTGATTGTTTCGTTGTATTTATGCACAGCAGCACGCCAGCCGTAGCCCCATCGCGCGATATTAGTTTGTTTTATGATGGAGTTTAAATTCACTTCATGTTACAATAAAGCACACCTTTTCTGTAACATTTTTTGTAATAAGAATACAGGGAGTTCTGTACAATATTCACAAAATGGTATTTTTCTGAGCTTAGTTTCTGGATATCTATAAGACTTAGGATTTTCGTTATACTTTTCCTGTAAGATTTAGGTAAGGTTTTATATTCTCAAAAAATTTTAAAACTCTAATTCCAGTTCTTTCAAAGATAAATTTAAATAACGTTCAAATCTAGTCAGAGTACAGAGCACCCAATTATTCCGTTTTTCAAATTTATATGTTTTAAAATATTACGTAGTTGTTGTAGGGGGTCAACTGAGGAAGCGTGCTCATCGCGACCCCTGCCAGCCCTTTTCAGGGCTGCAATTCCTCTACTATGCTTACCATGCGGGACAACGCAGATTTAAATGCTAGGGCGTCCCCCGAAAGCGACGGACACCAGTGTAACCCTGCTGGTGTAAGCAAAGTGCAGTTCGGCCTTGGGGACTGCCACCCAACACGCTGTGCACCTAGCTGCGGGAAGTGGAGGGAGGAGTGCAGAATAGCTGCGTGGAATGTGAGAGGTGGGATTGAAGAGAAGATGAATGAAGTGATTGATATTATGGAAGAGAAAAGACTGGATGTGTTATGTTTGAGTGAAACCAAGCGAAGGGGCAGTGAACTTGCTGACTTGCCCGGAGGGGGCATCGCTCTGTGGTCAGGGGTACCACTTGGAGATAGAGGATTCCGGGGAGTGGGCGTTTTGCTGTCCTCTCGTTTGTTTAATTGTATGACTGAGTATAAATGTGTAAACCATAGACTGCTCTGGGTGCGCCTCAAGATGGGGTTGACGAGAATTTTTATTTTGGCGGTGTATGCTCCAGTGTCCTCCGTCGGCGTGGGTGAGCTAGAGCGGTTTTGAGAGAATGTTAGAGAAGTTCTAGCGACGGTTGAAGAGAATGAGAGAATTGTTTTGTGTGGAGACATGAATCGATGAGTCGGGACAGCTCGAACTGGATTTGAGACTGTCCTAGGCAAATATGGAGATAGGAGAGTGAATGATGCTGGTAGGATTCTGTTAGGCGTGTGTATGGAAAAGGATCTCTTTGTTGCTAATACCGTATTTAAGCACAAAAGGATCCATCAGTACACTTGGGAAAGAAAGCATGAGAGAAGTATGATTGATTTATTCCTGGTAGATAACAGGCTCAAGAAGCAGGTTATGGACACAAGAGCGCATAGAGGAGCCAATCTGGGAACGGACCACTTTCTGGTGAAAACCAGAATAAGGGGTCTGTTTGCAGCATGGCGACATCGCGTAGTGTCCAAACCTGCAGCGGTTTGTCGCATCAAAAGCTGGAAACTGCAAGATGCGACTACCAGGAATGAATATGAAAGGGTAGTATCCGGTAAGCTGGATGATACATTGAAAATGATGAGCGAGGATGTTGAAGAATGTTGGCAGAACCTTAGGGATAGTATGATCGAGGCTACAAAAGAAGCGTGTGGAACGAATAAGATTGGGAACGGTAAAAAACGTGATGTGTGGTGGGATGATGAGGTGAAAGAGTCTGTGTATAAAAAGAAGAAAGCATGGCGAGACTACCTTGCTACAAAAAATGACTGTGGTATGAAGAATTTGATGAAAGATAGATATAAGCTGCAGAAAGCAGAAACGAAAGCACTAGTGAAAGAGAATCGTGAATGGTGTAGGATGTTAGACGAAAACAGGATGTCGGACAACTTCGAGGAAAATTCCAAATTATTTTGGAAAGAAGTGCGTAAGTACCGAAGTGGCCCGGCACCTTGCAGAATGAATAAAGTACGTTCGAAAGAAAACAACTTGCTAACAGATAAAAGAGATGTTCTGCAGCGATGGAGTGAATACAATGGAGAACTGTATGAGAGTGGCGACTTCGTCTCTGATACTGAGAGCGATTCTAATGAATTGCCACACTCGGGTCAGGGACTGGAGGATGTCATTAGTATGAAAGAGATCGAGAATGTAATAAGAAGTTTGAAATGTGGAAAGGCTGCGGGAATTGATGACGTGACTGCTGAGATGATCAAGTATGGTGGTCCTAGGGTTTGGGATGCCTTCTGTGCACTCTGCAATCTTTGTTTGCAGAAGGGAGAGTGTTAAGGATAGACTCGAATGAAGACAAGACAAAGTTTTATAGTAAGAGGTGGTTCGGACAGGCAGCGTGTAGCACGCGATAGTGATTTTTTCCGACTGACTCTGCAGGTCTAAGCAACGGTTTTATTTATTACAAACTAGCGTAACACCCCGCGGACCCCGCACTCCCCTTATTTTTCCACGGCCGCCTCTCACAACCACCCTACGTTTATTCAAACAGACATACAGACACAATAAACTACGTTACAAGTACAAACAAATTACAAACATAGATACATATCCTCACGCTACACTCTAACAGGTGAGACAGCTAATAAAGCGTGTCGTTAACAGAGAGGTTCCAGAGGACTAGCGCACCGCAGTCATAGTACCTCTCTATAAAGGGAAAGGTTCTCATTTGGACTGCGCGTGCTACAGGGCCATCAGCTTGGTCAGCTTAGCAAGTTAAGTCTATACTAAGGTATTAACTGAACGTATGAAAGGCGTTTCAGAAAGATTTTTGTGGGCGGCGCAAGGTAGTTTTAGGAACGGTAGAGGTTGTATGGATCAGATTTTCTTGCTTCGCGTTATCATGGGGAAGTTTCTGGCTATAGGTCAGAAAGTTTTCTGCGCTTTCGTGGATCTAGAAAAAGCATTCGATAGAGTAGTGCGACAGAAATTGTAGAGTCTTCTGCCTGAGTATGGCGTGGGGGGCTCCTTGCTACGGGCTGTGAGGTCATTATATAGCGGCCACAGAGCCTGTGTAAGGATAGAGGGTGACGCGTCGCCCTTGTTTGATGTCTGTTCAGGCGTCAGACAGGGCTTCGTGATGTCTGCCTGGCTGTTCGTGCTGTATTTGGACAGTTGCCTCCAGAAAATGAAGGGTAGTATGAGTGATATGTTATATGTTGACACAGTGGTAAACTGCCTATTGTACGCTGATGATGCTGTGCTTATAGCACCATCAGAAGCCGAGTTGCAGGCACTAGTCACGTGCATGAAAGAAGAATGTGAAGTAAAAGGATTGAATATGAATATGAACAAAACTAAGTTCTGGTGTTTGAAAGGGAAGAGGTACAAACGAAATGTGATATTTGGGTAAATGGAAAATGTCTAGAACAAGTGAATGAAATTGTGTATCTGGGGAGTGCGTTTTCGAGGGATGGAAGATGTGACTTGGATGTGGAGAGACGGGTAGCAGCTGGTAATAAAGTGAAGGGTGCTCTGTCCGCATTAACAGATAGTGTGAATATATCTAACACTGCCAAAATAGCGATCCACAATGCGGTGTTGGGACCAACTTTATTGTACGGAAGTGAGGCCCGGATATGCTCGAAATCGAGTGAAAGTATGATAAATGCAGTAGAAATGCGATCTCTTAGAAAGATGTGCGGTGTCACCTTTGCAGACAGGATAAGGAATGAGGAGATACGCAGTATGATAGGGTCGCACGACAGTGTTATTGTAAAAATGAAGAAAGGAATGCTTAGATGGTTCGGGCACATAGAAAGAATGAGTGATGAAAGACTGACGAAGAAAATATACAGAGCGAAAGTGAGTGGTAAAAGAAGGCAAGGAAGACTACGGCTGACTTATGAAGATCAAATAGCCAGAGTGTTAGCAGACGGAAATGTCAAAAGCTCTCGCATACCTAGGCGAAAATGTGTGAGGAGAATGATGAGATTTGAGGAAGCGAAAGAAGTATGTAAGAACCGCGACGCTTGGCGTTCCGTCCTCTCTGACTACCCCGTTAGGGATACAGCGTGAGGATATGTATGTATGTATGTATGTACGTAGTTGTTAATTGTCAAAGCTATCAAGAATTAAGTATCACTGTGCCAAATTTTAAATATCATACGTTGGCGACGTAGTTTCTAAAATAATCGGCTGTAAAATACAAGTAGACGGACGGACCACATGAGATGAATGATCCCAATATCGTTCCATTTTTCCTTATTCGTACGGAACGCTAAAAATAAGTTAGCTTGCGATGCTTGAGAAAGCAGTATTACTTAAGTTTTGCTCATTATTTTAAATGCCAAAGTACTTGTTTTATCTAAACTAAGGTTAACGCGGTTTCATATTAACGATCCCACAGTGGCAGTTTTTTCTAGAAACTGTGCGCTTGAGAGGGCTTATTTGTCGCTGCGACATACTTCTTAATTTCGTTAGTTCTAGTTAAATTTGAGTTAAATACACTTTTGTGTATTGAACGAATCCGTTAGGCTATTCAAAGAGGTAATGGTGTCAGTCCCTAAGCTTTCTAAGAGGCAAATTTGAGGAAGTCTATTATTTAAGGTAATGTTTAGTTTTAAGTTTGTAAATATTAATGTTAGGATATATATGTACTTTTTTGATATAAATAAAAAAGTTTTGTTTATTGTACAGAATAAAATTATTGTGAACGAAAATTGTGTCTACATTATGCGTAATATTATTTCAATAACTAATTTTTACTGAGAAATATAAGAATAAGATGAGTAATTGCATAAGTGATTCAAACTATAACGTATTAAATGTAAAACTAATAATTTTCACAATAAAGATACTACTTTTAACCATTTTAACTATTTTAAAATATAAAATTAATAGCTTCCTTATTTTTATTTTTTTTAAATAATAGCCATTTTTGTTAATTAAAATTAATAATTTTGTCAATTAAAATCATATACTTACTTAAATTACAAGGAGATACTTATTTGAATCACAACAGAAATTACTTATCTTATTTTCAACAAATATAATTTTCTATTATTTATTTCTAATATTAATTTTTTATTACTTTATGCGGTTTCATTTCTTGTATTTAATAGTCCAATATTATTATATAGTGTTGTTCAGGCATTATTCAGTCTGTATATAGTTTTTATTTGGAATATCCGAACTTCTACATAAGCACTGTCAATAATTATCAATTAATGTCATAACAAAAAAATATTAATAAGAGGAAAAGAATTGAAGATACATGGTGTGTTCGGTATCAGTGTGGACGAAATCATCGGCGGCCTTTGAGGACGTTAATTGTAGGCTAATTTATTATTCAGCCAGCCAAAAAAAGCTGTAGATATTAATAAGGTGAGTGGATAAATTTTATGTTGGAATAGTCAATGTCTGAAAAATAACCCGCTTTAACTTTAGAGGGAAAGCGTAGAACCAGCGTTCCTAAATGTTAAGAAAAGAAAATTGTAAATTATCGCAAACAGTGTACATAGTTATTTTTTTTCAAATTGGTATATCTTTAATGAAGTGGTAATATTTCATTATAGGGCATTAAGTATTTTTATACATACATACATTTTAAGGATTTGACATCTCACTTGCACCAACTATTAAAATGCTGGTGCAAGCGAGATGTCAGTTCCTTAAATCGAGTTTAAATAGTTGGTACAAGCCACCCTAAGTAATGAAATGATCAAATGTTCATTGCTTCTGTGACTCTCACCCACGTACTTCGCCTGTCTTTCATGGACACGCGAGCCCAATGTGATTTGGAAAATATATCTAGACGACCTCGATGGCGCAGTGGTTTAAACGTTCCCAGGCGCAGAAGGTTCCAGGTTCGATTCCCGGTCGGGTCAATTTAGGAAATGAACTTTTCTAGATTGTCTCGGGTCTGGGTGTACTGGGAGACGCCCCCAGTAGTTGTCTGGTTCTCATAGCACAGGGAATACCCTAGTTTGAGATCAGATGATTGATGTGTATCGTCTAGCGTATTATTATTATATTTTGCAACTTTTTGTAACTAGTAGGTATCGGAGGATATATACAAGCTTAAGTTTTACTACATGTAATAATACAACTATTATGGCACTGAATTATGGAACTTCGACTATAAAATGACGACTATGCGACTGAAACGTAAACGTATATGACTCTTATATATCAACACTGGCAATGTAACCTCAACCATGGCTTCGTTACTTGATAGAATAGATGCATAATATGTTATTTTATTTTTGTATACTGAAATTAATATCCAAGTGTAATCTCAAATGAACTAAGCATACAACAGGTAATTTGAAATAGAGTACTCTATGAATACTAAATGAACAGATCAATTTAACTACCAATTTACTTGAAAAGCAAATTCTAAAATTATTTCGTATTCTCTTCGGGCCAAAAGGTTCTAACTTTTTCAAACTAACAATTTAAATTTAACATTTTCAGCCGCATTCGCCGAAGTTTTGAGTTATGAAATTCATTTCGAAAATTTATGTTAGCTGTAAAGTAGTTAATTTTGGATTAATCCTAAAATAAACATAAAAATCAACCAATTAACACATATGTACATATATTTCTTGTAAATAACAACAAATTAACGTAACTTTATAGGTACGTATTTATTCTCGCATACAATTTTATTTAAATTAACTGCGTTACAATATTATTACAATTAAATACATACATGCATATCTTCGCGCTGTATCCCTAACGGGGCAATCAGAGAGGAAGGAGCGCCCGAGCTTCGCAATTCTTTCATTCTTCTTTTTCTTCCTCAATTCTCATCATTCTCCTCACACATTTTCGCCTAGGGATGCGAGTACTTTTTACATTTCCGTCAGCTAACACTATTTGATCTTCGTAAGTCACCCTTGGATTTCCTTGGATTCTGCTACCACTCGCTTTCGATCTGTAGATTTAAATTTAAAGGAATTCTAAATATCTACAGTTATTGTTGCTGTATTTTTCTGTTGCTTAACGATGATAAATAATACTGCTGATAGTTGGTAGATAGTATATTGCTACTGATTCAGCGCGTTAACGTTAACTCCATAACGCTGTAGTTCACATCTTATGTCTAAAGCTATTGTTACAAACTATTTACACTAGATATCTATGTTATTGTGATATCTTTGCAACGATGCGGACATTCATTTTGCCGATGGAAGTATAATCGAAGGTCGTGCATTGAGATATTGCATTGTAACAACGAAGAAAGGCATGCTAAGATGGTTCGGGCACATGGAAAGAATGAGTGATGAAAGACTGACGAAGAAAATATACAGAGCAAAAGTGAGTGGTAAAAGAAGCCAAGGAAGACCAAGGCTGACTTATGAAAATCAAATAGCTAGAGTGTTAGCCGACGGAAACGTCAAAACCACTCGCATACCTATGCGAAAATGTGTGAGGAGAATGATGAGATTTGAGGAAGCGAAAGAAGTATGTAAGGACCGCGACGCTTGGCGCTCCGTCCTCCCTGACTACCCCGTTAGGGATACGGCGTGAAGATATGTGTATATGTATGTATGCGCATTGAGATTACGGAAATGTTGCGTCAGCCAGCGTAGTTATTTTCTCTCTTTTTGCGACCCGCTTCGGATTTCGTACGAGGTCTTTTGATTCACTTTAATACTTCAATATTTATCTCCTACCATACACCAAATCTTAATGCATTCTACATACTTTTCACGTTATATGTTGTAAATGACTGTAATAACCGCATTGAAATCCACTTAGAACTTGAAATATTGAGCCGAAACAGATAAGCGCGAATCGCGATTTTGATTCATACTATAGAGATTTATAAAATACTGAACTCGTTTGTTCGTTTTAATTTATTAATTTTAATAATATTGTATCATTCAATAAATAAAGGCCGTGTTATAATATTGATTGTTAAATAAGACCACGTTATGATCTGAATTAATATAATATTGATATATTAATAATGATACATAAGCACTAGATGAGACTTCGACAGCGTAGACATAGACAACCTACAATCACAGACTAAAGATACATCAACTACATAATTACAATGATACCATATACAACAGACCGAAGTACTTTTGTATATACATTGGCATTAGTATACAAAAGAAGGACTCATGGTAATAGATAAAATCCCTTTTGTACGACACCGTACACGTAGCAACAGTACGAAAAGGTCACCTAATTAGGTCAATTTATTGCGCAATATTATGTACAAGTCATTAATTTTAAACAAATATGGGTCCTAATTGAACTATAAATAAATTGTTATATAGGTACACAGTACAGACCCATAAATAACCATGGTAGATATTTTACTTTAAATGTTCAAATCATTTCGATAGTCAAACACCGTCAATGTAATAATACTTGTATGTAAGTGCGGGGGGGGGGGGGGGATATGTATGCCCGTAAGTGGCTGTATACTTAATGCTGATTAACCAATAATTCTAGTAGTCCAGTCATAGTTTTAGTTATTATTGTGTTTGCATAAAAACAGTAATTAAAAAACCATAGACTTTAAAACAACTGCAGACGCCGGGTCCGAATAGCAACGGCGAGGCAAATCAGATAAGCTGACTCACCTGTCGATACGACACACATATATTATCAGATAAGCTGAACGGCCGCCATTTCGTTAGAAAACGGGACCCACACATCCACATTTTATTTGATTTTATTTCCCTCACTTTATATAGTACGGCAAAAGGCGGTCTGGAGGTATAATAAAATCTATGTAAAAAACTTACAAAATAATGAGGCGTCTTACGTTACTACTTTTTAATTGTTTTTTTTTAATATGCCAGTCAAGAAGAATTCTTGTACAAATCTGATTAAATTGTAGTTTTCAATCAGAATTACTTTCTTTTAATATGTAATTAAGCACCCATTAAATTTAACAATGTATACCTCAATCTCGCCGGAAAAACATCGACATTAGCATCCATCAGTTTATTATATGACTAACTGTTTTTACGAGCATCTAATGGCACGATAAGGGAGTTTTATTATTCCCTAATGGCTGTACCTGTCTTTCGGTCTTACAGAGGCGATGTGTTATGACCACGCATCGGCGCCAATTTCGCATAATAGCCCATATCTTTATTGTCTATGGGGAACGTAGTGAACAAAAACCCGTGTAAATCATATTGATCTCGAGGCTCGCCAGCGTGTTCGTGTAATTGTATCGGTTCTTACACTAGCTGAGATTTTTTAAATTTAAGATTTTTAAATCTTTATTATATTATTATGTAATTTATTTTAATACATACATACATATCTTCACGCTGTATCCCGAACGGGGTAGTCAGAGGACGGAGCGCCAGCAGTCGCGGTCCTTACTTACCTCTTTCGCTTCCTTAAATCTCGTCATTCTCCTCACACATTTTCTCCTAGGTATGCGAGTGCTTTTGACATTTCCGTCTGCTAACACTCTGGCTATTTGATCTTCATAAGTCTGCCTTGGTCTTCCTTGGCTTCTTTTACTTTTATTATAATTATGCCATTATTTTAATCTGATGTGATAGAGCCATGCTGCATTGCAGCACGAATTGGGCCGGCTTGTCCGGTGAAATACCACCTTCTCATACTAATATCTATAGCACACGAGAAATATTAAATTGTTACTTATTGTAAAACAATTAATTTCAAAATCTCTTAACATCGACACAGGATCCTTCCTAATTCGCACCAGGCTATAGATGTTGTAACATTCAACACAATACAATATTTGTAACTTTTTTTTTCCTATTGTATATATTTGAGATTTTTTCCTCTAGATTATATTCTATTTCATTATAAAAACAAAGAAGATGTAATGAACAGATATAGTTCCTTTTTTTATGAGCTTAGAGGTCGGAGAAATTAATTGTAGAACTGGCAAGTTAAAAACTTAAATATGTTTTTTGGAAGAATAGAAGAGATTTTTTGAAGAATGAAAAGAAAACAAAAGCGAGGATTAGAAGGAAGGATGTGATGGAGTGAGGACAAGATTTTTTCCTCTAGATTATATTCTATTTCATTATAAAAACAAAGACGATGTAATGAACAGATATAGTTCAGTAAAAGTCAGAAAAATTAACATAATGTGAAGATAATAATCAACGCAAAAATTCCATAACCAAGAATGCTATAATATTTACTATTGAAACAGTATATATGTTTATTTTGCCACCTCGCCGAGACATATCTAACAATAGTGTTGAGGTTTATGTGAAAAATTAAAGAATTATGAAAAGTTTACTTAAAATTTGAAGATATCGTTCGAGAGTGGAACACATGAATATGGAACAATAATATCTAATATAAGCCAATGGTTAAAGTGTTTTTTTTTCATACGTAAATTATAATTTAGAAGGTGAATGTTAAAGGCATTTATATTTAATTCGATAAACTCCACACCACACCATCACACTCACTTTTTATACTTTTCTGTTCTTTTTTTATTTATAGAATTAGTATTGTTTTTGATGATAAATTTCATTATAGTATATTCCTTTTCAAAAAGAATGTTATTTAAAAGATTTCCAAATTAGTTTCAAAATAGCTAAAGGAAAAACAGAAGAAGTGGGAATTTTTGGAGAAAATTCCTGATATTTGGGAATATTTCTAAAAATTTACCTAGTAATTTACCCAATTATTGGAATTTTCCCGGTAATGACACATTTCTACTTTGGATCCGTGTGGTACAGTACGGCTCGCCTTCTTTCGAAATGACTTCGGAACTCCGATTTCAGTGCGAAAGGGATTGTTTGTTTTCTTAAATGAAAAGAAAAACGCACGCGCTGTCACGCACTTTGAAAGTAAAGCAACAAAAATAAGTTCAATCAATAGGAAATTTGCATTACAATTCCAATGAAACATTTTAATTACAATTCGTTAATAAATGTCGAAAAAAGTGCATTAGAAATTTTTCACAAATTACTTTATTTTTAATTAAGTAAACCGGAACGTAACTTCAAACACAACACATCAAGTAGTGACATAATTTCATCGCCCAGTCACGTACTCAACAACAAAAAAAAGCCTTCTTTAAGAAAGCTTTTTGTGAAACCTTCGGTGGATTAGATCTTGTTTTTGATAAAAAAAAATTAAATTGTAAATACGTAGTGACGTCACATTACATAATACACTTTGGGGCGCGAATTTTTAAAACTCAATTAAATTTCCAATTTTTTATTTGTAGGTACATATTTTAACTTTCATTTTATTACGTTTATATAAGGGCTTAATCTTTACAATAAATGATTTTCCTAGTTTTGCGAAGAAAAATTCAATGTGGCTACTCAAAGTTTTGCACAAAAAACAAAAATAAGTTTAAGAGTTTAGCATAAAAAATATAAATAAAATAAAATAATAAATAAAATGCGCCAGACAGTACACACCAATCATCTGGCCTCAAACTAGGGCATTCCCTGTGCTATGAGAACCTGACGACGACTACTAGGGACGTCTCCCAAGGCTTATATAAATATAATAAGACAAATTCCGCATTACGAACTTCAAAATCAAACGTTGAAGCGCTTGTGGATACTACACATATTTACTTTATCAAATATCCGACTGGCTGCCATTTGGCTGAAAGACAACAAGGCAACGCTGCAAGTATTGAAATCATTGATTGCGCACTGTTTTCGGCTCGTTTGATTAAAAATATGTATGGAATCTTATCTTTTTAGAGACTTGGTACCTACTATGTCTTTTATGCTAATCTTGATTGAATTTTTCTATGCAAAATTGCGCTTTCGCTAACAGTTGTATGTAAGAAATAACCATCAATCAACATGTCACCTGTGTTACATATATGCAAGTAGTTTCTCCCCTACTTGCCGTCAAATTTGAAGCTAAATCTCGCGCGATGTAAAGTAAACATGCATTACTTGTACAATGCCACCATAATAGACCTGCGCGATAGGGATTTTTATGTGAAAATCCATCCGATTTTGCAGACTTCCCGTCTGTAACAACATTCTAAGATTGATAGAGGGTTTAAAATAAGTAAAAAAATCAGCTCACAATTGCCTACCATATACTTACTTATTTTACCATAGAATAAGTCCATACCATAAAATAACTATTAATTCATTGAAATTTTAAGATTTTTGAAGATACAACATACATCTGTACCTACAAGTAACACATATGCACATAGGTCCTTGTTTTTGAAATTCCATTAAAAAAATCAACGAACTGACGCTTTAATATATTACTTTAAATCATACCTACATAAATATATTTATAGTTAAAACCATGCCACAACCGTTTTAATTTAAAAGATTTAAAGAAAATAATTTATTACTTGTTATTACTTTAAATAAGTTCCACAAAATACAAAGTGATTTAATTTTATGAAGTTTAACAGACTATAATCTTGTAATGATAAGTCTGACATTGGATATTGACATTTCCAAATCAATTTAGTGCATCTAAATTATTTATTAAAGATAAAATGAAGTCAGACTCTATTTTCCATTTCAGTTCGTATTATGCGACTGAATGCATTCATTAGGGACCAATATAAGCTGAAACTAATGAATTAGTAATAATGTGGAAAGATTGTACCATGAATCAAATATCGAGCCATTTCACTAATATTGCAGAAAGATTTTTCAACACGCTTCTAGACTATAAATTTATTTTTTCAGTTACAAGATATGTTTTGTTGCAAATAACACATTGTGATTTATATTGTATCTATTTCATTGAACCTTGTAGAATGATATATGGTGTTGATTATTTGTTTTTTGAAAAGTATAATAACTGAATGTGTTTCAGGCTGCCTGCGTTTAAAAATCGCGAAAATATATACAAAGTTAAATAAATAAATACATGTACAATGTAGGTACATATACATTTGTTTAATATTAAATATAAAGAAAAGTAAATTTATAATGATGAATTTTATGTAACAAATAAATAAGGTCTAAAACGGAAACCATTACTTCTTCGAAGACTAAATAAAACACTGCCTTAACAATTGACATTTTTTCTCGTTGGAACTAATTTGGAAAAGATAATAGAGTTAACTATCACATAAAAAACACGGAAAAATGCAACGGACGATTTATTCGACCTACGAGAAAAGACTTCTACATAAACTGAGGTAGAGGCGCTCTATGCACTATATTATTCTGAAGCGTAAAAAAAATCACGCTCTAAAAAGTATGAAACGAGAAAATTGTTACGTACAAACTATTCAATGTTTTAAAGTCTATTAGATAAACAACTTACACGTAATATATTTTAATGTATTTAATACATATTCATAGTGATGTTCAACTGATAGCCGTGGTCGTATGTATGTATCGTATGTATAAAATTTTAAAGTAGAATGAAAACATCATAACACTCCTTTTTGCTTCGCCGTGGTAGGGTAATTTTTTTCAAAGTAGAATGAAAAAATGAAAACAAATACAATATGTTATTCTTATAATCCTAATATACAAAACATTTTTTTAGATAATGACTTTGTGTCCTCTAGAGGGCGCCATATACAATTTAATGTAACGTAACATAGCCTATAACCAGTGGACAATCAAGACGCTTCCAAGACGCCTCATTTGTCAAATTATGATCAGTGGTTTAGAAGTTATGAGGGAACGGATCAACATTCATACATTCCCACATACATACCGGTCAAAATCATAACCCTCCTTTTTGCTTATGCTTTATGCTTGTGTTAATAGAAGTTAATGAGCTACTGTGCGCTCAGTTTACTAAGTTCAGTAATTTAAAACGACATACTAATTCGTTTCGTAAGTGCCAACAATATTAATTTACAAGTAAATTCTCTGTTTATTATTTTTGTAAATATTAATTTCACTGTTATATCACTAAATTATATGTACCCGAGTCTTCGAAAAGTAATAATAATAATAATACTCCAGACAATTACACAGATTGTGTGACCCCAAACTAAGCAGTAAGCTTGTACTATGGCTACCACACAACGAACTCTGGGGGAGTTTCGAGTAACACCCAGACTCCAAGCCAATTTAGAAAAGTTCGTTTCCTAAATTGACCTAACCGGGGATCGAACACGGGACCCTAGCTTGGAAAGCAGATGCTATGCCACTGCGCCAACGGGTCAGTCAAAAGTAATAGGCAATCTTCGCTCATTTGCATCATAATACTTGACGAACGATAATGCACACAGAATTGCGTTTCATAGTGTTCACATAGTGTCCTCGTTGTCCGGCCGTTATGCTTTCTCTTTTATTCTTGTGGTTTTTATATGTATTACTTTCAAATTACACTTAAATCTATTGTTTGTTTGTGTGTGATATTGCCAATGTAGTTCGAGGATTCGTTAAAAATGTTCGTCTCTTGTAGTACTCAATCTACCGCAGTTGCCTTTGCCTGCAAGTAGCATGTTCACCGAAGGTTTGGAAAACAATATTTGTTAGAAGTGAGCGAGGATTTAAATTATGTGAAGTAAACTGTTCGTAAAACATTTTTTAAATTCTTTTAAAATGAATGAAGCTAATAATATTGAACATAGTAACAGAGTCAATATTTTTCTCTTATAGCTGGCGTTCCATCCTGCTCTGAAGATACCCTTTCTGTTTCTGTAAATATTACTACCATTTTCTTTAACAATCCTAGAAAATAATATTGCACAAAACTGCATTTAGAACACTGAAATAAAGTAAAATAAATTTCATGGCGTATCGCACTTGAAGTTAACTATTAAAGTTCTGTAAAAACGTGAATCAGCTGAAAAAAAATGGTTACAATCCATTTGCGACTTATTTCAATAATTTCTTTATTTTCCCTAAGCTATTCTTGTCATGCAAGCCTAGTGAGGGCTCGGGTTCACCACGCTCAGGCACGCGCTACCAAAGCAGCATAAATCATACGAGATTATCACATGAGATGACTGCGCACCTCTGACTGATGTATGAATAATTTATAGTGAACACGTTTGCTTCGAAAATAAAAATAATGTTTTATAGACAAAGAAGATGTTATATTTGCTTTTGTAATTAAGATTTATGCTATGTCAACATGACAACAATTTTATTAACAATATTGAAGCTTCTTTGAAAGTGTTGTACTCGGATCGAGTATTACAATGGAAGGAGCATTTGCTCTAAAAGCATGTCCTTAAAGTATCCTTTTTTTTGACCGACTTTTTAGTTTTTTTCTAATGTGCGTGACTAGAGAATGTCACAGTACAACGATGTACGGCTGAATATGACATATTTTTAATTTATGAATATTAGTACCTAAAACAATTACGATTTACGAGTATTTTGCAAATAATTTGTAACATCAAAATGGTCTTATGACTAAATAAAATATTATAGATATAATCACCAGTTAACTATTTTTGTATAGCTGTACATTAATATTTATTTTAAAAAAAAAACAAGTAGTTGCAGTAAGTAGCAAGTAGTTTCGACATCTCATTTCAACTTAAAGTTTAACTCTTTGCAGCATTATTGTGTACATTGATAGATTGATACAAAACACCCACATGATTTTATCGAATAGTTTCAAAGTCACCTATGTATCAATACATATTATACTGGGCTACAATATTTTATCCTTTAGCGTATTATAATATGAAAATGATAGCATCGCGCTACATTTACGTAGGCTTTCGAATGAAGTATTTGCAACAAAGGAGAACACAGTAGCAAAACACGACAGTAATTTAACTTTTGTAATAGTTAATCAGTCATATTTTTCCATTAGTACAATATAATTGTACATTCGTAATGGATCCTTATCCATTACAAATGTTAGAAGCATTACATTTGACGGGAGAATGTGCGGGTTATCCTCGGACCAAATATCACAATTCAATTCATTTCAGAGCATTTGCTCTAGAGCGTGTCCTTACGGAGTCCTTTTAAATTGCAAAAGTGTTCTGTTTTTTCAATTTTGGAGGGCACTACTAAAAGTGATCCTGTCATTTCGTTTTGGTTAAAGCGAATAATATTATTATTAATTCGATTTGTGGTACACATACTGTGTTCCTTCGAGCTGATGATGGGGTGCTAGCACGCAGTTTGTATTCAGTACGTGTAACATCATTGATGGTATTGAGCTATCGAATCTTATTATGGATATTGGTATGATACTGTAACCCATATTTTTGTATTAAAACTCATGTGGTTAATGATTGCTTTAATAACGTGATTTGTGAATTTAAAAAAAATTACAAAATTTACAGAAACGTTTTTGCGTTTTTGCAACGGCTTTTCTTTTGTCTATTTAGTAACAAAATTAAGAAAATGAAACAGTTTTTCCCAAACTTTATTTGACATAAACGGTTGAAATTTAGAACAATAATATTTGCCGCAAGTAATAGCACAACGCCAAACGTAAACTTCAGTACTTGTATTTTGACTTTGGGGCTTAAAATTACAGAAAGTTCAAAAAATTAAAACTTTTAAATCAAGAACGTAATTATACCAGTATAATTCGCTTTTTGTTACCTACTGTTTTAGACATCTTCAAAAACCTTTAAAAAATATTTAGCTCTTTAATTTTTCTCCAAAAGTACCTATTACTCAAAACTTTACAAAAAATAATGAGTACTTAACTATTGATAAATAATTAGGTATTAAGTATTTCGGTATTGAGAATTAGGCAGTTTAATCAGGAATAAGATTAAAGGTCATCAGACACTTTCTTGCACAAAAAAAAGTTCTACTAGCTGGACAACTGACGGTACCCACCACGGAACAGGTTTTAATCGTAACAATGAAATTTTTATTTGTTTTTCATTTTTTTTTCATAAAAGGGGAGTCAAACATGCAAGCGAGTTGACTGGTGGAAAGTGATCATCCCCGCCCATGGACACCCGCAACTTCCGGGGAATCACAGGTGCGTTTCCGGGCTTTAGAGAAAGAGGGAAAGGAAGGAAAGAACGGGGAGAGAGGGGGGAGATGAGCCATCGGCACTCTCACTCACCGAACAAAGCATAACAGCAATAGATGCTGTTATTTCACGCCGACATTATGTGAGAGGGTGGTATTTTACCGGGCGAGCCGGCCCAATTCGTGCTGCAATGCAGCATGGCTCTACCACTACCACAGATGTAGGTACATAGAATTAAACAGACTCTACACTCTCTGGTCACTAAGAGCATGCAAATATTAAATATGAACTCCCTAGGAATTTTATTGTAATTCTGTTCTTATTGTTTTTCGGGAAATAAAATTTTATTGTTCTTCTTTAGTATCTCTATTTTTTAATGTATTAGATAGTATTTCGCATTGTTTTGAATAAAAACGTGTACATATTGTAATTTACTGTACAACTTGAAACTTTCAAAGTTTTGAACGAAATCAAACAAATATATTTAAGTACATACTACAGATCGAACTGTTTGTTTGATAAGATACTTGGAATAAATCTAAAAACTTTTTACTTAAAAAACTTTGCACAGCAGTTTACCATCTTCACAAATATATTTTGGAGCTTTTATACATTTCTGAGACAAATAAAATGTATTTGTTATTTAAAATACTGGCCCAATAGATATGTAATATGTATATTCGAAATAAAAACTAGTTTTCAGTGAGAACCATATTCATAAACTTGGAACCTAACAGTTATTATTTTAAGATTTTCACCCTCTTGTTCACGAAATATGACTTTTGTGGCATATTTTGTTTATTTTAGACAATTTTATTGGAACCAATAGGGATAAAGTCGGGATAAAATTTCAATTGCCAACCCTGCAGACAGCAGTGGCGTGTCTCCGTAGTTTATTTATTGTGTTGAACTCCAATCGACATGGAATTATAATATTATTTAACTTACTGGAATCGTTAAGAGCGTATTTAATTTTAACGATTTCTTAAAAATTACAGTGAAACAAATGAGTATTAGCATATTAATAGTATCTGTTAAATAATTAAAAAAGTGAAATGTTTAAAATTTTAATTCGAGATGTTGGCGTCAATAAACCTTCCTCAACTATCACTATTTACAGGGTTCCGTAACTGAAGTAGGTAAACTGACTGAACTAAATAATTAACGTTTATATACCTATATTAACTTTTTATTCGTTTTAATATTAACTTTAAATCAAGTTAAAAATATTAACTTTATCATAGATTACGTAAGAATAAAGCATCGATTTCTAACTGTAGAATTTTCATACGTTTAAAAAACTAACAGTAGGTCGAATAATAGCAAGTTTATACAATATCGTTAATTTATTATCTGTGTGGAAGATTGACAACAGAAGATGAGTTTAAACAAATTATACTCAGTACACTCAATTACACTCATACCTGGGCGACCGAGATTTACTCGGTGTCTTACAAAAAAAATAAAAATAAAATGTCACATTTATTGCAGGATTCGAATCTGCGTATTTCAACTTGGTAAATCTACGCTCTAGCCACTGTGCTACTGAGAAGTTAAACTGTGTTATTTAATCAGAAGAGTTTAGAAGTTTTAAGTGTGTGATAAGATAGAGAAAACGATTTTTATTAGAATTGGACCCTTACTAGATCTATTTTAGACCACCGTAAATATCTGTATTGTAAATTTCATCGAAATCTTTAGAGCCGTTTTCGAGAACGAGATTATAAATATACAAATATTTCTTGTGTAATACTACTCTTTTAAATAACATAGTATCTTAAAATAGAGGAAGTCCATGAAATTTAACATTAAATTCATTGTTCAGGAAAATAAATAATAAATTTTTCTCCATGACTTTTACCCATAGACTTTATAAATAACTCTAAAGCCAGACGCCGTGTCCGAGCAGCTACGGTGAGCTAAATTAGATAACCTAAGTCACCTGTATATACGATACACATTTATTATCAGATAAGCTAATCAGTCACCATTTCGTTAGAAAACAGCACCCACACATCTATATTTTCAATATATAAATATTGTACGGTGGACGGTAAAATCGTGGCGATGAAAACGTTCAACGATAAATAATAAAGGCGGGCAATAGAAATCTGTAAGAAATCGAAATATCTATTTATTTCGGTTGTGCTTTTATTGTCTTTAAGTATCTAGTTTCTAGGCGTAATCTAAGAATCGAATTCCAACAACAATAATCAGGATTCTTAGTCTCTTCCAGATGTTTTAGGTATTTCAATTATTCCTGGGTAAACCCTGTCGCTTCCACTCGAAAAATTTCAATCGTGCCTAGCCGCAGACCGAGAGGCCACAATGAAATCCCTAGAAAACCTGAAAATACTTCGAAAGTTGTGCCAAAATGAGATACGCCAACGTTCTTCTAATTGAGTTTCTCATTTCATTGTTTGAAAATTTCGGAGGTGGTTTAAATCTGGAATTATTTTCTCATCAACATTATTACGATTTGCAAAAGATTTGTGCAAAAAATAATTTCGATTTTGAAAATTCCAATACACCTGTCATCTTATTATCGAAAAATGAAGTATATAGATTGACTATATCGAACTAATCGTTTTTGGAATTCCATAGCCGAAATAGCCAACTGAGTAAACTGACTGTGACATTCAACCGACAGACAGACGTTGACGTCTATAACTTATACCTTCGTATGTTTGTCTGTCACTTTTAATCGTACCGAGTTGTTTATCCTAACGACAAATACCTACTGGTAGGATAACCAAAGATCAGAAAAGAAGAAGTACAAAAAGAGATATAGTACTTTATGTGCCTTAATGTACTTCAACTCTTAACTGGGAAATTTTGTAAAGTTACGCACATTTGTACTTATTACGTAACGATTAACGTATGAATGCTTTTACGTACATGCCAATACGACATTTAAAACTGTTTATATTTATATCGCACCCCTTTTGACATTTTAAAAAAGATATTTTTATTTCTAATAATGTGCATGCTGAACGTTACAAAAGGCAGATTTATCAAAGCGCGCACGTGGCGAATTTGCCGTTTGCTCAAATAGCGATTTTAGGATGTAAGCCTCAATTTATGGACGCAGACAAGAGATAAAATTTGTTTGTCCCCGGTTTATTTATCACCTAGGTATATGCGTATTTTCAGGTTGTTTATTTCTGCCCTGATTTCTTTAATACAAGTGACCCGCTCCGACTTCGCACGGGGACTACTTTCTTAACCTGTCTTCTAATGCGTCGATCATAATCCATAAAGAGTGGTAACTGAGTCTTTAGTGACTCAAAGACTGACATTAATTTTCTTATAGTTGTAATCGATCTCTACATAATTTTTCCTCTTGATTTTAAATGTAGCAAAAATATTTTTTCTGAAGTAAGATTAACATAGTAAATTACCATACATACACAATTTCACGCTATTACCTAATCGGAGCTGAAAGAGCATGAAAGAGCAACAAAGTTATACTTTGACCTTCTTTCGCATTCTCTCTAGCAATAAATACCTGCTCTTTAAGGTTCGTCTTACAAGTAAAATTGGAATTTGAAAAGATGATGAATGCGTTCGTTCGTCTGTACGTCTGTCGAGGTCGATACAAAAAAACTTGTTGACATAGTAATACATCTCGTAACTTGCTATGTTGCATTGATTAACATTTTAAAATATTCATGGCAGATTGAAAATGTCATACATTTAACATTTCTTTTAAACCCCGTGTTTAAGATTTTTTTTATCAGCCAAATGCGTTTCATTTATTTTGGTGTAATATTGTCTATAAAAAGTTCCAAAACCACGGAATGGATTGGAATTATGTTTTCGTTGTTGGATATTTCGGCTTTTTGAAAAGGTTTTGCGTAAGAATCTACGTCAGAATCGCTTGTAAGTTTTAGACAATAAATGTTAATTCTTCTATATGGAAGAAGTTTTGTATTTTTATTGTGTAGTTTTACATGGTTAGTTTTTAAATTTCTGTATTCTGAATATAGAGAGGTTAAGGTACAATATAAATTATTCATGAGCACACAAAACATGCAGCGAGAAGACGCGTCCAAAGATAATCTCCGGTGATTTACGATGAGAAGTGGTATTTACACAGCTCTACTACTATTTATATCACTTTTATATATTGCCAGCTTTCGCTCATACCTCCGTATACATCGAACACACTTTTATATAGATTTACCTTTGTTGCTATTCTTTCTTTATGGCAATATCTTTCTCGTTAGATTTCAAAGACTATAAGTTGTAATATTATAATACCTCGTTCAATGATTTTCACCTATTACAAACGTACCAATAAATAACAGTCAAATTTGTTTACCGCGAAAGTTTCTCAAACGATTCAAATAAAACATCTTCAACTCTAATTTTCACATCGGATTAGTTTATACAGTAGTGACGGTTTGAGAGAAAACGTCTCAGCATCACTTCACTTTGAAGTTCAAACAAAGAGATAAACGAATAAAAAAATGTTCAGCTTCCGAACCCTGTAATGACTTCTTTTAACATCATCATAGGGTGCCTATAATAATTCACTGCTGGACATAAATCTCTTGCACGACGCTGATCCCGATTTTCGACTCTTTTCATTCAATAAGTACAAGATGGACTCCATCTTGCTTCAGAACGTCTTACACTAATATTTGCCTAAACGCTGTCACCACAGCAGAATTTTAAACCTACTTCTAAAATGACATTTAAAAAACATTTTCAGCGAATAACTTCTCCAACATCTTTGTATATGCTGCTATCCAAATACTAATATGTTTCAGGAAGTTGCAGATAATATTTTCAAAAGTGGTGATTCAAAAAATTCCAGGTAAACATTTGGAAATGTCGTAAGTTTTTGTTTGTAGTGAAACGCATTTTTAATTGAAAAAAACAATAATCAAGCTATTGCTTAAATTCAAAAACAAGTTTTAATTCAAAAAAGGTACTTACCCGTCTGTTGTGTGTTGGTACTTGATGTATACCTATTAAAATGTCATTAATCAAGCGCTTAATGTAAGACAATATTTATGTATTTCGATTCACAAATATTATAACCCACATATTATAGGTATATAAATATTACAAGATTTAATAAAGACAATTTCATAAAACATATATGTTATATGTACAAAAATCGTTACCTGTACCCGGAAGTAGCTACAGTTCAAGTCTACTCTAAACAGAATTCAATTCGCTAGATTCAAATTACAATATTCTTCTCCTAACATATTATATAATATTTTTTACACTATGTACTCATATTTTGTACCCAAATTCATCAGGTTTTGCTCTGGTTTTTTAAAAAAATGTTCGTCTATATAAAACTAGAGCAACATGGGGCGAATTATATGTTTCATTTTCGATTTAGGAAGCGAATCCGAAAATAAATGAAACACAAATAAACGAAGCCTCCAAACCTTCGATCTCATCTACGGTATTTTCTTCTCTTCTTACGATACCGTGTATAAAACGGGTGAAAACTCATGAGACATAAAAGATTTAAACCCTTTTGAGAATTTGACTTAGATGAGCGTGTGAATATAACGTAATCCTTTTACATCTGCAATGAGATTTCGTGGAAATCGTTTTCCTCTAAAGGGACGTTAGAAAACGAATGATGGCAAAAAGAAACTACTGGTAGAAGTGTCTGTAGCTTTCTAAAATTAATTAGACCGGGAGAGGGGTCGAAAGAAAAATATTTAAAATTGAAGGTCTAGAAAAATTAAGAATCTTCTTCGGCAATGTTGAAGATGTAGTTGAAGAACTGCCTTTGCTGTTTCTTCTTTACATTTATCTTGAGGATTATGCACCTTTTTCACACACAAAACATACTTTATTACGTAACTTTGTATGTCGGTCTCGGTTCTTTCTTGCACATGTCTAGCAAAACCAAAAAATATCCACGTAACGAAAACTTCCAATACGTTTCCTGCTACTGTCCAAACCAACATCTTATTGACTCGGTAAGAGGAATGGTATAGTCCTATATGGCTAATGATTCAGTTACTGATTGTTACAGAATTTGAACACGACGTTGGCTGCAATAGACAGCAGGGAGTGGACTATGCTGCAGCAGTGTTCTAGTGCCCCAGTGCAGCCGCGCGCATCTGACCCCGAACGATGGCGAAAGTGAATCAATACAAGCTCTTCTTACTTGGCACCTCGATTGACAAATTTCTATACATCGAACAGAAAATCATCAATTCCAATATGAATTTTACTAGAAGAAATAAGTGCATTTCTTTCGAACCACGAAATAACAGCAAGGCCAGAACCAATGTGGAACTATGATAGATGCTTACTCATTTTTTTTCTACTACAAACACAAAGAAAATATTTATACTCAAGTTTAAATTGAATAAATATATGTCTGTTTGAGCTTATAATATAAGTAAGACACAAATTATAAGATAATAAAAGAAAAAATTAACGAGATTTTCTTCTATTTCAAATAAAGCTTTGTTAGAATTTGAACCGCGTTTGAGTAAAATTGGTTCATGCTTTTCATAGATATTCGTGCCTCTTTTTATATAATGTTCGTAACATGCAACAAAACAATTCTCTTTCTATCTCAACGATTTTATTATGATATTATCTCTTTATCTGTGACTACCAATTCTTAATTATCAGCAACGAAATTACGAGAATAGCTCCGCAGGTAGTGAAGTGTGTAAGAGGATTATAGAGGGAGCAAACTGATTCACACTGGTTCAGAGCATTCTTTGTCGTCTCCCGTATACACTGATAAAAGGAATTAGACGATTTTAAAAATAAATAAGTAAATAATAATCGTTGTATAGGATCGACAAGGTGTGAATAACTGATTGAAAATCGTTCCTCATAATTACCTTTAAATCTCCACTTTTTTCATTCTAAAGATGTTTGATTTCTTATAACTTTATTTAGCATAATACATTAAGATTTAATTAACAAGCATGCAGATTACTAAGACATGGTAAAAGAGACAGAATTTCATTTATTCACGACTCCTGCACTAATTGCAAAATTGTATCGCAGATGTCAGTGAACTGTAATTACCCTAGTGTTAACATTAAATTTAAAACGAATAACGTGAATAATGTAAGCTATTTATTTATTGGTAATGTAAAATAACTTTATTCGATGTGCAAGAGCACATAGGTGTTGTATAGACTTAGGTGTTACTTTACGGAAGTCAATTTCATTCCTTTTCCTAAAATCTTTAGCTATTCCGCTATCAGCTCAAACTCCAAAAACTACCAATCGACACGTGTTTCGCCTCTCAACGTAGCACCAGCAAGGTGCTTGTTAACTGACCGAGTCCGATCTCTGGAATATCCTGAGGGTGCTTTATTGAGAGGCGAAACACATGTCAATTGGTGGTTTTTGGAGTTTGAGCGGAATATAGCCAAAGATTTTAGGAGTTAAATTCGTCACATCACATAGGTGTTATATTCATTACTTTAGGTAAATACTCTGTTCTTATCTCCCTTTAAAATGTATAAATTGTAATATTACGGTTTGAAAAAATCCAGCTTGTAGGGTGCTTTAACTAAAGCACACCCGAAAGCCCGTGTACTTTTTAATATGTTTTTACACGTTTTAAATACAATATTAGTAAAAACATAATGATAAAGGGGTGTTGAAAATCCTGTGATCACCTCCTTATAGTATTGGACTACTAATATATGGACTAGGCTTATGAGATCGACATGTATTTATCACTCACTAGAACTCTACTATTGCCCCCCCTCCCCCTTTCTGATTCCTAAAACTTTTGAACCTAGAATCGCAACAAATTCAGAGATTATAAAACCCTAAATTTTAAAGAACTTCAGATATCGCACTTTCGGGCCTCTTATTCATGGTGAAAATTTTAGCCGGGATCCGCGTACGAAATCTATCTGATATCTTTGTCCAATTTATCGACTTTTGTCAGAAGTACCTACCTACGGCGGAGGCAAAATCAAGCGCAGTCTTGGTAAAACTATTTCGATTATGTCAAAACGTGTATTTCGGCGGCTTTGAAAAGAAAAAACCTATGATTTCATATATTACAAAGTTATTTAAAACTTAAAATAAATTTAACAAATTATTGCTTCTAAAGACAATTCTATGAAATCTTCTTGCGAAATACAGTGTTATTAACGGGGACAGTATGGAGTAATCAGAATCCATAAGAGATACAGGGGAACTGCATTAGGAACCATTCAGTCTTTTTTGTGACAACAATTTTGGCATTATCAACTTTTTGTTCAAGCGTGAGATGTCCATAAAAATTAGTAATTTTTTTTTTAATTCGGATCTACTCAGTTTCATGTAAGCATCCTTTCATTTTAACGGAGGAAAAAAATCTGGACGGCAGAAGTTGGTCAAATTTAATAAAATACTTTTCCATACAGTACAGTATGGGGAAATTCGAATTAATGTGATACTAAGGAACCATCTTAGGGACTATTCGGTCTCTTTTATAAAAACAATTTTGGCATTACAAATTTTTTGGTCAAGCGAAAGTTGTTCACTCAGTTTCAGGTAAGCGTCATTTCATCTTTCGTCCAGATTTTTTTCGTCCGAATTGGCCAGCAGAATCGGGTCAAATGTAAAGAATAATTTTTTCATGCAACGGACGAATCCAATGTACTAATTCATAATCGGTTTACTCGGGAACAATTCGTTCAAAGTTGGCCATAACTGAATTTCGTGTCGATACGTCTTACACGAAATTCAAATATGGAACACCTTTTTTAGCACACAAAAGTTTTTGTCACTTCGAATGAATATGAATGAACAAGTAAATCAACTATGATTTAGTGCATTGAATTCTTCTATTGCATGAAAAATTTTTCATTAAATTTGACCAGATTCTGCTGTCCAAATTTTTTTCAATGCAATGAAATGACGCTTACGTGAAGTGAGTCGATCTGCATTATGAAAAAGAAATAGTCGCACTTGACCAAAAAATTTATAATGCCAAAATTGTTTTCACAAAAGAGACCGAATGGTCCCTAAAATGGTCAAAATAAGTCAAAAAGAAAAATACAATTAAAACGTACAATTTAGGCAAAATGTGCTATACAACATATGTACCTAAATATATTACGTATATTCATGCCTCTTTGCCTCAAAAGTAAGGCGTAAATCTTTGTATTCCTCAATGATTTTATCAATTATTTTATCCTTGATTCTTTTAAAGATATTAGTAGTTTCTCGTCTACCTGTACATTGTCGTACGATTTCGATGTAGCGAGCCGGACACTATTCGGAGGCACGTCCGTCGTCGTGGACACACTTCGATAGACTGACACTTCTAGCTGATAACCGCGTGTAAATATGACGGAGCTTGATTCGCCAATCCAGCGATCGTAAGAATGATCTTACGTGGATCCATCAGGTGGAGAAATTAAGCGGTGTTTTGTGCTGCCCCATGTATACTAGAATACATACTAGTTTTGTTAGAAGTAAGCGCGTGAGAATGAGACGAATGAACCATAGTCAGCGCGTACAGTAAAAGTAATGAACGCGTCGCATGACATGACGGAGGCGTGCCGGGGCGCGGAGTGCGTTGCGCTCGGCTTTGATCGATCTAGGCGGGCAACTTGCGTCTGAGTATAACCGGTTTATTTAAGTTTTAGTATCGGTTTTAGTTTCGTTTTCTTCACTAACCAGTAACCGAATTTATTTCGGTTTATTCGAAACTGTTCTCTTCATTAACCGGTTAATCAATGAAGGGAATAAACAGTTAAAGAACGATATTAACCACTATTTCGAAATTCCGAGCCCTGGGACAAAGGGACATATTATAAACCAGCCTCGCCCTTACGCAGGCCCGATGATTTCACTAGATCTAAATACGTCATGGTTTTTTGTAGTTCATTTTGCTCTTAATTCTGTAAAAAAAACACTTCGTTTCATAGCTAACTTGCGTGAGCGTTTATATATGTATACAAAGTTTTAGACCTCATCTATTATTTAGTTTAGTCTTTGCTATAAAATGTATTTGTATATTATAATGTAACACATGTAGAAGTAGAATAGGAAATGTTACGGGCAGATCGAATTTGTCTGCAAAGTTTAAAAGCTTCTGTATTGAGTTAGTTTAAAATAATTGTATAAACGCATTCGAGAACAAGTTATGATATTGCCTGTTTTACATAGAGATATTGCAACAGTGAAGATCAAAAGGCATAATTATAATAATGGTGAACTGGGATTATTATTCTTATAGAAATATGTAAATACCAATTCGTACCTATATTCTTTCGATGAAATTGAAAGGTACGTAACATATCCTTCTTAAGTATTTGCATATTTGTAAGAGTATTCAGATTGTTGGAATGAAGCTCCTAAACGCGGTTTGCTGGAGGTGTGAGTTGGTTGAAATCGTCACGTAACGAAAAAGTTAAATTAAGTTATGTCCCCTGCGTTCGACTCTCAGTGATCCTCTGTCTCTTTCCAACACATGCTAGTTTATTGAGTAACGTGGAACAGGACCCATGCGCCGCGCGGCGCTATATATGTTAGTTCTATACATTCTTCTAAAGCTCTATACATAGATTCATAGTGATCTTTCTCTCTCTTTCTATTACATACGAAAGTTTGTGGGTGTGTGAGTATCGAGATTCGAGCAGACGAGCAGTGTGTGCGGCCGGCTGTATGAGCTCATTATTACAAGGAAATTTTGTTAAAAGTTATTCGTTTTTGTTTTAAATCATACGTGAGTTTCATTGACTCATTACCCCAATTAAGTTTTGAGAAATGGAAATTGTCCATCGCTGCACACTTTTTTTTTCATTTTAGTTGTGTAATAAAAACATTAAAGATAAAATTCAGTAAAACAAAATATTTAAGACTAAAAGCGTACTTAACAGAGCCAATAAAAGCGAACGCTTGAACGAATCTTGTAAATTTTGATCCAATTTCATGCTCAAAGCCGCTGAATTCGTGCCTTTTATTAATTGTTAATTTGTATTAAGAAAATTAAATGAGATTTTCCTTGATTAATCTTTGTTTAAGACGCGAAAAATTGGTGCCTACTAAGATATTTACGAGTAAGATAAGACACTTATTAGTTCAAGAGCGGAAGTACTATTTCTTCTAAATATCTAATTAAATTTTTTGCTTCAAAAATATTTGATTAAGAAGCATTTTGGTAGTAATATTAATTAACCATTGTAATAAATACTCTGAAAATCTTTTTTATTCCATTTGACCGTAGACTACAGATCAATTATGACTACATATAAAGTAGAATGTCAAGGACTTTCCCATTCGGGGCACACAGAACATTACGATGCGACAAAATAAGTACATATTTCGGCTTACAGACCATAAAGCGGCGACAAAAGTCGATGGGAAGTAATGATAATCTGCTAATCCGTCTGATATGGCGGGTGTGCGGTAATTTAAAAATTAAAGTAAACGGCGGTTTAAAAACAATGCACTGTATCTTTCAATCAGGCGCTTGTCCAATACGGCGGAATAAAAGGAAACAAGGAAAATACGTCCACTAACCTTAGCCTTCGGCTGTCGGTCTTTCGACCGTCTCTTGTCTAGGGCACAGGGAACCCTCCAGAGGGCCTTGGCACCTTATTTTGTAGGTATCGCAACGTTCAATAACACACACACATATAAAGACAGTTATAACAACAGCGGCACAATTACTCGTTAGCGGGATAAATAATATTTGCGTAAGAACGAAAACGGCGGCTGGTTCGCGCGACTGTCCAACTCGAACTTCTTCGTGGACGTGTTAAGGGAACAGGGAAAATGAGGGTATGTAGGTAAATTTCTTACCCCACAAATGGACTGTACCTACTTCACATACGATGTTATAGATGGCGTTAAGCGTTAAGATATCTATATTCCTAAATAAATTTGTAGAGTTTTGCACATTTCTTTCTAATGACTATTTAAATACACGTCAAAACATCGGCTTAGAACTCTGCTTAGAACATTGGCCCGGCGAAACGGGAGATTTTGCTAGTTGTCCTCTACAACTTAATTTTAAACAATTTCTATAATTTTGTCTAGCTTGGAAGTGTACTAGCAATAAATATAACATTTTTACTGCCACATTATATTATTTACACTTTAACGTGCATTATTTATTATCAAAAGCACTGGCATACCTAGGCGAAAATGTGTGAGGACATTGATGAGATTTGAGGAAGTGAAAGAAGTAAGTAAGAGCCGCGACCCTTGGCGCTCCGCCCTCTCCGACTACCCCGTTGGGGATACATCGTGAAGATTTGTATGCATTATTATTTTATAAAAAAATGAGTACTGTGTAAAATCTTAGAATTAAAAAGGAAACATCGTGGTCATGAGGGAGTTAATTAATTAACTTATGAGACTCAATTTGTACCGTTGACAATTGAGAGTGTCTGTAGCAGTTAGCAATAGAATAGTCGAAACAAGCAGTTCAGGGACGGAAATTGATTCAATAGGTATTTTTAGAAGAAGCCTCGCCAAACATCTACGGTCACTAAGAGGTTTCGAGTCTTGGTCGTTGCAGTTCCTCTTCTCTCTATTATTCTTGTATCTATAGCGGCCTTCGATGACAGTGAGCGATGTTGCGTAGACGAAAAGGTCGTAGTGACTAGAGGGGTGTTTAATTAGACCGACTGTTTATAATGGCGGCGTTAGAGGTTAATCGTGGACAATACTGGTAAAAAAATAGTAGGAATGAAGCGGCGGAAAAATGACAGATATTTAAACGATTGCGGGTAAAGTATAAAGCATTTTCGTCACGGGACATCCGGCAGATGTGAAACACCGAAATTGATGATTATTATGTTATATTAATAGAGGTTATAATTAAAGAAAACCAATAAAACATATATAGTACACGCGCCACGTACACATAAGGGAGTAGAAAGCGGTGGCGAAGAAGGGCATGAAAACCAAGTCGTTTTTACCCACAAGGAACGCCAATTGATGTTTCACATCCATCACTATTTTTAGAAATCTAGGCATTCGGCTGTAACAATAACATTATCGATAACATTATCGAAGTTAGAAAGAAAACTGGAATCCTTATAATATTACTCAAGCATCCGTCCGCCTAACCGTTTGTTACATACAATATTGCTCAGAAATATGTGACGTCCAAATATGGCATAGCGATACATCCTTTTAAACCCACTTGCATTAGTTAAAATTTAAAATATTCATAGGTGAAACGAATAAATGAAGAGTTGGGTGTCAAACGCGATTCGACCATGTCCCCCCCGCCTCGTCTCCGAAGCTAATCGATCAAGTATCTAAGACATTTTTAGAAATGTACGATTTGAAATATCTTAGGAAACTCTGTGTTCAAACTTATTTGCTTTCCTTCTTGTGTTAGCTTCGCAACAATCCGACAACAGGTCGTGTAGTGCAGTTGAGAGGTAGCCAGAGATAATAATTCTAGCCGCCACGCCGCTATGTGCTCTCTGATAGAAGTAGTTTAGTGCGATCACAATTAGTGTAATGTCTTTAGCTGTATCGGCGAATGGTTATTGTTTAGTTACAGTCCAAATTAAAAGTTAAATCAGCCATAAGTTTAGTGAACGCAGTGTTTGTGTTTTAATTAAAGAATCTATGTAATATATATATACATATGCAGTGCGTGCGTGAGGAACATCACGCAACAAAACGAACACAGTTTCGGTCAATGCGAAAAAATTTTAGTACACTTAAAACCCCTTTTTTTGTCACTCTAAGAAAGAAGAGTTTATTCTTCACGAATATGAAAATTATTACAATTACGCAACACAACAAAGCAAATTTAAATCTCTCACACCACAAAATTCGGTTCTGACAGATTAGTATAATAGAGCTGTCAAATCAACGCATTTCATAAATGTACCATGGACATCCAACCAACAAAACATGAACCCTAATGAATGAACTCTCTTAATAGACAAAGATGTGGTGGCAGTTTAGATGTGCGATTCATTGTTGAAAATCATAAACCAGAAGTTTTTAGAACAGACGAATTGAAAAATAAAGATCTGAATTTAACCATTTGTTAATTAAGAAGATTTAAGTTAACTAAACACAAATATTACACCAACACAATTACACCAATCGTGTGACCCAAAACTAAGTACTAGCCTCGTGGGAGTCAGCACCTAGTAACACCCAAACTACACAATACTTTACGAAAGTGTCCCGAAAAACTCGGACACTAACTGCCACCCCAATGGGTTAATAATTAAGTTAACTAAGTAAAGTGAAATAGAAAATTCCACCATAACGCTTTAATTATCGGCAAACATTGTATTGTTTTCATACCTAAGCTAAAGCGTTTGAGATGAATAATGAGATTTGAAGAGGTGAAAGGTGTATGTAAGGACCGCGATGCTCGACGCTCCACCCTCTCTGACTACCCCATTAAGAATACAGCGTGGAGATATAAATGTATGTAATCATATTAGTTTAATTTATAAATAAATGCATATTTTATGAAAGTATGTAACAAAGTTCCTAGGTGAAAATATATGAGGATAATGATGAGGTTCGAGGAGACGAAAGAAGTATGTAAGGACCGCGAAGCTTGGCGCTCTGTACTCGCTGACTACCCCTTTAGGGATACAGCGTGAAGATATGTACGTATGTGACAAAAATTTGCAATGGTTTCTTTACTTAAAACAACAACACATTTTAAAAAAGTGCAGATATTCTGTATAAACATTACAAACAGTAGGTACTAAGATGAAAAAATTGACAGCAAGACTTATTATAAAGATCTCACATCATAGACGATGGGCTAGCAATATGTCACTCTATGGTTTAATTCTTCCGTCTACAAATCTAAATACTTATCTATTGCTATAATAAGTGGTTAAAATGTATTATTTCATTAATGATTTGTTCCCCTAATTGCAAAACGGCGTAGTGAAATGTAGGTTTCTATTATTAAACGTTACACTTTACAAATACCGCTGACTTAGAACAATAAAGCTTAAAAACTGATTAAACGCATGAAACTGGACTTGGAGCCATAAATGGCTTCGTTTGCCAGGAAAATATTCGTCAAATAACAAACAAATTAGACGAAATGGCGGCCTGTGCAGTGAAATGATGTCATAACACATTAAAAAATAAAAAAACGTTATATAACATTCTGCATACAATTATTTGTATTACATTTTAATCGATACGCTACATATCCGTGCACACATACACGTGCATATAACTTTTCTGCCTTCATTTGTTCCGAATCGTCTCTGCTCTCTGCTAAGGATAATAAGTTATATGGTAATAGATCGACTTTTTAGCGGAAACGCGAGAAGTGAGGTTGTCATTTTAATAAGATTTCCTATTTTTTATATTTTTGGGAGTTTCAAAGTACAAAAGTGATAGTATTTTGTGTTTTAAAGTTCTGTATAAGTGAAAGGAATGGAGTAGGTCTAAATAAACATGTGTAGCGGAAGTTGTCGCGCTCTTCCAAGAAGTCCTTTATAACTTCAGTTAAGCCTACAATCACTTTTCTGGAGGAGTTTTACGATCAGAAGAAAAACCGAATTTACTTCAAACATGATCAATACGTGACATTGGCAAATGCGCTCATGCCGTGAAGAAAGAAAAAAAAAGTTTTAGATTATTCTATGCGTTTTGTTTATGGTCGAGATTAAAATTACAAAGCATAAGATATATCTATAACGGGAACTTTGCTGCGATTACCTTTTTATTCTGGCTTGAAGTTTATATTACAAAGCATAAGGTATTAGCACTATTACAAAGCGTTTCAGCTGTGTAAGAAATATATTTTGCGTAAGTATATTTTGGTTTCATCGTAATTAGAAAATTGACATAATCACACAAATACATAAAAAAATTGCTAAATCAGTACTTATATTACGTGGATGTTTATTTACATACGTGTTAGACTATACATAGTATATGACTGCCTTAGCCGAGTAAAAACGTTGTTTCTTTTGTTACAACAAAATATACTCCTGTTTAATATATCTCATAAGTAATCTACAAAAGGGGGAAATATCTGTTCAAAATGGTGACGCAGCGCACCAGAAGTGTAGACGTCAGTCGCAGGTGATAACTGGATCGAGTAATTAGAAAACGCCGTACTACAGCTAATAACCGAGTCGAGCCAAGTTTGACACTAGCAGAAACATGGCGAGGAACGACGAGTTCTCGTATTTTAGATTAGAGAGAATAATATAGACAGGATAGATAAATATACATAATAAAAAAATATATATTTTGGATTAGATACGTGATAGGTACCTACATGGTAAATAGGTATGACAGATTCCCAAAAGATTGAATTGTCAGCCAATAAAAAAAGTTGTAATATGAGCAATGAATATATATTATCATTATGTATGTCACCGTAAGATTGTGAACACTGTTAGTTTATAATCTATATCGCGAAATTGTAAACTGTCGATAAATTGTGTACTGTACAATACCGCTTACAATAACGCACTTATTTTCGATAGTTTATAATCTATCCGTCAAATCGTCAAATCGTGAACTGGCATCATACTTGCATGCGACGGAACGCATCTTGTGCACTGTTGGTTAAACATCATGTACCCCGCGCCGCCGTCTTTGGCGGTCAAACGTTTAACCGAACGTAACCAAACAGATGTTTTTGTAATATAAATAAATAAATTGTAATAGTTTTCGTGTTGAAAATAGGTAAAGTTATAATAGAGTTATGTACATATAATAGTAAAATGAAATCAACAATTAACCGAATAAGTGAAGTTTCAGTGGTAAATAACTGTTAGTCGCCGAACAAACCTAAGTTATAACGAACTACCACCAAAACCGACCAAATAGGGACGGTTCACAATTTTACCGGTGATAAAAACGGACGGATTGTGAATCGTGTCGGTAAGTGCAGGTTCGTTCACAATTTGACGGTTTGACATAGATAGATTATAAACTATCGAAAATTGATACGTTATGTTGTAAGCGATTGTATACAGTTCACAATTTATCGACAATTTACAATCTCGCGAGATAGATTATAAATTAACGGTGTTCACAATCCTACGATGATATATACATAGATGTTGATTATGAGAAATATGGATGAAGTACAGAAGTAACACAAGAATAGTAATTAATAAAATTTTAAAACGAAGTTATTAAAAGAGTTAAAACTAATTAAACTAATAATAATAAATTAGGTCAAATTTAGAAACCGGCCAAGTATTAATCGTAACTGCGTAACAGTCGGTAATTATAAGTTACCCGTAATTGGACAACGGTAGGTAGGAGTCCTACCTTAGGACTGTCAGTTGTTGTTGTTACTTAATTTTACCAACCACCAACCACTAAACAAACTTTGTCGTAGAACTTGTGCGGACGTTATAATTTCATAGCATTACTCGTATTTTAAAATGGAATGCATTTAAAATTGGTAAATGTAACAATAACAATGCTATTTATCGCTTCAAAAAAATACGATTAAAAATACTCTAAATAGTAAAATATTTTTTTCAGTTTTCATTTTAGTGTATAAAATAATAATACATATAATTTTTCTGAGTGAAATTTAGTTGCTGAGTTTCTGTGTTAGGTGGCGCCAATATAAAAAAAACTAAACATCCATTATATGCATACATATTATAGTCTCATTTTTTCTCCCAGACTAGGATGTGATATTATTTTAGGATTTCATATATCCCATACTATAATCTCCTTGTGGTTGTATCGAAGTCAAATAACTATCATTATTTTTTAGTAAATTTATTTCTTTAAATACTACAGCGAGTAATCTTATGTTACAATTACAATGTACTACAGCTGGAGAATTGTGTATTCTAAAATCGGAGCAGCTGGGTTGATCAATTATTTTTTGAACTGGTCAGTTAGTTTAAAAAAATATTTTTTTATTATTTCTTGTCTTTATAATTGAAAAAGATAGATTAAATGTACGTATTTATAAATCCATGCTGGGTTCCATAGTTTTATGAATAGGAATTATTGTAAAATTTAAAAATAAACCTCAAAGAAACGTAAATTGAGAGTGCTTGATAACCACTACAGTAGAGGAAATATCGAAATATTGCAAAAATTTATTTAATTTATTGGTGGAATAGATATTAGCCTTATGATAAATACAATATTTATGTGTGAAATAAATATATAACCATATTCTCAGAGTAATTCTATTCAGAAATTTAAAACGCGAGTGTCACACTAGTTACAGTGTCACACCAGTATATCGAGGCGTATACAATGTCGTATATCTATACCAGTGGCAAAAGAGATATATTGAGGTCAATGCTTCATTGAGGTGCCCATGCCTAGAACCGTATAATCATAGGCTCAGGCAATATGTTTCTTTTAGTCAAAATGATATGACACAATTACAATGTAATGAAATATTAAAATTCAATGTTGTTTATTAATAATTGTAAAAGTTACTTTGCGTGGCATGTGAATTTTTTTAGAAACCATTTTAAAACGTTGCTAAAAATAAAATTTTAATTGATACGAAAAAATTTTAAGAACAATAATGATATTTTTCTAAAATTATTAGCCATATAATTTGTGAATAAATATTTCCATACATTTCTGACTACACTCTTAGGTATACAGCATGAAGGTAGGTATGTATTTAGTATCTGAAGTTAATTTTATATAATGTATGCAAATTTCTATGAAACATTTTAAATTGTATCTTCTAATTCCAGTGCGGTCAATTTATTAGTTATTCACAACAAGTCCAGTCTCAGAAGTTTGATACAAATTAGGGTACAGTCTAGTAAAGTCCTTTATTATCAATTCTTGGACCAGGCGGTCCGTTCGATATTATTAAAACCGCAGCCGAACCGCGTTGAATTTCACCGAAGCTCGTCGAACGACCGTCTCTAATTAACTTCGGACCACGTAGAGAGCTGAGCAGCTGTTATTAACTAATATCTTCTCATTTATGATGTCTTGGTACTCACGTGCACCCATATGTTTTCACAGTACATGTAGGTATGTAAAGTAACTTTGGGTATGAGCATGGGAACAAAACAATAACTAGTGTTATTTATATATAGCCTAGCATACCTGTATATATTAAATTAAAGCTTTCGGATGGTAGGATTTCGTACGAATCTCTAACACCGTCTTACTCGCTAACCTTACCGCACAGCAGCATGCTTGTCCCGTGGAGGAAAAGACAGCAACTATAAACTTTTAAATTTTCGCGTACCAGTATAATATACAAGGTTATTCCGAAAAGATGGGTGAATACAGAAGGATATAAAAATACCCATAACAACGAAATACTTGCGTTATACAACTTCGCCAAAAGTCAATAGTTCCAGTGTAAAACCTCAAAGTTTAAACAAAATTAAAAGTGAGGCAACCCTAATATCAGCGTTTTCCCGTTGCTAGCAAACATTTGGAATATAAGGCATGATGATAGGGTTGTACATTTTTCGAATGTTTTTTTTTATGTGGAAAACAAAATAAACGTATCCCGTGATTGTTACATCTGTGATATAACAGTCAACAGTGATACGTTGGAAACTCGGCGGATTTATACCGCCTTTCACAATAACCTTGTATGTCTAAAAATGCCAATTGATAGGGCGGATGCAACTCGCTTAAAACGTGAGCCAAATAACAGGTAATCGCGTTAATTTCCCGTGTATTTAGATATCTTAAGATAGCAACTCTGGTGAATTTTCTACAAGAGGCTCAACATCTCAGTCCTCGAAGTTGCGAACATATTTCCAAATTGAGTTGCTATCTTGGCCTTAATACTGAAAATATCCTTTCGCTGTACACTACCATCAGACGGATTGTTTTCTCCTTTATCTTCCTCATGGTTTAAATAAATCGAAATGTATAAAAATCACAAGAACGTTACAAAATATATGAAAATAAAAAATGTACACAATGTAAACTCCAGTAATGAAGATAAACTAGAGAGATGGTGTTAAAGTACTGTGACATCACAAGCTCGTAGTGTCGTTTGTTCAGCGCTATGAATAACAGAGACAAAATTTATTCCCAATCGGCTCCCCATCACGAGTATAAAATCGATTACTCGTAGTTCTTATTTACTTCAATGTAATTTGATTAATTGTATATAATCTAAGACTTCTATGGTATGAAATAACAAAAAAGCGTATATTATATAACATACCGTGTTAAACATTTCTCCGTTTCGTCATACAAAATATCGCCTAAATCCTTAAATGAATAGAGACAATTCATGACGTCAATTTGACTTTATATTGCATTAAACAATAGTGAGTCATTTTTGTAATAAAATTGCTTTGTAACTTCTATATCTATACTAAAATTATACAGAGGTAAAATTGTGTTTGTTTGTATGTTGAGGTCATCCCTGGAACTACTGAACCGATTTAAATCATATTTTTTTAAATACGAAGCCACGTCACCCGCGTCTCATAAAGGCTGTATATTATTTTGATAAAAAAAACTTTTTACCGAAGCGCAGCGAGGGCGGGTCGCGATATTTTTTTGTAATAGCTGACAATTTTGTAAAAACGCTTTATACGTATATGTACTGTGTACCTAATATATAAGTACATAGTTATGTATGTGAATATTAAATATGTATATATAAAATGATGTTTTTCTGTGCTGTTTTTCCTATAATTCTAAAAGTCAACCAAGGGTTAAATTTAGCTCCACTTTATCGTCTGTAATTCCATCTGTATCTTATACTTATATGGATGTAAGCGGTGTCAAAACATAATACGGAGTGCAAATTTTACTAAAGGATTTAATTTTCGGTATTGAGTTTTTCTGATCCTGAGATTTTCGGGAATAACATAATATAAAAGAGGTGCAAAGTAGACTGCATGAAGCAAAACTCTTGACCAATTAGCTTGCTTTCCTGTCATTTTAATGTAAACAAAGTCATTGGTTTAACTCGCGATGCTTGCTTGGAATAAAACTACTTGAATATTGAACTAAAACAATTGCCAAGACATTCTTACCGGGTTTATACTTGGTGTTGATTGCTTGCAATAAAAAATATTTTTTATTTCTAACGAAACGTCAGGCTATTCAGTGGGACAAACTTAGATAGATGTATACCTTAAATATATTGATTGTTGTTTAAATTTCGATTTATTGACTAAAGAGGTGATTTTGTTATTTTTTATTTGTAACCCTCAATATCGAATAATCCCGGGTTCCTGAGATTGACTAAGTATAATCTCGAAATCCTGGGATTAGAGTTAAAGGCCGAGATCGAATTCTATCTAATGCAATGAAAACATGCATTATATTTATATTTTTGAATGAAGTGGAATAGACAGATGAATGAACGTTTAATAAGTCTGACGTTTATGGTTCAGTAAATATCTATGAAAACTATTTTTAAAACTTAAATAAATCGATAAAAAAATGCTTATTATTCAAACATTGAGAAAGTACTTATTTGAATAATCTACATTTGCAACTGATATCGAAGTTAGAATTCAAGTAGCAGACAATTTTATTCTTTTTTAATTGCTGCAACAAAGAAGAATCGAATGACATCGGATCCACTTTGCATAAATACGGTATTCATAAAATGTTGTAGAGTTGTTTATATTACATATATTTTATTTGCTACTAGCTGCACACTGCTACGCTTCGCTGTTGACTAATTTTTTAAACTGAATATTGCTTAACCCTTAAATACTACTGTTATTTTCATATATTACTATTACTATTGTATATAATACTATTAATATTGTACAATACTATTACTATTGTGGGTCCGTACGGACCCTAATTTTTGTTAAGTGAGTATCTAACACAGATAAGTTCGAATAATTAATTACAGTTTACTTTGTCATTTGATCTTTGTTGTATGTACAAATAAGTGTATCATTAAACTTGACCGAGAAACTTCCTAAGTTATCACAAGATTAAAAGCATACTTCCGAATTACGTCGATTATTTTAGTATGTCGAGATAAACAAAAAAAAATACAAATGACCGAAAATGTAACTTTTATTCTAAAAAACCTTTAAAACTAACAAGAAAAGAACAAAAAATTATTCATAAAAAATAACGAAAATAAAAACGTAGTTTAGACCTCTAATCTTCAGTCTTACAAATTAAAAAAAATTAGGAAGCTGCTCTATTGAATGTTTACCTTACATAATAATACATTACTTTTTCTGTCAAGAACATTTAGGTAAATATAAAAAAATACACTCTAATTGTTTGAGGCAGATGCATTACACACAACAGTAAAACAACAACACAACAAACCAAAACTGAAGCAATTATCATAAAAATAAAAGACAAAGTCATAACAATTTCATGCAATATTTTGACATAAACTCAAATAATATAAACTTAAAACTAAAGAAGATATATGCGAAATAACTTTTCGAGTTATTACAAAAAGAAAAAAAACTTACCTGAACAAAATAACACCTTTTATTACTATTGTAGGTCCGCACGGACCCGAGTTTTCTAAAATTTCAGAAATAATTACTTGTGCGTCGTATTACTATTTGGCGAGCATTGATGAACTAGGAGGGTACACGGTAGCAGAGGGGGTTGTTAGCTCATTAGATCGGTGTGATATAAACAAAAATGTGTTTCGGCTCGGGTCCGTACGGACCACAATAGTATTTAGGGGTTAAACTGATTTCTATGCCTCTGTAGTAATTTTGAGCTCAATCGATCGAGTGGCATCCAAGTCTTATAAGTGACACGCAGACCAAAGTTATTTAAAAAGGTAAATTTAAATGCCTTTTTAAATAAATTTAATCTAAAATCCAATGTACATACTAAATAAAGAACAAAGATGCAAAACATGAATCCCACTGGATTCACATTTAGTTTTAATTATAAGTATTGGTTTTGATCAAAATACTTCTAGTACATTACAAAACATCTCAACTCTACGTTCTTCAGTGGTATGCATTCGAGAATCGTACTATTAAGCCGACACGGTCAACAGTGGACCCTTGTACAACCCAAATTATACGGTGCGAGTAAATCGTCTCTGCAGGGTTGTCTGCTTTATTTGTATGGCGCGTAGAGTGCGCAAAATTAGTGTTTGAAGAAAACTGTGAAGGAAATCCGAAGATTTAGTATTAAAAAAACTTAATTCAAGTTCACTATACTAGACTTACAACACAGGGACCTTCTAAAAATTCTTTGGAAATTGCTTTTAATATTTTTAGAATTCGAGACTATCGATAATCTAAAAAAAAAACAATTTAAAATACTTTTAAAACTGTACTAAACTACATTTATACTAACGAGCTAGTTCAGTATGACTACTAACGTAAACCATTTAGCTTAAGGTACATAATTGACTGGCCCATTGGCGCAGTGGCATATGCATCTGGTTTCCAAGCTATAGGGTCCCAGGTTCGATCCCCGGTCAGGTCAATTTAGGAAACGAACTTTTCTAAATTGGCTTGGAGTCTGGGTGTTACTGGGAACTCCCCCAGAGTTCGTTGTGTGGTACCCATAGTACAAGCTTATTGCTTAGTTTGGGATCACACAAACTGTGTAATTGTCTGGAGTATTATTATTATTTCAATTGATGGAAACTACCCGAAGATAATTATCAACGACTTGTTTGAAAAAGGAATGGAAAGAAGGCAAGAAAAACCCAGGCCGACGATTCAATCGGGGACGAAAAAATAGAGTGCAATAGTGAACAAAGATCTCTACTTATTTATTTATTTATCAACACAAAATACAGTGCACGGCCACAATACAGAAAAATAATAAGCAGCCTTGAACCGCAACATTTATATGCAAACAAATTCAAAGAAATATGATAGAAATAAAGGGACAAAGCAAAGAAAATAAAAAACTATAACAGATAATAATAACCTGGAAGACAATTACACAAATCTTAAACATTTAAACAATATGCCTTTAATTTAGACGTATTATTCTAAATACGTTATTAAAAATATCACTACCTGCAGAAGATAATTAATCTGCATTGCATAATTTCTTCATAATTTTTGTGTTTAGAAAGTGACAGGCTCATTATATGTACGTATCCGACGTGAACTGATTTTTCCGACGGTACAGTCAGTGGATGCACTCGAAAAGTTAATAATTCCAAACCGTTCCAGCAGCACTTGTTTGATTCACCATTCATATTCATATTTATTTCGTTTCACCTATTCGCTCCTCGACGCTTTACAAATTTAAATTTAAATCCTTAATTTTAACAAGATCTTGCCTTTGTAACGAGGGCTGGCATTTCCGCATTGATTAAAGTAACTGTAGCCAAAATGCATTCAATTTATATGAGCTTTTATGTAACATCTCCGTCCGTCCATTTATGAACAAGTCACATATTTTTACAACATTGTGGTATATCGAGTAGATGAAACCTTGTAGTATTGTTAATCTCATCAAGATCAGGAGCCTATGTTACATAAAGTAAAAAAACTAACTAAAAAAATAAGATTACATTTTTTAAAATTTATTTAATACTTTCATGCTGATCTAGAAGAAAAAGGAACCCATAAAATACGCCAGCTGTCTGTATTCCCACACAGATCGTAAAAATCAGCCGAAGGATGGAGGTTGTAATAAGCGATGAGTTAAAAGCCCGTGCCTTCAATCTACCTTTACCGCCTGAAAGCCAAAATAATTCGTCTTAAAAGGGAAACGGCGTAAAGATATATATGTAAAATCCATTTCAATCTAGTTTGCAATAAAGAAAAAATTTAAAGTTTCGATTAATTATAAAGGAGATGTTAAAATATCAGTCTTTGAGGTAAATTTCTTGCTATGAAAGCATGTTTCAATCGGTTTTATTTTATATTAGCTTTGCCTCGCTGTTTCATCGTTAAAATCGTTATTTTTCAGAGACAAAACCTGCTATTAAAGTCGTGTCATAATCGGTTCACGTTTCAGAGATTAGCAATAACAAACAAATTGATAGACAGAGTAAATTCAAAGACAGACAGTAGAAATAACTATATGTGCTTAGCGTAGGTATATGAGTGTGCTATAGAAAAAACGTTTATTTCGAAATCGCAAACAGCCACTTCAATTTAACTTATTTTTCAGATAAACGTTGCCTTATTTCATGGAACCCATATTATTTTAAAAACTAAAAAATACTCAAAAAGGTAATTTACTTTTTCGAAATAGGCCATAATATTTAAAATCGCATGTTTCACCAAAAAGCTCTGATTACTCTCTTAGAAGTCCTCTCTTAAAAGACCTGTTAATGAAATTCCCGTCAAAATTGAATCAGCCGTTTCGGAGATTAACTTGGACAAAGAAACATACAGAAAGGCGGACAGACAGACAAAAATGAAAAAAAAATTGTATTTGACTTCTGATTAAGTGCAAATAAATAACCATATAAGCTTAAGAAAAAGTCTTTATTTCTAAATCACAGACAGATACTTCAATTTTATTTATGTACAGATATAGATATACAGATATATAGACATTTATGTGCATAGCTAGATAATAGCAAATACAAATGCAAATTATCTACTTAATCATCCCATATCACAATTGAACCTTATTTAAAAAGAAGATGTATTGTTTTATCGAACTAGTATCAAAAATATACGATTATTAAGAACATCATAAAATTAAAATTAAATATTTTCACTTAATGCACTTTTAATCTAACGCAATATCAGCCCTATCTTATTCTTGCTCGAGCCCCGACTTTCTGATGTTCGATGTCCCGGAAACAGATTTCCATTGTATTAATAAGATTTTGAACGAACAATATTATATAATATTATTTAAGTAACACCGCCATCTCATATTTATGTAAATTATATTCAAAGTGAATGCGATTGTTAATGTCTTTGGATTTGTATTTACATGCAATATGCTAACTACTCGAGGAAAGCTTATTATCAATGTGACAATGCAACGTGTAAAGGCTTAGTTATAGATATTACGTCTGTTAGACTAAGAATGCAATCACAATTCACAATTCGGCCGATTAATAATTCTAGACCGGTCTGAGGACATAAAGTCTGCGGTACAGACCCCCATTAGTACCCCGTTTTAATACTGCCCACATTTAGCAAGACCACTTCTTACATATTAATTTTAGACTGCGAGACGATTGTTCTAAGAAATTGCACTGAATTGCTGAACACTTATTGTGGCTGGAGTTTTTAATTAAGTTGTACGAATTTAATTTTTCAAGTATTCTAATAAAATATGTGCAGAAAAATGAAGCTTTAAAATTTGATTTTGTGTAGAAATAATTAGCGTTTGTATGTAAAAAGTTACATTAATTCATATTTTTAACTCTTAACGTAAAGTAGGAGTAAAGTGAATAAATCTTGAAACAATATAATATAATTTTTATAATATACTCATATAGCTTTTTATAATACTCGTAGTATAATAGTATATTGTGCAACAAGTGCGGTAAGGTGTCGATTGCCCACTCGAATGAAGTTGTTTCGCATTTGTTTTTTTTACTTTATATAATGGCTCTTAAATTAGATTTACAATTGTAGTATTGTTTTATCTACTCAACGAGCAAATGAGCTCGCTTCGCTCGTGCGCTCATTCGCTCGAGTGGCCAATCGACAACACCGCACGGGTTGCAGATACTATTTTTTATTACTAATGCGAAGAATTGCGGTACAAAGAAAAATAATAGAGAGTAATAACTTTATTATTATTTATTATTATATTAATCTAAAACTTCGAAATCAAGATTTTCTTTATCTTTCACACTGATGTCAATGGTTACTAAAATCGATTGTTTTTTTTAGATATTCATTTTACATTCTTTTTTTATTACTCATGCGGTATAAACAGTATCTAAACGCACATTTTTGCGGTTGATAAGTAGCTATTTTCTTATTTTACAATTGAAGTGCAATAAGTTTACTTGTCGCGCGTAAATTGTGCTTGACACACGCAAATTCACGATGTAAAATCTTTTCCGATTATTAAAAATAATAAAATAATTTTTAAATGTAACAATCTGGCACCAAATATTAAAGTCTTGTCAAAAGCCTTTAATATTTCTAAGCGGCAACTTTGTGGAAGGCTATTATTTAAGATAACGTGTAGTTTTAAGTTTGTAAAAATTGTATTTTAAGAATTATTTTTTAATATTACTTTAATAAATCATCAAAATATCTAAAATTTGTTGAATATACTTATAATATGTACATCATACAGTCAACATAAAAGGTAATTTATCAAAACAAACTATTAATAAAGATGATTACTGTTCACAAGTGACTACATGCATCTTTTTCTAAACATATGACGACAATAGTTTATTAAGTTTTAATTATTTGTATATGTTTTGACATTGTGGCGGACGGCGAGACCTAGACTCATGGAAATAGCGTGAAGATATTATTTTTTTTTATACACATTATTTCCCTTATTGTTATTGTTTTGTTATAGTCTTTTATTAGTTAGTAATTAGTTAGGTAAGGGAAATGTTATTGTTTTGTTTACACGCTTGTTATGGACCTTATACCCCATTTCGCAAGAACATTCCCACGGTCAGCAATATGCTGAATCGGCGCTACAGGGCGATAAGAACATCGAGCTCACATGAACGACAGGTGGGACGAGGCACTTCGTTAGAATCATCGAAGGTCGCCAAACCTATTTTAGCTTGTAAATTAATTTGTAACAATTTATTATAATACAATTTTGAAGTCAATTGAATTGGTTTTTTTTGAGGAATTCGGTTACGGGCAACGTAATTCGCTTTATCCTTGTATTTGTATTGAACATTATTGCATTTATATCGAGCATTGTTTTGTATTGTAAAGACTATTAATGTGTGATTATGTTTGTATTCATACGTAGTATAATATCGATGGTAAGATTATCAATTGTACTAGTTTGATAAGTATAAATAAATAGATGAATGCAAATGTATGAATAAATATAGTGAGCGAGCGAGAAAGAAACATAGTGTCGTCTCTGTTACAGAGGTCCGCGGCTCGCGTAATGCGCGCTTGTAATTGGGTAATTACGCGAGCGGTGTATTGTTTTAGCCCGCTCTAATCGCGCATTACTCGTGGCCTATAAAAAAGATCCGCCGCCGGCCTCTGGCAACCCTACGCCACCGTAGACGTCCTAGGGACTTTTTGACGGACCCGGACGACCTCATAACAGTGGCGAACGACGCCCTGTTAAACAGTACAAACAACGTTGCGACATCACACCGCCCCCTCCGGAGGGTGCGTCGACGTCTTGCGCGTTAACACTAGGGCCTCTTTTTTAGGTTCTCTTCGACGATTACATCACTCACGCACAGATAGGGCCTCACTTGAGCGCGGGCCTTCCGCTCGCGCTGAGTTACAAGATAGGCACACACCATTTCGGGCCTTCAGCCGATTATACGCCGGCCGGTCAAAACCACTCTGGGACCGGCCCTCACCCGTATAGGGTTCTCGACGGCACGCAGGTGCATACTTTCCCGTCGACAACCTGAGCCGAGGTTCCGTCCTCCGTCCCGGGTACCCCCCGGACGGAGGGGCCTTCAGGCTTTGTCGACCTCTCTTGGGGGAGCGCTCTCCGCGCTTCCCCGCTACGCGTTCGGCTCGCTACGACGGCCTGTAGGGTCAAGTGGCGGTGGAGGGTAGTTTTAGCCGGTTTGAGCCCGGCACTACCCGGTCGCGCCCGACGTTCTCTCGTGAGGCGTCGGAGGCGGTTGGGTGCTCGTTCGGAATTTCTTCCCTTCCGATAAACAAAAAAAAAAAAAACCTCTGGCAACCAGTCCCTTTGAAGAAAGAAGACATCTAAGAAGACAAGTAAGGAAGCCTCCTTAGAAGAAGAATTCAAGAGGAATTCAGAAAGAAGACTTCAGTAAGGGCTCACCCACCTCGCGTCACATAGATGTGTATATGTAAACTAGTTCGTTTGTTTGGAATGCAAGAATATTGTTTTGGGTTCTCGTGTTTCCTTCAAATAGTGTGAATACAGTCCACTGCTCTACGACTAAAGTTGGGGCACCGGCCAGAAGGAAGAAATCACGTCGAAGGCTCGCTCCCCCAACAGACATATTATTAATTTAGAACTCTATGAAACTTGTTGTCTTGTTTAAAAAATACGTAAAGAGTTTATTTTAATAAATGAACGATGCTGACGTTATACGAATGATTCTAAAATTACATTTTAGTATAGTGATAGTTGCTGTATCAATTATTTAGGAGGCTGCAATAAAGTTATTCGAGAATTTAATTAACGCCAGTCATGCAAAGCTGTGCTGTGGTTTTAATAAATTTATCCTTCAGCGGACTTGGGGTAGTGCACGATTGATATAGAAAGTGCACTGGATTCCTCTCTTCGGGTCAGGACAGGGCGAACCGCAACGGGAATATTACTAAGAATCCCAGTAATAAAACAATAGAACCAAAGATTAATTATTTACTAGAGTAAAGTAGAACTACTGCGTTTAAATTCTTTTGATAGGTTTATTGGAGCAAGAGTAATATGTACCTTGTACCTATACACTTCTTAGTTAAGTCTCCTGGAAACGAAACTAATTAGGAAACGAACTATTTTCTTATCATAAACAAGCGTATGTTTGGTCGCAGTGTTCCTTGATCGAAAACTTTGACGAAACCGAAAATCAATCACGCTTGCATAGGAAATTGAAACGACATAGCTCAAGCTGGTAAGGTGGGTGTTTCAGATCTTAGCAGTACGTATTAGTAGATTGGATTTGGGTTGTTACTGAGTACATCCCTGTTCATGATATTAAGTTTTTTTTAATTTGAAACAATTTGGGATTTGCTTTTTAAACTTCTCTGAATATTTTTTTTTCGATTTTTGTCTGTCTGTATATAACAACGAAAAAACCTTACTAACGTAATATTATAAAAAGAAAATATCAGTTTGTTCGTTTGTTTTTTGGCAAAGACTACTGAACCAATCAACAATAGACACAGAACGACAACAAATCTGAACAAATATGTCGCAACCATTTGTAATTTAAAAAAGGCGTAAAAGCTAGTAATTATTAAATTATAATATAAAATGTTATGAAAAGTTATAAGATAACTTATAAGATACAATAAGCGAATGTGCTGATACTACAGCATTAGCTATAGATCGAAATTGAATGCCATAACACGAATAATATCTTTGTATTAAATGATGCATTTGTGACGAGTCAACTATGAATGTTTGTGTTTGTGTATAAGTGTTTGCAAATGACGAATCATCCATTAATTTTTCCTAAAATCAATGGATTCTATTGATTTTTATTATTTTATTGGTGATTGCATCGCTGATATGGATTTTGAATTTGGATTTATTAGATGTAGTAAGGTTGCGAATAATAGTTCTTTCCTTCGCGCAACTTTCCTAATTTTCATCATTTCATTCCTAATAAGCATACTATAATACAGTTTTTATTTGAAGTGAAAAATTTAATAACACCGTACTTAGTTTCAAAACATGTTCTTATTTCGTATACCTACATATTTGACATTCTGCTTCATGAAAACTCTTTCAATAGCATATCGAATTCAATCATCGCAATCTCGTGGAATTCTGAAAGTAGTTTCGGAGTAATACTGTGCGTGACAGTTCCCGCGTCAAAATTAGGGTTACCACTTACATGGGTGTACAAGTACATCCATTAATACTAAGATGTAAAGCTAACTTAGAAGATTTTTTTCCTAAATTGGTCAGCTAATTAATTTGCACTTCCATTATTTCCATGACACTGGAAACTGATATAAGCTTATTTCATTCGGCGTTCATTGATTTTGTGAATATTATGTACGTATAACGTATAATAAGAATAACATTTAAAAGTGGCAATTCATGAAATGTCTATGCACGCACGCACGTCGCGAGGCGCTAGGTTCGTAAGCTCTGTACAGTGCACAGCGATATTTCTGTGTCTTTCTATTATATACGAGTAAATGTGTGCCTACGACTAAGAACATTTTTATTGGGATGCATTTAATGGCACTTCAATATTGGTGAAAATATAGACAAAATTGCTATGAATTGCTAATAAAAAATATAATGTTATATAATAAAATGTTACTCCTTCATTAAAAAGATATTAAGCTTCAATAAATTTTGAGGCGCTATAAAATAATTATTGTTAATAATAAAAAAATAAGTAATAACTTAAAATGATAGATTGTGCTATGAAAAATAACATTTTCTATAAACTAAATAAATAAACTTGACAAGCTGTCATCCTGACAATGCCGACACATACGGCGCAGTGAATGGAGTTGGTGCAATTGCGCGACGTCTCTCCCTAACTCCTGAAATAACTCGGAAATACACCTACTAGTATATATAAGACTGCTGTATATAAATATACCAACAGAAAAAGATGAAAAGAGTTGGAGAATTATAGAGATGTTTCGAGATTAAATTTCTTGACTTCAACAATCTCTTTAGAGTGCGGACTCCTGTTTCAATACTGCTCCATGTATAAAGCGGATTCCGATCAGCCGCTGCCGCGGCACGAGCGAAGCGATCGCTCGCTAGACTCTAGACTAGTATAAAGTTACAAAAACATTTGCAAAATTTTACCCAATGTAAAACAACCTAAACCTTAGCCTGCATTTGTCCTCACGATTTCCTCCCAAGTATTTATTATCATCATTACACCACATTAAAGTTTCAGTGATTGAAGTTGAAACCAAAATTTTATTGCGAAAACTGTTAATTTTGAAGTTTACCATTTTTTAAAGCAAAGACCATTAACTTTAAAGAAGATCTGATTTACATCATAAGTAGCAAATTTATAGAAAAAACCGTCAATTTTAAATATTGAGATTTGAAGATAAAATTGCTAATTCTATAGCTCCATTATATACCTACATCCCATTTTTATTCTTTGTTTTTGTTTTACATCATACGTAAGTTTTATTGATGTCATTATTGTAATTAAGTTTTAAGAAATGGAAACTGCAACTAAGGAACTTCGTAACTAACGGGCGTACCCCGACTGCATATGTTTTCTTTTTCGTAAACTTTATAATATAACTTTTCTTCTGTTCATATTCAAAACATGGTGCGCTTATCACTTATGTATTAAATATTGATTATATTATTTAGATTAGTTATATTTAGATTCTATCACGTCTGTATTTGGTGTAAAATATAGATCTATTCGAAAAATATAGGGATATATATAATGGAACTATAGAATTAGTAATTTTATCTACAAATCTCAATATTTAAAATTTACGGTTTTCTCTATAAATTTCCTACTTTTGATATAAATCACATCTTCTTTAAAATTAATGGTCTTTGCTTTAAAAAATGGTAAACTTCAAAATTAACAGTTTTTCCAATGACATTTTGGTTACATATTCAATCATTGAAACTTTAATGTGGTGTAATGGTGATAATGAATGTTTGGGAGGAAATTGTGAGGACAAATCCAGGCTAAGATTTAGATAGTTTCACATTGGGTAAAATTTTGCAATATTTTTGTAATTTTATACAAACATGACGATATTTTATAACACTTTTTTTGGTTAGGTTAGGTTAGGTCTTTTTAACACAACGCGCGAGCCGAGCGAGCAAAGCGAGCGTGCCGCACCCAGAAGCGCCAGATCGGAATCCACTTTATACAAGGAGCAGTATTGAAACAGGACTCCGCACTCTAAAGAGATAGTTGAAGTCGAGAAATTTAATCTCGAAACATCTCTGTAATCTTTTCATCTTTTACTGTTGGTATATCTATATATAGCAATGTTATATATTTGTGTATATAGATGTGGTGTATTCCTGACTTATTCCCAAGTGCAGTATTGAAACAGGAGTCCGCACGCTATAGAGATAGTTGAAGTCGAGAAATTTAACCTCGAAACGTCTCTACAATATTCCATCTCTTTTCATCTTTGCTGTTGGTATATCTATATATAGCAATCTTTTATAAACTAGTAAGTGTATTTCCGAGTTATTTCCGGGGGCAGTATTGAAATAAGAGATAGTTGAAGACGAGAAATTTCATTTTGAAATACCTCTATAGCATTCCATCTCTTTTCATCTTTTGCCGTTGCTATATGTATATAAAGCAATCTTATATATACTAGTAGGTGTATTTCCGTGTTATTTTCAGGAGTTAGGAAGAGACGTTGCGCAACTGCACCAACTCCATCAAGGAATATAATACTTCTCTAACTCCATTCACTGCGCTGGATGTGCCGGCATTGTCAAGATGACTGTTTGTCAAGGTTAATTATTTAGTTTATAGAAAATATTATTTTACATAGCATAATCTATTATTTTAAATTATTACTTTTTTTTTATTGGCAATAATTATTTTATAGAATCTTAAAATTTTTTAAAAGGAATATCGATTGAATGAAAGAGTAACATTTTATTGTATGACATTGTATGTTTTATTAGTAATTTATAGCAATTTTGTCCACATTTTCACCAATTTTGAAGTGCTGACCACTTCAAAAGGTATAGATAGGTACTTCGCAATTTGATTGTCATCACCTACCCGACACACAACCACTATATCTAACCACTGTGACATATATAAGTTTTCTTAATATTTAGTAATAATAATATATCAAAAATCAAATAAAAAAACATGACAAAGCAGTTAGCCGTACGTTGAAAAACCATTAAAATTTATTTTTTAGGTTTCTCGGAATCCAAAATAAATATTTTTAGAATTTTGTCTGTGTCTGTCAGTTTGTTTAAATATCGATTCAGAAGTTTATTCAAAACAAATGAAATATTTAAAATTTCTCCAACTTTACGAATATTAACCTAAGGTTGAAATAATGTGTTCGAAAGTTAATTCCACTGCTATATCATTTCACAATGTTGTCAACCCTATTTCGCTACAAATCTACTTCGTGCGTACGACGGAAGCGAGAATGTCGCTGTTCGTGCGATAAACGTTGCCAAGCGGGTTGCATTGTGTCCCTACAGTGGATATACGACTACACTAAAACAGTAACGTTTACGAGAAAATAACTAAACATTTTTCACCATTACTTCAAATAAACTTAAATCAGTAATTATTAAAAATAATTAAACCGCTTTCAAAAAATTGAAGTTGGTGCCAAGCCCACCAAACTAATAAACTAATAGACTTAATGTTGTTGCACATTGATTTGGCACCGACTTCAATAACTGTCAAATTTAATGATATAGGTATGTGTATCGTATTTATAAAGTTATTTTAATTATATTTGAGTTTTGATTAGTAAAGGATAGTTATTTTATACTTTTCAGTGTTTTTTTTGAAGGCGGTTTAATTTTTTTTATTAAAAATTTTTTTTTCTGCCTTTTGAGTGGTCTTCACCTAAATAAATATCTAGGGCAGGTCTGCAATTAACTTCATTCTAATTTCGGAACGCAACGATATACAAGAGAATCGTCAATATAAATAAAGGTTATAACCAGGTTGTGTTATCTAGTGTATCTCCGAAGTTTCAATATCGGTGAAATCCACCTCTGAAGTATTATCTACCAAACAAAAAAAGAATTTTTGAAATCGGTTCATAAATGACGGAGTTATGAGGTAACAAACATACAAAAAAAAAAACAATATACACACGAATTGAGAACCTCCTTTTTTTGAAGTCGGTTAAAAACTTGTATTTCAACGCGCATTGTCTACCAGAAACGGCCACAATCGCTTATCTAAATACGTATTTACGATAGAAAATAAAACAAAACAATGCACGTTCAAATTCATTTCATCATTTCTGAGTTATAGTTAACTCAGGCCAAACGGAAAAAATATTTATTATTATTAGATGAAAATTGAATATTTTTGTATTCAATTAATATAACTGTCTTAAAAGTGCAACTCAACCAATCGCTTTCTTTACGTGGGCTAAAATAAAGTTAAATGTGATTATTAATGGTAAATTTTTAATGCTAATTTTTGTAGATCTGTAATACTTAGAACCTTTGTTATAGTTTGCACACAAACTTTAGATAATATTAAATATTCCCTAACATTTTAACAATTACAGTTCCAGTAGCTTTAGAATTATTTCCGTATGAATACAAGTAAATATATCGGAATAATAACTACTTACACGAATTTTAATAAAAATTTCCTTATAGAAAGTCAGCATATAAACGAAAACGTCAATAAATAGTTTAGTACTTCAAAGTCCCTAAGTGCCGTTTTAGGAACATAGAAAGGAATTTCATCCCAACCTCACACTACTAAAAACTAATCCACAGTTCATTGTTTAATACCTCATCTACAAACAATCGCCTCGTCCCATAAATCGCTAGCGGGTATGTGACGGAAGATTATTAAATACCACATCGCGGGCTGACATCATACTAATTAAATTTCATACTAGAGAATTTTGTGATCGTAAAATTGTATGACCCTTTGTGCTTCATCGGAATATTGTTAACGCCATTGCTTAATACGCGTATTTAAAGGCAATATCGTAGAAAAAATGGGTCGAAAGTAACTGACTAAGAAAATTTTACGTTGGGTAAAGCCATGCTGCATTGCAGCACAAATTGGGCCGGCTCGTCCAGTGAAATACCCTCTTACAAAATATCGGTGTGAAATAACAGCCTCTACTGCTATGTTTCATTTTGTCAGTGAGAGTACTGGTGGCCCATCAACTTCCTTTCCCTCTTTCCCTAATGCTCAATTTACATAGTACAGTGGTGTAAAGCGATCGGACAGTAGCGAGTCAACTTGGCTTGCAAGCTGCCTTGCAAGTGGATACAAATAGAATCGCTTTCTATTTTTTGGGTAAGTGACGCCCCTCGCGCGCGCGCTTTTCCCCCGCACAGTTTTTGACTCGCCACCGTTTTATGCGATATTGTAAACAAATTGACATCTAAATGGTATACATTAATTTTATATATAAGAGAAGAAGCAGATAGCACTATAATTCTATTCGCTACATTCTAAGAAAATAATTCTGCGCGAAATTGCACATATTTTTCGACGATGCTCGTCCATTTCGACGGAGTAATGCCTCTTGACTTGCTGTAGTGTAAACGGTCACTATCCAGACGTTCGCCACTCGCTACCTGTACATGCAATCGCTACTCGCCACTGTCCTTGACCAATATAAATTGGTCATAAGGGCTGGCAACGCACCCGTGATTTACCAGACATCGCGGGTGTCCATGGGCGGCGGTGAGATCACTTTCCACTAGGTGACTCGCTTGCTCATTTACCCCCTCATACAAGAAAAAAAAATTCACAAGAATGAAAATAAATGGTTGTAGAAGCCGTAGAAGCCGAGGAAGACTAAAGTTTACTTATGAAACTGAAACAACCGAGTGCTAACTGATGTGAATGTCGATAGCACTCCTCGCACACATGGTAAAAGCACACCTTGGTGAAATTACGTGAGAATGTATGGTCACTTAAGTAGGGAAAAAACCGGTCAAGCGCAATTTTTATTTACGCGATTAATTCATACTATCAGTTTTAAACACAAAAAACTATTTGCAGTTGTCATCTTTACAAATAATAATATCAAACTTAATTTAATCCTTTAACAGTATTTAACACTTTTAACAGTATGGAACTAGCAATTTCTATTTCTTTTCTTCGAAAATAAAAAAAAAACATAACGTATACCACATTGTATAACCATATTTGTTCTTTAACGATAAACGTACTATAATTGCACCAATTCGCCCCTCAAAACTAGTTCCCAAAATGATTCCACAACCGTTCCATTTTGGCGATATGAGTACGAAACAGTGAATAGAAGAAAAAACAGACATAATGTTTTGTACGTAAGATGAAAATAAGGTTTACTCTATATACATTATAAGATATCATTGTTCAAATAATGTTTGTTCCAATAATGCATTACCTGTATCTGAATTGAAACAATGAATACGTCTCTTACGAAGTGTACACAAAAGTACGAGTAATGACGACTCCAGAGAATAATAAGCCAACAAAAGAAATCGTTATTTGTTTTCCGCATTTTTCCTCCCTTTAGAGACTTGGACCTAGGGTTACTACTACGCTATTTTTACACAAACAACACATTGTCTATTAAATAAAGAGTAAACAAAACCACTTCTATTGTTTACCATTTCTTTATTTTTATTTAGATTATGTTTCTCGTAAATTAATGGTAACCTAAAAAAATTGTAAAAATTTTATTATTTTTTTGTTTTTTATTTATCATTTTTGCTGTTGAATTATGAGTATCTAAAATGGCATACGGATGGAGTGACAGACAGACAGATATGACAAAAATGTTTCCGTTACAGATATCGGATGTATTCCGTTTTTGCCATTTTGACTACGATACTCTAAAATAACCACGTTAACTGTCCCGTTTACTTACACTTACATCTTACACGCAAAAATGAAGACGCACAGTGCACGAGAGTCGTGGGTTTTCTTAAATACTAGTACATATTTTGTACATTCCTGTGAAAATTAAAAAAGACCAACTTTTAATTCGATAGAGTGATTTGATATATCCAGGGTTACCAATTGCTACAATTTTTTAAATAGTGATGTCACCCCCATTTGTATTTCATTATTATTAAGACTGTAACGGCTGTCCCACGGCCATATCTCCAAGAAATCTGCTTTTTCGATCATTCCATTCCTGAGATAGTGGTGGCGTCGAAAATATATGAATATTTCTCTCAATAAGGAAATTGGGTAAAATAGTAAAAAAATAAAATATGAATTTGACGACCTCCGTGGCGCAATGGCTTAGCGCGTCGGAAAGTAAACGGGGTTTGCGGGTTCCATTCCCGTCTCGAGTCTGGGTGTTTATGTATAATATGTATTTATTTACAAAAGAAAAGTATATAAGTAGTATATCAGTTGTCTAGTACTCATAACACAAGCGCTGTGCTGCTTACTTTGGGACTAGATGGCACTGTGTGAAATGTCTGAGTATATTATATTATTAAAAATTTATTTCATTCGAATTATTTAATACATTATGAAATGGCGACGGTACAAGATCACGTGTCAGCAGCAAATTAAATGGGTTAAATGTTAGACTAGTCGATTGATTAAGTCTAATCGATATCATTCAGTTTTATGACTTGACAACACTATTTTAGCTGGACACATTATTTATAACTTTGACACATTGAAACGTTCAATCACTCTATCGAATTAAAAGTTAGGCTATATGTATTATAATTTTAATAAAAAATCACATTTACCAAAATCGAAACCACGACATAATTTAAAGCAGAGGTGGTAACCCTACCGCATCCCGTCATTATTTTGCGGATAGCTTTTTATTCTTTTTATTCATTCTTCGTTTAGTAATTAAAGATAAATATAATATAAAATGCTTCGATTCACCACGGATCGTCTCGCTCGGCTATTGTCTATCTAAATGGAGTCCTGTTGATAGATTGACATCTATTGTTTTGTTAATCTGCTCATAGCCGGAGGAACGAATAAATCATTTATAAGATGAGCGGATGAGCGATACGAACAATGGCTGTGTAGATAAAAAAATAAATACTGCGTAGGAAATTTTCTTGAGGGAAAAAGGTAGAAAGGCCTCTAAAAAGTTAAGAAGAACATTATACAGACGTATAATATACATATCTATGAACTTATTTCTATCGTATTAGTTACGAAAATGATTAGTTATTTATTATGTATGTATGTATGCATGCATGTATGTATGTTTGTTGAATTTCACATTTCACATAACTGATTTGAAATTCACTTAATGAAATAAAAACAGTCATGAGGCATTTCACTAAGCACTTCCTACTGTGACTTCTGTTCGAAAAAATGTATTAAACATCATAGACTTCATAACTCCAGAAAGCTTGTCCCGTACTGCGAAGCCAGACAAACAAAATTAAATGAAATTTAGATGTGTGGGTGCTGTTTTCCAACGAAATGGTTATATGATAATAAACGTGTGTCGTATGTGCAGGTGAGTCAGTTTATGCCTTACCGTTGCTGCTCGCACACGGAGTCTGGAGTTATTTATAAAGTCTATGTAAAACATACTTTAATGTCTTTCGCCACTGTTATGCAATGCAAGTAACACATCGGATAAAAGTTACTGCCGTATATTTATGCTATACTACTGTATAAGTACGTAACACATCGAATAAAAGCTACTACTTTATACTAATATTATTACTATATAAGTAACGCATCGGAAAAGTTACTACTGTATACTTTTATAAATACATTACTTTCTTTACTTTCAATATTTTTACGTAATTGAAACAGCGACAAAAATTCCACAAAATAAATACAAGTTTCGATTAGCGTTGAACATAGTTTGTTAAAAGCTATTTCGATTAAGTTAGATGCATTTAGCTTCGTCATAAAACTGTTTATTTTCAAAAGTATAATAAGATTCAACGTAATACCGTCGCTCAGACGTAAAATAAGCAATTTCCTTTTGTATCAACGAAGGTGTTCGCCATGTTTATGACCTCTGCTTTACGATTTGTTTGGTTTCAAAATCGAATTTTAAAACAAGTTTCAATAAACGCGAGACTTGTGAAATAGCTAATAAAATATCTCAATTCATTAACAATCTCTCGTAATTTGAAATGTTCAGTGAATAATTTCACTTACAAATAAATAATAAAAATCTCTATAAAATATGATATCCCTATAATATGATATACCAGATAAAATAAGAAAGGATTAAGCAATCCTGTATTTTATCTGGGATATCATATTATATGATGAATTGATGAACCATTGACGAAGTTTACAGAGCGAAAGTGCTGAGTGGTAGTGAAAGACAAGAAAGATTAGTCTGACTGATGAAGATCAAATTGCCAGAGTGTTAGCTGATGAAAATGTCCAAAGCACTCGCATACCTAGGCGAAAGCGTGTGAGGAAAATGATGAGAATTGTAAGAAAGAATTATTAACGATCACGATACTTGGCGCTCTGATCTCTGTCTACATCGTTCATGATACAGCGTGAAGATAGCGTATATGTTTGTAAATAAATAAATACTCTTAACACTGCCAATATCTACACCAAAACTAACCACTAGGTTTCTGTTATGGGTAGGTAGCTACTAAACAACGAACAGGGAGAGCAACTTCGAAAAGTTTTTTTTTAAACCCGAGAGCCTCGGATGGGAAAAAGAAATTAACAGCAACGTTTTTGTAAAAATGGAAAAACGACAATATGGACAAATCAAAATAGAAGGAATATCTCCGAAAACACTGTAATTTTAGTCAAGGCACATTCAGGAACCCTCTTTAAAAAAAGTCAGTACGTGATTCGAATGCGTCGGAATGGACGCTTGGACGGCAAGGGATGGCACCGGAATATATTAAGTCGATAAACTGCTTCACTATACAACTATACATGGTTCGAAGTTCAAACCTAGAATCTACATCGGGTATATAGGGTTAATTTATAAATACTTAAACCTCTTAGTATTTTGTACTAAACATTATCCCTAATAACATTTGTTTTACGACTTTCAAAAATTCATAAGATTTTTCTTTCATACAAAAATAAAAATACATTAAATGTTTCAGAAAATGCCACCTACTCTACCCAGTCGCTAAAGCGGCACACGCGCAGCGCGGCGCTGAGGCCCATTGCGCTTACACTGCACCATTGGAAATATGTACACAGTAATTATGTTTCAGATAGTACAACAAAACTTAACAAATATTTTTTGAGGAACGTATTGAGTTTTGAATAAAGTCGTAGAACAAAAGTTGTTAGGTATGTTATATATTAGTATTTTTAAATTAATCCTGTATGTATATCGGTAATGAATATCTAGATAAATAAAAATCAATTACTGAATGTATAAAAAATTATGACTTGAAAACGGCTCGAGCGACTTAGCTGATTTATTTTTATTCGTTTATTATAAATTAATAATAAGTATTTGTGTTCGTAATTGTCAGGATAAGATTTGCATGAAAGTTTTGAGAAAATCCTCTGGAAAAGTCCGAAATTTAAATGGTTTTTTAACCGTCATATAATTTTATGATATAAAAAATTAATCCGCCTACAAAAAAAACACTGAAAAGTATAAAATAACCATCCTTTACTAATCAAAACTCAAGTATAATTAAAATAACTTTATAAATACGATACACATACCTATATCATTAAATTTGACAGTTACTGAAGTCGGTGCCAAATCAATGTGCAACAACATTAAGTCTATTAGTTTATTAGTTTGGTGGGCTTGGCACCTTTGCCTTTAGCTTTGATAACTTGAGCATTAATTAATAATAATCAATTAAAATCGTGAAATGCCATTTTCTCACCCAACTTTATAAAACTGCGTAGGTATATCTCGGAAACTAAATGCCGAGCACTGGACCCTTTTTGCTTGGACGCCTACATAAAGAAATCTACGATATTATAAATCAGGTGGCCGTTTATTTATTTGCCACTTTTTTGTTATAAAAATAATCGTGAAAGTGTCTCCGTCTGTCTGTTACCGTTTTACGGCTAAACTGTTGGACCGATTGTGATGGATGACGTTTGGTATGAAGATACTAAATTCCATCATGATCGATGGAATATCAAATATCATCACAATCGATGAAATACAAAATCCATCATAATCGATCGAATTTGCCATAACTTTTTCACTCGCTTTTGGTGAATCAAAAAGCAGGGTTATAATTTTAGCAGCGCACAGAGATAAAACCACTTAATCGATTTCGACATGAGAAGTACTACAGAATTCGTCTCGAACATGTGGGTTGTATTAGTCTATAGTTATAATATTTAACTCGGATTGTTTTTTTTAAAAATCGACGCAATAATGACGTCTGTATTATGTACCACTTAAGTCAACGACTAAAAATTCCATCGTGATGGGATCAAACTTAAAAGATCGAGAAAGCCATTTCAAAAATATACAACACATGGGGCAAATATATGGCACAGAGCAATATTTTTCAAATTCAATTGAAATAAAAGAAAAGTTATATAATACTGAAACCAGATTATAATAAACTAGAATTTTATAATCTGGTTTGATTTCAGTTTTGCGATTTTAATTTTATTTTCCACGCGAAGTCGCGGACGACGTCTAGTTTCTCGTATTCTTTTATAAATGGGAAATTGGGGCCAGTCCAATAAGATATTGTACCTATCTATAATACCTAGTTTTGCCTCCCTGTAAGAAGATTATCGACAAAAAATATCTTCACTTTTGTTCGATGAAGATTTCGTTTTTCGTATATTATTGAAAAATAAATGGCGTCGTATGCAGTCATGCGCGAGTAATGTTACGCAGTATTAGATACAAAATCAGAAATGTACTCAGGGTAATATATATTTATTTTCTTTTTATGTAAGAGGGGGCAAACGAGCAAACGAGTCACATGGTGGAAAGCGATCACCGCCACCCATGGACACTCGCAACGTCCGGAGAATCACGAGTGCGTTGTCAGCCGTTAATGAAAGAAGGAAAGAAGGAAAAGGTAGGGAAAGGGGGGTGGACTACCGGTACTCTCACTCACCGAACGAAACACAACAGCAATAGATGCTGTTATTTCACGCCGATATTCTGTGAGAGGGTGGTATTTCACCGGGCGAGCCGCCCCTATTTGTGCTGCATTGCAGCATGGCTCTACCACTAAAATTACATTTAATAAAAGTACATTTAATTCTCCCAGTTAAACTAAAAGATTTTAAATGATGTTTTAGAGTCCATAATTAGTATTACATTAATGTAAAGGTGTGTATTATTTTTGTACATAACATAGTAAAAATTAAGTAAAATTTAATTATATATACTTACATATCTTCACGCTGTATTCCTAACGGGGTAGTCAGAAAGGACAGAGCACCAAACTAAGCGGTCCTTACATACTTCTCCTCAAATTTAATTACACAAATAATATCTTGCACTGAAACAATGCCATTTTTAAGAATAAGTGAAAATGTTTCACAAGTAATAATTTTTAACCGACTTCAAAAAAAGAAGGAGGTTCTCAATTCGTGTGTAAGTTGTTTTTTTTCGGTGCCAAATCAATGTGCAACAACATAAAGTCTATTAGTTTGGTGGGCTTGGCACCGACTTCAGTAACTGTCAAATTTAATTATATAGGTATGTGTATCGTATTTATAAAGTTATTTTAATTATACTTGAGTTTTGATTAGTAAAGGATAGTTATTTTATACTTTTCAGTGTTTTTTTTAAGACGGTTTAATTTTTTTAATATTTATTATAATTTATATAATATTTTAATTAAGTAAAGATTAAAGGGTTATTTTTGTCATATGAAAATATATGAATAAATCATATGAAAACAAAGGGTATATTATGCACTAGACATTAATGCAGAATTCCTCCCCCTCCAAACATGCAGCTTCAGAAACAAAAAAATTGTGTAAAATAGATTTAAATTAGCTACTATTAAATACATTTTTTTTTTATTTATTTGGTCAGCCAGTAATTGTTACACCAAAACTTAACATTTAACTATTACAAATACCTAAAACTAAGTGTACAATTTTTTAAGGCAGATACATCGTGCAAATTAGGAAAACTTAACTAATTTCATTTAGAGGTACATATACATAGGTTTATGATTTGACAAAAAAAAACAAAAAAAATTTAGGAAAAACAATGTTCCTGTGGCAAAGAAGAAAAGAAAAAGAAGAACAATACATAAGTATTTGTAAGTGTATTTTGAAGTACATAGTTCTTTATTCATAATTATAGTCTTATTAAAATAGAAATTACCATAAAACAGATTGCAAATTGGGTGATGAAAGAAAGAAATAATGATTTTGTTTCGCTGCTCAATAAGTAATTCAGAGCAGTGAAAATTTCGAACTTGTTTGGGCAATTCCACCACCTTATGTCTCTGAAACTATTGGATTTAAAACAGTAGAAATTTCATAGAATACAAAACTCAAGCAATATATAAATAGAATTTAATACCTGATTTGAAATATAAGGAAAAACTCCTTAGTATGCTAAATTTCTAGTAATACATTTCATACATAATACTTACCATTTTATAAGTACGATACAAAACCCTTCATGCGTCCGTTTCGCACATAACCATATATTTTATCTTTGGTTACTCGCTCGCAATATCCATACCTATATAAAACGTCAATCTTAACTATCCCCTTTAAATCTCTTCCTGACTACGTATACGGAACGGTCCTCCGTGATGTACTGGGTGGCTCGACTCTATTTACGGGACATTGGCTGCATGAAATAAGATTTCGATTAACGTCCTTCCATTTTAAAGGCTGGTCCAGACTATAAATTTAGCTTCGGAAGTGAATTTTTGTACTAGGTATTCCTCGGGCGGTAGTTTGAACTCGCAATGTTTTCGATAAATATGAAAAATTTTAACGAACTGCTGTCGAAATACGATCGATCTAGTGATACATATTACATCTAAGTCCATTCTTCTGTATTGCTAGTAAGTGCCAACTGTCACTAGCAAAAGTTAAATCTGACAAGTCTACTTCCATTACTTAATCCATAAAACCAGCCTTTTTAGGGTTAGTTACAACATTACCTTTATAGATTCATCATGTCTACCTTTATGCTTCTTCGTATGCTACAGGCACAGCAGATTTTTTTATAATAATAATACCCCCAACTGGACATCTATCATTTGATCTCAAATTAGGACATTCCCTGTGCTATCAGAACCAGACGACGACTACGGAGAGCCTCACGAGACAATCTAGAAAAATTCGTTGTCTGAATTGACCCGATCGCGAATCGAACATGGAACTTTCCACGCTTCATGCAACGTCTAAACCACCGCGCCATGGAGATAGAATTTATTCCATCATCAGATTGAATTGGAGATAGAATTTATTCCATCATCCATAATCATAAACAAGAAAAAAATATTAAACCTCGGTCCTGGTTTTTCTGATTTTTCTTTAACTAATATTTTGCCTTGTCTGATATTGCTTCGGAAAACTAAAATATAACGTCTAACACGTTCTTGGTACTTATATTTTGTGTGTTTTTTTTGTTGTTGCGACCCGGGAGAAACCTTAAATAATCCATGGAGGTGGGTTATAACCCGTTATGTAGGACTTTCAATTAATACTGCCGCAGTGGTTGTCTTGTCTTAGACACATATCGGAGGCTTCGGAGTCACCTAAGAAACAAATCGAAGTCTCTTCAGCACTGTGTTAAAGGTTTAAAACTTACTTTGGCGAGGGCTATGCGTTCTCTCTGAAGTACTCTCGTAATATCCAAAACCGCACGAGCTATCGTCCTCTTCTCAGTAATCTGAGCACTATACTTGGCTGTAATTAAAAATAATATTTCGCGTCTCTTGTTGTTAGAGGCCTCTAAAATTAATTATGAAATTTACTTATTGTCCTAGTAATTGAGATTATCTTTCTCTATATGCTTAGCCATCACGAAAACTCATACACTATAACAAAAATATTTTTCTGTACTTAATCTAATATTCAACATACATATTTCTAAGATTTAGTTTTATTTCGTGAGGCTGCAAGCAAAAGATTATTAAATAAAAACGTTTAGTATTCATAAGAAATATTTCCGCAGGCCATACCGAACTAAGCTCTGAAATAATATACCAATGCTTTCTTTCTATAATTACTATTAACGCTACGCCAACATTTTGTACGCGGTCGGAATAAACTTATTCAGTAAAGGCGTAGGAGTGACTTATCTCGACATTACTACAAATTTAACTTTAGCTTGTAACAAATGTTCCCATTTTTAAGTAACATATGTATAATTTTTTATTTAAATTTTTGTTGTAGGTACAGTAAATAAAAGAAGTAATAATATAAAAACACAATCCATGAAAGACCATATTTATTTTATTTATTTTGAAGCGTTTATATGGCCTATTAAAATTAGACTTTCGCCTCTAAAAAAGCTGAGGTTTTTAGTGGCGAAAAGTGAGATTCTGATATTTGCGAATATTTCAAAAATTAATTCTCCGAGGAACATGGCCTTTCATAACTCTACACAAAAGTATTCCATCTTTTCGTAGAAGCTCTTTAGATATTTAATTTTAATTTGATTTTTATTAAATCCTCACGCTGTATCTCTAACTGGGTAGTCAGAGAGGAGGGAGTGTCAAGTATGGCGGCCTTTCTATACTTCTTTCGCCTCCTCAAATCTTATCATTCTACTTAGACAGTTTCGCCTAGGTATCCGAGTTTAATACAATATAATTTATAGGTCTAATCATATGATATTTCACAGTAATTCTGAAAGTAACAATTTTCGTATTGAAAATAACAAGTTTTTTTAAGTTTAATATACGTAAAAGTTGTTACGAGTCGTAAATTCAAATGTCCTGACGTAACAATAAGTCAAAAAATGTTTGAGAATACTTTTTAAAAGGACACGACGATAGTTTAAATTATCAAAAAACCTTATTTAATACAGTTTACAATTCTATCGATATATTTCTTCGGACAATTCGGGATACGTTGCATTGCAGTACCACGGTAGTAATTTGTTCAAATCCAAGCGGCATTTTTCTTTCGTCTGCAATGTCACCGCGTTATTTACGAGGGTGCCGCCTGTTTTAATACCATTTCATTAACAATTTTAAGGTTCACTTTATTGAAGTCGTAAATAACTCGCACAATTGCCAGAATGCTTTGTCACGGAGATGCAATTTAGAAAAAAGCTAAATTACTCATTTACGGAAGAGAAAATTAACAATGATTTTTAAGTGGACAAATTTTATTGTTACAATGAAAATCTTAATGAAATGTTTTAAAATGAGCACGGCAGTGTAAGAAAAACAAATTTTCTCTTGTAAAGTGCTTTAAGCTTCAACTGAAAATCGCTTAATAAAATACATAAAATACTTAATAAATAATAAAATACAGATGTTGAAGTACCCATGATTACCTATATATTTTACGGAATATGTATTTTCTTATGATATATACAAACTTCGTTATTCAAATAACTTATAACTCTTTAGATAAATGTTAACTTAAAAAGAATGAGTGACGAATGACTGATGACAAAAATGTACAGAGCGAAAGTGAGAGGTAAAAGAAGCCAAGGAAGACCAAGGCTTACTTATGAAGATCAAATAGCCAGAGTGTTAGCAGACGGAAATGTCAAAAGCACTCGCATACTTAGGCGAAAATGTGTGGGAGAATGATGAGATTTGAGGAAGCGAAAGAAGTATGTAAGGACCGCGACTCTTGGCGCTCCGTCCTCTCTGACGACCCCGTTAGGGATACAGCGTGAAGATATGTATGTGTATGTATGTATGTATACAAATGTTACTACATAGTGAATACTCTCCCAGCTCATTGTATAAGCTTGTAATATCTACTTGGGTTTCAGCTTTATTTGAGGCTGTATGTGTTTATTTGAGATTGTGTGAATGCCAACCATTATCTATAGGAAAAAACTATTTATTGAAGTATTTAAGAACTTATACCTAGATAATATTTAAAACGAAATCTTTACCGTTGTATTAAGTATAACATAGTGCAACCCTTTCTTGTTAATCACATTATTTACAACGTTAGTCTGTAACGCGACTTCGGTGATGTTAACTTTGAATGTTCTATTATCGGTAGGCATGAACTACTCAGGATATTGGGTTTCTTTAGGGCCACCCTGGAGAGGAATACAGAGTAAATTTTTATAAGGGCGCCTTCCCTGTATTGCTACAATCGATTTCAGTTGTGAAATAAATACACACTTTAATACAACTTTCACCAATTTATTAAAGAATTATAATTATCCCTAAATATAGATCTCATGAGCTCACTAAATGAAATCTTAAATGTTATATATAGAAGAATTTTAAATGAGATTTTACATACAAAACAAACAAATTACATCTGTATTGGAAATTACAAAAAGGAGTACTGTAACCAATAATAAGTGTAACTGTTTCTTAATATTTGGTATAACTAAAACATTAAGATGAACTACAATAACAAAATATAAGGTTAGTTATGTAGATTTATTCTTGAATGTTAATAATTTTTATATATGATTGTACATTACCATCTAAGGAGATAACCATGTATATATATAGCCAGTCGAGTTGTCCCACCAATGGTCCATAAGAATATCCACGGTGTTCACTAAACCCTTAGTGACTGCACGATTAAGTTTAGGTCTTCTGCAAGCCGAGTTGTCCCTCCAATGGTCTCAAAGAATTTCCATGAAGTCCACTATACTCGTAACTCACAAATAAATCTCAAAGAAAAGAGATTAAATATGGGTTAAGGTAATCCAACCTCATACTGCAATGCACAAACAAATGATCCGAGAAAGTAATCCATCTGATCAGATATCTTTAAAGAAAAATATCCAACTAAATGTGGAGTACACCGTCATTCCACGGTGCTTATGAGATTAAGAAGATAACATTAGTCCACTGTGTTTATGGAACTAATGTTTAGAATTAAACTTGGAAATCCAATGTAGAATTAAGTTTGGAGATTAAACATATTAAGAAACTTAGAAGTCAACATGTAATCACACATGGAATCACACATGAAACTTAGACTGGAATTTAAACATGGCACTTAGCCTGGAATTTAAACATGGCACTTAGCCTGGAACCCTGTAACAAAATTCCTGGGGTTAATACACGGTACTAAGCACCAAGGAAAACACTTTCAAAAGAAAACTACAACTTCTACATCCTACTTACCATGAGGTCTATCATGGGACTTTATAATATATATACAAAATCAAAAACAACTTTTTAATAACACTAGTAACATCCTAAATATATAGGCATGTATATTTTACTTCTATATGGGCATTTTTGTCTGCCACTTAACCACCACCAAAAGTGAATGGCTCCCTCCATCTTCGAATTACACCTCGACATAATTTGTACCCTCTAACATCATTATTAATGTAACTGAAAACTACTCAGATTTCAGTGAAGTTTCCGACATAAGAAAGAGACAGCAAATCTCTGAAAAGACACCGACCAATGGGAAGTGTCTGAAAATTTGTAAGTGACAACATCAAAATGTCAGATTGACAGATCCACAATAGAATTAGAAAGATCTAGATAAAAGTAACCACTGAAAAACAAGACGGAAGCAATGCCCATTTGCTCGAACATTCCATTTTACTTGATTTGTGAAACAGATATATATCAACACTCGTCTCTCTCTCATCGAATGCAATCGATTATTAGGAATTACTCGTATTTAAATTTTTACAACAATTTATTTATCTCATCGTAAAAAATGGGAAAGCAAACCTGGACAAATTATATTAATATCTATTAAAAGTATTATCCCCTAACATTGTTTTATTTTGTTTATAACAAAACGACATTTTTATACAAAAGAAAATCGATTATCGATTTATTACCACGATACTTATTACTATCGATGTTTCCAAACATTCAATGTTATTACTGAACGTAACGTAAGTAAATGTAGATTTTAACGAAAGTAACAATGAACTTTATAATGAAAACAATTAAATAGTTAAAAGTTTACTACATTAGGTTCTAGTTTAAATAATATATACTTAAAGTGCAACATTTATTGATTTTACCTGAGAAGAAATGAAGTAGTACTACGTACTCGATTGCGAACAACTTTCCGAACGCGTTACCTATTAATCATTATATCGTAGACAATTGTCATCTGTCACACACTAACCTCAACAAATGTTACTGTGGAATGCAAATGAAATTTGTGATCGATTCTAATTTGTATGTAATTAACCGTAAGTATTATATCTACGGAAAAAAAGTGTTACAAGTCTCAAATAATAATAATAAATCAAAGAGGTAAAGCTGCCAGTCTGTAGGTCATCTTAAGCAATGACAGCTTTCTAAGCGGCAATTTTTAGGAAGTCTATTATTTAAGATAATGTGGTTTTAAGTTTGTAAATATTAACGTTAGAATATGTATGCGCTTTTTTGTTATTATTAAAAACTTTTAATTTGTTAATAAAGAAATAATAATAATAATAAATTATTAATTTTCACGGTATTAAAACAAACTAAAATTTTGAGACAAAATCATCACATGTTTTTCGTCGATATCTCACTGAATGGTCGCAACCTTAAATTATTAATTAACCCGCCACCACCGGTGGGATTTATTGGATTGCGAGGGAGATGGAAAAAAAAAATCACGTAATGAAATCAGAGCCTGCGGCCGCTCGACTAAAATACAAACGGTTGCCATTGCCGATCGAGTTCCACGAAGCGTGAAATCGTCATTAATAACGTACTCGCGCACGTAAAATACTTCGATAGCAGTTGTATAGGTATAGAGAGCAATACAAGCATAACACAACATACCTATTTCACGAATGTAATGTCTAAAACACTAAAATTCACAAGCACAGAAACAGCAACACAGAAACAGAAACACAGAAACAAAAACACAGAAATAAAAACACAAAAAACACAGAAACAGACTACTGTTTCTGTGTTTTTTGTGTCCTTTGACTACAAAGAAGCAATGACAAAAGGCAATGCTTATCCCTACAAGTGATTTCTTCCAGAATAAATTGTACGAATTACGATATAATAAGTTAAACTGAGAATTTTATGGCAGAAATGGACATTCCTCTGATTAGGCAAGAATAATAATTAATTAATTAATAATGTCTTACTGGAAGTGAAACGTGTCTTTATCTTTCATTTTTATAAAAATCACGCCAATTCATGTAGAAAAATCCTTTTTTTTTTTTCAAGACAATTGTTTTCTTTTAGCACATTGATGTTGGTAACTGTAATAAGCTAGGACCAAGAAACGTATTGGACGGAGCCATAATAAGTTGCCGCTCTTACCACCGTGTGTCAAAGGTTTTTTCCTGTCTCTTTCTATCTCACTGAGCGTAACCACGGGTAAAACAGTTAGCTATAGTAAGTATGGCAACCTCACACTGTCAGTGGATTTCGCGGCAGCTTATGAGTCATGAAATAATTATTTGCCAAATACTCGTAAATATTAAGTCTTTTGGCTACTAGTATTCACAAAAATAAAATTATGTCATGTTCATCTGTGTATTGTTGGACTAAAATAAAATTATGTCATGTTCAGCTGTGTATCGTTGGACTAAAATAAAATTATGTCATATTCACCTGTGTATCGTTGGACTGTGACCTTTCCTAATCACGTACAATAGTAAAAATCTAGAAAAACTGTCAACAAGAAAGGACACTTTGAGGACACGCTTTTAGAAAATGCTCAGTCCATTGTTACATGGTTCGAGGTAATAAGAATGTACCAAGTATTAAAAAAAATTTGAAACCTTTTTTATTCATTCATCGAAATATTACCTATTCACCGATGCCTATTACATACACTTCCAAAATATTTTTTTATTCATTGCTTATATTAGGTATGGACTCTCATATGTGAAATCACTTTGAATTTAACCTAATAGGAAGAAAAAGCCACAATTGTCAGTATAAAAACAGATAACCCGCGTGAAGAGTTCCGTGAACAAAAACTAGTTGTTAAATACAATTGACTTCGAAGGCCAACAAAAAATGTAGAATTAACATATTAATTTTTAGCGACAGATGAAAAGGGACTAAATATCACCTAAAACTAACCTAAAACACGACTCGACCAAGTACACGTCTCCCCTCAAAACAAATTTAATAGTCAACCTACATATGGTTATAAAACACGTGACCTTGGGGTTCGGTCCCCCGTAACCTAGCAACAGTATTGTACTCAGATCCCCTAGCTGAGACTAATCTACAGATAATCATACATGTAGGTTGCCTACAGGTCTGTATTCAGAAGTTAGAAAGGTAACAATTTTCTCACTGAGCACAATTTTATTCATGAATTTTTAGGTTACAAGTGGAATATCATAAATGTACTTATACCTCTAACAATAGATGAATTAACTTATAGACGAAGTCTATATTTCGCTTTATTTTTAAAACGAATTCTATCAATATTATGTTGAAAATGTTTTGCGAATATGAGATGAGATGTAAAATTTATTTATGAGGAGAATTAATATCGTTTAAAAGTATTTAAACAAATTATGTGACAATAATAAGTAATAATTTTAACATCAAAATAATTTATTGAGGAAAAGAAATAAATTTACAGATTTGAAATATAATCTGTATTGTGTCACGGCCCACGAGTTTAATACTTAAATTGCTATAAAATAAGTGTTATATTTAAAAGAATTAAAATCATTTCCCTTTTTAAATGCAAAGCAAATTAATATTAAACGAAGAAAGTAGATATAAGAATTATAAACGAGATCAAAAATAACTGCGAGAGTATATTGAATTTTATAAATTGATCGACTTTCAACCGTTGCTTTAAAAATAACAAAAAATAACTTGTCAATCACAAATAAGTCATATCCACAAATCCAATACATTCGCAGGTTCCATTTTGTAACGTCAGCGCGAAAAGTCGCTGGGTTTATAGATACTTTCAAATTAAAAACTGAAATGAAACGGAAAATTCTATCTTTCTAGAAGCTGCAACGCAACGTATAGTAATAAGATATCTATTCCAATTCTTCATTCATAGATATTAAAGAAAATATTACTTTCATATTTCTGTATGTAAAAATTCGTGGTTATTTTTTTTATAGGTCAACCAACTAGTTTTATATTATATGTTAATTAGATAACTATTTATAAACAATATAATAATATAATAACAATTATGTAATTACTTACATAATTGTTATTTTTTTTGTAATTGTAATTATGTAAGTAAGCTTTTGATATGCAAAATGATAGGACATAAAACATAGCTTTTTTAATTTTTTTTATTGTTATTTGTTTTGCAATAACATCTTCTGCAATTTGGCAATGTAATATGTAATACAGAAATTTCTATATGTAATATAGAAATTCTGCAATTTCTATATTACATATAGAAGTTAAATACCCAAATTTAATAAAACATAGCCAGGAAAAATTAAATTACCATAAAGCAAATTGCAAGTGAACAAATATGTAATAGCGAACATGATCTACTGCGTCCCTGCGTCACGATTTATTTTTTATGTTATTTTTTATTTTCGACATTATTATTTTAACCTTACTATTTATTTTTTAACATAATAAATACTGTAGTGAGTGCTTTCCTACGTTAGTCCAACTATGTAATGACAAACAATATTTTTGTAGTTTCCTAATTTACAACCTGAGCAAAATATTCTACAATTAATTTGATGAATTAGATCAGAACAGTTACAATTAGCGTTTAAAATTTTTTAAAGTGCTTGTATTAGTACTATCAACGATCGACGAAGTGAATTCGTATTTGATTTCATGAGTCCGTCTTTATAATTAAATTTCCCATGGGATGAATAAAACTGATGATAAACAGATTATGTTAATTTGCGCTGTAGATGTTCAAAACAGTCAATGTGAGTTTGATAATTGTGATACACAATACTGTCATAAATGTTGTGTCTTTACACCGTGTAATTTAATTAATAACATTTTAATAAGTTTTTCTGCTTCGTCTAAGCAGAAAACAATATGAAAAACATTTTTATCTAAAAATTTTTTAGGACAAAGTAGGCGATTTTTAAACTTCTTTTATTTGTTCGATGTCACCATAAGGTACAAGATACGAATTAAATAATTAAAACTAAAAGAACTCAGCATAAGAATCTAAAAGTCAACAAGCTGTAAAGGCGATGTGATAGATAAATTCGTCCAAAATCGATAATCAAGTAGAAATTACACATTATGTTGAGGTGAACGTAATGGATAACCCCCTGCTAATAAATGGCTTGAAGACTGAAATGACAGGACGGAAACGACTTGCTAAAAGTATTTGGAAGAAACTGAACACTTGAATCCACTATGCATCACTCGAAAATAACTTGAAGCTCCCTTTGTTTTAGCGGCGGGAGAGAAACCTTCGATAGTGATCTGGTCGACTAGTCTCCTAGAGAAGGGACAGCGTCGTGTGAGAATTTGCACAGCACAGCACAGGACTTCGGAATCTCCTACACCATATACCTACTAAATCCTTGTGCAACACTATGGCGGTGTGTGCATTTTCGATACATGTCCTTGGGCTTTAAGATTTCCTACAAAACTCTCCAGAACTTTTTAGCGCTGTACCAAAACGCGTTGAAATTTTTTTTTACAAATTTACTGTGTGTTTACTGTATGTTTACTGTGTGTGATTAATATCCCACTTTTCTTGATATATTAATTGAAAAGAAATGGAAATCAAACTATTCATAAAGTCTGTCATTTGATGCATTTTTACTTTGACTGTACATTGCAATGCGTCAACGGGCTCCCCCGCCTAGCAACAGCGTTGCGTCATTCCACACCCGACCCCAAGCAGCGATACAATCAAGTGGATGAATACTTTCAATACCACAGCTCTATATTACATAGATGATACAGATGAAGTTTGGACCATTTTTTCTGGTTACCTATGCGTTAAATATTATGTAATATATATAAATACGTATTTATATAGACAACTGCGTGTAATCTGTACAGTGTACGGTAAGTTAGAGTTTGCACTGTGTACTACAGAGTGCCACCCAGATTCTAAGCTAGTTGAAAAAACTTCTTTCCCAGTCAATCTTAGAGATGGGAGAATTTTTTTAATCTATCTGCTCTACGAAAAGAAAAAAAGAAGCTCCATTTGAAAGACAGAAATATGAACCAACAGATACGAATAAGATATAAAATAATGTGAATTAGGTACCAATCTTTATACAGCTGAAATATGAATAATTATATTTTAAAACTAGCTGATCCTCGCGCTTTTAAACGGGTTAAATTTACTATTTTTTCGGTATAAAAAGTAGCATAGATTGCTCTCTGAAAAGTTCTCTACCTGTTGATGAAAATCTCGTCAAAATCAGTCAGACAACAAACGGACAGCAGACAGACAGACAAACATTCTAAAAAAGCGCGTTTGGGTTTTGATTACGTGCAAACAACCATATCAATTTAAGAAAAGGCTTTTATTTCGAAATCACAAGCAGACACTCCAATTTTATTTACCATTAAATGTCAAAAGCACTCGCATACCTAGGCGAAAATATGTGAGAAGAATGATGAGATTTGAGGAAGCGAGAGAAGTATGTAAGGATCGCGACGCTTGGCGCTCCGTCCTCTCTGATTACCTCGTTGGGGATACGGCGTGAAGATATGTTTATGTTTATTATGTGTATAGATGCATAGATTGTACCGTACCTACTAGCTGCACTTATTGCTCAATGTTCATTAGAATTATTAAAAATGTTAAGTATTCTTTTTGTGATTAATTCTCCTACGGTAGTAACTGTAATCCATTCTGATACTTAATGTACAACACGACCTCTATAGAGTGAAAATGGATATGTTTATTCATTTGGACATTTGCATTGGAAAATTTATCCGATTGTATTAAATGTCAAATTGATATTCATTTTTAACAATGGAAGTTACACAATTAATCCCGGATCCTTTCGTAAGCGCAATAATTTCAATATCGCATAATAGATATAAGATGTTTGTCTGATTCATTTTGTAGTCTGTTGAACGAAGTACACATTAATAATTACAGTTACAATACTAATAATATATACAGACATATACAAATACTATAACCATAATAATTAAATTACATATACGATACAAATATTACTAGTAGACACTAAAATTATTAAATACGAGAAGATAGTAAAAAATGTTATAAATTTCCTGTCAATGAAGTAACAATTGATCGTCAGTAGGTAGCAAACTACTCATAATATACAAAAAAGAAAATCTATGACACAGTGAACTACCTCACATCGACACACTTACCCCAACTGCATTTATTCCCTGCATTTTTATCCTTACAAAACATTCTCCCTGTGACACACTTGATGTCTACCCCCAGTAATTACTTCCCTTCCCTATAATGCCTAGGTTACCTAGGTATAGCTAAGCTTAGGTACTCGAGGGGATTTGCGAGGGGATGCTAAAAGGGCTCAGAGCCCTGTGTCGTATAACTGGTGTTACAGAATATGTACCTATATCGGTCGGGAGCAGGGGTGAGCGATACTACGTACTGTATTCATTTTACATCAAATATGTTTGTGTTTACAAAATATCTATTATTGTATAACTAAATGGACAGGATAAGCAATGATGAGATACGCAGTATGACAGGGTTGCACAACAGTGTTATTGTAAAAATGAAGAAAGGAATGCTTAGATGGTTCGGGCACATGGAAAGAATGAGTGATGAAAGACTGACGAAGAAAATATACAGAGCAAAAGTGAGTGGTAAAAGAAGCCAAGGAAGACCAAGGCTGACTTATGAAGATCAAATAGCCAGAGTGTTAGCAGACGGAAATGTCAAAAGCACTCGCATACCTAGGCGAAAATGTGTGAGGAGAATGATGAGATTTGAGGAAGCGAAAGAGGTGTGTAAGGACCGCGACTCCTGGCGCTCCGTCCTCTCTGACTACCCCGTTGGGGATACAGCGTGAAGTTATGTTATGTTATGTATAACTAAATTATTTGTGAACGTAATGTCAAATTTGGGTACATGGAAAATGTCTTGAACATATGAATGGAATTGTGTATGTGGAGAGTGCGTTTTCGAGTGATGGAAAATGGGAGTTGGATGTGGAAAGACGGGTAACCGCTGGGAATAAAATGAACGGTGCTCTGTTCGCATTAGTAAACAGTGTGATTATATCTAACACAGACAAAATAATCATCCACAATGCGGTGTTGGTGCCAACTTTATTGTATGGTACATGGTAGTGAGGCCTGGATATGTACGAAATCGAGTGAAAGTAAGATAAATACAGTAGAAACGTAATTTCTAAGAAATATATGCGGTGTCACCCTTGAGGACAGGATAAGCAATGAAGAGATACGCAGTATGACAGGGTGCGCGACAGTGTTATTGTAAAAATGAAGAAAAGAATGTTTAGATGTTCCGAACACGTAAAAAATGAGTGATGAATAATTGACGAATAAAATCTACAGAGCGAGTGGTAGCAGAAGCCAAGGAAGACCAAGACGAAGATCAAATAGCCAGTGTTAGCTGATAGAAATGTCATGCATACCTAGGGGAAAATACGCGAGGTGAATGATGAGATTCGAAGAAAGAAGTATGAAAGGACCGCGAAGCTTGGCGCTCCGTACTCTCTGACTACTCCGTTATAGAGTGTCAAGTATGTATGTAAATTATAGAATTTAGTATTATAGTTGATACAAAAACGCTTACATTTTTTTCATAATATGTAGAATAGCTAAATAACTGAACGACTATTAACAAAGATTATTAAAATAAGATTTATACTACTAATTACGCACCATTGACTCGAAAGACATCGGAAATGTAAATAAATTATTTAATTTTTTCCAATATTTGCGATTTAAAAACAATGAGTGTTCAATGAAATGAACATTATAATTTTGTATTTCTAGTCAGTTGAAGTTGTTACAATTAATCTAATTCAAAATTAATTCAGTGGAACGGTAGTTGAAAGGAAGGGAATGTTAGCTATTGAGTGTTAGAAGGATAGATGTCAATGGACTATCTAGACTTATAACATTGTATTGATAGACGAATTTCCATCTAACATATTCAATCAATAAAGTTTGCATATAAAATCAATCGTAAATACAGTTTACAATTGAAATATAAAACATAGTTAATTTAAATACGATTTGGATACATTTTCAGAATAAATTGCTTGCTTTCTTTAAAATCCTGTTGTAAATATTCAGAAACGTAAAGGTCGTTAAGCAGATCATTTCAAAACGACTTCACCTCGACAAATTTAATGAATATTCCAGTCGACCGAATAAATTGGAAGATACCGAAAAAGAGTGCCCATTAAAAGGTATCGAACATTCGGCTGAAAATTAACTTTAGCAAAAGTTTACCCTCAAAATAATTAAGGATTCACCACAATTATCACCGCAAAATCAAACATCCCTTTGATCGTTATCTATCTAAATTACAAGATTAATTTTGACCTTAAGTCTTAAGTAATAAAGTTAAGAATTATTTAACTACAACATGTTTACACAATTCTGCACAGGGAAAATTTTAATAAGCAAGAGGGCGTTCCGAAAAGTTCCACTTTTGGCCTTTTTGTGAAATCACCAAAGGGAGGCCCAGTGATAATTATAATTATTTACCAATTGTAACCAAAGTTTTTAGAGCAAGCCCCCTTAATTGCGAGTCGCTTAAAGTATCATTTGAATGAATAATGTCCCGATTTCTATAGACAGTCCTAGCTGCTCTTTCAAGAGTGGGCAAAATTATCGAGAAGAGGAAACGGAATTTTAATTTTTCCAGACTTAACGGAATGTTAAATTATTTCGCATGAGAAAATTCTTTAGGGCTTTTGACGAATATTACCAAACGAGACGATGGCAAAAAATAAAAGTCGCACTTCGTTTGAAGAGTCTATCTTATTTGATTTGTAATTTAACTTTACAATTTTCAAGATTTTCTCTTTTTCATTTCTGACATACACGAGTATGACATTTTCAAGTAATACTTTCATTTAAAGTTTTTACCTAAGGAATTTTAGTATTACTGTTTGTAATAAACTTTATGCATAAAAATATCGTCAGTCTTAAATTATTACGTCGGAAAACACTTAGGGCATTCGTGATCTTTCAACTCAGCTTTTCGAAATAGGTTCCTAATGTACATAAGGCGGATTAATTACAAGTTACAAAGTTAGTTACTTAGAAATGACAACACACTCTTATTAAAAACTGGTAATTGGAAATTTAGCAATAATCATCCGTCTGAGAAATGGTAGTGCCCCGAACGCTGTAGTATCACGCACTGCCAGCGTTGGCCCCGATCCCAACTTTCCGCTAGCGATAGTTCTTTTTATACCGGAAGGTGCGCTTCTACTTAGTGTAGTATATAAACACCAGCTTTTGCCTGCGACTTCTCCTGCGTGGAATTCTGTTTACACCCTTATGGTATGAAATTTGATAAAAGCTGAAAGAGATATTTAAATTTTTATTGAAAAATATTTGTGTTTTTGAAGTCGATAAAGACTTTTTCTCCGTACGAACTTTGCCACTTGTCACTTTCTTAGAGATTTTTTTTGAGAATTCCCTTCTTAGTGAATATCTACGTTATGAACGGAAACTGCTGACCAAATTTCATGTTCTTAGCTGCAGTAATTTCGATCGGGCGATGATTAATCTGTCAGTTAGTTCATCCCCTTTTTTAAGGTATTAAATTTTATAATTGCTAAAATAAGTGTTTAACTATTTTTGATGAATAATGTGCTAAATTTCAACTCAATAGTTAAAGATTTTTTTTCCCTACACAAAGTTAGCTCTCTTTTTTTCTTTTTTGCGAAGATAAGAAAGGATTAAGAACTAAGAGGGTTAATTCTTAATGCTTTCTTATCTTCGCACACGTTATAAAAGGAAGCTACGACCAAATTTCATGTTTCTAGATCAGTAGTTTAGGTTTCGCAATAAATCAGTAAATCAGGACATATTTTATTGTGTACATACATGTATAATGTATATATGTCATAATAACATGTTTTTTAATATAACATCACGTAATAGTTTAAATTGAAATAAATGTGGTACATATTCATGGTATATGATGAGTTTTGGGTTCACAAATATATACACATTTGGTAACTGTGTATAAGTATATCTATTAAATAACATCTTAACTCTCCACATTTTGTCTATAAGTACATATTTATCTATTTAATGTACGCTGCACCAGGGGTACGTTATAGAATGTTAATTTCTTTGGTTCAAAGATTGGTGTCCGTAATTTTACTGTGGTGGCACTGAAAATCAGCGCCACGGCTGGTACCTAGCGCTGGTCGCGACATCATGCTGAGTGTTCACCATTTTCAGGGGACGTAGCACAGTACGTGACAGCGTTGTTTCATTCATTCATTCATTGTACTTACTATATAATTGTGTCATGTACTGTGTTGTGTCATTGAACTAAATATTATTATTATTCCCTTTTTCTAATAAAACTCATTACATTCATTCAATCATTTCAAATCATTTTCAAGTCAATGCTTAAAAAGGACAAAAATTTTACGATTAAATGGAAATGTGGTTAATTCCTAATGCAATGTTTTTAATAAAAATATTTTTATGTCTGATGAATATCATCAGTAGTAAAATAACTTATGTCTCTTTTCCCATAAATCTTATTATCGACGTACACCAATTACGACTGAAGAAACAATTCTGTATTTTAAAAATCTATTTTCAATGTCATTGTTACATAATCTAATCCCATCGACAAAAAGATTATGTTAAGGATATTTATCAAATGATCCCTGTTTATGTAAAATATAAACGTTACACTTATCGCAGCAATCCATCATTCATTCGATCTCCCACATGGTTATGGTAGTACTCATGCACGGTTTTATTTAGCAAAAGCCATGAAATGAACCCGTCATACGCTGAAGGTTTCGACGGGCACATCAATCAAAGGTCTCCGAGTGCGTGACATCGCAGGAACTTGTCAAATCTTATCTCAAAGCTGGGCCAACGGAGCGAGTAATAGCTATTTACCTGTTAGAGAAGAGCGTAGAACACAGTACCATCACTCCCAAGTTTTTCGTTATCTAAAATCAGTTTCAAATTTAACATCGACTGATAATTTTAAATACATTTTGTTAACACATTTAATACTAACTACTACTATGTTATATTAGTATCTATTAATCTATAACAATTCAATTTCTACAGATTCTTCTAATCCTAATACTCTTTCTTCGTTCTTTCGTAGTAACAGCCCTAGTGCCTCGAAGTCTAATTTCATAACTTCCATTTATCGAATAAAAATAGTGATTTAACATTTTTGTTAACCATCTCGCATACATGTTGTTGCTAAAAATTTATTCAAAGTGCAACTTCTGTATGTTATCAATCTGTTGACCTGTCAACTTGTGTTCAGGATTATCTCTTCTCTCATTCGTTTCTGATTCTTTTAAAGATATGGAAGGAAGATTAGTAGGGGTTGGTCGTTTGTAGCGATCGAGATTTAACTGTAAACCAACCAATATTTATAATACAAAATTGGCTTTAGATATGTTTATAATAATTTATTATCCTCTGAAAATGAGGTCGTGTACATAATGTTTTAAATAAAGTTATTAGCAATATAAACCGAGCTCTTGGCATAAAAAGTAATTGACTATGCTAACATTAACAGCAATTGGTAAGAATATAGATATATGACAAAAAAACTATGAACCTCGTGTGACATATAGTTTAACCTACCATCATATTTATTTGTTAAAGATGTTTTTTTGTCGGTACGTCATAACTCTCTTAATACTTAATCAAAATTAATGATTGAGACATCATTTTGAAGATTACGTTCCTCGCTAATGAATGACAAACAAATAGTATAAAATTAATATTTATAGTAGTTTTTCCATCCATCTACCATCAGCGTCATCTATTTGTTTGACTAAGATTGATGACAGCTGTTGGTTGGTGACTGAACACAGTTCGCACGGGTCAGCTTGTGCATTAAAACTTTTTGCTTGCTTCCATACTAATCAACAAGAGAATGTAATGCATGCATTATAGAATTTTCCGGATAAGAATATAAATAATAAGAAGATAAAAGGTAAGACACTTGTAAAGGGAACGAACTAATAACCCGTCATTATATAGTTTTACTTTGGCGTCTCTTAATCCAGATACTGCTAAATGTAGTATCAAGTTATTATTTTTCAGAATCTCGATTGAACTCAGAAATCTCCCCACAGAAATAAAAGTTACTATCTAAATGCATTCACGCAAATTTTATTGTTACAGTGACGTTTCTGATGAAACTTTCACAGGGGCATATTTGAAAGGAACTCTCGACGCTGTCCATCGTGAGAGAAAAAAAATTAAACGGCCTTCAATAAAAAACACTGAAAAGTTTAAAATAACTACCCTTTACTAATCACAACTCAATTACAGTAAAATAACTTTTTAAATACGATACACATACTAATATAATTAAATTTGACAGTTATCGAAGTCGGTTCCAAGCCTACCAAACTAATAAACTTTCTGTTGTTGCACATTGATTTGGCACCGACTTCAATAACTGTCAAATTTATTTATAGAAGTATACGTATCGTATTTATGAAGTTATTTTTATGATACTTGAGTTTTGATTAGTAAAAAATAGTTATTTCCTACTTTTCAGTGTTTTTTTTTCTTCTTGAAAGCGGTTTAATTTTTTTTATTACAATTTTTTAAGTGACCTTGGCTTAAATAAATATCTAGGGTAGGTCTACATTTAACTTGTTTCCAATTTTGGAGCCCAACGACATACAAGAGAATCAACAATATTTTTTGTATCTTCGAAATCCGAGCTTTTATACTGGTGAAATTGAAATGGAACCATCTCGGAAGTATACCCTTTCAAACAAAAAAAAGAATTTCTGAAATCGGTCCACTATTGACGAAGTTATCGGTGAAGACACATTTAAAAAAAATGCATGCAAACGAACATAGAATCTCCTCCTTTTTTGAAGTCGGTTAATAAAGTTTGTACTTCAAATTGTCCCAAATTGACTTCTACATATAATACATAATACTATAATTTCAGCCCAAATTACGAAATTTATTCATTACTCATTCCACACATGGATAGTAATTGCGCACATTAAATATTCAAGCGACATATCGCATGCATCACAGCGACCATTATCCCGCCACATACCCCATCCAGATTAACACTAATTCCCGAGAATAAAATACAACGCTGTAAAGTTATCAACAAGAATGGACCTCGCAAATAAGCGGAAGTCTAATGGGACGCCGGAGACCTTTCCTTTAATGGCCACCCGTAAATTGGACGAAAATAATTAAAATCGCGCGTGTCCACGCCGCTGACCAAAACATAGCCATTAAATGGAAGTAGATTCCGATTGTATAAAGGGTTTTTCATCCGATAAATAAACTAGAGGATTGAAACGAGACTTACAAAGAACGTGTTCATGTCGCCATTTGAAACTAGACTTTCTCTTTTTTTGTTTTAGACGTATATTTGACTAGCTGTTGATCGCGGCTTCGTCCGCGTGGAATTAAAAAAAAGTAGCGTATTTCCCTCTCCAGAGCTTAATTTGCCACGGCTTAGTAGTTTAGCCTTGAAAATGTAACAGACAAATAGACAGAGGGCATTTTTAGTATATCTGTTACCTGCGACCCGAGCGGAGGTCGATGATGCTGTTCATTAACTCATTGCCCCACATAATTGCGAATTTTTCTAAAACTTCCATGTAATATAAGTAGTTTCATACAAAGTTCAAACCTCTGCCCTCTATCACAAATGGAATGGAATTTTGCAAAAATGTAGAACACGTGTCTCACTATTTTTAATAAGCAATGTACTTGTACTCAATTTCACAGCCGTATGATGTTCCATACAAAAATTTCAACCAAAATAAAAACTTCCCTCTTTCCATTGTGGTTTTTAAGATTTCGTGACCAATCAGTCAGCCAGTGTAGCAGTCAGTGAGTGAGTGGTATTTCGCTTTTATGTGCTAACTAATATTACAAAGAGATAAAATTTGTAAGTTTATTAGTTTGGATGTAGGAGGTGATCTCCGAAACTACTCAAGCGACTTCGAAAATTCTTTCACCTATATTTAGAATAGACCTTCAGGGTGGAAATAGGCTCTATATTATTCCTGTTTTGACGGACTTATTTAATTACTTATTTAATATTTTTTTCATCTAAATATTTCAGTAGTGAAGCTACCGCAATTAAAATACTTTAAAAAAAGCACGTATATAACACACATTAATATAGATTTACGTAGCAATTTCGAAAAAACCAACAATTAAAAAAATAATAATACCCAGGTTCTCGTTAATAACAAAATCTTTGTTTTAGCAGTTTTGTATGTTGGTAATCAGCTTAGCTTTGCTATCAGTTTTTCTCCATTATAATATCGCTGGAGCGAAGCAACATTGATTACTTTCATTCGACTCAAATTACTGAACTACGCCTCACGTTTCTAAGCAAGAAGAATGTTCCCAAATTACGCACACTGTCACGCCAACCAGCGTGTTTAGAAAGATTTACTCAACGGTTAGTGGGTGTCTCGGAAGAGCACGCGGTGGCCCTTTCCGGACACTAAATACGAGCCTTTCCACGGACCACTCGTAAATATCGTCAATCCCGTGATTGCACTCAGCGAGATTAAATTTGAATGTATTCACGCAGTATCTTTGTGAACAGCTTTGCTTTATTATGTAAAAATACTACTTAAATACTTAGTTTATTTATTATATTTTACTGTTTATCCACAGATTCAATAGCATTAGACATATCACGTGGAATGACTCATTGAAATACGTCAATGGATACACATCTAAACGTTAATATTTACGAAGTTAAAACGAAGTATTATTTTAAGTAACAGACTTCGTCAAAGCTACCGCTTATGTAGCTGACATTGCTTAGGATGCCAAGCAGACTGGCAGCATTACCTCTTTGAACAGCTAAAACTGATTCGTTGGCGAAAGAAGCTACCAATCCGACGGTCTCCTGAAATCTCAATCAGTCGCTTACTAATATCAGAAACTAGTCGAATTATTTCGGGGCGCCAGGGCCCTGAAGTTTCGACAGCAACGGACCTAAATATGAAATTCTCGTAGAGCCATTTCTTCTCATGCAGAGAGAGTTCCAAAAAATATTTATAAAATAGTAAATTAAACCTAATTTCCTGATCTATAAGACCCGGACTTCCATTATATTTTTCCTTTAAACTTCTTAGTTAAAGCTTTATATTCACAGCAGGTACAGTAGTTTCTGAGATGGGCGAAGGATTGTCAAGTCGAGTTTGAGTCCCTATTCAATTTGATACCTTTTAAACTCTTCATTTAGTTTCTAAGAACAGACGGACAAACGTATGAGCAAACGGACGGACAGATATCAGCAACTTTGTACATACGATGTAACTTGCTGACATCTATATCTTTTGAGTGAATATTCATTTCAAAATACTCAACGCGTAGGTGTAATTAATTTTAAACAAAATAACTACTTGAATTTTATTTTAAAACGAACTAGAAAGGCGACTTGATAGAATCTAAATCATCTAAATAAAATAAACTATTCTATTTCTAAGAAAATATTAATTTTATTTGTTGCTTGTTAATTTACTCTCACTTACAACGGGGTCATAATTCAATAAGGGACATAAATTTGTAGCGGAGCACTTTTAGACCGTTCTTACAACAGAGAATTAATTTGTTTTTCTTACAATAGCATGTCTAGACAATCGCATAACTCAAGTTTCACTTAGCGGTGTAGAACACGTTAATGGGCAAAGCTCTTTATTATTACAAAGAAACTTGTTTATTATCGCAAACGTGACACGTAAATATCACCAATTCATTGTTAGGCGCCCATAGTGAAGTGTCGCTATGATTATTTATTGGCTCTGTCAACCTTTTTTAAGTTTTCCTGCCTTCATACCCATATAAAATCACTCACGAAATCGTCCACTCTAACTAACTTTTACTTTCGATTTTCTTTGAAATTTCGCAACGTGTACAAATAAAAACTCAGCCTAGTAACACAAAAATCGTAACACTAATTATACTCACCCACATACAAAGTGAAATTGATTTGATCATCTGTCTTCTTTATCTCAGAAACTAGGATAGGCAGCGAGCCTGTATCCCGAAGCTCATCTTGTACGCCTCGCGAGGACGGCCACCGCAGCAGTTTTAATGAGTTCGTATCTTTCATAAATAATCTGATCTCACCCGCAGGGAGCTAAGTATATTCTAAATAAAGATTTGCTAACCGGTTTCGTACCTTTATAAATTCTAGTTGTTGAAATAAAATTAATTTAAATATTTGATTCCAAATAGATTGATGTAGAATGATAAGTCTGTAAAATTAATTTCTGGAGATCTGTATGATTTTGACTCTCAGTATATTTCTCCTCTAAAATCCAAATAAGGTTTTACATTGCCCAAAATCTCAAAGTTCTAGATATACGTTTCAGAGATAATGGGGGAATAATCAATGGGTTTCGGTGTGAATCTTCCCTTTTTTTAATTCTTAATCTATAAAATGTTAACTATAGTTGTTTAATATTATTAGCAGTATTATTTAAAATTTTAACTGTAGTTACTTAATTTAAATGCAAGTTTTAGTGCTGAATTTTCTCCTTCTTTAATTTCCAACCTATTCAAACTTAACTATAGGAGATACGACATATTTATAGATTAAAAAGTGAGCTTAACACTGGGTCAAATTTTGAATTCGTATGTCACGTAGTTCCAAAGATGTGTGTGTGTGTGACACAAACTGTGACAGACAGACAGACAGACTCGTGAATGAATGTATAAGGTATAGAACCCCTGAATAAATCTGATTTAATCCAATCAATATAGTTTGTCAAGAACTTTAGAACCTTAATTGTTCGTCCAGCACTACCAATATTATTTAAAACTAATAGTTGAAATTTGAAAGATATATCAGCAAACTGTTATATACACACATTCCATGATATCATTTTAATGCCGCTTTTAGTTTAAGTACTTATCCTTTTTTGAATTCTCAATTCCCAAACTACATCGAATCAGAGCGAATGTTTTATCTGTAACCGCTTCGTTGGTTTTATTACCAAAGTTTGTAGGACTTAAGAGGGTGACAGATAAAATGTCACCTTTTTGTATTTGGGTACAATTTAAGTACATAGTAACTATTCGCCCCTCCAATAGAATATACAGAAAAACTAAATTACGAAATACCTATCAAAAGGAAGGCAACTCGAAGATTTGTGAAGTCAATGATTTACACAATAACATAGACACGGTACACGGCGTCTTATGCTTGGATCTTTTACATAGAACTTGAATACATAACGTGATATATTCTTGATCCGTCAAAATTAATAACGATATTTTCTCTTATTCCCACTATAGTCTGTTGCGTTTTTCTATATTTTTCGCTACTAGCGGATGATTCAAGGTTTTGAAGTATACAATGTTTAAGTATCGTATCCAATGTTTTTATTAAATCAATTACTAAAATTGACAATATGATTCACTGTATCATCAGTAGTGTCATTATCAGTCTGTATCTATTTGCTATTGTATAGACCTTTCCTACGGCTTAACACTACATCTGATCTTCCTCTCTTCTCATCCAGCCACCCCCTGCAAACACCATTGTCTCGTCAGTATATCTGGTTAAGGGGCATCTTGTATAGTTTCACTCGGAGATTTTTTTGCGACAGAATACAAAACGATTTTACCCAATTCAAATTTGAAAATAAATTTAAAATAAATTTAAAATAAAATAAAATAAAAAAAGATTTAAAAAAATCACATTTCAAGATATTTTTATGTAATTTTAGATCCCTGAATACTTTTCATTATTATTATTTGTTTTTAATCACTACATTTCTTGCTTTTGATTTACCTCTGATAGCAGACGTTTAAATTATTAGCATGATAAAAGAAATCAATATTCTTCAGTACATACATATTACATGAAATGTACCTACCATTAAAATATGTTGTGGTGTCTATAACCGTTAATATTCGCAGCTAAAACTAAGCTTAACTGCAGTTTTACGTCTTATTAAAGGGTTATAAAATTTTATGTAGCGTCAGAACTCGACTCGACTATTTAATTAAAAACGCCAACTGAATAATCATGACTTTAATATGTTTTCGACGAGACCTTATTAAAACCGTTATAACGTTACTTGTCATTCGTTATTAAAGCTGACACTTTGCTATCGTAGATATGTAAATTAATAAAATAATAACGTTTTAAATGTAATAATAATTAATTTTAAAATTAAAATCAATTTTTTTTAAATCAGTCTTCTACTTTACAGTTCAATGACCCTACTGCTTTATCGACGTCATTGAACTGTGAAGTAGAAGACTGATTTAAAAAAAATTGATTTGATTTTAAAATTAATTATTATTACATTATATATATATAATATTTATTAGTAACAGGGACCCTAGTCTATCAAGAAATGTGATCTTCAATGAAATCCCTTTAGCATCTTTCAGCGAAAGTTGAACAAACATATAAACAAACGAACACATAGACAAATGAAAAGACAAACAGACACAACCATTTTAAAAACATTTGTTCTAGAATCAAAAAACCTAAAAATCTTACCATAATCATCGTTTTCGAAAGTATTCTTCAATGTTCAGACACAACTCTGCTGCTGTTTTTTAAATTGTTACTGCTTTATTAAATGTAGATAAAATTAGATTCGAGGTTTGTAGTCTGTACATTGAAGATTAACATTCGTATTTTATCGAATGTTAATCTTCAATTGTTAAACATTTAAAATGTAGTAAACGCATCGATTAAAATTGCCCAAGATTCAAAGACAATATAATAGAAACCTTTTTGCGTTTTTCTGATGTATTACCATTTTACAGTACAAACCGTCATTTTTTCTATTGAATTTAAAGGAAATACGATCGACGATTATTTGTCCGGCAAATATAAAACAAGTAAATTGCTTCGATTCAATTAATCGATTTCTAATCATTGTCGATCTTAGCTAATATTATTAAAAATGTATCTTGGAAGAGGAAGAGTACTCCAGGAAAGAGGATACCCTAGTCATAGACTACAAATCAATCCAGAGGCTGCATCCGAGCAGCAACGGTGAGGTAAATGAGATAAGCTGTACATACGACACACATTTATTAATTATTACCAGATACTAGTCCAGAATAGTCACCCACACATTTTATTCGAATTTGTTTACCTCACTTCGTAGCGTGGAACAGGCTGTCTGGAGTTATTAAGACTATGAATAACACAGGAACTTTTTGGCGGGAACGGGAGATGTGAATTTGGCAGTTTATTTAATTTTCCTCTTTCTTACGTTTTCAGATGTCGTAAGGTACAAAAGTGATAGTATATTGTGCGTTAAAGTTCTGTGCAAGTGCTAAAAAAAAGTTTGAATAAATATACGCAATTGAAGATTTCGCTTTTTCCCAAGATGTCCTTTACTATCACTTTATTGGAGACTGTTGGGGATTTAGTAATAAGAAGACATATATTTTGCATAAGAGATGCACCACTTTCTTGCATGAGAATGACAGAAATGTTTCTATTAAATATGAAACGAGTTGGCAGTATATAAAAAAAAGAAGACACAGAGTACTACTTTTTTATGAAACACTCATACAAACTTTTAAATACTATAATTTTTATGTGTACCTTGTATGAACATAAAAGTGAGTAAACAGTACATACACAGTTTATTTGTTTCGGTTTTAAGTGTTTAAGTGATTGTTCATTAGCGCTAAACAGAGGCGAGACTTGAGCACGTAGGAAACAGATTTGAGAACAGTTGTCGAGAACGCCAACGCAATACTACTATGGCACACGACAAATTTTGTTCATTTATTGTACAAGCAGAGTGAAAATATTCTCTGTAAATTATACGTAATTGTACTTTTTTTTATAAATGTGTAATACCTTTTCATGTACCATACTTATATAAAAATATAGACCAATTCTGTAATATTTATTTGATATGATTATGTAACGTAACACTATTTTGTAGAAAGGTGATTGGAATTCGTGATTACGAATTAAATTTTTTATGCTAAATAAAATATGTTTCCCAAAAATAATTAATTTATTATCCTTAAAATGTTGTCTATAACTAATTAATAACAATATTAATACAAAATTACATTATTTACAAACATATAATATAAAAAAGCGATATACAGACAGATTCTGAATTTATTAATAAAAGTTTTATATAGTGAATTCGAACAATAGACGCACGGTAGCTACACCGCGATGCGTTCGTTACATTCATTCTCTAAGAGAACGAATAACATTCATTCTGCTAAAATTGTTTTTTTCACTCACCAGCGCTCACTCATCTTAAATGTTCTAAGTACAAATATTAATAGAATAACTATTCAACTATTATAATACGAATATACCTAATATTTGTAATTTTCTCCAACGTACTATCGTTTTGGAGACAATCTTTCTAAATTTATAATAGCGTAAAATTCTAAATAATACAATATATTGTGAATCGAGTGTGATCCCGTACCGGGTATGTTGTTGCAATGTGCATACCTACTTTTCACTATATTAATAATCATTATTTGGCTTCATACATTGTAGGTTTGTTTTTTTAGTATCTTCATGTTTATTGCTGTTTGATTTGAAACTTATATGCTAAATAAATGTATCTAGATTATATATAGAACTAGTTCATGCCGAATATCTCATATTTTTAAATTATTTAAATCATACTGGTTGCAAACCGTCATTTTGTTTTCACAACATTTTAAACTTGTATAGTATCATTCACTGTTTATTCTTACATAACGCTTTGTATCTACTGCTGTAAATTAGTGCTAATTTTCATTATCTGGACTGCCGCATCACCCAGTTTGCTTCGTTGCTAATTGTAAACCTACCCCCTTGTATATATGATAATCGGCTATGGCAGTCCAGAACGAGGAAAGTACTTATTATAACTCGATCCACGCACGTTCCAGGAACTCCGTTGGGATTGGACTCTGACCCTTATATCTATATCGCAAACACCAACATCAGTCACCAACCAATAATCTACCTACAGCGCGGCTGTACGAGTTGCAACATCCCAGGAAAGGAGGACAAGGGGAGTACGGTGTGGCGAAAGGACGGTGACCGCAGTAGATCTAAACTCATCGCTAGCCTGATCCATGACCCGCTTATTTTAATTTCTAAATTATGACTAATTCTTTTTAAACAAATGTAACTAATTTTTGTCTTGACTTAATTATTTTTTTAATTGAATTTTTTTAACTTAATTTTCTTAATATACTTATTTTGCTCCCTCAAGCTCTCCTAAGGAGTAGGAGGTGACAATTATCGTTTTTCTTAATGCTTGACATAATGTTTCAAAAATCACGTTTTCTAATATTTTCAATACCATTAAAAGGCCAATTACATTAATGAAATAAAGTAAATATGTGATGAATTCCTAAAATCTTTAGCTATTTTCCGCTCAAACTCCAGAAACCACCAATCGACACGTGTTTTGCCTCTCAACGAAGCGTCCTCAAGATATACCAGAGATCAGACTCGGTCAGCTAACCAGCACCGAATCCCAAATTTGGTGCTGGTTAGCTGACCGAGTCTGTACTGTTCTTTGGCACATGTCGCTCTTCGATTTTCGTCATTAGTGTTAGTTCGGAATACGAAGATTACCGATTGGTATCCCGTACGCTTATCTTTCAATTTTAAATTTAAAAATGACAAAGACACCAATAGAAACTTTAATTTGCTGATTCTGTCGATTCGATAAAACAGTCTATTACAGGGCAAATTCAAAGGTTTCTTAAACTGCTAAACATTCACTTTCCGCGATAGTACATACAAAGCCATTATAAAGAGCTAGTAATGCGTTTTAATTCAGAAATAAAAGAGTGATTCTAATACGTGGCTAATGAAGTCAGGGATAAAAGTTATTTAAAACTATTTATATCTGTCTAAAAGTTCTTAAAAAAAAGTAAAAAATATGTGCTAGATTTCGAATATTTGTGACAAAAATCGTATCATAAATTTTAGAATAGTTCTGTCTAACTACAATTTTATTAACAATCCCGGGCATTAAATTTGAATTCATCTAGAACTCATTTCCTAAAGTCGAAATTACGTACTTACTTGTAAAACTACCGGATGCCATCTCACAAAGTATCGTTTGATGGTCGTAAAACCATCCCTTAACGACCGTCCGATCTCACTCGCACTGTCCCCGCCCAACTCGTACGGACCACAGAGCACGAAACGATAGAAATGTCAACATCAGCGCGATCCTTATAACGTGGTAATTTATAGATCTTGTTCAATCATTTTTAATTGTTAGCGATCCTACTTATTCTAAATATTTTTATCATGCTTATTCTAATTACTATAAAATTAAATAACCAATATAAAATACTGTGACGATTTACGATTTGTAAGCGTTTTTACTCATCAGTAACCACTAATTACTAGTATTCAAATAAGTAATACTTTTACTAGTGACTAAAATAATTTGTTCAAACAACTTATAATTTGTTGCCAATATGTTTTTTATGAAAATTTGCATTGTGGCACAATAAATCTAATTATAAATAAGAAATAAGTACGGAGTTTTATTTTTATTTATTTATTTTACAGAAACTGCATATTACATTTTATCAAACGATAACAATCGCACTACTTAAAATTGTGTGTGTGTGTCTACATCTTGCATATGGACAAGTATTTGATTATTCGCCAATACTTATGAGTTTTTGTGTATCCTGACAAGATAATATTAAAATTAACCACTTCGAGTCACTTTTTTACGTACCGTTTAGCGGTTAGTATAAATGTCCAGTTTCCTATTTATTACACATAGCATACAAATAGCATAATTCGATCACAGTGTTACTGTAAAAATGAAAAGAGAATCAGTAAATAGTTCAGACAGAAAGAATAAGTGATCAGGAAAATCTACAATACGATAGCGAGTGGTAGCAATGGCAAGGAAAACAAAGGCTGACTTATAAATAATAATATATGTTATCAAATAACCAGATGTAAGCTGACGAAAAAGTGATAAATATTTTCATACCACGGCGAAAGTGTGTGAGGAGGGTGACAAGATTTGAGAAGGCAAAAGAGGTAAGTAAAGACCAAGGGAATTGGCATTCCATCCACGCTGATTATTCCCTCGTTAGGGATACAGCGTGAGGAGTATATTCATAATTATAACTGAATATACTCCAGATGCTAATTTAATAACTCTGAAGCTCTGAAACTATAATCATAATATTTATCAATTAATTATTGTATTACTTTAATGATATTTATACCGAACCGATTTGGGCCTGTATTTTAGAATACGGTTAGAAAAAAATGCCACTACATGCGACGAATAGCTGTATTTAGATATATGAATAGCGGTAAGTTGACTTATTCAAAAGACGTAGCAAACTTGAAATTCTATGCACAGCATATTTTCTGTTCTGTAAACCTTTATTCTTGTACCGAACATTTTAACCCCAATAATAAAATGCGGGTTGTAAATAGATAATAAGGGCCGAAACACGCGGCAGACATCGTTAAAGGCGCCATCCCTGTTGTATAACTGTAGCTAAGAGCACTAATCGATCTCGTACCATGTTTTAATACTGCTTCTTATGGCACAGAATAAGTAATAGTACTATTTACATATGGCTTCAAATACATACATACTTTTATGTATGTAAACTCATGACGTAAAGGCATAAAATAAAAAATAATTCATCTATCTCATACCTAACAAGAAATATATATGTATGTAGATATATAGATATTAGTATGCTCAATTAATAATATAATTACCTGTTCAAAAAATGAGGAGATTCATAATTCGTTGGTATGTATTGTTTTATGTGAAATATGTTCGTACATAACTTTTTTTTATGACCAGATTTCAATGAATTTTTTTTATTGGATTCGGTATAGCTCCAAGGTTTCATTTAAATTGCAGTGGTATTGGAGCTTAGACTTCGAAGATACACCAAATAATCCTAATTGTTCATTTATTTTGACGATTCTTTGTTATGTCATTCCATTCCAGAATTAGAACACAAGTTAGTTGTAGAGCTACTTTAGATATTTATTTAGGCCAAGATCACACAAAAGGGAAACTAAATTAAAAATAATATTAATAATACAAATACCTGTATAATTAAATTTAGAAGTTATTAAATTGAATTAGTTATTGGCTTGAATTGAAATTGACGCCAAATTAATAAACAACAAATCACAGGTCTCTATGTTAGGGTAATCTGTTATTGGCCTTTTGTGTATTACGAGTGACGATTGTTATTAATGAAATGGCTGTTGATTACCCGAATAAACATAACATAACATAACTTCACGCTGTATCCCCAACGGGGTAGTCCGAATAAACAAATAACAAATAAAATAAAACAACAGAAAGTGTCTAGGATATGCTTGGTAAAAGTTAATTCATTTTGTACGTTTCAGTGTTTTTATTTTAAAGTCGGCATATTTTTTTTCTTAAAAAGTTATTTGTATTTTATTGCTGAACATGCAGGTACACCAAATACTACCAATTGCAGATCATCTGAGAATGAATTGAATATTATTATAATTATGTAAATCTTGCGTTCTAGTTTTCGTGATATTATGTGTGTGTTTTCCTTAATTACTACTATAAGTACTACACTACTGTTACTCTTATTACTAGTACTACACTTACTATAAGCAATTTCCTTAGTTAAAAAAATAGTTTCGTCTAAAAAGTACAAATAAATGTCGCTTACCATATCGTTCCTGAAAAAGTTTAATGTATCTACAAATAAACTTAGTATATACTGGCGTATAGACGTACAAAGAGTGCGAGTGAGAATGTAATATTTTATGATAGTGGCAGGAGTATGAAAGGGACAGCAAACGAGATGCTATTGTAGCCAGACAGGTCGTCACAGTCGTCACGCTGTGAAGAACGCTGTTGACTTATTTTATTAATTTGTGTTATTCCTGTTTTATTTCAAAAAAGTACTGTATTTTTCAATAATGGTTACGTGTTCTGTATGTGATTGTGATATTACATATCGGAATAATTAAGGGAATCATTCATTTCATAGGTGACATTAGCTCTATGTTAGTCTATACGCCAGTATATACTAAGTTTATGCTCCTACGTAACATAATATCTTTTTAATTTGATCGAATTCGCAGAAAATAACTGACAGTAAATATAAATATATCGCATTCTCAGAAGTGATAAGTAAATACGTACATAAATTACATTTAAATACATTATATTTTATCAAAGACATAAGAATGAACACTACCCTTTTCTTCAATATTTTATTCCTCACGAAGTGTACTCTGTACAAAGATACGGCACAAAAAAGTACTTTGAATAGAGATAATATCTTTTTATACGTTCTCACCTCTGTGTGGTTGTAGGATATCTATTTCATAAAGAACTAACATTTGTATTTGTCCCGTTTGAAGTTTTATGCCGTTAGTTTACAGAAGAAAATTAATCTTATGAAATAAATAGAAGATATTATCTATAGGTTATATATAGGTTATATATAGGTTATATATAGGTATTTAAGGCGACGCATTGGAAATTTTGACGGCAGAGATCACATTTCTTCTAAGTGACTACAAAACGTATGAAAATGATATTTGGTAACCTGATTCTTCATTTCATTAACTTCATTTTGACAGTTGCGATACACGATTGGTTAACTAAAAAAAATTATCAAAGAAACCTCTTTTAAAACTTAGATTTATGTTTCTAAATTTTCTGTATAGTTTAATCTAAAGATATTCTTTAAAATAACAGTTGGATTTTTTAAAATTAATTACGGTTTTTAAAATAAACGAAAATAACAGTTTTTTTCGTATTTTTCGTGAGCTAGCACGCGCACATTTGCATAGAGCAGAAAGTCTGTTTTAGATTAAATTATTGTTTATCAACGCGTCGCCTTAATGCAACTTTTTTAGTAAAAGGGCTTACCGATCTACAAGATAACAACGTAATAATTTAGATAAAATAGAGCGCGTGTGTATTACTATGCGAGACTCGTGTGTATAATTGAGTTAGTGTGGTCCGCCCGACGCTCATTACACACCGCGTGCGCGATCACGTACTGCATACAAAGATATTGTTTTACTAGATAAGATTTTTAAGGTTTTTTTTTTAATTTTACCACCAGAGTTAGGGAATTGAGTACTAAGGTCGGAGCTCCTCCAGAACTATTTGCTAAGGCTTTAAGTTAGATGAAAGCAAACTAATAGGTTACTTTACTTTTAATAACACTTCGTGCTGATCACCATCAGACGTGCGTTTGCTAACTGACGTTGACGTTTTCAGCTTTAAAGAGCCTAATATTCCTTAGCATATAAAATTCAGAGCTGAATATTTTGAGAATAGCTAATACGTGGCTTATGAAGCCAAGGACAAAAGTTATTTATAGCTATTTATATCTGTCTAAAAGTTCTTTAAAAAACTAAAAAAAATTGTGCAAAACTTCGAATATTTGTGACAAAAATCGTATCATAAATCATAAAATAGTTCTATGTCTAACTACAATTTTATAAACAATCTGGGGCGCTTTCCACCTAACATAGCTAAGAACACTCTCGACAACTGTAGCTTCAAACAGAAAAATGGTCCATCCGTTTGGGATCTACGATGCTACAGACAAGAACGTACATTTACGCATACATAGGCAAAGGCTTCAAACCTATAACACCCCTCTTTTTGTGTATTTTTGCGTAAAACCCCTATGTACATATACATACCTACATATAATTTTGATACACTTACAAAGTGACAGGGTCGACATGGATATGTTATTAGATTAAAATGCTAATAGAGTATACATATATGCACGTCTATGGATAGTCTGAGTAGTATACATTTGAATGCAATAATTGATCGAAGGTAAAATGGTTGACATCCATATACATAAAATACGAATCTTTTGCATATGCAATGACTTTTCGCATTTATTATGATTAGATTCGCAGCAGTAATAAATGGCGACCGAACTGGGCAGCTTAAGGTATTGCGCTAAGGATATTATATTCTATTGAGAATCACAAATGTCTCGGTGAGCGCATACCAATTCCAGTAATTTAGATGTCACGTAAAAGCTTACTCCTCGCCATAACGCGTCAGCAGTTTTCTCAATGCAAGATAATTCCGATCGCCTTCAGAACAGTTCAGTTCGCACATGAATTCGATGACAGTGAAAATTCTCTTCCATTTAATTTTTTTCATTAAAACTTATATATTTATAATCTTTTTCAGTGCTTGTATTTTTTGTTCTCTGCAAAAATCATGATTGAAAAAGTAAAGATAACATTTTACATTAAATACAGATGTACCTAACGTTACATCGATAAATAATGTATCAGGTGTACCTCAATTGAAATTGCAATTTTATTTTTTTTCTATTATTATTTATTATATTTCATTATACAGTTTTGGACGACAGTGATATCGTAAAAATGAAGAAAGGAATGCTTAAATGGTTCGTACACAATTTAAAGAAAGAACGAGTAATCGAAAGGTTGACGAAGAAAATCGAACGGTGTCTCTGCCGATACCAGGGCGCCTCGGAGAGTATTTTTGCCCTTCATCCGGCATGCGGGGCTCTGCCGGTTGTAATCTTTACTTCCCTAGCTACTCGTGGTACTTATATGGATATAAACCAAATAAACTCCTTACTCCTTTCTTCTCCTTCAGAGAAATCTGAAGCAGAAAAACTGCAAGTTGCTTGGTCGGAGGGCGAGCCTATGGCTACCCAAACGCCCAGTACTAGTTCGTCTAGCGCTGGGACGAGCCAAACTGTAGCCGGTGACTCCGGCTCACAAATGGTGACGAACCAAAGCGGGGACGCACATACTGATGACGTACCTCGAAAGAGGAAGTTATCGGGAGCCGCGCGGAAGAGGCCCTAACTTTGTGCCGTCAGCCTATGGCCAATCTGTCGCAGCTCAAAACTCCTCCATCGAAGGCGGTCAAGCGAATTCGATCGGAGGAGGAATGCCCTCCGGGGAGTGTTACCAAGGCTCCAAAAATGGACCAACGTGGCAAGGCTCCGAAGGTGGATAACACTAACAAGGGTCCGAAAGTGGAACTTGCTAATAAAGCAAAACCAAGCTTTAAAGAGATCGCTGGGTCCTCGCAAGTGGGAGTTCGTAACACGACTCCCATGAACGAGGACCAAATGAAGCAGGTTCGTAGCACACTGATCCAAGAGATCGCATAGATTTCGGACAGTGGAGCGGGACCCAAATTTGTGGGCACAGGCCAGGCTGGATATTGATTACTTGCGAGAATCAATCCAGCCAAGATTGGCTAGTGAATGAAATACCAAAAATAAAACCGTGGCCTGAGGTGGAACTTTCTGTGATATCGGAAAGCGAGCTGCCTAAGCCTGTTGTTGTCTCGACTTTTGTACCGAGCGGTGACGTGCAGTCTGTAAATGACGCCCTCAATCTGCTTCGGATACAAAATGAGGGGCTGAATACCCGGCTTTGGAAGACATTGGCAGTTAGGGGCGAGGAGAGTGGGTTCTTTGCGACCTTCTCTATTGACGACCCTTCTGCTGAAGCTCTCAAAGCCACGGAATACAGGATCAGCCTTGGCTTTAAAAAAATTGTTTTTAAGGCCAGGGGTGGCCATGATACTAATGAGTCAACTGCCAACACATCAGAGAACCCACAACCCTCCACCTCTAGTGACTCCACGTAGCCGATAAGTAAAGCGCCTAAACCGCAAGTCAAACTGGGTAAAAGGCCTTCTGGACCGGCAGCAAGGGGCGGGGGTGCAAATAGAGGCTCCGGTGCAAGTACTAGAGCTGCTACGGCGACCGGGCTACCTCCCTCTCGTGGACGACCACGTCCGCAGAAAAGGGGAACAAAGCCCACAAACCCAAAGCCCTCTGCTGGCTTATGACATACAGCCCAAGGAGAATCGGTGAGGATCCTCCAAGCTAACCTTCACCATGCCGTTGCTGCATCAGCGGTTGTGGAGCGCTGTCTTGTTGAGGACAAAGTAAGCCTCGCCTTGATTCAAGAACCTTAGGTGGTAAATTCAGAAATCCTAGGTCTTAATGCCGCCGGTATTATACTTTATAATATCGGTAGTAAAAAGCCTAGAGCTTGTATCATTTTCAATAAGAAAATTCATCTATTACCTGTTCCAGAGTTGTGTTCTGACGATCTGGTTGCAGCGTTCGTAAATCTCCAAGGGTGGGATGAGGCTAGAGTAATCTTGTGCTCGGCCTATTTGCCTGGAGATAAAGAAGACCCAACTGAAGACCTACAGCGTGTAGCAGCCTACGCTCGGAAACATAACGCTGAGCTTCTGGTGGGCTGTGATGCTAATGCTCACCATACCACCTGGGGGAGCTCGGACATCAATGCTAGAGGTGAGTTACTGTATGATTTTCTAACGGTTAACTGCTTTTACACGTTAAACATAGGCTGCGAACCGACCTTTGTTACGCGTGTCAGACAGGAAGTGCTAGACATTTCCTTTTCCACTGGCAACTTAGCCAGACACATAGTTGGATGGCGGGTCAGTGACGAGAACTCTATGTCTGATCATAGACATATTCGCTTTGATATCAGGGCTTCCTTAGCTAATCAAACTATTACATATAGGGATTCTAGGAGAGCGGACTGGGACTTGTATAATGAAAGACTAGATGCTGACCTGGAAATAATTCATAAATGTCTTAAAACGTGGGAGAGTCTAGATTTAGCAGTGCACATGATCACGAAAGGCATCAAAAATGCCTATGAAGACTGTTGTTCGCTAAAAATAAAGACCTCCAAAAGAGAAGTATCGTGGTGGAACTCTAAGCTGAAGAAGCTTAGAGCAAAGACACGAAAATTATTTAATAAGGCTAAAAGGACTCGTGAATGGCAGGCCTGTAGTAAAGCCTTAACTGATTACAACATAGAAATTAGGAAGGCAAAGAGAGCTTCATGGAGGAGGCTCTGTGAGGAAATTAATAATATGTCTCAAGGAGCAAGACTCCATAACTGCACTGGACTGCTTAAAAAGCCAGATGGTTCATTCACAACATGTGAAAGTGAAACGTTAGAGTTGTTGGCAACGACCCACTTTCTTGGGGCAATCCGTAAAAGATCGGACTCTGCACCACAGACCGCCCTACATAGACCTCAGAAGGACTGGCAAAGAGTGGTCAAACTAATAACAGCTAGCAGAATAAAGTGGGCGATCAACTCTTTCAAATCACATAAAACTTGCGGAGAAGATGGTGTACGTCCCATACACCTACAAAAAGGGACTGATGTCCTCCTGCCGCACCTTATTAATATCTTCAGAGCTAGTTATGCCTGGGGGTACATATCTGATTCATGATCTACAGTAAAGGTAATATTTATACCTAAAGCGGGGAAAAGGGACTACGGACTACCAAAGTCCTTTAGGCCCATTAGCCTTAGCTCATTTCTGTTAAAGACCATGGAAAAGGTTTTAGACAGATTTATTAGGGATGGGCCATTGGCTACAATACCTATTCATCATACTCAACATTCCTATAGTAGAGGTAAGTCTACAGTAACTGCTCTGCTCAGTCTCATTGACAGAGTAGAAAAGGCAGTTGAAGATAAAGAAATAGCACTTTGTGCCTTCTTAGACATAGAGGGAGCTTTCGACAATACCCCCATCAGTACATTAGTTAGGGGTCTCGAATCCAAGATGGTTGACCCTACAACTACTAGATGGGTACGCTCGATGCTCTCTAACAGAGGAGCCAAACTAGCCCTCTGTCAAACAGCCTTGACATTTGAGACACAATGAGAGGATGTCCTTAAGGCGGCGTTCTATCACCCCTTCTATGGACCCTCGCAGTGGACCAGCTCTTGCATAAAATGGCTGACCTTAGGATTGACACTCAGGGATATGCAGATGACCTGGTAGTTATAGTCCGAGGTTTCAGCCTAAACACTATTTCTTGAGTTATGCAACGAGGCCTCGACACTATCACTGAATGGAGGTACGCCTCCATTTTCCAGGCTGAAATGTTCGCCATTATTGAATGTGCGGACATTAACGTTAGAAAGCACTACGTAAACCAAACTATATACATACACTCTGATAGTCAGGCAGCTCTTTTGGCATTGGCCTCGAATGTAATCACATCGAGGCTAGTTAATAAGTGCGTGACTACTTTAAACACTCTGGGAAATAAAAACAGAGTGATTCTAAGATGGGTTCCTGGCCATGCGGGCATCGTAGGCAATGAAGATGCCGACGAACTCACAAGAGCCGGCACCAAAATCACATTTATTGGTCCAGAACCTTTTTGTGGTATCCCCAAAAGCCAGGCTCAACTGATTTTGTGGAAATCCTGCTTCAAAGCGTCTTGCGAGTATTGGAAGAATATACCGGGCCAGGAGCATTCCAAAGCCCTAATAAAGCCATATAATCTCAAGGTGGCTTCTAGTGTCACGGCAATGAGCCGGAGCAACTTGCGTATCTTGGTTAGAGCACTTACTGGGCATTGTTGCTTAAATAAGCACATGTTTAGTATGGGGCTCTCCAACACAAGAATGTGCCGGTACTGCCGGGAAGCGGATGAAACGCCTATGCACATTTTGTGTGACTGCGAACCACTGATGCGCACTCGTCGATCCTGCCTCGGCCAGTATTTTCTGAGTCCGGAGGAGGTTCAGCATATAACTCCAAGAAATACCTTGCAGTTTTTGACTACAGTGGGACTTGGCAGTGTTTTATAACACAGTGGCGATCACAATAGATCAAGCTTGGTCGCAGTGATACAGGTCTGGTAAGACCTGCATAGCCACTTACATGAAATAAAAATAAAAAAATAATAATAATAATGTATATAAGGATCGCGATACTTGAGGCTCCATCCTCTATGACCTCTCTGTTAGGGATATAACGTGAGGATATGTATTATGAATGTCTGATTGTATACTCCTTTATTTATTTTATTTTATTTAATTACAATAAATATTTATTGTTTACTAATTTCTGACTGGTTTTTTATCTGATTTAATATTATCTACAAAAGTATTACTGCTATTAAACCTATTTAAAGTACATATTATCTATTAGAATAAAATATGTTTTAACCCAAAACATTCGGTAGTAAATGATATATAAGATCTTATGCCATTTATTACAGAATCTGTCAAAGATAACGATAAATTAAAAGAACTATAATGTATACCATTATAATAGCATTTCCTCGTATACACGGAAAGAAATCTGCACAATAACAGCGGACGTCAGAGAAATAAATGTGACATCATTCAACGCTCCCAGTGGTTACTCAGTGTTGATACTTACAGGCACTCTGTTTAGCTAACAAAATGAAAAAAAATTTTGAATTCGGCAATCAAATCCAAATACACAGACGAAAAAACCGGCGAAGAGCGTGTCAGACGCGCATTAATTTGGAGTTTCATGAGAATTTTAGACAAAGTAGAAATTAAATAAAAAAAAATTAGCTCAAAATATCAATAATAAAAATTTTTATTTCGCATTTCTGTTCGGATTATTATCAATTGATGTCTCTTACCACTTTTAAACTCGGTAGTTGTGAAGATGATCTAATATTGTGACATACGCACAGACAGACATGACGAAATATAAGGGCTCAGCATTTTTCGTTTTAGCTACGGAGCTCCGAAAATTACAAGAAGTATAGTTCCTCGAATGCTAGTTCTTAAACATCGCCGTACGATACATATTGCGCGTAGTCTCCTACTAGATGACTGGATGGGTGATCTAGAGACATCCTTAACTAGCGTCTCCCTCTCGCAAGGCACATTAAAGCATTAGGCCCGGCTATTGCTATATGGTGGCAGTTGTTAATTTGTGTCAAAAGGCTTATGAAAATAGCTGAACGCAATACGGCTCGAATACGGAATTAAAAATGTAGAGTATGTATGTAGAGATGTATTTTTTGTTATTGTATTTTATATTCATTATACGTACATACACACATATCTCGCAGGTCCGCTGGGAGTTACTATAGAAATAAATGGTACCTTTTACTCTTTTTTCTGTATGTATTTCTTTTTATATGTTATTGTGTGTGATAAATTGTTAAATAAATGAATAAATAAAAAGCCAATATATCAGATCGAAATTAAATTTTTAATACTCAATGTGTGCTATAAGTAGAATAGTATCTGGAATATGTTGTGCTACATGTTCGACAATTTTGGGGCACGTCTTTTACATCCCTAAAACTAAGCTGCAAACCGAAGTGTAAGGAAGGGGAAAGAAGACAAAAACTTAATGACAAGTGGACAATGACGTGGATTCGAGACGGTTGTCGCTGAGATTGCCAGGAAGCGAGGGTACAGAAATAAGTTTCTATAATCCTTAATAGAAAAGTGTCATCATTCTTGAGTCGACAGCGAAAATAATGTGTTTGTATGTGAAACTAAACTAGCGAGCCGTACCACAGTTTTCAATTTCATGTTACGGAAGACGTCGTACATACTCGTCATGTACACCTTAAACTATTTTGAAAGTGGATAGAAATAATGTTAATAAAAAAGAATAGAATATGGTGCATATATATGTCGCCGTATGATCGTAGAATTGAGTAAGTCCTTTATCTGTGCATTTCATTAAACGACACCATTTCATAAAACAGGTAGAGTAAGTATAAGTGAGAGGTAAAAGAAACCAAGGAAGACCAAGGCTGACTTATGAAGATCAAATAGCCAGAGTGTTAGCGAAAATGTGTGAGGAGAATGATGAGATTTGAGGAAGAAAGAGGTATATAAGGACCGTGACGCTTGGTTCTCCGTCCTCTCTGACTAGCCCGTTGGGGATACAGCGTGAAGATATGTATGTATGTATGTATGTATTTCATAAAATGTTGAATGAAACGAATGGTGATGAACGAATGAAATGAAATAAATTATTTAGCGAAATCAATCAAATCATATAGTGAAAAATGACAAATCGAGTGCAATTATGAGAACAATACGTTAGTCGATATTCCAAGTCACCATGACGTGAATAAAACAATTGCGTTTCATACCGTTAATGGCGCTTTGTTCGTTTACGAACGCATTAAGATGAAAACGGCAAAATAAAACGAATATTGCAACTGTGCAGAAATGCACCTTTTTTGTAATATATTTTCTTTTTTTATAATATTGTTTATCCAGTACGTTCTGGTTCTTCGATCCGGCTCAAAGGACCAGAATGTATAGGACTACATGTACTAGTTTTTCTTTTCTTAATTCAACAGTATTTTATATTAGAATTTATTTTAATAAAATAAGTCAAACTTAGAAACCAACGCATGTTTTAAAAAATCAATCCCTCTTCTATTATATTTCAAATTCTAGAATGACAAAATGTTTAAAAAAGGAAAGTATAAAAAGAATATTACAGAAAAAAATAAAAAAAGATATTACAAAAAAGGTGCATTTCTGCACAGCAACAAAACAGCTATAGTGATAGTAATAAAATAAGAACGAGAAAAATATGTTTCAGTGAAGCTACAAGCAGAAGTCACTAGAGTTTTGTAGGAATCACGCATAATTTTTTTGGGTAGGTACTCACTCCACCTTACCGAATCAATGCGGCCTGGGCGAATCGTCAAATAATTGGTATTGAACGAATTGGAGGGAATTAGTTGCAAATCATTAATAATAATAATAATAATAATAAACTTAGACATTTCACACAGCGCCATCTAATCCCAAAGTAAGCAGCACAGCGCTTGTATTATGGGTACTAGACAACTGATATACTACATATATACTTTTCTTTTGTAAATAAATACATATCATACATAAACACCCAGACTCGGGGCGGGAATCGAACCCGCAACCCCCGTTTACTTTCCGACGCGTTAAGCCGTTGCGCCACGGAGGTGGATCATTAGAATGGTACCTAATTATTATCTAATTATAGTTGGTACCTATTAACTTTTTATTATTTTTCCTAATAATTTAAAATCGGTTTATGCAATTATTTCAATTATAATTTTTAATTTTTATAATAATACTATTAGTCGTAGTAAATCATATTTGTAATAATTACCTACGCTTTAGCACTGCTTAATAATGAAATGTTACTTTATTCATGTTAATGTGTTTCGAAATCACGTCGTTCGATTTTTTAATATTCAATTAAAAATCATAATTGTCATGATTCTTACTACGGTGTATGCATGGTTATAAATCGTAATTATCACAGTTACAGATGCAAAACAAAGTATCACTTCATAGACGTTTCATCATTAATATTACATATATATAGAATATATTTATCCAGCATTATTTACTCTACAACTTAAGAGGAGATCCTAAAGTAAATCAAATCAGACAATCAAGTGGAAAAATCCATGTCTGTAGTACAAACAATCAACTCGAGTTACGTGGTCGTGAGTGACGCGGGTAGGTCCGCGCCTCTCCCGTTTATTTGATATCCTCTCCACTTCCAGAGATCCTCCTGGGAGTAGCTGTTTGTTTTAAAGCCTTATTACTAAGTAATGTGTGCATAGGTCAACCCTCTAAAAATTGAAATGTGTTGACCAATATCTTTAATGCATTGGGAATCACTCTATAAATTAAAGGAAGACAGGGTATGTTGTTTTATATCGTTATTTGAAATTTGTTTTTATGTACCAGTTTTTTTTTATCTAAAGTTCATACTCAAGAGAAATTAAATTATAAAGGTCATTGAAACTCGCAATTCTTTTAAGCAAAGAATTTTAAACCTTATACAATATAGTTTAATTAAACTACATTGTGTTACTAATAATTAATATTTTAACGACTGTGACGATCATTTGATGTCTCTAAAAATTCGTTTTTGTTTTCTCTATCTTTTCGAAAAGCTAAAACGAAATTAATTTGCACGATGAACTTATTTCTAACCTAATTCAATTATAATATTACATACATGTACATACATATTTTCACGCTGTATGTCCAACGGAGTTACTCAGAGAGGACGGAGCGCCAAGTGTCGCGGTCCTAACATACTTCTTTCGCGCCTTAAAATCTCATCATTCTCCTCACACATTTTCGCGAGCGCTTTTCTCTTTTCCGTCAACTAACACTTCGGCTTGGTCAGCCTTGGTCTTCCTCGGCTCATTCTACCTACTTACCACTCACTTTCGCTCTGTAAATTTTCTTCGTCAGTCTTCATCACTCATTCTATGTGCCTCAACCTTTTTTTTGGTTTCGTAATATATTATCTAAACAAAAACTACACAAACATAAACCTATGTGGTTTTTCTGTGTGCAGCTGACTAAAGTCTAAACATTCACTATCACTATATAAATAAAAATCAATTGCCGTATGTATGAAACATCATCACTTGAGAACGGCCCAAACGATTTGACTGTTTTTTTTTGTTGTGGTTGTAATTGTCAAGACAAGATCTGTATGAAAGGAAATTTCAGGACAATATTTTAATAGTAATATATAAAATAAGCATTTAATATTCGGATATTTCTTATTTTAAAACAGTCTTGAAATACGAAACTCCGAAAAATATAAAACAATATTGCAAGCGAACTATTATATTGAGACATATTTACAAATTGTTTTATTAATAACTAAAAAGTACATGCATACTTTAACATTTACAAACTTAAAACTACACATTATCTTAAATAATAGACTTCCTCAAAGTTTCCGCTTAACATACATTATAAAACATATTTAATTTGTAATACATCTTACTAAAACAGGAAATTTTGGATATAGCAAATTAACTAATATGGAACTTTTGGTAATTTTAAAGAAATGTTGTTACATTTTCTAACAAACTAAAATTGTAACAATTGACATATTAGTACAAATATATCAGTTTTGTTACCTTTCACAATCAAAAAACTCAAATTAAGACAGTCGTAAAATGCTCTTGCTACGCCTATTGTGTCCATCGTAATTTATTCACCGGCTCAAACACAAAAAACTTGTTCGACTGAACCGAGGGCCCCTAACCCCGGGAAAAAGGTGTCAATTTTTGAAAGATTGCACCGCGTCATGAATATTATATGAACGAATCGAGTTAAGGGTATTTTGCGATAATGTTCACAGGTCGTTTGGAGGCTGTCAGCCTATGTCATTTCGGTTGGATTGGCGCTTTGTTAAAAGTAACACGTACTATGTCAACGGAAGGGAAATCGTCGCGTGGAAAATTTGTCTACTAAAAATATACCGATATTGGAGTATCTTCTTGTCATTCTCTGTTTTGATTTTGTAATATCTACTTACATATCTTTACGCTGTATCCCTAACGGGATAGTCGGAAAGAACGGAGTGCCAAGCTTCGCAGTCCTTATATACTTCTTTTTGTATCTTGTAATAAAACTAGTAAATAAAATTAAAATTTTTAAAACTCCCAATACGTGGGCTGATCTTCACCAAACACAGATAAGAACATTCTCAGAATTTCAACTTTTGAAAAAATGTAAGCAAATCACTTCAACCCTTTTATAGCTACGATTCCATACAGACACACAAAAGGCAAATAAACAACAGCTTCGAGATTACACCTCTCTTTACCAACACGAGCTTATGGCGACGCATTGGAAATTTGACGGCAGGGATCTCAATTTTTCTAAGTGACTACGTATGAAAGTGAAAGTTGGTAACCTGATTCTTCATTTCATTGACTTTATTTTGACAATTGCGATACATGATTGGTTAGCTTTTGATACACAAAAAAATATCAAAGAAACCTCTTTTAAAACTGAGATTTACATTTTTAGGAGTAACGGGACCAATTAAACATAAATTTTTCGAGTAGTTTCAATCTCAACATATTCTTCAAATTGACAGTTGGAATTTCTAAAATGAATTGTAATTTGTAAAATAAACGAAAATAACTACTTTTTTGTATTTTGCGTAAGCTAGCGCGCGCACTTTTGCATAGACCAGAAGATCTGTTTTGGATTAAATTAATGTTTATCAATGCGTCGCCTTAAAAAAAGTGATCAGTGTACAATACATTATAAATAGGTACTGAGGAATTCAGTATTTGCTATGAGATTATGATGTATTTCATATACATTGCTTACAATGAAAAATGAAACAATGAAATTTAAAAGTTAGGCTAAATGGAGATTTCTTTTTAAAATTTATAAATAAATGTAATTGTACAACTATTACCTGTACAATTTTAAAAGTTCATAGATGACCTCCCTTTTGTCGCTCTTCCATTTGAACCAAAATTTTATATATCATTATTATTAGTCACAATATTATTGTATGCCATTTTCACTTTACTTGAAACTCATTTCAAATATTTTGTATATCTTTTGATTTTAAAATACACTAATGAACAGTTGTCAGATGACATTTTAAATTGTTGAATAAGATTTTGCAGCGATATCTGTCGTGACAATTAGGATACTATGTAGGAGGCCAATTTTAAATGTAGAATTCATTTTAATCGGATTAGTTGAGATGAATAGTTTATAGTGAGTTCATTGTGATCAATTATCTTGTTATATTTCATATTTAATAGTAAATTCGAAATATAGTTGTTATTTTTCATATTGAGGGTCTCATATTAAGACACTATTTAATTCTCAAATCCCAAATTACAAGTTTGCAGATGCACCAAAATGGCATTTTTTAAACCCTTAATGAGTATTTTTATACTTAGTTAACTGCTTCCATGGTGGTCTTGGAATAAGGCTAATTATAGACAACGTTTATGGACTACCAGCGACTGTCTAGCTCCATTTTGCTATATTATCCTCTCTATATATAAGTGTTATATATAAGGCTTTGTCCATCCCGAAAAGGAAATATGTACATATATATTATTTATAAATACGAACATAACAATCTATGTTTTTTGTAGCGTCTTTATATGAATTTGATAATATAACATAACGTCGACATAATATAAATCGACTATTAGATTAACTACAAATACAATAAAAATATATTTATCTTTCACTACCTATTTTTATTTATTTTTATACTGTAATATTTAATTATGCAAGTACAATAAAACATCTTGTACTCTGGAAAGGTGTTTTCTGTTTTATTTTTCTCCAGCGCATAAGAAAAAAGTCCCCCAAAACGATAGCGTTCTCATACATTATTATAATTTCTCTGAAAACTAATAACAAGTACCATAAATAATAAATTTCACGAGCTAACAGTTTCGATAAAGCGATAGTTTTTGTAACGGAAATCGTAAAATAAGTTTTTCGCGTTGCCACCGTCGCCGGCAGTCTGCGTCGGCAAATACACAATTTATAGTTGCCTAGTGATGCAAAATAAACACTTTAGACAGCTCTGAAAATAAAAACATTTATCGAATTTGAAAGTGCAATGAAAGAAAATAGTGTAAGACAATCGTAATCTACATTTGTCTGTGTATTCGTTTATAACGTTTAAACCGTTAAGTGGACCTCAATGCGGTTTTCATTATCATTTATACTCGTAACATGTAACGAAGAAAGTTTGTATGTATAACACACTTATTCCATAGAAATAGAAGGAAAATTGATAAGATCTAATACGACAGTGATATGTACTATGACATTGCTTTACCCATAAACTTAGTATATACTGGCGTATAGACGTACAACAAATGCCAGTGAGTATGTAATCTTTTATAATTGTGGCACAAGTAGGAAAGAGACAGCAAACGAGACACTATTGTAACCCGTTTTGAATGACAGGTCGTCACAAGTCGTAGCGCGGTGGAGAACGCTGTTGACGTATTTTATTATTTTGTGTTATTCCTGTTTTATTTCAAGTGCTGTATTTTTCAATAATGGTTACGTGTTCTGTATGTGATTGTGTTATCGCAACAATCAAGGGAATCATTCATTTCATAGGTGACATTAACAAATTAAAAATCGTCACTCGTCAACGAGCTCTATCTTCGTCTATACGCCAGTTACATATACTAAGTTTATAGTTTTACCCATGAATGTGACTCGCGCGCAGAGGGTTCGGTAGATACAAAATATATACGAGTATATAGTGGTTGTCAAATACATTTTTTGAAATATATCAGACCCTTAAGACATTCATTGCGTTTTGTAATCTTTAGATAAAGTTTCATATTCCCTAATTTTTTTAAATCGTGGGTCTTATAGTCCCCTCTGTGACACTCGCACTTAACCACATTTTTTTTTGTTTCGGTACCAAATAAGGTATGCCGAAACTCGCAAAGTCTAATAACATAGTAATATTTCATTTTTTAGCCTTCATTGTTGTCACTTCATTGGTGTGTTTGACATGAACATTATTTGATCGGAAATGTTATAGGGCGCTGAAATATCCCTAGTGATTTTTATTCTGAAACGCAACACTGCGCTTGATGGCTTTAAAAAAAGATTGACGAAGAATAATAATTCTGAATTAAAAATAATTATTCAAAGAAATTTTATTAAGAGAAATTGAAAGCCAAATCTCACGAAATCTCTGCTATGAAGAAACGGTAAGAATTCATATAAATAATTATAATTTTCCAACATCTATTATTAGAAATTGTATTTCAAACAGCACAGAGAGGATCTCCATCCTTACATTATGCTATTGACATTCCTTTTATTCACGAAAAAAATTATTATTTCTTCGTTTGTTAATGTTAATTGATAAGATTGGAAACACTTTTCCCAGGTCAGAGTTTTTTCGTTTACAACAAGAACACTTCGAACTTTTCAAATCATAGGTACCACTGACAAGCAAACATATAGACACGTAGACAAATGCGTTAGACTTATAGGTAACATCTTTTTATTCCATTAGGGGTTAAAAAAAGTTTTAGGAAAAAATTTAAGCCAACTTCAAAAATAACACTGAAAAGTACAAAATAACTATCCTTTACTAATCAAAAGTCAAGTACAAAAATAACTTTATAAATACGATACAAATACCTACTTACTGAAGTCGCTGCCAAGCCTACCAAACTAATAGACTTTCTGTTGTTGCGAATTGATTTGGCACCGACTTCAATAACTGTCAAATTTAATTACGTAGGTATTTATATAGTAATTTTATTCTTAAGTTTTTTTTATTTCTTCGTTTTGAGTGACCTTGGCCTAAATAAATATCTAGGGTAGGTCTGCAATTAACTACTTTTCTAGTTCTGGAGCGTAATGACATACAAGAGAATCATCAATGTAAATAAAGCTTATGAAAGCACTTAGCGTTATTTGGTGTTATTTGATGTATCTTCAAATTCCAAGCTCCAATACTACTGAAATTTAAATGGGACCAATCTAGAAGTATATCTTTTCGAATAAAAAAAAATTTTTCATATCGGTTTATAAATCATGGAGTTCTGAGATAACAAACATAAAAAAAAATACAACCGAATCGTCCGCCTCCTTTTTTTTGAAGTCGGTTGACAAGGGCGATGAAACCAAAACGAATTCCCTTTCATCTCGTTAAGACAACAAAACGCAACGGAAATCGTATTACTGTCTCTTCAAAATTCATTAAAACCTATACTAAGTAAAGCATAATAATTTATTTAAGGCACAAAAATCCCCAAAAGTAATATCCACTGAAGCGTATTTTAAACGTTGGATGTGAAAAGAGACGAACGTATTAAAACATAAATAATTCAGCATATCTTTCGCCGCATTATGTCATTACGGTGTTACCTTTTAGACGCGTATTTACACAAAAGAAGAGAGAATCAAAAATGATAATTATATGCAAATCTCTGGGTCGTTTGAGTGCCTTTCCTTTATCGTACACTGTAGTTGGAGACGACAGTTAAGTATTTTTAGAATCAGAATAACTTCTGTTCCTAGGAATGTTTATTTAAAATGAAGTTTGATCAACGTACATTTCAAATACATATTTTGTACTACGTTAATTTGCTTGCAGCATCATTTTTATGACATTTATGAACTACATTTTTATAAAATCAAAAGCAAATCCAAACCAAAGCTTCCCCTAGAGACCAGCTTAGATCTTACTTTTTGGAGAGGGACTCAATATAACATGTATATTTATCTTTAATGAACAGCCTCTAAGCATAAGTTCGATTTTGTGCTGTAGTGCTTAGTAATGCGAGATTCATGTAATATCATTCAAAGTTTATTAATTTCCTTTTTATCAGAAATGACTTTTTGGGGCTCAACTGAAAAGTGTGCTTGTCGCAACCACTGCTAGCCCTTTTCAGAGCTGCCATTCCTCTCCTGCGCCCCCATGCGGGACAACGATTGTGGTATATTTAGGGCGTCCTCCGATAGCGACGTACACCGGCTTGTCCCCGCTGGTGTACGCAGAGTGCAGTTCGGCGTTGGGGACTACCATCCAACACGCTGTGCACCTCGCGACGGGAAGTGGAGGGAGAAGTGCAGAATAGCTTCGTGGAATGTAAGATATGGGATTGAAGAAAAGATGAATGAAGTGATTGATATTATGGAAAAGAGAATATTGGATGTGTTATGTTTGAGTGAAATCAAACGAAAGGGCTTAAAAGGGCATCGCCTTGTGGTCAGGAGTACCACATGAAGACAGGGGATGCCAGGTAGGCGCTTTACTGTACTCTCGTTTGGTTAATTGTATAACTGAGTTAGATATATAAATCTCAGAGTCTGGGTGCGGCTCAAGATGGGGTGGACAAAAACTTTTATTTTGGTGGTGTGTGCACCAGTGTCCTCTGTCAGTTTGGGTGATCTAGAGCAGTTTTGAGAGAATGTAAAAGTAGTTCTAGCGATGGTTGAAGAGAATGAGAGAATTATTGTGTGTGGAGACATGAATGTAAGAGTCAGACCAGCTCGAAGGGGATTTGAGTTTGTCCTAGGCAAGTATGGAGATAGGAGAGTAAATGGTGGTGGTAGCTTTGTGTTAAGAGTGCGAATGGATAAGGATCTATCTATTTGTAGCTAATATCATATTTGAGCACAAAAGGATCCATCAGTACACGTGGGAAAGATAGGGTGAGAAAAGTATGATGGATATATTCTTGGTGGACAGTCGGCTTAAGAAGCAAGTTATCACTTTCAGTCTATTAAGATTAAAGATGAGCGAAGATATTGAAGAATGTTGGCAGAACTTTAAGGACAGTATGATCGAGGTTGCGAAAGAAGTGTGTGTAGCGAATAAGATCGGGAACGGTAAAAGCGAGACGTATGGTGGAACAATTTGGTGAAAGAGTTTGTGTATAAGAAGAAGAAAGCATGGCGAGACTACATTGTTACTAAAAACGACTGCGGTATGACACAGACAACAGATATAAGCTGCAGAAAGCAGTAACGAAGACACTAGTGAAAAAGAAGCGTGAAAGGTGTAGGGCGTTAGACAAGAACAAGACGTTGGACAACTTCGAGGAAAATTCTAAATTATTTTGGAAAGATGTATGTAGGTACGTTTGAATACGAATTAAAAACTGTCTTATGCTAAAATGTATAAACTAAATGAAAATGTAATTAAAATTTATATTCAGCTCTAGACTGTGTAGTTCATTATTTATTTAGTTCATGATGAGATTTGAGGAAGCAAAAGAAGTATGTACGGACCACGACGCTTGGCGCTCCGTCCTCTCTGACTACCCTGTTAGGGATACAGCGTAGAGATATGTATGTGGAATTGATTTTTTGGAAAAATTATTTCGTGGCTTTCTCAGATTAGGTTAGATTACATGTATATGTATCTATGAAGATTACGTCTACCTCTGGGCACATACTATCTCTGTATCAAATTTCATCATAGAAAGTGTATATATACACACAAGCTTCAAGCTACGTTCTGTCAGAATAGGGTTTAGCTTAAAAATTTGCGGGAATATATTTAAAAACTATATAACTAACTATGTACTTATAAACTATATATATATAAGTTATAAGTAATGTACAAGACAGGCATTTTAAATATCTTTACTTAGGCTACGTCCTGGCAAGTTTCACGAGAAATCGTAATTTCGAAATTTTTGAATATCAAGTGTTATTGGGTGCTTTCCGCTCTCCCAATGCGTTACCTGGTACCCTTAGGACTAGGCTAGAGCGAACAAACGGTACATGTCTGGAGTGTATTTTTATAAATTATTTATCAACACGAAAATATTATGTCACTATTTATTCTATTCGCTATATTTATACATGCCTTGTATTAGCCCGAGAGCAGACTGTACCTAAAAGCTGACATGATAAAGTATTCGTAAGACGTCCCCTCTTCGTTAGGACAGGCCCGCCCATACCTGTGCTGAATGCATATGTTACTATGCATCCTTAGTTCCTTTTTTCACAAAACTAAAATCTTATTTTCTTTGTTTATTTGTTACGAGTTGACGTACGAGTCCGCTAAATCGAATTTCCCTTGATTCTGCGAGAGAAACTTTCAAAGAAAACAAAGCAGCTATTTTACGTGAGATATTTTCCTAATTCAAATTGTTATATGGAAGAGCAATTTTTTTTTTAATAAAATATAAATAAACTGTGCTCAAGTAAATAAATAATAGCAGAATGAAGTAATGTTTTTATAGTTCCGTAACCAAAAACCTTTATAAGTCTCATCACGTGAACGTCCGTCGGCCATAGTCAATTTTCTCGGAAACCGTGAATATCAAATCTGTCATAATGTAACACCTTAATAACCCTTATGTTCTGCACTAGTTAACATTTTAAAATACTCATAAGATAATTTTGAAAAAAAGAATTTGGTCCTTTTTAATTCAATGCCAAAGACAAGTCACAACTGACAAGGTAAGGAATGAAATGATCCATAGAAGAACTTGCTAACCGATAAAGCTCTGAGGATTTGTAAGCTGAAATGGCAATAGACAGGCCACATAGCACGAACAGCCGATAATCGTTGGGGAAATAAGGTTCTTTCGTGGCGACCGCAAAAGAGAAGACGCAAAGTAGGACGACCCCTTACAAGATGGGCTGATGAACTTGTCAAAGTCGCGGAGAATCGGTGGAACCAAACAGCACAGGTCTGAGCAGTGGATGTTGAATGTCTTCTGACTCTGACTGATGATGATGATAATGAATTCAACGCCGAGTTATAAAAATCATTCCATTGTGCGCTGTTTTTTAGCAAAACGGTGATCGATCGCGATAGGGTTGCTAACCGGAAAAACCAAAATATCTGGGTAACATTTTATATTATCGAAATTTCGGAATTGCTGTAGGAAAAAACAAACATTGCATTCGAATGAAAACTACTTTACATTTTGAAACCAACCAATTTTAACTTTCAACATAATGTGTAAAGTCGGGAGACTCTAATCAAATCCCGTCCATGTGTCAACCCTAATTCACAGGTCGGTTTATTTGATTTAAATATGATGTATTTCAGTTGCTTCATATTTGAAGTACTCAAGACGGGGTCTTATTTTTTTATTGTATATTAATGTGATCTAGTAACTATGAAACAAATGAAATCTATAGAATATTAGACTCACCACAATAATTTACAATAATTGCGTTATTTTGGAAACATGCATCACTTTCACAGCGACTGAAGTAAACAAATTATCGCCGTAAGTAGAGACATTAAATTAGAATTGTGCTTCCATTAATACTGATTATGTCTTAGAAAGCGAGACAAAGGACTTATGAAATTATAACCATGAGAAACCCTTTCCAGCCTCATAACTATTAATATATTTCACTACTATAATTACATTAAGCTTTATTAATGCTGAGTTGTACCGCTACTATACATGTAATAGAATATAACTCTTTTGTATTTGCATATTTTAGAGTTCCTTAGCCAAAATAGAAAAACGGAACTCTTACATTTAATATCGTCATGTTCCTCTGTCTGTACGTATGTCTACGACTGATTTATACATTATCTTTACATCTACTGAGCTCAAATTTAGCACAGAGACTTAAATAACAGAAACGGGAGAAAAAACTGTATAATATTATAGGTATTTTGGAACAAATCATATATTTATTTTTTTGATTAAACTTCTACCCTCTCCGCGATTGTTACACAGTTCTATGTTAATGCATGACATGATCATGATTGGTCTTTCCATGTGTCATGAAAAAGTTGCATCTTGGAACAGTCTAAATACAGCGTGGAGACGCTCGTAGCAAATGGTGTTATGGTGACACCACAGTACAAGTACTATCTTTGAATCAATCATCGTATAAAATAAAATGAATACTTTTATGAATAAAGTTTAAGTGTAATCAAATCTGAAAGTTAAATTACATTTCGTGGAAATAATTATTAATATTTAATTTACTGGTTCAGTTGTGCGACTTATTAAATTAAACACTTAATTCAAACTAATAACTTTAAATTAATAACTTTATTCAGTTATAGGAAATTTCGTAGCTGATTTCTAAAGGCTTGTACACATTACAACCGCGCACACCGCACATTAAACCGCAGTTTTAACATCAGAATTATGTGACCCCAAATCTAAAAGAAAAATACTTTAGTCGGTTTTACTAAACTCACGGGTTAATTTCGGACTAACACATGGAAATGTTAATTCCACTAAACTTAAAATGTTGAAATATTTACAAAACTGTTCTGCGTAAATTTGTTAAGTATTATTAACTAAGGTAAGTCCAATTCATACCATAAACATACTCTTAAACTCTTTAGTAAATTTAACATAATAGTTTTGTAAATTTTATTATGGTTAAAGTTTGTAACTTCAATCTTGTCTATTTTATAAATTGAACATTTGTGATATTGCAAAAATAATTAACACTTTAGTAAACTTTGGTTAGTTTTACGAAACAACAGATCAAAGCTCGTAATTCAACTAACATATTTTTTCAAAGATATAGGCTTGTACTATAAATGTCCCAGTAACAACCAAACTACAAGCCAATTTGGAAAAGTTCCTAAATTGACTTGACCAGGAATCGAACTCGGGCCCTCAGCATGGAAAATGAATGTCCTGTTGTCACACTAAGGAGCCAACTAACATGAAACCATGGAGCATTTAACCTATAGAGCGCAAATGTCATTTATTTTGTTTGAAATCAATTTATATAATAAATAAATAGATATAATAGAATAGACTGAGATAACACAATAGAAGTTGCACCGGTGAAAGCGAGACGCGTATATACACTCATCGAGCACGTCAATTAATTGTCCGGTTTAACTCAACCCGTGATAAAATGAACGTCAATTTAAAAATTGCATATTTACTGTTACTTACCGATTAAATGATATTTTGTCTGATTTATAGTTTCATTTTTTTCTGTTTTTGCCACACTGCCCAATAGAATAGCGAACATACAGATATACACACGAACCCAATATAGGTTATGTATTGTTTTATAACGAGCGAGAGTTGATATTTGTTGGTGTAAAAAACTGTGCAGTATCGAATAGGATGGTCCGATATTTCGGCTCTATAGATTGAGTGCTCCATGCATCAAACTCAATGTCATCGACGTTAAAAAGTTTCAATCCGCAAGAACGGAAATATATTTAGCGAACAATTTTCCAATTTACTGCTTAATTAAGATGTAATGGCTTGCTGCGATCCGTCTGTTTTACCAATAATAGGTGCAAAATGTATGGAAGTGATCTATCAGCACTTTTGGAATACAATGCGTTGCAGTACGGGCCGCCCAAATGTAAACCAACCTTTGAAAAGAAAAACACATGGACATAGCCAAAGCCGAGGGAGGCAAAGAAACAGAAGGCAGTTCCCTTCTGTTTGTTTCATAATATTTCGAAACAATACTTGTAAATGTGATACAAGTTAATAAATGCGCAGGTTTATTAGACAAACTAACTGAAGTTGTTTAAAAATCTTCGACACGATGAACAATGTGGACCGATTAAACATTACTAATATTCTCTTTAAAACTGTAGATCTGAGCAAAAAAAAGTCTAATTATTATTACCCCACAGACAGAGGTTTAGCGGCGTCGAATTTATTACACACTTCAGATTTCGTTCTCTTGATGAAAATAATATATTTAATGTCATATCTGTACATCAATACATATACAAATAAATAAAATTGAATTGTCTGTGATTTCTAAATAAAAGCTTTTTCTTATGTTTAAATAGCTATTTGCACGAAACCAAAACCAAACACGCTTTTTAGAATTTTCATCTCTCTATTTGTTTGTCCGCGCTAATTTCCGAAACGGCTGAATTGATTTCAACAGGACGTTCATTGGCATGTAGACCTTTCAGACAGTAATCTAGACTACGTTTTATACCACAAAAATACGAAATTTAAGGCGGGCGAAACCGCGAAGTACTGCTAGTTCGAATATAATCTAAAATAGTAATCGAACCTCCCAATCGCACCATTCTTGTATTTCTGCGAAAATTCAATGCTGAAACGACGGCTTGTACATGATTAATCAAAAATTGTGAACAAAAGCGCGTTCTCGAGACTGACAACAGTTATCAAAAGTCAATTCTCGTCTGTCGTTTGTACAGAATCCTTTGTTATTAGACTTTATAGTACTCTATTACGACGATTGTTTATGACAATGTGGATATATATTTTTAGTTTATAGATCATGGCGATAATTAACTATATAGTATAGAACAAAATTTAAAATAATAAATTCCCATTCATAATAATTTTATCTAGTTTCATTGGATAGTATTAATAATACTCTGATTACAATCTCCATTTCTAAATGAAGAGTTTCGTGTATTCCGTTTAAAATCAGTGTAATATTTCTGTAAATATACAAGAGACTATGACAATATTTAACCAATATACATATGTATATTTGATATTGGATCAGAAAGCATTCAGTGAGATTAAAATAGATACTCAATAAACGAACAAAGAGACCGACAACCATTCCGAATGCATTTACAAAATATAAAATATAAATTCTTAATAACTCGTCTAGACCGAAGGGAGATTTTTGCCTCGCCAATACAACTTTTCCACTTAAGAGACCAACATTGATTAGTTGTTTTATTTGTGGTTGTTTAAGAATCAGCGAATCCACTTCTACTGTTTAGCCGAACTCAATCACGTTCTGGATCATAAAATGGAAAATAAAAACTATAATGAACTAACTTTCAAGGAAAGTTCACCAGAATAATGAGTTTGATAGCACTGAGTTTTAATATTTTCGAACAGTGAGTCAAGACAGAATCATTCCTATGAATTTTACAATGTAATATAAAGGTACACGCCAAAATGGTAGTTCTAGACAACAACAACTAAGCAGGTCTACGTCGTGTTTATACTTTTAGGCTAAATATCTTTTTTATCCCGAGACGTTTCGATTCGATCGGTACAATCCGATTGAAATGTCGAAATATAAACATGACATAGACCCGCTTAGTTAGCATTGTAAGACGTGTACAAGTCGTGAAAGTTTAAAAACAAAAATACTACCGATCCATTATATCTAACAAAAAAGTCAAATATTACGTAAATAACAATGTATTATTAAAGGATATTGCGAAATATGTAGAAATAAGCGATCAAAATGAGCTCACCATCAACTCTCCTTATTAAAATAAACTCCATAGTATTTATAGTTCTCTTATTTACCTCTAACATGAGTAATTACATTAACCAATTAAAACATTGTATTCTTTAATTTATAACTACCATGACAGATGTCGCTGTGAAATTCTTAATTTATAATAGTTAATAAAAAATAAATTAAGAAAATAATTAAACCGCCTTCGAAAAAAACACTGAAAAGTGCAAAATAACTATCCATTGCTAATCAAAACTCAAGTACAATATAAAAAACATTGAAAAGTGCAAAATAACTATCCATTGCCAATCAAAACTCAAGTACAATAAAAAAAAAATAACGGGTCTATGTTAAAAATTTTTTTCTTAAATTTTTTTATTTCTCCCTTTTGAGTGACCTTGACCTAAATAAATATCTACGGCAGATCTACAATTAACTTCTTTTTAATTCTAGAGCGCAACGACATACAAGAGAATCATCAATATAAATAAAAGTTATAAGCAGTTCGTGTTATTAGGTGTATCCTCAAAGTGCAAGCTCCAATATCGATGAAATTGAAATGGGACTACCTAGGAAGTATACCCTTTTAAACCAAAATAGAATTTTCGAAATGGATCCACAATTGACGAAGTAATCGGTAAACACACATAAAAAAATACATTCAGACAAATATAGAACCTCCTATTTTCAAAGTCAGTTTAAAAGCAAAATATCATCTATCAATATTGTTTGTGTACATTAAAATTAAAAGATATAAAAAACGATTTAAATAATTTGTTATGACTAACAATATGCATTAATATGTATGCAATAAATAATAAACATCTATTGACAAGAAAAAAATTCGAAGTAATAACATAGAGTAGCAACTCTTGCAACAGAGTAAGGCAGAATCAATCGTTTTTCACTCATTCTTTCCACATGCCTAAACCACGTAATAAATTAGTTAATGATGAATTAAAATTGTATAACGTCGTATCCAAATGACATGGAAAGCCTATTTCTGAAATACACACTTTGATGTGATCGTTGAAAACCCCTTTTCCAAAACACACTTCCATTGGAGCTATAAGTGCAAGCTTATGCAAATATTTCATATAACATATCCTTAAGTCGGTTGTCTTGTTGCTATCAATCACCCCAAATTGCTAAGGTATTACGAAGTTAGTCCCCCAACTTGTTTCATTCCCAAAGCCCATGAGGTCATTTCCTCTCATAGTTAATTATAATAATTGGCAGAAGGGTCCACGTATAAGATTTACTGTGTCCACTTTGTGAACATCTCTCATAGAATTGAATGTGTCTTATGTAATCCTTTAATTAATTTTTATGCTTATACGTAACCGATTAAACATTTTCAAATGTTTGTAATATTTTCTATATTACAAACTACAAACTACAAATAGATAAGTACAGATAAAAGATAAATTCCTTGTCGCAAAGTTCAAAACTGAAGCAATAATAAGCTAAAAATGAGTTGGCGCATGACACAGATAGACATCTTCGGCCTCTGTCTATAAGAGGATAAACAGAGAAATAGCAGAGTCAAGGCGCAAGGCCTGTATCTTCGGGCTTATCTTCGAGCAATATTTTCGGGCTGTGTCTATAAGAGGATAGACAGAGAGGTAGGAGCGTCAAAGCGCAAGGCCTATACCCAGCAATGGAATATATTCTCGCAATTTCCACCAAAGAAATTTTGAAACTTCTTGCTGAAGCTCTTGGGGGTGGAATTTCTAGAAATGCTGAAGAAATACGTCTTTCGTTATTTTTATTAAAGCATATAAATGTTAAGTCATACGTTTACATAAATAATATATTAACACGTCATTATTTATTGGGGGTGAATAGAATATAATTACGCAACTAAATTAAACTGCCGCATTTTCTGCAACAACTATTCGATTTATAGACGGTTTAAACGTAATACGCCAATGGCAGGTTGCTAGCACGTAGCCTATACGTGTTTCATATTATAAGTCCTTGCATCCCTGGTCCCGCTCGGGAGCAGCCCCTCCGCTGCTGGGACTCCTGGAAAATCGAGTCTACCCACTAAAGCCTGACGGTGTTCCTCGAGATACCATGGTGCCGGGGCTGCGGGTTCGCACTTTACTGCGGCAAAAGTTTGACCACATCGTAGGATTCGAATCCATACACTTCAGCATGGTAAACCTATGCTCTAGCCACTGTGCTATTGAGAATGTCGTATATAAATTCCTACCGTAGGGCCCTTTACGATAGGGCTGCCTTTTATTATATTCTCGAGAAAATAAGCAGCTCGAACATTCTACATCTTTTAGTCTCTCTCAGACTGTAATTAAAATATTTACTAAGTTTACAAAATAACAATTTATTCGCAATTCGCTGATAATATGGCACACAATTAAGCTATAAACTAATTACCTGTGCTAGATAGCACGAGACTGCACGACCCTACATTTCTGCTTCGTAACTTAATTATAATACACTGACAACGAAGTGCGTACCCTATAACAAGCCCAGTACAAGAAGACCCCTGAAAGTAATGATAGTTGCAGCAAATAATGCCTCGTATTATAGTTAACGAGAGATCAATAACAGTGGTCGTTATACTGCATATAGTATTGTGCCGTATTTTAGAATGTAGATTAGCTATTGCGTCTTATTTGTAGTCAATTACGGTACTTTGAAATAGTTGAAATATACATAATGTGTGCTGGAGTGCTCTTACGTTCAAGTTTCATTTAATAAATTCACGAAATTGCCAGTATATTAAATAGACTCTCACATATTTCGAAACGAGTATTCAACTTTAAATCATGTGTTTATTATCCTGAAATTCATGGATAAATAAAGACCTATATGAAAAAACACCTATATGAAAAGAAAGACGCAATTTTATTAAACCTTATTTTACAGAAATTTTAAAGAAAAGCTAAGAAATGCTATTACTTCTACGTCTGTAGAAATGTTTTTCTGAGTATATTACTAATATGTTGATATTTCGCCGTCGAACTTTTAATGTATGCCCGTTTCGCAGTGAATGTAGGGGTAGGAGGGGACAAGGGACGAGGTTATGCAGAAACTTGCTCCGTCGATTCCAGATGCTAGAGAACTAATTTAACTGCGACGCGTCCTCGCTGCTACTTCCATAGTCTCTAAACTCATGATAAAATACATCAGCAAGAAATGCTTCTAAAACACTTTTATAACCTTTTTACCCGACTACGATACAAAAAGAAGGGTTATGATTTTAGCATAGTCTTTGTTTTAAGGTAATCAAAGAGGATGGAGCGCCAAGCATCGCAACCATCAAGATTTTTCGATCCACAAATTGATGAAAATGAATAGATAAATAGTATTTAGATGTGCCACTGAAATACGTTATTGGAAGGAAGTTTAATCGAAAAGACAAAAGAATTGAGTGGCCAGTTCGTAAGCCATCGCGACGTGTACGAATTAGGTTTTGTATTATTATACATTTGCCAGAACCCATTAGCGAAGCAAAATTTGCTTGTCTATTAGAAGCTTATGATCTTATTTTTAGACTTGTCAAACAACAAAAAGTGCAGTATACATACACATATCTATATTCAATATTTGAGATCCGAGATAATTTTCTTTCTGCAGAAATCTGTGAAGCGGTTATCCATGCACAAAAGATCTCTGGGAACAGGATGGAAGTGGTTGCGAAGTATGCATAGCCACCACGTCAGAAAGATTCAATTTAAAAAAGTAGTTTCAGTTGGAACAAGTAGCTTGGATTAGGTTGTTTGATGTTAATTTCCTTAATGTTCAACATATAAAAGTACCATTTCGTATCTTTTTGCTGCATGTATGAGTATGAAGTCGTTTTTATATCGATCTCAATTTTGCATGATTCCTAGAGAAAAAAATATTATTGTTGATATTTGTAAGATTAAAAGAAAACCAGTTTTGTTTTTCTTTTAGAATAAACTCCAATTTGATATAAATAAGAATTACCTATATTTGTAGTTTTATTGTCGTTATAATGCCATATCATGAATTCTTATAGTTTTAACCGTCTTCTGCCTGAAACTGAAACTTGTTCGTCGACACGTATTGCCTCTCGCAACGAAGCATCCTCAGAAAATTGTAAAGATCAGATTCAATCAGCTGACTTTCATTCAGCTATCTTTATTCGATGCTAGTTAGCTGACCGAAACTGATCCCTGGGATTTCCTGCGGATGCTTCGTTGCGACGCGAAACACGTGTCGATGAACAGGTTTAAGAATTTGGACGAAAATAAGCTAAAAATGAAAAGAATTCATAATACGAAATGGATTTCCACAAAGATCTTTAAAATGTATTAGCGACTAGCTGTGCTTCGCGGTTTCATCCGAATTGGATTTGGTATTTTTCCGGTATAAAAAGTATCCTACGTTACTCTGTAAGAAGTGTTCTACCTACCAGTAACAGTCCCGTCAAAATCAGTTATGCCTTTTCGGATACTAGCTAGAACAGAAAGGCAGACTGCGAAAAGTGCATTTTACGGTCATAGAATAATAGATACGGAATTATCATACATGATACCAATATTTTATTACAAATTAGTCACCGGTCGCGTAGTGATCGCGTGGCTGTCGCTGTCTGCAGATTTTTAGGTAATAACCCCGCTGATTTGTTTAGTTTTTATGCACACTTCACAGTTTGATATTCTATTAATATCTATTATTTTTATGCCTTGCAACTTGCGATAAAATTTCACTTACACTAGTTTACACGGTATTTATTCTAGTCGCGAATAATAACAGAAAAAAGATTAAAGTATATTTAATATCCAGTCTGGCGCAATTAGCAATATTTTAAATATATAATTCGTGAGGAGCGTTGTTGTTGATCGTTTTTTCACTTGTAACTGTATATTGCGCACTAGAAATGCTACTTATATCAGATGTAAAATTGTAGTACCTACATATTAGTATATTATATTTTTTGATAAATTTTAATATCGTTTTTTATAGGAGAATGTAAATAAAGGTAAACGAAATAAAAAAAGTTTGTTTTCAGATATTTTAATGAATAAAAATATTTTGAATAGCCGTTGTCAACTCACGAGTGTCATATTAAATTAATTGAACTTAATATTAATATTCCGCAATAATAATTAAGTGCTAGATCTTGATGTACTAAAAAACGAATCAGTAACTTAAGGTTTTAAAATTGGATTAACCATATTGCATTAAAAAGTAACTATTCTTTTCCAATATCTCATACCGTTTTGTTACTAAATATTTTAACTCTATGACGTGTTTAGGAACTTTTAACGTGCGCCACTTTTTGTATTATAACTAAACAACAAAATATGAAATCATAAAACAAAAGATTAGCATAAAAATGTTTAAATCTTCACATATTTAAGAAATTTTTAACGATATAATTTTACTTCTTAATCACAGCTTCTCATGGCAAGACTAAAAATCTAAGATAATTGTTCGAATAACTTCTCTTAAGGCTTTGTATCAGCTATCGCCGTTTTGTGTCTGGCCAAAATTTCCAAACAGAATAGAAATACATTAGAAAAACAATTCTATTTCTAACTCGAACCCCGAAGTTAGCCGACCAAGACATAAAATTTTTGACACATTGTTTGATTTCCATTTCAGTAAAACAGAACGTAAAGTGCTCAATAAAAATTTTTGTGCTAAATTTTGTAATTTTTGCGAAACAAATATGACAGTATCCATTAATTATATTCCATTTACGTATTTGTTATATTCCGTTAACTTAACACCTATTAAGCTGTATCATACAGAGACATAAATTTGTAATCCAAAACCAGAAATAAAATAAAATGAAACATTAAATAATGGATATTTTGGATCCAAATTTTTATTCCATTTATTTAATTTAACTCTTGTTGAGAATTGCTACAAACCCCTAAGTAAATACCTATCTGATATCGGTCTTGGCCAGTTTTGATTCTTGCTTACATGTAGCTACGCTATAAAAATTACACTGCATATTTCTTGACTTGAATCTGATCGAGTTAAATAATCTAAGTCGGATTAGTAGATTTTATTTGTATCAAAATGAAATTTACGAATAATAGTACTAGTGCAATATACGAATAATAAACCCACCCATCATAAAATCTACTAAGCTCAGAAAATACCTACCTCCGAAGATAATGCCTCGAAACTTGACCTGGCACTCAACACGTAATATTCCTCATAAACGCAGCAATAAAATCTAAATTTGAAGTCATTTCATAAACGATATCTCTCGCCAATGGCGAGCTCGTTCACCTAATTAGACGGGCGACTTCGCGCAATGCATGTTAATGAGTGACATTTGCATTTACAACGTCTGTGCCATCAAAAGGGGCAGTTTCTTTATCCCGAACATCAAATATTCTCTTTATTTTTGGGTACTATATTCCCTGGATAATAAATAAAATAATATGCGAAAAATTAATGCAAATGTTACTATATTAAACGTAAGATTATTTGAAAAGGAGTTGTTTTCTAAAAGTAAGCAACTGCCCTTATAAACGGCGAATCAGAATGCCTATACCAATTGTTCACAATAGCCTTTAGCCAATAGTCTTTGGTCAACTTTTACGATCTGCGCGAGAATCTGCAGCTGGCGCATTCTATATTTTTCTTTTTCTCCTTAGCGTTGTTATGTATTGCGAACTGGTTGCGAACAGTAGTGGAACAGTGGAAATAAGCAATTTAGACATACGAATGAATTAAAATATAGTTTTTAGAAGACTACTTAAACCATTTAATTTCTTTGTTATTGTAACGTATTTAATTTGTTTAAATTGGAAATTTTGGAGACGTTTCACTGCTATTGCCGACCGATGACATTGAATACAATTTCGCAATAAATTGAAGCGAATGAAGTGACATAACAATGTATACTCCACGTAGATCAGGTGCAGATAGATGGAGGTAAGCTAATGAGTGGGCCTCCGCCCATTCGTACTGTCAGTGTACATATGGACTGCTGCTATATAGCAAAATTACTAATGCCGAAGCCCACGGCATACATTTTTCAAATACATGCCACGGTGCTAAACCTCAGTGATCATGTCAATTACCGATACATCATTGCAACTGATGATGTCAAGTCAGTGCAATTTATGCTTTACACTAAGTTTAAAGTCAGTGAGCTTGTAAGCAAATTAGCACACTAGCGTCTTAAGCTAGGATAGAGGATAGAGCTAGCTAGGACTAAATGAATTCAGAAAGGGTCAGAAAATAACTCTCATCTTCTAACTCTCCTCTGTAAAATTATTTTTTGTTAACTCATCTCTGATTACCTTCCTCTGCTAACTCTACTCTATTAACATTCCTCTGTTAGCTCTTCTCTGTTAAGTCTCCTCTGTTAATTATCCTCTGTTAACTCTCCTCTGTTAACTATCCCCTATTAACTCTGCTCTATTAAGCTCTCCTCTAGGACTCGGCTATTAAATCACTGTATTAAAATGAGTCTCCCTATTTAAACAGGTCATCACTAAAAACACAGGTAAGAGAATCAATACATCTATCAATCTGTCTGTCAATCTGTCAATCTACTGTTTGACTCGTAACTGTTTGTACCTTTCTAATGATAGTTTATAGAAGTGAAATGTCATCTGACATTTATTTAATGTATTTTAAAATGTAGAGACGAAGAAAAGATTGGAATAAGTTATGTTAAGTGTGTGTAAGTGTGTTACGTGTTAAGTGAAAATTAAATTTAAAATTCAGCAATATATATTACCTGTAACACAAGTACACAAGTTTGAAATCGATTCAGATTAGTTTTTGTATCAGGGATTTTGAAATTTTTAACATTTTACTACCAGCTAGTTAACGAAACTGCGGCCTTAGGCTCAGACGAACATTCGTCCGTGTAATGAAAACAGCATAACCCCTACCGGGTAGCGAAGTCGACTGTCAGTCACCACGTGATCGTTACACCGGGGAACGAGTCAGAAAATGAGCGCTCACGGATAATTGGCGTCCCGGAATGAATTTGTGTTTCTGTAACGCGATATTTTGATTAGGTGCGGATGACGTCGTGTTCGTGCTGTTGATTTCTTGTGAAACTAATTACTTTCTTCACTTATAGCATGTAAATTGGTATATATTTTAGACGATCACTCCAATTTGAAAATGGTGTAACGTTATATTATGTACATAATGACCAGTGGCCCGTCCCAATCGCAATTCGCCCGGGTTAAACACATAATAATATGGCCTCTGTCAATCTTGAATAAAGTACCTTTCAAATGGTGAAAGAAATATTTAAATAAGTGCAGTAGTTCCGAAGATTACCTTCCACATATAAAGAAATTTACGAAATTCACAAACTTTAGTATAGATTACTTATCTGTCACATCCCTATCTCTTTCTGGCTATAGCCTCATTGTACTACGCTATTTACTGTAAAGTATTATAAGTGGCGTCTGGAGTTTCAGGAGCTTTCTTTATACTTATTGCCTGTTTATAATATTTTTGTTTGCGTCGTCATGTTGCTATGAAATTGCAGTTTATTCCTGGGGGATATTAAACCACCCGTCGAGCTCAGGCCGTGTAGTTCTCTTCATGTAAAATGGCTCGCTTCCTGTTTATCGAGACAGTCTTATATACAAATAGTGTTTGCTTTACGTACCTTGGAGTACGAGTATACTGAGCTGGGAACATGTCGATGCGGAATTATATTTTAACGGCTCATCAAAAATGCGCTGAAAGCTAAAAAGGTTTTTCATGTGGTAAAGTTATACTCGTATTTCCTCAATCCTAACGTTACAAAATTTATTTTACATTTAATTACGTAAAAGAAAACGCTTGTATGTATTTAGTGAGCGTTAAAAATTAAAACTTTAGAAGACTTTTTAAATAACTATTTTATGAGCCTTTGCTCAAAACAAGTTGAGATATGCCCACGTACGTAGATACGTTAACGTACCTACAAACGTACATAATCACAGTCTACCATGGGCGCAAAGTGTATCATTAAAAAAGTGTATCATTAACCCTTAATTCTAATAGAAAAAAGTATAATATATTGTAATAACATATAATTTCGACTTAGATATTCAACAGTTCTAAAAGTTATTTTATCAAAACGTGATATTATCTGTAATTGTACATGTTGTTGCAGGCCTCGGAGTGGTGCAGACGTTACAATACGTACGTACTCTTGACGTACAAACGCACAAAAGATCGTTTCACGAAAAGGGTAACTCACAAAAGGCTTTTTATTATACTTTCGGCAGGCAGATGGTGTATAATGAACCCTTTCCACTTACTTTTAATAAACAGTCGAAATTAAACCGAGTGTGTATGCGAAGTAATTATTTTGAGTATTTTCCATTCGCATGAGCGCGTAATTTATTTTCATATAGACATTTACGAATAATAAGCTTTAAAAGCAAAGCATGTGTTTTGTCTTAATTATAGCTTTCCAAATAAACCACTCAAAAGCCATCCACGTATTTCATATGAATTTTGAAACGTGTTTGTTGGAGGTAATAGGTAGAGTAGAAAAAACTACTTGACTAAAGTAAAAAAAAATCTTTAATATTACTTCTTTATATTTATGACTATTTATGACATGATCTCATGTAGATAAGTACCTAACTATTACAATGAGCTCCGCCTGTCACCATTATTTAAATACGTTATGTATTATGAATCTGTGTAAATAAGTTGTGTGGTTAATCTCATGTACCGTACTGGCTTTGATAATAGTAATGATACATTAATGATAACTTAGCAATTTACAAAATATCATAAAATACTTAAGTTAGAGAATTAAAGGCATACAAAAAATTGCAAATAAGTCTCCATACTTACATGTTGACAGAAAAAACAAAACACTAATTAAACTGCTCTTTATGTACTGTATATGTAATTCCTACAATTACTTTATGTTACGTTTCAAGCTTTTAAAAAGGAACTGGTCCGTTGGTGTGATGTTTAGTGCGTTTACTTTCCAAGCGAGTTCAATTCAAACAAACTTTTCTCACAGAGTAAATAGTCTCCTAGAGCCCATAAGTTGTTTAAGAGCGCTTATAATATTTATAGCTACATATTTTTGTTGAATCGACTAACCACGAACTAAAGATTTTGGAAGATTAGATTTACACTAACCACAGATGCTTCTCTTTTATTTTCTGGCAACTCGTTTCATATTTATTAGAATTATAAAAAAGTTTTTGTATCCAAATGTTTTTAGAAATATTTAACATCAAATCCTATAAAGTTTGATACACAATTTGCGAATATTTTTAGATCACTTTTCCCAAAACAGAAAGCCCATTCGTTCGTTTGAACCGTGTGAGGAAATCGTCTAAAAAATGTATGAGATGTTAGTGAATACGTGAATATTTGCACAAATTTTTATAAATGATCTCTCACACATAGTAGTTCTTGCACATCTTTGCAATAAGAAAGTCTGATAGTGGCAATAAGCACTCTTAGATCGTCATCTGCAATAAAGAACATTATAATTCATTGCGACTAAAGAGTTTTATTTGTCTGCATTTTATTTTAACGTAGATTAATTAATAATTCGGAGTCAACAAAAACTGAGTTACAACTTGCGATGTTGTTCCTTGCATGTGTGGATATATAGGTTGTGATGATCTGCCAACTTGCGTCACCTGGTTTCTTATAAATACCTGCTATTATGTGGCCGTCCAAGCAAAAAGGGTCCAGTAGTGGGGTATTGAGTTAAGACTAGATTCGGAATTTAGAATAGTTAATTGATAAATAAGGATTAAAAAAATATTCAAAAACTGGCATATCTTTTTGTTATCAGACATTTAAAGTTGAAATTGAAAAAGCTTGTTTTGAGAAAAAGCATTTTTAAAGTTTGATTAAAAAAAAACACACTTCTACTTGTTTCTTTCTATTTAGAAACATCATCTAAAGTCATTTACTATATGAACTTGTAGATAATTGAGCATTAATTAATAATCAATTAAAATCGCGAAATGCCATTTTTTACTTTTTACTTTACAAAACTGCGTATATTTCGAAAATTAAATGCCGACCACTGGACCCTTTTTGCTTGGACGCCCACGTACTGATACGTAAAATACGGATATATCGATAATTTATATGTACCTATATTTGCGCTGTCAGCAAACTGTAAGACGTCTATAATACCGTCTGTAAAATCGACGTTCACATATAAAATATATTTCCTTTTCTAATATGTACTTTTAACATTGTTATGTCGTACCCTGAATTGATTTTTACTACTTTCTGTTTTCTAATTTATTGTGTTGTATTTTGTTTTATTTTTATGTTTAACTAGCCGATGTCTGCGACGTCGCCCGCGTTTTTTATTTTTAAAATAGCCTTTGTCCTTCCTCAGGATTCAAGCTATCTCCATCTCGATGAAATTATGGCAATGCATTAGTGTTCGTAATCCCAATTAAATAAAATGAAATTGCTAGAAATAAAGTCGAGATGTAATTTTATTCCATCCACTCCAAAATAGAAGTAACATGATTTCGCATATACAATGTACAAACAAATTTTAATAACTGTTTTTAAAATTTTCATATAATAACTATGGATAAAATACACTGGTACTAAACACGTACATACGACTCGATATACATATGTAAGGTGATTATGTAGATATCTTTCGAAACTAGCCCATAATACCTCTAACAAACTTGATACCCCTTCCAAAGTTACAGCATCCAATCATAGAGGTTTATGATATTACAGACGAAATTTACATCATAAACATTAAATGTGGACTCCTATCAAAATTCCCCAATAGTTCGCCTTTAAGGATTACATTTTGTAAACTAAAATGGGACGCAATCATCATCTTTAGTGTACCAGGATTACAGAAAGGCATGGGAGAACACGCAACTATCTCAGCCCGAGGCGGAATGACGACCCTCGGTCCTTTACAAATATTCCATATAATCATTCGCTTTTAATTATTATTGCTACAGCGGCTAAGTCGTGTTTGATGTATTGATTAAACCGTGTTTGGTTGAAGTGCCATCAGATACGCCGCGGTGTCTATAGAATGGCGACCCCGAGGGACAAGCGCGCTTTATTTCGTGTCGTAACTGAATCGTTTGTTTCTGGAATCACTGAAGATTAAGTGATTTGTTTCATTTATAGTAACTGTGAATCATAGAATACAGTGACATGTTAAATACTTAAGTATTGCATAGAAATGTACACACATTTTGTTAACTTGTGAATTCGTCACATTTAACATACTTTTGAGTGTTAATACAATAACATTCAAAAGTATGTCAGTTCATGAATACGGAATTGTTTTTTTTTTATATTAAAGAGGGGCAAACGAGCAAGAGAGTCACTTGACGGAAAGTGATCACCGCCGACCATGGACACCCGCAACGTCCGGGGAATCACGGGTGCGTTCCCGGCCTTTAAGGGAAGGGAGGGGAAGGGGGGAGATGGGTCACCGGCACTCTCATTCAAAAAATCAAAAGATGCTGTTGTTTTACGCCGATATTCTGTGAAAGGGTAGTATTTCACCGGGGGAGCCGGCCCAATTCCTGCTGCAATGCAGTATAGCTCTGGCACACATAATTGTAAAACATTATTGTGGGTATATTTCAATATACTCTATCTATGAATATGTATGGTCGTGCAATGTGCGAATAAAAACATTCACCGGCCATAACTACCTTTTTATAATTCCTTCCTTAATCCTTTTACAATAATGAAGAATTTTCCGTATTCCTAGAGTAACGTTGTATTAAAATCATTTTTATCATTTACATAGATCAAAAATTTGTGGAAATGAACGACTTATGAAGATCTTATCGTATGGGTATCGGCTCATGGGAATATCAAAATCGTTCAAATATGTATTTCAGCGAAAATGGGAAAAATGTGTGAAGGGAATGATAACGTCTGAAAAAATGAAGAAGGTACATATGTAAGGACTACTTTGTTTAGCGTTCTATCCTCTCTCTGCCTATCACATTACGAATACAGGGTAAAGATGTGTGTATTACATCATATATAAGTAATAAACCATACAAATGAACATAAATTATATAACGGTTTAATTATTAGTTAGTTCCTGTAAAAAATATATATTGCATTTTATTAGTTCAGCCATTTCAAAATTCAAACATTTTGGGGGCCTTTGCTCAATAAAGAAGTAAAAGTTGATGCAAAAATAATCTGCTACATTAATCGGTATACGTAGGCGTCATTATCTGAACACTTCATATCAGATGCACCTATTTTTATAATTAATTTATTGATGTAATTCCTATATATCTATTAATAACAAAAAAGTACATACATACGTTAATATTTACAAACATAAAACTACACATTATCTTAAATAATAGACTTCCTATGTTACCATAGTTTTAAAATAAGTTGTCGAACTATTTCGTAGTTATAAACAGTAAACAACCCGTTATATACTATCCTAAATATAATAAAGGCGAATTCACACTGCATCATGTCCCAGCAATAAATATCGAACGAAAGCTCGTTACATTGAAAATTTCATATTCGTAGCGTAAACACATTGGGGACATTGTCGCGTAAACTAACGACGACCAACTTTACGGGCGCATAAACATAAAAAACTCATCGGGTCTGCAAGTAAAAATATGAAAATGCCCCTAATATTGTCCTTTTACATGTGTGGGAATAAAAGTTTTTCCATTTAGTGCTCGCATTGTCGACGATGCTATTTCCCTATAGAACTCATAAACATAGCGTTTAGTTGCGAACAGCTTTGGAGGGCCTGCTATATCACTAAAGCCGAGTACAGATCACAGTGTTTACTTATTCAGGCTCCGTAGTTTCGTCATGTCCGTCTGTCTACCTGTTCGTAACTCATAGCCAAATTGTTCCATCATCAATAAACCTATTATAAAATTTGGCACAGTGAAAAACAAATAATTACTCGAGTTATATTTTATTTACTTATTAATTTACTGTTTACACAAGATACAATTCAGAAAAAAAATAAAAACACATCTCCCAAAACTTATGTAAGGTTTATGTACTTAATATTTTATACAGGATGCTTAAATCGGATTTCTAGCTAGCTTAGTAATAAAATATTTTTTAAATTTGTTTTTAATGTTCTTGTGATTAATTGATGCTTTCAGTTTGTGAAGTAAATTGTTATTCAATCTAGGCATAATATACTCAGATGTGCGCTTGCCGTAATAATTAGTAGCTCCTTTCGTATTTAATTTTTTGTTTGAAACTTGTCGTGTTACTATTTTATGAGATTTAAAAGTTTTGATATTTTCACAAAAATATAGCACTTTAAGTATATTCAATTTTGGCATATATACTAAAATAACTACAGAACCCAAAAAGCATAATAGAAACATTATGTGATAAGAAGTAATAAATTCAATTCGTTAAATGCAAAACCTGTGAAAATACTTAATCTAATCTGTCTACATCCTTATAGCTACATCTTTAAGATGAGTTCATTTTAACACATCTGAGAAAAATATTGCACTTCGTTCCATTAACAGTTTAAATCAGAGTTTTAATTTTTAAACCTCATTTATCTTTGAAGCGTGCTCTTAAAAAGAAAAATCTCCGCAATATTTATCTTTGAAGCGTGCTCTTAAAAAGAAAAATCTCCGCAATATTTACAATGTAAAATTTTCATTCGGTTTGTTAAAAATATTATCAACACTAATATTACAAAGAGAGAGAGCAAATTTTGGAAGTTTGTTTATGTGTGGAGGGTAATCTTCGGAAACACTGCTCCTATTTGAAATATTCTTCACGATTTGAAAAGTACATTATTGCAGATGGACACAGGCTACGTATTATATATTCAACCCGGACAAAGTTGGAACTAATCGCTATTATTTTATAAAGATAAAAGTTGATATTCTTTCATTAAGATTCTGAAACACTCAATAATATAGAAAAAAAATTGAATATTACAATAAAGTGACACTTACCTAAACACTTGTTCATCACTGTGATCTTTATAACCTTAAAAGTAAAAAAAGATTTGTAAATAAGAAGCCAAGCTAGCTTCAAAAAGTCGCAATAAAACATAATTGCCTGTTCAATAGAAAAAGGAGATTCTAAATTGAACATTATAAATCTTATAAAGCACTTAAATGAGAAAAAATTCTCGGTAAAATTGAATGCAATTTTTAATAATTACGTTGCCCACATAATATTTGAGGGTTTGTCTATCGCGCGTGCTATTTAGGGTATGAAGAGGCTCGCTGTAAGCTCGGTGAGCAAATAATGTTACTCTCCGAACGCACCGTAATAAGAGTTCATTGGATTACAGCGAGGTTATATAAGCTACAATAATAATAACCAAAAACCGGCCAAGAGCGTGTCGTACACACATTAACCTAGGTTCCATAGTATTTTTGAACATAATTTAAAATTAATAAAACCCAAAAAACTCAAAAAAAAAGTAATATGTACCTATTACCTCTTTATGTTTATGATAAGTTGTAAATTGTAATATAAATAGTAGTATAGTAGTATATCTAAGCGTGGCGTACCTACTTCATCCTACTTCATCTTTTTAGTTATATTCTGCTTTTACTTTAATTAGTCAGCGGTCCCCGGATGACGATGAAATTTTCATTACGCTAAATATTATTGGAGTTTATTATGAATTTTTAATATTACTACTACTATTTATATTATAATTTACAACTTATCGCAAGCTTAAAGGGTTAATAGGTACATATTATTTTCTTACTTTAAACGTTTTTTTGTGTCGGGGGTTTTTTGCATGAATTTATTTCATGCTTTTTAAACACGCTACGATCGACACTATCCCCAAATACACGCAAATACTTTCCGGGCCGATACACAAAATTCAGACCCTGATCACCATCTTGCGGTAACAAATCGGAAAATAGGTTCATCCGTTTAGGCGCACCGATGCCACAGACAAACAGGTAGATACACAGACACACAGATAAGCACGTTAAATTTATAACACCCTTCTTTTTACGTCGGGGGTTAATAATAGAAGTCATTATATTTTATCAGATTATCAAACACAGACATACGCACGCACGCGCGCGTGCGCACGCACTCACACACACACAAATACAAACGCACACACATATTTATTTTCATATTCACAATCATAAAACCCCATGTACATATATGCATGCATCTCTCAGATTCAAAGTACTGTATCTCAATAACCCCCTCACAACCGCGAGTCAATAAAAATGGGCAACAACAATTATTGTTGCTGTTTCCTATGATACAGTCTAGACTAGTATAGGGAACAGTTGCACAAATACTGTAATCATTTATAAACAAAGTCAAGTTTTTTTTTGTACTTTGATATATTGTTCATCAGTTTATGTTTGTTACATGAATAAATAAATAAATAAAATTCTAAGTTATACTCCACTAGATAATCACCCCCTTGCACGGAAAGGAGTTGAAAATTTGTTTTATTTTTATCGTTTGTGATTTTGTGTTACGTATTCGTAGTAGTAGTAGTAGTACGTAGTCTTCGTGTCAAGTTTCAGCTCAGTATGTAATGAAAGTCGACAATGACATATGAAAAGTCAGTGAAAACGAAATTATTATTTAACTACCTAACCCTAAAAATATACCTGGATTCGCCATCTATTAAATAACTCACTCAATAAACCCTAATTTAGACGTTTATACAGACCCGAATTCCGGTGGAATTAGGGCGGCAGCTCTGAACTAAGGCATACTTTTGTGTGGTAACGGTGCTCCAAGTTTACGATTATTTTCATTACGCTAAATATTATTGGAGTTTATTATGAATTTTTAACCGCTGATTTCGTTTGTGGTGTGTACCCAGGTTTATTTAAGCTTTATTTAAATTATGGTTGAACTTAGTTGTTTCAGACAAGATTATTATACCTTTTTTGTTTAATAAATTATAATGAAAACAGAAATGTCAATATTTATGAAACAATTTAAAAATCCAAAAATTTTTTAATGAAAATATAAGCGTAATCTTTGCCTCGGAATTATGTAACTAAAACAAAAAAAGGCCTAGCGTGTGTCGGACCACGCATAGAAAAGGATTCCATAATATTAAGTTTGTATTTCAAAGCATTTCAAATGAAAATATCCCAAATTTAAAAACCTACGCAATATATCTTAATCAAACCAACTTTCGTTAAAAGTAATTTTTAAGTTCCACTAGCTTTTATCAAATATTTCCACCCCTTAATTGAATAGTAAGAGGGGGGGACACATTGTATGACTTTAGAAGCACATAAATATCCCAGCAAATTGACTTAAATAAAAAAGTCACTGAGATACTGAAGTATTTTTTTTGTAGGGAGACTGAAACTCCCTTTTTATACTTAACACGAGCTGTTTTATATAGTTATTTAATTCCTATTTATTTATTTCACATATACTTCAGAATAACTTTTTGGACTGTCAAATACATATATTATACTACTATGTAGTCATTTTGCTTAGTAATAATAAACAATCTGTCTCAAATAAACAAAAAGCACTTATTCTATGTTAAACTTAAAAAGGAATAAATCGAGACGTTCTTAAAATTATTTATATGAAACTTTCGTAATAGTCATACATAATATGCGTTGTTTTACAAATATAGCTATATACAATGTCTGTAGCTCAGGTGTCGTATCGAGACAATTTCAAGTCATTTGTCCCGACTCGCTGCATCTCTGCAATAATGCACCACGCTCCATTTGCACCTACTGCAATTTATTGTGAATTCGCATGCATTTTTCTACGCGCCTCCTATCTTTTTCACTCCGAAGCACTTTAACAGTGATTCGCGTTAGTTTGTTTGTGAATTCTATTTAAATAGAACTAAAAAATAATGTGAAACAGGTACCTATTGTATACATTCTGAAGTGATGAACCCAAATGAAGATCTCATTGGGGAAAAAATTATAATCGAACTTTTGTATTTTTCATTCTTTTTAATTTTCATTTTTATACGAAGAACATAGCGATTTTAAACCATTTTTCAATCGTATAGTCAAAGTGACAATAGAGCCTTATAGCTTCGTCATGACTGTTCGTGTGTCTATCTGTCTGTTCGCACGTTTCACCCAATTTATAATACTTATTGAGCTGTTTGGCACTGACACGTATATTGGTAGCCAATGGGTTAAATGGTACAACGAGAAATGACATACGAATAATTAAACAATGATTTCATTGCATCCTCTTGGATTCACTTATTTGTAAACCATAATTTTGTCGCCTCTCTTGATAAATTATTTTCATGAAATACCTACTTTTTAATAAAAACTGTCTGTATCTACGTGTAAGATGCTTATAAAACTCATCAATAAAATGACTGTTTCAGATTCTATAATAGATTTTAAACAGAATGACACATAAGCAGAGACTGTATAACACAAAAATCACTAATGTAAGAATTGCATCTAAACATGTAATAATGCATCTTATTTAGATGTATGTATACAAATGTAATATATCTTACATTCAACTTAACATATTAGAAAAAATGACAAAAAATATATATGAAAAATGTTCGAAACGTGTCGATTGTAAACATCATTCGTATCCACGACATTAATACTTGAGCAGAACCATTCACCGCCACGTCGTTGCTTTATATCTTTTTGTTTCCGTTTTGTAAAATTTCGCCCCATAACATTATGTTGATGGCGGCAATAACGTTTGAAATATTTACGAATATCCTAACAAACGAGCCGGCTGCTGATAAATAGGCGGTACTCGTAGCGGATTGACCGTGTCGGAATAAAGATTAGCTGCGAATGAAATCGCTTCTTGGCTTTACATTCTTATCCGACCACAGCGAACGCAAAAGGAAGAGAGAACATTTTTTATAGTTGTATTTATTTAATAAAAACTAGTAAACAATGAAGAGATTCGCAGTATGACAGGGTTGAACAACAGTGTTACCGTAAAAATAAACAAAGAAATGCTTAGACGGTTGGGCACATAGAAAGAATGAGTGATGAAAGACTGACAAAGAAAATCTACAGAGCGAAAGTAAGTGATAGCAGAAGCCAAGGAAGACCAAGGCTGACTTATGAAAATCAAATAACCAAAGAAGAATTGAATTGAGACGAATCAATAATAATTATACATTAAAATTGGGGAAATGCTTACAGCTTTGTGAGAGAAGAGGGGAACATGCATACATGAATATTCATATATGTGTACAAATATACATACACATATACGCTAAAAAAATCATAACCCTCGTTTTTATTTCGTCGTAGTTGGATAATCAGTAATAAAAATGACACAATTTTTGTATCGTTGTCACTAGGATTTTGATATTATAATACGGTCACTTTTGTGTCTGCACAACTAGCGAAATTATGATTGAAACTACGTTGCCAGTGTTGTTATATAGCAGTTATATAAACGTCTATATGACCCCAAAGGCGCCAAAACTGTATAACATTTAATCATAGATATACCTAATGAGTGTGTCATAATTGTGACTTCATGTTTCAATCAAATAACGATTGTTTTGTGGTCGAGATTATAGAAATTTATGTAATATTTAAAAGTTTAAAGGTTATATAAGTGTACATGTAAGGCATTTTTGAAAAAAATGATTCGAATAAGCTCTTTAAGTTTCTTTGATCGGAAACAAAATTTTAAAATATTTTTTTACCTATCTGTTTGCTTCAGCTCCACTAAAAACTGTTGAATGATTCTTAATACAGATTGCAATCTTTGGAAGACTAGAGTTCAGCTACTTATAACGTGGTAGGAGCGTTTCCAATAAATATGTAACCACCAGTTCACCTACAGCGATAAATCAATAAGTATCGAATTTTTAAAACAATTTTCAAAAAACACTTGCAAATTACCGGGCGCCAGATCACATTGCATACTTACTTCGACCGATGGAGTACAACTAAAAACATCTCAATACAGTCTATACAAAAGATTTTCTGACCAGAAATTTCTTCCAAGCCACCTTATAATTACATGCATACTATATAGTATATTTTCAATCATAAACTTAGTATATACTGGCGTATAGACGAACATAGAACTCGCAAACGCGTGACGATTTTTAATTTGTCAATGTCACCTATGAAATGAATGATTCCCTTGATTATTGCGATATGTAATATCACAATCACATACAGAACACGTAACCATTATTTAAATATACAGTACTGATTTCAAATGAAACGGCAATAACGAAAAAAAAAAAACGACAGCGTTCTCCACAGCACAGCGTGACGACTTGTCATTCGAAAAGGGTTACAAAACAATAGCGTCTCATTTGTTGTCTCTTTTCTACTCGTGCCGCTATCATAAAAGATTACATTCTCACTCGCACTCTTTGTACGTCTATATGCCATTATGTACTCGTATATACTATTCAGTTTATGCTTTCAATACAATAATATGATTTCTCTTTGCCATCTGTAAGCACAAAAAGTTATAGTTAGAAAAATGGAATAAATTTTATATTTCATTGTGATGTATTTACGTATATATGTATGTATGTGCATACATACATAGTGCTATGCAAGTAATGTAAATTTTATTACTTGTATGAAATGAAAGCTCTGACGCTGCGATTATCACTCATTGACCACCAACTCCGCTTTGATTTCCGATTTATGAACAGTTTTAAGCATTTCCATACCTACAAATGGTCAATAACCATCAAAATCTCTTGAAAGCGCCCGTTTGAAATACTCTTATAAAACAATCACCACAAAATATTGTAACAGTTACTATAAACTGTTTAAAGAAACAGCTCATAAGATATCAAAAGTTAATAAAAATATACGTAAACTTGGCACATAAAATTTATTTCTAACGCCTACCTCAGCGTTATCTGCTTGGTCCCTCGTTCATTAACAATGGATTTGACGGTGGCTGACGGCGTGAAAGGCCTCTCATCTCGGATTATATCAGATCCGAATCCCAGGCGTAACAATACCGAGTCCACTTACCCCACCTTGCGCTGCTCATTTTAGAATTCGTTGTCATTCGGGACACACATAATAATAAATTGGCCAACGTTTATTTAATGCACAACAATAATAATTCCGTTATTACGGTGCTCTGGGATTTCAAGGATTCAAAGTTAAGTGTAGAATGTGCTAGTTGCTTATCTGATTTCATTGCAAAATGATCCTAAAACAAGCATACCCGAGTTCCCGATTCTTCTCAGTACGATTTATCTCTCAGCTCAGTTCCCAAACCACTTGTTTAACCGACTTCATAAAAAGAAGGAGGTTCTCAATTCGTCTGTATGTTTTTTTTTTGTATGTTTGTTACCTCATAATACCGTCATTTATGAACCGATTTCGAAAATTTTTTTTTTCGTTTGGTAGGTAATACTTCAGATGTGGTCCCATTTAAATTTCACCGATATTGGAGCTTGGACATGAAGATACACTAGATAACCGACCTGGTTATATCCTTTATTTATATTGACGATTCTCTTGTATATCGTTGCGCTCCGGAATTAGAACGAAGTTAATTGCAGACCTGCCCTAGATATTTATTTAGGTCAAGACCACTCAAAAGGGAGAAATAAAAAATTTTTATTAAAAAAAATTAAACCGCGCGTCTTCTGTATTTACAGAAGACGCTTCTCATGTAAAGTTTTAAGTTCGTCATTCTCCGTAACCGTATATCATACGGTCAGTTACAATCGCCTCTGGACAGGTCAATATGAGACCCTTAATTAGTGGACTACCCTTTAACAACTGGCTCTAATTAAAATACAAATTTTGAATAGTTACACTAATAAATAGCGAAATTTGCTCTTTTGATATCTGATGCAAATCAGACATGAAAATAAGGGATGCGTATACAAATGTTTCGAAATAGAACGCTGTTTATTAATTAGGGGAAACAACATGATCTGTTCTATTTTTAAATAATTAAATGTGTTACTCGATTTGAGCTCATTAAATACCTACATTATAATAATACCTATATTACTTACTTGCAGATTTTAAACTTTATTCTCAGCCTAAATTCAAACGTCGGAAAGCTAATAACTTTAAAAAATTATGAATAAATAACAATAAATAAGAAGGTATCCAAATAATTACGCCATTCATGTGACCCGAATCTAAACACTAGGCTTGTACAATGAATAATTCACAGCAAACTGGCGAACACCCATTAACATCCAGACTCCAAAAAAAACTGTATCAGTAAATACGATAAAAATTGTATAGAAATAAGAACAAAATGTAATAGGATAAGACAAGATAAATAGAAAATAAAGATAAGGATGTGTACACTAGATAATAAGAAAAAATATCCTGTTCGACAAAGAGTGGAAGGGCTAGAATGACAGAGAAATATGAAGTAAAAAGGAAGACAATTTTTAAAATTCTGGCAAAATACAATTTTGTTGACAAACTGACCACAACAATAACATAAATTTCCAATGTCCTTATTGATGTTAATTCAACTTACAATAACTCGTATATATGGAATCATGGCTTATTCATAGCAAGTCACTGCGTCAATCCAGTCAGATACGATTTCCCCGGAGGAAACCTCGGAAGGTATCTAATTACAAATTCGATGAGCGCAATAAATATTCCTATGCTTTCAAATTTACATAATCCTAAGTATGTCTCTTACTGTGTGCAGTATGTATAAATGTATTCTTATTGAAGATAACTTATTACTTTCAATGTTCCACATTAGTACAGTAAAATACTGATCTAACCTGGGCATGAGAGGTAATTAAACTGAAAATTTGCGTTGACCTTTCTTTTTACATTTAAAGATATGATCAGAATTTGATTTTCACCAAATTTTCATGGCAGGAGATATTCATGGTCAAATGTCACACAAATTGTTTTCTGTATTAGAAATCTTGATCCTATATTATGTTAAATCATGTTTAAAGTTATTGTATAGGCCATAAAATTGTGTATTGCACATTTGTTTGAACATTAACCGACCGATTCGGTATACTTATTAAAACAGGTAAAGCAGTGGTCAAAACTATGTGAGCTATGGAGTCACATACTCGTCATAATGTGTAAAAAAAAACAAGAATAAGTATCGTGGGACACCCGTTTAGAACGAAGTTCCTTTCAAAGTGTACTTTAATATTATTCATAATTTATTTATTAACCAAAATAGATTATTCATGTTAGTTAAATTACAGCGAATATATTATATATTAAATAACAGGCACACATACGTACATACATACATACATACATACGTACATACATACATACATACATATCTACACGCTGTATCCCTAACAGGGTAGTCGAAAAGGACGGAGGAACCTTAACAGGCATAATGAAATAAATTAGCGTTTAGGAACAATTAAATGATAAACAAGTGTCGTCATGCGAAGTCATACACTTTTTTCGGTCTAGCTCTCATTCGCTAGTGTCAGGAGTGTGACGTGCGATAAGGAATAATGCTGAACATTTATGAGATATTTTAAAGAAATCATTAGAAGTTTCGTATGAAAATATTTCGGTAAAAATATGTCAGACCTCACATCTAACAACAGATCTAATTGTTTTTTTTTATACTTACTGAAAAATTTATTGTCGTGTCTGCTAATGGAAAATATTTGTGATAAATGGTGGAAATAGACCTTGAATATTTCTCTGGTCAACAACGAAAAACGAGAGTAAGAGTCTTGTCAGAGAATAGTTAAGAGTCTTGTCAGTTTCTGTGTCTGTTTGTTCGTGCTTCACTGAAAAACTGCTACATGTATTTTTTATGTATACATATATGAACTGTATTGCTTATAAATACTAGGTGTCTGCACATATATATTTGGGGCATATATTTATATTATTATGCTATATAATTAAAATTTACTTAAAATTGCCTTTGAAAGTAGATTAATCAGATTAAAAACTCATTTCTTTATACTCCACACAAAGTAAATAACAACCTTTCACCTTTATCCTCAAAAATGTAAAATTCCGTTCTTAAAAATATAAAAAAATACCCACAAGTTATTATTATGGACATCAAACGATCGCAACCATAAAGCGGACTCAATTACAATTTTGCTATACAATAGTTACAGCCCTTGTTATGACCACGAAATAAGGCAATTTAGTGGACAAAAGGATGCCTCTTGCAAGAAGGGTGAGCGCTGTCGGCGATTCAAAAGTTTCCAGTTGACAGACACACGCGTGGCCACCCTACTTGTTAAAGTTTATTGAATTTCGCCGAAAGGATGACCACACGTCTATTGTTCTGTCAGACATTGATTAAGGTAACTTCACAAGTAAATAAAGTATTCATTTATTGGCATGTTTCTAATTTTAACAGGTGTACTTTAAAATTTTCCAAAGTACTCATATACCTCAATCAAAATGATTCAACAACCAATCAATAACCAAAATGATGATGAAGTTAAAAAAAAAAGGATAGCACTAAGTCAGAACTCCAAGATTTACAGCGTACTCAAAATAAACTAATTAAAATTTTATATAATTATGATTTTTCAACTAACACTACGAAAATATATCGAGACACAAAGCTATTCAACTTCTAACAAATATATGTCTACAAAACCTGTGTACTGGTCAGGAAAGTCATCAATAATGACATACACTCTATGTTAAAGTTACCAATGAAGTGACATAGATACCAATTCAGAACTAACACCCATAATAAACTTAAAACACCCACAGTAAGAACTAATTATGGTAAGAAACACATATTATTCGAGGGAGCGCAGCTATATAACACGTTACCTGAATCTATTGCGTCAGCTTCGAGTTTAAAATTTTTTTAAAAAAGGTTATAGGCACACATTATAGAAAGTAACCAATTTTGTACATAATTATGGTAGATATCTGGTCAAATACATATTTTTATTTGTTTCCTCTAAAGCGAACTGTATTTTGTTCTTTGAGAAATAAAAATCTTTAATCCGATATGAGGACCCCAATAATTAAAATCCTTTCTCTATCAGTGCTTGTGCAATGCTTGTGCAATGCTATAAATAATTTCATTTCAAATTGTTTTGGTCAAACGCATTTATTACTAAAGGTCTATCACCTCGCCGTTACAGTGTCTACTGCTATTCATTACTCTAATGCGAGCAATCCGTCGCCCAGTCCAGCTCTATAACTCAAGACAACAATATACGATCTGATGTTGTATAATGGCGATTTTGTTAGACACTTTATTGTTATTACCAACCCCTAATATATTTTTTACGCTACAAACGTCGTTTGTGTCAGGAAAGTGTATTGGAGACAAACTGGTGCTATCAATTTACTGAATTAACTTTGTAGGTAGCAAAAAATGTAGTGAATAGTGTACTTTTTAGTGTAGTACGTTTTGGCTTTGCTTAAGCCATGTGTTTTCTAAAGGCCGGTATCTTAAAAGGAAAAGAGTATTATAAGATCACGCATGACGTCCATGTGCCCTTCTGTCATAGACAACGTTATGAAATATACGTTTCGTAAATCCATATTTCTTGCACTGGTTATCTTTTCAAATATACAGGGTGTATATGAAAACGGGACAGTTACTTTAATGGATGAAAGGGCATAACTTTAGTATGTAGTTACAAAAAGAATTATCGAAAAAAACGTATCCGTTTAAGAGTTATGACCGTTTTAATTTTCAAGTGTTATCCCCACCATTTCTCGTAAAATTGGGTTGATCGTGTACAGTTACAGATTTTAAATCTTACGTTTTTTTTTATTTTGTAATAATTTAAAATACAGCCTGAAAACCATGTATTTCGAATTTATGCCAAAAATCACCAAAATATAACAAAATCACACGTTTTGTCGTGTGATTTTGTTCGTGACGTGACGTCACTTCTTGCAATAATTCTTTCTGACTAGCGATCCGCTCTGGCTTCACACTAATATCACTACGTATCTGCTATATAATATTAACCATTGTCAACATTCGTGATTAAATGTTAGAATCATAATCATTGCAACACTGTCATTTGAGGCTGCTACTCTAGATGCTACTACTTAGGTACCTACTTCAGGTATTATAATTTGTTGTGATTTTGACAGTTGGTGTATTTTTTGTATGTCAATTTATAGAATTAATTCAATCGACAATTACACGAGCAGACTTTTTGGCGGGAACAGGTGAAGTGACGTTTTTATTTTATTTACATTTTCTATTTTTTACAGTTTTGGGAGTTTTAAAGTACAAAAGTGATAGTATATTGTGTTTTAAAGTTCTGTGTAAGTGAAAAGAATGGAGAAGGTCTAAATAAACATGTGTAGCTGAAGTTCTCGCACTCTTGCAAGAAGTCCTATAAAACTTCAGTAAAGTCTACTATCACTTTACTGGAGGAGTTTTACGATAACGATTGTAATTATTAATACAATACGTGACATTGGCAAATGCGGTGTGCGCCATGTCATGAAGAAATAAAAAAATTACACGAGCTAGCGCAACCACTTTTTTCATTACATTATTATCATTTCATGTTCTACATTTCTATCCGCATCGATATCCTAGAAGAATGATAAGTACCTATATCCAGAATCTGAGATTTCCTTACAATAAAGATAACATGTCCAATTTTTTTATAAATGTTTGGGATTAGTTTCTATTTTGTTTGAGCAATTCCAAATACCTATCTTATAGGTATAGTTATTTTTAAACAAGTCGTAACCACAACTCAATAAAGCAACTATCCTATGAATGCCGACGAAAAACCCATAATATTATTAATTGCGGAAAGTCCCCTGCGAGACGCGGTCAGCAGAATTTATCGTGACGTTATTATTGAAAATCTTCCCCCAGACGAAGGACAAATTGGACAGTCGCTTGACGACGGATAAGAGTTTAACTATCCAAATAATAATATGAATTAAACTTGCCAACTCAAAGTAAACTAACTAACACAAATGTATTGATGATTAAGTTGTAGTAATTTTAACGTATCAGAAAGATGTCAGAGAGGATGGAGTGTCAAACATGGTGGTCTTTACCTACTTCTTTCGCCTCCTTAAATCTCATTATTCCTATGAAACGAATTTTTAAATGGACTTGTACTCTGAATTTCACTAAATAAGCTTAGCTCGGAACTTTATTCGAGGTCATAAATTACTGTTTTTGCTAGTTTTCTTAGTTATTATTATTAGAATTTAGAGGAAATTCAACCATACTCTACCTCTCAGCCAAGCACAAATTAGTTCTGCTACACGTTGTACATTAATATTAATGAATTGCTAGTAGCCATTAAATTTCAGTAATGGCTTAAAATTTGTAATATTTTATTATAGTCCAATGATTTGGTTTTGACTTTGCTAACCTATTACGACCAATCTGCTATTTTACAAATTCACCTAAACCTATGATAAATTAAAAATATTTGTTTGTTACTCGTTCTTTTCGATACAGGCTTTCTCCGCATCAGTGTTAAGTTTGCCTAAAAATATTTCATAACTTAGGGTGGTTTAATGGAGTAAAAGCCAACAGTGTCTTACTTGCAAAATAGTTTTAATGCGACCCCTAAAATATTTTTTAAGCTTAACTCCTAAAGTTGAAACTCAATTTTCGAAATTTACGTTCACATTTGAGATACTACATACTTCTTACAATAACTATTTAATCCAATTGTGTCTAAGAGCAATAACTGTGACAGACATACAGACACCGAGATGATGGCATAAGTGTTCCGTTTATCGAATTTCAGACAAAAACACTAAGTAATAATAATAATATATTATTTTGCGAGAATGCGAGTATAATTAGATGTACATGAAGTATAGATTACATAACCTTTACGCACTCTGCTTATTAAAAGCATCCAAATATTCAATTTGTCTTTTACAGATCTCAATGTCAATGATTTTGAATGTCATAACAAATTTAAATAATCATAAGTACCCATGTCAAAATTACAAATAAAAAAAAAGCAAAAATTAAAGTGAAAAGAATAAACAAAAAAACATGTCAAAATAAGAAAAAATAAAAATAAATGTCAAAATATACAAAGCATCAAAAATTGGAAAAATAATACTAATAATAAAATGAAACAAATTATAAATATAATTAATTGAGTACAAGGTAATAAATGAAATTTTATGCTGAGAAATCGTCATTGATAAATTCCTTTGCACTATAATAGCATTTTTGTTTTAAAAATTTACGGATTCTTTTTTTGAACAGCGGCAGCCCATTTGTTTTATAGTGATCAGGTAATTTGTTGTATAGAGTTATTGCCATTCAGAAAGAGTTATTGCAAAATAATTCAAATTTTTTAGCGGGTACATAATAATATAATCCGTCTCTGCGATGGCAATTTATTTTTGTCTCACCTCGTTTCAGGACTTTTTGGCAGCAACGGGAGACGCGAGGTTATCATTTAATTTAGATTTTCTATTTTTCCCATTTTTAGGAGTTTTACACAACAGTGATAGTATATTGTGTTTTAAAGTTCTGTGTAAGTGAAAAGAATAGAGGAGATCTAAATAAAAATGTGTAGCTGAAGTTTTACCGCTCTTCCAAGTAGTCCTTTTTAACTTCAGTAAAGCTTGCTATCACTTTAGTCGAGGAGTGTTAGGGGACTTAGTTAAGTGTTTCTCCTGAAGTTACGTCATTAGGCTGATGGTCTTGTTACCAATGCTTTAAAAAATATAAATAATAACACCACCTTGTTTCAAAAATAGGCCCGTGTTTTTTTAACAAATACTAGCATTTCATATATATATACAAGCACGGTAGTGGCAAGATATTACTATTTACGAAAAGGGCTTTGCAGCTATCAAGCCTATTAGCCCCGTAAATTGAATTCACACATTTTTTCTGTACTATAAACACTTATTATTTGTTGCATTTGAGTTGCGCCATATAACTAAGTCATACCTGAGAGTTGGAGACACATATGCGTGATATGCAGTAAGCGCAGCTTCTTTATTGACTCCTATTTTTTAACGGCGTAACACGTACATAAATCTACGTAACTTATTACAGAGGACGTCGATATGTGCTCTCCAGTTGCAGTCCTGATGAATTGTTATTCCAAAAAAAGTAATATTTTGAACCTGTTCAATGTTAGAAGATTTACAATTTACATTGAGACTTATTGGTGCGCTACGTCGTGTTTTAAATAGCATTTATTTGGTTTTTTCTATGCTAATTTTTAAATTATTGTGCTCCAACCAATCCACAACAGAAGCAAGAGTCTTATTTATTTCATTTTCAAAGGATGTCTTATTGGAATATTTAATTGTAAGAGTTATGTCATCAGCAAAAAGTGTAATATCGTTACGCCTGGAAAATCATTCACATACAAGAACAATAATGGTAAATAATGATTAATTCAAATTTAAAATGATTTAAATTTGAATTAAACTTATTTAAAAGACTCCTGTGTCAAGCGAAAGCGAAAAAAAAACGATACGTATATCAGAAATTATGTACAACCTATAAAAATTGAGTAGAAGCGTTTCCGTAACAGTGACTGTAATCTGTAATACGACCACTATGCAGCTGAAATCTATACTTAGGTATATTATGAAATGATATATTATGTAAGCGTAAGAGTAATCTCTAAAACTAAGTATTTTATGCTGGCTGGCTGGCGGGCTGGCTCGCCCGGTGAAATACCACCCTCTCGCAGAAAGAATATCGGCGCGAAATAACAGCACCTATTGCTGTTGTGGTGAGTGAGAGTGCCAGTGGCCCATCCCCCCTCTTTCCCTCTTTTCCTTCCTTTTCGTCTTTCCCCAAAGGCCGGCAACGCACCCGTGATTCCCCGAATGGTGCGGGTATCCATGGGCGACGGCGATCACTTTCCGCCAGATAACTCGCTTGCTCATTTGCCCCCTCTTTTGTAACAAAAAAAATACAGTAGAAAGCTACACAACTCCTGAATAATTTATTTAAAAAAAATTAATTTTCAATTTGAATTTACAACCGCGACTAAAAATAGTGTTTTATTATTTCAGCATTTTTCAGGTTATATAAACTTTTCTACGACTGCTTTATAATAACATTTTCAACGTAGTCTCAAGTCTCAATCATGGTTTTGCTAGTTTGATACTGTAATATCGATAACAAATAGCTTCATTCCAGACCCCATACGTGTTACGTACACCGCAGTAGGGACCTTATTAAATTTTAAAACACGGCAACATTATTCATGAGCGACTGCTAGTCGTGGTTGATTCGCCACACGTAATAGCGACTATAAATTGAGACAATTTTATTGGCTATTAAAATCGGCAATGAAACGGTTTCGTGTAGCGCGTTTTATTATGTGTATATAAAGATTAAATATAACGCTAAAAATAATGTAAAAATAATGTCTATAAAATATTGCATTAATATTACAAAACAATTATTCCAATACTTACACGAATTACTTCAATACTTCATTTATATATACTATACTTACGACCCGCCCCGGCTTCGCATGGGTGCAATGTAGATACTAAATTGCTGGTATCGGTCTAAATAGCTTTCCAAACTCCACATAATTTGTATTCATATTTTTAAACATTAAAATGCTTATAGAAGGCTATCCGTATAATATAACCATATGCCATCGCTGACCTTTTTGTAGTCTTAATAAAGAGAAACAATGCTATCATACATTGTTTTGGATTAAGAAAATTGTAATCTAGTCTTTTTTTTCTTAAATTAATTATTATTTTCTTAAATTAAACTTACAAAAGCCTTAAGTTAAGCGTTAGCTAAAACAATATAAATTCGAGAAAAAAAATTATCAAGTTTTCATATTCAAGATATGATAAGGTCCTTGGTACACGGTGACTCTTGCAGCCATCTTGCAGCCATCTTAGAGCCGCAACATGGCCACTGTACTACTGTCTTTGGTCGTGATGAAGTCACGAGTCACGCTCACAGACGTAAAACAAGAAGGGCTCTACGTCGCGAAATTCTATAGTACAGCAGCTAAAATAAAAAAGTTTGTTCATACATATCGATAGGAGATTTACGCACACATTTTGCATGGCTATTTCACTAGAACAAATCACTCACAACGATTCATAACATAATATTTTTACAATATGGCCTAAATTTGTTAGTGTCGAAATGTGATAATGTCGCCTGTTTGCTTTGATAGAGTCGCGCTTTTGAATCAATACAATACTATAGTTTCGAAACTACTTCATCGCTACAATAGTACCTTCGATCATTTGTGGTCGAAGAATCTCACGTAATAAACGAGCGCTTGTAGCGATATGTCAGTGTAAAAATTCCCCGTGTGCCGTGAACCTAAATGTACAAAAATGTTTGTGTATACTCTTAATAAAAATTCAATGTCTCAAACACTAATGTCTTTTGTTCTAAATAGATATCACTCATGAACGTGAACGATTACATTTGTTAGCAACGCTGACGCGAAAGAAGAAAAAATAAATGAATTTTAAACAGGGATAAGGCACTTACGTCTCTATTTGCTGTGAAGCATTCAGTATTCCAGTGTAATGCTTGAAGTTCTCTCTTGTAGTCTCTTTAATTAGTAGAATGTGAATACTTATCGTTTGCTGGAGCGACTTAAATAAGCACTTTCCTCTACAAACGAACGAGGGGACCACTTACAGAGTTCTTTGTTTACGTTTTGTACTTACTTAAAACAAAAAAGAGACAAACAATGCATTCTTTTTGAAGAATAGTTTCGAAATGTAGGTCATTTTTTTTAAATATAGTAAAATTATTGTTAACAGTAAAAATAAGAAATATAAAATGTCAACTGTTTTTTTTCTATTGATGAATGATTTTGAATAGAATTTATGAGCATATTAGAATTGGAAACATTGGCAAAACAATCGCAAGCGTCACTCAAAATCTAATTCAAAAGAGTTGACTTTAATCTTGGAGTACGTTCACTTGAAAAATGATATGTTTCAGCATAGGTTCTAACAAAAAAATTAACCCTACTGAAACTATCCCAATCCTAATCCTGACTAATATTATAAATGCGCAAGTAAGTTTTTTTGTTTGTTTGTTACGCTTTCACGTCTAAACCGCTAAATCGATTATGACGAATTTTGGTATAGAGATAGACGGGACCCTGGAGACGGTTTAGGCTACTTTTTCTTGCAAAAAATTTATAGGAGGTGGGATGAGAAGGGTAATTTTTGTATGAAATTTTTTATTGCGTCGTCAGATTTGCTTCAGACTTTGCAAAACAATTGTTTATAATTAATAATTTAAGTATGTGTATTTGTTTTTTTAAACTACTCTTAAAAGGGGGTGACATGGGCTTGTTCAGTTCGCGGCGAGGTAGAACTCTGTAGTTAATTTTTTTGTTTTTGTAACTATTTAACCTCTTCCTGTATCAACTAACAACCAGAATAAGTTGACAAAATCAACATTAACGCGAGCGAAGCCGCGGGTTAAAGCTAGTACTAAATAAAGCAATCTTAATTTAAGTAAAAGAATCGAATAAAAAGGTAACTTCTGTTTTATTGCTAACAACGTTTTTTTAAATATGATTTAATTAAGCCAGCCAATCTTACTGGTCTTACGTTATTTCATTATTGAATTAAAACCAAAACCTTGACAAAATCAAAAGCGGGCTGACTATATGTAAGTTTTTATTGTAATCAAGTATCACGTAATATATCTTTTAACTAGAAAGTTAAATATACTTTTGCGAAATCTTCCTCCAAACGTTTGTATCATACTAAAAATTGACATTTAATTTAAAAAATATATTACGTCATTACGTTTGAATCAGCCGAACCAAATGTTCATTCAAATAGAATACACAAAACGTATTCCCTTCAAATTGTGTTCATTTGTGAAATGCGTTTGGAATCTATATAAATGCGTATTTCCTCCTTATTCTCGTAATATAGAGCGACCAATGTAACTTGACCTTTTCTACCTCGTTCTGTATTCGTTAATAATAAACATAAGGAGAGAGCTCGATGGGTTAAAAAGGGTCTGGGTATATTGGAAGTGATGTATACGGGTCGATTTGGGCTCTTTTTGCGTATTCTTATTCGCACGCACTATGATACGTGTTCAAATACAAGTATTCATATACATAGAGCAGTTTACACCTCCTCTATAATAATACTGTAATTGAAATATTGAAATTAACATTTAGAATTGTTATAACAATTACTATATTATTAAGATAATATTATTAGAATACTATATTATTAGGATACTGTAACTGAAATATTGAAATTAGCATTTTGAATTATTATAACAATTACTATATTATTAAGATAATATTATTAGGATACTAATATCATTGGAATAATAATATTAGGACACTATTTTATTAGGATACCAGGATGATGAGATTTGTGGACACGAAATATGTGAGGACTGGGGTACTTGACGCTCCGTCCTATCTGATTATTCCATTAACGATACAGCGTGAGGATATGTATAATTAATAATTGCTTTAACTTTTATTCTAAAATCGGACCGTTAATTAAAGTTATCCATAAAGAAATCTATATTATTATAATGCAGTAGCAAGGGGTTGTCCACAGATTGAAAATATTTATTTGAGATTTATTTGCGATAGACTATTTGAACTGCTCTGAATCCAACACTTTTCTAAATATTTTCCCGTCTGTCTGTTTTTCAAAGGAAAAAATATATTTACAAATAAAAATAAGCTTACTAGCATTTTATTTTACTTAACTCCATGAAAATAATGTCCATAATGCAAGTATGCGAATCGTACAACGGTAACTCGTGTTTAAGTATATAAAGCTATAATAAGCTGATAGTGTAATATGAATAGCGACAATTAATAATTAGTTTTAGTCTTCTTATAATTAGTAGGAATGAATAACGAAGTTAGAAATTATCAGAACTGTGGAGGCTAAAACCCTGACATGAAAAGATTTTAAGAAAGACACGACCTCGTCCGCATGGCATTAAAAAGTAGCCTCTGTTCTTTCCCAGAGTTTATCTATCTTCATTCTAAAAATCAAAATGAGTCCTGCGGTTAAACCATGTATTATAAAGTTCGAAATTCACAAGTGGAATTTTACAAAAGAGTGAAACACGTGTCTCATTATTTTGAATAAGCAACGTTTGTACTCCATTTCACAGCCGTATTCCGTTCTATATAAAAGTTCCATACAAAATTCAACCCCCCCTTTTCCTGCATGAATAATACATTTCCAAAAATCCTTCCTCATTATCCAATACATTACACATTACACTATCATCACACCATTTCGTAATCCTACTTTTAGACGTTTTAGAGATTTCGTTGTTAATCAGCCAGTCAGTGAGCGAATAATGTTTCGGTTTTATGTAATCGAGACGGTTAATTGAAAAATACTACTCGTGATAACCCCTTACCATTCTAATTATACCCAATATCTGTCATCGGATCCAATTTCACGATCATTAGCTCTCTCAAGCTCGCTCTTATTTTTGGCCATGATATTAATACGCAAATTAATTGAAAATTTAAAAAAACCTGTAATTAATTAAAGCAATAAAATCGTGATACTATTTGCAGCTCTGTATATATAATAAAAATCTCTGAAATGAAGATGTCACAGAGAATTATGGGGTGGCATAAAGGTTATGAGGTAGATATGTTCCACCTCGAGCCAACAATGGCTCGATTCCGTATTATTTGAACCATCGAACGACGCCTCACACGTCAAATTTCACATCCTGAATAGCGGCGCTCTCGACCCTCGGAATCTTTATAAATAGTTCTGAAGGCGATGCTTAATTTGATGGAAATCAGTACTTCAACTAAACGCGTTCCAGGAAATCATCGAATTGCGGAGTTGGTAAATTGCACGACTTAATTAAACCCCTACATTGCTTATCTAATATATAAAAATCGATGTTTGCTTGTTTATTTGTTCGTATTTTATGGGCTGCCATAACGTTCATGCAATTGCGATGAAATGTGGAACGGAAATAGTTTGAATCCTAAGAAAGGACTTTTTAAAGACTAAAAACGAGGATTAAGTCGCGGGCATTACCTAGTTATTGAAATAAAAATCATTGTTTTTTTGTATTATATGGACTGCCATACCGTTCATGCAATTGCGATGAAATTTGGTATGGAAAAGCTTAAATCTTGAGGAAGGACATAGACTATTTTTAAAATAAAAAACGTGGATGAAGTTGCGGGCATCAGCTAGTTATTCATAAATTTATTAATCAATACACGTTCACCTTCTCAACGAAGCTTGATCTCATCTTCAGGATAATGTACACTAGTTGTTTCAAATCGTGTTAATCAGTAATTGCGAGGTAAATGAAGCACTTGTCGATTATAGTTTCAAATTTAAAAATAAATTAATTTAATAATACGTAAAATTTATTTCCACAAAATAAAAATAATAAACTAGATCTCACTCGATGTAACATAGCATTATATTGCTGTCGTCTTTAATTTATTATAACTTAATAAAAATTAAACCGACCTCAAAATAAAAACACTAAAAACTACAAAATAACTACGTTTTACTAATCAAAACTCAAAAACAAAAAAAAATCAATGCGTTACAAATACCTATAACATAACTTAGTTTATTTATTTATAATTAAATTTGACAGTTACTGAATTCCGTGCCAAGCCTGCCAAAGTGTTATACTTTCTGTTTTGTTTATTGGTTTAGCACTAGGTTTAAACATCGTCAGATTAACTAATGTCTGTGCAACCACCTTAGACATATACCCTTTTAAATAAAATAAGAATCATCAAAATCTGCCCACGTTGTAAAGGAATTATCGCTGAACATGCATATAAAGAAATATTCCAACGAATTGAGATCCTACTCCCTTTTTTGAAGTAGGTTAAAAACCAATTATGTATAATTACTACTTTTTGCTCATGACCTCATTTTTGTAGAATTAATGAGATTACGTGTTTTCTTATGTGAAAAATTCAAAAAAAAAATATAAATAAATTTGGTCGGAAAATTTAAAAAGATATCAATATCTCAACAATAGCGCAATTTATCAGGTTCAACTATAGCTAAGAACCATCCAAGTGACTCCATAAGTAGGAGGAGAATAATTACGAAAATCCACACACCGGAATTTTATGTATGAAGATATATATTAACTCAATCAATTCGATATTTAAATTCCATTTTCTTCTTCTACAATGCAATTGTCATAATAAACGTTTATTATACCAGTCTCTACTATGTATTTCATCTTTCTATGTATGTATATTGTATGTATGTATCTTTGATGGTCTGATAGTGATTGTGTTACTTCGAAACGTTAACTGATTTAGTGATATTCCCACAATGTATTCGTTTTCTGGTTGTGTGGTGGTGTTGTGGAGAATGTGGCTCGTAGCTATACTACGATCTGACAGGTTGCGCTAAAGTCAAGTTATTATTTACACGGTTAAAACCAGGTTACATAATATAGTATTATTACAAAAACTGACGCCACATCCGTTTATCCGTTTTAAATTTATTTTACGTTATAATGCCATTTTTCAATTCCTCGTTAATAGCTGAGAATATCGCCTGGTATAAATATAATATTAGACCAAAACACGACACAAAAACTATTGAACCTCACGTTATGTAAAATTTTCACATGTTATTTTCCTACAAATCGCAGCCTCTAATATCTAATTTCATTATAATATGTTTAATTCTCTAAAGAGGTTGGTAAATTCGTAACAAAGCGACAAATATCAATATTTCCACCAATAACAAATATGCAAAGGGAATTGTAAAGCTACGAAACCTCGCTACAGCATTAGCGCCGAGTGGATGACATACTCTCATCGGATTAAACCCCATATTAGTCGTGCATCAAAGGCCTCCAAATGGTATTGTCGAGTGCCCTCCTGTGATTTAACTCTGAACAATACGAGCAAATTATAAAGCAATCGCGACGTTTGAGAGCTTCTTGACCCAATTCTGTCCATATTAAATTCGTATCGTCTTTCTCTTATGTCATAGAAATGTATACTGTATTTCATTGTCTTAGAGACTTTGTAAACGTAATCGAATCGCTAATATTTGATGCGTATAATATGAGTGTATAGAAGTTAGCTAAAAGCTTACGGCAATCAAATCAATGATAATACTGTTATTATTAACTTTGTTAAATAGTATACGTAAATCTCTTATGAATTTTGCTTCGCTGTATTTGACTTTTGCAGATGTTACAAGTGAAGTACAAGTCATGGTTACCTCTATGATTTTAAAACTAATGTGGGAACAAACTGCAACTATTTTCGAATACTGTCATTAAATAGAATTAATTGAGAGTTGTTGATTAATGCTTCATTGGTCAATAATTATTACAATTGTTACTTTTTATATGTTAGTAAAATGCATATTCACAAGTTAATAGCATTAAAATCAAAGTAATGTGTTCATAATAGGTAACGACAATTTGAAAATAAAACCTAAAACGAAGAGCTAGTGAACTAACACCTTTTCTTTTATTTGACTTGCTTTCAAAATTACAAATAAGATTATTACCAAATTAGGTATTTCGAAAATTATTGTATTTTACAATATTCCCATCACGTATTCAGCTACTTATAGTATATTATTATATTTAGGTATGTGTATACATTAATACATTACATATCTTCACGCTGTATCCCTAACCGGGAAGTCAGAGAGGTAGGTGTATCCAATCATGCCGATCCAAATAAAATCGAATACTTTTTAGAAGTGTCAAGGAGATTGTCTAACATTTTAGTACAGTCATTTGGTAGTTTTACCTGAAAAGTTTTCTAGGAGTTTGAAAATTTGTGATTACCGAATTTCTACTTTGTGTACTTACTCTTTCCGAATTTCTACTTTGCCACCTCGGACCTTTGGCGCTCGTACCGCCTTATTAGAAAAATGGCGCCTAAAAACAGTTTTTTGACAATATCTTCTTTCCCACTCAATTTACGACAATTTATGATATTGAAAATTTGCTATAATTTATGTAATTACGTTTTTATTATAAAATGAATAGTTTTAGCGTACGAGCGCCGCAAAGTATACTCCAACATGCGTTTTGGCCTAATATGGCCATTATGGCCTATTACGACAGTTGTTCATGGGATGCATTTAATGGCACTTCAAAATTGGTGAAAATGTAGACAAAATTGCTATGAAATGCCTAAAAAAATATAAGGATTACAAGAAAATGTTACTCCTTCATTAAAAAGATATCAGCTTTAAAAAATTTTAAGACGCTGTAAAATAATTATTGCCAATAATTAATTAAATTATTCATTTTACAAAAAAAAGATGTCATTAAATAAATTATAAGAAATTTTCTCTAGTTTATTATATAACTGTTTTTATCGTAAAATGAATATCGGAAAGGAGATATTGTCAAAAAACTATTTTTAATCGCCATTTTTCCTATAAGGCAGCGCGAGCGGCAAAGGTACGAGGTGGCAAAGTAGAAATTCGGAAAGAGCACATTGAAATCTATAAAAACACCAATTTTCAAAACTCCCGGAAAACTTTCCAGGTACCTCTGTTTTGAGCACCAAATGACTATACTATTTGTGAAATAAGAAAATATTATTTTATTTAGTTTTTTGTATAACATCTCTGATTATTTACAAATATGTAACGAATAACATACTGATTCAAAAATGAATTGATTTAATAACTCAACTTTGAATTAAAAAGTTTCAGTCGTCACAATAAAAACTAAATAAATAATTATTTTCGGGAACATGTTCGTATGATAATTAGTCTGTGACCTCTAGTCTTGATAAAACGGAATACATAAAAGACTTTATCAATCAGATATATTATTACCTGACGACATTACAAAGATCGAATAAAAATATGTAGTCTTTGATAATGAAAGCTTATTAGTAAAAGTGGCATTGGTGACTTTTATACAATCCGATTTGTGTAACAATTTCATTAAATACCTACTTACTACAAACTAAAATATTTTACATACACGTACCTATATTTATCTAAACACATTATTTTCTTCAGAATATCCGATGACTGCTAAAATCATCTAATTCATTTAATGCAGTATAAATAGGTAGACAATGTATCGAGAAAATCAGAGTTATGGTGCAAATTCATTTAAGAGAAGTAGAAAGTAAGTCAGCAGGTGACAAATGAGATGGAAGAACTACATCATGAAGTTGTGGATAAAAACTGGATTCGAACTGTTATGGACGGTGAAGATTAAAGGAGGCTCATACCAAAATTAAAGACATCTTGAAATAGACAGATTTATTTAAACTTAAATTTACTATCAACCGGGTCAAATTAAAATTAAATTTTCATTGAGAAGATAAAAGAACAAAGAAGAAACCAATTAAGAGCCAACCGCCCTAATCGCTTATTGGGACTTTTAAACTTTGTACATGGCAGCAACAAGACACCAAAACAAGAGCATTCCCTTTATAAAAATCCGTTAAAAATGTTTCAAAAATAATAATAAAAGAAGTATTGCTTGGATTTTTATCGGTAAGTGCAAAGAAGGATTTAAATTATGCATTTACTGCAGCAAAATCATTAGAAACGTAAGTTGTTGCATAGAAGCATCATGTCTAGTGAAGTCCTTCTAAAACAACAATATCTGCACCAACTAAACTTGGTGCAGCGTTTCTGTTCAAAAATGTTTCTCTATCCGTTTCAGGGGATTAAAAAAAAAACACTCTTTGGCTATTATTTAGTTAGCTGTTTAATACTTGTGACTTCTATCCAGCTATTAATCACACTGTGTTTAACAGGATTCAGAGATCCCTTAGAAATTATATACATCACTCCAAATATTGGCGTTTGCTTTATGTCGACGGTGAAATACTTTAAAACACATTCCAACAGAGCAATGTATGAGAGAATTTTCGAGCATTTCCGTAATAATTTATGGGAAATTGTAACAATATGCCCTGAGAAAAATTACAAGACTGTGACAAAATACAAATCAGTCGCAAGTCACATCAACAAGTTCGTGCTATTTCTAGCTTCGGTGCTGATTATTATATTCGCTTCTTTCCCTATAACTGTGATGTTTTACGAGAGTAAAATTCTTAATAGAGAACTAAGATACCTCTTCCCGTTCGACGAATGGTATCCTTTCGATAAACTGCAATGGTACCTACTTGTTTATGTCTGGGAAATAATTATGACTGCTTTCGTCGTAATGATCTTCGGTTGTTGCGATTTATTGAACTTAATCGTAATTACGTTTGTATGTATGGAACTCAAGTTATTAGGAAATTGTTTAGAAGAGCTTGTTACCTTTGAAAATGTGGAGAATTTAATGACTAGGACTTTCATCGTTGAAACGAATGATGACATCAACCAACGACTGAAATCTATAATTAAACGGCACGCTACTTTAACCAAGTAAGTTTAATTAACTTAATTCAAATTACATTTTTTTTTTTGTATAGACAGACATTATAAACCATAAAAGACATTATGACTGTAACGAAATAGTGATACTTAGAAAATTCCGGTACCAATAAATGCACCAATAGATACAGTAGTGAACTATGTGTCTTTACATGTGAAAATTTCGTTTGAAGGTATCGATTATAAAGTGATACATCTTAATTTCCATTTTAAAATAATATAGACCAAGCGGCCTAGATAAGTGGCTCAATTGTCTTAAACGCTAGTAGAATAGTGGTAGCGTTTCCATTGTAGCGTCTGCCACTTGACTAACCGCTCAGATCGACAATTTTGCGAACTGCTCGATGAAGGGCTTACTGCGATGCACCCGAATGATCCTGATTCCTTACTGTCTCTTGTTTTCTCCTTAAAGAAAACCATGCGATGACGACATGAGACTGGAGAATTTAAAAAAAAATGTACAGTCCGCGACTTATCGTACTAAATGACCTGTTTTATATTTGTTATTTATAGGATTGCATTAGATTTAGATGGCGTATTGGGTGTCGTCATGTTGTTGAACTTCACCATCGGTTCAATTTTCATATGTGTAACGGCTTTTACATATTGGGTGAGTTAAACTTTAGAATATCTCCAAACATTTACTTAAATTTTTATTAAAAATTTTAAAAAACCTCTAAAAATTTCTCCAATTTTTGATTTGATTACACTGGTAATTCCAGGATCAATTCACTGGCTAATTTTGTAAATGTTCTTTCGGAAACAGCTTGAAATCTAAATATCATTACATAAATGCTCCTCTAATTTCAGTGACAATTGTAATATAACGCTTAATATAATTAATTTGGATCTATGCATTTATAATATATTGAAATATATGTTTATATGTATGTATGTATTTCAATTTTAAATAGAAACTGGTCTGTATACCCAATCCCTTCTTCAATCTGGATTCTTCCAAATGTTTTTCTGAAAAATAAAACTTATTTCTGTACTTGTATTGCAGGTGGTCAACGACACGTATCAGTCATTTCGTTATTTATTATTCTGTGTCGGTGTAGTGATTGCGATATTTGATCAATGCGTAATGGGGCAAGCATTGAGTAGCCATGTATGTATAGTATAAACATCTAAAATAATACTTTAATTAGGTAATACAATGGGAGCAGTATAGGCACAAATAAGGACAATGCATGTGCAACCTAACCATGATTTAAAACAAGATTTAGTTTCATGATTTCATTTTGATTGACATCATTTTACAAATTAGGGTAAAAACTTAAAAAATAACGTTCTATAAAAATTGTAAACGCTCGTCACAGTTACAGTTCCTTACAGTAATAATATTTGTCCATCATTTAGAATTTTTTGGAATAAGACAGATTTTGTTACTTACGAGTACATTGAGTGTTACTTTTCAGAGCGAAAACCTGTCTAACAGTGTATACTTCTCTAATTGGATGTGTGTTGATAACAAGATCAAAAAAACATATTTAATGTTAATGATTAAAACTCAAAAGCCATTGAATCTAACTGCCAATGGTTTGGTTGTGATGAACTTATTGGCCTTCTCACGCGTAAGTATTTTTTTCTGATTTGACTCTATATGCAATCGAGCTCGAATGCTACAGATATATGATTGTATGAGTTTTCTACATCCCTATGTGTTACGGATTGGTTACGGACTTCAAAAATTAAAAATAAATAGAAGAGAATTGATAATTTCGTATGGAATCCGTCTTAAAACAAATTAATTGTAGCACTATGAGCAGAGAAAGAAATTGTTATCCTTATCAAATATTTCAATTTCAATTAGACAGTATAGTAAAATTAAGCTGAAATTCCATTGCAGAAAAAAATATTCACTTTACACGATTTATATTGTGTTATAGTGTAAATCTAATGTTTTTTTCTCGTCTAATATGTATTTTAACTATTGTATTTGGCTATTCAAAGAGGTAATGCTGTCAGTCTGCTGGGCACCTTAAGCAATGACAGCTTTCTAAGCGCAACTTTGAGGAATTGTATTGTTTAAGATAATGTGTAGTTTTAAGTTTGTAAATATTAACGTGTGTATGTACTTTTTTGTTATTAATAAAGCATTAACGCGTCTTTTTTTAACCATTTATCATAAAATCGGGAAAATCGGAATTACACTTGCCTACAAATTCAGTGACCTGTCACTTTTAGGTGATGCTTCAATTGTATATACATGACTTAGAATCAATTGAAGCAGACGATAAGAGGAAGACGATAAAAGGAATAACAATAGTGATTGTTCATAATGCTACAATTTTCTTTTTAGATATGCTGTTACCTAATTTTTTAAATATGCTCGTCACGCACGGGCCACTTTCAACGAATTTCAAAATGTTTAAATAAACTCCATTGCAAAGCATTTTTACACTTATGCATCCACTATTTCGTTAGTCAGTCATTTTTTTCCAAAACTAAGTGACGTACTAGTAACGGTCCGAAGGGAGAAGGGGGGGGGGGGGGGAAGGTCATGACCCCCTAAAGTTAAAATTTCGCCAGTGATATTTCTTGTTGACCCTATATATGTTGCACTACCTACATTTTGCACTATTCATATGGTAGGAGAATTAGAAAAGGCACAAATTGGTTTGCTATTTTATATATATGGTTTTTTTATAAGCCACATTAGTATGGAAAGAATTCGTAATTGAAAGAACCGGCAAGAAACTAAGTCGGGTTTAATTTTTCAACATCATTTTTTAGCCGACCCCAAAGTATTACCTAATTCAGTAACTTGCTATGCCTGTGGGTTTATGTATGTATATAAAATGAATCGTATTGATCATAATCCAATTTTCTTACAGATTTGTTCCACGTCCTACCAGTTCTTCAACTTATTGCTGACAACAATTAAATAAGTAAATAAAATTACCTTTATAATATCTAACTCAATTAACGAGTCGAGTAAAAACAAGGAACATTGCAAACATGTTGATGAAGAAAACTCATAGTATGATTTTGTTATATAGTACTGCATTAAGTATTTCATTACCACTGTTACTTTATTAAGTTTATAATTACTACTTTTCTGTACTTCTTATTTATGTAAGGTCCATTTTGGATTATTTATTTATTTTCTAGACATAATGACCTTTTTATTGGATTTTATAAAAATCTTAAACAACTGTAACGAAAAAAAGAGCATTTGAAAAATCCACTTTAAAACTAAATAGATTTTGTTGAAATAGTGTATTATTGTATGCGTTTTTTATAATATTAAATATCTATTATTTTTGCTTAATAAAATATTTTGGTAAGAGTTCGTTTCAGTAATATAAACACAACTATACGAGAAACTTTGCTTCAAGAGAAACACGACTTCGATATTATCTCTAGTATCATCATGAAGACATTTTCGCAAAATTATTACGTGCATACGAAAGCGAAAGAGAGAAAATTGCATTCAGTTTCGAACCTATTGCGCCATATTGGAAAATTTCGCTATACTCGCCGCCATAAAATCAAGATGTCTCATTCCTATATTGAAAGATATTTTGTAACAAATAGAATACAAAAGAATATACATATTACATTTCTTTGTCGAAGATTTAAGATTGTACTTATATATTTCATAAAGTACTGTTTATATATTATGTCGTATTATAATTGCAAACAATTAATATCGACATCTAACCATGAGTCCATGAGAAAGAGGTGTATTTCTGTAATCCATTAAATGAGTTATATCAATTTTTAAAATCACGTCATTTATATCGAACTGAACAATAATAATTGTAGTTAAATAAATAGTTGAAATAAAATCGTTACGGCGTTAAATTACGATTTTTTATTTTATTTTATAAACTGTAAAATATGAATTCTATTCACATTTTACAGATACATCACGACTTTTATTAACAATGTTATCACGAATAATATTAGAATTACTATTAAAAAAACTAATCTCCTGCTTTCCCACGTTTTATATAAATACAGTCTGTACAAAAACTATGTCGGAACAAAAAATACCTTCGATTTGATAAACAAATAATTTTCAACAACTTTTTAAACCCGTATTTAGTTTCACATGTAAGGAATTGGTTTAGTTATAGCAACTTATAATATTATTTTGTATGAAATGACAAAATGTTCAGCCAATACAAAATGTTACAGACAAACAAAAACTGTATATTTTTTGTACCCTGTATATTAATACTACCTACTCAATATATTGTCATTTTCATTTTATTGCACATTTGCATTATATAAACTTGGAAAGGGTCGACAAATACTAGTATAACATATCACCGCCAAAGATGAGGTCTTCATTCGTTATACTTATTACATGCTTATTAACAGCAGTTGTATTTACCTGTGAAGATAGTAAGTTACTGACTTATTTCAGTTATAAGTTGTTTTAGGCGTTCAATAAATTCCTTTTTTTTACCATCTTTTTCTTTTTTCCATAAGATCTTGCAACAAATAATCTACTTGCTTTGCTTAATATTTTTTCCTGCTAAGACATATTTTTACGTTTTCCACAAGATCTTGCAACAAATAATCTACTTGTTTCGCTTAATACTTTTTCCTCCTAAGACATATTGTTACGAGCTATGGGTAAGAAAACGCCGCGCTCCGGTTAAGGTGCAAATAGTTCATTCCGGTTAAGGTGCAAATAGTTCATTTCCGTACCCTCACACAAGTGTCAAATACAGGCGAACTCTGTTACTGCGGTGCCTATTTTTTGTAGTATCCCTCAAAGTCCTCGCGTCGTAGTCACCGAAGGTGTTACGCGCTTCAGGAACGCCGTTCGGAATCACAATAGTCAGCTTCCAATAGTCGTCGCAGTAGTCGTCACAGTTCCAATAGTCGTCGCAGTAGCCTCAATTTTGATTTCACTTCGTTGGTTAGTCGAAAACTGACTCACTCGACGAACGTACGGCTCTATAATCCGGCAAAAACGAGGGCTAGACCATCTAGAAAATTCCCAACGTTTTGAAAATCAGTAGTCTTATATTATCAGCATTACTAACAGTACTCATTGTAGAAATAAACATCAAATCCGCTACATAAATAAATCAACAATGCTTATACTCAATTAAGTATGTTTTAATTTTCATTTGAAAAGACAGTGAATCAACATGTGAATCTGGTGGTACTTCATCAAGCGGTTCAAACACCGGTAGGTCGTCATCATCCAGTTCCAGTAGCTCTTCAAGTGGATCATCCGTCACTAACTGTGAATCAGCCAATCATGACCATGGAAATCCATCCAAGCCTAATAAACCCAGCCGTAAGTTATTAAATATTACACAAAGGTAATATCTGACTTAAATATGTTATTTGTATAAGATTGATTACGTGAGTTATTGGTCTTCACAAATCTCTTACTTTGGGACTAGATGGCGCTGTGTGAAATGTCCGAGTACATTATTATTATAAAAAAAAAATCCTTAAATTAACAATATATTGGTAACTACATTTTTGTTTTGCAACTGATTTTGTCTGATATCTATTCTCTAACCTTGAAGTAAAGACTTAAAACAATACCAATACGCGATTTATTAGTTTTATTCAACTTCCTTCACCCGGACTTCGATCCTCCATTTTACTCTTTAGTAAACTTTAAATGTCTCAAAAAAGCTATTTTAATTTCTGAGTTCCAATTGTATAGAAGATGAACGATAATATCGTAATCTATATATACATGTAATGAAAATGGTTTTCTTTGTGACACAATCACGTGAAAACTACTGAACGTATCGGTATGGGACTATGACCATTCGACGCGGAATCGTTTGTAGATGGTTTTAGGAGATCTATGGAATTAAAAAAATATTTAATTCCATAGACCCTTTACCATTTTTCAAACAAAAAGCTGCTATAGGTACAAAATTTTCTTTTATGCCTCACGAAGCGGGTGGGTAACGGCTTGTCGTAAAAGTGCACCTAGTTGCCCTATTTAGTTATTTTTATGTAAGATAATAATAATAATATACTCAGACATGTCACAGAGCGCCATCTAGTCCCAAAGTAAGCAGCACAGCGCTTGTGTTATGGATACTAGACAACTGATATACTACTTATATACTTTTCTTTTGTAAATAAATACATATTATACATGAACTCCCAGACTCGGGGCGGGAATCGAACCTACAACCCCCGTTTACTTTCCGACGCGCTTAGCCTTTGCGCCACGGAGGTCATCATATATATTTACCTATTTATAATTTCTTTATATAATTTTAGCTGGCAAAGGAAACTACTGGGATTATTACTATGATTATGGCGACATTTATGATAACGACATTGACGATTATTATGGCGATGAGTATTACGACGACGAGTATGACGACTATGAATATGATTTCGAAGAAGGTATTTATGAGATTGACACAGAAATATTTCACTCATATCAAACACACTGTTTTTTAAGTAAAGTGGAATTTAAAAGCAACCTCAACATATCACTTATTTTCTTCTTCAACAAAGATCCCGTAATGAGTTAAACTTTATGTAACTATTGTAAGAAACAAGAGTTTAATCTGATAGGTATCCAGTCCACCGCTTTTCGCATTGTATCAAGCTATGATTTCAAAAACTGCGGCCCTATTATCTAGCGAAATAGCGACCGACTGGCTTATTAGTTGTCATTCTTTTTTCAAAAATGGAATCATTATCCAGTCCACTAGTTGGCGCAGTGCACCGAGTTATAATTTACTATTTCCCAGTGAAATATCAATGTGTATCGTATATGTATATGAGTATGGGCCGGCTGGGGTCACGTGAATGCGCTATATTAATAGATGATATTGACTCCTGTTGTTTTCAGCGAAAGTTATGTACTTACTATTTAAAAAAAATGTTTTAGTGAAATATACATACTTGTGTAATTTTAATAATATCTTATGAACTTTATGTAAGTCATGTCGTATGTTTCTAAATATTGATGTCGTTTTTATTATAATAGGTAGGTTCATAAAACCTGTAATAAAACAGGTTAATCTTTTAAAAGCATTCATGGCACTAAAATTAATAGATTTCGTCATTTTTACATCATTTTGTTAATTAACTTTAATTTTTCCGTTTTAGATGTTATTGAAGAAGAAGTTATTATTGAAAACAAACGTCGAATTTCATTCATAGAAGTAATTACGAAGATGCGAAAATTCAGTGGTAAATAATCTATTTTGTATTTATTCTATTCTATTTATGGTATTTAACTATGTTTGTGTGGTAGAGCTATGCTGCATTGCAACAAGAATTGCACCGGCTCGCCCGGTATAATTCTAGAAAAATCTAGAAAACAAACTTTACTAAATTGACTTGGAGTCTAGGTTCTACTGGGAGAATAATGCTCCCCCTTTCAATAATGCTTAATTTAAGGTCACGCAATTTGTGTAATTGTCTGAGAACTGTTATTATTATATTTTAACAAGAACAAATTGTGGGCGTCCAAGCAAAAAGGGTTCAGTAGTGATATATTGGGTTAAGACTAGATTCGGAATTTAGAATAGTCAATTGATAATAAGGATTAAAAAAATATTCAACATCTGGCATATATTTTTTATCAGACATTTGAAGTTGAAAATCTGAGAAAGCTTGTTTTGAGAAAATGCATTTTTAAAGTTTAATTTAAAAAAAATACTTGTTTGTTTCTACTTAAAACATCATATAAAGTCATTTATTACATAAAGTTGTAGATAATTGAGCATTCATTTCAATTAAAATCACGAAATGCCATTTTTTCACCCAACTATACAAAACTGCGTATATCTCAAAAACTAAATGCCGACCACTGGACCCTTTTTGCTTGGACACCCACAATTATTTAAAAAAAACAAAAAACCCGACTGCATCACACAATTTTTATTAGTTATTACATATTTGGACTTGGCTACTTATTACTATTTATTTAATACCCATAATGTTATACTTTCCCCTCTACTTTCTTTTTCTCAGGCGCCATATTAAAATTTTGTACCCTTTATCACTTTCACAATTAAGACGAGTCTAATGACACCTCATATGTTAAAATCCGGCAACCCGTTTAAGCTACAGAGCGTACCAAAGAAATGGACATACATACATACTCACATACATACACTCGTAACACATTACCCTGTTTCCCAGTCGGGTAAAAAAACAAAGAAAATAAAGCAATGCTTTTAAGCTGGTCTAGAAGAGAATGAAGAATAGTTATTTATGTTCCACAAGTCGTAAAAGTTCGCTAAAGAATTAAGGCTTTCTAAAAGGTACTTGATAGGCAAGAACATTTCATTATCTTGCCTTTCACTGTCTTCACTTTACCAACTACGAGTCTAAACATTTCTTGCTGAGACTCTTGCTGACCTACAAGACAAGCAATTGCAATTGAAAACTTTGTCACATATCAGACATCACAAGTTAATTATCATACTTAAAATACAGCACATGAATATTGCATGATAAAACTTCAATAAGCAATTTAATAATAAACGCGTTTTTAATGAAGTGTTCAAATATTTAGCTCACAAATCAGACAACCTGTTTCAATAGTTGCATGTGATCAACTAAATAAGTTGTAACCAATTGACTACTCTTTAGGTGACAATTAGTTAGTTCTACATTGCCAGTCTTGTAGGTCGATGCCAGCTCGAATGAGCAAAAACGCGGAGCTATGTAATATACAAAGCGTTAATTTAAAAATATCTTAGTATTTTGTACCGAACATTATCCTTAATAACATGTTTTACGACTTTCGAAATTTCATAAGTTTTATCTTTCATCTTCTTCTTCTTCTTCTTCTTTTCAGCCATAAGACGTCCACTGCTGGACATAGGCCTTCCCTAAAGATCTCCAATAAGACCGGTTGGTAGCGGCTTGCATCCAGCGCGATCCTGCGGTCTTAATGAGGTCATCCGTCCACCTTGTGGGTGGACGTCCTACGCTGCGCTTGCCGGTACGTGGTCTCCACTCGAGAACTTTTCGACCCCATCGGTCATCAGTCCTCCGCGCTATGTGCCCTGCCCATTGCCACTTCAACCTGCCAATCCGCTGGGCTATGTCGGTAACCTTGGTTCTTCTACGGATCTCCTCATTTCTGATTCGATCTCGCAGAGAAACTCTGAGCATAGCCCTCGTGGCTATGCTCGTTCGGCTACTTGAAGCTTACTAATAAGGCCCATAGTGAGAGACCACGTTTCTGTGCCATAAGTCATCACTGGCAACACACACTGGTCGAAAACTTTCGACTTGAGGCACTGAGGTATGTCGGACAAGAAGACGTTACGCAATTTTCCGAACGCTGCCCAGCCGAGTTGGATTCGGCGATTGGCCTCTTTCTTGAAGTCGGACCTACCTGACTGGACTACTTGTCCTAGGTAGACGTACGAGTCAACGACTTCAAGAACCGAGTTCCCAACTGAAATAGGGGTGGGTACAACATGGGAATTACACATGACCTTTGTCTTGTCCATGTTCATTTTAAGACCTACCTGTTGAGAGACTCGATTTAGGCCTTCGAGCATCGTACTGAGTTCCTCCATCGACTTTGCCATGACCACGATATCGTCGGCAAACCGAAGGTGAGTGAGGTATTCGCCATTGATGTTGATGCCGAATCCTTTCCATTCCAGGAGCTTAAAGGCGTTCTCCAGAGTAGCAGTAAACAGTTTCGGAGATATTACATCTCCCTGTCTTACGCCTCTCTTCAAAGGGATCGCCTTGGAGCTCCCTTCCTGTACTCGGACCTACATAGTGGCGTTATTATACAAACACTTCAACACTTCGATATACCGATAGTCAATACGGCATCGTTGAAGAGACTCAAGCACAACCCATGACTCGACCGAATCAAAGGCTTTCTCATAGTCCACAAACGCTAAGCAAAGTGGCAGGTTATACTCCTCGGTCTTCTGTATAACATGCCACAGCGTATGTATGTGGTCCATGGTGCTAAAGCCTTTTCGGAAACCGGCTTGTTCGGAAGGCTGGAAGTCATCAAGCCTGCGTTCGAGACGATTCGTAATGACTCTTGAAAACAACTTATAAACATGGCTCAGAAGCGAGATGGGTCTGTAATTCTTCAATAAGGTGTTGTCACCTTTTTTAAAGAATAGCACCACTACGCTTCTGTTCCATGCTTCCGGCGTTATGGCCTCGAGGACGACGGTGTTGAAAACTTCTGAAGGACTTTAAGTACCGGTTTACCACCCGCTTTCAGAAGCTCTGAAGTGATTCCGTCGTCACCCGGCGCCTTGTTGTTCTTAAGTTTGTTCAGGGCCATTCTAATCTCGTACAGGCTGATGTCCGGGATGTCTTCGGTGAAGTGTCGGGTCAGCTTGGCTCTTGGGTCTTTAGCCGCGCTGTTTACAGGCTTTGCTACCGAGGCTTATAGCTGTCCATAGAACCTTTCGATCTCCTCCAATACCTCTGCCTTGGTCGACGTTTTACTGCCATCTTCTCTCTTCAGCTTTGTCAACCGGCTTTGCCCAATAGACAAATGCCTCGCGAACACTTTGAAGCCTTTGTTCCGCTCTATCGTCTCTTCAATATGTTTAGTATTAAACCGCACTGATTTAGAAATTTGTCTATTGAGCCGCCTGTATGACTTTGCATCATCGGAAGACTGCAGTCTTAACGAGCGTCGTTTGGCCATGAGATTTAGAGTATGATCGGAAAATTTCTGAGGTCTATCTGAACGGCGGGGTCTAAAGAACTTAGAACCCACCGTTTGGACAGCTTCTACGAGCCCGTTATTGATCTCGTCCACCGACGCAAAGTTCTCCAGGCAAGCAAAGCGATTTGAGAGCTCGAGCTAAAAGTTCTCGGGGTTTTGTATATGAGCATGAGTAGGTCGGAGCGTAGACTTCATCAGACGGGACCTTTCGAGTTTAACGTTAATATTCAGTTTGCCTCGCACGATTCTGTGATCGCTACCGGTTTTTATCCTGCGGATCACGGAGACATCGTTGAATATTCGTTTTTCGCTAGTCATGATGAAGTCTATCTCATTTCTCGTAGAACCGTCGGGGCTCATCCAGGTCCATTTCCTGTGAGGTGGCTTCTGGAAGAAAGAGTTCATCATGAAGAGTCCCTCTTTCTCCAGAAAGTCTACCAGCCTCTGGCCCCTGGGGTTCCGTTGCTCATATCCAAATTGCCCCACTCTCAACTCATCATCGCTTTTTTTGTCCAACTTTGCGTTGAAATCTCCCATAACAACCGTGAAGCGGGTCTTAGACGTATGTATGGCCCGACTTACGTCCTCATACATAGCCTCCACTTCATCATCTGGGTGTGACGAGGTCGGTGCGTATACCTGAATGACCTTCAACGAATATCGTTTAGATATTCTGAGTATTAGGTATACAACCCTGCTCGACAAACTTTCGATGGTAATGATATTGTTAACGAGAGACTTGTGAACGAGAAAGCCGACACCACCTTGGGACCGTTGGTCACCTTCCCGGTAGTAAAGTAGGTTGCCGGATTTCAGGGTTATCGTGTCCTCGCCCTGTCTACGGACTTCAGACAACCCCATAATATCCCATCGCAACCTACTCAACTCTTCTTCCAGTTCCGCAATCTTCTCGTCAGTCCTCATAGTGCGCACGTTATATGTTGCCAGGGCCAGTTGTCGGGTGGGGTGGCAGCCGGATCTCTTCCGGCGATTCTTAGCACCCCGTGCTCCGCCGTTACCATGACCGCTGCCGGAGCCAGGAATAGCGGAGCTGCCGGGGATTGGGGGCCTGGTCTTATTTTTACTATTCATTTAGGGGGTTTTGCCCGTAATTGCCGCGCTGGGCAGGCGTGTTGGCAATCGCAGTGCGAAGCTCTCGCGACGGGGATGCTGCTGCCCATCCCCGCCCTGTTGCACTTGAGATACGCTGTTTTGGATGGATATACCGCCATCTGTCGGTTCCGTAGTACCTCAGTCGGCTCTTACGACACCTGGTAAAAGAGGGGGGTGCTATTCTACTCTGCCGGCACCCCACGGCACGGCACCATTTTCTTTCATACATAAATAAAAATACATTAAATGTTTCTGAAAATACACCTACTCTATCCAGTCGCACGCAAAGCGGCACACGCACAGCACGGAGCTAAGGCCCGGTACGCTTGCACTGAACCATTGGAAATACGTACAGAGTAATTACGTTTCAGACAGTACAATAAAACTTAACAAATATTTTTCGAGGAACGTATTGAGTTATAATTACATTTTTCACTAAGAGATTGTTAGTATTTTTAAATTAACCTTATATAAAAATCAATGTTTGTTTGTCTGTTTTTTCGTATTTTATGGGCTGCTATACTGTTCATCCGATTGCGATGAAATTTGGTATGGAGATAGCTTGAATCCTGAGAAAAGACATAGGCAATTTTAAAACTAAAAAACGTGGACAAAGTGGCGGGCATCAGCTAGTATTTAATAAAATTTTCTTTTGTTTAGGACAGAAAATTTAAGAGAATTTCAAAATGTAAACATCGAAATTTTCTGTACATTAAAATTATCAGGAGTTCTGTTGTATTATAATATTTTGCCTTGGCGCTCCGTCCTCTCTGACTACCCCGTTGGGGATACAGCGTGAAAATATGTATGTATGTATATATGTATAATATTTTGGCTTGGCGCTCCGTCCTCTCTGACTACCGCGTTGGGGATACAGCGTGAAGATATGTATGTATGTATGTATAATATTTTGGCTCGGCGCTCCGTCCTCTCTGACTACCCCGTTGGGGATACAGCGTGAAGATATGTATGTATGTATAATATTTTTATCATGAACACATTTATTTTAATCCATCATTCATTATCATTGATATTAAGTTTTGTTTCAGATCTCATTCTTTCATTCATTCTCAAAGCGCGGTCTAAATCTAAGTCCAAAGATGAATCTCATCTCTGTGTCTGCAGGGGCGAGTGGCCTATTTATAGGGTAAGATATTAATAATTATCTCTTTTATCTTATATATGAAATTGAAGCGTATTAAAAAAATTGTAAGATAGGAGTTAAACGCGCTTGCAAAATATTCCGTACAACATTAACGAAATATTATTAGTGAAACTGTAAAATTAATTTTTAGATGTCTATATCACCTAGGGCTTACATCATATTTTCCCTATAGATAGATTTTAATGAGGGCTTCATATTCCCTATTTTTATTTAAAATACTAGATCTAGTAGATTCGGAGATGGGGGAGGCGAATTCGTTATAAATTATATGCCGACTATCTATATGAATGTAGTGCATAACATAATATGTGGATGGACCAGATGCTTGACAAAATTCAAGTTTGTATGTTGTGTAGTTTCTTAAAAAATGGTTTGTAACAACGTACAGACAGACGGACAGACACATGAGTAATCTTTTAAGTTCTGTTTTACTTTTGATGTGCGGAACCTTTATGACCTACTATCTAATGTTGATTCCATATTTTAATAATTTATATTTATTCCGTTGTTAGATAAGTCTCCTCACAGTCTGAGAAGGAAGTTGACACTTAGCAACTGAGCCTAGTGAAGGAGGCTAGTAGTCAAAGATCATTCTATTTGGCTTATCAAGGCTCCCAATGGGCTTGAAAGCCACTACAACGTTGCCCAATGTATTTATTGTAAAAATCAAAATAAGCTTATATACACATACAAACATATATTCAAAAATCTAAAAATTCCAAAAGTCTTATTGAATGTCATGCGATCTATCATTGCGCATTTCGAATGTTGGCCAAATAGTTCTCAGTTGTTATGCTATATGTCACTAATTTCACATTATGTTAAATTTCAGCACCAAAATATTTTCAAACGTCAACATTTTCATTTCAATATGTATTAGACATCGATGTTTATTTACCAATATTGACATCGATGTCAATATCGATGTTTTTCTAATAATACTTTTCCTATAATGGCTGACCACAACAGCACTACAGATTAATTAGTTACCAGCGTAAAATCGCACTACTCAACGAACACCTCATATCGTCCAACCACGATTACATACCGATACTGTTTCTTCTGAAGATAAAGGCCCAAACTTTATCCGACTCTCCGACACTAATTCGTTTCAAAATGCTATAAAGCTCTAGACGTGATATCTATCATCGGTTGAAAAAAATCCTGAAAAGAACCGATAAGAAACTTGTCAATGAGAAACTGTTAAAGATAATAATAGATCCTGATGTGATTATGCTCGATGGTTCGTTGACTAGAATATTATCTGCATGCAAGACTTCCGATGTATTTTTATACTTTCATAATTTGTAATAAAACGAATTAAATTTTATTTTCAGATCTACTGATGGAGCGAAGAAAATGCAAACACCTTATTTTCTTATGTAGTCCGTACATTGTACAATGTTTACCTTTCAATATAATAAATAAAATAAAATACTTTTATTTCTTATTTTATTTTTATGCCCTTAAAAGTGTATTTACACATACATTTTTAAGATATTACTTATTTTTTACCGCACCCTTAAGTAGAGTCCTTTGACATTTTTGTGCGAAATAGTGATATTTTCACGCTTTAACTCTCAGAAACTATAACATTTTTTAATATTCTGCTGGCAGTTTATAATAGATTCATTTCCCTACTTGAATATTAGTGTTGCGTATTTTCTTGTGTATTTTATAATATCTTACAATAACCATTCTACGAAGTCAGTTTATGAGTATAGAGTTTGAGAGAGATAGCCGCCGAACTTTCTGTGTCTCACGAGTCGATCCGTACCATTTTAAATAATCACTTGGGTATGAAACATGTTGCCGCTCGGCTAGTTCCAAAAGACCTGAATTTTCTCCAAAAACTTAATCGCATAAGAGTCGCTGAGGACATGCTAGAACGAGTCAATTCCGACCCAACATTCATGAAACGCATTGTTACTGGTGACGAGACGTGGGTTTACGAGTTTGACACGCAAACTAGTCAACAAGGTTCGGAGTGGCGCCTTCCAACTGAACCGAAACCAAAAAAAACCACACCAAAGTCGATCAAAAGTTAAACTCATGTTGACTGTTTTCTTTAACTATCGCGGTGTTGTGCACTCGGAATTCTTGCCGGAAGGTCAAACGGTAAATAAAGAATATTATTTGGGCGTTATGCGGCTTTTAAGAGAGCAAATTCGACGAAAAAGGCCAGTTTTGTGGAAAGAAAATTCTTGGATTTTACGCCACGATAATGCGCCTTCGCACAAGGCCATCATTGTGAACGAATTTTTGACCAAAAACTCAACAAATACCATCGAGCATACCTTATTCACCAGATGTAGCTCCAGCCGACTTCTTTCTTTTTCCTAAACTCAAATTACCACTTCGTGGCACCCGTTTTCATTCGGTAGAAGACCTAAAGGAGAATTCGCGGCGAGCACTGAACTCAATTCCGGAAAAAGCGTTTAAAAAATGTTTTGATGATTGGATTATTCGTTGGCGTAAGTGTATCTTTTCTGTAGGAGCATACTTTGAAGGTGATAAAATAAATTTGGATGAATAACTAACATTTCGTGTATTATTGATATTTTCCCGGTACTTTCTTGACAGAGTGTATGTAGTGTTCGAGCGCGCTACTACCTACATTCGAGTGCCTAATACCTAAATTCAAGATTTGTCACAGGGCTCTTAATTCAATTTCAAAATTATCAAAGAATCTACTCTGTTAATAATAACATCACAATATGTTACAAAAATGTCATCTAAATTTGTAGAAAATAGAACCATAGAAAAGCCAAATAAAATCATTGAAAGCAGTGAACCAGAAAAAAAAATTAAAAATTATGAATGAACTAGTTATAAATCTATCAGTATTTTATCTTATTAACATCATGGGAGTTGATAATTTTATAAAAATTTATTCGAAATGTTTTATGTTATTGTTTTTATTGTTTATTATAATAATGCATAATTTAGAAACAAAAGTCATGAAACAAAATGAGCAAAATTACACATAATTTTCTCTAAAATTATCTTCTTAACAAGATAGCAATAAACCTGCTAAAATACCTGCTAACAACATAAATAGTTCATGTGATAATAGCACAAAATAATAATAATATGATCAGAATGCTCGTAAGTGATCTTTTGTTGTTTTTGTTAAATGCATACTACCTTTATTATTTTACCTTTGACAACTTCGATGGCGCAGTGGTTTAGGTGTTACACCCAAGCACGGAAGGTGCCGGGTTCGATTCACGGTCGGTTCTAGGTGTGCTGGGTACTCCTTTAGTAGTCGTTGTCTGGTTCTCATAGCACAGGGAATGCCCTAGTTTGAGACCTGATGATTGGTGTGTATTGTCTGGTGCATTATTTATTTGTTTATTTATTTATTATTATTACATTAGCGTCATTTATTAATTAAATTCTAATTAGCATCCATAAACAGCCGCTTTAAAATTTAAGAATCTGGGCGACTAAGCTTTGCAGGATATTTTTGAGTTATTTTGTAGTATCATCTGTTGTTTTTGAATAGCTAATATTAATGCATGAATATTTCAGCCCACTGGTACCTCGATATTAACTTATTGATACCTCAATATTCTACAAGATGGTGCTATCCTACAGAAAAAAAATCTGCGAAAACGAGATTCTACAGGGATACATTTTCTAAATGAACGTGGAAATAAAAAATATAAACTTCAACTAAATCATTCCAGCTGTTTCAGAGAAATAAGTACATAACAAAGTTATTTTGCGGCCGCTTAGCACGTAACGGTAAATATCCCATGTTTCAAAAGCTATATAACAAATTTTGTTTAGACCAATTTTCGTTGAAAGTGTTCCTTAACTTTTTCTTACTACCTTGAACTACTACTTTAAATTTTTCAAAATTTTCCAGCCCATACTCGAAATTTCAGAAGAAAGTCACACTTTTAACGCCTTTAGGAGCACATATCTCACCCACTTAAATCCACTTTGCGTTTTTGAAGACCTATCTAGAAATACACTACATGGTTGTGCGAAATAGATTTTTCTCATTCTTCAGTTACGTGTATAGAGAGCCACCTCTAATTTTATTTTACACCTGTCTTCCAAATTCCAATTTTTATATACGTAGTGACAATAGTCTCCGAGTAAAATTACAGAAACATACAGACAAACAGACCGACGGAAAGACGGAAGGAATTATAAGAATTCCCTTTTTTACCATTTGTCTACGAAACCTTAAAAACAAAATCTATACACTTGGTTTTTATAAAAATTATACGACTATCTCAGTTATAACAAACACCGAGAAAGTGTCAATGATTACAACCCGATTCTGGGAGATAAAGAAAAACTAGAATGGGCTAAACGCTTGGCGCTCCGGCCCCTCTGACTACCCCGTTAGGGATACAGCGTGAAGATATGTATGTAGAATGAGATATGAAGATATAAAAATGAATGAGAAGATATGTAGCAGAATATCTTCCTGCACTCCAGTGCGATTCTCTAACGTAAATTCGTAGAATTCAGATCAGAGATTGTGAATTGTAAACTGGTATTCTTTAAAGTCTACAGAGATACTATCGCCGCCTTGAGTGTGCCAGCTATCATAATCATTTATGAGATTATTAGGAATCATTTATCAAGGTTCTAACCCACCAATCACAGTAAAAAAGCTAAAAAATACGCAATGAAAATTTTATAAAATCAAAAACTTTCACTCTTTTGAAAATTAGTTTTTTTAATTTACAAAGGCCATTCTGCCAAATATAGGTAAATATTTGATTTTGTTTTTCGGAGCCAGATCAGGTGAATAGGGTGAATGTTGCAAGGCAATAGTGTGATTTTTGATCAAAAATGCAGTTACAACTCTTGAACGATGTGATGGGGCATTATCGTGCAAAAGAGTCCAATTGCCGTTTTCTCGATATTCTGGCCGAATACGAAGAATTCTTGCCAGCAATCGCTTCATGACAGTTGTTTGATGAATGCCTAATTCCATTTCAATAAATTTCACCGATGCTTTTTTATTATTTTTGATTAATTCACGCACTTTTTCGATGTTTTCTTCCGATAATCCAGTTTTGGGACGGCCTGATCTTTCGTCATCATTCAGGGTCTCCCTACCCGATTCGAATCGCTTGAACCACTCGTATACTTGCGTACGGGATAGACAATCATCACCATAGGCAGTTTGTAGCATTTGGTGCGTTTCGGTAAAAGATTTACCAAGTTTAACACAAAACTCAATTGCAGCTCTTTGTTTAAAACTCATTTTCCGACCGATGTACTAAACGCACTAACAAACATGACGCAATAACTTAAGTTGTTTACATACAAATGTCGTGAAATTCTTAACAGCTGTCAATGAAGTACCGAGTTATCGACGGGTACAATATTACAACAGATGGCACTAGTAGTACTGTTTTTTTTAAACAGTTCGTTTACTTTTGAAATGAAGGGTATATACTACTTAAACAGTGCCGATACCCACAGCTCTTCCTCTCTCCGCTCTCGAATATTTAACGTCCAACCTAGATCGTCACAGATACCATAATATATTTTACTTTTAAATAATAAAAATTATTCAAAACATCGTGTATGGCTTACTGCGCCCCGACCCTCAGTTTGGTCAGAGACGCCTACTATACAGTATTTCATTATTTATGTAAATATTATAAATAATGTGTCGGATTTGCATTCTATGTACATTGTACATCCATCACTACCACAAGGTATTCAGATCCATGGACATGTATCCATCCATACCTGGGTAGGCCTAAATGGATTTCTTCTGGACACAGGCCTTTCCTAGAAATTAAACGAAAACAACGCCTCGAACCCAGCACCTTAGACCTAATCTACCACCCGCCATATTGCCATTGTTGGGACCAAAGGCTCATCATGCCTTCTGTAATATGAACACGCTCGATGTGGAAGTCACTAGATTATTTATCCAGTATTTAGTAGTTGTACTATTAGCATTATGGAATGCTTATATTATTAAAATAACCATTTCATAGGTCGTCTAAGGGCTTAATGAAATCAACATCCACATACCACTCACCTCCTGGATGGGTGCTCTAGTGGCGACCAAGACCATACTGCATTCATTGACATACTGGGTGGGTACTTTAGTGGCGGTCATATGTCACACATACTGGATAGGTGCGTGCTTTAATGGCCGACACCATTAATTTTTCGTAGAGGACCCATAATGTACAGTAATACGAAAAATAGCATTAGCCCCCTATGCTTTTCAAAGGTTCTCTAAGTCGTAAGGGATATTATCGAAAATTAGTTGTATCTATATACAACTCACATGTCCGATGGGTGCACAGTGGCAAGTCGCTCACCCACATGACGGAAGCTCGATGTTTTCTAGTGACATTCATATACCATTCGCCGACTGGATAGATACTCTAGCTCTAGCGGCATCCAAATACCACTCACCTACTAGATGGATACTCTAGTGGCATCCCTATTGAATACTAAATCTTCCCGGGGACATATCACTGAAATCAGTATTTACTTTATTTTTATGTGAAAATTTTAATATGATTAAATCTTATCGGTTTTATTTCTGAACGTTAAAAACTAAATAGTGCTGTAATAATATTATTGCGCAATCGTGATATTTTTAATCGCGAAGTACATTAAATTAACAATAAAATTATAATATGTACATACGTGACAAGATTATTATTTTTTTTATGATTTCTTAACATATAAAAGGGGATGTGTAGTTCTCATCTGCACACTTCATCAGTCATCAATTCTTCCATCGACTTTTAAATTCGTATACAAGGTAAGCGAATTACAAGCACTTATTCCATGTTTTCGAGTTTTATGGCCAAACTGGCTAAACAGGACCTCATAAATAGTTTCGTTATGTCTTTCCATCTAAAGTAGTTTATTTCGTGATAGATCACGTAATAAATCGTTGATACCTACTGAGCTTAAATTTGGTACAGAGACATTAATTATATAATTATTGGTAACCCAAACCTAGAATGAAAAAAAAATGTACCTAACTGATATTTTGGACACAATTTATAAATATTTTAACAAACAAAATAATGTAAATAATATCGCTCACAAAGCAGTCAATAACAGTCAATAGCATTGACAGCTGTTGATAGCGCCTAAATGCTGCCATCTAGTGACCATAAAACAGAAGACTCTTATTCGAAATCTTTGCCTTATCTTCTTTTTATAAATTGTGTACGCAGTTGATTTCTAAGACCGAAATGTATTCATAGCCCAGTAAAAATAAAATTTGAAAAACAATAATTCGTAACAAGACATTTTTTTCTAAAATTGAAGTATGTGATTTTAAGATACTATATTTACGAATCCACCTTGACTTAGGTCCGCAAGTTAAAAAAAAATGCAAATGTTAAAATAATGCTTTGTATTTTCGGCGTAAATGCTATATGTATATTTTTTTTGTACAATTATAGTAATTAGTGTAAAAACGACTACACAATAGAAATCCAACAAAATAAACCGTAAATTATTGAATGTTTAAGAAAAAACTTTTAGTTTTGGTTTTCGATAATAAATCAGCTACTTTAATTGCCATATGACGTTGTATTTCTTTCTTATATTATATTTCTTGTATTGTTGTATTGTAAAGTATTTCGTATATCTACACTAAATACACTTTTTCAAAAATTTAACTTTTAACGACATGTAGTAGGTTTATATTTTATTTAATTTGATTACGTTCACAGCAAAAATGTAATAGCTGTAATTTATGGTGGACTTTGCATTTTAAATCAAAACCAAGCTGTTAGCATTAGAATCCACCAATATTTGTCGTAAGTCATACAAAAACACAGCATCTCTTAAATTTCGCAACCGAATTTTTACCTTACGCATACACTTTTAGAGTTGAAAAGTACGAAATGATTAACCACAAAACGACGAACGGAATGACTTAGTTAGCGGGACGCGCGAGCGGCAGGGTCGTAGTCACGGTACTTTGAGCGTTCCGCCAGTGACATAAGACACAAACATTCATTCTTATTATATAATTTTGTAATCTCATATTTAAAATGGATTTTTATACAATATAATACAACGATTGCAATAGAAAAAAGTCTACCAATAACATATTTACTAGCATTTTTGTCTATTCACATTGGCAAGCAAAATGCTCAGGATGCAATTCTATCGGTTTATTTTGTGGATTTACAGTTTAATCATATAAAAATAAGAAAATTTGACAATTGGTAAAGATTTTAATCTACTACCATTTTTTGTTTATGTGCAGTACATTTTTAAATTGAAATTCATCTAAATGAAAGATAAACGACTTTTTTAAAATATATTCCATTGAAAAATATGGATTGATTTAGTGTGTATATCAAAGAGAAAAATTATTTTTAAACAATAAAATATGTTCAATACATATATTATTTTTCTATAATTTTTAAGAATTAAAAAAGATTTATTTATTTAATTCAAAATATTTCCATATTTTTTTTAAGGTGGATTTAGTAAATATTTACAAACAATTAATTTTATCTTTCATTTAGTACAATAACATAGCTAATACAGAATTTTTGCATTTCACCATATATAACGATGTCGTAAATTTCCTGGGCTATCATTCCAGAACGCCAACAATAAAAATGAAAATTGCACTCGTTTGGTGTGTAATACTTGTGGCCATCGCCATTAACTGTAAGTTTTACATTTGATTATAAATTATTACATAGATGTGTAACGTATACGTAAAAATTGACTTGTATAATATTCGGTGCGATGCAAGATGTGAGGAAGGAATCTATGTGTGGTAGAGCCATGCTTCATTGGAGTACAAATTGGGCAGGCTCGCCCGGTGAAATACCACCCTCTCACAGAATATCGGCGTGAAATAACAGCATCTATTGATGTTGTGTTTCGTTCGGTGACTGAGAGTGCCGGTGGCCCATCTACCTCCTCTCCCTCCTTTCTTTAAAGGCCGGCAACGCACTCGTGATTCTCTGGACGTTGCGAGTGTCCACGGGCGGCGGTGATCACTTTCCATCAGGTGACTCGCTCGCTCGTTTGCCCCCTCTTTTATAAAAATTAAACTTCTGCCAATTGTATAAACCTTTGTTTGTATGTGAATTCGCTTATAACTGATTTCATCACGATTTTCATATCATTTAGAACATTTATCAAAGAAGATTCATATGTATATCACAATCACATTCAGTTTATAGAAGTACAGAACTATTCACATATTTCATAATTAATTCCCTATACGAAGCCGTAATGGGTCGCCAGTACATAATAAAGAAAGAGCTGGTAAAATATTGAATGCAGAGGTAAAATATTAATTATCTTCTTTGATCGTTTCACACCTAAAAGGCGGAAATCTGTGCTTCCCTTTCTGCAGAATATATTATCATTACCCATAGCAAACTATTTCACAAAGTGCATTTGATTTTTCTATCAGTCGGTATAGTTTCAACAGAAACAAACTAAATATGTCGTCTTTGCACTAACACAGTTTTATTACAGTTCTGGAGGGGTGCCCAGAATTTATGTATTTGTAATAGGGTCGTGTCTTCATGAAGGTTGAAAAAAAACTGCTATGTTTCTTTACTCTTATCATAAATTTTAATTACTTCACTTAATTGTCTAGAAAGTTAAGCTCTTTAAATAATGTTTTTCGACCAACACTACATATCATGAATAGTTTCTGCTTTCCCTTATTGCGTCTTTTTTATTTTAAGGCCAATCAACAGTCAATGGTGCACCAACTACAGGGGATATTGGCATTGATGACGGTATAATCCCACCCGGTAAGTTATTTTTTCGCACAGAATGTAACAGTAAAGTGTAGTAACAGTAAATTATTCTGAAATATAACATATACCAAAAAATTTCGAACTGATGAAAAAGTTCCGATTCATTCATAATTTTGACTATAAACAGCTTTAAACACTCAGATACGTTAAGTGTGATCACTCACTGAGACTATTTTACACAGACCTAAATCTGTGGTATTTTCATAATATTTCATGAGATAATAAATTATACGCTACTGGCTGAAAGCAAAATTAAAAAGTTTAATAAAAATTTAAATTCCCCAAAATACTTTTTTTGTAAATCCAATATTCTAAACATTTACATATTGATAGTTTATTTTTCGAGAAAAAAAAATGTAACAATAAGGAAGTGTTAAAAAATCCTCAGTAACAAGCAAACATTCCACAAACAAAACTAAGAGAATATGAAATTATTCCAAGATATCAACTTTCATTTTATATTTTTAAACTTTATTACAGTCACATGGAATATAACAATCACATGACCAACACAAATATACATATATCTTCACAATATATATGTTATGGGTAAATAAAAAGCGCTTACACTGTTATAACATACTTGTCTCACCTCGACGTCCTCGTCGCAAATTTTAATAAATACTTTTAAAGTTTTGACTTCACATCAAACACTTGGAATTATTTTGAATCTTAAATCTGAAACTCGAGCTTAAGATAATACACTCATCAAAAGTGTCTAGGAATCAAGTACGTTTTAGAGTATCGCCGCAATTGAGGGTTATTATTTTAAATTTTTGGGATCGTTATTGATTCTTTTTAGTGATGATCACTATTTGAATAAAGAATTTTCTTTAAATTTTGATTAAAAATAAAAAATGATCTGTCAATCAGGAATCCTGTAAAAGTGTGTAATAGCGTTTTTACAAAACCATTACAATTTCTGTATCGGAACTGAAAAAAATTGCATCGATATGGCGCGACGACATCATTTGACACAAGAAAAGATCATGAGAGCCGTCGGAATGTTGCAAGCTGGTTCCAGGCAACGTACTGTGGCTGTCGCTTTTGGCACTACACAGAGCGTCATAAGCCGTATCTGGACACGCTATCGTATCACGGGCAGCGTGGCCGAGCGACATAGAGGACGATCTCGCATCACCACTCGCAGACAGGACCGGTACATCCAAAATATTGCTAGACGGAATCGTACTATGACCGCCATGATGTTGGCTACGAGGCTCCACACCTCTTTAGGCTTGCTGATAAGCGACCAAACCATCCGAAATCGTTTACGTGAAGTGAGTCTGCGTTCCCGAAGACCGCTGAGAGTTCTGCCTATAGCACCCTGCAATCGTAGGGCCCGTTTACAATGGGCTCTCGAACACAGAAATCAGGAGGAAGAAGACTGGCGTTGTGTCTGCTTTTCCGATGAATCTCGTTTCGGTATGAGGCCGGATACAAGACGTACACGAGTTTGACGTACACGAGGACCTCTGGACGTCAAGAACGTTTGAAATTTTGTCAGGGAGTTCATTCATATAGAGGGGGAACAATAATCGTTTGGGCCGGTATTTGGATCGGTGGAAGAACCGATCTCATTTGGATCAGGGGCAATCTCAATGCTTAGATTTATGCGGAGAGGATTGTTTCAGACGTGATCATCCCTCTGCGAAGCCGGTTGGATGATTCGTTTCGACTAATGCACGACAATGCACGTCCACACACGGCTAGAGTCATAACACGCGCTCTTGCCGACGCTCGCATCAACGTTCTGCCGTGGCCTGCTCAATCACCAGACCTCAATATAATTGAGCACGCATGGGATATGCTTCAAAGAAAAGCTCTGCCGAGTATGGATTCCGTGCATACCCCACAACAACTTTTTGACTTGTTAGAAATAATGTGGGCGGTCATTTCTCAAAGTGATTTTGATGAACTGATTTTATGCATGCCAAATCGCTGTGATTGTATAATTCGTGTCAATGGTGGAAACACAGATTATTAATTTTTTTATCTTTACAATAAAAATTTAAAAAATCCTCGTTTTTGCCCTTTTTTGCCATTTAATTGACGACATTAACTTAGGTTAATTCCAACAATTTGCAAAAATTGTAATTTTTCTTAATTTTTACAAAATATAGGGATAAGTTGTTAACTTAAACATAGGAATTAAAGTAAGAAACCAGTCTAGAAGACAAGATTTAATAAATATTAATTGGATAATTTTTTATAGTTAAAAATGTACTTGATCATGAAACACTTTTGATGTGTGTAGTTTTAAGTTCGTTTATAAATCTCGACGTTTAGATATGTATGTAAATCTGAACAGCTTTTAACTACTTTTGTAGTATCTTAACTAAAGTTATTGATTAATTATGTTTTGCTTCATGGTTTTTTGTAACTTAAATTACGAGTAATTTGACCCTTAATGTAACATTATAATATTTCGATGAAGATTTTGTTTTGATGAATTAATTCAGCCAACTGTGGAGACAACCCTGGAGGCAACCCTGGAGGCAACCCTGGAGGCAACCCTGGAGGCAACCCTGGAGGCAACCCTGGAGGCAACCCTGGAGGCAACCCTGGAGGCAACCCTGGAGGCAACCCAGGAGGCAACCCAGGAAGCGGATGCTGCTGTGGCGGTGCCCGTGGTTCAGGTTCCGCGGTAAGTTTCAATATCTAGATAATCTATCGTTTTAGTTATATAAGTGGATGGACTATTCTAGGGGGTGATTCAATGTTGCAATCATAATCATTAATAGAAGGCAGCACTGTTGTTTGTGAGTGTTGCTAGTTAATAACTACCTGGGCGACCGAGCTTTACTTGAATCAAAAAAAGAAACAGAACAAATTCTGGCCACATTGCAGGATTCGAACCCGCGCACTTGGGCATGGGCGTGGTAAACCTATGCTTTAGTCCCTATGCTATAAGAATATAAATTCTGTCGAATAATTAGAAGAGTTTAGAAGTTTTAAAGATGTGAAAACACGAAGAAAACTATTTTAACAAGAATCGAGATCTAGTTAGATCGATTTTTCATCTCCGTGAATCTCTATATTGTAAATCATCGAAAACGTTTAAACCGTTTTCGAGAACGCAATTACAAACGATTAACTATACGAGCAATGTGTCCATCCATACTTTCCATATTATATACTATACTAATATTATAAATGCGAGAGTCTGTCTGTCTGTCTGATACGTTTTCACGGCTAAACCGCCCGACCGATTTTTATGAAATTTGGCGTGGAGATACTTTGAGACCAGGGGACTTACATAGGTTACTTTTACTTTTACTGTTACTTTATAGGAACTGCAGGTTTATAAATGATCCATCAAAAATTACACGAGATAGCGAAAGCACGTCTTTTCATTACATCTCTATTTATCCTACATTTCCACCCAATTTGATATCCCAGAAGAACAAAAAGCATATTTGAAATTGTTTTCACATCGGTATAAATATATGACGCGATCATGCTCTGGAAGGCATACTAAGTACACAAACACCAAGTGGCGGTAAAGTCTTATAATAATGGGAGTGGTAGGATCTCGTGCGGGGGTCGTCCGCATTGCTACCATCATCCTACTCGCTCATCTTGTCACCGAGCAGCAATACTTGCGCTGTTGTGTTCCGATGTGGAGTATAAGACTACTTAAGACATTTGCAATGTGGCCGTATTTGCAATCTGAAATACTTTCTTGACGTTGTAATTCTCTATCAATCTCAATCCACTTCCACACAGTCTGTTTGCTTATAAAAGTGCTACTTGACCCAGTCTCATTCCTGGGACTAGGTAGCTTCTGAAGATTAATAATAATTATGAACAAAGTATAATACATTACCTATCATGTATGCTACTGTAAAAGGAACTTTCAGGATAATTAATGATTTTTGAAATTTCAGGTGGGATTATTACAACTACTAGGCATCTTTCTCAATAAAGGTAAGTTATTTTCTTTTAGTATCCAAGAAATTATAAGTACTAAATAAGAAATTATAACTACTAAGTAAATTAATGTACTGTCACTAATGCTTCATATATTTTTTCTGTTTATTGTAGGTCCTTTACAAATATACTAATGTACGGTAGTAAACTATTTAATCTGTGCTAATGTCTTCCTTCTTTTAATATTCGTTAAGTATTTTTTCGATAAACAAGTAGATATTTTTTATATATAATTTCATAGTAATAGGAACGAGCTTGTTTGTATTAGTTTTGAGTTTGGATATCACTAACACCCACTTGGATACTCTCCAATATAATGTATGGTACGTGGCACCTATAGTAGAAGCCGTTTGTGACCACAGATCTTCGTTTTTTTTTTTTATGGTTGTCGATTTTTTATTTAAGTGAATCGAAGTGTTAATAATGCCTTTTTTAAAATTCTTATTTCATTATCGTTGACAAAATTGGTTAATTGACTTTTAACTATTACCTATGCGTATGAATTGATTAATAAATAACTAAATACGGGATTAAATATTTTTTTTTGTAATAATACTGTAACATAATGTCATGTATAAAATATTATAATATATCTATAATTTTGGTAGTAACAACAGTAATTTTGCTTTCAATCCACAATAATTTGGATATAGATTTATTACCAGTACAAGCGAATACAAGTGAAATAATTATGTCGTTTTTTTTCATGTTTCCATCAGTGACGGAGTCACTTAGTAAAGGTAAACCAATATTTTTTATATAAAATTCTTAATTATAAAATTGATTTTGAAGTAAAATTAGCAAATGCGACTTTCATAAAAGTGGTTTGGGGATATCCAGCATTTAAATCTCTTTTGATATTCCTGAACACAGAACAGTTTAAGTGTTCTGAGAGAATTGAAATACTGGGAAGGTCTGCTGTAATAAAATATGCGCATAGTAATTCCTTGTGCTAATTGTCAAAGTACAAAATATGCTTTATGAATAAAGATTTATAATCGTCAAGTAATGAGTTCAACGGAGAGTCAAGTGTAATAAGAACACTAATGCCCGATTTCACCAAAGTCACCTAATACTTAGTGAACCCTTAAAAAAGGATAGGGGTACGGTACCGATTATATTTCATCGTTAGCAGATCCCTGTTCTTTTTTAGCAGTTCGCTAGCGAACCTCTAAAATAATGAAAAGTCATCGGTAGCGTATCCCTATCCTTTTTTAGGGGCTCGCTAAGTATTAGATGACTCCGGTGAAATCGGGCATAAGACTTGTTTTTACACGAGATTTCACGACTTTTTACAGTGAAATAATATTACATTTTTCCATCTAATGTTTTTGAAGAGACACATTAGAGTTATAGCGATTACTTTCATACTTACATAAATTTATAATAAAAATGTTTTTTTTCCAGATCTATAAACTTAGAACCGATGGCTCAACCAACCTCGTAGCAGCATTCTCGCTTACGCATTCAACACTGGAATCCATGTATCTATTGCTTATAAAATATTTTTGAACACAAAAATGTTATATTGGTTTACATTTATTTCGTTTAAAAAATTGTTAGAGTAAATAAACATTCAGTTTCATTAATGTATGTTGGCTTTTATTTTTTAATGCTTACTTTTTAATTCTGCAACATAGATAGAGATATAGACATTTGTGACAGGTTGTGTTATTCATCATTATTTCAAAAAGAGTAATGTCGAGAAAGTTATTGATTAAATTTATGTAGTTACATACATAAATTCACGGCATTCCTCATTCGGGGTTGACAGAACATCAACAACATGAAGTTACAATAAAATCACACCTTGATGGTACTTTCTACAAGAGCAAATGATAAAACTTAACTAAATTTCTCCCCTTTTCTGTGATTTATATTAAATAATATGTTTCTACATAAGAGGCTCAGAATATTATTGACAAACTTTCTATCTTTCTGTGAATGTCACGTTAAAATCGATTTAGCCATTCTGAAGATTAGACCGAATAAACAGACCGCCAAAAATTTTAAAAACGCATGTTAGGGTTTCGTTACCGCGCGAATAACCATATAAGCTTAAGAAAAAATCCTTTATTTTAAAATTATACAGACAATGCAATGTTATTGAATTGAATTGAAACTTAAATAATTTGTATCGCTTAGCCTAAAGCAGACAGCTTCGATCTTTGATTTTTTTAAACTTCGATCCTATTATTTGATACGTGTCAACAGTCTGCCATACATGTAACTAATCACCTATGAAATAGTTTTGTGAGGTAATAAAATATAATCGGTTATACGTTATACTTCACGCTAATAACTAATGCTAGGCTATTTTTTATACAGGAGTAATAGCAAATATAACGCGAGTAAAACAATAAAATTGTTCTGCGAAGTGTCGCAGAACAATTTTATTGTTTGTGTGTAATCCAGTGGGATTAAGCGTACAGAGACTGGTTGGTTAGCCCATCGCCTATATTAGTCATATAAGTTCCTTAAAATAAGCTGTATTTATGCGATTTACATTTATTTATTTATATTTGAAGAAGACTAAAAGTCAAAAACGATACAAAACAGAAGTAATTATGTACTAGTCCATAAATGGTCTTCGCGATTAAAATTTGCCCCGGTTGAATATATTATGATAAAAAAGTTTCTGGATTTCGATAACAGCACCACCTACCGGGTCCAACTTGCTATGAACTATCCAGGTGAGACCCTACAATTACAAAAAAAAATTATCAAAATTGGTCAAGCCATTTAGAAAGAAAAGATATATATTTAGAATAGATATATGTATATATATAAGAGAAGATAAAAATCTAAATGGAATCTTTTTGCCAATTCGTTATAGTCCTTTATCGCTCGCAATAAAACCGATTTTTTACAGTAATTAGTAGAAACAATTGGTATATGAAGTGCCATCAAAATTATGTACTGAGTTCCCTCAAATAAATTTTCTCTAGAAGTTTTAAAAAATAAATTAAACCGTCTGTTATAATAATCTACATAATAATACAGGAAGAGAAAATGTTGTGCCCTTTTTTAAGCATATTGCGCGCACGTAAGTGTGAGATTTGGCATAGTTAAAGTTCATATCGAAAAGTGTAGAAAGGTAAAATTCATTTATGTACTAGCTGTACCCGCGACTTTGTCTGGGTGGCAAATTTGTTCGTGGCTTTCTCGGTTTAGATTAAATTACATGTATATATCGGTGGAAATAATAAAAGGCACTCATTTGACTATTCTATGGCAAAGCGCGACTTCCGGTTTGGAAGGGATAACGCGCTAACGGAACGTCAAGGCCGGCACAGAGTCTGTTAGACTACGGCGGCCGGTGCGATAGCATTTCTCCGGCGGATCGTTTGCCGTGTTTAAATTTCCAATTACCTACGTAATAATTGTTACAAAGAGGTTTCTGTCGTTTGCACATTAGCTTTGTCTTAACGTTGTATTTTATGGAGTAGTTCGCCTCTTGTAAGATTAGGTACCTGTTTCTCATGGCTGAGTTGCAAAAGCACGAATTGCCCCGTGTCTTTTCCGACTTATGTATGTCCAAAAATTGTTTTTGAAAAAAGCCTACATCTAGTCTAGTCTATTACGTCTGCCTCCGACCGCATTAGTTTGCGCCCAGAGATACAGACGGACAGACAGAGACAGTTCTCTGTACCAAATTTTATCGTAATTACTTCAGTGGTTTAGGATTTCCCATACAAAGTTTCGTCCCCTTTTTCACCTCTTAAGGGCTAGATTTTGATAGAAAAAAGTAGCTTATTTGATGAAAGTAGTCTTTTTGATAGAAAAAGTCTTACCACCGCACCAAACTTTATCATTACCATCTCCGTGGCGCAACGGCTTAACGCGTCGGAAAGTAAACGGGGGTTGCGGGTTCGATTCCCGCCGCGAGTCTGGGTGTTTATGTATAATATGTATTTATTTACAAAAGAAAAGTATATAAGTAGTATATCAGTTGTCTAGTACCCATAACACAAGCGCTATGCTGCTTGCTTTGGGACTAGATGGCGCTGTGTGAAATGTCTGAGATTATTAAAAAAAAAAATTATTACCGAGATTTAGCGTATCCCATACATTGCCTGTTTTTTGCGCAATCACATGTTTTTACTACATACCAATTTTCATCACCATCGGTCGAGCTGTTCTTCAGTTATAAAAGGACATACAGACAAACCAACGAACATTTTAAAAATGGTAGAATCGAAGTCAGTGAGTCATAAAATAACTATCTATCAAATTTGACAGTATAGATTTGACAGTATAGATTACGTGTTACAGATACAATAAATCAAACGAAACATTCATTGTTTAAGATCATACTGCTAATGTCCCAACACGTAATAAATTTTAATAAAAGTTAAACTGTCAACGTCAAATACATAATTTTTTGTTTGTAGTTAAACCGTTAAACACTTAAACATGCAGTCGCACAAATAATTAAACTGACAGATTCTTTTTTTTTTATATATAATAATGTTCCAGACAATTACAGAAATCGTGTGACCCCAAACTAAGCAGTAAGTTTGTACTATGGGTACCACACAACGAACTCTGGGGGAGCTCCCAGTGACACCCAGACTGCAAGCCAATTTAGAAAAGTTCGTTTTCTAAATTAACCTGACCGGGGATCGAACGCGGGACCCTAGCTTGGAAGGCAGATGCTCTGCCACTGCGCCAACGGGCCAGTCATAACTGAAGGATTTCCGAGCTGTGAATTTTCCATGATTTGTGAGTCGTGAGCTGTTTTATGTCTAAAGGAAGAAAGAATTTATGTTATATTTACGATCGAATTTCGCCCACTGGGCGATGAGACCGGAAAAATGCGACGTTTGCATGAAATAAAATTTAAAAAAATATCCCTTTACTCTAATTTACATAAAAATATATTATAATCTGTTTATATAAGGTTGAGATACACAATTAATATATATTCAATGTAAATTAATGGTACTCTAAATTTTATTTACATTTTTGACAAATTGGATTACGAATTTTACCAGTATTCTTTAAAGAAAAAATAAATTCATCGAACTTACAACTTGTCTGTTACGGTAAATATATAGAATAAGAATAATAATACCTATGCAGTAGAAAATAAAAATGGGTCTAAATAAGATTTGGGTCCACAGATGTAATAAACAACCACTTTCATCGCGTTTCCTTGCACCATTTCACAGACTAAACGAAATTCAACGCGATGTGTAGAACGTGGATATGCCCAGATAACCAGATTTTTTAAATAAAACAAAAATATTCAACGCAATAGTGCATTCAGACAATATTCGTTCAAACTTTATATTCAGTTTTTCTAATTTTTCTGAGCGTTTATAAAGAAGGACATAATAGCGGCTCATAATGTGACAGACATAAAGCGGGTTGGCGGGGCCAACCAATATTTCTTGTTTTTTTTTCAAAGAAGCTGAAAAAAGTAACACAAAATAACGTATTACAAAGTTCCAAAGAATTTTCATTTACCGCTATAAGAAGATTTTGACAAGAAATTATGTTTAACTTCCTGTTTAAATTCCTAGAGAACCTCAAAGTCAAAATTATTTTTTTTATGTTCACGTCTACATTTGGATTTAAATCAAATAGTAAGAATAGAACGTTTGCAACAGACAGACGGACAGGCAGACAAGCATCTAGGTTATATTCTAAAAATGTACCTTTTACCAATTTGGCTACTGAGCACTAAAATAACTAGTAATTGAGAACTTTTATTAATATTATTTTTTACTGCGCGTATTTCGAAGTCGAAAATTATTTTAAAATATTGTTAACTATCGTTATCAGCACATGGTACATATTTTATCGAGTCAAACGATACTGGTAGTAGGGAGAAGGTATCATTGCTTGTTGGATAATGAATTCTGATCTTGAATCTTGTGGCGGACAGAGAATACGGCTGATGTATGTCGTCTTCGGATTGTAAGAAAGGGTGTAATTATGATGTAATCTTTACACTGTTCTTTTATAACTGATTGATTGATTGATATTAATATGGTATAATATTGATGATATTGATAATAGATAATAATATCCCATGTTCGAACTGTTCGCATCTTTTATTGTGAGGGCCTACGGTTTATGCTGTTCAATATAACAGACGTTAATAATATATTATAACTATGTTCAAGGCTTTAAGAAATATATTTCGTAAATCACACGTAGCGCCTGTGGATTATATCGCACAAAAGCTTACTATCTAATACTAACTCATCTACTTTTACATTAAATTTCATTCCCTATCTGCTCTTGCTTTGTATTCTTCAATACGGTTATTTATTATGCTAGAATATGTCGTCGTATGGACGGATGAAACACCTCAGTCGTCGTCAAAGAGATATGTGTATTGGGGTCGAGGCCTTTTTGATATTCAAATTTGAAAGGCATATTGATGCAATGTTCCTTTAATATCATGAAAATTGAGGCTTCTGTTATAAGGGAGGAGGGTAAAATATGTTAACGTTACCGTGTAGTTCTCTGGACACTGATAATCACACAATATTTCAAAATGCCGTATTCGATTTATTTGTTCACTTGGCATAGAAAGCTTATGGATAACTCCATATATTATCTACATTGTACTTAATATTTAGTGTAATTATGTAGAGTATTTTTTATTTATATATTTTTATTTAATGCTTAAAAGAGCCTGCATAAGTTTTAACTGTTTACGTGGAATAGTCTCTGAGAAAAACTTCCGTAAGAAACAGACAGAAAAGTTTATAATTCCATTAGCAGAAAAACATCTCGAACAGACAGACGAAGAGAATACCATAAGTCTACCCTTTTATGTAACACTAAATTAAAAAGTGAACCGACTTCAATTTATAAATTAGAACAGCTAGAACATTACCATGGGCATATCGATTATAACTCCAGTGAGAAATCCTAAAAATGAGTAACAGTTTCTAAAAAAATTACGTGCATACAAACATACGACGGAAACAGAGAACCCTCCTTTTTGAGACTTATATACTTGTCAGCGTTTTTATTTTCAAGTCAGTTTAATTTTTTTTCTTTTGAAGTCGATTATATGGTTACATTACTTTTTTTATAGTTATGAATTCATGGTTGTGTGTACATAAAATTCAGTGTATTTGTTTTAATAACAAATCAATGCGAAACACGCAAAGCTTGGGAGAGTATACTATTAGGACTCCCATTCTTTGGAAAATAAGAAACACTTCACCCCATGTTGCTTGCTTCCTGAGGCCATGGGGAATAAAAAAAAGTGGTTTTATAAAGTACCTTCTCAAAGACATGTAGACTCAAAGTAAATAAAATATCAAATCTACGATTAAATAGGTTTTAGGGGCATACGCGAATATTGGTCTGTTGTATTGGTACGATGGTTTATGCATCTACCTTGCAAACCAAATCCGTTTCTTGATTCTTGGCCTGATAAATTTGAGATAACGAATCCTTTTCAAGTGTGCATCTGCCGCGGTCACAGTGTGAATGTCCCATAGTACAAACCCAGTGTTTGAGTTCACACAATTACAATTTAAACAATCTTTATCGTTATACAAATATATTTTAGTTTCCAAACACATTTTAAAACATCTGATTCAATGTTATTCTTTGTTCCGCAAATATACGTATTTATATAATATACTTATGTATCTAATAAATGATTGTATACATTTTAATAATAAAGTGCGAATATTATCACAGTTTAAAGTTATTTACAATTTGATTCGTATAATGTTATGTACAGTACATGATGAAATGAAACATTACAGATTATAAAACTTCCAAATTACACAATTATACGTTCAAAAATATTACAAAGTAAACCAAAATACTTGTACATTTTCACATAAAATTAATATTCATTCATATAATCAAACAGGTACGCACCGAAATATAATAGATACGAAATAATTACACGATGGTATTAAATTGGGTAATCATTAATTCAGTCAGTCAAAAAAATATTTTTGTGACTTCAAGTCAGAAAAATATTTTTTTCGACATTTGTTTCCGGTACATTGTCCCCCAAAAAAGTTGAACAATGCCAATATTTTCAAACGGTAATATAAAATTCACTCTAAACCCTTTACTCGAAATATAGTTTTATATATCGTAATTATGTCATACATTTGCCTACATTATTTACTAAAAAGGTACATGCGCTTTCACTATAAATTAATATTTGTACGTATACACTCAACATCGAATTCATAATTCTCTAATTGTACTATGTTGAATTCTATCTTCTTGAGTAGAAACCTCGATAGTAAAACCTGGGTATCGCGGGACCTGGAAATTAGAAAAAAAGTATATAAAAATGCAGCGATAGAATTGTTTTCCTGTTAATCTACACACAGTAAACTTCATGAAATCACATTTTATAGTATTACTTACACATAAATATACTATGAATTAATAAAAACCAGTCATGACCCTGTCGCATACGCAAATTAAGATTCCGTAGCAATTTCAAAGAAAAAAGAAGTAAAATTAAAATAAATTTAGTTACGAAATACTCATTATTTAATTTTTTGTTTCTCATTTCTGATTTCGGGTATTTGGGACTAACGTTTCTATGACAAATTTTCCTTAAGATGACATACGGACTAATAAACGAACGAACAGACAGACAGACACAGATGGACGGGCAGAAAAACGGATATACAGATGTATGAAACTACAAAGAATGCGTTTTTACCATTTTGGCCAGAGCACTATAAAATCGTCTGTTCAGTCCACACAGCTTATATTAAATCGAATGAAAGTATTCATAGACAATACTCTACATTGTATACTTGGTTAAAATAAAAAATATTTGACAAATTGAATTGCGGAAATCCGTTCATGACTATGATTAATTCTAAATGGAAATTTAGCAAATCAAAATTTAATAAAAACAATCATTTATGCACCTAAATATCACAAAATGATCTTAGAATTATTAAAATATCATTTTGTGCAATTCCCCACATTTAGAACCCCCATGTTTAAAAGATAATATTTCAAGTATGAAAACACCACGTTCAAGGTTACAGATATGGTTGCCACCGTACTTTTTTATAAAGTATTGTACGTTATTTCGAGTAAATGTACTCTATACTTTATGAGAACAATAAAGTACGCTATAATACTTTATTTCACATAATTTGATTTCTCTGGGATTCATTTTAAATATAAAGTACAAAAAGAGGTTGGTCGTAAGTATTTTTCCATGAAACGAAACGACAGTTACTGAAGTTGATGTCGTTCTCGATTGTTGCCGAATAGATTCGATAATTAACGGATATATACCCTTATAGCGCTCTCCACTAAACATCCGTTTTTGAACGCAACCTAGCCTCAAATGTCTACATAACATGGTTAGTTAAATGTCATTGTCAAAACTTGTTTGTTTTGTGGAAGGCGGATTGAGTTCAATAAAAATATGATTAATAGGTTTTATAGCTTTAGGTTATAGTAAATCTATAATATAATATATATATATATATATATATTATAATAAACTATATAAAGTAAATTAATAATTTAAATAGCATAGTTGATTGCTAACATTAGTTTGTAAGTATTGTACTACCTACAAAGATGGACTTCTCTGGTCTGATTTAAAATAAAAATAAAAAATAAAATTAAAAAATCATGGACAGGGACAACCTTATTAAAGAAAAGCGAGATGAAAGAAACAAAGCGTCTCTGAATCTGATAAAAAATGAATTACTTATTTACTTCAACTTAAATATAGACTGTGAAGATGCTGCGCTGCTATTTAGCAGTAATAATTATTTGTTAAAAATTGCTTAAAAGTAATGAAAAATATGTTTTTATGCAAAATAAAACAAGAAAATAAATCGTACTTTATTTTGACAAAATGTACTTTTTTTCTACCTTCAATATCCAATGTACTTTCTTTGTACAAAAAAAGGTGGCAACCCTAGTTACAAACAACTACATTGTAAAGAAGTTAATTTACTTAAACTCAGTATAACATTATTACGCATATTTATATGCATACCAATTTGATTTTGTCGATTGAATGTAAACTCACTTGCTTAAATATGTGAAAAACATCGGCGTACCTTTTAAACAAAAATTAAAAGGTAAAACCGCCTTGAAATCGAATTAGAAGTTTTGAAGTTATAAGCAAATACACAACACATGTGGATTGCAACTTTATTTTACACTATTTAGAAATTAACAAAGCATTTAAATTGAAAAATACTGACTGACATATATTCATATATTCATTTTACTAACTATAAGCTTAGTAAAAAGCAAGCATTGTTAAATTGTTAAATAAAACCGAAAAACTTTACTAATAACATAATATCAACAACATCCTCGAACAAAAGAACAAAGAACCGCTCAATTTTAGTTGTATCAAGTCAAAGTCACACAACATTTATGAACACTATAAAATGTATCTTAAACAAATAAAGTTAGAATCTGTAATTACTTGCGCGGCTCGTGTGTAGGATTTCACGCTCGTCGAGTCGGAAATGCACAAAGTTTCCTTTTGTGGCGTTTCTCATAACTTGATTTGTGACGGCGCAACCCTTCAGTCGGTTCCGGCGTGGCGCCGCCGCGGCGCTACGCGGCACGTCCGCCGTAGCGTATGGACTTAGTGATGGACGGAGCGAACTTTCGAAATGTTTGCCTCAACGTTATTTCAGAAATGGACCAATGCAGACTTAAAATATTTTATTCAAATAAGCCTCACTCTAGTAAATAAACTACGTGAACTGAGAACGGCTAAAATCAAATTCGACACATCTAAAACCTCCGGAACGGTACATTCTAATTTCAGTAAAAAAATTGGGTGGCCTGTGCTATTATTATCTGAAATATCATTCCTGGAATACTCCAAGGGACCACTACTTTGTCAAGAACATATATCATTGAATTAGTAACCAATAAAAGAATCGATGCCATGTATGTATTATGATTTTATGCAATGTAGGTAATTCCTCAATATAACTTTAATAATTAATTGTAAATATTTTACTTCATGTTCACATATATTACCACAATAGATTGAATGTAATTGATCTAATAGGTTTTATGTGACAATATAAAAAAAACTCTTAATTATATTAAAATATTTATAAGGTACCTACTTTTAAAAACTATTTTCAAAATCACTTCTCACGTTATTACAGCTATAGTAGCCATTGCTACGAAACTATACATGTCTTTCGTCGAACGTTGATAATTAATTTAAAGTATCACCAACAACAATTTTGACATTCAATTTTAGAAACACGAGCTCAAAACGTGACATGTCAGCGACGCGACCGTGACATGTCCGATATCAATTTCTATAGAACACAATTGCAAACCCGAATCATGTTTGAGCAAATAGACACAGATTACGTATCAGAGACATTATCTATGAACATTGCGTCATTACAACATGGCGACTGTTAGCTTTTACTATGATAGATACCCGTTCGTATCTTTCTAATAAGCCAATAAGTCTATAAATTTCAATTGTTTTGTAACTTTATCGCTGAAATAATATCCGTAGCATAAATAACAAGTTTCATAAGTGTCTAGTCGGTCTGTAACAACATCCCACGCTCCGCGTATCAATGTAATCTAGCATTGCAGTACGCGAAATGACACGAACGAGGTTTTAGTTAGACGAGACTTGCTGCTCATTATAATCAAAATGTTAGTCTCAGACAGTTGTTTATAATATGTAGCAACTATATAGAAAATTATATATCTATAATACGTATTATGAGGAACAATATGACAAAATAATGACCTGGGTAACATTACCTTAACTTACCTGGTTTACGTAAAAATTGAGCAGAAAAACTTATTCATTTTTAGAAATCAAAAAGTATATAACTGCCTATAAATATGTATGTATGTACATCTCAGTAGAGACACAAAGCCTCTTCTTACAAATATGACCTTACTACATTATTATTATTTTTATATGCTTTCACTCAAAATCCACAACTTAATAATTTCAGTAATACAATACATGTGGGCCCAGTGACACAGTATAAACATAACAGTGGGATGTCTTCATAGTTAGCCAGCGTACGCGGTTTGTATCTCTGCGCGTTATTGCGCACGCGTGCCACGGCAATATTTTGGGCCAATATGGGTAATTAGGGCTAGTTGGGGTCGCACGTGACGCAAACATGCGACCGCTTTTGTTTGTCTTTAATTCGTTCTTCAAATCGTCATAAATACAAAAATGTCTAAATCGCTTAAGGTGAAGCAGTGATAAACAATAATTTAATATAAAATAGACCTTCGCGCTGTACAAACGTGCGCACGCTAGCTTACGAAAAATGGGAAAAAACAGTTATTTTCGTTTATTTTAAATAAATAACTTTTTTAAATTAAAATTTCGTTTATTTTAATTTTAATAAATCCAACTGGTATTTTGAAGATTTTTTCTGTTTATTGGTAGAGAAAACATTCCGCTCGAGCACTCAACTACTCCTCACGCCTCAGGAGAGAACGTGAGGACCGGCCGGGTAGTGTCGGGCTCGAACTGACTAAAACAACCCTCCACTCTCCACTTGACCCTACAGGCCGTCGTAGCGAACCGAACGCGTTGGGGGGGAGCAGCAGCGGAAGGCGCTCCACCCGGAGAGATTGACAGAGCCTGAGGACCCTCCGTCCAGGGAGTACCCGGGGTGGAGGATGGAACCTCGGCTGAGGTTGTCACCGGGAAAACATGCACCTGCGTGCCGTCGAGAACCTATATACGGGCGGGGGCCAGTCCGGGAGTGGTTATAACCGGCCGGCGATCTATCGGCTGAATGCCCGAAATGGTGAGTGCCTATCGTGTGACGCAACGCGAGTGGAAGGCCCGCGCTCGAGTCTATTTTGAAGAGTGTGTTTAAACTATACAGAAAATTTAGAAACATAAATCCCGTCCCGTTACTCCAAAAAATTTAAATCTCTGTTTTGGAAGAGGTTTCTGTGATATTTTTTTCTTTCACAAAAGTTAATCAATCGTGTAACGCAATAGGCAAAATGAAGTCAATAAAATGAAGAATCAGGTTACCAAATAAAATTTTCATACATTTTGTAATCTCTTAGAAAAATCGAGATCCCTGCCACCAAAATTTTCAATGCGTCGCCTTAAACCTTAGGTTCTCAACGTGGGCAATAACGCCCCTTTGTGAGTGTTTGAAACTTTCAGGATGCCAAGGAAAGCGCGAGGATTAGGTAATAGGAAACTCACTAGCTAATTGAAGTAGTATATTGTTTGACTTTAAAACATTAATCACTAGTAATGTGAATCATTTCTGAATTTTAGCACAGTCGTATATGTGCCTATCCTTAAACGATTTTTAACGTTTGTTAACGCCTGGAAGTATAAAATAGCAAACAAATACAAGCAATCAATTACAAACAAATTTGCAGTCAATTAAACCTACAACGAGCTACGACTCAACGAGTTTAATAAAATAAGTAAAAAAAATGTTTATTTAAACGGTTTTATTGTAAAAAAACATAATAATAATGCAGATGATGTACTAAAAGTTAAAAAATAATTAGGTGGGTACCAGGTACCAGTCATCACACCACTCTCCTCATCAATTTAGAGCATTCGTCAGACAGAAATAAAATCGTGGGGCGCGTCGAATTTCTATTATCTACAGTCAACTGCTCATATCATTATAAGTTTTGGATGCATCTTCTTAATAGACAACTTAATCAAAATGTGTGTAAAAGTAAATCCGTCACTATCATCGTGCGGCATCACAGAACGAACATTTACATATTTACTTAGGTTACACTAAGCCCCACGATTTTATTTTAGTCTGATCAATGCCCTATATGATGAGGAGAGTGATGTGATGACTGGTACCTAGTACCTACCTAGTTATTTTTTAACTTTTAGTACATTATCTGCATCATTATTATTATTTATTAAAGAGGTATGGAAGGACCGCGACGCTTGGCGCTCCGTCCTCTCTGACCATCCCGTTAGGAATACAACATGGAGATATGTATGTATCTATCATTATGTTTCTTTACAATAAACTGTTTAACTTAAAATTTTTTTTTACTTAAGTATATTTAGTTACTTAATATTTCTTATTCTATTTAGTTCATTTAGTGCCTCATCATTACAAGTTTTCTTACCTGTCATTTTCTAGCCACCCTAACGCCTTACACAATCTTGACTTGGGTGGGGGATTCAGGCCTGAGACGCGATTCTAAGTTGACAAAGTCCTTTGTTTTGATTAGATACCTAGATTTCAGTTTTAATGTATTGACTGTCTAAACTAAACTCTACGAACATTTAGACCAACAAGTATTTGGGTAACTATATTTAATTTAGAATAAAAGAAGCGATAACAAAGAAAAGACTGTCTTAGACAAAAAAATTAATTAATCTGTCTCTTGCTTTGGAACTACACAACTTACATCAAATCAGCTTTTTATATTGAAACAACTGCACGTCACCTCTCACTCAGGAAGGACTGATCATCAAATTGTAACAAAATTTTCAGTACTATTGTGATGCACAATGACGAGGTGTTTTAGAGATTGTTTTTATTATTTAAATATATTGTTACATACATTGACTCGAAATTATATAATCAAATTATATTGACGACATCTGCATTGATGGCCCAGTGGTTTAGGCGATGCATCGAAGCGCGCAAGTTTAGGGAACGAACTTCTCGCAATGAGACACCCTTAGTGGTCGTCGTCTGATTCTCATAGCACAGGGAATGCCCTAGTTCGAGACCAGATGTGTTGTCCGAATTTATTAAAAAAAAGAAACAATCAAGTCAAACTGACTCTAGAGAAATAAAGAAGGCAACCACTCAACTGGACACGAGTCTAAAAGTAATTCAGTTAAAGAGTGGAACATCAGAAACTGTCGTGACAATTTTTTTATTATATTGTGTCATGGTTATTTTTTATTTTGTGAATATCGCGTTAATTCACAAGAACTTACTTCTTCTGCATTAGAGTTCACTGGGTTACACTGCTTCCTCATTCTTACGAGTTGAGTAGTTTCAAGGCAAAATAAATAGATGCCTTCTGGCTAAACAAGATCAATTAGCCTCGATATTGCTTTCTATAAAAATAACCATTACAACAACTATACTACGTTCCCCCTTCAAATAAATGTATAAGTACTATGATGAATATATAACGAGAATGTTGGTCTTCATAATATCTAAATCTGTATCAATGACTTAAACAAAAAAACATATTTCCTTCATATTTCATTACAACACCGTGTACTCGACTGATGTATTAGGTATGACACTATTCACATAAGACCTCCGCAGCGAAAGGAATAAAATGTCTCAATAGACTGATCAACAATGTATCACAGCATTTCCTTTACATTCTATTTATAGGACACGTGCTCAACATATCTTCCTCTTTATTCATATTAAAGTTCTGGATACAATATTTTACGTGTCAAAGTCAAAATCACATCAGTTTACCCAAAAAAAATACAGTTATAAGGAATTTTTGAACATCCAATCCAACATCGGTTCAGACAGAAAACCTGAACTAAAAAGATCTCGTAAGAAACTCAGACACTCGGACAGGTATCATTTTATCATCATCGTTTTACCTTAGCAGTACTATAAAATTTATTTTTCGAAGACAAAACTATAATTCGGAAATATTTTCTCTACTCATTCATTTACTGCCTTTCTGAATATTATCTATACTATCTATACTAATATTATAAAGAGGTAAAGTTTGTGAGTTTGGATGTTCGGGGTAATCTCCGGTACTACTGATCCGATTTTGAAAATTTTTTCACCAATAGAAAGCTAAATTATCAGCGAGTAACTTGGGCTGTATTTCATTTTCAAAAAAAATTCTACCCATGCGAAGCCGGGGCGGGTCGCTATATAAAATATAGCTCCGAAAGCCAGTAAATAATGTCTCTGTACATATATATTTACTAGTTATCTGAATATTGCACAAAATACAATATTCAAATATTCAGAAAGTAAACGCATGTGTGGAGAATATTATTTCCAGACTATAGCTCTGTCGTCGACAAAATAGTTCATTTTACAATATGATTTTTTTAATTAGTATTCGTTTTATATCTTTAAAACTCCTTTCCGGTAATCGAGTCCCGAGGAACAGTTTTATAAAAACGAACGTAGTATACAAGCATCAGGTCAGTAATTAATGAACATTCTAAATAACAATACATTTAGACAAAACCTATTACATAACGCGGCTGCTTTTTTTTGCAACAACCTTGGCAAATAAAAGTTAACCGAAAGTTATTACTACGGCGACAATAACTGCTGAATTTAACACGAGGATAAAAACTATTAAAATATAAAAACGTTTGTTTAGAAAGAGCATTTGCCCCGCTTTTGAGACGGGAAATAAAAGAATATAATCAATTTCAGGTCATAATTAGTTAAAATTTGCAAATTAACCCAAGGCAATTTTTTCAAACGGTCTTCATTTCACAGAAAAATAAATTATATTATTACTGTTAAAGGGATGACACTCTACCATCTATTTCCATTTTGTTTCATCATAAAATAAAAGAAACTAATATGATATTCATCTACTTAAAAAAATGCGTTCATATTGTAGTATAATTTCTGTGAAGAGCAAAGCATTTTTTTAATTAGATATTATTTTTCTAAACGAGACTGGCAAATTGGATATTGCAGTGTTCTGATTATATTGCTATTCCTCAAACTATAATCACAGCTACGAATAAGCTAAAATCTGAAGAAAACGACAGGTGTCCAGTGGCTCACAATCAAAGTCATTTCAAGGTCAATTTCATGTCATTTTCATTTTCACGCCAGATCAGTTGACTTTAACACTGTATTTTCATTTCCATGCAAAGACGTATTGCTTTACCAACACATTAACAAAATCTCGTTTAACCCATATCCACTCATTTCTAAAACCGGCTGATATATCAAACAAAACAAACTCCCCTTGTTTTTAAACGAACAAACATATAAATATTCATTAGATTAATATCAAAAAGGTCCAAACAGAAATGGCGGAGGCGGACAATTAATTTTAAGTCCAAACTCTTTTATTAAATCATAAAATGTGCGCGCGACTGCTCACCCTGGTCTGGACTCGTGATATGTCAATTTCATAATTAAAATGCGTTTGACCGTAGTAAGGACCCCTGAGATTAAGAGAGCACAAATTGAAATTTGGTTGAACCTCCCTATCTCAAATATAAATTAAAATTATAGAAAGATGTCGAATACCATTTAAAAGGTCCACGTTTATATTTCTATAAAATCAAATTATATATTTATGTCTTTTGTTCCAAAAGTTTTGTTCAATTCCAAATATGAAACAGTATATTATCACAGTCTACGTTGCAGACAGAAACCATTAGAATCGTGATTTATTTCACAATAACATGCAGTAACAGCTTACAAAAAATATTATTAAATATATAAATAAATTATCGTAAAAGGGAAACAGCTTGATCCGGTAGTGTGAAGGTCATTATATCGACACGTTTGCCGGAACAGTCTTCATGCAACCAGTAAAAGAAAAAGTATGCTACTTTTTTTCTTAGTTTCTTAACAATAAGATCCATTTTCGTTGACAATGCTGTCCAGCGAACTACACAATCATTCAAATTGACCACAGGGCATGGACTTTTGGACATGATACAATGTAACGTAAGAAATGAATTCTGTACGCTAGTGATACAACTTCATGTTCAGGAAATATTCACCTGATTAATTTATATATTAAAAATAGCACGTTGTTATTTCTTCTTACTGTACAACCCACTGTTAAACACCGGCTGCATAACCTACACATCAGTTCTTAATATATTTCATATAACTAATAAATTGATTTAATGTCGATTATGACTCTAAAACCTAATAATTACTGATTCCTATAAGAATATTTAATAATTACTGGCACTCTTAAAGCATCACATTAGAGCAAAGCATCAAAACAGCGATTTAAATCAGCATATTCCTTATTTAAAATACTTTGACACTAACCGCCTGAGTAAAAAAATTTTATACACTTAATATATAAACAAAATAAAAATATTCGATCTTACTCTTAAAATTATAAATATAAGTATAGATACCGACTACATAATATCTTTATATAAATTATAGTACATAAATTCTATTAATAGGACCGTATATTTTAACAGTTTTAAATATACAGTGTATAAAATTTTACTAGTAAATGCGTAGGTAGCCAGCTACTCGAATACAGTGCAGTCATGCTTAAATCGGTGCAACCTTAAACTAGAGGTTTCCAATAAAACAGAAAAAAATTCTTACATTTTATTTTTCTAATTATAAATACATAAATACATAGGCACTATTTACAGCTTCATTTGCAACATTATTTTACAATACAACTTGTATTTCCAATACATAAAAAACCTTTTCATATTTATTTTCTCAATGCATTTTTACAACCGTTTCCAATTTACATTAGATAAGAATTCATGCAATATTTACCCATGCAATTTACTATAAAACTATTTAACAATTAATTTAAATAATCGACATGCAGTTCCATAAGCGTTAAACCAAAGGAGAAAAATTTTGTCTACTTTATAGGTCTGGGAACCGCACGTCGATTGATATGGATGAGTGGAACATTAGTACTAACTACAATTTGACTAGGGTTACTTCATCGGCCGTAGGATTTACCTTGAGAACCGGGCGGCACAAAACCATAACCAGAAGCGCCGACAACAACGCCGCTGGTCTGAGACGGGTCACCGGGAGGAGAAGGAGGAAATACTACTGGACCTGAATACAATAAGAAAATAATCATTGCTTTACAGTTCTCGTAGTTTTATTTTATATTTAATAAAATTTAATAAAAGTTTCTGAAAAAAAAATTTGTTTCAAAAGGAAATAATCATCAATACGGAAAAATTCTAATAACTCGTTAATAATCAATTACATTTAGAATCACTAAACATATCCTTCTTCCTAAATTTAATGGAACTTTTTGGTTAGTAAATGTCTATAGTTTTTTTTGAAACATTATACATTTAACAACATTCATATGGCAATATTTGTTTCATTAGACGCTGGATAACTGACCGAAACTGATCGTCGAAGTTGAGGATGCTTCGTTGAGAAGTGTAGAGAGTGTAGATCAACAAATTTGAAGCTTGAAACAGAAGATAACTAAAAAATATATACAAATCGATCACTTAAAATGGATTTCCTCATAGTAAACCTGAGTCGATACAGTATTTTTGTAATGTTCACAAATGAATATTGATTTGAATAAAGTGATCAAATTACATAATTTAACATTTTTAATGCCTTAAATGAAGTTAATCAGTGAAAAACCCATTAATTGGTTGTCAACCTGTAATACAAATCAATGCAGAACTGAGGGTGTTAGCATTGTAAATTATGCGTATAATTTGACGGATTACGATTTCATTTCACGACTGCAAAAGTAAAAGAAACACTGGTGTATTAGACAATCGCGTTGAAATCTAATTTCGATGCTTAACTAATAATTTTTATGTAACTGACATACATACGTAATGTGACTTAATTGACCAAAAAGCCATCTCATCAGATATCATTCAAAATGGATAATGCTACATTTACCTAAGTCGGCCACTACTAATCCTGTCTCACATTAACTGGGTTTAATATTGATTAATGGTGGTGTCACTCAACCTCATATGATAGAACTCTAATCTGATGATATTGCATATCGCACAAAAATACTTTTTCAATAGTATTATTTCTTGGATTCTAACAAAATTATGCGTTACTTTCTTATTATGTAAACGACAAGGTATTGAACCAGACTGATCTTCGACAAGATCGCCTTTCGGGTTTACTGTAGTCATAAAATGAACTATATGTATTCATGAGCAAACATACTTAATATCAATAGCTATGTGATAAACTAGCATTATTTGAGACTAATAAAATGTAAATTATTATAAGAAAAGAATATATGAATTATATTTTAATATACTAAAATACAATACCTAGGTACATGTAGCGTAAAAGCCAAAAAACATTTTGTACGTAGTAATAGTAATAATAATAAATAATAATGTCATGTTCCATTTGTGATAGATAAAGCACCAACGGGACTTTTTAGCGGGAACGGGAGAAGTGAGTTTGACATTTTGTTTAGATTTTTTATTTTTTATATTTTTGGGAGTTTTAAAGTACAAAAGTGATAGTATATTGCGTTTTATAGTTCTGTATAAGTGAAAAGAATGGAGTAGGTCTAAATAAACATTTGTAGCCGAAGTTCTCGCGCTCTTCCAAGAAGTCCTTTATAACTTCAGTAAAGCCTATTATCACTTTACTGGAGGAGTTTTACGATCAGAAAAAACTAATTTACTTGTGATTCTACTTATAATATGTGACATTGGCAAATGCGCTAAATTGTGCGCCATGCCATAAAGAAAAAAAAAAGCAACGAAATTGCAACCTGACGCCACGTCCAGTAACAATTGTTTTAAGTAAGCCTAAGTATTTGGCTTACATAAAACAAAGTAAAACTATGTAGTGACAGAGTTATTAACCCATACATATACTCGTATAGCTTTACAAGTTATTTAGTATCCCTACCCCTTATTCTTCATTTCGAACTCGTTTTTACATATTTCTTAGCAAAAAATTTCAAAATCTCATCTTTAAATTAAGCATTCTTGCCTCTAAAAAGACTACACGAAACCCCGACGTACAAATTAATACATTGAACGCGTCTGAAATAAATAAGACGTTACTGGGCAATGATAAGTAAACTATAATTGCACTGCTTTGCCATTCAAGGATATTTAAATGCCTCCGCAATGATACGGCTATTAAATAATTAAACTATTGCTGTTTCAAACAGATATATGAAATAATTAAAATTGTGTAACATAAGCGCATGTCTACATTAATCGATATATAAGGTGAAATTAATCAATTCGGTTAAATGTGTAACAATTGTTATTAAAATGTATGAAGTAATATCTCGAAGTGTTTCTTGTTACACATTTTGGCGTTAGCGCCTACTTTGCATCATAAGTAAGAAACACTTACGTATTAATATTCGTTTGTCTTATCAACTTATCAAGTTTAATTTCCTTACATTCAATTAACTAGATAGTCTAAAATTGCTTTTACCTTTTTATAAGCCGATATAAGCAATATTGCAAATGTACCAATTTATTAATCACAATTTACACAATTGTGAAATGCATGTGTGCAATATTGAAACAAAATGCGACACATTTCACCATTAATTTCTTAATAATAGGTACTAATTGTGTTCAACGAATTAAAGAAACTTTGTTTTCCATTACATAAATAAAGAGTAATATAAAGTACGCAACTTGATAACTGATGGAAAAATTAAATATACTTATTTTTCAGTATTCATTTCTTTGATAAAACAAAAGACATTAATTCTCCAAGATCTTTCTTATTTCGGCAGACGTCCTAAAAAATTCAATGTTTAACTTTAGTTAAAATTTGTTTAAATTGTATGAAATCGACATAATTCAATAATAAACCACGTAATTTTTCGACAGCTAAGATTAAATTCCATATATCCTCACATTTTCTAATAACGAAAGCAATAGTAGATAGTGACTTTCTCTAAATGAGCCGTTTAATATATTATGTATACTATTTAAAACACTAGTATTAATCTACATATCTGTCTACCCTATTAACAATATAATCGTAAAGATATTTATATATGCATTTAGGTACAAGAGTAATTAATTTTATAATTTTAGGTGAATTCATTATCACTCGAAATATCAAAATTTTGGATTCAATCAACTTCTAAGAGCAATATAATAATATATTATATTGCCATTTGAAATCAATTCCGAAGACATACTATATACTATTTCAAAGAGCATATTATGAGATTATCGAATTTACTAATAAACAATTAAAGACAATCTAAATAAAATTAAATTCGTTGAACCAAATTCATATTATTCAATTATTGGATATCATTTATCTTTAATCCAAAACGAAACAGAGCGAACACAGACACCGCTCTGCAATACATCATGTAACAACATCCACTTAAAACAATTAACTAGATTACGATTATGAAGATTAGGAGATTATTATCTAGCTTATTGTGAAATGATTGTTAGTAACATAATTGATATTGCATTACATGTCCATATAATGTCATAAGATCGTTTGAAATATTTATTATTCGTAATATAAAATTTTAAAAAATTTTGAAGTTAATTTTTGCTCTGAACATTTAACATTGAAATAACACACTAAAATCACTTGTTAACCTCGAATATATGTATGTACATACATTATTCATATTTTATGCTAACTCCATGCTGATCTGTGAGAGAAAGAAAGATTATAGAATGTATTGACTAGGTACTTTTCTCGTGCAGGTCGTAAAGGTCAACCCTGGGATTATTGACCACAAGAAAATTGTTTTCTCTATACCTACCCATATATATATATCCTCATGTTGCGTCCCTAACGGGATAGACGGTAAGGACGGAATGCCAAGCAAAGCGGTCTATATATAATACATACTTCTTTCGCCTCCGTAAACTTCATAATTCCCCTCACACACTTGTGCAGAGGTAAGAGAATGCTTGTGACATTTTCGACAGCTAACCACTCTGGCTATTTGATGTTCATAAGTCATGAACGGGCACCCCTTTCTAACTGTACTTAATCAGAGATTTATGCTTGAGTATCGTTCTAGACTAGAATATGAGCTTTAATCTTTCTTGGCTTCAGCTATCGCTCACTTTTGCTCTATTCTTATTCTTCGTCAATCTTTAATCATTCGTCCTTGCTACGTGTCCTAATCATCTAAGCTTTCCCTACAATGCTTATATACTCTATAGCACCTACACTATATTTATAACTACTTTATATTCTTTGGTTCTCAGTTTATGTACCTTAAGTAATATTTTCTATATCACATGCATAATGTAATAAAAGATAGTAGGTATTTGATATATATTATATATATTTGATATATATTATGACGACCTCCGTGGCGCAACGGTTTAGCGCGTCGGAAAGTAAAACGGGGGTTGCGGGTTCGATTCCCGTCCCGAGTCTGGGTGTTTATGTATAATATGTATATATTTACAAAAGAAAAGTATGTAAGTAGTATATCAGTTGTCTAGTACCCATAACACAAGCGCTATGCAGCTTACTTTGGGACTAGATGGCGCTGTGTGAAATGTCTGAGTATTATTATTATTATTATTATTATTATTATTATTATTATATATACATACATACATACACACATACATACATTCACGCCGTATCAAGTGCCAAGTGTCAAGCATTGCGGTCCTTACATACTTCTTTCATTTCATCAAATCTCATCAATATCTTATATATATAAGAGTTATATTTTCAGAAATAAAGCTCAGGTATCTGCAAAGTTCAAAAATAGTATTATTTAATCGAAAGTAAAGTTAATGTTTTATTTTGGCCGTATACAATTTATAAATTCAAGTTTTGTGACAAAAAGTAATGATCATAATCTTAAACTTCATTTTTTTGTTGAGTCCGCCAATTAACTTCTACTTTTTTATATAACCGTTTTTGTTGGGGTCAAGTTCATATCACAATATTGTTTCTATATTATTTTATTATTTATTTAATATTGTATAAGAAATGTAGCGTAGTATTTAAGTATTATTTGTAATTTCTTTCGACGAAAATATTATATGTATGTAGGTAGGTATATCTAACATTAATTACATAAATCATAATAAAGATCTCCTGAAAGTATATCTCAATGAAAACGTAATGAAAGTACAATCACTACAAACAGTGAAAATACATAACGATATCAAGTTTCAATATTTACGAGCGGTCTCCGTGATTAATTCAGATTGGGTTTGTTTTGGGGACGGCGGGGACGAAGTTGAACATTTGTGCAGATGTGCCTTTTTGCTCGGCCAAGCATGAATCTGTCATTACGCATTGTAGCCTGAAGTCGGGCTGTAACGACTTTTGACGTATTTTAACGTTTATATTCACTTAAGTCTGAATATAGAAGTTCTCGACCCATATATTTGTTACCGTGCTGGTCTCGAAAAATGAAAAAAAAAATGAACCGTCGCGGGACGCCTGGCAGATGTGAAACATCGAAACTCTTTTGTACAGCAAATATGCATGAAAGGATGTTTTATTAAAAGAAATATGCAATGATGCAATAGTCAAAAACAAAATATTCAGATTATTTTAAAGAAAAAAATTATTCTTTATTTAAAAAACACAGGCAACGTGTTCCGAAGTGAATAACAACACTGAATACGCTATAGGTACACGAGGTCAGTACAAGCACGTGGCGACGCGTCGCCACGTCGCCACGCTAACAGCCGGCCTGATCCGCCACATAAGATGTTGCACAGCAATAATTTGCAGCTACCTATCTTTTTTATCAGATTTTAAAGTTAAGCTAAGCGATAGAGCTATTTAAAAAAAGCTTGTAACAGACAATGGACAATATGTGGGCGTCCAAGCAAAAAGGGTCCAGTGGTCGGCATTTAGTTTCCGAGATATACGCAGTTTTGTAAAGTTGGGTGAAAAATGGCATTTCGCGATTTTAATTGATTATTAATTAATGCTCAATTATCTACAAGTATAGTAAATGACTATATGATCTTTCTAAGTAGAAACAAACAAGTAGAAGTGTGTTTTTTGTTTCAATCAAACTTTAAAAATGCTTTTTCTCAAAACAAGCTTTTTCAGTTTCAACTGTAAATGTCTGATAAAAAAAATATGTCCGTTTTTGAATATTTTTTTAATCCTTATTGTCAATTGACTATTCTAATTCCGAATCTAGTCTTAACTCAATAACTCGCTACTGGACCCTTTGTGTTTGGGCACCACACTTTTATCATCTGTAAACCCAAGTATTTATAGCTAGAAGAGGTGTTAGTTTTTTACGATTTGATGCTCTGCCTATCCTTAACGGATAACGATGTTAATGTAGTGAAATAACCAAAAAAAAATGTAATGCATATCCTACAGGAGAATATTATATATAAAAACATAAATACTGACAAATTGACAGTTAACTAGTTGTATTGTTATCTGTACAAATCAAAATGAATACATGAGAGCGGCTGGACCACTTTGGCAAATTGTTTGTTACATGCTCGTATTAGTCCGAGTAAGATTTTTATGGAAAGAAAAATTGGAAAAGTTGCCTGGAAAATTAGAAAATCGGAGAATAACCGAAAATGCTTTTATCTACAGGATTTTTGTAAGAACTCAAGACTAACTGACGAATAATAATATAATACCTACTGAACTACAACAACGCGTGGACACAACCAGTTTCAAATAATCGTTAAATATTATGTTAAACTTAAACTACGCCAATTTTCATTAAAATTCGTTCAGCAGTTTTTCTGAAGTTTCAATTCCGAAAGAGATATTTTTAATTCGTAGCTTTCCAATAGTGTCCTTCTTTTCTTTTATATATTGGCAACTCGTTTCATATTTATTAGAAACATTTCTGTCATTGTCATGTAAAAAAGGTGGTGCATCGCTATGTGAAATGTCTGTTCTCCTTTTACTAAGTCCCTAACACTCTCTAAAGTGATAGTAGGCTTTACTGGAATTAAAAAGGAGTTCTTGAGAAAACGCGAAAACTTCAGATGCACATATTTATTCAAAATTTTCCAATTCTCAGCACTTGCACAGAACTTTTACGCATAATGTACTATCACTTTTGTACCATAAAATTCACAAAAACGCAATAAATAGATAATTTTGTTCTCTCCAAATAGTCCTTCCAAATGTCTTCAAAAATATTTTGTTATTTTCAACACACAAGCTCCGCTATGATAGATTATTTTCATTTCAGTGAATGATTTTAATCAATGAATGAAGTGTACAATGTACATGAAACTTGCGTAACGTTCGATAAAGATCATGCTGTAATTGTTCTTTCTGTGTAACCTTCTGAGGTGTGCAGTCACAGTCGCTAAACTAAAGGGTAATTACTACATTTCATTGGCACGAAATGGAACCTTCAAATGTGCATTGATAGCGATTTCTCATGTTATATTAATGTAGGCTTTTAGCACTATCAAAAAAATGTTAAGGTCTCGTTGGAATATCGTCGTGTCTTTTTAATTTATGTCTGACCTATTTTATTCGTAAGGTATGTATAAATATGAAATTATAAAATAAATCAGTAAATTATAGCTATAAAACTTTTTGTATTGGAATAGTTTAAAAAAAATCTTAATTTTTATATAATTACCGATTTTTTTCTAATTATAAAATGATACTGAACAGTAAAATTATATTAGACTGAGTTTCTTGCCAATTCTTCGCAGTGCAGGTTTTAGTCGAATCTGTAATAGCTTTGATTGTCAATTATGCTTTTATACTTTGTAATAATAGAAAAATTTCGAATTCGTTTTTTGAAATAATAGCGCGTTTAATAGTAAAGTAGAAATAAATATTAATGAATCTACCTAAAAATACTAGTCATAAAAGTATTCATAGCACGTCTCTGCTATAAACACAGTGTGAGGTTATGAATACATTATATTATTTATTTATTCATTTAAAATTTCAACTTTTAATATATTAAGTGGAGTCACTACAATAACATTAGATTAAATTCCTATTTTAACTATACATAGTCACATTTATTAACAGTATTTTTATAACAGGAAGATGAAAAAAGTATTTAAAATTTTCAAACTTCATCATCACGTCATCACTTTATTAAATTTGCAATCATTCTCCAATCCCCAAAAAATCCCTAAGGAGCTAAATAATATATGTGTAATAAATAAAATAAATAACAGCTTTTTAACGACGACCTCCGTGACGCAACGATTTAACGCGTCGGAAAGTAAACGGGGGTTGCGGGTTCGATTCCCGTCCCGAGTCTGAGTGTTTATGTATCTGAGTGTTTATGTAACTGATATACTACTTGTATACTTTTCTTTTGTAAATATATACATATAATTGTATATATTTACAAAAGAAAAGTATATAAGTAGTATATCAGTTGTCTAGTACCCATAACACAAGCGCTGTGTTGCTTACTTTGGGACTAGATCGCGCTGTGTGAAATGTCCGAGTTTATTATTATTATATTATTACCGATGCTCAAAACCTTTAAAAGATTTTCTTATTTAATTACTGGTTTAAAATTTAAATTAACATCGAATTTAAATTATCGAATAAATGTAACAAATTTTTAGCCACTTTTTTAAAGGAATGGTTAAAAAGCCAAGAAGCTGAACGAACCCATTTAAGAAAAATTTTAAACAATTCATGAAAATTCGCAAAAAAAAATTTTCTTACGCTTTTGCTTCCAGTAGATGGTAACCCTAACGAAGCTAACTCTAGCAATCACTCATCGAGGTTGTCTATCTTATCAAAATTAGTTCGGAATATTCAATCAACTCCTCAAAGTAGATCATTTCACAATGTCTGACCATGGTTAGTCAGACCAGGCCACCGGACGGTGTAGATACGTATCTTTGCTAAATGTATACTTTATTACGAAAAGTGTAACGATTGCATCGCCAGTCAGCTGTCAAATGCGTTTGTCGTACTCAAAAGACAATAATTATAGTTGCATAACTAAGCATAATTATTTCCGTGGGTGCAGTGTAAACCATTACAGCTTTTTATGGAAAACATCCTTTTTAGTCAGACTTATCGAACTACTCCATCGCTAATGTTACCAGAAAGGAAGACATGGCAAAAGCGCAGACGCTTGTTGCCAGCCAATATTTTCAGGCATTAAAATTACCAAGCATTATTACCAGGACAAATAATGGACCTCTTAAATTGAGAGGAACACTCAAATGCTTTGTTTTGGCTAACGCAATTCGTATGATAGTCTATAAATTTATTACTATGTAACAGGCTATACTAGGTTTTTTACAAATCAAAAATGAGACTATTTCTTAAATATTGATAGAATAAGTTTAACATAAATAATAAAAGCAGTGTAAAGGACATAAGCATCCATTTATTATACATGTAAATAAATAAAACCGATAATTATTCCCAAGGATTTCAACATACATATTTAAAATAGATAAATCGATATAATCAATATCGATAACACTGTTACATGGACCATTAAAAATAATAAGATTTTCTAATTTACTTGCTAATTTTTTAAATTGAAATAAACACTTTATTTACATCATAGAATTGCATAGACAACAAATTCATTAGCCACTTGTAACAGAATAATTAAGAAACCAAGTGTCTAAAAGACATTACGTATCGTCACGTCATGTCCCTAACGAGGCAGGGCGGACGCAGTGCTCAAAATTTTTGTTTTATTACCCTATTTACCCTTATTTGTGATCGAACTCCTTATGTATCTTTTATTCCTTTAAACCTAATCATTCTTATTTCTCTCATCTCATAGTCAGTCAGTGAGTCAGAGTCTCATAACAGACTTTACTTTTAGTAAAATTTTGGAAGAACACAAAAACTTGACATCTAAACGTTAGGTTCGAATAGCCAAGTCTTCTACACTTGAATAGAAGTTAAATCACATTATACTATCAAAGAGTAATAGAAACTAATGCGTGTTTCGTTGATAAATAAAATAAAAATCCGAAAATTTGGTTTCTTTTTTGGCTTTATGTTAGTACTTTACATCTCTGTCCCACAAATCAATAATTGTAAGAATGACGATATTAATCGTCTGTGCATATTATGGACATACACGGGCAGTCAGATAGAGAAACAAACATGGGAAAATTCAAAGGTTCCGTTTTTGCTGTAGTTTTTTACGGACCCCTAAAAATATCAATATCTCACTCATCTATTGCACATACTAAATTGTTGCTGTGATTGACATTATTATGACTAAACATTATCTTAAAATGCTTTTATGCTTCAAGGGCTCGTACTAACCGGCATCATACTTACGACATTTATGATAAGTACCTTATCGACGCTACAAAGTGAAAACTCAGTAAATGCATTATGATATCTTGTGACAGCTGTTTACATAATATTGCTATTTCGAACACAAATAAAAACTTACATTAAAACTGGATAACATAAAAGTAGTCATTAAATACTAGTTGTACTTCAGATTTAAATATCTCATACATAACCACAGATAAACGTGAGCGCTTGCGAAATATACAAAAAATGGTTATTTCGGTTTACATTACAAATTATAATTAATTTAAAAAAATCCAACTGTCGTTTTGAAGAGTGTGTTTAGAATAATTTACACAGAAAATTTCGAGGCATAAATCTGACCCGTTAGTTCGAAAAATGAAAATCTGTGTTTTAAAAAAAGTTTTTGATATTTTTTTTGTTAAAATGGTTTACCAATCATGTAACGGAACTGGCAAAATGAAGTCAATGAAATAAAGAATCAGGTTACCGAATATCACTTTTGTACGTTTTGTTTTTCGTTTTGTCCTTAGGAAAATTGAAATCCCTATCATCAAAATTTCCAATGCGTCGTCTTTGAATATCAACATGACCATGACGTAGACCCGGTTAGTTAGTATTGTAAGATCTTGTTAATCCGCAAATTTTAGCACATTTTTTTTTAACTTTCATACGAAACTGAAAAAGGGGCAAGTTGAATAGTTTGAACTCAACTCACCAACCCCCAAATAGGAAATAGGGTTGAGTTGAGTTTTCAGTAGAAACTACTGAACCTACCTTTCTAAAAAATGTAACGAAAATCCGAAGTCCTATATAAATTTAAGTTTAAAAATGTACAGAATCGACATTATTAATTTTCTTAATTCGATTTTTCTAAATATGCATTATAGGATTATCGATTTGCATTGTCGTCAAAGAATTTAGAACACGGATGCTATAAATCTAGCATACGTCAATGTTGAGAAATTTAAAAAAACAGGACCTACTAATTATAATAAATGCTTCATAAATATGTAATAAAACATTGATGAGTCTTTATGGAAAACACGTTATATTGAAAGCGAATTTCTTACGTAATTGAATATTAACTCTGCTCGCCATTTTATTGAAATATGTAAATAATGAAATCCAATTATGGATCTAATATCATTCAATAGGGTTAATATTTGTATCAATTAAGAAAATTTTATTTACACATCGATGGCTTTTAGTTGACTGTTCTTAAAATTGGTATAATATTAAGTACACTGCATTTAAAAAATTCAAAATTTTGAATTATGTAAAAACTACTTGAAGTTTATTGGAAAATAGGAGTTATTAGGTTTTAAACTTCAGCTGTGAGGACAGAATGGAGATAAGCTAGAGAGAGACAGCGCTACAAAGCTGTAGCATACAAACTCGAAGTGTTATTGCAAGTGTCAAGTGATAGAGACGAAACTTATCCCCACTCCGTTCCCACTATTTAAATTGGAAAGCGAATAACTTTTATACTTTTCATTGTAATTCGAATATTTTTTGCAATTTTGTTCATAATTACTGAACCCACCTTTTAGTTAGAAAATAAACTTAAGTAATCTATTGTTTCATAGAGTGTTTATTTTTATTTAAAAACATTTCAATTTTTATTTTATCTGTTTATTTATTTTAAATTGCGAATTACGTTTTTGTAACCTAAAAATCGCTTTAGTATTGACAAGTTTCTATTCCTGCAGTCTTAGAACCTATCGCCATTGCGCGTGGCGACAGCAGGAGACCGCATGATTTAACGCTCATATGACTCATATGACGTAGTTATTTTTAAACCTTAAACTCAAATCTTGACTTCTAGTACTTTAGCGTGGTGATAGAACATTTGCTACACAAGGCGGGTCCCGGATTCACTTCTTGGTAAAGTAAATTTAGCAAACGATCTTTTCATAATTGCTTTGGAGTGTCAATATTATTAGGAGCAACCCCGGTTCGTTGTGTGATGCTTATAATGCAATTCTAGTGCTATTTCTAGTTTGCTGTCACGGTGTAATTGTCTGGAATATTTATTTCTTTATTATTATTATTATCAGAATAATATTTCCATAATTCTTGGACTGCATTCTCTTTGACTATCCTATATGTAATATATAATACTTCTGTGCGTATGTAATACTTCTGTGCGTATGTATTACTTCTGTGTACAGTCTCAATTAAATACGAAATTTATAGTCATTTATCACAATGCTGTGTATGAAATTAGTACCTGTATTCCCTCTGGGGTCTCGCGCTGCAGCTGCTGATAAGCTATTAAAGTTAGGAGACCCGAAGCTGGTACCCAAGTAACCATCAGAGAAGTCTAATCCGAAATGTTCAAACTGAGCGGTAGTCAGTACCACGCATGCGCAGACAACTAATGCCTGAAACAATGAAAAAAAAATTATAAACGACTTGTACGAATATTATTTACAGGAAATGTCTTTTTGTCTGTACAAAACTTGTCCTTTTGTTTTTCACCTGAGAGCTACTGAACACAGTGACCTCAAAATTTACACGAAGTGGTTGTAAGGAAACCGCATATAAGTGCTAGCCTTCTACAGTTTTCATAAAATCTAACGCCAGTTCGAAACGTTAATACAAAAACGAAATTGAGGTAAAAACATATTTGGTATCTATTATTGTGAATATCTCTAAAATTTCTGTGGATGTCGTTTATGTAAATAGAAGGCGACCACTGCTCCAAGGCTATCCTGACCCATAAATTGTCAATTGCGGTCTAACTAGGGTCCAACGAAGGAAACATTTGGATCATGGCGATCTTTTGAGTTATCTTCCTCAAACTAAATATAATTCTTTTATACTTATTTTAATCTAGTTTACACATTTTAGAATAAGTTGATTTTTAGTTGACATAATTTTTTATTGCTATTAATTATAATTTCATAGATAATTATAATAATACCGTACAAGTAACATTTTGAGCATTTTTAAATAAATGAAATAAAATACCATTATCATGTGTACATCTATCATGTGAATTCGATAAATATACGATTGGTACTGGTAGTCAAAACACTAGAAATTATCGAAATATTTAAAAAAAAAACAATATAAATGAAGAGGCGAATAAAGAGCGCTTATATTTATGAAATTACCGGATATTTCGGTAACTATTAATATTTACCCGTAATTATTAATACCAATCTAACACGAAGCACTTCTACAAGAATGTTGTCTCTGTGTTTGGTTTCTTGTAACTACTAAAATAAATCATCTTGGTATTACAAACGAACGCAGTTACAAATCCATCTTCACTGCTTAAAAACTTACAAGATTTTTTGATAATCACAAGAAGGGTGTGACAACCATGTCCTTAGAAACTAATGAAACCAAGCCGTGATGTTCCCAATTAACTTTTGGTATAATTATTATTTATTGTGAAGCACTACACCTTTGATTATTTGTAAATAATCAAGACACTACACTAATTACTGCACTATACACTATTTTGATAAATCTTACTAAAATCACTTTACCTGATCCACAACGCAGTGTTAGTTTACTTTATTGTACGGTAGTGAGGCCTGAATGTGGCCGAAATTAAATGAAAGTAAGATAAATGCAGTAGAAACGCGATCTCTTAGAAATATCTGTGTGTCTTAGATATGTAGTTTGACAGGGTTCCACGACAGTGTTATTGTAAAATTGAAGAAAGGAATCAAAGCATTGACGGTTCGGGCACATAGAAAAATTTTGACGAAAGAAAATATTGACGAAGAAAATCTACAGAGTCAAAGTGAGTAAGAGCAGAAGTCAAGGAAGACCAAGGCTGACTTAGGAAGATCAAATAGCCAGAGCGTTCGCTAACGGAAATGTCAAAAGCGCTCGCATACCTAGGCGAAAATGCGTGAGGATAATGATGAGATTTGAGGACGCGAAAGCAGTATGTAAGGATCGCGACGCTTGGCACTCCGTGGTCTCTGGCTACCCCATTAGCGATACAGCGTGAAGATATGTATGTATGCACCATTTATTTACAGTAGTATCATTGGCGAACGCGCTTAATTTTGCGCCATATTAAATAATAAGTATTCTTTAAAAAAAAATTAAAAAACAAAGATCGTAATCTCGCGTGTTCATAATCTTAGGTAACAATACATGTTTATTTAAGTGCGAACTATCAATCTCTGATGCACGAGTAGCTGTTGTACAAATCTCACAGCAGTAGGTCTTCCGCGACCTTACCCCAAATACCTACATATCGTCGACTTTCAAATACATTTTTTATGACGAATACGCGTGCACTCGTTGTATAATATAATTTATATTAAGTAAGCGTTGATAACATTCCTCAATCATACGCAATGGCTCTGAATTAATAACATATATATTCTTGTCTTCTGGAATTATTATCAACGAATATTTCCGAATTTGTCGGGAATTACATAGAAAATAGAAATTCCATGTATAATAGAGCTTTCAAATAATGGTTCGCTAAAAAAAATTTAAATAAATAAAATTTAATTTTAACATGTATTTTTATAAACATTATATCAAAAATTTAGCTTCATTATCTAAATTTCGATTTCAACCGGTATTTGATTCGACTATTAAATTTATGTTTAAATTATTTCGGAATAAACCAAAGGTAAAAAAAAAACTGTAAGTACAGAAAAGAACCGGCAAAGGCATTATATCTAGGACATATGGCGACGGCTGACCTCAAGGATAACATGGATATTGACAGAGAATGAAGGGCTTTATCGGCCCGAGCGAACATGATTGCACGTAAATTTGCAGTGTTCAGCTGAAGTGAAAATTACCCTATTTAGAACATATTGCACTTCCTTCTGCACGTGCAGTCTTTGCAAAGATTTCACGCAACGGGCTTACGGAACCCTTCGGAACAATAAAATAACGCGTTCCAGGTGTTGATGGGGCTGCCCCGCTTCTGTAGCGCGTCGGGGACGTTTGGAGCAGCACGCGTAGACTGCTTCTACGCTACCATGCGGATCACGAGCGCATCCTTGGTACGTAGGGTGCGGGCCAGCCCCAACAACATCTTGGGAATGATAGGGAGTAGAATAGACAGCCTCTACATCTCGTATTGTTGCGGACTGCATGTCCCAATGGCACGAATTATTAAATAAATAATGAATTATAATGGTAATATAATTATGAATTTGGTACTAACACTTAGTCTATAAGCTTACTAACACAAGTAAAGTCTCCGTTACTTGATTAGTATACGTAATAATAATCGTTATTATTATTTCCTAAAATTATATATTTATAATGGTAGATTTTTTTTATTTATCAAAAATTAGAAATCTCAAAAATAAATTTTTTTGCTAAAAATACATTAAAAATTCAAAATAATTAGCTAGAACACCAAATACTTTCGTTTCGGATTTAACGCTATCGAAACACAAACGTTTTCAACAATTAAGAGAAATGTAGGCAAATAGCATTGCTATTACTCAAACATGGCTCGAACATTAGCATAGATAAAACAAAACAATGAAGTTTTGCAACCCTCTATACAGTAGGAACACATACTGCGGAAACGCAAAACGTTATGTAACCAAACGAACGCAGGTGTGCATATATGGGGACTGGTTTGAGAACTGGTGTCTGAACTTGAGGGGTGACCTCCACGGAGGTTCGCCGGTGTGTGAACTTAGACACGTATGAATGCAGTCCAATATGCGATGACGTCATTCGCATATTCGCAGACGAGCGATTTTGAAGCGACTTCCGACAATGAACGACTATTTTATATGAACCGTTCCGTAATAGAAACAGACGACAAAAAGATGAACAAAAATTACATAATAAAAGATTAGTACTTTTTGAAAAATTAATACATACCAACTAGGACAATAATTTGACATTGTTACTAGCAAGTAGCAACACAATTGTTTTTAAATGGAAATCAAGTTAAAATACAAAAATGACAAGATTTCACAAGTAACTAAATGTATTAAACTATGAGAATAATAATTAATTCACTAGTATTAAACTATGAGAATAATTAATTTCTTAGACTTAACGAAAATAATTTTATTAAAAAAAATATTGAACAGATACATTATGTTTACAGAACATACTAATAATATTAATTATCATCATTGTTATCGCATCACTGAATTATATTTAGAAATAGAAGTTGAAAAAAACGAATAATGCCGTTTAAATTTCCAAACAGTATTTTTACTATTTTTATATCATGGTTCTTGTTACATCATAATACATTATTTTAGTGAAGTCTAAATATAATTAATATTTTCAAAACGAGTGTTGTCACGAAAAGTATGATGGTGTTTGAAACAGTATAAATTGATATCTTATGTAAGGTACCTTTAAATTACGTTTAAATTATGGTTTACGAAATATAGTTCAAAACCTACCCGGCAGTTCGTATCTAGTTCATTCAAACGCCCGTCTACATTATTTCACTACGCAATCATTTTCGCCATTCGCTATGTATATTAGGATATGATACAAAAACGCCCATATTTCACCTAAGTTTGTAAACACTAAACAATTCAATTAAATTGGTTACACTTTTGCATTCATTATTGTATCGTTACGTTATGTCTGAGTAAATTTCTAGCGAAACAAAGAATCGATGAAGAATGCAGTCATGTCAGTCGCGTTTGAAGATACCAAACTAATAAAAGCTTTTCAAACATCCACATTTGATATATTGTATGGATAACAAAAAAATTCAAACAGGAAAATAAAAATTATTTTAAAGTTGAATACCTATAAAAAATCAGTTCGGTACTTTGTATCAACAATTTTGTATACCATACGTTGTTAATGCACCACGTAAATAAAATATACATAATATATCGAACCCTTACAACTAAATTTCAAAGACAAAATTTAATAATAATATTTTAAATTTAAGATATTATAATTATAATTGTGAACTATCTAAAATTATTATTATTATTCTTATTTTTTAATAAGAAATTGTACTTGTCTTACACCTTTACAGTATGAAAATGTTTATAAATTTGTAAATTTGTACGATTAAATTGTAACTTCTTAGTAATACTTTAATAAATATTCCTTTACCGTGTATCATAAAACATAACTTGAAGTCGCCTCCACACTTATCATGTTACGATACTCAAACCAGTGGTACTACTTTGATATTTTAAAACTCATAGATTCTAATATATAAGGATATAACAATACAATTCGATAATTTTTGATTACCAAGGGTAGTTTCTAGCTAGAACCCTTATAAAGCGTATAGTATTACTCCGGCACCAAAAAGTAACCAATGTGACTGATTCAAAGACAATTTAGGAAAGTTTGTTGGTCTTGGGAAAGCACGAAATACCACACCAACCCATTAACAACATAAAGAAAAAAATTTGATTAAAGCCGAAATAAATTGAGATTGATTGTAAGGTTTTTCATACATTAAAACAATAAATCATGTAAAAATTCTGTCATATTTGTTATATTTATATGCTGACTGTAATCGCCCTAAGTTTAAAAGCAGTCTAGGAAGTTTAGTAAGTTGTATTGATGAAACAGTGCTTGCGATAAAACCAAACTATACCTAGTTTTATATTCGTCGGTTGCTAGCACGCCTACAATATGAAATACATTACATACAAAATAATTTACATTCAAAGCGTTTTGCGTAAAGCAACATTATGAACAAATTGTTGTTTTGTTTTGAATAATTATAAGATTGTGAAAAACTCTGACAATAAATATAGTATTTATATTGTCATTTACACAACATGTCTCATACAGATAAATTCCACATATAAATGTCAAAAAATCACAATAGAGACGGTTTATAAAACATATTCGTGTACATATGGTAACGTATTTCTTTTTAGAAAAAACGTTAACAATTTAAATTATAAAATATCATAACGATACTTTCCTAACAAAACAGACAAAAAAGAAGATGCGCTCAATATTGCAAATTGAACTTTTCCTTTAAAGCCTCTTACATAATTCCACTCTTATTATATTTATTTTACTATCAGATATTCTTCAATCATTCTCTCTTTGTACAGAAACAATCTAAAAATTCCTTCCTCTATCTTACAAACTACTATAATACAGTCTAGTCATTATAACACATTTATTTGTCATCCAGAAAAACAGCCTTCACTTCCCTGAACGGTAGGTACACAAAATCTGTGACTCAGCGAATTCGCTTATTGGAAAGTCAACAATCGCTTAATATTATCTCAGAGTATATGATATGAGGCTATATCTTAGAAGGATAAGGATATACTTTACAATTGAATATATCAATATACCATTTCATGGTTACATTTCAAATCGTCATCGCTAGTGCATCCTTATGATCTCGTAATTGATAACATTCTTTACATAAATATGTATGTCCAATATAGAGCACTCAACCTATAGAGTGGCAATGTCATTTATTTTGTATGAAAACAATTTACGTCTAAACACTGTTGCACTGACGGTGTTTCATATTTTAATTTTTTGCTGTTTTTGCCACACCACCTAATAGAACAATTAGCCATTACGTAATTATTTAAATATCTGACGGAATATACAGAGATGTACGCACAGGTCCAGTATTGGTTATGTACTGCTTAATGCGAGCGAGAGTTGACATTTGCTATTGTAAATAAACTGTGCAGTGGTGAATAAGATGGTCCGATATTTCATCTCTATAGGTTGAGTGCTCCATGATGTACAATGACAACATTTGAATATGCGCATTTTAGTTATAAAATTACCATAGACGTACTACTCTTTATTCCTTTACACACACACACACACACACACACACGTACACCTATGTTATAAAATTACTCACTGATTCTAATGATTAATTTCCCTGTTCTTTATTTGTGATCGAAGAGTTCTCTTGAATAATTAATTATTCCGACAACGAAATTAGCAAATGCTTAGATAGATTTCATTTTTTAGTATTGAATGGCTACTTCAGAGAACTAGACGAAATAGAAAAATGATTAGGTGTAAAAGGAACACGTAAATTTGGTTTGAGTGACTATAAACAATTGAAAATAAATAAAGGTCCTTGATACAATGTAAAATAAAACAAAGCTAACGTAATTGCTATAAAAACATCGTATTGTTTCATAATTACGTTCTAAATCTACGTTGTTAATCTGTAGGCAACCCACATCCTTGCAAGGACTATTGCATCAAAGCACGCATACCTGCTTCTTGAACGACACTGCCAGTACAATTTAACGTTCTCTAACATTAAGTTACATTGTATCTAAGCAGCCTTTCATGGTACTCCTCTGGAAAAACACATTCGATGCAAATGCTTTGTAACTTTGAAGGCATTACATAGCCTTTTCTGTAGTTATCACACAGTGATGTTGGAGACGCTTATCTGTAAATTGGAATTATGCAAAATGTATGTATCTGCCTTTAAATACACTATATGACGTGTCCTCTGTAACTGATTGAGGTATGATACCTTATAAACTGATAAGTCTGACTATGAACACGACATGAGAACTAAATATTCTTTTATGCCAAATATTTATAATAAATATTGGTTAACGGGTTTATGATCCTTCGATTACAGGTTCTAATTGTCAATTAGCGGTTGCAGGCTCCCCTGCAATCATGCTGGGTCAAAAACTTTTTTGTCCTTTTTTTTAATATTTTTGTATAAGATTTATTCTTTTCGGGCGAATAAACTTTATTATTATTATAATTAACGAAGAAAAAATTTTATAAAAAGAAATTAAACCGCCTTCAAAAAAACACTGAAAAGTATAAAATAACTATCCTTTACTAATCAAAACTCAAGTGCAATTTAAATAACTTTATAAATACGATACACATACCTATATAATTAAATTTGACAGTTACTGAAGTCGGTGTCAAGCCCACCAAAGTAATAGACTTTCTGTTGTTACACATTGATTTGGCACCGACTTCAATAACAGTCAAATTTAATTATATAGGTGTGTGTGTTTGATACTTTTCAGTGTTTTTTGAAGGCGGTTTAATTTTTTTTTATAAATTTTTGTATTTCTCCCTTTCGAGTGATCTTGACCTAAATAAATATCTAGGGCAGGTCTGCAATTAACTTCATTCTAATTCCGGAGCGCAACGATATACAAGAGAATCATCAGTACAAATAAAAGTTATAACCAGGTCGTGTTATCTAGTGTATCTCGTTATCTAGTGTAACATCGGTGAAATTTAAATGGGACCACCTCTAAAGTATTACCTACCAAACGTAAAAAGAATTTTCGAAATCGGTTCATAAATGATGGAGTTATGAGGTAACAAACATACAAAAAAAAACAGACGAATTGAGAACTTCCTTTTTTTTGAAGTCGGTTGAAAATCTACAGAGTAAAAGCGAGTGGTAAAAGAAGCCAAGGAAGACCAAGCCTGACTTACCAAGATCAAATAGCCAGAGTGTTAGCTGATGGAAATGTGAAAAGCTCTCGCACACATGGGCAAAAATGTGTGAGGAGGGCGATGAGATTTGAAGAATCGAAAAAGTACGTAAAAATCGCGAAGCTTGGCGCTCCGTTCTCTCTGACTACCCCGTCAGGTATACAGCGTGAAAATATGTATATATGTTTGTATTATTATCTATGGAACCTATGAATAAAATAAAAATAATTAAAACTATATGTGTATAATGATAAGATTGTGATGCATATTAAAAATATATTAGCTTGTAACTATTAGTTTTTTAATTTGGAACACTGTTCTCCGAATATAGAAATTGGCGCACTATTAGGATTACCTCTTTCAATAACGATAAAAAGGTTCTGGTCTGAAAAATTTCAATAATATTCTTATGTATTATACAGACTTTTAGGTCACGAATTTTTTTAAATTTCGTATTAAATGCAAACACGCATAAAAATAAAATATGCCATAAATTTTATGTGTTTGTAAAAAGCAAATAAATGTTCGTGTAACCCGCAATAAAAGTATCAGATGTAAGCAAAAATTTGTAAAGGTAAAATTGTATTGTTTTTTTATCCTATGAATACGTATATACATACATATCCTCACGCTGTAACCCTGATCGTGTAGTGAGAGAAATTTGAGCGCCCGGGCATCGCGGTCCTTGTATTCTTTCTCGCTTGCTCAAATCTCATTCTCCTCAGACTTTCGGCAAATTATGCGAGTGCAACTCACACCTGACTATTTGAACTTCATATTTCATTAATTTTTATTAATAATAATACTTTATTTAATTAACTCGTGTTATACGCATACTAGCTGCTTATGATCGCTCACAAATCATGTGCATGCATGCCACAGTGAAACCAAATCAAGTGTGAACGCGTCGTTACGACATACTGACGCAATTGTCCAGCCATTGTTCACAGATCTTGTGACCATTGAGGTTGCACACAACATGAACATAATAACACGCATAATTTTTACATAGATCACCCTATAAAAAAACGAGAAAAAGTCAAAAGTTTGATGTAGCAGTCCTTGTATCCATTACATTAATATCAAAAATGAGTTCGATGTTAATATACATCTGTTATCATTTTCAACAACTACAAAAAGACACAATTGGACGAAAACATAATTTCGAAAATTAACCCAAAAATTCTTCGAATTTAACGTTCAAATATAATATTTTTGATTAACCAAATAATTTATAAGTAATACGAAAACTATTTTTAACAAGATATTCACTTCCGTGCAATAACTAACAAGTAATTACATTTGCTGAAACGAATTTGAATATGCATGAAAAAATCTATTTATTTATTTTTTCGTTTGGAAATTAATTATAACCGGTTTTTGTTAACAAACCGTTTTTTCCATCTTTATTTAAGACAAAACTAATAAAAACTAATAATTAAGTCTAAGTAATTAATCTTTATTTTACAAAGTTTTTCACAGCGAAAATATTGATAATAATATATATGTAATAATAAATAATGAAAATATACTCGTACATTAATTATTTTAAATTCTCGACGCTAAAACAGTTGAAATCTTTGAGTACCAACCATCTAATTTATACTTATAAAATTATTTACAAATACCGTTCACAAATTAATGACTTTAAGAATATTACCATCACTTTAGGGCAAAACGTTAATGACTACATTAAAGTACCAAATATGCCCTAGATTTCACAAAAGCTAAATAACAGGATACCATGAAAGTTAAACATCTTGCAATCCTAGCCACTGATCCGGATCTGAGAGCATAAATAATAGGCCATTCAATGTAACATCTTAAGCTCATATTTTAACTTAAAATTTATTACACAGTATACTATAAATACAATCATTATTCAAGATTCAATTACCTTGATTGTGGACTACCTTCGTTTGTCCATTTAAAATTTTAATTCAACTATTTCTCTTTTCATCGACATTTATCAAAACGCTATGGGTAATGGTTAATGCTAAAGTTATAATAACGAAGGGCCAAAGTATCAACCTTGACCGACAATATCATTTTATAACCTAAACATGTCGTTATTCATATACGTAAGAAACTAATTTTTCTGAGAATGCGACCATGCTGTGTTTCGGATTCAAACACTAAAAGAAATAGACTTTTATATTTAACTAGCTATTGCCCACGACTTCGCCTACCACGACTTCGTGGAAAACGGGATAATATACAGCCTATTGTAAGATCAATTCTAAATAATGGTGAAGGAATTTTTGAAATCGTATGAGTAATTTCGGAGATTATCTTCCACATCCAACCTTAGAAACTTGCAAACTTTACCTCTTTATAATATTAGTTTAGAGTTTAATGTTTGTATCTGAATTTATCATTGACTCTTCATCTACTAAGTTTCATTATTTGAAGTTAATTGTTTAAATAACCTTGTTGCATGTTGGATATATGCGTACGTTAAGAGACTAATCTTTTAGTTTTATAATAGTCCTACAATATATAGATAATTTTGCTTAGAAACCAATATATGGTATATCCAAGAACTTTGGATCAAACGAAAAAAATTTAAAAGAAATTTATTATCAAATAATTAACTTTTCAATAATTTAAATAAACATCGCCTAGTATCTGAAAAAATCCATACAGCAGTTCAATAAACAGGTTTGAACTTTAATTAAATGTTATCAAAAATTCTGATATCGATAACGATAAAAAAAGGAATGTATTAAAAAAACTAGCACAACAAAACATTACAACTGGTAAAACAGATGATATCAAGACATTCAAAGCAAATGTAACTCAAACAATAATTTGCTTATCATCCAATCTTTAGAATCCGAGGTGAAACTAAATAGATGGCTTGAGTTTTGTCGACTACCGAAGGTCACTCCAAGTACAGGCCAAGTACAGAACTAGTATAAAGATTTAGTTTACACACAAACGTAATGTTACTTACATTTGCATTGCGCCGCGCCTACCTTAATTGCTAACTGTTCGGTTTTATCGAGAGCGCTATTGATAAAGCAATTTCTTGTTCTAAAATCGCATACAATAAATATAACCATAATAACCAAAGAGGTAATGCTGCCAGTCTGCTGGGCACCCTAAGCACTGACAGCTTTCTAAGCGGCAACTTTGAGGAAGTCTATTGTTTACAATAATGTGTAGTTTTATGTTCGCAAATATTAACGGTAAGATATGTATGTACTCACTTGATGAATTGTAATAACCAGAATAGCTTAATCGAAGCAACTTATTTAAAGATTATCTTTATCTTTTATCGAAACATTTTTAAGAGCTCCTAAAACGTACGCTTTATGTTACTAATATAAAACATTTCAAAAGTTATTTTTGGTTCAAAAACTCGTATCAATGTTGATAACATAATGATATTATAGGAATCCTTTGTGTTATAAGTACAAAAAATCTCGAAGAAATTATTATTTTTTTTGTTAATGAAGGTCTTTTAAGTTTGAAAACTGTTATTATTATGTATGTATATTATTATTAATATTACCATTATTATTTGCATCAACTGTTTCTTGTGTGTAATGTATAATATTATGAAACAATGCTAGTAAACGCCTGCCTTACTTTCAATAATATCAGTCTTGTAAGCGATGAATCACAATAAGATCACTGAGTTTATTCACACATTTTATCAATGGAAAAGCCATTTTGCCTTTGTTCCGCATTCCTTGTCCAATGTCCAGTAACGAAATAATCACGGGCTTTATCTAGATGGCGGATTTAGCCAACGCATCCGGATTTAACTAGTTTACATTCAAGGAAATAAGAAAGTAAAATAGGCGCCAGGATTTACAGCTGTAATATCTTGTAACCACTACTACTTATGAATGAGAGTTGCATATCGCGATGTTACACTTCTCCGAAATAAACGAATGAATTTGTTTATGGTAATAACCTGTTACTTATGTGTATACCAGTGGAAAGACGAAAATGTCACAAATAGAAATCAAAAGTGTCTTTTTAGTGAAAATACCTACCTATATAACAATTTTGGGTCGTAAGTTGTTGGTACTCATTTTTCTTACCAAAATTTGAAATTGTTTCTAAAGAAAAAATAAGTAATATCGAGTTTCAATAGCTGACTAATCAACATATTAATATTAGTAGAAAATACTGCCTAACAATTGTTATCAGCGAAAACCTATAATTGGCTTTCAAACACCTGTAATATTTATCTATATCGTATTATAGCTGTTGGTTTTCCATTAAATAAAAAAAATAAATAAAATAAAAATAAACAATACTATTCAATTGTTAAAATGATTTGGTAAGTAAGTGCTATAGGCCTTGCAATACCTGTATTATTTCTCTGATATTTCAGTTATACAGCTATTAACTTATTTTTGCATTACCTAATTCACATGCACCAGCAGGCTGCAATAAAAATGATTTGACAATTTTCTTGTTGACCTAATTGTATTTCATGCCAAAAAAAGACAATTTATTGGTATTTCTGAGTCAGTAGCATTGTTGTCTGCGAGGTAAATAACTTTTTGTAATAACCAAAACTTCTCGAGAAATGCAAAATAATTCTAACCTCATCTGCATCTTAAAATCAATTAAGCAATGTCGTAATTAATTTCCATTTGCGATAACCTTTCGAATTTTTGCATTCCTCAATACCACAACAATGTCAATATAACGATAGCAGATAAATTAGGAGCATTAAATAATGTCTCAAATATTTGCATCACAACCTTAACATACAAAAAATTGCAAAATATTGATGATCCTTCGAGCCAGATTCTTGACATATAATAATAATTTATTTCTGATAAAATCTGATCTATTGCCGTTTCATGAATTACAATTTTTACAATTATTACTAAACTTTTTAAAAAATGTGCTAAATGATTTAATGAATTTTTATTATTTCATTTTTCAAAATATCCCAGGCTTATTATCGAAATAAATACTTTATTTGAATTAAATTTCAACAATGAATTAAACATTATCACCCATCCATCTCCCATCTATTACAGCTTAAACATATTTCATCATTCTTCGAAACAAAATAGCAGTGAATTTAAATTATAACGTTCTCTAAATTAAAGTTAGTGGCGTCACTCATGAGCGAACCGCAAGTCCTAGATTCATTTCGGCTATTTAGTCATGCATCGGAAAGGAAATCGTCTGCAATTTCGATGCACAACATAGAATTTTGGTTTCACATTAATTTTGCGATGTTAAGCAACTATTGGTCTATTGGTCATTGTACTCTGTAATAGTATATTATAAAAAACTTACTAACCGTTCAAGAATCTAGCGTCTACTTGCAAATGTAATTTATTGTTGAAACGTACCTAGTTAGCAATAAATAGTAAGAATTTTTTTACATGCCTCTCTATTTCTAAAAAATATAACAGTTAATCTGTTCACTAAATTTTAATAGAGAGTTAAGAAGGAGTTGATTGAGAGTTGATAGACAGTTGATAGAGAGCTGATAGAGAGCAAATACAGAGTCGATAGAGAGTTTATAGAGAGTCGATAGAGAGTCGATAGAGAGTCGACAGAGAGATGATAGAGAGTTAATAGAGAGTTGATGAAGATTTGATAGAGAGTTGACAGAGAGTTGATGTAGATAGAGAGTTCATAGAGGGTTGATAGAGAGGTAATAGAAAGTTGAGAGAGTTATATAGAGAATAATAGGTACGTCTGATGTAACTTATTTCAGTATTTTTACGTATTTTCAAATCTTAATAGTGTAATAAATAAATAACTACATAAAAAGTGATGATATCTAAATCTACGTATCTAATTTATGATTTAATGTACTGATTAAATATGAACATTCAACTTATGTAACTCTGTTTATAAACATAACATAACATTAAACTCTGAGAATACGTTATGTGAAGTATTTTCGAAAAATAATGAACTGCTAATAAAAATGGCCGTTAGATAATATTTTAATGCATAATTAAGGGTTACGTTTAAGTCATGACGTGTTTCCATTTTGCGCGAAATATTGGTGAATACTGAGTTACCACTTCGATATTTATAACAAACTTTTTAGCTGTATATCATAATAACTTAAATAAATTAGAATATGTGCGTTTAAAAGGATAATAAATACGTATATTTCGATTATGACCAGGAATAATAAATAGATCAGAAAACGTAATAGTATGTCATACTATTTTTATTACACCTTTTTTTTGTTTCGCAGGAGAAACTTGCACACAAGTACCCTGCCCTCGGGGGGTTATGCGGGGCTTTTACCCACCATTACTTCTGCGGTGGTCATCCTGGGCGCGCTGTCGAGGGGATCTGAGATGTACGGCGGGGCTATTACCTTAAAATTTGCAGACAGCGATAGCCACGTAATCGGCGCGACCGGTAACTAATTGTTGTAATAAAAAATTGACATAATGTGTGACGATTGCGTATCTATTACGCCATAACCATAAAATGCACTTTTCACGGTAGACATAGCGCCATTATACACATTACATTATACAAATTCTCGTTTTGATAGCAGATTTCGCGCGATATTTGGCTGTCGCATGCCGGTTGCAAGTTAGGTGATAATCTTGCCGAACGCACCGGAGCTTTTCTCGCGTCATGCCGATGCACTTCTCGGGGAGGGGCAGTTACAGAAGCCCCCAGCACCCACACAATGCCACGTCAGCGTGGACCACAAACGCCGTTGTCCCCCAAGGGGTCGTTTGTATGGACGAACGGCGGGGTTATTAACTAAAATTTTGCAGAGTGACAGCTACGCGATCACTGCGCGACCGGTGACTAATTGTAATAAAAAATTGGTATCACGTATGACGATTGCGTATCATTATTCTGACCGTAAAATTCACTTTTCGCGGTAGATTTAGCGCCACTATATAAATTACATTACACAAAATCTCATTTTGACAGCAGATATCGCGCGATACTTGGCTACCGCTTGCTTACTGCAAGTTACGTTATAAGCATTCCGAGCCCCCACTCCTATTGGGCGCGATACCGTAGGATTGTTTAGTCGCCTCTACGTTGGTCTACATAGGACTTAAAGCAAAACTTAGGAAAGATATATGGATTTATTATTACGAGCATAATAAATTACAGGAATAGACGATAGACTAATATCCTGTCACTATGTGGTTTCGCTTTGCCGTTATCCCAAATATTTAATACCAGTTTATAACTCCAGGTAGCCTGACCCGTAAGTGAGGCAAATAAAATCAAATAAAATGTAGATGTGTGAGTGCTGTTTTGGGGCCGATCAGCTTATCTGATAATAAATATTTTGTTTATGTACAGATGAGTCAGTTTATCTAAATTATTTATAAAGTCTATGATTATGATGTGAATTTTGTTGTACATGCTCTGTCCAGCCTAAGAAACGGCGCGACGTTATGTAATATCACACAACTCATATCGCAAAAGTCACTTCGTCTTTCTAGTGTGTGTCGTGTGTGCGCATAGAATTTTAAACAAATACACTGGAGCTTAAACGAGTGGATATGAATGGACGGTACACGTCACTGCGGGAAGCTCGCACGAGGTTGCGTTCATGCATTACATTAACATACTCGCATATGTACTCGTGTGTCTGCGCGTGCGCCGCCGGGCTGACCGGTCCAATACTTCCGTCTTCCGACTTACTCGACAACGTAACGTTACTTATTTATATTTTTCACTCGTTATTTATTTTCGATTTCGTTCTAAGATAATTAAATTCTTATAATATAACAATTTAATTAATTAATTTAAAAATCGAAAACGAAACTAAGATATTATATGTAATATTTAACTATCACTATCCTTTACATTTAAATCTAGACTGTATAATAATATTATTATAATATAATAATATTAAAAGACTATATAATAATAATATTATAATATAATAATATTAAAAAATAGTAACAGTTAAATATTATGTACATTACATCTTAGTTAAAGTACTGAATTAAATTAATACATTTTTATAAATTTACATCGACTTCGTTATTATTATAAAAAAACATTTCAACAATGATGAGAAAAAAGGTTGTAATCTTAAAGCAACCATTATATAAAAATTTTAAAATTAACTTCGGACGAGAATGTGTTTCCATTCTATCGGACATTGAATTTTAGATTTAATAGCATTATTAAAAGTCGTTTTTCGATTTAAAATATGAACTATTATAATCAGACAAATCAATCTTTAAGTAAACAAAATATAAATGGTAATATAAGTTAATGTAGTAAAAAAATTATCCAATTATAAAATATCAGATTTTTAATTACTGAAATAGATATGAGTAAGTACTGTATTGATCTACATTATCAATTCGTTTTTAATCTAAATTTGTCTAATAGTTGTCGTGTAGAAATGTAGAAGAAATTATATTAATATTTTTTCTTGTGCCTTTTCATCTTTTTATGTATTATAATGTATGTAGTTCATTGTACCAAGTAGCGAAAATACAGAAAATAGAACAGTAATAATATTGTTCAAAAGTAATTTTTCCAGGCGATCTTCATATTATTCTTTTAAAAAGATTTGTGTAGTATAGAAATGATGTCGACAAATACCTTCTACACCTAATAATTATCCTACAGCCACATAAAAAACTATCTGTAGATACATGTTTTAATGTCACCAAAATATCAACATCAGTATTACACAGAACATGGAATATCAGAAACAAGGTTGACAATTATGTAAATACTAAAGAATAGCAAGGTCTCTATTGACATTACGACGATAAGACAAGTGCATATTTGAATTCGCCTTGACTCGTAAACTGAGGCCGAGAAATACCGCTAAAAGGAAGTGTGGACATCATAAAACGGACAATTTGACTATTCACAATTATCCGAGTGTCGTCGTAACGAAGGTCGGCCTGTGTACTACACGCTACTGTATTAATTGTATCTCAACATAAAATTCAGGTTAAGAATCAAATCGTTAAACAGGAGCACCGACAACCTCAACTGCCAACTTCTATTAATTCAAAATGAATATCAATTTAACATTCTCAATTTCAAGCAAATATATCTTTGCGGTATTTTTGAAACGCCGGAAGGAATGATCTATTATATCTATTCCTAGGCCGGAAGTTATGGAATGAGGCTTAGTTTCAATTTAAAAAACGAATTTTTCTAAATATTGTGAAGTCTGTTGGTCAGCGTTGAATAATTAACTTCAAGACAATTACATCGATTATGTGATCCCAAACTAAATATTATGTTTTTCGTAAGGGTTATGCACAACGAACTGCGGAAGCACGATTCTTAAAATACGCATCTTATAATCTATAGACTCGAAACTATTTAGCAAGGTACCTAAATTGATCAGACTAACCGCACCAATAGTCCAGTAAATGTCTCTGATTCTTTTTACCCATTGAGCACTTAGATACTAGATGTTTTTACCCAACTGCCTTAGAATAAGGTTAACGCTTTTCGAGCGTAGGTACATATGTATGTCAGCCTTTAGCGCAAATTGTTACCTAAACGATTCGATGGATTTTAATAAGAGGTATTGTTAAATTAATCTTAATTATGGGAATTTTAGAGACTCATAATTAAATTTTTTTAACTGGAATAAAATATATATTTGCAAATAACGTTACGCCATTTGCCCTTGGGGGTACAGAGAACATCGACATATAATAAAACTACGTATTTACACCACATTTCACAGTAACTATTTGGCTTACATAATACATGGCGACGCACAACCACATACTGCCAAGTTATTAGTTCATTGTCCATAGTAGTTCCTTATGATAAGGTCTCTGCTTTACCTGACTTATGTGATCTATATGGGAAGATAGTAAACGACATATTCTGTATATTTCTTGCTCTCCCAGACCAGGGTGAAAGACTTTTTTTTTCTCTATTTTCTTTTCCTTCCAAATTGTATATTCATACATACATAAATATCTTCACGCTGTATCCCTAACGGGGTAGTCAGAGAGGACAGAGTGCCAAGCGTCGCAGTTCTTACATACTTACATATTCATAATTATGTTTAATATTGTATAATTAATCTTCTAATAATGACATCAGTTTTTAAGAGAACGTTGTGAATGTATGTTAAATTAAATTTGCATTTAATTAACGTTAGTTCACAGGCAATCAACAGGTCTGTTTTAAATTGTAATTTTCCTAATTTTTATTCGATTTTGACATTGTTGTTTCCTATGACTTTCAAAAATAAAAGATGCAGCAATCAAATTATGCACAGACATCTGTAAATAGCATTACCAATTCTATTTAAGTGTTTATTTATAGAGTTGATTATGTTGATACGATATAAAAACCGCTTAAAAAGTGATGTACGGCCCGATTTCGCTTTCTACAAGGTATTAATATAGTCCGCTTTGTGCAATGCACTTTCTGTGTTACATAATTCTTACAACACTGCTCTTAATATCTGGCGAGAATCCCATCATCTTAGAACCATTATTTCGTCCACATGTCGACTCCACAATATGGCAAATAATATGGCAAGGTTGGATAAAACTGACCGAGTTTCTTGTCGATTCTTCTCAGTGCGCAGGTTTTCTTTTTCCACAATATGGCACGTAATATGGCTAGGTTGAACAAAACTGACTGAGTTTCTTCTCAGTGCGCAGGTTTGTTTTTCTAACCGAAGGTAGATACGTCGTTCAAAAACAACTTGCAATTGGGTTAACTTGAATACATTGATTTGGCTTTGACTTTGAAAAGTACTGTGGTAAAAGTGATGAAAACAATACTTGGGTGATTCGGGTATGTAGGAAAAGCGTGTGACAAACGACTGACTAAGAAAATTTAGAAAATGGGAGTGGCAGCAGAAGTTAAGGAAGACCGAAGGCTGACTCCTGAAGATCAAGCCAAGGTGTTAAGCGACGGGAATGTCGAAAGCACTCTTATCTCAGCGAAAATATGTGAGAAGGAGGATCAGATCACCAAAGGGCCAGTAAAAGCAAATATACAATGTACTTACATGTTAATTTATTTTAAAAAACGTACACTGACAATGGCTGCTATGCTAACTTCGTGTATAATATAGGGCAACCTGAATTTTTAAGTCGGCTTTATATCGTGATCTTTATATCCATAAAGTTAGTAATGTTAATCTATTGACAAGTGTTAAGTAATTGATAAGCAAATAAGAAGCCATTTCAAATAATTTATGTTTACTTAACTCACCAGTCTTCAAGCCAAGAAGCCAAGGAAGACCAAGGCTGATTTATGAAGATCAAATAGCCAGAGTGTTAGCAGGCGGAAATGTCAAAAGCACTTGCATACCTAGGCGAAAATGTGTGAGGAGAATGATGGGATTTGAGAAAGCAAAAGAAGTATGTAATGACCGCGAAGTTAACGCTCCGTCCTGTGTGACTACCCCGTTAGGGATACGGCGTGTAGATGTATGTATGTACCAGTTTTCATAGCAGAGAAACACATTTATTATGATAAATAACGAAGAGAATGGTTTTTATTTCAAAGTTCCATTACCTTTATATTTTTATAATCGTCTCATCGTAATATTGCATAAAACATAAAAAACTACCCATTATCTTTGTTTGAAAAAGAAATTTAAAAAAGTTAAATTTTCCTAGTAGGTAATTTTATTTATAACAAAATGTTTAGTGTTTTCTGTAAAGTTGAGTTTTTCTATCATTGACGCTGTCGGAACCTAGTAACGGCAAAATGACGAATCACAAAAACCTGTGTTTCCCATAACTCAAAGTCTTGCTTCGTAAGTCACTGACCTGTATGTGTGACAAATAAAAAATACCATGGTCATGGAAACTTAAGAACTTGATTTAAGTCGTCTCATTACGTAGATATATCTTATTTAGAAAAAGCAGGTACTGAGACTTTCGGGAAACATTTTTAAACATGATTTTATAACTGCGAAAATGCCTCGAATTATTTTAAATTTTGTCACACAAGTTCACATGGATCTACAAAATTGTGTTCGTTGCTGACAGAAAGATTAAATAATCAACATATAACCAATCTCTTTACACTACACTAGATTAAATTGTACTTATATAACTTTAATGAAAAATGTAACAACCCTGTTGTCGTTTTACAATATCTTTAATCGCTTCGTCAATATTTTTATTTATATACACAACATAAACAATTATCCGAAACACTCCTTTCCTTAAACTCAATAAATTAAAATTGATACTTTATTTTTTTGCATATTATGTGTAAATGTGTTTCTTTATAACTGCTTTTCCACCACCAAACATTAAAAACCATGAAAATGTCTTGATAGCTTTACAATTAAAAATAAGAACCACACAAGGTCGTTAGTTAAAAATTAATCACTTAGGTACAATTTTACACGCTTCGCTTCTAATATCATGAGAACTATTTTTTGTTTGTTGTATAACATGAATTGTGTACCACCCTTGACCGTAATTAATCAATGTATGATTATTAGGGTTGTCACTTCATAATTATATGTGAGAAAAACGTACAATTAACTGTAAAAAGTGAATTGATCACGAATTTCACAACACGACATCCATTATTAAATCTGTAGTTACGGTTGTAACTACCACATAAATATTTTAAATGTGCATAAATTAATAATAATGATAATGTATGTTGATAATTATTTACCGTCACCTGTCTCCGAGAAAAAACTTGTTTATTTATCATTTATTATTTAATAATTCAGCTATTTTACATTGTTTCTTCACTTTTTTATGAAACTGTCAACCCTAATAAATGCGTAAAGCATTAATTACTGAAGCACATGCAACCTAGTTTTGATGTCAGTTACAAATATCGAGTTAAATTAAATTTAGTTGATACAAGATGCTTAATTGTTACTCAATAAGGAAGCAAGGTGGTAAATAGAAGGTATTTAATGCACATATCTGTGTACAGTACGTACATACTGTACGTATAACGTAATACGAGCAGTTAACACAGGCTAGAAATTTTGTATGTGTAAGTCGAAATCAATGTAAAGCCATTACCATATATATATATATATATATATATACCATATATATATATATATGTATATATGGTAATGGCTTTACATTGATTTCGACTTACACATACATATATATATATATATTAAATACTTTTATGTATTAAAAACTTTATACCGTATAGGTTAACTGTACTGTCGCACATAAGATTCAATTTATCAACAATTTCGTAACGAATTCAGTGAAGACTTCGATTTCACTCTCAGATAACATAATTAGTAGGGATGTTCACGATTAATTAGCAGCTCTATTAATATAATGATAGTGTTGAAAATCGTATCATAACTCATTCAGTAAGTCCTGAGCTTTCCACTAATAAATAAAGATACTCGACAGAAGATTATTTATAAAACAGATGATATCTCACTACCAGGCATAAACCTAAAGAAGAGTCAAAAAAATAAGTAAAAAAATGTTTTTAAGTTGAACGGTTTTATTGAAAAGAAATATAATAATGGTATCCATACTTCCATACTAATATTATCAATGCGAGTCTCTCTGTCTGTCTGTCTGTCTGTTCGGTTTTCTCGGCTAAACCGCCGGACAGATTTTAATAAAATTCGGCATGGAGATAGTTTGACACCAGGAGGTGAACATAGGCTACTTTATTTTTCAAAAATCTACCCCTAAAGGGGTGAAAAGGGGGATGAAACTTTGTATGGGAAATTTTTAACCGCTGAACCGATTAAGATGTAATTTGGTACATATATAAAACCTTTTCTATTAAAAAAACATAGCTTTCTTTTTTATCAAAAATCTACCCCTAAAGGGGTGAAAAAGCGGATGAAACTTTATAGGGGAACTTGATAATGCTATACCCTAACAATATCGGTATCAAATGAAATAGAATACGCAGGGGAAGGTTTCTGTATACGTGACGTCATCATAAATCCAATATGGCGGATGTTCTATAATGGGTAATAACTTTTTCGTTCAACATCAACAATATGGGTATCAAATGAAATGGAATACGCAGGGGAAGGTTTCTGGACATGTGAGGTCATCATAAATCCAATATGGCAGATGTTCCATAATAAGAAATAACTTTTTTATTCAGCACCAACAATATGAGTATCAAATGAAATGAAATACGCAGGGGAAGGTTTTTATATATGTGACGTCATCATAAATCTAATATGGCGGATGTTCCATTACAGAGAATAACTTTTTTGTTTAACACTAACAATATGAGTACCTCGGGTAACAGTAACCTAAAGAGGTCAAGGAAAATTTTTCCACGCAGACGAAGTCGCGGGTACAGCTAGTAGATAATATACTAGAAGCTAAAAAATAAAAAATAATTAGGTAGGTGCTAGGTACCAGTCATCACACCACTCTCTTCATCAATCTAGGGCATTGATCAGACTAAATAAAATCGTGATGCGCGTGAAATTTCTACCTGAGCAAATATATATTGAGTATATATTGAATAATATATATTGAATATATATTGAACATTGAATAGCATTTACAATGATATGAGCAGTTGACTGTTGATAAAATTTCACGCTCCCCACGATTTTATTTAGTCTGATCAATGCCCTAGATTGATGAAGAGAGTGGCGTTATGACTGGTACCTAGGACCTACCTTATTATTTTTTAGCATTTAGTACATTATCTACATCATTATTATATTTCTTTTCAATAAAACTGTTTAACTTAAAAAAAATTTTCACTTATTTTTTTATTTTCAAGTTTTTAGTTTTTACTTCGTTACTTAATATTTCTCTTCTATTTAATGTATAGACTGTCTAAACTCTATGATCTGCCATGCACTGTGTTCTACTTGTAAAGTCCTTTCATACAAATATGAAATCCGCCATTTTGTACCGGCGGCCATCTTAGGTTTGGAGTTTTTCATGATGTACTGTATTCTACTAGTCAAGCCCATTCATTTGATGCCCATATTGAGGGGGTTGTGAAAAAATATGTAATTCGCCATTTTGTGGAAGCGGCCATCTTGCCATTACAATCAAAGTCAAAGTCAAAGTAAATAAAACCGTTTAAAAATGACAGATGATTGAGGCGGACCAACAGTCAACCTTATGCCATTTATTTAAATATCTACCTGTAATTGTATATATGCATGTGTATGTGTGTGTGTATGTGACTATGTGTATCCAGTAATGGAATTATTTAGAAAGTAACTTAAATATCTATCAAGAAATGTCTAGGTATAGGCTTATAACGTGTACTTATAATCAGTTTCACTTTTCACGAGTTCACGACCTTATATAGAGGATCATAATGCAATATTTTCATTTCATTAATAAATTATTTGATTGTTAACCTAACCGTGACAGTATTATTATTATTATTTATTACACCTCTACCTATATTTTAACTAGTATATTTTACACTACTTGGTACATTTTTTGTACTAGTATGAATTACGCTTTTTAAAACTACATCTAAATACTTTCAGTAATACCTATGTACATTTTATACAGAAAAAAAATCGTGTTTGCGATTTCAAGAGATGAAAAAATTCTACTGGTTATATTTTAATATATTGAAGCAATTTCTTGCTGGCTTCTCTTTTCTACAATTATAAAAATTTGTGGATATACAATTTTCACTATCGTTAAGTAGTCGTGAACTACAATTACAGCTTTTTTGTCAATCTATCGTGGCGCGTTTGAAAACAGAAATTACTATCTTATGGGTATATTATTTATTAACGGCCCGCTATGGCTTCGCACAGGTAGAAACTTTTTTTTAAATAAAATACAGCTCATGTTACTAGCTGATAGTGTAGCTTTCCATAGGCGAAAGAATTTTTGAAATCGGTTGACTTTTAAAGTTTATCCATTACATACAAACAAACAAAGTCTACCTCTTTATAATACTAGTATACATGTATGTTATTATATTATTTTACATTAGGACACGAACGATAATAAGGCTCTATATTTCAAATTATTTCATTTTCCTAAATAATACCCAAAAACGTTTTCTTTCGGGCAAGCTGGCATGCGACCACGACTATCCTCTAAAATCACTATATTTGTGTGTTGAAGTAAAATATATAAGTTGTCTACTTATTAGATGAATAATTGAATTGTTGGTATGATAAGAATTTCAGACGAGAATATTTTCTTGTTACATACTTTTTAGATTACGATTTTTTCCATAGTCAGAATTTAGTTTTTAAACTTGTTTTTAAACATTTTAAAATGTTTAGGTTTCACTATACTATAAACCATGACATGTGAGAATTTATTTGTTTTATAACATAGTAACAGAATACAGTTTATATAATTACAAATTCAGTTCCACGAAAAGTAATTTACTATAATCATTAGCCATGTATTCTCTCAGCGTGAGGATTGAGGAAGTCCGCGTAGCGAGTTATCAATCAGAACTAATTAACAACTCAGTCAGTCACATTATTCAGTCTATTAATAAACTAAGTTGTAATCCGTTATTGAATGCAATTCTAATCTGAATAGCCATCAATAGACCAATGAAAACAATTTGCTATGCACTTAAAAGCATGGCGTTTTTTCGCATATTTTTTTAGGTTATCGCAGCCCTGATTTTTTACTTATTCAATTTAGTCGTTAGATATAAACCTAATTATTTTTTCTACTGATGCCGACATTTCAAACGTCTTTGAATACGATCATTGACAGAGTGACATTTGAGTAATATTTCGTGTTGTTTTTGCTATGAAAACATTTTTCAGCAAGTGTAAAGGAGCTCGAAAACTGAACATTTTTATCTGTAATACACAATTGCTTTTAACAAAGAATTAATAAGAATCGTAATTGCTTTTTCGTAATCGTTGAGCAAGCTTATAGTAGCAAGATTAAAAATAATCACGGAAGTTATAGTCGTGTAAATACTCAGTATTGATAGGTTTGATTACCACTGATACATATATACGCAAAGAGAAAGCTTCACTTTTTGGCTTTATGTATTTTTGATTTACAGATGCTAAAGTGGAATCACATAGTAGCAAATTACTAACGCATTGCCGTATGTTCCTCATAATATAAGCCCTTTCTTTTGACATGACTACTAAGATAATTATCTAAAACTGAATGTAAAGAACTAGAAACTTAAGAAATAAAATTGAATCGAAAACGAATCGAAGTTACATGAAAATAGACATATGCACTGAAATCATACATTAAAATGTACAAATAGATAAAAATGTATTAAACTAATAATAAAGCTCGGGAAAATATAGTAGCCCTCCATTTGGGGTAAATATTATTGGAAGGTGGCGTGAAGATTTACGTACCTACTAGGACTACTAGCTATACCCGCGACTTCCTCCGCGTAGAAAATTTTTCCGTGAGTTTCCCAGGTTATAACTATTCTATATAACCAAATATAACACAAAAAATTCCCAGAGCTTAGCTATCGTTAGGAGACGTTAAGTTTGTTTTGTATCAAATCAGCGTATATCCATCCATAGATGTCAATATTGTCTACGTACCAAATTCAACAAAATCAGTTCCGAGTTTTAAATTTCCCATACTAACTATTTCATACTCTTAGACTAGTGTCCATATATTTTTTGCCAGAGCGGGACGCTTGCGAAATTTAGTAAAAAAAGGCTCATTTTAGCATTTATTCAAAAACAAGAAAACGAAAACAATTTATCGATAATATGTAATTTGAATTAATCAACATTAGATTCAATTGCAGACGCATTTATTTTATATTTGTCGGTGGAGCAAATCAGTTTCAAAATGTCTGGTATTAGTTTTCAAGTAGGAGATAGACTTTATCACATGATTTGAATATAGTTAGGTAGGGGTACTCGTACGGTGCATATTAATTATCGTTTGGTCCGTTTTCAAAAGTGGGACATTTTCACTCTGGCAGAGGACAACGTGACAGACAGCCTGAAAGCGGGACATATGGTCACCTTATTTTCGAGGTATATTTTTGAAAAAAGGAGCCTACGTCTGTTTTAGGCATATACCATATTTGTATCAAATTTCATCGTAATCAGTCCAGCGGTTTGGCGTTTTCCATACAAAGCTCCATCCCCCTTAGGGGTAAATTTTCCGTTCCGTAAAGTATCCGTCCCCTGGCGTCAAACCATCTCAGTAGGTACCAAATTTCATCAAAATTGGTCTGGCGGTTTAGCCGTGAAAAAGTAAGAGGCAGACAGACAAACTTTCGCATTTATAATCTCAGTATGGATGTACAAAGCGTGGTATTGTTTGTTTTAACAAGAAATCACGCAATATTGATTTTTTTTATGAGAGCAAAAAGAGTACAATTGTGTCATATCTAACAACCATATTACATGAACTATAACTCTCCTAACTATATATACACATTACATAAATATCTTCACAATGTATCCCTAAAGGGATAGGTAGAGATGATGGAGCGCCGAGTATCGCGGTGCATACCATACGTAGTTTATCCTTCGCCTCCTTAAAACTCATCAATCTCCTCACAACTGTTGTTGAGATATGTTAGGACTTTTTACGTTTCCATCAGTTTCATCTCTAAAGGCGACGCATTGATAAACAACAAATAATTTAATCAAAAATGGATCATCTGCTCTATGCAAACGTGCGCGCGCTAGCTAACGAAAAATCCGAAAAACTGTTATTTTCGTTTATTTTAAAAACTACAATTAATTTTGTATAATCCAACTGTCATTTTGAAGGATATCTTTAGATTGAACCAAACAGAAAATTTAGAAACATAAACTGGCCCAGATACTCCGAAAAATGTAAATTTCTATTTAAAAGAGGTTTCTGTGATATTTTTTTCGTGGTACGAAAGTTTACCAATCGTGTATCACAACCCGTACTATATTATATAGTATCGTACTATATTTTAGTGAATTGTACTAAATATTATAAAAAAAATATAGTAGGAAAAATACTACATTTTTGTCGCTAATTCAACTGTCACGTTTTTTTTATATTAACTGTGACTGGAACGCACCTGCAGCGCAGCATTGACAATTTCAGAACGAAACACATTCTCATCGTCAATACAATTTGTCGATAAACGCCGTCCGATTTTTGAGCTTAATTAAACTTAAACGAGTATATTTTCTGATACGAAAAAAAAACATGCAAAGTGATGTTGATACTGGTTCTTGCGCGCCTAATAAAGAAAAGAATTATTTCTTTTCTTCATAAATTGGCTTTTGGAAATATCTCGGTTTCAAAAATATAAGAGCAAATGGGAGTGTTACAACCATTGGTGCAAAGAAAATGGTAAATGCTTTTCAAAATCACAGATACAAATGAAACAAATATATATTTCTAATAATTACCTTTCTTATCTCCATTCCTGCAATTTCCCTTTTTACAAAACGTTTTTTTCTATACTGAATATAAAATGACGAGAAGAAGGAAATAAAGCATATTCATTAAAAATGAAAATTGTAAATTTATTTTAATATTGATCTACATTGCTCAGATTCCTATAATTGTTTTAAAAATAAAACGTTGCTGGCCAAATCGAAAAGCAATAAGAAATATATAGATATACATGTAAAATTAAATAATGATTACAAAAACTCAATGCGTACTATTTTTTTCTCTGAATTTCCCAAAAGTACTATTTTTTGCAATTTTTTGAAAAAAGATACTATTTTTCTTCCAGAAAAAGGTGGAAACCCTAATCGCACTGGCAAAAAGACGTCAATGAAATGAAAAATCAGGTTATCATATATCATTCGTTTAGTAGTCACTTAGAAAAATTGAGATCTCTGTCGTCAATATTTCCACTGCGTCGCCTTAATTATTGTAATTTAAAAAAGAACTAGTTTTGGAAGCTTAATATAATTGGACTCTTTTAGCTCTCATAAAAAAAAAATTTTTCGTAATTATTAAGAGTTATTAAATTAATAAATAGTTAATCTATATTATTCTAACTCTACAACTGTAAAAAACTTATTATCTTTTCCTATAATTCTCAATCCATGTAATTTTTTAAATAAACCTGACATTGAATGCAATTTGCGCGATTGCTATAAACAAAATGAATTTAAAATGTAAATTTAAAATATAATCTAAATAAAAATTACACAAGTGAAAATTATAATCGAGATATATATAATTACAACTCAAAAGTATTCACTTCTTTTTGTGTTATACAAACCTCATTAGTGTATCAGACTAACTATCGCGCTAACAAGTATCAGTTATGCGCTAACATTTTCACCTGACAGCCGAATAATCAATTATATGGTGTCATTGTTTAAAATATTATTATTAATCTTGACCCGTATCTAAGTAAAGTGTTGAAATTGACACAATACAGTTTCATCATTCAGCAGTTGAAAAGAAATAATATTATTCATACATTATCAATAAAATCCATCGCAAAGCTTTTGAGTTTGTGAGAAATGGGTCGAGTTCAATTCAATGTTTTTGAAAGCGATTATCATTGTTTTCCGACTTTTTACTGTATTCTGAAAATATTTTTCTTGCTTGCCTATCTTAGTTTCCAAGATCCCTTCGATTCTATCTCGATCGAGGTTCGATCTCCGGTCAGATTAATTTAAGAAATTCATAAGTTTCAAATTTTGAGTACTAAGTTCCTTGTATGTCAACTACAATAATAACCTAATACTTAGTATGAGGTAATACAATTCGTTTGTCCATAGGTTATTTAAGAGTAATATATTAGAAATTTCAATTAAGAGCTCTTTTCATTTTATTGGTTATACGTAAGTTTAATCATGTTACTGTTACACAACCATGCATCAAAATATCATGAAGTCAATACACATAAAATATACTTAACTGCGTCGTATGCATAACGCGGTTATGTTTTCTATTTTAAACTTAATTTATTATTATCTGATGATATTACGTAAGAGTTACAAGCGAAATGCTGACAACAAAAGTAACATCACCAATTAAGTTGTTATTTTTAGAAAATATGCTTAAATTGCTCGTAGTGAAATTTTAAATTAATACGAAAATTTAATGAGAACAGCTTATTAATTGTAAACAGAGGTGAAAACAAAATCTTAAGTATAAGCAATAAGCAATTTAAATTACATTATTTAAATTACAAATATTATCAGAGATTACTTCCGTTGTTATTTCAAGGATAATTGCTTACTTATATTTATTTTAGAATTTAACCGAGGAAATTAAATAATTACGTTGTGTTATCAAAGTTTAATAAAACTTTTATTCTATTTAATAAGTATTTTAAAAAAATAATAAAGTAACACTTACGATTCTCATATAGCTCATGTTGGTTTTGATTGTAACGTTTGGACACTTCACGATATCACAGGCGGAGCGGGCGCGCACTGTGCTTGAACGGACTACGCACGCGCAGACTGACCGCGCTTGCAGTTCTCAACTGGAAAAACGGTGGTGGTACAATTACATCCAATGCCACGCGGTAGCACACACAAAGTACGTTAATTTCTAACATTTAATGGACCACGTATCTAATAAATTGTGGACGTATTCAAATCGCAAGATGTGGAAACAGTTACGCAAAGTAACGCACGACCTTGACAGTTACTAGTAGTAATTTTAATGAGCGAAATTACAAAATTTTTTTTACTTGTTTTACGTACTGATTAAATTGGCGGGTGTTTTTTGGTAGGTGTGTGCTGTGTGGGCTTGAGTCGGGTTGTAAGCAGTGTAGTGGAATCGAGGCGTTATATAGGACACGACGCGACCTCCGGCCGGCTCTGTACTGGGACTGCATCGTAATGTCGCTGCATCACGTGTCGTCAATTGCATACACGGTGTCGCCGGCACAATGTGTATAGTTTGAATATCACATGCTCGAATAATGCTCGAATATAAAAAATCTAGGAGGACACATATGTATTTAAGTGAACAGTGAATGGCACGTGGCTATGTGATTTTTTTTATATTTCTAGGAACTTAAAATTTAATGCAGTCTACGTGTTTAAAATAAGATTACGTTATACATCATCTTAATATTTTTTAGTGTGTTTATGTGATATTACGTCTGCGTTCGAAGTCGATGACCCAGGTTCTTTCCAGGCCAAGAACCAAGTTTTTCTGAATTGACTTGGAGCCTGAGTGATACTTGCTATTCCTAAACTAATTATGTGGTGCCCACTCACTCATCATTTTCACCATTCGTTCGTCAGAAATCCCAAAAATTATTTACCATTTATAACTAGATTTTTAAGCAGCTATGATTCTGAAACCTATCAAACATGAACCTGACCAATTACTACACTATAATAACTACATTTTCAAGGATGTTATGATCTCCGACTTAAATTTGGGGGTAAGTTTTTGAAAGATAATAATTTGAAAATGTTTTAGTAAGTACTTCAGTCATACACAAAATTAAAAGTATTTAATCAAGAGTTAACATTAGAAGTTATTCCAATTTATGAAGCGTTAAAAATTTTAGGGATGGTTCGATAATTATTTATACTACGAAGCAAATATCTCGCAAGTGAGGGGTTGAAATTATGTTGCATTTTAGGAGTAAGATATATTTATTGGGGGTTATTAGCAGACTTCAAAAAAGGAAGAGGTTCTCAATTCGACTTTTTTTTTTGTATGTTTGTTACCTCATAACTCCGTCATTTATGAACCGATTTCGAAAATTCTTTTTTTTTATGTAACATTATAATTTTTTTTTTGTATGTTTGTTACCTCATAACTCCGTCATTTATGAACCGATTTCGAAAATTCTTTTTTTTTATGTAACATTATAATTTTGTCAACAACGGTAAATACAACTTTATCTTATTACAGTTTCGATGTACAGATTTAACGCCTCGAAATATTTATAATAAGTACATAATAAATTAGTAATGTGGTCTTACTAACGTATAATAATTATGGATTCACTGGATACATTTTTGAAGCTTTCGAAAATTAAAAGGTGAAATTAGCTTTCGTAGTATAACAGCTCAGTTAACTACCCTTAACACTGAGTACTCCCAAATTCAATTCCTGGACTAGAAATAGGACATAATAGTTTTAGTATTGATGCATCTGATAGAAATTCATCATCGAATCTAAAACGTCAAATTGGTATTCATTTTCGGGCCATCGACACAATTAGGTATATTACGTGTTTGGTTATAACCAGAAACGTGAAAAAAAACTGAAAGCTCTTCACATTAACTATACTATAAATAAAAATAAAATGTTGTTCGTTTGTAAGCATAAAAGTTGAGAACGATTGGACTGATTTGAGAATTTTTTTTTTCATATTAATTATAGTCCGAGTAAAATTTATAAGGAAAGAAAATCTGGAAAAGTTTCTCGAAATTTTCGGTAAATTCAAGAAAAATTTAGTGCTTTTTTATAGGTTTCTCGAACCATACCAATAGAGAGAACGGTACTGAACCGAAACCCATAGAGGGTTTTCGTATGAACTCACGAATAATATTAAAATACTTACTGAGCCACAGCAACCCGTAGCCGTGCGCAGCTAATTTTTTATAAATATCTCGAATATTTGAAATCTGTAACAGACTGACACCTTATTCACATCCTTATTTAAAAACTTAAAACAAGCTGATCAGAAATTAATGTTACTATCTCAACCTCGGACCAAGTATCACAATGGACGGAGCATTTGCTCTAAAAGCGTGTCCTTAAAGTGTCCTATTTTTGTGGACCGACTTTCTAGATTTTACTAATGTGCGTGACAAGGAAAGGTCACAGTACAACGATAGACAGCTGAACATGACATATTTTCACTTTTGTGCATACTAGTAGTCAAAACACTTAAGATTTACGAGTATTTTGCAAATAATTGTTTCATGATCGTCACATAAGCTGACACGAAATATACGACAGGTTGCCATACTTCTTTACTTACATACATTATCTTAATCATTGTTAAAAATAAATGCATTATGTTTTCGTTTTTATTTTACATTCAGAATACTACTGACGTAATTCAAATATTACCTTTCTAAAATAAAATATTGTTTTAAAGTAATAGCATTATTTAACTTATTTTATAATATTATAGGATCTTTGGTATAACCTTGCGTACTACGTAACCACGAGTAAAACAGTTAGCTATAGTAACTGTTTTACTCGTGGTTACGCTCAGTGAGATAGAAAAAGACAGGAAAATTCGTTTAACACACGGTGGTAAGAGCGACAACTTATTATGGCTCCCTCCATTGCTTCTTGATCCAAGATCTCAACGGAGGCCTAACCTCATAAGTTCCACTGATGAACTTTTTGGCGGGGACGGGAGAGGTGAGGTTGTCATTTCACTTAAATTTTCTATTTTTTACATTTTTGGGAGTTTTAAAGTACAAAAGTGATAGTATATTGTGATTTAAAGTTTTGTGTAAGTGAAAAGAATGGAGTAGGTCTAAATAAACATGTGTAGCTGAAATTCTCGCACTGTTCCAAGAAGTCCTTTATAACCTCAGTAAAGCCTACTATCACTTTACTGGAGGAGTTTTACGTTATGAAAAAACTAATTGACTTGTAATTCTTCTTATTAATACGAGACATTGGCAAATGCGCTAAACTGTGCGCTATGCCATAAAGAAAGAAAAAAAAAGAAGTTCCACTGATCAATTTACCATTTCAGACTCAATTTTTTAATTTATCGACACACAGGAAATTAACGCGTTTATATTTTAATTTGAGTTGACGTTATAGTGTTTGCTTGAGACTGCGGCCGACGTAACTCGTACGTAACGTCAAGCTAAAACAAAAGGTAATCGCGTTAATTTTACGTGTGTTATTAAATTTAACAATGCGACGCGAAAGTTAAAAAGTTTACATTTAAACTCAATTATGAACATTTATACATTGGCCGGTATGAATGAATAATTTGTCCATTTCTAGTCAATGGAAGTTTTCGAACTAGGCCCCTGTTCTTTAGAAAGTCTTATCCATTCTTTTGTTAGGGAAGTTCTGAGGCCATATAGACATTATTCGAGAATCCTACCTTACCGATAATACATTTGTGTCTAATATTTGATATCTAGTAGTACGGAAGGATGCTTAGATGGTTTGAGCACATAGAAAGAACGGGTGACGAAAGATTCACGAAAAAGAGCTACAAAACGAAAGTTAATTTTAGGAGAAGCCAAGGTAGACCAAGGCTGATTTATGAAAATGAAATAGCTAGAGTTTTAACCGATGGAATCGTCAAAAGCACTCGCATACCTCGGTGAAAGTGTGTAAGTAGAATGATGAGATTTGAGAAGCCGAAAGAACCTTAGTTTACATACATAAGGACCGCAATACTTAGCGAACCATCCTCTCTGACTACCCTCTTAGGAATACAGCGCGGGGATATGTATGTTGTAACATTTTTTCGCTATTGTACCTTCTTTTTAAGAGCTTAGAGGTTGTCAGAGAAAATAATTATAGAACTGGCAAGTGAAAAATTTAAATATGTTTTTTTTTTGGAGAATAGAACAGGATTTGAAAAATAAGAAAAAAAGGAGTGTGGACATAATTTTTTCCCTCAAAAAGATATTTGATTTCTTTGTAAAAGTAAAGTCTGTTAAGAATATTAAAGAAGATGTTGACAAAGTGAAAAAGAAAGAGGCTCGAACCAGAAGACTGATGTCGCCCAAACTTTCAAGGCAAATAGACCCCTCAACAAGAATAAGGGGGAGCAATGGCTTCAATCGGATAAAGAGCACATTAATCAAGGCGACACACCAGTTTCATACGAGTTTATAGAACTTATATTTACAATGACGATGCTGATTGCAGAATTATATAAAGTCGACTTATAATTTTGAATAACATTCGAGAGTGAAGTATGGGACAATACAATCTAATTTAAGCCAGTGGTTTGTGTTTTTTTATCATAATGTGTAAATTATAAGGTGAAAGGTATTTATCTCCGATTTTTGTAAACTACACCACACCATCACAACCACTTTGATATCTTTCTGTTTCTCTTTTATTTACAAAATTAGTATTGGTTTATTTGTGTCAAATTATATTACAATTTTCCTTTTAAAATAGAATTTTATTTAAAAAGATTTCCAATGAATTTCAAAATTTACTTTATCCATTCCCTTTTTGTGGCATCCGGGTGGGTGTGGTGGTAATGGTATAATGTGTGTATAATATGTATGTACGTGTTTGTGTGTGTGAGTTGAGTGTGTGTACCTATATGCCTGCTGCGTATGTATGTGTATGTGCATGTCCCTATGTACGTATCTAGCAGTCTACATGTAAGCATGATTATTCTGCACCAAAACATTCTACACCGTATTCATTTCATAGATCCATATTATCAGTGCAATTACTTACCTTTACTATAACGACAGCGTATTCATTACATTCGCGGGTGATAGAATTTTACGTGGGGTCTGTTCCGATCGCTACCAACATATTAAGCAGTCCCAACCGCTAAGCAGCAGTGCTGACGCTGTCGTGTGACGGTGTGGAGACTAAAACACCCGGTGTAATTTCTAGTCTAAGAGGTCACATCTTATTCCTTGGGGTTGCTAATGCATTTGCTATCAGCAGTGCTTTCTTAGCCTTGTTAATGTAATCCATGGGCCTCAGTCTACTTACCATCAGGGCTAACTGCTCATTTATCGTCCCCGTGTATACAAATAAAAAAGAAAGATGAATTTTATTAGATTCATATAAATATCTGAAACTCTTGTTTAAACAATGCATTGAAATTTTTATGAATTAATTAATTTCTTCATTAAAAAATTATTATCAATTAATATTTTCAATAAAAAATGAACATAGCTCTGAAACCCTTTTTCAACCAGTCAATTGAATATCCAGCAATTCCCGAAATACTTTTTTCATTTAGACAAACCAAAGATGTAAGGTTTTTATGACGCGAGAGACATCTTCAAACAGTACTTCATAGCGGAGACTAGAACTTTCGCTAACTTAAAATCCCACGATGGTTCTCTTCGACGCAATTCGACGGGATCCAGGATCGCCTACAGAGAGCACCGGAGCCCCTCAAAGGCTGTGTAGAAACACGTCTAGGAGTGAGTAAAGCCCCCAGTACCAGTACCAGGACCTTGAAGTGCTACGACAATATGGACCATACCAAGATGATGTCCATTTGTAAATGGACATCGTCTTGTCCATTTACAAATGGGATCGTGACAGAAGACCTCATTCTCGTCACCCTAAAACCCCTCTTAATCGCCCGCACGATAACAATGATACCGTACTGTATCGTATTCTGTCCTTCTACTCCTCAGACACAGGGATGACGTATGTCATCATGAACATCTTCATTGTGGAGACAAAACTTTGTTACAGTTTTGTAACAGCGACACTCCAAAAACCGCGTCAACGAATTTAAGGAAAATGTTATAGAACGGGAATTTCCTTAATAACTGTAACCATATACTTTACATAATGGTTTCCTCAACCTACAACTTATGTTGGTTGCTACGGTATAATAATGCTTCAAATTTTCAAGGCCAGTATCCCTTTGATTCAAGGTCAATGCAATTTAGGGAAAGAACATTTTGAAGTTTGCTTGGAGTATCACTGAGTATTGCCCCAGTTTGTTGATATCAGTCATAGTAGGAGCAAATGTTGTACCTATAAACAGTTTGCAGAATGACAAACAAAACATATTTCTGTATTTGGTGGGTCTAATAGTTTCCATAGCTCTTGAACTAATTAACAGGAAGTGATTCGACTACGGTTGATACTCTACGCTTCGCAATCGCCTTAACTTATACTTCTAACCAAACCGCCAAAAATAGTTTTTGGGCAGAAATTATTTTACTCTCGCGCTGTGCCGAAACACTTCTCAGGGAGCAGTGACAGAACTCCTCGCAGTGACACATCGCGGGCCACACGCGCTGTCGTACTCTTCGGGGTCGCATATGGATGGACAACTGGAGCCCCTTCTCCGTCGGCTACGACCTCGAAAGCCGTCTCTTACGACAGTTAGACTACACCTTAGCCTTATTCTTAAGCTACGAGGCTACATGTATAGTATATATAATAAAATGATGATGAATGCATTAACGCTATGATTGATCAAGGCGTGATAATTTATGCAAAACTGCACCCTTTTTCCCATTGTAGATAGACGGATCATTCAAGAACGACATCACACTTTAACGCTACTTCAAGCCATATGTATGTGGTAAATTTAAAAGTATACTTTAAGTAAATATGTGGTAAGTTTATAAGTATAAAAATATTTTAAAAATACTACAAAAATGCTATTTATCACTCTATGATAAAACAATAACACTTTATTAAAATTAACTACCTTGAAAAAGTAAAAGGACCTTAAATTTAGATTAAGAAAAAACAAAAAAAAGTAAAAGGAAACAATGTGTTTTTACAATTAATATGTAATTTGTTAAAATACATTTCCATATTTATGTAATTTCTATTACAATTTTTTCTATAGTTCGAACTATGACATCTGTCTTTTGTACCTAAGAGTATGAATGAATTAAGTTAAGAATGTAGTGTGCAAATTAATAACTTTAAATTATTTATCGGAATAGTAAAATTTAACGGAAGCCATTACCTTTAAATTTAATAAGTTATATAGTCTATTAATTTGATGGAGTGATTTGACGTTTCCAGAGTACCCACATTTAGCAAATTTTTAAAAAGTGATGTCCCCCTATGTCGACTTTATTAATATTAATCTGTGATGATTATCCCGCGACGTTATCTGCATGAAATCTACTTTTTGGATCATTACTTTCATGAGATAACGTTAGCATCGAAAACATATGAATATTTATAACAACTAAGAAAACGAGTAAAAAAGGAAAAATAAAATACGATCTTTATTTTTTCGAATTATTTAATACGTTATGTAATGGTGAAGTTACAGCGCCATGACAGCATCGAATTAAATGACTTAAATATTAGACTAGTCGATCGATTATGTTGAATCGATATCGACTCTGTTCTATCACTTGATGTCACTATTTTGGCTGACCACATTATTTAGAAGTTTGCCACATAATAACGTCAAATCTCTCTATTGAATTAAAAGTTGAGTTATAATTACTAATTAACGATAGAACCTTGTGTGGGGACTATCTGGATCGCTAGGACTCAGGACCATCTTACTCGCTAATTCAGTCGTCAAACAACAACGCTCGCACTGTTATATTCTGGTATGGAGTGTACGACAGCATCCGAGAGAAATTTCAAGTGTATAAAGCACGACGTCTTATTTCTTAGGGGTGCCAACGCATTTATAACTCGAAGTTCTTTCTTAAACTTAACATTACTGATGTCCATGGACCTCAATCAACTAACCATAAAGTAAGCTTGGTCATTTGCCTTCATAGTCGTATAAAAATCACTATAGTTGAATGTACTTACATAAATTATTTATTTGTATACATATATTTTTACACAAAATTGAAAACACACAAACTAGTCAATGATATGGTTAAAATACAATGAGTCATTGGACACTTTATAATACTTATGTAAAATGTAAAAAATGTAAAAATCAGTACATAACGTTAATATTATTTACAAACTTCAAACTAAACATACATACATATCTTCACGCTGTATCCCTAACGGGGTAGTCAGAGGACGGAGCGCCAAGCGTCGCGATCGATACACACTTCTTTCGCTTCCCAAACCTCATCATTCTCCTCACACATATTCGCCTAGGTACGCGAGTGCTTTTGACATTTCCGTCGGCTAACACTCTAGCTATTTGATCTTCAATAATCCCATACTTATACACTATATATTAAATAATATACAAAATACTTAAATATATTATTGACATTAACAAATAAAACCATTATATTTTTCTTTTCAAAATAAGGAACTGTATTATGAAATATACCTAACGCTAATTACATCGTAATTTATGATTTATTTACTAATGGGAAATTGTATGTCACATACATAACGCACGCAATATCCGCATTCGCAAAACTTCTTACTCGGCACTATAAAACCCAAAAAGAAAGGCCAAGACTTCCACGTGTCTGTTCCTATTGTATTGTATTGAATTAGATGTTTTATATGGTACAACTCACAGCCTATTAACTCTATTAACTCTTTATCACATAGCCATCTTGATGTCTTAGGGCAAGTGCAGACTTAGGGCTAGTGCTTTTTTGTATATAGATACTATTAAATATTGTATTTACATACGAAAAAAATATTTTATAGCGATACTTAACAGAGTAGATAATAAAATTGACAAAGTAATGTTTAAAATATTATTCATGCAAAACGTACGAATATGAGAAAAAGCATTGAAGTCTGTAGAAGTATTGCCAATTGCAGTAAATAATTTTATTTTACCGATATTCGCATTAAAATTTTTAATTCACTCATGCTCGTAAAGTATGGTTCATTAGTAGATATCAGTGTTGGGCAAAAGTAATTGTAAAAACAATTACATTTCTTTTTTATAATTGTAATCATTTATATTACCTTTGGCCTAACACTGGTAGAAAGTAGTATCATTCGTAAATACTACTCTTATTTTGTAGTATAAAAAATTACGCGAATATACTAAGTTTTGCAATCACAAAATATAATTTTTATAATAAATATGTGTATATGCAAAAAATATATAAATTGCATACCTGCATGTCTAAACCAAAATTAAGGAGCAAGTCGTTGTTAACGCTATTATTATCTATACAATTAACAAATAAATAAATCAGTGTCTGTCTGTGATTTCGAAATAAAAGCTATTTCATTTTTTAAATTATTGTCTAACCATCTGTTTGTTTGTCTGGACTTATTTCTGTAACGACTAAACCAATTTTGATCAGACTTGCATTCATAGGTAGAAGACTTAAAAAAATATATAGGCTACTATTATCTCCAAAAAATATCAAATTTAATGTTGATGAAATAACGAGGTACAATTACTTATTCTCTAATAGTATCAAGTTCATATAAATCGTATAAAAAATACTCAAACGCGAACTATAGACTGTCGCGTATACCATAGAGTGCATACAGATTGTAAACTGTAACAAGTACTACTAAGTGCAGGTCTGTACTAGGCCTTAGTTATTAACGCCACAGAGATTATCAAGTATTTACGTTTAAATAATTCTCATACAAGTTCACTTTCACTTAAAAACGGCCCTTTGAACGCGCCCTTGCCTTATTATTGAAATTAAAAAAATGATAATTCATGTGCGAAGTAGATCAGTATAGTTCCGCGTATAGCTGTCTGGTCCGGTTCGAAGGTGAACGCCCGCGGCTCGCTGGACAATGTCAGTGAATGGTAGTTTTAAAAATCCTTATTTTAGTATTTGTAATCTCAATATAACTTATACATCAACATACATCGATGTATTAGCTCGCCGGTATATCCTCATATGAATACTTTATTTTTAAACGTCAATAAAAAGACGGTTATAAGTTATAAGTTCGTGTTAAAAGTTTCACTTTCGTTTAGGTTCACCCATACAACATATGCAAACTTCTCCCTTTCATAACATGGATTCATTTATCTTTTCTTCATTCCCTCTTTTATTCTGCACAGTCACTCTGCACTCCTTCATACGCTTATAGCCGCGAAGTGCAGTACTGATATTGTCTTCTCTCTCTTAATAAAGGAAGATATGTAGAAGATACAAGATATATTATTTATATCGTATAAGTTTGCATATTTGTGTAGTATGGCGGACGTCCCTACACGCGATCTACAATGTTATAAGTTTGACGTCGTTGTTTGTTTGTTTGTGTGTGTGTGTGTGTGTGAGTGTGTCTTTATCTGTAGCATCGTATCTCTCAAATCGATGGGATCAATTTACATAAGGTTTATTTTTTGTCACAGAGCTGCAATTTTCAAAATGTTAACAACTGTTTCGTGGCAATCGGTTTATCTATTCTCAGTATCTCTAGCTCTTAATCCTAATTGCGAAGGGACTTCAGGTTATATAATTCAAAGATGTACTCGTAGCATGGTGGTGCTTTGTGTTGTTTCGTGGCGTAATTTCATCATTTCAATAAATTAACATTTAATGTTAAGCATAACCGCGAAGAAAGGCTTATAAAGAACGAACGTTTATTTGCTCATTCGAGGTAATCTTAGAAAGCACTTGACCGATTTTGTAAAACCTTCATTAATGTTTTTAGCCTTCTATTTAAGTACCTAAGTAAACTGCATACTAAGAGCTAATAGGTTTTTAATCTACGAATTATCTATTAAAAAAAGGTTAAATACATGCTTTTACTAGATTATATTATCACCAGCCCCTAAAATTTCAGCTCAATCGGTTAAGTGCACCTGGTTTCAAATCGGTTACGAAATTCGACCTACGCATACTGATAAGTCGATTTGAATAAAAGCTTGCAAAAAAAAAACTAATAGTAATAACACAAGCTTATCAATATGATGCACCAAACTAGTTCTAAACTTTTGTTATGTGAGGCACACAACGAACTGATGAAGCACCCAGTAACATCAAGACTCAAAACAGAAAAGTTTTTTCAAATTGATCTTCACAGGAACCGGGAAAACGCAGCTTTAAATGTGTCAATTTCGAAAAAATTCCTCATCGGTACTTTGATTCTCCACCAAAAGGCCATTTATTAGTGTGAGACGTTCTAACATAACGGCTTATTCATACGATCATCGAGGTTCAGCAATGTGCGCGCGATAACTGGGTCGGTGGTGTGGTCTAGTAACATCCATATCGAGTGATACCATACTTCTGAAGGCCGGCGTCATGTTCACTAAGCCAGCTGTCATTAAATTACAGTAGTAGATAAGCAAGGTCATAGACCTTCTGGCATTGTACACACTGGTCATTGGGCATTAGGCTGTCTCCACAACTCCGCGCTGGACCCACGTGATCAAGGTCGAGTTCGTTATGTTCCTGAGTATGTAAAAATTCATTAGGATTGTCAGAATCAGTTAAAAACTGCCTTCTTCAACGACATTTCTGAACTCGATTAAGGAAAACCTGGGTCGTGTTGAGAAACGACCCCATCGAAGAAAAAATTCATGAGAAATGTCCGTACTGAATTATAATCTCCCTCATGACAACTCCCTTCTCGTTTGAAGTAAATCGTCGAACACTTTTGAAATTCTTCTTACTTCAAGAATTTTTACCTTCATAAGGACATTTCTATACTCGATCCAGGAAAATCTGGGTTGAATTCAAAAATATCCCGTTGAAAAGTTCATCAGAAATATCACTTTTCGGACTCATTTAGGGTACTTTTACAGCTATAGAAACATTGTTGAACTCTACTCTGATCACACCTTTCATGAGAAGGATTAAAAGGTCTTATTACATGTTAGACCTCTGAAGTAACTTCCAATTGGAAACTAATATCTATTTGACATTTAAGGTTCATTGATGAACCTCAAGCAGATTTATTTTTTTCGTTGTTCCGTTGTTTCCAACAACGGAACGAATGAGCCTGATCTAAACAAATAAAACTGAAGTAATGGTCTGTGAATTCAAAATAAAGGCCTTTTTAATTAATACGGCTATGGCATATGGCTACATTACCAAAACTCAAACATGTATCACACACAACACAACGTGTATCTCCGCATATTTTTGTCTGTCCGATCATTTGTTTAACCAGGCTAATTTCTTTGAAACGGCTGCTTTTGACGAGGTTTTTATTGGCATATACATACAAAACTTTTCAGAGAATATAATTTAGGCGTGATGTTGCCACCCAAAAATTAAAAAAGTAGAAAAAGAGTAACGCGAGCTACTTTATATCCTGGAAAATCCTAAATTTAACGTGGGCGAACCGGGTGAAGCCCCCGACTCAGCTAGTCAGAAATATAATATTATGATAGCCATATAGCAGAAATTAAAGAATATTTGTATAAAAGTAACCTACAAATCCGTTACACAGTATGTTCATCTAATATACAAAGCCCTGTTAAATGCCTCTTTAGTATAATTATAAAATAGAATATATCTACTACGGTATGAAAATTCATTGGTTTTGAATTAATCTATTGTATATTATTTCTTTTAATTGCTGGCTCAGTCAAATGTATAAAACCAGTTTAATTTTTTATAGGGAAGCTAAGATGATTGTATCTGTTAACCATGAAAGACTGATTAATTACATAATATAACAAAAACAATTATTATTTAACAATTTAATCATATTTTTTTGCGAAACTGCAGATCTTCGAGCGCGAAGCATTGATCTTGAAGTTCGATTGACTTTGACCCAATTTGTCACATACCTACATGGTTCAATGATCGAAATGGTTTCTTAGTACCTATATAAAAAGTTATACCGGATTTTACCAACACCCCTATATTTACGGAAACCTTAAGAAGGTATAGAGGACCCCTAACGCTGTTTTTATATAGCATATGTTAGGGGTTTATCTAACATTTGCAATATAAAAACTATTAAGTAATTAATTAGGTAATTATTTTTTCCTACTTTTAAGTAGTTGTACAGATTTTTTGACATCTTCCTTTCGAAGCATCAAACCTGTTGATTGATACGTATTTGAATTCGAAGCGAAGCATTATCAGAAAATTTCAGAGGTCAGATTCAGCTACTCAGCACCTAATGCCAGATTTTAAGTAACGATTTAAGGGTCCTTTTTTTCTAAGCATAGATGACGAGTTAGTGTGGGTGAAATCGGGCAATTAGATTGGCTGTAACTTCTAAATATTCCTTTCTTAGGTATAGCTCTGATATATAGTTATAGTGAATCTTAGACCAAAATTGGTTCAACCTGGGCTTAGTTTTGAAATAAATCAACTGAACCTAACCTAACCTTCGAATTAAATCCAACCATTTGAAATAAATTCAATCTATTATCGAATTTATCTAATAGATTTGCTTCTAGAATGTCAGTAATTAGTACACCTATTAAGAAATGTGCTGGTACAAACGACATCACCTCGAGGCACATTTTATAATAGTGATAATTGGTCCTTTAAAGATCGATAGAAAAGTCTGATACACTAACTTTCGTGCCATAAGATAAATAGATAAGGTTAATAGTAGTAGTAAAATTATTGTGAATGCATATAGTAAAAAATTTTTTGGTGATTGTAACTAAATAGAAATTGAAGATAAATAAAGTAAAATAACTAGCTGACCAACGAGTGGGAACGAATAGAGGGATTATGACCCTAGAAGGATTGTATGATAGAAGGAGGTAAAAATACTATAACCGACGAACAAGGACCCTGACTAGACATACGCCAGGGGAAGCAGTAAAAAAAAAACCTTCGTGCCAACGCGAACGAGCCAAATTTCGTCGATGTAATTTGATGTTCTCATGACCCAACAATTTTTTATAAATTAGCTTGGTCTTCTCCGTTTGAACTACCTTTAATCAAAGCCAACTTTCGCACGGAACAATATAACTTTCGCACGGAACAATTATGTACTTACCTAACAAATATTATGAAAGAAAAATAATAGAATGCCACTGTCCGTTAACTAGGTAGCTACGCCACATGACCGATTTCGATTTCTAATTTTTTGTAATAATAATAATAAATGCGCTAAGCAATGCACACCATTCGTCTGGGCTACTACGGCATTCCCTGTGCTATGGAACCACACGAGGGCTACTACGGGCTTCTCCCGGTACACCTAGATCCGAGGCAATTTAGAAAAGTTCGTTTCCTTGATCGACTCAACCGGAAACCGAACCCGGAACCTTCCCCGTTTAAGTGCAAGACCTAAACCACTGCGCCATCGAGGTTGTCGTCGGGTTAATTGTAAAAATATTAAATTTAAAATTCTCTATCGATCTCTCTAGGTGTGATAACAATATCTTTTATAGTTTCCGAGACACACTTCGCCTACACGCTGTTAAACGATGCCCATTACTTATTTCTTAATGTAAAAAGGTAGCTCAGCCATAAGTCTAATGTGTTCTTTTCGCTCAAACTGTTTAAAAGTTGGCTAAGCTAAAAGTGACATCAGTGTCCTTTTGTCCTTCTTTGATACTCTATTTCCTTTTAGCTGTACCGGCGACTTCATCCACGTGGATAATCTTTCCATAGCTTTCCCGGGTTAGAGGTAGTTTTTTGTAAAGAAAAAAGCAGCGTATGTCTGTCTTCGGGCCCATACTATCTCTGTACTATCATCTATTCAGTGGTTAAGCATTTCCCATAGAAATTTTCATTCCCCTTTTCACCCCCTTAGGGATAGATTCTAAAGAAAAATTAGGCTACGTCTTTTTGGTAATAAAAGTATCTCTGTATCAAATTTCATCATAATCGCGGTTTAGTATTTTCCATACAAAGTTTCATCACACTTTTCACACCTTTAGGGGTAGATTTTGTAAAAAAGTGACCTATGCCCGTCCCCTGGTGTCAAACTATCTCCATGCTTTATCTCATAAAAATCGTTCCGGCGGCTTAACAGTCAAAAGGTACCAGACAGACAGACAAACAGACATTCGCATCTATTAGTATGGTTTCGCAATATTAGTATGAATGAAGTATGTATAAAATACATGTATTTTCATATATTTATCTATAAAATCCATGCATATCAAAATTAATGCTACTCTATGACGTGTAGCTTGAAGACTCAAATATCGATCGATCGAGCTCTTTATGGGTCATGTTCAACACAGAAAGGTTTAGAAAATAGTTCAAGCAATTTTCAGTTTAAAAGAGTAGCACCGTGATACGTGGCAGGGTTCAGATAGCGTAATATAAAAAAAAAATCTACGAAAATTTACAAATAAACGGAATTTATTTCGACAGTCATACCTATATCTGCTTGATCCGGTCAGTAATAATGTTAACCCTGTACCGAGTGACAGGGTCATTGGCAGTAGAACAAAGTATCTCTAGATAACGATAATTGTGACATAATATAAATAATAATCGATATATTAATACGTCAAGCGAAAATTTTTGTTCCCTTTTTAAGTAAATTGTGCGGACGAAGGAACGTGAAATTGGGTATACTTAAAGTTTATAGGGAGAAGGATTAGAGAAAGCTAATATTTGTATATAATAAACATTAGAAATACACTAAATTAAATAAATCAGTCATTGTTTACGTTCATAATGCCAATATCAAAAAGACTGCGAGCCAATGTCAAAGAGCCTATTTCAAACTCATAATAGTTTGTGATCACCTGATCACATATGCGTAACCTCCTTGAATCAAACAGTCGTACAGAGTAGAGATTGTCGGCAAAGAGTTTATATTATAAGTTTAGATTTACGGTCGAATTTCGACCACAGGGCGACCTCTAGTAATAATAAACATATAGCACATACGTAAATAATAAATACCTTACTAACAATATTCTATTCTATTCATTACCTGAAAATATACTTGCATAGTTATGGTATTAATAATACTTACTTCATTCCTAGCTCAAAAACTGAAGAAAAGACTGAAGGTACCCCCAGCTTGTCGTAGGAGCCAATAAAACCAATGGTTTAGCCTTTAAAAGTGCTTTGGTACAACGCTAGAAAGCTCTGGTGTATTCCTTAGTAGAACCCGGAGTCTCTCGACAGACACCGAGGATGATCACCGCGAGTGTCAATGAAAGATCCAGTATCACAAAACTGAGAACTCTGAAGAGCCAGGTACCTTTCGAAAGTTTCTTCTTCACTACCGAAAACAAGTATACAGGTGAACTTACAACTATGCCAGCACCTAGTAATTTTGCAGAACTAGGCCCTGGTATAGTTATACTGATATAGTTGTAAGCTAAGAGCATCTTCTGATGAAGAACGTCCAAAAGACAATGATTCTCTTTCGCAAATATCACCTTAACTCTTTAAAAAGATGTAGATTGACATTGTTCTTTAAAGCACAATGTTTGAAAACAAATACTCTATAGCTCTATACTTACAATTGCAAAAACTGAATCAAAATCGTTAAAAGAACTCAGACAAGTAGTAGGTAATTTCCCGTATATCCATCCAAACACCAACATTATATTTTCAGTTTCAGGAGGGATTGAACTAGATGACGGAACAAGTCATTTCAGGAAAGTATTTTAGAGACACACTAGCTTTTTTCCCGTGAATTCGTCTGCAGCAATTTTATGTAACAGAAAAGTAAAAATAAATAAGCTGCTAATCTTAGCTTAGCACGTTTTCGGAATCTACATAATACCACTTCCCTGTTGTCCCCTCTCCCCCTTAAAAGATGATTTTTCAAGAACTCTGAAACATGTCATTCTTAATTTTCAGCCAAACGACTAAACACCAAATTTCATGCTATTAACTACAGAAACAGCGTTCACATACAAATTTTCATTCCTATTTTATCACTGAAAAGCACTTCTGTCTTAGGGTGGCTTGCACCAACTATTTATACTCGATTTAAGGATTAACTTATTAAATAACTATTAAATAATTGGTGCAATCGAGATGTCAAATTCTTAAATCGAGTTGAAATATTTGGTGCAAGCCACTCTTAATGTCTAACCGAAAAGCTAAATATCATAGATTTATCTAAAAAAATGACGAATTTTCATACATATACTCATATCCCGAATTTAACCCCCTTCGAGGTTCAATTTCCAAAAACCAATATTTATTGCATATGTACATTCCAGGAACATATCTGCCAAATCACATGTCTCTAGCTTTAGTGGTTTAGGCAGTACTTTGTCTGTCATTCAGTCACTCAAGCGGACAGAGTTTTATTAAATAAACCAGACTTCTACATAAACTGACGTAGATTGACCTGCTCCAAAAATCTGATATTTTTATACAATCCTCAAACTAAACATTGACAATTTCACACACAAAAACAACCGATATTTACGTAAGTGTAATTAGAAAGCAATATACAAGACAACAAGAATAAAAGGGAAAGTAATTTAAACTTTTTTCTAATTTTAAATAACTTTTCAGTAAGACCGCGTGACGTACAACAACGGTACATAACAGTTTCGCACCCACTGGTGTTAATTAGCTCCTATTTAACGCTTCAGAATTTGGTGATTAGGGCGAGTTTGCCACAATTGAAATAAAAGTCCCGTACAAAGTAGGCCAAGATTAAGGCTAAGGGGTGGCTTGCACAAACTTTTTATCTCGCTTACACCAACTATTTATTAGTTGGTATAGGGGAGATGTCAGTTTATTAAATAGTTGGTGCAAGTCACCCTTAATGAAAAACAGTGGTGTTATAAACATGCACAACATACTTATGTTGATGAAACTTATGGTAAAGGTCAGCTTGTTCTTATATTATGGTTATGCTGACTTAACACCTTACCTGTCAAGGACAGTGGCGAGTAGCCAGTGCATGTACAGTGGCGAACGCCTGGACAGTGACAGCTTATACTACAGCAAGTCAAGTCGCATTACTCCATCTAAATCTCTAAATGGACGAGCAGCGTCGAAAAATACGTGCAATTTCGCGCAGAATTGTTTTCATTACAAAGGAGCAAATAGAAGAGAAAGTATTTCTTTCTTCCTCTCTTGTATATAAAAATGAATGTCTACCATTTAGACGTCATTATATTTATAATATCGCATAAAACAGCACACGCGGACTATCCTGTTGCCGGTCGTTTATACACTGTACTACCACAGTACAAGTAAGCATACAGTATTCTATCTTCATACAAACGCTCCCAAACGACGCGCTCGAAATCTCGGCATTTCTCGGCATAGGACAGTCGCGAGTGCGCCGCGGTTGTCGTCGTACGGTATGAGATGCTCCCGCGCATTTACTGACTAAATATTATGTCAATCAAGTTTACGAGCATAATGTTCAGTGTATGGATGTTTGAATACGTAGAATATATCGAAACCAGAAATATTTCTCTGTTGCTAATTTGTAGGAAATATATTATCATAATGATCTAGTTAATTTATTGCTGATTTTTAATTATACTGCACACAAAATGCATTTTTTGTCCATTTCCACCATACTAACTCACAAACTTTTGAAACTAGATATAACATACTAGTAAAATTATATAAATAAAAACGTATTAAATGTTCAATAATATAAAATGAAAAGATAATATGACAATTTAATATAGTACATATTACCAAATACGTAACCCAAAAAAAACATTCAGTCCAAGTCGGTAGCCCTATTGCGTGTTTACGTACCAAACGAACGTAGGTAATTATCTCTAGGACACTGCCGAGATAGAATACTGTATGCTTACTTGTACTGTGCTACTACTAAACTTGACCGTTTACACTACGCCAAGTGGCAAGTCAAGAATCGTGCGGGAGACTTTTCTACCGCACGGCACGCGCACGTGAGGGGTGTTACTTACTCAAAAAATAGAAAGCGATTCTATTTGAATCCACTTGCAAGGCAGTTTGCAAGCCAAGTAGACTCGCTACTATCCGATCAGTTTACACTACTGTACTCGCGTGTTTTATTTATCTAACTTTTCTACACTTGACCCATGTAAATGGGGCATAAGAGTGGTGTCAATGTGATTTTATTGTAATAAGCATAGACTTGATAACTCCAGAGAGCCCGTCAGTACTACGAAATGAAGCAAATAAATTCAAATAAAATGTATGTATATATATGTGAGAATGCTGTTTTCTAACTGAATGAGGCCACTTAGCTTATCTGAGAGTCAGTTTATCTGATTTGCCTCACCGTTTCTACTTAGACAGCGTCTGGAGTTATTTATAAGTCTATGGCAAATAGATACTCTATCCTAATGGAAATTGGCGTGTGGTTATATAGGGTATATAGGTTTATATTGGAATTTGAGGCGGTCATGACCTTTGATCTCCCTTAAACCGTGCTTATATAAAACAACACAAAATCGAGCACTGTACAGTAGCATTCGACTTCAAAAGTTGCAATTATTTATACCTACATTTAACATATAAGTATACATAATACATACTCATCAAAACCTTCACCTTGCCGGCAGCATCCCATTCAACCGTGACGTAGTTAAAAAAACATTTTGTTACCTAATAACGGTGAAGAATTGAGGCCAAGTTCATTGGGCGCACAAACCGAGTAGTTTTAAATTATTCAACGTTTTTATTTCAGTGTACTGATGATAAAATTAACGCGTCCTATTGCGATATGCTTTGAGTAAGCACGTTGCTAAACCGACAGTGAACTTAGACTACTTTATGTAAATATGATAAAAATATAATCATACATATTACATACTGTAAAAGAGATAGAGACAGATAATAATAAAACTACAAAAAATACCCTAAATCTACATAAACTAATACAGCTAGATATTAGTTAGATTTATTACTCTTCTTCTCTGTCTACTCTCTCAGACTCAGATCTTAGGTGCTAAGAGAGCACATAGCGCCGAACAAGAAGAATCAAGAACGTAAAAAATGAAGGCGAAACGTCTCAATCCCTATCGTTACTTGTCATCATTCTTCTCACACGATGTATGAGAAGAAAAAAACTATATAAAGGTTGATTTACGAAGAACAAAAAGCCCGTGTTAACTGTCGGAAATGTTAAAAACACTCGCATGCCTCGGCGAAAGTGTATGATGAGAATGATGGGATTCAGGAAAGCGAATGAAGTATGCAAGTACCGCGATGCATGGCACTTCGTCGTCTCTGACTATCTCATTACGGATACAGCATAAGAATATGCGCATATAAAAGGAAAAACCAAACCATTATGAGATCACTCATGCGTATGTCCGACTACCTCGTTACGAATACAGCATGAGAATATACGCATATAAAAAGAAAAACCAAACCATTATGAGATCACTCATGCGTCCGTCCAACTGATAGTCTGTTTGTTTGTTCGTCTGTCACAGTCGTTAATTAATCTTTCTATGTGTTCGTCTGTCGCACACAGACGTTTTCTTAGAAAGTAAGTGAAATAACATTTAAATTATCATTAGTGATCTCTGGGATATCTTGAGGATGCTTCATTAAAAGGTGAAACGTGGGTCGATTAATGGGTTTGGAATTTTAGGCGGAGGATAGCTAAAAATTAAATGAATTCATTACATGAAATTGATTTTCCATAAAATAAAACTTAAGTTTACGCAGTGATAAACAATAATTTAAACTAAAATAGTCCTTCTGCACCCTTCTGCACCATAGCAACGTACGCGTGCTAGCTTGCGAAAAATACGTGAAAGCTATTCGTTCTTCTGGGATGTCGACATGGATGGAAACGTAGGATATATCGAGATATTATTAACAGACGTGTTTTCGCTAGCTCGTGTATTTCTCAAGTTCTCAACTGATTTATTTTTTGACATTCAAAAATATTACCATATTATTATTAAGTAGCAACACCCTCAAAATAATAGTGTTGCCATTTGTTGACGATTATGATTATAATATTTAATCACGAATATTGACAATAGCTTACAAACGAAAAAACAGATATTTTCATTTATATTTAAAGCTATAATTAGTTTTAAAAAATCCAACCGGCATTTGGAAGAATCTGTTTAAATTAATGTACACAGAAAATTAAAAAGCATAAATTGGTTCGGTTCAAACGTTAGTCAATCCTGTATCCCAACTGCCAAAATGAAGTCAATGAAACGAAGAGTCAGGTTAGCAAATATCATACTCTCATAGGTTTTGTAATCACTTAAAAAAATTGAGATTCCTGCCGTCAAAATTTCCAATTCGTCGCCTTAATACAAAAGTTCTCTCCGCACTTTCCGTTCGATGTTCCAATTTAATAGATATAATACTTATAACGGGGAAGCTGTGGGGGAAGCAGACCAGACATTTTTGTGTGTTAAGGTAGTGTAAAACAAAAGGTAATTGTCCGTTTGTTATTTTTGTTATGGCCAGTGTCATCTAAATTAGCAATAGTCAGATATTTATAGTTTAGAATTCTGCTATTCTGCTTCTGTTGATCCTGCCATTTTTCGACTTTCTCACACACGGCTATTGGGGTGAAAGTACCAAGTATTTAACAAATACATTGATTTGTCATATAAGTCAGTAATATTGATTAACTTAATCATCTTAATTAATAGACTTCTTAAAAGTCACCATTTAAAAAGTTATCATTGGTGTCTAGTAGACTGGCAGCATTACCTGTTTGAATAAGTAAGCTAATTCACCGATATAACAACGGAAGACCGTTGGCCTGGCGCCAACGGTCTTCCGAAATCTCGATCAATCGCTTACAAATATCAGAAACCAGTTGATGGACTTTAGGGCCCAGGGTCCCAAAGTTTCGACCGCAAGTATTATCTTAAATAATAAACTTCTTCAAAGTCGCAATTTAAAAAGTTGTCATTGCTCAGGGTGTCTAGCAGACTGACAGACCTCTTTGAATAGTCAAGCTAATTCACTGGAGGAACAAGCTGCCAGCCGAACGTGCAACAGTCTTTTGAAGTCCCAACCAATCGCTTACAGATTTCAGAAACATTACATTTACATATACTATGTGTAAAAGAAATAAAATGTTCTAAATTTGAAATGACATTACGTCAATTGGTTCTGTTCGGTAATAGTACGAAATATTAAACCAAAAATTTCCTACTGTTTTTACTAGGGTTTTTAAGTACACACTAGCATAAATTAAGTGTTGTTATTTATTTTCGCATTTCTTTCAAAGACCGCGCCCAGTTGAATTAGTACTAACGAAAATTAGAGATACTGTATTGTGAATGTCTTTATAATTTTTATGTGAATGAAACTTTCTTATTTCATAAATTAATTTATCTATTGTTTTCTCGCAAATTAGAGAAAAAAACGCGAATCGAAAAATTGTATACGAGTCTCTGCCAAGATAGCAATTAACGGCCTCGTCCTTTCAAAATCACTTTTGAAGTACTCGGCTCCTCGTCCTTCCAATATTACTCGCCGTCAATTGTTTGGAAGTTTTGGCACGAACGAGACAACTAAGTTTACATTTTGTTTAGATTTTTATATTTCGTACTATTTTTATTATTTTTTCTGAGTTTTAGGATGTTATGTCATCAATAATAATAGTTATATGACGTGTTAAAGCTCTACGTAAGTAAATATACAAGAATTGGAGAATCTAAACGAAGAAACTCGAGAAAATAGTTGAGAAACTTTTTATGTTTATTCAAAATTTAGTACTAATATGCGAGTAGCGATAAATAAAGTCTGCTATCACTTTATCGAAAAACCAATACAATTGCGAAATAGAGGGGAATAATGTAAAATAATCGCGGACGAAGTCTTTTTTAAATATCTTTAATAGCCGTTAAATGATCTTATTAAAAATTAAGTTATTGAGTTGATTTTTTATATTATTACAAACATAATTTCAAAACCTTTGCTGCACCACGCTTTATTAAAAGAAAAAAATATAACTAGACTAAAGCTATGTATCAGTTAGTAATACATTTGGCAACTAAAACTATCGGAAATAATTTATGTAAGTACCATAGTGTACAAAACTAACAAAAAAAGCTTTGGAATTAATTATGCACTTTCATTCTTGACCGTTTTAGAATTAAGAACATTGATGTAATCTGGAAGCAGACAGTGAAAATCGCGAACTGTTTCATAATACCGGGTCAATTTAACGATCTTTATCGTGAAAAGTGAGATCAAAAGCGTTTGACCGTAGCCTTGCCAGTCTACAATTGTATTGTTACCAAATATTACGTATAGATCAATTGTAGAATAAACAATAACTGTTACTCTGTTACGCTTTATTCGCGTGGATGCATTTTAAATGCATTGACATTTTTTTATAAATAAAATGCCAGCAATATATTTTTTTATTAAAAAAAATTGCATTGTTAGTAACCGATTATTTTATAATCGATACAGTCAATTATTTTATTACAAATATTAATAAGTTGTAAGACAATGAATCGCTGAGAGCGTATCAGTAAATAACAAACAAAAGTAGAACGTTAAGAACATACTTATCGGGTCAGTACGACACGCCCACAACCATCAAAAAATCGCCTTGAGTTTTGTATTTTAATATTTAATAATTATCTTTCACCCACGCATTCAGCAGCCATAATTATGTTACTTGTTTCATTAGATTCCGTTACATTTTTCTGTAGTTACTTGTTAATTAATTTAGAATTAATATGCGTGATATCCACAAATTTGTTTTGGATCTGAAACAAATTCACAAAAATGTTAAGTGCCTCAGTATTTAGTATTATTAGATAGTGTGAATATATCTAACACTGCCAAAATGGCCATCCACAATGCGGTGTTGGTGCCAACTTTATTGCACGTTAGTGAGGCCTGCATATGGCCGAAATCGAGTAAAGTATGATAAGTGCAGTAGAAATGCGATCTCTTAGAAAGATGTGCGGTGTCGCCCTTGCGGACAGGATAAGCAATGAGGAGATACACAGTATGATAGGGTCGCACGACAGTGTTATTGTATAAATTAAGAAAGGAATGCTTAGATGGTTCGGGCACATAGAAAGAATGAGTGATGAAAGCCTGATGAAGAAGATATACAGAGCGAAAATGAGTGGTAAAAGAAGCCAAGGAAGACCAAGGCTGACTTATGAAGATCAAATAGCCAGAGTGTTAGCAGACGGAAATGTCAAAAGCTCTCGCATACCTAGGCGAAAATGTGTGAGGAGAATGATGAGATTTAAGGAAGCGAAAGAAGTATGTAAGAACCGCGACGCTTGGCGCTCCGTCCTCTCTGACTACCCCGTTAGGGATACAGCGTTAAATGTTAATTTAACGCTGTATCTCTAACTGCGTTATTTACGGGTATTTAATTATATTAAGTGTTATTTAGGGTATTTAATTAGCAATATCAATTTATATTCAATTAATAAGCTTTTATATGTAATGTAATATATATGCCTTTTAGGATCAGCAACGTGTAAGTGATACCCCTGGGTAACAGGCTATCATAAACTGCAGCATCCATTTGTCATCAAGCAGGCAGTAAATATACTCGTTTATACTTTGTGTTATCTACAAAAAAAGGTCTTTTTCGTGGTACTCTGAACTACTAAACTAGGTATTCATATTTAAATTTTTTTGTAAAATAAAAAAAAGAAGGACACCCGCAACGTCTGGGGAATCACGGGTATCGCTGGCCTTTAGGGAAATAGGGAAAGGAGAGAGAGGAAGGGTAGGGAGTGATGGGTCACTGGCACTCTTACTCACCGAACGAAACGCGACAACAATAGATGCTGTTATTTCACGCCGATATTCTGTGAGAGGGTGGTATTTCACCGGGCGAGCCGGCTCAATTTGTTCTACAATGCAGCATGGCTCTACCACTCTTAACACATATGTGTATATTCTCACATATATGTATAATTGTATATTCAGTATTTACATGTCTTTAGTATTTACATACATAGGTACATATCTATTCAGAATAACACTGGTAAAACGACCGTCTTTCTTTATAACTAAGTACCATTCCAAAACTATTCAGAATTTTTTTTTTACTGTTCAATGTCTAGGGTATACAAATTTACAAATACAAATAAATTTGAATGTCTCTCTGTGATTTTTTAGTCTTTTTCGAAGTCAGTGTTTACAGACACAAAACTATAACCCGAATAAATGTTTAGTCTGTTTGTCCAAGGTGGAAGACGAAGTATTTATTAGACGACATTCGATCTATTAGGCTAGATTGACGTTAGAATGTTCCTATACCTAAAACATTGATGTAGTATGAAACGAATGACATAATATTTAAAAATAGCGTATGGCTAATAATGTTTTTAAGGTCAATATTATGATATGAATTGACATCAATTTGACTGACTTCAATTGACTTCATGACATATAATATTAAAAACGTAAAATTCAAACCAACTATTTAAAAATAAAAATAAAACGTAGTTCGTTGCGAATTGCAAAACTTGAGAACGGCAGGAGCAATTTGGCAATTTTTTTACGTATTCGTAATAGTCCGAATAAGGATTTAATGAAAAGAAAAATTGGAAAAGTTGCTCTGAAAATTGGAAAATAAGGGAAAAACTAATAGCGCTTTTTCTATGAAATTTTTGAATGAACTTAAGTCCATAACTCACGAATAATAATATTATACCTACCAGCAAAAATTTGCAATTTCAATGAACGACGAACGGTAGTAATAAAGAAATAAATAAAACCTGTCATTTATAAATAATATTGTCGTAGCTACTTAACGCCCCTGATAAAATACATATTTCAAAGTTATTTGATACGTTAAATGTAATAAATATTGTAAGATAATCGTGCGGAAGGAAGAAACCTTGTAAGTGCTACTTCCGAGGTTTATCGGAAACTAGCGCGTCGACCTCACTTACTAATGAACGGTATATAGATCGATTTCATTAACACCGCAAGATCAATGCCACATTAATCTCTGCTAATGTTAATAAATGCAACAGGTGTAAGTACATTAAATATGATTGTAATAGTAGTGAAATGAAGCGTGACAGATTGTAGACACAAAAAATCATTGTATTTTCTTGGTGCTTTACAGTAGGTAGCTATAAAAATTACTAAAAGCTTTTTATTAAACGGACAGTGACAAAATTTTGCTATGTACGTTTGAATCTGATTTGCCAAAAAGATTTGTTGTGTGGTAGAGCCATGCTGCATTGCAGCACGAACTGGGCCGGTTCACCCGGTGAAATACCACCCTGTACTGTTGTTGTGTTTCGTTCGATGAGTGAGTGACAGTGGCCCATCTCCCCCCTACCATTTCCTCTCCCTTCCCTTAAAGGCTGGCAACGCACCCGTGACTCTCCCTCTCCGGACGTTGCGGGTGTCCATGGCTGGCGGTGATCACTTTCCATCGGGTGAGTCGTTTGCTCGATTGCACCCTCTTTTATAAAAAAAGATAAATAATAATAAGATCAAATGGAAAATGTCTAAAACAATTGAATTAAACTAGTAATAAAGTTACCTGTAGGTATTCTGGCCGCATTAGTACCCAGAGTGAATACATCTAACTCCGCCAAAATCGCCATCCACAATGCGGTGCAGTGCCGACTTTTTCGTACAGTATGCGATCTCTTAGAAATATTAGTCTCTTAGACAGTGTAATTGTAAATATGAAGAAAGAAATGCTTAGGTATTTCGGGCACAAAAAAAATAATTGATGAAAGACTAACGAAGAAAATCTACAGAGCAAAAGTGCTGAATCCGAGGACGACCAAGATTTACTGATTTATAAAGATCAAAGAGCCACAATGTTAGCTGAAGAAAATGTCAAAAGTACTCACATACCTAGGCGAAGTACATGAGGAGAATGATGAGATTTAAGGAAGCGAAAGAAATAGGTATTATGTAAGGGCCACGATGCTTTTCGTTCCATTCTCTCTGACTACCCCATTAGAGATGTATCCCTAAGATATGTTATAAATAATCGTTTTGAATCTTTTTAGATAAAACGCGTGTAATAAAATACATACATACATAGATATTTTATGTTATTTATACTTTTATATTAACATTATAAAGACTTGACTATTATTAATTAAAATTTGACTATTATTATTAGCCATTTCCAAACACTTGCTGGAGTCAGGACCCAATCACTGGATTAAATTGCATCAGCTACCGCTCCTCTCGACCGATCGACACTATTGTTCCAGAATAGCACTAGAGGCAGTTGAAATCAAGAAATAGCATAGTTTCAACCGGGAAGATGAGTACCACTTATGAACATCATGGAATCCTGTCATCAGTGAGTGTGACCGGAGCCGGAAAACCGGACGTCGCCAGTGTGTAGATGTCGTTAGTGTAGTGTGTCTAAGTACCGACAGTAACAATAATAAAAATTGAAAAAATGTGATGAATGAGTGTGGGTAGTTGCCAGAAACCGCACACTACGATGACTACACAGTAACAATAATAAAAATTGAAAAAATGTATTGAATGAGTGTGGGTAGTTGCCAGAAACCGCACACTACGATGACTACACTCATCCTCATCACTTTGCCCGTAACCGCAATGATACAATCCGGTCGAAACGGCGGGATAGAAAAGTATAGCCTTAAAGTATAAACGGGACATAACCCTTTAATTAGTATTGTAAAAATTTGATTGTTTGTTTGTAATGGATAAAATGAAAAAAGATATTGCATTTCTACTGCATTTGTCATACTTTCACTCGATTTCGGACATATCCAGGCCTCGCTACCGTACAATAAAGTTGACACCAACACCGCATTGTGCATAGCCATTTTGACTGTGTTAGATATATTCGCACTGCCCACTAATGCGGTCAGAGCACCGATCAGCAACGTCATTTAAATAACATGTCTATGTTTAATGACTGTTTACTACTATAACTGTACCAAATTGCTGCTTAGGATGGCATTTTACTGGTTCAAGACTTGGTTAAATTTCTGTCCCTAAGATTTAAAAGACAAGATCCAATCTTGAAGCAATGGAATATCACCCGTTGTTACGTTAAATTATAACCTTTGAAAAAAACGACTGCGACAAACAAACGGACATCAATATGATTCCGTAAGTATTCCTTTTTTAGAACAGGGGGCTTACCATCATCTCCTATAGCATTATTATTTTAACATTATTTGACTTCCAAAGCTCGAAATCCTGACAGTAGTATTGCGATTTCTTTCGTCATTCGACATTAAATCATTAGTAGGCGAAAGAAATTCATAAGAATCACGAGTCAAGTAACATTAAAATAATAATGCTAACAGATGGCGGTAAGCTCCATGTACCCTAAACACATAATAGTCTTTTATGTGTTTAACAATAACATTCAAGAAAAATAATTGTACAAAAATCGATAATGCAATCACTATTTTATGCAAATATCTAATAATCATTTACAAGGTCAATACCTCTGCTGTAATTCCTTACACAACATAGTAACAATTTAAATCTTAATTGTAAAATACCAAGCAATACAATCATTATTACAAATACACACTTAATAGTGACCTACCTGCCTACATGTTTGTATAAATGAACTGCCTACTCTCAAGCGCAACTAACAGATATTTCGTAAAAATCATAACATTTTTATAAACGTTAGGTACCATTGAGAATTATAATATAATTATTGTACCTACGGAACCTCTGTTGCTATACCTTGGACCATACCATTGAATTACAAATGTTAGATTAATATTCAATCTAGAATGCTATTAATAAAGAAAACCTTAGGTTAAAAAGACAGCGCCCTGAGATCACGTGAAAAGAAGCCAAAAACTATAAAAAAGACGTCTTGCGATACCAAAATTCATAATTACTTATTTCACACTCAATCATGCCGTGTACCATATGATCATATCATAGTTACATAATATGTAAAGTCTGAATTTTAATGATCTAATTTTTCTTATTTAATTATTTATCTATTTATCCCTAACCCTACGTTATTTCCAATGCGATACACTCTTGATCGGTTTTTGCTCAATGACTGATACCTTGACTGACTGGCTGGCTCGGTGGCAGAGCATCTACATTCCAATCCGGGGCCCCGGGTTCGATTCCGGTCAGGTCAATTTAGGAAACAATTTTTTTTAAATTGGTTTGGAGTCTGGGTGTTACTGGAAACTCCTCCTAGTTAATTCGTTATGTACCCGTAGTATAAGCATAGTGCTTATTTTGGAGTCACGCTATCTGTGTAATTTTATTCTTATAAAAAATAATTAAAAAATTATATAATGTCCTGACTCTAATATAAGAAAGAAGAGAATTAAGTAGATAAATGGATTACTTTCGAAATTATTGTCGATCAGTCTACCCTCTTATGCAATCCTCATACAAAAACTATGAATTGATATTTTTTCAGCTTCATTTTATTTGCAAGGCATTTATTTAGAATAATTTTAATTATCGTTAAGTAAAATTCTCGCAGAAAATTGTTCATTACCTACTGTCATCGAAGAAATTCAAAAATCGAAGCGAAGTAACATAATATCACGGTCACCTAATATAATATGTAAACATATAACATAATGTCTCAGGAAGGTGTAAAATATAAAAAAATCGTCGCTTCCTATTACTCTAACTTCCTGAATGTTTAAGATCCTCTTAATTCGCGACATTAATTAAGAGGTCAGTAATAATAATTGTCAAGGTCGTACTCGCTAAATGTTTTGCTGTTAGCCGGTAGTGACCGAGCTACGTGACTGCTCGCACGGTTCAAACTGGATTGGCCGACTTTCATTTTGCACCTCACATGAGTTTTATTCCGACAACATAAGGCTAATATTGTTCGTTCGGGAATAATTTGTGTTTTAAATTGCTATAGAGAAATTTATCTGCAATCCACCGCTATTGTTTAACTTTTTGAATATATTATGCTACGTTCTGTAACGTAAAAATAGCTAGGTACCTACTTATTGACTATAGCAAGAAATCACAATGGTATTTAGTTAGGTTTTTATTATCACTTCAAAAATCCGATTCATTTATCATAGACTATAACTCCAAACAGCAACGAGGGAGGCATTTATTCATAGTAGGTACTATGAAGTGACTCCCTCACTACGAAGTGAGGCAAATAAAAACGAATAAAGTGTAGATGTGTGGGATTGTGGGTGGTATTTTCTAACGAAATGGCGGCTGTTCAGCTTATCGATAATAAATGTATGTCCTATGTGCAGGTGAGACAGCTTATCTGATTGGCCTCACCGTTGCTCCTTAGACACGGTGTCTATGTTATTTATAAAGTCTAAGCTAATTATTTATCAAATAATAATAATGTTTAATGTCTATACATCACTTAATTTATGAGAAAATCGACTGTGACAGATAGACGGACGGACGGACGCATGAGTAATATTATAAAAATTGCGTTTTTCCTTTCAAGTCATAGAACTCTAAACTTTATAAAAGATATCTAAATGTAAATGTGATATTTTTGCACTTTATTAGCAACTAACCGTGTACCGAATGGAGTTTCTCATCTGCAACATCTTAACCAGGAACCATCAGACTTTTCTCAAAAATTAGTTTCTAGGTAACATGCTCTACACATGCCTCCTATTTTACCCTTTGGTCGCGGCAAGAAACAGAAGGCTAAACATTAATTCCCATAGTTCTTACTTCAAATATGATACCTTATAAATCCTTATATAAACAAGACGCCTTAATAACTTGCCTCCCCGATTAAACCCTCTTAGGATGAATTTTCAAAAATCCTCTTTTAAGTGCTCATTTACGTTATTTGGTGAGTTCATGTGAGAATCGCGTGGTTCTAGAGTCTAGACCCACCGGTTTAGGCTATGCATTGTCAGTCAGTCAATTAGTTGAGTTTTATTGCTATTAACGAGGACCCTTTTAGGCATACCATCAAATAAAAAATCGAGGTAGCGAATAACATGCGAAGTTACCTAATAATAAATTTATACACTGCACGCGATTGGATTGGCATTTATTCGCAAGTTATTGGCAAAATTAAATAGATATTATCTAATTTAAAATTCACTACGTCTCACGGTAGGGTCATGGCTCCTGGCGTATCTAATAGGACAGAAAAAGGACAATTGTGGTCATTGTTAAAACAATTTTAAGCTATGAGATATAATGGCAGTGTTTAATTGGGAATGTTTATGTATCTACCTACTACTATAGAACAATAAGGCCTGAAGAACTGTCCACGGAGACGTAACTTCATAGACGCTGCAAAATACGCCGCGCAAGTTGTGCAGCCTACCGCACTATTGTATTGTAAGCGTTTTCTCTTAGTCTACTCTGTCCATGGAGTCGAATTAGCTTCATCGATGCGTATTAGTCACTATACGCTTGGTATGCCTGCTTGATACTTATCCGACGTAGGACACAAGAGGGCGGGCGTCCTGAAGCGTACATACAGCGACGCGAGTGCGATGATATTACTCCGTTGTATTTCGTAGTTTTGTATGTAAGCAGCAATCAGGCGTAGGCACAAGTGTATCTTCAATATCTAATACAAGAGTCTATGAAGTCACCCGTTCTTAGACAACAGGCTTTACATTTTAACTACTGATACTTCGAAGACATTTTTGAAAAACTGACCTAGCACCAATAGTACTTGGGCAATTAGTGTTCGGTGACAGTTGCTAGTACTAACCGCCAAACACTACACAAATCTAGTTGTAGAAATGTTTTTTATTCGACCCGCAAGTACAAAAAATCGAACCGTTTCCTACCCCGAAATGAACTAAAATTTTGGCGTTTTATGTTGTCACTAATTGAAATGAAATCGCGGTAGGTACCTACGTAAATAAATGTAATCCTTAATTGATATAAATTGCTGCACCTCTACGAAAACAATACCTTTTCTATACTGCTATATTTTAATTGAAATTGGGAACGAAGATGGCAATGTACAATACAATGGCACACACAATTACAATACAATGGCAGCCCCGATGAATTTTCTTGGGTTTAGATTTATCTTTCGTTACTTAGTCTTAGACTACCTTTAAGTAGGGGTTTTTCAAAAATTTTACTTAATCCTTTTTCGATGTTTACGCCCGTCGTAGGTTTTTTCAAAATTTTTAATTTTGCTTTTTTAGTTTATAAGAAAGGCAGAAAGAGTGAACGTCAGTAAATTAATATATTTATTGTAACTTAAATACATCAAACTTAGTTGCCTAAAGATAAACAATTTTAAATGAGTTTTAAATACATTTCAGGTAAATAACAAAATACATATTATATTACTTTAAAAAAAAATAATAAATTTACAAACTTCATTTATTTTAAAGATATTTGAACTTTGGATAACGCCGCTTGCAAAAATGTTGAAATTTTAAAGATTGAAATTCCGTTCCGTGGTTATTTCGGTCAAAAGAAAAATAACATTTCCGTTGACCGACGAAAAAACAGTCAAATTTAGTACAGACTTACAGAAAACAGATACTAATATAATCTGCAGTTTCCAATAGGCCAAAAAACTTTTGTAGAATCCATAACAAAACCTGATAATGTTGCGATAACTTTAAATTTTAAATCTGAAGAGAAACTGAGAGTACATCTGACAAAACGGCCTAAAAATTTTGTAGATGTAATGGTTTCTAACTACAAGATTTAAGATTAGTGGCACCCAAAATTAGTCGTGGTCATGCAATTTTCGGCTAAATCAAAACAGGGTTGTAAGACCTATCACTGCAAGACCGGCACTACAATACAAAAATTGCAAGATCGAAAATGTAAGAATCTTGTAATTTTCTGTTAGACTAAAAGCAGGACTACAAGACAAACACTGCACGATAGTCACTGCAAGACAGAAACTGCAAGATCGATGATGTAAAAACTACTATGCAACACCCAGACAGATTTTGGGCATAATCTTCTAAAAACTATGATATAAACTTTATATTTTCACACAGTAATGTCTTACATTAACCCACATCAACGTTAAACCATTGAGTGCCAACGCACGAGCCAGTTTTACCATCCATTCCGGTATTCAATTGAAAATGAAGTCCAGACACTGCCCGTAACAGCGTTAGGTAAAAGCGATGCACTACACCTAGGCCCTATAGCTCAGGGGACCTTTTTTCAATGTCTTAGTCGCACAGTACAATTTTAACTTACGTATTAAAACCCTGAAGCAGCCGGAATCTAATAACATTTACGTGGGACCGACGCGGTCGGGTAATTTATTAGGTCCAACCAAAATGACCAAATCATATAAGTCGATGTTGTCGACCTTATTATTATTTCAATCAAATATGTCATTAACATTTCGATCAGACTATTACACGTTAGGATTCAAAATCCATACACGACACAATGAAGTAGGGCTTCCAATCTCGGTATACTTGATGATATACTTAAAAACACGAGATATTAACGCGATTACCTTTCTTGGCTTGTTCTTCGGCCAAGTTGCGTCGGCCATATTTTATAATGCAACGCAAAATTTTAATTTTATGCTTGACGGTACATCGGTATCTAATTTTCTGATACTAACAGCTGAGTTAAAGTGCCTATTTATATGCTATGACAATGCACTAAAGTGCGCTCACTAGCAGTCAAATTATTTCTACTTGTGGCAACTACTAAGATGTGCACGATTGTATAGACAAACTGATAGTGCGTAGGCAAAAATAGGTTATTAAATAACAAACAAAACGCTTCGAAATATATATGTGGCTGCCTCAAGCCTCTATTCACTGCTCACAAAGTTCACAATGTCTTTCAATATTGTTTTATCAATCGGTGGTCTACAGGTTGATCAATAGTTCGCGTTCTAATAGCTGCCGCAGCTAGAAATATTTAGCTTATATACATATATTATGTTGTGAAACTAAATATATTTATATATCCTCTCTTTATATTCTTAATATTCTTACTTTGTTGCTTTTTATTTGATAATAAAAACAAAAGCATAGACAAAAAAAAAGACAAGACATATTTCCAAACGCTAATAGCCGGTTTTATTATTCACCGTTGACAGATTCTATCGCTACGATTTTACCGTCACGGTATAATGGGATAGCAAAATCTATGCAATTATATCGTGACGGTAAAATCGTAGTGATAAAATCGTTGAACGGTGAATTATAAAAGCGGCCAATACCATTTTCCCATTGGATTGTACATCTCTGATACCGCAAATATCGAGATCGCAAGCGAACTGCGAAATTGGAAACCCTACAACCGAGGCTCTTGATCTGACCAATCACCTGACCGTGTACTGTGTACACCCAATTCAACTTATCTACAAGTAGCATAATATCTAACATTAAACATACTGTATATATTCCAGCACCTCATGATAAAGTAAATTTGCGATAAACATATAAATGCACACTCGCAAACTGGAGACCAAAATATCCAAAAAACATTGGTCACGATATCGGAATATTAAATACAATGAAAACTATCTGAGCGGCTAGACAACAAGTGGCAAACGTTTCGTAAAATAGAAACGCTTGCCTAACGTTATTGCTCGTCAAAAGTGTCATTTAGCTACGTTTTATGCGGCATTTTCACACGACTTTACTGTTCGTTTGATTTAATAGAGTTAATAATTTTTGACTACCAATTTAAAATCCGTTACGCTATATTGTGGTATTTGTCATTCTATTCTACTAGCGTTTACGACAATTGAGCCACTTGTCTAGGCCCCCTGATCCTCTAGAGCAGGGGTTCCCATACTTATTTTGTCTATTGCCCACTTTGAGAATAAATTATTTTTTAACGCCCCCATTTTTTCACCTACTGAAAAACCACTACAACTTCAAATTAAATTAATTAATTATTGTGAGCTATATTAGCGGAGATTAAACATTAATTCCAAACGAGACTTTTACTATAACCCGCAAGAGTTAACTTGAAACCTGAGCGCAGTAGGTAATACACAACGGCGCTCATGTCTCAAGTTAACTCTTACGGGCTACACCTGCCAATGAGAATGATTATTGAAACGCAACTTTATAGTATTCAAACAGAGTAACTTTTATTCAAAATAAAACAAATATAATCGATCCTTATATAAAAACTAATGTGAAGGATGAATCTGATGCTGTTTAATAAGTTTGTTGATATCAGGTTCCAATTTACTCAAGAACAGTCGCAAGTCGCCACGTTTGATAACATGCAAACGATTTCTCTTTTTAGTAAGCAGTGTTGCCACAGCACTAAATCCACGTTCACACAAATATGACGATGGGAATGCTATCAAGAATCGCTCAACGATTGACGACAATCCAGGGTACAATTGCGGGATCGGTTTTTGTAGCCAAAATTCTTGGTAACCATTTTTGAACTTGATTTTTATTTCCTCGTTTGTTGTGAATTCTATAAGTTCTTCTTCCAGCTGAGGTGACATTGCTGTGTTGACATTTAAAAACGGATCTAACACCCAGTCTGGTATTTCCAAGTTCAAAATGTCCTGGTATATTTCGGTGAAGTCAATGTGGAGGTTTTCCAAATGTTGGCAGTACTGATAAATTCGGAAAATTGTGAAACTCACGTCTGCAAATATTCTTTTTGTGTAGAAGCAGTTTGGCTGCGAAAGCAGCAACGACGTTTTTTGTTTTAATTAAATTTAGTTCATCGCCTTGCAGTTGGAGATTCATGTCGTTGAACAATTTATACAGATCTGTCATGTAAGCTATATCATTCTTTGATGTAATGAGTTTGTTGTGCAATTCTGTATCTTTAGTTTCCAAGAACTCTATAACAGAGTCAAACAGGTTGTAAAATCGAGTCAGACAATCGTCGAGATCCTTCAATGTTTTCAGCCATTTCATCAATTCGTCTTTGCACAGAATTATTACTCAAAGGAATTTTTCGGATAATATCTGCGGCTGGTTTATGAAGCACAGTAGTTATTACTTCCTTTATTGCTGGCAAAATTAACTCTTCTCCGATGTTATGTGGTTTGCCTTTTTGAGCAATTAACAAAGAGATATTGTACGAAGCTCGAAGTCCGTCGTCATCTTGCTTAGCAGCCGCCGAAAATAGTTTTGCTACACTTGGCTGAGTATTATGCTTCTTCTCTAGGTCTTGAAAATATGCTACATTCTTGTCTTTCTTATCTGGATGCATTTTATTCAAATGATCTTGCAGTCTTGAAGGCTTCATTGCTTCATTCGAAAATGTTTTTAGACATAGAAGACACAAAGGCGACGATGGGTTTGACGGATTCTCAATGAATCCGAATTTAATATATTCCGCACAGTATTGCAGTCTCTTCTTTTTTACTTCCGACATTGTTTTGTTTTGAGAAATACGTAAGTAAGTGTTGAACTTAAGTACTGCTCATCTATTGCGCGCGAAACCGCAAATGAAAATAAAATAAATATTACGTTGTTTAATATAGGATTGCATAAGCAGCACGCACCGACAGGAATAAAACGAACATGCATAAACTCGTTTATCTCATTCGACGCTCAATCGTACTCAACAAGTCAGAACAAGTATTCTATGAACCAGCCGATTGATACAGGAATGCACAATTCGGGTTATTTAACAAAAACTTGTTAAAACATGATTGCCCGCGGTCTATTATCTACGAAAATTACCTATCTGGGAGTACTAATAACTATTATAATGCGAAAGTGTGTCTGTTGCCTTTTTATTTGTTTGTTTGTGTCTAATTTCATTTCGAAACGGAACGACCGATTGACATGATTTTTATTTTGTATATTCAATAAAACAGGACAGATATATGAACTACGCGGAGAGAAATATCGAACCGAGTTTGAGCAATCTTTTAATTAATATTAGTTGATGTTCACAAGTTGTAGTTGAGAGTCGAGAGCTCATGCAGTCGTTGTCTAAGATGCCTCCTAGCTAAATGAAATTACAAATCACCCCCCAGGCCTATACACAACGCCCCCATTTTTTTTCTGGGTCTCTTACCCTTTAGGCCTGCAGCGCCCACAAGGGGGCGTTATCGCCCACTTTGGGAAAGGCTGCTCTAGAGAAAGATACTATTCTGTGACACTACACAGCTATGTGACACAGCGCAGCAGTTCATATGTAGATAGAGAAATACATATAGTTATATTTATGTAATTCAGTCTTTTAGTCCCTGATGTTGTCTAGTCTTTAATATTATTTTATAAGGAATTTAATTTTTATACCAAGGTTTCTGAACGCAAGATCGAAAATTGTGCTCAATGCGCAAATATTCAGTGAACTCTCTTAACTGGAGTGGTCTGAATACCGATTTATCCTCGCCACGAGTCCTACTTCAGCCCTTCTACTTACTTCACTTCTACAATTATTTCCTCTTATCTATCAAAAACGTTATCAAGAGGCAGTGAAATCAACCTAAAATTACTGTTTTTTTAAGATTTTATTTTTTTACGGTATCCAACATAATGTTATATAGTAATAAAATACGACACCCAAGCGTTTATAAAATACAGATAAATATTAAGAAAAATGCACCCAAAATTCAGACCATAAAAAACGTCATTTATTTGCTTGTTTTCGGCCAAACTCAATCCTAGTATTCTTGGTAAGAATTCGGTCGGACACTTTTGTCCGAGTTGAGACAAGCGCGATTTAAAGTAACTCTGACTGTGACGCCATTTTGTTTAGTATCATTCGTATATAAAACCAGTTACTCGAAGTAGGTAACTCAAAATTTATTTTGTTTTGCACGATTTTCAATAACACGAGATGGTAACGTTATGTAGATCCTGTCCTGGCCGAAAAGCGTTGAACTCAGTTGATCAGAACTTTTGTCCGAATGTCTTTGTAGGAATTCGAGGAATACTAAAATTTGACCTCGGCCGAACACAAACATTACCAGTAATTTTAATATCAAAAATATTGATAGTACAAATTGATATCAAGAAGATTCACGATTAATTAATAGGACGATTAAATTATAATGCAACAAACACCTGCAAACTAGACCGGAAAGTGATTTCATTTTCATTCCTGCTATAACAATCTCACATAATGGAATAATTAAGAATGTTGCAAGATTACTAGTAAAAAACAAATGACAATAGACAATTCTAATTAATTTACTTAAAAATCCGCCTTTGAATTGATAAAACAAAGCAATTTCTTTCTATGAATCAGCACAGAAATAAAAAATTACTGTGGAAAGACAAAGTAGATAAGATTATTATTATTTAAAGAAAACAGTGATTTTCAAAAAAAAATTAAATTATTTACTGAACAAAAATAAACAAAAAACTAAATTCTAGTGCTGTGCTTAAATGGTTACATTTTTTTACTGTATTATTATTTTTTTAAATAAACAAATATTTTCTTCACTAAACATTTAAACGAAGAACATGCGGCTGAATTTCAATATTTTATTCACGTCCAATCTCTTCGGCTGCTTCTCGAGCTGAAGATTATCAAATTTGTCACCACTGTAAAGAAAAAAACACAATCATTTACAAACCAGACGGATCCACTCTACACTTTTCTTTAGTGTAGTGGTGTAGACAGATCAATATGCTTTCATTTAACTTAACATATTTTAAAATTTTAAATGAAATTGACCATAGTTTTTTAACCGGCAAAGTTAGAACCTGCATTTATAGGGTTAAAATATTCAGAAAATATCTCCGCTATATCCCCTTTTAATATGATCGATACTTTTAGGGACAAGCATATTTGAATTACAAATTTTAAACGGTCACAGAATAATTTATTGTCGTGATATCGTGGTCGTAAAAATAAAATTAAAAACTCAGATGATTGCAACCTGCAGAGGTGAGTTGTACTCGCCTGCAGGTTCGCCACCTGTTCTCGCGCAAACAGCGCGAGTACAGGTGGCACAGGTAGTACGTGAGCTGCTCCACCTAGTGTGGTGTGTGTGTGTGTGTGTGCGCGTGTGTGTGCGCGGTACTTACTACGGGAGCGAGCGGGCGCGCATGCAGGCGAGGTGCGCGTAGTAGGTGGGCGTGGGGTAGGAGACGGCGCGCATGCAGCGCGAGTACAGGTGGCACAGGTAGTACGTGAGCTGCTCCACCTAGTGTGGTGTGTGTGTGTGTGTGTGTGCGCGTGTGTGTGCGCGGTACTTACTACGGGAGCGAGCGGGCGCGCATGCAGGCGAGGTGCGCGTAGTAGGTGGGCGTGGGGTAGGAGACGGCGCGCATGCAGCGCGAGTACAGGTGGCACAGGTAGTACGTGAGCTGCTCCACCTAGTGTGGTGTGTGTGTGTGTGTGTGCGCGTGTGTGTGCGCGGTACTTACTACGGGAGCGAGCGGGCGCGCATGCAGGCGAGGTGCGCGTAGTAGGTGGGCGTGGGGTAGGAGACGGCGCGCATGCAGCGCGAGTACAGGTGGCACAGGTAGTACGTGAGCTTCTCCACCTAGTGTGGTGTGTGTATGTGTGTGTGCGCGTGTGTGTGCGCGGTACTTACTACGTGAGCGAGCGGGCGCGCATGCAGGCGAGGTGCGCGTAGTAGGTGGGCGTGGGGTAGGAGACGGCGCGCATGCAGCGCGAGTACAGGTGGCACAGGTAGTACGTGAGCTTCTCCACCTAGTGTGGTGTGTGTATGTGTGTGTGCGCGTGTGTGTGCGCGGTACTTACTACGTGAGCGAGCGGGCGCGCATGCAGGCGAGGTGCGCGTAGTAGGTGGGCGTGGGGTAGGAGACGGCGCGCATGCAGCGCGAGTACAGGTGGCACAGGTAGTACGTGAGCTTCTCCACCTAGTGTGGTGTGTGTATGTGTGTGTGCGCGTGTGTGTGCGCGGTACTTACTACGTGAGCGAGCGGGCGCGCATGCAGGCGAGGTGCGCGTAGTAGGTGGGCGTGGGGTAGGAGACGGCGCGCATGCAGCGCGAGTACAGGTGGCACAGGTAGTACGTGAGCTTCTCCACCTAGTGTGGTGTGTGTATGTGTGTGTGCGCGTGTGTGTGCGCGGTACTTACTACGTGAGCGAGCGGGCGCGCATGCAGGCGAGGTGCGCGTAGTAGGTGGGCGTGGGGTAGGAGACGGCGCGCATGCAGCGCGAGTACAGGTGGCACAGGTAGTACGTGAGCTTCTCCACCTAGTGTGGTGTGTGTATGTGTGTGTGCGCGTGTGTGTGCGCGGTACTTACTACGTGAGCGAGCGGGCGCGCATGCAGGCGAGGTGCGCGTAGTAGGTGGGCGTGGGGTAGGAGACGGCGCGCATGCAGCGCGAGTACAGGTGGCACAGGTAGTACGTGAGCTGCTCCACCTCGTCGTGCGGGATAGAGCCCGTGTTGGACACGGCGTGGTAGCGCGTCGGCCGCGCTGTGCCCTTGATGGCCTCATGAGACACCTAGAAAAAACCCCTCTTCTCACAACTTGACCAGAGAATATGTAGAAAAGAAGACCGACTCTCGTCTCACGCATAATTGCCTACTCTCGACAGGGTACGTAGAGTTGTTGCGTCAGGTGCGAGATGTGCAGAGCATCTCGTTTAGTTATGCATTTAGTATATAATAATAATAAAATTGCATGCGGCTGAGTTTTTATGTTTGTTAAATTTGATTTCTTGCAGTGATGTTGATGATTGATAACTCTGGATTAGAATAACTAAATATTTTAACAACAATTTTATATGGTAAAAACACAATCCAATCAAACGACTGGGCAACCACAACTGCGACGACCAACAATTCTATACAAAAAATAAGTTGGAGTATTATTTGTGGGAGGCGCAAGGTTGTTTTAGAAACGGTAAGGGTTGTATGGATCAGATTTTCTCGCTTCGCGTTATCGTGGCGAACTTTCTGGCTATAGGTACATAAAGTTTTCTGCGCTTTCGTGGATCTAGAAAAAGCATAAAATAGAGTAGTGCGAAAGAAATTATGGAGTCTTCTGCGTATGGCGTGAGGGACTCCTTACTGCGACTGTAAGGTCATTATATTGTGGCCACAGAGTCGCTGCTCTACCAGCTGAGTATGGTATGAGCGGTATATGTAATGGCACAGTGACAAACTGCCATTTGTACACTAACGATGTTGTACTTATAGCACCATCAGAAGCAGAATTGCTGATGCTAGTCACGTGCATGAAAGAAGAATGTGAAGTGAAAGGATCGAATATGAATGTGAACAAAACTAAGGTTCTGGTGTTTAAAACGGAAGTGGGATAGACGAAATGTGAAATTTGGCTAAATGGAAATTCTCTAGAACAAGTGAATGAAATTATGTACCTGAGGAGTGTGTTTTCGAGGGATGGAAGATGTGAGTTGGATGTAGAGAGACTGGTAGTAGCTGGCAATAAAGTGACCGGTGCTCTGTCCGCATTAGTAGATAGTGTGAATATATCTAACACTGCTAAAATGGCCATCCACAATGCGGTTTTGGTACCAACTTTGTTGTACGGTAGTGAAGCCTGAATATGCCCGAAATCGACTAACAGATGATAAATGCATTAGAAATCCGATCTCTTAGAAAGATGTGCGGTGTCACCCTTGCGAACAGCATAAGCACATTGCTTATCCTGTCGCTTATACATTAAGAGATACGCAGTATGACAGGGTTGCGCGAAAGTATTATTGTAAATATGAAGAAAGGAATGCTTAGATGGTTCGGGCACATAGAAAGAACGAATGATGAGATTGACAAAGAAAATATACAGAGCGAAAATGAGTGTTAAAAGAAGCCAAGGAAGACCAAGGGTGACTTATGAAGATCAAATAGCCAGTGTTAGCGGATGGAAATGTCAAAAGCTCTCGCATACCTAGGCGAAAATGTGTGAGGAGAATGATGAGATTTGAGGAAGCGAAAGAAGTATGGAAGAACCGCGACGTTTGGCGCTCCATCCTGTGTGACTACCCCGTTAGGGATACGGCGTGTAGATGTATGTATATACCAGTTTTCATAGCAGAGAAACTCACATTTATTATGATAAATAACAAAGAGATAATGGTTTTTATTTCAAAGTTCCATTACCTTTATATTTTATAATCGTCTCATCGTAATATTGCATAAAACATAAAAAACTACCCATTATCTTTGTTTGAAAAAGAAATTTAAAAAAGTTAAATTTTCCTAGTAGGTAATCTATCAAAAAGAATAAGAAATAAAACATTCATTCAATAAGTTAGAATTATCTTTTCAATACATGTACTGCATATGTATAATCAAAGCCAATACGTAGACTGTGCGAGCGACGATTGAAAATTACGATTCACGAATAAGACGACTGAAAAATACGATAGTCCGTAAAATATAGCATGGGCCCTGTGACAGATGGCACAGGGATATGTCTAGGGCTGTGACGATGTAAAAAAAATAGATCATAAAAATTATCGATTACTATTACTTGTTACTATTAACGATATTTGGATAATATTTAACTGAGTAGTTATAATAAAATCAAACACTAAGAATATAAGGTTACACGTTTTTATTCATTTATTTAAAGATTTACAACCCAACTCTGGTTCACTTATGTTACTGTCAAAGAAAACATCACGCTCCCAATCTTCTTGCATAATTTTTCTACATTTGTTGACTACCTTCCTCCAATCTTCTGGCGCAATATATTCACATGTATTTTGAAATATTGTTAGCATTTTATTTGCCGTGAAAGGGAGTGCTGTGTTGTCTGGCTGCGTGATCTAAAAACAAAAATACAATAAGACAAGAAAAAAAGATGGTAATGACAGATAATAATAAAATATGTTGAGATTATAAAATAAAACAACAAGAACAAAAAATTACACAAACCTTTGATCTGGGCCCAGATCAGTTCAATTGCGTTGTACTGGCAGTGGTATGGTGGTAAACGGATGAGTGTATGCCTTTTTTGTTCAGCTATTTCATCCAAGATGTACATCGGAAGTCGGGGTTTATTAATGCTAACCAATCTTTCACGTTTCAGCATAGTGTCGTTAGCGTCTACACCTTTTGGTTGCAGCTATGAAATTAAATCTATTTTCCGGTTTCCTGAAGTTGGCGCCTTATCTTTTTGTACCGAGTGATATGAAGTGTTGTCCATAATGATAACATGCAGCTCATTTCAATTATTTAAAATTATCAAAAATCACTCTTTAAATCTTTTAACATTCATTTCTTCGTAGTACTCTGTTGTTTTTACAGACTTGAAAGCAATTGGGCACAAAACCTGATGATGTCCCAACATAAGCAATTATCAATGATTGTCCTTTGCCTTTGGGCATTTTGGTAGTCGATTCCACTTTATCATCTGTTGAAACGGTATGGTTTGCGTTGAGCCATGTTTCATCGAAAAAAACTTTATACAAGTTTGAAATATTTTTACTTCTCGCAGAAAATCTATCCGGGCAAGCGCAATGTCCGTCAGCGCCATTACAATTTTCCTTTTATCGCTCTTTTTATATGCAAACCCAATTTTTTTCACTTTTAGACAAAGGTAGTAAGCTCGCTTTGAATAAATCTGCGACTTTAAGGGGACACGACCAATTTTTTCAGTGTTGGTAATTCGCCCCGTGCATAATATTCATATATGTGGTTACGATTTGCTGCGGCGTCAAAATCATCAATATCCGTGACTGGATACTGAAGCTTTTTTCCTTTTTTTATTTGGCGTTGACAGTTTTTTGTCCGCATCTTCTTCCTCTCGATTGATAACGCCATAATTTTTTTGCTGATACGAGTTACTGTAGCACGTGCTATAGTAAGAGCATCTGCAACTCTGTTACATACTTGCGCCAATGGCAGCAGTGGTCCGACATTTTAGATTTCGCGTTTGAAATATTCACGTAAGCGAATCACAAATTCGCGACATTCATTATTTAAAACAGTTTTCTTCGTTCCCTCTGACATTATGCAAAAAGAATAACAATAACAAACAGGTAATGATTTTGGAAATGAAGTACACATTTTAAATAAAACATTTTTTTACGATTTTACGTAGTGTTAGGTTATTTAAATAATAACAACGAAACTAAATTCTGAATTTAAAAATTTAATTATTGTTTCACTTTATCTTATTTGCAAAATTAATAGTTTTATATCCCGTAGTTACGATGACTCGTCGTACATCACTATTCGTGCAGTCCCACCAATAAAGTACGATGTTGTCGTAGGTTACATTTGATTTGAATCAAAATGACTCTGATCTTCTTTTTTTTTCACAGAGCAACTATTAAAGCAATTTAGTTCAAATTTTTCAACCAATGGTTATACCTCTAGTCAAATAAGAGTATCATGTGTCATTATCAAACAAAGGAAATCGCAGATAATCGCAGATAAAATTCGAAACTTCATGGGCGTGATTTCGTTGACATCTGTCACAGGGCTCAAGCTATATTTTACGGACTATAGCGGCGTGATTATTGGTCACCAGTCACGGGTACATTATACTAAAGCCTATAAATTAACGTGTTAAAACTTATCTCAGCAAATGAAGTCTATACCAAGGTATAGAATCTATGAAAGGTACTTCTGAAAGATATTTGTGAAAGGCATAAGGTGGTTTTAGAACGGTACGAGTTGTATGCATCAATTTTTTAAACTAACCTAACCTAACCCTGACTATCCAATCAGGGATACAGCGTGAGGATGTGTTGTATGTATGTATATGAAGATTATAACAAAACAACTAAAAACCATAAACACAACATGTAAAAAAATATTTGAAAATGTAGAAATTATTGTTTTTAAATCCCAGTAGTAAAGACGGAGTGGTGACGAGCCAGATGGCGTAGTGACGAGCCAGATAGAGTTGACTCTATGGAACTGTGATGTCACGAGCTTTACTCCTAGCGCTAAACAGTTCCCAGCAAGCAATAAGGGTAAGATTTTATCCCTACTCCGTTCCCGCTAGTTTCTATGGATACACGCGACGTTTTCGCCTCTCGTCGGCCCAACCTCTCCTAATGTCATCTAGTCTAAATGCAATACTTAGCTATACCCTCTACGTCCCTCCTATGACAACACTACAGCTCGCCTATTACGCAGGCTGACTGACGGTCAAACCTTTTCATATACGCACCAGGTAGAAGTCCAGTTCCTTCGCGTGAACAATGTGTGTGTCAACCACAGTGCCGGGCGACACGTTGACGACACGATCACGCCCCTGGAACAGTCTAGAACAGAGATTATCACGGTGGCGGTTTTTGCGGCTAATTGTTATTGTTAACGGAGGCTGCAGAGCATTAGAATTAATACACACAAATTATTCCCGCTATTTTTTTATTCATCGTGGACAGAGCATCAAGGAGTATCAAAATCATACTTTGCAACTGGCCACAATTAACAACAACAATAACTTGTTGAACTTACATATGAAAAAACGTACGAATAGGTTGCTAAATCATCGCTCTTAAAGAAACCTATACCTTGCTCGAGTTTTACGACCTGCGCGAGAAGACAAGCATGTGCAAAATTCTATATTCTTTTCTCTGTCCAAATTCAGTATGGTATCATGATTATAAAATCATTAGTGGGAGTATTATTGTAAAGAGACGTAACAAATACAAAGGATTATATAATTATGGTTCTTAATTAAATATACTGAGTGAGTTTAGACTTTAGCGCCGCTCGTCCAAATACGATCAATGACGCTGTAAAAGCCACTGAGGCTAACAGTAAGAGAAGATGTATATTTGATTCGAATCAAAATGACTCTGTTCCTCTTTTTTTTCACAGAGCAACTATTAAACCAATTTAGTTCAAATGTTTCAAGCAATGGTTATACCTCTAATCAAATAAGAGTATCATGTGTCATTATCAAACAAAGGTAATCGTAGATAATAAAAACTATATAAAATAAAATCTATGCATATGCCTGTTTCACACATTTCATGGAATAGTCGAAAAATAGTTACCTCGTATGATGTCGTTTCTGTACGACCAAAAACAAAACCTCGGGTACAAACTGCTCGCCAGCCAACCTAGCATAGGCTTTGTAAACTGCTCGAAGTTCACTCTGCATTAGCTAAAAAATTCAAAAAACTAGTAACTCATCCTCATGCTTTGGAATCGAAATGGTCAAAGCACAATTTCAAAGGAGCTTTATTCCTCGAACAGTCAAATGAGATCCCTATCTAAGTTTTCCGTAGAGACTAAAACAAGAGGTACTTCAAAAGGGGCATAAAAAGATTTTTACAAGGTCAGGAAGACACAAGTGATCCATAGACTATGGTAGGCGCTTACCATCAACTGAGCCCTATGCTTGTTAACCACCCTAGTGGTCTAAAAACAATTGATAGATTTAAAATAATGGTTTCAAAGGAAAATTAGTTTAATCACTGACCAATAAGACCTCGGACCAGGAACCATTATGAGCTGCCGTTCTTATCGCCTTGTGTCAAATTAATTTTTGTGTCTATATCATTGAGCGTAACAACGAGTGAAACAGTTATAGTAAGTTTGTCAACCTCGCACCACAGGTGTAATGCATGTCGGCTCATGCATAGCTCGATGTACAAAACACTGCAGTACCGAAATAGTTATTTTCAGAATATTGTTCAACAATATGGTCTCCAATTTATCGGGTTCATGAAGATCGAACGGAATCAGTACAGAAAAGGTTTTTAAAACACATAATTAACAGATAAAAACATGAGGTAACTCTGAATTAATAGGAAGATATACTGCCATATTTTAAACTCGAAAGTTTGACCAAAAGACGCAAAATAAGTGATATGGTCTTACTGCACAAAATTATTAAAAATGAATTAGATGGCTTAATACATTTTATAAACATGAGCGTTAGCGGGCGTTCCTCTCGATTTCCGAAAGTTTTTCATATTTCTATAGCTAAGACTAACGTTTAATAATCCGATATCGAGGATATGTCGCCTGTACAACGAGCTCAGCTATGAACTTTGTACGATGTGGTGGTTCCGTACAGATATATATATAGACCGTATAGATGAGCACAATAATATGGTTTATAGATGAACTCACTTAATCTAAAATGGTATGATTTAAATTGTTATGAGCACTTGCGACCCGATTGGTGATTGGACGCGTACTGACGTAAGAAATGGTTAAATTGCCGCGAGTCAGCATAAACGCTGACAACGCACAACGTGAAGTGCAGTCGTACAACCTTGGACTGGATGTTTTTCACCAGAAGTTGTATGTTTACGGGAGGATCATAAATGATCCTTCTGTGAACATGTAATTTTCATGCGTTTTCATACTTTCATTTACCACAATTTATAGTTAATAGTCACATACGAGAGCGGGTTTTTTGTATAAAGTCGAGTACGACTGTTATTGGTTTCCAAACTCGCATAGGTAGTTGTACTTTAAGTTTTTAGAATAGGTTTTGATACACATACCTATATAATTAAATTTTATAGTAACAGTTATTGAAGTCGGTGCCAAATCAATGTGCAACAACAGAAAGTCTATTAGTTTGGTGTGCTTGGCACCGACTTCAGTAACTGTAAAATTTAATTATATAGGTATGTGTATCGTATTTATAAAGTTATTTTAATTGTACTTGAGTTTTGTTTAGTAAAGGATAGTTATTTTATACTTTTCAGTGTTTTTTTTGAAGGCGGTTTAATTTTTTTTATAGCAACGATGTTTAGCAATTTTGCCACTGCATGTTATGGCGATTGTGTTTCGACAATTGCAGATTTTGCTTTTCAATTGCAAATTGCTAACAGTTAAACCACAAGTAATTGTTCTCGGGCCATGGAATTAAAGACGCTCTATTGTGTATACACCATAGGTTATTGGACTATTTCTTATCCTTAAACTAATTGAAAGACAGGATTAACAATAATTACAAACATTTTTTTGTAGTAGTCGTCATATGACAACCAAAATGTTTGAAATGTGTTGAAATACGTTAGGGTTGCCAACCCCGAATTTCAAATACTAGTATATGACATTAAAAAACCAGGACAATTCAGTTTAAAAACAGGACGCAGTAATAGAGTAGCAATAGTTAAATTAATATGTAGTGAAAATAGATTAAATGAAATTCAAGTAATAATAATTTAATCATATTTTTTAATAAAAGTATTTGAATAAAATTTTAAAAGTTGAAAACGAGTTTTTAAAATATAAAACAACACTTTGGGTACCCTGTTCACTTACAAATTGATAACTAAATAAGTAAGTTGTACGTCGCGTATTTGTTTTGTACTGCGAAAGTGGCGCACGAATTTTAAAATACATGACCTTATCAGGGCGCTTTAAAAACCTAGGACGCTGCTTAAAAACTATGCAGGACATCCCAGGACACCACAAAAACCAGGACATGTCCTGGGAAAACAGAACGGTTGGCAACCCTAGAATACGTAAGTTATTGGCAATTAAATTGATATAGTGACGACAAAGTGAGGTTTTTCTCTATCTCTGTCGCTTCAAACGCGAGGTTATATCAATATTATCAACAGTTGTTTAATTTTACATAGCATTTTAACTGAGTCACATATCAGACAAGTAAAATAAATAATAGCAACCAAAATAAAAAAAAATTACCTCAGCGTACTGTCCCTCTGAAACGCCGTCACGGAACACGAATATTTTTCGTGGTAATGCATTCTGCTCATGCTTATATACCCTCAAATGTTCCATCATTATGTCCTCGAATTCGACAATCATCTCCTTCTTTGGTGTTTGAACACTCATCTCGATGTTGTAAACGAAGCATTTTGGGTCTATAGAGGCAGTCACAGCTGCGATACTCGGAACTGATGTCTAAACAAATAATATTAAATAGGATAATTAACATTTTTGTAGGTCAACGTAGCAGTCATAATGTTTTTTATATTAAAGAGCCAGAAAATATATTTAGAAGAAGAAAATAAATTATTCCTTTGATAATATATTTTGTAACTTTTCAAGGCACTTCAAAATTGATAAAAAATATTAACAAAATTGCTAATTATTACTATTAAAAAAATAATGCCATACATTAAATGTTACTCCTTCATAAAAAATATATTATCATTAAAAAATTTATAGACACTATAATATAAATAAGACCTATTAAAAAAATGAGAATAATATAAAGTGTTATATTGAGCTATAAAAATATTAAAATTCTTAATAAAATAATTGAATAAAATTGATAAACTGGTTCGAACTTAGCTGCCGCTGATAAGAATTTCTTGTTTGATAGAAGACTACAACAATTAAAATAAAAACCCAGCAACGAATTCTTTCTAACCTACTGCTAACCTAACCGCCAGAAGTTGTTTTGGATAGAATATTTTCCCTTTTCATGTATGAATTTTTATAACGTTTAGCTTTTTTTCGTCCAAAATTCCAAAACTAAACGACACGTGTTTCGCTTTTCAACGAAGCTTCCTCAGGCTATTCGTTGAGAGGCGAAACATCCTCATCGAAGGAAGGAACAAAGCATCCTCAGGATATTTGTTGAGAGGCGAAACACGTGTCGATTAGTTTTGGTATCTTGGGCAGAAAATAGCTAAATATTATAAGAATTCATTACATGAAATGGATTTCCGTGAATTAACACCCGAGTCAAATTCGAACTGTCCAAACGCCCGTTATAACTAAACTTAAAAACAATATTTTATTTTGAATATTAATTTTAAAGTACATGTGATAAATCACAAATACACATCAGAAATAGCAAATTAGTAGTGAAAACTATTAGTTTAAAATGAGATAAGTTGTAGTTTGAATTACTAATTCTGTTGCAGGGGGTGTGCATGATCAAAGACGATGACTGATAGAGGTGTGCATGAGCATTGAGCAAAGACAATGAGTTACGGAGGTGTGCAGGAGTAAAGACAAACCTGGTCAGGCGAGGGATGCGTGACGTCAGCGCCTACGACCATGACGCCGCCGCCAGCGATGCAGCGCGGCGTGCTGCTGTTGGCTAGCGTCTGGTTTATGCCCATCAGCTTCGAGTTCACCTGCGCCAGTGCCATAAACATCTTACGTCTTGCTTACACCACTGTTGCCTACAACGGACCCAAGGCAGCCCCTCCTTCGCTCAGATCTACCACTGACATCTATTTTGATTTGTTTAATGCTTCGATCACAAATAAAAAACTAGATACACAATGAACGCTCCAAAAATGTCTAAACCAAATGTGCGCTCAAATAAGTATTTGAGTGCACAGTGAGTGAGTCACAGATTATGTGAATGACTTTACGCACGAGACGTAAGATTACATTTTAAATATTTTTTTACAAACATCGTTTCAATGTCATGCAAGAATCGTTTACAAGCTTTTATAACCTTATGGTTTGGCAGTAAGGTCTACTTTAGATTAACACAATGTTACCGATAATACTATACGGTATTAAAAAGATATACCTCAATTCGGACAATAATTTGTTTAGATTTAACAGGAGATTGTGCATCTAGTTCTTTATTTGTGAACGAAAGTTTAATGTGACAAATAATGATCATAGTGTGCTTCACACTCCTTTATAGATAGATGTTTATTTGTTTTAAAGTAAATATTTTTCAGTACATTGTTCATTACTATGTTCCTTTTGTTTTCACTCAATTTTTTAGGATTCTGTAGCTGAAATGAAAAAGCAGAACCCTGATGGTTTCGTCATAAGTATCTATCCATCTACCCGCATGTTACACTTGATTTATTCCATTGTATTGGCACAGAGTTGCAATTTGGTCCAGAGATATAAATTAACCAACTAAATCCATAAACGAAACTCGAAAAATAAAATAACGACTATTTTGGAGACATTTTGATATATTTTAATTATTACTACATCTGTATTTTTATTTTATTTCTGATCTCTTATTATGTGAATCATTTATTAATCATTTATTATTTGTATACTCTTAGAAATTTGGGTTCTGCCTGCAACCTAAAACTATGTTACCATAACAATTATAAAATGTAATGTTAATTTATTAAACTTCTAAGTTTGCCCGAAATTCCTACGAAACCGTAAGTTAAAGCGTATAATACGACCGCCGTTTGAAGGACGCCGACATCCCATTTGACGACCTCCGTGGCGCAACGGCTTAGCGCGTTGGAAGTAAAACGGGGGTTGCGGGTTCGATTCCCGTCTCGAGTCTGGGTGTTTATGTATAATATGTATATATTTACAAAAGAAAAGTATATAAGCAGTATATCAGTTGTCTAGTACCCATAACAGAAGCGCTATACAGCTTACTTTGGGACTAGATGGCGCTGTGTGAAATGTCTGAGTATATTATTATTATTATCCCGTGTGCAGCATGGCGGACGTCCCTGTATAGAAACTACATTTACAAAGGTCAAACCATGACAGGTCCTATGTAAACAAACTCGACGTGAATACGAGACGGCATGGCGCGGCTTTAAAATAACAAACAGTCGTTGCAGAAAAAAGAAAAGGGAGCAAAGTCCGTAGGCTTATTTACACGACACGAGGCCGGTGCTGTGGATCGCAAAGCACGAGCACGCTTAGTTTGTGGTATCGGGCTCTTCTCACTATATTATTACGATCAGACCTTATGTCAAAGTGATAAGGTCGACTATCGAATTATATGTGATACGTAAATTTTTAGGCTTATATCTCGAGACCTAGGCAAGAGCTATAATATAAAAAAAAATATTTTTAGGTATGAACTTTTGCCTATGTGAGCCTATTATTTATTGTTGTTAATTAATGATTATGTTACAATAATAATCACAATTAAGTATTTTATTTCTGATTTTTTTAACAACCCTTATCCGCGTATGACAGCATCAGTATGGGCAGAAACATCACCCGTCTTCAAAGGCGTTACGCTACTGAAAGGGATATATTTTAATGAGATATGGTATAGTAAGAAATAGCGTTAACGACTCCAGTTATGACGATCTCACAATAAGGCTACTTACAAGGAAACATAGACAGTGGCGTGTATCCCATATAGGCACAGAGACACTGCCTACTCAAACAATTTAAATGAAAATTATTTCGGTATCATAGGCAATTTAAAATTAAACAACAATTGTTTAAAAATAGCGCCATCTAACATCCCGTTCGCAAACGTATTTCGTATTTTTTCATTGGTGTTTTTTATTTTTAGCAATCATGCCATCGATCGATTTAAAATATGCGCTATATAACTTATCCGCGGAGGCACATCGGTTCGGTGCCTGCAATTCACGCACACATGTTTACATTTCACCTATCACAATACACGAAATAATCTTTCAAATGTGTGCTATTTTATACTCGAAAATTAAGTTTGTGCGTGTACTGAAGACATTGACTACATCAACGACATTATAGAGTTGAATGGATTTGATACATTCAACATTTTTCCAACGAACTTCTCGTTTTTGCTTTGTTTATGGTTGATTTATACTTGAATCAAAATAAAACTCCATATTTGTTTTCTTGGTGCAAGTGATTTGTTGTTCTAAGTTATTTTAAAAATTTTTATTCTTACAATTCGTATTTGATACTTTACTATCGGTTTATAATAGATAATTTCTGTTGTATTTTAAAGAATGGAATTTATTAGCTGTAACAATTTTGTTTACAAAAACTAAAACAAGTCGCGTTTTCGAAATTTTCATATAGTGAAAAAATACAAACTATAGCTAAAGGCAGGTGTGTTCCAGAGTTGCATTTATATCAAAAATCAGGTAATGTGACTCAAAATTTTAATTCTAAATATTATGAAACATTTAACTGGCTGACAAGCTGTGCACATACTAATAGTTTATTTTGCTTTCCTTGCGTTAATTACATATAACAAATAACAACCAAAATTATAGTAATGGTAACGTTCTCGCTCGTCAGTATTGCTGTATTAGTAAGTATTATTATGTATTAATTTTTTTTTTTTATAGATTTATTATTTTGACTGCCCACCCTGTTGAAAAATCCTGTGCACGCCACTGAAGACAGACACATCATATTGTTTCTTTATAATAATAAAGATAATTTACCTTCAGCAAGATGTTTTTGACAGTCTGTGGATTCATTCGGCGAGAGGCGGTTTGTTCCTTAACACACTGTGTTAATATCCCGACTTCACATTCAGCCAATTTCTTCACCTACGAAAAAAAATGTTTTGTACTTTAAACTTCATAGCATAAAAATCGTGAAATTGAAATTACAAAAATCAAGTGGGTCATTTTTGGGCAACTGTGTTCGTTTTTATAATAAATTCCTCAAAAAATTACTCAATTAACGGAAATAAGATTTAAGTTTGTTATTAAACACACTTTGGTCAATTGAGGGAGGAAGTGTGCTCACCGCGACCCCTGCCAAGCCCTTTTCAGGGCTGCAATTCCTCTCCTATGCACACCATGCGGGACAACGTATGCGAAAAAGATAGGGCGTCCCCCGAAAGCGACATACACCGGTTTGTCACCGCTGGTGTGAGTAGCGTGCAGTCCGACGTTGGGGACCGTCACCCAACACCCAGTGCACCTAGCGGCGGGAAGTGGAGGAAGGAGTGCGGAATAAATGCGTGGAATGTGAGAGATAGGATTGAAGAGAAGATGAATTAATTGATATTACGGAAGAAAAAAGATTGGATGTGTTATGTTTGAGTGAAACCAAACGAAAGGGCAGTGAACTTGCCCATTTGCCCGGAGGGGGCATGTCTTTGTGGTGAGGGGTACCACAACAAGAAAAACGATGCCAGAGAGTAGGCATCTTACTGTCGTTTGGTTATTGTGTAACTGAGTAGAAGTGTGTAAAACCGAGACTGCTCTGGGTGCGTCTCAAGACAGGGTTGACAAGGATGTTAGGGAAGTTCTAGAGACGGTTGAAGAAAATGAGAGAATTATAGTGTGTGGAGACAGGAACGGATGGGTAGGAGCAGCTCTAACGGGATTTGAGTCTGTCCTAGGCAAGTATGGAGATAAGAGAATGAATGATGCTGGTAGGAATGTGTTAGAAGTGTGTATGAAAACGGATCTTTTTTGTGCTAATACCTTATTTAAGTACAAAAGGATTCATCAGTACACGTGGGAAAGGAAGGATGAAAGGAGTATGATTGATTTATTCCTGGTGAACAGTCGGCTCAAAAACCAAGTTATGGTCATGAGAGCACACAGAGGAGTCGATCTGGGAACGGACCACTTTCTAGTGGTAACTAGAATAAGGGGTCTGTTCGTAACATGGCGATATCGCGTAGCGTTCAAACCTGCAGCGGTCCATCCTATCAAGAGCTGGAAACTGCAAGATGCGACTACCAGGAATGAATATGAAAGGGTAGTATCCGGTAAGCTTGACGATAGGTTGAAAGTGGAGAGCTAGCATGTTGAAGAATGTTAGCTGAACCTTAAAGATAGTATGATTGAGGCTGCGAAACAAGTATGTGAAACGAATATGATTGGAAATGGTATAAAGCGTGATGTGTGGTGGGAAGGTGAGGTGAAAGAGTCTGTGTACAAGAAGAAGAAAGCATGGCAAGACTACTTTGCTGCCAAAAATAGCTGTAGTATGAAGGCTTTCATGAAAGAGAGATATAAGCTGCCGAAAGCAGAAACGAAGGCACTTGTGAAAGACAAGCGTGAAAGGTGGAGGGTGTTAGACGAAAACAAGATGTCAGACAACTTCGAGGAAAATTCCAAATTATTTTGGATAGAAATACGTAAGTACCGATGTGGTCCGACACCTTGCAGAATGAATAAAGTGCGTTCGAAAAAACATCAGCTGCTAACAGACAAAAAAGATGTTCTGCAGCGATGGAGTGATTATTAAGGAGAACTGTATGAGAGTGACGACTCTGTCTCTCGACACTGAGAGCGATCTTAACGAATCGCCAAACTCGCGTCAGGAACTAGAGGAAGTCATTAGTATGAAAGAGATTGAGAAAGCGATAAGAAGTCTGAACTTATACATTCAGCGGTATTCAAAATTACGTGATTAATTTACTTTTTGTTGTTATTTCTTACTCTGATTTTTAGGTATTCGGTCCAATAATGATTCAATATTCGGTAAAATAATCCGAATACTGAATAGTAACCGAATATTCGATGCAACTCATGTTGTTTCCGTACGAAAAAGAAGGAAAACGAAATCTTCCTAGGACTACTCATGTGTCCTTCCGTCTGTCCATCCGTCTGTTACCACCTATGAAACCATAGTTATTTCTATGACACCAAATGACTTATCAACTCGGTATTTCCCATAGCGATATATTTTATCTTAAAATATCCCACAAATGTATTTTGCTCTAATTAATTACTGCCACTCTAATTAATTACAAGTAGCTTATTTTTATTTTTTACTAGCTTTTTTCTGAGACTTCGTTCGTGTGACTTCAGAGAAACCGTAGCTTAAACTGGACCTTTCTAATAATCTTTCAACCATACCTACTCATCAAGAGCTCAATCAACCAAGTGTTATTGGAGTCTATAAGTAACACACGTACTAACATAAATTTTTATTTATATATTATGTACATAAATTTTGCTTAGTAACTGAGTATGAGTCAACTATATACTTTTAAGTACATATATTCAATGATAATGAAACACGATTTTTAAATTATAATACTAACAGTCAAAACTATCTACGTGCCTTCATTAGCATTCCTTCCCTTCACCTAAAGGTTACTACGAAACTATAGTATTATTGTGATAAGGTCGCAAAAATGATATTTCCCGTTTGATTTTTTCTGCACTTTTACTGGTACAATAAAGAACATAGTAATAATAATATACTTTATTGCACACAAAACCAAAGAAAGAGTTAATATAATATGTACAAAGTAAAATACAACAGCGATCTCTTCCAGACAACCTAGGGATGGATAGTCGGAAATAACTGAAAACGCGGGTTACGATATTAAGTATCATTGTTACAAAACAAAATTCTTCTCATAGTCTTACCCTATGATAATGGTCCCGCCCTCTCTGCGAGACAATCACAAACAAGAAGCGAACTCCTTTCTCAAGTGCGGTGAAAAGTACTTTGGTAAGATCTCGTATGTTGACGTTGAAATTCCTCAACGTGGGCTCCATCACCTTCATTCCCAAGAAACGCCCGGACTTCATCACCTACGATCAGTCAGACATTATTGAACCATTTCACTCCTACCGCCATCAATCAGCCGTCATCCATATATATATTATTTACTTACCATTCCAATAATACCTTCGAAGTCACAGTTGGAACGCGGGTCGACATCGATGGCGATAAATCCCCATCTCTCGAGAGCCTCGGCCTTCACGAACTTATCTGCTCGCCAAGAGCCATTTCTGTGAATATCACAATTGAGCAGTTGGACTACTTTGTGAAAAGTTAATAAAAAGGTCGATGGATAATATGAAAGGCCAATGTGCGAAATCACAACTTTACAGGAAAGGCTCCTAAGGTTAATATTATCTAGTATATTTTTAAGACAGTAAAGCCAAAGATTATGGAAATTTGTATATTTACTATAACAATTATGTTAACTATGTCCACTGCTACAGTACATTTTTACTAAAAATTATACTGAAAAGTAACATTTACCATGAAAAAGTCAAAACAACCAAATTATCACTTTGGTCCTGATATAAGTGCATAGGACCCATCTACGTAGTCACTTCCAACACCCAAAATCATTTTTACCCAACTATGAACATTTGTTTATTTATTCATTTATTTGCTGACATGAGTGCATATTACAGACTGTTACTCGTATTAGCATAAACTTAGTATATACTAGCGTATAGACGTACAAAGATTGCGAGTAAGAATGTTGTCTTTTATGATAGTGGCGCGAGTAGGAAAGGGACAGCAAACGAGACGCTATTGTAACCCGATTTGAATGACACGTCGTCACAAGTCATCACGCTGTGGATGACGCTGTTGTTACCTGGGCTGCACTGGTCTTCCCTCGCCGACGTCCAATTTGGGTGCTTCGAGAACTTTCGCGTTCAAAGGCAAGAAGGAATTCCCAATTTCCAAACCGAATTGTTTGAAGATCGGATTCTGGGAGTAATTGATCTGAAACAAAATTGATTAGTATGATATATTTTTCATAATTTCGTTACATTAAATGAAATCGTCATTGGACAAGTTGATAGAAATGAAAATATGCTTTATGCAGTACGTATTAAACGCATTTGTGTTACGATAAAATACTACACAAACATACATAGTGCGGACCGCATAGTTGTGTTAGAGCGCTATGTCTGGGTGTACAAAAAGATCTTATGTAATTGGGATTCATCTTTATAATATACTATCATTGGTGCATCTGTTACTTATCATGTAACTTCAGAACGACTTGACTGATTGAGGCTCGAACCAAGATTTAAATGGATGGTTTAGATTCAAAATTGGACTCGATGGGTTGTGCTGCAATCGGGTTCTAGGATTTTTTTGTTTCGGAAATGACAGCATCTGCCGGGTTCACTAGTTATTGATAAAACCCATAGGTTAGATTAGAGCAGTGATTTTTTGACGCAAGGAATTGCGCTGGATTACCCATGGCTTGCTGACGATACCTGTTTCACCAACTAACCTTGAGCTATGTCTTTAGTAACAACTCCTTAGTCTAAGGCAGTGATTCTCAACCACTGTGCCGCGGCACTTTTGTGTGCTGCCAAATTCTTAGTGTGCCGCCAAGTTTTAAAAATGTATATAGCAAAAATTACAATGCTTTTTTTATTACTTGTAATTAATCCCTTTATAAACGTACTGTTGTTTTTGTAGTACATATTATTTTATTTTATATTCGAAATTATTATCATGAACTATTTTACAGTGTATTATAGGTAAGTAACTTTTAAACTTATCTTTTTCTTGGGTGCCGCCAAATTTTGAAATCGTTGTGTGCCGCGACAAAAAAAATGGTTGAGAATCACTGGATTAGAGAATCTAAAGCAATATATTCTTTCAGAAAAAGGAAAGACTTACATTACGAATAATTTCTTCGATCTTTCGTTTCCTGTCATCAGGTGGAGTGGCAGCCATCTTCACCATAGTTGATAACTGCATTTCATTTAATTGCTTGTTTTGGACCTGAAACATGTTAATAGTAAATACTCAAAAGAATCACACCCCAAAATAAGCACTGGGCTTGTCCTATAGTGGTATCGTCAGAAGAAAATGTTTCATTATTAAGGGCCCAATGACAAATTGTAACACTTGAATTTAGGTATTGGCGTGCTCGGACACTCATATATGCGTGCGACTTTCGTAGCTTTATTGTAGTGTGAGTAACGAAACGACTTCAGTATAAAATATAATTTTGATACTTTTCCGAATCAAAAGTTTCGCTATCTGTTATTTATTACATTTTTTTCGTTTTAGATAAATACATACTATATTTTTGTAATTAGTATTAAGTGTTCTTGACGTTAAATGCATGTAAAGGAAATACAATAACATTTCTTAACACAAATATATTGTATACACAAATGTATAAATGTAATATATTTAAAAACATAACATAACATATCCTCACGCTGTATCCCTAACGGGGTAGTCAGAGAGGGCGGCGTGCCAAGCGTCGCGGTCCTTACATACTTCTTTCGCTTCCTCAAATCTCATCATTCTCCTCACACATTTTCGCCTAGGTATGCGAGGTAATGTATTTAGTTAAATATTATTATGTTTAATATAGGTACTATTTTAAAAGTAAAGATTGAATAGCGTTAAGTATTTACCTGTCTAGCACTACTGGTATTAGGATAAGTTACTAGAAACCACTAGTTACGTAGTCATGATTAGATACAATTATTATCTTTTACTAATCAAAACTCAAGTTCGCATGTTTCGCTAATTAAAAATAACTTCGCTCCGTTGTAATAAAGATGAACGTGATGATATGCACTTCATTAAGTGAGACTCCAGTTCTCCAAACAGAGAGATTCGTATAGAAATTCAATGGCAGTTTCTTAGCTTTGAAGAAATAAACATACAAACTACATACGACAATTCTATAAGTATTTATTTTGAAATCAGAAATGTCTAAAATGCCTAGTTAAATCATTTAAAAAAAATCGTCAATGTACAGACATGGCTTTGTAGCTGTCTTATAAGAGAACTAGCTGTACCCGCGACTTCAGTCTGCGCGAAAAAAATTTTCGTGGCTTTCCCGGATTAGATTAGATTACATATACATGTACTCGTATATGCGCACAAAGATTGTTTTTGAAAAAATTTCATTACAATTGGTTCAGCGGTTTCGCATTTCCCAATCAAAGTAAAAATCTACCCCTAAGAATGTGAAAAGGGGGATAAAAAGGAAGAAGCGGTGAAATTCTCCATGCCTAATTTCATCATAATCGGTTCAGCGGTTTAAACCATACAAAATTATAAAAAGACATACAGACAGACACACAAACATTTTAAAAATAGTAGAATGAAGTCAGTGAGTCATAAAACGATAAGTTATCACACAATTTGACAAAAAAAATGAAATTACAGACCAACGTTAGAGATTTATATAAGTAGCAGTATAGATGTAGATAGATGTCTTTGCTATGCTTATGTATGTTTACGGTAAAAAATATAGGATCAACGAAAAAGTCACTATAAGATATTACAGATGCAACTCAATTAAAAAGAGCTCATTTTAGATCTCAACTTCTAGACGGCGGATCACGATAAAACATACCTAGCGTTCAACCTGTCTTTAAATTCTTGCAGTATACATATATGTATATGTTGTATATCCAGACAGACAGACAGACAGACAGATAAATATTTTATAAAAACTGTTTTGGTTCCCATTAGTGTTACACGTACCTCTCGGGTTATTTTTTTTTATTTATATCTTTAATTAACAGGTGCGGATCAACTTACAGTTTCATTATTTGTAAAGTTTTTTATTTTCACATAGGAAGCTCAGTTATTATTGAAAAATTCTCTATCTTCCTGTGAAAGTCACGTTAAAATCGGTATAGATTGTTATAAATGTAATAGATATCATCTTGATACCCGGCTTGCAATACTTCTTGTAAGCGAAGCTGGCATTACTTTAGAACTTTTTTATTTAACTTTACTACTAGTGATTATATTTAAAACACAATGTTTACATGCCTAACAAAAAATGTAGGAAATCAGAAAGTCCTAATAGACTCATGGAACAGAGAACTAAACACTGGATCAAAACAAGTCAGTCGACATATACGGGTCGTTATTTAATGTTCTCGCTTGCGAGCGCTCGTTATGAAGAGCTTATAAATTTCTTGTACAGGTCCTACCTTTACTATTGTAAAAGAAACTATAAACACATGTGCTATTAACTTACCTGTCCATAAGCTACTTCTAACAGCTCGATTGGATAATAAATGGATCTGTCTCTCGGACCAACCCACATGCAATTCAAATTCGGATAGCGTAGTCTGAAAATTATTAAAAAAAAATTAAAAACATCATATGGTATTATAAATTGAATATATCTAATTTGAACGGGACACTTATCAAACGGATGCATATTTTTATTACTCGTAATTAAATATAGAATGGGACATACATTTGTATGATGTAGAATTGTAGAACAATGTGTTTCACAATTAATTATAAACAACATTTAAATAAAGATATCGAGTTATAAAATGTATACCAACTACCTTTTTTATCAAGCAAATATGACAAAAATTAAAAAAAAGTTTAATCATTTAAAATTACTGTAATTCCTTGAATTCATTGCCTGAGTCGGAAGCCACGAATGGTTTAAATTAAACAAAATTACTGACACTATTAATTTTAAATTTATTGACTAATAGTAGAAAATTTATAATGTAAGGGATTCGTTTTTAATACAATAAATTGCAGTTTACGTTGCTAATTCTGTTGTTTTTGTATTCATATTTCCCTGCCAAAATAACGTAGTTATTTTTCAATGGTACTGAATTATTATGAAATTGAAAAGAACAAAAAAGAATTATATGAATAAATCACACCAATATGACCTAAAATTAATGTCTAAGCTCGTACCATAGATGCCACAGAATAGAATAGAAAATAACTGGAGTAAACACTAAAGGTCTAAGTTTTTTTCTTTTTATTTATCTGGCCAGGGCGACTATTATACCAACAATAAAAAGTAAAAATAAAGATACTAACTGACACTTTCTCTCTTTTGTAAAATAGTCGTACACGGTTATATCGCGTTGTTTCCCAGACTGGTCTGTGAAAAGGAATTTGCACCTGTTGCAAGGTTCTTTTATGTCATTGCATATGAATGTACGCTTTAAAGCGAGTGACGAATTGTCGCCACCCACGAACGCCTCGACCTGAATTGAAAGAAATATATATTATTGAATTACGTAATGGATATTAAAAAAACACTAAATTTTGGAAATATTCCCATTCCCACTTTTGCTTTTTATTTCCAATAAATATTCCCATTGACACATCGGTATCCAAAACTAACATAAATGTTCGTTATATATTATAACTACACAGACCAGTAAGCCCTATCATATGACGCTTATAAGCGCACCTGCGACTGCTCATACTTTAGTGATATATTACTTAAACGGCGACCATATATTCACTATTATATTAATTTCAATGTGTAATCTCAATGCGACCAATCAGATGACAGCACATCCTCCTGCACGCCGCAAGATTTTGACACATTGGTTTTCGTTATAAAACTCAAATGACTCAAAGCGTCATCTATCGGCTACTGGTCTGTGGCTACGAATTACCCGTTATATTATTTTTCGTTTCTCATTTATAGTTTTGGGTAAGCGATTCTTACTCGGACCAAAAACCAGAATTGACGGAGCCATGAGTAGCCGCTCTTATCAACGTATGACAAACGATTTCTCGTGTCTCTCTTTCAATCTCATTGAGCGTAACCGTGAGTGAAACAACTATAGCACAATACAAGTGAGCAAACACTATCCTATCTTCATACAAACGCTCCCAAACGACGCGCCTCGAAAACTCGGCCATTTCTCCGCATACAACAGTCGCGAGCATAGATTATGTCGCGAGTGCGCCGCGGTTGTCGTCGGACGGTATGAGACGCTCCCGCGCATTTACTGACGAAATATTATGGCATCAAGAAACCGGAAATATTTCTTTGTTGCTCATTTGTAGGAAATATATTATCATAATGATCTAGTCACTTTGTTGCTGATTTTTAATTATACTGCACACAAAAAAACATAAAATGCATTTTTTTTTGTCCATTTCTACCATACTAACTTACAAACTTTTGAAACTAGAAATAAAATACTTAATAGAACTATATAAATAAAAACTTATGAAATTTGCAATAATATAAAATGAAAAGATAATATGACAATTTAATATAGTACCTATTATCAAATACGTAACCCAAGAACACCAGTCAGCCCCAGTCGGCAGCCTCATTGCGTGTTTACGTACCGAGCGACTGTAGGTAATTATCTCAAATACACTGCCGAGATAGAATACTGCTTGCTTACTTGTACTGTGGCTATAGTAAGTACGGCAACCGCTTACCGTCGGTGTAATTTGTGTCGGCTCATTACCAACTTGACGTACAAAATATTGCAGTATTCAAATAATTTATTTATAAAATATTTATAAATTTTAAATGTTGTGGCTACCAGTATTCACAAAGATAAAAATATGTCATGTTCAGGTGTGTATTGCTGTATTTGTGACCCTTCCTTAGTCACGCACATTAGTAAAAGACTAGGTGAACAAAAAACGGACACACGCTTTTAGAGCAAAAGCTCAGTTCATTTTAATTCTTGGTCCGAGGTTCTTATTTAAAAAATTTCAAGTCAGTAAATACAAAGATGACAATAAAATGGCTGTAACAAACAGACAGATGGACAAACAGACACAGAAAACCATCCGTGACGAAACTACAAGGGTTCCCATTTATGTCGTTTTGGCTACAGAATTCTAAAAACTGTCTCTAGAGCAGTGATTTTCAAAGTGGGGGTTCGCCCCACTGGGCGGGGCGCGATAACATGCAAAAGGGGGCGTGAGTCCGCGAGGCGAGTGGACAGTACTCCTAGTAATTCCGCACTCTTGTATGTTCAACCCATAATTGGAAATCTTATCATTTTTGACAATGTTTTTGACAAGTTCATCCATCACACTGAATAACTGCACTAATTTTGTCTTTCTTTTTCAATATTATATTTTTTTTTAAACATTTTCTTGAAGGTTAATTTTCAGACTTATTTTTCCTGTTACCTACTTGTCCAACTGAATTTATATAGTAGATTGTAGTTTAAGCATTCATGGTGGGGACCACTAACCAGGGGACGCCAGCAGTGGGATGACAGTAATCTTGCGCTAAAACGACATTTTCCTTACCTTACTCTTCCTTCCTTAATCTTTTGCTACCTCTTCTTTAGAAGTTTTGTACATGACTGTTTGTTACCTAAATACAAAAGTGGGAGCGTGGGCTTTTCATTTTGGGCAGTAGGGAGACATGATAAAAAAAAATTTTTGGAAACCCCTGCTCTTGAGGTTTGTAACATAGTCCCAATTACTAAACTTTAATAAAATCAATATAGCTGTTGATGCCCTAAGTACCTATGTGTATGTATGACGAAATCACACATTATTATTATTCGACTTTTTTATGCTGCATTAAGAGATGTTTAGTTTAAAAGTAAAAAAATATACCTATGTATGTCTGCTCTAATGATGTTATACCACAATATGCATTTGAAATAAGAAAAAAACTCTGTCAAAACGCCATTACAACGTACATGTCAATGTCTGAGCTCTGTCTAAGATTAAAAGAAAGGCAACAACTTCGATAAATTTTGAAAATTATTTAAAGAATATTCTTTACTTAAATACTTATTACTGATAGTATTTTGAGGATGTAATTCTTTAAATTCATTATACTACTCTGTCAAGAAAGTACCGGGAAAAGATCAATAATACACGAAATGTTAGTTATTCATCCAAATTTATTTTATCACCTTCAAAATATGCTCCTTCGGAAACGATACACTTACGCCAACGCATAATCTAATCATCAAAACATTTTTTAAACGCTTTTTCCGGAATTGAGTTCAGTGCTCGCCGCGAATTCTCCTTTATGTCTTCTACCGAATGAAAACGGGTGCCACGAAGTGGTAATTTGAGTTTAGGAAAAAGAAAGAAGTCGGCTGGAGCCATATCTGGTGAATAAGGTGGTGATTGTGCTCGATGGTATTTGTTGAATTTTTGGTCAAAAATTCGTTCACAATTATGACCTTGTGCGAATGCGCATTATCGTGGTGCAAAATCCAAGAATTTTCTTTCCACAAATCTGGCCTTTTTCGTCGAATCTGCTCTCTTAAACGCCGCATAACGCCCAAATAATATTCTTTATTTACCGTTTGACCTTCCGGCAAGAATTCCGAGTGCACAACACCGCGATAAACTGAATCGCAATTGAGTTTTTGGAGAAAATTCAAGTCTTTTGGGACTAGCCGAGCGACAACATGTTTCATACCCAAGTGATTATTTAAAATGGTACGGATCGACTTGTGAGACACAGAAAGTTCGGCGGCTATCTCTCTCAAATTTGAATGAGCATTTTCAGTCACTATTTCCTTCACTTTTGCGATGTTAACTTCAGTTGCAGACGTTGATGGCCTACCAGAGCGAGCCAAATCTTCCATCACATCTCGACTGCTTTTGAACGCTTTGTACCACTCATAAGCACGTGTTTTTGATAAAGTCGATTCACCGTAAGCCTTCTGTAACATTTTCAGTGACTCCGAACACGAAATTCCATTGGCGATGCAAAATTTAAGACAAACTCTTTGTTCGATGTTTTAGTCCATTATGAAATTCGCAATATACACTAGAATGATCTAACTAAAGACAGCACTGTTATTTAATCTAAATAATAGATGCAACTCAAACTCCGCGCCAAAATGGAAAACAGTTGTGCCAATCTAACAACAACAAAAAAAAAAAACAAAAAATTGAATTTGGAACCATAAACAAATCATCCATTCCCGATACTTTCTTGACTAAATGTATTATTGTTTTTAAGATTTGCGTTCCACAATATCAAAAATAGCAAATTTATTAATATTAAAAACGGTATTTTAGTCTTCATCTCATTGTACTCAAACGGATATTTTCATTTACATAATTTTTCAGTGTTAAAAATGGTCAAAGAAAATATAACTAGTTAATTTTATTATGTCTTTTGGCTAGTAGTACAACAAATCGTGCAAATCTGTTTTTTATAATATTAATTGAAATGTACAGAATGCAAATTATAAAAAAGAATTCGAAAACGTATTGAAATAATCTTAATTATAAAAAGAATGTTTGTTTGTATGTTTGTCCTCTACACATTCCAAAATCATTCATATGATTGTGATAAAATTTTGGTGAGTTGTTCTAAATACGTCAGTGAAGGTTCGTAAATTATTGAATTTGGTGAAATGAAGTCGCGAACAAAAGCTAGTAATTAATAAAAAAGAATTACATAAACTTCTTAAAATTAAGAAAAATCTCATAAGAACATAATAAAATAATGAATATACAAGGTGTTTCTTTTTAATTATTTCCTAAATATTAAATATGAACTTTATAATACCTTTAATCCTTTAATGAAGTTTAGAAACATTTCGGCGCCACGGCCACGTTGTGACTCGATCGGTTGTCTTGGATCTAACCGGAATTCCGCTAACACACTGATTAGAGGTTGTTGTTTGGGGAACCCTTTGTGAGCCACTGTGCAAAATAAATAAAATCTTTAACCTTTTCTATAGTTGTGGGGTAATTGTAATAATAGGTATATTGTAATTCATTTATCTCAATACACTATTGATCTAGAATCTTTGGCAATCATCCCTCGTCTACATTATTGAAAATTTTCAAAGATTATAATAACATTGCGATCATATTAAAAAAAAAAGCTTAAAAATAAAGAGGTTGAGCCAAGATATGCAGTAAGTTCCAAAATCGCAAAATTAAAAGCAAATAGTCAAAAATATCTTCACTTGTCAAAAAACTCAAAGGATATTTGTCATTACCATCAACATTGACATATGGTTTGGTTGCGAATATAGCCGACTGGAAGAGCCCCGTCCACATCTCCAAGCCATCGCCCAAGTTGATGGGGTTGGCTGGACGTTTGAAGAACTGACGACCGGCCTACAAAGTGAATATAAAATATTTTAAACTGTAATAAAGTTTTCTAAATATGCTTCAAATGTCAGTGCCCTGGATTTAAAAACTACCAAGACGCTATTGTCGTAACTATAATAAGAATCACAGAGATAGTAAAAAATAGAATAATTAACATGGGTATCACTACGCTACACCGCGCAATTGTGCCTGACTCGATTATTCCAAAGGAATTAGCGCATAATGCTCTTCAACGCTTAATACGCTGCCAGCACTAAAAGCCAGCGGTCGCAGGATATGGGTTGCGCGTGCTTGCGACTTACTTGATACATACCATTTTGCTGCGCCATGGCGCAATTTTGACTTAACACAAATCGCCATGATGCGCCTGAGCACAATGGTAGTAACTACTAAGTTAAAGAATATGTAGAAAAGAAGGTCGACTTCGGCCTCATGTGTAATGGAATTATCTACTCTCGTTGTTGCGTTGGGTGTGAGACGCGGAGAGCATCTTGTTTAGTTATACATAAATAAATTTAGTACATAAAAACAATGCACACCGCACACGGATAAGTTTTCCTGTTTGTTAAATTTAATTTATAGTAGTTATGTTGAAGAATGATAACTGTATTCGAATGACTAAAATTATGTAGACACCTAAGAACATTATAGTTTATAGTCTACGTTCGTTAATGCGATTTAGACATTTTCATATTTTCGACGATGTGAAAAACGAATTAAAAACAAACTGAAGCGGTCGCATGGTTGCGTCGCATGCGACTCCGTTTGGCACTACAATATTTACCCATACTCGCCCAAAATAATGCTGTTGTCTGCGTGTCACGGCGCGTGCGTATTAGCAGGCGTACATACAAACCGCGTACGCGCTAGCTTTCTATGAAGACATCCTACTGTTATGTTTATACTGTGACTAAGTTCACGCAAGGAATTGCGCTGGATTACTCATGCTTGCTGACGATACCTGTTTCACCAACTAACCTTGAGCTATGTCTTTAGTAACAACTCCTTAGTCTAAGGCAGTGATTCTCAACCACTGTGCCGCGGCACTTTTGTGTGCCGCCAAATTCTGTATATAGTAAAAATTATAATGCTTTTTTATTACTTGTAATGAACCCCTTAATAAACATACTGTTGTTTTTGAAGTACATTTTTTTCCATTCAAAATTATTATCATAAACTATTTTCACACACACAGGTAAGTAAACAACTTTTAAACTTATCTTTTTTTTGTGTGCCGCCAAATTTTGAAATCATAAAAAGTGTGCCGCAACAAAATAAGGTTGGGAATCACTGGTCTAATGCATCATAGCTTTACCTAACTGCTTTTTTTACCCAAACTATGGTGAACAGAAAGGAGGTTTATGATTTATAGCAGCAAATATATGGTTATGTATGTATGTTCATCTCTTTACATTATAATTCTGACTTTAATCACATGAAATTTAAAATTGTTTCCAAAATACATTTTATATTTAAAACTCTTAAAACCATACTTTAAAATGAATAGTTTCACCAAATTAAATCTTATAAACTACATATGGGTAAAAATAATTATTAGAACAAAGGGATGACAGCAGAAATTAGCATATTATAAAAAATATGTGTAAAGTTATTTATTCGGTAGTACAAATTATTATTTTATAAGTAAAGTTTTATTTTTTTTTATAATTTACGATTATTTTATACACAATTATTTTATAGCATACTTATATATATATATTTTTAGTTAGCGTACTTTTAATGAAGTGGAACATTTTAGGTAGTGGATTATAGAATATTTTGTCATGCGATATATATTTGTATTGTTATTTATACTAATTATAAATTACTTTTAAATGCTTCCCTTTTCTAACTCTTCCCTTTCTAATTATTTCATATAGTTGAAAGAGATGAAAATAATTACCTTTATATAAGAATCCAGAGTAGCCTGTCTCAGCACCACGTCAATGCATTGAATGGCCTCAGTAGGAGGGTTCAATGACGTGCCTCCTTTTTCCATATAACTAAGAACAAGACGAAAATGTAAAATTAAATTCATGTATGTGTTGTAAAACAAGGAACCCTTTCCGTCTGCCTGTCTGCTTGTTAGCTACAGTAATCGGAGACTCTTGGTACTAAAAAGCTGTAACTTGGCACGGTTACATATGGTATTAATTACGCCTACATAGTTGTGAATTCAATCTTGAAAAAAATTCAAATGAAGAAAAATTCAATTACAAAGTGATACAGGAATATCAACGTACTTTCGAGCCAAATTTAATTTACGCTACAGTAGTAGATAATATTGAATTATGTTAAGTCTAATCATTTGATATTCAACCCCATATTTATATAGTTTTTGTTTTGAATAACCTTGAAGTCTTGAAAAAAGTTGTTATTTAAAGTTCAATATCCCCAATAGTGTGTTCGGCAAGTTCTAAATGGTGTTAATTCTTGATAAAGGTCCTAAAAATATGTGCGATAGCTCATTGAATTCGGAATGACGTCTCGAAAAATGTGTTTTAAGGATTTTAAGAGATAAAAAGTTGCAAAAGTTATTAACAAATTAAGATGAAAAGAAAAATATTTTTACGCCTATAATTCAAAAAGTTTTACTATCTAAGAAATTCAAAATAAAGATTCTTAAAGAGGAGGAAATTTCCCAAAAAAAGTCCCATCTCTCGGAACTCTATCTCCATTATTTACAATTTCAATTTAACGCTGATAATAGGGCTCCGCGTGGCCGGTACGGCAGGGGCGTACCGCCGCTGAAGAGACGTAAAATACCACGTAAAATAATTTTTTTATAGTATTAGATATCAATATTAAAATTTGAAAAAATTATGGTGTCATCAGAACACTTCAAAGAATAAAGCTCCATTTTGAAAAAAAAATTTTGTTAAATTAAAAATTTATCAACAAATAACGTAAAAAAAATTTCTCAACGTTACCTAATGCCATTGTTAGATGCAAAAACAGCATAATATAACATTTGGTTAAAATTTTTTTTTAACATTTTGTCGACATTTCATTTTAATTAATTTTAAAAAATTATAATACACAAAATATAAAACTTTTAAACATTTTTATCTCGTAATCTTGTTAAGTATTATATATGTATATAAGAAGGGCTCCAATAAGCAAAAAAATTTTAGTCCAATTATTTAAACTTTTATGTCGCCTTTTGTGAAAACGAAACTTTTGTATAACTGAAAAATCGACATTTTTTTCCAACGGAGCTTCATTCTTTTAAGTGTTCTAATGACCTATTAGAACTCCTATTAGAACTATTAATATTCTACCTATTAGAACTTTGCTTAAACATTAGTCTCAAAGAGGTCTTTGATGTATATACCTACCATAATAACAACTACAGCCATTCAGTGATAGTCGGAATGAGAGATTATTATGGCCTATTGGACCATGGGATTCCTTGAAGGATGTAATCACCACGGTGTAAGCCAGAAGACGAACATACATAATATTACCCAACCTTGGGGATGGTAACAAATACCTAAACACCATTACGCTACCAACACTTTAAAATATTGAGGGGTAATGTCACATAACATTCGTTTTTGTTAACCCTTGATGAAAAAGATGAGATGTCATAAATTTAACACCGTCGTCAGCTTGTCTATCTACATGGTTGTGGCACTGTAGGCTCTTGAAGGATCAACTGATTCGCATACAGTTGATGTTTGAAAATTGATGTTTCGAAAAGGTACACGTCAAAGGTTTCTAAATTTAAATTTTAGTTAAATACTAACTCTATAATTGTTTTCAGGTCGACTATACCCGTTGCTTTTAACGAGACTTCAAATTTCATTATCTTTCCACCTTCATCTTTTACTTCAACCTGCAAAAAGTACAATAGTATGTAGCTTAATACACACACAAACACAAAATAATGTAGAAAATAATGTTCAGAACGCAAAATAATGTTTGATTCAAAAATTGTTGTTTGAAAGGTGATGATAAAAATTAAATGTATTTTAGCTTTGTTTTAATTCAACTTAACTACAATTGAATGAAATTGTGTATCTATCTAGGGAGAGCGGTTTCGAGGGATGGAAGATGTGAAATGAATGTGGAGAGATGGGTAGCAGCTGGCAATAAAGTGAACGGTGCTCTTACCGCATTGGTAAGCAGTGTCGATATATCTAACACAGTCAAAATGGCCATCCACCATGCGGCGTTGGTGCCCATTTTATTATATGGTAGCGAGGCCTGGACATGCCCGAAATCGAGTGAAAGTATAATAAATTCAATTGAAATGCGATCTCTTAGAAAAATGTCACCCTTGCGGACAGGATAAGCAATGAAGAGATACCCAGTATGCCAGTGTTGCATGACAATGTTATTGTAAAAATGAAGAAAAGAATATTTAGATAGTTGTGATGGTCACAGAATGAATGAGTGATGAAAGACTGACGAAGAAAATCTACAGAGCAAAAGCGAGTGGTAAAAGAAGCCAAGGAAGACCAAGGCTGACTTATGAAGATGAAATAGCCAGTGTTTGCCGACGGAAATGTCAAGAACACTGGCATACCTAGGCGAAAATGTGTGAGGAGAATGATGAGATTTAAGGAAGCGAAAGAAGTATGCAAGGACCACGAAGCTTGGCGCTCCGTCCTCTCTGACTACCCCGTTAGAGATACAGCGTTAAGATATGTATCAGTGGCAGTACCTTCATACAAGCCCAAAAGCCCGGCTTGCCTTACTAAAATGCTCAGTCAAGAACACTGAATACTAACGTGTCAAGAATGAGTAATAAATATCAACTTTAAATTATGTCAAACACTTTTAAAAATTCCCGCGAAGTACTTGTCAAACGAAAACAGTATAGTAAACTTAGAGAAATAAAACAGTTTTTGAGTTTGACCCGAAGTCGCGACCAAACAGTGCGTCGGTCGATCGACACTAACGACCTCTCAAGGCATAATCAGAGCAAAAATCAGAGTAATCAATCGTCTCACTCTCACGCGTTGGCTTGCAACGGGGCTTGCAGCCTCTCTTTCTCTAATGGCAAAATTCGTTATAGCTGTAGCTTTCTTACTAAGGTTTATATAGCAATTAGTATGAAGCGAAAAGCTCGGTTTTCATACTGAACTTTGTACAGATTGAGAGATACAGTACGAATACGAATGCAATTCCACGTGATTCAACGTCATTGTTTTTACCTTATATTTATTTGTTTGAACTGATCTTTTATGTGTTTCGTTTTGTACACTGATTTATAGTCTTTTATGCAAACTAGTCAAGTAATACACAAATCAGGCGTAGGTTTTAACGAAACAATTATTTGCTTTTTCTGTGCGAAGTTCAAAGATTTTACATTTCTATGCCGATTCTGTGTATTACTCGACTAGTAAATTGCATAAGACAATACATCGGTGTACAAAACTATTCAACTCATGAATGTGTTTCTCTGACTAGTAACTCGCATAAAACACAATTTTATTAGTTTACGAAACTGATTGGATTTTTGTTTGTTCTCTCACCATCAAGTTATAGGTAGGTGCTACTACTTTCTACTTTTATTATTAGTGCTGTATATTTTATTCAAATTACGAAAATATTTAGAATCGTTCTGGTTATGACGATTAATAAGCTATACAAGCGCCATAAAAGACACATGAATTCACAAAAACACATGAATACAGTGATTTCTTTTAATAATTTGGATAATAAACGAATTGAGTCACATTAATATGTTAAGAACTGATAAACTATTTACGCCTGTACATTTTTAATAGTAAAATATTATAAAAATTGTTTTGTTGAAAGATAACGCAGGGAGAGATCTTTCCTCTCTTCTTGTACACCAGTTGTGCCAAAGTCAAGATTAGTAATCTGTAATACTTTAGCCTTCCCTTTACTTTTACAAAAAATAATAAAGAACATGTATGTCGGGCTTGCCCTATCCTGAAGCCCTAGGCACGCCACTGATATGTATGTATGTATGTGTCAACTGTAAACTGGCGTGAGCTAATATTTTTAGTCACATAGAAGATGGTCTCACAAAATACAATAAGTATGTTTTTATTTTACAGTTGAATATTCTGTCAATATGTCTCTAATAGAATGTCATCAAATTTCATTAGTTGAAAAGTAGGTTTGGAAAGTGATTGAGATTGATTAAAGTTTACACATGTTTCGATACTTAACGAGGTGCCTTTTTTGAGATGTCAATGACATAATACTTTTATCAGAAGTAGTCTTTTAAAAAAAAACAGAAGACTTCTGACTTCCGCTGTCCATTCAGGATTAGCTACGCCACTGAGTAGGTATATGGGCATAGTTTTGCATCCCAAGGATTACTTAAAAATATTGGTCATATATAAAAACGCATAACCTTACCCTAAATGTTTACAAATACTCACGTCTGCTGCAAAGCGTTCATTTGCGGGAACATTGGGTAAACTTTTAAGAGCATAGCAGTTCTTCACTTGATCAAACGCTACGACGTGATTCCGGTAATATTTATCTTTCATTATTGTGAAGGCTTTTGACAAAGCCTTTTTAGGTCTATCAGGTGCAAAAGAGACGTCATATCGATACTGAAAAAGAGATCATATTAATGAACATTTATAAGATTCATATTATTATGTATACCAGTCGAACAGAATGGGAATTATAGGCATGCGCCGATTCAACACACTATGCAACACATACACAAATTAACAGTTGATATTTAAACAATTAATCAACTGTTTCATCTTTCGTTTTTTCAAAAAAAAAAAGGTTTATGTGGTTTTATTTTACTCAATGAAATAGCAACTACACCTAATTTCATTATAAAGGGAAGGCACTATCCGAAAAATTACAAAAATAAATTGGAGCAGAGATAAATTAATTTAAATACTATACAACACATGTCATGACATATAAATAGGCCAAAAAAAAATTATGTATAAATTAATACATTGCAGACAATGCAGACATACCTACATACATAATATTACATTACTACTTTTCTACATATCCCGAAAAAAAATTATTCTTTATTTAAGCCGCAAAAGTCAAAACTCAACTTTCAAACTTTATGGTTGTGTTTTAACCACTGCTTAAAGCTAACGGTTCGAAATAGCTTTGTTCCAAACAGCTGTTTAAATTAAATAGTGTGAGAAAAGTCATTGTGACTGACAAACAGGCATACAGATAAACACAGAGATAATAATAATAACACTCCAGAGATTATAATAACTCTACCGTTTTTCCAATTTTGGAACACAATGTTAAAATGATTGGCATAGCCTTTTATTGGTAAAGAAATATTTTTGTTTGTGTGAGGATCACACAATGATTACCAAAAGTATTTCAATGTGGATTGCACTGTTTAAAGTATTATCACAGATTAATTAGGTTACACTATTTTTAAGGTTCCAGTCAATAATGTAAATTAATAAATAATAATTCTTAAACAATATTAGTGCAATTGAAGCAACGAATGTTATAATTATCTTTTGTATTTCATGTGAACAAAATCGCAGGTAACGGATATAATATTTGTGTACTTACGATTTTCAGTGGTTTGATGGTCATGGGTAAATAATTCGTGAGTACATCGACAGTTGAGAATGGTACAGTCCTTCCTAAAATTTTTGGCGGTATAGTGTACAGGCTCACTGTAGCAGAAGGTTTTTGTTGAGTTGGAATTGGATGCGGTTTTTGTTGTGGTCGAAAAGCAGGTGCCACTTGCTGTGGTGCGCTTGGTGGAGATTGGGCTCGAACTCCATACTGAGCTTGCGCAGGATGTGGCATAAACATCTGAGGAGACGGCCCGTATATTCCCGGCATTTGTTGACCAACAGTTGGTTGTGACATGGATGGTTGAACACCTCGCCCTCTTCCCCGTCCCCAAGTACCTTGTTTCCTTCCATCACCCATTTGCATGCCTGGTACTGGTTGTGAAGAAAACTGTTGAATTGGTCCAGCAGGCGATTGAAGCTCCTGATATGGTTTTGATGGGGCAGATGCTGGAAGCTTGTGAGATGGAACTGATTGAGGAGGCATTGACATCCCCCGAGATGGTCCTGGAGTAGGGATAATCGAAGGAGGTCCTTCTGACATTGCTTGAGCTGGTTCGCTGGGAGTTTTCTTAGCTTGAGCATCATCTTTCTTTTTGGTTCGTCGACCCCTTTTCTTTCCTCCTCCGATACCTAATCCTTCAAACTCTTCTTCTTTTACTTCAGGTGCTGGTACATCAGGAATTGGTATCGGTCTCTCTTCTTCTTTTACTTCTGGTGCTGGTACAGCAGGAATTGGTATCGGTGCTGGCTGCGTTGGAGGTGGAGTCATGGATATTTCTGGTGTTGTAGAAGCCTTTTTGGCTCGTCTACTCTTTGCACCACCTGTCAATCCAGATTCTTCCTCTACTACAGGTGGTGGTGGTTCTTGAGATGTTGAAGGCTGGTCACTAACTGATAAAGTGCTCACAGAAGGAATTTCTTCCTTTTTCTTGTCTCCTTTCTTCTTGCCTACAATTTTATTGAATATTAATTCTATTTTGACATTAATTTGAAAAGAAAAAAAAAAGTGCTTCTACTACGTGTTTTGGTAATAAAGTTTAAATTATGTTGTTAATTAAAAGCGAAGATCCGCACGCTTCCGTAACTAGATTTTCGCGATTTTACTCTAAAGGCATTTATTCTGATATTTGTGGAAGGCATCAGGTTGTTATAGGAACGGTAGAGGGTTGTATAGATTAAAAAAAAATGTTTATTAATAAAACTGAAAAATTAACACAAAACAGAAGTTTTTTTTAAACATAAAATTGAGGAAAGACCGCAGGGATCTGTTGGAACAAATGGAAATCTGTACTCATAAAATACACGAGAGCAGGGAAAGACATGATGTGGAGACCAGAGTGCTGCATGATGTCATAAATAGATTAAAAGATAACATTACAGATATGACTAAAAAGTACAAACTAGCTCAAAAAGAATGTATTGAACTTAGGCTTATATCAAAACAAATTTTAATGAAATATTATTATGTAAAAGTACTTGTTTAAATACACAAATGTCATCTGAACTTTCTAGGTTGAAAACAATGATGTTATATTTTTTTATAACAGGATTAGGTTCTGCATTCGTTTTTATAAAAGTTCCTCAAGAGGGTACTCAATTAACAGAAAATAGATTTAGATTAGTTATGAAACGTAGATTGATTAGACAACCATACTATGAAATAAATGATTTCCTTGAAGATAAAACAATAGTCTGGAAATGATCTTCTCTGCACATGCGTTTACTGGCTTTCTGAATATTGTATTTCAATAAACCTTTTGTAAAATGATGTTGAAAAATGACACCTAACTGAGTTTCTTGACGATTCTTCTGTGTCCAGGTTTTCTCTTTGAACCGAAATAAAGTAGATTTGACATTCAAAAATACGTTGTAATTGGGTTTATTTGAATTAATGGATTCGACTTTGGATCAGATTTCCTCGCTCAGCATTATTGTAGGAAAGTATCTGGCTGTAGGTCAGAAAGTTTTCTGTGCTTTTTGGATCTAGAAAAAGCATTTGATAGAGTAGTGTAGACTTTGGATCTAGAAAAAGCATTTGAAAGAAATTGTGGAGTCTTCACCCTAAATATGGCGTGAGGGGGCCCTTACTGTCGGATGTGGGGTCATTATATCGTGGTCACAGAGCCTGTGTAAGAATAGAGTGACATGTCGCCCTGGTTCGAAGTCTGTTTAGGCGTTTGACAAGACTGCATGATGTCTGCCTTGCTATTCGTGCTGTATTAGGACAGTTGCCTCCGGACATTGAAAGGTGGTATGAGCGGTATATGTAATGGCACAGTGACAAACTGCCTTTTGTACGCTAAAGATGTTGTACTTATAGCACCATCAGAAGCGGAATTGCTGATACTAGTCACGTGCAAGAAAGAAGAATATGACATAAAAGTACTGAATATTGTTAAGAGCTGTGGGTAATCAAATGCCGATTTAGGGTGTAAAGAGTTTATTTTCGTTCGTACACAGATGTCAAGTACACGTGCACTTAATTACGGCGGTTCCTAGTTTTCGTAGTCGCTCCTCGAAGTAAGTACTCGCGTAGTAGTCACCGAAGATACACGCTCACAAACAACGTTCCCGTATCACAGCTGTCTTCAATCCAGAGTCGTCGCAAAAGTCGTCGTAGCAGTTTTCGTAATTTGCCTTGATATATCGCTTAGATCGATATTCGAAAAACTGACTCAGCTTTTTTTGCGGCGGACACTATTTGTAGTCCGATAAAATGAGAGTGAAAACTTCTAGAGCAAACACGAATGCTAGTAACAATAATGCATAGAAATAAAGAAGGTGAAACTTTCTAGTTAAATACGCTACGTCCAACCGTAACAATATCAATGTGAACAGAACTAAAATCCTGGTGTTTGCAAGAGAAGATTTATAGATGAAGTGTAAGATATGGGTAAATGGAAAATGTCTAGAACAACGAATGAAATTGTATTTCTGGAGAGTGTGTTTTCGAGAGATGGAAGACGTAAGTTGGATGCGTAGTCAGGTAGCACTAGCAATTAAGTGAACAGTGATCTGTCCACATTAGTAGGCAGTGTGAATATACTTAACTCAACCAAGATGTCCATCCACATTGACGTGTGGGTGTCAAATGTATTGTACGGTAGTGAATCCTGGATATGCCCGAAATCGTGTGAAAATAAGATAAATGCGACAAAATAAGCAACGAGGAGATACGCAGTATCAAAGGGTTGCATGATTATTATTGTAAAAATGAAGAAAGATGCTTAGATGGTTCGGGTTCATAAAAAGAATGACTGATGAAAGACTGACGAAGAAAATCTTCAGAGCGAACGTGAGTGGTAGGAGAAGCCAAGAAAGACCATGGTTGACTTATGAAGATCAAATAGCCAGTGTTATCTGACGGAAATGTCAAAAGCACTTTTGCACGTCATTCGACATTCAATCATCAGTAGGCGAAAGAAATACATAAGAACCGCGAGTCAAGTAACATTAAAATAATAATGCTAAGAGATAGCGGTAAGCTCCCTGTACCCTAAACACAATAATAGTCTTTATACACATATATACACACATACACATCTTCGCCTAGATACCTAAGCGAAAATGTGTAAGGAGAATGATGAGATTTGAGGAAGCGAAAGAAGTATGTAAGGACCCCGACGCTTGGCGCTCCGTCCTCTGACTACCCCGTTAGGGATATATTATGTATGTATGCATGTAGTGACTTATTTTTGACTAAATTATTAAGTTATATTGGAAATAAACAGCCAGTATGAATGTTCACTATTTATTTTTTAAGAGTATCTTTAGGGTTTCGCAGCTCAGCTATAGTCGGTTCCAAATCAATGTGCAACAACAGAAAGTCAACTAGTTTGGTAGGCTTAGCACCGACTTTAGTAACTGTCAAATAAAGGATAGTTATTTCGTACTTTTTAGTGTTTTTTTTTAAGTCTGTTTAATTTTTTTATTAAATTTTTTACTCACTTCAAAATCCATGAAATGTAGTCCGTGTTTCATTATTTATTTGTTGAATACTGTATTTCGAGCGTTTTCGAAGTATGGAAGATTGTAACTAAAACGTGGAGAGACGGGTAGCAGCTGGTAATAAAAAGATTGGTGCACAAAATACCAAATGTGTCAAGTTTTCTCTATCCAATGTACCCAAAATCCATAATAGACTAGAACTGGGCAACAATTAGAATTAGCGAAATCAGCTACTTTTCCTGGTTTAACAGTAGAAATAAGTTACAGTGGGCGGACCATATCGGAGCTTTAGCAAATAAGCTCAGTTCGGCAATAATTTATGCTATTAGCAGAGATGTGATTTATTTGAAATACATCTATTTAAAATGCAAATACAAAATGCAAAATACCTATTTTTATTTTGCATTTGAAATACTTTTTTTCAAAATGCATTTTGTATTTTATTTGAAATAATCTACACAAATATTTAGTATTTGTAAAATGCAAAAGGGTTTTGTTAACTTTTTTAATTCATATTTCGTATTTTTCGTTCTTAAGGGTCGGAGTCCCTAAATGGCGCCCGACGAGGTTTGGCATTTCGAGATTAGATGATAGTAAATATATAAATTTCCAAACAAAATAAATACCACTAGCTGCTCTGTGAAATGGAGCATAACGCAAATAAATAAATCACAATAATATTTTATAGCAACAACAGAAAAAAATCGTGAATTTCATGCAAAGCTAGAATTTGCATTGCATTGTCGCGTTCCGAGTCCTATGATTTAAGGCTCTTTGGACCGGTAAAGTACGAGGATATGGGATTTTGCTGAGTTTTGGGTAGAGTTTTTGGGTTAACTAAGTAAATTATACAAAAACCGCAAGTTGAAATAAGTAGGCCATTCTTTCATCTATAATCGTATGGATTTTTTGAATTTTTAAAATTCATAGTAGAACATACTGAAATTTTTTTTTCTCAAAGAAGATTTTTCGAATTTACGCAGTACGCGAATTTATTGATTTTCAAGGAGTCCGCAAGGGCTTTTTAATCAAATTACACACAAAATTTAAGTTGAAATATATAGTTCGTTCTTTCGATTACAATCTGATGAGAAAAATTTTTTAAAATTAATAGAAAAACATAGTGAAATAAATTTTTTTCTCTGAGATGAATCACCAAAGAACAAGAAATTACTAACTTTTGAGTGTTATGTTCGGGCTTAATAAGCAAAGTATACACAAACTAAAAATTACAGTAAATAGATGATTCTTTCGTCTATAGCCAGATATGTAGGAAGTTTTAAAATTCATAGCAGAACATAATGAAATTATTTTTTTTTTCTGACAAGAATCGCTACAGTACGATAATTAGCTGATTTTTGGGTACTACTTACGGGCTAACTAAGCAAATTACACCCAATCTGTAAGTCAAAATAAATTGTTCAGTCTTTTGTCTACAATCGTATGGATTTCAAATATTGAATATCATAGCGGAACATACGAATTTATTTTTTTTCTGAGAAGTATCCCCCGGTCATGAAAGAACAGAAAAGTTTTCTATTATCACTAAAAATAAGTTTATTGTTATAACAACCATAAAAAATATATATATTTTTCACATTCGATAAGAAAAGTAAAAAAAACAGGATTCATTGACTCGAATACTTTATGTAAAAGTTGATGTCACCGATGTGGCGCTTCAGTCGGGCTACGAGCCCTGTAGGTAGTGGACGTATACACCGATTTTATTCATAAAAAGTGTTGCCAGTGAAAAAAATAAATGTAATATCGATATATTACTTCATGTGTCCAAAATTTTAATAATCGGTTAGTATTCAATTTAAGTATGACATAATGTAACTCATTTACTGTAATATAACGTAAATTGTCATAATTATGTTATTTAGAAAGAAAACGAATGCCTAAAAGTATATTAAAGTTAATGTAATGGCAATATGCCAATTTTATGTCAGTAAGTGTCAGTAAGTACCTAGTTATAATTATATCTATAATTTATATTTTTACCAAATTTTTGGCGGGAGTTTATGGGAGCGGTTGGGCGTTTATTTTAATTATTTGCAAATTGTTTACTAGTAAATATCGTGATGTAAAATTGATATAGTTTTGCGTCCCAAGTATCTACGCTGTTATGCATTATGCGAAATTGTTGAAATAAGTGCTTATTCTGTAGCGTGATGTTGGGATTTTTTTAGTGGTTTAGTCGGCTAAAGTCGATCCTACTATAAAAACTGCTTCGATATATTTGTCGCCAGAGAATGTAATAAACATTAAAATGTATTATGTCGACATTTGATATTTTAAGAAGAATTTCATTTCATACTAAAGACGTCGGCTGTTATGTGCATAGATTCCTTTGCCTTTCCTCTCAAGGCATAATTGTACAAAAAATATATTTTCACCGCGCTTTCAAAATTTTTTTATCAATTTTGTAATTTTCTCAACTGCAAATACATCGTTATCATAATTTTTTCACTAATCGCTATTTATCATTAATTATACATATAAAAAATCTCTCTTTATTTATGTTCAATTATTCTTCTGTAAAGATATGTATTCGTAAAAGTGATTGTTTAAAAACAATAACTTTGTATATTTCAGATTGGGAAAGTAAGGCAATTTAACAAAATTACCAAAAAGAGGCGTTTGCATTTACAAATCTGTATAGAAAATACACGCAATACAACACGAAAACACCATTCAGAAAGGTAGGTAATTATTATGTTACAGAAAAAATAGTATGCTAGTTACTAGTTAGGTATGAAACTGTTATAGTAAGTTTGAACCCATTGAACGTTTATAATGTATACTTGCCTATTTGAACTAACGAGAGCATCGATTATAACTTGTATAACAATTTTTATGTATAACAACAATATTTAATTAATATTCATTTCAGACATTTCTCATAAGTCACAATTTAAACTTTAATTAATAGTTCCTAATGCATTAATGGTATTTTAGTGATTTTGTAAATGTCTCAGATCACCACTTATGTTACCACTGATTTATACTTATACCATTTGTGTGACCCCAAAATAAGCATACTTCATACTATGATGATGCACTCAGGCTACAAACTGGTAACTGGTAGTCTGGATGTTACTAAATACTCTTCCAGTAAGTAGACTCACAGTTTAACTCGTTTCATGAACAGAATTAATCTGAGCAGGACATTGAAAGAACAAATTAAGTGATCAGACTGGGAATCAAATAACTCGGATCCTAGGACCTCGGAATGAACACAGCTTTATATTCATGTATATTATATTAAGAACCATAAAAAACGCATAAGGCCTATTTATAGAAAAACTAATACATCCGAGAATCTGGTAGTAAACTAGTATCAGTAACAAATAATTATAACGTAAAGCTGTTGTTCTATGAAATTTCTATGTAGGTACTTCATTAAAAATCACATCTATGACTTCACAAGTAAAGTTAACTGTCCCTAATTTATAATATGTAAACTAGGTGCCTAAATGAGAATTTATCAGAAATTGAATGCGAAGAGGACACAAAGTATAGTTTTAAATTTAAAAAATAGTAATCAAATCAATTAAATTTTTAAAAAATTGACAAATTTATATTATGTAAGTGAAAATTGTAATAAATATATTAATTTTATGTAACAATAACAAATAATTATAATGAAAAACTTGTTCCATGAGATATTTCTATGGAGGTATTTAATTAACAAATCACATTTGTTATAAATGAAATTAACTATTCCTAATTTATAATTTGTAAAGTACTTAAGTGAGAATTTATAAGATATTGTATGCGGAGAGGATATAAAGTATAAAGTTTTAAATTATAAAAATAGTTAATTATTATTAATGATTCAATTTTTAATAAATTGTTAAATTTATGTTATGTAAGTGAAAATTGTAATAAAGCCCATATATTAATTTTATGTATTGCAGTTCTATCAACCAGCATCTAACAAGTGGAATTGATCATTTCGAGTGCAACAGATTGAGACTGTATCTACAGTAAGTACTTACTACTTTATGTAATGTGTAGGATTTTGAAAATTTAGTACCTATGCCTACCCTAATATGATGCTTACCTATATGACAGTATTTGCCTAATACTTACCTAATATTTTTAATATTACAATAATGGGTTTTTTTAACAAAAATATTGCAATTAGTTTGCAATGTAAAGAAATGTAGTCTATTCGAGGACGATGTAACCCAGTCTATTACATGAGTAATGGTAACCATTGTCCACTGTTACTATTACTACATGATATGTGAAAGATGTAATAAAAAATAATTATGTTTACATAGTCATGTTATCTGTAGTAAATACAATTAATATGAATAAATATATTATATAGTAGGTATGTATAAAAGAGCAATAAATAATGTGAAATTGCTTGCTTGTTTGAAGCCAATTGGCAGCAACTCATTTAGTCAATCACCAGCAAATGACATAACACGTCTGATTCGTAAAGTAAACATTTCAAAATCTTATGAAATTTTAAATAAAACATATTTATAATTTAATTGATGATGATACTAGATAATTAATAGTTTTTCTGGCCAGTATTTAGGATTAAACACTTTTAGTAGCTAGTGCCCGTGGAAAAAACTGGACATGAAAAGTGGTATGTTACATTCGCAAATGAATTGATCTCGGATTTCATTCACTTCAATGATGATATTCACTGCTAGTTGGCAACATTTGCATTGCAATTTCGATATGAGATTATAGATACGTTCCGTAAAAAATTTCATAATTATTTCTTCCAATTGGAAAAAACATATAACGTTTGATTTTAAATGACGGTCACAGTCACACTTGACTGAAAAGTAACAATTGAACTATGAAGTCAGCATTATTCTTGTGTACAAAAAAGTTATGATTGAAACTCATTTGAACTAGATTTATCTATACCATTCCAATATTCCAAATAAAATTACCATATTTAGTAAGTGATGTAGGGTGACCAACGTACAATGATAAATAATGGAAACTTTCTCTAATGTTATTACTGAAAGCAATAAATACTAATTTGTGTCGTTTTCCATATGGTAGTTACGGGAAAAATTTCTAAGCTTGTTTCTTATTGTTACAACTAATGTAAATTCTTTCTTAATGATCCGTTTCGAATCCATAACTTATTCAGAAATATATTTTATAGTAATAACAAATAGAATTGGTGTTTCCATTACATTAATCCGTCTATTAATGAAATAACGTGAGCGCATCTTTCATAAGTATTTAACTGTTAGTATCCATAACAAAACTTTTATCTTGAAAATACTGAATATTGCATCAATTTGTCTCACAGTTATTTCGAATAGTCAGATATATTTGTTTTTTAATTTCAGAGTTTGCCAGTAAGCAAAAACAAATGCTTGCTAAAAGGCAAAAAGAATTGTAGACAGATTATTTTTTTCAACAAATTCAGGAAATTGCAGATCATGAATCTCTTCATGACTGTAAGTTTTCTTATTTAAATATTAATAGAGAAGTTAAATTTGGTCTTTACTCAAAATTTTATGTTAATTGCAAATTGTGCAACAAGGAGTTTAATTTGGAGACGTCACGTAATTTAAAAGAAAAAGCGACTATTAACCATGAAGCAGTAGCTGGAATAATTTCTATTGGATGTGGTTTCTCTCATTTAAGATATTTTCTGGCAACATTGGACATACCATTTTTCACTGTGAAATTATATCGGTCTCACCATGACACCATGTTCACCTGGTGGGAACAGACAACTGCACACAGCATGGCTCAAGCTGCTCGTGAGGAAGCTGAGTACGAGCACCGAAATTAATTGGCAATGTGTAAATTCAGTGTGGCGTAAATTAAGGCCGGAGGAATGGGATCTGCGTGTTATGAAGCGTTACTATCAATAACGCTGTACTGTTATTAAAAAGGTATTCGTAATTTATAATGCGTAACTTTTATCATTTATTTTTGCTTTTATCTTCCCTAAAATTTCTACAATGTTCATTCCGTTAAATGATTATAATGTTCATTAGTATTGGTTTTTATTTTATAATAAACTTTTATGATTTTCTGATCTTCCTTTATACCATGTATTTCCAGCATATAGCAGACACCAGACTCCCCCGATGACAATTTGGTGGTGGTTTGAATGATATGTACATTGTATTAATAGAGAGTAAATGTTATAAATAAATGAATATTATCTCTTCATACTATGTTTTATCTCATAGTAATATGTAGTATAGAACAAGTAAAGAGACAAATGGAAGAAGGAGTACCTTCATGCCAGGGGATTATAATGTTCGTTATTACATCTTTTTATTTTATATTATATTAACTTTTATCTTTTATAATTTTTGATCTCCTTTATTTTTTCCAGTATATTGTGTCCCTTCATACTATGTTTCATCCTCTACTAGCAGGTAGTATGGAACTAGTGAAGAGAAGAAGAGGGAAGAAAGAAGAGGGAGTACATTAAAGTCAGAGGAGAGGAATGGATGTGAGAGTCATGAAGCATTATCATCAATAACGCTTGTTATTATATACATATATCATCAATACTTATGAATAATGGCAAACGGTATTATTATTATATGATGTATTAACTTTTATCTTTAATGATTTTTAAATCTTTCTTTATATTTTTCCACCATATTATGTCCCTTCACTCTGTTTTTATCTTCTTAATACACAGTTTTGGAGAAGAGGTGATGTATTTAGTCTCTTCAGAAGAGAGAAAGAAAATCGGTGGGTCATGAAATCTTGGTAATGAACGGGTCATTAGCAAGACTAATAACGTTAAACTGTGTAAATACTTGTATAATAAGATGCTAATCGATGTTAGTATTATATATCAACTATCTCTTATTGTTTCCTATATTTTTAATCCCAACCCAAAAAGAGGGGTGTTATAAGTTTGAAGTGTGTCTGTTTGTGGCATCGTAGGACCTAAACGGATGAACCGATTTTGATTTAATTTTTTTTGTTTGAAAGGTGACGTGATCGAGTGTCCTTGGCTATGATTTAAGAAAATCTGTTCAGCCGTTTGAAGAATATTAGTTCTTTTTTAGTTTTTGAAGGGACGCGAGCATCTTCTACTAGTCTGTTCGATACGAAATTTAGTATCTTATGACTTCAATAATGTCACAATGACATGGTAAACTTGACCTGATGCTGCAGCATCGTCTGAAGTCAGCAGGATACCCAACTCCTCGCCACTTATAGTAGAGATATCATGTTTAAGCTCATTGAAATGGTCTCTATGAATAGGGTATAGATAGATAGATGGTGATCAGGGTCTGATGATAGATCACACAACTATTGTCAGAATATTCAGATTTTGGCGAGGCACGATCCCATGTCGCAATTTCGTGTATCGTCCCGGGAAGTATTTGCGTGAATGTAGATCGTAGTAATAGTGTAGATTGTAGTGTTTAAAAATCATGAAATAAAACAAATTTAAAATTTAAAAACCCCTTATTCAATAAAGAAACTCCAAAAAGTAAAATAATAATGTGTACCTCATGGGCCTTATAATTTGTGATAAGTTTCGATATAAATAGTAGTAGTAGTAATATATCCAAGCGTTGTCGCGTCGGGGGACCACTAAATAAATAAAGTAAAAACTTAGCAGTCCTCAGACTTGAAGACGCTTGGACATATTACTACTTCTATTTATATCGAAACTTATCATAAACCTAAAGGGCATTGAGGTACATATTATTTTCTTACTTTTTAAAGGTTTATTTTTGTCGGGAGCTTTTTATGTTTTTGATTTTCTTGTCCTTCATACAATATAGTGTGTTGCAAAGGACAGATACATTATAGACTAAATAGGAGTGGAAATAACTTGTAACTCTTCGATAATATCAATACTTTATTTTGTTTTGTTAAGTTTATTGTTTTTGATATAGACAGAGTGAAGAGACGAAAAATGGAAGCAGAATTATCTTCGATTACAGTGAAGAGGTCCTGCAAGATGCGAAACGCCACTAACAGTAGAAACTTGGAATAAAATACAGAAGAATCCGTAATGAGTAAAATAATAATGGACACCCTACTATTATTAATGTATAGTTTAGTCAAAAGTGTACTAAGTTTTAACAAAATATTTTAAATAAAAACTAAGTTATAAACGTTATATTATTTGCGTTACATGTAATTATATAAGTGCAGTTTCCTCTTTACTTGTACATACAATTGTCATACATACTTTCCTGTATTTATTACCTAAATTTTAAAAAATATAAGAAACCGATTATAATCTAGTATTTTTTTCTCAAATTAAATTAATAGTAATAGATCCGACTTAGGTTGACCGTCCCTAATCAAGTTTCCTAATAAAATAAATATTTTATACAATATAATGTATAATAAACAAAACGAGCTAGGGTTGCCACCCCACATCCCTGCATTTTGAATTAAAAATTATTGAATTAATTTTTTTCAATAATTATTGTTATGCAGTTTCTAACGAGTAAAAGATGGAAATAAAACTCCAAAGTAGGGTTGCAAACAAAGATAACCCTATAACATCGTGTTCCTAATATTATTATCTACATTTTCACATATAATTTTCATATGTAAGGAAACTCTATGAGAGTAAATTACTAATACACACTTACCTATTTACACTTATCAACCTTTAATTATTGCTTAGAAAAAGGTAGGAAACCCTACTTTGGCGTTTTATTTACATCTTTTACTCGTTAGAAACTGCACAACAACAATTATTGAAAAAAATTAATTAAACAATTTTTAATTCAAAATAGCTATGCAGGGATGTGGGGTGGCAACCCTAGCACGTTTTGTTTAATTATACATTATATTGTATAAAATATTTATTTTATTAGGAAACTCGATTAGGGAAGGTCAACCTCAGTCGGATCTTGGACTAATTGAATAATTATTACAGAATTAGAAATTACCGTATAAGTGACCTTCTTTTTTTACTAGGAAGTCTGATTTTAACTAGCTGCAAGTGTATAAAGTTGAAATCAACCTTGGTGCGCACGTCTGGTTCAAGTTTAAATTACTAGCTAGCTTACATAGATCTGCATGGATGGATGACCGAAGCCTCACTCCGTTCGCTCGCGACCCCAAAGGCCGGCCTCTTGTCTTTAGAATACCGTAGCCAAATTCTCTGGCCCAAGCCACAGGGTAAGTGTTCTTGTTATTGCCGCTGACTCCAAAACCATACTCTTACTCATACTAATAGAAACCTTGGTATTCACCAATATACCTACATGTCAATACCAAATAAGCCGAAGTCGAAATGGTCCGTAGGTACTAGACGGCGAATTGTTAACTCCACGGTATCATTAGGCTGTTGGTTATCATCCATTACCAAAGAACTTGTCGAAATCAGTAGAATGAGTTGGATTTCAATGGGTTTATTATGAGTCGTCTGACTAGGAGTACTTGGGTTTCGTTATCTACTGCATCACACTCAGATCTCTGAATCACATCATCAAGTACAGTACAGTACATAGAATATAATATAAGTATATCCTTGCGCATCATCTGATCCTGGCCCTATATAGTCTCGTGACAGCAAACAGGTCAAAAAATCTTTACGATATAAGTAGGTGTAACGCATTATTTTTTATTTTATTATATACAAATGAACACCTAATATAATATATAAGAATATGTGTAATATTTTTCAAACTACGTTTAATATGTTTATTTCTAAACTAAATACGATTTCATCTCATAAATATTTCTGAACGTAATGCTTACGAAACATTCAATAGTATTATAACTTTATTTGCATGTGTGGCCTACGAGAATCGCGCGTGTGTGAGTGTGGGAGAAATCTGTGAAATTAGGTACTATGAACACGTTCGATAAGCAAACGCCATCTAGCGTACGAATGTTTCCCCTAAAAGGAGAGCCACAAGGCCTTAATAAGTCATAATAACAACATAACGGATATCAATTCATAGTAAAATATCAAGCAACAACGTAATTAAATCTGTTTTCCAATACAATTTGTAGTTTTTTTGCAATAGGTTTGCAATGTACCACATTTTTACGAACGATTTTTTCATACAAATTAATATGGGCACAGAGCCGCCAAACGGCTTCCTCTGCTATTTGTGAAGGCTAGGCTCCTTTCCTCAATCGCCCGCGGACTCGTTGTAATGTTACATTCTCTTTGGCGGACTGTCAAGGTCAGAGGTTGCGTCTCGTCGTTTTGAAAATTTCGCGATCTTGTTTGTGTGTAAATACAAAAATTCACTGTAGCGGTTAGTAGGTAGGTAGTTCCGAGAAAATGATCAAAAACGTTCCAAACATTACAAACAAGATAAGAAGCCTTTAAATATTTATTGGAGTTTATTCCTCAAGAATTGATTTTCATATACCTATATATTATAGCCCGCGGTAAGAAAATTATATAGAGAATAAAATCAATCGTTAATAAAAAGTAAACGCTAATGTTTTTTACGTTAGTTTCAAATCCAAGATGGCGAATATTACTTTTTTGAATAAATCGATAAGGATGTCATATCCTAGATTTCACGAGGTGCTGATTACGAGAATGACGGTCATTCCACAGTGTTTATGAGATTAAGAAGATAACATTAGTCCACTGTGTTTATGGAACTAAAATTTAGAATTAAACTTGGAAATCAAATGTAGAATTAAGCTTGGAAATAATATACACTTAAATTGCAATATTTATTGACTTTACTTGAGAAGGAATGAAGTAGTACAACGTACTCGATTGCGAACAACTTTCCGAACGCGTTACCTATTAATCATTGTATCGCAGACAATTGTCATCTGTCACACACTAACCTCAACAAATATTATTGTGGAATGCATATAAAATTCGTGATCGATTCTAATTTGTAAGTAATAAATATGTAAAAACCGTAAGTATATATACCTACGAAAAAAAGTGTTACAATCCTTGTCACTTCACGTCACAAATCAAAATAACATAAATAACATCGCAAATAGATTACTTGAATTATACTTTATGCACGACACGTAAGATTGCATTTTAAAAAACCTCGTTTATAACCTTATGGTTGGACAGTAAGGTCTAGTTTAAATTAACACAATATTGCCGATAATACTATACGATATTAAAAATATATACGTCAATTCGAACAATAATTTATTAAAATTTTATAGGAGATTGTAAATCTAGTTCTTTATTTGTGATCGAAGGGTGCAGATTACGAAAATGACGTTCATTTTCAAATCAAGATTTCAATCCAAGATGGCGAATATTTTTTTTTTTTGATAAATCGATATGGATGTCATTTCCCAGGTTTCTCGGGGAGCCGATTAAAATGACATTCATTTGAAATGACATTCATTTTGAAATCCAAAATGGCGAATGGCGAACTTATCAACCTTTAATTATTGCTTAGAAAAAGGTAGGAAACCCTACTTTGGCGTTTTATTTACATCTTTTACTCGTTAGAAACTGCACAACAACAATTATTGAAAAAAATTAATTAAACAATTTTTAATTCAAAATAGCTATGCAGGGATGTGGGGTGGCAACCCTAGCACGTTTTGTTTAATTATACATTATATTGTATAAAATATTTATTTTATTAGGAAACTCGATTAGGGAAGGTCAACCTCAGTCGGATCTTGGACTAATTGAATAATTATTACAGAATTAGAAATTACCGTATAAGTGACCTTCTTTTTTTACTAGGAAGTCTGATTTTAACTAGCTGCAAGTGTATAAAGTTGAAATCAACCTTGGTGCGCACGTCTGGTTCAAGTTTAAATTACTAGCTAGCTTACATAGATCTGCATGGATGGATGACCGAAGCCTCACTCCGTTCGCTCGCGACCCCAAAGGCCGGCCTCTTGTCTTTAGAATACCGTAGCCAAATTCTCTGGCCCAAGCCACAGGGTAAGTGTTCTTGTTATTGCCGCTGACTCCAAAACCATACTCTTACTCATACTAATAGAAACCTTGGTATTCACCAATATACCTACATGTCAATACCAAATAAGCCGAAGTCGAAATGGTCCGTAGGTACTAGACGGCGAATTGTTAACTCCACGGTATCATTAGGCTGTTGGTTATCATCCATTACCAAAGAACTTGTCGAAATCAGTAGAATGAGTTGGATTTCAATGGGTTTATTATGAGTCGTCTGACTAGGAGTACTTGGGTTTCGTTATCTACTGCATCACACTCAGATCTCTGAATCACATCATCAAGTACAGTACAGTACATAGAATATAATATAAGTATATCCTTGCGCATCATCTGATCCTGGCCCTATATAGTCTCGTGACAGCAAACAGGTCAAAAAATCTTTACGATATAAGTAGGTGTAACGCATTATTTTTTATTTTATTATATACAAATGAACACCTAATATAATATATAAGAATATGTGTAATATTTTTCAAACTACGTTTAATATGTTTATTTCTAAACTAAATACGATTTCATCTCATAAATATTTCTGAACGTAATGCTTACGAAACATTCAATAGTATTATAACTTTATTTGCATGTGTGGCCTACGAGAATCGCGCGTGTGTGAGTGTGGGAGAAATCTGTGAAATTAGGTACTATGAACACGTTCGATAAGCAAACGCCATCTAGCGTACGAATGTTTCCCCTAAAAGGAGAGCCACAAGGCCTTAATAAGTCATAATAACAACATAACGGATATCAATTCATAGTAAAATATCAAGCAACAACGTAATTAAATCTGTTTTCCAATACAATTTGTAGTTTTTTTGCAATAGGTTTGCAATGTACCACATTTTTACGAACGATTTTTTCATACAAATTAATATGGGCACAGAGCCGCCAAACGGCTTCCTCTGCTATTTGTGAAGGCTAGGCTCCTTTCCTCAATCGCCCGCGGACTCGTTGTAATGTTACATTCTCTTTGGCGGACTGTCAAGGTCAGAGGTTGCGTCTCGTCGTTTTGAAAATTTCGCGATCTTGTTTGTGTGTAAATACAAAAATTCACTGTAGCGGTTAGTAGGTAGGTAGTTCCGAGAAAATGATCAAAAACGTTCCAAACATTACAAACAAGATAAGAAGCCTTTAAATATTTATTGGAGTTTATTCCTCAAGAATTGATTTTCATATACCTATATATTATAGCCCGCGGTAAGAAAATTATATAGAGAATAAAATCAATCGTTAATAAAAAGTAAACGCTAATGTTTTTTACGTTAGTTTCAAATCCAAGATGGCGAATATTACTTTTTTGAATAAATCGATAAGGATGTCATATCCTAGATTTCACGAGGTGCTGATTACGAGAATGACGGTCATTCCACAGTGTTTATGAGATTAAGAAGATAACATTAGTCCACTGTGTTTATGGAACTAAAATTTAGAATTAAACTTGGAAATCAAATGTAGAATTAAGCTTGGAAATAATATACACTTAAATTGCAATATTTATTGACTTTACTTGAGAAGGAATGAAGTAGTACAACGTACTCGATTGCGAACAACTTTCCGAACGCGTTACCTATTAATCATTGTATCGCAGACAATTGTCATCTGTCACACACTAACCTCAACAAATATTATTGTGGAATGCATATAAAATTCGTGATCGATTCTAATTTGTAAGTAATAAATATGTAAAAACCGTAAGTATATATACCTACGAAAAAAAGTGTTACAATCCTTGTCACTTCACGTCACAAATCAAAATAACATAAATAACATCGCAAATAGATTACTTGAATTATACTTTATGCACGACACGTAAGATTGCATTTTAAAAAACCTCGTTTATAACCTTATGGTTGGACAGTAAGGTCTAGTTTAAATTAACACAATATTGCCGATAATACTATACGATATTAAAAATATATACGTCAATTCGAACAATAATTTATTAAAATTTTATAGGAGATTGTAAATCTAGTTCTTTATTTGTGATCGAAGGGTGCAGATTACGAAAATGACGTTCATTTTCAAATCAAGATTTCAATCCAAGATGGCGAATATTTTTTTTTTTTGATAAATCGATATGGATGTCATTTCCCAGGTTTCTCGGGGAGCCGATTAAAATGACATTCATTTGAAATGACATTCATTTTGAAATCCAAAATGGCGAATTTTTTTTTTTTTTGATAAATCGACACGGGTGTCATATTCTAGGTTTCCTAGAATTTGACACCTATATCGATTAATCAAAAAAAAAGAAATTGACCACTAGAATTTGACACCCATATCGATTTATCCAAAAAAGTAATATTCGCTATCTTGGATTTGAAAATTAACGTATTTTCGTAATAAGCACCCCGACAAACCTAGAATATGATACCCATGTCGATTTATTCAAAAAAATAATATTCCCATGTTCGTATTGAAAATGAACGTCATTTTTGTAAACAGCACCCTAAGAATCATAGAATTTGACACCCATGTAGATTTATCAAAAAAAATAATATTCGCCATCTTGGATTTCAAAATGAACGTCATTTTCGTAATCAGCCCCCGAGATACGTAGAATTTGACGCCCATATCGATTTATCAAAAAACTAACATTCGCCATCTTGGATTTGAAAATGAACGTCATTTTTGCAATCAGCGCTCCGAGAAACCTAGAATATGACACCCATGTCGATTTATCCAAAAAAGTAATATTCGCCATCTCGGATTTGAAAACGGACTTCATTTTCGTAATAAGCAACCTGAGATACTTAGAATATGACACCCATGTCGGTTTATCCAAAAAAAGTAATATTCGCCATCTTGGATTTGAAAATGAACAACATTTTCGTAATCATACATACATACATACATATAATCACGCCTCTTTCCCGTAGGGGTAGGCAGAGACCACTTCTTTCCACTTGCTACGATCCTTACATACTTGTTTCGCTTCGTCCACTTTCATTATGCCCTTCATACATGCTCTTCGGTTTAGGGTACTCTTGACCTGGCCTTTTTTCAAGACGTCCCTGATTTGGTCTCGAAACGTCCGCCGAGGTCTACCCCTTCCAACACTTTCATTCACACTCGCCTTATACACTTTTTTCGTCAATCGTTCTTCATTCATTCTCTCGAAATGGCCAAACCATCTCAGCATACCTTTCTCAATTTTTGTCACTACATCTTCTTTCTCAATTTTTGTCACTACATCTTCTTCTTCCACGGGCCGTGGGGACTGCGACCCTTAAATTCATAATTACTTTATTTATTTTAAGAACGCACCCATCTTAAATGTTGCTAACAATAATGCCAACATTACAAATCAAACTGTTTCTGTGCCAATGCCAATAATGCCAATACTACAAAAGACCTGGAAACACTTCCAGCTCCCGGGATCCCGACCGCTTTTCAGTCACTAAATTGTCCGGATTAGTTTTCCTGACCCCAGGATTTTCGAGATCGACATTATTTAAAAAAATTGCAAAATAGACTGTATGAAGCAAAATCAATGAGCTCGAATGCCTATGATTTTAATGTAACTAAGCTCACTTGGTTAATTTGCGATGATTGCTTGAAATAGCTTGTACATTACTAAAATTTAAATTAATAAGTTAAAAAACCCCCAACTCAAAAATAAGCACTAAAAAGTAAATAATTAAGTGTACCTATTGGCCCTTTAAGTTTATGATAACTTGTAATATTAATAGTAGTTGTAATATGTACAAGCGTCATTGCGTCTAGAATGCGTTAAGTAAATTACTTGTATTTTAATTTCGTACCCACTTTATTATTTTTAGTCATAATATGTTTTTTTACTTATTTATTCTTTTTCGTTTTAGTTTTTTCTTTGAGTCAGGGGTTTTTCAATTTCTTATTTAAGTTTTATTTCACGCTTTTAAACATGCTACGACCGACACTACCCCCCATTCACACATAGTTTCCGGGGCGATAAACGTAATTGCAAGAAGAGATCTTGCCTTGCCGAAATCTGTGTATTCTAACAATAGTCGTCTGCTCCATCATCATCATCACCATCTCTCCATTTACATCATCATCTATCTATCTACAACCTATTCATTGAGACCATTCCAATGAGCTTAAATAGGATACCTCTTGTAGCAAAAAGGGGGATAACCACTGCTACCAAAGAATTATAAGAAAGGGAAGAAAACAAAATTATTATGTACTAAATGTCAGTCTTAGTGGTAGGTACCTTGAAATCACTTTTTGCGACTAAATTACTTGTAGTGGTTACTTGTGCTGCTTGCTTGCAATACACATTCTTGGATTTTAAATTAGAATAATAGCCGAGCAAGCCCACAGATAATATTAAATTATTTTTATTTCTAATGAAATGACAGGGAAGCCAGTGCGGCAAAGTTAGCTAGGTGTATACCGTAAAATTCGTTAATTTTTATCTAAATGATTACTTGTTGTTATAAAGCGCTGATTTATGTAAGATTTTCTTATTGTTTATTTGTAACCCTCAGTACCGAAATTGTCCTGGGATCCCGGGATTAACTAAGTATAATCCCAAAATCCCAGGATTAGAAATAAGGGCCTGGATAGAATTCCCTAGTTATAATATACTTTCATTTATATTATTAGTACGACAGAATATACTGTCACTTCCATATTAAATGAAAATATAGAGTGGTGTGCTAAAATGAATAAATCATGTTCACAATAGCTAGGATCATTTTTCATTTCAATAAAATATAACCATTTTGCAAATAATTGAGCTTTTTTAAATTTTTGGTAAATTACCATTATTTGTCAGTTTTCATAATACCATTGCTACAAATTTCTTCTCAATTCTCAATTTTTACTCTCAAATAGTTGCTCTATAGACAACTAAGCACAAGTTTCAGAAAAAGGAAATTCTTTCAAAATTTTTACTGAGTCAAAAACATAACTAAATAATAATAATGAACTGTAGGTACTAAACTCTGTATATGAGCATATATAGTAATATCTTCAGCCAAATCTACTCCAAATAATTTTTATATTTATATCATAAATTACAGCTGCATCGATGAACAGACCGAGCTTATCTTCATTAAATAGTGGGTACAATCTGTCTTCAAAGCTCTAATATAGTATAAAAAATTAAAAAATAGCCTATTGGTGACATTGTCTAAAGATTTATTTTAAATATAATAAGCCTGTTTATTTACAAGAAAATAATGATAAAATGGTAGCATTACTAATGCCTAGCACATATTTCTAATAATATTTAATTTTATCAGTGCCATGCAAAATAACGCAAAGTAATGATATAAGTATTTTTGCTTCTTGAAGCATAATTTAAAAATGTAGGTATTCCAAAAAGTTTACTTTTAGTTGTCTTTCCAGGCAGCATAACCTTATCTACATAGACAATAATATTCTTTTGTTCCAGTAGACATTAGGATGATATTATATGTGGCTTTCTGTAATAATATGCTACAGGAAGACGTAAAATAAGTAAGTAAATATTTATGTTAGTAGAAACAGGTAGGTTTAAGTTAATATGACACTCACCTTTCCCCATATTTCTGATTTCCTGAAAAATAAAAACGATTTTATAGTTCAAAATACGAAAATGTGAACAAAGATTTCATAGCACGTGTAAATACAAATTAGCTTAGCTTAAAATCAAGGCTCAATTTAGTCGAATCAATGAAATAGGTAGGTACATACATACCTAACAAAAAAAGCCATAACCATGTTTGGAATGTAATTTTTCTAAGTACCTACATATGTAATGCAAGATGGGAACAAATAATCAATATCTTTTGATTTTTAAATTCGTAAGTAGATATAAAGTATGTACATAGTACATAATGCACATTAAAATGAAAATTAAATAAATAATATTTCGACATGGATAAATATATAACAAAATGACGGTATTAATACTTACTTATTACTTAATATTCTTAATATGTGGGTTTATTGAAATGCCACTAAATACAAACAATTTTATTTGCGTTTTTAGCTTATTTTTGGTGACTTTCAGTACAAACGACAGAACAAAATTCACTGCAAAGGTACAATGTAATTCTGTTAAAATTGCTTAGAATGAAATTAAGGAGTGATTGCGAAATTAAAAATCAGAAAAACAAAGACTGCACTGAGTAAGAAATAAAAATTCCAGAACTTTTATTTCAATAAGTTGACAGTTGACAGCACATACACAGATTGAAATATAAAAAAGGTGGTCTTTTGATGAAAGTACGAAGAAAGGGAAATCCCCTACTAGTAACGACGATAGATGACGTCAATATAAGATGTTGAAAAAAATGACCCGTCTCGGGACGGCCGGTATATGTGAAACATCGAAACTTAAATAGTTTTATTGGAAATAAAAACGGCATAATAAAAAAATATGACAATCAAAAACAAAATATTCAGATTTTTTTTAATAACATTTTTTTAATATCTAAAATTAAATGTTATCACCATAGAGTAACCTATGTTATCACGAAACTTTTTTTTGCAATTTAGATAATTGTTATTTTTTGCTAACGTCATAAAGTCTATAATGAAATGTTACCTAAAAATGTAATCTTTAGTTCATGTCACAGTTTATACAATTCGGCAATAGAAAACTGTAAGGTATGAATTTAGAGCCAATTCAACGCTCGATATTGTATGTAAGGAACATTGCAATACGACTGTCAAGAATAATGAACAAGTTAATAAAACACATTCGAATGAATCGAAATACTTTATTATGAGATCGGTAAATCGATTCACTGAAACGATTTTGTGAAAATATATTAAAATGGAAAACTAGTACTTAACACAAAAATTACATTTACTTTAGGGATGTAATTCCGCCTTTGACTAGATTAGATGTGGCGAATTCGATTATAGAAATGGTAACGAATTGATTAAAAACTAGTTTTCATTGTACGGTGGCTATTTCTTTACTTATACCTTGACAGAGGGGAATGTCTGTGAATCGCAACTCCAGTTGTAGATACTCAATCTTCTAGAAAGCCTTATCGTAATATTCGTCATACGATAATCAACCTTAAATTGATTTAAATTCGTAACTTAATTTTTAATTGCCGAATTGTACTAACTGTGACGTAAACGCACTCTCTAGCGAGACTAAAAGCTAATGCTTCATTTACACTTTTACACGCTCGCGTATGTTCGCATGAGTCTACACGAGATAGCACGAATACGAGCGTTTAAACGATGTGTTCGCGTGGTTTCGCCTCGTGTGGCTGCTCACGAGTGTCGCTCGCCTAGGTGGCGGTTTTTTGGATGCGAGTCAAAGGGAAAGGGGGATTCCTACTACCTGCCTACTAGCTGTTGAAAGAGAAAGATGTGGTTTGAGCGTGATAGCGTTGAGAGTATGATGTAGATCAACGACGTAACACTATAAATCGCACTAATATTCAAAAGTAAATCGTGAATATCTGTTAATAAAAAATGGGATATATGTGGTGGAGACTGTAGAATTAATAATTTTACCTACAAATCTCAATATTTAAAATTGAGTTACTCTATAAATTTGCTACTTTTGATATAAATCAAATCTTTTTTAAAATTAATGGTCTTTGCTATATAAAAATGGTTAATTTCAAAATTAACAGTTTTCACAACAAAATTTTGGATACGATTTTAATCACTAAAACTTTAATGTGGTGTTGGTAATAATAAATGCTTAGGAAGAAATCGTGAGGCCAATTCAAGCCAACATTTCGATCGGAACCCGTTTTATACATGGAGCAGTACTGAAACAGGAGTACGCACTCTAAAGAGATAAATAAACTGAGCAGTTCTGAATAAGATAGTCCGATATTTCGTTCTATAGGTTTAGTGCTCTATGAGTTGGGCCCCTGGATCGGATGTTGGCACTGACATGTTAACTTAGCCTTGAAGTAGGCGAACGTCTTTACTCGTATCGTCACGATGCCTCAGAGCCTTTCTAAAACTCAAAAATTTGCATAGCCAAGAGCGTATTAGCTTTTAACAATATGTCCTATTTATTGAAGGACACTAAAAATCAGAAATTAAAAATATTCTTTAATAATAGTGATAAAATAAATAATATTTTCACAATTTAAGTAATTTTGGAGCAAAACAAATTGAGCCTTCACATGCAGACGTGAAATATCGAAACTGCTTTGTGCAAAAAATATACATAAAAGGATGGTTTATTAAAGGAAATAAATTTGACATAATCAAAAGCAAAATATTAAAATTTTTTTAGAAAAAAAAAATTCTTTATTTAAAAAAATATTTAAATATGAATTAATTGAACATCAAAATTTGACAAAAATCTTAAAAATTAAGACGGCTGTGGTAGAGAGGGGAGATTGCCAAGCCGAGTAGGAAAAGAGTTGCAGAATTAAGAAGGCGTGGCGACGCGTCGCCACGTCAACAGCCGCGTAAGACGTTTCACATCAAAATCTAAAATATTTCCTTCTAACGAAAAATTAAAATTTTTGAATGTCTGAAATACAATCTAGAGTACGTATTGGTCACGAAGGTTTCGTAGAAGCAACATTTCATTTTTTCTACAAAAATATCATACATCTACGAAAGGAGAAAGGAAGACCAAGGCTGACTTATAAAGATCAAATAGCCAGATTGTTAGTCGACGGAAATGTCAAAAGCACTCGCATATCAAGGCAAAAATGTGTGAGGAGAAGAGATTTGATGAAGCGAAAGAAAAGTGCAAGGACCGCAACGCTTGGCGCTCCGTCTTTTCTGACTACCCCGTTAGGGTACAGCGTGAAGATGTGTTTGTATGTGTATTAAAAGAAGTAATAAAATGTTTAAAATATTTCTTATGAATTAAAACAAAGCAATTTTACTTGGTAAGTTTTAATTCTGTAACAAAATAACAATAGTTTTTTTATATAAGAAATATTAATCTTTTATGTACGTTGTTGTATGTTTTTTATAATTTATTAAAGATCGTTATGTTTAAAAGTGGCATGTATACAGATGTTTTACTGTAATTGTATGTACTGTAATTGTATGATTAATATAAAGTTCAGTATGTAACATAATTATAACATTTTATCACAAAAAAAATACACTATCATGAACAGTTTATATTGTGATACTAGTAGGGTGTCCATAGTTTGTAATTAACTGCTGACTTTTTTAAATTTCTTTCGTAATTGTTATTGCTAGTCACGTCTTTTTACATATAGTCTTCCTTTTAATCGAAGTCAATCCTGCCTCTGTCTGAAATTTAATTTTACCTATATCAAAAACAATAAAAAATACAGCTATATCCTTATGCTCTATCCATAAAGGGATAGTCCCTTTATGTATACAGCAGAAGGATATGTCTGTATTTATGTATTAAGAACTTTGATTACTGTCTTTCCATAAAAGTTAAAAAAGTATAACGTCATTAGTGGTCTTGTCTGTTGTCTTCAAAGTCAAAGTCAAATCAATTTATTCAAGTAAACCCAATTACAAAGTATTTTTGAACGTCAAATCTACTTTAGTTCGGTTCAAATAGAAAACCTGGACTGAGAAGAACCGACAAGAAACTCAGTCAGGTATCATTTTTTCAACTTCATTTTACAAAATGTTTATTAAAATACAATATCTTCATTAAGCCAGTACACGCATGTACAGAGAACATCATTTCCAGACTATTGCTTTATCTTCAATGAAATCGTTTATTTTATAGTATGATTGCCTAGTCAATGTACGTTTTATAACCAATCTAAATTTATTCTTTGTTAATTGAGTAATTTCTTGAGGAACTTTATTATAAAAACGAATGCAGTTACCTAAAAATGAAACATTTGACTTATGTAATTTAAATTTTGGAATAACCAATTTATCACGACCTCGGGTTTCCATACCATTCATATCGCCATTCTTTTTAAACAGATCTATATTTTTTCTCGTATACATAATAATTTCAAAGATGTATAAGGAGGGCAAGGTGAGGACATTAATGTCTTTAAAACGATCTTTAAGCGATTCTCGTGCATTCACCTGTAGATAGCACGTATTGCTCTTTTTTATAAAATGAAAATGGAGTTAATATGCGCCGCTGATCCCCACAGCAGAAGGCCGTAGAACATTAAACTGTAAAAATATGCAAAGTACACCAACCTTGCCGTATCCACATCCGTCATTTGCCTAATGCGTCTAATTGCATATACCGCAGAACCGAGCTTACTAGCCAATGCCCCGATATGGTCCGCCCACTTTAACTTGTTATCTACTGTCAAACCCAGAAAACTGGCTGACTTAACGAATTCTAATTGTTTTCCACCCAGTTCTACTTTATCATGGATTCTGGGTATATTAGAAAGGGAAAATTTAATACATTTAGTTTTTTGTGCATTCAGTAGTAAATTATTGGCAGCGAACCATTTCGAGACATCTGCTAGGATCCTGTTTACCCAAGTAATATCTAGATTTTTTCTGTCTAGTTTAAATAACAATGAGGTATCATCAGCAAACAATACTGTTTCGCATAAGTCCTTGAGCATAAATGGGAAATCGTTAATATATACCAAAAACAGGAAAGGTCCCAAAATTGATCCTTGGGGAACTCCCATTTTTAACTTTGAACCCACAGACAAAACCCCATTAACACTCACTTTCAGCTCGCGGCCAGACAAATACGAGATCACGAGATCGAGAGCGTTACCACGTCTTATGACTAATAGATTTTTTTACTCTCCTCCGGCTAAAGATAGGCCCTTTAATATTTAGTGAAGAGACTGTATATTCATGAGATATAAAATAGTGTGAAGGGACACGTATACTGCATTTGAAGTATTATCAAAACATTATAAATAATTTTATATTATAAAATAAAAACCTCGATTACCATTTTCTACCTTTATAATTGTAGTTACACAATATAACGTCATTGGTCATGATGGTTCATGACCCGGAGATTCTTTTTCTTGCTCCACTCTAGCATGAAGGCACTATTTGTCTCTTCACGGTACTCTAAAAGGCGTTGTTTAATTGCTGAACAAATGAACTTTTTATTTTAAGTTAAAGTTGGTACATCATTTGCTTTATTAGCCCTAGGTGCGGTTCCAAATATTAGCAAAATTGCTTGTTTTTGCGTAACTCTGCTCAGAAAAAAACATTTAATCATATTATGCGTTATGAGTTATTAAAATTAAACAGCGTTGTATAGTCGAAAAAATGAACTACTTATTGTAAGCTAAAGTTTGTATGTACTTAGTCGTGTTAGTCGTGGGCGGAGTTCCAAAAATCCACAAATTTCTGTGTACCGTGTTTTCCCTCATTAACTGTACTTTAATAGTAGGTGTTGGTATAGCGCACTTTACTCAAACGAAAATGGATCAATTTCACCACCGACATAGATAAAAGTTGGTAGTTTACGGTATTTTAGAGTAGGTATTTGTGAACGAGAGAGGATTGAATGCCGTAATCTCAACGTAAGAGATTCTCCTCCGTTTGCTTTTTGTGGAGGCATCTTGAGTAAGAGGGAATAAGAGGGACATTGCAAAAAACCGCACGCTATAAAGATGTCATTCATTCGGTCGAAACGTCGGGATAAAATAGGTAATTAGCCTTAAAGTATAAACGCGACATAGACACGTTAGTAAATATTGTAAGAAGAGGGACATCCTCGCAATAAATATAAACATAGTATCCCTTTGAGGATTTCGACCATAGAGTAAGATCATACATTAGGAATAAAATATTTTTGTGTTCATAATCCAATATTTTTTGCCATTTAGATAAAAAAAAATCAATATTAAGTAATAATCAAATTGTACTACTATTTTCGTGAATTACTACCTTTTTAAATTTCAAATACTACTCTTTTCTGACTGTCAAATTCCAACCCTGCCATGTACACGCCCAAAGATCTTAGTACTTGTTCTTAGTATACGCGGGGGAATTTTTGGCGGGAACGGGAGAAGTGAGGTTGTCATTTTACTAAGATTTTCTGTTTTTTACATTTTTAGGAGTTTTAAAGTACAACAGTGATAGCAAATTGTGTTTTAAAGTTCTGTGTAAGTGAAAAGAATGGAGGAGATCCAAATAAACATGTGTAGCTGAAGTTTTCACGCTCTTCGAAGAAGTCCTTTTTAACTCCAGTAAAGCCTGCTATCACTTTACTGGAGGAGTGTTAACGACAGTCAATGTTTCTTCAGTTACGTCATTAGGTTGATGGTCATATTACCAATGCCTTAAAAAATATAAATAAGATAAAGAAAGTTTACGCCAGTAAACACAGACTATAAACAATGCCAGTGTATTATTATTCTGTGGTATAAATATAATGCTCTGCAGGCCTGTGACAGTTTTAGTTCTGAACGAGTTGTATTGGCGCTGTAATTGCTTCAGCCGTCTTGACTGTTCGCCTTAAAAGCAATGACTAAAGAAACTAAAGAACATGAAACAAGTATAAAATAAACGTGCATGCCTAAACCTCGACTGTCGCAAGTAATGGCTGCCGATTAGTGATGTCCCAAATATCTACTACGTAGATGTCGTTAAGTCAGTTACTGAAAGGAGTTTTGTTTCAGCATCAGTATTGAAAAATGTATTGAAATAAAAATCATTTTGCATGATATCTTCAGAAAAAGGAAAGGTTTTTTCGATTGTATGTCATAGATTTATACAGAAGTATTGAAATATTGTTCAAACTGAAAATAGCAGTCAGCGCAGTTCGACGCTGTCAGCATATAATTAGAATCTGAACTTAAAGTGATTTTAAGGTGTTATTAGTAACAATAGTAACAAGCGCCTTCAAGGATAGAAACGGGTTCGATCATTTTTGTATGAAATCTTGAATGAACCCTATTTACAAACAAGATACTTAGGTATCTTTTTTTGTAATACTTAATAGTACGTCAATGATTATTACAGAAATAATTTTTTTTTTAAAAAGAGACCTATATTTTTATGGAACGCTTTAATAAATGTTGAAGATCAATAAACGTAGGTCAAAGTAGTTGAAGAACAGCACACAGTCCTTTAAATGTTTTGCTTTTCTTTACATGCAGAACGTGACTTCTTCTAGAGGTGATGATGGTGAAATTATAATAAATGCTATGAGAAACATGCATACAGACCGACCAAATCTATAGCCATAGCGTACTGTAGCACTTTGATAAACTAAATACTAGAATAGTGAATTTTACTAAAAATTTGTGGCCTTATAGTAATCGGGAATAACATTTCGATTAGAAATAGAACACTGTGGACTTCTATTAGTCAAAGAAATTAGAAATTCAGTTAGTACTTCCAGAGGTTACCCACATACAAACAAATTTTATTTCTTTATTTTATGAAGAAATAAGTAATAGCATAAAGTTTATAACATTATCTAGCGTAGAAACTCAACATCACACCAGCCTTTCAATTACTTTTAAAAGTTAAGATTAGTAAATTGCTAGGCACTACAAGGGTGACCAATGTCAGACTAGTCATATCTAATGTAACTATAGTAACATATTTTCACTGAGTTTGAAAAGTAGAACTGTTTGTTAATATTACTGTTTGCAAAATAATAATTATATTAAGTACATACAATTTTTAATAAATTATTCAAAAAGTAAATATAAATCTAGCTAACTAAATAGCACAATTTTTATTAAATAATTTCTGAATGAAACTTTTGAATACTGAGATTTGAATTTAAGCAGTCATTGTACTCATCATGTCGCTGTCATTTTTTGTAGGTCAAGAAAAGAATTTCTTTCTGTGAAATTATTTATTGTTTTCGCAGGATCCATCTTACTAGAGCAAATTAAAATGGTATTTGTTCTATATGAATAGATTTTCCGACACCTTGGTTTCTTATTTCTGCTTTTAAAATCTTTTAAAGGATTCTTTAAATAGTACCGCATCTCGGTTATTAATAAAACCACTATAAGCTCTTTTGGTCGCAAAAACAACGGCTTGGTCTTGATTCACATCATTCAGAAGCAAATATTTGGAACTGAGCGGATTTTTCTTTCTCGGAAAGAAAAATCATTTTTACATGGTCATGAAATTAAAAAGTAATAATTTCCACTGTAAATATTTTTTCTGATTTCCAATAATCTTTGTGAGGCTAATGCTTCATACCGTAAAATCATTTTCTTAATGTTCTTTTGAAAGAAGATTCTTCAAACAGCGTGAAGATATGTATATAAATATGGGCTTCAATTTTCTTTTCCGATTATACCAAGCCACTCTTTTCCTCTAATAATACATGACGGTAATCTGAAACGAAATAATTACGATATGTAAACATGATACCTGTACTTATCGATATTTTTTTAATGTAGGTACATGGACAGCCCTAACGGCAATAACAACAAAAATTGATATGAAGTAATTTACTGTATTGTATGAATAAAAACGGCTAAGAACTAAAAATATACGTGATTATGATACAGTAAACTAAGAAACACAGTGATTGCGATGGAAATATATACGACTTCAGACTAAATTAATGAATTTATGTTACGTACCAGCGCAATGATAATTTCGTTGATTATTGCTTTTCCTCGAGCCACATCCTAACACACTACACTTAGAAATTATTGAGGCATTACGCTAGCTTCTCCTTTAACAAAACAGTTCCAATATCCAGCACATAATCACAGAAACATTAAAAAATATTAAATTCATTTATATGTTTTGACACTTTGTCTACTTTCAGCGTGTGGCAAAGAATGGCGGACTGGCACGTTTTGACATTACAATGATGTCACATAAAAAAATTACTCTTTGAGAAAAGTATTGTTGTTTTCTCTTACACACACAAGAAGCCATAAGTCAAAAAGAGACAACACTACGTTTGAATGTTATGCGTTAGAATATATATAATGAAATGTTTCTATGGATCAACATGCTATGTCCTCTATTTTCTTTAGTCATTGCTTAAAAGTCAATTGCTTGTCAATGTGATGTCAGTCTGACTTATACTCAGACATTGGCTACTTTTCTATTTCGATTTCAATTTTAGTTTACCTTGTGTTTTCTTCGATTTCATGCTAGAGTCGAGAACCTTGAAATGCCTATTCTACTCTGTCGTTTGATGTAAATAATCCCCTAAACCACTGCGTCGGTGGTCTTTGGCAATCACTAGGATATACCTACATAAAGATAATATATAGAAAGTATTGGTACGTACGTATAGTACGGTTATCAAAAAAGGGGCGATAATAGCGCCAAAATGAAATACTTAACAATTACGGCAAAGTGCGGCAAAGTAACTGTCCCATCGTAGTATCTCCTTAGTAGTCTGTGGTCGCATCTGTAGCTTGTTCTGTCCTTGTAATGAAATGCGAATTAATTTCTTTTTGATTCAGTTTTACTCTAAATTGCATCAAATATTATAAACATTGTGTATTACTATAACTTTCGAAGCAGCTGTTCTAAATAAAGAATAAATTGAGAGTAGACTAAACTGCATTTAGACATGAGTATTGCAGTGTTTACGACTGCGGTTGTCGTTTATTCAGAGGCTTTTCTCGAAACATGAATTATTTTAATACCGGCAGTGATGTGAACACGGGTGTTTCAGCTCATTTAACGGATGATACAAATATTGCCGATGACCTTTCGATAATTCCATTAGAAAAAGATAGTTTTGGTAAGTTATTGACAATGTGTTTGTATTTTACTAAGAACAAAGTGTGTTGAGAGGGTGAGAGGTAATATATTTTCTTATGTTTTAATGATATTCCGTAGTTCCTAATTAACAAACATTAATTGTTTTTAGCAATATGTGAACTGTGCGGTCGTATTGGTCGTCGCGGACAATTCTATTCTCGCAACAACAAATTTTGTTCACTCCGATGCAATGTCAGTAACAGTAGAAAGAAACATATAAACTGGAGATTTAAACTTATGGAGGGTGCAGAACATATGGCTGGGCTTATTCCACTGGAGCCATTACCTCAGCTACAGCAGTGGCAGGCCACATATAATGATCTGCAAGTATGTATCATACACGGCCATAGTAATTATTGGTCTCGTTTGCAATATGAAAAAGGCTTACGAAATGAAAACGAAGAGGCTATTTGATTATTTACTGCCCTATTCTTCATCAATGATACTAATATTTTACGTTAGTAACTAATTAATCTGTGCTAATATCACTAGTGTTCATAAACTGTGATATTATGTTTGTTTGTGATTGTAAATGTTATGTGATTGCTAGTTTTGAGTGACGAACAACTATAGCCTAATTGAAGGTCTTTCATTCACACATTATTTCATTTGATAAATGAACTATCTAAAAATCACCTTAAATATTGACCTGAAATGCCTTAAATGACAATGCCCAAAAACTGTGGAATTATGTCCCATCCACAAATTTGCATGCCCAGTATTAATATTTATTTTATTGTATGGGCTATTAAGAGCACTTTAAAATAGTATAGTAACAAAAGCGAAAAAGCTAGCAAAACTTAAGATATTATAAAAAAAAATTAAAAGTGTCTACCAAAACATAGCATGCGCTTGTGACATTTTCCAAAATGACTACAAAGTCAAGTTAAATACAGTAATCATATAGACAATATAGCACCCAGAAACATGGCAGAGGTTATTGTTTACATACTATAATCTAATGAAGTCACCAGAAAAACAAGTACGCATATTCTCCCACAAGCAAATATGCATGTAGATGGCGTAGATGTTATTTATTAATATATACATAACAGTAAACTACCTGTAGATTATTTAACTTCACAAAAATCCAAAATGTCTATGTCAATGACGTTAGGTGTGTCATAAGTCAAACTCGGACAGCATTGTTGATTGCTGTTTTCCTGTCAGTCATTTAATTTACGAAAAAAGTAATTTCGTGTTCAGAGATTTTCAGTAATAGTTTAGGAAATCTAGCGCTGTTAAATTACAGAATACAGTCATTTTTTATCATAAATCTATAAAGAACAAAAATGTCAATGTTTACAGACTTGTTCAGCCATAATGAATGTCTAGTGACTAATATACTTTTTAATTTGATTGATTGATTGCTTATGCTGGCTTAACCCTTAAATGCTATTGTGGTCCGTATCATCCTAGATCATCAATGTTCGCCAAACAGTAATATGACGCACAAGAGATTATTTTGCATTTTTGAGATTTTAGAAAACCCGGGTCCGTGCAGGCCCACAATAGTAGTAGATGGTGTTATTTTGTTCAGGTAAGTTTTTTTCTTTTTGTAGTTATTACAAAATTTGAGTTATTCGAAAGTTATTTCACATATACTTTATTTTGTTTTAAGGTTATATTATTTGAGATTGTCAAAATTGTTGCATGAAATTATTGGGACTTTATGATAATTGGTTTAGTTTTTTGTGTTGTTGTTTTACTGTTGTGTGTATGCGCATGTGCCTCAAATAATTGGAGTCTATTTTTTTTACATTTACCCACTTTACATAAATGTTCTTAATAGAAAAAGTGGTGTCTTAGTGTGTAAGGTAAACAGTCGCGAAGAAAGAAGGTTCCTAGTTTTTGTTGATTTGTATGGCTGAAGTTCAGAGGTTTAAACTACATGTTTTTCTTTTGTCATTTTTTATGTAGAACCTTTTGTTCTTTTCTTGTTTGTTTTACAGGTTTTTTGTAATAAAAGTTACATTTTCTGTTACGTATTTTTTTTTTTATCTTGACATACTTCAATAATCTACATCATTCGGAAGTACACTTTTAATCTTGTGATGTTGTGATGTTGGTCAAATTAAATGATACACTTATTTGTACATACAACAAAGATCAAATTACAAAGTAAACTATAATTAATTATGCAAATTTATCAGTGTTAGATACACTGATTTAACAAATGTATGGCCCCACAATAGTAATAGTGTACTATGAAAATAGCAATAGTATTTAAGGATTAAGGAAGTTATAAACCACACAGAAAATCATAAGAATATAAAATATATTTTTTAAATAGAATGGTTACTCTGGGACCAGTCATAGTGAATTTGGGCATCGTCAGTTTCATACCTACCTTAGATAATTTTAATAACCTGCTTAAAATGTTAATTTTTCAAAGAAAATCAATGCCTATTTAGGACAGCACAAATTACGAGGAGTCTTGTTAGTGATTGATTTAATTTTGTTGTATTTGTTGTGACTCTTTTTCAATTTACTATTCTACTGCTGACTGTTGTATATCATTGCTAAGTTCTAACAATGCATAAGTTAAAATATTCAACTTTTTGGTATTACTTAACAATTCAAATTAGTTTCATTGTCTGAATAATTTAAAAAGGGTTGCATCAGATTCTTTTTCGAGGTTGGTCAAACAGTGGGTCTTTCCATTTTCTATCAAATGAAATACTTAACTCACACTTTTTCAGATTATTTTTTGAGTTACATGGTATTAGAATTTAAACGACGATGTGTACTTTTACAGACTAGTAGGTCCATTGACGATACATTGAGTAAGTCTTTCCATTTATAAGCAGTAGGTCCATTGACCTCCAAAGCGACTATAAATATATGATATTAGTATTACAATTTGATTTAAGTTTACAAGTAAACAAAAAATCAAATAGTAAAATCTAAAATGTTTCAAACTTTCCCCATAAATTCTCACTTGGTTTTTATTCCTACATTGAAATCTTTCTATAGACATCAGTTATCATTGATAGCCAAAATAATTGGTATGTTTTGGGCCATTCAGTTCGCATTGCTCTATTCTTTAAATCATTACTGTTTTTCTTATCACAAAACATTATCTGTGTCTATTATTACCATTTTCTATTATATTAATTTGCTGTTATAGTGTATTTAAACGTTTAATTTCAGGCAGGTCCAATTAAACAGTCTGCGGCCTCAATAGCCAACAGCTATGAATGGAAAGATGAGCTGTTCGGTTGTGACTTTTTAGCAGCTCCAGTGAGTCTCTTCAAACATGCACCTCTCCATGAGATGTGGGATAATACCTTCGAAGGAATGAAGGTGGAAGTGAGGAATACAGATTGTGATAATTATACTGATAAAATAAATGATTATTTTTGGGTGGCTACAGTACTGAAGGTAAGTTTTTTAATATCGGAAAAGATATATTGTTGGTATTTAAAACATATTGACGTTGTTGTAGGTTATTACATTAAGTTTCATATCAGTTTAGTTCATCGGACTGATTAGATTGCTAATTGATTGGTCTTAAAAATTAATTTTTTTTCATCTAGGTAAAGGGTTATATGGGATTATTGCGCTATGAAGGCTTTGGCAGTGATGATTCTAAAGATTTTTGGGTCAATTTATGCTGTTCCGAAGTACATCCAGTAGGATGGTGCGCGACACGCGGTAAGCCGCTGATTCCGCCTCGCAGCATCGAGGACAAATATACAGATTGGAAGAAGTAAGTTGTAAATCAGACTTCATAAAATGTTAAGTAGATGTTTCTTTTAATAATTGAAGATAATTGTCATTTGTAACACCAAGATACCATTGACGTGCACAGATATTTTCAGTCGGGTAGACAAAAAGAAAACTCACCAAAATCGCCACTTATAATTCGTATCTAATAAATAATGTTAATGTGATTTAATGTTACATTATTTATTCACTCGAACTACTTAAGGCAAGGTGGCTTCGACATTGCAAGATTTTAAATGCATTGTTTGTAATGAAATATTAAAGTATGACACTTCGCCCTGCCTTCACCCCCTCAAAAGTACAGTTCGGACGCTGGACGCGTCTTAAATATTTCAACGGTGGCAAAATTGCTACTTGCTACCTTATAAAGATACAACAACAAAGAAAAGTTAATAAAAGTTAACATACCTACATAAAAATACATACATTCTGAAAATATTACCTTTTTTGGTTTGCACAGCTACGTAAAAGCTAGTATGACTCATTGAGAGTATAAGCTGAAATAGGCAACAATATTAATAATAGTTTTCTTTAAAAAAGAATGTAAGCATTTTTAATATAAACAAATCATAAAAAAATAGTACTATTAGTCACCTATTGTAATAACAAAAGTCAGTGTGTGTATTGTTTGATTCTAGATTTTTAGTGAAGCAATTGACAGGCGCTCGCACGCTACCAGCTAACTTTTATAATAAACTGAATGACAGCCTCAAATCACGTTTCTCGATTGGTTCTGCCATGGAAGTCGTGGACAAAAACAGAATCTCTCAAGTCAAGGTATTCATGAAATGTAAATCTGTTTACAAAATATCATAAATTTTTAATGTGTATTATTATTTTGTTGTATTTATTTGTAGTGTTGTATTGTGTTGTGTTGTTTTGACTGGCTCGTTGGCGCAGTGGCATATGCATCTGCCTTCCAAGCTTAGGGTCCCGGGTTCAATCCACGGTCAGGTCAATTTTGGAAACGAGCTTTTCTAAATTGGCTTGGAGTCTGGGTGTTACTGGGAACTCCCCCAGAGTTCGTTGTATGGTACCCATAGTACAAGCTTACTGCTTAGTTTGGGGTCGCACAATCTATGTAATTGTCTGGAGTATTTATTTATTATATTTATTATTGTAGTTAATATGTTGCCGATGATATGAAACATTGTTTTTTCATTTACACAAGTTATGAGTGTGCTTTTGTTTATAGTTTATTGTATGACTTCCTCCCTTGACTATAGAATTTTACATGAAATTAATTAGCATAATCATATATGTCTAAATTCAGTTTATAACAAACAAATTATACACTTATGGCAGAATTACATTGAGTTATCGACTTCGAATTGAAGGCCAGCCAGAGCAATTGCTGACCCGGTACTGCCATCACGTAATGTTGATTTAAGTCAATACACCACTGTCACTCAAAAATTTCCGCTACATATTTTCAAGTCATCCCGCTCGCCCTCCCACCCGCGCCAGCAGTACTAACTGTCTAAATGCTGAAGTCGGTAGTTGGTCAAAAGCTGGTATGGCATTAGTATTCGCTAAAAATTGCACTGTTATTGGCTCATGGGCTGTCCGTGCTGTGTGCACTATCTCGTTCAATTAATGAGAATTACGGATACGTACCAAGTAACTGCTAATTGCTCTAGCAAATAAAGATCAATATAAATTGATACGCGCTCGGCTGTTTCGGCTATAGTCGCAAACTGTTAAAAGGAATTCTATTTTGGATAATATTATACTCATGCCATTTTCAAGAACTCATTTTTCCCACTGATTTTAATGCAGTACGGCATCGTGAATAAAACCACGACTCACTGACTCCATGTAAACAGTATGAGAGTTTTCTGGCACCAGTACTGAGGCTTGTATGTCTCAATGTAAATCTGCCCTTATTTTCTTATATTACCTATTACAAAATGCTGTATTTTAACATACCTCATGCCATACCTTAAAAGAAAAACTGAATCCTTATGAGATCACTCATATGTCTGTTCATCTATCACAGAGGATTTTCTCAGAAACTGTATAGATGTACTAATTTAGAATTTAGCATGGCGGTACATCTTTTAACCCACATAATATTTTGAACTAGTTACATTTTAAAATATTCATAGAAATTATTATTAAATTAAAAAAGGCACTACTTACTCAAACTGGACTTGACCATCCCACTTTATAACCAAAACCTAGTTCTAAATATTCTAGGGAATATTTATTTATATTTAGGATTAAGTCTTATCTAAATTGACAGGAAAAATGTACTATTGGTCTTATGCATTTGTTATAAACTTCAGAAATTAGGTTTAGAAATAACGCTTATATAAATATTGTACTGAACCCATTCGTGCGAGTTGAATATCCTGTGATAATTTTTTTTTATGATTTGTGAGATTTTTTTATGATCTATGAATTTTCTAAAGTACGCGTAATAGCCTCTAATTATTTATATTTATAACTATATATTGCCTCGCGGTTTTACTTGCCTACCTAAATAGTAACCTACTTAAAAAGTGGCTAGATCGCTGATTACTCTTTGAAAATTACTTTACCAGCCAATGATAGTCGTATCAAAATTGATTCAGACGTTTCGGAGAAGCCACTATTTCGAAATCATACAGATGTATAGATTTATTACTTAATTCTTTTATTATGCTATTGCTTGTGATTATTTTATAGGTGGCCAGTGTATGCGAGATTATAGGTAAACGTTTACATGTGAAGTACTATGACAGTTCACCCGAAGACAATGGATTCTGGTGTCATGAGGACTCGCCCCTCATCCATCCTGTGGGCTGGGCTTTCAGGGTGGGACATCCATTAGACGCGCCGCCAAACTACTGCCAAAGGGTTGCCGCAGGTAACGTATTCGATTTTTCATAACTCGCGGCCGCGTCGGAGAAATGTTAGTCGTATTTTTTCAATAATTCTAGCACATACCATATTAGATGATTGTCAACAATTCAACAATTATTATCCTTATAATTACTAAAATGTTCCAAATGTTACTATTAGTTGATTATTTTTCGTTAGAACAGTTTCCTTGTGAAGATATTGGTTAATGATTATTTTGAATTCAATTGCAATAGATAGTATATTATTAGTTATGTAAGCTAAAATTTAAATAAATACAAGAAGACCGAGGTTTTCTTATGAATATGAAATAGCCAGAGTGTAACTGATGGAAATGTCAAAATCGCGAACCTCGGCGAAAGTTTGTGAAGAGGATAATGAGATTTGAGATAGCGAAACATGTGTCTAAGAATGGCGATGCTTGTCACTCCATCAACTCTGACTATCCCATTAGAGATACTGCTTGAGGATATGTACGTGAATACAAAAATATTCCACATCAATACGAGACAGCACAAGAATGTAGAGAGCCGTTAGTTTAGATCAGTCAATCATCATCGTTCATTAGACGTGAATTATGTTATGAAATGATTCACATGCTGCACCATCTCACAATAATTCTAGGATTATTACAATACTCCAATAATTTCAAAGTAATCTACGACATATAAACTTTTAAACTTTTGCGTTGCATAATATAATATCTAAAAACACGGGAAATTAACACGATTACCTTTTATTCGGCATGACGTTTCGGCTGAGCTGCATCGGCCGTGGTTTCAAATAAAGCAAGCAAGTTTCACTCCGTGCCTGAAGCAGATTTTACAGCATTTACCCCTGATATTCGCAAATAATTATTAGGGTTCCTACACACTCACAGTGTCCACACATTTGACCGGATGGGAAAAACGAGGTTTCGTTACTTGATTCACAGAATTCCACGCTGTTGATAAATTGCATCCGTTTTCCCGAATAAAATTTTTGTGTCTCTTGATTTCAATAAAAGTGGCGATCGGTGGAAAAGACTTGCGGGCGATGAAATTATACTCAATGCAATTCGGCCGAAACATCAAGCCAAATAAAAGATAATAGCGTTAATTTCCCGTGTTTTTAGATAATCTCTGGAATAGTCTGAGGATGCTTCATTAAAAATCGAAACACGTGTTGATTAATGGGTTTGCAATTTTGAAGATAGCTAAAAACTATAAGAATTCATCACATTTTTGGTAATGTTTTGTATTACATTATACTGTCTTACTATAAATCACAAAAATTGTAAGTTGTAATTGTAGAGTTATAATTTACAGGTCGTTTTCTTCCGAATGACAGCACCCAAGAAATGTTTTACCAATATCCTGCCAATGAACCAGTACTCTTCGCCGAGGGGATGAAGCTCGAAGCGATAGATCCACTCAATTTGTCAGCTATATGTGCAGCGACTGTCATGCAGATACTAAACGAGGGGTATGAAGATCTTTGTAATTATAGTCGAATATGATAGAATAGTACTGACTCCTACATGCAAATTCTACGCAACGGCTTTTTAGAAACATTTGAGTAATGAATTACTGTTGTAACATATTGTTGAAAAAATTATAATTAGTTAAATTTTTCACTAGTTCTCAGTGCTAATTTTTACTAATTTAGATTTTAACCTAATCTTACCTACCTACTTTTATATACATTTAAAAATATAATTATTTGAATAAATCTCAGTACTTATTCAAATAATTATACTTTAAAAATCAAAGGATTCCAAAATTCACTGGAACTCTTTCTATTGTAACTTGTTCCATTTTGACATACATGTAATACCTTAACTTACCCATTTAATAGGAGAGATTAAAATATTCTCGAACAAATCTTGATCACATAATCTTAAACCTATTTTCCATTGAAGACTGAGAAACTACACGCGTCTCGTGTTTAGAAAACTACAATACCTAATACAATTTTATTGTATGATAATGTTAAAAACAATGTGTACAAAATCGCCCTTAACTAAAATCCCAGACTAGCGCAAAATAAAACCACTAAATCTGGGAGACGAATCTTCTTTGTATTATTAAAAAGTTTTTAAGCTAACATATCAAATTTACATGTATAAATCGACATTATGGACAACATTGTAATACACAAATGCATTGCATTATCTATAATTATAACTAAATTGAACACAATGCCTAGGTTCTTATCGGTTTATCCCTGTGAAGATTTATTCTTCCCACCAATTCTGAAAGAATCACAATGAACATATATTGTGATGAAACTTGTATTGCTTAACCCTAGTGTTCTGTAGCAACGTATCTACACGTATACTGCACCATGCGGGTGCATTGTGGTGCTGTGGTCGTAGGCTAATGGTCAGCGGCTAGCCTACTTTTAGAGATTAAGGTTTCTGCCCATATAACGACCAATTACCATAATAAGAATGTGTCAACCACGTAAAGTAGCGGTCAAAACACTACTATGCCCACTGCAACGGATCAACAGCATTCTATTCCCGTATGTGTTATGCACGGAGCGTATCGGTACCTGTGAAATATTCTTGCCGCGCAATCGCTGCCGGTCTGGTCATGGCACGCTACGGTGCTGGCCCGAGCTGGAACGGTCTTGTTAGCGATACTTCATACAAAGAACATTTTCTGCTTGTGTTTACGATCATGGTATGGTATAATGTAGTGGGGCAGAGTCCTTTAGAGTTCTCAAGTCATCCATGGTCTCTGTCTTGGCATAAAGATTACGGTTTAACGTGCCTTTCGAAACATGGAGACACTTAATATGGATGCCTCTAAGTCACCCATCGAGTAGATCACCATATGCAACATTATCTTTAATCGTATCTAACATACAAACACTGTACTACCATTTTACAAGCAGGGCTCGGCACCAGTTACGAAATAACGGTTTATATCATTCATGAAAACGATAACTACGTTCATTGATTAACCGGTCTCCTCTTATCTCATTGTATGGCCAAACTAGATTAACCGATTAGTGAAGGGAACGGTTTAAATAAACCGAAATAGTTTTGGAATACAGAATTTTAAAATTCGCGTAAAAGCCGATACTAAGACTTGAACTAACCAGTTTTACTCAAACGCACGTTAGCTGCTTGGTGATTGATTACAGCCAGCCAATTAGCACCGAATACAACCTGCCTGTACATTTTTAGACTCGTGACTGTGAAGCGAGAAGAAGTTTATCAATGTTCACATGAGATGGCGTATAAACCGCTTGTAATGTCGAAATTAAAAAAAACAGTTAATTCCGTTTAACAGAATCGGAATTAGTGAAAAACTGGTTTCTTAGCAAATCGGTTAAACATTAAACTTAACCCAAACCGTAATTAATTCCTGTTAAGGTTAAAGACCTAAACTGGTTAGGTTAACTGGTTTTCGATGCCTGGTTAGAAATGACGATAGTTTTGCTTTAATATTAATAATTTGATGACAAAAACATATATATTTTTTATTCAGGTATATGATGATACGAATAGACTGTTATCCTGCTGACGCGTCGGGTGCCGACTGGTTCTGCTACCACCAGAGATCACCCTGCATTTTTCCTGTCGGTTTCGCGTTAGCTAATAACATTCCATTAGTACCGCCAGCTGGGTGAGTACAATATGCATCTTTAATTATTTTAATTTATAGAGCGAAAATTTAGAGTAGAAGCAGAAGTGGTCTTCTGTTTCAGCTTGTGCTGAGACAGAAGTGGTCTTCTGTTTCAGCTTGTGCTGAGACAGCTTGTGTAAATCTAAAGAATTTTTGTTATTTATTTTTTTTACACAATATCTACAATGTTGACATAATATCTACAATGTTGGCAAGCTGACCATGATGGCTTTCTTATTTTTTAGATATCCGTATTTAAACATTGATAACAAATATAAGGCTTTGTTTCCATTGAGGTATTTCTTGATTTTAAGTAATTTATATTTAAAATATAAAATTGTTGGATTACCAATAGTGGAAATATGGAATGTGTAGTCAAGAAAAATAACATATATAATAGCCTCTGCTGTAGATTAAAAATTTGTAAAAAAAAATTAAAGAACGATTTGTCAACTCCATAAATGAAAATGTTTATAAATAAAATTATGTTTAAGACAATGTTTGCCGATAGTACAGCTGTTGTTAGTCATTTCAATTCTATTGTGCAATGAATCGCGTCGCGGTTGCGCGAGTGAGTGAGTGACGGCGTGTGTGCGCGTGTGCGGGTGCGCGTGCGCAGGTACAGCGCGGAGCAGTTCAGCTGGGAGCGGTACCTGGCGGAGTCGGGGTGCGCGGCGGGCGAGCGGCGCTCGTTCGCGGCGCGCGGGCACGTGGTGTCGCACGGGTTCGTGGCCGGCATGCGGCTCGAGTGCGCCGACCTCATGGACCCGCGGCTCGTGTGCGTGGCGACGGTGGCGCGCGTGGTGGCCGACCTGCTGCGCGTGCACTTCGACGGGTGGGGCGGCGAGTACGACCAGTGGCTGTGGGCGCACTCGCCCGACGTGTACCCCGTGGGCTGGTGCCGCGCCGTGGGCCACCGCCTCGAGGGCCCGCTGCAGCCGCCGCGCCGCGCCGCCCGCGCGGCCCGCGCGCCGCGCGCGCCCCGCCCGCCGCGCCCGCCGCGCCCGCCCCGCCCGCCCCGCGCGCGCGCCGCGCTCGCGCGCAAGCGCCGCCGCCTCGCGCCCGCCGCCGACCGGCCCGCGGACACGCCCGCCGACCTCGCCGAGCCCGCCGAGCCCGCCGAGCCCGCCGAGCCCGCCGCGCCCGCCGCGCCCGCCGCGCCGCCCGACGTCGGTGAGTCCGACGGTTATACAAGTAAACATATCAATATTTCAGTGCTCAAATCAAATTTGAAATAAAAGTGTGGGAGTAACACCTGGCATAAAAACTAAGAACCACCTTTCGATGTCAAACGTCTTATGCAACGAATCACACTGGCTGTTGGCGTGGCGACGTGGCGACATGCCGCCACGCGCTTGTAGTGAACTCATAATAATAATACTCATATACCTATAACATATGCTGTTGTTATTCACTTTGGAACACGTTACCCGTATTTTTTAAATGGAGATTTTTTTTTAAATCTAAATTACCATTAATAAACCATCCTTACATGCACATTTTCTATAGAAAATAATTTCGATGTTTCACATCTGCCAGACGTCCCGCAACGACTCATTTTTTTTTCGTCAAAGTTCGAATGTGCACAGATTTACTACTTGATTGTCAAACCGGTCTTTGCAGCCTAAATTACCGCATTCTAACATTACGCCCAAAAGTCTTCATCTCACATATTTACAGTGCCATTTAAAAATCGACCTTATCGCTGGGACATAAGGTCCAATCGTAACAATACCAACTGCTGTCAATTAGATTGATAAAAATCTATATCTCTTAATATTTTTTATTTTAATAATAATCATATATAAAAGATGTTCTGACTCCTGACTGACTGATTCATTCAACCTGAACTACTGAAACTAGAAACATGAAATTTAGACAGTTGCTTCCTTTTGAGACGTACTGCCAAACAACGAACGGTTTTCCGAAAATCAACTCCTAAAATGATGAAAAGCAGCCCAAAATTTATATGGGAAAAAAAATTATTTTTCAACCGACTTCCAAAAAAGGAGGACGTTCTCAATTCAGTTCTATATTTTTTTTTTATGTTTGTTACCTCATAACTCGGTCATTTATGAACCAATTTAGAAAATTCTTTTTTTGTTTGAAACGATACACTTCCAGATTGGTCCCGTTGAAATTTCACTGATATTGAAGTTTTGATTTCGAAGATACACCAAATAACGCGACCTGGTTATAACCTTAATTCCTTCATATTGATGATTCTCTTGTATGTCATTTGTTAACTATCGTTGTCCTCACATGGTATAATGGTAGTAGGGAGAAGATATAAATTGGCTGTGATATAATAAATTCAGTCAGTAGAGTCAGTCTTGTGGCGGACAGAGAATACGGCTGGTGGCTGTCGTCTTCGAATTGTAAGAATACTGCTAGGGTGTAATTATGATGCAACCTTTACACTGTTCTTTTATAACTGATTGATATGATATTATATTGATGAAATTGATAATGGCCATAATGGGCAATAATATCCCATGTTCGATCTGTTTGCATCTTTTATTGTGAAAGTCCACGGTTTGTGCTCTTCAATAGAATGGAAGTTAACACATTGCGCTCCAGAATTAGAAAATAATCTAATTGTAGACATTCCCTAGATATTTATTTAGGCCAAGGTCACTCAAAAGGGAGGAATAAACATTTTTTTATAAAAAAATTAAAACGGCTTCAAAAAAGAACACTGAAAAGCATGAAATAAGTATCCTTTACTAATCAAAACTTAAGTACAAAAATAACTTTATAAATACGATACAAATACCCATATAATTAAATTTGACAGTTATTGAAGTCGGTGCCAAATCAATGTTCGATAACAGAAAGTCTATTAGTTTAATAGACTTGGCACCAACTTCAGTAACTGTCAAATTTTTCTTTTTTGAAGTCTGTTTAATTTTTTTATAAAAATTTTTTATCTATTAACTTAAAAATCACAAATACCACGTATCACACCCACGTATTTCGGCATTTGTGAAATTTCATACACGGTGTAAAATAAGGATAAATTGAGTAACTGATTCATCATTGGTTTACTGAAGCTAGGAAAATGAAATTTGAACAGCAGCTTCCTTTAATGACACAGAAACTCAATAAGAAAGAATTTTCCGAAAATCAAGCCCTGAGAGGGTGGAAAGGAGTGGCAAACTTTGTATGGGGAAAAACTCTATCTATTGATTTGAAATTTAGCACATAACTTTTTATATGCAGCCTACGATGTCTGATGGGGGTGCACTTGGTTTGTTGCAAGTCGCGGGCAATAACTAGTAATTATATAAACAACACTTTCCAAATTAATTATGCATTTATCAAAGAAAACATTGTGGTAATCCGTAGTACTTATATGTGCGGAATTGCGTGCAGTCTCAAATTAAGGCGATTATTTCCCTTTTGTGGTTTATTTTTTTTCTGGTGTTGAAATCTTGATTATTTCAGGTGGAAAATGACATCCCATTATTTATCTAAACTAATATACGATAGTAATTAATTAATTTGTGATAAAACCGTGAGATGCTACTCTCGAGTTGATTTCCTTAAGGAATACAAAGATGTCACTTAAGGCGATGTATTGATAAACAATAATTAATTTCAAAATAGACCTTCTGCTATATGCAAACGTGCGCGCGCTAGCTTATGAAAAATACGAAAAAACAGTTATTTTCGTTTATTTTAAAAAGTATAATTAATTTTAAAAATGCAACTGTCATTTTTAAGAATATGTTTTACAGAAATTTAAAAACATAAATCGGTACCGTTGGTCCGAAAAATGTAAATCTCTGTTTTAAAAGAGGTTTCTTTGATTTTTATTTGTGTTACAAAAGTTAACCAATCGTGTAACGCAATTGGCAAAATGAAGCCAATGAAATAAAAAATCAGATTACCAAATATCACTTTCATACGTTTTTAGTCACTTAAACAAATTGAGATATCTGCCGTTAAAATTTCCAACGCGTCGCCTTAATAATAAATGATTTCATTGATCGTTACTAATACTACTCAGCTATCATTTTCTGAACTCAAATACTCCCTTAAGCATGATTTTAATCCTAATTATTTATCTTTATTTAAACTCTATGCATATTTTTTTGTTTACAGAACAACTGTCTACTCAACCACCAAACACAACAGAGGAGAGCTCTCAAAATTCTGACATGGGTGACACTAAAAGCCTATCACCACCGACCAGCATATCAGAGATATCAGAAAATACAGAGCCAAGGCCAGATGAGCAAGCAGCAGAAGATAAGATGGAAGTGGAAACAGAGGCTAAAAATGATCAAGAAAGTCAAGAGCCACCAGAGGAATGTCTCAGTGATACCAATCAAGAACTTATGGTAAGATTCATCTTTTGATATACATAAAATGTGTGTGCTATATATGATATATTGTAACAATGAACTTCGAAATGAACGTCAAATTAACTTCAATTTTAACAATATTTTTAAATTTTATATATTTGAGTTGAATTTAATGATTAGTAAAAACAAATACAAAAGAAAGATCTTTTTCGCTCGCTCAATATTAATAAAATTAGATATTTAAAAAATAAGGATAGAAAAATAGTACAGACGGATTCCATCAGCTATGAAGATTCCTGAACACCGCAGCTTTTATATAAAAAAAAACCACTTACAGTCTGGTTCCTCTGTTCAAGAGGTACAATGCCACACACAAACATAGAGAGAGATAACAGCGTCTAACTTATAACAACCAACTATCCTTTTTATTGGGGGTTAAAAAGCTTCATGGCACAATGGTTATAGTCCAGCCGCTGAGAGAATGCATTCTTGACGTCTGTCAGTTGGTCATTACTAGTGATTGGCAAAAAGTAACACTGTTATATTATTTCTTCAAACGACCCAAGAAAAGTTAATACTTATTATACAATAAACATATGTTTCAATACTTGTTTATCTGGCTTCTAATTTCTGAATGTAATTAGCGTAAAAAAAAATGCGAGAGTAATATTCAGAAATATTTAATATAAAAATCAACAAAAATTCAAATTTAACAGAATTATAAAATTAGTAGTCAAATTACGCCTACTTGCCTTCGCACGTTTGGTTTGGCCACAGTTTTATATTATGAAATTTATTAGTACATTCCATTATTATCAAATTATTAGAAAAAAACGTATTATTTTATAGTATAACGACAGCAGTGGCGTGCCTCTAGGGCTTCAGAATAGGGCAAACCCGACATAAGTACATGTTCTTCATTGTTTTTGTAAAAGTATAGGGAAGGCTAAAATATTATGGATTACTAACTAATAAATCATGACTTTGGCACAACCGGTGGACAAGAAGAGAGGAAAGAGACCACTCTCCGCGTTATTTTTCATCAAAACAATAATTTTTATAATACTTTGCTATGAAAAATATATAGGCGTAAATAGTTTATCAGTTCTTAACATATTAATATGTCTCGGTTCGTTGGTTTCCAAATTACTAAAAGAAATCCCTGTATTCATGTGTTTTTGTGAATTCATGCGTCTTTTATGGTGCCAGGTGCGAGTAAAAACTCGTCATAACCAGAACAATTCTAAATATTTTCGTCATTTCAATAAAATATACAGCACAGATAAGTAGTATCACCAACCTATAACTTGATCGGAGAACAAACAAAAATCCAATCAGTTTCGTAAACTGATATATTAAATTGTCTTTTATGCGAATTACTAGTCAGAGAAACACACACTGATTTCTTGCCTTTTAAGATATATACTAGTCGAGTAATACACAAATGATGCGTAGGTTTTAACGATTTTACATTTTCTATGTGTCGATTAAAACTCATATACACTTTAAGTCCTCACAATGAACAAGTTATTGGATTTATTTATTACAAATTAACTCATTTATGATGGAAATTTAAAAAATACTTATCAGTCATCCACCGACTCAAACAAATAACTATTAGGTAAGAACAATGAAGGCGAATTGTATTCGTATCGTTTCTCTCAAACTGTACGAAGTTCAGTATGAAAGCCGGGCTTTTCACTTCATACTAATTGCTATATAAACCTTATTAAAAAAACTACAACTATAACGAATTTTGCCATTAGAGAAACAGAGGTTGCAAGCCCCATTGCAAGCCAATGCGTGAGAGTGAGACGATTGATTACTCTGATTTTTGCTCTGATCATGCCTTGAGAGGTCGTTAGTGTCGATCGACCGACGCACTGAGTGGTCGCGACTTGTAAATCGCGGAAATTTTGAAAACTGTTTCATATGATTTGAGGTCGATATTTATTACTCATATTGTTGATTCTGTGTTCTTGATAGCATTTTTGTAAGGCAAGCCGAGCATTTGGGTTTGTATGAAGGTACCACCACTGAACGACATATAACGTTACAATTGCCTGTTATTGTGGCACATCACTACAAAAATAAATAGTTCACATAACCATGTAACAGCGCAGTATGGAATTAAAAACATATTGATTTCTTATTTATTGAACGTTAAATTTAGCGCAAAATTATAACATTTATTGTCAGTTGACATAATAATATAGTTGGAGAAATAAACAATAAAAATATTTTTGTCATACCTACATTTAACGCCATTTCAAAGTTACGTCGTCCATTCGATCACAACGTAATCTGTCAGCGGCCGGACTGTAACTGTTAATTTAATGTACATATATTAGAGGTTCAAGTGCAATATTTTTATAAAATGTTTTCAGAACACTCCAACAGACACGTCTCAGGATTTCAACCAAAATGTTCCACAACCTTCGCCCGAAGAGCCAAGTACGGACAAAGTAATTCCTAGACTAGTGAACACCACTGTGCCATTGGATGTACTGACCACAGTGGACCCTGAGAACTGGAGTACTACTGACGTCTCTAAGTTTCTCACTGTTAATGACTGCCAACCCTACTGCGTCAACTTCAGCCATATCACTGGCAAAATGATGCTTCAGCTCACCAAGGATGAGATAATAGAACTGTTAGAGATGAAAGTGGGGCCTTCGCTGAAGATATTTGATCTAATACAGCAGTTAAAATGTAAAATAAAACAGCCCAGCAGATTGTTGGGTAGCTTTAAGTAGTAGCAAGGTAATTCCTTTTAGTGAGATAGTTACAGACTTGTATTTTAATTAAGATATTGTGGCCTTTTTGATGTTGCAGAATCTGACAGTGTCTTTATTAATGTCGAAGGAAAGCTTTTGTGGGTCATTTAAGTATTTTTTTAATTAAACAGTTTGAAATGGATCAAGAACTGTGGAGATAATATCGTGTTATGCAAAAAACAACCAAATATAATTTTTACCAGTTTTTCTGCCATATACAACGATTGATGATTGTTTTATGAAAAAAATCTGTGATGTCAGCATACAATTAAACAGTAGATTAAAGCAGATATCCAGTTAAATACAGATTTATACATAATATAATAACTGCGTTTCAGAAAGATTGTGTATGTAAAAATATTAAATAATTTGCTTGTGTTAAATGCTTTGCACTAAAACTAAATGAAATTTGTTTTGCCTGATTTCTGCATAACGCGAACCAAATGAAAAAAAGGCGAGTCACACAAAGTGATATTCTCTTATTCTGTAAATCATTGAACATATTTCTGTGTTATTCTATCCCCGCTACTTTTGTACACTTGGCGACAGTCGGACGTTTTGTTATGATGCTGAAATATTGACCTGTTTTGTCAACAGTAACAATCCAAAATCGTGTCTTAACTTATATATATATATATACGTGATTTTTGCTTTAAATCTAAATACACATACCTATATGTATTTTCGATCCTTTCTAACTTGTTGAATTGTAGTATGTAACTTATTGCTATTGTGTACTGCATTTGTATTTATTCCTTTAATTCTTTATGTTATAGTAGGCAGCTCGATTACTGAGAGTATGACTAGAAAAGCGAACTAAAGTGATTAAGATTTGGTAAACAGGAAGTCAGGCTCCGAAACTCCAAGTACATGGATAATTACTTGACCTTAGAGAAAGTCCAGGGGCCTAGACAAGTGGCTCAATTGCCGTAAACGCTAGAAGAATAGAATGACAAATATCACGTGATCTAGCGTAACGAATTTTAAATTGGTAGTCAAACGTTATTAATTTACTATTAAATCAAACGAAAAGTAACGTCATGTGAAAACCGCCATATAAAAGTAACCAAATGGCACTTGACGAACAATAACGCCAATAAGCGTTTCAATTTTACGGAAGTTGCCACTTGTCTAGCCGCTCAGTTTATGTATAAATCGGTGTACAGTAATTCAAGGGATATCAATTACGCATCTTTTGGTAGGGGTCATCCATAAATCACGTTCTAAATTTTAATATGTTGGGGAGAGATGATCTAGTCTTAAGTATTGTAATTAGCACAACTTTTATAATGTCTAAAACATTTGCATTGGCAGGTGGGAATACAGAATACAATGTTTAAATAAAAAAGAATGCCAGTGTTTTAACCAAAATTAACTTTAAATGTTGCAAAAAATGTGACGTCATAACAAAAACTACGCTATGATAATTTAAAACCTCTCCCTGGAGGGAGACTATAAAATTTATTTATTAATACGTAATGAAAATGGATGGCCTCTTGTGATATTTGGTTATACAAATTCTATGATATCGGTCAGCAGTAAAGTCTTGCATTTATTACATTCTTTTCGTCAATATTCATAATAAAATCAAAAGAGAAATTAGCTTTATGATTGTGATAAATCCCAGTTGTGTAGGAGCAATAATGGTTATGGTGCTTTGTGATGTCAGTGAAATTATGAAGTCTGGTTCGATAATCATGAACATTTCATTTTGTTTTTTCTGTTTTTTAATGTATACTTAGTTGCCATGGTTTGTATATTGAGTATGAAGTGTTTGTAGATTCGGTATACGGACTGGAGAGTAGAGGGACTAAGGGTGACTGCGATTTTCTAGAATTTTTCACGTTTGTGTTGACAGATGTATAGGTTTTGAACGGTGTAGCCTTAATGAGTCATAATTCCATACATAGTGTAAGAAATTTAAAAAAGTCTTAGGTATAATTATTTATAGTGGCCACTTTTGAAATAAGGTTTGCCGCACACAACACTTAGGCATCAGCAATTTAATTTTTATACTTAGACGAGCTTTTAAACATGTCCCTCCAAGGAATATACTGCGGTTGCTGCAGTGGGATTTGGTGCAGATTTATGACATAGCGGCCATCACAATGATAAGAGTTGGTCGCATTGATACACAATTTTTTGTGTAGTTACTAATACAGAATAAAAATAACATTTCACATAATGTCACATCTTGTGGACTGTTTTCAACAATTTCTCACAAATTACAACTGTGCTATATTTCCATCGTATCGATATTGTTAATAAATCTTGACGGAATTTACAGTAACACAACGTATTGTTTACTCTGCACAACTAATTTAATAACAGAATTACAGAACAATATAAGAGTTACGTAAGTATTCGCACTTTCTTATATGGCAAAGCGGAACTAGTGATAGGTTGCTACATGCAGGTTGCTAGTGCATCTCTTAATACCAATTCCTTGTAATAAGCCCTATCTGTTCATCGACAATAACTGACGGTGTGTTGTTTTTCACTCCCAGAAGAACGGACTTTCATTGGAAGATTTTCACACGATAAATCGGTCAGGATCACAATTTAATATACTCTCACTATAAAATAAAGTGCTCAGGCTCAAAATCCACTCCATTATTGGTGTGCGTGTGTGTGCGGTGAATCTAATGCCATTAAACAATTGCTTTTTCTCATCCGAAGTGCGCTGGTACGCAGTAGTCGGACTCAACTTTTATGTATTGTGCCCAAAGCATTCGACTCAATTTATACACGTAAATAAAAGAATATGGAGTGAATTTCTTGTTTTATTTATAAACTTACATTATAGAAATGTATACAAAATACCACAAAAGTACTTGGACGGAGTTTTATCACATTACGTTTTTATAACGACAATAATATAGTTTTTTTGATTTACATAGTTACCAGTGGCGGGCCTAAGGGTTCAGAATAGAGCAAGCCCGACATACTTCGTTCTTCTGTTTTTGTAAAATTAAAGGGAAGGTCAAAATATTATAAATTACTAATTAATTATGACTGGCACAACCGGTGGACAAGAAGAGACGAAAGAGATCGCTCCCCACGTTATTTGTCAACAAAACAATTTTTATAATTCTTTGCTATTAAAAATGTATATTTGTTAATCCAAATTACTAAAAGAAATCACTGTTCATGTGCTTTTGTGAATTCATGTGTCTTATGACGCTAGTATAGTTTTTTAATCGTCATAACCAGAAAGAATCTAAATATTTTTTTCATTTGAATAAAACAGCACCAATAATAATAAGTAGTACCACCTACCTTATAACTTGATGGGAGAACAAACAAAAATCCATTCAGTTTCATAAACTGATATATAAAATTGTCTTTTATGCGAGTTTCGTTTTGTACACTGATTTATAGTCTTTTATGCAAACTAGTCAAGTAATACACAAATCAGGCGTAGGTTTTAACGAAACACTTGCTTTCGCTGCGCGAAGTTCAAAGATTTTACATTTCTATGCCGATTCAAAATCATATACACAATTAAGTCCTCACAATGAACAAACTTATTGGATTTTTATTACAAATTAACTCATTTATGATGGAAATTTAAAAAATATTTATCACTCGTCCATCGGCTCAAACAAATAACTATTAGGTAAGAACAATAAAGTTGAATTGTATGCGTATCGTTTCTCCCAATCTGTACTAAGTTCAGTATGAAAGCCGGGCTTTTCGCTTCATACTAATTGCTATATTATTATTATTATATCGATCGATGCACTGACTGCAGGCTAATTCTGACACGATAGACAAAATATCACGAATAGATATATTTCTATCCAAAATTATCGCATGTAAAAACATCATTTCGAAGGAAAAATATCTATTGATAACTTAAATTCAATTCTCGCACACAGACAGACGTATTAGACATATATATCGCAGGAGACTACGCATATCTATCACAATACTACCAACGCAAGGAGTTTTTACGTTCCGTTTTTCTCGACTGTGACAACTTAAATTCGAAATCTTAAATTACGGTTTCGGTCATTATTAATATCTATTTTTAAATTCATAAAACTAAGTACTATCTTTAATTTTCGTATTTCTATGAATAACTAATAGTTTGGAAACAAAGTAGTTGTACAATTAAAACAGTTATTATTTATTTTAAAATGATTCGTCAATGTTGTAATGAAACGTAACTTTTCACGTCAAAGCAAAAACGAGAGAAGAGACCGCGATAATTGTCTATTGTTAACTCTTTATTTAGGCGAAACATTTTCTTGAACTCAACTTCAGTCAACTCAAAAGGATCTGACGCATTTCTTCGAATAGAGCTAGCATGTCTTGAAACTGAAGAAGCGGCAGCTGTTGCCTTTTCAAGAGTTCCAATAATATAGGCAGCCACCAAATCATCTATTGCAATTGTATTTGATTTTTCTTTATATACTTATATGTATTACAATTTAAAAAAAATAATAATATGTCCAATAATACCAAATTTTTTGTCACTCAAAGACCGATGTCTACCGTGTAGCAATAGAAATTAATTATATCGAATGTTAGAGACCAGTCGATGTAAGTCGAACGACGTTCCTTCGACATATATCGCAAGTGATATTCCGAGAATAGACAAATAAGCTTTCCATAGATAAAATATCGATTTTCGATATATATCTATCATAGATAAAATGTCTATTACGCGAGAATTGGCTCCTTAGTCGCGACTTGGGGTCAAAAATCAGTTTCATTTCTCTAAGATTCTTACACTGTTATCGTTTTTGACAAGTAATTCCCGGGAATTTTGAAAACTGTTTCATATTATTTGAGGTTGATATTTATTACTCCTTCTTGACACGTTAGTATGATTTGTTCTCGACAGCATTTTAGTAAGGCAAGCCGAGCTTTTGGGCTTGTATGAAGGTACCGCCACTGATAGTTACCAATATAAATAGTGTACATGGAAATAGAAATACAATCTTTTTCAATAGCAAAGATCTCATGAACTTACATAGAACAACGTGTAACTTTCATCGTAATTCCTATGCTTCTATGATATGATACATACCTGTATTACTGTACCTATTTACTATACCAAGTATATGTTACATATACTGTATATAAGAATGTTATACTTGTAGGTTTATAAAAATAATTCTAACAATGTTCACTTATTTTTGTACGATTTGATAGAAAAATTTGTTTAAAAATTTGTAGTAGTCATAGCGAGGGACAGCATAATAGCATACATAATATATTTCATAACAAGTACACCGAAGTTTCATATTTCATTCACCAGTGTATTTCTTTGTTCGAATTGAAGTCTTGCAAAATCTGGGTAGTGATCATTCTGTAACAATAAATAAAGAACTTAGATATTAGGGTTATAATTTACATAATATAGAGGTAGAAGACATGCAAGGCTGAACTAAGATAACGAGGTCGCTCCCTCCCATTGTAATGATGATAAGTTTGTTAGCGACTTTTTAGGGCCTCGTAACACTGAAGATTTACGAGCGGTGTTTCTAGCGTAATGATTTGTGGGCGAGCTCGCAGTGAGCTATCTGTGTGTGCACAACGAACTCGCTGTGTGTGCGTAAAGCGTCGATTATAATGAGCGAATATTATCCAGCCAATTCACTATCTGCTAGTAAACTCGCCGGCACGTTTATTACCTACTATTTATCCAAGTGGTAGAGCCATGCTGCATTGCAGCACGAATAGTGCCGGCTCGCCCGGTGAAATACCACCCTTTCACAGAATATCGGTGTGAAATAACAGCATCTTTTGCTGTTGTGTTTCGTTCCGTGAATGAGAGTGCTAGTGGCCCATCTCCTCCGTTACCCTCCCCCTCCCTTCCCTAAAGGCCGTCAACGCACCCTTGACTCACGGCGATCACTTTCCATCGAGTGACTCGCTTGACGTTTGCCCCCTTTTTTATAAAAAAAAAACCTAATTTGTAGTCAGCATCCGACAGCCAATATCGCGCGATATCTGCTGTCAAAACGAGAATTCGTAGAATGCAATTTGTATAGTGACGCTAAATCTACCGCGAAAAATGCATTTTACGGTCATGGCGCAATAGACACGAAATTGTCATACACATGTCATACATGATACCAATTTTTTATTACAATTAGTCACCGGTCGCGTAATGATCGCGTAGCAGTCGGTGTCTGCAAATGTTTAGGTAATAAACCCGCCGGCGTAGTCATATTTACTAGCTAACTAGCAGATTGTAAACAATCTACCAGAAAAGTTGAAAGCCGCAAGCTTATTACGTAACTTGCAGACAGCATGTGACAGCCCATATCGCGCGATATCTACTGTCAAAACGAGAATTTGTGTAATGTAATTTGTACAGTAGCGCTAAATCAACCGCGAAAAGTACACTTTATGGTCATAGAATAATAGACACAATCGTCATAAATGATACCAATATTTTATTACTATTTGTCACCGGTCGCGTAATGATCGCATAGCAGTCGGTGTCTGCAAATTTTTAGGTAATAACCCCGCCGGATTACTTTACTTGCTACTCGCTGGTGTGTGGGTTTGTTAGCTTATAAACTTACCGTGTGCCATCATAGTTGCTAGTGAACTAGCTGCAAGTATGTCAATGTCATTTAGTTTCGTTGTCTAGAAAATGACAAAGGAGTTGCGCGGGAGTCGTTATTTTAGCTCATGCTATCAAAAAGGAGTTAAAAATGAAAACAAAGCAATACTTGATTTGAACTCGCTAGCTAGTCGGCTATGAGCGAGTAATAATAATATTAATAGTAATGGCATAGACAATACACACCAATCATCTGATCTCAAACTAGGGCATGAGAACGAGACGACGACACGTCTCTCAGTACACCCAGACCCGAGACAATCTAGAAAAGTTCATTTCCTAAATTAACCCACCGAGAATCGAACCCGGAACCTTCCGCTAGGAAGTATGATCTTTAATTTTGTAGTCTGCGAATCTTTCTAATCTGTTGTTCTGGTGTCTGTGGTAGAGAATTGTTAAAATATGTCGGAAGTATTTGTAATTTTTTATTTCATTATATTTAATACATCTAATTTGTAAAGTGAAATATTATGATTTTACAATGTTCTGCTAAATAAAGAAGACAAAGACTGACTTACGAAGATCAAATAGCCAAAATACTAGCTGACGGAAATGTCAAAATTACTCGCATAGCTAGGTGTAAGGAAATTGATGAGATTTGAGGACGCGAAAGATGTAAGGACCGCAACGCCAAGCGCTCCGTACTCTGACTACCCCGTTAGGGATATAGCGCGAAGATATGTAGATATGTATATATAAACTATAAATACATATTACGTAAACATAACAGTTCATGAAGAATGAAAGGTAGTGATTTTGGACTCGTCTTTATTTGATTATAAAAAAAATAGTAGGTATTATTACTCCAGACTCCAGACAATTACACAGATTGTGTGACCCCAAACTAAGCAGTAAGCTTGTACTATGGGTACCACACAACGAACTCTGGGGGAGTTCTCAGACACCCAGACTCCAAGCAAATTTAGAAAAGTTCGTTTTCCTAAATTAACTTGACCGGGGATCGAACCCGGGACCTTAGCTTGGGAAGTAGATGCATATACCACTGCGCCAACGGGCCAATTAAAATAGTATATATAGTAGCATTATACATACCTCATAGTGTGTGTCGGTATAGTAGGAGTATACAGAACACAGCACATAATGTTATTGGACCTCTGAGCGTTGCATTTGTGGTAATCAGCACACCAGTACGCCTCTTCTATCAAGCCTGACAACCCGTCGTCATCTAGAAATTACGTATTAGTCCTTAGTTTAACTCACGCATAGTGTTCCCTACGATGCTTATCTATAAAATGGTTTTCTAAACTTGATTTATGGCAATCTATTTCACCTATATGTGTACCTTATATAACATAATATATATTCCGTAACACTTCTTGCAAACTTACCTGTTATATTAGTACCTGGGCGACCGAACTTTGCTCGGTGTTTTTTAGGTTTGATGACATATCAAGAAAAAAAGGTTTGATCACATTACGAGATTCGAACCCGCACATGGTAGACCTACGCTCTACTACTACCACTATGCTACTGAGTAGTAAACTTCATTGCAAAATTACCATCATATTTGGAGGGCAAGTTTTAGTGTTTTAACCGTTTTAAATACGGAAAAAACGAATTTTAATTTTTCCAGAATTAAGTCATAGCTAGATTGATTTTTCACCTTCGTAATCCCCTATAATTTAAATTTCATCAAAATTGTTAGAGCCGTTTTGGAGAACGTGATTAGAAATATACAAATATTGCTCCTATAATGCTATAACTATAGGATAATCCATACTAATATCACAGATTAATTAGTTACTAGCGAAAACTAATACTATAGATGCGAAATCCATTCTATACTAATATTTTACGTTAATAACTAATATTAAATTATAAATGCGAAGTGTTTCTGTCTGTTTGTTAAATTTTCAGAAAGAACAGACATAGATTAAGGCCTGGAGAAGGACACATTCTACTTTTTTTAATTCCACTCGGAGGAAGTCGTGTGTAACAGCTAATTATTGATAAACGATTGATGAAATGTTTTGTCTCTTTTATTTCGAAACCAAATTCAAAATGAAAATAACTACATTATAATACCTATTTTAACTTCAAAACGTTTTGCAATTTGTTGAATATAGACCTTAAATTTTATAGGTATTTCCTGAAATGTCAGTTTTTTCATTTGGTAGTTCTCTTGGTAGGGTGGGGGGATTTATTTTATATTTTCTGTCTTTAGTTCTCCTGTGAACATATTAAAATGTTAATGCAACAGGCGCCTTAGGAGTTAGGGCCTAGCTAGTCGAAATGGATAGGGTACAATGATACTAGATAGCTATGCAGTGCCTAGATTTTTTTTTATAAAAGAGGGACCAAACGAGCAAGCAGATCACCTGATGGAGAGTGACCAACCGCCGCCCGTGGACGGCCGCAATATCCGAAGAATCACGGGCGCGTTGCCGGCCGACAGGGAAATGGGGAAAGGAGGGGGAGGGATGATGGGCCACCGGCACTCTCACTCACCGAACGAAACACAACAGCAATAGATGCTGTTATTTCACGCCGATATTCTATGAGAGGATAGTGTTTCACCGGGCGAGCCGGCCCTTTCATGCTGCATTGCAACACGGCTCCACCACCTTTAAAATATTTCTTTATACTTTATAAGATAGGCAGCGCGCGCGATTTAAATTGTTTATTTCATATGCGGGTATACCTAAGTTTTTCCGGGCACACAGGAGCGTAACGCGGTGCCCTGTTTACTTTGTACGGCGCCCCAGGGCGTCGCGGCGCTATACTATAGCTATATACCATTGCAGTCTCCCTTCAGTTCCAGTTCAGGCGCTAAACTCCTCGCGAAGGTGACGAAGAAAGTCCTCAGTATGTCGAGGCGGTGCGGGCCCGACAGGCCGCGGCTGGGCTTGCCCGCGTGCACGTGCCGAGAGAATACGCATCGTTTCTTGCTAATGTTTATTATGAGGATACTAAAACAAAACGGAGGTTGTGATGAATTCTCATAATTTTTAACTACCTTCCACCTTCGATCACAAATAAAAAACTAGATATACAATCAACGCTCCAAAAATGTCCAAACCAAATGTGCGCTCAAATAAGTATTTGAGTGCACAGTGAGTGAGTCACAGATTATGTGAATTATACTTTACGCACGAGACATAAGATTGCATTTTAAATATTTTTTTACAAACATCGTTTCAATGTTATGCAAGAATCGTTTACAAGCTTTTATAACCTTATGGTTTGGCAGTAAGGTCTACTTTAGTTTAACACAATGTTACCGATAATACTATACGGTATTAAAAAGATACGTCAATTCGGACAATAATTTGTTTAGATTTTACAGGAGATTGTGTATCTAGTTCTTTATTTGTGAACGAAACCTTTAACCCAAAATCTCTAACTTATTTATCGATGTGTTTCGCTTCTTAACGAAGTATCCTCAGGATATTCCAGAAATCAGACTCGATTAGCTAACCAGCATCGAATCGATTTTTTTTTTGTTCTTGAGAAAGGAAAAATTCCCCCCGGACACAGCCGAATGCTACACCAACTGAATAGTGTCAAACTCGAAACGACTAAAAAATCCTCCTCTTTGCTGTTTGTCCTAGTGGCTTTTACAGCGTCACTGGTCGCGTGAAGGCGAGGATAGATGGCGCCCTGCCCGATGGTTGACGGCCTGAGGGTTCGGTACCTGAGGGCCATCGATCAATAACTTTGAAGCTTTAGGAGGAAGAAAGCTGACAACTATATACTTCTTCTTCTCTTTTATAAACTGGCAACTTGTTTCATATTTATTAGAAACATTTCTGCCATTCTCAAGTAAAAAAGTGGTGTATCTCTTAAGTAAAATGTCTGTCTTCATATTACTGTCTCTAACATTCCCTAGTAAAGCGATAGTAGGCTTTAGTGGAGTTAAACAGGACTATTAGGAAGAGCTAAAACTTCAATTGCACATATTTATTCAAACTTAGAGAACACCATCAATTTTAAACACTGAGATTTTTGATAAAATTACTAATTCTATAGTTCCATTATAATCCCATAAACTATTAGCCTATTAGTATGTGCACAACCCGTCAGCCAGTTAAATGTTTCATAATATTTAGAATTAAAATTTCGAGTCTATTACCTGACTTGATATAAATGCAACTCTGGGACACACCTGCCTTTAGCTATAGTTTGTAATTTTTCATTATATGCAAATTTTAAAAACGCGGCTTGTTTTAGATTCTGTAAATACACACTGCTAGCACAATTATCACAGCTAAAACATTCCATTCTTTAAACTACTACTGAAATTATCTATTATAAACCAATACTTTACTTCAAATACGAATTGTAAGTAGAATAGAACTTTGTAAAATAATAATATATAAAAAAACAGTATTTTTTGATTTTTAACTCAACAGCAAATCACTTGCACGAAGAAAACAAATATGGAATTTTATTTTGATTCAAGTATAAATCGACCATAAACAAAGCAAAAACTAAAATATTAAATTAAATTAAAAACTAAAATAAATTAAAGCAAAAACTAAAATATTAAATAAAATTTATCAAATGCGTTTAACTCTATAATGTCGTTGATGTAGTCAATGTCTCCGAAACACGCACACAAACTTACTTTTCGAGTACAAAATAACATACATTTGAAATATTATTTAGTGTACTAATAGGTGAAATGTAAACATGTGTACGTGAATTGTAGGCACCGGACCGACGTGCCTCCACGGAAGTGTTACATCGCGGGTTTTTTATATCGATAGATGGCATGATTGTTAAAAATAAAATACAGCAAGGAAAAATATGAAATACGATTACGAACAGATGAAGGACGGAAGAATGGGAACGTTAGATGGCGCTGTTTTTAAATAATTGTTGTTTAATTTTAAATTGTTTATATAAATTATAAATGGTAGATGGAAATACATTTATAAATGGTAATGGAAATACATTTCATTTAAATTGTCAGGGTAGGCAGTGTCTCTGTGCCTATATGAGATGCACGCCACTGATTGTGCATGTGTACAGTACGAATGCGTAAGAGCGCGATTAAAGAACAAAGATTTCTAGAAACATTATTATATTAGAAATGGCGTTATGTATAAATACATCTTAAGATATACATATACGTAACTTAATGCTTAATGCATTCCTAAGAGTGTAGACAAAGGCCAGAGCGTCAAGCATCGCGGCACTTACACATCTCTTTCGCCTCCTCGTACTAAGGTACGAGAGAACAGGTGTTCTTCTCACACATTTTCGTTAAGGTATGCAAGTGTATTTGACATTTCTATCAGATAACACTCAAGCTGATCTCCATAAGTCAGCCTTGGACTTCCATATTTAACACTTACCCCAAAACACATGGCTCGAAGTTGAGGCTCATTGGAAGATTCCTGGGGTAAATTAGTTTCGCTTCCTTTATTGTCTGTGCATATGGCTCCCAGCACTGTAGAACTATCTCATCTATCTGTGAGAGGGCCGGAGTAGCACCACATACCACCACCACATACACATCTGCAAGCAGTTTGCATGTTACCACCCTGAATGCCACCTGAGAATGAAATAGATCATAGTAAAATATCTAAGATGTTTATAATTTTAATATGCATATTATTAAGTTAGTCATAGTAGTCAGTTTTTATAATAACATATCAAATGCTGTTAACGCTGTTGAAGGTATCTCAGACGTATTATCGCTATTCATCCTGGAGACTAGATTTTGTTTTAGAGTTAGAGTTTTAGAGAATAAAATGATAAAATCGGCGTGTAAAACACATGTATCGACGTTGAAACTAAAACAAAGTTCCGAGACAAATCTCAATTACCATGTCCGATACAAATATGTGTGTGAAAGGCCTGCCTAAGGTTTAAATTTACTGTGATTTACGCACACAACGGCAATATTTAGGGAGATTATGGGTGATTATTGCAGTTCCAGACAGGGTCGCACCGTATCCGCGATTAGTCACATACTAATCGCCATCATGTCGCAATGCGCTGTCAAACGTGCGATCGTTACAGTTTGTTTTTAATTCTTTCGTCACGTCGTCATAAATATTATACAAAAATTTCTACAACACACGAATGAACAACTATGATGTCTTTGCATGGTTAAATAACATTTTATTTAAATGCAGAGTTATCATTCTTAAACATAACTACAAGAAATGAAATTTAACAAACATGAAAATCATATACTGGCGCATTGTCTTATTGTGCTTTATTATTAAATATTTACATATAATATGTACCATATAATATGGTATATGTATAACTAACCGAGACGTCATTCGCATCTCACTCCCAAAGCAACAACCCTACATATACTACTCTGTCAAGAAAGTACCGGGAAAAGATCAATAATACACGAAATGTTAGTTATTCATCCAAATTTATTTTATCACCTTCAGAGTATGCTCTTTCAGAAACGATACACTTACGCTAACGAATAATCCAATCATCAAAACATTTTTTAAACGCTTTTTCCGGAATTGAAATCAGTGCTCACCGCAAATTCTCCTTTACGTCTTCTGCCGAATAAAAACGGGTGCCACGAAGTGGTAATTTGAGTTTAGGAAAAAAAAAGAAAGCGGTTGAAGCCATATCTGGTGAATAAGGTGGTTGCTCGATGGTATTTGTTGTTTTTGATCAAAAATTCGTTTACAATGATGGCCTTGTGCGAAGGCGCATTATCGTGGTGCAAAATCCAAGAATTTTCTTTCCACAAATCTGGCCTTTTTCGTCAAATTTGCTCTCTTAAACGCCGCATAACGCCCAAATAATATTCTTTATCTACCGTTTGAACTTCCGTCAAGAATTCAGTGCACAACACCGCGATAGTTAAAAAAAACAGTCAACATGACTTTGAGTTTTGATCGACTTTGGCGTGGTTTTCTCGGTTTCGGTTCAGTTGCAAGGTGCCACTCCGAAGCTTGTTGACTAGTTTGCATGTCGAACTCGTAAACTCACGGTTCGTCACCAGTAACAATGCGTTTCATGAATGTTGGATCGGAATTGACTCGTTCTAGCATGTCCTCAGCGACTCCTATGCGATTGAGTTTTTGGAGAAAAAACAGATCTTTTGGGACTAGCCGAGCGGTAACATGTTTCATACCTAAGTGATTATTTAAAATAGTACGGATCGACTCGTGAGATACAGAAAGTTCGGCGGCTATCTCTCTCAAACTTGAATGAGCATTTTCAGTCACTATTTCCTTCACTTTTGCGATGTTAATTTAAGTTGCAGAGGTTGTTGGCCTACCAGAGCGAGGCAAATCTTCCATCACATCTCGACCGCTTTTGAACGCTTTGTACCACTCACAAGCACGTGTTTTTGATAAAGTCGATTCACCGTAAGCCTTCTGTAATATTTTCAGTGACTCCGAACACGAAATTCCATTGGCGATGCAATATTTAAGACAAACTCTTTGTTCAATGTTTTTGTCCATTATGAAATTCGCAATATACACTAGAATGATATAACTAAAAACAGCACTGTATTTAATCTAAATAACGGATGCAACTCAAACTCCGCGCCAAAATGGAAAACAGTTGTGCCAATCTAACAACAACAAAAAATTGAATTTGGAACCATAAACAAATCATCCATTCCCGATACTTTCTTGACTGAATGTACAGCCGAGAGTTCATTCAGACACGTGCGGAGACTACGGCCTTTTATTTATATATTCTCTGCTTAAATCTTTCTAAAACAGTTCAGATAAAGTTCTAGCTTTTTTGCTCATTATTCGCGTATGTATCTTACATTAGGGCTCATCTTGGGCAAGTAGACAGGCGTGTCCCTCAGCGGAGCCCCATCCTGCGCAGCCGCCAGCAGAATCATGAGGCGCGCTTCCTGCGGCTCCAGCTCCGTGAAGTCCGAGCTGGTCGCGACCAAGCGCCCGTGCACGGTGAGGCAAGCCCATCGACCTGTTACGCTTTCAGCGTATAAGTCCAGTGCTTGCTGAAAATATATATAATTAATGTGCATGTAGTGAGATTAACATATTTAAATCTACACTAATACTAAGGTGTCAGAAATCTCGGGCAACAATTAGTATATATTATCACTCAAAGGTATTTTTTGTGTCGATACGTCATATCTCTTAATACTTCATCATAATTAATGATTGAAAAATTTTGAAGATTATGACGAAAAATAAACAAACTGTTTTAAATTAATATTTTTCGTCATTCAATTCATTTTTTATCTATCTGCTATCAGCGTCATCTGTTGAAAATTTGTTTAACTAACATGCATCATAGTGGTGGTTGGTGACTGACATGAAGGAAGGAAGAGACGCTGTAATGAATCGGGTTCAGATTGTAGAAAGAAAGGCTCAGCTTTAAAGCGTAGGGGTGTATCGACTACACGTATGCACGTATAAAAAAATTGATTTTCAGCGACCGTGCAATAGAAAAATGAAGTGCCGTGTGGTTGGTTGCAAGTCGTAATCAGATGGATGCTGTGATACTCTATTTTCTTGTTCGTGTAGTTTTTGATACTCGTTGACAGATATCTTAATCGTCCCTTAAAACCAAATTTTGCACTCGAATATTGCTAAGCATATCTAAAAAATATACCTGTTTACTCCTAACATTACTTAATTGGTAATTAAATTAATGAAATTGTTTGTAAAAAAGCTACATCTATTAATATAAACCGAGTAAAGTGACATCTGTTGGGGAATAAAAACTACTTGGTAAAACTGACATTTTCAGCAGGACCGCACGTAGTTGGTAGACGTATTACATATTACTAATTTTTTTTTGTTACGGATAATTTCTGTTGTGGAATAGAAGTTACTTGGCAAAACTAACATTATCAGGACCGTACTCAGACGTATTAATACTCTTCTTTTATAAAGAATAGTTTTTATTTATGTATTAAACTTTAAAACTTGATGATGATTTTTTTTTTATATTTACTGAATATATTTGCTTGTTCTTTTTTTATGCATTTCATAAACTAATTCATTTAATAATATATGCATTAATCTTTTTTATTTTATAACGCAATAAATAATTGGACCAAAACTAAATTACACATACATCGATGTCGCAGTTCTATAGAAATGGGAACTGCTTACATAGACCGTAGAATGAAACTGGTCTAATTCAAAATTCTGAGATTTTGTTTTGGCAAGTTCCGCCATTGAATTCACATAAAATAATAAAATTGATTTTTCACAAATACATTTACACTAATGGTAATGATGTGTTGCTAATGGGATAGGCAAGTTCGTACTATATCTATTAAATTAAATAGTAAGTATTTTTAAGTTTATTATTTCAATCCGAAATTCTTAAATTTTCAATTAAGTCAGTTTCATTCTATAGGTGCGATATATGGTCCATTAATAATAAACACATATAACTCGTTTGGTTAATTGTGTAACTAAGTATAAGTGTGTGAACCCGAGACTGCTCTGAGTGCGTCTCAAGACAGAGTTGACGAGGTTATTTGTTTTGGTGGTGTATGCCCCAGTGTCCTCTGTCGGTTTGGGCGAGCTAGAGCAGTTTTGGGAGAATGTTAGAGATGTTTTAGAGACGGTTAAAGAGAGTGAGTTAATTATAGTGTGTGGAGACAGAATGGATGGGTTGGGACAGCTCGAACAGGATATGAGGGTCCTAGGCAAGTAGGCAAGATAAGAGTGCTGGTAGGATTGTTTTATTTTATTTATATAATCTGCTTCCCCTAATATTTGCCTGTCAGAGACTTTATTTTACTTTATATACTTATAAAAGTATTTGCTAATTTACATACATTTATTTAATTTTCTTTTTTTTTTTACATTATAACTTATTCTCTATTTCTTGTTGTAATATATGTTATGTTATTGTAACAATTTGCTTGTTTCATTCACTCTTTATTTATTTTTAGTTGCTTTGACACTTTTGTTGACAATTTTAACTATTTCTGTACAACACTCTAAAAATATAGACCTTATTCCGTAGACATAAGGTCCAACCGTAACAGTATGAAAGAGATTGAGAAAGCGATAAGAAGTCTGAAATGTAGAAAGGCTGAGGCAAATGATGAGGTAACTGCTGAGATGATCAAATGTGGTAGTCCTAGGGTCTGGGATACATTCTATAAACTGTGCAATCTTTGCTGGCAGAAGAGAGAGGTTCCAGAAGACTGGCGCGCCGCAGTCATAGTGCCTCTCTATGAAAGGAAAGGTTCCCATTTAGACTGCACGTGGTATAGGGCCATCAGCTTGGTCAGCTTAGCTAGTAATGTCTAAACCAAGGTATGGACGGAACGTATGTAAGGCATTTCAGAAAGATATTTGTGGGATGCACAAGGTGGTTTTAGGAGGGTAGGGGTTGTATGTATAAAATTTTTTCGTTCCGCGGTATCGTGAGGAAGTTTCTGGCCATAGGTCGGAAAATTTCTGTGCTTTCGCGGATCTTGAAAAAGCATTCGATAAAGTAGTGCGAAAGAAATTATGGAGTCATCTGCCTGAATATGGCGTGGACGACCCCTTACTGCAGGCTGTGAGGTCATTATATCGGGCCCGCTGAGCCTGTGTAGGGATAGATGGTGACTTGTCGCCTTGGTGAGAAGTCTGTTCAGGCGTCAGACAGGGTTGCGTGATGTCTGCCTGGCTATTCGTGCTGTATTTGTACAGTTGCCTCCAGACATTGAAAGGTAGTATGAGTGGTATTATATGTGATGGTACAGTGGTAAATTGCCTTTTGTACGCTGACTATGCTATGCTTATAGCACCATCAGAAGCAGAGTTGCAGAAGCTGTGAAGTGAAAGAATTGAATATGAATGTGAACAAAACTAAGGTTCTGGTGTTTGAAAGAGATCTTCCCTTACAGACAACAGACAAAGTGTGAAATATGGGTAAATGGAAAATGCAAATGCAAAAAAAGAAGTAAAAAAGAGGAGAATCTTTAAAAAACGACAGAAAGAAAAATGTTTTATAATCAAGATGACAATAGCACTACTATTGCTGAAAACAATAACGAAAATTGAAACACGAAAACGGTACCGGAAAGGTAAAAGGCTTCTAAAAAATGTATTCAAAAGCGAGTTAGCTATAAATTTTTCTGTAGAAATTGTCCTTATTGGGTGGTATTTCTAATAAATAATTAATAAAAAGGAAAGTTTTGCATGTATTTTTCAGGGTAATATGGATACCACAGAAAGTTGACATTTTAGAAGAGAAAGGTTCAAAAAATGTTAGAGTATGTGCATTGTTCCCAATCTGCTGAAGACTGCTTGAACAGAAAATGTACTTGTTGCAAAGTAAGAGTACCGCATTATAAAGTTTTTATCAGTAAGTAACCTATCAATACAAAAGTGTGTCGGAACGATAAGTGTCAGCACAAAAGGAGAGCCTACTGGATCGCCCTTAGAAAACGTTCAAGATTTAGAAAAGTATTAAACAGCCTTTATTAATCATTGCTACAAAATATCATTACAAGCTAACGAAATATCCATTCATTATAGATTTCTCTGCAAATTTCTACCGCATGGCGAAGAAGTTCAAGGATTTCATTTTGAAGTCGTAAAAAATTTGCCTACATACTGGAATAATTTATACATTTGATTTTCATAGTAGCACCATAGATTCATCTTCTGCATGTACAGTAAGTCGATGCATAAGACATGACCCTTCAGCAGTATGGACTCATATGGTTCCCCTTCTTCAACTTGCAACGAAAAATCCATTCACCACAGTGCATTTTAAATCCGATTTGCTTACGTTTTAATATCGGCACATATTTAGGTTTAAAGAATCTTTATTTCTCATAAGAAAATTTTACATTTCACTTAAATGAGAAACTTATAAATATAAACATAAAGCAAAATTAATTATACATCGAAAGCGTAGTTAATTTAAATTATTTACATCACCGTAACACAATCTGTATTTATTCTAAAACAAAAATATTTGAAGGTACTTTAAAATTAATCCACTTGCAGTCAACCACAGTAACAAACAATGACACGATAGAAAGTACACAGATACTAATAAATGGAAGCGACAAAAATTCCTTTAAACATCAGTTTACAATGTGATATTTTAAAAGTTTTTTAAAGGAGTACATACTCTCGGCCTCCTTTATTTCTTTTGGAAGTTTATTATATAGCTGTGCACCTTGGTACGTAATATTACTTTTCCCATAATTTGTTCGCGGCGGGCGTAGTACTATATTGTCAGAATTCCTTAGCATTCGTGTCTGGATATCTTTCTTCTTAATTAATGTTATGTTACTATGTATATCTTTAAACAGTATCTTACGTATTAATAGGCAGCTATAGTATGTATAGGTTTGTGGAATGCTCATCAGTTTTGTTTGTTTGTATATTATGATTGTAGGTGTTAGATAATCGTAATTAAATAACACTAACAAGTTTATTTTGAGCGACTTGTATCGTTTGTATGTTCGTTTTTGTTGCTGAACCCCAAATTTCAACGAGATAGTCTATATGTGGCTTAACAAGCGAGTTATATATTAAATATAGTACACTTCGCGGAAGACAACGAACAATACCACGCAAAGCACCGGTCAAAGATGTCAACTTTGATTTAATTTTTTCTATGTGGCCAAGCCAGCCAAGAGAGCTATCAAGAACAAGTCCCAAGTATTTTTCTTTATTCGTCCGTTCGATCACTTGGTTATCTATTTTTAATGGGTCAAAATCCTGAACCTTCTTATTTTTGGCTGCAAATATGACATAATGTGTTTTTTTAATATTGACTGTTAAAAGATTAGATTGTAACCAAATATTAAGTAAGTTGAGGTCATTTTGCGCTTCGTTAATAATTGCATTAATTGCATCTCCAAAGTAGAATAAGCAAGTATCATCAGCATACAAAGATATATCCCCCTTTAAATTTAATGTGCTAATATTGTTAATGTAAATTAAAAACAAAAGAGGCCCCAAGATGGAACCTTGAGGGATGCCATATGTGATTAATTTTGAGCTACTTTGCCGATTACCAATTTTGACAACTTGATACCTATCAGAGAGATAGGATACAAACATTTTATGTGCATTACCAGCTAAGCCAACTTCCTTAAGTTTGTTTAATAATATTTAGTGACTAACTGTATCAAATGCCTTTTTTAAGTCCACAAAAACACCGAAACCGATCAATCCTTTGTCAATGTTATTTTTTAATTTTGTTACAAGGTCAGTTGTTGCAGATAGTCTATTTGATTTGGGTCTAAATCCGTATTGTTTAGCATATAGAAAGTTAATCGAATCAAGGTATCGTGCAAGGCGATTATACAGAATTTTTTCAAATATTTTTGATAACACCGGAAGTACTGAGATAGAACGATAGTTACTCGGATCCGATTTGGCACCTGACTTGTAAATGGGAGTAACCTTGGCTACTTTTAAACTACCCGGAAATGTACCCAACTGTAAGCACCCATTAATGCAGTGCGTTAACTCATCAATCATTAGATTTTTCAAACATTTAATAGATTTGGTGTTTATTCCATCTAAACCGGAACTACTGTTGTTGTCTAAATTATTTATTATTTTTATTAATTCATCTTTAGTTGTAGGTTCAAATTTAGACAGGTTATCCTTAACGTAGGCGGCCGAACTAGCCATACAATGATAACTGCCAGTGTGGCATTTCTGTGAGATTTCATTTGCAAGTTTTGAACCAATTGTTGAAAAAAAGTCATTGAAACATTTGCAGATCTCTTCCCCATCAGTAATTACAACGTCATCTACTTCTAATTTAACTGGTCTACAACCATCGTTCATTCTATTGTTCGACAGACTGTTAATTAATTGCCATATTTTAGTTATATATATTTTACATGTTATCCTGTGGAAATTCATTCCATTGCTAAATGGAATGAATTTGTGAATGAGCTCCAGTAAATTACTTGGTTTAATAATGAGTCGGGGCATGGACAGGGTGACCCCAATGGAGTTCGTGCCATGTTAAAAAAACGGCAGATGTTCTTACTTTTGACAGGATATTAGAACATTTCACCAATTCCTACAAAGTATACAACAAAATACTAAAATAAAGATTGTAGAAAACAATAATATGACAAAGAAGCTAAATATAAAATAATTTAAATAAAGGCACTTTAAAAGTACAAGTTTCATGGCGGACGTATTCCAAATAAGTGACATTTGAGATACTAGTTGTTTTGTATGTGATGCTGGTTGTATATATGAATGCATCAAAAACATTTAGGATTTATAAAGATTACAGACACCGGAGAAATGAAAGTTCGAGAAATTTAGATAAAAACTATGTTGCACCTTTGGCTTCGTCTAAAAGGACTCAAGCGTTATCTGATGTTACAAATACAACAACATCTAGAAGCAGATTATTACGTGAAATTAATGTGCCAGTAACGTCCACGAGGTCAGTTGATACATGCAACTCATCCACCAAAAATCGAAATTTTTGCAAACAAGGCTTTGATGAAGTAAGTGGTATTTTAACAATCTTATAGCTAAATATCAAACTAGTGACACCTAAAATCGAATTAATCTTGCTATTGCGATCTCCATTGTTAGTAACGTAACATTGCAAACTAAGATTTCAAAGCAAAGACGATTTGGATGTTATGAAGCAATTGCTTTTGTTTTATTCCTGTCACCCAATTATTAAAACTTTATCTATTATTAATATGATTTCTCCGCATAAATTTATTCTGTAGATGTAGTTTATTATATAACTGAGGTTATTGATTATCTTAATTCAATAACATCAGCTATTTTTGTTTAATTTTAACCCTAAAGATCATTTCCAGTACAGTAACGTCATTTACAGATGTTAATACGTCATTTCCAGGCAGCACAGCTCATTTCCGTTCGGCGCTCAATTTTGAAGTCTTTATATCTCCTAAACTACTTTACATAATCTTGTGCCATGAAGACGTATAGTTATTTTTTTTCTTCCACAATGATTTTAATTTTACAAAAATTAATCAAAACAATTTTTAAAACATTGTTAAAAAAAATTCTGGAGAATCCAAATGTTTATTTACTCACTAATAGTTGCCATTATAAAATATTCATAGGATAATTCTAAAAATAATTTTTAGTTTACCATTTTATAAATATCATACTAAACCTTCTGTGCCTGAGTGAATTCATATTTGACTAAGATATTATATAGACTCAGGTGTTACTTTGCGGAAATCCATTTCATGTGATAAATTTCCAAAATTTTTAGATATTTTCCGCTCAAACTCCAAAAACCACCAATCGACACGTGTTTTGCCTCTCAACGAAGCATCCTCAGGATATACCAGACATAGGATTCGGTCAGCTAACCAGCACCGATTCGGTGCTATGGTTTTTGGAGTTTGAGCGGAAAATAGCTAAAGATTTTGGGAATATTTGACAAATTTTTTTGAAAATAAAGAATAACTTACAAACCTGTAACTGTGGTGCTTGTGGACACAAAACACTTTGTATGAGGTCCAGCAGCAATGTTGGATGTAAATTTGATACAGCATTAGGATCTAGAGACTCGAGCAAGTAGTCTAAAATCGGATAGCATGGCCGCAAGTCTCTCTTTATCTGCTCCAGGTTCTTCATATCTTCCAAATCTTTCTTTCCAATGAAAAATACCATTAAGTCATGAACACAAGATAGTAGCAGCTCTGTGTCAGGCTCTAACCCACCAGTTACAATCCCGATTAATGTTACGCTAAAATCAATTATTACAAAAATTTACCAAAGAAATAAAAACCTTAAATTATTATAATATGATTATTTTTTGTGTATTATTGCAAAGTCAGATTCTGTGTGATGGTGTAAGGTATTTGGAGAGGGAATTACACAATGCTGATGTGGATAGCAACTTTTTGTATGGAGTGAGGAAGCTGTATATTGTTATATTGGGTAACCACTTTTACACAATATTGAATATTTAAGTAATACAAAATATACCTCTTTGAATCGTTTATGAACAAGTAGTGTTAGCTATTATCAATATTCTTGATTAATCGTTCTAAAGTGACCAAGTCAATGAGACAAGCCTGAATTACGCATAAAATGTAGATTAATAAGATAACAATAGCTTAGAATCAATGACCTCGTCAAAGATGGGGACTGCTTTTTCTTGCACATACATCTACTAGCCTTTCAACATACATAATATTTAAGTTTCTATCACAATCTACTATTTCAGGGAAAGAATCTACTAAAATGAATATGTATTTTATAATATGTCAGAGTTTTAATTTGGGACTTTGAGTACTCTCGAGGTACAAGAGAATGTGAAAGGTTCATTTTCTTTCTTATGTAGATAGGTACTACCTACGTTCTCTATATACAGCCTATATGCGAAATGGAGTATTAGATGATAAATATTCGTTCTTCTAGGACATCTAGGATGTTGACTTGGATGGAAACGTAGGATGAGGAGATATAATTAAAAGACGTGCTTTCGCTAACTCGTGAATTTCTCAACTGACTTATTTTCTGACATTCAAAAATACCATGTTATTATGAAAGTAGCAACACTTTCAAAAAAATAGTGTTTCCATTTATTAATGATTATGATTAGAATGATTAATCGAGAATATTGATAATAGCTAACAGTAGTACGCAAATTACAAGTAAATTACAGATTTCCACATAATCAAATTTTCGTTAATTTGTGCTGAAGGCAGGTGAGTGTCGCCAAAAAGTTAAATTTACCCATACACATAAAACGAAAAAATAAATATAATATAAAATAAAATAAAGAAATGAATTAATACAAAATTAATAGAATATCCACCTTTTGCAATACTCTTTCCACATAATAACTCCATTCTCAACATCTACTTTTTGCATGGTCATATTATGGCATTTGCTGTATGTATTTATGCCATGAAGTGAAGCTATTGTCGAGAATTGAATCTAGAAAACAAAAAAAAAACTATTAATACAAGGTTTTGTAATAAGCACCTATTTCATTTTCTGTTTATTTGTTAAGATATAAGGAATCCGGTAGGTTTACTGTGGGGGTTTTTGTTATTAATATTATAAAAGTATCTTTCGAAATTTAAGACACTGAAAGATCAGATGATTGCTTCGCTATGCTTTGCGATCCCCATAGACTTCTAACCTAACCGCCAGAAGTTGTTTTTGGGTAGAAAAGATTTCATAACGAGAAACTAAATGAAACTTTATTTTTGAAATTTGATTAATACTGAAAACAACATCTATACAGGCATAGTTTTGGCTCCCAAGAACTAGTTAACAATATCTTTTCTCAAGTGTCAAAACAGAAAGCAGTAGTTATTGTAAAGCTTAGCCATTATTGGTTTTTAAGGACAAACAGTGTTAATAATTATATGGAGAATTGTGCACAGGTCCCAAATAACTAAAGCGCACTAAAAATTAACATACAGAATTTTGGCATGATTATTATCGATAGTATTTACTCATGGTAGAGGCACAGGTTTAGGTTTATCACTCTTAAATCATATATTAATTGCCAAACTATTGATTTACAATATAACTTTTGTGCCAGAAAAGTTTGTATGTAATACCTACGGGTCCTGTTTATTAACCACCCAGTAACCCTAATTTTTTTTATTACTATTTTGTATATTTACAGTAAGAAACAATATTTTTTTGTATTTAAATGCATAAGGATTCTTATTTCAAAAATTTTTAATAGTTTTAAAAAATTACAAAAGTATTTACACTTAATTTATTCAAACAATTCCATTTTTGAATAAATTGGTGCTTACGTTTTCGTTATTACCGCCTCGTTTCCGTGAAAATATTGGTACACCGCTTTCTGTGACTACTGCGAATACCGCAACTGACATCATAAATGATTTGTTATAGAAAGAAAAAGTTTTGGAAAGTTTAATTTGGTTTTGAACATGTAAACAAACAGAATTTATTTTTATATTATATTTGATTTGATATCGTAGATTTTGATCTAAAAATTGTTCTGGTTTTGATCTATGCTCAGCATCACAGTATCAGCATAATAATATTATTCTTTTTTTTGTGACGATTCTGGACCTCTGGTTTTGAATTTTGATCGTTTTGTTTCGATGGATACTGGATAGTTTTTGTTTTAGTCACATTTTATTTTTTGTTTGACATAATGACTTTTTTTTAATTTATTAAGGCATTGGCAACTAAGGCATCAGCCTAAAAACTAACTAAACAAAAGATGGTAAGTAACTAAAAACTATTTACAGTATTTATGGATAAAAATTTTACAATCTCTTTGTTCCAAAGAATTGAATTACAAATTGATATATAGCGTCGTATAAAATATGCTGTTAACAAGGATTGAATAGTAACAGGTTTTTAATATATCTTGCTTGGTTTTTAATATATCTTGGCATAAACAGATAAATAATAAACGTTGTAGAGAGAATTTAGGACAATTGAAAAACAAATGATTAAGGTCACAAAAATTATGGGAGCAATATAAACAAGCAGAACTATCAGATAAACCTAATCTAAAAAGATGAGCGGAGAATTTACAATGGCCTATGCGTAAACGACATAGTGGTTATAAAAGTCCTGTCATAATATTTTGAATGTTTTTCAAACCAAGCAATTGTAGAAGGAATTGGAACAATTTCCACAAGCCACTTTCTCTTAATGTTTCTAGTTACTTGTAAAGTAGAAGACCAGCGATTAATCATATTTTGCTTAAGAAAGACTGTTAAATCTGAAAATGGAACCTTATAGTTACAATATGTAGTGTTTTCTGTAGACTTGACAAGAGTATTTACAAGCACATTTCCAAATATTCCGGAATGTCCTGGTACCCAGCAGAATTCAATGAAATATCCTTCAGACTGCAAACGGTCAATAAGAACTCAAACGATATATTAAATAATTAGCATGAGCACTGATATTCTTATTGCTTAAAGATTGAAGCGCACTCATAGAGTCTGACAAAATTAGAAAATTCGTGCTATTAACTGTATAACATCATTTTCAAGTATATAATTAATAGCGGAAATCATGGCTACACTTTCAGCGGAAAATATAGAACAAAATTCATTACACATAAAAACTCTACCAATTTCTAAAAAAGAATCATAAAAAGCAAAGCGTCCTATCTTTCGTTTTTGAGCCATCACTATAAATTCTAACATACTCTTGTTTCCCATTTAAAAATCCTAAAAACTCAAATTTATTTTTAAATTTGGTTAAATTGACACCAATATCCATAGCCATGCTATAAAAATCAAAATAGAAGCACGGTAACAAATTAAACCAGAAAATTACATCCTGAAATTTAAAATTTAAATAAGCTATCGATTCACTAATGGTAGTTGAAATGTTTGGGGCAACTATATTGAAATTAGGTACGTTATATCTTTTAAGTACCTATATACAAGAGGATTGTCGCGGCTTACTAATTTGAGACAAAATTTATCAAAAATATAGCTCCTTACATAATGACATAGAGCAAAGTTTGTTTCTAGTTTGACAGTAAACAAAAACTACAAACAGCAAACCAATAAAGAATAGGTACACACAAACAAGTATTTTTGAGTTTTGGGTGTTACAATAAAACAAAATTTTCTAACTCATTTATTTAGCGGTTATTATGTGAAATATTTTAGTAACTTGATTTTACTCATTAAAAGTAAAAAATCCGGTACGGAAGTATATTGTTTTTGGATTATTTGTTTTGCGTACGACTATATATTATACTGTAATAAAATAAACATAAAAATATCTACATTATGACGACGTAAAAATTATAAGCAGATGAATGAACAGTTTTTATTTTATCTTTCATACATTTTTTGTATAAAAATTGCGAAAAATAGAAATATAATCGGAGCTTAAGTTTTGGTTATTACCGCTTCGTTTCCGCGAAAATATGGGAATACCATATTCCGGACCACAGAGTGGGTTCACTTTTGCTGCGCATCATAGCCAGTAAAATTTTTGAACATTGCTAAAATTAAAAGGGAACTGCCTTTATTTAGTGATTAATTAAATATTTTAATAGGTATATAACTAGATTTTATTCATTAAAAATAAAATAAAATCAGTAGGCATGTTGTTCTTGATTATTTGTTTGTGCGCTTAGTTATATTTACGTCCAACTTAAATCATACACTAATAAATGTAAATGGTTAGAGTATAAACACTATATTTCGAAATAGTTATGTACTTACGCTATATCGACTAATATTATTAAGTATGAATATTTAGATCTCGAACCAAAAAATAATTATTTAGAAATACATAGGCCTGTATTTATTAAATAATAAGTACAAAATAAGTAAATCTTTACAAAGAGGCATTAAGTACAAAGTACATGTAATGATAATTATTAAGTACCTTAAAGCATAATAAAATGCAGTAATAATGCTTAAAGTATTTCATTGAAATGACTAATTAAACGTCTTCTAATTTGGCATGGTTATCACTTATGTAACATAAATTAAAGTGATGTTTGGTTGTCATGCTGTGCAGAGGTGACCGTCTGTGGATCTGCAATATAACACAAAAACTTAAAAACGAGAATTTATAACAAACATATTATAAAAATTAATGATTTACTATATTTACATATAGAAAATCTTTAATGATTATAATATAATGAAATATAGTGTCTACTTTAAAAAACTGTTTCGCGTTCCAGTTATTATGTTAAATGGTGATGTACAATTATGGAAGTTTTTATTACATTCTTCTTAAATAACTACGTAATAACTAACCAGTATATTTAGTTAATAATCTCGGACCCGTGATTGAGATACATATTGCACCTAATGGAGCTGACAGTACCACGCTTAGTACGCTAATTGCTAATAATGTTTCAGCATAGATTTCTTCCTCTACCACAGGTCTTCCTGCAGATTTTTTTCCATTGTGAATTAAATCTAATGCCGCTGGGCCGAGTGCTGCCTGAAATAGTAGAATTACTTAAAATTCAAGTAACATTTTTGTGATGCTTAACTCTATTATTAGTTATATCTCTATATAGTATGTATTTCCCTGAATTTTCATTCGTTTCCGTGCTATCTTACAAAATTAAGAATTGCATACAAATATTACTTTTCGTATTATATTTTGTGGATCCAATTGATTGCGCAGAGTTGTCAACTTCGTGAGAAGAAATTTATTCGGAGAGCAAAGGCAAAAAATCAGAACAAAATTAAGTGATAGCCTTAAAAAGCCTTGTCAAAGCCTTCCTACCTGCACTGTGGCTTTCGCCATCCAAGTAAGTCCAATAAATAGTTTTTCCTTGTTGTTAAGCCCACAACCAAAGCTTACAAAAAAAGTGGCGATTACACGAAGAATCAAACATGATACCAAACATATGAGTCCCATGTTAATTATGTGAGGGTCCAATGCGCTAATCTGTAAATTGGAAATGATAATGATCACATTATTTTTCAACTTTTCTATTTACGCTAGTAAATAATTAATCTGTGCTATTACAATTTATTAAAATTTCTAACTTCATGTAAAAAAGGGATTATAGATATTTTAAAAATAAGTTTCCGTTAACATTTATTTTAACACGTAACATCACCTAGGCGAAAGTGTGTAAGAAGAATGATGAGGATTGAGGAGGCGAAAGTAGTATGTAGAAACTGCGATACTTGGCGCTCCGTCCTCTCTGAGTGCTACGTTAGGGATACAGCGTGAGGATATGTATGTATGTATGTAACGTTTCTTACAAAGTGAATTTTTGTACTTAGATTCAAAGCTGCCAGTAACATCAACGTATTTTACTGTTAGGTCTCTGAAATTATACGAAATCTAATTTTGTTATCTGTTATGGATAATGAGATTTGATTTGTAAAGGGGTCGTCCATTAATCACGTGATGTTTTGTTAGCAACTTTTTAACCTCCCCCCCTACTCAAAATCCCGTTTATTTTTTGGTACAGAATATCTTAAAAATTTTCAAAATATCTTTAAATATAGGTCTAATCTTATTTAATCATTTTAATCCTATAAATTCGCGCGTTCAACGAAGAAATAAATACACTTGGATATTTCACTGCACATACCCCCTTGTGATATTTCCGAACACCTCCCCCCCTTTCGAACCTAGTGATTAATGGACGATCCCAAATCGCAAAAAGAAATTAAAAAAATAAAATTCGAAAAAGCGCCTGCTTATCGTCAACAATTAAGAAACGTTCGATTTCTCTATACTTATATATTTTTTTAGCTATAACGGATTTCTGGAGGGAATGCAATAATTTCCGCAACTTTTCAATTCTACTCAATTATATTAAATTCAGTGTATCCAATTATACAAGGTAATCTACTACACAAACAGGATACCTTACATAACCATATTGTGCGCAGGTTCTTGTATGCGCATTTCGTATCCAATTATATGATCTGACAACCTCGGTTAGGTTTCAAAAATTTGAGTATCAGAGTTGCCATAGTTAAATATGTATTAAATAAAATTACGAACCGTAATTTGAGCACCAGTGAAAGCAAATAATATTGGCTCAAAGAATATCCACAGTATTCTGAAGAGATCGCTAACTGGGTTTTTATTTACGACCCATCCTTGTTTATTCCAGAAAAAAGCGGCTACGAAGCCCGACGATACTATTGCGAGAGGACCTGTACACATTTTATTACAATAAAAGTTATTTATTATTATGCAATAGGAAAACCTGTTATTACTTGGCTATATAGATAGTTAGTTCTTAGATTTTTTTTGTAAAATACAAAATAAAAAATATAAAATTTGTTGCATTTCAATTAATGAAATGTATTTTACATAATACACTGCATAATACACTGCTGTGGTGAAATCTACTGCGATTGCCTTGAGATTTATTATTGTTATGTTAATTTTATTAAAAAGCAAGGGGAAATGATAAAATGTAATAGTGAAAGAAATACTAATTAAACAAATTACATAGTATTTAATTACCTGCCCCACTCCATCCTATGAAACTTGACATGAATAAAACGAACATTCCTCCTAAGAATAATGCTAAAAACCTGAGTGGGACTACGTAAATATCTCCTTTCTCAGGAATTAGTGATATGAGGGCACCCCACAGCGATCCTGAAACCATTCCTACGACTATTGACATTGGACCCTGCAATTAGAAATTATTTAGTATGAAACACTGACACTGGAATCATACAAAACTGACTTTAATCTGTATTTATAAGGATTTTTTTTGCTCCATATTATGATAAAATATAGAAAGATTTATAGAAGTTTAATGCCTTCACATTCATTTTAGTTACACCAATCACTCAATGAGGTTTTATCGACTTACCTTAACGATATTAAAAGTGACAGAGCCTGATGAAAACATTGCGTCCAAGATGATAGCGAATATGGCAACACTGATCGAATCATCTATGGCCGTTGCAGCTAAAACTAACGTAGGTATGCCTTTGGAAACACCGTAACCTACATCGCGTAATCTAAATAGACAAGGAACGACCACTGCAGGAGAGACTGATGCTATCATAGAACCTAGAAGAAAGCCTGAAAAGATAAAATCAATACGCTTTAATAAATTTTTATACAATCATTGCACATCTTTAAAAATATAATATTTTTACTTTGTTCTTAATTAGGGTCTCTAAAATTACAATGACATAATACATATTACATGTATTTTTGAATTGTATAATTAGTGTAGTAAAAGCTAGAAAAAAAAAATAGATAAGTCACAGTTTCTTTTATGCCTTAAATTATATTTATTGTCTTGAACTGAGTTATCTAATTTTAACAATTTCCTTAAAGTTTATTATAATATTGTTACAGTTGGACCTTATACGTAGGGAATAAGGTCGATTTTTGGTGGAACTCGAAACATAAATTTTGGTGCTTATATCTCGAGACCTAGGCTTTATCGAGTTATGACCTAAAAACGCATTGCTAGGTTTAAGGCCTACTATCGAATGGTATAAGTCAAATTAAGAAAGAAGAACCAAGTTGCACCTCGAATATTCCCGAGCGATGACGTGTCATGTACCTATGACTCATGCAAACAGGCGGCATCGAGAACAATGTCGAATTACCGTTAGCGAGCGTAATTCACTAGAAAGTTCCACCCTCGTTTTAGGCGACTATAAATAGAACTCCGTGTCCGCCGCCGAGTCAGTCTTTCTCAACTATCGTTCGAAGCGATATATCGAGGCGACATCAAGGCGAATTACGAAGACCACTACGACGACTACTGCGACGACCTTGGATAGAAGAACTCAGCGATTCGGGAACGTTGTTATTGAGTGAAGCGTGTACCTTCGGTGACTACTACGCGAGTACCTACTTCGAGGGCGACTACGAAGTTTAGGAACCGCCGTAATTAAGTTCGCGTGTTCTTGACATCTACTTGTACGAAGAAAAATAAACTCTTTGCACCCTTAACCGGCATCTTATTACCCTCAGCTCATAACAATATGATTTGATCATTATAATGTAAAATTAAGTCAAGTTCTCACCCCAAATCCAAGGCAAGTTTAATAAAAAATGTGCCGTAACGGCAATAGAAATACATTCCACCAGCCACGGTAATAGTCCCAACTGCAGTACAGCCGCGTAATGTTTCTTTAAGATAGCTGCATCTAGTCCTAGACCAGCCCTAGTTAGAATTATTACCAGCGCTATTTTCCTGTAAAATAAGGTAATAATCTAATAATGAAAACCATTGTAATTATATGCTATAAACGAGTAAAAATTTAGGAGAATTTAAGGGTTAGTGAACGTTTCTTCTTAGGAATATGTTTCAGAAACTAAGTATATATATAGATAAATTGAAGATTGTTCGACAAATAGAAACCATGTTATAGTAGGTACAACTCTAATAACAATATCAAATCAAAAACACAACCTCCAATATAAAAATATTTGCTATAGATATTGTAACTCATCATATAATTTTTTTTTCAGAATTATTTTTGATCAATTCCGCACCAAGCGGAATTTAGTTAATACCGAAAGTAAAGATCAAGTTAAATTTCGCTTTTGACCTCTCATAAAGCTTATAAAGGTACCTATAGATGTGAGTCTCAAGTATACAATCATGTATTTCTTTCGCTGGCCACAATACCGTCAAAATAAATACCTATATCACCCCACGCGCCGCAACACTTTACGTTCGCCGATAGGGTTGGCATTTTTCGAAGACAATCATGAATAGTAAATACTTATTTACTGTATGTATGTACACAATGAGATAGTTAGGATTATTTTTAGTTTTAAATCGAGTTATTTTATGTGTAAAATAAGACCACTTTGGGATCACATAATTACGTATTCGCCTAAACAGAAAGTTACAACAGAAATATAAATATGAGCGATTCGAGGAAGTCAGGAGTCATTATCTGTCTAGAATCTCGTTTGCTGTCTGTTTAATGTTTCTGTTGGTTTGAAGAAAGTGTACTGAATTTAGTAATAGAATTGATATAATATTATGTCACTAACTTGTGTTCCCGGTTTCAGCCCGTGTTTTTAGCATTCTTGCGGGATGAAAGTAGCCTAAATTAGATCTGGAAAAGTCCTCTACCTGTTAATGAAAGTTCTGTCAAAATCGGTTCAGCCGTTTGGGAGATTAGTGTGAACTAACAAACAGACAGATAAATGTTTAACAACACGGTCATTGATGGGTTTTATTAACGTGCAAGCAAAAACTATATCGGCCTAAGAAAAACGCCTTTATTCCGAAAAACACAGACGCACTTTAATTTTATTTATTTGCCTAGATGTATATAGACATAATGTGTATATTTGACTACTGGTTGATGAAGGTTGAAAATCGGATTTATAAAAATAAATATTACGAATTAACTAAAAAGTTAATTCGTAATATTGATACAGTGATTTGTTTATAAGGTAGGCACATACATACCTTAAGTCCTGATTAAGTTTCACATATTGGTCAGTCATATGTACCCAACCAAGATTTTGAAACAGTATGCCAGACAGTAATACACCGATTAGCGCTGGCAAAGTCGTCAGCTTGAGCCATATCCAACCGATCAGGTAAGATGCTATTACAAGTAAAGCCATGCTGAAAATTTCGCCATGGACACCTAAAGGTTTCCCGAGCTCCGCATATAATATGCCCCATGTTAGGAGAACTGTAAAAAAATATTTCCGTATAGCTTTTGTATCACAAGTACTTATTCTCATTTTATTTTTACAATTACAATTAAAACATTTTTATTAGCTTTAGGTAGTGTATCTATTTTCTAATCCAGCATTCCTGGTTCGATTCTCGCTCAGATACATTTAGGGGACGAATTTTACTAACTTGGAGTTTGGGTGTTACTGGCTTGCTTTATATTATAGGGTATTAAGTCCTAAGATTGAATTTAAATGGTTATGATTGAGAATATTATATTTTTTTTTATAATTCATGCAGAGGAATGTAGGCTAAAAATATTGCAAAAATAAATATAAAAAAATGTCAACCACGAGTAAGACTAACGCATAGGTACAGGGTTATTAAGAACACGAGTAACTTCATTTCTGGAGATCACAATACCTCTCTTTGGTTACATTTGTTACCTATAAACTTTAAGTGAGATTTTATATTGCATGACATTTTGTACAAACTATAACTATTTTGAAATGTTAAGTAATGCGTAATATTTGCGTCGTTAAAAAGCATCATTTTTAAAATTTTTAGTTTGTTGTCGCATAGTTTGTACGAAAAACGACTCTGACAGAGACGGCGAACGCGTCAGTAATCTTATAAGAGATCAGCCCCTGCAGTCTCGACATAGATAGCGATCGCTTTACGACCGATTTCGGTTGATAAGTCATAACGATTAATTTTTAACGATATTTGAAAGTCTCTACATCAAAACTATCGATTGTGATTGGAATTATATCGAATCTGTCAACTTTACGATTTCTGATAATGTTTTTACGATCAAATTTGACAGCTCGCAAAATGTTCGTGCTTATCGTTACGGCAAGCGATTTTTTTCGTTATTTTTATCGATCGGTAGTTTACGAAAATAATCGCTACGTCGGGACTGCAGCCCCCGGGGGGTTATTCACAAACGTCGGAAGCTTTCCGTGGCGGAAAGGCCGATCGTCGAAAAGCAAAAATTCAATCCGACGGCTTGGATTTGTGAATACGACTATCTATAATATGATATAGAAATAATATAAATATAATACGATTTCGGATTTGTGAATCGCCTATATACAAAATCATCGAAAAGTTTCCTGTTGGATACGGAAAGTTGAGTTTCCGACGTTTGTGAATAAGCCCGCTGGAGCATTATTCACAAACGTCGGAAACTTTTCGTGGCGGAAAGGCCGATCGTCGAAAAGCATAAATTCAATTCCACAGCTTGGATTTGTGAATACAACTATATTTAATATGATATATATATAATATAATACGATTTCGGATTTGTGAATCGCGAAAAGACAAAATCCTCGAAAAATTTCCTGTCGGATACGGAAACTTGAGTTTCCGACGTTTGTGAATAACCCGCTGGCGTTATTCACAAAAGTCGGAAACTTTCCGTGGCGGAAAGGCCGATCGTCGGAAAGCATAAATTCAATCCGAAGGCTTGGATTTATGAATACGACTATATATAGTATGATATATATATAAATATAATACGATTTTGGATTTGTGAATCGCGTATAGGCAAAATCATCGAAAAGTTTTCTGTCGGATACGGAAAGTTGAGTTTCCGACGTTTGTGAATAAGTCCGCTGTCTTCTTTTAAGGGACAAAATGACATCGCAATTGTATACTTACAAAAAATAACTATGCATAATTGTTGAGAAGACTGTCTGTAAGTAGAGAATAATGGGAATGGGCACAATTTCTGCCACCATGAGGGCTCCCACGATGGCGTTTCGTCTTGTTGGTGGCATCGCAAACATAGTGTTTGCCACCACCTGGAACACAATTTTTATCTAAAGAAACAGAATTAGCATAGAGTCGATAATTAGTTTTTATTAGTTTTATTTCTTCATTCAACTCACTTGCTGTACGTATTGTCCTCTTTGTTTTGTTCATCTACAAAAAGAAAGAAATATATTTAGAAAAGAAGTTTAATTAGGTACGCCCCTTCAAGTGTCTTTATATTGTCAATGTAATCAAAGTTATAACATAACATAACATAACTTCACGCTGTATCCCCAACGGGGTAGTCAGAGAGGACGGAGCGCCAGGAGTCGCGGTCCTTACACACCTCTTTCGCTTCCTCAAATCTCATCATTCTCCTCACACATTTTCGCCTAGGTATGCGAGTGCTTTTGACATTTCCGTCTGCTAACACTCTGGCTATTTGATCTTCATAAGTCAGCCTTGGTCTTCCTTGGCTTCTTTTACCACTCACTTTCGCTCTGTATATTTTCTTCGTCAGTCTTTCATCACTCATTCTTTCCATGTGCCCGAACCATCTAAGCATTCCTTTCTTCATTTTTACAATAACACTGTTGTGCAACCCTGTCATACTGCATATCTCATCATTGCTTATCCTGTAAGCAAGCGTGACACCGCAAATATTTCTGAGAGACCGCATCTCCACAGCATTTAACATACTTTCACTCGATTTTGGGCATATCCAGGCCTCACTACCGTACAACAAAGTTGGCACCAACACCGCATTGTGGATGGCCATTTTAGCAGTGTTAGATATATTCACACTACCCACTAATGCGGACAGAGCACCGTTCACTTTATTGCCAGCTGCTACCCGTCCCTCCACATCCAACTCACATCTTCCATCCCTCGAAAACGCACTCCCCAGGTACACAATTTCATTCACCTGTTCTAGACATTTTCCATTTACACAAATCACACATTTCGTTTGTACCGCTTCTCTTTCAAACACCAGAACCTTAGTTTTGTTCACATTCATTTTCAATCCTTTTACTTCAAATATCTAATAATAATATTTAAATCAAAGTTATAATACTTAAGAAACATAAAAGTAAGCGTTCGTTGAGCCCATAAAGCAATGTATATAACAGTTAAATATGGATACCTAGTGTGAGTACACGATCAAGAAATATTATTTGAATTAGTAGAAATAATTTGTTAACACGTGTGAATGTGTTTTTACATGTGTGTGCACTCCATATATTATGACCATATCTATTATATGGCATTGACTTAAAAAAATGAAACCTACTGTAGCTCTCGCTTACAAAATTAATATCGACATGGTTACTGAAAATATCTATTTTACATAAATAAAAATTGTATTTGCAGTTCGGTAGTGTTTTAGAGAGCTTATCAATCTACAAGCAAAAATAATTAACTACGGTTTGCACTTTTAAAGCTTGAACCCACCCAAGTAAGCCGTTCACAATACATTGTGAGTATACCTAAGTCAAGTATAGGTCAATTACAAGCATAATATTTCAAATAAATAAAAAAATGTAAGTATGCACTGGCATATTTAAATTTTAATTAAAAACAAATATATGCAAATAAATCTTCCTGTTTAAAAAAACAAGAACATCGATAACGTTAATTTTATAGAAGCGTTGATCAAATGTTTTAATTACACACATCAAAAAAGCCTAAGCAACACGCATCATTTACAGAAACTGCATGTTTCATTAATTGATACTTTATTTATTTCTTAGAAAAGTAGATTGGTATACAATCTTTTTTGTTCTCGGAAACATACTGGCTGATTTTAAAAATAGAACCTTTTCGGTTGTGTTTTGTTTACATTAAAATAAAAGTTAATTATTTTTTCTCGATTTCATGTGTTTTCATTGCTTGATAAATTTGGTATTTATCGCACTTTTATCGTATTGAGATATACAGTTTCTGATAAAATTGAGTTGTGAGTAATTTTTTATGTTATAGAGCGACGCCATGTGACTGCTGATGAAATGCAGAGAGCTGTAGGAATGCTACAAGCGGGAAGAAATCAGTTCCAGGTGTCTCGGCATTTTGGTGTCAATAGGAGCGTGATTTGTCGTCTTTGGCAGCGTTACGTTAATACAGGGGTTCCTGCTGAGCAGCACCCAGGACGTGGAAGGAGTACAACTGCTCGACAGGACCGATACATACAACTGACTGCAAGACGTCAGCCGCCCGGGAGATAGGTTTAAAGCTACAATTCTCAAGCGGTGTTGTTGTTAGCTACCAAACCATGAGAAATAGACGCCCAATTAAGTGGCCACCTATACGCCATGGGAATCGCGCCCGTCGAAATGAATGGTGTAGGGAACACTTGACATGGACCCAGGAGCAATGAGATAAAATTTTATTTTGTGATGAGTCCTGGTTTGGATTTAGGCCTGATACGAGAAGGGTAAGAGTGTATCATCGTCCCGGAAATGCTGTACGGCTGAGATTCGTCTAGGACCCTTCAGTGCACCCTTCAGTGGCTTCACAGTGATGGTATAGGCGGGTATTATGAAGAACAGACGAACTGAGCACGTTTTTGTAGATGGCAATATGAACCCTGAAAGTTACGTTGAAGATGTCCTCGGGGCTTATGTTCACCCATTTGCACAAAGTCTTGGCTCAGATTTCACGCCGATGCATGACAGTGCGCGTTCGCACACAGCTCGGTGGACCAGAGAGTACTTGGCAATAGAAAACATCCGGGTATTGCCGTGGCCTGCACAATCGAAAGAGCTCAATCCCATCGAGCACGCATGGGACATGCTCCAGAGACGTGTTCTAGAGAACTTGGACGGAGTGCCGACAATCCAACAACTGAAAGACTTGTAAAAATTCCATTGAGACGATTGCCGCAGGATCAGATAAACGATCTTATAAATTCAATGAAAAATCGCTGTTGACAAGTTTTAAACAACAGAGACGGTCACACTTTGTATTGAATTACCAAATAATTAAAAAAATGTCGTCATTTAATTTTGTAAAACATAAAAAGTTTCATTTCGTTTTAACTTTATTTTATACTACGTATGTTACGGTACACATATTGTTAATTACTGTGATTAAATGAACAATTGAATGAAGGATTTTGTTGCTTTAGTTACTAATGCGTCAAACAATGCTTTATTATTATTTATAAAAGAAATATAAATATATTACAATAGTAAAAATCGTTCAAAAGTTCAAGATCGTACATGTTGCTTAGACTTTTTTGATGTGTGTATTTTGTTCGACCTATATATTTTATATTATGCGAAATTGCAAATTAATTGAACCCCTTTAAATTTTTCTTAACGACAAATAAAACACACAATGAATTAAATTTAAATTATTAAGCGTTACTTTCGAGGCTTGGTTCAATTAGTTTACAACATTAAAATAAGTGATCAAATCATGCTGTAAGAAAAATATAAGGTCATGCAAAAAATTTACAGCAGCCTCATTTAACCCAAAATAATAAAATAATAATTTACCTACAAAGACATATACACGGACATCTACAAACAAACACACAAATTAAAAAACACAACAAACAAAAATGAAAGACATTAGCAATTATAACAGTATAATTGTGACCTGACCTGCATTTTGTATATTCTCCATATTATCCTAAAGATTACTATACTGTGATTATTACTTTTCTGAAAACACAAAAATATTTAAAATGTAATTTTGTACACAGAATTAATTCTAAACACAAAACAACGCAATGTGAAATAAAAAAAAAATAGATGTCGTCTCGCTTACAGCGATAGCGAGCGTCTGCTACTATTTATATAAAAATGATATTAGGTCACCGTTAAATAAATGTGTTCTTACTGTAAACTACGATTTGTTTCAGATTGGAATGGCCTGTAAATGTTTACTCTGCGAAGGTTGCACGAAGTCAAAAGTCAATAAGATAACTTGTGACTACAATTTGTTACTTATGTGCAGTCACGTGAATTTCATAACGTTGCATTTCAATATAGCTAGAGGTACGACTGGTTATTATATGCTTAATTAATTTTATTAATTTTCATTATAAAAATAATTGCTATAATTTCGAGTTGGTGTGAAGGTTAAAAAGTGTAAATTCTGAACTGAAGTCTTAGGTTCGATGTTAGATCGTTTTAAGTAAACAAAGGTTTCTTGGGTTACTAGCATAACCAAATCTTAATTAACTGCTGTGTGCATTCCTCTCAACAAGGATTTGGAATTGCTATGAAAACTCAGATAGAAATACTAAATTACGCAAACAAAATTTATGCACATATATTTATGTATGTATGTGGTATTGAATGTGTGTTTGGGCATATATGTGTATGTCTTAAGTAGGTATATAAAAGCGTTACGAATATAACTACACTTCTATGAACATTACGATTTTCAATATTACGACGATTTAAACACGCTATATACACGTGCGGTAGTCAATCATGATGAACTAATATTTTGTAACCGTATGTAAATAAGTAGGTATGTAGTTTGTACTCATAAAATAACCATACTTATTTTGTAACCCGTACAACAGTAAGTAAAGGTCACTCATATACATAAGCATACGAGTGATAATATGTACCTAGTTCTAAAGCTCACATGCAATGTCAAGTTTCAGTGTAATATCTATCTCCAGAAACTACAAAGGAAAAAAATTGACTGTTCAGTGCGGTTTCATCATTTTTCAATTTATACAGATGTCTACTCTTCTGAGATAACACATGTACTATATGTTTATGTTTTGGAACGATTTATTGATGTGAAACATCTTATGCGGCGGCTCAAACCAGCTGTTGACGTGGCGACGCGTCACCACGCGAGCGCCACGCGTGCCCGTATACCTATAGTGCATGCAGTGTTGTTATTCACTTCACAGTACGTTGCGTTTTTTTAAATAAAGAATCATTTCTTTTTTTAATCAAATGTGAATATTTTGTTTTTAATTATGCCATATTTAGTTCCTTTAATAAACCATCCATCAAACATAATATTTTCTATACAAAATAGTTTCGTTATTTCTCGTTTGCCAGGGGTCCCGCGACAGCTTATTTTTTTATAGTTAAATAATTCGATCTATAGCTTAAACCCAAATTAATAATAATGCGATATGTATGCTACTTGTTTGCTTAAATATCGTTTCTTAAAAAAATATGCAAACGTGGAATTCAGTAAGTACTAAAAAGTAAATATTTTTAAAGTGGCAACACAACTGAAGAGGCTTTTCTCTTCTGCGATTCCTTATTCCTCTTTTACCAATTCTTTTACATTATACACTATCTGTGGTTTTCGTGGATTATCTGACAAGGTGACACCTGAAATTGGCATTATCCATTTACATATTATATCAATCAGAAAATGGAATTATCATTATCTTATCATCTTTATTGTGATTTTATTGATCTCAAAAATATGTACCTAAATATGTTTATATCAAAACATAGTAGCAATGTTAAACAGAAAGCTGTAAATATAGATTTAGATAACTCATTCAAATCTAATTTTAATTCATCTAATTATAAAAAATCTCATATAACAAAGCGTAATTATAAATATTTTTAGCCCAAGTTATAAATACCCTATACCCATAGGGAAGTACCTATAACTGTATGGGTATATATAACTAAGTACTTAGATAGTTAATATACTTAGATACCGCTAAAAAGAATAGAAAATTTGATGAACTTACTTACATATGTAGTTAATAACATAATATTGTTAAAATGTAGCTAAACATAAATAGTCAGGCAGTAAATGAGTTAATTCAAGGAATAATTTCTTGTAATGTTCAAAAGGTGTGAGTCACAGTTCACAGAGTACTACTTCATATATACTATATAGTGTATATAGGGAAATAGAGGTATCAGTTGAAATTCTAATTTAGCGCCATCTAGCAAAACTGGACTACAACTGTCAAGTAATTTTCAAATGAACAATAAAAATACGTAAAAATGTTATTATTTGATTAATAACAAATAATAATAATAACATGAAATTGAATGATATCGAATATTAATGAAATAATAATAAAGAAATTGCAAATTTCAATGGTTTAATGAAGGTTTTACTGCTTTGTGTTATAAGAATCAACATGTGTATGTATGACTTATAATGTTAGTAATAATTATGTGTGGTGACAACCTCCAACAGTAGCAGGTTTGTGCTCTGTGATGTACTCTCTGTTCTCTCCTTTTCTGTTTTGTCTGTCATGGCACTACGTGAGTTTGTCACAATTGATCGTTTTAGTATACAACCTATGTTAAATAATATCATTGACGAGTGTGGTGCGTTTGTTTTACATGTATTGTCCAGAAGCTGTATCGGGATATATATTTTATATGTAAGTATAAATTCTATACAGAAGACGCCATTTTATTGTGTTCAACCCTGTACATGACTTCATAGCTATCCACTGCCATCTCCACCAGTCCTCACTCCCTTGACAGTTCGAACGATACACGAGCTTCATTATACTTGTCAGAGTTAGTAGAATGCAACTGAGATATCACTTACATAAAATTAAATACAAAAAAGTTTGCAGTGAGTAGTGACATCTAGCTATGTTAGACTACATTACTACGAAGGTCAAAAATCCACCTTAAAATTTTTGTACGGAGTGAAATAATGACCCTGGTTGGTGCGAGTTGCAAACACAGTACACAGCACAGATGTTGCGAAATGCATAAAGATTAGAGAAATATCTTATTATTCCATGGAGAAATATAATATGTGAACTGATGGTAAAATGGTAATTTTAGTAGACACAGAACACTATCTGTATAAAATAAAGTAGTACTTTGTGAACACTCCTGAACTGAGATATAACATATAACATACTATAAGAAGACCATCACTATGTATAGAGGGCAACACTGGCTCCGCCTTGCAGAAAAATATAATATACCGACTGACACATTTGTGCTCGTCGTGTTTTGTTTTGATTCCTTATTTAGTTGTTTAGTTTGGAGTTTTGTGTGGTTTTGTTAATGTTTCTTTCCTTTTTAATGTGTAATTTGTATGAATTAATAAATATTGTTGTTTCGACAATTTCATTCCCTAAAATCAGAAGTGGGCTTGCCCGGGCCCCTACTAGCTTGCTTTGCCATTTCTAAAAGCACCATACAGTTTCTAATAACTTTTACACAGCATTTGGTTGCCTGTTTTGTGATATTATTTTATTGTTTCAATTATTCTTTTGGTGAAAATATCCGACAGAAATTTAAGTTCGCGGAGCAGAACACATCGACACGATCACCATCATAGGCATATGCTTCCTCTTCACGATCGGCCATGATGGGCGATCATGGAATGGGCCATGTTTGCCACCATCATAGTGCAGCTGTCCACACGATCGTGCATCGTTCATTTGATATTTGTCTTCTGTTCGACATGGATGTCGAAACAGTAGCAGCTGCCGCTATATAATTGATTAGTGTTTGAGTGATCGACGAACGTGTGGGCACGCGCCCAATAATGGCTCAACGTCCTTTAATATTCGTTCGAAAAACTGACACAGCGGCGTTTGCGACCATGTGCTCATTGCCCATGATAGACATCGATCATGGGCAATCATAGGCGATTATGCCTTCCAGACGTCCGTGATCGCCTGTATTCGCTCATCATGGCCGATCGTGAATAGGATCCAATAGATGTCGTGATCGCAGGCGATCTTTACCACGTGTTTTAGAAAATTCATTACAAGAATGTGATTTTAACGCGTTAAAGTAATTTTGAGGAAACTAAAAGTGATTCTACGCAGCAAAATTGTGGCAACTATGATACTCCCGCGATAGTGTCTAGTGTACCAAACAGTGAACTTAGATCGTTAGGCGCTAAACGTGATGATTTGTTAGCTGCTAGTAATGTTAACGATCAGAATTATTCGCGTTTTGTAACTAATTCAAGTGTACATGTACCTGTTAATGTCGTAAACCACGTGAACCCTTCATGCATATAGAATTCAAGTTCACATTCTTTACTAATTAAAAATAACTTCGCACCGTTGTAATAAAGGTGAACGTGATGATATGCATTTTATTATGGCAAGTAAGTGAGACTCCAGTTCTTTCAAAAAGAGATATTTGTATAGAAATTCAATGGCAGTTTCTTAGCTTTGAAGAACCAAACGTACATACAGACAGCTAACAATTCTATAAGTATTAACTTTGGAATCAGAAAAGCCTAAAATGCCTAGTTCAATCATTTTTAAAAAGATCGTTAATGTACAAACATGGCTTCGTTGCTGTTTTATAATACAGTATAGATAGATGTAACATTGTAAGATATTACAAAATAAATATTAAAATACGTAACACTAATATTCAATAAGGGAAACGAATCTATTGTAAACTGCCAGCAGAATATTAAAAAATATTAAGGCCTCTGAGAATTAGAGCGTCTAAATATCACTATTTCGCGCAAAAATGTCACGCATCCGTGATTCCCCGGCCGTTGCGGGTGTCCATGGGCGACGGTGATCACTTTCCGTCAGGCGAGTCGCTTGCTCATTTGCCCCCTCCACGATAAAAAAAAGACAGACATTTCAATGCTATTCATATATATAGATTACATAAGCATTTTGGCGCTCCGTCCTCTCTGTCTATCCTGTTAGGGATACAGCGTGAAGATACGTATGTATGTTTGTATGTGTAATCTACACATTATTGTTCTCTCTGCGTCTACCCCGTAAGGGATAACGCGTGAAAATATGTATGTATGTATTATTCGGATAGTAATAAATAATTAATATTTTAAAATATATTTAAAATAAATTAAAATAATTTAAAATAAATGAAATATTTTAAAATAAAGCCAATATCGCGCGATATCTGCTATCAAAACGAGAATTTGTGTCATGTAATTTGTATAGTGGCGCTAAATCCACCGTTCAAAGTACTTACATTTTATGGTCATATAGAATAATAAATACGCCGTCGCCATACATAATATCAATATTTTATTACAATTAGTCACCGGTCGCGCAATAATAGAGTGGCTGTCGCTGTGTGGAAATTTTTAGGTAATAACCCCGCCGGTCAAATATAGGCTATATTTTATTAATTGCATCCTCGCGAAGCCGTGGGGTGGGCCTATTAAAAAGTAAAGACAGAGCACAGAGCCATAGTGAACAAACACGGCGACTAGGGTGAAGACATGCGCGTGACTCTACATTAGTTTAGTTTGCCTGTGTGCTAGGATATATCCATAGTTGTAACTTTGTGAGCAGTTTTACCGCGATTTCCAATTATTATTACTACAATGAAATATTTGCTACACTAGACTTCTATTTAATATGGCTCACACGACTGAATTTACAAGATAAAATGAAAATTACATGAGAAAAACTGATAAGAAAATATACAAAAATATGCCAAAACATATTGCAATAGCTCCATCTATGAAAATATACGTAATGTTACATATTTCTCATGTGACGTCACGGGCAGCGCGCTGTCATTCACCGCCTAAGTAAATCGTAAGCTAATAATTTGTGACTTCGTTTTTTTAGTTTTACATGCGCTTTCTTGCCATCACGGATTAAGTAGAAGATAAGACTGGATATCAAACAATATAATAACGATGAATTTTCATCGTTAGCGGCTCCATATCCTTTTTTAGGGGTTCGCTAAGTATTAGGAGACTTTGGTGGAATCGGAAATTATAGTAATTAATACTATTTCATTAATCAAATTACTACTGTCCCTTATTGTTAGGGAGAAAATAATGCCAAATACTTGGCACACTGATAAGTGATGACTGATGACCCGTCGTTAAAAGTTTTGTGATGCAAGATATGAAGATATAGATAATCAAATTTCATTTTGTGGTAGTACACAAAGCAAAACTACGCAAATAAAATAAAAAATAATATGAAAAGTAATCTCTGAAGTTTTTTTCTTGACTTAACATGAATTTTTTGCAGGCACCACTTTAGAACGCAGGACGGCATATTACCCAATACTAAAGATCTCCTAAGACATTATATTCGCTCTTCCAGTTGGAGGACTAGTACAATATATTACATTTTTCTATGACTATTAGATAGCTAAGCGCGTAGATTATAGTATGCTAAGCGATTATAATTTTTAGTCAGGCCAATAGTCCATAGTCCTGTAGTTCCTCCAATTTAGATGCCGGAAACACTGTGTTTACTGTAATTGGTCTGAGATTATGTTATTAATTATTATTTATTGATGAACTCATATTGAAATCTTATTCTGAGTTCGTGAGTTCCTTTAACCGTAACATAAACAGGATACTGACTGCTACATACCAACTATTATTAATTTCATTGATTACTCACCTATGTACTTTATTACTCAATTATCTACACTTTATTTCCTTTATTATTTGTATTATGATATAAAAGTTACTTTGGAAGTGGGTTTGTGGAGCTAGTTTATAAAGTACACCGTTAGTTATTTTTATTACTAAACCGGATAATAATGAATACTTATCTTTAGTACGTCAATTCCAGTTTAAACTAGACATTTCATCTTAATGAATGAAAATGGAATCGTAACTGTTGCTGCTAGTTATTAAGCCTATTTTTTAATAATTCGATAGCTTGCAATTTTTTTCTCTGTGTCGTTGCTACCACCACAGAAGCTGATGGTCACGGTCGAGGCAAACAGCTATCATTTCTCTTACAATCGCTTACGAACGCGCCGCCTTTTCCGTTCTTTACGCGGGAAACGCTTTGATCGACGCGTCAACTTGACATGTTCCGCGCGCTTTTGATTTAAAATTCGAACGTCGTATATATTTTAAAATTATTTTAAATTGTGTTGCCCGAAATAAAATTATAGTGATTCGTTCATTGTTTATGTTGTAATATAATGTGTGTTCTAAAGGCTGGATTTTTAATTTTTATGACCTTGATAACTTGCGCTGAAATCAGTAAGTATAATCATAATTATTTAATTCTAATTATGTCATTTATGTTATGTATTGAAGCAAAAAATTTTAAGCCAAACTAATAATGAATAGCAAATATCACATATGTCTATTACGGTGTTTCGGAAGTGAAATTGAATTTCATTTTTCCGCTCTGTTGAAAATGATAAAAGCGTAGAGTTTCTTAGTACTGTGTCTGTGAGATAATTATTTTCACATTAGGTAAGTAAACATGTTATTATTGAAGCGAAGTGCAAGAATCAATTAAGATAAGTACCTGTACGTCTAATTTCCCTACAGCCTTTGCAACTATCGTTTGTACGTAGATTGGAATGAGTTTCGCATAATTTTCGTAAAAAATATGTAATGAATGAAAGACAAAGACCAAGGCTGACTACCAAGATCAAATAACCAGAATGTTAGCTGATGGAAATGTCAAAAGTACCCGCATACCTAGGAAACAATAAGTAAGGAGAATATGAGCAGTATAATTAATGCTTAATATGACTTCCAAACCATGGATCCTAGGTTCGATTCCCAGCTAGGGCAATTCAGGAAGCCAATGCTTTTCCATCTTGAGTATTTTTCAGTTCATTACATTATAACTTGCGTGCTATATTTATTATACATAAGCTTAAACCCATCACACACGAAGCTATAATGTATCTGAAAATAATACTAGCAGACGTTAGTAACTAATTAATCTGTGCTAGCAGGTAAGCTAATATGTACCAGAGAATATGTACCATATACTTACATACGGTATTAAATAGAAATACATGCTTGTATGTATTATATTACATTATCGTAGGTTGGTGTGTGGATGTTCCAACTTTTATGGAAAATATGCCGCAATGTTATAATGTCCGCCCTGCTGTATTTTTTTTTTCTTTATTCATGGCATGGCGCTGTACTGTATTAATAATCCTCCTCCTCCTCCTATAAAACTCCTCCTCCTATAATAAAGCTCCTCCAGTAAAGTGATAGTGGACTTTACTGAAGTTTTATAGGACTTCTTGGAAGAGCGCGAGAACTTCAGCTACACATGTTTGTTTAGACCTACTCCATTCTTTTCACTAACACAGAACTTTAAAACACAATGTACTATCACTTTTTTACTTTAAAACTCCCAAAAAAAGTAAAAAATAGAAAGTCAAAATAAAATGACAAACTCACTTTTTCCGTTCCCGCCATAAAGTCCTTATTTTATGTTAATTATCCGACTACGGAGCACTACATATATTGTGCTATATACATCATGTTGATTATATAGGATAGAGTACATAAGATAGACGTGGACGCATGCCACCTTGCCTTAGGACACGAAAGAATAATATGAGGCTTTGTCTTACATATTAGCTTTACACTATATTGCACAATTTACCTAAATAATGTACCCTAAAATGTAATATCGTGAAGTAAGCAAACCTTAGGGCAAGGTGGCATGTGATCACGACTATTCTCTGAACATCACTATATCTAATGTGTTAAATTCGAATAAATAAGTTGTCTACTTATTAGATGATAAATAAGTAAATGGTTGGTAGGTAGATAAGAATTTCGGACAAGAGTATTTTGTTGTTTTATACTTTTCTGAGTGCGATTTACTACGTAGTCGGGTTTTAGTTTTTAAACTTATTATTTTTCTAAATGAATAAAATTTATTTATTTTTATTTATTTATTTTATTGGCACATAACAATACACATAAACAGTATCTACTTAGTCAAAAAAGCCAAGACAAATGGCAAGGTTTTACATTAGGATTAAATAAATTATGGTGTGTGTGACGCCATTACGTAGAACTTTGATTTTTTAAGTTAAATAGCAATTTCAATCCACTCTTCCATTCAATTGCAATAAAATGCTGTGTATATTCGACACAGGTATACATTCCATAACAGAAAAGTAAAAGTGTTCTTTGCGTAATAGCAATGAGAGCAATGCGATTTCGGTCGAAGTATGTATCAATTATTTATTTGTACGCAAACTTAGTGCATCCATGTAATGCTTATGAATAGACAGATTTGAAAGAAAATATGTTACCAGCGAAATATTTATGATTTTAATATGTAGTAATAACTAGTTTTAGTATGTAGTGTTTTCTAGAGAAAAATATTCGTTAAGGGATTCTAATATCCAGGTGTTTTGTCACAAAACAATTGAATTCATCTGTTTAGTGACAAAATAACATGGAGACTCAACCTATAGAGTGGCAATATCAATTATTTTGTATGGAACCAATTTACGTCTAAACACTTGCGATTACTACGTTCTTTTTTATAATTTGATTTATTACAGTTTTTGCCACAGCACCGAATAGAACAATAAGCCGTTACATAAATATTTAAATATCTGTCGTAATATATACAGAGATGTACACACAGGTCCGTTATTGGTTATGTACTGCTTAATGCGAGCGAGAGTTTGTTAGGGACTTAGGATAAATAAACTGAGCAGTGGTGAATAAGATGGGCCGATATTTCGTCTCTATAGATTGAGTGCTCCATGCAAAATAATAACAAGGTGTGTGACTTTTTGCCGCGAACGGGAGAAGTGAGGTTGTCATTTTATTTAGATTTTCTAATTTTTACATTTTTAGGAGTTTTAAAGTACAACAGTGACAGTATATTGTGTTTTAAAGTTCTGTGTAAGTGACAAGAATGGAGGAGATCTAAATAAACATGTGTAGCTGAAGTTCTCGCACTCTTCCAAGAAGTCCTTTATAATTTCAGTAAATCCTACTATCACTTTACTGGAGGAGTTTTTACGATAAGAAGGAACTGATTTACTTGTGATTCTACATGGGTTCTATTTATTCTGTGTCGGTATACTAGTTTGTAAAAATAAAAACAAGGTGTGTAAATTTATGGTCTGGGACATATTGTTTGTGGTTTGTATTAACTTATTATTTGTCATTACTTTTAAATATCTACATTATGTATAATATACTAATATTATATTGAGGTAAACTTTGTTTGTATTTAATGGATAAATCCAAAAACTACTTAACCGATTTCAAAAATTCTTGTACCTTTAGAAAGCTATATTATCAGCGAGTATTGCTGTTTTATATTAAAAAAAAATTCTACACGTGCGAAGCCGGGGCGGATCGCTGTTTTTATTAAAGAATATTTATTATAAAAAACTTATACGGTATTCATAGAAAAAAAAATTTTGGTGGGAATACTTGTATTAAATTTTTCTAAAAATCACCTAATTAACAATAACAGGATGTAAACTTGTAGGTTTGCTTTGTGTTCAATAATTTTATTAAATATGAAAATAATGTTTTTTAAACAATTGTCATCAATTTAACATTTTATTGAATTTTATTTAACAATTTTGTTGAACATAAAAATAATGTTTTTTAAATACTTATCGTTGTTTTTTATTTTATTAACAAAACAATATACAATATAGAACTGGTACGTTTGGGCCACTAACACGCTTATTGCTTGTTGGTTAGCGATGGTGTTGCGTCTTTCCAATGTATACAAGGCCAAAACGCAGTCATAGAAAACTGCTCGCTTATACATTGTAATCTTCATTGATCGAAGATTGTAATACTATGTTTAATTTTGTGATTACAATGTGTACACGAATTTTGCGTACTGCTAGTGTATAATTTGTAACGTGGACGCGCGCGTCCTGGTTCCAAACTATACTACATCACATCACTTACGGTTACGCCTGACAAGACTTTTAAGAGGGATATACAACGTTAATTGAAAAATGCTAATAACCTCTTAGTGCAAAATTCCTGTCACTCTAAGGAGATAGTTGAAGTCCAGAAATTTAATTGTGAAACATCTCTTTATCCTTCCATCTTTTTTCAACTTTTGCTGTTAATTTAGAATTCGGCGCGTTTATTCCGATCTGTACACGATTAGTCCGTATGTATACTGACACTGTATATTATGAAAGAAGCTAGTTAGGTCACTACGAAGTATACGCGTGTTATGATATTTGCGTACTACTCTTGTATAGATTGAAAGACCTTAGTGAAAAAGTGATTTCCAATCTATACGCGATTAGTTTCACACTCTTGCGTTCCGGCCTTGTACAGAATGGAAAAACGCGACGGTGTCACCGTGTCACGTAGTCTAGGATAAAAACGAACCTTTTTTTAAATTACTAAAGAATAGTATATTAAAAATGTTATTGAACATAAAATATAATAATAAAAACCAGCAAAGACCGTGTCGGACACAGTAACTTAGGGATCGTACTTTCGGACAAAGTAGGTAGAACATGAATTTAAAAATCTTAGTTTATAATAAAGTTAGATATCTATTAATATATATCATATTATAAACAGTCGTATTCACAAATCCAAGACGTCGGAATGAATTTATGCTTTTCGACGATCGGCCTTTCCGCCACGGAAAATTTCCGACGTTTGTGAATAACCCCCCAGGAGCTGCTGTGACATACAGACAGACAAACAGCCGTGACGAAACTATAAGAGCTCTATTTTTGCCATTGCTACAGGCTACAGAACCCTAAGAATAGTGAACGGGTTCCGAGCAGGCTTGGTCTAAACTTTTCCAGACTTTGACATATACACACACAGATGACAGACACAACATACTTTTTATGACTGTAAAATAGGATTTGCTCGACTATAAAGCCACTTTATGTAAAGTTGATTTCAGATTGAAAAAGTATGACGTTCTTTCTTAGTTATATCCTAAAATAAAACGGTTATTGGCGTTGCAGATAGCCACTATACGAGAGCCCGGGACAGGTGGTGAAAGTGGTCGTGGCGGCTCAGTCCACTTGCCATCCTGTGTAAAGTACAGCTAAATGAATGAGCTCTTACTACAAATTTTTAAAATCTAGTTTCATATTCTGCTCCACTGTCTTTAAAATTCTAACGGAATATTTCCGCGAAAACCACAATGTATTCTTTAAACTTTTTACCATTAAACCAAAATTAGCGTTGTTTTTTTCATCAAGATACAACACAGTTGTTTATGATGAAAATTATTTAAAACATCCATTATTTTAGTTTGTTTAACTTTGGTTTAGAAAATATAAGTAGGCACTGAGAAGAAACGGCAAGAAATTTGACAAACATTTTTTTTTAACATCATCATACAACTCATTTATTTATGTTTATAAAATGCATGGTGAATCTTTCCAAATCTCTTAGTTTTCAAGAAAATAGGCTCTAGTAGCTGTAATACCTCTGGTCCCATTGCGTGACAGTTAAAACTTATATTTATATTTTTCTTTATTTCTTTACTTCGATAGCAGTTTTTCCTCACTTTTTACAGTTTAATATATGACCATCGCATGCGCGTATGTGATGCAGAGTGAATTTATAGGTTTAGTTAGAATTTTACGATTGCTTTTTCTGCGAATATAAAAAATAAAATAAAGTGTATTGAGACGGTAATTGACAATCCGGATATAGTATTCTTATTACCAAAGCCGTGGTGTGGTAGTAATTGATTAATATCCTTGCCTGCAGTGCATTTTATGAGAGAATAATGAAATTATCTAAAAAAATCCGAAGAGATAAAATGGTGGGACAAACTAATAATTTAAACAAAAAAGGAAGACGCTGACTGTGTCGCGCAATTTGCGAATTAACCTCATAAATAAAACTCTAAGACTATAAAGTATGTATCTGATTTCTGACTTTCTTCTCGGTTCTTCTGTGTGCAGATTTCTTTTCAAACCGAATGAAGTTAGATGTGACGTTCAAAATTCCATTGAATAAATTGATTTGACGTTAAGTTTGATGCGATTATTGGAATTAACGATATCTTCTCTTGCTCTCGCTGTAGTCTGTTGTTTCTTTTATCTAAGGTTGCTTCATTCTCTTTTTACTGTAGGTATGCGACGATATAATACAGAAAGCATTGATTTCTATCATTCGAGTAGTGTCTCTAACGTACAACACGTTTATACTAAAACCATTAGCTGAGTAGGTATATAATATTCTAACATTCTATCACATCTATAATATCTGTAATCTATAATTTTATAATTCCTACTCCAGCCCAATAGTGTGACCCCAAACTAAGCACTAGGCTCGTACTATGTGATCCAGATAGATATTTTATTTAGTTTTAGTAGTAATTTATAGTTTTATGTTTAATTTTTTGTAAATTAATATATTCTCGTTTCTATTATCTTATCAAAAAGAAATAAATGTAATGTAATCGAAGTGAAGAGTATCGGGTGGCTTATCTTTAAGGTATTGCCGCCGTAGTGGGTCTAATCTAAACGAACGTAATTGGTAGATACCGTTCTACCACATGATTAATCCGAAAATTCTGTTACCGTTTCCCGCTTGTTAAAATCAGCGGAACACTAGGCACACTAATCGGTCTTCAGCCGCCTCGCCGGCCGGGTCTGTTAGAGGCCCGAATTACCCGAATTACCCGAATAGGAAGCCCGTTAAAATGCACACAGGTGCGGAAAACTCCCCTGGCGACGCCCTGAGCCCGAGGTCCTCTCTCCATACAAGGTATCCCGCGGGTGGAGGAACCCTCAGGCGGTCGATCATCTGGCAGGGCGCCTGTAGCGCTCGCCCCAACGCGACCGGTGACGCTGTAAAAGCTACTAGGGCTAACAACAAAGAGGGGGTTTTTTAGTCGATTCGAGTCCGACATTACTCAGTCGGCGTAGAGTCCGGTTGAGCCTCCGTGGGGATTTCTTCCCCTCTCAAAAACGAAAGAAAACGCAAGCCACTTCGACTACAGCAATCGACCGAGTAAAAACAAGAAAGTAAAAAAGGAAAAATAAATTAGTCCTTCGATGGAACCCGCATTTCATTTACTCCACTACTCATCGTCATCGATGTGCATCCTGCACACTATGAGTACTAAGCAATGAACTCGCGAGCTGCCAGTAATACCCAGACTCCAAGCCTGTGCTCCAAGCCAGTTAGAAACGTCCGTTTCGTAAATTGACCTGACCGGGATTCGAAGCCGGGGCTCCAGTATGGAAGGCTGCTCAGCCAACTGCAACCATATATCAACGAACCAGTCACTAATTAAACAGAAACCTAAAAATTAAAGGGATAAACCGCCTTGTTCTAGAGAATAAAGTTTATGACGAAGAAACTTTATCAATTAAAAATATTTATTTGTAAATATATAGATGTAACTAATTATACATATTTAATGTAATATGTATATAGATGTAACTTGCGCTGTATGTCTGTACCGTAAGCAATTATATACATACGTACATATACGTATGTATAACAGTGTCTACACGTTTGTAAAGCGCTATTAAACGAAAGTTATAAATAGTTTCCCATAAAAATACGTTATTATATAATAGATGAGTTACTAATCTCCTCACGAAAACAACTGGTTCGAAATAAATTTCACTTTCGTTTATGTGCATATTAACTACCATAAAGCTGTATCGTTCCGATCGAACTTGTTTTCTGAGCATGTCGACTTTAACTGTAATTGTAATATGCACGATAATCATTCAAATGTTTCATTAGTAGCTTTTGACTTCGGGTTTAACAATTTTACATTCCAAGCGACAGAGCTGTGGTTCACAGCTTCATTCGTAGTCAATGATGTTATATTTAAAAAAGAGGTAGATAGGTTACGTTAGTACTAATGCTTGTAAAATATTGTCCCGGTTACGCACACACATAAGCCATATGCTTTGTTTATACACACTGATAAAATGATGAAGTGTAAATAAGATAGCATGACAATTACCATAAGCAAAGTGAGACAAATATACATTGCACTACGTCGCTATACAATGTAAGACTTCAATTTGCATTTCAAACTATCAAATCACACGGCTCTCTAAAACTATTGTGATTGGTCAATTTCACTTTCTTACTGCATTTTAAGCGAATCCGTGACTAATTCATAGAATATTAGTAATTAATGCCAGTAAGACAGTAAAAAAGGATGTATGTTTGATTTTTAAATTTAATTTTTTTTGAGTCATGTACATTTGGAAACAGAATTATTTAAGTATATACATTTATAAAACAATTTTGTTATAAATTTGAAAATGATAAAAATAAAACACTAGGAATTTTCATGTAAAATATTTTTTACTGTGTGGGATTTTTTAATTATTAGACTCACTGCTAAAGCTTCTGATTCATTTTAAAAAATACGTATATTATAACTTATATACCAACAAAATACACGTAATCAAATGTTTAATAGGCACTGCATGACATTGACGGTTCTGTAACATAACTTTTTATATTCTTTGACCAAATATAATATATTGCTCTCTGTCGCACTTAGTAATTGGGGTATTACCTATCGCATTTCATTTTTTTATGATTTAATATTTTACTGATATTTTAGATTTTGGAAAAAATTGTGATATAAATGAATTAAATAAGTATACTTACGCATGATACGTGATTCGTGAACCTTTGGAAGTCTTGCTAGTATAGTTTCTGCAGTATCTAATAACTCTGTGCTAATAACACAGGACGGCATTTTAATATTAATATTAGCAACGTACATACGAGTTGTCACTGTCACGTTGTTACACGAATGAGCTCCAGGTTGGCTAACTAGCAAAGTTTTGGGGTGACAGTTTTCGAGCGCAATAACTCATCTACCTCTTTTAAATATAACATCATTGGTTATATTCGATTTAAAGTTCGTGCGTCGTGGCTTTTCAGCGGAATGCCCCAGGTTTGATTCTATCTAAAATAATGGCTTCCGTGTAGTGACGCGTGCGGATTAACATCGTCCTTTTTTTACGTCAGGAAATACGTTACGCATCCCGTCCCGCCTATGGGGATGGCAGGGGGGTATGCGGGACTCCTCGGCTCAAGGGTGCAGGGCCGAGTCTACCCACTAAAACCTGACGGTGTTCCTTCCGGCGCCTATTGTCGCGGTCGCGGGTGCGCGTTAGCATTCGTCTCGCCGTATCCTGGCTCTCCCCGGAGCAGAGGCAAGTGAGTGGAAATTCACTTGCTTCTTCATTTATTGTTGCTGGTCGATACGTAGGGGCACGCACGCAGCGTCCCCTGCGGGGCCCTATTTAGTGGGGTGACACCCCTCGAGTGTCAACCCTAGGGCCTCTAGGTGGGAAGAAGAAGGCCGTTGTATCACCTTCTCCTGGCACCGGCTCTCCGGCGGCAAATCTTAGGAGCCTTTGCATCATCTTCTCGGACCCTCTCCGCCGCCTCCTCTGCGACATGACCTCTTCGCAGAAGGTGAGAACTCCTTGCCACGACCTCTTGTCATCCATCATGGACTTTACCACGGCAGGCAAGGAGAGGTTGTTCCCCACGAGCGAGGTTAGGGCACGGCGCTGCTCAGCCCACGCTGGACACTCGGCAAGCGTGTGATGCGCGGTGTCCTCACCGCAATCGCAGTGGTGGCACCTGGGCGTTGTCTCTGGACCCGAAGCATCCGCGCCCCGACAGGATCTGCATCATCCTGAAAGACAATGCGCCTACCTTTCTATCCGCCCATTCTTGAAGGACAGGGTGGATTGCCTCGATGGTCCAACGGCCGGCCGTAGGTTCGGTCAGCCTTACCTCCCAAGTCGTCCTCACTGACCTTCGGGCCAGGAGCTTTCGTCTTGCCTCCTCCCCAGGCGTAGGCGGAGTACCTCGAAGGCGGAGCTGCGCACGCCACTCGTAAAATCCTAGATTAACACCAACAACCCGATTTTGAATTTAGTGACGTATAGGTACGACTGTTCCATTGTACAGGACTGAAATAAAAAATATGTATCATTGGAATGTATCGACGGATTACAGAGTTTGTTTCGAAAAATTTTAAATTTCTTTTGAATTTATGGACAGCATTGTCTGGTACAAAATGCATTAAATAAAAAATGAGTAAAATCATATTATCCGTTGCGCAGATGCGCAACAAGTGTTTAAAGTTGGATTGGCGGCGGTGGAATGACGGTAAAATGACCCTGTTCCCCTGTTGCAGAGTAGCGCCACTAGCTGTAGATTTAATTCACTAATTGCTTGACAGAGGTAGCAATAATTTTCTGATACCACGTTTAATACGTGGTATCATAAATTTGCTCATTCTGACAATAAAAATATTGCGTGCGATTCTGCTATCACATACTTGTTGCAATTGGGTAGAAAGCAGGATGTTACTATATCTAGGTGTCACTGAGTAAGTACTCCCACTGATGAGTACAATGTGTGGTAGCCTAGAGCTTAGATTGATGTTAAAAAATTGGATTAATTGTTTGGAGTATTGCTTTATTATCTAATAATAGGAGATTGATGAGATTTGAAAAGGAGAAAAAAATATGTAAGACCACGATACTTGTGGTTCCGTGTTCTCTGACTACCCTTTTAGGGATAGTGAGGATACGTATGTATCTAAATTAACAGTAATTGTAAACGAGTTAAAAGTGGCTAGTATAATGACAAAAACTGTTTTCCATTGTTGTGGGTTTAGTTCCATTTTTTTTTCACGATCTTTTGGAAAATGTTTTTTTATTTACAGTACCCGAAGCAGAAGGCAGCTTAATGTCCATGATGGACTTCCGATATTTTCGCTGCGTGATGAAGCGGGATTGGCAGTGTCCAGACAGCGAGATCAACTTCTTTTTATATACACCGTAAGTACCTAACATCAGTATCGAGTTCTGAGTCAAAAATCGAAGTCCCATGTTCGATCCTCAAATCGCATAGCCTCGTTCGCAACAAAACTGTTGGAATTCATTATATGGACTTAACAACTTCGTATCGTTCCGGGAACGTTCTGCTCGTATACTATTGGCATGTTAGGCTATATGTTATGAGTGAACCACTCGGTGACAGTCCGTCGTTCATTCATTTGTAACGCGCTGATCGTGGATTTCGTAGTGATACGAAAAATTTTGAAAGTGTCGATACTTACTCGATACTAGGCATCGCATCAAAAGTATCGATACCGATAAAAGTATAGAAACAAAAGTATTGATACTAGTCGATATCGAGTACCTTTTTAAGGGCACAAATTAATTATTGATGTATAGTTTATTTTTTAAATTTATTTGCACAAAAAAGTACACAGAAACAGTAGTCAAAAAAAGTAAGAATGACAAAAGGTAATGCTTATCTTTTTAAGAGATTTCTTCCAGCACACCTCTATGATAGAGTAAATGAACGAGGGTAGGATGTGCTTAAAAATAAATATAATATTTTTAGGTACATAATACATACATAAACATACACATATAAGCACAAACAAATATAATATAATACATACCTACATAACTATTATATTATGCACACATAATTACTAATACTAACGCACACGTAAGTATAGATAATACATATTATTATAAAAAAGTAATAAATAAAATGCCACGAGCATTAAAGCAAACTTGTTCGTATTAAATATTATAGTTGAAAAGAAAGCACTAGCTGTTGCCCATGGCTTCGACAGCGTGTAATTCCAAGAAATCGTCACTACGAGTATTAAGAATTTAAACGTGGTTTTAGTAGTTTCTCATCACAATATGCCTGCCATCTTTAAACGTACCTAATCCAAAAAATATCGAGTACGTTATTAAAGTATCGATACCTGGTATAGTATTGAAACAAAAGTATCGAGTACGAAATAATCGGTATCGTAACAAAAGTGTCAATACTACTCAGATATCGACTTTTAGCAAATCACTAGGCGCGCGGCGAGGCGTTGCTAGTGCTGGGTGATAAGTGAGTGTTGACCTTTATTCAATGCCTTTATCTGATTATTTAATTGTTTTCTCGCTTCGTTTTACTTTAGAGTATCCAGTTTACATCTTTATTTCTGTCGTGTCGATAATCTCATTATTTCAGCAGTGGAAGTTACGATAATGAAATGAATCAGCTGCGACAATTTGGATACACAGATAGGCTTTACTAAACTATAGGGAACCATTTTACCTATTCGAATATAATGAAATGACAAATGTATGAATAATAAGTGATAACTCTTTACTCGTAGGTGATATAACATCTCGCCTCCCTCGACGCCCTCTCGTAGCCGCCATGAACAGTGTTTAAAATAAAAAAAAGATATTTCCACGTTGCGTTCACTTTCTCTCGAAACGCACGTTGCGTTCGATCCGACCTTATCAGACTTCCAAAAAACCTAGTTATGGCAATAACGGTTATATAAGACGGAAAGTATTGAGACTGTTTTATTTTTGATTAGATTTTTATCTTAATAAGAAAACTCGCGACCAATTTCAGTTGAAGGTTTGTTCTTATTGGAAGGTGTATAGTCAAAACATAGTGGTCAAAACATCAATGATCGAAACTCTAACATAATATCTGCTACAGTTTCGCGCTATCTGTATTAAAATTATTAACTGAGGATGCTTTTTGGGATTCCGTAGACAACATGGCGGAAATGGAATCCTTACATATATGTGTATCATGTTTATCCGTGTGTCTGTCCGTATGACACAGTCGATTTTACTGATTAACCCCTAGTCGATTTCACTTTTTAATTAACTGACCTGTTTGACAGACGTAAGCTGGTAACCCCAGAAATAAAAAAATAAAAAACGTTTTGGGAATATTTTTTCAATTTGTGTTTGACATGCTCCCACGCTCCTGGCTGGTTTATACTAAGTAGTAAGTCAACTGTGAGGTATTTTATTAGTAGCGAGAACGGAAATGTAACTGGTTGTTTGCAATTTATCTAGTTCTGAACGAAAGTTCGGATGTGGTTTTATTAGTTTCTCATCACAATATGCCTGCCATCTTTAAACGTACCTAATCCAAATAGTATCTAGTACGTTATTAAAGTATCGATACCGTTTATTACATTTTTTTTAGGTCGTCGCGTTGGTTATTAAAAATAAATGTGTAATACATTATCTATACTCTGTATTATTTTTCAAAAGATAAATTTTCTTTACCTAACATTAAAAAAAACACACTTGCACACAAACACACTAACTGTTATTTCTCATTTCTATAAACATTGTTTAGAAAGACCTCTAACAGCAGTTCTAAGCCTACGTAAGTTTTTTGTGTAAGTTTTACCACTAACATTAAAATTCCGTGAAATACCTTTTTCGTATCTTCTTCATATTTAATCGTATTCTTCGTATTGATTTCCTTCACTCTTCTTATAAACAAAAAGTATAAAATCGTTCGTTAATTTGATAAAATCCATTTTTGCTGAACTTTAACCGCAAGAGACACAGATCGATAATACTAATTATTGTATAATATTATTTGGGGAATATTGGAAAGTGACTGTGAATATAAATTTGTTAATCTTTCTTTATTATGCAATCGAAGAAAACTTAACTATTTTCTTTGCTATGAATAATGTATTTTATTGAATTTGTGTACAAGTTTACTTTTCATTCCTATATAAAGTAGTTTAGAAGTCAAATAATATTATATGGTAGTCAAAAAAGACTTAAAATTCACGAATTTAAAAATTTATGATTTTTTCCGGGTTCCGTAGGCAAATTGCAGAAGACGGAACCCTTATAATTTCTGTCCGTCTGTCTGTCCGTATGTCACAGGCATTTTACTCAGCGACTCTTTCATGAAATTTGGAAGGAAATAATAATTATGTAGGTGTATTTTATGAACTACTACACAATGTGGTTACGAAGTTACGTAAAAAATAAAATTAGGGCTGGCACTCCATACATGTAGGTAACTGAGAGAGTAAGAGATGAAAAAACTTTCAAGCGCACATACACATATGTGGTATTTGGAGATAGGTCTTCAAAAATGAAATAGAGGCTCCAGTGATTTTTTTAAGACGATAATCGGTGAGATTATTCTAAAATCTTCTAAAATCGTAAAAATTATTCCCCTCTTTTAGTTTTCAAGTACCTATGCTGTGGAAAATTCTAAAAAAAAATCAAGTAGTAGACCTAACTAAACACTTTCGACGTTAATTGGTTTGAACAAGGTATTATGTTGTGCGGTCATTGAGTAGTGGGATAATTTCGGTTAAACGCGATCATTTGTTTTTCACATTGTGTTTAAGAAATGCTATCATATTTTTTCTGCCGATTAAATGACTACGGAACCTTTCACAGTGCATCTATCTGTGGCATGGTTCGACACACGCCCGGCGGGCTTTTAAACTTTTTCCCATCTATCTTTAAAAGTATCGCTCGGAAAACTCAATATTAATGGACTCATATTAAAAATTAATTCTTGATATCCTCGATTATTGATAATTATTTTTCTTATGAGTCCGCCTATGGAGCCCAGTAAAATCGAATTCGTTCATTGCCACTGCGCCCTATGGACATAATAATAAAGTTGATTTCCGCAGTTGCAGTTTAATCATATTTTAGCGCTGAAAAATCACATTTGTTTTTGCACATTATTGTAATTTGCAAGAAAAATACATTACCATTTAAAAAACTGATTTCAAGGATTTGAGACATTATAATTTACCCATTTAGTAAAAATAATTTTAAAATTCTGTAGAATTTCGGAGAAGCAACTGAATCCTTATGCAAAACAGGGTTTCTTTTGGATTTTTTTATCGAGATTCTTTTTCCAATCATGTTTTCATGTTCAAAATTTTCAAGATAAGGAGTTGAGGTTGTATGTGTCCAAATATCAATTAGATATCGAGATCTAGAATCACAAAACACCAAAGTCTGCATAGGCGGACTCTCGAGAATGCGTTATCTATGTTAGATATTTTTTACGTAGGTATAACAAGAAAGCTCTACTTTTGTTTTGTGGTTAATAACTTCTGATTTTGATAGTAGGTCTGATAGTATGACAATACTAATTTGCGCAAGTGTGAATTGTATGTAATGGCTATTTAACATCATCTTACCATAGAACGTCAATTACAAAATTATAAAATATCTAAAAACACAGGAAATTAACGCGATTACCTTTCATTTTCGCTTGACGTTTCGGCTAAAAACGGCAAAACAAAGGATGTTTTGCCGTTGCAGACACCAGGAGTCTACAAATTAGATTATAGTTGCGGTATCTCATACATTGGCCAAACGAAGCGGACTATTGCTGACTGGATTAAGGAACACATTGCAGCTGTAAAAAACCAGCAAACTACCAAATCAGCGATAGCGGAACATCTTTTCCAATCGGATACGAATGTTTGGATAGAATTTAATCGCTCACAAGTCCTTTCCACCGATCGCCACTTTTATTCAAGAGTCGTGCGTGAAGCAATTGAAATCAAGAGACAAAAAATTTCATTCGCGAAAACGGATACAATTTATCAACAGCGTGGAATCCTGCGATTCAAATGACAAAATCTCGTTTTTCACATCCGGTTAAGTGTGTAGACACCATGAGTGTTGTGTGTAGGAACCCTAATAATTATTTACAAATATCGGGGGTAGATGAAATAAAATCTGCTTCGGACACAGAGTGAAGCTTGCTGTGACAGTTTACTTGAGACCATGGCCGATGCGACTCGGCCGAAACGTCAAGCGAAAATAAAAGATAATCACGTTAATTTCCCTTGTTTTTAGATATTTGATAATGCAACGCGAAAGTTTAAAAGTTTAGATTACAATATTATGAAAAAGATCTATTGACCACCAACTGGTTTTTTAAATATGTTTTGTACTTATGAGCATAGATGTACCTTGGTTGGGAGTGAAACCTCCCGCGAAATAAAGAGGCATTGTGAACGCTCTTACTAATCGAACATCATGGCAGCAGTCTATTCGATTAGCAAATTGAACCGTAGAAGAAAGTAGAGTCGCGGTTGATTCGAGATTAGTTACAGAACATAATTGGGTAGCAGTGTATTGGCGACATCGCAAATATAGAGTCTTAAATTGAATCTTTTATTTAATTCTCGAGCAACTCCCTCCTCCGAAAAAAATCCTGGGTGCGCCTATGCTCATAAATCATATTAAAGGTATCCCAGAACACAATTACGACCACAATTATGTATGTCAGTGTTGGGTGAGCAGGGAACGGCCGTTCAAGCAGTGGATCGACGTGAGGGTCAAGGGTTTGCTGGAGGTGTACGGGTGGAAGCCGAGCAGGAAAAACGTGCTAATAATTCACGGCTTCAATGGGACACACTCCAAGACGCCAATGTCTTTTATAAGAGATGGTTAGTATAATACAATCAGATCTAATATATAAAAATCAATGTTTGTTTGTTTGTTCATATTATTATACGCTGCCATACTATTCATCCGATTGCGATGAAATTTGGTATGGAGATTGCTTGAATCTTGAAGAAGGATTTAGGCTATTTCAAAAATAAAAAACGCGGACGACGTCGCGAGCATCAGCTAGTATATAATAGAAACGTACGTTTTTCATTTTTAATTCCAACAAAAAGACGGGTGTTATAATTTGACGCTGTTATCTGTTTTATACGATGCAGTTCGAGATGGGAAGCCGTCAAGGTATGAAATTACATTTAAATACGTAGTACAAAAAAGATGTCTCAATCCGCGTTTGTTCGTGTGTTCGCTTATGACTTCGGAACCTCTAAATTGATTTTAATGCAGTTTTCACCATTATCATGTCTAATTCACATTTATTCTATAGAAATGGAGAAAATTCCTCGTGGTCTGAGCGCGTTGCTAATATGGTATAAATGATAAAAACATAACAAACGAAACGAATTATATTACACAAATGAACGAACTAGGTACACTAATAATGTAAAGAGAGAGAGAGAGGGCGAATTTTGTAAGTTTGTTTATATGTGGAGGCTAATCTCCAGAACCACTGTACCTATTTGAATAATTCTTTCACCATTTGTTGTACATTATTCCAGATGGACATAGGCCGTATATTATGTGTTCAACCCGGGCGGAGTCAGGACGGGCTGTTAGTTTTATTCATAGAAAAAGATAGAGCAGTTTAGTTGATTTCAGGCTGTTAGGCTGCTTTTACACACTCCTGCCAGTGTCGTGTTCTGCAGCTCTAGCACGAACATCTACATCGAGTTCAAATAAGCATCATCGTATCATAATCTAGTAATTATATAAAGGAATTTATTCAGCATCATGGTTTCTGTACGGGGAACTACAGTATCTCTATCATACATAACACAATATATTTTTGAATAAATTATCGAACGGTAATGTCTCTGGGCACTCGTGGGTTTATAATTTTGTTATGGAAGCCATTTTCCAGTTTAAAATTCTAAAATTATAAATGGGCCCAAATAATAACCAAATAATGAAATGAATAACAGAGGAGGGGACAGAATAACGAAAGTGTCAAAAGTAAGATAGTTCGACAAAAGTTATAAAATCTTCGGCACGAAAAATAATCTGGAGCTATTTTTATCAAAATATAGCTACGAACATTCTCGAAAACTACAGATTTCGTTCATAAAATACATTTAAATCAGTGCATAGTCAAGCGCTTTTCTAGATAATAGCTCGATAAGCGGATTAGCGAATCAAATCTATAGTCAAGACAATGGCGCCAAACTTATAATACTCATCTTTTCTGTAGATAGCCAAAGATAGCTTAAGACTGAAAAACCTGGAATGAAATGCCGTTATGCCGAAAAAGTTATGAACATTTTTACTAGCTTAGTAATGGAAATACTTTTTTATTTTTTGTTATGTACCGTTTATACTGCCTCGAAGGTAACACCGTGCTGTCAACACATTTGAATGAGTTATGTATGAACTAGCTCTGTGACTTGTGTGTCTGTGAGTGACATAATGTCATTATGTCACTCTCTCTTTCAAATGAACAATTTCAAATGAGTAATTGGCTGTGGTCCAGTTGCGCATGAAACATTATCGTATCAGTTGACCCAGATCATTTGAAATTGCTCGAAATTACGGATCATAATCGGTTTAAACAACACTTTTTAGGCACTACTATACGTTATGTATCTATATGAAAGACCGAACAGGTTACTCGCTATAATAGATACTACGGTGAGGTAGCTTTCTAGTAATACTGGTGTAATTTTGTTATTAACTGGAAATATTGGTTTGTAATCAAGTATGCAGGAAATATTGGCTTGCAATCAAGTATGCAATTAAATCGTCTATTTGCATGAGATGCTTCTGTGCTGTGTATAGAGCTACTCCACTAGCCTACATGAGCACGGATACAGTATAAGAAAAAAGGAGGCTGATATGGCTGCCTCTTTAGAGTCACAATAATAAAAATTGGAAAATGAAAGTACACGATAGTACCAGTATATTTATTTTATTTTATTTGTACTATATTAACATGAGTGTTGGCATTATTCAATTCTACATCCTTATATTCTACATCCTTAATTCCTATAAAAGAATGTAATAGCGTTTTTACAAAACCATTACAATTTCTGCATCGGAACTGAAAAAAATTGCATGGATATGGAGCGACAACATCATTTGACACGAGAAGAGATCATGAGAGCCGTCGGAATGTTGCAAGCTGGTTCCAGGCAACGTACTGTGGCTGTCGCTCTTGGCACTACACAGAGCGTCATAAGCCGTCTCTGGACACACTATCGTATTACGGGCACCGTGGCCGAGCGACATGGAGGACGATCTCGCATCACCTCTCGCTGACAGGACCGGTACATCCAAAATATTGCTCGACGGAATCGTACCATGACCGCCATGATGTTGGCTACAAGGCTTGCTGATAAGCGATCAAACCATCCGAAATAGTTTTCGTGAAGTGGGTCTGCGTTCCCGAAGACCACTGAGAGTTCCGCCTATAGCACCCTGCAATCGTAGGGCCCGTTTACAATGGGCTCGCGAACACAGAAATTGAGAGAAAGAAGACTGGCGTTGTGTTTGCTTTTCCGATGAATCTCGTTTCGGTATGAGACCGGATACAAGACGTACTCGAGTTTGGAGGACCTCTGGACGTCAAGAACGTTTGAAATATTGACAGGAAGTTCATTCATATGGAGGAGGAACAATAATGGTTTGGGCCGGTATTTAGATCGGTGGAAGAACCGATCTCATTTGGATCAGAGGCAATCTCAATGCTCAGATTTATGCGGAGAGACTTATACATTATTAAATACTTGTCACTCTTCCTTAAAGAAAATGAGTGAATCCAATTATAGTATCCAATTAGCTTATTTATTATGCAATATTATATGTCAAAGTTTTAAATAGTGTGGCCAGCTAAAATAGTGTATTCAAGTGATATCGATTCAAATAAATCGATCGACTACTCTAACATTTAATTCAATTAATTTGCCGCTGACATGATCCTGTAGCGTCGCCATTTCATAATGTGTTAAATATTTAAAATAAATAGATATCATATTTTATTTTTCATTGTTTTACTATTTTATCCACTTTCCTTATTGCTACAAATATTCATATGTTTTCGACGCTACCGCTATCTCATGAAAGGAATGATCCAAAAAAGAAATTTCATGCGGATACCGCCGCGGGGCAACCGCTATAGTCTTAATAATAATAAAGTCGATATAGGGAGACATCACTATTTAAAAAAGTTGACAAAGCTTGTTACCTTAGAAACGTCAAATCAGTCTATTGAATTAAAAGTTGGACTATAAGGCTAGGTAATAAATACGAGTACACAATTATATCATATTGCAGCAGTGTGTAAACGTGGACTATTTCTTTCCATGCAATCATATTACGAATAGAAATAATTTTGCAGACTAATTGTTATGTCCTTATAGGGCGGTCAATGGACCTTAGTAACGCCTTACTTACTAAGGTCGTTGACCGCCGTCAGTGACCTTGTCAGCTCGATCAATGGCCTTATCAGGACGGCTAATATTCCTAAGTACCTGGAGTTCTTGCAGAAGTGTCACTGTAAAGACAATTGTATTTTTATTTTATTACGAAATGCAATTTTATGATTAAAAATAAAGTTCAATTGATTCAATCAAATTCAGTAGCGAAGTAATAGCTGTGGTATCGATTAATTTTTATTAATTTAGAATGTTCAATTATTTATCAATTTACAATGTTCATTACGCGTACTTACATCTAGTTTTTACCCGACTACGTATGTATGTATGTAAATATATATGTATGTTCATCTTTTCCCGCATAACTTTTAACCTACCGTAATTTAAGAAATGAGGTATCGTTAGAAGCATTCTGATCGCCCGCTGGTTATAGGCTATGTGACGTCATACTAAATTTAATATGGCACCCTTTAGAGGACAAAAAGTCATGAATTCAAAAAAATTTTGAAAGGTGCCGCGTTGGGTATCAAATGAAAGGGCTTAATTAGCACATTTCAAATATATTTTACATAACATATTTTATAGTATTATAATACATTATGAAAGTAGTAAGCGATCCTTAGGTCAAGGTGACACTACCACGGCTATCCTCTGAACATCACTGTCTATACGTATCTATTAAATTAAAATATATGTGTAAGTTGTCTGCTTATTAGATGACAAAATTAAATATTGAATAGTTCGTAGATAAGCATGTCAGACAAGAATATTTTCTTGTATGATATTTTCCAGAGCGCGATTTTTATGTAGTCGGGTTTTAGTTTTTTAATTATTATTTTTTAATTTTACCGAAAAATAAGTTTTGCTTTACTAAAAGTTCTACATTAGTCGCAAATAAAAGACAAGCTTCTAATAAATAATATATAAATTGTATAGAAACCTACTTGGCATATAGTAGATAACTCATATTTTTATTTTTCGCAGCATATCTATCTCGCAAAGAGTACAACGTGTTCATGGTGGACTGGTCTGCTCTAAGTAGATTTCCGTGTTATCTTTCGTCTCTTTCTAACATGAAGTAAGTGGAGAATTGTCTTTCATCTTAATCGTCTCATTCATCTGCATTCACGTTTGCATACTATACATACTTGTAACCACGGACCATGAACGGAGCTTTTGCTCTAAGAACGTGTCCTTAAAGTGTACTTTTTTGTTGACCTAGTGTCTAGATTTTTACTTTTTTTTTTTTAATGTGCGTGACTAGAAAAGGTCGCAATGCAACGACACACAGCTGAACTTGACACATTTTTATTTTTGTGAACACTAGTAGCCAAAACTTAAGATTTAGGAGTATATTGCAAATAATTATTTCATTACCGTCTCATAAGCTGACACGAAATACACCGGCAGAGCGAGGTTGCCATACTTACTATAGCTAACTGTTTTACTCCTGGTTACGCCCAATGAGATAGAAAGAGACACTCGGTTGTAAGAGCGACAACTTATTATGGCTTGTAACACTTACAAAGCCAGTGTTGGTCTGGGAAAGAAAAAAAAACGATTGTGGTAGTTGCTTCTTATTCTTGGCATGGGCATTGAGTAAAGCAATGAGATATATATACCCTATGTAGATATATATGTATGTCTCATATCGCTTTGCCATTATGCAACATAAGTCATACAGAAATGGCGGTGAGGTAATTTTTTATGTCTTGATATTGGATATGCATTTAAAGATGTTTTTCCCAAGATACGATTTTTATAACTGTTCAACGAAACGCTATGAACATGTATAAGTTTAACACAATTATTTTTAAAACAATAAAAAATGTTCATAATATTTTTAATACCATAACAAGCAAACCGGATAAATACGTTTTTGATAGAAAATTTCATTTCTGTGCTAACTTGGTCTTATTTTGACGACCTCTGTGGCGCAATGGCTTAGCGCGTCGGAAAGTAAACGGGGGTTGCGGGTTCGATTCCCGTCTCGAGTCTGGGTGTTTATGTATAATATGTATTTATTTAAATATACAGAGCAAAAGTGAGTGGAAAAAGAAGCCAAGGAAGACCAAGGCTGACTTATGAAGATCAAATAGCCAGAGTGTTAGCAGACGGAAATGTCAAAAGCACTCGCATACCTAGGCGAAAATGTGTGAGGAGAATGATGAGATTTGAGGAAGCGAAAGAGGTGTGTAAGGACCGCGACTCCTGGCGCTCCGTCCTCTCTGACTACCCCGTTGGGGATACAGCGTGAAGTTATGTTATGTTATGTTATGTATTTATTTACAAAATAAAAGTATATAAGTAGTATATCAGTTGTCTAGTACCCATAATACAAGCGCTGTGCTGCTTACTTTGGGACTAGATGGCGCTGTGTGAAATGTCTGAGTATATTATTATTATTATTCTTCAGGCTAGCGGCACAGTGCACAGCCCAGCTATACTCGTACATCACTCAAGCAGGTGCCCTTGCCAAGATGATCACTTGTGTCGGTCACTCCTTAGGAGCGCATCTCTGTGGAATGATCTCCAATCACCTCACGGAAAAGCAGTACAAGATTGTCGGTAAGAAATAATATGATGGCTTTAGAATATGTCCGCTTTTGTTAAAAATATATAAAATTACTTACATTCTACAATAAGTGCGTGTGCGATTAGGTAATGCGATGATAGATTGACATTTTATTGAGGTATCAATGATAAATTGTTTTTTGATAGAAAAGACTTTCGCAAAATGAGAAAGTAACTGGAGAATAAAGTTACACTTTTATCCTAACCGCCAGAACTTCTTTTTAGATAAAACGGATTTAATTAATTGTTGGGTGCTTGTATTTTCTTTATATTTAAGGAGACAACATAACTGTAGTTGCATACTGACTGATTTATTTCTTTTTATCCACATACATATCTATTATGATAATATACATAAATTATCTTTACACATTTACATAGAACATCCCGACCTCCTCTTTCTTAACATGCTAGACTATGTATACATAAATTACATCATTATTTGAATCTATACTATAATTTACAAGCTCTGTATTATAATACATACATTTTTTTACTTCAATAAAGGAATGCATAATATGTTTCGCTCTAATTACATTTAACTAACAATATAAGTAGTGAGTGCTTTCTGTTATTAAACAGATATATCAATTCGCTACAAATTGTTGGCGTTGTGATATATAACAACGTAGGTGTTCTAAAGACTGGCCGGTAATAATTTTTCTAAAGCTGTACCAGGATAAAACCTAAACCTACACTAATTAATGAATTAAAGATATTCGAGGGACTAGTGCGCAGATCAGACGGTATGAAGGTCAGGTTGTGGTCAGCCCATCGGTTTAAAGCAATTACTAAGGAGAGTTTCTATCTCAATGGTACGACCATGGCCACGTATGGCCCATAGAATAAATGATACGTTGAGTAAAATTTCGTTCGTAAAGTAAAAAAAAATTCAAGACCGAATTATGACTTCTTATCAGACCTCAAAAAAGGAGGTCTATGTTCGTCTGTGTGTATTTTGTTCCATTTGTGTTCATCGAGGTTAAAGTAATTAATGTGTTACTAAACTATAGGCAGTCACAAGTACCTTCATCAGCGTTGTTTCATCTGATAAATTTAAGAGAAGTGATCTTATTTAATTTTTGCAATATGGCCGACCCAAATGCATTTCCGGTCAGCTATAACCATAGAGTACTCAACCTATAGCGATGAAATATCGGACTATTTTATTCACCACTGCTCAGTTTATTTACACTAAAAAGTATCAACTCTCGCTCGCATTAAGCAGTACATAACCAAAATAGCTTATTGCTCTATTCGGTGTTATCGCAAAAACAGCATAAAATCAAACTATAAGACAACGCCAGTAACTGCAACAGTGTTTACCATAGACGTACTTTGTTTTCATACAAAATAAATAACATTGCTGCTCTATAGGTTGAGTGCTTCACGGCTATAACTAACGTAATAACTGCAAACAGGTTTCACGTATACAAGTACGGCAATGATTTTATTTTACTTACTCCAATTAATAATTATTCAATGTTACACACTTATTTATTCAAGTAAAATTTATAAAGCAGTATTTGTTTTAAGCCGAGGTGACTAATAGCGATTAAATCTATACTTACTGAGAAAACGAGGGAAGAAATTCATTAAAAAATCAATACGTATTTGAAAACAGAAAGTATATTTAAAAGTGCGTATAAAGAGTATAAAGAATTACAGTTTTACATATTTCTTCATGCAATCACAGATCAGCTTACTATAGTTGAGGTTTCTTAGGCAACGACAGTGTAACAGTCTTTGTTTCCAAGTATTGGTTGATACCATCTTCTCCCCTGGAAAGTAGCGATATATAGCTAAATTAATAACAATAAAAAACCGGATAAGTGCGAGTCCGAGTCGCGCATCCAGGGTTCCGTAAAATATTCGCCCATATATCGATAAACGTAACAGTCAATTGCAAGTACAAGTTTATATTTAATTAAAGAAGAAGAAGGAAGAAGAAAGAATTTTTTTTCATATGATACGAACAAATTAACGATTTGCGGATATTTTCCTTTACTTGTGCTGTGAGACCTTGCTTCTTGCTAAACTTCATAATTCTAAGTCAATGGAAAGTATCGTTTAGATTTGATTTACTTGCAAGTGTCAAAATATGAGGTAGAAATCGCCGTATTTTTTGACTGCATTGATTTGGAGGATTGGTTTTTTACAGCTCTAAAGAACTGCAGACATAAGTATTTAATATTGATTTCAACTTGATAGGTAACTCCGCGCGTTCCTGAGAAGAAAGGTCTTGACAGACAGGCAAACGGATAGACTGACAGACAACGAAGTGATCTTATATCGGTTCACTTTTTCCTTTTGAGGTACGGAACCCTAAAAATGAACCAAATAATACACCGGACAATATACGCCGATCGTCTGGTCTGGTAGTTCCCTGTGCATTGAGAACCAGACGACAACAACAACCGGGGGCATCTCCCAGTACATCCAGGCCCGAAACAATCTAGTATAATTCGTTTCCTAAATTGACTCCGCCGCTAATCTTCCGTGCTTAGACATGAAGCCTAAAGCACTGCGCCATCTAGGTCGCCTAATAAGATTAATAAGAGCTATAATAAGACCTAGGTTGTTTTAAGAAGTTCAAATAATCTGAGTGATAGCGGACGAATTGTCAAAAACACTCACGTATCTTGGCGAAAGCGTGCGAGACAAATGCAAAGGCAAAAGGCAAACAACGAGGTCTGAGGACTCTTCTTCTGGACTATAAATTAGAGGCATTAACCTTCACATCTCGAGCTAGTCAAATGTTTCGCTTCACGCAATTTTTTGAATGCCAGGGAATTATTTTCGGATACCTTTTACATAGACTTTATAACTTCAGACAGCCTGTCCCGTATTACGAAGTGAATGAAATAAAGTCAAGTAAAACGTGGTTGTGCGAGGGCTGTTTTATAAAATGGTAGCCAATCAGCTTATCTGATATTAAATGTGTGTCGCATGTACAGATGTCAGCTTATCTGATTTGTCTCATCGTTGCTGCTGGGACAGGGCATCTGGATTTATTCATAATCCTTCGATATTTACAGGAAATTTGAAAATACTGCTGTTGTATTTACTTTAAATAAGTAACTTTAGAGAATTTCAAATGCCACTTTTATACCTACAACATTCTACAACTATACAAAATGGTATAATAAGTAAATACTTTTTATATAAAAACCAAATAGTTTGGAATAAAACGTGCAGTTGTTATTTTAACTTACAATTCTCTTCCGAGGCCAGAATCTTTGAAGCCACCGAACGGTGTTTGAGATGTTACGTGGTCATACGTGTTTATCCTGTAATAATAAAAATTCAGCTATAGTTATTTAAAAGAGTAGTATTATACAATCAATATTTATATATTTATAGTCGCGGTCTCGAAAACAGCTCTAACGATTTCGATGAAATTTACAATATAAAGCTTTACGGTTGTCAAAAATCGATCTAGCTAGGATCCAATTCCGAGAAAATTTGTTTTCTCTACGTTTTCACACACTTAAAACTTCTAAACTCTTCTGATTTCATAACAGTTTACTTTCTCAGTAGTACAGTGGCTAGAGCGTAAATCTACCAAGCTGAAATACGCGGTTTGAAACCTGCGATGTGGTCAGACTTTTTTTTATTTTTTTTTTTACACCAATTAAAGCTCGGTCGCCCAGGAACTGTATAACTAAACGAGGTGTTCTCCGCATCTCACACCTAACGCAACAACCCTTCGTATCCAGCCGAGAGCAGGCAATTCCGTGACGCGCAAGGCGAGAGTGGGCCTTCTTTTATATTTATTCTCTGCACTAGTGCTGTCCTACACTGGGCTTATACGTTTAGGCTCATCTTAGGCTGCCTGACCCCACACAGAATATGTGTGCAGTGGCAATGTGTGCGCATTAACAGAACTACTCGTAGTGCGCGCTGTCGTACCGTTGTAGAGTTAGGCAGATCGTAATGCCTATAACAAGAAATTTCATTAAATTACCTATTGTCAAACGTCATAATCATGTACCGAATGAAAAGTCGGGCGGATCGAATACATGTGTCGATATTCCGAGCTAAATGTTCCGTCAGACATAAAAGTGTTGCCTTTGATGCCGCTAGTGACTATGGTCTGTCTCCGTTTTCTGCTTTATTTGCGCGTAATATAGCTGCGTCGAAAGAGTCAAACTAACTGAATATTGTTTCAAAATATTGTGACAATAAAGTTATTAATAGAAAAGTGCATTTTAGTGAAGCTATGAGCAGAAATTATAAAAATATTTCGCAAGACATAATTCCGCTTAATTGTTATTTATTAAAGGGATGCGTTTAACGGCACTTCAAAATTGGTGAAAATATAGACAAATTTGCTATGAATTGCTAATAAAAAATATAATGTCATACAATAAAATGTTACTGCTTCATTAAATCGATATTTTTTTAAGTTTACCATTTTTTTATAGCAAAGACCATTAATTTTAAAGGAGATGTCATTTTATCAAAAGTACCTTTAGAGAAAATCGTCGATTTTAAGTATTGAGATTTATAGATAAAATTACTAATTCTATGGCTCCATTTATATATCCTTTTATTAAATACTTTGAACATCCTTTGAACCGATGTGGGCGAATCGTCCAATGATTTCCATTGAACGATATAGGTCATTTCATGAAATGGTGGCGTTTCAGAAACTGCTAACGTATATCATGATTTGCCTTATTCTACGATCGTATGACGATTGACGACATAGGGACCTCTATTGTAGAGACGTCACGCCGAAATGAATGTAGTGCAGCGGCTCACATTATTACGTCTTTTTATCTTATCTATAATAAATAATAAAATAAAATAAAAATAAAAAAACCTTATATTTATTGCCAAAAAAAGTTAACAACAATTTAAATAAGGGTTATACATATATAATGGAGCTATATCTTATCTATATGTATCATAAAAATGAATGTTTGTTGTCTATGTTTTCCTAAACCATTAATCCGATTGTGATGAAACTAGTGAGTTGGTCTGCGTACGCCCGTGAAGGTTTCTGAGTTATTTAATTTAGTAAATTGAAAACTACACGAACAAAGTCGCGGGGAACAACTAGTTTTAATAAAAAAAATTAAATTGTAAATGGGGCTGTTAAAATGAGGTAAACATAGGGGTAGGTTGAGAAACTCTAGTATAGATATTTGACTAACCATACGGATCCGGCGCGCACTTGTTTTGCGAAGCTAAGCGCAGTGGTGACGTCATTGGTGATTACTCCGGCTGCGAGACCGTATTTGGTGTCGTTAGCACGATCCACCACCTCGTCGAACGTGTCGAATTTGAGGATACTTTGGACAGGACCGAAAATCTAAAAGTGAATGAATTTCGTTCGATGTATATGTATACATAGCCAATGATATCTTTATTAATAACAAAAAAGTACATACATACGTTAATATTTACAAACTTAAAACTACACATTATCGTAAATAATAGACTTCCTCAAAGTTGCCGCTTAGAAAGCTGTCATTGCTTAAGGTACCCAGCAGACTGACATCATTGCCTCTTTGAATAGCCAAACTGAATCGTTGGCGGAAGAAGCTGCCAGCCCGGCGGTCTCCCGAAGTCTCGACCAGTCTCTTACAAATATCAGAAACCAAACGATGGGCTTCGGGGTCCCAGGGACCCAAAGTTTCGACTGCAATGTGCATAAATATGAAACTCAGAGAGTCGCATATTTACGCCGCTTCAAGTTCTCGGCAGTGCTAGCCGCAGCACCTGCTGACTTGGAAGTCGCCGGCACATGGGAAACAGCAAGTGCATCGACACAAGTGGCATCCCACACCAGCGATCTTCCAAGTTTCCAAGGAATGAGCGTCAAACGATCCGGTCTCCTGCCGTCGCTGCGCGCAATACCCACAGGCTCTAAGACTGCAGGAACGCCAGCGGCGACAAGAGCTCGCCGAATGACGTCATTCAAGGCAGCATGTCGTGACATGCGGCCCGCACTACGTAAACAGGATAAACCGTGGTGACCTAGTACATCGACGAGATCACCACAGCGGCAACGGTGAGGAAGGTTAGTCCTGGCCCCCAGACGAAGGGAAATTATGAGAGAAAGTGTAGTATTGTCAGTTAAGGTTCCTAAGTTTTTTGAAGGTATTACCTTTAACCAGTGCCCTGACCCCTTCTCAGAAACAGCCAGAAGGCGAGACGGATCTTTTTACATAGCTATTTTCAATTATTTTTTGAAGTTACTCATTTCGCATTTAAAACATATTTGTTATATATTAATTAACTATCGATCTTATAATTCGTAATACTGTTATAATGACAAAATATTGATTTAATATGCTAAATATGTAGACTATCTTTGAGTGAGTGAAACGAACGTGAACGTTGTTACGTGTTCTATGATTTTTGATCAGTGATTAGAGCTCACGCCTTCGCTGCCCGGGGCAGCCCTCTTGGTGAGTTTGTGAGGCAGGCTGCCCGCAGAGTTTTTAACATTAAAATTTATTTCAACACTAATTTAGTTTAAAGGGCACTCTGAAAAGTATTTAAGTTTGATTCTGCTGTTGATTACGCTCACACTTCTCTACCCAAGGTAGGATATAACACACCCATGCTTACCTCTTCTCTAGCTATTTTCATATCATCTTCAACATCAGCAAACACGGTAGGCTTGATGTAGTAACCCTTTTCTCCTAATTTGTCTCCGCCGGCCACGCATTTTGCTCCACCTTGTTTGCCTGCTTCTATGTACTTCAGAACTTTTGTATACATGTCTTTATCTATCTAGAAGCAGAGGGCACTTTTTTAAATTCAACCTAAATTGTGACTTAAAGCTATGTCATATAACGATAACTTTATACAATTGCCTCCGACTTCTTTTTCTTATAACGTAGTATCGAGCGATAATAATATTAAAATATTGGGTAAAATACCGATATAAAATATCCTTGAAGTAATTACAACTTTCAATGAGAATGTTGCAAGCAGAATATTATATTGGTAAAACGAAATAATACTTTACGGTAGTAAACTAATTAATCTGTGATAATACATAATAAAAAAGCAAAATATAATAAACATGACGTTATATTTATATATTTAATATATCGGTAAAATCGGCCAAAATAAATTTAAAAACCGGTAATTTGTCTAGGTAGCATCATAGTAATGTTTGGTTTTTAATTTCGATATGTAGGTAACACACCAAAAGGGTTCTGGTCATTTATTTACCTGCGGTCCCTGTTGGACATCGTCGAATGGACTTCCAACGGTTCTATTTTTTGCGATTTCGGCCGCTTTTTGAACGAATTGATCGTATATACCGGACTGGACGTAAGTTCTTGTGCCAGCGCAGCAGCATTGGCCGCCGTTGGCGAAGGCAGCGGCGTGGGCGATCTGAGCTGCTTTCTCCACTAGAATAAAAACGACATACTTTTAAACCTTAACGCTAGCTTCAAATTGTCGCTTTGTCTTTCTATTTTATTTCTAGGAAGAGGAATATAGTATCAGATATTATGTTCTCTGTCTCTGGCCACGCCACTGGGCGATACCGCAATGGTGCCTACTGCAATCTTTATGCGATAGGGACCTATCGCGTAAAGGTTGCAGTAGTTGTATAGCGCACTACTGTTCAGCCCTGTGAACAGGTATAGTGTTGAATTTTTAATTATTGTCAGCAAAGCCTCCCTTTTTCACGTCTAATTCCGTGGTCTACGTTACAAAATTGTGTAGTTTTCACGTCTCACGAAATTCTTTTCCTTCCTTTAAAACCTTCAAATAACGTGTTGTCTGGACTTCCAAGATCGCTAATATGAGTTTCATGATGTTAAAATTGAAAAAACTGATTGGTTTTTCTCTGTAGTTGTGTACGTACGTACCATCGGCGTCATTGAAGACTACTAGTGGACTTTTACCACCAAGTTCCAAAGTGACACGTTTGAGATTCGCTACGGTTGCAGCGCCTAGAACAATTCTCCCAACCTAAAAACATTACAAAAGTTTGCTTTTACTTTTCTTTTAGTTAAACAACAGTTTTAATGCAGCAATATTATTATTGTTTTTTTCTTCAGACATAAGTATCCATAAATCTATGGATCTTTGTTAGTAATCCAAATTGACTATAAAACACGTGGTATCACTTATCAGGTACGTGAATATTTTTTCAATGGCTTTATTAGAATTATAATAGATCTACAGAGCGAAAATGAGTGGTAAAAGAAGTCAAGGAAGACCAAGGCTGACTTATGAAGATCAAATAGCCAGAGTGTTAGCAGACGGAAATGTCAAAAGCACTCGCATACCTAGGCGAAAATGTGTGAAGAGAATGATGAGATTTGAGGAAGCGAAAGTGGTGTGTAAGGACCGCGACTCCTGGCGATCCGTCCTCTCTGACTACCCCGTTGGGGATACGGCGTGAAGATATGTTATGTGATAAAAGAAATTGTACTATTTAAATATGGTTACTGTATTTTATATGTTTTAGTTAATAATATAAAACAATGACGTAACTTACACATGCCAAAATAAAGACTGAAAGTTATCGGTATATGGCGGTATCACAAAGCCGATGTTATCAATGTGAAACGTACTATTTCTCAAAATTACATTTATGTATAAAAGTGCGCTAAAATATGATGACTATATTTTTAATTAAGTGTTAAAAAGTTTATTACCTATACGTTTTAAGTGTTCCGTATTAACATTGAAAAAACGGAACTATAGTCCGTGAGATTTAATAGGTCGGATTTGACGTTTCTTAATTTTCATGCCGCTATAACTTTGTATCAACGTTCCTGATATCTAATATAAATTCAATTACGTAAATGCTGAATAAATAAATGTTATTTATTTTTCCCACTACTGATCATTACACAAAACTACTAACTTTGATTTCTTTTAGTTAAAAACACAGATATTTCGTTATATACCTTCAAAAGAATTTTCTAAATGGACGTTGTTACAATGTTATATTACGAGGCGTATTGCTCTAGTACTGCTACCATTTGCAATCGTTTCGTTACTAAACGAAATCGATAATCGATTGAAATGTCGTAATAATCGAATAATTTAAAATTAAGATATTATTATATTTTTTAAATAATTTTAGTTCTGTATTGTTTTTTTTTGATGGGTTTACTGACAGAAGCATGTAATCAAATATCAAAGGATGGCTGGGCTAAGGTGGTGGAGAAAACAAAAAAAATAATAAAGGAAGACTTTGAAAGAGACGTCAGAATAGACAATTTAATTGAAAATGAATTAATCATAATAGTGGGAGACGAAGATACCTCTACGGACATGGAACCAAGCTCAGAAAATGATTAAATCTTTATTTTTCACCAATATTACAGTCTGCCTTTATTTTGAAGAAGTTTTTTATATATTAGACCCAAAAAATAAATATATCGAATTAAGTTTATTCATATACTTCAATATGTTTTACTGTAACAAATACCATATGACAAATTCCCAAAATCTTTAGCTATCCTCCGCTCAAACTCAAAAAATCACAAATCGACACGTGTTTCGCCTCCCAACGAAGCATCCTCAGGATACACCAGAGATAGAATTCGGAATAACCAGCACCGAATCCGCAGCAGATTGAAAACAAATAAAAATGAGGAGGATCTCTTCTTCATTTTATATTTTTTTACGTATTCAGAATCTCCAACTCTTGTACGTTACAAAATGTAATATGGTACAATATATTCTCAACTACTTATTACGTTAAATGATTGTCTACTAGAAAACAAAAACAATGTCCCAGTCGCTTATCTACCCGCTCATGTCGTAAAAGTCGGCCAAGGGCTTCCCCTTATCCCTTGGCATGCTAGTTCTACATTACGGACTATAGAGTTTGCATAAAATCATTCTTATGTGATACTTAGTATATTTTATGCTCCATAGATTATATATGGACCTGGTATAGGATGATTATGTGGTCGCGCATTGCAATCTGTAAGCCCAATATGTACCTATTTATTACTAAATCTCTTTATTACTAAAACTATTGAAAGTACGACTTTTGTACCTTGATGTTCTGTTCATTTTGAAGAGGGAATACAAGCTATGGTATACATTTTTCCTTGTTTTTTTTTACATGTAAGTACTCACGTCTTGCGGACACCTTTAAGAGTCAGTATATGCAAACTTTATAGTGTTTGGTCTCGATAAAGAAAAGCCCTGAAAAACTCCCGTTCTGCATAAAAATTCAGTTGAATCACCGAAACTCGACATAATTTCAAAATAATCATCGCTACAAATGGATAGCCTTGCGGATAGGTAAAGTGATTATATCACACATCGCTCAAACCATTTTTTTAATTGCTATTGTAGTTTTCTTGTGAATGACAGTTATGTACGAAAACAAATTTTAAGAATTCTTCATTCTAAAATATGATCAATTCGCAATTACGAAAATCGACCTTATAGCTGTCAACATAGGGCGGTGGAGTAAAGAATGAATTCGCTTTCTTTCGTTACCATGGTAAAGTTTACTATAGAATCATCAAACTTTGCTTAAACCGTAGAAAATATATTATAAATCTAAGTTAGAGATAAACGTAGGTAGATCTATAACTGTTTCACTCTAAAAGCTATTTTAAAATAATCTAACCCAATGACCTTGTCTCAATAAAAAGGAAGTAGCGTTTTATCCATTTGAATTAGTGACGTACCTCCGTGGAGCCGGTGAATGCCACTTTATCGACGTCGGGGTGATGTGTTAGTGCTGCACCTGCAGTTGGGCCGTAGCCGGGTACTACATTCACGACCCCTGGTGGGAACCCCACCTCTTTAATCAGGGCTGCGATGGCTAATGCTGTGAGAGAGGTCTGTTCTGCTGGCTTCACGATTATTGTGCAACCTGAATTTTAATATTATTTACTTCTTAAATAACAATAAAATTATTACAATAATCTTTAAATAAAAAATAATTGGTGTAGTTAGTTTGTGTGTCACACAACAGGAAAGGAATAGCGAAATTATATTTCACGTTTATTTTATATAAATATTGTATTTTTATTCATTAAGTAGCTTATTATTTTAACATCAATTTCACGTTATTAAATATTAAATCGATGAAAAATTCAGATGCATACATCGTGGTTTACAATCTGCATAGCATATTCTCACAGAATAACTACAATTGGTAGCGGCTTTGATTTGCCATCAAGTTGCGACTTCATTGTATGTCCGCTTCAATGATTAATGGCGACATGGCGTGGTAGTTTAGGTGTAAATATTTGTATATTATTAAAGATTTTAAACATTTGTACCTGCTGCTATGGCTGGGGCAATCTTCCACGCCATCATTGGTATGGGATAATTCCACGGAATAATTTGGGCGCACACACCCACAGGTTCTTTGAGTGTGAAAGACAAGACTTGGCCATCTGAAAATAAATGAGAGCGTGTTTAGCAGTTTAGGTTACCTATAGATCATCATATAGCCTAGGAGTAAAATAATACAGCTACAGTGACCTCCGATTGCCCCAGAAGGTGACTGAAGGGGGCCCTTCCGGTAAGAGCTCAATCGTAACGGAGCGTCCGGTCGTCCTCTTCAGGCTAGTTTGAGAATATTACCGCTTATGGTCAGTCCTATATCGCAGCACTGCGAAGGTTCATGGATGCATTGAGTTCTTTTTAAGACACCCTTTGCTAGGGGGGCTTCGGTAAGTTCCGCACGAAATCACGAAACCCCTCGACATCCACCGAGAACGACCACGGCGGGAGCTACAGTTGGTAAAAGTTGCATATAACCCATCCTCTCTGAGGCTGGTTACCCTTTGAAGAACTCTCCCGTGTCATAAGAAAAAGGCTACTTAACGATTGACTAAGGATTCCTAAAAACATGTAGAGAACTATTGATCTTTACACTTTTATCTTATATCACGCTCAGTGATGTCGGAGACTGCATGAAGACGTGCGTCAATTATCTCGCAGGGTGATAAGAAGTGTTCTAAACTGAATCTTAAAGTCTGAAATATAATAATTAGTTCATTCATGCTATGCTTTATTATTGTTGATAAAATGTGCAAATCTTCAGTGACACAAAAAAAACTGTGTTACGGAATATTATGTAGGTAAATAGGAAATACGATTCAGTACGTACAAGACAATTCCTCAAGGTTATGTACTAGGTATTGTCACCATCAAATATAATTTTTACTATAAATTGATTATTTGGTATTTTTTATGCATTATGGAATTTTTTTAAATATAGAGCATCAGTTCAAGGTTTACAAATCCACTAAACCGTGTGACTGATGGTATTTCCCAATTGCAATATCTCAGGGATCATCCGACTTTTTTTAAATATTAGTTTGTATGGGATTGTTGCAAATATAAAAATCTGTTTTAAGTTTATAAATACACTAGCCTTGTGCCCGATGGGATTTCCCATCGGCGACAACTCCGGAACCATCCGACTTTCCTCGAATTTTTGGGTAATCTGCTCTGTTCGATTCTTCTTTACTTCTTTGGTCGAGGCAAGAAACAAGCTTAAGGCGACGCATTCGAAATTTTGACGGCAGGGATCTCAACTTTTCTAAGTGACTACTAAACGTATGAAAGAGATATTTGGTAACCTGATTCTTCATTTCATTGACTTTATTTTGAAAGTTGCGATACACGATTGGTTATTTTTGTAACACAAAAAAAATCAGAAACCTCTATTAATACAGAGATTTACATTTTTAGGAGTAACAAAACCGATTTATGTTTCTAAATTTTCTGTATAGTTTTAATCTAAACATATTCTTCAAAATGACAGTTGGACTTTTAAAAATTAAATATAGTTTTTAAAATAAAAGAAAATAACTACTCTTTCGTATTTTTCGTAAGCTAGCGCGCGCACTTTTGCATAGACCAGAAGGTCTATTTTGGATTAAATTATTGTTTATCAATGCGTCGCCTTAAACGCTAATATCTCCATATATCCATATTTCTTACTTAGAAAACGATTTACTTCCGTGCAGTTTCATTCCCTATTCAACCTCCTTAGGAAATGAACTTTTAAAAATTGTTACTTAGTGCTCGTCTATATATATATATATACTTCTGTGCAAAATTTCATGCATCTAGATTCTCGGGTTTAGGCTGTGCGTTGTCAGTCAGTGATATTTTATTAAGTAGAAGATATATTATGTATTAGGTGTGCCTCAAGGTTTCACCAGCGTTAAATTAGATATTTTTCTGTCATAAAATGTAGCTTAGATTACTCTCTGAAAAGTTGTCAACCTGCTAATGAAAGTCCTGTCAAAATCGGTTCAACTGTTTCGGAGATTAGCCCAGACAAATAGACAAACAGACAAACAAAATTTAGAAAAAGCGTGTTTGGGTTTTGATTAAATTTAAATTACAAAAGTCAAGTGGGTCATTTTTGTGCAATTGCTCATTTTTAGAATAAATTCCTCAAGAAATTTAAACTATTTATTAAACGCACACTGATTGGAACATCATAATACGAAATTAGCGATTTCATTGAAGAAAAAACAATAGTCTGGAAATAATTTTCTCTGCACATGCATTAACTGGCTTTATGAACATTGTATTTTAAATAACTATTGTAGGATATCTTTTCGAACCGAACTGAAGTACATTTGACTTTCAAAAATACCTTGCAATTGGGTTTACTTGAATTAATTGATTTCACTTTGACTTTCGATTACATGGAAATAACCATTATAAGCTTAAGAAAAAGCCTTAATTTCATAATCATAGACAGTCTTCAATTGTATTAATAAGTGTAATGTAATATATATTATGTACATAGATGTATAGATGAACCTAATAATTTAGTATAACGTCTCTATCCGTCTTCTCCTCTAGGATACTATCGCAGAATAAAACTGACCTAATTGAAAATTCAGAATTTTTGATTAAAATAATAAACATAAAAATACCTACTATTTATAGATATATTAGAATTAATTAGCCCCATTAGAAACATATTGTGAGAATAATTAAACACGTATTTATGAAAAATCTATTTTATTGTTGTAGGTGAATTCTTTGGCGTAACTTGCTAAAACAAAATCTTAAAATTTTAAATTAGGTCAGTTTCATTCTAAAGGTGCGCGCGCGGGGTAGGGAATTGTGAGCATCTTTTTCAATTTTATTTTTATGGTTCCTTAGTCAATATAGCAACACGGACAGTTTTGTCATGTCTGTCTGTATGTCACAGCTAATTTATTCTCTCATTTTTAAATTTACTAACCTAAAGTTACGACAATGTATATTATATTGGTAATCAAAATCCAATAATTAAAAACAAAATCGAATACTGAGTATTTTAGATCCAGTTTCCATTTTTTTTTAAATTTCACTTCCTGTCACCACGCGAAATTGCAATGGAACTCTAACTTAATGCGTGTACAACGCGCTCTTAACCAGATTTTTAAATAAATAATTAGATTTTTAACTGGGAAACTTTATCTTTACATATAATAAAGCAGTAGAAATCGTGTCTGTAAATTGAATTAATTTATCAAAAAATGAGTGCAGGCGACAAAAAAGAGTAACAAAACACAAAAAAGCATTTTTAAAACTTTTTGTGTGTCCGTTTGTATGTACACGTTAATCTGCTATACTATGGAACGGATTTTCTTGCGGTTTTCACAGACTCAGCTTTCAGATTCAATATTTAGGCTCTGTTTCATTGAAATGGGATGCCAGCGAAAAAGTTATCGTCATTTAAAGAGAATTTTAAAATTCGCCGCTCGCCTATTACGGGGTGCGTAATAAAACAGACTTTCACGCAGACGAAGTTGCGGGTACCAACTTGTTAAATATAAAAATGGACGTTTCTAAAGTAATCGCTAAACTTGAACACCGTTTGACCGATCACCACAAAAGTTGTGTACATATATGTATTGTCTCACGGCGAAGGTTTTTATGCTATCCCCTTTGTTGTAAGTCGCCAACAGATGGCGCTTCAGTATGTCAACCTCTATACCGTTAATGTTATCGCCATGAAAATTGGTATAACTAGTTATTGGAGTATGTAAAACATTTTCGTGCTATCCACTTTACTGTTGTAATAGCGCTGCAACATTTCTTCTTTACTGTTAAACCGATTGCAATGAAAATTGGAATGCGTATACAGAGGGTTTTTTTATCCCCTGTATCTCTATTGGATTCGGATTTCCCCATACTGTCCCCTTTAAAAAAACACTGTATATTTGAACACAGAGTATGTATTCGTGATATTTAAAGCAACAACACAAAATATAGAATTAGAGAACATCGACATTTAATCAAGTTCCCGAGCGAAACCGGGGCGGGTCACTAGTATATTTATAAACGGAAACACGATGATGACTAGAACAATGGAACTCTAAACATGGAAACGCAACTAATTCATGCATTCAATGTATTTTGGGTTTTCACTGTACTAATGGATATGTAGGTACAGGTATTTCCGTTGTAATTGTTATTTTTCAAACAAAAAATCGATGATTTTTGTAATGTCGAATAGGTGTATATTTTTAGCTTTGCATTACAATTGTAGGTAATGGAAACGACTAAATTGTTTCATAGTTTTTAGTAGTTAGGAGCAAATATTGCAATTTTTGTGAATAAAATATATCCTCTTGCGATTGAAAAAAAAAGACAAAATATTGAAATCATTATATAATTCGAATAATGACGTAGCGCAGAAGCTTGGAAAAAACAACACTTAAGGATCGCCTTGATTTCAGTCTGTCTGTCTGTCACGTGTTACAGTCGTTTTTCTCTGAGATTATTTCATGTAAACAGCTAAAATTTGGAATAGTTACGAGTACAGTAATCAGTGGCGCAAAGACACTACGTTAACTTCAAAAGCCGAGTTTTCATTTTGGTGATTAGTTTTGAGGCTCGATGGAAAGTGTTTTAAATAAATAAGAATTTTAAAAAGCGCTGTTTGTTGACCTTTGCCTACGTTGACCGAATGCATACACAACATTAGAAAGCAGAATAACAAAGTTTAAACAAATTACAGCTATCATATTGGAAAATGAAATAGTCTTACCAGCAGGAATAGTATTCCCCAAGATTTTGTCGGCTTTCCCAGCGTAATATCTCAGAACTGATGCAGAATAATATACTTCATCTTCAGCTATCTTCACCGGCTTTCCGCAGTCCAGTGTCTCTAATTCAGCTAGATATCTCGCTTGAGATTCCATTAAGTCGGCTAGTTTGAGCATGAGGAGTCCACGTGCAGATGCGTCCATTGTACGCCATGCTGAATAACGGTGGAAGGCTTTTTTGGCTGCCGCAACAGCTAGGTCTATGTCGGCCTATCGAATTTAGAAAAAAATCTTCAAAATTAAAATATTTTTGTGTACTAACATTTTTGTGCCTAAATTATGCAAAATTATGCGGAAAAATTCGTATTTCTTAAATTTCACATTTAAACGCAACAGGTTAAAAAAACGAACTTAGAAAACTGTCACTCATTTTAGCTCAGCCTCTATAATACTGCATTATTCTGATATTGAAATAATAGATATGTGCCACTTATATTTTAATAATAAAACGCAATCAATGTAACCTTTTTTGAGAAAAAAAAGATTTTTTTATTTGTTAAAAGTCAGTTAATACCAAGTTGAAATACGTTTTGAAAATATTCTAAACATAATTAAATATTGAATGTAGGTAGAATTAAAAATAACGGCTCAAGTGATTGAAGACTTATTGCCTAGGCTTATTATTTTGTAATTTTCAAAGATACAAGGTGAAATTAACTTCACTGGCATCAATAAAATGGGGGTTTTTGTTTAGGTACTTTTGTGAACGTTAAATAGAGCAAACACAACACTATAAAAAAAAGCATGTGTGTACTCATATACGCACGTAAGAAGTTATACTTCTGTGACGTGAACAAAAATAAAAAGCAAAATTGGCCAAATATAAAAAAACAACTGGCCACAAAAAAAATAAATTATTTCTCCCTTTTAAGTGATCTTGACCTAAATAAATATCTAGGACAGGTCAGTAATTAACTTCTTTCTAATTCCGGAACGCAACGATATACAAGAGAATCATCAATATAAACAAAGATTATAATCAGGTCGCGTTATTTGGTGTATCTTCGAAGTCCAAGCTTCAATACCGATGAAATTTAAATGGGACTACCTCTGAAGTATTATCTACGAAACAGAAAAAGAATTTTGAAAATCGGTTCATAAATGACGAAGTTATGAGGTAACAAACATACAAAAAAAAACATAGACGAATTGAGAACCTCCTTTTTTTTTTGAAGTCGGTTAAAAAAATAAGACTCACCGTTTGAAATGAATGAAATAAACTATAAAAAAACAAAACTGGTCACATATAAAAAAATTAAAACAGGTCACAGGTCACACAACACAACTTCGTTGTTAACTTCATGTTTCCTTCCTCGCTTCCCTTCTTTGCCAACTTCATCTTGTATTACATCGACGTAACTTCCGCTACATGCTGAAATTACACTCTGATCCGTTTTTCCAAATGCAAATACCAGTCACATTATTTGAAAAAAATAATGTAATGAAAAAGTACAGTACTTTTTGCAAATCGCCTATTTTCTCAGAATGGTTAATTAGTAATATAGTGCCTTTATCTCCTGATGTCTTCAATTCTAAACGATCTCGGAACTTTAATTTCTTTAATTTCTTTACTTATAGTTATAACTGATTATGTAAGTAAATAGTATTCAATATGAATTAATTAAACATTTCGAGCTATAAAACTTCAACTGTAAAGATAGGTAGGTAATATACATAACGTGAACTCTTGAGCAATAGTGATTTTAAACTTGGAACTTTCAACGGAGCTAGACTCCCTGTCAGTGATATGAATTTGCAGAATGATGATAGTATAATCATTCTGCAAATAAATTTTTGATAAGTTTCGAGAATTAATTTTATTACGAGATATGTGGTATTTTCTTATGATATGAGAAGATCGCTAAAAACTATTATATAAACTTGACTTATACTACTCGTACCTACGTAACGCTATTAAAGGATATAACCAAATCTAAACTCTCTTCCTCAAGGATGCTTCGTTGAAAAGCGAAATACATAAGTACATGTTTATTCATAATTTTGAAATTTAAGCCTATTTGTTAAAAATAAGTGTGTATAAATCAGTTATAAATAATAATTATGTACTACTAGAGATGGATTTTCAAAAAATAACGTCTGAGTCAATACAAAAACATCGGTACCTTCATTCGGTGTTTTCATAAAATAAAATTACCAGATAAAAGAGAAATTTCTTAGGAAATGTTATACGCACAGCATCACCAGCTGCCAAGTTTGAGTGAAGGCTATCGAGATCGCCCAAGTGACGGACCAAACCACGGACCAAGAAACACAATGGGCGGAGTCATAATAAGTTGCCGCTCTTACCACCGTGTGTCAAACGAATTTACCTGTCTCTTTCTGTCTCATTATGCATAACCACGAGTAAAACAGTTAGCTATAGCACGTATAGCTCCCTCGCACCGTCAGTGTATTTCTTGTCAGCTTATGAGTCGGTCATGAAGTAATATTCGCAAAATACTCGTAATAAAAAGTCTTTTGGATACTAGTATTCACAAAAATAAAAATATGTCATGTTCAGTTGTACATCGCTATGCTGTGACCTTACCTAGTCACACGTATTAAAAAACTTAGAAAGTCGGTCAACGAAAAAGGGCACTTTAAGGACACGCTTTATAAAAACTTAGAAAGTCGGTCAAAGAAAAAGGGCAATTTAAGGACACGCTTTTAGAACAAATGCTCTGTCCATTCGTTCATTGATACGTGGTCCGAGGCCCGAACACTCGTTCCACAGGTTTTACCATCGATAAAGGTTTTATTCTTCAATATAAAGTGACTGAAACAGCTTCAGTTAAAAAACCTGCAAAGTGCGAGTCGCTCTCTCGCACCGAGGATTCAATACCGCCGTAAAATGTATTTGTGTTATCTACATATTTAACAAAATAATATGTTGGATTCAAAAACAAACTTAACTTTGAATTTGAAAGACACGTTCTGCCATACTCTCCAACTGCAAGTAAATTCGTAATGACAAAAAATTGTGACATAATTATTCACACTCCTTTTATCGTTCTGTGAGACCATGCCTTGCCAAATTTCACGATTCTAAGTCAACGGAAAATATTCTGTAGTTTCTGTTTGAGTACAATATAATTATAAATCTTTTGATTTATATTTTATATTTATATGATAATATTATAAATCTTTTGATTGTGTTGAATTAGAAGCTTGAATTTGTTACACCTCCAAGGGCCCGTAGACCTCAGTGCCTGTTATAATAAATTTCAACTTCATATACCTCTACCCATTCTTGAGATCTCGAGGTTCTTGACTGGTCGGACGAACGTACGGACAACGAAGAGCTATAACGGTTTCGTTTTTTTTGGAGGTACGGAATCCTAAAAAATGAAAAATAAGCAATAAAAACGATTAAAAAATACCTTGTCTCCTTCGGCGACTTGAGTGATGACAGTCCCATCTTGAGGGTTGATGGTTGGGAAAGTTTTTTTGCTAACCGCATCGACGAATTCATTATTGATGAACAACTGTATAATAGAAATACATTAAAATTGAGTTTCTTTTTGTTTTATTATTTTTAGACTAAGTATATCTAGAAGATTGTAAAGGAACCTTTATGGTGAGTCCTTGATATTTGCCTGTCTGTATGTCACGGCAATTTTTCTTGACGACTTTAGCCATCGAATTACTGGTACAGTTAAAAAAATAAGTTTTTGCTCCCGGTGAAAGGTTTTTGTTGTGGGTATTTACGAAAATATGGACGATTTGAATCGTATATTATATAATTTAACATCTTACACATCAAAATAAATTTTGAAGTATATTATTGTACACAAAACTTATGTTGGCTTTAGTTTTTATCATAATATATGGTTGCTATTTATAGAATCAATAAACCAGGACGAGAAGCTTAAAAACTCATTTGTCCGTAATTTTTTGACTTAACTTATAAAATAAAATTAATGTTAAATTATTCTAATTTGTCATTTTATATGAAATTTCATAAATTATTAGTATATAAAGTATTCGTATTTCTTATAACATGTCATAGCCAACACTACGATAGACCTCAAACTTTAAAAAAATACGCAAAAAGACCCTACTACCCAGACAAGTTCCACGGACGCTCATCAAATTAGGACGAATCCGGGAAAATTAAGACGGATGGCAACCCTATCTATATGTATATTTTATGAGTACACACTACACTCGTAAGTACATAACTTTCGGAATGGCTGACTATTCCTACATGATCGCGATCCTTAAAATATGACCTCTATCCCTACCACGGCTCCATCCCTTGGCTGATATTTATAACTTAGAAGATAAGCAGCTGGCAGGAAAATGATCTCTAATATAGATATTTTTAATATTTCGTTAAATAACAAATCATTATTATCTATGTACCTACATATGTACATATAAGGCTACTTATCAAAATTATTTCACACTTATCACATGACTATTTAACACAATTAACAAAGTATTCGAGATATTAAACTGTTTACTTTATAGTGACTTATATCATAGTTTTATAAAATTATTTTGACGTTGATAGATGTAAGCGAATGATGGAATTAACGTTTATCGTGTGGATATTTTATGTGACAAAAAGAATCGTAGATTTACGCTATTACTGATTCGGAGCTAATCAAGTTGCAATCAAATTACACCGTAATGTAATTTCCAGTAATAATTATTCAGGAATAAACACCAGCAGGCTAGCACAACCTGTCACAGATAGCATCGGGCTACCGTTGATTTACCAGTTTCTTATAATAAGCCCTATCATTTGGTCTTAACATCTGTGCAGAAAGTTGGTGTACTATATTTCTTTGTAGTTCCGATACTAAATTGAAGGCTTACGAAATAATGGATGGAAAATGTGTTTCGATCATAAAGGCTATGTACACAATGTTTTGTAAACAGATTGACGGAGAGAACCACGTCGGCCGGCCGGTATTTGATTGTGAATACAACAGTAATAATTATATGTTTCGCATGTTAAATAATACACTCACGAATTTAATAGTAAACTGTTCTTACCTTTGTGTATCTCACTTCTACCTTCACCATGTTTTATATTTGTGTTTTATTTGCAATAACAATTAAAAACGTGCGTATACCTCGGCGATCAGCAGGAGACTCACTGATACACACGAACTTAGTACATTCCGCCAACATTTGTCAAGACATTAATATAAGATACTTTAGATTTATGGAGTTAAGGTGCATATTTAACTGCGGATCAACTGTTACTTTAATTTATGTAGGTATGTGTAGTATATGTGACCAACAAGATCCAAGTATTTGCTACATTGGTTGATATTTTGATTACAATCTGATACTTATATCGTAGGTTGTAAGAGCTACACAACAGCTGTAACAACAGTATTGATCGACGAAGTTATTTTTGTTACAAGAAACGGAGTGAAATACGATGCGTTCTATGCAGGCACAGATTCAGGGAAGTATCAAAATCATGTCAGAAGTTTTCCGTAGTGCCAGCACTACGGAAAACTTCTGACATGATTTTCCGCGATCTGTATTAAGGTTGCCAGGTGTTCACTATTTGAGCGGACAGTCCGCTTTTTTTAAATTAGGTATGTTTACTATTTTTTTTCACATAATAGTGGACATTTGTTTTATGCAAAAGCTTTATGATGAAATGGTACGTAATCTAAAATTATACAGGCTAACTCTAAGAGAATAAGGATAGGAGAATCGCGTTTTGTCTTTTTTTTTATAAGTTAGAATGAGACCAAGATCGAATATCCATTGAACTCAATTTTCCGAAAAAAATGTTAATCATGCTCAATTGTTTCATAAGACATCGATTAAAAGTATATAAAATTACTTTGCATATTATATTTCTTAACTCACGTTTACCTATTTTTCGGAAGCAGACCTGGCAACCCTAGAATTCATTACATACTTAAAATCTTAATCAATACTTTAAAACGTATTATTCAGTACTGTTGTCATCCATCAAGGTGCAACAAAATCACATCTTCATGCTGCTTCTAGCAATAAGTATTTGTTCTTACAAACGGCAAGAGACACCAAAATGAAGATATACACGCGATGGGCTAGTTTACTAGCCCATTTCCTGTATATAAAGATCTTACAATAGGCGCCATCTCTTGGCTGATTTCAAAAGCCTACGCCGGAATATCAGCGCAGAAGGCACAAACCACCTAGAGATTGTTTGTGGTGGAAGGAAAAAGAGAAACGTAGGAGAAACTCATTTGTTTTTAATTTTTTCTAAGTATTCAGAAGGGCAAAGATCTGATTGACTTCGTGTGATTGACTGACATTATCGAAGATTAGAGAAATTTGATTTTTTGAAGTTGCTATTTAGTGTTCATAGAGATAATTAATGAAATGATGAAACACGTATTACGGCGTTTTTCACAATTCAATCTGTAAGGAGGTGAAAAGTGGTGAAAAATGTGTATAGGAAAACATAATTTTTTCACGATAAGGAGTAAGAAAGTATTCGTTATGTGCGAAGTGGATGGTGGGATTAAAGTAAAGAAATCGTAGCGCATGCCGTGGGAGAAATCTGCAACAATTTGGGATAGTCAATTGATTTATATTTACTTCAATGACAACCAGAGAATCATTGATCTATAATAAATAAATTATAATGTTAATTAAAGTACTTTACCTACCGTAAAATACTAAATTAAGTGTGCTTCATTACGTTTAAAGTTATCGAGTTAAGAGAGTATTTACGTTAATACTCGTTTTATAGGATGTTAATGTCACCGATGTTTGACGAATGATGTGGGCTCGTATTAAATAACTATTGCCATTATTTCGTAGCTCTTCAACATTTCTTAGATGTTATGCTAAAACTAATTTATTTTCTTTTATCACAGTTAGAGGTTGGAAACTTATGTTGTGTTTTAAACTTTAATAACGGTTATTATAAAAATATCCATTTTTCTAAGTACTGTTTTTAACATCGATGTACTCTTCTTTCTCCCATAATATCAACCACTTCATTCATCTTCTCTTCAATCCCATCTCTCACATTCCACGCAGCTGTTCTGCACTCCTCCCCCCACTTCCCGCCGCGAGGTGCACAGTGTGTTGGGTGGCGGTCCCCAACGCCGAACTGCACTCTGCTCACGCCAGTGGGAACAAACCGGTGTACGTCGCTTTCGGAGGACGCCCTAACACTTTCGCGTACGTTGTCCCGCATAGTGTGCACAGCAGAGGAATTGCAGTCGCGACTACCACGCTTCCTCAATTGACCCCCTGTTTTTAACAAATACCTCTAAAAATATTATTTGTCGTCTTTCTACGTATCTTTTAATTACTTTATTTATTAGAAAACATTAAATTTTATTTGTATGTCATTATTTGACATAATCCCCCACAGTTGCGCATGATAATTGGCGGTACTGTCGTGCACATGGCGTATATTTTTTTGTAGGAATTGAGCTGAATTTTTTTTGTATTGTATATACAAAAAAAAACTACACGAGCGAATCTACAATAAATCTACACGAGCGAAGCGGCGGATAATAGGCTAGAAATTTATAGATAGATAGCTGTATCCACGACTTCCTCTGCGCGGAAAATTTTTTCGTAGCTTTTCCGAATTAGGTTAGATTACATGTATCTATGTATAAAAATAGTTTTTGAAAAAAGCCTACGTCTGCCTTCAGGCACGTAGATACTATCTGTGTACCTTTCATCATAATTGGTTCAGCTGTTTAGTATGTCCCATACAAAATTCCATGCCCTTTTCAACCCTTCAAGGGTAGATTTTCTAAAAAATAAGTAGCCTATCATGTGTGCCGTTACATGCTCTTACTACATATTAAGAGCACATACCAATTTTTATCAAGATCGGTCAAGCTGTTCTTTAGTTACAAAAGGACATACAGATAGACTCAAGTTTAGAAAATGGTAGTATCGAAATCAGTGAGTCATAAAATGACTATCTAACACAAAATTTGATAGTAAAATTGTTATTACAGACAGACGCTAAAGATTTTTGTAATAGTATAGATGTAGATAGATAGTGCATTTTTCTTTTTCTCACAGATCGGCGTCGAAAGATTGAATACCTGTTGCAGTATTCACTAGATATTATGCTGTGTTAATACTCAATCTTCGCTATTGTGATATTATTTGCTACATGTTCTGTTGTTGAATATGGCTGTATCGTGCATGTTAACAGTGATATTTGAGCATTGCTTTCCGCATTACGCTTTGTTTTTCAAAAGATACGATTACAATGTGATTTCCTATAACCACACATCGATTTGTTCATTGAAATCGATAGCATTCAACGACTTCGTTTATTGCGTTTACATTACCTTTAGTTTATACATATATATCCTCACGCTGTATCCCAACGGGATAGTCAGAGAAACGCCAAGTAGAGCGATCTTTACATACTTCTTTCGTCTTCTCGCATCTTTAATTTATATTTCATTAATTCCAATAATTTGAAACGTATTCAATTTATAAATTTGTAGTTATTCATTGTCATGAACACCATCTTTTAGTTGTTTGAATGGTTTTTCATGTCCTTGAATTTAAGGCCATGCAACCATAGATACTCAACCTTTTCCCATATTATGTACTTACATAATTTACTTTAAATGTCTCATATATATCATATATCTAAACTATTTTCCATAAAATCGTACTCAAGTTTTTGGTTTATAAAATCTAATTAAAATCAAATACTGATACGGGATCCCACCTGATAAATGTAACCAGGTCCTTCACCAGGTTTACCAGGTGACGAGGGCATTCAGTAAAGTGCGATGGGGATCACGTGTGTTGTAGGTTATACCTCTATAATTTGCATAAAGGCTTATTGCATTATTCAATAAACATATTAGCTTTCAAGCAAAAATAAACATAGACGTAATAAAATTTACAAATGCCTTCAATCATGTAATAATAAATAATCTAGCTTACAAAGTTACTCCGTAATTAAGCATTTCTTTATCAGTCCGAATTCTAACCAATTTTGTAAGCAATGACAAAGTGTGACTTTTTTGTATCTAGATGATCTGTGTAAATTTGTACTGTGGTCACCACATGACGAATTTGGAAGTTCTTTAGACTAAGTTACGGATTGTTTTTACAACATAATGAGCTCAGACAAAATGAGACACACCACTGAGGTGTCAATCATGGGATTTCTTTTCTTAATAAAAGACTAGATTAGTTAAAAAATGTCTATTATAATTACTTTATTTTTCTAGACTAGAAATCTCAGGTTAGTTAGTTATTACATTATTAGTGTAGTATCCTTTATCTATATAGTATAACATCATAAAGCAGCAGAAACCGTGTGTCTGTACATTGAATAAATTTACCAAAAACTAACTGTAGCCGATAAAAAAAAGATAATACGAAAAAGCATTTTTTGAAATATTCGTCTGTTTGTCTGGCTGTATGTACACGCTAATCTCCAAAACTGCTAAACGGTTTTTCTTGCGGTTTGCAGCACAGATAGATTAAGCTCAGCTTGGAGCAACATATAGGCTTTGTTTCATTAAAATCGGATGTCAGCGAAAAAAGTTATCGACTATTTAAAAATTCGCTGCTCGTCTGTTACAGGGTGCGTAATAAAACCGACTTTCACGCGGACGAAGTCGCGGGCACCAGCCAGTACTTAAAATATGAGTATTAATTCTGAATTAAATTTAACTTTATTAATTGGAAACACGTTCGTTTATTATTTATATTGTAAGATTACGTCAATTTGAAAAAATTGCAATTATTTACATGAAGGTCGGTCAAAAAAGTGGTTGAGCACTTGAAAGAATGTTCTGAGTTTCTAATGAAAGTATTGCTTAGGTTGATATTGGAAATTGTCTCTGTTAACAAAATGCTTAACATTAATCTATTAATATTAACTTTATTAAAAAATATTTTGTAGAATGAATTTTCCTGGCTATATGTATGTATATTATTATTAATTATTAAAAACCGGTTCTTGTCCATCAAATTATATAGCATCATTAAAACTTCTGAAAAATACGCATTGTAAGTTTGTGTATATACAGAAACAATTTTTTATCATTACACGAAATTAAATATTATGATCTGTGATGAAAATGAACAAATACATAATTTTTTTTAGTGTCGCTAAGTACAATAATCATAAGTTATAACATCTCATTGACGAAGTGAGAAGTAATAATTTAGTGCTCAGTAAATTAAAAGACAATGTACAAAAACGTGCTAGAATTTGTTGAGAAAGATATGGAATACATTTTGAACATTTAATAATTATTATTAAAGTATAACGAAAAAAAAACATTAAATGCAAATTGAAGCAGCATTATATGAATAACCTCTAAATATAAAAAAAAAGGATATATATAATATGTTTGTGTGCATGCATATTGCATATTTATTTATTTATAGCGTATAACATTGGTGTATTTATTAATCTCACTCTCTCTCAAGTATTTAAATAAATATAATGTTCCAAACACCCTTTACATTGTATACACTTGTCAGGTTGTCACTAAAGATCAAGACGCACACGGCATATGCACGCACGACACACTAACACATCATAATAATATTATATGGCTTACCTCGTTTTTAAAATTGTAACTGTGAGTGTGTTAGCGAATTGGCGGTATACAGAAAAACTTGCTTTTTGAAGTTTATGCTATATCGTCACTATGGAACAAATTTTGTGACTTTTCTTTTAAAAAAAGAAATAAAATAAAAAGAATGCGGTTACCTCCAAAATACATACTCTTTATATTTCTATTTTCTTTTCCTTTCTGGTTTTTTATCTTACGATAAAGAAAACACAATCGAGTTTTATAATAACATATTTAATGTGAAATGTATGTTACATTAGTTTTAAAATTTTACAAATTTATAAATACAATAAGATTAAATTACGTTGTGAACGACTAAAAGTCTTACAAGTAATTTGGCATTGTAAAAACAAAACGAATCGTTATGGTACGAAATACTATATTTAGAGTTGAGGTTTCTTAGGCAGGTTAATAGTAACAGTCTTGTTCTCTAAGTACTGGGTTATGCCATCTTCACCCCTGAAAACAGAAATAGAGAAAATATTAGATTCGGTTTGTTGTGTTTCATGCGTTGAATGAAAAAAAATCTATAAATTGAAGAATAAAAATTGATAGAATTCCTAAAGGTCGGTCCACATAATAATGACTTATGTCGTGAAAACTTTTGTGCAGACTAAAGGTTGTATTAGTGTCAACATCCACACGGTATAAAGAAATCATTCGTCTTTTAGATCTTGTGTTTTGCCGTAATATACAAGATATCTATTGACGTACCCCTAACGAGGTAGTCAGAGAGGACGGAGCGCCAAAGCGTCGCGGTCCTTATATGCCTCTTTCGGTTCTCCGTTGGGGATACAGCGTGAAGATATGTATGTATGTATGTATCTATCGACATCGGCGATTACTTCTCTTAGCTGTTCTTACAATTCGACACACGATTACATTTCAAACACGCATTATTGGAGATTTTTTGTTATATCTATAACATACAAAAATACACAAACATTGGCGCGAACTTTAAACTTGACGTCCGCATGTTTCATTTGCACGAACTTTAGTCTGTGCAAACACGCTGCGCAGACATAAGTCGTAGTGTGGATCGGCCATAACTGGAACTACCGTATTTCTGCTTAGCAGGTTTTCCTTAGATTTTAACGTAATCCTTATTCTTAATTAAAATAGGTAACTTTACCAATACTGTTGATCTATCAAAGATACATTATGGTGTGATAGACTATTAAAGAATATCTACTAATTTTGCAAATGCGAAAATCTGTCTGTGTGGTCGGTTTCGCGGTTAAACCGTTGGACCGATTTTTATGAAAAAAACGAAAATAGATTAAGTATTTGGGAAGGGTATAAGCTACTTTTTTTTAAATTCCATTGTAGACGAAGTTGTAGGGAATAGCTAGTTTATTATAAAGTCAAAAATTTTACTCACAATTCACGACCAATACCAGATTCTCTGAAGCCTCCGAATGGTGTTTGTGGTACTACGTGCTCATATGTATTCACCCTGAAATTAAAATTAATATATTCTAGAACCATGAAGAATATATTTCAACATTTCCTTTGTTTACAAAAAAAAAAGAAATTCAAATATCTGAGAACTATGACAATACTTTTATTCTTATCTCCTTCAACTCAGCACAGGTTTATTCTCCGTAGGTACCTCAGAAAATTAAACTTTGAATTTTCGACGAATTTTTATTGGAATGGTTTTTAGCAGTTTGTATTTCTGCAGTTGCTTCTAATTAAAACTTATATTTTAATGGTTATAGTAGCTGGTAAGTTCGTAGCGCTATCTTAGCAGGAAATCGTAAATGAAGTATTAGGATTTTTCCAATGTTAATATACAGTTCCTAACTATCTATATATAGTAAGTCTTACTACTGGGCAGATCCGAGACAACTTAAAACTCTTTGGCCTTGTTTAAAAAAAATCTCGTTAACATTGTATATCGAACAAGAGTATACTTTCAGACTTGTCTAACTCTAAACAATTAGATGAGGAGGGAGGAATTGTCTAACTCTAAACAATTAGATATTTCTTCTTCTTACCACACACTGCCAGCGCGCACGTGCCTCACGAACGCTAGTGCAGTTGTGACGTCATTGGTGACTACTCCAGCACCCAGACCGTAGTTGGAGTCATTGGCACGGTCTACTACTTCATCGAAAGTTTCGAACTTTAGAATACTTTGTACCGGTCCAAAGATCTGAAATGAATTGAATTTTTTATTGAAGTGACTTTTTCTTAAAATTTATACATTTTCTTTGGCTAATTAAAATTATTTATTAGGAGGTAAAATATAATTAATCGTTAATGTTGTCAGTTTTTAAAACATTACATACTATGAGCATGCTTTCTGTAGATAAGAAGCGGCATTAACTTTTTAATCTTCATATTCATATTGTTAAAAAAACAATTTTCTTACCTCTTCTCTAGCAATAGTCATATCGTCTTTTACATCAGCGAAGACAGTAGGTTCAATGAAATATCCGACGTTGCCATGTCTTTTGCCACCAGCTACGCAACGAGCTGTTTTCTTACCAATATCCAAGTATCCCAGAATTTTGTTAAATTGCTCTGCATCGATCTAGGGAAATTAAAAAAATGTTGTCATCATTAATATATACTGATAGAAAATTATATTTGTCTGCCGCTGCAAATAATAAAAGACACTTATTTGAATATGCTAAGGCAAAACGCGCCTTACGGAACGTTGGGGCCTTAGCATTTCTCCGACGGATCGTTTACCATTATTAAATTATCTGTTATCTACCTTATTATTGTTACTACTAAGAGTGTTTTTCTGTTACCTATTTCATTATTGTTACTAAGAGTGTTGTCGTTTGCACGTTAACATTGTAACAACATGGAAATTTATTTAGGAGTTTGCTCTTGTAGATTAGGTACCTATTTCTCATAGCTGAGTCACAGACGAGTTGCAAGAGCGCGAATTGCCCTGTCTTTTCCGACATATAATTATTATGGATAATGATTTATTCATCATGTTCACGTATTAAATAATAAAACACAATTTAATATGATTTTCACGCATTTAAAAGTTAAAACTAAATCGTGGATTTTATTTGCGCATCTTTTGTAATGTACTACCAATTTATTTTATCATATTCATACCCATTTTTGACTAATTTAGTTTTAGACCGAAGAAAAATTATAACTTTAGGTTTTTAAATATATTTGTTTATTTGTGAACGTTGCAACAGTAACTTAAGGAATGGTAAATGGCCTGGGAGATACTCCGTTCTATTTATACAAAGTTCTAAAAATACGTCTTCCTATTTTTAAACAACGTTCATTGTCAGATTTTTGTACTGAATGTCGCCCACCATCACTGTAATCACAAAATATGCTCGAGAACTTGTGTATGTAAACGTTTCATGTGATGAATTCTTATAATATTTAGGTATCTTACTTTCTTATAATATAGACATTTGTAATTTGTTCAATTTTAGAATGACACTCTTCATATTGTTATTGTTTTAGTACTTTAAAATTTAAAATTACTTTTGGTCTTGTAAAAAATATAATACCGAGACTGATTTTGGACATGGACATCTCGTTGTTCGTATACATAATTAAGTTATATATTTCCAAAATACTTAATTATATATACATAGTTTTCAAAGTCACATTAATTTTCTATAAAAACGAATAAACGTTAAAGTTTACCTACCTGAGGTCCTTGTTCTACATCAGTCCAAGAGTTGCCAACGGTGCGCTTCTTAGCGATTTCTGTGGCTTTTTGGACGAATTTTTCGTAGATTCCCGATTGTACATAAGTTCTGGTAGCTGCCACACAACATTGACCGGCATTAGCGAACGCAGCTCTGTGGGCAATCTCGGCAGCCTTTTCAACTGGAAATAAATAGGAAACATTTTTTAAAAGTCAGATATAAACTGCTGTATGCTTCTCTTTCACCATTTCTACTCGAATTCTGAGAAAAATGTTTAGTACCGGTTTTACCGAATTTGTTGAGTTTTCCTTAGTAACAAAAATACTTGCGAGTCTTTTGTTTTTGAAAATCTAAATCATTCGTCGACTGCTTTTTTTCCATCTAATCACTTCCTTATTTGTATGATTTATATTAAAATATACAAAATACAGCTCACTCACCATCAGAATCGTTAAAGATAACCAGAGGACTCTTGCCTCCAAGTTCGAGGGTGACGCGTTTTAAATTTTCAGCAGCTGCTGCGCTCATTATGATACGTCCCACCTGAGAAAGAGAAACAATTTTTAATTTTCCATATATTTTTAATCTGTGAATTATTTAAGTGAATATTGTGTATTAAGAGTTTCATTAACTCTCTTTAACTTCTGTATGGCTAGAGTGATGTCAATCCTCTTACTATTGTTATTGATGGAATGAGAACAGCAAGACATATTGTTTTTTATTTTGGATACGTGGCGCGGATAAAATTTTACATCTGTACCTATCAATATACTTGTCGTTATAATGAAGTTTTTTTTTCTTTATGCATGGCGCACAGTTTAACGCATTTGCCAATGTCACGTATTCATAAGTAAAATCAAGTAAATTAGTTTTTTCTTATCGTAAAACTCCTCCAGTAAAGTGATAGCAGGCTTTACTGAAGTTATAAAAGACTTCTTGGAAGAGCGCGAGAACTTCAGTTACACATGTTTATTTAGACCTACTACATTCTTTTTACTTATACAGAACTTAAAACACAATATACTATCACTTTTGTACTTTAAAACTCTAAAAAATGTAAAAAATAGGAAATCTACACAAAATGTCAACCTCACTTCTCCCGTTTCCGCCAAAAAGTCCTATAGTGAAGTTTGGTTCAAGAAAAGTATATGTACGTAAGTCAGTAATAAGGTTTTTGTCATAAATTACAGACGTGTAGGTATTCAATTATTCCACATATCCCCCTGCCATCCCCCATGGCAGGACGGAATGCATAAAGCATTTCCTGACGCAAAAAAAAAAAAAAAAAAAAAAGGTATTCAATTATCGACCTGCCTCGTAGCTTATTTTTCGTCCAACGTTTATTAAAGAACATTAAATATTTACTTTGATTATATTATTTAAAAGTAAACACGAAACACGGTGGTTAAATATGTACAATAGAATTATCTATATTTCTACTTAAGAGTTAAGTAAAAACTTATGAAGGAGAATATCCATGTTTGAGATTAATCGAGTTGTTTTTAGGGCACTGTCTTATAAGGTCACTCATGTGATCTGTCCGTTTCTTTTATCGTCTGGCACCGTCGAATCAAAAACTATACAACAAAAAACTTGTTTGACAAAGTATCTTGTTAACCCATATGAAATGTTACACTGATTAATACTGGAATATTTATAGGAGAATTAAAAAGAAAGCAAATTAGGTTTGGATTTGGATTTGTTCAATCCCCCAAATATATTCCACTTAATGATTGCAGGAAAAATATAACGACAGTTAGGTTAACCTATTTACTGTTGTAGATTTCTAGAAATTAATTTTACAAAGGGGTTTAAAGCTTTTTGTTCGGAGTATGGCATACTCAACGGCCACCATTTTCTTTTTTTACCCAACTACGAGATAGGCTTATGTTTTTCGAGTGTATGTATGTGAGTCCATTTAATCGGCACGCTCTGTAGGCTTGACGGCTTTTAACATATGATGTGTCATTAGATTAATTGTGGGAGTGACGTAGGGTAAAAAATTTCAATATTACCACCCGAGGAAAAGAAAGTAGATGGGAAAAGTATAATAATATGGGTATTAAACGAAAGGTTCATTCCAAATAAGTATATATAATAACTTAATAACTACTAAAAATTGTGAAATACAGTTGGTTTTTCTTTTTTAAATAACTTTGTCTTGTCTTAGAAAATTATGGCGCACGGTAAAAACTATATACATACATACATATCTTCACACTGTATCCCTAATAGGGTAGTCAGAGAGGACGCAGCGCAAAGCTTCGCGGTTCTTACATACTTATTTCGTTTCCTCAAACCCTGCTCACACATTTTCGCCTAGGTATGCCAGCGCTTTTCACACTTCCGTCAGCTAACACCTTGGCTATCTGATATATACATATAACTATAATATGTAGTTACATTTATGCGTAACTATATACATACATATATTATATCGATTGGGAACACTTATACAAACAAAAAATTACTGAGGTTTCTATATTCTAAAATGTCATGTTACAAATTTATTTGCAAGAAACGATGGATGTTTGAAAACTTCAATAACCTTGAAAATATTACTCATTAAATGCTTTATATTGTATTTAAATAGCAATTCTTAGGTAGATTAAACTTTTAACTATAAGTATTGGTATATTCTATATTCTATAATGCTAATAATATTAGCAGGCACGTTATCGTTAGATATCACATTGAAGAGATAACGGGCAATATATGAAAAATCTTATAAGTATTGGCAATTTATATTCCTCTGTGCTAGCAGTACCTACATCATGGAGTACTATTAAGAACCAAAACTAATCTTTATTTAGTTTATCCTGGAGTTTTTTTCATTGTTACAGAAGTTCTCATACATCGATATTCTCCTGCAAATAACTCTGTAACGAGACACTTTAGGATGTAACAACCTTAGTAATTTTTAATTGCATAAATATCGCCAGTAGATATACATAAATTATATAAGTTACAATATGCGACGCCATTTTCGGAAAAAATAAAATGGCAGCCGATGAGTAGGTATGCCATAATCATCAAACTCCTTTACTGTTTTGTAAATATCATATGGATTCTCAGTCTCAGCATGAATCGAACTCACATTCGACATATTTTAATTTCTAAAGACATTGTCCATTTTGACATATTATCTGGAAAATTAGTCGACGGAAGTGTCAAAAGCACTCGCATACCTAGGCAAAAATGTGTGAGGAGAATGATGAGATTCGAGGAAGCGAAAGAATTATGTAAGAACCGCGACGCTTGGAGCTCCGTCCTCTTTGACTACTCCGTTAGGGATACAGCGTGAGGATATGTATGTATATATGTATCTGGGAAATTATTTTAAAGACATTCTGTAGTTTTATTAAATAGCGTTGTTTATATCTATACTATTATTATGAAGAACTAAACTTGGTTTGTCTGTATGTAATGGATAAACTCAAAAACTACTTCACCGATTTCAAAAATTCTTTCACCTATACAAAGCTACATTATTAGCAAGTAACATGGGCTGTATTTTATTTAAAAAAAAAGCGAAGCGAAGCCAGGGCGGGTCGGTAGTTACGAATATAACATAGACTATGTATTCAAATAACTGCGTCTAACCTCAGTAGAACCGGTGAAGGCAATTTTATCAACATCGCGATGATGAGTTAACGCTGCACCAGCTGTGGGTCCGTAGCCTGGTACAACGTTTACCACTCCCGGCGGGAAACCGGCTTCTTTCACCAGAGAAGCGATATAGAGAGCAGTGAGTGGTGTCTGCTCAGCAGGCTTGATGACCAGGGTGCAACCTAATAGATATAAATAAATAAATATACGAGATAATTATACCATGTGACCCCAAACTAAGCTCTTCATCTGTACTATGTACCACATAACGAACTGAGGGAGTTCCCAGTAACTCCCAGACTTCAAGCAGTTTTCAAAAAGTTCGTTTTCGACATCGATTTAACCGAAAATCGATTCCGAAATCAAGGTTACGTATAGACTACTCTAGTACAAAATAAAAAAAAGTCTGAGTTATTACATTACATGAACGAGCGATTCAAAACATTGTAAATGTGATAAAATATCGTACTGTCTTACTGTAATAAATGATGCTTGTTCAATAGAATCACCGACCTATATCGAGTGTCTTGCCATGGATACTCTCAACCCTGGAAAATGATTCAAATCAAACGGTCCGAATTCCCTCGCGGATCCGACACCGCTTAATGATTCCTTGACTCTTTTGAATCACCTAGTCATTATCTCTATTATCAGAGACTAGCTTTGTATAGTTTGCAGACTTTCGTCTTATGTATGAAATAGTATTCAGTTGTAGATACATTTGATTTAGTTACGCATTATGAACTTTCTTGTAGCTAGCATAGTAACGCTCAAAATTGTAGATTTGATTTCCATTCGTACTTAACAGGCTCAGATCTAATTAAGTACATACCTCTTTCTCTTTTTTTACATCCCGATAAGGATTGAAAACTTGGAATTGGTTAAGTTACGTACGGATGACGGATCTGTCGAATCCTGTCGGACTCGCACGAACATTTGGAGTCGATAATTCCTCGGAGTCGATAAGAATTGGAAGGAATCATTAAGGGTTTCGACTCCGCGTGCGGTATCGAATCATTCTTATATTTGAACCCGGAGTTACACATGTTTAAGTGTCTCCATGTTGCTAAGGTGTTAAGGGGGCGTCTTTGCCGACTCCCGAGACGCGCTTCGGCACAGCGCAAGAAGGGCTCAACAATGTTGCAAGAACGACCACTACTAGAGTTTTAGTACGTAAGAAACCTATATAACTCATTTTTACTCTTCGAGGACTGCGAACCTTTTAGAGATTCCTCCTGCGTTGCCAAAAAAAATATGACAGAAAGAAAGTAAAAAACGATATAAAAGATATAAAAAAAGCCTATATAGATCCACCGGTCCGGATTGGATCCATCCCTTTCTCATGTCATTTGTAAGAAGATATCTGTGCTCATTAATGATACAAAAAGAGGCTCTTATTACAATTTTAACAGATTATAGGATATTATGTAGAATATCGTTTTATACAGTTATCGATATTACAGTTTTGAGGAATGAATAGATGGTACAAGCTAACTTACCAGCAGCTACAGCCGGAGCTAATTTCCATACAAACATGGGTACCGGGTAGTTCCATGGCAAAATAGATCCACATACTCCGACGGGTTCCTTCAAGGTCAAGGACAAAACATCACCATCTGTAAAAAGTTTCAGAAATTTGAAGATACTCTTTTTATACATATCTACTTACTTATGCATGTATGCATAATCTTCGACTTTTATTCAAAGATAAATTAGATCCTCAGATTATGGTCGATCGCTCTGTAGAGATTTTTCTTTTGCGGATACAAATGTATTAATTCATAAATGTAATTTAATAGTGGAAATAGTCGATACCATCTTCTTCTATAGCCTTATTACCTACCAAATCTTCGTAATCAAATACCAATGTCTTGAATTTTTCAATTAGTTTATTGTAAATATTAGAGATACGTTCGCCAAGATCAAGGCTACATATTTCTAAAAATATCCATTCACTATAATATTGTACAGACTTAAGTCTTATTTTGTGGAAATACATCCTAAGTGATCAGTTTGTATTTTGTATATATTTTTCACATATTACTTGACCAAATTGATCAGACTCGATTACGTAGCCAGCACCGATACTGGTGCTGGGTAACCGATGCTTTGGTGAGAAACGAGTCATGAGTCGATTAACAAGTTTGAAGTTTTGAGCGAAAGATAGAAATACAAATTGACTACTATAGTCTATGTGTTATTATTACCTATTAAAACTTCAAATGATATGACAGAAATGTTTAAGTTATGAAATTTATTGAATCCTGATGATAAATTCAAATAATAACTAAAATAATGTGTTATACGCCTGTAAAATAGGTACAACTTAAAATAAATGTGAAAGTGGTAAGAGTTACATGAGTAGGTACATCTCGCCACTAGACTTTTGTTGGTAATTTATATAGTTTCATAGAAAATGTTTAAAAAAGGAATATTAATAAATCTATTAAACTTAGAAGATACTAACCAGCTGGTATCGTGCTGCCGAGTATCTTGTCAGCTTTTCCAGCATAATAGCGAATAATGCTGGCCGACCAGATAACTTCCCCTTCAGCTTGCTTCACAGGTTTTCCATTATCCAAAGTTTCCAGTTCGCCTAAATATTTAGAGTCCCTCTCAATGAGATCGGCCAGTTTGAGGAGGAGACGTCCTCTATGCGACGCGTCTAGTGTACGCCATTCAGAGTAGCGATGAAAAGCTTTTTTAGCAGCAGCCACTGCTAGGTCGATATCGGCCTACGACAAAAAAAATATAGCGCATACGAATATAAAAGTTATATTTCTTGATTTATGAATTCTTCCATCTTTGATGAATTACATTTTATATTATCATTTGTTAATTTCTGTCTACTCCTAATGCGACTTTTACAATCATTTATTAAAAGAATATCTAAAAAAATTACACTGGCTGAGAGAAATTTATGCATAAGCCTTTACGCATGGTCGTTACAAAATAAAAATGTGAAAGAAAAGCCAAAAAAACTATATCAGAACCTATATTTACCTTGTCTCCTTCAGCCACTTGCGTGATGACAGTCTCATCTTGAGGGTTGATGGTGGGGAAAGTCTTCTTGCTTACCGCATCGACGAATTCATTATTGATGAACAACTAAAAAGTTATTTCCGATTAGAATTGCGTTTGATATATATTCTGATTTACATTCGAGAATGACTAAATAAGCAATGGTCAAAGGTGAACTACAATCTACAAGTAGGTATGTCTTAATTTTTCATATCGACGACAAAATAAGATTATTTATTATCGCGCCACAGAACAGAAATTATCAGAAGTGTTGGATTCAGTAGTTGAAAATGTTAAATTTTCTTTTTTATACATTGAAAGAGCGAGGCAGAGGCGAAGTAATAGGATTGAGATTTGTAAAGCAAATGAGTGCCTTTAATAATTAGACGATGACAAGTTGTGCGTTTTTAAAATGTTTTTGTTAATTTAGAGAAAATGATGAACTTAATAATAAATGTAATCAATAAATCACTTAATTCAATAGCATTCAGTTCATATTTCCAAAAAATAGTATGTTTTTCGCTCAAATAAGTGAAAACTTTACAGATACAGTAGCAGTGTCTACTTTTTATCGTCAAAGTAACCAGGGGGCCTAGACGAGTGGCTCGATTGTTGTAAACGCTAGTAGAATACAATGACAAACATCACGAAGGAGGCCTAGGCAAGTGGTTCAATTGTCGTAAACGCTAGTAGAATAGAATGACATATACCATGTGATGTGGCATAACGAATTGGAAATTGATAGTCAAACGTTATTAACTGTCTGTTAAATCAAACGAATGGTAAAGTTATGTGAAAACTGCCGAATAAAACGTTGCCAAATGACACTTTTGACGAGCAATAACGCCAACAAGCGTTTCGATTTTATGAAACATTTGCCACTTGTCTAGCCGCTCTGCAGGTTATTCACAAACGTCGGAAACTCAACTTTCCGTATCCGACAGGAAACTTTTCGATGATTTTGTCTATACGCGATTCACAAATCCGAAATCGTATTATATTTATATTATATATATATATCATATTATATGTAGTCCTATTCACAAATCCAAGCCATCGGATTGAATGTGCTTTTCGACGATCGGCCTTTCCGCCACGGAAAGCTTCCGTCGTTAAATGACCCCCTTGTTAGAATTTTGACGATATTATTTGCGTCTCATTTATTCAAATGAATATTTGGGTAGCGCATACCAGTTATGCGTAAATTGTATTGACAATAAAAGAAGACATAACAGTTCATTCAATCCGACGTTCCTATTGTAAAAATGTGTCTGGGGGCTGATTCACAAACGTCGGAAACTTTCCATGGCGGAAAGGCCGATCGTCGAAAAGCATAAATTCAATCCGAGAGCTTGGATTTGTGAATACAATTGTATGTAATATGATATATATATATATAATATTAATATTGGGTCCTTACATATGAAATTGGCGTTTTGTACGGAAGGAATATAAAGTAAATTTTTTTTTTTGTAAAATATATTTAATTAATCAAAGTATGCACCGTTGTTATCTATGCACTTTTGCCATCTCATAGGTAGTTCATTGATCCCTTTACTAAAAAAATCATGGGGGCGAGAATCAATAAACTCTTTGAAGGCGGTTTGGACTGCCGCATCGGAGTTGAATTTTTTTCCTTATAAGAAGTTGTCCAAATTCCGGAAAAAATGGTAATCTGTTGGAGCAAGGTCCGGAGAGTACGGTGGATGTCGCAGACATTCCAATTTTAGCTCATCTAACTTAGTGGTTGTTTGTTGTGCAGTGTGTGGTCTTGCGTTGTCGTGAAGCAGCAGTGGCCTAGAGCGATTGACCAATCTCGGTTGTTTAGCAGCTAGTTCTTCCTTCATGGTTTGCAGTTGCTGACAATAGATATCTGCCGTAATCGTTTGGCCAGATTTTAGAAAGCTGTAGTGAACGACACCGGCGCTAGACCACCAAACACTCACAAGTAACTTTTTCTGAGTCAATTTTCGTTTAGAGCAGGATTTGGATGGGTGTCCAGGGTTCAGCCATTGCGACGAGCGCTTCCGATTATCGTACAGTATCCACTTTTCATCACAAGTAATGATTCGATTTAAAATCTCTTCATTATTGTGTCGGTTGAGCAAAGTAACACAGCAGTCGACGCATGTTTGCAAGTTCGATTCACTCAATTCATGAGGTATCCATCGTTCAAGTTTTTTTTACTTTCCCGATTTGCTTCAAGTGGATTAATACAGTTTTGTTACTTACCGCGAAGCCTGCAGCTATCTCTGAAGTGCTTTGTGATGGATCCGCTTCCACAATAGCCTTTAATTCTTCATTTTCCACTTTGGTCTCCGTCCACGGAGTTGGTTCTGAACGTCGAAATTTCCAGAACGAAAACGTTGAATCCAAAAACGTACCGTGCTTTCTTTTGCGACACCAGCGCCGTACACATCATTAATCCTTCGAGCTATTTCTGCAGCACTGGTGCCACGATAGAACTCGTACTCGTAAATATACCGATATTTCATGTTTTCCATTGTGCGGTAATAAGCGACGCCAAAGAAAAAAATAATGAGGAAAAAAACAAATGAATGACTTTTTTCAAAACTCAAATGTACCAGCTAAATGAATTTATAAATTTGAACTTGGAATTCTTAACCAAAGAGGAGATATTTCAGATCAAAGTGGTCAGTACGACAAAACGCTAATTTCATATGTAAGGACCCAATATAATACGATTTCGGATTTGTGAATCGTGAATAGACTAAATCCTCGAAAAGTTTCCTGCCGGATACGGAAAGTTGAGTTTCCGACGGTTGTGAATAACCCAGCTGATTCAAGTTCATGAACGAGTAAATGTAAACTGGGTGATCGAGGTAGAAAAATATAAAACTTATCTTTGGGTCGTAAACTATAATTACTTTCTTATACAACTATAAACATGGTTTATGAGGTTTTTATGAGTAAATAATAGTATAATTCATTTTCGAATTCTAAATTCAATTTATTTTATAGCTCAAATGTAAATTTATACCTTTGTATATTAGGTACCTAACTACAACGATCTCTTTATAGTGCAGAATAGTAAGTATTATAATATTACCAGGAAAACGTGTTGTTTTCGTTATTTTATACGTGAAATGAATTCAAATTAGATAATGTTCTTATACATGTATAGGTAGGTAAGTATCAATAGTTTGGAAGGGATTTAAATCGGTGGCGTGGGCCGTAGCTAGTCCTAAATCGACCCAATATCAATATTTATAGGTGGCATTTTTACCCGACTACGACAAAGCCCTAAAGAAGTGTAATTTTTTTATTGTAGAATAAACGACTCGCATTATCAAATTAAGTAGGTATATTTGTAAGTAGATATAAGATACTACTATATAATTACAAAGGTATGTATTATAAACCTTAAAAATAATAATCCTAGGATCCGAGTCAGTCAAACATTATTTGCAAATGAACCAATTTTTGTTTACGTCGCCGTCAGGACCCCTGTAGCTGGGGGCCCCGTACCATTGATACGACGACGAAGTAAAAACGAATAGGAGGTGCCGTAACGAATTTTCCTCATACAAACCAGTGTAACAATATTCGGGTTGAGGGGGACGAATAAATGGAGGCGGATGTCGCGATTCTGCCGCCACCTAGCGAGTTGTAGCAGTCTCTTTGTGTTGATACGACTGATACGGCGCCAGCTACGCCCCTGATTTAAACTAATTTCGATGGTTTTAATCTTTACGTATTCGAGATCCCGATCACATTATATCTAGACGCTATAATAATAATTAGACTTTCTATTACTGAACAAATACACAATTATTGTCCTTTAACACATTTCCACTGTCCCGTTATAAAGAAATTTTATAGGCAATATCTGATTGCAGTTATGAATGAGTCTAAAGTATTAAGTTGATATTCATTTTCAACTAATGAAAGTAAAATATTTTATGTTCTAACTTCCATTGCACTATTTGCACTACGAAATGAATGAACTTCATAGGCATGTCTAGTGCAATGAAGTTACGTAATTAGCCCGAAAACCGGATCATCAATTGGTACATTTTAATTTTTTTAACCAACTTCAACACAACAACAGAAAGTCTACTACCTACTAGTAAGATTTAGCATTGGCACCGCTTCACTATACACTTGTTTTAAAAATTATTTTGTACTTTTCAGTGTTTCTATTTGGAAGTCTTTGTAATTTTAATAATTTTAATAATTAATTTTAAGAGTTTCATTTCTTTTTAATCAGTTATTAATTTGAATAACTTTAAACACACACGGTTATTAATTTCACAAATAAATATTAGATAATAATTTGATAAATTATATTGACGACGTTTATTATGCATACACAAAGACGATGTACTTATAATTTGAAATTCAAAAGAGATAATATCGTAAGTTTAACCTCTGCGTATCCATACCCCCATCATACGCCTGCAATAATCTTAAGTAATTTATTGACAACGTGACATGAATGAACACATCCAATTTATTTAATAGTCGTTTATTAAAGGAGCCGACTCTCCCTGTTTATGATGTCTGATGTTGTGACAGTGAGGCACATAATGTTCGTTCATTACACAAGTTCATTGTATGGTTATTGCCAAATTTTATCCGTGTAGTTATGTAATGCTTAGATGGTTCGGGCACATAGAAAGAAAAGGTAAAAAAAGCCTGGGAAGACTAAAACTGACTTACGAAAATCAAATAGCCAGAGCGTTAGCTGACGGAAATGTGAAAAGCACTCGCAAACCTAGGCGAAATTGTGTGAGGAGAATGATGAGATTAGAGGAAGTGAAAGAAATATGTAAGAACCATGAAGCTTAGAGCTCAGTTCCCTCTGACTACCCCGTTAGGGATACAGCGTGAAGATATCTATGCATGTAGGTACATTAAGTAATATATTGTCATTTAATTGGCGATAGCATTGATATATTCTAAACCTAGTGCATGGGCGTCGTACATGTATGGGATCTGAAACACTGATATGTCGACAATTTATTGTATTGGTTTCGTTATTACATTTCTTTCACTGTTAATTGTTCTGATATTATGTTGTATCTTGTATGCTTGTATCTAATCCATCAGTCGATTAAACAATGTTTAACATACCCTATTCTTCTTTTTCATGTCAATATCTCATTGTCTTTTGAATGTAACACGATATGTAACTATTTGTGTAGTCTAAACCAAAGCATCAAACATTACGATTACTTCGGCTTAGTTGTAGGTACCTGGTTATGAGGGATGAAAATGGCATGTGATAAAAAAATTTGAGCACGGCATTACTTGAGGAACTTAAGTGTTTTATCTGTATTTATGTTTTTGTTTTGCATCTAATTGTAATAGAAGATGTTGCAGTAATTTCTTATTTATGATTGTTATACACATGCTCATTTTTGGTTGCAAAAACGTGTTATTTTTCTCACTAATAAGTTAAAATAGTGTGGACATGTCATTGCTATGTCATGGCCACATTAAACATTTCTGTAAAAATTGGCACGTAGATGTATAAAGATTCGCTATCCCTACACTGCATAATGATTTAGGGTTCCGTCAGTAGCAACAATTTAGGAGCGTTTTTGACGAATATCAGCTTGATACTGAATTGATTGGTTCTGATTAGTTTTTTAGTAAAATTATTACACATAGTGTTAGTGCAGTGTCACTCAATATCATTGTTACTGTTTTATCTTCAGGTTATGTAAATAAAAGTACCATCCATTTCCAATAATATTTCTCAGTAATTTCATTAAGAACGTAAAAAGTGATAAAAGATAATGGAAGCAGTTTGCAGCGAACAATAAGCGAAATTGTAAAAATCTTTATAACTTGTTTTGTTACAGTCTTTTACAATCTTGAGGTTTTTTACTCATACAATGTTAGATTCTGACCGTCTGCTCATATTTACATAAGACTTAAGCGTATGCTTCACGCCGAGAAACGTAGCACACGTTTTAAAATATTGTCATTCCGTGATATAAAAAATACAATACATACTCAACTCTCATTACAATTCCTAAGTCATGTAAGCAGTATTTCTATTTATCTAATGAGTGTGTTTTATAAAGCTGTTTTTTTTTTAACTTTTGTACAAAAAATTTACCATAGCGACAAAATTATGATACTTCGTAAGTAGTTAAGTAGGTATTCAAAAGCAAAAATATATATTTCTTCGGATAATAAATTTTAATGCTGTAATTATGGAAAAAATTAACAAATTTTAAACACTTCTTTCTATTTTGGTAAGATAATACCAAGAATGTGTAATGCATGCATACATACATACCCTCACGCTGTACCCCTAAAGGGTAAGTCAGAGAGGATGGAGTACCGAGTATCGCGTTCCGTACATACTTCTTCGCCATCTCAGACCTCATCATTGTTCTAGCAATTTTTCACCTAGGTGTGCGAGTGCTTGTGGTATTTCCCTCGTCTAACACTCTGGCTATTTGATCTTCATAATCAGTCTTGGTCTTTTGGAGCTTCCGCTATCACTAATTTTCATTGTGTAGATTTTCTCCGTCACTCTTTCATCACTCATTCTTTCTATGTGTCCGAACTACCTAAGCGTTCTTTTCTTTATTTTTTACAATAACACTCTCGTCTAACCTAAGCCGCGGTAGAGGCCGGCGGCAATAAATGTATCTCCCATATTACACCTCTCAAAGGTGCTATAAGCAGAGAAACAAAAAAAAAACATACCTGCTTTCTCGCTAGGGCGCGGGAGGGGAATCCCCGCGTTAACAGGTTTCAAAGTGATTATTTTGTTACTTGCGACGATTTAATCAGTTCGGCCTAGTCCAAACTAGTTAAGCCTAAAGTATATGGCCCAAACTAGAATAATATCCTGAGCTAAACTAGTATATCCTGGCACACAGCATGAACCGGTTTGGCCTAGGACAGACTTTTGGTCCGAAATTGGGTTTGGTCGGCCACATATAAATACATCTACTCGTTCAAATACTAGAACCTTAGTTTTGTTCCTATTAACATACAATTCTTTCAAAATACTTATGTATTTACTTTTACGCTAGATTTTTGATTGAGTAAACAGTGCTAGATTTTCAAATAATAACAGTAATTAATATAATTATAAAATGAAATAAGTTTTAAGGCCTCGGAAATTTCAAGACCAAATGATTTAATCATATTTCAATAGAATAAAAACCTTCACGACTCAAAATTTCGAGATATCAGTTTCGGGATAGAAGTCCTAATACTCAGACAACATCGTATAAATCGTATACTTCCTAATAACGTAAGCGGGGTAACAGCATATAAATAGCAATACTTCCTAATAATGTATCATTTTTACATTGAAAATGAAAAGTGATACATTATTAGGAAGTATTATGTTTATTACCCCACTTACGATCTTACCCCAACTAACCTTACTTATTATTATGAAATTTCGTGACTGATAAGAAAGATAAGAAATCCATGTATGTATTTCTCAGTGTAGGCTAGTTTATCACGACTTATTTATAACTGTAGAAATGTATCTATTAGTTAATTATCTACATTTGATTACAAAATTAATATAGGTAGGTATCCTTCCTGTTCATTTTTCAACCAACTTCCAAAAAAGGAGGAGGTTCTCAATTCGGTTGTTTTTTTTTTTTAGTTTTAATATTCAGCAGATTTTCATTATACCGGTATTATTTCGATAATAAAATTTTAAATAACTAGTATAGTACAAAACAATCATTTTGAGAAAATTGATGTTTTGAAAATAAAAGTATATTTTATACCACTAGGGTACGTCATTTCACATCCGGTGTCTCTGTAGGTACTATATTTTCGTTTGTATTGCTCAATGTTGTGCAATAGTTGATATTTACATCATATTGTGCAATCTTTGTCTTAGTAAAGTTTTGTGCTATAGATACTAAATTACCTACTCAGGAGGAATTACATGTGGCTTGTTAGTAAAATGAGTTGGTAGTAATGCATTTAAAAAGAACCACACAACGAGGGATTGAAACGTTTGAACAAGGTAGAACTGAAAATGAACCCCGAGCACCTCGAAGAATATCATCAACTAGGTTAGAAGCAAAAGAAATCAAAGAAGCAGTAAGCTTAATGTCTCGTCAGATGTTTAGGATATTTGTTATTCACGGCAAGTGTAGATAATACGTAAGATGTGTAACTAAAATACACACAATTACATTGTAAACCACTGTAACTACACTGTCGCTTATTTACTAAACACACACAAACATAACAAAAGTAGAAGAATTTGTTACATGGTATTTTTATTTAATTTAACTATTTTCTTTTTTTTCAAACCCTAATATCGAAATACCAGTATTATTCTACCCCAATACTGATTTTCCAAATTAGTATTTCTTGTTCCAAATTCCGGTATTCCGATATTAAGAAAATCGGTATTCGTACTTTAATTATGCCAGTTACTATGGCTTTTGGGACAGTTATTACGTGCCTGGGCATATCTTGAAACGCTTAGTACCACAGTTCATGAAACGGCAAACAAATATTCGCCATATCGTACAATGCGTTATTTATTTGTTTGACGACCATCTGTAGTTGTGAGCGAATTAGTTCTGCAGGGTGTCTAAACTATTGCTAAATAAAAGTCGTGTAACCATTGGTTTATTGTTATTATTATTAATTGAAATGTACTTTTCTGATCTATGTATTTTATTAAAGTATTGATTTCATCGATCCACCCGAAATTTCATTGGATATCTCGTAATATGACGACTAGCTTAATTGGTCATTTCATGAAACGATACCGCTTCACAAAATGCCGATCTGAATACTGCATTTTAAGTCGACGAATTGGAAATTTATATGGCAGGGATCTCAATTTTCCTACGTAATTACAAAACGTATGAAAATGATATTTGGTAACATGATTCTTCATTTCATTGACTTCATTTTGCCAGTTGCGTTACACGATTGGTTATTTTAGTAATAGAAAAAAAAATATCAAAGAATTTTGAAAGAATGGGTTAGCAACCTAATACTGCCTGGTTTTATTTTATCATTTGTAAACTCTACTAAGAAGTATTTTCCTATATATTACTATAAATGGTGCTAAGATGTGATTTTATTGTAACTTAATACTTCGTCTACATTTAATGAGAAATGGTGTGATGTTGAGTGAGTTTAATGCGTAAACTATTTTGCGAATATATTTTAGTATCAGAATTTATTCTAAAATCTGAAAATTGTTTAGTATATTATTTGGCTATTGCTTGTGATTTATGAGTGTTGTTATTATAATCGTCCGGAACTCCATTGGGTCTGGAATTTGTTCTTTATGAAACCCCTTAAAGCCCACAAATGTTCAAACCGGTAATAAATGGGGCCCTAGAATGGACACAAATATGTTACCGGTTAGCTCTTCATACATTTTCATAAGATGTATTTATTGTCTATAGTCTAAAAGTAGAATGATTGCTAACATTAAAATGCATGACAGGAAAAATACAGCACATACTTATATGGCGACATAACATATCTAACCTTGAACTGAGTTAGTTATAGAATATCCGAGTTAGCGTTATTTCATTTGATATAATATTATACATATGAGATTTGAGGAAGCGAAAGAAGTATGTAAGAACCGCGACGCTTGGCGCTCCGTCCTCTCTGACTACCCCGTTAGGGATACAGCGTGAAGATATGTATGTATGTATATATAATATTGCAGTAAAAATATTTTCAAATATTTTTGAATTCATGAATTTAAACAAATAAAACATATTATATGTATCTTTGACTGTAAATGTATTGATAATATATCTAATAATAATATTATTTCAAGAACAAATAAATTCATTGTAATTCGTACATCACTATAATAATATATTTATTGTATTACTCAGTAAACTGAAAAGTTCTTAAATAGATATGAGTACTTAAATCGAAAAATACTTTAAAATAAAATGTCAGTCATTTTAGTAATTATTATTAGAGTTGTCGAAGATACAAATATTTATATTTAATTTAACAATATGCAATATGAAACAACGAAATATTAAATTTTTAATATTTATGTTAATTAATCTTTTATAAATAAATAAAGTAAATTAATTGTAATCATACCTTTGTGTATTTAACATCGACTTTCACCATGTTTATTTTTTTACCGGTATTTAACAGTGAATATTAAAAACACACGCGTCGTGGATGCCGGACTCCCGCCAAGTGTTGTGTCTATAGCCAAACTAAGAATAAATAGTTCGTACGTGTGTGTTTATTAGATAACGAAGGCGAAGCGACGCCTATGTGTATAATCTCGGCCTGGTAATCATGACTATGACTGATTATTACTTACTTATTACTTTATTTACGGTATTTGGTAATAATTTTAACAGCGTACATTGTGATGACTGGCTGACTGACCGATTGATATATCAAGTACAGTTCTAAATCTACCTACTTAATTTTACACTAGCTGTGGTTTTACAGTGGTTTTTTTAACTGATACAGTATAGAGAAATCCTAATTCATAGGAGATACAAGGAAACTGTCTTAAGAACCATTTTTTTGTGGAGAAAATTTAGGCGTTGTCGATTTTATGGTGAAGCGTGAGTTGTCCATAAAAATTAGTATTATTAAAATTGACATTTTTTTAATGCGGACTGACTCATTGAGTTTCATGTAAAGATCGTTTCATCATTGCATTCTTCTATTGTATGAAAAAACATTTTATTTTGAACAACTTCTGACGTTAAGATTTTTTTCTCTATTACTATGAAATGATGCTTATGTACTATTGCGGAAAGTGAATGTTTAGCAGTTTAAAAAACCTTTGAATTTGCCCTGTAATAGACTGTTTTGTCCACTCGACAAAGTCAGCAAATTTAAGTTTCTATTGGTGTCTTTGTCATTCCTTAATTCAAAATTGAAAGATTTACGTACGGGATACCAATCGGTAATCTTCGTATTACGAACTAACTCGAATGACGAGAATCGAAGAGCGACATGTCACATGTGCTAAAAACAGTAAATAAAAATTAACTGCAAATTATGGATGCGCAGTTGAACTTGGAAACTTTATGATTTGGTCGTAGGTCACGAATAAAAGTTTTTAAGTCACACTTCATAATTTGTGTTAATTGTTTACGTTAATTGGATAGAATAAACAAATACTAAGAAAAATTTACTAGATGGTTGGGATACCGATAGCCAACTAAGATATTCCAAACAAACACAAATGACGAGAAATTCAGTTGCTAGCGAGTGCGACTATTTTATGACGGATTATGTCATTTAGTATCGATTTATGATCACTGTTCATGATTCGATAATAAATAAAAGTAATACAGCGCCACAATAAACTGATAGTAGCATTGTTAAAAAGGATGTTTCCTACTATCCTTGCAATGGGAAGAAAGAAGTCCGATCCGGTTGTGATTTATAGTTGCAATGACTCACGTACAGTGGCGTGCACAGAGATTTCAGACAGGGTATGCACCCCTAAAAACTCCTCAAAAAATAACGTTGAAAAAGCAGCAGATTTTAATTTATTTAAACACACTTCGCTAGTACACGTCTCACAGGTATATTTTTCCATTTTTTACAGTAAGTTAACTAAATAATAAATTAATTACATTCAAACACTTGGGCCAAGAAAAGCAATCAAAACAAAATGGCAGCAAAACTTTGTAATTAGTACGAACAAATAAAATAGTCTTTCCTTCCGACTAAAACAAGCCCACCCTATGCAAACAACAATTATGCAATGCTTTGACCGTTTCTCAATTCGGACGGGTTGCATTGTAAGCACTGCTTTCAAAAGTTAAACACGCTCATACATTTTCACGCACACACACACATTTTTGTTGTGTACTACACGAGATGTATTTTATGAAAAATAAGCTCGGCGTAGTATGCTTCTACGCGCGGGAACCACGGAGCGCTGCGGTGAATCGCTCGTCGTTCAAATAGTTCCAAAAAGCACATAAGAGATGGCGCGCACGTATATCGCGTAATAAACACTGAAAGCCAAAGCGCTTTGCGGTGAGATGGCGAACAAGTTAGATTAATTAATACCATGATTTTTAACGAATTATAGGGGCATGTATGTATGAGACTATAGGGTATGCAGAGCTTATTCGCATGTATGGAGTGTACGCCACTGCTCACGTAAGCAACAAGGAGTCATTGTTCAACTACTCCAAAAAATCAGAAAATATATTTACATAGTCAATTCGAATTATTATTTTTCACTAACTAGATTAAAAATAACTACATATTATAAATTCGAACGTTTGTTTGTCCTTCTTTCACATCATTTCACTGTGAGAAAGTAAGTGATTCCTACGGAAAACTCGAGTTCATGCGGACGAAGTCGCGGGTAGTCGCTACTTAATAATAAATTGATGTTAAGAATAAGTTATACAAAGCTTATCACTCAAAAATACTTAAAATCTCAATACACGGAATCATATACTTATAAATAGTTTGCATTGACCTACCAACACACATTCCACTTTTACTCATCAAGGACTTAAAATTCAATACTAAAATTGGAAAGAGTTTTTACTGCAAATTTGAAAATTAAATAGGTAGAGGTAGAGGAACCAAGGAAACTGCCTCAGCGTATTATTTTCTCTTTAAAGGAAACTGCGACCTAAAAAAAGTACGACATGTCAATCATGTCTTAGTAAAAATTTAAGGAAAAATTATTAATTTATTTATTTCATTTGGAAAATACCTCCTGCAATTTCTACTGAGGACCGTTACAGAATTATTATTCTGCACCAACAAGGGCGAAGTACTAGTGCTATATCGAGAGAATTATTCATATCGGTAGGCTCATAATAATGTCACTAATCTATCAACGCATTGTTCAGTTTTATATTTTTTTCAAAACTATTTACTGTATTTTTTAGCGAAATACAGTAAGCTTATGGGTCAAAAGGTATGCGAAAGAAGGAGACGTGTTAGGCCATCGTCAAAGAAATCGTGGCATTGCGGGCTTATCAAATGAACAACGCTTGGAAATGTTACGAGCTTACGAAACGAAACTAGACCTTTTGGGGAGCGTTTCGATGTGCATACTAAAACCACACTAAGACTATAAGTAATCATTTACATTCAATGAATTTACACCACCGATATCATGATTACTAATTAGATCTAACCGAAACTCATAACATTGCACGTGTTAATTTTGCACGGTAATATTTGAATTTTGATTAGTTGTCTACAATTTTTTTTGGATGGAAAAACGTTTAAATCAAGTGATCTCGGTCGACTAAATCTATGGCGGTATAACCATACCCGGTGCCAAGAAAAAAACGTTAAGCGTAATAAAAAATCGGACCGTATCTCGTGTAACTTGTAGGGCTGGATGACTTTTGATGGAATAGGAAAACTCGTTGAGCTACGTCCTAGAGCAAACGCTATCAATTATGACAACATGTTGGAGGAGAGTATGCTGCCCACTTTGCGAGTTGTGTATCCACAGCAAGAAATGCCCAGGGTGTTCTACGTGCACGATAACAGTAGAACACACACTCCAAGGGCAACCCATGCCTGGTTCCTCCAACACCCTGACATTACGTGATTCCATGGCCAGTTAAATCGCCTGATCTTAACCCCATAGAAAATTTATGGGGTTTAATGGTGCATAGATGGTATCACCATAATGAAAGGTGAACGGATTTCGTGAAACATTGTAGAGATATATGGGACAATTTGCGAGGGACCAACATTTGCACTCGCTTAGGCAAGTCTATGTGTACGCAACTACAAGCTGTTATTAATATCAACGGTGCATACACTCGATATTGATTGCAAATATCGGTCGTTCATATAGTTGCTATATATACACACACACACACACACACACACACACACACACATATATATATATATGTGTGTATACATATACATATATTCTTCTACACTGTAATTACATGTAAAGTGTCTTCCACAAAGAGTGTCTAGAAGAGATCCTTTTGAACGATAAGACCGCCTTGCGCACATTAGTTTTAAGTTTAATCGTAAACCATTTTTGTTACAATGTGTGCTTATTGAAAATTTGGTGTATATTGCCGTGCAAAATTAATACATGTTTCTACAGCTTCAGTTAGATCTAGGAAGCAGGCTGTCTGTGACGTAAATTCGTTGAATAAGTAAAAACATATTGGGCTTTCTGCTGCCGCAAATGAAAAAGAATTAAACTTTTTGCGTTTTGAATGTTTCGCGCATTCGGTGGAATGCACGCATTTATTTTGTCTTTAGGAATTTGTTTAAAATAAGAAAATATAGTACCTACAGAGGTAGGTACTGTATTTTCCTTTGTATTGCTCAATGTTGTGTAATAGTTGATATTTACATCATATTGGGCAATCTTTATCTTAGTAAAGTTTTGTGCTATAGATACAAAATTATCTACTCAGGAGGAATTACACGTGATTTAATTTTAATTTAATTTTAGAAAGTGATATAATTTTAAATCTATTTCAATTTGTTAATATTCTCATTATTAATTAATATACATAATATGTCAATTCGATAATCAACAACACAAGTTACAATGCACTTCCGTACATATGATATTTACGGATTTGATAGCAGCTCCATCATTCGGATCCTGACATAACTGTGAACCACTTCCTCCCCTCGACAAATCAAATTTTCTGCATTGTGGTAGTGTGATCTCAGTCGATCGAACCGTTTGGAGGCTGCACAGCACAGTATTTAAACACAATATGAATACGTTAGATAACAATTATTCTACAAGTGCGTCCATCACATGCATATTTAAGCGGTACATCGCATGCACTTTTTTTTTTCTTTCGCTCGTGGATGCGCTCGCACGTGATCGATAGATTTTCTTATCCAAAATGCCTTCTGTTTATGAATCAATTTTTATCTTTTGTACTTTTTAGGACTAAATGATGTCTGTATTTATTATTAGTTTTACTTTTTTCATGCATAGACTACTTATCGTTTGTTCCTTTTTTATTTTTATTGTAGAAATCTTTAATTGGCCTGTACATTTATGCTACACATTACTGGAAAATGTTTTAGTATATATGGCTGTTGATTTCTCTAAATAAATAAATAAATATAAATCGACGTGAACTCTTAAAAAAAATCTTCAATTGCATAAAAGCTCTTCTCGAGCACGTCTTTAGTTCTAGGCAATGTTTATTGAAAGGTGAGTTAATCGTTTTTTTTTGGTAAGGAATTAAATATAAGAGGAGCCATATACGTATTAGAAATAATTTAATAAATAGTTTTTTCGAAATAATCGCAAACATGGCACTGGGATTCTTAGTGACATGAGTGGTAATGCCAACATTTGTTTTTATAAATAAAGACCAAATGGTTCATAAGACAGTTTCCCTGCATCTCTTGTAGATTCGGATTTCCCCTTACTAGGCTTGAAGAGTTCAGAACGTGTACTAAGCTTAGTTCCTATGGAGAATAATAAAATAAAGCTTTTATTTTTGGGTAATCAACCTGTCGCTATCTTGTTCTGCTTCAGTTTTCTGCTAAAGAGATATAAATGGCTTAAAGTTGGATATAAACTAGTTCTAATGTTGGTCTGGCAGTTCATATTATACTTTTAAATTGTTCTTATTCCGATATTTTTTCTTGTAATCCCCTAGGGTTGTGACCGAGCTCACTAATATTTCCTTCTTGAAAAAATTCATAACGATTAAGTATAACATAATTGCTATAATATACTTTCGGAGAATTACAACGCCAACTAGAAAATTGCTCAACAAATAAAATTGAATTTATTAAAAAGATCTTCATGGCATGACGCACAGATTAGCGCATTTGCCAATGTCACGTATTGTTTTTAAAACTCCTCCAGTAAAGTGATAATAGACTTTACTGAAGTTTTATAGGACTTCTTGGAAGAACGCGAGAACTTCAGCCGCACATGTTTATTTAGACCTACTCTATTCTTTTCACTTACACAGAACTTTAAAACATAATATACTATCACTTTTGTACTTTATAATTCCCAAAAATGTAACAAATTTAAAATCTAAATAAAATGACAACCTCACTTCTCATGTTCCCGCTAAACGGTCCAAGAAACAATTATAAGCATTATGTATCGATCAAACAGACTTTGCTTTGATTGCTTTACATTTTCTTTCTAGTTTAATTCCAAATATTAGGTCACAACAGTCACAATCATGACGTCGGATTTATTGTTTGACGGGTCGAAACATATAATATAATCGATGTCTGATATTTTCCTTTGAAGGAAAGAGATGTCGTCCCAGAAGTTCCTAGTTCCGAATCTATGTTTTACTATGTTTTTATCAATATTTTGTATTATTTGAGTACTATGCGATAATACGGAGAAATTTAAAATTCCATTGATTCCGTTGTCATTTCTGACCTAAAATGTTCAAACATGACTTTCCCTCTGCCCTCGTTCCATCATATTTCTAAGGATACTCTGTGCAATACTTATGTATAAGTAAAACGCACTCATTGTTCAATCCGCTGATAGATTATGTATATGAATGTTGCAAAATGTTACAAAATCAATTTTATAATTGATGTGCCTAATTATAGCCAAATTGTCAAGCGATTCTCATTTTTAACATGATGGCAAACGGTAAGTGAAAAATAATACCGACTGCATAAATATTAAAAATTTTAAAAATCCTGACCCGTGGCGAACCTGAAGCCTGAAGCCGAACCTCACCTTACGACCTGGCCGGTATCCATCAAAGAACATTTTCAAAAACTGCAATTTTCAAACAAAAACCCCGTGCTAGATGCGAATCGGTTCACAGAGATCATCGGATCAGAGTTTACACACAACAATGTCTTTACAATTCCTTTTTTTCTACGAGAGTTAAAACTATGTATATTTTTGTAGCTATAAATGTATAATTCGATTTGATATTGTTAGAATATCAGATATTTTATAACTGTGGAAAAAATGCAACTAATTCTTATTTTATTATATTTTATTTTATTTAAAAGACACACCAACATTCACGAACATAAAAGCACTGCTAGCTAGGATCAAGAAACATTCTTGGTCCTGTGCTGATAGCGTGATACATAAATGTATATATATAAACTAAAAGGTATGCACAGCTTTTTCATATGTGGCGGTATAGACCATATAAAGAAGAAAGAAATACAATTATTAAAGTTAAAAGGAACAGAACAGACACTAGGTAACGCCGTAAGGAAGCCGGCCCAATGGACATTATGTCAATGTCATAAAGACCATTACCTAACTTGGCCATACGCAAAATTGGATTGTTAGACGAACTTACAAGGCTCATACGTGGCATATCAAAAAGCTTGGGTCGTCTAACGTTACGTCCGCTTACTCTAAATCTAAATAATTCTATTAGGTTTGCACCAATTCGACCGTTAATTATATATGTAAATATTTAGAGATACAATGGTTATTATAGATGTGACATAATAATAAAATAAATATACGAACATATTGTTCGTATATTTGTTAAAGAGTACAAAGATTAATTTATCACAATTATTATATCATAACGAGCATGAGTTAACAGGTATTTTAATGTAAAATTCAGATAAGTAGATAGTCGTATTTATGTACAAAAATATTCGGTCAAGGTAGAGTTCCACTCAGCGTAGAAGGTACTGTATCTATGGTTACCAAATCAAAAAAAGAGGTTTGCTGACTTTCTCGATTTTTCAGTTTTTCTGGCATTTTGTCTTTATAATGGTATATGTATACAAAACCGACCTAATAATTCGCATGTTCAGATCTCATTCTTGTATTTTCTTACCAAATTTTTCTCATTTATATTTTATTTTCTGTTTTCAAAAAATCCCGATAATTTCAAATGTTCACTGTTTTCCTAACAAAAGGTGAAAATTATTGTCGTCTGGTTATCCTAACCGTACTATACTACTACATACCACATTTGTGAAATAACTAGCTATGCCTGCAACTTCGTCCGCGTGGAAAGTTTTTACGTGCCCGGGTTAGTATTTCCTTTTCACTCCCTTATAGGTAGATTTTTCATAAAAAGTAACCTTTGTCTTTTTCTTTAAAAAAGTCTGTCGCTGTCCTAAACATCATAATCGGTTCACCGGTTTATCATTTCCCACACAAAATTTTATCCCTCTTTCCATTTCTTTAGGGATAGTTTTTGATAAAAAAATAAAAAGCCTAGGCTATGTTCGTCTCCTGTTTTCAAACTATCTCCGTGCCAAATTTCATCAAAATCGGTCTCGCGGCTTAGCCGTGAAAACGTAACAGACTGACAGACATACCTTTGCATGAAAATGCTTATTACTATGAAAGTATGGATATGGATAGTATGAAACTAATACCTAGCATACAATATGTGTATTGTTAATAGTATACGTGTAATTAATATGTATAATTATGTACCAAATCAAAAGTTGAGAACCTTATTGCTGCTGTTGCTGCTTATTAATATTAAACTTTGGTTGAGAGAAGTGAAAGGTACACTTAAAGTTTATATGGAGAAGGACTGGAGAAAACTAAAATGTTTATATAATATGCTACAAATAAGTACATTAAATTAAATTAAATAAAACGTTCATTATGTTTTTACTGCCAATGTCAAAAAGACTGTCAATGTCAAACTCATAGTAGTTTGTGATCATATTATGTAAACTGTAAAGTACTAAAGTACCTTTATTTACATTAACAAAAACTGCAAAGTAACCTCCTTAGATCAAACAGTCGCACAGAGTAGATTGTCGCCAAAGAATATATAAGTTTATATTTATAATTACGGTTGGATTTAAACCACAGGCGACCTCTAGTAATACGGCCGGCAACGCACCCGTGATTCTCCGAATGTTGCGGGTGTCTATGGGCCGCGGTTGATCACTCTCCATCAGGTGATCCGCTTGCTCGTTTGCCCCTTTTATAAAAAAAATATTATTGTATAAGCAATATTTGTATATTTATAATCGCGCTCTCAAAAACAGCTCTAACGATTTTGTTGAAATTTTCAAAATAGAGCTTTATGATGGTCAAAAATCGATCTAGCCAGGGTCCAATTCTGAGAAAATTCCTTTTCTTTGTTTTCACACACTTAAAACATCTAAACTCTAAACTCTTCTGATTTCACAACAGAGTTTACCTTCTCAGTAGTACAGTGACTTAGTGAGAGTAAGTGTAGATCTACCAAGCTGAAATACGCGGGTTCGAATCCTGCAATGGGATCAGACTTTTTTTTATTTCTTTTGTAAGACTTTTGTAAGCTCGATCGCCCAGATACTTATTATTAAATATCAACACCCTCAAAATAATAGTGTTGCCATTTGTTAACGATACTTGATACTTGATGACGGGCTTGTATCCGCAAACCGACGTCTTAGGCGCCTATTTTGCGTGTGGGTAGGATCGACTACTCCTGCCATCCTAACTCATCCAGAAATCCTAGCACCCTTCTTATGTTGGTGAAGGCATCTGGGAGCGATCTTGGTGTGCCAAGATGTTTTGCCCGGTAGTCTGCCACGGCTTCACATTCCAGTAGAACATGAATGGCTGTTTCTTCTGCTTCTAAGCACCCCCTGCAAAGAGGACTGTTAGTAACACCCATATTAAAAAGATGTTTGTTATATGGACCATGTCCGGTCATAGCACCAGCAAAGACCCGGAGTTTAGCTCTAGTTAGACCGAGCAAACGGCGCGAGAGTCGAGGGTTTACCTTAGGTAAGGCTGCTCTGGCCTGTCTACATTCGCTGATACTAGACCAGTATATGTCATGTTCTATCTTAGCTAGTTTTCGCACTTGCGTGCGTAACCAGGCATATGGTAGCGGTGCTATAGGTTCAGGACCGGCTACCTTTAGACTTGATCCTTTCCTAGCTAGTTCATCAGCTGCGTCGTTTCCGCGCGATAGACTGTGTCCTTTAATCCATTGGAGAGTTACTGTGTTATGTGCACATACTCTTTCCAACGATTCATGACACTCATATATGAGACTAGAAGTAATTTTATTACTTTTTAGGGCCTGTAATACTGCCATACTGTCAGATAGTATCCGAATATTGTATTCCTTTACGTTTCTGACCATTATGGCGTTTGCTGCTAATATTATACCTATACATTCAGTTTGAAATACCGTGTTCTGCATTCCAAGCGGCCTGCAGTCTTGGATGTTTAAGTCATCGGAGAATACACCAGCCCCAGTGCCTGACTCTGTCTTGGAGCCGTCTGTGAAGATCTGGAGTTCTCTAGTAGTAGTAGCTTTCTCCTCTTCATGGAGTTGAATTTTGTATTTCTTATCAAAGTTGTATATTATCGGAATCCTATCATTTATTGCCTCCAAGAGTGGTAGTTTGTCAACCGCTATGCTAAGAATGGCCGTATGTGGGATTTCGATGTTCTTCCAGAGATTCAAACTTTTAAGTCTGATCGCTGCTGCTGTTGCCTCTTGCTGTATGTAAATGTGCAGCGGCAGTATGTTTAACATACTTTCCAGTGCTGCTGTTGGTGTTGTCCTCATGCAACCAGAGATTGCCATACAGGCCAGTCTTTGGAAACTCTGTAGTTTGTTTATGGTTGTCGTTTGTTTGGTTCTAGGCCACCAAAACAGAGCCCCGTAACAGACCATAGGCCGTATCACAGCTGTGTACAGCCACAGGGTGATCTTAGGAGATAGACCCCATTTCTTACCTAGCATTCTACGACACTGCCAGAAGACAATACTTGCTTTGTTGACTTTCTTGTCTATATGACTATTCCAGCTTAGTTTAGTGTCAAGTATAACTCCTAGATACTTGACTTCACTCGTTAACTGGAGAGTATTCTTAAACAAGTTAGGCAGCTTATAGTGGCCTAACGAACGTTTATTAGTAAACATTACCGTCTCCGTTTTAGATGGGTTGACTGATAAGTTATATTTGTTGCACCAATCTTCTACAATGTAAAGTGCACTCTGCATCACTTCGCAGATTACGTTTGCAAAGTTGCCTGTAATAAGGATAGCCAAGTCATCAGCATATCCTATTGTATAGAAATGATTTAAGTTGAGTTCTGTAATTAGGTCATTCACGACAAGATTCCACAATAGAGGTGACAAGACCCCACCCTGGGGGCAGCCTCCTGTTACTATTGCTGTATGGGAATCGTCGTCTGCAAATCTGACAATTCTTTTGCATAGCATGTTTTCAATCCATCCAGCAATGATAGGGTCGACGCCATGTCTTTTTAGCGCCGCGTTAATACTGGTGAAGTTAGTTTTGTCGAAGGCTCCTTCTATATCAATGAATGTGCCTAGACATGTAGCTTTACACTTAATTGCACTTTCTATTCTGCCAACCACCATGTGCAGTGCTGTTTCTGTGGATCTGCCTGCACTGTACGCATGTTGATGGTGATGCAATGGTATGTCTTTAAGTGCGTGATCCCTCAGTACCCTATCACACAATCTTTCCAACGTTTTCAGGAGGAAAGATGTGAGACTAATTGGTCTAAAGGATTTCGCATTTGTATAATCACTTTTGCCTGGCTTTGGTATAAAGATCACCTTTACTTGACGCCATGACATAGGAATGTATCTATATGCTAAACAAGCTTGTAAAGTATTCGTTAAGGACCGGATGAGATCCGGCCCTCCCCATTGCAGGAGTGCAGGAAAGATACCATCTAAACCCGCTGCTTTAAACGGAAGAAAGCTGCTGACTGCCCAGTGTACCCTGTCTTGAGTTATAGTTGTCTGAGCGATTTGCCAGCAGTCAGTTGTTGGTATTATTGCAGGGTCATCCCAGACGATGTTGTCTGTAAACTTGCATCCGGGAAAGTGAGCCTGCAGCAGTAGCTCTTGCACTTCACCGGGGGAACTTGTGATAGTGCCGTCTGCCGTGTTAACGATTATAATTGTTATAGTTAATCACGAATATTGAAAATAGCTAGCAATTAGAACCCTAAAAAAGAGGGAAATGGTTTAAGTCATATCCAGTATCTCTCCTATTTAATTCTTATACTATATGTAGATATGACAATGTTATCTAATACCAGAGAATATGTATAAAAGAATGTCGACTCCCGCCCCACGCGTGACCGAATTACCTACTCTCAGCCTAAAATCTCATTTAATTTTTTTAAACATGTAAGATGTAAGTATGTATATAATAATAAAAAAACAATACACACGAATACGTATTTCATGTTTGTTTGCAACCAATGGCGGTAATCGGGCGGCGTAGTGGCGTATATATGTGCGTGACTATCTATGTGTGACTATACAACTGGTATAGTCTAAAATACGAATATTGCCGTTGTGTGCGTACCATCGCATACATACATAGAAACCGTGTTCGCCAGCTTTCTATGAAGTCATATTTGTACTGTGCTAGTACTTAGTAGAATATGAATATGTTAGTCAATGAAATGATATGGAAATAATACACAGATTTACTACTAATAAAATGATTGCGATGATGTGGCCACTATAGTCTTTCTTGCTTTGACAGGCTACGTTTGTCAAACCGGCCTTTGCAGCTTTAAAATAATTCATGATATGCTTTACTCGCCATAACATTCGTTGAATAATCTTGTATAATTAAACAAACATTAGTAATCTCGTGATTGGCGGTAGCCGTATAACGCGGCGATACTTATTGAATGACTAACCGTGACTACCGTGCAACCCTGACCCCGACTGGCGCTGCCTGTCATAATCTTACTAAATTCTGAACATGCATATTAGTGCGCACACATTCACACCACGTTCGCTAGCTTTCTTTAGTCATCATACTGTATTTTTTTGTATCGTCCCCGGTTCAATAAAATTCAGTTAGTTGCCAGTTGCCACGCACTCGCTTGGGTACCTATTCCATGTGATTACTAAAAATATTAATCAAATTTAGTCGTTTTAACATGCTAAAAGAGGTGAATTTTACATTGCGTACATATTTACTGAACATATTAACTGACCCGTTGGCGCAGTGGCATATGCATCTGCTTTCCAAACAGGGTCCCGGGTTCGATCCGCGGTCAGGTCAATTTAGGAAATAAACTTTTCTAAATTGGCTTGGAGTCTGGATGTTACTGCGAACTCCCCCAGAGTTCGTTCTGTTCACCCATAGTTCAAGCTTACTGCTTAGTTTGGGGTCACACAATCTGTGTAATTATCTGGAGTACTATTATTATTATTATTTTCCTGAGAAATATACTTATTTGCTAAGATATAATAAAAAAAACAATCCAAACGGATATGTTTATCGTGTTTGTTAAATTAATTTTTTTGTATTTATGTTGAAAAACGATAACTCTAACTTTTAAATCCAACAAACTTAACCGATAAGTATACTTAATATGTTTATATTTTATTTAAAATTTTTGCTTCGAAAAGACAGTCGAAATTAACTAGAGGGTAGAAATGTATTGATCATTATAATTATATTCATCATATCGCAGCGAGGCATTTGTGATTTTGGAAATATAAAATATTTTAGTCAATGAAAAAAATACTATTAGCTCTAATCCTTTCGCATCCCATTCTTAATTAATTACTTCATTGCGTAGCAGCCCTAGATTTCCGTACAAATATACACGTGATCAACCTACATCCCGGTAGAAGACGTAATAGATGCTTTCCTGCGTCCGTGTAAGGTTCGTGTTAGCTCGTATGAACGCCTATAAAATGTTTGTAGGCAATTATGGCATTAGGTGTCGATATTATCCTATAGATATAGTGAATTATCTGTTATTAATCTGTGATACTGCTTATCTCATAATCGGTGTGTTATAATACTTATTACATAACAAATTAAGCACTCTTTATAAAGTAGTAAAATTATCGAATTAAATATTGAAATAGCAACAAAGGTTATAACTATAAGTGATAAAAATAGCGTGTCATTATGTTCATTCCAGAGTTATCTACAAATGAATACAATATTATTTCATTAATCTACTATTTACATTATATATACGTATCGAGACCGACCTATATCAATGTCAAACTGATAAATTTATTCGAATAAATAAAATTGAAGCATCTATCTGTGTTTGCGAAATAAAGGCTTTTTCTTAAATTTATACCTACATACAGTTATTTGCACATTACCGAAACACAAATACGCGTTTTTGAAATTGTCTGTCTTTCTGTCTGTTAGTTTGTCCGGCTTAATCTCTGACACAGCTAAATAGATTTTGATGTGATTTTCATTGACAGGTAGAGGTTACTTTTCAGAGAGTAATCTGGACTACTTTTACTGATTTCTTTACTTTTATTAATTTTTAACTTTGTTAGATTATGTAGAAAGTCGTGACCTTAAAACGAAAGCGTCCCAACACATTACATATCTTCACACTGTATCCCCAACGGGGTAGTCCGAGAGGACGGAGTGCCAAGCGTCACGGTCCTTACGTACCTCTTTCGCTTCCTCAAATCTCATCACACATTTTCGCCTAGGTATGCGAGTCCTTTTGACATTTTCGTCGGCTAACACTCTGGCTATTTGGTCTTTATAAGTCAGCCTTGGTCTTCCTTGGCTTCTTTTACCTCTCACTTTAGTAGTTTTTAACAATACCCAAACAAACGCACAAAAACTTCAAAACAGATTAATACACACTACACATTAGCTAGTCGTTCATTTAAATTTATTTTTCCGTCTGGGATTTAAATAAAAGTAACACGTTTTAATGCATATATGTTCAAGGTTTTATAAATCTTCAATTTATTTCAGGCTTAGATCCAGCACGACCCTTGGTAAGTGCCTACGGCTCGCGCTTGTTCAGGCTCAGTCGCGACGACGCGCACGTTGTTCACGTCATACACACCAATGCTGGGTTCCTCGGTGAGAGTGGGCTCGTTGGTCACGCCGATTTTTGTGTCAACGGTGGACGGATTCAACCCGGCTGCAAGGGCCATTTGATGCGTGAGTTAACGTAACGTTTATAAAGTTCAATTAATCATCCGAGCTGGTAAGCCATAGCTTTGAAACAATTTCGGAATTAGATTTATCACCAAATAGGAATTATCAAATCGAGATTGGAATCGCTTTTGTATATATGTAGTATATATAGGTCCTTGTAGAGTTAAGTGTTACATTGCGGAGATCGATCTCAGTGATTAATTTATGTTGGTACCTATATTTTTAACTTACTTCCGCCCTTTCAAACGTATTAATCGCCGTGTTTCGCTTCCCGATGAAGCATCCTCAGGTTTAAGTTCTTCAGACTTGGTCAGCGAGTCTTCAGTGCTCGTTAGCTGACCGAGTCTATACTCTGTATTTTTCTGAGAATATTTCATTGAAAAAAGAAACGCGTGTCGATTGGTAAGTTGATTGATTGATTGATATAAGTTAAAAAGAAAGGCAATTCTAATGGTATGGAAACCCGAGGTCGAGATAAATTGGTTATTCTAAAATTTAAATTACATAAGTCCAATGTTTCATTTTTGGGTAACTGCATTCGTTTTTATAACAGAGTTCCTCAGGAAGTTACCCAATTAACAGACAATAACTTTAGAATGATTATAAAATGTAGGTACATTGATTAGACAATCGTCTTATAAAATAAACGATTTCATTGAAGATGAAACAATAATCTGGAAATGATCTTCTCTGCACATGTATTTACTGGCTTAATGATTATTGTATTTTAATAAACCTTTTGTAAAATGAAGTTGAAAAATGGCACCTGACTGAGTTTATTGTTGGTTCTTCTCCGTGCCCAGGTTTTCTATTTGAACCGAACTAATGTAGATTTGACGTTCAAAAATACCTTATAATTGGGTTTATTTGAATAAATTGATTTGATTTTGACTTTGAATTTGAAATTTTGGGAGAAAATAGCGAAAGATATACATAAATTGACATTCATCGCCTGTGTTTTTGGCAGGTAGATGAAATTTAATTCGTTTTATTAATTGATCATTATATTGTATAGACTCAGGTGATACTTTGTGGAAATCCAATTCATGTGATGAATTATTATAATTTTTCACATGATACGAGTTTCGCCTCTCAACGAAGCATCCTCAGGATATTTTACAGATCAAACTCGGTGAGATTGATTCAGTGTTAGTTAACTGCCCGAGTCTGATCTCTTCGAATATTTTAAATCCCACATAAGCCAGTCTCTTGCCCATGGGACTGAATATCTTCAGAAGATTTTTCTCACTTTTTCAAAAAATATGGACAAAGTAAAATCCACGACATTATATTATTGTCACAGGATTTAGAGTAATTCTTGTTGGACCTGCTCTCAAATTAAAGAGTGTTGTTTCATAGTGTATATAATATATAATATACATATGTATATACTATACTAAACATATCTAATAAAAAATAATTTATTGATTCTACAGGCATATCTAGATGCAGTCATTTCATGAGCTCTTGTTACTTCGCGGCCAGTATCCGCCGGAGTTTGCGCATGGTCGGCGTGCCTTGCGACTCCAATTGCCCCAAGGAGCGTGGCAGATGGGGGGTCATAAGAGATCGCAGGGCTGTACGCCTGGGAGATGACGTTCCAGAATCGTTAGTATTAAAGGCTATTTCCATCACAATTATGTACATAAAAAATTCTTCCTGCCCAGTTTCATTACGTAGAAGTGCTCGTAGTACGTTGCTACGGAGAAACTTGAAAACAAAAAAGTTCATTGCAAAATGTAGCCAAGAACTATGTAAAAAAGGATCTTTTGAAATTCGATTTTCAAGGAGAAACATATGTCAAAGGTAGTAAGGAAAAATTAAAGTTCATTTAATAACCGAAACATTGTTTAAAATACTCGACTAGTGAAGTTAAAAAAGGGTAATGATCATTAGTGGCGTGATACTATTCAGATGTGGATATTGTAACAACCACCCTTTGTTGGTGTGCGTCACGGACGTCACGCATCTATTCGCGCTTGCCCAACCTACCTATTTATTCTTAATTCCCCACATTCATACTTCCTATCCCTACCTTAGACTTTAGTGTCCTAACTTAGGATGCCTGGATCTGTCTAGATCTTATCGAATATAACATGGCGTGATCGTCTATTTCTGTAATACGGACCCTTTAATGTTGTGGAAATAATGCTTTTGTCTATTATTGACACAACAAAATATAACATACACTTATAAATTAAATTAGTAAATTGGTCCAACTTAAAAGATAGAATAGTTTTACCTAGTATAATATAAACCTTTGTTTATATCACCTAGTATAATATAAATTTGTAATAAATATATTGTAATTATACAAAGCACGGAAACGGAACGGGCTCAACGAGGTCCCCTAGTAACGCGACTTAACTGTATCAATATCACTTATATTATCTAACACTATGCCTAGTATTAGGCAAATATTGAGATCGCGGTGCTAGGACGTCCATCCTTCGCCATGGGTGAGAGTCCAGTCCCCCAGTCACCGCCTCACTCTCCCTCCAAAACTCCCAAGCATTTATTTTTTTGTAGCATTTCAGTTTTTGTCAAACATTTCTAATATTTCTCAAAATACTTAGGCATTATTAGACTTATTAAATTTATGGCCATACCGATAGCTTGAGACAAAGATCTTGCACATGTGGCTCTCGTTTTCTCCAAACTTGTCTTTCAATTAATTGGTTTGTAAGTGTTAAGTATGGTTTATGATACGAAGGTCGAAATATAACAGAAAATTGTAAATCGTTTTATATTGCATTCGCTTTCCCATGGTGCTTAAAACAACAGCTTTTTCGCCCCTTCTGTTACTTAAGATTTGGCTGTTCATCGTAGTACGTTTAGATACTACATAGATTATTATAATATGCGCTTATTTATAGCCTGAAATATGTATATTTTTATACTACCATAGGCTCTTTACAATATTAATATCTATCCATTGTGATCGAGAACTATAATAATTTTATCCGTTTGGAATCAAATCTTATCGTTAAATTTACGTGAAAAATATAACGAGTCTTCAGTCATATTACACAGTTTAAAAATTTACCATTTAGATCCTATGGGCGAGGGTCTTACTTGACCTTGGCTAGTTTTTCTTATTTAATTTTACGTATTTTTTTCAGATCTCGAGGAATGTATTGTGTGCGATTGGAACATGAAGAAGATTGCCCTTTTGACTGATCACGAACCCTTACACCCACCTTACAGATAGAACCGTACCAATGCCGCTCAGGAGTGCAAACAAAATATAATAATATAAATAACATCTTACTTAATCATGAACAAATGTTAAATAATTAGTCGTTTAATGAATATTCTTATAAAATTTTGAATATTATATTTCAACCCACGGAAAATCACCAATAATTACTACTATAAGACTATACCATAGTTTGTTTATAGTAATTAAAAACAATTACGCATACATAAGTGCTAATACGAGTTTATTTGTATAAGTAGCTGTTTTTGTGTTTGCTAGCTGCTATTGTTAATATTCGTGATAAATAATTATTATCGTTAATAGATGGCAACACTGTTTAAACTTTTTAACGTCAAGCCAGAATGAAAAGGTAATCGCGTTTCCCGTTTTAGATATATTCTATATGGCAACACTGTTGTTTGTGAATGTTGCTACTTAACAGTAATTTATTCGTGATTCGACGTTGCCACCCACGTCGGAATTCTAGAAGAACCACAAGAACGAAAAGCTTTCGCGGGCTTATCATTTTTTATCCTACTACGGTGCAGCAAAGAGGAGAGTTATAATTGTAGTAAAGTATACGAGTATGTATAATATCTGGTCCCTCACAGAGCCGTAACCACTTAGTTTCAACGTATAATGTATTACTGGATACATCTGAAGAAGTCTATTAAATCAGTAATCGAGCTTTAGTCTTCACTAGACTAGCGTAGTCCAAAAAGAAGAGTGTTCATTCGTGACGTAATTCCAAACGGAAGTGGATGTTCATGCCCATTATGTCTGAGAACGAACTGATTCATTAAAATAAGTATAACAATCGTGTTATAGGTAATAATAATTTCGTTAAGTTTGTTTCTTGTCATTTTAATTTTTGTAGGTACTATTACTATATATAGTACGAGTATTATACTTGTGTCGTTGAGAATATCCGATTGGGAACAAAAAGTGAAAATGGAAAATCGAGAAAATTCCCGCTATTCAAGTTTTTCGGGAATTTACTTATTAATTTTACTTTTGGGAATTTTCTCGACAACAATACGTCTCAATTATTGTTATTTTATATTTTTGTTTTATTGACTGTAAAATGTTAACTTATAATTATTTATTTTAATATAAATGAAATGGCAAAGATGCTTGGCTTTTATTTTTATTAGGTAATGTGATCTTATGCAGAGTACATTTACATAGTTTATTATATATATTACATACAAAGGTACAGCACAGCATATATTTAAAAGAAGTATTATAATTTTTTTGAATTTTTATTTTACTAATCCGAATTTTTTTTTGGTGTTAAAAGCATTTTAAGAACAGTGCATGTAAAATTGCATTGGTCATTGTAGAAAACAGCCATAATTGTTATTTCACCGTAGTAAAACATCCCAAAGTATCTCTCGGCAACCTCTTGGTAATTTATTACATATGTATATTTCCCCTGAAAAATAAAAACAAAAATTGGGAGTTTCCGAAAAATTCCGAAGAGAATCCACCGCATTGCACCGAAAGGTATTCAGTGCCAGTCAGTGGACCGAATCTGTGGGTTATTCACAAACGTCGGAAACCCAACTTTCCGTATCAGACAGGAAAGTTTTCGATTATTTTGTCTACACGCGATTTATAAATCCGTAACCGTATTATATTTATATTATATATATCATATTATATATTGTCGTATACACAAATCCTAGCCGTCGGATTGAATTTATGCTTTTCGACGATCGGCCTTTCTGCCACGGAAAGTGTCCGACGTTAGTGAATAATCCCAGTGATCTCTAGAACTTCCTGAAGGTGTTTCGTTGAGAGGCAAAACACGTCGTTAAGGCGACGTATTGGAAATTTTGTGACTACAAAACGTATGACAGTGATATTTGGTATTCTGATTCTTCAATTCATTGATTCATTTTAACAGTTGCAATACACGGTTGGTTAACTTTTGTAACACGAAAAAAAATATCAAAGAAAACTCTTTCAAAACAGAGATTTACATTTTTCGGAGCAACAGGACCGACTTATATTTCTGAATTTTCTGTATAGTTTACTTTCAACATATTCCTCAAAATGACAGTTGGATTTTTTAAAATTAATTATAATTTTTAAAATAAACGAAAATAACTGTTTTTTCTTATTTTTCGTAAGCTAGCGCGCGCACCTTTGCATAGATTAGAAGGTCTAATTTAGATTACATTATAAACTATAAGGAGAAACAACACATCACAGTTGGATTTTCTTCGAAGTTCTTCAACATTAAATATTATCCTCGCTGAGGTGTTTTTATTACAATACATCTAATCTAATATGTGCGGTGTCACCTTTGTTGACAGAATAAGCAATGAAGAGATATGCAGTATGACAGGATTGCGCGACAGTGTTTTTGTAAAAACGAAGAATGGAATGCTTACATGGTTCAGTTACATAGAAAAAATGAGTGATGAAAGACTGACAAAGAAAATCTATTGAGCGAAAATAAGTGGCAGTACATGCTAAGGATGATCAAGGCTGACTTACGAAGATTAAATAGCCATTGTTCGCTGATCAAAATCTCAAAGGCAGGCAAAATGTGTGACGAGAATGATGAGATTTGAGGAGGCGAAAGAAGTATGCAAGGACCGCGAAGCTTAGCGCTCCGTCCTTTCTGACTAACCCGTTAGAGATACAGCGTGAGGATATGCATCTATGTACATGTACATCTAATCTAATCTACTATGTAGATTGAATTTACCTTTAAAATAACACAGTGCTGTTTAATTTTAAAAAGAGATCTGAATAAACCATTAACAAATGGGTGGTCACAGGGTTGTTGGATTTGCAGCCTCACGAGCGGTTTTCCTCTATACATTAGTTCAACTTTTCCCTGTAAAAATAAAGTCACAAGTCGAGATCGAAAGTAATAATACTAATTGACATCTTACATAATATTATAATTGTTCTTTCATTAGCATCACTTATGCGTAGGCTCTCTAACGTTAAGAGTCCGCCTATGCAGCCCAGTAAAATCGAATTCGTTCGTGACTCACGCGCCGTATGGCTATAACAATAAAGTTGATTTCCGCAGTAGCGTTTTGATCATATTTATGCGCAGCGAAATTTCAACATTTGTTTTTTTGCACATAATTGTAATTTGCAAGAAAACTACATTACCAATTAAAAAACCGGTTTTAGAGATTTGAAAAATTATAGTTACCTATCTATTTTGAATTGAAATACGTAAATAAGAGGGCGGCAAAATTTTCTTCCGCCCCGGCCGGCTGACACCAACGCTACGCCACTGACGTTATGCCTGAGTATTTCCTAGTGGGGTAACGTGACCCATCACCGTCGTAGTGCTACGTTACAAGTTCAAAAAATAATTCTAGTTAAGACGTTTCTTGTTACAATTGTTATTGTAATTTTGAGGTACATTCAGTCAAGAAAATATCGGGAATGGATGATTTGTTTATGGTTCCACATTCAATTTTTTGTTTTTTTTGTTGTTGTTAGATTGGCACAACTGTTTTCCATTTTGGCGCGGAGTTTGAGTTGCATCTGTTATTTAGATTAAATACAGTGCTGTTTTTAGTTATATCATTCTAGTGTATATTGCGAATTTCATAATGGACAAAAACATCGAACAAAGAGTTTGTCTTAAATTTTGCATCGCCAATGGAATTTCATGTTCGGAGTCACTGAAAATGTTACAGAAGGCTTACGGTGAATCGACTTTATCAAAAACACGTGCTTATGAGTTGTACAAAGCGTTCAAAAGCGGTCGAGATGTGATGGAAGATTTGCCTCGCTTTGGTAGGCCATCAACGTCTGCAACTGAAGTTAACATCGCAAAAGTGAAGGAAATAGTGACTGAAAATGCTCATTCAAGTTTGAGAGAGATAGCCGCCGAACTTTCTGTGTCCCACGAATCGATCCGTACCATTTTAAATGATCATTTGGGTATGAAACATGTTGCCGCTCGGCTAGTCCCAAAAGACCTGAATTTTCTTCAAAAACACAATCGCATAAGAGTCGCTGAGGACATGCTAGAACGAGTCAATTCCGACCCAACATTCATGAAACGCATTGTTACTGGTGACGATACGTGGATTTACGAGTTTGACATGCAAACTAGTCAACAAATTCGGAGTGGCGGCTTCCAACTGAACCGAAACCGAAAAAACCACGCCAAAGTCGATCAAAAGTCAAAGTCATGTTGACTGTTTTCTTTAACTACCGCGGTGTTGTGCACTCAGAATGCTTGCTGGAAGGACAAACGGTAAATAAAGAATATTATTTGGGCATTAAGTAAATTCGACGAAAAAGGCCAGATTTGTGGAAAGAAAATTCTTGGATTTTGCACCACGATAACGCCTTGCCTTCGCACAAGGCCATCATTGTAAACGAATTTTTGACGAAAAACTCAACAAATACCATCGAGCAACCACCTTATTCACCAGATATGGCTCCAGCTGACTTCTTTCTTTTTCCTAAACTCAAATTACCACTTCGTGGCACCCGTTTTCATTCGGTAGAAGACATAAAGAAGAATTCGCGGCGAGCACTTAACTCAATTTCGGGAAAAGCGTTTAAAAAATGTTTTGATGATTGGATTATTCGTTGGCGTATGTGTATCCTTTCTGAATGAGCATGCTTTGAAGGTGATAAAATAAATTTGGATGAATTACTAACATTTCGTGTATTATTGATCTTGTCCCGGTACTTTCTTGACAGAGTAGTATATTTACGACACATCTTAAGACTGCAAAAAATGCAAAATTGCTCAAATAACGTAGGTAGACCCAACAAACAATTTGGTCAACGAAACATTTATATAACTATTGAGTTATAAAAATTATATTACAGTAATTTTTGTTACTGTTCGTCAAGTACTGGTGCACTATGCGTCTGATTTTGTTACATAAATTTCATCTGATACAATAATGTCATACAGACGTTCTTTCAACTATTTTATTAAACAGTTATATAGTGGTGTTCACGGCGATGTCTATATAACTAGCTCATGTCTCTTTTTAGTCGTATAAGAGTTATTGTCGTATAAAAGTCACATTTGTGTCAATTTTGTTATGTAATTACCTTCTAAATAACTATTAAACGTACAGTGGTTGTGTAAACGTCGTAAAGAAATCATTATATAAAATCGAATAAATGTTACGAATGCAACCTATATACGTTCTTAGGGAACACACATATAGTAATACAACCGCTATTTGATGAATAATTATATAAACGTTTTGAAATAAACTTGTATATAACTTGCACCATTTTATAATAACTGTATTGTCATTTCACATTTTTTATTATTCGTAAAATGGATCCGAACAAGTAGAAGAAGACTAAAAGAAGTCTTCTAAAGGCTTCTTCTTAGAAAGAAGCCTTTAGAAGGAAGCATAAATACTTATCATGCGCTTCAAGCACCTGCTTTTATTGATACACAGTAATAAAGCACGCAGTGTAGCTGATATTAACGTAAAAAAGAATGGTTCCGTAACGGGTTTCAAACATGCAAATGCTACGCAGTATTCTCCAGTAATACATATAGCTATTCTGCAATTTCATAATTGGAAATAGGTATTGTTTTGCTTCATGATGCATTGCATTATTTTTCAATTATTTTCTGGCACAGAATATTCAGATATTTTCAAATTGGACTCGTTCTTTTGCGGCCGATACAATATTCCATGTTTTTTCCATTGCGCTGGTATAGTCGTTAATAGATGTTTACTAACTTCTGCAGTCTCAGTAATCTCAAAGGGCATTTTGCTAAAAAAACGAGCAATTAGGTTATTATGGAACTAAATTTAACAGTTACAATACGTAGATATATAATTATCATAAAATTCAAATTCATGTAGTACCTAATATTGTTATAGCATACTATTTTGGTTGTAACTTTGGGTTTCTACAAAATTTGATTGAAAACTGAGAGCTGCGCAATAGTTGAGAGAACAAGCTGACTGACCAAATGTGGGCGAGCGAGAGGCTGCGATACAAATATATATAATACTATGCATTTAGTCAGTAGGGGAATTCCCGCTATCGACATCGCCCCGAAGACTTGAATGGACGCAAGCGAGTGGCGGCGACAGCGACGTGGGCGGACAGCGAGACACGAGCGTCGTGTTCCTGTCGAGTGTATGGGCATTACACCGCTCGACTGGAGCTCCTTTACTGTTGGCGCTCCCCCACCCACTTGCGTCCAATCTGAATCAGAGTTTAATATTTACTAACAATTTAAATTTTCTCTGCACAACATAGAAAGTAAAAACATAAATGCAAATTTGAGATATAAATAAAATAATTTATTTTTATTTAGCAAATAAGTAATTTAATAATAATTTAACAATCACACCACAAATTAAGTACTAGGCTTAATTTGTGGCGTGATGAGGCGAGCCCATATTGTTGTTTGTCACTTCTGTGGTATAAAAAAAGCGGCATACATGAACAGAATATCGAATGATCCATACATTCAATATTCCGTATATCTCCGTAACACATTTATCTATTTATATAAGTATTGTAATTAAAATGTAAATTAAAAATATTGTGTAAAGTAAATATGTAAAGTAAATTAAAAATATTATGTGAAATTTTAACGATTATACAACAGTAATTATTTTATATCACATATATGCGACGATAACATAACCACCATATGTTCTACAAATATAACATTGTGCACCACTACTAGACATGAAGCCGAATACACATTGCAGCGGCTATTATTACACGACGAGTAGTCAAACAGGCAACGTTTATACAATCACTAAGCGACCAAATAAGTCTTTATATGACTGTTACACAAGACTCTTACGACGTTAAGTTATATTAAATGGGCCCTTATGCCGTCGAGTAAACGTCCTTACAGCACACACGATTATATTATATAACATAAAGTTGTCATTATAACGTCCTCTCGACCACATAATTGTTTTACCTTACCTTAGTTAGTGCCATATCCTGTATTATCTGGAGATTGTAATTCACCACGGAGATATTTGTGATTGTTGTTACAATGTGGGAGCAGTTTTTGTTTTTAGGTCCTTTGCAAGAATCATGACTGATTACTTGTACGTGGAACGGACCCTAAACTCATAAGAAAGACAGAAAATATTAAATCTGTACAATCCGCGCAGTTAATGAATGGATTAAAAATGGCGGCTGACTTATCGCTGTCTATACTCGCACCTGCGCGTACTGTTAACAGAAAAAAATATTCATATGACACTAGCCGCTAGCGATTAGCCGATATCGTGATGTCCGGGATCGAAGAATTAGCAGAATCGGACGATCCTGGAAAAGGTCCAAGCACACTATAACCTGTCCTATCCTGTATACAGCCATTCCTAAAGTGGGCGATAACGCCCCCTTGTGGGCGCTGCAGGCCTAAAGGGGGGCGGTAAGAGACCCAGAAATAAAATGGGGGCGTTGTGTAGAGGCCTGGGGGGTGATTTGTAATTTCATTTAGCTAGGAGGCATCTTAGACAACGACTGCATGAGCTCTCGACTCAGTAGACAAAATAAGTTTGGGAACCCCTGCTGTATATCATGTCCAGAATGAATAAATGATTTTTGTATTATTTATTGATTTTTATTTATTTGTTTCGAGGAAGATTTACAGAAAAATAACATCAATAGATAGAGACTGGCCCGTTGGTGCAGTGACATACGCATCTGCTTTCCAAACTAGGGTCCCGGGTTCGACTCCCGCTCAGATCAATTTAGGAAACCAACTTTTCTAAATTAGTTTGAAGTCTGGGTGTTACTGGGAACTCCCCCAGAGTTCGTTGTGTGGTACCCATAGTATAAGCTTACTGCTTAGTTTGGGGTCACATTATATTATATTATTATACTTAGAAGGGGTATAATGTCGTTAACAAATAACCTTAAACGAGCATGAACTCTTTATAAAGCATCTTTATTCAATAAAATTTTGAACTTTTTTGTTGACGGTACAGTCAGCCGCCATTTTCAATCCCATTCTTTAACTGCGCGGGTTGTATATTATCTATAGAATTTAAAACTCTTATATATAATATCCCCGTGGCATGTGCGTATATAATACGCCTACATACATCCGTATCGGGAAAAGCTCTTAAGAGATTTTCAAAAAGCAAGATGTAGCGACTGAATTCTATAGATCAAGATCATCGATTTAGAATTCCCATTAAGCGACCGTCGAACAGTGGTCGAACGTGGAGTTCCCAAAAGGCGACGTAGTATTGATCATCAATGCAATCGTTAGTCGCTGACGCTAAAATCTGTGCAAATAATGTACGGCGGCCAAAAAAACAGGCACAGGCTAAGCTTTACAATAACTACTGTTTCCCATTTTCGACATTTGACAACAGATATTGTTAACTAACTCTTGGGAGCCAAAACTATGTTTTAATAGATGGTGTTTTCGGTATTAATTTAACCACTCAATAACACTATATCACTAAGTATAGTATTATACTTACTATATCATTAAGTATAATATAAACACGTAAACAGTAGGTGTGCTTTGTGAAGTGCTTCCCAGGCACATGGCTGTATTAATTTTTGTTGTCAGCAATTTATTGCAGGCCATACTAGTATCACTGCGACCTACTTTTGAACGACCGCAACTGTTTGTTGTCAGTGGTCAGGTAATAATCAAAATTATTCATTAGTATTCACATTCACTAATGATTTGTGATGAAAACACATTAACCTACCTATTTACCATAAGTGGAAAAATATTCTGTATAGCAGCTACACTATGTTTTTTCAGAAAAATAAATTTTTACTCACGTATTCTTTCTCTATTGGTGACAAGGAGTAGCACACAAAAATTGCTGAATAAAGAAAAACATGTAACTTCCACTTCCACATAATCGTGAGCAGGTACCAAAATAACACACTGTTATGATTGGACGATATCAGTTGTACTATATCGAGCTCAATTGTTATAAAAGTAAGCGTGTTCAGCGAACTTAAAAATTACCTACATTTAAAATTAATATTATAGTACATGAGTCATAGACAAACTAGCCTACGAGACTGGATACAGTAAGGCACCGTTTTCTGCCATCGATCTTATAAGTTCAAACACAAACGTGCGCTCGTTTAGTATTAACCAGGAAGCAGATACGTGACCTGTGTCAAAGCGGTATCAAAAAATATAGAATAAAATACGTAAACAATGCCAAATTGCGCTGTAAAGTGGTATGGTAGTGACATTCGTAAAAATAGTTGCATTATCACGTTTCATCTGTACGTACAAAATAAATTGTAGAGAAAACAGCAGAGTTCTAGTGATACTGGTTGCTGCTAGCTTCCAGTCATCGTTTGTCCTTGTCTAGCACGCTATTATTACATGAAAGCATTAACACAGATATTCTTAATACAGATTTTTCCAACATAAATAATGAAAGAGATGTCAATCTAGCTGCGAACCAATTTGTCTCTGCTATTATGACGATTATGAATAAACATACATGTGTCGTGACGGTACCGAGAAAGAAACGTACAATTAAGCCGTGGGTCACCCCGGGACTATTGCGCTGCATTCGCAACCGTGATAGGATGCATAGTCAACTCAAAAAGAATCCTACTGATATCATTTTGAAAATAACTTATACTCGTTATCGTAATTTCTGCACTACTTTGCTTCGAAGGATGAAATTAGATTATCAGGTAAAGGAACTTAGTATAGCTAAAAATAATCCTAAATCACTCTGGAACACAATAAACAGCATCACGAATATTAAAAAGAGAGATAATTCAAATATAAAACTTCTTAGTCTCATCTAGCCCAGTACAATCAGTCAACTACATAAATCAATTCTTTGTAAACTCAGGGAAAAACTTAGCATCTAAAATCAATTCTCGACCCTCTTGTTCGGCCTCTGTAATTTTAGAAAATTCTCCGGCCAATTCGATGGTTCTCTCAGAGGTCAATCAGACATACGTTGAACGCATTATTTGGGGGCTTCGAGATGACTGTGCCGTTGGCTGGGACGGTATATCAGCTAAAGTTATTAAATCAGCCATTTGCGTATTGGCACCTCCTATAACACGTATATGCAATTTGTCTATTTCTAGTGGTATTTTTCCCAACGTGTTCAAGAGGGCTCTCGTCCATCCTATTTATAAAGGAGGTAATGAAAACAATGTCACACAATATAGACCCATATCAGTACTTACTACTCTTTCTAAAATTTTGGAACGTATTCTAAATAATAAACTTGAACATTTTCTAGATAAGTATAAATTAATAGCAGACAATCAATACGGTTTCAGATCCGGTAAATCCACTGAAGACGCTGTTATGGATTTCACTACCTCTGCTATACGCAAAATTGATAAAAAACGTAAATGTCTTGCCATATTCCTTGATATATCTAAAGCTTTCGACACTGTTTCTATGCCATTGTTACTGGACAAAATGGAGAAGATTGGTGTTCGGGGTTGTGATGTGTTCGGAGATTATTTGAAATGTAGAACTCAATCCGTCAAGATAAGCTCTTATGTTAGTGAAGAAGAAGTATTAAATTATGGTGTTCCGCAAGGCAGCATACTAGGACCCACCCTTTTCCAAATTTATGTCAATGAGCTATGTCAACTAAAACTACCAAACACTGAGATTTATATGTATGCCGACGATATGGCACTTCTTGTATGCGGCTCCACTTGGGAAGAAACTAAATCTAACGCCGAGAGAAGCATGCGTATTGTTATGCAATGGCTTTCCTCCAATTTGCTTACTTTGAATATGTCTAAAACTCATTATATTGCCTTTTCACTTAATAAGAACCATCGTCCCAGTCCTCACTCATATAGTATTACTGCACATACGTGTCCTTTTGGATCATCAGGGTGTAGTTGTCACCATATTGCTAGAGCCTCAAATGTTAAATATCTGGGAGTATACATAGAGGAAAACTTAAACTGGAATATTCATCTAAAGGAACTAACAGCAAAAGTTCGTAAACTTATATATGTTTTTAATACTTTGCGTGGATTGACTGATGTTTTATTGATGAGGACGATTTATAAAGCGTTATGTCAATCTCTTATATCATATTGTATTCCAATTTGGGGTGGAGCTAACAAAACATCCTTGTTGAGATTGGAAAGGGCTCAAAGGGCAATTCTAAAAGTGATGCTAAATAAACCATTTAGGTATCCTTCTGCACAGCTTTACTCAGAGTGTAAAGTCTTGACTGTGAGGCAACTCTTTATCCTGCGGACTACTCTCCGCAAACATTGCAGTGTACCAATACACTTATTCAAATCTTTTTCTGGACGTAGAATAATGCGTGTATTCCAACCTGAGAGATATAAAACATCTTTGTGTGGACATAGTTACATTGTTCTTAGTAGTCGCATATATAATAAAATCAATAAACTTACTAATATTTATAATAAAAATAAATTTGTTTGCAAAAAAATAGTAGAGAAGTATTTAGTAAATCTAAATTATGAAGCAACTGAAAGTTTAATAACTGCTGTAACTTAACAGTTATGAGTTTTGCCCGCACTATATACATAGATGACATCTATCTTTACATCAGTACATGATGGTGCATAGGCTCAAATCGCATGCATGCTCACATACATGCACAAACGCACAACTGCACGCAAACATAGAACATACACATATGCCCAAACACACGACGTCACTTACCTTTCTTTAAGCGCAACATATAAGTATATATCAATACACACATAAATAAATATATCAATAAAAAAATATAAATTATAAAATTCAAATGCTAAAATCTAAAGAAATAATGCATCTAATGTACATTAATATTAAGTTGTAAATTGTATCGTATTAGTGGATATTTATGTTGGGTACATGCTGATGGCTGAATTGTTATTGAACTATAGATTTTTCTTTTATATGAGAACATATCTCATTGTATTATAGATATAATATTATGTATTAGACATATCCTATTACCTGTTTTACAATTTAGTCTTCATTTCTGTTTGTTTAGTCTCATTTCTTGTAACAACTATGTCTTGTAACACTATATAGTATGTATTTACTATATAGTGTATACCCTCTGTAATGGTCTCCCGCGATACAGGTTCGCCTAGTGCGGGGTCCGCTGTGTCACTCACTGTGGTTTCACTTTATTATAATGAGTAAATAAATTATTATTATTATTATTATGTCCACACGTCATCACTCTTGCAAATTGGCATGTGTAAGTAGAGATGCGAAAAAACGTATTGATATGTCAATATCGTTACCTTTAATTTTGAAAATTTGTAGTGACTACGATTCTTTGAAATTATATTATACTTAGTTACATATTATCTTTTTTCTTTCCTACTATTGTTACTAGCTTAATTAGGTAATTCAAATATTTATTACATACATTTTTGAATGATTGTTTGAAAATTGAAAATTTAATTACTTAAACCAATAAAAATGTACTAACATTATAAATGCGAAAGTCTGTCTGTCTGGTACGTTTTCACAGCTCAACCGCCGGAGCGATTTTGATGAAATTTGTCATGGTAATAATTTGCCACCAGGTAACGGACATGGGTTAAATTAAAAAAAAAAAATCAACCCTTAAGAGGATGAAAAGGGGGATGAAACGTATGAGAAATGCTAAACCGCTGAACCGATTATGATAAAATTTGGTTCAGAGATTGACCTTTTTATTAAAAAAACAGACTACTTCTTTTACAAAAAATCTGTCCCTAAAAAGGCGAAAAGGGGAATGAAAATACAGGAAATGCTATACTTACTGTTGAACTGATTATAATAAAACTTGGTATATAGATGTGCGCGAAAACAAATGCGGGTTACTTTGTTTTTCAAAAAATGTGAAAGTCTGTTTGTCTGTTTCTTTAAGGATGAATATTTCTTTGTATATTTGTTTTCTATGCGTTCCTATACCATTGTTCCGATTGTGATGAAACTTCGGTGAGTTATTTTGCGCACGCCGGGGAGGTTTTTGTATGTGTAACGTCACCATAAATCCAATTTGACAGATGTTCCATAACAGGAAATAATTTTGTTGTTTAACATCAACAGTATGGGTATCTAATGGAGGTCTTTACATAGTCCTTTCGCTTCCTCAAATCTCATCATTGTCCTCACACATTATAAAGCTTATAATCAGAAATATTTATTTGGTGTATCTTTGAAGTCTAAGCACAATACCAGTGAAATTTAAATAGGACCTCGGAAGTATACCCTTTCAAACAAAAAAAAAATTTAATCGGTCCACAATTGACGAGGTTATCGGTGAACAAACATGTTATAAAAAAAAACATACAGAGGAACATAGAACCTCTTCCTTTTATTGAAGTTAGTAAAAAAAAAATACATGTACAGACGAATATAGAACCTCCTCTAAAGCTTTACAGTTTCGTATTTCGTTAATTTAATTTCTTGTTACAAAGGTTTTTATCAGCAAAAATACGTACCCAAACAATTGGATTTAAATTTGTACCTATCTATTCCAAATTTTTGATTTTTTGTATTTCTATTTTAAAATAAAGAATTTTGTTTTCGTTTCATACTTAAAATATTTCTATTTTTAAAATTAATTTATGAAAATAATTGTTGTATCGATATATACAATATCTACAAGTACATCACTTTTCCGTATAGTACGTGACGCTACCCGTACCGCGCGCTTATATCCCATTCCTCTAACCTTGACAGAACAGTTTGCTTAGAAATTCGTGAACATTTCTTGTCTCGTAGGCTAGTTTGTCTGTGACATGAATTTCATACATTTTGATAATGTTCTCTACATTCGATGATAGCTCAAAAATCTGTCGAGACAAGTGTTCGCTGAAATAGAAATTAAGGTTCTATTAATAATAATCAATAAAAATATATTTTATTAAAGTTAATAAAAAAATATTTAAAATATAAATAATATAAAATTTACGTTTTAGGTTTAATTACTAAAGTTATATATTTTAGTGTAATATGCTAATAGTTTTTGATACTATTAGTATAGTTTAATTATTTAAATTATAATAAAGATAATTAAATTCCATAATTTATCCTATAAGAATAATCGTTTATATCAGGCACCTTATCCACCAAGTCGAGCATAAGGAAACAAAAAAAGCACAGCCGTACCATCCATTTCTCGAAGCCATTCTATTGACTCTTCCGCAACTTCGTTGTGGATAAAGCTAGACGCCTAAATTTTCAGTGACCAAAAGGACATATTATAACTGGCAATATTCGCAAATTACCTACTATTTATACCTTATAGTTTATAAACCACTGCCAATCGAAGTTCATTAATTTTGTTACTGGCACACTCACCGATAATCAAAATTCTAAGGTACTTCTAGCAGACACACTTCTTCAAATTTTTAGTGTTTAGCTGACCGAGTATATGCTCTAGAAATCCTGAGGATGCGTGCACCAAGATGGACACCAAGATGTGAAGGGAATAGTTATGTAGCCGATCAAAAAGTTTTAGTGATTAGATCAACTTTTGGGACAAGATGCTAAAAATATATTGTTACCTATAGATCTACATAAACTACTATATTAAACGAGCTTATTTGTATCTATATTTGATATCGCTTTCTTGAAAACGGCTCCAGCGATTTCAATGAAATTTACAACATGTAGGTTGAGGGGGGCGAGAAATCAATCTAGCTGGTTGTCAATTCTGGAAAAAATAATTTTCTCCGTCGTTCACACACTTAAAACTTCTAAACTATCCTTTTAAACTTCATTATCTTCGCAGCAGTCTATCTTTTCAATAGCGCAGTGGCTGAGTGTAGGTCTACCACGCCAAAGTGCGCGGGTTCGAATCCTGCAATGTTGTCAGACTCTTTTTTTTTATAAGACGCTGAGTAAAATCTTATTAATACATGAAGAGAAACATTGTACACAGGAGTGAGATTTGTAATAGTTTTAAAATGTTGCTAAGAAATAATGACTGACGACCTCGATAGCGCAGTGGTTAGGATTTGCATCCAATCGCAGAAGGTTCCGGGTTTCATTACCGGTTGGGTCAATTTAGAAAACGAACTTTTCTTCTCATAGCACAGGGAATGCCTTAGTTTGAGACTAGATAATTGGTATAGCTAAGGCGGATATATTTATTAAAAAAAAATTACCGACACATCGACTCAATCGACACTCGACTTGTGAGCTATGAATTTTGTGTGATTTATGAAAGTTTACGGAGTGTATGTTAAGAGAAAAGAGCCTGGACGGATTAACTGTATTGATATTGTAAATAATAATCACTTCTATTTGTATTTAAATTTATTAGCTTTTGTTTTCAATTACATATATTTTTACAGACATAATTGTAAACAATATACGAAGGATTTTTTAGACGGTTACATATATATGAATACTATCTAAAGTTAATTTTTAAACACATATATGAGATACTTTAAAAAAATAGAATGCTTCTTAATCAATCGGAATTATTTTTTGGCGTTAAAAGAATTTTTATAATATCGCACGTAAAATTGCATTTGTCATTGTAGAAAAGAGCCATAATTGTTAATTCACCGTAATAGAACTTAGTGAAGTACCTCTCGACAGTTTCTTGAAAATTTATTACGTTTGTGTAATTCCCCTGAAAAATATAACCAAAAAATGTATAAAAAAAGATGAAATAAGAGGAAAGCTGGAGCAACTGTAACTAGTGATGCGAAACTGTAACAAAAATGTCGCACACAAATCGCCGTACACTTTCACTTTATATACGAGTGGAAAATAATGTACTGCATTTTGTCGTAGATTAACTATGGCTGTAGCGAAATGTCGCGAATACATTATACAAATTGGTAAGTTTTGAAATCTATTGATTAATTAAAGAGAATGTAAAATTACTGCGTATCTGTGACTACGTAATATTGTTTATCTGTGTTGGAAAAAATATTGTCTATAGTATGGAGAAGGCGAAATGCATGCGTTGTTATCAAGAAGTTTAAAGACTATAGATTTACAGCAGAATTGAATTGTAGCCACGGTAGTGAACAGATTATAGATACGGCAGTGAATTGCTGTGAAACAGTAAATAGGTGATAGTGAAACGTTAATCATAGTCAAAGTCAGTGTTCATAGAATGGCAGTTCTTGGCGGCTGGGCAGGAAAAAGCAAGCCGACAAGCTAGTGGTATGTACATAATAAGCTATGAAAGGTACATCCAAACGCAGGTGAGTAGTTTTACAACTATATCAGTAAAAAACCTACGAGAGGTTACTATGTGCATTACGAAGTACATGGGCAAACAATCTATGTTCAGAAATATTATATAACCCTGTGTGAAAAGGGCAGGACTGTAAGCAGTTCCTGAGGGGAACCCATAATAAGGTTCCTGTTGAAACGCGCGAGACGTTAGCACTCAAGTCCTGGTTTCGTTACAATAACATGATTTTGCTCATTCACTTAACCATCTCATTAAATGACTCACGGGTCACGACGATTCGTCACCAAAGTGTAGGTTGGTGGTGGTCGTGGTGGCGACAATGGCTTTATGATTTGCGTAAATGTTAAAAGTGCATGAGAGCATTATTATACCTTTTTTATACGTGTTGTACAGGCATCACTCGGATTGCAACTAATCAAAGACTTATCATATTTTGTTTATTGGACACCATTTTCTGGGTCCGTACTTAAGGCGCTCGCATAGTATCTTCTTTTATCTTTATATCTGCTTAAACCAAGCAGATATACAATGTGTAATAGAATTAACAACAAAGTATACACCCTGAATTATTCATACCATTTATTTAAGACGTACTTATGAGACGACATAGTACCGATAGAATAGAGCATATACTGTGTATGTTGAATTGAAACGAAATGCATTTTAAGCCGACGAATTATCAATTTTAACGGCGGGGATCTAAATTTTTCTAAATAATTGCAAAACGTACGAAAATGATAATTGGTAACCTGATTTTTCATTTCATTATACAATACACGATTGGTTAACTTTTGTAACAGAAAAAAAAAATCAAATAAGCCTTTTTTAAAACAGAAATTTACATTATTCGGACTAACGGAACCGATTTATGCTTCTAAATTTTGATTTGTTTTGTGCACTGATGTATAGTTTTGTGTAGATTCATCTAAACACACTCTTGAAAATGCCAGTCGTATTTTTTAAAATTAATTCTAGTTTTTAATATAAATATATGAAAATGTTTTTCGCATTTTTCATAAGCTAGCGCGCGCACGTTTGTATGGTGTAGAAGGTCTATTTTAGATTAAATTATTGTTTATTACTGTGTCACCTTAAGGACGAGTTAATTACTCAAGTTAGGTAAAACTAACGTCACGCTGCGGTAGGAATGAGCGATATTGTTAAAATATCGATATTAAGATTGATAATGATATCCACAGCTTAACATCGATATGCCTAAATTATCGACCACAAACTATCGATATTATGTAATGTCGACAGTTTTCGATACTTTAATTTAAGTGCATACTTATAGGAGACCATATAATTATTTATTTTAAGATTATATAAAATGTTTTGTTGATTCCATTATTTGCAAAACACATTGTAAATGACGTAATAACGATATTACAATATCTTGTTATAAACATCGACTTTGCGATATATCGTTAAAAATATAATTATCACAATGTTTTGTTAACAATATTGATATTACGATATTCGACGTGCGCTACCGCTTCTAACTCTCACGGGGGGAGCCCGCCAGCGTGCAAGCCGCCGCAAGATGGTGTGATAACCCCTTATCGCTCCAATGGCCATCACCCTTTGTAGCTTTCGCAGGAGAGTGTTATTTATTTTGGTCGCCGATATTGCCCCCCAAATCAGCGCTCCGTAGAGCGCCAATGATCACATCACCCCCATGTAAAGGCGGAGACATTTCGCACTGGGGCCCCTGATATTGGGCATCAGCCATTTGAGCGCAGATGATGCCTTCATCAGCCGGGAGACCAGACGTGCAAAATGCTCGTGAAAGCTCTATTTAATATCGAGAATAAGCCACAAGTACCTCATATAGGGATTAACCTCGATATGGGCGCCACCGCCAACAATGCTGAAGCTAGCAGGTGGTGCATTCCGAGGCCTATGAAAGCAGATGGCCTCGGACTTGTTGAGCGCCACCTCCAGTTCCAGCATTCTAATGCGCGTTATCAATTGAGCAACGCAGCAAGTGCGCTGCCTCCTGAAGGGTATTGCTCCGGGTCGTAACGAGCGTGTCATCTGTGTAGCAAGTTACGGATGCGCCCCGGAGCTATTACCCCTCGCAACACTCAGTCATAACCGATGTTCCATAGAAGGGGTCTAGAGCTGATTCCTGCGAAACACCGCGTGACTGTCTCGACCGGTGCTGCTCACCATTTCGCCCAGTATACACTACATGTATTTCGTCGAGGTAGGACCCAACAAAGCGGCACAGATAGAGAGGAACATTATGGTATTTCAGTGTCTCTCTGATACAGGCCCAGGAGAGCGAATTGAATGCATTGGCGATGTCGAGTGACACCGCCATTACCGCTCCACCCCTTTACGCATTTGATCGCGTCGACCGTCGACCGGCCTTGTCGGAATCCATACTGTGCCTCTGACATGTCAGGTCCTACTCCGACTAGATGTCTGACGATTCGACCCGCTATTATTCTTTCGAGCAGTTTATTGACTTCGTCAAGCACTTCGACAGGGCGGAAGGTGGAGGGAGAATCTGCTGGCTGCCCGTCCTTTTTGATTAAGACGAGGCGCCCTGTCCTCCATTCCTCAGGGAAGTGCGCCTGTCTAACGACGAATCGTTAGACAGGCGCCGAGCAGCTGCCGAGTCCCTTCTCGAATTTCTCCAACCCCTAGAGCCAAGGTGAGGACCCTGCCCGGAAAACCTCACTAGTTATCCGAGTTGAAAACTTTTTTTTGTAATGAGACTTGAATATTTTTTTTATAATTGTGATCATTAATGATAATGCTATCTTTTAATTACTTTCAAGAAATAGTTAAAAACCCTATAGTGACTATTGGAGTGTTTAATTAATGTTATTTACCTTTAAAATAACACAATGTTGTTTAACTTTAAATATAGTTCTGAAGAAGATATTTATAAAAGGGTGGTCACATGGATGAAGGAATTGCAGCCTCGTGAGCGGTTTTTCTCTTAACAATAATTGAACTTTTCCCTGCAAAAATAAGTTATAAGTCAAGAGAAATTTAAAACAAAAAAAAATTATAATAATCGAACTTGCACGAATACCTTCGATTAAAAAAAATGTATATAAAGGTTGTCGCTTATTTTACAAGCCGACATTCGATTAGCAGTTTCTTTTCGAGTGGCTACGATTGGTTACAAGTATGGAATTTTATTTTATATCGTCACTGGAACAACTCGGTAACAACAGCTTGTTTACTCCATTTTTCTCGCATTCAATGCGACCATGAGTGGATTTCACGCTGTACAAAACTACAAGTGGTTCACGTGAGGTTGATAACAAATTGTCAACAGTTCGCTGACGATGTGGCGTCCACTTGTTAAAGGTTTTAACCGCGGAGCGGCATGTTACTGTTGTCTTGTTGACTATTTGTTGAGTTTGAATGGACACCAGCGACGAAGCGGAGCTAGTCGAGTTTCGAGGTGATCAGCGGAGTTATTCACAAACGTCGGAAACTCAACTTTCCGTATCCGACAGAAAACTTTTCGATGATTTTGTCTATACGCGATTCACAAATCTGAAATTGTATTATATTTATATTATGTATATATCATATTATACATAGTCGTAATCACAAATCCAAGCAATCGGATTGAATTTATGCTTTCCGACGATCGGTCTTTCCGTCACGGAATGTTTCCGACGTTTGTGAATAACCCCCCTGGTGGGCTAGATAAATGGCAATCGTTGCGTAAAATCGAAACGCTTGCTGGCGTCATTGCTCGTCAAAAGTGCCATTTGACTTCGTTTTATACAGCGATTTTCACACTGCTTTACTTCTTGTTTGATTTAATAAAGTTAATAACCTTTGACTATCAATTTAAAATTCATTATGCTACATCACGTGGTATTTGCCACTGTTCTATTAGCGTTTACGACAAAAGAGCCACTTTTCTAGAAAATCAGGCCTAGGCCTGATGAAATGAGCGTTGAACTCCATACCACATCCGTTGCCTAATTAGATCTCTCCTTTAGATTTTTTTTTAAATTATTCAATTGACTATGTGGGAGCAATAACAATAAAAAATGATGACGTTTAATTTGTAAATTACATATATTTAAAATCATTTAGATAATCTTTTCATAGCATTTTATATAAAATTTGACGGGCTCAGTAAGCTGTACATATCGTGTCAATATGTATATTAACTCTCTTTCAGAAATAAATGGATTCGTTGAAAGAATAAAACAGTCACAATTAAATAAAACAGTCGTGATTGAGAAAATCTACATAACATTAATATGTACACTTCCTTCTTTCTTGCAGTGTTCTGTGTTGCTTATTAATTTATTAAGCTGTGGAAATATTTACATCATTTTAAACGACACGTGGCGAAAATACCGCGTGCGATTTGACACATCAGCGGACTATGGTTTCTTAAAAGAACATAACGCTGCGCTCCCTGACTCAGTCAATGTGCTGACATTCTAGTTCGCATTTGGCCTCTGAATATACAGTGAAAACCATTCTGTTGATATTACCATATTACGATATAAATATATAAGTACCTTATTTACTTCCATATCCTGTGTTACCTGGAGATTGTTAATCACCACAGAGTCATTTATGATTGTTGATTGCGAGCGGGTACAATTTTTCTTTTTAGGTCCTTTACAGAAATCATGACTGATTACTTGCACATGGAACGGACCCTGAACTCATTGTGAAGACAGAAAATATTAAACGTGAGTATGTAGACTTTCGTTCTCTCATATTACAAATAAATGACTAGAACGAATGAACGACGGGATCATCAAATAAGTAATGACACCTATGTATGTATCTATATTGTATATGTTACAGATTTATGATTAATGGTGAAATCCGAGTTTCGATAAAAAACCTAATAGATCAAAGTTTGAGTTTTGACAAAGTGGAGATTGGATTTTATTGCGACTCTTAGGAATACAAGAGTTTTGATCAAAATCTTAGACAAGGTTAGTAATAAGTAGGTTCTTATGTTATTATTTTATATTATTTTAGGGCACCGAGGGCACTAAACTGTATAATTGAGTTTAGACCATTAGGCGGGAATCAGTTAAAACGTTTTACTAACGAAGCAACCGATTTTGCAAACATCGCTCCCTCTGTTGACGATCCGAATATTAGATATGTTTTTTTGCAAAATTCAACCGACATATTTAATAAAAACTCTCCAAAGAAGAAAAAAATAATTACTGACCATAAATTACATTTCTCTGATTGGGCGACAAAAGGCATTAGAAAAAGTAGGGACAAACTTCATAAGTGGTATGACGAAAAATCGTACACATCAAATAAAAACTTTCATAACTATGCCGCAATTATTCACAAGTATGTAAAAAGGTATCAAAGCATGCGAAATCAATTCATATCGCCAATAAAATTAGTAAGCCAAATAACACAGTAAAGGCGATATGGAACACTATTAACACAGAAGTAGGCAAACAAAATAAGAAAAATGAAGACCTCTCAATATACATTAATAATAAAATCGTTACTAATAAAAATGGTAATGTTTTTGTTAATTTTTTTTCAAATGTACCAGTACAAATTACTAGTGATCTAGCATCCTCTCCACATGCAGCGCAGGCACTCCTAAGCAAAAATATAGCAAAATGGTTCCCTAGTTTGGAGAAAACTTTCAAACAATTTAAAAAAAGAAAAGCGAAGATTTGTGAGGATTATCAGTTCATGTACTGGCTAATATAATGCCAATAGTAACACCGATTTTAATAAATATATTTAATAACTGTGTTGATCAAGATATTTCCCAATTTGATGAAGCATAGTAAAATTATACTAATATTTAAATCGGGTTCTAAGTCAGATCCTACAAACTACCGCCCCGTGTCACTATTGCCAGCGTTGAGTAAAATATTCGAAAAAATAATGTTCAATCAAATGCTGGCACATTTTAACGTTTGCAGGATATTTCATGGTCATCAGTACGGTTTCACGAGACGAGTACGGTCAACAACACATGCGGGAGCAAGCTTAATCAAAACTGTACTGGAGGCCTTGGGAGGGATCGCAGGATGCAATTCATGTGTTTTGTGATCTTTCTAAAGCTTTTGATTGTGTTTGTCACAAAACTTTAATTTACAATCTGAAATACTATGGAATATTTGATAAAGCTCTTGACCTCGATTCATATCTGGCTGACCGAGAATAAAAAGTGAGTGTAAATGGGATTACATCTGGCGGTTCTAAATTAAAGATGGGCGTCCCCCAAGGGAGGGAGCAATTTTGGGATCGTTCCTATTTTTGGTTTACATTACATCTTCATCTTCCATTTATGGTTATTCAAAATCAAAGTCAAGGTCAAATCAATTTATTCAAGTAAACCCAATTACAAGGTATTTTTGAACGTCAAATCTACTTTAGTTCGGTTCAAATAGAAAACCTGGACACAGAAGAACCAACAAGAAACTCAGTCAGGTATCATTTTTTCAACTTCCTTTTACAAAAGGTTTATTAAAATACAATATTTTTATTAAGCCAGTAAATGCATGTGCAGAGAAGATCATTTCCAGACTATTGTTTTATCTTCAATGAAATCGTTTATTTTTTAGTATGATTGTCTAATCAATGTACGTTTTATAACCAATCTAAATTTATTCTCTATGAATTGAGTAATTTCCAGAGGAACCTTGTAATAAAAACGAATGCAGTTACCCAAAAATGAAACACTTAACTTATACAATTTAAATTTTGGAACAACCAATTTATACCGACTTCGGGTTTCATTAATATCGCCTTTCTTTTTAAACAGATCTATATTTTTCCTCGTATACATAATAATTTCGAAGATGTATAAGGAGGGCAAGGTGAGGACATCAATGTCTTTAAAACGATCTTTAAGTGATTCTCGTGCATTCATACTGTAGATGGCACGTATTGCTCTTTTTTGTAAAATAAAAATGGAGGTAATATGCGCCGCTGATCCCCACAGCAGAAGGCCGTAGGACATTAGACTGAAAATATGCAAAGACACCAGCCTTGCCGTATCCACATCCGTCATTTGCCTAATGCATCTAATTGCATATACTGCGGAACCGAGCTTACCGACCAATGCCCCGATATAGTCCGCCCACTGTAACTTATTATCCACTGTTAAACCAAGGAAACTGGCTGACTTAATTAATTCTAATTGTTTCCCACCCAGTTCTATTTTACCATGGATTCTGGGTACATTAGAAAGGGTAAATTTAATACATTTGGTTTTTTGTGCATTCAATAGTAAATTATTGGCACTGAACCATTTCGAGACATCTGTTAGGCTCCTGTTTAAAGACCTATGTGAAATAATATTATTTGCTGATGATACAGCATTATTGTTTAAAGTAAACAGAGGAGACATAGACATTAGCGGACAGAATAGGACCTTGGCGGATGTCTCGAGATGGTTCGCTGCTAATAATTTACTATTGAATGCTCAAAAAACCAATTATGTCAAGTTTTTCCTATCCACTGTACCCAGAATCCCTAATAGACTAGAACTGGATGGGAAACAATTAGAATTAGCGAAATTAGCTCATTTTCTTTGTTTAACAGTAGACAGTAAGTTACAGTGGGCGGACCATATTGGGACTTTGGGTAATAAGCTCATTTTGGCAATAATGCTATTAGAGCCATTAGACAGTTGACAGATGTGGCTACGGCTAGGCTGGTGTATTTCACATATTTCCATACCCTTATGTCTTATGGTCTGCTACTGTAACAATCAGCGGCGCATATGAAATCTATCTTTATTTTACAAAAGAGGGCAATACGTGCCATCTACAGTATGAATGCACGAGAATCACTTAAATATCGTTTTAAAGACATTGATGTCCTCACCTTGCCCTCCTTATACATCTTTGAAAACATATTATACAATAGAGAAAATATAGATCTATTTCAAAAGGAAGGCGTTATTAATAGTGTGGAAACTCGTGGTCGTGATCAGTTAGTTATTCCTAAATTTAAATTACAAAAGTCAAGTGGTTCATTTTTGGTTAACAGTGTTCGTTTTTATAATAACATTACTCAATTAACTTACTCAATTAACGGAAATTACTCAATTAACGGAAAAAAGATTTAAACTTGTTATTGAACGCACACGATTGGAAAAGCATACTAAAAAATTAGCGATTTTATTGAAGACACAACAATAGTCTGGAAATAATCCTCTCTGCACATGCATTTACTGGCTTTGTAGATATTGTTTTTTAAATAACTAATGTAGAATGATGTTCAAAAAATGATACCTGACTGAGTTTCTTGTCGGTTCTTCTCAGTGTCCAGGTTTTCTTTTCGAATTGAACTAAAGTGGATTTGACATTCTAAAATACATTGCATTTGAGTTTACTTGAATAAATTTATTTGACTTTGACTTCGACTTTATTAACCTAGTGTTGGTTTTTTATCACGTGATTAGTATTTGCTTATTTCGTAACCGCTTTGAATCTCGTTTAAAATTCGCGTTACACTAATTGATACCAGTTTTAATCGTTATTAACCAGCTTCAATCGATTTATAAATAGTTCGTACCGGTAATTACGAATATAACATGTATTAATGGATTAACAAGAGCTAAGAATGGTTTTTTACATCAATTAGTCGGTATTGTAAACGGTTTTGAGCTCCGAAATTAATTTTCCAAAGATTATGATTAAACAGAGTCTATTTTATCGAAACCAGGGCTTTAATCGAACCTCTACTCCTACCTGACTGAGTTTCTTGTCAGTTCTTCTCAGTATTCAGGTTTTCTTTTCGAACCAAACTAAAGTAGATGTGACGTTCAAAAACACCTTGTAAACTTTAATAAATTCATTTGACTTTGACTTTAGGTTTTTGATCAAAATCCGGATTTCATCCTAACCCGCGACATACATACTACATACATAATTACGTAGCTTCACGTCATTCCCTATTTCCGAGTGGACAGGGGTCAGATGCAACACCCATCCATACAAATATTGTAGTCGCTAATGCTAATAGTAGACTGATATTGTATCCAGATCCAAAAGGGAGCAACAATTTATGAAATTAAGGCGTATAAATAGTAGCTACGGCCCGTTCCTCGTTAGCTATCATTATACCCATTAATACTCAGAGTCTTATAGATATGTTGGGTACTTTGGCTTTGGCTAGTGATTCTTGGTTAAAAAAAAAATTATAATTATATTTAAATGGAATCGGAACGTCTAGTGATTTCTGTGTATTCTATAAAAAAAATCATTCATTTACTTACATATTCTTTCTCCTTTGATGACAAAGAGTAGCAGACAGCAATTATTAGAGAAAGAAAAGTGTACAACTTCCACATCTTTATGAATTCATGAGAAAGTACCGTGCGGATTGTATTTAGTCTAATGATATCAGTTGCTCTTGTATTACATCGAGACCAATTATTCATAACACGTATGAAGGTGAACGTGTTTAGCGAACTTGAAAATTGCGTACACGTAAAATTCATTTATATGTAATTTATTATTTTGCTTACGCTTGTCACTATTTTTACAACGAAATAAATTATTAAACACGATTCAATACGTTTTAGTGTTCCATATGAAAACTGGAAAATCGAAGTTAGGTGTTTATGCGTTTGTCTGTTACAAGTTCATAGAGCCTAACAGTGGAGTTAGACCGACGCGGAAATTATTAGAAGCGAATGTAATCTCTATTTGCCGCTGATTGCCGTCACCCTAATACGAGCGCCCTAGGCCGTCGCTTATTTTGCCTATATGAACGAGCCGGCCCTGAGAACAAGTTTACTATTCTTTGAGGTTATTTGCGAACAGTTTTATATGTGAAATAAATTATTGTCTGTTGTTTTCAGTTATTCAAATGTTAGCTATTGTCAATATTCGCGATTAATCGTTTTAATTATAATCGTTAACAAATGGCAAGACTGTTATTTGAAGGTGTTGTTTACTTTAATAATAACATGGTATTTTCGAATGTCAAAAAATAAGTCAGTCGAGAACAGGGGGTGTCAACTTTGTATGGAGCTATTGCAGACTTTATATGGAAACAAAATGAAAGTGACAAGAGATGTGGAAAGAAAGAAGATAGAAAATACCAGGGATATCATTACAAAATATAATTTATTGATATTATTTATCAATGTACTGATATCGATTATTGATACTGAAATTTCATTTATTTCGCTAATTTATTGTAATCATTTGAGTACTACCTATAAAAATGACAATAATCAAATATTTTACTTCATTAAACAAAGATACCTATTTATAAATAATTTGAACAAAAATAACACATTTTGTTATCGATATTAATAATCGAATAAACTGCTAATTGAATTTAATAATATAGCAACACTGTTTGACGAAATGTCAAAGACTTTACAAATCGAAAAATTTTCCTCATAACCGTCGATTATTTTTTCTATTTGTTTTTAGCTTTTCTGTGTTTCGCACGAGCTATTCTCCCCGTGAACACTTGAGGAAACTCGCATCGGTGTGGTTGAGAATTGTGGATCAAGATAGTGACTTTTGAAAGGATTGTTGTTATTATATCCACATTTAATTGTAATCAGAACTCATGATTTAAAATTATAAAATTGTCACTAATTCTGTTTGTTTTATTAACTTTCCAAGTTCCATTACCTTTTATCCGCTGTAAGCGAATAAGCGAAATAAATAAGCGAAAACTTTATAGTTGAAACATTAACTTTATCAAGTAAAATTTTTGCTTTTATTTAGTTCAGTCATCTAAGAAAATACGCACAGAGTATAATTTATATCGCCACCATTTTAGTTTATGGAAGCATTACCAGATGGCGCAGTCTACACTTTTTTTGTATGGAGTTGTAATTCTTCTCCTTGGAGTATATGTGTTCTGTGGTCGAGAATTATACGAGCTAGCGAAAGCACGACTTTTATTTATTATACGAGTCTTACTGATATAAACTCCTCCAAAACTAGTAATTGCTACGTCTTTTCTTCTTCGAGTTTCAACTTCGTGTCACAAGACATAAGGGACATAACAGAAGAAATATTTTACGAAACTAGATCACCAGAACAAAACATAGTTGATTAACTTAGTTGCCCCTACTGAACTGAAACTTGACATAGAAAATAAATAAGTAACGTAAAACTAAACATGAGACTAAAAAATTAAATAACGTATTTTGGGTTTTGACTCATTTTGATTTTTTAATTTAATGTTAATCGAATTGAACCTCTAATTTTTCCATTAGCTACGGAATTCTACAGTGTACGAAATGCTGATAACCGATTTGCGGCATTTCCGACCATTTACATTTTATCGCTCTTAAAATCTGGAGTGTTCAACTAGGCAATTATATTATTTAATGCTAGGTAAATAATTTCGATTGTTTGCTTTTCTCCAAAACGGTTGAATCGATTTTAATTGTAATTATTTATAATATTTTAAATACCTATTTTTTTTATTATTGAATGAGTTTTAACAGTGAATACAAATAAACAAGGGCGTCGCCAGCTTATGACTAAGGGGGGGGCAATGGGGCAATATTATGGAGGATAAAAAATATGAACGCCGAGAGCATGAAGCGTTACACTTTGGAAGTTTTTTGCCTCGATGACGATTGTAATAAGAACGGTTCTAATATAAAAGCCCTAGACAGCACAATAACTAAATCAAACTTTTAAACACAGTAATAATTATTTATTATAACAAAAATTATATTTAATTAAAACATAACCTGCGGGGATTTTTTGCAAAACTTTCAACCACTTTATCATTAAAATTATTTAGGTTTTTATTTATTATAAGCTCTGTGTACACTCATCATGGCTAGACCATTAAGGCGATCTTCTGCCATGGTGCTTCTTAGCCATGTTTTTAGTCTTCTGAGGCTGCTAAAGGATCGCTCTACTGTACAGGTCGTGCATGGTAAAACGATCAAAGTTTTCAATGCTTTTTCCGTTTCGGGAAAGAAGGATTTTGTTTCTTTTAGGACATCAACAACTGTTAGATTTGTTAGATTAAGCCTATCGTGCCACAATTGCTGCCAAAGTTCGATTTCATTTTTTATGTTCGGTAAATCATAAAACTGGGTAATAGATTCATAAGTTTGTTTCGGATTTTCAGTTGTCATCTTTTGCATCTGCGCCGGGTGTAACTTAGATAATGCGAATGATGGCGTGTTTTCTTCAGCAAAACGTACTTCAAGGGAGGTGATAATTGAATCCAAGTATGGTATTACTAAAGACCTCTTCCAGTATTCTGAAGGGCTTTCTGCTGGATGATTGCTTCTTTGACGTTGTTTCCCCGTAATACGCGGCATTGATGTAATGTCCTCCTCCAGTCCGACTTTCTGCGCAACAGCAGTAGCTTCCTTTATAATTTCGTCTGTCACTTTTTCCGGATTTTCACGGTGCTTTTTAAGCAAAAGTAAAATCCTTTTAACGTGTTCCGAGGCTTTGACCACGTCCAAAGCTACAGATTGGAGTACGTTGACAACGGGTTCCATCAAAGCCGAGTATTTGGCTACCAACATAATCCCGAAAATGAAAGAAATTCTGGCAGTAGCCGCATGCAGTTGGAAGGCACTTTTCAGAGTTGCACTATTTCCTTCCTGAGATAATGTTTGTAAGGCTTCCAAAATTACTGGAAGATTTTCTTTAAAAACTCTGATGGTTTTGTGTTTCTCACTCCATCTTGTCTCGCAGTCTGGAAATATTAGGTATCAACTTCCTCCTCAAAACTGATTCCCAAAACAAGTTTATAGTATCTTTGGTGGTTCCCATGGCATTTCTAATTTCAGGAAGTGAATTTAGATCATTGATAACTAGATTCAGTTTGTGGGACGAGCAATGAAAGTAGAGGGCTTTGGTGTACTTTTTGCGTAAGATCGCTTGTACCCCTCCGTCTTTTCCTGACATCGTTGAACAACCTTCAAAACCAAAACCAACGCATTTATTTATATTCAGATCTTCTCATGTCAAAAACTCATCTATGCTATGTGCAATCGATTTCGCATCCAAATCTTTTAGCTCAATGAATCCGACAAACATTTCTTGGACTTCCTGTGTTTGTTCATCAAAATATCGCATCCCAATCAATAGTTGTAATAATTAAATTTTCTCTTTAAATGTTTTGTCAAAGTTATAGGTCGCGGAAGGGGACCAACAGTTTTCAATCAATTCCTTCTTCTTTTCGGTTGATAACATGTGGGCCCGTCCAACATATCGCCCGAAATCATTTTCATTGCAGTCATCCATCAATTAATCAGGATTCGGCGCCAGATATCTAGAGGAACTTGATCTAGGTAGGTCTTGGTCTAGGTCTAGGTTCCTGCGGCTGAATATAACCTGTTGTGGTTGTGGTGACCGATGAAGACACATGCGATATTGTCGTTACTTTGTCCTGATCATCGCTGTCGCTACTTGATCCATCAGTTTTTTTCGTTTCAAACTTCCTGCAAAACAAAACGCTTTGATAAAACTTTATGTAATTAATAAAATTTTTACGGGAGAGCAGTTTTGTTCAATTACTTATAAATATTAAAATAAATACTCAGTTGTATTTTTTAGCTTTATTTATATCAAGGATCTGTTTTAATTTGTATTTAATTAAACTACAAATATAATTTATGTTTTGTTTTCATAATTAATTACTGAAAACGAAACCACTGTTTATTTAACGTTAAATTCATAGAGATTGAATCAATAAAGTCGTTTTTAATAAAATAATAGTTTTTCTTAACATTTCCCTTCCACATAATCGATCCTTTCTTTCCACATCAAAAATATGCCAGATAAAATTAAAAATGATATTCTTAACGATTATTATACGTCTCTAGCTGGTATATCCGTTATCAAAGCTATTAGCTAAGAGAAATAAAATAAAAATACTAGCTCCAAGTCCAAGATTAAAGCAGTACGTAACTTACCAAAAAACTTTCTGATGTCCATTTTGATAAGATGATGAATGGAGACAAACTCAGAAACTTCACAACTCAACATTGAGATCTTATTATTTAATAAATATAAATTAATATTGACTAACACAGGCAAGCCTTATATTCGCTTTCCAATTCGCTTGTTTAGCTTGTTTCGTTGATCGCTTCCAATTAAAAAGTGACTCGCTCGCAGCGGCTCACGTCTTTATATACCCAAACGAACATCATACTAGAATGTACGGTAACATTCTACCTGCCCCCTTATTCACAACGCTTCGAAAACTTTCCGTGGCGGAAAGGGCCGATCGTCGGAAAGCATAAATTCAAATGCTATTCACAAACTCTATCGGAATCTCATCGGAAAGGACTTTACGAATCCGAAAGAAAATGCATTTATGAAGCATGTTACAAAATGGTAGAAATCGTTTTCGTTTTGGTAGAAAATATTAGTGTGGTTTAAACGTATCACATTTTGACAATCACAATGTATTTGGTAAAATAGCATTTTAAACAGACAAATAAACAACTTAGACAAAGAAATTACTTAGTCTTTTTTAAGATTAAAACATTTTTGTAAATTATTTTATTTACATTCGAAGAACTAAACGGGTTTTGTAAATACGAATTATACTGTCTGTGCTTATCGTCTGTGCGTGCAACAAGTTCAAATAAATTATACTAGATGTCGCTTAGTAAAAATTAATAATAACTACAATAGAAAGTACAATAGCGTTTTTATTTTTGATCCTTGTTGTTTCTAAAAATACCTCAAACACCACAAACAATGTTTAGCTATTGATTGCGCAACTAATAAAATATGTTATAAAAATATAAGGCAAATTAATCCTTAGCCATGTATTTAAAAAGGGCACGAATTTGTCTAGAAGTGTAGATTACATACGCGCACGCAATTTTTCTAGATTTTTGACAACAAAAGTAGTCGATTATATACATATTACATTAATTTACTCTTCTCGGAAACGTTTTCGACACTAAAAAGTCGTCGGAAGCATCCGAAGGTTTCGTCCCGAAATGAACTGTCAAATCATGTCGTTTCGGATTTGTGAATTGCGTTTAGACAAAATCATCGAAAAGTTTCCTGTCGGATACGGAAAGTCGAGTTTCCGACGTTTGTGAATAACCCCGCTGGTCTAGTAACTGCTATTAAATTCCAGAGAGTTCATTGAACAAGCGCCATCTAGCATCAAGTAGCAATACTAGGTTTTACAAGGAATGTAGTCGATTTATTCAACTGTAGGTGTTTCTTATGAACACTTACAGATGGCATTGTCCACAAAACCAATTAAAATTATATGTTCGTAACAAGAAATTCTACTTTATTTAGGTATGCCGCATACAAATTATACAAAACTAACGTAAATGCTGGTGAACGGCTGTCGTAGAAAGAAATGCAATGCACACACACACCATACCTACCTACATATTTTTACAATGTTTAATGGCCTTGCGTTTTGGCAAATCTGATATAGTCGTGATGAAAATGGCGGCGATTTTAAAAACGGATGTCAAAATTTTAATGTTATTCTGAATATTTCAATACTTTCTACAATATACATTAAATCTTGTGAATTTATTTACGTTTTGACATGCGAAGCGGAATTTATTAATAGGTAAGGAAGTCAATTGCTCGCACTTTGGTCGCTTTGCGGCTAGCTACTTTTGATCTCTAGCGGGGGGCAACTGCCCCCCCTTGGCGACGCCCTTGCAAATAAACAAAATCAACGATGAATAAATACTTATTTCTTTGAAAGCAGAAAAATATTTAAAGTGGCTAAGAGCGTGTCGGATATGCATTAACTTACACTTAAGTAACAATAGGGAATAAGCTGTGATATGAAATGAAGGTAAAATTTTTATTTATACAATCTTTATTTTACGGAATTATGCCTACATCAATATTTTTTAATTTAATTCCTTTTCGATTAAGGAAATAATTAATAAAAGGCATATAGACTTTTATATCACTCCAGATACCATGTACCGTACAGCAAGAGTGAGCTAAAAACAACTTCTGTTATTAGTTTTTGATGTCTATGATAAGTTCGACTGCACATGAGAAAAGTAATCAACTCGATCCAAAACGTTAAAAATATTTCACGCTAAAGCGTTTAAAACGCTACCGAAAGTACGCTAATAACTAACGATATATTGTTAGTAAACATTACTTATTTTCAATCAGTCAAAAAGTCATGAATGAAATAGTATTTACTATAATTGCGTCTGTGCTATATGCATGGTGTGTACGTGTTTATGTGTGTGGGAAAATTGAGCAAAATCGGACATGTCGATAAGGTAACGCAAGCTAGCGGATTTTTGCTGTCCATTTTGAGCTTTCAAAACGAATCTGGGGGTTATTCACAAACGTCGGAAACTCCGTGGCGGAAAGGGCGATCGTCGGAAAGCATAAATTCAATCCGACGGCTTAGATTTGGGAATATGATTCTATGTAGATATAATATCATATATATTGTGGCGGACGGCGAGACCTAGGCTCGTGTAAATAGTGTGTAAATATATATATGTTTGTATACAGTCTATTTCCTTTATTGTTATTTGTATTGAGGTATTTGTATTGAGCATTGTTGCATTTGTATCGATCATTGTTTTATATTGTAAAGAGTATTAATATGTGTTTTTCTTTGTATTCATACGTAGAGTAATATTAATAGTAAGACTAAATCGTACTAGTTTAGAGAAGCAAAAATAAATAGATGAATGCAATGTATAAATAAGTATAGTGAGCGAGCGAGAAAGAGACATAGTGTCGTCTCTGTTTACAGAGGTCCGCGGCTCGCGTAATGCGCGCTTGTAATTGGGTGATTAGGCGGGCCATGTATTGTTTTAGTCCGCTCTAATAGCGCATTATGTGTCGCCTACAAAAGAGATCCGCCGCTGGCCTCTGGGAACCCTACCCACCGTAAATAAGTGCCTCAAAGAGGCATCAAAGCGCTACTTCGAGGTTGCTTCTCGCCACGTGAACGCTCTTACAGCGAACGCCGCGGACTACTCCCCTTCAGGGAGCTCCCAACCCCATCGTAGACGTCCTAGGGACATTTTGACGGACCCGGACGACCTCATAACAGTGGCGAACGACGCCCTGTTAAACATTACAAACAACGCTGCGACATCACACCGCCCCCTTCGGAGGAGGCGTCGACGCCTTGCGTGCTAACACCAGGGCCTCTTATGTAGGTTCTCTTGACGATCACATCACACACACATAGATAGGGCCTCACTTGAGCGCGGGCTTTCCGCTCGCGCTGAGTCACTAGATAGGCACACACCATTTCGGGCCTTCAGCCGATTGTACGCCGGCCGGTTAAAACCTCTCTGGGACCGGCCCTCACCCGTATAGGTTTCTCAACGGCACGCAGGTGCATACTTTCCCGTCGACAACCTGAGCCGAGGTTCCGTCCTCCGTCCCGGGTACCCCCCGGACGGAGGGGCCCTCAGGCTTTGTCGACCTCTCTTGGGGGAGCGCCCTCCGCGCTTCCCCGCTACGCGTCCGGCTCGCTACGACGGCCCGTAGGGTCAAGTGGCGGTGGAGGGTAGTTTTAGCTGGTTCGAGCCCGGCACTACCCGGTCGCGCCCGACGTTCTCTCGTGAGGCGTCGGAGGCAGTTGGGTGCTCATGCGGAGTTTCTTCCCTTCCGATAAACAAAAAAAAACCTCTGGGAACCAGTCGGGTGAGGCCCTTTCAAGAAAGAAGACATCGGAAGAAACTACTAAGAAGACTACAGAGTAGACTACTTAGAAGAGGAATTCATAGAGAAGACTTCGAATAAGGGCTCGCCCACCTCGCGTCACATATATGTGTATGACATATGTATGTAATCTGGTTTCGCTTGGAATACGGAATATTATTCTGGGTTCTCGTGTTTCTTTCAATCACACGGTCGTGAATACAGTCCACTACTATGAGTAAAGTTGGGCCACCAGCGAGAAGGAAGAAATCAACTCGAAGGCTCGCCCCCCCAACATATTTATAAAGTAATTTGTGATACCCTATGAGCCTTCTGGATCAACGGTCTATTGTACTCTAGGGCATCCTACTGATACTTAGCAGAGTCGTTTCAAAGAGGACAGCACTATTCCATGCATGATGAAGTTGTGCTTTAAACAAAGTTAAATATTAATAAAATATGAGTTTAGAACTGTCCAGGGGGGTTATTCACAAACGTCGGAAACTTTCCATGGCGGAAAGGCAGATTGTCGTAAAGCATAAATTCAATCCGAAGGCTTAAGGCAATATGGCTATATATAATATGATATACATATAATATAAATATAATAAGATTGCGGATTTGTGAATCGATTGTAGACAAAATCATCAAAAAGTTTTCTGTCGGATACGGAAAGTTAAGTTTCCGACGTTTGTGAATAACCGTATACGACCTAATCTAAGAGAGGATATTAGGTCTTTTAATAGTGGTTTTAGCTTTGGACTCAAGAGACCGCCTCAAATTGTGACTATTCTAGGCTAAGAAGACCAAGATTGTCACAGAACGGTATGGATACAACATGAAACGTCGGAGTAAGTACGAAAGCGCTCCTTATATTGCTGAACAGATACGTATGCCATTCCACCTCATTCGAACACTCCGCACAATATTAGGTTCATCTAGGTCTTTATTCAGTTAGCAATTACATTCTTGATTTGATAATTTTCATAATACCTTTCGAATTTCGAATTCCGAAATTTAAAAAAATTTTGTTTCACCCATTCACTCATGATTCATTAAACTTAGTTAAAAAAAAGAAGATGTAAATAGCTTTGTAATATATTTCATAATATACATGATAAATATTAGCACTCTGTACTGGGAAGTAAGGAAACATTCGCCTTCGTGCACGACAAATTACACTGATTATTGTAAAATACAGAAAGGAAAGTTACATCGCCATATATAAATGTACCTCCAAAATATTTTTTAGCAACATTCTCCAGATCGATTCTGTTTTCATATCGTCCCTGAAAAAAATGACAGTTTAATGCTTATTATTCTGATATTGGAGTCATCGTAATGTGTCTAACATTGATTTCAATTCAATAGATGTAAAGTTAAAATAAATCTTGTGATATATAGATACACAGACAGACAGACAAACAGACATACAGACGTGATGAAATTTTATGGCTTCCTTTTTTTTGTTCTTGTACTGACACACATACAACGAAAAAAATATACGTATGCATGTACAGGGTTAATAGAAAAATACTAATAACCTCTTAGTGCAAAATTCATACCTACCAACGATTGTTCTACGACTTTTTTCAAAACTTGATACGTTCGTCAAAAAATAATTGTTAAGTTTTGTTGTTACTGTCTGAAACGTAATTACTCTGTGTACCTGTGTACATATTTCCAATGCTACAGTGCCAGAGCTCCGGGCCTCAACGCCGCGCCGCCCCCCCACGCCCCGCTGTGCGTGTGCCGCTTTAGCGACCGGGTAGAGTAGCCTGTGCCATTTTCAGAAACATTTAATGACTTTTTATTTTTGTATGAAAGAAAAATCTTATGAATTTTTAAGTCGTAGAACGAAAGTTATTGGGGATAGCGTTAAATACAAAATAGGTACTACAGTTGTCAAAAAATAAAAGGCCCGTTTTGACATTTGTCATGGCGACGTAACTAGTGAAGTAACCATACGACTCGGTACTTGATACTCACGATAAATCGGTTCAAGTTTGTATGAGTATTTGATCGATTTGATTATTGTAAAGTGCATTGAATTAAAGTTGTGATTAGAAAATTTAACTTAAACTTTAATATTGTAGGTATTTTGAAATGATACAATGGTACGAAAGGTCAATTTGTCTTTAATTTAATATTTTTAGTTACAATAACATTCACTCAATCACAAACAAATCAAGAAAAAGCGAAAGTGATTGAATTTTCATTCAATCATTTTCTTCGGATGATGAGCCAAAATCGTCAGTTAAGCTATCGTCACCTGTAAATATAATTATTTCATTTTCAATTATATTATCAATATTGACGTCTCTGTCAAAATCTTCCTTTATTATTTTTCGAGTTTTGTCTACCACTTTTGCCCAGTCTTCTTTAATAATTTTGGCACAAGCTTCTTTCAGCAATGTCATCATTTTCTTAGTGGAGAATGGCGGCTTTGTATTGTGACGCGTATCCTTTGACTTGAGCCCAGATCAACTCAATATCATTGTACTGATAATGGTACGGCGGCGTTGTTATCACTTTGTGTCCATGCTGAAGTGCCAATTCATCAATTTTATATTTTAGTTTCGCAGCTTTGTTTTCTTTTACCAGTTCCAGCAATTCAGCTTTCAACAATTTCATGTCAGCTTCAACGTCTTGTCTTTGTAGCCATGCCACTAAATCAGCCTTTTTATTTGCTTGAGTAGGTGCTTTATCTATTTGAACTGAATGGTAAGATGCATTGTCCATAATGATTATGCACTGTTCAGGGAGGTTTGTTAACAAGTTAGTAAACCACTGTGAATTTATTTGCGTCCATTTCTTCGTGGTATTCTTTTATACTTTTAGACTCTAATGCTAGTAAGGCATCATTCACAAAACCTCCCCCGGCTGATCCGGCGTGGCAGATTATTAGGCGTCCACCTTTTCCTATTGGCACTTTTGAGCAAGATGCCTTGGTATCGTCCGTCCACGATTGCGGCACGGTATCGAGTTCAGCCAAGTCTCATTAATAAATATGACATTGTCCCAATTTGTGATTTTGTTCATCGCCCTCAAAAATGATACTCTGTGCAAAATTAAATCATATCGTTCCATCATAATTTTCGTCTTGTCGGTTTTCTTGTATTTGAATCCAATTTGCTTCATAATTATTATTAAAGACGTGGAACTACCACTGAACAGGCCACACTCTCGTAGTGATATCAGCAATTTACTCACAGTTGGGTATTCATGTCTTGTGTAATAAGCATACACGTGGTTTCGAATAGCGTCAGCGTCAAGTGTGTCAATACCTGTTACAGTCTTGCTTTTCTTCCTCTTTTTAGGCGTACGTAATACATTTTCTTTAGTACCGGAAGGCCCATACTTTTCCTTCAAGATGGTTCAAATAGTTTTTTTGCCGATTCCAAGTGCTTCTGCGACGCGATCTTGCACTTGCGTTACGGGCAATAAAGGTCCACCATTAACTGATTCGCGTTCGAAGTATTCGGTTAACTTCACAACCAATTTGCGTGACTGGCTGTTAATTGTACGTCCTCTTTTCGACATGTTGAAGCAGTTCGTACGATATAACAACAAACACTCAACATAAACGAGCGCACAGTCAACTTCACAAGATGGCGAGCGTGGATACTAAGTCACGTGCCGCTTGGTCAGACGAGCCATACTATAGAAACCAGTGTCGCCAATTCAAAATTTTATTTACGGCTTTGAGCGCCAAGCTCATTCTTTTCAGTAAAGATCTCTACACAATATTTAATTACTATTAAAATTGAATGAAGCTGGTGAAATTCAGTAATTAATTGGTTACATTACACTAGTATTAAAAAAAAAAAGACTGAGAACGTAACTCTTTTTGAGACGTTTCGTAAAAATTAGAAATTGCATGTTACTATAAAGTAAGCGCAAAAAGAATACTCGCAATATATTCCATCATATTATTTAACGCGCCATTTATTTAAAAATGTATGTATTTTTTTAAAACACTATATAATTAATTATTATATTATTGGTTATTTCATTGGTTGTTTCGTTCCAAGTTACATTCTAGGGTCTTTCTCAAATGTCAAAACGGGCCTTTTATTTTTTGACAACTATAAGAGGTTATTAATATTTTAATGTAGCCCTGTATATACATATTTCACGCTGAATCCCTGACGGGGTACTCAGAGGAGACGCAGTGTCGAGCATTGTGGTCCTTACATACTTCTTTCGCCTCCATAAATCTCATAATATATGTACTTAATATACAAAAGTATGTTTATTATTTATATTAGGGCTTTATTCCCCCAGGTCTGATAATTGATCTCAGCCAGCAGCAGTATTGTCTCACTGTAACTAAAGAATATAAACACTTTACGGGAAAAGAAACGACAGCTCATATGTGCTCGTAAAAGCGAGGGATGCGAGAGCCGCGCAGTTCTCTCGCTCTCGCTGAAATGGGATCGAACAATCACCACGATGGATTGCCTGTAGCCGTACCATGAGTTTACGCCGTCGATACTCGATAGCGACCCCGTCAAAGTTTTGTGTGAGGATTCTTAGTTCACTACAGTAACCGGTAGGGGTGCTGCCCAATTCTTCATACAAAGTTTTACGTTGTCGATAGCGAGTATCGACGTCGTTAACTCATGGTAGAGGCACTGGACACAGGGGCTCACTCGCACGCTCTCTCGCCGTTTGATGCAGCCAACATATATCATGCGATACCAGACTTACAGTACTATCATCATAGTGGTCTCGTGTTTTGTCTCAATACATAACACAAGTCACTTGTCTCTAATCTTTTATTTATTTCATGGTATCATTTGTTGTCAGTATCAACAATAGGATGCACGTGCCGGCTGAAAGTCACCGGTGGGCGAGCTTATAGGTAGCTCTGTCGCAGCTGTGTTATGTCACCATTAGGCATATCGATGGCGAATCGATAGGGACTTTTCTAGATGTCGTACTTCAGTAAAAAAGACATAAAAAAGTAAAGTATTTACTTTTAAAATAAGACATTTCTTCGTTATATTCATTAAGCTCTCGAATAATGGCCTTAAAAAAAGATGTTCGCAAGGATTGGTTAATTGCAATCTCAATAACTGCTTGCCATTGGATATAACTGCGATTTTTCCCTGAAATTAAAAACAGATTACATAGTAGTAAACGATATAGTATTTTTTATATTATTACTAAAATAAGGGACTGTAATGAATTCTCCCGGTAATCACACCAATCGTGTGACCCAAACATAGCTTGTACTTTGGGTAGCACATAACGAACTGGGGAAGGTTCTAATAAGGCTCAATTCCTACTGACGCACAGTAGAAGCGAAGCGAAGCGACAGTCTAAAATTTTATGTAACATATTGATCTCTTTAAGATATTGTATAGACTTTACGGAAATCTATTTCATGTGATGAATTCCTAAAATCTTTAAAATAAAATAAAAAGGATTCGGTACTGGTTAGCTGACCAAGTCCAATCTCTGGTATATCCTGCGGATGCTTCGTTGAGAGGCGATACACGTGTCGATTGGTAGTTTTTTGGAGTTTGAGCGGAAAATAGCTAAAGATTTCAGGAATTCATCACATATTGACCTCTATAATCATCCTCTCTCCTCCTCCTCTATATCCACAACGTAATATATACACAAATTTTTACTAAGTTAAGAAATAAGACGTGCGCATGCACGCGAATGCCAACGGTCTGTGCCGATCCGCACGCGCGTATCGGCGCGCACGCTCACGTATGCGCACGAGCTCAAGCGCACCAGGGTTGCCAGACATATGTGATTTCTCGTACACTTACGGGATTAGCGTTCTGTGTACGAAATACGAGAGAACTATTAATCTCATATATATTTGTACGAGATTTTCAGTGTCAATTGCGCGTTTTTTATTAAAGCCATAAAATACAAGCAATAAAAAGTAAAAAAATATTATTATTATCCTGAATGCATCTAAGTCTACTTTACAATTTTGAGGAATCCCGTTTTAGGTGTATTTTGTGGCTGTCTTTTTTACCTCAATCACCGCCAATGTTTACGACAGTTTTTTTCTCTGCTACATTCTTACGTACGTCTACTTTTACGTATTAGTAATGTAATCTCGGACCAATAAACATAACGGACGGAATTATAATAAGTTGCCACTCTTGCATGTGTGTCAAACGAATTTTCCTGTCTCTTTCTATCATTAAGTGTAACCACGAGTAAAACAGTTAGCTATAAGTTAAGTATGGCAACTTCTCACTGTCAGTGTATTTCGTGCCAGCTTATGAGTTGGTCGTGACATAATTATTCGTAAAATACTCGTAAATCTTAAGTGTGTGGGAACTAGTACCCACAAAAATAGAAATATGTCATGTTCAGCTGGGTATCGTTGTACTGTGAGTCTGAGACCTTCCCTAGTCCCTAGTCACGTCTAGTCAACGTAAAAGTTTAGAAAGTCGGCCAATAAAATACAATTTAAGGAATCGCTTTTAGAGCAAATGCGATCCATTGATACTTGGTCCGTGAATGTAGTGGTTAATTTAACATAATGATCACTATTCATTAAAAGGTGAACCGAACCTTTAGTTATTCCCCCATGAAAAGTAATAAAAAAGAAGATTGGACTGCAAAAAATAATATTCTAGAATAATAATCAAACTCCTGACGTTACATTCTAGTTATTAAGTAGATTCCTTGTATGTTTAAATATTAAAAAAATATTTATCTACTTACAGTCATATTTGTTTCAGTTACAGAGTCTTACGCTCTGTTTATATAAATTATTTTTTATGAGGTTTGTCGACATCATTATAATTATGGTACCTACTTTTAACTCGTACGAAATTTTGTCCCGAAAGTACAAGATTTCTGGCAACCCTGAAGCACACCGAGGCGCTCAGACATGTCATCGTAGGGCCTGACTGGAATTAATGGCGCTACTCGCAAATGTGCATCAATATGCACTAATTCGCGCACCTTGTGGAAATTCATGAAACTTGTGAACTCTGCGTTAGTAAAAATAGATAAAGATTGAGTGTAATGAAAGATTTTCAGGAAATTTTAAAATGTTCGTTTCCTGAATCGACGTAACCAGGAATCAAACCCTGACTTGTAAAACACTACCCTACCACTACGAAGATCAGTACAAAAAGTTGGCAAATAATCATTATGCAAAAAATTGTTAATTTTCAAACAGATTTTAGTACATTAAGAACATCCATCACCAGTACCCTATCACTACTTTACTGCCCACCACTACTCTACCACTATTTACTATTTCCACCACTACTCTACCACTACTTACCAATACTTCACCAATACGCAACCCACAGACCAACTACCCCAGAGAATTGTAATAGAATGGCATCTTTGTTTTGTCTAATTTGTACTTCTATATTAATACTATAAAGAGGTAAAGTTTGTTTGTATGTAAAGGATAAATTCAAAAACTGCTCAACCGATTTCAAGACTTTTTGGCGGGAACGGGATAAGTGAGATTGTCATTTTACTTAGATTTAATATTTTTTATATTTTTGGGAGTTTTAAAGTACAAAAATGATAGTATATTGTGTTTCAAAGTTGTAAACATTATTGTGTAGCTGAAGTGCTCGCGCTCTTCCAAGAAGTCCTTTATAACTTCAGTAAAGCCTAGTTTTACTTTACTGGAGGAGTTTTACGATAAGAAAGAACGAATTTACTTGTGATTCTACTTATTAATAAGTGACATTGGGCTGTATTTTATTTTCGAAAACATTTGTATCCGTGCGAAGCCGGAGTGGGTTGCTAGTGAGCCTATAAATATGAACATTACCACGCGCTCGGTTAATAGTAACCAGCAGTCGTATTATGAACTTTTAAAAAACCATTCAGGTTCTAGGCAATTCATTATAAGCCCGTAAACTGTCTTGTTTAAATTCGTATTATGAAGTGCCAAATAACCTGCCTGGTTAAACAGTTCGCTGAATTGCTTATTGTGGCTTATTGTCTTTGGCTTGTTTCTTCAACTTGAATCGGCGTTCAAAAAGCAGGTATCATATTTTATCGATAAGTTGCGGTTTTTATGTCTTGGTATAAATATGTTCCATAATAGCCTTTAATAATATTTACAGTTTTTATTTTGCAATTCACACACTTTTTGTACTTGAACAAAAACCTATATGTACCTTGAAAAGCTGTTCTTTAACATAAACAACATCTCGATTTGTCAACACAATAAGATGTTTCGAACGCACTCGTCAGCACAGAGAAAATTATATATACTCAGAATAGAGTAATTACTCTTTCTAAACGATGAGAGCCATCTATTGTTAATTTAAATATCACGTACAAACGTACACATACCCTCCTGCACTAACATTTTAAACTAAAAATAATCAAATTGCCTACGCTTTTTAGATGAACAAAGCCTGTTAAAACAACAGGGAAGTAATAAATGAAACACTTTATCCATTCAGATATATTATTTCACATAGTTTTATGTTTGTACATATAATAATGATCTCTTTCTAAAGCACCTGTTAGCTTTGTTCTCTGTCTTATATCTTTTAAGTTCACTTCTTACTTTGTGTATTTTTCTTATTTTCAGTATGCTTCTTTCCATTGGCCTCTGGTATGTGAACAACTTAGATTTTGTTTTAGTGCTAAATCTATGTTTGACATAGATCTAGCGCCGCTCCGTTGTAAATGCTTTAATAAAAAGAAAACGATATTAGTAGCTGCTTGACTCTGAATGCATGTTATGAAATTACAATGAACTCATTATCATATACAAATGTACGAAAGTAGACATCTGTTATTCACTATCACATAAAAGCAAAGTAGACATTAACGACTCGATAGCGCAGTGGTTTAGACGTTGCACGAAGCGCGGAAGGTTCCGGGTTCGATCCCGGTCAGGTCAATTTAGGAAATAAACATTTCTAGATTATCTCGTGTCTAGGTGTACTGGCAGACGTCCCCAGTAGTCGTCGTCTGGTTCTCATAGCACAGGGAATACCCTAGCTTCGAGATCAGAAGATTGGTGTGTACCGTCCGGCGCATTATTATTTTCCATATCACATGAATAACAACCTATTGTACTGAAGACAGCCAGATAAACTACTAAGATGTCACGGCTTTTTATTCTGTAAGAAGCACGCTAAATTAGCAAGGCCGACATGATTTTTTTTTCTAAAACATGAATTTAATTACAAAGATTGTGATTGATGATTTTCTAAGTAGAAAACCATGGTAACCATGGTAACCTTTTAATCGGAGTCGCGTCCCTTATTGTTTTCCTATGTCATTCAGCCTCAATATTTTCAACGTCGCTTTCCAAGAACTCAAATAATATGTGTTCGTCACACATTATTTTTTTATGGTAAACATAACAATAACAAATTCACAATTAACAATAATACAAAAGCACAAAAGTTATTAACAACGATAAAAGTTACAAATTTATCATTGAAATCCACTTAAAATACCTTTAACAAGAAAAAAACATAAAACAATTCAGAAAAAGTTACTCAAGAGAAGCTTTTATAGAATTGCTTAATTTGACAGGTAATCTAGCAAGATTGTAGTCGACTAAACGTCAAATGACTCCTCATAATATGAAATTTAACAAGTCAGCTAGTCTCCCGATCGCTGAATGGCTTAGGTCACGTGACCGCTGGCTGGCTTGCTTTGTGGTACGGTCGTAATACGTTATTGCCAGACAGTTCAGTTTACGGGCGTAAATTGAATGGATATAAGAGTTCATAATAGCCCTACAAGAAGCAAATATGTAACCTGTGTATAAGTAGAAAAAATAAATAAATACGAAAACAATGCCAAATTGCATTGTAAAGTAAAAACGAAGTAACGGTCGTAAAAAATTGAAAAGGGAATAATATCATGTTTCATCAGTAAGTATAAACTTAATAATACAATAACAGAAATGAGCAGAGTTGAAGTGATACTGACCGGCGGGGTTATTACCTAAAAATTTGCAGACAGCGACAGCCACGCGATCACTGCGCGACCAGTGACTATAATTGTAATAAAGAATTAGTATCTTAAATGACAATTGCGTATCTATTATTCTATGACCGTAAAATGCACTTTTCGCGGTAGATTTAGCGCCACTATACAAATTACATTACACAAATTCTCACTTTGACAGCAGAAATCGCGCGATATTGGCTGTCACATGCTGTCTGCAAGTTACGTAATAAGCGTGCGGGTTTGTCTTTGTCTAGCGCGCTATAATTATTTATATGTTACGTCTTACTTTTACGACACGATGTCACGGGGTTAATTTAGTGGGTGTCTGAAGCAGGGTAGCCCGTGAACAGGTAGGTAGATGGACTTTAGGTGTGGGTCAAATAAACCAGTTTATATCCTGTAGTATTTTGGTTTATTAAGCCAACAATCCGCCATACGCCGTACAACCCGGTCTTCCGTAGGTATTTGGGAATCACTGGCCTGAATCCTTCGGCAGCTCCGCCCAGAAGCTCCGGTCTGGTCCCTGTAGCTTTCAACCTCAAGCAGGTACTATGGAGGTTTCCATTAACGAGTAAATGTATTCTACAGAAATCAGCTACAATTCCCGAATTCAGACTCAGGAATGTTGTCACTGGAATACTGGAACCGTACTCCTGTAGTTGGATAGTTGGAATCCTGGAAACCCAGAGCGCATGTATTATAGCAGGCGTAGGCACGATCGGTAGATCGGTTCAAGGTCCAGTGTCTCGAGAACAAGCACACACAAACAGCGCAACGTTTATAATTTAAAAAACGTTAAAACAGCTTACAATTTGTTATTACAGCGCTAAATTCAATTTCAATTAATAGGAACTCACCCCAGCGGGATTCCAATTGTAGTATCTACGCAGAGACGAAGATACAAGTAATTATCACTGCACTCTACAAGCAGACGTTAGACGAGTGTCAACTTCGGAGGTGTGATTCTTGATTGACTCATATCACTTTGCGACCGCTAATTAAAAAGTACCTCAAGAACGCAACACTCGCGACGCGCTTTAGAATTCGCAGACGCAGTTTCGAGAACCTTTCAGTGATTATTTTTTATATGTAGGTTCCGTAGATTTACTTTTGTTCTATTTGTTTATTTTATTAAGTTATTTATATTATTTAATGTATGTGTATATTTTATTTACGTTACAACGACACATGCAAACGAAATACGAAGAAAACTTATCAATATGACAATATTGTTTCAATTTTGGAAATTTATAATTACTATCACTCCTTGAAATTACGTATCTATCTATCCTTTTTTACCTTTGTTTCTTTCTTACTACCTGCACGGATTAATTAGTTACTAACGTAAATTACTATATATAACATGATTTAGGTGAGGAATTTTTAATTTAATTAAATAATAGTTTTTAAATTGAAAATCTAACGACTTCGACCAGTAAATAAGTATTCCTATTTCAAAATACAGAACTTTGTTTTCATTATATATTGTTTCTGTTATTATGGTTTTTAGGAGAAACGCATGAAGATAATTATATTTAGAATATCAACATGCATATATCTCTTTTTCTTCGATTATCCATGCTGCCCGTTTACAAACGCTTTACGACCTTTAAACCTTTTAACCTTTAAACGTGACAGAATAGTTTGTTAGAAATTCGAAAAAATTACTCGTCTCATGGTAGGTGATTGTGGTGGCGGTGTGACTCTAACACTATTCCCCGCCACTATACTACTAGTACTTCACTAGTATTCCATCACTACTCCATAACCATTTTACTACTACTTCACCACTACTAGCACTAAAACTTCAGTCGGCTACAGATTAAGCACTGCAACATTAGAGAACGTCTCATGTTAATCAGACCATGCACCACTTGAGTAAACCCTTAAGAAAAAATGAATAATAATTACAAAAGTTACCTTCGTTGGTGCCATATTCTCTTTTACAGTCATGTTATACAACAGAACGTAGTCATTTATAACAGAAGTAGTCGCTATGCCACAGTCTTTGCTTTTTGGTCCTTTACATATTTCGAAATTTTTTATAATCAGTTTGAATTTACCCTAAAATAACGAAAAAATTGGTTGTTTTATTCGTGCATAAGGCGTGACACTGAAATCCATCACAAAAATCAGTTATATCTATTTGAATGTTCCAGAAAAGGTAAAGTTTTTAGAGTGTATCGGTTAAACGCTTGATAAATTTCGATGAATAAAATGTCGAGGGTGAAAATCCGCACACTTCCGCAGTTATTCGCGAAATTCTAATTTTATTCGACTGATCTCATAGAAGGAGGTAAGGAAAGTAATCGCAATAAATGTTTTAATATCACGATAAAATCAAACGAACATGTTCGTTCGACTTCGATTATTCGAAGAACACACATCAAAAGAGTCTAGGGATCGAGTACATTTTTAACTATAAAAAATTATCCAATTAATATTTATTAAATCTAGTCTTCCAGACTGGCTTCTTACTTCAATTTCTATGTTTAAGTTAACAACTTATCTCTATATTTTGAAAAAATTAAGAAAAATTTGCAATTTTCGCAAATTGTGGGAATTAACCTAAGTTAATGTCGTCAACTAAATGGCAAAAAAAGGCAAAAATGAGGATTTTTTAAATTTTTATAGTATTGTAATCTGTGTTTCCACCATTGACACGAATCATACAATAACAGCGATTTGGCATGCTTAAAATCAGTTCATCAAAATCACTTTGAGGAATGGCCCCCCACGTTCTTTCTAACAAGTCAAAAAGTTGTCGTGGGGCATGCACGGCATCCATACTCGGCAGAGCTCTTCTTTGGAGCATATCCCATGCGTGCTCAATTGGGTTGAGGTCTAGCGATTGAGCAGGCCACGGCAGAACGTTGTTGCGAGCATCGGCAAGAGTGCGTGTTACGGCTCTAGGTGTGTGTGGACGTGCATTGTCGTGCATTAGTCGAAACGATCATCCAACCGGCCGGCTTCGCAAAGGGATCACGTCTGAAACAATCCTCTCCGCATAAATCTGAGCATTGAGGTTGCCCTTGATCCAAATGAGATCGGTTCTTCCACCGATCCAAATACCGGCCCAAACCATTATTGTTCCCCATCCATATGAATGAACTTCCTGACAAAATTTCAAACGTTCTTGACGTCCAGAGGTCCTCCAAACTCGAGTACATCTTGTATCCGGCCTCATACCAAAACGAGATTCATCGGAAAAGCAAACACAACGCCAGTCTTCTTCCTCCCAATTTCTGTGTTCGCGAACCCGTTGTAAACGGGCCCTACGATTGCAGGGTGCTATAGGCGGAACTCTCAGCGGCCTTCGGGAACGCAGACCCACTTCACGTAAACGATTTCGGATGGTTTGGTCGCTTATCAGCAAGCCTAAAGAGCTGTGGAGCCTCGTAGTCAACATCATGGCGGTCATGGTAAAAATTGTTTGACAAAAATTGCGCGACAGACAATACACACCATGTACGGTGTGGTAGTTCCGTACAGAGATATATTTAGCACACGCGACCCGATTGGTGATTGGACGTGTACTGACGTAAGGAATGGTTAAATTGCCGCGTGTCAGCATAAACGCTGACACCGCGCAACGTGATGTATGCTGCTAGCATCGTACACACCAATCATCTGGTCTCAGACTAGGGCATTCCCTATGTTATGAGAACCAGACGACGACTACTAGGGGTGTTCTCTGTACATCCAGACCCTAGACAATCTAGAAAAGTTCGTTTCCTAAATTGACCCGATCGGGAATTAAACCCGGAACCTTCCGTGCTTGGGCGCAACACCTAAACCACTTCACCATCGAGGTCGTCGAAGGAAGGAAGGCGTTTTCCAAGGAAGGCGTGTCTTGTGCTTAAATGTATTTAACTGTTTTTAAGCTCAGTCGGATCATCGGGTGACGAAGAATTTAGCTTGGAATGTCGACAAACGCATTGCTGTCATCATTCCACCCAACCTTTCATTGGGCACATCATGAATTACAATATTGTATGATGGCTACCACACATGGCGAAATGCCTAAGTGCAGGGTTCGCAAATTCGTAATCATACGGACCTACTCATCTCTAGAACTGTTTCGTTAATATGACATTTAGCCCTTTCATCTTCTACGTTGAGGCTTCAATCTTATGGCAAGTCAATTCATAAATTTAACTTATCCACATTACCATGGAGTCTGAATGTTATTGGATAACTTCTTTTCTTCAATAGAGTAAAATAAGTTCGTAGAAAGAAAACAAACAGTATTTAGATCAAAATAAAATATAATACTGTTTCTAACAGCATGGTTGGCAACCCTAAAAACTCAATTTGTACCTCTTTAATTCTTCTGAACATGAACATTACAGTGACAGACTGACTGATGAACGAAACGAATGAACGAATTAATGATCTTAAAATGGTTCCATTGAGAATTTCTTTTTCTTATCGTTTTGTCCTTTTAAAGTAGCATAGATATTCTTCATGTTATTTCGCTTTTGTATAGCTACAAGCTTTCTAACAATTTTTTTGTTTGTTCTTTGTTTCTTTGATCACGTTATTATAGCGATGTAGGTACACATGCATGGTTAAACACAACTCTTACACAGTTTTCATTTAATATTTCTTGTATTATATCTATTAGGTATATAATGTTTATTTTGCTTCATTTGTTTGCTTGTCGGTTATTGGAATGTGGCAAAAATGGAGTGAGCTATGATCCTTTTCAAAAGCTGCACCACGCAAAATTGCATGTGATGCAATTTTGGTTAATTTGTCAATTAGTATAAAGTATATTTTCAGCTGTATTCCTCCCAACACCTCAAACTTGATGATTGACACCTGACACGTGTTTCACTTCTCAGGAAATTGCAGAGATTAGAGTCTGTCAGCTATTCAGCACTGAGACGAGAATTTTGGATTACTTTACGTACCTTTTTATATAAATATGTGTAATTGTAATGGCGTGTGTAACTGTAACTATTTTATCCGTCTATGAAGGATTCAGTCTTAACATAAACATATATGGGTCAGATGTCAAGACGAAATCAGATTGTGATAGATACTAACCCGTCGCTTATGCTAGTTCCTTATAAAGGTATATGGGTAGTTCTACAAACTAAGGAATTTTTGGCGGCTCAGCCAAAATATGATAAAAAAATTGTTAATAACAGTTTTTTTGGATGGAATACTATTAATTACAATTGTTTCTAGATGGTCACTAAAAATAATTAAGATTCACAATTCTTTTCTGAACAAAATTACTGTTCAAAGTGCCGAATTCTCAGGATCCTGCAGTGTCCCTCGTACAAATTTTAGTTCAAAGTGCGTCGTGATACATTTACTTCTATATTAGGGTCTTAAAAGAATCCCGAATTAATAAGTTTACTACGAGTATTTTTCCTGGCTATGTAGAACAATTACTATAGTATTTCCTTATTAAATATTGAATGAATCTTGTTTACATTTTGTCCCCACGATTTTATGTCAGTATCCTGTTCGGTGTTGAATTAGCAAATATTCACTACACTATTTGCCGTGCGTCTTTACCGTTCCGCTGAGTCGATAGTACCTACGAAAGAGACAAAGAATGTCATCTATCTATTCTCACCTAGCACGTTGTTTAGTGAGCCCAGTGTTTTCGGCGAGTGAAGTAGTGTCGTAATCAGTGGAGTTCACAGAATCCTGGTAAGATTTTTATTTACGAAATAAATAATGAATATGACTAATTTTAGCGTATTGATATGTAAGATGCTAGCGCATAGGCCTAGTTTAGGTTAATTTTTGTTGAAAGTTATAAATTGGTGTGTTTATTTTATTTTTAGACAGAAATTATCAGGAACCTGACCTCAGGATCCTGTCCCACCGGGAAAGTGTCTCCACCACAGCTCAAGAACTTGTTTTGAAATTGAAGACGGATTTGAATACAATTTTTCAGCATGAAAGAAACATTGTTCACCAGTACCAAGTAATATCGGAAAAGAAGAAGTCCTTAACTGAACAAGAAGCCATAGCGCATATGAATTTTTCAGAAAATTTTAGTACGAAATATAACGAAGAAATTCAATCTTTTCATTTTGGGGGATCTCGTACGCAGCTCTCACTTCACACAGTAATGTATTTGAAGGGATCTACAAGATCGTATTGCACTGTATCAACGGATTTGAGTCACAATATTTATGCTATTTGGGCCCACTTAAAACCAGTACTGGAAGAATTACCAAATCAAATAGAAACCATCCATTTTTTGTGACGGTCTAGTAACGCAATATCGTAACAAAATAACGTTTTTCACGCTAGCATCTAAAATGACAGATCTGTGCCCTGGACTTGTAAATAGGACTTGGAATTATCACGAAGCGGGCCATGGTAAAGACGCACCAGATGGTGTAGGCGCTGTGTGTAAAATAACTGTCAGTGATGTCGTAACATGTGGAGGTGATGTTACTAACCTAACTGAGTTCTGCGGAGTCATTCAAAATCGCTGCCCTGGTGTGACACTTTTTATCGTCACTAAAAGTGAAATTGAAGATATGGAAAAACTGATTTCTAGCGATCAACAGAATTTAATACCTTTTAAGGGGACACTCAAAGTCCATCAAGTACAGGGCAGTGCTTTCATGCCACGAAAGCTACAAATGAAATCCCTCAGCTGTTTTTATGATGAGGGTATTATGCGTAAACATTACCGGATGGGTTTACTAGAATACTCTGCAGGATCACGGCAAATATTTACGGAATCAAAAGATCAGCCAGATGATATGAGCGTTGCAAGTGATCTTACTTTAAATTTGGGAAATCCAGAAGTTTTAGCCACCATGCCTGATTTGCAAATTGACCCGACTACTCTCTTCCCAGACCTATCACAGGAGCCATTAAAAGAATAAAGAAATCAAAGAAAAGTTAAAACCCAAGAAATAAAAGTTGATACTGTCACCGAACAACCAAAAAAGGAAAAAGAAATGATATCAAGGAGACAAAGTTAAAAAAGCGGCTAAGTACAAAAAACAAGACTCAAGACAGAAAAAGAAATTTAATTCTAGAAAACAAACAGATAAAGAAAATGAATCAAAAAAAGCACAGACAAATAAATACGAGTTCAGTGACTGCGAGTGCCTTATATGTGGTGTTCTCTACAGTGAAGATACGACAGGAAATGACTGGGTCCAGTGTCTAATATGTAATAATTGGGCACAAGATGGATGTATTGAAGGTGAATCTACATTATTTACATGCCCTGGGTGTGTAGCTGATTGTGATTACAAAAAATAGTTCAAAAGAATTGAAACGAGACTGTCAAAATTATTATTTTTGTTACTAGATTTAAGTAAAATACTAGATTGAAGTGTTGTTTAGTTACAATTTGTTACAAAAACTTCATATTGTTACCTTTAAGAGATATTTTATTATTGAGAGAGAGATTATTATTATTCTTATGTTCGATAATCATTTGATGATTAATGTTCCTGTGGAAAGCTGTTTTAGGTATAGAATTAGTATCTAAGCCAAGTTTAAAACTACTTTTTGTTATTATAAAAGATACTTTGATTATTACAAATTAATGTTAAGAGGCAAATTTTATAAATTCGTGAAATAAATGATAGATCTCGATTGATTTTTGTTGTTTTCCTCAGCTTCCTGGTGACACTCTCAGTTTCCTGTGGCTCGATTTTTTTTAAATGGCCATAAATAAAAAAATATTAAATATTTTGACTGTTCCCTTAAGGATAAGCTAAAAGACACTGTACTCTAGTTATTAGACTGAATTCCGCCACCAGAATGTTTAAAAAATGTCGGGCCAAAATCAGACTCGAATTCTTCCTTAGTTTGTAGAACTACCCATATACACTTTTAATAAGCCTTATACATACACACATACATATCTTCACGCTGTATCCTCAAAGGGGTAGTCAAAGAGGACGGAGCGCCAAGCATCGAATCCTTACATACTTCTTTCGCTTTCTCAAATGTCATCATTCTCCTCATACATTTTCACCTAGGTATACGAGTGTTTTTGACATTTCCATCGCCTTATTTTTAATAAGTCTTACTTTATCGATTCTTACGACTTGCATGGAATGATAAAATAGAATACAACTGGTCTGGTACAACAACAAAATATTCCACGTTATGATTTCTCTCCCAGACCAAAATGGAAGTGAAAAAACGAATTATAAAAAAACACGACTTACGTAATCTTTTTGCGAATATGATACTATTTGCAGCAAATAAAAAAATGTATACACAAAACGTACTTTGTGCATGTTGCCAAATTCAAAACTAAAAAGTAGTTTGGGACGTTATTATAATGTATTATGCGTCTATTTACAAATTGAACAATCGACCCTAAAATAGATGATTACCTATAATATACTCATTTTGAAGTTTATCAGATTTTGTTAATGTGCAGTTAATGTTAATCTTCGTGTTGACAAAATTCAAGTTCGATAGACACGAAATCGCATTGTTCGATTCTTATATATTTATAGTATATATAAGATAATTATAGTACCTACGTATGTTAAATTAGGGTTGCCAACAATACTGTTAAAACTATATTTTCCTTTTAAAGCATTGAAAATAGGTAAGTACTGTTTTTGTAAACCACCCCGAGAACATTGATATTCAAAGTCATGAAACCGATAAACAAAAGTAGAAAGGTGAAATGAAATACAATTTTTCCCTCCTAAATACGGTTCACTTTCTTTCTGCGACCTTATTACACTATTTTTTTTGTATTAAGAGTGGCAATCCTAATTATAATATAGCTGTTATTGTAATAAATAATATTGCTAATACTGTTAAAAATAAAGATATTATATTTTTTTTTTCGTGGGTTTACGGCGCCGGAAGCCACCTCCGACTTCCACCACCCTGAAGACTAACGGACATTAAAGGTATTTGGCCTCTTTTGTTTGTACGATTTTGTTTATTAGTGCCGCGTATCGCGGTCGATATCGGCGCAGTTCCCCGCACGTTTGTTACCCTGCCGAAATTATAAAGAGACCAGCCGTGCAATTCTGTAAAAACTCGAATCACCCAAGCGACACTCGCTCGACAATTCACCCCACTTCGCATTCGAACTCACTTGACCTTCAAATGGAATTCTCTGAACCAAACATTCTAGGAGCGAAGTGAAGTGATCTTAGATGCGAGTTTATCGGGGATTGCTATAAGAGTAAACATCTCAGTCGTTATTTCGTCTTAGTGTATTTTAACTTCTCTGAGATAATTTCTCTGAGATCATATTATGACAATCTAATCTAAAAAAAAAAACAAGTTTTATTCAACGTAATTATCTCAGAGAAGTTAAAATACACTAAGACGAAATAAAATTCAATAACGATGGTATAACTTGCTGCCGTACTCATCGAGGCGACGCTAGTATCTTTGTCGACTTTAGAGAATACCAGTTCACAGTTGACAATCTCACCGCGGATTCAGAAGTGAATTCGACTAATTCGCTTTAGAGAATAGCACGGCAGCACGAGCAGTGGTCGTGCCTGGAGCTGTACCGCACATGCACATATAACACTAATATTATCCAATATAAGTATTAAGTACAGCATTGAAAAATTGAGGTTATTTGTCAAACGTTTTGTTTTTAATTTATAGTGTTCGCTAAAGGTTGCCTATGTTCCTAGATCAAATTAGTATCATAAATCAGTTCACTCTAATATGTGAGTGACACGATTCATTCAAAATGTAAGACAGAATGTTATTGTTTGTAATCTCCTATTCTTTACTTTTAAGTGTTTTTTTAAAAATAAAAAAATTCCGCTTATCATGACTTTTATAGTCTTTTAATTCTTGTTGGTTTTTATTTAAGTACAAACACAAATGGACAAATATTCTAAAAATGTTTATTTTACTAATAACTAATAAATACGAGTATGACAACTGAATCAATTATTTGCGAACTAGCCCATCACTAGTTGTGTTATAAATGTCATAGTCGCCACATTTGTTTACATTAAGAACAAAATTGAAAAAGATAGGATATACAATACATGGGATACATATTTTGAAATAGTATGGTATTTCTTTTCTTATTTTTAAAACCATTTCTGATCATTTGTTTTTGCAGTATTTATTTCTCATTATGTATGTATTACTTATGTACCGCGACGCTTGGCGCTCCGTCCTCTCTAACTACCCTGTTAGGGATACAGCGTGAAGATATGTATGTATGTACTACTTACTCTTAAGGCTTTAATAATATTATTTAGGTATATATTTAGATATTTATGGGATAAATACAGCAAATTTTTATTTAAAATTCTTTTTTACTATATTTCCATTTATTTCAGACCTTCCTTCTATGGCAAAGAAAATAAGACAACTGTATACTCTACTCTTGACTCTTATTTCCCTCAAATAATGAGCATAACTGTTGCAATACGTTTTCTGTTACTTATTTATTAGTGTAGCAATTTTTGTAAATAAATATGAAAGCGTTTTTTTAACCCGCCACTTGTGATGTAAATTTGACTTACATAATTGGTGACGCCGGTCTCATGGACCGGGTTTTTTAACCTAAGATTTTTCTAAGAAATAACACTCTATGCAACTTTTATTTGCTCAAATATTAGAAACACATGTTCGTTTAACAATAAAACAAAGATATATCACAAATCAGATCACGTTTAATTGTGTTTACCCTTATGTATTTGTAAGTACTAGAAATTAGTGATTTTGTGAAGTGCTTATTATAAAATGTCGAAATTTAACAATCACATGTTTTTATTGCTAAATTTGCCTTAGTCAGTGTTATGACAAGAGAATATAAAAAAATAAACAAAAAAGATTAACCTTAGAACCAAAAAATTAAAAAAATACTACTCGAATTGTACTGTTCTTCGTCAGTCCTGACGACTCACAATCGCTCAAATCCTCTTCCCTGTCCGAATTTTGTATTTGATCTGGAGGTGGATCTATCGGTTCACCATCACTTCCGGCTTCACTGTCTTCATCAGATAGGAATGCCTCTCCATCAGATAGGAGTCCTTCCTCTTGTAGCAATGCTCCAGACGACGGCATTCACGTTCCTAAGACATGCTAAAAACAAGGTTATAAGTTAGAAAATAAATACGTACTTATCTCAATGAAATATTGATAAAATTATGTAAAAACTTACTGATTCCATCATAATAATAATCACGATAATCATAATACCATAATATAACCAAAAATATGTATATAAACTCATAAAAAAGAGAAAATTAAAAATTGAACTATCGACTATTTGACTTACGTAGTCTGTGACCCCGGTCTCTTGTACCGGGCTGACCCCAAAACTCAGAAACGATCGTCAGTATTTTCAGCGCCAGGTGGATTAACGGTGGAGCACGCGCAATGAAGAAAGTACACGAAATGGCAACTGAATTCGATAGCGACTAAAAAAGTTATTCGACTTTTTTCAACCACCCGGTCTCACAGACATATACGTCACCAATGGCGGGTGAAATTTTAGATACAGGTTTTTTCTGAATTCAGACTATATTTTTCCGAAGGTTTCTAAGGAGCCTAAATCTAAATGACAAATCTAAATTTGAGCTCAAAGTTGCTCTATCGGTTCATGTTTTCTATAAATCCTAATCTAGAAGTGAAAATAACGTAGTTCTTCGCTCTTTAAAGTTGTGTCAGATGGCATTGTAATTTTTCACCATAACACTCGTCACAGTCTCTTCATATTATTATTATTATTTTTTTATTTATTTATTATTTTCTTCACGAAACATACTCTGCATTTTTCCAATATCTTTTTTTCTCTGGAAAATCGTTGGCTGAAATTATGAGTCCATTAGACTGTCATACTAGTGGGTGATTTAAATTGAATATCCACTAATTAATATACCAAGTCTATAATTTTTCTTCAAAAAATTATTCAAAGCGTATATAAAAGTATAATTCGTTCTCTTCAAAAAAGTATTTTGAATTTTACCAATGTTTTTCTGTATTCAGAATCAGCGCATCAACGAACCAATACGTTCCGATTTTTTTTTTAAATTGATCAAATTTTGTGTGAATATTATGTGCACATACCTATTTACATACTATAGAAGTATTTGTTATTTTGTAATTTTTATTCCATATCTCAAAAAAATGTTTTAGATCTAAGGTTCACGTGAGACTTTTAAATTCTCTTAAAGACACGCTTAGGTACTGCAAGAGTTTTCGCAATTACGTTATTTACTAACCGCCACTAACCGCCGACCGTAAACTAACAGAAACCTCGGACCAAAACTAGAAATCATTGAAACTTTTTTATTATCTTTTCTGATAAGATTAATAACGTCATTAATCATTATTCTCAGAAGCTCTAGTCAAAAGTGATGTTTGATATTTGCATTTATCGCAATTTTTCTAAAACAGCAATAAAACTATGCACTTCCATTAAATTATATGCAAATCCATTTATTTTTTGAGAAATGGTATAGTAATGCGATGTAACGTCTACGAAATCAGATGAATGTATATGGCTCAGCGAGTGTATTTCTTAAGTTACTTAGTTTGGGCTTCGTAGTCACTGCTACCGCGATTTGGACTAGTGCTGGTGCTGGAATGGGCACCAGACCGAAGAAGGATCAACAAACTCTCGTTGGTGGAACGCTTTGGAGCCAAATCGTCATACCGACCGGCCTTCTAATATCCGGATTGATCAAAGAGAAAATCGCTATTTTTGTATACTGTTATTTCTCATTTGCTGGTGTTTGTCTTCTTGTAGCTACCGGTTTAATACTGGTTAGTTTATTTATATTATTAGACACATAGAAGTATGTAAGAACCGCGAAGCTTGGCGCTCCGACCTCTGACTACCCCGTTAGGGATACAGCGTGAGGATATGTATGTATGTATTAGACACATTATAGATAAAGTGTCTCAACAGAGAATTTATGAACCATTTATACGTATAGCCTGACCACAAGATAAAGTACAAAGGCCGGCTATATTTCGAAAAGTTTTTCTTGTAGACGTACATCGTTGTACAATCCTAGAATTGGGCAGTTTATGATATGTTTGGGCATTTCGTGAAACTGCAGATGTGTCATTACCGGAAAAATCCCAAAATTGGAAAAATTTTGGAGAGAATTCCCCGAAATATCCTTCAATTTCGGAAAAATTTTCCGTTAAATTTTCCCATTAACGCATCAGTGTACATATATAACACGCCACTTTTAATGAAATTTCAACTAATAACCGGTATATATATGGTTTAACACAAATCGTTTGGACGCGTCAATTCTGTAAGGTTTATAAAACTTTACTGATGGGCATGTTGACTGTCTGGAATTATTTCAGAACACCTGCATTTTCTAGCAGAAAGCGATCATTTTTTTGTACAATCTTTGGTTAAAATTTTAAAAGTTCAACATTAATATGAATTTTAAAAGCATTAACAAAATAAAGCTTAAAATAACCGCATATTAGGGTTCCCCAGCTTCACAGTCATTCCCGATTAGATATTGCTTTTTATTTTAATAGTTACCTGCACTCTTTTTTCTTTTTTTGCTATCTGAACTAGCGTTGTTTAAAAGTTCTGTACTGCTATTATTGTAATTGGCCTGTTGTGTTTTTATATACTATTTTACTTACGTCATTTTATTGGTGGGCTGTTAAGTTTCCAAATAAAATAATTAGGTATACATGCCCATTTCGTCCCCTTAACTACTATACAAATGTCCGATTTCGCCAACGCTTCCTAACTTGTAAGTTGTCACCTAAGGAAGTGTCAACCACAATAAGAAAATCTCTAAACCGTTTCTAAATAATATTCATAGGGAGGACTCTAGCGATTAGTGAAAAGTAAAGACTGCTAGAGGTTCCCTGTTCCTTATTACGGCGTACCTAAAGGGTATAGATGATGCTGGTAAATCGAGTAGAAGAATTTTAAAAATTTTATTAATACGAAATTGAAACATGAAGTTTACAGGAGAAAAATAAGGAATCCTAGGTCTTATAGATAGCTAGAAATTATTATAAACAACTTAGGATTTTGTATTTATGTAATGGAACCTAATAGAGTTATGGGCCAGTTGAACTCGCAATGAAATATTATGTTTTGACTTGTGACATAGATTTAGCTTTATCAAAGACAAAAAGCTTATCTGGTGTTATCACTTTTATAGATACTTTCAGAATGGAAGTCCATGAAGAAATTGAGGACTTTAAGCAATAAGCCATCTAAAATCCTTCAAGCAAAGTTGACGAGATCTTATAATAAGATGTACTTCAGCATTGGAATATTATCTATAATAGCATCTATATTCACACTAACCGATGTGATGCTGGTTATATTTACATAATCATAGACAAATAATCGAATGAATAAAAAGTAAAAAATACCATTAAATAAATAATCGTTATTTGATATAGTTAGTTAGTACCTAAATCTTTGAATAAGTGTAATAATCATGTTATATGAAAATGAATAATAGGTTGCCTGAATCAAACTTGCCGGTACAATTCTACCAATAAAATTAAAAAGCGTCTATACGTAGTTTAGTTATTTGTTAACTATAAGGAGGCGTTTTCAACAACAATTTTCCAACGCTGCGATATAGCCTCAATGCCTTAATATTTTGGAATTTTTGAACTTTTAGTATTTTAGATTGCTAAGACTCACATGATCATTGCCCATGCTTTATAACGTCTGCCACCTAAATTGCGCTTAAATTGATAAAACAGTTGTAGCCGCAAAAACTGTAGTCTCAGACAATAGCGTAATAATAATCACCTAACATAGTACATGTCACTACAGACAAGAACAGTTGTGTAGCGGCATCTTTGAATCGGACAACCCATTAATATTACCAGAATATTACTTTCTCGAAATGGACGTGTTTTTTTAGAAAATAAGGAATTTATAAGTAGATTTCATATGGTTTCATACGAAGGACAAGGGATTCAAGCAATATTTAAGCACTATCTTAGTGCCATCTATGTTTACCTTATTTAGACTTACCGACTTCAACCATTTGTAATCTGTATTATCCGGTTTTCAACCGGTGTTAACCCGTGTTTAAAAGCATAATAGATATTCAATTTAACGTTAAAAACATTTGGAAAAGCAACAGATGTGGAACCTCGGTGTTCTTATATGTATGTTTGTTTGTCTGTCACGGGCGTTGTCGTCGGAGACTATTTGACTTAAACAGCTGTTTGGAACAGTTGTAGTAAATGGTAGCTCAAAGACGGACGCGAACTTCAAAGTGGAGTCTTCTCTTTTGAAAGTTCATTTCGAATATTTAAATAAAAAGTTAAAAAAAAACATGTTTTTAGGCTTATTGTGTGAGATGTCAAATGAAAGTACTTTTAACCACAAATGTAATAGTACATTGTTACCCTATGGCTGAAAGTAACTTAGGCCGGAGACGTGGTTTGGCGGCCGAACGCAGCGAGGGCGCCAATAGTTCGAGGGACTAAATAAGTCTTTCAGCCGAGGTAAACACTGTGCTTTTCATTACGAATACGAGGAAAGTAAAAATAAAAACATTAATTAGCTAAAGAAAAAAATGAGTGAATTTTATTTTACATAAATCAACAACTTTGGTGAGATATTTATTTAAAGTATTATGGTAAAATTAGAGCAATTAGTTATAGTTAGTGAAAGGTTTTTTCCGGGTATGTTGATATTTGATATTTTCTGAGAAACTTGAGTTTCTGCGGTATCCAGGGATTCTTGGATGTATGTTGGGGACATCGGTATTTGTCTATTTTTTCAGCTGTTACAGCAATGTTTTTGGATTGCACCGGATAATCCTTTGAAGTGCTTGGTTGTGGAGAGTCAGTGGAATGCAGATTTATCATTTCTGTTACTCTATGCGATATCTTAGTTTTATTTTCCACTGACTCTTCTATGTAGCCTTCAGATACTTTAGTCGACTTCCAACCTCCATGCCTTTTGACGACAGTTAAATCGGCACCAGAATCGGCTAGCAAAGTCGCTGATGTTCTGCGAAAGCAGTGACCCGACTATAGATTTGAGTTTGGCAAATTAAGGTAGGTGGCTATCTCTTTAAGAATACTCGAAATCTTGTTTTTGCCAATTACTTGCCGCAGACACTTCCCTTTTGTGACAATTTATGAAAAAACGGTTTGTTTCCGTACCACTTGGTCGAAGTTTTTGGTATTTTTCTATTATATTTACAAATTCTTTTTTAACAACGAAGGTTCGGTCAACTTTGATTTTAGTGCCACGTAACTTCACCAGTATTATATCACCTTGTTTCTCAATATCATCAACCTTCATATTTACTAGTTCGATACTTCTGCAAGCGTCACTTACTGCCAATATCAACACTACCTGAAAAGTAAATATATCTCTTTAATATGTGTATAAAATATAGAACGTTACAATTTAAAAGAAGAAGCTACAATTAACAATAAAAAGATTTGCTTACCTTCATTGCTAGGTATATTATAGGTTTCTACCTCTTGATAAGTGAAAAGTTTGGATTTTTTCGATTTAAATCCATCTGATTTCGTTTTGAGATACGATGTTAGTCTATCGAAATCCTTTATATGTACATTATGTTTAGTATTTAATGTTATCTTTAACATAGAATACACGCTCCATAATGCTGAAGGTTTGTAAGTCTTTGATAATTCGTAGAAATATATTAACAAAACGTTTTCTGATAATGATTTCACTTTTTTCTCAGCGCGCCATTTCATAAAATCGTCGTAAGATTTTAGGTACCTATCTTTTTTTTTATTTAGGCGGTAAAAGGTTTTCCACTCTTGTTTTATCAGGCGTTAAATCCATATCTGAATCTGATGAACTCATCGTGTTAATACAAATATCTGCTATACCGAAGTATAAACAAAACTCTACAACTCAAAAAAACGAATAGAGATAGGATTGTTACTTTCCCGCATATTTTGTTTTTTTTCTGTGGCCGGCCATTGTTATTAATTACTAACTATTTTGCCCAAATCTATGTTATTTAAAAAAAGTAGTTGAAAGTAAATTATAATAAAGTTATTTAAAAAAACATATTCTTTAATTAATACTTATCTTTACGTTATTTCAATTTCACATCGCGCTGTAAATGAGTAGCTGTATAGAAAGTTGGGACATGATTCAATAGAAATGTGAAAATAGAACTACTTACTTTTTTTTATAATTTGACAGCTGTCAGTTGAAAACGATTCTCCCTAGGGCTGAAAAGTACTATTTTCAACCCGCTTCTCAGGCAGCTTTAGGCCTACTTTCCGAGTATAAGTAATGAAAAAATATATAACACGCTATTTTGAGTTTAAAAATGAAAAAAAAAAGTGTTTTTTTAATTATTTCGAAAATGCGCACCAAAATTGATATCCTCTACTATATTTCTAAAAATACTACTCGAACAATTTAAAAAAATCATGAACAGTGAAAATAAGGTAAACACAGAAATATCGTAATACAATTACACAGACACAGAAATATCGTAATTGTATTACGATATTTCTGTGTGTATATAAGTAACATTTTTTACATAGAAACAAGCTCCACTACAAACATTGTTTTGAGGTATGGTGTATGCAGTATACTATAGTATAGGCAAGTATAGGTAAATATAGATGTTACAAAATAACTTTTTTATTAAGTCGACAGTTAGTGAGGTATTTATTATGTGCTTCTAAAGTCGTATTAATTTGTCTCTACTTTTCAAATAAGGGGTAGAAAATTCTGAAAAAATATAAGGTAATAGAGCTTCAAAAACACTCAACAAAAATTGGTTTGAATCTTAGATTAAAGTTTGAATGTGATATGTTCAGTTTTTGAGCTATGGGATATTTTCGGTTATACGTCAAGCGACCGCAGAAATAAATTTGTTTTTCACAGTGTCGTTGAGAAATAAGTATGTAGGTACTATGAAATACAAAGTAATTCTTGCTGCCGATTAAATAATTATTGTGCAACCCAACTACGGGATTTTTTTAATACTGGTTACGAGCCCTGATTTTAGAACCGAGGGGTTTATGGTCAGCATATCCGCAATACCAAAGAGTAAGCGTACCACACGGTATGTTTCTGAAAGTGGGTATAAGTTAATCTCATATATCGTGGCTCAAATCCCTGTTATCTTATTTATGAAAGAAAGTTTTCCCACAGAAGTGAGATGTCTATCAGCCGTTTATATTAAACTCCCTTTGTTTATATTAGCGTGTGATTAACCTTGATTTAATACCCATATATTTGTATGTAAGTCCATCACAGTTTGAATCTTCAGTGACAAAGACGACATTGTACTACATCGATCGCTTTAAACTATTTACTAATTCTCAAATTGTTCTCTACTATACAATTCATGTTTAGATTACCATTAGTAAAGACACTATTAATCAGAATAATTCCATCCGTCCAATGAAAGATATGTGTGTGATTGTAGCAGGAATATAGATATATTTTCTGAAAAGAAAATGTATATCTAATTATTATTATTATTATATACTATTTATTATATGGTACGTATAAGTAAAAGGAAAGAGATGGTATGATGATAGAAAAAAATAGCTTTCCTTTCAGCTTCATACTAAATTGTAATAAAATAGGTTGAGTGGTTTAACCATAAAAACGTAACAGACTACACAATACGAAGACACTTTCACATATTATTACAATACAATATTAGATATGGATATAGGTGGGCACAGTTAGTCCAAAAGTTAACTTCGTTAATCGTTAATTCGTTAATGAAAAAGCTAACTTCGGTAATCGTTAAAGCGTTCAATTTTCGAAAATTTAAGGCAAGTTAAAGTTAATCGTAAAAGTTAACCATCCAAAACTAATACTGCTTTTGGGCTGGAATACATAGGTAAATAAGACAAAAATAAGTAAGTAGATTAACTATTATATATAATGTAGAATTAACAATTAAATACACATTTATTTAACTATTAGCTTTAGCTTGATGCACCCGTTTTCGGACATAGGCGTACTCACTTTGTATCTTTCCTTGACTTCCTTGCCTGTCTCTCTCTCGCCACTTTTTCTCAGTTCATGTCTGCCTGTTGTCAGATGTCATCCACCCATTTCCGAGATGGTCTACCTTTTCTGCGTGTTAGCTATTGTCAGTATTTGTGATTAACTGTTACAATCATAATTGCTACTTAATAATAATATGGTATTTTTGAATGTCAAAAAATAACTCAGTCGAGAAATACATGAGCTAGTGAACGCACGTCTATTAATTACACTTCAATGTATCCTACGTTTCCATCCATGTCGACATCCTAGAAGAGCGAATAGCTTTCACGAGAGTGTTAGCGCGGGGTCTCCACTTTAAAGCCTTTTTTGCCCATCGACCGCAGTCCATTCTAGCAATGCGCTCTGCCCATCTACACCTCCAGCGCTCATTCTCCTCTACCATGTCTCTAACTTTCGTCTTCTGCCTGATCTACTCATTCCTTGAATAGAAAATCGCCTTTCTACCATTACATAATTCCGCACGCAGTACTCGTTTGCTGGTTTTCATTTCAATTGCCTATGAAATTCTGTCTTCCTAGTATTGCTGCAAATCCTCTTTCAGCTTTTGGTGAAAGTCATTAAGTAGAGCTCGGCATTCCGGAGTATCTGTGTGATTATCCAGCCTCATCTGATGGCATTTCTCTACGAGTTTAGGTGTATCATCTGTTAATTTCTTGTGCTTGAAATTTATAGCGGCAGGTCTCACTCTATTCAATGTTTCGATCATTACTTTTGTTAGCCGCTAATTGAGGTCGTACATTGGCAAAGATCTCATATGTACGAAGTCTTGCAAATGATTTTTTACGTATGAGTTGTATTCCTTCTCTGTCTGATAATATAAGGAATAAAGTAGTATGAATAAATAGCTATTAATGACCGTAATTTTGCATTAGGTATATGTTGCTCTTCATAAACATTCTCAACAACTCCTCAACAACTCTAATATTCTTGCTCACATCCACGTAATGTCTAGTATAAATAACAGTTTTAGAGGCATCACACTTGCACGCGCACCTCGTATAATATCTCTCACCATTCGATTCGCCGAACATGTGAGTGTGGTATGGCGCGTAATTCAAACAAAAAAAAACAACATGTCAACAAACAACCAATGTTACGGACTAAAGTTCACGGAAGTTCAGCTTAACGGAATTTAACAAGAGCGTTAACATTTTTTGAAGTAAACTTAAGAGTTAATCCATTAAGCAAATTGTTAACTTCGTTAATTAACGATTAACGGATTAACGAGTTAATGTCCATTTTTGAGTATGGACAGAGTATGATTAATTAACTGTGTAGATAAAACACAATGAACGCTATCGTACTGAGTCAAGTGTAGTTTATAGTATCGCACGCAATGGAGTTAAGTCCTAAAATTCTATTCAGTATAAAAACTATAACTGCCTATAATTGTGTTTCACAATTCATCCAGGTGATTGATTGAATAGACTGCGTATATTAGAATTCAGACCCCAAAATGGCTTTTGGATTGTAAGTTTTCATTTGAATAGCGTTTAAATGTTGTGTATCTACTACCTAATATTCAGCCTATTTAATATTCGTTAATTTAAATGGTACCGTTTTCATAATACATATACTTACTAAATGTACTTACGTAGTATATAACAGAATTATAATCGGCAGTTTGTCCGTGTATTCATTTGTGACTTCTGCACAACTGGACTTCTGGACTGTGCTAATATTTATTGAGAAAGCTTCATATGTTTGTATAACACCTCAATATTTAGTCAATAGAAGTAGAGAAATATTGAAGTTTTATATTTAAGTGGCCTTGCGAAGCCGACGCAGATCGCTAGTGCATTATAATTTGAACATCACTATGTCTATGACTCGAGGTTCTCGGATTCAATCTCCGGTTCTAAATTGGTTTGTAATATGAATGGGTGTGGATAGAACTTTTGCCTCTTCGGTTAATCGAGTGTCATTCTAAGTATCTATTTAATTTTATTGATAATAATTAATTACTGCACATAGAAACGTTAAAAGAGAATGATGTATACAGAAAAGATGAGCACAACTTTTTAAGGTTTTAATTTTAGCTCATGATGAAATTAATGTCATTTTTTGGAGATTAGATAGACTTTATTGCCGGTCGGTTTATTGAGTATTATTTACAAGCAAATCGACTTATTTTGGCTGCTCCTCCTTCACATTTAATTACACAATGCGGAGTCCATCTTATAAATATATCTACAATAGGAGACTATAAATTACATTTTTTTCAGTATGTTAATTACTGGGCTCCTGGCTTTTGGCGCATACTGGACTACAAAATATCTCTTGAACACGCCAAGCACAGCAAGAATTGATGATATAACCACTACTACAATGGCGACTACAGTTTTTACAAACACTACTACTGCACCACGACTCCTACAATTATTGTATTCGAAGCAATGAGGGATCACGCTTCTTGATACTGGACTTAGTAGTAATATGATATTATTTTAAGAAAAGTATTGTGCTAAAATCTCAATTTTTCGATCATCAATATACAAATAAGAGATATGTATATAAATAAGCCGCGATTGCGCCTACATTTTACACTTCCAGTTATGTTATTGTTTACATTCTGTGGGCAAAAAAGATATCTCGAAACATAAATATTTTTATATAGGACAAAAGTGTCAATAAAAATAACCAGTAAATATAATTTTGAACCTTGACATGTACCTACTGATTAGCGATATGTTTTCATTTGCTATTAAGTCTAGTATCAACTTCTCAATTGTATCTCGTTTCTTATTTATTATATATTGATATATATATTGATTTTATAATTTTGTTATTGGTTGGTTATTGGTAATTTGAAAGTACTGAAATAGGTAAGGCTATTTTTTAATGCAAATAAATATATTTAAAAAATTTATACATAAACTTATTACGCATGTTGAACACTTTGTTATTACAAATAATCTATCTTTTATTTATTTCCATAGAGTTTCGTAGATAGAACCGCCTTCAAAATAAAAACACTGAAAAGTACAAAATTATCCTTTACTTATAAAAATTCAAGTACGAAAATAACTTCATAATTACGATACAAATACCTATATAATTAAAATTGACAATTTCTGAAGTCGGTGCTAAGTTTACCAAATTTGTTGTTTATTGCTTTGGCACTGACTTCGATAACAATCAAATAGGCATTTCTATCGTATTTATTAAGTTATTTTTAAACAAATTTTAAAAATACATGTGTACAGATAAATTTAGAACCTCCTCTTTTTTTGAAGTCGGTTAAAAATAGAACAAAAATAGAACATTCAAGTGTGCGTCCATTTGTCCTTTTGTACATCTGTCTGTGTATCCGTCTGTCACAATCTAAGAAACTATGCAATATAGAAACTTGTTTCGCATAGTAATACTTTACGGTAGTAAACTAATTAATCTGTGGTAATACTAATACCACAGCCTACGGTAATTAGTGCATTTTGTTTATTTTGCACTAATTAACGCCTAACCAGCACCGAATCGGAATTGGATTCGGTGCTGGTTAGGTGGCCGAATTCTATCTCTGGTATATCCTGAGGATGCTTCGTTGAGAGGCGAAACGTGTCGATTGGTGATTTTTAGTTTGAGCGGAAGATAGCTAGAGATTTTAGGAATTTATCACAAATTCTTTTCATATTAATTCCTGGTGGTCGCTAGAAAGTGATCAGTTCCCAGATCGGCTGCTCTATGCGCTCTGGTGTCCATAACTTGCTTGTTAAGTCTGCTATCCACCAGGAATAAATCAATCATACTTCTCGCACACTTTCTTTGACACGTGTACTGATAGATCCTTTTGTGCTTAAATATGGTATTAGTTACAAAAAAATCCTTTTCCATACACACTCCTAACACAAACCTACCAGCATAGACCACCAAAATAAAAACCCCATGTCAACCTCATATTGAGCCGCACTCCGAGCAGTCTGGAATTTACACATTTATACTCAGTCATACAATTACCAAACGAGAAGACAGTAAAACACCCACCCCCTGGCATCCTGGACCCTGTCTCCATGTGGTACCACTGACCGTAAAGCGATGCCCCCTGTTCAATCGCTTACCACAATGTTATTACATGTTTCGTTGGTAAAATTTTACATAGATGGTGCAATACAGTTTTGCATCACACTGTTAAGAATTTATTGTTCAAAAAACATAAAATACACTCTAGTGACCCGAGCAGCTGTGTGTTTTATTTTTTGGTGTCAGTTAGTTGTTCATTGGTCCATAAAGTCGGTTAATACGGCCGGAGGTTGTGACGACACTGTTCACGGGGCATCCTATGCAGTACTATTCCAGCACAGAAGCCGCGATACCAGTGCGCATGAACAAGACGTCCATGATTCGGGATTACCATCGTGCTGCAGAAGAACCCACGTGACGTCAACTACTAGTAAAACAGCTATAGTAAGTAGTAGTAGAATAGTATAGTATTCTATTGTAATACACGTTCTTGAAAAGTAAAGTTTTAGTGTCTTACAAGATTCCGTAGAATTCGCTGCGAAACTTGTACTGATTTGATGAAATTACGAACAATCGAGTCACAAAACAGTTTGTTAGTATAGTTATGATCAAAACGTGAAATGCGAGTTGTAGGATATCCTCTGCTTTGTTAACAAACAATAACATTGTTTGCAAAATCATCCGAGTATGCGCAGCGATAGTATTTACACTCGACAATTTGAGGGCTTAACAGTAAAATAATTTTTGACTTTGTTCGGTGAAAGTGAAATGGTGTTGCCTGGATTGTGAGTACATAACATAATATTTTGTGTGATATTAAATCGAATACGAATATCTACCGAAGACTACCCCGTTAGGGATACGGCGTGAAGATATGTGTGTGTGTTACGAATATCGTTTGCGTAATTTGAATTATTTAGAATGATTTTTGGGTGGCAATAAGTGCAGTAAAACTTACATTTGGTTTCTAAATTTTGCACTTTTCCGAGCTTTAAATGCATGAAATTGCGTAGAAGAATTCTGGAACTTAAATAAACGTACAGCTAAAGTTCTTGCATCTATTCAAATTTTATCGCAAATAGCTTCAGTAAACTATACATATAACTAAGTCACACAAGCACTTTACTGATAACAACAAAAGAGAGCAGAATAAAAATATTTGTGTGAATGATACGAGTATGTTTTCTAAAATCTCTGCGATTTTTTAATATAATGTGAATATAACTTAGGATACGGGGTGAAGATATGTATGTATAACTTTAGCCACGCTATCACAGATTAATTAGTTACTAGGGTATTTTTTTTATTTTTTTTTTAAACAAACGGAATTTACGAGTTTATAATCAATTTAAAGTTTGAAATACTAAATAGTATCTATTCTTTCGGAGACCAGAAAAATTGGTTAATTTGACCTTTTTTGAACATTTCTTTCTCAGCATCCACCAATCAAATCGAATTAAAGCTTAAATTAGCAGATAATGTATTATAACCCTAATAGTAATAAAACCTATATATTCGACTCATTTTTCCTTACCTTTTTTATCTTTTGTAAATTTTGTGAAGTGCAAACACCATGTTGGTTCAATACAGAATGTAACTGCATCACCCTCAACTCTGAATTGCCATGCATCAATAGCATCAAACACTAAAACGCTTCCTAAAGTATAATAAAATATATTTGACAATATTAAAAAAAAAAAAGAAATAAATTAAACCGACTTAAAAAAAACACTGAACAGTACAAAAGAACTATCCTTTATTAAATAAAATTCAAATATAAAAATAATTTCATGTCTTTCTTTTAATATTGTTATGGTTGGGCCTTATGTCCAAGTAATAAGGTCGATTTTTATATGACACGAGTCACGCATCTTTTAGTGCTTATATCTCGAGACAGGCTTTGCAGAGCTATGAGCTAAAAATGCATTGCTAAGTTTAACGTCTACTATCGAATGGTATAAACAAAGTTGTGCATCGAAAATTCCCGAGCGATGACGTGTCATATACTCATATACCTACTCATGCAAACAGGCGGCGTCGAGAACAATGTCGAATTATTGTTAGCAAGCGTAATTAACTAGAAAGTTCCACCCTCCTTATTTCTATGCGTTATTATTACTAGCATTCGGGATTGCACTAGAAGTTTCCACTCTGGTTTTATCGGACTATAAATACAGCTACATGCGTCAATTTTCAACTACCGATTGAAGCGATATATCAAGACGATGTCAAGGCGAATTACTACGTCGACTACTGTGACGACTCTGGATTGAAGACTGCTGCGATACGGGAACGTTGTTTGTGAGTGAAGCGTGTACCTATGGTGTCTACTACGCGAGTACCTACTTCGAGGGGCGACTACGAAGACTAGCAACCGCCGTAAATAAGTGCACGTGTACTTAACATCTATCTGTACGAATGAAAATAAACTTGATGTTTTCAAAGCGGACCGCAGAAATAGTTATAAATAATTGTATAGACAGGCGTTACTTACTTTGCGGAAATCCATTTCATGTGATAAATTCCTAAAACCATCAATCAACACGTGTTTCGCCTCTCAACGAAGCATCCTCAGAATATACCAGAGATAGGATTCGGTCAGCTAACAGATTCGGTGCTGGTTAACAGCTAACAGATTCGGTGCTGGTTAGCTGACCGAATCCTATCTCTGGTATATATCCTGAGGATGCTTCGTTGAGAGGCGAAACACGTGTCAATTGGTGGTTTATAGAGTTTGAGCGGAAAATAGCTAAAGATTTAAGGAATTTATCACATAGTTATAAATATGCTTTCGAATATGATTATCTGTTGTTGTCAATGTTAGAAAAGTAAAAATACATGGCGCTATATAATTTGTGTCGAATTAAATTGTAGTGATAAATTATGTGATAAATTTTCGACAGTTAACATCAAATCCCATTTGTTCTCTCTACCAAAGTCATCCTAGAAAGCAATTTACTTTAAGGGGATTACGTTTTAGAGACAATCATTTGAACATGTTCATACGTACATGAGAAGTCAGAGATTGCTTCAGATGGGTTTCGTCACGATGAATGTTGCCCGCTATAGTGATGTTCCGGAGATCAATATTGCTAGAAATGTTTTGATCATAGAAGCCTGGCCCCTTCTTTCTTTGAGGTGTCTCGATAGTGTTCGACGCTCTCTAATCTCTATAGCACCCGTCTGTGCTAAAATATCATTCGACCATTTTCCTGCTACGGTTGTCGTGTTATCCTCGATTTCACCTAGGTATGTAGGTACTTTGTCTGACATTTTAAATGATCCTGAGCATTTAATCAATAAACATGTGAGTTATTCATGTTAGATTGTTACGAACTGTGGAGTTTATTTCCGTATGCAAACTGAATTTCTGTGGTTTCTAGTCTTCATATTAGTCACCCTTGGAAGTCTTAGTGCAGTAATCATCGAAGCTATGCGTTTCACTCACAGACAACGGTTAGTAGTCTTCTTTTCAGAGTTGTCGCAATAGTCACTAGACGTAGTTCACCTCGAAATCGCCTTGTTATCGTTCCGATCGTTAGTCAAAAATGTATCTATGTTGACCACCTCCGTGGTGCAATGGCTTAACGCGTCGGAAAGTAAACGGGGGTTGCGGGTTCGATTCCCGCCCCGAGTCTGGGTGTTTATGTATAATATGTATTTATTTACAAAAGAAAGGTATATAATGTAGTATATCAGTTGTCTAGTACCCATAACACAAGCGCTGTGCTGCTTACTTTGGGACTAGATGGCGCTGTGTGAAAATGTCTGAGTTTATTATTAAATGTCTGAGTTTATTATCTCCCACGGCGGACGCCCATCCCTATATATAGGTATAGGTCTTAGAGATGCTCTAAAATATAGCCCGACGAAACGAGAGCGGAATCTTTTAGAGCATTCCCGTTGTTAATAGTAATAGCGAATAATAATAGAGGGTGGAATCTTTTAGAGGATTTCCGTCATTAATAACAACAGTAACTAATAATATTGTTCTCGATGCTGCCAATAACTTCTTTGCAGTTGCACGAGTCCACGACAAGTCACCCACCCGCTGTACAATTATCGAATTACGACTTGGTTTTTGTTGTTCAATTTTACTTATACTTACCAATCGACAGTACACCTTGAAGTTATCAACTCGTTTTTAGGTAATAGCTCTGCAAAACCCAACTCTGGAGATAGAAGCCCTAAAACTTTCGTTTCGTTTTCGTGGCCGTTCGATAATGGACCTTATTGCCTTGTTATAATATACAACCATAACAATGTGTGTTCATAATATACAATATATACAAGGTTATTGTGAAAGGGGGTATAAATCCGCCGGGGTTTCGAAGTGTCACGTTGACTATTATATTGAAGATATAAATAATAATATATTTTTTATTTACGCCATATACATATGTAGTTGTAGGTAACAATCGATATTACTGGTGCTTAAACTAGGAAGCCCTGTATTTTAAGCATCAGTCATCTCCCTCTTTCAGTACAATTTTAGCCATAATAATATTATATTAGTTGATTAACAATAAAAATTAAAAATATTGCAACATCAATCTGGAAATGCATACGGTGTATGTAACTATATAATAATCAGCACTTATATGTGACTGTGGAATTGTGCACGTGTTTTGGAATGTGTGGGAATGTGATAGTGTGTAAATATATAAATATCATATAAAAAAACATTAATTTAATAGAAAAAAAATATACAACCCTATCATTACGCCCTATATTCCAAAGGATTGCTAGCGACGTAAAAACGCTGATATTAGGGTTGTCTCGACTTTTCTTTTTTAAACTTCGAGGTGATACACTCGAATTATTGACTCTTGGCGAAGAAGTATAACGCAAGTTTTCCGTTGTCATGGGTACATTACCCTTTCACATTTACCTTTCCTTTCGAAATAACCTTGCATATTAACTTATAATCTGTTGTTATTCTATTACAGAGTCCTATTGACCGGTGCTTTGATCGCTACCGTTTTATTGGGAGGAAGATTCCTTCTAGACCTCGATCGACACAACAATGAGATACCTATCACTAATTTGACGGGATTAGGCTAAACTTTTTCCAATATTTTAGGAAAAATTGTCTACTGAAATCAGACATGTTGACAGTTTAGCGACTGATCTTCGTCATTATTTTTAGATCACGATATGTAAAGATTTCATACGTTTAACTGTACAGAATGTTTTTCCATACCTTGTTTTTACCGTAGGTAATTTTTCGAAATGTCTCATAGGTAATATATGTGTGCACCTATTATGTAGAATGCGTTCTTTGTAAGTTATGTTGTTTGCGGACTTTAATGTAATAAATATTTTTAAAATGAATTATTGTTCATTTGTGAAAGATATTATAAAGGACTACTGTACAAGAATATGGACGTAGTCAGGATTTGTTTGAGGAGAGGCAAAAATGAAATGAGTATAAAGTATAATACGTATATTAATTAACCTACGGCTTCTGTAGCATTTTCGGACATTCATATATTGTATCCGAAATAGTCATTACTTAATTTTTTGTTTCTCGTCTCTGGTTTTGGGTTTTTAATCTATTCTGAATGAAATTTTAGCTGTCATTACAAAGATGAAAAATTCGGCTGTGATACACGGACAAAGAGACTGATAAGCTGACGAAAAAATAAACAGACACATTGAGATACTATAAGGGTTCTGTTTTTTCATTTTAGCTACGGAACCCTAAAACAGAATCATTTAAATTTTTTTTAAATGTATTTCAAGTTCTGGCCAAAACATGACTTTTCAATTATTTATAACCATCACCTATTTGTTTCCAGAAGTCTCTTAACTGTATAAGTTAACTAAGGTTGCTGAATAAGGGGATGTGTTCTCAATCTGAACGGTCCTCCCCACCTCTCCTGCCTCAATATGGCCGCGTCAATACTCAATATAAATACACAAAACACAATTAAACATAGGTATATTTGAAACTTATAACTGAAATCTCTTCGTAGCAGTTTTTATGTTTCAATGCTGGGAAAAGTGATTGTTTTAATAAATAATGCAATTGTTTCTCTCAATTGATATTTATTACGTGTGCAGTGAATTTAGGTAATCATTTGGCAGACACCGAAGACGCACGTGTGTGACAACTAGCCCTGGACAATGCCTGTTGGACTGTGAGTAACTTTTTTGTATTTTTTTAGTTAGGGTTCCGTAGTAAAGATTAAAGTGGAAGTTTAATTTAATAAATTAATGTATAATTAAAAAAATTTGCTAAAGTAGTCATGTCTTACTTAAATTTTTTAATGTTTTCATTCTCATTTCTACCCAGTGTAAAGATGAATAAATCTCGACGTCAATTGTATTCTGTTTTTGCCAATGACAACTTACCTAAGATTACCTATGAGTATTTACAGGTCTATCTAAAAGTATGAAAGTAATTGAATTAGCCAAAAGAGATCATATCATAAAGTCATTATTTTTAAGTTTGGAAATAACCGTGCTTGTTGTCTCCGTTCAATCCAATGACTTTAAGAACTCCTGGGGACCTAGACAAGTGGCTCAATTGTCGTAAACGCTAGTAGAATAGAATGATAAATACCACATAATCTCTAAAATTGGTTGTTAAACGTTATTAACTTTATATTAAATCAAATGAAAGTAAAGTCGTGTGGAATCGGCCATACGAAACGTAGTCAAATGCCACTTTTGACAAGCAATGACGCCAGCATGCGTTTCGATTTTTGCCACTTAGTTAGCGGCTCTAACTTTTAACTTACATTCAACTTTTGACGTTTTAGTCATCCTCAGATTTAATAGAGCAAAATCTATAACCTAATAAAAGAATAGTCTACAAAAATGTGTGGTTGTGGTAGTAATAATAACACTACCAAATATTTGCTATAGGTACGTATTTGAAAATACTTTTCCTTGTTGATTTTGCTCATCATTGCGTTGTTATCGTTTAAGACCAGATATTCCCAGGTAATGATCGAGTTGAGAGGGTTAGGCGGAGGTGAAGAAATAATTTATACGAATGATGTGTTTTTTAAAACTTGGTTATTTAAAGAAAATAATGAACTTATTAAAAAATACTTAATTAATAAATCACTTAGTATTGAACTGAAAAAATACTTTAGTCGGTTTTACAAGTTTTACCACAGATTAATTAGTTACTAACGTAAAGTTTTACTAAATTGGCGGGTTAATTTCGGACTAACGCACGGAAATTGTTGATTTCACTGAACTTATTTTGAAATGTTTACAAAACTGTTTTGTGTTAACAAATTTGTTAAGTAATGCTACTCGTATTAACTAAGGTAAGTCTGATGCACACCATCAACATACTCTTAAACTAAACTCTTTGGTAAATTTATCATAAAATTTTGTAAATTTTATTATGTTCGAACGTTCAATGTTTTTTATTTTGTAAATTGAACATTCGTGATATTGTAAAAATAATGAATACTTTAGTGAACTTTGGTTGGTTTTACGAAACAATAGATAAACCCTCGGAATTTAACTAAAGTATTTTTTCAGTATAGTATTCAGTTCATATTACTGAAAAAAGTATGGTTATCGCTTAAATAAACGAGGACCAACTTCGTAAGAAAACTTTATTATCGTTTATATATTTTATTTCATGTAAATAGAGTTGTAAATTATATTCGATAAAGTGTATAATAGAGTATTTTCCCTTGCGCATATTTTCATCTGACTTCATAGCTACAGTAGAAGTGTTGATTTTTATTGTCAAATTGATATCTCACAGTATAATATTTCGAATATTATGGTACTCTTATATCGTGCAAAAATTTTACGCATTTGCTTTAGATTCATCTTGTTGGGAGCTGCAGCTTTTTCTGTGTTTTGGACGACCAAATTTTTGTCAGAAGTTTACGACGCATCGCAAGTTAGCATCGCAAACGTTACAACAAGCTGGTTACATGAAAACTTTAATAACGGGACTCCTCCAGAATTCGTTGAGTATACCGAATGACGTAACAGAGTAGTGAGACAGAAATAACAATTTTTCAATTAAGAACAAATGTGTTTTATGACGAATATGAACAATGGAACAATTACGTTCGTATTGTTTATTAAAAATGAAGCAAGATCAAATGTTTATGTAAGGAAAAAATGTTGATTTATTCCTTAATAATAAAGAATAAATTGTAGTGTTATTAATTTTTGTTGACACATAATACCATTCCACTAAAGTATAATTTCATATTATTCATTTAATTCGATTTATAATTTTGATTTGCGGGGTTATTCACAAACGTCGGAAACTCAAGTTTCCGTATCCGACAGAAAACTATTCGATGATTTTGTCTATATGCGATTCACGAATCCGAAATATTATTATATTTATATTATATATATATCATATTATATATAGTCGTATTCACAAATCCAAGCCGTCGGATTGAATTTATGCTTTTCGACGATCGGCCTTTCCGCCACGGAAAGTTTCCGACGTTTGTGAATAACCCCCCTGGTGTATTGTAAATAAAGGCTAATTATATCTTTCATACTTTTGCGTTCTAGTTAGGTATAGCTTCTAATTCTAACTTTCCCAATTTAACGATATTTCAATTAGGTTAAGTGTAAATTACCTTTTAGGCGCTTTCCGTTTATTGTAATAAAATTAGGTATATCAATGTAAAATAACTCTTTCCGTAACTATGAAATTACAATTTCATATTTGTTTTTATAACATGTTATATAATATAAAAAAATAAAAATAAAATCTTAGATATTATTTTATGCTACCAGTTTGTTCCTCTCCTAGCTAAAAATGCGTGTATACCATAAATTTAGTATATACTGGCGCAGTAGTGAATCCAGGATTTTGGTTTGGGAGGAGCTTGAACCCAATGAGTAGGGTGTTCCTGGACCCTAAAATGTTTCATGGAGGGACTCCGATGCTTTTGGGGGGCTCAAGCCCCTTAGCCCCCCTAAATCCGTCAGTGTACTGGCGTATAGACGAACATGGAGCTCGTTGACGCGTGACGATTTTTAATTTGTCAATGTCACCTATGAAATGAATGATTCCTTTGATTAATGCGATATGTAATATAACAATCACGTACAGAACACGTAACCGTTATTGAAAAATACAGTACTTTGAAATAAAACAGGAATAACACAAAATAGCGTCATCCACAGCGTGACGGCTTGTGACGACCTGTCGTTCAAAACGGGTTCCAAAAGCGTCTCGTTTGGTGTCCTTTTTAACTCGTACCACTATCAAAAAAGATGACATTCTCACTCGCATTCTTTGTACGTCTATACGCCAGTAAGTTTATTGTGTATACTGTTATGTATCCTGTAAGTTAGATGCGTAGAATATGATTTTTCAAAAGAGAAAATGGTTCTAACATGGGTCTAACAGATTTAAGCTTAATTAAAATTTTCAATATCTGTAAAAGGTTTATGTACTTACATTATTGTATTGCATATAAATGTAATGGCATGGAATGGAATATTATTATTATTTAATATAAATAGTTATACTGGATTCAGGTATTTTTTTAATTAGTTGCCCTAATGAATTTTTTTAATTAGTATGATTCTTGTTTAAAAGTAGATTCTTCTCCAACCTACCCTTTCACGCAGAGAGCGACATGCGAGATATGCTAGGTAGAGATCTAGAGATTAAATGGTCGTGAGTTTATGTGTAATATGATATGTTACCTAATAAGACATGATGGTAATAAATTGTAATCTTCAACTTACGTTACAATATCCACTTGAAATTGTCTTAATAGACCGGTTGAAATGTGTACTCTATTATGACTGATATTGAATTCCTGACCTACTTGTTTATTAATATTATTCGTGTCTTAGCTTGGAGTCCAGATCATTGTCTCGCACAACTTCAGTTTCTAAGTAACCGTCATCATGATCTGCTTTATCTTCTTATTTGTTTTATTAAAAGATGTAACCTCCTTTCGATGCGATAGACGACCTTATGGAACCAATGCCCCAGCATCAGCTGCGGATGGTCGTTTTAAATTAGAAATTGTTGGTACAGAAGATATTTATATACCAGATCAGCTATACACGGGTATGTTACTTATATTATAATTATTGGAGTTATTAGTTATTACTTCATTGAACGATTAGTATTTTGTCTTTTGTACTCAGTAATTTATGAGTTACTTTAATAAATAGTAAAATATTTATTTAGAAAAAAATGACATTAATTACAGTTCAAATAACAGAAACAGATGGTCAATCTCAGTTCATAAAATTTATGATATCGATAGAAGGTGAAATGAAAGTAGATCCCAGCAATCCTCGGAGAACGTTGTTTTTAAATCCAGGGGATATAAGACCCCAAAATCAGGATACAGCTAAATTTAGTGAAAGATGTTTGCACTCTGTTGAACAAACTATCAGTTCACCTAAATCTTCAGTGGAGGTAAATATGTCTCAAATAATAGTGAAGATTCGGTTTCAAACGTACCTACAAACGTACATATATATTTTTTTAGTGTACCTATGTATGCTTAATATCTCTAAGTGTATCCAGCCAGTATCTATCTTTCTTTTCACGGAACATGGAACTCTCGTAAGTAGGTACGTTAGGTCTGGAAGAAATATCTACCAAAAATAAGCCCTTTTTCTCTTTATCTATGTTTATATTACTTTTTATGTTTGTGTATGCAACAAAAGGTCTCCTGAACCTGAACATGATTTTTAGTAAAAATACCTGCCAATGGTAGTTGAGGTCAAGCAGCAAAGGTTCCATACCACCAAACAATGTATTTGTTTTGTGTATTTACTAAAGAAATATAAGGCGAATTCAAAAACGAACATAATTTTGCAGCAAATGTATAATAAATTCGTAAAGACAAAAACGCGTGACATAATTACAAATTACAATAATTTTTGGCCACATTTCATGCTATAGATAAATACGCAGAAGAGATACGCAGTATAACAGGGTTGCACGACATTATTGTAAAAATGAAGAAAGGAATGCTTAGATGGTTCGGGTACTTACACTCGTATTTATAAACAAGTAATTACTTGTTGCTAAGTAATTTCTTAATGAAGTCATTACTTGTGGCTAGAATTCTTCAGTACAAAATCTTATTCTATAATTGAGTAATGCACGTTACTTACTTAAGCAATTGCATAAGTTAGAGTTGATGCTTGATAATTGTTTCTCACTGGCAACACTTCGATGCTGCGTTTTGTTTCATGAGAGGGCAAACGTGAGGTCTAGATTATTTTTACAGTCTTGCATTATATTGCCTAATATAAATTTGTAATATATAATTTGATAAAGTTATCGGTATAAAAAGAAAAATAAGTCGTAGAAGATATTTTTTAATCATTCAATTTTATCTTTGAATAAACAAAATGTTTGGAGAATCGAAACGTTTGACACACGATATAACCCTACCAAATTTAAATATATGATTTTTATACTTGGAATATTAGCTGACATGTGATTTATAACTTGGAAAGATTATTATGTAGTTATTATTAATGACAAAATAACATTAAGTACAACACTTTTACTGAATCGATATCTCATCCTGAAATCATTTTCAGTATTTTCGCGAAGAGGGTCATTACGGAAATATACTTTTGTTTTTCTAGGCTCATTAATGTTAACACTGTTTTCAACTTCTTCCAATGGATCACTTAAAATATTGTCCAAATTAAAAAATAAATGCTCGATATCTTCCATATTTTCTGTACTAAACACTGTCAAAAAGCTACGAACCGAGTAATAAGCGTTGCTTAAGCAACGAAAGTGGTTACTATTACTTGATTAAGAATTCTAACTTTTGACAGTTCTTACTTCGACCGATTTCTTAACTATGCAATAAAAATAGTTGCTCAAGTAATTACTTTTGCTTAAGTAATTACTTTGACTTGTCTATAAATACGAGTGTTAGAATGAGTGATGAAAGACAGACGATGAAAATCTACAGAGCGAAACTGAGAGGTAAAAGAAACCAAAGAAGGAAAGGATGACCAAGGCTGACTTATGAAAATCAAATAGCCTGAGTGTTAGCAGACGGAAATGTCAAAAGCACTCGCATACCTAGGCGAAAATGTGTGAGGAGAATGATGATATTTGAGGAAGTGAAAGAGGTATGCAAGGACCGCGACACTTGGCGCTCCGTCCTCTCTGACTACCGCGTTAGGGATACAGCGTGAAGATATGTATGTCAATTTCATGATTCTAGGTCAACGGAAAGCACCCATCCTCTAGATGCCCTATAAATTTTTGTTTGAATACACAAATGGCCGTGTCGTTTCACTGTGTAGACTTAGAAGCGTGAATCTTTTACATCTCCAGCAGACCATAGATTTCGGTGTTCAATACCTGAAGTAATCCTATAAGGGTTCCGTTTCTTTTGATGTACGGAACCCTAAAAAAAGCAATAAGTTAGCCATCCATTATTATAAGTGAATACCTTTTTAAATAAGTAAAAAGTAAGTTTCTAAGCGGCAACTTTGAGGAAGTCTATTATTTAAGATAACATAAAATAACATAACATAACTTCACGCTGTATCCCCAACGGGGTAGTCAGAGAGGACGGAGCGCCAGGAGTCGCGGTCCTTACACACCTCTTTCGCTTCCTCAAATCTCATCATTCTCCTCACACATTTTCGCCTAGGTATGCGAGTGCTTTTGACATTTCCGTCTGCTAACACTCTGGCTATTTGATCTTCATAAGTCAGCCTTGGTCTTCCTTGGCTTCTTTTACCACTCACTTTTGCTCTGTATATTTTCTTCGTCAGTCTTTAAGATAATGTGTAGTATGAAGTTTGTAAATATTAAGGTTAGGATATGTAAGTACTTTTTTGTTATTAATAACGTCAATACTTACTTCTTTCAATTGATAAGTTTAAAAGTGACCTTTGTACTGGCGATTTTCTTGATATCATATAATATGAAAATCCGATGACATCTGAACTTATTGAAATGCTTAAGCAATATCAGTTTCATTCTCTGGACATGGCTTGATTTCATCTAGGTTTACTGGCAAGCGCCACCATCAGGCAATGGTTGCATTACTCTCCGTGCCATGGTCGTAGAAAACGATAACGTGTGGTTTGAAGATGGAACGCCGTTAACTAAGAGACTTTGCGAAGATTTGAGTCAACCTGATGATATAGCTCTGCAACTGAATGATGATTGTCAAATTTGCGACGAAGCTAAATATGAGGTTTGTGTAATTGACGCGTACTCATACAATATATCTCGGTTTTTCTTCAACAATTTTAAATCTATTATTTTTTTTTTTTCATAAAAATTAGATGTTTAATTCGCTCGACGCCATTTATTACTTTCGTAGATCTAGAATCTAGAATATCAATTTTATTATAAAAATAATTGAAATTTTCCAATGATTTTAAAATTATTTATTACTTTTAGAGTTAATGTCGATAAAAATCAACCCTACAATAATAGTTCAAATTCCTTCTCAATACAAACGTATATTATTATGTTAATTTATAGCTCGCATTTACTGGAATTTGGTCGCGCAACACACATCAACGCTTATACCCCGAAAATGATTGGGTACCTCGTTTTAGCGATTTAGTTGGTGCATCACATGCAGCTGATTTAATTATTTGGGTCCCTGGTACATTAGCTTCCGATGGTCTAAAAAATTTAGCAGAACATGCCAATACGAGTAGCTTTGAAGCGGAAATTAGAGAAAAGGTACCTAAGGTCTACCGAGATAATTAAAAATTTGCATTGTAATAAAGAATTTAAAGGAACCTATTTTCATCACTAGATCGGTGATGGAGTTCGGACACTGATAAAAGGCAAAGGTCACGGCTATCGGAAAATGAATCGTCCGACTTATGCTTTTTTTAGAGCAGACAAAGAAAATCATCTGATAACTACAGCTGTCGCTCTGTACCCTTCACCAGACTGGTTTCTTGGAGTAACGCGATATGAGTTGTGTCAGCAGGATAACACGTGGCTACAAGAAAGAGAACTCAATTTATATCCATGGGATGCTGGAACAGACAGCGGAGTGTCTTACGAGGTGAGATTTTAAAATATGCATAATTTTTTAGAAAAACTGTGATTTTATTTATGGCTTCACTCCTAAGTTTGACTATAACACTCAGACGATTATTAGTTGCACAATAAAATAAATCGTATTAATTAGCAGCTGCGATAAGTTTTTGTCATTACAATAGTAAAAGTGAGAACAAAGTAGAGGGGTAGTATCGAGGTAATTACCACCACCACGACGAGCATTCAGATGAAGGTAATCTAACATTATTTATAGTAACAAATAATCGTCCTTGCTTAAAATGAGAAGTGATAGTGATTTCGAGAAATTAATTAAACGCAGTGAGAGCTTTTGCAATATACTTGTTTTTAAGATCTGTTCATAAATGTCAAAAATAATAGCTATAAATCTATTTAGTCTGAGTGTTAACTGACTTTTCAATTTTATTAATATCTAAGTTAGTGACATTATTTTAATTTGGATTTTTTATGAAATTTTAGTCACCGAACCTCGCAACATACCCACAAGACGCTGTATCTAGAGTTCAGTTGAGCTCTTATGATAAAAATTCTCCATTTTACGAAATAGATATGAAAGATCTACGTCCTTTCGGGAAACTGAGTATAAAGCTAATAAAGACTTATCAAAGGGAATGTGAAGACGAAAAAGAAACAAACGAAACTACAGGTAAAAAATAATTAACAACCCGAATGCGATATTCAGGAAAAACTTTCAAAAGCAAGAAAAAATGAAACACGTTTTCATTCTCTGACTACCCCTTTAAGGATACAGCGTTAATATATGTATGTATTTATACAATTATGTAATAAAGTACCTACATACTTGAATTATTGACGGGTAAAACAACTACATAATCACATAAACATTTAGCTATATAAACTATATAAATATGCAATTATATAAAATTTTTATAATGACACACATGTATTTTTAAATAAAGAGAGCTTTTCCCTCTTAAGTTTTTAAGACTGGATTTATTGGAATAAATTGACTTGACTTTGACTTTCTAAAAAAATAATTGAAATACCTGTTCAATCACTTGTTTATTTACTAACAGAGATACCAGAAGAAATTACTAGTACAACTACGGAAGAGGTAACTGAAGAAGTAACTGAGGAAGTTCCTACAGAACCAGAAGCGCCATCCAGGTATCAAAACCCAGAAATAGATAGCGGCGACTACGGGCGGTGAGCCTTTTAGTTATTGATCTAGTAAAGATCATTGACTCACCACATTATCCATCGATCAGAGTAATAAAGTTGAAATGTGAATTTACATTTTAAATGTTGAATTTTGCCTTCAACTTTGTTAACTTGATAAGAATTTCATTCAATGCGCTTAGAAATCATTTAGCAACTTCATCATTACCAATAGATATACATAACTTAATTTCGTATTCGCGATGGACGAGATACCAATTGACAACAAAATCACACCTTGACGCATCTACTGACAATAACAAAGCAGAATCAGCAACAAGTTGCTATAATCTACACGTAATAAGCTTTATTCCTTGTATGACTACGACCTACGCGAGACAATCTGTTGCCATATTTTACATATTTTCTTTCTTTCTCAAAAAGCATGGAATCATATATTGTAAATGGCTATCATTAGTTGATCTTAAATCTTTCAGAAGACCATTTTCTTTAATACATTTGCACGGTCACAGTACTTAAGTTAAACAATTTAGAATCTTACTCTGGTACTATTACTTTAATAAAATTGTAAATGAAAATACCATAGTGAAGTTCCTAGAGAAGAATGTTCTATGACTGATTGGGGAGAATGGAGCCCATGTGATGGACGATGTGAAAATGGCAAGATCACAGGAATCAAGTGGAGAGAACGATATCATTTGGTCGATGGTATTGCTGTAGAAAAGTATGATCCCAACGTAAGTCAAAATGTTCTTGCACTTCAAAGAAGCAAAAAATTTTCAGTATTTCTTACACGTTTACTATTTATAGGTGAAATTGTCGTATAGAAAGGCAGTATCAGAATACTGTAAAAATCATTATGAAGATTTTGAACAAAAGGAATGCGAAGAAGAGTGTCCAGGATCTGATAAAAAAATTAAAGGTGAATTAATATTTATTGTAGTGAGAAAGATAGCATTGTCTAGTAACTAATGTAATCTTTGGTATTATCTAAAGATTCAATAAGAATCTCGTTTCAAGTTTTTTTATAGATATTTTGTCAGCTAGCATTTTTCATAATATTCTTGATCATAATCAAGTTCATAGGTAATATATATTTTTTGCAACGTTATTTATCGTGCACAACTTATCCTGTTGTTTTTCTGCTATAAACGAATACGATATACTCGTATTGTCGTTTCCAACGATGGGCTATGTTTGTTATTTTTTAGAAAGGTTATATAATTAAGACAAATAAATGTAAGATAGATAGATAGTATTTTTGAGAATTAGTAAACATTTAATTTACGCACTTTTGATTATATTTATGTTTTAGGGTGGCTTGCACCAACTATTTAAGCTCGATTTAAGAAACCTGACTGCTCGCTTGCACCGAGTATTTAATAGTTAGTGCAAGCGAATTAATTAATTAATGTATTAATTTTGTCATTTCAAAAATGTTACTTACTGAATCTGATCTATCACCTTCAACCCAAACTTCAAAAATGTTACTTACTGAATCTGATCTATCACCTTCAACCCAAACTTCAAAAATGTTACTTACTGCATCTGATCTATCACCTTCAACCCAAACTTCAAAAATGTTACTTACTAAATCTGATCTATTATCTTCAACCCAAACTTCAAAAATGTTACTTACTGAATCTGATCTATCACCTTCAACCCAAACTTCAAAAATGTTACTTACTAAATCTGATCTATCACCTTCAACCCAAACTTCAAAAATGTTACTTACTAAATCTGATCTATCACCTTCAACCCAAACTTCAAAAATGTTACTTACTAAATCTGATCTATCAACCTCAACCCAAACTTCAAAAATATTTCACATGTTTCATTTTTAAAAAGCCTTGAGTAAAATGTAATTAGTCTATTTCACTAATTTTCAGCTCAACGCAGAAAAATGTATAAGCCTATTTTGCCTGGTCATACATGGACATCTAAGAAGAGGGATTTAATTAAGTCAAGATTTTAAGCAATTACATTTATCAAATAAATAAGCTTTGAGCATATTCTTTTAACATTATTTTTTATTCTTTTATCCTGAACATGAAAATATAAATTTTTGCAAAAAAATTGTGACGAGATTCGAGACCTACATCGAATATTTTCGCAGCATCTTACATCGGTTTTCGCTTTTTATAATAACAACGAAATTGTCAGTCATGAATCTGTATATTTTCACATAAATATTTAAGAGAAATTTGCAAAAATTTGTTATTGCGATATCCGTTATCTTAATTCTTCTAATGTTTATACTTTATAGGAACAGAGAACACCAAGCTTCTAGCGATTTAATTGAATGATTTAAAGTTTTAAACCTATATAACTAAATACATAAGCATCAGGAAAAAACGAACGTAAACTTTATACCCAGGGCAATAAGGTTTTGTTTAGTTTAGTAAGTACAGTAAGTAACGGCACATATAAAGTTGTAGGCAAAGATACAATTTAAAGAGTGACATAACAGTTTAACACTAATTGTTAATGAAGATCTGTCGTCGCTCACAATTGGATATTTAGAACTAAACTTATTCAGACGTACACTGGACACTGATGGTAATAGCAGAAAAAAAATTCCCAAAGAGAATCAGATCTAGTAAACTTGTAAAAATGTGTTTATTTGATAAGTCAAGTAAGTGTCTCAGTGATAGTTATAATAAAAATGAAATTGTGTCGAATATGCAACATTGTGTCGTATCAAGAGCGAATGAGTGATAATGACAGATCTACCAATAAACGTTAGATTGGCGGATTTCATTGGATATAATTATCCATTGTTTATATCAAACCGATGTGTTAATTATTATATTAACACTTTTATGAAATGCATCATAGAGATCAGCGTTCATATCAGGTGTGGTTCGTGGAGAGAGGGTCAAGTGCTTCGCTGATCTCCCTCCAAATTCTAATATGAATATTATTTTTATTTTGTAAGTGAGGTGTCTTCCGTGTTTTGCCTACCTTATAACGTTTAAAACTACTGACAGGAAATCATAAAATTACATATACTATGTGATAGGTATTATACATATAATACACCACTACATAAAAATTTCAGAATTGACTTCTGTTACCTATTTATTTGTGTCCAATTTCGTATGTACTGCGCGAAAATAACTGAAATGAAATTAATTGAAGTTATACTTCTTTTCGTGCGTTATGTGAAAAAGATTAGTCCAGTGTAATTTCAGCCCGGAAATTACGTCATCGATGTAACATACCTATGGAACACACCATGAACTTATCAACGAAAGTAGTCAATGTAACATAACAAAAATTAGGAAAACGAAGAGAGCTTTATTGTCCAGTTTTTATTTTTATGTTCATTTTAAGCAGCCAGTTTTAATTTTCTACTTACGCCAAATAAGTATAGCTTCTTATGCGCGTACACATAAGTAGGTACACACTTTTTTAATAATCTTGTTTGGTCTTATCAGGTGTTCATATTATAGCATTGTATTTAATTTCTTATATTAAACTATATCACGGTTTGATTTTCGACGATGTATGTGATCGACGACCTCTTGGAACGAAAACAGCTCCTTTGCCCCCAGACAACAGATTCGCTATTGAATTAGTTGGTATAGAAGACAAGTATATTCCAAATCACAATTATACGAGTAAGTACTTTTTTAAATATTTCTATCTCTTTATTCTAAACTTAAATAACTATAATAAGTATTTATTACCAGAAACAGCAACTTGCTGTTAGTTGGAGTAGTAGGTTTGAACGTTATCGAGGTTCTTTTGTCAAAAATCTCTATAATCAGCAGATCAATCAGGATTCAAACCTAGGTTCGAACTTAAAAATGTAATGACCTAATGACTAATGTAGTATAGTATGGTCGAATTTCGAGTACTGGGCGACCACTAGCATATCTAAAACTGCCAAAATGGCCATCCACAATGCGGTGTTGGTGCAAAGTTTATTGGGCGGTAGTGATACCTGGATATGCCCGAAATCGAGTGAATAAATGCCGAGGAAATGTGAACTCTTAGAAATATGTGCGGTGTCATCCTTGCTCACAAAATAACCAATGAAAAGATACCCAGTACCGCGAGGTTGGATGTCAGTGTTATTGTAATAATGAAGAAAGGAATGTTTAGATGATTTGGGCAAATAGAATAGTGATGAACGACTGACGACGAGAATCTTTAAAGCAAAAAAGAGTTGTAGCAATAACCAAGGAAGATCAAGGCTGACTCATAAAGATCAAATATCCAGTGTTAGCTGACGACAATGTCAAAAGCACTGTCATGCCTTGACGGAAGTATGTAAAGAAAGTGATAAGATTTGAGGAGGCAAAGTAACAGTTCTCTTTAACTACCCCGTCGGGGATACAGCAGGATTGTGTATGTATCGCTTCGTGGTCAGGGGTACCACATGAAAACAGGAGCTGCCAAGGGGTAGGAGTTTTACTGTCCTCTCATTTGGTTAATTGTATGACTGAGTATAGATGTGTAACTCCCAGACTGCCCTGGGTGCGGCTCAACATGGGATTGACAAGAATTTTTATTGTGGCGATGTATGCAACATCCAGCGTCCTCTGTCGGTTTGGGTGAACTAGAGCAGTTTTGGGAGAATGTTAGAGAAGTTCTAGCGACGGTAAACGAGAATGAGGTAATTATTATGTGTGGAGACATGAATGGATGAGTCGGCACAGCTCGAAAAGAATTTGAGACTGTTCTAGGCAAATACGGAGATAAGAGAGTGAATCAATTTTGGTAGGTTTTTGTTAGGAGTGTGTATGGAAGAGGATCTTTTTGTAGCTAATATCGTATTTAAGCACAAAAGAATCCATCAGTACATGCGGGAAAGAAAGAGTGAGAGCAGTATGATTGATTTATTTCTTGTGGATAGCCGGCGATAACCAGAATAAGGGTCTGTTTGCAGCACGGCGACGCCGTGTAGTGTCCATACCTGCAACGGTCTGTCCAAAAGCTGGAAATTACAGGATGCAACCACCAGGAATTAATATGAATGTGTAGTATCCGGTAAGCTTGATGATAGATTGAAAGTGATGAGCGAGGATGTTGAAGAATGTTGGCAGAATCTTAACTTTTACTACTTTAACTTTAAAGATTAACTACAGTTTCCCATTTTGACACTTGTTCAAATATTTTAAGGAATTTTTGCAAGGCCATAACTGGTGTCTGCGGGTATTAATCAAATTCTAGACAAAGTTTCACTTTACGAAATATTTTCTACCCAAAAATGACTGGTGATTCAGTTAGAAGTCTAAGGGTATCACTGCTCTGCGCTTCGCGTTCGCCTTAAACTTCGGTTTTTTTAACTATTCGAAAGTGTTCTGTCAAAAAACGGATTCTATCACTGACACCTATCGTACGTATTATTACACTTAATGAGATGTCTAAAACACATCTCATTAAGTGTAAAGATACGTAAGCTGTAGTTAATCTAAATCACTTCTTTAGACATTCCACTTATAATTTAAATTAACACTATTTCTACTGGGTACTGTCAATATTTCTTTTTCAGTCAGACTTTTTTCTAGAGACAATGTTTCTAGTTTCATTGCATTCACGATTTCGGCAAAAGAAGATACAAAACATAATGAAGATAACCCTAGAAGACCAATAAACTTGAGTTCAGGACGTATAGTGCTTTCACCTGATTCAGACGACACAATTGAAAGTCCATTTTGCAACAACACTATAATACAGGCAGATATAACACCTAAGACTTCTGTTCAGGTATAATTTTCACGAGGTACCTATTTACGTTTTGTATTGCCTTTTAATTGCTTATGCTTAATATTTAATTAGGTACCCGTAATCATGTACTCATGGAATATACTATAATAAGATTATTACCTATTTACCTACATATACTTCTGTGCTAGTTGAAAGAGTTTCTTATGGTCTTTATCAGGTCCTTATTATTTGTTATCCATATTATCTTCTATATTCAGATACTTCTAAATGAATTATGCGAAAAATCGTCTTTTTCTGTCACGTCAATGTACCTTTTTCATCAAATAGTCAAGTCAGTCGGCACTCGTAAGTAAGCCGTGCAAGTAAAGCATCCGCCGCGCCACACTGGTTCATCAGGAATGAATTAATTCATTTAATTCATGAATTAGTTCATGAAAGAATGATAGAGTCTGATAGCTCCTTATCGTTTCATGTAAACCTCGAAAGGAATTTGTGTGAGCAAGCTGTCATTGTTTAGTTCCGCTTAAACCATGAGTAAACTCAAATACTTATCGCTAATGTAGTATGTGCAATGGTATCACAGTTTGGGAGTGCTCTCGAATCTTTTTAAGATTTTAAAGAAAGTACAATTAACTTTTTATATCAAAAAATAATTATAATATATGTATATTGTTAATAGTTCTATGATTGTATAATACGACTATTACGAGTTCATTCTACAAAAATACAACGAACTTTAGACATAGCCTCATACAAGATGCTGCCAGGTTTAAGATCAACCGTACTTTACAGTTTTGGAGGCTCAGGTTCCCTGTTCCCTCTGTATCAGCCTTTGGAATGAGGCGTCAAGGTACAATTTTGCTGTGCCTATCGAAGCGTTCTATCCACTCCGAAAAGGAAAATAGATGTTACCTATAAGGCATTGTGTATGAGCGTTTGATACAGTCATTAAGTACAAAAATAACTTTTGCAGGCAATCTGGTGGGCTCCACCTAAAGATCAACAATGCGTAACAATATACGCAGTTCTGGCTGTGAAACCAGGCGTATGGTATAACTTGGAAGGACCGCTGTCTAAACGAGTTTGTGAGGACAGAAGAAAAGCAGATGATATGCAGCCTATGGAAAACGACGACTGTCAAGTATGCGAAGAGGCGAGGTATCAGGTATTTGATATTGAGTTATTGATGCGCTTTCAATTTTCGTGAGAGAAGTTCGTGTGTCTGGAGTAAACATTACACAAAACATTCAAACTTTTGACAATTTAGTTGTGGTCTCCCCTTGTTACATTTTGTATATAATATAAAACGTAACATATCTTCACGCTGTATCCCTAATGAAATAGAGAGAACGGAGCAAAAGTATCGTGGTCCTTACCTACATACTTCTTTCGTTTTCTCAAATCTCGTTATCTTCCTCACGCAATGTCGCCTACGTCTGCGAGTGTTTTTGACTTTTGCTTTTATATGTATACTTATTGTAGCCCGCGACTTTGTTCGCGTAGTCTTTTATTTATTAAATTAAATAATTCAAAAACATTCGCGGTCGTACGCACAACAACTCGCCAAAGTTTCATCACAATCGGAGAATGGTTTAAGAACGCACAGAGGACAAACATACAAAGAAACATTCGTTATTAATTATAGAAATAATATATTGTAAAATATAATAACATAAAAAACATAAGTTATATATGGTAATATCCATATAAATATTTAAATAAAAATAATGTTAGTCTGTGCGTTACTTATAGATTCAAATACCGCTCTATTATTAAGTTCATGAGTTATGTTCAACACCGATTCGCAGGCCGCGGTGTGTCGCTAGTTGTAAATATAACCTGCAGTGCGATCTCTAACGCAAATTAATCGAATTCACTCACGACGTTTCTACGTTCGGAGCGCATAGGTTTTCACACCTATGCGCTCCCGGAGGAGCGCCAACTCCGCGTGGTCATCCGCTGCCTCCCCAACGAGCTCCCGGAAGAGCTCATTCTCGGCGACTTTAAGTCCCAAAACCTTCCGGTGCGTGAAGTCCACCTCCTTTACAAACCCCGTTCGAAGGAGGCTTTCGACTTCGCATTGGTCGTACTCGACCTTTCCCCCGAAGGAAAGGCCGTCTGTAGGATTTGCGGTCGCTCTGTAGAGGCCCCACACAAGCGCGACACGATGGGTCAATGCCACCACTGTCAGTTGTACTGGCACTCGGCTCCCAACTGCTACGCACGACCTAGGTGCGTCAAATGCCACGGGGACCATGGCACGCCAGAGTGCTCGCGCACGCCGAAGACGTTGGACCCCCTTGGTTGTGTACTGTGCAGAGAATTCGGACACCCCGCGAACTATCGCGGGTGCCCGAGAGCTCCGCGCCGTCGCCGTCGTGGGGATAAGTCGCGCCGAGCCGGCGGAGTATCTCAGGGCCAACGCCGTGGTCCCCCTGCGCATCCAGCGCAATCTAAAGCCACCTCTACCGCGACCTCTGTACCCTGAAGGCCAAGTGAGTTCGAATGCGAAGTGGGGTGAATTGTCGAGCGAGTCTCGCTTGGGTGATTCGAGTTTTAACAGAATCAAATGTAGAAGCTAATGAGATATTTTCTAAAATACCGATGTATAGTTCGTACAAGTTTTTTGTCAAGAATCACAGAAGATAATTTTGATTTTTCTTAACAGTTGACATTTGAAGGAATGTGGTCATACAACACTCATCCACAAATGTTTCCTGCTTCCAAAGAAATGGCACGATTTAGTGACGTGGTCGGAGCATCACATAGCAAAAATTTCTACGTATACAAATATAACGCTGATGCTTCTTTAGGAATGAAGATGTTAGCTGAACAGGGCAATACGACACAGCTAGAGGTGGAAATAAGGGATCAGGTAAAAAATCATAATTTTCAAAATCACGACATATTTTTCAAAAAAATCAGTATAATAAATTAATTTATGTTAGTGTAATCTGTTATTGGCCTTTTGTGTATTACGAGTAATAATTAATGTCATTAATGTAATGGCTGTTGATTACCTCAATAAGGAAAGAAAGAAAGTAAATAAAACCACTGAGGTCTTTTGTCACCTGAAGAAGATATCTTTCTATTTTACACACATTGTGCAAAAGATTTTATCTTTCAAGAAGATAATTCATACTTAAATTATACAGTTGAATTTGAATTACATAGGTAAGTACATACATATCATCAGACTAACGGGGCAGTCAGAGAGGATGAAGCCCCGAGTATCGCGGTCCTTTCGCCTGCTCAAATCTCATCGTTCTCCTTACACACTTTCACCTAGATATGCGAGTGCTTCCGACATTTCCGTCAGCTAGCACTCTGGCTACTTGATCTTTATAAGTCAGCCTTAGTCTTCCTTGGCTTTTGCTACCACTCAATTTCGCTGTGTAGATTTTTTTTGTCAGTCTTTCATCGCTCATATTTTCTATGTGCCCAAACCATCTAAGCATTTCTTTCTTAATTTAAACCCTAAGAAGTCTTATCATATTTGATAATTTATTCTAAATAATCGTAAACCTAGTATACTTAAGAAACAATATTTTCGTCTCTTTATATACTATCACCCTATCCCTATCTCTTTTGAATGGGATAGGACGTTTTTGGTGTAGAAAGATCTGTCGAATCTCTTGATTGGCATCAATCTCGTTAATAGTAATGGATGGGTAATAGTTATCTATCAATATTGTAGGCCAATGAATTTGTATTGTTCGTTCTAAGTAAACCTCGCTTAACTGTTGATTTATTTCTTTCAACAGCTCGGATCCAATGTTCGAACTATAATAAAGGCAAGTGGTCCACCAAAACCCAACATGAGCACTGTAGCTGTTTTTAGAGCGAGCCGAGAGCATCACCTTGTGTCATTAGTCTCGGCAATCATACCTTCTCCTGATTGGTTTCTCGGTGTGGCTAATTTTGAATTATGCGATGTGAATACTGGTAACTGGGCTCACAGTATCAGACTCAATCTTTATCCAATGGATGCTGGAACTGATAGCGGAATGACTTTTGAGGTAGGGGCGAGTTATTTACCTGCTTGGGAAACAAAGCTGTTTTTTCCTGTTTAAATATTATTTAAAAACAAATTATGAGGATTTACACTATTCGTTTATTTTCCATTTTAGTAATGAATGTGTTATTAATAATTTTAGTATAAACTTTAGCACAATACGTTAGATTTTAAACAAAGTGCCTAGTACCTACCCACATATTTAATAACTTACAATTATAGGTAACTATATCTGCCGACAAAAAATACTTATCGTTACGAATAATTTCATATTTTTTTCAACCTTCTTCGACACTAAGCAAATTGCGTTAAATGGTAATATCAAAAAATGTTATGTGTTTTAAATGAGAATACAAACTTAGGTACAGAAATCTTAAGGATAGCGAAAAATTACGTTCATGTATGTACGACCAATACTTACAATACGTAAATGTATCTGAAATTGGTACGTAAAAATTAAAGTTATAAATATTTTTAAAATTAATTCAAAAATATTGTATTTTTTTTCGGTTAAATTTGTACTTTACACGATGATCTGATATTGCTTACGCAATGCGAAAGCGAGGCAAAATGAAGTTTTGGCAGTCCAATATGCTATTGTTATTTCAAGCGCATACTTTTTCAGTCGCCCAATGAAGAGGCGTCGCCATCGCAACCGATTTCCTCAGCCATAATAGCGAAAGATGTTCCGAAAGAGCAGATAAAACCGTTCGCGAGGTTACATTTTGATTTGATAAGAACTTACATTACTCCTGATTGCAGTACCAATGCTCCTTCTACAGGTAGAGTTCGAAAGAGCATTTTCAAAATTAATTACAACTAAAGTAGTACCTAGCTTTTACATGAAATTTTAGCCTCATGAATTTTAAGCTATTTTTATAACAGCTATTACAAAATTTTACTTCAGCGGTTTAGCCGACAATACCTACATAATACCCAGACAGAGAGACGGAGACGCTTTCGCATTTTATATTAGTATAATAATATACATGTGTACGTACATATGGCTACACTTACAGGTTAAACTATTAAACATCTCAGGTCTCAGCTTAAATATGTAAACGAAGAATTGTTAATTTAAATGAAATAGCCTACCACGTAGCTATTCAAATTAAAAGGACTTAGAAAAAGGCGAAAATTTCAATTGCACATATTTATTCAAACTTTTTAATGTTCAACACATGCACAGAACTATACACTATATACTATTACTTTTGTACCTCCAAAGAACGCGAAAAATAGATAACCTAAATAAATTTCCAAAATCACTTCTACCGTTCCCGCTAAAAAGTAAATATAGTCTATATAAGTATAACATTATCTTGAGCATAGATATCTTAGATACAATTAAAATACAATTTTAAGATGTAATTTTAATAATACTAATTTTCCATTTCAGAAGAAACTAGTGAGGAGCCAGAGCCTGTTGAGCAGCCTACCACAACAACAACGTAAGTCAAAAGTCAGTAAAGATAGAATCGGACCGCACGCTTATTACGTAACTTGCAGACAGCATGCGACAGCCAATACCGCGCGATATATGCTGTCAAAGTGAGAATTTGTGTAATGTAATTTGTATAGTGGCGCTAAATCTACTGCGAAAAGTGCATTTTACGGTCATAGAGTAAAAGATACGCAATCGTCATACATGATACTAATTTTTTATTACAATTAATCACCGGTCGCGCAGTGATCGCGTGGCTGTCGCTATCTGCAAATTTTTGAGTAATAACCCCGCCGATGTCGTGTCGCTACACCACCAAGTCACATCATATCTAACTAGTTACTATATATATATATATATATATATTTAAGTATATATATATATATTCGTATTTATACATTTACCTCAATTAATGGTTATTATAAATTTCATAATATAGGTTTTATGTACCTATGTAATAATATATAGGTAAGTCTAATAAATTGATAGATTTATACGACACAATTATTTCATTACTCTTAAAAAAAATTCTGTATCATCGTAGTCAAGTTGCAACAGCCAATTCATTACATTTCTTTTGCATTTATTTATTGTTAAGGTAACCAAATTTTCAATTATGCGCCCGGCCCTGTTGTATAGATGGTAGTATTAACTAAACCCATATCACATAACTATACCCAATTCCTTGAATTTATTCCCGGAATCGGAAACTAGATATTTATCGATTTCTTCCTTCTGCATGGTCGCCGATTTAGTTATGAATCGAAGTAATCACAGTTATTATTTCTTATTATTTGCAAGTTTTTGTTAAATCTTTAGTCGGGTTTTAATTTTTTTACTTTTATTTTTGTTTTAATTTACTAAATAAGTAATTATGAATTACTGAATTACTTATTAGAAAATGAAGAAAGCAATGCTTAGATGGTTCTGGGCAAATAGAAAGAATGAATGATGAACAATCGACGAAGGAAATGTACGAAGCGAAAGTGAGCGGTAGCAGAAGCCAAGGAAGACCTTGCTGACTTATGAAAATCAAATAGCCGGAGTGTTAGCTTACGGAAATGTCAAAAGCACTGACATATTTTGTCGAAAGTGCGTGAGGAGAATGGCGAGGTTTGAGGTGGTGAAACAAGTATGCAAGGACCGCGATGCTTTGCGCTCTGTCTTCTCTGACTACTCCGAGGATACAATGCGAGGAATTGTATGTATGTATGAATAAAAGTGAAATACCACTACCTCACTGACTGACTTTCGTGATTAATCTCGAAATCTCAAAAAATACTAAAACTAGGATCATGGAATGAAAATCTTTGGGGGATTAATCTTTGTATGAAACTTTTATGCGCAAAGGAAAACTGCTGTGAAATTTAGTATAAATACTGTTTATTAAAATTAATGAGACACCTGTTTCACATTTTTGCAAAATTCCTCTTGAAAAGGGGGTCACCCCCTTTCGGGTTTGAACTTTGAAAATTTTTATAAAATTTAGAATGGAAATAGATTAAGCCCTGGGAAAGGACAAAGCCTACTTTTTTTGTTCTACACGGACGAAGTCGCGGTCGACAGCTAGTTTAAGCATTCAGTGCTATACCGACATCAATTTAGGTAGATACTTGTATCGAATGTGACAAATTCCAAAAATCTTTAGCAATTTTCCGCTCAAACTCCAAAAACCACCAATAGACACGTGTTTCGCCTCTCATCTTCAGAAGCATCTTCAGGATATATCAGAGATAGGATTAGGTCAGCTAACCAGCACCGACTCCAGTCGGTGAGGAGTCGGTGCTGGTTGGCAGGAGCCGGTGGAACCCTATCTCTGGTATATCCTGAGGATAATAGCTAAAGATTTTTGGAATTTATCACATGAAATGGATTTCCGCAAAGTAACACCTGAGTCTATACAATAACTTGTATCGAAAATATAGCTCCTGAGTGGCTAGACAAGTGGCAAACGCTTCGTAGAATCTAAATGTTAGGTGGCGTTATTGCTAGCAAAAAGTGCCATTCAGCGATGTTTTATACGGCGGTTGTCACACGACTATAATCTGCGTTTGATTGAATACGTTTGGCTACAAATTTTTAATTCGTTACGCTTAATCACGTGGTATTTGTCATTCTATTCTACTAGCTTTTACGACAATTGAGCCACTTGTCTAGGCTTCCTGATTAGTTTTAATGTTTCGTAGTTTAGTTTAAATACAGACAGCTTATAATGTACATACATTATATTTTATACCTATTATTATGCTAAAAATTAAAAAATACGGTGTCAGTTCCTTACTAAATGGAAATAATATATTAGTGTAGGTACCACGTGTGATCGTTCCATAGACGTTAGGATTTGGTTTTCTGTCATATGGAAAATATACCGTAATATGTCCAGCTATATTTTATATTAATATGAATTATAGTTGCGTCTGTAATCTCGTATTATATAAATATGTACATATTCTTTTGTGCAGCGAACAACCTTCAACGGATCCGGAGTCTACAAAGGACTGCCCAATGACTAAGTGGGAAGAATGGTTGCCTTGCGAGGGTAAATGTGTGGACGGGCAACTGTCTGGCTTCCAGATGAGGTTCCGGTACCACATGGTAAATAGCGTGGCAGTTGGGAAATACGTCGAGAATGTAAGAAAATTAAAAATATAAACACCCTCGACACAAGAAATAATAAGCAAAGATTTTTAAGTTTGTAGCTGTAATAATACCTAAGATCGCTACACAATTAGGATTAAAAACTGAAGATCCTGAAAATGATTGAAATACTAACATTTCGGAAACACTAACTATTGAACTGCTACAGTTCAGTAGCGAATCGGTCCATCCAATCAAAAACTACGATGACATCTCAATAATACAGAGAAACACAAAGTATAACATGTTTACATAATTATAAGTTTTGAATTCGTTGATTATAAGTGTGTATAAGTCCATCTGTCCTCTCTGACTACCCCGTTGGGGATACCTACAAATAGAAGGTAATATAGCACAGAAGAAACATAAAAAATCATGTGAAATTGCAAATCTTCGTTGAAAGCTATAAAACAAGAAGTTTAAAACTACAGTCCGGCCGCTGAGGGAATGCGTCCTCTGGTCGTGATCGAAAGGACGACTTAACTTCAAAATGGCGTTGAATTTACGATAAAAATATTTGTATTGTTTATTTGTCCAACTAACGAATAACTATTATTAAAAATAATATTATTATGTCAACTGACAATAAATGTTATAATTTTGCGCTAAACTTAATGTTAAATAAATAAGAAAACAATGTTTTTTAAATCTATACTGTGCTGTTACAAGGTTATGTGAACTATTTATTTTTGTAGTGATGTCTGATGTGCCAAAAATAACAAGCAATTGTAACGTTACCTGTCGTTGTAATTTAAAATAATACGTTTTTATGTTACTCTTTTCTTGGGTCGAAACTTATGTTAGTACTCTTTTCTTAGGTCGGTTGAAAAATAATATAACAGTGTTACTTTTTGCCCATCACTAGTCATGACCAACTGACAGACGTCAGAAACGCGTTCTTTCAGCAGCCGGACCTAGTAGTTTAAAGCATTGCAACCTAATGTGAAGAAAATAGGTACTCATGCCTATCTATCCAAGATTGGAATTAACTATTAATTACTGATCTCAGATCAACAATTTTTGATTACTATCATTACTACCGAAGGCCATTGACAAATCTGAAATTTTAGGTACCTTGAAAATAAAAACGGAATCCTTAAAAGATTTTTCTAGACGGCTATCCGTCTGTCTGCCTGACACAGTTCTAAGTCAATTTTCTCAGAACTATACGACTTGTAAATTTAAAAGCATTTGATGTTACTATTTTAAGGGTATCTAGAAACGAATTGAGTCTACAAACTCGACAAATGTAAACAATTTCGAGGAATTTCATTTAGTTTATTACAGGTGTATATAAGAGTCCTAGATCTTAATATAAATACAAAGATACTGCAATAACGTACGGAATCAGAATCGAACTCTCACTCGACAAAATATTTTTATAGGGGCCCTCATTCAATGATAAAGAAGTGCCTGAGGAGTGCTTAGATATTGCAGACAGCGAGACGCAAGAATGCAATGAGGAATGTGGAGAAGAGGAGACCAAAGGTAAGATATAACATTTTTTGTCAATAGAGGAGAAACCCGAACTCTGGTACCCAGCCCCCTGGGCGAAAGATTGGGTTACGTGGGGCTTTTACTCACCGAAACTAGGGGTGTTAGATTTAGCCGTGTTGTCGAGGAGCTCCGGGACAAAGCCCCCCTGCAGCCTCGCAGTTTACTACAGGGCGGAATACACGTGCTAATCCACTAAAAAAATCACATTATGCATTTTAGGTACTTGGTACATTCATTGGATAAAATAAAACAATCTGTCTTGGTTATATTTATTGGACAAACATATTTAGATTAAATACCGCAAAGAAAAATTAATCTAAGCGGAAAAGAAAATGTTATTATATATTATGGCTTTATGAGAGAATTTATGTATGACGCTCTACATTTGGGCCTCGTTGCATCGGTCGTGATTTTAGTAAACTGTCGCAGCAAGCTTCACTCCGTGTTCGAGGCAGATTTTATATCGTCTACCCCCGATATTTGTAAATAATTACCAGGGTTCCTATACACTACACTCATAGTTTCCACACATTTGACCGGATGTGAAAAACGAGGTTTTATTACTCGAATCACAGGATTCCACGGTGTCGATAAATTGTATCTGTTTTAAAAAGGTACTTTATCCGCACCGTGTACACACCAGAAACAAAAGTGAACAAAATAGTGGACAAACTGAAGGATGTTTTGTTGTTGCAAACACCAGGTGTCTACAAAATAGATAGTAGCTGCGATGGTAGCTCATACATTAGCCAAACGAAGCGGACTACAGCTGAAAGGAATAAAGAACACATAACAGCCGTAAAAACCAGCAAACGACCAAATCAACTATAAGAACATTTTCTCCAATCAGGTACCAATCATTGGATAGAATTTCATCGCCCGCAAGTCCTTTACACCGATCGCCACTTTTATCCAAGTGTCGTCCGCGAAGTGATTGAAATCAAGCGATACAAAAATTTCAATCGGAAAAACGGATACAATTTATCAACAGCGTGGTATCTTGTGATTTAAGTAACAAAACCTCGTTTTTCACATTCGGATAAATGAATGGACACTGTTGGTGTAGTGTCTAAGAACCCTAATAATTATTTACGAATATCGGGGGTAGATGACATAAAATCAGCCTCAGACACAGGGTGAAGCTTGGTAGGACAGTTTACTTGTGATCATGGCCGAGGAAACTCGGCCGAAACGTGAAACCAAATAAATTGTAAGTAAAAACGCGTTAATTTCCCGGGGTAATTATCTACGACAACACTAAAATATTTTTAATTTTATTTTTGTTTATTTCAGCTCAACGAAGAATATGGCGCGACACTGAATCGCGATTCAAGGGTGGGGGAAGAAATTAAATATTTTTTTTGTAATTAAATACCTACATACTTCAGTAAATTTTTTTAGAAAATAAATATAAAATAATATAAAAATAAACCTGGTGTTTTTCGTTTATTAAGTTAAAATTGTTAAAACAGTAACAATTAACGAATTTTTATTAGGTAAGCTTCGTTTATTATTTATAATGTATGTAAGTATCTAGGGACTCATTTTCATCCACAATTTACATTACTTTCGTTTTTCTGATTCTCATATCACAAAGATTACCTATACCAAATTCTATTTTACAGTGTTTAGTAGCAACTTTGCTTTTTATTACCTACTTAACTACTATCTTGCATTTTTACCTATTTTGCGTAGGGAATACCTAATAGTTTTTTTAAATTTTACATCATAGGTTCTTAACCTTATTTCGCCCACCGCCCACTTTGAGTTTCTTTTTTCTAGAGCCCCCCAATTTTTTTTTATTTAGCATCTGTCGCGCATCTGAAACAGCTATTGCCACGATTATATTTAAATGTTGTAATATTATATAGTCGTAAGATAGGATATGACCCGTATCCTACTTCTGAGTTTAAAGAAGAATGTTTCAATGAAAACAATTAAAACGCATACTTCATTACATTGAGAAGTATTTCTATTAACATTCAAAAGACATTTTTATAACATCTAATAAGAAGATTGAATTTGTTGCATTTTAAGGAGTTTGTTATTATCAGTTTAGATTTTACTTAAAAACAATTGTAAGTCCCAGTGTTCAGTAACACGGAGCCGATTTCTCTTTTAAGTTACCAATACATTGAGAAGTATTTCTATTAACATTCAAAAGACATTTTTATAACATCTAATAAGAAGGTTGAATTTGTTGCATTTTAAGGAGTTTGTTATTATCAGGCTAGATTTTACTTAAAAACAATTGTAAGTCCCAGTGTTCAGTAGCACGGAGCCGATTTCTCTTTTAAGTTACCAACGTTGCTACAACACTAAATCGACGTTCAGCTAAATAGGACGATGGAAGTGCTATCAGCAATCGTTGAACAATCGACAATAATCCTGGGTACAGTTGCGAAATTGGCTTCTGCAGCTAAAATTCTTGGTAGCCATTCTTAAAAATTTAATTTTTAGTTCCTCGTTTATCGTCAGTTCTATTAGTTTCTCTTCTAACTGGGATGATTCTGCTGTGTTGACATTTAAAAAAGATCCAAAACCCAGTCTGGTATGTCCATGTTTAAAATGTCCTGATCTTTGCTTGAAATCAGTGTGGAGGTTTTCCAAGTGTTGACAGGAAACAAACAAGTCGACGTTCTTGAATGATACTGCTGATAAATTTGGGAAGTTATTAAATTTCCGTCTGCCGATATTTCTTTTGTATAATAGCAATTCGGATGCCAAAGCAGCAACGCTATTTTTTGTCTTAATGAAGTTTAAGTCGTCGCCCTGAAGTTGGAGATTGACATCATTAAACAATTTATACAGGTCTGTCAAGTATGCAATATCGTTCTTTCATGAGATGAGGTTGTCGCGCAATTCTGTGTCTGTTTCGTAAGAACTCTATTACAGACCCAAACGGATTGTAAAATCGAGTCAAACAAATACCCTTTGACAGCCAGGGCCTCTGTGTGTAGCAGAAATCGGTTGAAATCTTTATCATTAGCAATGCAAAGCTGACTAAATAATATGTTATTCAATGAATAACTTCTGATATTATTAACTGCTCTGATAACATATTGCAGTGATGTATGGAGGCATGCACTCAAACCTTTCGCAACCAAATGCTAGAGATGAATTACGCAATGTACAGCAAGCTTACGTCAGGAACCTTATTTTTTAAGCACGCTATGAAGCCTTTGTGACACCCTGTCAGCCGGTGCGTCATCCGTAGCAACTGACAAAATATTATTCCTTTTGCGTAACAAAACTTTTCCAGTGTATTAAATATAGATTCTCCTTTTGTATCTGTATGCAAATTTGTAGCAAACAATAGTTCTTGTCATATTTTATTATCTTTGATAAACCTCACGTGTGACAATAACAATGCTTCGTTGGTTGGTAAAGGCAATTCGCTGTTAGGATACCACGTACTAACGTAATCTAGGACTTGATTAGGATTCCAAGTTGATTGATATTTTGGTAAACACGGTTTTGTTTTAAATATCCCCCTAAAAAACCTCGAAATCCGATCATCTTTACTAAATTCCTTGCCAATAATCAGACTCGGTGCTGATCTAAATGTATTTAAAGATGAATCAGTGCTCTCAACATTGAAATCATTGTTAACGACATTGTAAAAACTTCAGCTCCACGACGACACATGCCACGCCTTGTAATTCCTTTTTTTCCTCATAAGGAACAAATTTGCCCTGCAAGAACTTTAACTTCGTACATGGAAATTACTAATCAATACAGAGACTTACCACACACTGACAAATTGATTCTGACCACAAAAAAACCATTTCACAATGCTAGTAGTATAATAGTAGTACAAAGTAGTACTTCTACGATTAGTCGTTGGATCAAATCTGTGCTTTCAGAGAGTGGAATTGACATAACAGTCTTTTCAGCTCATAGCACGCGTCATGCGTCAACATTAGCAGCAAAACGCAACGGCCTATCGGTTGATATAATAAAAGAAGTGTCAGGATGGACAGGAAATTCATTAGTATTTGCAGTTTTATAAACGACCATTGCATGAGCACAAAGATAACGTTTTTGCAGAAACCGTTTACGATTTGTAATTAAGAGTTTACTATTAACTAGCTGTACCCGCGACTTCATCCGCGTGGAAAAATGTTCCTTGACCTCTTTAGGTTACTGAGGTTACCCGAGGTACTCATATTGTTGGTGTTAAAAAAAAAGTTATTCTCTGTAATGGAACATCCGCCATATTAGATTTATGATGACGTCACATATACAAAAACCTGCGTATTCCATTTCATTCGATACCCATATTGTTAGTTTTGAACGAAAAAGTTATTTGCTTCTATGGAACATCCGTCATATTGGATTTATGATGACGTCACATATACAAAAACCTTCTCCTGCGTATTCCATTTCATTTGATACCCATATTGTTAGTTTTGAAAGAAAAAGATATTTCCTTCCATGGAAAATCCGCCATATTGGATTTATGATAGCGTCACATATACAAAAACCTTCCTCTGCGTATTCCACTTCATTTGACACCCATATTGTTGGTATTGAACAATACTCCGAGAAACCTAGAACATGACACCCATGTAGATGTATCAAAAAAAAAAATATTAGCCATCTTGGATTACAAAATGAACGTCATTTTCGTAATCAGTACTCCGAGGTACTTAGAATTTGACAGCCATATCGATTTATCAAAAAAAGTAATATTCGCCATATTGGATTTGAAAATTAAAGTCATTTTGGTAATCAGCACCCCGAAAAACCTAGAATTTGATACCCATATGGATTTATCCAAATTCCGTGAAAATTAACGTCATTTTCGTAATTAGCACCCCGAGAAACCTAAGATATGACACCCATATCAATTTATCCAAAAAAAATAATATTCGCCATCTTGGATTTGAAAATGAACGTCATTTTCGTAATCAGTACCCCGAGAAACCTAGAACATGACACCAATGTAGATTTTTAAAAAATAATAATATTCGCTACCTTGGATTACAAAGTGAACATCGTTTTCGTAATTAGCACCCCGAGAAATCTCGAATATGATATCTATGTCGATTTATCAAAAAAAAATAATAATCGCTATCTTGGATTTTAAAATGAACGTCATTTTCGTAATTAGCACTCCGAGAAACCTAGGATATGACACTCATATCGATTTATCCAAAAAAGTAATATTCGCCATCTTGGATTTGAAAATGAATGTCATTTTCGTAATCAGTACCCCGAGAAACCTAGAACATGACACCCATGTAGATTTAAAAAAAATAATAATATTCGCTACCTGGATTACGAAATGAACGTCTTTTTCGTAATCGGCACCCCGAGATACTTAGAATTTGACACCTATATCGATTTATCCAAAAAAGTAATATTCGCCATCTTGGATTTGAAAATGGAAGTCATTTTCGTAATCAGCACCCGAAAAACCTTGAATTTGATACCCATATCGATTTATCAAAAAAAAAAAGTAATATTCGCCATCTTGGATTTGAAAATGAACATCATTTTCGTAATTGATAAACCCCCCGAGAAACCTCGAATATGATACCTATGTCGATTTATCCAAAAAAATAATAATCGCCATCTTGGATTCGAAAATAAACATAATTTTCGTAATCAGCACCCCGAGAGACCTAGAATTTGATACCCGTATCTATTTGTCCAAAAAAGTAATATTCGCCATCTTAGATTTGAAAATGAATATCATAACATTCGCCATATTGGATTTATGGTGACGTCACATATGTATCTACCTTCCCCTGCGTATTCTATTTCATTTCATACCCATATTGTTAGGGTTTAGCATTTTAAAGTTCCTCTAAAAAGTTTCATCCCCTTTTTCACCCCTTTAGGGGTAGATTTTTAATAAAAAAGAAAACTATGTTTTTTTTAATGGAAAAGGTGTATCTCTGTACCAAATTATATTTTAATCGGCTCAGCGGTTAAAAATTTCCCATACAAAGTTTTATCCCCCTTTTCACCCCTTTAGGGGTAGATTTTTGATAAAAAAAGAAAACTATTTTCTTTTAATAGAAAAGGTGTATCTCTGTACCAAATTACATCTTAATCGGTTCAGCGGTTAAAAATTTCCCGTACAAAGTTTCATCCCCCTTTCCACCCCTTTAGGGGTAGATTTTTGAAAAATAAAGTACCCCATGTTCACCCCCTGGTGTCAAACTATCTCCATGCCAAATTTTATCAAAATCTGTCCGGTGGTTTAGCCGTGAAAACAGAACAGACAGACAGACAGACAGGCAGACAGAGAGACTTTCGCATTTATAAAATTATATATATATATAAATGTATAGTATGGAAGTATGGATATGGATAGTATGGATTAGTATGGATTAGTATGGATGGATGTTTAGATTAATATCGTTGTGGTGTTAATTGTGTATTACATATTTTGTTAAAATTCTCATGATTTAGATAATTAAATAATATTATGTCAGTATAGTACACTGTATAATAAAGAAATACTACATTTATGCTAATTCATATAATACGTACTAGCTGTACCCGCGATTTCGTCCGCGTGGAAAAATGTTCCTTGACCTCTTTAGGTTACTGAGGTTACCCGAGGTACTCATATTGTTGGTGTTAAAAAAAAAGTTATTCTCTACAGGGTGTACATACAAACGGGACATATTTTTGAATATGCTATAGTATATCGAGAATTCATCTTGATTACGATTTAATAAAGCATTATTATGCAATAATAACAAAGATACAGGTTAAAACACAATTTATTTCACTTGTGCTTCCCCTTAACACAAGTAAAAGACAAAAATTTAATTTTTACCTAATTTCACAAATCCACAGAACCTCTTTTATTTATGTAACAATAAGGTTGATATTCCTGTGTATGTGGAAAAAACGTATTTTTAAATTAGATTAGAATGATAGGTAGGTGGTGTGCCTTTGTCGCCACGTTCTCGTCGCAATGATTCTGACCTCTCACTGAGGACGTACAAATGGTTATGAAAGAAATCGATAAAAAAACAAAAGATAGACTCTGACCTTATATTCAGGCTGCAAATTACCAATGTGGGTAAATCACAAAATGTCGCACGATAACACTGCTACAATTTGATACTTTTTCACATCACTTTTTTTTCCATATGTATTGAGGTCCGTAGTAATTACACATTCACAAGTTCACAAACGTAAATGTTCAAAATTGCGGCCTTGCGCTTCTATGCATGCACGTGCACGCCGCGCTATCTCACTATGCACACGATGCAATACGTTTGACGTTTCTCGTTGTAATTTATTAAAGGCATCGATAATTTTGTGCTTCATGACCTCTTCTGTATCAGATTAGGTTAAAAGGATGGCGCAGGTCTTCCTTCAGCACTTTATGGACCGTACTGTGGGGCACCTGTAGTAACCTTCCGGCCGACCTTGTACTATCATCGGGATGTTCATCAAAATGATTAAGAATGAGATCGCGGATGCCTTGGTTAGCATTGCCGCCGGAATCTGTATTGCGCGGTGTAAAGCTGCCATAATCCCTTAACCGTTGCACCACTCGCGTCAGTATTCTACCACTCGAAGGCACGTGCTCATCCTTACGATGTCCAAAATGGTCCAAATACAAACACAAAGCTTCACTAGAATTACCACTAGCCATACCATAAGCCAAAACCATATCGGTGTATTGCAGATGAAACGGCATGATTTAAACAAGAAAATAATTCGTAAGTAGTTAAAAACGAATTGACGATGTACACAATGAATACGTCTCACAGAGATCGTAACCCGAATGCAACTGAATAAATTTAATTTGAACAGCTGTTCAATATGGCGGATTGGCGGTGTTACATCAAAGAAAGCCACCGTAAATCACACGGCAAAGTCAAAGGCAGAAAGTATTTTAGTGACGTCACAAAGATGCCGACAAAATGTAAAGGTGTGTACATACGAAGTACGAATTGATTTTTTAATGAATGAATATTTTTGAGTTTCTATGAAAGTGGACAAAGAGAATTTTATAATTTTTGAAAAAAATCCTTATTGTTCATAGGTAGATAAAGGTCGGATCACAATAGCTAGGGATAAACAATCATGAACCATTTTTCTTTCTTTGTAACATTCGATCGATTTAGTTACTGTTTTTAGTGATTTCATTATTTTATCTGCTTAAAATTACTTATTCACTTATTAATATTAAATTAGCTTTTTATTAATAAGAAAATAGGCAATTATTGTAGGTAAGTACCGATATACGAAGCTCTTCTTAAAAAAACAACTTTCTAGTAGATGTTTCATCAATGCAAAACAATAACCATTATTACTAACCGTTATTTACTGGCCTGTTATGATAATGTCGTTGTGTCTTACATCCGTCGAACTACTTTGGTACATTTTGATAACATTTTATCTTACTGAAATTCATCTTGAGAAGCCGAGCTTCCTTGAAACAATGCTCTTACCTCATCAATTCATTCTCTTTGTCCACTTTCATAGAAACTTTCAAAAATATTCATTCATTAAAAAATCAATTCGTACTTCGTATGTACACACCTTTACATTTTGTCGGCATCTTTGCCGACGTATGATTTACGGTGGCTTTCTTTGATGTAACACCGCCAATCCGTCATATTGAACAGCTGACAGTTCATGACATTAGCGATTTGTAAACATTGTTAAGGGGTATACGAGGGGTATACGCATTATTTTCGAAAATGGTTTTCAGGCTGTATTTCAGTAACGGATGAAATTATTACAAAATAAAAAAATACGTAAGATTTAAAATCTGTAACTGTACACGATCAACCCAATTTTACGAGAAATGGTGGGGATAACACTTGAAAATTAAAACGGTCATAACTCTTAAACGGATACGTTTTTTTCGATAATTCTTTTTGTAACTACATACTAAAGTTATGCCCTTTCATCCATTAAAGTAACTGTCCCGTTTTCATATATACCCTGTATAATGGAACATCTGCCATATTAGATTTATGATGACGTCACATATACAAAAACCTGCGTATTCCATTTCATTCGATACCCATATTGTTAGTTTTCAACGAAAAAGTTATTTCCTTCTATGGAACATCTGCCATATTAGATTTATGATGACGTCACATATACAAAAACCTGCGTATTCCATTTCATTCGATACCATATTGTTAGTTTTGAACGAAAAAGTTATTTCCTTCTATGGGACTTCCGCCATATTGGATTTATGATGACGTCACATGTCCAGAAACGTTCCCCTGTGTATTTCATTTCATTTGATACCCATATTGTTGGCGTCGAACGAAAAACTTATTTCCCATTATGGAACATCCGCCATATTGGACTTATAATGACGTCACATGTCCGGGAACCTTCCCCTGCGTATTCCATTTCATTTGATACCCATATTGTTAGTGTTGAACGAAAAAGTTGTTTCCTATTATGGAACATCCGCCACATTGGATTTATGATAGCGTCACATGTACAAAAACCTTCCTCTGCGTATTCCACTTCATTTGACACCCATATTGTTGGTATTGAACAATACTCCGAGAAACCTAGAACATGACACCCATGTAGATGTATCAAAAAAAATAATATTCGCCATCTTGGATTACAAAATGAACGTCATTTTCGTAATCAGCACCCCGAGGTACTTAGAATTTGACAGTCATATCGATTTATCCAAAAAAGAATATTCGCCATCTTGGATTTGAAAATAAAAGTCATTTTCGTAATCAGCACCCCGAAAAACCTATAATGTGACACCCATATCGATTTATCCAAAAAAAGTAATATTCGCTATCTTGGATTTGAAAATGAACGTCATTTTCGTAATCAGTACGCCGAGAAACCTAGAACATGACACCCATGTAGATTTAAAAAAAATAATAATATTCGCCATCTTGGATTTGAAAATGAGTCATTTTCGTAATCAGCACCCGAAAAACCTAGAATTTGATACCCATATCGATTTATCCAAAAAAAAAGTAATATTCGCCATCTTGGATTTGAAAATGAACATCATTTTCGTAATTAACACCCTGAGAAACCTCGAATATGATACCTATGTCAATTTATCCAAAAAAATAATAATCGCCATCTTGGATTCGAAAATAAACATAGTTTTCGTAATCAGCACCCCGAGAAACCTAGAATTTGATACCCGTATCGATTTATCCAAAAAAAGTAATATTTGCCATCTTGGATTTGAAAATGAATATCATAACATTCGCCATATTGGATTTTTGGTGACGTCACATATGTATCTTCCCCTGCGTATTCTATTTCATTTGATACCCATATTGTTAGGGTTTAGCATTATAGTTCTTCTATAAAGTTTCATCCCCTTTTTCACCTTTTAGATTTATTTGGTAGATTTTTGATAAAAAAGAAAACTATGTTTTTTTAATGGAAAAGGTGTATCTCTGTACCAAATTACATCTTAATCGGCTCAGCGGTTAAAAATTTCCCATACAAAGTTTTATCCCCCTTTTCAACCCTTTAGGGGTAAATTTTTGAAAAATAAAGTAGCCTATGTTCAATCCCTGGTGTCAAACTATCTCCATGTCTAATTTTATCGGAATCGGTCCGGTGGTTTAACCGTAAAAACCAAGCAGACAGACAGGCAGATAAACAGAGACTCGCATTTATAACATTAGTATCCCTATAAAGTTTCATCCCCCTTTTCACTCCTTTAAGGGTAGATTTTTGGAAAAAAAAGAAGTTGTGTTTTTTAACAGAAAAGGTTTTATCTATGTATTAAATTTCGTCTTAATTGGTTCAGCGGTTTAGCATTTCCCCTATAAAGTTTCATTCCCCTTTTCACCCCTTTAGGGGTAGATTTTTGATAAAAAAAAACGATTTTTTTTTTAATAGAAAAGGCTATTCTGTACCAAATTACATCTTAATCGGTTCAGCGGTTAAAAATTTCCCATACAAAGTTTCATCCCCCTTTTTACCCCTTTAGGGGTAGATTTTTGAAAAATAAAGTAGCCTATGTTCACCCCCTGATGACAAACTATCTCCATGCCAAATTTTATCAAAATCTGTCCGGCGGTTTAGCCGTGAAAACGGAACAGACAGACAGACAGACAGAGACAGGCAGAGAGACTTTCGCATTTATAATATTAGTATGGATATGGATATTATCTATTAGTTGCTTCTTGCTTTCCCTCTACCTCCTATTTCGCATTAAGCGCTAAACATCTACATAGTGAATTAATAAATCTTGAGGATGTAACGTCGCAATATAATTAGTGGTTAAATGAACTTACCTTAAGTGATGTTTGACCATAATTATATGAGACGTTACATCCGAAGAGATTTATTACCCTCCCACCCTACGACTAAAAGTCATTTCCCTACTCTCCTTGCGAAATAGGTCCTGCTCTGAAAATAATGACGAGAACAACGGCGCAAGCGCAGGGCCGCGCAATAAGCAGGGAGGGTGATAGCAATTGAGACTAAATGGACTGTATTAAACTATATTAAACCAAGCCTTTGACACAACTGACTTTTATTGAAGTTACTAAACAAAAAACGAATGTAAAAAATACATAACAAATTGTATAAAAAGGTCTTATAAATATAATCACAAAAGAGTTTATAACATCATCCCCCCCGTGTAGCGCAGCTACACAATTACGTTTTCATGTAATAGGGCTAGTTTTCGTGTTGGCCTCTTCAGTGTACCTCCTTTGGTGACCACGTCAGCCATTCGCACGACTCCGTCTTTGCCTGGATACACTTTGATCACTCGACCCACAGGCCACACTCCTCTTGGCAGATCAGGGTCAACTACAAGAACGATATCGTCTACCTCTAAATTCCGGAATTCGCTTCCCTGCAGCCTCCTTGGTTTGAGAACCGGTAAATATTCTCTGAGCCACCTGTTCCAAAAATGTTCAGAGAGTCGGAGAACCTTTTGGCACTCCTTTCGTAGGGAAAACACATCATCAAGACGAGCTGGCAATTGTTGATTTGAGGATGTCCCGATCAGGAAATGGAACGGGGTGAGGCTCTCACATTCTTCGTTTTGGATAACATATGTTAAAGGCCTCGAATTTACCAGCGCTTCTGCTTCCAAAAGAAGTGTATTAAGAAGTTGTTCCCTCGGAGCTTTTTCATTCAACGTCGCAAGAAGAGCAGTATTGACTGTCCGCACCAGACGCTCCCAACAACCTCCCATGAAAGGTGACGCAGGTGGAATGAAGCTCCACTCACATTTATTGTCGGCGGCAAAACTCTGTACGGGTTGGCTGTAAAATTCCGTCAATTGGCGGTTTACCCTAATATACGATGTGCCGTTGTCAGATAAAATCTTATTCGGAACACCTCTACGTGCCATAAAACGACGTATACTTGAAATAGCAGAATCGGCTGACAGGTTAGTAACGATCTCTATATGAATTGCACGAATCGTCATGCATGTGAAAAGCTCTATCCAGCGTTTTTCTTTACGACGGCCAACTGTTATATTCACGGGACCGAAATAGTCCAAACCTGTGTTGGTAAACGGGCGAACATGGTGGTCGAGACGTACCTCCGGCAAGTCACCCACTGGTGGAATCTGAGGCGCTGCCTTGCGTTTCACACAAAACAGGCATCTCTTCGCGATCATACGGACTTTACTGCGGCATCGTAGAATCCAGTATTGCTGTTTTAACTCATTGCAAATTAATTCATTGAAAGCATGTGCCGCTTTAATATGGTAGTAGCGGATAAGAAGACAAACAGCTGGATGACGACCGTCTAAAATAATCGGAGACGTGATACTATAGTCAACGCTTCGCATGTGCCTGATGCGGCTATTTAATCTGAGTAATCCATCGTCATCGAGTATCGGCGATAGGGGAAAGAGTTTGCTCGATTTGAGCAAAGTCGTGCAACAGTCAATTCTTGGCTAAAAGAGTCTATCTGCGACTTTCTAAAAATAGCATTCTCTGCTTTTTGTATGTCTCTTGCGGTCAAAGGCAGAAGCTGGAAAGGAGGAACATTAGAAAAAGATTTGGAATTTAAATCTTTAAATCGTGCCAAAAGAGACCGAAACTTACATGCACATTGATAAACGAGCGCGGTTGCACGTACCAAACGCATCCAATCACTGAAGCGCGACGGATCTGGTATAATCGATAAAGATTCATCCAGATGTATTAACCCCACTAGCGCTTTAGAGGGTTTCAGCTCGTCTAAAGAGGGTGAGGTTTCAGAAACTGATGGTTCTTTAGGCCATTCAGTAGCTGACAATAATAACAATGGAAGTCCAGAGAACCAGCGTTTCAAGTTGATATCTCGATCTTTAACTCGTGTCGCGTCGTCCGCCACATTCAAACCACCTGGCACAAATTTCCAATTATTAACATTTGTTATCTCAGTAATTTCACCAATACGATTTGCAACAAATGGCTTAAATGTTCGCGCATCACTTCGAATCCAACTTAAAACAGTGGTCGAATCAGACCAATAATAAATTGCATTCGCGTGGACATTGTGACCGACACACGCGGTGTTAGCAAACCGAGCCGCGATTAAAGCTCCTTGCAGCTCTAGTCGTGGTATGGATGTGGACTTGAGAGGAGCTAAACGCGCTTTTCCGCCAACAAGAGGCACATCACGGAACCGTTCGAGAACATGAATCGCCAATAAGCTACGCAAGAATATGCTTGTTCGCTTGCGTCAGCAAATACATGTAGCTGCCTGTCACTAAACACCTCATCTTGATACCCACATCTATACCAACGAGGAATTTTAATGTCAAACACTGACACTGAACCATTTTTGGACGGTTTCTGATGGTAGCTCAGTATCCCAATCGATACCGGTTCTCCAAGTTTGTTGGAAAAGAATACGGCCTTGAATAACCAACGGAGTAAGCAGATCCAAAGAGTCATTCATATACGCACATTAAATGAGATAACACTTTTCGTTTGGACAATTTTTCGTTTTCCGGAATTTTAGAACCAGGATGGAAACTAAAAGTGTCACTCTGAGGATGCCAAATAAGACCTAAAGTTCTGATAAAGGTCTCCGGACCTACATGAATGTTTTGAAGTGGTGCAGCATGGAGGTCTTCAGGAACAGCAGCAAGTGCAGCAGGCACGTTCGAAACCCAACCACGACTTGCATTCCTGCTTCTTTGTGAACAGCAACTATGTCAGATGCAAGTTGCGCTGCCTCGTGAACATCATCCATACTGCCCAAATAATCGTCCATTTAATGGTCATTGACGATAGCTTTTGCTGCCTCAGGGTATGATCTCTGCAATTCTTGAGCATTCCGATTTTTAATAAACAAAGCGATGAATGGACTACAGACAGCACCAAAAATTACAGAGGTCATCCTATACTCTTTTATCTTAGAACTACGATCCTCTCTCAAAATATACCGCAAGGCATCACGATCCTCATCTCGAATCTTGATTTGTAGGAACATTTCCCTTATGTCAGCTGTCAAAGCGACGCGACCTTCGCGAAACCGAAAGAGAATATGGAGCAAGGATTGCAATAGATCTGGTCCTGATAGCAAACGTGAATTTAAATTAATTCCAGAGCTTTTGGCAGCTGCATCGTGGACTACCCTGAGTTTCTTCTTTTGAGGATGTTCTACTGAAAAGTGCGGTAAATACCAGCGAACTGACTTTTGCGCGTGTAAGTCAACATTGTGGTGGTATGTATTTCTAAGACACTCCTCAGCATAACCCTTTCCTAACATGTTATTCATAAAAGTACAATAAGCTCTTTGAACTGATTATCTCGAACCATACGCTTTTCTAAATTAAAAAATCTCGAAAGTGCGTGAGGATAACTGTCAGGTATGGTTGTAATATCTTTTCGCCATAACAAACCAACTTCGAATCTATCAGATGGCAGACGTTTGACTGTCTTCTCTAACGTCTTTACAGCACACCCATCTTCCTTGGAAAACAAGGTACCTAGCTTTGAAATTCCTATAGAGTCAAGGCGAAAATAGTCCTTGATGAGATCGTCCAAGATAGGATCACTATGGTTATCGAAACGAATATGGTTCACAAAATGGATGGGTTTAGTCCAACTGCTGGATCTGCCGTGCAATACCCAACCTAAAGCCGTACGGGTAGCAATTGGTTGGTTTTTAGAACCCTGCCTGATTTCTCGACTGACAGTTAAAAACCAATGTTCAGCACCAAGAAGAATTTTAGGAGTCGCATCTACAAGTGTAAGCTGATCAATCAAACCTGCGAGATGAGAAAACTGTGATATATCACTTCGGTTAACAGTTTGTGTGAACAACGAAAGTGTGTCATAGCCTTAGCGTTACTAACAGTAAATACCTCTGAACAACTTTTACCTTTTATAGAAAAGCTTACATGTTGAACGGGTTTATATGTTCTCATTAGGGGTGTTACGAATATTCGCATCCTCATCCGTAAATGCGGAATATTCGCATTAATTCAGACATCTGCATCCGCATTCACATCCGCATCAATCAATGCGGAGTTTTTACGGATGCAGATTCACATCAACAAGTAACTACATGTAAAGAAAGTGGGCGGAGCCAGAGTGGCACGTGCTTCGCGTTTGTTTTGGTAATTTCTAACTTCATTCGGTAACCGACGTATAGGGAGGCGCACATTGGTAACAAGATCCTACAGGTTTTGTTTGTTGTGTTTTTTCTCATTGTCAATAAATTATAGATACAGTGAGTGTTTACTGTGTACTTCATAGTTTTTTGCGTGTTTAATGAATATTTTGATATAAATATTGAAGTGAAATGTCGCCACCAATAAAAAGCAGTATCTGGACTTATTTTACAATAGACAAAAATGATCCGGAGAAGTAGGAGTGTAAGATATGTAATAAAAGTTACTCGCGGAAGGGACGCACTACTACTTCTTTGAAAAATCACCTGAAATCAATACACCCGGAGGAGTTTTGTTTATACCAAAGTGCGAATAAAGAAAAGGAATTGAAGAAAAAAAAAATGATGAAGCAGGTATGTATCAAAAATATCGGAATATCGGATTTACAATCATGTTTTACAAACTTAGTTACGGTTAGATAAATTAATTTCATTTCATTAATAATTTACTGTTTTCATTTCAAATCATGATAATTATACTTGGTGCTAAAAGGGCCAATATCTATAATCCTTCCTTACATTATTATATTGTAGTGTGACTAAAATATATTGTTGTTATTGGTCACATGATTTTATGTTACTTTCTATATTAAATTTAAAATAAAAAAATGGTATTAGTGAAAATATTCACTTCTTAAGCTTTTTTAGCACTAACAAGAATCCAAAGTTAGTTCCAAATTATGTTTAAAATTAAATGTTTGTCTTGTTTCAATTCTAACTTTATTGTTAGCAAATTACAGCCCTTTTAACACTTAATTATTTGAAAGCCCACACCACATTGGCCTTTTTTATTTTTTAAAATTTCAATTATAATGCGTATTATTTACTTTTAGTTTTTTTTACATCAAATTTTGATAAGTATACTTATTTTTTTATTTAGTAGATGGTTTGTGTATATTATGTTGTATTTTTTACAGGTACAATTGTTACTCCGTTGCAACAAGCCAAGAAACATCGTTAGAGGAAGTATTACAAAAAGAAAAGAAGTGGAATACTAACAATCCTAATTCAAAAAAGATTGACAAATTCATTGGCGAAATGATAGCGCTTCAAAATTTACCTTTTAACTTTGTGGAGGGACTTGGATTTCGTCGTCTCATACAAGAGTTAGCACCGAAATATAATTTTAGAGGACGAAATTTTTTTACTGATTTCGTGTGCAATGAGCCATACATAAATCTTGCTTGAAAAATTAAAGAACTAATTGAAGAATATGATTACATGTCGTTCACTACTGATATTTGGACAGATCCCAGCTCAGGTGTTTCTTTGCTTAGCCTAACTTGCCATGGAGTATCAGAAAACTTTCAACGATCGTCAATTGTGTTAAAATGCGAGACTTTTGATGACCGTCATACTGTTGATATCATTGCAGAAAAATTTAACACAATGCTTGCTGAATGGAATATTTCAAATGAAAAAGTACATTGCATGATACGAGATGAAGGCTCTAACATGAAAAGACGAATGCGATTAGCATTGCTAAATGATTTAGATTGTACCGTTCATAAGTTGCAAATTGTTATTCGGCATGGTTTACAATCGCAGGAAAGCATAGAAGACGTCAAACAAAAATGTAAGAAAATTATTACTCATTTTTAACCATTCAACCATTGCTCAAAAGCAACTTGAAAAAATTCAGGACAGACTTAATCAACCGCATCTTAAAGTATTCCAGGATTGTGTGACGCGCTGGAACAGCACGTTCTACATGTTTGAGCGTTTTTTGAAGATAAAAGATGCATTAAGTCTTTATGCCAATGACAATAACATTAAATCAATTTTGCCTGAAGAGTGGAAAATAATAGAATGCTGTCTTGAAGTATTGAAACCGTTTGAGGAAGCCACTAGTGAAATGAGCAACTCTCAGGCACTCATATCATCTGTGATCCCTGTCATACAAATGCTTTTGAAAAAACTTGACCACTATTTAACAAAACCACGAGAAAGTGATGCTATTCGGTTGGCAGTCTCTAATCTGAAATCACAATTTTCAGCGAAATTTTCTTCTTTGGAAGATAACAACTTATATGCAATTTCCACATATTTAGATCCTCGCTATAAGCATAAATTTTTCAAACCAGTCACCGAAGAAAAAATAAAAGATGAAATAATAAAGATGTTAAATGACCCTGTCGTCACTGATTCTCCTATGTCACCGGTGGAAAAAACAAAAAGAATGAGAATGGGAGATTCTCTCAATCCTGAACCAGGAACGTCTAGTACGGGTAATCAGACTTGCTTAAAAAGCGATCTTGCCATGATATTAGATTCATCAAGCGAAGATGAAGGTGAAGGAGAACCGGACAACAGTAGCCCCGACGCTCTTCTCCGCAAAGAATTAGTTATTTATCGTAACAAAAAAAGACTGGATTTAGATGAAAATCCACTTAATTGGTGGAAAGTTAACCGTTGTGAATTTAAAATTCTCTCCAAATTAGCACGCAGATATTTATCACCTCCACCAGCCAGTGTTCAAACAGGTAGGAAGCTGAGAAGGCTGCAATATTGCTATTTATTAAATATAATTCACCAATTTTTAAGTTTAATTATTAAACAAAGATTTTTGATTATGAAACTCGAAGCTTAAAATTCTGTTGTGTCATAAGTAAAACTAAAAACTTGTGTAATTTTGTTCTAAAAATATGATTAAATAAATAAAGTTAAAATTAAATTAATTTTCAGTTATTTATGCACTTAAAATTTAAATAATTATCCTTTTAAAATGCCAAAATCCGCATCCGCATCCGGATCACATCCGCATCCGGATCAAATCCGCATCCGCGGATGTGAACTTCTAATAATCCGCATCCGCATCTGCATCCGCGGATGTCTAAATTTTTGCATCCGTAACAACCCTGGTTCTCATACCGACAACTCCGTCGACCTTGATTGAGCTTACAGGTCCTACAGCACCAATGTAGCATGCCACCTCAGAGTCGATCAATGTAGCTGTAGAACCGTCATCAAGTAAAGCGTAAGTGTTATATGTTCCATTAGGACCGCTTACCTCAACAGGGACGATTTTCAAGAACACGACCGTGATCCAGTGAGTTCTTACCAATAGCTGATTCAGTCATGGCAGAAATTGTCAATGTTTTATCACTATTAATTGGTTCAGTTATAATATTATTAGACAAAGAAGGAGACTCGTCGATATTATCGGATACTCGTACATGCGATGTAATCGTTGAATGCAGTAGTGGATTATGAAAACGTACACAACCATCGATTCCGCAGCGGTTGATCTTACAAGTTTTCCAACGACGTGCTTTAGATTTAAGACATTTGTAACAGATGTTAGCCTTGCGTAACCAGGACCACTTATCATCTAAAGTAAGAGACTTGAAATCATTGCAATCAGTCAGCTTATGTTTATTATTACAGTAACGACACAACTCAGTATTGGTATTGCGTGCAGATGTCACATTAATGACTTCGCGACGTGTGAAGTTCATGTTGACTGGTAAAGTATTAGGTCGTTTGGCATAATCTAAAGCTAAACCAAACCTATTGTGTTTATCAGCTTCAACACTAAGGAATTCTGACAAAAGCTATAGTTTCGGTACGGACCGATTGTTACGGTAAGCAAAATCTTCCCACTGACTGTACAAAATGGGTGTTAATTTGCTTAACACTATGGAAAATTTCAATAGAATATAAATACTCTTCTTCCTTTAAATTATTAATGACAGCTATACAATTACGCAGCCTACAGGCGAAAGAGTTAATCCCTTTTTGGTCATAACTTATCTTCGGTAGGCTCCGAACTAGCGAAATTTCGTGCAATACGATGGTTTCAGGTAATGCGAATGTCTGCTCCAACATATCAATGACTTCTTCAGGTCGCTCGGCTGTGTATAACAAAGCCGATACAGTTTCAAGGGTGCGACCACGAAGTGCACATCGCAGGCGAGCGAGATTCTCTATGGGTGTGAACAAATGCCGAGTATCCTGATAGATCCGTTTAAACATTAACCACTCAGTAACTTTTCCACTAAATGCCATTAGTTCAATATATTTATGCGAAAATTTATGTGAACTAATAATATTCTGAGCGTACTCTGGCTTTTGAGACAAAGAGCGTAAAACCTCTTTTTTGTCAGAACTCACTACTGGTTGCATAAATGACATAACATTATGTGACGTCGACGGAGGAATAAAATCATTAGTACGTGACAGTGCTGACGCCTGAAATGTCACCGGTTTATTTGTAAAATGATTGTGAAAATTATTTTCATGATTTTCAGCATGCGGTGCAAGATTAAGATGCAATGTGATCTCTGGCGCTTTTAGTACACGAAAATCGCTACTAATGTTGTATGTTGATGTATGACGTGAAATCTCTGATCTATGTTTGTAATTAGACTCTACCTGATGTGACTTTGGAGATAAATCAGTTCGTAATCCGTCGCCATCCACGTCACTCTTGCGCGTAAGCCTTGAGTTTGCTGAAGTAGGCTTACTGATGACGTTATCAACATCATTGACCCAGGATGCAGTACGAGAAAGAGGTGAACTAACCGGTCGAAATGAAAGCTTTCCCACTTCCTGAGCCGCTAGATCTGCCTCCATCTCGAGCTCTTTTTGCTCGTTTTGCTTGGTGAACGAGCTTACGTTCATACTCTAACCGTTGTTGGGCAAACAGCTGCTCGCTCTCAAACAGCTGACGTTTGCGTTCCATATTTCGTCGAGCCAACTGCGCCTCTGCGGTCAACCTATGTGCCCTAACTGTGGACGTCGACTGCGAGGATTCGATAAGTGCGACCTGGAACTAGAACTAGGATTAGCGTGTTCTGTGCTGTGTGGCATGCTTCCGAGGTTCCTCGGTGCCAGAGTTGTCGCACGCGGGTGTAAACGTGGCATCGGTCACGGTGTGGTCCAATTCTGGGGACCGACCGAGGCCACCCGGCCCACCCACGATGTGTGCGTCTGACTCCGAACAAACTTCGCTAGCATGCTGTAGCTGTGCCAACTGCTTGGATTTCGATCTCGTCTTCATTTGTAACGGATTGAAGGATCAAAAATGATAGCAATTGAGACTAAATGGACTGTATTAAACTATATTAAACCAAGCCTTTGACACAACTGACTTTTATTGAAGTTACTAAACAAAAAACGAAAGTAAAAAATACGTAACAAATTGTATAAAAAGGTCTTATAAATATAATCACAAAAGAGTTTGTAACAGAGAGGGTAGTCGTTTCATTACTTATTTTAATTGTTTGAAATGCCTAGTACATTAGGAAGTGAACTTACATAGTGAATTAATAAATCTCTTCGGATGTAACGTCTCATATAATTATGGTCAAATATCACTTAAGGTAAGTTCGTTTAACCACTAATTATATTATGTCATTACTCTTTCAGTCAGAAGAGGAATCGTTATCTAAAAAAGGTAAAGGGAATTGGATATTGTTTGATAATAATAATAATTATTTCCATTCAGTGATCCACTGTTGAAATTGCAAATGAACAGTACCTATATAGTATGTACCTAATAGGAAGGATGTTATGGGGCTCAATGCCGTTAGCACGGGAAAATGCGAATATTTCCCTGAAAACCGGCTCAAGTAATTGGTCATAAATAGTCAATAAATTTTGAAATTTGGTCAGTTATCAAAATTATAATATTAGAAGTGTTAATTTTCAAGGTCAGTCAAAAACTTTTAGCACCCCAAACTTAAGATACAGGTCTCCGCAACAAAGCATTTTATTCAAAAAAATGGAAAATTAATTGGTCAGTACCTCTAAACATTTGGTCAACATCAGTTTAGGAGATAAGAAAAATTTTTAGGCCAAAAACGTAAGAAAAAAAAAAGGTTAGCACCCCAAAATAGTCTTATGTGCCAGAAAAAAATAAATTTGAATAGTAGCGGACTTGCATGTAATTGGTCAAACGTAATTTTTAATTGGTCAGTAACTCAAAGGACTGGAGAAAAAGATGAACACTTCAGGGTTGGATAAAATATAGTAGCACCACAAAACAAACGTTCAGGCATCAACAACAGCTTTAAATACTCAGTTAAATCGAGGTTTAATTGGTCATATGATATCATTAATTGGTCAACTCATAAAAAATAGACATATAAAGTATTAAAAGAAGCAAAAACTTTGAAACAATAAATTTCAATTTTCATCACAGGAAGTTGATAAGGTAAGTGCAATAAAATTAAGATATGTCCATTATTTGATCAGCGCTAGTTTATAATTGCTCAGCCCTGAGTGGGCGCCAGAAATTAATTCGAAGCCAATAAAAGAAAAAAATTGTGTTTATTTTACAATAAATCGGATTATTGCGTTTACTAGGGACCGGATAAGAAGAACTCACCTCGAGGGTAATTAGTCAGCACTAGTTTGTAATTGGTCAGTCCTGAATGGACCCCAGAAATTAATTCAAAGCCAATAAAAGGAAAAAATTCGTTTATTTTAAAATAAATCGGATTATTGCGTTTACTAGGGACCGGATAAGAAGAATTCACCTCGAGGGTAATTGGTCCGCACTAGTTTGTAATTGGTCAGCTCTAAATGGACCCCAGAAATTAATTCGAAGCCAATGAAAAAGAAAAATGACTTTTATTTTAAAATAAATCGAATTATGGCGTTTGCTAGGGACCGGATGAGAAGAATTCACCTAATTACAAATTAGTGCTGACCAGTTACCCTCGAGGTAAATTCTTTTTATCCGGTCCCTAGTAAACGCAATAATCCGATTTATTGTAAAATAAAAGTCATTTTTCTCTTTCGTTGGCTTCCAACTAATTTCTGGGGTCCATTCCTTCCTTCCTTTCAGCCATAGGACGTCCACTGCTGGACATAGGCCTCCCCTAAAAATCTCCAATAAGACTGGTTGGTAGCGGCTTGCATCCAGCGCGATCTTGCAGTCTTAATGAGGTCATCCGTCCACCTTGTGGGTGGACGTCCTACGCTGCGCTTGCCGGTACGTGGTCTCCATTCGAGAACTTTTCGACCCCATCGGTCATCAGTCCTCCGCGCTATATGCCCTGCCCATTGCCACTTCAACCTGCCAATCCGCTGGGCTATGTCGGTAACCTTGGTTCTTCTACGGATCTCCTCATTTCTGATTCGATCTCGCAGAGAAACTCCGAGCATAGTTCTCTCCATGGCTCGTTGGGCTACTTGAAGCTTACTAATAAGGCCCATAGTGAGAGACCACATTTATGTGCCATAAGTCATCACTGGCAACACACACTGGTCGAAAACTTTCGACTTGAGGCACTGAGGTATATCGGACAAGAAGACGTTACGCAATTTTCCGAACGCTGCCCAGCCGAGTTGGATTCGGCGATTGGCCTCTTTCTTGAAGTTGGACCTACCTAATTGGACTACTTGCCCTAGGTAGACGTACGAGTCAACGACATCAAGAACCGAGTTCCCAACTGAAATAGGGGTGGGTACAAATTGGGAATTACACATGACCTTTGACCATGACCATGTTCATTTTAAGACCTACCTGTTGAGAGACTTGATTTAGGCCTTCGAGCATCGTACTGAGTTCCTCCATCGACTTTGCCATGACCACGATATCGTCGGCAAACCGAAGGTGAGTGAGGTATTCGTCATTGATGTTGATGCCGAATCCTTTGCATTCCAGGAGCTTAAAGGCGTTCTCCAGAGTAGCAGTAAACAGTTTCGGAGATATTACATCTCCTTGTCTTACGCCTCTCTTGAAAGGGATCGCCTTGGAGCTCTCTTCCTGTACTCGGACCGACATAGTGGCGTTATTATACAAACACTTCAACACTTCGATATACCGATAGTCAATACGGCATCGTTGAAGAGACTCAAGCACAGCCCATGTCTCGACCGAATCAAAGGCTTTCTCATAGTCCACAAACGCTAAGCAAAGTGACAGGTTATACTCCTCGGTCTTCTGTATAACCTGCCGCAGCGTATGTATGTGGTCCATGGTACTAAAGCCTTTTCGGAAACCGGCTTGTTCGGAAGGCTGGAAGTCATCAAGCCTGCGTTCGAGACGATTCGTAATGACTCTTGAAAATAACTTATAAACATGGCTCAGAAGCGAGATGGGTCTGTAATTCTTCAATAAGGTGTTGTCACCTTTTTTAAAGAATAGCACCACCACGCTTCTGTTCCATGCTTCCGGCGTTATGCCCTCGAGGACGACGATGTTGAAAAGCTTCTGAAGGACTTTGAGTACCGGTTTACCACCCGCTTTCAGAAGCTCTGAAGTGATTCCGTCGTCACCCGGCGCCTTGTTGTTCTTAAGTTTGTTCAGGGCCATTGTAATCTCGTACAGGCTGATGTCCGGGATGTCTTCAGTGAAGTGTCGGGTCAGCTTGGCTCTTGGGTCTTTAGCCGCGCTGTTTACAGGCTTTGCTACCGAGGCGTATAGCTGTCCGTAGAACCTTTCGATCTCCTCCAATACCTCTGCCTTGGTCGACGACGCCATCTTCTCTCTTCAGCTTTGTCAACCGGCTTTGCCCAATAGACAAATACCTCGCGAACACTTTGGAGCCTTTGTTCCGCTCTATCGTCTCTTCAATATGTTTAGTATTAAAGAGACGAATGTCGCACCGCACTGATTTAGAAATTTGTCTATTGAGCCGCCTGTATGACTTTGCATCATCGGAAGACTGCAGTCTTAGCGAGCGTCGTTCGGCCATGAGATTTAGAGTATGATCGGAAAATTTCTGAGGTCTATCTGAACGGCGGGGTCTAAAGAACTTAGAACCCACCGTTTGGACAGCTTCTACGAGCCCGCTATTGATCTCGTCCACCGACGCAAAGTTCTCCAGGCAAGCAAAGCAATTTGAGAGCTCGAGCTGAAAGTTCTCGGGGTTTTGTATATGAGCATGAGTAGGTTGGAGCGTAGACTTCATCAGACGGGACCTTTTGAGTTTAACGTTAATATTCAGTTTGCCTCGCACGATTCTGTGATCACTACCGGTTTTTATCCTGTGGATCACGGAGACATCGTTGAATATTCGTTTTTCGCTAGTCATGATGAAGTCTATCTCATTTCTCGTAGAACCGTCGGGGCTCATCCAGGTCAATTTCCTGTGAGGTGGCTTCTGGAAGAAAGAGTTCATCATGAAGAATCCCTCTTTCTCCAGAGTCTGCCAGCCTCTGGCCCCTGGGGTTCCGTTGCCCATATCCAAATTGCCACACTCTCAACTCATTATCGCTTTTTTTGCCCAACTTTGCGCTGAAATCTCCCATAACAACCGTGAAGCGGGTCTTAGACGTATGTATGGCCCGACTTACGTCCTCATACATAGCCTCCACTTCATCATCTGGGTGTGACGAGGTCGGTGCGTATACCTGAATGACCTTCAACGAATATCGTTTAGATATTCTGAGTATTAGGTATACAACCCTACTCGACACACTTTCGATTAGGGCATGCAAACCGATAATTGATAATCGGTTATTTATCGATAATCGGTCCATTTTAAAAAACGATAAATATCGAAAGAAAAATCGATAAATACCGATATTCGATAAAAAAATATAAAATCATATTAGAATTATTTCCCAATCATTAGAGCTGATTCCGAAATAAAACACCGATTATTCGAGAAGTGTTAAAAAAGACTAACCTAAATCCGATAAAATAACATTGCGTAGGTAATGTGTAAATAGTTCGTATTAATCGTGTATCAAATTCTATTCTATTTTTCTATAAATCTAAGTTTTTACATATTTTTATGTACTTTTAATTCAGTAAATTGTTTTTACGTTAAAATAAAATCAGATAAAATTAAAACTACCTAATGGTGGTACCTTGTGATCACGATATTATATAAATATAAAATGTATGTATAAGAAAATAACTAATGATTATAATAATTCCAAAATGTTGTTTTCAATATTTTGTATTTATTTTAATACAGAAATACAATCGTTGATTTAAAAAATACTTTATATTTTAAATATTTAAATATTTATTTTTCAGTGTGTAATAGGGATTAAAGTATGAAATTGCCGTTTTAACGCACTGTCCACTTTGAATTAAAATTAAACGTGCGTAGTGTCAGATTTCAGAGTAACTTTTTTTACACGAAAACTATAACATTTTAATTTTTTTTAAATCATGACATTTGACTGTTCGGACTTTCAATTGTTTTTACATTCAGCTTTTAAGAAGATGGACACAGCGAAAACCAGAATAATTTTCGAATACGAGTTCCGACGTGGGACTAACGTAGCAAAAACTAGCTCGTAACATCAATGCTGTGTTGGGAGAAGATACGGCTAACGAACGCACCGTGCGTTTTTGGTTTAACCGCTTTAGTAGTGGAAACTTCGACTTGAAGAATGAACCACGAGGAAGACCAGCCACTAAGGTAAACAACGTTGAATTAAGGGTTATGGTGGAAGCCGATCCGTATCAACCTACCAAGGAATCAGCGGCATGGTTTGACGTTAACATAATCACCATATTGACCCATTTGCAGCCAATCGGTAAAATTAAAAACCTTGGAAAATGGGTGCCTCATGATTTGACTGATCTGCAGTGAGCAGCGCGCGTTGATGCTTGTCTGCTTTGAACTTGTTAAGCCAGTACAGAAATGAAGGGGTTTTGGACCGAATTGCGACGTGTGACGAAAATTGGATTTTTTACGATAATCGCGAGCAAACAACGTAATGGCTGACTCCGGGTCAAACGCCAGCTTCCCCCGATCCGGTCAAGCAATAACAGCAAATACCTACTGTGCAGAACTGTGAACAACGATGGCGATACTCGCAGCAAAACAGCCCCGACTCGTCAATTGATCTTCACCATTATTGCTCCATGATAACGCAAGACCTCACACTCCTCGAGAAGCAGTTTTAACACTACAGAACCTGCAGTTAGAAACCATCTGTCATCGATCCTCCGTGCTCCCCAACCGACTACCATTTTTCCGCGATTTGGACATTATTTTGTACGGAAAATATTTTCTTCCTAGGAAGCAGTACCAAATGCTCTTCCACAGTTTGTGGATTCCAGTTCCCTAGAGTTCTATCGCAAAGGTTTAAATGAACTTTTGATTAGATGGCAAAAATGTATAGACAACGAGGGGTAATTACTTTGATTAAATAAATATATCTCGTCCTACAAAAAAAATTGTTTAATTTTTAATATTGTGGTTCATTTTAGGTAATTGTATAGTTAACCTACATGTGAAAAAACAACTTTTTGTAAAATATTATAAAAACCGGTAATTATCGGTTTTTATCGCGAAAAAAAAACGATAATTTTTTTTTATCGATTATCGGAACATTTCGATAATTGCATGCCCTACTTTCGATGGTAATGATGTTGTTAACGAGAGACTTGTAAACGAGAAAGCCGACACCACCTTGTCACCTTCCCGGTAGTAAAGTAGGTTGCCGGATTTCAGGTTTATCGTGTCCTCGCCCTCTCTACGGACTTCAGACAACCCCATAATATCCCATCGCAACCTACTCAACTCTTCTTCCAGTTCCGCAATCTTCTCGTCAGTCCTCATAGTGCGCACGTTATATGTTGCCAGTGCCAGTTGTCGGGTGGGGTGGCAGCCGGATCTCTTCCAGCGATTCTTAGCATCCCGTGCTCCGCCGTTACCATGACCGCTGCCGAAGGCAGGAATAGCGGAGCTGCCGGGGACTGGAGGCCTGGTCTTATTTTTTCTTATCATTAAGGAGGGTTTTGCCCGTAATTGCCGCGCTGGGCAGGCGTGTTGGCAATCGCAGTGCGTAGCTCTCGCGACGGGGATGCTGCTGCCCATCCCCGCCCTGTTGCACTTGAGCTACGCTGTTTTGGATGGGTATACCGCCATCTGTCGGTTCCGTAGTACCTCAGTCGGCTCTTACGACACCTGGTACAAGAGGGGGGCTATTCTACTCTGCCAGCACCCCACGGCAATGCCGGCACCCCACGGCAACTCGGGGTCCATTCTGGGCTGACCAATTACAAACTAGTCTGACCAATTACCCTCGAGGTGAGTTCTTCTTATTCGGTCCCTAGTAAACGCAATAATCTGATTTATTGTAAAATAAACGAATTTTTTTTTTTTTATTGGCCTCGAATTAATATCTGGGGCCCATTCAGGGATGACCAATTACAAACTAGTGCTTACCAATCACCCTCAAGGTGAATTTTTCTCATCCGGTCCCTAGTAAACGCAATCATTCGATTTATTTTAAATAAAAGTCACTTTTCTCTTTCATTGGCTTCGAATTAATTTCTGGCGCCCACTCAGGGCTGAGCAATTATAAACTAGCGCTGATCAAATAATGGACATATCTTAATTTTATTGCACTTACCTTATCAACTTCCTGTGATGAAAATTGAAATTTATTGTTTCAAAGTTTTTGCTTCTTTTAATACTTTATATATCTATTTTTTACGAGTTGACCAATTAATGATATCATGTGACCAATTAAACCTCGATTCAACTGAGTATTTTAAGCTGTTGTTGGTGCCTGTACGTTTGTTTTGTGGTGCTACTATATTTTATCCAACCTTGAAGTGTTCATCTTTTTCTCCAGTCCTTTGAGTTACTGATCAATTACATGCAAGTCCGCTCCTATTCAAATTTATTTTTTTCTGGCACATAAGACTATTTTGGGGTGCTAACCTTTTTTTTTTATACGTTTTTGGCCTAAAATGTTTTCTTATCTCCTAAACTGATGTTGACCAAATGGTTAGAGGTATTGACCAATTAATTTTACATTTTTTTGAATAAAATGCTTTGTTGCGGAGACCTGTATCTTAAGTTTGGGGTGCTAAAAGTTTTTAACTGACCTTGAAAATTAACATTTCTAATATTATAATTTTGATAACTGACCAAATTTCAAAATTTATATATAATCCATTTATGACCAAATATTGACCAATTATTTGAGCCGGTTTTCAGAGAAATATTCGCATTTGGCCGTGCTAACGGCATTGAGCCATGTTATGGAGCTCTGTAAACGTTACCGAAACTATGGATAATATCAGATAGGGGTGGAATCTAAATGCGACACGTCCGTCCGACAAACTAGCCGCGTCGCTTGTATGCCTGCCTGATAGCGTCAATTTCTTAACTGATGCCTAAAGAAATTGTAATTCTGTATTTAATATAGGTATTATCATACATCTTTTAGAGAGAAGACGACAAAAAGAGAAAAAAAAGTAGAAAGTACCGCAGAGGAAGAGGATGAGGTGGAGTTGCAACAGAAATGGGTGCGTAAATTATGAGAGACGGACAAAATCTTTCCTTTTTGTGAATATATTGATTCACGCAGGTAGTTAATGATGTTTCTATTTTTTTCTGATTTAAATAGGCGATATTTGAATGTTGTGTCGCTGGGCGGTCACTGCTACAAATTAGTAGGATTATGTCCAAGGTCACTTCACCGATCTACCCTTATGTCTTTTACTTGCGCCCACGCAACGTAAAAGCGGTCACATTCCGACATTTGTTAAATGATATGTGGGCGTGCGAGCAAAAAGTGTCCAGTAGTGGCTATTGAGTTAAAACTAGATTCAAAATTTAGAATAGTCAATTGATAACAAGGATTAAAAAAATATTTAAAAACTGGCATATATTTTTTTAGACATTTAAAGTTAAAGCTTGTTTTGCGAAAAAGCATTTTAAAATTTGATTAAAAAAAACACACTTTTACTTGTTTCTACTTAGAAGCATCATATAAAGACATTTACTATATGAACTTGTAGATAATTGAGCATTAATTAAAATCGCGAAATGCCATTTTTCCATCCAACTTCACAACTGTGTATATCTCGGAAACTAATGCCGACCACTAGACCCTTTTTGCTTGGACGCCTACATATAGAGGAGAAGGAATTAGAAAATTGTTGGACAGAGGTCCTGGAAATTTTAAAAAAATATTCAAAAATTTAACAAAGCTTTTTATTTTTCATTATTACAAAGTAATGTAAAACTATGAATACTATGACATAAAACAGGGTTTACCTATATGTGTGATTACCCATAGAATTTACAAGCAATGGCTTTCCGTCATCTGATCGACAACATACCAGAAATAAAGTTAGGAGTGTTCTGAGAATTGTTACTTTCGCAATTTACAAACGACATTGTTCGACAAGGAATCGACAAGTTGCAATTTGCCCTGCTCGCGCTTGATAAATTGTGAAATTTTAGGGCGACTTCAGTTTACTCAGCATTCGTAGAAGACGCAGCATTCTGTTTGTAAACTGCGTTACATGTACATAATACATAAATACATAGATGTAACACTGTATATAATTTAACATTCGTGACAACAGACACTTTTTCGTACACGAAGGGATAATACTGTAACAGAGATGTAGCATTTTCTCAATCTTACTGCATGTTCAAAACTAAAGTCAACGTCTAGTCATAGTTATACCCAGACATTCAATGCGTGACAATAGAAATGACTAAATTTCCATACGCAATGAGAAAATACTGCTACAGAGATGTACCGAACATTTTCTCAGTTTTCCTGCACGTTCAAAATTGAAGTTGGAGTCCAGTTGAGTCCAGTCGATTTTCCTAGACGATAAATGCGTGACAACAGAAATGATTTTTTTTAAACAATGAAAAAATATGGCATCGGAGATGTAACATTTTCTCATTCTACCTACACATTCAAAATCGAAAATGAAACTAAGTCGTGTCGTTAATATATACACTACACATAATATACACTATATATACATTTATATAACTATACACTATATACAAAACTGCAGCTGCTGGTGATGGACGACACGGCACGATGGGCTGGCTGGGAGGCGATGATGAGGTAAGTCAAAGTCAAAAAGTCAACTTTGTCAATTGCCAACATTGTCTTGGAATTACGAGAATACAATCTATGGCTGAGATTGCATTGAGTAATTAAAAAATGCTCTACTACAACAAAGTGCAAAAAGCAATCTTTTCTAAAATACAATACAAACATGCTTTAGCTTTGCTGCAACAGAGATGTAATATTTTCTCAATTTTCCTATACAATGCACGTTTCATCCGTAACAAAAGAAATAGCTTTTTTTTAATACAATGCAACAATCCTTTACTACAACAAAGATGTAACATTTTCTCATTTTTCCTAAACATACAATACAACAGGTGCTGTTACTCATGAAATCACAAAGTAGTTAAAAAGCTGCATCGTACGATCAAAATGCAATTGATTAATTCAAATCGAGCAATCGACAAAAAAAAATAAGACAACGTGGCTTGTGTCAGTCTAGACAGGCCGGAATAGTCCAGTCGGTCATGGGACACGTGGAAGATGACCACTGACCCGAGATGGAAGTTTGTGGAACTCCTGGAAGCAATTGAACACACAAAGATTGACGTTGCATGCCAGACACTTCACAGGTGTACGCTTTGTTTTCTTGCGCTGGGAGCACATCCAACAACGCGTACTCTTGGAGCTTGTAGGCGTCGGAAAGTGGTTTCCTTCCACGTATTCGTGACTCTGTTGGCGAACCACTACTGACGTCACAGTACTTGTTGTCACAGTGCTTGTTGTCGTCGCTGGTTGGGGAAGTAATTTCGGTAGCTTAGTCAAGTCTACTCGTCGATGTATTTTCAACAAGTCTTCAGCCAGTATTGTCCTGAACTGTCTATGTGAAATTTTGTGAGTGTGGCCACTTGTATATATAACAAAGCAGTTCAACAGTGCTGCGTTATATATACGCGTAAATAGCTTTTTGTACCACACCCTATTTCTTAGTCTTTCGAGGGGTTGGCCAGCAAGGAGCTGGTCCTTACGGTCCACCCCCCCCATACATTTATTGTAGTCCAGGACAACAGTTGGCTTGTACTTGGTCACGTCGTATCGTTCAACAGTGCCGATTTGGAGGGGATGGTATGTCGAAATCATACTAACCAAGTTAGAATCTCTCCATACCATCACCATCAAATCATCAGTGCAAGTCGCCACTACATCACCGTGTCGAAGGTCGGTCTTGCGTAAAGTCCTAAAGGAATCGGGAATGAATTCCCGACTTAGTCGGAGTGTTCCGTAAACGTCGGTCTGTCCGTCACGTTTGAGGCACCGCGCTAGTAATGGACTATTGTAAAAGTTGTCCATTATTAGCGTATGCCCTTTGTGAAACAGTGGTTTTAACAGGTCGTAAACAATCTTGGCAGTAGCGTTGGTGGGTCGAACAGCGCTACTACTGCCATCGTCACCCTGGGCCCGAATGTGGCTCATGTCCCCCCCCCTGGTACCTTCATCAGGACTGTCACTCACCATGTCCGTATCCAGCCTGTCACTGTCCTGTGTCTCCGTCATCTGTAGTCGTCCTTCGAGAGCTTCGTCACTGTCGGTTCTGTCCTTACCAGTGTATACGGAGAACTTCCACAGGTACCCGGTGGAAGACTCACATAACTCGTACGTCTTGATCCCTACTTGAGCGGCTTTTGAACTTATCCGTTGAGAAAAGCTCAATCGGCCAGCCCACTTAAGCAGGGATTCGTCGATAGCAATCTCCTGTCTTGGCTTGTACAATCTACTAAATTTGTCGTTGAAATAGTCGATCACCGGTCGTATTTTCCTCAGTTTTGTCCTGTCCGTCGTCTGTTCATTGTCGACGAAATGGTACAACGATTTTATCAATCGAAACCTGTCGTAGGTTATTATAGTCCTAAAGTAAAAGGTGGTTCCGTACCCATCGAAATTAAAATAAGAGCTCTCTTTTACTTTAGGGTATAATCCCTGAAGAATTAAGATTGCTAAAAAGGTCACCATTTCGTCCCTGTCAGTCGGTTTCCAACGAAAAAGGCGACAGTACTTTTTCGTTGGGTCCTGTTGTGTCCGTTTCTGTTCTGCGTACCTGTTCGTTTCGGTGACCAACATGTCAATAAAGTCGGTGTCGAACATTTTATAAAAAATGTCGACCGGTCGAGTCTCGTCGATGACCGGGAAGGTGGGTCCTGGAGTACCAGTGAACACCTCCCGTGTCCCCGTAAAAGTCTGGAGATTTTTGGTCCAGTTAAAATGGTAATAGTCATGTGACGAAGCTATCGCTCTAATTTGTCTGTCGTTGGCCTCGTCCATGGCACGCACCTGTGCTGGATCGAGGTCGCCGTCAATGGTCGCGTACGTCTCCGCCCAGTCGTGTTCGAGGAGTGGATTGTAAAAGTCTGTCGGTTTATCTCCGTCTTGGTCCTCGTCCGCACTGCTGTCATTATTAAGGTCCATCCACTCCCCGATCGTTTCATGAAAGTAATCGTCGCCCACATCTAAAAAGAAAATTCGACATGTTATTTAATTCATGGGGGTTAACTGAGGAAGCGTGCTCGTCGCGACCCCTACCGGCCCATTTCAGGGCTGCAATTCCTCTCCTGTGCACACCTTGCGGGACAGTGTAGATATGAATGCTAGGGCGTCCCCCGAAAGCGACGTACACCGGTTTGTCCCCGCCTGTGTGAGCAGAGTGCAATTCAGTGTTGGGGACCGCCACCCAACACGCTGTGCACCTAGCGGCGGAAAGTGGAGGGAGGAGTGCAGAATACCTGCGTGGAATGTGAGAGGTAGGATTGAAGAGAAGATGAATGAAGTGATGGATATTATGGAAGAAAGAAGATTGGATGTGTTAAAGTGTGTATAAAGTGTATCCCCAGTACTGACATTTGCATAGCAATGAATGCCGCTATTGTTATGCAGCATGTCATTGATATGCAGAAGAAAAAGAGTATGAGAAAGCGCACACCCCTGCGGGACACCAGCGTTCACGGGCTCAAATCCGAGAGGCCCGAGAGGAAACTGGCAACCCACGTGCATAATTTCTTGGGAAGCCCGCAAGATGGAAGCTTGGAAAGTAGAGCCTCTAGAGTAAGTAGAGTCCATAGACATATGGACATACAGACGGACAGAAGGAAATTATATGGGTTTCGTTTGTGGCCAATTGGTTATGGATACTTAAAAATTTGACTAAAATGACCTAGATGACAGAGATAAGTACATTGATATCTTACCAGTCTCCTCCCGCCGCCTAGCGTATATAATTTTCCCATCGGCTGCGCGCGCGTAGTCGTCGGGGCCAATGAACATTTCTATAATAAATGAAATTAAGTTAATAATAAAGTCGAAAAGGGTGAAATCGTATTAGTTTTATAGAAATAGTAATTAGGTACCGGGTAGAACCTCGTTCCCGACCTCGCCCTGGGTCCCGGATGGGCCAGGTACGGCCAGATCATCTGCAACTTCCGGCTCCGGATCAGGGCGAAACTCAGGCCGAGATTCGCCAACGACAGACTGCGCTGTAACACGTAAAGAACATTAACATTGTTAAAATTGTTCACATACAGTAGAATGTAGTTCACAACTAACTTGCTGCTGTAAAATAGATAAACTTACGCACGCGCGCCGACGAATGGAGCCGCTTGATGGATTGTCTTCTGAAAATAAAGGAGCACAGTCAATACAAATTACTTTAAAGAGTTATGTTACTATAGAAAAGTATACGACCGCACAATCAACAGAGTAAGTAGGGTCATTGCGCTAGTATTCGACCGATTAGTGGAATTGCTAAGTTTGAGCAATAAAAAAATAGTATAATATGTTAAAAATGTATTTAAAATATGCAATATGGTTGTAAATATAGTCTAGATGGTTTTTAATTAAAAACAAAGTAAATCCGTTTTCACATTATTTATATAAGAAATTAAAACCAAAAATTAACCTATTTCGCCAGTTTTCAACCACAAAATTTTGTTTTCGACCAGCATTAAATCAGTTTTCGGTCATACAACTTCTCAGTCTAAATTGACGGTGTTGGCGTTTTATAAATAAAATCACACTTAATTTATTGTTCTATATGAAATGATATCAGTCTTACTGTAGGTATTCTTCTATATCAAAATTCGGTTTCATTCTCATATCTATAAGTAAATCTTCTTCAACCTTATCGGTAACACAATCACCATTATTACTTCGATTACTTTCCCCTATTATCACTACTTCATACAAAACTTAATTTTCTTGTCCATGATTTTTCAATGTATGGTTTTCAATATCTCGATCATTCTTTGCATCACCAGCTTTTTCAGCTCGTTAGTCCCTTAGTTATGTCATAATGTCGTAGTCATCACGTTCAAATTTGAGTTTTCTCTAGAAACTTGAACAATTTTTTCTGATTTTCAACAATTTCTATTTGCGATTCTCACTTCTTTCCAGTCATTTCTTTTTAGATACGTCTTTCTTTTCTAAATTGATTTTTATTTGTCTTCATGGAACTTCCTTCAAGTTGATGACGAAATTGTGGCTAGAAAGATTTAAGCTGCAATCTCGTCTTCAGCTTGGAGGAAGTTGAGAGTAAAAACAAGTAGATGTACCTAATTAAAACTTGTTTTTACTTTTTCATTAGCGTTAGGACAAATAAATGTTTATGAAAGAGATCTTTGTTTTCTAATGATAGCGTACTAGTTTGGGTTGGTATAGTTAGGATGTCATCTAGTGAAACTATGACACAGACTTCCAATTAACTATTAGATAGACAAAGAATTGAAAACACTTCATTATCTTTTAGTGATTCATTGGCTTTTACTGGATCAAATGGTGTAAACTCTTTCTGACTGGTTTGTAATTATTGTAATACTATTGGTTATGTCAATATAATATGTCTCATGGCCTTTTAGAAGTGAGAAGTGGTCCATGTTGCTCCTGTCCGTATAACTATCTCGGTGGAAAATATCGCAGTGATCCATTGCTCTGTTGTGACTTGTGATGTGATAAAAGGACAAATAAACAAATTTTTGCATTTCTAAGTATTAGCTAGGATCACCGATCTGGAGCAGTTTATTTCCAATTCCGCAGTTAGAATATATGTTTATTTCTCTGACCGATTTAAAAAAAAACCAAGTTAAATTCACTGGGCAAGTGCAGTGGACAGTATGACTCGAAATCTATCATGTGAAAGTAGACCTGTGTCCCAGCCGTGGGAAACTTGTATAGAATAATAATAGTGGAAAAAACACAAATTTTATTGACTGTAAATGGAAATAGACAATTTCAACACAATGGCGGCCCATAACTCAGACATAATAAAGAGCACTTTTAGTTTTCGGCCATTATGTTTTCCATATAAATGTTAGACGGCTGAATAATCAACTAAAAGCGGAACACATTTGGTTTTCGGCCACTGATGTTTGAATCTTATATTTTACGTAAAATATGTATTATTTATTTATTTATTCTTTCTGCACTAAAGATTTAGTACACATGGCGGACTTAATGCCAAGTGGCATTCTCTACCAGTCAACCATTGGGTGTAATGAGAATATATTCGGGCAGGAAAACTACTAAAAATATAACTACATATTGATACATAGGTATATGGTATATAATAAATACTATACACACAATAATAATATACAAATAATACAATAATACACAAATACAAACGATATACAAAATAATACATAATAATTAAATAAATATGAATACTAATGAGGCATTAATGCTACTTAATTATATTCATTTAAATAAAATTTCTGTAACGTCTTCTTGAAAACAAATTTGGAGGTACACTTCCGAATGTACAGAGGCAAGTTGTTCCAGAGTCGAATAGCCGTGACAGTGAAGGATTTAGAGGTAAAACTAGTATGGTGAGAAGGAATAGCTAGTCGGACATCATTTACAGAACGAAGGTTGGAAGAATGAAAGTCACTTAGGTACTGAAATTGTCTTTTAAGATAAAGGGGAGTGTTAGGTTCAAAAAGAATAGAAAATAGAGTGCACAATATGCGGACGTTTCTACGTTGTTGAATAGTAAGCCATTTAAGTTGAACACGATATTGAGAGATGTGATCAAACTTTCGAAGACCAAATATAAATCGAATGCAGTTGTTCAACAAACGTTCCAGTTTGTTAAGAAGCTCTTGGGAGATGTCAGAGTAACATACATCAGCATAGTCAATAATAGGAAGCACAAGCAAGAATTATTGTCGTGGTCGAAAACTAACTTGTTAATTCAATTGCTTTTAAAGGAATTTACAACTCTATAAGAAAATGAATTACTCTAAGCTTTAATAGCATAAAGTTAAAAGTTAGTTTCTGTTGCTTATGCAAATAATCTGACCACCTGGCCGAAAACCACAATTACTAAAGAAATGTTATTTCGGTATCCGACCACGTTGAATTTTAAATATGGATTAAATAATTAATGGAAAATGAAGCGTATAAATGTTTTTTAGAGTTTTGAGAAAGTAACAAACTTACTTTTGTGTAACTACGACTCACGAAACAACTTGAAAGTTGCAGTGCAATTTCGATCTTGTCACTAATTTTTATGCACTTTCAGACACAAATTGTGTGCGCGGATAGGGGCTCTAAACTAAAACTTAGAATAGTTATTAGTGACTTTCTACCTTTAGTATTCTATTATAATTATAATAGAGCTAGAAGATTAGTTTGTTCACGTATAAATTTGAGTATAAAAAGAACTACAACCACTATTATTTCATTTTGAAATGAAAGAGGCAGTCAATTGGTCGAATACTAGAGCCGGCCGGGAAACCGGCGCAACGACCCTAGTTTCAACAATATTTTTCATTCATTTAGTGTAACTGTGTCTAACACGACGCCGTCGTGATTCATTCACAAAAGCGGGTCTTTGTTCCTTGTTCTACTCAAGTTTTTACAAGATATAAGTAAAGGAAATGTTAAAATGTATATGTCAATCGAAAGCTTAATTCAGCATGAAAGAAACGTTAGGGAGATTATAACAATATATATACTTACGGCATTTTAATCGCAAAATTCATAGGAATAAGCACACGTTAGAACCAAGGAGCATATAAACCACATATAATAAAAAACTACAATATTATCATTTAAAGTATAATACAATTTAAGTTACAAATGCGTCACAGAATCACAGAAAACAATAAACAATGGTGAAGTCAAAGAGAATGTAACATTATTACGTAATAATAAGCTTGTCGAAAAAGTATCGATAAATCGATATATTTAATTCGATATATCGATACAAAATATCCAATATCGAAAATTGTATTAAAAACGATATAATATATATTTTTTTATTTACGTAACTTAAGTCACTAGAACCAAAACCGTAAAAGATAGGAAAGAACGAAAAAAATAACTGTATTGTCTATGACTATTGACTGGTATGTTTGGTTTGCGTTGTGGTGTATGTGTGTGTGTGCGGCAGTCGTCCATCACTTTCATTCATGAGTTCTTTTGAAGATACTTTGTGTTAAAGTGTGGCTGTCGCGACGTCTCGCGAAATGTAAATATTCGTACATAGCAACACAACAAGATTATCTGGCAACTTCTATGAATTCTCTATGGTAAGAAATGAAGCGCTTTCTTTTAACTTTTGAATGTGATGAGTGAGAGCGAACATTTGTCGTGTGGCGTGTGACCCTAACATAATCTATGACCCTAACATCAATGAGAACTAGGTACCTAGGCTGAGTACCTAAGTAGCTAAGTACCTAACTATCTAAGTACCTTAGTTATACTTGTTCTGAGCTAAGTATTTACCTAAGTTGTGTGTATTACTAAAGTGACCTAACTGCTATAAGTATGATGCTATAAGTGACCTAACTGCTATGTAATTAGTATAAGTGTTAGTTTATGTGTCCTAGTGTATAAGTGCAGTAATCGTATGATGATGAGATTGATGTTTGACCTTATGTCGAGGGGAGTACAAGAAGTATTTTCTGATCGATCAGTGAATGGTACCTATGCTATACAGCTGATAATGCTGTGTTGGGATCTGACCCATCCCGTTGTGATAATTGACTAGTCAAAGCCGGCCATATAAATATATAAATATATGAATAAATAAGGTCAGACGGGTCCAAAGGATGTCCTATGTTGCGAATGACCCAGGTGGGAAATTGTCAACCCACAGCGCTAAGAAATGTAATCACGCCGGCGAATGGAGGTGAGTGTGAGTCTAGTACTAGCAAGGCCTTGGTAATAAGGCATGAATAGCGCAAAGAAGTGTAAATACGCCAATGGAGGGGGTGTGTATGATTAGTGGCTCCATATAGATGGAGTCATAGTGCTCATTATGTTAGCAGGTGGTGAACGGCTTGATGGATGATCAGCGTTAGAGTGCGGGCGAAGCAGAACCTGGCAATCGTGATAGCTCAGTAGGAAGGACTCTGGACCAATTGAGGTATGGTAATATCACGTTAGATCCAATGCTTACTAAGTATCGCTGCGTCTTCTCTCTGGCCCGTTATGTTGTATGTTTGTATGTCATATAATATGGGCCGTAAGCCGGGAGTGCAAGGCGTGACGACAACGGCCTCATGCAGTCGTTCGTCGCTCGTTTTCGGCGACAAATTAGTTCACGTGAAAGTATTTTAAATTTCCCGCGGCTTGAAAGAATCCATTGACAAATCGCTGCGATAATAAGTAGCGACTTCATGATTGATAGCAGAAATCAGCGTCAGTAAATACATCATAATCGAAAATTATAATCGGGTAGACAAGAGACATTTTACCCCAGTTCTTTCGAATCTGGCACTTAAATACTTGACACCTACGCTTCCTCTGTACCTTCAGAGAGGGTGGCTTCTGCCGTAAATCTGGCGGTTCCTAACAATAGAATCCGGCTAACAGCAAAGCATGTAAAGAACAGAGTTTTTCTATTTTCGCTAGCGGACAAATACTGATTTTCCTGATATAATAAATAGATCTTAAAAATATTAGTTACAAGATAGCTTTTTACTTTTTCATATTTTTGTAATTTTGCCTAATAAAAAGGAATACCTACTGATAAAAATGCCTTCGTTTTTATTGAGATTTTTGTACATAAAAATAATATATATTTTGTATAAAAATTAATATTGATATTATTGAGCTAGGCTGAACTAAATATATTATTATTTTAAAACTGCAACATTTTTTGGAAATTTGTCCGATATATCGATATTTTCCCTCCCTACTTAATAAGAGTCAGACTTCCATAGAGTTAAGTAGACTCCAAATGTTAAAAAAAGATACCCAAAATAGACAATCTGACGACTATAAAACAATTAGCTATACCAACATAAAGAACAAAATAGAGACGTACTGCCTTACATTCAAATTTATCGATATCGATTATAATTAGCGCGACATGTGGTACCAGAAATTGATGAAAACAATCTAAACACTGGTTTTGTTTAAGCACCACTTAAACAAAACCAGAGACACCAGTTTGTGATGTCTATTCAATAAAAATATGTATGAAATGAAATATTTATTTCATAAATTCGTGGCGGTGTGCATGCAAGCATATGTAACGCTATGCTCGGTAGAGTATGCTCCTTTGCTCTAGAAACCTTTCTTCTTCTCCCTGTCACTTTGATAGGTTCCTGACCAGTTTCTTCTTTTGAGGACTAATGGTTGACTTTCAGTTTTGTTTTTTTTTGCTACAGGGTTTTCCCTCGAAACTGTAAAATAAAGAACTATTAGAAAATATTTAATTAATAAGTTTTAAGAAGTTCTTTAAAGTAAAAGTCAAAACAATTTATTCAAGTAAACACAACTGCAAGGTGTTGTTACGTCAAATATAACTACAAGTCAAAAAAATACTCTTCGTGTACAATTTTTAATTTGTGGAGTTTTTCGATTGGTATTTTATACTACGTCCTCGTTTTGTGATTTTCACAAATTTTTTAAATCTAAACAATAAAAACATCGAGATCGACATTCACAAATGTACCATTCCCACACTATTTTTAATGAACGAAAGGTATACTCAAAACTGAAATATCCCGATAGCAAGCATTGGGACTGATGAATTTGTTAATTAAAAGTTCTGTCAGAAGTTATAATTAACCAAATGTTGCTAAAAATAGTTAATTTTGTAATAAATTGGGCAATGAAACATTTACGCTGTTGAAGCAAATAAATCTGGACAATGCATTAGAAAACATACTTGATCCGAGATAAAACACAAAAAAATTGCTCTGTTCCGTACATAATTTCTTTGTATGAAGTTGCGACAGACTGTACCCAGTGTTGCAAAAGTCAAAAATTAAAAATCGGTAAATTTTCCTGCCAAAAATCGGGAGAAATCGGGAAATTTTTAATCAAAATAAAACAAATGTATTTTACGTTAATTACTTTAATGACAAATATAGATACGTACATAGGTTTAGTGATTACTTATTATTCATGCTCATACCATTTCTTACTAGCTATTTTTTCAAACATTTTTTGGTCTATATTAAAATTATAACACGTTTGGTTGTTCTCTGCATACATCTTTTTGTGTGAAGGAGATCTATAATAGATTCAGTGGAGAGTTCGTTACGTTGTTTCGTTTTCATTAGATTGATTGATGAAAATATTCTTTCGACGTTGGCAGATGAGTGTGGTAAAGTCAATATGTTGAAAACAAAAGAACAAATATTTTGAAACATGCGTGAGCCATCACCATATTTCATGCTGCCAACGCTTGTCCAAAATTCTTCAGTTGTTTCATTAAACGACGCAATTTCTTTCGTGTTCCGAAGCAAATGCCATTCTGTGTCAATACTTTGATAATTATATTGCTGTCCAATAAATTTGGAAATTGTTTACATATTGGTACTATTGATGGCAGTTCAACTTTTTTAACATTTTCCGGAGAGAAAGCTCCCAAATCCCTTAAAGGATTTTTTTTTAATCGGGAATCTTTATATGATTTGATCACACGCTTCAATGAAGAATTGAATGCATCTCGTTTGGAATAAGTGAATTTGTTCAGGAGTCAATCGCTTATCTGTAGGCATTTGCTCCGTAATATACATCTCTAATATTTACAAAGTTATGTGGGTTTTTATAGTCGATGCATTCGAGATTGTTTTTTTCTAAATAGTCTTTTTTCAAAAAACAATCGAACAAAATTCTTAAACTAACACAAACTTGCGAATACAAAACGTGTACTTTTGCTGATTCAGATTGCATTTCTTGATTTAATTTATTGAAAATTGGTAAAACAAAATCTAAAAACTGAAGAAAGAGTAATGCTCATGGGTTATTTAATTTGTTTAATATATTTGTAGCTGTTGTAATATCGTCATTTAGCGACGCATCGATGAAAAATAATTTCAAAGCTTGATATTGCTCCAAAATTCTTGATATAGCTGCGTGTACTGACAGCCACCTCGTTTGACAAGGATGTAATAATTTATGTATTTTTAAATTGCAGAATAGTTGAAATTCTTTAAATTCAGCTGATCTTTTGGGACTAGAAGCGAAATAATTGTATATTTCTCTTACAACTTCTTCAACAAACCGAGGTATTTTGCTGCAAGCGTAAGATGCACATAAATGGAATGAGTGACATATACATTTCATTATAAACAAATTTTCTACGTCAGCTTTTAGTAACGTCATTACTGAATGATTACGTCCCATCATAACACTTGCACCATCAGAAGCAAAACCTATGAGATTTTGTCGAAATGGAATACCATGTTGTTCAAAAAAGTCTACAATGCTTTTGTGTAATGTTGTAGCATCTGCAGCCACAACAGGGATAAGTCCAAAAAAATAATCTCCTACATGATTTTTTTTGACATATCTGACGACTAGACAAAGATGTTTGGTGGTACTCCTATCGGTGGACTCGTCAATTATCAATGAGAACTTAACTGTCGCAGATCTTCGCAGAGAGTATTAAAGCTTTCTTGCCCGATTACATTATTTACGACCGCCTGAATCCTAGGGCGGGAGCACTTTATATTTTCAGCTACTTTTGAATCTGGACAAACCTTCTGTATTAACTTGCCTAGATGGTTAGTTATCGCGTATGGCAAGTTATGTTCAGCGACAAAGCCGGCAATCCGAATTTCGCCTGAAACAAGTAATGCAATTAGATAAATTTGTATAGTTTTGTTTTAAAAACAACTAACAGATACCAAGAGCTATGTAGTCAACAACACCTAACTACCTATCCATTAAAGATAGAGCCGATAAAAATTGTCACTGTGTTGAATAAGTTTTTAAATTATATTGTCATAACTAGCTGTGCCGTCGACTTCGTCCGCGTGGAATTTAACAAAAAAGTTATTATTCAGTTTGCTCATTTTACGATAACTTATTAATAAATTCCAAAATAAAAGTAGCCTAAGTTACTCCTTATTACATCAGCTATCTGCCAGTGAAAGTCACGTCAAAATCGGTTCAACTGTTCTAGAGATTAGCCGGAACAAACAAACAAACAGACAGACAGACAAAAATTGTAAAAAATGTTATTTTGGTATATGTACCGTGTATACATACATATGCATTTAGTAAAAAACGGTTATTTTAATATTACAAACAGACACTAATTTTATTTATTTGTATAGACAATATATTTAGATATTTACCTTCTCTCACTTGATGTTTCAATTAGATCACTTCTCGAGTCACAAAACCAGTCATCTTAGGTTGATCCGCAATGCATTTGATACTTTTGATGTGAAGTTGAGAAGCGGCTTGCCTTTTAACAGCGTCGAAACCAGAAGAAATATTAATATCTTTATTACAACTTTTGCATTGTGCGTAGTTTTTTCCTTTGAGACCTTTTTTAAGCCAATTAGAGCATTCTGGTAGTGATTCCCATTCCTCTTTATAATTTTGTGAGTATTTTTTTCGTTTAGCTCCAGTACTAGTACTTGGGGTCATTCCATCCGAATCATCGGAATCGGACATTGTGAGTAAAAATAAAGTACAACAATTCACAACAAAACTAGTGCACTTGCAAACGAACGAAACAATAATTAATAAAGTATAAAACATCTCAGTACATTTCCCAAACAACTCGTACTTATACATATATGGTTTTTAGGGAATTCCCCCCATACACCCACTAAACCACAGGCCAACATATAGGTCTGTTCAGGTTCATCCTCAATTAATGGTTTTACTAAAAAATGCACCACATTTAGACCCATAAAATCTGTAGTTTCATCTAATGAAATCCATAATTTACAATTATTTACATCGTCATGAATACTTTTCATTTTAGCCTGGAAAACACGATTTAAATATGTTTTTCTCAATAAAGATTGTAGCATAAAGCTGTCGTTCCAAGCAAAACAGATATCCAGATAACTATGCAAATCAAAAACCGTGGGAACGCCAAGTCGTTAGATAAAGGAGCAAAACACAACACAACACCCGAACGCATGAATAGACAGACAAGCGACGAATAAAACCTAAATATGCGCGGGCGCAGGGTCGAACACCCGCCCCCTCCCTACTTCAGTCCCCGCTCATCCCTTCGTAGCGTTATCGCAGCCGCAATTTTGCTCTAATAGCGTCATTTCTGTTGGTCGTCTAATTATGTTGGCCAGGTAATATTATTTGCTGTCTCACTCATTTACTTTCACTTTGCATTTGAACGAATTGATTTTGATAAAGTCATCTACTCATATGTAGACTAATGTTTTTGTGTTGTTTGCTTAGAAATATCAATAATTGCAAAATACAACTGAAAACTTTATTAGCAGTCGGATGACAGTTTTTTTAGTTAGAAAAAGTTTGCAATTTTTTGACGGTGGTTTTGGACAATTCAGGTATTCTATGTTACTCGGGATGATCTAAGGATTCTAACAATACCACACACTTTTAAATCGGTTCAGGCATATCGGTTCAGGCATTTAGAAGTTATAGTAAAATAAACAAACAGACAAACATACGTATACATAAAAAATATTACAATCCTTTTTTTTGGCAGTCGTGTAATAACTACAAGTAATATTTTTTAGTCTTCTATTCATATAAAATATAATAAATTAGTCGATTCGATCACTGAACTGTTAGATAAATAAATCAATTTCCACTACTTGACCACATTGTGCACATTATCATTGTATACGCCGATTGTATTTATATGTTTTTTACACTAGCAACATTACATTTTTTCTCCCGCTTCCGCTCCCCTCCTAAAAAAAAATATATGAAGTGTTATGTATGGCGCGCGCGCACGCAACTCACTGAACGCTAAATCAAATAATATAGAAGAATATAATATAAAACTCGCTGATTGTTGATTGTTGAAATTTGTGATGAACCTGAAGTAAAGGACCTCATTTCGAAGGTAAAATCATACGCAAGTTTCCTCTTTTATCATAACAAATCCGAAATATCTACCACCAGTCTCCAGCCATTCATATCCCACGAGAGTCCTGGTCCATTCGATCCTGATCCAGTTAAATAAATACCTTTCAACCTATCTACTATTCCACTGCTCAAATTACACAAAAACTTGTAAGATATAGTTCGATACGCCATCACGCATCAATTTTCAATTCAAATATATACATTTATTTATATATATATATATATATATAAAAATAAATGTATACATTTATTTATATATATATATTTTATATATAAATAAATGTATATATATATATATTATTGAAATTCCATTTATTTTGAATAAAATAAAGATACTAAATCAAAATAACCATTGCTATAATTTCATTAAGTTACTTATAGTTATTTTTACAAAATTGTTTAATCCCGGGAATCCGGGATTACTTATTAATTCAGGAAGGAATATCTATATTATTTTTTCAAGAAAAGAAGTTTAGGTATATAAGCGCCCGATTATCCGATCACTGATAATAACACTCTTACTGTAGAATTTTTGTTCAACAGAGAAATTTCAATAAATTTTGGTAGTCTGTTACAATAAGATAGGTTAAATTATCAAAATACATCACATCAACACCCACACGTTGCCATGGAAAGTTAGTACGTTCATAACTCTGTAGTGTTTCCTTTTGTTTAGCAGACTTTTTAACACATATACGACACTGATCAATAATATTCTTTAGGTCTACTGTCGTACTAGGCCAATATAACCTTTCTCTAGTCAACTTTAAACATTTGTTGATACCTTGATGCCCCTCATGTAATTTTGATAACATTTCTTTGTGCATGTATTCAGGCACAATTAATTTACTATTTTTGAACACTAAACCATTTAAGTGTGAATCTCACTTTGAAAATTCCAATAAACTTTCAAGCCGGGGTGTACTTTTTCTTTACAACTTGGCCAACCTTAAAGAATGTACTCCTTTAAGATTTGTAAAATGTTCAGAATTAGTGGCCTCAGTTATTTTTTTGTGATATTCATTACTAATAGCCAAACTCGAGTACATTAGGTTTATATGAATGACATGACATATCAGACTCATAATCTGAAGCGAAACTCGCTCGACAATTCACCCCACTTCGCATTCGAACTCACTTGACCTTCAAATGGAATTCTCTAAACCAAACATTCTAGGAGCGAAGTGAAGTGATCTTAGATGCGAGTTTGTCAGGTGTTGCTTTAAGAGTAAACATCTCAGTCGATATTTCGTCTTAGAGTATTTTAACTTCTTCTGAGATAATAACGTTAAATAAAACTCGTTTATTAAGATTGGATTGTTATATTTAGCGATTCATTTACGATAGTACAACTCGCCGCCACCACTCATCGAGGTGGCGCTAGTATCTCTGTCGTCTTTAGAGAATACCAAATCACAGTTGACTATCTCACCGCGGATTCAGAAGTGAATTTGATTAAATTGAGTTAGAGAATCGCACTACTGGTATATAATGTTCATTAATTGCAGCACTTGATAATGTACCTGACATGTATATTTTTTTCCAGACACATTCAAATTATGTAACTGTTGAGCTAACATCATTCGCTGCAATCTTGCAGGTACATCATGCAATGATTTGACAAATAGGCTAACCAGAGGTTTATAATCAGTATGCACTGTTAGTTTTTGTCCATAAACATACTGATGAAACTTGTTACAGCCACCGTCAATGGAAATACCATGGATGAGTTTACCGGAGCGGAGAGATATAAAGTAATCCAAGCTAACCTGCATAGGAGCGAAAGTGCAACTGCTTATGATTATGATATTTGATGAAAGAATGGGTATTGTCCAGACCCCCACGCTAATGGGCCCTAATTTCGCGGTGGGGAAATTAAGGACTGAGGCGTGGGAGGCCAGGGTGGTATCTGTGTATCTGGAAGGGGATGGGCCTATTGTCCAGCGAGTGGAATGTATGGAGAAGATTGTAAGAAAGATAGGAGTGAAAGGGATTATAATGGGAGGGGATATGAATGCGTGGAGCATAAGGTGGGGCAGCAAGAAGACAAATCATATAGGAGAGGTATTGGAGCGAGCTCTGATAGAGATGAGTATGGAAGTGTTAAACCGGGGAGTGGAGCCGACGTTTGAGGTAATTAGAGGAGGCAGAAGTTTTTCCCGTTGTGTGGATGTGACGACTTGCTCCGCTGACATGCTTTACCGGATCGTAGGATGGAGAGTGGATGGAACTGTCACCTGCTCGGACCACAGAGAAATCCTGTTGGAAGTAAAATGGAAACAGAGTAAGGGTGTTGATATAAAAAGGACAACGAGAGTGTATAATACTTAAAAGGCAAATTGGGGTGAATTTAAAGAAAAGTTAAAACAAAAATGGGATAAAGAAGGGATTAATGAGGATAGAATAAAAAGAATAAGTGGCGTAATGGAATTAGAAATGGTTATTAATAAAATGTTAGATGGAATGAAGATAACATGCGACGATACAATAAAGAAGATTGGCAGTGGGAAACGAGCAGGATTGCCTTGGTGGAACGAGCGGTTGGATATGTAAAAAAGAGATGAACAGGAGGACAAGGAGATTTGGCTATGCAGCTCCAGTCCGCAAAGCATGGGTGGTGGAGCAATACATGACAGCGAAAGATGAATATTTGAACGAGATAAGAAAGGCGAAGACTGAGAGCTGGAAAATTTTTTGTGGGAGGCAGGACAGGGAAACCATGTGGGGTGGCATTTATAGAGTGATTGGGCGCACCACAGAGAGAGAGGAGGACCTCCCCCTAACATTGAACGGGGAAGTGCTGGATGCGGAAGGCTCCGCCAGACTTCTGGCTGAGAACTTTTATCCGCAGGACTTGAGAGAGCTGGACAATCTGGAACACATGACAGTAAGAGAAGAGGCCTCAATTGTGAATAAAGAGTCGTATGATAACTCATGTCACCCACCGTTTACATTGTGCGAGTTGTAGACCTCTCTTAAGAGCTTCAATCCTAAAAAGGCACCGGGAGGGGATGGTTTCACCCTCGCCATCTGTGGGGCGGCCATATCCTTGCGCCCCCATGTGTTTCTAACCCTGTTTAATAAATGTCTCGAGTTCGCTCACTTCCTAGTGGTGTGGAAGGAAGCAGTGGTGATTGTGTTGTGGAAACCAGGTAAATCAAATTATACATTTAAACATTTATTTATTTATTTATTATTCTACATTTATACATTGATATTGTTGTTTCTAGAAAAATCAGCATAATCTTAAAAAAAAATTAACAAAAATTGTCCGTGTTTTAAGTTCAATCTGCTGATAAAAATTAGTTTCTCAGTTCGAAGTATTTAAACTTACTTTAATCAAATTCTTATATATCTAGCTTTACATCAGTAGCTCTCACTTTGTGATAGGTAAAGTAATTATAGAAATATAAGTGTTTCTTTGTTGCGGGGGCGGGCGTCTGAAATCGCGGCAGCGAGCACCGGGAGTGGGTCCCGCCAACGGGGTAATAGTGGTAATTCTTGTGTCATGTGGGTGATAGTTGGGGTAAACGAGAGCCATTATAGTCTAGCCAACATGCAATTAATTTATATCAATGTCAATCTGCCAAAATCAACTTGCTATTTGCAATGACTGCTTAGTTTCCTTATTCAGTGGTTCTTTGTTCCAAATATGCATATTATGATCAACTTATTCGAAGTTTCAATTAATTTTACTGCAAGCACGAGTCTTTTACTTAAAATTTTGGTCACATTTTCATTTCCTGTTTGTATGTAATAGTATTTGTTTAGTGAAAACTATTTCAAATAATAAAAGCCATAGATTCCAGTATATTTGTTTTTACATATAAAACGCTTTGGGGGTATTTAAAAACAAGTTTAGGAAACTCACGAAATCACGTCTAGTAACACTGAATTTTACGTCATCGTGACGTCACCGCGTGACCGACATTTCGTGATGCTAAATTAGAATTTTCATATAAAAATTATTCTGATTATTATTTACCTTTGTTCTTATGAAAATATTATGTTGAATAAAAAACCGAATCCAACTCACAAACGAATTTTGGGTTTAACACTTAAAACGGTATTTGTTGCGGAGGCGTTAGGAATTGCAGTGGCATACGGCGTTTGGTACAAACTCAATACCGAAAGAGGTAAGTTTTGTTAGAAATACTAAAAGTAAAAAGAGCAGGTCGGCTTTAAGTATATTTAGGTCATTATTTATTCTTTGTATTTACAATATAATATAGTTACTGAACATTGCGACAGTCCAATGTGAAATTAAATGCCTTTGTTTTTACATGTGTAGTACATATAATGAATTTTTTGTACGTACTTGAATACCTACTTTTCATCTATTAGAACAATTTCATATTTTTAATGTAAATAATATAAATAGGCAACTGTATGTAATGTTTAAACTCAAAAACTACTCAACCGATTTAAAAAAATCACCTGTAGATAGCAATATCAGCGAGTAACATTGGCTGTATTTTATATTCAAAAAACTCTACCTGTGCGAAACCGGGGTGGATCGCTAGTTTTTAAGTGTACATATGTATCTGCTCTTTCTCAATTTAATGTTGTATCTGTGAATATTATGTATGTAGCATAATTATTCCATTACTTACAGAATAATAATTATGGAAAAAATATCAAGCGCATAAATGGAATTACGAATATTAAAATTTGTTTCTTTAGATTTGTAGTAAATATCCAAATAAATACATAGATTAAAAACTATTATTATATGTTGATACTAGAATTATAAATTACTGTTTTGGATATTTTGTCTTAAGGTGCCAATATGTATTCAGCACTTTCTCTTGCTTCATAAAATGCTAGAGGTATATTGAGAACTTCGATATCTTAATAAAAATGTTTCTTACATCATATATTTTTGACCGACTTCTTGATATCTTTGTAAATTCTTGTATGAAGTTCAAGTAGTGTCATTATATATATACTGAGAAACATTGTATACTAAGAAAGATATGTCGTTTAAAGGTTTTTAGGTCAATCGTTTCCGAGATACAATTCATGCTTCACATAAACCCTTCAATAATATATTTTTCTTATTTTACAATGTGAAAATGTCGCTAAACCACAATTCTTATATGCGGCTTAGCATATTTTAGTCAAGGGAGGGCAATGTAGATCTGTTCATTTGTGACCAACTTTGATCTATTGTTCACTATGATACAAGACACTGTCAAGTCCATTATGGCCAGAAACTGCATTATTTAACTTTGAATAAATAATAACAGGGGCATTTCACATGAAGTGGATAAGGAAAAAGGTTCAAGTTCCCGATCTGTTATGTTTGATTATGTTAAACTTGTATATGTCCTCAGCACAAGTACAAAATATTTTAACAAAAATAAAAAAAATTTCATTGAAAAAAGTGAAAAATATTGTTTTTATCGTTTTTTATAGTATGCATTTTTTATTTTTTTTAACTTCATTAAATATCAAGCTTATACTGGTACTCCATGGAAAGTTTTATAATGGGTCGCACAGTAGTTTAGGAGCTATATGTATTTTAATCACAGACAAACTAGCCTAAAGACAGGAAATGAAAAGGCACCGTTTTCTGCCATCAATTAGCACAAATGCTCATATAAGTTCAAACACAAACATGCTCTCCTTTAGTATTAACCAGGAAGCAGATCCATGACCTGTGTCTAATCATTTTAAAAAATATAGAATAAAATACATAAACAATGCCAAATTGCACTGTAAAGTGGTGTGGTAGTGACAGTCGTAAATATAGTTAGACAATATCACGTTTCATCGCGAAGTATAAAATTAATAATAAAAATTTATAACACAAAAATGCAGAGCTCTTGTGATACTGGATGCTGGTAGCTTTGAGTCAGCGTTTGTTCTTGTCTAGCAAGTTATAATTACATGTTGCATCCTCACTCTTGCAAGATGGCACATGTAAATGGGGATGCGGAAAAACGTATCAATGGTCAATATCTTTTTCATTAATTTTGAGAATTTATATTGACTACCATTCTTTGAAAGTACCTAGTTTCATATTATATCTTGTTTCTTTTCTACTATTGTTACAAACTTAATTAGGTCGTTAAAATATTTATTACATATATTTTGGAATGATTGTTTTTAAATTGAAAATTTAATGATTTAAGATTTTAAACCAATAAAAATAAATAGAAGCGGATACCCGTAGTAATTTTATAAATGCGAAAGTCTGTGGGTCTGTTTATTTAATGATGAATGTTTCTTTTTTTCAAAAAACGCGAAAGTCTGTCTGTTTCTTTACAGATGAAATATTTCTTTGTACATTTGTTTTCTATGCGTTCCTATACCATTTATCTGATTGCTATGAAACTTTAGTGAGTTGTTGTGCGCACGTCTGGGAGGTTTCTGGGAGGTATATGTGATGTCATCATAAATCCAATATGAAGAATGCTACGTGTTAGAAAGTAAAAGACCAACAATTTAAGTATCAAATGAAATGAATTACACAGGGAACAGTTTCTGTATATGTGACGTCATCATAAAACCGATATGGCAGATAATTGAAAGAAGTCATTTTTTTGTACGACACCAACAATATGGGTATCAAATGAAATGGAATAAGCAGGGGAAGGTTTCTTTATATGTGTTATCATCATAAATCCAATATGATGGATGGCTCCGTAATAGGACGTAACTTTTTCAAGACTTCTAGAAATATGAGTGTCAAATGAATTGCAATAAGGAGGGGAATGTTTCTGTATATGTGACATCATCATAAATCCAATATGACGGATGCTCCGTAATAGGACGTAACTTTTTCAAGACTTCTAGAAATATGAGTGTCAAATGAATTGCAATAAGGAGGGGAGGAATGTTTCTGTATTTGTGACATCGTCATAAATCCAATATGGCAGATTCTCCATGGTAGGAAGTAACAAAAAGAAAAAGGCTACTTTTTATGAAAAATCTGCGTCTAAGGGAGAGAAAGGGAATTACTAACCCGGAAAACTCAAGGTAACATTTTCCACGCAAACGAAGTTGCGAGTACGGCTAGCATATAATAAATTAGTCTACAAAAAAATAGTTAAAATGAATAAAGGCGCACATTTTCCGTAGTTGGCTGGTTCCGTAGCCAAATGACTAAAACGGATCCTTGTAATTTCATCCTGGTCTATCTGTCGATCAGCAAGTTACAGCCACGTCACTCGGAGAGTACTGTCACTATATTATACAGGAGTAGGCAGGTGTTTAATGTAACCTGCTATACAACGGCGTAGTAAAATTTGCAAACGAATGCCTGCCCCTATAAACCTGTTATATAAATGAGTGGGTATATAAATTGTGTGCTCTTTTTTACGACTTGGGGGTGTCGATAAAAGACATTCGTTAGATTTCTTCAAGTTAATAATAATACTAAAAAAAGGACCAAATTTTCAAAATTCAAAGTAGTAGGTACTGAGTGCTGACCACAGTTGCTCGCTTTTGGAATATTTTTCCATGCCTGGGAGTGGGTGCTATACCGGGTAATGCTTTAGCTCCGGAGCACCCACAAATTATCAATTTAATTTTTTGTTGAAAAATTTTACATCAAGAAAAACACGTATTACCCAAACAAATTTGATTTGTATTTCTAGTATAAATTTTTGATTGTTTTGTGTGACTATTTCAAATTAAAGAATCTCGTGTTGATTATATATATAACATATTATTTCTATTTTTAAAATAAGCCTATGGAAATAATTCTTGTACTTATCGATACAGTATATAATATCTACGGTACATCATTTTTTCGTCGAGTACGTGACGTTACCGTGCCGTCCGCTTACGTCTCATTCCTCTTACCTTGACAGAATAGTTTGCTTAGAAATTCGTAAACATTTCATGTCGCTAGGGTAGTTTGTCTGTGATTTTAATGCCGAAGCGTGGCGTCAGTCCCGTTCTCGCGTCTAGTCAGCTAGTGCAACTTACAGAAAAATTCATTAAAATTATTGGTAAATAATATCGCATTCGATTTTTTTCTCTAATACATGTTTTCATTCATTAATTCAAACATTTACTACTATTATAAAAATAATATATTAAGATAATAATAATAATAATAATAATATTATTGAGTATTTATTTGAAGGAATGTTTGTAAAAATTTTTTTTTTTCAATTTTTGAAATCCTTTATTAGGTCAAAAAGATCATAAAATAAAGTGTAAAATCCAGTGGTTTTATTTTACGATACCTTTTTTAAACTGAATAATGGCATTCGAAGTAGTACAGTATATCTCACAATTACTAAAATCTTCAGTCTCATATTTAGCCAACCAGGCTTGCCCACTGTAAAAATATTTTGTTATTGTGTTGAGGACATGTACAGGTAGGTACCCAAATATAAATGAAATCGGAAACTCGAACCTCTTTTTCCTTTTCCGCTTCATGTGAAATAGTCCAATAGCTTTATTGTATTCACTACTTTCAGATTTTCGTCTTTATATGCACAAAAACTACAATTGGGTGTTGGATTCATACTACAGTATTGGTGAAACAGTTGGTGGTCTCAAGACCCGTGAGCTAGACAAGAAGGTGTGGGAGAACGAGGGCAAAATATAAACTTTGGTGAGATGAGCGTTGCTCTTAGGGCCACTTTCTGGGTCGTGACGATTGGCAGCGTCGGTTATGCACTGTTCAAGGTGGTCAAACCTGATGATGAACTGCTTAAGAAGGTCATTATAATTGATAATTTTTGTTGTTTGGTCACTGATTAAAGATATCTGTATGAACTAATGTTATCAACGCATGCTTTGCTAAAATGTACATATTTAAACTAAATAACAGATGTAGGAGTTGCAATTCACTTCCATTTTAATTATTATTATATTTATGTGTAATAGATTCCAAAGAAAGGAACTAAAAAACAGTGTAATGATGTTTAAACAATAATTTAAGGCAACTACATTTATTTTATATTTTATAATATTCTTGTTTCATATACATAATTGATTTTTGAGTTGATTACCTATGTATAAAAAAATTGAGCCGCCGCGGGACACTTGGCAGATGTGAAACATCGAAACTATTTTGTATAGAAAATAAATGTTCATGATGGTTTATTAAAGGAAATAAATATAGTCCATTGAAATGTTACATTTTTTTGGGCTTAGCGTGCAAAAGTCAGAGCACGCGATTTTATTTTTTGGATGTCAAGAGAGGGTTAGTGTAAAGTTAAATCCATGTTTGTGGGGTCGCAACTCTTGCCCCGCGGCCGCCATCTTGTAAAGTGGGCTGCGAATGGTTTTTGTGCTATATCGGGCAAACTATCCGTCGCACAGAAAATCCGTGAAAACGTTTTTTGTCGTAAATGTGTGTTGTAGAGAATTTATTCTCTACAACTTTGGTTCCAAAAGTTTTAGTCGTAAAACCAAAAATAACAGTTATTAACGAAAATACATAAAAATTTGGGAACACATTTTCTTTCGGTCGTTATAACTTTTTTTCTGGTCATTTTACAAAAAAATGACATTGTTCATTCTCTTGATGTGGTGGAAATAAAGATGATGATTCTCTCGACAGTCTTAGATAGAAACGATTCGCCAAGTCATTGACAAAATTAATTTGTCTTCACTTCCTCCAACACAAAACACAGCCCTTTTGCACAGCCTCCAAGTCTATCATCAGGTCCAGTCGTGGTGCGGGAATTACAACGACTCTCAAGACTGGGGCTGGAAAAAGTATGGACAAATATTTACGCTTGTTCAAAGTTCAATACCAGCACCCCCTGAGCTTCTAAAGTTGATATTCTGCCGATGCAAAGGAAACTGGAGCAATGTGTGGATGTTAGAAGGCAGGCGTCGAATGTTCTGCAGTGTGCCTGAATTGTTTTGGGGAGACCTGCAACAACATAATGAAGATATCAAAATTGATTGAGGAGAATGATTTTGAAGATAAACTACCAACAATGACGCCATGTCATTCTCCATCCTTCCTCAACAATTCAATATCAGAAACTCAACCAGATCCTGAGTCGCAGCCTGGCCCGTCAAAGAGACTAAGGACATAGTAGATTGGGAAATATATTTTAATATTCTTAATCACACTAAGTATTATGTGAGCTAGAAAATGTCCGTGGATTTTGCCTACTGAGGAGGATACGACGTAAAAAAAAACACCAGATTCTACCTCGTAGGGGGTGGGATAAGAGTCTATAACTAATTATTAACAACATTGCAAAGTCAATCGTTAAAATGTTTCTTATAAAAATAATGGTAAGATGAGAGAAAACTATGCCTAATCATTCATATTAATGTATACTTACGAGTACTGGAGAATAGTGTAAGTTTCGCAAAACTAATGAATTATAAAATTTGAAAAAGTTTGTAAGGGAAATTATTCCTTGTAAGCCCCTCTATCAAAATGCTCCGACGTAATTTTTTTCTAACATGACCAGAAGGAACCAAAAGAAAATTTGTTCCCAAATTTTTATCTATCTTTGTTAATAACTTTGTTGTTTTTGGTTCTACGACTAAAAGTTACGGAACCAAAGTTGTAGAGAATTTGATTTACAATAAAAAATGTTTTCGCAAATTTTCTGTGTGGCGAATAGTTTTCCCGATATAGAATAAAAACCATTCGCAGCCCTTTTTACAAGATGGCGGCCGTGTGACAAGAGTTGCGACCCCACAAGCATGGATTTAACTTTACACTGACCCCCTCTTGTCATCCAAAAAATAAAATTGCGTGCTCTGACTTTTGCAACACCAAATGTAACTTTTCAATGGACTAATATGGCATAATCAAAAACTGACATAATCAGAAACAAAACATTCAGATTTTTTTCTTCAAAAAAATTCTTCATTTAAAAAACACGCAGTGTTTCGAAGTGAATAACAACACTGCATATGCTATTTTATAAGTATACGAGCTCACTACAAGCGCACCGCCACGACGCCACGCGAACAGCCGGTCTGTCCCGCTGCATAAGGTGTTTCACATCAAAAAAAGCTTTTTATTCTTCTTTTGCTTGAACTTATAAAATGACTAAACTTCAATCTTTAGATTACTCTTCATTTTTTCATATCAGTTGAGAGTACACATTTATTTGTTTCCCTTGAAAAATTTTCAAATGAAATCTAGTGTGAGCCAATAAAAGTTTTTGTGATTATGATTCTGTGTGTTTTATAATCAGTGTCCATTAACTTTGCCAACCTCATTGATAACATCATTGTGAATTTTCTCATCAGTGTTTGATCCATTTTGATAATAGTGGTACTTTTTCTATTTATGTTATTACTTTTATTATCTAATGTCTTTGTATTTCTAATTCATGTATACTTTTTCAGCTGGACGAGGGCTCTAAACACACAGACACCAGACGACTGGCCCCTAATGCAATAGCTATACTCAAAGAAGCATCAAAGCAAGATTCAGAGCTAAATAAAAAACTTGAAGATTTGATATGGAAAGGGAAATGAGTGATAAAAATAGTGTATTAGATAGACTAAGCAGGCGTGATGCACAACGATTAGAGAAACTCCAGAAAGCTCACAAGGCAAGGGAAGAGGTTGATGCATCCAATGAAAATGAAGAATATTTTGCAGGAGCCTTTAAAATAAAATCAGAATATATTGAGCATTTACTAGCCGAAGCACCAACATTAGAAACAAAATCTCTTTCACTCCACTTTGATAATATAAAGAGAGAAGTGAATGAGTTACAGAAATATGTCATCACATCTTCACTTTTCCTGAAAGAATTCAACATGCGCAAGTATTTGGGTATAGTTCAGAATTTACAATCAAAATGTTATGAATTGGAAGATACATACATACCACGTAAGAAGTTTGGCTTCACCAGAAAGAAGTTACCAAAATCGGACAGTCAGAAACAAAATTCAATAGATGAAAATGATGGTGTGGGTAAAACAGACAGCAATAAATGGGATGACAAGCTTTTTGGTTTTGATTCAAAGGAGAACAAAGTTTTATTATTGGAAAATGAAGAGTTATATCAGCGAGATGTTACTTTACGCAATTTGAAAAACTGTACCATCGGTCTCAAAGGTGTTATGGGAACACTGCACATGACAAATTTAGAAAACTGTGTGATTCTGTCTGGCCCCGTAACATCTTCAGTGTTTGTTGACAAATGTACTGAATGCAAGATCATCGTGGCTTGCCAACAACTCCGTATGCACACTTCAACTAAATGCGATATTTACCTACATGTTACAAGCAAAGGAATTATAGAAGACTGCAGTGAAATTCATACAGCGCCGTACAACTTATACTATGAAGATCTGGAAAAACACTTCAATATGTCATCATTAGATAGGAATTCTAATAACTGGGATTGTTTGGATGATTTCAATTGGTTGGCTCCTGATATTGCATCACCTAATTGGTCAGCGTTGAACACCACCCAAAGGATTAACAACTGGAGCGAATGGTGGTTTAAAACACCTTCATAATATACAAATTCATGTACAAACACTTCAAATATTAACTTGTTGGGCTTTAACTGAAGATGTATTTCAAATTTCCTACTGTAACAATGTTAGAAATGTAGAATAATTCATAATGTTAAGAGATCTTGTTTAGACTGTGTGCATAGCGAATGGAGGTTAATTAGCTTTCTCCTAGTAAAGTTAATCACGTATAACAATCTCTTGTACTAATTGGTAATCAATACAAAAAACGATTTTTTTAAGTAAGAAAAAGTTCTTATGTAATGAACATGTAACAAACCTTTAATATACATATATTATATACCTAGTTAAATATATGAAATTTTCTACATTTCAATCCTCTCCTCACTGTCACCTCTTTAAGTGTCCTTGCCTTTATATTACTATTCATTAAAACATGCAAATAACTGTAACTGTAATTAAATAATTTAGAACGTAATGTACCTAACTGAATTACAACTGCTTAGTTAGAACTAGCATTTATTAGAATGAACGAAATAATTTATGAAATTAAAGGATTTTTTAATATTTTTAGTTTGTTCATTTTTTTCATATTTCATGTGTTTTCAATTGATTTCAAAAAATATTATGCTTATTTCTATAACTACGAAAGACTCCAAACTAGAAAAAATGAGCGAAATGAATTTATGTGCAGTTATTTAAAAACATCACATTCTTCATTTATTTTTCCTTTCATTTTTTTTGATTCCTTCATTTTGCATTACGCCATATATAATTCCAAACTTTCAAAAAACGCCTGATAAATACCACAGTTAAAAACCGAGGTTTCAAATAATTAAACAAAATGCAAATATTGTTAAATGTAAACAGGTCCATGTTTTTTACTTTTCTGTTTTCAGATTGTTAATTTACGTCTATGTGTCAAATTCAAGGCAAATTCCCCTAGCAAATTCCAGCTCGATATCTATAAAGATGTTGGAATAGAGTAGCTGTGATATATGGACAGACATGACGAATGTAATACGTAAAGATTCAGTTTTTGCCATCTTGGTTGTAGAATGTTGAAAGTGACACCTTTTCAACTTGTAATAATGCAATTTCTAATATTGCTTAATACATAAACTTACCATTTCTAAAGTTACATTTCTAAACATTTATTTATTTAATTTATTACCCAAAAGATACAAATATATATTATATGAAAATATCGGCCAAGTGCGCGTCGGAGCGCACAGTAAAGGGTTCCGTAACTGGCATATACAATATTCATTTAATCGGCAGCAAAAAGTAAGGTACCTGCGGGAATAAGGCGTAGCTAAGGAAGATTTGAAATTAAATGAAAAATAACTAATATAATCTACAGACCTTAATAATAATTAGTCTAAAAGTTCAATTACTATAAAATATAAAGGGAAAACGGCATTTCCTTGTTGTCAGACCTTGTCAGTAGGCCTTATTTTACTATGGTAGGTAACAAAGCCTACAGCTCGAATATATTTAAATAATCAAGCTACGCGTTATACATTTGATACTTGAGATCAATAATTGCATGAACGGCAATTATATTAAAAATTATTAAAAAATCTATAATTTTACTACAACTATTTGAGTAAATGCTCGTCCGATAGGCGTCGTAGACATAGACACTAAAACTCACGATTGTTCAAGTTGTTAAATTACACACTACTTGTTTACATTCGTTCCGAGTTTAGAAGAGCGTATCTTACCTACCAGCTATTAAATTAAAATAAGTCACTTCTAAACCTCTGTCATTTTTGAAAACCTATCTGAAGATGTCACACACACTTGGAATTTTTTTCGTCCTTCGGTTACATGTATAGAGTGCCACCCCTATTTTTTTTTCAAAATTTCACTAAGTACACCATTTTACAGCAATTGACAGAATACCTACCTTCCAAACATCTACATGGTGCTTATAGCCCCCAAGTGAAATGGCTCTGAATTAGACAGACAGATTTTCGAAAAGGATAGTATTTTGACTTAGAATATGTAGGTACCTACGTTATAAATATGTACCTACCTATTACCACAGTATTACGTGGTAAACATTATTGACCTTCTCGTGACATAAAATTTGTATGTATTTCTTAATGATAATTTATGAGTTCAGATTATAGCCAGGTACTTAAAATAGACCACATGAACAAGCAAGGTATTTCTAGAAGTAATAAAAAGAGTATTGTAATTTTTTAAACAACTAATTTTATTTAAATTAGTTTCAAAATTTGTATCTATTTTCAAAAAACTAACGTCATAAAAATTATTTAAATAGGTATAATAATGTCATAATTATTTTCGACAACTTCATAATTAGTTTGTTAACTAATATGTAAACGGTTATGTAAGTCTGTTGTTAAAGAATTAATTTGAATAAATAGGGTTAAGTATGTAGTTATTTGAAGAGGGTTTTATTTTTTGAGAGGGCGATCTGTCGTTGCTGGCGCCCCCCATACCACCCTTGACGGCGTCCGATGCGATCACGGACTCACGGTGTTCGCATCACCTTGGCCATCACTGCTGTATTCATTATGTCTGTAAGTCAAAAGAGGTAAAATTACACGTCTTCACTCTGATATTAAACACCTATGCAATCTTTTCATTGCCTATGCCACAGACAAACAGCCCAGCGCAACCGAATTCCTTCATTACCCCCGCGCTCTATGGAAATAACAGTAAAGTTAATTTTCGCAGCTGTGGTTTGATCATATTTTAGCGCGAAGATCTCTCAACATTTGTTTTTGTACATAATTGTAATGTGCAGAAAACTAAGTCGCCAATTAAAAAACTGATTTTAGAGATTTGAGATACTATAATTACCTATCCATTTTAGTAAAAATCATTTTGAAATTCTGTAGAATTTTGGAGATGCGACTGAATCTACGCAAAACAGAATTTGTTTTGGATTTTTTTTATCGAGATTTTTTTATCCAGTCATGGTTCCACGTAAAAAGTTGAAGTTGTATGTATCCAAATATCTAACTCTCAGTCTTCTTAGAAAGGTCACTGAACACTAAAGTCTGCATAGGCGGACTCTAAATCATTACATTTTACTGGTATTACCTACATTTATTGTATCGAATAGGTACTGAAATAAAGTACCTAAGTATAAACGAAAGGTACATTAGAACATTGTAGGTATATATTCGAACTCGACTGACTTTTATCGAAATGAGCGTTAACTCAATGAACTAGTTAAATCAACTGTTGAACAAGTCTACGATCAACGGCCGTTTATCTGTTTACTGATTCAGATGCGACGTAGGCACTATTCATACACCAATACGTTTATGAGTGGTGATTTGTGAATCGTCAATACCTACTACTTTAATACAGTATGTACGTACCTATACTGCATGTACCTATCATACACCAACAGTGAAAAACAATTATACGATTATGCGCAATGTACCAACTAAGTGTAACGAAATCAAGACATTATCAGTATCATATCACTTAATCACATTGTGCCTATTAAACTCCATTTTAGAGATTCATGCTGCGTACTATCTTTTTTTTTCGATATTAATGTATTAGGTATAACAGATAGGTACCTATATTTTGCTGATTCTGAGGTTGACCGCACATTGGCTACTATCGCTTGAGCATCTGGTAGAACGTTGGCAGGGCGCTTTCCGCGCTCGCTCCAACGTGACCGGTGACGGCGGTGACGCTGTAAAAGGCACTAGTGCTAATAGCATAGAGGAGGGTTTTTTTAGTCGGTTCGAGTCCGACACTACTCAGTCGGCGTAGTCCGGCTGAATGTCCATGGGGTTTTTTCCCTTCTCAGAAACAAAAAAAGTGGTAAACGGGACTAGCGGTTGCATGTCAATAGTTGCTTGACTTCTACATAGTAGTTAACGCGTCTATATACAGACTCGTATTACTAGTGATCGTGTTGCTTCAGCAGCTGATTTTTCGATAGAAATCACACATTGTTGTGCAACCCACTTAAAGAGTTGTAAACGTTGATAAAAGAAGTATGCGATTTGTGTGAATGAATGAAATAAATTAGCCGTTAGGTAGTTCAAACTCGAAAATGGACGTTCGAGCGGCAAAATAACAGCGTATACGACCGCTCAGTAAACAGTGGCAAATGCAACTATCGCTCACATTAGTAGTCATTGTGCGGTCAGCCTTACTAACGAAACTCGAGGAGTTTTCTATTCCGTCAGTATTACATGAGGAGCTGCGAATCAAAACGTAACATTTAGGCGGTTTTAATTTTTTTTTTTACTTTTACAATTGCAATATTGAAATGTCCCTATATCGATTGCTTTTTCCTCCAAAAAGCGTAAATTTCGCACCAAATTTCAGTTCAAAGTTGACGATTTTTGCAAGAAGTCACATTTCCATGCATTTAAGACGCCGATTTCTGGATGCATTCAAAACGTATCATTTCCAGTGTAACGTTTGCCTATTTAAAAAGTTTTCTAACAAAGTGTCATGCAGTTTTTTCATGGCAACTCCAAATCTCGCTCTCAAACGACTACAATAATAATTATTTTTCTTTAACCGAAAGTGATTTAAAATATATGTGCACTTTGGGTAGACAGAGATATTTATTCGAATAATGGCACAGACTTCAGTTCCGGAAATAAGTAGGGTAAGCAGAAAAAGGCAGGTTCAGAAAGCAATAATCAAAGAAAGACTAGAAAAATCTTTCTGGAGAAGTGGATTGAGAATGCAGCTTTAAGATGGTACAAAATCATATTGATAGATATAGGTACTGAGATGGTTATGGAGAAATTGTGAAGATCGAGAAAATGAAGAATGTAATTGTTTTTTCCTTTGAAGGTAGCCTGGGAGTATAATTTTTGAATGAAAATAATTTTCACGCATTTTTAAACAATTATTATTTACAGTCATATTTCCATTCAATTTGTATTAAAAGTAACTTTTCCTATTTAGGTTTAAGCAAAACGTCACATTTCCATAGTGTTCTGACGAATTGTGACTTCCAAAATTGATTTTGTTTACAATGTTTCTTTGTTTTTGAAACTAACATTTAAAAATGTATCTTATTGTGCCCAACTATTATCATTTTTTTAAATAAATAAAAAGATACGTTCCTTTTATAATTTATAAGAAATTTAATTTTTACGTCAACTGTAGAAATATAAGAAAAGGAAATATTATGTTTTGATCCGTTGCTCCTCACTTTCCTCCTCACTCCTCACAAAGTTACAATGTCACTTTGTCACGTGTAATATACCTGTGTAAAAGGTGCTATGTTGGACTTCAGTTATGTGGCGGGGACAATGTCTTCGATGTAAAATTTAACATGCACTCATGCGCGAATATTCGCGACAAGGTTTAGTCATGTGCTGGTTTACCGCTTAGTTGTACTCAGAGAGGCCTATTTACCCATCTTTCTATTTGTCATGGGGGCATGGGTGGTGGTCAACGACTCCGGCAAGGATTTAAAAAAAAATTGTTGATCAGTTATCATTTTCAATTAGTCACATTTTTATTTTGTACGCAAAGGTTTTTGTAAAATATGACAGCCACATTATTTGTCTTTTAAATCACTTTCTTTGTATTCCATTTTAATTAAAACATAGGTTTGCTTCACCACTTGTACAGCGGTTTCTTTTAAGTCCTCAATGCGTCTGGTCATTACTTTGAGAGCTTCCTGAAACAAAACATGGCGCCTACATTGATGAAGGTACAAAGCACTAATGCCGGATTTACCAATAGAGACCCAGTGGGCTTGCTCAAGGCTTGGAGGGTCAGTAAAACAGAAATGACATAAATGTTCTTATAAATGAAACAAGATAATTTAATTTAGAAAAAATACATTATAATTATCAATTTATAAGTTTTATGGAATAATGTACGTAATAAAAAATATGTAATTTGTATTTAGTATGTACATTAACTTAGATTAGGTAGTAGAATACATTTTTTCATTTTTAAGGATCTATTTCTATTGCAATTTGTTAATCCGCCACTGGCAGAGTACACGGTTGAGTGGAAACGATTACGGTAGAGAATTACCTCCTCTACCGTACTCGATTACGGTATATATAGAGAATACCTCCTCTACCGTAATCGATTACGGTATATATAGAGAATACCTTCTCTACCATAATCGTTTCTCGTATGGCAAGATGCTAAATATTGCAACTGCAAAATTGAGGTGTGAAGTGTGAGCGAAGTCGAGTGGTGTCGAAAGAGCACAATCTGCACCCGGAAATAGGAGTAGAGGTGAAGGCCTTTTGATTCGTTATTTCTGTTAAACAAGGATCAAAATGAAATACCTGAGGGTTATTCACAAACGTCGGAAACTTTCCGTGGCGGAAAGGCCGATCGTCGAAAGTATAAATTCAATTCGACGGCTTGGATTTTTGAATACGACTATACATAATATGATAATAATCTATTTAATATAAATATAATATGATTTCGGATTTGTGAATCGTGTATAGACAAAATCATCGAAAAGATTCCTGTCGGATACGGAAAGTTGAGTTTCCGACGTTCTATCCGTTGTCGGATAGTCTGAATGTCCAGTAGGTTAAAAATAAGTGAATGAAGACAACAATTAAAATTTGTAATAAATTATTTATTTTGTGCATTCATTTTCTATTTTTGATGTTATTTATTTGTTGTGTCCCCAACTGAACATCGGCGTGATGTGGGTGTCACATGACATTGTGCTGAGTTGGAAGCCATTTCGCTGCAGCAGTATTTATCTCAAAAAAAATTGTATAATGTTGGATTATTTAAATTGTGTTTGTAATTGTATGTGTATTTGCGTGCAGCGAATAAAATTACTTATCTATCTATCAATAATCTATCTAACAATAATTACGCTAGGTACATTACATACATATCTTCACGCCGTATCTCTAACGGGGTAGTCAAAGAAGACGGAGCGCCAACCGTCGCGGTCCTTACATACTTCTTTCGCTTCCTCAAATCTCATTATTCTCCTCACACATTTTTGCCTAGGTATGCGAGTGCTTTTGACATTTCCGTCGGCTAACACTTTAGCTATTTGATCTTCATAAGTCAGCCTTTGTCTTCCTTGGCTTCTTTTACCACTCACTTTCGCTCTATAGACTTTCCCCGTCAGTCTCTCATCACTCATTCTTACCATGTGCCCAAACCATCTAAGCATTTCTTTCTTCATTTTTACAATGACACTGTCGTGCAATTACGCTACGTACTTTTACTACGATTTGTCTCATGTGGCTCATCGACAGTTAGCTACTTGCATTGCGCCTGAGTTTTAAGGACAAAGGACGCTTTTATAATTTACCGTTGAACGTTTTTATCGTCACAATTTTACCATCCGCGATACAATAAATAGGTAAGCAAAACGCTTCTCTATAGTGTCGCAGGAAAGTCGCTTTTTCCGTTGGCGATAACGTCAGGTCGTAGACGTTATTGTCGACGTAAATTAAAAGCGTCTTCATACAACTACATACATTTTGTTTCCCTTTCATACCGTGGACGGCAAAATCGTGGCGATAAAAACGTTCAACGGTTAATTACAAAAGCGACCAATAGCTCGGATCCTTTGTGCATGCTTTGGTATACCTAGTTTATAATTTACAGCCGTGACCTTGTATTTGTAATATCCGAACTATAGCGTAAATTTTTCTTGAGATCATAGCATTCAAAACACCAACTAAATCGGTTCTCAAGATTAGCAGACAGGTGTTCAAGACAGGTGCTTTACGGGCACTTTCTTTTGTACTGTATAATGAATAAAATCAATCTTACGGAGATCTGGTTCATGTTTCCCCTGAGTAATATGCACAAATGTTTCAGTTTTCTAGTGTTTTCTTCAATTTCTATGCGCTTTTCCCGCATTTGGAGATATGCTTGCTTTATACGCTCTCTTTCGATAATAGCGTTTCTCACTGCAAATACACAATACGAAATTCTTTGAAGTAAATGGTAAAATTCTTTGAAGTAATGATACGGTGTACCGTATGTACCATGGACCATGTCTCCTAATCGGACAAACATCCACAGGCATTTTTCGTTGCATTTTTTTTACTGTCCCCATTGGATGCGTTAAGTAAAAAAATGCAACAAAATTATCAGTTTTGCATCCGAGATATCAATCTATGTTGATTTTATGTCGTCGTACGACATAGACTTGAGCGGCTACCGGCTAGACAAGTGACAAACGCTTCGTAGTTCGTACAGCTTGCTGGCGTTATTGGCGTTATTTATATGGCTGTTTTCACACGATTCTTATGTTTTGTTTGATATATAAGAAAGTTAATAACGTTAGACTACCAATTTAAAATTCGTTACGCTAAATCACGTGATATCTGTCATTCTATGCTACTAGCATTTACGACAGTTGAGCCACTTGTTTAGGCACCGTGCACAGCTCTGTAGTACCTAAAATCTAAATAAGCCCAGTCATGATTGCGCATACTGATTGTAGATCCTACAGAATCCTCCGATCAAGCCTTATACTGTATTATTAAATAAAAAATAAATGAAATGTGATTAAAACTTTAAAAAAAACGCTTGTAACGTTATAAATATTGTAGTAAGCCTGCAGGCGAAAGCTACTATAGTGGCATGAAATTCTACCGTTTTGCCCTGCCAAGAAGAATTTACAGAATATTAAACTTTGTCTTAAAAACACGTAGAAAATGGGAGGTTTGTGACCTTCCAACATGTATGATGATACCTATGTAGGTATCCTTGTTCAAAGTCTGTGACATACCTACAAATGGAGTTTCTTTGACTACGGAATTATAAATTGATTATATATCTACTTACCATATTACGGAAAATTTTCCTTCAGTTTTAATAATGTACAAGTGTACTTACCTAATATTCGACAATTGTCTTTGATCATTTGCAACTGTTGGGCCGTTTCTTCTTCATTGTATCTTCTACGTGTACGACGTACTTCCTAAAAACATACACAAAAACAGATAATACATAAACATAGATACCTACATCAATTATATATACAAAAAATTAAAAAAGGTTGCAATTAAAATTAATAATCGAAAATCGATTTGCGTCAATGACAATAAAATGCAATAATCTAATTTATAAATACAATACATACATCTAATTTATAGATACGTAAATGACATGCACAAGCACATATCCTCGCGCTGTACCCTTAACGGGGTGGCCAGAGATGAAATATCACGGTTCTTACATACTTCTTTCGTCCCTCAAATCTCATCATTCTCCTCACGCAGTTTTGCCTAGGTATGCGGGTGCTTTTGACATTTCCGTCAGGTAACACTCTGGCTTTTTGATTTTCATAAGTCAACCTTGGTTTTCCTTGGCTTCTGCTACCACTCACTTTCGCTCTGTAAATTTTATTCGTCAGTCTTTCATCATTAATTCCCGAACCATCTAAGCATAATTATAGATTTATGTACCTATTAACTACCTACTTAGGTAATTAATTTTTTAAAATGTTAAGTAGACTGCCGTTAAAGTTACAGGTTTAAAAATATTTTTTAAATAATTATCTATCTGAAGAAAATGTACTTTTTGAAATAACATTGTTCTTGTAATTGTCGTCATTGTTTCTCGTTGTTATAGCTATTGTTGTATTTGTGACTATATAGATTGAGAACTTTAAGTACTGTTACTTACCTACATATTATAAGTAATTGTTCGGTCCATTACGTACGTAGTCACAATGGACCTTACAATTATTACAGAGAATTATACCGGAACGCTTATTACGTAACTTGCAGACATCATGCGACAGCCGATATCGCGCGATATCTGCTGCCAAAACGAGAATTTGTGAAATGTAATTTGTATAGTGGCGCTAAATCTACCGCGAAAAGTGCATTTTACGTTCATAGCATAATAGATACGCAATCGTCATACATAATACTAATTTTTTATTACAATTAGTCACCGGTCGCGCAGTGGTCGCGTGGCTGTCGCTGTCTGCAAATTTTTAGGTAATAACCCCGCGGTTATGTTTGAGTACATTATTTCTTTTACGCCGATATCCAAAACATTCCATGGAAGTGTCTCCTACTTACTCCTAAATTTTTGAAAAAATCGCACAGAACAAAATCCACATCAAAAATTGTTTGGTGGAGAACCACCTAACTGCCATTATCGCAGTCACACATAGATGCGCTCTCGAGACTTTCTTTTATACTATGTAACGATTTAAGAATTATTATACTAACAAACTTGTTTATTATTTGCTCATGACTGTGAAATTACAAAAAAATAACCTGTACGTCCGAAGAGAAGTATGAAGGTGTTTATATTTGATCAACGAATCCATGTTTGCCAGAAACGACGATAGCTCTCCACCTAGTACTATTATAACAAGGAGGCAATACTGCGACCCTGTATTTTACTTTTGTGGCCCAGGTTGCGACACACCAAATGGGAAATGCTGCTCTAGGGCCATGGCCCGGGGCGGATGAATGCATGGGGCGGCGAACGCCGAATGATTTATGACGTCTTCGACGACTTTGTCAATCAATTTGAACATCGCAAAAAATGGACCTAAGTCATTCATTATCTATACTAACTTTATAAAGAGGAAAAATCGTGAGTTCGTTTATATGTTGGGGGTAATCTCTGGAACTACTGAACCGATTTTAAAAATTATTTTACATTAGGAAGCATACTACATTATCTGTACTCTCTAGGCTATATTTTATTCTCATAACAAAAAACTTTCTACCGAAGTGAAGCGAGCGCGGCTGTATTAAATAAATTGTGCTTATTATTTTGTATGGTCTTTTTTATTAAAATATTTTTGCTTTTTTGTTAATATAAATCAACAAAAAAAAGCAAACACCCCATAAGGGGTGGCAAATCTTATGGGGCACCAGAACTTAAAATACGCCGTTGCTAATAGACAGACAGACATACACTTCCGCATTTAAATTAAGTAAGTATAGAATACAGGTGAATTAAAATTATTCGATAACTAAACTGCGATTAAATTTGTGTAGGTACCTACTACATACCTTCAAAAAATATTTCATTCAATAAAGATACATGTTTTAAAACTTATATGTTTTTAATTTATTATTTATTTATATATTGATAACGAGTTGCAATGACATTATGGTGATAATAACTTATATTTGTATTTTGTTAGAAATGTGTATATTTATAATTGCTATAGTATATTGATATTTGCATATCATTACTGTGGCTATGTGTAAGACTTGATACTTTGTAACCACCTTATAATACTACTCATAAGGCAAATACATAATTTTATTTTGAATAGGTATTGCTTACAGATATATCAAACAGTTAAAATATATCCGTAATCCATTTAGAGCTAGCTAATCTTCTTCATGTAATAGGTACCTACATATACCTTACATAATATTTATAATATGTAAAAACATAATACCGCTTACTCACTGATCAGTGATCACTAACAATATTCACAAAATCTCAAAAACTAAAGCTGGAATCATGAAATTGGGTCTGATGATAGTGTTTGTGCAATGCAGGGATCCGCAATTGTGCATTATATTATTAAGTATATTATAAATAAAACCCAAAACTTGCCTCGCGATCCATCGTACTCTCAATTTCATTGTAATCCATGATTGAATAGTAATTATTGCAACATTAACAACACTATTACTGCATACTTAGGTTACGACTAAAACTATTTATAAAATATGGAAATACTGGCACATGTCATGTTACTGAAGCGTCGCCATTATAAATGGAATAACAATTGCCCATATTATTTTTATTTGTTGTTAATTAGTAAGTGGGTAGTGATTATATTGTGAAATAGAAGACTGTGACGTAATAACAATATTAAGTGTTACCCGGTGTTACTAATATTAACATAATATAGGTAGTTAAGTTCTCGACTCCAGTAAACGGATTTTTAAAAAGAGAATTTTTATTGTAAAAATATAATTATTTATTTTGTCCACGTATCTACTTACGTAGGTATGCGGACAGTAATACATAAGAAAATATGTATAATATGTATATTAATCACCTCACTTTATTAGGTAAGTGAAGAACAATTTTAATCTTTTGTAATTGTAGGTACGAGCACTTTAGTAATGTAATAATAGTCACAATTGTTTTATTTCTTTAATTTAAACACATATACATATCTTCATGCTGTATCCCCAACGGGGTAGTCAGAGAGGATGGAACGCCAAGCCTCGCGGTCCTTACATACTTCTTTCACTTCCTCAAATCTTGTCATTCTCATAACACATTTTATTCTCTTCTTATTAACACACTCTGGTTATTCGATCTTCATAAATCAGCCTTGGTCTTCCTTGGCTCTTTTACCACTCACTTTCGCTCTGTAGATTTTCTTCGTCAGTCTTTCATCACTCATTCCTTCTATGTGCCTGAACCATCTTAGCATTCCTTTCTTCATTTTTACAATAACATTGTCGTGCAACCCTGTCATACTGCGTATCTCTTACATGTATGTACATATGTATTTATTTATTTTGTGAACTCCGATCTAGTTGTTGGATGCCGCCACCGTACCTACTTATTAACTTTTTTTTGGTCAGTGCTTGCGGAGGTAGCTCAACAACTAGAACATCGAAACGTATTCTAACGAACTGGACGTTAATTCCAGGGTGCTTCCTACGGGTCCACCACTGACCCTGGGTCCTGCTTCCTTCAACGAGTTATCTGCCGACTGCCGTCCACAGACAACTCAGCCACTGCTGGGTACGGACGATTACACGGGTACTGCACCGCGACCTGAATTGTACGTATATCCATGTAGAATTGTTGAATATAAATTTGTGTTTGCGTGCATCAGACTTGATTTCCGATAGCCGCCACAAGACAGACAAAAACATCACTCACCCACATTAAAAAGGTAAAAAAAATTTGTTCAATACAAATAGCTTAATGATGTCTTGAACACGGAAACTTAGGCACAAAATAATTAAAATAGTCTGATAAAATATAATCTATGGTTTTAAAGCTGATGACCTCGAACTTGATGATTGCCACTGCATACTACTGGCGTATTTGAGATGAAGCAGCCGGGTCATAATGATTTGTATATAACAACTATAAATATAACAATAATATAACTAATATTAATAATAACATTTACTTGGAACTTTGAATAAAGCTATTTTTTTAGTGAATCTGCAAAACCTATGTATTTTTGGCATAGTTATCGTGAGTAAGTTTATATGTAAAACTCAGCTCTATTTTCACTGTGCTGTCACCTGTCAGCCTCCACGACGTGATTTACTTTTTCCCATAGTCTTTTGTCGAACTAAGAAACATCGTTTTATTCTTTTATTATACTATTTATTTAAGACTACCTCCGTGGAGCAACGAAAATAAACGGGGGTTGCGGGTTCGATTCCCGCCCCGAGTCGGGGTGTTTATGTATATGTATTTATTTACAAAAGAAAAGTATATAAGTATCAGTTGTCTAGTACCCATAACACAAGCGCTGTGCTGCTTACTTTGGGACTAGATGGCGCTGTGTGAAATGTCTTAGTATATTATTATTATTATTTGAAAGACCCAATATAATGGTTTTTGAATTAAAACAGACTTGGGAAAAATATAGGTAAATATCTCAGAGAATATCAATGTTTAACGAACATACGTGGGGGTTTTCAAACGATATGTATTCATGTCTCCTATCAACAGGCGCCTGCGGGTACACCCCTTCCGGGGTAACTGTAGAATATACCTGATGTGAATTATTTTGAACTTTCACAGAAACTATCATTATCGCACTTCGCACAAATGAGCGTTATATTCCTAAGGAATCACGCTGAGAATATTCGCCGCCCCATGACACTTAGAGAAGCAAATCGCAGGTAAGAAAAAGTACCTATGTAAATCGCTTTCTCTCTTAATTTGATTCCATAAAAATGTTGAATGAACTGGGTGCTGAAACATCCCGTGCTATCGATACTAATGCTATTATGAGTCTCTGTCAATGTCTGTATCACACACTTTACTGTATCCTATTGTTTCGTTTTGTTTCGAACTAACCAAAATTTCGCTGAATTTTCACCGCTCGCTGGTCTGGCGTATTATTACACGGAACACTCTAATGATATCGCTTCTCTGTTGTAAACACGAAACTACGTAATATGTCCATATAACACTAATATTATCGAATATAGTACAGAATTGAAAAAATCGGGGTTATTTGTCAAGCGTCTTGTTTTCAATTTGTAGTGTTAGGTACCTAAAGTTTGCCTGTGTTCTTAGACAAGTTAGTATCATAAATCAGTTCACTCTAACAAGTGAGTAAGAGATAGGATTCATTCGAAACGTAAAACAGAATAACCACAGAAGAATTATTAATGTTTGCGATGTGGGAACAATAATAATCACCTTTCCTCTATTTGTGTTTTTATAAAAATACTTATACTTATCCCATCCATAGTTGTGTTATAAATGTCGTAGTCACTATATGTATTTGTTTACATTAAGGACAGAAAAGAAAATAATAGGACATGCTTGGTTAATAAAAGAAATGAAAATTAACGTTCGATAAAGAAAACGGATGCTAGATTTTTTAAATATTATCCAAATAAAATTCCATAAACTTTCTAGACAAATAAGTGATGTATAACTGTGCATTAAGAAAATACAAGATACCTTGATATCTTATGGTCGTTGAGAAATTTGAACGTCGAAAAATATAATATTTTCTGTTTATCGGGAAAGTTATAAGGGCTCTCAATGCGAAAGTCTGTCTGGTTGTTAGTTTTCACGGCTGAACCGATTCCGATTTTGTTGAAATATGTTACGAAAAAATTTCGAAGTCCATCCAATAGGAAAATAAACATTTTGAATCTGAAATCATTAAGGAAAATAATTTCATTTCAAATCTGAAACACTACCAACATTTTTAACAATATTATTTTACTACGTAAAGTAAATATCTAAGTATGTTAAAATAGCAATTACCAAAGAAAAAATACTTACCAAGAACAATTTGATTAGCTTTATAGTAGTACGTATGTATTCATGTGAAATCATTATCTTAAAAAAGACTAGCGCTAATTAATTTTGAGTTGTTGGAATCCGAAGTCAAAAAACAGCTGAACTCGAAATCATTCAATACATCGGGAACGGTAGATTAAAGATAAGGATCCTATTAACATTCTCTAAAAGTGTTATATTAGTTTCAGAAAAAGCTTCAATTTTTAAAGAAAAAACTTAATTTGTATTGCGAATAACTTGAAAACAAACTGAAGAAAAATCCACGTTTTTCTATCGTCATTGTAAGTATCGGTGGTATGATATTATATATATGTAATATATAAATTGATTTTTTATTTCTTTTTATATTCCAAGCACATAATAAAAAAAAATAGTTTTGAATTGTCTTTTTTTTTATCTTTGGCTCATGTGTTGCCTGATTGAAAGAAACCACGAGAACCAATATTATCATACTTGCCCAAATGATTCTCATTCACTCTTGTTTTTTTTTGGTTTATATGTAAAATGTATTAAACTTTCTTAGACAGCTAAAATAGATAAAATTGTCACAGATTTTTATGTGAATGTGTATTTCTCCCAAAACCAGTTCTAAAAGCTTTCCGAAGTACCAGTATATATTATCTGCATCTTTGCATTTTCTAGCGGTTAATGAAAGCTGCGAGCCTTCGCCGCCCCATGACACTTGGAGAAGCACAGGAATCACGGGTAAGAAAGAGTACCTACCTAAAACACTTTCTCTCTTAACTTGATTGCATAAAATTGAATGAACTACGTGCTGTAACATCCAAGACTATCGATACTAATGCCGTTTCTAGACAAAGAAGTGATGTTTAACAGATTACGAAAATACACATTTTAAATCTAAAACCATTATGGAAAATAATTTTATTCTAAACATAAAAATTTCCGTATGCGATGTGGGTAATGTACGCTCCTTGCTTGTACTAGACTATTTAATATCTGGCATCAATGATGTTATATTTAAAAAAGAGTTAAATATAACATCATTGTCTGGCATCTACAAATGTTTCCTATGTCTATCGTTGTTAAACAATGGTTTTACTTTACGTTAGTAAACTAATTAATCTGTGGTTTTAGTATCAATATTTCTAACAATATTATTTTATTACGTAAAATAGGTACGGTATCTATGTATGTTAAAATTGCAAATTCCATAAAAAAGATACTATTCCATAGAAAAATTTAATTAAATTCATAGTAGGTATGTATTCCATGTACAATCATTAATTTAAAAAATATTTACAATTAAGAGTTGTTAGATTACCAAGTCAAAAAACGGGTGAACTCGAAATCATTCAATACGTCGGAAACAGTAGATTAAAGATAAGGATCCTAATAACATTATTATCTAAAAGCGTCAAATTTGTTTCAGAAAAAACTTAGATTTTTTAAACGAAATCTGAATTTGTCCTGTTGCCATCTCGAAAACAGGCTGAAGGAATATCCTCGTTTTTCTATCGTCGTTGTAAGTATCGGTAGTATATTATGATTATGATATTATAATAAGAAATTGCTTTTTATATTCCAAAGACACAATAAGAAGATGAATAATAAAAGACTCCGCGTCACGTCATTCAATATCGAAATAAACAGAATAAGCCCGCGCTCCTAGTCTGTAAATATGTCTACCTAACATCGAACATGCATTTTTGCATTTACATGGAATAAAGCGCTGACGAGGAGTCTATCTTTTTACAATATCTATGATATATTATTACCTTATTCCATCTTCGTAGTAAAGTCCTAGTCGCTCCAAAATTTTTTTTTTTAGTTTTAACATGTCTTAGTTTTTTTTCACCTTTGGTTTCTGTCTTGTTTCGTTTTGGGTTATAAAATGTTTCAAACTGTCTCACATAGCTAAAATAGATAAAAATATCACAGGTTTTTAACATATTACATGTATTTCTCCCAAAGCGATAATCTTTCTCCCGAAACCAAAATCTTTCCGAAGATTTCCCGACAAGATATCTGTTAATAAAATTTCCTCCATTATTTCAGGAAATGTTAGATAAAATAGCGGAGCTAAGGGCATGGTTGAGGAGATAACTCATAGTAACCACCCTACCAGTGACTGTACACGTTCGCCATTTTTATATTAGTAAGTATGCGTACTTTATTATGCGTAATTGTTTTTATAGTATGAGAATACAGGGAGAATGAGTACCTACTAACATCGACTAACGAAAAGCTTATGGTATAGCGATGGATAAGTCCGAGAAGATTTTATAGAATGTAATTAAATTAAATGTTCTTAGGTTCGGCTTTGTGGATCTCATCCAAGTCCTGTGTCCACGAATCAGTACGGGAACATAGAGTAGGTACCTATGTACTTTATTCTACTCCGACGTGCGACATTCGTGTCACGGTTTCACTCCCTTCCGACTCTAGTTCCATTCTATTCGCCAGAAAACGAGTATTTGTGTCTCGCACAAAGTTAAGTAAATTTTACGGTCTATTGTAAACAAGTCGATAAATATTTCCTGGAAAGATGCAGTTTGTGTTTGCGATAATTGTAAAATTCGTTACACTGGTTATCTGTCACATTTCATCTTTTTACATATTTCGCTGCAATTTATAACCGCGTAAACTGTATCACGCACATTATTCCAAAAGTAATTTCGCCGAATTCTAACCACTATTCCTTTAATGCCTGTGTGGAAACTTTTTGTGATGTCATTCGGGCGCCGACAGTTGTAAATTTACGTTCGTAAAACCGTTCGTAAAAACGTTCGTCTGATGCATCTATCTTTTTGGAACTAAATGTACAGGGTCATTCCAAAGGGAATGTTATTCTGTGACTACATTCTCTCCTAATTATTTCTATACTTGTTTATTTATTTCTGCTGTAGAGACAGCAGTAAGCGACTTTAAGAAAAATGAATTTTATTAAAAAGTATACTGGGAAATGAAATATAATCTATGAACACGGTAGCTTTCTCTTACATCAGAATTGGATGATGAAAACTTTCTTAACTTAATACTATACTTAACTACGAACACGAGATGTGTTTTCTACTAGACAGTTTCATGAAGTTGAGGAGAGTACTTGTGTGTGTTTGCGGTGTGTCGGGTGTCCACGAATATATTATTTAAAACAGGATTATTAATTTACAAAACAACAGACACTGAATTTATAAAACTTTATCTTTTATTAATTATTATTCCGAACTTATAAAAATTACTTATTTTTGCTCAGAATTTATACTTATTAACTTTTTATTTGATTCTAATACACGTAGTAGGTGTACTAAGTATGTAATAGGCGATGATGGACTTGCAACTTACTATTGTTTTATTACTTTACCATTTGCAAGATCAAATATATTACTTATTGCTAGAAACAGCATCAAGATGTGATTTTCTTGCATCTTGATCTCTTTCCACCCTGACTATTAAGCGCAAATAATAAGCACGAATTAATTTAAGTATGCAACTTCGACGTACGGACAGTTTTAATAACTACCTTATAACACGCACAACATAATGTATCTACACACCCACATAATATATGGATTTACTGTTTGTTACAGGAGCAACGACTTCCTGTCAGTAATCGCACGAAGAAGCGAATAACACAGATGTGGAAAGAGCTTAAAATGTTTCGTACGTATTATAGATTATAAATAATTTTAACACTAATAATTTTAAAATTCACAGCAACCATACCTTGCATCGGCCTAAAGGCCTAAACTAAGTCCAAAACGTGTATCTGTGGCCACCGTTTTGTTATAACAGAGCATTTTTAGATGCTCCCTCAATTCATCCAACCAGACTCCGAGCCAATTTAAAAAACTTGGTTCACTAAACTAACCTGACCGGGAATCGACCGGGGAGTCGTGGACGTCAGTTGTTGTACCAAGCTAAATTAGATATATATATCACAGCTTTTTTAAATACGTAATATGTATTTCTCCCAAAACCAGTAGGTACTAAAATCTTTCCGTAAGTGTTATCTGCATCTGTGCATTTCTTAGAAGTTAATAAAATTTCCTGCATTATTTCAGGAAAAAAAGATAAAATAGTGGAGCTAAGAAGGGCATAACAAAATTCATTCACATTTAAAATTTCATTATTGCTTAACAAAATTGTAAATATAAATTACCAAAATAATTAAAATACTGTAGTAACGAACGATTTACTTTTTCCCAAACTCATTTGTCTAACTGAGAAACATTGTTTATTCTTATATTATACTATTTATTTAAGATGACCTTCGTGGCGCAACGGCTAAACGCGTAGGAAAGTAAACGGGGGTTGCGGGTTCGATTCCCGCCCCGAGTCGGGGTGTTTATGTATACGAGTATGTACTTATTTACAAAAGAAAAGTATATAAGTATCAGTTGTCTAGTACCCATAACACAAGCGCTGTGCTGCTTACTTTGGGACTGGATGGCGCTGTGTTAATTGTATGAGTATATTATTATTATTATCATTATTTGAAAGACTAATGGATCACGTTTCACACGTGTTTTTTGAAGTAAAACTGAGTTGGGGAAAATATAGGTAAATGTCTCGGAGATTATCAACTTTTAACGAACATCCGTGGGGGGTTTTCAAACGATATGATTGTATTCATGTCTCCTATCAACAGGCGCCCGCGTGTACACCCCTTCCGGGGCAACTGTAGAATATACCTGATGTGAATTATTTCGTACTTTCACAGAAACTTTCACTATCTTCGCACAAATGAGCGTTATATTCCTAAGGAATCACGCTGAGAATATTCGCCGCCCCATGACACTTAGAGAAGCAAAGGAATCGCAGGTAAGAAAAAGTACCTACCTATGTAAATCGCTTTCTCTCTTAACTTGATTCCATAAAAATGTTGAATGAACTGGGTGCTGAAAGATCCCGTGTTATCGATACTAATGCTATTATGAGTCTCTGTCAATGTCTGTATCACACACTTTACTGTATCCCATTGTTTCGTTTTGTTTCGAATTAACCAAAATTTCGCTGAATTTTCACCGCTCGCTGGTCTGGCGTATTATTACACGGAACACTCTAATGACATCGCTTTTCTGCTGTAAACACGAAACTACGAAATATGTCCGTACAACAAAATAATAATATTACAAAATATAGTACAGCATCGAAAAAATCGGGGTTATTTGGCAAGCGTAAGTATGTTAAAATAGCAATTACCAAAGAAAAAATACTTACCAAGAACAATTTGATTAGCTTTATAGTAGTACGTATGTATTCATGTGAAATCATTATCTTAAAAAAGACTAGCGCTAATTAATTTTGAGTTGTTGGATTCCGAGGTCAAAAAACAGGTGAACTCGAAATCATTCAATACATCGGACATAGTAGATTAAAGATAAGGATCCTATTAACATTCTCTAAAAGTGTCATATTTGTTTCAGAAAAAACTTCAATTTTTAAAGAAAAAACTAAATTTGTACTGCGAACAACTTGAAAACAAACTGAAGGAAAATCCTCGTTTTTCTATTGTCATTGTAAGTATCGGTAGTATGATATTATATATAATATATAAATTGATTTTTTATTTCTTTTTATACTCCAAGCACATAATAAAAAAAAATAGTTTTGAATTGTCTTTTTTTTTATCTTTGGCTCATGTGTTGCCTGATTGAAAGAAACCACGAGAACCGATATTATCATACTTGCCCAAATGATTCTCATTCACTCTTGTTTTTTTTTTGTTTATATGTAAAATGTATTAAACTTTCTTAGACAGCTAAAATAGATAAAATTGTCACAGATTTTTATGTGAATGTGTATTTCTCCCAAAACCAGTTCTAAAAGCTTTCCGAAGTACCAGTATTTATTATCTGCATCTTTGCATTTTCTAGCGGTTAATGAAAGCTGCGAGCCTTCGCCGCCCCATGACACTTGGAGAAGCACAGGAATCACGGGTAAGAAAGAGTACCTACCTAAAACACTTTCTCTCTTAACTTGATTGCATAAAAATTTTAAATGAACTACGTGCTGTAACATCCAAGACTGTCGATACTAATGCCGTTTCTAGACAATGAAGTGATGTTTAACAGTACATTACGAAAATACACATTTTAAATCTAAAACCATTAAGGAAAATAATTTTATTCTAAACATAAAAATTTCCGCATGCGATGTGGGTAATGTACGCTCCTTGCTTGTACTAGACTACTTAATATCTGGCATCAATGGTGTTATATTTAAAAAAGAGGTAAATATAACATCATTGTCTGGCATCTACAAATGTTTCCTATGTCCATCGTTGTTAAACGATGGTTTTACTTTACGTTAGTAAACTAATTAATCTGTGGTTTTAGTATCAATATTTTTAACAATATTATTTTATTACGTAAAACAGGTACGGTACCTATGTATGTTAAAATTGGAAATTCCATAGAAAAGATACTATTCCATAGAAAAATTTAATTAAATTCATAGTAGGTATGTAATGTATTCCATGTACAATCATTAATTTAAAAAATATTTACAATTGAGAGTTGTTGGATTACCAAGTCAAAAAACGGGTGAACTCGAAATCATTCAATACGTCGGAAACAGTAGATTAAATATAAGGATCCTAATAACATTATTATCTAAAAGCGTCAAATTTGTTTCAGAAAAAACTTAGATTTTTTAAACGAAATCTGAATTTGTCCTGTTGCCATCTCGAAAACAGGCTGAAGGAATATCCTCGTTTTTCTATCGTCGTTGTAAGTATCGGTAGTATATTATGATTATGATATTATAATAAGAAATTGCTTTTTATATTCCAAAGACACAATAAGAAGATGAATAATAAAAGACTCCGCGTCACGTCATTCAATATTGAAATAAACAGAATAAGCCAGCGCTCCTAGTCTGTAAATATGTCTACCTAACATCGAACATGCATTTTTGCATTTACATCGAACAAAGCGCTGACGAGGAGTCTACCTTTTTACAATATCTATGATATATTATTACCTTATTCCATCTTCGTAGTAAAGTCCTAGTCGCTCAAAAATTTTTTATTTTTAGTTTTAACATGTCTTAGATTTTTTTTACCTTTGGTTTCTGTCTTGTTTCGTTTTGGGTTATAAAATGTTTCAAACTGTCTTACATAGCTAAAATAGATAAAACAATCACCGGTTTTTTAACATATTATATGTATTTCTCCCAAAGCGATAATCTTTCTCCCGAAACCAAAATCTTTCCGAAGATTTCCCGACAAGATCTCTGTTAATAAAATTTCCTCCATTATTTCAGGAAATGTTAGATAAAATAGCGGAGCTAAGGGCATGGTTGAGGAGATAACTCATAGTAACCACCCTACCAGTGACTGTACACGTTCGCCATTTTTATATTAGTAAGTATGCGTACTTTATTATGCGTAATTGTTTTTATAGTATGAGAATACAGGGAGAATGAGTACCTACTAACATCGACTAACGAAAAGCTTATGGTATAGCGATGGATAAGTCCGAGGAGATTTTATAGAATGTAATTAAATTAAATGTTCTTAGGTTCGGCTTTGTGGATCTCATCCAAGTCCTGTGTCCACGAATCAGTACGGGAACAGAGAGTAGGTACCTATGTACTTTATTCTACTCCGATGTGCAACATTCGTGTCAAGGTTTCACTCCCTTCCGACTCTAGTTCCATTCTATTCGCCAGCAAACGACTATTTGTGTCTCGCACTTGAATACGTCCTTCAGCAATCGGTACCTAAGTATGTACCAATTGTAAGGAACACGGATCAGCGGTCACGTATCCATCCAGAGAATCCAGGCATACCCATCTCTTTTAAGGTAGAAACCTTGGTTGAGATCAGAACGAAATGTCAAATCTACTTATACCTACTTATAATAAAATAAACAAATAGAGTTACTTAAACGGTGAAAAAACGTCTTTGGTAATCCACATCTTAGCTTCCTCGGTCAGGAAGCGATAGAAAAATAGAATATTACGGAATATTAACAATAACAGAAGGTTACAAAAATCGAAAAACATAACCTAACGTTATCCTTTATTTTTCCATTAGTCTTTTAGCTAATTAATATTGATTTAGTTTTAGTCTTTATCAAATTTTGTACACCATTTTTTTTTATATAAACTAGCGACCCCCCCCGGATCTGCCTGGTTGGGATGTCGATTTTCTTTACTGAGATTTTCTCGTATATTATTCTTGTTTGTAATAAAGTATTTAATATTTTATGAAAAGATGTAGCAATGGAAACAGATCTGTTCAGGATAAATTTGTATTTGTTGCTCTACTGTATTATTACAAGACAATATGTTGCCAGTGGTGCGATCTATAAATTTTCAATAATTATCGTAGTTGACGATTTTTTACAAATCGGATTTTAATTAGTCGCAATAATGAAAGTATGTTTACTTCAACAATAACTATGCTATTATTCAAGCGAAAACAGGTGATAATATTTTACAAATTCACGCTTTTATTCCATGGTTAAACTGTTAGACCGCAGCATCCATTTAAATAAACCCGTACTACGTAAACAATCCCGCAAACATTGTGACCGGTGATCTCGTACCACTCTCCTACGCATATTCGATCATATTCTAAAGAAACGGATAGATTCTGCTTTGCAGAAATGAAACTAAGTCGGCCGGATTTTGGCGAATAAGTACTTACGTCTCTGTTTTCTACCAAAATGACGGTCGCTCAATGTCGTGTCACAGACTAGCGTGATAAGAACATAATGTATCGTTTAAATATTGAGTATATCCATAACCGCCTAAACATTATCTGAAATGTGTAACTGCGACTATAACACTATCACTGTTTTCTGAATTGTTATATTATTTGTGCTCTTTTTGGGCTATGAGAACGTTTACATGACTGTTAGGTATATAACGACACTGATACCTAAGTGATAACTCAGTCTTTACCCTGATTTTGCTAGTTATCGTTTTCTTATTTTGACATTTCGTTATGCACTCATTCTCCCTATAATTTCGATTCAAAATTTATTTGATAACAATACTTAGACATAGATTCGTACCGAACATTTATTTATGATGTATGTATATTCTTCTTTTTCAGAAGAAGTGATTATTGCTGCTGGGTTGAAGAGTTGCCTCGTCTCCAATCACGTTTTATGTCTTGCTTTGTAATTTCGTCAGTAGTCAAAATATATAATTATTTACAATTCGTGCCTAATCTGTTACCAAACGAATGATAGATGTACTGAGTCATGTATACCACATATAAACTACTATAAATCTACTTCTATACATTACACTTCAGTACATCGTCGACGATGGATTTAACAATGGGGTTTAAAACCTCTTAAAACCCTGCTACCTACAGTAAATCTATGGTTATTTATTAAAAGCCATCCTTGCCTTTAAGAGAAAACAGCTATTTTCAAGTCTGAATTCAAATACGAGTTTTTGGGAGGCACTTTTAATCAGCCGCCATCTTGAACATAATTTATAATCGGTTTTTTAACATAATTTATCTTCAAAACGGTTGGCCGTTTTCAACGGTGGATTTACTGTACCTATTAAAATATAGTGTCTTTGGCTTTTAAATTTCTAATGGGAACAGATTGGGGATAAGCTCTGTCCTGTCATTTATAGTATTGAACAATGACACCTGATTGTGAATTTATCTGAATTTACGTTCTATTCTAGCTCATCCCCACTCCGTCCTCGCCGTAGGAGCTTATAAGTAAATGACTTCTGTACTACTTATTCAATGAATTTCAAATACTTCTTCACAGTACAAATATAAATAAGACTTATAATTTTGTATGCGTTAAGCGTGCCTGTTTCATTTTCACAGTCGTCTATTTACTGATTATATTCTTCATAAATGATTAAGTAATTATATTTTTAACATTTTATACTTTCGTTTTTGTATTTTCACAATATGAGTTTTTTTTACTTTTTCTGTAAGAATTGTTAAAAAGAAAGATTGGCCTTAGGTATAACTTTTAAAGTCCAATGCTACCATGCCCTTTTTACGAGAGATTACTTATGTTTTTTATATACAATTTATTTTTTCTGTAATTTGTTCTATTAGCATCTCCTTTGGAAATTGAAGACTAATAATACCTAATTGAAATTGTCTTAGACTAAGTAGTATTTATACCTTACTACCTTATAAGAATTAAATGGCAGTAATCATGTCTTTTTATTTGAAATAAAGATAAGTGCAATAAATACACCTACATTTCATTCATGTCATATTACAACCAAAACAACTGTTACAGATGGATTCGGATGCACCGAATCCATTCTGTAGTTTATTGTAAAATTTTAAAAATATGACTTCATTCTGAGAAGCCTAGAAGTGCCTAAGAAGCACATTATTGAAAACACATTGGCCTTAGAAAAATAAACCTCAAATAGGTAGGTATATCTACGCATCTAATTCACCTACATTTTAATTAATTTCTCTACATTTTTTCGAATAAGTGGTTTCTAACTCTACATTCGGCCGTTTACAAAATAAAGTTTACAAATTTTTACAAATTAATGAACTTTTTATTAAATTCGGAACCGGAATCCGAACTTATCTTTTTGTAAAATTCGTTACACTGGTTATCTGTCATATTTCATCTTTTTACATATTTCGCTGCAATTTATAACCGCGTAAACTGTATCACGCACATTATTCCAAAAGTAATTTCGCCGAATTCTAACCACTATTCCTTTAATGCCTGTGTGGAAAGTTTTTGTGTGAACAGTTGTAAATTTACGTTCGTAAAACCATTTACGTTCGTCTGATGAATCTATCTTTTTGGGAACTAAATGTACAGGGTCATTCCAAAGGGATTGTTATTGTGTGACTACATTCTCTCCTAATTATTTCTATACTTGTTTATTTAATAGGCAGTAAGCGACTTTAAAAAAAATGAATTTTATTAAAAAGTATACTGTGAAATGAAATATAATCTATAAACACGGTAGCTTTCTCTTACATCAGAATTGGATGATGAAAACTTTCTTAACTTAATACTACACTTAACTACGAACACGAGATGCGTTTTCTACTAGACAGTTTCATAAACTTGAAGACGACAGAGAGTCTTCGCTGAATCTCTAACGAAAACTTATAGACTAAACAAAAGGAATCACGCATTCGCTTCAAGGAATAAATTTATTAAGCACAATTCGACTAAACTCGTGAGAAAAGCGTATAACTAGGCTGTATAACTAGGCATTCTATTCTACAAATGTGATTGTTATGATAATTACTATTTGAAACTAAATATTTCAACCATATTTCAAAATTACGCCGATGTACGAAACTCTCAAAACTAAAATTAATGTGGGAAGCCAAATGTCTGGAGAGTATTCAATTTAGCTGAGCTCCCGTCTTCGACGATAATGGTGCGAGTGCTGGACGTCCCGTCAGCTCGTAGAATCCTACTGCGACATTGATCACGCCGAATCTCACTGCGGCAAGGCGCGGACGGTTGCTTGTAAGCAGTTGGCTCCTCGGCAAAGAGTTGTAATATTTCCGCCGCTCATCGACGTTCACTGCTAAGTGAGCAATGAGACGAAACCGTGAACCCGTAGAATGTAGACGGATCGTCATGTCGTGGAAGCACTGGCTTGAGAGCAATTGCCGCTGCTCTTCAATCGGTCGGCCGTCGATAAAACGCTAACGAAACAAGGACTCGGACGGGAGAGACAAATTACCTTCAGCGCGACAGACACATAAAATCGCTTTAGTTCAGGTCTGTTCAGGTCAATCGCCCTCAGCCATCAGCGCGACCGACACGTAACAACAATCTAACAAATACATAAAAATAACTGGATTGAAATTTTATTCGTGACGCATTAAGGTCTAAAATTAAATGCTACCACAAAATATTTTCTTTCGTCATCAATTTCATTGTAATTATTTGTAAAGCGTTAAGGTCTGTAATTTAATGTTAGCTAAAAATTTAATCTCGCTAGGAAGTGCGTTTACGTCATATTTTGTACAATGCGGCAATTAAAAACCGTAAGGTACGAATTCAAATCAATTCAAGTTTCATTATTGTATGAAAACTAGTACTGAGTACAAAAATTATAATACTATTATGTACGAACCTTTAGAACACTTCAACGTTACGTAACATAGAATCAACGTTACTAGTAACATAGAAGCTACATAGAAGTAACGGAGAAGCGTGATTATTGAGGTTATAAATAGCTATAACTACAAAACCGAGTGGAATTTCAGAGTAAGATACATTAGTTCGCACTTATTAATCCCTTGTGCATAGTATTAGTTAAAAAGGTGCGTAAATAAAACTGTTATTTATGTTTGAAATCGTTAAAATTCGAAAAAAAATTCACAGCCAAAACGCACGTGTACACCTTTGACAAACACCAGAGACGTCAAAATGGCGCTTTTTCTTTTTCTAACATGTTGCCTGGGTACCCGGTGTCGCCAGTGCCATTTCAAATTACTATCATGAACTGTTTTTAATACATGGAAGTCGGAATTTGGTAACATACAAAATAGTAACGTATAAGCGAAAATAATGGAGACAAAGTGTTAAACAATGATAACTCAATAAAAAACGAGTATTTAAAGACTCGAAATCTATAATGTAGCAGCTTAACTTTGGGATATTTCAGATATTCATAATGAATTAGACTTTCATTGTAAAAAATATAAGTTTTATAATGCCAATTACTTTAGCGGATCAAAAAAACGGCGAGTTTTTGGCTAAATTTGGGGGTCCTAACGATTTTAACTCACGGTATTTTTTAAACTACACGACTTACGTTCTCTTTAAAAATACAGTCTAATAGTAGAAGAATTATATATTCTACTTCAGATACCTTTATTACAATTTATCAAGTACTTTTTTTTTTACGCAGTCAAAATTTGAGACACTTTTTTTTTTCAAAAAGTGACAAAATCTACGGCCTTACCCAATAACATTTTTTTAGTAAGTATTTACTATTCAAAGTTCGAATAGTTTGTTCAATGATTTGTTAAATTATAGAAGCAACTAATGTGAATTGACTATTAAGTCTACAACTAATGATCGACTGACTGACGTTACGTGTAGTTTGTAGCACAAAAAAATGCAAATCAAAATAAAAACATCCGCCGGGGCGGCTTTCCTTTGATAACATGCGATGCGCAATTGCACATGCTTCGCTTCATAGGAAGCCGCGCACCCGGTGTCTCTTCGAAAGACAAAGAAAGTTCCAATATCTTTGTCTGCCTTGTCTTTCATTTTAGGAGTTCGTGAAAGAGTGAAGGAGCGGTAAAGTTATAATGCTGCTATAATGAGCTTGAATACGAGATACGATAATTGAAATGAAATACAATGAAAACTATTGCCTTCCGACATTCAATATTGTAGCCCAAGCAAGCGTAACAGTGCGTGCTTCAATTTCCATTTTTAATTAATTTAAGATAATTTATCGGAAAAAATTATAGGAACTGTTATAGTGTTAGGCATTCGTTTATAAGTATTGCAACACATAAGACACAGACGTAAACATAACATGCCTTCACAAAAAAATTAAAAAAGTTTGTTGAATACAAATAGTTAATTATATCTTGAACACGGAACGGAAGCTTAGGCACGAATTACTTACAAGTGATCCCAGTCTGAAAAAATATACTCTATGATTTTGAAGCTGACGACCTTAAACTTGATGAACAATTTGATGACTATCGCAAAAACATTATCGTTAGTAGATTAATAGGTAATAGGTAGAATAAGGTTTTCGACTCTTTATGAACTTACGTAGGCATAGCTGTACACCTAGACATATTAGCGAGTCAGTCAGGCGATCTTATTCGGGTCCAGAGTTTATTACAGAAAAATATGAATATACAGGCTGAAGACGAGTCACGATCCCATAAAAATTCAATATTGCAAGTCTGTCAGTAAATGAACACATCGGAAGTAAACTGAGAAATGAAAACACGGTGTTTACTGTACATCACTGCATTGACGATGTTTATTCTGACCTTAGAAATAGGTACGTAATAGAAAAATTATAAATTATGTAATAGGAACTGCTTTTGGGCGACTCCAAGAGATTCTAAGAGTCTCCTGCATTAGCAGCCCTCGTCCACTAAAGGACTAAAGTTTTCTGTGATTATGCGCTATCCTCTGCTTTGAGTGTTTATCAAAAAAGTTTCATTCGGAATTCACCTACTGTCGGCACTCGGCTCGGCTCGGTCTGTTCAGGTCAATCGCCCTCAGCGCGACCGATACGTAACAACATTTTTTTAGTAAGTATTTACTATTCAAAGTTCGAATAGTTTGTTCAATGATTTGTTAAATTATAGAAGCAACTAATGTGAGTTGACTATTAAGTCTACAACTAATGATCGACTGACTGACGTTACGTGTAGTTCGTAGTACAAAAAAATGCAAATCAAAATAAAACATTAAAGAAAGCCGCCGGGGCGGCTTTCCTTTGATAACATGCGATGGGCAATTGCACATGCTTCGCTTTAAAGGAAGCCGCGCACCCGGTGTCTCTTCGAAAGACAAAGAAAGTTCCAATATCTTTGTCTGCCTTGTCTTTCATTTTAGGAGTTCGTGAAAGAGTGAAGGAGCGGTAAAGTTATAATGCTGCTATAATGAGCTGATGAGATACGATACTTGAAATGAAATACAATGAAAACTATTGCCTTCCGACATTCAATATTGTAGCCCAAGCAAGCGTAACAGTGCGTGCTTCAATTTCCATTTTTAATTAATTTAAGATAATTTATCGGAAAAAATTATAGGAACTGTTATAGTGTTAGGCATTCGTTTATAAGTATTGCAACACATAAGACACAGACGTAAACATAACATGGCTTCACAAAAAAATTAAAAAAGTTTGTTGAATACAAATAGTTAATTATATCTTGAACACGGAACAGGAGCTGAGACACGAATTACTAACAAGTGTTCCCAGTCTGAAAAAATATACTCTATGATTTTAAAGCTGACGACCTCGAACTTGATGAACAATTTGATGACTATCGCAAAAACATTATCGTTAATAGATTAATAGGTAATAGGTAGAATAAGGTTTTCGACTCTTTATGAACTTACGTAGGCATAGCTGTACACCTAGACGTATTAGCGAGTCAGTCAGGCGATCTTATTCGGGTCCAGAGTTTATTCTAAGAGTCTCCTGCATTAGCAGCCCTCGTCCACTAAAGGACAGTAAATACAAGCATACAACTTAGGCGCCTAAAGTTTTCTGTGATTATGCGCTATCCTTTGCTTTGAGTGTTTATCAAAAAAGTTACATTCGGAATTCACCTACTGTCGGCACTCGGCTCTACGAATATAAATACAGTAGGTCTCATACGTTCTAGCCAACATAACTACCTAACGTAGTATAGACTACATAACGTAGACATGCACAAATGGACGCACTTTGATGTTGGACTGAAGACAGATTGGATAGAACGTAACATGGTATTATTCTAAATTGTACGCGGACGAAGTAGCAACAGCTAATACCTAATATTATTTGAAATATATAAATGTCTAGCCACTACGCCACTACAGTGGTAGTTCATGGCCTCTGCATACTATTGGTGTTTTTTTTTAAATTTCATGTTAATGCACAAGAAAATCTATAGTGACGTGTGACGTCCATTTGGCTATTAACCTCATTGAAAGATTAAGTTAGTAGAGATACTTACATTTTTTTAATTAGATTTGTATGTTCCGTAAATAAAAAATAAGAAAATGTTTACACTTTTATGTATTCTTTGATTAGAATTCTGTGTTATAATACCATGGACTATATAAATAACTAAAGACACCGGGTCCCGGTAATCGTAAGGCAGAGTTTTGTCATGAAGCAGCCAGGTCGTAATGATTCTTTAACAACTAATATATTCATTGAGAACTTTGAAAAAAGCCGTTCTTTTTAGTGAATCTGCAAAACTTATGAATATTGATGCGATATTGATACAATTGATACAATTTTCATTGTGCTGTCACCTGTCAAACGTGATTTCACGAAAAATATTATCACATTATGGATTCGTCGTCGTCATCTTCAAAACGGAATCTAAATTAATACTTTGGAATCTTAAATTGCAAAAATATCAACCGAAAAAAATATTTCTAAACGTGCAATTATTGTAACTCGAAATTTCAGTGAGCTGGGTGACTTTAATTCTGAAAGTACGATATTGCCCACAGAAACAATTCAGTAAACCGAGGAGAGATGAGTAAATTTTTTCTGTGCTTATTTGACAATAACTTTTATAGATGCTTTATGCCTTTTGGCGAAATAAAAATTCAGAACAATAGTTGGCTATATGGGTGCTTAACTGTTTCGGCATTTTCTATTCTGTCTTTTACTTTAAGGATTTTTATTTTTAACTACAAGCGAACACATAGGTCTTTGTGTAAAAGCTAAATCCTTAGTAAGTGACAATAGAATACTCATAATACAACAGTGTGAGTTGTGAAGTATGTTGTTATCTATATGGGTTTCCAAAATCGATTCGCAAAGGACAATACTGCCAACGAATAATCTATATTACAAATACTGATTTTTGTTGTATATTATCTTTCTTAACAAATTCGAATATTAGCAGAAAATAGTTTGTTTATTTTTTTTTACGTATCTTTGAGTTATGAAGGTATAGGCAGTTAATCGTCAAACTAGTTTCTATCAGTAACCAGAAAGCTCATTAACCCTGACTAAATAATCATAAGCATAGAATACGTAAAAGGTTTTTTTATAAACAAAGTATTAATTTTTATAACCACTAATTTTGTCCCTTTTACATAGGACAATTTTGGACACCCTAACATAGCGCATTTAACACTGCGATACGCCCCGCTCTTCATTCGTACCTTTGTTTTGGAACAAAGATGCGCTTTGTCGTGCACCGCTTACGGTTTACTTTCATTTGTATCGACTTGTAGGAAAGATTATAATTTATAACACATTCAAAATAGTTGAAATAGATTCGGTTAGACATTCTAAATAAAGTAGTCTTTCTTTAAACAAGGCATCAGTCGAAAAGGTTTTTTGCAAACAAGGGTAAACCTGCAGCAGAGAATATGTAGAGAAGAAGGCTGACTCCCGCCACATGCGTAACGGAATTTTTCATGTATGTTCAATTTAATTTCTTGTAATTACATTGAAAAACGATAACTCTGTATTCGAATAACTAAAATTGTTTAGGCAGCTAAAGACATTATTTTATGCGATTTAGACATTTTTGTATTTGTGACGAGAAAGAACGAATTAAGGACAAACAGAAGAGGTCGCATGTTTGCGTCGCGTGCGACCTCGACTGGCGCTACAATAAAATTATCCATATTCACCCAAAATTTTGCCATCGTGTGCGTGCCATGGCGCGTGCGTAGTAGCGCGCACACATACAAACCGCGTACGCTGGCTCGCTATGAAGACATCCCATTGTTATGTTTATACTGTACCTCCAGCATGTTGCGGTAATGTCGCTATTCATTCGCTTTCTCTAGAAATAATTATTATAATATTAGTATTGACTTTTGAATAATGTAAAACTTTTCATAATAGCCTTAGATTTTATTTCAAGATGAGAATAATAAAAAAAACTGAAATACAAAAGCGAACAAATAGGGGTTTGATCTAAGTAAAGTACCATATTACTATGCAGGCAAATATCTGACGGTGATTTAACCTATTATCAGTGGTCATAACATCCTTGACGTATTCCTTCATGTTTAATTACCTTATTGTACGAGTATCTTTTTGTTCACCCGTCTCTCTTATCGTCATCCCTTTTTTGTATTTCCAAGAGAACAATGCTTCTAAATTTTGGGCACAACCGTCCACGTACATATAAATAGAGCACTGTGTGACCATTACTCCATTACATTAGTAGCTGTTGTCCAGAGAAGTGCAGTGCTGTTGTCGTGACCAGTGAAATTCTGTGATAAAATTGATTGTGTTTCTTCAAATTTTGTGATAATTTTGAGAAATCATGACTAAATACGGAGAGGCTGACAGCACGGTGGAAATAGAGGTATGTTTTATATGATTGCTTAATTTCACTATAACATACGAGTATATCTTGAAATACACTTCGCAGACGCACGGTCAAGTGGCTTGGTACAAAGTTTCAAAATTTTACCTCAAAATATTAGTTGCCCATTCGTTTTACGTGCATACTTTGAAAATATAGACTTTCTACTTATACGTGTTTCATTATGTAGACATATAGTTTTAATTACTTTAGTCGATGTATTAAATAAAAATTGTTATTTTTCATATGTTAAAATGTAAAAATTTTAGGTGAGACCATTTTAATTCTGGGTGTGATATATAAAATTAATGTGATCGATCAACAAGACCATTCGTTTTTCTATACTGTCTTGGCGTCCTGATAGATTGATATGTTTATTTAAAAAGTCTCATTTCAATATAAAAATCAAAGCCAAACTAGACATTTGGAGAATAGACATAATAAAAAAATTGACTATATCTGCTTTAATATTTTGAGTATTGGAGATTTAATAGCCTGTAATCTAATAATTCGTGTTCACGGCTGAAACAACTTTGATGAAATTTGGTGCGGTGAAAGTTTGAATCTAGTGAAAAACGTAACCTGCGTATTATTTAAATTACATATCAACGAAAGCGCGGGTAATAGTTAGTTTTAAATATTTTTAAAAATATGTTAAATATCTCGTATATACGTCTATGAGAGGAAGAAAAACATAAAGGTGGGTTGCGATTTTGACAGCGTATGTATATTTGTATGTTTATCTATCTCCGTATGGAGCCGAAACTACTTAATCGAGCTCGACACGTGAGATGATATTGAATCTATTTCATTGTCCGTGTAACGTACACGAGGTCGTTTCGGAAAATGCAATAAGTATGGCATTCGTAGCACGACAGAAAAGTCGAGCTAAAAAAGGAAATTCAGCAGACTCTATCATTATGGGTATTAAGATTCAGTAAGAATATAAGAAGGTCGTTTCAAAAATGTACAACACTTGGAGCAAGAGTATATGAAAATGAGAGTTATGAAATAAAACCCGACCACTTAATTAAAATTAAAAAAATTTGTAAATTTCTGAAATCATCGCCCAAATCGGAGGCGTAATATATTTTCTTTTACTCATGGCCTCCGAACGAGGTAACGATTTCAAAGCTATAGTTTCATTAGTTTAATACTTATTGTTAGTTCACAAACGTAAACTGAATCCACTTCGACTATTTTTAATGCGTAATATTATTTTTGTAATCCATTAAAATTAAATTAAATGCAAAAGTAGGCACCATTAAAAATGAACCTTACGTTGTCTGCGATAAATTGCATATTTGTTTTCCCATGGACTGCTTACTACACTAACGTACGTAGTTCGGGCCGTATATAGTCGAGTCATGTACTTGTGTGTGTTTGCGGTGTGTCGGGTGTCCACGAATATATTATTTAAAACAGGATTATTAATTTACAAAACAACAAACACTGAATTTATAAAACTTTATCTTTTATTAATTATAATTCCGAACTTATAAATATTACTTATTTTTGCTCAGAATTTATACTTGTTAGCTTTTTATTTGATTCTATTACACGTAGTAGGTGTACTAAGTATGTAATAGGCGATGATGGACTTGCAACTTACTATTGTTTTATTACTTTACCATTTGCAAGATCAAATATATTACTTATTGCTAGAAACAGCATCAATATGTGATTTTATTGCATCTTGATGCTCTTTCCACCCTGAATATTAAGCGCAAATAATAAGTACGAATTACTTTAAGTATGCAACTTCGACGTACAGACAGTTTTAATAACTACCTTATAACACGCACAATATAATGTACCTACACACCCACATAATATATGGATTTACTGTTTGTTACAGGAGCAACGACTTCCTGTCAGTAATCGCACGAAGAAGCGAATAACACAGATGTGGAAAGAGCTTAAAATGTTACGTACGTATTATAGATTATAAATAATTTTAACACTAATAATTTTAAAATTCACAGCAACCATACCTTGCATCGGCCTAAAGGCCTAAACTAAGTCCAAAACGTGTATCTGTGGCCACCGTTTTGTTATAACAGAGCATTTTTAGATGCTCCCTCAATTCATCCAACCAGACTCCGAGCCAATTTAAAAAACTTGGTTCACTAAACTAACCTGACCGGGAATCGACCGGGGAGTCGTGGACGTCAGTTGTTGTACCAAGCTAAATTAGATAAATATATCACAGCTTTTTTAAATACGTAATATGTATTTCTCCCAAAACCAGTAGGTACTAAAATCTTTCCGTAAGTGTTATCTGCATCTGTGCATTTCTTAGAAGTTAATAAAATTTCCTGCATTATTTCAGGAAATAAAAGATAAAATAGTGGAGCTAAGAAGGGCATAACAAAATTCATTCACATTTAAAATTTCATTATTGCTTAACAAAATTGTAAATATAAATTACCAAAATAATTAAAATACTGTAGTAAACTAGATCTGTAGTAGACTAGATGGCGCTGTGTGAAATGTATGAGTATATTATTATTATTTGAAAGACCCAATAATGGATCACGTTTCACACGTGTTTTTTGAAGTAAAACTGAGTTGGGGAAAATATAGGTAAATATCTCGGAGATTATCAACTTTTAACGAACATCCGTGGGGGGGTTTTCAAACGATATGATTGTATTCATGTCTCCTATCAACAGGCGCCCGCGGGTACACCCCTTCCGGGGAAACTGTAGAATATACCTAATGTGAATTATTTTGTACTTTCACAGAAACTTTCACTATCTTCGCACAAATGAGCGTTATATTCCTAAGGAATCACGCCGAGAATATTCGCCGCCCCATGACACTTAGAGAAGCAAAGGAATCGCAGGTAAGAAAAAGTACCTATGTAAATCGCTTTCTCTCTTAACTTGATTCCATAAAAATGTTGAATGAACTGGGTGCTGAAACATCCCGTGTTATCGATACTAATGCTATTATGAGTCTCTGTCAATGTCTGTATCACACACTTTACTGTATCCCATTGTTTCGTTTTGTTTCGAATTAACCAAAATTTCGCTGAATTTTCACCGCTCGCTGGTCTGGCGTATTATTACACGGAACACTCTAATGACACCGCTTTTCTGTTGTAAACACGAAACTACGACATATGTCCGTATTACAAAATAATAATATTACAAAATATAGTACAGCATTGAAAAAATCGGGGTTATTTGGCAAGCGTAAGTATGTTAAAATAGCAATTACCAAAGAAAAAATACTTACCAAGAACAATTTGATCAGCTTTATAGTAGTACGTATGTATTCATGTGAAATCATTATCTTAAAAAAGACTAGCGCTAATTAATTTTGAGTTGTTGGATTCCGAAGTCAAAAAACAGGCAACCTCGAAATCATTCAATACATCGGGAACGGTAGATTAAAGATAAGGATCCTATTAACATTTTCTAAAAGTGTCATATTTGTTTCAGAAAAAGCTTCAATGTTTAAAAAAAACACTTAATTTGTACTGCGAACAACTTGAAAACAAACTGAAGGAAAATCCTCGTTTTTCTATCGTCATTGTAAGTATCGGTAGTATGATATTATGTATAATATATAAATTGATTTTTTATTTCTTTTTATATTCCAAGCACATAATTAAAAAAAACAGTTTTGAATTGTCTTTTTTTTTATCTTTGGCTCATGTGTTGCCTGATTGAAAGATATCACGAGAACCAATGTTATCATACTTGCCCAAATGATTCTCATTCACTCTTGTTTTTTTTTAGTTTATATGTAAAATGTATTAAACTGTCTTAGACAGCTAAAATAGATAAATTGTCACAGATTTTTAGGTGCATGTGTATTTCTCCCAAAACCAGTTCTAAAAGCTTTCCGAAGTACCAGTATTTATTATCTGCATCTTTGCATTTTCTAGCGGTTAATGAAAACTGCGAGCCTTCGCCGCCCCATGACACTTGGAGAAGCACAGGAATCACGGGTAAGAAAGAGTACCTACCTAAAACACTTTCTCTCGTAACTTGATTGCATAAAAATTTTAAATGAACTAGGTGCTGTAACATCCAAGACTATCGATACTAATGCTGTTTCTAGAGAAATAAGTGATGTTTAACAGTACATTACGAAAATACACATTTTAAATCTAAAACCATTAAGGAAAATAATTTTATTCTAAACATAAAAATTTCCGCATGCGATGTGGGTAATGTACGCTCCTTGCTTGTACTAGACTATTTAATATCTGGCATCAATGATGTTATATTTAAAATAAGAGTTAAATATAACATCCTTGTCTGGCATTTACAAATAAACTAATTAATCTGTGGTTTTAGTACTAATATTTTTAACAATATTATTTTATTACGTAAAATAGGTACCTATGTATGTTAAAATTGCAAATTCCATAGAAAAGATACTAAGAAAAATTAATTAAATTCATAGTAGGTATGTATTCCATGTACAATCATTAACTTAAAAAATAGTTATAATAAGAGCTGTTGGATTACCAAGTCAAAAAACGGGTGAACTCGAAATCATTCAATACGTCGGAAACAGTAGATTAAAGATAAGGATCCTAATTACATTATCTAAAAGCGTCAAATTTGTTTCAGAAAAAGCTTAGATTTTTTAAAAGAAATCTGAATTTGTCCTGTTGCCATCTCGAAAACAGGCTGAAGGAATATCCTCGTTTTTCTATCGTCGTTGTAAGTATCGGTAGTATATTATGATTATGATATTATAATAAGAAATTGCTTTTTATATTCCAAAGACACAATAAGAAGATGAATAATATAAGACTCCGCGTCACGTCATTCAATATTGAAATGAACAGAATAAGCCAGCGCTCCTAGTCTGTAAATATGTCTACCTAACATCGAACATGCATTTTTGCATTTACATCGAATAAAGCGCTGACGAGGAGTCTATCTTTTTACAATATCTATGATATATTATTACCTTATTCCATCTTCGTAGTGAAGTCCTAGTCGCTCAAAAATTTTTTATTTTTAGTTTTAACATGTCTTAGATTTTTTTTACCTTTGGTTTCTGTCTTGTTTCGTTTTGGGTTATAAAATGTTTGAAACTGTCTTACATAGCTAAAATAGATAAAACAATCACCGGTTTTTTAACATATTATATGTATTTCTCCCAAAGCGATAATCTTTCTCCCGAAACCAAAATCTTTCCGAAGATTTCCCGACAAGATCTCTGTTAATAAAATTTCCTCCATTATTTCAGGAAATGTTAGATAAAATAGCGGAGCTAAGGGCATGGTTGAGGAGATAACTCATAGTAACCCCACCAGTGACTGTACACGTTCGCCATTTTTATATTAGTAAGTATGCGTACTTTATTATGCGTAATTGTTTTTATAGTATGAGAATACAGGGAGAATGAGTACTAACATCGACTAACGAAAAGCTTATGGTATAGCGATGGATAAGTCCGAGGAGATTTTATAGAATGTAATTAAATTAAATGTTCTTAGGTTCGGCTTTGTGGATCTCATCCAAGTCCTGTGTCCACGAATCAGTACGGGAACAGAGAGTAGGTACCTATGTACTTTATTCTACTCCGATGTGCAACATTCGTGTCAAGGTTTCACTCCCTTCCGACTCTAGTTCCATTCTATTCGCCAGCAAACGACTATTTGTGTCTCGCACTTGAATACGTCCTTCAGCAATCGGTACCTAAGTATGTACCAATTGTAAGGAACACGGATCAGCGGTCACGTATCCATCCAGAGAATCCAGGCATACCCATCTCTTTTAAGGTAGAAACCTTGGTTGAGATCAGAACGAAATGTCAAATCTACTTATACCTACTTATAATAAAATAAACAAATAGAGTTACTTAAACGGTGAAAAAACGTCTTTGGTAATCCACATCTTAGCTTCCTCGGTCAGGAAGCGATAGAAAAATAGAATATTACGGAATATTAACAATAACAGAAGGTTACAAAAATCGAAAAACATAACCTAACGTTATCCTTTATTTTTCCATTAGTCTTTTAGCTAATTAATATTGATTTAGTTTTAGTCTTTATCAAATTTTGTACACCATTTTTTTTTATATAAACTAGCGACCCCCCCCGGATCTGCCTGGTTGGGATGTCGATTTTCTTTACTGAGATTTTCTCGTATATTATTCTTGTTTGTAATAAAGTATTTAATATTTTATGAAAAGATGTAGCAATGGAAACAGATCTGTTCAGGATAAATTTGTATTTGTTGCTCTACTGTATTATTACAAGACAATATGTTGCCAGTGGTGCGATCTATAAATTTTCAATAATTATCGTAGTTGACGATTTTTTACAAATCGGATTTTAATTAGTCGCAATAATGAAAGTATGTTTACTTCAACAATAACTATGCTATTATTCAAGCGAAAACAGGTGATAATATTTTACAAATTCACGCTTTTATTCCATGGTTAAACTGTTAGACCGCAGCATCCATTTAAATAAACCCGTACTACGTAAACAATCCCGCAAACATTGTGACCGGTGATCTCGTACCACTCTCCTACGCATATTCGATCATATTCTAAAGAAACGGATAGATTCTGCTTTGCAGAAATGAAACTAAGTCGGCCGGATTTTGGCGAATAAGTACTTACGTCTCTGTTTTCTACCAAAATGACGGTCGCTCAATGTCGTGTCACAGACTAGCGTGATAAGAACATAATGTATCGTTTAAATATTGAGTATATCCATAACCGCCTAAACATTATCTGAAATGTGTAACTGCGACTATAACACTATCACTGTTTTCTGAATTGTTATATTATTTGTGCTCTTTTTGGGCTATGAGAACGTTTACATGACTGTTAGGTATATAACGACACTGATACCTAAGTGATAACTCAGTCTTTACCCTGATTTTGCTAGTTATCGTTTTCTTATTTTGACATTTCGTTATGCACTCATTCTCCCTATAATTTCGATTCAAAATTTATTTGATAACAATACTTAGACATAGATTCGTACCGAACATTTATTTATGATGTATGTATATTCTTCTTTTTCAGAAGAAGTGATTATTGCTGCTGGGTTGAAGAGTTGCCTCGTCTCCAATCACGTTTTATGTCTTGCTTTGTAATTTCGTCAGTAGTCAAAATATATAATTATTTACAATTCGTGCCTAATCTGTTACCAAACGAATGATAGATGTACTGAGTCATGTATACCACATATAAACTACTATAAATCTACTTCTATACATTACACTTCAGTACATCGTCGACGATGGATTTAACAATGGGGTTTAAAACCTCTTAAAACCCTGCTACCTACAGTAAATCTATGGTTATTTATTAAAAGCCATCCTTGCCTTTAAGAGAAAACAGCTATTTTCAAGTCTGAATTCAAATACGAGTTTTTGGGAGGCACTTTTAATCAGCCGCCATCTTGAACATAATTTATAATCGGTTTTTTAACATAATTTATCTTCAAAACGGTTGGCCGTTTTCAACGGTGGATTTACTGTACCTATTAAAATATAGTGTCTTTGGCTTTTAAATTTCTAATGGGAACAGATTGGGGATAAGCTCTGTCCTGTCATTTATAGTATTGAACAATGACACCTGATTGTGAATTTATCTGAATTTACGTTCTATTCTAGCTCATCCCCACTCCGTCCTCGCCGTAGGAGCTTATAAGTAAATGACTTCTGTACTACTTATTCAATGAATTTCAAATACTTCTTCACAGTACAAATATAAATAAGACTTATAATTTTGTATGCGTTAAGCGTGCCTGTTTCATTTTCACAGTCGTCTATTTACTGATTATATTCTTCATAAATGATTAAGTAATTATATTTTTAACATTTTATACTTTCGTTTTTGTATTTTCACAATATGAGTTTTTTTTACTTTTTCTGTAAGAATTGTTAAAAAGAAAGATTGGCCTTAGGTATAACTTTTAAAGTCCAATGCTACCATGCCCTTTTTACGAGAGATTACTTATGTTTTTTATATACAATTTATTTTTTCTGTAATTTGTTCTATTAGCATCTCCTTTGGAAATTGAAGACTAATAATACCTAATTGAAATTGTCTTAGACTAAGTAGTATTTATACCTTACTACCTTATAAGAATTAAATGGCAGTAATCATGTCTTTTTATTTGAAATAAAGATAAGTGCAATAAATACACCTACATTTCATTCATGTCATATTACAACCAAAACAACTGTTACAGATGGATTCGGATGCACCGAATCCATTCTGTAGTTTATTGTAAAATTTTAAAAATATGACTTCATTCTGAGAAGCCTAGAAGTGCCTAAGAAGCACATTATTGAAAACACATTGGCCTTAGAAAAATAAACCTCAAATAGGTAGGTATATCTACGCATCTAATTCACCTACATTTTAATTAATTTCTCTACATTTTTTCGAATAAGTGGTTTCTAACTCTACATTCGGCCGTTTACAAAATAAAGTTTACAAATTTTTACAAATTAATGAACTTTTTATTAAATTCGGAACCGGAATCCGAACTTATCTTTTTGTAAAATTCGTTACACTGGTTATCTGTCATATTTCATCTTTTTACATATTTCGCTGCAATTTATAACCGCGTAAACTGTATCACGCACATTATTCCAAAAGTAATTTCGCCGAATTCTAACCACTATTCCTTTAATGCCTGTGTGGAAAGTTTTTGTGTGAACAGTTGTAAATTTACGTTCGTAAAACCATTTACGTTCGTCTGATGAATCTATCTTTTTGGGAACTAAATGTACAGGGTCATTCCAAAGGGATTGTTATTGTGTGACTACATTCTCTCCTAATTATTTCTATACTTGTTTATTTAATAGGCAGTAAGCGACTTTAAAAAAAATGAATTTTATTAAAAAGTATACTGTGAAATGAAATATAATCTATAAACACGGTAGCTTTCTCTTACATCAGAATTGGATGATGAAAACTTTCTTAACTTAATACTACACTTAACTACGAACACGAGATGCGTTTTCTACTAGACAGTTTCATAAACTTGAAGACGACAGAGAGTCTTCGCTGAATCTCTAACGAAAACTTATAGACTAAACAAAAGGAATCACGCATTCGCTTCAAGGAATAAATTTATTAAGCACAATTCGACTAAACTCGTGAGAAAAGCGTATAACTAGGCTGTATAACTAGGCATTCTATTCTACAAATGTGATTGTTATGATAATTACGATTTGAAACTAAATATTTCAACCATATTTCAAAATTACGCCGATGTACGAAACTCTCAAAACTAAAATTAATGTGGGAAGCCAAATGTCTGGAGAGTATTCAATTTAGCTGAGCTCCCGTCTTCGACGATAATGGTGCGAGTGCTGGACGTCCCGTCAGCTCGTAGAATCCTACTGCGACATTGATCACGCCGAATCTCACTGCGGCAAGGCGCGGACGGTTGCTTGTAAGCAGTTGGCTCCTCGGCAAAGAGTTGTAATATTTCCGCCGCTCATCGACGTTCACTGCTAAGTGAGCAATGAGACGAAACCGTGAACCCGTAGAATGTAGACGGATCGTCATGTCGTGGAAGCACTGGCTTGAGAGCAATTGCCGCTGCTCTTCAATCGGTCGGCCGTCGATAAAACGCTAACGAAACAAGGACTCGGACGGGAGAGACAAATTACCTTCAGCGCGACAGACACATAAAATCGCTTTAGTTCAGGTCTGTTCAGGTCAATCGCCCTCAGCCATCAGCGCGACCGACACGTAACAACAATCTAACAAATACATAAAAATAACTGGATTGAAATTTTATTCGTGACGCATTAAGGTCTAAAATTAAATGCTACCACAAAATATTTTCTTTCGTCATCAATTTCATTGTAATTATTTGTAAAGCGTTAAGGTCTGTAATTTAATGTTAGCTAAAAATTTAATCTCGCTAGGAAGTGCGTTTACGTCATATTTTGTACAATGCGGCAATTAAAAACCGTAAGGTACGAATTCAAATCAATTCAAGTTTCATTATTGTATGAAAACTAGTACTGAGTACAAAAATTATAATACTATTATGTACGAACCTTTAGAACACTTCAACGTTACGTAACATAGAATCAACGTTACTAGTAACATAGAAGCTACATAGAAGTAACGGAGAAGCGTGATTATTGAGGTTATAAATAGCTATAACTACAAAACCGAGTGGAATTTCAGAGTAAGATACATTAGTTCGCACTTATTAATCCCTTGTGCATAGTATTAGTTAAAAAGGTGCGTAAATAAAACTGTTATTTATGTTTGAAATCGTTAAAATTCGAAAAAAAATTCACAGCCAAAACGCACGTGTACACCTTTGACAAACACCAGAGACGTCAAAATGGCGCTTTTTCTTTTTCTAACATGTTGCCTGGGTACCCGGTGTCGCCAGTGCCATTTCAAATTACTATCATGAACTGTTTTTAATACATGGAAGTCGGAATTTGGTAACATACAAAATAGTAACGTATAAGCGAAAATAATGGAGACAAAGTGTTAAACAATGATAACTCAATAAAAAACGAGTATTTAAAGACTCGAAATCTATAATGTAGCAGCTTAACTTTGGGATATTTCAGATATTCATAATGAATTAGACTTTCATTGTAAAAAATATAAGTTTTATAATGCCAATTACTTTAGCGGATCAAAAAAACGGCGAGTTTTTGGCTAAATTTGGGGGTCCTAACGATTTTAACTCACGGTATTTTTTAAACTACACGACTTACGTTCTCTTTAAAAATACAGTCTAATAGTAGAAGAATTATATATTCTACTTCAGATACCTTTATTACAATTTATCAAGTACTTTTTTTTTTACGCAGTCAAAATTTGAGACACTTTTTTTTTTCAAAAAGTGACAAAATCTACGGCCTTACCCAATAACATTTTTTTAGTAAGTATTTACTATTCAAAGTTCGAATAGTTTGTTCAATGATTTGTTAAATTATAGAAGCAACTAATGTGAATTGACTATTAAGTCTACAACTAATGATCGACTGACTGACGTTACGTGTAGTTTGTAGCACAAAAAAATGCAAATCAAAATAAAAACATCCGCCGGGGCGGCTTTCCTTTGATAACATGCGATGCGCAATTGCACATGCTTCGCTTCATAGGAAGCCGCGCACCCGGTGTCTCTTCGAAAGACAAAGAAAGTTCCAATATCTTTGTCTGCCTTGTCTTTCATTTTAGGAGTTCGTGAAAGAGTGAAGGAGCGGTAAAGTTATAATGCTGCTATAATGAGCTTGAATACGAGATACGATAATTGAAATGAAATACAATGAAAACTATTGCCTTCCGACATTCAATATTGTAGCCCAAGCAAGCGTAACAGTGCGTGCTTCAATTTCCATTTTTAATTAATTTAAGATAATTTATCGGAAAAAATTATAGGAACTGTTATAGTGTTAGGCATTCGTTTATAAGTATTGCAACACATAAGACACAGACGTAAACATAACATGCCTTCACAAAAAAATTAAAAAAGTTTGTTGAATACAAATAGTTAATTATATCTTGAACACGGAACGGAAGCTTAGGCACGAATTACTTACAAGTGATCCCAGTCTGAAAAAATATACTCTATGATTTTGAAGCTGACGACCTTAAACTTGATGAACAATTTGATGACTATCGCAAAAACATTATCGTTAGTAGATTAATAGGTAATAGGTAGAATAAGGTTTTCGACTCTTTATGAACTTACGTAGGCATAGCTGTACACCTAGACATATTAGCGAGTCAGTCAGGCGATCTTATTCGGGTCCAGAGTTTATTACAGAAAAATATGAATATACAGGCTGAAGACGAGTCACGATCCCATAAAAATTCAATATTGCAAGTCTGTCAGTAAATGAACACATCGGAAGTAAACTGAGAAATGAAAACACGGTGTTTACTGTACATCACTGCATTGACGATGTTTATTCTGACCTTAGAAATAGGTACGTAATAGAAAAATTATAAATTATGTAATAGGAACTGCTTTTGGGCGACTCCAAGAGATTCTAAGAGTCTCCTGCATTAGCAGCCCTCGTCCACTAAAGGACTAAAGTTTTCTGTGATTATGCGCTATCCTCTGCTTTGAGTGTTTATCAAAAAAGTTTCATTCGGAATTCACCTACTGTCGGCACTCGGCTCGGCTCGGTCTGTTCAGGTCAATCGCCCTCAGCGCGACCGATACGTAACAACATTTTTTTAGTAAGTATTTACTATTCAAAGTTCGAATAGTTTGTTCAATGATTTGTTAAATTATAGAAGCAACTAATGTGAGTTGACTATTAAGTCTACAACTAATGATCGACTGACTGACGTTACGTGTAGTTCGTAGTACAAAAAAATGCAAATCAAAATAAAACATTAAAGAAAGCCGCCGGGGCGGCTTTCCTTTGATAACATGCGATGGGCAATTGCACATGCTTCGCTTTAAAGGAAGCCGCGCACCCGGTGTCTCTTCGAAAGACAAAGAAAGTTCCAATATCTTTGTCTGCCTTGTCTTTCATTTTAGGAGTTCGTGAAAGAGTGAAGGAGCGGTAAAGTTATAATGCTGCTATAATGAGCTGATGAGATACGATACTTGAAATGAAATACAATGAAAACTATTGCCTTCCGACATTCAATATTGTAGCCCAAGCAAGCGTAACAGTGCGTGCTTCAATTTCCATTTTTAATTAATTTAAGATAATTTATCGGAAAAAATTATAGGAACTGTTATAGTGTTAGGCATTCGTTTATAAGTATTGCAACACATAAGACACAGACGTAAACATAACATGGCTTCACAAAAAAATTAAAAAAGTTTGTTGAATACAAATAGTTAATTATATCTTGAACACGGAACAGGAGCTGAGACACGAATTACTAACAAGTGTTCCCAGTCTGAAAAAATATACTCTATGATTTTAAAGCTGACGACCTCGAACTTGATGAACAATTTGATGACTATCGCAAAAACATTATCGTTAATAGATTAATAGGTAATAGGTAGAATAAGGTTTTCGACTCTTTATGAACTTACGTAGGCATAGCTGTACACCTAGACGTATTAGCGAGTCAGTCAGGCGATCTTATTCGGGTCCAGAGTTTATTCTAAGAGTCTCCTGCATTAGCAGCCCTCGTCCACTAAAGGACAGTAAATACAAGCATACAACTTAGGCGCCTAAAGTTTTCTGTGATTATGCGCTATCCTTTGCTTTGAGTGTTTATCAAAAAAGTTACATTCGGAATTCACCTACTGTCGGCACTCGGCTCTACGAATATAAATACAGTAGGTCTCATACGTTCTAGCCAACATAACTACCTAACGTAGTATAGACTACATAACGTAGACATGCACAAATGGACGCACTTTGATGTTGGACTGAAGACAGATTGGATAGAACGTAACATGGTATTATTCTAAATTGTACGCGGACGAAGTAGCAACAGCTAATACCTAATATTATTTGAAATATATAAATGTCTAGCCACTACGCCACTACAGTGGTAGTTCATGGCCTCTGCATACTATTGGTGTTTTTTTTTAAATTTCATGTTAATGCACAAGAAAATCTATAGTGACGTGTGACGTCCATTTGGCTATTAACCTCATTGAAAGATTAAGTTAGTAGAGATACTTACATTTTTTTAATTAGATTTGTATGTTCCGTAAATAAAAAATAAGAAAATGTTTACACTTTTATGTATTCTTTGATTAGAATTCTGTGTTATAATACCATGGACTATATAAATAACTAAAGACACCGGGTCCCGGTAATCGTAAGGCAGAGTTTTGTCATGAAGCAGCCAGGTCGTAATGATTCTTTAACAACTAATATATTCATTGAGAACTTTGAAAAAAGCCGTTCTTTTTAGTGAATCTGCAAAACTTATGAATATTGATGCGATATTGATACAATTGATACAATTTTCATTGTGCTGTCACCTGTCAAACGTGATTTCACGAAAAATATTATCACATTATGGATTCGTCGTCGTCATCTTCAAAACGGAATCTAAATTAATACTTTGGAATCTTAAATTGCAAAAATATCAACCGAAAAAAATATTTCTAAACGTGCAATTATTGTAACTCGAAATTTCAGTGAGCTGGGTGACTTTAATTCTGAAAGTACGATATTGCCCACAGAAACAATTCAGTAAACCGAGGAGAGATGAGTAAATTTTTTCTGTGCTTATTTGACAATAACTTTTATAGATGCTTTATGCCTTTTGGCGAAATAAAAATTCAGAACAATAGTTGGCTATATGGGTGCTTAACTGTTTCGGCATTTTCTATTCTGTCTTTTACTTTAAGGATTTTTATTTTTAACTACAAGCGAACACATAGGTCTTTGTGTAAAAGCTAAATCCTTAGTAAGTGACAATAGAATACTCATAATACAACAGTGTGAGTTGTGAAGTATGTTGTTATCTATATGGGTTTCCAAAATCGATTCGCAAAGGACAATACTGCCAACGAATAATCTATATTACAAATACTGATTTTTGTTGTATATTATCTTTCTTAACAAATTCGAATATTAGCAGAAAATAGTTTGTTTATTTTTTTTTACGTATCTTTGAGTTATGAAGGTATAGGCAGTTAATCGTCAAACTAGTTTCTATCAGTAACCAGAAAGCTCATTAACCCTGACTAAATAATCATAAGCATAGAATACGTAAAAGGTTTTTTTATAAACAAAGTATTAATTTTTATAACCACTAATTTTGTCCCTTTTACATAGGACAATTTTGGACACCCTAACATAGCGCATTTAACACTGCGATACGCCCCGCTCTTCATTCGTACCTTTGTTTTGGAACAAAGATGCGCTTTGTCGTGCACCGCTTACGGTTTACTTTCATTTGTATCGACTTGTAGGAAAGATTATAATTTATAACACATTCAAAATAGTTGAAATAGATTCGGTTAGACATTCTAAATAAAGTAGTCTTTCTTTAAACAAGGCATCAGTCGAAAAGGTTTTTTGCAAACAAGGGTAAACCTGCAGCAGAGAATATGTAGAGAAGAAGGCTGACTCCCGCCACATGCGTAACGGAATTTTTCATGTATGTTCAATTTAATTTCTTGTAATTACATTGAAAAACGATAACTCTGTATTCGAATAACTAAAATTGTTTAGGCAGCTAAAGACATTATTTTATGCGATTTAGACATTTTTGTATTTGTGACGAGAAAGAACGAATTAAGGACAAACAGAAGAGGTCGCATGTTTGCGTCGCGTGCGACCTCGACTGGCGCTACAATAAAATTATCCATATTCACCCAAAATTTTGCCATCGTGTGCGTGCCATGGCGCGTGCGTAGTAGCGCGCACACATACAAACCGCGTACGCTGGCTCGCTATGAAGACATCCCATTGTTATGTTTATACTGTACCTCCAGCATGTTGCGGTAATGTCGCTATTCATTCGCTTTCTCTAGAAATAATTATTATAATATTAGTATTGACTTTTGAATAATGTAAAACTTTTCATAATAGCCTTAGATTTTATTTCAAGATGAGAATAATAAAAAAAACTGAAATACAAAAGCGAACAAATAGGGGTTTGATCTAAGTAAAGTACCATATTACTATGCAGGCAAATATCTGACGGTGATTTAACCTATTATCAGTGGTCATAACATCCTTGACGTATTCCTTCATGTTTAATTACCTTATTGTACGAGTATCTTTTTGTTCACCCGTCTCTCTTATCGTCATCCCTTTTTTGTATTTCCAAGAGAACAATGCTTCTAAATTTTGGGCACAACCGTCCACGTACATATAAATAGAGCACTGTGTGACCATTACTCCATTACATTAGTAGCTGTTGTCCAGAGAAGTGCAGTGCTGTTGTCGTGACCAGTGAAATTCTGTGATAAAATTGATTGTGTTTCTTCAAATTTTGTGATAATTTTGAGAAATCATGACTAAATACGGAGAGGCTGACAGCACGGTGGAAATAGAGGTATGTTTTATATGATTGCTTAATTTCACTATAACATACGAGTATATCTTGAAATACACTTCGCAGACGCACGGTCAAGTGGCTTGGTACAAAGTTTCAAAATTTTACCTCAAAATATTAGTTGCCCATTCGTTTTACGTGCATACTTTGAAAATATAGACTTTCTACTTATACGTGTTTCATTATGTAGACATATAGTTTTAATTACTTTAGTCGATGTATTAAATAAAAATTGTTATTTTTCATATGTTAAAATGTAAAAATTTTAGGTGAGACCATTTTAATTCTGGGTGTGATATATAAAATTAATGTGATCGATCAACAAGACCATTCGTTTTTCTATACTGTCTTGGCGTCCTGATAGATTGATATGTTTATTTAAAAAGTCTCATTTCAATATAAAAATCAAAGCCAAACTAGACATTTGGAGAATAGACATAATAAAAAAATTGACTATATCTGCTTTAATATTTTGAGTATTGGAGATTTAATAGCCTGTAATCTAATAATTCGTGTTCACGGCTGAAACAACTTTGATGAAATTTGGTGCGGTGAAAGTTTGAATCTAGTGAAAAACGTAACCTGCGTATTATTTAAATTACATATCAACGAAAGCGCGGGTAATAGTTAGTTTTAAATATTTTTAAAAATATGTTAAATATCTCGTATATACGTCTATGAGAGGAAGAAAAACATAAAGGTGGGTTGCGATTTTGACAGCGTATGTATATTTGTATGTTTATCTATCTCCGTATGGAGCCGAAACTACTTAATCGAGCTCGACACGTGAGATGATATTGAATCTATTTCATTGTCCGTGTAACGTACACGAGGTCGTTTCGGAAAATGCAATAAGTATGGCATTCGTAGCACGACAGAAAAGTCGAGCTAAAAAAGGAAATTCAGCAGACTCTATCATTATGGGTATTAAGATTCAGTAAGAATATAAGAAGGTCGTTTCAAAAATGTACAACACTTGGAGCAAGAGTATATGAAAATGAGAGTTATGAAATAAAACCCGACCACTTAATTAAAATTAAAAAAATTTGTAAATTTCTGAAATCATCGCCCAAATCGGAGGCGTAATATATTTTCTTTTACTCATGGCCTCCGAACGAGGTAACGATTTCAAAGCTATAGTTTCATTAGTTTAATACTTATTGTTAGTTCACAAACGTAAACTGAATCCACTTCGACTATTTTTAATGCGTAATATTATTTTTGTAATCCATTAAAATTAAATTAAATGCAAAAGTAGGCACCATTAAAAATGAACCTTACGTTGTCTGCGATAAATTGCATATTTGTTTTCCCATGGACTGCTTACTACACTAACGTACGTAGTTCGGGCCGTATATAGTCGAGTCATGTACTTGTGTGTGTTTGCGGTGTGTCGGGTGTCCACGAATATATTATTTAAAACAGGATTATTAATTTACAAAACAACAAACACTGAATTTATAAAACTTTATCTTTTATTAATTATAATTCCGAACTTATAAATATTACTTATTTTTGCTCAGAATTTATACTTGTTAGCTTTTTATTTGATTCTATTACACGTAGTAGGTGTACTAAGTATGTAATAGGCGATGATGGACTTGCAACTTACTATTGTTTTATTACTTTACCATTTGCAAGATCAAATATATTACTTATTGCTAGAAACAGCATCAATATGTGATTTTATTGCATCTTGATGCTCTTTCCACCCTGAATATTAAGCGCAAATAATAAGTACGAATTACTTTAAGTATGCAACTTCGACGTACAGACAGTTTTAATAACTACCTTATAACACGCACAATATAATGTACCTACACACCCACATAATATATGGATTTACTGTTTGTTACAGGAGCAACGACTTCCTGTCAGTAATCGCACGAAGAAGCGAATAACACAGATGTGGAAAGAGCTTAAAATGTTACGTACGTATTATAGATTATAAATAATTTTAACACTAATAATTTTAAAATTCACAGCAACCATACCTTGCATCGGCCTAAAGGCCTAAACTAAGTCCAAAACGTGTATCTGTGGCCACCGTTTTGTTATAACAGAGCATTTTTAGATGCTCCCTCAATTCATCCAACCAGACTCCGAGCCAATTTAAAAAACTTGGTTCACTAAACTAACCTGACCGGGAATCGACCGGGGAGTCGTGGACGTCAGTTGTTGTACCAAGCTAAATTAGATAAATATATCACAGCTTTTTTAAATACGTAATATGTATTTCTCCCAAAACCAGTAGGTACTAAAATCTTTCCGTAAGTGTTATCTGCATCTGTGCATTTCTTAGAAGTTAATAAAATTTCCTGCATTATTTCAGGAAATAAAAGATAAAATAGTGGAGCTAAGAAGGGCATAACAAAATTCATTCACATTTAAAATTTCATTATTGCTTAACAAAATTGTAAATATAAATTACCAAAATAATTAAAATACTGTAGTAAACTAGATCTGTAGTAGACTAGATGGCGCTGTGTGAAATGTATGAGTATATTATTATTATTTGAAAGACCCAATAATGGATCACGTTTCACACGTGTTTTTTGAAGTAAAACTGAGTTGGGGAAAATATAGGTAAATATCTCGGAGATTATCAACTTTTAACGAACATCCGTGGGGGGGTTTTCAAACGATATGATTGTATTCATGTCTCCTATCAACAGGCGCCCGCGGGTACACCCCTTCCGGGGAAACTGTAGAATATACCTAATGTGAATTATTTTGTACTTTCACAGAAACTTTCACTATCTTCGCACAAATGAGCGTTATATTCCTAAGGAATCACGCCGAGAATATTCGCCGCCCCATGACACTTAGAGAAGCAAAGGAATCGCAGGTAAGAAAAAGTACCTATGTAAATCGCTTTCTCTCTTAACTTGATTCCATAAAAATGTTGAATGAACTGGGTGCTGAAACATCCCGTGTTATCGATACTAATGCTATTATGAGTCTCTGTCAATGTCTGTATCACACACTTTACTGTATCCCATTGTTTCGTTTTGTTTCGAATTAACCAAAATTTCGCTGAATTTTCACCGCTCGCTGGTCTGGCGTATTATTACACGGAACACTCTAATGACACCGCTTTTCTGTTGTAAACACGAAACTACGACATATGTCCGTATTACAAAATAATAATATTACAAAATATAGTACAGCATTGAAAAAATCGGGGTTATTTGGCAAGCGTAAGTATGTTAAAATAGCAATTACCAAAGAAAAAATACTTACCAAGAACAATTTGATCAGCTTTATAGTAGTACGTATGTATTCATGTGAAATCATTATCTTAAAAAAGACTAGCGCTAATTAATTTTGAGTTGTTGGATTCCGAAGTCAAAAAACAGGCAACCTCGAAATCATTCAATACATCGGGAACGGTAGATTAAAGATAAGGATCCTATTAACATTTTCTAAAAGTGTCATATTTGTTTCAGAAAAAGCTTCAATGTTTAAAAAAAACACTTAATTTGTACTGCGAACAACTTGAAAACAAACTGAAGGAAAATCCTCGTTTTTCTATCGTCATTGTAAGTATCGGTAGTATGATATTATGTATAATATATAAATTGATTTTTTATTTCTTTTTATATTCCAAGCACATAATTAAAAAAAACAGTTTTGAATTGTCTTTTTTTTTATCTTTGGCTCATGTGTTGCCTGATTGAAAGATATCACGAGAACCAATGTTATCATACTTGCCCAAATGATTCTCATTCACTCTTGTTTTTTTTTAGTTTATATGTAAAATGTATTAAACTGTCTTAGACAGCTAAAATAGATAAATTGTCACAGATTTTTAGGTGCATGTGTATTTCTCCCAAAACCAGTTCTAAAAGCTTTCCGAAGTACCAGTATTTATTATCTGCATCTTTGCATTTTCTAGCGGTTAATGAAAACTGCGAGCCTTCGCCGCCCCATGACACTTGGAGAAGCACAGGAATCACGGGTAAGAAAGAGTACCTACCTAAAACACTTTCTCTCGTAACTTGATTGCATAAAAATTTTAAATGAACTAGGTGCTGTAACATCCAAGACTATCGATACTAATGCTGTTTCTAGAGAAATAAGTGATGTTTAACAGTACATTACGAAAATACACATTTTAAATCTAAAACCATTAAGGAAAATAATTTTATTCTAAACATAAAAATTTCCGCATGCGATGTGGGTAATGTACGCTCCTTGCTTGTACTAGACTATTTAATATCTGGCATCAATGATGTTATATTTAAAATAAGAGTTAAATATAACATCCTTGTCTGGCATTTACAAATAAACTAATTAATCTGTGGTTTTAGTACTAATATTTTTAACAATATTATTTTATTACGTAAAATAGGTACCTATGTATGTTAAAATTGCAAATTCCATAGAAAAGATACTAAGAAAAATTAATTAAATTCATAGTAGGTATGTATTCCATGTACAATCATTAACTTAAAAAATAGTTATAATAAGAGCTGTTGGATTACCAAGTCAAAAAACGGGTGAACTCGAAATCATTCAATACGTCGGAAACAGTAGATTAAAGATAAGGATCCTAATTACATTATCTAAAAGCGTCAAATTTGTTTCAGAAAAAGCTTAGATTTTTTAAAAGAAATCTGAATTTGTCCTGTTGCCATCTCGAAAACAGGCTGAAGGAATATCCTCGTTTTTCTATCGTCGTTGTAAGTATCGGTAGTATATTATGATTATGATATTATAATAAGAAATTGCTTTTTATATTCCAAAGACACAATAAGAAGATGAATAATATAAGACTCCGCGTCACGTCATTCAATATTGAAATGAACAGAATAAGCCAGCGCTCCTAGTCTGTAAATATGTCTACCTAACATCGAACATGCATTTTTGCATTTACATCGAATAAAGCGCTGACGAGGAGTCTATCTTTTTACAATATCTATGATATATTATTACCTTATTCCATCTTCGTAGTGAAGTCCTAGTCGCTCAAAAATTTTTTATTTTTAGTTTTAACATGTCTTAGATTTTTTTTACCTTTGGTTTCTGTCTTGTTTCGTTTTGGGTTATAAAATGTTTGAAACTGTCTTACATAGCTAAAATAGATAAAACAATCACCGGTTTTTTAACATATTATATGTATTTCTCCCAAAGCGATAATCTTTCTCCCGAAACCAAAATCTTTCCGAAGATTTCCCGACAAGATCTCTGTTAATAAAATTTCCTCCATTATTTCAGGAAATGTTAGATAAAATAGCGGAGCTAAGGGCATGGTTGAGGAGATAACTCATAGTAACCCCACCAGTGACTGTACACGTTCGCCATTTTTATATTAGTAAGTATGCGTACTTTATTATGCGTAATTGTTTTTATAGTATGAGAATACAGGGAGAATGAGTACTAACATCGACTAACGAAAAGCTTATGGTATAGCGATGGATAAGTCCGAGGAGATTTTATAGAATGTAATTAAATTAAATGTTCTTAGGTTCGGCTTTGTGGATCTCATCCAAGTCCTGTGTCCACGAATCAGTACGGGAACAGAGAGTAGGTACCTATGTACTTTATTCTACTCCGATGTGCAACATTCGTGTCAAGGTTTCACTCCCTTCCGACTCTAGTTCCATTCTATTCGCCAGCAAACGACTATTTGTGTCTCGCACTTGAATACGTCCTTCAGCAATCGGTACCTAAGTATGTACCAATTGTAAGGAACACGGATCAGCGGTCACGTATCCATCCAGAGAATCCAGGCATACCCATCTCTTTTAAGGTAGAAACCTTGGTTGAGATCAGAACGAAATGTCAAATCTACTTATACCTACTTATAATAAAATAAACAAATAGAGTTACTTAAACGGTGAAAAAACGTCTTTGGTAATCCACATCTTAGCTTCCTCGGTCAGGAAGCGATAGAAAAATAGAATATTACGGAATATTAACAATAACAGAAGGTTACAAAAATCGAAAAACATAACCTAACGTTATCCTTTATTTTTCCATTAGTCTTTTAGCTAATTAATATTGATTTAGTTTTAGTCTTTATCAAATTTTGTACACCATTTTTTTTTATATAAACTAGCGACCCCCCCCGGATCTGCCTGGTTGGGATGTCGATTTTCTTTACTGAGATTTTCTCGTATATTATTCTTGTTTGTAATAAAGTATTTAATATTTTATGAAAAGATGTAGCAATGGAAACAGATCTGTTCAGGATAAATTTGTATTTGTTGCTCTACTGTATTATTACAAGACAATATGTTGCCAGTGGTGCGATCTATAAATTTTCAATAATTATCGTAGTTGACGATTTTTTACAAATCGGATTTTAATTAGTCGCAATAATGAAAGTATGTTTACTTCAACAATAACTATGCTATTATTCAAGCGAAAACAGGTGATAATATTTTACAAATTCACGCTTTTATTCCATGGTTAAACTGTTAGACCGCAGCATCCATTTAAATAAACCCGTACTACGTAAACAATCCCGCAAACATTGTGACCGGTGATCTCGTACCACTCTCCTACGCATATTCGATCATATTCTAAAGAAACGGATAGATTCTGCTTTGCAGAAATGAAACTAAGTCGGCCGGATTTTGGCGAATAAGTACTTACGTCTCTGTTTTCTACCAAAATGACGGTCGCTCAATGTCGTGTCACAGACTAGCGTGATAAGAACATAATGTATCGTTTAAATATTGAGTATATCCATAACCGCCTAAACATTATCTGAAATGTGTAACTGCGACTATAACACTATCACTGTTTTCTGAATTGTTATATTATTTGTGCTCTTTTTGGGCTATGAGAACGTTTACATGACTGTTAGGTATATAACGACACTGATACCTAAGTGATAACTCAGTCTTTACCCTGATTTTGCTAGTTATCGTTTTCTTATTTTGACATTTCGTTATGCACTCATTCTCCCTATAATTTCGATTCAAAATTTATTTGATAACAATACTTAGACATAGATTCGTACCGAACATTTATTTATGATGTATGTATATTCTTCTTTTTCAGAAGAAGTGATTATTGCTGCTGGGTTGAAGAGTTGCCTCGTCTCCAATCACGTTTTATGTCTTGCTTTGTAATTTCGTCAGTAGTCAAAATATATAATTATTTACAATTCGTGCCTAATCTGTTACCAAACGAATGATAGATGTACTGAGTCATGTATACCACATATAAACTACTATAAATCTACTTCTATACATTACACTTCAGTACATCGTCGACGATGGATTTAACAATGGGGTTTAAAACCTCTTAAAACCCTGCTACCTACAGTAAATCTATGGTTATTTATTAAAAGCCATCCTTGCCTTTAAGAGAAAACAGCTATTTTCAAGTCTGAATTCAAATACGAGTTTTTGGGAGGCACTTTTAATCAGCCGCCATCTTGAACATAATTTATAATCGGTTTTTTAACATAATTTATCTTCAAAACGGTTGGCCGTTTTCAACGGTGGATTTACTGTACCTATTAAAATATAGTGTCTTTGGCTTTTAAATTTCTAATGGGAACAGATTGGGGATAAGCTCTGTCCTGTCATTTATAGTATTGAACAATGACACCTGATTGTGAATTTATCTGAATTTACGTTCTATTCTAGCTCATCCCCACTCCGTCCTCGCCGTAGGAGCTTATAAGTAAATGACTTCTGTACTACTTATTCAATGAATTTCAAATACTTCTTCACAGTACAAATATAAATAAGACTTATAATTTTGTATGCGTTAAGCGTGCCTGTTTCATTTTCACAGTCGTCTATTTACTGATTATATTCTTCATAAATGATTAAGTAATTATATTTTTAACATTTTATACTTTCGTTTTTGTATTTTCACAATATGAGTTTTTTTTACTTTTTCTGTAAGAATTGTTAAAAAGAAAGATTGGCCTTAGGTATAACTTTTAAAGTCCAATGCTACCATGCCCTTTTTACGAGAGATTACTTATGTTTTTTATATACAATTTATTTTTTCTGTAATTTGTTCTATTAGCATCTCCTTTGGAAATTGAAGACTAATAATACCTAATTGAAATTGTCTTAGACTAAGTAGTATTTATACCTTACTACCTTATAAGAATTAAATGGCAGTAATCATGTCTTTTTATTTGAAATAAAGATAAGTGCAATAAATACACCTACATTTCATTCATGTCATATTACAACCAAAACAACTGTTACAGATGGATTCGGATGCACCGAATCCATTCTGTAGTTTATTGTAAAATTTTAAAAATATGACTTCATTCTGAGAAGCCTAGAAGTGCCTAAGAAGCACATTATTGAAAACACATTGGCCTTAGAAAAATAAACCTCAAATAGGTAGGTATATCTACGCATCTAATTCACCTACATTTTAATTAATTTCTCTACATTTTTTCGAATAAGTGGTTTCTAACTCTACATTCGGCCGTTTACAAAATAAAGTTTACAAATTTTTACAAATTAATGAACTTTTTATTAAATTCGGAACCGGAATCCGAACTTATCTTTTTGTAAAATTCGTTACACTGGTTATCTGTCATATTTCATCTTTTTACATATTTCGCTGCAATTTATAACCGCGTAAACTGTATCACGCACATTATTCCAAAAGTAATTTCGCCGAATTCTAACCACTATTCCTTTAATGCCTGTGTGGAAAGTTTTTGTGTGAACAGTTGTAAATTTACGTTCGTAAAACCATTTACGTTCGTCTGATGAATCTATCTTTTTGGGAACTAAATGTACAGGGTCATTCCAAAGGGATTGTTATTGTGTGACTACATTCTCTCCTAATTATTTCTATACTTGTTTATTTAATAGGCAGTAAGCGACTTTAAAAAAAATGAATTTTATTAAAAAGTATACTGTGAAATGAAATATAATCTATAAACACGGTAGCTTTCTCTTACATCAGAATTGGATGATGAAAACTTTCTTAACTTAATACTACACTTAACTACGAACACGAGATGCGTTTTCTACTAGACAGTTTCATAAACTTGAAGACGACAGAGAGTCTTCGCTGAATCTCTAACGAAAACTTATAGACTAAACAAAAGGAATCACGCATTCGCTTCAAGGAATAAATTTATTAAGCACAATTCGACTAAACTCGTGAGAAAAGCGTATAACTAGGCTGTATAACTAGGCATTCTATTCTACAAATGTGATTGTTATGATAATTACGATTTGAAACTAAATATTTCAACCATATTTCAAAATTACGCCGATGTACGAAACTCTCAAAACTAAAATTAATGTGGGAAGCCAAATGTCTGGAGAGTATTCAATTTAGCTGAGCTCCCGTCTTCGACGATAATGGTGCGAGTGCTGGACGTCCCGTCAGCTCGTAGAATCCTACTGCGACATTGATCACGCCGAATCTCACTGCGGCAAGGCGCGGACGGTTGCTTGTAAGCAGTTGGCTCCTCGGCAAAGAGTTGTAATATTTCCGCCGCTCATCGACGTTCACTGCTAAGTGAGCAATGAGACGAAACCGTGAACCCGTAGAATGTAGACGGATCGTCATGTCGTGGAAGCACTGGCTTGAGAGCAATTGCCGCTGCTCTTCAATCGGTCGGCCGTCGATAAAACGCTAACGAAACAAGGACTCGGACGGGAGAGACAAATTACCTTCAGCGCGACAGACACATAAAATCGCTTTAGTTCAGGTCTGTTCAGGTCAATCGCCCTCAGCCATCAGCGCGACCGACACGTAACAACAATCTAACAAATACATAAAAATAACTGGATTGAAATTTTATTCGTGACGCATTAAGGTCTAAAATTAAATGCTACCACAAAATATTTTCTTTCGTCATCAATTTCATTGTAATTATTTGTAAAGCGTTAAGGTCTGTAATTTAATGTTAGCTAAAAATTTAATCTCGCTAGGAAGTGCGTTTACGTCATATTTTGTACAATGCGGCAATTAAAAACCGTAAGGTACGAATTCAAATCAATTCAAGTTTCATTATTGTATGAAAACTAGTACTGAGTACAAAAATTATAATACTATTATGTACGAACCTTTAGAACACTTCAACGTTACGTAACATAGAATCAACGTTACTAGTAACATAGAAGCTACATAGAAGTAACGGAGAAGCGTGATTATTGAGGTTATAAATAGCTATAACTACAAAACCGAGTGGAATTTCAGAGTAAGATACATTAGTTCGCACTTATTAATCCCTTGTGCATAGTATTAGTTAAAAAGGTGCGTAAATAAAACTGTTATTTATGTTTGAAATCGTTAAAATTCGAAAAAAAATTCACAGCCAAAACGCACGTGTACACCTTTGACAAACACCAGAGACGTCAAAATGGCGCTTTTTCTTTTTCTAACATGTTGCCTGGGTACCCGGTGTCGCCAGTGCCATTTCAAATTACTATCATGAACTGTTTTTAATACATGGAAGTCGGAATTTGGTAACATACAAAATAGTAACGTATAAGCGAAAATAATGGAGACAAAGTGTTAAACAATGATAACTCAATAAAAAACGAGTATTTAAAGACTCGAAATCTATAATGTAGCAGCTTAACTTTGGGATATTTCAGATATTCATAATGAATTAGACTTTCATTGTAAAAAATATAAGTTTTATAATGCCAATTACTTTAGCGGATCAAAAAAACGGCGAGTTTTTGGCTAAATTTGGGGGTCCTAACGATTTTAACTCACGGTATTTTTTAAACTACACGACTTACGTTCTCTTTAAAAATACAGTCTAATAGTAGAAGAATTATATATTCTACTTCAGATACCTTTATTACAATTTATCAAGTACTTTTTTTTTTACGCAGTCAAAATTTGAGACACTTTTTTTTTTCAAAAAGTGACAAAATCTACGGCCTTACCCAATAACATTTTTTTAGTAAGTATTTACTATTCAAAGTTCGAATAGTTTGTTCAATGATTTGTTAAATTATAGAAGCAACTAATGTGAATTGACTATTAAGTCTACAACTAATGATCGACTGACTGACGTTACGTGTAGTTTGTAGCACAAAAAAATGCAAATCAAAATAAAAACATCCGCCGGGGCGGCTTTCCTTTGATAACATGCGATGCGCAATTGCACATGCTTCGCTTCATAGGAAGCCGCGCACCCGGTGTCTCTTCGAAAGACAAAGAAAGTTCCAATATCTTTGTCTGCCTTGTCTTTCATTTTAGGAGTTCGTGAAAGAGTGAAGGAGCGGTAAAGTTATAATGCTGCTATAATGAGCTTGAATACGAGATACGATAATTGAAATGAAATACAATGAAAACTATTGCCTTCCGACATTCAATATTGTAGCCCAAGCAAGCGTAACAGTGCGTGCTTCAATTTCCATTTTTAATTAATTTAAGATAATTTATCGGAAAAAATTATAGGAACTGTTATAGTGTTAGGCATTCGTTTATAAGTATTGCAACACATAAGACACAGACGTAAACATAACATGCCTTCACAAAAAAATTAAAAAAGTTTGTTGAATACAAATAGTTAATTATATCTTGAACACGGAACGGAAGCTTAGGCACGAATTACTTACAAGTGATCCCAGTCTGAAAAAATATACTCTATGATTTTGAAGCTGACGACCTTAAACTTGATGAACAATTTGATGACTATCGCAAAAACATTATCGTTAGTAGATTAATAGGTAATAGGTAGAATAAGGTTTTCGACTCTTTATGAACTTACGTAGGCATAGCTGTACACCTAGACATATTAGCGAGTCAGTCAGGCGATCTTATTCGGGTCCAGAGTTTATTACAGAAAAATATGAATATACAGGCTGAAGACGAGTCACGATCCCATAAAAATTCAATATTGCAAGTCTGTCAGTAAATGAACACATCGGAAGTAAACTGAGAAATGAAAACACGGTGTTTACTGTACATCACTGCATTGACGATGTTTATTCTGACCTTAGAAATAGGTACGTAATAGAAAAATTATAAATTATGTAATAGGAACTGCTTTTGGGCGACTCCAAGAGATTCTAAGAGTCTCCTGCATTAGCAGCCCTCGTCCACTAAAGGACTAAAGTTTTCTGTGATTATGCGCTATCCTCTGCTTTGAGTGTTTATCAAAAAAGTTTCATTCGGAATTCACCTACTGTCGGCACTCGGCTCGGCTCGGTCTGTTCAGGTCAATCGCCCTCAGCGCGACCGATACGTAACAACATTTTTTTAGTAAGTATTTACTATTCAAAGTTCGAATAGTTTGTTCAATGATTTGTTAAATTATAGAAGCAACTAATGTGAGTTGACTATTAAGTCTACAACTAATGATCGACTGACTGACGTTACGTGTAGTTCGTAGTACAAAAAAATGCAAATCAAAATAAAACATTAAAGAAAGCCGCCGGGGCGGCTTTCCTTTGATAACATGCGATGGGCAATTGCACATGCTTCGCTTTAAAGGAAGCCGCGCACCCGGTGTCTCTTCGAAAGACAAAGAAAGTTCCAATATCTTTGTCTGCCTTGTCTTTCATTTTAGGAGTTCGTGAAAGAGTGAAGGAGCGGTAAAGTTATAATGCTGCTATAATGAGCTGATGAGATACGATACTTGAAATGAAATACAATGAAAACTATTGCCTTCCGACATTCAATATTGTAGCCCAAGCAAGCGTAACAGTGCGTGCTTCAATTTCCATTTTTAATTAATTTAAGATAATTTATCGGAAAAAATTATAGGAACTGTTATAGTGTTAGGCATTCGTTTATAAGTATTGCAACACATAAGACACAGACGTAAACATAACATGGCTTCACAAAAAAATTAAAAAAGTTTGTTGAATACAAATAGTTAATTATATCTTGAACACGGAACAGGAGCTGAGACACGAATTACTAACAAGTGTTCCCAGTCTGAAAAAATATACTCTATGATTTTAAAGCTGACGACCTCGAACTTGATGAACAATTTGATGACTATCGCAAAAACATTATCGTTAATAGATTAATAGGTAATAGGTAGAATAAGGTTTTCGACTCTTTATGAACTTACGTAGGCATAGCTGTACACCTAGACGTATTAGCGAGTCAGTCAGGCGATCTTATTCGGGTCCAGAGTTTATTCTAAGAGTCTCCTGCATTAGCAGCCCTCGTCCACTAAAGGACAGTAAATACAAGCATACAACTTAGGCGCCTAAAGTTTTCTGTGATTATGCGCTATCCTTTGCTTTGAGTGTTTATCAAAAAAGTTACATTCGGAATTCACCTACTGTCGGCACTCGGCTCTACGAATATAAATACAGTAGGTCTCATACGTTCTAGCCAACATAACTACCTAACGTAGTATAGACTACATAACGTAGACATGCACAAATGGACGCACTTTGATGTTGGACTGAAGACAGATTGGATAGAACGTAACATGGTATTATTCTAAATTGTACGCGGACGAAGTAGCAACAGCTAATACCTAATATTATTTGAAATATATAAATGTCTAGCCACTACGCCACTACAGTGGTAGTTCATGGCCTCTGCATACTATTGGTGTTTTTTTTTAAATTTCATGTTAATGCACAAGAAAATCTATAGTGACGTGTGACGTCCATTTGACTATTAACCTCATTGAAAGATTAAGTTAGTAGAGATACTTACATTTTTTTAATTAGATTTGTATGTTCCGTAAATAAAAAATAAGAAAATGTTTACACTTTTATGTATTCTTTGATTAGAATTCTGTGTTATAATACCATGGACTATATAAATAACTAAAGACACCGGGTCCCGGTAATCGTAAGGCAGAGTTTTGTCATGAAGCAGCCAGGTCGTAATGATTCTTTAACAACTAATATATTCATTGAGAACTTTGAAAAAAGCCGTTCTTTTTAGTGAATCTGCAAAACTTATGAATATTGATGCGATATTGATACAATTGATACAATTTTCATTGTGCTGTCACCTGTCAAACGTGATTTCACGAAAAATATTATCACATTATGGATTCGTCGTCGTCATCTTCAAAACGGAATCTAAATTAATACTTTGGAATCTTAAATTGCAAAAATATCAACCGAAAAAAATATTTCTAAACGTGCAATTATTGTAACTCGAAATTTCAGTGAGCTGGGTGACTTTAATTCTGAAAGTACGATATTGCCCACAGAAACAATTCAGTAAACCGAGGAGAGATGAGTAAATTTTTTCTGTGCTTATTTGACAATAACTTTTATAGATGCTTTATGCCTTTTGGCGAAATAAAAATTCAGAACAATAGTTGGCTATATGGGTGCTTAACTGTTTCGGCATTTTCTATTCTGTCTTTTACTTTAAGGATTTTTATTTTTAACTACAAGCGAACACATAGGTCTTTGTGTAAAAGCTAAATCCTTAGTAAGTGACAATAGAATACTCATAATACAACAGTGTGAGTTGTGAAGTATGTTGTTATCTATATGGGTTTCCAAAATCGATTCGCAAAGGACAATACTGCCAACGAATAATCTATATTACAAATACTGATTTTTGTTGTATATTATCTTTCTTAACAAATTCGAATATTAGCAGAAAATAGTTTGTTTATTTTTTTTTACGTATCTTTGAGTTATGAAGGTATAGGCAGTTAATCGTCAAACTAGTTTCTATCAGTAACCAGAAAGCTCATTAACCCTGACTAAATAATCATAAGCATAGAATACGTAAAAGGTTTTTTTATAAACAAAGTATTAATTTTTATAACCACTAATTTTGTCCCTTTTACATAGGACAATTTTGGACACCCTAACATAGCGCATTTAACACTGCGATACGCCCCGCTCTTCATTCGTACCTTTGTTTTGGAACAAAGATGCGCTTTGTCGTGCACCGCTTACGGTTTACTTTCATTTGTATCGACTTGTAGGAAAGATTATAATTTATAACACATTCAAAATAGTTGAAATAGATTCGGTTAGACATTCTAAATAAAGTAGTCTTTCTTTAAACAAGGCATCAGTCGAAAAGGTTTTTTGCAAACAAGGGTAAACCTGCAGCAGAGAATATGTAGAGAAGAAGGCTGACTCCCGCCACATGCGTAACGGAATTTTTCATGTATGTTCAATTTAATTTCTTGTAATTACATTGAAAAACGATAACTCTGTATTCGAATAACTAAAATTGTTTAGGCAGCTAAAGACATTATTTTATGCGATTTAGACATTTTTGTATTTGTGACGAGAAAGAACGAATTAAGGACAAACAGAAGAGGTCGCATGTTTGCGTCGCGTGCGACCTCGACTGGCGCTACAATAAAATTATCCATATTCACCCAAAATTTTGCCATCGTGTGCGTGCCATGGCGCGTGCGTAGTAGCGCGCACACATACAAACCGCGTACGCTGGCTCGCTATGAAGACATCCCATTGTTATGTTTATACTGTACCTCCAGCATGTTGCGGTAATGTCGCTATTCATTCGCTTTCTCTAGAAATAATTATTATAATATTAGTATTGACTTTTGAATAATGTAAAACTTTTCATAATAGCCTTAGATTTTATTTCAAGATGAGAATAATAAAAAAAACTGAAATACAAAAGCGAACAAATAGGGGTTTGATCTAAGTAAAGTACCATATTACTATGCAGGCAAATATCTGACGGTGATTTAACCTATTATCAGTGGTCATAACATCCTTGACGTATTCCTTCATGTTTAATTACCTTATTGTACGAGTATCTTTTTGTTCACCCGTCTCTCTTATCGTCATCCCTTTTTTGTATTTCCAAGAGAACAATGCTTCTAAATTTTGGGCACAACCGTCCACGTACATATAAATAGAGCACTGTGTGACCATTACTCCATTACATTAGTAGCTGTTGTCCAGAGAAGTGCAGTGCTGTTGTCGTGACCAGTGAAATTCTGTGATAAAATTGATTGTGTTTCTTCAAATTTTGTGATAATTTTGAGAAATCATGACTAAATACGGAGAGGCTGACAGCACGGTGGAAATAGAGGTATGTTTTATATGATTGCTTAATTTCACTATAACATACGAGTATATCTTGAAATACACTTCGCAGACGCACGGTCAAGTGGCTTGGTACAAAGTTTCAAAATTTTACCTCAAAATATTAGTTGCCCATTCGTTTTACGTGCATACTTTGAAAATATAGACTTTCTACTTATACGTGTTTCATTATGTAGACATATAGTTTTAATTACTTTAGTCGATGTATTAAATAAAAATTGTTATTTTTCATATGTTAAAATGTAAAAATTTTAGGTGAGACCATTTTAATTCTGGGTGTGATATATAAAATTAATGTGATCGATCAACAAGACCATTCGTTTTTCTATACTGTCTTGGCGTCCTGATAGATTGATATGTTTATTTAAAAAGTCTCATTTCAATATAAAAATCAAAGCCAAACTAGACATTTGGAGAATAGACATAATAAAAAAATTGACTATATCTGCTTTAATATTTTGAGTATTGGAGATTTAATAGCCTGTAATCTAATAATTCGTGTTCACGGCTGAAACAACTTTGATGAAATTTGGTGCGGTGAAAGTTTGAATCTAGTGAAAAACGTAACCTGCGTATTATTTAAATTACATATCAACGAAAGCGCGGGTAATAGTTAGTTTTAAATATTTTTAAAAATATGTTAAATATCTCGTATATACGTCTATGAGAGGAAGAAAAACATAAAGGTGGGTTGCGATTTTGACAGCGTATGTATATTTGTATGTTTATCTATCTCCGTATGGAGCCGAAACTACTTAATCGAGCTCGACACGTGAGATGATATTGAATCTATTTCATTGTCCGTGTAACGTACACGAGGTCGTTTCGGAAAATGCAATAAGTATGGCATTCGTAGCACGACAGAAAAGTCGAGCTAAAAAAGGAAATTCAGCAGACTCTATCATTATGGGTATTAAGATTCAGTAAGAATATAAGAAGGTCGTTTCAAAAATGTACAACACTTGGAGCAAGAGTATATGAAAATGAGAGTTATGAAATAAAACCCGACCACTTAATTAAAATTAAAAAAATTTGTAAATTTCTGAAATCATCGCCCAAATCGGAGGCGTAATATATTTTCTTTTACTCATGGCCTCCGAACGAGGTAACGATTTCAAAGCTATAGTTTCATTAGTTTAATACTTATTGTTAGTTCACAAACGTAAACTGAATCCACTTCGACTATTTTTAATGCGTAATATTATTTTTGTAATCCATTAAAATTAAATTAAATGCAAAAGTAGGCACCATTAAAAATGAACCTTACGTTGTCTGCGATAAATTGCATATTTGTTTTCCCATGGACTGCTTACTACACTAACGTACGTAGTTCGGGCCGTATATAGTCGAGTCATGTACTTGTGTGTGTTTGCGGTGTGTCGGGTGTCCACGAATATATTATTTAAAACAGGATTATTAATTTACAAAACAACAAACACTGAATTTATAAAACTTTATCTTTTATTAATTATAATTCCGAACTTATAAATATTACTTATTTTTGCTCAGAATTTATACTTGTTAGCTTTTTATTTGATTCTATTACACGTAGTAGGTGTACTAAGTATGTAATAGGCGATGATGGACTTGCAACTTACTATTGTTTTATTACTTTACCATTTGCAAGATCAAATATATTACTTATTGCTAGAAACAGCATCAATATGTGATTTTATTGCATCTTGATGCTCTTTCCACCCTGAATATTAAGCGCAAATAATAAGTACGAATTACTTTAAGTATGCAACTTCGACGTACAGACAGTTTTAATAACTACCTTATAACACGCACAATATAATGTACCTACACACCCACATAATATATGGATTTACTGTTTGTTACAGGAGCAACGACTTCCTGTCAGTAATCGCACGAAGAAGCGAATAACACAGATGTGGAAAGAGCTTAAAATGTTACGTACGTATTATAGATTATAAATAATTTTAACACTAATAATTTTAAAATTCACAGCAACCATACCTTGCATCGGCCTAAAGGCCTAAACTAAGTCCAAAACGTGTATCTGTGGCCACCGTTTTGTTATAACAGAGCATTTTTAGATGCTCCCTCAATTCATCCAACCAGACTCCGAGCCAATTTAAAAAACTTGGTTCACTAAACTAACCTGACCGGGAATCGACCGGGGAGTCGTGGACGTCAGTTGTTGTACCAAGCTAAATTAGATAAATATATCACAGCTTTTTTAAATACGTAATATGTATTTCTCCCAAAACCAGTAGGTACTAAAATCTTTCCGTAAGTGTTATCTGCATCTGTGCATTTCTTAGAAGTTAATAAAATTTCCTGCATTATTTCAGGAAATAAAAGATAAAATAGTGGAGCTAAGAAGGGCATAACAAAATTCATTCACATTTAAAATTTCATTATTGCTTAACAAAATTGTAAATATAAATTACCAAAATAATTAAAATACTGTAGTAAACTAGATCTGTAGTAGACTAGATGGCGCTGTGTGAAATGTATGAGTATATTATTATTATTTGAAAGACCCAATAATGGATCACGTTTCACACGTGTTTTTTGAAGTAAAACTGAGTTGGGGAAAATATAGGTAAATATCTCGGAGATTATCAACTTTTAACGAACATCCGTGGGGGGGTTTTCAAACGATATGATTGTATTCATGTCTCCTATCAACAGGCGCCCGCGGGTACACCCCTTCCGGGGAAACTGTAGAATATACCTAATGTGAATTATTTTGTACTTTCACAGAAACTTTCACTATCTTCGCACAAATGAGCGTTATATTCCTAAGGAATCACGCCGAGAATATTCGCCGCCCCATGACACTTAGAGATGCAAAGGAATCGCAGGTAAGAAAAAGTACCTATGTAAATCGCTTTCTCTCTTAACTTGATTCCATAAAAATGTTGAATGAACTGGGTGCTGAAACATCCCGTGTTATCGATACTAATGCTATTATGAGTCTCTGTCAATGTCTGTATCACACACTTTACTGTATCCCATTGTTTCGTTTTGTTTCGAATTAACCAAAATTTCGCTGAATTTTCACCGCTCGCTGGTCTGGCGTATTATTACACGGAACACTCTAATGACACCGCTTTTCTGTTGTAAACACGAAACTACGACATATGTCCGTATTACAAAATAATAATATTACAAAATATAGTACAGCATTGAAAAAATCGGGGTTATTTGGCAAGCGTAAGTATGTTAAAATAGCAATTACCAAAGAAAAAATACTTACCAAGAACAATTTGATCAGCTTTATAGTAGTACGTATGTATTCATGTGAAATCATTATCTTAAAAAAGACTAGCGCTAATTAATTTTGAGTTGTTGGATTCCGAAGTCAAAAAACAGGCAACCTCGAAATCATTCAATACATCGGGAACGGTAGATTAAAGATAAGGATCCTATTAACATTTTCTAAAAGTGTCATATTTGTTTCAGAAAAAGCTTCAATGTTTAAAAAAAACACTTAATTTGTACTGCGAACAACTTGAAAACAAACTGAAGGAAAATCCTCGTTTTTCTATCGTCATTGTAAGTATCGGTAGTATGATATTATGTATAATATATAAATTGATTTTTTATTTCTTTTTATATTCCAAGCACATAATTAAAAAAAACAGTTTTGAATTGTCTTTTTTTTTATCTTTGGCTCATGTGTTGCCTGATTGAAAGATATCACGAGAACCAATGTTATCATACTTGCCCAAATGATTCTCATTCACTCTTGTTTTTTTTTAGTTTATATGTAAAATGTATTAAACTGTCTTAGACAGCTAAAATAGATAAATTGTCACAGATTTTTAGGTGCATGTGTATTTCTCCCAAAACCAGTTCTAAAAGCTTTCCGAAGTACCAGTATTTATTATCTGCATCTTTGCATTTTCTAGCGGTTAATGAAAACTGCGAGCCTTCGCCGCCCCATGACACTTGGAGAAGCACAGGAATCACGGGTAAGAAAGAGTACCTACCTAAAACACTTTCTCTCGTAACTTGATTGCATAAAAATTTTAAATGAACTAGGTGCTGTAACATCCAAGACTATCGATACTAATGCTGTTTCTAGAGAAATAAGTGATGTTTAACAGTACATTACGAAAATACACATTTTAAATCTAAAACCATTAAGGAAAATAATTTTATTCTAAACATAAAAATTTCCGCATGCGATGTGGGTAATGTACGCTCCTTGCTTGTACTAGACTATTTAATATCTGGCATCAATGATGTTATATTTAAAAAAGAGGTAAATATAACATCATTGTCTGGCATCTACAAATGTTTCCTATGTCCATCGTTGTTAAACAATGGTTTTACTTTACGTTATTAAACTAATTAATATGTGGTTTTAGTATCAATATTTTTAACAATATTATTTTATTACGTAAAATAGGTACGGTACCTATGTATGTTAAAATTGCAAATTCCATAGAAAAGATACTATTCGATAGAAAAATTTAATTAAATTCATAGTAGGTATGTATTCCATGTACAATCATTAATCTAAAAAATATTTACAATTAAGAGTTGTTGGATTACCAAGTCAAAAAACGGGTGAACTCGAAATCATTCAATACGTCGGAAACAGTAGATTAAATATAAGGATCCTAATAACATTATTATCTAAAAGCGTCAAATTTGTTTCAGAAAAAACTTAGATTTTTTAAACGAAATCTGAATTTGTCCTGTTGCCATCTCGAAAACAGGCTGAAGGAATATCCTCGTTTTTCTATCGTCGTTGTAAGTATCGGTAGTATATTATGATTATGATATTATAATAAGAAATTGCTTTTTATATTCCAAAGACACAATAAGAAGATGAATAATAAAAGACTCTGCGTCACGTCATTCAATATTGAAATAAACAGAATAAGCCAGCGCTCCTAGTCTGTAAATATGGCTACCTAACATCGAACATGCATTTTTGCATTTACATCGAACAAAGCGCTGACGAGGAGTTTACCTTTTTACAATATCTATGATATATTCCATCTTCGTAGTAAAGTCCTAGTCGCTCAAAAATTTTTTATTTTTAGTTTTAACATGTCTTAGATTTTTTTTACCTTTGGTTTCTGTCTTGTTTCGTTTTGGGTTATAAAATGTTTCAAACTGTCTTACATAGCTAAAATAGATAAAAAAATCACCGGTTTTTTAACATATTATATGTATTTCTCCCAAAGCGATAATCTTTCTCCCGAAACCAAAATCTTTCCGAAGATTTCCCGACAAGATCTCTGTTAATAAAATTTCCTCCATTATTTCAGGAAATGTTAGATAAAATAGCGGAGCTAAGGGCATGGTTGAGGAGATAACTCATAGTAACCCCACCAGTGACTGTACACGTTCGCCATTTTTATATTAGTAAGTATGCGTACTTTATTATGCGTAATTGTTTTTATAGTATGAGAATACAGGGAGAATGAGTACTAACATCGACTAACGAAAAGCTTATGATATAGCGATGGATAAGTCCGAGGAGATTTTATAGAATGTAATTAAATTAAATGTTCTTAGGTTCGGCTTTGTGGATCTCATCCAAGTCCTGTGTCCACGAATCAGTACGGGAACATAGAGTAGGTACCTATGTACTTTATTCTACTCCGACGTGCGACATTCGTGTCACGGTTTCACTCCCTTCCGACTCTAGTTCCATTCTATTCGCCAGCAAACGACTAAGTATTTGTGTCTCGCACTTGAATATGTCCTTCAGCAATCGGTACCTAAGTATGTACCAATTGTAAGGAATACGGATCAGCGGTCACGCATCCATCCAAAGAATCCAGGCATACCCATCTCTTTTAAGGTATAAACCTAGGTTGAGATCAGAACAAAATGTATCTACTTCTACCTATTTATAATAAAATAAACAAATAGAGTTACTTAAACAGTGAATAAACGTCTTTGGTAAACCACATCTTAGCTTCCTCGGTCAGGAAGCAATAGAAAAATAGAATATTACGGAATATTAACAATAGCAGAAGGTTACAAAAATCGAAAAACATAATTGATAATGTTATATCCTTTATTTTTCAATTAGTCTTTTAGCTAATTAATATTGATTTAGTTTTAGTCTTTATCAAATTTTGTACACCATTTTTTTATATATAAACTAGCGACCCCCCCGGATTTGCCCGGTTGGGATGTTGATTTTCTTTACTGAGATTTTCTCGTGTATTATTCTTGTTTGTAATAAAGTATTTAATATTTTATGAAAAGACGTAGCAATGGAAACAGATCTGTTCAGGATAAATTTGTATTTGTTGCTCTACTGTATTATTACAAAACAATATGTTGCCAGTGGTGCGATCTATAAATTTTCAATAATTATTGTAGTTGACGATTTTTTTCAAATCGGATTTTAATTAGTCGCAATAATGAAAATATGTTTACTTCAACAATAACTATGTTATTTATTATTCAAGGGAAAACAGGTGATAATATTTTACAAATTCACACTTTTATTCCATGGTTAAACTGTTAGACCGCAGCATCTATTTAAATAAATCCGTACTACGTAAACAATCCCGCAAACATTGTGACCGGTGATCTCTTACCACTCTCCTGTCTACGCATATTCGATCATATTCTAAAGAAACATATACATAGATTCTGCTTTACAGAAATGAAACTAAGTCAGCCGGATTTTGGCGAATAAGTACTTACGTCTCTGTTTTCTACCGAAATGATGGTCGCTCAATGTCGTGTCACAGACTAGCGTGATAAGAACATAATGTATCGTTTAAATATTGAGTATATCCATAGCCGCCTTAACATTATCTGAAATGTGTAACTGCGACTATAACACTATCACTGTTTTCTGAATTGTTATATTATTTGGGCTCTTTTTGGGCTATGGGAACGTTTACTTGACTGTTAGGTATATAACGACACTGATAAGTGATAACTCAGTCTTTGACATTTCGTTATGCACTCATTCTCCCTATAATTTCAATTCAAAATTTATTTGATAACAATAGTTAGACATAGATTCATACCGAACATTTATTTATGATGTATGTATATTCTTCTTTTTCAGAAGAAGTGATTATTGCTGCTGGGTTGAAGAGTTGTCTCTTCTCCAATCACGTTTTATGTCTTGCTTTGTAATTTCATCAGTACCTACTCAAAATATACAATTATTTACAATTCGTGCCTAATCTGTTACCAAGCGAATGATAGATGTACTAAGTCATGTATACCACAAACATATAAACTACTACAAATCTACGTCTATACATTACACTTCAGTACATCGTCGACGATGGATTTAACAATGGGGTTTAAAACCTCTTAAAACCCTACAACAGTAAATCTATGGTTATTTATTAAAGGCCATCCTTGCCTTTAAGAGAAAACAGCTATTTTTAAGTCTGAATTCAAATACGAGTTTTTGGGAGGCACTTTTAATCAGCCGCCATCTTGAACATAATTTATAATCGGTTTTTTAGAATAATTTATCTTCAAAACGGTTGGCCGTTTTCAACGGTGGATTTACTGTACCTATTAAAATATAGTGTCTGGCTTTTAAATTTCTAATGGGAACGGATTGGGGATAAGCTCTGTCCTGTCATTTATAGTATTGAACAATGACACCTGATTGTGAATTTACCTGAAATTACGTTCTATTCTAGCTCATCCCCACTCCGTCCTCGCCGTAGGAGCTTATAAGTAAATGACTTCTGTACTACTTATTCAATGAATTTCAAATACTTCTTCACAGTACAAATATAAGACTTATAATTTTGTATGCGTTAAGCGTGCCTGTTTCATTTTCACAGTCGTCTATTTACTGATTATATTCTTCATAAATGATTAAGTAATTATATTTTTAACATTTTATACTTTCGTTTTTGTATTTTCATAATATGAGTTTTTTTACTTTTTCTGTAAGAATTGTTAAAAAGAAAGATTGGCCTTAGGTATAACTTTTAAAGTCCAATGCTACCATGCCCTTTTTACGAGAGATTACTTATGTTTTTTATATACAATTTATTTTTTCTGTAATTTGTTCTATTAGCATCTCCTTTGGAAGTTGAAGACTAATAATAGCTAAGTGAAATTGTTTTAGACTAGTAGTATTTATACCTTACTACCTTATAAGAATTAAATGGCAGTAATTATGTATTTTTATTTGAAATAAAGATAAGTGCAATAAATACACCTACATTTCATTCATGTCATATTACAACCAAAACAACTGTTAAAAATGGATTCGGATGCACCGAATCCATTCTGTAGTTTATTGTAAAATTTTAAAAATATGACTTCATTCTGAGAAGCCTAGAAGTGCCTAAGAAACACATTATTGAAAACACATTGGCCTTAGAAAAATTAACCTCAAATGGCTACGCAGATATCTACGCATCTAATTCACCTACATCATATGTATGTGATACTTCTGGCATAGATCTATTATTAAAGTTAAGTAAATTTTACGGTCTATTGTAAACAAGTCGATAAATATTTCCTGGAAAGATTCAGTTTGTGTTTGCGATAATTGTAAAATTAGTTACAGTGGTCTTCTGTCACATTTCATCTTTTTACATATTTCACTGCAATTTATAGCCGCGGAAACTGTATCATGCGCAATATTGCAAAAGTAATTTCGCCGAATTCTAACCACTATTCCTTTAATGCCTGTGTAGAAAGTTTTTCCTTCGCGTAACATTAAGCTAATAGCCCTTTGCTGATTTTCATCTTCAACGTGAATTACTCACTCAGTACTTAGTACACTCCATAAAATACCACCATATTTTCTTTAAATAGTATGATTCTACTTAAATTACATCGGTGTTTATCATCTTCGAAATATATGAAATATTTGGCTTTATTTTTTATATAGCCAATTTATTATCTGGGATGCCTTCTGTGCACTCTGCAACCTTTGTTGGCAGAAGGGGGAGGTTCCAGAGGACTGGTGCACGGCAGTGATAGTACCTATACATAAAGGGAAAGGTTCCTATCTAGACTGTGCGTGCTATAGGGCCATCAGCTTGGTCAGCTTAGCGAGTAAAGTCTATACTAAGGTATTGACTGAACGTATCAAAGGCGTTTCAGAAAGACATTTGTGGGAGGCGCAAGGTGGTTTCAGGAACGGTAGGGGTTGTATAGATCAGATTTTCTCGCTTCGCGTTATCGTGGGAAGGTTTCTGGCTATAGGCCAGAAAGTTTTCTGCGCTTTCGTGGATCTAGAAAAAGCATTCGATAGAGTAGTGCGGAAGAAATTGTGGAGTCTTCTGCCTGAATATGGCGTGGAGGGCTCCTTACTGCAGGCTGTGAGGTCATTATATCGTGGCCACAGAGCCTGTGTCAGGATAGACGGTGACATGTCGCCCTGGTTTGAAGTCTGTTCTGGTGTCAGACAGGGCTGCGTGATGTCTGCCTGGCTGTTCGTGCTGTATTTGGACAGTTGCCTCCAGAGATTGAAAGTTAATATAAGTGGTATGGAATGTGATGACACAGTGGTAAACTGCCTATTGTACGCTGACGATGCTGTGCTAATAGCACCATCAGAAGCAGGGTTGCAGACACTAGTCACGTGTATGAAAGAAGATTGTGAAGTAAAAGGATTGAAAATGAATGTGAACGAAACTAAGGTTCTGGTGTTTGAAAGAGAAGCGGTACAAACGAAATGTGAAATTTATGTAAATGGAAAATGTCTAGAACAAGTGAATGAAATTGTGTATCTTGGGAGTACGTTTTCGAGGGATGGAAGATGTGAGTTGGTTGTGGAGAGACGGGTAGCAGCTGGCAATAAAGTGAACGGTGCTCTGTCCGCATTAGTGGGTAGTATGAATATATCTAACACTGCTAAAATAGCCATCCACAATGCGGTGTTGGTGCCAACTTTGTTGTACGGTAGTGAGGCCTGGATATGCCCGAAATCGAGTGAAAGGATGATAAATGCTGTGGAGATGAGGTCTCTCAGAAATATGTGCGGTGTCACGCTTGCGGACAGGATAAGCAATGATGAAATACGCAGTATGACAGGGTTGCACAACAGTGTTATTGTAAAGATGAAGAAAGGAATGCTTAGATGGTTCGGGCACTTGGAAAGAATGAGTGATGAAAGACTGACGAAGAAAATCTACAGAGCGAAAGTGAGTGGTAAAAGAAGCCAAGGAAGACCAAGGCTGAGTTATGAAGATCAAATAGCCAGAGTGTTAGCAGACGGAAATATCAAAAGCACTCGCATACCTAGGCGAAAATGTGTGAAGAGAATGATGAGTTTTGAGGAAGCGAAAGAGGTGTGTAAGGACCGCGACTCCTGGTGCTCCATCCTCTCTGACTACCCCGTTGGGGATACAGCGTGAAGATATGTTATATGTTATGTTATGTTATTATTTATATATTCTTTTAGAAATTTCTTGATAAGATCAACATTATCTTCTCTTAAAAATAGTTCAAACTTGTGATTTCTTTTTACGCCATGTAAACACTAAAACTTGATCAGGTTTTGGTATGAAAATTGTTTCTCTTAATATTGGAATTCCATGTGATTCTAGTTCTATACTTGAATGAATTGTGCAAGCATTACTATTTTCTGGAGGCATTGGAAACTCCGAGTTTTCATTGATTGGGGAAGCTACTGACAAGATATCTAAAATAGTTATCGTACTCCGAACATAGTTTCTTCGGAATCTGATACAGAAATGGTAGAACTGTCGTTTTTATCTTTTGTTAATTTAGTTTTAATTTGATTAATTTTTTTATTTATTTCTGTAAGTGTTTTTCCTTCTTATCAAGATTAACTAACATAAGTAGAAGTGTCTTCATCTAACCAGATTTAAAATTTAGAATCCTAAAGCATTTACTTTAATTCAGGATAATACAATCTACATTAGTGCTCTGTTCTCCCTTTCTGCATACAATTCCGCAATTGTAATCTTGAAGAGAAATCATTAGTGTTAAGTCTTCCAAAGAATGTAACCACGCTAGTGGTCGGTGATCTGTGTAAATATAAAATTTGTGACCATAAAGATACTAAATGTTTCACAGCCCATATTGTATCGGCTGACGGTATCAGTTAATGTCCGACTTGCGCAAGCTATGCGTTTATCATTGCCAACAGAGTTCTTGTTATAAAACTGCACCTACGGCAATATATCTTTCATATACGATAATTAAAATGAAATACAATGAAAACTATTGTATTCCAACATTCGATATTGTAGTGGTTGATTGATATGAAAGTAAAGTATAAAAATCTCACGAAGTCTCCTGCAATGTAACTTGGATGGCTAATTGTTGTTGGTAAGAATAGAAAGTTCAATTATACTTATTCGCATTGTTTTCATACTTATTCGCATTGCAACAAGCACCACTCCTCAGTTCTCACTGCATAGTTGTGAGACACGTCAAATAACTTACATTTGGCAGGTTGCAATCTCTTTTTGCTTGACTATATGTGGAAGCAAAACTGAGGAATAACAACATATTGACACAGACATTATTTACTGCTTTACTCAACAAAAAACTTTACAGAGTAAATTTAAAATAATTAATCCTATTTTGAGTACCATAGTAGGTAACATAATATTTTTAAAATAATATTTTTTCAACTATTTTAAAATTTCTTGATTAGTTAATTGAAAATACTTTTTTTGTTGTTTTTTCTTTACTTGGCTTTTTCTTTACTTTACATTACATTAATTTGAAGTTGCTTCTAAGTATTTAATTGAATAAAATTCTAAAAGTACTAAGGTATTGAATAAGTGACCTACCTACAAAAATAAAAATAAAACTGCTAATTGTGAATAATTGCTGACTTGTTAAGGACTAAGTTATTTCAAATATATACAAACTTTTTCAGGATATAATAATGGCCACCAAAACTGGAGTGATGACACGTAAGGTAGCCTCTCGTGACATGGAGTGTAAATTAAAAGCAGTTCTCTCTCAGCTGAAGGAGGCCCGTGACCTTAATGAGCAATTGTTGAGGGAACGAGATGACTATGAAGAGGAGGCTAAGCGTGTCGTCGATCAGAACACAGCTCTCAAAGGTCAATTGGTTGATTTGCATAGACAGCTCACAGAAGCAGTGGAACAACAAAACCAGCTCCAAGAGATGGTAGATATGTTCCATCAATGCAGTAACACCTACAAACAGACCCTGGGAAGAATTAATGAACTTGAAGGCGAGTTGAATGACTCCCACCGGCTTATTCAGCAATTGCATTATTGCAAGACGACAGAAGAGACCAAGAAACTTCACATATGCAGAACCTGTTCGAGGAACTGGTCGCTGCTAATACAGATGAGTCATTTTCATGCAGGACAACAGATCCAGACGTTCAATTCAAACATAATAAAATTCACATTAAAAGCAGAAATAAATTACGCAAATATATTAAAATTAAAAAATTCATTAAAAAAACTGAAAAAATTAGTCAAAAAACAGAAGTCCTTTTATAAAAACATAAAATTGAGGAAAGAGCGTAGGGATCTGTTGGACCAAATGGAAATCTGTACTTACAAATTACAAGAGAGCAGGGAACGATATGATGTGGAGACCAGAGAGCTGCATGGTGCCATAGATAAATTAAAAGAAAACATATCAGATATCAGTAATAACAACCTAGTTAAAAAAGAATGTAATAAACTTAGGCTTATACAAATAGAGAGTGATATATCATTGTGTAAAAATACTCAAATAAATACACCAATATCACCTCAACTTTCTAGGTTGAGTACACAAATTAGGAATGGAAAACAAACTGACTGTAATAATAGTAAAAATAATATTGTAATATTTTGTGATAGACTGGGAGTAAGTTTGGGCAGTCTAATTAACAACAGTGTCAATCAGTCAGTCACTAATTATTGTTTCCCAGAGGTACCGATTTCACAAATATTTAAATTACTTTTAAATAAAAAGTTTGATATAAATACCACCTTGGTACTTATATTTGGAAATTCATGAAATGTATCGAAGCAGCAATTAGCTAATAGTTTGTCTTCTTTGGCTAGTGTTAAAAATGTAAACAAAATTGTAATAATTATATTCAAAATTTAAATAATATTATGAGTAGGGTGACAATATGTCATAGTGACAAATTAATATATTTTGACACCAATAGGTATATTGGTAACATTTTACATAAATTTAAACTGACAAAAAGTACTTTGTACTTGCCTAAAAAGACGAAACACAAACTTGCTACATCAGTAGCCACATGTATTAACTCGGTTATAGGGACTATAACTAAGAACTTAGTTAGAGACGAAGCAAATTTTAGTAGTTATACAATAATATTACTGCTGATAAAAATTATTTAAATTAAATAATCAGACAACGGAGAAACTTCATAATAATTTCATTACGTTTGTACATCAAAATATCAATAGTTTCTCTGGCAAAATTTTAGATGTTGAATTATTCATTGAAAAATATGATATAGACATCTTGTGCTTCACCGAGACGTAGTTGAAAGCAGATAAAATGTATTTTAATATAAATAATTTTAATGTGGCCAGTGTGTTAAATAGAACGTCGACAGATGGCGGTGGTAGCATGATTTTGTGTAAAAATTATCTTAAAGTCAAGAACCGCAAAGACATAGTTGCTCGTTCTATTGAACGTATATGTGAAATGTCGTGTGCAGAGACGGATCAGCACATATTTTTATGTGTTTACCGACCTCCTTCGTCTGATTTTTGCCAATTTTTAATTTCTGTAGAGGAGTCTCACAAGACTTAGCAAATGTAAGAAGTCAATAATAGCGTGTGGTGACTTCAATGTAGACATACTGAATAATTCAAGGGAAAGAGATATGCTCATTTCACTCTTTCTCTCATTCAATGTAGTGCATATTTTTAATGAACCGACCAGGGTCACATACCATTCCGCGACATGTATAGATAACATTCTTATGAGTAAGTGTGAAACTATGGAAAATATTATTGTTAGGTACTGGTATCCGCTCTGATCATAAAGCGCAGTTAATTAAAATTGAGGACATGAAACATAAATCAGAACAAATATTTGAATTTAGGCCATTAGGAGAGAGTAGGCTAAAAAACTTTGCACATGATGTAGTAAAATTTGCAAACACTGCTTCTTTGGTAGATAATCCAAATATCATGTATGAATTATTAGTTTATTAGTCAATAACTTATCGGAAATATTTAATAAGAACTGTCCAAAGAAAAAGAAAGTAGTTATTAATAACAAGTTACGTTTCGCGAATTGAGCGACGAAGGGCATAAGAAAAGTAGTGATATAGGCTTTGTGAGTTATATGATGAGAAATCTTACACGGTGGATGAAAGTTTTCGTAACTATGTCCGCATTTACTCAAAAATATTTAAAAGGGTATCAATACACGCAAAAGCAATCTATATTATTATTTCGCATTTATATATTATTTTGCAAGCGAGCGCAAACGGACGTGTCCGCCGCTCACCGTATATTTTTTTGTATTTTAAATAACAATAAACAAAAAGTAACATAACAGTGGGTCAAACAGTGTCAGCACATTTGTAGACTGTGACTATATTGTGTTTGTGATGCAGTTGCGTAATCGTTATGCATTATTTATATTAATAGACTAAGTTTTATAAAAATGGAGAGTGTATTTAGTCGGAGCTCAAAGACTGCCCGATCTCCGCCCCCACCTTCATCTGAACGACAGCATCCGGCCTCTACGACACAGACCGTGTATGTAGTTTCCACCCTGGAAATCCAGAAATGGATGACCTCAATAGAGCAATGCCTAAATGATATATGTGTCACCTCAGAAGTAGGTAAACTTAATTCGGAACAAAAAATGAAGATCAGCAATCTTTGCAGAAGCGTATTAGGAGGTGTTTCTCAAATGGCTGTGCAATATCAATCCTTGAAACAAAAACATTTGTCAGCAAATATGATTATTAATACGCTTAACGAACAAGTGCATATCTCGGAACAACTAAATGACCTGAAAGAATGCGTACGCTCTACCCCCAAACCATCGCCTCAACCTTTTTCGTATGCTGATATGATAAAGTTAGGTAAACAAACAGTAGTTCGTCCACCTAACATGAGCAGTTTAACCATTTACCCAGCAGACAAGGAGAAGTCTAGTGATGACACAAAACAATTAATTCAGAACATAATTAAGCCTGAGGAACTTAAGCTGCATATACGTGGTATGCGAAAAACCAAGCATGGATGCATCATTATCAGCACCGAGAGAAAGGATGATTTAGAGAAGCTGAAACAGTCCGAACAGCTTTTAACATCAGGTTAAAAAATGGAAGAAACCACCAAAAAGAGACCAAAAGTAATTGTACTAGGCATTCCCTCCAATATCTCTGAAAACGAGGTATTTGACTGCCTATATGAACAAAATATAACCGACAAATATCCCAGCATTACCAGGGAGGAATTTAAAAATTTGATAAAACTTAGCCACAAATCTGGTAATAAAAGTGCCCCCACCTGCAACTACATATTCGAAACCTCAGCTAAATTAAGAAAAGCACTTATTGAGCAGCAACGGATCTATATAAACTGGACATCCTGCACTGTCAAAGACTTCACAATAGTAACTAGATGTTACAAATGCCAGCAGTATGGGCATTCCGCAAAGTACTGTCGGGATATCGAGTCTACATGTGGACATTGCGCTGGCCAAAATCATACCATCAAAGAGTGTCCAAAGCGGGCAAAGGCTGCGCAATGTGCAACCTGTCACCGCTACAAAAAATCGGCAACCCACAAAACTGGAGATGAGCAGTGTCCAGCCAGAAAGAGCGCAGAAGCCAGACTCATAAGTATCACCGATTATGAGGGCGCCTAGAGCGCCTTACTCTTAACTTTGTACAGCACATTCATGGGCACCGCTACCAAAGATCTGGTACATGACATCGATACCATATGTGAATATGAATCCCTGATCTGTGACGCAGATAAGTGTTCAGGAATAATTACTAGCTCTGATTTTAATTTAACAATAATATTACAGAATATTAGAAGTATCAATTGTAACTTTGATGGTCTTTTAGCTGTGCTTAGTCTAAATAATTTACAAACAGATATCATCGCTTTAACAGAATGTTGGTTACCAATATCTTCCACTTTTCCTCAATTACCAGGATATAATTCATATAAAAGTTTAGGTAACTTGCTCCAAAACGACGGTGTCGCAATATATATAAAAAAAGACATTAATAATATCTCAGTTGAAGAGCCAAATATTGCTGATGCAAATTGTTTGATTGCAAAGATAGGAAAAGATACTGCTATTGTGTTAATCTATCGATCTCCATCCTACAAAAATATTACAAATTTTTTAACTTCACTTGGTAACATTTTAACGGGTCTGTCTAATTACAAAAATATATTTGTATTGGGCGATTTAAATATTGACATTAAAATCAAGATCAACGAAGACCGTAATTCATCAGAGTACTTAAATCACACTGCTTTTTTAGGATATACACCTACCCATCGTCATCCTACGAGACAATTAAATTGCCTAGATCATATTTTAACAAAAACATCCCTTTCATTAAAAACTATCATAATGAAAACTACACTCACTGATCATTTTACGCTACTACTATGTATAAAGAAAAGTTATAGCAGAATAAATCCCACTAACACGCACTTAAAGCTAGATGATGAGGGCTTAGTTCGTGACTTAAATAGCTTAGATCTGACGCCAATATATAATACTGATGATGCAAACATGGCAATGTCGTATCTTATTTCCTCACTTACTAAAATTTTAGAATCCAACACAATACTTAAGACCTGCAGTCGTCGCAATATAATCCTTAAACCATGGATTACCCGAGGCCTTTTACGCTGCATTAGAAATCGAGACAAATTACACAATAAATTAACACAACATCCAGAAAATCCTATCCTTAAAACTACCTATTATAGATATCGAAACTTTTGTAACAACTTATTAAAGAAATTAAAGCGACAATATGATAAAAATCAAATTCTTAATTCAGGTCACGATAAAAAAAGGCTACGGAAAGTCATTAAAAACATTACTAACATTACTAACACCAAATCATCTGCTATGCCACTGATTGAGCACACAGCAAATTCATCGCAAATAGTTAACAAGGCAAATTTCTACTTTGCAAACATAGGTAAAACTCTTGCTGAAAAATCACTTTATAATAACACTATAATAAGTAACAATGATACGAGGTCTTCAACATAAACTTATAAAAGACTATCTCTGTGATAGAACACAACGTGTTCAAATTGGCCAGCATATTAGTGACGAGCTTCCTATTGAATATGGAGTTCCCCAAGGAAGCATCTTAGGACCGATACTTTTCCTGATCTACATCAACGAATTATGCGCCCTTCCCCTCTCTAATGGTATGATCATATCTTACGCAGATGATACTGCCTTACTTTTTAGTGACAATAGCTGGGATAATGTATTTAAACACGCTCAGGTAGGATTGGACTTAGTAATGCAATGGCTCAGAACAAACGGACTTACCCTAAATACGGACAAAACTAAATATATTACTTTTTCTATTAACGCTTCTCAACAACCCTCTGACAACGCTCATTTACTAATAGCCCATCGCTGTCTCAACTCTTATAATCAAAATAATATTTGCACCTGTCCTATATTAAAAAGCACCACTAACATAAAATACTTAGGTGTCATTATTGACCAACATCTCAGCTTCAAACTGCATATTGAAGCTCTTTCTGGAAGAGTACGAAAGTTAATATACGTTTTCAAAAAATTAAGGCACGCCGCTAGACCAGTTTTACTTAAAACAGTATATTTAGCTCTTTGCCAATCGCTACTAGGATACTGTATTACATCATGGGGCGGCACGCACAAAACGACCATCATCGATTTAGAAAGAGCACAAAGAGCTGTTCTCAAAGTCAGTAACTTCCGTCCTTTCCGTTATCCAACCACCCAACTCCTTACAGAGTGTGATGTTCTCTCTGTACGACAGCTATTTATCCTCCAAACTATTATGATGAAGCACTCGTTAACACCTCTAGATCCTTCTCTCATAGCCAACCGCAGACGACTCGATATAGTATGTCCTTCTAAAGTGTTTCACACAAAATTCGCTCATAGATTCTTTTGCTTTTTGGGATCATACCTTTATAATAAATTAAATCATCCTGTAAATATTTATCCTATGAATAGAAGGGAGTGCAAGAAAATAGTAGAACAATATTTAATTGCCAAAACCTATGACGAAGTAGAAAATATATTAGAAGTAGACAGTTAGCACTTAATTAGTTTTAATTTATTCTGTTTTGTTTTGTTGTTATTTAGTAATACATTAATACAAGCACTAACATATAATAAGCTAAACACCATGCCTAAGATACAGGTAAATACTTACCTAGTTTAGGCATGCTACTAACACTAGTCTTTATGTATTAATACCTACTTAATCTTAACCTGTACAATGTATGTTCAATTAGAATAAGTTATATTCAGAAATAAATTTTATCTTTATCTTTATATTGCGAATAAAATCAGGAAATCAGATAACGCAGTAAAAGCTACATGGAATACTATTGGGTCCTTACATATGAAATTAGCGTTTTGTCGTACTGACCACTTTGATCTGAAATATCTCCTCTTTGGTTAAGAATTTTAAATTCAAATTTATAAATTCATTTAGCTGGTACATTTGAGTTTTGAAAACAGTCATTCATTTGTTTTTCTCCTCATTATTTTTTTCTTTGGCGTCGCTTATTACCGCACAATGGAAAACATGAAATATCGGTATATTTACGAGTACGACTTCTACCGTGGCACCAGTGCTGCAGAAACAGCTCGAAGGATTAATGATGTGTACGGCGCTGGTGTCGCAAAAGAAAGCACGGTACGTTTTTGGTTTCAACGATTTCGTTCTGGAAATTTCGACCTTCAGAACCAACCCGTGGACGGCCGGAGACCAAAGTGGAAAATGAAGAATTAGAGGCTATTGTGGAAGCGGATCCATCACAAAGCACTTCAGAGATAGCTGCAGGCTTCGGGGTAATTGACAAAACTGTATTAATCCACTTGAAGCAAATCGGGAAAGTAAAAAAACTTGAACGATGGGTACCTCATGAATTGAGTGAATCGAACTTGCAAACACGCGTCGACTGCTGTGTTACTTTGCTCAACCGACACAATAATGAAGGGATTTTAAATCGAATCATTACTTGTGATGAAAAGTGGATACTTTACGATAATCGGAAGCGCTCGTCGCAATGACTGAACCCTGGAGACCCAGCCAAATCCTGCCCTAAACGAAAATTGACTCAGAAAAAGTTACTTGTGAGTGTTTGGTGGACTAGCGCCGGTGTCGTTCACTACAGCTTTCTAAAATCTGGCCAAACAATTACGGCAGATATCTATTGTCAGCAACTGCAAACCATGAAGGAAGAACTAGCTGCTAAACAACCAAGATTGGTCAATCGCTCTAGGCCACTGCTGCTTCACGACAACGCAAGACCACACACTGCACAATAAACAACCACTAAGTTAGATGAGCTACAATTGGAATGTCTGCGACATCCACCGTACTCCCCGGACCGTGCTCTAACAGATTACCATTTTTTCCGGAATTTAGACAACTTCTTACAAGGAAAAAAATTCAACTCCGATGCGGCAGTCCAAATCGCCTTCAAAGAGTTTATTGATTCTCGCCCCCATGGTTTTTTTAGTAAAGGGATCAATGAACTACCTATGAGATGGCAAAAGTACATAGATAACAACGGTGCATACTTTGATTAATTAAATGTATTTTACAAAAAAAAATTGACTTTATATTCCTCCCGTACAAAACGCCAATTTCATATGTAAGGACCCAATATAATCTTATGTCAATATACTTAATGAGTCTCATTGAAAATATATTGAGAGAAAACTCATATAAACTGATAAAAGTAAAACTTCTCATTCGAACTCAATGACATTATAATACAAAAGAGGTAGATAGGTTACCTTAGTACTAATCCAAGTAAAATATTGTCCCAGTTACAACCTTAAAAAGTGAGACAAATATACCTACATTGCACTGCTTCGCTATGCAATGTAAAACATAACTGCATTTCAAACTAACAAATCACATAGGTCTCTAAATCATTGTGATTGGTCAATTTCAATGTCTTACTACATTTTAAGCGAATCCGTGACTAATTAATAGAATATTAGTATGTATAATTCCACAGAACAGACATTAAAAAGAAATATGATTGATACCTAACGGGATTAGACAGTAAAAATGATCTTTGCTTTTTTCGAATTTCGTTTTTCTTGAATCATGTACATGATAACATATTTATTTAAAAAGATCGCCAACATTTTTTAATTATAAATTTGAAAATGATGAATTATATGTTATTTCTTTTAATAAATGTAAACGATGATTAAAATAGGGTGGCTGCGTCATCACATGATCGTGTATATTATAAAAAACGTTTGGATTATTAAAATATTTTAGAATTTTGAATGCGCAATAGGCATTGCATGACATTGTTGGTTCTGTAACATTACTTTTCATATTCTTTGACCAAGTCCGGGTTGGCTAATTAGCAAAGTTTTGAGGGTGCCACTTTTCGAGTGCATATAACCTATCTACCTCTTTTGTATTATAACATCATTGTTCGAACTCATAAATATTCGACGGTATTGACTTATAAAATCTCGTGACGGGTTAAATCTTAATCATTCTTATAAAAATGTTGCCAGAAATTTGTGATATAAAAGTACCTAATTCTGTACTGATAAATTCTGTTAAAAATCTATATCAGAATTTTTTTTCTTTCTTATAAATATTTTCTAAACTTATAGTCTGATAAGTAAATTTTCAATATTTTATAAGAATTTATCAGATCGTTTACACAGGGTGGGACCTTTCCTGTTTTTGGTATATATTAACGATTTCCCATTTATGCTCAGGGACATATGAGAAACAGTATTATTTGCTGATGATACCTCATTGTTATAAGATCTAAATATATTACTTGGGTAAACAGGATCCTAACAGATGTCTCGAAATGGTTCGCTGCCAATAATTTACTACTGAATGCACAAAAAACTAAATGTATTAAATTTTATCTTTCTAATGTACCCAGAATCCATGATAAAATAGAACTGGGTGGGAAACAATTAGAATTCGTTAAGTCAGCCAGTTTTCTGGGTTTAACAGTAGATGCAGTGGGCGGACCATATCGGGGCATTGGCTAGTAAGCTCGGTTCTGCGGTACATGCAATTAGACGCATTAGGCAAATGACAGGTGTGTATACGGCAGTGTTGCCGACTTAGTGGATTTTCCACTAAATCTGGTGGTTTGAACCCCCTTTTAGTGGGGGAAATATTGCGTTTAGTGGCTGGTGATTTTTCTGGTGGTTTAGTGGAATAGAATTTTTCCTATTTTTTTTTTATTTAGTACATAATCACGCCAGTATAAAGTTTGGACGTTGCAGTTCATAATATTTCTAATTTATTTTAGGGGTATTTACTTTACTATGTGAGCAACACTAAATCTCTGTTGTCAAGTAACACGGGGATTTCCCTTAAAATATGTTGTTTATAGCAGTTTTCTGTCAGGTGAAGCGGGGATTTCCAGCAAAATATTTTTTATATTCTAAACTTTATTCTTTCTCAAATTGGTCTTATTCACTGTCTGAAGTTTGTTCGCGAGGGATAGGTCACTTAATGAAAAATATGCCGAAACCTCAATATTCTCAAAAGTTTCGGGATTCTTGGCTGCAAGACCCTGCTTTAAAAGATTGGCTTCAGATGATTGAAAGTACTACTGGCCAAGTAGCGAAGTGCAAATTTTGTGGTACCACTTTAAGGAGCCATTATGGAGACTTAAAATCACATGGATTGTCGAAGAAACATCAACAAAATGCAAAGGTAAGCTAACACGACTATTTTATTACGGTAAAGCATGGTCAATAATGTGTCCATGTGGTACCGCATTTAGCATTACCTCATATTATCTTCCTGAGGGTGATACGTAATACGTGTCTGAGGGATGTGAAAATAGCAGCAGTGCTTCCCGTGAATGCAACATTTTGCATTGTAGTGTTCATAAATCCGCCTCGCCTACCAAGTTTGATGAGTGTTAGCATAGTAGACAGAGTGCATTTATTTTTTACACGACTGCCCAAAAAAAGGAGTGTAATTTGTTTAGAGTTTAAAAAAAATTAGGATATCGTTGGAATCCTTACATTCTTATCCCGAGTGACATAGGCTATATTTTTTTTTGGAGATAGCTGTCGTGTTTTTTTTTTAAATTTATTTTTTAAACTTATTACATTATTGTAAATTGTTGCAGATTATCACTGAGCAACCCAAATTACCATTTAAACCAGAACCCATTGGAAGTCAAAAAAAGGAAGAGGCCAGGCTTGCTTTGTTTACAGCCATGCATACGAGTATACGAGTAGTTGACCATTTAGGTGAGGTAATCAATCATAGCCATCAAAGGGAAATAGATAAAGTACAACTACACCGAACGAAGTGCACCGCGGTCATAAAAAATGTATTAGCATCACATTTCATGGAGGTTTTAAAACAAGATATTAAGGATCAATCATACAGTTTATTGATTGACGAATCAACAGATATTGCTGTTCAGAAATATTTGGGTTTGGTTATAATTTATTATAGTAAAGCACACCAAAAAATAGTATCTACATATTTAGACCTTGCAGAGCTGCATGAATGCAACGCTGAGGGTATTGTCTCCGCTATAAAAAAGACACTTAAACGATTCGATTTGAAACTAGAGAACTTTATGGGCATTGGTACAGACAACGCTTCCGTAATGGTTGGAGTAAATAATGGAGTTTTTGCGCAGTTGAAAGCAGAGGTACCACATTTGATTCTAGTGCGTTGTTTATGTCATTCCTTGCAACTGGCTGTTTCTGCTGCTGCAAAGCAATTTTTGCCGAGGAATTTAGAATTTTTAATTAGGGAGACCTATGATTGGTTTGCTCGCTCTTCTTCTAGACAAAGTGTTTATAAGGAGCTATACAAAGCAATGAATGATGGCCATAAACCACTTAAAATCGTTCAAGCATGTCAGACGACGACGATGGTTGTCAATAGAATCAGCAGTCTCGAGAATATATACGCAATGGCTAGAGCTAAAAACTCATTTTTCTATAGCCAAGATCCACGAAAGGTGTCACACAGCAGAATTATTGCACTCTATGTATGCGAACGAGATGAATTACGCATATATTTCATTTTTATATCCAATATTAATTGAGATAAACAGAGTCAACAAAATGTTTGAGTCAAAAGATACAGACCATACCAAATTGTGCGATGAGTTGATCAACCTGATAGATATGCTTGTCAGCAAAGTCACGTTACCTATAAATAAAGTTAATATTTTCACTCAAAATATTCGTAATTTTTTGGATCAAAGATGTTATTTGGGATTCCGATTTGAAAAACAAATACAAGAGATGAGAGAAAAAGGATTACCAGCAGCAGAGGAAGTATCAATACGGAATCGGTGTATACAGTTTATAGTTAGTCTGATTGAAGAAATTAAAAACAGGCTGCCGGAAAATGTGACTTTGATGAAAAAGATTTCTCGAGTAAGTGTTCAACAAGCACTAAATCACAACAAAGAAGATCTAATCGACATAATGTCTCAATTAAATAAAAAAACAGACTTCATTGCAAAAGTTGATGATCAGTGGCGACAAATACATTTAATGAAATGGAGTGAAACCAAAGACACAAAAAAGTTTTGGATCGAAGTGTTGCATTTTAAAGACGCTCAAGGAGAAGCTAGATTTCAAGATTTAGCGAATTTTGCAATTTCTCTTTTAATATTACCACACTCCAATGCCGACGTCGAAAGATTGTTTAGCAGCATGAACATTATAAAAAATAAACAGAGGAATCGTATGAAGTTGAATCTTTTATGTGCCATATTAAGAGTACGCTGCGGTATGAGGGTGATAGGTAAATGCTGCAATGACTATGAAATTCCAATACACGTTATAAAAAAAATTGGCACCAATGAATCATATCGTTCCTTGGAAATTGATGATGATGGTGGCGGTGAAATAGACACATCTGATGACGATTTGTAATAATTTTAATATGTTTCATTTTCGTAATAAACGTTTTTCATATATCCCTGCTTATTTTTCTTTCATATTAACAATAAAAAAGATTTAGTGACAAATTTAGTGGCTTTTTAACTTTGGTTGTTTTTGGTTAGTGGTTTTCTGGTGGTTTTAGAAGTCGAATCTGGTGGAGAGCTCGTTCACCTGTTGGCAACACTGGTATACGGCAAGGCTGGTATACTTTGCATATTTTCACAGTCTAATGTCCTACGGCGTTCTGCTGTGGGGATCAGCGACGCATATTAACTCCATTTTCATTTTACAAAAAAGAGCAATACGTGCCGTGCCATCTACAGTATGATTGCACGAGAATTGCTTAAAGATCGTTTTAAAGACATTAATGTCCTCACCTTGCCCTCCTTATACATCTTTGAAATTATTATGTATACTAGGAAAAATATAGATCTGTTTAAAAAGAAAGGCGATATGAATGGTATGGAAACCCGAGGTCGTGATAAATTGGTTATTCCAAAATTTAAATTACATAAGTCAGATGTTTCATTTTTAGGTAACTGCATTCGTTTTTATAATAAAGTTCCTCAAGAAATTACTCAATTAACAGAGAATAAATTTAGATTGGTTATAAAACGTACATTGACTAGACAATCATACTATAAAATAAACGATTTCATTGAAGATAAAACAATAGTCTGGAAATGATGATGGCTTAATGAAAATATTGTATTTTTATAAACCTTTTGTAAAATGAAGTTGAAAAAATGATACCTGACGAGTTTCTTGTCGGTTCTTCTCAGTGTCCAGGTTTTCTATTTGAACCGAACTAAAGTAGATTACGTCTGTATTGGTTTAACAGTAGACAATAAGTAACAGTGCGCGGACCGTATCGGGACTTTGGCTAATAAGCTCAGTTCGGCAATATGTGTTGTTAGACTCATTAAGACAGTTGACAGATGTGGCTACGGCTAGGCTGGTGTACATCTCATATTTCCATAGCCTTATGTCTTATGGTCTGCTACTGTGAGAATCAGCGGCGCATATGAAATCTATCTTTAATTTACAAAAGAGGGCAATACGTGCCATCTACAGTATGAACGCATGAGTCGCTGAGAGATCATTTTAAAGACTTTCTTGTACTGACCTTACCCTCGTTGTACATCTTTGAAAACATAATGTACACTGGAAAGAATATAGATCTATATCTAAGATATTGTTTCTTTTTACTCGTTCTATTTTTCATTTTTTTCGCACAATAAACTCAATAACATATTTTCATGTCTCGTATGTTGCACTGATACCTTATGCATATTCAGTACTATTGATTGTTTAATAACCTGTTATTATGTTTCTATTTTAAATGTTTTTATAATTATTGCTATTATATATTTATTACAACAGTCGTTGACAAGTCATGCCATGGAGTTAGTTACATTCTAACATTATTTTTTAATTCACAGGTAAGGTAATAACATAACCTCGTTAGGGATACAGTGTGAGGATATGTAAAATACATAGATTTTTCAAGTGAAACTAGAGTAACTATTACGTATCGTACTACAAACCATTAATTTATTTAGAAACTTGTTTTATACATTGCACTGCCATTGGCCTTGCTTATGAGAAACGCGTTAAAATGCATGGGTTATGGGATTTGCCGCAACTAATGATAAATCATGTTAAAATTATAGCTCACGTCAAATCTTATAGGTACCTACTCATTCTTCTATTTTCTACTAACGAAAGCGACAGTAGATTAAACTTTAGGTATAACTTAATTTTCTTTGGAAACTAGTCCAAGATTTGTGTCCGAACGAGAACCCAAAGCTTAACTGACGAATGTAATAAAATTCAGTAAAAAATGTTTATTTCATTGGTGTTATAATATGCCTGCTATAAATTATGATTTGTATAGACTTCATAAAAAAATAAATTTCGATTGTACATAGGTATATGTAGGTACCAACGCATTTTATGTATAAAATGAGACCACATTTTGTGTCACTCCGTCCTACTACCTCCCCCAACAGTGCGGGGTTATTCACAAACCTCGGAAACTCAACAGAAAACTTTTCGACGATTTTGTCTATACGCGATTCACAAATCTGAAATCGTATTATATTTATATTATATATATATCATATTATATGTAGTCGTATTAACAAATCCAAGCTGTCGGATTGAATTTATGCTTTTCGACGATCGGCTTTTCCGGCACGGAATGCTTCCGACGTTTGTGAATAACCCCCCAGGTAATACAACTTACCGTGGCTGTAATTAACAGCCACGTTAAGTTGATTGGTTTGTATTTGTTATTGCAAATACCCACAGTTAGATAATGTATATTATCTTGTAAAAGGGTTAGACAAATAATGTCGGGGATTAGGTGAAACGTTAAGTTTTTAAGGTGTTTTAAATGTTTCGATAGCCGGGGTGGGTCGGTAGATGGTGGGTACACTCGGCAGTTGCAAATTGGCCTATGCAACCGAACTCGTCCATTACGTCCGCCCTGTGCAACCGAATTCCTTCATTACCTCCGCCCTGTGACGATAACAATAAAGCTTATTTTCGCAGTTGCGGTTTGATCATATTTCAGCGTGGAGAAATCTTTTGAGGTATTATAATAACCTATTCATTTTAGTCATTAATCATTTTAAAATTCTGCAGAATTTGAACTGAATCTTTGTACAAAACAGGTTTTTCTCAGGATTTTTTTTATCGACATTTTTTTCTCTAACCATGTTTTCACGTTCAAGGATTTCAAGACAAAGAGATGAAGTTGTACGTATCCAAATATTTAACTCCCAGTCTTCTTAGATAGCGAGATCCAGGTCACCAAACACACCAGAGTTTGCATAGGCGGACTCTTAACCTCTAATTCAATTTTGGAAAATTATTTTCTGTATTGATTCGGGGATCGAACTAGAACAGTCTTTCGGTTTAAAAGGTAGACGACAATAAGGAGTAGGTAGGTACGTACTAGTCAATGTCATCAGTATTGTGTGCGACTTCCGGTTTGGAAGGGATAATGCGCGAACGGAACGTCAGCGCCGGCACTGAGTCTGAGAGACTGTTAGACTACGGCGGCCGGTGCGATAGCATTTCTCCGACGGATCGTTTGCCATTATTAAACTTCAAATTACCTACGTAATAATCGTCACAAAAAGTTTTCTGTCGTTTGCACATTAACTTTGTCTCAGCGTTGTATTTTATGGAGTAGTTCGCCTCTTGTAAGATTTGATACCTATTTCTCATGGCTGAGTCACAAGAGCACGAATTGCCCCGTATCTTTTCCGACATATATACTATATTATCACATATTACACAACTTATCACAAAACGGTTGTGATGGGTTGTTATCCTTTTGTGCCACTAGTTTTGTGCCGTTATGTCAATGTTGTCCCATAACGTTTTAAATTTTTTATTCTGTTACTTCTTCCCAAACATCAAGATAACCTTCCTAGCAAGTATTAAAAAATGTTCTTTAGACTAGTCTATAAAAAAAATTATGAATTGCTGTTACGGTGATTCCGAATTCGGTGCCAGTTAGTGCTAGTCTGATCTCTAGAATATCGTATATAATATCGTAACGATTAATAAGTTTTGAATTTGAATAAACTTCATGAAAGTACGTTTAGTAGTATTAAAGCTATAAATGGACAGACAGAAATACTTTGGATTTTATTTAGAGTTTACCTTACATAACAATGTAATATATCACATATAATGTAACTATTAAACAAAATAAAAGAGATTAGCGATAGATATAGAAACGTTTAGAACGAAGCAATTATTATTTTTTTTAAATTTAATATACCTAGTCTAAAATTAATACATTTTCCAACAACAATAATAAATATAGTTGGAATTCCAAGATATTAGAAAAACACCCAAAACCGCTGTAAAAGAACAATTTTCTCTTTTATTAATTTTAGTCTTTAAGCTTGTAGCTTAAAGGCTAATTAAGGAACTTCTATAAAGGAGAATGTTCACTTCACACACCTAAGTCCTACACGTATGTCTATAATGTATCTTCTCAGAACTCATCGCACAATATGGGTACCTACCTACTGCGATATTGTTCTTTAGAATTCCAAAAAGCAGGAACAAGTACAAACAAAATGAGAATTCTAAAATTTAATCGTTCCCACCAGTCACTAATATGCTTTATTAGGAAAGATAAATAAAACGAATAATAACAAATAAATATCTATTTGTTTAATAACTACAATGAAAATATATAAAATTGTCAGTTGCTGTAACATCACAGTAATTTACAAACATTTAAGTAGGTACACATTACAAGTATTTTTCTATTGAACACAAAGTCTCTAAAGGCTGAGTCACACTGAATGCAGTGAAGTCGCATTGCACACATGTTATTTATAACTTATAAGTAACAACTACCTTTAGATAAATACAAGAATCTGCCGAAAATTAATCAGACTCTTCGCCAATCTATATTTCGTCATATGCGTATAAAGTTTTTAATTTATCTATGATAGAGAATGACTTCTCTATGTTTTCCGTACAGCATTCGGCATGACTTTTAAACTTTCGCGACTTGTCCATATTCTAATACAAATATTGATCCAATCCGGTCAAAACGTCTGGATAAAAATGTTTAACCAGCAAATATAACACGAATAAGACCTGCTTGTTTATAACAGTGAACTTCGACGTAACATCTAACATAGTTTCATACCGAGTCGTTTTGCTTGCTGCGCATTGACTGTACATCTGCACTCGGTGTGGCCAGCTTTAACAATCACTCATTAAAATGTTGATTTATTTAAACTGTATAGTACAATGAGAGGAAAGAATCACTTTTAATCAAATTGGGGATGTTGTTTCTCATGCAATTGACACAATTATCGTCTGGAGAAACGAAGTTATAGTACCACTTGGATTAATGTAATTTAATGAATCGAGTTTCACGTGTCAAAATTCTAAACAAAAGTAAATTTTACCTAAAGGCGGATACAGAATATTATATGAATATGATATTTCGTAGATCGACGTGATCCATCTTCGGCCACATCGTCGCTTAGCAACAAGTGAGTTAGTCGCCAAACGTAGATCTATTACATTATAAAAAAAAAAAAACAGAAAGAGGAATGTTAGGTCAAGGGGGGCGTGGTCAACACCTATTCGACCTTTGGCTCGCAAAAATGTTGAGTTAAAAGAGTTACAAAGTATTAAGAGTATATTAATAGCTGAGCTATATTTACTGCTAGTAAATGTATAGCATAGCTTCACAACATTACTCATATTGATTAGCCACACATCGCTGAAGATTATTACCTAAATATAGCGTATTTTAATGTGGTGGTATAGAATAAAACAAAATTTTACCTGCAATCACAAGTGCTTGCTGCTTGTAGTCATTTAGTGAAAATTGATCCAGACCGTGAACTCAGTACAAAGTTGCGAGAACGACACTCCGTTATATAGTACAATAAACACTCTCGCTAATACAATATGCATGATCAATTGATATGTCCAAAGAGGAAATTTGAAGAATCTCATGGTCCTGTAACTTGTGATCCCCTGATTTGAATAAATTCAGAGTCCGATGCAACTTCCATTGCTCTGCGCTATAATTATTTTATTTTCATAGCTTTGAATTTTGGCGGTTCTCCAAACGTTGCTTTGGACCCTGCTTGTCCCTCCCTAAATTGGGCACTGCTTGAATCCGCCATTCATGCTATCGAGCAGTTCAGAAACAGACTACAGCGGTGATCAGAACTACCGAACAATTTTATTTAGCCTAATTTTTTACACATTATTCAGTCGAACAACAATTGTAATCACGAATGTAAAATGAGTAAATAATATGAAATCTCAAGTGCAATACTGGCTTAAAAGATAAGGAAAATAGAGCATAGACAAGAAACGATACTCAAATGGAAAAACGTCGTAAATTACAGAAAGAAAATTTCACAAAATTTTATCTATTTAATTAAATAATATTGATATAATTATGTAATAAATTAATATCAGCTAATTAGCTAATATTAATTTATTACAAATTCGTTCCTAAAATCAAATACATTCAACCAATTTCAGAATTGTTGTTTAAAAACATTTACCATTTACAATGTTTTCCGTTTACAGATCGACATTTTTATGTACATAAATAAATAGTATAGTTATTAGTAATAACATGTTATCTGTCATTTATATTGCATATATACAATTACAATCTCAAGAAGTATAATTTAAAACCCAATATTATAGACAAACGTTTCAAAGGTTTCATAAAATCCTTAGGTTTTCTAAACTAATTCGATTATATATATATATATATTACATTTCATGCAATGAAAGTGCACAAAAAATTTCAAGTAGAGTCAGCATAAATAAATAGTATAAGACCTTCAATTTTTAAATAAATTAATTTGATTTTATAGTGCCCTTGAAATGGTATAGCACAATATCACGAATACTGACTCTATTGCATTTATACATAAAAATCATTTCAGGTACAGGAAACACCAGTTATTGGCTATTTTAGATGTACATAGAGATTAATAAAAATAGTATTTAGTGAATTCTTTTCATTCTAAAAATTACAGTAAGTGCCGTCTCATTTAGTAGTGTACTAGCTGTACTCGCGACTTTAGCTGCGCGGAAAAGTTTTCCATGGCTTTCTAGTGACAATTCCAATACAAAATTATCAATTTCGATTTTTTCCATTTTTCGGTTGTTCCTTTGGGTTTTTCCTAATTTTCTTTTTTCCTATAGGACCCCAGTATAGAGGCGAACGAAAAAAAAATCAATTCCTTTGAGCCATTTTCGAGTTATTGAGAGACTAACGCACGGCAATTGATTTTATATACAATAATAAGATATATTTTGTATGGCGGTTTCGTAACATTACTTGGTATCTGCATGAAAGTTATTAGTTACAAACAATATGCTAGATATAATCTCTTTTTGAGACATAAATGTATTCATACATAACAATTTTAATTTAATACTTATTTTAACCATAAAATTGAAGTGTCCAGTAACCATATAGAGGCCGATAACTGTGGCGTTTTCCCTAAGTACCTAATTTTGAGAATAATCATTTTTAATATAAAAATATACTTCATTAATCCGATGATTAAAAGGCAAGCAATTGATACTCCTGGTTTTATATCGAATATAATCTGAAATAATAGTCATGCTTTTATACCACGGAGAATACAAATCAGCAAACAATCCATTTGATAGTAAATAGACTGAGGTCCGTGGATGTTAGCAATACTGAGGCTAAGTACTTCAAACTGCAAATACGTGGTCCCCTAGAGCAGTGGTTCCTAAACTTTTAAGACCATGGCACACTTAATAAATGCCATTTAATTTATGGAATCCTACAGCAAACTATAATAACAAAAAACACTTACCGCAATTTTAAATAAGAGTAAAAATCATTTATTACAAATATTTGTAATAAAGATTAATGAAATCGAATGAAATTATTGCACTGCTTCCTATAAAAACTATTAATAGGTCTAAAGTCGAGCATTTTTATTGTGTAGGGCCTCTTATAGAATAAAAATCGTTCAATGTTTGTCAATACGTATGCTTAGACCAAGTTCTGCGCAAAAAATAATGTCGCCACAAATGACGGTAACCAAAAAATTCCAACGATTTAACAACCAATGTAACATTCGCGCAACCTTAGTGTCTTATATACGGAAACCTTGGGTTCCGCGGAACCCACTTTAGGAATCTCTGCCCTAGAGAACTAAGATGTGCCTTTTATGCCAGAAATTTTGGTCATGTACCACTAAAACATTACTTCCTCAGTTTCAGACAATAACCTTAACTAAAGAAAAAGAAAATAATAGTAATCAATACAATAATTACACATGTATATTGTAAAATCATAAATGCAATATATCAGTAAGTTGTAGTTGGTCCATGGCAAGTGTGTGGTGCGTATATGAAGTAAGAATGAATTAACATTAAGCCATCATGGCTAACATGAATTAAGTAATATAGTAACTGTTTAAGTTAGCTTATTTATTAAATAATTAAGAGTTTATACACACTTCATGTTACCGATTTCACATTGAGTCTCAGGTAAAATAAGCAAAAACACTTCTATTTGACATCTAAATCAATCAATTCCAATTACACAAATTTAAAAATACTTAAACACCATTTAATCTATTATATATGTAGAATGTTATTCAAAATTATGTAGAATGTTATTTGTACAGTAACTCAAACTATTCTTGTAATTGCAAGGTAAATATAATCTCTAGAAATTGAAGGTTCATAAAATTAACCGCATCTTTCTACCTAAGGAGTAATTACTAGATTTAGTTTTATTTCCAATCATTCATTTTTCTATATATTCATATATCCACTGATTTTTTCCCAATCAGATTCTTATTGCTATCAAAACGAACACAAATATTGTTAAATTCGTCACACGATTCCTTTCTACACTTTCTAAACCATCGCTAAGCTATAAAATGTTAAACTGAATTATTTCGCGTTCTAAACGAAGAACACGAAATAAATGACTTATTTTTTATAATCACCAATATAATGGGCTAATTACGTAACTTCCATAGCAATGGAAATGCATAAAGTTTATTAATATCCAAACCAAAGTCATAAAAACAAATGACATTGTATTAAAAGTATTACACAAAAAAGTAGGTACTGCACTAAGCCTTTGTTAAGGGGCTTACCTATAAGTAATAACAGTATTTTTTACGATATCTGATTTCCAAAATTAACAATCCTTACTGATCAACAGAATCCACTTGCTGTGTCGAGACTTTAGAGTAGATCGCGTTATTCGTGATTGATTCGGTCACATTCGAATGAACGTATCATTTAACGATTCAATCATTTGACCGATCCGATCTCGGTACTTGTCGATGTTAGGTAATTGATTATCTATACCATTTAATGTGATAGAAAGTGAAATTTAAAATAAAATCACATATACACTATTTTTCCAAACGAGAAATAGAATTACAAATAAGGCAGAATTATAATAAAAACTTAAAAAAATATCGAAACCGTAAAAGATCGGATTACTCGTGGAATCGTTCGATCTTTCATTTCAATCAAAAGTACATGATTGCATCTGTACATATACAATCAAAAAAAGATTCGGTCAAATAATCAAATCTATCAGTGATTGTCAATCAAATGATTGATTGGATCATTTGGCTGAATCAATACTTGAACGATCGAATCTTTAAAAAGAACGATTGACACAGGTCTACTTTAAAGCTCCCAGTTACAGCTCTGTCAATGAGCGTTAAATATCAAATTGTATTCCATTTCCATTGTAAGGGTAAATTAGATAATGCCCAAAAGTTTGTAGAAAGAAATATATTTAGGTATAAATATACATTACATTTTTAACTTATCTAACGCCTCGGCCACACTTACTAAGAAGTCTGTGAGCATTGCATAAAAACTCACACTTTCACAAATGCGAGATTCTAATGCATAAAAAGGAATGTAAATATATTAAGTACATAAATAATAGTCAATATGGAGTATTAATTTAGCTATTTTTAGACCCTTATTTAGTTAGCGTGATGCCTAAGCTTAAAAAGCGACCGCATGGACTACAAGGTCTACATTATTTGGAACCAAGATCAATTGACTATCAGCTCTTAAAATGTGCTTCATTTGATTATTTGCAATTAATATTAAGGCAATTTCCACTTAGAAGATAATTCATTTTTTATTCATAGTTGTTTCATACTGAATTGCAATGGGTTTTGAAAAAAATGGCTCCCCAATGTATTCTATTTGCAATAAAAGATTCCCATTACGATTGCAATGACAATTAAAATCATTACTATGGATTTTATTAGTCAGAATGGTAAATCATTGCATCAAAACTGCTTAGAGACCGTTCAAGTATTATATAAGCAGAGTTTTAGTCATTTTTAACTCCACCCTCCCTCTTGTCAGCGAAAGTAAGCAAAGCTCCCCCCTCCTATGCTTACGTAAGCATTGGTATAATTTTACAAAATTTGTTCAAGTTCTTTTATTGTTATTTTTGAGCAAGTATCTATCATAGTTAATATGAATAGTAAACAAATAAATATTGCTGCATTCAGACCCCCCTTATCAATGTCATCAAAAATAAGCGAAGCGAAGCCCCCTTTAGTGCTTAAGTAAACTTGAATGATCCCTTAAGACTAAAAATAAATCAGATCATATATATAAAACGCTATTGACATATTTCTCAATATGTCAAATATGAAAATTGCTATCTTAGCCATGTCGTAGGCACCGTGCTAAGTAAAAAAGGTATAAGTTATATATTACATAATAGTACAGGATATTATTTATTGAGCGAGTATCCTTTTTTCATCATTGTAGATAACATAGAACTATTCATTTATTACGTAAGAGGTTACAAGAGAGAAATAGGGGTAGTTAACGTCAACTTATGGTGATAATTCTTCACATATAGGAAACTCAGTTAAAATATTAAAACAGATGGCGTTACTAGATACAAAAAAGATTCAATTAAAAAAACATAGTTCTATCATAAACCTATAGGTTTAAGTAATTCAACAGCCACAGACGCAATTATTTCTTTGCAACCGGAATAGGACAATGTTACTAAAATAATGTTTAAATATTTAATATTTATTGTACATTCAGCACCACAAATATTTGATTAAAATTCACTCTCAATAGGTGTATAGTTCAGAAGTGACTGACATATGTATACCTTTCTAAACATAATATTCCAATGTTTCTAACTGTAACTACAACAGGCTAGACTACTGTTCTTAAAATTGGTACTTTTTACACATTTTATTAAAACAGTTGAAAATTTTGAATATAGTTGTGAAAAATTACTTGAAATTTATTGATAAATATGAAGTTATTGGTTTTAAACTTTAAAAATTAGAATGGGGATATGCTAGAGGGAGATGGCCTCACAAACTCGTGATAACATCCCCGCCGCTAGAAATGACTGAGATGGAACTTATGGCCACTATTTAAGTATAAAAGCGAATAAGTTTTATATTACTAATGATCCTCCCCGGCTTCGCGCGGGTGGGATATTACTTGCAGCACAACCAATTTTTTTTTATTGAGATTTTTATATAAAAATGCCATCCTTTCCGATTTTTCCCATGGATTTTCTAAAAATTTACTTTCATACAAACCTCGTCCTGAGAATTATGAACACAACAACAAAGAAAGCCAAATCAGTCGAGCCGTTGGCAAGGGATACTCCTTCATATATGGCAATTAATTAGATAGCACATCGAATATTTTTTACAGTTTCGTTCATGATTGCTAACCTATCTTTTTATTAGGCTGTTAAGGAACAATCAACTAGTCTGTGCTGAACCTCGAAAACAATTTTTAAATAGGTGTTATAATCGTGTCTAATAAGTGTAAGTTTGCAGGAATAGTTTGGTACACATGAAACATTACCTTTATAAAATTTGGACAGGGGTGATCTGAGAGTAAAAAAACATCTTACGTAATAAATTAACAATCCAAAATAAAATTTAGAATTTTTTCCTTTTTATCAATTTAAACTACCTTAATCAAAGTGAATTATATAAAAACACCATAGAGACACAAAATGGCATTAATTTAGGAGAAACAGTGTTAAAAATAGGTCTATCCACACTTCTCCAAAACACAGGTCTATCCACACTTCTCCAAAACACATCTTAATGATCTCAATGTGAGCAAAAATTGTTTTATTTTCTTCTATATACAACCTTGTAATCTATGTACATACATACATATGAGTCTATGTCCTAATAAACTTTATCTATGTGCAATAGGAATTTTGTAGAAAATTCTTAACTATGTTTGAACAACATAATGTCTACAGGCGACATTGAAACTTCATAAAGTAACTCCACTAATTACGAAAATAAAGGCTACAATTAATCTCAGTATTTTTTGTGTACCTTATTTACAAACTGATACAATTATTTAATTAATAAATCAAATCGATGAATAAAATTTATATTAACATAATATTCGGTTTAATTCATTTATTTCACACTTTAATGATTTATCGATTTTTAAATTGATGATTCTTTTGAAGTTATTTATCGATTTCTCAGTTTCTATCATGTAAAGGTATCCCAAGTGTGAATAGACCCTTTGTTGGAAAAAAGTAGTCCCTAATACCTAATTTAACTTTGTGTCGATCTCACCAATTAGGTTTTTTGTGTGTAATGGTCCACTGTTGGTAGGTGTTGTTAGGGTCACAAGGAGCCAACCCTAGAGTCCGCGCATGTGGCTGCAGGGTCAGGCAATACCCGTGAAGACGGTGGATGAGATGGTTATGTTCATCATCATATCTGTAAGAAACCATTGAAAACTAGTTGTAACTAGCGGTTTTATCCGCGTTAATTATTTATTTATTTAATATTTATACGTTATAAAAAGCAGCCTCTCTCTCTCTCCCTCTCTCTGAGAAGTCCTCTACCGGTCAATGAAAGTCCCGTCCCGTTCAGCCGTTTCGGCGATAAGCCCGGACAATCAAACAGACAGTCAGACAGATAGAAAAATCTCAATAAAGCGTGTTTAGGTTTTAGTTACGTGCATACAACCCTTAAAAGCTTAAGGAAAAGCTTTCATTCTGAACTTTTATTTATATGTATAGATGTATAGTTAGATGTAGCGCTAATTTGGTACTGAAACGAACAATATTCAATTAGTTACGAATTTTGAAACATTTTTACATACCATGTAAAGTATGAATCTTTAGATAATATATATGTCGGTGGAAATAATAAAAGCCACTCATTTGACTATTCTATGGCAAAGCGCGACTTCCGGTTTGGAAGGGATAACGCGCTAACGGAACGTCGAGGCCGGGACTGGAAGTCTGTTACAGTCTTGAATTTTTTCTAGAATTTGTATTTTAAGTTTGCCTATTTTAAAATGTTGAAAATATGGACTGGGTTTCTTATCGGTCCTTTTCAGTGTGCAGGTTTTTTCGACTTGTAGTTATATTTGACGTTAAAAACACCTTGCAGTTGTGTTTACTTGAATAAATTGATTTTACTTTCGACTTTAAAGAACTTCCTAAAACTTATTAATTAAATATTTTGTAATAGTTCTTTATGTTTACAGTTTTAAGGAAAAAACCTGTAGCAAAAAAAACGAAAGTGAAACTCGATCGTTAGTCCTCAAAAGAAGAAACTGGTCAGGAATCTATCAAAGTGGCAGGGAGAAGAAGTAAGGTTTCTAGAGCAAAGGAGCATACTCCACCGGGCGTAGCATTACATATGCTTGGATGTACACCGCCACGAATTTATGAAATAAATATTTTAATTCATACTTATTTTTATTGAAAAGACATCACAAACTGGTGTCACAGGTTTTGTTTAGGTGGTGCTTAAACAAAACCAGTGTTTAGATTGTTTTCACCAACTTCTGGTACCGCATGTCGCGCTAATTATAATCGATATCGATAAATTTGAATGTAAGGTGGTACGTCTCTATTTTGTTCTTTATGTTGGTGTAGCTGATTGTTTTACAGTAGTCAGATTGTCTATTTTGGGTATCTTTATTTGACATTTGGAGTCTATTTAGCTCTATGAAAGTCCCGACTCTTATTACGTAGTAATATTACATTCTGTTTGGTCTGTTACACTACGGCGGCCGGTACAAAAGCATTTCTCCGACGGATCGTTTGCCATTATTAAATTTCCAATTACCTAGGTAATAATTATTACATAGATTTTTCTGTCGTTTGCACATTAACTTTGTCTTAACGTTGTATTTTATGGAATAGTTCGCCTCTTGTATGATTAGGTCCCTATTTTTCATGGCTGAGTTGCAAAAACACGAATTGCCCCGTGTCTTTTCCGACATATACATATATTTAGATATAAGATTCAGTAATTGGTTGTAATATATATCTATAAGTAATGATTACATTTCCTGCATTACAATTTTATCGATACATTATGTACAAATATATTTAAAGCAGTTTTCAAAATTTTCCACTCTGCCAAGAGAAGAATGCGTTCCGTATGAGATCTTGGAGTCTCTCCACAAACGCTGAAGTGTATTTATGGGTAAAATTATTTTGATATAGCCCAGTCTCAACCCTGAGGAATTGGGTATATTTTGAAGATTACTCCAGATAATTAATACAGCAATTGCTTGAACCAAAACTAAGTACTAAGCCTGTACTATAAGTATCAGACAACGAGCAGGGCAGCTCCCAGTAACGTCCAGACTACAAGTCGATTTAGAAAAGTGCACATATTAAAATCGAACCTGGGGCTTCGGCTTGGAAGGCAGATGCTCTGTCACCGTGCCAACGGATCAGTCCCCGTGATTAATCTCATGATACCCATTCCCAAAAATAAAAGATGGAAGCACTCAATTTTACTGCGTAACTACGCTTTCATTTACGGATTTAAGATATTAAATAATGTGGCTCGCATATACACAATTGAAATAAAATAATATGTAAGTTAGACTCAAATATGCTTATAATATGTTATCATGGAGGTGGTGACAGAAGCCAAGGAAGGTCAAGGCGGACTTATGAAAATCAAATAGCCAGTGTTAGCTGATGGATATATAAAAGCACTTGCCTATCTGGGCGAAAGTGTGTGAGGAGAACGATTAGATTTGCAGAGGTGAAAGAACTATCCAAGGACAGCGATGCTTAAGAGAACTTTGATATTTTGACGCTCTAATTCTCGGAAACCTTAAGATTTTTTAATATTCTACTGGCAGTTTATAATAGATCCATTCCTGACTATTTGGCGGGAACGGGAGAAGTGAGGTTGTCATTTTATTTAGATATTCTGTTTTTTACATTTTTAGGAGTTTTAAAGTACAAAAGTGATAGTATATTGTGTTTAAAGTTCTGTGTTAGTGAAAAGAATGGAGGAGATCTAAATAAACATGTGTAGCTGAAGTTTTCACGCTCTTCCAAGAAGTCCTTTTTAACTCCAGTAAAGCATGCTATCAATTTACTGCAGGAGTGTTAGAGACAGTCAGTGTTTCTCCAGAAGTTACGTCATTAGGCTGATGGTCTTGTTACCAATGCCTTAAGAAATATAAATAATAAAGATCCATTTTTTTTTTTAATATAGCTGTTACATCTTTTCATATTTATTTTATAATATCTTACAATAATCAATTACCCACTCCACGTCTAAATCGCGTAAACGAACGTAATATAATATCCTCAGATGCCTAAATAATTTTACTTGTTCGAATCTAGAGTTATCATTCCTCAATGTAACTATAAGAAATTAAATTAATAAACATGAAAAACTCATCCGTATGCATTGTCTTTTATAATGTACTAGATGTATAACTAAACGAGATGCTCTCCGCATCTCACACCCAACGCAACTCTACGTATTCCGGCAATTCCGTTAGGGATGAGGTGGGAGTCCGCCATCTTTTCTACATATTCTCTGCCTCAACGATATTGTTAAGTCACAATATATAACGTTACCTCCAGGGTCCATCGACCGTCCCCAAACGGCACACGGCTTGCTTCACGGTGTCCGAGTCAGCCTCCACACATCTTTCTCCAACACCTAATTGCCCGGCCTCATTCAGGCGGAACAGCTGATTATTACCGTGCCCATGACATGTGGATATGCCTGAAATATATTTATTTTGTTAAGTGTTTCTGTAATAGTACCTGGACGAATGAGTATCGCTCGGCGTCTTTCGAGTTTACCAAGAAATTATACCTACCTAAATAAACTTTTTGTGGATCCATTCCCAAGAAATTAACTCCACATAAGTGTATTATACTACGCATATTAGGAATGTAAAATGTGAATGTAACGGTTATTGTGACTTTTTTATTGTCTAAGCTTTCAATACGCATAAACATTTTGGAATTATAGGGACCGAATTCAGTTTGGATAAAAATTATAAATAAAACTAATTTAATTTCCACTCCTACAATTACAAATAGCTAGGCCCTCTTCATCTTACATACATAATATATTCATTGGTGGGTTTGTTAGTTATCTTGTAACTTCTTAACAATTTGACCGAATGAGATCATATTCCCACAATTATGGTTTGTCCAGACGATGGATCACAGCTATACTATGATCCAGTGGCACTGTATTTGTAGTCCAGTTATTATATCCAAATCAAACATATCACATTACCTACGGAAAGGGCAGAATGTCTGCTGGGCCCACTAGTATTTACTATAGTAAACCATATATATTTATTTGTTTTACTCCTGCCGCTCCGTTCTCTCTGACTACTCCGTTAGGGATACAGCGTAAAGATATGTATGTATATATGTATGTATATATGTATGTATATATGTATGTATATTTATTTATAACTATTTGCTGCCCGCGACTTCAACCGAGTTCGACCTTCTGCCGTCACGCCGGCCGGGTTCGCTAGAAACCCGGGTCGCTCCCCAATAGGATGCCTGTTAATATGCACGCAGGTGTGGAAACCCTGGCGACGCCCTAAGCCGAGGTCCGCCCTCCATACGGGGTATCCTTCAGCTGGAGGAACTCTCAGGCAGTCGACTATCGGGCAGGGAGTCTTCTGAGCTCCTCTCATCGCGACTAGTGACGTTGTAAAAGCCACTTGGGTTAACAGCAAACAGGGTCTTTTAGTCAGTTAAGTTTACACTATTCAGTCGGTATAGTCCAGCTAAGCGTCCGTGAGGATTTTTCCCTTCTCAAAAAAAAAAACTTCTTCCACATGTAATTAAAAAAGTAAGCTGGGAAAGGCCAGGGCGTAATATATCTATATTCTAAATTTCATCAAAATCGGTCCAATGGTTCAACAGACGAGGCACTTTCGCATTTATAATATTATATTCATTTAAATATGGAAGTATAGATATGGATTGCGAGGTTATATATAATTAATAATGGGACTAGGATGATAGGCCCGGTAATTTATAGATTTGTAACATGTCTCCAAACCACGAAACCTTAAAAACATATTCTATTGTAGTAAATTCTTACCAATATAAGCAGGAGCAGCTTTTCCCATAGTGTCTAAACAAACACCAGACGCCTTGTTCTTCACCATACCCCAATGAACATTTTTGGGCAATTTCGGGAACTTATCGTAAACGTCATAAGCGACATTCTGCATGAACCAGCCGAAACTCTTGCATTTCAATCTATCTTTCAGCGCTAATTGTTCACTGATATCACCCATATTTAAGAACCTAGCCATCGGTTCACGCGTGTAGAAATATTCTTTATGTTCCTCGTCAAACCACGTTTCTATAACGCGTTTGTAGTTTATAGTGATCAGTGAGCCTTTGCGATTTTTAGCCAAATTGCCGAAAGAATATGGCATGAAAGCTCTATAAACGTGTCCGACACGGGAGCAGGGTACCCACTCAATACTGCCCCCGCACTGCCATATTTTGAAACTCAGTTCGAAGTTCTCTCCACCCCATACTAAAAGACCGGGGTCGTACGCTCCAATTTCGAGAAAATATCGCCTGTTTATAGCGAATAATCCTCCAGCATGTGTAGGACTTTTATACGGTTCCGATTTGTGTTTATGGAGATTCGCCTCTCTGTCAGGTACTTCGTTCTCTTTATACAACATTCCCCATTCAAATATGCCTCTATAATTCATACCTTGTTGGTATACAGGTCTGTATTCAAAAGTTTTATGGTCAATACCATCTATGACTGGTACAGTCATGATTCTATAATCGCGGTATATAGGCGCTAGGAGAGGAGGTAACCAGTTAACGTTAACTTCACAGTGAGCGTCGAGGAAGACAATGACGTCCCCAGTAGCCTCCTGGGCTCCTCTAGACCTTGTTCGAATAAGGCCTTCCCGCTCAGTATTCCTAATAAGACGCACTTTACCTCGCCATCGTTTAATATAGTTGTCAAGATTCTGTTTTAGGTTTTCTTTATCAGAGAAATCATCGACCTGAGAACGTTTAATCCGTTTAGTGTAACAATTCATAAAGCTACTGAAAGTAATGTTTAATTTGAAAAATCTAAACACTTTGGAGTTATCTGTGTTATTTTTATCTCTTTAATTTGATATCGGAATTTTATTTTCTTGGGAATATAAAAAACAAATATCATTGAAAAAAATTGTTTCAAATTGTAATAACCTACGTACTAATAACTTACCAAAACAACTTCATGGAGAAAATTTGGCGGTGATCGATCTATAACTGAATGCACAGTCCTCATGAGTACAGAGAAGCCTTCATTATGGAACACTATAATTACCGATGTACTTGGTAGATCTTGTGGATAGTGCCAATATTTGCATTCGTCTAGTCGTGTATCAGGAACGGATCTGGTGAAAGAAAAAAAATAGATATTTTGAAGGGTTGTATTCTTTATTTAATCTTACTAATATTATAAATGCGAAAGTTTATGAGGATGTATGTATGTATGGATGTTTGTTATTCTTTCACGCAAAAGCTACTGTACGGATTTTGATGAAACTTTACAATAATATTGCTTTTACATCAGAGTAACTACACATAGGCTATAATTTATAAAGATATTGTATTTGAATTTCGCGCGAAGTCGCGGGCAAAAGCTAGTTTATTATATTTTTAGTTATACTAAAAGAGGGATAGTCCGAGAAGACAAACTGCCAAGCATATCGGTCTGTACATACTTCTTTCGCCTCCTCGAATCTCGTTCTTCTCCTCACACATTATTGCCTAATTATGCGAGTACTTTTAACATTTCCCTTAGTTAACACTCCAGCAATGTATGCCTAGGTCTTCATTGGCTTCTGCTACCAGTCACATTGACTGTAGATTTTCTTCTGCAATCGTTAATCACCCATTCTTTCTATGTGCCCTAACCATCTAAACATTCCTTTCTTCATTTTTACAATAACACTTAGTCCAATTGCGACCTTCTCACATTGCGTATCTCTTCGTTGCTTAATCTGTCAGCGAGAGTGACGCTTCACATATATTTCTAACATATCGCATTTCTACTGTATTTATCTTACTTTCAGTCAATTTCGGGCTTCTCCAGAACTCACTGCCCTACAATAACGTCGGCATCAACATCGCATTCTTAATTGCGATTTTGGTGGTGTTAGATATATGATGTATGAAACTTGTAATACAAGACAAAACCTCCATACCGATAAATATAAAAATGACAAGAATAACAAAAAATACCACCCTCAAAGAACAAATCCAGACAATAATCTAGGAAACAATTCCTTTCGAGAATAAATACAGACACTTTAAGGTGCTGTACCAGAACATGCAAAGTCTTTATAACAAGCAACATATATTAGAAGCATTTATAGATGAAAACTCTACATTCGATGCTATATGCATTTCAGAAACATGGCTAACGGAAGAAAAACTAAATTTAATACAGTTTACTGGATATAAAATGATTACATCTTTTTGTAGAAAAAATAGAGTCGGGGGAGGAGTATGTATTCTCCTTAAAGAAGATATTGAGAGCCGCGAAATTAAGAAAATGTCTACAGAGCATATATTGGAAGTTTGCGCTGCACATCTGGTCAAAGAAAATATTTTGTTAATAATAATGTATTGGAATGCAAGAGAGGAGAATATTTTTTACAAAAATTTAAATTCAATAATAAAATTTATTAACAAAAAGTACTCAAATTCAAATATGTTAATAGGTGGTGATTTTAATACAGACATGCTCAAAAACAATAACAAAAAAATTTAATTACTAGAATTAATGTCACAATATAAACTAACTCAGCACATAAATAAACCCACACATTTTACATCTACATCAGCAACATGTATGGATTTAATATTTTCAAACTTTAATGAAAAAAATATTATAACATCTGTGGAAGACTTTGGATTTACTAACCATCTATCAACAATTTTACAAAGTAATCTAATCCGATCCACTCAGAGAATTGCATGGTCAACTTCAAGAAGACTTTATACTAAAGAAAACATATTGCATTTTAAATTAGAACTTATTCAAATAAAGTGGCACGAGACGATTTCGGATAAAAATTCCTTGAATGAAAATTATAAATTATTCCATGACATCTTAATAAATATTCTAAACAAATGTATACCAAAAAAAAATATTAAAATAAGAAATACAGTAAAAAAATACTGGTTAACTAAGGGTATAAAAATTGCTAGTAAAAATAAAAGATTATTAAAGTCCCTTACATTACAAACAAAAAATAAAACACTCACAGATTATTATAAAACATATGTAAAACTACTAAAAAATATAGTAATAAAGTCAAAAAAATTAAACTATATTAAGAAAATTAAAACGTCCAAAAATAAAATAAAAACTATGTGGAACATAATTAACGAACGAACTAATAAAAAATCCATAAAAGAAAAGAGTAATATAAAACTAAAAATAAATGACACCTTATACACACAACCCACAGAAATAGCCAATATATTTAACAACTTTTTTGCTTCAATCGGGGAAAGCTGCTCCTCTACAAATAAAAACTCTTCACGCGGACGCCCTGTATTAAGCCCTATAGAAAATACCTTATTTCTATACCCGGTACAACAATCAGAAATACAAAAAATTTTAAAAAGCCTTAAAAATAAGCTTAGCCACGGTGTGGATGAATTACCACCTTGTCTTTTTAAAGAATGTGCGGACGAACTAACTCTACCACTATGTTTGTTAATTAACCAATCTTTTAATAACGGAACATTCCCGGACTTACTAAAAATATCTCTTATAAAACCTATCCATAAGAAAAATAGTAAAATAGATCCGAGTAACTACCGACCAATAGCTCTCTTACCTACAGCTTCAAAAATATTTGAAAAAATAATGTGCAATCGGGTATACAATTTCTGTGAAAAATATAAGATCTTTAATGACTCACAAAACGGTTTTCGCACAGGGAGATCTACCACCTTGGCAGTATTTAAATACATACAAGAAGCAATAAATATAATAAACAATAAAAAATATGCAGTAGGCATACTCTTGGACATGACAAAGGCATATGACAAGGTTCAGCATAATATATTATTAAATAAACTATACAACATAGGAATCCGCGGAGTAACTTATAATTGGTTTAAATCTTACTTATCAAATAGACAACAACTAGTAGAAGTTGAATATTTTAGTCCAGAGACTGGGGAAATACAAAAAACTAGATCCGAATTTAAAACATTAAAAGCGTCAATTCCTCAAGGCAGTGTAGTGAGTTGTCTTCTGTTTATAATTTATATAAATGATTTGCCTAAAATAATGAGTGAACCTTGTGTTTTGTTCGCTGATGACATCTCGCTATTAACATCAAGTCATAATAATCTAGATCTGAGCTCAAAACTCAAATCTATACTTGACACTACTGTAAATTGGCTGCACAACCATAACTTAGAAATAAATTTCAATAAGACAAAATTAATGATTTACCATCCATACCAAAAAAGAACTATAGACATCAACTTCAAATATAATAACACTTTGATTCAACAAGTATCAGGATGTACTCTTCTCGGATTAGAAATAGATACCAATATAAATTGGAAAGATCACTGCCACAAGCTGAGACTAAGACTTTCAAAATTTTCATACGCGCTTCGAGAAATAAAAATCACAACTGATTTCAAAACCGCACTTGCCACCTACTATGCCTATGCTTATGCTTGGTTAAGCTACGGCGTTATTCTGTGGGGTGGTAGTGTCGATGCGATTCATGTATTCACAGCACAAAAGAAACTTTTGAGAATTTTGGTCAATTTAGCTTCAACAGACACATGTAAACCGCATTTTACACTTCATGGAGTGCTTACGCTACCATGCATCTATATTTTGGAAATATGTAAATTTATAAGAAAATATCCAGAAGAAATTTATACAAAACGTGAAAATATCCCTTCAAATTACTCATTGAGACCAACACGGAAAAAACAATTAATACAGCCTAAGTCAAATTTAAAAATGCATTCATCGGGACCTCTATCCACGTCAATAAAGATATATAACCATTTGCCAGAAACCTTAAAAAATTAAAGTAAAGATAGAATTTTCCTAAAATTACTAAAAGAACTACTAAACAAAAAATGCTACTATACCATAAATGAATACATAACTGATAGATTATAATATAATATTAAAACAACATTAAATATTAACATCAAATATATAATATATAAAAAAAAAAAAAAAAATTATTTATAAATTAATAAATAAATAGTAACAAATTTATAAATAAATAAATATAAATACAAGATAGTTAATAATATACATTTACAAATAAATAAATAAAAATAATAATACAGACATAATAAATATAATTAATTACATAATATATATATTGGCAGTCGGGTAAAAAAAAAAAAAAAAAAGGCTTCCTCTCTCTTGAATTGCAATACCTATTTCAAGGTCCATTCAATCATTGTAATATAATTATGGAATGCAATAAAGATATTATTATATATCCACGCTGTCCATTAATATCGCCAGAGCACGGTAAAAGGGTCTGTTGTCAGGATTTGGAATATTGGTATGATGGGGTAAGCAGTATGGGGAGTGTGTTTAAGAGGGATGGAATATGTGAGTTAGATGTGGAGAGACGGGTAGCAGCTGGCAATAAAGTGAACGGTGCTCTCTCCGCATTAGTAGATAGTGTGAAATCTAAGACTGCCAAAATGGCCATCCGCAATTCGATGTGGGTATGTCGCTGACAGATTAAGCAATGAAGAGATACGCGGGAAACATTATGGAATAAATATCATTTGATATAATTTTTTTACACTACCTAAAGAGGCAATCGACCATACAGCCTACCTAGTCGGTACCATAGTCTTTGAACGCTTGCAACACCAGGGGTATCTAGGATTTACATGTTGTCCACCTTGTACAAGTAAAAATATTTTTACACCTTTTTTGAAGAGAAGATGTAGTAGTCTTTAAGGAAAATTTCGAAAGGGAGCTCATTTCATTTCGAAGGAGAAAGCTCCTTTAAAATCGTAATAAGCACGACTATTTAAATTCCAAAAAGTGAGGATGAATTCCGTACCAACGGTGAGCGACCTGATGACAGAATTGAATATTAATTTTCATTTTAAAAAATCGTTGCCATAGGAATTCATCCGGCGTATTAAACCTCTTCTTTTGTATGTTTAATACAGTACAGTCAATACAGTCCCAATTAAAATTCAAAATAAGCGAGTACGAGCAAGCGAACAAACAAGCGCGTCCGTTGGTGTATTTCTGTCCATTTGAATATTGAAGGAAAAAACGCTTTGAAATCTTTGCCGAGCTCGGTTGCTCACCTCGCCCTGTAACGAAACGCAGGTAGCCAATAGTTGAGCATCCTTTTAGTACAGGTTTGACAGTTGCGATTACTATCGATATTCAATTAATTGGAATTGAATCAAATATTACGTTGTGTTCTGAGTGCAGTGATGGGATATTCCGATGCATTTACGTTGTGAAGTTGGCTAATACGGAAAACACTTTTGTAAGGGGATTCCGGGATCTACACATTGTATCCTGATCTGATAATGAAATCAAATGCTTACTAATCTGAAGTTTTGTTGGCCAACTAATATAAAGTGTATTTCTGTATAAAAAATCCCGATATTCTGGGATCGACATATTTAGTGTTCAAGCAATATAATCGGGTGTATGTAAATACCTATGCATCTGGTTAAATAGTTCAAAATATGACAAAAATGTAGTTTTTTATACACCATGAGCAGAACGCGCGTTTATTAACAAGATGAAAAAAATAGTTTTTTAAAAACTAGTTTTAGAACCTTTCTGTTCCGAATCACGGACTAGGTCTATCCTTTTGTTTCACCCGTAGTCAAGGTTACATTAAGAACATTACTTTCATAAATTCATCAAGATAATGAATTTATTTAAATTTTCGATTTATGGGATTGGCGCCGGGACATTTCATAGAAAGAGAGGGTAAGCATTTTTGTCAGCGTGTAAGGGAAACCGAAAATAACACGAAACACATGTCTTGGTGGTTTTTGGAGTTTGAGCGGAAAATAGCTAAACATTTTAAGATTCATCACGTGAAATGGATTTCCGCAAAAAAACACCTGAGTCTATATAAAATCAAACTATTGAATCCAAATGAAAATTAAACATTTATGGGGCGATCAATTTAATAGCAAGGTACACGATGTTGTCATGTTTGTACCGATAGCGTAGCATATATGTTACTAGCTGAAAAAATATTGAAGGAAACGTTTCCGAATATGAAACATTTTACTTATTCAGCTCATGCCCTGCACAGATTAGCAGAGACTATACGTAAAAGGTATGGTGACGTAGACACGCTAATAAATAATGTGAAAAACTTTTTTTTAATATTCCCAACAAAGTACTTATTTTGAAAGAGCTGTATCCAAATTTACCCTTACCTCCACAGCCAGTTATTACTAGATGGGGAGCATGGTTAGAGGCGGCATTTTACTATGTAAACATTTAGACAAAATATCAAATGTTGTAACTTTATTAGATAGCAATGAAGCTATATCTATTACAAATGCTAAGATATTAACTAAACCTAATTTGAAGAATGATTTAAGAGCACATATCTGAATATTTCGAATGTTGCATATTGCAAATGTAAAAATAGAAGCAACGTGACCTTTCTATAACGCAGTCATTCGAAATATTTGACGATGTAAGATCAATTGTAAATCAGAAATAAAACAATACATTTTATAAAAAAAATGAAGCGAGTCATAGACAGAAACCCTGATTATTGGGTCCTTACATATGAAATTAGCGTTTTGTCGTACTGACCACTTTGATCTGAAATATCTCCTCTTTGGTTAAGAATTCCAAATTCAAATTTATAAATTCATTTAGCTGGTACATTTGAGTTTTGAAAACAGTCATTCATTTGTTTTTTTTCCCATTATTTTTTTCTTTGGCGTCACTTATTACCACACAATGGAAAACGTGAAATATCGGTATATTTACGAGTACAAGTTCTACAGTGGTACCAGTGCTGCAGAAACAGCTCGAAGAATTAATGATGTGTACGGCGCTGGTGTCGCAGAAGAAAGCACGGTACGTTTTTGGTTTCAACGTTTTCGTTCTAGAAATTTCGACCTTCAGAACCAACCTCGTGGACGGCCGGAGACCAAAGTGGAAAATGAAGAACTAAAGGCTATTGTGGAAGCGGATCCATCACAAAGCACTTCAGGGATAGCTGCAGGCTTCGGGGTAAGTGACAAAACTGTATTAATCCACTTGAAGCAAATCGGGAAAGTAAAAAAACTTGAAGGATGGGTACCTCATGAATTGAGTGAATCGAACTTGCAAACACGCATCGACTGCTGTGTTACTTTGCTCAACCGACACAATAATGAAGGGATTTCAAATCGAATCATTACTTGTGATGAAAAGTGGATACTGTACGATAATCGGAAGCGCTCGTCGCAATGGCTGAGCCCTGGAGACCCAGCCAAATCCTGCCCTAAACGAAAATTCACTTAGAAAAAGTTACTTGAGAGTGTTTGGTGGACTAGCGCCGGTGTCGTTCACTACAACTTTCTAAAATCCGGCCAAACGATTACGGCAGATATCTATTGTCAGCAACTGCAAACAATGAAGGAAGAACTAGCTTCTAAACAACCGAGATTGGTCAATCACTCTAGGCCACTGCTGCTTCACGACAACGCAAGACCACACACTGCACAATAAACAACCACTAAGTTAGATGAGCTACAATTGGAATGTCTGCGACATCCACCGTACTCCCCGGACCTTGCTCCAACAGATTACCATTTTTTCCGGAATTTGGACAACTTCTTACAAGGAAAAAAATTCAACTCCGATGCGGCAGTGCAAACCGCCTTCAAAGAGTTTATTGATTCTCGCCCCCATGGTATTTTTAGTAAAGGGATCAATGAACTACCTATGAGATGGCAAAAGTGCATAGATAACAACGGTGCATACTTTGATTAATTAAATATATTTTACAAAAAAAAATTGACTTTATATTCCTCCCGTACAAAACGCCAATTTCATATGTAAGGACCCAATATAATGTTCTTAGAAAATAAGCGAAAACAATAGTGGTCTAGGTATTTATAAATTTGCACCACTTACTTTTGTAGACGTGGAAAGATCTTTTTCAACCTATGTGGATTTTAAATTTATAAATTACTACAATAAAGTCATGCAGTGGACTCTGAATTATTTATAAGCAGCATGAATCAGTGTGTAGAATCTGACGTAACAGCACCGTATTCTACACACACAGATATATCATCGTCAGATTTTACAGATCACATCATACAGACAGACAGACAGTGATTAAAGTTTTCTCCTAAATAATTTAGTTTTTTTTAAATTCCATTATCATTTATTTAGTAAGTAATGCTAAAATTATACTTGAAAGTCGTCTACTGTATCTTATTTTTTAACTACACGCCACTTTAAGAATGGTGATCTCCCTAAAAAGAACGAGCTAACGGGGAACGGGGAACTTTTTATACGCACATGAACCTCTTTTCTCTTACACCCTACACTACATGCACAAATATTTTATTTAGTTAAAAATTAACTTTGAGAAGAAATAAATCTCTATTATCCGACTAATTATGCTATCTCCCGGGGATCCCGGGATTATTTTTGCTAAATAAATTATTTTGAAAAGCCGCTTCCATATTTTTTTAGCAAAAATTAACTTTTAGGTAAATATGCATCGGAATATCCCATTACTAGTTGTGACACAGGTTGTGACCTCGATGTATTTTATTCGTACAGATTGACTACAAAGTATTTGCGATAGTATTCTATATTCGTTTAGTATAATACAATGACAATAAAATGTATGACAAATTAACACTTGTGTCTATAAAAATAATTCATTTAGTACATTGAAATTCGAGATGTTTAGTACAAAAATACCTTTTTCTTTGGTAAATCAAAAGGTAGCAACTGATTAAATAAACTATATAATTATGCCGTCATAAGACGGTCATAGAAATGGGATGATTATGATATGCGTGGCCATTTTGTGAAACACCTACATTTCATGAAACAACCGTTTCTGAGGTGCATTTGAGCATACAGATTCTGTAAGGTATCCAAAATATTGGGATGCAAAAATTGTACATTTGCATAAAATTCTTGTAACTTCTACTCATAACTTCATTACGATTCACTTTTTTAGTCTAATTAGATCTTTTTTCCACTGAAGCGGCTAGTGGCAGCCAATCTCAGCCACAAGCGGCTATTTTAGCAGCTATTTTCCATTAAGCGGGCATGCGGGTAGAAATCCCATGCATTCAAAAAAGTCATATACCATAACCACTGTCGCAGACAAGTCTCGGACGATGTCGCGACACGTGAGACGTGACTCAAGTATCGGCGCCCGACTCAATATCTACTCGTACATATAATTACTGCATAATTTCCACTGCCCAACTAACTAGTTGGGCAACCAGCCGCGCACGACCGAATGGCCAGTAATTTTTCATGACTGAATGGCCAGTAATTTTTCTTCAACAACATAAGCATTCTCTCAATTGAGTTGTACTACCTGTTATTAATGACTTCAGCTTTGATAACAACTCATCGAAATAATTTTGTATGCATCTTTTGTAGTATGTTAATAAAACTGATTATTATCATAAACTCTCTTTGGTTCTAAGAATTTCTTTATTTTATAGAATAAAATGGATTTTTCTCTTCATGAAATTTGAGAAGGTAAAAGAAGTATGTAAGGACTGTGATGCTTGGCATTCCATTCTCTCTGACCAGCCTGTTAGGGATACGGAATGAGGATATGTTTGTATCTCAAACCCAATCTTATTTAAGTATGCTCATTTATTACAAGACTTAAAATTTGATAGAAAACTTTTGTCCATTGTTTTTAAACTTTCACGATTTGTACACATCTTACAATTCTAAATAACACCTGGTCTATATCATGTTAATACTTTTAAGGCATGTTAATACTTAAGTATTAACACAATATATATATACACCCAGTTTTATTTAGAATTGTAAAGCTTGTTGTCTACTTATTAATATATATGATAAATATTGAATAGTTTGTAGATAAGAATGTCAGACAAGAATATCTTCTTATTTCATACTTTTCAGAGCCTGATTTACTTTCTAGGAAAGTATGTGCAGTTGCTGCTTTTATAACAAATAAATAACTCTTAATTCATAAACTTTATGTCCTCTAGAGGGCAAGGAAAAGTTACGTCACATAACCTGTAAACAGTGAACGAACAAGACGCTTCTAATGATGATAATAAATAGTTTAGAAGTTATGCGGGAACAGATGAACATACATAAGGGCTGGAATTGTAACCCTCCTTTTGGCTTTGCCATACTCAGGTAAAAAGCAATAAAAATATTGCACACATCCCTAATGTTATTTTGAATCTTTTTGAACGATTATCAATTTATTCTACTTAACACAAGTTACCTATTCATGGCAATGTCATCTGAAGCAGCAATGTTCATGCCATATTCACTCTCTGAATCTGCTATGTCATTAGCACGATCCTCGGGCATGTGATATGCTCTCCCACCCTCCCCTGGTCCATTCACCGATTTAATGACTTTGGGTTCGAAGTTGCCTAGTTCTGTAATGAAGTAACACAACATTGTCTCACAAATAACTCAGTTACTATAGAAAAATCTTAAGCACACTTTATTAAAATGTATAATATAGTGTTTTTACTTCAAAAATTCTAAATATACTATATATGTACACACACACACACGATGAAATTGTGGGAATAGATTTTTACCTTTACCAGAAGAAACATCTTCTTGAGTTTCTGGAAAAGCTTTCAGTAAAAAATATAAAACATTTTATGATTAAAACTTGCTAAAGTAACAATATTACAGTTATTCTAAATAATAATCATATGTTAAATGGTTAAATTCAAATAAAATTTGTATGACCTGCTGCGCAGGAAAATAAGCAGCCAGCATGTTTTGTTTCTTTCCCTCTCAGACCAGCATGCAAATGTATAATATGATACACCCAAGTTGGTAGTAAATAAAACTTACGAATTTTATAAGTAATATTAACATATTGTCATGTAATTTCTAAAACTTCCAATTTTTTATCAAATTGCTATATTATTTATTGGAATAAAGTATATAATATATTATGTATTATTATGTACATTGTATGCATTATATTTTTCATTTTTGGTTTTTTTTATTAAATATTACATTATGAATGTTCAAAAAATTATTCATTAACACTGTTTAGGTACACAAAATGTAAACTCAAAATATAATTTTGTAATGCATTGTAAAGAAACTTGTACCATGTAGGAACGATCTTCAATTAATAGCAGCAAGATGTTTCTTAAAATTTTTTTAGGTTTCATATTCAATCATAACTTAATGACAAGGTTTATTACAATAAATTAAGTATATTGAATTCAATGGACAAATAATATATACTCTACAGTTTTACTCTATTTTTATAAAAAAATCAATAGTTTTTTAACATAGCTATGCTAGTGTGGTACTGGCAATGGTAGCCTGTTTTCATTAGAAATTAGTCATTCTGTGTGCATAATTAGTTTCATTATTTTACTGCATTTTTCATGAAATACCAACACAGGGATATTTTATTTTATAATATGAGGTATCCCTCATAACATAAATTTATTCAATGTATTAACAAACAACTAAAAATTAAAAGCTGAAATGTTTATAATCCCCTTAATGTATATGTACACCATAATATAATAAACACTTCTGTTCATAGTCCTGAAGAATTATATAAATTTAAATTATATGATGAAATTAAAAAAGGTGAATTGTGTTAATAGTAATAAATATAAGGGAATACAACCACAACCAGTTGCATTTCTCAAAAAACCAGGATAGGACGAGGAGAAAGGTGAACCGATGAAAAAATAATCACCAAACCGAAAAGCGACACCTGTAGCAAGCAATGTTTTCATTCAGTACTGTAAAAATTGCACTGAGTTTATTACTTAGTAACTAGATTTATGAGTTTCAAATGGCAATATATTATGACGTAACAGCAACAATGTACAGAGAAACAAGTGCGTGCAGAGCAAATCACAAGTGCCGGCGCAATGTTACTAGGGCATATAACTGTAACTGGGGCTCTGATAGTACACTAACTACATTCAAAATACACAATACATTTTTTACCTGTCTTTAAGATAGGGTATACGTCTCCATGCGATTTATAATAAGCAGGTTGAGCATCGGACAGTATATCAATAATTTCCTTTTCTACATTCTCAATAGACCACTTGTGAAGTGCATATAAGAGAACGATAAGGATCGCACATAAAGCAGCGATACGGATCAAACGACCGCGTCTTACGTTAGTTATTCTCATTTTCTATCAGCATTAAGCGATATGCATAACAAATTTATATATTTTTTGTATTTAAAATGAAATAAATGAGAATGGAATAACGTAAACTATACAACAGAATCTATCACAAACTTGACGTTTTCATGACAACAGACAACGTCAACAAGTAGCGTTCCTTTTTAGAAACCTAAGTTATAGTTCCTCTAACAACGACTCTTTAACGATTAATCGATAACTTACACAGTATCGGACACATCGCTTGGACAAACCGATAATTCGGTGAAACTACCAATTCGATGGTCATATTGTTCACTAATGTACATACATATCTTCACGCTGTATCCCTAACTGGATAAATAAAGGACGGATGTAGCGAGAACTCACTAATGTGAGTACATAACGTGTTAATGCATATATTTTTAAACCAATAAAATTAACTGCAAATAAAAAAAATTTTGCTTTGTCTCTTTCGTCCTTCGGAAGTCTCGTTTCTCAAAAACATTCTTTTAATTGAAAATATAAAAAAAATTACAACCGAATTGCAAAAAAAGACGTGGTAGCATTTAATTTTAGACTTTAATTGTCATTGTAAATATCACGAATAAAATTTCAATCCAGGTATTTCTTCATATTTGATGAATTGGGGAAATGTCGAATTGTTTGTGTGGGTAAGCGTACATACACAACTCATCGTTACATTTGAGTGCTCCCATTTACTTGTGGTAGTAATCCTCTTCTCCCGCAAAAAATTCCAGAAGGTTTAGTATGAGAAATAGCGCGTCTGTCGCCTCCCTTTGTAGGTACACAATGGAATCATACGGTAGTAAACTAATTAATCTGTGCTACTGCCATGAAACCAACGAACTAGGCATGTTGATTTAACATCAATTTATCAAATAATCGATTTTTTTAAAGAAATAATCGATTTTGAAATTTATCTGAAATAATAAATCAATTCAAGTAATCGATTAGTGAACCTTTTGAATCGGACTGATTCGCATTGTAATAATGAAAAAGTAGTAAAAATAATTTTGAACTTTTGAATAGATCAATCGAGGACCGCCCTTCAATTCTTCATTTAATCTCAAATCGATTCCAGTGCGTTCGATTCAAATCAAATTAAAAATTTATTTTTTGTAATGAATAGATATGCATACAACGAAACAAATACGGACCAAGAAACATAATGGATGGAGCCACAACAAGTTGCCGCTCGTGTCACCGTGACGAACGAATGTTCGTGTCTCTATTTCTATCTCATTGAGTGTAACCACGAGTGAAACAGCTGTAAGGATGGTAACCTCGCACTGTCAGTATAATTCGTCTCAGCTCATGAGTCGGTCATGAAATAATTATTAGCAAAATACTCGTAAAGTAAATCTTAATTGTTGCGGCTACTAGTATTCACAAAAATAAAAATACGTCATATACAGCTGTCCATTGTTGTACCGTAAGCCTTTCCTAGTCACGCACATAGAAGTCTAGAAACTCGGTCCACAAAAACAGGACACCGTAAGGACACGCCATTGAGTATCTACAACAGAAGGCGCAATTCACAGGCATTTCCCACTGTTAAGGTATGAGTTAGTAAAACGAAGTAAAAAAATAGCCACCGCACAATAAAAACTAGTTTTGAATCCATTTGTTGCCATTCCCATTTTCTGTAAACGAATTGTCAGCGTTAAGTGCTCCGTAAAATATGACGTTATATACCATCAGGAGGTGCAACGAAAAATCCGCCACACCCAATCCAGCCAAGGACGGAATTATATTCCATAAGTAAAAGTACCTAATATATTTTTTCCGATAATATACGATACGTTATGATTCAGCGGATCTGCCTCATAGAATCCTACTCGAAAGACTGGCTCAATTTATTTGTCACCAAAAATTCAAAGAAATTTTAAAATGTGTTACGTCGGCATTTTAATGAAATTACACGACGAATATAATGTATTCTTATATGCATAAATGTTAGGAATAAAACATATTATTGTTTCTGTTGTCTCATGACGCCGGGAGATGGCGTTGATTGTCGCGTTCAGTGCTGGTTTAGTCTATGTTTTTTTTGGCATGTGGGTAATTTCGTCTGTGTAAATTGAATTTGGTAATTAAAAGTCTAAAATATACATTAGCCGCTTTTTGACAAAAAGGGGAGAGAAAGTGTTTGAAAATTGGTTGTAAATTCCTGTAAACTGATTTGTAGCTAAAATAAGTTCGCTGTCGTGTTCGCCGACTGAAATTAGCAGTTGATTGTATTGTATTATCTTGTTACTTTATAATTCAAAAGTGGTAGACCAAAAGGTTAGGTAAGTGAGAAGTGAATATAACTTTTGTTTTGTGGCTTTACGGTGCTAGAAGCCATCTCCAACTTTCCACCAACCTGAATTCTAACCACGAAGTAAAAACGAAGAGGAGGCGCCGTAACGAATTTTCCTCATACGAACCAGTGTAACAACATGCGGGTTGAGGGGGACGCGGAATTAATGGAGGGGGATATTGCGAATTTGCCGCCATCTAGCGAGTTGTAGCAGTGTCTTTGTGTTATGATTTTTCAAGTAGTTTTATTATTGACCACCAGATGAGTAAAATACATTCTCGATACAGAGACGTACTTAGTGATTAATCGGTAACTCGAAATTTCAAAAATTTTCACATTATGTTATGAAATACTTATTTTTGTATTTAAGAGTAAATTGATATAAATGCATAATGTATATTATGATGAAACCGCAAAGCGGATGAGATGTAGCTTTAGATTCGTAAATTTTTTTAACGTAATACAACGTATCGTTCAATACAGTGTGAAGATATGTATGTATGTATCGTGCGTGTTGGGGATCGTATAACGGTCTAGAATAGTAATTTTTAAATTAACGTTTGTCGATTTGTTTGTATGCGCATCATGCAACTGTTACTGTCTCTTTATTTAAATAGAATGATAATAGAGATCGCGCCACGAAAGATGAGTCTTGACCAGCGATTGTAGTGGGGAATCCGCCTAGATACGCTCTTACGAAATTGTAATGTGTTTTTAGGGATTTTTTTAGTGTCCATTCTCTTTATTTATTGTAAATCCAAATAAATAAATTACATATTAGTGTCGAACTTTTATTTTCTTCTTACACGATTTAACTAGCACGAAGTGGCATGGCAGGGGGATGGTATGAAAGCGACTGGCGAGCCACGCGTTCGAATTGCTTTATACATACATACATATCTTCACGCTGTATCGCTAAAGGGGTGGTCAGAGAGGGCAGAGCGCCAAGCGTCGCGGTCCTTACATACTTCTTACGCTTTCTCAAATTGCTTTTTATTCCACTAAAATGCAATTCAGAACTTTTAGCATCGCCAGGTCACTACGTATTTATTATTGGTAAGATAATATATCGCATCTTTAGAATGAAAGCGACTTAATTTAAAATTTCAGAATTTCGGATTAAAACAATAAACTTAAAAATACCTGCTACTTAATTTAATAGATAACAGTACAAACTTGCCTGTCCCATTAGCAACATATCGCGAGAATATTTAAACATGTATTTGTGAAAAATCCATTTTATTATTCTATGTGAATTCAATGTCGGAACTTGCCAAAACAAAATCTCAAAATTTCGAATTAGACTAATTTCATTCTATGGTCTATGTAAGCAGTTCCCATTACTATAAAACTGCTACGCCAGTATATGCGTAATTTAGTTTCGGTCAGTTATTTATTACGTTATAACTTTGTTATAAAATACAAAATATGAGTGCATTATCAAGTAATAGTTATTATTAAATGAATTAGTTTATGAAAAACATATAAAAATTATCCTTTATACAACAACAACATATTATCCTCACGCTGTATCCCTAACAGGGTAGTCAAGGTTATATACTTTTTTCGCATCCTCAAATCTCATCACTCATTATCACTCCTCACACATTTTCGCCTGGGTATGCGAGTGTTTTTCACATTTCCGTCAGCTAACAGCTCTGGTTATTAAATATTCGTAAGTCAGCCTTGGTCTTCCTTGGCTTTAATTATCCTTTATAAAAGAGTATATTAGTATTAATACGTCTAGAGTGCGGTCCTTTTAATGTTTTGTAAAGTAACTTCTATTCTATTCCCCAAAAGAAATTATCCGTAACAAAAAAAAATGTTAGTATTATTGTAATACGTCTACCTCCTGCTTGTGGTCCTGCTGATAATGTCAGTTTTAGCAAGAATTTTTATTCACCAACAGAGGTCACTTCACTCGGTGTAAATGAATCGATGTAGCTTTTTTACAAACAATTTCATGAATTAAATTAACAATTGAGCAATGTTAGGAGTAAACAGGTAGGTTTTTAATTTGCTTAGCGATATCTGAGTGCAAAATGTGATTTTAAAGGGTGATTAAGTTGACATCTGTCGAAGAATAATAAAACCTACACGAACAAGAAAACTTTCTAGAACTGTCGATGTAATATTGTATAAATTGATACTTATACATGAAATGTGATATTTTTAGAGTATGACAGCATCCATCTGAATGCGACTTGCAACCAACTACACGGCACTTCATTTTTCTATTGTACAATCACTGTCAGGATCGAACTGGCATACGTATAGTCGATACATCCCTACGCTTTAAAGCTGAGCCTATATTTTTTTACACACAGGCTCAGCCATTACAACGTTTTCTCCTTCCTTCATGATTCTAACGGACATTAAAGGTATTTAGCCTCTCTTATTTGTATAATATTGTTTATCAGCGCCGCGTATCGCGGTCGATGTTGGCGCAGTTCCTGGGACGTTATTTACCCTGCCGAAATTACAAAAGGTTCAGCACGCGCAGTGGACGTGTCTGGAGCTATACCGCACATAAATATTATCTGCGTTATTGAGGTCATCGGCTGTATGGGCATAGATCCCTTTGCCTTCCCCGTCAAGGAAGAAATATGTAAAAAAAAACCAGTGTTCGTTAGTCGTTTTAAATTGGAATACTTTTGTTTTGAATTTCTTTGCTAATTGAAAATTACATTCTCTTAATTTTATGTCTATTAAATTAATAAATAATATCAATAATAAGTATCAGTAAGTATGTATTGTAATGTTCAATAGATTTTGACTTCTAGCAGTTATCTGAATATAATCATCGCTATTAATGAATAAATGCAATCTTTTTTTCTTGTTTGCAGTGGACGATTTTTATACGAATTGGAATGAAACATTTCCTAATTATCCCCTGACGGCAGCAGTTCTAAAGAATCCTCATGCGTTCATGGGTGCATTTTTCCAATTATTTGATCGGCTAGGTATTGATAGAGATGCCGTTTTAATGGTGAGTTTTACGAATTAAACCAATGGTCATGTAAGTACTAAGTACTACCCACTGAATGTAAAATTTCTCCCAAGTATTTGAACATTAATTCGAAATTTTAATAATGATCTCTATACAGAAATAGCATTACTACTATTGTAAAAACAGAGCTTGATTATAATAGTTTAAAGCAAGTATTTAAATAAAAATAAATAAAATTGGTGCAAATCCATAAATTGAGTTTAAATAGTGGGTGCAAGCCACCCTAACAGTTTTATTGAATTAGGTTTTCATCCTTCATTGATTTTAAAACAAGCGATTCTGCGATTCTAGGATTCTCAGATTCTGTAGACTTACAATTTCAACTTCATTGAAAAACGAAACAGATTTCAATGTTTAATTGATGACAATTCTTAATAAGTGGATCAGATGAGCATAGATTTTTGTAAACAATGTGTTAGTAGTGGAAGGTAACCGTACGCAAGAGTTACAATTGTTTACTAAGGTATAGTGTAGTCTTAAACAGTATTCAATCATAATAACCATCTTTTCTTTTACAACTTGACACGGATCTCCTACACTTTGCATGAGTGTAAACATATACGTTAACCCGTATAACTTATACGGGTGCATGTGATAGGCCTAGTATAGTAAAATAATTTCATTACGCCGATCTGTGTTGTAGTCTCCATTTGTGTCTAGGCTAAAACTGATATATATAATGTATTAAATAAATATTTTTCGCTCAATGTATTAATTAATATGGATGAAATTACAATAATATCTTATTTTAAATGTAATTTATTCTTGGTTTTTAGGCACCACCTGAAGACAGTCGAGATGAGCACACAATTTATTACTGGGACTTACTGCCTGTAATAAATATGACACGTATTTACAAATTTCTGATTTCTGCACTACCCAATTTAAATATGCTGCCAATTACTATAATGAATTTCTTACAACCAACAGTCAATGCATCTCAGTCCATGTTGATTTTATTATTCAATTTGATGCTTTTTTATGAAAATGGTCTCAGAGATATTGCTCCTTGTGAAGATGAATTGTTTTCTAAAAAAGAGCAGCTCAAGATGTTAGAAGATCGTAAAAATAAATTGTTGGAAATGCTGAATGAACAAGCTGAAGAGAAAGGCAAGCGTGCTGAGAGACTGGAGAAGGTGATCTTTTATTTATTTTGATTGGTGATTTCAATTTCACGATTTTCATATGTTCAGGATTTAACAAATTGTGTATGAATCTTTGTTTCCTCAAGTAGCCTAAATTACTAAATCGATTTTGCCATGCAAGGTATTTGAACGAGTGATAATGGCTATGTGAAGTGATTTCAAAAATTTATTAAAAACAAAACTGCAAATCAGAAATAACTAAAAAGAATGTATGGTTTGTTGTAGTGACCCATGAAGTCCTTGGAGTTGGAGATTTATTTATTTGTAATCACCTATGCCCAGTGGCGTGCATTCCATAGATACAAATGGACAGTCAATTTCGAGATATTTTTTTTACTTTATTGAATTAGCATATTGATTGTCAGGGCAGACAATGTCTATTTGTCTGTGGAATGCAGGCCACTGCCTACCATATCTGATCCTGGTGATGAAATCAAAGAGTTTTGTATAAAATACCATTTTATTTTTTGTCATGAACTGCTTACTGTCTTTTGTTGCCAGTTGGACATTGAAATACAGCAGCTAACTGAGGAAATAAAATTAGAAAAGGAGGCCAGTGACAAAGAGAAACAAGAACTAGAAGCGGTATTAGAGAATAAACATCAAATTGAAATAATGCTAGATCAGAAAAAAACACATAGAGACAATTTACTTGACGAAGTGGCTCGTAAAAGGGCACTCAGGGTCTATGATGCTGATGACATCAAAGCACAGGTAAATCAATTTTAAGTCCAGTTTATATTTAATTTGACGCTTATAAGGGAGGTAGGGCACATGCCCTGGGCACCATTCTAAGGAGGGCGTAAAATTTTCAAATTATTAAACATTTAAAGGCCGATTTTACTGGTGTAGTGTAAATTTGCATTTTGTTTGAATATATCTCTGATCTACATACATCTTTCAATTGAAATATCAATCACAAGTTTTGAGCCATCTTTCGAGACTAATAGGTCTACAATTATATAGTCAAATTAATGTAAAATTGTTAAAACTATGTAAATTTATTGACTCATTGTAGCTTTGCAGTGTAGAGCAAGAACAAACCAAAAAAAAGATTTCGCAAGTCATCTAAATATTTCCATCACAGAGTGCGAGGAAGGTGCAATTGTACTTAAATAAACTTAATAAAGTAACACATGCTTACTTGGGGGTCACTCAAGATTTCAAATTATTATTTGATAAGCATATTGACAGCGCGTTCACATTCAGATTCCATTTTACAATATTTCGTAGCGTCTTCGTAGTCTTCGTAGCGTGCGGTTTTTTGCAAAAAACCGCACGCTAAGTCATTCATCCCCATCAGTCTGCCCGTGACCACGATCGGTGCAATCGGTCGAAACGTCGGGATAAAATAAGTAATTAGCCTTAAAGTATAAACGCGACATAGACCCATTAGTAAATATTGTAAGATGTGTACAAGTCATGAAAGTTTAAAAACAGATTACATTTGTAACCCCTTAGTCGAAGACGAAATATTGCAGACCACTTCTGCTACACAAGATAGTTAATGGTGGGATTGACTGTTCTGAAATTTTATCTAAATTGAAGTTCTTTGCTACACGAAAACAGTTAAGACACCCTTTATGTTCCCAGTCTCGAATTATAGACAGAATTCGTATTTGTGGCGAGCTTGCAACTATTATAATAACTTATCAGTTATCGCAGAAATCGATGTTTTAATGATAGCCTACCAAAAATGAGGAGACTTACTTATTCTTCCATTAATTTATATTTTTATGTATTGGACTTATTGGATTCTATAGTTTACGTTTACTTTAACTACTGTAATTATTATTATTTTTATCTACATACTAGCTGTGCCCGCGACTTCACCCGCGTGGAAAATTTTTCGTGACCTCTTCGGGTTATCGAGGTTACCTAAGATACCCATATCATTGATACTGAACAAAAAAGTGGTTTTCTATTGTGGAGCATCCGGCATATTGGATTTATGATGACGTCACATGTACATAAACATTCCCATGCGTATTCTATTTCATTTGGTACCCATATTGTTGGCGTTGAACAAAAAAGAACATTCTCATCCTATTATGGAACATTCGCCATATTGAATTTATGATGACGTCACATATACAGAATTTCTCATACAAGTTTCATCCCTCTAATCATTCCTTTGGGGTAGATTTTTGAAAAAAAAAAGGTAGCCTATCACCGTCTCCTGGTGTCAAACTATCTCTATGCCAAATTTCATCAAAATCGGTCCAGCGGTTTAGCCGTGAAAACCAAGCAGAGAGACAGACAGACAGACAGATAGAGGGAATAATATATAATATTGAAACAATTTCGCATGCATAATATTAGTATGGATTAGTATGGATATTATGGAATTATGGATGTATATGGATAATATGGATATTAGTATGGATGTGGATAATATTCTAATTCTCTTAAATAATTCTCTTAACTTACACGAGTTCACAAATTTGTGAAAACTTTTATTGACTTTTGTTTCTTTAAGTCACCTCTTTGTTCTATAGTCTATGCTATTATACCCAGTCGCAAGTTTTCCCTGTAAATAAATAAATCGTAAATTTAAAACTATTTATTAAAAGTGCACCTGATTTACGGACTTCTGTTTAGTATCTGTTTACTTTTTTAGGTAATTTACAAATAGGCGCAAGTTCTATGCTTGCCATAGGCGTCATTTCAAATTAATACCCCCCTGCCCAGTAATGAATTGGAAGTATTGAAATTGAGTGCTCAGAAATAAAATTATTTCATACTAAGCAACTAATAAATTCTTATACATGGAAGCTGAGCTATTTAACATCTGTTTTCTTTTTTATTTAGGCTGAACAAGCAGAACAAAAGGTACAGGAGGCCGAAGAGAGGTTCCAGTCCCTTACGGAAACCTTGATGCAGAAGGAGAACAGTTCGAAGAACTTGCAGACAATCAAACTAAATTTAGATTCTGCTAACAACTTACTGCATGAGATCATGAAGCTGTGGGATAGCATTAAGTAAGTTCATTATTGTATAGATTGTGTGACCTAGATGGGATGAGTGTTCCCTCAAGTGAACTTGCCTAACTTGTGATAAATCTCTTATTCATGAACCAGTTACTAACATCTACATAAGGAACATGTAAAGAAGCATAAGCATGTTAGGAGTCCCTGCAAATACCTGTTTGGACCGATTGACCCTATGTGACATGTAGGTAGTGAGTTCCGGTAGTCTTGGAGAAATTAATTGGATGTGCACAGAATAACATTTAAACATGTTATTCTGTACACTGTGGCAAGAGTGGCGATCGCTCGCGCCAATCCACATCCTTTATAATAACAGGTTATTGATACTTCCATAAAAGTACTGGTGTTAGTTCCACTACTGAGGCTATGAACTAACAAGCTAAAAAGCGCACTAGTTTATGAAGGAGTTGCGAAGTATATTGAGCGCTCTCTGAAATGAACTGAATTGCACATAACTATTTGGGAGGCACTATTTTTTGTCTGCTTTGGTTATAGTGGCATTTCATTGCAGTGTTATATCAAGCAGTAACTCGATAGAAATAACATATTTAGAACCCACTACTAGGCAAAGGACTCTTCTTACGAATAAGGTGAGAAGGAGACAGTAAAGCATCAGAAGATCCTAATCGGGATTGGTGGAGGTAGTATAGTTGTTAATTTAGACTGCAGATTCAACTTACATAAGAATAACTGTCCAATCTCACTAACTTCATGATGTTCTCCTGCGCTTGGTCTTAACTGCTCTACAAATCTTTCATTCCTTGTCTATACATTTCACTTCTCATTGAATGGGTTGTGGGTCTACCCACAATGACCGTATTCAGTTTCAGCGTCTTATAGCAATAGGTGTCTCAATATACATGTCACTAGACGGCATTTAGGCGTTTCTCACTATGCGTGGTTCGCACCACGGTGTGAATCGTCCATGTGCTATTTTTCAATGAGGGCTTACGGAGCAAGGTGTGAATCAAACACGGTTTTCATATATTGGGGCGATTCTGATCACGGTGTGAAATGCTCCATTCCTTTTTTCAATAGGATGATTTGAACCAGTATCAAAAGTTTTAAAATTTTGTGTATTGAATGTTTTCTCATATAGAAAAATGATTCGTAAACAGATATTCATAAGAAATTTAAACGTTTAAAAAGGCATACCGTATAATATTGGTTCTGCCAGGCCGCGCCACATTACAATCGGTGTAGTATAATAATGTGCTAAAACCTTAAATGAATATTCAGGGAATGCGAGGCTGGTGACTTCGAGTGTGAAAGTCCGCAAGGGGGACTAGAAGCGGTCAAGAACGAGTTGGATGAGGTGCGCTCGCAACTTGCGGAACTGCAGGCGACGCGCCGAGAGGCGGCCAATGCACGCGCTGAAGCTTACGACCGTAGACAGCAGACCAAACTTACCTTAAACAGGTTCTGTAATGGCTTTATCAGCATTATCCGATATTTGAAATTCTGGTTCTTGCAACAAATTATGCTCACGCGACGATTTTCAGATGACCTTTTAGAATTTTAGTTATTCGAATGTAATATAATATAAGACCGGTTTAAAGAAAAATTAATTACCCAATTATCATTTCAATAACAGCGCTCTTCGAGAAGCTGAAGAAAACGAGAAAAAATGCTGCGAGCGATCCAAAATGGCGACTCAACGTACCCAAGAGATAAAAGAAGCGACCGTTAAGTATGAAGAAAAGAAAGTGACAGGAACAAAAACGCTGGAAATGATCAAAGATAACTTTATCAATGAGGTAATAAATAACAAGAATTATTATGCAAGTGAAAGGTAATCTGCTGTTGTAGTGAATAAGTATGTGTGTATGTATGTTTTCTTTCGTTCTCTTTTATACCGTCAATGGCTAAATTTATTCTGACAAGGTTGTTGGTGATTACTTCTATAAAATTATTAAAAAAAGTTTTTCCGTGACTAAAAAGTAGAAAAAAGCTAAATAATAATAATAATATACTCAGACATTTCACACAGCGCCATCTAGTCCCAAAGTAAGCAGCACAGCGCTTGTGTTCTGGGTACTAGACAACTGATATACTACTTATATACTTTTCTTTTGTAAATAAATACATATTATACATAAACACCCAGACTCGGGACGGGAATCGAACCCGCAACCCCCGTTTACTTTCTAACGCGCTAAGCCGTTGCGCCACGGAGGTCGTCAGCTGAACTGAACAACGCAAAGCTGAACGAAAAGTAAATAGAAAGGCTGGAAAACAAGATTTTTTGAATTTATGGCGAGAGTCTGCGAACATGAGTTATAAATAGAGATAGAAACTCGTGATGATTTTTAACAGTTTCTCATGATGTTTAAATACGTAATACTTTAATTAACAAAAATATAGCATCGGCATAACAACGGTTGTACACCTAAACTGCGCTAATAGTACTGAGCAAGCTCAGATTATTACGTATTCAGGACAACAAAAGCTGACGTAATATATATGGCATAAAGCCTAATTTTAATTGAAGAATCGTTACTTATCCTTACAGCGTTTAAGTGTCACGTATAAGTTGTTTCACTTTACGTTAGTAAGTAATTAATCTGTGGTCTGATTATAACGCAATATATCCATGGGGTCTACAAGTGGCTCAATTATAGTAAACGCTAGTAAAATAGAATGACAAATATGTAATCTAGCGAGACGAATTTTAAATTGGAAGCAAACATTATTAACTTTCTTATATATCAAACGAATAGAGTCGCGTGAAAACTGCCGTATATAACTTAGCCAAGTGGCACTTCTGATGAGTATAACGCCAGCAAGATTTGAATTTATTAAGATACATTATATTATTATTAATTTTCAGTTAAAATCATTTGAAGAAGTTCTAATTAAGAAGGCAAAAGAAGCAGAGAGTAGAATAGAAGATAAGTTACAATATCGTCACGAATAAACTCATGAAGACAACCACAAGCTTCGTTATTATGATCTCCGAAGAGATTTGGTATAATTAAAACTAGTATACCTATTTTTTTGTCAAATATAAATTATCAGTGTTTTATTGACTTTTGACTGTGTAATAGGTATACTTGTTTATATCTAAAAAAATTTTGTTATCAAGGCAATGTGGCTCAAAATGCTCTGTTATCAGCGAGAAAGTTTATATTACTTTGTATGGAATGCTGCATATAAAATATAATGTTAAAGCCATGTTTTATTTTCTTTCCTACCTACCAATTTGGGGTAATTATAACCTGAGCAGAAATTGCGAGGGTCGATCATATTGCGGAAATTAATAAGAACTTTTGCCTTGCATTATTACCTATGTAAAAAAAAATTCAGATTATAATAAGATAATGATGCCTTAGAACCCAAAGCTAAAATAAGTGACTCAATTTCTCTTGTAATCGTTACTAAATCTTTTTAAGTCTGGTGTATGCGAATGAGTGAAAGAACATTACTGGTCGTTATTTTCAAGGTGATACATAAAATTCACTTAGACTCGAGTCTCGTCTCACTTATACATACATCATGGACATACATCTAAGCTTATACAATAACGAAACGAAATCATTATGCATCTCTTTCTAATGTCAAAATTGAAAATAGAGAGCTGTTTAATTTTGTTGCTATTTTATTCTGAAAATAAAAACCTCGGACCAATTGTAAAAAAGTCATTCTCGGACCAACTGTTAAGGTTATAGTTTACGTTAGAACTAATCTGTGGTTATAGTCTTATTCTCTGGTCCAAACTACAGGGCTGATGGTCCTGGCGCACGTATGCCGCCGCCCCGGCAGCGTCGTCTCCGAGCAGAATCTACCCTCTCCCGCACGCTTATTACGTAACTTGCAGACAGCAAGCAACAGCCAATATCGCGCGATATCTGCTACGACACGACACAACGAGAATTTGTGTAATATAATTTGTACAGTGGCGCTAAATCTACCGCGAAAAGTGCATTTTACGGTCATAAAATAATAGATACGCAATCGTCATACATGATACTAGTTTTTTATTACAATTAATCACCGGTCGCGCAGTGATCGCGTGCCTGTCGCTATCTGCAAATTTTTAGGTAATAACCCCGCCGTTCTCACTCCCCAGTTTCCTTCCAGACCATTACGGTCTCACAGGAGGACATGGTCTTTCACGACTTTTTTCCTGCCATACTCATATCCCTATTAAGAAACGACAAGTTTTAGGGTTTAATTAATTTAATTTAAATTTATTTATTTGTAAACAATTTCTAGGAAAAAAGACATAAAAAGAACATGCATAATATTACAAATTGGTACTTAGTAATGGTAGCTCCTCCTGGTACTTAGTAATGGAGGTAAAACCTCTGATACCCATAATAAGATTCAACTCGTGTCATGGGTATCAGTGCTCTCATAAATTTGACAATTAATAAAATGTGTACATATGTTAAAGAAAACAAGAGACATTATTTATTTGCTACTCAAATATTATTATTTTTTTTGTATGCAATTCTGTCTCCTGTTTTGTCGACTCATTCTTTTAGCTATCTGTGGTCTGTACTTTGTAGTCTGCACCCGTTTAAGTTTTGTTTATTGTATTCTGTGTTTTTTCGTTGTTCCTCACTTAAAACTATTATTGTGTCATGTTAATTATAAAAATAAATTATATTAAAGATTACCGTTTTTATGTTTAAATTGGCTCATATTCTTAACAACATAAAGGAATTAAGAAAAATATGCACATTAACATTGGGTTTTTAGATAATAAAGTAAACAATTGTAAAAGTGATTAAAGATTATTTACAATAGTAACGAGCAATGATGTTATATTTAAAAAAGAGGTAGATAGGTTACGTTAGTACTAATGCTTGTAAAATATTGTCCCGGTTACGCACACATAAGCCACACACTTTGTTTATACACACTAATAAAATGATGAAGTGTAAATAAGATAGCATGACAATTACCATAAGCAAAGTGAGACAAATATACATTGCACTGCGTCGCTATACAATGTAAGATTTCAATTGCATTTCAAACTAACAAATCACACGGCTCTCTAAAACCATTGTGATTGGTCAATTTCACTTTCTTACTGCATTTTAAGCGAATCCGTGACTACTTCATAGAATATTAGTAATTAATGCCTCAGAACAGACATTTTCGAAAAATATGATTGATGCCTAATGGGTTTAGACAGTAAAAAGGATTTATGTTTGATTTTTAAAATTAATTTTTCTTGAGTCATGTACATTTGGAAACAGAATTATTTAAGTACATACATTTACAAAACACTTTTGTTATAAATTTGAAAATGATAAAAATAAATCACTAGGTATTTTCATGTAAAATATTTTTTATTGTGTGGGATTATTGGGATATTAGACTCACTGCTAAAACTTCTGATTCGTTTTAAAAAATACGTATATTATATCTTATATACCAAATAAATAAACGTAATCAAATGTTTAATAGGCACTGCATGACATTGACGGTTCTGTAACATAACTTTTTATATTCTTTGACCAAATATAATATATTGCTCTCTGTCGCACTTGGTAACTGGGGTATTACCTATCGCATTTCAGTTTTTTATGATTTAATATTTTACTGATATTTTAGATTTTGGAAAAAATGGTGACAAAAATGAAATAAGTAAGTACACTTTTACGCATGATACGTGATTCGTGAACCTTTGGAAGTCTTGCTAGTATAGTTTCTGCAGTATCTAATAACACAGGACGGCATTTTAATATTAATATTAGGAACGTACATACGTTTTGACACTGTCACGTTGTTACACGAATGAGCTCCAGGTTGGCTAATTAGCAAAGTTTTAGGGTGCCAGTTTTCGAGCGCAATAACTCATCTACCTCTTTTTTAAATATAACATCATTAGTAAAGAGTAATACATTAAAAATTAATATTTGATGACCCAGTGTCGTGATAAATTGGAGTTTGCAACCAGTTGACAAGGTTGTATATTTATGTGATTGCTGATTATATAGAAATGTCGTTGAGCAAGAGAGGTTTTATGTTTTTTAATTTGACACAGTGCATCTGAAATTAAAAAATTATAGTCATCTATTGGTAATCCTAAGCTAATATCTAAGCAGTTTGATTACTAAGCAGTTATAAAGCATGCTCGCAATTACTAATGGTAGTTGTGTCGTTTTTTTATCAACTGATTTAGCAGGAAAATTATCACATTTCGACATCAGGTTCATTATTATGGAAAGGGTATTTACCAAACGGATTAGGTACAGTGTGTTCAAAATTAGCTATGATAATTATCATAGCTCTAATAATTATAAGAATTCTTAGAGTAGTGTCAAGGAAATTGTAAACTAAACGTGTTTAGACTACTACTATAGGTTCCTAGATATAACCAAAGTGCAGTTTACAGAAGTGCGAGAAGGTAAATGCGTTTGTTATCCAATTCTTTTTAAATCCTTAAAGCTTAATTCGATTTAGAGTTCCATAATGATAGTAAGTAATCCTTACACGTAAAGCGGGTGTGATTTTTTTACTCGTCTATTCCACTGTGTCGTTTGATAGATCTTTAAAAAATATTGTGGGGTATGTGATGAACATATTTTCCATTTAGGGACCCATTTCTGAAATATTAATCTATTTTTGTTAGAGTTACACGTTTCACCCCATACCCGCTAAACCTAAGCCAATTTTTTGGATATGTGAAAAGTATTCACTACAGTAATATACAATATAACGAAGTAAAAAGGAGAACTGTCATAGCTAAGTATAGACTCTATAAATCAACGAGTTATAGTTAACCGTGTACCTTGATAATCCGATCGGATAATGAAAAATTTTCTAAGTCTCTTTCCGCTTGGTATCCAAAAGTCACTTTTGAAATATGTACCCATATTGTGACGGGCAACTACGGAACCCTACATTGCGCGTAGCCCGACACGAACTTAGCCGGTCTTCTTTATGTAATAAAATAAAAATCGTTTTAAAAATATTTTCTGTGTAATGTATTTACGAGTATACAGAATTAAAATATTCGCGTCAGGCGAGTAGGGGAGAATGGGGTATTGAGAGCTAGCGGGTAATGGAAGCTACTACAACATACAAGTCAGGCGGAAATGACACGAACTTCGGAAAACTTCGAGTAGGTATGCAACGTGATCGCCGTTAACTCTGTTGCACGCATATGGTGGTGAAGAAAAGAAGTTAGTTTTGTGAGTCATCGTTATAAAAAAATATCAAATCACACAACCAAAGGAAGTACCCGAACCTTTAATATTCTGTTGTGTTTTGTGCTTATTAAATGCCTTATTTCATAAATTTCACGATAAACGTGGAAGATAGATGATTTAGCAATGTTTATTTATGTTAGTTTTGTAAATTTGAGATGTTTAACGTTCGGGTTAGGGAGCTAGAAGCACTCTTATTGAGAATAAAGAATAAAAGTATTCATAGCGGTGTCGCCATGAGTACTATTACTCTATTTCACTCACTTTTTTTAACAGCACTCACTACTAACGATCTCTACAGCTCTTATTAACTTTCAAAAAAAATAGCTACAGTGACTTTACGATTAGTCCTCTCAAGAGCTGTTGCAAATGTCTATTACCACGTTACAACATACCAGCAACCAACCATCACTAGGTGCGTAAGAGATTTTCTACACAGAGTTTCTAGGAGCTTCGCTGATATCTTAAATGTTTTAACTCTTCGTCCACTAATATTAAAAAACTACAAAGATCAATAAAAACAAGTAACATTCAGAATTTTTGATTGGTGTGTTCAGTGAAAATAATATGTGTGATAATGATTCTAATACTCAGAGGCGAAAAATGAATGCATTAGTAACGATATTTGTAAAAATTAAGAGCTGTGGTACTGTTGCAGAGCTTATGGAAAATGGGCTTATTCTGAGCATTCATCTTGTCGACCCTGTAGATTATATTATAAATTTTTGTTTTATTTAACTTTTAGAAAAGGGTTATTTTTGTTGATTATAACGTTCTGTTGATAACTTTATTACTGTGATTCGTTTAAGTTTTTATTACGTGCACCAAAGCGAGCTTAATTTTGTGTAGTATTAAGTGATAGCTCCCATTACGCGTACTGGTATGAGAGTTTATTGGCTCTCATTATCCGATGTGTGGGGTAACGCGAGCGAAAGTAACGTACGTAAGTATTTATAAAAAAAGTGATTTTTTAATTATTAAATATTTATCGGCAATTACCAAAATACAGATAACTAAACTACTAATTATAGTATTTAAAAAAAAATTATTACAGTATAAACTTGCATTTTTTTATCCGTTCCTTACACTGCTCCAATTCCCCCATTCTTCCCTAAAAGTTAATAATATAAGTAATGCAGGATTACGTAGCTGTTTAGTGACTTTAATTATCTTGCAATAAGGACTATTTCACCTTTACATATTTGCTTTCTACCAAAATAAGTTGTTTTTTTTTTCAGAAACAACGTCGATGTCTGATGTCATAATCAAAAGGTCCAAAACCATGTTTCGCTGCATTTTACTGCTCCTAGTTGGAATAAATATGGAACCTTAAAAACATTATCTTGTATCACAAAATTGATGAAGGTGAACCTAACAAATTTTTAATGAGGTAACGTGTTCGATGTATAATAGGCAACGTGTTCAAAAATGAAAAGACCTGTAAAAAATAATGAATCGATATCGACGTCTCGCATTGTACGTACCTATACAATGTACAGTAAGGTTGAATGACATCAGACATGAACCGAGTTATAACCTAAGATACGCTAGGAATCCCCGTTTACATTTGTAACATTTGCTTATCTTTGTATAACAAAGGTGCGGGAAGCGGGATAGACGATTGGTATATAAAATCAATTGCTATGGACCCAAAACATCATTCAGTTTACAGCCAATGCAACATTAACTTGCAATATTAACAAAAAAAAATGGAGAAATTAACAGTATTTTTCTTCGCCACTCTCGCGGTTCTTTGCTTACAAGTGGAAGGTAAAACCTTTTCAAGATGCGAGCTGGTACAGGAATTGAGAAGACAGGGTTTCCCAGAGGACAAAATGAGGGATTGTGAGTATATAAACATTACTTATATTTAAGAATAAATATTTCAGTATTTGACATTCCTTATTTTCTTCAGTAATTATATACATACATACATATCTTCACGCCGTATCCTTAACGGGGTAGTCAGAGAGGACGGAGCGCCAAGCGTCGCGGTTCTTATATACTTTTTTCGCTTCCTCAAATCTCATCATTCTCCTCACACATTCTCGCCTAGGTATGCGAGTGTTTTTGACATTTCGGCTAACACTCTATAGCTATTTGATCTTCATAAGTCAGCCTTGGTCTTCCTTGGCTTCTTTTACCACTCATTTTTGCTGTATAGTTTTTCTTCGTCAGTCTTTCATCACTCATTCTTTCCAAGTGCCCGAACCATCTAAGCATTCCTTTCTTCATTTTTACAATAACACTGTTGTGCAACTCTGTCATACTGCGTATCTCATCATTGCTTATCCTGTCCGCAAGCGTGACATCTTTCATCACTAATTCTTTCCATGTGCCACTAGTTAGATATAATACATTGGTATAGGCACTTTTTTTTGCTTCTTTTTAGTAAATAGTTAAAACGCGTGTTAGTATGGTAAATAAATATAATAATCACTCCAGATGAATACACCAATCGCGTAAAGCCAAACTTAAGCACTAGGACGAACTGGTGGGGTCACCATTAACATCTATACTCTTCTTATACTACAAGAGCATTCGGAAAAGTTCGTTGCCTAAATTGACTCGACCGGGATCGAACCCGGTATCAAGGCTAGGAAAGTAGATACCCTACCATAGCGCCAATGAAGGAGTCAATTATATTATTATTACTAATTTTTTAAATCAGTTGCAAGTAAATGAATAAAAATACTTTTGTATTGTTTTCTATAACTATTCCTTCCAATTAGAAGTGAACCCTTATCATCACGATAACTATTTTTTATTTATTTACCATATTGCGCTTACCGATGTCAAACATTTTAGAACATGATAAAACAAAAGTATAAAAAGACTACTTGTACCTATGTATGCATTAAGTTCCAACTCAGAAGGTTGTTGTATTACGTGTAATCTTACCTATTTAATCTTGAGAATAGCTGATTCGTTAGTATACTATGTTTATCAGCTGATTAGACTTTGATGTGTTTTTTCTATAAAAAAGTTACAACACCCACATACAGAATACAAATTCAAAATCCTTTAAGACTTCATTGTGTAATTGTAAAATTTTTGTTCTTTCATTTATCTGGGATAATTGCTGTCACAGAAGATCTACTGTAATAGTATTTCATTTGTAACTACATAATTTGAATAGAGGTTCGTACTTTCAAGGGGTGTGCCTCGTCGAGAATGAGAGCTCTCGTCGTACCCACAAGACGGGAAAAGTGAACAAGAACGGCTCCAAGGACTACGGGCTCTTCCAGATCAATGATAAATACTGGTGCAGCAATACGTCAACTGCTGGGAAGGATTGTAAAGTCACGTGTAGTGGTGAGTCATTTCCAAAATTACTCTTATATACATAGATTGCAGAATTTATTGATAAATAGCAGAATAGATTGATACACAGACATTGAGACAAAAAGAGAACAAGCATGTCCTTGTAAATGTTCTTAGAGAATACATCATTCTGAAGAAATTTAATTTTGTTACCCTTTACAATTACAAACTTTAAACTTTTGACTAAATAAAAACCTAGATATGTCGTATTGAAACATCGTGTTTTTATACCATAAAAAACGAACGAGCAAACAAACCCACCAGATGCAAATGATACTCATAAATATTTATAACATCACAGATACCACTTTCATTTACAAATGCGTTAGCAGCCCTAAGAACTAAGAGCTAAAAAGTACCTCTTGTGAAGTATCACACAAAATTCTTCATCGAGTACACACACAAAATTTTTGGTCCGAGTTCACAACAATTTCACTCAAATCAATTAGCTATCTGTGATAATTTCTTAACATTTCGATAACAAGAGTGAGTATAAAGTGGGTTGCCTGTGTTAGTGAGGCTGTAATATAATAATCTGACCTTAATCTTTGTAAAGTAGTTGTTAAATAGCTGCCAAGTGGTCGTGTACAGTGTAGACGAATGGATCTAATCGTCGCCAAATGCTTATATGAACTGGAAATGTTTTCATCCCTCAGTTATATGTCCGTCCATATAAAAAAACAAAAAAAATACAAAAAAATAATAAAAAAGTTAAAATAAATATAAAAAAATAAACTATCTTGTTCTTTCACTCTTCCCATCGCAATTTCTTTCGAGTCTCGGAATAAGCGGGGACAAGTACGCTAGTATATTAGTATTCTGTGGATCAGTGTGTGAATCTAGACTCAGCCGAATGTACGACCGCGGCCTCAGGGCGCAATGAAAGATCCGCACAGTTTTGAAATATTTCACATTACTCATTTTTTTATTGTTTTTTATAGTAATTTTTTTATTGTTTTTTGTAGTTTTTATTGTTTGTATTTTATATTAAATTAAAGAAAACGCTTTAATTTAATTTACTTAAAACATTCACAAAAGTAAATAGCATAGCCCCATTCTATTGATGCCAATGATCTCAATTTAATCATATAAATGTATATAGTGTTAATTCATTAACTTATTATCTCCGAGTATAATGGCTGTGTCATACGGAAAGACAGTTAGACAGGGCAAAATTATGAGAGTTCCACTTTTGCCATTTATCTGCGGAACCCAAAAATCGTGAAACGGGTCGCGCGCGCCTAGGGACATATTAAGTGGGTACTGGGTACTCTCAGTCGGTCTCATAGTTTCATACAGGTCGTCGACGTGGTCTGCATGTGGGTCCGCTGAGCTAGATGTAGCTATTGTACCTGCCGACTCCTTTAAAATAGAAAAGGATTTCAATTTATTCTTACCTGCTCTTTTTATTTTACTATTTCACAATATACTTATAAACTCATGCAAGCTAAGACATAACCATAGACAACATAACACCAAAGATAATGTAAAATTACTACACTGAAACACAAGGAACCAGAACATCCATAGACAAATTTATAGACTAAAAAGGACGTACAAAATCACAAGTCATAATATATCTGTAGATTATGTATGTAGCAGTCACGTTAATTTTTTCTCTCTTTCAGATCTGTTGACTGATGACATAACAAAGGCAGCCACCTGCGCCAAAAAAGTATACAAGCGTCACGGATTCTCAGCTTGGTACGGTTGGAGGAATCATTGTGATGGCAAGACTCTGCCTGACATTACCTCCTGCTAAAAGTGCTCATTCACCGTTTATTTTCAGTAGAAAAATTATGTGATTGTCCCGAATAGAAGTAGTGGTCATACGAAGTGTTATCTAGTTAGGAGCTTTTGGACCCAGGGCCTAATAAGGTTTGCTGCCCTATAAATTAACAAGAAAAAAAGCAAAATGTTTTAATAATGAAAAAGGCCATAAGTACAAAAGAATAAATACCATTTATTAAATATTATCATTCTTTCGCGATGACCAAATTGTTTGAAAAATTCGTTATTTTCAAAATTAATTGGAAACAGTCTATCAATAGGCCGTATGTAAGGATTCACACAACATTAATAAAAACATAATGATGTAAAACGATAATAATAGTTATGATAATAAATATGTAGTTATTATTTTTGTATTTTATTTTTTTATGCTTTACTAGATCAGAACTAAAATGTAATATTATACTTCAGTACTTGATACTCTTATTCTTTGTGTATACTATAAATGAAAAGGTAAGCTTGCCTTCTTGTAGGTACAAGAACGAGGTAACTCTTAGCGAAAAGTTTCGCATTACTTTAATGTGTAACATTCTTGGTAGCTAGTTACACACACTCAAGCAGTTGTGCTAAATATGTAGAAACACTTTGAACTTAAAATTAACATAACGTTTGTATTTATAGTCTTGGAAAACTGAATAAAATATTTTGTTGTAACAAATACATATAATATTCTAAACTCTAGGTTCCCAAACTTATTTTGTCTACTGAGTCGAGAGCTCATGCAGTCGTTGTCTAAGATGCCTCCTAGCTAAATGAAATTACAAATCACCCCCCAGGCCTCTACACAACGCCCCCATTTTTTTTCTGGGTCTCTTACCGCCCCCCTTTAGGCCTGCAGCGCCCACAGGGGGGCGTTATCGCCCACTTTGGGAATGGGTGTATCTAAACGATTACACTACTCTGTACTGAGCACTGGCTTGTAGTACTGTGGGTATCACTACGACCTGAGTGAACATAGTAACACTGATTTCAAGATACTCAGAAAAGTTTGTGTCTAAGCGAGAATGGATCCGAGACATTTGCCTTTGAAATTATATGCACTAACTAATCAGTAAATTAAAAAGAAAAGTGAAGATTTATGGGGACTATCAGTTCATGTAATGACAGGTGTAATATCTATATTATCGCCAATTTTGGTAGAGATATTTAATAAATGTGTCGATCAAGGGGTACATCCCAATTTAATGAAACACAGTAAAATTATTCTATTATTTAAGTCAGGTTGTATGTTAAATCCAACAAATTATCGCCCAAATAACAATCTGGCACATTTTAACATTCACGGGATGTTTCACGGTCAACAGTACGGGTTCACGAGAGGGCGGTCAACAACTTATGCGGGAGCAAGCTTGATCAAGACTGTACTTCAGGCTTGCGAGGAATCCCAGGATGCTATTGGTTTTTTGTGATCTTTCCAAGGCTTTTGATTATGTTAGTCACGAAATTTTAATTTGCAAGCTTAAATAATATGGAATTCGTGGTAACGCTCTCGATCTAATGGTCTCGTATTTGTCTGGCCGTGAGTAAAAAGTGAGTGTGAATGAGGTTTTATCTGTTGGTTCAAATTTAAAAATAGGCGTTCCCCAAGGATCAATTTTGGGACCTTTCCTGTTTCTAGTCCACATTAATGATCTCCTATTTATGCTCAGGGACTTATGTGAAATAGTATGATTTGCTGATGACACTTCATTGTTATTTAAACCGTACAGAAAGAACCTAGATATTACCTGAGTGAACAGGATTCTAGCAGACTTCTTGAGATGGTTCGCTGTTAATAATTTACTACTGAATGCACAAAAAACCAAATGTATTAAGTTTTCCCTTTTTAATGTACTCAGAATTCATGATAAAATAGAACTGGGTGGGAAACAATTAGAATTAGATAAGTCTACCAGTTTTCTTGGTTTAACAGTTGACAGTTAATTGCAGTGGGCGGACCATGTCTGAGCATTGGCTAGTAAGATCGGTTTCGCGATATATGCCATAAGACAAAATAAACAAAATAAAACAAAACAAAATAAACTATTTCGTTGAAAATAAAACAAAAGTCTGGAAATGATCTTTTCTGCACATGCATTTACTGGCTCTCTGAATATTGTATTTTAATAAACCTTTTGTAAAATGAAGTGTTTTATAATGTTTAGAACAAAAACACATCACGTATAAAACTTGTAATTCTTAATTATAAAATAATAAACGAATATAAACATGCATTTACTGGCTCTCTGAATATTGTATTTTTTGTAAAATGATGTTGAAAAAATGATACCTGGCTGAGTTTCTTGTCGGTTCTTCTCAGTGTCCAGGTTTTCTTTTCTCTTCTCTTTGAACCGAACGATTGACGATCAAAAATATCTTGTAATTGGGTTTACTTGAATAAATTCATTTGACTTTGATTTAAATTATCGCGTGAAATCAGCGCCGGCCCAGGGGTAGAGCAAAGTAGAGCAGCGTAGAGCGAGAGGAGCGGTCGCTCTAGACGCTAAGTGGCAAGGGGCACCAAAATGTCAAATGCGAGAAATAATTTTGAGCAAAAAATTGGTGTTAATTTTTGCAATAAAAGTCGATTTAAAAAAAAACAGTAACTATTATTTATTAACGTAAACTGAAATACAATTTGTGTGATGTGAAAGCTTCTACCAAAGGGCACTGAAAGACAATCTCCTTCTATTCTGATCAAGGGCTTGGACCGGCGCTGTATAAAACGGGCCAGTTATTATTACCAATGACCAATAGACCTCATATGCCTACAGTATTAATTTGTTATGAAAAGACGGTGGTTCCTGTAAAAGCTATGCTAGGAGCCGATAGGTGGCGCTATAGTCCAGTTATTATAACCAAATCAAACTTATCGTGTCACCAGTGGTGTATTCTAAGATTTGGCGCCCTGGCCGTATAAAATTTTCCACCCCATAAATTGCCAAAAAAAAGCAAATTGAATCTTTGAAGAACGAAAAAAAATCATACAAAAGAATAAATAAATATTTATATCTCGCTATGCGATGCACAAATTTTTTAACAAATTCGTGAATGACGCTGCCAAATTTAATGGATATTGTTAAGTTGGCTTCTATCACGGAACAAAGCTTCTATATTAAAGATGGCTCGCAGCATGCCGTCCTGGGTCATCGCAGCCCTAGGATAAATACGCTTATGTGTGTCACCTACCGGAAAAGACAGAGCAACGTTTGCCGGGCTAGACAATTTATTATGTACAATTCCAAATTTAAAAATACATGTTAAGCTACTATAAAATAAAAATGCAATAGCGCGCACACGCAAGTGGGTAACAAATAAGAAATAACGATACTAATTTCATTAATTTAATTTACTTGAACTCGCTCGGTCCACCCAAATGATTTTGTTCAATAAATTCAAATTCACGCTACAGGTTGTACAATAACATAACAAATAGAAATAATTTGCAATATTCAAGTACAGAATATTCAAGTACAATTTAGTGACGCAAATGGTAAGCGTAGATAATTTATATACTTATTGACATTAACAAATGTAACTCCATGAATTATACTAATTTCGAGCGGATTCGGAGCGTAAAAACCAAAGATAAATTATGCTGAATTCCACAAAATCCAATAACTGATCTTTCTTATTCCTCAAATTAATGACGATCTAATATGTCGTATTTTCGGTCGGGCAAGTGCTATAAATATTGGACGACATTAATCACTGAGGAGAATACACAATTAAATATTAATACTTCAGTAGTAAGATTTAAAAAAATTAAAAAATATTCATGCACCGTAATTTCTCACATAACTTAAACCTTCCTAAGTTGCCAAACACAGTATAAAGTGCAATAAAAAAGGAAAAAGAAAAATGGCGGCCTAATTTTCCGCGCATGCGCGTCCCATCGACTCTACAGCGGTGGCAGCAATCTAGTGAATCTAGTCCACAGTAATCAGTCAGATTCCAGACGCTTTGTGATGTCCGCGCTCGAATGGGAGGCGCGGGCTGGGCGCGCGGTGAGGCGCGCGTCGCAGATGACACCGACTTTCAAGCATTAAAAGACCTCCTATCTTCAGAAGAAGGTTGGACGCTGGAGTACGAAAAAGACGGCGTTAAAGTCTGGGCGGAGAATGCCGCTCACGGGGCCTTACGGACCGTCAAGGTTTGTTGTTGTAGCCCCTTTTTTGAACGTTAATAGCTCCTTTCGGAGCAACATTCCATATTAATTACTTTCGAAGTTGTTAGAGACCTCAGCATTTGATAGTACACTGAAGTTTTTATGTCATAGTTAATGGCGGTGATTCACGCAACCACTTGTTAGCTAATATTTTGCGGTTGCATAAAAAAGGTATTGATTTTTTATTATAAACAGAACAGTAAACATTTATTTTGAGTTTAGACTGCCAGTTCGGTTTGTTCAGACCCCTCAATTTGCGTTAGAAGTTGGTCACGTATTTTTGAGGGTAACGATTTCCTTTTAGTAAAATTTGAATGTAAAACATGAGCTTTACGACTGCCTTTTAAAAGGAGATAGGGTTAATGAATGGGAATTAATGTGGCAATTTGTTTTGTCCGGGCGGTGACTGCTTGCATTTCACTAACTCATCGTTTTAATTTAGAAAGATATCAGTATGCTAATTTAGGTAACACACGAAATATTTTTGGGATATTCCACGATATGTTACCTTGTTTCTCATTCTGTTAACGTTAATAGTATTCTACTTATAATGTTATATTATCTACCTATACATAATATGTATTTTGTATTGTATTGGTGACTCACCCCGACTTTGCTCAGATGGGTAGTATCGGGTACATAACATTGTATTCTGTGTAAATATTATAACAGACCTAAACCAAGATGCAAGTAAATCTTCACTCTCTTCAAAATCTTCAAAATCCAACAAAAATACTTACTCATACAAACTTTCAGCCTGTATTTCTTTCTCTTAAAACGAGTCGATTTAAAAAAAAACAGTAAAGCATTTGTTCATTTATTTCCAATACATACATATATATCTTCACGCTGTGTCCCTAATGGGGTAGTCGGAGAGGACGGAGTGCCAAGCGTCACGGTCGCATAGACGCGCTTGCATACTTTTTTCGCTTCCTCAAATCTCATCATTCTCCTCACACATTTCGCCTAGTATGCGAGTGCTTTTGACATTTCCGTCGGCTATCACTCTGGCTATTTGATCTTCATAACTCAGCCTTGGTCTTCCTTGGCTTCTTTTACCACTCGCTTTCGCTCTGTAGATTTTCTTCGTCAGTATTTCATCACTCATTCTTTCTATGTGCCCGAACTATCTAAGCATTCCCTTCTTCATTTTTACAATAACACTGTCGTGGAACCCTGTCATACTGCGTATCTCTTCATTGCTTATCCTGATCTTATGTTTGTGCTTATATTTCAAAGAGGATGCATTTCTACTGCATCTATCATACTTTCACTCGATTTTGGGTATATCCAGGCCTCACTACTGTAAAATAAAGTTGGAACCAACACTGCATTGTGGATGATCATTTTGGCTGTGTTAGATATATTCTCACTGCCTACTAATGCGGACAGAGCACCGTTCACTTTATTGCTAGCCGCTACCCGTCTCTCCACATCCAACTCACATCTTCTATCCCTCGAAAACGCACTCCCCAGATGCACAATTTGATTCACTTGTTTTAGACATTTTCCATGTACCCAAATCTTACATTTCGTCTGTACCGCTCCCTTTCAAATACCAGAACCTTATTTTTTTTCACATTCATATTCAAACCTTTCACTTCATATTCTTCTTTCATGCACGTGACTAGTGTCTGCGACTCTGCTTCTGATGGTGCTATAAGTACAGCATCGTCAGCTTACAATAGGTATACAATAGGTACAATAGGTAAATGCGTTTACCACTGTATCGTCATACATCATACCACTCATACCACCTTTCAATGTCTGTTCAAATATAGCACGAAATGCCAGGCAGACATCACGCAGCTCTGTCTGACGCCTGAACAGACTTCAAACCAGGACGACAAGTCACCATCTATCATTACGCAGGCTCTGTGGCAACGGTATAATGACCTCACAGCTACAGTAAGGGTCCCTCCACGCCATATTCAGGCAGAAGTCTCCACAATTTCTTTCGCACTACTCTATCGAAAGCTTTTTTAAGATTCATGAAAGTGCACAAAACTTTCCGATCTATGGCCAGAAACTTCCCCACGATACCGCGGATCAAGAAAATTTTATTCATACAACCCCTACCCTTCCTAAAACCATCATGTGCCTCCCACAAATATCTTTCATAAATACCTTTCATACGTTCAGTCAATTTCTTGGTAGTACTTTACTTGCTAAGCTGACCAAGCTGATGGCCCTATAGCACGCGCAGTCTAAATGGGAATCTTTCCATTTATAGAGACGTACTATGACTGCGGTGCGCCAGTCCTATTTCTAATACATACATGTATATTTTCACGCTGTAACCCTAACGGGGTTGTCAGAGAGGATGGAGTGCCAAGCGTCGCGGTCCTTACATACTTTTCTTTTTAGCTTCCTCAAATTTCATCATTCTCTTCACACATTTTTGTCTAGGTATGCGATTGCTTTTTACATATTTCCAATAAATAATCTAAATTCGAGTTTTTTTACGTCTGTCATGTAAACCTTGAACTTCCATACAACAGTTTTTGCTCTTTACACTCTATGATGACGATTAAAAAAAAATCCTTTCTTTGCGGACGTACGGACCTCGACATTGCACATATAGGCACTATTGGGTACACAAAATTATATTCTGTGAAAATATTTGTCTCAGGTAAAACGAAATACAAGTGGGTAAATCTGACCAAAAAAAATATCGACTTATACAAACCTTTAGCCTCTATTTCTTTCCCTTAAAACGAGTTGATTTAAAAATAAAACATTTGTTATTTTATTTCCAATAAATAATCTTAATGCGAGATTTTTTAAATCTGTAAGTCCATACAACAGTTTTTCGTTCTTTATACCCCTAATGCCAATGATTTAAAAAATCCTTTCTTCGCGTATGTTTAGTAAAGTACATTTCAAAAGGACTCTAGGTACTTTGTACTTTTCACAAGTTATAAGGTTTTCATAATGAAAGGACGTCAGCGATATCGGCTCAGCGAATAATAGATCACTTGTGAGGAGTTGTTTTATTAGTAACTAGATACCTATCTAAGATTTCAGTGATGTAACGATTATATAACTTCTTTCGCATGTGCATGTTTAAAAAGTTAATGGTTGGTGATTTACGATGAAAATTTTAAAACAAAATTCGAAGTTCCATCTTAAATTGGCTCTATCGCGAATTTCTCTGAATACAAAGAAACACTATCAATTACTTTGCTTATAAATGGAGGGTCTCAAGTTTGATTCTTCGCCAATTTAATTCAGGGTACAAACTTTTGGTGAATTAGCTTGGAGTCTGGTTACCATTGTGTTACTCTTAAATGCCCTATGTTAGCTGCGAGATATACTTAAGTTAGTCATGGTTTAGATTGGAGTTACACAAATAATATGTTTGACGGGAGTTAGAAATCAATTAAACAAATTGGCTTCTAAAAATTTGTGATTGTGACATATTTGTTACCTATATGCTTTGTCCAAGTCGATTGAGAAATGTCTTGATGGTATGTATGTATCAAGTGCACATATCTATATACGTACAATAATAGCTGCGGTTGTCATTATTTTTTTGACAATCTCGAAAACATAAAAAAATGTTTTGAATTGAGACTTTTAACTGCCAATGTAAGCAAATATGGTGCCCTTGACGTGTTCTTTTAATGTTTTTATCATATACTTATCCATAGACTATAACCGCAAGCAGCCTGTCCTGTACTTCGGAATGAGGAAAATAAAATCAAATAAAATGCATCGGATGCTGTTGTCTAACGAAATGGTGGCTAACAGCTTATTTGATAATAAATATGTGTTGTACGTATACGTACTGTGTACAGGTGACTAAGCTTATCTGATTTATCTCACTGTTGCTGCTCGAACACGATGTCTGGAGTTATAATTATATAGTCTATGCCCCTACCCTACCAAATAAACTATTTGGGATGTAGGTGCTCATATTTTTATCACTGTTGTGGTTATTGCGATAAATGACTTCGTTGTTGAATGAATGATGAAATAAATATGACTCCGCAATAAAAAAGAATTCGTTGCGTTGAATGAACATCCAAATCTGTATGCTTCAAAATGTCGGAGCATCACTATTATGAACGTCTTTACACTGCTGTCCTTTGCCTAACCCTTGCTTTCGTTCACTTTTTTGTAATTTTCTCCTGGAAAACGTTCGAAATCATGAAATCGAAAAACTAATTATAAGCTCAGTAAGTAAGTCTGTTGTACATGAGTACATACATACATAAATACGGATAAAATAAAGCAAAACGCTAGGTATGTCAATTCCTTTTGAAAACCCAGCGAACTTACCTTTTATCAAATTGACTGCGTTTATAAAAGAAAGTGTGATAAAATAAATCTTTAGGAGATGAATAAAAGGCAGTGTCAGTAACAATTGCTTACCATAGCAAATAAAGTACAAAGGCGCTGAGAGAACCTTTCTCTAGTTTGGAATTCCATTTTTCTCCTTACCTTTGCATTATCCTTAGACAATATTGTTTCTTTGAAGGTAGAAACAACTTAACATGACAATGACATCTACTAGATACTGAAAATAAAAATGTACGTAGGTAGTAAATAAGAAAAGAATAAGATAGACGCTTTGGAGATGTGGTATTGGAGAATAATGCTTGGAATATCACGGACAAATCTTTCCATCAGTATGCATCTATCGAATCTAGCACAAACTGGCATTTTCCAGTTTTTTGAATAAGTCTTGTAGTAACGGCTAAATAAAACGTCGCGTGGTACATGAAAGGACTCGCGAAAAAGCACCTAATGCGATGGGCTGACCAGATTAAATTTGCTATTGACAATCCCTCGGAGTACACTTGTACATATACTACATAAAATTAATAGCTGACGGAGAAGGAAGACATGGTACATGAAGCGAGCAAAATCGGTATCTGAGGACGCCAAACGACCACGATCACACTTTCAATTAAGATCGTAGTTACGGAGAAGACCTACAGTCGTGCTTTTTAAACAAATCTGTGGAGTCATTGTAGATTGAAGTTCAAACCTGATACATACATATATACGAGGGCTGCTATTTATGTATCCGGAATAACAAAGTGAAACAAACATATAGCATTTATTATAGTTTTATTGCTTTTCAAAATATTCACTATGATGATTGATGCACTTTTGCATGCGTTGGAACCAATTTTCGTAGCACTTTTTCCATCGGATTGAGGTATCTTCAAAACGTGCATTTTAAACACATCAACAGCCTCTTCACGGCTCGAAGAACGTTGACCACGTAATTTATTCTTCACGGTTGGGAATAAATAGAAGTCGTTGGGGGCCAAGTCGGGGCTGTACGGCGGATGACCCGTTAATTCGATCTTTTGATCTTCCAAATACCGAGTTGTTTCGGCCGATGTGTGGCAGCTAGCATTGTCATGATGAAGAACGATTCTGCGTTGTCGGTTGTTCTTTCTTATTTCTTCAAAGACTTCTGGCAAACAAATGGTCGTGTACCATTCAGAATTAACCGTTTTACGATCCTCTAGTGGCAATGTAGCTATATGTCCATTTATACCAAAAAAACAAGCGACCATTTGCTTCAAAGTGCTTTTTGAACGAATGACTTTTGTTGGGTTCGGCTCATCTTGGAACACCCAAACCGTTGATTGTTGTTTAGTTTCAGGATCATACGCATATATCCAAGATTCATCACCTGTGTAGATATTATGGACAACTTTTGATGCACCCTGATTGTACTTTTGTAACATTTTTTCACACCAATCGACACGAGCCCGTTTTTGGTCAATTCTCAAGTTGCGCGGAATCCAATGTGAACAAATTTTTTTTACAGCTAGGTAAATGTTCGTGTAATATTTTATATATACTCATCATACTTATGCCCAGAGACGCCTTTATCTCGCGATATGTAACATGACGATCTTGCATTATTAGTTACCGCATAGCATCAATATTTTGAGGTACAACAACCGATTTAGGGCGACCTTCTTTAACTTCGTCCGTGAGCACAGACCGCCCACGATTAAACTCACTAAACCAGTGATACACAGTAGTTTTCGATGGTGCTTCGTCCCCAAAAGTCGAAGTGAGTTGATTGATGCACTGTTTTTGAGTTAGCCCTCGCCGAAAATCGTAATAAATCATAGCACGAAAATTTTCACGACTTAAATCCATGGTGTAAAGACTCGCAATTTTCAAAATGACGCCACAAAGGATAAACAAATGATCGCTACATGAAACAAATTGTATTCTTCAGCCAAAGAGTTCCGTTTTTAAATGTTATAATTACTTTTTTAATATTGTTCTGTAACTGGCCAGTTCCGGATACATAAATAGCAGCCCTCGTATCTTCACACTGTATCTCTAACGGGGTAGTCAGAGAGTACATAGCGCAAAGCGTCGCGGTCCTTACGTACTTTTTTCGTTTCCTCAAATCCCATCATTCTCCTCACACATTTTCGCCTAGGTATGCGAGTGCTTTTGACATCTGTCAGCTATCACTCTGGTTATTTGATCTTCATAAGCGTCAGTCTTGGTCTTCCTTGGCTTTTTTTACCTTTCGCTTTCGCTCTATAGAGTTTCTTCGTGTCTTTTCTAGTACTAGTAGTAGTTACTTTATGTGTCCGAACTATCTAAGCATTCTTTTATTCATTTTTACAATAACACTGTCGCGCAACCCTGTCATACTGCCTATCTCTTCATTGATTATCCTATCCGCAAGGGTGACACCGTACATGTTTTTAAGAGATCGCATTTCTAGTATATTTATTTTAATTGCACTCGATTTCGGGTTTATCCAGGCCTCACTACCGTACAATAAAGTTGGCACCAAGACTATGCAGTCTCGCGTATGGTCATTTTGGCTCTATTAGACATATTCTCACTGTCTACTAATGCGGACAGAGCACCGTTCACTTCACTGCCAGCTGCTACCCGTCTTTCCACATCCAACTCACATCTTTCATCCCTCGAAAACGCACTTCCCAGATCCAAAATTTAATTCACTTGTTTTAGACATTTTCCATGTACCCAAATCTTACATTTCGTCTGTACCGCTTCCCTTTCGAACACCAGAACCTTAGTTTTGTTCACATTTATATTCAATGCTTTCACTTCACATTCTTCTGAAACATTCAATCTGCAACATATCAGAAAAAAATCGTTTACTTACTACGACAAGCTGTTCAAACTCGAGATTTCTCCTCGAATTCTTCACTCAAAGAATTCGAACTCAAGCTTATGGAGGATATCAAGGTGCATCAAGGATACTCCTGCTTTGTGACAAGTCTGGTGCCAATAAGTTTAACTAAATCCAGGAAATACATTGTATTCAATTGTCCTTGTAGTATAATATTTACATATGTTTTTAATATTTTAATTTTAATTTTAATATAAATTTACAAACTTAAAACTAAACATTATCTGAAATAGTAGACTTCCTGTAAGTTGCCGCTTAGAAAGCTGTCATTGCTTAAGATTCCCAACAGACTGGCAGCATTACCTCTTTGAATATCATTGTAGTATGGAATTACTGTTAGAAATTTGAAAGGACGTAATAAATAAATATTAGTTTCAAGTGCGACTTCAACACATGTGCAGAGCGCTTCGTGCCATATCTATTAAATGGTATGTTTGTAAAATTAATGTTTGCTAGTCAGTAATACCTAGGACTTAAAATAATTACTCAGTATCGGTAATTCATTATTAGTAGACGCAACGTTTTTTTGTGTTTTAATATAACTACTCGTACTATGACATTAAAGTTACTGAAATAAAATTAGAAATAGTTATATATGCTTACATTAAATTATTATAATAATAGTGGACCATGAGAACACTGCAAAAATCTGCAGAAGTAGGAGAACAGAACATGCAATACAACTCATAAGTAAAACACAATTAGGGTGCCATTAGTCGAAGCTTGTTAACTTTGTAGTTTTATAACATTTACCTCAATTAAATTACATGCAAACCGCATTTTGTGAACTAGAGTACTTGCTTGGTAGTTGTACTTTACATACGTACGTAAGCATAGTATATGCCATGAAAGATGAACCACCACGTTATTTGACTTGATGTTTTAACTATATTATAGTACTGCAATAATTACTGCTTCAGTAGGCGTAACTGTATATTGCACAAGTCAAATTACATGATGCTTCAAGTCTAATCTTTCATGACGCTCCTTGTAACTTCACGCCATATCCTTTTCAGGATGCACATGAAGTTGCAACTAATTGACATCTTGACGTCATTTACATAATAGGTGACAAAGTGAAACCAGATGTGTGACCGATTGCTAACAGCGCGAAGGTCTTTTCCTTATAAGTCCTATTATGTTTCCATTGACTTCTACGACCTACACGTCGTACTGCAGGCACACACGCGGGCCTTAAGCCATATTGTAAACTGTCACGCGTAACACTAAGCACACTAACCGGTCTTCAGCTGCCTCGCCGGCCGGGTCCGCTAGAGGCCCTGCCTTCACCCGAATAGGGAGCCCGTTAAAATGCACGCAGGTGCGGAAAATTTCCTTGGCGACCGACGCCTTGAGCCTGAGGTCCGCCCTCCATACGAGGTATCTATCGGCTGGAGGAACCCTCAGGCGGTCGACCTTCTGGCAGGGCGTCTTTAGCGCTCGCCCCAACGCGACCAGTGACGCTGTAAAAGCCACTAGGGCTAACACCTAAGACCTGAGTCTGCTAAGTAACACCTGAGTCTATACAACAATTTTGCTATTCTTTGAAGTTTTTTTTTAATTTTGTAATAATTCCTGTTCTTAAAAGTAAGTTGCTCAGCACGAATTTATAAATAGATATGAAAATTATTAATCTTCTTCAATTATTGAGACAATACCTAAATAAATAAAAAATTACTAAGCTAAGCAACCAGTACAAAAAATAGTTTGTCAACACTTAAATATACATATATTTTAATATCTAAGACTTTCAAATTATGTATTTTTAAACTTTTAGCAAGTCTTTATGTTCTCTGGAATATTTAAAATACTAGGTCCAGTACTTTCGCTGCTGAGGGGGGTATAATCAAGTCGAGTATCTAATTAAGTGATCTTATTGGAACCATAATCAATAAATAAGGTAAGGAATGCTTAGATGTTGACCAGACTAGGTGGAGTAAGGTCTATTGTAGGTTAGTGACCAAAACTTCCAGTTCAAATTTTATTACAATTCGTGGCAAACAAATCCACTGAAAAATCGGGAACATACAAAAGCCAATAAAATAAGCATCTGAGTGAACTCCTCACATTAGAGATGGATAGGTCTGGCTTTTTTAAGGATACGGGTCCGGCTGTGAATCCAGCTCTGCGGATACAGGTCCAGGTTTCGTGTCCACGGACCCGTAGGGGCAATTTAGAAATTTTGTACCAACTCCCGAACTGGAGTGACGGTGTGTGCGGAGCTGGATCTGATGACTGATGTAGTACAAAAAATATCGTTCCAGCTCCTTTAAGTTCCGTGTCCGTTACCACTTACTAACTCCTTGCGTGGACGATCTGTCCGTGACGTGTTCCATTCCACTCCGCAGGAACATAATTCTATTCCAAAGCATACGTGTCCGATTTTCGTTTGGATGTACATCCAACAGTAGCGCTAGGGATGCAGGTCTGCGGACATGTATCCATCCGGATACATCCATCTAAGTACCCATCTCTACTTCACATTAAATATACTTATCTAAAATCCTATTATCTTATATGTATCCATATTATGTTTAAATTTACGCGAATATCATACATAATGTCTGTAATTTTATCAGGAGCTATTGGGATGAATACCTATATATGCATTCTGTATCCAATATTCGACAGCATATTTTTCCAGAACGCTTTTAGTATGAAATATATTCTACAGAATCATTAGGGAACTGTGTTTCCATATTTTGAAGATTTACTAGTTTCTTATATTTAATCTATTTCGTTATTATTTTTTTTCGAAGTATTATGTAGCAACGACGTGTAGGTATTTATTATATTATTATTCGTGAGTTATGATCTTGAGTTCATACAAAAACCCCGTAGAATCAAGACTAAATTATTTAAAAAAACCAAAGACTCGATTGCATTTCGCAATTTTTATTAGTTATTAATATTATGTATTTGGAATTGGGTATTTATTACCTTTCTGTTGATACCCGTATCGTTATACTTTTCTGCCTCTAATTTCTTTTTCTCAGGTGCCATATTAGAATTTTACACCTATGTCACTCTCACAATTAAGACAAATCTTATAACACCAAATATGTTAAAATCCGTAGACCGTTTAGGCTACAGAATGTGCCAAAGCAATTTACATACATACTCACATACATACAATTAAAAAACATAACCTCCCTTCGCAGTCGAGTAAAAAGTACTTTCAGAAATTTCAATTTTCCAAGCAAACTACCCAATTTTTCTTTCCGTAAGAACCTTATTCGTACTATGTATTACGTATATTTGAAGAAACCAGTGCAGTCAGTTCAGTCGTGCTCAAGTTATGTGATGCTTACCAACGTACAGATTATTTAAACCGTACCTACTTAGGTAACCTGTATATCTTATTGTTTATCGGTTATCACCAAAGATCGAAATATGAGTTTTTTCTAGTACGTACGTACGTACATACGTAAGCCAATTTCTTTTGCACATTCTGTAGCCTAAACGGTTTGACGGATTTTAACATATGTGGTGTTCCTAGATTCATCTTCATTGTGGGAGTGACATAGGTGTAAAATTCTAATATGGCACCCGAGAAAAAGAAAGTAGCGGGGAAAAGTATAACGATACGGGTATCAAATGAAAGATAATAAATACCCAATTCCAAACACATAATATTAATAAATCACTATCAGTTAGTCCAAGATTTAATCAAATTTCTTAGTGTTTTAATTTGCTGATCATATTTTGGACCGTGGAATACCATCTATTGAACACATTAAACAATTCCTTTTATAAATTGACTTCATTGGCGACTGAAAGAATATTGGTGTTGTCATAACGTTAATAACCATTTGTTATCACCCAATAATCACCCGCTGGTAAGTTTTATTCAGTTATATTCAATTACTTTAGTTCCTTAACAATAACTTTTAATACTTGTATACTAGTGGTGATAAGTAAGACAGTATATAAACAAATAAGAAGATGTTGAACCTCTTGTTATTGGAATACATGAGTGGAGTCTAAAAAACACAATCTGATACATGATCACGCATGTTTATTATAGTGCGTTTCTCGTGGTACAGCCTCTTACGTCATAGTATCTCTTTTGCTACTAGTGTATTACGCACAGGACAACATATTGGTGAACAAGTAGTGTCAGTACCCCGTTGGGGATACAACGTGAAGATATGTGTGTATATGTGTGTGTAGAAGGGTGTTGCACACACGTTGCATTGTTACCGATTTTACACAAGGGAGCAAAATTTCACTGGTGATATTTGAACTAAACATAACTTATGACTCGTACTTACAAAATAATGTGAACTGAATAAAGAGATTGTAAAATACATCAACTTCTAAGACCGAGGGCTTCATTCGGTTTTGCCGCCCCGGACCTTTGACACACTTGTCCGCCACTGAGTACTTAGTGTCTCTGTATCGTATTTGATTAATCACTTGATTACACCGTAATAACGTACACCATACCTTTTTGTTACTCTACTGCGAAAAATCGTGTTTCTTTCTTGCATTTTAGCTTTCCAACGAATGAATCAATTTTCATACGGTATTTTCGTTTGAAAGCTACAATTTCCGCGAGTGTTCTGATCTATGTTTAGCGGAAATCCGTTCAGTCGTTCTCAGGTACGTGAAGGGTTCTTAGCTGCTATTGTTGCTAGAAAGTAAAAACAAACCTCGAACCCTGGCTGTCGAAAGTATGGTAAAATAGACACTAGTTTTTTCTAACTTCTTTAATCCCCAAAAGTTCTTCATCAACTGCTCTGAAATTTCGAATACGACGTTAAATTCGATTACATGCATATTTTTATATACATACTTTATATCCACTGAGAAACAGCAATGCGTAGCCAGTACAACTAGTGCCGAATAAAAGTAAATTAGAAATTTAAAAACTTTTGAAACGAAATTTAATAAGCAGGTAGTCTACGTCTAAAAAGCAATAAATAATAATTATGACTACATTATACTAATTTCTTTGCCCTTGGGAAGGCTTATCATGCGTTATGCGTCGTGCTCGGGAATCAAGGTGTGTTTACAATAGTACTTATACTCAAAAACTTAGAGCTCCTCGATGCATTTATTTATTTATTTTTTACTTATATTTTTTTTATTCACCCCAATTTCTATTTTTCGCGGATCTTGTAAATTGCAATATATTATTTCTAATCTCTATGCCCTGTCTTTTGCGTTTGTTTTCCTATCGTAACCTGTATAAAATAGTTATGTGTATTACATTTTATTCCATCCCATTCCTACTTCCTTTCCACTATAAATCAATTAACCAATCTTTATTCATTAGATTAAATTTTTTATGGCATTTATTTATTGACTATCTCTACAAAAGTAGTTTTTAAAATTTTTGAAGTTATACCTACTTTTTTCGGAACGTTAGGTGAAAAAGAGAACAGTGTAATTTCAGCAAGCAACGGAAGTTACGTCATCAATGTAACACACCATAAAGTTTTTTTTTCTCTTTGTTTTGGCTTCGCAGATTGCATTTAGCCATTGATCAAGTAAATATGAGTCAAAAAGGGAAACGAAGTTTCCCGCCCTTTTTCTTTTCTTCTTCTTCCTTTATGGCACTGGTTCCCAAACTTATTTTGTCTACTGAGTCGAGAGCTCATGCAGTCGTTGTCTAAGATGCCTCCTAGCTAAATGAAATTACAAATCACCCCCCAGGCCTCTACACAACGCCCCCATTTTTTTTCTGGGTCTCTTACCGCCTCCCTTTAGGCCTGCAGCGCCCACAGGGGGGCGTTATCGCCCACTTTGGGAATAGCTGCTTTATGGCATGGCGCACAGTTTAGCGTATTTGCCAATGTCACGTATTAATAAGTAGAATCCATAGTGTAGAATCACAAGTAAATCAGTTTTTTCTTAGCGTAAAACTCCTCCAGTAAAGTGATAGTAGGCTTTACTGAAGTTATAAAGGACTTCTTGGAAGAGCGTGAATAGTTCAGCTACACATGTTTATTTAGACCACCTCCATTCTTATCACTTACACAGAACTTTAAAACACAATATACTATCACTATTGTACTTTAAAACTCCTAAAAATGTAAAAAATAGAAAATCTAAATAAAATGACAACCTCACTTCTCCCGTTCCCGCCAAAAAGTCCCACCATAAAGTTAGCAAAGAAAAATTCCGTTTGTCGATCTAACAACATAAAGTTAGCATCGTAGGGAGTTGTATTTTCTTTCTATGTGATCAGTTTTAATTTTTTTCATTCATATCGAGCGGTCACTTCATGAACAGCCAGTTTTAATTTCATTTTCGCGCCTAATAAGTGTAATAACACTTTTTGGCGGGAACGGGAGAAATAAGGTTGTCATTTTATTTAGATTTTCTATTTTTTACATTTTTAGGAGTTTTAAAGTACAACAGTGACAGTATATTGTGTTTTAAATTTCCGTGTAAGTGGAAGGAATGGAGTAGATCTAAATAAACATGTGTAGCTGAAGTTCTCGCGCTCTTTTAAGAAGTCCTTTGAAACTTCAGTAAAGCTTACTATCACTTTACTGGAGAGGTTTTACTATAGGAAAAAACGAATTTACTTGTGATTCTACTTATTGATACGTGACATTGGCAAATGCGCTGGTCTACGCGCCATGCTATGAAGAAAGAAAGAAAGTGTAATAACACGTGCGTGCATGGTCTTTTAATTTTTTTTACATTAGTGGAAATTTCAAATATAAATACGAAAGTTGAACAGAGCTAACATAGGATTTGAAATAAAAATACCTCACCATATCTCTACTGACATCTTTTCACAATAATTCAGATTCAAAATAAATAATAGTTATACGTACTGATTTGCGTCACTCTTGGCCGCTATAAATTATATTTACGTCACTTAATCCCATTCATTTATAGCACTTTTCCGATAAAATATGAATAATACTGTAGATATAACATGCTGCTTTTATATGTCAGATACATGGTACATACAAGATACGCCATTTCAAATTCGGTCGGCGGCATCAAAGGTTCAATAAATGTTAACACCTAGATAGTTCAATCGGTTGGGAGATCAATCATGTATTATGGGTAGGATTTTAGGAATTTTCTTTAATTTATGTGGGGTAAACTTTGTTCGTTTGTATTTAATGGATAAACTCAAACACTACTCAACTGATTTCAGAAATTCTTTCACCTATAGAAAGCTGCATTATTAGGGAGTAACGTTGGCTGTATTTCATTTAAAAAAAAAATTACTAGCCATGCGATGCCATTGCGGGCCGATATCTTCTATATAAATAAAAATCTATAGCCACATGTATAAATTCTTTCACCTATAGAAAGCTATATTATTAGGGAGTAGTTAGTTACTAACGTAAAATATTAGGTTTTTTGTTTCATTGTATTAACGATAAATATGTATCGTTAATACAATGCGTTAATACAGTAATACAATTTTATTATTGGGTTGTATTCTATTTTCAAAAAAATTTCTACCCGTGCGATGCCAGGGTGGGCCGATATCTTCTATATAAATAAAAATCAATAGCCACATATATGGCGGAACATCACTTGAGAACAGCTCCACCGATTTGGCTGATTTCTTTTCAGCTGTGTTCGCAATTGTCAAGACAAAGTTTATATGAAAGACATTTTTTGGGAAATCCATGCAAAAAGGGAAATTTCGATGATAATTTTACATGAAACTTACTCAAACTAGCAAAAATGGCGTCACGATGTGACGTTCCCACCGGAGCGAAGCCGGGGTAGGTCGCTAGTTTATTATAAAAATGAACGTTTCTTTGTATGTTTGTCCTCTATGCGTTTCTACACTATCTATCCCATTGTGTTAATGATACATTGGTGAGTTGTTCTGCATACCTCCGTGGAGGTTTCTGAATTATTTCATTTATTAAATAGAAGAGTACGCCAACGAAGTCGCAGGCACCAGCTAGTTAATTATAAAAGATACATTAAAACAACTCTTCAACAATTCTTAAACTTCAGTTCAGAGATAACAAGTGTTACGAGTCCATCGATTGATATCTTGGTTGACTTTGACAACCTATTGTACCAGGAAAAATTAGCAGCTGGCATATGTACTGTATATGTTTCTTTAATGTTTACTCGAATGCCACATGCAGGGGCACGAGCTCTGTCTTTGCGACTTGATGGAGGCTTCGAAATATAAAGATAAAAAATATATTATTAGCCTTTGTTTAATTCGATACGACCTTTTTGTACGAGACAAACGATACGACACGATACGACAAGACAAGACAAGACAAGACAAGACAAGACAAGACCCTTTTGTACGAGAAAAACTATTCATTAGGTTGGAAACACAATTTATTGAAAAAATCACATTTGCTTTATAGAAACACAAATTTTTAACTCCTTCGTGATCATAATTCGTATTACACCATCTACAATTTGAATAATTTAGGAAACGACTGATACTACTGTATTAACGCATTGTATTAACGATACATATTTATCGTTAATAAAATGAAACAAATGTACCTAATGTTTTACGTTAGTAACTAATTAATCTGTGCTAATATATATCTAAAACTAAACAGACTTATTAAAGTAAAAACGAATACGATATAGACCCGTTTATTTACAATTGTAAATTACAAATCTGTACACTGTAATATTTACAAACTTAAAACTTAGTGTTATCTTAAATAACAGACTTCCTCAAAGTCGCCGACTTCTAGAATGCCATCGAGGGTAGGTACCTAGATTACTGGCAGAAAAGCTAATTCGCTGGCGGAAGATGCTGCCAGTTAGACAACTTTGATTATATAAACAATCAAAGCTCCACTATATCTATTGCTAAATAATTCAATACGCCAATCCGACGGTCCCTGGAAGCATCGACCAGTCACTTACAAATTTCAGCAACCAGTCGATGGGCTCAAGGTCAATATCCCAAGGTTTCGACTGTAAAGGGTGTAAATATGAAACTCTCGGAGGAGTCGCCGCTTCAAGTTCCCTACAGTGCTGCTGTAAATTATAAGTTATTACAAACGTCTCTAAATTGTATGAAGTCGCAAGCTGCGTTTATCTGTGTACCCGCTTATAACTTCTAAAATTCTAAGGAGATTTCAGTGTAAATTTCACCATAATTTAGCGCATTTAACGAAGATGGTGTACGTTATATAACATATTCAGTACCTGGGCGACCGAGCTTTACCCAGTGTCTTACAAAAAAAGTAACAAAAAAAAGTCTGACCACATTGCAGCATTCGAAGCCGCGTATTTCAGCTTGGTAGATCTACTCTCAGCCACTGTACTACTGAAAAGGTAAATTCTGTTGTGAAATCAGAAGAGTTCAGAGCTTAGAAGTTTTAAGCGTGTGAAAACATAGACAAAACGATTTTTCTCAGAATTGGACTCTAGCTAGAATGATTTTTTTGACCACTGTAAAGCTCTATATTGTAAATTTCATTGAAGTCATTAGAGCCGTTTTCAAGAACGCGATTATAAATATACAAATATTGTTTGTTTAATACTACTCTTTTAAATAACATAGTATCTTAAAATAAAGGAAGTCCATGATATTTAACATTAAATTCATTGTTCAGAAAAAATAAATAATAGATTTTTCTCTATGACTTTTAGCCATTGAGTATATAAATAATTCCAAAGCCAGACGCCATGTCCGAGCAGCAACGGTGAGTTAAATCAGATAACCTGACTCACCTGTACATACGACACACATTTATTATCACTTATCAGATAAGCTTATTTGTCGCCATTTCGCTAGAAAACAGCACCCACAGATTTATATTTTATCTGATGTTATTTGCCTTACTTCGTAGTACGGGATAGGCTGTCTGAAGTTATGAAGTCTATGGTTTACCATTATTTTTTATTTTTTTCCTTATTATAAGTTCAGTGTTAGTGATATGTGTTTTTAATAGGTACTTGTTGCAAACTGAACTTAAACATATTATTTCAACTTATTAAAAAAAAAAAACAAAAAATGTCCGATCATATTGCAGAACCCACGCACGTCGGCGTGGTAGACCTACGCTCTGGCCATTGTGCTATTGAGAAGGTAAACTCTCCTGCAAATTAAAACAGTTTAGAAATTTAGAGTTTAAAAGTTTTAAGTGTGTGAAAGACAGAGAAAACTGTTTTTCCCAGAATTGAGACCTAGCTAGATCGGTTTCTTGCCGCCCTTAACCTTTATATTGTAAATTTCATCTAAATCGCTAGAGCCGTTTTCGAGAAAGCGATATCGAATATACAAATATATTACAATTATATACAAATATTGTTTGTTTATTATAGTAGTGGATATATAGTCTGTCGAAAGAGAGAAATAGTGACTTGAATCAAATTCCGAATTCGTAGGAGGTATTGTTAAGAAATCGTTTAGTATGTTATTTTATTTAGATCAGGAATAATTCTTTTGATATTGACGCAGGTGGTCTCAGAATTCGAGGATGTGGAGCCGGACGCCCTATACGACGTGCTCCACGACCCCGAGTACAGATCCGTGTGGGACACTCACATGCTGGCCGCCGAAGATGCTGGTCATATTAATGTCAACAACGACGTTGGATACTACGCCAGTAAGATCTACGTTATTGGGAGCTTTTAAAATTGAACCAAGCCTGAAACCAAAAATGAAAAACAATAAATTAATTAAATATGCCGTTTTGGACCCATCCAATTTAGGTTTTTTTTTAAATAACTTCTATCTTATCCGAAATTGCTATCGACTATCCTATCCGAAATTGCTACAACACGCTCTTATTTCTCTCCTAGACCAGACATCGCAAGTTAAGGGTGTCAGTTTAGAAAGTACATCGATGTTTTATCGATTCATTCACATCGATTTTTTTTCAACATTGCCAGTACTTTTAGCTTGTATTATTTCATGGAATGACAGAGGTGTTATTAATATACTACGACAATAATATTGAATCCTATCTACAGTAAAAAAGCTGCTTTATTTACATGATTTGAAAAAAGTAAAGAGGGAAATGTTCAGTGGAATGAATCTATTCAAAACGGAACTTTACAGAGAATTTTCAGTAGGTATTGTTATTTATATTGTGTCCGTATTCTGTCGGTGTTGAATTCTTGACAGCCCTAGATACATTATACAAAGTATTGATAGGCTATATTTATTTATAACATCCTTCTATTCGTATCTATAAAAATAAATAAAATTGAAGTGTTTGTCTATGATCTCGCAATAAAATACAGTTATTTGCATATTACCCAAACCCAAAGACGCGTTTTTTTTAAATTTTTGATTCTGTTTGTTTATCCAGTCTAATTTTCGAAACGGTTTAATCGATTTTGACAGGACATTACTTTTATCCAGAAATAAATTTAACTCGTATGAAACCGTGGGGCATTACTAGTAAAGAAATAAACTATGTAGTCTCTGTAATGGTACTGTATTGTATCTGTAGTGCGATTCTCTAATGCAAATTAGTCAAATTCACTTCTGAATCCGCGGTGAGATTATCAACTCTGATTTGGTATTCTCTAAAGTCGACAGAGGTACTAGCGCCGCCTCGATGAGTGGCGGCGGCGGCGAGTTGTACTATCGTAAATGAATTTTATGAAGTTTCGCTAAATATAACAATCCAATCTAAATAAACGTGTTTTATTTAACGTTATTATCTCAGAAGAAGTTAAAATACTCTAAGACGAAATATCGACTGAGATGTTTATTCTTAAAGCAAATCCCCGACAAACTCGCATCTAAGATCACTTCACTTCGCTCCTAGAATGTTTGGTTTAGGGAATTCGATTTGAAGGTCAAGTGAGTTCGAATGCGAAGTGGGATGAATTGTCGAGCGAGTCTCGCTTTGGGTAATTCGAGTTTTTACAGAATTGCATGGCTGTACTGTAAAGTAACCTGCCTCGCTGCCTCGATAGGTTTATTTAAGGTTTACTTCATATTATATACTAATATTTTACGTTACCAACTAATTAATCTGTGCTAATATTATATTATTATAAATAGATAAACTTTATTTTGTGTGTGTGTGTAATGGATAAACTCAAAAACTACTCAACTAATTTCAAAAATTCTTTCACCTATCAGCTACATTATCAGCGAGTAACATAGGCTGTATTTTATTTAAAAAAAATTGTAGCTGTGTGTCGCTAGTGTATTATATGAAAATACATCGATGCATCAAATATTCATTGTTCCGAAATATCAAGGTAGGTATATTACTTAAATATCGTTATCGCGAGTTTGCCAGTGGGAGGCATGCATACATAACACCTAGTAAATAATCAAAGCGTAATACAGAACATGTAAAGGGAATTTTTATTAGACAAATAATTTATTACGTAAGACATAATATTAGGGGCTAAAGTTGACAGGTTAAGGTTTTATTTTAGTTTAATTATGGTGAAATTGCCATTTGTCGAAAAATGAAAGCAATTTTTTTTATGTACGATGAAACATATTCATTTAATCAAAGTATTTACCCTCGTTGTATATACATTTTTGCCATCTAATCCGAAGATCATTTAAACCTTTGCAATAGAATTTTGGGTACCTGGACTCCACAAACTGTGTGAAGGCATTTTGTACTGCTTTATGTGAAGACAATTTTTTCTATGCAAAAAGTTGCCCAAATCGGGGAAAAATTGCAGTAGTTGGTTGGGGCAAGGTCCGGCGAGTATGGAGGATGACGGATGGTTTCTAACTGCATGTCTTGTAGTGTTAAAACTATTTCTCGAGCAGTGTGAGGTCTTGCGTTATCATAAAGCAATAATGGTGAAAATTGATTGACGAGTCGGAGCTGTTTGTCTGCTAATTTCACCATCATTCTTCAGAGTTCCGTACAGTAGACATTTGCTGTCGCTTGCTTTGCTTGACCGGTTCTAACAGTTCTGAGAAAGCGTCTATTTCAATCGCATTTATCCAAGATCTAATAAGTATTTGTTTTTCGAATAGATGGAACGAAAATATTATTCGTAAAGTACACATACATATCTAATATCTGTATCTCTAACGGGGTAGTCAGAGTGGACGGAGCGCCGAGCATTGCGGTCCTCACATACTTCTTTCACCTCTTCAAATCTCGTTATTTAGGTTAAAGTAGATATATTAGGCAGAGTTTATTTAGGTGATTTCAGTACGTCCTAGCAATGATTTTGATTAACTTACTAGTATTTTCCTGTAAAATATAGCATCGGATGTTCATAGGTTTGAAAAAATATTATTTGGCTTTTTTTTTCTTTCTTCGTGGCATGGCGCAAAGATTAGCGCATTTGGCAATGTCACGTATTAATAAGTAAAATCGCCATGAAGCACGTTCGAAGTAAATTCGCTTTTTCTTCTTATCGTAAAACTCCTCCAGTAAAGTGATAGTAGGCTTTACTAAATTTATACGAGAATGACTACCCCGTTAGGGATACAGCGTGAAGATATGTATGTATGTATGTATATAGGACTTCTTGGAAGAGCGCGAGAACTTCTGCTACACCTGTTTATTTAGACCTACTCCATTCTTTTCACTTATACAGAACTTTAAAACTCAATATACTTTAAAACACCCAAAAAAATAAAAAATAGAAAATCTAAATAAAATGACAACCTCACTTCACCCGTTCCCGCCAAAAAGTCCTATTATTTGGCTTTCTAAGTTTAAAGGTAGATTATTCTTTCAATAAACTAAAAAATCAAAACGCTTTACTTAAACGTAAATTATTTTTAAATTAGGATGAGTGCACTTTTTGTTCCTTAGTCATTGACTAAGGCCATGATATGGGTCGGTAAGTGCATGTATATAAATCATTTGGATCGATAGTCTATACTTAATCTATACTAATATTATAAAGGGGTAAACTTTGTTAGAAAGCTACATTACCAGCGAGTAACATGGCCTGTATTTTATTTTCAAAAAAATTTCTACCCGTGCGAAGCCTGAGCGAGTCGCTAGTGTACATATAAAATGATGTTAAAAACAAAAACAGTAGTTAATAGACTCATACTAAAGCAGCCAGATAACAAAAGAAGCATTTTCCTACTAAGAAAAAGTAAACTTGATTAATAATTCCGTCACAAGATTTTCTCCAAAGTGACATCAAGCAATAAAGACCAAGTTCATTTCAAATGTTTGTAAAAGTCTTCAAACTCAAACGCCACGAAATGGAACGAGAGGTTTTATATTCATCGCAATTTTGCATTCATGACTCATCGCGGCGTGCAAGAAATGCCTGAATATATGCCGCCTAAGTTTCCACCGCCATTCATAAGTTCTGCACGTATCAGCTGAGATATTGTTATCGCCAAATATAATCATATAGGATATGGTTTGCATATTTCACTTAGTAACCTCGTACTACCAATTGTATTGACACCCTAGTGACTTAGTATTCAACTTCTTAAACACAATACACCAGAAGAAAAAAAATTACATACATTATTACTGAGATTATATAAGTAGTCACGGATAGTGGAGTACTGATAATCTCGTACCTTGCATTCTTCTTTTGCTTCTTCGAACGTCTTCATTTTCCTCGCGCACTTTCGCCGAGGTATGCTAATACTTTTGACATTTCCGTTAGATAACACTGACTATTTGATCTTCATAAATCAGATTTGGTCTTCCTTGAATTCTGCTACCACTCACTTTCGCTCTGTAGACTTTCTTTATCAATCATTCATCTGCAGTTTTTCACACATTCTTACTGTGTCTATGAACATACAATATAACACTGTTATCTAACCCTGCGTATCTCTTCACTGCTTATTTTGTCTACGAGAGGAACTCTGCACACATATCTGAGAGATTGCCTTTCTACTACGACAGCACATGGCAAACTATCTCTGAATACCTCCCTTCGACTACACTCTAGGTTCCCAAACTTATTTTGTCTACTGAGTCGAGAGCTCATGCAGTCGTTGTCTAAGATGCCTCCTAGCTAAATGAAATTACAAATCACCCCCCAGGCCTCTACATAACGCCCCCATTTTTTTTCTGGGTCTCTTACCGCTCCCCTTTAGGCCTGCAGCGCCCACAGGGGGGCGTTATCGCCCACTTTGGGAATGGGTGGACTACACTGTACACAACCACTTGGCGGCTAAAGTCAGACTCTCATATAGAGTTTCATTAATACGTAGACAACTTAATGTATCTTCATTGTTACCATCGAAATGTTATAAAATCATCACAGATGGCTAATATAAGTAATTACAATTGTTGTGAAGCTAAGACAAGTATTTAATATTTGTTTGTTTTCTTTTTCCTGATTCAAAAAGTTCCTGAAAACTGAAACTATGCCACTTCTAATCGAAAGATTAGAAGTAGAAAGTAGAATCTTATCTTATAATTTTCTGGGTAAGAGGTAACCCTTTAAAACAAATTTTCATATGCACATTATAAATTAAGTGAAATAGTAAATCGTTCGGCAGTATTGACAGCTTAACATGGATATGTCGCTTCAATATTACGATACGGCATTATGTTTTGGGTTAATGCAAAAGGGAAAGAATTAGTATTCAGAGCACAAAAAAAATGCATAAGATCGATTTGTCATTTAAAGCAAAGAGACAGCTATAAAAAACATTTCAAAGATTTAAAAATAATGAAGCTTCCGTGTATGTATATCTATGAAGTAGGTACTTATTTTTATTAGATACAATAAAAACCTATTCGATAGCGTAAAAGGATCGAGGCGTTGTGGAAATCTCTGTCTCGTTACATGTAGGACTACATTATTCCACAATATAATATTTGCTCTGACACCTAAATTATATAATAAATAATAAATAAAAAAACACCTACTTCTCGTTGAAAGCGGTGCAAATTGAATACTTGAACTTGATGTAACCATCCCTCATTACCTCCAAAAGATTATACTTGGAGTTATAGCGGGAACTTGATTAGTTTGCGCAGAAATAAAAGAAAATGTGAAGCGTAATGACATAACTATAAAGTGCAAAAAAAACTTTATTGTTATAGCTTCGGAGAAAAAATCAAAATGGACGGAGTTTTTGCTCATGGAGCGTGTCCTTTTTTATTGACCTAGATTCTAGAATTTTACGTGTGTGACTAGGGAAGGGTTACAGTAAAACAATACACAGGTGAACGTGACATATAATATTTTTATTTTTGTATACTATACTAATAGCCAAAACACTTGCGATTTACGAGTATTTTGCAAATAATTATTTCAGTACTGCTATGTTTTATACGTCACGTTGGTCATGAGCTGACACGAATTACATTACAGTGCGAGGTTGCCATACTTACGTAGGTAACTGCTTTACTCGTGGTCATCTCAATGATAGGAGACACGAACATTCGTTTGACGCACGGTGATAAGAGCGGTAACTCATTATGGCTCCGTCGATTTTCGTTCTTGATCAGAGGTAATAGAAGTGAGGAGCGACAAAGAAAAAGATACTTCAAATTGTTACCAGTACAATGAACTCATTTTCACATAATTTTTAATGTTTGCAACAGGAGTTATAAAATTTCATGGAATATGAATGTAGGTTAGGTTGACTTTTTGGCGGGAACGGGAGCAGTGAGCTTGTCATTTTATTTAGATTTTCTATGTTTTACATTTTTGAGAGTTTTAAATTACAAATGTGATAATATATTGTATTTTAAAGTTCTGTATGAGTGAAAAGAATGGAGTAGGTCTAAATAAACATATGTAGCTGAATTTCTGACGCTGTTCCAATAAGTCCTTTATAACTTCAGTAGAGCCTACTATCACTACTGGAGGAGTTTTACGATAAGAAGAAAAAACGTGTTTACTTCGAACGTGTTTCATATGTACGTCATGAATTATAACAATACTGTGACGTGTCCATTGCATTGCTTAACTGTTTAACTCATCAGCTATTTTACTTATTAATGCGTGACGTAGGCAAATGCGGTAATCTGTGCGCCACGCCATAACGAAAGAAAAAAAAAATGTAGTAGAACCTTACTTCTAGTTTGCGGGTGGTACGGTATAGGACCTTGTGTGGATCACTACCACCATCATACTTGCTAATCCTGCTGCCAATCCTGCCTGTGCCAATGCCAATGCCTGTGTGGAGTGTAAGACAGCTGTTGAAATTTCTTTTACAAGAAGCACAACATTTTACTCCTCAGGGTTGCCAATGCGTTTATAATATGAAGTGCTTTTTTATATTATAAATATTATAAATGTATGTTATAAATGTCCATGGGCAAATCATTCCACTTACCGTCAGATGAATTATTTGCTTGTTTGTCTAATAAAAAGACAAAAGGTTACAGGAAAAATATAACAGCAGTCATAGTCTTATCGAAATTAATTTTGGAAACTTTCCATTTCACAACTATCTTACTAAACTTTTCACAAATAGAAAACTAGATTCACAATCTTCTGTAAAAACTAAACAAATTATTGTCCGAATTAACATATACATTTCTAATCAATGATATTATATTTAAAAAAGAGGTAGATAGGTTACGTTAATACTAATGCTTGTAAAATATTGTCCCGGTTACGCACACACATAAGCCACACGCTTTGTTTATACACACTAATAAAATGATGAAGTGTAAATAAGATAGCATGACAATTACCATAAGCAAAGTGAGACAAATATACATTGCACTGCGTCGCTATACAATGTAAGACTTCAATTGCATTTCAAACTAACAAATCACACGGCTCTCTAAAACCATTGTGATTGGTCAATTTCACTTTTTTACTGCATTTTAAGCGAATCCACGACTAATTCATAGAATATTAGTAATTAATGCCATAGAACAGACATTTTCGAAAAATATGATTTTGTTATAAATTTGAAAATGATAAAAATAAAACACTAGGTATTTTCATGTAAAATATTTTTTATTTTGTGGGATTATTGGGATATTAGACTCACTGCTAAAGCTTCTGATTCGTTTTAAAAATACGTATATTATAACTAATATATCAACTAAATAAACTTAATCAAATGTTTAATAGGCACTGCATGACATTGACGGTTCTGTAACATAACTATTTATATTCTTTGACCAAATGTAATATATTGCTCTCTGTCGCACTTGGTAACTGGGTAACTTACCTATGGCATTTCATATTTTTATGAGTTAATATTTTACTGATATTTTAGATTTTGGAAAAAATGGTGACACAAATGAATTAAATAAGTATACTTACGCATGATACGTGATTCGTGAACCTTCAGAAGTCTCGCTAGTATAGTTTCTGCAGTATCTAATAACACAGAACGGCATTTTAATATTAATATTAGGAACGCACATACGTGTTGACACTGTCACGTTGTTACACGAATGAGTTTCAGGTTGGCTAATTAGCAAAGTTTTGGAGTGCCAGTTTTCGAGCGCAATAACTCATCTACCTCTTTTAAATATAACATCATTGTTTCTAATATTGTATAGTATTATCGGTAGTATTGTGTTTATTTAAAGTAGACCTTAATATCAAAGCATATGATTGTAAAAGCTAGTTAAAGTTCCTTGCATGGCATCGAAACGAAGTTTATTAAAAAAAGTATTTAAAATGCAATCTTACGTTTTGTGCTTAAAGTATAATTCACGTAATATTTTGCATCGCTAATTACGTCATTTTGATTTGTTATGTGAAAGTGACAAGGATAAGATAAGATAAGAAGACTTCTAATTGTCAAATTTAATTATATAGTTATGTGTATCGCACTTATAAAGTTATTTTTATTGTACTTGAGTTTTGATTAGTAAATGATAGCTATTTTGCATTTTTCAGTGTTTTTTTTTGAAGGCGGTTTAATTTTTTTTCTTAAATTTTTTTTATTTCTTCCTTTTGAGTGACCTTGGACTAAATAAATATCTAGGACAGGTCAATTAACTTCATTCTAATTCTGGAGCGCAACGATATACAAGAGAATCATTAATATAAATAAAGGTTATAATCAGTCGCGTTATTTGGTGTATCTTTGAAGTCCAAGCTCCACTACCGGTAAAATTTAAATGGAACCACCGCAGCAGTAAACCTTTCAAACAAAAAAAATTCGAAATCGGTCTACAATAAAATTGTCTAAGTTATCGGTGAACGTACATAAAAAAAAAACATACATACAGACGAACATAAAACCTCTTTTTGAAGTCGGTTAAAAAAAACTATGTAACTTTATTATTATAACGAAATAATGAATACGTAAATAAAATTATTTAATTTATTTACCGAAAATGAGAATCGTAATTTTTTTAGGAATCTAGACTTGTTGTTTTTACAATTTTTGAAGGAGCACTTTCATATGTTCGCTGTTAGCGTTTTCGAATACTACTAAAATATAAGTGCACTTAAATACTCATTTGAGTGCACATTTGGTTCGGACATTTTTGGAGCGTTGATTGTGTATCTTTTTTATATGTGAGTGAATTCACACTCGCACTTGGCCAAATATTACTCACAAAGTGATAGAGCTTGTAATAACAGTAACTGTTAGCGGTAATTTGAAATTGAAGACATTTTAATAATTTAAATATTAGGAAGCCGTTTATTGTCCTATTTATATGTACCTACATGTAAAACAAATCAGACGGAAACCAAAATACCTTTTAAATATGTAATCAATACTATGCTATGAAAGTATGTACTATGGCTCGACATATAGTATCTAAATTTGATAGCTCTATCGATTAATTGGAGAGTAGCAATCGACGGTGTTTCCTATTTGCGGACGATTGTTTGCTTTGTTGGTTGCGACACGCTGAAATGTGGTTACATTAGTGAAGTGAAAACATACGGCGCGGTATTGTGCACGTACACGATACACGCTGCACTTATGTAATAGTAATATAGACAATACTACTTCATTTCTATATCATATCCCATAATCGAAGAAAAGTGGTATTCCTGCTTATTTATGGGAGAAATCGAGAAATTGAAATAATACCACACTCCAGACAATTACACAGATTGTGTGACTTGTAAGCTTGTACTATGAGTACCACACAACGAACTCTAGGGGAGTTCCCAGAAACACCCAGACTCGAAGGTAATTTAGAAAAGTTCTTTTCCTAAATTGACCTGACCGGGGATCGAACCCGCGACCCTAGCTTGGAAAGCTGATGCATATGCCACTGCCCCTACGGACCAGTCTATATTAATTATTTTTTAAGGTTCAATCAAAGGAAGAACAGTAACGGATGTGAGTACGGTTTCCTTTCAAGAACAAGTGAATTCTGAACACTTAAGGTAAGTTTACTAATTCGATATTGTACAAATCGAATGTCGTCAGAGGGAAGATTTAAAATAGAAAAGTTTTAAAATAATAACGCATATAAACTGATTAAACGCACAAACTTGAAGTAATTTACTTGAAGCCACAAATGGCCCCGTTTGCCGAACATATACTTGATTGCATCTCCCTCAAAAAAAAAACGACAGTCTGTGCATTGAAATGATGTCATAACATATCAGAAAAATATTAAATGTTTTTTGTATTTCACTTTACAAATAAATAATACATTACAATCGATATACTTTTAGGTACACATGTTACAGGCATAACTTTTTTCCTTTGTTCGATATTACTTCTCAATAAACACTCCTAAGCGTTATTACTCTAAGGGATTAGTTTACTAAATTATTCAGATACAATTTTAGATTTAGGTTTAGGTGTAAACATTTACGATTGAATTTGGTTATTTTCTGTCTAGAGCTGTCTATAATTGGCTATAATTTAGCTAATAATTTTACGTGTCTTTTCCTTTTTTGTGTCCAATTGACATGGCATTTCCCTTTTCTGCTTATTATACATAAATTTTCATAAATTTAACTAAAATTACAATAATAAATAATAACATAATATATATAATAATAGTCAGGTCTGCACAACCGTGAGTTTTCAATCCTTCCTTTTCATACCATCATAGCTCATCGAGTTGTCGACCGTAGATTTCTATCGGAGGTTAGGACGTAGCGTACGTTAATTAATCAACTGAGTTTATCCAGTGTCAGTAGATACTGAGGGTTGTTGTTTGCTTTAATCTACCTTCTCGTGCTAATAAAATTTAGAATCAATTGTAACACAAAATTTCACGAAATCGTGCCCAACACTGTATTTATTGTGGACTAGCTGTGCCTCATGATTTCCCCTGCATTAAATGTCGTATGTTTCCGGTATGGAAAGTAGCATAAATAAAAAAAATGAAAAAGGAATAAAGGAATTGGTTACATGCTAAGCGAGGATCGCAGAATAACTTTGTATAATACTCTTATTTCTTGGAAACAGCTGGAACGATTTGAATGAAAATACTTAGATAAAGTTTTATTTTCAGTTATATTCAGAATAGGTGTTATCCCTGAAAAAACTCGTCTTCACACAAACATTTTTTTAGAATTATTTTTTAGCGTCATCTCTCTATTGAGGTATCAGTAAGCTAATCTTGAGATACCAGTAGCACAGATTAATTAGTCACTAACGTAAACCAGTAGGCTGATATTTCTTTTATTATCTATTTTCGACATGAACAAGACATCGAGCAAAATTTGGTCACTCAGTTACTTAAATTTTAACCGCGAACGTTAATTTCGACTACACAGCCCTTCACTTTGCGTGATCTAACACTCACTTGCCCATTGTTTTCTAATTCTAATAAATAAATATTTTACACTATCAACTAGCGTAAAAATGTAAGTTAAATGACATCTATTACTATGGTAAAATGTTTACCGCAGTTACTATGAAAGCTAACAGTGAAAAACGGATGAAATGAACGCTTGTGTGAGTTATTATTTTATTATTTATTTATTAAACGAATCCGTTGGCGTTTGAAGTTAGTTTGATTATCATATAAAAATTGTATTAACTTTATTACAAATGCTGATATTATAACAAACATTTAAGTGTAAAAAAAACAAATTTAAAATTTCTTTCAAAGTATTATTTTTCGCTGTATTTCAAATTATTTTTCTGTCTGATAAATTAAAAATATAACCTTCAGTTTTTGTGTCCAAGGTTATCGAGTTTTGTCCGCTTCTGTAAATAATTAAGTATGGTATTTTTAGTACGTAGATTGCGTAGAAATTTAATTAAGTATAGTAAGATTCGTAGAAAGGAAAACTTTACGATTGACACTCCTTTTATATAACTTGAAAAATAATTGTAAATAACAAAAAAATAATGTTTTTCAGATGGTAAGTATATATTTATTTTCTTTTACGCTTTTTCTAGTTTATAAGCGAAAAAAAAAACGTAATGCGTTTGTCTATTTGCCTGTCTGTCTCAAATGGACATTTTTTTCAAAGACCGAAAATAATTGTTACATGTGGTCCATTGCAGATGTACTGAAACCACAAAAAGTTTAATTTAGATTTTGGGGATGTATAAATAAAACCATGCGTTGATTTCTTAAAATTTATTGAATTATAATTATAATCTTTTATTTATATATATATATATTTATCTTTTAATTATAATTAATAGGATTATTAGAGAAAAAAAATTTACCAGTTTAATAAAAGTAAAATTTATTATTATGTTTTGCTTTATAACAAAATATGATAACAATATGTATAAATTCAAATATAATTTGAACAGTGGTAGCTTTGGACTATTTGGAATCGAATTGGGTACGAAAATATTTAAGGGTTATCGTTTTTTCAGACACGAAACATGAAAACTTTGTCTTCGTTTTTAAATAATCAGGATTTACCTTACGATTATGATAATATTTAATATTATGATTATTATAATAATCATTAATAATCAATTATGGTTGTGCGAAACTTTACAAGCTTAAAACACACTTCATTTCATTTTTAGGGTTGCTTGGCCAAAATAGCAGAAACGTAATCCCTACAGCTTTGTCGTAGGCATCTGTGCGGCTGAAATTTTTGATCTAAAACTAGGGATTGCAAACCTGGATCCAGCAATTCAGCAATACAGCTGGATCCAGCACATTTTTGTGTTTGTTGGATCTGGCATCTGGGGCTGGATCCAGCGGTGCGGCAGCATTTGGTCTGCCACAGGTCTTCTCTTTCCTTTTGGTCCGGTCTTAATGTTTTTGTCTACTCTATCGTAAAAACGGCAATACATACAAGCGTCAAACTTTTTGTTATTAGGACGAAAACTCTGAAGCAAAACAACGAATAATAAAAACCGGTAATATAAGTCGAGCTCGCGTTTAAAATTCTGAAATGAATGAAAGAAATCACGTTGTTTTTGTTAAAAAAATAACACGAATATATATATATTGTGTGGTGATACGGAACCCTAGGTGTCGGTGTGTGACTCCGACTCGCGATTGACCGCGTTTGAATTAGTTTTTAATTTAACATTAATAATATGTTAAAGTAAACTTCTACGCTGTCCAATTAGTATAGAATCCCAAATTTGTATGGAATCCCAAGATCGCACGCAGTCATGCTCTTGGTACGTTCATTCATTTTACTTTATCTTCATAGTTATATTTATCTATGGTTTATTCGTCTCCAGTGTCATGTCCAACGCCACTCAAGAACCGTGATTTCGTGCTGCAACGGTCGTGGTTGGACACGGGTGATGAGAAGATGATCCTCAACCACTCCGTCTACCATAAGGACTACCCGCCGAGAAAGGGGTTCGTCAGGTGAGCTCATCGATACCTTTTTATACTACAGATAAGACAAACCAGCCACCAATCCAAATGTTGCAAGTGGACTGAGGCCCACGGACATTACAACATGTATCAAGGTTGAGAATATACTACAGGACTTTTTGGCCGGAACGGGACAAGCGAGGTTGCCATTTTATTTAGATTTTCTATTTTTTACATTTTTGGGAGTTTTATAGTACAAAAGTAATAGTATTTTGTGTTTTAATGTTCTTTATAAGTGAAAAAAATGGAGTAGGTCTAAATAAATATATATAGTTGAAGTTCTCGCGCTTTTCCAAGAAGTCCTTTACAACTTCAGTAAAGCCTACTATCACTTTACTGGATGAGTTTTACGATAAGAAAAAACTAATTTACTTGTGATTCTACTTATTAATACGTGACATTGGCAAATGCGCTAAACTGTGCGCCATACCACAAAGAAAAAAAAAATGCTACAGATGTCTGTTGTTATGTCCCATTCTCCATACCGGAAAATAACAGTAGAAACACTGCTGCTTGGGGACAGGATTAGCAGTTAAGATGGTGGTAGTAATCTGGAAGAACTCAGTACGTGACCTTACCATCTTCTAATCCTTTTATTTTCCTATTGGGATGAAGGTAAGTACATCGTCGGGGTTATTACCTAAAAATTTGCAGATAGCGACAGCCACGCGATCACTGCGCGACCGGTGATTAATTGTAATAAAAACTTAGTATCATGTATGACGATTGCCTATCTATTATTTAGCGCTACTGTACAAATTACATTACACAAATTCTCGTTTTGACAGCAGATATCGCGCGATATTGGCTGTCGCATGCTGTCTGCAAGTTACGTAATAAGTGTGCGGGTTTTTTGCGAAGGTTATGATTGCGGTTGGGTATAATATCTGTTTCCAATATGAACTTTTGCAAAAGGCTGATATGTTATTAGTAGTTCTCCCCCTTTTACTGTTGGGCTACTTTTATTACATTACACAATATTGTATTAGAGGTTGTTATTATTACATTCAAAAAGCTACCTGAAGAGTGATTTGTAGAGACGAAAGAAGTATGTATAAGGATCGTGGTTCTTAGCGTTCCGTCCTCTCTACCCTGACTCATTATGGATGCAGCATGAATATGTTTATGTATCTATGTACATACATACATACAAACATATATTCACGCTGTATCCCTAACGGGGTAGTCAGAGAGGACGGGGTGCCAAGCGTGGCGGTCCTTACATACTCTTTTCGCTTCCTCAAATCTCATCATTCTCCTCACATTTTTTCGCCTTGTATGCGAGTACTTTTTACATTTCCATCTGCTAACACTGGCTATTTGATTTTCATAAGTCAGCCTTGGTCTTCCCTAGCCTCTTTTACTACTTTTACTCCACGCCATATTCAGGCAGAAGACTCCACACTTTCTTTCGCACTACTCTATCGAATGCTTTTTTAAGATTCTTTCCGATCTATGGCCAGAAACTTCCCCACGATACCGTGGATCAAGAAAATTTTATCCATACAACTCCTACCCTTCCTAAAACCATCTTGTGTCTCCCACAAATATCTTTCATAAATACCTTTCATACGTTCAGTCAATATCTTGGTAGTACTTTACTTGCTAAGCTGACCAAGCTGATGGCCCTATAGCACGCGCAGTCTAAATGGGAATCTTTCCATTTATAGAGACGTACTATGACTGCGGTGCGTCAGTCCTATTTCCAATACATACATGTATATTTTCACGCTGTATCCCTAACGGGGTTGTCAGAGAGGATGGAGCGCCAAGCGTCGCGGTCCTTACATACTTTTCTCTTTAGCTTCCTCAAATTTCATCATTCTCTTCACACATTTTTGTCTAGGTATGCGATTGCTTTTTACATATTTCCAATAAATAATCTAAATTCGAGTTTTTTACGTCTGTTATGTAAACCTTGAGCTTCCATACAACAGTTTTTGCTCTTTACACTATGACGACGATTAAAAAAAATCTTTTCTTTGCGAACGTACGGACCCCGACATTGCACATATAGGTACTATTGGGTACACAACATTATATTCTGTGTAAATATATTATAACAGACCTAAACCAAAATGCAAGTAAATCTGGCAAACAAAAATATTTACTCATACAAACTTTCAGTCCGTCATTTTTCTCTTAAAACGAGTCGATTTAAAAAAAACAGTAAAACGTTTGTTCGTTTATTTTCAATACATACATACATATGTATCTACACGCTGTGTCCCTAACGGGGTAGTCGGAGAAAATGGAGCGCCAAGCGTCGCGGTCCTTACATACTTCTTTCACTTTCTTAAATCTCATCATTCTCCTCACACATTTTGGCCTAGTACTTGGCTTCTTTTACCACTCGTTTTTGCTTTGTAGATTTTCTTCGTCAGTCTTTCATCACTCAAAGTCAAAGTCAAAGTCAAATCAATTTATTCAAGTAAACCCAATCACAAGGTATTTTTGAACGTCAAATCTACTTTAGTTCGGTTCAAAGAGAAGAGAAAAGAAAACCTGGACACTGAGAAGAACCGACAAGAAACTCAGTCAGGTATAATTTTTTCAACGTCATTTTACAAAAGGTTTATTAAAATACAATATTCAGAGAGCCAGTAAATGCATGTGCAGAGAAAATCATTTCCAGACTATTGTTTTATCTTCAACGAAATCGTTTATTTTATAGTATGATTGTCTAATCAATGTACGTTTTATAACTAATCTAAATATATTTTCTGTTAATTGAGTGACTTCTTGATGAACTTTATTATAAAAACGAACGCAGTTACCCAAAAATTAAACATTTGACTTATGTAATTTAAATTTTGGAACAACCAATTTATCACGACCTCGGGTTTCCATACCACCAATATCGCCTTTTTTTGTAACTCATTCTTTCTATGTGCCCGAACCATCTAAGTATTTCTTTCTTCGCTTTACAATAGCACTGTCGTGCAACGCTGTCATACTGCGTGCCTCTTCATTGCTAATTTTGTCTGCAAGCAGATCGCATTTTTACTGCATTTATCTTACTTTCCCTCGAATTCGGATATATCCAGGCCACCATCCACTACCGTGCAATAAAGTTGGAACCAACACCGCATTGTGTATGGCCATTTTGGCTGAGTTAGATATATTCACACTGCCTGTTAATACGGACAGACCGTTGACTTTATTGCCAGCTGCTACCCATCTCTTCACATCCAACTCACAGCTTCCATCTCTCGAAAACGCACTCCTCAAATATGCAATTTCGTTCACTTGTTCCACACATTTTCCATTTACACATATTTTACTATTTATGTGCACATCTTCCCTTTCAAACACCAGAACCTTGGCTTTGTTTACATTCATATTCAATCCTGTCACTTCACATTCTTCTTTCTTGTACGTGACTAGTCTTTACAACTCTAATTCTGATGGTGCTATAAATAGAGCATCGTCAGCATACAATAGGCAGTTTACCACTGTATCATCACATATCATACCGCTCATACTACCTTCAATGGCTGAAGGAGACTGTACAACAGTAATTAAATACAGCACGAACACCCAGGCAGATATCACGCAGCCCTGTCTGACGCCTGAACCTGTCTGACGCAGACTTCGAACCAGGGCGACTATCCTTACACAGGTTCTGTGGCCTCGATACAATGACCTCAAGGCCTGCAGTAAGGGGCCCTCCACGCCATATTCAGGCAGAAGACTGCACAATTTCCTTCGTACTACTATATCAAATGCTTTTTCTAGAATTACGAATGCGCAAAAAACATTCTGACCTACGGCCAGAAACTTCCCCATGATAACGCGGAGCGAAAAAATCTGATCCATACAACCCCTATCTTCCCTAAAACCACCTTGCGCCTCCCACAAATATCTTTCAGTGTCTGTACCTATGTAAAATTAAATAATAAAAAAATTAAACCGATTTCAAAAAAAAAACTGAAGAGTATGAAATAACTATCCTTTACTAATCAAAACTTAAATACAAAAATATGACTTTATAAATACGATACAAATACCCATATAATTTTTGACAGTTATTGAAGTCGGTGCCAAGCCTACTAAACTAATAGACTTTCTATTGTGGAACTTTGATTTGGCAAGTGTTCATTTTTGAGTCATATTTAAGGACTTAAATATAAAAAAAATTGTAGTCATCTTGTAGAATGTCAAATGAAAGGCCTTTCAATCATTAATTCAAAAATTGGTAACCAGTTATTTGAGCTCCTTTTTAACACTGAAAATACGCGTCAAAATTGTTATCCTTCTTTTTATTTCCGTAAGTATCTCACAAAAATTTGAAAAAATCATGAACCAAGAGCTTCATTATAAATACGTATTATTTATAGATGAGAATTTGTGCTCAGGCTAAAACAATATTATATTAGCTAACTTCCACCCAACGCACGGTGTTAGAAACAGAATTATGTAATGAGAGGTGGTTCAATGATAAACAAACACAGAAGAAAAACCAAAACGAAACATACAGTTATCAAATTCAGTTCGAAAAGTTTTATTCCAGTAAACCTCATTACAAGTTGTTTTTGAAAGTCAAATTTATACAAAACCGGCACTGAAAAAAACGACAAAAACTTAGTTAAATTTTTACAATAGGCATTGGATTACAATTTTATTTTTATTAACATTTTTTTAAGAATATCTGCAAGTCACTATACGTGATATAATTTATTTTATACTGGATGTGCCTCGCGGTTTCATCTGCGTTTCTGGTATTTTTCCAGTTTAAAAAGTAGCTTACATTACTCCCTGAAAAGTCCTCTACATGCCAATAAAAGTCCGTCGAATCGGTTGTCATTTCGGGAATTAGTCCGGACAACAAACAGACAAAAATGTAAAAAAAGCATATTTTCTTTTTATAACGTACAAAAATATATATGCGATTTGGCACGGACTTCAGTCACTGTCACATTTAATTATATGGGTATTTGTATCGTATTTATAAAGTTATTTTTGCACTTAAGTTTTGATTAGTAAAGGATAGTTATTTCATACTTTTCAGTGTTATTTTTTTAAGTCGGTTTAATTTTTTTTGTTTATGTGTATGGATGTATACGGGAGTATCGACTAACTGGTCTTTGCTGTTTAAATTTAATATTTTTTCGGGTTAAAAATTAACCTAGATTATTTTCTAAAAAATCTTCTACCTGCCAATGAGAATCCTGTCGAAATCGGTTCTGTCACTTCGTAGATTAGTCCGAACAAACAAACAAACATATAGACAACAATTAAAATATTCATTTGGATTTTGATAATGTGCAAAATAACTACATGAGTCTTTTAAAAAGCCTTTATATCGATATCACAGACGTATATTTCAATTTTATTTATATATATAGATAGATTTACGTACTAATAAAAGTAGTAGGCGAATTTTTAACTAACAATCACATTGGTTTTTTGGCGCGTTTGTAAGGCTACTCGGGCACAAGCTTCTAGATCAAATAGATCAAGATGAGGGAATGTTATTTGTACTGGGCCACGCGGGCTTAGTTCCAATTAGCAGAGCTAGACCATTGCTCAACCTAGTGCCAAATCAAGCTGCTAATTAGGACAAACCTTTCTTTTTTTGACACAGGGGAAGTTTTGTAGAAATTTATAAAAATCAACTATGAGAGAGTGTTAGTGAGGCAGACGTATACGTAATATTTTTATACATATAACTATAAGTAAAGGTAATATTTTACACACATATATATATGGTTTACCCTTACCTAAATGGTTGAATATCTGTACTAATACTAATCTATACTAATATTGTATTATTAAAGAGGTAAACTTTGTTTGTTTGTATGTAATGGATAAATTCAAACACTACTCAACTGATTTCAAAAATTCTTTCACCTATCGCATTTACTTGAATGAAGCTTATTTGTGTATAAGTGTATTTCTAATTTCACTTGATTAAGAAGTCATATGACTACAGACGAAAAATCTGTTCCTATTAATCTATGTTAACTTATTTCTCTGTATTCTCAAACTTTCAAAATTCATTTATTACGTTAATTGATTCAGAATAAAACATTGTTTTTTTTTTGGGGACCTTTTACTTGTAATTTTCTAATATATAAAAATCAATGTTTGTTTGTTCGTACTTTATGGGCTGCCATACCTTTCCCTAGATTGCGATGAAATTTGGCGATAGCTTAAAGCCTGAGGAAGGACATATCCTATTTTAAAAATAAAAACGCGGACGAAGTCGCGGGCATCAGCTAGGCTAACATATAAAAATCTATGTTTGCTTGTTCGTATTTTATGGGCTGCCATATCGTTGATCTAATTGCAATTTTGGTATGGAGATATTTTGAATTCTGAGGAAGGACCATAGGCTATTTTAAAAACAAAAACCCGGACGAAGTAGTATACTATAATATTTAGGCCTATTTCTGCCATTCTGAGGTCAATCGATCGAATGGTATTTCAGTCCATAAATGACACAGACTAACATTGATTTTTCTTATATGAACATTAGCCCAATAGAAAAAGCTGTTATAAGTTCCAGGTGTTGTCCATCTTTGGAACTGTAACTTTTGAACGGAAGAATCGATTTGCATGCGCTTTTTAGGGATTTGTACCTTAAAAGAGGACAAGAGGACAAATTGGGACCTAACTAAAGGAACTCGTTTGATTTTTCCCTTATCTCTGAAACTATTCGACTTGAAATTTCAGGGAATATCTCGTTTACCAGCCTGAAGCTTACAGGAAACATGTTACGAGAGCCTTTGGTCTTTAAATTTCTTGCACTTGATATTTGTTGTTGAAAGCTGCAGTTTTGGACAATGTTCTTAGTTCTGATAACTGAAGAAACCGGTTCGGCTATTTCAAGATTCTTCAGTTGTAATTTGTAATAGTGAAGGAATCTTAGGTATTAAAGAAATTTAAAAAGATTATTTATTTATTTTGTCAGGGGTTTTTAATTCCCTTTGATGTAATGATATCTAAAAATGAACTATAGTATGAATTATCTGAAAATTATGTGACTTGATAATTGACTATTGAAGTGTTATTCCATTTACTATCGATATTTTTCAAATGTACCTTTAGCTGTTAAATTTGTTTCCTCTACTCTCCGCTAGTGGGCGGTGACCTTTAGATAAAGTCCTCAGAGCCTTTACATTGTAATTGCATTTACTTCTATTAAACCGATATTTCGTGGAAACTCTACAAAAATAGAACCCTCGCTATTGCTTTAATAAAGTTTTACGCTTTGTTTTCTCCATTTGATTAATCACGTATCCAACAAAAGTGATTCTGAAATACGATTAATTCGTTGAGATTTCGGTAAGAGAGAGCGAACTTAATGAGGACGAAGATAGAACATTATGTTTGCAGTCTAGTTCGATCAATTTATTACGTCTGGCACGTGATCAGCTTTTCAAAGGCTGCTTAGGGATTTATTTAGTCGGTGGGCATGTGAAAAGTATTCGCATCTCTCCTGATGAGATTTCAAGAGACGAAAGAGATATACCTATACATACGAATGCCCACAACAGCTTCTGCTTGGTTCGTTTTCCGAATTTTGGTATCAAAGATTTTTGAATTTGGAGTAGCATAGATTCTTTTCGCACACGTTCGACATTTCCGAACCGGAATTTCCAACGTATAATCTGATAGGTAGAGAGACATTGTGTCTTTGTGTACATCATTTAAAAATTGTAAATACATACAGAAATGGCAAAATAAATTAACGACATTGTCTCTCGTAGACAAAGAAACGTCTTTCATCACGAATACTTATCGTGCAAAAAAATGTAAACGTGTTACCTCCACATTTAGCACATTTTTTCCTTGTTTTAGATATCGGAAGTTTTATTGCACACATATAGGTAAACACATATATAGTTAGTTCAATGAAAGCTAATAATTTCAGTGAAAACAGCAATATTTCGTTGGCCGTGCGATATTTGATCCGCCGCATATCATTGTGTACATAAATAAATAATTTACTTGCTTTTGAACAGGGTACATATTACATATATAAACGGTAGGTACTTAGGACTAGGAGCTATAGCAACCACTTATTCAGACAATAAATATTAGCATACAAATATGAAGCTTAAAGCTATAAATTACTTTACAATTAGATTAATATGAATTTGATTTGATAACGATTTCAAATAATAATTGCAATGAATATACTCAACTATTTTATTTAATAAGTGAAACTTTTAATTCTTACAACACTAATTCAAACATTAATTTAAAATGATTCTATTAAATATAACCTAATTAACAAATTCATTTTATTATTTAATATATCAAAATGTTACATTCAATGACGTTGCAATGCATCGACACAATATTGTAACATGTTGCAACAGGGTAAAATGCGGTATAAAATTTGAAACTAATGAGGAACGAATCAGCTCACAGAATGGTCACACAGAATGGACTTGCTTCACAGTCTTGTTATTATTTTAGTAGAATCAAGATATTATGGAGTTTGAATTACTGTGTGCTAATCCGCCGTCGAAATAGGTACACTATACATACATACATACTTACATACATATACTACTTGAGCCGACTGGTATTGCAAGAGACGACGGCAAGAGACCGGACGGTATGAGTTTGATTCCATGGAAGATGGGCCGGGTGTTGGTATGGGATGCAACCTGTTTAGACACGCTGGCCCCTTCCCATCTACATGGAACCAACAACAGAACTGGTGCGGCTTGTGAAGCGGCTGAAAAAGCTAAAGCATCCCATTCGGTGTCCAGACCCTTGGTCCGTGGGGTCCTAGCGCCATAAGGCTTTTTAAGGAAATAGCAAGAAGGTTAGTCGACATCACAGGAGACCGAAAAGCTGACAGTTACCTCGGACAAAGAATTAGTCTAGCTATTCAAAGGGGGAACGCTGCCAGTGTCTTTGGAACCTTGCCTAAAGGGACTCCTTTTAAAAATATATTTTAGTTATTATATTATATTTTATAAGGTTTTTAGTTCTAGATTTATTATTCTAGTCCGTATATAGATTTATATAAGTATCTTAAGAAATATTGTAAATATATAACTTTACTCGTTTATATCGTAGGGCATTTTGGAAAAAATAAATCTCCATATACTAATATATATACATACATGTCGACTTGAAAACGTTTATATTTTCCTGGTAGCTTCCTGGTAGTACTTACGTGTGCCTACGTGATGCGCAGTCTATGCATATACAGTCACACAGACATTGAGGTCCAGGCCCACAGTAAAAACAATTTGTACTGTGATGAACCATGACGCCAATCTACTCTGCGTCTTCATTTATATGCCTGCTAAGAGGCACACTGATGTGAACATATTATGGAATTTAAGGCGAGCTTGAGCTTGGAGGCCAAGCGTAAAAGTAATCAAAGAAGGAAAGAACGTCGCGCAAACTCCTCGAGTTTCGATTGCAAATATTGTAGAAAAGAAGATATGTATTTTCAATTAACCAATCTACGATTGCCGAAATATCTCACCCATTCAATGAAAATTATTTTGCTTCCACCATTATATTAATACGTGAAGCGAAAACTTCGGATCCCGTTTTAAAAGTATTGCGTGCACGGAAGAGTGTGTGATTTGGCATAATTAAAGTTTATATGAAGAAGAAATGCATAAAGCTGAAATTTTTATTATCATCGTCATTATCATTATATTAATACGTGAAGCGAAAACTTAGGATCCCTTTTAAAGAATATTGCACGCACGGAGGTGCATGAGATTTGGCATAGTTAAAATTTATATGGAGAAGAAGCGCAGAAAGATATTATGTAATATATGTTACAAATATGTGTTTAATTAAATACTCATTACTTATGTTCATACTGCTAATGTCCCAAAGAATGTTAATGTCAAATTCATAACAGTTTGTGATCATATAATATGTAACCTCAAACAGTCACATAGAGTAGAGATTGTCGCCAGAGTTTTAAATTATAAGTTTTATATTTACTGTCGAATTTCGACCATTTATTTTATAATATCTATAACTAAGTATAAGGCGATCGGTTTGATATTTAGATTACGAATTAGACGACTGTTTGAGATTTTTATTGATGTAGTGAATTAAAACAGATCCTGTATCTAATGGCCGGCATAATTACGAGAACGGTTAAACAACGGTTAAGGGTCGTAGTCCCCACGGCCCGTAGTCAAAAGTAAGCATAATTCCACAAAAGATGCTACACATACAGTCACACACTACACACATAATTTCAACAAATATTTTCATAGATTTAAAATCTTCATTTTTAAAAAACACCATCTAATGGACGTACTCTCGGGAACCCTCGCTTTAATAAATGTAAACCGCACCTCTCTGGCAAATAATATCTTTGTATTTTTCGATGTAAACGCAGTTATGGGTTTAGCTCACAGAATGGTCACGACTTGCTCGTTGGTTTGGTTTATTTACACACTTTACTGCCTCTCCATGATTAGATAAGATAGAGCTCGTCAATCCGTGACGACCGCCACTGCCCTCAATAACTCAGCAAGTTGTAACTATTGACGGGAGATGATCAAATATTTGCGAGAATTATGAATAGAAGATAATTAAAAATAACAGAATACTGAAATATTCTCTACAGTTATATTACAGAATACAAATAACGAAAAATACATAAATAAGGTAGACCAAACAGAGATTTAATAATTGACAGTCGAGTAATTGGCAATCGCGTCACGTTTAATATCGGCTTATATTTTACAAATTGTTACAGCTTTTACAAGATAAATTATCTAATTTTTATGTATTGATGTATTTATATGAAACACGTTCATTCCATTAGGCAAAAAATATTTTCCTTTAGATTCAGTGATAGGTAACTACATATACTGATATACATAACATGAGTAATGATATTTACTCAATATTCGAACACATTTAAACATTTTGTATATATTGTAGTAGTATTAAAATATTCGACATTTAGGCCTCTTTAAATGTCGAAGACCACGATAAATTATTTCTCTAGTTCTTGTGCTTCATTAAACAAACAAACCCATAACCACAAGTAGAATTTTTTTAATAGAAGCGAACCACAAAATCAAAATAATTCTAAGTATCTCCAGTGTATGGTATCCACTACAGTTCTGTATAGTATAGATAGGTATTTTGTTTTTGTTACTTTAACTTTTTCCATTAGATTTTCATGATTTGAGAATAATATTTTTTCCAAGTGGTTCATTATTAGGCATACACTTTTTAACGTTAATATAAAAAATATTACATGTTTTATTCAATTAAGTATAAAGGTTTATACTTAATTGAATTTATTTTTATATATTTATATATTTTTTTATATGTATATTTATATAATTTATATATTTGACTGGCCCGTTGGCGCAGTGGCATATGCATCGTTCCAACCAACCCAGAGTTCGTTGTGTGGTACCCATAATACAAGCTTACTACTTAGTTTGGGGTCACATAATCTGTGTAATTGTCTGGAGTATTATTATTATTATTTCAGAGCTTTGTCACTACTGACGGGATTCGTTGTGCGATTCCGGTCAAATGGAGGCAGCTGGCTTGGATATGTTTCACGCTCTGATCCTCGAGGAGCTTTACCTGCTTGGTTGGTCAACAGGTAGCCAGAACTGTGATATACGAATAGCATCAGGCAAATGGTTACACTATTTTTAGGTATTTATAGCAAAATCGAATTAGAAGAGTGCCATGCTTGGACCTTTGCCCGTGTAAGTACCTATTAAATGACAGGTGACATTAATTAACCTGCGCGTGACACACGCAGACGGCTATTACAGAATATTGACATCCCTATCTTTCGTTAGGTTCGTTCCGTCTTTTAAAGTTCAAAGTCCAATGTGTAACCATTTGCTTGATGTTGTGTGTACTATCGCCATTACAAAGCATGTTAATGAATAGGATGACATTTCAAATACTCGGTGCTGGGTAGCAGGCCCAGTCCGAAACCTGCGGCTGCTTCGTTAAGATACAAAACATGTCGCCAATAACTTTGAAATTTGGGCGGAAAATATTGAAAAGAATATACATAAATTAATTATTACATGTCGTGGTTTTTACTTACCTCTTTCGCTTTGTCATACCTCATTATCATTATTCTTTGAATGTTTTATGCCAAAGATTGCCCTTTGAATGTTTTATGCCAAAGATTGCCAGTGCTCTTGATAACTGAACACGTTTTGGGCATCCGATTGTAATGCCTTCCACAGACATTTCAATGTTTTCTCTTTCAATATTCGTTCACACACTGGGTGTGTTATTTATTAATTTGTTTAAACGTTTAACATGTAAATGAGAATTAATAACTATCATTTTCATGAACAGCTGTAAAGTTAATATTTACAGTGTAACCTGGTTAAGTAGGCCCTGGATATGTGAGAAACCTCTACTACTGATAGTTATAATGAGGTCCCGATACTTTTGTATTGAAATAGCTCTGTTACTGGAAATTTTAAAACCTTTGTAATTGATATTCGATTTCTTAGATTTCTCGAATTTTACCTCTATAATCAGGACTTTGTAGCTCAATAGCCTGTATAAACAGGACAATTTATCAGTACTGACCACGTGTAGTGTTGAGAGAATATTAAAAAATTGGTTAAAATTAAATAGATTGGTAAAAGAGGTGTACTCAAGTCATGAAGTATTCAACCTATAGAGCCGAATATCGGACCATCTTATTCACCACTGCTCAGTTTATTTACACTAACAAATATCAACTGTCGCTCGCATTAAGCAGTATCTACATAACCAATATTGGACCTGTGTGTACACAGATATTAAAATATTTATGTAAGCGCTTATTGTCCTATTTAGTGCTGTGGCAAAAACAACAAAAAATCTAATTATAAAACAGAACGCAGTAACCGCAAGTGTTTAAACGTAAATTGTTTTCATACAAAATAAATTACATTGCCACTCTATTGGTTGAGTGCTCCATGATTCAAGTAATTACGTACTTAATTTAATTCAGAATACTCTATGGGATTAGTATAGGGTCTTATTAAGAGCGACACAATTTTTTTTATATAAAACATCTATATAATAATGTACAGGGTCACAGCTCAACTAGCCCCTCGTCTAGTTCACCAGCTTCACGCGGCATCGCGTCGATATGTGGGCTGGAAGGCTCTCACAGACACGCCTTATTATAAGCCATGGAGGCATCCAGAGCAGGTGCCACCTTACAGGATATCCTTGGCAGATGTAAGTATAATTATTCGAGTAAAGTTCTGTTTCTTCTTCCACTTTATTCTATCTCTGTCTCAATACTCTTCAATACAGATTTCTTTTTCACGACCTTTATGTCAGAATGTATACTAACTACATTATCAACCGCATTTTGTTTTTGTACTATCGTAAAACTTATCTTTTGTGGAAAATAATACTAAAAGTAGAGTCTATAGAAATAAAACTTTTACTTAGAATGAAAGGTTGGTAGCGGTGCTTTAAAAACTTAGCTCGTGTAATATTTTGTAGTAAAAGTTTTGAATCTGTTTCTTGTTTTAAAATTGCAAGCTGTTGTTGTTGTGTCTATTCGTTAGTAGTATCCTGGGACTTTCTCTTTGTTTTGAAAATTTAGGAAAAGCTTATAACTTTCATACATTTTTAATTAAATTATTGCATCAACATTTATTATTTCTGGAACATTGCTCATCGGACACGAATCTAATTATAAGCGAGGCCACGGTCCTTTAAAAAGTTTGTGGACTCTGAACTTGAGTATTGTTCGGAAATACGCAAAAGTTTGGTCTCCATCTGCCTGATCTATTAAAATTTGTTTCAAGTGAAATGAAAACGGTTCTGAAATATATTATGAATGTTTATATTGAACAACACCCAGACACAATATCATGACTACATGTTCAGTATTGTTTTGTTTATAATACAAGGTACACTCATTATTGGAGTTATTTGGGAAAGGGTAAAAATATTTGTGACAAATTATTTTTGGAACTGTGTATCAGCAATTTAACTTTTCTTACGAATAACAATAGTTATAATTACTATTAAAAGGTGCGTGGATCATTACCTACAAAGGTAGTATCTCCTATGCCGATGTGTGCGTAACAGTGCAGATGAGATGAAACAATACAAATATTAAACGAACAAACGTTCTGCAATATTGGTCAAATATTTATTCAATAAATACTGACTCGATGCAACCATAGCGTATAATTATCACCGTACACATTAACACACAAACACATGAGTGCGCTATAATACAAAGTTCAAAAACTATAATTAAATTAAGTTATTAATTAACACAACTGTTACGGCATTGGTCAAAAACACAAGAATACTAAAACTAATATACTGGCGTAGTCAAAGAGCTGTGACTGGAAGGAAGAAAAAACAAGGATAAAATGTCGTTTATAGTATTGCCAGCTTCAAATACATTATAATTCATAACGATTATTACTGTAAAGTTTTTGTTAAATAAGATAAATTTTTTGCGTAGGTAACGTAAAATAGCTTAGAATTTGTGCATAAAAATTACCTTAAATTATTATAAACTAACTGTTGCTCGCGAATTCGTTCGCGTAGTTTTTTATTTACTAAGTTAAAAAATAATACAGAAACTTTCGCGGACGTACGCAGAACAACTCACCAACGTTTCATTATGATCGGATGATTGGTTCAGAAACACATTGAGGACAAACATACAAAGAAACATTCATTTTCATGTATACAGATATCTATCATATTTCTAGTTATGTATATCTATGTCTATATACGCTACTTCAATTTCAGTGTGTAGATCCAGATGCCCCGCCACTTCCTGAAGAACCAAAACCTGAAACATCTAAAATCAAATTAGAAGTACCTCAAGTCAAAGAAGTTGAAAGTCATAGTGTTGAAGATCTTGGAGACATTTCGTCGGAATTCAGCGTGGAAGTTGAAGAAGAACCGGCAGATTTGACACAAGATCCTACAAAGAAAAAAGGAAAATTCTATAGACTTGTAAAATCAATGAAAAATAGAAGAAAAAGCGTGCAGATCGCTAAAAGTGCTGATAATCTCGTTGATGCGAAACCCTCAGAGGAAAAAACCGAAAAGAAGAAGGGATTCAAATTTCATCGTAGGTTTAGTATCAGTAGAGGTAAGGAGGATTGAGCTTATTGAAGTTGTGAATTAGATTCTAAATGACTGTAATATCAACCTTACGATCTTAAATACGAATACAATCTATATTCTATTTATGTATCTACCTAAGTATGTAGTTATTCACTTTAAAACATTCTCGACAAATATTTATAAATGAATTAAGAAAACACTAAAATAGCTGCAGTTACTCGTCTATCAGATATTGTATAGATTCAGGTGTTACTTTGCGGAAATCCATCGCATGTGATAAATTCCTGAAATCTTTAGCTATCTTCCGCTCAAACTCTAAAAATCACCAATCGACACGTGTTTGGCCTCTTAACGAAGCATCCTCAGGATATACCAGAGATAGAATTCGGCCACCTAACCAGCACCGAACCGGAATTCAGGGCTGATGCTTCGTTGAGAGGCGAAACACGTGTCGATTGGTGATTTTTAGAGTTTGAGCGGAAGATAGCTAAACATTTCAGGAATTTATCACACTCGTCTATCAGTTTGTTAAATGACCAAAATATCGCCAGAATTGTAAACATAAGCCAAATTAAAACTAGAAGATTTATTAACTGACGAGAATTTTGTGTATATGTAGCAAATGCCGATATTGGTTTTGTTATATCTACGTGGTTTACTGATTACATGTTAGTTGATGTTCAAACTTATGTAGATTAACTTAGAATATGGAAATTTGTAACATCTTGATCAAATTAATTCTAGTTTGGGACATATCACGATTTGTGACGAGTACGCACACAATTTTAAAAATGCAATTGATAAGAGATGAGACAAAAGGTTGAAGGGATGATTTTCTGTAAGTATTGTAGAAAATGGCATACGAGTTAACAGTACGTAATGAGTACATAATGCATACGGTCCCAATAAAAAAATATTTCATTTTGTACGTAAATTAATTCACTCATACTTATAGAATTTTTGTGTCGAAGAGAGAGATTGTTCAAAGTAGAGTCGAAGCTAGACTGTAGTTAATCGTTCAAGTAGATAATCTTTTTCAATTTTAAAAAAATAAATATACCTTATAAAAATATTTTGTAGAGTAATTCAATAAAACAAAGTCTTAATTTATATTCATAACGCGTCGCGTAACAGAGCGAAGCTTTTTATTGGAGAAACTCAAAATGATTTTGGCTGTGGATATACGTAAGTATATGAACCGTTATAAAATACTTTATTATATCCAAGTAATTAATTTAAAAACACCAATTTTCAAAAGACCAACTAAGTCCAATATGAAAATATTATGACGGCGTTCTGCAGGGCAGAATCTAGGTCCTAATAGATATCTATCACTGTACAATGTTTTTTTACAAATATGGGCACAAGTAAGGTACAAGTGGATCGACTTGAATCCAAAACGTCCATGATCTCGTATCTTATTGACCTACTTTCCTAACTATTTATACTACGTGTAAATAACAGTTACTTTCAGTACGAAATCATCATAAAGATAGCACTGATTTTATGTTCGAAATGTTCAGGAGCTATGTGGGTGGACGATTTTTTTATACAATTGTGTTTCCGGAGTGTAATGATGACAAAACGCAAAATAACATTGTAAGTAATTTTATATTGTATTATTTATACATCTTAATATATTTGCGGTCCATCAGTTTGTACTAGATCTGTGCGATGGAGTATGGCCAGTCAGTAGAAATTGAATAAAGAATTATTGGACTTTATAATTTAACACCCAGTAGAGCAACGCGTGTAGGCTGGTAAGATAAATAATAATATTGTATTAAAAAAATACAATGACTCCAATTTAAACTCTTGCCTATATATCTGCGTAATATCTAGTTTAGACCATGTTGACAGTATAAATAACTTTTTAAAAGCTCATAGTTCCTTCAAAGATTTTCCAGTCACACAAAAACGTGTCCAAATCTTTACTAACTTTTTTGCGACAAATCAATATTCGCTCTAAAAGTCTGGAATGAGAAAAAAGGTAAGTTAAAGTAAAATATCGTTTATCGTTTAAGATCACGTAGTGGAATTTAACAATAGTCACTTTTTTTAATCGTAGTTATCGAGAGAATTCCAATGACATAAAAAGATTAGCAATAATGTGCAGTTTTTACTGAGATAGGCGGTAAGATTGTTTTGTTATATTTCAGGTTCAAGGCCGTTTTACTAACACAGTTTATCGTTTGTTGTTGTTGATAGTACTACGTTGTAATTATGAAGTCTGGGGTGAGCGATTTCAACAATAGGCGACAATCAGAGCGACATTGGAATTGTAAATTGCCAAATGAAATTGCTATTTGTGAAAAAAATAGACTAAGTTGCATGTATTCAATAAATCTTATTAGGTATCTACAAATAGGTCAACATAAAGAAATTCACTGATATTGAAAAGTTAATCAAAAATTCTAAGTAATTATTAGATATAACTAGTGTTCACGTTTCGTTTGTATGTAGGTATTATATAAATGATCGCTTTCAATATATACACACATAAATATATGATAAATACGCTATATTTAGTTTAAATATAGTTTTTTTTACGATTATTGTAATTTGTGGTTTATGCTATCATATAATAAGTAACTAAGTATAACACCATTTCTTGTCTTTATTATATTATAGCCAATGAAATAAAAACTGTATTATAAAGTACAATTTTGTCGTATAAATCTTGTATTTTCTTGATCTGTGCCTTGAAACTATTTATGTAAATCTAAACATTAATTTATGTGCATTTTTTATTATTATAATCATTTAGTAAAATTAGTGAAATTAGTAAAATTCAAAGTAAAGGAACTTATCCATTTATTTCAAACAAATACTGCATTTAATTTGGTAATTACAATTGTACTCTTGTAGTTGTGAAAATATCTAATTTTAACTTCTGCATAAATCATAATAATAAGTACACAAGTGTCAATGTTCAGCTAGAAAAATGTCGTTATCTAAGACATTCTCGAAAAGAACATTTTCATAATATGTACATATACATACGTTTTAATGTGATGTATTATTATACTATGTCATACAAAAATCAGACTACACAAGAGTGCTCAATTTTTTGTAGGAAAATCAATATGAACTCACTTCTTTTTTATTTAGGGAGAAACTCAGACCTTTTATTGATAACGTTCCTCGCATTCGCACAACGCGATTTGCTTTTCTCTTTTACCTAACTACGTTGGTTACCTATGTTCATCTATTCTTGTGCGTAAAATATTGAATTTCATCATTATTAAACTCAAAAGCTTAAATATGAATACAACACATGGGGCAATAATTTGACAGTTATACGTGGTTTCCAACTCCGACAATGTGTTGCAAAAAATGTAGTTACGCGCATAGACTTCATAACTCCAGACAAACGGTTGCGTACTATGAACAAATAAATTCAAATAAAATGTTAATGTGTGAGTGCTGTTTTGTAACGAGATAGCGGCCGATCACCTCATCTAATAATAAATGTGTGTCGTATGTGAAGGGAGTTAACTTACCCGCACGCTTATTACGTATCTCGCAGACAGCATGTGACAGCCAATATTGCGCGATATCTGCTGTCACAACTAGAATTTGTGTAGTATAATTTGTATAGTGGCGCTAAATCAACCGCGAAAGGTGCATTTTACGGTCATAGAATAATAGATACGCAATCGTCACACATGATATCAATTTTTAATTACAATTAATCACCGGTCGCGCAGTGATCGTGTGGCTGTCGCTGTCTGCAAATTTTTAGGTAATAACCCCGCCGATTTGTCTCACTGTTGCTGCTGGGACATGGCGTCTGAAGTTATTTAAAAAGTCTATGGTTACGAGAATTTCATCTTGTTTGAAAGTTTAAGTTTCAAACTCAAACTCAAATCAATTTATTCAAGTAAACCCAATTACAAGGTATTTTTGAACGTCAAATCTACTTTAGTTCGGTTTAAATAGACAACTTGAACACTGAGAAGATCCGACAAGAAACTCAGTCCGGTATCATTTTTTCAACTTCATTTTACAAAAGGTTTATTACAATGCAATATTTTCATTGAATAGTTAGTTCCAGTAAATGTAATGTTAAATACGTAATCGACACGCTTATTGCCTAACTTGCAGTCAGCATTCGATAGTCAAATATCGCGCGATATCTGCTGTCAAAACGAGAATTTGTATAATGTAATTTGTATAGTGGCGCTATGTTTACCGCGAAAACACAGACATGCAATCGTCATACGTGATACCAATTTTTACTAGAATTAGTCACCGGCCGCACAGCGATCGCGTGGCCGCGAGTTTTGGTTTAAAATGTAACACTCGAACTAGAATCCTGCGTCAACGTTTCCCCATGACATTTTGACTACCTCCGTGGCGCAACGGCTTAGCGTGTCGGTAAGTAAACGGGGGTTGCAGGTTCGATTCCCACCCCGAGTCTGAATGTTTATGTATAATATATGTATTTATTTACATAAGAGAAGTATGTAAGTAGTATATCAGTTGTCTAGTACCCATAACACAAGCGCTGTGCTACTTAATTTGGGACTAGATGGCGCTGTGTGAAATGTCTGAGTTTATTATTATTATTATTTTCAATTCAAAACTGAATAGGTAACAAATAGATAAACATGAGGTCTCTTTCAAAATTGTGGCCACAAATTTGCACATAATGCATTAAAAAATAGTAACAAATATGCAGTAAAGCAGATATTCTTAAATTCATAATATTTTCTATTTTCTTCTATTTCTATTTCGAAACAAATAATAACATATGTTTTTATTCCTTTTTCCCGATTTGACTGATCGTTACAGATTTGTGTTTGATTTAAGTCAATTTAAAATGGAAAGCTATGACTTTTGCCCGCAATATATTTATCTATTTACCCTTACTTTGAGAATATGTTTCTGACTATAGCAGTATACGTTATAAAAAAAGAATTATTAAGTAGTTTCTTACGAATCAAAAAGATGTCAACAAACTAAGGACAGATATCTACAGAGATAAATAAAAAGAAGATAAAACTATCGTGTAATCTAAGGCTTGTGATATTTGACTTCTTGCGTCATTTACTTAGTTCCTGTAATTTAAAATTTCATACATCTGTACACGGATGTAAAAAAAAAGATTTCGTGTCGAATAATTCAATAATGAAGCACTAAAAGTAAGCCGGCCCGCTTGTAAGTATATTATATGAGTCTTAGGCTGCCCGTACACGTTATATAATAATCGGTGAGCGGTTTTTTGTCGATCGACCAAATTTTCGACGGAAAATGGAATGTTCGGCAAGGTATGCGCCAACGCGAGTACTCACAGATAATAATCGGCTGAGTGCACTTGCTAGTTCTCACGATATCCACCGCCAAAATGACGGATGTATGTGGCGAGTTACTCACAAAATTGGTGGTAATAGTCGAAAAATTCGGCTCGATTGTTTAAACTACGAAAAATCTGACATCGCGAGCAGCCTAACTCACACATTTACATCACAGCAAGCCGATCAACCGTCATTTTGCTAGAACAAAACACGCACACCTCTTTACCCTTATTGCACGCATATTCAATGCTTCACTAATGGAGTAGACGAATCAGTCCTCCACCCATGCACATACACACATATACCATGCCGTGTTTGAGCAGCAACGGTAAGGTACATCAGATAAGCTGAGTCACCTGTACATACGACACACATTTATTATCAGATAAGCTGATCGGTGCCGCTATTTAGTTAGAAAACATCACTGGCCACATCTACGTTAAATTTTATTTTTCTCACTTCGTAGTACGAGACAGGTGGTCTGGAGTTACAGTCAATATAAATATTATTTTTAAGCTCACAGTTTTCAGTAACAATATTTGCCTCTGTCCTTTTTTCTTATTATATTGTATTTAGATCTAATAGAATTAATTTCCATTATATTATTTGTAAAAATAAGTTTAAAAACACACAAATCGGTTCTCATATTCAACAATTTTTTTAGAACTTCAGTGAAAAATATTTGTAAAGAGACTTCGTGTGAAACTTTTATAATTTGTGTGGAATATATGGAAAATTCTAAGATGAGCAGTTGTTTTGCTCACAATTGTATTAAATCATATACGATTAAGCTTTATATTATATTATGCTTATTTTGTCTATATAAAATATGACATTGTAATCACAATGTACAAAATTTATATTATATAGATAGATACATATGGTTCCATAATATAAATATCCACTACATAACTTAAAATGGGTGTAGACAAGAAAATTTTTAAAAATTCTATTTAGTACGTCATTGAGATTACTAAAAAATATTGTATACGTAAGTTTCTTTTGTCCAGCAAACAAAAATCGACGAAGATACAGCGCATCAAAGTTCTGGAGTGGAGGGTTTTGACGTCACGGCCCCTGAAATTTGAGGGGGCCGTGACGTCACGTCAAGTTTCAGCACGCTGTTTCTTCGTAATGTTTTGTTTGGTAGACAAAGAAAAATACGTATACAATATTTTTTAGTAATACCCGACTAAAAAAGTTTTTTTACTCTACAACCCCAGTTAGAATGCATGTTTGCACCTATTCAACTTAATCCATACTCTGAGGACGTGATGTAATAGGTAAATAAAGTTCAGAGATATAGTAAAGGGGTGACATCGAAAAAGGAACGTAGACCGTAACTATGTAATATGCGTATGTATTTTGGTAAAAGCCAAAGGAAACCAAAGCTCTACTATACAAATTAGAGTCTGATCACTCAAGGTAAAGAATAGTAAAAATACGCGTATTCTTCTATGTATGGAGAGAATTATGATATTTAAAATACATATATACAGGACTTTATTCAATGGGCGCGTTTATAATGTACCGTTAAACGTACGATTTTTATCGTCCACGGTACAATAGGCAACCAAAATGTACGCAGTTGCATGAAGACGCTTTTGTAATTTCGTCGACGATACGTCTACGGCATGACGTTATCGTCAACGGAGGAAGCGACTTTTCGGCGACATAATATGGAAGCATTTGGCTTTCCTATTGTATCGTGGACGGTAAAATTGTGACGATGAAAACGTTCAACGTTAAATTATGAAAGCGCCCTATGTCTTCTCTACAAATCCTTATAAGAATTGAAGTCATATATCGTCAGTTGCAGATGCTATTGAGGTGAGAGATAAATAAAGTGGTAATATAGCATATTATGACACCAGTTACACACATATCTACTGTCTGTAATCACCTGAGATCGGCTCTCTAATCGTCCGTTCTCTGCCACGATCCGCCGCCAAATAAATAGTTGTTAGTTAACAATACTTAAAGTATGTATGTAATACGCCTTCTCTCGACAGCCACTGACCGCTACTACTCACGCGTGTGCAAGAGACGTTAAAATGTCACCTTCTCTTTCACACACATACACCATGGTCAAGGCGCGTTTATTCGACACGAATTTCTTCGTGCCGACACACGCGGTCGCCGCGCGGTGACCGCGCTAAGCGGACGCAACAAAATAAAGCAAAATACACTATATATACTTACATATCTAAGCTCATGTCAAGCACAAGTAACTGCGGTCTGTCTGGAGTGGCCAGAGAGGAATGGAATGCGAGGGTGAGATAGTTAGTTTTAGTACGTGGTTTTAGAACGCGCGGCGACCGCGCGGTCGCCGCGGGGTTAAGTAGTTCTCGGCAACGTGTATGTTGTTACCTAGTAAATAGAGTTTACATTCGCCACTAAGAAACCGCCTATGCAGCAGTGCAACCGAATTCGTTCATTACCCCCGCGCCCTATGGCGATAACAATAAAGTTGATTGTCGCAGTTATTATTTGATCATATGTCATCGCAACATTTGTTTTTGCGCATAATTGTAATTTGCAAGACAACTACATTAGTAATTAAAAAACTGATTTTGGAGATTTGGGATATTATAATTTCCTAACTATTTTAGTAAAAATAATTTTAAAATTCTGTAGGATTTCGGAGATGCAATTGGATCTTTGTGAAAAACAGGGTTTCATCTGGAATTTTTTTGTCGAGATTTTTTTCTCCAATCATGTTTCCATGTAATATTTCAGGTTAAAGAGTTGAAGTTGTATATATCCAAATATCTAACTCTCAGTCTACTTAGATATCGAGATCCAGGTCACAAAACACACCGAAGTCTGCATAAATTTTCGCGTCGTTTAACTGCGCCGTCATGAACTGAATTCAGTTTTTTTGACGTGATGTGGTTGTTCCGTAACAGTTATTCGGGCATATTATTTCAATAAAACTGTGACCCCTACATCAATTGCAATTGCGAGTGACGATATTATGTACTGCCAGCTTTGGAAGTAGTTGATAAACCCTTAAATAGGTCTTATGAGTATGGTGCATAATGATTGGCTTACATATTTTTCAAAACAGATAAAGATAAGTTTCCAATAGGTTTATAAAAACTCTGACTGTAATTATTTACATAAGTGTTTGTATTATCGAATCATTGTGTCACTTTTTTTCAGTTCATTTTGAATTTTGATCAACTATTTCTAATGCTGACCGTGCATATAATATAGTTACACCGATAGACGTATCAATCTTTATTGAAATATAAAAATTGTATACTGGCTTAATAATCACGGCTGCACACCAAAATTACTAGGTGCTAGTTACCTACTTAGAACCTAAACAAAGAATTGAAGCGAGGAAATATTGAGGACCTTATTAGTACTTAAAATGTGCAAGAACTATTTTAAATATACGTACTTACATGCTTATATACATACATACATATCCTCACGTCGTATCCATAAAAGGGTAGCCAGAGAGAAGGAGTATATCTTTCGCCTCCTCAAATTTTTCATTCTCTTTTTCAATATAAATATGTAGCAGTAAATAATAACTTACAGCTTCGTATTAAAATGTAAGTAGTCCAGTCCAATCTGTTTAGTTTATTTATACTCGTATGTGTAATAGACAAAACTGTGTGTTTTTAAAACGTACTAAATATACAAATGTATATTTCAAGCTGTGTGATTGCAGTCACAAAATATTATTTTCTATAAACAAAGATTGCAATCCAATTATTGAACACGGCTATACTCACGTACAATCGGTATAGGTACCGACTAGTTTCGGACCTATTGGAGGTCCATTATCAGGGTGAGTCTCACGTGGACGTGGATTGGACGTGAGTATAGCTATGTTCAATAATTAGTTTGTAATAATGTCTCACGAAAGTTTTAACAATTTAAAGATTGCAATGTATGAAATTTCATTACACTTGACTTTATAATATCAATCAATTTAATATACGACATTATTGACAGTACGTTATTTGTTAGCAAAGATGTTTATTGTCGTTAACATTGTTCGGTCTATTGAGCCAGTTAGTAATAAACTTATAAATATTTGTTACCGCTAAGAAAATTGCTTGTTTCATTTTTGTCCTCAGCCTAATTCATACACCTTTTTTAGTTTTATTAATGTACAGGTGAATTCTAATATTTAGGCAAATTGAATATAACATAATCTGTTTCAATCGTATTTGCCAAAGAAGTAAACAAACTTTTTGTATCCCTTTAGATAAAACCAGTATTATAAAATTAGGCAATCTTTTAAGCACTTACTTATATAAAATAAAAAGTATCGACACATATTTACAGACACGCAGAATATCTGGCACGTGTCAGACGCGGCATAGTTTATTTTCGTATAAATTAGTGATGAATGAAATTAGTCTTGGTCTTGATCTTGCGAAAAAGCAAGACCGAAACCAGTACCTACAACACTTTCAATAGCAAGGCTAATGCTGAATGTATAAGAATTATTTAGAATATTCACAACAAAGACCGAATAATATACTTAGTCACCGGCCGTCATTGTTTTGAATTTTTGTATCTCCATTTAAAATTGATAAAATTTGCATTTTTTTAGCTATTGTTATCCTATACAAGTCCCCACAGCTGGGACACAGCCTTCCTTTCACATAAAGAAGTTCGAGTCATATTGTCCACTGCATTCACAAGTGGACTTGTCCAGTGAATTTCACATATTGTTTTTTGAAAGCGGTCGGACAAATAAACATATATCCTAACCACAGAGTTGGAAATAAACTGATCCAGGTCTGTGATTCTACCTAATACTTACAAATGCAAAAGGTTGTTTGTTTGTCTTTTTATTACGTCACAAATCACAACAGAGCAATGATCGCTGTTCTGTTTTTCACCGAGATAGTTGAGAGGCCAGGAGCAACATGAGCTACTTCTTCTACTTCTTACTTCTAGAGCCACGCCAGACATTATATATTGACAAAACCAATATTATTGCAAGAATCCATACCAGAGTCCTCAGAAAGGATTTACGCCATTCAAGCCAGTAAAAGCCAATGAATCACTAATAGATAATTAAGCGCTTTCAATTCTTAGTCTATCTGATAGCTATTTTGAAGTCTGTGTCATAGTTTCACTAGATAACATTCTAACTATACCAATCCAACTAGTGTGCCAACATTAGAAAACAATGATCTCTTTGGTAAACATTTATTTGTCCTAACGCTTCATGAAAAAATAAAGACAAGTGAATTTCTTAAATGTACTTGTTTTTACTCTGAACTTCCTTCAAGCTGAACATGAAATTGCGGCTGGAATCTTTCTAGCTGCAATATTATCTTCAACTTGGAGGAAATTCTACGACGATAGAGAAAAAATCAATCAACTGGAAAGAAGTGAGAATCCAATTAGAAATTGTTGAAAATCAGAATAAGATGACGGAATAATGTGTTAGAGAAAAGTTCAATTTTCAAGTGAAAACTCTAATGTTGAACATGACGACTACGACATAATGACGTGATGACATGACTAAGGAAATTAACATGTTGAAAAAGCTGGTGAAGCGAAGAATAATCCATATACCTATTGAAATTCATACATTGAAAAATCATGGGCAAGAAAATTAAGTTAAGGATATGAACTTTAGTAATGATAACAGGAGAAAAGCAATCGATGGTGATTGTGTTGCTGATAAGATTGAAAAAGATTTACTTATATATATGAGAATAAAACACTTAAACCGAATTTTGTTATCGAAGATACCTACAGTAAGACCGATATCATTTCACATAAAACAATAACGTCGTCGAAATCTGAGCATGGTTTTATTTATATAACTTCGTTAATTTAGACTGAGAAGTGGTACTAGTTTGTTTGTGGGTATGGGCGAAAACTGATTTAATACGGGTTGAAAACTCAATTTTGTGGTCGAAAACCGGCTAAATAGCTTAATTTTTGGTTTTAATTTTTAATAAAAATAACGTGAAAACAAATTTACTTTGTTCTTAATTAAAAACCATCTAGACTATACTTGCGAGTATATTGCATATATTAAATATATTTTTAATACGCAAAACTATTTATTTTATCGCTCAAACTTAGCAACTCTATATATTCTATATATATTCGTTGTTATGTAGAGTTAATATATAATATATGTATAATTATATATTACATAGAGTTATATATTATACATATTATATATAAAATTAAGACGCTATTAAATTTTCAGCGTGAATCAAACTCTTCTTTTTATCTTTTAGAAATACAACTTTGGGGTATTTTGGTTCAATGTTAACCCCTCCAAAATGTCTGCCGTATTCTCTTTTCCATTCTAAACTAACTTAACTATCGAAATGTATTTGTTGGCTTATGAATCAAATACTTTTTGGCACAAATTTTTTTGCATTTTCTCATATACGCAGTATCTGTCGTGCCCAGGTAGGTCAAGCAAACTTTCCATTATTCGTCTATCCTATTGATACCACCATGTAAAATTTCTTTCTAGCTGAATCAAACAATTCATGAAACGTGCAAGTTCACGATCTCTTGGGCTATTACATTTAGTCATCGGTCGCGCAATTGTCGCGTAGCTGTCGCTGCCTGCAAATTTTTGGGTAATAACCTCGCCGCTCAGTGATTGTCGAGATTAGCGTAATCATACAGAGAAACGGACTTACGCCTTAGATTTCCATTTATTTTGATCAGCAGCCCGTAATAATTGGTGAAGATTCACACAAAATTAAAAACTTGATTTAGATTATTAACAATAGAAATAGTTTTTGAACGGTATGAAGACGTCGGAATTTAGTGTACCTAGTGTGATATCATTCCCAATACCGTAACATATGCATTTTCTGTTCTTGTTATCATAAATAGAAAAAAATCACATAATGTGCATTCTATGTAATAATATGATGTCAGATTATAGAGGAGGGTTGTGTTCACATGGTGTCCTCAAAGTCTAATAAAGAGTGACGAAGGAGGCAGGGGAATTGGTGAGTAATTACTTTTGTGACGACATCTTTTCTCTGTGTAAGCAGTTATATTGACATTACAGTCGTAGAACCTTTTGTAAATTGAATGACTGACATAATATAATAAAAATATTGTATCAAAATTCGAGACATTCAAGTTTCTTGTTTCTATTATTGTAAGTTTAGGTAAGCGCTACGAAAGGATTTTTGTAAATTTAACCCTTTAAAAAAATACATACATATCCTAACGTTAATATTTACAAACTTAAAACTACACGTTATCTTAAATAATAGACTTCCTCGAAGTTGCCGCTTAGAAAGCTGTCATTGCTTAAGGTGCCCAGCAGACTGGCAGCATTACCTCTTTCAATAGCCAAACTGATTCATTGGTAGAAGAAGCTGGCAAACCCTTTACTAAGTCAATATTAGACGCTAGCGAACCAACCCTAATTCGCCTCGGTGGAATATTAAATGTTTCCAACACACCACATTTTTTTTAATTGAGATTTTCGTGCAAAAATACCATCCAAATTTCCGATATTGCCAGTGGATTTTTCCAAAATTTTCTTTTATACAAACCTTGTCCTAACAATTACGAAAACAAAAAAAAACAGCCAAATCGATCGACCCATTCTCAAATGATGCTCCGTCATTCATGTGGCAATTGATTTTTATTTACACAGATTTATCTAATGATAGTCCCATCATTGTTCGAATCCGATGATTTCAGTGTGTTTCCATACGACCTCCGTGGCGCAACGGTTTACTGCGTCAGAAAGTAAAACAGGTGTTGCGGGTTCGATTCCCGTCCCGAGTCTGGGTGTTTATGTATAATTAAAGAAAAGTATATAAGTAGTATATCAGTTGTCTAGTACCCATAACACAAGCGCTATGCAGCTTACTTTGGTACTAGATGGCGCTGTGTGAAGTGTCTGAGTATTTTATTATTTATTTATTTGTTTATGTTGTTTTCCTAAAAAGTCAGTCACAAACATTTTTTTAAAAGAGCCGACATAATAATGTGAATACATACGTTCATACATATCCTCACGCTGTATCCCTAACGGGGTAGTCAGAGGAGACGGAGCGCCAAGCGTCGCGGTTCTTACTTACTTCTTTCGCTTCCTCAAATCTCATCATTCTCCTCACACATTTTCGCCTAGGTATGCGAGAGCTTTTGACATTTCCATCTTCTAACACTGGCCATTTGATCTTCATAAATCAGCCTTGGTCTTCCTTGGCTTCTTTTACCACTCATTTTCGCTCTGTACATTTTCTTCGTCAGTCTTTCATCACTCAAAAATACAAATAATTTATTAAAAACAAACCAATCAATACTATTACCGTATACTCTTATATAAATGAAGTCGAATAGCAGAACTGAGATATATTCACATGTACGTATGTACCTACATATATATACGTATACAGCGCTAGTAGGATAGGTGTTAATATTTTATTATAGTACTACCAAACCCGGCCCGTTTCACTGGGCGTTAGTTGAAGTTGAAATAAATTAAACAGTTTTTATTATTATTTTGATAAAGCAAAAAAAAAAACCAGAAAAAAATTCTACTGATCCGATGGCTACCAAACTTTACACCCGCTAGGCCAATCTGAAGATTTTCTGAAAATTTCGGAGTCCATAAGGAACATGCATACATACATCGCCTCTTATATATATAAATTGATTGTATGGCGAACAAATTATTTTCAATTTCGAGTATGTTTTTAAAAATCGGTTAATTAAAAAACTGTCGTTTGATTTAGATTTTTTAGTCTCATAACTTCTAAACCAATATTTAATATCTATGTAAAAATGATACCCTAATATTTGTATGCTTTTAGCTTATGTCTGTCTAGATACATGTTATATACGCCTATATAAACTACGTCTGGTAAAGTATAACTGAAATCGTTCCAGTACTTATATAGAAATCTCGTTCATACAACATACATAAATATACAAATACAACAATATACAAATATAAAAATACCTATAGATCACCTATAGATTTATACATACTAAGGAAAAATAGAACTTCCTGTTTTCATTGTGGGTTAAAACCTAAAAAAATATTTTAGATCTTTTACGAACAACTTAACACTGCTCTTCTTCTTTCTGCTCCAGTGGGCGCACACCTTTCCAATTGACTGTTGTACTTGCACTCGTAACCTTGACTTTGTATGTTTGTAAGGTTCTGTTGACTATTGCGGCATTTTAATTTTCTCATCGCCGCCGCCCGCTACGCGCGTAGCTCAAGTTTCCCGCAGAAAATTTATTGACATTTATTTTTTGAATAAAACGTGATAAGTACATTTTTTTACTTTTTATATGGACGTTTTTCTTATCACGATTTGAATTTATTGGACTGTTTAAAAGGGCTGTAACGAGGAGTGAAAAACAGGAGGTAAGAATCTACATATTTAATCTTCTTCCTATATGTATATAGACTCCTATATGTATATTATAATTACATGTTTTAATTTCAATAATATCAAGTAATACATATTTAATTCGATATCCCTTATTACTAAAATATTTCTTATTTCATTCAATAAGAAAAATAGATAACAGTTACGTTTAGAATATAATTATTTGGAATAACTTAAAGTTCTACTATACTAAAGTAGTTAATTACAATTTCAAAAATTGGAAGCAATCGTTCGTTATTAGAATCGGAATATACCATAATATATGCCTACATTATAAAACTTTAACACTCACTGACTTACAAATAGACAATGCGGAGTTTTTGGCGGCAACGGGAGAAGTGAAGTTGTCATTTTGTTTAGATTTTCTATTTTTTACATTTTTGGGAGTTTTAAAGTACAAAAGTGATAGTATATTGTGTTTTAAAGTTCTTTGTAAGTGAAAATAATGAAGTACGTCGAAATAAACATGTGCAACTAAAGTCCTTGCGCTCTTCCAAGAAGTCCTATAAAACTTCAGTAAAGTCTACTATCACTTTACTGGAGGAGTTTTACAATAAGAAAGAACTAATTACTGGATTAATTATGGATTCTACTTATTCTGTGTCTGTATACTAGTTTGTGTTAATGCGTGACATTGGCAAATGCGCTAATCATCGACTGAATTGTTTTCTCGCTTTACTTGACGTTGGCAATGTACTCACGTACGGTGCCATTTAAAAAAAAAACGAGAACGATTCTATATAAATAATAATACAATGCGTGACATTTGCAAATGTGCTAAACTGTGCGCCATGCCATGGTTAAAAAAAAACAGATAATGCACAGTCGAAACCCTTTGTTTGGTCTCTAAGGCATGAAAAATTGCACATATTTCTGCTCGAAATTGTAAGTGTTCAAGAAAGGATTTTTGAAAATACGTTTCCCGAAAAGAGTCAAATCGGAGATAAAAATTTACATAGACATCCACAGTTTTTGAAGTTAGAAATATTAAAATTGGTGTTTAGTATCCTGTTTTTCACGATTAAAGATTAAAAAAGAGAGAATGGGCAATGCAAATGATCCAAAAATTTTAACATTTGAAAAAAGTCGGGTGGTTCTCGAGATATCGCTGATGGGAAATCCAATAGGACGCACGGTTAGGGTAAGGGTTATCAGACGGCAGAAATTTTCCTGACGTGTCCGGAATTTTCAACTTGTCAGGGAAACGGAAAATTCGAAACTGTCTGGAATTTTTTAAAAGACCGAATAAGAAAAAAATCTGGCAAAAAAAACGTTTTGTTATGTACTGTAAGAATAATGAATGTATAAATACAAATATAAAATCTAAAATGCGGCGCCACGCCTTTTGAAAAATTTACTGTCTCAATCTCTTTTCAATCTGGTAACCCTGCAGATGACAGTGAAATAATGAAATACATATACCTACCTAACCTAACCGCGAAGCTTGGCGCTCCGTCCTCTCTGACTACCCCGTTAGGGATACAGCGTGTAGCTATGTAACCTAACCTAACGGTCATTGCACTAAACATTGACAAAGTTCATTCATACATTTACTTTACCGGAACTGAAACTTCTGATAGTGGTTTTAATACCGAAAACCGGAACCAATATTCGGTTTATGTCTCCGGTTCAGTTGAAAATAAAAATTCCTTTAAAAGTTATACTTTTAGACATTTCTTAAAGTTTTTGATCCTTTCAAATACTAATAATTGCACGTTATGTGTTTGTGTACATAGAAGCAGTTATTTGGTAAATGATAAGCTTTATAATTGTAACCTACAATTTACCTGAGGACTGCGATGCTTGGCACTCCGTTCTCTGTTCACTTTCATTACCCTGTTAGGAATACAACGTGAGGATATGTTTGCACGAGTGAATGTAAAAGCTTTGCTTTAAAAACACTTTCTACTACTCATGGTATGAGGTGAGATTGCTTCTCACTTTTACATCACTACCGACGGTAACGCAAAAACTCAGAAAATGTAAACACAGCTTTTGAAAATAATATATCAATCGATACAATAAACCACAATGCAATGACGAGATTCTTGTATGAGGATTTATATTATACGTATAGTTAAGATACGTATAGTTTTATTACTATATATGGAAATCGATTTCTATATATCAACACAGATTAATTAGTTTACTACATATCAATATAAACTGTCGATACACCAATTTTGCATCCAACCTTTCCGAAATCGAAAGTTTAGTCAGACATTACAGACGTTCATTTTAATGGTTAATTACATTACATTATATATGTATATTCACGCTGTATCCCTATCGGAGTAGTCAATGAGGAGAGAGTGCCAAGCGTCGCGTTCCTTGCATCTTTCGCTTCCTCAAACCTCATCATTCACCTCGGACATTTTCGCCTAGGTATGCAGTGCTTTTGATATTTCCATTAGTTAACACTCTGGCTATTTGATCTTCATTAATGGTTCATCGATTAAGTTATTCAGTAAACCAGAAATATACTCCTACTTAATTGAAGTTTATTTTTAGCGTAGTGGCAGTTAAAAAGTAATGAACTTTTTTAAAGTTAATGTAATGAACAGGTGTTTCATAAATAATGGATTAGATCATTAAATAGAATAGGGGTACAAGGGAGGTCGATTCTCTAATGTTTAGAATTACCCCCTCTGTGCTAGTTTGATCGATCTACACCTTTGATGTCATGCACTGTATAATATAATACAGCACGTATATTGTATATTCTATTACATACTAATGGCATATACTGAACTATACTAATAGTGGCTCTGTAATGTTTCCTTCCTCTTATAAGAGACGACTAAAGGGTCCTTTGGGGTTACGATCGATAAGAGTAGAGCCTATGGTAGTCTCACCTGGAAGAACGACATTTCGGAATTGTGTAGCTTAGAAACATTAACCTACACTTTTTTCATAACATAGTATCAAATTTTTGCGTAGGTCTAATGTCAAACTTGAAAATAAGTATGGTCGGGGGCAGGTTAACTTTAACTTTATTTAACTAAACTTTATTTACCTTAACTTTAACTTTATAAAGTTTAACTTTATTAACTTAATATTTCTTAACTTATTAACTTAACTTAACATCGACAACTTTAACTTTATTTAGACAAAACTGTGGTTAGAACTATTGACGTCCAAAACGACGAATGAATTAATTCTTCGTCAGCGTTGATTACATCCACAGAATTAGAGAATTAATTTTACGCTATTACTAAAAATAATTATGTAAGTGAATGACGTCTCAAAAGATCTTATCTGATTTCGATACTACCTGGTTGATTTAATTTCGTTAGCTTGTTATATTAAAGTAAAAACCAGAACAAACTGGTTACAAATATTTTTAAGGACTATGAAGGAACTATGTAACTAATTGGCAAGAAATTACGAATTATATTTCGACATTCATGAATAGAACATGCTAATCGAAAAAATTTCTACATAATTAATTATTTATTTTTATTACACGAATCTTTGTATTAACGTAACGGTATACATAAACTCCTTCAAAGTTGCGGCCCGAGCTAGAGTAGAACAGCAACAACGAGTACAAGGACGTGTATCTCGTTCTAATGATAACCTACGTGACGAATTTCTACTAACATGGCAAAAAATTCTACATTAAATAATAAATCTCATTTTGTACGTATTTGTAATGATTTTATTATGTGCTTGAATAAGCAAAGAATAATACTTGGACCAGATATACGTATATTAGCTCTGAAATTAGAAGAACCACTGTGTGTATTTTGTGTTTGTAAAATTTACCTCATCATGACTCTTTTTTAATTAACCGACCGATTGCATTTTTCTTGCAATGTTAAGTATGTACAATCATTACTATGGAAATATTGCATTTTGTGACCTTTAAAACTACAAAACGGTAACAAATTATTGTGAGACTGTTAGAGGATGTAAGTGTCGGGACACCTTTCAATAGTGTCTCATTTCACAAGTAAGTTCAAACTATTGAATTTCTTTGTCGTAGGATTTATCTTAGATTTAACAATACTTTATTTATTTTATACATAAGTTATGATAATTCGTCATAATATATACTGCATGTGCGTTTAATTTTACTGTGTACAACAATATTTATCTTATTTCGTTGAAAAATGTGAACTAGTTGCTTACGAAGATCTCAGACAGAGACAGAAAGCCTTGTGATTGTTGTTGCTATTCTACTCTAGTTCGGACCGCAACTTGGTAGGAGTTTATGTATGCATCCTGTTACGTTCATGAACTTCCCAGTCGTTACGTTATAGCAGTGTTTTTCAATCTTCTTGCATACACCACCTCCTAAGTAAAAAAGTTCTTGCGACCCCCCAGAACCGTAATAAAACTGGTGATTTCAAAGACGAAGTATTTAATTTTTGTTCGATTGAGACTATACTGATCGAGAAATCAAGTGCACTGTGCAAATTAATCGCGGGCGCTTTGTAAGCATTGATATACCATATTGATATTCTTTGGCATGGGTAGCGATAAATTATTTATTAGTAAATAAATAGACATAGGATAGCCTTAAACTGTTGCATTTTTTTGTAGTATGACCTTTGCTTTTTACTTTTACTTAGCTTGTGACCGGGACCCCCCTGGGCCAGATTTTGCGATCCCCCTGGGGGTCGCCACTCGCAATTTGAAAACACGGCATTATAGGATAGAGATATTTTATGCTCGTTATATTTTATTATGGCAGATAATTAAGGCATTGAAAAAAATATCCCAGAGTAAAAGTATGACGATGAAAATGTACAAATAACAGTATTTAATTTTTTTTTTAATATACGATCTTTTTGGAGGGTATTTAATCTATAATTAATTTGTACAGAGTTTACAGCGTACCAATGTATTTTTAAAAGTCAATATCACTCGCTAATTATCCACAGGCGTTAAAAGCATTTCTAAAACGTCAGTCATTTCATAAAAGATAGTCTTTTCTTATCGATGGCAACAACAACAAAACTGATCTATTGTCTTTCTTTTGCAAATTGTTTCTCAAATACTTCTATTTACCTTAGAAATTAATATGAAAATTAGTTTAGTATCATCTGCGCATACAAAAATACCCCTTGTTCCATTGAAATGGTTCACTTATTTGAAATTTAGACAGACATTTTCACTTGTGATAGAAAAACTTACAAAAAAATAGGTCAAGAGTTTTATTCGGGTGCAGATGCCATAAGATAAAAGTTATAAATTGGTAGATAAAACTGAATTTTTTAAATTTATAAGACTCGTTATACTTTTTCTATCAACTTTATTACATTGGCTATTTATGTAAATACTATTGCAAAGTATTTTGAACCTAAAATTTATCTCCGATTCAGAAAATATTACGTAGGTACACACCTACTGCTAAGCTAAGCTAAGGAACACTATGTATAATTCTTTCGACATCATCTTACGACTGACATTATGTTTTAAAATGCTCAATGGAATTTCAAAGAAATTTCAATTTATTATAGGCAATTACAGACAATAGGTATTTATATCTGTATCAAGTACCTGGTTTACATATTATAAGTTAATAGTATCTAGTTAAGTACCGAGTTAACTAAATTGTCACGTGTAAACAGCTCGGTAAGGAGCAGCTTTAATTCATTAGTCGGCCAATGCATAAAATCGGCTATATCGCGTAAAAAACTGAACTGCGAGAGCTATGCCGTAGTCGCGCGACGGTTGTCATAAATTGGTGTCATTATCACTTAGTGGCATGATTGCGGTGCCATGTGGTAAAACGATTTTTTGTAGCATAAATACTGTCGCTAGCAGTAGTTTTTAGTTTACCGATTAATCAACAGAGACAGCCATATCGATTCGCGACACTATCGTGCGTCGCGTATCGCATAATCGCTGTAGTTACGTAATAAGGTAGCTAGTCTGTAGCTGTTTACATGTGGTAATTCACTTGACTTGCTACTTACCGAATAACTAACGTATAACGTGTAAACCCTAAATCCGTCATAACCCAAATACTTATTACTGGAAATGACATCAAAGTGCAATTTTCTTCCGCTATTATGCTCTATAACATCTGATTGTGGAACATTGTTATGTTATGTATGTATGTATGTATGTTCAAAGGCCTAGGGTAAGGTTTCGGTGCAATTTGGGATTTAATAAAGTCGAATAAAAAAATTAAATCGCCTCAAAAAACCCACTGATAATAATTACAAAATAACTATCCTTTACTAATCAAAACTCAAGTACAATAAAACTAACTTTATAAATACGATACACATATCCACATAAATAAATTTCCCAGTAACTGAAGTCGATGCCAAGCCTACCAAACTAATAAATTTTCTGTTGTTGCACATTGATTTGGCACCGACTTCACTAACTGTCAAATTTAATTTTATAGGTATGTGTTTTGTAATTATAAAGTTACTTTTATCGTAACTACTTGAGTTTTGATTAATAAAAGATAGTTATTTTTTACTTTTCAGTATTTTTTATTAAAGGGAGTTTTAATATTTAAAAAAAAATGTATTTCTCCCTTTTGAGTGACCTTAGCCTAAATAAATATCTAGGGTAGGTATACAATTAACTTCTTTCTAATTTTGGAGCGCAGCGATATACAAGAGAATCATCAATATAATCAAGATTATAAGCAGTTCGCGTGATTTGGTGTTAATTGGTGTATCTTCGAAATCCAAGCACCAATACCGGTGAAATTTAAATAGGACCACCTCGGAAGTATATCCTTTCAAACAAAAAAAGAGTTTTCGAAATCGGTTCACAATTAACGAAGTTATTGGTGAACATATATAAAAAAATACATACAGATGAACATAGAATCTCCTCCTTTTTTGAAATCGGTTAAAAAAGAAACATATATTTCTAAAATATCCGCTATTTAACTTTTTGTTTCTAACTGGCTTTGGGTTACTTTATGTCAAATTTCCATGTCCATGATATACGGGCAAATAGACTGACAGACATGATAAAACTACAAAGTTTCCGGTAGTGCCTTTTTTCCTTCGGAATTCGAGGTTACAGATTATAAATAATACCTTTGTGGCTCGTGGGCTGGCATTACTGGCTGAGTGTGTACGTCTCCCAACTTCTTTGTTATATTTATTAAATTTAATACAATATAGGTGTGTCAAATACTTGAATTGCATTTACTAGTCTTCTACGTTGTGCCTAGACTAAAACCCTATAACCTGAGCCAGAGAATAAGGGTAGGTACAGTGTTCCACGTCTGTGGTAAGAGACGATTAAAGTAGCTTTCCGGATCGCACTTGACTGGAATGGGGGCTTCAGTCGTCTATCCATGCGACTGACGGGGTTATCAGGTAAAGAACGATAGCTGCCGCAGTTGCGCGACGATTATTTCAAACTGTTAATCACGGTGCCATGCGGTAAAATGGCTTTTTGTAGCATAAATAGGGACGCTAGCAGTAGTTTTTAGTTCATTGATTAATCAACGGAGGCAGCAATAGCGATTCGCGACATATATCGTGGTCAATTTAACAACATATCGCAATCGATCGCGTAAGATTCTGTTATCGCTTACAGGCTACAGTTACGTAATAAGGTAGCGGGACCCCAAGAAAGACGATAGCGCGTGTGCACCGCGTTGTCGTGGTACTAAGAGGGTACAGGGGTGGAGCTCTGTAACTGCTCCCACGAGAAATGCCTCGGTACAGCTTGAAAAGGGCTCAGCTTGAAATTCGCTAAGGACACCACTGTAAAAGTTTTGACGTTAACTTATGCCCGATTTCACCGTCGTCACATACATGTACCACCTAAGTTAGAGGATCCCCTAAACCGGTTCTTAGACAATATTCGATTTCACCAATCTAACGGTTCCTTAGGTTCCTTAATAATGGCAGACATAGTTATGAGACATTTTATTGTTCCTATAGTGACTATTTGTTTCCAAAAGTTTATCGATAAAAGAGATATTATTGTTTTACTACTAAGTTTCCAAGTAATATAAAAAAGTATTCTCCATATTATCAAAAACTAACACACAAACCTAACTAACACATAATATAGTGTAATGAGTTCGAAAATCGAGTTTTTAAATTTAGGTGATATTCTAACTACATAGGGGCTCCTAATGTTTCGTGAAAGGCAAAATCATCGTTAGCGGACCCCTATCCTTTTTTAGGGGTTCGGGATTAAGTATTAAGGGATTTTGGTGAAATCGGGCATAGGTCTCTCCGTGTCTTCCCAACGGGCTGGATGTCCGCCTGCGTAACCAAAGAAAGTGACTATTCATTTTCTGATTCATTTTTATTTCAAGGTTACAGACAATTTTCGAGTGACTTTCAGTAACAGTCCGAATTAAGTAAATGTTATTTCCTCTATTGCCCTGAATAGCAATTTTCTATTGATTCATTTGTCTAAAATCACTCAAGTAGTAAAAAATAGATAGTTCCTACCGACGTAGTATTGTTGTTCAAGGTTGATAGAAAGTAAATCGATTAATATTTATGTAGCCGTGCCTATAGATAGGATTAAAACTAAAGGTTTATCAAGTTTATCAAGCCTGCCATGGTACTTAAATGTACCTCCTGAAAGGGCTGCCAACCTAAGAACAACATTAGGATTTCGCCAATGTCGTCAATCCCTGAGAAATATTCAAGAAAAGCGTTTTATTTTTAGTTTTTGTGAAGTGGTAATACATTTTATTAAATTCACCCGTAGCTGTAAAATATCACAATTTTGAATACCTATTTAGGACGAATTATGAACATCAGGGTCGATAAGCTCGTGCGCTGGCTTGTAGAAATTTGGCGGCGAATCGCGAATTTTGACAATGGGATTTTAATTTTTCTAAGTGATTGCAAAACGTATGAAAAGAATATTTGGTAACTCAGACTCTACATTTCATTTACTTCATTTTGCCAGTTGCGTTACACTATCCGAAATGGTTAACTTTTGTAACAGAAAAAAATATCAAAGAAACCTCTTCTAAAACAGAGATTTACATTTATCTGACTCACGGAATCGATTTGGCGCCCCTAAATTTTTTGTGTAGATTTATCTAAATACACTCTTCAAAATGCAGTTGGATTTTTTAAAATTATTTATAATGTTTAATATAAACGAAAATAACTCTTTTTTTATAATCTAGCGCGCGTACGTTTATATTTATATAGTGAATGTATGGAGCAGGAGCTCTATTTTTTCCCACGACGCGACGGACGAAGCGGAACGGAGGCAGTATAATATGCGTTAGGGGTTAGAGATTGTTTGTGTGTATGTATGTCTGTTATCATTTCCTCGAAAACTACTGGACCAATTTCGATGCGGTTTTTTGCATTTAGAAGATTTCAGAGGAGGTTCTTAAATATGTTCTACGGCTGTAAACCACCAAGGGGCGCTGCAACAGCCAGGATATACGGCGCTTGAAGGCTTTTTATTGCAGAAAGAAAACATTTTGACATTTATAATGTTAGTGGGATGTAGTGGGACGTACGTAACGTACTCTCTAAAAAGATTAAAATAAAAGAAAAGCAAAATTAAAAATTTTGAAAAATCCCACGTTGGATGTTAAAATGTAATCGAAAAAGGACTAAATAACTTTTTTTAAAGTCCCCCGACTAGTGGCTTGATGTTTTGGCCGAGTTGCATCAGCTGTGGTCTCAAGCAAAGGTTTATAGCAATTTACTTGAGACCACGGCCGATGCAACTTGGCCGAAACGTCAAGCCACCCGGGGGACTTCAAAAAAGTTATTTAATCCTTTTTCGATTACGTTTGAACATCCGGCGTGGGATTTTTCACAATATTTAATTTTGCTTTTTCAGATTAATTATTGTTTATCACTGAGTCACCTTAGCCATAATGCAAATATATTTATTTGCAGGGGATGCATTTAAAATAAAAAAAATATGACGACACTGTAAAATGACAATTTGTACTATTAAAATACAATTCTACAAATAATTTTTACCAGAATGTTTCTAGTGTCATCCTAACAACGACTTTTGACCCTGTTTTATATGATTTAATTAAAAAAATAGTTATCAAGACTATACTATTAATATTGGAAGTAACAATAGATTAAAATATAATTAATTATTTATTAACTGATTAGGTTAATTTTAAAGTATGCAACATCTAATGGTTAATAATAATACATTTATTTTTCGGAACTATTAATTTTTAATTGCATATGATAACTATCAGGAATACTAAATTTACAGTGGAAACTATCAATTATAAAAATAATGAGTTTTAGTTTGATTACCAATTCTGATATTCATTTAGGTATATATTTCCTTATTTGTAATTATAACTAAAAAATGTACAACAAAAAAAAATACCTCTGCCCACGGCACAAGAAATAATAAGTAAGTAACCTGTAAAAAGTTTTCACCTGCGATAGCACTTAAAATCCGCAAATTAAATTCAGAGTTGAATTTCCAGAAGATGGCTGACCAATTTCAATTTTTTATATCATAGGACTTTCTAACACAAACTGCATGCAGATTAATTCTTCCATTCGAGAGATACGATGTAAACATACATACAGACTGATGGAGGGATTCTGATAGAGATAGACAGTTATCGGTGTTAAACTTACAATATTTCTTTGTAACGTTGTAGGTTATAAAATAAATATTTATGCGTTAAACAATTTGAAATTATTTTGAGTCTGAAATCTAAATAAACGACAAAGTAAATAAAAATGAATTAGCTACTTATTTACGTCCAGAAAAATCTATGTAACCGAAACGTGGTGGTCATTACAAAAGAAGCATGCATAATGTTATGTATTCAATAATTAAAGGTTTATTGCTTAGTTTATTGTAATTGTTAAAGAGAACAATTCCTGAAAATAGCATATCATTGTATATTTTTAAATGCTTGCTTCTTGTGGAAGAAACTATGAAGAACTGCATTTTAAAATAAAGCTATATTAGTTAAAATATGTTATGCTACATTTAAAAAAAAATTAACATTCAAAAATCCACAACACAAAAAGTAGTAAGCATATACCTTTAAATAATTTTTATATGCAAATAGTCTCTGAGATTTCTTCACAACAGAGATTCAAAGGCGAATATTTTGTCGATTTTCTCCTGACATAACTGAAAACAATTTTTGAAAATATAGTTTTCAAACAAAAAAAAAACATTAAAATCGGTTCCTCCATTCGAGTGCTATGATATCATCGAGAAACAAAAAGGGACAGACAGACTGACATTTACTGACTCATTTCTGTCAAGGGTTAATTAATGAATTGTAACTTACCGTGTACATTTTTTTGTAAGCGCCTGTAACAAATTTTATGGCAAAGACGATGTAGAGTTTCTGTGAATTTGTTTTTTTTTTAAAACAAAAGCGATACATATTACGTACTTTGAACACCTATTACTATATGTGGGAAAAGCTAAATAAAATCGATTAATTGACAATTTGGTACAACTTTATTTAATCTTTGTATAGACATAGCGCTTAATTTAGGGGCACGCGTTATGTTGACATTTATTACAATAATTATACATACATACATACATGTCCTCACGCTGTATTCCTAACGGGGTAGTCAGAGAGGACAATAATTATAATTATTTTTACAATAATTATCACTATTGTAAATTGGGCGACCAAGTTTGCTCGGTGTTTTTCGAACTATTTTATTGTGCCATCTATTGTTGTTAAGTAGCTAATAACGCATGGATATTTTAGCCTATTGGTAAATACCGCAATATAAGCCTAGTGATACTCGAATACTGAATGATATGGCGTTAAAATCAACATTCCAGAAAAAATATTTTTTGTTGTACTACTTAACAAGTTGGAAATAAAACGTTATCATCTATACTACTATATAAATCTCTAGCGTTTGTCTGTAATTACAATTTTTTTGTCAAATTTTGTGATAAATATTTGTTTTATGCCTCACCAATTTTGATTCTACCATTTTTAAAATGTTTGTCTGTCTGTCTTTTTATAACTCAAGGACCGCTTGACCAATCTTGATGAAAATTGGTGTATAATAAGAATATGTAATAGCAAATGTTAGGCTACTTTTTATTGAAAATCTACCCTTATAGGAGTAAAAAGGGGGATGAAACTTTGTGGGAAATGCTAAACCGTTGAACCGATTACGATCAAATTTGGCAAGGAGATACTTTCACATCAGAGAACGGCCATAACAGAATACTTTTTTTTATCAAAAATCTACCTCTAATAAAGTGAAAAGGGGAATGAAACTTTGTATGGGAAATGCTAAACTGCTGTACTGATTATGAAATGACATGGAGATAGTTTGACACCCGGGAACGGGCATAGGCTACTTTTCTTATCAAAAACGTACCCCTAAGGGGGTGAAATGGGGGATGAAACTTTGATTGGGAAATGCTAAGCCGCTGAACCAATTGTGATGAAATTTGATACAGATATAGTATGTGCCCGGAGGCAGACGTAGGCTATACGTATACCTACCTTTTAAAAAAATAAATTGTACATACTCTGTACATGTATATGTAGTACTATACTATAAACTAATCTGGGAAAGCCATGAAAAAAATTGCCGCGCAGACGAAGTCGTGAGTACAGCTAGTATAAATATAAAATTTCATCCAATTGATTGGAGTCATTTACGAAAAATGGAAATACGTCGAGAGATATAAACATTAATATACAAGAGTTATTTCTTTCAAGTACAGGACTGACATGTAATTAATTTCAATTTTATGTTATTCCTCAGATGTCTCCAAACAAATCGGACAATTTTATTACGGACATTGAACATAACAATACGAACTTTGAAAAGGACGTATCTTCGGAATCCTGCGACGAGGATGAGAGCACAGAGTGTGAATGCAACGAAGTTAGCTACGGTACAGGTATTTTATTTCTGGTTGAGGGACGATTAAGAGCTGTTCATCATATACATATTTTCATCATTTATATATACATATCATCATTTATATATAATATGCACATATGTGAATGCCATTCAGATCTATTAATTAAGTGCCATAGTTTGCAATTTTCTTAATTTATGTTATGTTAGGTATTTTCATAAAATCCACTTACATACTTCACACATAATCAAGACAGTTAACGATTTCTTTAGTTCTATTTTCCGCCTCTTTATGCAATTTAAAGAACTGCAGTAAAAGATGTACAAAAAATAGAATAACCTTATAAAAACGATCTGTAAGTATACAGTTCTTTGCGTTACAGCTAGGCAATATTGATACTTTTAGAAAGGAAGATCTTCTACAGTTTAAATAATTCTTCTTTCAGTATAGTTAAATAATATGTAGGCTACAGGTATATTAGTGTCCTAAAATTTCGTCATAGTAGTGTCACTTGATTTCCCTCTACAAGATTTCCTTTGATGAATTGGATCATCGAAGTGGCTAGAAGATAAAAATTTGTGAATTCGACCCACTAATTCCTATTTCTGAACATCAAGAACCGATCGTTTAGAATGAAACTAAAACACTAAGACGACGACTTTTTGGCGGGAATTAGAAAAGGGAGGTTGTCATTTTAATTAGTTTTTGGGAGTTTTAAAGTACAAAAGTGATAGTATACCGTGTTTTGAAATTCTGTATAAGTGAAAAGAATGAAGTAGGCATGAATAAACATGTGTAGCTGAAGTTCTCGCGCTCTTCCAAGAAGTCCTTTATAACTCAAGTAAAGCATACTATTACTTTACTGGAGGAGATTTACGAAGAAGAAAAAACGAATTTTCTTCGAACGTGTTTCATGTCGATTCTATTTATTAGTACGTGACATTGGCAAATGTGCTAATCTGTACTACGCCATGCCATGAAGAAAGAATACTAAGACCATATTTATTCTGCTTTTGTTATTCTTAGCAACTCAAAACTTGATAATCCTTGCGCAGGAAAACACCACGAATAACATGCGGTTACGCTTCGACGAAGTTGTGGGCAAAGGCCTCTATAGTTATGTAAGTGTAGTAAGGGGCGAGTTGGACCCGGACCACTCCAGAATTTCACTTTTTTGACATCGCGAGAGAAATCTTGGAAAGTTACACAGCCTCCTGGAAGTGAGATTGGGTTATGTGGAGGTTTAATCCATTAAAAATTCCTCGGTTATCGACTTTGGCGCATTTCAGGAAGTCAGTCAGAATATCCGATGGTACTCATCGATTCCCCTCTAAGATTTTGCTAAAACATGTGAGAGTTTGATGTCCTCTCTGACACCCTTGCGATGCTACAGCAGCGAGGACCATACTCACTTCCGTCCTTCTCGATGTTATTTGAAGCAAGCGATTCAAAATTTCAATTCATTTTAAAAAAAATTGTTTCTGTCATTCGTCTGTAGTTGGTCAACAGCAATGATTTATATTCTGGATCTCCTTGTTAGATACATAAATCCCCAAGTTCCATTGCACTTATCTGTCTCACTAATACTGCTTATCTGATTATAACCATACGCTTTTATTTCAGGAGATGCAGTGTTTGCTACTTTTTTGGTGGCGCCAATGGTGGTGGGTGTGTGGCGAGGCACTTGGGGCCTAATGGAATTGCATGCAACCATATTCCCTTATGCGCAAATATATGTTTTGGGGATCATTATACAGATATCGTTCGCATTGGCAAGGTACGCCTAGTACGATGAACAATTAATAATACATTCTATTTATGATGATTAGTGTTTCCATTTAAGTCTATACATTTTTGAATATATATTTCAATAATTGTTATCTTTAAAAGATAATTTACTTATAACCACCTCGACGCAACATCTAGCAGTATTTGGGCTTACGTACACAGACGAAAATAACTAGATAGTGATTCAGGTAGGGAACCAGGTCGTTAGCCTATCGCCTATAGAAGTTTTCTATCATAAGCCTTAGACGGTTTTTACGACCTGCGTAGATAAATAAACAGTTCTACACTTAAATCAATTCAATTGTAAATGATCTTTTAAAAATACTATTCTTCAATGTTAGAATACATACATATCTTCGCGCCACTTCCATTTCGAGGTGGATAGAATATCAACATGCAGCAAAAAGCGAAATTGATCCACTTAAAGGGGAGTAAATTAATAGTCGTAAAACGTGTTACAGCCCTGCAGAATATTCAATGCTTTAGGCTTGAAATAAAACACTATGTTATAACAGGTCCCAACTCTTAGAGCGGTCAGCCGGCGCCTGGAGTAAACCAGATGGCGGAAGCTTTCGTTGGATTCGGGAACGAGCTATCTCCCGGGTTTACACCTATGTGTACATTCTGGCTAATATCATGCATTGGCGTGGTGGATGGGGCCTGCTAGATTCCACCCTCGCTGCAATTATACCGAAAAATAATGATCCTCACAGGTACCTAATGAGTAATAACAATTTTAATCAAAGTGCTCATGCACAGATGACTTGGAGATCATACGACAAATCGAAACTTAATTTTCTCTTAATATAAATGTCATCATACGATTGCAGAATTATGTAGATCATGACCAAGGGATTTCGTTCGATTCATGGTCTGCCCAGATATAACGCAAAACAGATGTATTTCACGCCACTCATGACTTTGCTTTCTTGCGCTCTCCCAATTGGTTCATAGTTCTCTTTTGCTTTTGAAATAAAAGGATGGCTATGATTTCAAATTCACCCTGTAGTATTTCAGCATGATTACAGCCTCATACTATATTACAAACATTTACAACTATTTTTTTCGTCCCCAGGCCTGTACTGTACGCAGCGTTTACTGTAATATTTTACTTCTGCATTGCTGGTTTACGTTCATCTCGTAACCTGCTGGCTTCTCCATATTTTCTTGTCACTGACGGCAAAGATGCCACGTACCTTTTTACCACGAGGTTTAAAAAAACGGTAAGTAACTGCCTATTTTTAATTTATGGTTAACAAAGTTCTCTCAGTCTAAAATAATTTGCAATTGATTTATTTCGTTATTTGATCATAGTTTTCATAAATAAGTCTAAACGCCGTGTCGAGCAGCAAAGCTGAGGTAAATCAGTTAAGCTGACTCACCTGAACATGCAACTCACATTTATTATCAGATGAGTTGATCGGCCGCCATTCTGTTAGAAAGCACACGTTTCACACGTTTATATTTTATTTAATTACATTTGCCTCAGAACATGACTTTTTTCATGACATAAGAGGACTTTAATAACTACACCCGGAGATAACGTTGGGTTATGTAGGATTTTATGCACTAAAACTTCTGCAGTCGTTGTTATAGCGTATGTTGAGAAATAGGGGCTCCGGAATTTCTTACAGAACATATCACAGCCCCCTACTCCTGTGCCTAAGTACTTTTCGGAGGGGCAAAGCGGCCCTCGCAGTGCTACCTGCTACGACAACGCAGACCGCAAGTGCCGTAGTTTAATATAAATTGTTGATAACTAAGTACATAATTACAAGCTGTTTACTTCAAGAGAAATAGCGAGAAATTGAGGTTCATAGTCCAGGGGACCGAAAAGTGTAATTGTGCAGTGAGTGTTAGCGCGGCGGGCGCGACTGGTCGTCGTGCCCCTCGAGAAATACACCGCGGCGCTTTTTACTGAGTTGACACATGTATATTCGTTATTGATATGTCTGGGGAGCACTCCAATTCCCTAGCAACAAGCCCTAGCGCCCTTACGAGATCCCATTTATTAAATCAAGCTCCCTGATTGGTCGCCCGTTTGTACACAACTAGCGACGGCCAAAGTGATAATATTTATATCGACTATATCTATCTCTATTTTTTGTCTCTACATAATAATAAAACAATAAACTTTAAATTATACGGAAACTTATATCTAAATAAAAAACCAAATCATACAAAATTTATTAAATATTACGCCGTGTTTCGGTGGGGTGAATATACTATTATAAATTAACTTATTGTTCATTATTTCTACGACGCGTTACAAGAATTATTAGTCGCGAACAATTTTTTTACGTTACGTGTTTCAAATATCATAAAAATATCGACGATATTAACTAGGGTACCTCTTAGCTGTTAAAGCCCACAACTATTTAAATACATTCACATAGGTACCTGACTATACCTTACGACTATAATAATATTGCATTAAACTATTAAACTAAAAATAAAGTTACCAGCCAATGTGTTTTTATATTTATATTATTTTCTTAAATACAAAGTAACTATAAAGTGTACCTTTTACGAAAATTTACTGAATCATGTTTTCGCGTCAACAAAACTTAAGCTAATACTACGTAATTAAAAATAGAAGCAAACATAAACTGAACGTACTTTTAAACTTGAACTGAACGTACTTCAATAGGTAATTAAGTACTCAACAGAAGACTAAATATGGACACAATGGAGTATACCATCATTCTATAAATAAATAAACGTCACATCAATAGCTGTATAATAACAGTCAATAAAAAGTAATCCTTGCTGTTATCACGGCTTCAAATCACAAACAGAAACCCAGTCGAGCAAATAATACGTCACGGCGTAGGACGCAATGATAATGCAATTATGTACCGGTGGCGAGCCGCAGTTGGCATGTTCACTTCAGCCCCAACATGCGTGGAAGCACAGCGGGTCTCGCCGATACGCTGGCGAGCGGTTCACGGACCTATGCCATTTTACTCGAATTCGCTGACGCGCTCTTCGCTAGCGTAGTCGTCGCACCCGCTGTGGTCACTTATTGGAAAACAACATGGACCCTAATGGACTTGTACGTGATGCCAGAAGACCCAGTCAGCAGCGCGGCCGCGTGCGCAGCCTTTGGCCTGTGTTGTGATATGCTACTGTGCATTTTTCAATCGAAATTGACGAAGTTGAGTCCTGATAGAGGCAGATTGACTTATTATGTGTTTTCGCGGTTGTACACGTCTTTGGCGGGGGTGGCGTGTGTTGGCGCCTGGAGGGGTGTATGGAACCTGCTCAATGAGTGTACCGGGGACAGCGCAAGGACTCTACTGTCTACAACTTTAGCGGCTACAGTGTCATTGGCCGCACTGAGAGCTCTGAGGAATATATGTGCAGCGCCGTTCGCTGTCGCCGTCGATGCACCGCAAGATTACTTTGAAGTGCCGACTATGTTTAGAACGGTTGGTAGAAATATCTAATAATTTTATTTTTCGCAAAAGATATTTTTATTATTCTCTTTTATTCTTTTAATTTATTATATTATTCTCTTTTTAAACCTAATTTTTCTCCTATTCTAATTTAAAAAACAAATACTTTCGTGTTTCAATTATTGACTGACATGTTGATATATATAACTTTGGTTAACGCACCTGATTTACACATCAAGGGTCCCAAGTTTATTTTTAGTGAAGTTAATTTAGAGTTATGACAATAAATTACCTACTCGGAATTGGCTCGGTCACTGTATAAGCCCTTTATATTGTTCGCAGTATATTCTTGGTTCTTTTGAAACCACGCAAGTATTTATTGTTACATATTGTCGTTGAACCGAATTTCATGGAATTGATAAAAATCATAACATTTAGTAGCTATTGAGCTGAATGAATTTAAATCACAGATGTATTATAATATCTAACTAAATCTATTATCGAAATATACCTACGGTCCTACGTAAGATATTTATTTTATTTGTATATTATGTATTTAGATCAAGCTATGTGCTTGTTAGTTTTATAATAACTAGTCTATCATTAAGGGTTTAAATACACAACAATATATGATACAATCAATAAAGTTAAATTAAAAAAATATTGTAACAAAAATACTATCGTTAATTTTTCTTTCTCATTTCTGACTGAATTATCAATTAAGTTTTTATGTCTTTATCCCCTAGCTCAATAGGTAAGTAAGACGACGAGATAACTCGACTGTAACATACAGATGGAAGACAGGAATTCAGGCAGATTGACAAACGGATAGACATGATCAGATAGACGGACAGACAGAGAGAAAGAGATAGACGATAAAAATTAATTCAATTTTTTGCTTTAAATAATGTATAATAGTATTTCTTTATAAACAGTAAGTAAGAACTTTTCATAATTTGGTGCTGTCCTTGATGTATATCTTTGCAAGAGTAGGGACAGTGGCGAAAAGGAAGAACCGTACCCAAGAGGAGGGGCAATTGCCCAAGTAATTAGGAGCATCTGCCTTTGACTAATTTACTTTTAATCCTGCCACATAACGAGACCAATAAAAAAAGAATTTCTCAATTAAACCTGATCGAGAAACGAGCTTAGGATCTTTTTTTTTGTTTTTGAGAAGAAAAAATACCCGCGAACTTTCAGCTGGACGCTACGCAGAGTAGTATTAAACTAGAATCAACTGACAAAATCCTCCTCTTAGCTGTTATGCCATAGTATAAAAGCCATGTTAGCCCATAGTAGTTTTTACAGTGTCGCCAGAAGGCTATGATGTTATCTTAGATCAATATCTTTACTAATTTGAATTATTGTACATACTTAGAACAATAACGTTTAGAAGGAATGTTTACTAACAAGAGAACATAATATATGCATAAAGCAAAAAGTTGTGAATTTAAGCAGCTTATCAATTACAACGTAATACTTATTGAAATTTAATCCGTATAACACCACACCCTTAGTTCCAAACTGACCTAATTCAAAATTTTGAGATTTTGTTTTGGACGAGTTAACAACAACAAATTCACCTAAAATAATAAAATAGATTTTTCAAAAATACATGCATAAATATTGTTACGATATGTAAGCTAATAAGGTAGACAGATAAGTAAATTCATATTATATCTAGATCAATACTTAATAGTATAATGAGGTAAACTTTATTTGTTTGTATGTAATGGACAAAATCAAAAACTGGTCAACCAATTTCAATTTTTCTTGTAAACTTAGGAAATCTGAAATTTTTAATATTACTGTTCGATAGTTTTGGAAATACGAGGGAAATAGTCAAATCTCGTTCCAGTTTGTAATTTCCTCCTTTTTAGCTCTCCTCTGTACTAATATTTCATTTTATTTGTCCTAATTAAAATTTCAGAAAATCTATTTATAAAAATAAGTTTAAATATATTTACTGCTAGCGACCCGTCCCAATGTAAATTAGGACAAATAAAATTAAATATCAGTAGATAGGAGAACTAAAAAGGAGGAAATTACAAACTGGAACAAGATTCGACAATTTCCCCCGTATCTCCAAAACTACCGAACAATAATATTAAAAATTTCAGATTAGCATTACTTAAAGTTTACAATAAAAATAGATAAGTAAAAAATATGAATGATAATATGGATATCGAATGAAATGTGATACACAGGAGACTTCTGTTAATGTGACGTCATCATAAATCCAATATGGCGGATACTCCGCGATAGGAAGTAACTTTTTTCAAGAACTCCTCCAATATAGGTATCTCGGGTAACCTCGGTAACCCAGAGAAGTCACGGAAAAATTTTTCACTCAGACGAAGTCGCGGGTATAGGTAGTATATTATCTGTAAACAAACCTGTCCCTTCCGCGATTAGGTATCGAGATGCGGTTCATTTTCGTTCTGTTTACAAATTAAATTTAGAAATTTACCATTTAACAAAACTAAATGTACAGAACCTTCGTGCGCGAGTCTTACTCGCACTTGATCTATTTTACCAACTTATGCTTAAAACTTTGATCGATCTGATCTGAATTTAGTTTCCATGCTCGACTCGGTCCGAAAAAAAAACATTAAATGTAACAGCTACTTATTTTTACAACTTGTCAGTTTAATTGCACATTAATATCCGTAAGCAACAATATTTATCTTCTGTTAAAAGTTATATTAAAGTTTAATAGTGCAAGTAACAAAATGAGCTAGTAAAATCAAGTTTGCTATTTCAACAGATTTATTGACAATCGAAATAAAAAAGAATTATGGAAAACGCACAAAAATAAAAAAAACAAATAAGTAGGTATTATAAAATAGTTTTTTTATATCACAAAAGGTGGCAAACAAGCATACCGCCAGTTTGATATACCACACCATAGCATGTGAACGCCTGCAAATACCAGAAGTATCACTTATGTGTTGCCAATGTTATAAAAATCTTTTTTTGCCCTTTTTCAAAAATCTACGCTATAGTCTCTTGGAACCTCGATAAGGAGCTCATTCTACTACTGCGTTACAGAGAAGATGCTCCTTTGAAACTATGCTATATGCGCGATCAATTCCATTCCATTTCAATAAGTTAGTAGCACTAAAATCCCTGCCGGCGGCAAGGGGTATACAATAGTAGCAATGAATATACTACTCTGATAGTAGACGGTGGCCACGAATATCTTGACAAACGATTCCTCAGAACACAGTCCATTAGTCTCGTCACAATCACAATGTGCTTTGTTGTCTTGAGATATATGTACCTCGAATAGGGAATGGTTTAACAATTTGCCTGTACGTGTGTGTACGATCTTAAGGTCAAGACTCATCACAGATCTTCCTGACAAAATTATAGATCAAGTACCTGTGACAATCTTTAGGTAATTCTCCACAAGGGAGTTATCCCACGTTATTGGCATCAAATAAACAATACGAGGTCAAGGTCCTTACAAAGTTTACAACCGTCGTTCGAGTGGTCAGCGTTAGGAAGCCGCTACTTGACGGTCCCTACACTAGACCTGATTTGCGACTATTAGCCAATTATACGGAGGGTCATTGCGTTTTACATAGTTGCTATTATGAATGTTTTATTGACTACGCTCATAAATTTTTCCTCTGCCAAAACGTCAACGATGTATTATTATTAATACTAGAATATTGTCTATCGAAGTAAGAAAATGATAGAAGTATCTATGGTAATATATTATGTAAATCAAATTGTTAACCTTTTCCTTTGCACATATTTTTACGTAACATATAGGAAAAATGGCAGTCGGATCAATGCGTAATATTCACATTCTGATACCACATTTAACTGTAACCTTCAGAAACGAAAAAGCAGAATCTTCCAATAACAAATTTGTAATCCATCACCTCCATATTAAGATCTTTTAATAAGTCCCTATCATTTTGTCTACTTTCACGATTGTATACTTTCACGACTTCGGCAGGAGAATATTCAGCTGGAATATTCTATATTCTTCTTTCTTTCCTAGGCTAGCGTTGAAACAATGTTTACTTTACAATTAGCTTGATGTTGCTGAAATATGAAACGATGTATTTTATGTTCAAGTACAAACAATACAGATATAATTGATTAATTTAACGGAATCTGCAGTGAAGTAGATTCTAAAACATTTTCATAAATCATATTTTACAATATAAGTTACTTACCATTCTGCAATAAATTCTTCTAGAAGAACATTCTTATTTGGAGAAATGTTTAATTCTTATGAATTAGTAGTGCTGTAGTGCTCTCGAATGGAGACCACTTGCACAAAGATTCAGCATAGATTTAAATAACAATGGAATGCTTGCAATGTGAATAGTGGTTGGATATAAGAGCTGAAGACCGGGTATGATGCCGTGAGGAAACTTGGATTGATAGTAGTGGTAGTGATTAGTGGTGCTAGATTGATCGATACTGCATTTTCCTTTTTCCTAAGGCAACGTGATTAACTGACACTCTTAAATTATTGAAATATTATTCAATTATTTACGAATTAAAGCATAAAAGTTTCATGTATTATCTATATTTAAAACTGGAAGTTACGAGAATAAATTTTTAGAAACGCTGTGATTGGAAATAGAAGCAAGCTCTTTATTTATAAGACAACTACATAGTGAAATGAAGGTGAAATATTAACAGAACCGCAGAATAAATAATACTACTAATGAAGTCAGTCCGGATAGAATTTTAAAGTGGTTAAATAACTTCATGGTACCCAGTAATGTTTTAGTTAACACGACATTAAATCACAAACAAAAAATAAATCGAGCAAACAATATGTCACGGCACAGGACGCAATGATAGTGCAATTATGTGTCGATAGCGAGCTACAGTTGGTACGTTCACTCCAGCCCCAACATGCGTGGAAGCACAGCGGGTCTCGCCGACACGCTGGCGAACGATTCATGGGCCTACGCCGTTTTATTGGATTTTGCGGACGCGCTCTTCGCCAGCTTCGTTGTTGCACCTGCTGTGGTCACTTATTGGAAATGTACATGGAGCCTAATGGATTTGTACGTGATGCCAGAACACCCAGTGAAAAGCGCAGTCGCGTGCGCAGCTTTCGGTTTGTGTTGTGACATGCTACTGTGCATTTCTCAATCGAAATTGACAAAATTGAGTCCTGATAGAAGAAAGTTGGCGCATTATATACTATTACGATTGTACACGTATTTAGCAGGGATGGCTGGTGTTGGCACCTGGAGAGGGCTAATGAATCTTCTCAGTGTGTGTATCGGGGACAATACAAGGACTCTGCTGTCGACAGCTATAGCAGCTGTATTGTCGCTGGCCGCAATGAGAGCGTTGAGAAACATTTGCGCGGCGCCGTTTACTGTTTCCATGGATTCGCCGCAAGATTATTTCGAAGTACCAACTTATTTTAGAACGGTTGGTAAAAATTTCAATATTAATTATTTTCTTTCTGTCTTTTATCTATTTCCTTTTTAGGGTTAAACGGAACAAACAGACTGATATTTAAAGAAATCTTAGGATTTCTTTATGCGTCCGTCGATCTGTCCGTTTGTTGACCATTAAATTTGATTTTCTAAAGAATTATGTGTCTCATAAATATTATTTTGTACTATTTAGTATTTCAACATATTCAAGGGAGAATTGAAGAAGGGGCCCCCTTTTCTAAAACTCCTAGACCTACATTTTTTTAAATTCTAGACAACGTGAAAATTTATTTAAAGTCTACTGAAAAAACGAACGAAAGTTTTAGATCTATTGATTTCCAGAAATTATATATGTTTAGAACTAAACCATTTCGTAAATGTAGAATGAAACTCTCTGTGCCTGAGTCGAACTTGTGCTGGATCTATTTTTTTTTTTAGCTTAATGTTAAATGTATAATATACATACAAACCTTATACACACGTATTATAGTGTACATATACATATGTATGTGCTTTTTGTTCTTATTATATAATCAACTCGTAATTATGATTTACATATGAAGCTTTGTATGAACAAATAGCGATTTACTCACAATGATAGCTCGGATTACATTAATTATTCAGATAACATATTTGCAAATTATTTAAAACATCTGAAACTATTGTCAAACAGAATAATTGACAACAATGACAGTAAGAACAATAGGTAATGCTGAAGAACAGTAAATAAACCTTTGTATTATATTGTTAAAAATATTATGTGATACTTTAATTACGGAACGGGTAATTCAATTGGGGGCTCCTAATGCCGTCACAGGTTGTGCGCGGGCGCAATTTTTAAAACTAATTGTACTAGTGACTTTGCACCGATAGAGGCCACATGCCATAGAAATATAGCGCAACCGTTTTAATTGTAGTTTTCATATATATATTTCATACATAATAATATGCACTCACGCTCAAGCGTCTGCGTGTTTTCAGCTTGAATATTCAAGAAGAAAATGTGTATTCAAGAAGAAATTATGTTTCGTTTTATCGTGTGATCTACTTCAGTTGGGTTTCTATGATCATTAGCACGTAATTGATTAATCTTTTCTTGTACGATATTATTTAGGACTTCGAAATATTTCTTAAAAGTTTTTATTAAAATTTTTTACTGTATTTTGTGCATATTTTTCCTAACATTGGCTTCTGAAAATCATTCTTAATGCATCCTCTAACAAGACATTAATTATTTATTAATAAGTTTGCAATTACTGTACAAGTATATTAACCGCAATATAACGTGACGTTCTAGTTTAGGGTTCCGTATTTAAAATGGTAAAAACGTAACGTCATGTCTGTCTGTCTGTTTGTTCATATGTCACAGCTTATTTATACTGCCGTTATTATACCTATCGATCTGTAAGGTACGAAAATTGGTCTAACTTAAAACCAAACGAAAAATTTTTGCAGTTGGTAGTTTGAACCTGTTTTACATTTTTATTTTATTTAAAGCTTCACATTAATGGAATAAATTTCATTTCTGTTTTGTCTGAAATTGTCACAGACACGCTCTTAGCTGATTTTTAATAATGAAAGTACCTGAGCAATCGAGATTTTCTCGGTGTCTTACCAAAAAAAATAACAAAAAAAATCTGACAACATTGCAGGATTCGAACCCGTGTATTTCAGCTTGGGAGATCTACACTCTAGCCACTGTACTATTGGGAAGGTACACTGATGTGAAATCAGAAGAGTTTAGAGTTTTAAAGTTTAAGTGTGTGGAAACATGAAGAAAATAAATTTTCTTGGAATTGGACCACAGCTAGATTAATTTTTTATTACCGTAAAGCTCTGTATTATAAATTTCATAGTAATCGTTAGAGCCGTTTTCGAAAACGCTATTATAAATATACAAATATTGCTTGTTTAATACTCATTTTAATTATTTTAAATAACATAGTATCTTAAAATAAAGGAAGTCCATGAAATTTAACGTTAAATTATTGTTCAAGAAAATAAATAATAGATTTTTCTCCATGTCTCTTGGCCATAGACTTTATAAATAATTTTAAAGCCAGACGCCGTGTCCGAGCAGCTACGGTGAGGTAAATCAGATAACCTGACTCACCTGTACATACGACACACATTTATTATCACTTATCAGATAAGCTGATTTGTCGCCATTTCGCTAGAAAACAGCACCCACACATTTATATTTTATCTGATGTTATTTGCCTTACTTCGTAGTACGGGATAGGCTGTCTGAAGTTATGAATGCTTTTACCATTACTTTGTATTTTATTTCCTTATTACAAGTACATTATTGAAGTGATATGTGTTTTTAATAGGTACTTGTTGCAAACTGAAATTAGATAACATATTACCTATTTCAACTTATTAAAAAAAAACAAGAAAAGGCCTGACCACATTACAGGATTCGAACCCGCGCGCTTCGGCGTGGTAGACCTACACTCAGCTACTGTGCTATTAAGAAGGTAAACTCTGCTGCGCAACTAAAAATGTTTAGAAGTATCAAGTGTGTGAAACACGGAGAAAACGATTTTTCTCAGAACTGAGATCTACCTAGATCGATTTGTCACCCCCCTCAACCTCTATGTTGTAAATTTCATCAAAATCGCTAGAGCCGTTTTCGAGAAAGCGATATCAAATATATATAAACATATATACAAATATTGCTCGTTTAATATAAATAGGTAGTGGATAAGTAGACCTCCTAGTTCACGAGATAATAAGAATGCCTAAGAACATTTATATTATGTACATAATTAATCTTTTTAAATAGATCACATTCGTATTTTTAACTTTCAAATTCGAATCTGAGATACTAAATATTTCACTAATAGAACACTGTCGTTTAAACTTGAAAAGAACACAATATAGCTACGTCGTAGCTCGTAGATGTGCTACGAATAAATATCGTCATATTTATTCTCCAATATACAACTTTATGTTCAACATTTTAAAAATCGTTTTGAATTAAGTACTTTTCTTCTATATAGTATAATAATATATATTATGTACGCATGTACAATACTCCTGTAATAAAACTAGGTAGATATTTTAGTGCCTACAATTTTTTTCAACTATTGTAGAGTAAACTTGAAGGAAATATTATATACTGCGGATAGTGGGAGAACTCTGAAACTTGTACTGATATACATAAACAGAGCTTATTACATTAAGTCGGTGAAAGATTAATATTATTTCTACTATGCAATTATGCGCTTTATGTTTTTGTTCAATTGATTATTAAATGTATTTTGGTTATTTATTTCTAATGTTAATTTAATTCGTGTTATACATTTTTTCATTGAAGACTTTACCGCGTAATGATGCATTTAAAATACAACTTTAGACTGTTGAGTGATGATTCTGTAAAAAGTTCTCACTAATATTTGCATAAGAATGTTGCATTTCACGTTGTTAGTGGTGCTGCTTCCACGGTTTTGATGTGAAACATCTTATGCGACGGGTCAGACCGGCTGTTGATATGACGGCGTGAAGAGTGATTTCACTCCTTACAAAAAATTTTCATATTATAATAATACTCCAGACAATTATACAGAATGTGTGACCCCAAACTAAGCAGTAAGCTTGTACTATGGTACCACACAACGAATTCTGGGGGAGTTCCCAGTAACACCCAGACTCCAAGCCAATTTAGAAAAGTCCGTTTCCTAAATTGACCTGACCGGGGATCGAACACGGGACCCTAGCTTGGAAAGCATATGCCACTGCGCCAACGGGAATTCTTGACCTTCGTAGTAGTATTGTCTATCATAGTTAAATTTCACCACTAGTTTTTTATTTTAAGCACATCTTAAATATTGAACTTTTTCGTCCATTATTTTATATAAATAGTGATAGCTTAGTTGCATTCGTCGTTGCCATGTGTTGAGCTTCGTGTATCATTCAACGTTCAAATCGTGATGTTAACCATTGGAGCACTCAACCTATAAAGTCACAATACAATTTACGTCTAAACAGTGTTGTGGTTTAATTTTATGGTGTTTTTGCCACCACCGAATAAGCCATTACGTAAATATTTAAATATCTGCCGGAATAAACAGAGATGTATATACTCACAGGTCCAGCATTGGTTAAGCGAGAGTCGATATTTCTTAGCGATAAACTGAGTAACGGTGAATAAGATAGTTCGATATTTCGTCTCTATAGATTGAGTGCTCCATGTGCTAACCATTGAATTTTCATTTGTAGTTATTATTTTTATCTCATTATTATTCAATTTCATATAATTATTCGTTGTTATTAATCAAGTCATTACATTTTTATGTAGTTTTGTTGTATGTGAGAAGATTACTTGATAGTTTTAGTCTTTTATTAGATGGCACTAGATGAAGAATTTCGACTGATACCTCTATTTCTTTTTTTTATGAAAAAGGGTCAAACGAGCAAGTGAGTCAATTAATGGAAAGTGACCACCGCCGCCATTGGACACCCGCAACGCCCGGGAAATCACGGGTGCGTCACCGACCTTTAGGGAAAGGGGGGGAAAGAGGGAGGGGGAGATGGGCCACGGGCACTCTCACTCACCGAACGAAGCACAACAGCAATAGATGCTGTTATTTCACGCCGATATTCTGTGAGAGGGTGGTATTTCACCGGGGAGCCGGCTAATCTGATTACTTAGATTATGCTGTATTTATTTTCTTTAATAAACCATCCTTTCATGCATATTTTCTATACAAAACAGTTTCGATGTTTCATATCTGCCAGGGGTACCTCGACGGCTCATTTAAAAAAAAATTAATGTATCTACTTATTGAAGTAATCAGATGACAAAAAAGAATTTAGTACAAGTACTAATACTTTGAACAATCCTCTGAATCAATGCACCTAACTAAAGTACAGTATAAACATAATAGTAGGATGTGATGAATTCCTAAAATCTTTAGCTATTTACCGCTCAAACTCCAAAAACCACCTATCAATGAATCAGCAGCAAATCAATGAATTATCAATGAATAATATGTAACTGAATATATAATAACTGACCGAGTCCTATCTTTGGTATATCCTGAGGATGCTTCGTTGAGAGGCGAAACAAGTGTCGATTGGTGGTTTTTGGAGTTTGAGCGAAAAATAGCTAAAGATTTTAGGAATTCATTACATGAAATGGATTTCCGCAATGTAACACCTGAGTCCATACAATAACAGTATGATGTCTTCATAGAAAGCTAGCGGTACGCGGATTGTATGTGTGCGCGCTAGTACCCACGCGCTGTGGCACGCACACAACGGCAATATTTTGGGCGAATAAGGGTAATTATTGTAACGCCAGTCGGGGTTGTACGCGACGTAAACATGCGATCGCTTCCGTTTGTCTTTAATTCGTTCTTCTCATCGTCACAAATACTAAAACGTTTAAATCTTATAAACAAACGTATTATAATGTCCTTAGGTGCCTAAATAATCTTAATTATTCGAATGCAGAGTTATCATTCTTCAACATAACTACAAGAAATTAAATTTAACGAACACGAAAAACTTATCCGTATGCATCGTATTTTATTACTATGTACTAAATTAATGTATAACTAAACGAGATGCTCTCCTCATCTCACACCCAACGCTACAACCCTATGTATCCAGCCAAGTGTAGGCTATTCCGTCACGCATGACGCGAGAGTCAGCCTTCTTTTCTACATTAGTATTTTTTGACTATAGCCTGGGGAATAGTCGAACTATTTGCATTAAATGATATGGCGGGAATTGCCCATTTTATGAACTAGCGACGTTTTACGATACGTCGAGACATACTAAGATCTGTCGAAGTCTACGATTGTTCAGCGACATATCCATTTTGTTGTGATGTGATGATGGTGATGATCCATGATGTTGTTTATATAAAAGACCTGAGTTCAGATATTGGTTGATGATCTGAGTAGATTTTTTAAGTAAGTGTTCTGTTCTTTACAGAGCAGCCGAGAGACGGTGCTCTACATCCTCGACTGCATTTTCTCAGTGGCCGTGGTGGGCTCCCTAGTAGTCTTCGTGTGGCGAGGATCGTGGGCTTTGCTTGACATATTCCTCTTCCCAGACGACCCTGTCAAGTCCTGTTGGACCTCACTGGTAAGTTTCAGTAACATGTGTACAATGTACATACATCTATATATATTAGTACTACTTCGAATTTCTAGCACATTTTCAGGGTTCCATAGTTACAATGGAGCTCATATAATTTCGTCATGTTGTCTGTCTGTCTGTCCATATGTTAATCGATGCTCTCTGTCATCTTTAAACCTACTAAGCTGGGGTACACGTACGTATATCGGTAATCCGAAATTAGAAATGAAAACAAAAATATAATTTGTGTATGACATAAGTAATCGACCAAGACGGCGCAGTGGTTTAAGTGTCGCATCCAAGTGCGTAATGTTCCAGATTCGATTCTCAGTCGGATTAATTTAGGAAACGAACTTTTCTAGATTATCACGTGTCTGTACTGGGAAACGAACATATAATGGTCGTCTTCTGGTTCTCATGGCATAGGGAATGCCTTAGTTTGAGATGATTGTGTGTTGCACAGCGCATTGTTATTGTTATTAATCATTTCTGTACCTCCTGCAATATAAGAATAAGGGATATAATTTTTTTAAAGTTATCCTATTGAATGAAGTATCGCTGAAGTGGTTTTTAAAATTTAAATGGAGGCTTTTTTGACTACTTTTCATTTTATAGCAAGGTTTATAAAATATCGAGATAGGTACAAAATGACACCGATTCTCCCTCGATTCCTAGAAATCTTTAATTATTTTCAAAACTACTAAAATTAAAAAAAACTCGAGATAAGTAGTCTTGCTTATTTGCAGAAGAAAAATAACAAAGTAGTCTTGCAGTTCTCTAGAAACTAAGTTTAGCGTTTTTAGATTAGATTTACCATTTTATTATAAATATTGTACCGATTTCTATGTGCTCTAGTCGAACTCCTATTCACTGAAAGACAAAGAGAACTCTGCCCATAATCCAAACTTAATAAAATCTTATTTTGGAGGCGTAATGTAATTTTACTCCTACTTCTCATTTTAAGCTGTAATTTTCAAATCTACTGCTAACCACTAGTCAACGAATGTTAGGCCATGGTTACATTATTAATGTGACAGCGATGCGATAGTAATGTCACTATTCAAAAGCGGTAACCGAAAAATTTTTTGCGCTTTCCTACTGGCATCAATGTTAAATACTGTATATTTCGTAGTTAACTAAGTATTACATAATTATCCGGATTTCCAAGTATGATAAATATGTAGATTCTGCGTACTTCTGTTGTTGTAAAATGTTGTAATTTAGTTTCTTGTTAAATTACCTTGACGTATATGTGAATCAGTTTTAAAGCATACATATATCTTACAAACTCTGACAGTATTTACACTTAGTTAACATTGCTCCTAGTGTACTTCTCTAAACAAATTACTATTTGTCAAAAATCTACGCCTCCAGATTTAAGAAAAAACCGGTTAAAATCACATCGTGTGTGCTTTGTACTTACTATAATAATACATTATAAGAAACTTCTTCGTTTTATATTTTTTCTACATACGTTTTGTATTGTTAACGCATCGCGTTACAATGTGGCCGCGGCTTTAAGGTCAGGTACACATCGTTCTTTAAGCCGTTGACTGCAAAAATGTCAAGGTTATTGCGTTGATGTGTCCTCCACATAACATGGTTATTTTTTTAAGTATAGCAGCAAAACGAAAGGCAATCATCGCAGTGTTTATCTATTAGAACTTATCTGAATCTGCAATTTACCGAGCTTTGAAATCGGCATAATTTTATTGCTACAATATTAATAAACATTAGACAAACGCAGTATAGAGTCTGCAGGGCGATCCTCTCGTTTTTAGAAGGAAATTTTTTGGGTTATGTTGTCACGTTCTATGTGTCACTCAACGATTATAATATGAAAAATAGTAAAGGTTATCTACATCATATTTACTTGCTATGTTTTAAGTTACACAAACATCGAGGTAGACTTTAATACTATTGAAATCTTTCCGCATATGGGTCATGTCGTCATGTCATGTGCCTGTCACTGAGTGACTACTTATACGTTGACGACAATTGCTCCTTCCTCTCTTTCGTACGTCCCCCAAGACGTACAAATAACAACAGATCATTTACTATATGTGCTTCTTGTGTAGAGAACGTTGCCATTAGGTTTCTGAATAGTTGCTCAGAAGGAAAAAGAGAGCATTATATCTCAATGTAAAATTGGACATTTTATACTTTTTAATGTGCCGTTCTAAAATTGAATAAAATTGTACACTTATGGAATTATCTCGTTGTCTATATGTCTGTCTATCTGTGACAGTTGTTATTCTGCAATTATTTTATGTCAACAGTTGTTTAAAATTGGAATGATTTTGAAAAGTTTGTAGTGGCCCAACCAAAACACAGACGTGTACTCAGAAAGTTGAATTTTGAGTGTTGGATTACTTTAGATTATTTAAACTGTTGTCAATTCTTTTTTGTCTTTGTTAGTTTTAAAAAAAATAATCTTTGATGGGCTAGTCGACTGTAATTAAAACTGTTATATTCCACGCACTGCATTAAAACAATTAAAATTTATCAATACAATTAGTCATTACATTGAGTAAATTGGAGTTATTAGGTTTTAAAAACTTCAGTTGTGGGTCTCCACTAAAAAGACCGGAATATAAAGTAGTGGATTCCCACTGGTGAAGTGGTAATAAGTTAGAGTGACGCTGATACATAGCTATGATTTCACAAACTCGCTGTCTCATTGCCCAGAACTAGAAATAACACAGATGGAACTTATCCTCAGCTTGTTTTCGCTACTTTAGTTTCAAAACAAACAACTCTTGTAATTTTCATTTCATTGCAAATTTTTTCCCAGTTTCTTCTTGGAAGAGCGCGAAAACTTCTGCTACGCATGTTTATTTAGACCAACTCCATTTTTTTCACTTACACGGAACTTTAAAACACAGTATACTATCTCTTTTGTACTTTAAAACTCCCAAAAATAGAAAAACTAAATAAAATGACAACCTTACTTCTCACGTTCCCGTCAAAAAGTCCAAAATAGGTCTTCTCTCTTATAGAATTTCATAAAGGGCAGAAATTAGTTTGATTAAGGAACGCGAATTCATTCTTAATTTTCTGCGAGCAAGGAATATTCTATGAAAAATGTCACTGACTGATGATTATCTAGGCGGCAGTAACCGCGCGCCACAAAAAAGAAGAATTAAAAATTTTTAAAAAATATAACATTTCTTTGTACTTTTACATATCGAATAGCATCTCTCATTTATTTTTCTCATAGAGGGAATGAAAAGTAGAATGTATCACTTATGAATGTATCACCTCAGCGACATATTTTATATGCCATTCATTGAATACCTCTTCGCGCTCAGGATTCTAGAGTAAAATCCCTTACTGCGCTCAATATTCTATTTTCTATTTTAGAATCCTTCGAACGCATTTGCCAATGTCACGTATTGTATTAAAAAGTAGAATCGTTAATTCGTTATCGTAAAACTCCTCCAGTAAAGTGATAGTAGACTTTACTGAAGTTTTATAGGACTTCTTGGAAGAGCGCGAGAACTTCAGCTACACATGTTTAATTAGACCTACTCCATTAATTAGACCAACTCCCAAAAATGTAAAAAATAGAAAATTTAAATAAAAGTCTCCTTCGGACTTTTTGAAGTTAACATTTTATTTAGATTTTTTTTTACGTTTTGGGAGTTTTAAGGTACAAAAGTGATAGTATATTGTGCTTTAAAGTTCTGTGCAAGTGTTAAGAATTAGAAAATTTAAATAAAGATGTGCAACTAAAGTTTTCGCGTTCTTCCGAGAAGTCCTTTTTAACTCCAGTAAAGTCTACTATCACTTTACTGGAGAGTGTTAGGGACTTAGGAATGAGAAGACAGACATTTTACTTAAGAGATACACCACTTTTTTACTTGAGAATGGCAGAAATGTTTCTAATAAATATTAAACGAGTTTCTAGTATGTAATAGAGAACAAGAAGAACAATTCTTCGCTCCGCTATAGACTCAAAATAGCACTTCGCTGTAAAAAATATTACTTATCTACATATTACTAAATATCGCGTAATTTTATTATTTGCCCAATCTTTTCGATGGCGCTCTGTATGACTATACCAGAAGGAAGCGGAAGTTTGTCACATTTGTTCTAGTTAACACCAGTTCTAATACATCGCAATAGCCTGTACAATACGATTTGTTTCGCTGATTCAAGTACAAAGTGAAATCAGTATCAAAACATGCATGAGTTACATATTGCACGATTATAAACACCCTTTTGACATGCTACTTCCTAGTTGTCCATGGATAGTTAACTGACATTATATTGATTCTGGAAGTTGGGTTTATGGTTCAATTAAAAATAATAATAAATTCAATTTATTCATCTATGTACTGTGATCTCACACTAGATGGAGCCTGACCTATGGGGTCCGAACATACGTATAGCATTTGACAATGTGGGAAACAGAACATACATAATATTATCTAACAATTACATACAGATATTATGTCATTGTATTATTGTAGAATTTGGCATAAATCATGATGTATTTAGAATTTTCCTCCCGACTTTTCCTTGGTCACAGTCAAGACATGAAATTATGACGTTTCGTAGTGATATAAACTTTTGGTGATAAAACAAATATATACATTCACATTCGTATTCGCGACATTCGCATATTTTTTTACTTTCAATTTAGCAAAAATTGTACAAATATTTTGTAAATATAATTGTCATGAACACTTCATATTTTCTTTTTAAACATTGTGAAAATAACAGTTAATAAAACAAATAACATTAGTTCTGTAAAGAACGTTTATTAAAACCATTTTCATTTTCACAAAATATTTTCTTTTCATAAAAAATAACTACTTCCTTCTAGGTAACCTTGCAATTATCCTAATATCTTGTATCTATTTTTATTATTTTACCAATAAGTACTTAATAGGCATAGTTCTGATTAGCTCAAGAATTTTCAAACTAACGGGGGCACTGCTTACGCATTATAACAAGTAGATATAGTGACCTAGAACAATTAATCGTCAATTATTAACGATAAAGCAATGACGCCAGATTTGAAATAATGAATATTCGCTTTCGCGAATAATAAATGGCACACGCAAATACTTAAAAATGTACAGTTACTGCATTAGTAGTCATGGTCTGCCCGATTTCTACGATCGTACAATAACATAGGCATACGTTTAAGAATATTACAAAACAGAAGTGAAATTACAATAAAATTGAAAATTCATCACTAATAAGAAACAAAAACCCAAAAAGGAACTGAAAAGACGCAATAAAAACCGGCCAATTGCGTGTCGGACCACGCACAGTGTAGAGTTCCGTAGTTGCCCATCACATGTTGCGTATATAGAAAGGGGATTTTGTAAGTTGTAACATATTTATTTTTACATTTTATTGTAACATTACATCATAATAGACCTAACTTTAATTTATTGGCTTCAGAGCATGTAACTTTTTATCAATGGGATTTTTACTTATCCGAATACATTTTATAAGTAAATCAACTATTACTCGTTAACTTGTAGAGCCTACTTAGCTGCGATGGTGTTCCTTTTAAGTTCGTTGTATGCACTACTTTATTGTAAATACTTTTCATATATTCAAAAAGAACGGTTTAGCTGGTGGGAGAGGGACTCGTAACTAACAAAATCACCACTTCAAAGCTTAATATTTCGCGAAAGGATTTGAGAATCACATGTTCATCAGATATAATGTTTTTGAAAGATTTATCCAACGATATCCCATACACCATGGAATAAACGAGTAAAAAATCAACCTCGCATTACGTGTAAGATAACCCAAAGAAAAAATTTCACAACATGTAAGTATAATTAATATGTAGTATAACATTGCCAAATTACAACTTTTTACTGCCAAGTGTCCGAGTTAAACCGCGGACTGACAGGTGGTCTTGGCGAAATTGTAAGGATTTCTTGTAATATTGTGGAACCCTAAAAAACGTAAACAAGAAGTGTTTATGAACATTTAAAATACATACTTACTACTTACGCTTATAATTCAAAGAATGTCAAGTAGACCAAAATTGGTGTAGGCTTTACACATTCATTAATGTATGTAGGGACTTTTTGGCGGGAACGGGAGAAGTGAGGTTGTCATTTTATTTAGATTTTCTATTTTTACATTTTTGGGAGTTTTAAAGTACAACAGTGATAGTATATTGTATTTTAAAGTTTCGTGTAAGTGACAAGAATGGAGGAGATCTAAATAAACATGTGTAGCTGAAGTTCTCGCGCTCTTCCAAGAAGTCCTTTATAACTTCAGTAAAGCCTATTATCACTTTACTGGAGGTGTTTTACGATAACAAAAATTAATTTGCTTGTGATTTTACTTATTATGCTTGACATTGACATAAAGAAAAAAAAATGTATGTAGGTAATTTATTTCATTACCGAACATATTTATAGCCTCGCAAAACATTTTTGTGTATACTAGTTATCCATTTTAACGAAAGAGGAAGTCAAGGAGTGGATGATGAGAGAAACTTGAAATTCATCTCAGCTAATTCATTCAAAACAAGCATAACCTCGTAATTTTCAATATCAGACGCTGACATTGAAGAAAATTGTACCACGTGGGTGGACTGACGGACAAAAATATACATGTCGCAATGACTTTAACTAGTGCATTTACCTCATTGACAATTCCTCAAACTACGTACACCGTAAATTAGATAATTCAGTACTTGAATGTTATTTATGGAAGCAGCGTCCGCGGTTCTCAATAATTTTGCCAACGGAATTCTAAACCGTATGTAACTATGTATGGAGTATCAAAGCACCATCTAGATAGCAAAGCAGAGGCATCGGAATACAATAAAAATAACACGAGAATTTAGAGAACCGATTTTGTTGCTCTATTAGACTTAAAAAACCGCGTACATCGCCGGCTTCATATGAAAACAGTGGAAAACTTATCAAATAAATCACAGTCGCATCGGCCATTATAGGTGAATTTATGGCTGTAAGTCTTATACAATACAAAAAAAATTAAATTAGAAAAAATTACTTAAATGAAAATTTTTTTTACATTAGATTTCCTTACGTTGTATCCCTAAAAGGGTAAACTTTTAATTAATAATTAACAATTTTTGGTTTTTAATTTGTCGGCGGCTCTTCTCGCGTTACTTTTTCAAAATGCAAGCAGCAACAAAATATGTTTATATTGGGTCCTTACATATGAAATTAGCGTTTTGTCGTACTGACCACTTTGATCTGAAATATCTCCTCTTTGGTTAAGAATTCCAAATTCAAATTTATAAATTCATTTAGCTGGTACATTTGAGTTTTAAAAACAGTCATTCATTTGTTTTTTTTCCTCATTATTATTTTTTTGGCGTCGCTTATTACCGCACAATGGAAAACATGAAATATCGGTATATTTACGAGTACGAGTTCTACCGTGGCACCAGTGCTGCAGAAACAGCTCGAAGGATTAATGATGTGTACGGCGCTGATGTCGCAATAGAAAGCACGGTACGTTTTTGGTTTCAACGTTTTCGTTCTGGAAATTTCGACCTTCAGAACCAACCCCATGGACGGCCGGAGACCATAGTGGAAAATGAAGAATTAAAGGCTATCGTGGAAGTGGATCCATTACAAAGCACTTCAGAGATAGCTGCAGGGTTCAGGGTAAGTGACAAAACTATATTAAAGGCTATCGTGGAAGTGGATCCATTACAAAGCACTTCAGAGATAGCTGCAGGGTTCGGGGTAAGTGACAAAACTGTATTAATCCACTTGAAGCAAATCGGGAAAGTAAAAAAACTTGAACGATGGGTACCTCATGAATTAAGTGAGTCGAACTTGCAAACACGCGTCGACTGCTGTGTTACTTTGCTCAACCGACACAATAATGAAGGGATTTTAAATCGAATCATTACTTGTGATGAAAAGTGGATACTGTACGATAATCGGAAGCGCTCGTCGCAATGGCTGAACCATGGAGACCCAGCCAAATCCTGCCCTAAACGAAAATTGACTCAGAAAAAGTTACTTGTGAGTGTTTGGTGGACTAGCGCCGGTGTCGTTCACTACAGCTTTCTAAAATCTGGCCAAACGATTACGGCAGATATCTATTGTCAGTAACTGCAAACCATGAGGAAGAACTAGCTGCTAAACAACCGAGATTGGTCAATCGCTCTAGGCCACTGCTGTTTCACGACAACGCAAGACCACACACTGCACAACAAACAACCACTAAGTTAGATGAGCTACAATTGGAATGTCCGCGATATCCACCGTACTCCCCGGACCTTACTCCAACAGGTTACCATTTTTTCCGGAATTTGGACAACTTATTACAAGGAAAAAAATTCAACTCCGATGCGGCAGTCCAAACCGCCTTCAAAGAGTTTATTGATTCTCGCCCCCATGGTTTTTTTAGTAAAGGGATCAATGAACTACCTATGAGATGGCAAAAAAGCATAGATAACAACGGTGCATACTTTGATTAATTAAATATATTTTACAAAAAAAAATGACTATATTCCTCCCGTACAAAACGCCAATTTCATATGTAAGGACCCAATACTTAACTGTTGATGCAAATAATCGTGTGTGCCAGCAGAGATTCTATACACAGTGATGCTGTTTGAAAAGTCGTACTGATTTTTGGTTTCTATTTTATTGCTGGCTCTGTGTGTGTTGCTTTTTCACAGTTCAACCAGCAACAAACTATATTTGCGCTTTTCATTGTAAATAATCATCAATTTGGCAGGACTTATAATTTTGAAGCAACAAATTAACAACGAATTTCCTTGTAATGACTATTACGTTTGTCGGTTATTTGGTAACTATTCCGTAATTTTTTCATATTAAGCTGGCAATGTACACGATTCTCAATATCGGGTGGGTGGTTCTTTGGCAATAATAATTAAGTAGCAACAAATTTTCGTGTTAGTTTCGTTGACGAAGCTTCAAATGAAAGCTTAGACTACAAATTTCAAAATGTAGAGCGCGTTTTTTTGAGATCCTTTTTTTAACAGTATTTTGTAAATACGCGTCAAAATTGTAGTTCTTTGTCTCTATCACACAGAAATATTTTTAAATATTATGAACATTAAGAATAATATATAAGTATTTCTACTAAAGAAGTATTTTAGGTGTATTATATTGGGAACTAGTCGGATAGTATAACACTATGTCCTAAAATTCCACATACTGTAAGTACATATAAATATCATAGGAATGTTTTCTGACATAATTATGCAACAGACTTGTTAATCAGTTAGTACAGTTCAACTTGTTTATTAATACGCGATAGGGGTCGACCGGATATCAAAATAATATAGTGAGTCCTGTTTAGCAACGTCGCGTGGGTTATTGGTATTTAATTATACATATATTTTTCGTTAGTAACTAATTAATCTGTGTCTAAATGAATTTTATGAAGTTTCGCTAAATATAACAATCCGATCTAAATAAATGAGTTTTATTTATCGTAATTATCTCAGAAGAAGTTAAAATACTCTAAGACGAAATATCAACTGAGATGTTTACTCTTAAAGCAATCCCTGACAAACTCGCATCTAAGATCACTTCACTTCGCTCCTAGAATGTTTGGTTTAGAGAATTCCATTTGAAGGTCAAGTGAGTTCGAATGCGAAGTGGGGTGAATTGTCGAGCGAGTCTTGCTTTGGGTGATTCGAGTTTTTGCAGAATTGCACGGTAGTAACCTCTTCGATAACGCTTTGAGGGTGATTTCATAATGGCAATAAACGTCTCAAATACTTGCGGGGCGCGAGACGGTATGCTATGGTGTGATTTAAGGAGGAGAAAGAACCATAAACTGTCATATAGACGAACATAGAGCTCGTCGACGCATGACGATTTTTAATTCGTCAATGTCAACTATGAAATGAATGATCCCCATGATTATCGCGATATGTAACATCACAATCACATACTGAACACGTAACCATTATTGAAAAATACAGTACTTTTTTTAAATAAAATAGGAATAACACAAAATTATTAAATAAGTCAACACCGTTCTCTACAGCGTGACGACTCGTGACGACCTGTCATTCAAAAATAGTTACAATAGCGTCTCGTTTGCTTGTCCATTTCCTACTCGTGCCACTATTTTTTTAAAAAAATTAGTCATAATTAATCTTCAAAAATAAAACCGGAGTTCACGGTATTAAAATTTTTGGAAATTATCGTCGCTCTGTTCCTGTTCGATTTGAATTACACTTTTAGGTACATTTACATAGGCTATATGCATGAATGTAACTACGTAGGTACTAAATAAATAATCTAATATATTACATACATATCTCCAATTAAAAAATTATTAAAGTGTATAGTTATATAAACTTAATCTCTTGGGAACTTTAAATATGTATTTTTTTATATTCCCCAAAGTTTTTAAATTACTGGATCCAGTAATGTCGGCGATAAGGGGGAATGCTTAATTTAATTTGAGTCCTGAGGAGTAAGTTAAGAATATTTTACACTATTTTATCCATAGCTATATCATAGCTTTCAAGACAGTCAATTGTGACAGAGTTACAAACGGAGGAAAGTTACGTTTGAGTGATCTTTTAAAGGGTTTTCTCTTTAATATACGGAATTCTAATAGTAATTCTTTACCCCTACTTCTGTTTTCACGTTAGGAAATTCCACTCGTACGCTCTCGCAAACCAAATCTGGAATTTTCTAATCTCCTTTGCATGATATTTATTATGTTTATTCGTCGCGATGGAGTGTTTCCACCCGACAACAAACAAACATATATAATCTTATTTACATATGACAATAAACTATAAGCCTGTATCAATAACAGATGACGCTTTTGTTAAAAGAGGTACCTGTTTCTTATCCCGATTGCCACTACTTATTGATAAGATTAGGTGTTTGCTTTGGATTATTCTGGCGCCGTACTTCGTTAGGCGCTGTGCAAACGTAGACGCTTTTTCTGTTTTTCATAGGAAAGAGGCAACTGGAAACTTGTAGTAAATATTATTATTTTCATATATTATAATTAATCGATAATTTCATGTGCAGACTTATTTAATGCTGGTCTTCCAGTGAAAGGAAGGGAATGTAGCTCATCATCACGCGGTGGTGGTAGAATTCAGCTAGGGATAGTGCTAATTATAAGAAGACTGAATAGCAATCAATCACTGTCATTGGTACACATTCCATATGGCCAATTAAGCATTATGTTTATCCAGTACGAGCGACACGCCCCGGCGAACTTCGCACGTTTAAAGGTTTACGTTCGCATGTTTATAAGTGAATTTTTTGTAATTAGTTAAATCGTTTTTGAGTTTATCTATTATATACAAACAAACAAAATGTATATATATGTATTACATATATAATATTACTACAAAAGTATAGATATAAATAAGTATAAGTATAGATACCCCTGTTCTCAATGTTCATGATTATTTCCTGATTATCAATTATCAGAAGCTATAGTTACTTTTGGAGATAAAGTAGGGTGACAACAATTGAGCGTTTTTAAAGTAATGTTAAAATAGTAATATGTGGGCGTCCAAACAAAAAGGGTCCAGTGGTCGGCATTTAGTTTCCGAGATATACGCAGTTTGTAAAGTTGGGTGGCATTTCGCGATTTTAATTAATTTTATTATATAATATGCTCAATTATCTACAAGTTCATATAGTAAATGACTTTATATGATATTTCTAAGTAGAAACAAACAAGTAAAAGCGTTTTTTTTTTCAAACTTTAAAAATGCTTTTTCTCAAAACAAGCTTTTTCAGTTTCAACCTTAAATGTCTGATAAAAAAATATATGCCAGTTTTCAATATTTTTTTAATCCTTATTATCCATTGACTATTTTAAATTCCGAATCTAGTCTTAACTCAATACCGCACTTCTGGATTCTTTTTCCTTGGACGCCCACATATGTACTTAATACATTTTTGAATTTGTAATTCAAAATACTTTCTAATGTACTATAATTTTTAACAAATTTTATTTTAAAAAATTAGTTAAATTTTTTTTAATGCGCCCGAACCATATATTCCTAACCTATGGCATAACCTAAACATTCTTTTCTTAATTTCTTTTTATTGTTTATTTTTTAAATAAATACACCAGACAATACACACCAATCATCTAATCTCAAACTAGGGCATTTAAAATAATACTGGTATCCAACCCTGCCATACTGTACATCTCTTCACTGGTACGACAGTTCGAACCACGCGTGCTGTCTTTCTCCTCGGTGTCACATGGATGAACGACGAGAGCCCCACCTCGATCGATCGCGAAACCAAAAAGCTCCTCACCTCTTACGACGGAGGGCCTACACTGAAACCTAATTCTCAGGCCCGGGCTAACAGACTACTTATACCACATTTAAACTATTACTAGACCAGACTAACTATGAACAATTTGCAGGTTGTGGGCTACGGGCTAGTAATAGCTACTTTTGCTCTCCAAGCCCCCATCAGATGGGCAGCTGCCCGGCTCCACGGCGCTTGTCGGTTACTGCTAGCGGACGTGTATCATTTAATCTCTTTCTTCGCGACAGTTAACGTGTGGAGAGGAGTATGGGGACTTCTCGACGTCTATTTGTTTCCTGGTGAGTGATTAATCATATATGTTAACTTCCTATGTGCGTGCGTTCGTAATTCCTAAACGGCTTAACGGATTTTGATGAAATTTAGAATGGAATTAAGCTCTAATAAAGGACACAGGCTGCTTTTTTTTAACAACGAACCCGGCCTCTTAAACAATTTAACTTCCATTAAAATACGGAAAGGACAGACAAAAATTCTGACTCTGTTTGCAGTTAAGGGATGTCTAAAGACTAATTCAAATATATTACCCATATCATCATGGCATAGCATAAAGAAATATGTAAGTACATTTAATCGAAATAAAGTAAAAATTAAATTCACCAATTAAGTAAAATAACTTTTATGACATAGTAAAGCAAATATATTGTCTAATCTTTTTCTTAACATAAAGGTATTTAGAAGTATTTGCAAGGGATCTTAGGTATTGTTGTAAATTTGTCTATTTTTCTCTCAAGTATTCAACAACAACAAGATTTCACTAGTCCAGCAAACTTGAGTCTCTTTCACTAAATGGGTAAATTTGATTGCAGACACACCTGAACTAAGCAACTGGTGCTCGCACGCTGTGAGCCTCATATTCCTCATTCTCCTGAACTGTTCGAACTCAGTCCTCGTCAGAGGAGTGTACATTGACGCGGAGGAACCAGCCGGAGACTGCGTCGTCTTCCCCTGCCATTACCTAAGGCTGTACTTCCATAAAGAAAGAACTAAGAAGAGGCATCGAAGAGCCCTGGCGGCCGCCGCTGCAGCTTCTGCGAGAAAGTCTGAAGATGCCAGTGTGCCGTTACAGATGCCTGAAGAAAAAGTCTAGCCAGCTACAGGATACTTGGTCTTGTTATTTCAGAAGACAGGTTATTGTGGATTGTGTCTTTCTGCAAAGCAACAGACTTAGACATTAGCATTGCTGACCAAAAAATGCTGGTCGAATTTTTCGAAACTGCTCCAATGTGGTCAGATATTTGTGATGTCACAAAATGTTGCTTAATTTTTAATGTAGCATTAGTTCACCAGTGATGATTGTCGAGTGTGTTTCAAGATGCCTTCTTATACATATCATAGGGTATAACAGGAACTACTTTCGCTTTAAACAATTGTAGAAATACATGTACAGAGGTCTGATTACATTTTTAAAGAAATTAATTAAATAAAACGTTAAATTTTATATTAATTCTATGTTTGTTCACATAAATACCAATTTTTATTGAAATTTGTATGTCTGAAATATTGTAAGGGCAAAACAGTATTTATAAACTACGACAACATAAAAGTGGATATTTTAACGCTTTTCGTTGATTTGATAACAGTCGAACAAAACTACATAGCTTGTTTATACACATAATATAAGTGTTATATACATAATAAAACTTCAATACATTGTAACAACTTCATGTTTTTTTAATACGTACATACATACATATCCTCACGTTGTATTCCTAACGGGGTAGTCAGAGAAGACGGAGCGCCAAGCGTAATTAAAATTTATAAAACAAAAGTTGTATAATTGTTTGCATTAAAATCAGTTCGTTATACAATATCTACAGAATGATGAATATGCATTTACCTTTTATCTATAATTCAAAGTCAAAGTCAAATCAATTTATTCAAGTAAACCCAATTACACGGTATTTTTGAACGTCAAATCTACTTTAGTTTGGTTCAAAGACAAGAGAAAAGAAAACCTGGACACTGAGAAGAACCGACAAGAAACTCAGCCAGGTATAATTTTTTCAACATCATTTTACAAAAAATACAATATTCAGAGAGCCAGTAAATGCATGTTTATATTCGTTTATTATTTTATAATTAAGAATTACAAGTTTTATACGTGATGTGTTTTTGTTCTAAACATTATAAAACACTTGTAGGGTAAATGTGTGTATTAGTATGATATTATTTATATTACCTGTATGTCCTTATTGTTGTCACTTATCAGTATTGTTATTAATAAATTGTCTATTGTAGAAACGTTATATGATCTGAATCCTGACACATGAGATTTTATTAAGTAAGTACATATTTTTTATATTTATATTTTAAAAAAAATGTTAGTTACGTCAACAGTAACATTGAAATAGTATACATACAGTCTAATTTTAATTTTATAACTCACGCATTAGATTTATTAAATTTTGAATTTTTAACTAGTCATTTTAAAATGCTTTGTCGACAATTCGTGTTAAAATATGCTTTTGAGAAAGGAAATTGAAAAATACATCTCAGAAATTGTGAGCCCCTCATTTTCAATGTAAAATGAAACAAATAAATCAGATCGTTTTCAATCGTTAGAGATTTTTTAAATCGAAAGTATATCTACCTCTGTTCATAAACCTACTCTGTTTTTAAATGTAATGAAATAAAAATCTAAGTCAGTAATGTTGTAAATGGAGTTTTATGTAAATAATGTTAGCCTATGTATATAGATAAGATATATATGAGCATTAAATTTAAAAGTTTATATAATTCCAGTACATAATAAACTGTTATACAAAAATTTTCATTTCATTTTTAATACTTTTTTAATTGCATGGTAATTTTTTCCGCACCACCTCTTAAATGGAATGACATGTTCTTTACAATACACAGTGAGTCTGTGTAATTAAAATGTACAATTTACAACATAATAAGTACATTTACTTCTGTTTTTGTTGACATAAGTTCATGGAGAATTATTCTATTACTTACGTATTTCCTTATTCGATATCCCCTTTTTAAGTGACGCAGTAATAAACAATGATTTAGTCTAGAATAGCCTGTACCGTACAAACGTGCGCGCGCTAGCTTACGAAATATTCGTTTATTTCGTAAGCTAGAGCGAAACAGTTATTTTTGTTTACATTAAAAACTGTAATTAAAAAAAAATCAAATGGCATTTTGAAGTGTATTTAGATTAATCAACACAAAAAATTTAGAGGCATAAATTGGCTCTGTTATTCCGAAGTAAATTTTTTTTTAAGCGAGATTTCTTTCATATTTTTTTTCTGTTACAAAAATTTGCCAATCGTGTATCGCAACTGGCAAAATGAACTCAATGAAGTGATGAACCAGGTTACCAAATACCACTTGCATACGTTTTGTAATCTCTTAGAAAAATTGAGATCCCTGCCGTCAAAATTCCAATTCGTCGCCTCAAGGAAACCGTGAAGATCGTGCACCCTGACTAAATAAATAAAGATATTTTTACAAATATAGAATTAATAAATGTGAGTTTTTATAAACTAATTTCAGTTACGAATATTGAATTTGAATTTTTATTATTATTGATAATAATTAATAATAATAATAATTAATAATCTTGCATACGATTCCTAATTGAGAGCTGTTTTAAAAATTCTTTGTTGTAGGTACCTACGCGTACAGTGTAATCAATTATTATAGGTAACAATAACAAAATCAATAAAAACAGTTGGGTTTTTGGTGTTCCGTAGCCAAAATGGCAAAAACGGAATCCTATTATAATTTCGTCATTCCTGTCTGTTCACAGTTGATTTATGTCGTAATCTTTACATCTCATGAGTTGTGGCACTGAGAAGTAAATTGATAACCCTAATCCAGAAATGAGAAACTAAAAAATAAAATGGGTGATTTTAGACCCGATTTATGTCTTAATAATTGTAACTTCCACTTTGTCTGAAATTACTACAGTATGTTACGCTCAACTTAGTCGTTTCTTTTACTTTTCGAGATTAACGTCAGCCTAGCGTTTGCTTGCTCTAAAGTTGCTGGTTCAAGAAAAAATTCGCACATCTCTTAATTATCCGAATTCGCACGAGGAATTGATTGCGTTGCTTTTCCAATGATGTATGGAATATAATATAACCCATAAATTTGAGCTCAATCTATGAACGTTTAAGTTTAAAAGTGACATACAGACTAATATTAATGTTATATGAAAACTGAAAGCAAGAGTATGTAACAAGGTAGGGTTGTTCAACAATAAATGTCGCTTATCAGGGCTGCCACAATAAGCTGCGTAATTAAGAATACTCTTTCTAGACTGCATTAAAATAAAATCTAAATATAGTCCTGGAAGAAACCCAGAGGTCTTTGCCCTAAATGCTGCTCATACACATACAAAAGTTAATTCACAATTGCCTATTTCTCAAGGCAGTAAAGTTTAAAGTCGTCTGATTATGTGTCAGTGTTAATTTTGTACATTCATTGAGTCTTCGACGAGATATCGCTTGAATTACGAATGCCTTATCAATGTGCAAACTCAGTGCACTCGTAAGTACGTACTGGCTAATGACTTTTCTCGTCATTGTCTAAAGCAAATAAAATAAATAAAAATAAAATTACATAAGCATTCATAAGCAAGATAATTACCGAACGGGATTACTCGCTGTTGTGACAATGTTATTTTAATATTGCAAACTATACTGTAGGTATATACCTATGTAATTACTTGTCTCGGCTTCGCACGATAGTGTTGGGCAAAATGTAATCGGAAAAACAACAGTTGCCCAACAAACAACATTTTGCCAACAAAATGTTTTTACAATTGCATTTTAAAATTAATTTACAATTGCAATTTGTAATTGTAATCGTTTTTACAATTACAGTAAGTAAGTAAGTCTAGGTATACGCTAAATATTAATTATTATGTTGAAATCTCCTTAGAAGTTTAGAACTTATAAGAGAATACACACACAAAGTAAACGGGGATTACCATTTTGTTTTATACTATTTAGAGAAAGTATAGAGTTTATTGTTATTATTCAGTCTAAATACATTATTAACAATATTATATTTTGTTAGGTATTATTATTTATGTGCCTGTTCTGAATATCTTAATTTATATTTATACATATTCTAGTTAATTTATTTTTATTCTATATTATAGAATAAAAATAAATTAACTACATTAACATGTGGAAAGTCTTAAAAAAACTATAGAGCATTCTTAGGGGAACATTTTTTTAATCTTTTTACTTATTTATTTTGAGTTTTGTAAAATGTATAGATCTATATTTTGGATAAATATATGCGCTTGATATCGTGAAACCCTGATTTAAATGCCAAGAAAATAAAAGAACACAAAGAAAATCTTTTTAATTTTTATTCAAGTCGATTAGGTAAATACTTCTGAAACAAACTTATACAAAAATGATTTAATTATGTTCGCTGATAAGTGATGACTATAAATCAAAAGCATTATTGAAATTAAAAATTAGAAATTTTAAATCTACATAAATTGAAAATTTATAAATATTTTACGCTTGTTAAAGGCATAATATTTTCATATTTGTCTTAACTGGAAGTTTAATCTTTTTATATACATGACAGCATTTAAAGGTTTAAATCTTCATCAATGTTTGTATTTATATATACAGCTCAGTAAGCTTTAGGTGACGCTCATGAGGACACCTACGGCAGGCCATAGTTACTAAAATATTATATTACGTACATAAATAAAATAAAAATTACTGAATGATGGCGTACAGCTCTCCGCCTATCCCCTCTCGAATATTCAACGTACGATTGGATCAATGAGGCCACAGCACACCCTCCCGCGCTTCGCAAGATTTTGATAAGTATGTTAGTCCATATTATAACTATTCAAAGCGTCATCTACAACTTAACTGGTCTATGATGCATATCACGGGCGTAGCCAGGGCGGGGATTTCAACAACCCCCCGAAATATTCAAAATATTACATTGAAATAAGAAGAGGTGAGGAATATAACCAGAAGATTAATTCGCGTTTGGGTTATTTTTCTCATTTTTTTTTCACGTGAGTAGTTTTTTCTATTTCAAGCACATATTTTTGTTATTTTATTTTCTTAAACCCTCCCAGATGCCAAAATGCGGCTAAGCTCATAATGTACTTATGTCTTTCTCGCTGGCATATAACAGAAAGAAATACGTGGAACATTTTAGTTGTTTATTACTGTTTAATTCAATAAGACACGACACGACAAAACCATTTTGTACAAGAAAAACGAGAATTAGATTGGAAACACACCTTAAAAAAAATCACATTTGCTTTATAGGAACACAAATTTTAACTCCTTTGTGATCATAATTCGTATTACACCATCTACAATTCGAATAATTCAGAAAACGCCTGATACATACACACACCAAAAAAGTCTAAGCAACACGCATCATTTACAGAAACTGCATGTTTTATTAATTGATACTTTATTTTTTTTTTAGAAAAATAGATTGGTATACAATCTTTTTCGTTCTCGGAAACATATACTGGCTGACTTTAAAAATAGAACCTTTTCGGTTGTGTTTTGTTTTCATTAAAATAAAAGCTAATTATTTTTCCCGATTTCATGCGCTTTCGTTGCTTGATAAATTTGGTATTTATCGCACTTTTATCACTTTGAGATATACAGTTTTTGAAAAATTTCAGTGGTGAGTAATTTTTTATGTTATGGAGCGACGTCATTTGGCTGCTGATGAAATGCAGAGAGCTGTAGGAATGCTACAAGCGGGAAGAAATCAGTTCCAGGTGTCTCGGCATTTTGGTGTCAATAGGAGCGTGATTTGTCGTCTTTGGCAGCGTTACGTTAATACAGGGGATAACACACAGGACGTGGAAGGAGTACAACTGCTGGACAGGACCGATACATACAACTGATTGCAAGACGTCAGCCGATGTTAACCCCCCGGGAGATAGGTGTAAAGCTACAATTCTCAAGCAGTGTTGTTGTTAGCCACCAAACCGTGAGAAATAGGCTGCACGAATACGGCCTACTAGCACGACACCCAATTAGGTGCTCACCTATATGCCATGGGAATCGCGCCCGTCGAAACGAATGTTTGTAGGGAACACTTGACATGGACCCAGGAGCAATGTGATAAAATTTTGTTTTGTGATGAGTCCCGGTTTGGATTTAGGCCTGATACGAGAAGGGTAAGAGTGTATCGTCGTCCCGGAAATGCTGAACGGCCTAGATTCGTCCAGGAAGTGCATCCTTACAGTGGCTCCACAGTGATGGTATGGGCGGGTATTACGAAGAACAGATGAACTGAGCTCGTTTTTGTAGATGGCAATATGAACCCTGAAAGTTACGTTGAAGATGTCCTCGGGCCTTATGTTCACCCATTTGCACAAAGTCTTGGCTCAGATTTCACGCTGATGCATGACAATGCACGTTCGCACACAGCTCGGTGGACCAGAGAGTACTTGGCAATGGAAAACATCCGGGTATTGCCGTGGCCTGCACAATCGCCAGACCTCAATCCCATCGAGCACGCATGGGACATGCTCCAGAGACGTGTTCTAGAGAACCTGGACGGAGTGTCGACAACCCAACAACTGAAAGACTGGTTAAAATTCCATTGGGACCGATTGCCGCAGGATCAGATAAACAATCTTATAAATTCAATGAAAAATCAACAAATTTTATTTTTATTTTACAACAAATTTTAAACAACAGAGGCGGTCACACTTTGTATTGAATTACCAAATAATTAAAAAAATGTCGTTATTTAATTTTGTAAAACATGAAAAGTTTAATTTCGTTTTAACTTTATTTTATACTACGTATGTTACGGTACACATATTGTTAATTACTGTGATTAAATGAACAATTGAATGAAGGATTTTGTTGCTTTAGTCACTAATTCGTCAAAAATGCTTAGTTATTATTTATAAAATAAATATAAATTTATATTACAATAGTAATATAATAATCGTTCAAAAGTTCAGAATCGTACATGTTGCTTAGATTTTTTTGATGTGTGTATTTATGGTTAATACAATGAAACAAATATAATATATATTTAAACCCACGCTGGTCTAAAAGCTGGCCAAGAAACAGTAAGGCTTATAAGAAATATTATATAGGTGTAGGTAGGTACTCATACAGTTAAATGGCTACAAACCGTTCACTATCCATTTATTTTCGATCTGAAAGCACCGGATTCGATTTCCGGCCAATCAAATAGAAAAACAAATTATTTAAGTCGTGTTTGAGTCTGAGTGTTACTGGAAGCTTCCCCAGTTCGTAATGTAGTACTCATAGTACCTATAATACTAGTACTTACTTTGGAATTAATAATTGTAATGTCTGGAGATTTAAAAGGAAATCTTTCTTTATTTAGAACAGATTGATTGACTCATTGCCCGGTTGTAAGAAAGTCCATAAAAGATAATTATCCTATTCAAAATCATGTTGGCTGTATTGATTATTATGATATTTTCAAAAAGTGACAACATGACTTTTAATGAGACATTAAATTTATTGAACTGGATGTAATTTAAATAGGCAAATTAATTTTAGCATAATTGAAACCACTTGGAAAATATTATACCAGGCGCAATATGTAAAAATATAATTAAAATCGTATGCTAAAGTTAGTATATTCAAGTCGTGCTAAATACTCCCAGTTGGTAAGTTCGCAATTCTCAATTTTGCAGCCTGGAGACCCGATTGTACTTAGCCAGTTGACCCTGAAATAAAACGATAGAGGAATAAGTTTTTATGAACACGTTACGACGCTTACTGCTAACAGGCCTTTGTAAAACGGTTTAACAATTGGCCTGTTGATGCTATGATGGGATATTTACCTTCCAAAGCGGGGCTCCGGGATTGATTCTCGCTCGGAAACGAACTTTTCTAAATTAGTTTGGATTCTGCGTGTTATTGAGATCTTCCTCAGTTAGTTGTACACGTATTACAACTTACAAGTCTTGTGCTTTGGGGGGTTTCACTATTGGTATAATTGTCTAAAGTATTAGTGCAGCGTTGTTTCTCGAATAGACCATTACTTCTAGCTACAAATATTCAAAAACACACAATACATACATAACGCCACATGGTTTCACAATCAGGCGCAACATCGAGGTATAAAGACAAGAAACTTACGCCTTGAAACCAATTTTGGCTGTAAGCATTTGGAATAACAAATAATATAGCGGAATCAATATTAGAGATATCTTCAGTTAGCTGTGACATACATACAATACCTATGTATATGAAATAAATACAAATATATCATATCTACACGCTATATCCCTGATGGCGTAATCAAAGAGGACGGAGCACCAAACATCGCGATTTACAAATTATCGTGATCCTTACATATTTTTTGGCCTCCTCTAATCTCACCATTCTCCTCAACCACTTTCGCCTAGCTATGCGATGTTTTTGACGTTTCCGTTAGCTAACACTAAATACGAATAGCCTCAACTAGCCACAAATAGCCTTAAATAACCACAAGCGGGCAAACTATCGACATCTGGTCATGAGTGGCCAAAACTGGCCATATCTGGCCCCAAGTCACTGCAAGTAGCCATAAAAAGCCACGAGTAGCCACGATTGACCACAACTGGCTAAGATTGGCCATAAGTGGTCACGAGTGCCTACTTAAAGTTTCAAATTACTATGAATACAGGTAGCGACAAATAAATAAGAATTGCTAGAAATCGTAAGTAATTTCATTTTAAAACAAATCTTTCTACGAGCTATCTGGATCTCGTTATCAAAGGCGCGATATCGCAATGTTTTGACAACTCTTACAATCTTTCTCCTTTGTTCATTCTTGTTTACCCTTGCACGACATTGACAGGTTATTAATATAAGATACAAACAGGAACAGCTCGATGACAGCAGCTATTATTTGGAACAGTTCCAAACTACAGGTAAATTTGTAAATTTGTTTGTAAATAAATATAAAAAATACCTGCGTTACAAGTAAACGTAATCACAAATTGCAAAGAGATACTACCTATATGATTTTTAAATCGTCGAAAAAAGATTTATTTTTAGAAATGCCTTTATTACAGCCCTGGCCTCATATCGAGAATAAAAAAAAAATTAATCGGTCTACCTCATGATGGATATCAAATTCAATAAAATGTGGTATACAGCAACAAATTTCATTAAAAAAATAATAATAATTCGAACGTCTGGATATACTTTTCCTTGCTTGTGGCCTCCGATTCCAGCAACAAATTTCAGATAAGAAATGACAGTTAATTTTCATTTCATTATTACGGTATTTATATTTTGAAGTAAATGTGTCTATGTCGTACTATTTACAGGCAGACCAACTCCTTTTGATTGTATCACTTTTGACGTACGGGACGCAAATCTATCTTTTGTGTGATAGTAAATTTTGCTCACTAAGCGATGTAGTTTTATATTACCTTTATGAACATTAATAGATTTCATCTTGTAAAGGATAGCCTATCAAGTAAAAACCCGTAAATCATAATAATTTGATATTCGACACTCACATTTTATCAATGAAAAGTTTAATTCCCTGTACTTTGCCAACAATGGTACCCTTTTTGGAATTCTTCACCCAACCAACAACGCCCAATTCTTCTGCGAGCTCTTTACAGTATTTCGTAAAATAGCATCCTGAAAGAAATACAATTTTACATTAGTAGATACTCATACAGTTAATCTCAAACGGGGTATTCCGGTAGCAAACTAAAGTAACTGACACATACATAGCTCGGTGAATAAGTAAGCAGAAGTGACAGTGGGCTGATCACATTTATCGTAGAACTAATTAACGCTGGGACACACGAGTTCTAGAGTGTAGAAGTGTTTGGGCAAACGTAGTGTAGGACATCATTCACTAAGATGGAGCGACAATCTATGCAAGGTTACTAGTATTATGCTGGTAGACGAAAAATCATGGAAAGCCAGGTCCTCCTTCTGTGAGAGCATAATGGTCCAAATGAAGAACGTCGAGCAGAAGCGGCGGTGAATCAATCCAGAGAATTAGCATGAACAGGCCAGAGAATTACCTGCCTATTGTACAAGGTGACGAAAGTGGTCCGTTTGGGGTTGTTGCCGATCGGAGAGAGGGCCTTATCCACTCCATGTGTGGTCCACACTGCGCAGCATTGCAACTGCATATATTTTGCTTACCTATTGTACCGTGGATGGCAAAATCCATGGGTAAATTATAAAACCAGTCTATAGCTTTGTCGTGTTTCTGTATCCATCTGTACTGTCCATGCGTTTGACTGTCCGTCTATTAGTTCAATAACACAAAATTGTTTACATTGATAAAAACTTCTCTTATAACGTAATGTACAGGTCAAACTTTTCTTATTTCAATGCTGTTTTAACTGAATATTGCACAACCTTTAATGACAAAAATAACGTATAAGATAAGTACGTGCTTATGGAAAATAGTGTACACATATAAAATTAAATTCGTTCTTAAATAAATTCGTTACGAGTAGTTTTCGCCGTAATCATAACAAGCTATAAATAAAATCATTTCATGTTACCAAGCATTTGCTTATCTTTTCAGTATTCCTTATCAAAATTGTTAAAACCGTACACATGGAGATACTTCAATGTCTGTCTCAATGTCTACCCGTTGGCTTGCCCGTTTATCAAGGTCTTCTTTCTCAGTTGATATACCTAAGGTGGTAGTAATTTGACTAGGTCAGATATCTTTAGCCGGGGTCAGAGAATAAAGCTCGGTGTTCCCCGCCTATCGTAAGAGACGAATAGAGAGGCCTTCGGGGCCGCGTCTTATCAGAGTGGGGGGTTATTACCTAAAAATTGTAGACAGTGACAGCCACGCAATCACTGCGCGACCGGTGATTAATTGTAATAAAAAATTGGTATCGTGCTTATCATGTCTATTGCGTGTCTATTGCACCATAACCGCAAAATGCACTTTTCTAGATCTAGATTTAACGCCACTATTCAAATTACATTACACAAATTCTCGTTTTGACAGGACATATCGCGCGATATTTGGCTGTCACATGCTGACTGAAAGATAGCTAATAAGCGTGCCGATCATCCTTCCATGTGACTCCGAGGACGATGATAGCGCATGTGGTCCGCTCTGTTTTAGTACTGCGAGGATGCAGAGGGGGTTCCATCGCTGCACCTCGTCCAACCAGGTACAATGCGTTCCCTAGGAGGTCTCGGGGCCCTTCGACAACGCGCCGACAACGATTACCACAAGAGTTTTAGTGGATGAAAGCTCCACATAACTTAGTCTCTCTCTCAGGGGCCTGTGATAAGGTTTTTCCTGCGTTACTAAAAAAAGGGTCAGTTGTCTTCATCCCTGTGATCCAAGCCACAGATAAGGCTACAATTATATCCGCCCTGTGGTATCGGGATATCGGCCAATTGGCTTCCAGTCTTGACGCTATTTCCAGTCCCGAGACTTTATTATACATGAAAGATTACCCAGTCACTTAAGACTTTTCACTCTTACAATAGGTGGTTATTTACTTACCTGGTTGCCTACAACGCTTTCGGGGCATTAGTAAAATTGCGACTTCTTGACCTATTCTTCTTTTTTGGACTCTTATAATTGGATTTAAATTACTGTTTTGATCGATTTGTTTCATCTCATAATTATGACATCGAGGTATAAAATTTTCTCGGTTTTTTCATTTTGTTACCAGAACCCGGTGGCTATTTTATGTGAAATATAATTACACAATATCTACGTATACATACCTACTTACTGACACTAAGTTCAACTCTGCTGACCGTACACTCAAATTCCATATAAAACTGCCCATGATCGATCCTTTTCTAGACTTGGCTCGGTCTCGAAATTCCCAGGACATCCTAGACTTTCGAGATTCTTGGCGCTTTTTACCTATCCGTAGCTACAATATTTTAATAAAAAAAATATTACGCCGTAATTTTTTACGATTAATATTCATTATTAAGTATAATATTAAAAACCATCTGTTACGAAACATAGAGCCAAAACGTGAACACCGATGCGGTGAGACCGGTCTATCGGTTAAAAGTTGCTCATTTTGTGTGAAGTGGGCCACGCACATAGTTTCTCCGAAGGATCTAATCTAAAACGAGATGATGCGCAGAAAACCAAAGTAATCGCAGTAGGCAGGTTACAAATGATCGATGAAGCCATGAATGTTTCAGTAGATAGATAAAAAGTAGTTCCAGAGTGTAGACCGTTTTTAGATAAACAGTGCGAGTTATTCCGCAAGATGGATCTGTACAAGCTGGCAGTCGGTGGTTGAGAAGAGCCGAGGATTTTACTTCATAGCACGTATTGGGAGATGCCTATATCCCACATTGGACTAATGTTGGTTTCTGATGCTGATGACGAAACTGTTAGTGTGAAGACACGGACAATAAACTGCTACAGTGTGCGGCACTGTAGTGCCATATGTATGTATATGTATAATGCGTCGTACAAATACAAGCTCCTATCACACACTATAGGTAATGTTTCATAAGATACATATTCCATGCATATTCATATTTCATAGAACACATTTATGATATTAGGAAATGTCCTCATGTGCTGAATAAATAAAAAGTAAATAATAACTCAGGACAACAAAATTTTCTGCCGAGTGTGCTCTACTTTTCCAAAGGTTATTTATTAATGAGCAATTTGCATACAGTGAAAAATAAGGTTTTTTCTCGTTTAGTTTAGAATTTACGGTAACGGTACATCACTACATGACAGGCGAGGACACCTAAGCCTTTTATCTAAATCATGCTATAGGGCTGAAAAATCTCGTGAAACTTCAAAATCTCGGAATAGAAGTCTGCCTAGATGCTGCCTAGCCTCAAAACAAGGATGGCCAGTATTGCGACTTATTTGGTTGTTATGAACTTCAAAACTTACGCTGTATATTATAGAATATTAAAATACAGGAAATTATTTGTCTGTTGGGCACAATACATTTAAAACGTAATAACAGATTGCAGAATGAACGTAAGAAAAGTTGAATTTTGATTTTGTAAAGTAATTTTACCGAAATAACCAACCAAATTAAAAATTTAAGTTTGAGTTTAAACATATGTCATTCGTATCTTGAGGTTTATAGCGTAAACTCAGTATATACTGCCGTATATACGTACAGAGAGTGCGAATGAGAATGTAATCTTTTATGATAGCAGCACGAGTAGGAAAGGGACAGCGAACGGGACGCTATTGTAAATCATTTTGAATAACAGATCGTCACATCACAAGTCGTCACGCTATGCTGTTGACTAATTTTATTCTTTTGTGTTATTCCTGTTTTATTTCAAAGAAGTACAGTATTTTTCAACAATGGTTACGTGTTCTGTATGTGATTGTGATATTACATATCGCAATAATCAAGGGAATCATTCATTCCATAGGTGACATTGACAAATTAAAAATCGTCACGCGTCATCGAGCTCTATGTTCGTCTATATGCCAGTACACATATACTAAGTTTATGGTTTATAGAGTTTTTAATCTTTAATTCCTGACAGTTCGTCCTAGTGTTTTTGCTATTATAAAGAGTAGTATATTCTTTGAATACGGAACAATAACTGTACGAATTAAATATGACTTTATCGGTATCTTTAATATTTATTATCTATACTAACACTAAACGAGGATTTAGAAAACAAAGGAAAATATTATTATCATACTTATGTTAATACTATATACTTAACTTTATAACTTTATAGTATTAACCGAGATTTATAGAGGTTTATAGGATTTAAGTCTCTATTTTGGAATCCCTCGCAATACACGTTATTTTTTTGCATCGTATCTTCTTCCCACGCAGGTTGTAGGTGTAGTCGGCTAAAAAATAGGGATTACCTATTATAAGAATTTGTCTAAGACATGAATAATATGTAAAGATTCCGTTATTTGCTGTCGTAAGAGTAAAAATTGGTTGGTTCTTTTGAAGCGCAACGCTCATACTAAACTCATGCAGAAAGATTGCTGTCTTTAAGTCACATCTTACATTTCTCTTTCTTTGGAAATATACGAATCTACTTGCAATCTCGTATTTAATTAGCTCTCACTCATCTTCTGCCTACGTACTATTTATTTTACAAAATCGATCTATTATCACTTCGAAATCCATTGACATCGACCTAGATATTTGCGAGCATTATCCTAAATATAGCGCACTGATACTACAGATTAACTGTTGCTGTTTTGCCTGATTGGATTTTATATCTTAGACGAAATAAACAGAAGAAAAAGACAATTCGTAACAAGATTGTAATATTACATATTGCAATAATCAAAGGTTTGACTTATAATCAACTTAATTTAACAAACGAACTCGTCAAGTTAACTTAAGAACACTCAAACTTGAGTTTATGTCAAAAGACACAATATATTATACACGTTTTTTTCAAGTTTAAGTAATTTTATTTACTGAAATGAATAATAATTTCCAGACAATCACAGCAATAGTAGTTATACATAATATATAGCCCCAAATGAGTGCTACTGAACGAACAAGGGAAGTACCGTAGTTCTCTGATTTTATTGATAATGATATCTTTAATAGTCTAATCATAAGTTAAAATCTAATCTAATAAATTTATAAAATAATCTCCAATCTCAAATGTTATTTATATGAACACCATATTGTTCAAAACAGCTCAATTTCCTGGGCTTCAAATTCGTATGGAGAGCTGTATCTTGAGACCTTAACTAGATAGCACAGTAAGTTTTAGCCTATCTACAGCCAATCTACGTCATAATAGTGTCATTTTAAAGAAGTTAGAGGAAGACAGACCTTACTCTACCACGCAGATCCCCAGTGTATATTAGTACGGATCAGCTATAGGCCAACCTACAAAATTTTCTAACTACCGGTTATAGTCTAGCAATTCTAATTCAATGCCTATTGCCATTTATTAACGATAGCAGGGCCATCGGCTTTACATGCCTTCCGAAGCGTGAGACTCATGGATGCCACAAAATAATTCTTTCAGTAGGTGCGTCGTAACCGTACTCCAGAATTTTGCGATTGGTCCCAAGATTTGTTATCAGCCATCGGAATGAAAGGACAAATATTTTACAAAATATTTATAAAGCATAACTCAGTAATATCACAACATACAAGTATGTATTGTACCGATATTTTCAATTTTCAAGCTCTTTATTGTCGATTGATGTGCTTTGAGAAAATTTGGGCCGACCACAAAATTTTGAAGTAGGTATTACGGGTACACAGTTGACTCCGTGAAACGTTGTATCGTATATCTCCTACCAAAAAATATTAAAGCCTCGCTACGAGTGTCTCAAAAAGGTCTCAAATAAAGTATATGATTTGTCTGCCAGTCGATTTACCTGTTCTTCAGTTTCTGTTTGATCAAATCTTCAAAAACTACGTACTGTATTTAAATGCAAATAGCACCGTTTTAGACTCCTAATACGTTATAGCTCTTTAGACATTTATTCTGTAAATAAATAATCTTTGTCAAGGTGACTATGGGTGTCATTCGGTATCCAGGTTTACTAATCCGCATCTATAATACAGCCTTAATTCTTTAATTAAGAAATAAAATAGCGTTTTTTATTGTTAATAATAAATTCAAATAGTTTATTTCTTCCATATTATCTGATTATTATTGCTTAATATAGGGGAGAAAGATAAATATATTTTCGCGCAGCCCATAAAAGTTGACTATGGTTGGCTGAATATAGTTAGAAATTGGTTATAGGTGATGGACGGACAACCTATCACTATCTGGTAGGGATTTTCCATCTGTAAGCCCAACTACTTAACTATCTATTGCTTGAAGTGGCACCAAAGTGATTATGCTATGTCTTAATGTTCTTTCTGCCCTGTACCTATGTGAAACGTTGTGGAAATTTGGTATGTACAAGTAATTCGTTTATGCTATAATTTCACTACAGAAATCGTTTATAGTTTGTACAACAAACCTTGCACATGACCATACACCTCAAATTCTACAGAGACCAGCGCATTCGGGTCCATAGACCCCAACGTAGTCGTATCCATAATCACTAACATAAAACACAAACAATTAGAAAATTGTCTAAAATGAGTTCACTTTTGAGACTCGCGTTTGAGACACGGTGAGCTATCCGTCCACCCTGGTGCCAATGTTACATCGACTGCCCTACTTATTTACTCAAGTGCACAGAGTACGCTGATCTTAGAAATAAGACTATTTTTAAAGCTGTACATAAGTCGCCGATAATAGTATTATAACGACTGCTTCGCGTTCAGAACGCAAAAGAAAGATGTGTGGGGGAAGTGGGGCAGACTGACATAGAAAAATTAAATTATATGTTTTATGGAGCAAAAATGATTCAATTAATGAAAGTTTTTTGATACACTTACCATACTTATTCAACTATACAACAATCAAAAGAACCATTATAGTTAGAAGACAATGAGAATATAGCGAAAAAAGTACAAAACGGAGTTTGTATAATTCTGCCCCACTTTGATACAAAGCGTAAATTGTACAATGATAGAGTCAATGGTTACAAAATTTAATCTTAAAAAATTAATTAGTTTTGTAATTTGTCACTAGAACCTAAATCACGTAGGTATCTAAACTTAATTTTTTTTTACACTCAATCCATTATCATTCTTAATTTCATTGACGTTATTTTGTCAGTTGCGATACACGATTGGTTAACTTTTGTTACACAAAAAAAATATCAAAGAAATCTTTTTTAAAACAGATTTACATTTTTCGGACTAACGGGACCGACTTATGATTTTGAATTTTCAGTATAGTTTAATCTAAACATATTCTTCTAAATGCCAGTTGGATTTTTTAAAATTAATAGTAGTTTATAAAGTAAAGGAAAATAACTGCTTTTTCGTGTATTTCGTAAGCTAGCGTGCGCACGTTTTCAGAAGGTCTATTTGGAATTTGGATTAAATTATTGTTTATCAATGCGTCGCCTAATACATTTACTTTTGAAGAAAAACATCTCTCCATTCAAAACAAATTCTAACAATCCTTCTGTAGTGGGCCACTTTTATATGTATCAATGTGCCCTATGCCTTACTATCTGATCGTATCTCAAATTCCCAATGGACATTTAAAATAAACCAACAATTGCTAAGCAGTGGCGGCCTCTTTCATTTTCGACTCAGAAAGAAAATATTAAATTATGTGAGCTGAATTATACACTAATAATAATACACTAATTTTATTAGTATAGTATCATGCTTATTACATTAATAAACGCGGAACTTTTTTGCGAAGAGCCCACAGGCGCGAGGCCGTCGACGGCCTCCGACGTCGCCGACGCTTAACGCCGCCAATGTTGCTAAGAAAACCATCGGTCTTTGTTAAAAACCACGTGTAGCCTTGCGTGATTACTGAATACAACAATTTACCTATGGTATTTTTCAAAATTACGTCAGAATATAAACCTATCATCGTAATACATCAACAGCTAAATGATGTGAGTGCAGTCACAACTGTTGTACACACAAAACTAGAAACATGTTTTAGTAATATTGCGAGTAGGCCTGTGTCAATCGTTCATTTTCAAAGATTCGATCGTTCAAGTATTGATTTGAAAAAAGATTCCGTCAAATGATCCAATCATTAATCCATCGAATATATACAGATTCAATCATGATTGTGTATTTTCGATTGAAATGAACGATCGAACAATTGTATGAGTAATCTGATCTTTTACAATTTCAATATTTTCTATTGTTTTTATTACAATTTTGCCGCATTTATAATTGTATTGTTTGTGTTTTAAATAATATTGTGTAATTTTTTTGAATTTCACTTTTTATCACATTAAACGGCATAAACAATTAATTAAATATCGACAAGTACCGAGATCGAATCGGTCAAATGATAGAATCGATGAACGATACGTTCGTTCAAATATGATCGCAATTCGCAATCATCAATAGATACTTTAAATTATTGTAATCAAATGATCGAATCAATCACGACCGACATAGGTCTAATCGCGACACAAGTGTCGTTTCACATTGAAATATTGGTGGTGTATAAAACTGCCCTTTGTATCAATGTGCCCCGCCTCCCCTGTACAGTAAAATATTTCTAGGACACCCTTAGACTCCAACCCCTAAAATAGAGAACCCTACGAAAAGTGTGTCTGGCATTATACTCGTATCTACCTACCTACCTACAAGACCTCTCATAGATGAAACGTCATGCAGTAGGCAAGACGACATGTACCGTCCGTAGTAGATATGAAATACATGGTCTATTAAAAAGTTGCAGTGCATATGACGGCCGGATACTGTAAGGGAACGGGTCCCCCCAGGAACTTGGAGTGGATGGTTCCTGCTGTTGTTGCCTGCAGCAATTACAATTATGTGATTGACCACTGATTGGACAATTTCTTCCTAATCAACTGCGCGACTACCTACCTAATAAATATGGGTGAAGGATTTTTCTGCAAGGAATGATAATGGGCCAATAATAATAAAAGAGTATTGACAGAATTTGTACAAAGTTTGGTTTAAGCCCTGCCCAAAACTAAAACTTAGCGTGTTATGTTTTTGTTCAAAATCTGTAAAAAAAACTTTTTTGTTAATTCTATATTATCAATTGTATATTTTTATTTATGTAAAAAATTTATTTATTATATTGCAATTTTCCTTCGAACTTTATTTTGTCAATTTTCGTGTGATATAATATTCGTGTGATGATGCTGATAAGGCAGTGTGAATATATCTAACTCAGCCAAAATGGTCATACAAAACGCGGTGTTAGTTTTAACTTTATTGAACGGTAGCGAGACTTGGATATGCCTGAAATCGAGTGAAAGTAAAATAAATGCGGTAGAAATTTAGTCTCTTAGAAATATGTGCGGCTCTTGCGGACAAAATAAGCAATAAAGAGATATGTCGTATGACAGGGTTGCACGACAGTTTTGTTGTAAAAATGAAGAAAGAAATGCTTAGATGGTTCGGGCATATAAAAAGAATGAGTGATGAAAGACTGACGAAGAAAATCTACAGAGCGAAGAAAGCGAGTGGTAAAAAAAGCCAAGGAAGACCAAGGCTGAATTATGAAGATTAAATAGCCAGTGTTAGCCGACGGAAATGTCAAAAGCACTCGCATACCTAGGCGAAAATGTGTGAAGACAATGATAAGATTTGCAGAAGCGCAAGGAGTATGTGAGGACCGCGACGACGCTTGACTCGCCGTCCTCTCTGACTACCTCGTTAGGGATAGAGCATCATTGAATTTTATGTGCGTTTTCTTTTATCGTTTTAATTTTTTCTCCATATTTGTTAAAATACAATGATGTTTATTTAATAAGTTTGTATTATTTTTAATTGTTTTACTTTTGGTGTTTCTAAAATTTTTTTTAATAATGTACTTATTTCATTGAAATGGATTACCACATATGACATTTACGTATAGTATTTTATTGAAATAGGATGTTTACAACGCAAAAGTAAATGTTTCCGAATGGTTTTTCTTGCCTAGTGATATTTGGCTTCCGTTTCGCTCTGTTTATGAAATGCTGGTAAGTGGCAATTCGTAATTTTATTTAAATATAATGAGAAGTATAATGTAATTAAAAAAAAAATTTTAAAAAAAATAAAACTTTTCATGCATATTATGATGTTAACACTAACGCCACTAATATTTGGTAGCAACAAAATTCAAGTAAATAAATTGCATTCTTTTTTAATCAGGCGTTTGTTGTACCACAGACTGTTAATGTATTAGCGTACATGCCACATGCATGCCACAAGGGGAATAACGATACGACCACAGATTTATAAATGGAAGATCAGACATACACACACATAGATACCGTGTAAGTAATACACTGTCTCTTTCATTGTAATTTAAAATTGTATATCTTTATCCTTTTCTTTCATTTGTTGCAACACAATAGCACACATAGACAATTCCGAAACGCGAAAGTCAAAATAAGCGGAGTATGGAGTCTATTTACTTGTGTAGTACGTCACATGTTCGATAATTAAATATTTCTTTGTGTACTTGTATAAACATTATTTTGGTTGTTTATAGTACAAAATATGGTACAAAATTGTTGTACCCCCAATAGTTGTAACGCCTCATACAGAAAAGCCCCGATAATCACGTTCCATCGGTAAGTAAATCTGATGTTGCAAATTGTTTCATTACTGCATGCAGTAACTGAGTCTCGTAATAAAATTAAATATTAACAGACAGGTATCCAAGGTTAAGCAACTATCTATTTTTTGCAACTATCTTTTGATTTTGATGTATACCTTGTTAATTTCGGGTTTCTAAAGGATGAAAATCTTCAAATTTTTTGGTTAAAGAACTACATAAAAGAAATACGTAAGAAAGGCTACATGAACAAACTGGCAGACCAATTCTGGCGGTGTTTTGTGCTCAAAACATTTTGAACCCCATTTATTATGTAAAAGAGATACTCGTAAAACCCTGTTGTTGTTTGACCATGAAATTTAACATACCTATTAAAAATGAACATGATATCGCCAAATTAATCTCTAGTCGAAATGCTGGGCTGAACCTGGACCAGTGTTGTTTAGAAAAAAGCTAGTGCTGGAATCCATACCTCATAATTACAAAATTATTTTTAATATATTTATAAAATAATACAACTTTCTTGCTTCAGGTAATCGAAGATGGACTTTATTATGCATAAATTGTGTGTTCACATGTAAAAATGGTGAAAACAAATATGGATATCTCCAGGCGAATAATGACAAATAATACCTACTATTACTATTTGCAATGGTAATCCTTAGCATATCTGACATTCTGCGCTAGTTACTTCTGGCACACATTGAAAAACAGTGAAATGATGCGTTTGATGCACATCTATAATGAGTTCTTAGATAATGTAATAAGAAAACAATCCCATTAATAAATAAAAGACTGAAAACATTCTTTGTTTTATTGTGTAAGCTATTTTAGTTTTTATTCTCAATGTGATCGATCACTCATCGACTATCTCCCGATTTCTTTTAATTTTTGAGTTTTATGCGTAGTTAAGAGAAAATAATAATCAAAGGACAAAGTATAGCGATGAAGAATTATTTAATAATTTTATAAAACATTCACTGACGCTTATCTCCTTAGAAAAATAGTTATCGATAACACTCGTCTGATATAAAACTTGTTCTATTTTCTCTTATCCAAGTCTCTAACACTTACAGTAAAGCAATGGTAAGTAGGCTTTACTGGAGTTACAAAGGACTGTTAAACGAAATTCCTCCAATTCCTCTCACTCGCACACAACTTTAACGTACAATATACTATAATTTTTGCACTTAAAACTCCCAAAAGCACAAAAAATAGCAAATCTGAATTTTGAACAAAGTGCCAACCACGCTTCTTTCATTCGCGCCAAAAAGTCTAAATTCAAAACTTTCACTCGCCTGATTATCGACATTCCCTACTTTTAAAAATATATCGTTTATGTCATTAAACTTCATGTACCTACTTAAATCGAACCGCAAGCAAAGTCATCACAATGTACATGCGGCCCAAGACTAGCAGCGCACAGCCGTCAGGCCTCATGTATCGAACGAACAATCATAATATTGTATCGTGGAGCTATTGGGAACACTCCAAATTACATCCTTCATATGACAAAAACAATCTACAAAAAGAAGGAATATAATAAAGTAATAATCTCTAATACTAGTACATTACTTAGTTAATTTAATTCTTATTTTATCACATGAAAAATATAATTTAGGGTGTACCAAATAGTCCCGCTCGAAGATAATACGCAGTGTAAGCACCCACTCCTTAATGCGAGCCTGAGTTCTGCATGTGTGTGAGTAATATTTGTTAGTGTAAATTTGCCATGCATTTTGTATCGATGGGTATGGTCTGCTTTCATTTAAAAGTCTGTGGATACGACAGTGCTATGGGGAGAGAGGTGCGATACACTAAAAGCGGCCATTTTATAGTGTGGCATACATAAAAAAATATGTCTAGGCATAACTTGGCAATCATAACTCGTCATAACATGCGCTCACTCAGAGCTGATGATTGATAATTTCGATGATTTTGAAATCGTTTCATGGAACATGTCGATATGAGAAAAAATTATACTATTTTATTCTGTCATGGAACAAAATTAAATGTTAATAATCGAATTATTTGTCTGCTCGGAACCTTTAAACCTTCAACATTGTATAACAGGTAAATATTATTCATCTGTTATAAAATTATATATTTTGTATATAAACTGTATTATAATAATTAATGGTTTTATTAATAATAAAGTTATTCAAGCATCAAGAAAAGTTGATTTATTGATTTATTCATTGCTAAACATTTAGTTCGGATCAGATGAAATTTGAAGTTAAACCAATTTAAACATTCGTTTTTAATTTACTTAGAGCGAGATCATTTATACAATTTAACCACTTTTGTAATCGTTTTTCACTTTTTGAAAAGGCGTGAAGTCGAATTTCAAGTTTTGAGCTCGTACATGTAACCATAGATGAAACAGTTATCCGAAATCGAAGGATATGTAAAAGTTTCACGCATAAATAAACACTCACTAGACGTTCCTTAATTAAAACAATCTACCTATAAAGGATATTGTGTGAGAATCTTAATTATGATCACTTGTTTATAAAATAGGAATGGCAATCTGAGATCGATGAATCGTAGAATCGAACTTTTGAGGTCCAAAAATCAATTGTTTAATGGATCTCAAGCAGTAAATCGATTAAGTGAATCCGATGCACAGACGTTCCGATGTAGGACACCCAAAAATCGAGTTTCCTTTATGTTTCTGTATTGGTAACAACGCAATTATAAAACAATGACAAAAAATTGGCGCGAAATTTTGTTTTAATAAATGTACTAATAATAAATATACATACTATATGTTATTATATATTTGTTATTACATTTTATTTTTTATTTCATAAGGAAGAAGGGTACAAGGAGAACAGTAGAAACGATGCCAACTGCACTAGTTGTAAACTGTGTTGCACCCTGACAGAAAACCATTTTTAGTACATTTAAGTCGGTAACATTTTTAAGATTATTAAAGATAAAATGCAATTTTCTCATTCTGCATACAAGCGACTCCACGTACAGGTGCCAAGAAAGAGTATCAATTAAAATTCCAAGATATTTAATAGAATTAGAGCGTACAATATGGTTGCAAGTGCATACAGAGTTACAAGAAGAAGGACAGTTATGAGCTTGGATGGTAAAATTAGAAGGGTGTTTAGAAGAGTTAAGGGCAAAAATGATAAATTTAGTCTTGTTTACGTTCAGAGTGAGACGATGTTGCGTAAGCCTTCATCTCATAACGGAGAGCATTTTCTGAAAGAGATTTTACTTCCGACCAGTTACGGCCCTTAACCAAAAGCGCAGTGTCGTCAGCATAAGATACAATATTACAGCTGGGGAGAGAAAGGTCACACAGGTCATTTACATAAACTAGAAACAAGGTAGGCCCAAGGACACTGCCCTGAGGAATGCCGCAAGTAAGAGCTACATCCTGACTAACGTAATCATCGATTACCGCATACTGAGTTCGGTTACTTAAGTAGTCCTTCATAATCTGCAAAGCAATACCTCTTACGCCGAGTCGTTCCAACTTAGAAAGCAATATAGGTGTAGACACCGTGTCAAAGTCCAGAAAAATACCAATAGTTTTTTGTAGATAGATTTCATAATCGTATCGGTTAGTTGTAAAACCGCATCCACCGTAGATTTACCTCTCATAAAACCAAATTGGTTGCTGAATAATGAACCGTGCTTATTAAGAAATTCTGTTAATCTAATTCATAATTTTTTCGAAAATTTTTGATAGTGGTAAAGACAGAAATAGGTCTATAGTTATTAATGCATTTCTCGTCACCGTTCTTATAAATAGGGTGCACGATAGCTCTTTTAAAAGTTAGAGGAAAAACACCGGACTCCATACAAAGATTAAATACATGGATAAGAACAGGTATAAGAATTTGTCTACTCGCTTTAATCACTGAAGCAGGAATACCATCCCAACAAACCGCGCAAGTGTCCTTAAAGCCAAGGATAATTTTCTCCAGTTCCATGAATTCAGTGTTAAGCAGAACCATAGAATAAAGTTGTGGGTTACGCTGATATTTACGATTGCATATATTAAAACACTTATTAGATCGAGCACGAGATGCCAAGTTAGCTCCCATATTAGCAAAGTAAGTGTTAACTGTATTAACCGAAGAAATTGGATCACCGGACACTGATAGAAGACTATTAGCAGTTGACTGTTTGGAAGACATAAACGATAGCTGTCTAAGTATATTCCAAGTCGATTTTAAATCCCCTCTTGCCAAACGCAGCCGCTCCTGTTGATAATTGATTTGATCTTTTTTAATAAGTTGTTGCAGAAATTTCTGTAACGGTTGTAGGCAGTATTGAGTATTAAGTTGTTAAGATCACTCTTGGATTTTAATCGGAGTTTGTCTCTATGTCTTAGGCGTGATCCAAGATTTCATTATGCGATTTTTTGAAGAAGTAATCTCTGTGTGCGTATGGTTACGAATTACTGATGAGATGATATCTACAAGAAAGAAAGCTGCCCGACTAACGTCAGACGATGCCAGTACTGGGGAGAAATCTGTTGGGTTCAACTGCCATATAATAGCTGGAAGATTTATGTTTTTATGTTGCGTTTAGCCACTTTCGTTTCACGATTGTGATCACAACAGAGAATGACTGGAGCATGGTCAGTAATAAATGAATCCAGGACAATAGTTACCGCTTTCCTGGTACTTTTAAGCATATCGTGATCGAGGCAACTTTTGTGTCTGGTAGGAAAAAGATGGGCTGGAAGTAAACCATTTGACGCAAGAAGGTTAAGGTACTCATCGGAATTTGGATCGTTAAAATTAGGTATAACGTTTATATTTATGTCGCTAATAAGAGCGATTGTATTAAAATAACTCAATGACGATCAGACTGAACACAAACTATCCACAAATCCAGAGGCTCTTCTGAAGGAAGGGGATCGGTATATTGCTACAATAGCAGTCTTATCAGAGAACTTAAGAATTAAACAATTAGCGTCACTAAATGTAGGTATCTCAACCGAACAAGCCAAGTAATCTTTTGAATATACAATAACTCCATCGTTTTGATTGGAATGAGACGAAACGTGTGAAATATATCCAGTCAGAGGTGGAGTATAGAGAACTTTGCTAAGCCAGCACTCCGACAGTACTATGACATCAACAGAGAAATCAAATTTTGCAAGTATAGTCAAGAGGTTGTTGAAATTGCAATTTATGCTGCGAATATTTACATGGAGAACTTTAAGAAAATCACCATTATCTTTGAGATGACTACTACACTCTACGGGAGAAGCAATAAAAGAACTAGATATGCTTATTGTTTCAATTTCATCAGCGACAGTCCAAATGTTAGCCATGAGGAATTTGCGTGTTTAGCAAAGGTACAGGATACATAAAGTGCCAGATCATACAATAATTAAAGAAAAAAGTAAAATAGATTCACCGTAATAGAGTCTCTCCTTACATTTATATTCTGAGCCTAGACAGTGAAACCACAATGCGATATTTCCCGAACAGTACAGCTTTAGGAGATACAGATGTAGAGCTATCACCATTTTCATACATAAAATAGATAAAATGTGTGTTTGTGTGAAAGTATACAGTGTGAAAGTGTAAAATAAACATCTAACAAAACAAAGATATTAGACAAAGACAAAGGGCAAAATGCCGTACAGGAGAAAACACAGTGGAAAAAATTAAGAGCGAGTAATGTCATCTTCAGTAGCGATACGCATTAAAGTGGCTCCTTCCTTCTTTCGTAAAAAAATTTTTCCATGGGACGCTCAACAGAATTTAAATTCATTAGAAGTCGCAAAATCACGAGCCAAAAAAAATAATCTCTTCATGTTCGACGTTAAATTTTCAGACACAAAGATAGGTCTAGGAGGACCCTCAATAGCCAGTTCACTACTAGTTAATCTTGGATTTTCCTTGTTATATTTTCTGAACATAGTGATCACTTGTTCCTTCTTCAATACGCTGGTAAAGTCCACAATGATGTCCTTGGTATTCGTGTTTTTTCCATTTATACGAAATATATCCTTAAATATTGTGTCTCAATAGGAACCTTCAAAATTCTACAATCAGCATAAACAGTGTTCAAGAGGTTGTACTTGGTTTCAGATTTCATTGCCGGAATATTTCTGATTTCTAAGCATGTGGATCTAACACTACGTTCACTTTTTTCAATTTTATCTTCTAAAATTTTTATATATTGGATATTTTTCAAGCGTTCCGACTACAATAAATCGATCTTTTCCTTGAACATGTCATGCTGCTTACCAAGAAACTCGACCGAAGGACACAACTCACCAATCCGCGCCTCAATACAAAACTGTTACAAATCTTATCCAGTTTAAGCTCCTGCTGTTCCTTAAATTCCAAAAATAATTGTTTCATTTCTACCATAAAACTTGACATTTGTTGGTCAATACTTTGAGTGCGTTTACGTTTACTACGAACAAGAAGATTCGTGGCAATTTTCTCATTAGAATCGGAACCAGCCAGATCTGATTCCGAAGAACAAAGTTGCATAGAAGTGTTTGACGTTGTTGGTGTCGGCGGTGGTGTTCGTCTAAGAGGCATAGTTATCAACCGATATTGCTACCAGGCAATCAGAAGCGCAAAACAAATAATTTCTATACCAAAAACCACTTTCAATATGGGAGATCCTATTAATTGCTCGTGTATCAACAATTTCATAGAAAATTTGTATCCGTTCAGTTTAATCAGATCCCTTATAAACTTAGAACTAAAAATAACTTTTCGTGTCTGCTACTTGCTACCAGTGTTTATCAATGATAGGCCAACATAAATTAAGCGAGACTGGACACCAGCTAGCGGGCGAATAGCGAAAGCGTAAAGAATATAGGTGGAGTTTTTTCAAATAACTCACGCGCGCCAATTGAGGATGTAAAATCTTCGTGTGTTCATGTGCTCCCAATATTTATAATTAAATTGATTCAAAATTTTCTCACTACTACTTCACCTATTTATTATTTTACATTTTGTCTTCGCTATTTATTATTTAATTTAATAAATAATAGAAACACAAACACGTCTGCACACCACAAAGGTCCAGGGGAAAGGGATATACATTGAGTACCTACAACGGGAACCGCGATTCACAGGCAATCCTTTTTGTCGAAGTATAAATAAAAAAAAAACAAACAATAAAAACTAGTTTGAAATCTGTTTGTTACCATTTCTGTAATCGAATAATCGAATTGTCATCTCATCGTCGTCGAAAAGTGTCATACCGGCAGGAGGTGCAACAAAAAATCCGCTACATCTAATCTAGCCAAGTAGGGCTATTATGAACTCTTTATCCATTCAATTTACGCCCGTAAACTGAACTGTCTGGCAATAACGTATTACGACCGCACCACAAAGCAAGCCAGCCAGCGGTCACGTGACCTAAGCCAGTCAGCGGTCGGGAGACTAGCTGACTTGTTTAATTTCGTATTATGAGGTATCATTTGACGTTTAGTCGACTACAATCTTGCTAGATTACCTGTCAAATTAAGCAATTCTATAAAAGCTTCTCTTGAGTAACTTTTTCTGAATTGTTTTATGTTTTTTTCTTGTTAAAGGTATTCTAAGTGGATTCTAAGTGGATCGTTGTTAATAACTTTTGTGCTGTTGTATTATTGTTAATTGTGAACTTGTTATTGTTGTGTTTACCATAAAAAAATAATGTGTGACAAACACGTATTATTTGAGTTCTTGGAAAGCGACGTTGAAAATATTGAGGCTGAACGACAAAGGAGGTCAATAAGGGACGCGACTCCGATTAAAAGGTGTGTTATCATGGTTTTCCTACTTGGAAAATCATCAATCACAATCTTTGTAATGAAATTCATGTTTTAGAAAAAAAAAACATGTCGGCCTTGCTAATTTAGCGTGTTTCTTACAGAATAAAAAGCCGTGACATCTTAGTAGTTCATCTGGCTGTCTTCAGTACAATAGGTTGTTATTCATGTGACACGTATGGAAAATAATAATGCGCCAGACGATACACACCAATTTTCTGATCTCAAAACTAGGGTATTCCCTGTGCTATGAGAACCAGACGACAACTACTGGGGACGTCTCCCAGTACACCTAGACCCGAGATAATATAGAAATGTTGATTTCCTAAATTGACCCGACCGGGAATCGAACCCGGAACCTTCCGCGCTTGGTACAACGTCTATCGAGTCGTTAATGTTTACTTTGCTTTTATGTGATACTGATTTTAAATAACTAAAAGTAAACAAACTAGTCTTTGGAATAACAGATGTCTACTTCCGTGCATGATAATGAGTTCATTGTAATTTCATAACATGCATTCAGAGACTAGCAGCTATTATTATCGTATTCTTTTTATTAAAGCAATTATAACGGAGAGGCGCTAGATCTATGTCAAACATAGATTTAGCACTAAAACAAAATCCAAGTTGTTCACATACCAGAGGGTAATGGAAAGAAGCATACTGAAAATAAGAAAAATACACAAAGTAAGAAGTGAACTTAAAAGACATAAGACAGAGAACAAAGCTAACAGGTACTTTAGAAAGAGATCATTATTATATGTACAAACATAAAACTATGTGAAATAATACATCTGGATGGATAAAGTGTTTTATTTATTACTTCCCTGTTGTTTTAACAGGCTTTGTTTATCTACAAAGCGTAGGCAATTTGATTATTTTAAGTTTAAAATGTTAGTGCAGGAGGGTATGTGTACGTTTGTACGTGGTATTCAAATTAACAATCGATGGCTCTCATCGTTTAGAAAGACTAATTACTCTATTCTGAGTATATATAATTTTCTCTGTGCTGACGAGTGCGTTCGAAACATCTTATTGTGTTGACAAATCGAGATGTTGTTATGTTAAAGAACAGCTTTTGAAGGCACATATAGGTTTTTGTTTAAGTACAAAAAGTATGTGAATTGCAAAATAAAAACTGTAAATATTATTAAAGGCTATTATGGAACATATTTATACCAAGACATAAAAACCGTAACTTATCGATAAAATATGATACCTGCTTTTTGAACGCCGATTCAAGCTGAAGAAACAAGCCAAAGACAATAAGCAATTCAGCGAACTGTATAACCAGGCAGGTTATTTGGCACTTCATAATACGAATTTAAACAAGACAGTTTACGGGCCTATAATGAATTGCCTAGAACCTGAATGGTTTTCTAAGAGTTCATAATACGACTGCTGGACGGAATTGTAGGTACTTATTCCATAAGTAAATATAATTTTTCAGTAATGTCACTAAATCGATTTACCGAACTCATTATAACGTATGTCGATTAATTCGGATATGTTGCAAAAACTTGTTCATCCTTTTAGGAAGTCGTATCGTAATGTTCGTCATACAATAATGAACCTTGAATTGGCTTCGATTCGTACCTTACAGTTTTTAATTGGTAAATTGTACAAATTGTTATGTAAACGCACTACCTAACCTAGCGAAACTATATTTTTAGCTAACATTTTATTATAGACCTTTACGCGTTTCAAACAAGATTACAATTAAGTAGAAAAAGAAAGAAAAAACTATTTACTCCCTATGAGACCTGGCATTTAATATTAGACCTCAACAGGTCACGAATAAAATTTCAATCAAGTTATATCTACGTATATCTACGTATTTCTACGTAATTGATGGAATGTTGTCAATTCAACATTGCATTTGAGTGTTCTCATTCACTTGTGGTAATACTTCTCATCCCGCAGGAAATGACAGAAAATTTTGTATGAGAAATAACACGTATGCCGTCTCCCATTGTAGGTACTCGATGACTATATCGCCATCTTAACGCTTTCGGAGCTAGACTTAGCGCTTTTTTGAGTCATCTAGCTTTTATTTTTCCTATGCAAAGTTTCAAAAATCGTAGATAGATTTTTGAGTAATCGATCTTTTGGACATTGATTTATTCGTGAATCGATTCCTTAGACTGCGATTCAAATCAATTTAAGAGTCGAATTTTTTTGGAAATAATCTCTATCCCGATTACAAATTAATACAAAACATAGAAAATAGCAAATTACAACCGTATTAATCTTAATAAGTAATATTTTTTCCAGTTACGTGATGAAGCTGGTTGACAATACCAATAACTACCTCAAGAAACTTGTACAAAACAAATTCCTGTGAATCTGAATCACAGATTAAAAATAATTTCATAGCGTTACGTAGTTTTCCGATGAACATACCATCCCGTGTGTATATTACATTGTTCGTAATATAAAGTATACTAAAATATCATTGTAAAATATCATTTGCATAATTTTTATCATTTTGCATTATATCATTAAAATCAATGCAAAGTAATTTTGTTATGATTTTTTTTTAAATTATTGGCTTCTCGTATTTGTTATGATAACACAAAGTTATTACAAATTACTAAACGCAACTGTCAATGTCAACTGTCAAAATGAATGCAAAATTTCAAATACAAATGATTGCAGTTAATATTTATTAAAATAGCTTTTATGCCATTGACATAAATGCAGCGTAGCATCTACTGAGCTGCAAAGCATTACCATGTATGAAAATAATCAACACAGTTTCAACTTTCAGCCAAGTTTGAGGTTTCAGTAATCAATAGATTTTCATTCACATTAGTTTAGTGTTATTTGATTTACTCCTAAAATTAGTTGTCTCGAATACGAATATCAATTATTCAACACTGTCTGGTATTCTATAAATATCTTTTAAATACAGTAGTGATTCAGTATTATTTTTATTACAATTTCTTTTATTTAAAAATGCCTGTTTGTAATAGTGGAGACACAAAACTCGATGCCGCCGTGAGCATTTGGTTGAAACTCGACAAGGTAACTGAATAACTTTAATTTTTGAGCTTTTCATGACAATGATACCTGGTGATATGAAATAGAATATGTTGATATCATTGATATAATGATGTACTAAGGTCAGAACAATCATGTTCACACTAACAATAGCAATTGGCGTATTAATTTTATAGGCGCATTCAAATGATTGAATAACCAGTACTTGCTACGTAAGCGTACCATAAAATTTGTCTTAAACATAATATAAATACATGCAACCAACCGGTATTCATAGAAAAATATAGCTGTCTTATGAAAAAATAGTGACTCAAAATAATAATTAATAAAAATAATAACTTAAAATAGTAGAAATTAAATTTTTACTGTAAAATATCTACAATAAAATTTTATATTATTTTTTCTTTCTTTAAAAAAAGTTCAAAAATTAGTAGCTTTATAGATAGGTACTGTAACTTTTAGTAGTGAATTGTGTTATTTATGTTAATTAAAGAACTTAGTACCATTAAAAATTCTTGAAACAGTAAAGGAAGGTGGTATGTTATATGTAAATTATAAAAACCTTCAGTTATACATCATGCTTTTTGTCCAAACTTGATAAAAACATGATTGAAATTTAAATTATAAGATCAACAACATCTTATGTGTTTTTTCCTTCTTCAATTGTTGGAATCTTACTAAAAATGTGTTAAAGGTAATAACTAAATTTTTTTTTTCTACTATTATGTACTAGTTTTTGCTCGCTACTTTACTTTGTTCTCATGGATTAAAAATACTAATGGCCTTTTAGCTTAAGAGATTAATGGCACTAGCCACACTGATTATGAAAGAACTGTAATATTGTATACAAATTATACTATATTAAGTAACTGACCTAATTTTTCACAACAGTGCAATCTGCATTTAAATCTACTCAGTCGTTTTTCGCTGAAGCTTGAATAAACAGATACATAAAGAGAATCTAAAATTAAATGTTGTGGAATTAGAGATGCTGTTTCTTTCTTTTCGCATTTTTTTAAAAATATTTTTCACCTTTTCCTTGCCTACTACGAGAAAACTGGTAGAAGGCATTCATGCAATAATGTCGGCTATGATTATTCTCATAGAGTTTGTATTGACATTTAGAAGAAAACTTGTTTCTTGCCCACCACAAACAAGGTTGAATTTGGATAGGCCAGCATTAACAAATAAAACACATAGTACAATCAAGATTGTAAGTTTAATTTGAAAAAAAAATGTGACTTTGTAAATTTAACTCGATTTCATCATATTTTTTACCATCAATTAATTAATTATGATGGTTTTTAACGTTTTTTTAGGCATAATGGGCAAAAGTATCTAGTTTCTATAGGAACCTTATTTTTTGTGCAAGAAAAATATGGTTTGGTTGGTTTGCTCTTCTTTCTCCTATATGAATTAACTCGTAGCCTGGCATTGTAAATGTGATTTTTTCCACTATGCCAGCTACCATTTATCTTGTAGGTTATCAATATATGATGCCATACTACATAAAATCGAAATATTTGTCCGCCACGGGAAGGATTAACATACAGGCATGGTTATGTTACTGTTTAATAATATTAAATGTAGTGAAATAAAAATGGCTTTTATCACTTCAGAATAACAAATGTACAATAACTAAATATAATGCTACAAAAAATAAAAAAAGATGTGCCATGTACATATTAAACTATATTTATATTTTGTTGTTTTAGCACCCATTTATTTTCTCTTCTTCCCAGCTTCTCTTTCGACATTTGCTTCTCTTAAGTTTTATAGTATGTACATTGACAATAATCACAATTACAATGGCTTCATTCAAATAAAGAAACAAAAAACAGACCAATACGAGATCCAAATCTTTTTTATCTAAAGCAGTAAGACATTTAAGATAAATCTAAGATGTTTATTGTTATAAAGTAAGTATTTTATTTAAGTTTATTTTTATTCTTAGAATGAGGTAACCCGAAAAGAGGTGTTAGATGACATAACTGCATCAAGATGGGACAAACTGAAGAAGACAATGCTTCAGAGACAGAAGTTTGGTACAGCAGGACTGAGGGGCAGGATGGGAGCAGGATATATGTGTATGAATGATGTGGTGGTTCTTCAGACGGCACAGGTAAATGCATAACTTCATGTAGTACATAATAAGAAATATCACACTTCTTGATAGAAATACAGTGTAAACTTTCTATAACAAACTGCTCTATTACAAAAAACTCTATACCATAGATCTTGCTCAAATTGATTGGTTCAGCATAATTAGCCATACAAAAAAGCACTCTTTATAAGATAATGGTCATCCTTTATTGTTATAGAGGCACAATACACGATATGGCTTTGTTTCGACATCTGTACTCTTTTTTTCCTTGTTTGGGCACCAATATAAATTTATTATCTTTATTGTCTCTTTACATTTTCTAAGAAAAATATCTTCTTTCTTCTTCTTATCTTTTCTTAGTTCTTATCTTTTGTTGTTTACCATTACTGTCCTAATGGGAGCTTAGACATGGCTAATATTTACCAAAAAAATACAAACCAAATTTAGGGTTAGCAGAAAAGTAATGCAAAAATAACAGACTATACAAAATAATAGAGATTTAAATATTGACGTATGTACCTACCGTAGTTACGGAAATTAAAGTGTATTTATGTTATTTTTTTTAAACTTCCATATAATGAGAACTTTTTATACCGAAAGAAAACACTGAGTATCTTGAGTTTTGTTATAGAGAGTTCACTGCAATAAGAAATCATAGCACTAATTACAAAGACCATTTAAGGCGACATATGATACTGGCTAGAGACCTGTTGGATACTCAGAGAACAGGTTCACATCTGAAAGGATAGCAAACACTTGTCAAGAATCAGAGGCTATAGCAAGAAACTAGTGAAGTGATGGGTATATAGTCTTATCTAAAGCTTAAAGGGATAATATAACGTGAGAAAAATTATGAGATTTAAGGAAGCGAAAGAAGTATGTAAGGACCGCGATACTTGTTGCTCCATCCTCTTTGACTACTCCGTTTAGGGATAAAGCGTTAAGATATTTATGTAAAATGAAATTATTAGAACTATGACTTAATGGGAAATTATAACGAAAATATTAGAACTTATAGTTGTCCAGAAATTAAGTTTACTTGTCTATTTTAAATATATTCACACTTGCCCAATTTTTTGTTTCTTCTAACTACCTCGTATAAGTATCATACCCCCAATAGGTAGCCCGACTTTATTAATAAAGTGCTCTCTTTTAGATCATCCTTTTCAACCTGTTTACGTAAAATGGGTTCAAACTTCAAAGTATGTTATATTTCCAGGGATTATGTTCATGTATACAAAAGGAATGCAGCCAAAGTCAATTGCATAGTGGAGTTGTAATTGGATATGATGGAAGATATAACAGTAAGAGGTAAGTACAATAAGACAAAGGCGTTCCATTGTTTCAATTTTTTTCCCAATTTTTTTCTATGTAGTGTTTACGATAGATTACGAGCAGATTAAATTATCGAATATTGACAAAAAATCTTAAAGCGAACGAACGAATTGTGAACGAAATGAATAATATCAGCATGTGTTAGACATTAATCTAGGTTTTACTAATCCATTCACTATTTCCATTGATATTAGGACAGTGGATTAAACTTTCGATCAAATTTTATCGTAGATTCGAAATCCATAGTTTTAACTGCACGGGTAGTTTAAGCGAAGGAAGAGAGTTTCAGTATTATTGAATATTAAGTTTAATTCCGAGTATCTTAAAGAATCTTAAAAAGAACGAATAAACTGTGAACGAAATGAATAATATTACCATGTGTAAGACATTAATCTATGTTTTACTAATCCGTTCACTGTTTCCATTTGATATTAGGACAGTGGATTAAACTGTCGATCAAATTTTATTGTATATTACGAAATCTATAGTTTTAACTGCTCTTGATTTTACGGCCCTTAGTATATCAGAAATAAGAAACGAAATAATATGTACTTAGGTGTTGCTATTGGGTAGATATTTTGGACCTATTTTATTATTATTTTCCTTTCAATTTGAAACTATGTATTTTATTATATTTAACTTCTTATTGTACGCTAAGAAAATGCGTATACTCTACAACTCCGACATGCTCTTGGTTGGTTTTTATGTTTTTGTTCTTTAGAGTTAACTAATGTTTAGTCTTCAGACTAATGACTGTATGATTAAAAACACTGGAGACGTTACGACCTCGTAATCCGTCAGCGAGGTTAACGTTTCCATGAATTCGAGGAAGTTTTTTTTATTACCTACTCGTTTTAATGATTGGAAGGCTTTAAGTTAATGGCTGTTTGCTTTATAATAGTAGGCGTCTCGTCTGTATGGATTACGTAATAAATGTCTAATATGTAATATACATATGTTGTTAAGTAACTGAGATACTAACCTTTGAATTGTGTTGTCTGCATTAAAATACATTCAGAGAAATATTTAGATGAACAGGCAACCTCTTATCCTATTCCGAGTATCTTAATAAACCTTGTTTTTAACTCTTGATGCAAACAGAGCGGTGTTACAAATTTAACACTGTATATACTGTGTATCTGTCTTTGGCATCATACCTCCCAAACGGATGCACCGATTTTTATTTCGTTTTTTTTTTGAAAGGTGACGATCGTGAATGTTCTTAGCTATGATTCAAGAAAATCCATTCAGCCGTTTGACGATCATTCTTGTTGATAAAGTGATGTGAGCAATTTCTACAGGTTTGATCGATTCGAAATTTTGTATCCTGTTACTTCAATGATATTGCAATCGAAAGCACCATCGACGAAAGAAATAAAACAAAAATTTTATTAAGTTCAAATTAATTACTCATAAAAACCTTGAAATAAAAGGGAAATTAAAAAATTCAAAACCCCGAAACTTAAAAAACCCGTAAAAGTAGAAAAATAACTTCCATTTTTTACTTAAAGGAAAAAGAACTTCCATTTTTTACTTAAAGGCATAGTGGATCCAATTTATTCCAGTTATATCTTTAGAGTTCTGTACTTCAAAGGAAAAAATGAACCCTTATAGGATCACTTCATTGTCCGTCTGTTTGTCAAGACTCTTTTTCTCAGGCACGCGAGAACGTATCAAGTTGAAATTAATATCAAATACTCGGGTTTGCAATCCCTTAGAGCTGTGAAAAAATCGAATTAAGTCAACGCAATCAAAAGATACGGCCGTTTATTCTGCATATTTTAACACTAGCAAGGGGATCAAAACCTGTAGGGACCTAGAATCATGAAATTTGGCAAGAAACAATGTCTTATAGAGTTATAGCACAAGTAAAGGGAAAATTCCGAAAACCGTTAATTTGTAGTTATTACTCATTACAAACTTATATTTGCAGTTGGTGAGTATAGGATAACATGTCTTTCAACTGTTTGAATTCAACTTATATTTTATCGTTAAATACACCCTATCATAATTATCATAATAGACGTATCGATTGTTTATGTAGATAATATCCTTATATATATATCTTAACTTTATATGTATGTGTATGTATGTATAGGTATAAATATGTTTGTATGTATGTGTGTATGTATGTATATGGATATATATACATACATGAATATTTATGTATTTGTTATAGAAGATTAGGTTAGTCCTAGGTGATTGTTAGGATCCATTAGTCTTGTTTTTTTTTTTATTGATTCTATGTTAGTTACTGTCTGCTCTTTGTGCTCAACCCACTATTTGCCACTAACACCTCCAGTTATTCAAAGGTGTTTGGCTGGAAGAGATCTCTCATGGGATAAGCCCGCCTTTGCACGTTACAATTTACTGTTTAATTGTAAGTCATTTGTGCTGTATATGTTAAAAATGTGCAATAAAGAGTATACAACAACAACAACACAATACAAATATGTACATTGTAGGCTGATACGGAAACCTCGGTGTGCGAGTACGACTCGTACTTGGCCTGTTTTGTTAAACAATAAAAACCTTCAGATATTTGGGGCTGCTACATTTCATCAATAAACAATCAACAAAGGAATACTTCACGGATATTTTTGAAACCAACATTTTGCTATTGCATAGAATATTATTGTTATAAAAAGGGCTTACGCAGATAGCGTATTTAGCAAAGCGGAACTGAATTTCTAAAATATCACGCTCCAATTAACAACATGGGATAACAATTCACAAGTGTTTGTATCGAATAATAATGGTGAAACCTTGCATCTCTGCAAAATGCAACCGCATAAAAAATGCGTTTTTATTTTAGGTTTCCGCACTTCCGTTTCGCTTCGCTCACTCTACTTTGAAACTTAGTTTCACTGCAGTAATATCGACTTGTAAACAAAACTACAGTTACGTCATACATTTTATTATCGTTTCGTTATCGCGGTCGTGTCTCACGGGGGTCATGTTGTATTGATTAGTGATTAGAATCGTCGAAAAATATCTCCTGCGATGAATTACGACGCTTTACTATATTTATTTTTGTTATATAGTAGCCTTATAGTAGCTGTGCTCGCAACTTCGTACGCACAGACAATAAGAAAATGTGGCGTGCCGTTTGTCGTTTATACGCACGACTATCTGCAGTTCTGCACTCTAGCATCTTTCGGGTTGCTTTAAAGAAATACATACATACATACTTATCCTCACGCTGTTTCCCTAACGGGGTAGTCAGAGAGGACGGAACGCAAAGCGTCGCGGTTCTTAAATACTTCTTTCACTTCCTCAAATCTCATCATTCTCCTCACACATTTTCGCCTAGGTATGCGAGAGCTTTTGACATTTCCATCCGCTAACACTCTGGCTATTTGATCTTCATAAGTCAGCTTTGGTCTTCCTTGGCTTCTTTTACCACTCACTTTCGCTCTGTATATTTTCTTCGTCAGTCTTTCATCACTCATTCCTTCTATGTGTCCGAACCATCTAAGCATTCCTTTCTTCATTTTTACAATAACACTGTCGTGCAACCCTGTCATACTGCGTATCTCTTCATTGCTTATCTTGTCCGCAAGGGTGACACCGCACATCTTTCTAAGAGATCTCGTTTCTACTGCATTTTATCTTACTTTCACTCGATTTCGGGGATATCCATGCCTCAATACCGTACAATAAAGTTGCTTTATAAATAATAAGCTTTAAAGAAATCTTTACTATAATAATATTATAAAGAGGAAGAGCGGATTTTGATCTATGGAACCTATGCACCTTTTTGAAAAAAACTTTCATCATTTGAAAGGTATATTATTCCAGATGGACGTAAGCTATATATTATGTAATCAACCCTGGCGAAGCCTGAACAGAGTGCTAATTTAAAATTCATTGTAAATTTTCGTGATAACTTTTCTAAATGTAGATTTGTATTTGCATAAATTCATGGTCAATAGTGACATTTGAAACGTTATTTTAGAAAAATACAGGCCTGTTTTTGCGGGGGCACGTGGGGGCACACAGTGCCCTCAAAGTAAATTTCGAAAATATCGAAAAATTGTCATAAAAACTGAAAAAAAAGAAAGAATTTGAAAAATAATCAACTTTGGTAAACTACAAACATTTTTGGATTTTTTTTTAATACGTTTGATAATCACGTTTTCTTTCCAAAGATATTATGTTTTTAAACAATAAAAAAATAATTTACTTCGATTTTTTCCTCAAAACAGTGGCAAGTGGTGGGGAGGGGGTACAAAAAATTATGGACTTACAACTTTCGAGAATTAGCGTGCCAAAAAAGAAGTGACAAAAAAAGGCCTGCATATATGTATTTGTATATATATATATATATATATATATTGTCATATCACTCTTCACTTAATAATAGATTATTTTGTATTGGTCAATCATACGAATCGACAAATAAACCATCAAATATTCTTTGTTTTGATCAGTTAAAAATATATGTAGCAGCTTCATAAACGTTATTGATCATTTTATGGTTCAAAACACGATATCGACAATTTTACTCGAGTATAAAATACACGAAGCATTCAACCTATAGAGCAGCAATGTCATTTATTTTGTACGAAAACAAATTACTTCTATGGTAAACACTGTTGCAGTTACTGGCGTTCTGTTTTATAGTTTGATTTTTTGCTGTTTTTGCCATAACATCGAGCAACAAGCCATTACATAAATATTTAAATATATATCCTGTTTTGGTTATGTACTGCTTAATGCGAGCGAGAGTTGATACTTGTTAGTGTAAATAAACTGAGCAGTGGTGAATAAAATGGTCCGATATTTCAACTCTTTAGGTTGAGCGCTCTATGATAATGATAAAATATTATAAAAACAAAGAAATTTTTGATAGTTTTTCTAGCCCGTATTTAAATGTCAAATTTTTACTTACAAAAAATATGTCGGGAAATAGGTAATGACGTTTAGAAGAAAATTAAATGATTAATATTTCTAAAAACTTTTTTAGAAATATTAATCATTTAATTAATTTTTTTTTTACCCACGCATCCCGCGCATTTTGCATCAGTTGTCCGCCAGACGTTCGTGAGATAGGACCTGTGTCGCTTTTGCTGGCTCGCTGGGTTCTCCCTCTAATATACCCAATATTAGTTGTAATCATTCCATTATGCATATTAAAAAATCAGTTCGTAAATATTGTTGTCGGTTTTTGCATTAATAATTTAAATGTAAGCGTTGGTTTAAATTATATTTGGTTTGTGCTGTGAAATTGTTTATTTAAATAGCGCATCAGCGCTGCGCTCTCTGTCTCACTGCGCAGGGAGGGGATAGCACTACTTTATAAATTACCATTGAACGTTTTTATCGCCGCAATTTCGCCGTACACTGTACAATATGGAAGCAAAATGTATGCAGTTGTAGGAAGACGGTTTTAAATTTCCGTCCACGATGACGTCATGCCGCCGACGTTGAAAAAGCGTCTTTTCCGACAACAAAATAGAAAAGTATTTTGTTTACCTATTATATCGTGGACGGTAAAATCGTAACGATAAAAACGTTCAACGGAACATTATAAAAGCAACCACTGCCTAATTAGCTCAAAAATCGTGGTAATACTTTGGCCGGTTATACTATATAATCATTATTTTAAGTCTTCAATAACAACCCACAAACGTGCATTCATCACTCGACATCACTCACAATTGCGGGACCTCTGTGATCGCTAACCCACGTGTAAATAAACAGGCGGCTACATGCGTCAGTTTTTTTATGACAAGTACTAATTTTACTAGTAAAGTCGAGATGTCAGTTCCTTAAATTGATATTTAAATAGTGCAAACCACTCTAAATTTCCCTTCTCTAGTTTTGATTTTATATGTAATTTGAGAGATTTTGACCTGATCGTCATTGGGCTAGTCGCGGAATGATCTTAAAAACACTTATTATCATAAACATAGATTTTATCTGATGTAATAAAGTGATGTATTGTGACAATAAATATACTTACATATGACAAACAATTACGTGAAGAGGTCGAGCATATTAACGTTTTATGTTCATACATCTAAAAGGCAATTGAAAACAATGGTGGTCATTTAATACTCGCCTTGAGATAGCTTATCTTTACATTGTCAAGAAAGTTGTCAAATTCATAAAAAAATTTCATCATGTCGTTGTAGACTTTGTCGTTACATTATAATATTATATTGTAATTAGTTTTGAAGGGTGGACTGAAGACGAATGGATTTTTTTTTTATTTTGAGGTCATCGTAGTTATTGGAATGAAAGTTTGAATTCAAAGACATGCACTCAATTTGTTGTCATTGCGGCGAAAGATGCGGCCAGTTGTCTTGTGACGCTACGACTTTTGTCGACGATTCAGACGAAAAATGATATCGATTTCGTGATCGATTTGAAGTAAAGACAAAGAGATCTAGTAGTAACGCTTATAATAAATTATATGCAGTACCTAAACTTGTTCGCGTGGCAGGTCGAATGGACAGTTCTGTTTCTATAGCTCATCTGGCTGCCTATGACTATTGGTTGTGGTCGTCATTTGCCTAACGATTCATGTAAACGTAGCATTACAAACAACTCGTGTGTGTGTATGTGCATGTGTTACTTAACCAATGGACAAAAACTATAATCAATCATCCAATACGATAAGTGACACTGATGGTGAATGATTAGTATTTTATTAAAATAAATTAGTAAAATACAATAAAATGATCACATCAGAATTCATCAGATGTGTACGTCAATAGGATTGGAAACAATTTTATATCTGACCTAGGAAATAATGTACACTCTACACTAATAAATATAATTGACGAAATTCCTTTGCAACGAGTAATGACCAATAAAATTCAATGAATGCTTAATACATCGGTATTGAACCGGTTGGAACAACTAATGTCAGGCTTATTCAAGACATCAGCAGTGAGCTATTTGCCGTCTATTTTAATTGTAGTGAAGCGTTAAGTTTCATTATGACATCAGCTTTGATTTACAAGATGGGTAGGTCTGAATGGTTTTGTGAGCGCAATGCCGTGTTTTGCCGTGTTGACATTCGCGCAAATCAGGCACATGTCCTTGCACGCATGGCATTAGTTGTTTGACCGGCGGAAGAGAATAGAATTTGCATCTGCATGATTGTGTGAATGCACATGGCTCACGCGCGTAAACTACTTTGTGGTTAGACCCATACATACATACGAATATGGAATCTGGATGCGCGCCCTACGCCCGCTTTGATATTTCTGGATTGGAAATTGTGGCACAGTTTAGTTGTGCCGCCGCGCCATTACCATGATATCGTTTTTATTCAAAGCACATAGCACGAAATCATCAGTAAAAGTTTTTATCGTTTCAAAACATGTTTACGCTTACCTAATAAGTTCCATCCATACATGTATCCTCGTATATACACTTCATAGATTGATGTTCAAAATAACTACATTTTTATGGATGTCAATGTCGTTCAAATTGCAAATCAGGAGTTCATTCATGAAGCACATGGAGGTTAAGTGCTCCATGGGTTCAATGAACAGTAGTGCGATTCTCTAACGCAAATTAGTCCAATTCACTTCCGAATCCGCGGTGAGATTGTCAGACAGAGATACTAGCGCCGCCTCGATGAGTGGCGGCGGCGAGTTGTACTATCGTAAATGAATTTTTTGAAGTTTCGCTAAATATAACAATCTAATCTAAATAAACGAGTTTTATTTAACGTTATTATTTCAGAAGAAGTTTAAATACTCTAAGACGAAATATCGACTGCGATGTTTACTCTTAAAGCAATCCCCGACAAACTCGCATCTAAAATCACTTCACTTCGCTCCTAGAATGTTTGGTTTAGAGAATTCCATTTAAGGTTAAGGTTAAGTGAGTTCGAATGCGAAGTGGGGTGAATTGTCGAGCGAGTCTCGCTTTGGGTGATTCGAGTTTTTACAGAATTGCATGGTTGGTCGTAAACATTCATTTATTCTGCTTTGCCACTCCACCTTATTTCACCTCTTTAAACCGCGCTGAATATTCTCGATGCTAAACATACCGTTTAAAATTATGATTATGTGGAATAATTGTACCGTCTATGGGTCTATTGATCAAAAGGCATCTAAGCCACATATTAGAATGGGGAACTTGCGCGTTTTTTTTAAGTGTATCGTAAATCGATTTTTAAAAAATCACTCCAAGGAGCAAGTGATCATCAAGTGAAGTGACGCCACTGCATATCGTTCATAGCGCGAAAGTATTTTCCATAAAGAAATATCTCAGCATATCCAGATCATCCTTAGGAAGGTTTCATAAATAAATTAATTTGTCCGTGTAAAGCATGTAATGGCTCTGCGATGAAGTGACGTCATTACGTTATGTTTGGCGTTTGAAATTACGTTCCATTTTATTTGTTGCAAAGTAAGATATTTTCTACAAATCTCATTTTGGATAAATCCTTCACTAAAGTACTTTAAAGATTTTATTAAAGAATTATGAATATAATCTTTCAATTTTTATTCAAGTTCCCTATTGCGCCAGATACTCTTTGCCTAAAATGTTGTTGAAATATTTTTTTTCTTAATTTACAGTATTGAAACATAATTATACATAACTCGCATATCTAGGCGAAAATGTGTGAGGAGAATGATGATTTGAGGAAGCGAAAGAAGTATGTAAGGACCGCGAAGCTTGGCGCTCCGTCCTCTCTGACTAAGCCGATAGAGATACAGCGTGAATATATGCATGTACGTGAAACATAAATAAACTCCAATTCCAATGAGTTGCTTAGTTGCTTTTTAATAAATAGACGGCAGAAATATTTACTACGAGTTATCTGGGCTTTGATTTTAATTTCGATTGGAAAGTTGCTGCTATTGTAAATAACAAAAAGGTAGAGTCACCGCAGTTTAGAAGCTGAGAATCTTTGTCTAAACAATTATTATCAAGAGATGAAGTTTGTAAGTTTGGATGTAGGAGGTAATCTCCAAAACTACTCATCCCATTTCAAAAATTCTTTCACCAATATTTAGAATACACCTTCAGGGTGAACATACAGCCGTATATTATCATTTATCACGTTATACATGCGGTCGAAGTCGTGAGCAACAGATATTTTAAATATAGACGCTCTTCAATTACTTGTTATGATTGATTTATTCATCACCATAACCGGAATATGGCTTCTCCAATTAAAAATGATTTTAGAGTGCCAGACTTTGGCTAAAGGAGCTCTATACTCTATAAATGTATTAATTGTCATAACAATGTATTGAAATTTACTCCGAATATTATCAGTGAAGCCTACTTTTTATTTGTATTTCCCTTGTACATACCATCACCAAGAAAAATATCAAGCGAACGTTGAGTTTACGTGATTTACGTGACAATGACATTGTACTTTACGCCTCAAAATCGTGATATACTTGTTAAAGCTAATAAAATAAACTGTTGTACACTAATACGTAGGTACTCTACCCAGACATCCGCATAAATCATTAATCATCAGTTGTAAGTCATTGAGCCTATAAATTTAATAAGTTTATCCCTACCTTAGATTTAAAAAAAAATACGTAGAGCAACAGAACCGAAAAATGAAGCATTCGTAAGTCAATGAATACACTTACTTGTCACGTCATTCTAACAATGGCGGTCACATAGTTCGCAGAATTTTCGTGCAATTCATGTATGTTATATTTACGCCCAATATGTCAGATTCTAACTCAGAAACATACAAAATTAGATTAAAGAACGCAAATAAAACGAATGGAGTAACAAATCACACCTTAACATTATTCTAAATTTAAAACAAATATTTAATAACAAATCATATTATCAAGTTACCCCTCATTTCGGGTAAACGAATTGGTATTGCAATACTCCCACATTGATTTTAGGGATACCAATCGTCTTTTAATATGATTTCGAAAAATATTATTAAGCTTTTCTTAATTGTTTGTAAAGGTTACCTTCAATTAAATACTTATTACTGCATTTTTTTGTAACTAAATTACTTTAGAACAGAATGTGTTACTAGGTGAAATGAGCTGATTGTGCAAAATATTTTATTTTAATTGTAACCCTTTCTCAATTTGTTTTCACTCGTTTTGTTTTCACTCCCTACCGATGTTTTTGTGTTTGATTGGACATACTACTATACAGGATCTTTTTGTACGTTGAAAATGTGTTGTAATTTTAATAAGATTCCAATGAAAGTATTATAAGAAAAAATTAGAATTCACCCCCTTTCTTCCCTAAAAAGAATCCACTGTCCGAATCAAATGTATCGGAATAACTTTCGGACATCGAATTAAAATAAAGGTCTCCACAACAATACAACTTGGTCCGAATGTTTTACAAGTTTTTAACTAACTACGGCAAGGTCAAAGAGAGAAGGATAATATATTTCATCTCAGTCTGTAGTTTTTTTTTTCAAAGTAATAAATAGCAATTTCGTCGATATTTTTACTAAGTTTGAAGTTACGAATTCAGTAGTCTCTACGTTGTTACAGATTCGCCGAACTAACAGCCAAAGTGTTCGTTTCAAATTCCATTCCGGTCTACTTGTTCTCATCTGTGTGTCCCACTCCTTTAATTTCCTTTGCCACGATCCTCTATGGTGCGTCTGCAGGGGTGATGGTGACTGCCTCCCATAACCCAAAAGAAGATAATGGCTACAAAGTTTATTGGAGCAATGGGTCGCAAATAATTGCTCCTCATGACGACAGCATATTGGATGAAATATTGCAATGTTTAGAGTAAGTATTTTATTTATTATGATAACATGACATTTTGTTCATAATTTCACGATCACGATTAATTTCTTAAATACCACAAAGGCGGTAATTAAACATATAATACGATCCGCCTGATGGCTACCGTAGTACTTTCGTATCTTTCGCGCCCTTTTATGAGATTTCCACCAGGTTTTATTGGATACCACCTATCTTACTTCTTATTACTTTTATTTTCTTTATTAATTTTATTATTTACTTCTTATATATGCTTACTTCCATATTGATTCGGAAGTAGTCCAGTTGACCAAGTTGTGCTCACTTCAGTGTTAATCTAGGAGATAAAGGGATACCTACGTAGAATGCGCCAGTTATGCCCTTTAATTGCACATCTTCCTTTTTTTTTCTTTTTTTTTATAAAAGAGGGACAAACGAGCAAGCTGGTCACCTGATGGAGAGTGACCAACTTCCGCCGCTTGACATCCGCAATATCCGGAGAATAACGGATGTGTTGCCGGCCTTTAAGGAAAGGAGGGTGAGAGTCAGGCAAAGGAGGGAAAGGAGGGGGGGTAATGGGCCACCGGCACTTGCAATCACCAAAGGAAACAGAACGGCAATAGATGGTGTTATTTCACGCCGATATTCTGTGAGAGGGTGGTATTTCAACGAGCGAGCCGGCCCTATTCGTGCTGCAATGCAGCATGGCTCTACTACTCGGAATTCCTGCCACACTTCCCGGCACAAATCATAAATTTTGATCGACACCAAACCATAAATAGGTTGATTTTATTAATTAATTTGTACACCTATCTCACAACGTAACAATTATTACATACATTTAGTACCTAATTTTATAAGCCAATGTGAGAGCTACCTTGAATCCTTGACGACGTAATTTAGCGAATAACACAGTGAGGCCAGGTTTCTAGTGTGTGTTCCGCCTTTCGTAAACCAGTGTTGTCATATTGATTCCTAATACTCCTATTATTATAAAAATAACGTTATTATTGATAACTGATAACGTTGTTTTTTTTAGTAACGTATTATTATAACACGACGTTGCGTATTGCACGTTGTACAAATTACGATCCCGTACAGTTTTATAACAGTAATACAATTTGCCCGCGAGTGGGTTTCTGGGCAAACGTGATGGATACGTTATTACTTTCTTATTTCTTAATGTAAGTCAAACTTAAGAATAATGTGTCCTATTAAAGTCGGGCTGCTTTTTTTATTTCTTCACTTAACCATTTTACTTCTTATTATTCCTACAGTTTCGTGTTGTTTCGACTAGTTCCGTATCACATTGAGAGTTTTCCCTCAATTTAAGACGTCCATTAAACAGGTGCTCATGCCAAATCTTCTTTTTTTGCTACTTACTGATATCTGAAAAGCACTCGTACACCTAGGCCAAAATGTGTGTGATGAGATTTGAGAAAACAAAAGAAATATGTAAGAACCGCGAAGCTTGGCGCTCCGTCCTCTCTGATTACCCCCTACCGTTAGGGATACAGTGTGAGGATATAAACTTATGTTATCTGATTGTAATTTACAGTTTGTAATAACCTTGCAAATAAGATTAACTGTGATTCCATTGATAAAGCGTATATGCGAAACGATAGGAAAATGAATTAAATTCCAACGAAATCTAATGTTATTATGTGAAGTATTCTCTTAATAGTCTATAAAAATACAAATAGCATAACTATGATAAACACAATTTGCCATTCGGGGCGGTGAGAATATCAAGGCGCTACAGAATCACATGTTATATTATTATTATTATTAAATATTTCTGGCAATAAACTGACTCAGTGGCGTTACATAAGGGCACTTTGAGCACGTGCCCGGGGGCCCTTACAAGCCAGAGGCCCCACAAATTGAATAATCCATTTTTTGTCTCCTACATTTTCGATAAATCAAAGAACGTGGAACATACACATTAATCATTCAAAAAATATAACTTCTTTGAGCAAATGTAATTTTTAATAACCCATATTTTTTAATATATTTTTAGATTTTAAGAACGCATTTAACTTTAATGATTAGTAATTGTACTGCAGAAAGATCATTTTCTATTGTTATTGCTAATGATCCCAAGAGGGATCATTAACAATATTTAATTTTGATTTCCTTGACCTGACCTTGACTAATTGATAAATGAGTCAAGGAAGGCTAAATTATCTAACAATAATAAGTTTGGACGTGATATTGTACGTTTTATAAATATAGATGACATCATAAAAAAGTTTTGCTGAGAAAAAAGCGCGGAAACGCTTTATTTAATGTAAAATGTTTAAGTATGTATTTTACTTATTGTTTGCATAATTTATTTATCTTGATACTGTTTCATTTTTTTGTACGATTAAGTATTTTAGAGAATTTGGAAATATGTATATAAAATATATTGATCAATTCGCTTTTGATTTCTTACAAAGGGCCCCACAGCCTTCGTGTCCAAGGGCCCGTTAAATATAAATCAGGCGTTTAATTGACTTTACCGGCAGCTAGCTAAACGCAATAAAATAATAGTGAGATAAGTGGCTAGCCTATCGCCTATATCGGCTTCTTATTAATATTAATAAATTCTATCTATTCTTTTACCAGTTTTTACAATCTTCACTGGAAGATGAACAACTGACAGGTAATTTTGTTTCTCTTCCAGACCAGATGAAAACAAAAATATTTTAATTTTACCTATGGAATGTTCATTCATTCAATTTTCTAATTGATTTTGTAGATTTAATAGCTCATTAGTAAACATATGTAATGAAAGGTTTATTTTTCGTACTTATATAAAAATTCGCGATGGTATTACAATGAATTGTTGTCATTTAAGTATTATAAGAAAGTACAAATCGCACTAGTACAAGTATATCAAAATTAATAGGTATAATGTACCGACCGTAGGTAATACGACAGGTAATTCAGTTACAATCTCGTGACGCATGAAGTTGCATTCTCAGGCAAAATATGTCACAATAACACGAGCCGCGTTTTTTAATTGGGGGGACAGGTCCGATGACATGACCAGTAAGACATATGGATAAACATGGGTAACACTGTGCAATACCGCTCAATTGTGCCAACTCCGTTTACTGCGCCGGATGTGTCGGCTCACTTATTCCATATTTATTGGCGGATAACACACTTCAATGTGTAATGCGTCAGTTCCAGCTTTTCAGTGACTCAGACGCAGTGAGATGCACCTGAATTACTGAGCTGGCGCAAAGATTTAGCTGAGTAACCCATACCTACGTATAGACTTAACCGCTTTCCTGCATCCTAAACTCTGTCCATGTGTGGTGGCATAATAGACACTAGCCAAAACACGATGTCTGTTGTAATCAGACAATCACAGTCAAGCACTACAGACAAAAATATATGTCTACTTATATTTTACTAGAATGACTGGAATGAATTGGCGTTCTCACTATTTTTCGTATCGCTAGTAACGACAGTTATACAATTGTGTATTTTCTGTACACTAATGCTTTTCCCAAAAGCATCCCACAAGGATATATACGATACTGACTAAGGTTATTTAGAATAAATCGTTTTAAATATATTTATTTCAGCATCCAGTATTCATTCGTATTTTTTCGCTACACGTTTCAGCAAACCTGATCCATTTATACGTGCACATCATTACTGTATTATCTTTAACTGTTTGTTCCAAATAAAACATTTCACACTTTCATCTACGAAAAAATATTTATAAGTTCATAACCGATTGATGCTAATTTTGAGACTAACCATATGTCCTTAATATAGACGTCTAAATAGGTGCAGTGCATTAGCTACATCCGCTTAGATAAAAATGTTCATCCACAAGACCACAATTCATAGTTTAGGTCGATCCTAAATATTAAATCTACATACGTCATATTTACTTGCGCACGATCTAATGTGTATCCTGATTGAATACTTTGCATATCGCCACGGAAATAAATCGAAATTTGAGAAATGAAGCAGCAAGAATCGGTCACAGCTTTCTTAGTGTTAAGCCATTGCCAACACCAGTTTCTTATTCAGGTTTTATTCCTTGGTCGACTTCTAAAACCAGCAGAAGAAAAACTGCACATTCACATAATATACCTACATACATTTTTCTTTCTTTCCCAGTTAGGGCCGTCAGATCTAGGTTTATTTCCTGAACAGTTCTGGAACTATGATCGAAAATAAATTAAAATAACTGGCAATGTTTTCTTTTATTCCCTAGGAAAAAATAAAAGCTAATTATTTTCAAAAATATTGTATTGTAATTTCACAAATTAACGGGGTAATTATGTAAAAAAGACCAAAATAAAAATGTTACACAATGGATAAGTAAATTTAAAGTTTAGTAAAAATGAACACAGTACAGAGGAAACGACTTCCTATGTGGTATGTAAGAAATGAAGAATATAAAAGAGGCAGAATTAAATTAGAATAATTAGTAAATTACAAAGGTAGGAGGTAAACAATGGATGGGAGCTGGAAAAGACGGATACGAATGGAAGAGGCTGGAGGAGGTCTTTTTTTCGCAAGACACACAGATCTGATGTTGTCAAATAAGTCACATTTACTAATACCAAATACATCGTAATAGGGCAAAGTTATATAGTAATGTATGCATAACAGTTAATAACCTATCAGTCGTGTTACTTCATAGTTAGATAAAAAAGAACGCTAAAGAAAATAAAATACCAAATGCATCAAATACTATATTATTAATTGTTAAAAATTAGTACAAAGCTGGACTTCAAATTCATAAAGCACTTATAAAGTAAAACATTGTGTCAACCCTAGCATTTATACAAGCTGAAAGTACCAATGCAATACGTATAGTTTTAAGTTTAGGCGGGTGTTCCCTTTCTCTAGTTTTTGGTTTCTGTGTTAGCATAGAATCAATATCCGTGTCTTAACGTCTGTAAATTACAGTATTCCAGACGAACACTGGAATGTTGATGAAATAAGGAACAACGAACTGGTGAAAGATTGCTTGCAAGAAGTCACTGAGAAGTACCTCCAATATATCCAAGAAAGTCTTCCTCAAGATGTGAGAGAAACTAACAAATCTGCTGGTATTGATACCATTTACAGTGCGATGCATGGTGTTGGATATGATTTTGTTGTTAAAGCATTTAAAGCAGCTAATTTGAAGGTAAGCCTTAAATGTTGCGCACAAGAGTTTTAGGACTCTGTAGTCAAATGACAAAACCGGAGCAATTAATTCCTTTATGATTGTGACTGTCAGCATGTTTGTCTGTAGTCACAGTCTATTTACACATCGTCTTTATATCTCTAAACCTCTGAGGCAAAATTCGGTTTGGACAATTGATAACAAAAACCCGGAATTGGAAAACGAAAAACGAAATAGTCATTTTGGAACAAATCTTTGAATTCCTTGTATTTGATATTCATTAGTACATATAGGAGATTTTTATTGACTGAAACTCCAATAGTGGAGGACGAATATGGAAAAAGTAGAAAGAGATGACGCTACGGTAATGAGACGTCACGAAGTCAGGGTCGTTGTTCAGCGCTAGGAATGACAAAGACAACTTATCCGCACTACCTCATTAAAAACCATTAACTCTTATATTCTTCAATTTATTTATGATATTCTTTCTTAGTAGTATTTATTATTATTATAAAATTTAATTATTAAAGAATGTTATAAACTTTTAAACTTTCACGTTGCATTATAAAATATCTAAAAACACGGGAAATAACGCGATTACCTTTTATTTTCGCTTGGCGTTTCGGCTGAGTTGTATCGGCCGTGGTTGTTTGGTATCGTTATGTCATTTCAATAATTGACAACAAACTTCGCACTTGTGGGTACTTTTTCCTAACCGCAACCATCCCTTTCCCACATGCACTCTTCGATCATCTCGCTCGAATGCAAATGCCGTGTGCTTGTGACCTGCCATAATAAACGCAATTAAATTATTTTCATCGTATAAATCTCGCATATTTATATATCGCATATTTAAAACCGAGTGTGTTTGCTTTACCAAGGGATTGTGTTATTCCGTGTATTTGTGACGTTTTCTAGAAGCTTGGACTAAATCGCAAAACAAAGGACTGCAAAGAGAGGCAAGTAAGTGTGCATGTTTTTTCCTTCCCTTTGTCAGCTGTATTTATCAACTATCTCCAGCTCCTACGGCTGCATAGAAACACATCACTTTTTGGAAGTGTCTTGCAAGTGCATTCGCGATAAATTACTAGTACCAATACAGTCCATTTTTTCGTACTCGACAAAAATGTTTATTACTTTATTACATTGAGTACACCGCCCGAGAAATTTGGGAAGTTTGCTTTTCCAGTGGTCTCAACTAAACTTGTGAGTTTTTTTGAGACCAGAGTTTACTCTGGTCTCAAAAAAACGCTTGACTTTTCAGCCGATGCAACTCGGCTGAAAAGTCAAGCGAAAATAAAAGGTAATCGCGTTAATTTCCCGTGTTTTTAGATATTTTATTAAAGAGTGTTAGCTGACGGAAATGTCAAAAGCAAACGCAAAAAGAATGATGAGGCTTGAGGAGGCAATAGAAGTATGTAAGGACCATGACGCTTGGCGTTCCGTCTTCTGACTACCCCGTTAGGGATAAAGGGTGAAGATATGTATCTACATACATATAATACATACATACAAAAACAAGTACATATGTATTGTACTTGTTTTATTTACTTATATAAGAATATAATTTAAGAATGAATCATATAGCCTATTCTTGTTTTTTTTTCAGTCGCCTATAAGCGTTCCAGAACAACAGCACCCAAACCCTGACTTTCCAACGGTAAAATTCCCAAACCCAGAAGAACCCGATTGTTTGGAACTGAGTAAGAAGTTAGCACAAGAGAAGGGAGTCAAACTTGTGCTAGTAAATGATCCTGATGCGGACAGGCTTGCTGTCGCGGAACTTGATAGGTGGTATGTGTCATTATTACATATTAACATACTAACCGAACACAATGACGTGAGACCGTGAACTCAGTGACGCATCGTCATTTATTTTTAGTACCTGGGCGACAGAGCTATACTCGGTGTATTATAAAAAAAAAACAAAAAATCTGCATTGCAGGAATCGAACCCGCGCACTTCGGCGTGGTAAACCTACACTCAGTCACTGTGCTGTTGAGAAGGTAAACTCTGCTGCGAAATTAAAAAAGTTTAGAAGTTTAGAATTCAGAAGATTTAAGTGTGTGAAAGGCGGAGAAAATGATTTTTCTCAGAATTGACACCTAGCTAGATCAATTTTTGCCCCCCACAACCCCTATATTGTAAATTTCATCGAAATCGCTCTAGCCGTTTTCGAGAAATTGACATCGATCATACAAATAAATCCTGTATATTTGACATCAAATATACAGGATTAATTTAAAGATACTAATAACCTCTTAGTATTTTGTACTTAACATTATCCTCGATAACTTTTGTTCTATGACTTAAAAATTCAGAAGTTTTTCCTTTCATACAAAAATAAAAATACATTAAATGTTTCTGAAAATGACACTACTCTACCCTGTCGCTAAAGCGGCACACGCGCAGCGCGGCGCTGAGGCTCGGTGCGTTTGCACTGTACCACTGGAATACGTACACAGAGTAATTACGTTTCAGACAGTACCACAAAACTACAAATATTTTTTGACGAACGTATTAAGTTTTGAAAAAACTCGTAGGACAAAAGTTGTTAGGTATGATGACAGAAATTTTGCACTAAGAGGTTATTAGTATTTTTCAATTAACCCTGTATATATATAATATAGAAATATTGCTCGTTTAATATAATAGTGGATACAATATTAGTTAAACAAGACCAAATTTGATGTTTTTTATGTGTACTGTTATAATCAAAAGTAGGATTTATTAAAATAAATATACACAGGATGATTATCCCAACTCTTAATATCAATTTAGAGATTCATTTTGCTAGTAACTAGAAATCACTAAAAGAAAGATCTAATAACTCTAAGAACAGAAAATAATCACGAATTAGCACTCAAGAGCAGGTGTTCTTTGTTTGGTGTCTGGAGCAAAAGTGAAATGCTCTGCGTCGACCATCGCTAGCGGCGCCTCGCCTTCCGGGTGAACGTCTAAATGACATCTGTCAATACTTCATTGATTCCACATCCCTTTCTATTTATAGTCCATCTCTTTTACTTTTATTGAGATAAATAGAGCTCTTCCTTTAACAGTACCATATAAACCTGAGACAATGATTTCTCATCACCAGGTTTAGGTCTCAAGTTATGTTGCACAGACTATATGTATATACTACATTATTATATTATTATACATTTTTAAAGTATTGTAATTACATAATATTTAGATATTACATATACGCACAATTATACACACAGTCTCTACCTTTCTGTTAAAACATGTCTCTGTCTTGGATACTCTTAAAAAATTTCTGATTAGAATGCTAAGCGCTCTTTTTTCTATTGCTGGTTTTTACTTTTGTATATCTATACTTTATTCCTTTATGTTTGTGTGTGCAATAAACCTTATCTCTCATCCCATACACTTTCACCGAGGTGTGCGAGTGCTTTTGACATTTCTGTCAGCTAACACTCTAGCTATTGAGTCTTCTTAAGTCAATCTTGGTCAATATTTGTTTAGTTATATTGACAATTTTTATCTTTAAATACATGATACATATATGTATAATGTACATATAAATAAAATTGAAGTCTGTCTGTAATTTTGAAATAAAGGCTTTTCTTAAGCGTATATGTTTATTTGCACGTAATCGATACCTATACATGTTTTTTTTTCGTTTTTATCTGTCTGGGTTAATTTCCGAAACGGCTGAACCGATTTTGACAGGACTTTTATTGGCAGGTAGAGGATTTTTCAGAGAGTAATTTAGACTACTAAATACTAAATTTAACACGGGTAAAACTGCCAGGCACATCTAGTTATAAATGTATTGTGTTTAAAGTTTAATGTCAAAGTCCTACTGTAAAGATATACCCGTACAATTTTTTTTGTCTTTTACAGTTCAAAAAGGTGGAAAGTGTTTAGTGGTAATGAGATGGGGACGCTCCTCGGCTGGTGGCTCCTGCAACAGCATCTCAAGCGACAACCGGATCAAGAGGTGTATGTAATAGCGAGCATCGTCAGTTCAAAAATGTTGCGAGCTATCTTCGACGGAAAAGGGCAGTTTGTGGAAACTCTCACCGGATTCAAGTGGATGGGTATGGTTTTTATGACATAAAACAGACTAATAAATGAATGAGAAACAAATGAGTAGCAAAATATTCAAACTACCACATAATTGGCCCGTTGGCGCACTGGCATATGCATCTGCTTTCCAAGCTAGCGTCCCGGGTTCGATCCCCGGTCAGGTCAATTTAGGAAACGAACTTTTCTATATTGGCTTGGAGTCTGGGTGTTACTGGGAACTCCCTCAGAGTTCGTTGTGTGGTAACCCATAGTACAAGCTTACTGCTTAGTTTGGGGTCACACAATCTGTGTAATTGTCTGGAGTATGATTATATATTATTATTATATTTCAAATTAATGTTTTCTGCAGTACAATTAGTTAGCTTAAATCATCATTGCATTTGGTGGTCATCATTAAATATCTTAAATCATAGAAACCACGGGTAAATGTCAATGTCAGGATGACAGCAGAAATTATATTAAAAAAAAATTCGAGGAGACGTCTAGACAGGGATAGGTGAAACACGAGGAGGGTTATCCGCCGTGTTAGGAGCTTGAGACTTGTCTTACAAGGTTAACGCATGTTTATCGTACAACGGCCATACTCATAATGTGCTCCGCGGAGCCCCGGGGCTCCGTAAGCCCTCTGCGAGGGCTCCGTCAAAATAATATATAGAATGAAAAAAATATCTAATATTATCAAAATAATACCAAAATAACATCAATATCATTATAAGAACGTCACATCAAGTCAATTTCTGAACGTAATTTCACGAAATTAATAACACCTATTTTCATAACATTTTTCCCGTAAACTATAATTAGAAAGAAGAACTAACTATAAACCATTTTATTAATTTACAATTCCATCAATACAGTACTTTACAACTTGTGTAAAACATCTATTTTCGTATGATTTTTATTAAACTTAGAATAAAGCAGATTTTTTATTTTAGGGATCCGTAAAAATATTTAAGTGTTCTAAAGGGGTTCTATTGCCAAAAAAGTTTGAAAATCGTTGTCGTACATGATTTAATTTTATACGCAATTCAAATGGTGCATACGACACGTGCTGTGAGAGATTGAAAGTCGTCTCTCGCTTGAATCGCCCATATATAAATAGATTGTTTTGGCAATTCACTAATTTTATCTAATATTTTATCTCTGAAGCGAAAAAATATGTAAGGACCGCGACGCTTGGCGCTCCGTCCTCTATGACTACCCCGTTATGGAAACAGTGTGAAGATATGTATGTATGTATTTTATCTCTGACTAGTGACCCGCCCTGGCTTCACACGACTAGAAGTTTTACAGCGATTCTAAGCCGCGCACTTCGGCGTGGTAGACCTACACTCAACCACTGTGCTATTGTAAACTCTATTGCGAAATTAAAAAAGTTTAGAAGTATAAACTTTAGAAGTTTCAAAATATAATAGTGCTAGCTCATTTAATACGTTATTCTAATGATAGTGTTACTTTATTGATAACGTATTTTATAATACAACATAACAACAAAATATGCTCTATTGTGTATTGTCCAGATAAGCCTGTGTACAGTTTCATAATGGTATTAGAATTTGCCCTCAACTTGTACATAATTGCACCTTAGAACAATTTGCTCAATCTTTTGACACAAACAAGTAACATTACCTTGCATGTTGCGTGTAACCTTACTTACCCAATAATCAGAATAATTATATCACCTCCTAATGGCAACACTTGTCGAGCTTTGTGTTTCAAACCATTCTTATTTTGTAGTGAGTAGAGGTTGTGACGTCATACTCCGATAGCGTCATCTCGCTCTAACATATCCCCACTACTGGAACTCAAAAGGCAACAACTTCTTTATTCCTCAATGAAAATCAAATCTCTTTTACATTGTTTATAATCTTTTTAATCGAATGTATGAAACATACCAGTTATGCAAACAGTAAACTATTATTCTCTTATTTTCAGGCAATACCACACTCCTTCTATTGAAACAAGGAAAACTGCCGTTGTTCGCATTCGAAGAGGCCATAGGCTACATGTGTGATCATAGGGTGCCAGACAAAGATGGCGTTTCTGCTGCAGTACACGTAAGCGTTATATTATGTATAACTTTTAAACAAAATAGCCACAAAAAATAATCGAGACCACTTTCCACCAAATAGAACTAAAAACATGCTGGAAAACCGCAGCTTTCAAAAAGAGCGCAGAAAATCGGTTTATCCTGGAGCATCCGTTCAAGGCCTATGTTGCCACATATAGACACACTAACAGACATGCAGATATCAATGTAAAACTCATAACACCCCTCTTTTTCGTCAGGATTAACATAGCTCGGACGCGATTTAAAAAATACCGATAAATAAAAGTTAAAAATCATTCTTGATCTTTATTAATCTATTTAAAAACTGATTAAGACCAATTAAAATACATTATGGCCGCTTAAAAACTACTTAAAACGAATGAATATCTTGAAGAAACTTGATTAAAGAGTAGTAAGTAGTAAGTTAAGGTTAACACCATAAACTACCATAAACATAGACGAACATAGAACTCGCAGACGCGTGACGATTTTTAATTTGTGAATGTCACCTATGAAATGAATGATTCCCTTGATTATTGCGATAGTAATATCACAATGACATACAGAACACATAACCATTATTGAAAAATACAGTTTTTCTTTGAAATAAAACAGGAATAACACAAAATAATAAAATTAGTCGACAGCATTCTCTATAGCGTGACGACTTGTGATGTGACGACTTGTCATTCAAAACGGGTCACAATAGCGTCCCGTTCGCTGTCCTTTTCCTACTCGTGCCACTGCCATAAAAGACCACATTCTCACTCGCACTCTTTGTACTTCTATACGCCAGTATATACTGACTAAGTTTTTGGATGGGATAGATATTAGCTTTACGATAAATAAAATATTTAGGTATGAGATAAGTAACAACATTTTCTAAGCCATTTTTGTCAAGAATTGAGAGACAGCAGTGCTACAAAAAATAGTCGATAGACTCATATGTATACAAGGTTATTCCGAAAGGGTATGGGTAAATGCGAAAGGGTATTAAAGTACCCATGACAACGGAAAACATGCGTTCTACAACTTCGTCAAAAATCAATAGTTCTGGACTAACACCTCGAAGTTAAAAAAAAATAAAGGTGAGGAAACCCTAATATCAGCGTTTTTACGTTTGGAATATATGGCATAGGACTTTTTGGCGGGACGGGAGAAGTGAGGTTGTCATTTTATTTAGATTTTCTATTTTTCACATTTTTAGGAGTTTTAAAGTACAACAGTGATAGTATATTGTGTTTTAAAGTTTCGTGTAAGTGACAAGAATGGAGGAGATCTAAATAAACATGTGTAGCTGAAGTTCTCGCGCTCTTCCAAGAATTCCTTTAAAACTTCAGTAAAGCCTACTATTACTTTACTGGAGGTGTTTTACGATAAGCAAAAACTAATTTGCTTATGATTCTACTTATTAATACGTGACATTAGCAAATGCGCTAATCTGTGCGCCATGCCGTAAAGAAAAAAAAATATATATACAATATATATATGGCATAATGATAGGGTTGTAAACTTTTTGCTACTAAATGAATGGTTTTTTTTGTATGGCGAACAAAACAAACGTTTCCAGTAACTACTACATATGCAATATAACAGTCAACAGTGACAGTGAATCCCGACGGATTTATACTTTCACAATAACCTTGTATATATTTCTGTCCAGGTTGCCTCCCTCGCGTCCCACTTGTACTCCAAGGGATCGTCGCTTGCAGAGAAATTACAAGACCTGTATTGCGAATATGGGTACCACGTGTCACACAACTCATACTACATATGCCACGAGCCAGCAATCATACAGAAAATATTCAGAAGAATTAGGAATTATCATGCTCCTGGACAGGTGAATCTTTATGTATACATAATTCGTTTGTACATGTGTATGTCACTGAACTCCTTCTAAACGGCCGGCTGGCCGAATTTTATGGAATTGCGTGTGTTTGAGTGAGTCCCTGGATAGTGTAGAATCACAATTGGACACGGTAGGTGACGCTGCTATCGGATTCTAGGTTTTTTTTTATTTTATTTATATAATTTTTATTGATTTAACATGGTTTCTTTTGCAAAAAATCTGATCTTAATAATAGCATATTATAGAAAATTTATTTATATAATTTTTTTCGATTTTACGTGTTTTTTTTTGCAAATCGGATCTTTATTAATAATATATTGTAAAAAACTTACAACAGGAATTTTTATCAATGGCAATTTTTAGGGTTTCTTATCCAAAGGATATTTGTCCTACCTTTAGGTACAGGGTTGTATTTTTTGAACTGTAATAGACAACTCTATCGGTTAAACTTTTCACAGAATGTATTGTTATTATGGCGGATATCCTAAAAAATAAAAATAATAAGCTTTAAAAATTTAAAGGGTTAAAAAATCAACAAATAATGAAAATTAGCCTAGTGTGAGCCGGGCTCGTGCTAAGGATCTCGCATTGAATGAAAAAAATAGAATTTATTTTGTTAAATATATTGTTTGGTAATACGGAACATTCGGTCTGCAAGTCCGACTCGTGCTTGACTGGTTTTATTTTTCTAGCAATAATTTGCAATGTATGTCTGAAAATATTGATGTAAAGTTCACTATAGATTAAAAATGTTTCATCTTTTTATAACAAAACAAACCTTTTTATAAAAAAAAAGCGATAAATTACACTACCTTAGAATTTTGTAGCAGTTTCGAATAAAATAGAGGTATAATTTGCATTAAAGTGAAAAAGATTAAAAGAAAATGTCCAAAATTCCAATATTTCTTATTTGCAAGAATTAATACAATATTCTTTGTTTTCCAGTATCCAAAACAAGTGGGCACTTGTGAAATAATATCGTTAAATGATTTAGCTGCTGGTGTCAGGATACCGGAGGAGGTTAATGGCGATGGTCACCATTTGAGTAAGTTCTTTTAGTCTTTTCCTGTGTTTATTAACTGTTGTACTATATCTACCTTAAAAATTAATTGCCGCATGTATGAAAGAACATCACTTGAGACCAGCTCAACCGATTTGGCTGATTTTGTTATAATGTTCATAATTGTTAGGACAAGGTTTGCATGAAAGAAAATTTTAGGAAAATCCATAGGAAAAGTCGGAAATTTGGATAGTATTTTTGTATGACGCCGGGCACGAACAGCTAGTCTATATCTATATAAGCGAAATACCACTCACTGACTGACAGACTCATCACGAGATCTCCGAAACTATACGTCCGATCGACTTGAACTTTAGCATAGTTACTCCTTTCGCGGTGTAGACGCTCTCTAAGAACGGATTTACGAAAGTCCTGTCTAAAATTATTCTGCTACACGTGCGAAGCTGGGGCAGATCGCTTGTATACAAATAAAAGACGTATTTTAGTTCCTTTGAATATAGTTTATTTCAAACATCGAATATTGCGGAAGAGTGGTAGAGAGATCTTTGTCTAGCAAATAAGACAGCACTGATAAAAAAGATCGATTTTATTAACCTATAGCAGTGTATCAGTTATTGTGAAAATTGATGTTAAACTAATTCGAACGGTCATGTATACGTACTTTGAGAAACATTTCATGCCATCTCATAAGTTGCAAATGAAATTAAATCTTATGCAGTGCGCCATAAAGCGCATTTTTTTTCAATACATAGCTGTTATACAAACTTACATAGAGTGGGACGTCTCATGTATTTATTTTATATAAATTAGTTTAATAATTTGCACAATCATTAAGACTTCTTTAGACTGTTTTTTTCACCATGAAAGTAGCATAATCATATCGTCTGCTTGATGGTAAGCGCTTACCATAACCTCTATGGACGCCTGCAATATCAGAGGTATCATTTGCTTCTTACCGAAACCGTAAAAACCTTTTACGCCTTTTTAAAATAACCCCATGCTGTAGTCTTCCAAAACCTGAAAATTCATTGGAGAAAGTTCAAACAGTACCGGCACCTTTCGGTTCCAAAATGTGTGTTGAATTCCTTGCCAGCAGTAAGCTGTGCGGTGGAAGAAGATGACTAATGGACGAGATGAAGGTGCAATTCCTTAGTACTGTTAGTAACGTATTGTGTTTGTTGATCAGACGTCCTCGGTACGGGGCTGGACCAGGACTATACGAGCGGCGAAATGATCATGTTCCGGTGCAGAAATGGGCTCAGCGTGACCATACGGACCAGCGGCACTGAGCCTAAGGTCAAGTACTACACGGAGCTGGTCTGTCATGCGCACACGCGCGAGTGAGTACAGACTACACAAACTGTCTTTGGACGTTTGTCAGATGTCCGAAAAATGGCTTCTGTAACACACTGCCATTAGCGTAACAGGGAGGAAGTCCACTAAGAATTGATTTTGAGATGTTTCGATGATGATTTTTAGAGTGGGGACTTCCTCCCCTGCTACTCATTATGGCACAATGTGTTATAGAAGCCATTGTACGAACATCTGCTTTTTATTACAAAAACTGATAGAATTTATAATTTAAAATTCTAGAGTAGAACTTCCGTGTGTCAAATATGTTTTATTAAGGAAAAACAAATTTTTAAAATTTCAACAATTTTCGTCAAGATAATGTAAAAAAAATATACGCCAATGACTAAAAGCATTTAATAATTAATACCATAGTTCAAAAGTATCTTAAAAGCTTCGTCTTGTAGAGTTTTCAGTTTTTGTAATAAAAATCATATGTCCGAAAAATGGCTTCTATAACACACTGTGTATGTTATAGATTACAAAAGAAAATCCTAAATACTCTAAATTTTCCAGGGAGCAAGAGAACATGAAGATTAAACTAAAAGAAATGGTGCAGGAGTTCGTCGAGGAATTGCTGCAACCGAAACAGAACGGCTTAATAGGTTAACGTTTTTTATCGACTTTTCGTCATTTTTATCGATTAAACCATTGAATTCTTTCTAGAAAAACATCTCTAAATAATATTTATTATGCATTCCGTAATCAATTAAGTCAACTTAAGCCAACTCACGACTAATCATAGTCAAATTATACTAAATTCTTGTAGGTGCTTAGTGAAATTATCGGATAAATATATAAAGTAGTTAATTACCCTCGTTTCGGCTTCGCTGTAGTTGGGTAATTATAAAGTTAATAAATATTATCCAAATGAATAAGTCTAAATTATTTAGACAAAAGTAATAAATGTTAAAAATACTTTTGTTGATACTGTTTATTTGTTTCTGTCATCGGACTTCTTTAAATGCAGTACAATAATAAGATAATGTACTGGTTTTAATTTGACTAACAATATTTTACATATTATGTTTATTCAATGACTCTCAAAATCTATCTTTCCTTATTTTATTTATCAGAAAAGATAAAAAATAGGCCCTTCATCCCCATAAATCTGCTTCTTAATAATTTAAGGCGACGCATTGCTAAACAATAATTTAATCTAAAATGAACCTTCTGTTCTATGCAAACGCGCGCGCGCTAGTTTACGTAAAATACGAAAAAAACAGTTATTTTCGTTTATTTTAAAAACTATAATTAATTTTGGAGGAATATGTTTAAACTATACAGAAAATTTACAAATATAAATCGAGTCGCGTTACTCCGAAAAATGTAAATCTCTGTTTTAAAAGAGGTTTCTTTGATATTTTTTTTTGTGTTACAATAGTTAACCAACCGTGTATCGCAACTGTCAAAATGAAGTCAATGAAATGAAGAATTAGAATACCAAATATCACTGTCACACGTTTTGTAGTCACTTAGAAAAATTGAGATCACTGGCGTCATAATTTCCAATGCGTCGCCTTAACGCCCTGTCATTGAATACTATTCTTACTTAACAACATTATAAGTAGGTAACGTTTTTGCTTGATTTTTATATTATTTTGTCATTAAATTCTCATTATTGAGATTAACTTTACCAAAGTTCGGCCTGTGAAATTGTGAGAGTAAAATTATTCCTGTGATATGTTTGTGAAGCCTAACATTGTGATAATGTACAATTCATTGTATTATAAACTTTAATGCAATCGTTATAAGATATATTATTAAATGTAATCAATGTCTCATCATTAAAACATAACTATCTTTTTAAATAAATGTTATAACATGTATTCTTTTTATCTATTCCATGAAACCTGCAATTCAAAAATTAAATTGAAATTGCAAAGAATTTTTAAAATCAATATAAATAGCTTATACTTATATCAAGTATTATAAACAACATAATAGACAAACTATTTATTTATTTCGAAAAATTTTAAATGTAACATATTCTATAGTAACAAAAATTAAAATTCTATTAAAATCCAAATAGAACTGACCTAACTAAAATTTTTGGATTTTAAGTTGTAATAATGAATACACTTAAAAAAGTAAACAAAATAGCTTTAGGAACAAAACGTTCCTAATAGGATAGTATATAGTAGGTTCATATTAAAACTAATCTATTTTAGAAGTATTTTAGATTCATTATCATAATCAAATTTTTAATTTAGGTCATTCAACTAAAAACTACATTTTTTATAAAATAAATAATCAAAATATAATTAAACAATCATTGAATCTTCAAATGAACAGATTCAGTAATATACTTCATAGGTAAAATCTTTAATTCTCTTGAGCAGCCGCGGCGGCCGCTTCTGCTTCAGCTTCCGCTTCTAATCTCAGCCTCTCCTTTTCTTTCAAGTTAAGTTCGATAAGGTTGTCTAGCTCTGGGCTCAATAAGACAGACAAGCCAGCTGTGGTAGGCACCTTAAGAGATAATAAATAGTATAGTTACTCTAATGTGTCTAAAGCCTCTAAACAATTACACCAATTGTTTGACGCCAAACTAGACTTGTGCTATGGGTACCATGCAACTAAAAAATACAATTAGAAGATTTCGTTTTCTAAATAAACTTAACCAAAAACAAAAGGCATATAGACAATTATCAAGTATTCCAAATAAATCAAAATATTACAAATATTTGTTTTACAGCACAATGAAACCGTTTCAGTTTAAACGAAAATTATGTAGCTGGCCGATTATGTAAGCAAAAGTCTGCAAAAGTTGTTCTTTTAAATACCTCCGCAAAAATAGACTTCGCAGCATCCCATCTTTCTATATGGTTCTCTACGATTTTCACACATGGCGCTGCCTTCGGAATTATTCTCCCAAGTATCCTGAAACATAATTATAAATATCACAGAAAATTCCTTTGTTTGCCTTTAAATTAATTATACTACAGATTAGGAACGCTAAGAACGTGTACGCATTCACACACGGCTCTGTAGTCATTCATTAGATAAACTTTATTTTGTGGTAACAAGATCTGTTTCACCTTGACTATGCTCATTTCAGAGATATGGGAGGGGTAATCAACGCTAGCTACGTAATACTTTATTAGATACAATGTTCGAAACAATCGCTATGTTCAACTCAATCACAGTATAAACATAACAGTAGGATGTCTTCATATAAAGCTAGCGTACGCGGTTTGTATGTGTGCGCGCTAATACGCACGCACCGTGTCATGCACACAACGGCTATATTTTGGATGACTATGGGAAATTATTGTAGCCCCAGTCGTGGTCGCACGCGACGCAAATTTTTTCCAATTCAGTTGGAATTATTCCAATACTGCGATAAACATTTTTGGAGACAGTGGGTCACCCTGTCTCACTCCTCTTTCAATGGGAAAGCTAGGGCCAGTTGATTCCAATTTAATTCTACTTATACTTTTCCTGTATATATTTTTTATTATTTGTAGGTAATATTTTTCCACCCCGAGTTTTTAATGCTTCCCAGATGCTCGTATGTGAAATTGAGTAGAAAACTTTCTTACAGTCGATGTAAGCTATGTAGAGCGGTCTCTGATTTGATCTGATTCTTTGATATAACCGCAAGAAATTAAAACCAACAAACATGGAAAATTTATCCGCGTGCATTGTTTTTTATATTTTTATAAACTTTATATTTATAAACTAAATGTATAACTGAACGATATGCTCTCTGCATTTCACACCCAAGCAACAACCCTATGTATTCGGCCGAAAGTAGGCAATTCAGTCACGCACGATGCGGGAGTCTGCCTTCTTTTCTACGTAAATTCTCTGACTCAACTGCGTGTCGTGAACCACACCTAATGCTAAGTCCGCACGCAACGTATATGCTTGACGGTTTGTAGTTCGTTCGAGCAAGATCAAACGTATGGACCGTCATGTCTTTAAGATAGCACGCAATAAGACTTAAGAGCCCAATGACAAATCGTAAGCACTTGAATTTAGGTATTGGCGCGCGGACACTCATGTATGCGTGCGACTTTCGTAGCTTTATTGTAGTGTGAGTAACGAAGCGACTGCAGTATAAAATATAATTTTGATGCTTTTCCGAATCAAAAGTATCTATTTTTGTTATTAATTTTTTTTCGTTTTAGATAAATACAATATTATTTGTAATTAGTATTAAGTGTTCTCGACGCGTTATATAGGTACATATAAACAATAAAATAATATAAGTAATACAATAAAATTCCTTAACACGAATATTGTATTTAATTACATATTAAGTATTATGTTTAATATAGGTACTATTTTAAAAGTAAATATTGAACAGAGGTAAGTATTTACCTATCTAGCACTACTAGTATTAGTACCGGTTACCCAGAAACCACTAGTTACGTAGTATTGATTATATATAATTATCCTTTATTAATCAGGGTTTAATAATAGGGTGCGGCACGGGGCTCTACTTTCCAAGCTTCCATCTTACGGGCTTCCCGAGAAGTTATGCACGTGGGTTGCCAGCTTCCTCTCTGGGCGTAGCATAAAAGTCGTAGTAGACGGTTTCCGCTCTGACTTGAAGCCTGTGAACGCTGGTGTCCCGCAGGGATGTGTGCTTTCTCCGACTCTTTTTCTTCTGCATATCAATGGCATGCTGCATATCAAAAGCGCCATTCATTGCTACGAGTATGCGGATGACAGTACTGGGGATGCACTTTATACCGGACGTGCTAATTTCTCCTCGGAAAACGTTATTGAGAGCCGGAACAAGCTTGTGTCTAATATTGAGAACATGTTAAGTCATGTTTCAAATTGGAGCCGACTTAACTTAGTCCAATTTAACGCCTCTAAGACACAAGTTTGCGCGTTAACCGCAAAAAGACGCCCCTTTGTCGTATCCCTCAGTTTTGAAGGATACGACTCACTCACTCCCCTTGATGCCAAGCCGACTATTGCAGTCCTTGGCGTCGATATCTCGAGCGACGTTCAGTTCCGCGGTCATCTGGAGGGTAAAGCTAAATTATCTTCGAAAAAGCTGGGTGTGCTCGGTAGAGCGGGGCAGTATTTCACCCCAACCCATCGCCTACAACTTTACTAGGCACAGATTAGGCCTCACATGGAATACTGTTCCCATCTCTGGGCTGGAGCGCCCCAGTATCAACTCCTTCCGTTTGACCGCATACAATGTAGAGCGGTTCGGGTTATCGGCGATCCGACTCTCTGATCGGCTCGATTCTCTGGCCCTGAGGAGGGACGTTGCGTCCCTAAGCATATTTTACCGGATCTATCATGGGGAATGTTCTGAGGAATTGTTCGGAGTACTGCCTACTGCTGAATTCCGTTACCGTACGTCATGCAATCGAGCTTTCATCCCCACCACCTTGATGAATGGCGGTCTACAACTGTGCGATTTTTACGACATTTTTTACCACGTACGACAATTTTGTGGAACCAACTTATAGCGGCGGTATTACCGGACCGTTACGACTTAGGGACCTTCAAGAAACGAGCCTACTCTTTCCTTAAAGGCCGGCAACGCACCCGTGATTCCCTGGACGTTGCGGGTGTCCATGTGCGGCGATGATCATTTTCCATCGGATGATGCGCTTGCTCATTTGCCCCCTCTGATATAAAAAAAAAATCAAAAGTAAAGTTCACATTCTTGACTAATTAAAAATGCCTTCGCACCGTTGTAATAAAGAGGAACGTGATGATATTATGCATTTTATTACTTAATAAAGTGCAATTCTCTCTGAAGAACTGGAGTCTCGCTTACTTTCTATATTTAGATTCTATATTTACTGGAATCGATATCGGAAATCGGTCCCTCTTTCGGTTACTCTTAAAAATGTAAATTTCTGTTTTAAAAGACGTTTCTTTGATATTTTTTTTTTTGTATTACAAAAGTTAACCAATCGCGTATCACAACTGTAAAAATAAAGTAAATAAAATGAAGAATCCGGTTACCAAACATTACTTTCATACGTTTTGTAGTCACTTAGAAAAATTGAGATCCCTGCCGTCAAAATTTCCAATCCGTCGCCTTAAGACATGACGGTCTATGCTTTCGATCAACGAATTAGGTTTGATCTTGCCCGAACAGTCAAAACCGTCGAGCATGTACATGCGTGTAAACGAAAACGCCTTATTCATGGTGCAATCTGACTAGCAATTTGTTGCTGCAATCTGTTGGATGCAAGGCAACTAATTGCATCGTAAATAGACAGGTTGCAGGTCGCATGCAACTTATCTTACAAATGCAATTTGTTGCGTTGCAACAGATGCACTTTTTACTAGAAATAATAAAATTTAAGTTGGGTCAAAAAAATTATGGTTTGTAATAAATCTCATTAGGTACTTCTGTTTTTAAATCATCAATTGATAAGAAATTAGGAGGTTTGTGATATACAGACAGATGCACAGATCAAAAGTAAGTATAAGTGTTCCTATCTAGGTACTTTGACTATATTTAATCTTAAAAATAGTAGCACTAGAAAATATATACCAAAAAATAATATTTTTGCTTTGAAGAATAATATAACTTACTCGTACAAAGGTATGCAAGTAACGCTGAGAAATTGTATCTGTAATTCAGGAATAAAACATTTATCTCTATCCATTATGATGTCGGGTAGGTCTCCACGGCTCTTTTCAACGTCGCCCTGCTTAAAGAACTCCGTAAGAACAGCCGCCTACAAAAAAAACGCCTAAAAATGTGTTGTTACGTAACAATTTCAGACAAATTAGAGATTAAATTAAAAAATATATATAGCTGTACTATATACATATGTGTAATCATCTGGTTTTATAGCACAGGGAATGCCCGTGTTTGAGATCAGATGATGAGTGTATTATTACGTGTTTACGAGTATTATTATCCTTTTACCCCGTTAGGGATACAGCGTGTGGATATGTACGTATGTAATATGTATTTATTATTCATATGTACATAGACTTTATAACTCTAGATAGCCTGTACCTACTTACTACCAAGTGAGGCGAATAAAATGAAATAAAATGGAGATTTCTAACCAAATGGCGGCCGATTGACTTGTCAATGGTGGCTCAATGATTGTAATCGCTAGTAGAACAGTGCATGGTAGAATAGAACTAGCGTAACGAATTTAAATTGGTAGTCAAACGTTATTAACTTTCTAACCAATCAAACGAAGAGTAAAGTGTGTGAAAACCACCGTAGGAAACGTAGCCTTTGACGTAACTTTTGGCGAACAATAACGTTAGCAAGAGTTTTGATAGTACATTTGCATTTTGTGCAGCGTTTGCCACTTGTCTTGCCGCTCTGATATTAAATATATGTCGTATGTGCAGATGAGTCAATTTAATTGATTTACCTCACCGTTGCTGCTCGGACACGGCGTCTGTAGTTATTTATAATGTGTAGGTCTAAGGCAGACTATTGAGATTGCATTGTATTAGACTGATACATTTCTTTTACTTGAAGCTTGTTGTTGAATTTTGTTTTGTGTATTCAATTGTGTTTGCCTGTATTTTTTGCTTACTTTTTATAGAGAAAACCCTACTTATGTCAAAGTTCTACCACTTCAAGGTTCTTCAAACCACTATAGCCCAAGAGCCCGCGACGGCCAGACCTTCGTTATTTTATAAAAGCTGAAAGTTTCTCTGCGCATGTCCCCAACACAGGTAGGACCGATCAGCGACTATGAAATTTGGATTATCGTGGCTTTGGCAGGTAACAGGTAACAAAGGTGTACAAAATTACTCCCCAAAATCGTGAAAGTATAAAACATATAAACAATTTATTAAAGTTTAATGGTGTCTGGCAGGGGGTTGCCACTACACTAAGTGTCTGGCAATGGATGACGTGATTTCTAATAATATCCCGAAGAAAATATAAAAAAATTAGGCTTTATACTTTCACGATTTTGGGGAGTAATTTTGTACACCTTTGTTGCCTGTTACCTACCAAAGCCACGATGATCCAAATTTCATAGTCGCTTATCGTTCCAACCTGTGTTGGGGACATGCGCAGAGAAACTTTCAGCTTTTATAAAATAATGAAGATCTGGCCGTCGCGGGCTCTTGCTCTACTACAGAACATTAAATGCGCGAGTTTTATTAGTAGGTTGATCTTGGTCGGTTTTTGAAGTACTTAGACACGTGATGCGAAGTCTGTCTTTTCTATGTCTATGGCAAAGCATTTGTTTGTTACTAACAGCAGTCTTTTTGATACTGCCCCAGTCTTTGAGCTGGTCGCTGAGGTCTGCGGCGTTCATCAATAAAGACTGTAGCGCAGTTGAATGCAAGCGATTTTCTTTGCAATAATCCATCGATATCACCTTAAATTCGTTCAAATTCCTGTTTAAGATTTAAATTTAAATAATTAATTCTACTATGAAATGAAACCAGGTAAGTACTTAGTTTTACAAGGAAGAATGCAAAGTGCAAATATAAAGTCAGTCGCGGAGGAGTCCCACACGTCTCCGTTAGCCCTGAGACGAATCAGGGCTACAAAAAGCATTTCTGAACAAAAATTAAAAAGGTATAGTCTTCGTAGTTTTGTGTAGGTATAAAAAATATTATCACGTTAAGTGTACATACAAAATGAATTTACAAAATAATTACGAAAAACAAGTTTATACGTACCTACCTACAATAATTAGGTAGGTACCTACTTATCTACTCACATAAAGTGGTAGAGAAATAAAATTGTCTGAATTTACCCTGATATTTCCTATTATGGTTTCTTATAAGAAATATTATAATTTTGATCCTATCAGAGTTTTCTATGTAGGTTATTTATTAGATACCATTTAAAAAAAGTTTTATCCTGAAACTAACCTAACCTAATTTGATGATACTTTCATGCGTAATTCAAATGAAGGTATTCTAATCAATAAAATACTGAATTTATGGTCGTTTGTCTTCAAAAAAAGAATAAAGGAATCCATTTCTAAAGAAACTATGATCAAAAACGCGGGCGTAAAACTACAATGATTTAACCTTCCTATTAAGCATAATAGCTTTGCTTTTTTCCGCTCTAATCTCAAGATTTAATAGAAAACATGTATGATTCTTAAACAGAAAGCATAAACAATAAAGACCCAGAATGATAATTGTTTAAAGAGAAATATTTTATATGAGTACCTATGTTATATGGTTCGCTAACAGATTCATCTAAATTTTTTTTTCTCTGAATCCTTCCCTTGATTTTTTCATAACCTTCATTTTACGTACATACGAATTTTTACAGATTTGCTTTATATGAAAGTAAAATTCAGTAATGGTTAAATGACAGAAAAATACAGACTAACTTGAAATAATTCGCCAAATCCGTAGCCAATATGAAATCTCGCAGTAACATAAGGGCTCGGTCATAATCCCTTCTCGGTAGAGACTCTAATATATCGCATCCTTCGGTGTTTAATATACAGATAGCTTGGGCGAGGTGATGACGTTCCATTACGCTACCTTCACTTGAATATAAGGCAGCTAAAGTTGTTTCTGAGATATTGAAAATGATTTGTACATCAATATCATATGATGTAGGTATCCCTGATGGAATAGTCAGAGAGGAGGGTGTACATATTAGGTACCTAGTATAACAAATGATAAAACTAAAGAGATTTCTGTGGACCTATAAATAAACCTTCAATTCTCATTATATTTTTCTTTAAACGTCAAATAAGGCTTTAAATATTACCTGAAAATTTCGAAATAAAAGTGGGCTAAAAGATTTTTTTTTAAATTTAATATTTCTCCAAAAATATTCGTTTTATGAGAAAACTATCTTTTGCCTGCGACTTCGTCCGCGTGGATTTCGATGAAAACGTCACTATAGTCAATTTTATTGTGGCGTTTTATAAAAGGGGTTAAAATATATAATTGCCGCATTAACGCGTTGGTCACTTTGAATTGAAATTAAGTCTGCATAGTGTCAGATTTTTCACAAGAAAACTATAACATTTTAAATTTAAAAAATCATGACGCTTGGTTGTTCGACTTTCAATTGTTTTTATATTCAGCTTTTAACGTGAAACTAATTTTCGAATACGAGTTCCGACGTGGGACTAACGCAGCAGATATCTCTACTGTTTGGAGAGAATAGAGCTAACGAATGCACCGTGCGTTTTTAGTTTCACCGCTTTTGTAGTGGAAACCTCGATTTCTACACAAACACGGTTTCAAGTTCCGATTTCGTGAGTTTCTAAGTAACACCCGAACACAGAAACGAACATGCAAAAGTTTATATAAATATTTATTTTAGCTCAGAAAAATCCAAAACGACGGTATCGGACTTTCTTCCCTTTCTTGGCTTTAAATATTTTCAATGTAAATGGTACGTAAGTTTGTAAGAATAAATAAAAGCGTGATAAGAAAATCGCATATAGTATGTAAAGTTTTGCTTCACTCCCTATTCCTTAGCAACATCCACAGTGATCTTTATATTTATTTTTAGATATTTTACAACTAAAAATATTCTGTTAAGTCAAACCTACTTAAAAATATCCTATTAAGGTTTTTAAATTTCCCATTTGAATGGCTCTACCAGCCCTTTAATAAAGACAGCGTATTGATAGATACCCTATTAAGTACTTGGGACCTTAGCCTATCAAACAGTGTAATTTTCAAAGAAATCCCCCCGATGGTTTTTCATGCAGCCTCGAACAAACAAATACACAAACAGACAAAGAGACAAAAATTCTAAAAATGTTTGTTTTGGATTTAGACACATCTAGAAAGCCTAACTCAGTCATTTTGTCAAAAATATCTTCAATGTACAGACACAGCTCAGTTACAGTTTTATAATAGTATAGTTGTCCCAAGTGGACTTCTTATCTAAAAAGTGTTTGTGACGAAAGAGTCTGTTTGTGACCAAAGCAACCGAGACCGTAACGTGACGGTCATTTGTTGTATGACGGTTATTCTTTACGTTAGTAACTAATTAATCTGTGGTTATTCATTGAATGTGATTGTTACTTTACATTTCTACGTACCGCCTATTACTACTGGGATAAAAATGTCTTTTACATACGTCCGTGTATTTGAAAGCTGTTAGTAGTGCCACGATGATCCAAATCGTGTGTGAGACTGGCCACAATGTACATCAAGGCTTGAAGATCACTATTGCAGCGAAAAAATATTGATTATTATATAAGTAAGTAAATTAAACGAGATAAGAGGGTGAAGCAGAAGTGAATAAATAAAGTTGAGAATTACAAAGCAAAAATATGCCTTTAAGATTTGGAGGACGAATAGGCTAAGGTTTAGATGAACTACGTAAAATAACCTCGAAGACACTTTTTGCGAGTCGAGAGTGAAGCGCCAGAACAGAAGCGGCTCTATAAAAACACTCTTTTTGGGTAGGTTAAACGCGCGAGCTGACCGAGCGTGCCGCGGCAGCGGCCGGCGAAGCGACAGAACAGAATCGTCTCATTAAATTTGACTGGTCAATCGCAAGAAATCGCAAAAATCTAATTCTGTCACCGACACCTCAAAAATACACCTCATTATTTATAAAACTATGTAAGCAGTAGGTAATCTAAAGTACTACCGACGAATAATTCGTTTTATTAAAATGTTAATGTCTAACTACCCTGTAGGGGACACAGCGTGAAGATATGTATGTATGTAACGTTTTATTAAAAAGTAAGATTCATGGTAAACAAAAACTTTTCCAAAGTTAGCTGAGTACTTTTGGCCAACGACACCATTGTCCAAAAGCATACTTATATCAAGCCTTTACAAAGTACCGTTTCACGACAAAATAAACTTACCTGAAATAGCCTTGAGAAACAAGCTTGTAATTGGAAATGGCCGCGTAAGCCCACTGCGCAACGTTGAAGGCGTGGAGCCAGCTGTGATAGGGTACGTCACGGTAGCCCTTTTTCACATACAAGAGAAACCGGGCTAGCTTCTGCATCTTTATATTGAACCTTGCGTGCAAATACATAATATTATTATAACATTACATCCACGACTAGCTGCTCTAGTGAACAATACTCTAAATCAGCGAATTAACTGCTTACTCGTCATAATTCGATATTTTGTCTTGTCACCATTTATCATTCTAACAATGATGGTTACATGTTTTGCACGGTTTTCGTGCAATTTGTGTATGTACAGTAACTTTTACACCCAAAATGTCAGATCCTAAACACGAGCTACGCCTCTACGGATATGGGACAGTAGGCCTAAGCGATACCGAGAAACCAGCGTATCTATTAAAAGGTACCTATAACTATATATATAATTATATATAACTATAACGCGCAATGTAATATTAGAAAATTTTTGTTTTTTAACGAATGATGTTTAACATCATTTCTTCTACCGTCTTATTTCTATTTTATTTGAGGGCGGCGCGATCGATATTCTACAAGTGTTTGTCTGGCAAACAAACCATTTGTCTCCAAGTAAATTGCTTGATTCATATGCTTAATAAGGAGCTTAATAGGTTTGTTAGCGTTATTATTTGAAGATCATATATATAATCCATCTGCGTTGTCTGTTGTATTGCCTATAATCAAGTTTTGATTTGTTTATAATCTTTTCGCAGGATCATTAGGAAATTAAATTAATGAATTAATTACGATTCAATTAAAAGTCCGCCTATGAAGTCCAATGCAACCAAATTCATTCATTTCGCCTGCGGCGAATAACGATAACAATAACGTTGATTTTCGCAACTGCGGCTTCATACTTTAGCGCAGAGAAATCTCTAAATTCATTTTTGCTCATAATTGTAATTTGCAAGAAAACTACGTTACCAATGAAAACACCAGTTTTAAAGATTTGAGATATTATAAATTATCTATACATTATAGTATATAAAAATGAAGAAAGGAATGCTTAGATGGTTCGGGCACTTGGAAAGAATGAGTGATGAAAGACTGACGAAGAAAATCTACAGAGCGAAAGTGAGTGGTAAAAAAAGCCAAGGAAGACCAAGGCTGACTTATGAAGATCAAATAGCCAGAGTGTTAGCAGACGGAAATGTCAAAAGCACTCGCATAGCTAAGCGATGTGATAATGTGTGAGGAGAATGATGAGATTTGAGGAAGCGAAAGAGGTGTGTAACGATCGCGACTCTTGGCGCTCCGTCCTCTCTGACTACCCCGTTAGGGATACAGCGTGAAGATATGTATGTATGTATTATGACATCTTTCTTAAATTATAATCTTTTTTTTAAAGTTCTGTAGAATTTCGAACATGCAAGTAAATAAACCTTTGCGCAAAACAGGATTTTTTCTGGAATTTTTTTCATTGATATTCACGTTTAAGGATTTCAAGATAAAGAGTTGAAGTTGTATGTATCCGAATATCTCTCAGTTTTCTTGGACATCGAGATCCAGGTCACAAAACACACCAAAGTCTGCAAAGGCTCTGAACTTACTTCTTGTCAAATTGAAAATCCGTGAACATTTTTAACACGTAGCACGGCAGTTCACGTAGCGGCAGAGCTCTCGGATTAAAATGTAAACTCAAGATGTGTGGATGAGTGTGAAAACCGGTGCAGTCTAGTAAGCGACTCACTTCGGTGTCTGCAACCTGTTTTAGAAAGAGTGAAATGAAGTTATATCTACCGTTTGCTCCACACCGCAGTTGATGCAAAGGACAGACACAATTCCGTTCCAATCTGTACGGGACGGACACGTTTGCAAATTATGAACTAGAGATTGAAATCAGTTGGATCCTGGGGGGTTATTCACAAACGGTGAAAACTTTTCGTGGCGGAAAGGTCGATCGTCGGAAAGCATAAATTCAATCCGACAGTTTGGATTTGTGAATACAACTATATATAATATAAATATAATACGATTTCGAATTTGTGAATCGCGTATAGACAAAATCATCGAAAAGTTTCCTGTCGGATACGGAAAGTTGAGTTTCCGACGTTTGTGAATAACCCCCTGTTGTCACATATCCAAATCTATCTAACTAACAAACTACAGGCAAAACGTTATTTTAATACAATGTAATATGAAATATACCACATCTAGGAACAGTTATCTAGTCTATTGTAGCTTTTGAAAGAATGATTGTTTAAAAACTTGCCAGTTTCGAAAATGTTAATAGCTATGCATGTAATGTAGGAATCGGTTTGTATTATTTTATAGAGGGTTCGAAAATTTTCAATTTTAGTTATTTGAAAACAGCCAAATACTGTGTTGTTTAGCTCCGTATCACAAAAGCACCTGTATAATACTCACTTTCATGTGATACATAACAAGTTCATTAGCGAGAGCGTTTCTTATATGAGCCTCTTGAATTTTCTGATAGACGACAGAGTGAACGATGCAGACGCCGCAGTAAATACTAAATGCTAACGCCATTTCTTCATCCATCGCATCGAAGTAAGGATCCCCTATTTTGTTTATAAGCTGACCGACACCAATGATACCGGTTTGTTCGCGAATTGGGAAACAAAGTAGAGTTCTAAAAAGAAGACAATTTTTTAATATAAATATCTATATGTATATTACTTTATAATATTATAAAGAGGCAAACTTGGTTTGTTTGTACGTAATTTGTATATAAAACTGCTCAACCGATTTCAAAAATTCTTTCGCCTGTAGAAAGCTACATTATCAGCAAGTAACATGGGGTGTATTTTATTTTTAAAATAATTTCTAGCTGTGCGAAGCCGGGGTGGATCGCTTTTATAACTTATAAACTAATGCCTTTACAGATAGTGACACGCATATAAATAAACAGACCAGTGAAACCGAAGATGCTGCTTTGAGTAATTTTATAATGAAAACATGTCGAAATCTTGTCTATTACCTATCAGTTATCGGAATCTACGGTGTGATTACTTTCAAAAATATGGATATGACCCAAAACTTCCGGTTTTTATTATGATTTTTTAACCGACTTCAAAAAAAGAAGGAGGTTCTCAATTCGTCTGTATGTTGCTTTTTTTTTGTTTTTTTTTTTGTATATTTGTTACCTCATAACTCCGTCATTTATGAACCGATTTCGAAAATTCTTTTTTCGTTTGGTAGGTAATACTTTAGAGGTGGTCCCATTTAAATTTCACCGATATTAGAGCTTGGACTTCGAAAATACACTAGATAACACGACCTGGTTATAACCTTTATTTATATTGACGATTCTCTTATATATCGTTGCGCTCCGGAATTAGAATGAAGTTAATTGCAGACCTGCCCTAGATATTTATTTAGGTCAAGACCACTCAAAAGGGAGAAATAAAAAATTTTTATTAAAAAAAATTAAACCGCCTTCAAAAAAAACACTCAAAAGTATAAAATAACTATCCTTTACTAATCAATACTCAAGTACAATTAAAATAACTTTATAAATACGATACACATACCTATATAATTAAATTTGACTGTTATTGAAGTCGGTGCCAAAACAATGTGCAACAACATAAAGTCTATTAGTTTGGTGGGCTTGGCACCGACTGTGCCAAGCCCACCAAACTAATAGACGCCAGGTGCCTGGTGCCTTCATAAGTTTCGTCTAGAGCTTATTGCTTCGTGGGAGTAAGGACGGAACATTAAGCATAAAAGTACTCGTAAAACTCTTATCTTACTCCTCACATGTTTACGTTATGCGAATGCTCTTGACCCGTATGCGTTAGCTATCAGGAAACTCTTTAAGTTTCGTTCGTGAACATACGAGTTTTTCTTCTTCAATTTATCGAATTTCACTAAAAAACTGCCCTTGCATACCGTCTGTTGTCATGGTATATTTCATTTTTTTTATCGATATGAGCGACAGTAATTTTTAAACAATTTTTCAAAAAAGTGTAGTAAGAACATACCTACCTACGTTTTTTTAAATTCGTTTTGTAAAGCACTCATTTCATGATAACCTCAAAACCATGAGGTAAGTAACTTTAAGTTTAGCTAAACTTTGTATTGAAGCCCTCGAAACTAAACATAAAACTCAGAATTCGAATTTTGAAATTCGCGTCTAATGTTTGGACCACTACTTAAATACTACCTACTCATTACAATTACTTAACTGTTCACATGTCTTTGAGAGAAACCCGAACAGACAGACAAACGAACTGACACCGAGGTCATTCCATGAGATCATAAGTTACCATAGGTTTTCAAACTTTTTTAAGTAGAGATAGGAAAAAACGAGAAAGACATCCTAATGAACTACTTTAGTCTTACATGGCATTGCCAATATTTGCAATGAAATATAGCTACTCTATAAATAATGTCCAATGACGACATACTTGCTTTCAATTCCTGGAAAACCATCAATATCGGGATTGAACGCTGGATGATCTTTTGCAACTTTGGCATTAATCAAAACTCCAGTTTTAATCGCTTGACCAGCGATACCGATGTTCAGCGGGAAGCGACGTTCAATTATTTCTTTTTTGTCCTAAATATGTAATATTTAAACATAACTTATCTGTACATCCATTAACTGGCTTTTTAATGATGTAGGTTTATTGAAATATATACAATAGGTTTTATCTATATACCTAGGCGAAAATGTGTAAGGAGAATGATGAGATTTGAGGAAGCAAAAGAGGCATGTAAAGACCGCGACGCTTGGAACTCCGTCCTCTCTGACTACCCCGTTGGGCATACAGCTTGAAGATATGTATGCATGTATGTATCTATATATACAAAAGTTTAGCTTCCGTATGTTTGTGTCCACAAAACTCACAAAACTAGAAGATAGATTGACTTGAAATTTGTTCACAACATAGCTTCTGAACAGGAGTGTTTATATAAAAAGTTTAGCTTCCATATGTTTGTGTCTACAAAACTCAAAAACCGACTGAGCCACAGCTAAGCGTGGCCGAGTTCAGCTAGTGTGTTATATAAACGAATACTCCAAGCAATATAATTGTACATCAATTGTTTATATGTTGAATTTATATAATTTTTAAGTATCCTCCACCCAAAATTCCAAACCCACCAATCTATACGGGCGGTTAGACTACCTCCATTCGACTATATTATACATACACGACCACTTGATGGCTATTTTGACAACCTACTTCAAAGACTAAAGTCTTTAAAGACATGTAAAAGTGAATACAACAGCCTAATTAATATGTAGGCAAAATGCTTTAATGCTTCCCTGTCCCACTTGGAAAGCAGTGGGGAGGGTGTGTGGAACTCCTCTACACTGACTATATCCACTAAAAGCATCAGAAATACATACAGAGTACATCAGAAATAGTAATCATTTAATTTTCTTCTAAACGTCATTACCCTATTTCCCAACATATTTTTTGTAAGTAAAAATTTAAATACGGGCTAGAAAAACTATTAAAAATTTCCTTGTTTCTACAATACTTTACCATTATCATAGAGCACTCAACCTAATGAGATGAAATGTCGGACCATTTTATTCACCACTGCTCAGTTTATTTACACTTACAAACAAGTATCAACTCTCGCTCGCATTAAGCAGTACATAACCAAAACTGGACATATATTTAAATATTTATGTAATGACTTATTGCTCTATTTGGTGTTATGGCAAAAACAGCAAAAAATGAAACTATAAAACAGAACGCCAGTAACTGCAACAGTACTTACTATAGACGTAATTTGTTTTCATACAAAATAAATGACATTGCTGCTCTATAGGTTGAGTGCTCCATGGCCGAAGCACACTTCTCGGGGGAGCCAGTTACAACCAGGTCCGCCGCAAGCGGACGTGCAACGCGTGCATCGTACGTGCACGCGGGCGGTACGTCTAGGGGGCGGCAAATTGAGCTATCGAAATATATTAATTGAAATACTTATATTTAATTGATTGAAAAAAATAATTCAAAGTTATAAAACCCAGCTAAAACATTTTTTCTTTTTTTATACTCGTATAAGACAACACTAAATAGCCTTTCTGCCCCCTTATTCATAACGGCTCGAATTCGATTTGATGCTCGAATTCGATTTGATACTTGAATTCGGAGAAGTAATTGGAGAAGTAAACGGATTGGACGTTATCGAATCCGACCGGGAGCGTTCTACCGATTCGCCAATTCCGAGCTCAGTGCAAAGTTGTACATAGGGCGGCATAATCGGTATTGCACGCGAGCGTACAAGCAGCTAGCGGCGAGCCTGTTAACAAGCCCTACCTGCACCCTCGTAGTGCCGCAACAGCACAGACCACAAGCGCTGTCTTCTACCTCGGGATCGCGTCGAGTTGAAGGACAACCGAAGCCCCCACTCCAAACGGCCGCGACCCCGACAGCCCCTTTAGTATATTTTTACGACAGGCGGGGAACACTGTAGCTTTATTCTCGGGCCCAAGCTACAGGACTGAATATGTAGGAAACCCATTTTAACCCCACTCTTATCATGAAATGATTCAAAACTATCACGCGGATGACTAATTAATGTGACTAAAATTGAAGTTAACATAACAAACCTTTCCATGACTGTAGGACTCCACTAACTGCATCTCATCAACATCCACCATCATAACAGAACAGTGTTCAGCTTTTGTAAGCAACTTCGCTTGCTCCATTGCTATTTGTAATAGTGTTTCCAGGGATGCCACCTGCATTTCAACAAAATAAATGTAATATTACACCACATAGCTGTACTTTAGACATTGTATATCATGTCATATTTAGGCATATTTTGGTTCTACTTTCGAGAACCGATAAAGCCTCTTTTTCTGCCTGACAATTACAAATCACTTATAATGCTTACAGTCTTGCTCTAGCACTTGTAAAAGTTACGGGAGAGGGCAAGCAAACGGGTTGTTTAATTTTTTTTTGCAAATGGACATTCACTAATGGACTAAAGCAGTTCTTTTTGTGGCTGTAAGTGTAGGTTTCCATTGAGGAGTCTGGTCCACCGAATGTTGTGGTCCACCGCAAAATATCCCGGTGTTCACTGAAGTAATACTGTCGCTGATGCTAGATTTTTTGTTGTTTAATTCAAACACTAATTGATTTTTCGTTCATATTTCCCACCCAAAAAAAAGTGTTACCAACGCTGTCAATAGTTACTTAGTGACAAACCGGAAAAACATCTTGTGACTTTTTCTTAGATAAAAGCTATATTTAGAATAATTTACGTTAGAACACGTACTTGAGTAAAGAGTCGTCTGGCCACTCGCAAAAGCTGCTGACATTTTTGCTTCAACGAGCATTCGTATTCCAATGAAATGGACTTTTTTATCGTCGGCCAACAAAACCTAAAAACATGTTTAATAGTAAAGTAGTGAACATTAAATACTTAGTTGTCTATGGACCACAAATTACTTATCAATAAATAATTTCTTTTATGTGATATTCAAGATTTTCAGATGTATTCCTTTGAGTTATGAAACCTCGCTTTTTGCTAAATTTCGTGATTCTAGTTCCACGGGAAGTAAAACCTACCTATAGGTTTCAATGAGTGACTTTGCGATACCAAAAGGTACGGCCATTTACCGTATCTTTTGATTGCGTTGTCATAAAAGCTTGAACTGTTTTTATCTTCTAGGGATCGTAAGTTCATTTACTTCATTCACTGGCTTCATTTACTGGCTTTTTAATGATTGATTTGATATTAATTTTAAATCGATATCTCTAGTCGTCCTGAGAAAAAGGGTTTTGATAGACGAACAGTCAGACAACAAAGCGAACCTTCAATGGTACCATTTGTTTTCTTTTTAAAGTATGGACTCTTGAAAACTACATATTTTACAATTATTTGTTTATATATATTTATTAAAGATGTGAAAATCACTTACAGAAAACATTCATGAATGAGCGCAGTTACTTGTTCTTCAAGAATCTTTGGGACAGCAACACAAATAATAACTGAGAACGGCTTGTCCGAAATCGGCATTAAAAGAAGTCGCTTCTTAGCATTATCTTTTGAAAGATACTTGGAATAAATTATTGCGATTAGAAAATTACAATAAATTCAAGAAATAACAGAATTATTTAATCTGTCTAACCTCACGGACCCAAACTTACTTTATACTTATATTTTGGGAATTTTATAATATTATTTTTATGTCGTAAGGTATGAACATACTTATATACATATGGTACATATCATCACCCACAGCGTGACCGTCACGCTGTATCCCTAATTCAAAGACATTTTTTTTTAATTTGAAATCTAACTTTTCATGGACTCCCAGTCTATGTATATATTTATAAGCACTTTTGTAAGATAAATATTGAATATAAAATTTTTACAAAACTAAATATTAAGTATTACATTGAGCAAAGGTGGAAAACTTACCGGAGTAATTATAGCTTGAAAACAGGGTGCGAAATTCATAAATAAATCACTATGATCTACATTAGTTTTCAACACCTCTGTAAGCTTCGGTGTCATCTGAAGAAAAAGAATGTATGGTCTGGATCATAGCGCAGATTTCCTTACTTACACAAATAATATTGTCATTATCCTCTCGTAAAAATAAATGTTGACTTCAGTATGTTATTACTTTTATTACACTTAATTTTAATAAAATTATTATATATATACCATGACCTCTATTCAACACCTAAAACTAGTTCGTATCCATGTTATTTATTACCTGCTGCATGTACAAGTATTCCTATAATGTTAAAAAATAAATAAACCGTTTGTTCGCTTTTTTTTAAATGGTTATTTTTCTGTATTTCATAGACTCATGAGCTACTTGGTGTAAAACTATCTCAGTTAGTAAGTAATGTATTTTTTTTTAGAACATAATGTAAATATATATTTAATTTACATAACATAACATAACATAACTTCACGCTGTATCCCCAACGGGGTAGTTAGAGAGGACGGAGCGCCAGGAGTCGCGGTCCTTACACACCTCTTTCGCTTCCTCAAATCTCATCATTCCCCTCACACATTTTCGCCTAGGTATGCGAGTGCTTTTGACATTTCCGTCTGCTAACACTCTACACGTCTCGTTTAATTTACATAATATAAATATATTATATTATGTACTTATTAAATATGTATCTATTACTTATTTATATTTATATGTATTAACGTACATACTTATTATAATTTTATAACTATCTTCCGCCCGGAGGATTGAATTTCAAACCTGCTGATAGACTGATTCACGAGATGTCAAGTGACTGAGTAGACCACTCGGTTTACCAGTACCACAGACCAGTAAACCCTAGAAGATTTCAAGGACACCTGAGAGTTCCCGTAGTTTAGTAATGTGTTACTTAAATGACGACCACGCCCACATCTCTCCGGCTACCCGTTCTTAAATACTTAACGGCCAGTCTCGATGTGCCCTATCAATCACTGTACGCCGTCCTATACCCCCCAAAATGTTATCAGTTATCACTTTTAATTTCATTATAAAATTACTCAAGACCTCATATATCGGCTTACTAGTATGTGACCAGAACTTATTAACGTCATTCGGCTCTGGGTGGCTAACCTTTTTTGGCAACGTTTGAGAAATCTGAACACAGGTATAGGGACAGACTATGTTGTATGAGGTTTTATCGTAAAACTCCTTTAGTAGTAGTGTTCTGTGCATTATTGAGGAGCTCCATCATCTGGAACTTGATCTACAAATACACTGGAGCTCCTCACGCGCTGTGCCGATGGGCTTCTTATGGTAACATAGAGACAAGGTCTTCCGCACCCTCGTAGTGCCACGACAGTGCGACCACATGCGCTGTCATTTTCCTCGAGGTCGCATGGATGGACTACCAGAGTTTCCATTTTGATCAGCCTCGACCGCGAAGGCCCTTAAAGAAAGGCCGTAATGTTGCTTCTTACGACAAGCGAAGAACACTGCGACCCCGAAGGCCCTTAGAGAAAGGCCCTAAAGTTGTTTCTTAACAACAAGCGAAGAACACCGTAGTCTTATTCTCATCCCGGGCTATATCTAAACTGAATTCTGGAATTTCATGACGATACTTCGTTACAAATCAAAACACTTGCTTAGCACACATCTCGATCAATAAGTTTGTAAGTTTAGAGGAGAAGATAGCAAAAAAATTATTACGAAAAGACTATGAAAATAATAAGTAAATTCATCAGTTTCGTACTTATTACGTTGACCTAATTATAATATCTAATGGTCTTAACCCTAATAATGCCTGTATAATGTCTAAAGCATAGCTGAAATTATCAATTAGTGACTATGTCTATTCATAATTATGTGCGTAATAAATTATATAACAAAGAAATTGAAAATAAGTTACGTTCAGTTTTAATTTTCTGGGAAAAATTGTTGTGCCTACAGCTTCTAAAAATGCTTCCATTCGCTCCCCATGGACCATAATTTGAAATACCAATTCCGCTTCGCATTCTTCCCGTAACTGAAAAAGAAAATACTTATTATTTCTTGTACTAGATGCCTAGACGAGTCATGCATTTGGCGTCTTTTTACATTTCATATTATAATTTAAAAAACTCATTTTGAGTTTGGTACTATATTTCTTTTTATGTAGAAGGCGAAGAGAGGAAAAAATAATACAGGGAGCCTAATAAGAGTAACCATTTCTCTCCTGTCGCTCTCTTTTGTTTTACATTAGTAAGGAATACGCAAGTGACAAAATGGTCCTCACAGTCCTCACAATGTCCTCACAGAGCAGCACAATCCTCGCGGTCGCGAAAGCCGCGAGGCCCGCACCCTTATTACCTAATTTGCAATCAGCAGCGCCAGCCAAATATCGCGCGATATCTTCTGTCATAACGAGAACTTGTACCTATAGTACAATTTGTACAGTAGCGCTAAATCTACCACGAAAAGTGCATTTTACGGTCATGGCGCAATAAACAAGTAATAGTAATAAATGATAACAATTTTCAATTAGGTACAATTAGTCACCGGTCGCGCAGTGATCGCGTGACAGCCGCTGTCTGCAAATTTTTAGATAATAATTCCGCCGGTCTAGCTATTTTTTTGCGACTAGTCCACATCTAAACATCGCAGGGCCTGCCTCGTTGGCAGCTAGCTGGTCGGTTCCGCTGATGTGTGATGCATTTTTAGCTTTTCAGCAGCTTTATTATAATTAGCAGAAGCGCTGCGTCTTCTGTTTTTATTTTTGTAATCTCTACTCCGACAGTCCCAATACCGAACGATCTCGATATAAATCAATTAACAACAAAACTTGCACTCCATTTCTCCATCAAAACACGAAAATTGTATGGTTAACCGATTGCCAGCGAAATCGTTAGCCACACGGCTCGTCCTCTTTATACTGACCACGCCCCATTCTTTGAAGTAGACCGACAATCGTCGGGTCAGCCGAGGCTGCCAGCCTCAGGCTGGACGCGCGGTTCAGACTCCCGCACGGCTTGGCATCTAGTATATTAGTAGTCTGTGATACTCGTACTCACTCCTACGAGATGTTTAGTTTTTTTTAGAACAATAGAGACGGGTATTTAAATGCTGGCGCGCGCGACGCCTTCTAGGCCACCGTCCGGTCAATACTCTAAAGACGGCGCTGCTTATAGTGAAACTAAATTTCGGCTCTTAGTTCACAATCAGCGGTTGAAACAGATACTATAAACTTCCCAATGGTTAATTCCTTCACCTACATCCTACACACTTCGTATAGATGCGTGCATATTACATATAGTAAGTACCTAGTATCTAATAGGTTTTACAATTAAAAAGTTCTTTATAAGTACTTATATACTTCATTAAAATTTCAGACCAATTAAAATCTGGACTATAATTAAATCCAAAAAAATGTCATGTTATGCTCTCTGAAAAGTGAAGTAAATTCACACGAAAAAGTTTTTCACGAGTGAAGTTACAGTTTTGGTCGTATCATTTCAGCTATTTTAATAACAAAAAAGTACACACATATCTGATTAGTTGGCGGAAGAAGCAGCCAGCCCGGTGGTCTCCCGAAGCCTCAACCAGTCTCTTACAAATATTAGAATCCAGTCGATGGGCTTCGGGGCCCCAGGGACCCAAAGTTTCGACTGCAAAGGGCGTAAATATGAAACTCTCAGAAAGAGTCGCGTACTAACGCCGCTTCAAGTTCTTGGCAATGCTGGCAGCGGCACCTGCTGACTTGGAAGTCGCCGATACATGGTAAACAGCAAGTGTATCGACACAAGCAGCGTTCCACACCAGCGATCTTCCAAGTTTCCAAAGAATGAGCGTCAAACCATCCGGTCTACTGCCGTCGCTGCGCGCTCTGAGACTGCAGGAACGCCAGCAGCGACAAGAGCCCGCCGAATGACGTCATTCAAGGCAGCATGTCGTGACACGCCCGCACGACGTAAACAGGATAAACCGTGGTGCCTAGTACATCGACGAGATCACCACAGCGGCAACGGTGAGGAAGGTTAGTTCTGGCCCCCAGACGAAGCCGACGAAGGGATACTATGAGAGAGTGTGGTATTGTCAAAGTCAAAGTCAAATCAATTTATTCAAGTAAACCCAATCACAAGGTATTTTTGAACGTCAAATCTACTTTAGTTCGGTTCAAAGAGAAGAGAAAAGAAAACCTGAAACTATACAGAAAATTTACAAATATAAATCGAGTCGCGTTACTCCGAAAAATGTAAATCTCTGTTTTAAAAGAGGTTTCTTTGATATTTTTTTTTTGTGTTAACAATAGTTAACCAACCGTGTATCGCAACTGTCAAAATGAAGTCAATGAAATGAAGAATTAGAATACCAAATATCACTGTCATACGTTTTGTAGTCACTTAGAAAAATTGAGATCACCGGCTCATATGGATCATAATTTCCAATGCGTCGCCTTAACGCCCTGTCATTGAATACTATTCTTACTTAACAACATTATAAGTAGGTAACGTTTTTGCTTGATTTTTATATCATTTTGTCATTAAATTCTCATTATTGAGATTAACTTTACCAAAGTTCGGTCTGTGAGATTGTGAGAGTAAAATTATTCCTGTGATATGTTTGTGAAGCCTAACATTGTGATAATGTACAATTCATTGTATTATAAACTTTAATGCAATTGTTATAAGATATATTATTAAATGTAATCAATGTCTCATCATTAAAACATAACTATCTTTTTAAATAAATGTTATAACATGTATTCTTTTTATCTATTCCATGAAACCTGCAATTCAAAAATTAAATTGAAATTGCAAAGAATTTTTAAAATCAATATAAATAGCTTATACTTATATCAAGTATTATAAACAACATAATAGACAAACTATTTATTTATTTCGAAAAATTTTAAATGTAACATATTCTATAGTAACAAAAATTAAAATTCTATTAAAATCCAAATAGAACTGACCTAACTAAAATTTTTGGATTTTAAGTTGTAATAATGAATACACTTAAAAAAGTAAACAAAATAGCTTTAGGAACAAAACGTTCCTAATAGGATAGTATATAGTAGGTTCATATTAAAACTAATCTATTTTAGAAGTATTTTAGATTCATTATCATAATCAAATTTTTAATTTAGGTCATTCAACTAAAAACTACATTCTTTATAAAATAAATAATCAAAATATAATTAAACAATCATTGAATCTTCAAATGAACAGATTCAGTAATATACTTCATAGGTAAAATCTTTAATTCTCTTGAGCAGCCGCGGCGGCCGCTTCTGCTTCAGCTTCCGCTTCTAATCTCAGCCTCTCCTTTTCTTTCAAGTTAAGTTCGATAAGGTTGTCTAGCTCTGGGCTCAATAAGACAGACAAGCCAGCTGTGGTAGGCACCTTAAGAGATAATAAATAGTATAGTTACTCTAATGTGTCTAAAACCTCTAAACAAATACACCAATTGTTTGACGCCAAACTAGACTTGTGCTATGGGTACCATGCAACTAGAAAATACAATTAGAAGAGTTCGTTTTCTAAATAAACTTAACCAAAAACAAAAGGCATGTAGACAATTATCAAGTATTCCAAATAAATCAAAATATTACAAATATTTGTTTTACAGCACAATGAAACCGTTTCAGTTTAAACGAAAATTATGTAGCTGGCCGATTATGTAAGCAAAAGTCTGCAAAAGTTGTTCTTTTAAATACCTCCGCAAAAATAGACTTCGCAGCATCCCATCTTTCTATATGGTTCTCTACGATTTTCACACATGGCGCTGCCTTCGGAATTATTCTCCCAAGTATCCTGAAACATAATTATAAATATCACAGAAAATTCCTTTGTTTGCCTTTAAATTAATTATACTACAGATTAGGAACGCTAAGAACGTGTACGCATTCACACACGGCTCTGTAGTCATTCATTAGATAAACTTTATTTTGTGGTAACAAGATCTGTTTCACCTTGACTATGCTCATTTCAGAGATATGGGAGGGGTAATCAACGCTAGCTACGTAATACTTTATTAGATACAATGTTCGAAACAATCGCTATGTTCAACTCAATCACAGTATAAACATAACAGTAGGATGTCTTCATATAAAGCTAGCGTACGCGGTTTGTATGTGTGCGCGCTAATACGCACGCACCGTGTCATGCACACAACGGCTATATTTTGGATGACTATGGGTAATTATTGTAGCGCCAATCGTGGTCGCATGCGACGCAAATTTTTTCCAATTCAGTTGGAATTATTCCAATACTGCCATAAACATTTTTGGAGACAGTGGGTCACCCTGTCTCACTCCTCTTTCAATGGGAAAGCTAGGGCCAGTTGATTCCAATTTAATTCTACTTATACTTTTCCTGTATATGTTTTTTATTATTTGTAGGTAATATTTTTCCACCCCTTGAGTTTTTAATGCTTCCCAGATGCTCGTATGTGAAATTGAGTAGAAAACTTTCTTACAGTCGATGTAAGCTATGTAGAGCGGTCTCTGATTTGATCTGATTCTTTGATATAACCGCAAGAAATTAAAACCAACAAACATGGAAAATTTATCCGCGTGCATTGTTTTTTATATTTTTATAAACTTTATATTTATAAACTAAATGTATAACTGAACGATATGCTCTCTGCATTTCACACCCAAGCAACAACCCTATGTATTCGGCCGAAAGTAGGCAATTCAGTCACGCACGATGCGGGAGTCTGCCTTCTTTTCTACGTAAATTCTCTGACTCAACTGCGTGTCGTGAACCACACCTAATGCTAAGTCCGCACGCAACGTATATGCTTGACGGTTTGTAGTTCGTTCGAGCAAGATCAAACGTATGGACCGTCATGTCTTTAAGATAGCACGCAATAAGACTTAAGAGCCCAATGACAAATCGTAAGCACTTGAATTTAGGTATTGGCGCGCGGACACTCATGTATGCGTGCGACTTTCGTAGCTTTATTGTAGTGTGAGTAACGAAGCGACTGCAGTATAAAATATAATTTTGATGCTTTTCCGAATCAAAAGTATCTATTTTTGTTATTAATTTTTTTTCGTTTTAGATAAATACAATAATATTTGTAATTAGTATTAAGTGTTCTCGACGCGTTATATAGGTACATATAAACAATAAAATAATATAAGTAATACAATAAAATTCCTTAACACGAATATTGTATTTAATTGCATACTAAGTATTATGTTTAATATAGGTACTATTTTAAAAGTAAATATTGAACAGAGGTAAGTATTTACCTATCTAGCACTACTAGTATTAGTACCGGTTACCCAGAAACCACTAGTTACGTAGTATTGATTATATATAATTATCCTTTATTAATCAGGGTTTAACAATAGGGTGTGGCACGGGGCTCTACTTTCCAAGCTTCCATCTTACGGGCTTCCCGAGAAGTTATGCACGTGGGTTGCCAGCTTCCTCTCTGGGCGTAGCATAAAAGTCGTAGTAGACGGTTTCCGCTCTGACTTGAAGCCTGTGAACGCTGGTGTCCCGCAGGGGTGTGTGCTTTTTCCGACTCTTTTTCTTCTGCATATCAATGGCATGCTGCATATCAAAAGCGCCATTCATTGCTACGAGTATGCGGATGACAGTACTGGGGATGCACTTTATACCGGACGTGCTAATTTCTCCTCGGAAAACGTTATTGAGAGCCGGAACAAGCTTGTGTCTAATATTGAGAACATGTTAAGTCATGTCTCAAATTGGAGCCGACTAAACTTAGTCCAATTTAACGCCTCTAAGACACAAGTTTGCGCGTTAACCGCAAAAAGACGCCCCTTTGTCGTATCCCTCAGTTTTGAAGGATACGACTCACTCACTCCCCTTGATGCCAAGCCGACTATTGGAGTCCTTGGCGTCGATATCTCGAGCGACGTTCAGTTCCGCGGTCATCTGGAGGGTAAAGCTAAATTATCTTCGAAAAAGCTGGGTGTGCTCGGTAGAGCGGGGCAGTATTTCACCTCAACCCATCGCCTACAACTTTACTAGGCACAGATTAGGCCTCACATGGAATACTGTTCCCATCTCTGGGCTGGAGCGCCCCAGTATCAACTCCTTCCGTTTGACCGCATACAATGTAGAGCGGTTCGGGTTATCGGCGATCCGACTCTCTGATCAGCTCGATTCTCTGGCCCTGAGGAGGGACGTTGCGTCCCTAAGCATATTTTACCGGATCTATCATGGGGAATGTTCTGAGGAATTGTTCGGAGTACTGCCTGCTGCTGAATTCCGTTACCGTACGTCATGCAATCGACTGTCCTTTCATCCCCACCTTGATGAATGGCGGTCTACAACTGTGCGATTTGTACGACATTTTTTACCACGTACGGCAATTTTGTGGAACCAACTTATAGCGGCGGTATTCCCGGACCGTTACGACTTAGGGACCTTCAAGAAACGAGCCTACTCTTTCCTTAAAGGCCGGCAACGCACCCGTGATTCCCTGGACGTTGCGGGTGTCCATGTGCGGCGATGATCATTTTCCATCGGATGATGCGCTTGCTCATTTGCCCCCTCTGATATAAAAAAAAAATCAAAAGTTCACATTCTTGACTAATTAAAAATGACTTCGCACCGTTGTAATAAAGAGGAACGTGATGATATTATGCATTTTATTACTTAATAAAGTGCAATTCTCTCTGAAGAACTGGAGTCTCGCTTACTTTCTATATTTAGATTCTATATTTACTGGAATCGATATCGGAAATCGGTCCCTCTTTCGGTTACTCTTAAAAATGTAAATTTCTGTTTTAAAAGACGTTTCTTTGATATTTTTTTTTTGTATTACAAAAGTTAACCAATCGCGTATCACAACTGTAAAAATAAAGTAAATAAAATGAAGAATCCGGTTACCAAACATTACTTTCATACGTTTTGTAGTCACTTAGAAAAATTGAGATCCCTGCCGTCAAAATTTCCAATCCGTCGCCTTAAGACATGACGGTCTATGCTTTCGATCAACGAATTAGGTTTGATCTTGCCCGAACAGTCAAAACCGTCGAGCATGTACATGCGTGTAAACGAAAAGGCCTTATTCATGGTGCAATCTTACTAGCAAATTGTTGCTGCAATCTGTTGGATGCAAGGCAACTAATTGCATCGTAAATAAACAGGTTGCAGGTCGCATGCAACTTATCTTACAAATGCAATTTGTTGCGTTGCAACAGATGCACTTTTTACTAGAAATAATAAAATTTAAGTTGGGTCAAAAAAATTATGGTTTGTAATAAATCTCATTAGGTACTTCTGTTTTTAAATCATCAATTGATAAGAAATTAGGAGGTTTGTGATATACAGACAGATGCACAGATCAAAAGTAAGTATAAGTGTTCCTATCTAGGTACTTTGACTATATTTAATCTTAAAAATAGTAGCACTAGAAAATATATACCAAAAAATAATATTTTTGCTTTGAAGAATAATATAACTTACTCGTACAAAGGTATGCAAGTAACGCTGAGAAATTGTATCTGTAATTCAGGAATAAAACATTTATCTCTATCCATTATGATGTCGGGTAGGTCTCCACGGCTCTTTTCAACGTCGCCCTGCTTAAAGAACTCCGTAAGAACAGCCGCCTACAAAAAAAACGCCTAAAAATGTGTTGTTACGTAACAATTTCAGACAAATTAGAGATTAAATTAAAAAATATATATAGCTGTACTATATACATATGTGTAATCATCTGGTTTTATAGCACAGGGAATGCCCGTGTTTGAGATCAGATGATGAGTGTATTATTACGTGTTTACGAGTATTATTATCCTTTTACCCCGTTAGGGATACAGCGTGTGGATATGTACGTATGTAATATGTATTTATTATTCATATGTACATAGACTTTATAACTCTAGATAGCCTGTACCTACTTACTACCAAGTGAGGCGAAAAAAATGAAATAAAATGGAGATTTCTAACCAAATGGCGGCCGATTGACTTGTCAATGGTGGCTCAATTATTGTAATCGCTAGTAGAACAGTGCATGGTAGAATAGAACTAGCGCAACGAATTTAAATTGGTAGTCAAACGTTATTAACTTTCTAACCAATCAAACGAAGAGTAAAGTGTATGAAAACCACCGTAGGAAACGTAGCCTTTGACGTAACTTTTGGCGAACAATAACGTTAGCAAATTTTGATTGTACATTTGCATTTTGTGCAGCGTTTGCCACTTGTCTTGCCACTCTGATATTAAATATATGTCGTATGTGGAGATGAGTCAATTTAATTGATTTACCTCACCGTTGCTGCTCGGACACGGCGTCTGTAGTTATTTATAATGTGTAGGTCTAAGGCAGACTATTGAGATTGCATTGTATTAGACTCTGATACATTTCTTTTACTTGAAGCTTGTTGTTGAATTTTGTTTTGTGGTTGCCTGTATTTTTTGCTTACTTTTTATAGAGAAAACCCTACTTATGTCAAAGTTCTACTGTTGGCAGTTAGTAACAACCACTATAGCCCAAGAGCCCGCGACGGCCAGACCTTCGTTATTTTATAAAAGCTGAAAGTTTCTCTGCGCATGTCCCCAACACAGGTAGGACCGATCAGCGACTATAAAATTTGGATCATCGTGGCTTTGGTAGGTAACAGGTAACAAAAGTGTACAAAATTACTCCCCAAAATCGTGAAAGTATAAAACGTATAAACAATTTATTAAAGTTTAAGGGTGTCTGGCAGGGGGTTGCCACTACACTAAGTGTCTGGCAATGGATGACGTGATTTCTAATATTATCCCGAAGAAAATATAAAAAAATTAGGCTTTATACTTTCACGATTTTGGGGAGTAATTTTGTACACCTTTGTTACCTGTTACCTACCAAAGCCACGATGATCCAAATTTCATAGTCGCTGATCGGTCCTACCTGTGTTGGGGACATGCGCAGAGAAACTTTCAGCTTTTATAAAATAATGAAGATCTGGCCGTCGCGGACTCTTGCTCTACTACAGAACATTAAATGCGCGAGTTTTATTAGTAGGTTGATCTTGGTCGGTTTTTGAAGTACTTAGACACGTGATGCGAAGTCTGTCTTTTCTATGTCTATGGCAAAGCATTTGTTTGTTACTAACAGCAGTCTTTTTGATACTGCCCCAGTCTTTGAGCTGGTCGCTGAGGTCTGCGGCGTTCATCAATAAAGACTGTAGCGCAGTTGAATGCAAGCGATTTTCTTTGCAATAATCCATCGATATCACCTTAAATTCGTTCAAATTCCTGTTTAAGATTTAAATTTAAATAATTAATTCTACTATGAACTGAAACCGGTAAGTACTTAGTTTTACAAGGAAGAATGCAAAGTGAAAATATAAAGTCAGTCGCGGAGGAGTCCCACACGTCTCCGTTAGCCCTGAGACGAATCAGGGCTACAAAAAGCATTTCTGAACAAAAATTAAAAAAGGTATAGTCTACGTAGTTTTGTGTAGGTATAAAAAATATTATCACGTTAAGTGTACATACAAAATGAATTTACAAAATAATTACGAAAAACAAGTTTATACGTACCTACCTACAATAATTATGTAGGTACCTACTTATCTACTCACATAAAGTGGTAGAGAAATAAAATTGTCTGAATTTACCCTGATATTTCCTATTATGGTTTCTTATAAGAAATATTATAATTTTGATCGTATCAGTAGTTTTCTATGTAGGTTATTTATTAGATACCATTTAAAAAAAGTTTTATCCTGAAACTAACCTAACCTAATTTGATGATACTTTCATGCGTAATTCAAATGAAGGTATTCTGATCAATAAAATACTGAATTTATGGTCGTTTGTCTTCAAAAAAAGAATAAAGGAATCCATTTCTAAAGAAACTATGATCAAAAACGCGGGCGTAAAACTACAATGATTTAACCTTCCTATTAAGCATAATAGCTTTGCTTTTCTCCGCTCTAATCTCAAGATTTAATAGAAAACATGTATGATTCTTAAACAGAAAGCATAAACAATAAAGACCCAGAAAGATAATTGTTTAAAGAGAAATATTTTATATGAGTACCTATGTTATATGGTTCGCTAACAGATTCATCTAAATTTTTTTTTCTCTGAATCCTTCCCTTGATTTTTTCATAACTTTCATTTCAGTTCGCCGTACGAATTTTTACAGATTTGCTTTATATGAAAGTAAAATTCAGTAATGGTTAAATGACAGAAAAATACAGACTAACTTGAAATAATTCGCCAAATCCGTAGCCAATATGAAATCTCGCAGTAACATAAGGGCTCGGTCATAATCCCTTCTCGGTAGAGACTCTAATATATCGCATCCTTCGGTGTTTAATATACAGATAGCTTGGGCGAGGTGATGACGTTCCATTACGCTACCTTCACTTGAATATAAGGCAGCTAAAGTTGTTTCTGAGATATTGAAAATGATTTGTACATCAATATCATATGATGTAGGTATCCCTGATGGGATAGTCAGAGAGGACGAGGGTGTACATATTAGGTACCTAGTATAACAAATGATAAAACTAAAGAGATTTCTGTAGACCTATAAATAAACCTTCAATTCTCATTATATTTTTCTTTAAACGTCAAATAAGGCTTTAAATATTACCTGAAAATTTCGAAATAAAAGTGGGCTAAAAGATTTTTTTTTAAATTTAATATTTCTCCAAAAATATTAGTTTTATGAGAAAACTATCTTTTGCCTGCGACTTCGTCCGCGTGGATTTCGATGAAAACGTCACTATAGTCAATTTTATTGTGGCGTTTTATGAAAGGGGTTAAAATATATAATTGCCGCATTAACGCGTTGGTCACTTTGAATTGAAATTGAGTCTGCATAGTGTCAGATTTTTCACAAGAAAACTATAACATTTTAAATTTAAAAAATCATGACGCTTGGTTGTTCGACTTTCAATTGTTTTTATATTCAGCTTTTAACGTGAAACTAATTTTCGAATACGAGTTCCGACGTGGGACTAACGCAGCAGATGTCTCTACTGTTTGGAGAGAATAGAGCTAACGAATGCACCGTGCGTTTTTAGTTTCACCGCTTTTGTAGTGGAAACCTCGATTTCTACACAAACACGGTTTCAAGTTCCGATTTCGTGAGTTTCTAAGTAACACCCGAACACAGAAACGAACATGCAAAAGTTTATATAAATATTTATTTTAGCTCAGAAAAATCCAAAACGACGGTATCGGACTTTCTTCCCTTTCTTGGCTTTAAATATTTTCAATGTAAATGGTACGTAAGTTTGTAAGAATAAATAAAAGCGTGATAAGAAAATCGCATATAGTATGTAAAGTTTTGCTTCACTCCCTATTCCTTAGCAACATCCACAGTGATCTTTATATTTATTTTTAGATATTTTACAACTAAAAATATTCTGTTAAGTCAAACCTACTTAAAAATATCCTATTAAGAAGGTTTTTAAATTTCCCATTTGAATGGCTCTACCAGCCCTTTAATAAAGACAGCGTATTGATAGATACCCTATTAAGTACTTGGGACCTTAGCCTATCAAACAGTGTAATTTTCAAAGAAATCCCCCCGATGGTTTTTCATGCAGCCTCGAACAAACAAATACACAAACAGACAAAGAGACAAAAATTCTAAAAATGTTTGTTTTGGATTTAGACACATCTAGAAAGCCTAACTCAGTCATTTTGTCAAAAATATCTTCAATGTACAGACACAGCTCAGTTACAGTTTTATAATAGTATAGTTGTCCCAAGTGGACTTCTTATCTAAAAAGTGTTTGTGACGAAAGAGTCTGTTTGTGACCAAAGCAACCGAGACCGTAACGTGACGGTCATTTGTTGTATGACGGTTATTCTTTACGTTAGTAACTAATTAATCTGTGGTTATTCATTGAATGTGATTGTTACTTTACATTTCTACGTACCGCCTATTACTACTGGGATAAAAATGTCTTTTACATACGTCCGTGTATTTGAAAGCTGTTAGTAGTGCCACGATGATCCAAATCGTGTGTGAGACTGGCCACAATGTACATCAAGGCTTGAAGATCACTATTGCAGCGAAAAAATATTGATTATTATATAAGTAAGTAAATTAAACGAGATAAGAGGGTGAAGCAGAAGTGAATAAATAAAGTTGAGAATTACAAAGCAAAAATATGCCTTTAAGATTTGGAGGACGAATAGGCGAAGGTTTAGATGAACTACGTAAAATAACCTCGAAGACACTTTTTGCGAGTCGAGAGTGAAGCGCCAGAACAGAAGCGGCTCTATAAAAACACTCTTTTTGGGTAGGTTAAACGCGCGAGCTGACCGAGCGTGCCGCGGCAGCGGCCGGCGAAGCGACAGAACAGAATCGTCTCATTAAATTTGACTGGTCAATCGCAAGAAATCGCAAAAATCTAATTCTGTCACCGACACCTCAAAAATACACCTCATTATTTATAAAACTATGTAAGCAGTAGGTAATCTAAAGTACTACCGACGAATAATTCGTTTTATTAAAATGTTAATGTCTAACTACCCTGTAGGGGACACAGCGTGAAGATATGTATGTATGTAACGTTTTATTAAAAAGTAAGATTCATGGTAAACAAAAACTTTTCCAAAGTTAGCTGAGTACTTTTGGCCAACGACACCATTGTCCAAAAGCATACTTATATCTTACCTTTACAAAGTACCGTTTCACGATAAAATAAACTTACCTGAAATAGCCTTGAGAAACAAGCTTGTAATTGGAAATGGCCGCGTAAGCCCACTGCGCAACGTTGAAGGCGTGGAGCCAGCTGTGATAGGGTACGTCACGGTAGCCCTTTTTCACATACAAGAGAAACCGGGCTAGCTTCTGCATCTTTATATTGAACCTTGCGTGCAAATACATAATATTATTATAACATTACATCCACGACTAGCTGCTCTAGTGAACAATACTCTAAATCAGCGAATTAACTGCTTACTCGTCATAATTCGATATTTTGTCTTGTCACCATTTATCATTCTAACAATGATGGTTACATGTTTTGCACGGTTTTCGTGCAATTTGTGTATGTACAGTAACTTTTACACCCAAAATGTCAGATCCTAAACACGAGCTACGCCTCTACGGATATGGGACAGTAGGCCTAAGCGATACCGAGAAACCAGCGTATCTATTAAAAGGTACCTATAACTAAATATATAATTATATATGTAACCATGTGGTATCAGCGACATACATTAGACTTCACGGTACACTAAGAACAATGAAAGATGTCACTACCAGTATCGGTAGAATGTGAACATAAAGTAATTCTTTTGTAATTGCAAATGTATCCAAAAATGTAGTTTGTATTGGTATTTACAACTGAATACTTTTAGATTTACGCACATTTTATGTGTTAATTTCAATTATAAAAATGAAAAACCTTTTATTAAATTTTAATGTCAGTGGCATCTAGTAATACCTTTTATATTTATGTTAAAATGTTTAGAGAGTATCAACGCAAGTGTTTTATTCTACTCAACGACAGATGGCCTCATAATACAACAAAATTAGGATAATGCTCTAATTACATGATGATACCTAAAGCGCACTGACTTTTCAATTCGGTAAAGTTAAAAACTAAAAGGGATATATAGATATGTCAAAACAATTCTATTTCGCGACAGAGGGCCATTACATTACAAAAAAAGATGATGTTCTTCAATATCAAGGATTAAATCAAACCACTAACTTCTTTATTTGGTAGGTTATAGACCTGTTATCCTTTTTACATTTCAAACAGCGTTGCTAGATTGGGGTTTTTTGCAATTATTTTGGAAGACAATTCAAATCTTTTGAGAAATATTTTCGTAAAAAAATATGCGATAACGCTATTTTCGGAAATTATTTTTTTATGATCTAAATTAACAGATCTAAACAATAGGTTCGCAAACAAAGCAAACGACATCATATAATCAAAGCCTAAAAACTTGGACTTTATCCAACGATGCTTTCGGGGTTTTTGAGTTTAGTTCCTGCGCAACACTTCTCCTATTTGTTTGTAATCTACATTAAACATTAACACCTCGATAGTTTTGATTTTCGATAGTTGGTCAGATTCCTTTTTTTAGGGTTCCATAGCCAAATGGCAAAAAACGAAACCCTTATAATTTCATTCTGTCCGTATGTCAGTCATTTTACTCGGAGACTATAATTGGCACTACATAGATAGAAATTGGAAGATAGGTATATTTCACAAACCGCTATACAATGCTGTAGCGAAATCTTGAAAATGTAACTGAAGTATGAAAAAAAGATCCCAGCACACTTAGCGTGTGATTTATATTCAGATAGGTGTTCAATGACATAGTGGTTTCGAAGTGACTTATCTAAGTCAATAGTTCCTGATATTCGCACTTCTAAAATAGTAAGACCGGCTAAGTGCGTGTCGGACCACGCGCAGAGAAGGGTTCCAGACGGGATGCGCAATATTAATTTAATCTCCCGTAAAAACGAATTTCCATTTAATAACGTTTCACAGTGAACTATAAGACAAAGTTATTTCTGCAGTTACTGAACGCATAACCGAGAATACCCCATATCTCAAAAACTGCACGATACATTCTTATTCAATTCAATTCAAGGAGAATGATGAGATTCGAGGAAGCGAAAGAAGTATGTAAGGAATGGGACGCTTGGCGCTCCGCCCTCTCTGACTACCCCGTTAGGGATACGGTGTGAAGATATGTATGTAGGTATATCCTTATTCAAATCAATTTTCCAAATGAAATTATAACGGTTCCGTTTTTTACCATTTAGCTACGGAACCCTAAAAGTGTGCCCTTTCTCTCAAACTTCAATTATGGATGGAGTGGAAAATTCTGAAAAAAATTTGAGAGAGTAGATCTTAAAAAGCACTTTCTACGAAAATTAGTTTCAATACAATTTTCGATTAAACGTTCAACGACCGCAAAAATATTTTGTTTCTTACAGTATTATTGAGAAATGCTATGAAATACAAACTTAAATTTGCTAGCAATTAAATGAATATTGTGCATTCCAACTACGCAATCCTTCACTGCGTAGTCCGACACGCACTTGGCCGATTTTTTTATTACCTAACTGCCTACATAATTATAGAAATTACTACTTTATTGCTCCGTCGTCTCTGATTACCCCGTTAGGGATACGGCGTGAAGATATGCATGTATGTACTACTTTATTGATTCATTCATGACTTTTTGACAGTTTGAAAATAATCGTTATCAATAATAATATCAATGTTAGGTTTTAATGTAGTTCGCACAGGATCCTTTTCAACTCTTTAGCGTGAGCTGTTTTTAACGATTTAGATAGACTTTCTGACTTTCCGTGCGCGATCGCACTTATTATGGAAGTCATAAAATCACTTCGCACTTATCATGGACTTATAATAAAAGTTAAAAAACATGGATGGATATATAAATAGCTAATGCGGGAATTTCAGCTATATAAATCGTGCATCCGCCTCTAGCAAAATATTAAGACAAGTGATTTTTTTAACAAGGCTCATATGAACATTGAGGATCGAAGCGGTTAAACAAAATATGCCACCGACGCTTTTTACTTTTTACACAAGGCTTTTTTTAGCTCTCGTGCGAACGCATACTTTTGACACAGGCATTATTTTATAAAGATTATATTTCTTTTTTTGCAATTTCAACATGCCAGTTATAAAATTATATAAGTACCGTGAAGGTCGTATTCAAAAATTTCAATGAAATACTTGGAAATATAAAATTCAGCAAAGCATGTCCCCCGCTAAATTTTAAACTGCAAAGAATATCTGAAATATTTTTGTTAGCTCTTTAAGTACCTTCAATTAAAAATTATAGCGAACATTGTAGAAGAAATACCTAGCTTGTGAAAAGAAATAATTTGTTTCGTCAACAAAACAACGCTCGCGCCGCAGTGAACGTACCTACTTTTCTTACGCATACACGCATATCTGTACAGTATTTCACCACCTATTATAATATCAAGTAATCTTTATTTATTTTATTTATTGAGTAACGCGCGAAATAATTGTTAACAGTAGGTATGTTTATGTACTATGTAGCAGGCGCGAGCCACGTGCCTTCGGGACGTAGCACAGCTTGCGAGAGTTAACGGTCACGCATATCTGTACAGTATTTCAGCACCTATTATTTATTAAGTAGCTTTTGCACATACATTTCTTCACGCTGTATCCCTAACGAGGTAGTCAGAGAGGACGGAGCGCCAGGCTTTGCGGTTCTTACATACTTCTTCTAATCTCATCATTCGCCTCACACATTTTTGCTTAGGTATGTGCATACCTAGACGAAGTAGCTTTTATTTTTTATTATCTACTAAGTAACGCGCGATTTAATTGCTAAAGATAGGTATACGTGTACTATGTTGCGGGTGAGAGGCGCGTGCCAACGGCACATAGCATTTAACAATAGATACTTATCTACACAACTATCTAACAGCTGTGGGCGTAGTCTCCTAGTAGCCTAGCGAATGAGGTAGTTAGCAGGTAATTTACTACTCCGTGGGATTGTATATGGGTCATGAACTTAAAATAGTGATGCTGTCAGTTTAGTCGATATTTTCATTTATCGTTAAAATTATTTAAGTTTTATCAAAATTAAAATATCACAGGACTTGTAATCTGAGCGGTGGACTCTCTACTTGACATGCTTATAATAAATACCTTTCACGGATTAGGGGGACTTTTGTAATACCTTGTATATTATATATATTTGATATCGCTTTCTTGAAAACGGCTCTAGCGATTTCGATGAAATTTACAATATATAGTTTGAGGAGGGTAAAAAATCGACCTAGCTAAAACTTCGAAACTTTTTTGTTTTTGCAGCAGTTTACCTTCTCTATAGCACAATGGCTAGAACGTAGGTCTACCACGCCGAAATCGCGGGTTCGGATCCTGCAATGCGGTCAGACCTTCCTTTGTTTTTTTGTTAGCCCTTTAGTACTTTTAATCAAGAATTATTGCAAACATTGTAGAAGAAATACCTAGCTTGTGAAAAAAAAAAATTTTTTTTCGTCAACAAAACAACGCCATAGTGAAATGTATCTAATTTTCTTATATGTATAAAAGGAAAAGATGGCTGACAGACAAATTACACATGAGATTCTTATACGATGTAGAAAGGGTTATTACAAGTTCAATCCCTAAAAAGGTTAAAAGGATGTAAAATGGATTTTAAATATTTTATTTACACAGTATATATATAAAATAATTTAAATCCAAATTCTGAACCCAAAACTTTGTGTACCCATATTATAATATTCAATAATTACTTGGACGTGTATTTTTTCAATTTAGAAAAATTAACCTCTGAACAGGTTTCATTTTTATGAAAAAAGTTAAAAACGTGTAACAAAGTAAAACTTTACGCTAGTAAACTAATTAATCTGTGGTAAAACTTTGAAAGTATGCAGAAACTATAAATAAATAATTGAATATGCATTTGGTCGATTTTTAAAAATCAACCTCCGAAGGGATGATAAGGGGTGTCAAACTAAGTACTATTAAAATAAAAAACACACTTTCTGTATAAAATCAAGTTAAAATACATTAAAAAAATTACGAAACACGGATTTAGCAAATGTTGATAGATCAACTCATAACGGGGTGAAAAGGAGTGTCAAAGAATATTGAAACAAAAAAAAATGCATATTCATTCGAGTAAACAATGAAACATGTATTTAGCAGATTGTAAGATATCAACCCCTAAAGGGGTGAAAAGGGGTATCAAATCGATTTTAAAAAATAATAACGTTATTTAAAAATAATTCTTCTTTACATAAAATATTTCGTTTTTTTGTTTATTGAAATAATAGCCTTTAAACTTAAAAACCAATTAATATTTATTCCTGCCGCAAAGATACAGAGGAAGCACACTATAGAGTAGCGCACTATAGAGTAAATAACTTAATCAAAATATTTTAATTCAGTAAAATTACAAACGAAATGAGAAATACATCAGGGTGTGCTGAAAGCACCTAAATAAAAAAACTACCTAACGAACTATTTATCTATGATACTTCACGACTAATATTTACCGTTTATTCCATCTATTCGTTACGTAATGATTGGATCTTCGATAAATGAGTTCGAAATAGGTGTTCTCACATAATAAACTTTTTTTTTCTCTTTGTTTTGGCTTCGCAGATTGCATTTAACCATTGACCAAGTAAATATGAGTCGAAAGTTAGGGAAACGAAGTTTTCCGCCCTTTTTCTTTTCTTTTTCTTCCTTTATGGCATGGCGCACAGTTTAGCGTATTTGCCAATGTCACGTATTAATAAGTAATCCATAGTGTAGAATCACAAGTAAATTAGTTTTTTCTTATCGTAAAACTCCTCCAGTAAAGTGATAGTAGGCTTTACTGAAGTTATAAAGTACTTCTTGGAAGAGCGCGAATACTTCAGCTACAGATGTTTATTTAGATCTCCTCCATTCTTGTTACTTACACAGAACTTTAAAACACAATATATTATCACTGTTGCACTTTAAAACTCCTAAAAATGTAAAAAATAGAAAATCTAAATAAAATGACAACCTCACTTCTCCCGTTCCCGCCAAAAAGTCTCCATAATAAACTTTCATAGAAGCAGAAATGAGTTTGAATAAGGAACACGAATATTATTCCGTACTGGTTCCGCGATCAAAGAGGTCAAACGAAAATAATGTTTGAAAAAATTTAGTGGCTGATAACGACGACGTGAGTAGTCACGCGCCAGAGAGAAAAAGAAATAATTATTTTAAATACGCTCGGGACTAGAACGTTTGGCTCTGCTCTAGACGACAAAAATAAAATACGCATATATTATATTACTTATATATGTCGGAAAAGACACGAGGCAACTCGCGCTTTTGCAACTCAGCCATGAGAAATAGGTACTTAATCTTACAAGAGGCGTACTACTCCATAAAATGCAACACTTAAGACAAAGTGAATGTGCTAACGACAGAAAACTCTTTGTAACAATTATTACGTAGGTAATTGGAAATTTAATAATGGCAAACGATCCGTCGGAGAAATGCTATCACACCGGCCGCCGTAGTCTAACAGACTCTCAGCGCCGGCCCCGACGTTCCGTTAGCGCGTCATCGGAAGACGCGCTTTGCCATAGTATAGTCAAATGAGTGCCTTTATTATTTCCACCGACATATACATATCTTCGAGCTGCATCCCTAACGGGGTAGTCAGAGAGGACGGAGCGCCAAGCGTCGCGGTCCTTACATACTTCTTTCGCTTCCTCGAATCTCATCATTCTCCTCACACATTTTCGCTAGGAATGCGAGTGCTTTTGACACTTCCATCGGCTAACACTCTAGCTATTTGATCTTCATAAGTCAGCCTTGGTCTTCCTTGGCTTCTTATACCACTCACTTTTGCTCTATAGATTTTTTTCGTCAGTCCCATCACTCATTCTTTCCATGTGCCCGAACCATCTTAGCATTCCTTTCTTTTATATTTTTACAATAACATTGTCGTGCAACCCTGTTATACTGCGTATCTCTTCATTGCTTATTTTATCCGCAAGAGTGACACTGCACATATTTCTAAGAGATCGCATTTCTACTGCATTTATCTTACTTTCACTCGATTTCTCACTCGATTGACATTATGCAACTTTTTAGTCAAGTGCGAGATGTCCATAAAAATTGGAGTACAATTGGCAATTTTTCTTTTAATGCACATCGCCTCAGTTTTATTTAAGCATCATTTCGTTGCATGGGAAGAAAAAATGTGGATAACAGAAGTTAGTCAAATTGAATAAATAATTTTTTCATGCAATAGAAGAAGCTAATGTACTAAATCATAATCGACTTACTCGGGAAGAATTCATTTAAAGTGTTCCATAACTGAATTTCATGTCGATACGTCCTACATGAAATTCAAATGTGGAACACTTGAGAAGAATTAATTTAAAGTGTTCCATAGTAGAATTCGTGTCGATGCGTCATACTCGAAATTCAAACATGGAACACTTACGTAGCACACAAAAGTTTTTGTCACTTTGAATTATTGTTTGCGACTAATCTACTTGACCGCCTCATTATTATTGCCATCTTTCGTGTAATAGAAATATGTAATGACTAAAGACATCTATTGTGAAGAGGACAGAAAAAAGTCATAGCTGTGACCAGTATCAAATGTATTCAGAGTATGCCGCCATCTAGTTCAATTTAAATGTAAACTTTCTAGCCAGTTGCGTAGCCAGTTTTAATGTGGGACAGTTTGTCTCTACGCCACTGACCATCTGTTTACGGTAGTAAACTAATTAATCTGTGATGTAACTATAACGCGCAATGTAATATTAGAAAATTTTTGTTTTTTAACGAATGATGTTTAACATCATTTCTTCTACCGTCTTATTTCTATTTTATTTGAGGGCGGCGCGATCGATATTCTACAAGTGTTTGTCTGGCAAACAAACCATTTGTCTCCAAGTAAATTGCTTGATTCATATGCTTAATAAGGAGCTTAATAGGTTTGTTAGCGTTATTATTTGAAGATCATATATATAATCCATCTGCGTTGTCTGTTGTATTGCCTATAATCAAGTTTTGATTTGTTTATAATCTTTTCGCAGGATCATTAGGAAATTAAATTAATGAATTAATTACGATTCAATTAAAAGTCCGCCTATGAAGTCCAATGCAACCAAATTCATTCATTTCGCCTGCGGCGAATAACGATAACAATAACGTTGATTTTCGCAACTGCGGCTTCATACTTTAGCGCAGAGAAATCTCTAAATTCATTTTTGCTCATAATTGTAATTTGCAAGAAAACTACGTTACCAATGAAAACACCAGTTTTAAAGATTTGAGATATTATAAATTATCTATACATTATAGTATATAAAAATGAAGAAAGGAATGCTTAGATGGTTCGGGCACTTGGAAAGAATGAGTGATAAAAGACTGACGAAGAAAATCTACAGAGCGAAAGTGAGTGGTAAAAAAAGCCAAGGAAGACCAAGGCTGACTTATGAAGATCAAATAGCCAGAGTGTTAGCAGACGGAAATGTCAAAAGCACTCGCATAGCTAAGCGATGTGATAATGTGTGAGGAGAATGATGAGATTTGAGGAAGCGAAAGAGGTGTGTAACGATCGCGACTCCTGGCGCTCCGTCCTCTCTGACTACCCCGTTAGGGATACAGCGTGAAGATATGTATGTATGTATTATGACATCTTTCTTAAATTATAATCTTTTTTTTAAAGTTCTGTAGAATTTCGAACATGCAAGTAAATAAACCTTTGCGCAAAACAGGATTTTTTCTGGAATTTTTTTCATTGATATTCACGTTTAAGGATTTCAAGATAAAGAGTTGAAGTTGTATGTATCCGAATATCTCTCAGTTTTCTTGGACATCGAGATCCAGGTCACAAAACACACCAAAGTCTGCAAAGGCTCTGAACTTACTTCTTGTCAAATTGAAAATCCGTGAACATTTTTAACACGTAGCACGGCAGTTCACGTAGCGGCAGAGCTCTCGGATTAAAATGTAAACTCAAGATGTGTGGATGAGTGTGAAAACCGGTGCAGTCTAGTAAGCGACTCACTTCGGTGTCTGCAACCTGTTTTAGAAAGAGTGAAATGAAGTTATATCTACCGTTTGCTCCACACCGCAGTTGATGCAAAGGACAGACACAATTCCGTTCCAATCTGTACGGGACGGACACGTTTGCAAATTATGAACTAGAGATTGAAATCAGTTGGATCCTGGGGGGTTATTCACAAACGGTGAAAACTTTTCGTGGCGGAAAGGTCGATCGTCGGAAAGCATAAATTCAATCCGACAGTTTGGATTTGTGAATACGACTATATCTAATATAAATATAATACGATTTCGAATTTGTGAATCGCGTATAGACAAAATCATCGAAAAGTTTCCTGTCGGATACGGAAAGTTGAGTTTCCGACGTTTGTGAATAACCCCCTGTTGTCACATATCCAAATCTATCTAACTAACAAACTACAGGCAAAACGTTATTTTAATACAATGTAATATGAAATATACCACATCTAGGAACAGTTATCTAGTCTATTATAGCTTTTGAAAGAATGATTGTTTAAAAACTTGCCAGTTTCGAAAATGTTAATAGCTATGCATGTAAGGTAGGAATCGGTTTGTATTATTTTTATAGAGGGTTCGAAAATTTTCAATTTTAGTTATTTGAAAACAGCCAAATACTGTGTTGTTTAGCTCCGTATCACAAAAGCACCTGTATAATACTCACTTTCATGTGATACATAACAAGTTCATTAGCGAGAGCGTTTCTTATATGAGCCTCTTGAATTTTCTGATAGACGACAGAGTGAACGATGCAGACGCCGCAGTAAATACTAAATGCTAACGCCATTTCTTCATCCATCGCATCGAAGTAAGGATCCCCTATTTTGTTTATAAGCTGACCGACACCAATGATACCGGTTTGTTCGCGAATTGGGAAACAAAGTAGAGTTCTAAAAAGAAGACAATTTTTTAATATAAATATCTATATGTATATTACTTTATAATATTATAAAGAGGCAAACTTGGTTTGTTTGTACGTAATTTGTATATAAAACTGCTCAACCGATTTCAAAAATTCTTTCGCCTGTAGAAAGCTACATTATCAGCAAGTAACATGGGGTGTATTTTATTTTTAAAATAATTTCTAGCTGTGCGAAGCCGGGGTGGATCGCTTTTATAACTTATAAACTAATGCCTTTACAGATAGTGACACGCATATAAATAAACAGACCAGTGAAACCGAAGATGCTGCTTTGAGTAATTTTATAATGAAAACATGTCGAAATCTTGTCTATTACCTATCAGTTATCGGAATCTACGGTGTGATTACTTTCAAAAATATGGATATGACCCAAAACTTCCGGTTTTTATTATGATTTTTTAACCGACTTCAAAAAAAGAAGGAGGTTCTCAATTCGTCTGTATGTTGCTTTTTTTTTGTTTTTTTTTTTTGTATATTTGTTACCTCATAACTCCGTCATTTATGAACCGATTTCGAAAACTCTTTTTTCGTTTGGTAGGTAATACTTTAGAGGTGGTCCCATTTAAATTTCACCGATATTAGAGCTTGGACTTCGAAAATACACTAGATAACACGACCTGGTTATAACCTTTATTTATATTGACGATTCTCTTATATATCGTTGCGCTCCGGAATTAGAATGAAGTTAATTGCAGACCTGCCCTAGATATTTATTTAGGTCAAGACCACTCAAAAGGGAGAAATAAAAAATTTTTATTAAAAAAAATTAAACCGCCTTCAAAAAAAACACTCAAAAGTATAAAATAACTATCCTTTACTAATCAATACTCAAGTACAATTAAAATAACTTTATAAATACGATACACATACCTATATAATTAAATTTGACTGTTATTGAAGTCGGTGCCAAAACAATGTGCAACAACATAAAGTCTATTAGTTTGGTGGGCTTGGCACCGACTGTGCCAAGCCCACCAAACTAATAGACGCCAGGTGCCTGGTGCCTTCATAAGTTTCGTCTAGAGCTTATTGCTTCGTGGGAGTAAGGACGGAACATTAAGCATAAAAGTACTCGTAAAACTCTTATCTTACTCCTCACATGTTTACGTTATGCGAATGCTCTTGACCCGTATGCGTTAGCTATCAGGAAACTCTTTAAGTTTCGTTCGTGAACATACGAGTTTTTCTTCTTCAATTTATCGAATTTCACTAAAAAACTGCCCTTGCATGCCGTCTGTTGTCATGGTATATTTCATTTTTTTTATCGATATGAGCGACAGTAATTTTTAAACAATTTTTCAAAAAAGTAGTAAGAACATACCTACCTACGTTTTTTTAAATTCGTTTTGTAAAGCACTCATTTCATGATAACCTCAAAACCATGAGGTAAGTAACTTTAAGTTTAGCTAAACTTTGTATTGAAGCCCTCGAAACTAAACATAAAACTCAGAATTCGAATTTTGAAATTCGCGTCTAATGTTTGGACCACTACTTAAATACTACCTACTCATTACAATTACTTAACTGTTCACATGTCTTTGAGAGAAACCCGAACAGACAGACAAACGAACTGACACCGAGGTCATTCCATGAGATCATAAGTTACCATAGGTTTTCAAACTTTTTTAAGTAGAGATAGGAAAAAACGAGAAAGACATCCTAATGAACTACTTTAGTCTTACATGGCATTGCCAATATTTGCAATGAAATATAGCTACTCTATAAATAATGTCCAATGACGACATACTTGCTTTCAATTCCTGGAAAACCATCAATATCGGGATTGAACGCTGGATGATCTTTTGCAACTTTGGCATTAATCAAAACTCCAGTTTTAATCGCTTGACCAGCGATACCGATGTTCAGCGGGAAGCGACGTTCAATTATTTCTTTTTTGTCCTAAATATGTAATATTTAAACATAACTTATCTGTACATTCATTAACTGGCTTTTTAATGATGTAGGTTTATTGAAATATATACAATAGGTTTTATCTATATACCTAGGCGAAAATGTGTAAGGAGAATGATGAGATTTGAGGAAGCAAAAGAGGCATGTAAAGACCGCGACGCTTGGAACTCCGTCCTCTCTGACTACCCCGTTGGGCATACAGCTTGAAGATATGTATGCATGTATGTATCTATATATACAAAAGTTTGGCTTCCGTATGTTTGTGTCCACAAAACTCACAAAACTAGAAGATAGATTGACTTGAAATTTGTTCACAACATAGCTTCTGAACAGGAGTGTTTATATAAAAAGTTTAGCTTCCATATGTTTGTGTCTACAAAACTCAAAAACCGACTGAGCCACAGCGAAGCGTGGCCGAGTTCAGCTAGTATGTTATATAAACGAATACTCCAAGCAATATAATTGTACATCAATTGTTCATATGTTGAATTTATATAATTTTTAGGTATCCTCCGCCCAAAATTCCAAATCCACCAATCTATGCGGGCGGTTAGACTAGCGGGAGGGTGTGTGGAACTCCTCTACACTGACTATATCCACTAAAAGCATCAGAAATACATACAGAGTACATCAGAAATAGTAATCATTTAATTTTCTTCTAAACGTCATTACCCTATTTCCCAACATATTTTTTGTAAGTAAAAGTTTGACAAAATTTAAATACGGGCTAGAAAAACTATCAAAAATTTCCTTGTTTTTATAATACTTTACCATTATCATAGAGCACTCAACCTAACGAGATGAAATGTCGGACCATTTTATTCACCACTGCTCAGTATCAACTCTCGCTCGCATTAAGCAGTACATAACCAAAACTGGACATATATTTCAATATTTATGTATTGTTTATTGCTCTATTTGGTGTTATGGCAAAAACAGCAAAAAATGAAACTATAAAACAGAACGCCAGTAACTGCAACAGTGCTTACTATAGACGTAATTTGTTTACATACAAAATAAATGACATTGCTGCTCTATAGGTTGAGTGCTCCATGGCCGAAGCACACTTCTCGGGGGAGCCAGTTACAACCAGGTCCGCCGCAAGTGGGCGTGCAACGCGTGCATCGCACGCGGACGGTACGTCTAGGGGGTGGCAAATTGAGCGATCTAAATGTATTAATTAAAATACTTATATTTAATTGATTGAAAAAAAATATTCAAAGTTATAAGATTTTTTCTTTTTTTATACTCGTATAAGACAACACTAAATAGCCTTTCTGCCCCCTTATTCATAACGGCTCGAATTCGATTTGATACTCGAATTCGGAGAAGTAATTGGAGAAGTAAACGGATTATGATTATGGGGCGGCATAATCTGTAATGCACGCGAGCGTACAAGCAGCTAGCGGCGAGCCTGTTAACAAGCCCTACCTGCACCCTCGTAGTGCCGCAACAGCACAGACCACAAGCGCTCTCTTCTACCTCGGGATGGCGTCGAGTGGAAGGAAAGCCGAAGCCCCAACTCCGAACGGCCGCGACCCCGAAAGCCCCTTTAGTCTATTCTTACGATAGGCGGGGAACACTGTAGCTTTATTCTCGGGCCCGGGCTACAGGACTGAATATGTAGGCAACCCATTATAACATTCTTATCATGAAATGATTCAAAACTATCACGCGGATGACTAATTAATGTGACTAAAATTGAAGTTAACATAACAAACCTTTCCATGACTGTAGGACTCCACTAACTGCATCTCATCAACATCCACCATCATAACAGAACAGTGTTCAGCTTTTGTAAGCAACTTCGCTTGCTCCATTGCTATTTGTAATAGTGTTTCCAAGGATGCCACCTGCATTTCAACAAAATAAATGTAATATTACACCACATAACTGTACTTTAGACATTGTATATCATGACATATTTAGGCATATTTTGGTTCTACTTTCGAGAACCGATAAAGCCTCTTTTTCTGCCTGACAATTACAAATCACTTATAATGCTTACAGTCTTGCTCTAGCACTTGTAAAAGTTACGGGAGAAGGCAAGCAAACGGGTTGTTTAATTTTTTTTTGCAAATGGACATTCACTAATGGACTAAAGCAGTTCTTTTTGTGGCTGTAAGTGTAGGTTTCCATTGAGGAGTCTGGTCCACCGAATGTTGTGGTCCACCGCAAAATATCCCGGTGTTCACTGAAGTAATACTGTCGCTGATGCTAGATTTTTTGTTGTTTAATTCAAACACTAATTGATTTTTCGTTCATATTTCCCACCCAAAAAAAAGTGTTACCAACGCTGTCAATAGTTACTTAGTGACAAACCGGAAAAACATCTTGTGACTTTTTCTTAGATAAAAGCTATATTTAGAATAATTTACGTTAGAACACGTACTTGAGTAAAGAGTCGTCTGGCCACTCGCAAAAGCTGCTGACATTTTTGCTTCAACGAGCATTCGTATTCCAATGAAATGGACTTTTTTATCGTCGGCCAACAAAACCTAAAAACATGTTTAATAGTAAAGTAGTGAACATTAAATACTTAGTTGTCTATGGACCACAAATTACTTATCAATAAATAATTTCTTTTATGTGATATTCAAGATTTTCAGATGTATTCCTTTGAGTTATGAAACCTCGCTTTTTGCTAAATTTCGTGATTCTAGTTCCACGGGAAGTAAAACCTACCTATAGGTTTCAATGAGTGACTTTGCGATACCAAAAGGTACGGCCATTTACCGTATCTTTTGATTGCGTTGTCATAAAAGCTTGAACTGCTTTATCTTCTAGGAATCGTAAGTTCATTTACTTCATTCACTGGCTTCATTTACTGGCTTTTTAATGATTGATTTGATATTAATTTTAAATCGATATATCTAGTCGTCCTGAGAAAAAGGGTTTTGATAGACGAACAGTCAGACAACAAAGCGAACCTTCAATGGTACCATTTGTTTTCTTTTTAAAGTATGGAATCTTGAAAACTACATATTTTACAATTTATTTGCTTATATATATTTATTAAAGATGTGAAAATCACTTACAGAAAACATTCATGAATGAGCGCAGTTACTTGTTCTTCAAGAATCTTTGGGACAGCAACACAAATAATAACTGAGAACGGCTTGTCCGAAATCGGCATTAAAAGAAGTCGCTTCTTAGCATTATCTTTTGAAAGATACTTGGAATAAATTATTGCGATTAGAAAATTACAATAAATTCAAGAAATAACAGAATTATTTAATCTGTCTAACCTCACGGACCCAAACTTACTTTATACTTATATTTTGGGAATTTTATAATATTATTTTTATGTCGTAAGGTATGAACATACTTATATACATATGGTACATATCATCACCCACAGCGTGACCGTCACGCTGTATCCCTAATTCAAAGAAATTTTTTTTAATTTGAAATCTAACTTTTCATGGACTCCCAGTCTATGTATATATTTATAAGCACTTTTGTAAGATAAATATTGAATATAAAATTTTTACAAAACTAAATATTAAGTATTACATTGAGCGAAGGTGGAAAACTTACCGGAGTAATTATAGCTTGAAAACAGGGTGCGAAATTCATAAATAAATCACTATGATCTACATTAGTTTTCAACACCTCTGTCAGCTTCGGTGTCATCTGAAGAAAAAAAAAATGTATGGTGTGGATCATAGCGTAGATTTCCTTACTTACACAAATAATATTGTCATTATCCTCTCGTAAAAATAAATGTTGACTTCAGTATGTTATTACTTTTATTACACTTAATTTTAATAAAATTATTATATATATACCATGACCTCTATTCAACACCTAAAACTAGTTGGTATCCATGTTATTTATTACCTGCTGCATGTACAAGTATTCCTATAATGTTAAAAAATAAATAAACCGTTTGTTCGCTTTTTTTTAAATGGTTATTTTTCTGTATTTCATAGACTCATGAGCTACTGGGTGTAAAACTATCTCAGTTAGTAAGTAATGTATTTTTTTTAGAACATAATGTAAATATATATTTAATTTACATAACATAACATAACATAACTTCACGCTGTATCCCCAACGGGGTAGTCAGAGAGGACGGAGCGCCAGGAGTCGCGGTCCTTACACACCTCTTTCGCTTCCTCAAATCTCATCATTCTCCTCACACATTTTCGCCTAGGTATGCGGGTGCTTTTGACATTTCCGTCTGCTAACACTCTACACGTCTCGTTTAATTTACATAATATAAATATATTATATTATGTACTTATTAAATATGTATCTATTACTTATTTATATTTATATGTATTAACGTACATACTTATTATAATTTTATAACTATCTTCCGCCCGGAGGATTGAATTTCAAACCTGCTGATAGACTGATTCACGAGATGTCAAGTGACTGAGTAGAGCACTCGGTTTACCAGTACCACAGACCAGTAAACCCTAGAAGATTTCAAGGACACCTGAGAGTGCCCGTAGTTTAGTAATGTGTTACTTGACGTACAATGACGACCACGCCCACATCTCTCCGGCTACCCGTTCTTAAATACTTAACGGCCAGTCTCGATGTGCCCTATCAATCACTGTACGCCGTCCTATACCCCCCAAAATGTTATCAGTTATCACTTTTAATTTCATTATAAAATTACTCAAGACCTCATATATCGGCTTCCTAGTATGTGACCAGTAACTTATTAACATCATTCGGCTCTGGGTGGCTAACCTTTTTTGGCAACGTTTGAGAAATCTGAACACAGGTATAGGGACAGACTGTGTTGTATGAGGTTTTATCGTAAAACCCCTTTAGTAGCAGTGTTCTGTGCATTATTGAGGAGCTCCATCATCTGGAACTTGATCTACAAATACACTGGAGCCCCTCACGCGCTGTGCCGATGGGATTCTTATGGTAAGACAGAGACAAGGTCTTCCGCACCCTCGTTGTGCCACGACAGTGCGACCACATGCGCTGTCATTTTCCTCGAGGTCACATGGATGAACTACCAGAGTTTCCATTTTGATCAGCCTCGACCGCAAAGGCCCTTAAAGAAAGGCCGTAATGTTGCTTCTTACGACAAGTGAAGAACACTGCGACCCCGAAGGCCCTTAGAGAAAGGCCCTAAAGTCGTTTCCTAACAACAAGCGAAGAACACCGTAGTCTTATTCTCATCCCGGGATATATCTAAACTGAATTCTGGAATTTCATGAAGATACTTCGTTACAAATCAAAACACTTGCTTAGCACACATCTCGATCAATAAGTTTGTAAGTTTAGAGGAGAAGATAGCAAACAAATTATTACGAAAAGACTATGAAAATAATAAGTAAATTCATCAGTTTCGTACTTATTACGTTGACCTAATTATAATGTCTAATGGTCTTAACCCTAATAATGCCTGTATAATGTCTAAAGCATAGCTGAAATTATCAATTAGTGACTATGTCTATTCATAATTATGTGCGTAATAAATTATATAACAAAGAAATTGAAAATAAGTTACGTTCAGTTTTAATTTTCTGGGAAAAATTGTTGTGCCTACAGCTTCTAAAAATGCTTCCATTCGCTCCCCATGGACCATAATTTGAAATACCAATTCCGCTTCGCATTCTTCCCGTAACTGAAAAAGAAAATACTTATTATTTGCCTTTTAGATGCTTAGGCGAGTCATGCATTTGGCGTCTTTTTACATTTCATATTATAATTTAAAAAACTCATTTTGAGTTTGGTACTATATTTCTTTTTATGTAGAAGGCGAAGAGAGGAAAAAATAATACAGGGAGCCTAATACGAGTAACCATTTCTCTCCTGTCGCTCTCTTTTGTTTTACATTAGTAAGGAATACGCAAGTGACAAAATGGTTCTCACAGTCCTCACAATGTCCTCACAGAGCAGCACAATCCTCGCGGTCGCGAAAGCCGCGAGGCCCGCACCCTTATTACCTAACTTGCAATCAGCAGCGCCAGCCAAATATCGCGCGATATCTTCTGTCATAACGAGAACTTGTACCTATAGTACAATTTGTACAGTGGCGCTAAATCTACCACGAAAAGTGCATTTTACGGTCATGGCACAATAAACAAGTAATAGTAATAAATGATAACAATTTTCAATTAGGTACAATTAGTCACCGGTCGCGCAGTGATCGCGTGACAGCCGCTGTCTGCAAATTTTTAGATAATAATTCCGCCGGTCTAGCTATTTTTTTGCGACTAGTCCACATCTAAACATCGCAGGGCCTGCCTCGTTGGCAGCTAGCTGGTCGGTTCCGCTGATGTGTGATGCATTTTTAGCTTTTCAGCAGCTTTATTATAATTAGCAGAAGCGCTGCGTCTTCTGTTTTTACTTTTGTAATCTCTACTCCAACAGTCCCAATACCGAACGTTCTCGATATAAATCAATTAACAACAAAACTTGCACTCCATTTCTCCATCAAAACACGAAAATTGTATGGTTAACCGATTGCCAGCGAAATCGTTAGCCACACGGCTCGTCCTCTTTATACTGACCACGCCCCATTCTTTGAAGTAGACCGACAATCGTCGGGTCAGCCGAGGCTGCCAGCCTCAGGCTGGACGCGCGGTTCAGACTCCCGCACGGCTTGGCATCTAGTATATTAGTAGTCTGTGATACTCGTACTCACTCCTACGAGATGTTTAGTTTTTTTTAGAACAATATAGACGGGTATTTAAATGCTGGCGCGCGCGACGCCTTCTAGGCCACCGTCCGGTCAATACTCTAAAGACGGCGCTGCTTATAGTGAAACTAAATTTCGGCTCTTAGTTCACAATCAGCGGTTGAAACAGATACTATAAACTTCCCAATGGTTAATTCCTTCACCTACATCCTACACACTTCGTATAAATGCGTGCATATTACATATAGTAAGTACCTAGTATCTAATAGGTTTTACAATTAAAAAGTTCTTTATAAGTACTTATATACTTCATTAAAATTTCAGACCAATTAAAATCTGGACTATAATTAAATCCAAAAAAATGTCATGTTATGCTCTCTGAAAAGTGAAGTAAATTCACACGAAAAAGTTTTTCACGAGTGAAGTTACAGTTTTGGTCGTATCATTTCAGCTATTTTAATAACAAAAAAGTACATACATATCTGATTAGTTGGCGGAAGAAGCAGCCAGCCCGGTGGTCTCCCGAAGCCTCAACCAGTCTCTTACAAATATTAGAATCCAGTCGATGGGCTTCGGGGCCCCAGGGACCCAAAGTTTCGACTGCAAAGGGCGTAAATATGAAACTCTCAGAGAGAGTCGCGTACTAACGCCGCTTCAAGTTCTTGGCAATGCTGGCAGCGGCACCTGCTGACTTGGAAGTCGCCGATACATGGTAAACAGCAAGTGTATCGACACAAGCAGCGTTCCACACCAGCGATCTTCCAAGTTTCCAAAGAATGAGCGTCAAACCATCCGGTCTACTGCCGTCGCTGCGCGCTCTGAGACTGCAGGAACGCCAGCAGCGACAAGAGCCCGCCGAATGACGTCATTCAAGGCAGCATGTCGTGACACGCCCGCACGACGTAAACAGGATAAACCGTGGTGCCTAGTACATCGACGAGATCACCACAGCGGCAACGGTGAGGAAGGTTAGTTCTGGCCCCCAGACGAAGCCGACGAAGGGATACTATGAGAGAGTGTGGTATTGTCAAAGTCAAAGTCAAATCAATTTATTCAAGTAAACCCAATCACAAGGTATTTTTGAACGTCAAATCTACTTTAGTTCGGTTCAAAGAGAAGAGAAAAGAAAACCTGGACACTGAGAAGAACCGACAAGAAACTCAGTCAGGTATAATTTTTTCAACGTCATTTTACAAAAGGTTTATTAAAATACAATATTCAGAGAGCCAGTAAATGCATGTGCAGAGAAAATCATTTCCAGACTATTGTTTTATCTTCAACGAAATCGTTTATTTTATAGTATGATTGTCTAATCAATGTACGTTTTATAACTAATCTAAATATATTTTCTGTTAATTGAGTGACTTCTTGAGGAACTTTATTATAAAAACGAACGCAGTTACCCAAAAATGAAACATTTGACTTATGTAATTTAAATTTTGGAACAACCAATTTATCACGACCTCGGGTTTCCATAACACCAATATCGCCTTTTTTTGGAAATCGATCTATATTTTTCCTCGTATACATAATAATTTCAAAGATGTATAAGGACGGCAAGGTCAGTACATCAATGTCTTTAAAACGATCTCTTAGTGATTCTCGTGCATTCATACTGTAAATAGCACGTATCGCTCTTTTTTGTAAAATAAAAATCGAGTTAATATGCGCCGCTCATCCCCACAGCAAAAGGCCATAGGACATTAGGCTATGAAAATATGCGAAGTACACCAGCCTAGCCGTATCCGCATCCGTCAATTGCCTAATGCGTCTAATGGCATATATCGCGGAACCGAGCTTACTAGCCAATGCCCCGATATGATCCGCCCATTGCAATTTACTATCTACTGTTAAACCAAGAAAACTGGCAGACCTAACTAATTCTAACTGTTTCCCACCCAATTCTATTTTATCATGGATTCTGGGTACATTAGAAAGGGAAAATTTAATACATTTGGTTTTTTGTGCATTCAGTAGTAAATTATTAACAGCAAACCACCCCGAGACGTCCGCCAGGATCCCGTTCACCCAGGTAATATCTAAGTTCTTTCTGTCCAGTTTAAATAGCAATGAAGTGTCATCAGCAAACAATACTATTTCGCATAAGTTCCTGAGCATAAATGGGAGATCATTAATGTAGACTAGAAACAGAAAAGGTCCCAAAATTGATCCTTGGGGAACGCCCATTCTTAACCTCGAACCAACAGACAAAACCCCATTGACACTCACTTTTTGCTCCCGGCCAGACAAATACGAGACCACGATTAAGGTTCCCAAGTTTATTGAAGGTATTACCTGCAACCAGTGCCCTGACTCCTCAGCCAGGAGGCGAGATCGATTTTTTTCGTTACTACAAGGATCTAAAAGTTGTAAATGAACATTTTTGCGTAGAAACTCATCCCAGTGTTTCTGACAAAAGGTTGAGGTAGGAGAGTACCAGTACTCGGACAAACACTTAACCAAGCACTTTGAGCATCAGTCAAGCACGGCACAAAGTTAGGAAAAGGTTTTACGTGCTGCAGGCAAGCAGAAAAAGCAGGCAGTGACACACTCGAGATTTTGCATATGCTCAGGCCTCCATAAGGGATAGGAAGTGAGGTTTGATTCCAGACCCTGTCATCACGTATGGAGTCATCTAAAACGGGAGCACCTGGAGAAGGTACAACGATTCTTTTGACAACACTTTAATATTTGGAGCCAAATTGTTAAATTTATTAATTATTTCAGAAGATCAAATTGCTAGTGTTAGTCGACGGAAATGTCAAAAGCATTCGCATAGCTAGGCGAAAATGGATGAGGAGAATGATGAGATTTGAGGAAGCGAAAAAAGAATGTAAGGATCGTGACTCTTGGCGCTCCGTCCTCTCGGACTACCCCGTTAGGGATACGGCGTGAAGATATGTATGTATGCATATTTCATTTTTTTTAATAATCCGAACAGAATCGGAACAAATAGTTCACATTTATAAGAATTTTATTCTAAGCCAATATCTTTAAACCTTTGAATGGGGGTTTTAAGGTCATCTAAAACAGTAATTGCTTTACCTCCTATTGTTCCGTCGTCAAAGTACCAAATATTAAATTTAGAATTTAAATTACAAATGGCAATTCTGACATTTGTAATTTAAATTCCAAATTTAACAGATAGCTAAACCGAAGATAGCTGGTCAGAGAGGATCACCTTGTTGACAGCCAACTTTGGACTGTAATAAAATATCTTCATACCTATATTAATTTTAAAGGACTGCTATAAAATTGCCCGAAGTAGCGATATATATCCGGAACATGCTGTTTTATCTATGCATGTCAACAAGGTGGATCTATCGACAGAATTAGATGCATTTAGATGCACTTTGAGGAAGGAGTACCTCATCTCCATCATGCATCGAGAAAGCGCGCGTCGCATGCACTGCAGCTGCGCATCCTCTGAGCCAGAACCTACTTGCGTAGGACAAAAATTGTTTGAAACGGTAACGAGAATGGACGGCAACAAATTTTGGAAACGGCGTATACTCGTACTTGCACCTACTACGATTGGCCTAACGCCACCGTCTTTTTTTTCTTTTTTCTGGGCACATAAATTAGCACCATACCGGATGTCGACTATCTCCGGGGGCACCTTATCAGCCAGAAAAATGGTCATTAGAGCTGATAAACTAGATAGGAGTGTCTTACCGGAATCACCGACAGAGCCTGCAATCAAATCTTTATAATGTTATGGCGTTCAACCATCGAGACCTTCCGCAGAACCGCTTTTGAAATAATTTATTGCAGGAAGCACATCTTCCTTTGTAGCTCGATTCGACACATTATTTGGATGTGGGGGATCTGACAGACAACAAGCCACAGAAAAAGAAGGATGCTTTGATCTTAGAACGGTAAGTCTTGGGAGTATTCGGTGCCATAATGTTATTTGAATGGCAAAAAGTCGTTTTATTTGCTACTTACGTATGTATTTATTTTTGTTTGCAATTCAGCACAAGTGCCATCTCTGAGATTCATAACCAAGTCTAGAATCTTTCCCGGATCACTGTAGTTTAAACTTTTTTGTCTCGTTTTCTTTAGTGTAGCCATAGAAATAGAATTTTCTAATTTAATAATACCTACAGGTAATTATAGTAAATATATGTATAATTAGGCACAGCAAAATTACATTAATATACTTTTATACTAAAAACAACAGATCTGTGGTTTTATATGACTTTCATATTGACACTATTACGTAGTAATATTACATTCTCTTTGATTGACACAATAAGAATCACAATTTGATTATACTTTTGACGCATGCAAGGAGGTATGTAATCTTTGGCGCATGCTATTGGCCGTAGTTTTTATTTTAGAGAAGAAAGGAGATTTTAAGGAAAAATAATTCAATATTTGGTTGTTCCACATCCGTGGAACATCCAAATGTTGAATTATTTTTAAAGGCAGTATCCATCTCCTGGCTCTACCCAAACTGAGGCGAATCTCGCGCGTCACGCGGGATGTTCGCGTCGATTGCTTCAACCACAAAATATATAGTTTCAACTAACTAAAATTGAGCGGGACGTCGGCGTTTAATCTTGCAATGTCATTCGATATGGAATTATTTTTGATTTTCGTTGAAAGTCCTTTTTAAGATCTACTCTCTATTGTCTGTAGCTCAATTTTTTTTTAAATTTATACTGCACAGTTGAAAAGTTATATAAGGAGGAGGGGGGACTCTATGAATGTAGAAGCGTATATCTCGTCAACTATTGACTTACATAAAAAAGTCTCTTTGAAACCTCTATATAATTTTGAGGTCTGCCTAAAACTTACCCCACGCGTTTATGTGTACTAGATTTTTTATCTCTGTTATAATATGTATGAAGTTCCACCACCCATTTTAATTTTTTTAAATTTCACTGCATCATTGTGTAGAAGTTTCGTTTAAGTATAATATATTGTAATATTGTAAAGTCTCCGAAAATAATGGCCGTGACATACGGACAGCCAGGCAGGTGGACAGCACGAAATTATAAGGGTTCCGTTTTTTGCCATTTGGCTACGAAACCGTAAAACTAACGTCTTTTTTCTGTGACACTACTATAATAACTACATATTAAGGTGAATGCACACTTATCCGAGTCGAATAGATAGAACAAGTCGAACGAAACGAATTTCAAAATTCTTCATATGAAATCCTATGAAACACCTGTCAGCATCGAATCGTCCGAATCGGTGCGGATATTTGTGCGAGGCCTCCTTGACTTCGATTAGTTCGACGCGTTCGGTTCGGATAAGTGTGCGTTCACCTTTACACAGAATATAAGAAAGGTTATTGCGTAGTACCACAGATTAATTAACGTTACGCTGTAGAACAAATGGTAAAGTCTGACTGACCACGATTCAACAATTAATCGCCATAGAAAAAGTTGATTTCTGGGAAGTATTTTTTATAGTAGGAAATTCAACTAATAAAAAATTTTAAGCTTTCGCGTTGCATTAGAAAATATCTAAAAACAAGGGAAATTAACGCGATTACCTGTTATTTTCGCTTGACGTCAGGGTTGCCAACTTAGGGGTTTTCTCCCCAAATTTAGGAGTAAAAAAAGAGTCGAATGCGATTTTTTTAGGGGTGTTATATTTTTAGGGGTATTTTCAGGGTTTTTTTTAACTTTGTTATTATTATAATATTCATGCCTGCTTACAAATAAAAAGGATGTTCTGCAGCGATGGAGTGAATACTATGGAGAACTGTATGAGAGTGGCGACTCCGTCTCTGATACTGAGAGCGATTCTAATGAATTGCCACACTCGGGCCAGGGACTGGAGGATGCCATTAGTATGAAAGAGATTGAGAAAGTGATAAGAAGTTTGAAATGTGGAAAGGCTGCGGGAATTGATGAGGTGACTGCTGAGATGATCAAGTATGGTGGTCCTGGAGTCTGGGATGCCTTCTGTGCACTCTGCAACCTTTGTTGGCAGAAGGGGGAGGTTCCAGAGGACTGGCGCACGGCAGTCATAGTACCTCTATATAAAGGGAAAGGTTCCTACCTAGACTGTGCGTGCTATAGGGCCATCAGCTTGGTCAGCTTAGCGAGTAAAGTCTATACTAAAGTATTGACTGAACGTATGAAAGGCGTTTCAGAAAGATATTTGTGGGAGGCGCAAGGTGGTTTCAGGAATGGTAGGGGTTGTATGGATCAGATTTTCTCGCTTCGCGTTATCGTGGGAAGGTTTCTGGCTTTAGGTCGGAAAGTTTTCTGCGCTTTCGTGGATCTAGAAAAAGCATTCGATAGAGTAGTGCGGAAGAAATTGTGGAGTCTTCTGCCTGAATATGGCGTGGAGGGCTCCTTACTGCAGGCTGTGAGGTCATTATATCGAGACCACAGAGCCTGTGTAAGGATAGACGGGGACATGTCGCCCTGGTTTGAAGTCTGTTCTGGTGTCAGACAGGGCTGCGTGATGTCTGCCTGGCTATTCGTGCTGTATTTGGACAGTTGCCTCCAGAGATTGAAAGGTAATATGAGTGGTATGGGATGTGGTGACACAGTGGTAAACTGCCTATTGTACGCTGACGATGCTGTGCTAATAGCACCATCAGAAGTGGAGTTGCAGACACTAGTCACGTGCATGAAAGAAGATTGTGAAGTAAAAGGATTGAAAATGAATGTGAACAAAACTAAGGTTCTGGTGTTTGAAAGAGAAGCGGTACAAACGAAATGTGTGATTTGTGTAAATGGAAAATGTCTAGAACAGGTGAATGAAATTGTGTACCTGGGGAGTGCGTTTTCGAGGGATGGAAGATGTGAGTTGGATGTGGAGAGACGGGTAGCAGCTGGCAATAAAGTGAACGGTGCTCTGTCCGCATTAGTGGGTAGTGTGAATATATCTAACACTGCTAAAATGGCCATCCACAATGCGATGTTGGTGCCAACTTTGTTGTACGGTAGTGAGGCCTGGATATGCCTAAAATCGAGTGAAAGTATGTTAAATGCTGTGGAGATGCGGTCTCTCAGAAATATGTGCGGTGTCACGCTTGCTGACAGGATAAGCAATGATGAGATACGCAGTATGACAGGGTTGCACAACAGTGTTATTGTAAAAATGAAGAAAGGAATGCTTAGATGGTTCGGGCACATGGAAAGAATGAGTGATGAAAGACTGACGAAGAAAATATACAGAGCGAAAGTGAGTGGTAAAAGAAGCCAAGGAAGACCAAAGCTGACTTATGAAGTTCAAATAGCCAGAGTGTTAGCAGACGGAAATGTCAAAAGCACCCGCATACCTAGGCGAAAATGTGTGAGGAGAATGATGAGATTTGAGGAAGCAAAAGAGATGTGTAAGGACCGCGACTCCTGGCGCTCCGTCCTCTCTGACTACCCCGTTGGGGATACAGCGTGAAGTTATGTTATGTTTATAATATTCATTTTTGTTAACTGAAAAATATGAAGATGTGATGTTAAAGGCTCGGAAATAACCAAATCTAGCCAATCACATTTGTTTTTGACCTAGCGGCTTAGTGACATCTAGTACGGTTGCTTGTTACTAAGAGTGCAGAGTTGAATAAAACGCGAATGTCACTATGCTGTTTACCTATGTCAACCACAAATGTAAACATACCTGTGAGAATTAGTGGTTATATTGTGGTTATGATTACTAAAAATACGTTAATTATTATTCATTATTATTTACGTTTTTCATTTGTTCGTGTATCAGCAAGAAATTAATGAAAATGCGCAAAGCTACAGATAAAAAAAATATTCTCAAAAATATTTCAAGAATTGGGAAACAGATCCAGACTTAAAAGGTAAACTTATTAATAATATTTATTTAGGGGAATTTCCTAGTAATTGTAGGGATTTCAGCGGTTTTTGGTTGGAGCTTTAGGGAGAAAAAATTTTGAGAGTTGGCGACACTGCTTGACGTTTCGGCCGAGTTTACTTGAAACCACGACCGATGCAACTCGGCCGAAACGTCAAGCGAAAATAAAGGGTAATCGCGTTAATTTCCCGTGTTTTTGGATATTTTAAAACTACATGTCGCAATACTTCGAAACTTGACATTTTTCTTCTAATATCGCTAACAATGGCAAAATTTCTTCTTCACAATCAGCAGACATGTTTCTGTTAAAGAAAACAAGAGACAATGTTTATTTGCTACTCAAATAATTTTCTATGGTATTATTTTTTTTTGCATGCAATTCTGTCTCCTGTTTTGTCGCCCCATTCTTTTAGCTATCTGTGGTCTTTACTTTGTAGTCTGCACCCGTTTAAGTTTTGTTTATTGTATTCTGTGTTTTTTTTCTCTATGTTCTTCACTTAAAACTATTATTGTGTCATGATAATTATAAAATAATTATATTAAAGATTACCGTTTTTATGTTTAAATTGGCCCATATTCTTAACAATTTCTTCATTGAAAGACTGAAAAAAATGACTCGTGGGTATTCGGCTCGATTTGAGTACAGCTTAGTGTGTTAAAATTCTGAGAAAGTAAGAAGAATTGGAAGGTCTGCAATTTATATGTGTAGATGAAGTTTGCGCGTTTTTCCAATAAGTCCTTGAGGGTTCAGATTCGGTTCAAGGTTCGGAACATCGGAGGAATAAAATTAAAAAAAAAGGAAAACGTTTGTGGAAAAGAAAGCGAAAGTAACAGAACTTTTTAGCGGGATGTTATAATAGGGAGCAGTTGTGTGTTTATTTTAGTTATTTGCAGAATGGTTTCTAGTGGACATTGTGATGTGTTTTATAACTTTTTTAATCTTCTTAATTTTGCGCCACAACTCTCTAGAATGTTGTGCTGTTGTTGTGCAACATGTGGAATTGTTAAAATAGGTGCTTAATTAGTAGCGCGATGTTGAGATTTTTTTAGAGGTTTAGTCTTGTCTTAGCCGATCCTACTAGTAAGATTGCCTCAATACTTATACGTATATTTGTCACCAGAAACTTTAAGAAACATTAAAATGTATTACATCGACATTCGATTGAAATAATATGAAGAATAAAATATGTATTTATTTATTACTAAAGATATAGAGTACTTACTGCATGGGCATAGATCCCCTTGCCTTCTCTCTCAGATTAAGTATTTGTAGCAAGCTACAGATGCGACAGTCACTTTGCCGTAATTATTATGTATTTCGTTTTGGCGCTACTATCGCCTACTTTTTTGATAACCGTACTATACGTACGTACCAATCTAGGTAGTCTGTTCTGTGGTACCAATACTATTTATAGATCTTTTTGTACGTATATCCTAGTGATTCCAAAAAACCACCAACGCAGCGGCTTAGGGGATTATTTACATCAAACAACAGAGAAGAATAGGCATTTCAAGGTTCGCAACTCAAGCATAAAATCTAAGAAAACACAAGGTAAACCAAAACTAATCGAAATAGAAAAGTAGGCAGAGTTCTGATTATGAATCATACTAACAGCACTGACAGGCAATTGACTTTTAAGGCGAATAGTCAAGACGGCAGAAGCGATTACAGCGCCAATACAACTCGTTCAGAACTAAAAGTGTCACAGGCCTGCCTTCTCTCTCGTGGTAGAATCGTACAAACTACTAAAGTAAAAGAATCTAAGAACAAGTACTAAATCGATTTTGATTGATTACGAGTCGATATTTTGTTTTTTATGAATGCAATACAATCGGTGACGTGATTTATAAGAATACAGCGTTTTTCTTGTTCCGTGAATAAGTTGATGATCTAGTTGTCCATACCTTTCGAAATAAAAAAAATTGAACACTATTTATAGAGTTCAAAAGAAAATGAGAAATGTAGTACATGTGATGTACATGGATGGAATTACATTTTGCAACCTTTTCTTTCTATGTAATAATAATAATATACACAGCAAATTATTACAAATGCCTAATAAAACAAAGAAAAGTCACATTGTAGGATCGCAGCTTTTATATCATTGCTTTAATGTTTCTTTGTAGGTACAGAAGACGAATACCGCTTTCCCAAATTAGGGTAATTTCCCTGTTTCTTGGGAAATTGGTTATCCACAATTTCATACGAAACGTTTTCTAAACTTACTGCAGCCAACATCTTACATAGTATACAAGCTAGGTATATTAACTTTATGAGTCAACATTATCAATATCAATAATATTATATGTTTAGATACCTTTATATGTGTAATATATTAATTATTAATAAATTGCTACATTTACTACGCATTTGTTTCCTATTAACTTGCCTAGTGTTCTAAACGAGGGTCTAATTTTTAATGTTTTAATATTGTTTTATGTATTTATTTTAATAATAACAATTTATTTATCGATCTAACAAATGGATTTTCTTACCACGAACACTCGATGTTTTTCTATTAGTCGTTATTAACGTGTAACAGTAACTAATACTTAATCTGTGCGGGTAACGCATCCAAATTCAATCATCCATTCCAATCTGTGATTTCATTCATTCAATTTCAATCATTCAATTAAATGAAAACAGCTGATATAATTGCATTACATTTTATTTTTTTCCGGGAGATTTTTCAAAAACTAAATAATGGCAGAAATACAGATACTTATTGAAATGGGATTCTCCAAAGAACGGGCGTAAGTACACATTCTCATTCGTGAAAATGTTTTACAGTGTTGTTTTGAAGTGAGTTAATTAGGTTGTTTTTCGGTTGTAGTGAAAAAGCTTTGGCTATAACAAAGGCTATGAAAAAGTTAACTAAGTTGTTTTTTGGTTTTAGTGAAAAAGCTTTGGCTATAACAAATTATAAAGGTGTGGAGCCAGCTATGGAGTGGTTACTAGCTCATGCCGATGATCCAGAGATAGAATCTGGGCAGACTATTGAGTCAAGTTCTAGCGGTAATGTCTCAGCGAGTGCTTCTGCCGAGTCCACTACAGCAGCAGAAAACCCAGCTGAAGCGAAGTCGCTGAAGTGCGACGAGTGTGGGAAGTTGTTCAAGAACCAAGACGAGGTGGAGTTCCACGCTGCGAAGACCAACCACAGCAGTTTTTCTGAATCGACTGAAGAGAAGAAACCTTTGAGTGAAGAAGAAAAAAAGGCTCAAATGGCTCTGCTTGAAGAGCGAATGAAACAAAAGAGGAAAGAAAGAGAAGAGAGAGAAAAGGTAATTATGTTTTAGTTTCATACTGCTACTTTTTATATAATTTTTATATCATAATGGCAGAAATTGTTAAAAAAACCTAACCAACCTAATAGAAAACCTAACAGTCTAAGATGGTTGTTACGCTTCATGATTCCCTTAGACAACTAACCTATGTTTTTGGCTAGAAAAGATCCCACAGAGTAAAACTTCTTTTTTAATCAAAATAATGCAAAAATGTCATGTATATTGATATGGTTTGCTTACCAAGAATATGTTAAAGAATATCTGTATCCATGATCATGTATCAAAATGGGAAACAATCGTTGATCTAATCATACCTTTATTTCAATTTTATAATGTATTATTATTTTGCAATTTCTTTTTAGAACAAAGTGAGGAAATGTTAGGGGAAGATGACATAAATTTATATCCTAATTTCCTAGTGCTAGAAGTGACAGATAAAATTTACCTCCATTCAGACCTCACTACAACAGTGGTAGGAGTAGTACTGTTATTGACTTTTAGACTCGAAGATGTTATGAGTGAATAGCAGTGACGACCACAGATATTTCAGTAGGGTAGACATAAAGAAAATTCACTAAAATCGCCGCTTGTAATTATGTGTATGTAATAAATGTTAATGTGATTTATTTTACACTATTTATTTACTGGAACTACTTTGAAAAATATTTCAACATAGCAAAATTGCTATTTGCTATATTATAAATCTGCAATAAAAAATAAAACAGAATTAAAGTTAACACATACCTATATTGATGTTACTCTAACACTACTCTATGTAATATAATTTACTCTAATTTTGTTTGAAATCAAACTTTGTTGTTTTTTTTAGAAAATCTATTAAAAATTTCATAAGCAAAGAAGACAACTTCACTATAAAAACATTTAGAGGACACTATAATAAGAAAAAAGCATCTTTTGTATTATTAATTAAAAAAGTCATAACATTTAACAAACATGTTAATATTTTTTATTGTTATTTTTTCTAATAGGTTAAATTAATGTTATGTAATAAGATTTAAACCATTGACAATTTCTTTATCCGGTTTTCCGCTGTTATTGGCTAGAGACGCCATCTCATTATTAACTTGTGTGCGTGTTTTGGGCTAAGTAATCATTCACTACAGATGCACATGTGTAATAATGTGTGTAAATCAAGCCGTAATTTGAACTTTTCTCAAGCAAATGGTTGCCGTGATGCTTTCTTGTCGTGTTTGAACAAATATAAGGCGAGCGCAGGAATTTTGAAAATATGTTTTTAGTTTCATCAGGGCAGACAGTGTCTATTTATTTCTATGGAATGCATGCCACTGACAAATAGTTACTATATTTTTCGATGAATATTAAATATTCTTTCACTGATTGTTTGAAATTTGTTGGATTGATTGTTTGTAATGGATATATTCAAAAACTTCTCAATGAATTTAAAAAAATTCTTACACCTGTAGGTAAAGCTACATTATCAGCAAGTAACATAGGCTGTGTTTTATTATAAAAAATAATTCTACCCGCGCGAAGCCGGTACGGTGCGCTATCATATCATTATTTTGTTATCAATCATTATGTTATCATAAACATAATTTCGTTCGTACAAAATTTACCTAATTAAAAATTTTTAGATTTTGTTTTAGCAAGTTATATAATGAACTCACCTAAATTTTTTTTTAAATTTAATTAATAAAATATATTTTTTACAAATACAGGCATTAATACTCACAGTAGGGTGGACAGATAGGTAAATATTAAATAATAAAAAGTGAAAGGTAGTGAAAGGCGCACAATAGGTTGCGCACAAAAAACGTGACGAGGTTCATTCCATGAGTAGATTTTACTCCTCATATTTTTTTGGAGTTTACTCCTTAAGAATCTATTTTCATATAAGGCCCCCAGTATGAAAATAAATGAGGAGTAAAATCTATTCATCCAATGACAGCGTTACGTTTTTTGTGCGCAACCTATTGTGCACCTTTCACTTTTCAGTCCTGAGTATTAAGACGTAAATAGGGTATGCTGCGGGGCAGCTTACGCATGTAAGTATTATGTGTATATAATATACCTATATGTTATATACTCTACAGCGTCTTCAAATGATTAATATATATATCTTGGTTTCTTGGGGTGCTGATTACGAAAATGATGTTCATTTTCAAATCCAACATGGCGAATATTACTTTTTTTGGATAAATCGATATGGGTATCAAATTCTAGATTTTTCGGGGTGCTGATTACAAAAATGACTTTCATTTTCAAATCCAAAATGGCGAATGTTATATACTCTACCAGAAGATACCTATATGTTATATACTCTACAGCGTCTTCAAATGATTAATATATATATCTTGGTTTCTTGGGGTGCTGATTACGAAAATGATGTTCATTTTCAAATCCAACATGGCGAATATTACTTTTTTTGGATAAATCGATATGGGTATCAAATTCTAGATTTTTCGGGGTGCTGATTACAAAAATGACTTTCATTTTCAAATCCAAAATGGCGAATGTTATATACTCTACCAGAAGATACCTATATGTTATATACTCTACAGCGTCTTCAAATGATTAATATATATATCTTGGTTTCTTGGGGTGCTGATTACGAAAATGATGTTCATTTTCAAATCCAACATGGCGAATATTACTTTTTTTGGATAAATCGATATGGGTATCAAATTCTAGATTTTTCGGGGTGCTGATTACGAAAATGACTTTCATTTTCAAATCCAAAATGGCGAATGTTATATACTCTACCAGAAGATACCTATATGTTATATACTCTACAGCGTCTTCAAATGATTAATATATATATCTTGGTTTCTCGGGGTGCTGATTACGAAAATGACTTTCACTTTCAAATCCAAGATGGCGAATAATACTTTTTTGGATAAATCGATATGGGTGTCACATTATAGCTTTCTCGGGGTACTGATTACGAAAATTATGTTTATTTTCGAATCCAAGATGGCGATTATTACTTTTTTGGATAAATCGATATGGGTATCAAATTCTAGGTTTTTCGGAGTGCTGATTACAAAAATGACGTTCATTTTCAAATCCAAGATGGCAAATATTACCTTTTTTGGATAAATCGATATGGGTGTCATATTCTAGGTTTCTCGGGGTGCTAATTACGAAAATGACGTTCATTTTCGAATCTAAGATGGCGAAAATGACTTTTTTGGATAAATCGATATGGGTGTCACATTATAGGTTTCTCGGGGTGCTGATTACGAAAATTATGTTTATTTTCGAATCAAAGATGGCAATTATTATTTTTTTGGATAAATCGACATAGGTATCATATTCTAGGTTTCTCGGGGTGCTAATTATGAAAATGATGTTCATTTTCAAATCCAAAATGGCGAATATTACTTTTTTTTGGATAAATCGATATGGGTATCAAATTCTAGATTTTTCGGGGTGCTGATTACGAAAATGACTTTCATTTCAAATCCAAAATGGCGAATATTACTTTTTTGGATAAATCGATATGGCTGTCAAATTCTAAGTACCTCGGGGTGCTGATTACGAAAATGACGTTCATTTTGTAATCCAAGATGGCGAATTTTTTTTTTTCGATAATCTATATGGGTCTCATGTTCTAGGTTTCTCGGTGTACTGATTACGAAAATGACGTTCATTTTCAAATCGAAGATGGTAAATGCTACTTTTTTTATATCTATTAATATTGATATTTAATATTATTGTATACAGTGAAGTGAATAAAAATATATAAAATATGGTAAAAACCAGTTAACTTCAGTCGTGCGTCGGAGCTGACACACACACGTTTTTTTCCTACCGGGGGCCTTACATGAAAATCGATTCTTAAACTCCAAAATTATTAGTCTCAAAAAACTGATCAATGGCTAGTAGGACCGATGTTTCCACTCTATAGGGTTAAATGCTCGATGAGTTTAAATGACAGCCAAGTAACATATCTAGAGATTTTTTTTCCCTTTTTCAGGCTGAAGCATTAGAACGTGAACGTTTACGTATAAAATCGGGCAAAGATTTGCAAGATGCTCGTCAAAGACTTCAAGAACAAGAGATGGCCAAACTCGTGGAGCAACGACGTAGGGAGAAAATAGAAGATCAGAAAGCGAAAGACAGAGTTCGTGCACAAATCGAAGCTGACAGACAGGCTAGAAAGTAAGTTGCATAGTCTGTTATAGTAGTGCTAATATCAGTAAAAGAGGTCAATGCAGGCAATGTTTCGCCTATATTAAAAATTTGAAACAGTGACTACTTGCACGTTAGAAGATATGTAAAATATCGAAGGTGCTTATAATATACTTCTCATCAAAAAAATCGAAACACCCCTGAAGTTTGGTTTTGAATGAGTCTTACGAATTTTTTTACGCTAAAACAAAAAAGAAATAGTGTCAGTTAATTGCGGATATTATAAGGTATTGTTTAACATACATTGATGTTTCAAATTAAAATTAATCGATCGATCGATAAATCTCTCGCTCTAACTTGTCTCTTCAACTCGTCCCATAGTTGTTCTATGGGATTCATATCCGGGCTTTTTCCTGGCCAGCCCAAAACCGTAATACCGACTTCGTTCAGGTATTCATTTACAATGCCTGCGGTATGAGCCCTGGCATTGTCCTGCATAAAAATGGACTCTTCGCCAATAAAATGTGCGTAAGGTACCAAATGAGGCTCCAGATACTCTTCGATGCAAAGTGACCCATTTAATGATGGTAGCGAGGTCCAGATACAAAAGCAAGTTCGGTTTTTCCATCGGCGCTTATACCTCCCCAAACCGTCCATGAACCGCCACCGTAACTAACTCTTTCTTCAATGCAGCACTGCAAAACGCTCTCCCTCTCTTCGATACACCTTTCTTCCGTCGATACCATACAACATGATCTTACATTCGTCAGAAAAGAGAACTTTGCTCCATTGAAGGTATGACCAATTTAAGTGCTCACGTGCAAAGTTAAGGCGCGCTCTTTGGTGGTCTACCACCAATTTTGGGCCATTAGCTGGTTTATGAGGTTTCAGGCCACGCTCCGCTAATCTTCTTCTAATGGTAGAATCGCTCACAGTCACAGCCACAATCCTCGAATCTCACGGAACCGCTGCTGCAGTAGAATAGAGTTAAATCGACGATTTCTTAGAGAAACTGACACAATATACCGGTCATCTCGTTCAGACGTGACTCGATGTCTACCAGATCCTGGACGGCGAGTAAACATACTAGTCTCCCAATAACGCTGATACACTCTATTGACAGCAGAGAGGCTAAGATGTAATTGTGCAGCCACAACACGTTGACTAAGCCCTGAATTCAGCAACGCCACGACTTGGGCGGCTTCTGTGGGCGAGGTATCCATATTTGTTAGGAAAATAATCTCCTTGGTAGGATGTTACAAAGCTTTGTTAACGATCTTTATTTAAAAAAACGATATTTTTGGCAAAAAAAAAAGTGATTAAATGCAGAAATTCCGACGGAATACACATTGAAAACAATCTCCACATTGAGCTCCACATTCATTTATTCGATGAAAATTCGAAAATTTTAATTCAAATTTGGAATTGTGGTACACCATTGTGTAGACTAAACTGCCAACTAATTATTGGAGTATTTTTTTAATGATATTAAACCTCTTTTATATTTAAATGCCGCCTGAATAGCAATTGCAGTAGTGTTTCGATTTTTTTGATGAGAAGTGTATTATAAAACACCAGTAGTACAAACACAGATGAGAATGTAGAGAGAAAGGCGAGCTTAGGATGTAAGGTAGTAGCCAAGAGTACTTAAACTTGACTGTTTCCGCACACCACTATCTCTGATATTACTAGATCTAGAATAGTAAAAGTTTCAGGGAATATAAAGCCCTGTTAATAGACTACAGGAAAAATGTGACGAAAGTTATAGGTCTTATGGATCTTTAAAAATTCGCATTTTATAAATATGGGCGAGAATCGAACTGGCATGCCCAATTTTTTTTAATGAAAGATCATTGTTTCTGTTCTAGGTTGGCAGCGTTAGGCCAGCAAGCTCCTGAGCCAGCGCCTGCGCCTCCGCCAGTATCCAACCCTAACCCAGCACCCAAGGTTTCTTACGATCAAGCCAGGATCCAACTAAGATTGCCTGATGGCAAGGCACTAACACAAACATTTGGTGCTAAGGAACAATTAGCTGCTGTTAGGTGAGCTTGTTTTTGTATTCGTGTGCGTCGATTGGTTTCTACACACTAACTCATTCATTTGGTGGTTTCTGTATGTTTCCAGTACTGTTCACAGGTACTGTATACCTCCACAGAATATCAAGTCAAATCGTCTTTTAGCATTCAGCATTCATTCATTCATTCTTTCTGTAAGCCAAAGTTAAACCTCTTGCGAGTATTGGAAGAATATTCCAGGGCAGGAGCATTTCAAAGCCTAATAAAGCCATATAATCGCAAGGTGTTGTTGCTTAAATAAGCATATGTTTAACATGGGGCTCTCCGACATAAGAATGTGCCGGTACTGCCACGAGGCGGATGCCTCCTAACAGAACGCACACATTTTGTGTGACTGCAGAATACTGATGCATTCTCGTCGTTCCTGCCTCTGCCAGTATTTTCCGAGTCCGAAGGAGGTTCAGCATATCACTCTAAGTAGTAATACCTTGCCGTTTTTGACTGCAGTGGGACTTGGTAGTGTTTTGTAACAAAGTGGCGAGCAAAATAGATCAACTTTTGTCGCAGTGATCAGGTCTGGTGGGACCTGCACAGCCACTTACATGAAATAAAAAAAAAGCTAAAGTTATTACAATCTCTTCCATCTTTATGCAAAGGATATGTGAGACATGACTAGGATCAGCCGTGGAGAGGTGCGATTATGCAATGCTGGTTCTTTAATAAAGGTTTCGATATCTCGAGATAATAAGTGGACTGTATTTTTGCGGTGATTTTATAAAACCATAGCTGCTTATAATAGATATATAAAAACTGTTTCCGAGCACTTGTAAATCACGTACAGCTGCACAGGCATGGAAACAGAACTGCAAAGGGCTAATATTTAGGAAGGAAAAACAGTTCTGTAAGGATGGAAGTAATGCACACTTACCTATTCGTAATCCGGTGCTTGCAGCCTTTGTGATCCAGTCCCCGGTCAGGCTCAATTGCCTGCAGTTCTATATAATATATAATTTGCTTGCAAAAACAAAAACAACACACAACATAGTCACTTGCGATTAAAACAAACAGTTTACACAAATAAAAAAGTCAGGAAGCACGTGCTGTCGTTGCTAGTAGCGCGGTAATTATTTTACACGAGTTAACTTGATGAGTTAAAGTTCAAGATTGGGTAGATCACATATAGCACTCGCGTATTATAATATATGCACGGACAGTGTGCATTGTAGGAAAGGGATAAATGCGGAATGGGAAGTACAGTACCGATTTACAAGTGCATTACGTGTCGAATATAAAATGATTCACTTTTAAATCCACCAAGCAGTATAGATGTAGTGACAATAGAAAACACCGGAACCATTATAATTTTGTCCAGTCCGTCTGTCCGTATGTCACAGCTATTTTACTTGGAGACTATTGGCACCAATGATGTTATATTTACAAAAGAGAGAGATGGGTTACGTTAGTACTAATGCAAGTATAATATTATACTGGTTACGCACACACGTAAGTCGTACACTTTGTTAGACAGTAAAAAAGGATTTGTGTTTGTTTTTTTAAATTTCATTTCGTGAGTCATGTACATTTGGGAACAGATTTATTTAAGTATATAGATTTATAAAACAATTTTGTTATAAATTTGAAAATGATAAAAACAAAACAACTGGGTATTTTCATGTAAAATGTTTTTTATTGTACATAATTTACTATGATGGAAAAATATAACGACACAATGTATACATTGGTTACATCCTAACTCATCTTCCAGAAATCTATAAAATAAACAAGACATATCATGATAATACCTTGTTAATGTTGTTTTCAAATAAGTATTTAATAAATTTATTACAACTTGTGCCACATTAGAGGATTTTTAAAATTTTAATGAAAATTCATGCTCTGAAATTATTATACTAGACTTACTGAACTTCTGATACGTTTTAAAACATAAGTATATTGTATCTTATATACCAACTAACTAAACGTAAACAAATCAATAATAGGCACTGTACGACATTGACGGTTCTATAACATTCTTTTTTATATTATTTGACTAAAGATAATATATATCGCTCTCTGTCGCACTTGGTAACTGGGGTAACCTTTATTTTTATTCTTTATTATTATTATTTCATTTTATTTTTTTATGATTTAATCTTTTATTGATATTTTAGATTTTGAAAAAATGGTGACGCAAACGAGTTAAATAAGTATACGGATGATACGTGATTCCTGAACCTTTGAGTCTTGCTAGTATAGTTTCTGCAGTATCTAATAACGTAGGATGGCATTTTAATAATAGTGTTAGGAACGCACAAGCGAGTTGACACTGTCAAGTTGTTGCAAGAATGAGCTCCAGGTTAGCTAATTAGCAAAGTTATGGGGTGCCAGTTTTCGAGCGCAAGTAACTACATCTACCTCTTTTGTAAATATAACATCATTGATTCGCATTATATAGATAAACTTCGGAAAGCAAATGTACTTTATGAACCTCTATACAATGGTGTAGCGAGATTAAAAAAAGAAAAAAATTAGAGGTAGCGCTCAATTCCATACATACGGTAGTTTACTATGGGATGAAAATAAATTTCAGTGCACACGAGTGTGTCGAGTATCTCTGGATAGGTCTTTAAAACCAGTACAGATGTTTCAAAGTGGCTTTTTCATTTAAGTCGATAGTTCCTGAGATATGCGCCTCTTAAGTCGTAAAGTGAGCCTCCACCTCCTTCCCCTCCTCTAACTTTTCAACTATGGGCTGGAAAATTCTGAAAAAATTTAAGATACACAAAAGAACTTAAAAAACTTTGGTGTATATCATTGTTGTAGTTTGCTGACTACGAACTTCCATCGCGGTGAGCAAGGAGTCGTAAACGTTTTTCAGTTGCTGCACATGACCGGCCTTGCTAACTCGTGCGCGTATTATCATTAAGACAATGATATAGTTGAGCAGTTTATGTGCTACCTGAAAAATAAATAACCTGTATACGTGATAAATAAAGAAATCGTAAATCGTAATGGTAAATTTTCCTGTGTGGTAGAGCCATGCTGCATCGTAGCATGAATTGGGCCGACTCGCCCGGAGAAATACCACCCTCTCATAGATATCAGCGTGAAATAACAGCATCTATTGCTGTTGTGTTTCGTTCGGTGAGTGAGAGTGCCGGTGGCCCATCACCCCTCCCCTTCTTCTCCCTCCTTTCGCTATTTCCTTAAAGGCCGGCAACGCACCCGTGATTCTCTGGACGTTGTAGGTGTCTATGAGCGGTGGTTGGTCACTTTCCATCAGGTGACCCGCTTACTCATTAGCCCCTTCTTTTATTAAAAAAAAAAACGCAAAAAGAATTTTGTATTATAGAGCATCGCTATGAAGTACGAACTTATTTATGCTGCCGATTCAATTAATATTGTTCATCCCGACTATGGAACCTTTCATTGTAAAGATATGCACTTGACCAGTTTTTTTAACCTTCAAAGTACGTTTCCATCAAGAGGAATCTTTTTCGTAAGATACGAATCGCTTTCGGTTTACAATTCTTTATCTTAAGGCGCTCCCCGAGGCAAACATGTAGAGCCCCTCATTCTAGAATTCATAATTTTTTTTATGTATCTAGTAATTATTGGTTTTATTTATGACAAAAGTATCTTATGAAGTTTTACAATTTAAATGTTCAAGATTTATATTATAAAATTATGTATACAGTGGTGTATATTGCAAGTAAATATAACTTTTATTTATGAAATTGATGCATATATTTAAAATTTTTAGGCTTTGTTTTGAATACAGATTTTATATGTATTTTATGTATAAATGAAAAATATCAAATGGCAAGTCTTATTAAAATGTTGAAGATTATTACTATATTATTTTTTTTTTATACTTTTTCCAATAATGAATAGATAGCCTCTAAAACTTGCAAAAAAAACAGTATTTGACTAGGGAAAGTGCCTGAACTAATGTAATTTTTGACGAGTAAAGATAGTAGGTACAATCGCCATTATATAGGGTAGCACTGGTTATAGGCGGCCGTAACACGTTACGCTGGTTGTCATTTAAACCACGGTCCAACCTAGATTTAATGTTTTAAATTAACGTATAATGCGGTGACTAATGGTTCGAGTGATTAATATGTAGTTGGGTGATGAGTGATGACTGATGAACCACCATACAATTGTCGTTCATTTTGCATGACGCTTGCTTGTATGGGCGTGTAATAGCCGCAATGGGCTAGTGTGAACAAATTCTACATCACTTCAATTTTAAACTTTCCTAAACTGCCATTTAACCAATTCAACTAAAATATTGCACTTTTTTGTGACTGGAGACAATACGATCTTGTAAAAACTTGTTTTATAAACAGTTTTTTAATAGATGTTTATAATGTGCGCTTAAATAAAACGCGCTAAAGTGTGATCAATAGATTCACGTTCATTTTCTTACTAAAGGGCCCGTTGACGGCCCTACAATCGCAGAATCGGGATGAACTCGGGTCCCTTTATTTATATTTTTATCTCGTGTTTTTCCAGATTGTATCTGCAAATGAATGCGCAAGAATTTGCTCAAGAAGGAAGTTTTAAAATGATGACCACTTTTCCAAAAAAGATTTTCACAAGCGACGACTATGAGAAACCATTAGAATTATTGGGTAAGTCATAATCAATAAAATACTCGTATTTTATCAAATATTGTTTTGATATTGATTTCAATGTTATTGAATGATTTCAAATATTTTGACGGTTGTTTATTTTAGATTAAAAATTGATATGAATTTAAATTTATATGCAATTATTTTAACTAACATGATAGACTTATCCATTTATTTATATATACATGCATAGTAGTTATAATTTACAGTGATTAAAGTAGTGATGATCAATCAACATCTATACATATTATAAAACTAGACGTCTCTCTGTCTGTCCGTTTACGTTCTTTTAACGCGAGAACCACATCCGATTTAGATGGTTTATTTAATTCATGGTTATCTGGCCAGGTTATAGGATATAATTTGTGACATTTTAAGTCTGCCTATGCAGACTTTGGTGTGTTTTGTAACCTGGATCTCGATGTCTAAGAAGACTGAGAGTTAGATATTTGGATACATACAACTTCAACTCTTTATTTTGAAATCCTTAAATGTGGAAACATGATTGGAGAATAAATATTTGATAAAAAAAATCCCAGAAAAACTCTGTTTTGTACAAAGATCCAGTTGCATCTCCGAAATTCTACAGAATTATAACATGATTTTTACTAAAATGGATAGGTAATTATGGTATCTCAAATATCTTAAACCAGTTTTTTTAATTGGTAATGTAATTTTCTTGCAAATTACAATGATGTGCAAAAACAAATGTTGAGATTGCTTCGCGCTAAAATATGATCAAACAACAACTTTATTGTTATCGCCATAAGGCGCGGGGGTAATGAACGAATTCGGTTGCACTGGGCTGCATAGGCGGACTCTTAACATACGAAATAAGCAGTGACGATAACGGTGAATCAAGTCGGAAAGAAGACGCTCTTGGGGCGCTTAAATGGCATACGCTGAGTAAACTATAAGAGACATATTAAATTAATATACTACACAATTGGAGATCTCAAAAGGACCTACAAAAAAGTCCGCGATAGCATATGTCTATCTTCTAAGAATCACACACAATAAGCATTTTTGCGTTTAAACTAACCAGCGGGCGACCGCCGTTAGCGAAGGCAGCATGTACTGCGCGTGCGCTCGACCGACGGCATTCAGTCGGTTCGCTAAAAACTTAAACAATAATTCTATAGTACACGCGAGTGGAGCCGCGGGCATAGCTAGTACACAATAATAGTATTAAGTTGATAGACATTTTACGATATTGGATATTTTATTTAAATAAACAGTATATTCTGGCGTATAGACGTACAAAGAGTGTGAGTGAGAATGTAATCTTTTATGATAGTGACACAAGTAGGAAAGGGACAGCAAATGAGAGGCTATTGTAACCATTTTGAATGACAGGTCGTCTTTCGTCACACTCGAGAACGCTGTTGACTTATTTATTGTTTTCTGTTATTCCTGTTTTATTTGAGAGAAGTGCTGTATTTTTCAATAATGGTTACATGCTGTGTGTATGATTGTGATATTACATATCATAATAATCAAGGGAATCAATCATTTCATAGGTGACATTGACAAATTAAAAATCGTCACTCGTCAACGAGCTCTATGTACGTCTATACGCCAGTATATACTAAGTTTATGATTTAAACCAATTGTTATAATAAAAAAGAGGTAGATAGGTTACGTTATTACTAATCCAAGTAAAATATTGTTCCGGTTACGCACACACGTAACCGTACACTGTTCATGCACACTAACAAAACGATGAAGTGTAAACAAGATAGCATGACAATAGCATGACAATTATCATAAACACAGTGAGACAAATATACATTGCACTGCGTCCGCTATATAATGTAAAACTTAAATTGCATTTCGAACTAACAAATCATATGGCTCTCTAAAAGCGTTGTAATTGGTCAGTTTCAATTTCTTACTGCATTTTAATAGAATCCGTGACTAATTCATAGAATATTAGTAAATTAATGCGACAGAATAGACATTTTCGAAGAATATGACTGATCCCTAATGGGTTTCAGAACCTCAGAACAGAAAAAACGACTAGAAACCCCATGTGGGCGTGTCCCGCGTACCACTAGTAAGCCCTGTAATGCGCACTTCGGTCTCCGCTTACTTCAGTTAAACGCGCATTTTAGTACGCTCAACATCACGAAGACAAAAGTAATGGAAACTATCTTTATTTAATTAGGCATAAGGTCTACTTTCATGCGAACTAATTAGGTAGTTTCCAACCATAGACAATGCAGTTTGCACCAAGTTTGCATAACCGGTCAATTAGTAACACAAGTGACATAAACTAGGTAATGATATCGATAAATAGTTATAGATCTACCATAAAATATGTTAAGTACTACGATTACACAAAAAATGTATATTAGTCATTTCCAATGATAAATTATATATTTGTTGATAATTATTATAATATATTTAGTTATTGAAAATGATTACAACTATTATAGTTTATTGTAATCTTTATTAGTACAGGAATATTATTTTAATTCAATTTTCTTAAACCTCCGCATGAGAAAGAAAAGTAGATTGAAGCAACAGGGAGGCAAACACCTAAAATACGACACCCATATCGATTTATCCAAAAAGTAATATCGCCATCTTGAATTTGAAAATGAACGTCATTTTCGTAATCAGCACCCCGAGAAACCTAGAATATGACACCCGTATCGATTTATTAAAAAAAGTAATATTAATTGGATTTGAAAATGAACGCCATTTTTCGTAAAAAGCATTGAAAATATGTCTACAAGGCTTACGGCTAACAATAAGGTTTCTTTTTAATTATTGTTCTGTTGACGAATGTATGGTTGCGTGACGAATAGCTGATTAGCTTTCTATGTAGTGAAAATATTACGATGTGTAAGCATGTGTTTAAGAGATTACTCCGGTTTTCCTAATAACAGCTCGGTATGCTAATTCCGCTCGTTTTTTTCGTTCCATGGTTTAGACAGTAAAAAATGTTTGCTTTTTTTTAATTTTATTTTTCTTTAATCATGTACATGAGAACATATTTATTTATGTAAGATCTCTAAAATTATTTTCCAAAAATATTTTAACTACTTTCATAATAAAATGGATATTATTTTCATTATGCATTTAATATAGAGGAAAAATGTAGGAATTATTATTTCTAATTACCTTCAAATAAAAATTAATTTGTTTCTTTAACCTTTTTGATTTTTCTTTCCATGTGGGGTTATTTTTAAGCATTGAATGAAGTCGGACATTGAATTGTATTTTTCTGTTATAGCTATTAATAAATGTAAACGATGATTAAAACTGGATGGCTGCGTCATCACGTAATCGTTTATATTATAAAAACGTCTGGATTAAAAAGATTTTAGAATTTTGAATTGTGCAATAGGCACTGCATGACATTGTTGGTTCTGTAACATTACTTTTTATATTCTTTGACAAAGTCTGGGCTGGCTAATTAGCAGTTTTGGGGTGCCACTTTTCGAGCACAAGTAACTCGTCTACCTCTTGTGTTAATATAACATCAATGATTTAAATTATTCAAATTAGCGCGAAAATAGAATTTTATATTGTTTTTAAATTCTAACATTGATCATTAAGTCAGCCTCATAACGGTTAAAAAAACGTAACTGTCACTAGTTTAATGCGAAATGTACAAGATTTCTTCATTGTAATTAAATAATCCTACATTTTTCAAACATTTGAGACTTGTTTTAGGTACTGAACATTTTACTTTCATTCTAGGACTGGTGCCATCTGCTGTTATCATCATATCAAGAGGTGAACAATAAGAAAGTAACATAAATCGAATTATCTCATTTGTAATTACAATCTCTTTTTGTACCATATAATGATATGTATGTTGCGTCCTTTACGGGTGTGGACCTTCGATAAGGCACAAAATGTTACATGAAATAAAATCTTATGTAATATGTATATTACTTGTTTGACTAATATTCTGCCACCTTACACTTTTATTAGTAATTGTCTCTTTCTTTATAAACACAAGAATGTATGAGATTTGACGTTCGCTGTCGACAAATCTAGCGATTATTCATCAAATTATTTCATTTACACATATTTTAATGTTTCCTACTGTAATGATTTAAGATAGTAACATTCTTTAAAGCCTTTATTTTAAGATTGTTTCAAAAATATAACTTCATGGAATTACTAAACGAGTAACAGTATATTAATTCCATACATAACATATAAAAGAACAATTTCAAACAGGTTTTTTTCGTTTTGAAATTCGCAAGAATAAAAAAAAAAATTTGTTCATATGCAAACTTTATTTGAACTAAATTACATTACATACATCTAAAATCTGTGTACATCCAAAGAAAACATTGCTGGTATTAACTTACCCATAATACTATCAGTTCCAAGTTCTCTTTAGTTACTTTAATTAATGATAGTTATTATACAAAAGGCCATAGCTGGGCATCGTTAATCGTTAGTCCGTTAATAAAAAAGTTAACTTTGTTAATCTTTAACGCGTTATTTTACGGATGATTTAACGGAACTTAAAGTTAATCGTTAACGTTAACCTACACTGTTCACAGGTATACAGAGTAAAAACAATCAGGTAATCTTCCACTGTCAAAAAGTAGCAATTAACATGAACTTAGTACTCGAACAATAACATTTAAAAAACTGTCACTGTATTTTCACCGGGCGAAAACAGAACACTAACGTAACGAACGAGTATAGGTAAACAAATAATTTCGTCTGTCTCGCTCATTCTTTCGCTCCCTTGCATCAATCGCCCGCGCCTGCGCAACTCCGCTTACGCGCACACGACTGAACAAGTAAGAACAAGTTTTTCGCGGCGAACTTTAACGATTAACGGACTTATAGAAAGTTAACGTAAGTTAAGAGCCCGTTAATATTTTTTAAAATTAACTATAAAGTTAATCCGTTACACGAAAAGTTAACTTCGTTAATTAACGATTAACGGTCGTATGCCCAGCTATGCAAAAGGCATATAGTCAGAAATATCTGAGGACCAGGTCAAACGCCGTCTACGTTTATGGATTAGAAATAGTCATAGAAGTAGGAACTATATACTGACAATAGAAGGCTCTACACTTGCACTTGGCGCATCCACTGTTAGTCAATGTTTGTCAATAGCGGTATTAATAACTCCATATTTATATTATTTTGTAATGTAAAGGTAAAAATTGCATCTTGTGGTGTAAGTGTGCAAAAAGCACTCTTTAAATAAGAAAGTGAAAAGTTACGGTGTTACTTTTCATGTGTAAGCATTTCTCTAAGTTATTCGTAATTACAAAATGATACGGCTTCAATCTGTTTTCGCCCATATTGCGAGCGCGTTTAATACCATGACGACAAGTGGTAACGTTTTGCTAGTTATCTTATGTTATCGATAAATTATTTAGCACAAGCATAATATTATATGCAATAGGATGTTAATGTGAATTAAATAATTTATGTACTAGGTTTAACCATAGTATTATTGTATTTTGGATTGTTTTGTGTTGCAACTCATTTTATAATTGTGTATTATTTCACCTTTCCATCTGATCCAAAAATAAAACAACTGTGGATAGACACTTTAGGAAGAGCTAATGACGATAACGACTTAAAACTGAACTCTATATTATAATTAAATAATTTAAAAAAGTAACATTTTTAAATAGGAATATAAAAATATAGGCTTTATGTTACGTATCCGTTAGTGATATTGTAATAATAATTGTTATTAAATAATCTGCTTAAGTGTAAATAATAAGTAAAATAAAATATGGTTATGGTAATTTATCGATAACAAGTAGATACATAAACATCCTATTCCTCTCCCTAGCTGCTGCACATGTTCGACCCTTCCCGCACTTCGCCTGGCATACGCGGCTTACGCTGGTCTCATGGTACGTTTGTCTTATGCTGCCTCTATTGTTCTATAATGTACATCTTCCTACTTCTATGGAAATAGTAATGAAAAAGCAAACCCCAGGTGGGGTAGATGTACAAAAGTACTATCACTGAAGTCCACAGATAATTCCAGTATATTCTACATTGTTTATTATAAACATAGAATGTACAGTACATTCCAGCGAGTATATCCGCCTAAAATACACACTCGCGGTGCAGTTCAAATACAAGTAATGCAGGTTACCGCGAACACCGATGAGTGAAGTGAACCAAAAAAAAAAAAAATATATAATAATAATACTCACGACACTTCACACAGCGCCATCTAGTCCCAAAGTAAGCTGCATAGCGCTTGTGTTATGGGTACTAGACAACTGATATACTACTTATATACTTTTCTTTTGTAAATATATACATATTATACATAAACACCCAGACTCGGGACGGGAATCGAACCCGCAACCCCCGTTTTACTTTCCGACGCACTAAACCGTTGCGCCACGGGGGTCGTCAAAAATCGTCAAAATTGAACATATTACCCATACATTAGCCTAAAGCAATAGGTAGCTATAAACGACTCAATCTACATCCTACTGTTTTTACCGTTCAATTAGATACATAGCGAATAATGTGTCGGGTATTGCACAATGCGGCGACAGGGTGGCGGAACGCGTTTGACAATAAACGCAAGTGGTTGAATAGCCTTGTCGGTTGTTATCCATAACTACACAACGGTTTCAAGGTTTTGAATTTGAATCATCATTGCTTTGCACGAGCGTGTAATGGCTGCCATTAGTCTTAGCGGACGTACCGTACCCTACAACTGCACCGCATCGATATAGCGTTATATTATTTAAACATAACAAAATATCTTCCATTCAAATCTTACTACTTAAAAAAGTAGCATTGTGTTATATTACTGACAGGCACTTTATCATTGTATTTGAAATACAGGCCAGATACAGTCTTTGTACAGTCCCTTTAGATCAAAAAGAGAGCAAATTAGTATTTGAAAACAAGAGCCAAACGGCGTCAATGAAATAATCCATTCTTCAGACTTAGTATCTACACAAGAGCAGTAATCTGAGAGTACAATACAAAATTACCCAAAATATGAACTTCAATCTTCCGATGGCAGAGTTTCTCGCGCTAAAATCCTGCGTTGTTATTGGTTTATTGATTTAGCGACAAAATAGCGATTGCTGCACGGGTACCTACATTTTTTATACAATTATACACAGAAAATCAACTGAATAAAAACTTAAAACACAATTTCCAAAATGAAATCTAAATACATTCTATATTTCATTGTTAGTAAATGATGAAAAAATACTCAAAGAAAACAAATATGAAACCATTATTTTAAAACCTCGAAAGATAAAAATATTGTGCAAATATTGTTCAGTCAGAGTCATGAATATGTAACAAAATACTCTGCTAATTGCTCTTGCAAATAAAGTGAAATATAAATTCTTTGTGTTCTGCAAGTTCATTACAGTTGTGTGGAATTGGTTACACTTTTCTGTGGAACCGAAAACTGTCGAAAGGAATTATATTTTGGGTAATATAATATCAAAGTAATACTGTAATCATAGTGTAAATAAAATCTAGATATTACCTTTTAATCATTGTTGTACCTATAATATTAAGTGTCAGAAATTATACATCTACATTATGCTTGAAAAATTACAAAATTGAATACAATAATATTTTTCTAACATAAAATCATTGGCATGAAACTTCTCTACGTGATTTTTCTACAGTAAAAACTACCTGCATTATTTATACACTTATAACCAAAAAATTGACTGAATAAAAACTTAAAACATAATTTTCAAAATGAAATTTAAACCCATTTTATATTTCATTGATAGCAAACGATGAAAAAATACCTACTTATAGAAAACAAATATGAAAACATTTTAAAACTTTGAAAGATAAAAATATTGCACAAATATCGTGAGAAAGAGTAAGAGAAATAATACTTATTAATGAATTGTTAAGTACATGTATACCGATGATATTATAAATTCATTGAATGTATATAATAAATATAATAAATTGTATATGTTATTACTTATTAGTATACTAATAAATAATTTGTCATTATATCAGATTACAAGTATTCCTTATTATCATTATTTTACATGATAAAAAATTATGGGACTATTGTAATTTCATGGAGTCTCATTATTGGCATAAAATTTTTTTCTTGCATAACTATACAAAAATATTGTATGATTATGAGATGGAAAAGGAAAACTAACATAAATAAATTAAGGTTTATCGTCATAAACAATATATAAAAATAAATAAGGGCGCGTTTATTTGACACGAATTTCTTCGCGCCGACACCACGCGGTTGCCGCGCTGTCGCAATAGGACGCCGCAAAATAGAGCAAAATAACTACATATACTATCTCTGTCTACAGTGGCCAGAGAGAAATGGAATACGAGGGTGAGATAATTTTAGTACGCGCGGTGACCGCGAACGAACGTGCGGAGACCGCGCGGCGACCGCGCGGTTTGGTAGTTCCCAGAAGTTTGAATGTTGTTGCTTAGTGAATAGATTTTATATTCGCTATTAATACAGCCTACTGGGTTTATTACCTATATCTCATTAACAGATCACAGATTGGACAAGGCATATATACATACATGTTTATTAATGATGTATGGACAATATGGCCCACATTCGATATTCTCAGGAATCAAGAATTCTCTTTTATGCAGGCTCTCTCAATGGCAACTCATCTCTGTTGTGAGGATCTGAACTAACTGTACTTCAGATAGGCTCCATGAAATAAAACTAAAATATTTATGTATAAAATAAAGTGAAACTAAAATTATGACTATAATGACTTATGTTGAAATAAACAAAACACATAAAAATAAATGTAAGTACTGAAATATTATGCATAAACCTTTGAGTTAAACAATAACGATCATATCGAGTCAGCAAAACAGTGACACAATTATAAACTTTAAATGTTCGCATTGCATTATGAAATATCTAACAAATGGGAAATTAACACGATTACCATTTATTTTGGCTTGACGTTGAAGTGATACAACTACAGTCCAGCCGCTGACAGAATGCGATCCTGACAGGTCGTGATCAAATGGACAATGTAATTTTAAAATGGCGTTGAATTTACGATAGAAATATTTTTATTGTTAATTTGCCCGACTAATAGATAATTATCATTGTAAACTATATTATTATTGATTTTTATATTAAATATTTCTGAATATTAATCACTCATTTTTATTTTCTTTATGCTAGTTCCATTTAGAAATTAGAAACCAGACAAACAAGTATTGAAACTACTCTGTTCTTGGGTCAGTTGAAGAAATAATATAAGTGTTACTCTTTGCCCATCACTAGTCATGACCAACTGACAGATGTCAGGACAGCATCCTCTCAGCGGCCAGACAATAATTTTGCACCACATACCAAAAGCAGTTATGTATTTAAGAAAAATAAAAAATGGACATAAGGTTGATATAATGGTGACATGTAGTTTTAATAATTATTCTCCATTCATTATCAAACATGAATGGAGTAACACATTTTTGTGTTTTTTACTGACAAGAGATGTCTGTCTTTGTTTATCATACAAAAGAAACTCAATTTGATAGAAGCTAAATAGATACTAATTAAGGCAAAAACCTATAAAATATGTTTATACTTCATTGCATATATGTTACTATTATTAAAAAAAGACTGTGGTATGCAAATATGCATTAAAAATTTCTTAATGAGTGACAAAATATAGTTGAGTTCATTTTTTACATCAAATTCACTAAATCACTTTTACAACGTAAACCATTGCAACCATGAAATAAGTTTGTATAATTGTACGTAATGACTTTTCGGTGGATCCTCCAATGGATCACTGGGGTATAAAATATTTTCAGTTTTATCACAATTCGTAAGTACCGTTAAACCATCTATTACAAGTTTTTCAGCGCCTAATACTCCATCACAATCTATCAGACCTAGGTTTTTATTGAAACAAATACGTATTTCTACTATAAAGCTTCTACCATGTTCCTTCCTACATTCTATAACAGGATTAACTCCTAACCTGACTTTGACTGCATTGTTTATATCGACTAATGAATAGTCCTTGTCGTTCGATGGGGTAATAGCAGCCTCCTTGAGTATATCGGTCATTGTGTAATTTTGGATCCAGTCAAGACCTTTTGAAAAATACTTGACTTGCGAATTAAAAGGTTCCAATGCTGCAGCACAAGTCCCGTGTTTGTTCCACTCATGTGCCCACAATGAATATAATGATGTTTCTGGAAAAAAAGTCTATTTCATATTTTACATCTAAACAGATATTTGAAAATAATATTGTTTTAGATAGCAACTCTAGTAGCTTCCCATAGGTTAGATAATGGCAAGGGTTATGTGGATTATTATTAATAATTGTGAGAAAGCCTATAAAAAATAGCACTAAATGCTCAATAATATTATGGAAATGTAACATTGTTTATTTTTCTTTCAATCATACTTTAATTTTGTACATAAAGTAGTTCTGAATTTTTTCAAGAAAACTTTTTTAGTTAGTAGGTTACTTACCTAGTTACTATTTTATAAGTATAATGTTGTACATATGAAAAATAATACCTACTTAACTTGAGACCATGATTACTAAAATTAGTGAAAAACAGTCAATAAATTTAAGTATTACAAATTATATTACTCTAATATGTAATTTAATCCAAGGTCACCATATTTAGCTAAAGGAAACAATAAAATACCTACCCATTTCAATGTTAGTCCAAAATTGGATTAAAGGAGTTTCAATCGGCCTTATTTCTTCAGGGTCGAAATGCCACGACCTATTACAAAATGATGGACCCATAGTGCCGAGTTTCGTTGGCCAAATTCCATGTATTGACCACGAATCACGTTTACTTGGCATAGCACATGTGTGACTTTGGTTTTTTTCTTTCCATTCCTTGCAGACTGTTACTGGCCATTGTTGCGTAAATATAAGAAGATCCCAATGATGTTCGTCACTTTCATACGTTGGTTGACCGTAACTAAAACTAAATAAACAAAACTGAAGATAACTTTTACGTCAACAATGGAAACATGTACAACATGCTTCCTTGAAGTCTATTTACCTTATGTATAGGGTGATTGTCACAAGAAATAAATTGTTTCTCCACATTTCGCTGGAAAGAGAATAAGAAAATCTTATCTTTTTTGTTTATCAATAAATTACGTAAAATTAGAGATGAAACCAAACAAATTACCTAATGTTGGTGTTGCTGATGTCACAGTACTGTCACTATCAGCTGTCAGTGTCACTGTCAGATGTCGGTCAGTTGTTTTTGCTTATCCAATGGCCGCTTTATAATTTGCCGTTGAACGTTTTTATACGGTTTTTTCGCCACAATTTTGTCCGCCGTGGTACAAATAAACAACAGGTACAAAAAGGTACAAAAGCAAATGCTTGCCTATCGTGTGACGGAAAAATACGCTTTTTCAACGTCCATGGCATGATGTTATCGTGGACGAAAATTAAAAGCGTTTTCATACAACTGCATACAATTTGCTTCCCTATTGTACCGTCGTGGTCGGTAAAGTCGTGGCCATAGAAACGTTGAAAGATAAATTATAAAAGCGCCAATTGCGCATCCATTGGAGACTTGTTAAGGCTAAGGCAATAAGGCGGCTAAGGTAAAAGTAGAACCACACAAGTCAGAAGTCACACAACGCCAAGGTCTGTGATCGGTTATGATGGTTGTGATCAAAGAGAATGTAACATTACCACGGTTGTGATGGTTGTGATCTTGTTGTTGTAGAGATACATTTCTACATTGTTTAAATTGACATTGACGACCTAGATGGCGTAGTGATTTAGACGTTAACCCAAGTGTGGAAAGTTCCGGGTTCGATTCCCGGTCGGGTCAATTTAGAAAATCAACTTTTCTAGATTGTATCGGGTCTGGGTGTACTGGAAGACGCCCCCAGTAGTCATCTGGTTCTCATAGCACAGGGGATACCCTAGTTTGAGATCAGATGATTGGTGTGTATTGTCTGGCGCATTATTATTATTATTATTAAATCGAAGACACATTTATAAAAATATTTACTCAATTAGGCCAACAAGTGTCACTATCAGTCACATACATCACATAGCATAGTAATGATAATGACAAAGAAGTTTATAATCTCATTTATAGTTATAAATTTTGAACCACAGAATTCGAAAAAAACAATTTAGAATAATTGGTTAATAGCTAGGATAGAAGTAAATAATGTAATACATACATTTTTTAATGCTCTATTTCTAAATTGTAATAAACTAATATTAGGTACCCACATTAAGTTTAGTACTTATTTATTAACGGAAAATAGATTCAGAAAACCTATTGTAAAATGATGTCGAAAAGTGTTTATGAAAAAAAATTAAACTGCCTTCAAAAAAAACCACTGCAAAGTACAAAATAATAATCTTTTACTACAATTAAAATAACTTCTTAAATACGATGCACATACCTATTTAGATAAATTTGACATTTACTGAAATCGGTGCCAAGCCTACCAAACTAATAGACTTTCTGTTGTTGCACATTGATTTGGCACCGACTTCAATAACTGTCAAATTTAATTATATGTATAGGTATGTGTATCGTATTTAAAAAGTTATTTTAATAATTGTACTTGAGTTTCGATTAGTAAAGGATAGATTATTTTGTACTTATTAGTGTTTTTTTTAAGGCGGTTTAATTATTTTTCATAAAAAAAATTTATTTCTCCCTTTTAAGTGATCTTGACCTAAATAAATATCTAAGGCAGGTCTGCAATTAACTTCTTTCTAATTCCGCAACGTAGGTAACGTAACGTATGCAAGGGAATCATCAATGTAAATAAAAGCTATAACGAGGTCTGTTATCTGGTGTATCTTCGAAGTTCAAGCTCCAATACCGATGAAATTTAAATGGGACTACCTCTGAAGTATTATCTACCAAACAATAAAATAATTTTCAAAATCGGTTCATAAATGACGGAGTTATGAGGTAACAAACATATAAAAAAAAAAACAACATGCAGTCGAATTGAGAACCTCCTCCTTTTTTTGAAGTTGGTTAAAAATGATAGCTGACTGAGTTTCTTATCGGTTCTTCTTAGAGTCCGGGTCTTTTTTTCGAACCGAAATAAAGAAGATTTAACGTTCAAATATACCTTGTATTTGGGTTTACTAGAATAAATTGATTTCAATTTGGCTTAAGTACTTAACAAAAACCTAATTAGCAGTGCACAGACTATTATGTATCTTCTGCTTATTATATTTTGCAGTAAAAGTAAGTATAATCATGCACATATTGGAAATAAATTTGTAGCTTTGTAGCTTTGTCGGTTGTGTGCCAGTGTTCCAGTTACAAAGATTTTATATGCACTACGAACTTTTTAACAGAAAATATTTTCATGAAATTGTTTTATTTCGTAACATCACTTTCGAAAGTAATTGATACTTAGCTATTTTACCTATGAGCGCAATTAGAAGTACTGAAGCTATAGCAATTTTATTTTGAATTTTATTTAACGAAAACATTAAATCTATATATATAAAAGGCGATGTCTGTATGTATGTATGTATGTATATACGTATGTATGTATGTTCCTTATGGACTCCGAAACAGCTGAACCGATTTCGATGAAATTTTCAGGGAATCTTCAGATTGCCCTAGCGGGTGTTCCTGTAAAGTTTGGTAGCGATCGGATCACTAGCATTTTTTTTTTGTTTTTTTTTTTGCAGTATCAAAATAATTATAAAAACTGTTTAATTTATTTTAACTTCAACTAACGCCCAGTGAAACGGGCCGGATTTGCTAGTAATAAATATTAGGGAATAATTAGAGAAGTAATGGGCGTTATTATTATTGTCTAATCCTAAGCTCTCCCTTTAGTAAGAGGTTCCTAATTAAGGCATCTCTTAAATATATGTACCTACATTTTACTTACCTAACTATTTTTTATAAATATCTTCTAAATGTCTGTGAAAATAAAAGTGACACTGTAGGGGGACACTCAAAATTCAAAAGTTGTGGGTGAAACTCATAATGATCATTATACAGCTTAAAATAAAGCATTGCGTCGACAGAATCCGTTTCTACCTTAATTAGAACGCTGACCTAAGCGTTTTTTGCAGCCATGTACCGTTCTCGACAATCTCATTCCGCGTTTTTCTCACCCGTCGCTCGCTCCGATGCACCGATGAAAATATTATAAAAAAAATCGCCTATCGCGTGCGTCACGTCATCCACTTCACGATGTAATATTATCGCCATGTATTTTCGAGAACTAACCCACTTTTGCTCGCGGTTTCGCTTGAAACAATTTGAAATCACTATGACGGTAAGCAATGCAAATACATACATCAATGTATCAATTACTTGAAGTTGCTAGTTGATAAGGTTGGATAGCAGCACCGTAAAGGTTAACTTTTCACGTGATTGTCAAAATTCATTTTATGCGTAACATATTTCGCTCTCTAGCTTCCAATAATAACAACTAAAGTTAAACTTGGTAAGTTGTTTCTCTGGATATAACGCGTTATTTCCTACTATTCTTGTTATAATTATAACAAGAATAGTAGGAAATTTGTTAAAATACATAAATATTCTACGAAAATCGAGATAGGCAAATTAAATGGAAAGAAGAACTGGAGTACTTGGAAGTACAAAGTTACTGCTTTACGAAATGGTACATCTAGTGCTTTAGAAGCAGTAGAAGGTACGCTCGAAAAGCTAATTCCACTCAACACTGTCGCAGGAGATGCCGAAGTAAGCGCTTATGATAAGGCTATGACTAATTATAAGAGGACTGAATCTGGTACACTGCTCATTTTGACTACCAACATGACTGAGGAAACGCTGAGATACAGAACTGCAAAAGAAGTCTAGCAAGAACTACTTAGGTTATTCAATGGAGAAACAGAAACAAAAATTTACAGCTTTCATTTAGAGTTCTTCGGGTTAGAGCACAACAAAGACGATGACATTCCCTCACACATATCAAAACTAAAGAATATTAGGAATGAGATGTATGTTGAAGTCTCAAAAATTGACAAAACCGCGAAGATATCTGAAGTTCTGCTTGTCTGTAAGGCTTTAGATTTAGATTAATTAGATTAGATTAATTCATTTAGACGACGAATTATGTAATTTTAAATCAAGTTGGTTAATGCTAAAGCAGACTGAGAAGACTATAGACTGTTTAACAAGTGACCTATGTGCATTTGAGAGAGATTTAGGGAATCAAGAGAGCTCAAAGTAAGAAGCACTATTAACTACTCCTACTGAGGGTCAGACAAAGTGAAATAAGGATGAACAGCTGATTTGTAACTACTGTTCAGGTAAAGAAAATAGAGTTCGTAAGTGCAAAAAGTGTATTGAGGATTGGAGGTCACCTAAGCTAACTTCAGACACGTCAACATCAAGTTGTAAGTGAAAACATGTGTAAGAAATGACACTGATGAGCTCATTGTTGGTAAATGTATGCTCTAAGGGCATTTACAAGACCGCAGAAGTTGGTATGTTGACAACAAAACAACAACACACATTGCGATTCGAAGTGATTTCTACAGAAAGTTTCACGAATTCGACTCAGACCACGCTTTATCCACAGCTGATGGAACTATAATCCCAGCAATGAGAAAAGGTACCACAGTGGTAGAAATAGATGTCAATGGTACAAAGGAACAATTTTAACTACGCAATGTGTGGTTAGTACCATCTCTTACAAAAAAAAACTCTTGTCTACACTAGCAACTCAAGATTTGGTGCAAGATAGTATTTTTATATCAACGACTAGAGAGTGTAAGCTAGATGTGGAAGGCACAACTAAAATTGTAAGCAAAATAATCCCTGGACGAGGACTTTACAAGTTGGCCATGAAAACGATCATGCCAAATAAGCAAAGGGCTTTAGAAATCAATACTGTGACTAAATCCAATATGCTACAGCCATATCATGAACGTTTTGCACATCAAGACAAGAAGCATGTCATTCGCGTGGCGAAACGTGAAGTGGGTATTCAGCTGGGTCCTGATAAAGTAAAATGTGAGGGTTGTATTTTTGCTAGTCGTACCGGAAACCGTTCGGAATAGGTAGAGCTGTAGAAGAGCTGATACACATCGATGTTTGCGGGCCCTTCGCCGATAGTATCTCGAAATTCAAATACTCTTCGTATTATTTAAGGATGATTACTTAAGCTACCGTTTACTCTTCGAGCACAAATAATGATCTAGATTCACAATCTTCTGTAAAACCTAACCCAACCTACGGAATGATTGTCCGAATTTATACATATATTTTTAATATCGTATAGTACTATCGGTAATATTGTGTTAATCTAAAGTAGACCTTACCTTCAAATCATAAGGTTGTAAAAGCTCGTAATAGATACTTGCATGACAGAAACTAAGTTTGTTAAAATTAAAGTATTTTAAATTCAATCTTACGCTTCGTGCTTAAAGTATAATTCACGTAATACATTTGAATCGCTATTTATGTCATTTTAATTTGTTACGTGAACGTGACAAATAAGACATCAACAGATTATAATGCAGGACAAAGAACAAAATATTGTACGTCGGGCGATGACGTATTCAGACGCAATTTAGAAACAAAGAAAACTTAGGAGTTTCATTATATGTAATTGTTAATATATTTTTCAAGCGGAAAATTAAAAGCGACTTATTATAGAATGTATCATGATTGTATAAACATAAATGTTATGTTTATGTTTTTATATCATGATTGTCTAGAAATTACAACTTTAACTGTAACTAATCATTATTAAAAAAGGTTCCGGTTTTTATTAATTATCAAATATAATAGAAAGACACAGACGAATGCGGTACAACCGTTTCGTGTACGTTTAGTGTTTATAAAAATCCTTAACTGAAGAGTTAAACAAATGAATATAAAATATAATAAGACACAAACCAATAAAAATGATGAAGACTAAAGTTGAATCATATTGTACGTTGTTTACGTTTCATTCTTACATACTATGTGCATTTTACGTGAAGCTCTCTATGAAGTGCAGTAGCAAAGCCGGATTTTTAAGCAAGCTTATGAAGCTTGGTTGCAAGCCAACATGTGAGAGCAAGACAACTGATTAATCTGATTATGTCTTGACCTCTCAAGACATAATCAGAGTAATCAGTTGTCTCGTTAGTGTCTGTTAGCTGGCTATTGCCATTAATTGGTCGCGACTTGAGGTTAAGAACCTGTTTTTTCTGGTATTTTAGTTTGACAAGTAATTCACAGAAAATTTTAAAACAGTTTGATTTGCTTTGAACTTGATACCTATTCATCATTTATACTTCACTGAACTTTTCAGTAAGACGAGCCGGGCTTTTGGTTTTGTATGGAGCTACAGCCAGTGGAGGAAAGCTACATTTTTTTAATTATAAGAAAAATGTTACTATGGTCAATTTACAATGTTCATGTTTTTTTTTTACAGCTCCCCCTAACTTAATTTATCAGGGACGTTTTTGTTCCTTAAATTTTTCTCCTCTCTTTTTTCTTTTTCTTTCTTGGTTTTCATTTTTCCATAACCATTCACTGCCTTACATGCCTTGCCAGATTTAGTCCTTAATTTTATATATTTATTTGTTTATTTATTTATCCTTTTATTATTCCTCATTCACTGCTCTCCATTATTTTCTCTGTTTTACTTTTCCTCATTCTAGCCAAGGGTTTTTATTTTGCGTAGCCCATTTTTATCTTTATTTAACCATTATAAACATCTTTATTTAACAATTATGCACTTACGTCTATTTCTGTTTTCTTTGGACTGTTAACAGTCTTTGGTGTTATCCTTTTACAATTGTCTTACAACTATTGTTTACATTTGACATAATCTTATTTTATCTTAATACTTTATTACATTTCTATATTATTTATATTTAACATTTTATTTATGTCTTATTTTCTTATTTCTATACCTTTAAACTGTTTTTTTTAGTTTACATTATTCCATTTCCTTAGTTTATACATTTTTAGTTTTATTCTTTTTTATTGTTTTAGTGGATACATTTTTGCAAAATTTTAAAAAATTGTACCTTTTGGCTTTGTCAATCATTATTTTACAAATTTCCGTTTCCTCAATTTTATTATCTAATTCCACTTCTAATTCGCTTCTCTGTTTCCCATAAATTGGGCAGCTTACTATTGAGTGAATAACACCCTCGTCTACCCCTGGTTCACAGTGGCACGATGGATTCCCCTTGCACCGAAATCGGTGTAAGTACTCGGAGAATCCACCGTGCCCCGTGAAAATTTGGACCAAGATGGGGTCCAGGTCAATCTTCCTAATCACGGAGTATGTGCCTACAACCTCGGGAAAGAAGGATTTCGTCACTTTGGCTGTTTGTTCGTTTTTGTATCTCCGGTTCCATTCATCAAGCGTCAGCATTTTAATTTGACGCCTGACAAATGAAACCGGACACACATCATATACCGGCTTTGTTTGTTTGTGTGCGGCTTCCTTTGCCAGTGTGTCAGCCCTTTCATTTCCTTCCACCCCCACATGCGCTTTAACCCAATAAAATGTTAATGACTTTCGTTCCATTATTTTAACTATATTGGTTCTGGTGTTAATTGCTAGGGGGTGGAGGGATTTACCGCCTAGTACTGCTTCGAGAACCGAGCGCGAATCACTAATTATACAGCAGTCGGCCGAGGCACAAAGGAGCACACATTCCGTCGCCTTGAACAGGGCTAGGAGCTCAGCCTGGAAGACGGTACAGCATCTGTCTAATTTTAATTTTTTCGATGAAATCTCCACGGCGCCGTTCCATACGGACAGCGCCGCGCCGACCATTCCGTCTATTTTGCTTCCATTGGTGCATACTGCTATTTTATTTTGATCTATAATTTCAGCCACTGTACCCTCCTCCAGACAAGCATACCCCAGCCCTTAGTAACTTAGGTACCTTACGAGCTGTGGTATGGTCTGTGTGTGATCTTAAGTGTATAAAGCTCAAGATTAGCCACTTACGAATCATTGGAAGTAAATACTATGCACATGTTTCGAAACATTGCCGCCAGAAGTTTGATAAAAAAGCAGTTGAAAGAACACTGATAGGTTACGAAAACGATGATGGTTATCCTATTTGGGATGGAAAGAAAACAATCAGGTCAAGGAACATAACTTTTAAGGATGATGTTGAGTTCTAAATTTCCACCAAAGTTTTTAATTGTTCAGAGGGAGTTCAGAGCAATACTGATAACAAACATCTTTTCGTACAAGTTCAAGAGCTTGAAGAATTCGATCATGAACATGTTCTAAGAGGGAGATAGAACACAAGATCAAAACCATGTTAATGACAACGATTATTTTATAGATTCAGATGAAGACTAGCTAGAATTAGTCGAGCCTCTTCAAGAGACGCAGTCAGAGCCTCGATATAATTTGAGAGGTAGAGCAATTCTGACATGCCCCAAAAAGTTTAATGACTATTTTTTTTAAAGTATTAGGTTGCTGGAGTCCGGTATACCAAGAGGTTCGGTCTACGAGGAAAAGTCCCTGTGCTCTCTGAGTCCAGATAGATATTAATTGTAGGGACGGCCAGGAGTACCCGGTCTACTCCAGAATTATAAACTATAGTGTAATAGAAGCATTATGGTGTTATTCTATGGTGTTAAGAGAATAAAAACTAACCATCTGATTTCCTCAGTAATTTATCGTCGTTGCACCCTTGACGTGAAGCACTTTTATGTTATCTATACCAATATTTATTTATTGTGTCAACTGTCAAATATTTGCACAATATCACAGACTTTTAAATGGAAGCAGACTATACCTATCGGGTCAAAATGCGTGGCAAATTTAACACTAACAAATATTACTCACACACATACAGAACTCAGGGCCGCATTAAGGAGTGGGTATCTATATTGTGTATTATCTTAGAGCGGGACTATTTGGGACACTCTAAATTATATTTTTCATGTGAGAAAATAAGGATAAAATAAAGATAATGTGTAGTTTTAAGTTTGTAAATATTAACGTATGTATGTAGTTTTTGTTACTGTAAATAAAGATAAAATTAATTGATATACTAGTATTAGAGATTATTACTTTATTATATTCCTTCTTTTTGTAGATTCTTTTTGTCACATAAAGGATGTAATTTGGAGTGTTCCCAATGGCTCCTCGATACATTATTATGATTGTTCGTTCGATACATGAGGCCTGACGGCTGTGCGCTGCTGGTCTTGGGCCGCATATACATTGTTATGACCTTACTTGCGGTTCGATTTATGTGGGTACATGAAGTTTAATGACATAAACGATATATTTTTAAAAGTCGGGAAAGTTGATAATCAGGCAAGTGAAAGTTTTGAATTTAGACTTTTTGGCGCGAACAAAAGAAGCGTAGTTGGCATTTTATTCAAAATTTAGATTTGCTATTTTTTTGTGCTTTTGGAAGTTTTAAGTGCAAAAAGTATAGTATATTGTACATTAAACTTGTGTGCGAGTGAGAGGAGTTGGAGGAATTTCGTTTAACAGTCCTTTGTAACTCCAGTAAAGCCTACTTACTATTGCTTTACTGTAAGTGTTGGAGACTTGGTTATGAGAAAATAGAACAAGTTTTATACCAGACGAGTGTTATCGTTAACTATTTTTCTAAAGAGATAAGCGTCAGTGAATGTTTTATAAAATTATGAAATAACTCTTCATCGCTGTGCTTTGTCCTTTGATTATTATTTTCTCTAAACTACGCATAGAACTCAAAAATTAAAAGAAATCGGGAGATAGTGGATGGGTGATCGTTCAAATTGAGAATAAAAACTAAAATAGCTTACACAATAAAACAAAGAATGTTTTCAGTCTTTTATTTAATAATCGGATCGTTTTCTTATTACATTATCTAAGAACTCGTTATAGATGTGCATCAAACACATCATTTCACTGTTTTTCAATGTGTGCCAGAAGTAACCAGCGCACAATGTCAGATATGCTAAGGATTACCATTGCAAATAGTAATCGTAGGTATTATTTGTCATTATTCGCCTGGAGATATCCATATTTGTTTTCACCATTTTTACATGTGAACACACAATTTATGCATAATAAAGTCCATCTTCGATTACCTGAAGCAAGAAAGTTGTATTATTTTATAAATAAATTAAAAATAATTTTGTAATTATGAAGTATGGATTCCAGCACTGGCTTCAAACACTGCCAGAATTGGTCTGCCAGTTTGTTCTATGTAGCCTTTCTTATGTATTTCTTTTATGTAGTTCTTTAACCAAAAAATTTGAAGATTTTCATCCTTTAGAAACCCGAAATTAACAAGGTATACATCAAAATCAAAAGATAGTTGCAAAAAATAGATAGTTGCTTAATCTTAGATACCTATCCGTTAATATTTAATTTCATTACGAGACTCAGTTTTCTCTGAATTCGGCTCTGTTTAAGGTACAAGTACTAATAATGTCAAAATTGGTTAGGTACTTGGTACAAAAATATAAGAAATCTATAAAAAAAATCTTAAACAATATAAGGAAACTTTAATTTTAATAGTTTGCAACATATTTAAGTGTCAGAGCCTCGAAATACAAAAATATCAGCTAACTGATGCAGTAATCAAACAATTTGCAACATCAGATTTACTTACCGATGGAACGTGATTTCCGGGCTTTTCTGTATGAGGCGTTGCAACTATTGGGGGTACAAAACTTTTGTACCATATTTTGCACTTTAAATAACCAAAAGAATGTTTATACACCAAGAAATATTTAATCATCGAACATGTGACGTACTACACAAGTAAACAGACGCCATACTCCGCTTATTTTGACTTAATTGGCGATGTGTGCCATTGTGTTGCAATAAATGAAAGAAAAGGATAAAGATATACAATTTTAAACTACAATGAAAGTGACAGTGTTATTACTTACACGGTATCTATGTGTGAGTGAATTATGTTTGATCTGCTTCCATTTATAAATCTGTGTACAATAATTAGTTGTAATTCATATACCTACGGTTGTAAGCTTCACACTTTACTAGTCAGTTACGACTTATAATAATTGCGACAATGACGATAGTAATAATAATAAATACCATTTCGTATCGTTGTATGTATCGAATGCATTCGTTAGCGTTTTTGGTGGGCATCACCATCCTTTGAGACGAAAACCTACGTGAAGTTGGAAACTGACAAACAACAAAATGGATTACAATGGGTAAAAACAGTTAAATCTGTTAACAGTAAACTTGCTTTCCTGATTCGTACAGATTCACAAGCTGATCGAAATGTAGAGGCTGATATTCACCGAAATCGAATCATCCAGAGTTGTAGACTCAATATGCGGATCTCAACAAGCTTCGAAAGCCATTTATGGCGATTGGGACCAGTTTGTCAGTGCCAGAAAAATTATCGCGGGAATGCAAAGGGTGGACTTGATGACTCAAACACTTTCATCAGTTCCTCTCCTTACCGCACTGACTTCCGGCCGTTGTTATAGTCCTACCCATGTCCTACCGGATAAACTCTCGCTTTTTTTCTAGAGTAAAGAGTTAGTTGATAAGTAATCTTAAGTGATATTAAAAGGAAAGGTATGTAGGCCTTTTTAATATCGTATAGTATTATCGGTAATATTGTGTTAATCTAAAGTAGACCTTACTGTCAAACCCTAAGGTTATAAATGATTTATGCATGACATTGAAACGAAGTTTGTTAAAAAAAATATTTAATTATTTTATATATATTTAAAATGCATTCTCACGTCTCGTGCGTAAAGTACAATTCACTTAATCTATTGGCATTGCTATTTACGTCATTTTGATTTGTTACGTGATAGTGACAAGGATAAGACATATAACATGTATCGTCACGCAATATTTAAAAATATGATTACATTATTATTATAACGAAATAATCAACACGTTAAATAATAAAATTAAATAAAATTAAAAATTTAAGTATTATTTAATTTATTAACCGAAAATAATAATCTTCGTCTTTTTTAGTGTTCTAGACTTGTTGTTTTTACAATTTTTGAAGGAGCACTTTGACATGTTCGCTGTTAGCGTTTTCGAATGCTACTAAAACAGAAGCGCACTCAAATACTCACTTGAGTGCACATTCGGTTAGGACATTTTTTGAGCGTTGATTGTGTATCTAGTTCTTTATTTGTGATCGAAGATTCGAAAGCCTCCGTGTGGTATAGTTGTTGGGTGACCTAAAAAATTAGAACGTTAGTAAGAATAGATACGGAACTACACGTGAGCGTATCCAACACGCTCTTGGTTGGTTTTTTGCTATTGCCTCGGCATTGTTAGTTATATACTTACATTTTTTGTAGTGAATTGATGTCGTACTTTATGAACTGTGAAGAGTATTGTCGGAAATGAACAGTTTACTGTCTAAATAGCCTTCACTCAATCCGTACTCCGTGATTATTAATTCAGTTCTACAATCACATGATTCATGCTCGTAAGTCGTCTGTGAAACAATCCAATTTGAATTTTTATCGACTTTTTTTACGTTCGAATATTCTTTGTATAATGTGTAATGGAGTAGCGTTTGAAATAATTGGCTGCTGAGAATGTACAGTTGCCTTTGACGTAATAGCTCAGAGTCAACTCAATGTGAATAAATGACAAGAAGTAAAGATGAAAATAAAAGGTAAAAAATAAGTAAGCTTCCACACTTCTCTAAAAGAGAGAGAATAATATTAGACTTATGATTTCATATGGTAATCTTTTGTGTTGTATATTAATATGTATGTGTGTATGTATATAAATATTTACAACACAAAAGATTACCATTATGCCTGGTCATTTAGTTAATTATACAGGAAGAACAAACCTGACTTACGAAGATCAAATACCGAAAGTGCTAGCTGACGGAAATGTGAAAAGCACTCGCATACCTAAGCGAAAACGTGTGTAGAGACTGATGAGATTTGAAAAAGCGAAATAAGTATGTAAGGACTGCAACGCTTGGCGCTCAGTCCTCTACGACTACCCCGTTAGGAATACAGCGTGAAGATACGTATGTATGTGTGTATGTAAATATATTATAGACAGAATTCGTATTTGTATCGAGCTTGCGACTATTATAACACTTCATCAGTTATCGTAGAAATAGATGTTTTTAATGATAGTTTACCAAAAATGAAGAGAAAACTCAGCTGCTTATTCTTTGATTAATTTATATTTTATGTATTGGATTTGTCAGATTCTATTGTTTATGTTCACCTTAATTACTGTAATTATTTTTATTTTTATATGCATATAATACGTGTGTTAGTATTTCTCACTTTCTTTTAACTTGTATGTATATTCTATCACTATTTGTGAAAACTTTTATTGACTCTTTTGTTTCCTAAGTCACCTCTTTGTTCTATACTGTTGTATCGAGTCGCAAGTTTTCCTTGTAACTATATAAATAAAGAAATATTTATGTTCATAGAAATAGAAGGACTAGTATTTATAGATGGTAAGGCCTTGCGCAGGGTCCGTCAAGAGCACTATACCACCGTTTAATTCGTTAATCCTAACAGCTGTGCTGACACGTTGTGTTCTTGCGCAGAGGGTACGACAGTCGGTGTAATTAATGACACAAGAGATTATAGTATTGTTTAATCTGTGACAAGAAGCACAACATCCACGGACGTGTAGTTTTGGATTCCCATGACAACATTTTACCGGTCAGGATTGCCATTGCATTTGTAAAACGCTTTCTTAGCATTGATATTGTAAATGTCCATTTAGGCCTCAATCCGCTTACCATACCATGAGCTAGATTGTTTGCTAGTTTGTCTAAAAAAGTCATTTGTTAAATTAGTAGTCTTGTTCCCCTACAAAATAGTTACCACTGTAGGCAATACATAGGATGGGATAAGGTGACTTCTCATTAAGCCGTTTGTCATCGAAGACAGCGCGAAAACTCACGATTGATGAACATAGTTTTCGTCAATGATATTTATATTATATAACACTTGTCAAAGAAGCATCCTCAGGAAATTGTAGAAATCAGATTCGGTCACCTAACTACACAGCCTAACTAGCACTGTTTACGGCAGCTTATAGATTAAGATCACACAATATTTACTATTATTTCTCCCGTTCTAGTCAAAAAGCTTCTAACTCATTGACACTGACTTCAGGCAGGTAAGTAGATACCTAAGTCTGGATTACACGATTCGGTTTTATCGTCTTCTTTCTACTATCGAAGTTCTATACTCGGGTAGGGTTTTGAGACGCTCTGCGTCTTTTTCCTCAATAATAAATCTTGGACATTTTCAAGGCAAGAGCCAAGGGTGAATAAGTATCGTATAGACAAGCCTGATTAATTTTTAAAACTAATCCTTGCTTTTATTGGACAATACTGAGGTCAAAAGTACCTACACCCATTTAAAAAAAACAATTATAATTAATGATGAAGATTACGAGATTAGATGCTTAGAAACTTATTTACTGATTTAAAGAACAATGTACAAACTTGATTGCAAATGTAAGTTCAGCGCAAATCTTGATGGAGCTTAACGGAAAAAGGTGTTATAAAGCTTATAAGCCTTACTGACAAATACCACTTACTACTTAAAAGCTTTTTAGAAACTATTTTATCGATTTTAATATAGAAGTCCGTTGCAATTGAATTTGTAAAAAAAGTAAATAAGATTTAGTGTTTCGTTTAATTAAACAAGACGTAGATACCTAGATACATAAAATACTTTTTGACCCGAATTATTTGCCCGAAAGATATTTTTCTATAAATTTTATGTTTCTTGTAGTAATTGTCTTATTTTATAACACCCGTTTTATTTAAAAAAAACCGAAAGAGATTGTTTACTGTTTGTTTTTTGGAAAATTGGATTTAATTGGTAAAGTAGACAAGGTTCTGCATACGTACTCACATAACTACGTGATTTTAGGCCTTCTCCCATTCGAAGCGGATATAACACTAGGGCGAAACAAAATAACATTTATAATCTACTTCCTGCTGAAAGACCTCAGAAGATGCTATAAGTAAGTCCAGATAAGTCTTGTTATAAATATTTAAGTGAGTACAAATATAAGTATAATTTTTTGCTACATATAAATGTAGCAACAAAAATATACTTATATTTAGTAATTACGTATAAATGTTATTACTGGTAGTATATAAGAAAGCTGACTTTATGACTTTTAAGGGGAGATCATCAGCTAACACCTTCTGTACTCGCCTCTTTTTCAGGTTATCATGAAAGAACTTGTCGAAAAAATATTTGTTGTAATATCCGTCTTATTCGTGCATGCAATCGTCACGTTATGATAATTTGTTTGTTCTAATCTGTATTACCTAACTATTTAATTATTTTGTAGTTGCATAACTTGGCATCGCCTTAAATTCTACGACGTTCCAGGACAATGTGGAACATTCTAGAAAAGACTGGAATAGTCTTGACCAAAGTTTCGAAACGTCATTCATTTTCGCCACCCACTCTCACTCATGGCTAAGCACGCCTACTAATTCTTCTTATTATCGATGGGAAATCGAGAGCTATATCTACGACCAAACCCATAAGTTGGAGTCGGTTGGTGGTTGTGGACAAAACTGGTCGTTTACGAGCACACACTTTTGTTATATTAGTTAAACATATTAGATAAATATTGTTTGTGGTCTTTAAAAGAATAATAGTTGATAAAGTAATACACCTACCTACATAAAAAATCATCAATGTGGCGAAGAAAACGCTTTCTTTCCGTTTTCATAATAACACGATCATATCTCTAAAACTGTTGTCATAATCTACTTGGTTTCTGTTTTCCTGGAAAAATACTCGAAGAATTGATTGGAACTTTGTTTTCTGAGAGCAAAATTATTTTTCATAGATGGAGGTAGGTACATGAGTTCTGCAAAGGTTTGGAAGACTGTTCCTGTATCGATTTTTCCCATACATCGAGGGCATTTGAAGTCAAGAGTGAATGGGTATCATGCCAAACGAATATTTTCCATTCTCGTGGCTATTCATTGTATTAGAAAAAACTAGAAAAATGTCTCATACTGCATAAAATAAATCTCTATTATCCATTTCTAATTACTGAACTAAGTTAAGGCAGTGGCTTTATTTTATGATCCTAGAAAACCACTAATTGTTGTAGAGCAGCGAGTAAGTACAATACTGTAGGACGTTGCTCTCAATCACATTAAAATTAATGCATTAGAACAGGGAAGGCGAACGCAATGCGCACAACAAAAAACTGTAAAAAAGGCATAGACAATGAACAGCCATAATAAAAATAGAATCCGTGGAGTGTGGTGTGTACCGACTTCAAATGTCAAACAACTGTAATAAACGGACCCGACCTCGGACCAAAAATTATAATGGATGGAGACATAATTAGTTGCCTCCCTTATCACCTTGTGTCAAACGAATTTTTGTGTCATTCACAATCTCGAATACATCTCATACAAAATTATGCTTTCGATAGTGATGATAAAAAGTAATCGATTCGACTAGTTGGCCACTACCCAATTGATATCATTGCTCGAAGCGCTGTTTGCATAGAATGGAATTTAATGTATTTTTTTTCTAATAATAATAATGCGCCAGACAATACACACCAATCATCTGATCTCAAACTAGGGTATTCCCTGTGCTATGAGAACCAGACGACGACTACTGGGGGCGTCTCCCAGTACACCAGCATTTGATGTAAGCGTGTTTCGTTTTTACTAGCAAGTAAGTCGTGTTTTGAAGTACACGGCGCATAGTCTACATTTTTATTATGTCTATATGGAACCTAACTTCTGAGCATCAACGTCTTTTGATTCTTAGTTAAGTATACCCTTCCCTCATTTTTGAGGTTATAAACGATATTTATATGTAATAGGTGTCTGATCACCCCTTTAATTCAAGAGTAGACGAAAATAGTTCTACGAATAGTTCTCTATCCGTCGCACCGTACGAAGTCTCTCGACAATCTCTTCATGAATCATGTAGGTATTCGAAATTACTTGCTATTTGCTAACAGAGTGGGTACGTTGAAAAAAGCTATCACAATTATCCCTTTGTAAATGGAGTGACCTGATTACCCAAAAGAGCTTCTCGTTACGGTATTTACAGCGTGCCAGTTTCCGAATTCGTTGATGTCAGTACATTATAGACGCCCGCTCCCGCGACAGATAAACGTGAGGTTATTCATATAATTATTATTTGCAATTTTGATTGATTTTGTCTTCGGAAATGTTAAAAAAATTGATAATAATCAATTGCTAAAAGGTGCACCAACTCTGCATTAGAACGCAGAAAAAAAATGTGCAATCAATGCATTATTTCCGTTGTAGCGTGCGGTGGGGGTAGAAAAAAGCGCGCGCGCTTCTCACTGTCCGTGACGCGTTTTTCTGATTAATTAAAGGTGCGCGAGCACGCGACCGACTTTACGAACAATGTACATATCGTTATTATTGTATAGCAGTTATTAGCACATGCTACTAAAAAATAAACGTAATTGTTAGTTAGTTGGCTATCACTTGCGGTTTGCATTATTTACACCCACGCGCTAAAAATTATTGACTGACATGACACTACTTGCATGGCGAGAATATGGAAGTAAAAAATTTGAGGCAAGTGTGGGTTCTATATTCGAGCAGTGAAGGTTCCATACATAGAATGATAAGTTTGTACATTAATTTCAAGCGATTTATGAGACCTAGACTTCGTTATAACGTACGTAACACAGTAAAAATACGATTTGAAAAATAATTCGTAATGAAACATTTCTTTTGCAGAAGTAAATTCGTACACTCCAAATAATCTTCCTACGCTTCGATACTTTGTATTCAGTTTGTCCGCTCTGAATGAGACATATTTAAAAAAGCTAAAGTGCCTTCTTTTAAATATTTCTGTATCTAGGGTTCTTATTACAAAAACGAACACAGTTGTCCAAGAAAACCCACTCGACTTTTGTAAATGAAATTGGGGATTAACTATTTTCGATCACGACCTCGGGTTCTCATACGGGAATAGATATTGATGTACTCTATCTAATCTAATCTACTTCTTTTGCAATATTTTTTGAGGTGGTAAAGATATTTATGTATCTTTACTTTAATATTTTTTTTAAAACAATCTCTTGATGTTTTTGATTTCATCCGGTGCTCCCTTTATATGTGTAAAAATGATAACATTACGGGAATTACTAACTTTCTCAGAGGGTGGGCGGTTATATTTCTCGCAAGACTGTATCTGTCTGCAACCAGATACGCCCATGAAAGAAGGTAGGTAGTTATAATACGTGGACATATTCTATGAGTTATATTGGGTTACGCATTTTAATGTCCTAATGACGTCAACATCGTAGGAACGATAGTGAATAGGTTTACGTAATAGCTACCAATTGACGTAGACCATACAGTTATTTAAAAAAAAAACAATACTAACCAGGTAACGTGAATACTGCTAAGTTATTAATAATATTTTGTGAGGTATTTATAGAACTGCTAAAACTTATTGGAGTAGCTAAGTAGTAACTTGAAAAAAAAACGCTTAACGTAATTGGAAACGTAAACGTTTTTACTAAAATGATTGTTTTCTTTCATTAAGTTTGGGATTTTTAACATGAGCCCGATTCACACTTGACCAGTTTTTATTATTTATTATACTTTATGTTATATATTACTGTATTACCATTTTTACGGTGTAGAGCAAAAAAAAATTAAAAAACATAAGTTTCTTGTATGAAAACGACGCTAATGTTTTACTTTCTTTAATTTTTATTAAGACATCCGCCATAATAACATATATTCTGTGATTCAACCGCCCATATATTACAGTTCATAAAATATAGCTCTTCTAAGGTAGGACAAACAGACGGACGGATTGACGTTGTAATAGTGTTCTGTTGGTACTCTGAGTACGAAACCATAAAAATATCTTGTCTTCAATGCCATTTAACATGAATACTTTTAAAGAATTTGTTAAAGTTTAAGCAGAGCATATTGTAGTTGCAGAATTTCCTTTATACATAAAAAAAGCATTAATAAAATGCAGTTTTGATTATTTTTCTTCTGTTTATTTTTAAATCTCAATATTTATTCTCAATATTCGTAATTTTTGTCTTATTTTTCCGAGCAAAACCTACTATTGGAGATATGGAGGAGAACAGCAATATTTTCATAACTAGAAACATGAAAAATAATACAAAGCAATATTATTACGAAGATCAAACAGCCAGAATGTTACATAACGGAAATCTCAAAAGCACCCGCATACCTAGGCGAAAATGCGTTAGCAGAATGATAAGATTCGAAGAGGCGAAAGATAAGCTGCGAAGCTTGGCGCTCCATCTCCTCTGACTACCCCGTTAGGGATACAGCGTAAAGATAAGTATGTATGTAATACAAAGCAACATGTACTTACTGTTTAGAATTCGTAATTTACAAAACTTTCATTTAATACCCTGCACTGCAGGGTGACCTCGAATAACATTTTTTATTATCTGTATATTAATTTATATTTATTTAATGGCTCAGTGGCCATGTTGAATTTGTTTAAGCTCCGCCCACAGCTAACCTCTAAAGTCAGCTCACACCTCAACTTTTGAAGTTTACGTTGTGCTCAGACACAGATTAGAAAGCTATCACCGCTACTTACTGTAACTGTCCCGTACAGCTTTTTTCGTCTAATAATCGCTAAGGAAAACGATGATGACAAATAGACTGGGACAGACGACTTCATCAGTGTTCCGTTTTGCAATTTCATACGGAATGCTAATAACGCCAGTTCACAGCCACAAGTAATTCTATTTGCTCAACGGCGTATACGCGGCCCATGTCGAATCATATCCATGTCGAAACTCAGACGTCAATAACCTAGGGCATGTCTTCACCTAGCACTGACTAAGTCTAGTCTGCCTTAAGCATCCTCCTGCAAGTTCATTGCTTCAAAACGGCCTTGACTCCGGCCACTACACTTTAAAAACGTAATAAAAATGTTTCCTCCTTTCTCAGCATTCTTAGCCAATTACAGTGCGCAATTCGAATAAGGAATGTAGTTTAAAATAGCAACATGTCGCGGGCCGGCGCAGGCGCAGCAACCCTGTGACGTCAGCAGGAATCCGCCTCGGAAATGACTCACGAGCTCAGTGGCTGAGTCACAGGGAATGCGAACAGGCTACAACGTTTTTATGTGCTTCGGATATCTAAGAGACTTATGATAGCCAGATATTAAAAATTATACTTATTTTAATAGACATTTACATATAGGTATCTACATATGTATGTACGATATATGTGTATTGTAATCTATTTTCCTATTATTGATTAAGTATCATAAATTATTACCTAAAGAATAACAAGTATGTAACAGACCTGTGTCTGTACATTGAAAATATATACGAAAAAATTAGTAGAACGGATGTTCTAGGCTTCAACGATTCAAAAATAAACATTTTTAGTTATTACTTTTGTCTGTTTGTATATCTGTGTATTTATTTGTTTGAACTCTTTGAAAAAAAATTACTTTTTCGTTAGTGCAATGGTAGATTCTTAGCTTATCTATAATAATATGTTTAGAATAATATGTATATTTCAGTGTGTAAGTTAATTATTATAGTGAAAGCAAACATTATTCAATAACGATTTTTAAAAGTTTTTGTAATTGGTGTTGCCTATTAGCATAGCATGTAAATATAACTCTAAAATTAATAAAATAAACGGAATAGTGCATAGCGATTGTGATAATACACGATAATTGTAAACTTAAATAGAAAAAAAAGAAACATTCTGGAAAGTGTCGAAATTCCCGTGACCTATATCTTGCCAGTATCGTTATCAAAAACAGGTTAAAATCATCGAGACTCGTTTCTCGGGATATACGGAATCCTCAGAAAGCGAGTCCTATTCGTACTTGTCCGAATTTTTTTTACGTAATCTTTACTTTGTCTAAAGTTACTACGATATCCTAAGTTAATGAGTCCAACACACAATATTTTACCTTTTTATTATTAATAACTCGCATAAAAGTGCCAGATATTCTATAATAAAATTATAGAAATTATAAATACGAGTAGGTACGGCGTTCCAGAATATTCTCGAGGCTTCGGGCTTTCTTACGACTACGACGCATCAGAGATGCATCTCAAAAATCAATAATTTATGTACTGCGCAGAGTGCAACGAAGAAACTGCGTTTTATATAATGCGAGGGTAAAAACTCGTAAACAAACAATTATGACTTCTATCCACATTAATATATTATACCTCCATAAGAATAGGTTTACGGTTCGATTGCAATACGTCTAATTAACGGATAAACTCAAAAGCTGATTAGTTTGATCTTAGACATAAAGAAAACGGCTTGCAGAATGTGATCACAGAACGTGTCGAACACATATTGTCTTAAAGTTCTGCAGTAATTTCAGACAGAGCAAATATTAAATTTTAAATACATTAAGAAATGGGAGCAGTATGCGCATTACTTAACTTATTCTTTTCAATTCTGGTTTTGGGTCATTACGTCTCTGTACCAAATAGCCTTGTAAATTGTTTTTTATACTACTGGCAAGACGAACGAGCGAACAGTTCACTTGATGGGAAGTAAATTGAGTGGCCCATGGACATTTAGAAAATCAAGGTTAAGAAAGTAATACAGATTGTAAATGCGTTGATAAACTTGAGGACTAAGATTGTCACAGCATAAACATAGGTAACAGTAAAATATCTTCATAGAAAGCCAGCGTACGCGATTTGTATGTGTGCGCCCTAATACGCACGTACCGCGGCACGCACACAAGGGCAATATTTTGGATGAATATGGGTAATTATTGTAGCGACGGTCGAGGCACAGTATAAGTATAACAGTAGAATGTCTTCATAGATAATATCCAGAGTGTGCAGTTTGTATGTGTGCGTGCGAATGCGCACGCGTCCTGGCACACACACGACGGCAATATTTTGGGTGAATATGGACAATTATTATAGCGCCAGTCGGGATCACACAAGACGCAAATATGCGACCGCTTCCGTTTGTCTTTAATTCGTTCTTTACATCGTAACTAATACAAAAATGCATAAATCGATGAAACGAATGTATTATAATGCCCTTATATGCCTAAATAACTTTAGTTATATGTATCCAGAGTTATCATTCTTTAACAAGAAATTAAATTTAACAAACATGAAAAACTTATCTGTATGCACTCCCAACGCGACAACCCTACGTATCTGATCTGGTAGTCATTCTTCTTCTCTACATATTCTCTGGTCGGGGTCTGGTATAAATAATAAATGTATTTAATTTATTTCCTCTATGACTACCCCGTTATGGATACAGCGGAAGATATGTGTGTATGTATGTAAATGTATTTAACGAGATGCTCTCCGCATCTCACGCTCAATGCAACAACCCTACGTATTAGCGGCAGGATTAGCGAGTAATATTGCAGTAGCGATCCGCATGCTTATTACGTAACTTGCAATCAGCATGCGACAGCCAATATCGCGCGATATCTGCTGTCAAAACGAGAATTTGTGTAATGTTATTTGTATAGTGGCGCTAAATCTACCGCGAAAAGTGTATTTTACAGTCACAGAATAATAGATATGCAATCGTCATATATGATACCAATTTTTTATTACAATTAATCACCGGTCGCGCAATAAGCGCGTGGCTCTCGGTGTCTGCAAATTTCAGGTAATAACCTCGCGGGATACCGCATAAGTTATCACCCGCAGATGTAAATTTGACAGAATAATTCGTATGGTACATACGGACGGACATGTCAAAAGAGGTCCACTTTTGCAATTGCCAACTCTGACTAAGAAACATACGGGTCTGCCATAATGAGTTTGTCGCTCTTATCGCCGTGTGTCAAATGAATATTTGTGTCTCTTTCTATCTCATTGAGTGTAACCACGAGTAAAACAGTTAACTATAGTAAATATGGCACAACCTCGCACTGTCAGTGTAATCGTGTCAGCTTATAAGTCGGTCATGAAATAATTATTTGCAAAATATTTGTAAATAGTGTTTTGACTACTATTCACAAAAATTAAAATATATGATTTTCAGTTGTGTATCGTTGTAATGTGATCTTCCCTAGTCTAAAAAGTAAAAGTAAAAATCTAAAAACTCGGTTAACGAAAAAGGACACCATCATACACTTAGAGCAAATGGTCCGTCCATCGTGATACTCGGTCCGAGTATCTAAATACATATAATAATCATGTTATAATGCTTGCAACTTTTGACGTATTAAGTCTAATTTTTGTTTTCATGAAATCCATTATTAACCATATTACATAATACCGAAGTAGTTATTTGCAAAATACAGTAAGACCATACTTAACGCTGTTTCGTTTAGCGCTGTTTCGGTTTAACGCTCTTTTATTTGAATTGTGGGATTCCCCGAAATTGCACGCAGTGTTATGCTTCCCGATATCCGAAGCAGTTTATCTGTTTTTTCTTTCCTGCGGTATACAAACGTATTTTTATCGTTTCAAACATTTGTTGACGTTATTGTAAGTATAAATTTATATAATACTAGCTGTACCCGCGACTTCGTCTGCGTGGAAAATTTTTTCGTGGCTTTCCCGGATTAGATTATATTATATGCACATGTGCATAGCATGTTTAAAGATCGTTTTTGAAAAGAGTATGTCTAGCGTACGTCTGTCTCCGAGCACTGAGATAGTATCTGTACCAAACATCATAATTGATTCGACAGTTCAGCATTTCCCATTCAAAGTTTTATCCCCTTTTTCATCCCATTAGTTTTTTGATAAAAAAGGAGCCTGTGTCTGTTCTCAGGTGTCCAACTATATCCATGCTACATCATAATCAGTTCAGCGGTTTAGCATTTCCCGTTCAAAGTTTCATCAACATTTTAATAGATTTTTGATAAAAAAAAGCCTTTGTTTTTTTGATAAAATAAGTCTTATCACCACACCAAATTGTATCATTAGCAAGTTTTAGCGTTCCCCATACAAAGTTTTATCCCCCTTTTCACCCTCTTAGGAGTAGATTTTTGATAAATAAAAGCAACCCATGTCCGTTCTCTGATGTTAAGCTATCTACTTGCCAAATGTCATCATAATCGGTTCAGTGCTTTAGCATTTCCCGTACAAAGTTTCGTCCCGCTTCCTCCCGTCCCCCTTTTCACAGATTTTTAATTAAAAAAATAGTCTATGTATTTTTGATAAATTATGTCTTGTCTTAGAAAAATCTAGAAACTAGTTCACCAAAAAACGGACACACTCTTAGAGGAAATGCTTCCTCCGTTTCGATTCTTGCTACGAGATTACCAACCTTGCTTGTTTTGTTTGTATTTGCGGAATTGGTGTTGCGTTACTGTCATTGTTATTTGTTAGCAAGTGCCAGCCGCAAGATAAAGTTTGTTAGACGATTTGAAAAAAAGGGAGAAATAAAAAAAAAACGAGTGTGCTTTAGACCACACAACTGAAGTAAAACTTCTTTAGCTCCATCCATATGTATATATATATATACATATATGTTTATATATGTACATATATATATACATGTACATACATATACATATATTTTCTACTAATTTCTACAATTTTCTACAAATATTTAAATCTATTATCGGCTTCGTAACTCTCTCTTTCCATCTTTACTAACATGTAACTCCATATCTCTCTCTTTCAACTTCCGTTCGCCTCGCCCGATCACACTTTTCGTAACGCTCTCGTCATGCATTCGCCAGCTTACTCCCCAAGCCAAGCGTGCCTAAAGAAGTTTTACTTCAAAAAAACACTGAAACGTACAAAATAACTAACCTTTACTAATCAAAACTCAAGTAATAATAAATAGTAATATATAATTAAATTTGACTGCTACTGAAGTTGGTGCCACGCCACCAAACTTTCTGTTGTTGCACATTGCTTTGACACTGGTGAAAATTAAATGGCACCATCTCTGAAGTATGACCTACCAAACAAAAAAAGAATAATACAAATCTACTCATAATTGGCGGAGTAATCGCGTAACAAACAAAAAAAAAACATACAGTCGAATTGAGAACCTTCTCCCTTTTTTGAAGTACGTCTGTTAAAAAGTCAAAACGAGACATATATTTTTACAATCTTTGCCTATATAGAATATGAATCAATTACATATTGTGTAATATTAAGATATAATACAATATAATACTCGTACTCGTACTATATCTATGAATTCATCCAAATATATGACTGCATATTTAAAAAGTTATATTTTAGACAATTACGATTTAATTGGCAGAGTTTAATCTCATTTTAAAGAGAACGACATACAGCTGTTACAAACTTAATGTTATTATAATTTTTCTGTACTAATATTATACAGAGGTGAACTTTGTTTGTCTGTATGTAATGGATAATCTCAAAAACTATTTAACCGATTTCAAAAATTCTTTCATCTATATAAAGCTACATTATCAGCGAGTAAAATGGACTATATTCTATTTTCAAAAAATTTCTACTCGTGCGAAGCCGGGGTGGGTCGCTTGTTGTTTCTGCGCTTGAGCTTTTAAAGTTAGATTTGAAAATAAAATATATTTCATGCAGAGATATTGGTTGATTTGGTGCGTATATCAAAGAAAACAAACTTTTTGTGCAAAGTATATTCACTTGATATATAATTTTTTTATAATTTTTAAGATAGCAACTAAAATGTATGTTTCGATTAAAACAATAAACTAGCTATTATAGAGTTTTTGCATTTCATCATATGTAGGTAATGATGTCGTAATTTTACTGGGCTAGTAATGTAGTTACTAGTAGTACTACTACTACTCCTAGTAGTTACTAGTAGTAGTTAGGCTAGAGATATCCAGTACAACAGGGTTGTACGACAATATTATTGTACAAATGAAGAAAGGAATGCTCAGGTGGTTCGGGCACATAGAAAGAATGAGTGATGAAAGACTGACGAAGAAACTGTACAGAGCGAAAGCGAGCGGTAAAAGAAGCTGAGGAACACCAAGGCTGACTTCTGAAGATCAAATAGCCAGAGTGTTAGCCAACAGAAATGTCAAAAGTACTCGCATACTTAGGCGAAAATGTGTGAGGAGAATGATGTGATTTGAGGAAGCGAAAGAAGTATGTAAGGACCGCGACGCTTGGCGCTCAGTCCTCTCTGACTACGTACCTCGTTAGGGCCACGGCGTGAGCATAAGTATGTATGTATGTACCAATGTAAATTACCATAATATAATCCTGATATGTGATGTTCCTTCATGTTCTCCTTGTTCGGCTAAGCTTTACAATAACAACTGCTTCCCGTTTCGACACTTGACAACACGGATATTGTTAATTAGTGCTTGGGAGCCAAAATTATGCCATAGATGACGTTTTCGGTATAAATCAAATTTCAAAAACAAAATTACGCTTTACGAAAGGTTTTCTATCCAAAAACGACTTCTGGCGGTTAGGTTAGAAGTCTATGATGTTCGCGAATATAGAGAAGCGATCGCCATAGACTTGGATGTTAGGTAAGTTTTTTTTCAACTACTTATTCAAAAGTCTTCTATCAAAAAACAAATTTCATCACTGACACCTCTTAATCATACATCTCATTAAGTATAAAACCACATAAACAGTAGTTATTGTAATGTGCTTCCCTTTGTACTCAAAAGTTCTTTGGGTATCTACGATATTTCACTGTCATAGTTGATAAAATCTCCTACAAAACTACTTAAATATTATATCACCAGTGAGTACCCAGAAGTATTTTCTAATATAAATATGCTGTATTTTTTGCTCACATTTTTTCAAGTGGTTATTTATTTGGTGTTTTGCGACATAAATATATACCTATAGAGATAAGTATACAAAAAATCAATAACATCGTCTGGTTAGATACTTGCGTGTTCAGTCTCGCGACGATAGTTGCTATGTACAGAAGATTATTGTAAGAAAAACTCATTTTAATAGAGAATTAATAATTCTTTGTAGTTAGTATCAAGTAAATATTTGATAAAATAAGATTATATTTTTATAATTCAGTATAAATCAATCTAATTTCATAGTTCATATTTTATAGAGGCAGAGGCGTTATAGTCGTTGCAGGGGCGTTCGGGCACATAATGTTCGAATATCAGAATGAAATCATAATAATACTTATTTTTTACGTCGCAGTCGATAAGCAACGTTAACCTTATTTTCCAAAATAAATTGTAAACGGATAGTGATTCTTTCATGATTAAAATGAGATTCCTATCTGATGAAAATACACTGTTGTCTGTTGCTCAAAAAAATCAATCTAGTAACCGCTAGATGGCATGATTTTGCATCTGTGATAAATACTTTTGGATTAAATAAGAATCAAAATTGATTTAATTGGATAAACAATATTATGGTACTTTGAGGCCTCTATCGAACCGTAGGTCGTGGTCTCGTTCCTCACGTATCCTTTGTGTAAAGACAGAACAGTATGATGTAAAATTTGTTTGTTTGTATGTAGGGAGTAATTTTTGGAACTACTGAACCGTTTCCAAAAAAATATTTCACTAGTAAGCAGCCACGCTATCCCAAAAGCCTGGTTTACATGTGGTAAGTTGGTAAGTCAATATAAACTTCAAAATTTTCGCGTTACACGACAAAACATGTCTAACATATGCAAAATTAACGCGATTACTTTTAATTATGGCTTGACGTTTTTCAAGCAAACTATCGCAACAAGTTTCACTCCGTGTCCAAGGCAGATGTTTTGTCATCTGCCCTCGATATATATAAATAGTTTTTTGGTCTCCTACACAGTGTACACACTTTGAATCGAATGTGAAAGGTTTTGTTTTTTGAATCACTGGATTCCACATCATCAATAAATTGTGTCCGTCTTCCCAATTAAGATTTTAATGTCTCTTGAGTTCAAACGCTTCACACACTACTCTTGAATAAAAGTGGCGGTGGAAAGGACATGATATGGGACGAGGTGACTTTTATCCCGCCACCGGTTTCGGTTTGGTCGTGTTGTCCGTAGGTTTGTTGCCGAAACCGAAATTAACCGAAACTTTAACTTGTAATCGTAATCGAAAGTTTCTTCAGACTTAACAGCTCGATAGGCTTCAGGCAGTGGCGGATTTCGGAGGCCCCAAGCAGAGAGGTTATGTAGGCCTTCTGTTGCTTTGATTAGACTGCATAGACGGGGCCCCGCGGGCATAAGAGATGCTAAAATACCGCCACCCGCTCGTCTGTCTCTCCTCGTCGTGACCTCGGTCACTTGACTCGTTAAATTGTTATGAAACAGACGCGTTGTCATTTTTTATCTACTTAATAGGTACATAAATACTATGTTTCGCTTACAAACATTAGTTTGCATAGGTGAACGCATATCGTGCAGGAATGTTACTGTTGTTAATGAGAATCGTCAATCGTGCATTATTTTGAAGAAATTCTCATGCAAAGAAACTACGTCAACGGGAGAGAGGAGACTCTGGAATTACAGGGGCCCTAAGCACGTGCTTGTAGTGCTTATGCGTTAATCCGCGACTGTCCGTCAGGACTGCAGTGCTCCATAGTTTCAACTATTCAAATATATGTATGTAACTTTGACAGTAAGTCGCATACTACGCATATTACGAAGCACTGACTGCAGCACCAGGAGGGAGTCTCTAGAAAGTAGGAAATGTATGTCGTATACGTGCAATGGTGTCCCAAACTAATAGATATATAGATTCCGACGTATTGTCGGCCTCCTTCATCAGAAGACATTTAGCCCTATTCCTTAAGTTGGAGCTCCGGTTATTGTTGTCCTGGTGATTTTCTTCTCTTCATCTTTTCCGTGAATCTTCCCCGATAGGTATAGGTACACGCATAACATTTACATATTTTTTGCACATACATGCACAATGCCACAGTACTATGATCCATTTCTAGGTAGAGAGCATCAAGATGTATTAAAATCACGTCTTGAGCTGCCTCCCAGAAGCTTGACGTGAAACTGTGTTAGCCTTTAAATTTTGTAAGAAACACTGTAGGTTGACATTAGCGCAATGTCGAGGGATAACAGAGTCTCCTAAGGAAGGCACCGGAGCCCCTCTTAGGTTGTGCCAAAGTATGATTGAGCGCGGGGGAACTACTTTCCACTAGCACCAGCACCTCGGGTTCGCATGAAGTCGATAATCAGAACCCCCGTATTGGCCGCGATCTCGAAACCGCTCTATAGTCGTTACGAACGACAAGCGGGGGATAACTTTGACTTATTATGTAACCGAGCTACAGGAGTGAGGCTATTAACCTACTTTGAACGTACCATAATAAGTTTACGTGATGCAGTACATTCCGCTTTCCTTCTTCTTCAATTATTGATTATTGTTAGATCGTTAGAAGAAGCCTCTAACTTATTATAAAAAAAAAATTATTCTATTTGACAAAATATTGAAAGTTTAGTAGAACTTCGATCCAGAAATAAACAATTATAACCAATTTACTGCTAAAGTGATAATGGTTATTGCTTAGCGACTACTTACAGTCAATCACTACTTGATGTTCAGTTAGTTTTCTAATACAAACTTTACGCCAAGAGTCGAGCCCGTAAAAATTATTCTTATCTACCATCGTTACAAAGTATCAGGTACATGAAATTCAATTTTTTTTTTATGATAATATGATAATACGTTTGTTTCTTTTCGTCTAACAGTTGCAACATGGTTGAATGAAAACTTGTGTCATTTTCTAATATGATTTACAACTTGGAACTGATGAGTCTGAAATGCCGCAAATGGACCAATAATATTTTGACACTAATATCAAAGGTTGAAACCAGCATCGCTGTGCAAGTTTCGGCCTTTGATAGGTATACAGAATCAAGATGTATCAAAATCACGTCTTGAGCTGCCTCCCGTAAGCTTGACGTGAAACTCTATGTGTTAGCCTTTAAATTTTATAAGAAACACTGTAGGCTGATATTAGCGCAAAGTCTCAAGAGTCTCCTAAGGATTACACCGGAGCCTCTTAGGTTGTGCCAAAGTACGTTTCAGCCTGTAGGGGAACTAGTTCCCATCAGTCAATAATATTTTGAGTCCAATAATATTTTGACACTAATATCAAAGGCCGAAACCAGCACAGCAATAGTTTGAGACGGATCAGATTTCTTTCTGTGTCAATAAAGTTCTTCTGTAAAGGCTGAAAACCAATAATCCACTGTTCGTTCGTTGGTAGTATTAGGTCCATTTCATACACGTCATTGATATTGAGCCCCGTTTGAGATACTTTATTTTGTTAAATAAAGTATCTTAAGTAATTTTTACTTTATTAACGCTCTGCAGGGCAGGCTTAATGATTTTAATCGAAAGAATATTTAAGAGTCCGCCTATGCAGACTTTGGTGTGTGTCGTGATCTGGATCTCGATATCTAAGAAGACTGAGAGTTAGATATTTGGATACATACAACTTCAACTCTTTATCTTAAAATCCTTAAACGCGGAAACCTTATTGGAGAAAAAAATCTTAATAAAAAATATTCCAGAGAAATCGCTGTTTTGTGCACAGATCCAGTTGCATCTCCGAAATTATATTTAATGATATTATATTTAATTGTATTGAAAATATAATAAAAATGTTAATAAATATTATTACATTGTTTAATGGGTGAAATATTACAACCGTAATTGGCCGGTAACTTTTGGCGAAATAAATCTGTCAGACCAAAGATTTATATAATAGTTTTAATACTTTCATTTATTTTTCAACAACATGATGAAAGGTAATCAAATATCTATTTTATTACCGTTAATCAAATTAAATATTATTTAGCCCAAAATTATCAAGTCTGAACTGCGATGTTATATTAATTTATTCGTTATAGTATCCATATACTTTTATATAATATTTATAAACGTCAAGCCAAATAAAAGGTTCCCGTTCCCGTTAATTCCGTTAATTTCCTGTGTTTTAGTTATATAATACATAAATAATAATATATAAGAAATTTATAATATAATACTTACTTTAAAATAATATAGATGCATAGATTATATTTTACAATAGCGATGCATAATGTGAATATTTTTTGAGCTCGGCTCTTGGTGTATTTGTATTGCAACTCAACCAGTTCAACTAGATTTACTGTGTCGCTTGGTCGTCTGTATACAGTTAAGGTTTCGTCAATAAGAGGCCTTCATAAATTGGATGGTTTCGAGAAACAATAAGTTCTAAGATATTTTTAGACTCGATGTTCGTTTGGTTACTGTTTATTTTTCGTCTATATATCATAATCTTTTCTTCGTCTCATTATTATACCTATTAAGATTGTGCTTAAATCTCACAATCAGAGATATAGACAAAATAAATTTGATAATGTTAAGTAAAATCAAAATGCAATAGAACTGCTACAATTGAATAGATCTGCTAAAAAGAGAAACATTTTTATTTTGCTTTATTTATGATGCATACAAAATTTAAAAAATAAATAATAAATAAATCTACCCCATGACACTCTATCGAAAGAACTAAGAGCTAATTTGTTACAATATTTAATGAAAATAAAATAAACTGGCCAAGTGCGTGCGGATCACACGCAGTGACGAGTTCCGTAGTAGACTTGAATATTCAGTTATATTTTAAATATCTAGGGCCTTGATATTTAAAAAAATGACACTGAACGAAGTTTGATTGCCTAGATTCTAGGCCAGCCATTCCCAAAGTGGGCGATAACGCCCCCTTGTGGGCGCTGCAGGCCTAAAGGGGGGCGGTAAGAGACCCAGAAAAAAAATGGGGGCGTTGTGTAGAGGCCTGGGGGGTGATTTGTAATTTCATTTAGCTAGGAGGCATCTTAGACAACGACTGCATGAGCTCTCGACTCAGTAGACAAAATAAGTTTGGGAACCAGTGTTCTAGGCAATCGAACTTCGTTCAGTGTCTTTCAAATTACTTTATCATGTGTTGTTCTAGTGCTAATATGTATCAATGTTTCAGCCCCTAGTACATCAATATTAGCTTACTACCATCTCGATATTGTATGAGATGGCGCTAGAATCAGTGTTCTAGGTTTTTCTATGTGCAAATGACTTTTTTGAGAGATAACACATACGTACATTAGTACAAATTTTCATCCAAATGTTTCCGCTGTTTCCGAGAATTATGTATAAGGTACCTGCGGGTATTAAGGCCTAGCTAAGGAAGATTTGAAATTAAATGAAAAATAACCAATATGATCAACAGACTTTAATAATAATTAGGTCTAAATTTTCAATTACTATAAAATATAAAAGGAAAATGGAATTTTTTACCATAAACAAAAACAAAATTAAACATTATTGAAAACGTTGCCAATAGGCCTTATTTTACTACGGTAGGGTAATAAAGCCTACAGCTCTAATATATTTAAATAATCAAACTACGCGTTATACATTTAATATTTGAGATCAATAATTGCATAAACGCAGCAATTACATTAAAAATTATTAAAAAATCTGTAATTTTCTCCCCATAACAACCATTTATTTGAGTAAATGCTTGTTCTATAGGCATCGTGGTCGTAGACACTAAAACTAACGATTATTCAATTAGCATTAAATTACACACACTTGTTTACATTTGTAAAACCTCGAAATTTATATAAAATACATTATGAAACAAATAAAATTTGATTCATGATGTAGGAGGAAAACAAAATCTATTTTTAATTTGGGTAGGCCTTAATAGACGTCGACTATGTATGTAAGAGAAACTAAATTAAAAATATTTGAATCACAGTACGTTATTTAAGTATTTATTATGAAAAATCTTAAAATGATTAAGAACTTTACACTGCACAGGAGATGTTAGATTTTCGGCTCGTGCTTTATACGCTATTTAGAAAATCGAGGAAAAATCTAAAGATTGTTAGAAAAATAGTGAAATTGCAATTTTTATTATATATTTTTAGTACAAGAGCAATATTTTATTATTTAACAGGGCTATACGGACAATAAGCACGCCATAACGCCATGTGACATATAGGTATATTATTAACAAAGTAATGATAATAAAATCTCATCCATTAATTTATTCTTTACTAAACAAAAATACCTACTTACAAAGCGCTTTCAGCTCAACCATTTTTATTTTGTTGAAAACATGTGTAGTTGAAAATGTCTTCGAGTTGTGATTATGAATATACTTTGAACGTCGCGCACGTCACGGGTCAAATTGGTCAAAATGCTGTCAAAAACTATGGAGCACAGATTAAATATTTGTAGTAAGCTACAGATGCGACAGTCGTTTTACCGTAATTGTTATGTATTTCGTTTTGGCGCTACTATCGCCTACTTAAATGTTCCGGTTATTTTTTTATCACTATTCATATTAACCAAGCTTGATAAAATATAACACCATCTTTGATGTGCTGACTAATAATCTCTACAATTCACACTAGAACTGCATATATAAAAAAAGGCGTGTTCATTTCTAATTTCTCTTAACTTTGACCTGTTCCTCAAACGGGGTTATTTTTTTATTAAATACTTATACTTTACCCATATTATTTACCAAGATTAATATATAGAACTTATTTAATCTGTTGACAACATTTGTTGTCGCTATATTGCATTTCTCAAAAGGAAAGTTGATTTGGTTGATCTGTTTCCCGAGGCGTCAAAGATTTAATTTCCTGTTAATTTTTTTATACCCTAAACTGCAGTGTGGATATGTTCAAACTGTGAACAGGCCACCGATTGAGATTTTAAATAGGTTTCAACAGTTAAGACCTGCAATATAATTTTTTACAAAGAGTACTATTAATTAACTATTAAAAGTGGAATACGTCAAATATGTCATTGACGCCATCTTGTTTAGGTAAGGCCTTAAGTAGGCCTATGATATGTGCATATAATACTTTTGTACGAAAGGACTAGGCTAATATGTACCAAAACCACTTGTAATTAAAACACTTTTATTTAATATTAAAATTTCTAAATTATAAGTGTACAAAGTGCAGGCCGGAGCTCCGTATATTCGTAGAACATCTCCTTTATACAGATAAGTGAAACATGACGTTCAATACTTGCGATTGATCGGACCGATTTTTATTATTTGTACCACGCGGTCGTCTCTCGCAATGTATGATACAATCCTGGAGACGGGAAGAGGGGTATTTCGCGTTTGTATACTCATAAAGATATCTTCGTGTGTTAGGCGTCTGTGAGTGTTGCCTTGAGCGGGAGCGCTCATTGTAAATACGATTTTACTCACATAGGCCTTATTAGACGACAGGCCTTATTACCCGCAGGTACCTTACACAGTTATTTTGCAGTCTTTATAGTGTAATCGAAAATAGCCCATATTTCAATAAGTGAAACATGACGATCAATACTTGCAATTGATCGGACCGATTTTTATTATTCGTACGGCGCGGTTGTCTCTCGCAATGTATGATACAAATCTGGAGACGGGAAGAGGGGTATTTCGCGTTTGAATACTCATAAAGATATCTTCGTGTGTTAGGCGTCTGTGAATGTTGCCTTAAACGGGAGCGCTCATTGTAAATACGATTTTACTCACATAGGCCTTATTAGACGACAGGCCTTATTACCCGCAGGTACCTTACACAGTTATTTTACAGTCGTTATAGTGTAATCGAAAATCTCCCATATTTGAAAACCTACACAACATATTTTATTCGAACTTATTTTTATTGAAAGTGTTTTTAAGTTCCACTATCAACCATAATATTCGTATTTCAAAAGTTAAGGGGTGGACACTTTTTACGACTTAAGAAGCGCATATCTCACCAACTGTAGTAATTTAAACAAGTCTCTTCAAAAACTCCAGATTATTTTTAAGAACTATTTAAAGGTACCTCACACGCTTATACCTGCACTGAATTTTTTTTATTCCTCATTTACTTGTACAGAGTGCCACCCCCAATTCTATTTCTTCTTCGAAATTTCACTACGCCATAGCATTTTTTATTCATATATACTAGTGACCCAACTCGGTTTGCACGGGTAAAAATAAAATACATCGCTTTTTGGAAATAAAATACATCGCATGTTACTCGCTGATAAAGTGGTAATGTAACTTTCTATAGGTGAAATAATTTTTGTAATCGGTTGAATAGTTTTTAAATTCATCCATTGCATATAAATAGACAAAGTTTACGTCTTCAATAGGATAGCGGTTCAAAGAGTACATCTTTCAAAATACATCTAAAAATGCCAATAGTCTCAGAGTAAATGCCATGCCAAGGCTATGCCATACGGACACGTGGTCTTTTTTCCATTTGGCTACACGGAACTCTAAAAAGAAGTTCATAATTAAATCATTAGCATGGTTAATTAAACAGAAATCGTTATCTGACATTTTACATTAACATTTTGTTGTTTTTGTTTTAATAATAGTTTAAATAGAAAGTAAAAATAAAGTGACCATGATCCCATGATGAACCACCGGCACTGTCATGATAACGTTAAAATATAAGAACTACGATTGTCACCGTGAGGAACAAATGTTATTTGGGTATCTAGGCTATCAGTTTGAGCTGAGATCAGACTAAAGTAGGTTACACGCGCTGCCTAGTGACGTCACGACTCGCGCGCTCTCTACGGCTCAAGGGTATCCATACGTACAGATTTAGATTCGGAACTCCAAAATCGTAACCTTTATTATTCTTATTAAATCTTTATCAGATTTAAGAAGGCATTAGAGGGTGCTTTTATGTTGCTAAACTACAATGATAGTGTTTTTGTATTTTATTTATAACAAAAAGTACATACATATTCTAACGTTAATATTTACAAACTTAAACATTATCTTAAATAATAGACTTCCTCAAAGCTGCCGCTTAGAAAGCTGTCATTTGCTTAGGGAGCTCAGCAGACTGGCAGCATTACTTTGAATAGCCAAACTGATCCGTTGGCGGAAGAATCTGCCAGCCCGGCGGTCTCCCGAAGCCTCGACCAGTCTCTTAAAAATATCAAAAACCAGTCGATAGGCTTTGTAGTTTCGATTGCAAAGGGCGTAAATATAAAACTATCATAGAGTCGCGTACTTACGCCGGTTCGAGTTCTCGACAGCGCTGGCCGCGGCACCTGCTGACTTAGAAGTCGCCGGTACATGGGAAACACCAAATGTATCGACACAAGTGGCGTCCCACACTAGTAAGTGTGGTGTTCTGTAAATGATAGTTATCTTGGTTTTAACAACCTGTACACTTTCCATAAAATATGAGTAAGTAATGAGATAGTGTTATTTTATATGAGAGTTTCTTTTATAACTTTAAATCATTTTTACAATCTTATATGCGAATGTAATCGTGTAAATAATAATGTAAGTTATAGAGTTTCACATGAATTTTTTTTTAGCAACCCACCTCCGCTTCGCCCCAGTCGAGGTGGGATGTTGAATGTTTGCAACATACCAAGATTTTTTTATAGAGATTTTCATAGAAAAATACCATCTAAATTTTCAATTTTTTCGTTGGATTTTCCAAAAATTTTCTTTCTTACAAACTTTGTTCTTACAATTTACGAACACAACAAATATGAAATCAACGATATCGGCCGTCAAAACGAGAATTTGCTTAATATAATTTTTATAGTGGCCCTAAATCTACTGCGAAAACTGCATTTTACAGTCACGGCGCAATCGTTCATTTATTCCAATTATTCACCGGTCGCGCAGCGATCGCGCGGTTGTCGCTGTCGGCGAATTTTAGGTAATAATCCCAACGTTCTCAAGTCATGCTCCGTCATACATGTGGCAATTGATTATTATTTATATAGAGAAAAAAATAGCGGGTAGACTTAAAAGAGTTAACGCATAATATTGTAGCTCTGATTTAATTTTTATTTTAAAATAGTTAAATTATATATATGTATTAATTCTTGGTTTGCCTGTGCTTAAGTTGGCTATTACTTCACTGTCACACACACTTTCACCATTGTCAAGCCATGGATGCCACAGCAGATAAACTACTCAAGGAAATGGAGGAGCTTTCGGCTATGTTCAGTGATAGGATGGGTGAATTTGAAAAAAATCTTCAACAGCCCGGCTCGGCTGCTCCTGGCTCGACAGTCAAGTCTCTTGCAGTGGAGTTCTCTGCATTCAAGACCTTCGTGTGGAAATCTCTGAGCATATTGAAGTCGCAATTGGATCTTCTAGTTCTTAACCTGGACCGCATGGAAACACAGTCGCGTAGGAAGGTACTCCTCTTTCATGGTATTAAAAAGGAGAAGGATGAAAATGCCCTCAAGAAGATTCATACAGTGATAACTGACCGATTAAAGGTGCCTGGTGTAACCTCTGAAGGGATTGAATCCTGCCATAGGTTGGGTGCTGGTGGGGATACTGCTCGACCCATTCTTGTTCGGTTCTCAAATGTCCGCCTTCGCTCAGAGGTGTGGAAAGCCAAAGCGGCGCTTAAGGGATCCGGGATCACTCTCACTGAATTCTTGACCAAATCACGTCAAGAGGTTTTTGTGACAAGCTCGTAATCACTTCGGGCTGAAAAAGTGCTGGTCGGCGGACGGTGTTATAGTCATTCTCCTTCATGTTAAACACGAGTAAAAATCTTCACGCTTCCAGAACTGAATAAACTTATAACGCGGCGTCCTAAAACTACGATGAAATCTAGTAACGACAAATGACATCGGTCACAGTGATCTTGTTTTGTTTATGTCTCCTCAATGTACTAGTATTGCTTTATCTTTGTTGACAAACTTATTCATATTTTTAAAGTAGGTATACGCAAGTTTTTTGTTTCTCTCTGTAGTTGTTTTGGTGGGTAGTTCTATTATTTTGTTATCAAGTAGCTAATTATTTCAACAATATAGGCAGGTATTTGTAAATTGCAATTGAATGTAACTGTCAATGACATAATCAGCGGTTGAGTTAAAGGAACTAACATATTTTTTGCGTTTCGTTTTTCCTATCAAAACGTTTCTGTCAGCTGCGTTTTGTAAGAATGTTATAAATATAACATTTTGTTTTGGAATCGAATAACGTATTTTAGTACTGTACACTAAGTTTATTTTATGTGAAGATCTTTTTGGTCAGCTTGGGCAGAAAAATAGTGTATGCTTAATATTTATACTTTGTTGCTTATTAAATAGTATATTTTTTTATAATTAATATTGATATATATTTTATATATTTTACATGTATATTTTATTTATATATTATGAATTCTGATGATGAATTTTTATCTTGCTCTTCTAATGACTACGAAAGTGCTGTAAGTAGTAATTCCTCACTTACCGACTTTAAACCGCTTGAAGACAAACTGCTGAAGGTTTTTAACAATAATTCAAATTTCCTTTCCTTGGTGCATATCAACGCACAAAGCTTACTCGCTCATTATTCTTACCTTCTTACATCCTTTAGCGAGGGTGTAGTCGATTGCATTCTCGTATCTGAAACCTGGTTAACACCATTTCTTCCATCTACAAGTTGTTCTCTTCCGGGTTACAAATTATTCCGTAATGATCGCACTGGCCTGGGTGGGGGTGGAGTGTGTATATACATCCGAGGCCATATTCCTGCAAATATTGTTGCATGCTCTCCATCACAGTACTCAGGAGCGCTTGAATATCTGTTTTTGGACATTGTCATTCACCACAAGAAAGTTCTCCTTGTGGTTTTATACAGCCCTAATGACAAGGTCAATTACTTCAATGGTTTGGAAAATGCACTTGAAACCTTCTTATGATCGTGTGATTCTTATGGGTGACTTAAATAAAGAATTTAAGAAATATTACATCTTCTCTTAACCTTCAAATTCTTTCCTTGTCTTCTCCTATTCATTATTTTCCCAACTGCGTACCTTCCCTAATTGATTTAGTAGCCGTCTCTAACACTAATCTTTTTTTTTTTTTATATACTGCTTCCCCTGGCGTATGTCTAGTCAGGGTCCTTGTTCGTCGGTTATAGTATTTTTACTTCTTTCTATCATACAATCCTTCTAGGGTCATAATCCTTCTATTCGTTCCTACCCGTTGGTCAGCTGGTTATTTTACTTTATTTATTTTCAATTTCTATTTAGTTACAATCACCAAAAAATTTTTTACTATATGTATTCACAATAATTTTACTACCACTATTAACCTTATCTATTATATCTTAATTCTATTATCACAAATTTCAACTATTTATACATTTCCACTTATTTCCTTAATCTAAACTTTCACTTTGCCTTATTTATTTCTAAATATAACCTTTTTTGTGATTTTTATTGCATATTTAATAAATTTCTCTCTCATTTTGTCGTTTTCCATTATTTCACATATAGTAGTCACATTTAGTTCCTGTTCTATTTGTTTTTCTAGTTTTCTCCTTTCGTATTCGAATATAACACAATCCAATAGCACATGGATCACACTCTCGCTAGTCCCAGGGTCACAGGGGCATGTTGGACTCTCCTTGCATCGAAAACGATGCAAGTATTTAGAGAATCCCCCGTGACCCGTTAGCACCTGAACCAGAGTATGATCCATGTCCATTTTCTTTACTATCTTATATGCGCTTTTGACGTCTGGGAAGAAGAGTTTAGTCGTCGAGACCGTGCTACCGCCCCTGTAGCGCCGGTCCCATTCATCAATCGACTCATCCCTGATTTGTCGTTTGATAAACGAGACCGGACAAGCGTCGTAGTCCGGCCTCGACTTTTTGTTCAATGCTGCATTTTTTGCGAGGTCGTCTGCTCTCTCGTTTCCCTCCATCCCCGCATGAGCCTTTACCCAAAACAATCTTATTATTCTATTGTCCTCGTTTATATTAATTATACTCGATCGGGTTCTCATCACTAGGGGATGGAGGGAAACCCCACCCACTATAGCCTCTAGCGCTGACCTCGAATCGCTATAGATATTGCCTTCGGACGCTGTGCATCGGAGAAAGTATTCAACGGCCGCGGACAGGGCCAGAAGTTCCGCCTGGAAGACGGTACAATAATTATCCAATTTAAGCTTATTGTTTCTAGTTTCGGCACTGCTCCTCCAAATTGACAGTGCCGCTCCCGTTTTTCCCTCTATCTTGCTCCCATCGGTGAAAATATTCACTTCGGGAGCAAGTGTCTCTTTCAGTTTGTTACCGTCTTCCAAACGCTCGAACTCCAATGCCCTCCACTTTGCCGGATGTGGAAGCTTTTGAAATGAGGCCGGCCTCTCCACCTCCCTGTCACCCACCACCCGCCTGGAATACCCCTTTTTTATTTCATAGAGTATCGCATTTTCTGTTATCCGTATATCTAACGGCAATATCCCAGCGAGCAGTAGGGCAGAGTGCAGAGAAACCGTCCGATACCCTTTTAACATTTTTTGTACTATTCCCCTTTTCACAAAGTCCAACCGCTTTTTTATTCCTATTTTATTCGACGCCGGCGCCCATATACTCGCACCATACAAAATAATTGGTTCGACCACTGCCATATATATGGTCCTGATTATCCCCGGATCCAGCCCCCAGTGGACCCCGGCGGCTCTCGATAATTGTTTGTAAACATTGATCGCCTTGGTGCACAAGCTTTTTACATGTCCACCAAAGGTCAATTTCTTATCTATGAGTAGCCCCAGAATCCTAATCTCCTCCGACAACCCAATGCCCACCCCGCCCATGCTCAAGACTGGGGAATCATATTTCAACTTATTTGTAAGGACCATTGCCTTTGTTTTCTGCGCTGCAAAGTGCAGCTTATTTTTGATTCCCCAGTCCCGAACACAGCGGAGCGCCGCATTGGCCCGCCGTTGGAGATCCTGAGTGCTGTCTCCCGAGAAAAGCAGGACCACATCGTCCGCGAATGCTTGGCAGTGGTCTCCTCTTTCATCCATCTCTTTTAATAGAGGGTCCAGTAATATGTTCCAAAATATTGGACCCCCTATCGATCCTTGTACATATCCTTTCGTAGTTGCCTTAACATACTCTTCACCAGCATACTTAAGCCTGACTTTCCTGTTTGTAAAGTAGGAGTCAATTAGGCGTCTTAGGTTTGCCGGGCATCCGCTTTTCGCTAGTCCGCATCGCTAACACTAATCTCGCCCTTTCACACGGTCAAATGACTGCTCCCTTTTCCCATCATGATATAATTTTCCTTTGCTACAAAGTACGTCCTCCTAAGGTTAGAGCTAAGGTCCTTCTTCAGCACAATTTCAAGCATATCAATTTGGAGTGTTTGAGAGAGGACGTCAGAGTGGTGGACTGGTCGTCGATTTTGTCTTCGGACAGCATAGATGACAAGGTGGACTTATTTACTGCTAAACTGATTTCGATTTACGACATCCATGCTCCAGTGCGACCCGTGCGGATAAGGCATGCTCCTGCTTCTTGGTTGTCATCTAGGATCAGAACTGCCATGGCAAAACGTGATAGAGCCAAACCTCGACACAAAAAATATCCGTTTCGGGAACATCCGTTTCGAGTCGTACAAAAAGTTGCGAAACATTTGCAACAAAATGTGCAGGGATGCAAAACGCCGCTATATTCACTCCACCCGTCAGGATCTCGGCCAAGCTGAAGTTTGGAGATTCTTGCGGACATTGGGTGTGGGCAGGACTACGGCTACCTCTCAAAGTGCCTTGGATTTGAATGCTCTAAATATTCTCTTCTCTACTCCACTTGTCGTTTTGGATCCCCTTTCAAAGTCAGCTACTCTTTCCCACCTTTCTAATCTTGCCCCTGCCGAGTGTCCTTCTTTTTCTTTCGAAACTGTCTCCACAGATCACGTCAGGAAGTGTATTTGTTCCTTCTCAACCAAGGCTATTGGTACCGATGGTTTGAGCCTGGACATGATCCTTCCTGTGCTAGAAGATATCGCACCCGTGATCACTCACATTATTAATTTCTCACTCACACGCAATATCTTTCCGGCTTCGTGGAGGAGGACTTTAGTTATACCTTTGCCTAAAACTTCAAACCCCACTTCGTTCTCTGACTATCGTCCCATATCTATCCTACCTCTCCTTTCGAAAGTGTTAGAAACAGTAGTTCACAGACAATTGTACTCCTATCTTACCTCCTACAATTTATTATGTCCTTTCCAATCTGGCTTTCGTCCCTCTCACAGCACTGTGAGTGCGCTGCTAAATATAATGGAGGACATTCGAATGGCTATGGAGAACTTCAGCAGCGCCTTCTGCTCTGTTGATTTTGACATTCTCCTTGGCTCTCTTACTGCAGTTAACATTCCTTCTTCCGTTATTGACTGGTTTCGCTCCTATCTCTGCGGCCGCCGGCAGTGTGTGAGGAATGATGATGCCTCATCAGACTGGGCTGATCTCACTTATGGTGTTCCCCAAGGCGGCGTCCTCTCACCATTACTTTTCTCCCTCTTTATTAATAACATAGCTCAAGTTATATCCTCTCCCTTTCACCTCTATGCGGATGATTTGCAACTGTACAGACATTTTCAGTTAAATGAGATGCCCGAGGCTATTAACGCTTTAAATGGGGATTTGGTTTCTGTCAAGGCTTGGGCTGATTCCTATGGACTACTCAAATCTCAAGCCATAATTATTGGTAGTAGTAGGCTGCGAGGGAGGTTGGACTGGAGTTTTGTACCTGTACTCGAATATGCGGGCACACATATACCTTTTTGTGACAAGGTGAGGAATCTCGGTCTAATGATGGACTGCAACATGACTTGGGTGCCACATATCAACGAGATTAGTAGACACATGCATTGTACCGTTCACTCTCTCAAGCGCCTCCAATTTTTTCTCCCTTACTGTATTAAAATTATGGTTGCGCAAACTCTTCTCTTACCTATCCTCAACTATGCCGACGTTTGCTATTTGGATGTAACAGAGGAACTGCTTAATAAACTTGAGCGTCTCCAGAATCTTGCCATACGCTTTATTTTTGGTCTTCGTAAGTATGACCACGTATCTAATTTTCGTGCTCAACTTAAGTGACTTCCTATTCGCCTTCGTCGAGATATGCACATCCTCTCTGTTCTTTACAACATCCTGAATGATTTAAATTGTCCTCCCTACCTTCGTTCCCGCTTTAATCTGCTTCCCTCTCCCACACGATCCAGGCGTCTCTGTATTACTTCGATGGTTGTTGTGCCTAGAAGTAATACCAAGTTCTTATATGACTCCTTTTCTGTATGCGCTGCCCGACTTTGGGATAAGCTTCCAAAGGTAATTCAGGAAAGTCCCTCAACTGGTTTCTTTAAAAAAAAGCTTAAAGAGCATTTTCTATCACAGCTCACTTTATCGTAGCTGAAATGTGTTATTAGTCTGTGTCATGAAATTTTATATTATATCGTTTTTTATTTTATACATATGTTTGTATATATGTATGTGCATATATATTTATATATATGCATTAACTTTGTATGTATTTATATTATTTTGAGATAATTTGTCTAATTATATTTTTATATTATATTTTTTATATATATTATGATTTTATACTGTTGTATTATTTTTTGTATTGATTTTTTTTGTTGTACTTGTCGTGCTATTACAGCCCGTGAATATGCCACTATCTCACTACCATGGGTTGGCTGGAACAGATCTCTTCTAGGGTAAGTCCACCTTTGTGAACATCTTTTTCTTTAAATATATAAAGAAGGGAGAAATAAAGAATATATAGATTCGTAAACATTATTAAGGAAAATGTTCAAGAAAAAAATTTCATTCGCTAATTAAGCAGTCACGCGACGATACAGTTTTGGCAATATGATCGTGAGAGTGCGTCTTTACTGATACGGTCAAACAAGTAATACTAAATAAAAATGTGATTTTATTGTTTCGCTAAAAATTGACAAATCATGTTGAACCTATTGCATTGTGAGTTCGATCATACCAATTTCAGATTCTAAGTAATGAGGTCCGCCTGAAGCGTTGCGTTGGTCCCAGTCGAGATCATCCTTTTACTTTCATACGGATTAAAACCTCCGTAAAACGCTACAATCCATCCTTCAATGTAAACAAGCCCTTATAAACTTTTTTTTTGACAAAATTATTTTTTGAAGACGATAACCTAGATGATCTATATAATAATACATGAAGCGAAAAGTTTGGTTTACTTTTTAAGAAAATTGCGCGGACGGAGGAGTGTGAAATTTGATGCACTTAAAGTTTATATGGAGAAGGCCTGAAGAAAGTTAAAATGTTTGTGTAATATGTGTTACAAATATGTACATTAAATTAAATTAAATAAAACGTTCATTGTTTACGTTCATACTGTCAATGTCAAAATGACTGTCAATACTCATAATAAAACTCATAATAGTTTGTGATTATATGTAATGTAATCTCCTTGGATCAAACAGTCGCACAGAGTAGATTATCGGCAAAGAGTTTATATTATAAGTTTACATTTACGGTCGAATTTCGACCACGGGGCGACCTCTAGTAGATAATAATTGATGAAAGAAACCGGCTAAGAATGCGTCGCGTGTAACTACAGGTTCCATTGCAATTTAGGGCAAAATGTGCGGTAAAAAAAATATATATTGGATAAATAAATGTCTAAAAAGTCAATTCTGTAGTTTTTAATTTATGGATTTGGGTTTTTAATGTACGTCCTTTTATTAAAATTCAGCTCGGTAGGTATAAAGATAGCAGAATAATTCAGACAGACAGACAGATAGACAAATTTTTTTTAAATATTATTTATTTATTTGGGCACCGAAGACTGATTCATAATATATAACACCAAGTTCAATAATATCAAGTTCTCGATTTAAGGGGGTTTACAGTCCCGTAAGCCTATCAAATATACATAGATGCGACAAAACTATGAGGCTTCGCCATATTAGTCATACTGAGCATGGCATCCTAAAAAGTTATATACATTTTGTTGTCCATATTGTTTATGGGAACTGATCACGAGGTTTTTACTCAGTAAAACTCATCTTCCGTGCGTCCCTAAGATCTCCAAAAGAACACACCAATACTATTTTAGCGCTGTGCCAAAACGTCTGGGGAAGGAGCGGTCCTTGCAGCAATCTTGTAGCGTGTGGTTCGCACTGTCAGCTTCGAGATCACCTGAAATAGATGATGAGCTTCTACTCCGACTGCTCATGACCTTGAAGTCTCCTTATAATTCTACGACAAGATATTGTATCCCAATTAATATATTCCCGGGTTACAGAGCTCATCTAATTGTGATCTTGATCTTGAGTAGAATTTGCAATTTAAGATGACAGGCTCTGACTTTTATTTTGGATAATTTATTTTTTGTTCAGAATACTTTACTATTTGTAAGCATTAGAAATAAAGAAAAAATATTTATTTTATCATATAAGTCATTCTTAAACGAATCTGTATAAGAGAGAAAAAATGTAGGAAATTTTAAGTATTTTGAGGAATTCTAAATAATATTCATCCATATTTATCTATCGGATAATATTATTATTATTTTAGATACTAAATACCGAAATGAAATAAAATTTCAAAGGGAAAAGAATCTTTAACAATAGTAATAATAAACTATTATTATAAATTATCTATTGCAGATTTTTCCTTTGAATTTTTGTTTCAAAAGCGATGGGTACCTTGTCATTATTCTTCTAAGCATTATTATTAAATAAATAGGCGAAGCTTTTCGTAAATATAGAGAAGAAAACATTTTATCTTAGAAATAAACAAGAAGCTTTTTGCAAGGGTAACAACTGGTAAAAATCAGTTATTGGTTATTGTGCGTATCTTACAACCAGTAAGATCGCAGATTATCCTTAAAAATTGTGTTATATATGGTGATGATTGGTTACGGTACCGTTAAATTTACATATCAAAGCGCCGACATTATAGAAACGTCATTGAGGTGCCTTATCTAGTGCCAAAACTACATTATAATAATGTATAATATGAGCCTATACTGGACGTAGTGTAGTATGATACTGGCTGTCGATAGTAAATAATGATTTAATAGTCAATGATAAGCTAAAAAAGCCGGCAACATAAATTGGGTAACAAAGAGTAGTGCTTTTGGGGTTACGTTCCTCAAAAGGAAAGATGGAATTCTTTATCAGTTAAATATTTATCATTAATGTGATCGTATATTCATTCATCTGTCCACCACAAAGAATTTTCTCAGGCACTATGCTACATACAATAGTCGAAAATTGAAATTTGGCCGAAAATTCTTTAAAACCCACATGTTCCTGTCCATAGTGGACATTTTAAAATATTCAATTAAGAACAGAAGAACGATGAATTGTGTATGCAAACGAATCTTAAGTAACTTTCCTCCTCTTACCTCGAAAACTACATGGGCTAAAATTTCAATAAAATTCAGGGAATGTCAGATAAAAATGACTTGACATTTACTGGAAAAAAAATATAACAAGAAACCTAAGTCTTGCAGATGTCTGCGAATTAATTTTGCTATCTTTAACTGTAGGTATGTAAAAGAAACTGACTGACTTACTGACTGACATCAAACAGCTCAAAGTACATCTAGAAACTTGGAATTTTGCTGTTTGTTTAAACATTTATGGCGAATAACTACTATAAGGTCTTTTTGGAAATATCTGCTCTAAGTGGTTGAAAAGGAATAAGTACTTATATAAATCAGTATTGAGAAAAATTAAAAAAAATTCATTCAATAAACTTCAAAACTTTGTGTAAAGAATCTATCATCATAATAAACATATATTCCATGCGGATAAAGTCGCAAACGACAGTTACATAAGTTACATAAGTAGTAAGTAAGTAATAAAAAAATGCTTATCATTAAATTCAGGCAATAACTTACCTCACAGCCGCAACAACGAAGTGGGAAGGTATTCATTCAGTCATTGTACTACCATATTTTGCACATGTATGTGTGCGACTGCGATTCTGACTCAGAACTTGCGCGCGCGCCGCGCTGTTCCAACTGAACATCAACATAAAAGGAAGCCACAGGATGTCCATTATCTCTATTGACCCATAGTATTAGGGTTTTGAAAGTCACTTGAAGAATACGAATAGCGACTCCTGATAACGAAAACTACCATAATTCTCAACTTTGAGGCAAGTCGTATAATTTAAAGCCAATAATTATTTAAAACTGTCCGTCTTAACTATTTTACTAAAAAAAATCGATATATAAATCGATTGTAATTTAAGTCTTAAAAGAGTCGATTTACAAGAAATCAAGATCAAAAAAGTCGATTCTTTTTGTATTTTTTTTACCATTTGTATGGGAAACATATATAAGGCAAAAAAAAACGAATATTTCGTGGTTTTTAAATATACACATTCAATTTGTAAATAAGAACCTTCTAACCTAAATTTACGAAAATTTTTATTCATGATTGCTACTGCCTACTTACATTATTTTAAGAAACCTTGTACAAAATTTCAAGTGTGCGAATAAGCGGGTTCTGTTAGGACATGTTCCTTTCATTAGGATAGAGCAGCCATTCCCAAAGTGGGCGATAACGCCCCCTTGTGGGCGCTGCAGGCCTAAAGGGGGGCGGTAAGAGACCCAGAAAAAAAATGGGGGCGTTGTGTAGAGGCCTGGGGGGTGATTTGTAATTTCATTTAGCTAGGAGGCATCTTAGACAACGACTGCATGAGCTCTCGACTCAGTAGACAAAATAAGTTTGGGAACCAGTGGGATAGACATTGGACATGTGAGATGTTATTCATTTCTAATCAACATGTTTTATTTTTGTATTTTTTTTAGGTAAACCTACTATTTTTTTCTTAGGGGATGGTTTTTCAAAATTAGCCAAATATGCGTTCAATTATTTATTTCATATTATCTTTGTTTTTATTTGTTTTAAATATGAACTTTTATTTTAAATACTAACTAATCCTTTTTAACTGACTTCAAAAGGAGGAGGATCTCGATACGACGAAATCTGTTTTTTATATATTATGTTCACCGATTTCTTCGCTATTTGAGTACTGATTTTGATGAATCTTTTTTATTTGAAAGGACAAGTCCAGAGTGATCTTGTAGAAATTTTGGCAAGATCTGATGATGGAGTACGAGCTTATACACAAAAAGTCTTCAACAGTTCATATATGCTTATGACCCTTTTATTTAATGTTCTATTCCAGAATTGGAAAAAGTTATTTGTAGACCTACCCTAGACATTTATTTAGGACTTACGACTTCGTCCGCGTGAATTGACGATGAAAATATCGTTGTGGTAAATCTTATTGTAGGGATTATAATATACATTACATTTCATAGTCACGTTGTTGTGAAAGATGCAGAATGTAGAGCTGAAAGCGACCAGTCATCATCAGACATAATATCGTGCTTGAATGACTGTGAAAGAAACACTATATTAGCTGGTCCAACTTCTGTGGTTTGTTTTTAAAAAAATTAGAGACGTGCGTCGGTCGAAAAATTTCCAAGATTTTTTGTAAATTTTCGTTTTTGTAAATTCTTATTACATGTACAAATATTTACAGTTTTTTTCCACTAAATATATCTATGTTATATCTGTCTATTTCTAAGATATATTATCTAAGATGAGATATTTCGAAATAGTTATTATTAAAGTAGCTATTTTTCGTCGTCGGTATGGTGACATATAAAGAAAATGTAATGTTACTTTCCGTTTAGTTCCCTTTCCATCTAAAAATTCTGAACTCGTTCTCAATTCGTATTTGCAACTAACACAGAATCTAAAAGCGATCGCATAACTGACAATCTTGGTTAGAATACAAAACTCATTCCCAAAGTGGGCGATACCGCTCCCCTGTGGGCGCTGCAGGCCTAAAGGGGGGCGGTAAGAGACCCAGAAAAAAAATGGGGGCGTTGTGTAGAGGCCTGGGGGGTGATTTGTTAGTTCATTTAGCTAGGAGGCATCTTAGACAACGACTACATGAGCTCTCGACTCAGTACATAAAATAAGTTTGGGAACCTAGAGATACATAATGGCCATAAAATACACGAAAGTTGGAGTGCTGGCCTATATGTGGAAACAAAAACGTCAGGAACTATTAGTAAACTGCTATTTATATATCCGCATTATAACCGTCAATGTCTACGACTGATATTCTTCGTCTAGGTACATAATATTATATCGCAGATATATCATTATGGACATTTTGTTCGCACAGAAGCTCAAACAAATACGCAAAAATTTTAAAAATATTTATTTTATTATGGAAAAAATGCCCCAAAGGCTTAAACTGTCAAATCTCTTCAAATTCTGTATATTGTAACACCTTCGCGCATATGTCTTTGGCGAGCGACAGAAATGGCGAACACAACTTTGGTAATAAATATTTATTCGTTAATATTCTATTATAATTAATTCTTTATTGTCGAATTCCACCACACCGTCCACCTTCATAAAGAGATAAAATAAGGATGTGTCATAAGCGCAATCTTTTTTTAATTTGTACATTGCACCACCCTAATATGCAACTGAACTTCACCCCTTTTTCGACGAAAAGTCTCTTTTTTACTACACTTTTCTTGGATACAATGTGCTATTAATAGAGATTTTAAACATTTGCATTTTAGTCGCTCTGCACCCATGTGATAAATAAAGTGTAATAATATACACATTGATAAGTAACTGCGAGAGTTGTCTTTCAAATAGCGAAATGTGAATATAAATTTATTAGCAGTGTCTTAATTTCTAAAAATAAATACAAATACACAGACATTTCTGTAAATATTTATTTTAGAATCGGAAAAGCCTAAAGTATCTATTTCAATTACTCTTTTAAAAATAATTTCAATGTACAGATACGACTTTGCTGCTATTGTAAAATACTGTGGATAGATGTCTCTGCTGTGTCTGTTCCTGTTATTACATTATATAACATAATTATTTATGTTAAACCCACTTTGTACATTTGTATGTATGTATTTATATTTATAGATTTATTATTTACCTCTAATTTCTAGAGCTTTTCAGCTTTTACGCAGAAACCTAAATAAAAGTACCTAACCTAAATATTTCTTTGAAAAATCCTCTACGTTTCATTGAAAGTCTAGGTGGCTTTGAAGATCAACCTGGACAAACAAACAGACAGACGGCATTTTTAAAATGCGTGTTCGCGTCTAGGTTTACCTGCCAAGAAACATGTAAGTTTAAGATAAAGCCTTTATTCCGAAATAAGAGACAGACACTTCAATTTTATTTACTATGTAATGTAATGTACATGTACCTATAAATGTATAGATTTTCAAAACATAAATACACGAACGTACGGGCCATTTCTATAAATATTTATTATGAATTCGGAAAACCTAAAATATCCAATTCAATCACTATTTCAAAAATATCTCCAATGAAGATCCAATTTCGTTCCTGTTATAAATTTATATGGATAGATTCTGTCTGCTATGTCTGTTTCTGTTATTAAATGTAGGTTAAATCCAATTTACAGGCGCTACTCAGCTAAAGAGAGCTGATTTCAGGCGGGGTTATTCACAAACGTCGGAAACTCAACTTTCCGTATCTGACAGGAAACTATTCTACTATTCGATTATTTTGTCTATACGCGATTCATAAATCCGAAATCATATTATATTTATATTACATATATATCATATAATATATAGTCGCATTCACAAATCTAAGCCGTCGGATTGAATTAATGCTTTTCAACAATCGGCCTTTTCGCCACGGAAAGTTTCCGACGTTTGTGAATAGCCCCCAGATCTCAGCTTCCGGACGGCAGATCACGATAAAAAGTACTTTAATGTGTAAGTCTGACTTAGAGAAACGCAACTGTAAAAACCATTTAAGATACATATAGATTTTTATATGTATATTTATAGATTTACCTTAAGTTCTAGAGATTTTCAATTTACGCAGATGCCCTAAACACTTCCCGGATAAAAAGTAGTCTAGATTATTTTCTGGAAAATCCTCTACCTTCTAGCGGCGACCTCGCCGAAATCGGTTCAGCCGTTTCGAAAATTAGCAGGGACAAACAAACAGACAGATAGACATAAATTTAGAAAACGCGTGTTTGGATCTTGGTTACGTGCAGAAATTCATATTATAAGCTTAAGAAAATGCCTTTATTTCGAAATCACAGACAGACACTTCAATTTTATTTATATGTATAGACTAGGCGACTCGAAAGAGAATTTAAATAACTTTAAAAAAATAAACCGACTTCAAAATAGAAAAACTGAAAACTACAAAATAATTATCCTGTACTTATAAAAACTTAGTAACTGTTAAAAATTATATAGGTATTGGTATTGTATTTATGAAGTTATTTGTATACCTACTGGAGTTTTGATTAGTAAAGAATAATTGTTTTGCAGTTTTCAGTGTTTTTATTTTTAGATCGGTTTAATTTTTTTTAGATTTATTGTAAGTAGTAGGTTTTTCAAAATCTTCTAAATAAGATTTTTATAATATTTGATAGTTTTTTATGTAAAATATTTTGCTAATGAAAGCTTTTATTTTGACGCTACACTCCTTTTTACACCTTTAGGAGATGATTTTCAAAATCGACGAGTTGCATGTTTAATTATTTAGTAGGTTTATATGAAGTTATAAGGTATTAAAAGCATTTTTGAATTTTTCTACATATTGAGACTTTTTATTTGTTCGATGAATTCTGTAATATTTAAACAAAATGTATTTTTACTTATTTCAATACATTAGTTTTTTCGATCGATTTTTAATAATTACCTACATACGTACATACATCAATATACACATAACAAAGCAATAGAAACCGTATGTCTGTAGGTACTTTGAATAAATCAAAAATGATTATCAAAAATGAGTGTGGGTGATAAAAAATAGTAATGGAACACAGAAAAGCGTTTTTTTAAATGTTTGTCTGTCTGTCTGTATGTACACGCTAATCAACAGCTCGGAACAACATTTAGGCTTGGTTTCATTGAAATCGGATGACAGTGAAAAAGTTATAGTCATTTAAAGCTTCTCCTCCTAAACGGCTTGACCGATTTTGATGAAATTTAGAATGGAAATAGATTGAGTTCCGGAGAAGGACACAGACTACTTTTTTAATTCCATGCGGTCGAAGTCGCGGGGAACAAAACGTATTTTTAATTTCTTCAACAACTTTTTGAGTTAGGAGTGGAACTTACAAAAATCCTAACCACTTCTTAACGAGTGCCAACATTATATTTTATGTATAAGGAATCTGTGTTTAAAACTTCAAGTTTTTAGAGCCAGCGGTTTGAGCTGTGCGTTGACATGTCAGTCAGTGAGTGTCGAAAAAATAGCAAATGAAGAATCGAGAAGAAACTCAGAGGACTGCAAGAATCGAACGATCCGTGCCTAATGACGCAACTTCCATATAATAACAACAGCCATATTATTATATTTCATTCAATGTAGCGTTCCCATTGTTTTAAACGTTACTGACCAGCGTTCTTTCTACTGTTCTACAACAAGTCTAAAATACCAAATCGATATGAAGTTTAAGTTGACAAAGAAAACGTAGCTTTACGCTCCAGATATAAGTATGTTTGCTATGTGTTTATTATATGAAAAATAATAACATGTGTTTACATAATCATAGAAATGAAGGACAAATGATGAAAATGACTCTATCGACTCTCTCAACGCTTTATCTAGTATTAACTCCCTATTAGCTCTTTTTATTAAAACTATTAGAATGAACTTCACTCCTACTCAAATATGATGTCAATCCATCACTAAAAACACGGCCAACAGGATATAAAGTCAAATTAACAGGAACACTGTTTATTCTTGACTTTTGTTAGTAACTATCACATCAAATGGCGCTGCCGAATTTTTGATCAACTTTTTAGTGAACGTATTTAAAAAGTTAAATGTACATGTTGTAGGTATCTTTATTCTTATATTTTAATTAAAATATATAGAATAAGATTGAAACAAGTTTTAAGTGAAATGAAAATTACAAGCAATAGTATTATAACTAACAATAGATTCACATCCTACTTTGGTTAAACAGGATGTTAAGTCGATGCACAATAAAAACTTACTTTGACTTTATTTGTAACAATTTTGACTTGCAGAACAGAATCGGATGCTGACAGGTTGTTATAACAGTTTATAAACACCTTAAAATAAGTTCTGTCTGTTTTTGACTTTTACGAACTACAGAAGTTGAGCCTATAATTTGGTGGAAACTTACCCCTCATTAATTTTAGTGAGAGAGAATTTGGTCATCATTAGGTCAGAACACCAACACTCGCTGGTGTGAGATGCCACTTGTGTCGATACACTTGCTGTTTCCCATGTGCCGGCGACTTCCAGGTCAGCAGGTGCCGCGGCCAGCACTGCCGAGAACTTGAAGCGGCGCGTAAGTATGCGACTCTCTCTGACCCTTTGCAGTCGAAACTTTGGGTCCCTGGGGCCCCGAAGCCCATCGACTGGTTTCTGATGTTTGTAAGAAACTGGTCGAGGCTTCAGAAGACCGTGGGACTGGCTGCTTCTTCCGCCAACGAATCTGTTTGGTTAGTCAAAGAAGTGATGCTGCCAGTCTGCTGGGCACCTTAAGCAATGACAGCTTTCTAAGCGGCAACTTTGAGGAAGTCTATTATTTAAGATAATGTTTGTTTTAAGTTTGTAAATACTAACATTAGGATATGTATGTACTTTTTTGTTATTAATAATTCATAAGGTCATAATTTACGATTACTTATGATACTTATACATACTTATATCATTTATAACCTGTTTTTCTCCACTTACAAGACTTTTTGTCTAATGTCCTATCATACAATTTAGTGTATGATAAATCTTGTTGCCTCTGTTCTTATTAAGGTTTGTTTTTGTAAATATTCGCATTTGGAACTATAGATATTTGGTAGTTCATTAGGCAAGTTACACATTACTTATGCATAAAACATAAAGTAAGATATCAATTAACAAAAAATTGGGTCGATTAGATTGGTTTTACGTATACAAAATGTATTTTGCGTGGTACAACGATTAGCAAATGCGACAAGCCAACGGGATTGTGACGCGCTGTGCCGATCTTCTCGCGTTTAATTTTAGCGATTTGGGGCAACGAACTTTACACTTTATGACCGCTTTCCTGCTAATGTCACTGTGTCTTTGTATCAGTGTATTTGAAAATATTATAATGTTTAAGTGCTTAGACGTTAAGGCGTCGCATTGGAAATTTTGACGGCAGGGATCTCGGTTTCTCTAAGTGATTCAAAACATATGAAAGTGATATTTGGTAACCTGATTCTTCATTTCATTGATTTTATTTTGCCAGTTGCCATACACGATTGGTTAATTTTTGTAACACAAAAAAAAATATCAAAGAAATCTCTTTTAAAACAGAGATTTACATTTTTTGGAGTAACGGGACCGATCTATTTTTCTAATTTTACTGTATAGTTAAATCTAAACATATTATTCAAAATACCAGTTGGATTTATTAAAATTAAATACAGTTTTTAAAATAAACGAAAATAACTGTTTTTTCGTGTTTCTCGTAAACTAGCGCGCGCACGTTTGCATAGAGCAGGTCTATTTTAGATTAAATTATTGTTTATCAATGTGTCGCTTTAATAAGTGAAATCATGAGCAAAATTTTTAAACAATTTTTGTTAATAATGGATATCAGTTATGTCGAAGCTATTTGACTAAAAGATAACGAAATGGTGACGTAAGTACAAAGCTAAAAGGTCTGAGACTGGAAATGACCGTGGTGTAGCCAACTTAGGGGATTTCTTCAGTGTTACTAAAATTGCAGAGAGGATTTTTATAGTACTTATTGGGAGATAAAAATGTTGATATAGTCAACTCTGAATATTAGTGTTTTAGGCTTCCGTAGTAAAATCGTCGGTTGGAACTCTGATTTAATTGGCCTCATAAAAATTGACCCTCTAAAAAAATCAACTTCAAACTACTTTTTTCCTTATTTGATCAATAGTAAGGGTTTATGGACCTATGTGGTATCCATTCAATTTTCTAAAAAATTAAATAGATCGTATTTGTGGTTACCATCGCCAGAATAAAATACATATGAATTATGGTGGAATAAAAAATAATGAGCGAGCCTTACAGTAGTTACATATGATGTGTAACATCTGATATTTCATCTTGGTAATAAGCAACATTAATATTATATCCTGAAAAAAACGATTTAGGTATTATTTGAAATGGTTTTTCGTAACGAAGAATAATTCTTTTTAACGAAAATTGTATTTTCTATAATTGACACTAAGAGTAATGTAAATTTTAATTAGAGACAGTTATTTTTTTTCAATTTGGGAGAGAGCGGAGAGTTATGATACTTAAAATATGAGACATACTCGTATACTTGCGATTTCAAAGTATTTAAAAACCGTTGAAAAATTGCGTCAATAACAGTTAGTTGTAGCGCAATTGTTTATGGCTCTACCTTTCCAGTTTTTAATTTTTCCTAACGGTTTTGAAGTGGAACTTCTTTTAACGACGTATGAGAGAAATTTTATAGCAATTTAAAAAAAAATCGTCACGTTTTTCTGTTACGTGCCATCTTTCTTTCTAAGTCACATTTTCCGTTACGCGCCATCTTTCTTTCTAAGTCACATTTTCCGTTACGCGCCATCTTTCTTTCTAAGTCACATTTTCCGTTACGTGCCATCTTTCTTTCTAAGTCACATTTTCCGTTACGTGCCATCTTTCTTTCTAAGTCACATTTTTCCGTTAAGTGCCATCTTTATTTTGCTTAAGCTTTATCTAATTTAGATTTTTTAGCTTTAATTTCTGTAAAGTTGTAAATAGTGGATCATTCTTCGAAAAATGATATCATAACGATACAGGCTGTGCTTAGTGTGGGGGTCGCTGTATTTAATCTACATGAGTAATCTGGTTTTGGTAAATAAATAATAATAATTATTATTATTATTATAAAGAAGTTTCACTTCTTATGTGTGTACTCTAATACACACATTCATTAATTTTTTCTGCCGGTAATCTCGCATATATTCTGCTCTAGATTAACCCATATCTGCAACTCATGAAATCATTAGAATGAAATTAGAATTATAAATATTTAAGAAAATATTAATATGAAAGAAACTATCCGTGTAATTAATTAATTTGTTTTTATTTTTATTAAAATTAAAAACATCAATTGGGCAGCGAGAGAAAACATCAAAATATAAAAAAGTTATTTGTTTTTTTTAATCAAAATTAAAAATATCAATTAAGCAGCGACAGAAATTAACCTCAAAATTTAAAAAAGCTAAATACTGAAATATTCGAGTAATTATCGTAAAATGTGTCGTTACGCCGCTTCGCGGAGCGTAAATTTACATTTTGTACCTAGTAGTACATTTTTTGTCTGAAAAATAATGATCTATGGAATTCAACAAATAAATAGCCTAAAACCGTCTAAACGATTTCGTGTCGTGTCATAATCCCATACCGATACGTTCAGTAGTTATCACGTAATTGAAGGACAAAGAAAAATAATGTTTGTTGTACATAGATATATCTTTCAGAGAAGTTTTGCAATTATTAAAACTATCTAAGACGATTACACCAGTCTCGAAAATGACAAAGAACAAATAAGGTGATTGTCGGGACACATACAAGGTCGCGTAGGTTATTTAGGATAAATAGGGAGCGAAAATTGTGACGTCACTATCTTTATTTATTAATGTATTTCATTTAACAAGTTATTTGTTAGATAGTACCTAAGTATGTTATACTATTTAAGCATATCATGTTGTTTTTATTCATATACATAATAAATAGGAAACAGAAATGGAAACGAGTAATTCGAACTATAAATTATTATATTTGAAATAAAAAGCTTTCTCTTTCAATTTACAATTTCTGATTTAAATCTACTTAAACATTAAGTTAATTTTAAAATAAATAAATTCAAGGGAGACTTTCAAGACAGCGACCGATGGATGAGAGCTCTGCTGGGTTATCACGTATAGAACGATACCTGCTAGATAGTCGCGTGACGATTGTTTTAAATTGGCATCTCTTTGTCATGTAAAATGACGTTTTGAAGCATATAATAGGGTCGTTAGCAGTAGTTTTTAATTTACTGTAAAGAAGGGAAGGGAGGAAATTATAGCGAGGGAACTATAGGAAGGGAAGGGAGGGGAAGGAGGAAGTTGGGCCACCGGTCCTCTCATTCACCGAACGAAACACAACAGTAATAGATGCTGTTATTTCACGCCGATATTTTATGAGAGGGTGGTATTTTACCGGGCGAGCCGGCTCAATTCCTGCAGCAATATAGCATGGTTCTACCACACATCTGGTGTAGTCTAAAGATGGACCTGGTAAACACACAAAAACACCACTCATAGTTCATAGGACGTCGCGTATTATATACCAGTGTCGAAAGAGATAGAATGATGCTATTAATGATGAACTGTAGTGAGAGTCAAACGAGTTATTTGTAAAGTTTCGAGTTGTTGCGATAAGCACGGTGCCGCCGCCGCCGCCGCTCCATACACTGAAAGCATGCTGAGACTGAGAGCTTTCCTCTCAATTCTGGAGATCCGAGGTTCATCTTCGTGATATTATTTTATGCCTTACGCGGTATTTAGAGCTAGAGCTAGTTATGCGCACTTGCGTTGTCACCAATGATTTGTAGTCTAATAGATATCTATCCGATATAAACTGTAGTATTACTAGTTAACTTCTACTGCTTCCCTTTGCGCGTGGGTCTGTTTAGCAAGTTAAGACTCGGACTGATGAATGACCGGACAGCTGAAGTGACTGAAAACAAAATTCTTTAACTATTTACTTCTTTGCAATGTTTATTTTGGTACATTGCCTACTACAATTACATAATATACATAGATTTTATGAATTCTTGCTTGGAATGTCAACATTCCATAGTTTATTTTAATTTCCCGTATATAAATACTTCCATGCTGCTCTAGTCTTAATGTTCTGGGACATAACAAACAGATATTAGCGATACATCAAAAGTAGAGCAATGAAAAAGCCTGTCCGCTATAAAAATCGCAAGTATTGAAATATATGCTTGGTGTGCTTTTTCCTAATGGTAATATCGCAGCCAATTGGCTTATTTGATACGAATATGTCGTATTTAGGCGGACCTGCGTATTTTGGTTGATTCACTTTTGAAGTAGACGATGGGAGTCCATCTGTTACCATAGATATGTCCTTGACCGCCTATTGTAAAATAAGTTTATCCATTAATTTAAACCTATTAGTTGATTGGAGGTTATGCTTCGTAATAATTGCAATAATGGCAATTTGTACAAGTTTTATCTTCATATATATAACTATTCTGTACGTCTGTATCTCACTGAACTCCTCTTAAAAGTCTGGACCGATTTTGACGAAATTTTTTGTGTATTTGTGTGTGTATCTGGATGGTTTAGATTCGCAATTGGACCCGGTAGGTGGCGTTGCAATCTGGTTGTGGGAATTTTTATTTTAGTAAGCCAACGTTTGGCCAGGACAACATTTGTCGGGTTCGCTAATGTATTATAATACATACTTAATGTTTGATTATGAAGTTTAATTGTTAGTTTAAACATTCTCACTTAAGTTTTATATTATACTAGACGTAACTGCGACTTCGTCTGCACGGAAAATTCATGGCTTTACCGGATTAAATTAGATTACATGTACATGTTTATATGTATAGACTGTTTTTGAAAAAAGGCTACGCCTAGCCTACCTCTGCCTCCGGCCACATACTATCTCTGTGCCAAATTTAATCATAATCGGTTTAGCAATTCCCGTACAAAATTTCATCCCCCTTTTCACCTCTTAAAAAAAAGTAGCCTACTTTTGTGCAATCACATGTTTATAATATAATATACCAATTTTCATCAACATCGATCAAGCCGTTCTTGAGTTATAAAAGGACATAGGACAAAGGACAAGGACAAGGACACAAAAGACAGACAAAAATTTAAAAAAATAATCAGTGAGGTACAAAATGACTATTTATCACAAAATTTAACAGTGAAATTGTAATTACAAACAGACTACAGATTTATACAGTAGTATAGATTTTTCAGCTTTTCGGTTTCTATAACATAAATAAATAAAACAGTTTAAATTTTTTTGCGGCAGCTTATCATTTTGCAGGTCGTAGAAAATAGAAAACGAATAACGTCTGCTATTCATCGACCACTGTAAGACACAATTTGAGTTGGCGACGCATGACACATGACGCAATGGCGACGGCCTGTTTGTCAGAACGTTTTTCCGTGAGCACTGATTTCACAGCAACAAAACCGCCATGTAAATCCTATACAGTAATTCCAAACATACGACTGATTAGAGCGTATCCACCGTATGACGAGTGACGCTTGTTTTGATTAATCGCGCGGTCCATCATGAGCGAGTTCATACAGGTTTCGTACAGTAACTATGTCGTCAACATAAAAAATTCGTGACAAGATAGCGTTAGCGATGACGTACCCGAACAATCTTTGGCAAATCGTGCTGCTCGGTGTCGTTACGTGAGTAAAACGTTTATACGAATGTACGACGTACGGAGTCAACAGTGTCATAGTATTTGTTGTATTGTAGGTTCGTGGAAAAACGGCCTAAGAAGCAGGTCTGATAAGGAATTTATTACAATAAAAAGAGGCGACTGGCTATCAAACTCTCACTACTGTAAGGGATGTGAATTTGAAATGACGGTTCGTAGCCATTGCATTTATTTCCTTTTCTTCCCTATCTTACTCGCCAACGTTCTCGCATTCCAGAATAAAGAGACAGATGTCTCTTTCACACACTAACTGTCGAACTTCACTCATTCTCTCGCTTTCACACACATAAAGGTCCATATTTTCATCTTTCTCGCACACGCGTCACGTTCAGTTCCATGTTTACACCTTACACTATAATGTCTGATTTTACCATCTGTAAACGTTATTGCTAAAAATGGCGTCAAGAGACACTGCTTCCAGAGATTGGCCTGTATGGCAATTACTGAATGTATGAGAACAACACCTACGGTCGCGTTGGAAAATATGTTAAATATACTGCCACTGCATTTATATATCCAGCAGGAGGCATCAATGTCAGTGATCAGGCTGAATTGCTTAAATCTCTGGAACAATATCGGAACCCCACAACTATCCTCAATACGACGATTGAGGAACAGCCATTGTTAGGGGCTGTAAATGACAGAATTCCGACAATTCATAATTTTGATAAAAAATGTAAAACACAGGTCCATGAAGAGAAAGGGGTTACTTCAAACTTCAACTTCAAATCTACATTGACAGCTCCAAAACGGAGACAGGCACTAGAGCTGGCATCTTCTCGGATGATTTAAGCATCCAGGATACATGCCGCTTGGAGCATATAACGCAGTATTTCAAGCGGAATTCGTAGGCATTATCCTAGCGGCAAAAGCAATTGCTATCAGAGATATAAAGGATTTTTCTATTCGGATACTCCCCGATACTATGGCAGTTTTACAAGCCTTGAAAAGTAACACTATTGCTTCAAGTCTAATATATGAGTGTCATATATTAGACGACGTACTACCAACTAGAAAGAAAAAGATAAAAGATATGTGGACGGAATACCCTGGGAGCAAGACAAGTGTAATTGACGATGAAGATACGGACGTAGTTGATAGAGAGGATCTTTTTACACAGCATTTATCAGATTTGCTTGTAAATACGGATAGTGAGATAACAAGTTTACAGGTAATTAAAGATTTTTGTGTTATGTTGACCAGGGGTTGAGTGCAATTTTTATTAACTGGAAAGGATGCTTCATCGAGAAACGAAACGCGTTGAAAAATATATTTGAGACTGGGCGGAGTAACATTTGAATCTGTACAATATATTAAATGGAAAACACTTAACAGCTCTGAAAAAATAAAAACAAGGTTATTTAGGGTTTTTAACTATGAACTGTTTCTATCCAATTTGTCAAAAAGTTAAGTAGCGTTTAGTATTTTAGAATACTTTTGCATTGCCCTCTCATTGCGTCAGTATTTGTGTCCATATTTATGAGAAGAGACCTGAGGCCTGTGTGTAGGGGCAGAGTACTAGGGACACTTGCGTAGCATCTTGATTTCTCCCTAACAATAGAATAATAATAATTATTGAATTCTCATTATTTTTATTATTTTCAGGCAAGCGAAGTCTACTACTACTGATGAGAGTTTGTGAGTATAACACCATAACTCTCCAGTGGATTAAGGGACACAGTCAATCACGCGATAATGATGCAGCAGACGAATTAGCTAGGAGAGGATCCAATTTAGTTACAGCTGGCCCGGAACCCCTAGCACCGTTACCCTACGGTTGGCTACGCATGCAAGGGCGCGAACACGCGAAGGCTAAACGGGATATGCTTTGGTCGAGCACCTATGAATTGGGCAAGCCAGACAGGCGCTACCTAAGGTGAATCCCCTTATGGCACGATGCCTATTAGATCTAACGAGAGCAAAGCTCCATACCATAACGGGTGCTCTAACTGGTCACGGTCCATACAATGGACAAAATACATATTTTTAATATTGGTGTTACTAACAGTCCTTTACCACAATTTCTTATAGCATTATTATTTTAATGTTACTTTACTCAGAAAGCTAGAGTTTCTGACAGTAGGTTAGTGATTAGTTTTATTATTCGACATTTAATCATCAGTAGGCGAAATAAATATGTAAGAATTGCGATGTTTAGCAGCCCAACCTATCTTAACTACCCCGTGAGTCAAGTCGAGTAACATTAAAATAATAATGCTAAAAGATGGCGGTAAGCCCCCAGGAATGCATTCTCTCAACGGCCGGACAATAGTTACTAAACGCAAAAATAATTAAGGCGCAGCATTAATAAACAATAATTTAATCTAAAATAGACCTTTTGCTCTATGTAAACGTGAAAAAACAGTTGTTTTCGTTTATTTTAAAAACTTTAATTAATTTGAAACAAATCCAACTTGCATTTTGAAGCATATTTTCGGATTAAACTATACAGAAAATTTAAAAACATAGATCGGTCCCGTTACTCCGAAAAATGTAAATCTCTGTTTCTTACAAAAGTTATTATTTACAAAAGTTAACCAATCGTGTATTGCAACTGGAAAAATTAGTCAATGAAATGGAGAATCAGGTTACCAAATATCACTTTCATACGTTTTGCAGTCATTTAGAAAAATTGAGATCCCTGCCGTCAAAATTTCCAATGCGTCGCCTTAACAATCGCAGCCCAATAAAATAATTCCATTTTATAGTCACGATTCCGCCGTCGAGTCTGAATTGAGTTTATAAAGAATAACTTACCTTACTTTACTTCTACTAATATCGGTTCTTGATTATTCATATCAAGAACCGATATTAGTAGGAGTAAAAGTAGAGTAAATTATTTGTTTATGAACATCTTGAGATAAGGTTATTTTTAGAATCTCCTTAAATCAAAACATCTGGTTAAAAGACATCGGCACCCTTATAAGATTGTGTAATGAAGAGTACAATTACGAGCTACATATAATAAATAATACACATAATAGAAAAACAATGAACACCGCATACATTTCCCGTACTACGAAGTGAGGCAAATAAAACCAAATAATATGTTGATGTGGTGCTGTTTTCTAACAAAATGACGGCCGATTAGCTTATTTGACAATAAATGTGTATCATATGTATAAGTGAGACAGCTTATCTAATGTACCTCACCATTGCTGCTGAGACACGGCGTCTGAAGTTATTTATAGTCTATGGAAGCCTCATGCAACTTTTGCTATTTTTTACTATACTATGAGTAGGTATACTGCCCAAGGAGGAGGGTAATGTTTTTTGTATAATGTTATTGTGGTAATTGCTAATTATATTGCATTATTCATTAATGTATGTAGTGTACGTTACTACCGTAGTTATAAATTATAGACAAGGAAAACTAGCGTTTACTAACAGTTCAACGACCCAACACTATTTCCTAGAACCAAGATAATGCCTAGTTGTCTAAACCATAAAGCGATGATCTTGCAAAAAAGGTAAATAAATACTTTTGCGCGGTTTTGCACTGTAGCCTACGTTGTATCATTTTATTATTTTTACGTTTTCATTAGTACTATCAATTATCATTCGATAATTCGTGTCTTCCGAATGAAATCGCACTAATTCAAAATTTTGAGATTTCGATTTTTGATGTATACATCTCTCTCTATCTGTTCGTTTATGTTATTTTCGCGCTAGAACTACGTATGCGATTTCCATGGTTCATTAAATATAACTATTAATACTATACGCCGATGATGTCTGGATAATAGGTAGTATATTACGTCGGACTCCTCGCGATGATCCTTGTATTTGCTTTTATCGATATCTCCACAGAGGAGTTCTCCAATTATATATCTTCTATATCTTCGTTTATTTTAATTTTTAAAGGGAAGCGTAAATAAACTCACTTTTCTTCATCCCATTCCCTGATCTGACACTTCTCTCCTCTTTTTCTTTTCTCCCCCTTCCCTCTTCAAAATTTCAAAATTCAATGTAATTTTCTTAGTACTGACACCGGCCAGTACCAAATTAATTCAATCCAGCATTATTTTATATCAAGAGTTTATTATACAAACCTCTTTCATATTAAGAGAATCATAAAAAGTTCACATGCTTGTGTTAGAATTTACTTACATTAAAGCAAAAAAATAAAAACTGTATCGATTACCGAGTGTGTTATTTATTAATTAAATAAAAGATTTCTCATGATCTAAGGTGTACCCACATTTATCATGCAAATGTAATGTAATTATAGTAAATAATAAACCAATTCTCATATGAATCCAGTTTTAATACGTAGTACATAATTTATAGTTTATTGAGCTACATCACTATTTTTAACATCTAACAACAATACGGCTAAATTATCTTGTTGCTATCTAAACAAAGTTGTATCGACATACCTAAATACAGTACCAAAACCATTCTGATCGCTATACACAATATTTTTAGAAATCAAAGTTGTGAACTAAATACATTACTGGACAATAAATGATTTTTTTACATATATGTTACTTAAATTGCTAAAATCATTTATTAAAATAAAATACATAATATGATTATAATAAAAATATAACAATATTAATTATAAATTATAAATTTCAAACGCTTTTAAAATCTGTAGACAATATTCTAAACAATACATTATCTAAAATATTAAATTGCTCCTTTGTTGATGACAGGGTCTGGAATCAAGCCTCGCTTCCTATCTGTTATGGAGGCCTGGGCATACGCAAAATCTCGAGTGTGTCACTGCCTGCTTTTCTTTCGTCAGCCTACAGCACGGAAAACCATTTCCTATCTGTTATTCGCCCTCCCTTAGGATCGGTTGAGGTGCCGTGCTTGACTGATGCTCGAAATGCTTGGTTAAGTGTTTGTCCAAGTACTAACCTGCCTACCTCGACCTTTTCTCAGAACCACTGGGATGAGCCTCTATGCAAAAATGTTCATTTACAACTTTTAGATTCTTGTAGTACCGAAAAAGATCGGTCTCGCCTCCTGGCTGTTTCTGAGAAGGAGTCAAGACACTGGTTGAAGGTAATACCTTCAAAAAACTTAGGAACCTTAATTGACAATACCACGCTTTCTCTCATAGTATCCCTTCGTCTGGGGGCCAGGACTAACCTTCCTCACCGTTGCCGCTGTGGTGATCTCGTCGATGTACTAGGTCACCACGGTTTATCCTGTTTACGTAGTGCGGGCCGCATGTCACGACATGCTGCCTTGAATGACGTCATTCGGCGGGCTCTTGTCGCCGCTGGCGTTCCTGCAGTCTTAGAGCCTGTAGGTATTGCGTGTAGCGACGGCAGGAGACCGGATGGTTTGACGCTCATTCCTTGGAAATTTGGAAGATCGCTGGTGTGGGATGCCACTTGTGTCGATACACTTGCTGTTTCCCATGTGCCGGCGACTTCCAGGTCAGCAGGTGCCGCGGCTAGCACTGCCGAGAACTTGAAGCGGCGTAAGTATGCGACTCTCTCTGAGAGTTCCATATTTATGCCCTTTGCAGTCGAAACTTTGGGTCCCTGGGCCCCCGAAGCCCATCGACTGGTTTCTGATATTTGTAAGAGACTGGTCGAGGCTTCAGGAGACCGCCGGGCTGGCAGCTTCTTCCGCCAACGAATCAGTTTGGCTATTCAAAGCGGCAATGCTGCCAGTCTGCTGGGTACCTTAAGCAATGACAGCTTTCTAAGCGGCAACTTTGAGGAATTTTATTATTTAAGATAATGTGTAGTTTTAAGTTTGTAAATATTAACATATGTATGTACTTTTTTGTTATTAATAAACAATATTAATATCAAAAATATAAATTAATATAATATAAATTAATTAACATTATATTAATTAATACTTTATTGTACGGCAGTGAGGTCTGTATATGCCCGAAATCAAGTGAAAGTAAGATAAATGCAGTAGAAATGCGATCTCTCAGAAATATGTGCGGTGTTGCTCTTGCGGACAGGATAAACAATGAAGATATATGACAGTATGACAGGGTTGAACGACAGTTATTGTAAAAATGAAAAAAGGAATGCTTAGATGGTTCGGGCACTTAGAAAGAATGACAAATGAGAGAAAATCTACAGAGCAAAAGTGAGAGGTAAAAGAAGCCAAGGAAGAGCAAGGCTGACTTATGAAGATCGCATAGCCAGAGCGTTAGCAGACGGAAATGTCAAAGGCACTGGCATACCTAGGCGAAAATGTGTGAGGAGAATGATGAGATTTGGAGAAGCGAAAGAAGTATGTAAGGACCGTGACGCTTGGCGCTCCGTCCTCTCTAACTACCCAGTTAGGCATAGAGCGTGAAGATATGTATGTATGTATATAATTAATATTAAAATAAATTACTTAGCTCGTTTGTGGTGTGTTGCCGCGACTACTGGTAAACCAAGAGTGACTCTGAAGTCTTCTCATACTTATGTCGTGATCTTTTACATCGCCATTACTTCACAAATGACATTATGTTTTGTTTTACCCTCAATGATCAAATCTCCTTACAATTTAATGTTACTGGAAGTGTTCAAATTTTAATAGAAGTTTCTTACTTTTAAATTTATTGTATACGTATATATATCTAAGTGTACACTACAAATTCACGTTTCTTGTTATAATAATTTTATTTTATTTTTCCTCTCTAACTACCCCGTTTTTTAGTACAGCATGGTGATATGTATGTATAATTTAATTTTGTTATATACGGAATGCATTTTATAATTTCAGTATTTTTAAAATTGTATTATATATTACACGGCCATTCTGAACAGTGCTTCGTTCGCAAAGCACAATAAAATTGACATAAATGCACTTAGTATAAATTATATTTCAATCAACAAATAACTAATAGTCACAGGACAAAATAACTACATTTAGTGTATTGTTTTAACCAATAAATGATTCACAGTAAAACAAAATTTGTGTTCATTATAAATAAGTACAACATAATATATTAATCTAACTTATCATTATTCATATAGTACTACTCCTTTAAATAGTTCAAATCATTTTCACATGATCCTTCAATTTAAAATACTGTTTTCATAACAATCTACGATGACTGTTTACCCTGGAATGAAAATCCCATCACCTGTGGCATGTGAAGCCAGACTTACATCAGATAAGAAGAATTCAAAAGCACTAGTAATGTTTAAACTTGTTTCGGTCATAGTGATAATTAGATTTTAGAGTTTCACGGCTTTTAATTACATCACACCTTTAGAATCGTCGGGCGCGACATGAAATAAAATTTTCAGATCACGAACTTTAATCATAACCTCCCACGATATTTGCTCGGTGTTATACACTTCCAAACCGGAAGTCGCGCTTTGCCTTGGTATAGTCAAATGAGTGCCTTTTATATTTCCTCCGATATGTAATTACAAAGTGGTGTGTTTTAAGCTAGTAACTAATTAATCTGTAGCTGTGGTACATATTTCGGTATTTATGTATCATAGTGTAAATAAGTAGGTACTGTGCATGTGCACGTCCTACTATATACACAAATATCTTAGCAAAGTGGGAAGGGCGAGAAGAAAATTAAAAGGGGCCGTACTACACTAGCAACAAATATAGTAATTAATTCATACTACGGCTTATTGTATTTAAAATCTATAACATCGCGTTAATGTTAGGACTTAATGTGAAATGTAAGTAATTCCGTAATTTTTCAAAAACTCATTTTACAAAAAGTATTAACTTTCTAAACGTGTTCCTTTACCATGGGGGTTGTTGCCTCATCCCCTACATTTTCCACTCTCCCTCTCTCCTTCAACCCCTAATTAATACATATAAATTCAAAAGTTCTTCCCATTAAAATTTTTATCACAATTAAATTAGATATCTGTGAGATGGGTGCGTCTGGAAAATAATAATTAGTAATGGATTGACTGACATTATTATTAATTAGACAGACCAACCCATATCCCAAAAAATATTGCGATATTACTTTTTATATTACTACAATCAGTCGGTTTCCCTTCCTTACTTTGTGGGCTGGAGTCTCATACTATGTATTTGTTACAAGCCTATTTCGTAGTATTTCTGTTGCGGTTACCATGTTACATATACAATATACATAGGTATTTTCTCAGTTATCCTTAGTGTAGATCTCAGAGATAAATTATATATTTTGTAACGTAGTGTTCTAAGTTTCTAGAAAACGGTGTTAATAGTGGATGAGGTGAATAGTTTCGAAAAACTTGTTGTCAATCATTTAGTACTTACCTATATAAAATAATATAGGTATTGAGATAGTAGATAACATAATAATAACACAAAATTATTACCTAGTAGTGTAAAATAATAATATGGTTTCTATGTATTAAAACAATCAGATGTTTGTGCATATTACATTTTTGAAGGGGATGCTTTTATAAGTTTGTACTATAAAATTCGTAAAATTAACACTAGAATTGCAAAATTGCTAACTAGCCATAACCGCGACTTCGTCCGCGCGGAAATTTTTTCTATGGCTTTCTATTGACAATTCCCGTCATTTACAATTACATTTACAACAACATTACCAATTTCTATTTTTCGGGTGTTCCTTTGGGTTTTTCCTAATTTTTTTTCCTAAACCACATCAGTATTGAGGCGAACAAAACGAAAAAACATATTGAAATCGGTCGATCCATTTTGGAGTATTCGAGTATTTGAGACTAACGCACGGCATTTGGTTTTTATTTATAGATAATAAATGTAAAGCCCTATCAAGAAATGTTTTTCTTTATTTAAATAGTACTAAGTTAAAAAAAACATAATGGAGCCACAAAATAATTATACGCTTTATAATATATCTAAACATCAATATTTTCTTTAGCCGTTTAAAAAGTTTGTATAGCTTTGGGGTTCCTTTTTTGGTAACGCAGGAGAAACCGAAAACAGGTGCTCAACACCTTGGGGGTGAAACTGGGTAATATGAGGCTCATAATCACTAAAACTTCTGCGGTAGTACGGACTCCGCGCGTTGTCGAGGGGTCCTGAGGTCTCCTATGCAGTACACACTTGATCCCTTCTCGCGCTATGCGGAAGCAATTCTCGAAGGTGCAGGGGGATAATTACGAAGTCCCCCTGTACCCTTGCAGTGCCATGCCGTGTGGACCACACGGTCCACACGGATTACAGACAACATGGATGGACGACAAAGCCTACGCTCCGATCTCCGAGACCCCAGACCCTTTAGTTGCCTCCTATGACAGGCGGGGACCACCGTAGCCTACTTGTTGGGCTACAACGCTTGCTGGCTTGCTTTTAGGTGCTTATTAGTTTTTAACACTTAGTCAAATATTTTGCTGGCTCACGCTCATGCATAATTACCTACATTCATAGTGCCGAGTTTTCGAAAAAGATTGAATGATTGAATGAGAAAAAAATTGTGATAACTATTAATTTGAAAGTTTGAAATAGTATTTGATGGTTAAAAGTAGTTAAATTACAGAAATTATTAATTTTTAAAAGTATAATATGATTGGAACGAGAAATAGAAAATATAGTGGAGATTATAGATTTTAAATACACTAAGCTGTAGTTTGAATTAAGGCGACGCATTGGAAATTTTGACGCCAAGGATCTCAATTTTTTAAGTGACTGCAAAATGTATGACAGTGATATTTGGTGTCCTGGTTCTTAATTTCTTTAACTTCATTTTAGTAGTTGCCATACACGATTGATTAACTTTTGTAACACAAAACAAAACATCAAAGAATCCTCTTTTAAAACAGAGATTTACATTTTTCGGAGCAACGGGACCGATTTATATTTCTTAATTTTCTGTATAGTTTACTTAAAACATATTCCTCAAAATAACAGTTGGATTATGTAAAATTTATTTTAGTTTTTAAAATAAACGAAAATAACTGTTTTTTCGTATTTTTCGTAAGCTAGCGCACGCACATTTGCATAGAATAGAAGGTCTATTTTAGATTAAATTATTGTTTATCAATGCGTCGCCTTAATTACTAAATTTGTTGATAGTGTAGTACGGCAGTTTCAATTTCCTTCTCGCCCTTCCTACTTTGCTAAGATATTTGTGTATGTAGTAGGACGTGCACAGTACCTACTTATTTACACTATGATACATAAATACCGAAATACGTACCACAGCTACAGATTAATTAGTTACTGGCGTAAACCACAGCGTTTTCTTTTTTGTTTGATGTATTTATGTCGATACCGGTGTCGGTCGGTGTCGGTCACCGACATAATAAATGCAATTGAAGTGTCTGTCTTTGATTTCGAAATAAAGGCTTTTTCTTACGTTCATAATATTATTATATTAGCCATGTTATCGAAACCCAATCACGCATTTTTAGAACGAAGTTCTTTAACGCGGCTTGTGGGAGGTTTGAGTTGGTAGAAATCGTCAGAAAGAAAGGCCCAACCACCTGGTTGGATCATGCTTTGGACCTTTTCCTGGACCTTACTTGGATCATACTTTTGCGGGTAGTAGGTCTATGGATTCATACGGATTGCTATCATTGATATTCGCTAATCCTGCCGCCAAACAATGATAGCACTCTTGTATTTGTAGAGGGTATCCGGCCGATGAGTTTAAAACAACAAAAATTTACTAAAAGCTGTAACTAGCAATAACAAACACAATTTTGAATGTTTAGTGAGTGCTTTATTGTGATAATCTTTAACGAATCCCTTCACCAGGATATGTTCGATAACTTTGTCAACCTTTTGCATTTACGGTCCATATTATAAACCATTTACAATATAAGTATTTTTCAGAGTAACATACATACATACATACATGTTTTCACACTGTATCCTTAACGGGGTAGTTAGAGAAGACGGAGCGCCAAAAGCATCGCAGTCCTTACATACTTCTTTCGCTTCCTCAAATCTCACCATTCTCCTCACACATTTTCGCCTATTTATGCGAGTACTTTTGACATTTCCGTTTTCTAACACTCTGGCTATTTAATAATAATAATAATACCCTAGACACTATTTGATACTGTTTGATCTTCATAAGTCAGCCTTGGTCTTCCTTGGCTTCTTTTACCACTCGCTTTCGCTCTGTAGATTTTCTTCGTCAGTCTTTCATCTCTCAAATTCTGTGTGCCCGAACCATCTAAGCATTTCTTTCTTTATTTTTACAATAACACTGTCGTGTAACCCTGTCATACTGCGTATCTCTTCATTGCTTATTTTGTCCGCAAGGGTGACACCACACATATTTCTAAGAGATCGCATTTTTACTTTCAGAGTAACAAAATTATTAAATAACAAAAGTGTTTCTTTGAACACGAATATAAAATGAACAGTCTTAAAAATATTAAAAAAAAATTATAAGTTAGTTTAGGTTTTATTTTATCCGAAACTAACACAAGTCAATATTCGGTTATAATAGTTTCAGTTGTAAACACTAGTTTCGGTTGGACTCTAGTTGGCTTTATAGAGTGGGATCGGACTTAGGTAATTGCAGTGTAGGTCGAGTGGGCGACCCCCTGTTAGATGATGCGACGATCTGCGAATAGTGACAGGAGGGGACTGAATCTTGGAACTCTGGATTAAGTATTCTTCCACAGTCTGTTCCACAGTCGACTACTATTGGCTGAATGTTTTCAATTATTTACAAAAATTAATTTTTAATTTAACCGTACATACGTCACAATAAATCAGCTATCCTCCAGACGTGGCCTAAATAAGAACACGCGAACTCGAATGTGTGTGTTGTATGAGCTATGTTATTGTCACCACACAATCAACTGCATATGTGTGTGTAACAATTCTTACGGAGATGCCAAAAGCAACTGATTAATCACTGATGGATGAGGCAAAGACGTAGGCCCATTTAACTTGTCATTCATAATTAAAATAGATACGGCATATTAACTAGAAATTGAGTCATATTTCAGGATTAGCTTTTATTAAAGTTGTCATATTTAATCCTTTTAAAAGGCATGTCCTTTTTAGTTTTGATTATTAAGAAGACTTAATTATAGACATAGCTTCAATGAGAAAGAAAAATATAGATGTGTCAGCTGCTTACCATCTCACACGGTTTATAAAAATTAGCAGACATAGTGTTTGGTTTATAACCTGTATAATCGATGGGCCCGTGTCGGCAACATCGAAATTTTTTTCCACTAAGAGTAGCTAAAAATCTCCTTATGTAGAACCAGAGTCCCCTAAATCTAATATTATGACATTTTCTTAAATCATTTGTATTTTTTTCTCAATAAACTAAAAAGTTTCGTTATTTTAAATTAACGCAGTTTCATGAAATCCTCTGAAAAATATTTATTTAAATATATATAAATATTTATATAGAAGAAATGTAGCAGCATGGGGTCCGCCGAAACCAGTAACATTTTCAAAGTGGTCTACGATAAAAAAAAGTTTGGGAATCTCTGCTTTAAAACATGGGCACAGAGTTATACGGTTACCGCTTTACCATTGTGAATACAATTGAGTTGGTGTAGGCTCAAATTAAGGGATATGCTGCAAAATGTAATACAAAACCTCCTTTTACCACAAGAAAAATGCTAAAAATATTAAAAGCTTGTGAACATGTGACAAAAGGAGACTGGAAAAAGGTTGTGGATAGCACTGTTAAATTAATAGGGGAAAATTATGACAGAGATCTGATGAACTTATAATAATTAATGAAAGAACAGATGAAAGCAGCGGCGACAGTGAAAATAGCAGTATGGACGAATCTGATTAAATATGGCCTTTTCTGGTACCTTTTTTGTGTCTTTCTGTATGAATAGGAAATTTACATAAATTTCTACATAAACCGCTAAACATTTTTCACCCTATGACCCAAGAATAATAATCTTCTCATCAAAAAAATCGAAACACTACTGCAAGTGCTATTCAGGCGGCATTTAAATAAAAAAGAGGTTTGATTTCATCAAAAAAATACTCCAATAAATAGCTGACAGTTTAGTCTACACCAGGGGTCAAAAATGGCGGACCGCGGTCCGGATCCGGACCGTGAACGTATTTTGTGCGGATTTTAAAATATAAGTATATCAAAACAAAATAGCCCGCGTTTTATATCTTGACTATCCGATGAGTGATGATATCAACAACAAAGATTGAACCAGGATTTGTTATCCGATGGTTGCTAATCATCATCTACCAAATGGACAGCGACAGTCTTATAATTTCTAAAAATGGACCTCTAATGAAACTAATTGGTGATCCCTGGTCTACACAATGGTGTACCACAATTCCAAATTTGAATTTAAATTTTCGAATTTTCATTGAAATAATAAATGAATTTAGAGCTCAATGTGGAGATTGTTTGCAATGTGTATTCCGTCGGAATTTCCGCATATCGGAGGAACTGCATGGAAGCAGTCATTAGAGCCCGGGGAGGAAATACGAGATCCTGAATAAACTTTTTTAAACATTTTTTTGTCTTACGTCTTTGTTTCTAACATTTTGCGAATTCCTCTCAAAGGGTAAAACCATACCTGTTGAACAAAACACGCTAGCTAAAGAAATTTAATTTTAATTTGAAACATAAATGTTTGTTAAACTATATCTTATAATATCCGCAATTAACTGGCACTATTTCTTTTTTTTTGTTTTAGCGTGAAAATTTCATAAGACTCATTCAAAACCAAACTTCAGGGGTGCTTCGTTTTTTTTTGATGAGAAGTATATTTTCCTCGCTACATTTAGGGGAAAATCCTTTAACTGATAACACTGCAAAGGTCTAGCAGTTTGTCACAATCTGGTTGCATTTTGCCATCCGTGATCCGCTCAAATACTTATTATTAAAACTATTGTCAACATGGCACATGTTGACAATAGACATGTTGACAATAGATATGAACAGTTGAGATGTGGCTATGTCATAGACATAGCCACATCTCGGTGCTCTGTTTACTTCGAATGGGTAATGACGCAAAGCTATACGAATGTTATGTTTATATTATACAAATACAGAAATCTAACGGGGTAGTCATAGAGGACGGAGCGCCAAGCGTCGCGGTCCTTATATACTTCTTTCGTTTCCTCAAACCGTATCAATACAAAGCTCATAATAATTACAGTGCAATTGTTTGTAACTTTGCACAAAATTAGTATCGTTACTCAGTGGTGTGTGTGCGCGACGCGATATGTTGATACCATAGAGATATTATTTTTTAAGCACACGTGTTTTTGAATTCGGAATTGTACAGAATGATATTTTAATATGATGTCTAAGATCATTTTGTGATTTTTAGGACCATTAATTTCACTTTTCATTTTTTAAGGATTTGATTTGCTAGATTATCCTTCAAAATTAATCTTAATCATGAGTAGAGCTTAATATTTCAATTTATCGTATGATTTAGATTTCACCTGGTATAAAGGATGTACCGAGTAACAGATACTTGAATATATTTTTTTAATGTTGACGTTTTAACCAGACCTTGATTGAAAATATTACAATAATAGGCACTCCGATATTCTAATAACAACAAAAAAATTAATCTGATTTTAAAAATAAATTAAATCTAATATTCTAATATAATAAAAAGAATGTATTTGACATTAATTTTTAAATCAAATCTTTAATTCATCTCTATGTATTACATAATCTATATTAAGCGATGTAAATCGGTACTTACTATTATATTATTTTGGAAGGAACTCATTCTCTCTCCACAAATTAACAACGCTTCTAAATGCCACATCAAATGAGTCATAATTCATTCCTCTTTGTACAAAGTCGTTGAACTTAACGTGTGCGAAATTGGCTGGCGGACTCGAGGCGCGCGCTGTCCGCCATAACCCATACCAAGTCACATAAGCTATTACAAAAACGCTCTCTACACAATCCATTGCTGCATGGCAAACATTGTAGCTTAAAATAAGTTGAAAGTTTCGCAGCAATGGATGACTAAATTAATCACTGCGTGGTACATGGAGAAGTGAAATCGAGACTTCTGTAGTTAGACCGTCTCCGACACAAGGTCGCGCGCCCGACGACGCCCACCGCTATAAATACACACAGACATGCAAAAATGTGATACATAAACATTATGTGCCCTAATGTGTCGATGTATGCGGGTTTTATTCGAATTGTGTCGCACAAACGATCACGATCCAATCTTTGGCACTGACTTATTCGAAACAACTTTCTTCGCAGATGCTTTTGTTCTGACTTTTACGTTCTATACGGATTTATTTCAGTTTAAAATTAATGCAATAGTCTACTTCACTGTTTTTTAAACTATATTCTTAAATCAAATGAAATATAAGCTTAATAATTAGGAACATGACTGTGAAAAATATTAGAAATTCAAAGAGTGAAGACGAAGAAGAAGAAGAGTGAAGATACGCTGTCACTATCCCTCTTTGTGACTACAAGATACAAATTAGTGACATCAGACTGTCTCATTGTCTCTAGCTTATCCCACTCCGTGCTCAATTAGAGTATACCCAATAACTCCTACATTATTCAAATATTATACAGTAATTCATTCATATATTTCTCAGTATCTTCTGTCCGATTTCTAAATTCTTTCAAACAGCGCTCGGTAGCGGACCAAGTCTAAGTTCTGTTGTTTTCTTGAAAACGATTCGTTGATGCTTCGTTGAAAAGAGACGTGGCGATCAATGTATTCGAAACTTTAAGCAGGCGATAGTTAAAAATATAAATTCTAACTGTTTTAAGATGGATTTGCGCAAAAAACAGAGTCTATACAAACTGTTATCTGCTACAGTGGCATTGCACAAACAGAAGTTCGCGACTGGTATAAAATGGAGTCACAAACTGTTGTTACAATAAATAAAATTTTAAATAGATATATAGAAATTGTTTATTAATCAAAATGAGAAATACAATCTGCCTACTAGGTAATCGATAACCATAGCGTACACATTAATATTTTTAGTGCTATTCCATAGCATCATTGGTTATTGAAATTAAACAGTGATGTGTGTTAACATTCATGTGTAAACTACTAAATATCGTGTCGCATTTTATAACAAATCTTAAAACACCTGATTACTTTTCATTTTGGCTTGAAGTGTCGGCCGAGATGTATTGGCCATAGTATCAAACTATCAAGCCAAAATAAATTGTAATCGCGTTAATTTCCCGTACTTTAAGAGAATATTCACAAAGTTAAAATAGGTATCAAAAATTTATGGCATCATCTTGGTAATACAGAAAAATAAATATGAAAATATCGACATCCAATATGAACATTGTAGTATTAGTTAGTGTCATTTTGACATGGTTTTCAGTAAAGCCTTTTTTTTTATAGTTTGAAATTTTTCTTGCTCTTAACTCTTCTTGGTTTCAGTAATTTTGTGCAATTATAAATTCTATATTGTATCCAGTTGTTTAGTATCCGTACGCATTTAACGATTGATCTTTCAATTACTTTAGATGTGATTTAGGTGAAACCGCTGCAAGTAAAATTTGCTCAATGTCACCTACTGTTATTTTAGAGAATGTGTTTAGATTAATCTACAAAGAAAATTTAGAAGCACAAATCGGTTTCGTTAGTCAGAAAAGTTTTTCTTTTGTGGCTGAAACTGGCGGAAAGAAGTCAACAAAATGAAGAATTAGGTTACCAAATATCACTTTTTTAAGTTTTGTAATTACTTAGAAAAGTTGAGATCCCTGCCGTCAAAATTAATCAATTCGTTGCCTTAATGGGGCATCTTCTGGATATTCCAGAGGTCGGTGCTGGTTAGTTGACTGAGTCTGATCTCTGGAATATCCTGAGAGTGCTTCGTTATAAGGCGATCGGTTCTCATAGCACAGGGAATACCCTAGTTTGAGATCAGATGATTGGTGTGTATTGTCTGGCGCATTGTTATTATTATTATAGTTACCTCTTTATATTCGCAATAATTGAATATTAAGCCAATAGTATGCTTAATAGAAACTGTTATAACAACAGAAAAATAAGGCCTCTCGAAGATTATTACGTATTCATCATTCAATGTCTGTTCAAGCATGACGTCTTTATATGTAATTCGGGTCAGAAATGTTTTGGAATTAATACTGTTCACATAACATTTACTCGTATTTCGTTTTATATTTACATTTATTCTCTGAGTACTTTTTATCAAAACTACCTGAAAATACAAGATCGAAAATTCTTATAAGGATTTATGTAATGCTAACTGTTACTAGCGACTTCGTTTACGTTGAATTTATCATAAAAACATAGCCCGTCAGTTCCTGCTCATGGTTCAAGCTATCTTCATACCAAACGTCAAAATAAAAAAATGCCACAATATCATAAGGGAAAGTGGATATCATTTATCAACATCATGGAATTCTGTCGTCGCGAGTGTGTCCGGTGTCAGAAATTTGGAGGTCACCAGTGTGTAGTCGTTTCCAAATCCGAGAGACATTCGCGTTTACAATATTACTCTCGCCTGCGGTTTTGTTCCCATGAAGTATTTTTAAAAGTAACTTCTCCAGGATTTATGCTATCTCCAAACTTTCATCAAAATCACTTCAGCAGTTTAGTCGTAAAAACGTAGCAGACAGACAGAGACATTTTTGCATTTATTGTAATACTAGCTGTTCTCCGGGACTTCTTCTGCGTGGAATTAAAAAAGTAGATAAAAATATAACAAGAAAATTTGGTCGGAAAATTTGAAAACACAAATTTCTGGGTCTCTTCAACGACACCGCCTACCGGGTCCAACATAGCTAAAAACCATGCAGGTAAGCCCAGAAACAAAAAAAAATCGGTTAAGCCGTTTAGAAGAAGAATTACATATAGCGCACCGGAATTTTATATACAAAGATAACTACTTCTTGATAAAAATAGCTCATATCCTTCCCCAGGATACCAAAGAACAATATCGAACTCTCATACGAATTTATGTTAACTTAATTGTTTTACGTCTATATACATATCAATAATATTATAGTACTTTTATCTATATATATAAAAATCAATAGCTGTTCGTTAGTCTCGCTAAAACTCAAACACGGGTCTACCGATTTTGATGAATTTTCGTGTTTTGGTCCCTGGATGATTTAGATTCACAATTGGTCCCGGTAGGTGGTGCTGCAATCAGGTCCTACGTTTTTTTTATTTTGGGTAGGAGAACGTCTCTCGGGTCCAGTGGGTACCTGGATGGTTTATATTCACAATTGGACCCAGTAAGTGGCGCTACAATCGCGTTCTAGGATTTTTTTTATTTCGGACAGGACAGCGTCTGTCGGGTCCGCTGGTATAATATAATATTCTGCTTCTGCTCCGCTAATCGCCTCGTGTTTAGGGCTTATCTAAGGGCGTACTAGAAGTTTGGCGTGGTCTGCAACTCACACTTTACTAATTTTTTTTGTTATGGATTAAATATTTGTTTTTGGATGATGGACTTTTCTGGTCTGAAATAAAAGATTTTATTTATTTGCTTATTTGCATGATCAGTAATGTAACGAAAATGGGAAAAAACAGACAAACTGAACATAATATGTTAAATATCTATGTAAATATACATATTTATATACATAACATATACCTGTATTTATAAATATGTAATTATTTATATATATTTGTTGAATATCTATGTAAATACACATATGAAACATATTGTGCAAATAAACAGAATCAAATTAAATCCATAACAAAATAAATTAGTTAAGTGGCAAGTCACAGGCCTCGCCAAACTTATAGTACGCCCCAAACATGGTACTTCAAAATTATCTATTTAAATATACATCATTTGGAAGTACCTACCTAAGTAAGTGGTAATCAGTTCAGTGGTTCGTTCGAAATCGTACAAATTTATGTATTTACTTTTACTTTTCAAGGAAAACGTATGACCCTTGAAACTAGCAAAAATGCAATACACTGTCTGTTCAAAAGAAAAGGTGAATTTTGAATTTTTTTTAAAAGTATTTATTTATTCATCAATATCCATTTTGTCCCCTTCAGAGTAATCCCCCTCACATATAATGCACTTATGCCAGCGCTTCTTCCAATCCTCGAAGCACTTCTGAAATGCGCTCTTCGGTATGGCCATCAGCTCGTTCTTCGATTCTGACTTCCGCTTCCATTGGGATGATTGGGCCTTGGTTTCGACGTCATAACCATATAGCCTTTTGAGCAAATCTGGATCGTCGAAAATATAGTACTTGTAAGAGCGTATTCAGGATTTCTTTACACAAAGGACAGAATTGAATGAAAAAAAAACGTATTAATTAGAAATCGTGCTTTATTTGTTCCAATTTCTTACACACAAAACACACAACAGTTAGAATAAATTTATAACCGATAAATGTTACAATTAATACTGTACTTTTTGTTTTTTAATGACGGACTGTTGGTCGAACGACGTAGGCTTAGTATTAGGGTCCCGTCGGTACTCTTCGGGAACCTTTGGACTCTTTGGGCACGGAACCCTAAAGTGTTTTGTGACCTACTCCAAGACTTAAGCTATCTTTATACTAAATTTTATCAAAATTAGTCCAGCGGCTTAGTCGTCAAAACGTAACAGACGGACAGCCACGCTTTCATATTAATAATTTACAATATTGGTGTGGATCCCAACAGTTTATCTTCACACACAAGCTGTAAAGAGGACCAAAGTATTCGGTACTTAAGAAAATTTTATTATGGTCAAATACTGACTAACCGAAACACGATTTTCAACCGTCGAAACTGTATATGAAACCTGTGTGGTTGAATTAAAATTTACTTTTTAGGTACCTAATGCCTTGAAAGCCAGTGTTTATTATAGGTTTTGTTAAATAAAATACTAAATTTTTGTTGTACTACTAGGAGGTGGCGCAGGAGCTCAGGCACACTAGCTCGTCGCATCTGAGTGAGTCGTTGTCGGCTGGAAAGGGAGGAAGTGCTCAGGTAGATTTGGCCGATCACCATAAAGCGGTGCTGGAGGACTTGGCTGCCACTGAAATGGAGATCAAAACTTCTAAAAACCTTAAGGACACTTACGCACGTGACCTTTATGATGCGATTGCCTCGGTGAAGGTTTGAACAGAAGTCCTGGTGTCTAGGTCGGCAACAGAGATCACCTGACAGCTACAAGAAGAAAATAGTCGTCTAAAACGGAGATTGGTGAGCTTCGTTCTCAACTGGCGGAGCTAAAAGAGGCTGTTGAGAGGTTGACGTATCGTCCTACGCCTTCTTCAGCTGCCACTGAGGAGGTAGTTACTGCGGTCACTTCATAAGAGGAATTTGCTCAGGCATTAATTGGTCGTGTGGGCGTTATGATGAGTGCCCGTTTCGAGGTTTGAAAGATTGGCTTCTCCCGGAGAAGCGGTTCCGGTCGGTGTCTCTGGAGGGAGGAAAAAGTGCTGCTGTGGCACAGCAGCCGAATAACTCTAACGTTGGGTTTACTTTGGGGTCCAGCGTCACAAGGGGGGAAAACAAATAAGTATATAATTAGATTTGGTCAAGAAACTTCCTATTTTATCAAGATTAAAAGTGTACTTCCGAATGACGTTGATTATTGTAGTACCTATGTCAAGATAAACAAAAAAAAATTGTCTAAACAAAAAAAAGTGACTAAAAATGTGACTGTTTTCAAAAAACCTTCATAACTAACAAAATGCCTCATAAAAATTAACAAAAATAAAAACATATGTAGTTTAAACCTCTACCCTTCGGTCTTAGAAATAAAAAAAAACTAGGAACCTTTTTTACTTTTTACCTTACATAAACACTACTACTTTTTCTGTCAAGAACATTTAGGTAAATGTAAAAGAACGTACTCCCATTATTTGAGGCAGATGCATTACACACAACAGTAAAACAGTAAAACAACAACACAACAAACCCAAACTGAAGCATTTGTCACAAAAACTAAAGACTACGTCACAACAATTTCATGCTATAATTTTGACATAAACTTTAATAAACGCAGCGTAAACATGAAATAGTAATGATAGCCTTATGTCATACTCAAGCTTATGAACAAAATACAATGATGGAAAGAGACAAAAATTTGTTCTGAAGTTTAACCTCGTTATAATTTTTATTAATAACAGGGTAATAATATAATTTTAAAAGAAAATATATGTGAAATAACTTTCCAGTTATTAAAAAAGAAAAAAAAATTACCCGAACAAAATAACACCTTTTACTACTATTGTTGGTCCGTACGGATCCAGGTTTTCTAATATCTCGAAAACGCATAATAATTGTGCGTCGTATTACTATTTGGCGAGCATTGATGAACTAGGAGGGTACCTATACGGGAGCAGAGGGAGTTAGCTCATTTGATAGGTGTGGTATAAACAATACTGTGTTTCGGCTCGGCACGCTTATTACGTATCTTGAAGACAGCACGCGACAGCCAATATTGCGCGGTATCTGCTGTCAAAACGAGAAGTTGTGTAATGTAATTTGTATAGTAGCGCTAAATCTACCGCGAAAGGTATATTTTACGGTCATAGAATAATAGATACGCAGTCATCATACATGATACCAATTTTTTATTACAATTAGTCACCGGTCGCGTAGTGATCGCGTGACTGTCGCTGTCTGCAAATTTATAGGTAATAACACCGCCGGTCCGTATGGACCACAATAGCATTTAAGGGTTATTAAAAAGCAAAGTATTACGTAAAAGCATTAATAAAAGCTTAAAACCTTTGCTTTATTATATATAGTTATAGAAATACTTTATCTGATACACAGACACATACAATATAATACCTATTCATGTAGATACTCATACGGTCATACGTATCTTTCGTCACAATACGTCAGGAATACATCAATTCGTTGCATTCGTTTCGTTTTTGGTTTCATTATAATACGTAAAACAAACACAAATGTTACATAACATATATAAATTAAGGTAATATTAAATATTAAGACAAGTGCAAATTAATTATAATAATAATGTAAACAAATTATGTTTCCAACAGAACTGAAATTCTTTAAAAATGAATAGGTTCGATACAAATACCTATTCTTTATTGCGACAAGTAACAAAAAATATAAAGGAACAAAAGTAGGTATCAAAGTAAGAGAAGCACAAAAGATGGCATTGTTTTTGTAGAGTAATTACATCCAGACAACGTTAGGGTAACAGAACGCGATAAAGGAGGGATGCGATTGCGATGAGTCCTGTGAATGAGACAGTCGGCAAAAGTACAATATTACAAATCGATAAATATAACAAGATTTTAAATAATACGTTACAATAAGTACGCGACAAAGAAATATGGGATTTGGCAAGTTTTTAATAAAAGTGTTTGGTATTTGAATTTTTGTAATTATTTGGGATTAGCTTCTTGGAAAATTATAATTTAAACACAAATTAGAAAATGCAGTTTAGGTTAGTTTATTTATTTATGCGTATGATTAGTTTTAAGTTATATTGTAATGAAATGTTTTAATTAAGTAAAAACAATAATAAATTCGTCGAACCGCGCGATCTTCGTTGTGTTGAATATATTTTGTATGTTACATGTATATTAAGGCGACGCATTGGAAATTTTGACGCCAGGGATCTCAATTTTTTTAAGTGACTACAAAACGTATGACAATGATATTTGGTATTCTAATTCTTCATTTCATTGACTTCATTTTGCCATTTGCGATACAAGGTTGGTTAATTTTTGTAACACAAAAAAAAATATTAAAGAAACCTCTTTTAAAGCAGAGATTTACATTTTTCGGAGCAACGGAACCGATTTATATTTTCAAATTTTCTGTATACTCGTAGTTTACTTTAAACATATTCCTCAAAATGATAGTTGGATTTTTGGAGTTTACTCCTTAAGAATCGATTTTCATATAAGGCCCCCGGTATGAAAAAAATATGAGGAGTAAAATCTCATCGAATGACCTCGTTACATTTTTTGTGCGCAACCTATTGTGCGCATGACTTTCACTTTCAAATCCAAGATGGCGAATATTACTTTTTTTGATAAATCGATATGGGTGTCACATTATAAGTTTCTCGGGGTGCTGATTACGAAAATTATGTTTATTTTCTAATCCAAGATGGCCATTATTATTTTTTTGGATAAATCGACATAGGTATCATATTCTAGGTTTCTCGAGGTGCTAATTACGAAAATGATGTTCATTTTCGAATCCAAAATGGCGAATATTACTTTTTTGAATAAATCGATATGGCTGTCAATTCTAAATACCTCGGGGTGCTGATTAAGAAAATGACGTTCATTTTGTTATCCAAGATGGCGAATATTATTTTTTTTGATAGATCTACATGGGTGTCATGTTCTAGGTTTCTCGGGGTACTGATTACGAAAATTACGTTCATTTTCAAATCAAAGATGGCAAATGCTCCTTTTTTTATATCTATTAATATTGATATTTAATATTATTGTATACAGTGAAGTGAATAAAAATATATGAAATATGGAAAAAATCAGTAAACTCCAGTCGTGCGTCGGAGCTGACATACACACATTTTTTAAAAATCTATTATAGTTTTTAAAATAAAGGAAATTAACTGTTTTTTTCATATTTTTCGAAAGCTATCGCGCACACGTTTGCAAAGCACATAAGGTCTATTTTAGATTAAATTTTTGTTTATCAATGCGTCTCCTTTATATTGCAGCATGTTGTAACATGCAACAGTGTTGCTGAAAAATTAAGAAAGAAGTGCTTAAATGGTTCAGGCATGTTGTTTAAATTTGAAAGAATGGGTACCGAATGACTGACAAAGGAAACTATAGACCGAAAGTGAGTGGTAACTGAATTCAAGAAAGACCAAGGCTGAGTTATGAAGATTAAATAGTCAATGTCAGCGGACGGAAATGTCAAATGAACCCGCATACAACGGCAATGGTGTGAGAAGATTAATGAGATTTGAGAAGGCGAAAGAGTAATAACCCCGTCAGAGATACAGCGTGAAGACATGTATGTATACCTAGTCTTGCCATAAATATTGTTATAAAGTAAACATCTTTTTTTTTTCTATTACATTTTTTTCATTATTTTTTTTAAAGGGGCAAACGAGCAAGGGTGTCACCTGATGGAAAGTGATCACCGCCGCCGCCGCCGAATCACAGGTGCGTTGCCGGTATTTAAGGAAATAGTAGGCTCGTTTCTTGAAAGTCCCTAAGTCGTAACGGTTCGAGAATACCGAGTGGTATTCTCGAACCAAATCTCGAAGTTGGTTACACAAAATTGCCGTACGTGGTAGAAAATAAAATGTTTATTACTGCAGTGCGCGTTAGTTTATACATTAAAGTAATAGTATTTTAAAAATATGAAGCTCAATAAAAATTATCTCAATTGGCCTTAATACAATACTTTAAACGGAGTAACCAGTTATCGATTAAAACACGCACTTTCTCCATGGGAAAATTCGCCACTGCCAGTCTTATGGAGTGTATTAGGGACTCCAAATCATTATGACGTTTAGAACATGCCATACTCTCTAAAAGACACCATAAATCATAATTAAGTGGATTAAGATCGGGACTAGATGACGGCCAGTATTCGGCTCTGATGAAGTCAGAAATATTCCTTTCCAGCCGCGCTTGTATGGATCGAGCTTTATGACCCGATGCTGAGTCTGAAAGGAACATTCTTGGTAATGGAACGTGGTGTAGTTGAGAGGCTTAACTACCTTCTCAAGAATTGTATCTTGATACACCTGGGTCAATGTTTTTATACCTTTTTCACAAAAATATGGCTCAGTCACTCCTTGATAGCAACACCCCACCTAACCATCACTGAAGCCGGATAATTCGCACGTTCTACCCTACTGACTAATTGAGAAGCTTCTCTTGAGCTTTTAGCATAAACTCGGTCATTCTGCTTATTAAAATTTTGCTCTAAGTAAAAATTTTCTCGTCGATAAATAATTTTTTTTTGTGACCTCCCTTTGCGTACCGTCTAAGAAGATATTTTGATTTTACCGCCCTATTCATTTTTAAATTATCGGTTAAGTAAATACTAGTGCGTCTCTTATAAGCTGCAAGTTCTAAGTCATCTTTTTAAATATGTGACATGGGTGCTATATCCATTTCCCTAGATAAAATCTTTTACTTTCGGAAAGGATTTCTTCGTTCTTCCTTTATTGCTTTGATCGCCATTTTAGTACGAATACTACGTGGACGGCCAGATCTTTTTCTGTCACAAACAGAGGACGTTTCATTATACCTATATCAATAGCCAATTAATAAATTCACAAAAAATTCAAGCGGATAGAGTGTTTCTAAAACTGCATTTGGTTCCGTACCTACTTTGTGTAATGCTATGACAGCAATTCGGTTCTCTATCACCCCACTCTATTTTTATATCACTAGAATATTTAACAAGGATTGGCGCGAAAATGAGAAAACACTATGAATACGCATATGAGAATTACAGGTTCCAAATTCGATTGTTATATTAGTTTTTCGAATTTTTTATTGTAACAGTATTTATGGGCAGACTGTGTGTTTTATGTATATATGTGATGTATGCATGTACAATTACAATAAAAACAAAATAATAAATCAGTAACTAGTTTAAAAATTCAAAAAACAGATGAACCCTTCTTTTAAATGGGACAGTATAGGCAAATTTTGAACTAGGTATATCTATAAGACTTAGAGCACTGCCCTACTGCTTTTAAAGACATTCCTTATTTTTCCATTCCGTGAAAAAACGTGATAAACTGTGAAATATTTTTTTTTGTTAACCGTGAACTTTTCTCAGATAATGTAATAAATGCTGTAGAAAAAGGTTCTATTCCCTTGAAACTGGCACTTACTGATTGTCTCATTTTTTGAAAACGGAACATCTTAAAAACAAACATAACTCGCTTCGAAATAAAACTTGGCGAATATTACGTGTATATTTTCGTATTTTTTATTTTGCAAAAATTAATTTGGAATTTTTACATTGTTTAATACTTATTAATATCTAATTACGTAATTTTAAGTATTTTTTAAAAACAACTGTCGTTATGTAGTTAATTTATTTACAAAATGTAATGCACCAAGTTTTTCGAAATTTCACCAAAATCCAATGGTAAGATTTTTTTGATGTCATACAAAGCTGATTTATGAAACGGGATCGATTTATGAAATAAAAAATTTACTATTGCTAGGAAAAGTTGTAAAAAAAACTTTTTTCACATTTTCACTCAGAATTGATAAATAAGGAAGACGAATATTTAAGGATTTGACATCTCGCTTGCACCAATTATTAATAGTTGACGCAAGCGAGTTGTCAGTTTCTTAAATCGAGTTTAAATAGTTGGTGCAAGCCACCCTCATAGTTTAAAATTCGTCCATATCGTCTCATTTAGAAGAAAGACTGCACTGAAAAAATACCGTAGTTGTTCTTTACGAAAGTTTTACTAAACTCGCGGGTTAACACAGGACCAAACCTCGAAATTGTTCATTTTACTAAAATGTTAAAATATTTACAAAACAGTTTTGTATAATTGAAGTATTATCAACTTTACCAGTTTAGTAAATTATACAAAATTATTTTTCAGAACCTATTCATATGTTTCGTGTTTTCCAATACATAACTTCTGTATAACGTACGAAATTATTCTTCTAAAATTACTGCACTTTTATATATTCTACGAGACATTATCCCATTTAGCATTTACTTTTGTACTAACCGCACTGCAATGATAAGGGCCAGCCCGGGGCAACCGTCTTCCTGATCACGGTACACCCTACGCAAGGTTAATATTGACCTTGCACGTTCCTATGAAACAGTGCTGAAATACATTAATAACGTGTTCTAATTATCGTATTAGTGACATTTATTGATATTTTCTTAAATACGAAATTCTTTTGTAATGTCAGCTATAACTTAAGTAGCGACGCAGCTCCTCACTGTGGCTGATAGCGAAATAGTCCAAACAAATAAAAAGCTAAACTCTTTAGTAAATTTAACGTAATGATTTATTGTTATAGCTCGTAACTAAATCTTTTTCATTTTGTAAATTGAACATTTATGAATTGTAAAAACAATCAAAAATTTAGTGAACCTCTGTGGATTTTACGAAAGTACAAACGCAGGCCTCGGAATTCTACTATAGTGTTTTTTCAGTGTGTATAATATATTTTTAACCTCTAATTTCCATAGTATATGCTTGAAATAAAAAGCAATTTCCATATTTAGGTTTGAATTGCAAAATTTAAGATTTGTTTTTCAAATTTTTCATTCCAAAATTTCGATAATTATGAGATAATAAACAATGACTTTGCGTTAGTGTAACGATATTTTCAAAATTCAACACATAAACCTAAATTTATTGCAAAATTTATAGAATTTTTAATTTTATAATCCGCGGCAAACATATGTCGAAGAACTAGAAATTTGTTTTACCACGCTAGTAAGAGTACCTTTCTATGAAATAAGTACTCATTGCATGATGTATAGCAGAGAACGAATATAAAAAAGTAGCATATCGGTAACGCGAACTCATGAAATTTTACCCATCAAGAATTGCCCAACGTGCCTATTGAAGTTTTCACTTCAAAACTCGATTCGTTGATCAATTGATCTTGCATTGATTAACAAATTTTCGTTGAATCAGTACTCTTCTTTTTCTTCAGAACTTCCAATTTTGACCCAGAAACCGGGTTGGCAAAAAAGAACCAATTAGTGAAAGATGGTAGACCATCACCACCAACTAGTAGGTGTCTTATATTTGTAATAAGCTCTATCCCTTGTAATAATACATACATACATAATCCGCTGTATCCCCAAGGTTGGGAAGAGATAATAATAATAATAACGCTTAGAAACCGATTAAACCAACGAAACTATATCCCTTGGCCGATGTCCTGTGTTTGAAGATCAACAAGCACATTTTATTTTACATTTTTAAGTAGTTAACATATTATACAACACACATTTACATTTCATTCGAAAACAACGCAGTAAGTATTAAAAACATTGCTTGGTGTTCTGTTTTCTAGCGACGAAATGGCGACTAATCGGTTTATTCGATGTAAATACGTGTCGTGTTTAATTCTCTTTGGTGTTTAATTGCACATCGGCTTGTCTCGGTTGTTTCACTTTTGAAGTACAAGACATGCAATTTTTGAGGAGTATAACCTCTAAAATCACCTGTTTATACAACCGTGTCTAATTTTGACGTAAGTTTATTAAAACAAATACATATTCATATCGCTTAATTTCATTCATTATACCTACATAAAACCTGGTTGGTCCTACACAGTAACATCACGACCTTGTGATATAGGCGTTCGCGATCGCGTGACATCTATATTACAAGTAATGATTTTAATTTCACAAAGCACGCGAAATCAGGGTGTATTTTTGAAAATAAAATTCTAATTAAATACATAATTATATCACTCAAACTATTTATATTAATCTTTTATTTTTCCACCGTAGTCTAAAACACAAAGTTGAACTCAACAATAATACAAACATATTCCAAGTTTTTTATGAAAAATACTCGTATATTCAGCATATATACTTATTTGCTTATTTATAACTTTCGAGCTTCACATCGCCGTTAAAGTCACATAATATAAAATTTTATAACTTATTTGTATATTATTTTAACCAAATGATCCACACGTCTTGTTTCTTTGGATTAGTTTCTTTTGGCACTTATTTTATGAAACTATATAAATCATTTTGGAAATGACATTCAAAAAAAATTAACCCGCCTTCAAAAAAAAAAAACTGAAAAGTACAAAATAACTACTCTTTATTAATCAAAACTCAAGTAAAGCTTTATCTTTATATTATAAAACGAATCTTGTTTGCATATCAAAGATATACGTATTTTGTGAAAAATATTGGGATGGGGTTTTTAATCTTTTATGACCCGAAAATAAATATTTTTGAAACTGTGTGCTTGTTCCAACTTAACAAAGCTGTTTGAAAGATTAGAGTTCCAGTTCTTGGAGTGTTCGCTATTTTTTATAGAAAAGTGGAGCATTAACTTTTAAAAGTAAAAAACTAATCTTGACAGGCTAACACATTTTTTCAAAAATGGAACCTTCGTCGTTTCGTCATAAGTCTCGTTATATTCATAGCGAGATTTATGACGAACTTTTTGGCGGGAATGAATGAAGTGATGTTGGCATTTTGTTAAAATTTTCAATTTTTTTATTTTTGGGAGTTATACGAGTACAAAAGTGATAGTGTATTCTGCGTTATAAATCTGTACAATTGCTAAGAGTAGGAAAGTTTGAATAAATGTGTGCAACTGTTGTTTTCGCGACTTTCCAAGAAGTTTTAACTCCAGTAAAGCCTATTATCACTTTACTGGAGAACGTTAGAGACTACTAATAAGAAGTAAATACTTTACAATAGAGTTACACCAGTTTTTTACATAAGAATAGCAGAAATGTTTTTAAAAGAGAAGTTTTCTTTGTGTGTCCATCTATTACAGTTGATTTAAATGCCATCATCTTTACACCTAATGCACTCTTTGGTACAAAGGGGTAAATTGGAAACTCTAAATTAAAAAAAAGAAAATAGACATATCGGATGTTATGGACACAATATTTAAAATTTAAGAAATTGATTCGAATATTTTTCTTTTTTAATTTAATAAATTAGAGTTCTATCTACTTGGTTCTAAAATGTCACAGAAGCCTAAAATAATGCGAGTCCTATTTTTCGCAATTCACGTAGACGAAATCGCGGGCCGAAGCTAGATTTATAATACGTAGTTTGGTGATCATCTTCGGTAGAGTCCGGTCGTCTGGTTCCACGGACACTGGTCCGTTCACCCACGACCTTGGGCGACCTGCACACGACGCTGCGCTTGCGATGTGATATGGACTCATACAAAGAACTTTATTAATAACTAGCGACCCCAGCGACAACAGGTAGACATTTTTTCGAAAATAAAATACACCCCATATTACTCGTTGATAATGTAGCTTTCCATCGGTAAAAGAATTTTTGAAATCGGTTCTGTAGTTTTTGAACTTATCCATTACATACAAAGTTTCCCTCTTTATAATGTTAGTATACATATTGTGATGTGATTTCAAAAGAAATTCGTACAAACATCTCGTGTAATTTTTATGAAAAAGATTAAAATATCAATAACAAATTAAATAATGTACTTGTATAAGAATGACGAGATTTGAAAAAACAAATAAGTGGTACCGCAACGCTTGGCTCTTCGTCCTCTCTATGTGTGAAGTGAACAGTGTGAAGATATGTAAGCGAGACACTTTAACGTTTATAATATTAGTATGGTTTGGATTCTTATCATAACAGTTTTAAAATTTTTCTAAGTGATACTTTGGGAAATAATGTTAAAAAAGTAACATACAGTAACGCGTTATACATTTTTGAATTCGCGCTTCAAAGAGGTTTCATTTGATAAAAAAAACTATTTTTACATTCTATTTAACACCCAAAAGAATAAAGAAAATTCGACTTTTTAAGTTAACGTCGGTCTTTGAGTTACCGCTTACTTTCAAATTTGGCCTGTGAATGCTAAATAGTTTCTGAGAAGAACGGTTGTGACAGGATAACAGACGAACACTGAGGTAAATTCCATAAGGGTTTTTCTCAATAATTTAGTATTCGTAATTTTTTCAAATTTCGTAACGGAACGCTTATATATCAAATCAAAAGTTTTAAATAGTGATGATACGATTACGAATGAATAATTGTATAATCTATTGGAGAATATCGTAATATGGTACATCGTAATTACGATTCTCGTTATCGTAGGTAATATTTAGTACGATTCATTACGACATTCTGTGGTCAAAGTCAAAGTCAAATCAATTTATTCAAGTAAACCCAATTACAAGGTATTTTTAAACGTCAAAATTATACTTCGGTTCAAAGAGAAGAGAAAAGAAAACCTGGCCACTGAGAAGAACCAACAAGAAACTCAGCCAGATTTAATTTTTTAACATCATTTTACAAAAGGTTTATTAAAATACAATATTCAGAGAGCCAGTTAATGCATGTGCAGAGAAAATCATTTCCAGACTATTGTTTTATCCTCAACGAAATCGTTTATTTTATACTATGTTTTTCTAATTAATGTACGTTTTATAACTAATCTAAATCTATTTTCTGTTAATTGAGTGACTTCTTGAGGAACTTTATTATAAAAACGAATGCAGTTACCCAAAAATGAAACATTTGACTTATGTAATTTAAATTTTGAAATAACCAATTTATCACGATCTCGAGTTTTCATACCACTAATATCGCCTTTCTTTATAAATAGATCTATATTTTTCCCCGTATATATAATAATTTCAAAGATGTATAAGGACGGCAAAGTGAATACATCAATGTCTTTAAACCGATCTCCTAGTGATTCTCGTGCATTCATACTGTAGATGGCACGTATCGCTCTATTCGTGTTCATTACGAGATTCTATGTTGGGACTTCCGCCAGGCTGTAGATGGGTCATTCGCTACCCCCAGAAAGCAGCTATTCATCCTTATCCCTGAACTGAAGCTCCGGTTGTTACTAGTCTGATGGTTTTTCGTCTTCTAACTCGTCTATGAATCTTCCAATTTTCATACAAAAGATAAGCATTTCCCTTAGTTTGACGTGCCTGAAATCTTACGTTTGAATACATAATACATTCAGTTATAAAGTGTATGCTTGTTTGTTCCCTATTGCAGCGTTTGCATCGGGGCTCTAGTGTTTGTCTGAGTGTCGATAGGTGTCGATTTAACAGTGTCCTTTTATGATACCCACCAGTTTTCTATTGCCTCTTTCCAACCTTAGAATGAACCATGCATTTGTTTTGCTTTCCCTTTCAAAGTACATCTTCGTTTGTATGCATGTATTGGTTTTGCCCCACTCCTCGTTTGTTTCATCGCCTGTTATTCTTTCGGTGACATCTACCCTGGCGGATATCGATAGATATGGTTCAAGTCTCACTATAGGTGTAGTTGCATGCTGTTTTACAATTCATTACGATACATATTTTTGTAATAAATCTTGGTTCAAAACTAAAAGATTAGAATGAAGAAAGAAGATTAGAGTGGCTAAAAGAAAATTGCACACAAATATTTGTCGGCCAAGCCCTCCTCTGTGCCGTTTAGGACACTGTTCTCAACAGCTGGGTTGATCCAGTGATAAGAGAAACAGACTGAAGGGTGAAACTTAAAAATAATTATTAAATAAAAACCTACATAATGTTGAATTACGAATATTAAAATGATTAAAAATAAATTAGTATATATTTTTGTAGTGCTATAAAGCTCAGTCCATTTAAAAGCAAAAATCATACAGCGTTCGTAACGTTATTCGTAATAATAACACGAATATATTACTATGTATTTGTCCTCAGATCAATTTTCCTATTCGATCTGAGGTATTCATCATTCATATCGGTATCGTTATAGTCGTATCGTTCCATCACTAGTTTTATGTTTTACCTCACATATAAATTCTTTTAAGAGTTTACAAAAAAAAACTAAAACTGTATTCAAGACGAACAAAGGAATTTACAATGTAATCGAGAAATTACCGTTGTAGAGATCACGTTCTAGAAAAATATCGGGTATTATTTTCTTGCAAAGTTTTTCACATTCAATTGAACTCTGATATATTTCAATAATATCGAAGGTTACTATTAAGAACGAGTTTTATTTCCTTAGTAGGATGGTCGTTGCTAGATCTAGTGGCCTTTGAATAAGTTCTGTAGGTGCTGAAGTCGTGTAATTGACAGGCTTATTGTTTGCGTTAATGTTATGATATAAACTTACTATTACGGCGCATACCGTAGTAAATTAAAAAAATAACATCATTGAAATATCGGGAAATTTAAAAATATTTAATATCGTGTTAAGAACCCGTTGACTAATAGTTATAAATTTAAAAAAATTGTTTCGTTCCCTATACCATCGTTTCCTGGGGGCTCGACCTCCAAGAAAAGGGCAGTGGACCAAACTTTTGGAACTTCTTAACGCTATTAATTAACGTTTATCAATTCCACACAAAGTTTCGTTATCGGTACTAAAGGGATACGAAGAATGCAGACTCGAATAGGTCATAAATAATGTAGGGTAGAATGTAGTTACCTGAAATCGTGTAGGTCGATGGTTCGTTCAACCTTGACCTTGGCCGACCTCCGCAATAGTCTGGACGCGGTGTCACGAACTTATTTGTTGAAGGTTGAATCAAACTGATAGTAGTAGGCAGAGGGAACACAGTTGCCAAACCGTGAGTTTATTCGAACACTATTTTGAAATATATATACGTACATACATATCGTCGCGCTTTATTTGTAATGGTATAGTCAGAGAGGACGGAGTGCCAAGCATCGCGGTCTTTACATACTTCTTTTGTCTCTTCAAATCATCTCTACAAAACGGTGGTAACTGTTTCTGTATGATGCAATCTATAACAGAGACAAGACCAGACCTTTGGAAGACCTTTGGAATATAGGGCTTAATGACAGGGTAGTACAATTTTTCTTATTAAATGAATGTTTTTTTTTGTATGGAAAAAATAATAAACGTATCCCATAATTATTATATCTGCAATGTAACAGTCAACAGTGACACGTTGAAACCCTCGCGAATTTATACCCCCTTTCACATTAACCCTGTTATGAGTAATCTATATTAAAATGAAAATTAATTGATTGTGAATGGCTAGACTGGTTCGGCTAATTGTTTTTAATGTTCGTAATTATTAGAATAAAGTATTCAGGGAAAGAAAAATTGGAAAAGTCATCCGAAAAATTGGAAAATTTGGGAAAACCGAAAAACTGTGTGTTTTTTTCTATTGAATAAATTTTAGACGGGACACTTTGTTGGGTCAGCTAGTCATAAATGATGATATAACTGAATAAACTCTAAAGAATCATTATTATGAAATATTTTTTGTTTATTATTTATACAAAAAGTTCTCAGTATTTCTAATTTTCACTTTTTGACGCAGATATATCTAAATCTCTAAATTCTCTAAATTTTTAAATATTCAAAAACTACCATTTTCGTGAATTTAGAGGAAGTCGACTGAACCGGTCCAGCCAAATTCAACTTTAAATCTAGCCACATAAAAAAGTAAAAAATGCAAACATATAATTTGTGTAAGCACGATTTCATTTAAATTCATTTTTTAGGATTTCATACCTCAAAAGAAAAAAGGAACCCTTATAGGATCACTTCGTTGTCCGTCTGTCTGTTTGTCTGTCTGTCAAGACTTTTTTTCTCAGGAAGGCGTGGAGGTATCAACTTGAAATTAATATAAAATACTTATGGCTGCAATTCCTTAGAGCTGCAAAAAATCAAGCTTCTAAGTAAACGCAATCAAAAAATATAGCCACTTTTGCCTTATATTTTGACACTCATAAGTAAATCAAAACTTATAGAGTAGTTTCCCATCGATCTAGAATTATTAAATTTGGCAAGAAGCAAAGTAAAAGCAAAGAAAAAAATATGAAAATTATTAATTTATCGTTATTTGCCATTACAAACTTACATACGCAGGCGAAAATGTGAGAGGAGATTGATGAGATTCGAGGAAGCGAAAGAAGTATGTAAGAACCGCGACACTTGACGCTCCGTCCTCTCTGACTACTCCGTTAGGGACAAAGCGTGAGGATATGCATGTATAAACTTAGATTTGCAGTTGGATAGTATGGGAGAACATATCTTTCAATTGCAAAGTTAAGTTTGTTGAAACAGACTTATATATTATCGGTAAATACATATTATAATACGAGTACAAAACGAGTTGTTTTCAGTATAATTTTCAGTAAAAATGTATTGTGTCATAACTTATGTCATAAACAATCGTTGTAGTTGTTAAAAAATAATATTACCTTCACCACCTTATAAAAATATGCAGGTATTATACAGACTTTATAGGAGCCGCTCCTGTGAAGTTAATATTTTGCATTTTGACTCATATAGGTATGTAAGTACATAAGACCTATGGATATACAAGTACTCGTATGTATGTGATGATGAAAAATATTTGAAATTCTAATTTTACGAGTATAATTCTCCCAGTCACGCACATCAATTTTGATTCTGGTCAATTTCCCATTTTAAATCGCGTAAATCATAACTCTCTTAAAATTATTTCAAATAACGATTTTGATCACCAATTTTCAATCGTGAACTTATATCAAAATGTGTTTAAGGTAAGCCCAGTAGGTGTAAATGTACGTGTAAGCCTTATAAAAACCATAGAGAAATAGATATTTTATACCAGTTTTGTAAAATACTGTATTGATGGCATTGTGAATTAATGAAATTCTTTTCTTTTAATGTGAGGTATGACGTTGTTTTTTTATTTTTCACCTCATTTTCGGCTATTTTGTGATTCAGATAATATAGAGCCTTATAGGTTACGTGAAAAGTGTAATGAAAATAAGCCTTATAGATTTCTTGAAATTAGGTACATTTAGAAATCGACTTGATGTGATGTTCTTATAATGATATTGTTCTTTTGGTATTATTTTGATGATATTGTTTTTTTTTTTTAATTTTGTATGATATTATTTTTGCGAAGCCCTCGCAGGAGCCTTATGGGGCCCCGGGGCTCCGCGGAGCCATCGGACCTTCGAAGAGGACTACAGCGCGTGTGGTCCGCACTGTCGTGGCACTGCGAGGGTTCGGGGGGTTCGGGCCCCAAGAAATGCTTCAGCGCAGCACAAGAGGGGCTCCGGTACGTTCGATGCAGATCCCGGAGCCCTCGACAACGCACCAAGGACGGCCATTGCAGGAGTTTTATTGGGTAAAAGCCCCACATCCCTCAGTCTCTTCCTCAGGGGCTAGGTGCGTGCAAATTTCTCTTGCGTAACCAAACAAAATAAAGGGTAGTGGGAGCCACGGCACAGGACGGCAGGCTGCGAGGGGCGGTGTATGCCGTATAACTATACTTAATATAGAAGCTGAGTCAACTAAATCTGTTAATTACGACAGTGTTATTGAAGAATTTGTCAACTAATTTGTACGTCGCAAAAAAATGTATAATTCTTTTGTATCTATATATTTTAATCTTGGACACATTGATTCTTATGACTATTATCCTATTATAATTATTTTACACAGATCTACTATTGTATTGGCATACAGTATTGACTATTGACATTATAATTATTGATATCGAACTGCACTGACATTGTAGTCAAAATAACTAACATTGATATTTGCATGTCATACCATGACTATATGTAAAACTCTTGATACTTTGTAACAACCTTGTAATACTACTTATAACGCAAATAAATAATTTAAATTTGAATTAAAAGATGTTTGCTTTTTTATTTAATTTATAGGGCAGAAAAAATTATAGACCCAGGGAGCCAAATCTTTAAACACGCTAATCTGTGTCAGTTGGTTCAAAATTTGGATGGATAACGGTTTAATGAAGTCATATCTATACGTATTTAAAATATGAATCTTTAGACTGTTTTATTAGGTCAACCGTTCGCGGTCACGACATTGAAAGAGTCTGTTATTGTAGCCCAGGGGTACCTTGGACAAGGTCACCCCTCTAGCTCGGTCACGAGGTGAACAGTTGTCGTTAGGGAGTGGTTGTCACGCAGTCGCACAATTATTCGTAGACGCCTACGATTGTCAAAATGTACCAAAAACACAATATAAAGTAGGGTATATATAGGGTTACCAACTTTTTTTGACAAAAAAAACTTATAAACTGGTTTGGATAGGAAAAAAATGAGTATTAGTAAGAAAAAAAAAATTTTTCAAATTTTATGTTTTTATTGCTTTAAAAACGTATTTTTGTGTGTTTTTAGCACATGCTAACAATTTTTTGTTATCTATCTTTAAATGTTGCAAAGCTTGTTTGACAATCAATATTTAAATTTAAATAACAATTTGTTTTTATTAAATTTATTGATGCTCTATTTCTCTCTTCTCGCCACTTTAGATTCATTACTGAAAAAACTCTTTCAGTGAAAGCTGAAGTGGCGGGAATGGAGAGTAGGTAAGAAATAATTTTTTTATATTTGGTAAGATATCAGATGCATTTTTAAGTATATGTTGTCATTTTTTTACTGTACTTTTCACTGAAAATTCTTTATCATCATTAGTGAATTTTCTTTGGATCTCTTTAAGTCTTATAGATTCGGAATACACATCGTCCATCTTAATATTTAATCTGTCTTGTAATTTGGCCTTTGTAATAACCATTTCAAAATGTTCAAATTTTACCTCATTTTTCAAAGACATGTTAGGAAGTATTGAAAGCTTTGTATGAAGACATCCTACTGTTATGTTTGTACTGTGCCGTTGGTGATACAGCGTGAAAATGTGTATGTATGTACTTATGTACATATATGTATGTACATAAGTACATATATACACATCATTATAATATGTAGATAATATCAATACAGATAAATCTATATTAATGTTGCACAACAGTGTTATTGTAAAAATGAAGAAAGGAATGCTTAGATGGTTCGGGCACATGGAAAGAATGAGTGATGAAAGACTGACGAAGAAAATATACAGAGCGAAAGTGAGTGGTAAAAGAAGCCAAGGAAGACCAAGGCTGACTTGTGAAGATCAAATAGCCAGAGTGTTAGCAGACGGAAATGTCAAAAGCACTCGCATACCTAGGCGAAAATGTGTGAGGAGAATGATGAGATTTGAGGAAGCGAAAGAGGTGTGTAAGGACCGCGACTCCTGGCGCTCCGTCCTCTCTGACTACCCCGTTGGGGATACAGCGTGAAGTTATGTTATGTTATATTTATGCTATAAATCTATATATATAATACATCTGCACAATTTGCCTTTTTTTTAAATGAGCATATGCATATGGCATTTTTGCTAAAATCAAACCATTTTATCATATAATTTAAGCTCATATCAATAAAAAGTGAAAAATTACTGATAACTGTATTGAATGTTTCGGGTGATGACTTTTGAAAAAATGTAAATAAAATAACTATACGAAACTGACATCTAACATTTCGTTCAGTAATTATAAATCGTTAAGTACCCATAATGAGTATTTTGTTTTACGCATCACAGTAAAGGTTGAAAATAAAGTATCTTTGCATACTTTATTTGTATGTAAAAGTATAAAGTATAATTACCAAAAATAAAGTAGGATACGTTATTATAAAGTATGGTTGGCAACCCTAGGTATATATAATGGAGCTGTAGAATTAATAATTTTATCTACAAATCTCGATATTTAAAATTGATAAATTTGCCGCTTTTGATATAAATCACATCTTTTAAAGAAATATTAAAGAAAAAAAACAGAAAGTTAGCAGAATGTGACCGTCAATGTACCTTAGACATGGAAATGAAGCTCTTTTCTATATATTTTCTGTAGCTGACGATAATCTGATAGGTTTAAAAAATGTAAACCAGATAAATATCTGTTTTACATTTTTACTAGATTTTTATTCAAGATTACTTAATCGTCTGTCTGTCTGTCTGTCACAGTCGATTTTATCAGTAGCAGTGGTATAGTGATACACATTGATAACGCACATATATAGCGCTATAATTAAAATTAAAGGAGAAAAGTCAGAAAAGTAGAAGGGCGTATATACTTTTCAAGCCGACTTCGACTTCGATTCCCAGTCAGGTCGGTACAGGAAACGAAGTTTTCCAAACTGACTAGGAGTGTCTGTGTTACGAGGAGTTCCCCCAAGTTTATAATAGCAATCTTTAGCCCGGCCCGTGCTCTGGGCCCCTGAAAAGCCGATAATTTCGCTTACACGAAATAAAACAGCTCCAATCTTTTCCTATTTTTAGATAGAAACATATATTATCGTGTGTGATATATACATATGTATCAGGTGACAGGCTTGCTAGTTTGCCCCCTCCGATATAAAAAAAAATAAAAAAAAGAATAAGAATCACCGTCTACATTCCTAAATTGAAATGTTAATCGGATACCAGATTAGATTTTTTTTTTTTGTAAACAGTAAACATTTTAATTATAAAAAAAATGTGTCGTTCGCTTTTTCTAACTTTCCAAAGGGGCTCTAAATTCTTGTGTGCTCTAGGGATGCCGGGGGGCATGCCCTAAGACGGCTTTGTACCATAGTACAGGTGTTCAATTTGGAGTCACACAGTAAATGGTGTTAATATCTGGACTCTGAAGTATTTATTTTTTGAAAGTTAGAAAGAGGATAAGGGATATTAAACTCGAGTAGCTCAATTTTCGCAAAGTATTCTTCTGCAGTGTTTTATCAAAACAATATGGCGGATTTATTTGCCTTAAATATATTTACGATAAAAAAATTATAAGATTTTTATTTTTTGTTCATGGACCCTAAAAGCGACAGAAATACCCTCTTCATCCTGTATCTAGTGTAAACATTTTTCTCAGTCAGTTTGCCTGTTAAATTAAACAAAAAGACAAGTTTTTTTAACAAAGATGTGCTTCTTAATTTTTTTAGTTGCTAACCTGTAAACGTGTTCCGACATTACAACTTGATATGAATTATCATCAGTGATATTGCCTCAGTTATCGCGTATTGACCTCACACAGTACTTACCATTTTCCTCGTGTTTTTTGCATACAGAAGTCATAATAGAGATTATATAATCAGAACAGTTTTTAAAAAAAGTAGGATATTCGACCTGCATTGCTTACGTGATAGCTTTTTCAGGTTACCGTAGCCAAAACGGCAAATACTGAGCTCTTACAGTTTTGTCATGTCTGTTTGTTCGTATGTTGCAGCTGATAAATTCAATCCTATAGATAGAAACCTAGAAATAATAAAGAAAAAATTAAATAGTGGGTATATTGGACTCAATTTATTTTGTCGGAATTCCAACACAGTTATTACATTTACGTAAAAAAAATCTGAATTTTTTTTAAATAAAAGTAGTAAAAATTATTGATATTTTATATATGTTTATTTATTTCATATATATATGTATAAAACCTGTATATAAGATGTATGATACGTGAAGCGAAAACTTTCGTTCCCTTTTTAGGAAAATAGCGCGGAGGAGTGTGAAATTTGGTACACTAAGTTTATGGTATACGGAGAAGGACAGGAGAAAGCTAATATATTTTTTTTATTACTCTTGCGGTATAAACAGTACCTAAACGCACATTTCTGCGGTTGATAAGTAGCTATTATCTCATTTTACAATTTGAGTGCGACAAGTTTATTGTCGCACGCAAATTTTGCTTGGCTCACACAAATTCACGATTTAAAAAAAGAATATAAAATGAATATCTAAAAAAACACAATCGATTTTAGTACCCATTGACATCAGTGTGAAAGATTAAGAAAATCTTGATTTCGAAGTTTTAGATTAATATAATAATAAATAATAATAAAGTTATCACTTTCTATAATTTTTCTTTGTACCGAAATTATCTCCGCATTAGTAATAAAAAATAGTATCTGCAATTCGAGCAGTGTTGTGGATTGCCCACTCGAGCGAACTCGCTTCGCTCGTGCGCTCAACTTCGTTCGAGTGAGCAATCGACAACTTACCGCACTTGTTGCACAATATACTAATATGCATTAGAAATACATTATATTAAATAAATCACTCATTGTTTAGTTCATACTGCCAATGTCAAAGACTGTCAATTTCAAACTCATAATAGTTCGTGATCACATATACGTAACCTCCTTGGATCAAACAGTCGCACAGAGTAGAGATTGTCGCCAAAGAGTTTATATTATAAGTTTATATTTACGGTCGATTTTCGACCACAGGGCGACCTCTGGTGTGCATAAATATATAAAAGCGGTTAAGTGTAAGTCACTTTAATATCTGCACGTAAAATGGCAAGTGATGATTCGAGTAGCCGTTTGTGTAAATAGTTTATCAACATTGTTACGTGGTCGCACCAGTAATAGACTAGGCACCAGTGTTGGATATTTTCACCTATTTCAGCAAAAAATAAGAGCATGGATAGTATTTTACAATTGACGACACTGAAATCATAAAAAAAGACATTTATCTATATAACTCGACCGATTTGGCTAATTTTTTTTTGTTGTATTCGTAATTGTCATGACAAGGTTTGTGTGAAAGAAAGTTTTTGAAAAATCCACAGAAAAAGTCGGAAAATTGGATGGTATGTTTGTATGAAAATCTGTTGCGAACATTCGACTCCCACCGGGGCGAAGTCTGGGGGGGGGTCACTAGTTATATTGATAAATATGTTTCGGCCATTTTGTTTAAAAATGGATGGATGGATGACAACATTCGGTGTACTGCTAAGAATTCGGTGAATTTTTTGATCATTGGACTCATAATTCTCATTATAATGTAAATCTGTGATAATCACATCCCTGTTACAAAATTTAAAAATGCTTGTGAAGGATTAAATGCAACATGCAATGTTGTCGCTACTAGATTGGCTTTTGTCCAAAAAACAATCTGTAATTTCATGGAAATACAATAAAAATACAAATTACAATGTTGCATATAATATTTACTTTTTAATTCACATAGATTATGGACATTATGTTTTACCCGCATGATTCATTTCGGATTTTTTTTAATAAAGCTTTTCTAAATTGGGTTGGAACCCACAATTTTCTCCTTTTTAACTATTTTTTCAAAATCTTTTCTTGATAATTTTCTTTGTCAAAATTCCAACACTTCTTACATTTACATAAAACAGAATTTTTTTTACTTAAAACTAATGAAAATGATTGTTATTTTACACAACATATTTATTTATTTTATGTATGATACATAAATGTATATAAGCGGTTAAGCCTAAGCCTGTTATAAAAATATTATTGTTTTCTAAGTATATATATTTTATCTTAGACGCTTTAAGTTAAAAAAATATATTAACGTCGATACTATTTATTTTGAAGTGTGCGATATTTAATGGTTAAACGTAATAAAATTGTAGAAACCATTAATTTCAAATTGCATGTGATTATAGATAGAAATAGTTAATTTATAGCGTAAACTATTAATTTTAATATTGTAATAAGTTGTAGTACGTATTACTAGTATGTACCTACTGTTGCTCATATATATTTCTCCGTAATAATTTGAAATTACTGACGCTTCTAGTAACAAAAAAAATTTAGGAAATAAAATGGAACCGCCTGCAAAAAAAACACGCCGTTTACAGCGTATTCTTTACGAAATAATAACTATCCTTTACTAATCAAAACTGAAGTACACTTTAAAAGTTAATTTTTTAAAACGGTACACAAATTAAATTTGTCGGCTACTGAAGTCAGTGCCAAGCCTAACTAATAAACTTTCTGTTGTTGCACATTGATTTGACACCGACTTCAATAACTGTCAAATTTAATTTTATAGGTATGTGTATCGTATTTACAAATTTATTTTTATAGTACTTGAGTTTTGATTAGAAAAGGATATTATTTTGTACTTTTCAGTGTTTTATTTTGAAGGCGGTTTAATTTTTTTTTTTACTTTTTTTTATGTGTCCCTTTTGAGTGCCCTTGGCCTAAATAAATACCTAGGGTAAGTCTATAATCAACTTCTTTCTAATTCTGGACGGCAACGATATACAAGAGAATCATCAATATAAATAAAGGTTATACACAGGTCCGTGTTATTTCATGTTATTTGGTGTATCTTCGAAGTTCAAGCTCCGTTAATACCGTTAATAATAAATACCGTTGAAATTGAAATGGGACCACCTCGAAAGTATACCCTTTCAAACAAACAAACAAAAAATTCGGAATCGGTCCACAATTGACAAATTTATCAGTGAACATACATAAAAAAAACATATATACAGACGAACATAGAACCTCCTCCTTTTTTTGAGTCGGTTAACAAGATAAGGTCGTGTCGTGCATGATAGTGAAACAATCCGTTTCTATACGTTAGTAGTTAAAGGTTTATTTAACTCGATGTGAGAGTCCGAGGACTCACTCAAGAATACCTACAATTTTATTGATATCATGCTCTTGACTTCTGGCCAAAGATATTTCATTTTTTATTTATTTTTACAATAGCAAATGAATTATCAACCTACTTGCAATCAAACCGAAAGATGTAAGTTTTGAAAAAAATAAGGTTTTAGGACGTAGCACAGTGAATTAAAAAAAAATTTTTTATATTCTGTGTTACGAAATTGACTTGTAGATCCCTACTTCTTTAAAAAAATTACAAATATTTCGCCAATTTTTAAAAGTCTTTGGAAAGAAGGAAAACCCAAGGTTGTTCCTAAAATTATTACAGGTGAGGTAAGTAGACAACACAGAACTGTATAATAGTTTATAAGTAACTGAGATTTGAGGAAGCGAAAGATATATACCGCGACGCTTGGTGCACTATCCTCTCTGACTACCCCATTACGGATACAGCGTGAAGATGGTATGTTTTTACGTACGTAAGTACATAACGTATAGCAGGTTACGTCATGAATCCGTGCCCATAGAGCGTCTTTATCCAAGTACTTACTTATTGTAAATGGTATTAAAAACTACAATTGTTATAAGAAATATTTTACACGTTCATTTAAAATTAACAATAGAATAGCAGTAAAAATGATTTAACTATTTAATAACGACAAATAGTTCTTGCTAATGGAGCACAGATAATATTCTACAATTACAAAAACAAAGTTTATCAAAGATTTTTATCTGCGAGTTGTTTTTGTCTATGGACCTGACCTTTTCTTTCGCAAGGTTGTGGAAGGTCGGATCCCTCGACAAAGGGCGTCCTTGCTACATACTTCGGACCAAGGGTGACGACTTAGGGGATTTTATTATTATTTCTCCAACCTCGAAACGCCCTCATACGAATTCTGAATCAGCAGCATAGCGATACTTGAAAGCCGCCATTTTGATTCAATCTTTGTGGCACATAGTTTTAACAAGCTGTTAATTTAAAACTTATTTTAATTTTATTTTAGTTAATATCATCTCACAAGTAAATATAATTATTTTTTCATATGACCAAGAAATTTTGAGAAACAAAGAGCCAATATAACTAAAAAAGTATAAGAATCTGGCTGTGCACAAGGCATTCCGATGCCGTTAAATTTTAATTAGAAAAAAAATGGAGTAGTGAACAGAATTTTAATGAAGATTGGTCGCATGCATGTTGTGGAATTCTTGATTAATTCTCGCAAAATGAGTTGATGTGGTGAATAGTTTTTCTTACATCTGCTTTCTAACATTCCAAAACGATGGATACTATTAAGGCGATGTATTGGAAATTTCGACTGCGGGAATCTAAATCTTTCTAAGTGACTACAAAACGTATGAAAATGATATTTGGTAACCTGATTCTTCATTTCATTGACTTTATTTTGCCAGTTGCGATACACGATTGGTTAACTTTTGTAGCACAAAAAAAAAACCAACGAAACCTTTTTTTAGACTTACATTTTTCACAGTAACGTGACCGATTTATGTTTTAAAATTTTCTGTAGAGTTTAATCTAAACATATTCTCCAAAATGACAGTTAGATTTTTATAAATTAATTATAGTTTTTAAAATAAATGAAAATAACTGCTTTTTCGTATTTTTCGTAAGCTAGCGAGCGCACGTTTGCATACAGCAGATCTATTTTAAATTAAATTATTGTTTATCAATGTGTCGCCTTAACCAATATTATCTGATCTTCATTAGATATGTTTTTCTAATATTCGTCCTAATGCGAATAACTAACTCGACTTTAAATGTGTAAATTACGACTGTGTAAATTAATTTTTTAATCGAAAAGGGACGTTATCGATAATAATTCTTGATTGACCTTAAGTGTCCGGAAGCGGTCACAACTACATAATTGGGAAACATGTTTGTGTATAACTAACCATTGTGTAAAGAAATGAATTTGACCAGCTATGTACTTTCATATTTCAACCTGTTGGATTCGCACATGTAGTATTACGCCGCGCTCACATTGGAATGAATTTGTATCGTAGGGGAGACCGGGTATGGATGTCTCACGGGTAGGTTGTCACAGCAGCTATAACAGAAGACTAAAAGAACAATTAAATTCATTATAGAGCGTTGAAGGAGCGCGAGAGCAACATCTCTCTCTTTACTTCACTTCAGTCCGCTCTGAAATACCGTGACGTTGATATGTACGTTCAATTTTTCGCACGGAAAAAGTAATTTTTTGTGCATCTTTGTCGAGTTTCGGAAGTATACTTGAATTTTGCGCAGTAATATATCTTTTCACTAATTTATAATGTTAAATATATGAGTCATATAGAAGCAAAATCAGCAACATCCAGTTCAACTGAAAAGCGTGAAAAAGATATTTTTTATTTACGTCTTATGGAGCAGTTTCTAATTATTATTAGTGACATCTAATGTTGAATAAAAACTTTATAAACCAACATTATACCAAAAAAATCCTGAGTAAACTTCAATTTTCCATAAAATAGTACATTAATTTCGGATGTTGCTGTTTCTGCATCCAAAATGTGGATGTTGCTGCTTTTGCATCAATTCTAATTGGATATTGCTGCATTTGTAATGGTGGGTTTTGGAGTTTACGTAGTCTAATATTCTTGATACTTAATTTATATTAAAACCAGTACATCAATTAATGTTCATTACTCAGAATATGTGTGGTTTATGAACATGTATGTAAAATGAAAATGACAATACCTAATCTGAAAAACTTCTATACACCGAATTAAATGAATTTTTGTGCGTATGATATAAATTACACTTCATATTGATTACTTATTACTATATTATTGTATTTTCGAAGCTAATGTGTTACTTTTTATTCGGATAAGGTTTAGATCAACTACGGTATACGTGTTTGACTCTTGATCATTGATATTTTTTTAAACTAATTCTTGGGAGGCATATAGTTTTCGATATTATTCATATTTCACGAAATCATTTCTACACAAATACAACTACAGTGCTAGATTTTCTTAAACTAATCGAAAGTCTTTTATAGACTATAGATAAATATTGTACATGAAAAATATCATGAACATCAAGAATAAGGTGTAGATTGACGAGAAAGAAGATTGGCAGAAACCCATGCAGTTTCAGTGTCGCATATAGAGTGCGTTGGTTAATAAAAATATCTAAAATATACACATCTATATAATTGCAAAATTAAATGTAATTACAACATATTTTTCCGAATTGGGGTTTTATATATAAAGTACTAAAATGATAATATTGAAAAATAATACAAAATCGAATAACAAAATGGTTTAATATTGTCATTAATATCTCAACAAGGCAAATCAATAAGAGTCAATAACATCTAAACATCAGTTGATCTGAACCATTTCCCATTATTTTGTTTGCATTCACAATACAATTGTCAAGCACATTTACAATACAAGTATCAATCACACATGCATATCATCTACTTCTTCTTGCGGGTCACAAAATTCTTCATTACTCTGAATATTTTTTCGCAGTAGAACGCCAATGCATTACTTTCTTAGGTTTGCAGTGTTTTAATATGCAACCATCCTGTATCGATTATGCGGGTTTTGCATAAAAATTATCAAAAAACTGTGTAACACACACGGTCACACATTCTCAGAAACAGATATTTAAATATTTTTTTATGGTGACAGCAACCTATTCAGAAGATTTTTAGCAGAATACCTAGAACAAAATATTAAATATCTGTAAAAATTTAAAAATCCCCCAACACAAAAAAAAATTAAAAAAATATTTTCTTTTTTTTTACTGAAAGGCGTAGGGGCCCACTAAGTAAATAACTCAACATAAAATAGCCACGATACCAACTACCACACCACCAATATTACTGTTGTTTACTTTTAGATACTCATTTTACTTAAAAATAAATCAAATATATTGTATTTCTATTGTATATAATGCAAGTATTATTTGATTTTCATAGAAAACAATTAAAAAGAGTATAGATAGAACATCAATGATCAAATTAATTCAACTGTACTATAATTTACCGTTCTTTCTCATCGAGGTTTCTCTTCCATTTTTCGGGTTTTGCTCTTCTCTTTCGACTGTTTTTATTATCACAGGGTTTAGGAAAACATTTCATCTTTAATTTTTTTTATGGTTTTATGCAGATAATCGCTATTTTCCTGTTAAATTCACTAATTAAATGAACACAAACTTAAACAAAACTAACAAAGTCGCCATAGTAACGGTGTCCGAACGGCGTTAGCTGATTGGTTGAAAGGGATGATGCTGTCTTTGTTACAATCATTTGGGATAATGCTGTTTTTGCCACTAACCTAAGTTTAAAATGTCTGTTTTGTATAAGATATTGCTGGTTTAGCTACGATTTTAATATTCCATCAAATAAAATTGACGTAACACTACTTGACTGCATTAAAAGTTACTACAGTGAAAAAAGTGGATGTTGCTGTCTTTGCTTCTATATGACTCATATGTTTCATGATATTGTTATACGATTTTTTAATTAATAATTTATTTAAATTTAATTTAGGAGATTACATTTTAAAATGTGTTTTGGGGCAGGTTATATCAACTTGACGGGGGCTGGTTGTCACACATGACAAGCATCCCCATGCATGTGTGCTGCCTTTTTTGTTGGGTTTTTGGGGTTTCACTACTTAAGCGTATGTTCGTTTTAAAACTAGTCATGAGAATGCCCCGGCATCACAGAAAAAAGTCTGTTTGAAGCAGACGAAACACAAGCGAAAAACACACAGAGGAAAGTTAGACGAAAGTCTGTTCGAAGGCTTGTTTCACGAGTATTGATGATGCGTGCTGCAAGAAAAGTGAAAAAATGCGACATATCTGTAAGGGCTGTCGCGAAGGATTTTGAAATTAAATATCGCACTTTCATAAAGCGAATTTCAGTTTTTTTTTAATATGATTAAGATGTTTTTTGCTCATTTCCCGGGTATAATTAGTTACATAACTTCGATAAAAGTACTCATTTGGTTTAAATAAGAGTTTATTTTTATATTTCCCTCTTAATTACTATGTGACTACCTATCCCAGACACTGTGACAACCATCCCCGACACGGAGTTAAAAGCCACACTTCCCTTTTCACGGAAGTTATACAATTTCACCAAAGTTATAATATTTCCTCAGTAGATTATGTTAGAGAAACTCTTTATTACTTTCTGAGCTACAATAAATACACCATCTATTGATATATAAATGTCATAGTCAAACTGAAAACTGACAAGAGAAAAAAAATGTGACCCAACTCCGGTCTCCCCTACGTTAATGATACAGTATCTGCTCACGCGACACGGGTCTTACGAATTGAGTGTGCACACTGGTTATGATTATCTCCGTCAGAAAGGTAGTCTTGTACCGGTGCCACTATGCTGTCGTATTCGCGATTTTTCGTTGTCGCATTAGGAATAATCTCTATCTTCTAGATAATTCTCTTCTAATTCAGAGACTGTAGAACCATGAGTGCGTGAAATGTATTTGAAAAGAGATGTTTGGTGAATTTCATCATATCATGAGAGGCATATATAATGACCATGACATGTTTTACGGTTATCTTTATCATGTTATATGAAGAAAGAAACCTTCGAATAGATACTTAAAAACCAAATTAATAAATTTTTTGACGTACATTTCATTTTAAAAACATACTAACTCGAGTCCAGTGTGAGCACTCTCATAGTACTCGAAGGAACGGAAACGTTCGTGCGTATTCGTACTGGTTAATGGTTAAAATTTACGTCATGTAAAATGTAAGAGGTGGTAAGACCATCGTTAAAACGCCTTGTTGTCGAAAATAAAAAATATCACATAAGTCTAATTGATTATTATTATTACCTTCTTGTTACTTCCATACAAATTAACGTATATTAATATTATATTATTCCTGTTTGTTGATTATTAGAAAAAAATATTTCACATTGAAATAAATATTACTCGTGTATGTTAAAATTAGTTTGATTAAAATAGACGTTTTAATTATAGTCAGTTTTTATTATGTTAGTTCAGCCAAAGATATTTGTAGTTGAATCATAAATAAAAGTATTTAAAGATAGATAAATCCGGTATTGCTCCAGTTTTGGAATACTGGCACATTATAAGGCGCGGTCAGAGAGACCGCGCCCGGTTAGTTCTTTTTCAAAAACCCACCCGAGTACTTAAGGGAGGCTTGCACCAACTATTTGAACTCGATTTAAGGATTTCACATCTCTATTGCACCAACGATTTAATAGTTGGTGCAAGCGAGATGTCAAATCCTTAAATCGAGTTTGAATAGTTGGTGCAAGCCATCCTAAGAGTACGTAACGGCGTACTTAAGGATACTTAAGAGTAAACGTATTTAAGAACACGTATCGGCATGTTGTCGTACATGATTACCATAAAATTTCTATGTACAAACATTAGTCTGTGATCGGTCTAAAATAAAGGTACATTCACACACTAACATTTATTTTTTTGGTTTCTTTCGGAGTTTGAGTATCTACCTATATTTTTAAGTTCTGTACATACCTGCAAGATTGCTGATTATAAATAGGTTGACTAGATGATCATTTTGCTTGGATTAGATAGAATTTTATCTTACACTTTTTACTATTTAAGTCATTAAGAAAAAGTATAATGATGTCTTGTCCAGACTAGTGACGTCGATTCTAGGCGTCGATCCGATACAACACATATCATGTGCGTAGTGTTTACGATAATATTGAATTTTATATACGGGTAGTGTTCCATTAAATTTTGTCATAAGACAAGAGACAATGTTTTTAAGTGTAGGCGCTCTTAAAGCTCTGTTCTTTTTCCTACTTTTTTTTTGGAAATTTTTTTAGGGAAAACTGGCTAGGTTGTCATTACAAAAAAAATTATACATTTTTTTTATTTTATGGTACATGTATTTTATTTTTATAATAGTAATACTTCAGACAATTACACAAATTGTTTATTGTAGGTTAGAATCTATCGAGCCAATTTTTAACAGTTTTAACAGATTAAAGTACGTTTTCGTCTTTAATGCTGTAGGCATATACAAGATCCGTAGACGCGCGGGGCCCGAGAATAAGCCTGTAGTTACAGTATAAACATAACAGTAGGATGCCTTCATAGAAAGCCAGTGTACGCGGTTTGTACGTGTGCGCGCTTATAGGCACGCGTCGGCGTGCCACGCACACGACAGCAATATTTTGGGTGAATATGGGTAATGATTATAGCGCCGGTCGGGGTTGCATTTGACACTTACATATGACCAAAGCGGTCGCATGTAAGTGCCGCGTGCATTAAATTGGTCGTCCACATCGCAAATGCAAAAATGTCTAAATTGCTTAAACGAACTTAATTATATAATGTCTTAAGATGCCTAAATTATTTCAGTTATTCGAGTCCAGAGTTATCATTCTTCAACATAACTTAACTACTAGAAATTAAATTTAAAAAAAAATTAAAAACTTATCCGTATGCTTCATTCTTTATTGTTACATTTAGTGTATAACTAAACGAGATGTTCTCCGCATCTCACTCCAAGAGTAAGCAAAAGGAGTCGGCCTTCTTTTTTATATATTCTCTGCTATAGTGTTCCCCGCCTGGCGTAAGAGGCAACTATAGGGGCCTTCGGGTCGTGCCCGAACGGAGTGAAAGCTCGGCGGGGTTACTACCTAAACATTTGCAGACAGCGACATTCACGCTATCACTGCGCGACCGGCGATTAATTGTAATAAAAAATTGGTATCATGTATGACGATTACGTATCTTTTATTCTATGACCGTACAATGCACTTTGCGCGGTAGATTTAGAGCCACTATACAAATTACATTACACAAACTCTCGTTTTGACAGCAGATATCGCGCGATATTGGCTGTTGTATGCTGACTGCAAATTACATAATAAATGTGCAGATCATCCTTTCACGCGACCTCGAGGAGGATAACAGTGAGTGTGGTCCGGGCTGACGTACCAATTCGAGGATGCCGGGAGGCTCTGTAACAGCCCCTTCAAAAAGCGCTTTGGCACAGTGTAAGAGGGTTTTGGTGCGTTCTATATGAGATCAGGTGTGTAAAAACCCCACATAACCCAATCTGTGCCCCAGCTGGGTATTTGTGTACAGATTTCTCCTGAGTAACCAAAAAAAGGTCTGTAGACGCAAATTGCAAAACACAATGTAATAAATAAGTCATATCGCTTGCTTGTATGAACAGGGTATTAACTCAAAAAAGTCAATTTTCCAGGAGAGCAATTTTAAGTTTTTATTGTGATATACCAGCTTTTCTGTATTAGATCGGTTAACCATACCCATTTTTTTATGAAAGTTACTCCTTTGTTAAGGTTCCAGCCTATTTAATTTTTGGAGAAGTTCGTAATACACGAAATAATAAGATATTACTGAAGAGAGGTACATAATACTCACTTTTTCTGTATAAAATGATCAACAAACGAGGTATTATTTTAAGATACTGCCGAATTTCACAAATATGTGATATTCAAATGTAACTTACCTTTTGATGAATACAGCATTATTTCAGTTTAATACTTTGTTCAACAAAAACTAACGTTCTGTCGCTACCTACCAATTGACGAGAAAAAGGAGGCAAAACTAAATACGACTATATACATCCAATGGGGCGGCGAAAAAGTGCAAAAAGGACGGAGATACTACCCTGCTCGTAGACCCCCCTCGCGTCGGATAAATTATGCGACCAAATTCATTCGAAAGATCTTAAATTTTTAAGTAAAAGTGTAGTAGTATCTCAAAATCACATTTTTTTTAGTTACTACCCTGTTCATCCAAGCAAGCGATATGATATAACTATTATATAAAACATTTCGTCTTATCGGTATCTGTTTATCATCCGATTAGTTAATATGGCGTTTCAGATTAGTAAATTTCGCGTTGCTATAAAAACTGATATCTACTTACACCACGCCCCTCTACAAACAAAACAATTCAATATTCCATCTAGCTTCTATAGACACCAGATACCTAGGTAGTTATAACAATATACCTAATTGTTCCTTCGTGGTTTTAAACTGGGATGCATTTAATGGCACTTTTGAAATTGGTGAAAATATAGACAAAATTGCTATATTAGCTTAAAAAACATTTAAAATGCTATAAAATAATTCTTGCCAATAAAAAAAAATAAGCAATCATTTAAAATAACAGATTGTGCTATGAAAAATAACATTTTCTATAAACCTTGGCTATAAACTAAATAAATAAACTTGACAAGCTGTCATCCTGACAATGCCGACAATTCCTTACTCCTGGAAATAACTCGGAAATACTAGTATATACAAGATTGTTATATATACATATACCAACAACAATAGATGGAAAGAGATGGAAGGATATAAAGATGTTTCAGATTAAATTTCTCGACTTCAACTATCTCTTTAGAGTGGACTCCTGTTTTAATACTGCCCTTGGAAATAACTTAGAAATACAGTTTTTCACGTAACGGAAATTTTTCCGCTCTTCCGAAATTCAATGTGTTAAATCATAGTCGACTTACTCTGGAACAAATCATCAAAGTGTTCCATAACTGAATTTTGTGTCGATACGTCTTACACGAAATTCAAATTTAGCTCTTTTTTGCACACTAAAATTTTTGTCAGTTTGTGTGAATGGTTTTCGAGTAAATCGACTGTACTTTAGTACATTGAATATTATTCTATTGCAAGAAAAATGTTTCATTAAATTTGGCTAGCTTATGCTGTCCGGATTTTTTTCGTCCGATACAATGAAATGACGCTTACGTGATAGTGAGTTGATCTGCATTAAAAAAAAGAAATAATCAATTTTACTCATTTCTATGGACTACTCACGCTTGGTCAAAAAATTGATAATGACAAAATTATTTTCACAAAAGAGATCGAATGGCACCTCAGAAGGTTCCTTTGTTTATCCTATAGATTCAAATGCCTCATACTGTATTTTATTAAAATTGACCAAATTTTACTGTTCAGATTTTATTCCATTCGCATAATGAAATAATGCTTACATAAAACTGAGTCGATTCGCATTAAAAAATTTTTTTGCCAATTTTACGTAAAAATAGATTATGCTAAAATTGTTGTCACAAAAAAGACCAAATGGTTCCTGAGACAGTTTCCCTGTATCTCTTATGGATTCGGATTTCTCAACATCCCAGTTAAAAAAAACTAAATATTTCCCTTTTAAATTCTATTGAACACTAGCGAACCCAACAGACACTGTCCTAGACGCTAAAAAAATCCTAAAATTCGATTGCAGCGCTACCTAACGGGTCCAATTGTGAATCTAAACCATCCAGGAACCCATTTAACCCAACAGATGTTCTACTGCCCAAAATAAAGATTAGGATTTTCCCATACTGTCCCAGTAAAAAAAACAATATATTTCCCTTTTAAATTCTATTGAACACTAGCGAACCCAATAGACGCTGTCCTAGACGCAAAAAAATCCTAAATTCGATTGCAGCGCTACCTATCGGGTCCAATTGTGAATCTAAACCATCCAGAGACCCATTTAACCCGACAGACGTTCTTCTGCCCGAAATTTAAAAAAATTCTAGGACCTGACTACGCCACCTACCGAGTTCAATTGTGAATCTAAACCATCCAGGGACCCACTAAAACATGCACATAAATTTTTATCAAAATTGGGCGAGTCGTTTTAGAGTTTTTGCCAGACTAACGCACGCCAATTGATTTTTATATACATAGATTGGTATAAACATGGGCGTAATCAGTCTTTTTGATAAAGGGGGGAGGGGGGGGGGGGGGGGGGGGGGATGAGCGTGATATTAGTCCAGCGTGTTAACCATTTAATAAAATTGCAGGTTGTTCCCATATCCCTATGTAAACTGACAACCTATGATAGTTCTTTTGTGCCGAATTCTGTTCTAATTCTATAATATTGTGCCTTTTCTAACATTAGTGTCGCAAAGTAAGATAGAAAGATGGATTTCAGAAGAATATAGGCAAGAAAGGAAGATGGAAATAAGAGCAATTAAGAGCAATGGAATTTAAGAAAGAGAGTAAGAAAGAATAATTAAGTAAACAAGGACTCTGAAATAGCATAAGTCAGGGGAAGCAGTAACATAAAAAAATATTAGTCACAGATTTTCATTGCTATTACTATTATCCGCAGCAAATTGTCAAGAAATAAGTTGCCTCATTTCGACATAGTCTAAATCCTGTCCAGCTTAAATATATTAATAATGCTCAGTGGTCCAGCAGCGCATTTATAATTTTCAGAATAAATTATAAAAGATAAACTCCAGTATTTTGGAACCATATTGGCTGTAGCAGCGCTAATACTTTTTTTAATAAATGACTTCGCCTAAATAACGTAACGCAAATCATTTGTTTGAATTGAATTGATGTTGAATTTAAAAAATTAGAAATTAGCAATTTAAAAAGTAGTGACCTATTAGACTTTTAGATTACAATTTTACTATTGATTTAAGTATTTTTAAATCTGACAATATTAATTAGAATGACGGTAGTTTGTACAATCAAATTGGTAAGTCCATAAGGTACTTTGGTTCTTGCCTATGGTGACTGAATGCACTAGGTGCTGGATAACCGTTGGATAACTGTCCAAGTCTGAGCTTTGGAAAGTCTGAATCTGAAGATGCTTCATTGAGAAGCTAAGCACTTTATCAATCAATAGACTTCAGACTTTGGAATAACTAAAAAATATGTAAATAAATAATTACTTACTGTCTTTATCGCACTGTAGATTACAGAGGCAGATATAATTTATTGTTATTATGACCTTTATGTCACAGAAAAGCACGCTACTTTTGGGTCCGCATTATATATGTAAAAGTGCTAATAAGGCTAAATAATCAAAGTCGTAAGGCTTTTAAGGCTGTCTGCTGCAGTGAATACGTTATTTTCTAACATACTTGTTAAAAAGTTCTTAATGTTCTTTGTTTAGTATAAGCATATATTTTTAAAACTTTCACTTAATTTTATTGTTCAAATACGCATGCGCTTGTATTTGAAGAAATTCAGGACAATAGGATAGACTCAAGTAACTGATATGAGATACAAAACACTGAATATCGTCTCAAATTAAAATTTACAATTAAAATGCAGATCTTTTGTTAATGTAATAATGATAAATTTATAATGAAACTAGATGCATAATCATCTGTAAAATCTAAACAAATTATTGTCCGAATTGACATATTATACATTTCTAATATCGAATAGTATAATAATCTGTAATATTGTGCTAATTTAAAGTAGACCTTACTGTCAAAGCATAAGGTTGTAAAAGCTGCTAGATCCTTGCATGATATTGAAACAAAGTTTGTCAAAAAAAATTAAAATGCAATCTTACGTTTCGTGCTTAAAGTGTAATTCATCTAATTTTAATCGCTTTTTACGTCATTTTGATTTGTTACGTGAAGGTGAAAGAATGAGACATATATTGTCAGGCCATTTTTGAAAAATATGATTACGAATTTAATAAAAAAGAGCTATGTAACAACATTTTCATAACGAAATAATGAAAATGAGATGAAAATAAGAATCCCCTTCCATTTTAGCGTTCTAGGCGTGTCGTTTTTACAATTTTTACAGGAGCACTTTGTCATGTTTGCTGTTAGCGGTTTCGAATACTACTAAAACAAACGTGCACTCAAATACTCGTTTGAGTGCACATTTGGTTCGGACATTTTTGGAGCGTTGATTGTGTATCTTGTTTTTATATGTGATCGAAGAATGTTTAACCTTATTTTTTTAATTAATAATCACATGCGAACCTATGTACCTACATATATCTGATTTATTAGTATAGGTATATAAGAATTCTCTTTCTTTTTCATTTAAACTTTATTGCACAAAAAAATAATGTACAAATGACGGATATAATATCAACTACTAGCCAACCGCTGGGCTAAACAGAGAAAATACAGGCAGTACATTTAAAAACATATGAGAACGCTAATATCAGATTAAACATCATACTACTTTTTTGGCGGGAACGGGAGGAGTGAGGTTGTCATTTTATTTAGATTTTCTGTTTTGTTACATTTTTGGGAGTTTTAAAGTACAAAAGTGATAGTATATGGTGTTTTAAAGTTCTGTGTAAGTGAAAAGAATGGAGTAGGTCTAAATAAACATGTGTAGCTGAAGTTCTCGCGCTCTTCCTAGAAGTCCTATAAAACTTCAGTCTACTATCACTTTACTGGAGGAGTTATACGATAACAATTCTACTTATCAATACAATACGTGACATTGGCAAATGCGCTAATCTGTGCGCCGTGCCATGAAGAGAAAAAAAGACATCAAACAAAACTACATTATTCCCATAAATAGTGAAAGAGAAATACAATACACATATAATAATTATTTCATAACACAGTACATTTCAATAAATGTGTGATTAGTACGTAGGTAGCATTAAAGGCATTATTGTTTGAACAAAAAAAGCATCATAATTTTTTAAGCCTGTAGATAACGATATATTATATCTGTGTAGGTAAGTTATAGGCTTACAGGTACGTTTATGCAACGTTTATCCCTGTATGCGGCAATTGGTAACCTTATTATCTCAGCGTTAAAGCGTTAAGCGTTAAAATATATAAATATTTTTAATTAAGACCATTAAGACCTAAAAACTAATTCGTATTTAAATGATTTGTCACATTTAATGTGTATCTAAATTACCAGGGTTTTGGCTTATTATTATCAAGTAAGTCAATAACTTTATATTTTGTTACTAAAAATAAAAATAAAATAAAAATTCGCTGAGAGCAACACAAGCATAAAAAATAAAGAAACAAAAATGCGAGTTGGACTCGCGCAGTTTAGGTTCTGTTTATCAAAGAAATATAGAGGTAAATCGAATGCAACAACAAACTTAAATTTGCTATTGAAGAACACGTTTTCTTATACTCTCCAACTGCAAATGTAAGTTTGTAACAGCGACAAAGTGTGATACAAATAATTCGCAATTTTTGGGCTTTTCTCTTTTTTATTGCGCTGTGACTCCTTCTCGTCAAATTTCGTGCTTTTTTTGATTGATTGCTTAGATGTTTGAACTTTTTACACCTCCAAGAGACCATATACTTAATTGTTTGATATTTTCAACTTGATGCATTTACCCTTTCTTGAGATAAAGGGTCTTGAATGGACTATTAGATGGATACACGGATAACGAAGTGATCCTATGAGGGTTCCGCTTTTTCCTTTTGAGTTACTAATATATACTTCCTCAAAGTCGCTGTTTAAAAAGGTGACATTGGCTAGAGTGCCTGGCAGACGCGCAGCATTACTTCTTTGAAAAGCCAAACTAATTCGTCGATGGAAGAAGCTGTCAGCCCGACAGCCTCCCGAATTCTGAGCAGTCGTAAACTAATTTCAGAAACCATCAGCTTCGGGATTTTAAAGTTCTAAAGTTTCATCTGCAAAGGACGTAAATATGAAACTCTCGGAGAGTCGCATACTTATCTTACGCTGCTTCAAGCTCTCGGAAGTGCTGACCGCAGCACCCGCAGACTTGAAGGTCGCCAGAAAGGTATTCAGCTCCAAATATGATTTGGAGCTGAATACCCTTGGCTGATTTTCGTAAAAATTGCTAAGAACAGTTAAATTTACTAAATCAGTTGAATTCCATACAAGACCTACCATACCACAAACAAACATACAGATAAACAAATATTGAGACTTGTAATGAATCGTTCAAAACCTCTAAATTGTTAATAGATACGTGGTTCGCCTCTCAATGAAGCATCCTGATGAAATTCTAGAGATCAGACCAGATCAGCTCATTGATTGGGTGCTGTCAGCTGTTTTGGGCGGATGATAGGAATTCATTGCATGAAATGGACCTTCAGAAAGTAACACCTTCAGCAGTCTATCTTATATTATAATATGAGCGATATTTGTATATTTGTAATCGCGTTCTCGAAAACGACTCTAACGATTTCGATGAAATTTACAATATAGGGATTTACGGGGCCGATAAATCGATCTAACTAGGCCTCGATTCTGGGAAAGTTCATTTACTCTATGTTGTCGCACACTTACAATGATTGGTAAGGTCGCAATAGTGTTTACCTTCAGTGGCTAGAGCCACACTATAAACAGTAAGATGTTTTCATAGAAAGCTAGCGTACGCAGTTTGTATGTGTGCGCGCTAAAACGCACGCGCCGTTGCACACACCCAACGGCAATATTTTGAGTGAATATGGGCAATTATTTTAGCGTTAGTCAGGGTCGCACGCGACGCGAACATGCGACCGCTTCAGTTTCTCATTAATTCGTTCTTCACATCGTCGCAAACACGAAGATGTTTGCGACGATGAAGATGAAGAATCGCATATGCGAACGTATATCCTTAGATGCCTAAATAATTTTAGTCATTCGAATGCAGAGTTATCATTCTTCAACATAACTATAAGACATTAAATTTAACAAACACGAAACACTTATTTGAGTGCACTGTTTTTTATTGTTATGTACTAAATGTATAACTAAACGAGATGCCGCATCTTACACCCGACACAGCAACCCTAGCAATTCTATTACGCACGGAGTAGGCCTTCTTTTCTACTTTCTACATATTCTTTGCTAGAGCGTAGATCTACCACGCTCCAGTGTGCGGATTCGAATCCTACAATGTGGTCAAATTTTATTGTTTTTTTTTAATATACAATCACACCTACAGGACACCGAGCACAGCTCGGTCGCTCAGGTGGTACTATAATAAAAAATAAGTAATGAAACAGATAGATAAATGGACAGACAGACAAACAACGTCGTCGTCGACAATAATTTATAACGCTCCTCTATTCTATGGCGCTTTAATACTTACATCAAATATTCAAAGACACCTCGGTATTATTTTAATTGCAATAATTAGGTACCACCCCGTTACGGAATACTGTATATACCTCCAGAAGTTTCCACGGTCAATTTACTTACCAATTATGTATAATTATGTACTATTGATTTTTTAATCACTTGCTTTATAACTGACTGACAGTTTTGTTGTACTTAGCTGTGATAGTTTTCCTTTTAATTTCTCTATATGTACAACTTTTGTGTACTTTTCACATATTCAAAAACGACGGATTAACTGGTAAGGGTGACACACACGTGACTCCAACAACAATAACTAATTTAAACCTTAAAAGACGAAAGACCTATCCAATGACACCTCAATCAATAAAATAGACGAGTTAATTCATACCCGCTTCATGTGTAAGAGGCAACAAAAAAATTTTTTTTTCAACATTTTATTTCATAGCTTTGTAGCCGTGATTGATACGTATAACCATATCTAATTACAGCTTCTAATACAGATAGTGTCTGAGTTACAGCGCGGATAAACTACCGGATGGACAGACATATGAACGGAGGGACTCGGTGAAACTGTAAGGGTTCATTGCTTTGCTTTAAACCCTAAAAATGAAATAGTGGATATTTTGGATCCAATATTTCTTTAAATATTATTTTCTACTTTGTGAAAAAGTGCTTTGAAGCTAATGCGTGTGCGCCACGCTCTTGGCCGGTTTCTCTACTAAAATAATGCGAAACCTTCAGAACTAAACTGTACAGATCAATTTAATTCAAAATAAACGTGCAAAGAATTACTACTGATAAAAATCTATGTCTCTCCGTGAATTCTTGTAATTGTAGCTTAAGACCCGGCTGCCAAAATTTTGAGCGTTTTTAAATAAGTTTAAGGCAGACGTTTAATGAATATGAAATTCAAATATATATTTCTTTATACACCTATTTATCGACTGCCTAAAACCATAACGCAATTTATGTATTTTTGTTCGTTACTTTTTTTTTGCAATGTAAGGCCTTTTTGGGAGATTTTTAAATATTTCTCCGAAATTACTTGAGTAAGTAACATAAAATTGCGGCTAACAGGAAGACAATACAGTTTACTAAATACTGACTAAAGGATATTTTATTATATGAATTAATATTCCAGTTATAATAATATATGTCTCTTTCGGGTGGCTGAGTGTGAGGGCGGAGCCTACGCTAGAAACTGTTTTTGGGAGCTTGCTCTTGAATAACTTCGACAATATGACAATTCACAACTCAAATACCCGAAATTGAGAATTAGACCAGTTACATACACATACATAAATATCTTCACGCTGTATCCCTAACGGGGTAGTCAGAGAGGACGGAGCGCCAAGTGTCGCGATCATTACATACTTCTTTCGCTTCCTCAAATCTCATTATTCTCCTCATTAATTTTCGCTTAGGTATGCGAGTGGTTTTGACATTTTCGTTTGCTAACACTCTGGCTATTTGATCTTCATAAGTCAGCCTTGTTCTTCCTTGGCTTCTTTTACTTCTCACTTTCGCACATATTTCTGAGAGATCGCATTTCGCATTTGATGACCCCATTAGACCAGTTATATTTTTTTATCCGAGTGCCCCAAAAGAAAGCTTGACGGCTTGAAAATAATGAGATATCGCTAGATTTGTCTTAATCATGAGTTCATGAGAGTGCTATAGGCATCCATGAGAGCTCATGCATAATTTCTTTTGACTGTCCCAAGAGACTAAAGTTAGGAAAATAATTTTATTAAGCCGTGATTCTAAAATAACGCTTAGTTATTAATGCTCGAAGCAGTTGTATAGTTTGTTCCACGTGACTATACGAGACCTACTAAGTGCAAATATAAGTTTTGCAATTAATGTTGCCATACCATCAGTTGTTACCAGCTGCAAAACAATGTCTGTCGTAGAACTTTCTCTTTATTTATTAAACCAAATTCGAAATAAGAACATGGAAAACTACAAAATTATCCTTTCCTAATCAAAACTTACTTATAAAAATAACTTCATAAATACTTCAACTACCTATTTATTATACTTATATTTAATTTTGAAAGTTACTGAAGTCGGTGCCAAATCAATAAACAATAACAGCAAATTTACTAGTTTGGTAGGTTTGGCACCGCCTTCAATAACTGTCAAATTTAATTGTACATGTATTTGTATTGTATTTGTGAAGTTATTTTTATACATAATATCTAAGTTTTGATTATAGTAGGCAAAGGTTGATAACTATTTTATACATTTCAGTACTTATTTCGAATTTGGTTAATTTTTCTTTTTAATGTTAAAAAAATTTAATTTTGAACGTCCTTGTCTTAAATAAAAATCTACAATTAACCCGTTTTCCAATTTTGGAATGTAAGATTGAATAACGGAATCATCGAAATAAAGTTGTTGAGAAATTCTTCTGTTTAAGCAGTATTTCATAATCAGATCTTAACTAAAGTATGGAACCATCCACGGTTATATACCCCTTCAAATAAACAAAATAAAGAATCGTAGAACTCGGTCCACGTGGTAAAGAATTATCTCCGAACATAATTTTTTTAGTTGATTAAAAAAATGGCCATTGCAAAACAATGTTCGTTGCGGAGCTTTATCTTTTTGTAAAATTTTCGTGTCAGGTTTTCTTCGATGTATGTACATACGCCGTATTTTTAATGTTCATGACGTTTATTATTGAAAGATATAAAAAAAAATACTCAAAGTAACTGTTTACACATTCTCGAATACGTGGTCTTAAAAGTTTTCCACTACTTACCTCGCATTATAACAGTAAATAAATTTGTTTTAAACTAGTTTAGTTTAAAATAAATGTCCTAGCCCCCAAAAGTGAAAGCTTAATTTTTAGTCTTTGGTACAACATTACTAGAGGTAACTGTTCCAAATTTCAGCTATTTCCATTAAATAGTCTCAGACAACTTTGATTAATGATCAAAGTTCCGAGAAAAACGTCTGCGAAGGACATACAGACGAACGACGTAACGATTCTATATTTTTTTATTTTGGAAGCCGCCGTAATAAAATAGGTACTAACATATTAACTAAGAGTCGATTGTTAGATTAGAAATGTTCAAAACAAAACAAAAAGAAAATTAAAATACTAATTAGATATTGGAGAAATAGCATGTACAATACTCGTCTAGAAATAGGGAATTCATATTTTGTACTGTGTAGTCATATATGTAGAATAAAACATATCAGAAAAATCCTGTAATGTTTACAGAACACATAATATTATAGATTGCTCCTTGACCACTTGATATAATCCCGTTAATAATATCAGTATTATGATTCGAAGGCGATTACGAAATATTACACTGGAATTATTCTAAACGAAAAACGGTTATACACGATATTTCGAGAAGTTTACAATTTTCGAAGAACAAAGCATGACAAAATTAGTACCTATTGTTTAAAATACAATGTATCCTGTTTAACCTTAGACAAACGAAAATGGCGAAACAGTAAACCTACAACAAATTACAGTGCATTAAAAATCTTAAGAGGGGAATTTACATAATTTTAAATATTTGGATACCTTGTTCTATAAAACAATTTTACTAGGTTGTGTGCCAAATTGCGCTTTAAAGCTATTATTGAGTTTTTTATAAAACAATCTTCTTTTTCATTATGTACAATCCAAGGAATTGATTTTACTATGAAAAATTGAAAAGTACCTAATTATAGAATCTTCAAAATCTCTCTCTCTAAAATTTTCATTTATACAATGACAAAAGGTATACCTACATGTATAATAGATGTCAAGTGACGAGTTCTTAGAATGTCTGCCAGAGTTGAGTCAGAAGTCCCACGAGGCCAAAATGGAAGATCCAATGTTAAAAATCTAGATACGCCCAAACCTACTCGCTGAGTCACCACGTGTATCCCAAATATGAGTAGGCAACAAGAATTAGGTTGCCTGAATACTTCCCAGAAGACAAATGCTCTTAAAGTTGTCAAATATATTCCTAAATCTCTAGAAACGTATGTAATATTCATAAATTTATATTTTATGGAAATAAGTATTGAGAGATCTACAAATCTTCTTTCTTAAATGTAGAATACGATACGACTTATGATAGAGATTATCATCTAATTGTAAATGAGTAATAGTAAATATGCAGCAAGATCTAAAATAAACCCAAAAACTGAATTTGCTCTTAACAGAACGAGCAGGAAAACTGGATGTAAATTGATTACGTCCATAAACACAGTGAATTATAATGCTCATGACGATATTCTAGTTCCAGTAAACAAATAAAACTGTGTTCTTCGTTTTTATCGTAAAAAGTAGGTACCTTTTCAGCACCCAGTCAATTAGTACCACGTTTCACTTTAATTTAAAATCTAACACGAACATTATTCTTCGCCTTCACTTCAACAATTAGAAGCATTCCTGTGAGTCATCCACCCGAGACTTGTATTTTTATTGGCTGTTTGCATTATATACCTCAACAAAGATATATTTCCACACAGCCCAACAGTCGGCATCTCTATCACATTGTTATAAAGTCTATATTTCACTCATCAAAGGTCAATTTTAAAGCGGTTTTGTACTCGAAAGTGAGGCAATAACGTTTTGAAATCACCTTGGTAATGACGAAGTTGGTGAAAAATGTAAACGCGTCGTCTCTGACGTCACGTAAAATTTGTCTACTAAACGGAAAATCGGATCGTAATACCAACCAAATATGAGACCCACACGTTGCATACAATGTTTCTAGAACGCTTTGTTCACGAATCTTTGTCTAGATATCTTTTATAGCGTTCTCCATCCAAGTGTTTGTACGCCTAATGTGTTTTTTGTTAAGACATTTTAATCTCGAGTTTTTATTGTAGTCTGCGTCGATTTCGCTGAAATGACAACACAATACAATACAACAGACAATTTTAGGTTCGTATAAGAATCTTATAGGAAAACGCCGACAGTAGCCGTTCGAAAAATGTACGAAAACCAGTTTGAACTGCTCTGTGCAGATCTTTCGGGGAGTTCGATGACCACTGCACAGATGCGGTCGTGTGTGTGCGAAATTGAGATGCGAGGGTGTGTGGTAAGGGAGGGGTGCGGTGCAGCCTGCAGCGGTCGGCAACCGAGCGCGACAGCCGCTGACTCACCGACCACCGTCCGGCGTCTTTGTCTCAGCCCACACCATCGGCCCCTACGTACCTTCGGCGCGGCGTCTCGGACTCTGTGGCCGTCTTGCACGTCCATCGGCCACGTGCTTACACCACAGACCACGTGTCTTGCCGCTACCACTCCGAAACACGGGATGATAACCGCCGACACGGTAAGTGTACTCCAACAAGCGCCTGGAACCGTAATCACCAGAGCACCTGATGAAGTACAATGTGCGTGCGGCGGTGCTGGCCGGTAAGCTGGACACGGCCTGGTGAGGCTGAAGGAGTCCCCGCGCGCTACTTCAGGTACCTGACTCGGTGAAACAGCCTCGGCGCCGGAGTAGCGCGCGGCAACACCGCCTGGATGATGCGGTGGCTATTTATACCGCGGCGAGAAGTGAGAGACGTGTGGACCGATCGGCGGTCGGCGCTCGACTGCAGCTCGGTCAGCCCGTCCCCCGCGCGTCGCCAGACGTCAGCTGACGGCGGCGCTGCACCGGCCCTGACATTGGCGCGCCCGCCGCGCCGCGCGGGGGACGCGGTCGCTGACCCCGCCCGCGGAAGCCTCCTCGCGATCGGGCCCCCTCGCGTCGCGGCCCGCTCGTCTCGCGTACCCCTCGCCTCTCCGTCACAGCGCTGTGACACCGAATTCGCTCGATTAATTTCTGTGATCTCTGTTGTAGCTGATAGCACAAGACGAAAGCTATCCCTGGGATATCGTGATACGTGATGTCATGCTTGTAATAGGTGATGACGATGACGTTTATCTTATCAGAACTTAGAATTTCAAGATATATTAGAGTACCGATAATGATGATGTCGTCATTGACACTTCACTGTCTAATTTTGGAAATGAAATATCGAATTATTTAATTTTCCTCTAACGTCATGTTTGACTGTTTACCTTACTGAAAATCTGCCTTTTAATTTCGCAAATAACAAATGATCTACCTTCAAGCTTTATGTGAAGAGGGATCCCTTAAGATAACGCAACGTTGTGGACAGAAACATAACGAAGCACCAAGAAAAGATTATTAAGAGCCAGCCTATATCCCAACGAAAGCGAATTCGACTTTCATCCCCGCATCCTATGGTACCAGATATAAGGTTGATTTTCGTAATTGCGGTTTGATCATGCTTTGTGCAATAAAACTACATAACTAATTAAAAATAACTGGTTTGAGTGATTTGAGATATTACTTGTAATCGCTTATCCATTTTAGTAAAGATAATTTTCAAGTTCTGTCGCATTTCAGAGATCCAATTGGTTTTTTCTGCAAAATAGAATTTTTTGGGAATTTTTGTATTTCGATATTTTTTTCCATCGAGTTTTCCACGTTTAAAGATTGAAGATAAAAGAGTCGAAGTATAACAACCTCTTGTAGTTTATAGTTCTTGTTCGATACTATCTTACACTCAGTCTTCTTAGGTTTCGAGTTCCAGATTACCAAATTCTACCAAAATTGCGTACATTAACTCATGAAGTACATTTCATTCTGATGAAGATAATGTTATATACCTAATCTTTCATACTGGTCTGGGAGAGAAAGACAACTACAGAATGCGCTAGCTTCTTCGTTTTCTTTCAGGTGTAAAAATCATCCAAAGAATAAGCTTATTTTGAAGAACTGTATGGGTGACGGGTTAACGACTTGATACTAAATTAGTCCAAGCGTCAGGTATTTTTTATAACAAGAGGGGGCGAACAGATGGAAATCTTCTATCGCCGATATCTCGGCCGTTTTTCATCATACGGCCACAGATTAATTTACGGCGATGAAAAAGGTACGACCGTAAAGGGCGCTTCAAGAGCTACAACTTTATTTTTGACGACTTTTACGCTATCGTCAGTCCTTATCACCGAGGGCGTGGGCGAAACATTTTCGGAGCGCAAATTTTTTTTAGAGAGATATAGGCGATACAAGATTTGTACCTGTTCACCTCATAATCAGAAAAAATATAGAAAAATGTAGACTTAGTGTTTCCAGAGGCCCTTAAAACAGCGTGCGAAAATTCAGCAAGGCAGGTGTTCTTGTAATTAAAAGGTAAGTACCTAAATGCTCCCTGACGCCTGGACTAAATACTAGTGTCAATATCAGCTACCGCCAAAAATGTGATTTCGTTGCACTTTAACGGACAACTTCGAAACTTTGAAGGAACTGTTATTTTTATAGAACTTTCATCGATATTATCTAAACATCAGTGATCGAAACAGCTATAGGTACTGAGCGTGAAAAGATCGATGTTTTAACATCGCTATTACATTCCCTAAAATACCGACGCATCGATGTTTTGATGTTGAATTGATATTGAATATTGAAAATCGATACTTGTATATTTGCTCATTATAATGTGTTTTGTAAATATCAAATTGAGCTTACGTAAACCTTCAAGGTATGAAATTTATTTTCAAAAATCTGAAATTTACAAACGACTTTTGAATTCGACTAATTTCGAACTTGAACGAATGAAGTAGTTGTTAGTTTTTATGCTAAACGTCACTAATATAATATTACACTATATTTTTATTTCATATTTATTTTAGATATTTTTGTATTGGTTTGATTTCGATATTTATCGGACTTCGATATTTGCCTACTTACCGGTATTTGTATCAATCTCATAATGTCAACATCGATGCTTTTCTACTATCGCGCATTCCTAGTAAGTATGTAGATACTACCTACCTAGTTCTCTTCTCGTCCAATTACTGCCAGCCATCTCGCAAAAAACACGCTCTACAATATAATTATTTCTTTGCGTGTTGTATTATCACATTAATACATTATTAAGCCTATTTTGAACTGTTTTAAACATATCAAAAGTTACTTCAAATCTTTAACCGAATTCAAAAGAGTAAAAGGTTTTCAATTCTTTGGAATCTTTTTTATTAATATTCACCATTCACCGTTTTCTTCGCCACTTGTGTATGGATTTTGATTTTATTTTTTATTAAAAATTATACGTTATAAGTAGGTATACGGTTAGAGGGTTCTGTAGAAATTTACTTAAGGTCTGATGATGGAGTACCTACTGCTTAAACAAAAGAGCTCTTCAAAGATTTATACATATATTTGATGATTTATTATTTAATGTTTGTTCTAGAACTAGAAAATAGTTGGGTCTACAATTATTTTCCAATTCTACAACGAACCCTAGATATTTATTTAGGGCAATTCCACTCAAAAGCAAAAAGTAAAAAACAAACAAACAAAATTAAACCTACTTCAAAATAAAAACTATTGATTATTAATTATTATATACAAAATATTGGTTATTCTTTGCTAATCGAAACCCAACTACAAAAATAATTTCATAAATACAATACAAATAACTATATACCAAATTATATTGGGCAAATATTGAAGTCGGTGTCAAGCCAATGGGTGTATTTACACTGGTGCGTTTTCAACTTGCGCCTAAATCTTACGTAAACATTCGTCTTTGCGCGCTACGAAATAATGCATACGTACAGCGCAAGTGCTTGCGCATGCGTTAACCCATATGGTACATCACTTGCGTTGTGCTCACATCTATGTTAAACAGGCAACGTCGAAAGTTTGATGTGTTTGATGTTGAAAATAAAATAAGTGATTCATAAATCACTAATTTTATTCGTGATTGACTGATGTATTTAATAAAATACTCGTATCGCTTATGTCACAAATTCATAAAGAAAAAAGCCTAAATAGAGTAGCCTAAATATTAAGCATGCCTTACTGCGTGCGTCATCAGTTTATAAGCACGCAGTACTGCCAGCGCACGTTATGCGAGCACACATGTATGCGTTTAGATACATAATGCGTGCGTCTAATACGAGTTGAAAGCGCATGTTGAAAACGCACCAGTGTAATTACTAATTACACCTAAAGAACAATAACAGAGTATTATTTTAGTAGGCTTAGCGCTGACTTCAGTAACTGGCTTTAATTATATAGCATCTATCGCATTTTTGAATATATTGTTTGTACTTGAGTTCTGATTAGTCAAGGATTATTTTGCAGTACCATTTTTATTTTGAAGTGGGCTTAATTTCTTTTTAAGTATTTCCTCAGCTTCATATACGTTGCCGAAAGATTCTAATGCGCCATGCTTCTTGCTCGCACTGTTCACGATTGGATTTGAAGAACATTGGAACACATCTGGAATCCGGATCGCAGTTTAAAAATTTAAAAATTTTAAGATTATTTTCATAAAGTTCCATCGATTGTTAGTCACACAACTTCAGAACATTCAAGACTAGAATGTAGAGGGTATTTTCAGAACAAGCATTGTTAGTATTCTACCCTGTTATTGAACTCCTTAAGGCAGTACTAAGGTCAAACGTATCTACAATTAAAAACCGGGTGTGTGCGTCGTGCATACGCGCAATTAACGCTCTGTACTGTCAGCCGTTATCAACCGCCAACTGTAAAACTAAGTTTGTCGTAAAAGTTCTGATTGTGTAAAAATACTATCAACTGTAAAATAAAGTTTGTCATGGAGATTTCCTTTTATTTAAAAAATACAAATATGTATCTTATCTAATATGAGTTGATCAACTATTTTTAACCGGCTTCAAAAACAGGAGGAGGTTCTCAATTCGGTTGTATTTTTTTTAGGTTTGTTACCTCAGAACTCAGTCATTTATGAACCGATTTGGAAAATTCTTCTTTTATTTGAAAGTATATACTTCCAGATAGGTCCTATTTAAATTTCACTGGTATTGTAGTTTTTGATTTCGAAGATACATACACTATTTATACCTACCCCCAAAATTTACTCCCAAAACTGAAAATTTCGGGGCCGGCGCGCATTGTATGGGTCGCACTACCGTCGGTACGACGGTGTTCACATTTTAAAAATTTAGTTTGATTTTAGGGTAATTAGGTACTAAAAACGTTTATTTTCATGAATAATATAGTTTTCTTATTTTTTTGGGTAATGTCATTCGGATACTTATAATACCACTTTCGGATCGGACAGGGTTTTTTTTACATATTGTACGTAATGGTTCCATTTTTGCATTTTTTACGGAACCAAAAATAAAGTAGTGGCGGAATTGGAAAAGTAAAAAAAGAAGAGTTTATGTTGTAATAATTGACTTTTTAAGGCACTAATTAGTCGTTTAGTTATTTGTCTTTCAGTCATTACTAACAATCACATAAAAAACTAACTCAGTTATTGAAAATCTCTTTTTTTCATAAATGTTAGTTTCGTTCGCATTACCCCACACGTCGATGAATGCAATGAGATCCGTCGCCTAATACTACACAAAATTAAACTCACTTTGGTGCACGTAATAATAAAACAAATTACAATTATAAAGGAATGAACAGAACATAGTAATCAACAAAAACAAAGCGTTTTTAAACGCTAAATATATTACATAAGGTATTATAGCGATTTAAACAAAAATTTAAAATATAATATATGGAGTCATCGCAAGCTGAGCACTCAGAATGAGCCCATTTTCACTGGCTCTACAACGCTACCATAGAGCTCTTTATTTTTCTAAGTTTTCTTTTTTGATTTTCTTAGAATCTCTGTGAGAGAGAGAGAGCTTCCAGCTCCCATTACCCTAATGTTTAACATCTCGAATGAATAAAACTGACATAATTGATAAATTATCTTCCACTATTATCGTAAAATTTATGAAATAAGGCATTTAATAAAAACTAAACACAACAGAATAATATAAGTTCGGTACATAGTTTAGTTGCGAGATTTGATATTTTTTTATAACGTAATAAAACCAATATGTTGTCGTCATCGTCATAGGTTCCCACTAAGCTGACTAACAGCGATTATGTTGCATATCCGAAGGTTTTCCAAGCAGTTAGTGTCATTTCGGCCCGACTTTCCTGTATGTGTAAACTGTAGTAGCTCCCATTACCCGCTAGATGTCATTACCCCGTTCTCCCCTATTTTCTTCAGCTACCTATGAGTTCGAATAGAAAAAATCAAAACAGTAGGTGTGGTGAGTTTGAAATTTGGAGTCTTCAATCAAATAGCACAGCTACGAACTATCTTTTTAACAATATTTGGTGCGTTTGTTAGTGATCATGTAACGGCTGAACGACTTGATCGATTGAGGTCATGTAATTCCCCCAATATATTTAATTATTATGGAGACGATGATCAATAACTGCGCTAGGGTAGATGACGTTGTAGTCAGGGTTATCGACAAATTGCAAATTCAATGTGAGTGAAACCGCAGGGCACACCTGGTTAAATGAGAAAATAATACTAGCCTCTTTATTTTCCTGCAATTTCATTTAAATTAGTTTAATCGTTCGTTTTATAACATCTGCAATGATCGTATGCAGTTCAGTAAAATATTGGGCCAACACAATTTTCTATAAGTACATATACATATGTTGTATAAAAATAACTTTAGGTTTATTGAAATAAATTCATCGTGTAGGTACAATCAATTGCATAATCTAATCTCGTTATGACTCGAATCCTTTCCGCGATAAATATACGTTAGCGCATTGTAGTAACAGCCCACGGACATAAAAAAAATATAGTGTAAGTGTTTTTTGTGTGTATGTATTGGTTGAAATTTTTTTAAATTAATTTGTATTTTTTGTATAATTTTAAAATTAAATAAAAAATCGGCTAATCCGTTTTATCCGTTTAGTTACCACCACATATTGATATCCAAAATAAAACTCAAATAATAAACTAATTCTATACTTCCATCACCTAGACTTAGAGAGTTTTCGGTATGTTCTTCCTTACCCTAAGGTTGTCTGAAAATATTGCTTTATCTATAAGGCCGCCTTAATTGTACTTTTTACATAGTATTGTAATTTTCTTGTCTCTGTGTTATCAAGCGGTGTAGTAAAGTGTATTGTATATCAGACAATACCGGGTTAATTTAAAAATATTAATAACCTCTTAGTACCTATTTTGTACTTAACATTATCCCCAATAGCTTTTGTGGTACGATTTTTAAAAATTCATAACTTTTTCTTTCATACAAAAATAAAATACATTAAATGTTTCTAAAAATACGTACAAAGTAATTACGTTTCAGACAGTACAACAAAACTTAACAAATATTTTTTGACGAACGTATTAAGTTTTGAAAATAGTCATAGAACAAAAGTTGTTAGGTATGATGACAGGAATTTTGCTCTAAGAGGTTAAATATTAGTATTTTTCAATTAACCTTGTATATAGAATCATAAGTATTCTAACTGGTATAGGTATATATGTATACACATATAAGAGTGTTTCCGTAATCGTGATTATAATAACAACTAGTATACGACTGACATGCGTAACCGCGACTATAATACGACCTGTATACGACTCAAATGTGTAATCGCGACTGCGACTATAAGACGATCACTATATGATTGAAGTGGTATATGTACTCTTAATATTTCGGGTAAAGTATATTTACGATACTTGCATTAACTTACGGTTTCCGTAACCGCGACTATATTAGGACTAGTATACGACTGAAATGCGTAACTGCGACTATAATACGACCTGTATACGACTCAAATGTGTAATCGCGACTGCGACTATAAGACGATCACTATATGATTGAAATGGTATATGTACTCTTAATATTTCGGGTAAAGTATATTTACGATACTTGCATTAACTTACGGTTTCCGTAACCGCGACTATATTAGGACTAGTATACGACTGAAATGCGTAACTGCGACTATAATACGACCTGTATACGACTCAAATGTGTAATCGCGACTGCGACTATAAGACGATCACTATATGATTGAAATGGTATATGTACTCTTAATATTTCGGGTAAAGTATATTTACGATACTTGCATTAACTTACGGTTTCCGTAACCGCGACTATATTAGGACTAGTATACGACTGAAATGCGTAACCGCGACTATAATACGATCTGTATACGACTCAAATGTGTGATTGCGACTATAAGACGATCAGTATACAATTGTAATGGTATAATATTTACATTTCGGGTAAAGTATATTTACGGCACTGGCATCAATTTACGGTTCTTTAAGTATTTCGGACAAAGCAGACGTTAAATTAAAAAATCAAAATGGAGTACAAGATACTATTTTCTAATAGGATTCAAATAGTATTACATTTTGCATACATGCACATTGTATTCCTATTTTGCTTAATTTGTTCGATGTCGCTTATAAAGTCAACTCTCCTAAGCATTATTATTCTCTATGTTTATCAACTAAGTATTTCTTATTGAAAAAAAAAACATTATTTATTTATTTGTCGTTATATAAAAAAGACAACAATTTTCATATTTGTAAACTTTGATAAATCAAAGCTGAGCAACCTTTTTTGTGAAAGAGAATTATTACAGTCAAATAAAACTTCAAAGAATAGTAAAATTGTCCCTTACTATATATGTATATATAACTGATACGATAACGGATAACTGAAAGTGCTTTATCTCCTGGACAATCACTAAAATAGTGAAGAATATCGAAATATAGTTATCCAATATATCCTAAATAGCAAATAAAGTTGCTGCATGTTTGATTTTTCTTTAATTGTACATTGCCAAGTCAAATTCTTTGTAGCGTGATACCTGGAACTCTAATTTAAACTTGGCTTACGTGTATGCAATTGGATGCAAACTTTATACACCTTTGGTTTAAGTTTAAACTGCTATTTGGGATAGCTTTCTGATAAATACAATAAAATGTAACGTAGGATATTTTTTTGTCAGGAGTTCGGAAAGAGTAGTGAGACAAAATAGTTGATCAACCCTTAAATAGGTACCTACCATGCGGAATCTATCTCGAAAATATATCTCAGTAAATTCCCAGATAGCAATTTAAACATGAACCACGCCTGCACCAAGGTTGCCGTGTAACTGTATGTACTTGAGACGAGTTTAAATTAGACTTCCTAGTTGTCACACGACAAAGATACAATACACAGAAAGTAAAGTATTTTGTGCTGAAGTTATTCAAGTACAACGCTCTGTCGTCGTATCAAAACCCAACTGAGTGGTAAAACACAAAAGTAAGCACCAAAATATAAACAAAAACTTGATACATATTAAAAATGTAGCAAGATTGCTAAAAATTTGTTTTTTATCATTAATTTTCAAAAATTTGCATCGTCATATTTGACTTGCAATTTACAATCAAAGAAAAATCCAGCCTGCAGCAATGCTTTAAGCTATCTGGGTTTTGACTAATTTCGATATCACTTGTGTACATGCATTATACAGCCTAAAGGTTTTTATAATATAGTTCAGAATTATTGTAATAATTCATTTAATTAAGCTAGAAGTAAGACTATCGCTAGGGTGAACAGTCGACCGACAGTGTCAGTTAGGGTCGTCGGGTTCACATTGAGTTGATAAAGACAACGCCTTGCCACCAAGGGCACTCGGATGACCTCGACGTTTTTTGAAGCCCTAACTCAGCGGTTCTTTACCTTTTAATATCTATTAGTTGCCTCGACAGATATAATACACGTACAGCAATTGACGCATTACTTTAACCCGATTACGGCGAAGGCAAAAAGGAGTTATGATTTTAGGAGCCTGAGTCATTTTCAAAAAAGATGTACATTACACTGACAATGTTTGTCCTCGTCAAAAAATATCATAATAATTCTTATCATGATCATTCATCATTCATCATCATCATAAATCATAAATTTCATATTATATTATTTATTACATTTTAAAACGCCGTTTATCGTAGGCATAAAATAAAGGACTACAAAAAAAATTCATCGGGTGCTTTCTGATTGGTATCAAAATTTCAAAAATATATAAGTATAGAAGTGTAAGGTAGAAAATATATTTCATATTAAGTATGTAAATGAAAATCAATTGCTGTTCGTAGGTAAGCGTATCACTTGAGAATGAATGGCTGGGCCGATTTGGCTAGTCTGAATAAGGTTTTTAGGGAAAGAAAAATGAATAAAGTTGCCCTGAAAATCAGAAAGTTTGGGAAAACCCAAATGTGCTTTTGTCTAACAAACCAACAACAAACATCCGCAATTTGGAGCACCCTTTTGGTAAATGCTGATTCGAACACAGACGAAAATTAAGTTTTAACTTTAGAGTTAGCCTAAGGTATAAATAGAGAGTTAATTTTATTTTTACGTTAATTGTATTTTTTTTTATATAAAAAAGGGGGCAAATGAGCAAGTCAGTCACCTGATGCAGAGTGACCACAGGCGCCCATGGAGACCTGCAACGTCCGGGGAATCACGGGTGCGTTGTCGGCCTTTAGGGAAATAGCAAAAAGAGGGAAAGGTTTAGGAGGGGCTGATGGGCCATCGGCACTCTCACTCACCGAACGAAACACAACAGCAATAGATGCTGTTATTTTACGCCGATATTCTGTGGTATTTAACCGGGCGAGCCGGACCGATTCGTGCTGCAATGTAGCATGGCTCTACTACACACAAATGCAGCGTCTAACACACACATAATGTGAAGAGTACGGGGTATCAAATGAAAGGTTTTTAAATCACAAATTCAAAAATGTACAAAACGTTACTGTGTATCACATTTTTGGAAACATTTTCTCGTTCACAAATATTAATTAGTAAAGCACGTCGCAGCCGGTTAAATCCGTCGTCTTTACACCAACCGAGCTGAAGTTTGGTAAAGAGACGTCAAATTACACACATATATCCTCAGGCTCCTTCCCTAACAGCGTAATCAGAGAGGATGGAGCGCCAAGCATTACAACATACTTCATTAACAAGCCGTTCATATCAACTTATTTTGTGTTAATGCGTGTCCAACACACTACTATTAGCCGGTTTTTACATATATTTGTCTAAGATTTTTTGAAATATTGATTCTGTTCCGATTTTTTCGCAAGCTTGATCATTGAACAATATGACCCATTAACTTGTTTAACGCCTCAGACCATCCGAAGATATACGATGTTAATTCGTAACCAGAGATGCTTTAAGCACAATCTAAGAATCCATACAGTCGGCCGACGGAGACGTATAGAAAGGGCAATGGTGCAGAGCGGCGGGGTTATTACCTAAAAGTATGCAGACAGCGACAGCCACGCGATCACTGCGCGTACGGTGACTAATTGTCATAAAAAATTGGTATTATGTATAACGATTACGTGTCTATTGCTCCATGCATTGTAAAATGCATTTTTCGCGAGAGATTTAACGCCACAATACAAGTTACATTCAAAATCAAACTTAAATCAATTTATTCAAGTAAACCCAATTACAAGGTATTTTTGAACGTCAAATCTGCTTTAGTTCGGTTCAAATAGAAAACCTGGACACTGAGAAGAATCGACAAGAAACTCAGTCAGGTATCATTTTTCAACTTAATTTTACATAATACAAATTGTCGTTTTGACAGCAGACATCGCGCGATATTTGGCTGTCGCATAAGCGCGTAATAAGCTGCCCACGTCGCCGTCTTAGTACCTAGCTCGGAACTTGTCTTCCAGGATTAATGCGTTTGTGTTGTAGATGGTTTAATTTTTAACATAATTAAAATAGTATATACAACATGTGCTCTCAGAGATTGAAAGTCTTTATCTCGACTGTATCGCCCATTAATATTCTATAAATAGTTTTATATAAGACATTGTAAAATATTACACTTTGTATGTTGTAGGTAACTATGTAAAGTATTTAAAATAAATCATACTTAAGTAAATTTGATTAAACACTATAAATATATTAAATTGTATTTAATTCAAATGATAAAAAAATTGCAACAACCTTTGCGGTGTCTTGTGATGTCGGCTTTTGCACAAACATCAAAGGCGTTTGCCCACACTGTTTGTTTATTTTTTTCTTACAGTGTGCTCTAGGTATTACTACAACCCGTAACCCGTAATCTCGGAACCAATCTAATTAAGATGGTAGGTATACTTATTGCGTTACGATTTTTACTGTTCTATCTGCGACTTCAAAATGTTTAAAGTTACAGTAATGAGCAGTAATGTAATGGGATACACAGTCCTAAATTATTATTTATAATTTTTACCGTGTAGTGCCAGTATTTCTGATTATGATTACTAATAACTGTTTGCATGTAACTCAGATGGCGCCACCTGCGCGCCTCGGGTCGATGCGCTACACGCATTTTAATCTAGTTTATTTCGTACACTGCAGCCCAAAAAGATTGAGCATTCATTTCACGTATCTACTCGATTTTTTCTTCTTTGCGACTTTTTGGGAAGTAAGAGTACTTGTAAGAATTAGAATATCACTCATTCAATGAAAACTAAATACCTACATAACTTAATATGTCTTTACAGAGAAGCATCACTAGCACATGCTTATGATTGATCGATAACATTGATTTTTATTTACTAAAAACGATCTTCATGTTTGATAAACTCGTCTTAAAAAGGTGTGGTTAGTTACACTAAAAAAGGTGGTAAGTTGAATGAATCTAGATTAAATTGGATACCTTATCAACTTTAATCGATTCGCGACGTATGTGATAATCGATATTTTATTTTACCAAATTATTCCGCATTACAAACACGGGACTACGGTTATCAAAAACACGTTATTACATTATAGTTTTATACTTATGTCTGTTTGTGAAGACATCATTCGACGCAGACGCAGCTCGAAACTTTTAAGCGGATTCGAATTAAGTTTTAAAAAAAATTATCTTACCTTGCAGTGTCTTTGATCGAATATTCAATCCAATGCTAGGTAAATATGCGAATTGTAAGTTTCTTGTCAGCAGTCAGCAACTGAAGTGGTGCAACTAGATCAACCTGATCACCTGGGTATTATTGATAGATAATATTATCCCTTGTATTATGTTATTCTTGCCAATGCCATAGACCATAGTCAATACTATGTGTCCAACACAATGGCGATTAGGTACTGATGACTTGTGACTCAACTGAAGTAATCTTTAGACCTTGGTCTAGTCGAGTTCATTAGCATTATCACTATCGTAATGACGAGAGAAACTTTGTTTACGTAAGGCACTATTAGGCGCGAAGTATTATTTATGATTTATATTTTACGCAAGATAGGAAAGTTTATTTGTTGTCAATTTTTTTATATTCTGATCATATTTCATAGTGTGCAGACTACACGTACCCAGTTTTTAATTGGTAAAGAAAAGTTGATATCGAATATAATTTCATCTTTGTAAATATCTTCACGCCATTTTCACAAAGCATGAAGGCACAACAAAATTGCACTTACGTATGCGTACATCTTGACGCTACTGTAACAATATGTTATAGAATAATTATATTTGGCATACTTACTCTTTGAATTTCACTTAGAAATAAATTAAGAACATAAAACTGAAGCAATTTAGGTAGGGTAAAACCGGGTAATGCCGATCAGGATATAATACCGATCATTAGGATTTCACCCATATTACTGCATTCCCGCGCAGGCACACATACAAAACAGGTGTCGTGACCTTGCCCCGCACCGATGCACTGGCCCCTATTCATTTCCCAGCCAACATCTAGGATGAACCCACGTCAATTGTTTTCGGGCTTACTTGAAGTAAATTTTTGAGGTCAAAACAACAAGAGGCGAGTGTCTTATTTCACAATTCTTACCTATACCTAATAGTTGTAGTAAAATTATCAAGCATCCAAAGTAATAATAGAATTTGAATTTGTCTCGATAAGATTTTAATCTAAAAATGTTTTTATGGAAATGTTTCTAGGCGGACAATGCCGGTCACGCTGACCGGTACTACCCGCAAGTAAAATTAATACATGGTCAGTTTTTTTGTTCATTTTAATGTTTGTTTATTATTTCAGAATACCTAAAACAAGAATGATGTGAAGACAATTGGACCACTCGTCTAGGTCACCAAAAAAGCTAATCTATTCATTTTGTTAGAAAACAGTACCTTCAAATTTAAGTTTTATTTGGCTCACTTCGGAGTACGGGACAGCTTGCCTGGAGTTATAAAGTCTATGTTCTAAGCGTTATTATTCTAAGCCAATATTTTATGTAGTTACTTATTTGCTTTTCACGCTGGTCTTGGAGAGGGAGAAAACTATACAAGCTGATCTTCCTGCGATAGCGTAGTGCCTTTTGCAACCTTTCACTATAGGTATGTAATTTAATTTTGCCTTTTGACAAACCAAATATTACAGTGTGATTTTATTATGCCCTATAGTGCTTACCCCGAATAGGTGTACTGGCATGTCAATGTATGTATTGGTATTGGTGTATTGGTACAATGGTGTATTGGTATTGTTACGAGCTGAGGGTAATAAGTTGCCTAGGTAGCCTAGGTCTCGGGATATAAGCACTAAGTTACGTCTCTAGTTCCATTAAAAATCGACCTTATTCCTTAAGCATAAGGTTCAACCGTAACAGAATGTTTATTATTAATTTCGCCAAACCAATTGAAACTGTAGTGACTGTGTACAAACACATAAAAGTGGTAAATTGGCTAAATGTTTACCTACAATTTATTAATTTTAAAAATAAAAAATATAGACGCTTCTCTGTTACCTGCCATGAATTAGTGAATTAATTTTGAATATGAATTTGTACCATATCCATTGTACTATTATTATTAAAGTATTATACGAGTAAGTTACACTTTGTTGTAAAAAAACAGATAAAGAACTAAGTACGAAAAATAAAAATAATGTGCAGTTACTTTTGATGCAGAGTGTATTCACCATTTATAGGGACATCCTAATTAAAACGCCTTACTAACGTCACAGAGTGAATAATTAATTTTATTATCTGTAGTGCACTGACGCTTGCTTCTAAGGCATCTCACACACGAAGCGGCTACGACCACAACCAGTGATGAAGCTCGACGAATTATATAAAAACAAAATACGGATCGCACATTAGATCGCAGCGAGCAAGTCATCGCAGGACCCGTAGCACAGTACAAGTAAGCATACAGTATTCTATCTTCATACAAACGCTCCCAAACGACGCGATTCGAAATCTCGGCATTTCTCGGCATACAACATTCTCGAGTGCGCCGCGGTTGTTGTCGGACGGTGTGAGAACCCGCACATTTACTGACGAAATATTATGTCAATCAAGTTTTCGAGGATAATGTTCAGTGTATGGATGTTTGAATACATCTATATCGAAACCGGAAATATCTCTCTGTTTTTTGTCCATTTCCACCATACTAACTCACAAACTTTTGAAACTAGAAATAAAATACTAGTAGAATTATATAAATAAAAACTTATTAAATTTGCAATAATATAAAATGAAAATATAATATGACAATTGAATATAGTACCTATTATCAAATACGTAACCCAAGAAAAACATTCAGTCCAAGTCGGTAGCCCTATTGCGTGTTTACGTACCGAGCGACCGTAGGTAATTATCTCTAGGACACTGCCGAGATAGAATACTGCTTGCTTACTTGTACTGTGACCGTAGTTGCTCCAAACCCACTATACCTACTTCATTATGAGCGGTCACAGTGGTCGTGCAATCACACAAGCGATTTAAACCATACCAACCATAAACCTATATTTTTGTGATACCATATTACCACAAATATTACTTTTACTTTTTACAACCAAGCGACTACAACACGACTAGACGAATGATTGGTCGCATCTCGCATGGTTGGTCGCAACTCGCAACAAAGCCAAGCCGTCACAGTAATGTCGAAAATGGATCGAGGTCGTGGCCATCGTAGTATGCTAGGCATCTGGTTGTTTTCCATCTACGTACACTGTGTACAAATTATAATATCTACTGCAATTAGTTGTTTGAAGGCAACGTGAAGACAGGTTTGAGTTTATATACATTATTAGTAAACCTACGCATCATTACGCACTTATATGTATAATGCGTAATGATGTGATAACAGATAGATAAAATGTAAAACTTAAAGAAGCTTTTGGAAGAAATCCGATAAGAATTGAGCTTTAAACATTGAAGAATCTTTCAATCCAAATAGATTTGGATGAATTGTATAGGTATGTATAGGCATACCCATCGATATTTAGTAAAAAAATGTATGTAGGTAGTAAATTACTATAATTAGTTAGATTAGTACCTACTTTATAGTTAGTTACCTACTTTATTCATTATTTTGTTAAAATAAATATACAGTTAGACATAATATTAAGTTAAGTAATACCTGCGCAGGGAAATAGGCAGCTGGCATATTTTCTTCCTCTCTAAGACCAGCATGGAATCCAAATAACACATATCACTGGCGAATAACGCTTAGAAGATAGACTTTATAACTCCAGACAGCTTGTCCCATACTACGAAGTAAGGCAATTTTAAATCAAATAAAATGTAGTTGTGTGGATGCTGTTTTTTAATAAAATGGCGGCCGATCAACTTATCTGATAATAAATGTGTCGTATGTACAGGTGAGTCGGCTTATCTGATTTGCCTCACCGTTGCTGCTGCGGACACGGCGTCTGAAGTAACTTATAACAAAAAATTAGGTAAGTAACTAATGACATTTCGTACCAGTTTTTTTTAATTTAACTCCTACTACCTCAGTATTACTACGGAATCGCATATTTTTTTTTATGGTGGAGGGAGCAAACTAACAAGCGACTGACCTGATGGAAAATAATCACCACCGCCCATTGACACCCACAACGTTGGGAAAATGACGGGTGCGATGCTGGCCTATAAGGAAAAGAGTAGGCTCGTTTCTTGAAGATCCTTAAGTCATAACGGACCGGGAATACCGCCGCTGTAAGCCGATTCCATAAAATTGTACGTGGTAGGAAATGTCGTAAAAAGCACACTGTTTACACCGCTATCCATCAAGGTGGTGGAGATAGAAGGAAAGTTGATTGCGTGAAGTATGGTAATGGAACTCAGCAGCGGGCAGTACTCCGAACAATTGCCCAGAACATTCCCCATGACAAATGCGATAAAATATGCCGAGGGACGCAATTTTCCGGTTAATCCGTACACAACACGCTCTTGGTTTCTTTTATTAAATATTAGCTGATGCCCGCGACTTCGTATGCGTTTTTATTTTAAAATAGCCTATGTCTTTCCCCGGGGTTTAATCTATCTCCATAACAAATTTCATTGCAATCGGATGAACGCTATGGCATCCGATTAATACGAACAATTTGTACCAGCATGCGTTGCAATGCCTCACGTCAGTTCATATACAGAAACATTCCCCGGTGTATTCCCTTTATTACGCTTGCCATATCCTTTCATTTAATATCCATACTGTGATTTTGGAGCAATACGCCGTTTATGACGTCACATATACAGAAATTTCACCTGCATATTCCCTTTATTGCGCTTACCATTCCTTACCCATATTGTGATTTTGTAGCACTCGCCATATTGAATTTCATCATACGTCATATATTATGCAGAAACCTTCCTCGTATTCCCTTTATTGTACTTACCATACCCTTTCATTTAATACCCATATTACGGTAGTAACTTATTAATCTGTGTCCATATGATTGTAAAGCATCTGCATATAAGAGTTACTATGACGTCACATACACATATACAGAAAACTTAATCTTCTGCTCATTCCTTCATTGGATATCCATATTGTTGCGGGTTTTGATCTAAGAAGTTACATCCTATTTTGGAGCATCCGTCATATTTTATTATGATGATGGTTATATATAGAAACCTTTCCCTCCTTCTACGCATTCCCTTTCATTTGACACCTATATTGCTAGGGTTCCTAAACAAAAAATTACTACCTTTATTAAGGCATCCGCCATATTGGATTTATAATAACGTCACATTACAGAAAACTTCGCGGAACACGCAGAACAACTCACCAAAGTTTCATCACAATCAGATGAGTGGATTAGAAACGTATAGAGGACAAAAAACATAGAAACATTGTTTTGTATAAAAATTACCTATGTACCTAAGATGGCTCATACTAAACACGTTATCTAATGGTATCTCATTTTACTTCAGTACCTACATATACAAGTTATTTGTGAAGGCAATGCACCGGAAGTCTTAAAATTCCCTTGATGAATTCATGTTTCATCTTTTTGATTTTGCCGTGTCAAGCACTGTGTCTAACGTGTTTACTGTACAGGTACGCATCACAATGATAGCGTGCACATTGCGCTACCGATACCGTTGGAATTAATTAAAGGAATTACAATTATTTATTGCGTGCAATATGTTCCGGCATCAGTAATTAATATTTATCGAGTAATAAATATTAAACCGCAAGTGTTAGTTTTAGAATCTCAGAATATTTTATAAAATCCATACATTAAAACTAATGTTTACGAAATTGCTTCCGGTTTCGATGGAAAATTGGGATTTTGCAGAAAACCTGGCAAAACTGTGACCGAAGTCATACGTTTGTGAGTTTTCGGACTACCTTCGGTGGCGATTAGCATAGTGAGAAGTCCCCTCATGTCATACCAGGTACAGTAGATAATAATGTCACTGAGTAAAAAACTATTAATTTATGGAATTATATTTATTATGCTTGTATATTGCCAGTGGCAGACATCTTTAAAGTTCTTTTAAATCGACTTCAAAAAAAGGAGGTTTGCAATTCGACCATGTTTTTTTTGTATGTTTGTTACGCGATTTCTCCGCCAATTATGAATGATTTCGATGATTCTTTTTTTGTTTGGTAGGTTGGTCCCATTTAAATTTCACCGGCATTCAAGCTTGGACTTCGAAGATACACCAAAGAACGCGATCTGGTTATATCCTTTATTTATATTGATGTATTGATGACTCTCTTGTATATCGTTGCGTTCCAGAATTAGAAAGAAGTTAATTGCAGACCTGCCCTAGATAATTATTTAGGCTAAGATCACTCAAAAGGGAGAAACAAAAAAAATTAAACCGTCTTCAAAAAAAACACTGAAAAGTACAAAATAACTATACTTTACTAATCAAAACTCAAGTTCAATAAAAATAACTTTATAAGTACGATGCACATACCTATATAATTAAATTAGTCAGTTACTGAAGTTGGTGCCAAGTCTACCAAACTAATAAACTTACTGTTGTTGCACATCGATTTGACACCGACTTCAGTAGCTGTCAAATTTAATTATATATATTTACGCTAGTAAACTAATTAATCTGTGATATAGGTATGTGTATCGTATTTAAAAAGTTATTTTAATTGTACCTGAGTTTTGATGATTAAAGGATAGTTATTTTGTACTTTTCAGTTTATTTATTTGCAGGTGGTTTAATTTTATTAATTACTTTTTTATTTCTTCATTGTTTTAATTTCAGTTCTAATTGAAACGAATTACTTAATCATTCAAATCAAAATGAACAGAAACGGTACGGTTCGGAAGAAACTGAAACTAGTTAAAAATTAGTTCGATCGACGTTCTAAGTACTAAGAAAAGATTTTTGGAAATTTAACCTCTAAATCAGCCTTTCCCAAAGTGGGCGATAACGCCCTACTGTGGGCGCTGCAGGCCTAAAGGGGGGCGGTAAGAGACCCTGAAAAAAATGGGGGCGTTGTGTAGAGGCCTGGGGGGTGATTTGTAATTTCATTTAGCTAGGAGGCATCTTAGACAACGACTGCATGACTCAAAGTGGGCAGTAGACAAAATAAGTTTGGGAACCTAGACTCTAAATGGAGGGAAATGGCGGAAAAACATAACAGGATAAATAATTGCATATATGGGTATCAGAGAACGAACAAAATCAAAATCATAGCTGATATTTACACTGACAGCAGAGTTTATCGTTTTTAAAATCACCTATTTGTAGAAGGAAGAGAAGAGGGAATACTGCAATAAAGAATGAAACAAAATTAAACCTTAATGTAATAATATTTATAATTACAGTTATAACGTAGGATATTTCTTAATCTACTAAAAATATAATTAAACTGTACACATTACAATAATTAACAATATACAAACACATTTTCACCGCTTAAGAATATAATTAAATCTAATTAATATTTATATTACAAAAATATTGACACCTATAGAAATTTGACTATCTAGTTGGAAAGTACTCCATCAGAACGAAAGTCTTGTACCTCGTCATAATTAAATCTCATAGTATTGTGAAAAATATCTGTAGAAAATAAAAAATAATAATAGCTATTATGTTAAATATAATAGATATTATTACGAAATAACATTATAGTGACAACGAAATTCATTGCGATTTTATTTAACCTGTAATATTGATTCAATGAGTATTTTTTATTTGATTAAATGGTTACAAATAAAAATAACAATTCATTTATTCGGTTATTTAATCACTAATAAAATACACTTGTAACAAAAATTCAGTTTAAAAGTTGTGAAAAACTAGCTTTGTTTCAGATAAACTAATTTTGGCTTTTGGCTTTTTTGAGCTTAAACATCACTGTTCAAATTAAACCCACATGAATCAATTTTCAATTCTAATATTTATCATCTGTTAAATTAAATCAAGCTTACGGTCGTAACATTTTGGAATTGTGTACTGAAAAATAAAAAATAAAATTAGCTGAAATTTGTACTGGACCGATTTTGATGTAACAATGGAGATAATCAAGCCTTTAATAACATAGAGTTTTAGAATTAATTGGTCGTTATCAAATAAATACTGCAGCGACGGCAACACTGGCGCTTACACATGCGATGACCGGTAAGGTGGTGAGTGTACAATGTACATTGAATTTGCATAGTACACACATAACAGTAGGATGTCTTCATAGAAAGAGCGTACGTTTTTTGTATGTGTTCGCAGTAATACGCACGCGCTGTAGTACGCACACAACGGCACTATTTAGGGAGATCATGGGTGATTATTGTAGCGCCAGACGGGGTCAGACCGTAGCCGCGATTAGTCATGTACTAATCGCCGCTGCGTCGCACAGCCACCGCCAAACGTGCATCGCATACGTTTATCTTTAATTCGTTCGTCACATTCATCACGAATACAAAAATGTCTATGTTTTTGGATGCCTAAATAACAATTATTCGATTCTAGAGTTATTGTTCTTCAACAACTACAGGAAATTAAATTTAACAAACACGAAAAACGTGCAACATATGCATTGTTTTTTTATTATTATATACGCATCTCGCACCCAACATAACAACCCTACGTATCCGGCATTATTATGCGCGAGGCGGGAGTCGATTTTTTTAGTACATACTAGCGGACAGACGCTGTTTTGTCAAAAATAAAAAAAAATCTTAGAATCTATTCGCAGTGCCACCTACCAGGGCCAGTTGTGAATCTCAACCATCCACGGAACGACTCAAACACACAAAAAATTTCATCAAAATCGGTCGAGCCATTTTCAAGATTTGGCGAGACTAACGCACTGTAATAGATTTCTCTATACTTTTATACTAATATTGTAAAGAGGTAAACTTTGTACGTAATGGAGATAAATTTGAAAAATACTCAACCGATTTCATAAATTCTTTCACTTATAGAAAGCTACATTATTAGCGATAACATGGGCTGTATTTTATTTAAAAAAAATATTCGACCCGTGCGAAGCCGGGGCTGGTCGCTAATATATAATATAGATTCTCTAGTACTCGGTTAAAGCATATGTAGAAGAGAAGGCCAAATCCCGCTTCATCAGTAAGGGGAATTGTCTACTTTCGGATACGTAAGGTTGTTACGTTGGGTGTGAGACGCGGAGAGCATCTCGTTTAGTTACACATTAAGTACATAATAATAAAAAACAACGCAGGCGAATAAATTTTTCATGTTTGTTAAATTTAGTTCGCGTCGCGTGCGACCCCGACTGGCGTTACAATAATTACCCATATTCGCCCAAAATATCTTTGTGTGCGTGCCATGGCGGTGTATTATTAGCGCGCACACATACAAACCGTGTACGCTAGCTTTCTATGAAGTCATCCTACTGTTTTGTTTATACTACGATTTGGTTGTATGCAGTGGTAAGGTCGGCAGGGTTACCTAAAAATTCGCAGATAGCGACAGCCATGCGAATCGCGACCGTTGACCAATTGTAATAAAAAATTGGTATCAAGTATGACGATTGCGTGTCTATTGTGCCATGACCATAAAATGCATTTGTCGCGGTAGATTTAGCACGACTATACGAATTATATTATACAAATTCATGTTTTGACAGAAGATATTTATAGAGCAAGAGCGAGTGGTAAAAGAAGCCAAGGAAGACTAAGACTGACTTATGAGGATCAAATAGCCAGTGTTAGTCTACGGAAATGTAAAAGCAAGCGAAGGAAGTATGTAAGGATTGCGACGCTTGGCGCTCTGTCCGCTCTGATTACCTCGTTAAGGATATACCGTCAAGATATGTATGTATGTATTAGTGTTGGGCAAAATGTAATTGTAAAACCAATTACAATTAAAAATTGTAATACTATAATACTAATAAAACACATTTTGTTAGGCAAACAACAATTACAATTACAAAAAGTAATTGTAATTGTTTTTACAATTAATTTGCCCAACACTGCTATGTATGCATATTGGGTTATATTCGGCTGTCGCATGCCGACTGCAAGTTAGGAAATAAGTGTGAGGGGGGGCTGATGCGGCGTGTTCAGAGCAGCGCGCGCGCGGCGCTGCTGGCGGAGCGCGGCGGGCGGCGGCGGGGGCGCGGGGGGCGGGGCGGGCGGCGGGCGGGGGGCGAGGGGCGCGGGCGGGGGGCGCGGGGGGCGCGGCGTCAGCGCGGCGCGGGGGCGCCGGGCGGCGTCCAGCGCAGGCACGCCGCGTCCACGCTGCGCGCGCGCTCGGCCCGCCGCGACACCTCCTCCAACACCTCCTGTCGGCCGCGCCACACGTTACCGCCGGTACACACCCGCCGGTATATACCCACCGGTTCACTAACACTTCTACATAAACTGAGGTACTCATGCCCTACTATAAGAACTCCCCTGGCGACACCCTTAGCCCGGAGTTTACTCGAAGTATCAAGCAGCTGGAGTAACATTAAATGTTTCTAAAAATGCCACTTACTTTACCCAATTGCTAAAGAAACACTAGCTAGGAGGCCCCTCCTGAGTGCCGCACGACGCATTACTAACTGTACATGTCACTGGTATATAAAACCTATATAAACTAAGGTAAACATGGGCTACTCTAAAACAATATCCACTAATATGCACGCAGGTGCGGAAACTCCCCTGGCGATACCCTTAGCCCGCGGTTCGCCTTAAATACGAAGTATCCCTCGGCTAGAGGAACATGAAATGTTTCTACAAAGTGCATCTACTTTATCGGGTTCCCAAAGCGGCACTTGCTAAGAGGCCCCTCCTTTACACAACGCATTACCATCTATACATTCCCAACGATATATAAAACCTACTATACAAACTGAGGTGGACATGCTCTAATATAAGAAGATGGCTATTAATATGCACGCATGTGCAAAAACTCCCCTGGCGACAACCTAAATTCGAGGTTCGCCCTAAATACAAAGTATCCCTGGGCTGGAAGAACATTAAATGATTTTGAAAATTGCACCTTCTCTAGACGTTTGCTAAAGCCGCTCCCTCTCTTTGTGAATGCCGCACAATGCATTACCATCAATACCCACATAGACATGCCCTAATAAAGACACCTGTTAAAATGCACACAGGTGCGGAAACTCCCTTGGTAACATCCTGAGCCCAAGGTTTCCCCTAAACACGTAGTATCCCTCGGCTGGAGGAACATGTAAATGTTTCTAAAAATGCACTTATTTTATTCGATTGCTAAAGAAACACTCGCTAAGAGGCCCTTCCTAAGTGCGGCACGACGCATTACCATCGATAGATATCCACCGGTACACAAACCTTCTATATAAATTGAAATGAGACAGACAAGCCTTATTCTAAGATGTCCGTTAATATGCATGCAGGTGCGGAAACTCATCTGGAGACACGCTTAGCCCGCGGTTCACCTCAAATACGAAGTATCCCTCGGTTGGAGGAACATTCAATGTTTCTAAAAATTTACCTACTTTACCCAGTTGCTAAAGCGGCACTCGCTAGGAGGCCCCTCCTTGTGAGTGTCGTACGACGCATTACCATCGGCACATACCCACCGGTACACAAACCTTCTATATAAACTGAGGTAGACATGCTCTACTCTAAGATGCCCGTTAATATGCAGGCACGTACGGAAAATCCCCAGGCGAACGTAATCTAAATTTAGTTATTATAACTTTAAAATTAATTATTTTCAGATTAAATTCTTTTAAATATAAATCATGCAAATGTCTTCGTCAAAACGACAGCAGAAATTATGTTCGAAAAACTTATTTATACGGAATTATAAACATTTATATATACACATGCAGTACAAACTATTATTATATACCAATTGAATTTATCATAGGCCACAAATATAATTGTAGCGTCAATTCATTTGGAAGTTGGTATATTTTTATTAAAGGAGTAATATTTTATTATAGGCTATTACATATTTTTATAACGATGAATAGTATTGGGTCCTTACATATGAAATTAGCGTTTTGTCGTACTGACCACTTTGATCTGAAATATCTCCTCTTTGGTTAAGAATTCCAAATTCAAATTTATAAATTCATTTAGCTGGTACATTTGAGTTTTGAAAACAGTCATTCATTTGTTTTTTCCTCATTATTTTTTTCTTTGGCGTCGCTTATTACCGCACAATGGAAAACATGAAATATCGGTATATTTACAAGTACGAGTTCTACCGTGGCACCAGTGCTGCAGAAACAGCTCGAAGGATTAATGATGTGTACGGCGCTGGTGTCCCAAAAGAAAGCACGGTACGTTTTTGGTTTCAATGTTTTCGTTCTGGAAATTTCGACCTTCAGAACCAACCCATGGACGGCCGGAGACCAAAGTGGAAAGTGAAGAATTAAAGGCTATTGTGGAAGCGGATCCATCACTAAGCACTTCAGAGATAGCTGCAGGCTTCGGGGTAAGTGACAAAACTGTATTAATCCACTTGAAGCAAATCGAGAAAGTAAAAAAACTTGAACGATGGGTACCTCATGAATTGAGTGAATCGAACTTGCAAACACGCGTCGACTGCTGTGTTACTTTGCTCAACCGACACAATAATGAAGGGATTTTAAATTGAATCATTACTTGTGATGAAAAGTGGATACTGTACGATAATCGGAAGCGCTCGTCGCAATGGTTGAACCCTGGAGACCCAGCCAAATCCTGCCCTAAACGAAAATTGACTCAGAAAAAGTTACTTGTGAGTGTTTGGTGGACTAGCGCCGGTGTCGTTCGCTACAGCTTTCTAAAATCTGGCCAAACGATTACGGCAGATATCTATTGTCAGCAACTGCAAACCACGAAGGAAGAACTAGCTGCTAAACAACCAAGATTGGTCAATCGCTCTAGGCCACTGCTGCTTCACGACAACGCAAGACCACACACTGCACAACAAACAACCACTAAGTTAGATGAGCTACAATTGGAATGTCTGCGACATCCACCGTACTCCCCGGACCTTGCTCCAACAGATTACCATTTTTTCCGGAATTTGGACAACTTCTTACAAAGAAAAAAATTCAACTCCGATGCGGCAGTCCAAACCGCCTTCAAAGAGTTTATTGATTCTCGCCCCCATGGTTTTTTTAGTAAAGGGATCAATGAACTACCTATGAGATGGCAAAAGTGCATAGATAACAACGGTGCATACTTCGATTAATTAAATATATTTTACAAAAAAAAAATTGACTTTATATTCCTCCCGTACAAACGCCAATTTCATATGTAAGGACCCAATATTTTATCGTCATTTTAATCATATTTAAAATACTTTTATATGCGTCCCAAAATCTTACCTGTTTCTTCAGCACGATGTGCTTGCCCTTCCAATACTTCATGAGCCCTCGCTCTTGCAGTGTGGAGACTATGTCAGAGGAGGCTATGGCTAAGTCTTTACTGAGGTCCCTTATGCAGAGAGCCGGGCCAGGAGCGGAACACAATCGCCGGAGCAATGCTTCCTTCCAGTAAGACCTGTAGGAGATGAGCCCGAGATCCGATAGGGGCGTCTCTGGTGACCCAACCTTACCCTCTACCTTCGTCAACAGGTAACCTGAGGAACAAATCATAGATAAATATGTAAATGAGTTAAGAATTGCTATTTCCAATATTTTAAAAATTTACATAACACTTTAAATTTAAAATTAAGAACTACAAAATTAATAGCGTTAACAATAAAACTACTTTCGACCATTAACTATAACAATTAATAATAAACATTAAAAAAATTTGTAGAAATAAAATATATAATTAACCAGCCGAAACAAAAGTTTCGTTTATAGTTCTCGTTTATTTCAGCGACTTTTTTATTAAGTTTAGCATTTTCTCTAAATTAACAAAAACATTTTAAATAACATTGTCGTCCAAATGTGAAAGGCTCACATTTTGCTTTATGAATCTCAACCCTATTTCTTCGCTTCTGCCCGCCTTCCTAACTCGTTCACTACCTGAGAATACCTGGCCTTAAACTTATATGTAAACATTTCAGTTTTTAGGCTGTTAGATTGCAAGATGATATAAAACAGAAAAAATAAAAAAGGAAGGACCTATAGAATTACAGAAGTGTCAGTCTGTCTGTCGACCTGTCTGCCTGTCACGGCCGTTTCTCTCAGAGACTATTAAACATAAACAACTGAAAGGCACAAGTGCAGTAAGTGGCAGCAAACACAGACGTGAACTGCAAGAGTTGAGTTTTAACTTTTGGGGCTTTGTTGGTGAAATGGGAAAACTCATAGTAACACACTCCAAGACAATTTAGAAAGTAGTTTTCTAAACTGACCTGGTTGGAAGTTAGAAACTAACGTAACAAATTATTCTACAAACTCAGGTGTTAATTTGGGGAAATCTGGAAATAGCTGACCACATCGAAGCTTTCCTGAGGATGCTTCGTTGTGAAGCAAAATACAAGTCGATTTTGATTTAAGAGGAAAATAATAAAAATACGTAGAAATTAATAGACTAACAATGTTTTTTGATGACGCAGGAGAAACCTTCAAAACAACAATAAGCTAACCTAACCAAAACAATTAGCCCATTGTCAAAATAACTCGCATCCACGATTCGTCCGCTACGTCTCGCTCCCTCCACTCTAGGGGGGAGTCTAGACGGCAGACCGATCTATACTGCAGTGCATCGATCGGCGGGTCGACGGCCCCGTCGACGCGACGCCCCTCTCGGGGGTGAAACGAGCCCCCGTCGACATTTCACGATGTTGACCGCTCAGGTGATTGTTATGGTGGTGGATGGGTTAAAAACTGGTTAAAAGCGTATCAGATACGCATTGCATTACCTTAGGATTCCGTAGAAATGTCGAATAAATATAAATTAAAATTTAATATATAAAAATCAATGATTGTTCGTTCGCATTTTATGGGCTGCCACACCTTTCATCTAATTGCGATGGGTATGGAGATAGCTTGAATCCTGGGGAAGGATATAGGCCATTTTAAAAACAAAAACGCGGACGAAGTCGCGGGCATATACTAGTTAAAAATTCAAATGAAAAAATTAATCTTTTATTTAATTTTTTGTTTCTGTTTTTTTTATTTTTAGTTATCCATATACATCTCCACACCGAATTAAAACTGAATCGGTGTAAAAGTGACGAAATAAATCGGTCAATACATAGCCAAATATGGTAGACAGACAGACATGAAAATATATGACATCTGTTTTTGCAATTTCAGCTGCAGAATCCTAAAAATTGGGGTATTTCCATAGTATCCAAGATAGTCGGTAAGGAGTGGTAGGCACGGAGTTTTGTGTTAGGCCAGGTCAGGTTCTATAGACGGTTATTTATATGTTACGTTACAGTTGCGAGTTGAAATTTCAATTTAAAATTCGAAAAATGAATATCATATCTACATTTAAAATATTACTAGGAATTTTATATTACGTTGGCGTAGATTAGGGTTTAGATGCCACAAACTACTTAGAACTTACTTAGAAATTCAGAGTAAACCGTTGATTTTCATAGCCTTCGTAAACATTTGTCTTGCTCCTGAGATATTTTGATTCAATTGTAAATTATTAAAACTTACAAAAGACGATTTATAGTAGTCACGCTAGAATATAATACAAAACGCTATAATGACAGAATTACGTCATCTATTCTATACATAATATAAAACAAAGTAGCCTCCCGCCGTCTAACCCTCTGTATGTACGCTTAGATCTTTTAAACTACGCAACGGATTTTAATGCGGTTTTCATTAATAGATAGTGATTCAAGATTATTATTTTAGTTTAATATTATTTTGTGTTAATTTTTGAAATATGATGGTAATAGTTCAAGATGTCGGAAAAAATTAAGCCGACTGAGAGCTTTCATAAAAAATGCTGTTTCATTCTTTTGAAATATAACAAAACATTGTACGATGGAATTGTTCCCCTTTATTAGGACCACAAAAAAGTCAGCGATGGCATATGTCTATATTATACGGATAGCTTTATATAACCATTTTAATGTTAAAAAAAATTTATACAAATTATGTGGAGTATGGAAAGCTATTTAGACGGATACGATATTTGTTCTTATCAAATTAAATACTTTAGTTACCTTAAGCATTTCATGTACATAATTATCGCCTTTTACACAACACAATTTAAATTAATATCTTATGAAATAGGTGCGTCCCTATAAATAGCGCGTCGAAGGCCACGCCTCACCCTTCAGCATTGTACGATTTGCAGCGATCACATGCGTTATCGGAGCTCTCCAGCAAGGAAAATAAAATTAAAAACGTGCTTTTCAGCGCGACACTATAAACTGCACTTATTAGTGTGACTTTCAGAACGTTATATAATTAAGAAGGTTAAAGCCTTTTTTTTCGAAGACATCCGTACTGTCTAATCATAATAGTAATATTATTAATCACTCCACATTGACACCACATTAGTATCTACATTGCACGCGTGTGAAACCGGGGCGGATCTCTTGTTAAATCATAACCGTAAAATGAAACAGCGCCTACAAAGAAAATCCCATAAAGCGCAGATCTATCAGTTGTGAAACAAAATTTATCAAATTTATCAGTAACTTTTTAAATAAAAAAAAATATATAACATAATGCTGAAATTTTCCATCAATCTACATTTTATTCTCAATAGATTGATATTTTTATTAGATTTTTTATGACGCTTTTGGCGATTTTGAAGCGAGGAGTCATTTTCGCGTTTTTTTTTAAATGCAGCAAAAATAAAAAATAGCAGTTACGAATTCGTGACTCGAAAGTGCTTTTACATGACAGCGCATAGAGTGATTAAAAAAAATGTTTTTAAACTAACTACTAAGGTCAAAAACGTTTCTGGCAGACAGAAACAGAAGAGATTCTATAAGCGTTCCTCCGTGTTTAAATAATTTCAGAACGAAATATTAACCAAAGCCAAAAATGAAAAAGTTACTACTTAATAAAAAATCACTTTACACAGTCTAAAATTACTTATTTTTCCTACCGATTAAATGAATATTGTGCATCCCCCTTGTGAGTGATCACTTGGCCGGTTTTTAAAAGTTAGAAATATGGAAATTACTGTTTACGTATCGTCTCCAGAACCGAAGGTTAAAAATATAAAACAATATTTGTTGTTACTTGTTGCCTTGTTTGATATTCGAAAATATTTATGAAAATCTTGACTAGAATAAGCTTTTATGTTTTCCTGAATTTTTTTGTAATTTTCGTTTGTTTCTGGTAGTTACGTTATGGGGACCCTCTTGCAGCAAATCGCCGACACCGCATCGACCTAGATAATAGTCGATTATTTCAACAATATGTTTATGCGTACGTCAAGCGCCAAATCGGCATTTAGTGACGCACGCGCCATTGTTATAAATTGATGTCGCATTACAAATGTCTTATTGTCACTTTCATCAAATAAAATTGTACCAATTCTTAATTCGTGCCAATTTTTAAGAAGGGAAAAAACAGCTCTTGCCATATCTCATTCACGCGTTTGTGTCCGTCGACTATAATAGTCGACTTTCTTAGACTTTGACTCTCATATTTTGCATTAGTTATCATTTAAATACATTAATAAGGGAATTAAAGGAAAAGCGTATTGTGAATTCAAACTCCGTTTAACTCATACTCCTAGATTAGAGGGTAGAATGGTCAAATTGACGAAATTACAAGATAAAGTATAATTTTAAAATTTCAGAGAAATTTAATCTTTACATTAGTTTGCGGAAGAAATATAACAAAAGTACTAGACCTTATTAGTTCCATTCCATAAAGTAAGTATTTTTTTTTGGAAATTATGCGTTATGAATGAGGAGCTTAAACACGGACCAAGTGATGCATGCTACGAGGCAGTCAATAAATTAAAGACGCGTCCGTTCCTTTCGACAATAACTTTATTACTCATTACAGACTACACACTCATATTACATACTCATATAAATCCACACTTCATCTACGGGTTCTAAAAAAAAATGGAATACAATTTTTTTATCCTGATTTCTTATAACACTGTAAAATGTTCCTAATTCTACTTTATAAATGGTTTGATTCTATTTTTACATTTGTTAATTATTTCAATTTTTACATTTGGTTCTTGATCTATCTCGGGAATCTATCTGGTTCTTACAGGGTCGGCAACGAGCAAGTGGCTTCTGGTGTCGCGGGCGTTTTTTTTAAAAGAATGTTTGTTTTTATTTTTTTATTTGTTTTTTATTTTATAAATATTGTACGTAAACCTTCATGTGTGAATCAAACTCACTGTTAACTAATTTTTAATTTTGGTTTTTCTCCTTTGACGACGATCGACAGTTTGTTCGTTTGTTCAAGATTTATTGAAACACTACGAAGTAGACTCCTATAGAAATTATACTGCTTGATAGATTAGGTTCTAGAACAACAATGTCAATATAATATGTTTTTACTGTGGCAACATTAGTATAAGAGCAATTTATTTCCGAAGACAACAGCTGCATGGGCATAATTACCTTTGCCTCTAAAATTGGCAATTACATAAAAAAATATGGAGCTTTAAAGTTATATGTAAGTGTTTATTCTGTTAGGCGGACGACTTTACGATCCCTAAAGGTGACACATAGAATAATTGACGTGACGACCCCTAAAGGTGACGTACAGAATAATTGGCTAGGCGTTTATATCTAATATATTCTATATAAATCTACGAAACTAACTTGTAATATAAAATTTTTCTAAGAAGCCTTTTAACTTAAATAAATATCAATTTTATTTATCTAGGTATTGTACTAATATAGAGCAATAACAAGAGTTCTCTATAAAAAGAGATTATTTAAAAAATGTTAAAAAAGAATACACCTATATTCATTTATGTCATACAGTGTAAATAAGTAGATTTTCATATAGCTTAGATTTAACGAGACAGGTTTATATTGTAGGTACAATACATTCATATTTATTCTATAGAAGTAAAGAAATAATTGTCGTTTCGTGATCAAATCATACAAAAAAACGCTTTCAGAGCGCATATTAGGCGTACTCTGCTTAAACCATAAGAGATACATGTACGTATGCGCCACTCAAGTATTAGTAATCTTTGCAACAGATGGCGCATCAAGCTTTTACAATGCTTATACATTTAATATTTTGAATCTACTTGAATTAATATAAATTGGTTCCCAAGGACGCTGTACTGGTTAGCTGACGGAAGGGGTTATTGCCTAAAAATTTGCATACAGCGACAGCTACGTGATCACTGCGCGACCGGTGATTAATTGTAATAAAAAATTGGTGTCGTGTACGATTGTGTATCTATTATTCTATGACCGCAAAATGCACTTTTCGCGGTAGATTTAACGCCACTATACAAATGACATTACACAAATTCTTGTTTTGACAGCAGATATCGCGCGATATTGGCTGTCGCATGCTGACTACAAGTTACGTAATAAGCATGTGAGTCTGATCTCCGGAATATCCTGATGATGCTACCTTGAGAAGCGTTTCGATTGGTGGTTTTAAGAGTTTGAGCGGAAAATAGCTAAAGATTTTAGGAATTCATCACATTGAAAGTGTTGCCCAAATAATTGGGAAATTCGGAAAAAATTAAAGTGTTGTTTTCTATGGGATTTTTGAATGAACTCAAACCATAACTCACGACCAATAATATAATCCCTACTGAGCTAAATAAAAATGAAGCGCAATAGGCTAGATTACTGCTATTAAAAGTGGTATATTTATACATTGTATTAAAATAACTAAACGTTTTGATTACAATTGAGAAAAAAGTAATTGATATTCATTATCAAAAACTGAGTTATTGGGTTTTAAACTACAGTAGTGGAAACAGTGTGGGGATAAGTTGGAGATAGCGTTACACAGCTGTGGCGTCACAAAGTCGCAGTGAAATTGTACAGCCCTAGGAGTGACAGAGACAACATATCCTCACTCTGTTCCCACTATTAAATTTTAAAAGCGAATAACGCTTGTTTTTTATTGTATTTTGAATATTTTTTCAGTTTTGTTTGTGATTACTCAACTTATCTTTTAACTAGGTCGTGAGAAAATAGTCATCTTGCCTATCCTGTGATTTATATAAACCTCTTCTAACTTCTGCTGATAGCTTCATTGGAATGCAATCTTCTCATCTAATTATTTTATTACTATCATTTCTTAAGTGCAATATTCAATTTGCTTTGATACAGACACTACGCACAAATAAATCAATTGGAAAATATAGATACAGTGCTACTAGCGGCATGAAATACAACTGATCTATTTTATTTATGATGTGAAACATTTGGCTTTGAATATCGACAAATAAAATCGACGTCTAAACAAATCGACATATGCTTTTATCAATTCGTCAGACTCTTCATTGAGCAAGCCGTAATATAGCTAGAGTGTTAGCTGACGGAAACGTCAAAGGCACTCGAATAACTAAGAGAAAGTGTGCGAGGAGAATGTTGAGATTCGAGGAGGCGAAAGAAGTATGTGACTACAACCGTTAGGGATACATGGTGCAGATACGTTAGTAGTGATATGATGACTAGACAAAAGGTAATTTCATGAAACAGTCGTGTTTTTACAAAACGACCACATGTGGCGACCAGCTGTTTTTTGTATTTACTGGTTGGTAATTACAATTTTGAACTAACTGGGTCTATGTTCCATTAATATTTTAAGGTCTTTTTTTTCATTTCGACGGCACGCTTATTATTATCTAACTTGCAGTAAGCATGCAACAGCCAAATATCGTGCGATATCTGCTGTCAAAACGAAAATTTGGATAATGTAATTTGTACAGTGGTGCAATTTTCCCCCAAAAAAAAGTGCATTTTACGTTCATGGCGCAATAGACACGCAATCGTCATACATGATACCAATTTTTTATTACAATTAGTCACCGGTTGCGCAGTGATCGCTTGGCTGTTGCTGTCTGCAAATGTTTAGGTAATAACCTCGCGGCTTGCACCGATCGTGGTCACGGGTAGTATGATGAGGATAAGCGTCGTCTTCGTAGTGTGCGGTTCTTGGCAACTACCCGCACATATTCATCACATTTTTTTTAAACGTCGAGATAAAAGTTATTAGCTTTAAAGCATTACGACGACATAGACCCGCGGGGTTATTATACCTAAAAATTTGCAGACAGCAACAGCCACGCCATCATTGCGCGACCGGTGTAATTATAACATTGGTATCATGTATGACGATTGTGTGTCTATTGCGCCATGACCGTAAAATCGCGGTATGTCGCGATGTTGCGACATTCGCAACATCGCGAAATGTCGCGGTAGATTAAGCGTCACTATACAAATTACATTACACAAATTCTCGTTTTGACAGCCGATATCGCGCGATTTTTGGCTGTCGAATGCTGAGTGCGAGTTATGTAATAACCGTGCCGGTTAGGATAGTACTTCGCTTAGTTCGGTTAAAATATTTTTGAAGTTATACTTCTTATGGCGCGTTTGTAAAAACAGATCAGTGTAATTTCAGCATTTAGCGGAGGTTACGCCATCGATGTAACACAAGTGAAGTTGGTAAAGGAAGTTGCGTCTCTATTCCTGCGTCTACGTTTGTCTAACACAACTTGAAGTTAGCAACGAAGAGTTTATTTTCTTTTTAAGTGAAAAGTTTTAATTTTTTATATGTGGCCAGTTTTGGTTTTTATTTTTATTCACATCAAAAAAGTATAACTTCTTACGTGCGTAGGTACATGAGTACAAAAATTGTTTCATTTGTATATTTACTGTCTTAATAACTGAAAAAGATAGATAATAATTTACATATATATAAATCGATGCTGAGCAGTGTACTTTCATGAATAGAAATTATTATAAAATCATAAAAAACGTGAAAGAATAGTAAAATTGTCCCTTGGACACTGAAAGTGCTTTGTCTCCTGGACAACCATTTAAGTAGGCAAAAATATAGAAATATTGTTGAAAGTTAATTTAATAATTAATATATTGATGGGATAGATATTATCTTTATAAATACAATATTTACATAAGAAATGGTTACGTAATATCTATATTTTTAGAGAAATTTTTGTTAGGAATTCAGGGTGAGCAGTGAAGTAACAAATGGTTGTCGACCAAAATACATGCCCTGCACAATTCATACGACGATATAAAATATGTACTTACTTATATTATTAGGCTATGTTTAGGTAGTAAATTCCGAAAATACAAGATTAATCACAACAAAGTATTTAATTCAAATTATAATATTAATAATTTAAGAATCGATAACGAGAATATAATTATAAGTAAATAATTATTGTTGTAACTATTACTACAATACTTACTGAAGTCAATAAGTAGCCTCCCGTAGCCCTGTCGCTGGTACGGTGGCAGTGTCAGTATGCAAGACACGTTGTAGTTCAGGAACGAATTCTTCTCCTGAACAATTAAAGAAAAATAATTAGAAAAGAACCGCTATGTATACATCTACAATCTAGACTATTGCTATTTCCTCGTTCGTTCAAGGTGGACAGAGCAGGTGTTCTTTATATACTAGCCATGTGCTCGATAGGATTTCCCTTCAGTAATATCTCAGGGCCATCCGATTTTTCACAAATGTTGTAAGTTCACTCGTTCTGCTCCTGCTTTTAACGGTCTCATTTACTCTTTGGTCGCGGCGACAAACAAAAGAGTAAACCCCAATTTCCATATTTCTTTTCTAACTTAACAATAATATGAATTTCGATACAAACTTTCATCCTCTATTTAATCTTCTCAGGGGATGAATTTTCAAAAATCCATACTTAGTGCTCACTTATGTAATAATAATAATAATACTCCAGACAATTACATACATTGTGTGACCCCAAACTAAGCAGTAAGCTTGTACTATGGGTACCACACAACGAACTCTAGGGGAGTTTCCAGTAACACCCAGACTCCAAGCCAAATTATAAAAGTTCGTTTTCTAAAAATTGACCTGACCGGGGATCGGAACCTGGAACCCTAGCTTGGAAAGCAGATGCATATGCCACTGCGCCAATAGGCCAGTAGAATCCTGTGCAAAATTTCATGCTTCTAGACCCACCGATATAGGTCGTGTCTTATCTCTCAGCCGCGAGACGGTCGGTGTAGACAGGTATATAAAAAAAATGAGTTTTATTCTAAGGGTTTCGCACATTAAAAATAAAAATGGAACCCTTACAAGATCACTCAAGCACCCGCCTGTGTGACAGTCGATTTTCAACTCTATGGACATATGAACTTGAAAAGCACAGTGATGACTGATGAGTGATACGTCTTATTAACCCACATATTTTTTGCGTTAGATAATTTTTTTTAATATTCATAGATCTCCAGAAATTAAGTTCACAAAAATGTTTAATTTCTGGCCATCACTATATACGGTAAACACAGCACTCATGAGAAATACTCAAAATAAAATTATTATTTATTACAATTAAATACGAATATTGTTGATTTCGTTAGTAGTAAAATATTTTTCAAATCACGCAACATCCAACTAAGTTCAAAAGGACTAGATTCCAGAGCTGAACTATTTACTTAAAATCTTCATTGTCGATTTTAACATTGAAGTTATTATACCAATACAGTGTCGTATGGTTTAAAACAGTACAGTTTTGGCAGTTGTGGTTAGGCTGATGGGATAGTTACTCAATGACTTAATATATTTAAAAAAAATATCAACTGTTACAACCTGTAAACCGTGTGGTATGTATGGGGTTTTAGTGGGATTTTACGGAGACCAGTTGGGCGTTTATTTTATAGTAATTATTTGCAAATTGTGCATTACTTGGAAATGTTGAAGTGCTTAATTATTTAGCAGTGTAATGTTGAGATTTTTTTAGTGGCATAGTCCGCCTGAGCAGATCCCACTAGAAAGACTCAATATATTTGTCGCCAGAAACTCCAAGAGCCATTAAAATGTATTACGTCGACATTTTAATGAGATAACATGAAAATTTATCTATTTATTACTAAGGACGTCCGTTGTATAGGCTAAGATCCTTTTACTATCCCTCTTATGGGAGAACCGTACTAATACGTGTGGTATGTATGTTTGACGCTTGACAGTCGTTTAGTCGTTTAGTTAGCTTGAGCGACTACATACTTGATAAAAAAATCAATCCAGTCCCCACACGCAGACATATTTACAAGTTTCGAAAAACAATTCAATACAATACCAAAACACACAAACTGTTTATAACAAGTCTGTGTAGTGACGAAACTTCACTACATTGACGTTTCGTCGGTTGACTTCACGTCATTAGGGTAGACGCGATCTTTTTGTTCTATGTTGTCACAGTTACATTAGAAATTAATTCACATCTAGCAAAACAAACAATAGGCAGACGTTATTTAATACAATATGATATAGCTTACGTGACACCGTACAATGTCATGTCCAGACCCCCTTGAATTCTGAAACATCTGCAATATCATACGGATCCTTCTGCGCGTAACCCGACTCGCAATTGACCAAATTTTCTATGTAGAAGTTAACATTTGTTTTTATATCACATGTCTACGAATAGAAATGAAGCAATAACTTTTCGAGTTTTCATTTCTCATGCATCAAGATTTCCAAGTCGTAACACTAGAAGGGAAAGTCGAGTGGAAAAGAGAGCGAAGACGCTACCAAACTGCCACACGTTACAAACTTGCAATGTTACAAAGTTGCATTGCTCAGTAGGAGAGACAGAGATGGAGCATAACCCTAACCTGTAGTTAAAGGCCAAGGCCAAAGGTTTTTTTATAACTATTTTTTCACATTCATAATCATGAATATTAAACCTATTTTTCAGATTGATTGTTGAGAATTATATAAAAGCTTATTATGCAAGTAAATTTTTGTACAAAGTTAATTCTAAATTATCTTTTGACTTGAGTATTATAACAAAGAAATCATTATACGATGCCACTAAGATGTACAGTCATTCACTGGTGTGCAGTTTTGCAGTTTTTGGTTTATAAAAATAGTCGCTGAGATCGCATCCCGTCGTTTGTGGGGCGATGAACTCTGTCGCAATATAAATCCGATTCAGTGACGTGTTTCCACGACAGAATACCTATTTAGTACGTATAATGTGTAAGAAATTTGATTTACAATATTCGCTTTCTTCCCTTTTAAAAATTGCATCATAGTTCAATTTAAAATTAATTCACCATGTATTGGGATTACAAATGTATCATTCTCGCAAAATTCCCAAAATTAGGAATATGTGTGAGTAAATTCCCGGACACTTTCCAATTACAGCCAAGCCCAGAGATTAAGCACAGCAGTAGACTAATAACATTTGCCGAACAACTTATTATTGCTGAGGCAGACAAGTATTAGAATGGAGACCGCGTTTAGTCAAATATAGTGTAGAACGTCCTCCAGTGAAATGGAGCAACGATCTGCGCAAGATGACTGAATTAGAAAAGGCGAAGATCGGGCTTAGTGGAGTGTATTGGGAGTACCTATGTCTAGTAGGACTACAATAGGCTGATGAAGAAGAAGAATTTACGTCTCTCTGCTAAATTATAGTCCAGTTGGTGCAAAGATGGCGGAATAAACTAGCTTCGATATATGGACAGAGTGACATGACGAGAGTCTAAGCCGACGAAGTATAAAGGTCCAACCCAACTCTTTGAAACGTGTACTACAAAGACTGATGGTTGAGTGACGAATATTTGGCGAAGCATCGCGTAATTATTATTCCTTTTATTGCTTATAATTTTCATTCAACTGAGCCGTTAGCGCAATGGCGGAGCATCTACCTTACAAGCAGGGGTCTCGCTGAACCCTGAGCAGTTTCTAAGCTGTCTTGGAGTCTGGGTGTTACTGAGAGCTCCCACAGCTCATCGTGTGATACCCATAGTATAAGTTTAGTGCTTAGTTTGGGTCCACATAATTTGTGTAAATGTCTATAATATTATTTATTTTGAACGACACTTGCATAAAAGTGTATTAGCCTAAAATTAGAGAACAGTAAAGGCACAACTAAGGAAGCATATTAAAAATTCATCTATTGATTTCTTATATACATCTGAGCTATTATTCCAAAGTGACGATCGACCAATGTAAATAAAGATGCAGACGTCTAGACAACACCTACATACGTATGGTATAAACTAAGTGAAATTTGTTGCTGTGTGAGTCTTGAGTTTAAGAAGTTTGTGAGACGGGGGAATGTTAAAAATTAAAGATTGCTTTCATAAGACTGTAATGCTTTCTTTGTGACATTATGTTTAACATCAAAGCATATTTGAATAAAGAATGAATCCTTACAAAAGACACGTGATTCTTTTCTAAGTAAATGTACTGTTAAAAAGGTTGCGTTTGCATTTTAGTAATAAAAACATTTCCACGGATGGAAGGATATTGTGCGGGTACCATCTGGATCGCTAACCACTAAGCAACCACCATGTTACTCGCTAATCCTTTCGCAGCAGCAGTACTTGTACTGTTGTGTTTCAGTGTGGATGGCAAGATGGTGACAGTTCTAGTACAAGAGGCGCAACATATTAGTCCTTACCAACGCACTTACAATCTGTTAAAATAACTGCTCGCTTATTATTTTAAATTTTGTTTGAAGTGCTTTCTTGGCTTTGATATATTTGATTACGAGATAAATGAAAAATATTTGATTACAATATAAATGATTCACAATTGAAAAAGTAAACACAAAAGATTTAGGTATTTTACTTGATAGAAAATTATCATTTAAGGATCATTATGAATTTATAATTAATAGAGCTAATAGACTTTTAGGATTTATAATTAGAACTAGCAAACCATTCAGAAGTTCGTCTGCAATGATTACTTTATTCTTATCGCTCGTTCGAAGCATACTTGAATATTGTTCAACAACATGGTTTCCAAATTATAGCGTTTATGAAGATCGAATGGAATCAGTACAAATAGATTTTATAATTATTATAATATTAACAGGCAAAAACATGACGTAACTCTGAATAAATACGAAGATATACAATATGCATACTGGCATATTTTAAATACCAGTTTGACTAAAAGACGTAAAATAAGTGATATAGTCTTATTACTGGGTTAGGGAATAAGTTCGTAGCGTTTTTATATTTTCTTTTGTTTTACAACGATTTTTTTGCTTTTGACAAAATGTATAATATTCATTCTATAGAGCTCTTTCTGCTCTACAAAACTGTGCTAAGTCTTTTTGAGTAATTTAATTATTTATTACTTTTGAGGCTTAGAAATGGAATATCCAGGTGGTAAAAACCAACATTTTCGACACCGGCTCTTCTTCGCTTTTCATCGAGGCCACGAAAGGAATGCCACGGTCAACAAGGAGCTCTACATAGCCCAGCTACACCACGTGAAAGAGACTTTTCGACTGAAAAGACCCCATCGACAAGGCCAAACCATACTCCTTCACGACAACGTCAGGCCCCATGTTGCACAAATCGTCTAAGCCGCACTCCAAGAGCTCGAATGGGAGCTCCTTCAGCATCCGCCGTAATCTCCGGACCTTGAACCGACGGATGAGGTGTCAAAAATTCCTAAAATTTGTGTGACGTAATTTGTGAATGGCCCCTAACAATTAATTGGAGGGCTTAATACATTTTATAAATTTGAGAATCAGCGAGCGTCCTCTCGATATCGAGGATGTGTCGCCTGTACAACGAGCTCAGCTATGACCTTGGACTGGATGTCTTTTAGCAGAAGTTGTATGCTATCGGGAGGATCATAACTGATCCTTCTGTGAACATGTAATTTTCATCCGTTTTCATAGTTTCATTTACCATGATGTATACTTAATAGGTAACACGCGAGAGAGGGTTATTCGTGAAAGTCGAGTACGACTGTAATTGGTTTCCAAATTCGCACAGCTGATTGTTATACTTTAAGATTTTAGAATAGTTTTTGATGTTCGTAAACTGTTTTTGTACCAAATACATACATACATATGATGCTGTATCCCCAATGGGGTAGTCAGAGAGGATGGAACGCCAAGCGTCGCGATCCTTACATACCTCTTTCGCTTCCTCAAATCTCATCATTCTCATGGTCACTCTCCATCAGGTGACACGCATGTTCGTATTCCCCTTCTTTCATAAAAAAAAGCTTACATTATAAAGAAAGAATTTTGATTTATCTATACTAATACTATGAATATAGAAAGCGGATTTTGTTTGTTTATATGTGGAGGGTAATCTCCGGAACCACCGCACCTATACGAAAAATCTTTTCGCCATTTGAAAGATACATTATTCTAGATGTCCATAGGCTATACATGATGTATTCAATCCAGGCGAAGTCGGGACGGGCCACTAGTCTATTCTAATATTATAAGGAGAGAGAGAGCGGATTTTGTAAGCTTATTTATATGGGGAGGGTAATCTCCGGAACCACTGCGCCTATTTGAAGAATCCTTTAACCATTTGAAAGGTACAATATTCAAGATGGACATAGGTTATATATTAGGTATTCAATTTTTAAAGGCATTGATGTATTCACCTTACCCTCGTTATACATCTTTGAAAACTTAATGTACACTAGAAAAAATATAAATCTATTATCTAAAGAAAGGCGTTATTAATGGTATGGAAACTCGTGGTCGATCAGCTAGTTATTCCTAAACAATTACAAAACTCAAGTGGTTCATTTTTGGTCAACTGTTTTCGTTTTTACAATAAAATTCCTCAAGAAATTTCTCAATTAACGGAAAAGAGATAAACTTGTTATCAAACGCACACTGATTAGAAAAGCATACTACAAAATTAGCGATTCCATTGAAGACACTAGTCTGGAAATAATCCTATAAGGATATTGTATTTTAAATAACTATTGTATAATGATGTTGAAAAAATGATACCTGACCGAGTTTCTTGTCGGTTCTCCTCAGTGTTCGAAACGAACTAAAGTAGATTTGACGTTCAAAAATACACTACATATATTTGAATAAATTGATTTGAATTTGACTTTGAACCGATACTGTTTATATAAGTAGTAGATCGCATTCAATAAAAAAAAAATGGGTAAGCACATGTTGGACACGCCTACGTGCATCATTTTGTTTTAAGCGAAATCATAATGAGTCTTTGTATACTTGGTGTGAAATCGGTTTGAAAATTCCAGCTACTATTTGATTGAAGAGGATTGGCGGAATTTTGGCGGAATATAACTACAGATAAACATACAATCTTCACACTGCATCCGTAACGAGATAGAAACTGTTTCCCTGACTAGAAATAAAACCATTATATATAAATTAATTATAAATAATATCTATTTAAATAAACACAAAGCCGGTGCTCGTATACGGTTTCTTCAATATTCCAACCTTGACAGTCGTTGTAAGGAGCTTATTAAGCAGCTATTTTCTCACAAGGCGTTATTTTAACGATTCGGGAAGTGGAGTGCCCTTCCCCTCACCCCCACGCACCCCGTCTAAAGTTCGATGACCTAATGCAGCAGACAGTCTGTGGGAGCCGTCGTTTATCTGGATTTAAGGTTAGTACACCTAAGTTGTGAAGTTTCGCTACAATATATTATTATAGTCAGGATGTCGACGTTTTGATTGGAATACATTAAAAAAAAGCTGGCTGACCCGTACAAATATTTCCTACAGTATGTCATGTCATGCATGTCAGTTAAACAAATTGTCAACAGATGGCGCTAATGGCCGACGTATGAAAAGTTAATAAAATAAAGTTTGTTTAACAAATAACAAATTTTAAAGTATTTGTTTACTTTCATCATTAGCGGGAACGTAATCTTCAAAATGGTGTCTCTATGATTAATTTTTATGAAGTATTAGGAAAAACATGGCGTACCGACAAAAAAATCTTTTGAGAAATAATATGATTATTGCAGGTTTTTTATGGTTCAGTACCACAAAAGAAAAAAACGGAACTCTAATAAGGTAATAAGGTTACTTGTGTCCGTCTATATCAGTCGATTTATTAATAAATTTTGCGAAGTACAAACATAGACTGTTAACGCAGAAGTTTACACTAGATAACATTTCAAAATATTCATAGAAAAAAAAGAAATGGCAAAATGTATACTCTAACTTGAAATTAAAATGTATACTTAACTTATTATCCACCACCCCCTATCCCCACGTCGCCGAACCTAAGAATGAACTATATGAATATAATTTTTATCCGACTGATTTCCTGTAAACTTTAATTTCGTCGGCAGTCATCAATTTGGGGAATATTCATCATCCCTGGACGTAGTTCACATAACCGGAACGTGGATAAAATGAGTTCATGAACACATTACGTTCCTTTACGGCGTCAGACCAGACCAGAAGGAAAGTGGAAAAGAAAGTGCATAGTTTTATCATATACACATGTACATAGCATATTTTATTTTTTTTTACAATTCGTTGGTAGATTTTTACTCGCGAAACTTTTTTTTATTTAGATGTAATGTAAGTAAGTGCACACACACGGTATTACACGTGATAACAAAATATGGGTACAATTACAATTTAAAAAAATGAAAATATAAGATAAGTTATTGATACAGCAATGTACAAACAATCAACGAAATAACAATAAATATGTAAATTATTAAGGTAAAATGTCAAACATAATAAACAGATATTACGTCATCTACATAAATAAAAATCAATTGCCACATGTATGACGGAGCATCACTTCAGAACGGCTCGATCATCGATCGTAACTGTCAGGACAAGGTTTGTATAAGAGAAAATTTTTAGAAAATCCATGGAAAAAATCGGAAATTTGGATGGTATTTTTGTATGAAAATCTCTTATAAAAAAAATTTGGTATGTTGCAAACATTCAATATCTGAACGGGGTGAAGCCGGGCCGGATCGCTAGTGATAAATAAATATTAAATATTTTCGTAAATTAACTTTGTGAAAAATATGGCATTGTACAATGAACATGTAGTAAATTTGCATACGCCCACACTACTGAGTATTATGTTGTCGTCCGATTAAAAATTGGACAGATCACGATGTGCTTGGATATTTCATGAGGCATCACTATTTTATGAAGTAACATGTATTCTAGCCGTCGTATCACAATAAGCCTAATGAAAAGTCGCGTAGATTGATGAAATCAATACATTTGTGATATTCCAAGCTAAATGATTCGCCAATTCGCCGTCATGATTTGGATGAGCAAAATGTAAAAACAATTGCATTATAACGCCGCTAATGGTATTGCAGTGGCGTGCTTCCCATATAGGCACAGAGACACTGCCTACCCTGACAATTTAAAGAAAAGTTATTTCGATATCTACCATTGACGACCTACGTGACGCAACGGCTTAGCGCGTCGGAAAGTAAACGGGGGTTGCGGGTTCGATTCCCGTCCTGAGTCTGGGTGTTTATGTATAATATGTATATATTTACAAAAGAAAAGTATATAAGTAGTATATCAGTTGTCTAGTACCCGTAACACAAGCGCTATGCAGCTTACTTTGGGACTAGATGGCGCTGTGTGAAATGTCTGAGTACATTATTATTGTTATTTATATTTTATAGATAATTTAAAATTAAACAACAATTGTACAAAAGCAGCGCCATCTAACATCCCCATTCTTGCGTCCTTCATCTGTTTGTAGCCGTATTTCGTATTTTTCCATTGCTATATTTTATTTTTTATATGCTATCTATCGATACAAAAAACCCGCGATATAACACTTCCGTGGAGGTACGTCGGTACGGTGCCTATAATTCACGAACACATGTTTACATTTCACCTATCAGTACACGAAATAATCTTTCAAATGTGTGTTATTTTATACTCGAAAACTACGTTTGTGTGCGTGTTTTGGAGACATTAACTACATCAACGACATTATAGAGTTAAATGTATTTGATAAATTTGAATTACTCGTTTTTGCTTTGTTTATGGTTGATTTATACTCGAGTCAAAATAAAACTCTATATATTTGTTTCCTTCGTGCAAGTGTTGTTCTATGAGTTAATTGAAAAATTTCGATTTTTCTTACAATTCGTATTTGATAAAGTATCGATTTATAATAGATAATTTCAGTTGTATTTTAAAGAATGGAATGTTTTAGCTGTGGTGTTGGCAGTGCGTATTTACAAAAACTATAAGCAAGCCGCGTTTTCAAAATTTTCAAATAGTGAACAATTACAAACTACATTACAAAGTTGCATTTATATCAAAAGTCAGGTAATGTGACTCGAAATTTTAATTCCAAATATTATGAAACATTCAACTGGCTGACGGGTTGTGCACGTACTAATGGTTTATTTTGTTTTCCCTGCATTAACTATATATAACAAATAACAACCACTGCGAGAAATTAAAGTAACGGTAACATTATCGCTCGTCAGTATTGCTGTATTAGAAACTATAATTATGTATATTTGTTATTTTGACTGCCTACCCTGTTGAAAAAGCCTGTGCACGCCACTGTGGTATTGTATCCACGTTTTCCGGAACCAATTGTGTATTACGCCAGAAAAACGGTTATTAAAGTAACTGACGAAAAAAATATATTTCAATGAAGTTACGAACCAAAGTTATAATTTAATAATATGCAAATTAGGTACACAAATGTACTTAATTTTTATTAAAATACTCATGGAAACTTTGCTCAAATGATATGTATTTAACGAAATGGCGAGTATTAGCCATTTAATAAAATGGTAGCGTTTTACGAAATGCCCAAGCACATCAAGGTCTGTCCAATTCTACGACCTTGTTACAACATACACACATACATAATTTAAATCATTGTCGTTTTATATTCCACTGGACACATGAAGTTGATATTTTGTAGTTGTTAGTATTGTGGATCGCTGCTTTAAACAGATGCGGATTTAGAACTCAGATTTAGAGGGAACGAGTATGCCAACATTCACATTTATTACAAGATATAATAGATGTGATTTCGCTTTGGGGGAAGGGGACAGATTTAAAAGGCAGAACATAATGACGTCTTTATGACATTTCCAACAATAAGTACTCGAACTTACTGATGACAAAACAGAACTATTAGTACCTGGCCAACTGTTATGACCAGAAAAGACAAAGTGCACGTTTATTATATAACTTGCAGTTACCATGTGACAGCCACATATCACGCGATATCTGCTCTCAGAGAGAATTTGTATAATTTCATTTGTATAGTGGTCCGAAAAGTGCATTTTTACTGTTATGGCTCATGACTCATGACGCAATAGATACGCAATCGTCATACATGATATCAATTTTTTATTACAATTAGTCACCGGTCGCGAAGTGATCACGTGGCTGTCGCTGTTTGCAAATTTTTAGGTATTGTCTCGCCATTTTTCTTTCTCTCACTAGTGTCAATGACACTTTTTTTTACCCCCGACGCAAAAAGAGGGGTGTTATAAGTTTAACCTGTGTATCTGTGTATTGGTGTATCTGTCTATAGCATCATAGCTCCCAAACGAATGGACCGATTTTGATGCGGTTTTTTAGCGGTAGATCGAAAGTATTATTAGCTATAATTCAAGAAAATCTGTTCAGCCGTTTGAAGATCATCAGCTTTTTTCTAGTTGTTAAAGAGATGCGAGTGACTTCTACCGGTCTGATTGATTCGACTTCTGTGACATCAATGATATTACAATAACATTGAAGTCAAAACTGGAGGACACCCAAAATCTCACCAACTTACATCAGAGGTAAAGTGTTTGGGCTCATTGGAATGGTTTCAATGAATAGATTATAGATAGCTCGTGGATCAGGGTTTAAATTTTGTGTATGGTCCCAGAAAATATTAGTGTGAATGTGGGGATAGAGTGTCGATCACAGTGTGTTCAAAAAGGATGAAATAAAATTTAAATAACCCCGAACTCAAAACAACCTCTAAAAAGTTAAAAAAATAAGTACCTATAGTATAAGTAATATAGTAGTAGTAATGTATCCAAGCGTCGTCACGTCGGGGGACCGCTAAGTAACTAAAGTAAAAACAGAATATAAATAAAAATGATAAAGTAGGAAAATTTAGCAGACCCCCGACGCTTGGATACATTAGTGCTACTATTTATACTACGACTTATCATATAATTAAAGGGTCAATAGGTATGTACTTATTATTTCTTTTTTAACTTTTTAGGGGTTTTTTTGAATTAAATTTTTAAATATTATGTAGGTACGAAATGAAAATTTTAACTATGAAGTGCATAGGTAATGTAATATTTTTGTAACTTTTTTTTTCAGATTTCCTTTACGGCAATGAAATGGGGTACAAAAACGAGTCATAACGTACACTCGTGTGAACATAAAGATGGCAGCACTTTGTACCGCGTAGCAGAATAAGTGATGCCTATGCACTACCGAGATTTCCTTTATTGACCGTTTTTGAATAGTCATTACAGTTAATTATTTCTTCTTACAGAGAACAGAGTAGGCCTAATTTTTGCAAGTAAACAAGCACAAAGCGCTAAGATCACCAATATTAGGTATATGTTATTATATCGCCGTGCAATTGCCAAGTCATTATATTTATTACAGAAATAAAGATGTCTAATATTGATACGATCACTATAAATGTTGATAGCTAATTGATGAGATAACAATTTATAACAAAGTTGTTGAATAGGTTCTTCCATAGACACTAACTAAAATAACTGACTTGGTTTTACATGAGATCTCACAATTTTTTGTAGTGGAAGACTACGTTGCGAGACTTGGCATTATTTTATATTTTTTATTTTTGATGGAATATTTCTTTCATTTTCTCACTTGTACACTACATAAACATTTAAAATCAGTTTTCTGAAAATTCTCCTACGCTCTAACATTTATTCATAAACATCTTTGATGTATAAAGTTGACGACGTGCGGATAAATTAGCGCACGCACGACTCTTCACTGAATCCGCGCCTGACTCATACTACTAGTACGCAACATAGTAAAGCCTATTATTTGTTGATTGGCCGCGATATTAAAGCCTACAAAGGCTGTAAAGTCCTACCACAATAACGTACGGTGTGAACCCCTTTATAGCCAGTTTACTAAAGCAGTATATGTACATCATGATGCGCCGGTTATCGACCCCGGACGCTGTCTCGACGGCGGTCGTTCGTCTGCGTCTCCGTAATTTTACGTTTACGCGACGTACTTACGACGTTTTACGGTCTGGGTGCTCTGTAGGGGTTTGTTTTGGATTATGTAGAAAGTAATAAAATCTCGTTTTTGAACCAACGATAGAAAGCGATGTTATACATTTATACATTTAATGTCTACATCTGTGGGTATAATGGTAGACTATAGTCGGTGCGTAAACACTAGAGGTGGGTCGTAGGTTTTAGTGCAAACGAAACGTAACTGTTTATATGAATCGTCAACTAGATAAAAAACAGATAAATTTTTTCAACTACCTTATTTAACGTCAACAATATGTATTGATTTTGTTTCGTTGGTTACGTTTCATTGACGTCTCGTAAACTAGATGAAGCTCTCAACCGTTCGTTTTTGAAAGAATCAAACAGAGGACTCGTTGGTTAACGATCAACCGTTGTTTTAACTAGTTTGTTGAATCGACACTTCTAGTGGGCACATTTTCTTTGTAAGCCAAGGGTACTGGGTTCGACACTGCCAGTTCAACTTAGAAAAAATCTCGTAATGTCACATGTGAAAATAGGCATTTAAGAATTATTGAAAAAAAATTGAATAACGGCTTTACTGTCACCGAAAGCTTGCGGTGACTGATCAAATAGACGGGGCTGCAGCCCCTCTCCCGCCAAAAATACATAGCTGCGTCTATGTTGGGGTCTCGTTGTTCCTGGGTAGTCGCCCATTTACTGGGTACCCACACAAGTATAGTTAAGTTTGCAGTTCACATAATGGGTTTCGGTAGATATTCTAGTGTTGGTCTGGCAGAGAATTGTGGGAATGATGTCCCAGTTGTTTGTCTTTTCATTGGTTGGTTCAGGCAATTAGTTGGTAACCCGTCGCTATCTTAGTTACTCTTTACCATCTCTGTATGATCAGTTATTAAGTGATGAGTTCTTATAATATTTAGCTACTTTTAGGCCAAAATCCAAAACTAATCGACACGTGTTTCGCCTCTCAAGGAAGCATCCTCAGAAACAGTTTCGCCTGTTCGGCTATGCTTGCCTCTTCAACATAATACATTGTCTATACTAATATTATAAAAAGGTAAACTTTGGACTTCGTTCACGTAGTCTATTATTTACTAAATTAAATAATTCATAAACCGTTATTGGCGTATGCAGAACAACTCGCCGAAGTTTCACCACAAAGTTTAGGAACACGCAGAGGACAGACATACGAAGAACATTCACTTTTATATATAAGAAGATAAGATAGATACATACATCTTCACGCTGTATCCCTAACGGGGTAGTCAGACAGGACAGTGTCGCGGTTTTTACATACATCTTTCGCTTCCTCAAATCTCATCATTCTCCTCACACATTTTCGCCTAGGTATGCGAGTGCCTTTGACATTTCCGTCGGCTAACACTCTGGCTATTTGATCTTCATAAGTTAGCCTTGGTGTCCTTGGCTTCTTTGGCGTTTTCGCTCTGTAGCTCTCCGTATTTTCTTCGTCGGTTTCGTCCCTCTTTCTTCATTTTACAATAACTCTGTCGTGCAACCCTATCATACTGCGTATCTCTTCATTGCTTATTTTGTCCGCGAGGATGACACCGCACATATTTCTAAGAGATCGCATTTCTGCTACATTTATCTTACTTTCAATCGATTTCGGGCACATCCAGGCCTCACTACCGTAAAATAAAGTTGGAACCAACACTGCATTGTGTATAAGATAAATTATACCGATATTTCTTCTCATTAAATACTTAAATATTATTACTACTATTATAATCACACTATTATACGAGTATGGGCAACATTTGTTTTAAATCATGAAACGAATAACGCGATTTGATATTAATGATAGTAAATCCGCAGCGGAAAAAACGAAAACTGCAACATTCATTTAGTGAAGTGTCTACGGCAGTACTCGACTCTACTACGGCGTAGACGCTCTACGAGCTACGTCACGTAGTTTACGTTGAGAGCAGTGCTACGCTACAGATACGTTAGCGAGTTCAAAGCACTATGCCAGTTACAAGACGATGCGAATATCTGGTTGCCAAGCAAAAAGGGTCCAGTGGTCGGCATTTAGTTTCCGAGGTATACGCAGTTTTGTAAAATTGGGTGAAAAAATGGCATTTCGCGATTTTAGTTGATTATTAATTAATGCTCAATTAACTAAAAGTTCATATAGTAAATGACTTTATATAATGTTTCTAAGTAGAAACAAACAAGTCGAAGTGTGTTTTTTTTAAATCAAACTGTAAAAATGCTTTTTCTCGAAACAAGCTTTTTTAGAGTTTCAACTTTAGCTGTGTGATAAAAAAATAAATGCCAGTTATTGAATATTTTTTTAATCCTTATTATCAATTGACTATTCTAAATTCCGAATCTAGTCTTAACTCAATACCCCACAACTGGACCCGTTTTGCTTCGACACCCACATATACCACAACCGTTTGATTTTATTTTTTGATTTGTTTGATTATTATAATGTTACTGAAACTATGAAATATATTCGTTTTCACATACGAGTTCTAGAATGAATGTGGTAATTATTAAACATTTACGTGCTAAGCTGATTTAGCATGTAAGATGTAAATAATACGAAGATAGCCGCACAATTTGAGTTTATTGAAATACTATCGTTTAACAATAATGTTATTATTAATAATTAGCTATGACTCGCGGTTTCACTCGCATTTAAATTGATATGTTTCCGGTATAAAAAGTAGTATAGGTTACTCTCTGAAAAGTTACCACGTTCATCTGGCAATGAAAGTTCCGCCAAAATCGGTTCAGCCATTTCTGAGATTAGCCCAGACAGATAAACTGACAGACAAAAATTGGTTCCGTACAAATAAACACATAAGCTTAATAAAAAGCCTTCATTTCGAATTCACAGCCAGACATTTTAATTTTATTTATATATATGTATGTATAAATATATAGATATAGACTGTGCACATATATTATTGTAATACCGAAAATCGATAACATATACATATTATGTATTAATTTGGGAACTTACATAAAAGCAAAATGGCTGACGAAAGTTAGTTCGTGATGCCTCAAGTTTTTGATCTTTACAATCGGCTAAAGCAAAATACACTCAAATGTGTATTTTTGTTGGAGAACTGCATCGAAATTATTGATTACATTTGTTTTAAAAATATAAAACAACAAAAATTGGAATAAAAATTCAATGAAAAAAGTAATTTCGCTACAGGTCTCTAAAAATTTGAAGAGTTAGTAAAACAGTCGGCTTGAAAAGCAATTACTCGTACGTTACAGTCTTCAAACTTTGAATATTAGCTCGAACGAACGTGTTAACAATTTCTAATAAGTATATTTTCAACGATAAAAACATGGAAAAATATTTTTCCCACGTATATAAAAAATTCCACAACTAGAAAGTTAAAATTACTTTTTATTTTTATTCCTTTATATAACACTTCATTCATAAAGTTGATGAAACCTACTTTATTTCAATTCCATAGAGTTCATTATGTTTTTTCATTGTACAGAAAAATTAGAAACACTGGACATAAATACTGGTTTACAGGTTTCAAAAACAATTTATAATGTTAAATGAATAATTTAATTTAAAAACTTCAAAATATAGGTACAATACTATATTATATAGTACGGGCGGCAACTGTAATAAAGATATAACAATTTAGTATAGAATATTACGAGTATATCGATGTATTAACATTTAGATTAAAAGTTAATTTTGTTATAAATTCAATTATTTAAATCGTAAATGTTGAAAGAGAGTCCGGTCCTCTCATAGAAAATCACAGACGATTGTCATATATATGGCGTTTAGATATTTTAAATTGGAAAATCCGATTTAACATCGCAGTCTGACTAGCGTGTAATTGAAATCTCTGCAACATATCATTGAAATAGAGTGCTCGATTTTAGGGATGGTGGGCACTTGTTACAGCTATAGTAAACAGTATCTCAAACGTAAATACATGAAGCACAACCTATAGAGTGGAAATCTCATTTATTTTGTTTGTTTAAAAACTATGTCGGAAAAGACATGGGGCAATTCGTGCTCTTGCGACTCAGCAAAGAGAAATAGGTACCTAATCTTACAAGAGGCGAACTACTCCATAAAATACAACGCTAAGAGAAAGTTAATGTGCAAACGACAGAAAATTCTTTGTAACAATAATTACGTAGGTAATTGTAAATTTAATAATGGCAAACGATCCGTCGGAGAAATGCTATTCACCGGCCGCCGTAGTCTAATTAGACTCTCAGTGCCGGCCCCGACGTTCCGTTAGCGCGTTATCCCTTCCAAACCGGAAGTCGCGCTTTGCCATAGAATAGTCAAATGAGTGACTTATTATTTCCACCGACAACTATTTACGTCTAAGCACTGCTGCGGTTACTGTGCTTCGATTGGATAGACCAAAATCAATCAAAACCACACTATTACAAGACAAACATGTGTAGGAAGAGACTGAAATAACGTAACGTTGCACTAAGGTGGAAGCGAGACGCAATGATACACGTCATCGAGCACGTCAATTGATAGTCCAGTTTAATTAAAGCCGTGATAAAATGAATGTAAATTTGAAAAATGTATATTAACGGATATTTATTTACCGATGAAATGAGATTGTGTCTGTTTTATAGTTTGATTTTTTGCTGTTTTTGCCACACCACGGAATAGAACAGTAAGCCATTACATACAAATCTAAATATCTTTTGGTATATACAGAGATCTACACGGAGGTCCAGTATTTTGCCAGTTTTAATGCCAGCGAGAGTTGATATTCCGATGTTGAGTCCAATATTTCGGCTCTATTGGTTAATTTCTCCATGGGTAAATAAAAAGCGAACTATACGCTTAACTTGGGATTCTGTAGTAATTTTGAATAATTTAGAAGTTTAATAAATTAATGTTTTTCAAAAAATCAAAATAGGTTCAAAGTATTCATTATATTTACATACTAGTTGTGCTTCGCGGTTTAACCAGCATTAAATTTGGTATTTTTCCAGTATAAAAGTATCCTAGATCACTTTCTGAAAAGTCCCTACCTGCTAATAAAAGTCCTGTCCTTTCGGACATTAGCCCGAACAAACAGACAGACAAATAAAAATTAAAAAAGCATGTTTGGGTATTGGTTACGTGCAAATAACCATAATATAACATATAAGCTTAGGAAAAAGCCTTTATTACGCAATCACAGATAGATGCTTCTATTTTATTTACATGTATAGATGAATAGATTATAATTTTGTGGTAGCAGTAGCCAAGAAAGACCAAAGCTGGCCTATGAAGATCAAACAGCCAGTGTGTTAGTTGACAGAAATGTCAAAGCATTCGCATACCGAGGCGAAAGTGTGAGAGGAGAATGATGAGATTTGAGGCGAAATAAGTATGTAAGGACCGCGGTGCTTGATGCTCTATCCTTTCTGGTTACCTCGTTAGGGATACAGCGTGAGTAAATGTATGTATGTGTATTTTTTGTTTTTCGTTGCAGTGTCCAGATTACTAATTACGTCTCTGTATCTTTCATGACTACATATATAACAAAGTGACAGACAGACAACGGCTACTTTATACACCCAATTAGTAGTTGAAAATAAGGTTAGTTACATATTTAAAAAAAAGAAATTTATTACGAGTCCGTACGGCCGTTCTATCTAAAACAAAATTAGCAAAACGGTTGTTTTGCTAATTTTTTTTTTAAATAAAAAGTATTGAGGCACGGATTTGTCATCAAATATTGGAAATCACCTAACTTCACCCTTCTCAAGTAATACTTAACGTGATTGCCTCCTGTACATTTCTTATGTTTTCATAGCTTTCTTGTTCTATATCTCCGGTTACACTTGAGGTACGCCGTTCGTTTCGGCTTAAAAACACTCGCTGGAACCAGCTCTTTCATTTGAGCTTTTGCCCACTTAAATTGGTTGAGTTGGAGAGAAGCTAGATGTGAACATTCAACTTGATTTTCAATTTTTGTATTCAATTTATGCTAGGTTACTATTACTCATCATATAAGTGTTATTTTTGAATTATATTATCTACACAATGCCGCGGAGCGGAACGGGTCCTCTCGTTATAATTAACCTTATTTTACAGTTTGTTCCCAACTAGTATTGCATACCTACCATACACGACACCTGAAAATATTGAAGTTTAAAAATACCGACGCCGCTTCTGCGCTCAAACTGGCGGGTGCATTTCGGAGGCGTGTCTCACCCCCCGGGCGGTCGTTGACCCCACAGCTGACGCGACGTCTCGCTGAATGGATATAGTACGCAACCGAACCCTGCTAGTAAACCTATGTGTAGGGGGAGAGAATCAGGGTGGTAATTATGTTTTTGTCGGTCTGCTTTGAGGCTGAATTGCTTGATTCATGATTTTTGAGTTGTGTGATTACAAATAGTTTCATTTCACATAATTTTTTTTTATTTATAAGGTACACCAACAGAATATCATATAATGCTTTCAGTATTTAACATAATGCAATAAATCACAGCTAGTATGTACTAGATATGTAGTATGTATGAAGAAAGGAATGCTTAGATCACTGGTTCCCAAACTTATTTTGTCTACTGAGTCGAGAGCTCATGCAGTCGTTGTCTAAGATGCCTCCTAGCTAAATGAAATTACAAATCACCCCCCAACGCCCCCATTTTTTTTCTGGGTCTCTTACCGCCCCCCTTTAGGCCTGCAGCGCCCACAAGGGGGCGTTATCGCCTACTTTGGGAATGGCTGGCTTAGATGGTTCAGGCATATAAAAAGAAAGAGTGGTGATAGACTGACGAAGAAAATCTATAGAGCGAAAGCGAGTGCTAAGAGAAGCCAAGGCGGACTAAGGCTGACTTATGAAGATCAAATAGCCAGAGTGCTAGCAGGCGGAAATGTCAAAAGCACTCGTATACCTAGGTGAAAATGTCTGAAGAGTGTGATGAGATTTGCGGAAGCGAAAGAAGTATGTAATGACCGCAACGCTTGGCGCTCCGTCCTCTCTGACTATCCCGTTAGGGATACAGCGTGAAGATATGTATTCCTTGTAAAAATTTACAGAACATTTACTATTACTTACCTGGGATATGGGCATTTCATAGTGATTATCCAAAGTGTTATCATTGAAAAAAACGAAAAAAATCTAAGAATTATCTATAGCTATATTATCCAACAACGAATCTTTACGCTTAATTTTAGACAGTGCATCGTTAAACATATCAAATTTGTGTTCGACATCGCATAATATATTATTATATGTGGTCCAAGCAAAAAAGGTCCAGTAGTGGAGTGGGGTGGGTGGCATATATTTTATATATCAGACATTTAAAGTTGAAACTCTGAAAAAGCTTGTTTGGAGAAAAAGCATTTTAAAAGTTTGATTAAAAAAAAAACTTATAAAAAAACTAAACCGACTTCAAAAAAGAGCACTGAATAGTATGAAATAACTATCCCTTACGGATCGAAACTTAAGTACAAAAATAACTTTATAAAAATACGATACAAATACCCATGTAATTAAATTTCACAGTTATTGAAGTCGGTGCCAAGCCTACTAAACTAATAGACTTTCCGTTGTCGAACATTGATTTGGCACCGACTTCAATAACTGTCAAATTTAATTATATGGGCATTTGCATCGCATTTTTATAAAGTTATTTTTGTACTTAAGTTTCGATCCGTAAGGGATAGTTATTTCATACTATTCAGTGTTCTTTTTTGAAGTCGGTTTAATTTTTTTATAAAAGTTTTTTTATTTCTCCCTTTTGAGTGACCTTGGCCAAAATTAATATCTAGAGCAGGTCTACAATTAGTTTATTTTCTAATTCTGGAGCGCAATATGTTGACTTCCATTCTATTGAGGAGCACAAACCGTGAGCTTTCACAATAAAGGATGCGAACAGATCGAACATGGGATATTATTTCCCATTATGGCCATTATCAATATCATCAACATAATATCATATCAATATCAATCAGTTATAAAAGAACAGTGTAAAGGTTGCATCATAATTACACCCTAGCAGTATTCTTACAATCCGAAGACGACAGCCACGAGCCGTATTCTCTGTCCGCCACAAGACTGACTCTACTGACTGAATTTATTATATCACAGCCAATTTATATCTTCTCCCTACTTCACCATTATACCATACTACCACTATACTATGTGGGGACAACGATAGTTAACAAATGACATATAAGAGAATCGTCAATATAAATAACCAGATCGCGTTATTTGGTGTATCTTCGAAACCAAAGCTTCAATACTAGTGAAATTTCAATGGGACCAATCTGAAAGTGTATCCTTTCGGACAAAAAAGAATTTTTCAAATCGGTTCATAAATGATGGAGTTATGAGGTAACAAACATAAAAAAAAAAACATACATCCGAATTGAGAACCTCCTCCTTTTTTGGAAGTCGGTTGAAAACACGCTTCTACTTATTTGTTTGTAGTCAGAAGCATCATATAAAGGCATCATACAAAGTCATTACTGTATGAAATTGTAGTAATTGAGCAAAATTAGTAATCAATTAAAATCGCGAAATGACATTTTTTCACCCAACTTTACAAAACTGCATATATCTCGGAAATTAAATGCCGACCCTAGACCCACAGACGTCTTTAAAATAAATATTTATTTTATTGGATTTATTTATTTTATTGTATTTATTTTATTGCATTGTATTTATTTATTTTATTGCATTTATATATTTTATTGCATTTATATATATTATTGCATTTATTTATTTTATTGTATTTATTTTATTTATATTTGTAACACACATATACAAGAAACAAACGTAAACGATGATACCCGCAGACATATACATATAAACTGTATTGCACATATCAACATCCTCCTCCAAACGAAATTTCTTTGTATAACATAATAAAGGAATACAATATTACATGTGTTACAAAATGTGTATGTGTACAGTCTACACGAGTGTCTGTGGGAACGTGTGAGTGTGTGTGTCGCATATGATATGTGTACGAATATAGTACATGAATATTTGTATTGCAGTTGAATTTGACCAGTATTATGTCAGTATCGTCGTAAGAAAGAGACAATATCCAGGCAAGAGACTTCTTTTGCATTAAATTACATAAAAAGTTTACTGAAAATTCCTTGTATAGATTCATTTCCTTATTCATAAATGATTGATATACCTACACTCGCTAAAATATGCTCTGTATCTTTCATTTATATAAAATATGCCAATCTATTGTAATTAATACATACATACATACATATATCTTCACGCTGTATCCCTAAAGAGGTAGTCAGAGAGGACGGAGCGCCAAACGTCGCGGTTCTTACATACTTCTTTTCTTATTGTAACTTAATTAATTAATAAATAAAATAATCCCATTATTAAAGTTTCATAGCAAAAATTAAAAAGAATACAACAAAATTCTTTATAGTAACGTCACGTCAGTGCTGAAATCCTCCTCAAATCTCAAATCAGTGGTGAAATATGTTATAAATAAATAAAATAAATTAGCCAGACAATACACATCGATCACATGGTCTCAATCTAGGGTATTACTTGTGCTATGAGAACCACCCACAGTACACCCAGACCGGAGAAAATTCAGAAAAGTTCGTGTCCTAAATTGGTCCGACCGGGAATCGAACTCGGAACCTTCCGCGCTTAGATGGAAGACCGAAATCATTGCGCCATCGAGATCTTCAACTTTAAAGACGTAAGTAGGAAATCATACATGTAAATGTAAAACCGAAAATTAAATACCTAATAGATATTTTACAAAATATCAGAAGAACGGGAAATTAACGCGATTACCTTTTATTTCGGCTTTTTATTTATTTCCTTTTATTTATTTTTTGGTTATTTATTAATTACTTATTTAGATATTTTATAATTCAATGAGAATATCTAAATGTTTATAAATATTTTGCAACCATCTTTTTACTTCTTTTATTTAACTTTTTAAATTGCTATCTACAAGTTCGACATGTTCTAAGCTGGTTTTTAATGCCATCAACAACCTGTGTGAATGACATGATTAAAATTAAAACTGTTCATTTACAGAACAAAATGATTGGATTAATAGTGTAATTATTAAACAAGTTTAGATAATGTAAATCAGGCAAATGACAATGTGACAGCACTGTCAATTTGTTAGTGGTGTTTATGTAACATTGGAATTAATGTCCCAATGAAGTCAATAACTTTTATTACATTATATGAACTCTGCACTACGCATAATTAGTAGTAGGTACTGGGCGACATAACTTTGGTCGTTGATTGTAAATAAAAAAACGAGCAATCTGGAAGTGTATCCTTTCAGATAAAAAAAGAATTTTCCAAAGCGGTTCATAGATGACGAATTATGAGGCAATAAACATAAAAAAAAAAACAAAAAGAATACCACATTGAGAACCTTCTTTTTTTGAAGTTGTTTAAAAATATGGGATATATTATGCTTGAATACATTATAATATTCTATTGCAGTCTGTCAAAGGCGACCAAGGCCTTGTAGGAATATTATAAAGGTAACGGCAGTCTGAATATTTTTTGTCTCAATGCTGTCTCTGAAACCCTCTGCCAAAAAGTACTTGGAAAGTATGGATACATATTCATTTCATACACAAATATTGCTTTCAAACTGATTTAGAAATATACTTATATGACATGTATACGAACTAACCTTACTGAAGTAGCCGACGATGTGGCACCCCTCGTTGTCCGAGCACGTCATCACGTAGAAGAGGAACGGCTCCACGTCGTAGTACAGGGTTTTGTGGTCCAGGAAGAACTTGGCCAGGAGGCACAGCTGCTGGCAGTACTGCTTGTGCTTCCGCCCGTCCACTTGCCACACGCTCAAGTTCTCTTTCCTGTATATCTGGTACGAAAAATCGAGTCGACTTTCAGGGTTCCGTACTTTAAATGAAATATCGATATGTGACTTCAACTTGCGTACGAAGGGTTCCTAAGATATTTATAAAAATGATTTTCTCGACTTTATTTCTAAAAATCTGTAAAATTTAGGACTTTTCTTATATTTTTCCTATAAAATTAAATTACTCTAACTGTAAATAACTGAAATTTCTTATTATTATTATTAACTGTAAATATAGCTTTATATTTTCAGAAAAGACATTGCAAAGTTTAGGTGCAAATGCTGTCCAGAAGTAAGAGTACCTTCATCAGATTTCTTTCAGACTATCTTACACCAAATATTTTCAAAATCGGTCCCCTGATTACTGAATACCATACTTTTTATTTTTTATTCTTCTAAATGATATAACTTTTTTTATATTACATAGAGAGCAAATAGTGTTAGCTGACAGAAATGTCAAAAGCACTCAAGTTTGTAAGGAAAATGATGAGATTAGACGCGAAAGAAGTATGTAAAGGCCGCCGTGGTATAATTAGTTCCGTAAATTAATTCACCAGTTTTTTACGATTTATGGATTACCCCGGGAGCCGCATCTAAATGGTAGGCACCATGAAGGAAGGAGGAGACGCTGTAATGAGACGGGCTCAGATTGTAGAAAGGCTCAGCTTTAAAGCGTAGGGGTGTATCGACTACACGTACGCCAGTTCGATCCTGACAGTCGCGCGTATTACTTTACAAAAAAAAAAGATTTTCAACGACCGTTCAAAGAAAATGGAGTGCCGTGTGATTGGTTACAAGTCAGTCGCATTCAGATGGATGCTGTAATATTTTTAAAAATATCACATTTCATGTATGAGTATCAATTTATACAATATTATAACGAAAGTTCTTGTTCGTGCTGGTTTTACTATTCGTTGACAGACGTCAATTTAATCGCCCCTTAAAACCACATTTTGCACTCAGATATGGCTCAGCATAGCATATCTAAAAACCTATCTGATTACTCCTAACATTGCTTAAGTGTTAATTTAATTCATGAAATTCTTTGTAAAAAAGCTACATCGATTCATTTAAACCGAGTGAGGTGACATCTGTTGGGAAATAACAAATACTTAGTAAAACTGACATTATCAGCAAGACCGCACGCAGGAGGTAGACGTAGAGAGGATAACTTGAATAAAGTCGTCAAATAACGATTTTCGTGGGACTGAGCACGATTATACCGACAACTAGTATCGTCGTATTCAGTAGTGTTTCCTGAGTAAGAAAAACGGTGTTGTCACTTTCTCAATTGGTGAAGGGGGGATCGCATTTCTGCCGCATTTATCTTAGAGTAAAGCTACCTAAATTCCCACCAAGCTGAAAATCAGTAAGATTGTTTAAAATATAATTAAAAATAAAATTTGAAAGTTCCCCGTCTTTCCCATGTATGGAAATTTTTTTATTCAAGGTCAAAGGTCAAAAAAATGAGTTTTTCGCGATTTTCAGCAAAACGGTAAGTTTTATCATAAAAATACTTCAGACAAAAATTGTAGATCATAAAATTATCTACAAAAAATGTATCAATACTTTTTTTTCTACAAGCTACCGTTTTTGAGATAGAACGATTCAAAAAGTTGTAAAAGTTGTAATCGTCACAATAGGCACACGTTTCCACGCCACCTATGAGGTAGTGTACTTAGCGCGTTTTTTTTAACGTGGTTTACTGGTTTACTGGTTAACTGGTTAACTGCGTTAATAGCGATGTATCGCATGTCGCCTCATTGGAATCAAACGGATCCTCCACTGTTGGTGATTCAATATTAGAGCACGACCGGCCTTGACAATGTGTACATGCCAGAGAACAAAACAGTCCGACTTTTTTGCAACCACATTTAGCACTGCACCCCTTTTTGCAGTTGCAAAAAATTGTGTTCAGCAGTTTTTCCGGCGCAGGTGGAAGTAAAGTTTGGACTGTGTGTGGTTCTAATGAATTGTTGACCAACTTCCAACACCAGTCTGTAGGGTCTAGCTGATAACCAAGCCACACTTGAACTTGGTAATATACCCGAAAAAGATGTTGATGAGCGACAACTGAGGTTGGAGGAAGACAAGCTAATTGTACTTGTTTTTTACTTTTGGTATTTTTAACGAAACATGCATATCTATACTTATCTAAGCAGGTAGTTTTTTTAGGAGCTCCGTACATAGAAAGAAGAAAGCGAATGCCGTTAGTGATAATTTCTTGTCGAGTTGAATTACTATATTTAAAAACTTCAGCACATTGAACTAAATTTTGTTTTTCAAACATTTTGAAAACTGTTATTTTACCCCTCCTGTAAAATACAGATGTCGTATCACAGCCAGTTATTGCGTGTAAAAATAGTACATGATTTTGACACTGCAAAAGGAGATACACTTTTTGATGAATATATTTCCGATTGATGTTGAGCTTTTCCTGGTTTTAAGAAGAAAATAGTTTTTTCAGTTGGAGTTCGAGCAGTGAGTAATACGAGTAAGTCTACATCTTCACCAACAACAATAGTTGTATTTGTCAAATTGAATTGCTCTATTGCTGTTTCAATTATCAATACATCAGCATCATTATTAGCTTGTTTTACCAATATATTTTCAGCAGAAATTTTTTCTTTCAACATTGAAATGATCCGAGATTTGTTGTGAGTATTTCTAAGAAATTTTTGTTGACTGGTTGAAACTGTCATATTTTCATCAAATAAAATATCAATTGATGAAGATGTTGCTAAAGTTCGACGACGTTGTTCTGCAGCTTTGGTATTTCTCGTGCAATCATTATAGCCATCAAATACGACAGTAACTCTGGAACCAAAATGTCGACGTACATACTGTACGTATTTATCGAAGATAGTTGAATGTTTCTTCGCTATCTAATTAAGGGACTGGGTTTAATTTTACCTAATATTCTTACAGTTATAACTTATTTAAATTTTATATTGTAAGTGTAAGTTACAATGACCGATAGAAAAATATTTTAACATATATTACAACTATAGAGATGTATATACGTGGCGTACTCATGCATATTATGACGATTACAACTTTTTGAATCGTTATATCTCAAAAATGGTGGCTCGTAGGAAAAAAAATATTGATACATTTTTTTGTAGATAATTTTATGATCTACAATTTTTGTCTGAGGTATTTTTATGATAAAACTTACCATTTTGCTGAAAATCGCGAATAACTCATTTTGTTGACCTTTGACCTTGAATAAAAATTTTTCCATACGGGGGAAAGATGGGGAACTTTCAAATTTTATTTTTAATCATATTTTAAACAATCTTACTGATTTTCAGCTTGGTGGGAATTTAGGTAACTTCGAATTTCTAAATTGACCGGACTATATTACCCGATTTTAAAAATTCTAAATGTACATCACAGATGAAAAACGAAGCAAGATTTTTTATTTGAACCATTTTTAATGTAATTAGCATTTTTACCGCGTTATTTAAACTATAAAAAATATAACACTTCAATTTTTGTTTTTTATGAATATAACTTTTTAAATATTGAACCTATACTTATGATTGTCAAACGTTTTTTGTTAAGCATTTCAATACTTTCCATATTACACCTCACTCGTCCAAATAGGTTAAGTAGTTATTGAGTTATTCGACAAAATTTAAACCAAGAATCGCCATCTTTGTGACGTCATAGCTCTCCCCTTCACCAATTGAGAAAGTGACAACACCGTTTTTCCTACTCAAGAAACACTAGTGAATACGACGATACCAGCTGTCGGAATAATACTGCTCAGTCCCACGAAAATATAGTTTTAATCGCTTAGCTTCTACTAACATAATACTACAGTATTTTTTTTGTTCCAGATAATTTCTGTTGGGGAATAGAAGTTACTTGGCAAAACTAACATTATCAGGACCGCACTCAGACGTATTAATATAGATATACTCTTTTAGAAAGGATAATTTTTATTTATGTATTAAACCTTAAAACTTGATGATGATTTTTTTTATATTAACTGAATATATTTGCTACTTCTTTTTTACTCATTTAATAAACTAATTCATTTAATAATAAATAGTATTTGATACTGTACTAATATTTTTTAATAAATGACTGATCTATACTAAATTATACTATTGATTTGATTTGACTTGAATTTGTTTTATTGATTTGAATCATACTATTGCTATTGATATCGCAGTTCTATAGAAATGGGAACTGTTTACTTAGACCATAGAATGAAACTTGTCTAAATTAAAATTTTGAGATTTTGTTTTGGCAAGTTCCGATATTAAATTCACATAAAATAATAAAATGGATTTTTTACAAATACACGTTTAAATATTCTCACGATATGTTGCTAACGGGACAGGCAAGTTCGTACTATATCTATTAAATTAAATAGTAGGTATTTTTTAGTTAATTATTTTAATCCGAAATTCTGAAATTTTAAATCGTCAGTTTCATTCTAAAGGTGCGATATATTGTCTTATTAATAATAAATAAATATAACAATTTCCTAATAGAGTGCATCTAGGCGGACTCCCCACTACAGTCGCGTTTCAAGTCTCATCTTTCGTGGTGCGATCTGTACCATTATTCTATTTAAATAAAGGAACAGTAACAGTTGCATGATGCGCATACAAACAAATCGACAAACGTTAATTTAAAAATTGCTATTCTAGACCGTTATTCGGTCCCCAATACGCACGATACAAATTTTTGCAAATCTATTAATGTTCATCTCATATGCTGTACTGCTCCATCATAATCCACCACCACATTATGGATTTATATCACTCTCTCAAATATAAATATTTCATAACTTAATGTGAAAATGTTTGAATTGTGCAATTTCGAGTTACCGATTAATCACTAAGTACCTTCCTGTATCGAGAATGTATTTTACCCACCTGGTTGTCAATAATAAAACAACTTAAAAAATTATAACACAAAGAGACTGCTACAACTCACGAGATGGCGGCAGAATCGTAACTACCCCTTCCATTTATTCCACGTAGCCCCCACCCCTCATATTGTTACACTGGTTTGTATGAGGAAAATTCGTTACGGCACCTCTTCTTCGTTTTTACTTCGTGTGATAGCACCTACCTACTACGCAAAGACTTCTATATAAATTGAGTTAGACCCGCTCAACTCTAAGAAATAAAGATTTATTTACTTATTTATTTGGTTTGCGTAAATGTAATTAAAAAACAAATATACGAAGACAACAAGAATTAAAGACAGTATAACGACCGCCAAGTACACGCGAAAGGCCAGACCCCGTGATTCGTCAAATGATGCTGCCAAAGAGCGAAGATTGCCTATTACGTCGGGGCAGTTTGATACTCAGGCGTATATCATTCGGTGATATAGAGTGGTAATATAAAAGTTGTATAGCAGTGAGTTTAACAGTTACAAAATTAATCAAGGAATAATTTACGTATATACGTAGTTTTTTTTGTGATGTAGGTAAGTAAGGCTATGCAGGTCACGCCTGACCTATAATACTGCGACCAATATTGATATATTGTGATCGCCATCGTGTTACAAAACATTATTCCTTGGAGTAACGTGCTGAATTTCCTCCGGATTGAGAAAACACTGGCCGGATCGACGAGTGGTACGCAGTCACATAAAATGTGCATAGGCGTTTCATCCGCCTTATATAAATTGTAGATACGTAATAAATTAGTACGTTATTGAAAATTACTGCGTTTAAATCACGTTTAAATCTTAAACAATACTTTTTTAAGATAGCGTGACATATAACGGTGACAGCAGTTTCAGTGTGAACTGAGCGTACGGTGCTAATTGGCTCCTATTTACCTCGTCAATTTTATTTTTTTTATTCTCCTTCCCCTAGCATGGGCAAAGCCAGGGCCCTTATTTTTCCTGTCATTCCAGTTCTCGCTAGTTCTGTTCTTTGGGAATAAAGCTCTTTCATACAAGCCTAACTGTTGGTTAGCTAAACCTGCAATTTTTATTCCATGAAAAATCACTTATTTCTATTACATTACTATTTCTACTTAACCTAGTCAAAATTTGGTGACAAGGATACGCCTTCTTCTGTTACTATAGAAGTCTTTGGGAGTAGCTAGTAAAGAGCTTTCTCTTTTTATCGGGCAACTTATTTTATATTGGTTAGAAACATTTCTGTCATTCTCTAATAAAAAAGTCGTGTATCTCTGATGTAAAATGTCTGTTTTCTAATAAGAATCTTAGGGACTTTGTAATAATAAAGTCCCTAACATTCCCCAAGAGAGTGATAGTAGGCTTTGCTGGAGTTAAAACCGACTTTATGGAAGAATGCGAAAACTTCAGTTGCACACATTTCAAAGTTTACAGTTCTCCAATACTTGCACTTTAGCGCACAATATACTACCACTTTTGTACTTAAAAACTCCTAAAAATTTAAAAAAATATAAAATCTAAATAAAATGAGAAATTCACTTCTACTGTTTCTACCAAAAAGTCAGAGTTAAAGCAGGGGGGTTAATCAACTATTTTTGTCTCACTGCTGCTGGCAAAACTTACTTTGGAAATATGTTTACATTTTCACTCCATACACAAATATTATATTTATTTTATAATGTGTACATATAATATCTATACCATCAATATAATCAATTATTATTACCGATCAGTATAAAGAATAGTTGATTTCGCTTGTAGCCTGTAGCCCGTAGTCAGTGGCCACCAGTCAATAGCTAGTAGCCAGTAGTTGGTAACCAGTAGGCAGTAATCAGTAGCCAATAGTCAGTGGTCGTTAGTCAGTGTCCAGTAGTCAGTGTTCAGTAGTTAGTTGCCAGTAGTCAGTGGTCAGTGGCTAGTAGTCAGTGGTCAATAGTTTGTGGTTGGTAGTCAGTAACCCAGTGGTCAGTGGTCGGTAGTCGGTGGTCGGTGGTGGTAGTCAGTGGTCGGTGGTGGTAGTCAGTGGTCGGTGGTGAGTGGTCGGTGGTGAGTGGTCGGTGGTGAGTGGTCGGTGGTGAGTGGTCGGTGGTGAGTGGTCGGTGGTGAGTGGTCGGTGGTGAGTGGTCGGTGGTGAGTGGTCGGTGGTGAGTGGTCGGTGGTGAGTGGTCGGTGGTGAGTGGTCGGTGGTGAGTGGTCGGTGGTGAGTGGTCGGTGGTGAGTGGTCGGTGGTGAGTGGTCGGTGGTGAGTGGTCGGTGGTGAGTGGTCGGTGGTGAGTGGTCGGTGGTGAGTGGTCGGTGGTGAGTGGTCGGTGGTGAGTGGTCGGTGGTGAGTGGTCGGTGGTGAGTGGTCGGTGGTGAGTGGTCGGTGGTGAGTGGCCGGTGGCCGGTGGTGACGCACCTCGTCGCCGGGCGGGTGCCTCCAGACGCACTTGCGGCGGTGGCGGCGCGCGCCCGCGGCCGACCGCTGGTGGCCGAGGCAGAACTCGCACACGAACAGGCGCGGCGCGCGCGCCGCCGCGCCCGGGTACGGCGACTGGTACCACACCTCCATCATGTACTTGCCCATCACCACGTACCTGCCGACACACCGTCACACCCATCACACACATCACACCCGGCACACCCATCACACCACCGCACGATACACACATTGAGACGAGCTTAGTCCGGGAATTATCAAGTGCATGTGGACCACAGATACGTGCTATCACCACCTATCCGTTGTATGAAAAAGAGACTATAGAGCAGCCATACTCAACCTATGGCCTACTGAGCCATTTTGAGTGGTCTGGTAAGTTCAAAAAACTTATCAAACCAAAAAAGCAACTTAAATGCCCATAGTATATTCAATTTTCAAAAGTACATGGCAAAAACATCTAATGATGATGACATTTTACAAGTAGCATGCAGTAATCACAAGCTTGATCTAGATAAAATTATTAAAAAAGTATTCAATTTAAAAATCTTATTAATCATTATTTAATAAACACTTTTGTTTAAACTTGTTTACATTTTTTTTAAATAGTGTTGTAGCCCGCTTGAGATAGCTGTTATGAACATGTGGCCCGAGATAAATTCAAGTTAAGTGTGGCTGTTATAGAGAAATAGATAGGAATATAGTCCAAGAATCATCATCCTCTTTGCTAAAGATGCTAAGAATATTCGGCTACTATTCGATATTTGGTCTATTCGGCTACTCTTTTAAATATTCTATATTCGACCGAATATCAAATACCAAACCATAAAAATATTTACATAATTCTCAATATAATTGCAATTTTATAACTACCGCAGCGGCACGCTATGATGGCCGTTTTGACGTTTGTCCGCTCATCAAGTTTCATATAAGTTAATAACAACGTCTGAAAATCGTACGTAAACGTAACGTTTACAATTTTTCAATTGACGATTCCGTGAAATATTTGCTGCGAAGAAAGTAATTACCTGGTCCCTTTATCTGTAGGAATATCGCCCAATTCCTCTTCGATTTTAATCGCGGCCAAAGCTTGCGCTTCCCTAAACAACTTCAGGTCGTAGTCTGGCACAAAACCGTCGAGAATTGGTTCCCTTTCTTCATTCACCTCCTCTGCACCAGAGGCTGCAATTTTGTCACGGAGTTCTTGACTGCCTTTCCATTTCGAACGCATATCCTGAAGAAAAGGATACAGATTTGTTTTTCTGAAATACATACAATTATATTAGTTTATACCTTAGTAGTTTATAACGCGATCTCGAATATTTTTCTACAGTTTATTACACCATATTTTGAATATTCAGAATTTTTTTTTAAACTTTTTCGGAAAAGATAACACACACATCAAAAAAGTGTAAACAACACGCATCATTTACAGAAACTGCAAGTTTTATTAAATGATAGTTTATTTTTTTCTTAGAAAAGTAGATTGGTATACAAACTTTTTTATTACTGGCTGATTTTAAAAATAGAAACTTTTCGATTGTGTTTTATTTTCATTAACATAAAAGTTAATTATTTTTTCCCGATTTCATGTGTCTTCGTTGCTTGATAAATTTGGTATTTATTGCACTTTTATCATTTTGACATATACAGTTTTCGAAAAAATTGAGTGGTTAGTCATTTTTTATGTTATACAGCGACGCCATTTGACTGCTGATGAAATGCAGTGAGCTGTAGGAATGCTACAAGCGGGAAGAAATCAGTCCCAGGTGTCTCGGCATTTTGGTGTCAATAGGAACGTGATTTGTTGTCTTTGGCAGCGTTACGTTAATACAGGGAATCCTGCTGAGCAGCACCCAGGATGTGGAAGGAGTACAACTGCTGGACAGGACCGATACATACAACTGACTGCAAGACGTCAGCCGATGTTAACCGCCCGGGAGATAGGTTTAAAGCTACAATTCTCAAGCGGTGTTGTTGTTAGCCACCAAACCGTGAGAAATAGGCTGCATGAATACGGCCTACGAGCATGACGCCCAATTAGGTGCCCACCTATACGCCATGGGAATCGTGCCCGTCGAAACGAATGGTGTAGGGAACACTTGACATGCACCCAGGAGCAATGGGATAAAATTTTATTTTGTGATGAGTCCTGGTTTGTATTTAGGCCTGATACGAGAAGGGTAAAAGTGTATCGTCGTCCCGGAAATGCTGAACGGCTGAGATTCGTCCAGGAAGTGCACCCTTACAGTGGCTCCACAGTGATGGTATGGGCGGGTTTTATGAAGAACAGACGAACTGAGCTCGTTTTTGTAGATGGCAATATGAATGCTGAAAGTTACGTTAAAGATGCCCTCGGGCCTTATGTTCACCCATTTGCACAAAGTCTTGGCTCAGATTTCACGCTGATGCATGACAATACGCGTTTGCACACAGCTCGGTGGACCAGAGAGTACTTGGCAATGGAAAACATCCGGGTATTGCCGTGGCCTGCACAATCGCCATACCTCAATCCCATCGCACACGCATGGGACATGCTCCAGAGACGTGTTCTAGAGAACCTGGACGGAGTGTCGACAACCCAACAACTGAAAGACTTGTTAAAATTCCATTGGGACCGATTGCTGCAGGATCAGATAAACGATCTTATAGATTCAATGAAAAATCGCTGTCGTCAAGTTTTAAACAACAGAGGCGGTCACACTTTGTATTGAATTACCAAATAATTAAAAAAATGACGTTATTTAATTTTGTAATACATGAGGTTTCATTTCGTTTTAACTTTATTTTATACTATGTATGTACACATATTGTTAATTACTGTGATTAAATGAACAATTTATTGAATGAAGGATTTAGTTGCTTTAGTCACTAATGCGTCAAAAATGCTTAGTTATTATTTATAAAAGAAATATAAATATATTACAATAGTAAAAATCGTTCAAAAGTTCGAAATCGTACAGGTTGCTTAGACTTTTTTGATGTGTGTATAAAGATAACATTACGTTAAATACAGTTAGAAATTTGTGATTTAATTTATGATTTTCCATTCGATATAACAATATACCACACTTGCTATACCTTTCACTTTTTCTGTGACTGCCTAATGTTAGAATCTCGAACCAAGAATAGCCATCGGAGCCATAATAAGTTGCCGCTCTTACCGCTGTGTGTAAAACGAATTTTCTTATCTCTTTCTATCTCATTAAGCGTAACGACGAGTAAGACTGTTAGGTATAGTAAGTATGGCAACCTCGCACTGTCAGTGTAATTCATGTCAACTTATAAGTCGGTCATGAAATAATTATTTGCAAATTACTCGTAAATCTTAAGTCTTCTTGCTACTAGTGTTCACAAAAATAAAAATACGTCATGTTCAGTTGTGTATCGTTGTATTGTGACCGTCCCTAGTCACGCACATCAGTAAAAATCTAGAAACTCGGTCAACAAAAAAGGACATTGTAGGGACAAGCTCTTAGACCAGATGCTCCGTACATTATGAGACTTGGGCCGATGTTACAATAATACTACTGGATATTTGGTATATGTCGGTTGATGGTATTCATTATAACGTGTTATTGTTATGGCGCTTAACGTTGACATAAGATACTTATAAATAAGGACTAAGGACCGTCTCTACTTCGCCTGGATTAAATACATAATATATAGCCTATGTCTATCTGGAATAATGTACCTTTCAAATGGTGAAAGAAATTTTCAAATAAGTGTTGTGGTTCCAGAGATTACCCTCCACATACATATAAACAAAATTACAAAATCTCAAAATTGGCTATCTCTCTTTTTAATATTAGTGTAGATGTACGTGACGTATTTGTCATCTTAATGCAACGAAGAGTATTTGTATAGGTACAGATAGGTATATAAAAATTGTACAACTGCACAATGAGATCAAGGAATTGCTTGTGAAATAAAATGTGAATTTAAGGGGAAAATTACCTCTATTTAGGAATATTCTATCGGAAATTCACTTACCGATTATCTTAATTTTACCGAGAAACTAATGATAAGAACCGATTGGCCGTTTTCATAACTTTTCGTTGAATGATTTCATCGCCACGATTTTACCGTCCACGATACAATAGGGAAGCAAAATGCTACTCTATTCCGTCGTATAAAAAGACGCTTTTTCCGTTGACGATAACGTCATGCCGTGTATGTTATTGTTGGCGGAAATTTATCTTCTAGCGTTTCTATAAAACTGCATATATTAATTTTGCTTCCCTGTTGTACCGTGGAAGGTAAAATCGTGGCAATAAAATCGTTCAACGGTAAACTATAAAAGCGGTAATATGAGAACCATCTATATGTATGTATCGTGCGTGGCTCACTATACGTGGAATTGCAGCACACTGAATGCCCGAGAGTCCTATGTCCGTGAGTACGACTGAGGGTAGGATGTGCGAGTACTTAACTTCGATCTTGAGTTGATGAACGTGCTGTTTCAAGGTGGGCACATAACACACTGAGCGCCTGAGTCCCGCGGGGTTATTACCTAAAAATTCGCAGGCAGCTACAGCCACGCGATCACTACGCGACCGGTGACTAATTGTAATAAAAAAATTGGTATCATGTATGAAGATTACGTCTCCATTATTCTTAGACTGTAAAATGCACTTTTCGTAGTAGATTTAGCGCCACTATACAAATTACATTAATGCTGACTGCAAATTATGTAATAAGCGTGCCGTTCTCGAGAGCGTGCGCTCGAGTCGTGCGTGCGTGTGTGTGTGCGGGTGTGCGTGCGCGCGTGCGTGTCTCACCTTGACCTTGAGCTGGTAGGCGCGCTGCTCGAGCGTGGGCATGGCCCGCGGCCGCTGCTGCAGCGCGGCGAGCGCGCGGCGCCGCGCGGCCGAGGCGGCGGCGCGCTCCTCGCCCGCCGCCACGCACCGCGCCGGGGTCGCGTTGTGGTACAGTGGGCAAGCGTCCCATGTGAAGTGCCGCGTCGCCTTACCGCCTGCACATACACACACACACACATATACACTGACAGTTTCAATCGCATACTTGGAAGACATAAAAAGTTGCTCATACATACATACATATCTTCATGCTGTATCCCAAACGGGATAGTCAGAGGACGGAGCGCCAAGCGGTCCTTACACACCTATTTCGCTTATTCAATCATCAAATCATCATCCTTCTCACACATTTTCGCTTAGGTATGCGAGTGTTTTTGACATTTTCATTTAAAAGTTGCATATTGGGTCCTTACATATGAAATTGGCGTTTTGTACGGGAGGAATATAAAGTCAATTTTTTTTTTGTAAAATATATTTAATTAATTAAAGTATGCACCGTTGTTATCTATGCACTTTTGCCATCTCATAAGTAGTTCATTGATCCCTTTACTAAAAAAACCATGGGGGCGAGAATCAATAAACTCTTTGAAGGCGGTTTGGACTGCCGCATCGGAGTTGAATTTTTTTCCTTGTAAGAAGTTGTCCAAATTCCGGAAAAAATGGTAATCTGTTGGAGCAAGGTCCGGAGAGTACGGTGGATGTCGCAGACATTCCAATTGTAGCTCATCTAACTTAGTGGTTGTTTGTTGTGCAGTGTGTGGTCTAGCGTTGTCGTGAAGCAGCTGTGGCCTAGAGCGATTGACCAATCTCGGTTGTTTAGCAGCTAGTTCTTCCTTCATGGTTTGCAGTTGCTGACAATAGATATCTGCCGTAATCGTTTGGCCAGATTTTAGAAAGCTGTAGTGAACGACACCGGTGCTAGTCCACCAAACACTCATAAGTAACTTTTTCTGAGTCAATTTTCGTTTAGGGCAGGATTTGGCTGGGTCTCCAGGGTTCAGCCATTGCGACGAGCGCTTCCGATTATCGTACAGTATCCACTTTTCATCACAAGTAATGATTCGATTTAAAATCCCTTCATTATTGTGTCGGTTGAGCAAAGTAACACAGCAGTCGACGCGTGTTTGCAAGTTCGATTCACTCAATTCATGAGGTACCCATCGTTCAAGTTTTTTTACTTTCCCGATTTGCTTCAAGTGAATTAATACAGTTTTGTCACTTACCCCGAAGCCTGCAGCTATCTCTGAAGTGCTTTGTGATGGATCCGCTTCCACAATAGCCTTTAATTCTTCATTTTCCACTTTGGTCTCCGGCTGTCCACGGGGTTGGTTCTGAAGGTCGAAATTTCCAGAACGAAAACGTTGAAACCAAAAACGTACCGTGCTTTCTTTTGCGACACCAGCGCCGTACACATCATTAATCCTTCGAGCTGTTTCTGCAGCACTGGTGCCACGGTAGAACTCGTACTCGTAAATATACCGATATTTCATGTTTTCCATTGTGCGATAATAAGCGACGCCAAAGAAAAAATAGTGAGCCAAAACAAAACAAATGAATGACTGTTTTCAAAACTCAAATGTACCAGCTAAATGAATTTATAAATTTGAATTTGGAATTCTTACCCAAAGAGGAAATATTTCAGATCAAAGTGGTCAGTACGACAAAACGCTAATTTCATATGTAAGGACCCAATATTAGCGCAAAAATTCTTAAAGGAAAAAAATTTTAGATTGATACTCAAACATTATAAAATTAAGTAATAATATGTTATTTATGTATATTCGCAAACCGTGTTCGTTTGCAATAGGGTTTACAATCTACATCCTGACATCCTATTTGTTATACAGTGTGGCCTATGGGCATATGAACAGCGAATTATTCTGATTATCTATAGAAAAATATCGATAAAAAACTTAATACGGGGGTGTACCTTTAATAGTTATCATGTTATTGAATTTTGAATTCTTTTAGTTGCGTCAGTGACCTTGCTTCATATTATTTACTATATCTCTGAAGTTATTGGCTCGATTTCAATTGTTTATTCCTAAAAACTTTTGAAATACTTTATTGGTTGAATTTATAATCTCATTTAATATTACACGACATTTAGAAAAAAACGAAGACAAACATTTAAAAAAAAAAATAGTAGCTGCTTGGACCACTTTACAAAAACAACTTATTCAAGTAGTAAAAAACGCAACAAGGGTACACACTCTTATCGGTTGGAATTAAAATGACTTGCTGCGCTATTTCGCCGCTCTGTGTCTCCTCACTCAATACATGTATGTAATATAAGCGGCTGACTGCCTTCTGTAACTTTAACGAGTGACATTCACTCACAAGTGAGTGAGTCGTATCACTTGAGATTCTTAAAAAAATCATGTTACCGAGATGCCCTTGGGAGTCACATCCGCGCACCGGACACTTCCTCTCTGACAGCTCAGGCGGCGTGGGTGGTAGTTGAATTGGAGATCTTGTTGCAACACGTTTTTTAGTACTATTCTTACAACTGTCCTTACTGAAATATAAGAAAACAATAATACTAGAAACATAGGATTGAGCATTTTGATTGGAATATATTAATTAATGTTATACTATGATTTCCTATGTTCAATAACTGTGAAATGTTGTCAGGCAGGACCATAGAGTATATGCCAACATTGTTTTTACCTTTGATTTAAATAGAAGTTTAAATCACTGTGTATTTGACTTATGAATCAGTACAAATTACAACAGAGACATAACACACCAATATGTTGTCTCACATCACTCACACATTAGCAGCAAAATATACTGCAACAGGTGTGAGACAAGATATCCTTATTCATAACGATTGATTGAGGAGTGTCTTGATAGCGCTTTAGTTTACTCGATTTAGGAAGTTAGTGCGCAAAAATGTCGTGTTGTGTTTATTTTTTATTCATATCAATGGATTAAATATTTATTCAAAAAGAATTTACATTGTTCACATCTCAGGATTTCGTACCTTTAGATAAACGAAACTACAGAAATTAATATACAGACATATTTTCGGAGAAAGCTAAAAAATTAAAACAGTAGGTGTGAAGATGATAGAACAAATTATATCGACTGTGACGTATGGACAGACACATCACCAGGCGGACATAATGAAACTATAAGGGCACTTATACGCACTGCGCCCGATGCATATCCTAAAAAATATGGATCTAGTAATTTCGAACCAATTTTGGACTTCGTCGTAAGCACACTGCGTCTGATCCGTAAACATACGGATGTCGCTTTGAACCGAATGGCCGCTTTTATAATATACCATTGAATGATTTTTTCGCCGCAATTGTACGTCCATGGTACAATAAGGAAGCAAAATGTATGCAGTTGTATGAAGACGCTTTTAAATTTGCATCAACAATAATGTCCACGACATGACGTTATCGTCGACGGAAAAGCTTATTTTTTCGCGACACAATAGGGAAGCATTTTGCTTAATCCTTCCCAATTGTGTCGTGGACGGTAAAATCGTACGATAAAATCGTTCAACGGTAAATTACAAAAGCCGCGCGTGCGTTCCTCTTCCTCTTCCCCGCCGCGCCGCTGACCACGCCACTGTTCGGATTTCATCGCACCAAGCCCTTATATTATCTAGAAGTCGCCATGTGATCGAAATTCGACCATGAATATGAATAAGATATAAACTCTTTGGCGATAAATCTCTACTCTGTGCGACTGTTTGATTGAAGGAGGTATATTATATATGATCACAAATTATGTATTATGAGTTTGACATTGACATCTTATTGACATTGGCAGTATGAACGTAAAACTATGCCAAATCTCACACTCTTCCTTGCGCGTAATATTCATAAAAAAGGGATCCGAAGTTTTCATTTCACATATTAATCTATACTAATATTATAAAGAGATAAAGTATGTAAATGTGTGTGGAGAATGATGAGATTTAAGGAAGCGAAAGAATGTAGAAGAATGTATGTAAGGGCCGCGATGATTGGCGCTCCGTCCTCTCTGACTACCCTGATGGGAATGCAGCGTGAAGATATGTATCATGTATGTAAACTTTGTATGTAATGCATAAACTCAAAAACTATTCAACTGATTTTAGAAATTCCTTCACCTATAGAAAGCTACATTATCAGCGAATAACATAGGCTGTATTTTGTTTTCAAAAAATATCTACTCATGCGAAGCCGGGGCAGGTCTCTATTATAATAATACTATTGTTACATTCCATAAATAATCAGTATGAATATTTTATTGTGAGTGTATTGGTGTATTCTCTTATAACTTACAACTTCTTATCATGTCTCCTTGCCGTCTGCCTTACAGAGCGAATAGAACATAAAGGCGCAAAAAATACATCTTTCAGCGACAAATAGGGTAAGATTCAGGCTTCAGTGTCCAACGGAATTTACGGATTCTGCAAGATGCAGCTCAAAATTGAAGCTTTGGCTTAGTTTCGATTGCATGAAACTTACCAAAACAAAAACAACATTCAGGATTTTTCACACTGCCTTCGGTGGCGATCGGTATCGCACCCAGGCTCATACCATGTTCAATAGAAAACATTGTTTAAAACAGCAAAGCTATTAATTTATCAAACGACATCTTCTATGAACACAAATGCATTTTTGTGATCTAAAATGATCAGAATCTTTAAAAAGTATAAAAATGTACCTTACATAAGATTGTAAAAATTAGTTTCGATTGGACATTATTGAGCTTACAGATTATAAAACAGAACTTTGAAAAATCTGTTTTTATTTATCAAAGTTCAGCTACTATTGAAATGTCGGATTTGTTTCTATCCCACCTTTCCTTATTTTACTCCAACAGATACATTGTAGTTACATTTACATATGTATATTCTTTACAATATACAACATACTATTAAAAAAATTACCTTTTATTATCATTAACTTTTTCGTCTACTTCTGAGTCCGTATCTGTTGGTATTGGTCTTGACGCTGTCAGTCTTGACACACGTGTTGACAGTGATCTTGTCAGTTTTCTAGGCAAGGTGCCATTGGAATCGCCTGAATCACCGCTTTTGCCTGCTGCGTCCTGCTGTGAACATTAAATGTTTTTTTTTTATAACTACATTTTTCAATATGTGTGGAGACTAACTTCTTATTCATTGTATACTGCAAAAAACAACCATTGCATAATCAAAAGTTTTCATAACGAAATATTTTTTTGCATATTGCTGTAATAAGGAATATTTATGTATGATATTTATTCAGATATGTCTGTTAGTGCATTTGTTAGTGACTGAGAAAATTCTGAACGACTTGAGAATATTAATTTGTTGTTGATACCATTCATAGTTTTGCTAGGATCCAAGTCATTAAAACCAAATAGAATTTATTGCACCACCTACCAGAAAGGGTAGAACATCTGCTGGGGCAGCTAGCGTAGCATAATATGCATGTATAACTCATAAAACTTACATTGTCTTTGAGCTGAAAGAGGTTGATTCCATTTATGAAACTGAACAGCTTTATGCATAAAAAATTGGAATGCGTGACAATTTTTGTTCGAGTTTTCATACAAAACCATCAAGCGAGAATTTAATTAAAAAGTTGTTCAATTTTATGGACAAAGCCATAAAAATTTCAGTTTATATTTCCTTGTGATGAAACCTTGTATTTTGTAACTAATGACAGTTTGGGCAGAAGACTTCCCGAAAATTTCGAACTTAGTAATCAACACATATTTCACTTCTCAATGAAGCAAATATTAAGTACTTACTACATGTAATTAAGATTACGGTTTTTTTTTTAATATTTAAATATGCTGTAAAAGTGGGTGCGGGAGGTATACCAGCCTACTTAAAGACCTTGACCTGTCAAGAATTACCATAAGTTCTTCATTAGAAAAAACATCCAAAGTGGCATTGGCAGGCTCCTACCAAATCTGGTTAGGTAGGCAGAGTCCAGGCAGTGAGGGTGAGCATTGATGCATATCATAATGGGGCCCTCTAAACCTACACCTGAGTCGCAAGTCCCAGGCATTGCTTCGGGCTCCTCTTCCGGTAATGCAATGGACCCAGCACTCGCACTGCGAATCCATAGAATGCTAAGAAATTTGTCTCATGCGGGCCATGCGGGCATCATAGGCAATGAAAATGCCGACGAACTCGCAAGGGCTGGCACCAAAATCACATTTATTGGTACAGAACCTTTTTGTGGTATACCCAAAAGCCAGGCTCAACTGATTTTGTGGAAATCCTGCTTAAAAGCGTCTTGCGAGTATTGGAAGAATATTCCGGGCCAGGAGCATTCCAAAGCCCTAATAAAGCCATATAATCGCAAGGTGGCTTCTAGTGCCACGGCAATGAGCTGGAGGCCGGAGCAACTTGTGTATCTTGGTTAGGGCACTTACTGGGCATTGTTGCTTAAATAAGCACATGTTTAGTATGGGGCTCTCCAACACAAGATTGTGCCGGTACTGCCGGGAGGCGGATGAAACGCCTATGCACATTTTGTGTGACTACAGACCACTGATGCGCACTCATCGATCCTGCCTCAGCCAGTATTTTCTGAGTCCGGAGGAGGTTCACCATATCACTCCAAGGAATACCTTGCAGTTTTTGACTACAGTAGGATTTGGCAGTGTATTGTAACACAGTGGCGATCACAATAGATCAATTTTGGACGCAGTGATACAGGACTAGTAGGACCTGCATAGCCACTTACACGAAATAAAAAAAAATAAAAAATTTGTCTCACTGACTAACTAATTGTTTTACCTGCAATAATTTATTACAATACCATCTATGCATCCTATCTATATACAATTGTCTTGACAAAATTTAATATATTACAGGAAATATGACCTCAATTGGTCAAGTCTTTTTCAGAATAACTAAGAAACGCATAGATAGCTACAATTATATATACAAACAAAAATATAATTATATTTCATTTCCAGTTGTGCTAATCGCTTAATTGTTATTAAGTATGTTGTTTTACAAGTAACCCTCCCTTCATTTTAGTGGTTATATGTTCTTCATGGAATTAAATGTAAACTATACCTATCAAATTCAATTTGCCAAAAATTTCAAACATTTTATATTATATCACATGTGATAATAATTACTAACTTTGTTAGAAGATGAATTTGAAGCTGTTGATGAATTTGCTGGTTTAGTTTTTCCTGTTTTTAAAAGTTCTTTCTTAGGTGAAGGTTCGCTGTCACTGTCAGAAGACACAGTTTCTACAGATGACTGGCTTGAAGAACATGACGATGCACTTTTATCAACATTTTTTTTTGGTGTAACACCATTTTGTCTAGAGATATTCTTACGTTTGCTATCTTTAGAATTTGAATCATCATTTTCTGGAGTAGGAGGTGATGGAGGCGTAGCAGCCTTTTCTTCACTAGACTTTCTGGATGTTCTTTTAATAGATGGTGATGCTTTTGGACTTTTAGATGATTTGCTTTCAGTCTCAGATTCGGAACTATTGTCAGGAGAAAAGATACTTTTCTTTTTGACCACATCATTTTTTGATTGAGGCTTTGAAGCTGGTTTAAGAACTGGTTTTAATGTTTTGGCTCCTGTTGTTCGAGGTGCAGGTTTTCCTTTAGCAAGAACTGAAGCTACAGCTTTTGGTTTGGCTGATGAACGTCGTCGCGGTGGTGGTGGTTTTGGAACATCAGCTTTTCGTGTATCATCATCACTTGATGAAGAAGGTTTAGGCTTTGTTGACGCTCTTCTAGGTTTGACTTCCTCTTTCTTTTTTGGTTCCTCAGATGGTTTCACAGGTGATTTGGGAGCAGGGGTGGCAACCACCACAGGAGTATCAGATGTTGAGGAATCGGAATCTGAACTGCTAGAACCTGATCCTGAACTACTTGAGGAACTTTCACTACTGCTTGAATCTGAAGTGGAGCCAGAACTGCTGTCAGTGCTGCTGTTACTGACCTAATAACAATTGGAAATTGACTAATTGAAATTAAAGTCCAAAATTCCTAAGAAATAATAGTTTTCAAACTATAAGCTGCACATTAATAGTTTGTTCAAAAAGATTTGATACACAAATTTTAATATTTACAGAAAACAACGAGAATAGTATGTATACAAGAACTTACATCTAAAAGTGTCATGTTGATATGTAGTAAATAAACAGTACAGAATAATGAAATCACAATGACTCGAAAGTGCCTATTAGTTTAAGATAAAAACATAATTAACATGACTTCATTTATAATGTTTCTAATATGTAAGCATAGAGTTATATGTAACAATAAAATATTTTTAGGGAAACAGTGTCAAACTGCCAAACAACAGACGTTGACGTTAAACTAGGGATGGGCAAAAAATATCGATATATCAAAACATCGATAATTTTTTAGAAAATAATCGATAAATTTTGTCGATATTTTTAATTTCAAACTATCAATTATCGATATCTATTTCTGAGTATCAAATTCGATATTTTTTTTAAATCTTTATTACATTTGAAGACTCCTCGGGAAAAACAATGAATGTCATTTTTTTTGTGAAACAGACCTTTTAATCCCATCTGTTAGCTTTTTGGTGTATTATTTTTATACAATAATCAAAATTGGGTAAAACCATCGCAGTCAGCTGTAATAGTTCAATTTGTATATATTCATTCATCGCAAGCAACAGGAATGTCCGTGCGCCGAACGTCAAAAACCGTCGTTGTCAATTTGACAGTTGGCATACGTGCTGCCGGCTTTTTTCCTAACCTATAGTCGGCCCGGGGAACCTTAATCCCTATAACAGTTCATGTTAGTGATGGGTCGTGTCGATGTAACAACTTTTTTATAGGCAAAGGCGTGACTTGCATTCAGCCACGTTGGTAAATATGTTTTTAAAAATATAATCTGCATTTCTAATGTTTGTTATATTGTTGTTGTAATGATTTAAGTTTTTTGGTATAGATTAAGTAAGTAAAACGAAAGTTTTCCAAAAATAAAAATGCACTCATTTCATTTTCGTGTCATATTTTTTTACCCGGTAAACACGCGTTCGTTATGGGAACCAGATCATTTATATATTTCATCATAAAATAGGATATCCCCATTTAATGTGCCCGGAAAACTTCCATTATCGACATTTGTTTATCGATACTTTCGACACTAGTCGATATCTTCCAAACGAAGTAAGTTTTGCAGGACGTAAACGTAAAGTCTGATTGAGATAATTTCTTGTAAATGTTAAGAATTGTTATAATTCCAACGGAATATCATTGTAATGGCATATATCTGCCTAAAATTAATAAATGTCATTTTTAGACACCTCCAATTCGATTCTAATGTAACGGTGATGCCACTACAAGGTTGTGTCGTCGGAATAACTGTCAGTGTCATAGGGATCAAGGTTCCCCGGGCCGACTATAGCCACTAAGTCAGTATATATAATTTTCTCTATGCACTAAGTAATCACTACGTGACCTAGCAATCTGAGAGTATAATGTTTTTCAGTCGTATTGTAGGTATTTATTTTAATATTTTAAGTAAAAAAGTAAAACTATGTCGAGCAGGGATGAAAATACGCACGTTAAGTCGCCTGAGCGGAAAAAATTACGTGTAGGATGAATAAAAGATGTAATAAACAAATCCGTGTACAAAGTCATGAACCCGAAGAATTTTGTTTTTGCAAACGATTAGTGCTTTAAAAATGTGTGCGAAACAGAAAAAAAGCTGTTACTTCGTCATTTTAATCAATTACAAACGATAAATGAACAAAATAGCTTTCTAGCATCGATGATAACGGTGAATCTTGTAAAGCAACGACGCTCGAGAAAAGAAGACATCGAAGAAAGCAAACAACACGACAGTCACTATTCTTACATCGTAAAAATTGTCAGAAACGATGTTTGTCACGATGTTCAAGTTTATTTTAAAGCTTTCTGTTCATCATTTGGTATGACTAAAAGTTCAGTATATACAAACTCATCTAAAGTTGACTGGTGTGGCTCCTCAAAACAAGCGAGGCAAACATCAAAATCGGCAAAAAAAAAGTGATACCACATTGAGTGTAATAAAAGAACACCTAAAATCTTTCAAGGGAAGTTCTAGTCACTACGGTAATAAAAAGTCGTCCAAGATTATTTCCCTGAATCCCTGAATACAAAAGCTAAAGCTAAAAGCCAAAGAAAAAGCTAAAAACTATGTGTATAAACAGATGATTGTTTGAATACATGTTAATTATTTTTAAATTAGTTTAAAAATTGACTTTATAATGAATGTCATTGTAATGCAAAAACCAGTAATGTCGATGACTTAGATTGTTTATGCTATGGAGTTTAGACACTAATTTCAGACTTTTTGTAATAATTACAAAAATATAAAATTAAAGCATATTTTTAAGTAGTCAAAAAATATATTTATGTAGTAATAACTTGTTTCAATATTTATATAAAAAGAGCATAAAAGAAATACACTTTCATACTATAAAAAGTTGTTTTTCTCATACTAATAATTTTTTGACATTCATTGTTTTTCCCACGAAGTCTTCATTTTATATTGATTATGTATTCCACTTATTTTTGTGATAATAGCGTGTCAGCGGATGGAAATGTCAAAAGGTCTCGCATACCTAGGGGAAAATTTGTGAGGAGAATGATGAGATTTAAGGAAGCGAAAGAAGTATGCAAGAATCGCGACGCTTGGCGCTCCGTCCTCTCTAACTACTCCGTTAGGGATAAAGCGTGAGGATATGTATGTATAAAACTAATATGACTGCAAAATGTGTCCATTTTTTTTCACTTTCGAATATTTTGACAATTTTTTAAGTAATCGCGCCTTGGGGCAAACATATCGATATATCGAAATATCGATATTTTTTGTTCTGCATATATCGATATTGTCTAAAAATATCAATGCAATATATATCGATATATTTTTTCCATTTGCCCACCCTACGTTAAACTCACAGATTGTTAAACTGACAGCCACTGATTATTTACTTTATTTATTGTTCTTAAGGCATTGGTAACATGACCGTCAGCCTAATGAAGTAACTTTTGGAGAAACATTAACTGTCCCTAACCAGTAAAGTGATAGTAGGCTTTATTGAAGTTAAAAAGGACTTCTTGGAAGAGCGCGAAAACTTCAGCTACACATGTTTATATAGATCTCCTCCATTTTTTTCACTTACACAGAACTTTAAAACACAATATACAATCACTGTTGTACTTTAAAACTCCTAAAATGTAAAAATTTAGAAAATCTAAAAAAATGACAACCTCACTTCTTCCCTTCCCGCCAAAAAGTCTTGACAGCCAATGACACTTACGTCTACGGATAATAATTGATTATTAGATGAATAAATCTCTATTCTTATTTCTCTATTCTATCTATCTCACTCTGTTATTTACGATAGCGCAACAGGCCTCGGACCAAGAATTAAAAGGGACGGAGCATTTGTCTGTTCATTTTGTTGCTAGACTTTATGCACTTTTACTTATGTGTGTGATTATGAAAATGTCACAGTCTTCGTTCACAATTAAAAAACTAGATTCACAATCTTATGTGAAATCTAACCAAATTACTGTCCGAATTGACATACACGTTTCTAATATCGTATAGTATTACAGGTAATATCGTGTTAATTTAAAGTAGACCTTGCTATCAAAGAATAAATTTGTAAAAGCTGGTAAAAGATCTTTGCATGGCATTGAAACGAAGTTAGTTAAGGCGACGGGAGAAACAAGTGACCTTGAGCAGTTAACACGTGGTTGATGTCTTTACGTGTGCCGTCTCATCATTTCAAGCAGTGCACTCGCTATATTTTCCTTAAGATAGATGGACGCCAATAGATAGATGGACGACGAACCGGTATTTAGCACAGAGTAATGTCGTAGTCAAAGATATAATGAATAATTTATTTATTATACCTTATTTCACTACTGTCCGAAATAAATGGACCTCCAAAGTCAAGATAGAAATTCTCACGATTTCTGATAGGATTAAGAAAAGCTGCAGCTGTACTCTGTCGTTAACCATCGTCAATAGTATAAGAAGACATTGAATAGCCTATTTGTTTATGTCCGTTGTAATCTAATAAAATATTGCGACCGTTCTCACTTAAAGCTTCAAAGTATTCTTTTGTTTCTCTTTCCACAATGGTCTTGTAACTCCTAAAGTCCCATTAGTACTGTGTAAATCACCCGACTCACTTTTCAGTATTTCGTCGTCGTTGAGTCGTTCACTTTTTTTTAAGTAAGCGGTGACGTTGTCCCAATCCCAGCCAGGGTTGCCCTGCTCCACCCAGCCCTCATAGTCAACTTTGTTTCCTCTGACATAAAACATTTTGCCTCTGGTCATGTGAACGTTTTTAGTCTTACGAGCTTGGCTGGAGTAGCCATCGTCGACTGAATAGTAGTTCCAATCTGCCATTGAGTAATCCACAAAAGGATGCAAGCCTGGTATCTGAAAATAAATATAATGTTTCAAGATATAAATCACATCATAGTGATTTCAATAGCTTTGTCCCCGTAAATCCGGGTCATTTGCCCGGTCGCACAATTTAGTGATTTATGTGTTGTTAAACATGCCTTTTTGATGGAATGCATAGCTGCGGTACTGAGAGGGATGGTCAGGAGAAAGGTGTAGTCTTAGTCTGTATCCTGTATCTTAGTCTTTGTAATAGAATAGTCGTGCCGCGTCGTACGGACGAGGCGGCAAATTTTTCGTGAGAGTTCTACCATCTAAGCTAAACGAAATTGTCTGTGGTAAAGTGTCTAATTATTATTATGTCATTGGCTAAAATTTTGCAACATTTTACCCAATGTAAAAAGATTTAAACCTTAGCCTGCACAAGCCTGCATTTATCCTCACAATCAGTGGCTGCACACTTCATACATTCACACATTCTGACAATGTTTCACTGCATAGCTACAGTGAAATGTAGCCAACTTTTACAAAAAATATTATTTCATTACGTTGCCTGCTTTAAAGTCTGTGCCCATGTTTTAAAGCAGAGGTTCCCAAACTTTTTTCTTGTAGCCACTGATAATGTTACTGATTTCGGTGGACTCCATGCTGCTACATTTCTTTCATATAAATATTTATATATACTTATTTATATAAATATTTTTCAGGGGATTCGATGAAATTGCATTAATTTACAATAACAAAAGTTTTTAGTTTATTGGGCAAAAATACAAATGATTTAAGAAAATGTCATAATATTAGATTTAGGAGACTCCGGTTCTACATAAGGAGATTTTTGGCTACTCTTGGTAGAAAAAAATTTCGATGTTGCCGACACTGACCCATCGATTAACAAGTAATAAACCAAAAACTATGTCTGCTGATTTCTATAATAGTCCAGTAGAATTAGCTCAAAATAAGGCATGATTTTGCATTAATTGTGGTACTAATGATTTTTGGCACATCGATAGAGTTATGTCTGTGTATGATTACCTTAAATTCGCAACCGATTTGGAAGTGCGGAAAATGGTGAAAATTGAGAAAATCTTGGATTTTTGAATAATTCCAAAACAAAATATGTGGTACAAACAAAATATGAGAATACCACGTGTTTGGAGTACAAATATCTACCTACTCAAGCAATTTGGAGCGGTTGCGACATACGGAACATACCGAAATTTAAAAAAAGTGATTTTTCGACTTTATCTCCTAGGCAAAATTTGTGGTACTAGTTGCGAATTTATCGGACACTTGTTTTAGCTTAATATACTTAGTTTTAAGTTTGCAACCGGTTGCGGCGGGATTAGAAGTGCTACAGCATCCTGGTCATGTAGCACGGCTAATCCTAGGTTGTGTATCTGTCCGGTGCACAATCTGGCGAATCGTCACAAGAGGAGCGCAACAGTCGCAGAGATACTTGGGACTAGACCGAAGGCAATCCTTCCTGTGGTTGCCTGTTATTGGCTTGATTCCCTATGAAACAAGCGTAACTAGAACCTCTGGTTGGGCCAATCCACAACCTATCCCTATCCTTTAATCCTTCCATTCAGCGGCGATGCTATTGTGGCTCTCGGCATTGCGGTCCTTTCCGTCCTAAAATATGGACAGAAAGGAGGGAGGGGGGGAGAGCCACCGACGTGTGAATGCCGTGCGTCGGGACCCGTACGGAGGGTCAATGGGATCCTGGCGGTTTGACGTGGGAGGACGTCGGCAAATAGTTACCGAATTTCGCCAGCACACCGCTTTGGCCCGGAGATCCACTTACACGGGCAGCTGTGGGCCGGCCACCCACAGTTAATCGGCAATTGGCAGGTCTCCTGGATTGGGGAGGTCTACAGCCGGCGACGCTCGCGGTTCCTCGTTTCATTCGGGCGAGGTCTCGTTGGTGTCGTGCGGGCTCGTGGACAGTCCAATCTGGGAGGCTATACTTTCCTAGTAGCCCTGGCAGTACAGTGTACTGTCCCCAACGTTGCGGGCTCCGTGGAAGGTGGGGAGCTATGGAAAGTGAAAACGAAAAAACACTGTATGGATTCGCAAAAACCCGAATACAAAAAAAATTCAGGACCATGGCAGGGGAAACCCAGAAGCGGGCCCACAAAAGAGTGTGACTCGACGAATTGTGTTGTCACAAGAAGTGACAAGATCGTCGGAACTTGACGTTTCCCCCGAGGAACCAAGTACCGGAAATCCATGGCAAGAAATGAAGCCAAGATCCAAACGCACGCACAGGCGCGGGCTCCGTCGCAAGACGGATAACAAACCAGGTGCGGCCACGATGAAGGCGTCACTCGGAAAAAATGCCAAAAAAGGGAAACTGAGTGAGGGGGACCCGGTCCACGCTCAGTCGGTGCCCTCTGCCCGCCTTGCTGCGAAAGGAAGTAGTTCGAAGGAGGTGACTCTACCGAACACAACCGGACGCGCAGGTGTGGTGGAGTATGGCCCCGAGCGGACGGATAGGAAATCTCAAGGCGCAGCTCCAGCGGCCAATAGTTCCCCACATAAAAGCCAGAGGTTCAGACGCAAGGAGGCCGCCCGGGTGTATGCCGAAAAGGCCTCCACACAGGCTGATAAGAGACAGCGCCAGAACTCCACACTCTCCCCTGAGGAGGAGTCTAAGAAGCCGCGTCTGGCAAACTCCGGGAGCAATATGGAGAGGTCTTTTGCGGAGGTGGTGCAGTGTGACCTAGCAGTCGCAGTCACCACCACCCCAAGAAGATCTCTCACCGCAGAACAGATTAAAAAGGACCTATCCCAGGCGATTTTGAGCACGCTCAAAAGCCAGGGCTCGTTGGCCAGGTTTGTGGGAAATCCCATCATGGGGGATGGGGTCCTCAAGCTCTGGTGCGAAGACGAGAAGCCATTGAACTCGTTGAGAGAGGCGGTGTCCGGGGTCGCACCTCCGTTACGGGGCTGCAGGCTAACAGTCGCGGCGCAGGTCGATCTTCCGAGGAAGATACGATCTACGCTGCTGTTACCGGATTGAGAATTGAACTCTGTGGGGGAAGTTCACGCAATGCATAGCGGCCTGACTCCGTGGGCGGAGGTGGGATCCTGGACACTGATTCATCATGAAGTTCAAGATGAAAAGGATCTCTTTTCATTAGGAGGCTAATGCAAAGGGATCGTAGGCTGAGCTTTGGTTTAGGCACAGTCAACGTCCGCTTCTTTGGGGACAAGGGTAAGCTCTTAAATGAGCCACGCCCTAAAACATCCGCTCCACCCGCCCCGGCCCCCATTGGTGAAGTAGCAGCAGGCCAGGCTTCGTAGCCGAGCCGCGGTGAAACATCAATGGAGACGGATGCGTCGCGAACCGCCTTGACTTCGGTTTCGGCTGAGTTTCCCGCAAAGGTCACCGCTGGCGAAGTAGCAGCAGGCCAGGTCTCACAACCGAGCAACTGCGAAACGCCGACGGGAAATTATGGGTCAAGAACCGCCGCGTGTTCGACCGTGGGTGAGTTCCCCGCACAGATGGACTTCTCACCTCCAGCCAACATACCAACCGTCGACGTGCCTAGTACATCTGCACAGGTGATGCCGACGGAAGACTATGGGGGCTGGAGGGGTGAAGAGGAGTTGCTTGAAGATACGGGGGAGTCGTACATCAATGATGACCTCCTCTCTTCCCTTGGCCATTAGAGCCATACAAATTAACCTCCAGCATAGTCAGACCGCAACGGCTTCCTTATGCAGAACCTTGCTGGAGGTCCCACAAAGCCTTGCCCCAGTGGTGTTGATCCAAGAGCCGTGGAGCAACAGCGGCCGAATCTGTGGCCTCTCCAATACTGGAGGTAAGATAATATACGATACGTCTTGTAACCATCCACGTACCTGTATACATGTTACAAAACACATGCAATTTGTGCCCCTAACACAATACTGTTCCAGAAATTTAACCACCATCAAGATCCTAAACAGCAATAGTTATGATATGATAATAGCGGCTGCCTACATGCAAGAGGACGCAGAGATCCCGCCTAATGAACTATCAGACCTGATAAAACACTGTGAGGACAATTCATTTGAGCTGATTGTTGCCGCAGATGTCAACGCACACCATCCTTTGTGGGGAGTGAAGAAATCAAACAACCGAGGCGAGGAATTGTTTCATTATTTATTTACAACAAACCTAAAAGTTCTAAACATAGGTACTGAACCAACATTTGTAACTAGAAGGTCCAAAACAATAATAGATATAACACTAAGCACTTTCAAGGTATCTGATACTGTGAGGGGATGGCACGTATCCCTGAAGGCTTCGTCATCGGACCACAGATATATATTTTTTGACATTAATCGCACTGTTTATACGCAACACCTAAAATAAAGATTCATTAAATTATATTCTAGTAAAGAGATAAAAAACGTTATTGAAATAGATAGAGAAGTAACGATCTCCACTTCAACGATAATGCAAGCATATGAACTTGCATGTCCTCTGCCTGTCGCTGAATAAAGACAGAGGCTGGAACAAACAGTTAGAAAAACTGAAAAAGAAGGTAAGAAAACGTTTCAACCGAGCTATAAACACAGGTACTGAAACAGACTGGGATCCATACAAGCAAACCCAACGTGAGTACAAAAAGAGTATCAGACAAAATAGCAGAAGATCCTGGAGGAAATTCTGTACAAATATTGCTTCAAATAATGCTGCAGCAAAAGTAATGAAGGTTCTGTCATCTCAACCCTTACAAGAAATAGGTACCATAAAAAGACCAGATGGCTCGCTAACAACCCATGAAAGCAAGGTCAATGAGATCCTAATACAAACACATTTTCCCGGGTGTAACATAACTAATGAGTACACTTGGGGACTACAAACGGACATAGAAGAAACAACAATCATTGACTGAACAATCTCGAAAGAAATTGTAAACCAATATAAAGTATCTTGGGCGATAAATAGTTTCCTCCGGTACAAGTCGGCGGGTCTTGATGGAATTTTTCCGGGTCTATTACAATGGGGAGAAAACATAATAAAACGGCTAACAAAAATACTACAATCATGCCTGGCAATGAAATACACCCCTACATCATGGAGAGAAGTAAAAGTCATTTTCATTCCAAAGCCGGGTAGAAGTGACTACACTGAACCAAAATCTTTCAGACCAATAAGTCTTACATCATTTTTGCTGAAGACACTGGAAAGATTATGCGACAGAGAAATAAGAAGCAAAGTACTCTTAGAAGTACCTCTGCACCCGCAGCAACACGCATACAGTGCCGTAAAATCTACTGAAACTGCATTACATAACGTAGTCAGCAAAATAGAACATGCAATAGAAAATAAATTACTATGCTTAGGCGTCTTCATTGATATCGAGGGTGCCTTTGACAAAACAACATTTACTAGCATCGACGTAGCCTTAACTAGACACAAAGTGTGTCCCACAGTACGGTCCTGGATCAGCAATATGCTCAAACATAGAGCCGTCCAAATCACCCTGACCAAAACCACAAGAGGCATTGTTAACAAGGGCTGCCCCCAGGGAGGTGTACTTTCCCCTCTTCTATGGAACATAGTGATAAATGACCTGATCACGAAGCTTAACAAACAACTACTGTGCACTATAGGCTACGCAGATGACTTGACAATACTCGTTACAGGCAACTTTGTAAATATTGCCTGCAATGCTATGCAAAGAGGCTTGAACATCATTGAAAAATGTAGCAGAGAGAATGAATTAACCGTGAACCCAAGTAAAACAGAAATGGTAAATTTTACCAACAAAAGGAAACTGGGCAATTACAAACTACCCAAACTCTTCGGGAAAGAACTAAAAACTTCTAACGAAGTGAAATACCTGGGAGTAATACTGGACAGTAAATTCAACTGGAATTCACATTTAGAAGGCAAATTAAAGAAAGCATCTCTAAGCTTCTGGCAATGCAGATTATATGCAAGATTAGTTGGAAATAAATGGGGCCTTAGCCCTAAAACGGTAATGTGGCTCTACACGGCTGTAATTAGACCTATGATAAGCTATGCAGCACTAGTATGGTGGCCAAAAACCCTACAAACCACTACTATTAATAAGCTCCAAAAAACACAAAGATTAGCGTGCACAGCAATAACAGGTGGCATGCGCACTGCTCCAACAGCAGCGATGGAGGCCTTACTAAACCTTCCACCGTTGCACATGTACATACAACAAGAGGCAACAGCAATAGCTTTTAGAGTTAAAGCTATAAACCTCTGGAAAACCAATGCAAACACGGCACATACACGCATAATGAAAATGGCAATTCAAGAGGTACCACTACTTGAAATGCCCACAGACAAGAAAGAAAAAGCCCTTAGGTTTAACAAACAATATCGCATACAACTATATGAAGAACAAAATGACAGCTCGGGCATTCATGAAATCCGCATTTACACAGATGGATCAAAAACAACTACAGGTACAGGAGCAGGTACATTCTCCGAAGACCTGAATATGTACATAACGACACCACTTGGCACACACAACTCCATCTTTCAAGCCGAGTGCATAGGAATAATACAGGCTGCTAAAGCAATAATAAACAGACGAATAGAGGGATACAACATCAGAATCCTCTCAGATAGTGCGTCTGTTCTAAAAGCCCTAAATAGCTATAAAACAAACTCTAAGTTGCTACAAGAGTGCCATGAGTCCTTAACAGAGGCATCAAAGAATAATAAAATATGCCTTCAGTGGATCAAAGGACACAGCAACTCTAGAGGTAACGATGAAGCACATCTCCTGGCAAAGAGGGGATCAGACATGAAAATATATGGGCCTGAACCTATAGTGCCCATACAAACAAATCAAGTGCGGTCATGGATTAGAAACAGAACGCACAAACAGCACAAGGAATATTGGAAAAATATAGATACATGTAGGCAAGCAAAAGAAGCATTGCCAAACATTGACAAACGACTTTCACGTCGCTTCATAGCACAAAGCCGGTCCAACATTAGAGCCCTCACAGGTATAATGACAGGACACTGTTCACTAAACAAGCACCTCTTTGTCCTAGGGATAACTGATAGCCCACTGTGCAGAGGATGTATGGAAAAAGAAGAGACAGCCTCATATCTGTTACTCGAGTGCGGAAGTGTGGCCAAGGAAAGGGCAGAATATCTGAACAACCCAGAAACCATGTCCAACGCATGCGGCAACCTGGTGAACTTAACAAGGTTCATCAGTGTAGTGGGTTGGCTGCAATAACAAATATCCAGCCCCTCGCAGAAAGGGCCGCAAATAAGCGGCCTAATTGCGAGCAGAAGCCTGCAAGTCAAGAGTCAAGAGCAACCGGTTGCGACCTACGGAACCCTAAAAAAATACTTTTTTCAGAATTCTACTTCCAGCAAAATTAGTGTAGTCAATATTATTGCTTATATCACATTTATAGGTCGTGTTCCAACTGCTTTGTGATCGCAACCTCTGAAAACACTACGGAACCTAGTCTATTTTGTAAATAAAAAGTACGTATAATTACGAGTCTTGCGAGGGGAATGCGGGCGGTGCGCGGCGGGCGATACAGGTACGGGACTAGCGTTGAAATTAGCGTTGCGTATGATAACTGTTTTTAATATTTGAAATCCCGTCTTATCTAAATTTTTATTGGAAATATATTCCAATAAAAATTTAGTTAAGACGGGATGTCGGTGAGTGATGAGTACTGCTTCAACAAAAGACTTTTTATGTCTTCTTTTTTTTCGAAAAATAATTATATTTTTTTTGTTTTTATATAAATATTTATATAAAAAGAGCATAAAAGAAATACACTTTCATACTATAAAAAGTTGTTTTTCTCATACTAATAATTTTTTGACATTCATTGTTTTTCCCACGAAGTCTTCATTTTATATTGATTATGTATTCCACTTATTTTTGTGATAATAGCGTGTCAGCGGATGGAAATGTCAAAAGGTCTCGCATACCTAGGGGAAAATTTGTGAGGAGAATGATGAGATTTAAGGAAGCGAAAGAAGTATGCAAGAATCGCGACGCTTGGCGCTCCGTCCTCTCTAACTACTCCGTTAGGGATAAAGCGTGAGGATATGTATGTATAAAACTAATATGACTGCAAAATGTGTCCATTTTTTTTCACTTTCGAATATTTTGACAATTTTTTAAGTAATCGCGCCTTGGGGCAAACATATCGATATATCGAAATATCGATATTTTTTGTTCTGCATATATCGATATTGTCTAAAAATATCAATGCAATATATATCGATATATTTTTTCCATTTGCCCACCCTACGTTAAACTCACAGATTGTTAAACTGACAGCCACTGATTATTTACTTTATTTATTGTTCTTAAGGCATTGGTAACATGACCGTCAGCCTAATGAAGTAACTTTTGGAGAAACATTAACTGTCCCTAACCAGTAAAGTGATAGTAGGCTTTATTGAAGTTAAAAAGGACTTCTTGGAAGAGCGCGAAAACTTCAGCTACACATGTTTATATAGATCTCCTCCATTTTTTTCACTTACACAGAACTTTAAAACACAATATACAATCACTGTTGTACTTTAAAACTCCTAAAATGTAAAAATTTAGAAAATCTAAAAAAATGACAACCTCACTTCTTCCCTTCCCGCCAAAAAGTCTTGACAGCCAATGACACTTACGTCTACGGATAATAATTGATTATTAGATGAATAAATCTCTATTCTTATTTCTCTATTCTATCTATCTCACTCTGTTATTTACGATAGCGCAACAGGCCTCGGACCAAGAATTAAAAGGGACGGAGCATTTGTCTGTTCATTTTGTTGCTAGACTTTATGCACTTTTACTTATGTGTGTGATTATGAAAATGTCACAGTCTTCGTTCACAATTAAAAAACTAGATTCACAATCTTATGTGAAATCTAACCAAATTACTGTCCGAATTGACATACACGTTTCTAATATCGTATAGTATTACAGGTAATATCGTGTTAATTTAAAGTAGACCTTGCTATCAAAGAATAAATTTGTAAAAGCTGGTAAAAGATCTTTGCATGGCATTGAAACGAAGTTAGTTAAGGCGACGGGAGAAACAAGTGACCTTGAGCAGTTAACACGTGGTTGATGTCTTTACGTGTGCCGTCTCATCATTTCAAGCAGTGCACTCGCTATATTTTCCTTAAGATAGATGGACGCCAATAGATAGATGGACGACGAACCGGTATTTAGCACAGAGTAATGTCGTAGTCAAAGATATAATGAATAATTTATTTATTATACCTTATTTCACTACTGTCCGAAATAAATGGACCTCCAAAGTCAAGATAGAAATTCTCACGATTTCTGATAGGATTAAGAAAAGCTGCAGCTGTACTCTGTCGTTAACCATCGTCAATAGTATAAGAAGACATTGAATAGCCTATTTGTTTATGTCCGTTGTAATCTAATAAAATATTGCGACCGTTCTCACTTAAAGCTTCAAAGTATTCTTTTGTTTCTCTTTCCACAATGGTCTTGTAACTCCTAAAGTCCCATTAGTACTGTGTAAATCACCCGACTCACTTTTCAGTATTTCGTCGTCGTTGAGTCGTTCACTTTTTTTTAAGTAAGCGGTGACGTTGTCCCAATCCCAGCCAGGGTTGCCCTGCTCCACCCAGCCCTCATAGTCAACTTTGTTTCCTCTGACATAAAACATTTTGCCTCTGGTCATGTGAACGTTTTTAGTCTTACGAGCTTGGCTGGAGTAGCCATCGTCGACTGAATAGTAGTTCCAATCTGCCATTGAGTAATCCACAAAAGGATGCAAGCCTGGTATCTGAAAATAAATATAATGTTTCAAGATATAAATCACATCATAGTGATTTCAATAGCTTTGTCCCCGTAAATCCGGGTCATTTGCCCGGTCGCACAATTTAGTGATTTATGTGTTGTTAAACATGCCTTTTTGATGGAATGCATAGCTGCGGTACTGAGAGGGATGGTCAGGAGAAAGGTGTAGTCTTAGTCTGTATCCTGTATCTTAGTCTTTGTAATAGAATAGTCGTGCCGCGTCGTACGGACGAGGCGGCAAATTTTTCGTGAGAGTTCTACCATCTAAGCTAAACGAAATTGTCTGTGGTAAAGTGTCTAATTATTATTATGTCATTGGCTAAAATTTTGCAACATTTTACCCAATGTAAAAAGATTTAAACCTTAGCCTGCACAAGCCTGCATTTATCCTCACAATCAGTGGCTGCACACTTCATACATTCACACATTCTGACAATGTTTCACTGCATAGCTACAGTGAAATGTAGCCAACTTTTACAAAAAATATTATTTCATTACGTTGCCTGCTTTAAAGTCTGTGCCCATGTTTTAAAGCAGAGGTTCCCAAACTTTTTTCTTGTAGCCACTGATAATGTTACTGATTTCGGTGGACTCCATGCTGCTACATTTCTTTCATATAAATATTTATATATACTTATTTATATAAATATTTTTCAGGGGATTCGATGAAATTGCATTAATTTACAATAACAAAAGTTTTTAGTTTATTGGGCAAAAATACAAATGATTTAAGAAAATGTCATAATATTAGATTTAGGAGACTCCGGTTCTACATAAGGAGATTTTTGGCTACTCTTGGTAGAAAAAAATTTCGATGTTGCCGACACTGACCCATCGATTAACAAGTAATAAACCAAAAACTATGTCTGCTGATTTCTATAATAGTCCAGTAGAATTAGCTCAAAATAAGGCATGATTTTGCATTAATTGTGGTACTAATGATTTTTGGCACATCGATAGAGTTATGTCTGTGTATGATTACCTTAAATTCGCAACCGATTTGGAAGTGCGGAAAATGGTGAAAATTGAGAAAATCTTGGATTTTTGAATAATTCCAAAACAAAATATGTGGTACAAACAAAATATGAGAATACCACGTGTTTGGAGTACAAATATCTACCTACTCAAGCAATTTGGAGCGGTTGCGACATACGGAACATACCGAAATTTAAAAAAAGTGATTTTTCGACTTTATCTCCTAGGCAAAATTTGTGGTACTAGTTGCGAATTTATCGGACACTTGTTTTAGCTTAATATACTTAGTTTTAAGTTTGCAACCGGTTGCGGCGGGATTAGAAGTGCTACAGCATCCTGGTCATGTAGCACGGCTAATCCTAGGTTGTGTATCTGTCCGGTGCACAATCTGGCGAATCGTCACAAGAGGAGCGCAACAGTCGCAGAGATACTTGGGACTAGACCGAAGGCAATCCTTCCTGTGGTTGCCTGTTATTGGCTTGATTCCCTATGAAACAAGCGTAACTAGAACCTCTGGTTGGGCCAATCCACAACCTATCCCTATCCTTTAATCCTTCCATTCAGCGGCGATGCTATTGTGGCTCTCGGCATTGCGGTCCTTTCCGTCCTAAAATATGGACAGAAAGGAGGGAGGGGGGGAGAGCCACCGACGTGTGAATGCCGTGCGTCGGGACCCGTACGGAGGGTCAATGGGATCCTGGCGGTTTGACGTGGGAGGACGTCGGCAAATAGTTACCGAATTTCGCCAGCACACCGCTTTGGCCCGGAGATCCACTTACACGGGCAGCTGTGGGCCGGCCACCCACAGTTAATCGGCAATTGGCAGGTCTCCTGGATTGGGGAGGTCTACAGCCGGCGACGCTCGCGGTTCCTCGTTTCATTCGGGCGAGGTCTCGTTGGTGTCGTGCGGGCTCGTGGACAGTCCAATCTGGGAGGCTATACTTTCCTAGTAGCCCTGGCAGTACAGTGTACTGTCCCCAACGTTGCGGGCTCCGTGGAAGGTGGGGAGCTATGGAAAGTGAAAACGAAAAAACACTGTATGGATTCGCAAAAACCCGAATACAAAAAAAATTCAGGACCATGGCAGGGGAAACCCAGAAGCGGGCCCACAAAAGAGTGTGACTCGACGAATTGTGTTGTCACAAGAAGTGACAAGATCGTCGGAACTTGACGTTTCCCCCGAGGAACCAAGTACCGGAAATCCATGGCAAGAAATGAAGCCAAGATCCAAACGCACGCACAGGCGCGGGCTCCGTCGCAAGACGGATAACAAACCAGGTGCGGCCACGATGAAGGCGTCACTCGGAAAAAATGCCAAAAAAGGGAAACTGAGTGAGGGGGACCCGGTCCACGCTCAGTCGGTGCCCTCTGCCCGCCTTGCTGCGAAAGGAAGTAGTTCGAAGGAGGTGACTCTACCGAACACAACCGGACGCGCAGGTGTGGTGGAGTATGGCCCCGAGCGGACGGATAGGAAATCTCAAGGCGCAGCTCCAGCGGCCAATAGTTCCCCACATAAAAGCCAGAGGTTCAGACGCAAGGAGGCCGCCCGGGTGTATGCCGAAAAGGCCTCCACACAGGCTGATAAGAGACAGCGCCAGAACTCCACACTCTCCCCTGAGGAGGAGTCTAAGAAGCCGCGTCTGGCAAACTCCGGGAGCAATATGGAGAGGTCTTTTGCGGAGGTGGTGCAGTGTGACCTAGCAGTCGCAGTCACCACCACCCCAAGAAGATCTCTCACCGCAGAACAGATTAAAAAGGACCTATCCCAGGCGATTTTGAGCACGCTCAAAAGCCAGGGCTCGTTGGCCAGGTTTGTGGGAAATCCCATCATGGGGGATGGGGTCCTCAAGCTCTGGTGCGAAGACGAGAAGCCATTGAACTCGTTGAGAGAGGCGGTGTCCGGGGTCGCACCTCCGTTACGGGGCTGCAGGCTAACAGTCGCGGCGCAGGTCGATCTTCCGAGGAAGATACGATCTACGCTGCTGTTACCGGATTGAGAATTGAACTCTGTGGGGGAAGTTCACGCAATGCATAGCGGCCTGACTCCGTGGGCGGAGGTGGGATCCTGGACACTGATTCATCATGAAGTTCAAGATGAAAAGGATCTCTTTTCATTAGGAGGCTAATGCAAAGGGATCGTAGGCTGAGCTTTGGTTTAGGCACAGTCAACGTCCGCTTCTTTGGGGACAAGGGTAAGCTCTTAAATGAGCCACGCCCTAAAACATCCGCTCCACCCGCCCCGGCCCCCATTGGTGAAGTAGCAGCAGGCCAGGCTTCGTAGCCGAGCCGCGGTGAAACATCAATGGAGACGGATGCGTCGCGAACCGCCTTGACTTCGGTTTCGGCTGAGTTTCCCGCAAAGGTCACCGCTGGCGAAGTAGCAGCAGGCCAGGTCTCACAACCGAGCAACTGCGAAACGCCGACGGGAAATTATGGGTCAAGAACCGCCGCGTGTTCGACCGTGGGTGAGTTCCCCGCACAGATGGACTTCTCACCTCCAGCCAACATACCAACCGTCGACGTGCCTAGTACATCTGCACAGGTGATGCCGACGGAAGACTATGGGGGCTGGAGGGGTGAAGAGGAGTTGCTTGAAGATACGGGGGAGTCGTACATCAATGATGACCTCCTCTCTTCCCTTGGCCATTAGAGCCATACAAATTAACCTCCAGCATAGTCAGACCGCAACGGCTTCCTTATGCAGAACCTTGCTGGAGGTCCCACAAAGCCTTGCCCCAGTGGTGTTGATCCAAGAGCCGTGGAGCAACAGCGGCCGAATCTGTGGCCTCTCCAATACTGGAGGTAAGATAATATACGATACGTCTTGTAACCATCCACGTACCTGTATACATGTTACAAAACACATGCAATTTGTGCCCCTAACACAATACTGTTCCAGAAATTTAACCACCATCAAGATCCTAAACAGCAATAGTTATGATATGATAATAGCGGCTGCCTACATGCAAGAGGACGCAGAGATCCCGCCTAATGAACTATCAGACCTGATAAAACACTGTGAGGACAATTCATTTGAGCTGATTGTTGCCGCAGATGTCAACGCACACCATCCTTTGTGGGGAGTGAAGAAATCAAACAACCGAGGCGAGGAATTGTTTCATTATTTATTTACAACAAACCTAAAAGTTCTAAACATAGGTACTGAACCAACATTTGTAACTAGAAGGTCCAAAACAATAATAGATATAACACTAAGCACTTTCAAGGTATCTGATACTGTGAGGGGATGGCACGTATCCCTGAAGGCTTCGTCATCGGACCACAGATATATATTTTTTGACATTAATCGCACTGTTTATACGCAACACCTAAAATAAAGATTCATTAAATTATATTCTAGTAAAGAGATAAAAAACGTTATTGAAATAGATAGAGAAGTAACGATCTCCACTTCAACGATAATGCAAGCATATGAACTTGCATGTCCTCTGCCTGTCGCTGAATAAAGACAGAGGCTGGAACAAACAGTTAGAAAAACTGAAAAAGAAGGTAAGAAAACGTTTCAACCGAGCTATAAACACAGGTACTGAAACAGACTGGGATCCATACAAGCAAACCCAACGTGAGTACAAAAAGAGTATCAGACAAAATAGCAGAAGATCCTGGAGGAAATTCTGTACAAATATTGCTTCAAATAATGCTGCAGCAAAAGTAATGAAGGTTCTGTCATCTCAACCCTTACAAGAAATAGGTACCATAAAAAGACCAGATGGCTCGCTAACAACCCATGAAAGCAAGGTCAATGAGATCCTAATACAAACACATTTTCCCGGGTGTAACATAACTAATGAGTACACTTGGGGACTACAAACGGACATAGAAGAAACAACAATCATTGACTGAACAATCTCGAAAGAAATTGTAAACCAATATAAAGTATCTTGGGCGATAAATAGTTTCCTCCGGTACAAGTCGGCGGGTCTTGATGGAATTTTTCCGGGTCTATTACAATGGGGAGAAAACATAATAAAACGGCTAACAAAAATACTACAATCATGCCTGGCAATGAAATACACCCCTACATCATGGAGAGAAGTAAAAGTCATTTTCATTCCAAAGCCGGGTAGAAGTGACTACACTGAACCAAAATCTTTCAGACCAATAAGTCTTACATCATTTTTGCTGAAGACACTGGAAAGATTATGCGACAGAGAAATAAGAAGCAAAGTACTCTTAGAAGTACCTCTGCACCCGCAGCAACACGCATACAGTGCCGTAAAATCTACTGAAACTGCATTACATAACGTAGTCAGCAAAATAGAACATGCAATAGAAAATAAATTACTATGCTTAGGCGTCTTCATTGATATCGAGGGTGCCTTTGACAAAACAACATTTACTAGCATCGACGTAGCCTTAACTAGACACAAAGTGTGTCCCACAGTACGGTCCTGGATCAGCAATATGCTCAAACATAGAGCCGTCCAAATCACCCTGACCAAAACCACAAGAGGCATTGTTAACAAGGGCTGCCCCCAGGGAGGTGTACTTTCCCCTCTTCTATGGAACATAGTGATAAATGACCTGATCACGAAGCTTAACAAACAACTACTGTGCACTATAGGCTACGCAGATGACTTGACAATACTCGTTACAGGCAACTTTGTAAATATTGCCTGCAATGCTATGCAAAGAGGCTTGAACATCATTGAAAAATGTAGCAGAGAGAATGAATTAACCGTGAACCCAAGTAAAACAGAAATGGTAAATTTTACCAACAAAAGGAAACTGGGCAATTACAAACTACCCAAACTCTTCGGGAAAGAACTAAAAACTTCTAACGAAGTGAAATACCTGGGAGTAATACTGGACAGTAAATTCAACTGGAATTCACATTTAGAAGGCAAATTAAAGAAAGCATCTCTAAGCTTCTGGCAATGCAGATTATATGCAAGATTAGTTGGAAATAAATGGGGCCTTAGCCCTAAAACGGTAATGTGGCTCTACACGGCTGTAATTAGACCTATGATAAGCTATGCAGCACTAGTATGGTGGCCAAAAACCCTACAAACCACTACTATTAATAAGCTCCAAAAAACACAAAGATTAGCGTGCACAGCAATAACAGGTGGCATGCGCACTGCTCCAACAGCAGCGATGGAGGCCTTACTAAACCTTCCACCGTTGCACATGTACATACAACAAGAGGCAACAGCAATAGCTTTTAGAGTTAAAGCTATAAACCTCTGGAAAACCAATGCAAACACGGCACATACACGCATAATGAAAATGGCAATTCAAGAGGTACCACTACTTGAAATGCCCACAGACAAGAAAGAAAAAGCCCTTAGGTTTAACAAACAATATCGCATACAACTATATGAAGAACAAAATGACAGCTCGGGCATTCATGAAATCCGCATTTACACAGATGGATCAAAAACAACTACAGGTACAGGAGCAGGTACATTCTCCGAAGACCTGAATATGTACATAACGACACCACTTGGCACACACAACTCCATCTTTCAAGCCGAGTGCATAGGAATAATACAGGCTGCTAAAGCAATAATAAACAGACGAATAGAGGGATACAACATCAGAATCCTCTCAGATAGTGCGTCTGTTCTAAAAGCCCTAAATAGCTATAAAACAAACTCTAAGTTGCTACAAGAGTGCCATGAGTCCTTAACAGAGGCATCAAAGAATAATAAAATATGCCTTCAGTGGATCAAAGGACACAGCAACTCTAGAGGTAACGATGAAGCACATCTCCTGGCAAAGAGGGGATCAGACATGAAAATATATGGGCCTGAACCTATAGTGCCCATACAAACAAATCAAGTGCGGTCATGGATTAGAAACAGAACGCACAAACAGCACAAGGAATATTGGAAAAATATAGATACATGTAGGCAAGCAAAAGAAGCATTGCCAAACATTGACAAACGACTTTCACGTCGCTTCATAGCACAAAGCCGGTCCAACATTAGAGCCCTCACAGGTATAATGACAGGACACTGTTCACTAAACAAGCACCTCTTTGTCCTAGGGATAACTGATAGCCCACTGTGCAGAGGATGTATGGAAAAAGAAGAGACAGCCTCATATCTGTTACTCGAGTGCGGAAGTGTGGCCAAGGAAAGGGCAGAATATCTGAACAACCCAGAAACCATGTCCAACGCATGCGGCAACCTGGTGAACTTAACAAGGTTCATCAGTGTAGTGGGTTGGCTGCAATAACAAATATCCAGCCCCTCGCAGAAAGGGCCGCAAATAAGCGGCCTAATTGCGAGCAGAAGCCTGCAAGTCAAGAGTCAAGAGCAACCGGTTGCGACCTACGGAACCCTAAAAAAATACTTTTTTCAGAATTCTACTTCCAGCAAAATTAGTGTAGTCAATATTATTGCTTATATCACATTTATAGGTCGTGTTCCAACTGCTTTGTGATCGCAACCTCTGAAAACACTACGGAACCTAGTCTATTTTGTAAATAAAAAGTACGTATAATTACGAGTCTTGCGAGGGGAATGCGGGCGGTGCGCGGCGGGCGATACAGGTACGGGACTAGCGTTGAAATTAGCGTTGCGTATGATAACTGTTTTTAATATTTGAAATCCCGTCTTATCTAAATTTTTATTGGAAATATATTCCAATAAAAATTTAGTTAAGACGGGATGTCGGTGAGTGATGAGTACTGCTTCAACAAAAGACTTTTTATGTCTTCTTTTTTTTCGAAAAATAATTATATTTTTTTTGTTTTAACAAAAATTCAGCGTATCTGTATTTTACTGACTATACAGGACAGTGATTTAAAAAAAAGCGATTTATTGTCCTAACTATAGTCTAACGTTTTTACAGAGCTTAAAGAAGCATCATTTAAAATAACAATTAACTCTTTTTATACGCGTATTTGAGGAAGCTAAAGAAGTATGTATCGATCGCAAAGCGTGGCGCTCCGTCCGCTCCGACTACCCCGTTAAGGATACAGCGTGAAGATATGTATGTATGTATGTATACGTGTATATTCATTTTAGTTTACGTTTATTTTTAGTATCTTTTCATACATCTTTCAATATGCAAAATTTAATAATAATTAATTTACGTCCAACAAGTCGGCTTGAAATAAAATTAATTGAAACAGAGTCCACTTGCATCAAATTTTTTTAAATAATCTATACACGTAATAAAATCGTAGACTGTCTTCATTTGTAATCACATCACGCATATGCCACTAATTGAATGAAAAATCTAATTTCTGAAAAAAATTAACCTTCTATCTGAGTAACATATAGTGTCTATTTTATCGAAATCGACCCACTCAATCGAAAGATTAAAAGAAATCAAAACCTCACAGACCACCGTGCAACACGTCACCGGGAGGAAGTGCTTTTTTCGTATATGTATGTACAATGAAAATCTAGTACGTACAATGAAAATATATTTGGAAATAAAACTGAGACGGCGTTATGTTTTGTCTGAATCGAAATAAATAAAAAATTATCTACATCCATACTAATATTATAAATACGAAAGTGCGTTTTCACCGTTAAACCACCGGTAAATCGGTTTAGCATTTCCCACACAAAGTTTTATCCCCGTTTCCATCCCGTTATGAAAAGATTTTTGATAAACGAGCAGCCTATGTTCGATTCCCGGTTTCAAACTAGATAGTTTGAAATTCGATTCCATTTTGATTTCCAGTTCAATTTTGATGGCACAGAGATCCATGCCATCAAAATCGAACTGGCGGTTTAGCCGTGAAAACGTAACAGACAGACAGACATACTTTTGCAAGAATAATACTTAATATTATGAGATAGTATGGATCGTATAGCATACTATGTACATTTTATGTTTAAGAAAAAATATTATTTTCGTAATCTGCACCGGGAGCAACTTCAAAAATGACACCATCATGACCAAGAATCATGTCCTCCATCTTGGATTTTAAGATCAACGTCATTTTCGTAATCTACACCCCGAAAAACCTTAAAAATGACGCCTATATCAATTTATTGGATAAAGTATTGTCTGCCATTTTAGATTTGAAAATAGACTTTTGTAAGCAGTACTCCGAGAAACCTCGAAAATGATACCCATGTCATATCATTTAAGAAAATTAACATGCATTATTAATTTTTTTTAATTATGACAAAGACGTCGATTTGAAATAGATGTCTTTGTCATAATTCGTTCTCCGAAGAACCTAGAAATTTCACCCATTATCACTTTATACAAAAAATTAATTTCGGCCGACTACCCAGCATGTGTTGCAATGCCGCACGTGCGCAGATCTCATAATATACAGAAATAAGATAAGAAGATCTTAAACAAAAAGTTACTTCCTTTCGCGTAGCATTCGCTATATTGACTTTATGATGACGTCACATGTTCAGTAACCTTCCTTTGCGTCTTCCATTTCATTTGATACCTATATTGTTGGTGTTGAACATAAAAGTTAGCCATATTGGATTTATGATGACGTCACATATACAAAAACCTTCTGTGTATTTCTTATCATTTGATACCCATATTGATGGAGGTCTTGAAAAAAGTTATTTCCTATTGTGGATCATCCTCCATATTGGCATATCATATTGTATATGATGACGTCACATATACAAAAACCATGTAATTTTTTCAATCACATTTTTTTTTTAAAATAGCCTACATTTGCTGTCGGGCAATTATTATATCTCTGAACCAATTATCATCATAATCGGTTCAGCGGTTTAGCGTTTCCCATACAAAGTTTCATATCCCTTAGAGATAGATTTACCAGTGGTTTAACGGTGAAAACGCACTTTCGTATTTATAATATTAGTATGGATGTAGATAATTTTTTATTTATTTCGATTCAGACAAAACATAACGCCGTCTCAGTTTTATTTCCAAATATATTTTCATTGTACGTACTAGATTTTCATTGTACATACATATACGAAAAAAGCACTTCCTCCCGGTGACGTGTTGCACGGTGGTCTGTGAGGTTTTGATTTCTTTTAATCTTTCGATTGAGTGGGTCGATTTCGATAAAATAGACACTATATGTTACTCAGATAGAAGGTTAATTTTTTTCAGAAATTAGATTTTTCATTCAATTAGTGGCATATGCGTGATGTGATTACAAATGAAGACAGTCTACGATTTTATTACGTGTATAGATTATTTAAAAAAATTTGATGCAAGTGGACTCTGTTTCAATTAATTTTATTTCAAGCCGACTTGTTGGACGTAAATTAATTATTATTAAATTTTGCATATTGAAAGATGTATGAAAAGATACTAAAAATAAACGTAAACTAAAATGAATATACACGTATACATACATACATACATATCTTCACGCTGTATCCTTAACGGGGTAGTCGGAGCGGACGGAGCGCCACGCTTTGCGATCGATACATACTTCTTTAGCTTCCTCAAATACGCGTATAAAAAGAGTTAATTGTTATTTTAAATGATGCTTCTTTAAGCTCTGTAAAAACGTTAGACTATAGTTAGGACAATAAATCGCTTTTTTTTAAATCACTGTCCTGTATAGTCAGTAAAATACAGATACGCTGAATTTTTGTTAAAACAAAAAAAATATAATTATTTTTCGAAAAAAAAGAAGACATAAAAAGTCTTTTGTTGAAGCAGTACTCATCACTCACCGACATCCCGTCTTAACTAAATTTTTATTGGAATATATTTCCAATAAAAATTTAGATAAGACGGGATTTCAAATATTAAAAACAGTTATCATACGCAACGCTAATTTCAACGCTAGTCCCGTACCTGTATCGCCCGCCGCGCACCGCCCGCATTCCCCTCGCAAGACTCGTAATTATACGTACTTTTTATTTACAAAATAGACTAGGTTCCGTAGTGTTTTCAGAGGTTGCGATCACAAAGCAGTTGGAACACGACCTATAAATGTGATATAAGCAATAATATTGACTACACTAATTTTGCTGGAAGTAGAATTCTGAAAAAAGTATTTTTTTAGGGTTCCGTAGGTCGCAACCGGTTGCTCTTGACTCTTGACTTGCAGGCTTCTGCTCGCAATTAGGCCGCTTATTTGCGGCCCTTTCTGCGAGGGGCTGGATATTTGTTATTGCAGCCAACCCACTACACTGATGAACCTTGTTAAGTTCACCAGGTTGCCGCATGCGTTGGACATGGTTTCTGGGTTGTTCAGATATTCTGCCCTTTCCTTGGCCACACTTCCGCACTCGAGTAACAGATATGAGGCTGTCTCTTCTTTTTCCATACATCCTCTGCACAGTGGGCTATCAGTTATCCCTAGGACAAAGAGGTGCTTGTTTAGTGAACAGTGTCCTGTCATTATACCTGTGAGGGCTCTAATGTTGGACCGGCTTTGTGCTATGAAGCGACGTGAAAGTCGTTTGTCAATGTTTGGCAATGCTTCTTTTGCTTGCCTACATGTATCTATATTTTTCCAATATTCCTTGTGCTGTTTGTGCGTTCTGTTTCTAATCCATGACCGCACTTGATTTGTTTGTATGGGCACTATAGGTTCAGGCCCATATATTTTCATGTCTGATCCCCTCTTTGCCAGGAGATGTGCTTCATCGTTACCTCTAGAGTTGCTGTGTCCTTTGATCCACTGAAGGCATATTTTATTATTCTTTGATGCCTCTGTTAAGGACTCATGGCACTCTTGTAGCAACTTAGAGTTTGTTTTATAGCTATTTAGGGCTTTTAGAACAGACGCACTATCTGAGAGGATTCTGATGTTGTATCCCTCTATTCGTCTGTTTATTATTGCTTTAGCAGCCTGTATTATTCCTATGCACTCGGCTTGAAAGATGGAGTTGTGTGTGCCAAGTGGTGTCGTTATGTACATATTCAGGTCTTCGGAGAATGTACCTGCTCCTGTACCTGTAGTTGTTTTTGATCCATCTGTGTAAATGCGGATTTCATGAATGCCCGAGCTGTCATTTTGTTCTTCATATAGTTGTATGCGATATTGTTTGTTAAACCTAAGGGCTTTTTCTTTCTTGTCTGTGGGCATTTCAAGTAGTGGTACCTCTTGAATTGCCATTTTCATTATGCGTGTATGTGCCGTGTTTGCATTGGTTTTCCAGAGGTTTATAGCTTTAACTCTAAAAGCTATTGCTGTTGCCTCTTGTTGTATGTACATGTGCAACGGTGGAAGGTTTAGTAAGGCCTCCATCGCTGCTGTTGGAGCAGTGCGCATGCCACCTGTTATTGCTGTGCACGCTAATCTTTGTGTTTTTTGGAGCTTATTAATAGCAGTGGTTTGTAGGGTTTTTGGCCACCATACTAGTGCTGCATAGCTTATCATAGGTCTAATTACAGCCGTGTAGAGCCACATTACCGTTTTAGGGCTAAGGCCCCATTTATTTCCAACTAATCTTGCATATAATCTGCATTGCCAGAAGCTTAGAGATGCTTTCTTTAATTTGCCTTCTAAATGTGAATTCCAGTTGAATTTACTGTCCAGTATTACTCCCAGGTATTTCACTTCGTTAGAAGTTTTTAGTTCTTTCCCGAAGAGTTTGGGTAGTTTGTAATTGCCCAGTTTCCTTTTGTTGGTAAAATTTACCATTTCTGTTTTACTTGGGTTCACGGTTAATTCATTCTCTCTGCTACATTTTTCAATGATGTTCAAGCCTCTTTGCATATGTTTGAGCATATTGCTGATCCAGGACCGTACTGTGGGACACACTTTGTGTCTAGTTAAGGCTACGTCGATGCTAGTAAATGTTGTTTTGTCAAAGGCACCCTCGATATCAATGAAGACGCCTAAGCATAGTAATTTATTTTCTATTGCATGTTCTATTTTGCTGACTACGTTATGTAATGCAGTTTCAGTAGATTTTACGGCACTGTATGCGTGTTGCTGCGGGTGCAGAGGTACTTCTAAGAGTACTTTGCTTCTTATTTCTCTGTCGCATAATCTTTCCAGTGTCTTCAGCAAAAATGATGTAAGACTTATTGGTCTGAAAGATTTTGGTTCAGTGTAGTCACTTCTACCCGGCTTTGGAATGAAAATGACTTTTACTTCTCTCCATGATGTAGGGGTGTATTTCATTGCCAGGCATGATTGTAGTATTTTTGTTAGCCGTTTTATTATGTTTTCTCCCCATTGTAATAGACCCGGAAAAATTCCATCAAGACCCGCCGACTTGTACCGGAGGAAACTATTTATCGCCCAAGATACTTTATATTGGTTTACAATTTCTTTCGAGATTGTCCAGTCAATGATTGTTGATTCTTCTATGTCCGTTTGTAGTCCCCAAGTGTACTCATTAGTTATGTTACACCCGGGAAAATGTGTTTGTATTAGGATCTCATTGACCTTGCTTTCATGGGTTGTTAGCGAGCCATCTGGTCTTACCTATTTGAAATAATTGAAAACATTCAGCCAATAGTTGTCGACTGTAGAACATAGACTTAACCCAAAGTTCCAAGATTCAGTTCCCTCCAGCCACTATTCGCAGATCGTCGCATCATCTAACAGCGGGTCGCCCACTCGCCCTACACTACAATTACCCAAGTGCGATCCCACTCCATAAAGCCAACTGGAGTCCAACCGTAACTAGTATTTACAATTGAACGGTAGTAAAGTAATTAATCTGTGCTATTATAACGGAATGTAAAAGTCAGATAAAATAAAACCGAAACTACCTTATAATTTTTTTTAAATATTTTTAAGACCGTTCATTTTATGTGTTCATTTTTATGTTCAAAGAAGCACTTTTGTAATTTAATAATTTTGTTACTCTGAAAGTAAAAATGCGATTTCTTAGAAATATGTGCGGTGTCATCTTTGCGTACAAAATAAGCAATGAATGGATACACGGTATGGCAAAGTCGAATGACAGTATTTACATGAAAATAAAGTAAAGAATGCTTAGATGGTTCGAGTACATAGAAAAATTGAGTGATTGACGGCCAATGAAGAAAATATTATACAGAGCAAAAGTCGTGGTAGGAAAAGCCAAGGAAGACCTAGGCTGAATTATGAAGATCAAATAGTTTATGAAGAAGACTTACGAAGATCAATTAGCTTAAATTTTTGACGATCAAAGAACCAGTGTTAGCTGACGGAAATATCAAATGCACTCGCGTACCTTGGCGAAAGTGTGTGAGGAGAATGATGAAATTTGTGAGGTATGCGAGGAACGCGAAGTTTGGCACAGTGGTACTCCGTCCTCTCTTACTACCCGTTAGGGACACAGCGTGAGGCACAGACGATATATATGTATTATGTGTTATTATTTATATCTATACTTCTATATTAATACTATAAAGACTTTGTTCGTTTGTATGCAATGGAAGAACTCAAAAACTACTTAACCGATTTCAAAAATTGTTTCACCCATAAAAAGCTGTGTTATCAAGGACAAGGAGTAACATGGGCTATTTATTGGTATTTTATTTTCAAATAAATTGCTTCCCATGCGAAGCTAGAGCGGGTCCCTAGTTACTTCTACGGTCAGTAATAATACTTACAGCGGTGTCAATGGGTGAATTATTATTATTTATTACTCCCTTTAACATTCCTGCCCATATTTTTAATTTCTATTCAAACTTCTACTCTGCAAGCTATCCGTTTATGGAATGCATTGCCCGAATCTATCTGTTGCTCTTCGTCTCTTGATATCTTCAAGAAACGACTCAAGGAATACTTTTAGCATTGAACTGTTGTTGTAATACTAACGACCCGTCCTGGCTTCGCGCGGTTGTACATTGTGTGTGACGTAGGTCGTAGGTATAACTATAGAATGTCTTTACATACAATATTTAGAGTTGTTTTTTCACGATAGAAATGATTTTTAAAATATATAGTTCCATAGTATATTATTTTGATCTATCTCGTAAGATTTAGCTATCATTAGCAATGTAAGCCTTCAAAAATACGTTTTTTATGACATCATTACAAATCATTTAAAGTTTTGGCTTTTCTCTACCATAATGTGGTTGTATTATACATATAAATCTTACGAGAAAAAAAATGTAAATTATAGTGAAAACCGTATCAAAGTGGTCTAGAAGGTTTAGCGGACGAAAACGAAACGAAACAGACAGACGAAATCAGCGACTGCCTTATACTATTTAGAGATAAGAGAAGAAGGTTTAGAGATTAGAGAAGATATTAGAGATAATGCTTTCTTCCCTTAATAGTCATAATATGTAGTATTAGAAGTTGCCCGCGACTTCGCCCGCGTAGAATTTAACAAAATTAAATAGACCCTATGTCCACACTAATGGTCTATAAATATTGGTAAAAGAATTATTTTTAAATCGGATGTGTAGGTAGTTTTAGAGCTTACTTCTTACATCTAAACTTACAAGCCGCTTCTCCTCAAACCTCTTTGTAATATTAATTTAGATTTTCAGGTGATATCCTGTATGTATTGTTAGTATGTTTATTTTTATTTTGTTTTTTTATTTATTTATGTAGTACATAAGTTTATTGTATTTATGTAAGTATAATATGATTTTGTATATATGATGTACAATGCGTATGTGTATATATGCGTATATTTTCTATAATTATTATTGTAGATACTTGCGCAGTACCACGTTCCCTTTTCGTAGACCTAATTCGGTAGCCCAAAAATTGCCTGAAAGAAATTGCTGCTCAACAATAAAGCCTCCTTTTATACTTTAGCTAAGTTTTCACTTTTCCTTCAAATTTTTATTTATTATGTGCTGCAAAAAATGATTCGTATTGTATTGTATGGAGACAAGAGTGAATGACGATGCCAGGTAGTGCATATTGAAAAGGATCTTTTTATTGCTAACACTACATATAAAAATAAATCATCAGTAAACGTGTAAAAAGAAGGGACTGGCCCGTTGGCGCAATAGCAGAGCATCTGCGTTTCAAGCTAGGGTCCCGGATTTGATTCCCGGTCAGGTCAAATTAGGAAATGAACTTTTCTAAATTGATTTGGAGTCTGGGTGTTGCTGGGAGCTCTCCCAGAGTTCGTTGTGTGGTACCCATAGTACAAGCTTACTGCTTAGTTTGGGGTCACACGATTTGTGTTATTGTCTGGAGTATTATTATTATTATAATAATACTAAAAGCTTTATGCAAAGGATCTATAAAATAAAGTTTATAAAATAAAGTTTACAGCTTATTATTATTCCTTATTATTATTATATTATTTATTATTGGGGAATATCTACATAAACACGTTAAATAAATAAAAAAGTGATTACAATTTATACACTAATAAAGTCGTCTTATAAGTCGACAAGTTAACAATTGCTAAAATAAACACTTCGTTCACTTAACAACCTGACAAAACTTTAGAATAACTGAGTTCGCTTTTCTGAAACTTGTAGTATCAATTATTTTTTTTTGGATTAATTCCATTGTCTACTTTTATCATATCAGAGGCTTTTTCTCCGACCATAATCGTTGGTACATTCGTGTTACCACTAGTAATAGTCGGCATGATGCTTGCGTCCACCACCCTCAGTCCCGTCACTCCCCTAACTTTTAATCTCTCGTCAACCACTCCCGTACCCTCTGGACCCATCGCACATGTACCTACGGGATGCCACAAAGTAGTAGCCATATTCAAAATGTGACATTTCCAATATTCGTCGCTGCCAAATATTATTCCTTTACACTGTGGAATATTGAAATCAACAACTTTGGAATTGACGCTCTGAAAATAAGTCGTATTAATGAGCGTCAAATAGTCTTTCACGTACTTTACATGATTTTCTAGATCCATTTCATTTTTATAATAATTTAGGTAAATTAAGGGTTTCTCTTCCGGATTACTACTGTTCAATCTTATTTGTCCTCTTGAGTTTGGGTGTAATAGTATGTTCAATGCGTATAAAGTCTCTGTAAGATCGTTTGTGTTGGCAACAGTGTTGCATATTTCGTCCACATATCTAAAAACGTGAGTGCATATTAAAGTAAACAAAAGAGAGCCACGAGAAAACGGAAAAGCTAGAGTTTGGTAATCGGGATAAGTTTGAGATTCGTTTAATCTATCAAATCCCATTAACACCGGTGTGGGATACTTATCTAAATTTGTCAAAGTATCCACATTTTCTAATACAGATATCAAACTCTTTTTTCCTGTCAACGTTACAACGGTTAACGAATGATCATGTAAATTTTCACCAACTCTTGGAGAATCCAACAATACTTGTATTCCCTTTTCCTCTAAATGTTTTTTGGGTCCTATTCCCGATACCATGAGCAGCTGTGGACTATTGATTGCACCACCCGATATGATTACTTCTTTGTTAGAATTTAAAGTCACTATTTTATTGTTAGACAGCCTCACTTCTATACCGGTTACTTTCAAATTTTTGTCTAACATAACTTTTCTTGCTATGCTTTTCTTTAATACAAACAAGTTCCTACGACTTCTGATAGGACTAAGAAAAGCTGCAGCTGTACTCTGTCGTTTACCGTCGTCGATAGTATAAGAAGACATGGAGTAACCTATTTGTTGATATCCATTGCAATCTAACAAAATATTGCGACCGTTCTCACTTAAAGCTTCAAAGTATTCTTCTGTTCTCTCTTTCCACAGTGGTCTGGTAACTCTTAAAGTTCCATTAGTACTGTGCAAATCACCCGACGCACTGTTCAGTATTTCATCGTCGTTGAGTCGTTCACTTTTTTTAAAGTAAGCGGTGACGTTGTCCCAATCCCAGCCAGGATTGCCCTGCTCCACCCAGCCATCATAGTCAGCTTTGTTTCCTCTGACATAAAACATGTAATTTGCTCCACTAGATCCACCTAACATTTTGCCTCTGGTCATGTGAACGTTTTTAGTTTTACGAGCTTGGCTAGAGTAAACGTCGTCGACTGAATAGTAGTTCCAATCTGCCATGGAGTAATCGACAAAGGGATGCAAGCCTGGTATCTGAAAAGGAAATAAATATTTCAATATGTTAATCGCATCATTATGATTTCAAAACCTTTGACTTCGTAAATCCGTCTCATTTGTCCTATCTGGTCAATTTAAATTTTTCTGTATTGTTGAAGACGTTTTTTTGATGGAATGAAAAGCTGTGGTATCGAGAGGGATGGTAAAGAAAAGGGGGCAAAGTTTTAATCCTTAGATCATTAGGTCTATTTGTAATGGAATGGCCGCTCCGCGTCGTATGAGCGCTCAGTATTAATCACACCCACCACCCACGCGTACATATTTGTGGTAAAGTGTCTGATTATTATGTTACTGTTCTTATTAACATTTACCTTTTGACACCTCCCCAATCAAAACTTCCCCTAGACTCCACAATTTCTTTCGCACTACTCTATCGGATGGTATTTCTAGAGCCATGAAAGCGCAGAAAACTTTCTACCCTATGACCAGAAATGTCCCCAGGATAACGCGAAACGAGAAAATCTGAACCACACAATCCTTACCGTTCCTAAAACCACCTTGCGCCTCCCTCAAATACCTTTCAAAAACACATTTCATACGTTCAGTCAATATTTTGGTATAGACTTTACTTGCTAAAGTATACCAAGCTTTGACCAATCTGATGGCCCTATAGCACGCGCAGTCTAAATGAGAACTTTTCTCTTTACAAAAAGATATATTGACTGCGGTGCGCCAGGCCTCTGGAACTTCCCCCTTCTGTAAACAACGGTTATGCAGTGCACAGAAGGTATCCCAGACCCTAGGACTCACATACTGGATCATCTCAGTAGCCACTTCATCAATTCCCGCAGCCTTTCCGCATTTTAGACTTCTTATCATTTTCTCAATCTCTTTCATACTAATAGCATCCTTCGGTCTCTGATCCGAGTGTGGCAATTCATTAAAATCGCTCTCAGTATCAGAGGCGGACTCTCATACAGTTCTCCATAGTATTCACTCCATCGCTGTAGAACATCTTTTTGATCTGTTAACAGGTTGTTTTTTTCGAAAGCACTTTATTCATTAGACAAAGTGCCTGACCACTTCGGTACTTGCAAGTAAAGTCTATGCATACTTCTTTCCAAAATAATTTAGAATTTTCCTCGAAGTTGTTCGACATCCTGTTTTCGTAACATCCTACACCTTTCACGCTTCTCTTTCACTGGTGCTTTCGTTTCTGCTTTCTGCGGCTTATAGCTGTCTTTCATCAAATTCTTCATATCACAGTCATTTTTGTTAGCAAGGTAGTCTCGGGATGCTTTCTTCTTCTTATACGCAGACTCATCCCATCATCCCACCACACATCACGCTTTTTACTGTTCCCAATCTTATTCGTTCCACACACTTCTTTGGGCGCCTCGATCATACTATCCCTAAGCTTCTACCAACATTCTCCAACATCCTTGCTCATCACTTAAAATCTATCACCAAGCTTACCGGATACTACCCATTTATATTCATTCCTGGTAGTCGCATCTTGCAGTTTCCAGCTTTTGATGCGACAAATCGCTGCAGGCTTGGACACTACGCGATGTCGCCATACCGCAAACAGACCCCTTCTGATTATCACCAGAAAGTGGTCCGTTCCCAAAGCCCCTATGCGCTTTCTTGTCCACAACCTGCATCTTAAGCCTGTTATCCACCAGGAATAAACCAATCATAATTCTCTCATCCTTTCATTCCCAAGTGTAATGATGGATCCTTTTGTGCTTAAATACGGTATTAGCAACAAAAAGATCCTTTTCCATACACACTCGAATCCTAACAGCATCATTCACTCCCTTATCTCCATATTTGCCTAGGACAGTTTCAAATCCAGTTCGAGCTGTCCCGACCCATCCATTCATGTCTTCACGTATAACAATTCTCTCATTCTCTTCCGGCCGTCCCGTCGCGCGTCGCTAGAACTTCTCTAACATTCTCCCAAAACTGCTCTAGCCACCTAAACCAACAGAGGACACTGGGGCATACACCACTAAAACAAATAACCTCATCAACTCTGTCTTGAGACGCACCCAGAGCAGTCTCGGGTTTAAACATTTATACTCAGTCATACAATTAACCTAGTGAGAGGACAGCAAAACGCCCACCCCCCTGGCGTCTTCTGTCTCCATGTGGTACCCCCGACCACAGAGCTATGCCCCCTCCGAGCAAGTCGACAAATTCACTGCCCTTTCGCTTGGTTTCACTCAAATACAACACATCTAATCTTCTTTCTTCCATAATATCAATCACTTCATTCATCGTCTTCAATCCCACCTCTCACATTCTACGCAGCTATTCTACACTCCTCCGTCCACTTTCCGCCGCGAGGTGCACAGCGTGTTGGATAGCAGTCCCCAACGCCGAACTGCACTCTGCTTACACCAGCGGGGGCAAACTTGTGTACGTAGCTTTTGGGGGACATCCTAGCTCTCGAATCTGCGTTGTTCCGCATGGTGTGCACAATATAGGAATTGATAAAATGAATAGACAGGTATACGGTGTTACAAAGTTGAATGACAGTGTTTTTGTAAAAATAAAGAAAGGAATCTATACGAATCACTACATCGCTTACTTTGATTTACTGAGTGAACTAAATTACTGCACTGACACATTAAAAAAACCTTATTTAACCTTAAATGTTACAAGTCTATGTGCACAACTGATATACGCACGGTCACGCTATGTAGGAATACCAGCTACATTACAATTTTATAAATCTAACAAAGTTCAGTGCACACTATACAGGCATAGTGGCACTTCTTTGACTACCGCGTCATGGGTTTCGGAGGAAGAATATTTATATGGTCGAATACTTACAACGGAGTCAATGGGTGGGTTATTGTTATTAATATGGTCAATTAGTAATACTTACAACGGAGTCGATGGGTGGGTTCTCGCCCGCCTCTATGAGCAGAACGCTCCAGCCGGACACCTCGGTCAGCCGGTTAGCGACAACGGCGCCCGCCGACCCCGCTCCCACCACGATGAAGTCGAAGCTCTGACCATCTAAGGTGAAACATTACTTAAGTTATCAATGACTGCTTTAAAAGACCCATATCTCAGGAAAATCTAAAATTCCATACATCACCCGACCCTGCTTTTTATTAATAAATTTCAAGGTATGAGCACAATCAAAGAATTCATAAATTGGCCTAACAGAGACGTATAGACGGGGCAATCGTACGAGGGCGGGAGGGGTGAGACGCGGATAGAGCGAGCCCGAGATGCGCACGCCGCTGAATGGAGAATACAAAAGTGCTGTGAGAGACAGAAAGTAGTTATCTCGCTTAAATGGCCCATTTATAATAGACTAGATTTTTCCCGCGACTTCATCCGCGGCGTGGTGGCGACTAACAACAATGGGATAGCATAAAAGCCTTCTCCATAAAAAAATACGTGCCAAGTTTCATGTTGATCGGTCAGACAATGTCAGAGTTTAGCGATTACATAGCCGACATGCAAACATTCATTTTTTGTATGCAGATTGAAGATTTGGAAATTCACAAAGTAGAATATACTGTAATATACTATATTAATACGTGAAGAGAACGTTGTAACCTTTTTAAAACGTATGGCGCGCGCGGTGGTGTGAGATTTGGCATAGTTAAAGTTCATATGGAGTTCAGAAAGCTAATATTTACATTGAATACATTAAACTAAATAAAAAATTCTTTGTTTTCGTTCATTCTGCCAATGTCAGACATGTAATATTTATAATGTAATAGTTGAAGTACAATAAGCGAAAGCATCTCGTTTAGTTATACATTTAGTACATGATAATAAAATAACAATTTTCATGGATGTTAAATTTCATTTCTTATAGTTATGTTGAAGAATGACACCTCTGGATTCGGATAACTAAAATTACTTAGGCATCTAAGGACTATAAGTTCGTTTATGCGATTTAGACATTTTGACGACCTCTGTGGCGCAATGGCTAAGCGCGTCGGAAAGTAAACGGGGTTGCGGGTTCGATTCCCGCCCCGAGTCTGGGTATTTATGTATAATATGTATTTATTTACAAAAGAAAAGTATATAAGTAGTATATCAGTTGTCTAGTACCCATACAAAGGCTGTGCTGCTTACTTTGGGACTAGATGGCACTGTGTGAAAAGTCTGAATATATTATTATTTTTTTATTTGTGTAAGTGGTCGCATATTTGCATCACGTGCGACTTTGACTAGCACTACAATAATTATCTATATTCACCCAAAATATTGCCGTTGTACGCGTGCCACTGTGAGTACGCATTATTGCGCACACATACAATCCGCGTACGCTAGCTTTCTATAAAGACATCCTGATATTTAGATACTTATAGTATAACGGTTTACTGTCATATTCGGTGGTGCGGCAAAAACAGCAAAAAATCAAATTATAAAACAGTCACAATCTTATTTCATGGGTAAGTAACAGTAAATATACATTTTCGTTTCAAGCAAATAGTATTAAATGCAAAACAAAATGTGAAAGGTAGTTTTTAACCAACGAAAAAAGGGAGGAGGTTCTCAAGTCGACGCTTATATTTTCTTTTCTGTTTGACAAACGTTTTACAGAGTATACTAATTTGATGATTATTTTCTTATTGGATAGCGTATATACTTCAAATTTGGTCCCATTTAAATGTAAAAAAAATTCGCTCTAAGGCTAGGAAAACAGGGAAAGACTGATTTTTCGTTATCGTAAATTTTTCACCTGTTAACCGATTCTGTTAAAAGTTACCACAAATACATAACATATGAATTACTTTGTGTCTGGGGTGTAGTGACTCTTATCAATCGATATATATTAATTGATATTGAACTTGAACTTTGTATGGAACTTTTATGTAGATTTAGACATTAAACGAAATTAAATACTCGAATATATAATCAAAGATGGGAATGTGAAAAAAGTGGCTATAAATTTGATACAGAAACACGTAGATAACTATGTAAGTAAATTAAATATTACTAACCATACACTGTTGCCTGTGGTGGATATGCAAAATATGTCAAGTTCAGAAGAGACAGTACAGCTAACACAACTTGTAATAGACTTACAACTGCCGGCAGAACTCCAACTGTTATTTGCGATACGATCTTGAATATCAGAGACATTCTGGAGAGAAGTAAAAACATTTATTAGATTTTAAGTGAGACTGATATAGAATAAAACTATTTGCGATATAATTTTGCGATGTATAATATAATAAATTATTTACCTCTAATCAAAATGGTAGAATGTAATAATTTAAATAGAATACTGACTCGTAGTATCTATTAGTCTAATAACAAAATCAAAGACAAAACGAAAGTTATAAATATTGTAAAATAATTACTATAGCATGTAATTATTTTCTTATTTTATGATTTAAATTATAACTGAAAGTTTCAGCAAACTAAGCAACACTTTTCCTTTACACGCCGTAGGTATATAAAACAGTTTAAACTGAAAATAATGAAATAAAAATATTTTAAGTGGGAGGAGACAATATATGGAATGAGTACTCTGAAGATGTGGTCGTATTTATATAATTAATATTTATGTTCGATTTGTAAAGGTACATTCACAGTCCGCGCTATTGTAATGTTGTAAATATGCAGGAAAAAAAAAGTTTTGTGTAGTCAATTATTCCTATTATTTTGTTTGTGATTTGTGAAAACCATGTCGATAGCGACAGAATAGCCGTGTTTTTAAGTTTCAAAAAACCGGCCTAGTGCGAGTCGGACTGGTTTCAAAATTAAAGAGGGTAAACTGTTTCGAAATTAAAAAAGTTTAGAAGTATAGGGTTCAGAAGTTTTAAGTATGTGAATGACGAAGAAAACGATTTTTCCCAGAATTGAGACCTAGATATCGATTTTTCGCCTCCCTTCAACCCCTATATTGTAAATTTCATCGAGGTCACTTGAACCGTTTTCGAGAAAGCGATATCAAATATATAATTTATCAAATTATAATTATACATATAATTTACATATACAAATATTGCTCGTTTAATATTACAGTGGATTATACCTACTGTCAACTGTCCAATACTATCACACTACATAACATTATGCCTACACATTCAAAGCGGGTAGGTATAGTCCTCAGTACTTGTATATTCGAATAAAAATGTAATAAATAAATCATTTTTGCAGCTTGTGTGAGTACGTCCTAATAAGATTTTACAGTCTGCAAATGTTTCATGCGATTTTTTAATAGTGTACCTACTACACAGACAAACTACCCTAGAGACCTGAAATGTTTACGAATTTCTAAGCGAACTATTCTGTCAAGGTTAATAATGATGTACTCGTAGATATTGTATATCTACGAGTTATACAATATAAAAATAAATACAAGAATTATTTTTATAAGCTTATTTTAAAAATAGAAATAATAAAATATGTATATATAATCGAAACAAGATTCTTTATTTCGAAACAAAAAAATCAAAAATTTGGAGTAGAAATGCAAATCAAATTCGTTTGGGTAGTACGTGTTTCTCCTAATGTAAAACTTTTTAACAAAAAATTAAATTGACAAAAAACGAAACTGAAAAGCTTTGGTGGTAGAACCACCCAACCTTTTCGTCTGTATGTATTTTTTTAACCAACATTAAAAAGAGGGAGATTCTATGTGCGTCTGTATATTTTTTTATGTATGTTCACCGATAACCTCATCAATTGCGTACCGATTTAAACATTTTCTTTTCTTTGATATACTTCCGAGGTGGTCCCATTTAAATTGCAATGGTATTGAGCTTGGCCTTTGAAGATACACGAAATAATAATTACTAATTATATGCTTTATTTATATTGATGATACATTTTTATATCATTTCGTTCTATAATTAGAAAAGTAGTTAGTTGTAGACCCATCCTATATATTTATTTAGACCAAGTTCACTCAAATGGGAAAAATAAAAAAATTAAGAAAAAATTTAAACCTACTAGAAATAAACACTGAAAAGTATAAAATAACTATCCTTTACTAATTACAACTCAAATATAAAAAAAAACACTTTATACATACGATATAAATAAGTATATAATTAAATTTGCTAGAGTGTTAGCCAAAAATGTGTGAGGAGAATGATGAGATTTGAAGAAGCGAAAGAAGTATGTAAGTACCGCGACGCTTGGCGCTCCGTCCCTCTGACTACCCCGTTAGGGATATGGTGTGAAGATTGTATGTATGTATGTACATAATTAAATTTGACGGTTATTAAAGTGGGTTCCAAATTAATGTGCCACAACAGAAAGTCTATTAGTTTGGGAGGCTTGCATCGATTTCAGTAACTGTCGAATTTAGATATATGTATCGTATGTATAAAGTTTTTTTTTTGTATTTGAGAAAAATAAAGCAGCATATGTTCACCCCCTGGTGTCAAACTATGTCCATGCTAAATTTTATTAAAATCGGTACGGCGGTTTAGCCGTGAAAAGCAAGCAGACAGACGGACAGACAGACAGAGAGACTCGCATTTATAATATTAGTATGGATATGGATAGTATGGATATAGATTATAAAATTATATAATATTATATATTTATATACACGTATATTATATTATATATTATATTATATAATTATATGTTATATATATTATATTATTATATAGTATGGATGGAACTAGGTATATAATTTCAAAGAGTGGTAGTCATTATAAATTCTCAAAATTAATGGAAAAAATATTGATATATCGATATGTTTTTTCGCGTCCCTACTTACACGTGCCATCTTGCAAGAGTGAGGACGCAACATGTAATTATAGCTTGCTAGACAAGGACAAACGCTGACTCAAAGCTACCAGCGACCAGTATAGTGAAAGCTCTGCATTTTTTTGATATAAATTTTTATTATTAATTTTATACTTACCGAAGAAACGTGATATTATCCTTTTTGAAACTATTTTTACGACTGTCACTACCACACCACTTTACAGCGCAATTTGGCATTGTTTACGTAATTTATACTATATTTTTTAAAACAATTAGACACAGGTGACAGATCTGCTTTCTGGTTACTACTAAAGCAGCGCGCGTTTGTGTTTGAAGTTATATGAGCGTTTGTGCGCATCGATGGCAGAAAACGGTCCCCCTTCATTTCCTGTCTTTAGGCTAATTTGTCTGTGACCTACTACAATTTGTTTACTTTTCATTGTAAGAATTTCTTTTCATATCAATGATTTGAATAATTAATTATTGTTTTATAACTTTTATATAATAGGCTTAACAAGATTTTAGTTGATATGAATATATTTAGTTTGCTTTAGGAAATATACGATTTACATAGAATAAACAGATTGGCCATTTCAATTAAAAAAAAACTGGAATTGGAAAACATTGACCTTGAAAAAGCGTACCGTAAAATAAACGATTCATTGAAGACAAAACCATAGTGTGGGTATAATTCTCTCAATACATTTACAAACCAACTTTCTAAATATTGTAATATTATATGGATCAAATATCTGCGGTGTTATTACCTAAAATTTGCTGACCGCGACAGCCACACGACCACTGCGTGACCGGTAACCGACGAGAAATTTGTATCATGTTTGACGAATGCGTCGTGTCTATTGCGCTATGACCGTAAAATGCACTTTTTTAGGTAGGTTTAGTGCTACTATACGAATACATTATACGAATTCTCGTTTTGTGTGACTAATTACACTAATTATACAAAATGTGAATTTGTATAATTAGTGACTTGCACCAGTTTTTAAAACTCGATTTAAGGATTTGACATCTAGCTTTCACCAACTATTTAACAGTTGGTGCAAGTCACCCTTAATACACGCATCAAAAAGTCTAAGCAACATGTAAGATTTTGAACATTTGAACTATTATTACTATTGTAATATATTTATATTTTTTTTATAAATAATAACTAAGCATTTTTTGACGCATTAGTGACTAAAGCAACAAAATCTCTTATTCAATTGTTCATTTAATCACAGTAATTAACAATATGTGTACCGTAACATACGTAGTATAAAATAAGTTAAAACTGAATTAAACTTTCATGTTTTATAAAATTAAATAACGACATTTTTTTAATTATTTGGTAATTCAATTCAAAGTATGACCGCCTCTGTTGTATAAAACTTGTCGGCAGCGATTTTCATTGAATTTATAAGATTGTTTATATGACCCTGCGGCATTCCGTCCCAATGGAATTTTAACAAGTCTTTCAGTTGTTGGGTTGTCGACACTCCGTCCAGATTCTCTAGAACACGTCTATGGAGCATGTCCCATGCGTGCTCGATGGGATTGAGGTCTGGCGCTTGTGCAGGCCACGGCAATACCCGGATGTTTTCCATTGCCAAATATTCTCTGGTCCACCGAGCTATGTGCGAACGCCCGTTGTCATGCATCAGCGTGAAATCTGAGCCAAGACTTTGTGCAAATGGGTGAACACAAGGCCTGAGGACATCTTCAACGTAACTTTCAGCATTCATATTGCCATCTACAAAAACGAGCTCAGTTCGTCTGTTCTTCATTATACCCATACCATCACTGTGGAGCCACTGTAAAGGTTCACTTCCTGGACGAATCTCAGCCGTTCATTCAGCATTTCCGGGAAAACGATACACTCTTACCCTTCTCGTATCAGGCCTAAATACAAACCGGGTCTCATCACAAAATAAAATTTTATCCCATTGCTCCTGGGTCCATATCAAGTGTTCCCTGCACCATTCGTTTCGACGGGTGCGATTACCATGGCGTATAGGTGGGCACCTAATTGGGCATCGTGTTCGTAGGCCTATTCATGCAGCCTATTTCTCACGGTTTAATGGCTAACAACAACACCGTTTGAGAATTGTAACTTTAAACCTATCTCCCGGGCGGTTAACATCCGCCGACGTCTTGCAGTCCTTCCACATCCTGAGTGCTGCTCAGCAGGACCCAGGACCCCCCCGTATTAACGTAAAGCTGCCACGACAAGACGACGAATCACGCTCCTATTGACACCAAAATGCCGAGACACCTGGGTCTGATTTTTTTCCGCTTATAACATTCCTACAGCCCTCTGCATTTCATCAGCAGTCAAATGGCGTCACTCCATAACATAAAAAATGACTCGGCACTCAATTTTTTCAAAAACTGTATATCTCAAAATGATAAAAGTGTGATAAATACCAAATTTATCAAGCAACGAAAACACATGAAATCGGGAAAAAATATTTAATTAGCTTTTATTTTAAATTAAAACAAAACACAACCGAAAAGATTGTATACCAATCTACTTTTCTAAGAAAAAAATAAAGTATCAATTAATAAAATATGCAGTTTCTGTAAATGATGACTTTTTTGATGTGTATATATTAATTTGTACAGTGGCTCTAAATCTACCGTGAAAAGTGCATCTTAGAATGTGAGAGGTGGGATTGAAGAAGATGAATGAAGTGATTGATATTATACACTTTTTTAGACTCTCACGGTTTGTATTCATTATAATAATAAATTAACGGGTTCTGGATTGAATTGGTCAAAATAGATCTGTTATTATTATATTATAATTAAATAATACACTGTTTTTCTTACCCCTTTTCTCCGTATATTGTGATCACGGGCTAGCACAACAATGGCGACTTCTAATCGCGACTACACGGAATTTTTTCCTGACGCGCGCCATCTAGCGAGCCGAAGGCGAACGTACGACACTTCTTGCAAAAGACTAAACATACCTCCCACTTGAAATCACTCGGAGATTTCACAAAAGGCAAAATTTTGAAGATCCGGCCAAATACCAAATGGGAATTGAGTCCATTACAAACCTTATAATTAACACTAAGAACTAAAACTAAGCTTAATCTATTACAGTCTGTTAAACTTGATACTTAAATTTAAATGATCTTTAGGTAGAGGGCAAATCTTTGCGACAGGTCTACGGATTACGCTACTTTTTGTACGCAAGGTTACCACTCTAACAACGCCGTCCAGGCCCGGATGCACCTTTTCGACCACAGCATAACGCCATTCCAAAGTAGGTAAGTTTGGTTCCACCACTACAACAACGTCTCCCTCTTGAACATTGGCCTGACCCTTGAACCACTTTACACGCTGCTGGATAGTATGCAGATAATCTCTTTGCCAAACCCGCCAGAATGATTGAGTCAGCTTCTGAAGCATCTGCCACCTGGCTTTAGGCGACACGTAATTATCCGTCAGAGAATACTCAGGAAGAGACACAAGGGGATCTCCAGTCAAAAAATGTCCCGGAGTCAAAACGTTCAACTCATTTGGATCTGAGGACAAATTACACAGAGGTCGCGAATTTAGCACTGCCTCTACTTTTGCTAATACGGTCATAAATTCTTCAAAGGTAAGCACCTGTAATCCAACAACGCGTTTTAAGTGATATTTTGTGGATTTTACACCGCTCTCAAAAATACCTCCAAAATGTGGCGCTCCTGGGGGGTTAAAATTCCAAGTTACAGTTTTATCCGTTAACCATTCTGATATTTTCCACTGATTTTGTCTTAGGCAGGCTGATATCTTAGTGGTTTCGATCTGAAACAAATGACACATTTCGCCAACCGAGAGCGAATCAGATTTCGAACATCCAGAATCCAGAAACTTCCCTGAACTAAAGATTGCAGTGTACGTGGCCCACAATGCAAGTAAGCTCGATGAAAATAATCGATAATTAGTTCAGATAATTTAGATCCCTTTGGTAACAAATACGGGTGCTTCATCTGGTAAGGTAAGTCTGCGTTCGCTAACCGACCCCCCACTCGCAACATGCCATCCACATCCAGAAACGGAGACAATTTCTGAATGTGTTTTGGTAAATTCGAGCAACTTGAAGTACTATTATTTTTTGAAAGTTCATCTAAGATGTTAACAAAATACTTTAACTGAACATGTTTTAATAAAATTCTTTGCGATTGCTGAAGTTCAAGACAAGTCAAAGGTCCGCTTGCGTTGACTTGACGGGTTTTTAATGTTATGTGCAAAACGAAAACACCAAGCTAAAGCACGCTGCCGACGAGAGAAAGAGGAATGCCGCTCCAGCAACGCATTCAACTCGTCTGATGTTTTACTCGACTGAGTGACGTGTGCGAATAACTTGAGTTCAGGTAAAGCTCCTTAAAGCTCCACCTCCGTCCCAATTGGCCACTGAGATGGGTCCTGCAAGATCCACTTTGGACCTGACCACCAATTTTCACAATCAGGTAACTGCTCACACTTGATACCACGACTACAGTAATTCGCTGGATTATCGTGAGTTGAAACATGCCTCCATCGTGAAGCAGCTATCTCACTAGTTATCTTGACGACTCGATGACACACGAATGTTTTTAATTTGTGAGGTTCTGTATTCAACCACTGTATCACTGTAGTGCTGTCTGTGAAAGCAAAAACGCGTTTAATTCCTACCCGTGCCTGAAGTAACGCTTCCACATGACCTAGAACACGAGCAAGCAATACTGCGCCGCACAGCTCCAGTCGATTAACAGTGAGAGATTTTAACGGTGCCACTTTTGATTTTGCGATCAGTAAATTAACATTGACGCTGTCTTCTTGAGCAACTCTCAAATATACACAACACCCATAAGCCTTAATTGATCCATCACAGAATCCAATGAGCTCACCAGAAATCGCATGTGAAAATGCAATATATTGAGGAATTCTAATTTCCTGAAGATATTGAAGTTGGAAGATGAAGTCCCGCCATTGATTCTCGATATCCTCTGGAACGGGTTCATCCCAACCAACTTGACACTGCCACAAACTCTGAAGCATCAGTTTCGCAACTAAAACTACTGGAGCAATCCATCCAAGGGAATCATAAATACGAGCTATACTAGATAAGATCGATCTCTTTGTTATTATATCCGTGTTCGACTGTGAAAAGGAATATGTGAAAAAATCTTCTACTGGATCCCACTGCATGCCTAAAATTTTTAAAATATGCTGACTTTGTTCATCGCAAAAGATTTTGGGAACTTGACAATATTCAACAGGTAAGTGAGCTAAAAATTCTTTAGAATTACTACTCCATTTTCTTAATTCGAATTTTGCGCAATCCAATAATTTTACTAATTCCTCTTTTAGTTCCAGAGCAGCGGCTACAGACGACGTTCCAGCAGTGATATCGTCCATGTAGGTGTCATGAAGAAGGACTTCAGCTGCACGCGGCCACTGAGCACCGTGATCTTTCACTAATTATAGGGCTAAGCTCTTAACGTAATTAGTCGCTCTTCGGACTTCGGACGGAAAGATGTTCTTTTAATGTAACTCGCACATAGTGGTTGCTTGCCGTTGAAAGTCTGGTGAGGCATTAGCAGTGAATATAGACACAGCAAACATCTTCAATCGGGCCTGGCACCAGAGTCCTCTCTAAACTGTCATTCTCTGGGCTGCCCGAGAATTAGTACAATAACCCAGACTTAAATATTTAAGCTTAAGAAGAGACATTTCCAGTCTCTCTGTCTTCTTCAGGTTGCGTAATTGTCTGTGTTCACATCTTCATGCTGTATCCCTAATGGAGTAGTCAGAGAGGACGGAGCGCCAAGCGTCGCGGTCCTTACATACTTCTTTCGTTTCCTCAAATCTCATCACATTTTTGCCTATGTGAGGATAATGAGGTTTTTAATTGTTACAATCATGAATATTGGCATTGAACTGAGCCCTCCTATCTCCTTCGCACAAACCACAAATCTCAAACCAAAAATTTTAACGGACGGAGCTTTTGCTTCAAGAGCATGTCCGTTTTTTAACCGACTTCAAAAAAAGGAGGTTTTCAATAGATAATTTTTTTGTTTTTTTTATATATTTGCTCTTAGCAAATATAAAAAAAATACAAAAAAAAAAACTACGTCAATCATGAACCGATTTTGTAAATTCTTTTACTTCCAGTTTGGTTCCATATAAATTTCACTGGTATTGGAATTTGGATTTCAAAGATACACCAAATGACATCAAAAAACACGAACTGTTTATAACCTCTATTTGTAAATATTAATGACACCCTTGGGTGTCATTGCGCTCCAGAATTAGAAAAGAAGTTAATTGTAGACCCAGGTATTTATTTAGGCCAAGGTCACTCAAAAGGGAAAAATAAAATAATTAACCGGCTTAAAAAATATCACTAAAAAGTGCGAAATAACTATCTTTTACTAATCAATATTCAAGTAAAAAAATAACTATACATACGATACCTACAAAATACCTACAAAATACCTACAAAATTAAATTTGACAGTTATTGAAGTCGGTGTCAGATCAATGTGCAACAACAGAAAGACAATTAGTTTAAGACATATATTAGGTATTTGTAATGCATTTATGAAGTCATTTTTGTACTTGAGTATTGAATTAGTAAGGGATGGTTAATTCGTACTTTTCAGTGATTTTTTTTGAAGTTGGTTTAATTTTTTTATTAATTTTTTTTTATTGTCCTAGTTTGTAGACTTGTACTAATGTGCGTGACTAGGGAAGGGTCGCAGTACAACAATACACAGCTGAATATGACATATTTTTATTTTTGTAAATACTATAGTAGCAAAACACAAGATTTTAGAAGTATTTTGCAAATAATTATTTCAATACTGACATGTTTTGTACGTCACGATACGAATTATATTGATAGTGCGAGGTTGCCAAACTTCACTCTAGCTAACTGTTCTACACGTGGTTACACTTTATGAGATAGACAGAGAAAGCGAAAATTCATTTTACACACGGTGACTTATCACCGCCATAATAAGTTATCGTTCTTAAGCGGTAAGTTATTATGGCTCCGTACATTATGACTTTTGGTTTGAGCCCTAAAGCCTGAAAATAAAACTCTTCAATCAATGTCCTAGGTGCTACCCCTAACGACGTACCGTGCTATAACGTGGACACTGACAGTGGGGCTAGTCCATAAGCTTAAGTAGCTCAGTAAGTTATGATAAGAACTACACTTGGCATCACCCTGAGAGACAAGACACAAAATGATGTTACCCGACCTTAGGTAAAAAAAAATATAGATAGACAAGGGGTTGCAATGAAAATAAAATATTTTGCACAATAAGTTAATTTCACCGAGTAACACATTCTGTTCTGACATAATTTAGTTACAATAAATGCGGAAATATGTTTTTATTGAACCATTACGAATATTATTTAAAAATAGCTTAATAGTATTTCTCGCAATCATATTGAAATTCCAAAACTATGTGCTAGACGACTGCTATCCCTAAAACCAATGTGGAAGTATCGTAATACCAATTCGTATCCTGTAATGAGGGGTAACTTGAGAAGATGATATGTCATTTAATATTTGTTTTAAATTTGGGACTTCAGAGTTATACCTCTATATTTAGTGTTATATATAATGTAACGAAGAATTGTTAATTGAGATTTTCGGACGATTAGTTATCAATAGGGATTACGGTCCCGGGGTAGACTACCTATACGCGGTACGCCGTCTACGCGAACTATACGGTCCCAGGGAGGGATTAGTATAGCGACATGCCACCGCTCCCATTTTTTATATTATAAATTGTTCGAAAATTAAATATTGTTTTTTAGTTTTCATAATTATTGATTTTTGTGTCATTATTGTTTTAAGTCTCATGTAACAGCTGTGACAATATAATTTCTATTCATTTTTCTGCAAATATTAACAGAGTAGAACAATGGGAACCTTCCATACAATGTCTTACCTCATATCGAATTGAAGCGTCTTAATTTGAAAAAATATTAAAAGAATTGGGGCTGCCTTTCCTCGATATAATCACCAAGTTGAAAAGGCCACAAATAAAAGGTTTTGAATTTAGGTCAACATGTAATAATAATAATAATAATAAATCTTCATTTCCACTTAACTTAATATATACAAACAAATAAAAAAAATAAGTTGCGAATAATTATTAACTTTATATTAACAATTTTGAACAGGTAAATGTTAACTGAATTAGCATTAAGTTATGGCCAATTCTCTGGGGTATAGCCTACTCCAAATTTGTTTACTTTTCTCCATTTTGTGCTATATCTGTCCAGTTCCACCTACTGTATTTTTTAAATCGTTAGCCTAGCCATCTTTGGGTCTGTCTCTTGCTTAGTCCACCTTTCATCTATTGCGCGTGATATTCGGAATGTCCTATGTCCTGCCCATTTCCATTTTAGCGTTGCATGTTTACATCTATTACTTTGTTTTTTTGTCTTATATCACTACTCTTCTGGTTACTTATACATTTGATGTTTAATATGCTTCTCTCCATAGCGCATTGACTTGACCGTATTTTTGTCTTTGTGGTTTTGTTAAAGTACCATATTTGGGTATCGATCGAACCTAAACCGATCGATCGGGAATCAAACCTAGAAACTTTCGCGGTTCGACGCAACGTCTAATAAATCAAACTGCTATCAAAGTCGACGAAAATAATAATAAAAATACAACAAAACAGGATAAAATTGAACTCATCATCATTCTGTACATAAAAGAAGACTGCGCTATAAAAGTTTTATTCAAACGCAAATAACTCTATAATAAAGCAGAGAAAGAAAGAGAACAAAGAATAAAAATAATAATTATATAAATGAAATAATTAAATACGATAAACTAATTATACCTACTGTTAAGACTTTTCTCATTAAATAACAACACTTTTATACTTTACTTTTACTTTTATTATAAACTTTTCTTAGATTAATACACAGGTAACGTATACCTTTTTCTAGACCAAAAACAATACAAACTGACAGCCATAGATAACGAAACACAACTCTACAATCTCTTCCTTTCTTTATAGCAGACATGCAGCAGCAATTATATAATATGACAATTAAGAGCTTAAACAGACTTGAAATACAAAATAGACTAATTGTATCACATTCTATGTCATACAATTTAAACCTAAATTATAATAACAATATGAGAACAAATATATTATCATTTCTTAATCGAGCAATCTAAAATTAAATCATAATAATCACAAAATATAACATCCTGTTGATAAACATGTAGATTATCTCTTAAGTCATCATACAATCTAAAATTAAGCCCAACACAAAATCCTTATACCTTGGTGGTGCTTGTCGTTCACGGCTAGGTCTAGTTGGGGTAGTTGAGCCAGGAATTAAAGTCACTTTGTCAGTCTTATCAGTCAAATCTTGTGGTGTCGTTACCGGCTCAGTATTTCCTGTCTTTTCCTTCTCTTCCTCACTACCATTTCTTTCACCTTCAAATTTTGTCATGTCTCTTTCAGTCACTTTTTGGAAATACGAGGAATTTCTTTTAATCACCTTACCCTGAGGAGACTCAGCCGCCACAGCATTTCCTGTTTTCCAAAGCACCTTGTGTTTCTCAGGTGAAAACGGAGTTGACAATTTGTTTTCCTTTTTCTGCCTAACCAGTACTGTATCTCCTGGGCTTAAGTCTGATATTTTAGCATGCCTATGCGTGTCTGCATAGTCTTTACTCTCCTTCTTCTTCAATCTGTCTCTGTCTCTAATTTCTTCATCTTGAAAATCAAACGTATAGCCTAAATCAGGTATTTTTGTCTTGATGTTTCTGCCTTTGAATAGATTACCCGGTGGTATACCTGTCGTTGAATGTGGCGTTGTACGATAAGCCAATAAATACACCAAGAGTTCTTGTTTCCAGTCCAAATTTAAAGCTTGAGCAATTCGCAGTCTTCTTAAAACATTCCTATTTTGTCTCTCTACCTCTCCATTAGCTTGAGGCCACAAGGGTGTTGTGTGTCTCAATTCTATACCATTCGTATTCAAGAAATTCTTAAACCTTTCATCTCTAAATGCTGGACCATTATCACATACAACAGTATTCATCATACCTTCTCTAGCCATGATATTTATCAGAATTTTGATTGTGTTCTCACAAGTTGGATTTCTAGTTATTTCTACTTCATAGTACCTGCTATAGTAATCTACAACAAAGAGCAAATAATGACCTGATGGTAGTGGCCCCAAATAATCTATAGCTACCAATTCCCATACCCCTTTTGGCAACTCTGTAGGCTGAATAGGCTCTGGAGCTATATGACGTCTCACCAGTCTACATCCCTCACATGTGTCAGTCCAATACTCTATGTCCTTGTCCATAAAACTCCACCAAACTTTAGGTCTCAGTTTATGTTTCATTCCTCCAGCAGATATGTGTCCTTCATGACCTATTTCTAGAACCCTTGACAATAGCGCCTTTGGTAGTATGATCCTAGTACCTCGCAAAATTATATCACTCATAATGCACAGTTCTCCTTTCATAAGTTCATATTTCCTAAGTTCCTTTGGCCACATGTCTGTTTCTATTGCTTTTTTCAATTCTGCCAACTCTGTGTCTACTCGTGTGGCTTCTGTAATTTCTTTTATAGAGATCGCCTTTACAGATGCTTCTATCAATGCTAACAAGGATTCATCGGCACTCTCTTCTTTGTCCTGCTGATTGCTCTTGATGTTGAGAAGTCTTGATAGTGGGTCTGCTATATTGGTCTTTCCCGGTTTGTAAATAACTTTAAAAATAAAAGGCTGAAGCCTCAAAACCCATCTTTGTATGCGAGCACTAGTTCTTGAATTTGCTGAATAAATAATTTCTAATGGCTTATGATCTGAAATTACAACAAAATCTTTGCCAATCAAATACATGTACAAGTTCTCACAAGCCCACACTATAGCTAAAGATTCTCTTTCAGTTTGTGAGTATTTTTGTTCTGCTGGTGTTAAAGCTTTACTGATATATTTGATAATTATAGGTTGTTTCTTCTCAGAGATGATTTGATGCTGTATCAAAACTCCTGCTATACCTACAGGACTGGCATCTGTTATTAAAGTTGTTTGTGCACTTTTATCATAAAATCCTAAAGCTGGTGCTGACGCTATTTTATCTTTTAAAATCTGGAAAGCCTGCTGGTGCTCCTTGTTCCAATTAAATTCCATATTCTTCTTGGTAAGTACCCTTAGTGGTGCGCTAATAGTACTAAAGTTAGGAATAAATCTTGCGGAAAAGTTCACTAGTCCAAGGAAGCTTCTAACTTCTTCCTTGCTCTGGGGCGCACGAAACTCTTGAACTACCTGCTGATTAGATGAAGTAGGTTTTATTCCTTCTGCTGAAATATGGTGCCCCAAAAATTCAATTTCTGTAACACCAAAAACACATTTCTTTTCATTAAGAGTAATGCCTTTCTCTTGTAAACGGTTCAAAACTTGATGAAGTCTAGTGTCATGCTCTTCTCTGGTTGTGCCTCCAATTCTGATATCATCTTGTGAGTTTGCTACACCCTCAATTCCTTGCAAAAGCTGTGACATAATACGTTGAAACATTTGTGAAGCACACCTAATACCAGAGGCTAGTCTTTTATACCTAAATAGGCCCTCGCTTGAGCTAAATGTTGTAATATGCCTAGAATTCTCATGTAGAACCACCTGATGATAACCCCATTTGACGTCCAACTTTGAGAAAAACTTACATCCATTAAGGTCCTGAAGTAACTCTTCGAAAGTTGGTAACGGCACTCTTTCTCGAAGCACTGCTTCATTGGCTTTCCGCATATCAACTACCAGCCTATACTGACCAGCTTCCTTCTTTTTTACTATGTGTGATGGTGATACACATGGTGTTGGACCTGAAACTCTCTCTATGATATCATCTAAATGGTTGCCTTCTCACAGGTTGTGCAATTAATGGTATGTCATTATTGATAGGTATCTTTAATTTAAAGTCCCTAAACTTGCCAACTCCCATAAACAGATGAGGATATTCTCTCATAATGGAATCTTTGGTTAGAACATTTATAATGTTTATATTTTTACTAGGACCTATTCGCAAAAGATCTAGAGCAACAGCTGTTTCCTTACCTAACAAAGAGGGACCCTTGCCATCATAAACCAACAACTCATCGTGCCTAACCTTCTGAGTCAGAGGTGAAAATATTTTAACTTTGCCAACACCAAGATTATGAATAACCTTTCCACCATAAGCATAAAAATTCTGAAAACACTTATCTAATTTTAGTGTAAGCCCTAAGCTTAAAAGCTTTTTATAACAATGTTTATCAATAATGTTTATTGCTGCACCAGAATCTATTATAAAATTACATGAAAATTTATCATTCAGTATCACACTACAATTATTGTCACTAATAGATACACTAAATACTGTGTTAATTGACCTTTTTGTTGTGTTATTTAGACTATTTAACACAGACTCGGAATCTGAGTTACTATCAGAGTCACTTTCACTTGATGAACTGTACCTTTCTTCAACAACATACCTCACATGCTTCATCTTACCCTTCTTCCGATTTTTGTACTCTTCGTCATATCTTTTCCTTTCACCTCTATCCACAAATTTATTCTTAGTCTTGCATTGTTTCTTAAAGTGTCCTACAAGGCCACATCTTGAACATTTTTCATTTAGTGCTGGACATATCTTGTCTTTGGCATAATGACCTCTATATCCACATCTAAAACATTTTTGTTGGATTTCCACCCTATTTATTTCAGATGCATTTGTATTAGTAATATTCTCCTTCATATCTACTTTTTCTAACTCATATATTCTAGCCACCTCTTGGGCTTGAAATAAAGTCAGGTCTCCGCCTTTTTTTAGCCACTTCCTCTTTAAATCTTTATGAATACATTTTTCTATCAGCTCATCTCTTAATCTTATTTCTACATCGCCATCATAATTGCAAAACTTAATTTTTTTACGTAACCGAAGTACAAATTGATCGACAGTTTCTTCGTGTAGCATAGATAAGCTACGAAATGCTTGCCTCTCATAAGCCACATTTACTTTTGGCATAAAATACATATTAAGCCTTTTCACTGTTTTTTCGTACTCTGTCCCTTCAGCATCAGTCTTTTTGATAATGTCATAGATCTCTTGTACATCAGGTCCAGCCTGATGAAGTAGCCTTGCTATTTTCTGCTCCTCTGTGAGGTTTATTTGTCCATCAATATAATATTGAAAATTTCGTATCCATGAACGCCATCTTTCACCCGCCGTACCGGGGTCCTTGTGTGGTTCAAAACATGTCGTGCCGGCACTGCCGTCCATTGCCATCCTCGTTGCCAGAATTGTTAAGACTTTTCTCATTAAATAACAACACTTTTATACTTTACTTTTACTTTTATTATAAACTTTTCTTAGATTAATACACAGGTAACGTATACCTTTTTCTAGACCAAAAACAATACAAACTGACAGCCATAGATAACGAAACACAACTACACCTACTAAATAAAAATACAGGACTAAATACAGTACACACATACACTCATAACAAAGAAGGTAACTTATCAGAATCACCGGAAACAGGAATATACACTACTAATAGTACAGAATAAAATAGAAGGTAACCTAAGAAAATAAACAAAAATTTTTAAGAAAAAAAATTAAACTGCCTTCAAGGTTAGAAGAAGAAGCCTAGAAGGTGATGCACTAAATAGGCATGGCGTCGCTGCTGTTATTGCAGAGTGGATTGTAAACATGCTAAGCAAGAGAATCGTTAGGTTTGTGGACAATGATTCCCAACAGGCAATGGTTATGAGGGGATGCCCTCAGGGCGGCGTTCTCTCACCTCTTTTGTGGAATCTTGTCGTCAACGACCTCATTACAGAGTTGAACACAAATCATTTTTACACAATAGGATATGCTGATGATCTAGCAATCCTTATTAGAGGAAGCTTCGCTAACGTTGTTTGCGAAATGACGCAAACTGCACTGTATATTGTGGAGGACTGGTGCAGCAAATACAACTTATCAGTCAACCCGGAAAAAACGGAGATGGTAATGTTTATAAACAAACGATCACTTGGTGCTTATAGACTACCAAGTCTGTTTAAAACTGCTCTCAAATTATCTAACGAAGTTAAGTATCTAGGTGTGATATTTGACAGTAAGTTGAACTGGAACAGTCATATAGGCATGAAAGTGAATAAAGCGAGTATTGTCTTTTGGCAGTGTCGCAGAATGCTGGGTAAGGAATGGGGTTTATCTCCTAAGATTACCCTCTGGCTATACACAGCAGTGATACGGCCAATTATCAGTTACGGAGCTCTGGTTTGGTGGCCACGAACCAAACTAACGACAACCGTAAACAAATTACAAAGCTTCCAAAGATTAGGCTGTATGGCGATCACTGGATGTATGAGAACAACACCCACGATCGCGTTGGAAAATATGTTGATATACTGCCACTGCACTTATATATCCAGCAGGAGGCATCGACATTAGCAATTAGGCTGAACTGCTTAAATCTTTGGAACAACATCGGAACACCACATACAGCTATTCTCAGTATGATAATTGAGGAACATCCATGAGTAAGAGCTGTAAATGATAGGATTCCGATAATTCATAATTTTGATAGGAAATATGAAATACAGCTTCAAGAGGAGAAAGGGGCCACCTCTAGCAGGGAACTCCAAATCGACACTGATGTCTCCAAAACGGAGACAGGCACTGGAGCTGCCGTCTTCTCGGATGACTTAAGCATCCAAGAACATATGCCGCTTGGAGCATATAATACAGTATTTCAAGCGGAATGTGTGAGAGGTGAAGGGTTTTCCTATTCGGATACTCTCTGACAGTATGGCAGTGTTACAAGCCTCGAAAAGTAACGCTATTGTATCAAGTCTAATATATGAGTGTCATCAACTACTAATAACAGTTTGTGAAAACAACACAGTAACTCTTCAGTGGATCAAGGGACACAGTCATTCACGGGGCAATGATGCAGCAGATGAATTAGCTAGGAGAGGATCTAGTTCAATTATAGCTGGCCCGGAATCTCTAGTACCGTTACCCTACGGTTGGTTACGCACGTAAGTGCGAACAAGCGAAGGTTAAACGGGACATGCTTTGGACGAGCACCCATGAATGTAGGCAAGCCAAACAGGCCCTACCTAAGGTAAACCCCCGGCTGGCACGATATCTACTAGGTTCAACGAAAGCAAAGCTCCATACCATAACAGGTGCTCTAACAGGTCATGGTCCTTATAACAAACATCTTTTTAATATTGGTGTTACTAACAGTCCTCTTTGCAGAGGGTGTCTAGAGACAGATGAAACAGCCGCTCATGTCTTACTGGAGTGCAGCGGAGTGATAGCTTACCGGGCAAAACATCTTGGGACGCCAAGATCGCTCCCGAAGTCTTCACCAACATTAAGAAGGTGCTGGACTTCCTGGAGGAGCTAGGATGGCAGGAGTAGCGCCATTTTTCTCCACCGAAACGCTAAATAGGCGCGATAGTCGTCGAGTTTCGGAAACGAGCCCGTCTTCAAGTATCAAGTAATAAATAGTCTGCAAGAAAAAAGTTAATACATTATATATAACACTAATATAGAGATATAACTCTGAAGTCCCTAATTTAAAACAAATATTAAATGACATATCTTCTTCTTCAATCTTTCTCATACTAAAGATTTCTTCTATTTTCTGACCTGAGTATGGCGATTCGTTAGGATCGCTCTCTGTGTTAGACAGAGTAGTCAGTCACTCTCATACAGTACTCTATAATAATAATTCCATCGCTACAGAACATCTTTATTGGTCGTTAGCAGACGATGTTCTTTCGATGTTTAACAGACCATTTAACCTCATTAGATTTTTGGTGTTGGATAATTTTGAGGCTTCTACGTTTATTTCAGAATCGGGCGATACATCTTCTCCAGACACTATATGCCCTAAATATTACAATTAACTTAATTAATTAATTCTTTTTAATGAAATTGATTTTGTTAATAACATAAAAAGTACATACATTTCCTGACGTTAATATTTACAAACTTCAAACTACAGATTATCTTAAATAATAGACTCCCTTCAGGGCCCCAGGAACCCAGTTTCGACTACAAAGGGCGTAAATATGAAACTCGCAGAGAGTCGTATACTTATGCCGCTTCAAGTTCTCGGCAGTGCTGGCCGCGGTAGCTGCTGATTTGGAATTCACCGGTACGAATTCGAATTAGCGTCAAACCATCCTGCCGTCGCTGCGCGCGATACCTACAGGATTTAAGACTGCAGGAACGCCAGCGGCGACAAAAGCCCCCCGAATGACGTTATTCAGGGCGGTATGTCGTGACATGCGGCCCGCACTACATAAACAGGATAAACCGTGGTGACCTAGTAGGCTAGTACATCGACGAGATCACCATACCAGCAACGCTGAGGAAGGTTAGTCCTGGCCCCCAGACGAAGGGATACTGTGAGAGAAAGTATCATATTGTCAATTAAGGATCCGAAGTTTTTTTAAGGTACCTGTGACGCTTTATTACGTTTATTTTATACTTTCGTGCAAGTTCTTTCTTAATAGATGAGCGATTAATTAGGATTACAAAAAATAAAAAACCATTGACGTGTTTCATTTCTTCACAGAGTCACTTTTTTTTTATTCCACAGACTACACCTACTACACAGGCCATAACTCCACAGACTATCACTATTTCTAACATCCTCCACAACCAAAAAAAGGTACTTAGTGGATTACATTTCAATTAATATTGTAACAAATTCGAAAGAACGCTCACTGCTAAACCAAACATATTTTATTTTATTACAATGTTACTCAAAATTATCAAACCGAAATAAAGCTTAATTTACAAAGATAATTAATTCTTTCGGACTTCGAAATTAAATTGAACGTAATTCTGAAACAGTTTTAAAATGAAGTCTTAAAGTACCTGTAATCGTTACAAATTAAAATTAAGTTCAACTGATCAAGAATGAAATTTTCTGACTTAATTGATAATTTGCTGTGTATATAACATTTATTACAAATAGTTATAATACTATGTAACTTCTTGTCTAAAACTTAAAAACCTAATTTAGTCTTTATAATTCAAATTATAAAATTTACTGTTTTAAGTACATAATGAACTTAGATTACTATTTAGCCATTTAAATTTATTATAAAAGAAACTCTATACCAGGGTTCTGAACTTCGAGCCTAAATAGAAGTTGGAAAGGACGTACCTTACATCCAGTCGAGGTTCTGACCTACGCTGTTCTGTTGACAGCATCACGACCTGGAAAAATGTCTTCAATTATACCAATAGGCCATTTTACTCTCTTTTCTTCAGTTTCTACCAATACTATATCTTCAACGTTTAAAATATCTTTTGTCTCCTTTCCTTTCTGAATTAAAGTTGTTAAGTACTCTGGTCTGAATCTCTGTCTGAAATCATTTCTTAATTTTTGCATATAGTGAAGTCTCTTATTTAGGCTTTTCAAGTTTATATTGTCAATATCACAGACATCAGTTTGGGGTATGGGTTGTAAAAAATATGCAGGTTTTAAAGGTTCCAGTGACGACGTTTTCGCTTCGCAGTCACATAAAATAGTCTCCAGTTCTACATAAGTGACCGAGGACTGACGAAGTTCAGTAAGTCTTTTAATATTCTAATCAGTCTTTCCCAAAACTCGCCCCACCATGCTGCGGTGGGTGCATTTAGCTTCCATTTAATACGATGTATTGTTAATTCTCGCTGAATTTTATCCCAATCAAGATCCGACAATACATTTTTTGTACCAACAAAATTAGTGCCATTATCACTCATGATAATATTCACTCTACCCCTACGAGCGATGAAGCGTCGTAATGCCATGAGAAAGGTTTCCGTGGAAAAAGACTTAGCTATTTCCAGATGCACGGCGCGGTATACAGCGCAAGTGAACAACACAACCCAACACTTTTCTCCTCCCCGTAGATATAATGGGCCTGCCATGTCTACGCCCGTCACTTGAAACGGAGCCGACCAACTCGTGCGCTCAGTAGGCAGAGGCGTTGCCGGTGCTCGTGTCGGCTTAGCGCGGTGACGCCTGCACACGGTGCAGGTAGCGACGATCGATTTGACTAGCTGTCGTACGCCTATGTCGTACCCAGAAGCGGGTGCGCAGTTCGGCCATGACAATGTCGAGTTCAGCATGTTGCAGTTTCTCGTGGTACTGCTGTGCCAGGCGCCGTGTGATGTAGCTCGTCGCGGGTAGTACTACTGGATACTTCATGCAGTCTGGAATGTCATTGCTAAGAGTTAATTTAGTTTTTCAAGTCCACATTTACGGCTCTCCACATCCAATTGATTAAGTATATCTCAAGTTCTTGATGAGTTTCAGCGATAATGATGATGTCGTCCGCAGAACGTAAATGGTTTAGTTGTTTTCCATTGATGTTTATTCCTCTATTATCAAGGTCAAGTTTAAAAATAATATTTTCTAGCACAGCAGTAAAAAGATTAGGTGAAATAGGATCTCCCTGCTTTACACCTCTCCTATCTCAAAAACGTCTCCCATTTTATCCAGTTTCACAGTTGTTCTACTTTGTCTATATATCTCTTTTAACATGACTATGTATTGTTTATTTATTTCTTGATACTGTAAAGCCTCCCCCCACAGCGAACTTTGTAACACAGAATCAAACGCTTTTGTGACAAATGTTATTTACTGTACAATAAATAGTTAATATTTTCGTGAGTGTTTGGCTTCTGTTAGGTCTTTTTTATGTCTCTAGCAGTAATCAAATACCATTCCTGCACTCAATTTCACTTGATAACGCTTTTCTATTAAGGAAATAGCCTGATGAAGCCTCTCGCCTTGTCACCCACCCAAGTTTTCGGGAAAGAAATCCAGATGAAACTCCAGCATATGTATGAAATTATAAGCTCATTAAATAAATCTTTATAATTTTATATTTCTTATAAATACATTTACAAGCGAATTTTTCATGATCGTTTCTGTTCAAAGTTATTATCCTTCATTAGTTCCAGTATTAATGCCCCAACAAATATTCCCTCTTTAATTTTTGCATTGCTTAGTTTAGAGAATTTGTTTTTCAGGTATGAAAACCTGCTATATCACCTTTATCCATAACTTTGGTACAGGCAATTAGGCACTATGTGGATTGGTCTGACGGCCGATGATAAGTATGGGTACTTAACAGTGTTTGGACTGGTCGTAATACCTTTTGTATGAATCAAATAAAAATAACAATCATAAAAACAACAATAATAAAATTACCTTTTATACAGTCTATACCCACCCTGAAGGTACATTCTAAATGTTTGTGAAAGAATTTTTGAAATCGGATTTAGGCGATAACCTCCTACATCCAAATATACAAACTTTACCTCTTTGTAATATTAGATTAGACAAAAAAATATGAAAAATGTATAAAAAAAATTTAGATAGCTACCTACAATAAATACCTACTTATAACATTGGCGTTTTCGTTATCGCATCAGTTGATAACGCCGTTGCGAATTTAATTTATATAACACGTTTATTGTGTAGAAGGTAATAAACAAACTATTTACATAATGCTAAAACGTAGTGGAAGATTTAAATAATATGCAAACAATTACAAAGCAAATAATGGATCCGTTGATTCAATTTTCAACAGATTCATAAGGCGCATTACACTGGAGGACTGTATCGAACTAGGGATTTAATTGCTTAACATTCATTGTTGAGAAGAATATTAATAACTACGCACCACGCGCTTTGTTTCGCGGCTGCACGTACTCTACTCACAATATAGCTGATGATTTCATTCATTTTGGTTGTTACAACGTACATATGTTAGAAATATGTACGCAACGGATTCGGCACTTCAAAATATCAGAAATGGGCATGTTAAAAAACGAGAATAGAGATGAGCAAATGATAAAAAAATATCGATATGTATCTTATCGATATTTTTAAACAATATTAATTAAATGTTGAGTAAAAATATCGATATTTAATCGATGTTTTTTTTTATTACCCTCAACAATAATATTACGGTGTATGGCGGATATCAATGGCTTTTGATTATTTTTGTATATTATGTGACATTTCGTTTGTGAACGCAAATGAAAATAGTGCAATACTGCGTATGAACAGATTATAAATACCGCATATTTGCAAAAGTAATTTTGCATTTCGCGTCTATAAATTCGAAGAGTTGACTAAGGTACCTCCGGGTAATAAGGCCTGTCGTCTAATAAGGCCTATGTGAGTAAAATCGTATTTACAATGGGCGCTCCCGCTCAAGGCAACACTCACAGACGCCTAACACACGAAGATATCTTTATGAGTTTACAAACGCGGAATACCCCTCTTCCCGTCTTCAGGATTGTATCATATATTGCGAGAGACGACCGCGCGGTACGAATAATAAAAATCGGTCCGAATCAGTCGCAAGTATTGATCGTCATGTTTCACTTATCGGTATAGCAGTGTAAAGTTCTTAATAATTTTAAGATTTCTTATGATAAATACTTGAATAACGTACTGTGATTCAAATATTTTAAATTTAGATTCTCTTACATACATAGTCGACGACTATTAAGCTGATGGCCCTATACCACGCGCAGTTTAAATGAGAACCTTTTCCTTTATAGAGAGGCACCATGACTGCGATGGGCCAGTCCTCCGGAACCACTCTCTTCTGCCAGCAAAGATTGCACACTTTATAGAATGTATCCCAGAACCTAGGACCACCACACTTGATCATCTCAGCAATGACCTTAGCATTTCCCGCAGCCTTTCCACATTTCAAACTTGTTACCGTTTTCTCAATCTCTTTCATACTAATGACTTCTAGTTCTAGTTCCTTCTAGTTCCTGACCCGAGTGTAGCGATTCGTTAGGATAGCTCTCAGTGTCAGAGACAGAGTATTCACTCCCATACAGTAGTCTATAATACTGTAATCGCTGCAGAAGATCTTTTTTGTTCGTTAACAGATGATGTTCTTTCGAACGCACTTTATTCATTCTGCAAGGTACTTACTTCGGTACTTACATACTTCTTTCCAGAATAATTTGAAATTTTTCTCGAAGTTGTCCGACATCTTGTTTTCATCTAACACTCTACGCCTTTCACGCTTCTCTTTTACCAGTGCTTTCGTTTTTGCTTTCTGCAGTAACCTAATCAAATCCTTCATAATACAGCTATTTTTGGCAGCAAGGCAGTCTCGCTATGCTTTCTTCTTCTTGTGCACAAACTTTTCACATCACCATCCCACCACCACCACATCACGCTTTTTACCATTCCCAATCATATTCGTTCCGCAGACTTCTTTCGCGGCCTCGATCATACTATCTCTAAGGTTCTGCCAATATTCTTTAACATCCTCGCTGGTCACTTTCAACCTATCGTCAAGCTTACCGGATACTACTCTTTCATATTCATTCCTGGTGGTCGCTTCTTGCCTTTTCCGGCCCTTGAAGCCATAGACCGCTGCAGGTTTAGACGCTACGCGACATCTTTATGCTGCAAACAGACCCCTTATTCTAGTTACCATAAGAAAGTGGTCCATTCCCAGATTGGCTCCTCTGTGTGCTCTCGTGTTTATAACCTGCTTTTTGAGCCGGTTGTCCACCAGGAATAAATCAATCATACTCGTTTCATCCTTCCTTTTCCACGCGTACTGATGAATCCTTTTGCGTTAGATAAGGTGTTAACAACAAAAAGATCCTTTTCCATATACACTTCTTACACAATCCTACCAGCATCATTCACTCTCTTATCTCCATACTTGCCTAGAACAGACTCAAATACTATTCGAGCTGACCCGACCCATCCATTCATGTGAAAAGACTGAGAGAATTATAGTGTGTGGACCTATAATTCTCTCATTCTTTTCAATCATCTCTAGAACTTCTTTAACATTCTCTCAAAACTGCTTTAGCTTGCCCAAACAGGCAGAGGACACTGGGGCATACACCATCAAGACAAAAATACTCGTCAACCCTGTTGTGACAGGCACCCAGAAAAATCTCGGGTTTACACACTTATACTCAGTTTATGTCACGACGTCTGTCGCGAAATACTTGTACATATGTAAATATAACTAGCAACACTGAGAAACAATCTTCACTATGATGTAATACACTTTTTTAGACTCTCACGGTTTGTATTCATTATAATAATAAATTAACGGGTTCTTACCGCAATATTAAATATTTTGAGTTTACCGATATTTCGGTGCTTGTAACAGCATCATGAGTTTCTTATTTATAATGAAATCTTAACTGTTATTTATGAAAATTATAAATGAGATTTTACAAACAAAAAAAATAAATTTATATCGGAAATTACAAAATGAATGTTACAACCATTAATAAGAGTAACTTCAGTTTCTTAATATAAGGTATAATTAAAACATTAAGATGTACTACAATAACGAAATATAAGGTTAGTTAAGTATATTTAATAAGAGATAACCATGTATATACATAGCCAGTCGAGTTGTCCCACCAATGGTCCATAAAAATATCCACGGTGTTCACTAAACCCTTAGTGACTGCACAATTAAGGTAGGTCTTCCGCAAGCCGAGTTGTCCCTCCAATGGTCTCAAAGAATTCCCATGAAGTCCACTATACTCGTAACTCACAAATAAATCTCAAAGAAAAAGACTAAATATGTATTGAGGTAATCGAACCTCATACTGCAATGCACAAACAAACGATCCGAGAAGGTAATCCACCTGATCATTTATATTTAAAGAAAATATCCAACTAAATGTAGAATACACCGTCATTCCACGGTGTTTATGGGATTAAGAATAGAATATTAATCCATTGTGTTTATGGAACTATGAGTACACCATTAGTACATGGTGTTTATAGAATTAAGCATGGAATCAACCGTGGAAATAAACATGAAATTTAGCCGGGAATTAAACATGGAACTAAGCATGGAATTAAACATGGAATTAAGCATGGAATCAAACATGGAAATAAGATATACCATTAATCCGCTAATTCACGGTATTTATGTACTTACTTAAGTATGGAATTAAACTTGGCATCAAACATGGACCCCATTAATCCGCTAATCCACGGTATTTATAGAACTAAGCATGGAACCCTGTAACAAAATTCCTAGGGTTAATACGCTAGACTAGGCAAAGAAAATCCGTTTTAAAAGAAAACTACAACTCCACATTTTACTTACCATGAGGTCTATCATGGGACTTTAAAATATTAAAACTAATAAAAAAAAACTTCTTAACACCACTATCAACATCTTAAATATATAGGCATATATATTTTACTCATATATTTCCATTTTTGTCGGCCTCTTAACCACCACCAAAAGTGGATGGCTCCTTCCATGGCTTCCTTCCATTCCACCTCGACAAAATTTGTACCCTCTAACGTCATTATTAATGTTACTGAAAACTACTTAGATTTCAGTCTGAGGTTTCCGACATAAGAGAGAGACAGCAAATCTTTGAAAAAACATCGACCAATAGGAAGTGTCTGAAAATTTCAGTGACAGAATCTAAATGTCAGATTGACAGTTGCACAATAGAATTAGAATGATCTAGGTAAAAGTAGCCACTGAAAAACAAGCCGGAAGCAATGCGCATTTGCTCGAACATTTTATTCTACTTGATTTGTGAAACAGATATATATAGCCACATTCGTCTCTCTTTTATCGAATACAATCGATTAATAGGAATTAATTATTATATATATACAGGGTGTATATGAAAACGGGACAGTTACTTTAATGGATGAAAGGGTATAACTTTAGTATGTAGTTACAAAAAAATTTATCGAAAAAAACGTATCCGTTTAAGAGTTATGACCGTTTTAATTTTCAAGTGTTATCCCCACCATTTCTCGTAAAATTGGGTTGATCGTGTACAGTTACAGATTTTAAATCTAACGTATTTTTTTATTTTGTAATAATCTCATCCGTTACTGAAATACAGCCTGAAAACCATTTTCGAAAATAATGCGTATACCCCTTAACAATGTTTACAAATCGCTAAGGTCATGAACTGTCAGCTGTTCAATATGGCGGATTGGCGGTGTTACATCAAAGAAAGCCACCGTAAATCACACGTCGGCAAAGTCAAAGGCAGAAAGTATTTTAGTGACGTCACAAAGATGCCGACAAAATGTAAAGGTGTGTACATACTAAGTACGAATTGATTTTTTAATGAATGAATATTTTTGAAAGTTTCAAGAGATGAGGTAAGAGCATTGTTTCAAGGAAGCTCGGCTTCTCAAGATGAATTTCAGTAAGATAAAATGTTATCAAAATGTACCAAAGTAGTTCGACGGATGTAAGACACAACGACATTATCATAACAGGCCAGGAAATAACGGTTAGTAATAATGGTTATTGTTTTACATTGATAAAACATCTACTAGAAAGTTGTTTTTTTAAGAAGAGCTTCGTATATCGGTACTTACCTACTATAATTACCTATTTTCTTATTAATAAAAAGCTAATTTAATACTAATAAGTTAATAAGTAATTTTAAGCAGATAAAATAATAAAATCACTAAAAACAGTACCTAATTCGATCGAATGTTACAAAGAAATAAAAATGGTTCATGATTGTTTATCCCTAGCTATTGCGATCCGACCTTTATCTACCTATGAATAATAAGGATTTTTTTCAAAAATTATTAAATTTTTTCAGTTGCATTTAACCTTCCGGCCGACCTTGTACTATCATTGGGATGTTCATCAAAATGATTAAGAATGAGATCGCGGATGCCTTGGTTAGCATTGCCGCCGGCATCTGTATTGCGCGGTGTAAAGCTGCCATAATCCCTTAACCGTTGCACCACTCGCGTCAGTATTCTACCACTCGAAGGCACGTGCTCATCATTACGATGTCCAAAATGGTCCAAATACAAACACAAAGCTTCACTAGAATTACCACTAACCATATCATAAGCCAAAACCATATCGGTGTATTGCAGATTACTATACAGATAAAACGGCATGATTTAAAAACGAATTGACGATGTACACAATGAATACGTCTCACAGACATCGTAACCCGAATGCAACTGAAATAATTCACCTACTACTTTGAATTAAAATGAAAAATTTGGTCATTTTATTAGTATTATTATTAACTTGAAGAAATCTAAAGAATCTCTTTTATAGAAAATGGACACCCCCAAGTCGTAAAAAAAGAGCACACAATTTATATACCTACTCATTTATGTAACAGTTTTATAGGGACAGGCATTCGTTTGCAAATTTTACTACGCCGTTGTATAGCGGGTTACATTATACACCCAATCTACTTCTGTATGTGACACTACTCTCCGAGTGACGTGGCTATAACTTGCTGATCGACAGATAGACCAGAATGAAATTACAAGGGTCCATTTTTGTCATTTGGCCACGGAACCCTAAAATGTGCGCCTTTATTCATTTTAACTATTTTTTGTTGACTAATTTATTATATGCTAGCCGTACTCGTGACTTCGTTTGCGTGGAAAATGTTACCGTGACTTTTCCGGTTTGGTGTCTTCCTTTCTCTCCCTTAGACGTAGATTTTTCATAAAAAGTAGCCTTTTTATGAAAAACCTTCCCCTTCTTATTACATTTCATTTGACACTCGTATTTCTGGAGTTCTTGAAAAAGTTACGTCCTATTACGGAGCATCCGCCATATTGGATTTATGATGATGTCACATATACAGAAACTTTCTCCTGCTTATTCCATTTCATTTGATACCCATATTACTGGAAGTCTTGAAAAAAGTTGAGTCCTATTACGGAGCATCCGTCATATTGGATTTATGATAATGACACATACAGAAACCTTCCCCTGCTTATTCCATTTCATTTAACATCTATATTGCTGCTGTGGAACAGAAAACTTACTTCTTACCCTGAAGCATCCGCCATATTGGATTTATGACAACGTCACATATACAGAAATCTTCTCCTGCTTATTCCATTTCGTTTGATACCCATATTGTTGGTGTCGTACAAAAAAATTACTTCCTTCAATGGAGTATCTGCCATATTGGATTTATGATGAAGTCACATATACAGAAACTGCTCCCTGGGTTTCCATTTCATCTGCTACTTATATTGCTGGAGGTCTTCTATTTTCTAACACGGAGCATTCGCCATATTGGATTTATGATGTCGCATATACAGAAACCTCCCAGGCGTGCGCACAACAACTCACTAAAGTTACATTATATTATTAAGTATAGGAACGCATAGTAAACAAATAATAAATAATAATAATAATAATAAAATATTTATTTCATAACACATACATACGCAAATACCATAATTGAAATGTACAAAAAAATCAGGTTAGTGTTACCTACTGAGGTTACTTTTAAGTGTTCATACTTAGATACCCAAGAAAAGATTAAACTTGTGTTATGGGTATCTCGGTTCTGTCGCACATTGATAACACATTAATTTTTTTTTTTTTTTTATAAGTAAGAGAAATAGTGGACGTTATTTCAATAAAAAACTATAGCATGCGTGTAAGCAGGTATTTGTGTGCGCGAGAGCATGTGTGTGTTGAGTGAATGCGTGAGTACATGCGAGTGTATCTATATGTATATGCATACGCGCATGGGAGAATGTTATGTTTAATTATGTTTATTAGTGTAGTGTATTTAAATGCAAAATGTTCCATCAGTATAATCCTCTGTTTTGTAAAATTCAACCAAAATTAAGTAAGGATTCTGTTTTTATATAATTTAAACTGAGCGACCAATTCACTATCTTAACCTTACATTTAACTTTACAATCGGTATAAATATTGCATTGTTTGTTTGCCAGATTATACAGATGACTACTAACAATATTGAAGTGACGTTTAGCTAGACTAGTTTTATGTTTATCTATGTAGCATACTTGAAACGACCTTCTTTTATTTAAAATAGCACTATCAAACTTTAATTTACTATGTTTACGCAAAAGGGTCTGAAGAACAAAAAGTTGTCTCACAGTTAAAACCTGACAATCCTGATACAATGAAATCGTAGGATACCTGTACGAATTAAAGGTCATCACTTTAAAGACGGCCCTCTGCGCTCGCTCAAATTGCAAAAAGTCTGTTTTTGAAGCTCCTCCCCAAGCTGAGATACAGTAAGAAATGATAGATTGACAAAGGGCAAAGTAAATGTTTTTCACAGTATTAAAATCGGCTGATAATCGGAGAGATTTAAAAATTATAATTAATTTGCGAACACCGGAAGTAAGGGTTTGAAGTTGAATTTTCCAATTTAATACACTGTCAATTTGGACACCAAGATATCTGATATTAGATGATCTAGATAGAGTTGTACACGAGCAGCACGAAAAATCACGACAAGAATGGGCTTTTATAATGAAGGAAGGAGGCTGTAAATTAGGTCGTAGAGAAAAGGTTAAGTAACAAGTCTTATCAAGATTTAAAGTGAGGCAATTATTAGATTTGAAAGGGCATGCTCGGAATAAAATTGTGTTTCCATCCAGTCCCGGCCATGTATCAAAAGGACATTGTCATCGGCGTAAGTAATAACAGATCCATTAGGGATTTCAATTTTACATAGTGAATTTATGTATATTAAAAATAATGTAGGGCCTAAAATAGCACCCTGTGGGACTCCGTAAGTAAGCGAAACTATATCACTAATGTATGAATCTATTTTTACGCACTGGGTTCTGTCAGAGAGGTAATCTGATAAAAGGTCGAGACAGCAACCACGAACTCCTAGACTTTCCAATTTGGCTAATAAAAGGGGAACAGAAACTGTGTCAAACGCCTTTTTGAGGTCCAAGAAAATAGCCAGGCAGTTCAGTTTATTATCTAATTTATCAACAACCCCATCGATAAGTGAATTAACAGCATCCTCGGTTGATTTTCCATTTCTAAAACCATACTGATTAGGGGCTAAAATATTGTTCTTCTCCAAGAACTGCACCAACCGCCTATTAATAACTTTTTCTAGTATTTTAGATATAGCAGGTAAAACTGATATTGGTCTATAATTGTCTACACCGTTCCTACTACCACTTTTATACACAGGATGGATTACAGCTCTTTTAAAAGCCAAAGGGAAAACACCAGTAGAGATGGAAATGTTACAGATGTGTGTAATAGCAGGAACCAAATATACAGAAGTGAGTTTTAAAAACTTTGACGAAATCCCATCCCAACCCATAGCAGTGTCAGTTTTTAGAGATAGTATAATGTTAGAAATTTCAGTTTCGTCAGTAGGTAGAAGAACAAAAGAATGTGGTAGAGAGTTATTTAAAGAAACAGAGAATGTGGTTTGGTTTTGAAATTTCACAGCCAATTCTCTGCCAATATTAGCGAAGAAAACATTAACAGCATTAATTGAAGAAACTTTGTCAGAAGAAATTTGAAGGAGTTCAATTGGGGGAACAGTTTTTGTATTAACATCCATTATATTTCTAATAATTTTCCAGGTGTCCTTAGGCTTGTGTCTCGTATTCTGTAATTGTTCCTTATAATATTTAATTTTTAAGTTCTTTAACAGCTTGTTGCAAAAGTTACGATACCTGGTATAAGTTACTTTTAAAATATAGTTATGGTGATCTTTTCGTAAGTTGCAATACATGCGATCTCTATTACGTATACAGCGAAGTAAACCCGGAGTAATCCAGGGTTTAATAATTCTTTTTTTAGAAGGGACATTCAAAGCACTGGAATGGTGTTTAATTATATTAGAAATTATAGAGATAAACATATCCGTTGCCGTATTAGGATCCAAGCAATCTATTATTGGTGTAAAATCTGTATTGGATATTTCACAGATAGCACCCGCATAATTAACTTTGATAGGTGTGGATTTAGGCTTTACGGTATGAACTAACGACTTAAGACAAAGGATAACCGGAGCATGGTCTGTTATAAATGTGTCGACTACAAGGGTAATATTAGGAATTTTAGTTTTGATCATAACATGATCTAAACAGCTATTCTTGCGAGTGGGGTATTGATGAGACGGAAGTAAGCCGTGAGAAACAATAAAGTCGAGATATACATTAGTATTTTCATCTTGGGTAGAGGGGATGATATTTATATTTATATCACCCATAATAATAACGTCTTTACTGTTTGTGTAATTAGAAAGAAGGGAGTTGAGGCTGTCAATGAAATTATCAATTTTACGAAAAGATGGTGATCGATATAAGGCGATAATAATGATATTCTGCTTAAGTAAATTACAAACCAGACAATTGGCTTCCGAAAATTGAGGTTCCATAATAGTATGTGGTAGTCCAGATTTGATATAGATCACTAGACCATCGTTTTGATTTAGATTTGTATTAGTACGATAGGATGTATAGCTTTCTAAGAGGGGGATATTAACTATTTGCTTAACCAACAATCGGATAAGATTATTATATCACATTGACTTTTAATAATATGTAAAAACACCCTTAAGCCATCAAAATTACAATTAATGCTTCGAATATTTAGGTGCAAAACTCTAATCAAACTATTAGTATCATCCAGCACTTGCAAACACTGTTCTGGTTTAGCAACATACGAATTTGTAACACCATAACAGTCTAGTTCATGCAAAAAGGAATTTATATCAGTCATTTTTATAATAGTAGACAATTAAACTAGTAATGGAGTGAATTTGAATATAAACAAAAGTAAAATAAAATATAAAAAATTCACAAACGAAACAGTGTACATATATTAGCAAAATTTTTATAAGGAATTGGTTAATATCGACAAATATAAATACAGAATTTGAAAAATAATACGTCACTACATTATAAAAAATTATATAAACAACAGAGGTAAGAATAATGTTTGTGTATAATTTGTGTAAATGTGTAGTAATTCTATTGTGTATTGAACAATAAAAGCCAAGCAAAAAAGATTTAAGATAATAAAAACAAAGTATAAAAACTGTGTAAGAAAATAAAACAATTAAATTAATGTTGTTCCTGGAGTAATTGATTAAGACATTGTAAAGATCTAATAATAATTTGTTTTGAATCTTCGCTCCTGCGTAGAAATATTCTGCCATTGTTCGTCCAACAAAATTTGAATTTATGAGTTTTGGCAAATTTTCGGGTCTCATAAAAAAGCTGCCTTTGTGTGCCAGGAAGATGTTCAGCAATATATATGGGTAAATTCTTTCCGTCGATGCCAATAAGTCCTGTGTTCAATCTCTCCAAAGCCGGACGACCCTTGTTAAATTCACGAGATGCCATCATAATTTGATTTTTTAATAGAACTGTGTGGAATTCCGCTACAATAGTTCTATTTTGACCCTGTTTACCCGGTCTGCGATAAACATCACGTATGTCATTTGAACTTATATTGACTTTGATATTCTTACAGGTTTCGAGTACCATGGCAACCAGATCTTTAGGTGTCTCTTTCTCATTACAAGGAATATTCCTAATCTCAATAGCAGCCGAACGAAAACTGTGCTGAAGGTCTTCAATCTTCTTTTCCAAGTAAAGAATATGATTTCGTTGTTCAAGGCGTTCACACTACAGCTTAGATATCTCGCAACGCAAATTCTCATAATTATTATTTAAGAAATCGATCGACTTTTCAATTTCACAATTTGTCTGTTGAATTTGCCCATTTTGTACTTTCACCTCAGCGATATCAAAAGATAGTTTACTTAGTGTGGCATCCTGATCTTTTTTCCAGGACTGTAGCATAATCATAATATCGTCTTTAAAAGACTGTAGTTCGTTACGGGGAGGCGGATCCTGGCGAAGGCGTTTACTTTTTGACGTTACATTTATTAATTCTGTCTCACTCAGGCTTCCAACCCTGTCGGAGGTTAACAGAAGTTGTTGCTTATCTACATTGACAGAAGAAGGCGGAGATCGTTGTGTTTTAGGCATTATAAAATACAAACTGGAGCGTTAAACTGCAAACACTAAATGTTTATTTGCAGAAAAATAATATGAACGGATGTATTATTTCATATAGTTCCAGAGTAGTTAAACATATGATACGCGTATCTCAAAGATCGTAGCAGATAAATCACCGTAGCAAGTGTTAATTTTGTAGCAACCACTGTAGACAGTCACAAATATCGTAGCACTAGTAGATGCGCTTTATAAGTAAATATTCGCAAGTTGTTGCAACTAATTGAATGAAACAATAAGCAAACACTGACACCGACCAACGCCGAAGACACTGGATCAAATCCCCACGCGATAAACAAATTTGCGCCGAACTCCACAAAACTGTATCTATTCAGGGGCGGAGCAATGTAATAAAAGCTCCACAAGAGTAAGCGAGATTTTACATTCAAACAATTAAACCAATCACAAATAATTATAGCAAAAATCGCACGCAATTTAAGTAAACAACAAAAACACGTCCACTCGCAACAACAGCACGGACAGCAACCCAAATGTACAAAGAAACATTTATCTGTAAAGAAACAGACAGACAGACTTTCACATTTTTTGAAAAAAGAAACATCATCATTAAATGAACAGACCGACAGACTTTCGCATTTATAAAATTTGTAAAATTAATAGTAATCATTCAAAAATATATGTAATAAATATTTTAATTACCTAATTAAGTTTGTAACAATAGTAGAAAAGAAACAAGATAGTATAATATAGAACTAGGTACATAATTTCAAAGAATGGTAGACATTATAAATTTTCAAAATTAATGGAAAAGATATTGACAATCGATACGTTATTTCGCATCCCTACTTACACGTGCCATCTTGCAAGAGTGAGGACGTAACGTGTAATTATAGCTTGCTAGACAAGGACAAACGCTGACTCGAAGCTACCATCAACCAGTATCACTACAGCTCTGCATTTTTGTGTTATAAATTTTTATTATTAATTTTATACTTACCGACGAAACGTGATATTGTCCTTTTTGAAACTATATTTACGACTGTCACTACCACACCATTATTTGCATTGACTAATAATTCGATTATATTTTTTAGAATTAAAATGTTTTTATTTACTTAATTTAAAATGTATTTAACAGCAACTAATGTGTCCTTCCAAAAAACAATGAAGATCAAATAGCCAGTGTTAACTGACGGAAATGCGAAAATCGCTCGCATACCTAGGCGAAAATGTGTGAGGAGGAAGAGGAGATTTGAGGAAGCGAAAGAAGTATGTAAGAACCGCAAAGCTTGGTGCTCCGTTCTCTCTGACTATCCCAATAGGGATATAGCGTGAGGATATGTATGTATGTATGTATGATATAACATAACATAACATATCTTCACGCCGTATCCCCAACGGGGTAGTCAGAGAGGACGAAGCGCCAGTAGTCGCGGTCCTTACACACCTCTTTCGCTTCATCAAAACTCATAATTCTCTTCACACATTTTCGCCTAGGTATGCGAGTGCTTTTGACATTTCCGTCTGCTAACACTCTGGCTATTTGATCTTCATAAGTCAGCCTTGGTCTTTCTTGGCTTCTTTTACCACTCACTTTCGCTATGTAGATTTTCTTCGTCAGTCTTTCATCGCTCATTCTTTCCAAGTGCCCGAACCATCTAAGCATTCCTTTTTTCATTTTTACAATAAAACTGTTGTGTAACCCTGTCATACTGCGTATCTCATCATTGCTTATCTTGTCAGCGAGCGTGACACCGCACATATTTCTGAGAGACCGCATCTCCACAGCATTTAACATACTGTCACTCGATTTCGGGCATATCCAGGCCACACCTCCGTACAACAAAGTTGGCACCAACACCGCATTGTAGATGGCCATTTTAGCAGTGTTAGATATATTCACACTACCCACTAATGCGGACAGAGCACCGTTCGCTTTATTGCCAGCTGCTACCCGTCTCTGCACATCCAACTCACATCTTCCATCTCTCGAAAACGCACTCCCCAGGTACACAATTTCATTCACCTGTTCTAGACATTTTCCATTTACACAAATCACACATTTCATTTGTACCGCTTCTCTTTCAAACACCAGAACCTTAGTTTTGTTCACATTCATTTTCAATCCTTTTACTTCACTTCATCTTCTTTCATACACGTGACTAGTGACTGCAACTCTGCTTCTGATGGTGCTATTAGCACAGCATCGTCAGCGTACAATAGGCAGTTTACCACTGTGTCACCACATCCCATACCACTCATATTACCTTTCAATCTCTGAAGGCAACTGTTCAAATACAGCACGAACAGCCAGGCAGACATCACGCAGCCCTGTTTGACACCAGAACAGACTTAAAACCAGAGCGACATGTCACCGTCTATCCTTACACAGGCTCTGTGGCCACGATATAATGACCTTACAGCCTGCAGTAAGGAGACCTCCACGCCATATTCAGGCAGAAGACTCCACAATTTCTTCCGCACTACTCTATCGAATGCTTTTTCTAGATCCACGAAAGCGCAGAAAACTTTCTGGCCTATAGCCAGAAACCTTCCCACGATAACGGGAAGCGAGAAAATCTGATCTATACAACCCCTACCGTTCCTGAAACCACCTTGCGCCTCCCACAAATATCTTTCTGAAACGCCTTTCATACGTTCAGTCAATACTTTAGTATAGACTTTACTCGCTAAGCTGACTAAGCTGATGGCCCTATAGCACGCACAGTCTAGATGGGAACCTTTCCCTTTATATAGAGGTACTATGACTGCCGTGCGTTAGTCCTCTGGAACCTCCCCCTTCTGCCAACAAAGGTTGCAGAGTGCACAGAAGGCATCCCAGACCCTAAGACCACCATACTTGATCATCTCAGCAGTCACCTCATCATTTCCCGCAGCCTTTCCACATTTCAAACTTCTTATCACTTTCTCAATCTCTTTCATACTAATGTCATCCTCCAGTTCCTGGCCCGAGTGTGGCAATTCATTAGAATCGCTCTCAGTATCAGAGACGGAGTCGCCACTCTCATACAGTTCTCCATGGTATTCACTCCATCGCTGCAGAACATCTTTTCTATTTGTAAGCAGGTTGTTTTCTTTCGAACGCACTTTATTCATTCTGCAAGGTGCCGGACCACTTCGGTACTTACGTAATTCTTTCCAAAATAATTTGGAATTTTCCTCGAAGTTGTCCGACATCTTGTTTTCGTCTAACACCCGACACCTTTCACGCTTCTCTTTCACTAGTGCCTTCGTTTCTGCTTTCTGCAGCTTATATCTGTCTTTCATCAAATTTTTCAGACCACAATCATTTTTAGTGGCAAGGTAGTCCCGCCGTGCTTTCTTCTTCTTATGCACAGACACTTTCACCTCATCATCCCACCACACATCACGATTTTTACCATTACCAATCTTATTCATTCCACACACTTCTTTCGCAGCCTCGATCATGCTATCCCTAAGGTTCTGCCAACATTCTTCAACATCCTCGCTCATCACTTTCAATCTATCATCTAGCTTACCGGATAATAACCTTTCATATTCATTACTGGTGGACGCATCTTGGAGTTTCCGGCTTTTAATGCGACAAACCGCTGCAGGCTTGGACACTACGCGATGTCGCCATGCCGCAAACAGGCCCCTTATTCTAGTTACCACTAGAAAGTGGTCCGTTCCTAGATCGGCTCCTCTGTGTGCTCAAGTGTCCATAACCTGCTTTTTGAGCCGGCTGTCCACCAGGAATAAATCAATCATACTTCTTTCATCCTTCCTTTCCCACGTGTACTGATGAATCCTTTTGTGCTTAAATAAGGTATTAGTAACAAAAAGATCCTTTTGCCATACACAGTCCTAACACAATCCTACCAGCATCATTCACTCTCTTATCTCCATACTTGCCTAGGACAGACTCAAATCCTGTTCGCGCTGTCCCAACCCATCCATTCATGTCTCCACACACTATAATTCTCTCATTCTCCTCAACCGTCTCTAAAACTTCCCTAACATTCTCCCAAAACTGCTCTAGCTCGCCCAAGCCGACAGAGGACACTGGGGCATACACCACTAAAACAAATAACCTCGCCAACCCTGTCTTGAGACGCACCCAGAGCAGTCTCTGGTTTACACGCTTATACTCAGTTACACAGTTAACCAAACGAGAGGACAGTAAGACGCCTACCCTCTGGCATCCCCTTTCTTCTTGTGGTACACCTGACCACAAAACGATGCCCCCTCCAGGCAAGTCGACAAGTTCACTGCCCTTTCGCTTGGTTTCACTCAAACATAACACATCCAATCTTCTTTCTTTCATAATATCAATCACTTCATTCATCTTCTCTTCAATCCCACCTCTCATATTCCACGCAGCTATTCTGCACTCCTCCCTCCACTTCCTGCCGCTAGGTGCACAGCGTGTTGGATGGCGGTCCCCACGCCGAACTGCACTCTGCTCACACCAACGGGGACAAACCGGTGTACGTCGCTTTCGGGGGACGCCCTAGCATTCATATTTGCACTGTCCCGCATGGTGTGCACAGAAGAGGAATTGAAGCCGGGCTGGCAGAGGTCGCGACGAGCACGCTTCCTCAGTTGAACCCCAATGTATGGTAAAATAATTGATAATTGATATTCAGTTGACAATTTCTTAGTTTATGCAAATAGTTTTTCTCCTTGATAAACGCACCTTATAAAAGAGTATTTCTGAACGGAATACGTTTTAAAAACTCGATGTTCTCTTTTTATTGAGATTAAAATGTGAATCCTCCAAATAAATCGCTGTAATTTAATGAAAACAACTTATTTAATTGAATACATATTTCAATAAAAGAAATCAAGACATTCGCACAACTGTCCCTTAACCAAAATTTCGAGCGAACTAACGAAACGGCATGACGCGCCCACACACGTTCAAGTATGCAGGACGGACTTGATGGCTTGATGGATTGACGGAAGATGGACAAAACGATTTCCGTCAAGTATAAACTGATCAAGTCAAATCGGCGCCACACACGATCAATGACTTGATGAAACCTCCTCTTCATGCATACTGGACAGACTTGATCATGCATACTTGATGGTGTGTGGCGGGCATAACATGCCTATTATGCCTATAAGGCATGCCTATCTCGACTATAAGAGTATCAGTAAAATCTTACTGTCTTAATCTTACTGATACTCTTACACATAAATATTATCATTCTCCTAAACTAAGTATTTTAATTCAAAAATCACATAAATTTTCATTATTAATTTTATTAACATTTGCATGAATTGTATGAATTTTTTTATATATTTTGCACTGATTTGATAACTTAATTTATTTTGATAAGAATATAACATTACCTACTTAAATTATTAAACTTACATCTATTAGATTACTTCCTTTGAAGAGGGCCCTTCATTGATACTAAAGTTTTTATAGCCACCAAGAGCGGCTCGCGCTGAGACTTTTGGCTGAAGTGTATTTTTCTTAATTATCGAAGCCGAATTCGTTTCGACGCTAACGACACACATTTATTGTCTTTTCTGTAATCCCTAGCCCACACTTTATCTCCCTCTCCGTGTGTGTGGCGCTCCGTACCTCCTTTCGCTTCTGTCCTATTTAGCAATCGATTCGAGATACTTTCACATAGTCCATTCTTCAACAGGTCTAATCGCGACCTCACTGGCCGTCCTAACATTAACATAGCGGATGTTTCACCTGTCGTACCGTGAATGCTGTTTCTATAGTCCATAAGAAACCTTTGTAAATAACTACTTAATGGTGTATGCTCCAAATCTGCTTTACTTAATGCTTTCTATATGGTACGTACTGCATTTTCAGCCTCCCCGTTTGATGCTGGGTGATAGGGTGCCGAAGTAACGTGTTTAATGCCATTTGCTTTTAAAAATATTACAAACTCATTACTAGTAAATTGAGGCCCATTATCGGATACTAGTTTTCTAGGCAAACCTAGACAATAGTTCCTTCAATTTATTTATTGTATTGCTAGCGGTTGTGGTTGACATCTGTATCACTTCCAACCACTTCGAGTGAGCATCCACCACTACCAAAAAAGTACAATTCTTAAATGAAAAAAAATCCTTATGTATTCTATTGAAAGAATTTAACGGCCAAGACCACGGTACAACATTTGATTTTCCTGGAAAATCTGCAGTTTCCGCACATGTTTGACAAGAGACACACATTTTCTCAACATCGTCGTCAATACCCGGCCACCAAACAAACTGCGAGCCAACCCCTTACACTTCACAATTCCTAATTGAGATACGTGTAATTCTCTAAGCACACGAGTTGGTAGTGTAGTTGAAATTACAATTCGACACCCTAGCATAAGACATCCACCTTCAATGTACACTTCACAATTCCTAAATGAGATACGTGTAATTCTCTAAGCACACGAGTTCGTAGTGTAGTTGAAATTACAATTCGACACCCTAGCATAAGACATCCACCTCCAATGTACAATTCATCTCTTACGACAGGAAATACGTTACGCATCCTGTCCCGCCTAGGGGGGTGGCAGGGGGGTATGTGGGACTCCTCGACATTAGGGTGCTAGGCCGCGTCTACCCACTAAAACCTGACGGTGTTCCTCCTCGGGGCCAAAATGCCGGGGCAACAGGTGCGCCTTTGAACTCTTCCGCGGCCCCGATGGCCATGCCCAGCCTAAGCCGGGCCTTCCTCCGTGTGCGGGCAGTTTAACCTGCCCGCTCTTCTGGGAGGAGCGCGGGAACACCGCGCGCACCATCCCGAGGCCATTGGGTGAGGCGCCTTCCCCCGAAGGACACCCCAGGCCTCCAAAGTGGCGGCTTCCGCACCCTGCCGACACCACGGCAGGGGCGTTCGCACGCCCACCTGATTTTTACGTGGTTACTCACGGGTTTTTACAAGTTTTCTATCTTACCACTTCGGGGCCGAAGGTCCAACACGCCGGACCCCCACCTTCATTAAGAGAACGGGGAACACGACCCCCTCCCCCCGGTCCGGGCCGGGTCCTTTCGGCTCCACTACCTACTCGGTCCCAACCCGGTACTGAGGGCATCACCGAAGCGACACCCTCAGGAGTGTTTATCGACTCTCCAGTCTAGATCCGCAGTGTTCAGTACAAACAGGGCCACCTCTAGAAGGATGTAGACATGAAGTCTACGCACTGTGGTCTTGGAGTGGCAGGCTATGGCTCCACTTAATGGGAGCTATAAGCGCCTGTTGGTCCACCCCCTGTGACGGTCACCCCACGCCACTCGGCCCCAATCTGACTTAACATACCCTAATATCATTGCGATATCTTTGTCTGAAAGTGAGTATCGACGAACTTCATCTGAATCGACCGGAAAATTGTTCTCTATAAATTGTATAAATACATTATCTTCCCTATACCTAGTTATATTATTAAAAGGCAATATAGACAACGCGTCTGCTTTATTTAGAGACGATTTAACATATTCGATCTTATAATCGTAACCCGATAATAATATTGCCCAGCGAATAATTCTCCCTGCGGCCGTGTGAGGTAAATCTTTCTTAGTACCGAATATATAAACTAACGGTTGGTGGTCGGTCTGTAAAATGAATTTTCTTCCATATAAATATGAATGAAACTTTTTTACACTAATAACTATAGCAAGTGCTTCACGCTGTATCTGACTGTAATTGCACTCGGCCAGTATGAGTGTGCGCGACGCGTACGCCACGAGTCGGTGGTCGCGCTCCGTGCGGTGCGACAGTACCGCTTCCACGCCACGTGCGCTCGCATCGCATGACAATTCTAATGGTAATTTTTCGTCGTAATGAATTAATGCCAGACAAGTCGTTAATGCATTTTTGATAGCACTGAATGCGATATTTTGACTCTCTGACCACTGCCATTTAACATCCTGTTTTAATAAATCATACAAGGGAGACAAAATAGATGAAAAATCTTTTATAAATTTATAATAAAAATTCACCATACCCAAAAAAGATTTTAATTTCGTTATATTTACTGGTCGAGGTACTTTAATTATCGCTTCTACCTTTTCTTCATCGGTTTTGAGTCCCTGATCCGATATGACAAATCATAAGTAACTAACTTCCTTTGCAAAAAACGTGCATTTCTCTTCTCGCACTGTCAACCCATGCTTAGCTAAACGACTGAAAACTTCATGTAGGTTTTTAAGGTGTTCTGCCTCAGACGTCCCCGTATTTAGTATATCATCTAAAAAGCATGTTACGTGATGAATACCCGCTATAATTTGTTCCATTATTCTTTGAAATATGGATGGCGCCGAAGCCAAGCATCTATTATAAACGTATAATTCTCTATGTGTGTTAACAACCGTGTATATTTTCGTATCATCTAACCACCACCTGAGAGTACGCTTCAGATAAATCTATTTTACTGAAGCGTTTTCACCTTAATTATTATGAAGTAGAACTTCAGCTCGAGGAAGGGGGTATCTGTCCACTTCTAACACTGGATTTACCGTGCTTTTATAGTCCCCGCATAATTTAAGTGCTCAGTTACTCTTTAAAACTACTGCCAAACACGAGGCCCATTCTGAGGAAGGTACTGCAGAAATAATATCTTTACTTTCCAAGCGGGTCAGCCCGGCGTCTACGCGCGGGCGCAACGCCAGTGGCAGCGGCCGCGCGCGGCGGTACACTGGCGGCGCGCCCGTGCCCACGCGCAGCGTCGCGCGCCACCTTCTCAACTCACCCAATTCGCCACTAAACACCGACGAATATTTTTGCACAAACTTATTTTTTTTTAAACTTTCAACGCAATCTTGATATATATATTTGATTATTATTCACTGTAATATCTAATTCTAATTGCTTTAATCAATTCCGCTCGAGTAACGGTAACCTTTATAAATTACATACAATCTTAAAATTTTATTTCACTATTGTACTTAACTGGTACCTTTACATACCCCAACGATACGATAGACTGCCCGTTATAACTTTTCAATTTAATATCGTCTTTCACTAAAGGATAACATTTAAATAATTGTCGACACAATTGATCACTGATCAATCAATAAACTATTTGATTTGATTTTTGATTTGATTTGACTGATACAAGCTATAGGCGAGCCCGTGTCCACCTGCATGGTGAGCCGGCGGCCCGCCACCGCCATGTCGGCCAGTACCGGCTCGCCGCCTCCCGCCTCCACCACGTACAGCCCGCTCGGATCGTCTGTAAGATGTTGTTTAAATGTCGACTGTAATTTCTTAATTTATATTAATGGACTTTCTATTGTTCGTAAACGATATCCGTAAATTGTGAATAACAATAAGAGGTTTCTTAATAGAAATAAACCGAAATTAGATTAGTCTATCCTGTGATTGCAACGAGAGAGGTTGTCGAAAATATACAGTTAATACTCAAATAGTATTTATTCGATCATCGCTCACATCTCAGAAGTGGGATTACAGTGCTACGAGTCAACAAATCAACGACGAAAACCATATTCTTGATCACCAAATCGAACGCCGAACAAGATCAAGAACACCGAAAAATCGTCATAACTTCGGCTCAGCTGCAAACAGAGACTCAATCTCGGTCTAAGCCGATCACGACTCGGCACAACACGACTCTGATCACGACCGTGGTCGTGACCACGGTCGTGATCGGAGTCGTGACGTTGGCCGTGGGAGAATTCTCGGCCACGGCCGTCGTCGAGATCGCGGCAGCGGCCGTCGTCGAGATCGCGGCAGCGGACGTCGTCGAGATCGCGGCAGCGGCCGTCGTCGAGATCGCAGCAGCGGCCGTCGTCGAGGTCGCGGCAGCGGCCGTCGTCGAGGTCGCGGCAGCGGCTGTCGTCGAAGTCGCAGCAACTGCCGTCGTCGAGGTCGCGGTAGTGGTTGTCGTCGAATTTGCGGCAGCAGCCGTCGTCGAGGTCGCGGCAGCGACTGTAACACGGGTCACGGTGGCGACCGTAGTCGAAGTCGCAATCGCAACCTCAATTATTCCAAAAGTTACATAAGTCATATGTTTCATTTTAGAGTAACTTTATTCGTTTTTATAACAAAGTTCCTCAGGAAATTACTCAATTAACAGAGAATAAATTTAGATTGGTTATAAAACGTACATTGATTAGACAATCATATTATAAAATAAACGGTTGCGTTGAAGATAAAACGCTGGAAATGATCTTCTCTGCACATGCATTTACTGACATAATGAAAATATTGTATTTTAATAAACGTTTTGTAAAATGAAGTTAAAAAAAATGATGACCGACTTTCTTGTCGGTTCTTCTCAGTATTCAGGTTTTCTATTTGAACCGAACTAAAGTAGATTTGACGTTCAAAATATCTTGTAATTGGGTTTACTTGAGTAAATTGATTTGACTTTGACTTTGACAGTCGCAACCGAAGCCGCAGTCGAGTTAAGAGAACTTATCGCCGTCATTGTACCCGTCGTCAGAGAAAAGACAGCCGACATCGGGATCGCAGTTGAAGCTACGGAAACCACGAGTACGGACGTTGGGCGCCTACGCGATAGCAGTCCGAGGTACCGAAAGAGACAGACTCGGTACAGGAGAAGATAGTCGACGAAAATCAGTAAGTCGTTCCAATGATCATAATGTTTCTGGTGACACTCATTTGCTTACGCAAGAGATGTTAGAAAGATTTAATAATATTCAGAATAAAAATCACGATAATAAATTTCCCGTATTAGGAAACGTACTACTGGAATTTGACCCTATGTCAAAAGATCAGACTATTCAAATGTGGATCAGTAAAGTTGAGGAATGTGGTCAAATTTACGGATGGTCTGATAAACAAGTAGAACTTATGCTTTACCTAAATTAGCCGGTCTAACTAAAACCTGGTATGAAGGTCTACCTTCACTTCTATTTTCGTGGTCCGAATGGAAAGATAAACTTTTAGAGTCATTTCCGAGTAGAGAAGACTATGCAGAACTTTTAAATAGATTAGACGCAAAAGCTGCAGCTTTTACGCAACCTGAACAGTTAGTTACTCAGGTATTTTAAATCCATTAAATTGCAACAACCGCGAGAAGTAGACCCTAATAAACTATTAGATGAACGATTGATGATTAATTGTAATATGACTATTAGACAAAATAAACCTTCGAAACGTCAACAAAACTGTAACAGCGGTTCTATAGGTTGTTATAACTGCAATGAGCAAGGTCACGTTAGTTATACGTGTACTAAGCGTATTTCACGTTGCAGCATTTGCCATAGATTATGTCATTTAGTTACATATTGTCCCAAACTACCCACAGAAACTAAAAACATATAATAAAAAAATAATAATAACGAAAAAAGCGTTCTAGAAGCAAAAATTTACAGTGAAACTAATAAAAAAAAATAAACGATTAAATTAACAACAAATGGTATTGATACTGAAGGTTCTCTCTAATCTAGTTGCGAATTTGTGTCGCTGGGAAGTATTGATTATGAAACGATTGTTTAGTCTTCTGCAAGAAGCGTCCTACGTTCGCCTTCGACTCGCTAGATGGCGCACGCCAGGCTAAAATTCCGTGTAGTCGCGACTAGAGGTCGCCATTGTTGTGGTTGCCCGTGATCACAATATACGGAGAAAAGGGGTAAGAGAAACATTGTATTAATTAATTATAATATAATAATAACATAGATCTATTTTGACCAATTCAATCCATTTAGTGGTCCGTCGAGCGCGATTATCTTATGGCTACCCGCACACACAATATTATTGGCAATGTTGGTTTACAATAATATTAAAGAATTTGTTCATTCCGCACACTAAGCAATATTATTGTCAACTATTCGTAATAGAAACTGACTCAGTAACGCGCAGTATCTTGATCCACATGCAAGTGTTAAAAATGGGCAGAAACAAAAGCCGTTGCATTGGTTATTGCTTTAAATTTATTGAATAAAAAAAACATTTAAGAAAAAAACAATGGGTTAAAGACTGGATGAGAAGAAAAGCAGATTTAAATCACTTTAATCTAATAAATGAACTACAACTTACAGAAGAAGATGATTTTGAAAATTACACGAGAATGAAAGATGGCAACTTTCGAAAATTATTATCTTTAGTATCACCATTTTTGGTTAAACAAGATACGCTGATGCGATAATCGTTAATGCCGGAAGAGAAGTTAGCAGTTCGTATTCCATAGTTCTGGATACGTTTCCCAGTTTTTAATAAATTCCAACAAATATTGTTTTTCCTTGGAAGGATGCTACTTTCATCCTCCATTTTCACATCGGCCTGGACGTCCGCTTACTTTGAGATATTTCACTCAACTAAAATATTGTCGTGCTCCTGCACACGGCAATAATATTGTCAATATTCCTGCCTCCCCACGATATTGTCGGAACGAAATCAGAATTTCTGGAAATCTAAAAAATATTGACAATTTCGACAATACCATCCGCAAACACACAATACTATTGTCAATAGGTAAATTATTGTCAATCATATTTCATGTGTGCGGGTAGGCTATGGAAAAAGAGTCCAACTGCATTACATTTGTTTCGTAAAATTGTTAATGTTATGTTCAGTATAACGTAATTGTTACCTACAATAGTATTTGTAAAAATTAAGTTTATTCAAGGCTTTAACAGTATGAATATTGTTTGTTTCTAATATAAAACAGGTAATTGAACGTAATCGTAACTGTAGAATTTACTAAAATAAAGTTTTTAATACGATTTATAAAAATAATTTGTCTAAGTCAGAGGCCATCTTATACTGGTCATTATTGTATTAGGCGTTTGAAATTCAAGATTTATTTTAAAATATACATGAAAATACCTTAAAGGCTTGTGTAAACTATATTGAACATGTATTAATTTGTTTAAATAAATACATAGGACAATGACATTATTGTTGATAAGTGTAAAGAAATAATTTTAATTTGCTGATTGTTTTTTCGCATGTTGGTAGGTGCATTTAGTGTAATAGAATGGCATCTGAACAAAAGTTAATTGTTTTTGAAAAACAACGACAATATGTATTTCAAGACATGCAAATTTTGTATGATTTATCAAAAACAGTTCATACTAACATCGAGAGTGCGAAATCATTCAAGGCTAGGTATAAACGAATAGAATCTCTGCGACAAGAATACCTAGATCTAACTTATAAAATAAATGAAATCAAGTTAGAATTAAAACCCGATACACAAATTACTATGCAGTCGGTTAGGGCACTTGATGATTTGTATTATACCGTGTTGAGTGTAGCTGACAGTTTGATACCTACTAATTTGAACATGAACGAGCCCATGCCTGGGTCATCGGCCGGTGCAGTAACGCACGCGAAACCTCAGGCAAAATTACCTAAACTTGAGCTACCAAAGTTTGATGGTAATATTGAACGTTGGCCTACCTTTTATGATACATTTTTTGTGTTGGTACATGAGAAGGCTAATGTAAACAATATCGAGAAATTTCATTACTTATTGTCGTGTATTATTGGATATGCATTGTCAATTGTCAAGGGTGTTCCGGTCACCGCTGATAATTATTCGATAGTTTTTGATAGGTCAACTGAGGAAGCGTGCTCGTCGCGACACCTGCCAGCCCTTTTCAGGGCTGCAATTCCTCTTCTGTGCATACCATGCGGGACAACGGCAATGATAATGTTAGGGCGTCCCCCGAAAGCGACGTACACCGGTCTGTCCCCGCTGGTGTGTGCAGAGTGCAGTTCGGCGATGGGGACCGCCACCCAACACGCTGTGCACCTAGCGGCGGGAAGTGGAGGGAGGAGTGCAGAGTAGCTGCGTGGAATGCGAGAGGTAGGATTGAGGAGAAGATGAATGAAGTGATTGATATTATGGAAGAGAAAAGATTGGATGTGCTATGTTTGAGTGAAACCAGACGAGGTGGCAGTGAACTTGCCTACTTGCCCGGAGGAGGCATCGCTTTGTGGTCAGGGGTACCACAAGGAGATCGGGGATGCCAAGGGGTAGGCGTTTTACTGTCCTCTCGTTTGGTTAACTGTGTAACTGAGTATAAGCGTGTAAACCCGAGACTGCTCTGGGTGCGTCTCAAGACAGGGTTGGCGAGGTTATTTGTTTTAGTGGTGTATGCCCCAGTGTCCTCTGTCGGCTTGGGCGAGCTAGAGCAGTTTTGGGAGAAATGGATGGGTTGGGACAGCTCGAACAGGATTTGAGTCTGTCCTAGGCAAGTATGGAGATAAGAGAGTGAATGATGCTGGTAGGATTGTGTTAAGACTGTGTATGGAAAAGGACCTTTTTGTGGCTAATACCATGTTTGGGCACAAAAGGATCCATCAGTACACGTGGGAAAGAAAGGGTGCAGACTTAAGAAGCAGGTAATGGACACAAGAGCGTATAGAGGAGCCGATCTCGGGACGGACCACTTTCTGGTGATAACCAGAGTAAGGGGTCTGTTCGCAGCATGGCGACATCGCGTAGTGTCCAAACCTGCAGCGGTTAGCCGCATTAAAAGCTGGAAACTGCAGGATGCGACCACCAGGAATGAATATGAAAGGGTATTATCCAGTAAGCTTGATGATAGATTGAAAGTGATGAGCTAGGATGTTGAAGAATGTAGGCGGAACCTTAGGGATAGCATGATCGAGGCTGCGAAAGAAGTATGTGGAATGAATAAGATTGGTAATGGTAAAAATCGTGATGTGTGGTGGGATGATGAGGTGAAAGTGTCTGTGCATAAGAAGAAGAAAGCACGGCGGGACTACCTTGCTACTAAAAATGACTGTGGTATGAAAAATTTGATGAAAGACAGATATAAGCTGCAGAAAGCAGAAACAAGGGCACTAGTGAAAGAGAAGCGTGAAAGGTGTCGGGTGTTAGACGAAAACAAGATGTCGGACAACTTCGAGGAAAATTCCAAATTATTTTGGAAAGAAGTACGTAAGTACCGAAGTGGTCCGGCACCTTGCAGAATGAATAAAGTGCGTTCGAAAGAAAACAACCTGCTTACAAATAAAAAAAGATGTTCTGCAGCGATGGAGTGAATACCATGGAGAACTGTATGAGAGTGGCGACTCCTTTTCTGATACTGAGAGCGATTCTAATGAATTGCCACACTCGGGCCAGGAACTGGAGGATGACATTAGTATGAAAGAGATTGAGAAAGTGATAAGAAGTTTGAAATGTGGAAAGGCTGCGGGAAATGATGAGGTGATTGCTGAGATGATCAAGTATGGTGGTCCTAGGGTCTGGGATGCCTTCTGTGCACTCTGCAACCTTTGTTGGCAGAAGGAGGAGGTTCCAGAGGACTGGCGCACAGCAGTCATAGTACCTCTATATAAAGGGAAAGGTTCCCATCTAGACTGTGCGTGCTATAGGGCCATCAGCTTGGTCAGCTTAGCGAGTAAAGTCTATACTAAAGTATTGACTGAACGTATGAAAGACGTTTCAGAAAGATATTTGTGGGAGGCGCATGGTGGATTCAGGAACGGCAGGGGTTGTATGGATCAGATTTTCTCGCTTCGCGTTATCGTGGGAAGGTTTCTGGCTTTAGGTCGGAAAGTTTTCTGCGCTTTCGTGGATCTAGAGAAAGCATTCGATAGAGTAGTGCGGAAGAAACTGTGGAGTCTTCTGCCTGAATATGGCGTGGAGGGCTCCTTAGTGCAGGCTGTGAGGTCATTATATCGAGACCACAGAGCCTGTGTAAGGATAGACGGTGACATGTCGCCCTGGTTTGAAGTCTGTTCTGGTGTCAGACAGGGCTGCGTGATGTCTGCCTGGCTATTCGTGCTGTATTTGGACAGTTGCCTCCAGAGATTGAAAGGTAATATGAGTGGTATGGGATGTGGTGACACAGTGGTAAACTGCCTATTGTACGCTGACGATGCTGTGCTAATAGTACCATCAGAAGCAGAGTTGCAGACACTAGTCACGTGCATGAAAGAAGATTGTGAAGTAAAAGGATTGAAAATGAATGTGAACAAAACTAAGGTTCTGGTGTTTGAAAGAGAAGCGGTACAAACGAAATGTGTGATTTGTGTAAATGGAAAATGTCTAGAACAGGTGAATGAAATTGTGTACCTGGGGAGTGCGTTTTCGAGGGATGGAAGATGTGAGTTGGATGTGGAGAGACGGGTAGCAGCTGGCAATAAAGCGAACGGTGCTCTGTCCGCATTAGTGGGTAGTGTGAATATATCTAACACTGCTAAAATGGCCATCCACAATGCGGTGTTGGTGCCGGTTTGTTGTACGGTAGTGAGGCCTGGATATGCCTAAAATCGAGTGAAAGTATGTTAAATGCTGTGGAGATGCGGTCTCTCAGAAATATGTGCGGTGTCACGCTCGCTGACAAGATAAGCAATGATGAGATACGCAGTATGACAGGGTTACACAACAGTGTTATTGTAAAAATGAAGAAAGGAATGCTTAGATGGTTCGGCCACATGGAAAGAATGAGTGATGAAAGACTGACGAAGAAAATATACAGAGCGAAAGTGAGTGGTAAAAGAACCCAAGGAAGACCAAGGCTGACTTATGAAGATCAAATAGCCAGAGTGTTAGCAGACGGAAATGTCAAAAGCACTCGCATACCTAGGCGAAAATGTGTGAGGAGAATGATGAGATTTGAGGAAGCGAAAGAGGTGTATAAGGACCGCGACTCCTGGCGCTCCGTCCTCTGTGACAACCCCGTTGGGGATACAGCGTCAAATTATGTTATGTTATGTTAGTTTTTGATGCTCTAGTGTCACGGTATCAAAATCGTAGAATTTTAGCTGCGAACTATTTAGATAAAATTGTTAATTTTACCCCCATAAAATATCATAATTTGAATGAGTTACGTAATTTAACCAATATGCTGAATGAAAGTGTCAACGCCCTAAATGCAATAAAATTAGAAAATTTAGGTGAATTTGTTTCGTTTTATTTAGCTTCAAGAACATTAAATACTGACACTCGTCAGCGTTTTGAAGTTCAGAATAAACAAGAAATACCTACATACATAGAAATGTTATCGTTTTTACAAAGTTATGTTAAAATACTAGAAGGGACTGAATCGTCATTGCCATTTGGAAAATCTAGTTTGCAGGTAAAAACTGTGTCTAAAGCGTATAATGTACAAAAAAGGAATAACAATATAAGAGTGCTTCGTTACCTACTAACTCGATTAATGTAAACAATAACTTCGAGTGTTATTGTTGTAATGAAAAGCATACTATTTATTTATGTCCAAAGTTTAAGACCACGTCTATATGGGAAAAATTAAAATTAGTGAAAACAAAAAATTTATGTGAAAATTGTTTACGACAATATCATAACAAAGGTCAGTGTTTGTCAAAGTTTACATGTAGCACTTGCGGGGATCGTCATCACACCTCATTTCACCCAGTTGGGTTGTCTTGTCACTCTAATTCGGGATCATCTAGAGCAGCCTTTCCCAAAGTGGCGATAACGCCCCCTTGTGGGCGCTGCAGGCCTAAAGGGGGGCGGTAAGAGACCCAGAAAAAAAAGCGGGCCTGGGGGGTGATTTGTAATTTCATTTAGCTAGGAGGCATCTTAGACAACGACTGCATGAGCTCTCGACTCTCAACTACAACTTGTGAACATGAACTTATATTAATTAAAAGATTGCTCAAACTCGGTTCGATATTTCTCTCCGCGTAGTTCATATATCTGTCCTGTTTTATTGAATATAGAAAATAAAAATCATGTCAATCGGTCGTTCTGTTTCGAAATGAAAGTAGACACAAACAAACAAATAAAAAGGCAACAGACATACTTTCGCATTTTAATAGTTATTAGTACTCCCAGATAGGTAATTTTCGTAGATAGTAGACCGCGGGCAATCATGTTTTAACAAGTTTTTGTTAAATAACCCGAATTGTGCATTCCTGTATCAATCGGCTGGTTCATAGAATACTTGTTCTGACTTGTTGAGTACGATTGAGCGTCGAATGAGATAAACGAGTTTATGCATGTTCGTTTTATTCCTGTCGGTGCGTGCTGCTTATGCAATCCTATATAAACAACGTAATATTTATTTTATTTTCATTTGCGGTTTCGCGCGCAATAGATGAGCAGTACTTAAGTTCAACACTTACTTACGTATTTCTCAAAACAAAGCAATGTCGGAAGTAAAAAAGAAGAGACGGCAATACTGTGCGGAATATATTAAATTCGGATTCATTGAAAATCCGACAAACCCATCGTCGCCTTTGTGTCTTCTATGTCTAAAAACATTTTCGAATGAAGCAATGAAGCCTTCAAGACTGCAAGATCATTTGAATAAAATGCATCCAGATAAGAAAGACAAGAATGTAGCATATTTTCAAGACCTAGAGAAGAAGCATAATACTCAGCCAAGTGTAGCAAAACTATTTTCGGCGGCTGCTAAGCAAGATGACGACGGACTTCGAGCTTCGTACAGTATCTCTTTGTTAATTGCTCAAAAAGGCAAACCATATAACATCGGAGAAGAGTTAATTTTGCCAGCAATAAAGGAAGTAATAACTACTGTGCTTCATAAACCAGCCGCAGATATTATCCGAAAAATTCCTTTGAGTAATAATTCTGTGCAAAGACGAATTAATGAAATGGCTGAAAACATTGAAGGATCATTGTATCATCACCTGAGGACAAGTCAATTCTCAATTCAGCTCGATGAGTCCACTTTACCAACTAATGAAGCATTGTTGCTGTCTTACGTGAGGTTTATTAAAGATGAGAATGTGAAGAACTATTCATTGCTAGAAATTTAGAGACCGATACAAAAGGCGAAACCATATTCAATACATTGGAAAAGTTTTGTGATGAGAAAGAGATTCCCTTGAAAAATATTATATCAGTTGCTACGGATGGCGCTCCGACTATGACAGGGTGCCATAAAGGCTTCATAGCGTACTTAAAAAATAAAATTCCAGATGTCCTTGCTGTACATTGCGTTATTCATAGACAACATTTGGTTGCTAGAAACTTAAGTGCTTAACGACTATTTCAATCACTGCAATATGTCATCAAAGCAGTCAATAAAATCCGCAACAGCTCTTTGAATGATAGATTATTTCATCAGCTTTGTGTTACTAATGACGAGGATTTCAACCGTTTGTTGTTTCATACTGAAGTTCGTTGGCTATCAAGAGGCAATTGTCTGACTCGATTTTACAACCTGTTTGACTCTGTTATAGAGTTCTTGGAAACTAAAGATACAGAATTGCACAACAAGCTCATTACATCAAAGAATGATATAGCTTACATGACAGACCTGAATAAATTGTTCAACGACATGAATCTCCAACTGCAAGGCGATGAACTAAATTTAATTAAAACAAAAAACGTCGTTGCTGCTTTCGCAGCCAAACTGATTCTACACAAAAAGAATATGGGCAGACGTGAGTTTCACAAATTTCCGAATTTATCAGTATCATGCAGTAACGACGAATTGTTTGCCTACTGCCAACATTTGGAAAACCTCCACATTGACTTCACCGAACGATACCAGGACATTTTGAACTTGGAAATACCAGACTGGGTGTTGGATCCGTTTTCAAATGTCAACACAGCAATGTCACCTCAGCTGGAAAAAGAACTTATAGAATTGACAACAAACGAGGAAATAAAAATCAAGTTCAAAAATGGTTACCAAGAATTTTGGCTACAAAAACCGATCCCGCAATTGTACCCTGGATTGTGGTCAATCGTTCAGCGATTCTTGATAGCATTCCCATCGTCATATTTGTGTGAACGTGGATTGGACAAGGTGATTTCGGATGAATCGGCAAAATTGGCAAATATGAGGTCAGGGGAAACGCGGGAGCTTACGGTGAACTCCGTAAATACGTGTACGCATATAGGCGACTCTCGTGCTCAGGTACTCTTGGGTACGTGCAGGGTACGCGTTCAGCGTGGTAATGGTTGTGAAGCCTCGACATCTGTGCGAACACTTATTGATAGTGGAGCTCAAGACTGTTTTATCACTACGGCCTGTGCTCGGCGCTTGGGGCTACCATTGCGTCGCTGCAATGTTACGGTTGCCGGTTTAGGACAGAGCTCCGTAGAACATCAAGTAAAAGGTGTGACGCCCTGCACCTTTCGACCATGTGATACAGAAGAGCCTGCATTTAGTATTAGTCCTATTGTGATGAACCGTATTACCAGTAAAATGCCTATCGCTAAAGTACCTATGAAGGTTTGGGATTCGTATCGTCATTTGATTTTGGCGGATAGTGACTTTGACAAACCGGCAGAAATTGAACTATTGATAGGAGCAGAATGGTTTCATAAAATTTATGATGGTAAACAAATCGAGATGGATGAAGGCCTACCCGTAGCGTTGCATAGTATTTTCGGATGGGTGATCACAGGCAGAGTGGATCTAAATGTTGGGCCTCCTTCCATGGTGTCTTCATTGGTGAGCTCGACCTACAAGCTAGACGAAGTTGTCAAGCGGTTCTGGGAGGTAGAGGAACCACCTGCTGTGAGCGTCGTAGGTCCTGAAGATGCTGTTTGTGAAGAATTATATTCTAAATATGTGTCACGTAGAATTGACGGGAAGTACGTAGTCCCGATATTATTAAAGGAACCACTTCAAGAACTCGGCGATTCTTATAATCATTCGTTGTCACGCCTGACGAACCCGGAAAAACATTTACAACGGAACAGTCAGTTAAGGGATGATTATACTGAATACATGTGCGAATATGAGAATTTAGGACACATGACAGCGATAACAGAATCAAGTCAAGTTAAATATGTAATACCACACCATTGTGTACTTCGCCTTGAAAGTACAACCACTAAGCTTCGGGTTGTATTTGATGCGAGCGCGAAGTCCAGTAATGGGAGATAATTAAATGATATCGTGCATACTGGACCAAAATTGCAGAATGATATTATTAATATAATAACGAATTTTCGTTTACATCAAATAGTATTTACAGCTGATATCTGTAAAATGTATAGAAATATTGAGTTGCATGCTGAGGATCGCTCGTATCAGCACGTGCTCTAGAGAGACTTACCTGGTGATATGGTGCAGGAGTATGAATTGAACACTGTGACATATGGGGTTAGTAGTTCACCTTATCTTGCGATACGTACCTTACATCAATTAGTTAAAGATCACGGTGCTCAGTGGGCCCGTGCAGCTGAAGTCCTTCTTCATGACACCTTCATGGACGATATCACTGCTGGAACGTCGTCTGTAGCCGCTGCTCTGGAACTAAAAGAGGAGGAGGAAGAATTAGTAAAATTATAGATTGCGCAAAATTCGAATTAAGAAAATGAAGAAGTAATTCTAAAGACTTTTTTGCTCACTTACCTGTTAAATATTGTGAAGTTCCTAAAATCTTTTGCGTTGAACAAAGTCAGCATATTTTAAAAATTTTAGGCATGCAGTGGGATCCAGTAGGAGATTTTTTCACATATTCCTTTTCACAGTCGAACACGGATACAATAACAAAGAGATCGATCTTATCTAGTATAGCTCGTATTTATGATCCCATTGGAGGAATTGCTCCAGTGCTTTTGGTTGCGAAACTGATGCTTCAGAGTTTGTGGCAGTATCAAGTTGGTTGGGATGAACCCGTTCCAGAGGATATCGAAAATCAATGGCGGGACTACATCTTCCAACTTCAATATCTTCAGGAAATTAGAATTCCTCGATATATTGCATTTTCACAGGCGATTTCTGGTGAGCTCATTGGATTCTGTGATGGATCAATTAAGGCTTATGGGTGTTGTGTATATTTGAGAGTTGCTCAAGGAGACAGCGTCAATGTTAATTTACTGATCGCAAAATCAAAAGTGGCACCGTTAAAATCTCTCACTGTTAATCGACTGGAGCTGTGCGGCGCAGTATTGCTTGCTCGTGTTCTACGTCATGTGGAAGCGTTACTTCAGGCATGGGTAGAAATTAAATGCGTTTTTGCTTTCACAGACAGCACTACAGTGATACAGTGGTTGAATACAGAACCTCACAAATTAAAAACATTCGTGTGTCATCGAGTCGTCAAGATAACTAGTGAGATAGCTGCTTCACGATGGAGGCATGTTTCAACTCACAATAATGCAGCGGATTACTGTAGTCGTGGTATCAAGTGTGAGCAGGTACCTGATTGTGAAAATTGGTGGTCAGGTCCAAAGTGGATCTTACAGGACCCATCTCAGTGGCCAATTGAGACGGAGGTGGAGCTTTAAGGGGCTTTGCCTGAACTCAAGTTATTCGCACACGTCACTCAGTCGAGTAAAACATCAGACGAGTTGAATGCGTTGCTGGAGCGGTATTTCTCTTTCTCTCGTCTGCAGCGTGCTTCAGCGTGATGTTTTCGTTTTGCACATAACATTAAAAACACGTCAAGTCAACGTACAAGCGGACCTTTGACTTGTCTTGAACTTCAGCAATCGCAAAGATTTTTATTAAAACATGTTCAGTTAAAGTATTTTGTTAACATTTTAGATGAACTTTCAAAAAATAGTAGTACTTCAAGTTGCTCGAATTTACCAAAACACATTCAGAAATTGTCTCCGTTTCTGGATGTGGATGGCATGTTGCGAGTGGGGGGTCGGTTAGTTAACGCAGACTTACCTTACTAGATGAAGCACTCGTATTTGTTACCAAAGGGATCTAAATTATCTCAACTAATTATCGATTATTTTCATCGAGCATACTTGCATTGTGGGCCACGTGCACTGCAATCTTTAGTTCAGCGAAGAGCCTGGATTCTGGGTGTTCGAAATTTGACTCGCTCTCGGTTGGCGAAACGTGTCATCTGTTTCAGATCGAAACCACTAAGATGTCAGCCTGTTATGGGTAATCTCCCTATCGAGAGAGTTTCACAGGCGCGTTGTTTCGAAAGAGTAGGGATCGATTTTGCTGGACCATTTACCATCAAGGAAAGTCGTAGGCGCAATGCAAGACTGTAAAAAGACTATATTTGCCTATTTATTTGCCTAAGTGTAAAAGCTGTACATCTGGAGCCCGTTACTGAAATCAGTACCGAGGCATTTCTTGAAGCTTTAGGTCGTTTCGTGTCTCGTCGAGGTTTGTGCCGTATGATTGTGACAGACTGTGGAACTAATTTTGTAGGTGCTAACAATCAATTAAAAGAAATACTGAAACAAAATCAGTGGAAAATATCAGAATGGTTAACGGATCAAAATATAACTTGGAATTTTAACCCCCCAGGAGCGCTATATTTTGGAGGTATTTTTGGGAGCGGTGTAAAATTCACAAAATATCACTTAAAACGCGTTGTTGGATTACAGATGCTTACCTTTGAAGAATTTATGACCGTATTAGCAAAAGTAGAGGCAGTACTGAATTCGCGACCTCTGTGTATTTTGTCCTCAGATCCAAATGAGGTGAACGTTTTGACTCCGGGACATTTTTTGACTGGAGGTCCCCTCGTGTCTCTTCCCGAGTATTCTTTGACGGATACTTACGTGTCGCCTAGAGTCAGGTGGCAGATGCTTCAGAAGCTGACTCAAATCAATCTATCCAGCAGCGTGTAAAGTGGTTCAAGGGTTAGGCCAATGTCAAGAGGGAGACGTTGTTGTAGTGGTGGAACCAAACTTACTTTGGAATGGCGTTATGCTGTGGTCGAAAAGGTACATCCGGACCTGGACGGCGTTGTTAGTGGTAACCTTGCGCACAAAAAGTAGCATAATCCATAGACCTGTCGGAAAGATTTGCCTTCTACCTAAAGATCATTGAAATTTAAGTATCAAGTTTAACAGACTGTAATAGATTAAGCTTAGTTTTAGTTCTTAGTATTAAGTATAACCTTCAAAATTTTGCCTTTTGTGAAATCTCCGAGTGATTTCAAATGGGGGGTATGCTTAGTCTTCTGCAAGAAGCGTCGTACGTTCGGCTTCGGCTCGCTAGATGGCGCGCGCCTGGAAAAAATTCCGTGTAGTCGCGACTAGAAGTCGCCATTGTTGTGGTTGTCCGTGATCCGTGATATTTTGACCAATTCAATCCAATTATGATTATGACTTGATTATGATTTGATTATGACTTGATTATGATTTGATTACGAAATGATAACGATTATGAAACGATAATGAATATGAAATGATTGTGATTATGAAATGAATTAGCTTATGAAATTCATCAATTATGTTAGTGTTAATAAGAAACCATGATGTTGCTATGTATAATTAATATAATTATGAATTTGATATATTGCAAAATCGCTGTTAATAGACTTATTAAGTCAATCTTTGAGCGAGGGACTCACTCAACAAGAGGATGGCCGAGTTGTTAGGTATATTTGGCAGCCCGACTATTGTATGTAACAGTTACCATTAATGATCATTAATATCGTATTGCCAATTATTCTCTAACTACCTACTTGTAAGATGTTGTTCGAATGTCGACTGTAATTTCTTAATTTATATTAATGGACTTTCTATTGTTCGTAAATGATATCTGTAAATTGTGAATAACAATAAGAGGTTTCTTAATAGAAGTAAATCGAAAATTAGATTAGTCTATCCTGTGATTGCAACGAGAGAGGTTGTCGAAAATATACAGTTAATACTCAAGTAGTATTTATTCGGTCATCGCTTACACGGCCATTACGGCCGCATTAGTTGCTGCCGCTTCCACTGCCACTGCTACATTATAAGCCGACGAGTACGTCAATTTTTCTTCACAAAATAAACGTTGTCGGGTAGATTCACTGCTTAGTCCACATACAAATTGATCCCGCAAATTTTCATCATAATTCTCCTTAAATTCACATGTTCTTGCTAAATGTTTTAAAGCGGCCGCGAAATCAGCCACCGACTCGTTGACTCCCTGTGCTTGTCGTCTAAATTTATATCGCTCCGCCAGGATCGAAGGTGTGGGTTGAATATGCTTCCCTACTATTAAATGGAAGCAGACTATACCTATCGGTTCAAAATGCGTGGCAAATTTAACACTAACAAATATTACTCACACATATACAGAACTCAGGGCCGCATTAAGGAGTAGATATCGATATTGTGTATTATCTTAGAGCGGGACTATTTGGGACACTCTAAATTATATTTTTCATGTGATAAAATAAAGATAATGTGTAGTTTTAAGTTTGTAAATATTAACGTATGTATGTACTTTTTGTTAATGTAAATAAGAATAAAATTAATTAATATACTAGTATTAGAGATTAGTACTTTATTATATTTCTTCTTTTTGTAGATTCTTTTTGTCACATGAAGGTTGTAATTTGGAGTGTTCCCAATGGCTCCACGATACAATATTATAATTGTTCGTTCGATACATGAGGCCTGACGGCTGTGCGCTGCTGGTCTTGGGCCGCATGTACATTGTGATGACCTTGCTTGCGGTTCGATTTATGTGGGTACCTACATGAAGTTTAATGACGTAAACGACATTTTTAAAAGTCGGGAAAGTCGATAATCAGGGAAGTGAAAGTTTTGAATTTAGACTTTTTGGCGCGAACAAAAGAAGCGTGGTTGGCATTTAATTCAAAACTCAGATTTGCTATTTTTTTTTGCTTTTGGGAGTTTTAAGTGCAAAAATTATAGTATATTGTACGTTAAAGTTGTATGCGAGTGAGAGGAGTTGGAGGAATTTCGTTTAACAGTCCTTTGTAACTCCGGTAAAGCCTACTTACCATTACTTTACTGTAAGTGTTAGAGACTTGTTTATGAGAAAATAGAACAAATTTTATATCAGACGAGTGTTATCGTTAACTATTTTTCTAAGGAGATAACCGTCAGTGAATGTTTTATAAAATTATTAAATAACTCTTCATCGCCATGCTTCCTTTGTATAATATTTTCCGCTTAATCCTTTGATTAATATTTTCTCTAAACTACGCATAAAACTCAAAAATTAAAAGAAATCGGGAGATAGTCGATGGGTGATCGATCACATTGAGAATAAAAACTAAAATAGCTTACACAATAAAACAAAGAATATTTTCAGTCTTTTATTTATTAATCGGATTGTTTTCTTATTACATTATCTAAGAACTCATTATAGATGTGCATCAAATACATCATTTCACTGTTTTTCAATGTCTGCCAGAAGTAACTAGCGCAGAATGTCAGATATGCTAAGGATTACCATTGCAAGTAGTCGTAGCTATTATTTGTCATTATTCGCCTCGAGATATCCATATTTGTTTTCACCACTTTTACATGTGAACACACAATTTATGCATAATAAAGTCCATCTTCGATTACCTGAAGCAAGACAGTTGTATTATTTTATAAATAAATTAAAAATAATTTTGTAATTATGAAGTATGACTTCCAGAACTGGCTTTTTTCTAAACAACACTGGCCCAGGTTCAGTTTCGCATAGCGACTAGAGATTAATTTGGCGATAGCTTGTTCATTTTTAATAGGTATGTTAAATTTCATGGTCAAATAATAACAAGGTTTTACAGGTATCTCTTCAACATAATAAATGGGGTTCAAAACGTTTTGAGCAGAAAACACTGCCAGAATTGGGCTGCCAGTTTGTTTTATGGAGCCTTTCTTATGTAGTTCATTAACCAAAAAATTTGAAGATTTTCATCCTTTAGAAACCCGAAATTAACAAGGTATACATCAAAATTAAAAGATTAAATTTAAAAAATAGATAGTTGCTTAACCTTAGGTACCTGTAGCGGACGGCGAGACATAAGCTCATGTAAATAGCGTGTATGTTAATATATATGTCTTTTATTAGTCAGTAATTAGTTAAGTTAGGGAAATGTTATTGTTTTACACGCTTTGTATGTGTAATAGTGTTAAGTAAACGTTGTTGTGTTTTATATCGAGCATTGTTTATGTTAGTAAAGGTTATTAATGTATGATTATGTTTGTATTCATACGTAGTATAATATCGAGGATAAGATTATCAATTGTACTAGTTTGATAAGTCTAAATAAATAGATGAATGCAAATATATGAATAAATAAAGTGAGTGAGCGAGAAAGAGACATAGTGTCGTCTCTGTCACAGAGGTCCGCGGCTCGCGTAATGCGCGCTTGTAATTGGTTAATGAGACGAGCGGTGTATTGTTTGAGCCCGCTCTAGTTGCGCATTTTACGCGCCGGCTATAAAAGCGATCCGCAGCCGGCCTCTGGGAACCACGGCGGCGAACGACCGCCTTTGGGAGCTCCCTGGAGACATCCGTCGGCTGATCAGAGCCAAGAACGCCGCGACCCACGCTTACGACTTGTTTCCCTCAGAAACGAATAAACGCAACTTACGCGCCCTCCAACGCGAAGTCAAAGACCGAATCTCCGAACTTAGGGATAACAGGTGGAGCGATCTCATGCGAGAGATCGAGCCGACGCACCAGGCTTACTGGAAGTTGGCCCGATCTCTCAAATCGGACACGTTCCAAACAATGCCGCCTCTGACGAAACCCAACGGACAGACAGCTTTTGACGATGTAGACAAAGCCGAACTCTTGGCCGACACTCTGGAGGCCCAATGCTCCCCTAGCTCTCAGCCTGTAGATCAGAATTAGACATGGTTAATCGCGAAGTAGGCTCCCTACCCCCCGCGACCGCCCCCTGTCAACTCAGACCCGCAACGGTTGACGAAGTTCAGGACATTGTCAAGGCTCTCAAACCTAGAAAAGCCCCCGGTAGAGACGGCATCTCCAACCGAGTAGTCAAACTTTTTTCGATGCGCCTTCTCGCGCTCTTAGCAGCTATTATTAATACCGCCATGGCGAACCGCGTCTTCCCAGCCGCCTGGAAGGAAGCGATCGTCATCGGAATCCCAAAACCGGGTAAACCCCGCAGTAGCCCCAATAGCTATCGCCCAATCAGTCTCCTTAGCGTGCTAGGGAAAATTTACGAACGGGTCCTTCTGGCTCGTCTCAAAGCCCACTTAGACACTTCCGGTCTCCTCATAGACGAGCAATTTGGCTTTCGAGCCAAACACTCGTGCATACAACAAGTGCACCGCCTCACGGAACACATCCTGGAGGGCCTTAACCGCCCGAGTCGCACTATAGGCACGGGGGCCCTCTTCTTCGATGTAGCGAAGGCGTTCGACAAAGTCTGGCACGCCGGGCTGGTGTACAAGCTGCGCCGGCTCGGCGTGCCCGACGATCTCGTACGCATAGTACGGGACTCTTTGTCGGACCGCTCCTTCCGCTATAGAGTCGAAGGGGTGCTCTCCTCTCCCCGCCCCATCAGGGCAGGCGTCCCACAGGGCTCCGTTTTATCGCCCACGCTTTACTCGCTCTACACGAACGACGTCCCCAAAACCCCCGGTGTAGAGCTCGCCCTATTCGCGGACGACACCGCACTATTCACATCAGACCGTAGTCGCCTCAGAGTCTCCCAACTCCTCCAAGTCGCGGTCACGAGCCTAGGCGAGTGGTTCCGTCTTTGGAGAATCGAAGTCAACCCCGAGAAAAGCGCCGCCGTGTATTTCTCGAGGGGCACGACGACCAGCCGCGCCCGCCGCGCTAACACTCTCAGAACGATCACGCTTTTCGGCCAGGATATCCCTTGGACTAGGAAAGTCAAATACTTAGGAGTCACCCTTGATAGTGCCATGACCTTCGGCCAACACATCAAAACGGTCCGCGGCCGCGCCGCGTTCGTCCTCGGTCGTCTCAACATGCTCATTTGCGCTAAAAGCAAAATGTCCCTCAGACATAAAGTTACTTTATATAAGACGTGCGTCAGGCCTATCATGACGTACGCCAATGTAGTATTCGCTCACGCTGCGCGCTCTCACATCAACTCCCTCCAAGTTATTCAGAATAGGTTCATGCGCAGGGCCACCGGTGCCCCTCCTTACGTGCGCAACGTAGATCTCCACTACGACCTAGAATTGCCCTCTATAACTCAATATCTAAAAGAGACGTCCCAACGCTTTTTTCACCGTTCCTCCTTACACTTGAACCCCGTAGTGGTCAGGGCGTCATCGTACACCCCCGAACCCCGCGTCCGCAAACGCTATCGTAGGCCTAGACATGTGTTAGGCGACAGCGACGACGACATTACACGTTCGAACTCGAACATGCCAACCTACACACTACGACCGCACCGCCCCCACCGGCGGAGGCGAGGACGACCCCCGCGACACCCGTAGGGTCTCACGTTTAGAAGCTCGATCACGTAGCTCTACACGCACACACGCGGGCCTTAAACCACATTGTAAACTGCCACGCGGAACACTAGGCACACTAACCGGCCCTCAGCCGCCTCGCCGGCCGGGTCCGCTAGAGGCCCGGCCATCACCCGAATAGGAAGCCCGTTAAGATGCACGCAGGTGCGGAAAGCTCCCCTGGCGACGCCTAGAGCCCGAGGTCCGCCCTCCATACGAGGCATCCCTCGGCTGGAGGAACCCTCAGGCGGTCGACCATCTGGCAGGGCGCCTTAAGCGCTCACCCCAACGCGACCGGTGACGCTGTAAAAGCCATTAGGGCTAACAGCAAAGAGGGGTTTTGTTTAGTCGGTTCGAGTCCGACACTCCCCAAGTCGGCGTAGAGTCCGGCTGGGTAGCCCGTGGGGGTTTAATTTCGCCTCTCAGAAACAAAAAAATAAAAAAATGAAATCTGGGAACCAGTCGGGTTCAGGCCCAGGCCCTCTCGAGAAAGAAGACATCGGAAAACTACTAAGAAGACAGAAGTAAAGAGTTCTCCTTAGAAGCAAAGAAGAGTTCAAGAGGAATTCAGACCGAAGATTTTGAATAAGGGCTCACCCACCTCGCTTCACGTACATGTGTATGACATATGTATGTAACCTGGTTTCGCTTGGAATACAAGAATATTATTCTGGGTTCTCGTGTTTCATTCAAATACACAAGTGAATACAGTCCACTGCTCTTACGAGTAAAGTTGGGGCACCGGCGAGAAAACGAAGACATCTACGGGTCGAAGGCTCGCCCCCCCAACAGTACCTGTCCGTTAATATTTAATTTTATTACGAAACACAGTTTTCTCTGGATTCGGCCCTCTTTAAGGTACAAGTACTAATAATGTCAAAATTGGTTAGGTACTTGGTACAAAAATATAAAAAACCTATAAAAAAACCTTATACCATACAAGGAAACTTTAATTTTAATAGTTTGCAACATATTTAAGTGTCGGAGCCACGAAATACAAAAATATCAGCTAACTGAATGCAGTAATGAAACAATTTGCAACATCAGATTTACTTACCGATGGAACGTGATTTTCGGGCCTTTTCTGTATGAGGCGTTGCAACTATTGGGGCTACAACACTTTTGTATCATATTTTGCACTTTATACAACTAAAATAATGTTTATACACCTAGAAATATTTGATGATCGGACATGTGACGTACGACACAAGTAAACAGACGCCATACTCCGCTTATTTTGACTTAAGCGGAAGATGGCGGATGCCACGTTTTCGGAATTGTCTATGTGTGCCATTGTGTTGCAACAAATGAAAGAAAAGGGTAAATATATACAACTTTAAACTACAATGAAAGTGACAGTGTTATTACTTACACGGTATCTATGTGTGAGTGAATTATGTTTGATCTGCTTCCATTTATAAATCTGTGATGCTTCCTAACCAAAGCCACAACACTCTCAACACTCTGGCTATTTGATTTTCATTGTTTTTTGGAAGGTCACATTAGTTGCTGTTAAATACATTTTAAATTAAGTAAATAAAAACATTTTAATTCTAAAAAATATAATCGAATTATAATTTTTAATCAATTAATATTTTTTAATTATTTTTTCAATCGATTTTATTTATTGACTTAATTTTTTTTTATTGATTTAATTTTTATCAATTGATAATAATCGATAATCAATTGATAATTTTTTAGTTTACAAAAATAGTACCTATAGGGCTAACACTAATTTATAGGGTATGGCTAATCCAATAGGGTAATAACACTAATTTATTTTTTACTTATCTTGAACATAGCTTCAATATACCTTTCAATAAAATATTTACGATTTTAAAAATATAATTCCTAATAAGACATTCGCGCAACCGTCTCTTAAACTTTCCTGCAAACTGGACGGCGCGTCAAGTGCTTCATGCATACTGGACGGGATTGACGTCAAGTAGTACGGATCGTGTGTGTGCTCTAGGGACTTCATGCCAAACGCCGCTTCACGCGTAACAGACTTGATTAAGTATACTGTATGGTGTATAGCGGGCTTTAAACTTTCATGTCCCAATTCGTTTGAAACGGGCGCGACTAATATAAAAAAAAAACATTAAAAAGTAAAATATAGTTTTCTAATTTAATAATACTTATTTGCAATAACTGAATGTTGCAACGAACAAACGTATGTACTATCGCTTAACGGGAATAATTAGCAGGTTGGCCGTCAATTTAAATTAGCCGTATTATACAACCACGAGATAAAACGATTGATGACGAATAGCAAGACACGAATTGCAGACGATGAGTGACAGCTCAAATTTTGGAATTCAAATTTGTATTAATTGCAACTTGCCGGTACTACGGACTCGACCACGCTAAATGAACTCTAATACGAGTATACAACATAAAGCGCAGTATTCAATTATCTTTGGTATAAAGAAGAAAAACAAGTCAAAGAAGGAAGGCATTGTGAATCTGTCTCATAACTTTTTCTATCTTTATCACAAGTCATTCATATCCATCATTTTATTTCCGTATACTTAGCCTTTGTTGTATTTTTAATTTTTTCCAATTTTTTTTTACAATAAATGAAATTTATGATTGTTAATTAACTAAAACATTACGATTGCATAAACATATAGTAGATTCATTATAATATCTCACAACTAAGCACAATTGTTTGGTTGTACTAAAATCAGTGGACTCGTCAATAATAAGCGAAAACTTAGTTAGTTTGGCGCAGATTTTCAAATAAATTATTATCGAAACTCCCTTTACCTATAATATGATCGATTATGTCGTGAGTTTTGGTCGAAGAACCAAATCAGCTTCGGTAGGTGCTCCATAATAGTGAACGGTAGATTGTGTTCAGCAACAAACAATGCTAATCTTGTTTCACCTGAAAATTAAATAAAGAATTAAAATGACGTAGGTATATCTTGTAGCGATTAGGGTCCAGCTATAACCACTGCTTCTATATACCGATAAGCAGAAAACAAAATACCTAATAGGTACAACAATGTAGGAAGTAGCATGTACTTAGTCAAAAATAATTAATTTTTTTTACCTTGCTTAGGCTTAACCAGTGTATCAGATTTTTGAGTTTTGGTCACAGTAAAGGTTGATATCTTCGGTTGTGATTTTATATTCTTTGATGATACTGCACTCAGTATCATCAAAGAATATAAAATCACAACCGAAGATATCAACCTTTACTGTGACCAAAACTCAAAAATCTGATACACTGGTTCTAGTTCTTCACAAGCACACTTGCTTGTGAAGAACTATGTTTCTTAAGAGCGTCTTTTCCTGATGTAATGTTGATATCTTTATTACAACTCTTACAATAGGCATAGCTTTCGCCTTTACGACTATCTTGCAGCCAGCCTGAAAATTCTTCTTCCCATTCTTTTCTATAATATTGCAGATATTTTTTTCTTCTGGCACTCGCACTTGTACTCGGTTCATCGTCAGACGACATTTTAACTTAATAATCATTTACTTTCTCTTCAAAGTTAAGAAAATGAATGAAAAAAATAAACCTGAATTCCTGTTTATATAGAGTAGAGCGGGAAGCCCCTTATAACATCGAGTTGTAGGACACAAGGGTATTCCCTAAAATATATGGAACATTCTGCACTTGGTCTATAATTACTCTATCGAGGACTTCCCCGTAACATTAAACATAAATGAAAAGGGTTGCCACTTAAAGTGTAAAATCGGTAGAAAAATCGGGAGAATTTTCATGTATACTCTGAAATCGTGGAAAAATCGTTGCATTTCGGTATTTCGGTAGGACGAAGCCCATATCGGTAGAAATACCGAAAAATCGGTAGATTCGAGACCACTGTTACTGGCTGTCACGTTAGAATGTAAACATATATGTTACAAACTTATAACGTACACATACACATCAATACGTCAATAGTACCAAAGACTATGTTTTGTATTTTATGTACGGAGGCAAGAAAGTGAATGATGATGGCAGGATTGTGTTAGGAGTGTGTATGGAAAAGGGTAGCTTTGTTGCTAACACTATTTAAAAAGAACAAAAGATTTCATCAGTACACGTGGAAAAGAAAAGATGTGAGAAGTCTTACTGATTTATTCCTGGTGGAAAAAGCACAATATACACATTCAATTCAATTCAATTCAATTTTATTCACTAGAACATTTGGTTTACAGAGTATTTCCAAAGCACCATATGTCTTAATATAAATTAAACATTACATTAATTAATCATTTACAATTTTAGGATACTAAAATGTCAAATACAATATGAATCGAAAAATGTCAAATTCAAATTTAAAATGTCAAATTATAAATAATATTAAAATGTCAAAATAATCATATTAAGTCAATATATCGAAATTAAAATAAGCACAGGCATTCCTAATAAATATATTAAAACTGTCAGCGAATATGTCAATGTTTGGGTTCTGAACAAGCATATCGTTAAGTATATTGCGTGCACGAGCGTTACGTGCATGACGGGTACGCGTAGGTGGTTGTATGAATATCCGCGGTGTGCGGCGCGGCGCCACTAAACCATGTTCACTTCCAGCACAGACAAATTAGCCACTCTGGGCACTCTTAAACCTATTCGTTCTAATACGGCCCTGTTTTCTATTTTGTTGCGCAGTATCAAGTGGTAGTGTACAACTAGATGAACTTTACGGCGTAGTGCCAAGGTGTTCAAGCCCACCATAGCCGACACGAAGAGAGAGGGATATAGGTATGGATAATATCCATAAAGCCTTTTGTATAACCACCTAGCGAATCTCCGCTGGATCCTCTCAATCATGGTAGCGTATTTGTTTTCGTAAGGATCCCATACAATAGCGGCAAATTCTAAAGTACTGCGAACATATGCATTGAATAACACTTGTGCCACCCTTACGTCGTTAAATTCTGAAGCGGTCCGTATTACGAAGCCGAGCGTTTTGTTTATTTTTTACAGATGTTATTTATATGAGTCCGGAAGTCCAGCCTGGTGTCAAGTGTCAGTCCCAAGTCCCTAACCTCATTGACTCTTTCCAATGTGGTGCTTGCTAGGCGATAATGTACGTGTAAAGGAGAACGTGAACGTGAAAAAGTAATAACGTTACATTTAGAGACGTTAAAAGTTAAGTGTTTCATAGTACTCCATGTATACACGGAGTCTATGTCTCTCTGTAGGGCTACCGTATCAGTAATTTCTTTAACATGAGCATATACAGAAGCTGATCTTGCAACGAAGTACCATCTCGTAACTAGAATAAAGGATCTTTTTGCAGCATGGTGATGTAGCATAACGTTCAAGCTTGCAGCGATCTGTCGCATCAAGGGCTGGAAACTGCAAGATGCGACCACTAGGAATGGGCGATAAAAGAGATGGGCGAGGATGTAGAAGAATATTGACAGGACCTTAGAGATATAAACATATAAGACTAACATCGCACAGAGGTAAACTGTCTTGTATACCTGACTATGTTATGCTTATAGCATCATCAGAAGCAGAGTTATAGACTCAGAACAAAACTAATATTCTTGTGTTTGAAAAAAGAAGATGTACTACGATGAGAGAAATATGGGTAAATGTTCTAAAACAAGTGAATCAAAATGTATATCCATGAAGTGTGTTTCAGGTGTGGAAGATGCGAGTTGTATATGGAGAGAAGAGTAGCAGCTGGCGATAAAGTGAACTGTGCTGTAGCTGCATTAGTGGCAGTATGCCGCCAAAATGACCATCCACAATGCGGTGTTGTTGCCTATTTTCTTGTATGGCAGGGAGGCCTGGATGTACCCGAAATCGAGTGAAACTAAGACAAAAGTGTTAGGATAATAATACTCGAGGAGGCAAAGAAGTATGTAAGGACTGCGAGTTTGGCGCTTCATCCCCCTTGATTATCTCATTAGGGATACAGCGTGAAGATATGTTACGTTATGTTATCTAAGCAGGATATATTCAACCAGGTGGTGTACCACGGTGTGACTCATCACTTAGTAAAAACAGTATCTGCCATGTTGTACTGTGTAGTCTGTGCGGCCCACGCTCACAGGCACCTGCGTATTCCATAGGAAAATACAGAAAATCTCAACGTGCATTAAAAATGACCACTTCAGAAGGACGAAAAATATATGAAATTTCTTCTTGAAAAATTCATGTTATCTAAGTTTATCGTAAGTATTGAACTTCAGTTTTACATTTTTGAAAGAGACTAGTTTATTTACTAGAAAATGGAAAAACTGTTATAAATATCCCAATTTTAACAACTTTATACATAAATTATAAATACGATAAATATAACAAAAAGTAATCACAATTACAATTTATTTGTACACTGATAAAGTCGTCATATAAGCAGATAAGTTAATAATTATAAAAATAACCACTTCCTTCTTCAGGGTCTTTTATGAGACTTATGGTTTCAATTATTTTTTTCTGGATTAATTCCATTGTCTACTTTTATCATATCAGAGGCCTTTTCTCCGACCATAATCGTTGGTACATTCGTGTTACCACTAGTAATAGTCGGCATGATGCTTGCGTCCACCACCCTCAGTCCTGTCACTCCCCTAACCTTTAATCTCTCGTCAACCACTCCCGTACCATCTGGACCCATCGCACATGTACCTACGGGATGCCACAAAGTAGTAGCCATATTCAAAATGTGACATTTCCAATATTCATCGCTGCCAAATGTTATTCCTTTACACTGTGGAATATTGAAATCAACAACTTCAGAACTGACGTTTTGAAAATAAGTTGTATTAATAAGCGTCAAATAGTCATTCACGTACTTTACATGATTTTCTAGATCCGTTTCATTTTTATAATAATTTAAATAAATTAAGGCTTTTTCTTCCGGATCACTGCTGTTCAATCTTATTTGTCCTCTTGAATTTGGGTGTAATAGTATGTTCAATGCATAGAAAGTCTCTGTAAGATCATTTGCGTAGGAAACACTGCTGCATATTTCGTCCACATATCTAAAAACGTGAGTGCATATTAAAGTAAACAGAAGAGAGCCGCGAGGAAACGGAAAAGCTAGAGTTTGGTAATCGGGATAAGTTTGAGATTCGTTTAATCTATCAAATCCCATTAACACCGGTGTGGGATACTTATCTAAATTTGTCAAAGTATCCACATTTTCTACTACAGATATCAAACTCTTTTTTCCTGTCAATGTTACAACGGCTAACGAGTGATCATGTAAGTTTTCGCCAACTCTGGGAGAATCCAACAACACTTGTATTCCCATTTCCTCTAAATGTTCTTTGGGTCCTATTCCCGATACCATGAGCAGCTGTGGACTATTGATTGCACCACCCGATATGATTACTTCTTTATTAGAATTGAAAGTCACTATTTCGTTATTGGACAGTCTCACTTCTACACCGGTTGCTTTCAAATTTTCATCTAAAATCACTTTTCTAGCTATGCTATTTTTTAATACAAACAAATTTTCACGATTTCTGATCGGGCTAAGAAAAGCTGCAGCTGTACTCTGTCGTTTACCGTCGTCGATAGTATAAGAAGACATGGAGTAACCTATTTGTTGATATCCATTGTAATCTAACAAAATATTGCGACCGTTCTCACTTAAAGCCTCAAAGTATTCTTCTGTTCTCTCTTTCCACAACGGTCTGGTAACTCCTAAGGTTCCATTAGTACTGTGCAAATCACCTGACTCACTGTTCAATATTTCTTCGTCGTCGAGTCGTTCGCTTTTTTTAAAGTAAGCGGTAACATTGTCCCAATCCCATCCGGGGTTGCCCTGCTCCACCCAGCTTTCATAGTCAGCTTTATTTCCTCTGACGTAAAACATGTAATTTGCTCCACTAGATCCGCCCAACATCTTACCTCTGGTCATGTGAACATTTTTAGTCTTACGAGCTTGGCTAGAGTAACCATCATCAACTGAATAGTAGTTCCAATCTGCCATGGAGTAATCGACAAAAGGGTGCAAGCCCGGTATCTGAAAAGGAAATAAATATTTCAATATGTCAATTAAGTCATTATTATTTCAAAACGTTTGACTTCCTAGATCCGACTCAATTGCCCGGTCGGGTCAATACAGATTGCTCTATGTTGTTGAGGACGCCTTTTTGATGGAATACAAAGCTGCAGTACCGAGAGAGAAAGTCAGAAGAAGGGAGCAGTTTTAGTCCGAAGATCACTAGGCCTATTACTAATAGAGTCGGCCACGTTTCAAATATATAGGCGTGGTAGCGCGGTATTCATTAAACTTTCTTCCTTCTACGCAAAAAAAAAACTGCGGTAAAGTGTGAAATTGTTATATTTATTGTTAGTATTAAAATTAACTTTTCGACACCGTCCAACCTACTCTTTCTTCTAGGAAAGATGGGGACGGGAATTCCCTCCGACAGGGCCGTAATAACGGCCTGGGGTAAGAGCAGTAAAGAAAGAAAGCAGCAAACGATTATTGCGTTATCGAGCAAGCAGTTCGCCTTTTGCGATCTCGCATCCGTGTTCGGCGTGGTCAACTATCCCAACGTCTCAGATGGTTTTCAAAGGTAGTTGGGTTGAACCCGTTAGTCGATACTACAATAGGGACGATTTTGTGAATACCATCCTGCACATTTTTATTATCTTTTGGGCCAAGTTTGATACTTTAGCTGTTTATCAGCTTCTTCGTTCATGAGGATTTTGTCATATGGCACGGTGTTGACTAGGTTGGATCACAGTATTTTTGTAAAAATGAAGAATACTTACATGGTTCGGGCAGTCGGGCACATAGAAAATTTGAGTGATTAATGGTTGACGAAAAGAATCTACAGATCATAAGTGAATGGTAGCAGAAGCCAAAGAAAACGAAGGTCAAATAGAGGAAATATTATAATCACTCGCATACGTCGTTGAAAGTATATGAGGATAATGATGAAATGACAGATAACAATGATTTAGAGGCGAAAGTAGTACGCATGAATCACGATGTTATCACTCCGTCCTCTCTGGACTATGCATTATTTATTACTATATGTAGTATGGAATAGTAGTACTCACGACAGAGTCAATGGGCGGGTTCTCGCCCGCCTCTATGAGCAGCACATTCCAGCCGGACACCTCGGTTAGCCGGTTGGCGACCACGGCGCCCGCCGATCCTGCGCCCACCACTATGAAGTCGAAGCTCTGACCATCTAAAGCGAAACATTATTTAAGTTATCGATGTCACTGAATTGCTTGAAGAGACCCATATCTCAGGTAGATCTAGAATTTCACACACGCTGCACGAAATATTATCGTAACCGAGGTTCAGCATTTCCCATACAAAGTTTTACAATAACTTTATTTTTTTCTTCATTTTTACAATAACGCTGTCATGCAACCTTGTCATACTGCGTATCTCTTCATTGCTTATTCTGTCCGCAAGGGTGACACCGCACGTATTTCTAAGAGATCGAATTTCTAATACATTAATCTTACTTTCACTCGATTTCAGGCATATCCAGGCCTCACTACCGTAAAATAAAGTTGGAACCAACCCCCCAATATATTCCCATTGCCTACTAATGCGGACAGAGCACCGTTCACTTTATTGTCAGCTGTTACTTATCTCTCCATATACAACTTACATCTCGAAATCGCACTCCCCAGATGTACAATTACGTTCACTTGGTTTAGACATTTTCCATTTACCCATGTTTCACACTTGGTCTGTACAGCTTCCCTTTCAAACACCAGAACCTTAGTTTTGTTCACATTCATATTCAATCCTTTCACTTCACAGTCTTCTTCCATGCACGTGACTAATGTCTGCAACTCCGCTTCTGATGGTGCTATAAGCACAGTATCGTCAGCGTATAAAAGGCAGTTTACCACTGTACTATCACATATCATACCACATAAAGTTTCATCCCTCTTTTCATCTTCTTAGGAATAGTTTTTTCTTAAAAGAAGTAGCCTATGTTCGTTCTTTGATGTGAAACTACCTCCATTCCACATTTCAACATAATCGGTTCAGCGGTTAACCTTTTCCCATACAAAATTTCATCCTCCTTTTCACCTCCATAGGGGTAAATTTTTGATTAAAAAAAGTAGTATCATTTGCACAATCACACGTTCTTATTACACCTTATATCATTTTTATTTAGATAGTTAAGCCGTTCTTGAGTTATTAAAGGACGTATAGACAGACGGACAGACAAAAATTTAAAAAATAGTAGTTTTAGTAAGTCAGTGTCATAAAACGACCATTTTTCACTAAATTTGGCAAAAAAATTGTAATTACAGACATACGCTAGAAATTTATAGTAGTATAGATATAGAAGATAGGTTAATAACTATAGTCCTTTCTAGGTCTTATAGGTAATTAAAACATAGTAACACTATAAATGCAACTCCAATTCGTGCTTGGCTAAATTAAAAAAAACACTTGAGGGTATGTCGCTATTGGCACAGCGAGACACTTACTTGAGCCCCGACCGTTCGTTGGAAGAGAACAAGTCTCTCTACTTATACAATCTAAATATCCAAACCAGTGGAGTGGCTACTCTTAAATGGTATCAACATTGTCGGGGGATCATTTTTATTCAAATGGAGGTAACTTTTTTTTACAAAATTAGCAAGAATACTAACATTAACAAAATAAATGAATTGAGAAGTGTAAGACACTACTATACAATTACATAGGTATGTATTATAAAATTTAAAACAATGATCTTATGATCCAAGTTAGTCAAAGACTATTAGCGAACAGGCATATTTTTGCGCACACATGTCAGGGTCACTGTGTCACAGGAGCTCCGTATCATTGATACAGCTGATACGGCGGAAGCTACGCCCTTGATCCAAACATGCATGTAATTAAATTTAAGAAAGCGAAGAAAATAATTGCTAATAAAACATTTATATAAATACATAGATAATTATGTAAGTAGATTAAATATTACTAACCGTACACTGTTGCCTGTGGTGGATATTCATAAAATGTTAAATTCAGAGCAGACAGTACAGCTAACACAGCTTGTACTAGTTTTACAACTGCTGGCAGAACGGTTACTGTTATTTGCGATATGATCAACGCTGTCAGAGCCATTCTGGAGCGAAATAAAAACGATTATTTGATTTTAAGTAGAGCTGATTTAGAATTAAATTTATTTGTTATTAAATCGAGTATACTTGATATTTATTAGTCTAATAATAAAACCAAAGACAAAATTGAAATTAAAAATATTGTAAAAAAAAATAATTATAATAGCATGTACCTGTAGATAATAATAAGTTATATTTTAAATTACAGCTGAAGGATTCAGCAAACTATGTAAATTACTTTTTGAATTAATACCTATTAGTTATTTCAAGCAGTTTTAAACTGAGAAAATAATACAAAAAAAAAATAATTTTAAGCGGGAGCTAATAATGTGCGGAATGAGTACTCTGAAGATATGTCCGTATTTAAATATGTACCTATATATATATGCATATTCCGTTTATAAAGGTAAGTCTACATGTTCAATCAAATAACGGTTGAAATCGAAACTTCGGTAATGAGGCTGAATTTTTGATACAGTGCTCATAAAAGTGTTTTAAACATGCATGTAAAATTTCAATATGCTAGCCTACGCTAAGCAATAACTATAGAACGTACAGTTTTACGCAAAACTGCTTCTACCTTACCGTTGTGTCACATTAACGGAGTTATGGCGGATAGCAGCGTAAGAAATGAGAAATTTCTTTAAAACATCATAGAACCGTAGTGAACTGTTAAGTTTTTACATATTTTTTTGTAATCGGTTCACAAAATGTTATAATTTCTTTTCAGATAAATATAATTTTTATCACCTAGAGGTTTTTACTTCAAAAATAATAGCTTATTATGGTTCTGTGACGTTTTCATGATCTTATCTCATTTCTTCGTGCTACAACGTGAGATGTTGCAGATATGTAGTGGGCTACAGCACGGGGTTTTGTAGATAAGTAAAAGTTTAGTTCTTCTTGGTGCGATTCTTCCTGATCCGGTGGTAAATTTACTTTTTAAAATTATCGCGATAAGATAGTACTTAGACGAAATGCTTTAAATAAATAATTCACGAGGACGTGCAAATGCAGGAAGGCCGATTGTTAGCTTCACTGCATTTTAATCACGACAATTCGTCATCTATGATAATTTTGTGAGATTTTGATAGCAAAAGTGAGCTCAATATACTTTGCCTACGCATTAATGAGGCTTTATAAAATAATCTGGCATTAGTCTTTGTTTAGTAGTTATCAAGTAGCAACAAGCGATCGTGTACGGTTTATTTGAATGGAGGTAGGCAAATATAAATTAATTATACCCTCCGCCATGCGCAGTTAAATAGAAGTAGTCTAGCGCAATCAGTGTTAGTATATATATAGCTGAATCCGCGAACCGTCGTTGTTAAAATATAGGCAAAATTAGTGTTCAGTGAGTTATTCAGTATGCATTGAATTATGCAGTAAGTTTTATACCTAGTGTTTTAATGAGTGATTAGTGAGTTTTATAGTACATTAAATATACGCACTAATCAATATATACAGGGTGTATATGAAAACGGGACAGTTACTTTAATGGATGAAAGGGCATAACTTTAGTATGTAGTTACAAAAAGAATTATCGAAAAAAACGTATCCGTTTAAGAGTTATGACCGTTTTAATTTTCAAGTGTTATCCCCACCATTTCTCGTAAAATTGGGTTGATCGTGTACAGTTACAGATTTTAAATCTTAAGTATTTTTTTATTTTGTAATAATTTCATCCGTTACTGAAATACAGCCTGAAAACCATTTTCGAAAATAATGCGTATATCCCAATGGGGGTTTTCAGGCTGTATTTCAGTACTGAAACACAGTACAGTTACTGAAATACAGCCTGAAAACAATTTTCGAAAATAATACGTATACCCCAATGGGGGTTTTCAGGCTGTATTTCAGTAACGGATGAAATTATTACAAAATAAAAAAAAACGTAAGATTTAAAATCTGTAACTGTACACGATCAACCCAATTTTACGAGAAATGGTGGGGATAACACTTGAAAATTAAAACGGTCACAACTCTTAAACGGATACGTTTTTTTCGATAATTCTTTTTGTAACTACATACTAAAGTTATGCCCTTTCATCCATTAAAGTAACTGTCCCGTTTTCATATACACCCTGTATGTATAATATATATATTGATTAGTGCGCTTTTAATTATCTACATCTTTATTATATATCTTTTCAATAAAACTGTTTAACTTAAACATTTTTTTTACTTATTTTTTTATTATCAAGTTTTTAGTTTTTATTTCGCTACTTAATATTTTTAATTCTATTTAGTGTATAGACTATCTAAATTCTATGATCCGCCATGCACTGTGTTCTACTTGTAAAGCCCTTCCATACAAATATGTAATCCGCCATTTTGTACCGGCGGCTATCTTAGATTTGAAATTTTGCAGTGTACTATGTTCTACTAGTCTAGTCAAGCCCTTTCATTTGATACCCACATTGAGGAGGTTGTATAAAAATAGGCAATCCGTCATTTTGTGGCGGCGGCCATCTTGAATTTACAGTAATACTGAATATAAATAATTGTATTGTCATCAGAACTGGTGTGCGCCAAATTTCAGATCAATCGGTGAACAGAAAGGGGGTAAAATTTCAGTTACTAGATTTGACCCAAACAAGGCAAGCTAAATAAAACCGTTTAAAAAAACGGAAAATTTTTTCATTTATGCCCAGAAAAATGTAACCCATACTTATACATATATAATTGAATTAGACAGTTATGAAGTTGGCGCCATGCCTACCAAACTATTAGTAGTAGACATTTTCTTGTTGCACACTGATTTGACGCCGATTCCAATAACTATCAAAAATTATGTAGGTATTCGTATCGTATTTACAAAGTTACACAGTTACCTATTAAACCTTAACTTGCAGTCGGAGGCTACACTAACTACCTAGATATGTAGTTAGTAGGTACCTAAACTTTATTCAAATAAATATATATTTATTATAAATAACTTTATTCAATATAATAAGCGCATTATACTTAATATTATAGTCTTAAACTGTACAATGTAGATACATCTATGTTTTTTATATATATACAGGGTTAATTTAAAACTACTAATAACCTCTTAGTATTTTGTACTTACCATTATCCCCAATAACTTTTGTTCTACGACTTAAAAATTCGTAAGTTTTTTCTTTCATACAAAAATAAAAATACATTAAATTTTTCTGAAAATGGCACCTACACTACTCGGTCGCTAAAGCGGCACAAGCTCAGTGGGACGCGGGGCCCGGTGCGCTTGCACTGTATTATTGGAAATACGTACACAGAGTAATTACGTTTCAGACAGTACAACAGAACATAACAAATAATTTTTAACGAACGTATTAAGATTTGAAAAAAGTCGTTAGTTATGATGACAGGAATTTCGCACTAAGAGATTATTATTATTATTCAATCAACCCTGTATAGGTACTATTTATTTCGATATATCACTACATTTATTATACCTACATAATTACATAATTCAAAGCCGGTATGTATTGTAAAATCATAAATAACTTTGAGTAAAAATCTGATAGATAATTTTATGCAATTTGTGTGAACACGTCCTATTATGATTTTACGGTCTAAAATGTTTCATTTTTTTATGAGTAGATAGATATTGCAATTTGTTTAGGTTTCTTTATGAGAATTACTTTTCATATCAATAGTTCTATATAAATAGATGTTTCTATGTAGTTATTGTTTTACATTACACGACTTAACAGGATTTTAGTTGGTATGAATATGATATATGATGCTTCAGGAAAAATATTTCTGTAGTCAGAGAAATAATCCAAAAATAGATTGTGTCGAAGATTGTGTCAGAATTGAGAAAGTAGGTATGTACCTACTGTAAAATAAACGAGTTCAATATGTTAGGTAATTACCTATAAGAATGGAACACCCAGAACTAGGCTTCGAAGTAATAATAATAGTCAATTCATAATAATCTTAACTGATTATTATGAATTGATTATTATTATTAGATTATTATTTAAGAACTATTATTAGATTATTATAAGAATTATTATTTAAGTAGATTAAAACTGTGCTATAGTCGAAAAAGGACAACTAACACAGCGACGTGGCGCAAGTCGTCGTCAGCTGTTCTTCTTGATGACGTCACGAACACTGTTGCGCTCTGCTAGAGGGCGTCAGTGTTCTCTTATTCTTTAATCGTCGGTGTTGCTAAAAATTGAAGACAAAAACCTGGTCTGAGAATAATCCGCTCCGCCCAAACATTTACGGGCTTTTTGAATATGGCCTTCAAAATACCTATTGTAAATGATGTTGAAAAAATGATACCTGAGTTTCTTGTCGGTTCTTCTTAATCGGTTTCAAATATTACGATTGTGGATTTGCCTCATACCAGCTGCCTGTTTACACGTTGTGGTCAGAAGTACTGCAAGAAGGCAGGTAATACATAGTGTTGGAGACACTGGCCTTTTTGCTAACCTTTTTTATTATAATCTAATTTTGAAATTTCTTTTTTAAAAACTTTTGTTTTTAGAACTTGTCAAAGTTGTTATATTTTTAGTTTGGTTCTATAAAGACGTTTTATGACTAATTTCGTTTGATTTTATTTCCGTTATTATTATAAGTCTTCACCTGCGTCGGCAACAGTTTGTGGTGTCAGAAGTGGGATCATACAATACGTACCACGTCCACAATGGTGAAGACTAGGAAAGCAGCGAAATGTGCTGTATTAAACGTAGGAACCACCGACGCATCTTCGACGAGAAGCGCCGAGGAACCGACGTCTTCAAGAAGACCACAGTCGCATCACTCGTACTCTCATCATGCGTCTACTAAATCTTCTGCTACGGTCGTGACGTAGCAGCTGAAGGTAAAGGCTCGTCATCTTCGTCGGCTCGCCGATATAGAAACTGAGCGTGAGCGTTCGAAAGCAGAACGCGAGAGCGCTATCGCCGAGCTAGAGCTTCAAGCAGAACTAGCCGCTATAGAAGCTACGCCCAGCGGTAGTCGAGCCTCTGTCTGCAGTCGTCGATCAGTCCAGCATTGGTTAGAATTACAAAGCTTTTATTCTAATAAGCACAATGTGAATACACAATTGTCTCCGCAGGTTTGTGTAGAGACCCCAGTACGCGCCACGGAGGCGGCGGATACGTCCGCCCCTCTTTTATTGGCACCATCGCACCCGTCGGTGTCTTCGCCTGCCGCAGCGGCAGGTCACACTGCTACAACGGGCGTGGTGGCAGATTGTGCTGTCGAGCAGTAATCAATCGACTTCATCTCAACACATAATCAAAGACTACATAGTGTAGGCACACGTGCGGCTGCACAGTCATATCATGAGTGCAACACAAATAATAAAACGTTAGCTAGTGGTCAGATACATACACAAAATACCGATCTCAGACTTCTGGCTGAAGTCATCGCAGACCTGGCCAAGGATCGACCTCGTCGGGTGAGTGACATTAAATTACCATTTTTTAACGGACGATCAACGGACTGGTTGGCTTTTAGAAGGATTTTTGATGACACTAAGGCTACGTTTACTCCAACGAAAAATCTAGCTAGACTTAATTCGGCAGTTCGTGGAGTAGCACGTGACGCAGTCTCTACTCTTCTGGTATCTGCACAAGAGCCAGAGGAAGTGCTTTCCGCTCTAGAGGTTTGCGCGACCGGAGTATATTGTTTTACAAGAGATCGCTCTAGTGCGAGCTCTACCAAAATTACCATTAGAGAATGGTAAAGAACTTAATTTATTTGCTTGTCGTGTACGTAATTGTATTGAGACAATAAAATTATTAATTCTCCAGAGCTTTCAAACGCGATTTTAAGTAAACTTACTCCGCTTTTGCGGACACGAGCATCCTCAAGAGTTTCGACTAAATTCAAACTCGAATTGCTTGCCGATTTTTTAGCTCATGAATCCGACCTACCTACGAAAATTTGGGCTTATCCCGGATTCAGTTATTCATCATTCAATTATTCAAAGATCTAACGAAAAGGAATTTAGTTTTTGTAGATATTGTCAAAATAATCAACATGATATAGGCGCATGTAAGAAATTCCAATCTCTTTCGGTCGATGTCAGATGGCGCTGGGTGAAAGAAAATAAAGTATGTTACAAATGTTTTAAACGTGGTCATTCTTATAAAAATTGCAAAAAGAATTTTTGTGAGTTGGTCGATTGTAAATACAAGCGCGGACACCATACTTTGTTACACAAACCATCTGAAGTTTCGGCTCACATTGATGTAGAACCTCAGCCGATTTGTTCTACTTCAGAGGCTTCTGATATTTTAGTAGCGTACAATTCATCAGGCCATAATGGTCTACGACCACTTCTAAAAATCGTTCCGGTGACAGTTTCTGGCCCCAAAGGTAGCGTAGACACCTTCGCCTTACTTGATGATGGCTCCACCGCAACTCTAGTAGATTCAGAAATTGCGGTAGCGATTGGTGCCGAAGGGCCGAAATCGTCTATAAGACTCGATTGTATTGGTGGCTTATCGAAGCAGTCTGAGGTAAATCTGGTAGATTTAAAGATTAAGGGCCACCATAGCTCCGAAACATATTTAATGAAAAATGTGTGTTCGATACCCAATTTAGGTACTATTCGTCAGTCTATAAAGGCTAACGACGTTAGACAATGTAGTCACCTAATTGATCTCATCGATGTTTTATGCTATGATGACGCGAAACCTATGCTTATAATAGACGCGGACTACTGGTACTTGACAATTTCTCGCGCCACACGTCAAGGAACTCTATCACAGCCTGTAGCTACACTAACGTCTTTAGAATGGGTCTTGTATGGATTTTCATCTAGTAAAACCATTCCCGTTAAGTTTATTAATCATGCTGCAGTGTCTGATATTCCAAATGATGTCGATTCCTTGGAAACCCTTCTCAAAGAATGTTACAAATTGGACTCCATTGGTATTTCGAAGAAAGATTACCACAGTTCGAATGATGAACATGCTCTTAAAATATTGAAAGAGTCTTCGCGGCGACTACCATCGGGTCGTTTTGAGACTGGTTTGCTTTGGCGACCTGACATCAAAAACATTCCCAACAGCCGTAATTTTGCTCTGTCGCATTTTCTTAACTTAGAAAAAAAGCTTCAAAGAGATGAATCATATGCGGATTCGTATAAAAATAATATTAAAACCATGTTAGAAAAAGATTACGCAGAGCTGTGTTCAGATTCTTCAAGTTCCTTAGGAATTAGATGGTATTTTCCACATTTTGGAGTGATACACCCGCAAAAGCGCAAACTTCGTATAGTTTTTGACGCTGCGGCTTCATCTCAGGGTTTAAGCTTAAATTCGCTTCTTTTACCTGGTCCGGACTTACTCCAGCCTTTACTCGCAATTTTAATGAGATTCAGGGAGGGTCGTGTAGCTCTTAACGCAGATATACGAGAGATGTTTCCGCAGGTAAAAATTAGAGAGCAGGATCATGCCGCTCAACGATTCTTATGGCGTGATAATCCTTCTCAGCCTATAAAAGAATATCGCATGTTGTCGATGATATTTGGCGCTACCTCCAGTCCATGTACAGCTTTGTTTTTAAAGATCCTGAATGCAGAGGAGCATAGACTACAATTGCCAGCCGCGGTTGAAGCAATCATTTCAAATCATTATATGGATGATTTCCTCGGAAGTTTTGATACTGTTGAAGAAGCTGCCGAGATAGCAGCAGATATTGTAGTTGTTCACTCCCGCGCTTGTTATGAAATGAGAGCTTGGGTTTCAAACTGTAATGAAGCACTTTCGTTACTTCCACCCGATATGCGCGCTGTTAATGTCAGCGAGGTAGGTTTGATAAGTTCTCCAAAAAATGTTCGCATTTTGGGCGTGTTTTGGAACACTGTTAGCGACAGGCTATGTTTTGTAAGCAGTCTCCCAGAAAACTCTTATTCTAAATTAACAAAACGCATTATTTTGTCTCATTTAGTGCGTATCTATGATCCTTTGGGTTTGTTAACCCCTACAGTTATTAAGGGACGAATACTATTTCAACAAATTTGGAGATTAGGGATTGATTGGGACGGGCAGCTTCCCTCTAATGTGATATTTCGGTGGACAAATTGGTGCAATGAATTGCGCGAAATTGTTAAGGAATCTATACCTCGTTGTTACCTCGATGAAGATGATCCAATTGAAAGGCAGCTTCACGTGTTTGCCGATGCTAGTGAATACGCGTACTCTTGCGTTGCTTATTTGCGATTTTCATTTAAAAACGGGAGGGTAACGCTGGCTCTTATTGAAGGTAAAGCGAGGTTGGCCCCGCTTAAACCAGTATCAATCCCTAGACTAGAATAATAAGCTGCGCTTATTGTGGCTTGATTTGGTAATTATATTATTGACGCTCATAAACATAAGCCTACGAAATTCACATTTTGGTCAGATTCGTTAACTGTAATTAAATGGTTGCGTAGCGACGCTGGCTCGTTCAAGTCTTTTGTTGCTCATCGTGTTGGCGAAATTTTTAGAAATAACAGACTCTAAAAGTTGAAGATACGTGCCAACGTCTTTGAATGTTGCCGACGACGCTACGCGCCCCCAAACAAAATTCAAAATTACTTCACGATGGTTCATGGGACCTTCTTTTTTACTTTCGGAACCGAAAGCATGGCCTCAAGAGCCATCTGCAAATATCCCGTTACCTCTCGAAGAACTAAAACAGGTTCGAGAGACAGTGGGACTAATAGTCAACCAACCGCATCAATCGCCTTTACTGGTGGTTGCGGACCATACTCGTTTTAGCGTATGGCTTCGTTTGGTACGCGCTACAACACGGGCACTTCAAGGTGCTCACAAATTTCGGTCTCTTTTAAGAAATTCAGTTCCAAATTCCAAAATTTCTAAGAAGAAAGAAGACCGAAAAACTTTCTACCATGTTTGTTGGCTGAAGACATCTCGAACGCTGAGCAGCAGCTACTACTCTGCTCTCAGCTAGATTCATTCAATGAAGAGATTGTATGTCTTAGAAAGTCAGCGGAATTGCCTAAAGGAAGTCGTTTGAGAAATTTGACCCTCGTTTTGGATGCAGATAATAAGCTAAAATTATCCAATAGAGTGGCTGCTATCAAAAATCTTCCATCTTGTCAAGACATACATCGAATTGTCCTAGACCGTCGCCATAACATTGTGAGATTATTAATTAGCCATTTCCATCGAAAATTTGCACACGGGAATAATGAGCTCATAGTGAATGAGCTACGTCAAAAGTATCATATAATACATCTGCGACCTTCTGTAAAAAGTGTGGCTAAACAATGTCAGTGCTGCCGATTGCGTAAAGCAGTTCCACAAATTCCTCCATTTGGAGACCTTCCCGAAGGAAGATTGGCACACCACGTCCGTCCTTTTACGCACGTTGGTCTTGATTATTTTGGACCGATCAACGTTACTGCCGGAAGAAGAAAAGTCAAACGCTATGTTGCTCTTTTCACATGTATGACAATTCGGGCAGTCCATTTAGAAATTGTTGAAACTCTGACGACTGATTCGGCTGTAATGGCTCTTCATCGCTTTATTGCGCGTCGTGGTTGTCCATCAAACATTTACTCTGACAATGGCACAGCATTTGTCGGCGCATCACGACAGTTATCTCAAATGTTCAACTTCACAGTCAATAACAAAATCAAATGGACCTTCATTTCTCCAGAAGCACCATTTATGGGGGGATGCTGGGAAAGACTCGTGAGAAGTATCAAGACTGCTCTTTCGATAACACTCAAGGGGCGCGAACCTAAAGAAGAGCTACTTTATACACTGCTATTGGAAGCGGAAGCTATTGTAAACAGTCGTCCGCTAACACATGTGTCTGTGGATCCAGAAGAAGAGAAAGCACTTACTCCATTTCATTTCATTCTCGGAACTTCTTCGAATGAGCCACCTTTAGTTCCCTTAGTTGATGCGGATTTATATCGTCGACAAGATTGGCGTAAAGGACTAAGAATGGCCGATCACTTTTGGCAGAGGTGGACAAAGGAAGTCTTGCCATGTTTAATTCCGAGATCATCAACTTCGAAGCCCTATTTAAACATAAAATGCGGCGATTTTAATTTTAGTTGTAGATGGGTGACTACCACGCGCATGTTGGCCACGAGGCAGAGTAGTAAAAACTTGGCCTAGTAAAGATGGCGTGACCCGGGTAGCAGAAGTTGCTACGAAAGGAGGTATTCTTAAGCGAGCCACTCGGATGCTGGTACAGCTAAGTCTGTCCTGACTTTCGGTTATTTACAGTTGTCCTAACTCATTAAACTGTGTTTCACGCTGGGGCTTGACCTGTTGGAGACACTGGCCTTTTGCTTACAATACTTTTTTATTATAATCTATTTTTGAAATTTCTTTTTTACAAACTTTTGTTTTTAGAACTTCTCAAAGTTGTTATATTTTTTGTTTGGTTCTATAAAGACGTTTTATGACTAATTTCGTCTGATTTTATTTCCTTTATTATTATAAGTTTTTACCTGCGTCGGCAACACATAGTTATAGGCGTTTTACCGTCCTCTCCTTCGGTTAATTGTGTAACTGAGTATATGGTTTAAGAGATAGTCGAATTGTAACTATAAAGGGCGGTTCAGTATTTGCTGCTTATTGATGGCCGGTGTGCCCGCATGCGGTCGATCGGTTCACTAGATATCCCCAAACAAAGACCTACTGTAACCAACATTGTCATTATACATTAATGTAGGGTAAGAAATAATTTTAGAACGGATATAAAATATATTTTTCAATACCTACCACGATTCAGATTTCAACATTAAATTTTTTCCGCTAGATTAAAGTAGCACAAATAAATTCTTAATTTATAAATAAACTAACTGTACCCACGACTTCGTATCCGCGGAAAATTTTTTCGCGGCTTTCCCGGATTATGTTAAATTATATGTACATTTGCATGGTATGTTTAAAGATTGCTTTTGAAAAAGTCTACGTCTAGCCTACGTCGGTCTCCGGGAACATCATAATTTCTTCGGCGGTTCAGCATTTCTCACTCAAAGTTTCATCCCCCTTTTCACCCCTTTAAGGGTTGTTTAGTTTATGTCTGTGATATCAAACTATCTCCCTACAAAATTTCATCATCAGGTTCAGCAGTTTACCGTTTCACATACAAAGTTTCATCCCTCTTTTCACCTCTTTAGGAGTAGATTTTCTAAAAAATAAGTAGCCTATCATGAGCATAATCACGTATTTTTACTACATACCAATTTTCATCACCATCGATCGAGCCGTTCTTCAGTTATAAAAGGACATACAGACAGACAGACAGAGAGACAGACAGACAAAAATTTTAAAAATAGTAGAATCGAAGTCAGTGAGTCATAAAATGACTGTCTATCTCTAAATTTGTCAGTTAATTTATAATTACAGACATATGCTAGAGATTTATATAACAGTAGAGCGTCAGGAAGATAGTAAAGGAAAATATTAGAGCCAGCCAAGTGCGTGTCAGACCACGCACAGAGAAGAATTCCGCAGTCAAAACGAACGTTCATGGTTTAATTGGGCCTGCATGGATACTTGTTCAATTAATTTTAATTTTGATAAAAAAGCAATTTTTTTACATCTTCCATTTTTTTAAAAACCCCATCGATTTTAGAGGTGAAAAATGTCAATAATGTCCATGTCTGTTGGCAAGGAGAACAGTGTCATATAGAAATTCTTCGCGTTCGCAAACAAAATGTCACATGTACCAAAAAAAATCTAAAGCCTTTGTGTTGATATCCGCCGTGTATCTCTTTTACATAATTACATAATAGTGAACGTGTTACGTAAATTAAATTCACAACTACGTCTCCAACCGATGTGATTATGTAAGCAGCAATATTTAAATAAGTATATTTATTGACGGTGCGTATTCTTGTTAACGCAAGCTTCTCGGTTCTTCGATCCTCAGCAGATGCACTTAGCCTGTGCGGTGATACATGATGCGCCCAACCGTCTGGTTGACCGTATAGTACGGGATTGAATTTGCGGGTAATGGCATTTGCAACCGGTGAAACAGTCATTAATTGCGGCCAGAACGCACCATGTTTAGAACCATTAATGACAGTTTGATTAATGCTACAAAATATGGTTGGGATTAATAAGAAGTGTGATATGAGATGAGACGACAATCTGGCCTACATAAAGAAAAAGCTAGCCGAGACTATCTTGCAGTAAAAATTAGCTGTAATGTGAAAGATTTGACAAAAAGAAAAAAAGGAGAGATTCAAGCATTGAAAGCTGGTACGAATGGTACGATGCAAAGTACAGTAGTAAAATGATAATACCTACTCTGATGATGTTGTGCTTTAGCGCAATCAAAAGCTGTACTACAGCACCGTAGGCAGATAACGAATCAATAATGAGTACTTAATTGAAAGAATGTCAAGAACTTGACTTCAGCTGTAACTTTTCATGTAGAAAGTTACCTATGTAATATGTTGTAGGATTATGATGGAATCCTTGTGAATAAACGCGCTTAGTCCTTATATCCTGTTTGCTAAGGCTCTTACTAACATGGCTCGTTATTTATTTTCTTCTTTATGCACTTGACTAGGGCCAATAATGTTATAATACAAAAGAGGTAGATAAGTTACATGCACTTGAAAAGTGGCACCCCAAAACTTTGGTAATTAGCCAACCCGGACTTGGTCAAAGAATATGAAAAGTAATGTTACAGAACCAACAATGTCATGCAATGCCTATTGCGCATTCAAAATTCTAAAAATCTTTTAATAATCCAAACGCTTTTTATAATATACACGATCATGTGATGACGCAGCCAGCCAGTTTTAATCATCGTTTACATTTATTAAAAGCAATAATATATAATTCATCATTTTCAAATTTGTAATTAACAAATGTTGGCGATCTTTTAAAATAAATATATTCTCATGTACATGATTCAAGAAAAACGAAATTCTAAAAAAAGCAAACATCATTTCTTACTGTCTAATCCCATTAGGTATCAATCATATATTGTTTAAATGTCTGTTCTGTGGCATGAATCACTAATATTCTATAAATTAGTCACGGATTCGCTTAAAATGTAGTAAGAAATTGAAATTGACCAGTCACAATGATTTAGAGAGCTATGTGATTTAATAGTTTGAAATGCAATTATGTTTTACATTGCATAACGACGCAGTGCAGACAGTCTCGCCTAGCCTTTTTCTTTATGTACGCCACTGTCGTCTCATCTCATATCACGCTTCATATTTTGTACCATCAATCATACCGTCATTAAGGTACTAAAAATGGTGCGTTCTGGCCGCAATTGATGACTATTTCTCCGGTTCCGAACGGTTATCCACAATTTCGATCTTGTAGGTACTATGCGGTCTACCAGACGGTCGGCCGCATCACGCATCACAGCATAAGCTAAGAACGTCTGCAGGAACGCCAACGGACGTAGAACGGATTGTAGAACAGAAGCTTGCGTTAGCAAGAATAGGTACCAAATACCTGCCGAAGATACCCACTTAAATATTGGTGCTTACATAATCACCACGATTGGAGTCGCAGTTGCAAGCTAAAATTTGCATAACACGTTTATTATGTAATTATATAAAAGATAATATAATAAATTAGTATTTACTTAATGATATAATGTAGTGGAAGATATGAATAATATGCAAACAATTAAAATCAAATAATGGAACCGTCGGTGCAGGTTTCAGTTGTATATACCTACTAGCTGTACCCGCGACTTCGTCTGCGCGGAAAACTTTTTCATAGTTTTCCCGGATTAGGTTAAATTATATGTACATGTGCATAGTATCTACGTTTAAAGATTGTTTTTGAAAAGTCTTCGTCTAGCCTACGTCTGTCTCCTGGCACATACTATCTCTGTACCAAACATCATAATTGATTCGGCGGTTCAGCATTTCCCATTCAAAGTTTCATCCCCTTTTTCACCACATTAGGGGTAGTTTTTTAATAAAAAATTTGCCTGTGTTTGTTCCTAGGTATCCAGCTATATCCATGCTACACCATATTCAGTTCAGCACTTTAACATTTCCCGTACAGTTTTGTCCAAATTTTAACTGATTTTTGATAAAAAAAGTAGCCTTTGGTTTTTAATAAAAAAGTCTTATCACCACACCGAATTGTATCATTACTAAGTTTAAGCGTATCCCATACAAAGTTTTATCCCCCTTTTCACCCCTTTAGGACCAGGTTTTCTAAAAAACAAGTAGCCTATCATGAGCACAATCACATGTTTCTTCTACGTACCGATTGTCATTAAGATTGGTCGAGCCGTTTTACAGTTATAAAAGGACATAAAGATAGACAGACAGACAGACAGACGGACGGACGGACGGACGAACTTAAAAATGGTAAAATCTAAGTTAGTGGGTTATAAAATGACTGTATCACAAAATTGGACAGTAAAATTATAATTACAGACAAACGCTAGAGATTCATATAGTAGTACAGAAGAAATTAATCACTATTTTTGGCTATTCAAAGAGGCAATGCTGCCAGTCTGCTGGGTACCTTAAGCAATGACAGCTTTCTAAGCGGCAACTTTGAGGAAGTCTGTTATTTAACATAATGTGTAGTTTTAGGTTTGTAAATATTAACGTATGTACGTACTTTTTATCAAAAAGATGGATTTTTGCAAAGTAATACCAGAGTAATCGATATGTGCGGTGTCATCCTTGCGGACAAAGCAAGCAATGAATAGATACACAGTATGACTGGGTTGTACGACAATGTAAAAAATGAAGAAAGGAATGCTTAGATGGTTCATGCACATGAAAAAAATGAGTGATGAAAGACTGACGAAGAAAATCTACAGAGCGAAAGTGAGTGGTAAAAGAAGCCTAGGAAGACCAAGGCTGACTGTGTTATAGTGGCTTTTTCGTTGATCCTATATTTTTTCCTGTAAACATACATAAGCTTAGTAAAAACATTCATCTACATCTATACTACTACATAAATCTCTAGCGGCTGTCTGTAATTTCAATTTTTTTGACAAATTTTGTAATAAATAGTCGTTCTATGACTGACCCAGTAACTTCGATTCTACCATTTTTAAAATGTTTGTGTGTTTGTCTGTATATCCTTTTATAACTAAAGAACGGCTTGACCGATCTTGATGAAAATTGGTACGTAGTAGGGTGGAGTTGCATAAATTGTACCGTTGCATAACTTATACCACCTTAAACTTTGATAGAAACGCATAATATTTTTTTAGGCTTGCAACACTAATCAGTAGTGCCAATAATATGATCTCATTGATGCCATTTTGGCTAGCGTATGGCATAGCGTAGCGACGTAGGTTGAACTCGGAAAAAATAAAATCTTATTTTACAACGTTACTTTGTAATTATTTTGGTGATTAACTTAAAGTATCCGAGTGGTAATAGTAAGTACATTGTTACTTGGGTATAATTTTTAAAAACTATATACATTATAGCAATTTTTTTAAAGAAATTTTATCTTATTTATTTTAGGTTATATTACCGGCTAAACAATAAACATACGACCTATCTGTTGCTTAATTTGTATCAGTTAGTATTTTCTAAATTGTACCGGTCCAATTTAAGATTATGTTCTTGTTAGGAAATCGTGGCAATAGATGGCGCTGTCTCAGCCGTATATAAGTAGAGGAGCGCCACTAGTGCCCTCTGTTCTCTCTGCGCTAGGTTCGTTCATGTAGCACATTATTTCTCATTTTTAAACGTGTAACGAATTTTTTGTAAAAACAAAAAATATATAAATTTCATAAAATTGTTGCGCCTTATTTTAATTTGGAAGAAGTCCAAACATCTGGTTCTCCAGAGCAGGATTATAAACGCATAATAAAGAAATGAGCAGCATCATAATAAACGAATCAGCGGAAAATATCAAGCACGCAAAATATAAAAATTATTTAGACAATCACCCTCATAAATCAAGTCATCAAGATAAATCATCCAAATTAATCGCATCATCAAGATAAATCATCCAGATAAATCGAATCATCTAGATTCTAGGTTCCCAAACTTGTTTTGTCTACTGAGTCGAGAGCTCATGCAGTCGTTGTCTAAGATGCCTCCTAGCTAAATGAAATTACAAATCACCCCCCAGGCCTCTACACAACGCCCCTATTTTTTTTCTGGGTCTCTTACCGCACCCCTTTAGGGCTGCAGCGCCCACAGGGGGGCGTTATCGCCCACTTTGGGAATGGGTGAATCTAGATAAAGCAAGCCATCCAGTGCAGTACCAAGAAAATCAAGGTCATCGAGTCGGCAACGGATAAGGGTCTGGCTATATCGTTCCTTTCTTCTTCCCTTCATTTCAATCTGTACTAAAACGGTCTAAAAACTTTATAGGTATAGAAGAACAACGCGGCGTTGCGCATCAACAATTCGCGCTGTGTTGCAGGAATAACGTGAGTATCCCCTTTTCATAAACTCCATTATGAATTCAGACAAATTAGACAATCCTCGAATTTCGGCCACAGATAACGCTTTGGTTCGTGATCTAAATAAAAAAAGAGGTACACTTAAGGGAAGGCTAACTTTGTTTGTGAAATTTGTAGATTGCTTCAAAAAATTTCAGTTGTCTAAAAAACAGATAGCAGAGTTAAAATTACCTCAACAGGCAGCTAAAGAGCTTTGCACGAATTTAATACTGTTCAAAATTCATTAGAAGAGTTTGCATTCGAAACTGAATTGGAAAGTGAAATCGCTAAACAATTAGAATGTCGCGAAACTTTCTAAAATACATATTTTAATGTTATGGCTACGGCAAATTGTTTAGTAGGAGATGGTACTATAATTAATACGAATATAATTTGTGACGAATTCAAGGTCAATTCGAGTTCGTTTGTTAAGTTACCAACTATAACACTACCCACTTTTGACGGCTCTTATGATAACTGGCTCGAGTTTAGAGATACCTACATTTCTATGATTCACAGTTCTAATCAGCTTGATAATATTCAAAAATATCATTATTTCCGATCTTCGCTTGTAGGAAATGCCTTACAAGTGATTAAATCTGTGGAATTTTCATCAGAAATTTATGAAATAGCATGGGATCTGATTGAAAATAGGTACAACAGTAGCAAACTATTGGTTCACAATCACGTAAAAGCATTATTTTCAATTCACGCTTTAACCAAAGAGACCCCATCTCAAATTAGAAAATTAATTGATACTGTGTTTAAAAATGTACGTGCTTTAAGGACGCTAGGTGAACCAACGGACCATTGGGAAACGCTTGTAATTTATTTAATTGTTACAAAATGAGATTCAAATGTTGAAAAAGAATGGGAACAATTTAAAAACACTGTGTGCGTTAGTTCAGATCAAAATATAAATTTTGTACGGGACGAGTGCAATACTTTTCTATCACTGGATTGGAAGAAAACCACCTTTTTTCTTTCTTCTATTTATTTTCACACTGTTGTCTTGTTGAGCGGAATGTACGGAATGAATTTCATTTTTTTTTTTTTTTTTTTGGTTTCTGAGAGGCGAAATGAAACCCCCGCGGGCTACCCAGCCGGACTCTACGCCGACTGGGGAGTGTCGGACTCGAACTGACTAAACAAAAGCCCTCTTTGCCGTTAGCCCTAGTGGCTTTTACAGCGTCACAGGTCGCGTTGGGGCGAGCGCTGAAGGCGCCCTGCCAGATGGTCGGCCGCCTGAGGGTTCCTCCAGCCGAGGGATGCCTCGTATGGAGGGCGGACCTCGGGCTCAAGGCGTCGCCAGGGGAGCTTTCCGCACCTGCGTGCATCTTAACGGGCTTCCTATTCGGGTGAGGGCCGGGCCTCTAGCGGACCCGGCCGGCGAGACGGCTGAGGGCCGGTTAGTGTGCCTAGTGTTCCGCGTGGCAGTTTACAATGTGGCTTAAGGCCCGCGTGTGTGCGTGTAGAGCTAAGTGATCGAGCTTCTAAACGTGAGACCCTACGGGTGTCGCGGGGGTCGTCCTCGCCTCCGCCGGTGGGGGCGGTGCGGTCGTAGTGTGTAGGTTGGCATGTTCGAGTTCGAACGTGTAATGTCGTCGTCGCTGTCGCCTAACACATGTCTAGGTCTACGATAGCGTTTGCGGACGCGGCGTTCGGGGGTGTACGATGACGCCCTGACCACTAAGGGATTCGGGTGTAAGGAAGAACGGTGAAAGAAGCGTTGGGACGCCTCTTTTAGATATTGAGTTATAGAGGGTAATTCTAGGTCGTAGTGCAGATCTACGTTGCGCACGTAAGGAGGGGCACCGGTGGCCCTGCGCATGAATCTATTCTGAATAACTTGGAGGGAGTTGATGTGAGAGCGCGCAGCGTGAGCGAATACTACACTGGCGTACGTCATGATAGGCCTGACGCACGTCTTATATAAAGTAACTTTATGTCTGAGGGACATTTTGCTTTTAGCGCAAATGAGCATGTTGAGACGACCGAGGACGAACGCGGCGCGGTCGCGGACCGTTTTGATGTGTTGGCCGAAGGTCATGGCGCTGTCAAGGGTGACTCCTAAGTATTTGACTTTCCTAGTCCAAGGGATATCCTGGCCGAAAAGTGTGATTGTTCTGAGAGTGTTAGCGCGGCGGGCGCGGCTGGTCGTCGTTCCCCTCGAGAAATACACGGCGGCGCTTTTCTCGGGGTTGAATTCGATTCTCCAAAGACGGAACCACTCGCCTAGGCTCGTGACCGCGACTTGGAGGAGTTGGGAGACTCTGAGGCGACTCCGGTCTGATGTGAACAGAGCGGTATCGTCCGCGAATAGGGCGAGCTCTACACCGGGGGTTTTGGGGACGTCGTTCGTGTAGAGCGAGTAGAGCGTGGGCGATAAAACGGAGCCCTGTGGGACGCCTGCCCTGATAGGGCGGGGACAGGAGAGCACCCCTTCGACTCTATAGCGGAAGGAGCGGTCTGACAAAAAGACGAGATCGTCAGGCACGCCGAGCCGGCGCAGCTTGTACACCAGCCCGGCGTGCCAGACTTTGTCGAACGCCTTCGCTACATCGAAGAAGAGGGTCCCCGTGCCTATAGTGCGACTCGGGCGGTTAAGGCCCTCCAGGATGTGTTCCGTGAGGCGGTGCACTTGTTGTATGCACGAGTGTTTGGCTCGAAAGCCAAATTGCTCGTCTATGAGGAGACCGGAGGTGTCTAAGTGGGCTTTGAGACGAGCCAGAAGGACCCGTTCGTAAATTTTCCCTAGCACTGCTACTGCGGGGTTTACCCGGTTTCGGGATTCCGATGACGATCGCTTCCTTCCAGGCGGCTGGGAAGACGCGGTTCGCCATGGCGGCATTGATAATGGCTGCTAAGAGCGCGAGAAGGCGCATCGAGAAAATTTTGACTACTCGGTTGGAGATGCCGTCTCTACCGGGGGCTTTTCTAGGTTTGAGAGCCTTGACAATGTCCTGAACTTCGTCAACCGTCGCGGGTCTGAGTTGGCAGGGGGCGGTCGCGGGCGGTAGGGAGCCTACTTCGCGATTGACCATGTCTAAATGATTCTGATCTACAGGCTGAGAGCTAGGTGAGCATTGGGCCTCCAGAGTGTCGGCCAAGAGTTCGGCTTTATCTACATCATCGAAAGCTGTCTCTGCGTTCGGTTTCGTCAGGGGCGGCATTATTTGGAACGTGTCCGATTTGAGAAATCGGGCCAACTTCCAGTAAGCCTGGTGCGTCGGCTCGATCTCTCGCATGAGATCGCTCCACCTGTTATCCCTAAGTTCGGAAATTCGGTATTTGACTTCGCGTTGGAGGGCGCGTAAGTTGCGTTTATTCGTTTCTGAGGGAAACGAGTCGTAAGCGCGGGTCGCGGCGTTCTTGGCTCTGATCAGCCGACGGATGTCTCCAGGGAGCTCCCAACGGCGGTCGTTCGCCGCCGGGACCTCACGGGAGCTCGAGGAGACCGATTCGTGGATGTGGGCGGTGAGCGCCTCTATCGCCGCGGTCGCGTCCTCGGCGGAACGGATAACGTCCGGTATCGCGTTAAGCCGCGGCGAATTCTCAGAGTTTAGCGTTTCGTCTAAACTCTGCCAATCCGTCACGGTTTTTGTGAGCGTCCTAGTGTCTATCATAGGTCCTAGTTTGAGTAATACCGGCCTATGGTCAGAGTCTAACTCGTGTAACGCCTCTATTGAGTGCAGCGTTAGAGCTACGTTCTTTAGAAGCGCTATGTCGAGTACGTCCGGTCTGTGTGTTGTAACTCTGGGATAGTGGGTGGGCGTCATGGGGGCGATAACGTCAAAGTTAAGGACATCGGTTAGTTCGTCTAAAGCTCTGCCATTTCGCGAGGTGGTGTGCGAATTCCAGCGACGATGTTTAGCGTTGAGGTCGCCGGCGAGTATGACAGAGTCGTCTAAGTTTAGGAGAGCCTCTAGATCGCTTCTAATTAGCGCTTTACCGGGAGGGAGATAAACTGACGCGAGTGTGACAGGCGCGTGCCCCGTGAGGGCCACCCGGCACACCGACGCCTCTATGTTGTTGAGGGCGGGCGTATCGATCGGAATGCAGTGCAGGGACCTTCTGTAGTAGATAACAGTGCCGCTTTTGGGGGCGGGCACCCTATCGTTTCGCACGATATTAAGCCCGGAGAGGCCGGGGTCGCGAATTCTAGGTTTCAAAAAGGTTTCCTGCACTAGCATTATATCTATTTGGTGGTCTCGCGTAAACTCGTGAAGAAGATCGCGTTGCCTGCGGAGTCCGTCCGCGTTAAAAAATGAGATTGAGAGCCCGCGCGGTTTGATGCGCGCGGAGGGAGTTGACTCGTGGGTGCCCGGTTTTATAACCTACGAGGGGGCGCCGTGAAGCGGCTTAGGCTGTCCAGAAGGGACGCGTGTTCGGCGAGTATGATGAGCCGTCCCATCCCGTCGCTACAGTCGCGGATTTTACGCGCGACTAATTTAATTTCGTTGAGGTTAATGTCCTTAACGAGGTCGGCGAGCATTCGGATGTCGCCGAGGAGATCGGACGCCGGCGCTGAAGGAGCCGGCGCCACTGAACGCGCTTGAGGCGCGGGCCCCTTACGCCGCGGTGGTTGTGCTGGCGTCGGCGCTATGGTCTCTCGGGTCGGTAGAGCGCGCGCGGGCGCGGGTTTGGTCGGGGCTGAGGGCGCGGGTTTGTACGGCGCTGAGGGCGCAGGTTGAGTTGGCGCGGAGGGCGCGGGTTGTGGCGGCGCAGAGGGCGCGAGTTGTAACGGCGCGGAGGGCGCGGGTTCGGCTGGCGCAGAGGGCGCGGGCCGTGTGGGTACGGAGGTCGCGGTAGGGGCGGCCTTAGGTTGGGCTGGGTGCGCAGGGGGGCCGCGGCGTTGGCCCTGATGTGCTCCGCCGGCTCGGCGCGACTTACCCCCGCGGCGGCGACGGCGCGGAGCTCTCGGGCATCCGCGGTAGTTCGCGGGATGTCTGAGCTCTCCGCACAGTACGCAACCGGGAAGCGGGCGAATCGCTAACGGGGGCCGGCTTGGTTGGTTCGCGCGGCGGGGGCTTCGCGACTGTAGCGGCGGCGGAAACAACAGCCGAGTAAGACGCGGGGGTGGGGGCGCGGGGCGCGGGTGAGACCCGGTGGTCCCACAGGTCGCGAATATGGGAGTGTGATGACTCGAGTTGAGCCATCACGAACGCGCGGAATTGGGTGTCCGTCAGCGTGTCCATGGCGCTGGTAGAGCCGCCAAGTTGTATGAGAGGAAATGAATTTCACGGCCTACCGGCGCTTTATATATCCTCCCTCGGGAGGGCCGCAACTAGCGGGATTGCCAGTGATAATGCTGTTTGCGGCCGACCAATCGGTGCCCACCTAGTGGGCAGAGTGCGCAGGCGCGTTGCGTCCCGCGTTCCCTCCCGAGGCGAGCAGAGCGTCGGCTTACAATATATCTATTTAAAATCTATTATGTATCTATTACACGTAAAACTTATAACTATTGGAAAATAAAACACAATAGGAAAATATTTATTGTAAATTCTTAAGTCTATAAACTAAGGGGGTAAACAGTCCCTACTAAATTATTTGATTTTCAATGTTTTCTACGCTCCGGCCGTCCGGAACATCTCTCCCGCCGTGCATCGTCGCTGCGTCGACGTTGCAGCTTCCCGTCGCCTGCTGTAGGACGTCCGGTGCGGTGGGAAGTACGACTAATTTCTTCGCAGGTCGCCGAAGCACGCCGCCTTTCGTTTTTACGTCCGCTATCCTCACGACTCCGTCCTTGCCGGGGTAAGTAGCTATAACGACGCCCCGCGGCCATGTATTGCGAGGCAGAGTGCTATCTACTATGAGGACGACGTCTCCGTTTTCTATCGCTGGACCACTGCCGTGAGGCTCCCGCCGGTGTTGTAAGTCGGGCAGGTACTCCTTCAGCCACCTCGCCCAATAGATGTCGGCGAGGCGTTGAGAGGCCCGCCATCGAGCGCGCCCGTCAATGTCCGAGTCGTCGAATGTCCTCGGTGTAGGAACTCGTGCTGAGCCGCCGAGCAAGAAGTGGTTCGGTGTGATGGTCTCCGGGTCTTCAGAGCTGACCGATACATGGGTGAGCGGCCGACTATTCACGGTGTATTCAGCTTCTGTTAGGAGGGTTGACAGTACCTCCTCCGTGGGGTGACGCTCGTGTAGCGTCGCTCCGAGTGCTGTCTTCACCGCTCGTACCAGTCTCTCCCATGCGCCTCCCATAAAAGGCGCGCCGGGGGGAATGAAGTGCCAAATAATTATCTTCTTACTCGCTTCCTCCTCTGTAGCTTCGTCGATTGCTTGTCGTAATTCTTTGTCTGCGCCTCGTAGGTTCGTGCCGTTGTCAGACCATATTTCTGTTGGACAGCCTCTTCTAGCTATCATGCGTCGGAGGGCCATCACCGCGGAATCGGTGTTGAGCGAGGCGGCGAGCTCGAGATGGATGGCGCGCGAAGTGAGACATGTGAATATTGCGACGTATCTCTTCTGTAAAGTGCGGCCGACCGTCACAGTAACCGGGCCGAAGTAGTTGACTCCGGTGAATGTGAATGGCCGCTGGTGATGAGCTAAGCGGCACGACGGCAGGTTTCCCGTAGGAGGTTGTGACGGTTTCTCTTTTTTCATGCGGCAGAGCAGACATCGGTGGATGACCATGCGAGTTACAGGCCGCAATCGTAGAATCCAATAATGTTGTCGGCACTCGTTGATAGTTGTTTCTACTCCGGTGTGCGACAGCTGTCTGTGAGTATATACTCACAGACAGCTGTCGAGCACTGGAGGGCTTTTGATTTCTGACGGCACTCCGTCTGCGGCGCCGATGCGACTATTAAGTTTTATTACTCTGTTCACACAGATCACTGACAGCGAGCGTAGGCGGCTAGTACTGGATATTTCCTTGTTGCTTTTTATTTCTTTCATTTCTTGTGAAAATGCTTCTTCTTGACTAGCACGTACTATAAGCGTCTCGGCGGCATGGAGTAAGTTCGCATCGATAGGCAGGTACTTGATGGAGTTTTCGCTCTTCTTAAGTTGTTTTCTGTCTGCGAGCGTAGTTCGACGGGATTGTCGCTTCCAGGTAGGATCGACCTCTGTGTGCTTTTTAGTGCGTTTATAGTGAGTTCTATGCTTGCGGTGTCGGCAGAGTTCTATAAATTGTAATACTCTGGCCGTCGCCCGCAGCAAGCGCTCCCATTTCGAGAAGCGTGAGGGCTCAGGAACGCTCTCACTCAATTTCTGTATGCTTCGTTTCTCTGTGACCACCGGTGGTTGGAGTCGAAGTCTCGTGGAACATCCCTGGTTGCATCGTCGGGTACGTTAAGCTTAGTAGGCGTCCACCGCCACTCGCTTACTGTACTGTGTTCTTCAATCGGTGCTATGCGATGCGCGACGAATGGTCTGTAAGACCGTGACCCCGTCTTCAACCAGGTGAGTACGGTTTTGCTGTCTGTCCAATAGGTGGTTGACTCGGGTTTCTGTTGATGTTCTGTTAGTACCGCCGCGGCCATGCGGCTACCCATCACGGCCGTCTGTAGCTCTAATCGCGGTATTGATGTGAGCTTCAGTGGGGCTACGCGTGCCTTCGCCAGTGCTAACGCTGTGGTCACGTGTCCGTCGGGTCCCACGGCTCGCCAGTACAGTGCGGCAGCGTAGGCTGACTCGCTGGCGTCGACGAAGACGTGCAGCTGCAATGAAGCGGCGTCTGCGTAGCCAATGTAACATCTCGGTACGGAGACGTCGCGCAGGCGCTCGAGGTGCGTCATCCAGTGTAACCACTGAGCGGCTAAGTCAGAGTCGAGCTTCTCGTCCCATCCGGTCCCGCGGCGCCAAACCTCCTGTAGTATCTGTTTTGCTCGTACCGTGACGGGTGAGGCGAGGCCGAGCGGGTCGAACAGCGACATGACGATCTTGAGCGCCTCACGCTTGGTGCGCGTGGTCCTTCTCAAAGTCCTTTGTGGGGCTGTGGAGAAACTTGTCCGAGGTTTAGTATACCTCTCTCAAGTAGTCATCATTCGCCTCTCGCTTCAGCGGGAGGGTCATTGGGGGTGGGTTGACTACTTAGGTCTTCCCGTTTGGGTTTCACTCGGGGGCTTTGATCCCACCTCGTCGTCAGAATTTTCCCTATTGAGGGTCCGTCCGGCCGGGGCACGAGATCAGCCTCCGTGTGTAGTGGCCCTTAGGCCTCTCGGCTTCTGTTGTTTGTTCTGCCTTCAATCTCTTTCAACATTTTTATGCCGGCAGGAATCGGGTCTTCTTTATTCACTAGGGCTTCAAGGATCCTCGTCATGGCCGCTAGAGCTACTTGGAGTATCCTCCCCCCTTCTTCTTCCGGGCGGTCCTTTATGGAGGTCCGTGGCATTGTTCTTCTCTTACCCTGCTTCTCTGTTGGAGCCGTGGTGGTGGCGGTTAGCTCATTTGGAGGAGACGGCAGAGTTTCCTCCATCGGCTTATCAGCTAGCTTCACTTTTCCCTTTGGCATCTTCTTTTTCCTTCCGGTACTTCTCTGTGCGGGAGGTGTAGGCCCGTCTCTTTTTGTGGCCGCAAGCCTCACGCTTGGTAGGGGCGTCGCTTCTTAATATTGCAGGCTGGATGCGCGTCAAGTCGAGATTAAAGGCGAGTTCGTCTGTTAGGGGCTTCCACACGAGGCCCTGGACGCGTTTTATCTTCTTCTCTTCTTCGAGGCCGACTGCTTTTCGTTGTACATCGTCACGGCCGAGCTCCTGTAGAACCTTTTTCGAGTTAGATGTCCACTGTAGTAACTCGAAGTGCCCGGTGCGATGTATGTTTCGGACTTGTGTTGCCATGTCTATAGCTTCTCTTTCTGTCCGGAAACTATCTAATAGTCGTCTACATAGTGATTGTTTACTATTGCAGACACGGCTTCTGGATTAGTATTTCTGTACTTCTCGGCGTTAATGTTCTTGACGAATATTGCTATTGATGGTGAGCACGTCGCGCCGAATATTAATTACGTCATTCTGTATTCACGTAGTGGACCCGCGTCTTCGCTGCCTCCTCGCCATAGGTATCTGAGTGCGTCCCTGTCTTCTTTTCGTACTTTAACTTGCATAAACATCTCGGCTATGTCGGCGGTGACGGCGACTGGGTACTGACGAAACCGCATGAGGACCCCGGGTAGCCACTGTAGAAGGTCCGGTCCTGTGAGTAGGTGGTCATTGAGAGAGACCCCCTTTGTCTTAGCGGCTGCGTCGTGCACGATGCGGACCTTTCCAGGCTTCATGGGATTAAGGACGGCGAAGTACGGCAGGTACCACGTTCTTCCTTTCGACTTCACTGGCGGCGCAGGCTCGGCGTAGCCCTTAGTGATAAGGGCATCTATTTGTTCGCAGTAGGCTTGTTTCAGCTTAGCGTCTTTGTTTATTTTCTTCTCTGTAATCGCTAATCGCTTCAACGCGTTATCTAAGTTGTCGGGCATTTCAACGTCGTCTCGTTTCCATAGTAACGGCGCTTGATAACGCCCATCTTCTGTCTCTTTCACACCTTCTTCGAGTAATTTCAACGCGCGCTGCTCTGGATCGGACTGAGGCCTCTTCGGGTTTACTGTTAGTGCTTCTATCGCGAAGTATTGACGCAGCTGTTCTTCCATACTGTCCTCTGTAGAGGTGAGGTGACGAACATAGTGAATTCGCTGCCCCAATGAACGAGTGTGCGCGCCGTGCAAGACCCATCCGAGCGGAGTGAGAGAGGCGACTGGCTGATCTCGCTGTCCTTGTCGCACCTCCGTAGCGAGTAGTAGATGCCAGTTGTCTTGACCGATAAGTATCTTCGGCGCAGCGTACTCGTACTGGAGGTTTGTGCTTATGTTGCGCAGGTGGTGACAGCCGGCTATGTCTCTCTCGGCGACGGCTTGAGGTGATAACTGCAGCTTGCGGATAGTGTGGGCGTGTATCTCGTGACTGTTGGTCGCCCCGCGTATAATGAGAGCGACGCGTTTCGATGTTGAGGCGGCGATCTTCGTATCGGCTATAGCTTCTATGTTCAGCGGCTTCACTGGGCCTGTAGCTCCGACTTTATTGGCCAGGTCGGAGTCTATGAGCTTAACTGTAGACCCATCGTCCAGTAGCGCGTGAACATCTTCTCCCGCCGGTCCCGACACGCGCACAGGAACTATTTTGAGGTACGACTGCGATCTCTTAGGCGTCCATGTGGAGGCCACGGCTTCTGTTTTCACCTCTGTTTTCGCTTGACGTGAGAAGTGAAGTAGTTTGTTGTGAAAATACGTGCACCCGTCGATTTCACATTTTCTTGCCTTGCAATGGTGCGTCTTATTGCGGTAGTGGAGGCACCGAAAACACAGGCGATGCGTTTTAGCTAAGTCCCAACGCTCTTGAGAATCGGCTTCTTTAAACTGTTTACATTCAGGCGTGGCGTGACCCGTACCCGAGCATACTGGGCACTTAGGTTGACTTCTATCTGTAGCGGCGAATGTTTTCTGTGTTCGTCGCTGCGGCGCCACCGTTGCATGTTCTTGTCCGATCGCTTCTGGCTGTGCATACGGACCGCAGAGTTCGGCTTCGTAGTCTAAGAATCGTGCTAACTTCAATAAATCGGGTTCATCTTTCGGCTGGCTGGCGGAGAACTGGAACCATTGTCTTCGTAGAGTCGATGTGAGCTTCTCTATTGTGAGCTTTGTGACTTCGGGGTTGTATAAATAATGAACTCTGTCGAGAGCTTGCAGTGTCGCGACGCTGTTGGAGACTCGGCTTGCAAAGATGCAGATGTCTTTCGGTGCATCCGTGAGGCGTGGTAGTGCGCGTAGCCGTTCAAGTTCGGTGAGAGCGATGGAGTCTGCTCTTCCGAAGCGCGATTCTAGCTTCTTCACGACGTCCCGACTTCTCGCGTTACCGATGTAGAGACCGCTGACTGCTTCTTTTGCGGCCCCCTTCAGGTTTCTTCTCAGTCTTGCTAAGTTCTCGAATTCTGTGTAGTTGCTCGATGACTCGTTGTAGGCGGCTTTGAATGACAGCCAGTCATGATAAGCACCGTTGAATATTGGTAGCTCTGCAGTGAAGCGTGGACTCGTCGATTGCTGTGCCGCTTTGATAGCACAGGTGATGGCCGTAGATAGTTGTGAAAGGTCGTGCTGCGGTTGGAGTGACGTAGCAGGCACGATTGCTCCCGCCGGTACTGGCTGTGGCGACTGTAGGACGACTGGCGGGGCTTCACGCTGTTTGTAGAACGATGCTTGCGGATAGGGATTCGGCTGCGCGCAAGCGTAGTTCTTCGGTACTGCCGGTGGATGCTGTTGTAGCGCCGGCAGATTCTGTTGCGGCGTCGGCGGATGCTGCACCTCTGCCGTTGTAGTTGTTGGCAGTGGTAGCGTGGCCGGCTGGTTCTGCTGCGGCGTGTCCGCCTGTAGCTGTGGACGGCCGACGTCTTCTGTTTGCTGTTCAGTGACGTGCGGCTAGCAGATGTGGCTGACTAGTATGAAGCCACATGTCTACTAGTTGCGCGGTGTCTTGCCCGGAGATCACGGTGTCGTCGTCTTCTTCTGAATCTGATTCAGCGGCTTCTATGACGGCAAGACGAGCGGCGGCAAGTTCAACTTGTTTGCGTGCTAATTCTTCACGGGCGAGAGCGAGACGGCGAATGCGCTTTTATGATTTGCTAGTCTTGTTGCTCTTGGTATTCTTCGTTGCTGCCCTGGACACTGGGCGAGCTGGACGAGCTTCTGTTTCTTCATTCTCCTGTCTTGATTGTTCTGTTTCTTCCGTCTGTTGCGAACTAGCGGTGGCGGCAGTCGCTTCTGTATCGCCGTAGTTTCTGTTCTCTCTGTTGACGGCTTCTTCTGTTTTCCCGCTGGTAGACCTCGTAACGACCATCTTGATTTTCTTCTTGATCCGACTCGAAGGAACACGATGTACGGGACGAGTGCTGCTATTATTATATACTGTTGACTGCCCGTACTTTTCTATCACTGGATTGGAAGAAAGCCACCTTTTTTCTTTCTTCTATTTATTTTCACAATGTTGTCTTGTTGAGAGGAATGCACGGAATGAATTTTACGGCCTACCGGCGCTCTATATATCCTCCCTCGGGAGGGCCGCAACTAGCGGGATCGCTGATAATGCTGTTGATAATGCTGTTTGCGGCCGACCAATCGGTGCCCACCTAGTGCGCAGAGTGCGCATGCGCGTTGCGTCCCGCGTTCCCTCCCGAGGCGAGCAGAGCGTCGGCTAACAATATATCTATTTAAAATCTATTATGTATCTATTACACGTTAAACTTATAACTATTGGAAAATAAAACACAATAGGAAAATATTTATTGTAAATTCTTAAGTCTATAAACTAAGGGGGTAAACAGTCCCTACTAAATTATTTGATTTTCAATGTTTTCTACGCTCCGGCCGTCCGGAACAAATTTAGATTCATTAATTAAATTTTTAAAGGATAAAGCCGACATGTTAGAAATGATAAAAGCTAATCATTCTCATAATCATAATCATTCTTTTAGTTCTAGCCATAAGGTTCCACAAGATAATTTTAAAAAACCTCAACAAAAAGTGCATAGTTTTATTTTACACAACGAACTAAGATTAATTCTAGACGTACCCGCGAATGCGTTTTGTGCAGCGGTAATCATTCACTTTATTCATTTAGTAAATTTTTGAATTTATCGGCTAAAGAAAAATTACAGTTCGTTGAGAATAAAAAGCTCTGCAGAAATTGTTTAAGAGTAGGACGTACTGCTACTGAATGCTATTTTGGTTCATGTAGACAATGCAATAACAAACATAATAGCTTGTTGCATATTGAAAATGCTCAGGATAATTCTTTATTTACTGCTATCGATCAAGTGTCGCAGTCAACGCCTAAGCATTCTGATATTTCGACCGCTTTACACACTGCTACACAATCGCGTAATATTAATAAACAAAGCTACGAAAGCGCTTCATTTGTCAATACACACGCTTTAAAACCGGTTCTGTTATCGACAGCATTAGTTGAGGTTACTGGTGACATTAATAAACACTATCACGCACGCGCGTCAGCATTATATTGTTGCTGAATCATTTCGTAACAAATTAAACTTATCCACTTATCAAGTTATAGGAGTAGGAAATACAGTTACGCAATGTACTCACTCATGCGAAATAAAAATCGCATCTTTAAACGGAGATTATAACACGCGCATTAAATGTTTAGTATTGCCTTATATCTCTACTACATTACCTTCCGTAGGTATTGATATTTACAAAGTGAACGTCCCCGAGCACATTACTCTCGCGGACCCATCATTTTGCAAACCTTCGGAAGTCGATTTATTAATCGGTGCAGACTACTTTTGGGATTTGTTACTCGAGGGTAGAATTCGCTTAAATAATGGATCATACTTGCAGAATACCAAAATACCAAGTTAGGGTGGATAATTTCGGGTCCGGTTCATACGGATAATTCGCGCATTAGACAGGTCCATTGTAATTTCGCTCAGACGTCAAGTTTAAACGAACAATTAAAAAAGTTCTGGGAAATAGAAGAGATTTCTAAGTCTAGTCAGTATTTTACAACCGAAGAACAAGAGTGCGAACAACTCTTTAAGGAAACAACCAAACGCGTGAATGAAGGTCGTTTCTCTGTTCGTATTCCATTCAAAGAATCTGTTGACACTCTCGGTGACAGTTATAATGCAGTTAAAAAGAGTTTCTTTTCACTAGAACGTAAGTTAGAGCGATCGCCAATTTATAAACAAATGTATACTTCGTTTATGCAGGAATATTTAGCTTTAGGACACATGAGTCGCATTATGAATTTCAATAGTAATTTTCCGTATTATTTTTTGCCACATCATGGTGTGTTACGAGAAGACAATGTGACCACTAAGTTACGTGTAGTTTTTAATGCTAGTCAGAAAACGTCGTCGGGGAAATCGCTTAATGATATTCAAATGACAGGCCCTGCGTTACAAAACGATTTATTTGATATCCTTTTACGTTTTCGCCAGTACAAATACGTAGCGTGTGTTGATATTGAAAAAATGTTCAGGCAGATATTAATACAGGAAGATCAAAGACATTTACAGTTAATTTTGTGGCGTGAAACCCCATCAGAACCTATCAGTGTGTATCAGCTTAATACTGTTACATACGGTACGGCATCTGCGTCTTACCTCAGTATTCGATGTCTTAGACAATTGGGTTTAGAGTGTGAAAATGCCGAGGTTTCACATGCAATATTATATAATTTCTATGTCGATGATTTATTGATTGGACACGACAGTAAATCTAAATTATCACAATTATGCAAACAAATAAGCGATGTGTGTATGTCAGGTTGTATGCCTTTGCGCAAATGGATATTTAATTCGCCTGATATAGCTTGTGATTTCGTAAAAACTAAAGATAAAACGAAATATTTGTCATTAGATGAAAATAGTTCTAGTAAAACTTTAGGTATAGGTTGGTTAAATAAAAGTGACCAATTCCATTTTACGTCAAAATTAAACGAAAACATGACTAGAATTACTAAGCGTTTAATATTATCTATTGTATCGCAAATATATGATTCACTCGGTCTTTTAGGTCCAATTATTATTACAGCAAAAATACTTTTACAAAAACTGTGGCTCTGTAAACTAGACTGGGACGATGAAGTACCGAATGATGTAGTATTGTGTTGGGAGAAGTTTATTAATTCTTTGTCTAACTTAAGTAGTATGCGAGTACCGCGTCATGTGATAGGAAAGTATCCCGTCAGAATTGAACTGCATATATTTTCAGACGCGAGTGAAGTTGCATACGGAGCGTGCGCTTACGTTCGTACCTTTAGTAGTCATAATGACGTCACAGTGACATTATTGTGTTCGAAGAGCCGCGTTGCACCGCTCAAACCGATTAGTATTCCACGTCTTGAATTGTGTGGAGCGCTAGTCGGTGCTAAATTGATGGATAAAATATTAAAATCGCTTCAGTTAAAATTTGATAATATAGTTTGTTGGACAGATTCAACTATTGTGCTAGGTTGGTTGAGAATGTCCCCGCTTGCTAAAAACCTTTGTACAGAATTGTGTTGTCGAAATTAATGAGTTAACTAGTAATGTAGTTTGGTTGCAAGTAAACGGTATAAATAACCCGGCAGATTTAGTGTCGCGTGGTAAAACATTGAGTGAGCTTGGTATGTCATCAATATGGTGGAATGGACCTACTTTCTTACATGAAAAAGTCATAAAATGGACACAAAGAAGATAAGACGACAATAAGACGACAGCTGCACCTGATTCTTTGCCCGAACTTAAGTTTCATACAGTTAACGTGACATGCGGAACTTCCACAAATGTTAATATTATTAATTTTCATAGATTTTCGTCGTTTAATAGATTGCAACGCGCTTACGCTTATGTATTTCGTTTCATAAACAATGCGCGCATTACAGATAAGTGTAAACGTTTTAATGGCGCTTTAGAGATCAATGAGATAAATCAATCGTTAGTGTTTATAATTAGAACTGTGCAAATGCAGTCGTTTCTCGATGAATACAATATTTTGTATAATAAACTTCACATGACTTCGTCGCGTAATGTTTCCAGTTTGAGTATATTTTTAGATAATAACATAATTAGAGTAGGTGGTAGACTAGAAAATTCGCTTGATTTTAAATATGATAAAAAACATTCCGTACTATTATGTGGCAAGCATTATTTCACTTTTCTTTTATTTCGATATGAGCATGTTAGATTATTACATGCGGGCCCTCAGTTGCTTCTGGCACACATTAGGGATGCGTGGTGGCCCTTAGGTGGTAGGAATTTAGCCAGAAAAGTTGTACGACAGTGTGTAAAGTGTAGTCGTATTAGAGGTAAAACAATTCAACCTATTATGGGTAATTTACCTAGTGAACGTCGACACTCTGATTTTCCTTTCTTACGCTGCGGGGTAGACTACGCGGGTCCCATGTTTATTTTAAACAGAAAAGGTAGGGGATCTAAGCTCGAAAAGTGTTATTTATGTTTATTTGTATGTTTTTCCACACGGGCTCTGCACTTGGAACTCGTCACAAGTTTATCATCTGAAAGTTATATTTTGGCATTAAAAAGGTTTATATCGCGTAGAGGGAAACCAATTCAAATATTTTCAGATCACGGTAGAAACTTTGTGGGAGCCGTGAAGGAATTTGCAAATTTTGTACAAAGTAGTTCTCAGTGTATTATTGACTACACTTCTGATAATGGAATAGAATTTAAATTCATACCACCATATGCACCTTATTTTGGCGGTTTATGAAAGGCTGGGGTCAAGTCCTGTAAACACCATATCACGCGTGTAATAGGGAACGCTAATTTAACTTACGAGGAATTTAGTACGGTTTTAGTACAGATTGAAGCCATTCTGAATTCCCGTCCTATGTATCCAATGTCTTCAGATCCAAACGACTACTCTCCACTCACTCCTGCGCATTTCTTGATTGGCCGACCGCTGACCGCTCCTGCCTGCAGAGACGTCACGTCTAGGGCTGTACACGCATTGTCTCGTTACGAGCGAGTTAAACTGCTGAGGCAGCATTTCTGGAAGCGCTGGTCGTCGGAATACATCTCCGAGCTTCAAAAGCGCAGCAAGTGGAAACAGAACAAGGAAGAAATAACGCTTGATACCCTTGTAGTCATCAAAGAGGATAACCTCCCCCCGCTCAAGTGGCGTATGGGGAGAATTGTGTCTTTGTTCCCAGGAAAAGACGGCGTCACCAGGGTTGCACAGATTCGCACTGCGACCGGCATCATCGATCGCGCATTTTCAAGACTGTGTCCACTTCCCGTTCCTGCAGCTGAGCGTGAAACTGAGACCGCTACTACATCACAAGAATAACTTATACTATATTGAGAGCTGAAGCTCTCAAGGCGGCCGAAGATGTTAGGAAATCGTGGCAATAGATGGCGCTGTCTCAGCCGTATATAAGTAGCGGAGCGCCACTAGTGCCCTCTGTGAGTCTGCTCTCGGCCGCCGTACGAGACGCACGCGTCGCTCGCTCGCTCGCCTCGCCTCGCCTCGCCTCGGCTCTCAGTGCTCAGTGCCGTTTCCGCGCGCCCGCGTTGCGCTGCCATCGCTCTACTCGCTGCGCATCGTGCGTAGCGAATTAGTGCGTTCGGGTCGTGTCGTGTCGCGTTGCGCCTGCGCTCCGCGTAGCGCCGACCGGTTATCGCGTCGCGCCTGCGCTCCCCGTAGCGCTGACCGGGTTATCGCGTCGCGGCCGCGCCAACTCGAATCGTTGCGATTTCTCCGAGCGCCCGCGTGCGCTGCCACCGCTGTACTCACTGCGCATCGTGCGTAGTGATTAATAGTGTGTTCGCGTCGCGTCGCGGCCGCGCCAACTCGTATCGCTAAGTGTTAGTGTTAAGTTAGTGAAGTTTATATAAGACCTAGGTGTTAGGTACACATCTGTGCACAATAAGCAGGCACAGTACGACCAGGGCTACAAAGTAGGCACTCTCCCCCCTGCCTATTCCCGGTAGGGAGGTCCTCTCATACAACTTGGTGGCTCTACCAGCGCCATGGACACGCTGACGGACACCCAATTCCGCGCGTTCGTGATGGCTCAACTCGAGTCATCACACTCCCATATTCGCGACCTGTGTGACCACCGGGTCTCACCCGCGCCCCGTGCCCCCACCCCCGCGTCTTACTCGGCCGTTGTTTTCGCCGCCGCTACAGTCGCGAAGCCCCCGCCGCGCGAACCAACCAAGCCGGCCCCCGTTAGCGATTCGCCCGCTTCCCCTGACCCGACGGAGGCTTCGGACTCCGAAGAAGAAATGGACATAGCGCTTCCCTCCTCTTCGGAGGACGAGGCCACAAAGAGCGCCGATTGGCGCTTAGTGGTCAAGAGGAAGCGGGCGAATTCCCCGAGGGAAAGCGACACGCCCAGCTCGCCCCCCAAAACGACGAAGGCGGCCCCTCAGGCCTCCGGAGCTCCCACGGCCCCTCTGGCCGAACAAAAAGCGCCTGCCTCACAGGCCACCCAGGCCCCTCAGGCCGACAAAATCAAAGCACCGCCGCCGGTGTTTATTCAAGAAAAAGCGTCGTAAGATAGGGTCTCTCGGGCCTTAGACGCGCGCCGCATCAAATTTGTTTCCGCCCGCAACACTGCACAGGGCATTAAGGTGCAGGTCCCCACCCCGACTGACCATCGGGAGCTCACAGCGCTCCTACGCTCGGAGCGCATAGGGTTCCACACTTATGCGCTCCCGGAGGAGCGCCAGCTTCGCGTGGTCATCCGCGGCCTCCCCAAGGAGCTCCCGGAAGAGCTCATTCTCGGCGACCGTAAGTCGCAAAACCTCCCGGCGCGTGAAGTCCACCGCCTTTACAAGCCCCGCTCGAAGGAGGCCTTCGACCTCGTGTTAGTCGTACTCGACCTCTCCCCCGAGGGAAAGGCCGTTTTCAATATAAAATCAGTGTGTAGGATTTCGGGCCTCTCCGTAGAGGCCCCGCACAAGCGCGGCACGGTGGGTCAATGCCACCGCTGCCAACTGTACGGGCACTCGGCCCGCAACTGCTTCGCACGGCCTAGGTGCGTCAAGTGCCACGGAGACCACGGCACCCCCGAGTGCTCCCGCACGCCGGAGACGTCTGACCCTCCCGGTTGTGTACTGTGCGGAGAGCTCGGACATCCCGCGAACTATCGCGGATGCCCGAGAGCTCCGCACCGTCGCCGCCGCGGGGGTAAGTCGCGCCGAGCCGGCGGAGCACATCAAGGCCAACGCCGCGGCCCCCCTACGCACCCAGCCCAACCTAAGGCCGCCCCTACCGCGACCTCCGCACCCACATCCTCCGCGCCGTCACAACTCGCGCCCTCTGCGCCGCCACAACCCGCGCCCTCTGCGCCAACTCAACCCGCGCCCTCAGCGCCGAACAAACCCGCGCCCTCAGCCCCGACCAAACCCGCGCCCGCGCGCGCTCTACCGGCCCGAGAGACCATAGCGCCGAAGCCAGCACAACCACCGCGGCGTAAGGGGCCCGCGCCTCAAGCGCGTTCAGTGGCGCCGGCTCTTTCAGCGCCGGCGTCCGATCTCCTCGGCGACATCCGAATGCTCGCCGACCTCGTTAAGGATATTAACCTCAACGAAATTAAATTAGTCGCGCGTAAAATCCGCGACTGTAGCGACGGGATGGGACGGCTCATCATACTCGCCGAACACGCGTCCCTTCTGGACAGCCTAAGCCGCTTCACGGCGCCCCCTCGTAGGTTATAAAACCGGGCACCCACGAGACAACTCCCTCCGCGCGCATCAAACCGCGCGGGCTCTCAATCTCATTTTTTAACGCGGACGGACTCCGCAGGCAACGCGATCTTCTTCACGAGTTTACGCGAGACCACCAAACAGATATAATGCTATTGCAGGAAACCTTTTTGAAACCTAGAAATCGCGACCCCGGCCTCTCCGGGCTTAACATTGTGCGAAACAATAGGGTGCCCGCCCCCAAAGGCGGCACTGTTATCTACTACAGAAGGTCCCTGCACTGCATTCCGATCGATACGCCCGCCCTCACCAACATAGAGGCGTCGGTGTGCCGGGTGGCCCTCACGGGGCACGCGCCTGTCACACTCGCGTCAGTTTATCTCCCTCCCGGTAAAGCGCTAATTAGAAGCGATCTAGAGGCCCTCCTAAATTTAGACGACTCTGTCATACTCGCCGGCGACCTCAACGCTAAACATCGTCGCTGGAATTCGCACACCACCTCGCGAAATGGCAGAGCTTTAGACGAACTAACCGATGTCCTTAACTTTGACGTTATCGCCCCCATGACGCCCACCCACTATCCCAGAGTTACAACACACAGACCGGACGTACTCGACTTAGCGCTTCTAAAGAACGTAGCTCTAACGCTGCACTCAATAGAGGCGTTACACGAGTTAGACTCTGACCATAGGCCGGTATTACTCAAACTAGGACCTATGATAGACACTAGGACGCTCACAAAAACCGTGACGGATTGGCAGAGTTTAGACGAAACGCTAAACTTTGAGAATTCGCCGCGGCTTAACGCGATACCGGACGTTATCCGTTCCGCCGAGGACGCGACCGCGGCGATAGACGCGCTCACCGCCCACATCCGCGAATCGGTCTCCTCGTGCTCCCGTGAGGTCCCGGCGGCGAACGACCGCCGTTGGGAGCTCCCTGGAGACATCCGTCGGCTGATCAGAGCCAAGAACGCCGCGACCCGCGCTTACGACTCGTTTCCCTCAGAAACGAATAAACGCAACTTACGCGCCCTCCAACGCGAAGTCAAATACCGAATTTCCGAACTTAGGAATAACAGGTGGAGCGATCTCATGCGAGAGATCGAGCCGACGCACCAGGCTTACTGGAAGTTGGCCCGATCTCTCAAATCGGACACGTTCCAAACAATGCCGCCCCTGACGAAATCGAACGGACAGACAGCTTTCGACGATGTAGATAAAGCCGAACTCTTGGCCGACACTCTGGAGGCCCAATGCTCACCTAGCTCTCAGCCTGTAGATCAGAATCATTTAGACATGGTCAATCGCGAAGTAGGCTCCCTACCGCCCGCGACCGCCCCCTGCCAACTCAGACCCGCGACGGTTGACGAAGTTCAGGACATTGTCAAGGCTCTCAAACCTAGAAAAGCCCCCGGTAGAGACGGCATCTCCAACCGAGTAGTAAAAATTTTCTCGATGCGCCTTCTCGCGCTCTTAGCAGCCATTATCAATGCCGCCATGGCGAACCGCGTCTTTCCAGCCGCCTGGAAGGAAGCGATCGTCATCGGAATCCCGAAACCGGGTAAACCCCGCAGTAGCCCCAATAGCTATCGCCCAATCAGTCTCCTTAGCGTGCTAGGGAAAACTTACGAACGGGTCCTTCTGGCTCGTCTCAAAGCCCACTTAGACACCTCCGGTCTCCTCATAGACGAGCAATTTGGCTTTCGAGCCAAACACTCGTGCATACAACAAGTACACCGCCTCACGGAACACATCCTGGAGGGCCTTAACCGCCCAAGTCGCACTATAGGCACGGGGGCCCTCTTCTTCGATGTAGCGAAGGCGTTCGACAAAGTCTGGCACGCCGGGCTGGTGTACAAGCTGCGCCGGCTTGGCGTGCCTGACGATCTCGTACGCATAGTACGGGACTTTTTGTCAGACCGCTCCTTCCGCTATAGAGTCGAAGGGGTGCTCTCCTCTCCCCGCCCCATCAGGGCAGGCGTCCCACAGGGCTCCGTTTTATCGCCCACGCTCTACTCGCTCTACACGAACGACGTCCCCAAAACCCCCGGTGTAGAGCTTGCCCTATTCGCGGACGATACCGCTCTGTTCACATCAGACCGGAGTCCCCTCAGAGTCTCCCAACTCCTCCAAGTCGCGGTCACGAGCCTAGGCGAGTGGTTCCGTCTTTGGAGAATCGAAGTCAACCCCGAGAAAAGCGCCGCCGTGTATTTCTCGAGGGGAATTACGACCAGCCGCGCCCGCCGCACTAACACTCTCAGAACAATCACACTTTTCGGCCAGGATATCCCTTGTACTAGGAAAGTCAAATACTTAGGAGCCACCCTTGACAGTGCCATGACCTTCGGCCAACACATCAAAACAGTCCGCGACCGCACCGCGTTCGTCCTCGATCGTCTCAACATGCTCATTTGCGCTAAAAGCAAAATGTCCCTCAGACATAAAGTTACCTTATATAAGACGTGCATTAGGCCTATCATGACGTACGCCAGTGTAGCATTCGCTCACGCTGCGCGCTCTCACATCAACTCCCTCCAAGTTATTCAGAATAGGTTCATGCGCAGGGCTACCGGTGCCCCTCCTTACGTGCGCAACGTAGATCTGCACTACGACCTAGAATTACCCTGTATAACTCAATATCTAAAAGAGGCGTCCCAACGCTTCTTTCACCGTTCCTCCTTACACCCGAATCCCTTAGTGGTCAGGGCGTCATCGTACACCCCCGAACGCCGCGTCCGCAAACGCTATCGTAGACCTAGACATGTGTTAGGCGACAGCGACGACGACATTACACGTTCGAACTCGAACATGCCAACCTACACACTACGACCGCACCGCCCCCACAGGCGGAGGCGAGGACGACCCCCGCGACACCCGTAGGGTCTCACGTTTAGAAGCTCGATCACTTAGCTCTACACGCACACACGCGGGCCTTAAGCCACATTGTAAACTGCCACGCGGAACACTAGGCACACTAACCGGCCCTCAGCCGTCTCGCCGGCCGGGTCCGCTAGAGGCCCGGCCCTCACCCGAATAGGAAGCCCGTTAAGATGCACGCAGGTGCGGAAAGCTCCCCTGGCGACGCCTTGAGCCCGAGGTCCGCCCTCCATACGAGGCATCCCTCGGCTGGAGGAACCCTCAGGCGGTCGACCATCTGGCAGGGCGCCTTCAGCGCTCACCCCAACGCAACCTGTGACGCTGTAAAAGCCACTAGGGCTAACAGCAAAGAGGGGTTTTGTTTAGTCTGTTCGAGTCCGACACTTACCAGTCGGCGTAGAGTCCGGCTGGGTAGCCCGCGGGGGTTTAATTTCGCCTCTCAGAAACAAAAAAAAAAAAAAAGTGCCCTCTGTTCTCTCTGCGCTAGCTTCGTTTATGTAGCACATTATTTCTCATTTTTAAACGTGTAACGAATTTTTTGTAAAAACAAAAAATTTATAAATTTCATAAAATTGTTGCGGCTTATTTTAATTTGGAAGAAGTCCAAACAGTTCTTTTTTTATTAACACTTGAGTACACTCAAATTTTTTCAGATGGCAGGTTGGAAAAAAAATATTATAAATGGACTAAAGAAAATTTGGAAAAAGCCCTAAAGTGTTTACGAAATAATACGATGGGCATAAATGCATGTTCGCGGATATTTGAAATACCCAAACCTACTTTGAAAAGACATTTCTTAAACTCTAATAAATATGTCAACAAAAATTCAGTTATAAAGGGCAGGCCAACAGTATTTGACAAAGAATTAGAAAATGAACTCTTGAATCATCTGCTAAATATGGAAAAACATATGTTTGGCCTATAAATGATGTACCAACACTAACGTGACCATACGTCCCCCTTTGGGCGGGACAGTCCCGCTTTCAGGCTGTGTCCCGTTGTCCACAGTCAGAGTAAAAATGTCCCATTTTTCCAAAGAAACCAAATGATATTTAATACTTAACGTACGGGTATCCAAAACACAATTAAGTGTTTCAGTTCTGAAACTTTAATTACCAAAACCGACATCAACAATCATGTGATAAGCTCTATTTCTATATGAAAACCAGACATGACGTTTTGAAACTGGTTTGCTCCGCCGACAAATATAAAACAAATGCGTCTACAACTGACAAAATGACATTTAAAAAATTTTTTTTACTAAACCTAAAAAAGCTGTAAAAAAATGGTTTTATTCATTCCTCAATCGACATCCAGAGCAGCGTGCGTCAACCAGAGGCAACCTCACTGAACAGAGCTACCGCAACCTCACTGAACAGAGCTACCTACAGTCTTCCTGACATTTGTTCAATATGCCTTAAAATAGAAAAGTTACATAAATACACCTACGTAATCAATCTACCTGAAAGTTTTGTTATTTTAGTATTTATATGAATAAAAGATAGGTAGGACATTTTAGTTATTAAAAAAGTGCATAATTATCTAGTTAATATTTTTAAATCGCATGGCCGATTGAGATTATTTTTAATTTAAATTCTATTAATAGACAACTGAGAATAGATATTTATGTTATTAAGTGGGCTAATACCTATCTAATTTTGAAATTGCAAGGCTCATTTTGTTTGTTTTTGATTTATATCTTAATAATAGACATTAAAGAATAGTGGATATTTTAGTTAAATAGGCTAATACCTGTTTAGTTAAATATCGCAAGACTGATTAGTGTAAGTGTAGTCATTAAATTTTTTTAATAAATGAGAAGGAAGAGTAAATGTTGTTTTTTTAAATAGGTATATATCTATATCATTGAAATCTCAAAATAGCAAAACCAAGTTGTTGAGAAGCCGTCGAATAGTCAAGTACATAATAGTTGTGATGAAGAATTGATAGTGTGTTCATAGTGATCAGTGCTTCCATTACATTTCATATTTAACAATACATTTAACGCGTCGAGAACACTTAATATATTAACAAAGATCGAAACTTTTGATTCGGAAAAGTATCAAAATTATATTTTATACTGAAGTCGCTTCGTTACTCGCACTACAATGAAGCTACGAAAGTCCCACGCATACATGAGTGTCCGAGCGCGCCAAAAATTGAAGTTGTACTTGATGATATTTTAGTTGTACTATTTTTTTAATGCGAACAAGTTAACACAACTCTTTATTCAAACAAAAAAAGCTGCAGCGTTAACTAAATAATCTAAATATTTCATTTAATTATTTAGAGAAAAAAGAAAATTATAGAATGCGTCAGCTGGTTTTCATTCTGCACGAGTCGTAAAAGTTGTTTAAGGAACAAAGCATATTATAGAGAACAGACGACGAGCTAACAAGTGATTACTATTACCACTTTGCTTATCCACATTTGCTTATCCAAGTTATTTATTTATAGTTTGAAGTTACAAGTAAGCTCTAGGCATAATCCAGTTGTGACTTTATAATTTGTTCAGGGGGCCTAGGCGAATGGCTCATTTGTAGTAAACGCTAGTAGAATAGAATGACAAATACCACATGATCTAGCACAATAAATTTATTATCAATTAAGTAATAAATTGGTAGTCAAATCTTATTAAATTTCTTATGCTTTCTTATTGTAGAATTATTATAGAACATAGCCAAGTGACACATTTGACGCGAATAACGCCAGCAAGGGTTTTCATTGCACGAAGAGTTTGCCACTTGTCTAACGCCACTTGTCACACACAAAGTGCCGCTTGGTTACGAATAATAGAGCAGTTTTCACACGACTTCACTTTATGTTTGATATAACAGGAAGTTAATAACGTTTGACTACCAATTTAAAATTCGTTACGCTAGATTACGCAGTGTTTATCATTCTATTCTACTAGCGTTTCTGACAATTGAGCCACTTGTCTAGGCCTCCTGATGTACCCAATATGTAAATAATCATATTTTACTTGCGAAAAGACATGTGTAAAATACATCATCCTAGTAAAATACCTATGCAACGCGTTACTAAGCGGAGTTATTATAAAAGTGTAAAGTTATTAACATAAAGATAAAATAGCTCTGCATGATGTTTAAAAATACGGGTAAATATTTAAAGAAACTCATTTCACGTGGTTCGTTAATCAACACAGATTATTTCTAAAATGTAAATTATATTTTTCCGGTATTATGTAAGTACCTACATAACACATACAATTTTGTATGTATGCTATTTAATCGTAATGTTGCATCGTAGAATGTGGATGGAAACACTGAACGAAGAGAGGACTGGGTGTCATGGAAACCACTTGAATATATGTCACGTAGCATATGTGACAGGTAAACGGCTACTTCTTAAACGTTTTCTAGCAATTGTGTAAGTGCTTCATTCACTTAATATGGGGTAGTCATAAATGGATTATGTAATAGATGAGGCCTCAGCGTATAACATTTGAGGTCTAAAATAGGCTGTAAAAAAAATATTGACAAAAATAAATTAGCAGTGTATTTTTTCTTTTCTACTTTGAATAATTCATTTGTATTAGTTTTGAGACAGAATTGAGTTTGTGTTTATGTTATGAGTATATATTTTGTTCATGATATTTTATATAATAAGAAGAAAATGCCTAGAGCACATCCGGAGTTATGATTAGGTGGGTAACCAATTTTTTCGCCTAGTTAACTCTATCAAAAATTACTCAGCACTGGTATTCCTGAATAAATGATTACTCTATTGATAAAAATATTATGGAGGATAAAAAATATGAACGCCGAGAGCATGAAGCGTTACACTTTGGAAGTCTTTGCCTCGATGGCGATTGTAATAAGAACGGTTCTAATATCAATGTATAAAACTTCACAAGCCCTCGACAGCACAATAACTAAATCAAACTTTTAAACACACGAACGGCTGTCGTAGAAAGAAATGCTATGCACACACACACCATACCTACCTACATATTTTTACACTGTTTAATGGCCTTGCGTTTTGGCAAATCTGATATAGTCGTGATGAAAATGGCGGCGATTTTAAAAGCGGATGTCAAAATCTTAATGTTATTCTGAATATTTCAATACTTTCTACAATATATATTAAACCTTGTGAATTTATTTACGTTTTGTCATGCGATGCGGAATTTATTAATAGGTAAGAAAGTCAATTGCTCGCACTTTGGTCGCTTTGCGGCTAGCTACATTTGATCTCTAGGGGGGGGGCAACTGCCCCCCCCCCCTGCCCCCCACCCCTTGGCGACGCCCTTGGTAATAATAATAAAGATATAGGTTACCACACAATTTACTTCAGTTGTGCTTCCCGTTAACACAACAAGTAGTTTATGTCCGTTTAAATATAGTTTCACAAATACACAGAATTCCTGTGTATGTGGAAATTACGAAATAAAAATATATGTTCGATTTAAAATCTGTAACTTTACACATTCCAGCCGCTTATAAGAGAAACGGTGGTGATGACACCTGAAAATTTAAATGGTCATAAGTTTTAAACGGATACGTTTTTTTCGATTATTCTTTTTGTAACTCCCTAAAAATTATGCCCTTATTCATTAAAGTTACTGTCCCGTTTTCATATACACCCTGTATAATATTAGTTTAGAATTAATGCGAGTGAAAGTAAAAATATATGAATAGTCTTGTCTGTATTATATATCTTGGCTTACTTGGCTAACCCGTTGCTGTAAAAATACATACTAACCTAACATAACCTAACTAAAAAATGAGTGTTCTTATAGGGTGGATTCTGATCTTGCGAAAGCCGAGCGAGCAAAGTAAGCGAATGTGCCGCGGCAACGGTTGACAAAGTGGTAAAGAATTTGTGGTAAAAATACTAACGTAACATAACCTAATCAAAAAGAGTGTGTTCATATAAGGCGGTCACTGATGTGACGTTTCGTCGATCTTTGCAGCGGCACGCTCACTTCTCTCGCTCGGCTTCCGCGCTGCGATAAAAACACTTAACTTAATCCAACATAACCCAAAGTTACAAAACATTCCACCACCGATTCGATTCTGTAACAGCTTTACTAATAATAACGTAAATAAAAATTTAACTATAACTATTAGACTCCGCAGTTAAACTTTAACAGTCGAATTCATAGAAGTTGATTACAAAATACTTACAATGCTTTGTAGCTAAAACGTACTTTAGACTTTAAAAAGTGTTGTAAGTACCAATGATTCATAGACCGATTGCAAGTCAATTTTAGTTAAAACAGTTTTACAAAATAGTAAGTGCAGCAACGTTGCACTTTATCCTACCACAAACAAAATATCTCTTTTTTTATTATTCTACTAGTTACAATACCTGCTACGTACGTATACTTCGAAGGAGGGCGACGGGTCTCTTGTATTTTGTCGAAAATGACATGATAGTTTGTTCAGTGTACTATTAACTGGCTGGGAGGGTAGATCCTTTGTGCATGTAAACATAAGCTGCTTTAAAAATAATAATTTAAAATAGTAAGAACAAATTTCACAAATACGTGTGTGTTAAATAAATAGTGCAAAAGAAGTTTTTGATGTAATTAAATAATAATTGTGACGCAAATAATAAAAATTAATGAGTATTTACCGAAATAATAGTGTAACGGACATTCCATGTCAACGAAAGTGAAATCAATCACCAATTGAAATATTTAAATCTAATGTTAATAATACTAAACAATACATTTAGAAAAACAGTAAGCTGGTGTTATTTACATATTTATAAATTATTTTCAAATTATGTACAGTGAAGAATTAAATTAATCGATAAATTAGGCTATTAGCGCCATCTATTGAGAAATCGAAAATAAGTTTAAAGCATACCAGTTGTATGAAGAATTTACAACTCTAATCGTAAGAGGGCGCTGTTAGAAGAAATTATAGCTTCGTCGCAGGCCGGTCGAGCGTTTGCTTGCGATAACAAAACCGGTTCGAGGTGCGCTACGAAGCAGCGTATGCAGCGCTTTCCAACTGAACACCTGCGCTGATTTCACTAGACGCGTGCGTATAAATAAATATGTCAAACCCGGCGATTTGTAGTGGATGCAAAAAGACTATTAAGTCCCCTCAAGTATTAAAATGTCGCAAATGTGCACTGAATTATGATTTACTATGCGCAAATATATCTGTTAAGCGTTTCTTGCAAATGACTCCAGACTCAAAATTAATTTGGATATGCCAAACTTGTCAATGCGCACAACCGAAGGGCAATAACGCTGATACTCCAGTTAAGGGTATATGCTCGGAGCAGGAATCCGCGAACGTTACAGTTCGTAACTCTAAATTGCGACGAAAGTCCTCGGAGGACAAGCCCGAGCCGGAACAAGAAGCGCTGACCCCAAATAACATTCGAAGTATTATCCGAGAAGAACTGCGCGACATACTCAAATCTTCCATAGAAAATATTGTAAGTGAGCAGATAAATAAGCTATTCGTCACAATGAATGCCCTCTCTGAACGGCTGGATAATTTCGAGAGTAGGATTGCAACACTAGAAGAGCATGAGAAACAGACGGTACCGGAGGAGGTAGCAAGTCTGGCAGAAACTGTGGAACTTTTAAAGGCTGAGCTGAATGACCGTGACCAAGACCTGCTCCTGACTGATCTGGAAATAACTGGAATCCCTGAAGTAAGTGGAGAAAACACCACACATTTGGTATGTGTTGTTGCGGAGAAGCTGGGAGTCCCTTTGGAGAATCGCGACATCGTGAGTGTAGAAAGAGTGGGTGCGCGACGTGGTCTAACTGAAGGTGAAAATGCTAGCGACATCCGCCCGCGGCCGTTGGTTCTCCGCCTAACGCGTCGTGCCCTGCGCTCCGACATGTTAAAAGCAGCAAGAGTACAGCGAAATATAGATACCTCCGGTTTCCAAATCTCAGGCGAACCACAACGCTTCTATATAAATGAGCGGCTTACACGGTTAAACCGTCAGCTGTTCCATAAAGCTCGGCAGGAGGGAGCACGCCTGGGTTGGAGGTTCGTGTGGACGCGTGATGGAAGAATATTTGCCCGCCTCCGTCCGGACACAGAAGCTCGCCGTATCCGCAATGTATTGGATATAAAAAAGGTTTTTGGGAAATCTTCTATTGGTTAAATTTATTTGTAACATTAGCATATCCCTCTGGAATTGTTGTCTTTGATGTTATCATTAAGTTAATACATATTGTTCATTCAAAATTATACACTATATACAATAAACACACATACACACTAACTACAATAAATGCGACTCATAATATTTATCAGACTACTTATATTTTCACAATACATTTATTTACACAACGCAATGCTTTCATTTTTAAAGGTACTGAGGATAAACTTTTTTGTCATGATCGCCTTACAGTAATAAAGTGCAATATCTTCATTCTGTTGTCTTGCTGGACAAAATATATCACTCAATATAAAAAATGATTATGCCTGTGGAGTTCCTATCTGAACTGGATAATTTCAAAGTTGCACAATCTCATGTCATGGCTCCAGAGGCTTGTGCGAAAATTATTACTAACCCCAAGCGCAGGCTCAACATTATACAGGAAAACATCCGTAGTATTTATAAAAATCTAGATCAATTCACAGCTCTAATGTCGGTCACAGATATAGACTATGACGTTATTGTTCTCACAGAGTGCTGGCTAAAGGGGCGCGGTGTGGATCTACCTATTCTAGATGGTTACGTGACCCACTCCTCAGATAATAATCCAATACAAAATGATGGAGTGGTCATGTACGTTCACTCGCGTATTGATTGCACAGTTACAGAGCCGACTTTTACGGATGCAAACTGTTTACTCTGTTGTACTAAAGATACTGCAATCGTGTCAATTTATCGATCACCATCTTACGATAATCTTTATAACTTCTACAATAGTTTGGAGAACCTATGTCGCACACTACGCACATTTAAATCTATAATTGTTTTAGGAGACTTGAATGTTGATATTAAACCCCTAAATAATAAAGATGATCATTCACATGAATTTCTCACCTTCATGGCATCGATGGGTCTTCTTCCAGCGCATACTCACCCAACGCGTTTTGATAACTGCCTTGACCATGTGTTTTTAAAAACGAACCACAAAGCATTAGTGCTTGTTGTAGAGACGGCAGTAACCGACCACTTCCCAGTAATTCTTTCTATTGAGCTTAAGGAAAATATCGGCAAAGGTTACACAGCTAGTGCTTTCAGGCAAACTTTAAATTGTAATTTAATTGTACAGGATCTTGAATCTGCAGACTTTAAACCAGTTTGGGATACAAAGGATCCCAATATAGCTACCGATTATTTTATAAAAACTGTACGGCCTATAATACATAAACACTCAAAAACAACCCGTATTCCAAGAAAACTTAGAATCAAGCAACCGTGGATAACTACCGGTATGTTGAGCTGCATAAGACACCGTGATAAATTGCACATGACGGCCAAAGCTACACCTGATAATGATATCATTAAACTCTCGTATAAACGTTACCGAAATTTTTGTAATTGCTTGCTGAGGAGACTAAAAACCGAGCATGAGAGAGGGGAATTTTTGAAGGCTAAAGGGAATCCGAGGGCTACGTGGGAGGTCATTAACAAGGTTTCAAATAGAATCAAACCGCACCACTCTTCGATAGAACTGTTAAAAATCGCCGAGAGTCCTAGATCGTCAGTTAATATGGTTAACAAGACCTTTGTGAATATTGGAGCAAATCTGGCTAGCAAAATAACGAATACGTACCGAACCAATCAACACCAATTAAATCTCCCCACCATGCCAAATCTGAACTCTATGGTGATACTCCCGGTAGATCACGCAGATGTTAAGAGAGTTATTGCTGGACTTCGTGGCGAATGTGCACCAGGGTGGGATGACATTCCAGCCAAAATTTTAAAGCTTGCCTCCCATGTTCTAGTCCCTCCCATCGCTCACATATGCGATCTGTCACTGGAAGCTGGCATTTTTCCACTAGCCTTCAAAAAAGCAGTAGTACAGCCCATTTTTAAGAGCAGTGATAAAGAATGCATATCAAACTACAGGCCCGTATCTATTCTCCCTGCACTATCAAAAATACTTGAACGGATTCTAAACAACAGTCTGACTGACTTCTTGCGTAAAAATAACACTCTGTCTCAGAATCAGTTCGGGTTCAGACGAGGAATTTCTACGGAAGATGCTGTGGTGAAACTCACCGAATCGGTCGCTAAGAAACTCGACAAGAAGGCCAAATGCTATGGCATTTTTCTGGATTTGTGCAAGGCCTTTGACACAATATCAATACCTATGTTAATATCGAAACTGGAAAAAATAGGTGTCAGAGGTACTGCCTTAGATATTTTCAGTGATTACCTTAAAGGTCGCACTCAGTGCGTTAAGATAGATTCCGTAGTTAGTGATGAGGAGGCCGTTACTTTTGGGGTTCCACAGGGGAGCATTCTGGGGCCAACGTTATTTCTGATATACATAAATGACCTCTGTAAATTACAACTTCACTCGTGCGAAATCTTCGCCTACGCTGACGATACAGCTTTGATAGTTCATGGTGCGAATTGGGATATGGCCATAGCAAATGCTGAAGATGCAATGCGTTCTGTTGTGGTCTGGTTAAAGACTCACTTGCTTTCGCTAAACCTTGCAAAAACCAAATCAATTCGATTTACACTATCGCCTAAAACAGAAACGGCATTGGCCATCAGAGCCCATGACTGCGCATTACCGGATTCACATTGTTCATGTGAAACTATTGACATGGCCAGTAGCATCAAATATTTGGGAGTGCATCTCGATGAGAGTCTTAAATGGTACGTGCATCTTTCTTGTGTCATCTCACGAGTTAGACGGCTTCTATATATCTTCAAAAACTTACGTAGCTCAGCCGATAGGGAGACGATTAGCATGGCATACTCTGCGTTATGTGAATCGATACTCACTTACTGCATCACTGCATGGGGTGGCACATTCAAAACTCTTTTTCTAGATCTAGAAAGAGCACAAAGAGCGGTGCTAAAAGTCATATATTTTAAACCGCGTTTATACTCTACCACCAGTCTGTATGCTGATTCAAATGTACTCTCAGTGAGACAGCTCTTTGTGCTCCGCACAATCTTAAGAAAACACTTAGAATTACCCCTTGATAGTGAAATAGTTCGGAAACGTAAGGGTGTGCCGGTTTGTCCCCAAGTCGGCAGTCGCACTGCATTCTCCCGTCACCAGTACTGGTCACTAAGCGTAAGGTTGTACAATAGAGTAAATAAGGTACTTAATATATATCCTTTGAATATATTTGAGGTTAAAAGGAAGGTAAAGCATTGGATACAGAAACTAACGTACGCGGAAACAGAAAACCTTCTTAAAGATGAACATTAATATTAATATAATATAATTAACCTAGAAATAAAATAATTAACAAACTAACGTACACGGAAATAGAAAACTTTCTTATAAATTAATACTAATATTTATACAACATAATTAACCGTTGGTACACACACACACACACACACACACACACACACACCCACACACACACCCCTACCACCACCATCACCACAAAACATTATAGATACTTTTATCTCTATTTAGTTACTTAAAACTTACCTATTTCTGGCTGTTACATCTATTTGCAATACTTAGTACAAAAAGTGTAATGATGTTGACTGCACTCTGTTACTGCTAGTTGTATCTGAGGAGGAACCGTTTTCTTATAGCACAGGTTCTACCTAGTTTAAGAAACGGGGATCCCGGCAAAGAAATTGCATAATATTATTAGTTTGTACATGTACATTTGTTATAAAAATTTTGTACGCTTCTAGGCGATGTAAAACACTATTATGTAACAAATAATTCTCAATAAAAATATTATTATTATATTATTATTATATAATGACAATTAAGAAATTCACATTTCACGTGGGCTCAGACACGTGGGTGACATTAATTTCTTTACGTTGTGCTAATTTGTTTTATTTTTAATTGAAAATTATTTTTATTTATTCATTATCGCTTATATATTCTATTCACAAAACTTGACCGCAAGTGCAAATTTCGTGATAGGTACTTGCCTCGTTTCTTACCTAACATCGCAAAGCTATCAGAACCTGGAGCTCGGGAGATGCTGAAGTTCCTTTTGCACTGCGTCTGATTTCATTACGAATTAAGTTTATTATACGATGCACAGTTTCATTATTAAATCGATACCTTTTTTGAACTCTATATCATCCATAGTAAAAGGATCTGTTCTCTTACGACATACTTTTTTTCTTCTAGGTGGTGTATTACGATCTGCTGTAGCTAATTGAGCAATAAAGTGAATCAACATTATATTGTTAATTACATCAATTTTTACTGTGAAAAAATAAATATCAATTACGAACGAGAGAAGATAACCTAAAATTGTGTCCTTTGATGACTTTTCTCACATTTGACATGTGGTGTAACCGCGTAAATAAGTGATCGATAATTTTCGTCAAACTTCGTATAAGATCGGTTTTTACTTTGACTTTACTAAGTTACCTATTCCGATCTATTCTTATAATGTATATTGAACTTTGTTTCATGTAATGATGTTTTTTATTGAAGTTTTTTGTGAACACAGAATTAACAAAAATGACTGACATCAATAACACAGGAGTCACAGGACCCACAACAAATTTTAATACCAGGTTCAAATATAGTATATGCCAATAGCCAAATAATGTTACGATTTGATATTACGGTTTTAAGTGGAGCTACCGGTTCTGTATTACTGAACCCAATAAAAATTAAGCAAAACGGTTATGTAGGTACTGTTCGAACACAACATTATTACAGGATTACCATTTACTCATCGGTAAATGGACGACTCGGTAATTTGATTAATCCTTCTGTTTTCCTAGATCAGATGTGCACTAGATTTTAAAGGCCGGTTCTGGCCCAGAAGCTCCTGCTCCAAGCAATTGTTCCTACCGTGCTAATGCGATATGCTATATACGAGCGCTCAAAGATGTCTCCTGCGTCCGAGAATATGTGAACCCGATGTTGGTGCAAAAGGGAGGGAGGAAGTAATAGAAAGAAAAGGAAGTACAATAATATGTTTTTGGAATACTGAACATCGCTCAAGCCGTTCTTTAGTTATAAGAGTTATAAAAAGATATACAGACAGACAGACAGACAGACAGACGGTAGAGTTAATACGATTTTTTTTTCTTTCTTTATGGCATGGCGCACAGATTAGCGCATTTGCGCAATGTCACGTATTAATAAGTAGAATCACAAGTAAATTACTTATTTTTTATCGTAAAGCTCCTCCAGTAAAGTGATAGTAGGCTTTACTGAAGTTATAAAGGGCTTCTTGGAAGAGCGCCAGAACTTCAGCTACCCGTGTTTATTTAGACCTACTCCATTCTTTTCACTTACACAAAACTTTAAATACAATATACTATCACTTTTGTGCTTTAAAATTCCCAAAAATGTAAAAAATAGAGCGTGAGAGCTTCAGCTACACGTTTATTTAGATCTTCATTCTTTTCACTGATACAGAAGTTTAAAACACAATATACTATCACTTTTGTACTTTAAAACTCTAAAAAAAATGACAATCCCGTTCCCGACAAAAAGTCTATACTATTCTTAAGGCTTGTACCAGTGTTACCAATTGTAGAAACGATTGCAATTAAAGATTGTATTTGTAAAATGTTATTGTGAACACATTTTGTTAGGCAAACAATTACAATTACAAAAAGTAATTATAATTACAATTACAATTACTAAAAGTAATTGTAATTGTTTTTATTTACTATTAATTTTACCCAACACTGACTTGTACTAATGTAAGAATAGCCACTAATACCCAGCCGCCAGATAATTTAAGAGTTTGCCTTCTAAGTTGACTTATTAACCGGGAATCAAGTGGACCTTTAGCATTGATGACCATTACAATAATTGCTAACGAGCCAGTAATTGTAATTAGTGGTGAGATGAGATTTGATTTGATTTGAACCAGTTTTTTCCACTTCTTAACTAGCGCTAATTAGCTTTTCTTACTTATTTACGTAAGACTTCAAGATACGAAGATTAAAATATCACCATTATAATACATTGTCACCAATTATTTACATGAAAAGCGAATAGCAGCATAATTTAAATATTTATCCATCTGTTCTTAACATATTGAAATTCAACTCAAATAATGTAACTAATTTTCCTCGCTTTTATTAATGTACTCGTAATTATTTATGCACATTTTAAGTAGGTAATGACCTCCAAGTATAGTTTGGATCAGATATGCATTTTTTTGCAAATTTACGTAAGTATTTAGTATTACCTCTGCAAGCTGTAAATACACGATTTGGCATGCTTTCATTGCGCGAACATGCTTTGACATTACGCCAAGCTAAACCTGTTACTTAGTGCTATTACTTAATTATACAAAATATGAACAGAAATGGGTAGGAGCTACGGTTACAGAATGTACAGGGCCGGTATCCTAAAAAATACAGGCCGAAGGCGGTCAAATACACAAAATATTGTATAGACTCAGGTGTTACTTTGCGGAAATACTTTTCATGTGATAAATTCCTAAAATCTTTAGCTATATTCCGCTCAAACTCCAAAAACCACCAATCGACACGTGTTTCGCTTCTCAACGAAACATCCTCAGGATATACCAGAGATAGGATTCGGTCAGCAAACCAGCACCGAATCAACAACTGAATCAGCTACACAACTATTTAAACCAATTGCCCGCCTACCCACACCAAAGAGTGAGTGACCAATCAGAGCTTGCCACTAATGGCCCCGTCCATTTAATTTGGATGAGTCAATATTTGTATTGAAAATAAATTTTCAATTTATCACATGAAATACACAAAAGACATATTGATCAAATACTAACAAGTTTCGTAAACGCGTCATTCATTAATAAAGTTAGAAAATAGTGTATACATCAAAGACTGACTTACTTAACACACGTATAGATTGCTCGTGCAATGATAATAATGTAATAATGACGACGAAAACGCAGTTGAGGAGAAAAGTGATGGCATGGATGAAGTTAGTGCAGGTGAAGTTGGAAATACAGAAAAACAATTAGGGCCACATCCGATCGTATCGCATGAAAGCCCAATGCCTGAGCACAGCACGCGTCCACGGCGACGGCGTAAAGATGCATCGCGTGGTAGTGAAAAATTAAAAATGAGAAATATTAATTTGAAGCGGATATTACTTTAGATATATATTGCTGTTGAATTTGTAAAAGAGTGCAATACTTCTTTATTGCTTTTATGTATTCCCTTGCTACCATTTTATATTATGTATAGGAAGTGTACTGACATGCTATCTCCACATTATTTTTATACTTGTTGGAAAAGACACGCGGCAATTCGTGCTTTTGCAAGTCAGCCATGAGAAATAGGTACCTTATCTTACAAGAGGTGAACTACTCCATAAAATACAACGTTAAGACAAAGTTAATGTGCAAATGACAGAAAACTGTTTGTAACAATTATTACGTAGGTAATTGGAAATTTAATAATGGCAAACGAAGAAGAACAATCCCGCCTCTAGAAGTGGCTGCATTGGCGGGGGCCATTAATGAGGCCGCCGTATTTTGCTCGACATCCGTATGTTGTAAGGAGGGATTTGCACTAATTTTGCTGGAAGTAGAATTTTGAAAAAAGTATTTTCTTAGGGTTCCGTAGGTCGCAACCGGTTGCAAACTTTAAACTAAGTATAATAAGCTAATACTAGTGTCCGATGAGTTCGCAACTAGCACCACAAATTTTGCCTAAGAGATAAAGGCGAAAAATTATTTTTTTATGTTTAGGTATGTTCTGTATGTTGCAACCGCTCCAAATTGCTGGAGTAGGTAGATATTGGTTCTCAAAACATGTGATATTCTCGCTACTAGTACCACAATTTTTGTTTTGGAATTATTCAAAAATTAAAGATTAACTCAAATTTCACCATTTTCCGTACTTCCAAACCGGTTGCGAAATTAAGATAATCATACAGTCAAAACTCTGTCGATGTGCCAAAAATCATTGGTACCACAATTAATGTGTATTGATAATCTAATTCTACTGCACTATACCTTGCCAGGGGGTGCTAGGGGGTGCCAGGGGGTGTAAATTAGCCTTAACATCTTAGTGTCTCCAAAACTGTCAACCTCACCTGCCCGTGGTGCACCCTGCTGATTAACGAACGAGGCTCTGACGACCGATCGATGGTGGGATACCCATACAATCAACTGTGCTGTATATGTAGCTGTGACAGGTAGCAGCGTCACATGCGTAAGACAGCCCGGTATTGCGCTCGCCAATCCGACCTTGCCCACCGTGTGTGAGTATGGGCAAATCTTCCTAAAATGAGCCCTCAGTTCCCGACGGTCCCGCTAATCCCGGCCATCGTGGTGACGACTGGAGTCCTGGCGGGACAGAGGGTGCGAAGAATGCCCGGGCGCGGACTGGTCACCACAATCAATGACTATTTCTGGCGACCTACAATGCTCGTTCGTTGAAGGATGACGTCTATCTTGCTGAGCTCGAGTCAGAGCTAGGACACATAAATTGGCATGTCCTGGGAATCTCCCAAGTCCGAAGACAGGGAGAGGACACGGTAACCCTAGAATCAGGCCACCTACTCTACTATCGAAAGGACGATAAGACGTCACAGGGCGGGGTTGGCATGATGGTCAATAGAGTTCTCTTTAGCAACGTGACAGAAATTGGTAGTGTGTCTCCGCGGGTAGCGTACCTCATACTCAGACTTACCAAGAGATATACTCTGAAGATAATCCGGGTCTATGCTCCCACGTCGACACACTCCGATGAAGAGGTCAAGGCCGTATAAGAAAACATAACGAAGGCCATACATGATACCACCAAGACTCACTTCACTGTTGTTATGGGGGACTTCAACGCCAAAGTGGGAGTACAAGAAAGCAGAGAGTCTGTAGTTGGAGCGCACGGTATCGGCAGTAGAAACCAAAGGGGCCAAATGCTGGTTAACTTCCTCGAATCCCAGAGACCATCCCTGATGAATTCATTATTTCAGAAAAAGCTTTATAGGAAGTGGACTTGGCGAAGCCCTGAGGGGGTGACAAAAACTGAGATCCATTTTCTCATGACGAATAGAAGGTATATATTCAAAGATGTCTCAGTGATTAACAGGTTTAACACCGGAAGCGATCACCGACTTGTCCGAGCTACTTTGAATATAAACTTCCGACTTGAGAGAAATCGCCTGATAAAGTCTACGCTCCGTCCGTCACCGTGCCATACCGCTGCACCATCCAAAGAATTCCAGCTGGAATTGCGAAACAGATTCAGTCTGCACGAAACCACTGAGGACGTTGATCAGTATGTCAACAAGTTCACGACTGTTGTCCGAGAGCTGCCAACGGAGGCGAGGGAGTAAATTGTCCAAGTTCTCGCCAGAAACAGTAGATCTCATGAAATAGAGACGGGAGATGTCGACGGATGCGTCCGATTATCGCCTTCTCAATATGCGTGTAAAGAAACAAATACAATTCGACATACGACAAAGCAGTACTCGAGCAATTTAAGATGCTATTAGTCGAAATAGAGGTTCGAAGGTATTTTCTAAGCAATCGGGAAGGAGTCATCTGACGAAACTTACGACATCCGATAGTCGAGTTCTTACAGCCAAGCTAGATTTACTTGTAGAAGCCGAGACGTTCTACGGACAACTATACTCTTCACATGCACCGAAGCCTACAACTCAAGTTACGGACGACAAACGTGCTAAACTAACCCGCCACTTTACGTACGAGTTACCGGACATAAGAAATTCCTGAAGTCGAGATGGCTCTTACGCAGCTTAAACACAACAAGGCCCCTGGGGATGACGGCATTACCTCTGAGCTTTTTTTCGCGCTACATCGAGGTGTTGAAGTGTCTGTACAAAGCCGCAACCATGACCGTACAAATCCAAGATGTCCAGACAAGACCAATCCTTTTGCAGCGTGGAGTGAGACAAGGAGATGTTATCTCTCCGAAGCTCTTCACCAACGCACTGGAAGACGTCTTCAAAACACTGGACTGAAACGGTCTAGGCATAAATACCAATGGTGAGAGGTATATTTCACACCTACGATTCGCAGACGACATAGTTATAATGGCAGAGTCGCCGAGGGATTTGTCAGAGATGTTGCGGAGCCTAAGTGTTTCTTCCAGACTGGTGGGTCTGGAAATGAACTTGGACAAGCCGAAAGTCATGCTAAATTCATTTGTAGACTTGATAATGTCAGCATCGAAGTTGTTCAGGAATACATTTATCTGGGAAAAGTTATTCAACTGGGTAGAAACAACTTCGACAAAGAGGCTGTGCCTAAAGTCCAAAGTGTATGACCAGTGCATTCTCTCGGTTCTGACCTATGGGGCGGAAACAACGACACTGACGAAAGGCCTCATCCACAAATTCCAAGTTGCACAGCGAGCTATGGAAAGGGCTATGCTCGGAATTTCTCTGAAGGATAGAATCCGATACGAGGATAGCCGATGGAGAACTAAAGTGACCGATAGCCTTGAGAATAAGCAAGCTGAAGTGGCAGTGGGCGGGGCACATATGTCGCAGAGCCGATGGACGTTGGGGTAGACGGGTTCTGGAGTGGAGACCACGTTCAAGACGTCCCGTAGGACGGCCTCCCGCTAGGTGGACCGACGACCTGAAGAGAGTGGCGGAAAGCGGATGGATGCGGAAAGCCGAGGACCGGATATGGTAGCACAGTATCGAAAGGCTTATGTCCAGCAGTGGACGAACACGGGTTGACGTTCGTCGTCGATGATGATGATCATGATACCTTGCCATCCTATGCACATGCTATGCACTCACACAGAGTCTATGGCGCGAGTGTAAAACATAACTGTAACGCATAGAATCATGCAAAAGTTTACCTGTTTGTATTGTACCACAGACAAACTAGCCTAAAGACAGGAAATGAAAAGGCACCGTTTTCTGCCAACGATTTGCACAAACGCTCATATAAGTTAAACCACAAACGCGCGCTACTTTAGTATTAACCACGCCATTAACCAGGAAGCAGATCCGTGACCTGTCTAATCGTTTTAAAAAATATAGAATAAAATACGTAAACAATGCCAAATTGCGCTGTAAAGTGGTATGGTAGTGACAGTCGTAAAAATAGTTTCAAAAAGGACAACATCACGTTTCATCGGTAAGTATAAAATTAATAATAAAAATTTATAACAGAAAAATGCAGAGCTCTAGTGATCTCTAGCAAGCTATAATTATATGTTGCGTCCTCACTTACAAGATAGCACGTGTAAGTAGGGATGCGAAAAAAAGTATCGATATATCAATTTCTTTGCCATTAATTTTGAGAATTTATAATGACTACCATTCTTTAAAATTATATACCTAATTCCATATTGTAATAAAAATCTTCTTTCTATTCTACATTGTTACAAAAATTAAGTAATAAAAAAGTAAGTAAAAATACTTATTACATACATTTTGAATGATTGTTTTTAAATTGAAAATTTAATGATTTAAGATTTTAAGCCAATAAAAATTACTAAAAGCGGATACCCGTACTAATTTTATAAATGCGAAAGTCTGTCTGTTTATTTAATGATGAATGTTTCTTTTCTTCAAAAAATGCGAAAGTCTGTCTGTCTGTTTCTTTACAGATGAATGTTTCTTTGTACATTTGTTTTCAATGCGTTCCTATACCATTTGTCTGATTGCGATGAAACTTTAGTGAGTTGTTGTGCGCACGCCTGGAGGTTTCTGTATATGTGACGTCATAAATAAATCCAATATGGCGAATGCTCCGTGTTAGAAAGTAAAAGACCTCCAGCAATATAAGTATCAAATGAAATGGAATACACAGGAAAGAGTTTCTGTATATGTGAAGTCATCATAAATCCAATATGGCGGATTCTCCATGGTAAAAAGTAACAAAAACAAAAGGGCTAATTTTTACGAAAAATCTACGTCTAAGGGAGAGAAAGAGAAACACTAACCCGGAAAAGTCACGGTAACATTTTCCACGCAAACGAAGTCGCGCGTACGGCTAGCATATAATAAATTAGTCTACAAAAAATAGTTAAAATGAATAAAGGCGCACATTTTAGGGTTCCGTATCCAAATGACAAAAACGGACTCTTGTAATGTCATCTTGGTCCATCTGTCGATCAGCAACTTACAGCCACGTCACTCGGAGAGTACTGTCACTATATTCTACAGAAGTAGATTAGGTGTACCTATGATATAACCGGCTATACAACGGCGTAGTAAAATTTGCAAATGAATGTGTCCCTATAAAACTGTTATATAAATGAGTGAGTATATAAATTGTGTGCTCTTTTTTTACGACTTGGGGTGTCTATCGATTTTCTATAAAAAAACATTCGTTAGATTTCTTCAAGTTAATAATAATACTAATAAAGAACCCAAATTTTTCAGTTTAATTTAAAGTAGTAGGTACTGAGTGCTGACCACAGTTACTCGCTTTTGGAATATTATTCCATTCCTGGGAGTGGGTGCTATACCCTGTAATGCTTTAGCCCCGGAGCACCTGCGATTTGTCACAACTCGTAACAAAACTAATGAGAGTAATGGGGCGCTTACGCTACGTTACATAGAGAAACACTAGTGCGTCGTCACAAGCAATTAGTAATTCAGTAATTACGCTTGGCTCTTCAATGGTTTTACTTAAGGCGACGCAGTGATAATTGATAAACGATAATTTAATCTAAAATAGACCTGCATCATAGAAACGTGCGCGCGCTAGCTTACGAAAAATACGAAAAAACAGTTATTTTTATACCCGGCTTTGCACGGGTAGAAATTTTTTTGAAAATAAAATAGTGTTACTCGCTGATAATGTAGCTTCCGATACGTGAAATTTTGAAATCGGGTGAGTAATTTTTGAGTTTGTCTATTACAAAAAAAAAAACAGTAAAATTGTTTTCTTTTTAATATTAGTATTGACTAGCATTAATTTAAAAAAATGCAACTGACGTTTTGAAGAGTGTTTAGATTAATCTACGTAGAAAATTTAAAGGCGTAAGTCGGTTCCGTTAGTCCGAAAAATGCAAATCTCTGTTTTAAAATTGTCTCTGTTTGCAAATGTCTGTCTGTGATTTTTTTTTTTTCTGTAACTAAAGTTAACCAATCGTGTAACGCAACTGTCAAAAGGACATCATTGAAATGAAGAACAAGGTTACCAAATATCACTTTCATACGTTTTGTAATCACTAAGAAAAACAGAGATCCTGCCGCCTTAAAAGATAATATAAACGACGTAGTCGCACTGACCTTCATTCACTTATTTTTAGAGACTATTGTGAAATTAAATATTTAAAGTAGGCAGTTATAAATTATTCATTATTAATTTATTACACTTATGTGCGAAAATATCGACCAAATTATAGTTGTGATGTGAGTAACGAAAAATTACATAGGGGTAGGCTAAACGTAAAATCATTCCAATGCATTACACTCATAATTTATCATTATATACAGGATTGATTGAAAAATAGTGATAGCTTCATAGTAAAAAATTTCTGACATCATTCCTAACAATTCATGTTCTACGACTTCTTTCAAAACTTAATACGTTCCCCAAAAAATATTTTTTAAGTTTTGCTGTACTGTTTGTAACGTAATTACTCTAAAAGTTATTAGAAATAATGTTAAGATCAGAAGCAACAGTAGGTGTCGATCAAGAAATAAAATTATAGCGAATAATACCTACTCGTCTATAACATAAATAAACTTATTAAAAAGATGACACATTATAATTCGTTCTGAGTTCACAAACAAAATCATTTCCTGTTCCGACTTTCGATGTCATAAATAAATCAAACAATCCAGTTTTTAATTATAATTCGAAATTGATAATAAAATTCACCTAATAGCTTTATTTCATTACAGGAAAATACCGCTCCTTTCTGACTTCTTGCACCAATATGTAGGTGACCAATCGACAGATATCAAAATGGGGTATGGAGATAGACTCATCTTGGACTAAAAATTAAAACGGACGGAGCCATAATGAGTGGCCGCTCTTATGGTGATGATAAGACACGAAAATTCGATTGACATATCATCACACACGGTGGTGTCAAATGGAATGTTCGTGTCTATAGTAAGTATGGCAACCACGCAGTCGGTGTAATATGTATCAACTTATGACCGATTTGACGTACAAAGCATTGCAATACTGAAATAATTATTTACAAAATACTCGTAAATCTTAAATGATTTAGCTACTAATAGGTATTCACAAAAATAAAAATATGTCGTGTTCAGCTGTGTATTGTTGTATTGTGACCTTTCTCTAATTACGCATTTATTGCTCTTAGAGCAAAAACTCGGTCCATTTGATTCTTGGTCCGAGGTACCCATAATATTATACAAAAATATCACACTAGTTCAGCGATTGTGTAGCGTATCAGATTTTTATTTGTTCTTTTTCTCTAATTTCAAATTCATTAAATATTACGTGGGTATAAAGTAAAAATTATAATAATACATAGTAGTACGAGGGCTACTATTTATGTATCCGGAATAACAAAGTGAAACAAACCATATAGCATTTATTATAGTTTTATTGCTTTTCAAAATATTCACCATGATGATCGATGCACTTTTGCATGCGTTGAAACCAATTTTCGTAGCACTTTTTCCATTCGAATTGAGGTATCTCCAAAACGTGCATTTTGAACGCATCAACAGCCTCTTCACGGCTGGAAAAACGTTGACCACGTAATTTATTCTTTACGGTTAGGAATAAATAGAAGTCGTTGGGGGCCAAGTCGGGGCTGTACGGCGGATGACCCGTTAATTCGATCTTTTGATCTTCCAAATACCGAGTTGTTTCGGCCGATGTGTGGCAGCTAGCACTGTCATGATGAAGAAGGATTCTGCGTTGTCGGTTGTTCTTTCTTATTTCTTCAAAGACTTCTGGCAATCAAATGGTCTTGTATCATTCAGAATTAACCGTTTTACGATCCTCTAGTGGCACTGTAGCTACATGTCCATTTATACCAAAAAAACAAGCGACCATTTGCTTCAAAGTGCTTTTTGAACGAATGACTTTTGTTGGGTTCGGCTCATCTTGGAACACTCAAACTGTTAATTGTTGTTTAGTTTCAGGATCATACGCATATATCCAAGATTCATCACCTGTGTAGATATTATAGACAGCTTTTGACGCACCCTCATTGTATTTTTGTAACTTTTTTTCACACCAATCGACACGAGCCCGTTTTTGGTCAATTCTCAAGTTGGGCGGAATCCAACGTGAACAAATTTTTTTTACAGCTAAATGTTCGTGTAATATTTTATATATACTCGTCATACTTATGCCCAGAGACGCCTCTATCTCGCGATATGTAACATGACGATCTTGTATTATTAGTTACCGCACAGCATCAATATTTTGAGGTACAACAACCGATTTAGGGCGACCTTCTTTAACTTCGTCCGTGAGCAGAGACCGCCCACGATTAAACTCACTAAACTAATGATACACAGTAGTTTTCGATGGTGCTTCGTCCCCAAAAGTCGAAGTGAGTTGATCGATGCACTGTTTTTGAGTTAGCCCTCGCCGAAAATCGTAATAAATCATAGCACGAAAATTTTCACGACTTAAATCCATGGTGATAAAGACTCGCAATTTTCAAAATGACGCCACAAAGGATGAAGAAATGACTGCTACATGAAACAAATTGTATTCTTCAGCCAAAGAGTTCCATTTTTAAATGTTATAATTACTTTTTTAATATTGTTCTGTAACTGACCAGTTCCGGATACATAAATAGCAGCCCTCGTAGTAGTTTACATCAAAAACTTACATCGGGCTACAGTGAACGAGCTTAATCTTACCGAAGCGACTGGTCTCAACATTTCGATAGCTGACTTTACAATAATACTACATAAAAATGCCACACATTTTATTGATAGCCTAGAATCGCACCTAGAGACGCTTTCACGTAGCAAAAATGTCATAATCATGGGCGACATAAATATAGACCTTATAATTTCACCAAACGAAACTGGCTATGAGCGTAATAACCGACTAAACTACCTAAATGCACTATCCTCGCACAGCATGCTCCCTGGACATACCTTATCCACTAGGAATGACAGTTGGCTTGATCATGTGTGTATAAAATTAGACAACAAACTTAACCCTGCCTTTATTGCAGTACTAGACACGACTGTTACAAATCACAATATGATTGTTTTAAAATTACCCCTTACATCTAAAAAAGAAACTAACCTAAAAAGTAGAACTGTTATTGATTTTGAAAACACTTATAAATCTCTTATCAATGCTGACCTATCCAAATTAAATATTTACACACACTTATAGAAATAATTATAAGGGCTATCCTAGAAAACTCTAAACAAATTGTGATCTCAAGTAACAAGAGAGTTAAAAAACCCTGGATAACCTTAGGGGTCTTGCGCTGCATTAGGCTTAGGAATCATATGCAATTGAAACTTCGAATTGACCCACATAATTTAATATTAAAAATAACATTTAAGCGATATCGTAATTTTTGCACAAATCTTATGAAAAAACTTAAAACTCAATATAACAAAAATCAATAAAACAACCAAGAAAACTCTGGTCCACTATAAATGATATTACCCAATACAAACCACCAAAAGCATCTAATAACCCCACTGCCTAATACCTCCCTAAATTGTATAAATACCTTCTTTGTCAACATAGGTAAAAATTTAGCCGAAGCTATCATTAACAAATCTGGCATCACATCAAACAACCCCAGTGCTAATCACACTCAATTATTTTCTTTTGCCCTGTTTGATGTTGACCCACAGGAAGTCGATAATATCATTATGGGTCTTGACTCAAGTAGTGCCCAGGGATGAGATGGGATCCCTACTAAATTGTTAAAGATGGCTAGAGACTTACTAGTTCCGCTGATTACAAATTTGACTAACCTCTGCTTTTCTAAGGGTGTATTTCCAAATGCCCTCAAACGATCTTTAGTTACACCGGTGTACAAGGGAGGTGACAGAAGTGAAGTAAACAACTATAGACCCAATATCCGTCTTGACATCTGTAGCAAAAATTATTGAAAAATTATTAACCAATAGATTGATAAATTATCTAAACAAATTTAATATTATATCGAAATCTCAATTTGGTTTTTGGAAAGGCTTATCTACTCAAGATGCTATTTTACAACTAACTTCTACTGTGGTCAAAGAAGTTGAAAACAAAAACAAATGTCTTACGGTCTTTTTAGACCTTAAGAAGGCCTATGACACGGCATCTGTTCCCATCCTTGTACACAGGTTGGAGAGCATTGGCATCCGAGATACATCTCTAGCTCTATTCAGTAGCTACCTACAGGGCAGAAAACAGGCAATTAAAATTGACGGCTTCATCAGTGATGAGGAGAGTATAACCTACGGAATTCCGCAGGGCAGTGTCCTTGGCCCAACACTGTTCGTAATATACATAAACGAGTTATGTAATCTAACAGACGTTGGTGGTAGGATATTCTCCTATGCTGATTACACTGCCATTGTATTTTCTGCAAAAACTTGGGATGCGGTACAAAAAGTAACTGAAAGGGGTCTGTTAAGGATAACAAACTGGCTAAATAACAACTTGTTAACCCTCAATATATCTAAAACAAATTATATCTGCTTTGCTCCATATTTAAATTCCCAACCTGCTACTAGTTTTGTCATTTCTATTCACAATCCTTTATGCAAAACACTCTCAAGCTGTAATTGTTCACCTTTCCAGAAAGTAACGTCCACGAAATACCTTGGTGTAATGATAAACCAAAGATTGAGCTGGCATTTGCACATTGAGCTGATTATGTGCAGGTTGAGGAAACATATTTGGATATTTAAACCATTGAGATATATTCTCTCGCGTGATCTTTTAAATAAAACTTATATCGCTCTAGCACAATCAGTTACAACATATTGTATCGCGGTGTGGGGAGGAGCCAGCAAAACTCAATTCCTATATTTAGAAAGAGCTCAGAGATCCTTAATAAAGATTATGTACTTCAAACCCTATAGATACTCTACGGAAACAACGCTACCAGCAACCTCCTTTCAGTAAGAAAACTGTACATACTTAACCTTATTTTAAACCTCCATAAGTCACTACCATTTAATAGCAATGTAAAAAAGAAAAGAAGGAGTAATTCTGTGGCCCCTACAACCCTGACACACACTGTTTTTGCACAACGTCAGTATTTGTCACAGTCTGCTTATGTGTACAATAAATTAAATAATTTAAAAAATATATATCCCCTACCATGATGTCAATGCAAGTATACGTTAACAGAATGGTTAAAAACTCTGAACTATGAGGATGTGGAGAAGATACTTAGTAGAACCACATAGCCACATATGGTCACACAAACACATACACACACGCACACACACACACACTAAGTTAATGTAAGTTTAAAATTAAAAATAAGTTAATGTAAGTTTAAAATTATGTACCTATTGTTAGAAATATTTTTATTACCACTGGGGAAGTTGCGAGTCACTCCCAACACAAGTGTTTTAAACTACTTACTGGGAGGTCTCCACAAATATTTTGTAAAGAACATTTTCGGAAATAAAGAATTATTATTATTATTATTACATATCACTTCACAGAAAATATTAAAAACCTAACAATTTTAATAAAAATTTTTAGACAATATTACTAAAATGCCGAGAGTGTATTTATTTCAAGAGCATGCGCAAAAGGTTGTTCGCTATTAAAATTTTATGTATGGTAGGTAGAGCCATGTTACATTGCAGCACGAATTGGGCCGGCTCGTCCGATCAAATACCATCCTCTCAGAGAATATCGTCGTGAAATAAGAGCATCTATTGCTGCTGTGTTTCGTTCGGTGAGTGAGTAGTGCAGCAGAATTAGATTATCAATTTACATTTATTGTGGTACTAATGATTTTTGGCACATCGATAGAGTTATGTCTGTGTATGATTACCTTAAATTCGCAACCGATTTGGAAGTACGGAAAATAGTGAAAATTGAGAAAATCTTTGATTTTTGGATAATTCCAAAACAAAAATTGTGGTACTAGTTGCGAGATTACCACGTGTTTGGAGTACGAATACCTACCTACTCAAGCAATTTGGACCGGTTGCGACATACGGAACACTTATATTTAAAAAAAGTGATTTTTCGTCTTTATCTCCTAGGCAACATTTGTGGTACTAGTTGCGAACTAATCGGACACTTGTTTTAGCTTAATATACTTACTTAGTTTTAAGTTTGCAACCAGTTGCGACCTACGGAACCCTAAGAAAATACTTTTTTCAAAATTCTACTTTCGGCAAATGTAGTCAATATTATTGCTTAAATCACATGTATAGATCGTATTCCAGCTGCATTGTGATCGCAACCTCTGAAAAGACTACGCAACATAGTCTATTTTGTAAATGAAATATACGCTTATTACGCATATTTCGAGGGGAATGCGAGCGGCACGGGAGACAGGATACGGCTCGAGCGACTACGTCTCGCCGCGCGGTTCATTCATACATTAGCAAACTATCTAAAAACGCGATTACCTTTTATTTTCTCTTGACGTTTCGGCCGAGTTTCATCGGCCGTGGTCTCAAGTAAACTGTCGCAGCAAGCTTCACTCCGTGTCAGAGGCAGATTTTATTTCATCTACCCCCGATATTTGTAAATAATTATTAGGGTTCCTACACACAACACTCACGGTGTCCACACACTGAACCGGATGTGAAAAACGAGGTTTTGTCATTTGAATCACAGGATTCCACGCTGTTGATAAATTGTATCCGCTTTCCCGATTGAAATTTTTGTGTCTCTTGATTTCAATTGCTTCACGCACGACTCTTGGATAAAAGTGGCGATCAGTGGAAAGGACCTGTGGGCGATAAAATTCTATCCAATGATTCGTATCCGATTGGAGATGTTCCGCTATCGCTGATTTGGTAGTTTGCTGGTTTTTTACAGCTGCAATGTGTTCCTTAATCCTTTCAGCAATAGTCCGCTTCGTTTGGCCAATGTATGAGCTACCGCAACTGCAATCTATTTTGTAGACCCCTGGTGTCTGCAACGGTAAGACATCCTTCGGTGTGCCTACTATTTTGTTTACCTTAGTTCCCGGTGTGTACACGGTATGGATGGAATACTTTTTTAAAATAGATCCTATTTTGTCCGTCACTCCTTTCACATAAGGCATATAGGCGGGTTGTCTGCTCACGTCCGGATGTCTGTCCTTCTTTTTAGACCGCCTCATTCGTCGGTTAATCTGATATCCGTTCTTTATCAGTACCTCCTGAACATAATCGAGCTCTTGCTCCAGATGTTCAGGGTCACACAGATCGTACGCTCTGTTCTTCAGTGAAGTTATAACAGATTGCAGATGACTGGGATGGTGATGCGACGTGGCGTGCAGGTATCTGTCTGTGTGTGTAGGCTTCCTATAAACTATAAGCTATACCCGCGACTTCGTCCGCGTGGAAAAATTTTCCGTGACTTTTCCGAGTTAGTGTTTCTTTTTCACCCCTTTATGAGTAGATTTTTCATAAAAAGTAGCCTTTGTCTTTTCCTTTAAAAAAGTCTATCACTGTCTTAAACATCGTAATCGATTCACCGGTTTAGCATTTCCCACACAAAGTTTTATCTCCGTTTCCATCCCGTTATGAAAAGATTTTTGGTAAACAAAGCAGCCTATGTTCGACTCCCGGTTTCAAACTAGATAGCTTGAAACCGCCAGACCGATTTTGATGGCACGGAGATTCATACCATCAAAATCGAACTGGCGGTTTAGCCGTGAAAACGTAACAGACGGACAGACATACTTTTGCAAGAATAATAGTTATTATTATGAGATAGTATGGATCGTATAGCGTACTATGTACATTTTAATGTACATTTTATGTTTAAGAATAAATATTATTTTCGTAATCTGCACCGGGAGCAACTTCAAATATGACAAACAAATCATTTTACTAAAATAATAATGTCCTCCATCTTAGATTGTAAGATCAATGTAGTTTTCATGATCTACACCCCGAAAAACCTTAAAAATAACGCCTATATTAATTTATTAAATAATGTCTGCCATTTCAGATTTGAAAATAGACATCATTTTTGTGATCAGCCATGCAATTCTGTAAAAACTCGAATCACCCAAGCGAGACTCGCTTGACCATTCATCCCACTCGGCATTCGAACTCTCTTGAGCTTCAAATGGAATTCTCTAAACCAAACATTTTAGGAGCGAAGTGAAGTGATCTTAGATGCGAGTTTATCGGAGATTGCTATAAGAGTAAACATCTCAGTCGATATTTAGTCAATTGGTTATTACTTTATACTCATTTAGTCGATCACATGCAACTATCGGAACAGGTTGTCTGATTTGTGAGCTAAATATTTGAACTCTTATTAAAACGTGTTTATTATTAAATTGCTTATTGAAGTTATATCGTGCAGTATTTATGTGCTTTATTTCAAGTAATTAACTTGTGATGTCTTCTTTGGTGATGTCTAATATGTGACAAAGTTTTAGTTTGCATTTACTCGTCTCGTAGGTCAATAGAAGAATAGTTAAAATGTAAGAATTCGTTTTCTTTAAGATGGTCAGAGCTTCGACTTCATCGTGGTGGGCGCGGGGTCGGCGGGCGCCGTGGTCGCCAACCGGCTGACCGAGGTGTCCGGCTGGAACGTGCTGCTCATAGAGGCGGGCGAGAACCCACCCATTGACTGTTGTGAATACTACTATTCTATACTACATATAGAATACACTACGTTCCGGCCAAAAAGTCCCCGAGTTTTAAAGTTGAATAGTGGGAATAGTGTGGTGAAAAGCTAGAGAGAGATAGCGCTACAAATCTGTGGCGTCACAAAGTCGCAATGACATTGTATAGCCTTAAGGGTGACAGAGACAGAACATACCCCCACTCTGCTCCCGTTTCTAAATTTTAAAAGCGAATAACTCATGTTTTTTATTGTATTTCGAATATTTTTTCGCAGTTTTGTTTGTTGTACGGAGTAAAAGAAGCCTAAGTGCTCTGGTACTCCCTATATTGATAGGACAAGTCAGATAAAACCAATATCAGACACTCAGATTAGCTTATTGTTGTTCAAACAGATCGCCATGTTGCAATAAAAACAGCAAAAAAAAAATTACTGAACCTATCTTTTAACTATATTGTGAAAAAATAGTAATCTAGCGTATTCCATATTTAGCGATATATTTCACTGAAAACATTATTATTTTCATGATAGTATCCCTTGCTTTATACATAATGTAACCGATATTCAAGTAATTTTATACTACTGTACATACTTGTCTTCACAATGTGTCCGTAATGGGGATTTCCTCTTTAGCCGTTGAGCGTTATATTACTACTGCTTCCTGTTTTGGCACTTGATATTATAGATACTGTTAATTAGTTTATAGTTTATTAATTAGGGGGTGTTGGTTCCGACACTCATGTACGGAAGTGAAAGTTGGGTATGGCAGAAGAAACATGAAAGCAGAATAAATGCAGTTGAGACGAGAGCGTTAAGAAATATACTGAGTGACAGGATAAGAAATAATGAGATAAGGAAACGTTGTGGTCTGAAAGAAGATGTAGTGACAAAAATTGAGAAAGGTATGCTGAGATAGTTTGGCCATGTCGAGAGAATGAATGAAGAACGATTGACGAAAAAAGTGTATGAGGCGAGTGTGAATGAAAGTGTTGGAAGGGGTAGACCTCGGCGGACGTTTCAAGACCAGGTCAAGAGTACCCTTAACCGAAGAGTCAACTGCTGAAGCTGTTGACAAGCTGACTAATTATATTGCAAATAGCTTAGACTCTAAACAAAAATGCATGACAGTATTTTTGGATCTTGCTAAAGCTTTTGACACCGTAACGATTTGTATTCTCCTTAAAAAGTTGGAAAATTTAGGTATACGAGGTCTTCAACATAAACTTATAAAAGACTATCTCTGTGATAGAACACAACGTGTTCAAATTGGCCAGCATATTAGTGATGAGCTTCCTATTGAATATGGAGTTCCCCAAGGAAGCATCTTAGGACCGATACTTTTCCTGATCTACATCAACGAATTATGCGCCCTTCCCCTCTCTGATGGTATGATCATATCTTACGCAGATGATACTGCCTTACTTTTTAGTGACAATAGCTGGGATAATGTATTTAAACACGCTCAGGTCGGATTGGACTTAGTAATGTAATGGCTCAGAACAAACGGACTTACCCTAAATACGGACAAAACTAAATATATTACTTTTTCTATTAACGCTTCTCAACAACCCTCTGACAATGCTCATTTACTAATAGCCCATCACTGTCTCAACTCTTATAATCAAAATAATATTTGCACCTGTCCTATATTAAAAAGCACCACTAACATAAAATACTTAGGTGCCATTATTGACCAACATCTCAGCTTCAAACTGCATATTGAAGCTCTTTCTGGAAGAGTACGAACGTAACGAAATATACGTTTTCAAAAAATTAAGGCACGACGCTAGTCCAGTTTTACTTAAAACAGTATATTTAGCTCTTTGCCAATCGCTACTAGGATACTGTATTACATCATGGGGCGGCACGCACAAAACGACCATCATCGATTTAGAAAGAGCACAAAGCGCTGTTCTCAAAGTCAGTAACTTCCGTCCTTTCCGTTATCCAACCACCCAACTCCTTACAGAGTGTGATGCTCTCTCTGTACGACAGCTATTTATCCTCCAAACTATTATGATGAAGCACTCTTTAACACCTCTAGATCCTTCTCTCATAGCCAACCGCAGACGACTAGATATAGTATGTCCTTCTAAAGTGTTTCACACAAAATTCGCTCATAGATTCTTTTGCTTTTTGGGATCATACCTTTATAATAAATTAAATCATCCTTTAAATATTTATCCTATGAATAGAAGGGGGTGCAAGAAAATAGTAGAACAATATTTAAAAGCCAAAACCTATGACGAAGTAGAAAATATATTAGAAGTAGACAGTTAGCACTTAATTAGTTTTAATCTATTCTGTTTTGTTTTGTTGTTATTTAGTAATACATTAATACAAGCACTAACATATAATAAGCTAAACACCATGCCTAAGATACAGGTAAATACTTACCTAGTTTAGGCATGCTATTAACACTAGTCTGCACAACGTATTAATTACTTTATGTATTAATACCTACTTAATCTTAACCTGTACAATGTACTCGTATGTTCAATTAGAATAAGTTATATTCAGAAATAAATTTTATCTTTATCTTTATTTAAATATATTCCTAATGTTCCTTATGATAGCATCACATATCAATTCACAATATTTGACACCAATTTCTAATATGGTAATGGTACCTAAGTATGTACTTCGCGAACATCGATGAGATGAATAAAAAAATACAGCTGCTGCGTATTAAATAAAAACTTTAAGTACCTTATCACAATTATAAATTTGCAATATTCGATTTCCTCAAAAATAACGTATTAACTGTAAAGGTTATGGAAAAGTGTTATGGTTAAAAAAAAATTCAAAAAATAGATAATGTATATAATTTAGAAAACATAAATTGTCCTAACTTAGAAACGTTACATAAAAATTATTCGATATTAGATATTCAAAGTTGTATCTATCATAGTAACGCGGGTGCTATTAAAAATATAACTTGTCTGTATCTATCAATAAAGCGCTATCTAGATATTTGATATTGACATTAAGCAGCGTCTTAGGTCGAATGTAAACAAACGCTCTCATATCGATTTTGTTTATTCATAATTTCATTCCACGTTAGATGGCACCAACCAGCATGATCAATATTTTTACGAATGAAACCGCGTGAATTGTTGCATAGTTTATTCTAAAGAATATATTATTTTATAAAGAATAATATATTATTATATATACATAAATAGTATTGATCGATGATCGATATGGACTACTAGTAAGGTAGCTTAATATTATATTGCGTAAGTGCTATCTAGCGTGTTGATCGTGAAGTTGACTTCGATCTTCGATTATTATTAATTATTATGCATCGTTAGATTTGTGTGGATCGATAGATGACATTGTCATTAATATCAGTAGTACTTAGTGTTAACAAAGAGTATTCTAAATCGCGCTAGCAACATTTTTAAATTTTGGACGTATTTTAAATTTTGCGAAATACGTTGAATGGATTTGGTTCTGTTCATTTGATGTTGCTCGCGCTTGCACCATTGTCAACCATGCAGTCTGATGAACGTTTGACGGTAGAGCAGCCCTACCGAAAGATGTTCTGGTGACACCGACTGAAAACAGTTTCTGTGCAAATCGTCACAGATGAGTCGGTCATGGGCCATGCAGAGTCTGATGAAACGTCTGATGTGGTAGAGGGGGTCCCCCTATCGAAACATGTTCTTGATGACAACCGACTGAACAGTCTTCTGTGCAAAAAGCGTCACATTGTCGGGCATGGGCCATTTGCAGTCTGATATGGTACAGGGCCCCCTACCGAAAGATGTTCTGATTACGATCGAATGGTATTTTACTATATATCACCTGCAAGTGCTGTGGAGTTGTGCCTCATCGAACGATTGATTGATTACAGTGCGAGGCACACCCGCGGTACAGGCGCGCGCGCACGTTTTGCAAAATTTTTTTAAGATTAAAAAGATCTTAAAATATTTATAAGTTCGTGACATCAACATCGATCTCTTGGTTAAAATTTTTCTGTGTCAGAAATTAAAAAAATTTTCTAAGTAACAAAATAATGTTAAAACTTTTATAAGTTTCAACTCTGTGTGAATTGGGTGTGATCACATCGAGAACAAACGTGTTTACTCAGTTTGATTGTTTTGTATATTGTTAATACCAAATCTGTATTATATTTATGTTGTTAAAACTCTGGATGAATGAGTTTATTCAGTTGATTGTATTGTATATTGTTAATACCAAATCTGTATTATATTTATGTTGTTAAAATTCTGGGTGAATTGGGGGTTCTGCATCACGTCGAGCGCAGAGAGAACAAGTGATGCAGAACCCCCAATTCACCCCTACTTCTGAACATCGGTCAAAACTTGCAAGATCATCCATTAGTTGTAATGGTCTGACGGCAAACAGGAGTTTTGAAACTATTGTACAAGGAGGCGACGTATTTACAAATCTGGACAAACTTCCAAATCCTTTTATAATTGGATACGATAAATTGGAAGCATCGCAAGCTTATCCTGATTATCAAGTTATTATGGGACCCTTCCCAGTTGGCTCTTTATTGCCCATAATGTTTTTTACCCATACCTTTAGATACGTTGACAAAATGTGTGAAAATATTTTACAGGAACAACTAAACAAACATTCCTAGGATTTATCAACTTGCTACATCTAGATTCAAGAGGAGAGATCAAATTGAACAGTAGCAACCCAGAAATGAAACCGTTACTTTATCTCAATTATTATAAAAATGAAACTGATCTAGACAAACATGCGTTGTGTGCGCAAGTCTATTTAAGTATTATTAATACTACTTATTTCAAGAGTATGAATTCAGAAATCATAGATTTAAAGACGCCACAGTGTAAAGAACTAGCTTTTGGCACTCATGAATACTGGGAAATGCCATATTCTGAATACGGCCTCTACTCTGTGGCATCCTGTAGGCACATGCGCGATAGGTCCAGAGGGCAGGGGAGTACTAGACAAGAGGTTAAAAATAAGGGGGGTGACTGGACTGAAGGTGGTGGATGCGAGCGTCATGCCCATAATTCCTAGCGGTAACCCAAATGCACCGGTGATTATGATTGGAGAGAAAGCGTTGGACATGATAAAAGTAGATAATGGAATTAATCCTGAAGAAAATAAGTGAATTGATATATTAGATAATAATAATGTACAATATAAAAGACAATGCCAATTTCTGCCCCATCCATAGACAATCCATAGACATATGTAATAGATGAAATTTTTTTATTTTTAATTATTTAATTAAAAATGAACCCCGGCAATAACGTTATTTTACATATTACTGTTTTTTTTCCAAGAGAAAGCGTCGGACATTGTAAAAGTAGGAAATGGAATTAATTCTGAAGAAAATAAATGAATTGAAATATGATATAATAACAATCTACAATATAAAAGACAATACCAATTTCTGCCCCATTCATAGACAACTATATTATGTAATACATGAAAAAATTTTATTTTTAATTATTTAATTAAAAAAAAGAAATCAGACAATAATTGAATATTATTTAATTACCATTTAATTTTCGTTACTCAATAATTATATAATTATTTCATCATCATACAATTTAAATACGTACATGTGGACTGCCTGAATAATTAGGTTGTGAGAATTAAAAAATAATTCTATTTCAGACCTTTGTTGAGAGTCAAACGAAATTCAATTTTCTATTTCCTTCTCACCTTCGTCGACAGTCTGTAGTCTGCAGTGTGATATAAATATAGACTTTAACAAGCAAAAAGTAAGATGTTCATGAATGGGGAGTAAATGGAATAGATAGTGAATGAAACTGTAAGATTTAAACTTTTAAATGATACATTCGTTGTTATCGTTCATGGAAATTCTTGGGTGGCGCATGGACTCATACATAAGTTGGCATTGTTCTTTTCTTCTTAGTGCTCTGTTTGATGAAACTGTTAAATAGAAAGGAACTCTGATTTTATAGTTATTATAATTGTATATATTATACCCAAAATCATATTAACCAATAAAAGAAAGTTATTTTTTTATACTGTTATCAACGAATAAATATATTGTAGTTGAAACAAATCGAATAGCAGTTTTTGAAATGTATAAAACTAACAAATGCTGCATAAAATTATAAAAAAAAAATTATTCACATTTTATATTTCTTTGTTTATTTTTGTTATGTTTTTCTCAGTCTAAAAAACACAAACATATTCCGAAGATGCTTATAACAACAGTGTTTATTTAATAAAGAAGTGCAATATGAATAATTTCCTTTTTCTTTAGAGAATCGCAAATGTTGAATTTGTAACAATATTTTTTAAATATATTATTCATTTAAACAATAAAAAAAGGTTTAAAATGTTTTTTTTTAAATCACGACAAGTATAAATAATATTTATAATGTAATAAATGGAATGCCAAAAACCATTTCTTCTAAAATTTTTTTTCTTTTCTTTAACAATTAATCGAGTTGGATCGCAAATGAGTACTCTAAAAAAATGGAAATTTAGGTTCATTTTATAAAAAGTCAGTGAATAAATGTTTTCCCTCAATTGTCTAGTCTAGATCATTGTTTCTCAACTATTTTTATGTCGCGACCTACGAAAAAGCCAAAAACTTAAGTATAAAAAGTCTTGCGAACCCTTTGCTATAAAATTATAATTATAGGTATATTTATCATGTTGTTATTACATGGTATTGGTAATATTTAATTTTATAACACCACTAAAATTCATTCCTTTAATAAACGAATCTTTTGTACATAGGTCTCGTTTTTTTTAACAGACTGCGACCCCCCTTAATAACAAACGCGACCCCTAAAGGATCGCGACCCCCAGGTTGAGAAACTAGGGTCTGGAAAGTCTACATAATACTTGGCGCTCCTTCTTCTCTGACTACTCATTTAGGAATACAGCGTGAGGAAATGTATCTATGTGAGTTTAGATAATATTATATTTTTTCAAATTTTTAAATCAACGGAATCGATTGATCGAACCGAAGTCACAGTACAAGTAAGCATACAGTATTCTATCTCGGCAGTGTCCTAGAGATAATTACCTACGGTCGTTTGGTACGTAAACACGCAATAGGGCTACTGACTTGGACTGAATGTTTTTCTTGGGTTATGTATTTGATAATAGGTACTATATTCAATTGTCACATTATCTTTTCATTTTATATTAATGCAAATTTAATACGTTTTTATTTATATAATTTTACTAGTATTTTGTATCTAGTTTCAAGTTTGTGAGTTAGTATGGTGGAAATGGACAAAAAAAATTTTGTGTGCAGTATAATAAAAAATCAGCAACAAAGTAACTAGATCATTATGATAATATATTTCCTACAAATTAGCAACAGAGAAATATTTCCGGTTTCGATATAGATGTATTCAAACATCCATATACTGAACATTATGCTCGTAAACTTGATTGACGTAATATTTAGTCAGTAAATGGCCGGGAGCATCTCACACCGTGCGACTACAACCGCGGCGCATAGGGATGAAACGATACGAGTAAATACAAGTACTCACTCGATACTTTCCTTCCGATACCAAGTACTTTTTGTATCGATACTTTAAAACTAAGTATCGAGTAGGTATCGGTCGAAAGTACTCGTATCGGTCAAAAGTACTCGAATTGATATACCAATGTCACGATTTCACTTTAACATTTTGATGGACAGAGGACAGGATAATACGCTCAAAACCATCTATGCTGACAAATTTATTTATTTTTTGTGAATCATATGTTGTAATTTTTGAACGCATCCTACTCCTAATTTGTATAGTTGGCAAGGTTTGTTTGTCTATGCCCGAGAGAAAAAAAAAACTGTTTGCCAGTCTTGGGGCGGCTTGCACCCTTCTATTACAAATAAAAAACTAGATACGTAATACACAATACACTTTTTTCTTTTTTTTAATGACTTTTATGACCTTACAAGTCATAAAAAGAATTCTATGGAATATTGGACTTGTGTTTTCGTATCAATAAAGAATGCCAATACTTGTTGGTGTTTTTATTTATTCTAAATTTTACAAAAAGATCGATCGATACGAGTAAGTATCGATACTTTTCAATCGATACTGAGTAGGTATCGATACTTTGCGACCGATACTGTATCCAGTAAAAGTATCAATACCTAAGTGGTATCGTTTCATCCCTAGCGGCGCACTCGCGACTGTCGTATGGCGAGAAATGCCGAGATTTCGAGCGCGTCGTTTGGGAGCGTTTGTATGAAGATAGAATACTGTATGCTTACTTGTACTGTGCCGAAGTCGACCAACGCCAATTTTTATGCCCGTAGTATCAAAAAGCCCCCTTCTAAGTACGCATATTATACGTAGCGCCTGTCCAAGCCCTTGATCAGGGTAAAGCGAGATTATCTTATGGCGGCCCTTTGGTTGAGCCTTTTACATCATTGCTTTTCAGTTTATGTTAAATAAATAATAAATTACTAACTTTCAAACGTCGACTTTAACTATAAAAAGTCGACTTTCATTATAAAATTCATCACTTATTGAATCAACACCTATTTTTCGCCCAGAATTGTTCCTCGCATTTGGCATTTTGGTACCCCTTGCTTCCTAGGGTCTAGGACTCCAGAACGACCGCTCCACCTTCCACCTTTCCACCGCTGTACCTCTGAATTGGACTTGACTTATTAAAATACAACATTCAGAGAGCCAGTAAATGCATGTGCAGGGAAGACTATTGTTTTGTCTTTAACGAAATAGTTTATTTTATAGTATGACTGGCTAATCAATGTCTGTTTTGTAATAAATCTAAAACTTCCGTTAACTAAGTAACTTCCCGAGGAACTTTATTATAAAAATGAATGTATTTATCCAAAAATGAAACATTCGACTTGTGTAATTTAAATGTTAGAATAACCATTTGTTTTAACCTTGGGGTTTTAGCATTATCATCGCCTTTCTTATTAAACAGATCTGCATTTTTCCTTGTTTATTTAATAATTTTAAGGATGTACTTTTCTGAAATACATTTCATATGATAAATTCTTATAGTTTTTATCTTTCTTTCGCTTAAAATCTCAAAATCGTTAATCGACATTTATCGGCAGGTGTTTCGCCTCTCAACGAAGCATCCTCAGAAATATCTAGATTCCAATGCGAGATCCGAGTCGATTTTGGGTGAAAAATGGCAAAAAATTGTATGAATTAGTCAGGTACCTTATTATTATCAGGTATCTTATATCACTAGCGACTCGCCCCTGCTTCGCACGATTATGTATCGCGCAAACTTTCGAATTTGTTAATCGACTTGTATTTCGCCTTTTAACGAAGCATCCTCTGTATATTCCAGATTCCCATCCGAGTTCTGAGTCGTGTAATGTAATGATTATATTATACTATGGGAATCTTAGGGTTCTCCTCAGGACCGACCTCCGACCTCCTCTTACAGTCCTGAGGGGATCCCTAAGGTACCCGTTGAAATCGGGGCGTGAGGTAATAACGCTTATGTCCCGATTTCATTGTAATAGTACAATATTGCTCATTCCCATAACCGTCTCAAGGAGAAGCGGCTCACGGATCAGCACGATTCTTCGCTAAAGGATTTGGTGGATTCAGGCATAGAAAAATCCGCAGGTCGTGGCGACTATTTGATCGTGGCCATCGACAGAAATGGAGATGAGATTACATCAAAGGGTACCCTAAAAAATCTCAAATGCAAAATGTTGTCTACTGACATCCATTTGTTTAGATCTTTTAGTCACAGGAAGCGTGTCACAATTTCCAGTTTACAACATAAACAATTAGTGGTAGGTAGGGTAGGCGTCTTACTGTCCTCTCGTTTGGTTAATTATGTAACTGAGTATAAGTGTGTAAACCCGAGACTGCTTTGAGTGCGGCTCAAGACAGGGTTGACGAAGATTTTTGTGTTGGTGGTGTATGCCCTCTGTCGGTTCGGGCGAGCTAAAGCAGTTTTGGGAGAATATTAGGGAAATTCTAAAGACGGTTGAAGAGAATGAGAGAATTATAGTGTGTGGAGACATGAATGGATGGGTCGGGACAGCTCGAACAGGATTTTATTCTGTCCTAGGCAAGTATGGAGATAAGAGTGAATGAAATATGTTTTCTTTTTGTTGCTAATACCTTTTTTAAGCTCTCTAACCAAATATAATAGGAGCGAAGTGAAGTGATCTTGGATGCGAGTTTGTTAGACATTGCTTTAATAGTAAACAACTTAGTCGATATTTTCAGTCTTAGTGCATTTCAACTTCTTCTGTGATAATTACGTTAAATAAAACTTGTTTTGTTGATTATACGTCAGTAATAGCCGTATTCAATAATTAGTGCGTTAATAATGTCTCACGAAAGTAGTTTTAATATTTTAAAAACTTGTTTTATTTAGATTAGATTGTTATATTTAGCGAAACGAAAAAAAAATTCATTTCCGATAGCACGACTTACCGCCGCACTCATAGAGGCAGCTCTAGTAACTCTGTCGACTTTAGAGAATAAGTACAGTTGATAATCTCACCGCGGATTCAGAAGTGAATTTAACTAATTGCGTTAGAGAATCGCGCTGCTGATGATTGGTGTATATTGTCTGGTTCATTTATTTATTTGTTTGTGTAATAGAGCGATTAAATAAATTAGCTACTAAGGCTACCTCTACAGCGATATAACCGCTCAGTAGCTTAATACGCTTGAAAATTACTGTCCTCGTATCGCTTCGAAAAATAAATAAAACTTGAACTGTAGGTTGAAATAAAGATAAAAGGATTACTTTAAATTGCATACTTTTTTGTCATAGAATAAAGCTCTACAGCAAACTTCGTTTTGCAGTTGATTACAACTAAGCAGTACAGAACACTAATTGTTCAGTTACAATTAGCACTTAACTTTTTTAATTAGAGTTCCTTATTCAAATTTGGAACCCTTATTGTTGCGACTTGCTCATCTGTCCGTCATTTTTTTCTACTACCCATACAATGTCAAAAAAATTGACAAAAACCATTCTGTTTTAGACCCCTTGATTTTAATCCTTCAGATACGAGATAATTGTATCCAAAGTCGTCATCAAGACGCTCCGCTAATTTATAAACTATTGAATCAAATGTTTTAAAAATTCCTACACATGCGCCGTCCTTCAAGTAACTTTCAAATAACCAGCGTGAAGAACGGTGCAATTAAAATTATTGGATGATGTTTTTAAATTTATTGGCATATACTTTGTTGAATTTCTCGAAAAGTAAACAAATTAATGTGAGACAAATTTTGCTGTTTAAAATATAATACAAAATGACATTAAAATACAGAAAACATTTTGAAACTTTTTATGAACAGATGTAAATAATTATCACATGAATGTGCCCCTCATACTTCGATATACCCGAAATAGTGAATAGCGAATAATCTGTTTATCTTTTTCTAACTATAAAATGATGCGACTCGTAAAAAACAAAGGAAAAACATACAAAATCGTTTTATAATCAATAGACGTACTACCACAGAACACATATACTCCAAGGAGAAGAACTACAACTCCATACAAAAAAAGTGTAGACTATGCGCCATCTGGTAATGCTTCCATGAACTAAAACGACGGGGATTAAAATAGTACTCTGAGTGTATTTTCTTAGATGACTAAACTAAATAAAAATTAGCGAAAACTATAAAGTTTTCGCTTATTTTTTTTTAGTTCAACGGATAGCAAGGTCATGGAATTTGGAAAGTCAATAAAACAAACAGAATTAGTAATATTTTTTTTTATTTTAAATCACGACTTCTGATTACAATCAAACGTGGATATAATTACAACAATTTCTAATTATTTATTATGGAGAACAAAAGTCAACTTTTCTTGTCCTTTCAAAAGTCACTGTCTTGATCCACAAGTCTCAACCACACCGATTCGAGTTTCCTCAAGCGATCAGGGGGAGAATAGCTCGTGCGAAAAACAGGAAAGCTAAAAACAAATAGAAAAAATAATCGACGGTTATGAAGAAAACTTTTCGATTTGTAAAGTTTTTGACATGCCATCAAACAGGGTTGCTATATTATTGAATTCAATTAGTAGTTTATTCGATTATTAATATCGATAACAAAATGTGTTATTTTTGTTCAAATTATTTATAAACATCTTTGTTCAATGAAGTAAAATATTTTATTGTCATTTTTATATGTAGTACTCTAATAATTATAATAAATTAACAAAATAAATGAAATTTCATTATCAATAATCGATATCAGTACATTGATAAATAATATCAATAAATTATATTTTGTAATGACATCCCGGGTATTTTCTATCTTCTTTCTTTCTAAATCTCTTGTCACTTTCATTTTGTTTCCATATAAAGTCTGCAATAGCTCCATACAAAGTTGACACCCCCTGCGTACTACAATCCTGACTTCAATAAAAAAATAAGACCAAACAACAAGATGATATGAGAGCTAGGGCGTAAGTGATGTACACCGGTCCCCGCTGGTCAGAGTGCAGTTCGGCGTTGGAGTCCGCCACCCGACGAACCGCGGCAAGTGGAGGGAGGAGTACCAAACAATAGGTACATATCTATAAAACAACACACATTAGTGTATTCTAGGGTTAACAGCAAAGAGTTTTGTTTAGTCGGTTCGAGTGCGACACTACTCAGTCGGCGTAGTCTGGCTGAGTGTCCGTGGGGATTTCATTTAGCCTCTCAAAAACGGGCTTCGAAAAATGGAATTAACCTGTGAAAAGTAACTTTTTCATAAACCTTTGCAACTTTAAAACAGTTAAAAAATCAAAAATAATGTAACAAATTAAACTGTATTAATAAATATAACTACAAAAAGTAAAGAAAAATAAATACCCTAGCACTAGCCATTCAAAACAAAAAATAAAATCTAAAGTTAACGAAAACATGAAACAATTCATAGTTCTTCATAAAATTGGCAAAAATAGTTCGGAATTACATTTTTGTCCACTAAATATTAGCGGTCCATTCTTCTTATTTATTTGAGAGTCTGTTACTTTTAAAAAGATATTCGCATTAATTTTTCGTGTGTTATATACATTTCAAAATCACTTTTTTTCGTGAACATAGATTTAAATAAAATTAAAAAGTAGATATTAAAAAATCATTTTAATAATAAATCGCTCTTAGCAATTAAAGAATGTACGTTTGTCTTTTATAAAAAATAAAGACGTATTACGAAATAAGTCAATACTCTTGAAAAACTTGTGTAAATTATTGTGATGGAACCGTCTTTGTTTGAAAAAATGGAACATGCATCTACTTTCACGTAGACGCTACAACTGGAATGAACCTGTATTTGCGATACACCGACACGTCGTAATTTGTCGAAAAGCCAGCTTGTAAAGAGATTCCCATATTCAGCCTTGTAGCACTACTCCTATTCACTCAAAACTGTTTACGACACTGGGACACTGCTGCTTATAGTAGTTCCTTTTGTTGTAAAGTTGTCAGACTGGAATTCTCTGCCCACATCTGTACGGAATTGTCTTACACTGGCATCTCAAACTTGAAATTGCATTATCTGTCTTTTGCATAATACTGATTTATTGTATTTAATGTGTACTACCTGATATAGCATTATGGTTTATATATTTATATTTAGGTACGGTTATGTTGTATTTTTTTAATATATATGTCGGTGGATCGTTTGCCATTATTAAATTTCCAATTACCTACGTAATAATTGTTACAAAGAGTTTTCTGTCGTTTGCACATTAACTTTGTCTTAACGTTTTATTTTATGGAGTAGTTCGCCTCTTGTAAGATTAGGTACCTATTTCTCATGGCTGAGTTGCAAAAGCACGAATTGCCCCGTGTCTTTTCCGACATATATATGTATGTATATACATGAATATAATTCGTACATGTAGGTTGTATGCGTTAGCATAATATAGCTATGTATTGTTTACGGTAATTCTGTTATATTTTTTAGGATGTCTTGAATAATTTTTGTTACTATGCAATAAAATGAATAAATAAAAAAATAAAAAAAATTAACTACTATTAACTGGCCAGCGTATGGTCCAAATTGTATAGGACCTATTAAATAAATTATGACACTATCTCTCTATCTATTCTAGCGCAAGTTTGCTCGATATCAGCATTGCGTTTTATTGACGTTAAAAAATATCAGTGTTTTCGATTTGTTTGTGTAATTATATTTAAAATAATTTTGAGTTGCGTTGGTGTTCTTCCAAATCAGCGATAATTTTGATTTGAGCCACCTTTAAATCTATTGTTGTATACAACAGTTTGTTCATATAATATATGAACAGACTTTCAAAGAAATGTTTTAATTTTGAATAAAAAACGAAACAAGTTTTTTCTAAATACTTAGATCAATATTTAATCTCACCTACTTGATAATATAGTTATTTGCATAAAAGATAAATGCTGTTTAAACAATTTAAAATTATGTAAGTACTTATATAAGCTGTAAATTTTGCAGACACCTTTTAATCACTTTGATCCAAAGCCTTAACGTGAGTACATCCGTTTTTATAATTATAACCTCATTTCAAAATAAGACGATATGTTCAATTTAGTTAATTTTGTTACCCAAAGAACACAAATATATTTTGACATAAGAATTATTCGAAAAAATAATTTTTAAAAATTATTAAATCAATTTCAATGTGATATAACTAACATACTTTTAAAATTTTATTTTGTATAAAAATTAATCATTTTATAACATTATGTTTATTTAAAGATTTTGCATGTATCTACGATTTGTAAAATCGTAATGGTGCTGTGTTTGTAGGCATAAAAGTATATCAAAAACTTAACAGAAGATCATGTAAATGTTATTGCAGTAATTTTAAAAAATTCTTCCTGATCTGTTGAACAGGCATCACGCAGAAACCATTAGACAGATTTTAATGAAACTCATGCCCAATTTCACCAAACTTCCTTAATACTCAGTGAACACCTGAAACCGGATAGGGGTCCGATGTCTTCGTTATACTATACAAAAACCGGATAGGCATCCGCTAAAGATGACATTTTCGTCGTTAGTGCACCCCTATTCGGTTTTAGGGGTTCGTTAAGTACATATGGGACTTTTGTGAAATCGGGCATTAGCAATGTAATAAATAGCCCATGAACTAGAGTAGGTTATAAGCTATCGCCTTGCTTTTATTCATCTATTCACCTTTTTTTTATACGGAAAAATAGAAAAAAATTACGGAGTAATTAAAAAACCTAACTAGCTGTACCCGCGACTTCGATTGCATGGAAAAATTTTCAGTGGCTTCCCCGGGTTAGAAGTACTTTTTTGAAAAAAGTTAGTCTACGTCTGTCTCCGGGAACATACTAATTCTGCACCAATTCATCACAATCGATTCAGCGGTACAGCATTTCCCATACAAATCCCTCTATTCACCCGTTTAGGGGTAGATTTTTGATAAAAAAAACGGTAGTCTATGTTCATCTCCTGATGTCAAACTATCTGCGTGCCAAATTTCATCGAAATAGGTCTGACGGCTTAACCGTGAAAACGTAACAAATTGACAGACAGACAGACTACCGCATTTATAATATTAACGGATGTGCAACTGTGTGTGTCATTAAATCAATACAATCGCAACTGATTACACTTACAAATTACGTACATGAAGAAAAAGCAATATACAATTTTATCTGACGTGACTAGATTAAGTTTTAACCGGTTAAACCTGTTCTAGTTGTATCCAAACTTCTGTTTTAAAAGCTTATGTGTATATTCTTATGTACCCGTGTAGCAATTCAGCTCAGTGTCTAACGTAATTAGATGCCTCGACTACGGAGTGCAATGGATGTGATGAACTCTTGCAATTTTTAGACATCTTACACAGAAAATTCCGAAGTTCTTAAACGACAAATGTTCCGCCTCTTAACGAAGCATCCTCAACCTCAGGGTATTCAACAGATCAGATCAGATTATCGAGTTCGCGCCTAGTTAGCCGACCGACTCTGATCTCTGGGGTATCCTGAGGATACTTTGTTAAGAGGCCACACACGTGTAGATTAATATGTTTGGAATTTTGAGAAGACGTTTTTTTTGTGAGAATAATTTTTCACATCAAAGGAATTTCCACTAAGTAACACCTGAATCTGTACAGTAAATAGAGTGCATTTGTGAAAATCATGAATATAATATATACTGGCGTATAACGTATGAGTGCGAGTGTGTTGTAATCTTATATGATAGTGGTACGAGTAGGAAAGGGACAGCAAACGAGACGCTATTGTAACCCTTTTGAATCGTCACAAATCGTCACGCTCTGGAGAACGCTGTAGACTTAGGGCGGCTTGCACCAACTATATAAATCTCGAGTTAAGAAACTGACATCTCGCTTGCACCAACTATTTAAATAATGCAAGCCACCCTTATTTTATTATTTTGTGTTATTCCTATTTTATTTCAAAGAAGTACTGTATTTTTCAATAACAATTACGTGGTCTACATGTGATTGTGATATTACATATCGGTACGCGTCAACGAGCTCTTTGTTTGTCTATAGTTACACTAGTATACAGGGTTAATTGAAAAATGCTAATAACCTCTTAGTGCAAAATTCCTGTCATCGTACCTAACAACTATTGTTCTACGACTTTTTTCAAAACTTAAGACGTTCGTCAAAAAATATTTGTTAAGTTTTTTTGTACTGTTCGAAACGTAATTAATCTATGTACGTATTCCAATGGTACAATGCAAGCGCACCGGGCCTCAGCCTGTGCGTGTGCCGCTTTGGCGACCGGGTAGAGTAGGTGCCATTTTCAGAAATATTATGGTATGTTTATTTTTATATGAAAGAAAAAACATGAATTTTTAAAAGGCGTAGAACAAAAGTTATTGGGGATCATGTTTAGTACAAAATACTAAGAGGTTATTAATATTTTTAAATTAACATGTGTACTAAGTCTGTGGTGAAAATAGAAAAAAAAAATAAAAGTATCGCGGTGTGATCTACACCACTGTAACAACTACAAAACCACAACTATCTTTAGAATTCCACAGCGAAAACGGTGGAGACAGCATCCACATACATTGTCTGTCTGTTTATACGTCAATCTGCCCGTTTATTCTACGAGTATCATTGCAAATTTATTCCGTTTTGTTAACACCGACTGAGTTGAGCCATAGAGTAGTAAGTTGGTAACCAAAATCAGTAACGAGATACAAAAATTATATGCGATGAATATTTTGGTTAAAATTTTTATATTTATGAAAAACTTACACCATAAAATTTCAAATATGTTTACTGACGTCAAGGATAACAAGTGTCTTACGCCCGTACCCGGTTTTCAATACTATCTACTGTTGTAATAGAACTTAATACAGTCTACACTAATAAGTATATATACCTACATACATACATATCTTCACGATGTATCCCTAACGGGGTAGTCAGAGACTACCAAGTGCCAAGCGTCGCAGTCCTTACAATACTTTATTCGCTTCCTCAACAATCATCATTCTCCTAGTAAGTTTTCGCCTAAGTATGCGAGTGCTTTTGATATTTCTGTAGGCTGACACTCTGGCTACTTGATCTTAATAATTTAGCGTTGGTCTTACTTGGCTTCTTTTTCAACTTAGTATCGCTCTGTATATTTTCTTCGTCAGTTTTTCTTTCTATGTGCCCCAATCATCTAAGCATTCTTTTCTTCTTTCTTACAATAACACTGTTGTGCAACCCTGTCACACTGCTCATTTTTCCGCAACGGTGACACCGCACATATTCCTAAAAGATCGCATTTCTACTGCATTTATTTTACTTTCACTCGATTTAGGGCATATTCAGTCCTCACTACCGAACAATAAAGTTGGAACCAACGCCGCATCATGTATGGCCGTTTCGGCTGAGTTAGATAAATTCACGCTGCCTACTAATAAGAACAGAGCACCGTTCACTTTATTGCCAGCTGCTACCCGTCTCTCCATATCCAACTCACATCTTCTATCCCTCGAAAACGCACTCCCTAGATATACAATTTCGTTCACTTGTTCTAGACACTTTCCATTTACTCATAATCTGAACTCTGAAGTTACTGCAATTATAGAAAGTGAAAATGTCGAGAATGTCTTTCTGTTGAGTGATTTTATTGCTCATCCAAACGAACTATTTTATGAGGAACTCAGTAACTTCTGCGTTGACCAGAGCTGGGTATGTGCGGCCGTGGAAGTACTAGGCTTGCATTCTAACGTCTACACATACGTTAGCGCCGCTCAGATTCGGCGAGGCGGACTATTGTTGAGGTAGAGATGAACGAGGATGTGTTTGTGTCTGATCATTTACCTCTTGTTGTCAAATGTAACATAGAAACTGTGAGACCAAAACTAATGTCACGTGATCAGCACCGAAGCTCAGTGATATGGGGCGAACGATATAGCGCACAAATTGCCAAATATCATCAAATTTGTCACAACAATCTGCGCGAAATTAACTTCACTCAAGAGTTTATAGACTGTAGACACGGGTCATGTCATTTGGATGAGCATAAAATGGTGTTGGACCGGTTGTGCATTGATATTATACATGCTCTGAGTAATGCTGCTAGTATATCAAATGAGAGAGGCCGGAGTAAAGTAAACAAAAATAAACATCTATGTGGCTGGAATAGGCATGTTCGTGATGCACATCGGGAGGCCAGGCTTAACTACAAAGTGTGGTTGTCGTACAATAGGCCCGCGTCGGGTAGAATACATGACGTAATGCACGAGTCGCGTAAAATATTTAAAAGTCGCTTGAAGTGGTGTCAACGTAATCAAGATCAAATAAAAATGGATATTCTAGCTAAATACAGATCAGCTAAAGAGTTTGGTAAATTCTGGAAGGCAACAAGGAAATATGACGTTAAGCCTGGCCTTCCGGTAAGTGTGGGGGGGAAAAGTGAGCCGTCCCAGATTGAAAATATATTTATGCATCATTTTAAAGTAAGCAGCCCACTGACCCCATCGGATTGTGCTATAAGTGATGAGCCTGAGTGTCAAGGGGAGGAGCTGCTGGTGTACGTTACTACTAAGCAGGTAAGGAATGCCTTAAGAAAAATGAGCGGTGGCAAATCCCCAGGACATGATGGTATCAGTGTGGAGCACTTGAGACATGCGGGTGTGCACCTACCGAGGGTATTGTCTCTGTTCTTCACAATGTGCATGCATAACTCACTCTTACATACCACCTGACCTACTGAAAACAATCGTAGTGCCCATTGTGAAGGATAGAATGGGGGACATCTCGGATAGGGGGAACTATCGTCCTATTTTATTAGCAACGACTACTACCAAAGTATTGGATAGTGTGCTCCTTTCTTACCTGGAGCAGTACTCAGACATTCATGACGCACAGTTTGGTTTTCGGTTTGGACTGTCTACAGAAAGTGCCATCATAAGTTTGAAGCATACTGTCCAATATTATACGGACCGCCGGACGCCGGTGTATGCCTTCTTGCTTCTTTATGCTTCCTTAACACAGACAAATTAGCCTAAAGACAAGAAATGAAAGGGCACCGTTTTCTGCCATCGATGCGCACAAACGCTCATATAACTTCAAACACAAACGCGCGCTCCTTTAGTATAAACCAGAAAGCAGATCCGTGACCTGTGTCTAATTGTTTTAAAAAATATAGTATAAATTACGTAAACAATGCCAAATTGCGCTGTAAAGTGGTGTGGTAGTGACAGTTGTAAAAATAGTTTCAAAAAGGATAATATCACGTTTCATCGGTAAGTATAAAATTAATAATAAAAATTTATATCAAAAAAATGCAGAGCTCTCACTATACTGGTCACTGGTAGCTTTGAGTCAGCGTTTGTCCTTGTCTAGCAAGCTATAATTACATGTTGCGTCCTCACTCTTGCAAGATGGCACGTGTAAGTAGGGACGCGAAAAAACGTATCGTAATATCAATATATTTTCCATTAATTTTGAGAATTTATAATGACTACCACTCTTTGAAATTATATGCCTAGTTCCATCCATACTATATAATAATATAATATATATAACATATAATTATATAATATAATACATTAATATATAATATATACAGGGTGTATATGAAAACGGGACAGTTACTTTAATGGATGAAAGGGCATAACTTTAGCATGAAGTTACAAAAAGAATTATCGAAAAAAACGTATCCGTTTAAGAGTTATGACCGTTTTAATTTTCAAGTGTTATCCCCACCATTTCTCGTAAAATTGGGTTGATCGTGTACAGTTACAGATTTTAAATCTTACGTTTTTTTTATTTTGTAATAATTTCATCCGTTACTGAAATATAGCCTGAAAACCATTTTCGAAAATAATGCGTATACCCAATGGGGGTTTTCAGGCTGTATTTCAGTAACGGATGAAATTAATACAAAATAAAAAAAAACGTAAGATTTAAAATCTGTAACTGTACACGATCAACCCAATTTTACGAGAAATGGTGGGGATAACACTTGAAAATTAAAACGGTCATAACTCTTAAACGGATACGTTTTTTTCGATAATTCTTTTTGTAACTACATACTAAAGTTATGCCCTTTCATCCATTAAAGTAACTGTCCCGTTTTCATATACACCCTGTATAATATATAATTATATAATATTATGTAATTGTATAATCCATATCCATACTATCCATATCCATACAAATATTATAAATGCGAGTCTCTCAGTCTGTCTGTCTGTCCGTCTGTCCGTCTGTCTGCTTGGTTTTCACGGCTAAACCGCCGTACCGATTTTAATAAAATTTAGCATGGACATAGCTTGACACCAGGGGGTGAACATATGCTACTTTATTTTTCAAAAATCTACCCCTAAAGGGGTGAATAAGAGGATGAAACTTTGTATGGGAAATTTTTAACCCCTGAACCGATTAAGACGAAATTTAGTATAGTACATAGATAAAACCTTTTCTATTAAAAAACATACTTCTTTTCTCCAAAAATCTACCCCTAAAGGAGTGAAAAGAGGACGAAACATTGTATGGGAAATTTTTAACCGCTGAACGGATTAAGACGTAATTTGGTACAGAGATACACCTTTTCTATTAAAAAACACAGTTATCATTAAAAAGATGTCACCGTTCTTTTTTCAACCGACGAAAAAATGATGGAGGTTCTCAAGTCGGTGCATATTTTTTTTGTATACGACCATGCGTAGCTTTTTACAGAGTAGTCTGATTTTGATGATTCTCTTTTATTGGATAGAGTATATCTCGAGTTTTGAGTTCAATTTAATTCGGAAAAAATTTAAGAATATAATTTAACCGACTTAAAAAAAACACTGAAAAGTACAAAATAACTATTCTTTACTAATCAAAACTCAAATACAAAAAAAAATACTTTATACATACGATACAAATACCTACATAATTAAATTCGACAGTTACTGAAATCGATGCAAGCCTCCCAAACTAATAGACTTTCTGTTGTGGCACATTAATTTGGAACCCACTTTAATAACCGTCAAATTTAATTTTGTACATACATACATAGAATCTTCACACCATATCCCTAACGGGGTAGTCAGAGGGACGGAGCGCCAAGTATCGCGGTCCTTACATACTTCTTTCGCTTCTTCAAATCTCATCATTCTCCTCACACATTTTTTCCTAGGTATGCGAGTGCTTTTGACATTTCCGTCGGCTAACACTAGCAAATTTAATTATATACGTATTTATATCGTATGTTTAAAGTATTTTTTTTTTTTATATTTGAGTTGTAATTAGTAAAGGATAGTTATTTTATAATTTTCAGTGTTTATTTCTAATAGGTTTAAATTTTTTCATAATTTTTTTTTATTTCTCCCATTTGAGTGACCTTAGTCTAAATAAATATATAGGATGGGTCTACAACTAACTACTTTTCTAATTATAGAACGAAATGATATAAAAATGTATCATCAATATAAATAAAGCTTATAATTAGTAATTATTATTTCGTGTATCTTCAAAGACCAAGCTCAATACCAGTGCAATTTAAATGAAACCACCTGGGAAGTATATCAAACAAACAAAAAATTTTTATCGGTATATAATTGATGAGGTTATCGGTGAACATACATAAAAAAACATATAGACACACATAGAATCTCCCTCTTTTTAAAGTTGGTTAAAAAAAATACATACAGACGAAAAGGTTGGGTGGTTCTACCACCAAAGCTTTTCAGTTTCGTTTTTTGTCAATTTAATTTTTTGTTAAAACGTTTTACATTAGGAGAAACACGTACTACCCAAACGAATTTGATTTGCATTTCTATTTCAAATTTAGATTTTTTTGTTTCGAAATAAAGAATCTTGTTTTGATTATATCTACATATTTTATTATTTCTATTTTTAAAATAAGCTTATGAAAATAATTCTTGTATTTATCGATATATACAATATCTACGAGTACATCACTATTTCGTTTAGTACGTGACGTTACCTTGCCGCCCGCTTACGTCTCATTCCTCTAACCTTGACAGAATAGTTCGCTTAGAAATTCGTAAACATTTCAGGTCTCTAGGGTAGTTTGTCTGTGTTCCTTAACCTCTCCAAGGTCTTTGACCTTGTATCATACGAGGTCCTATGGGGAAAGTTGAGGAGCAGAGGTGTACCGGCAGAAGTGCTAAATATTTTGAAATTTTGGTATGGTAATCAGACCAACTTTGTGAGGTGGGCGGACTCTCTGTCAGAAGCATATAGGCTGGAGAGTGGAGTAAGACAAGGTGGGTTAACATCACCTACCCTCATCAGCATATATGTCAATGACCTTATCGTGGGACTGAGCAACATGCGTGTCGGCTGTCGAATTGATAGCGTTAGTATCAACAATATAAGCTACGCTGACGACATGGTCTTGCTCAGTCCGACGATAAGAGGCCTAAAAGAAGAGTATGTGAGAACTATACCGCTGAGCATGGTCTCACTTATAATGTAAAAAAGACAGAATACATGGTCTTTAAGGCCGCCGGTAAGTGTCCCGATAATACATCTAGTCTTACCCTAAATGGCATGGATATCAAACGCGTGACTAAATTTAAATATCTGGGACATATCATTACTGACGACCTTAAAGATGATGATGATATAAAAAGAGAGCGTAGGCCCCTGGCGGTTGGAGGTAACATGCTGTTGTAGTGAGCAAGTAAAAGTGACACTTTCAAAGCATACTGCCAAAGTTTATACACGGGGAACCGTGTCTAGAACTTCCCTAACATTCTCCCAAAACTGCTCTAGCTCGCCCAAACTGACAGAGGACATTGGGGCATACACCACCGAAACAAATATCCTCGTCAATTCTATCTTGAGACGCACCCAGGGCAGTCACAGGTTTACACACTTATACTCAGTTGCATAATTAACCAAACGAGAGGACAGTAAGACGTCTACGCCTGAGCATCCCCTTTCTTCTTGTGGTACCCCTGACCACAAAGCGATGGCCCGTCCGGGCAAGTTGGCAAGTTAACTGCTTTTTTGCTTGGTATCACTCGAACTTAGCACATCCAATCTTCTTTCTTTCTCTTTAATCCTACCTCTCACATCCACGCAGCTATTTTGCACTCCTCCTTCTACTTACCTTACCACGCTAGGTGCACAGCGTGTTGGGTGGCGGTCTCCAACGCCGGACTGCACTTTGCTCACACCAGCGGGGACAAACCGGTGTACGTCGCTTTCGAGGGACGCCCTAGCTTTATTATTAACATTGTCAATATTTTGGCTACCGTCGTTTGTGGCACCGTTATTTTTTGCGCGGAACTTAATCTAAGCTTAGCTTGTCCGCCATCTTTGGGAGTCAGCCATATTAAATTTAGAGCGACGTCATTTTATTTTTCATATTCGTCTCAGCAAATCCTTTCATTGGATACCCATATCGTGATGGTAGATAAGAATGGGTCGTCTGCTATATGAAATTTATATTACATAGTTTAACTCTGTATTTATATATACTCTGTGGTTAAAGAGTTTAAATCTTTTGCGAAGGATTGGCAAATTGAATTAAATACCTCTAGTCCTTACCTTAGTCGATTAAATGATATGAGTGAGCGAATCATAGGAACAATTAAACATTTACTAAAGAAGTGTAAAACAGACAATACTGACCCCTACATGGCACTACTTTTATATAGAAATACTCCAAAATCCATAGGATTCTCATCTTCACAGCTATGTATGTCTAGATTTATACGATCTAAGATCCCTGTCTCAAATTCTCTCTTGCTGTCTAGTTTGGTAGACATGGATTTACTTAAAGCTAATATTGAAAAACAAAAGATTATTCTGCGCTTTATTATAATAAACATAGTAAACCACTGTCAGTAGTACAAGCGGGTGATGAAGTTTACTTTAAGCATAAGCCACATGGTGTCTGGATTCCTGGTGCAATCTCAAAAGCTGGCGACGAGCCTCGTAGTTTTGTTATTCAGTCTCCTGTCGGTGTCTTCCATCGAAATCGCGAACATATCCTAAAGCCTAAATCCTAAAGCTCCGGTGACCAATGACGATGTTGTACCTGGAAAGAAAACGGGTATTAGTGATAAGATAGATAAAAATGTTAACACTAGTGCAGATAAATTGCGATTGCCCTATATAACACGGTCTGGACGTACTGTTAAAGTTCCAGAACGTTATCTTGACTAAGTTTATAGTTTATGTAAGTTAAATAGCACTATATTGTTTTTAAATTGTAAGTTTTCTACAGTTCTTCTTCTTCTTCTTTAGTTGAATGGCGCTATCGTGATTGCGAATATTGCCAATGTCACGTAGTAATGAGGATAATAGAAAAAAGGGAAGGCCAATTAAGGTGATGTTTATAAAGATTCCAACAATTTAAGTAGGAATATACACGATGGGAATCTACATAAAACCTTCCTTTTGTTTCAACTTGGAGACTGGAATGTTGACGTGAAATCCACACAAAAAGGAATAGACCAAAACAACATAGAGTAAACATAAACGGACACAAGACAACACATTTCACAGGGAAACTTGATAACAAAGACACCCACATATAACATATAGTTAGCCACATTGTTAAAAAAAACACAAAAGACTGTACACACATAAGTAATAAGTTTAAGGACAATATAGTAATAATTACAAGCATATTACAGTTTAATGTTATTTACAGAGATGGCCGTGGGGTTGTATGAAACTGGTTTATACACTTTGTTATCCCTTAACAAATTTTAAATTTTTGTGTGATACTCTGTTGTGTTCGTCACTACAGTGGCGTTTCCCTTGTCGGCCTTTAGCACTAATATATCTTTATTGCTCCGAATGCGTTTCAGTGCTAGACACTCTTCTGCAGTAATGTTGCTAGTGGGAAGTTTTGATTTCCGTAAAGTGACAGCGATATCGTGTCTTAGCGTTTCCGCGTCACATGTGGGTAGTTTGTTACGTATTATAACCTCCTCAACACTAGCAATCACCTATTCATACGGTATTCGTTTCGGTGTTACCGCGAAATTCATACCTTTGTCAAAGATGATTATTGTAGGCTGATCCAAATTCACGGAGGATAAATTAACAACCGTATCTTTTAGTTTGTCTTGTGCCTCTGATGTGTTTTTGTTTGCGGCATACCTTCGATTGTATTCTTTAGAGAATTTTCTTTCGTGGGTTGCACGTGGGTGGGTTTCGTGAGTTGTGGGTGGGTTAAGGATTAAGGAACACATTGCAGCTGTAAAAAACCAGCAGACACCCAAATCAGCGATAGCGGAACATCTTCTCCAAACGGATACGAAACGTTGAATAGAATTTCATCGCCCACGAGTCCTTTCCACCGATCGCCACTTTTATCCAAGAGTCGTGCGTGAAGCAATTGAAATCAAAAGACACAAAAATTTCAATCGGGAAAACGGATACAATTTATCACCACGTGGAATCCTGTGATTCAAATGACAAAACCTCGTTTTTGACATCCGGTTAAGTGTGTGGACACCGTGAGTGTTGTGTGTAGGAATCCTAATAATTATTTACAAATATCGGGGGTAGATGAAATAAAATCTGCCTCAGACACGGAGTGACGATTGCTGCGACAGTTTACTTGAGACCACGCCCGATGCAACTCGGCCGAAACGTCAAGACAAAAATAAAAGGTAATCGCGTTAATTTCCCGTGTTTTTAAATATTTTAATAAAATTTTGTGATGTCGTACAAAGGCGAGTTTATCTCTATAAAAGATTTCTTCCTGCTAACTCCACAAAACAGGTGCGAATACTGTAAATTATACGATACTGTGTACGATAAATAACGAAATGAAATATATTTTTTTATATGCATTGTTTTTGTAAATGGAATTTTAAAATAACTGTCTTAAAACCTGTTCACAAAAAAGGTAATAGAGAAGACATAGTAAATGATAGACCAATCGCATTAACACCTATTTTTTCAAAAGTTTTTGTATAAGCGATGTATTGTATATTACATTCATTTATAGATAAGTTTAATATTCTTAGTCCTAAACAGTATGGTTTTCAAACAGGTAAATGGACAACATTGGCGGCTTTCAAACTTATAAACAGTATAATAGATTCCGCTAATAACAAAAACAACGTAGCTGCAATATTTTGCGATATGAGTAGAGCTTTCGACTTTGTTCACGCAAAATACTCTTACAAAAATGTGATGCGTATGGTATTTAAGGAGATGCGTTTTGCTGGCTGAAAAGTTATCTATACAATAGGCAACAATATGTCGAAATTACCACTATAAATTCCAAGCAAGAGAACGAGGTTATTAAATCTGAAATGAAACTTAATGAGATTGGAGTACCTCAAGGAAGTATTCTGGGCCCACTTCTATTTCCACTTTACATTAGCGATTTCCTCAACATTACTAAATATGAATATGTACTCTATCCTGATGATATCTCTGTAATTATACCCAATACCGTAGAAAGTTACAATGAACGTATTACAGAAACTATGAACAACTTTAGTCACGTGTCTAAAAAGTAATAATTTAACCGTTAATATTAACAAAACCAAATATATTCAATTTGTAAATAAAAATGATAAAAAAAAAGATTTAAAATTGACATATATAATATACTATTAACAGAAGCAAATGAAATTAAATTTTTGGCTATAACATTGGATGAGAAATGTTCCTGAAAATCGCAAGTGGACAGTCTATGCAACAATATAAATAGATTTGCTTATGCGTTATGAAGATTGACTAAAGTGTCTAATATGAAAACTGCATTAAAAGCTTATCACGGATATGTGGGTTCGAATCTGCGTTATGGTATAATATTATAGGGAAACTGTGTTATACTATTTGAAAACCTGTAAGCCTTTTTTTCGAGAACTTAAAATACTAACTATTCCTTCTTTATACATATTTAACGTTACAATATATAAAACTTGTAATTTTATAAAAGCACATCAAAATTTATTTCAAACGAAAAAATCTAACTGTAGGACTAATGTAAGATATCCCAAAAAACTAGTACTCCCTGGCATAAAAACTGATGTATGTGATTAAAACTGTACGTCTATGCTTATTCGCATATATAATCATTTACCGCATAATATCAAATGTCTAACATCCAATAAATTTCGGGTCACGCTACATGAATGATGGCTTACTAAATGTTATTATTTGGTTCAAGAGTACTTAAGGCTCTTTGGACCGGTAAAGTACGAGGATATGGGATTTTGCTGAGTTTTGGGTAGAGTTTTTGGGTTAACTGAGTAAATTATACAAAAACTGCAAGTTGAAATAAGTAGGCCATTCTTTCATCTATAATCGTATGGATTTAAATTTTTAAAATTCATAGTAGAACATACTGAATTTTTTTTTTTCTCAAAGAAGATTTTTCACATTTACGCAGTACGCGAATTTATTGATTTTCAAGGAGTCCGCAAGGGCTTTTTAATCAAATTACACACAAAATTTAAGTTGAAATATATAGTTCGTTCTTTCGATTACAGTCTGATGAGAAAAATTTTTTAAAATTAATAGAAAAACATAGTGAAATAAATTTTTTTCTCTGAGATGAATCACCAAAGAACAAGAAATTACTAACTTTTGAGTGTTATGTTCGGGCTTAATAAGCAAAGTATACACAAACTAAAAATTACAGTAAATAGATCATTCTTTCGTCTATAGCCAGATATGTAGGAAGTTTTAAAATTCATAGCAGAACATAATGAAATTATTTTTTTTTTCTGACAAGAATCGCTACAGTACGATAATTTGCTGATTTTTGGGTACTACTTACGGGCTAACTAAGCAAATTGCACCCAATCTGTAAGTCAAAATAAATTGTTCAGTCTTTTGTCTACAATCGTATGGATTTCAAATATTGAATATCATAGCGGAACATACGAGTTTATTTTTTTTCTGAGAAGTATCCGCCGGTCATGGTAATTTTACTCGTAACTTTGGAGGACAAGCCAGCTATAATGAAAGAACAGAAAAGTTTTCTATTATCACTAAAAATAAGTTTATTGTTATAACAACCATAAAAAAAAATATATTTTTCACATTCGATAAGAAAAGTAAAAAAAACAGGATTCATTGACTCGAATACTTTATGTAAAAGTTGATGTCACCGATGTGGCGCTTCAGTCGGGCTACGAGCCCTGTAGAAAGTGGACGTATACACTAATTTTATTCATAAAAAGTGTTGCCAGAGAAAAAAATAAATGTAATATCGATATATTACTTCATGTGTCCAAAATTTTAATAATCGGTTAGTATTCAATTTAAGTATGACATAATGTAACTCATTTACTGTAATATAACGTAAATTGTCATAATTATGTCATTTAGAAAGAAAACGAATGCCTAAAAGTATATTAAAGTTAATGTAATGGCAATATGCCAATTTTATGTCAGTAAGTAAGTGTTAGTAAGTACCTAGTTATAATTATATCTATAATTTATATTTTTACCAAATTTTTGGCGGGATTTTATGGGAGCGGTTGGGCGTTTATTTTAATTATTTGCAAATTGTTTACTAGTAAATATCGTGATGTAAAATTGATATAGTTTTGCGTCCCAAGTATCTACGCTGTTATGCATTATGCGAAATTGTTGAAATAAGTGCTTATTCTGTAGCGTGATGTTGGGATTTTTTTAGTGGTTTAGTCTGCTAAAGTCGATCCTACTATAAAGACTGCTTCGATATATTTGTCGCCAGAGAATGTAATAAACATTAAAATGTATTATGTCGACATTTGATATTTTAAGAAGAATATTTCATTTCATTACTAAAGACGTCGGCTGTTATGTGCATAGATTCCTTTGCCTTCCCTCTCAAGGCATAATTGTACAAAAAATATATTTTCACCGCGCTTTCAAAATTTTTTTATCAATTTTGTAATTTTCTCAACTGCAAATACATCGTTATCATAATTTTTTCACTAATCGCTATTTATCATTAATTATACAAATAAAAAATCTCTCTTTATTTATGTTCAATTATTCTTCTGTAAAGATAGTATTCGTAAAAGTGATTGTTTAAAAACAATAACTTTGTATATTTCAGATGGGGAAAGTAAGGCAATTTAACAAAATTACCAAAAAGAGGCGTTTGCATTTACAAATCTGTATAGAAAATACACGCAATACAACACGAAAACACCATTCAGTAAGGTAGGTAATTATTATGTTACAGAAAAAATAGTATGCTAGTTACTAGTTAGGTATGAAACTGTTATAGTACGTTTGAACCCATTGAACGTTTATAATTTATATTTGCTTATTTGAACTAACGAGAGCATCGATTATAACTTGTATAACAAAGTGATATTTAATTAATATTCATTTCAGACATTTCTCATAAGTCACAATTTAAACTTTAATTAATAGTTCCTAATGCATTAATGGTGTGATTTTGTAAATGTCTCCGATCACCACTTATGTTACCACTGATTTATACTTATACCATTTGTGTGACCCCAAAATAAGCATACTTCATACTATGATGATGCACTCAGGCTACAAACTGGTAACTGGTAGTCTGGATGTTACTAGATACTCTTCCAGTAAGTAGACTCACAGTTTAACTCGTTTCATGAACAGAATTAACCTGAGCAGGACATTGAAAGAACAAATTAAGTGATCAGACTGGGAATCAAATAACTCGGATCCTAGGACCTCGGAATGAACACAGCTTTATATTCATGTATATTACATTAAGAACCATAAAAAACGCATAAGGCCTATTTATAGAAAAACTAATACATCCGAGAATCTGGTAGTAACCTAGTATCAGTAACAAATAATTATAACGTAAAGCTGTTGTTCTATGAAATTTCTATGTAGGTACTTCATTAAAAATCACATTTATGACTTCATAAGTAAAGTTAACTGTCCTTAATTTATAATATGTAAACTAGGTGCCTAAATGAGAATTTATCAGAAATTGTATGCGAAGAGGACATAAAGTATAGTTTTAAATTTAAAAAATAGTAATCAAATCAATTCAATTTTTAAAAAATTGACAAATTTATATTATGTAAGTGAAAATTGTAATAAATATATTAATTTTATGTAACAATAACAAATAATTATAATGAAAAACTTGTTCCATGAGATATTTCTATGGAGGTATTTAATTAACAGATCACATTTGTTATAAATGAAATTAACTATTCCTAATTTATAATTTGTAAAGTACTTAAGTGAGAATTTATAAGATATTGTATGCGGGGAGGATATAAAGTATAAAGTAAATTATAAAAATAGTTAATTATTATTAATGATTCAATTTTTAATAAATTATTAAATTTATGTTATGTAAGTGAAAATTGTAATAAAGCCCATATATTAATTTTATGTATTGCAGTTCTATCAACCAGCATCTAACAAGTGGAATTGATCATTTCGAGTGCAACAGATTGAGACTGTATCTACAGTAAGTACTTACTACTTTATGTAATGTGTAGGATTTTGAAAATTTAGTACCTATGCCTACCCTAATATGATACTTACCTATATGACAGTATTTGCCTAATACTTACCTAATATTTTTAATATTACAATAATGGGTTTTTTTAACAAAAATATTGCAATTAGTTTGCAATGTAAAGAAATGTAGTCTATTCGAGGACGATTTAACCCAGGCTATTACATGAGTAATGGTAACCATTGTCCACTGTTACTATTACTACATGATATGTGAAAGAAGTAATAAAAAATAATTATGTTTACATAGACATGTTATCTGTAGTAAATACAATTAATATGAATAAATATATTATATAGTAGGTATGTATAAAAGAGCAATAAATAATGTGAAATTGCTTGCTTGTTTGAAGCCAATTGGCAGCAACTCATTTAGTCAATCACCAGCAAATGACATAACACGTCTGATTCGTAAAGTAAACATTTCAAAATCTTATGAAATTTTAAATAAAACATATTTAAAATTTAATTGCTTATTTTAGTTATGATGTGCATTACCATATTTAGTAAGTGATGTAGGGTGACCAACGTACAATGATGAATAATGGAAACTTTCTCTAATGTTATTACTGAAAGCAATAAATACTAATTTGTGTCGTTTTCCATATGGTAGTTACGGGAAAAATTTCTAAGCTTGTTTCTTATTGTTACAACTAATGTAAATTCTTTCTTAATGATCCGATTCGAATCCATAACTTATTCAGAAATATATTGTATAGTAATAACAAATAGAATTGGTATTTCCATTACATTAATCCGTCTATTAATGAAATAACGTAAGCGCATCTTTCATAAGTATTTAACTGTTAGTATCCATAACAGAACTTTTATCTTGAAAATACTGAATATTGCATCAATTTGTCTCACAGTTATTTCGAATAGTCAGATATATTTGTTTTTTAATTTCAGAGTTTGCCAGTATACAAAAACAAATGCTTGTTAAAAGGCAAAAAGAATTGTAGACAGATTATTTTTTTCAACAAATTCAGGAAATTGCAGATCATGAATCTCTTCATAACTGTAAGTTTTCTTATTTAAATATTAATAGAGAAGTTAAATTTGGTCTTTACTCAAAATTTTATGTTAATTGTAAATTGTGCAACAAGGAGTTTAATTTGGAGACGTCTCGTAATTTAAAAGAAAAAGCGACTATTAACCATGAAGCAGTAGCTGGAATAATTTCTATTGGATGTGGTTTCTCCCATTTAAGATATTTTCTGGCAACCTTGGACATACCATTTTTCACTGTGAAATTATATCGTTCTCACCATGACACCATGTTCATCTGGTGGGAACAGACAACTGCACACAGCATGGCTCAAGCTGCTCGTGAGGAAGCTGAGTACGAGCACCGAAATAAATTGGCAATGGCAATGAAAAGGGAATTAGACAAATAGAAGACAGCGTAAATTCAGGCCGGAGGAATGGGATCTGCGTGTCATGAAGCGTTACTATCAATAACGCTGTACTGTTATTAAAAAGGTATTCGTAATTTATAATGCCTAACTTTTATCATTTATTTTTGCTTTTATCTTCCCTAAAATTTTTGCAATGTTCATTCCGTTAAATGATTATAATGTTCATTAGTATTGGTTTTTATTTTATAATAAACTTTTATGATTTTCTGATTTTCCTTTATACCATGTATTTCCAGCATATAGCAGACACCAGACTCCCCCGATGACAATTTGGTGGTGGTTTGAATGATATGTACATTGTATTAGTAGAGAGTAAATGTTATAAATAAATGAATATTATCTCTTCATACTATGTTTTATCTCATAGTAATATGTAGTATAGAACAAGTAAAGAGACAAATGGAAGAAGGAGTACCTTCATGCCAGGGGATTATAATGTTCGTTATTACATCTTTTTATTTTATATTATATTAACTTTTATCTTTTATAATTTTTGATCTTCCTTTATTTTTTCCAGTATATTGTGTCCCTTCGTACTATGTTTCATCTTCTACTAGCAGGTAGTATGGAACTAGTGAAGAGAAGAAGAGGGAAGAGGGAAGAAAGAAGAGGGAGTACATTAAAGTCAGAGGAAAGGAAGAGGATGTGAGGGTCATGAAGCATTATCATCAATAAAGCTTGTTATTATATATATCATCAATACTTATGAATAATGGCAAACGGTATTATTATTATATAATGTATTAACTTTTATCTTTAATGATTTTTAAACCTTTCTTTATATTTTTCCACCATATTATTTCCCTTCACTCTGTTTTTATCTTCTTAATACACAGTTTTGGAGAAGAGGTGATGTATTTAGTCTCTTCAGAAGAGAGAAAGAAAATCGGTGGGTCATGAAATCTTGGCAATGAACGGGTCATTAGCAAGACTAATAACGTTAAACTGTGTAAATACTTGTATAATAAGATGCTAATCGATGTTAGTATTATATATCAACTTCATCTCTTATTGTTTCCTATATTTTTAATCCCAACCCAAAAAGAGGGGTAGGGCCTAAACGGATGAACCGATTTTGATTTAATTTTTTTTGTTTGAAAGGTGACGTGATCGAGTGTCCTTGGCTATGATTTAAGAAAATCTGTTCAGCCGTTTGAAGAATATTAGTTCTTTTTTAGTTTTTGAAGGGACGCGAGCATCTTCTACTAGTCTGTTCGATACGAAATTTACTATCTTATGACTTCAATAATGTCACAATGACATGGTAAACTTGACCTGATGCTGCAGCATCGTCTGAAGTCAGCAGGATACCCAACTCCTCGCCGCTTATAGTAGAGATATCATGTTTAAGCTCATTGAAATGGTCTCTATGAATAGGGTATAGATAGATAGATGGTGATCAGGGTCTGATGATAGATCATACAACTATTGTCAGAATATTCAGATTTTGGCGAGGCACGATTCCATGTCGCAATTTCGTGTATCGTCCCGGGAAGTATTTGCGTGAATGTAGATCGTAGTAATAGTGTAGATTGTAGTGTTTAAAAATCATGAAATAAAACAAATTTAAAATTTAAAAACCCCTGATTCAATAAAGAAACTCCAAAAAGTAAAATAATAATGTGTACCTCATGGGCCTTATAATTTGTGATAAGTTTCGATATAAATAGTAGTAGTAATATATCCAAGCGTTGTCGCGTCGGGGGACCACTAAATAAATAAAGTAAAAACTTAGCAGTCCTCAGACTTGAAGACGCTTGGACATATTACTACTTCTATTTATATCGAAACTTATCATAAACCTAAAGGGCATTGGGGTACATATTATTTTCTTACTTTTTAAAGGTTTATTTTTGTCGGGAGTTTTTTTTTATGTTTTTGATTTTCTTGTCCTTCATACAGTATAGTGAGTTGCAAAGGACAGATACATTATAGACTAAATAGGAGTGGAAATAACTTGTAACTCTTCGATATTATCAATACTTTATTTTGTTTTGTTAAGTTTATTGTTTTTGATATAGACAGAGTGAAGAGACGAAAAGTGGAAGCAGAATTATCTTCGATTACAGTGAAGAGGTCCTGCAAGATGCGAAACGCCACTAACAGTAGAAACTTGGAATAAAATACAGAAGAATCCGTAATGAGTAAAATAATAATGGACACCCTACTATTATTAATGTATAGTTTAGTCAAAAGTGTACTAAGGACTTTTTGGCGGGAACGGGAGAAGGTTGTCATTTTATTTAGATTTTCCATTTTTACATTTTTAAGAGTTTTAAAGTACAACAGTGATAGTATATTGTGTTTTAAAGTTCTGTGTAAGTGACAAGAATGGAGGAGATCTAAATAAACATGTATAGCTGAAGTTTTCGCGCTCTTCCGAGAAGTCCTTTATAACTTCAGTAAAGCCTACTATCACTTTACTGGAGGAGTTTGACGATAAGAAAGAACTAATTTACTTGTGATTCTACTTATTCTGTGTCTGTTTATTAGTTTGTGTTAAATGTGTTAATGCGTGACATTGGCAAATGCGTTAATCATCTATTGAATCTTTTTCTCGCTTTACTTGACGTTGGCAATGTACTCACGTACGGTGCCATTAAAAAATAAAAAAAAAATAAAAAAGTGTACTAAGTTTTAACAAAATATTTTAAATAAAAACTAAGGTAGGCAACCTTTGCCTACCTTTTTCTAAGCAATAATTAAAGGTATACTGTATGAAGGACAAGAAAATCAAAAACATAAAAAGCTCCCGACAAAAATAAACCTTTAAAAAGTAAGAAAATAATATGTACCTCAATGGCCTTTAGGTTAATGATAAGTTTCGATATAAATAGAAGTAGTAATATGTCCAAGCGTTTTCAAGTCTGAGGACTGCTAAGTTTTTACTTTATTTATTTAGTGGTCCCCCGACGCGACAACGCTTGGATATATTACTACTACTATTTATATCGAAACTTATCACAAATTATAAGGCCCATGAGGTACACATTATTATTTTACTTTTTGGAGTTTCTTTATTGAATCAGGGGTTTTTAAATTTTAAATTTGTTTTATTTCATGATTTTTAAACACTACAATCTACACTAATACTACGATCTACATTCACGCAAATACTTCCCGGGACGATACACGAAATTGCGACATGGGATCGTGCCTCGCCAAAATCTGAATATTCTGACAATAGTTGTGTGATCTATCATCAGACCCTGATCACCATCTATCTATCTATACCCTATTCATAGAGACCATTTCAATGAGCTTAAACATGATATCTCTACTATAAGTGGCGAGGAGTTGGGTATCCTGCTGACTTCAGACGATGCTGCAGCATCAGGTCAAGTTTACCATGTCATTGTGACATTATTGAAGTCATAAGATACTAAATTTCGTATCGAACAGACTAGTAGAAGATGCTCGCGTCCCTTCAAAAACTAAAAAAGAACTAATATTCTTCAAACGGCTGAACAGATTTTCTTAAATCATAGCCAAGGACACTCGATCACGTCACCTTTCAAACAAAAAAAATTAAATCAAAATCGGTTCATCCGTTTAGGCCCTACGATGCCACAAACAGACACACTTCAAACTTATAACACCCCTCTTTTTCGGTTGGGATTAAAAATATAGGAAACAATAAGAGATAGTTGATATATAATACTAACATCGATTAGCATCTTATTATACAAGTATTTACACAGTTTAACGTTATTAGTCTTGCTAATGACCCGTTCATTACCAAGATTTCATGACCCACCGATTTTCTTTCTCTCTTCTGAAGAGACTAAATACATCACCTCTTCTCCAAAACTGTGTATTAAGAAGATAAAAACAGAGTGAAGGGACATAATATGGTGGAAAAATATAAAGAAAGATTTAAAAATCATTAAAGATAAAAGTTAATACATCATATAATAATAATACCGTTTGCCATTATTCATAAGTATTGATGATATATGTATATAATAACAAGCGTTATTGATGATAATGCTTCATGACCCTCACATCCATTCCTCTTCTCTGACTTTAATGTACTCCCTCTTCTTTCTTCCCTCTTCCCTCTTCTTCTCTTCACTAGTTCCATACTACCTGCTAGTAGAAGATGAAACATAGTATGAAGGGACACAATATACTGGAAAAAATAAAGGAAGATCAAAAATTATAAAAGATAAAAGTTAATATAATATAAAATAAAAAGATGTAATAACGAACATTATAATCCCCTGGCATGAAGGTACTCCTTCTTCCATTTGTCTCTTTACTTGTTCTATACTACATATTACTATGAGATAAAACATAGTATGAAGAGATAATATTCATTTATTTATAACATTTACTCTCTATTAATACAATGTACATATCATTCAAACCACCACCAAATTGTCATCGGGGAAGTCTGGTGTCTGCTATATGCTGGAAATACATGGTATAAAGGAAGATCAGAAAATCATAAAAGTTTATTACAAAATAAAAACCAATACTAATGAACATTATAATCATTTAACGGAATGAACATTGTAGAAATTTTAGGGAAGATAAAAGCAAAAATAAATGATAAAAGTTACGCATTATAAATTACGAATACCTTTTTAATAACAGTACAGCGTTATTGATAGTAACGCTTCATGACACGCAGATCCCATTCCTCCGGCCTTAATTTACGCCACACTGAATTTACACATTGCCAATTAATTTCGGTGCTCGTACTCAGCTTCCTCACGAGCAGCTTGAGCCATGCTATGTGCAGTTGTCTGTTCCCACCAGGTGAACATGGTGTCATGGTGAGAACGATATAATTTCACAGTGAAAAATGGTATGTCCAAGGTTGCCAGAAAATATCTTAAATGAGAGAAACCACATCCAATAGAAATTATTCCAGCTACTGCTTCATGGTTAATAGTCGCTTTTTCTTTTAAATTACGAGACGTCTCCAAATTAAACTCCTTGTTGCACAATTTACAATTAACATAAAATTTTGAGTAAAGACCAAATTTAACTTCTCTATTAATATTTAAATAAGAAAGCTTACAGTCATGAAGAGATTCATGATCTGCAATTTCCTGAATTTGTTGAAAAAAATAATCTGTCTACAATTCTTTTTGCCTTTTAGCACGCATTTGTTTTTGCTTACTGGCAAACTCTGAAATTAAAAAACAAATATATCTGACTATTCGAAATATGTAACTGTGAGACAAATTGATGCAATATTCAGTATTTTCAAGATAAAAGTTTTGTTATGGATACTAACAGTTAAATACTTATGAAAGATGCGCTCACGTTATTTCATTAATAGACGGATTAATGTAATGGAAACACCAATTCTATTTGTTATTACTATAAAATATATTTCTGAATAAGTTATGGATTCGAAACGGATCATTAAGAAAGAATTTACATTAGTTGTAACAATAAGAAACAAGCTTATAAATTTTTCCCGTAACTACCATATGGAAAACGACACAAATTAGTATTTATTGCTTTCAGTAATAACATTAGAGAAAGTTTCCATTATTTATCATTGTACGTTGGTCACCCTACATCATTTACTAAATATGGTAATTTTATTTGGAACATTGGAATGGTATAGATAAATCTAGTTCAAATGAGTTTCAATCATAACTTTTTTGTACACAAGAATAATGCTGACTTCATAGTTCAATTGTTACTTTTCAGTCAAGTGTGACTGTGACCGTCATTTAAAATCAAACGTTATATGTTTTTTCCAATTGGAAGAAATAATTATGAAATTTTTTACGGAACGTATCTATAATCTCATATCGAAATTGCAATGCAAATGTTGCCAACTAGCAGTGAATATCATCATTGAAGTGAATGAAATCCGAGATCAATTCATTTGCGAATGTAACATACCACTTTTCATGTCCAGTTTTTTCCACGGGCACTAGCTACTAAAAGTGTTTAATCCTAAATACTGGCCAGAAAAACTATTAATTATCTAGTATCATCATCAATTAAATTATAAATATGTTTTATTTAAAATTTCATAAGATTTTGAAATGTTTACTTTACGAATCAGACGTGTTATGTCATTTGCTGGTGATTGACTAAATGAGTTGCTGCCAATTGGCTTCAAACAAGCAAGCAATTTCACATTATTTATTGCTCTTTTATACATACCTACTATATAATATATTTATTCATATTAATTGTATTTACTACAGATAACATGACTATGTAAACATAATTATTTTTTATTACATCTTTCACATATCATGTAGTAATAGTAACAGTGGACAATGGTTACCATTACTCATGTAATAGACTGGGTTACATCGTCCTCGAATAGACTACATTTCTTTACATTGCAAACTAATTGCAATATTTTTGTTAAAAAAACCCATTATTGTAATATTAAAAATATTAGGTAAGTATAAAATATTAGGTAAGCATCATATTAGGGTAGGCATAGGTACTAAATTTTCAAAATCCTACACATTACATAAAGTAGTAAGTACTTACTGTAGATACAGTCTCAATCTGTTGCACTCGAAATTATCAATTCCACTTGTTAGATGCTGGTTGATAGAACTGCAATACATAAAATTAATATATGGGCTTTATTACAATTTTCACTTACATAACATAAATTTAACAATTTATTAAAAATTGAATCATTAATAATAATTAACTATTTTTATAATTTAAAACTTTATACTTTATATCCTCTCCGCATACAATATCTTATAAATTCTCACTTAAGTACTTTACAAATTATAAATTAGGAATAGTTAATTTCATTTATAACAAATGTGATTTGTTAATTAAATACCTCCATAGAAATATCTCATGGAACAAGTTTTTCATTATAATTATTTGTTATTGTTACATAAAATTAATATATTTGTTACAATTTTCACTTACATAATATAAATTTGTCAATTTTTTAAAAATTTAATTGATTTGATTACTATTTTTTAAATTTAAAACTATACTTTGTGTCCTCTTCGCATTCAATTTCTGATAAATTCTCATTTAGGCACCTAGTTTACATATTATAAATTAGGGACAGTTAACTTTACTTGTGAAGTCATAGATGTGATTTTTAATGAAGTACCTACATAGAAATTTCATAGAACAACAGTTCTACGTTATAATTATTTGTTACTGATACTAGTTTACTACCAGATTCTCGGATGTATTAGTTTTTCTATAAATAGGCCTTATGCGTTTTTTATGGTTCTTAATATAATATACATGAATATAAAGCTGTGTTCATTCCGAGGTCCTAGGATCCGAGTTATTTGATTCTCAGTCTGATCACTTAATTTGTTCTTTCAATGTCCTGCTCAGATTAATTCTGTTCATGAAACGAGTTAAACTGTGAGTCTACTTACTGGAAGAGTATTTAGTAACATCCAGACTACCAGTTACCAGTTTGTAGCCTGAGTGCATCATCATAGTATGAAGTATGCTTATTTTGGGGTCACACAAATGGTATAAGTATAAATCAGTGGTAACATAAGTGGTGATCTGAGACATTTACAAAATCACTAAAATACCATTAATGCATTAGGAACTATTAATTAAAGTTTAAATTGTGACTTATGAGAAATGTCTGAAATGAATATTAATTAAATATCACTTTGTTATACAAGTTATAATCGATGCTCTCGTTAGTTCAAATAGGCAAGTATACATTATAAACGTTCAATGGGTTCAAACGTACTATAACAGTTTCATACCTAACTAGTAACTAGCATACTATTTTTTCTGTAACATAATAATTACCTACCTTACTGAATGGTGTTTTCGTGTTGTATTGCGTGTATTTTCTATACAGATTTGTAAATGCAAACGCCTCTTTTTGGTAATTTTGTTAAATTGCCTTACTTTCCCCATCTGAAATATACAAAGTTATTGTTTTTAAACAATCACTTTTACGAATACTATCTTTACAGAAGAATAATTGAACATAAATAAAGAGAGATTTTTTATTTGTATAATTAATGATAAATAGCGATTAGTGAAAAAATTATGATAACGATGTATTTGCAGTTGAGAAAATTACAAAATTGATAAAAAAATTTTGAAAGCGCGGTGAAAATATATTTTTTGTACAATTATGCCTTGAGAGGGAAGGCAAAGGAATCTATGCACATAACAGCCGACGTCTTTAGTAATGAAATGAAATATTCTTCTTAAAATATCAAATGTCGACATAATACATTTTAATGTTTATTACATTCTCTGGCGACAAATATATCGAAGCAGTCTTTATAGTAGGATCGACTTTAGCAGACTAAACCACTAAAAAAATCCCAACATCACGCTACAGAATAAGCACTTATTTCAACAATTTCGCATAATGTATAACAGCGTAGATACTTGGGACGCAAAACTATATCAATTTTACATCACGATATTTACTAGTAAACAATTTGCAAATAATTAAAATAAACGCCCAACCGCTCCCATAAACTCCCGCCAAAATTTGGTAAAAATATAAATTATAGATATAATTATAACTAGGTACTTACTGACACTTACTTACTGACATAAAATTGGCATATTGCCATTACATTAACTTTAATATACTTTTAGGCATTCGTTTTCTTTCTAAATAACATAATTATGACAATTTACGTTATATTACAGTAAATGAGTTACATTATGTCATACTTAAATTGAATACTAACCGATTATTAAAATTTTGGACACATGAAGTAATATATCGATATTACATTTATTTTTTTCACTGGCAACACTTTTTATGAATAAAATTGGTTTAAACGTCCACTTTCTACAGGGCTCGTAGCCCGACTGAAGCGCCACATCGGTGACATCAACTTTTACATAAAGTATTCGAGTCAATGAATCCTGTTTTTTTTACTTTTCTTATCGAATGTGAAAAATATATTTTTTTTTTATGGTTGTTATAACAATAAACTTATTTTTAGTGATAATAGAAAACTTTTCTGTTCTTTCATTATAGCTGGCTTGTCCTCCAAAGTTACGAGTAAAATTACCATGACCGGGGGATACTTCTCAGAAAAAAAATAAATTCGTATGTTCCGCTATGATATTCAATATTTGAAATCCATACGATTGTAGACAATAGACTGAACAATTTATTTTGACTTACAGATTGGGTGTAATTTGCTTAGTTAGCCCGTAAGTAGTACCCAAAAATCAGCTAATTATCGTACTGTAGCGATTCTTGTCAGAAAAAAAAAAAAATTTCATTATGTTCTGCTATGAATTTTAAAACTTCCTACATATCTGGCTATAGACGAAAGAATGATCTATTTACTGTAATTTTTAGTTTGTGTATACTTTGCTTATTAAGCCCGAACATAACACTCAAAAGTTAGTAATTTCTTGTTCTTTGGTGATTCATCTCAGAGAAAAAAATTTATTTCACTATGTTTTTCTATTAATTTTAAAAAATTTTTCTCATCAGATTGTAATCGAAAGAACGAACTATATATTTCAACTTAAATTTTGTGTGTAATTTGATTAAAAAGCCCTTGCGGACTCCTTGAAAATCAATAAATTCGCGTACTGCGTAAATGCGAAAAGACTTCTTTGAGAAAAAAAAAATTTCAGTATGTTCTACTATGAATTTTAAAAATTTAAATCCATACGATTATAGATGAAAGAATGGCCTACTTATTTCAACTTGCGGTTTTTGTATAATTTACTTAGTTAACCCAAAAACTCTACCCAAACTCAGCAAAATCCCATATCCTCGTACTTTAGCGGTCCAAAGAGCCTTAAGTGATAAATATTGACATTTACGTTTTGTTATTCTTCTATGTTTATTATTATTATTTTCTTTCTAAATTTTGCATGCAAATAATTTGGCAAATGTGTAAGGAATCAATGTACCTATGTATGATCATTTAAAATTTTTTCCAAACTACGCATGTTACGCAAATAAATATTTGAATTTGAAGTTGAAAATAATATATATTTTTATTTTCTGTTTTCATATTTTGTCTGTATTTTTTCATACTTGCCCGTGCTACCGGCATTTTAAACCTACAAAGCGCAACCAAAAGCAAGCATAATTAGTACGGAAATCATGTAGACCTACTAATTTAGAAATGATTCTTTTTTTTATTGAAAAATTGAAAAGTAATATGAAACTCTTCCAAAAATCACAAAGTATAACCAACATCTCACAAAAATTTTAATAAATTGTCTTCAAAAATCATTACGAAAGTATGTAACACCCGTTACGTACTGGGTGTTACACAATTTTCTCCGTGAAAATGTCGTTATGGACTAAAACTTAGCATTAATAAGGAGTAAAAAATGAATTATTTGTAAGTATAGCCTCGCTTTTCAAAATCCGTTAAACAATCAATACAATATATCAGCTACAAAACGAACTTTTCCTTATTCCTGTAACGGGTGTTACCGGTGAGATCCTTTCAAGAAGTTCAATCAATCAATATAAAATAGACAGAATTACCTGAAAATGTCAGGCTCCAAAACAGTACTTTATATGGTCTTTGTAATGGCCAAAGTTAGCTGTAAAATTCAAACATTTCATAATGTTTTTAGTGTTGTCAAATTACCGTCAAAAAATCTGTCACTGAGCAAGTGATTTGATCACATGTTATTTTACCAAATACATAATACATAAAAGTATTTCAGTGCGTTTTTTTTTACTTAAACTTGCATTATTTAATGTTTATAGATTAATTTACACCAATAAGTGCGTTAAAATATATAATTTTAAAATATAGATTTTTGTAGTGTACGGAATGGAATGACCCTAAACCAATTATGGTGTAATTTGGTACAGAGATAGTTAGTATGTACTTGAAGACAGACGTAGGCTAGACGTAGGTTTTTTCAAAAACAACCTTTGTACGTAAAATATACATACACATACATGTAACCTAACCTATCCGGTAAAGCCGCGCAAAAAATTTTCACGCGGACGTTGGGGTCACCGATGCAGCTAGTTACATTACGTTACATATCTTCACGCTGTATCCCTAACGGGGTAGTCAGCAAGTCATGATAGGAGTCAGCAAGTCATGATATAAAAATGTTGAACAACACAAATTGGTTACAAATTTATAAAGAAGAAAAAATATTTACAAAATAGAATTACACGAAAACACAAAATAAAATTGTTCAAGAAAATAAATTAATGATATCGATCTGCGCACATCGCAAAATTTGACACACGTCTAAGCTCCAATTAGTTCCGCTCGGGACTGCGGGAGGGCGCGGGCGTCGACTGTAGATATTGTAGAATTGCAGAAATGCGTTTTCGATTAACAAAATTACGATTGCCGAAATGTCTCACGCATTCAATGACAATTATTTTGATATATTTTTTATTACAAACAATTAAGTATAACTCGAATGGTACGATTTTTAGATTACAAATTAGACGTCTGTTTAAGATTTTTTTCGATGCAGTTAATTAAAACAAATCATGTATCGAATGGCCGGAATAACTAAAAGAAAGATTGATACACAACATATATTTTTTATAGATTTGAAATCTGTATAATTTGCGAATACAACATTATTAAATATACCTCTTCCGGAGGTAATCTCGGAAACCCTCCCCTTAAAAGGAGTAAACTCCGAAAATATAATTTTTTGCGTGCGCATCAAACGTACGTTTAAAAAAAAAGAAAATGACAGCCACTTTTCATGCCACTGCCACGCTCCAAACAAAAATCTTCAAACCCTTTTAAAAAATAATTCTTTTATGCGATGTGGTATAATTAAATAAACATAAAAAAATCAAGCTCTTGCAGTGATTAAAATTAATAGATAGCACGCATATAGACATTGACCACATCTTAACTGCTCAAGGTCACTTGCCTCTCCCTTTTATTTCGAAATCACAGACGGTCACTTCATTTTTATTTACATATATAGATGTATTACATACATACATGTCTTCACGCTGTATTCCTAACGGAGTTGTCAGATGTATAGATAGGTACTAATATTTCTTATGTTGTCTACAGGATGACTATTATAGGAGAAATAATTGCTTCCGCTGTGAGTGATTTGGTTCCAAAAGCAGTTCAGTTATTTCAAGCTGCTCTGGCAATACTGTCTGCACTGAACTTGGCCTTTTACAAATATCCACCGCAAGCGACTGTCTATGGTTAGTGGATGTATTATATTTTCAGTTTAATTCTTTATAAGTTAATTGTTGGTTAATTCGCACATTCGAAAGACAATCTAAGGTGAAAAACGTCGCGTAGTCTCCACGAGCATAGTCTATGGTTATCGTGGAATGTATATTCACGACGACTCAACGAATAATTTAATTATATAACATTATTATTCGTCGTCCCAATGTTGAAGACTCACATTTTGCTTTACAAACCTCAATCCTATTTCCTAACCTCGGTCTCTCTCCCTGAAGTTGGGAATAATAATAATGCGCCAGACGATACACACCAACCATCTGATCTCAAACTAGGGTATTCCCTGTGCTATGAAAACCAGCCGACGACTACTGGGGCGTCTCCTAGTACACCCAGACCCGAGACAATCTAAAAAAAGTTCATTTCCTAAATTGACCCGACCGGAATCGAACCCGGAACCTTCCGCGCTTGGAGCAACGTTTAAACCACTATGCCATCGAGGTTGGATTGAGTAGTAGCAATGAGAATTCTCTCTCGTGTCATTTCTTGCGCGAAGTGATGGCCAAGGTAATTTCTTTTTAGCTTTATTCTGCTACTGGAGTAGCTCCCATAATTTCGCGACGAAACTCGACTATTTTTTTTTAATTATTGTGTATTTGTATTTTCGTTTAATGCATAAGATATACCATTTGTAACAGTTGCATCGATAGTCACCCCGTCTATTCTAAAATATTTCACGATTATTTCTAAAGATAGTCAGAACTTCGACTTCATCGTGGTGGGCGCGGGCTCGGCGGGCGCCGTGGTCGCCAACCGGCTGACCGAGGTGGCCGGCTGGAGCGTGCTGCTCTTAGAGGCGGGCGAAAACCCACCAGTCGACGCCGTCGTTAGTAAAACCGTCACATGGAACGATTACCAATAAACAGTACCAACACTATTTCACACATTAGAAAAATTATATTTGCAATCAAGAGGCGGACTAGCAGTCTTGAACGACTTAGGCCGCTTAGTATCAGATGTCTATATTTTTCCCAATTTTAACCCCCTCTCCAACTTTTCTCATTGCATTGCTGACGAGTAGACATCGCGTCGTGCAGATTGGCCGCCCCTAATTTTTGACCGGCATAGACTTGGGCCTAGTCGGCTTTGAGGCTAGTCCGTCACTACTGCAATCTGCTACACTGCATATTCTTTTAAATATAGTGTATATTAGCTGGTCTGAAAGACCATTGTCCCACTTTTGCCGGTAGGTGGCGACTTGAGTTTCATTTAGTGGTGTATTTCGTCGTAAAACTTTTACTACAACGCCACGTATCGGATTCAAACGACACTAGGCACCAGATATATTCTGAAAGCACGACCTCAAGTCGTTCAGCGGTTACACGATCACTAACAGACGTACCAAAAATTAATTATGGACCTATATAAAAAGATAAAGAAACTTAAAGACTTTCTGTCGTTGCACATTGGTTTGGCTCCGACTTCAATAACTGTCAAAATTAATTATATAGATATGTCTATCGTATTTATAAAGTTAAGTTTAAATTGTACTTGAGTTTTGATTAGTAAAGGATAGTTATTTTGTACTTTTCAGTGTTTTTTTTTGAAGGCGGTTTAATTTTTTTTATTAAAAATTTTTTATTTCTCCCTTTTGAGTGAGAGTAAAACTTCGTTTTAATTTTGGAGCGCAACGATATGCAAGAGAATCATCAATATAAATAAAGGTTACCAAGTCTCATTAGTGTATCCTAGAAGTACAAGCAAACAAAAAATGGACTTGGAGATCTCCCCACGGGAAAAATAAAAATGAAATAGATTATATATTATCAAACCAACCGAAAATATTTCAAGATATTGGAACTCTGAACTTAAACTACCACTCAGACCATAGGGCAATTAGAGCTAAAATTAAACTAACAAACCTTAAAGAAAGTAGAGTTAAATACACCAATAATCGCACAAACCAACTAAAAGAGGAACAAGAAATCTCAAAATATAGGGAAATCATACCAGAACAGCTATCTAGCTATCGTGCCTACCACGAAAACATGTCAGTACAAAATTATTACGATAACGTTATAAATGCAATTACCAGAAGTTTAAAAGAGGCCCAAACAACAAGACAGGAACTTAAACGACACAAGGTGTTATCGGAACGAACAAAATCTCTTTTACAAAGAAGAAAAGAACTACAAAAAACCAAAAACAAAACACGTACAATGAAAAATGAACTCTCTGCACTCTTCAAATTAGTAAATAAATATATGAGAAATGACTATGCAAGATACAGACATAAAACTATAGAAAAACACCTTAAGCTCACCGGAAGCACAAAAAAGGCTTATAAAGAACTCAGATCAAGCAAAACTTGGATTGAAGGGCTAAAAGAGTCTGGCATAGACATAAAAAAACGAAAAGACATCATCACAACAGCGACTGATTTCTACAAAAACCTATACAGCGATAAAAAACAATCAAATGCACATCAAAATAATAACACTAACTTAGAAGGAAATCTACAAGTCGAGCCCACTGATCAAGAGAGCGAAAGGAACATAGAATCAATCAATAAAAATGAAATCATTGTAGCAATAAAAAGGCTAAAAATTGAAAAATCCCCAGGATCAGACTACATAACAAATGAAGCTTTAAAAACTGCCTACGATATACTGGCAACACCACTCGCTATCCTATTTAATTTGATATTACATAAATCTGAAACACCTACGCAATGGTCCGAATCTAATATTATTTTAATTTACAAAAAGGGAGACCCAAAAGACATAGGTAACTACAGGCCTATAAGTCTGCTACCAACCCTATACAAGTTGTTCTCAGCTATTATTAACTCAAGAATCAGCCCCGTAATTGAAGCAAGACAACCCGTGGAACAGGCCGGCTTAAGGAAAGGCTTTTCCACGTTGGATCATATACATACCATAGAGTTGATTATAGAGAAATATCGTGAACGACAGCGACCTCTTTATCTCGGATTTATTGATTACCAAAAGGCCTTCGATACGGTAACTCACGACAGCGTATGGAGAGGCTTGAAAGACCTGGTGGTCAGCGAAGTATATATAAAAGTCATCAGAAACATATACAGCAACAACATAGGTAGAATTAAGCTAGATACACTAGGCCCGTGCTTCCCCATAGAGAGAGGTGTTAGACAGGGCGACCCTTTGTCGCCACTAATATTTATAGCTATACTCGAAGTCGTCATCAACAAACTGAACTGGAGCAAACGTGGAATTCCCATACGGGATTCCTTTCTGAGCCATTTACGCTTCGCCGACGACTTAGTAATATTATCCGAGTCAAGCTCACAACTGCAGTTCATGATTGAAGATCTACAAACAGCTAGCACCAGTGTAGGACTTCAAATTAATCTCTCGAAGACCATGGCAATGACTAATAGTCACAAAAATCTGGTAAAAGTCAACGAAAATCCATTAGAATACACAGACAAATACATTTATTTAGGAAAAACAATAAGCTTTCAAAAAGAAAATAACGAACTAGAGATTGATAGAAGAATACAGCGTTCATGGAACAAATACTGGAGTATGAAGGAAGTTTTCAAAAGTAACATGCCCTTAAACCTGAAAACACGGACAATGAATTCTAGCATCCTACCATGTTTCACATATGGGTGCCAAACTTGGATATTTACATCTAAAGCCATGCAAAAAATTACAAACTGCCAGCGAGCCATGGAGAGAAGCATGCTTAAGATAAGAAAACTGGACAAGATCCGTCACACAAAAATAAGAGCAAAAACAAAAGTCACTGACGTTTTGAGCAATGCACTGAAGCTTAAATGGAGGTGGGCCGGTCACATAGCGAGATATAGAGACAATAGATGGACCTTCAACACCACCATATGGACAGGACCTCAAGGTAAAAGAAGGAGAGGAAGACCTTCTACTCGATGGGACGATGAAATTAAAAAAGTTGCAGGTCCTAACTGGTGGCAATTAGCTCAGGATAGAGATAAGTGGGCAGCTTTGGAGGAGGCCTTTACCCAATTGGGGACCTAGCTTAATATACTGTATAACCTAACTATAAATAACTTGAAATTAATAATGTAGTCTTAGGATCAAAAGAAAGAGAAACTTATGTATATACCTAGCAAATAGAAAGTAATAAATTTATAATCTAAGTTGAAATAGAAAAATGTAGATTGTAGCTTGGTCAAATAAAGGCTTTTTTATTTTTTTATTTATTTAGAAGTACAAGCTCCAACACCAGTAAAATTTAAATGAAATCACCTCTGAAATATGACCTACCAAAAAAAAAAGAATTTTCGAAATCGATTCATAAATGACGGAGTTATAAGGTAACAAACATACAAAAAACAACATACAGTCGAATTGAGAACCTCCTCCTTTTATTAAAGTCGGTTAAGTACATGCTTTTGGGGGACCGCTAAAGTAAAAATTATGTAGTTTTCGGAGCTAAAGAGATGACATTCTTTGAATGGAAATGGGAAAAGTGGCCAAAACGTTTAACCCACAACTTCAGATCAACGTGGATCAGAATACTGTGTTTTCTGAGTGATCGTAGCAAGTACCATGTTATTAGGTGTTAAGTAAAACCTTAAACATAACTTGTAACGATAAACCTAACTTAATCTATTCTTGTTGGGTGGGTGAAATTTCCAAGCTCGCTTTGTTCGTTACCACCAAAACGTGGTCCGTCATAGTATATGTAGATGGTGCTCGTTTACTTAGTATTGCCAGTCGTTCATTTCCAAATATCGCTTTCCTAAACATGAATGTAAGTGTTTCTATTGTAGGTAATTGTCATCTACTCTTAGCAACTCGTTTTGTATTGTCCCTTGATCAGCAACTACAGAAAGTCTGTTTAAATTTTGAGTAAAAAATTGTTCTCTGCTCTTTTTTGCACTGCTCAAGTCAAAGTTCTTAATTTCCTTAATTAATTATCTCATTTTTTATTCAGATTCCTGGATTGTTCCCATTTGTTGACTACTCGATGGCAGATTGGAACTACTATTCAGTCGACGACGGCTACTCTAGTCAAGCGCATAAGACTAAAAACATACACATGACCAGAGGAAAAATGTTGGGTGGATCTAGTGGAGCGAACTATATGATGTATGTGAGAGGAAATAAAGCTGATTATGAGAGTTGGGTGACACAAGGCAATCCAGGTTGGGACTGGAATAATGTCACCTCTTACTTTAAGAAAAGTGAAAGACTTAATGATGAGGATATATTAAACAGTGAGTCGAGTGATTTGCACAATACAAATGGAACTTTAGGAGTCACTAGACCGGAGTGGAAAGGAAGGGTAGAACATTTCTTGAATGCTTTCAGTGAGGACAATCGAAAAATTATAATAGACAACAACGGACACGACCAAATAGGTTACTCTTTGCCCTGCTACACTATCGATAACAATAAACGTCAGAGTACAGCGGCAGCTTTCCTTAGTCCGGCCAGAGACCGTCCAAATCTCTTTGTATTAAAAAATACTATAGCTAGAAAAGTGATCTTCAACGAAAATTTGAAAGCAACTGGTGTCGAAGTCAGACTCCCCAATAAAGAAATAGTGACTTTAAATGCTAACAAGGAAGTGATCTTATCAGCTGGTGCAATCAATAGTCCACAACTACTGATGGTATCTGGAATTGGACCCAAGGAACACTTAGAAGAGAAAAATGTACAAATAGTATTGGAATCTCCACATGTCGGTCAAAACTTACAAGATCATCCTTTTGCTCTTATAACTATAACAGGGAAAAGAGGTTTTGAAACCGCCGAGCAAAGCGTAGACACATTAACAAATTTAAATAAGCTTCCTATTTCTCTTATGATGGGATACGATAGACTGAACAAATCGCAAACTTATCCTGATTATCAGGTTCTCGCGATACCTTTTCCAGCCAGCTCCTTACTGCCTACGCTATTTTTCACTCATGTTTTTAGATATGTTGACGAAATGTCTGACAATATTGCCCAAGAACAGTTAAATAAAGAAACATTTATCGCACTTTTAATTTTATTACATCCTGACTCAAGAGGTGAGATCAAATTGAACACTAGTGATCCGGAGGAAAAGGCTTTGCTTTATCTCAATTATTACAAAAATGAAACTGATTTAGAAAGACATGCATTATATGCGGAAGACTATTTAAGTGTTATTAATACAACTTATTTTAAAAGTGTGAATTCAGAAATATTAGATTTTAAGATACCGCAGTGCAACGAATTATCCTTGGGCACTCATGAATATTGGAAATGTCACATTTTGAATTCGGTTACAACTTTGTGGCATCCTGTTGGTACATGTGCGAAGGGTCCAGAGGGTAAGGGAGTGGTCGACGAGAGGTTGAGAGTTAGGGGAGTGACGGGATTGAGGGTGGTGGATGCGAGCATCATGCCGACACTTCCCAGTGGCAACACGAATGCACCGACGATTATGATCGGAGAGAAAGCTTCGGATATGATAAAAGTTGATAATGGAATTGACCCTAATGAGAACAAGTGATTGGTCATTGATTTGTAAGTTCAATAACTTTTTTGGTGATCATTTGTTTTTTTACAGCAATAGTAGAAGACTACAAATATTCAAGCTATTTACGCGGCCTAAAATCAATTTAAAAAATTCAATTTTGTTAAAAATATGATTATTTGGAACCGCTTTGAGGCCTATACCTTGTCCCTCTTGCCTTTAAAGATCACACTACAGTTGCCGACATTATTCTCTCCTTTTTAACCACTGTTTCGAATTTCTTTTTGTAATTAATTGAAAGAATTAATCAAAAACATGTACTTACTATATACTTAGGCACGTATGATATTTAGTATGTAACTCCTTCAATATTTTTTATCTTCGAACCGGCACATCTCAGTATTTTAGAAAATGAACAATATGACAGACGGACTTGCTCGCTCCTATTATGTGACTAAATCAAATTACGACAATTGCAATGAACTCGTGGCTGTCGCTGTCTGCAAATTTTTATGTTATAACCCCGCAGTCTATGTCGTCAATTGTGTTAATACTTTTAAGTCATTTTTACCTTTTTTATCCCGACGTTAAATCAAATCAAATCAAATCAAATAATCAAAATAAGATCTTTTACAATTTCTTTTTGACGTCAGTATCTACCACAATGTACATAATATGTAATATTATATTATTGCTAAAATGGCCATCCACAATGCGGTGTTGGTGCCAACTTTGTTGTACGGCAGTGAGGCCTGGATATGCCCGAAATCGAGTGAAAGTATGATAAATGCTGTGGAGATGCGGTCTCTCAGAAATATGTGCGGTGTCACGCTTGCGGACAGGATAAGCAATGACGAGATACGCAGTATGACAGGGTTGCACAACAGTGTTATTGTAAAAATGAAGAAAGGAATGCTTAGATGGTTCGGGCACATGGAAAGAATGAGTGATGAAAGACTGACGAAGAAAATATACAGAGCGAAAGTGAGTGGTAAAAGAAGCCAAGGAAGACCAAGGCTGACTTATGAAGCCAGAGTGTTAGCAGACGGAAATGTCAAAAGCACTCGCATACCTAGGCGAAAATGTGTGAGGAGAATGATGAGATTTGAGGAAGCGAAAGAGGTGTGTAAGGACCGCAACACCTGGCGCTCCGTCCTCTCTGGCTACCCCGTTGGGGATACAGCGTGAAGTTATGTTATGTTATGTTATATTATTGGTCCTGATTTAAGCTGCACAGAAGTTGAGTCACTGTGGTCCCAACAATGTTTATCGTCAAAGTAAAATAGAAGAAAACAATTGTACAGTAACATAATTAGTAACAAATATCAGAAAACAGAGATAAATTTTATTTGACCTTGATTTATTTTATGATTGGAAAAATATTCCTTGTATCTAAATCTACCTACACGTATGTGGTACTGTTATGGGGTATAGTTAAAATCACTTTTTAAAAAAAAGATATTTACTGAAGTGAAGTAACTATTTAATTTACATTAAATCAATCTTTGAAAAATAAAGAGGCAAGTATCCACGTATATGGTCGGTTTCGAATTGACTCTCCGCACGATGCGATAGATCTTACTCATCCAGTAATGATGAGCTTTTAGCGATGTAATCACTATTACATACTAGATAAATATATAACAGCTCCTGGGGTTAAACTAAACTTACACCTGAAGGGTGAAGTTTACGTAAGAAATGTTTTTTTCGAGCTACACGTATCTGTGGGATTTCGATAGCATTTGAGTCTTGCTCATCGTTTTTTCCTATCTCAAGATTACCTTTGAATTTCCTTTTTATAATACGTTGATAAATGCCCTTACAATGTTCACACAATAGGAAAGATATAATAATAAGTATAAAAATAGAAATAATAATTATAGTATAAGAATAATATTCTCCATAAAGAATAATATGTGGTTGCTTAATAATATTATCTAAGTTTTTTACAATACTACTAGTAGTAGTGGCCTTAATGTGTTCTAAAGATATATAATCAAGATTAACATTTTTCAAATTTAAAATTGGAATATCTCCTTTAATATTCTGCAACTTTTTAGCATTACAACAATAATCGTTTATTAAATCGAAGCTAGAGTTAACAGTTTGAATTTCGATGATTTTACTATACTCTGGAATAAATATCGAGTCTTTATAGTAAGCTGCACAGTCAATCAGAAGATTCAAAATTCCTGAGCCCATAATATTTAATTCGGTATTTCTGGATTTATGCCAGTCTATTGATAATTTTGAACTTTCTGAGATGATGTATAACCATTTATTATTACAGTCTTTGCCAAATTTCAATATGGCCTTGGAAAAACTTAATTTCCCACTGATCTGGTACAGAAGTCAGCGCTTTAGTCATGATTTCTGATTCACAAATTGCAGTCGTTGAAATTGAATACACATCGAGTATATCACACACATAATGCATATAGTATATTGATTTATAGCTACTTAAATCATTAAGTTTACAGTAAGAAGACTTATCTCTAGTTATTCCTATATATCTAGTTGACGGAATAATAGTAGAATAAGTATTGTTTTCGTGTTTATAAGCGACAGGAAATGGAACAAAATGATAGAAACTATATTCATATGAGGTTACTAATGGTATTTTCAAAACAAATACAATTTTGTCTTCACTATAATAACTAGCTAATTCTGACATATTTAATAACATATACATATTTTCTAAAGATAAATTAACAGGAAACTGTCTAAAATTAGGTAGGAATCTATAATTGTCTACTAATTCAGAAAACAATTGTTTCGGAGTAATTATAGACGGATGCAAAATATTCGATTTACTAAAAGTTACTCCGTTGACAATATCCTCTAATTTAAAAGATAAGGTTAGTAAACTACTCTCTAAAATATTTAACATTTTATTTAATTCAGATCGCAACAACAAATCATTTGAAAGTAGAGTTAAATTCTTAAAGCTATTAGATAAGTTTTCAACAGCACTGTTTAAGTTCCTTAATATTAACATTATTTATGACATCTTTAAAAGAAGACAGAGTGGATGTTGTGACCATGATATTTTCTTTCAGTAATTTCGTCGACTGAGTTTGATCGTTTTCGATTGATTGAATAGCACTGCTATATTTAATAGCATCGTCTTCATTCATGGTCCCAAAAAGGTGTTTAAATACTGTACCTATTCCTGCAAACCAGGCCGATCTCTTTGATCTAAGTTCTATAAGGTGAGAAATGGAATCAAAATCTCTAATTATATCATGATATCGTGTTGTCAAAGGTGGTAACATATTATTACATTCTAAATCATCGAAAATGTGACTTTGCTTACATAAATATCGAGAGGTACCTATCACACTGTTTAGGTTTTCTATATGAGGTTTGACAAAAGAAATGTCTATGGGAATTATTACACTAAGACGACCATTCATTATTTTTAGTACCAACACCAAGTACCAACAGGATCAAAGTAAATTCCAGGATTATCTGTGGCGGGCTGGATGAAGTTTACTTTCACAAGAGTCACGACGCTGGAATGAAATTACACAAATCTAAACTTTTTATGAATTGTCGCCCCGATGTGCAAGTTTTATTTCGTCAAAATGATGAGTGACATGGCGTCGGTTTATTAATAAAGTTAGTGTGTTTCTCCCATTTATTTTAACTATCTTATAAGGACCTTTCCAAATGGGTGTTAACGCTTTACGGAGCCTAGGATGATTTTTTAGAAAAACATAGTCACCTATCTTGTAATTAATAGGCCTTGAACATTGGTCATAGTAAGTTTTTGAGGATTCTTTGGAATTTTGAATATATTCTAATGCTTTGCTCCTAGAGTACTGAAGACGGTGTTTTAGCATTTGAATGTAGTCAGAGTAGGTAACGCTGGTGGTAGGTTCATAAACTGTATTGGGGATATAAGGTTTGTGACCAAAGATCAATTTATGAGGGGAATAACTAGTAGTCGAATGAGTGACAGTATTATAAGCTAACATGGCAGTGTATACATACTTTAGCCAATTATCTAGGGATTCGTTGACATAAGACTTTAGATACTCTTTTAACGTAGAGTGGCTGCGTTCCAGTGCGCCTTGAGTTTGAGGGTGATAGGGAGAAGACCACAACTGTTTGATTTTCAGGAAGGAACAAGTTTTTTTGAACATTTCAGCTGTGAAATTGGTACCTTGATCTGTGAGTGTACTCTTGGGGTTACCAAATAAAGATATGAAGTGTAGCAGACAACTACTGGTTTCTTCAGCAGTAGTGCTTCTAATAGGATAGGCAACAGAGTACTTTTTTAGGTCATCTTGAAGGGTTAATATGTATTTAAGTTTGCCAGGACCTGATTCTGGAAGTGGACTGACGATATCTAAGGATAATCTTTCGAAAGGATCTGTAGAAGTACTTGTTATTTGCCTAGGTGCTCTGTTTAGTTTACGGAGAGCCTTATTAGTTTGGCAGGAAATGCAATCTTTTACGTAATTGTCAATGTCATTACGCATGTTATTCCAATAATATTGTTCACGGATTTTATTGAACATGCGATTACTACCGAGGTGTCCTGCAGCGGGAATGCCATGATTTTCTCTAAGGATTTTCCGAATTTCGCTTAGATCAGGATAGTATACCTTATTACGGTAAATATGTACTTCTATTCCAGTATTATCAAATAGATGAGTTAGGATATTGTAGATTTTAGCGTATGAATGTTTATCGAATGGATTTTTGAAATCAGTAATGCTAATTTTTTCTGTGGTTTTTAGGTTAACTAAATGAATTCTTAAATGTTTTAGTGATTCAATGATTTCGCTATAATCACAATTGTCGAAATGATGAACCTTGGTAAAAAGAAAATATCAAGTTTTATTATTATAAATAATGGATTTTAAGGAGTGTAATGTCTTTTCAGATTGAATGAAAGATTCTGAATCTGGGATATTCGACAATAGTTCCTGTACATAGGGGTTTGCTTCGTCAAGATCTAGGGATGTGGGTATAACAATAGACGTATTCATAGTTTTCAGTAAATTATCGTTGTGTTCGATAATCTACGTTTTATAAGATCTTCCTACAGAAGATTATAGAAATTCTGTATAAGAGTCGTTGGGATCCGTTAATTGATTATCATTCGTTACAGAACTTGGGTCGGCTGGATTGTTTTTACTAGTAGACGGCTGAGGTTCCATATCTTTAGGGGGATTTAAATTAATACTTATTGTAGGTTGTGTAGGCTTAGGTTGCATATTATCCGTAGGGCTACAGGGTAAAGGTAAATCATTTTCAAGGAGGTCTATACAAGGTAAGTCATTACAATCAAAGTCAGGAGTAGCAGGGAGTTGAATATCTAAGTCCTGCAAGATCAACGGACTAAAAGGTGGAGTAACATTTTGAATGGGCGGTGCAGGGTCTCGATTTGCTTGCTGATTATTAAGGTTTTGAGCATTTTCTGGTAGTATTGGATTCACAGGGTAACGGGAAAGGGCATCTGCCACTGAATTTAATTTACCTTTTCTATAAATAATTTCATTTTCATATTCCTCTAGCTGGAGACGCCAGCGTTGCATTTTACTGCTTGGGTTTGTATGATTAAAAAGCCATTTCAAAGGTCGATGATCGGTTACTATAGAAAATTTACGACCAAACAAATAAGGTCGGAACGTCTTGCAACCGAAAACTATTGCTAAAAGTTCTTTTTCGGTTACACTGTAGTTTATTTCGTTTTTGTTCAAAGTTCTAGATGCATAGGCAATGGAATGATCTTTGCTAGGTGGACCGTGGGATAGTATAGAGGAAATAGCGTAATTAGATGCATCACAAGTCAATGTAAATGATTTTGTAAAATCTGGCTAGATTAAAACAGGAGCAGTGATAAGTTTTCTTTTTAACGTTTCGAAGGAAAGTTGCTGTTCATTAGTCCACTCGAAACGTGTATCCTTTTTTAGTAGAGACGTGAGTGGTTTGGATAACTTAGAGAGGTCAGGAACAAACCGTCTGTAATAGGATATAAGACCTAAAAATGATTTGATGTCTTTAGGACATTTTGGAACTGGGAACTCTTTTACGGATTTTATTTTGTTGGGATCAGGTTTTACACCGTTTTCGGTTATGATATGGCCTAGGTAACCGACTTCCTTTTTAAGGAATTCACACTTGTCGGGCTGTAGTTTGAGATTGAAAGAGCGAAGTTTTTGAAAAACAACTATCAAGTTTTGAAAAACAACTATCAAGTTTTGGATATGTGAAGGAAGGTCAAATGAGTAGACTACTACGTCATCAAGATAAACAAAGCACCGCTCTCCTTGGATACCGTAAGGACATTGTTCATTAGACGTTGGAATGTTGAAGGAGCATTTTTTAAGCCAAATGGCATGCGACTAAATTCAAAGTGACCTTGAGGAACACTAAAGGCAGTTTTGCAGATATCGTGTGCAGCTATTTAATTTGGTGAAATCCAGACGCGAGATCGAGAGTGGAAAAATATTTGGATTTGCCTAATTGGTCTAATATCTCAGTAATATTTGGGATAGGATAAGTTTCACCTATAGTGATATCGTTAAGTTTTCTGTAATCTATGACGATGCGCCATTTTCTTTGGAACAATCCATATAGGAGAAGACCAAGGAGAGACTGAAGGTCGAATGATGTCTTGATCTAACATTTTTTTGACTTGGGTTTGAATTTCTTGTTTATGAATTTCAGGAAAACTGTATGATTTTACGTTTATAGGCTGATCAGAAGTAGTTCGTATCTCATGATGAATAGCTTCTGTTGTAGTTAACTTATCTTCAGGTAAATGGAAAATATCGGAATACTGAGAGCATACGTCATAAAAAGCTTGGGATTCTTCGGTATTTAAGTGTGAAGTACAAAGAAGTTTAAGTAGCTCTTCGGTTCGGTCTAAACAAGATTTGTCTTGATGGTATTTGTTGAAATGGAAAGAGTTAGATTCAATAGGAAGCAAACTAAGTTGGAGATTAGAATTCAGAGTTAATGGTTTTTCTGAAGTGTTTACTACCGTAAGATTAATTCTTTTGTTGTCTTTGACTTTAACCATACAGTTGGCTATTAAAAGCGATTCAGCGATACACTGATCAAGAATGAGACCTTCTTTTAGTTCGGGGTTACAAACAGAACACTCAATCGTAATTTCGGAACGAGGTGGAATATGATAGATAGGATCGTCGAAGTTGAGTTTTATTTTATTTTTATCAAGGTGAAGAGTGTTTCTATTATAATCTATATTACATTGAAAATAGGTGAGTAAATTGTTTCCGAATATACCGTCGTAGACTAAGTTAATTTTATCTACAACATGAAATGTAAATGAGATTGATTCTTTGTTAAATATAAGATTCATGTTAAAATAGTACAGTGGTGCACAGATAATAATATGAAACTTAATACAAAAAAATGCTCTCATATTATATTTACCAGAAACCATAGACTTCTTAGCAATGACTACTACATCATGGGTGAGAGAGTACAGGAGGTAGAAATCATTAAAGATCTGGGTGTTCTGTATGACAGTAAGCTGACTTTTACACCACACATTGAAAATGTTACCAAAGAAGCGTCTAGAGTATTGGGATTCGTTATTAGAAACTGCAAAACTCTCCGAAATCCTAAAACCAAGATAATGTATAATAGTCTGGTCCGAAGTGTCTTGGAGTACTGTAGCACGGTATGGCGACCACATTACGCAACACACAGCTTACGGTTGGAGCGAGTCCAGAAACGGTTTCTTTGGCACCTAACGTTCTCTATGGGAGCGAACAAAAAAATTGTAAATTATACGGATAGACTGGCCTTTTTCAAAATGAACTACCTCACATGGCGCCGAGATATCGCTGACATCGTCTTCACATACAAGATTTTTAGAAATTTGGTAGATTGTCCGCAGCTTCTACAATACTTCAAGAAGCGAGTACCATCAAGATTACCCCGTAAACCAATAACACCCTTAAATCCCCCATCACGAAGAACTGTCATGGGTGCCAATTCGCCGATTCCGAGACTCTGTAAAATTTTAAATGAGAATAGTGACGCGGTAGATGTTCTTTTCGACTCTTTGGGCGGGTTTTGCGGATCCATTTGTGCAGTCATATCTGACAATTAACTTATAATTTATAAGTACTTCAACTTCAGCTCCTAATTTAATTTCCTTGATAGTACAATTGTCAAAATTTTGAATGTTAATTACAGCAAGTAAATGTTTGTAGGTTAAATGTTGGCCATTTTAGTGTGCATGCGGAGTTCACTTTTAAGTGACTGTTACATTTAAATCGCATTCCTTATGTATATTTAATTGATCTTGAATTAATGTAAATAGTTGTAAGTGAACCTTTTTCAATAAATAAAATAAAATAAAATTAGCGAGAGTGAGAACAGGTTCTTTATCATTACTAATCCCTTTTAATTTTAATATATCATCTTTTCTTAATTTAAGGTCATTTGTCTGAATTGAAGATTTCTTAATGAGACATCCAGAAGAACCAGTATCGACAAGGAACTGAAGCGGTTCACTAGATGTAGAAGTTTTAATAAAGATATAAGGTAGAGATATTTTCGTAGGGTCACCTGTTATCTCATATATCTTATTTGATCGAGGGGAGTCTTTCATAGAATCATTGAGAATTTTATTGTGTTTCTGGATATCTTTAGTTGTTTTATTGGATATGGAATTATTATTTTGGACACTTATTTGGAGCTGGTTACCCGTGTGGTCCGATATAGAAGGAAAATGGACGCTTGCTTGGGCCTGGTTACCCGTGTGGTCTGATATAGAAAGAAAATGGACACTTGCTTGGGGCTGGTTACCCGTGTGGTCCGATGAATTAGGAAGTCTGCGAATGGTGCCTTTGACGTATTTGGTTTTCATAAAAGGATCGGTGTTGGACCCAGCAAGACACCGCCGTGGGCCCATTACTCGTTTAAATCGTTATCGTCGTTATAGTTATAGTTTTCTTCAATTGGATTATGAAGATCATGACATTGGTTCTCACGTTGATAATGTTCATTATTACTGGTTTATGACATGTACTTGGGACGGTTGGGGTCTAAAGGAATTTGAATGGAATTTATTTTGACCGGGACGTTGCTGAAATTGATTAGGATGTTGGCGTTGAATAAACTGCGATTGATTACCGGATGATTGGGGAGTTTGAAATTTCCTATTATTGAACTCCCGTTTCCTACAGTTTTCTAATGTATGACCTGGATATTAACAGTAGCGACAAACGAGATTTTGAAACTGGCTAGGTGTGCGAGGTACGGTGTCTACATTGTGTACAGGTCTAAAAGGATAATAATAATTATTATTATTACGCGGTTTGGAAATAAAATTGCTGTTATTAAAGAATGGAGACGATGTATTTCTTTTCAGAGTGCTTAATACAAACTTTTCTTCTGAAACTGCGAAATTAATAGTGTCGTTTAATGAGTCAAGGTCACGACATCTTAATTAATTTTTGTTTTTAATACAGTGGACAGTTTTGGTTGGAGACCTGTTATGAAAGTGTGCAGAGCTAAATCTTCCATTGCGGCGACTCGGCCAGCCAATTCACCCTTTTTCTTTGTCGGAATAGAAACGTTAATTTCAGTTAAAAGTTTGGATAAGCGAGTTTCAACGCGTAGGGCATATTGGTTGACTGTTTCGTTACTAGCTTGTTTGCATTCCTGTAATTCAGACAATAAATGCGCATAGTTTGCGTTCTCCAAATTGTGTCTTAAGGAATTCCTCTAACTGTGCCCAGCTTTCAAATTCTTTTATTGAACAAGCTGATTTAGCTCTTCCTTCTAATTGGCTTAATATATATTTGAATAAAATATGTTGTTGAGACGGACTAGCGAGATTAATCGCGTTACGACAATTTTCTAAGAATGAATTTAATTTTTCGCGATTTCCGTCAAATTTACTTATAAATTTAATAAGGATATTTAGATCTATAACTTGAGCTAGTTGCTCATCTTTATGTTCTTTGGGTGGTGCCATTTGTATAGATTCTAAGAAAGAGGTTGTTATCTGTACGAGTTGTATAAATGCAACGTGTCTAATGCACTACAGAGCGCTATGCTTTCGTGCAGGCTTTGTTTGATAACGGACTAAGTTAATATAATTATTTTATACTATATAAATCGACGTAGTTGATTTGAATGCAAACAATGAAATATTTTCCCATGTATATATATATAATCAATTATTTAGAAAGTAAAAGAAATAAAATGTAAAATATCAGAATTATCTGAATATTATGATTAGGATTAAAACAGTTCAGATGATAGCAATAAATGACTCACAGAATCAACGGGATCAGCATCAACATGTTTTCGCAAAATGTAAAAAAAAAATGTTCTTCTTATATTTATTATATCTTGGACTAAGATTTTCTTGATTATGTTTATAACAGCACTGGGGCACGCTTATAGAATATTCTCGATTGTATTTTTCTTTTTCCCATATGATCTCTTCTCTTTTATGTATATATGTATTTACCTTTCTTGTTTTTAAATTTGTTGAGAAAATTTATTTTATTTATTTCACAATTACACGACTCACTTTTCTTGAAACTGAGAATATTCGAAGGATACGGAGACTTTTTTAAATGAAATGAGTACAGGATACAGAGAGGAGTTCGACACCAGGGTACAGGATTCCGTAGAAACACTTGCCACTTTTCACTTTCTTGAAATTCGTAGATTTTCACAGAAACAGAGACGAAACCAAGGATACTAGTTTTTTGAGTATCCCTTTACGCGGCCACCAAATTTGTTATGGGGTATAGTTAAAATCACTTTTTAAAAAAAAGATATTTACTGGAGTGAAGTAACTATTTAATTTACATTAAATCCATCTTTGAAAAATAAAGAGGCAAGTATCCACGTATATGGTCGGTTTCGAACTGACTCTCCGCACGATGCGATAGAACTTACACATCCAGTAATGATGAGCTTTTAGCGATGTAATCACTATTACATACTAGATAAATATATAACAGTACGTTCCCCTGCTAAATACCGTCGCACCGTCATTGAGCAAATTACTAACTTTCGACTGCGTCATTATAAAGAAACCTACTCTGTCTATCTATAGGGGAGTTAATATTTGCTAGCAACACTAATGGCAAAGCTATATAAAAATTTATAGCACATTTTTATCTCATGTGGCCTACATACTCTAGTGCATACTCCATCTACATAGTAAGCAATCCTGTTATCACAATTTCAGGTCGCAACATCGATCGAGTGGATGAAGCCAAGAACCTTGGCATTGTTTTTGACAGTGAATTGCGTTTTGAAACTCACACACTACAGTTGGTTCGGAATTGTTTCTACCGCCGAAAAATTCTATACAACATTCGAAATCTGCTCACTGAAGAGATACGGACCACTTTATGTGAGTAAAATACCTCCTCGCACTCATAACACCATATCTGAATAATGCTTCTACTTTAAATATGGCGTACCGAAGACACCAACATATTGCGGGTTTGGTGTTTGATGTGATGAAATTTAAGAAACCGGAATACTTGTACGCAAAATTTAGTTTTTCCCCATTCCATAACCGAAAGGTAACAAGACCCTCAATGATATTTATTATCCTGTATTCCAATATTATACGAGTGAAAATATTGAGATTATTTGTCAAGCTTTTGTTTTTAATTTGTAGTGTTACCTAAAGGTTTTCTATGTTCCTAGATTAGTGGTATCATAAATTATTATAGTTCTTGATGTGTGTGACAAGATTCATTTAAAGCAGCCATTCCCAAAGTGGGCGATAACGCCCCCTTGTGGGCGCTGCAGGCCTAAAGGGGGGCGGTAAGAGACCCAGAAAAAAAATGGGGGCGTTGGGTAGAGGCCTGGGGGGTGATTTGTAATTTCATTTAGCTAGAAGGCATCTTAGACAACGACTGCATGAGCTCTCGACTCAGTAGACAAAGTAAGTTTGGGAACCAGTGATTTAAAGTGTAAGAGAATAATAACTAAACTAAATTGTTGTTGCACGTCACATACAAATAAACTATACATAGTTTTGTCTTTACTCCTAATCTGTGTCTGTATTTATCGTCTTCTGTTTTTTGTTCAACTGTTTTGTTCCCTTAATCACGCACGTCATGTGTGTGATAGTAACTATGTACGCATGTGCTTTGTCTGTAAAATGTAACCTCTATTCTGTTGCAATGATGCAAATAAACATTTTATCTATCTATCTAAGCAGTCGATAAGCGTCTACGAAATCGCATAATATGCCATTTTTTATACTGTATGTGTAATTGCCGCACAAAAGACAACAAACGTTTACTGATTATTCGTCAAACATACTGTTAACGCCAAATAATATATATCTTGTTTTGTTCTACCCGCAATAATTTTGTTATGCCATTCTGTCCGCTGCATCTTTCCTGCTAATTGTTATTAGTAGTCTACGATCGACCTCTGACGTCGCCGCGCGTTGGTCGTAGTACCGTCCGCACCGCTTCGGTCACCTTTGACCACACCCACATTGTTTGGGTTCCGCGCCGCTCCACTTCATTATTTAATTACGCAAAATACAGTCCACCTAATAAGAAGACCGCTGCACAAGAAAGGCCGAGAAGAAGCGCTGCCAGGCCCAGGATCACGACAGTACGCGTCATCCACACCTCCGAACATCTGAGGTATAGGTCGTAGTTGTCTGGTGCAGCACTTTTGAAGGTACGCTTTTCTTGTCATAACTATAACCAGCACCTCACCCCGCCAAGCGCGTCGGTGTTACCGGCTGTATTGCTCAGCAGCCATTGGCGCATACACATACTAACCGATCTCCGACATTAGAAATAATATTTTCTTGTTTTTCGTAAACTGGAACACCTGTTTTCAAATGCTATATTCGTTGTTACTGTCCATAGAGTTTTTTGGTGATGCATGAGGCCATACCAAAGTCGGCATATTTCCATGTTTCTAGATCAGTGAAAAGTACCTATAGGATTTGATTTGCTTGTATCAAAATATAGGGCACAAATGGCCGTATTTTTGATTGTGTTGACATAGAAGCTAAATTTTTTTTACAGTTCCATGAGATCGCAAATATATCTATTTGAGATTAATTTCAATTTGATACCTCCATGCGATCCTGAGAAGGGTCGTGACAGACAGACGGACGAAGTGATTCAAGGGTTCTCATTTCCTTCTGAGGTACAGAGCTAAAAACGTAAGTTTATCATTCAAAAACTCTAAAGTGACGTGTCACAGAATCATGCTACTAATTTAATTGGATGGCGTTGTCGATAACAATGAGAAAATTGCATTGTAATTTTCTAGGAGATTCTGCTTTTCTATCCAAACTATATTCTATGTATGTGTATACAATGTGTCACCGACACAACAAAAACCAGTAAGTAGTTTAATCAGTATCGAGAGTGGAATCGATGTATCAGGTATTTAGCATATAAAATTGTATTTTTTTATACTCGACTGTCCAGTCAACGTAGCATAGACTATTAAAATAAAAAAAAATCGAATTTGTATTCCTCATTCAAATTCAATATCATTTAGTCTTAATTTGGAGCTGTTACTCGATAGGTAGTACTAGATGAACCTGCTAAAAAAAAAAGTTGGTGTGCCGAAACAATGTAGCAAGATTGAATGAGGCACATCAACGTTTTTTACATAACCTAGCTGTACCCGCGACTTCGTCCGCGTGGAAAACTTTTCCATGACTTTTACGAGTTTTTGAGGTTACACAAGATACCTACATTGTTGGAAGAGGTCTTGAAAAAAATTACTTTCTATCGCGAAGCATCCGCCATATTGAATTTATGATTGTTGAATATGAATATGAACGTTGAATTTACAGAAGTCTTCTCCTGTAATAAACTGTTTATCTATCTATCTCCTGTGTATCCCATTTCATTTGATACCTAAGGCACCTGCGGGTATTAAGGCCTAGTTAAGGAACATTTGAAATTAAATGAAAAATAACCAATATAATCAACAGACTTTAATAATAATTAGTTTAATAGTTCAATTACTATAAAATATAAAGGAAAAATGGCGTGTTTTATCATAAACAAAAACAAAATTAAACATTATTGAAAACATTGCCCACAGGCTTTATTTTACTATGGTAGGGTAATAAAGCCTACAGCTCTAATATACTTAAACAATCAAACTACGCGTTATACATTTAATACTTGAGATCAATAATTGCATAAACGCAGCAATTACATTAAAAATTATTAACAAAAGTGTAATTATCTCCCCATAACAACCATTTATTTGAGTAAATGCTCGTCCTATAGGCATCGTGGTCGTAGACACTAAAACTAACGTTTGTTCAATTAGCATTAAATTACACACTACTTGTTTACATTCGTAAAACCTCGAAATTTATTTAAAATATATTATGAAACAAATAAAATTTGATTTATGATGTATGAGGAAAACAAAACCTATGTTTAAATTAGGTAGGCCTTAATAGACGTCGACTATGTATGTAAGAGAAACTAAATTAAAAATAATTGAATCACATTACGTTATTCAAGTATTAATTATAAAAAAACTTAAAATGATTAACACTGCAAAATTTATACCGATAAGTGAAACATGACGATGAATACTTGCGACTGATTCGGACCGATCTTTATTATTCGTACCACGCGGCCGTCTCTCGCAATGTATGTTACAATCCTAGAGACGGGAGGAGGGGTATTCCGCGTTTGTAAACTCTTAAGGATATCTTTGTGTGTTAGGCGTCTGTGAGTGTTGCCTTGAGCGGGAGCGCCCATTGTAAATACGATTTTACTCACATAGGCCTTATTAGACGACAGGCCTTATTACTCGCAGGTACCTTATATTGTTGGTGTTGAACAAAAAAGTTATTTTCTATTATGGAACATCCGCCATATTGGATTTATGATGACATCACCTATACAGAAACCTTCCCCTGCGTATTCCATTTCATTTGATATCCATATTGTTGTTGTAGAACAAAAAAGTTATCCATATCCATATTAATAATATGATAAATGCGAAGTCTGTCTCTGTGTTTCTGTCCGTCTGGTACGTTTTCACGGCTAAACCGCCGGACCGATTTTTATGAAATTTGGCATGGAAATAGTTTAACACTAGGGGACGGACATAGGCTACTTTTTTTTTCAAAAATCTTCCTCTAAAGGGGTGAAAAGACAGATGAAACTTTGTATAGGAAATGCTAAACCGCTGAACCGATTAAGATGAAATTTGGTACAGAGATAGTATGTGTCCGAAAACAAACATAGGCTACTTTGTTTTTAAAAAAATGACATGTGGTTTTTTATATATGTGACGATGTATTCAGATACTTTAAATTTAGTTTGTTAAGTTATAGAGGGCGTCATATGAATTTCCATGACGATGTCATAATTTGTTAATATTTAATAAGTACAAGCAAAATATTAGATTAAACACCTTCAGCTAGCTATCAAGTGTGTTTCCATTGAAACCCTACTTGCAACGGCTATCTCTTTGGGACGAGTGAACATTGGTCCATCGAGCCCGGATACGCTCGGTAGACTGACGGCAGTGCAGTGAAGCTGCAGCGACGGTGACGTCCGAGAATCCAAGCAGCGGTCAGAGGATCGCACTTGGCGACGTGAGCGGCTTCGAATCCGGAGACAACGGAACGGCGGAGCAGCGGAACGGCGCCGAGAGGGGGCACCACAGGCGCGGCACAGTGCAGCATAGCAAAGTCGAAGTATATGGAGATCCCGTACGAGTGAGTGAGCGCGGTGAATCGTGAGTACTTTGAAAGTGTTACTCAAGACAACATTTTTCGTTACCGAATTAGAGTTCAAAATAGCATGTACAGAAATCGGAACTTAGTGTAAATTCAGCAAGATTTGGACTTGTAAAATTTTAAAATAAAATTTAGGACTTAGAATAGTTTCCTTAAAAGTGAGCAGACGGGGAACCTATGTCCAAATTCACTCAGAATTAGTGTCGTAAAACACTTAGAAAATTTTTAGAACTTTTCGGAACTTTTAGTGAAAACAAGATAGAAGAAATTGTGCAAAATAAGGACTTAGAATTTTTCCGTTAAATTTACTTTCAGAATATGTTGTGTTAGAAAATTTATTGAGTTTGATTTGTAATTGTAATTTTTGTATTTGTGTTTTTGTTATTATTATCTTATTATTAACTTATTTTGTTTCTTGCTTTATCTAATTATCTATAAATGTCAAAGATGAATACTTTAATCAAATTACAAGAGGACATTGTAGTTACTATTGGCAAAGGTAGAACAAATTTTAAAAAGACTTCTAAAGAACGTAGAACTAATTCTTATTTACAATCACGCTTAGAAGTTTTAGAACAGAAATGGCAGTCTTTTAATATAAATCATTGTAAAATAATTTCAGATTTTGGTCAAATAGAATTAAATAAAACTGATTATGTATTGAAAAATATGTACGAAGATACCGAAGAGTTGTATATTGAATATAAATCAGAACTAAAAGAAGCTTTGAGTAAAACTATGTGTAATGTTGATAGTAATCAGCAATCTCAGACTGTGGTAGGCTTTAAGGAACAATGTGGTGTTAGATTACCTAAAATTAGTATTCCTGTATTTTCTGGCAAATATTCAGAATGGACTAGTTTTAGGGACCTATTTGTATCTTTAATTCATAAGAACAGAATGTTAGATGATGTACAACGTTTGCATTACTTAAAAGGTCATTTAACTGGCGAGGCAGAACAATTTTTACGTCATATAAACTTCAGAAAATTATAACATAGCTTGGACGCAGTTGGAAAAGAGATACAATAATAAACGTTACTTGGTAAATTGTATATTGAAACGTTTCATGAGTCAAAAAAATGTTACTACTGAAACTTCTACGGCTTTAAAGGAACTTTTAGATTGTACTAGCGAATGTTTGTCTGCTTTAAAAAATTTAGATATAGATGTTAAGTCTTGGGATATTATTGTTGTTTATATTTTGTGTTTAAAATTGGATAATGATTCACGAAAGCAATGGGAACTCAAAGTAAGTGAATATACTGATGAATTACCTTCATGGGAACAATTTAGCGAATTTTTAGAGCAGAGGTTTCGCGCATTAGAATTTTTAGATACCAAAACAAATAAATTTACACCTGCAGTTCGCAGTAATTTAAAATCTTTACATGTCACTGAAACTTCATGCAGCTTTTGTTCAGAAAGTCATAAACTGGGCAATTGTAAAAGGTTTTCGGAAGAAACTGTAGATGCTCGTCGTGCTTTCGTTAGGAATCGTGGCTTATGCTTCAATTGTCTGGGCGATAATCATACGGTTTACAGTTGTCGTCAGCCTACTAAATGTCGTATATGCAAAAAGAAACATCACTCATTATTGCATCCAAGGAGCACCCAGCAGCCATCGGGACCTGGGGGCGATCAGAATCAGTTAGTTGAAGGTCAAACTGATTTAGCTAAACCATCGACATCAAATGTTAATGAACCAAGCAATATTGTTACTTGTTTTTCGAAATCTAGCAACCAAGTTTTATTGGCCACAGCTTTAATTAAAGCTGAAGCGAAAACAGGTAGCAGTATAACGCTTAGAGCCTTGTTAGACCAAGGATCGCAAGCGTCATTTGTAAGTGAATCCGCAGTCCAAATACTCGGACTTAAAAAGCAACCTACTCGGAGTTTCGTTTCAGGTTTAGGAGGAGATCAGCACGACTCAGTGGAGTCAAGGGCTGTAGTATGTATCAAATTGCAATCACTTCATGATCCTAGTTTTGTGATTAAAATCAGAGCTCACGTGCTAGGTAAACTTACCTCTTTTCTTCCACAAAAAAGAGTGGTCGTACCTGTATGGACAGAACTGCAAGGTATGAAGTTAGCTGATCCTGCATTTGACGTACCCAATAAAATTGATTTGCTTCTGGGAGCAGAAGTGTACAGTCAAATATTGTTCAGCGGGTTAGTTAGGGGACCTGAAAATTCACTACTGGCTCAAAATACTAAACTAGGCTGGATTTTAACAGGTATCGCACGCAAGAAATCTAACAGTGATAAATCTTTACAAACATTTTGCTCAATAATTAGTATGCACGTCGAAGTAGATGAAAACGATGCACTGAAAAGATTTTGGGAGTTAGAAGCTGAACCAACTAATTTAAAGCATATGACAGAGGAAGAAAAGAAGTGTGAGAAATTATATGAAGAAAGTACAAAACGAGATGAATTCGGCAGGTACATTGTTAAATTACCTTTTTGTAGTTCTGACCCTGGCTGTCAATATGGAAATTCAAGGCAGATAGCAGAGTCGCGGTTATTAACTCTAGAAAAGAAATTGTTAAAAAATCCTGAATTAAAAGAACAATATTCAAATGTAATCAAGGAATATCTTGACTTAGGTCGTATGGAGCTGGTTCCTGAGGAATTTAGAAATCAACCACAAGCAGTTTATCTTCCCCATCATGCTGTAGTACGTGAAGATAAAACTACAACTAAAGTACGGGTAGTTTTTGATGCCTCGTGCCCTGGTACAAATGGTATATCATTAAATAATGATTTAATGGTTCGCCCAACACTGCAGCCGGAGCTGAGACATCTTATTATGAAATGGCGTTGCCATTCCATATGTTTAGTCGCCGATATAGTGAAAATGTATCGTCAAATAAAGGTTACTGAAGCAGATGCTGATTTTCAACGAATTTTATGGCGTAATCCAGATGAATCGAAAAAAGAACTGGAACATTACAGAATGTTAAGGGTGACATTCGGCACGTCATCTGCACCTTACCTTGCTGTTAAAACATTACAACAGGTAGCAAAGGACGAAGGTCATGCTTTTCCACTAGCTACAAAAAGTATTATGAATGATTTTTATATGGATGATTTATTATCGGGTTGTGAAAATGCGACAGAAGGAGTACAGCTATACAGTGAATTAAATGAACTATTGGCAAAATCAGGTTTTAGGTTACAGAAGTGGACAAGCAATGATAATGAACTGTTAAAGGTGATTCAAGAAAAGAATAATGGTACAACATGCAATTTAGAATTGAAATTAGACGAAATAATGAAGATTTTAGGACTTACGTGGAATCGTCGATCAGATGAATTTCAATAGACGGTTAAGTTGCCTACGTTAAAATATCCTATAACGAAAAGGAATGTCATATCGGATATATCAAAATTATTCGATCCTCTCGGTTGGGTTGCTCCAACTATAATATTGGCAAAAACATTCATTCAAAGGTTGTGGATATCTGGAATTGAATGGGATCATGAATTGCCACCTAAACTAATGAAGGAATGGTTGGAATTTAGGGAAACTTTACCTTGTCTTTCCCACATAAGAGTTCCTCGGTGGATCAACACAAAACAGTCCGACATATCCAGAGAGCTTCATGGTTTTTCCGACGCTTCTAACGAAGCATATGCAGCTCTCGTATATCTTCGAGTCACAGACGCACAGGGAAACATTCATGTTAATTTGGTTACATCAAAGACGAAGGTTGCTCCAATCAAGCAAATTTCTATTCCTCGTCTTGAACTATGTGGAGCAGTTCTTCTGGCAAAGGTTCTTCAAGAAGTTGCTACAGTCTTGGCTATTCCAAATACACAAATTTATGCATGGACCGACTCGTCTATTGTTTTGGCTTGGCTAAGTAGTCATCCCTCACAAGAAAGGTCGAATTTAGCTTCAGAAATTGCTGACTGGTTAGGTAGTAATCACACAAACTGGCACTTTATCCCTCCCCATTCCCCAAACTTTGGAGGATTGTGGGAAGCAGGAATAAAGTCAACCAAACATCACCTCAAACGGGTTAACTTTTGAGGAGCTAAACACAGTTTTAACTCAGGTCGAAGCTTGTCTGAATTCGAGACCGATATCACAAATAACCAATAATCCAGAGGATCCCTTACCTCTCACCCCTGGTCACTTTCTCGTAGGAGAGTCATTGGTTCTACCTCCAAATTACAATTATAATGATGCTAACATCAATATTTTGAGTCGTTGGCATTTAACACAGCGCATGGTTCAGAATTTTTGGCGTCGATGGTCAAACGAATATCTCAATCATTTCATGCATCGTTATAAATGGACTAATCAAACTCCTGAACCTCAAATCGGTGATATAGTTCTAGTCAAGGAGGATGATCTCCCTCCTGCCCGATGGTTGTATGGAATTATTGAACAAAAGCACACTGGTTCCGATGACATCACGAGAGTGGTCACTTTACGGTATAAGGGTGGTTTTATTAAACGACCAATTTCTAAATTATGTATTTTATCAATTAAACATTAATTATTACTTTTTTAATTTTAATATTTACTACTTTTTTAATTTGAGTTTTCATTTGTGCCTACTTAAATGAAATGTTTTTTGGTTTGTCATATGTATATTTTATACTATATTGTTGTAGATGTATTGAACTAATTGTATACACTAGTGTTAAGGTTATTTACAGTTTTAATGTTATGTAGAATGTATCTAATTATTTTGTTTCCGTCTTCACCAAATATTTGTTTAAGGACCGTCAGTAGTCCTTGGTGGGCGGAATGTTCAGATACTTTAAATTTAGTTTGTTAAGTTATAGAGGGCGTCATATGAATTTCCATGACGATGTCATAATTTGTTAATATTTAATAAGTACAAGCAAAATATTAGATTAAACACCTTCAGCTAGCTATCAAGTGTTTCAAGTGTATCATTGAAACCCTACTTGCAACGGCTATCTCTTTGGGACGAGTGAACACGATGTATGTTTTATATTTACCCATAATTAGAATAGAAAAATATTTTTCCTAAATGTTTCTAGAACGTTTGCTAGTTTTGTAAAAACGCCCTCTGTTGTGTGGTAGCTTTACCACTGTTTGGCTACTGAATAATTAGAGATATAAAGTTAAGTAAGTAGCTGCCATAGTAAACGGTGTTTTGGACGAATTAGTAGGTAGTGTGAATGTGTCCAACTCGGCCAAATTGGCCATCCACAATCTGGTGTTGGTGCCAACTTTATTGTACGGTAGTGAGGCTTTAAAATCCCCGAAATCAAATGAAAGTAAGATAAATGCAGTAGAAATGCGATCTCTCAGAAATATGAGGAGTGTCACCCTTGTGGACATAATAGGCAATCAAGAGATACGCAGTATGACGACAGGATGGCACGACAGTGCTATTGTAAAGATAAAGAAAGGAATGCTTATATGGTTCGGACACATGGAAAGAATGAGCGATGAAAGGTTGATGAAGAAAATATACAGAGAGAAAGTGAGTGGTAGCAGAAGCCAAAGAAGACCAAGGCCGACTTACGAAAAATTAAATAACCAGAGTGTTAACTGACGGAAATGTCAAAAGCACACGCCGAACTAGGCGAAAATGCGTGAGGAGAATGATTAGATTCGAGGAGACGAAAGATGTGTGTGAGGACGGCGAAGCTTGGCGCTGCATTCTCTCTGATTAAGAATACCATATAGATATGTATAAAATTAGGCAAAACATTTTAAACAAATTATGACTCGTTTGAGATTAACGACGTAAAAACGTTCGATCCAACAATCTTTATCTTAAAATTTCATATATAAAGAAATACTTCGTAATAAAGAATAAAAACGTTAAATTATTCCTTCAAGAAAATCAACGTTTCTTAATAATGACGAAAGGAAACAGTTCTGTAAGCTTTCACGTTACATTATAAAATATCAGCACACGGGAAATTAACGCAATTTGACGTTTCGAGCGAGGGCGCGTTATATCGTTTGTGGTCTCAAGCAAACTGACACAGCAAGTTGCACTTCATGTCAGAGGCAAAAGTTTTATCATCTACCTTCGATATTTGCAAATGGTTTTTAGAACAATTACACACCATACTCGCAATTAATAATCTGTGATACTCGCAGTCTCCACACATTTAACCAAATGTGAAAATCTACATAGGTTTTGATGCTTGAATCACTGGACGTCACGACGTCGATAAATTGTATCCATTTTCCCGATAAAAAATTGTACGCCTCTTGATTTCAATTGCCTTACGGTCTACTTACGCAAATGGGCGAAAACATCAAGGCAAAGCAAAAGATATTAGTGTTAATTTTTGTGTCTTAGATATTGTTCCGGACGGCCGGAGCGAAGAAACATTGTAATTTAGATTATATAGTGGGGCCTGTTTACCCCCTAATTTTATAGATTTATACAGTTCGCTTTTTTATAAATTAAAGGATTTTATAACAAATATTTTTCTATTTTGTTTTTAATTTCCCAATAGTTATATAAGTTATAGATAGTTACATACATATTAATAGTTTACAGTGTAATAAATATATAATAGATTTTAAATAAATGTAAAACAGAAATACATAAATAGATTGTAAGCCGACGCTCTGACCGCCTCGGGAGGGGATCGGGGGAAGCAACGCGCGTGCGCACTGCGCACTAGACGGACGCCGATTGCTCAGTTGCGCAATAGCATTATCATTAGCGACCCCGCTAGTTGCGGTCCTCCCGATATATAGAGGACCGCGAGTTAAGGATTGTCGAACGCCTTCCACGACCGCGAGGGATATATAGAGCGCCGGTAACCGCAGCAATTCATTTCCAACGCGAAGTCAAAGACCGAATTTCCGAATTTAGGGAAAACAGGTGGAGTGATCCCATGCGAGAGATCGAGCCGATGCACCAGGCTTACTGGAAGTAGCCGATCTCTCAAATCAGACACATTTCAAACAATGCCACCTCTGACGAAACCGAACGGACAGACAGCTTTCGACGATGTAGACAAAGCCAAACTCTTGGCTGATACTCTGGAGGCCCAATGCTCCCCTAGCTCTCAGCCTGTAGATCAGAACCATTTAGACATGGTCAATCGCGAAGTAGGCTCCCTACCGCCCGCGACCGCCCCCTGCCAACTCAGACCCGCGACGGTTGACGAAGTTCAGGACATTGTCAAGGCTCTCAAATCTAGAAAAGCCCCCGGTAGAGACGGCATCTCCCAATTGAGTAGTCAAACTTTTTTCGATGCGCCTTCTCGCGCTCTTAGTAGCTATTATCAATGCCGCCATGGCGAACTGCGTCTTCCCAGCCGCCTGGAAGGAAGTGATCGTCGTCGAAATCCCGAAAACAGGTAAAACCCGCAAAAGCCCCACTAGCTATCGTCCCATCAGTCTCCTTAGCGTGCTAGGAAAAATTTACGAATGGGTCCTTCTGGCACGTCTCAAAGCCCACTTAGCCACTTTCGGTCTCTTCATAGACGAGCAATTTGGCTTTCGAGCCAAACACTCGTGCATACAACAAGTGCACTGCCTCACGGAACATATCCTGGAGGGCCTTAACCGCCCGAGTCGCAACATAGACACGGGGGCCCTCTTCTTCGATGTAGCGAAGGCGTTCGACAAAGTCTGGCACACAGGGCTGGTGTACAAGCCAATAATAAATCGCTCTTAGCAATTAAAGAATGAAAGTTTTTCTTTTATCAAAAATAAAGACATATTACGAAATAAGTCAATATCTTGAAAAACTTGTGTAAATTATTGTGATGGAACTAAGGCTTCCCATACCGGGATCCCGGACATTTTTCGCCTCTTTTCAATATTGAAAATTTTAATACCGGGATACCGGTATTGACGGATTTATTTGTTTGAACTAATTTAGACACATTTGCGCGCACGAAGCATATGTGTTGGTGAAATGGAAAAGGATTTCCAGGGTTATCATTAGCTACGTTTAGCTCACGGCGTACAACTGGCAGTAATCAACGTATTATACAAATCAGAAACATTCGAATCTGCAACGTCTGAATATCTAGTTCCACACTGACACAAGCTACTACAACGAAGAGGATGTTAATTCAAACGGGTCTTTTGTAGTTGCATATTCACATTCGCGAGGTGCCAATCCACCGAAATTATATGCAAAAATGTCACAGAAAAGGTGCGAAAACTCACAAAATACTTCAGAACATCACCTAAAAAAAAAAAAAAAAAAATTTAGATCTATTTCAAAAGAAAGGCGTTGTTAGTGGTGTGGAAACTCGTGGTCGTGATCAGCTAGTTATTCCTAAATTTAAATTACAAAAGTCAAGTGGTTCATTTTTGGGTAACTGTGTTCGTTTTTATAATAAAATTCCTCAAGAAATTACTCAATTAACGGAAAACACATTTAAACTTGTCATTAAACGCACACTGATTGGAAAAGCATACTACAAAATTAGCGATTTCATTGAAGACACAACAATAAACTGGAGGTGATCCTCTCTGCGTATGCATTTACTGGCTTTATAGATATTGTATTTTTAAATAACTATTGTACAATGATGGTGAAAAAATGATACCTGACTGAGTTTCTTGTCGGTTCTTCTCAGTATTCAGGTTTTCTTTTCGAACCGAACTAAAGTAGATTTGACGTTCAAAAATACCTTGCATTTGGGTTTACTTGAATAAATTGATTTGACTTTGACTTTGACCTACCAACCGAAGCGATTTACTTCAAACTTACGTTATCATGAAACATGGCAAAGAAATCCATTTGATGTTAGACGTGAAAATCCGTTAGAGTAGTATGATAGCAGATACGGTAGGTCGCTTTCTGAAGCTCAAACACAGCATCTCCAAAGGTCCTATTGATTTGAAACCTAACATGAGAGTTGATAATGAATATTTTACTTTATTGAACGACATCCACTAAAGCCTTAATGTCATCAAGTCTACCGTCACTGCATTTTGCCGCCGTAATGCCACATTTTTGACAGCTGATACTTGTCTTCTTTTTATGCTGCGAAAACTAGATGAAGCAGATAGCGTCCTTAGCCGAAACTTTGCCTCAGCCCTCAGAATGCGTATAAAATGGAGACGGCAAATTATATTCTCCAATTCTTGCATAATGCCGAGGCTTTGTTTGCCGATGATACGTTTCCAAAGCCTACCCAATATCAAATACACCATGTCATTGTAAGAATATTACAGGTAGTCAAATGCTCAAATACAAAAGCAGAGCGTGAACAATACTCTACTGTATCCAGTTACAGCAACAGTAGTAGTGAGGATATTCCTTTATTACGGCTGCTACCCATCACTCCACACCAATGTTGAGTTTGAGCCGAAGCCAATGTTGAGTTGTGGATTGAAAAGCAACTGGACACAGAGACAGAGACTAAAACTCGAAGAAAGATAGCTAAACAATAAACTTCCTCCAGCTCTGATGCTGACTCTATTATAAGAGTTGAAATGGGTCTAAGAGCACAATTTCAAGAAGAAAGGGCCACCATGCAACGCCTTTATTCATATTAACTTGTCTAAGTGCTTTCTCAATTACACTTCAGCTTACGACAATATTGTCCTCGGTAACGTGGTATACGTTACTTATTGTATTCATTTCAGTTTGTGCACAAGCATTTTGTTCCAATGTGTTAAAGGTATAGACTGACGAGAATTGATCGGCAAAAGCTTTACATATTGTCGGGGGTTAAGTATTTAATTCCATTCGAATACATTTCGTCGGATATTGTCGGATATTGGGCTATAAAAGCCCAAAAGGCCTTAGTATTCTTTTTGTCTACAGAATTTTCGATACTTCTTATATAATTGTTATGTCTTCTTTATTTCAGTATGACATCCAGTTTTAGCTAAATAGAATTCATATCCATCTAAAGGGTTTCTGTATTTAATATATTTTTTCCGAATTTTTGTTTTTCCGTTCATAATTTTATTAAGTCTTTATTGTACCAAACTGGATATTGTCCACATTTGTTCGCAATATACTTAGGAACATTTTTAACAATGATGTGGTTGATGGCAGAATAAAACCGCTTACCCATCTCATCGACAGCTTTTAAGTTACCCAGTGTATCTTTCCTAAAAATTTTACTCAGCTCCCTATTAATAATTGTGTAATTAGCCTTACAGAAATTGAATAGTACTGACATTTTTTTTGTATAAAATTACGTAGTGGAAATTCAACAACAATATTTAAAGGAGGATGATAAACATCGATTTTAGTTAGAGTTAGTTGCATAGGACCTATTAAATAAATGATGACGCTATCTTTCTATCTAGTGTAAGTTTGCTCGATATCGGCATTGCGTTTTATTGACGTTAAAAATATCAGTGATTTCGGTTTGTTTTGTGTACACTTATTTCAATTTAAAATAATTTTGAGTTGCGTTGGTGTTCTTCCAAATCAGTGAAAATTTTAATTTGAGCCACCTTTAAATCTATTGTTGTTTAAAACAATGTTCATATACATATATGAACAGACTTTCAAAGAAACGTTTCAATTCAATATAAAATGAAATAAAAGGTTTTTCTAAATACTTAGATCAACAATTAGTCTCACCTGCTTAATAATATAGTTATTTGCATAAAAGATAAATGCTGTTTAAACAATTTAAAATTATGTAAGTACTTATATAAGCTGTAAATTTTGCAGACACCTTTTAATCACTTTGATCCAAAGCCGTAACGTGAGTACATCCGTTTTTATAATTATAACCTCATTTCAAAATAAGACGATATGTTCAATTTAGTTAATTTTGTTACCCAAAGAACACAAATATATTTTGACATAAGAATCATTCGAAATAATAATTATTAAAAATTATTGAATAAATTTCAACGTGATATAAGTAACATACTTTTTAAATCTTTATTTTGTATAAAAGTTAATAATTTTATAACATTATCTTTATTTAAAGATTTTGTATGTATCTACGATTTGTAAAATCGTAATGGTGCCGTGTTTGTAGGCATAAAAGTATATCAAAAACTTAACAGAAGATCATGTAAATGTTATTGCAGTAATTTTAAAAAATTCTTCCTGATCTGTTGACCAGGCATCACGTAGAAACTATTAGACAGATTTGAATAAAATTTATGCCTAATTTCACCAAACTTCCTTAATACTTAGCGAACCCCTGAAACCGGATAGGGTCCGATGTCTTCGTTTTATATAAAACCGGATAGGGATCCGCTAACGGTGAAATTTTCGTCGTTAGCGCACCCCTATTGGGTTTTAGGAGTTCACTAAGTAAATATTATAAGCAATGTAAATATTATAGCAATGTAATAGCCTATGACCTAGACCAGGTTATAGGCTATCGCCTTGCTTTTATTCATCTATTCACCTTTTTTTTTAACGAAAAATAAAAAATTCTTATGGAGTAGTCAAAAAACTTACCCCCTTCGCGTCCTACGAAATTCTAACTTTTATTGTACTAGGTGTATCCGCGACTTCATCTCTGTGAAAAATGTTTCAGAGGCTTCCCCGGATTAGAGGTACTTTTTTGAAAAAAAGTAACCTACGTCTGTCTCCGCGCACATACTATCTCGGCACCAAATTTCATTACAATTGGTACAGTGGTATAGCATGTCCCATACAGTTTCATCCCTGTTTTTACTTCCTTAGGGCTATATTTTTGATAAAAAGTAGCTTAAAAGAAATCTATCTTTATACAAAATTTTATCATAATCGGGTCAGCAGTTTTATCATTTCTCATACAAAGTTTCATCCCCCTTTTCAGCCCTTTAGGAGTAGATTTTAGATAAAAAGGAGTGTCTATGTTCATCCCCTGATGTCAAACTATTTACATGCCAAATTTCATCGAAATAGATCTGAGGGTTCAGCCGTAAAAACGTGACAAACTACCAGACAGACATACTTTCGCATTTATAACATTAATGGATGTGGAACTGTGTGTGTATTCATTATTCTTGTATCTATTATAAAAGATTATATTTATTATATGAGTACTTACATATATTTACATATTCTCGCTGTACCGATTAGTCTTTATTAATTTATGGCTAGAACTGGTGGAGACTTAGCAGGTTCTCGTGACTGCTGAGAAAACAAAATCAATATGGGTTTTTGTTAGTATATACATACATATCTTCACGCTGTATCCTCACTAGTACTGTAAAGGATATGATAAGTCTGCGAAATGTGGCCCACCAGCGCTTTCGTTCGTCAGGTTTGGAGGAACACCGGAGGTACTACAAGGAGCTTAGGAAATGTGTCATAACAGCCTTATATAACGAAAAACGTGCATACTTCGCAGATAATATCAATCGCAATATGAAAAATTCTCGAGCTCTTTGGAGGAATCTTAAACGTACTGTAAATATTTCTGGTGGTGGTCGAGACTCAATCCTCCCTGAACATTTGGGTAATCCCGATGAGTTAAGCTCTCATTTCTGTGCAGTCCCTGGCCGGGAGACTGTGTCTTTATCTTATTTAACATATTTCGAATACCATCGATATGGAGATGCTACGTTTAGACTGCAACCCACAAATGAGAGTACAGTGGCTAGAGTCATTGCCTCTCTCAAATCGAATGCAATGGGGGATGACGGTATCTCGTTGGATATGTTGCTTCTAACACTTCTGCATGCGTTGACTGTTATTACAGATTTAGTTAACTGTTCCATACGTACATCCACTTTTCCTGATTTGTGGAATGTCGCCGAGGTTAATGATTTGCGGCCTGTTAGTATTTTACCATGCATCTCCAAAATCTTAGAGAGAGTGGTATGTATGCAGGTGACTGCTTATCTGGAGAAACATAATATATTACCTACGTTTCAGTCGGGATTTAGAAAGTTGCACAGCACTTCCACAGCACTAATTGATGTGGTGGATAATATTTTGGCTTAGCAGGACAGGGGCGAGGGAACTATTTTAGTGCTGCTTGACTTCTCTCGGGCATTTGACTCGATAAATACATCTGTTTTAATGTCCAAACTCACCTATTATGGTTTTGAATCATCCACAGTCAGGTGGTTCTCCAGCTACCTCAGTAATCGTCAACAGATAGTGAGCGCAAAGCAGGCAAATGGTACGCAGGTGTTTTCGGAGCCGTCTGCTGTTACTAGAGGAGTTCCACAAGGATCTATATTAGGTCCTCTACTTTTCATATTGTATACGGCTGATGCCTGCAGTACAATAAAACACTGCAGGTATCACATGTATGCTGATGATATGCAGGTTTATTTGTCCTTTGATCCCGGGGAAACCAACAGCGCTGTAATAAAAATTAACGAAGACTTACATAGTATAACGTTGTGGTCAGGGGCAAATAATTTAATGCTAAACCCATGTAAATCTAAGTATATGGTACTTGGAACAGCGGGACAGCTAGACCGTATAACAAACAAAAATCCAAAAATAACAATCTCTGGAGAACGGATGCTGCGGGTGACAGAGGCCCGAAACACGGGTGTTTTGATGGATAACAGGCTTCGTTTTGAGAATCACGTACTTGAAATAGCACGGAACTGCTTTTAAAGACTCAAAATATTATACCGAGTGCGTGACTTTCTTAACGAGGAACTACGTGTTAGATTGTGTGACTCAGAGGCGTCTTTACCTATGGTGCTGGGTGTGCGGCGCACACGGGCGCCGGGTCTAAGGGGGCGCCGAGCGCCCTCTAGTGCGACACCTCCAAAGATGCGTCGCTCGCGGCGCCGGCGCTCTCAAAGACCCTGCGCCTGTGTTTATGGCCGACGCCGGGCGCGCGGTAGCAAAGCAAGGCGCGCCACCACAAGCTACTCCTTTTCCTACTCTACACAATAACTTTTGTTTCAACGTGAAATCAGCCTTAAAACAGATAGTTAAAGATTATATTGGCGTAATGTCGCATCGCTACCAAAGGCGCGTGCCGGCGTTGCACCTGTTGATTCAGAGTACAAAGAGTACAAAATGCTTGCGCGAGGTTTATTTTCAACGTTCCTCCACGTACCCATATTGGACCCTATTTAAACGCTTCCAAATTATTAAGGATGTCACTGCAAAGAAAGTTACACCTTGCAACGCTGATATTTGGAGTGATAAAATCCGGCAGGCCAGAGTACCTCTTTGAAAAGTTAGAATGGAGAGGTAGTGACAGTAAAGCTAATATAAGACTAGTAGCAAACGTATTGCATGTGCCGCAGCACCGCACGGCTGCGTTTCGCGGCAGTTTTAGATACGCAGCCACCAAATGCTGGAACAACTTGCCTCCACCTCTTCGAGAACTTTGTACTATTTCTAATTTTAAGTCGCGACTAAAATTGTATTTTCTCTCATGCCAAGCGGACGGATCCTATAGCGGTGGCTAGGTTGTTCCACAAATAAATAATTTAATTAACGGAAACTTGATTGGTGCTAGTCGAAAAGAAGTGTGTTTGTATGCATATGGGGGCATGAAAAATATATATATTTATATTGATATATAGCGTATATATTGTGTAAGTATTATATATGATAACATATTTTCAATTTTCTTATAATTATTATTTACTAGTCCTCAGACTACCCCGCTGGGGATGCGGCGTGGGGATATGTATGTGTGATTTACTATTTATTAATTTAATTGCTACGGCCATCTGTTAGACCGACGTACTCCACAAATATTGGTCGCCGCTGAAAATCAGCGCTGTAGCACTTGTGCTGCAGCACGTACTGAGTCGGTGTCCATTTTAGCATCATATCACTCACAGTACACATTGTTTGTTGTATGCGTTTAAAACTTTTTATTTATTTGTTTGTATTGTGTCATGACGCTAAATAAAATCTATGTCTATGTCTATGTCTTTGCATGCCACTCCCACGCTCCAAACAAAAATCTTCAAACCCCTTTAAAAATAATTATTTTATGCGGTGTGGTATAATTAAACAAACATAAAAAAATCAAGCTCTTGCAGTGCTTAAAATTAATAGCTGGCACGCATATAGACATCAACCACGTCTTAACTGCTCAAGGTCACTTGCCTTTCCCTTTTATTTCGAAATCACAGACGGTCACTTCATTTTTATTTACATATATAGATATATTACATACATTCATATCTTTACGCTGTATTCTTAATGGGGTAGTCAGATGTATAGATAGGTACTAATATTTCTAATGTTGTCTACAGGATGACTATTATAGGTGAAATAATTGCTTCCTCTGTGACTGATTTGGTTCCAAAAGCAGTTCAGTTATTTCAAGCTGCTCTGGCAATACTGTCTGCACTGAACTTGGCCTTTTACAAATATCCACCGCAAGCGACTGTCTATGGTTAGTGGATGTATTATATTTTCAGTTTAATTCTTTATAAGTTAATTGTTGGTTAATTCGCACATTCGAAAGACAATCTAAGGTGAAAAACGTCGCGTAGGCTCCACGAGCGTCTATGGTTATCGTGGAATGTATATTCATGACGACTGAACGAATAATTTAATTAGGTATATAACATTATTATTCGTCATCTTAATGTTGAAGACTCGCATTTTGTTTTACAAACCTTAATCCTATTTCCTAAACTCGGCCTCTCTACTTGAAGTTGGGAATAATAATAATAATAATGCGCCAGACGATACACACCAACCATCTGATCTCAAACTAAGGTATTCCCTGTGCTATGAGAACCAGACGACGACTACTTGGGCCGTCTCCCAGTACACCCAGACCCGAAACAATCTAAAAAAGTTCATTTCCTAAATTGACCCGACCGGAATCGAACCCGGAACCTTCCGCGCTTGGTGCAACGTTTAAACCACTATGCCATCGAGGTCGGAATGAGTAGTAGCAATGACAATTCTCTCTCGTGTCATTTCTTGCGCGAAGTGATGGCCAAGGTAATTTCTTTTTAGCTTATTTCTACTACTGGAGTAGCTCCCATAATTCCGCCACGAAACTTGCTATTTTTTTTAAATTATGTGTATTTGTATTTTCGTTTAATGCATAAGACATACCATTTGTAACAGTTGTATCGACATTCACCCAGACTTTTCTAAAATATTTCGCAATTATTTCTAAAGATGGTCAGAGCTTCGACTTCATCGTGGTGGGCGCGGGATCGGCGGGCGCCGTGGTCGCCAACCGGCTCACCGAAGTCGCCGGCTGGAGCGTGCTGCTCATAGAGGCGGGCGAGAACCCACCAGTCGACGCTGTCGTTAGTACCACCGCCACTTGCCAAATGCAACAGTTACGAATAAACAATACCAACATTATTTCACTCATTAGAAAAATTATATCTACGGTCATGAGGCGGACTTTTACTACAACGCTACCTATCGGATTCTAGCATAACTATGAACCAGATATATTGTGGAAGCATGACCTCAAGTCTTTCAGCAGTTACTAGATCACTAACAGACGCACCAACAATTAAGTATAGATCTATGTAAAAAGATAAAGAAACATGGCTAATTAAGTTGTACTAGGATGAGTGACAGTGAATGTAAACAAAAGTTTCCAAAAATAATTAACATACTGCATAATGAAATACTGACTGAGTGACTGACTGAGCTTAATCATCAACTTTAATTAGCCACTTTATCGCGGTTCTAGCTAAAATGAGCAGCATTCAACTGTTCGATGAATCTTTTGTATTTGAATATGGCACACGTTTGACAATTCATTTGTTCAAAGTAGGCCCATGATTTTATCTGAAAGTACATACCAGCAAAATTAAACTAAAAGTATATGATTATGAGCGACCACCCAAATATTAAAGACCATTATAGACCTCCATTCCGGAGGTAATAAAGAGATGACATTCCTTGAAATGGGAAAAGTCGCCAAAACGTTTAACCGACAACTCAGATCAACGTGTATTAGAATTCTATGTTTTCTGAGGGGCAAATACCTTGTTATTAGGTAATTACTAAGACCATATACGTAACTTATAAGGATAAACCTAACTTAACCTATCCTTGTCGGGTGGGTGAAATTTGCAAGCTCGCTTTGTTCGTTCCCACCAAAACGTGGTTCGTCACAGTATATGTAGATGGTGTTCGTTCACTTAGTATTGCTAGTCGTTCATTTCCAAATATCGCTTTCCTAAAATTGAATATTACGTCTGCCTATTGTAGGGAGGTAAACTTGTTAACTACTCGTAGCAAGACGTTTTATCTTTTCCATTGATTAGCAACTACAGAAAGTCTGTTTTTTGCGTAAAAAATTTTACACTGCTCAAGTCAAAGTTCTTCATTTCCTTATTACCTTTTATTTTCGCTTGACGTTTCGGCCGAGTTGCATCGGCCGTGGTCTCAAGTAAACTGTCGCAGCAAGCTTCACTCCGTGTAGTGCGTGTAAGAAGAAAGTACCTTCTTGTCTCGCGGTTATTTTTAGGTCTAAAAAAAAGGGAACACGGTTACAATTGATCAACAGCGTGGAATCCTGTGATTCAAATGACAAAACCTCGTTTTTCACATTCGGTTAAGTGTGTGGACACCGTGAGTGTTGTGTGTAGGAATCCTAATAATTATTTACAAATATAGGGGGTAGATGAAATAAAATCTGTCTCGGACACGGAGTGAAGCTTGCTGCGACAGTTTACTTGAGACCACGGCCGATGCAACTCGGCCAAAACATCAAGCGAAAATAAAAGGTAATCGCGTTAATTTCCCGTGTTTTACATATTATCTAATTTTTTATTCAGATTCCTGGATTGTTCCCATTTGTTGACTACTCGATGGCAGATTGGAACTACTATTCAGTCGACGATGGCTACTCTAGTCAAGCGCATAAGACTAAAAACATCCACATGACCAGAGGAAAAATGTTGGGTGGATCTAGTGGAGCGAACTACTTGTTGTACGTGAGAGGGAACAAAGCCGATTATGAAAGTTGGTCGGAACAAGGCAATCCAGGTTGGGACTGGGATAATGTCACCTCTTACTTTAAGAAAAGTGAAAGACTTAATGATGAGGATATATTAAACAGTGAGTCGAGTGATTTACACAATACAAATGGAACTTTAGGAGTCACTAGACCGGAGTGGAAAGGAAGGGTAGAACATTTCTTGAATGCTTTCAGTGAGGACAATCGAAAAATTATAATAGACAACAACGGACACGACCAAATAGGTTACTCTTTGCCCTGCTACACTATCGATAACAATAAACGTCAGAGTACAGCGGCAGCTTTCCTTAGTCCGGCCAGAGATCGTCCAAATCTCTTTGTATTAAAAAATACTATAGCTAGAAAAGTGATCTTCAACGAAAATTTGAAAGCAACTGGTGTCGAAGTCAGACTCCCCAATAAAGAAATAGTGACTTTAAATGCTAACAAAGAAGTGATCTTATCAGCTGGTGCAATCAATAGTCCACAACTACTGATGGTATCTGGAATTGGACCCAAGGAACACTTAGAAGAGAAAAATGTACAAATAGTATTGGAATCTCCACATGTCGGTCAAAACTTACAAGATCATCCTTTTGCTCTTATAACTATAACAGGGAAAAGAGGTTTTGAAACCGCTGTGCAAAGCGTAGACACATTAACAAATTTAAATAAGCTTCCTATTCCTCTTATGATGGGATACGATAGACTGAACAAATCGCAAACTTATCCTGATTATCAGGTTCTTGTGTCTCCTTTTCCAGCCAGCTCCTTACTGCCTACGCTATTTTTCACTCATGTTTTTAGATATGTTGACGAAATGTCTGACAATATCGCCCAAGAACAGTTAAATAAAGAAACATTTATCGCACTTTTAACTTTATTACATCCTGACTCAAGAGGTGAGATCAAATTGAATACTAGTGATCCGGAGGAAAAGGCTTTGCTTTATCTCAATTATTACAAAAATGAAACTGATTTAGAAAGACATGCATTATATGCGGAAGACTATTTAAGTGTTATTAATACAACTTATTTTAAAAGTGTGAATTCAGAAATATTAGATTTGAAGATACCGCAGTGCAACGAATTATCCTTGGGCACTCATGAATATTGGAAATGTCACATTTTGAATTCGGTTACAACTTTGTGGCATCCTGTTGGTACATGTGCGATGGGTCCAGAGGGTAAGGGAGTGGTCGACGAGAGGTTGAGAGTTAGGGGAGTGACGGGATTGAGGGTGGTGGATGCGAGCATCATGCCGACACTTCCCAGTGGCAACACGAATGCACCGACGATTATGATCGGAGAGAAAGCTTCGGACATGATAAAAGTTGATAACGGAATTGACCCTAATGAAAACAAGTGATCGATCATTGATTTGTGAATTCAATAAGGAGTTAATTATTTTTTTACAGCATCTTTAGGATATATTATGAGCATTATAAGGTATAATAATGTTATAATCTGGAATCTAAAAAAATAATTCCTTGGATATGATAAAAATGAATTTGTGAATAATAATATCTATTTATTAGAAAATTCTTAGGGATCTGACTATTCAACAGTACTATTTCATTGTAGTAGTATATGATGTATGTATATACAAATAAATGTTAAACTGTGTATAGTATATCAATAAATATATATTCTGTGTTTTTATTTATTTCATTTATTTTTGTTTTTTGCTCTTGAATCCCTTTGAAATTTTGTTTGGAAGACTGCAATCTATCGACGCATATCCAAATATTCGAGCAATCTACGCGACCAAAAATGAATTTTTTAAAATTCAAGATTGTTAAAAAGATGACAATTTATTAATTACTTAAATAATTTACCTCCTGCCTTTAATGATCACACTGCAGTTACCGGCATTTTTTTCTCTCCTTTTTAACCATAATTTAATTTTTTTTTTCTGTAATTAATTTAAAGTATAAAATGAAAATATATACTTACGTATGATATATGGTATATAACTCCTTCAATATTTTTTTATCTCTGAACCTTAATTTTTACACTTCTTGAATACAAGGTATCGTTTAAGATACTTTTTCTAGAAGCTAGCAGGAAAAACTTAAACTGTAGAGTTAATGTTAGTATCCGCTTAATTTGTGGAGAACTGCACTAGCTGTCAATGGAATATTTGCCTTTTTTGATAGTAACATTTAGATTATTGGTTCTTACATTGAATACCATCCACCTCATGAACCATCTCATCCAGTTGATAGATTTGTTACATGGTCTATACAAGTAAAAATAATGTATTTCGTACTAACACGGAGAGGACCAGGCCTTCGGGTCTCAGATTTTGCTGAAACTTTGCAGAGGGTCTTCACTTCATTAGAAAACACTAAAGCTACAATTTTAGGGTCCAACGATGCCCCAGCTAGAAGCTGTGATACATTTTACAATGCAAAATTATATAAATTTATTAATTCATCTTATGCCTTATTCACCTACTTTTGTTGTATCCCATGACTTTATCCGCTATAGCTGATGCTGTAGATGATTATGGCAGGTTAAATAAGAGCTATAAATAACATCCTATTCTCACATAAGCAGTTTTTAAGCCTAGAAAAATATTTAAAACTATTAATTTTATATAATAGTATTAGTTACATATAATGTATAGCTAGTTATAATATAGTAGTATATAAATTATAACACAAATAAACTTCACATTATAGCTTGATGTTATTATCACATACAAATTCTACATTAACAAAAGGAGTATTTACCAAAGACAAAACAAATTTACAATTTACAGGAAGAGGAAAAGAGTGGGAAGAATATCATACAGAGAATATTTTGGTTACGGGCAGCAGAAAAATTAATGATCCAGGGTAACTTTATCGATACCACACTCACATAAAGAATTATCTCTAACGCGTTAAATATGATCTCTAAGAGTCTGACATAAAAAGACAAACTTAATCTAAAACATAATTGTCTGTGCAAATCCTTGAAAAATGAAAACATAAAAAAATATATTTTACAAATAGATAAAGTAAAATAGTATAAATGATTGTCATCATTGACAACTGTTTGGCTCTTCTTTCTTAAAATTATTTTAAAGTCCTTTCGCCTTTTTTTGGTCAAATTTCATTACCATCATTTTCCCCATATCTGGTTCTCACAGTGGTGTTTTTGTTTCAGGTGGTGGACGCAGCTGCAGTCCACATATTGCTGGGTTTTTCTCATCCGGCTGGGTGTGACAGTTCTGCCATAGCAACGTCAACAAGAACGGTTGCTTAGAGATTTTAGCGCTTATAGCTTATTTTTCACTGTAGTTTTTTTGTAATTTTTCGTAATATTATGTCGTGATATGCTCCCGGCCCTCACATCCTCACCTTCCTCTAGCTCACATATTATAATTAATGACACATCGTTGGAAAATTTAATAAAATGTGAGCAGTGTTCCCAACCTCGTTTTTTTCGTGGAAATAGGGGCTTGAAGATTCATGTCGGCAGGGTACACAAACGGTGTGACACTGCCGGCATTGCTTCAGGCCCCACTTCCTTATCAGTGCCATCTCAGTCCAACAATTTGACTAATTCCTCAAATTCCAATCACAATCGCACACCTTTTTGGAAATATATTGGTTCGCTCAAAAACAATGTATGCTTAATAAAGCGTATTCCACGTGGCGCACGCATCAGCGTTGCCAAATCTCTTAATTTAATAATACAAAGAATATTAAACCGAAATGACAAATGCGATTGGGAAGAACTGCTTATTTTCGGTTATAGAACATTATGTTTGGAACAAAACGATAAAGACAAAATTTCCTTAACACAAAAAATTAAACATAAGTGCTCTAACTCTTCAGTTCCGAGCATTCATGTTCGGCCCATTTATAAATCTTTCAATTCTGACAGTATTCCAAAAATAGAAACAAAAATTAGCGACGGCGATCTAAGAGGTGCCGCTCACTTGCTATTTTCCAGCGATGTTTTGGCACCGAATACGGCCGAGACTCTTTTTGCTCTCAGATCAAAGCATCCCTCTTCCTCTGTGGCTTGTTGTCTGCCAGATCCCCCACATCCAAATGATGTGTCGACTCGAGCTACGGAGGAAGATGTGCTTGCCGCAATAAATTCTTTTAAAAGCGGTTCCGCGGGAGGTCTCGATGGCTTAACGTCACAACATTATAAAGATCTGATTACAAGCTCTGTCGGTGATACCGGTAAGACACTCTTATCTAGTTTAACAGCACTAATAAATGTTATGCTGGCTGGTAAGGTGCCCCCGGAGATAACCGACATCCTGTATGGTGCCAATTTATGTGCCCTGAAAAAAAAAGACGGTGGCGTTAGGCCAATTGCCGTAGGTGCAACTATACGCCGCATTGCCTCCAAAATTTGTTGCCGTCACATTCTCTCTACCGTATCAAACTATTTTTGTCCTACACAAGTAGGTTTTGGCTCAAAGAGAGGATGTGAAGCGGCAGTGCATGCGGCGCGTGCTTTCTTGACACATGATGGAGGTGAGGTACTCCTCAAAGTAGACATAAAAAATGCATTTAATTCTGTTGATAGATCCACCTTGTTGACACAGATAAAACAGCATGTTCCGGACATATATCCCTACCTCTGGCAATCTTACAGCAGTCCTTCAAAATTAATATATAAAGATAATTTATTACATTCCGAAGTTGGCTGTCAACAAGGTGATCCTCTCGGACCAGCTATTTTTAGTCTGGCTATCCATCCTGCGATTTGTAATTTAAATTCCAAATTTAATATTTGGTACCTTGACGACGGAACAATAGGAGGTAAAGCAATTACTGTTTTAGAAGACCTTAAAACCCTCATTCAAAGGTTTAAAGATATTGGCTTAGAATTAAATTTTTCTAAATGTGAACTCTTTGTTTCCGATTCTGTTCCAACTATTACAAAAAATGAAATAATTAATAAATTTAACAATCTGGCACCAGGTATTAAAGTCTTGTCAAAAGAATCGCTGTACCTCCTAGGTGCTCCCGTCTTAGATGACTCCATACCCTGCTTTATCAATGATCAAATACAAAAATTTAGCCAGTCTTCAGACAAACTTTTCAAAATTAATTCCCACATGGCTCTCCTCATTGTCCGCTTTTGCCTTTTCGTTCCAAAACTTACATATGCTCTTCGCTGTTCTCAGCTTTTTAAATTTCAAACGCTTTTAAAATCTGTAGACAATATTCTAAAAAATACATTATCTAAAATATTAAATTGCTCCTTTGTTGATGACAGGGTCTGGAATCAAGCCTCGCTTCCCATCTGTTATGGAGGCCTGGGCATACGCAAAATCTCGAGTGTGTCACTGCCAGCTTTTCTTTCGTCAGCCTACAGCACGGAAAACCTTTTCCTATCTGTTATTCGCCCTTCCTTAGGATCGGTTGAGGTGCCGTGCTTGACTGATGCTCGAAATGCTTGGTTAAGTGTTTGTCCGAGTACTAACCTGCCTACCTCGACCTTTTCTCAAAAACACTGGGATGAGCCTCTATGCAAAAATGTTCATTTACAACTTTTAGATTCTTGTAGTACCGAAAAAGATCGGTCTCGCCTCCTAGCTGTTTCTGAGAAGGAGTCAGGACACTGGTTGAAGGTAATACCTTCAAAAAACTTAGGAACCTTAATCGACAATACCACGCTTTCTCTCATAGTATCCCTTCGTCTGGGGGCCAGGACTAACCTTCTTCACCGTTGCCGCTGTGGTGATCTCGTCGATGTACTAGGTCACCACGGTTTATCCTGTTTACGTAGTGCGGGCCGCATGTCACGACATGCTGCCTTGAATGACGTCATTCGGCGGGCTCTTGTCGCCGCTGGCGTTCCTGCAGTCTTAGAGCCTGTAGGTATTGTGCGCAGCGACGGCAGGAGACCGGATGGTTTGACGCTCATTCCTTGGAAACTTGGAAGATCGCTGGTGTGGGATGCCACTTGTGTCGATACACTTACTGTTTCCCATGTGCCGGCGACTTCCAAGTCAGCAGGTGCCGCGGCCAGCACTGCCGAGAACTTGAAGCGGCGTAAGTATGCGACTCTCTCTGAGAGTTTCATATTTACGCCCTTTGCAGTCGAAACTTTGGGTCCCTGGGGCCCCGAAGCCCATCGACTGGTTTCTGATATTTGTAAGAGACTGGTCGAGGCTTCGGGAGACCGCCGGGCTGGCAGCTTCTTCCGCCAACGAATCAGTTTGGCTATTCAAAGAGGCAATGCTGCCAGTCTGCTAGGTACCTTGAGCAATGACAGCTTTCTAAGCGGCAACTTTGAGGAAGTTTATTATTTAAGATAATGTGTAGTTTTAAGTTTGTAAATATTAACATATGTATGTACTTTTTATTTAATTAAATTAGTATAAATGAAAATCTAATTGCGTGGACGTGATAATGACATTTTTCTAATACTGCGGATTAATTAGTTACTAACGTAAACTAATACTATGAAAGATAGAGAAGATAGATATGTAAATAAGCATTTTCATAATAAAATGTACATATCAAACACAGATAAAAAATAAAACAGTCCCTAGCCCGACTGTGGCTACATTACATCATTATAACGTTATATCATGTGATCAATATAATATATACGCAACATGCATAACTTGTGTATGTAACATATGACCGTCTTTACTATTTAATTGGTCTAGGGTTCGCATATTATATGTTTCTAGTGCTGTTTATAGAATACCATTTCTCTTTATATCTTCTGTCTCAACAATTACTGCGAGTAATAATATTCAAAATATAGTTTACATAGATTTAATAATAAGCGTTTATAGTAAATTAACAACAATACAATTACAAAATCACAATGAGTTACTATAACATAACAACGATGCAGTTACTCTACCGTCGCTTTATAGGGATTTATTTTTTTTTTCTTCAGGATTAATTCCATTATCCACTTTTATCATGTGCGACGCTTTCTCTCCGATCATAATCACCGGTGCGTTCGGGTTGCCGCTGGGAATCCACCACCCTCAGCCCTGTCACACCCCTAACTTTTAGCCTCTCATCAACCACTACGTTTCCCTCCGGACTCATTGCACATGTACCTACGGGATGCCACATACTAGTCGCCATGTTCAAAACGTGGCATTTCCAATATTCATGAGTTCCCAGTGGTATGTCTTTGCATTGTGGAATCTGAAAGTCAATAATTTCTGAATTTACGCCATGAAAATAAGTTGTATTTGTAATAGTTAAATAGTCCCCTGTATGATTTTCTAAATCTGTTTCATTCTTGTAATAATTGAGATAAATCAACGCCTTTTCTTCCGGGTCACTATTATTTAATTTGATCTCTCCTCTCGAATTCGGATGTAATAAAATATTTAATTGACATTCGGAGAATCTAATAATACTTGAACATCTTTTTACTCTAAATGTTCTTTGGGCCCTATTCCTGACACCATCAAAAGATGTGGACTGTTGATTGCGCCGGCTGACAATATTACCTCTTTATTAGCTTTTAGTTACAATTTCGTTAATCGATAATCTCATTTCTACACCGGTTGGTTTTAAATCGTCGAAAGTCACTTTTCTAGCTACACTATTCCTAAAGACAAATAAGTTTGTACGGTTTATGATTGTACTAAGGAAAGCTGTACCTGTGCTTTGGCGTTTATTATCATCGATGGTAAAAGAAGGCCTATTTGCTCATATCCGTTAGGATCTAACAAAATCTTGCGACCATTTTCGCTCAAAGCTTCCATATTTCTCACTGTTTTGCCCTCCCACACGGTCTGATGACTCCTAAAGTTCCATTGGTACTGTGCAAATCACCTGACGCGCTATTCAGTATTTCGTCATCGTTGAGTCTTTCACTTTTCTTAAAGTAAGCGGTAACGTTGTCCCAATCCCAGCCAGGGTTGCCCTGCTCCACCCAGCCCTCATAATCAGCTTTGTTCCCTCTCACGTATAACATGTAGTTAGCTCCACTAGATCCACCCAACATTTTTCCTCTAGTCATGTGGATGTTTTTAGTCTTATGCGCTTGGCTGGAATAGCCATCGTCGACTGAATAATAGTTCCAATCTGCCATTGAGTAATCAACTAAAGGAAATAAACTCAGAATCTGAAAAAAAAATTAATTATGAATAACCATGTTTTAATTTTAACGTAATATTTTTTTATCTCGATCTTTCCGTCGTCGATACCGATTAAGTGAGGTTAGTTGCAAGAAACAAAACACTATGAAGACAATAAATTTCGTCTGATTTTATTTACTCTTATTATAAGTCTTCATCTGCGCCAGCAACATATCGTATAAAACCCTGAGTAGAATTCGCGCTTAACAGTTCCTTATACGATATCGTTTAACAATGTTTTAAACATGAAGTTAATATATTACGTTAGTATATTATATGTTAATGCTTTATGATTTTAATGATGCTCGTGATGTGTGTCTATAGTGTTGTGATCAGTTTAGACGTTTAGAGTAACATCGTAAATACCAAAAACGAACCCGTTGAAAACGCTATGATAAATCTATCTACATATATCTAAACATACAGTATTTTTATTAAAAACTTTTATTTAACTTGCCTTGTTAGTGTGGGTCAAAATATTAAGTTAAAATTTTGCATACACGTTTAGTTTGGATGACAATGCATGATTAGCTAAGTGATGTAATTCTAAATCTAATATGGCGCACTGACGAATGATTGGATCGTTTGATCGAATCCTGTTTGATATCAATGATTAAATTATCGAATCTTTGAAAATGAAAATCGAAAAAATAATATAAAATAAGCGGTATCCATCTTCCCGGTTGAAATTATGGTATTTCTTGATTTCAACCGCCTCTCGTGCTATTCTGGAATAATAGTATCCACGCGGACGACTGCCCCCGCTGACCACCATTGCTTGCGATTTAGAGACGTTAGTTGCCAACCCCCACTGAGCCAGCCAGCTGGGGAGCAACTCCAGGATGCTCTGGACCCTCTTCGCGGCGTAGTCGGCTCTGATGGAGGACGCGAAGTACGCCGCATCGTCAGCGAAGAGCGCCAGGTGGGTTCCCGCTACAGTTGGGATGTCGTCGGTGTAGACTGCATAACAGAGCGGTGACAAGCGGCTTCCCTGAGGGACTCCTGCTCGTATGGGTCTCACTTCCGAGAGTTTGCCCTCCACAACCACTTGGAAGGTTCTGCCATCCAGGAATGATGCCACTACCTGGACGACGCGTGTAGACATATTTTGGGCTATGAGCTTGTAGCACAAGCCAGGATGCCAGACTCGGTCGAAGGCCTTCTCCATGTCGAGGAATACTGCCGCCACATGTTCCTTTTTATTGACCGCCTGGGCCAGGTGGTGCAGCATCCTCGACAACTGGAGGGTGGTGCTGTGCCCTCGACGGAAGCCGAATTGTTCCTCTCGTGGCGTGAAGGTTCGGTCCATCTCTTGCAGCAGGAGTCCCTCGAAAACCTTTGAGAGGCTAGACAGCAACGTGATAGGCCGGTAGTCGCCCGGAACCGACGTATCCTTCCGCTGTTTTGGCACCATGATCACGCGGCCAAGTTTCCAGTCCTCTGGAAAGTGCCTCGTGCGCATGATGCCATTAAACAGCCTGGTGATGGTGGCTATCAGACGGGGTGGGATGCAGCGGAGCGCGGCATTCGGGATTTTATCGGCTCCAGGGGCCTTTCGGGCTTGCAATTTGCTCATTGCGCGTTGAACCCTGGCTGGGGAAAACACCACAGGCTCCATATTGGGTAGAAGGGGGGCAGCGATTACATCTCGGACCACGCTGCTAACCTCTGCCAGATGATTGGCCTCTTGGGACGCTAAGGGTGCGAATTGTACCTCTAGGTATGACGCGAAGATTTCCGCCCGGTCCTCCGCGCGGTATCGTGGCTGGCCGTCTTCATGGATCAGGGGCCTAATCGGTGGTGGAGACTTGGTGATCATCCGGCAAAGTCGGTGGATCGAGCTCGAATCACCCATGGAGTCGGTGATCAGTCTCTCCCATCTATCCGCCGCGTGATCCTGGAGTTTGTTGGTCACTTGTTGAGCCAATTGATTGAGCCTCGTCTTGGTGGCCGGGCATCTGTTGCGCTGCCATCTTCTACGCGTCTCCCTCTTCTCTAGTATGAGCGCGCGGATGCTCTGTGGCAGCTCTCTACACACTCCCCGTGGTATGACCGCTTGGGTGGAGACCTCCAGTGCTGAGCGGATGCAAGCGGTGGCCTTTAAAAGAAACGGAGTTATTGGGTTTTAAACTTCAGTAGTGGGAACAGAGCGGGGATGAGCTAAAGGGATATAGTGTTACATAGTAATGACGCCACGAAGTCGCGATGACATTGCACAGCGCTAGGAGCGAAAAAGACGGAACTTATCCTCACTCTGTTTTTACTACAATACTTTAAAAGCAATGACTCCTATGTTTTTCATTGTATTTCTAACATTTTGTCTCAGTTTTGTTTATGATTACTAAAATTATCTTTTAACAAGGTTGTTAAAAATAATCATCTAGCCTACTGTAACAACATTGTCAATTACTAAACATCAAATAAAACTGTGGACAAATCAAGAGACGAGGAGAGTCGAAGATTAGGCTCAGTGGTGTGCTTTGGGAGACCCAGCCACTGAATTCATGCAAACTGATAATGATGTTGTATTTTTTTGTATCTGAGGGAATTCGACCATAACGATGATAAATTTTAAACTATTCTTCCAATTTATGTCTTCAAAGTATTTGAATACAAACGGTTTCTAATCTTGTGAGTACTGAGAGAAAAAGTCACGTATTTTTTTACATTTTAGACTTGTTGGATGGTTTTCTGTTTGCATCAAACGTATTCTTGTTACCAGAAACAAACTAATTGTTGATTGCTACAATTTGATTTGTTTGAAAGAACATAACGAAACTTGTTGATAAATAAATTGTTGAAACAGACAAAAACTTGTATAAAACGACAAACTTAACATTGTTTTCATAAAACCAACTTGTTAAATCAAACAAACGATAAACTTGTAGCAATAACTACATTCTTGTTATTTAGTTAATTAAATAAAAATGTCTTGTTATTTTAATAGTATACCTGATCGACACAACGTTATTACTGAACAAACTAACTATTGAGGGCAACAAGTTCAAAATACTGAAATAAAAAGCTAACGTGCTAGTTGTTTCAAAAAGTTATATTTGACATTATCTGACTTTTTGCTGCAACCAAAAATTTCGTAGGCGTTAATTGAACCAAAAATAATGTTGAATCCAACAAGATTCTGTTTGTTCGCTCAGTGAGAGATGAGGAGATTCAATGATCAGGCTTAGTGCATTCGGAGACACTTTGACCAGCAGTGAACTAACATAAACTGATAATGATGATGTTGTATTTTCTTGCATTTGAGGGAATACGACCACAACGATGATAAATTTTTGACTATTCATCCCATTTATGTCTTCAAACGATTGAAACACGAACGGTTTCCAATCTTATTGTTATATTTGTCTTACATTATTCACGATGACATCAAACAAAATATTTATAATTCTTTGATTGACGTGTTGATGTCGAACTCTAGAGAGCCGTTGGAAGAAATGTGAAGAAAATAAAAGCTTAGGAGCAGGAGTAGGGACGAATAGAATCAAAAATCCAACGCAAAGGTCGTGAAATTGCAAATTTTTAAATGTTGTCTATCATTACAGTCATCACCATCTACCATCGAATAACACTACAAGCAGATCCGAAGGCTGCTAAGGTGCAATTGTTTGTGCACGCTAGCGTAATAACTATGAAAATCACCATTAGAAACTGTATTATATTTTATGACCATAAAATAAACGTTTTTGCCATTATCTATTTTTATAATAATTATATTATTATTATAAACATTATTGTAGTATTATTTATACAACGATTATTAAATAAATTTAAATACAAAGCGCTTGGCGCTTCGTCCTTTCTAACTACCCCGTTAGGGATAATTACAGCATGGAGATAATATGTATGTAAGTGTGTACGAAGTGTAAAAGCTTATAATCTATGATTGTGCCTTCGCTTTGTCTCACGGTCCCAAGAGACGCCTCATACTGCCTCGTATATGTTTTTTTATGAAAGCGATGTGTTGCAGTTGTACCAGCACAGATTACGTAAAGTAGCATCAACTTACAGAACACGGAAATTTTTGAATAATTTAGTTGCTCAAAAATTATTGATAGGATAAAAATGTTCCTACTTATTTATTTATACTAAAAGACAAAATGGTAAGAATCGAATTTCATACAATTAAAAAAATCGATGCTTTAGTAACAGTAATTCGACTCTCGTGACAAACGGACATAAAGAAAAAGATACTTAACTATTTCCTAAAGAATAAGGGGTGAAGAGGAGGGATATCGTTACAAAATGTACACTGTTTTCTTGTTATGACTTCTTAAATTTCCTAATAGTACAAAGCTCTGCCATTCCAGATAGCATGTAAGGTTGCTGCATCCTTTTCTTCAATTGTAAATTACCAAATCAAATATGACGCAAGTTTAATGATTTACAAATTGCTATGTCAAATATAACAGCAAAGTTTTTGATAATATTATCGCAATCTTATAATATTCAGTAGGTATAAAATTCTTATTTATATTTTGATACCTCCTGTGTATTCTTCGCACACATCACCTTCTAGTACGAAGATCATACTTAAATAACTTCAGCACAAAACGCTCTATTGTCAACATTGTATCTTTGTCATTCAGTAATCGGAAAGTCTAAATCAAACTTGTCAAGTGTATGCAGTTGCTTGTCAAACTTGATGCTAATAATATCATTTTCATTTCTTGTGTCTGCTTGTTTATTTGAATATCACTTAGAAACTCACAGAATCGATTTTAACGGTAAAAACGGTGTTTGTGGTCTGAAAAATTGACGGTCAAAGTTAAAAGCGACTGTCTTTATCACATATAATTACGCAATCTTTATTGAGAAGGTGGCAGGAGACGCCGTACTTAAAAACTATAGTGAACTATAATATGAAAAACAAGCATAGAGCGAGTTGAGTAGAGAGAGCGAGCGAAGGATTAATTAGAATTATTTAATAATTTGCTAACACTAAGCTTAATTTAATACATTAATGTTAAACTTTAAAAAAATCGGTCGAAAATGTCGATTATTTAATTTGTAACGGGCACACGGGTATACAAGGTTATTTCCAAAAGATCCTTAAATGCGAAAGTGTATAAAAATACCCATGACAAGGGAAAACTTGCGTTCTACAACTTCGCCAAGAGTCAATAATTCTAGTGTAACACCTCAAAATTTATAAAAATATAAGTGAGGCAATTCTATAATATCAGTGTTTCTACGTCGCTAGCAAACATTTGGAATAGTAAGAAGGTTGTACATTTTTTCTCTATTAAATGAATGTTTTTTTTGGTATGGAAAACAGAATAAACGTTTATTCCGTAACTATTACATCTGCAACATAACATTCAACAGCGACACATTGAAATTTCGAGGGATTTATACCCCTTTTCACAATAATCCTGTATACAGACAGGCGGACTGGCAGATAGATGTATATATGGACAGACGGACAGATGGTGAGGGGACAGACAGACAGAACAACTTAAGACATGACGAAATTCTAAGGGTTTTAATAATCAAATTAAAAACATATATATAACGTTTAAATTTAAATCTAAGATAAATTCGATAGAAATTTGTATAATATATTTTGTATGCAAGAAAGTATGAAAAACTTATGTATGTATAATTTTTCAGTAGGTAGGTGTTTATCCTCTTCCCGCCGGGGTCGCGGAAGAATGCTAACGCACCCCCGTTACCCCGGCATCAAGGCTCTCGAGGAACACCGTCAGGTTTTAGTGGGTAGCCCGGCATTGCACCTCACAACCGTGGAGTCCCACATATCCCCCTGCCATCCCCCATGGCAGGACGGAATGCATAAAGCATTTCCTGACGCAAAAAAAAAAAAAAGGTGTTTATCCTCTTACATTTGAAAACTAATAATCTTTTGTAAAATATAGCGAATACGAATATTCTCTGTTATAAATACGTAATTACAAAACGGATTCTTTAAAATCATGTCCGGCCTGTATGTAGTCCGTATCCGGTATAGTAAGTACTAAATAAATATCCATACCTATCCTTAAAATATTGTCCTAAAGATTAGGTATTCGTATTATTATTTAGTTGGGAATTACACAAATGTGGTACCTACATGTCTGGATTATTTAAAACAAAAATAAGTACAATATGAATGTACGATTTTTTTTAAATATTATATACAAGGTTTTTAAATTATAAGGGATGATTTTATGTCTATAATAACTTTGAACTTACTTGAAACGCACTCACATTACAATTCTACACAGATGTTTTCTACATTATATGAGTTATTCATCTGTATTTCTCATATTTACACAATTGAATTGCCTGAGGCCTACGAAGAATAATAAAATGGAAACATGAGGTAATTAGAAACGTCGACGCAATTTCTTATCATACCTCACGACTAGGAATGGTTGTCACCGTAAGAAACAATGAAGTACCGCAAAAATGGTCAGATACAGCTGTACGTACTTTTTTTGTAAATGGAATATGCTAAAAATTAGCACACGTAAATTCGACATCATTACAAAAATATGATAAACTTAGCCTAATGCTTCAGCCAGGTTCAACTCTTTACAAGGAAAGTTTTCAATCGTTGACATTGTAGAATTCGAATGCTTAAAAATTAGTTTTTAACACCTTACGGAAAAGAAGGGCGTTATAAGTTTGATGCCGTTTTCTTTCAGTTTGTGTGTTTGCCTGTGTGTTTATCGTAGTTTTCGAAAAAAGCAGTCATCAAGAGAATTTCAGTTATGTTTGGTACTCAAGTTATTCAGGATACTTGAAAGATGTTAAACATTGAATCTTATACGATAAGACATTGTATTATCGAGGAAAGTGAATGTTTAGCAGTTTAAAAAACCTTTGAATTTGCCGTATAATAGATTATTTTATCGATTTGACAAAGTCAGCAAATTTAAGTTTCTATTGGTGTCTTGTCATTTCTAAATTCAGAATTAAAAGATAACCGTACGGGATACCAATTGGTAATCTTCGTATTCCGAACTAACATGAATCACGAGAATCGGAGAGCGACATGTGTCAATGAACAGTAAATAAAAATTAACTGGAAATTATGAATACGTAGTCAAACTTGGAGCCCTTATGATTTGGTGACGAATAAAAATTTTTAAGTCACTCTTCATAATTTGAGTTAAATGTTTTAAGTTAATTGGATGGAATAGACAAATACTAAGAAAAATTTACTAAATGGTCGCGATACCTCAGTCTGGAAATTGAGTTGTTAGCTAGTGCGATTGTTTTATGACGGATTATGTCATTTAGTATCGATTTATGATTCGATAATAAATAAAACTAATACAGTGTTACAATAAACTGATGGTAGCATTGTTAAAGTGGGTGTATACTACTATTCTTGCAATGGGAAGATTGAAGTCCAATCCGGTTGGGATTTATAGTTGCAATGGCTCACGTAAGCAACAAGGAGTCATTGTTCAACTACACAAAAAAATCAGAGAATATTTTACATAGTCAATTCGAATTATTATTTTTCACGTACTAAATCAATCTAATTCTAACTATATATTATAAATTCGAACGTTTGTTTATCCTTCTTTCACATCCTTTCGCCGTGAGAAAGTGATTCCCACGGGAAACTCAAGTTCATGGGGATAAAATCGCGGGCGGTCGCAACTTAATAATAAAGTGAAGTTAAAATAAGTTACCTATTCAACATTTTTCACTCAAAAATACTCAAAATCCTAATACACGGAACCATACACTTACAAATCGTTCGCACCGACCTACCGACACACATTTGACTTTTACTCATCAAGGACATAAAATTTACTACTAAAATTGGTAAGAGTTTTTACTGCAAATTTTAAAATTAAATAGGTAGAGGTAGAGGAACCAAGGAAACCGCCTTAACGTATTATGTTCTCTTTAAAGGAAACCGCAACACAAAAAAAAACGACATGTCAATCACATGACTTTGTAAAAATTAAAAAAAATATATTTTATTTATTTATTTCATTTGGAAAATGCCTCCTGCTATTTCTACTGAGGATCATTACAGAATTATTACACTTCACCAATAAGAGCGAAGTGTTAGTGTCATATCGAGAACATTATTCATATCGGTAGGCTCATAATAATGTCACTAATCTGTCAACGCATTGTTCAGCTTTATATTTATTATGTTCAGCTATATATATATACTATAAGAAATCATTTACATTCAATGAATTTATACCATAGATATCCACAGATATGCTTACAAAGTATATATAACCGAAGCTCACAAAATTGCACGCATTAATTTTGCACGGCTATATTTGAATTTTGATTGGTCGTCTACAATTTTTTCGGATAAAAAAACGTTTAAATCAAGTGATCACTGTCGACTGAATCTATGGCGGTATAACCATACACGCTGTCAAGAAAAAAACGTTATACGTAATAGAGAGTCGGGCCGTATCTCGTGTAACTTGTGGAGCTGGATGACTTTTGATGGAGTGGGAGAATTCGTTGAGGTACCTCCTAGAGCAAATGCTATCAATTATGTCAACATGTTGGAGGAGCGTATGCTGCCCACTTTGCAAGTTGTGTATCCACAGCAAGAAATGCCCAGGGCGTTTTACTTGCACGATAACAGTACGAGTAGAACACACACTGCAAGGATAACCAATGCCTGCTTCCAACACCCTGACATTACGGTGATTCCATGGTCAGCTATATCGCGTGATCTTAACCCCATAGAAATTATATGAATATTGTGGTTTAATGTTGCAGAGATGGGATATCCGTAATAAAAGGAGAACGGAGGATCTCGTGCAACATTGTAGAGACATATGGGAAAATTTGGGAGGGACCAACATTTGCACTCGCTTAGGCGAGTCTATGCGTACGCGACTCCAAGCTGTCATTGACGACAACATTGCGTACACTCGATATTTATTGCAAATGTCGGTCGTTCGTTTTTTTTTGTATCAGAGGGGGCAAACGAGCAAGCGTGTCACCTGAAGGAAAGTGATCACTGCCGCCCATGGACACCCGCAACGTCCAGGGAATCACGGGTGCGTTGCCGGCCTTTAAGGATATAGTAGCCTCGTTTCTTGAAGGTCCCTAAGTCGTAACGGTCCGGGAATACCGCCGCTATAAGTCGGTTTCACAAAATTGCCGTACGTGAACAAGCAACATTGACCATGTGAAATGGCCTTCCTTCTCATATCCGTCATTCCAAGTCACTGGCCATCTTTCACCACACAGGTTGTCTGGAAGAGATCGCTTTGAGCGAGAAGACCGCCTGCCATGCACACATTAGTTTTAAGTTTAATCGTAAACGTTTTTTATTAGAATGTGCGCAACATACAATTTATCTATCTATCTAACATTCTGCTTATTGAACATTTGGCTTATATTGTCGTGCAAAATTAACACGTGTTTCTATAGCTTCAGTCAGATCTAGGAAGCAGGATGTCTGTGATGTAAATTAATTGAATATGTAAAAACATATTGGACATTCTGCTGCCGCAAATGAAAAAGAATTAAACTTTTTGCGTTTTGATTGTTTTGCGCATTCAGTGGAATGCACGCATTTATTTTCTCTTTAGGAATTTGTAGAAAATAAGAGATTCGCTTCTATGAGCTTCTGCATTACTATCGAGAGTAGTTTCTAATTCGGTTGATGAAGTTGTTTTTATTTTTTTACCCTTATTTTTATTTTTGTGATATTTAAATTAACCAAATTTAATTTCTTTAATTTCTTATTATTTTTAGTTATGTCATGCATGACTTAGAAACAATTATGAAAGTAGCCTTCTTTATTTATTTTTGCATACACGAGGAAACACCTGTTCAAGGTTGGATCTTAAAACAAATACATATTTGAATTTCAAAATTTGAGCTGTCGTCTCATCGTCTACAATTTGTGTCTTTCTATTCGTCATCAATCGTGTTATCTCGTGACTGTACAATATGGCCAATTTAAAGCGACGGCCAACCTGCTAAACATTTCCTTTCCGCGATGGTACATAGTGAATGGTGACAATCTCAGTTATGTTTGGTCTCAAGTTGTTCAGGATACTTGAAAGATATTGCAAACATGCTTGAATCTGAAACATTAAATCTTATGTGATAACTTATGTACACATGTTGTAGCTCTGACGGACGGATGTTGTGAAACTGTAGGCTATTATCATAAACTCCCCAATCACGAATTAAGCTAATAATAAAAAAACATTAGACGCTTTTTGCTAAGGTTTATGTGAATTCTAATTTTCCAACTCCAATACCCGGACTTTGTTTGAAATCGTAGATTTTTGATCAAAATTCTATCTAGTTATATAGAATTCTTCCGTCCGTCCGTCTGGTAATCTGGAACTACTCCTGCAGCCAATAGGTATAGTTTCTTCATTAGGGGATTCCTCAATCCTAGATACTTAGTGTAGATTTTTTGTATAAACTTTCAATTATAGTAACAAAAAATAATAATTTTAGGCGTGTTCTCATACTACAGTCAGGAACCTTTGCTAATGAAGGGACTCTTCTACTAATAATGGTATGATGGTATTGACTTTTGTATATGTCACAGAACTCTGTGACATATACTGTTTCAAAACTGTCTGTGTGTGTTCTGTGACATACAAAAGTTTTACGGAAATTGTGTTTTTATCATGTATACTAATTTTTAACGTTTTCCGATGACTGGAAGTGCTTTGAAACGTTTCTAATCATTTCCTACGGTAATTTATTATTTCTAACGGTAATTTACCTGTCGGGTGTTCGGCGTCGGGTGTCGGGTGTTATTTCTAACGGTAATTTACCCGAACGGTGTTAACATCTCTACCATGGGACGGCTTACGTGTCGGTGTGGGCAACGCTAGCGCGACGACGCAGTAACAGTCTGACGCAAGTCCTTACGTACGACGCACATAAGGCTTATAATTACACTCACTGAAACACAGCACTCAGATGGCACTCAGCATCGCGGTGGTGGAGAAACACCACTCTGATCCCAATAATTATGATTATAGCCGTTATAACCGGATTCTCAGCGAAATATCTTATGACGTAGATTGCTGTAACTTAACGAACTTACCTCAAGAGTCTAATTATATCTAGGTTTCCAAATCGCCTGCCCCGGGATAGTATTTAATATTCAGAATTACACACACATACACAGATAAATAAGAAATAACCCGCTATTAAAATTGCTTAAATGCTGAAATCGCTGTTCTTCTGAAGGAGGCCATAGTCCAGAGTTCACACATAGTTACACATAGACCAGAAAAGGTTGAGAACCTATATAATAATATGTATGAATCGAATGTTCGAGACAATTATTCCCATACACTCCACTCGCATAATTAGAGTTCTATCGTAATTAACGTAGATCGCATATTGACGATTGGTGATAGTATTATTAATAACCGCATATAATATTCGAATACCTGCCGATCAAATCTATGTCGAAAGGACATTGACAGGTTTCAATCTAATTTTTGCCCAGAGGTAGTTACTTACTGAGAGTACTTTCATTAGAACCAAATGTTTTCAGAATCGCTCCCAGGGTTTCTGAAATAATCAAATCTAATTTAGTTTATCATTTTTATAACGATTTATAAATTTTTCTATTGCGCGATATTTCGTCTTTAAACTATTGACAGTAACCCGCCCCGACTTCGTACGGGTAGAATTTTTTTCAAATAAAATACAGGTCATGTTACTTTGTGATAGCTTTCTATAGGTGAAAGGATTTTTGAAATCGGTTGAGTAGTTTTTGAGTTTATCCATTACAAACAAACATACAAATTTTTTCCCTTTTTTCTTTTTCTCTTTAAGTTAGAAGTACAATTGTAAATGTCAGCGTACACCGCACGCCTTACACCTAATTATGCATCCTAATTAATTCGTCGACCATGGGAACCAGCTTTGACATGACGTCCTCACGCTATAGCTGCTCAAATGAGTCTGTTTTGTTCTCTTACGTTAATTGTTATTACAGTTATCAAATGTCAACATTATTACAATAATATTTAATTTTTACAATGACATCTGTACAAGAGACTTTTCGATATCAACAATTTATTAATTACCTACTATAATGGCTCATTACATAAATCTTATGCCCGATTTCAACAAAGTCCCCCTAATACTTAGCGACTAGGTGGTTTTAGGGGGTAGACTGTATTAGGGAGCTTTGGTGAAATCGGGCATAAGTGTCTAGGTAAAGCTGAATCGATATAAATAATCCAGAAATAAACATATTTATTGCAAAATATAATGTTACAACCTTGATATAACTATAATAATGCTTCCATGCTCATCTGAGAGTGAAAGAAAAATAATATGTCAACTGCTTGTCTCCTTGTCGTGGACGTCGGCCAAGGAACAATTTGATTCTAAAAAAGTGGGTGACTACCACTCACGTTCAAACGGTGTAGGTACCGACTAATAGTTTTGGAGCTATCGGAGGTCCTTCAAGTAGTGAGTATAGAGGGATTCCGGACCACACTGCTTCTGGAACCTCACTTTTTTTAATAATTTTTTAACCACCGCTAAAAAAAAAAAAAAAAAAAACAAAAAAAAGAAACACCCCATTTGAGACGATTGCGCTGGGTCCCAGAGCCGTATCTCGCTCCGTTTCCTCTGTATAGATTTCTCATCTGCACGCCTAGATGATTACATTAATTGCTGTCATTAATCCATTACTATCATTAGCCACCTCGCGACATCCTAATGACCTAATTAATGCTTGCTGGTAATTACTTTTTAATTGACGTCTTCAACTGTCATCGACTATGATTTTTAAAGTATCGTCAACATCACATCACGCGGTATACATGAGTCGCCAAAGCCATCAAATAATGTCACTTATAGCGAGATGAGAAAGTGTACGATCTGCAATATGTTGTTAAAGAAAAAAAAGGTACTTCAATAATCACCTTAGTAGCAACGTACATAAAAATAACGCTCTGCGAATTCCTCACAGTTTGCCTATCGTTTTACATACATATCTTCACGCTGTATCCCTAACGGAGTAGTCAGAGAACGCCCAGCGTCGTGTTCTTTACATACTTATTTCGCTTCCTCAAATCTCCTCACAGTTTATCAATCGTTTTATATACATATCTTCGCGCTGTATCCCTAACGGAGTAGTCAGAGAGAGCGGAGCGTCGTAGTCCTTACATACTTCTTTCGCTTCCTCAAATCTCCTCACAGTTTGTCAATCGTTTTATCTACATACATATCTTCACGCTGTATCCATAACGGGGTAGTCAGCGAGAGGGCAGAGCGTCAAGCGTCGCGGTCCTTACATACTTCTTTCGCTTCCTCAAATCTCATCATCCCCCTCACACATTATCGTCTAAGTATGCTAGTGCTTTTCAAATTTCCGTCTGCTAACACTCGTTTTTATTTATTGAAAAGCGTTTGGAAAAAGAATTTTCACATACAGGATTACTTCATCAACAGATGCTAAAGGTATTGAAAATGTTGAATTATTTATCGATTCTATAAAAGATAAATTAAAAGTTTTGATCCACATAAAATAATTGAACACATTTAAATTAAATTTCATTCTTCATGTTAATTTCATGCAACCTACAAAGGGATTATTAAATAACTTTGATTTTCAAACATCAAACTATTTAATTAATGAATCCGATAACATCGATATATTTATTAACACCTTAAAGGAATATCTATCACATAGAATCAGTGTATTTGACAAGAAAGATAGTGGTAGGAGTGTTAAAGACATTACTGGTTTGGAGATGAACATCAATAAATATCTCCTGCGTGGATCATCTTTTATAGAATTGTCACATGATGTTAGAGCTAAAAAGGCTGTAATTAATATTAAAAATATTGATGTATAACGTCTGAAGTGCGCTTTACTCTCAGCTTTGTACTCTGCAACAAATCATGTTGATCGAGTTACTTCTTACATGGAACACGAAAACAAATTAAATTTCAATGGAATCTCATTTTTCCAGCTAAAATATCAGACATCCGAGAACTTGAACGTTTAAATAATATAAGTATAAATGTTTTTAGTTTAGAGTTCAATGCTAAGAGTAAAAGTCATACTGTAATCGAAGCATTATATTTTACGAAGTCTATGAAACAGAAACATATTTGTTTTATTAAAAATTTATCTCGGTTAGTAAGTAGACAGATTACTTCATGAAACTGTGCAATTCATATATGCGATGGTGGTTTATTACAACAAGGAAAATCTTTTAACCACAAAGTTCATGATTGTTTTAATGTTCGTACCGATATGTCTAATTCAAACACTTTTAAGAAAAATTGGCTTGGAGAAAACTTTAAAACCAATTAAATCTTGTCCTAATGATCCTAGTCTATCATCAACTTCCAATGCTCAAAGATACGATGTACCATATAGTTTCGGATATTGTATAAAATGTTCATACGATGACAAACTGTCAAAGTATGTATCTTATAATGGCGAAAACTGTGTTATAGTATTTTTGGATACAATGATATATGAACATATCAAAGTCATTTGTAGAAAAATACTTTCCAAGTTTGTCCCATTCCACTTAGTGATACAGATAAAAAAATTATAAGTGAAGCGACTGTCTGTCACATTTGTGAAAAAAGCATCTCGGAGCGACATATTGATTATGATTGGCATACAGGTCGTTTTATAGGTGTATCTCATGAAAGTTGTAGTAGGCAATTTTATAAAACATATTTCATACCAATATTTTTACATAGTCTTAGCACAGATTAGTTAGTTACTAACGTGTCTTAGTAATTACGATACACATTTTATTGTACATGTATTAAATTTTGTCGCAGGTGGGTGCAGATCATAACTCAGAACAAAGAAAAATATATTTCTTTTTCTAAAATTCTAAACATAAATGTTTAAAGTGTGAGCTTAAGATTTGTAGACTCCTTTAAATTTTTTGTCTTGTAGTTTAGATTCTCTAGCTGGTAATCTTAACGATGACCAATATCATGAACTTAAAAAAGACTTCCCTAGTAATGATGATTATCTTTTACTAAAACGAAAAGGTATTTTTCCTTATGAGTGTATATCCTCATTTGAATCATTAAAATGTAGTTCATTATCGACTATCGAAGACTTTTATAGCTCCCTTACTGAGACCACTGTTTCCATCGATGATTACAATCATGCTCATAGAGTATGGAATCATTTTAATTGTCATACTAATTATTCTGATATTTATTTAAAAACAGATGTACTTCTTTTAACCAACATATTTGAAAACTTTAGAGACGTTTGTTTGAACAGATATCATTTGGATCCAGCTCATTAACGAACTCGAGTCGAAGAGTACTGATTTTAATTATAATGTTCCGATTAATTCAGACATCGGTTATATATTTTTGAGGTAGACTTAGAATCATTTCCTGATCTCTCCATGACCAATGCTGATTCCTGATTCTCTCCATGATCAATATTCTGACTACCCGTTATGGCTCGAAAATATTCATATTGGTAAATACGAAGAAAGTAAATTGTTAACAAATTTAAATGTGAAGAAGAATAAATACATTATAGAAATATTTAACAAAATTTAGAGTTGGGTTTAACCTAACCTAACCTAACCTGACCAAAAATACTATCAAATCTGGTGTAAGAGGTAGAGTGTCGCAGTACAGAAATAGCTGTGCAAGTGCTAATAACTCCTACATGAGTAATTTTAAATGCTTTATAGATCGAAATCGATACATTTCTGCATATTGTTTGTTATTTTTTAAATAAACATGATTTATAGATTTCTATTTTAATTTTTTTACGACATCTATTGACACCTTTTGCTTTAGTAACGGTTTTTTTTTCTGTTGTCATAGCATTCTCATAGCATAGATCTTTGAACGTAAACCAACGTGTTCCACAAAAACTTTACCATTATTCTCATCTAGGGAAGTCTTTTTTAAGTTCATGATATTGGTCATCGTTAAGATTACCAGCTAGAGAATCTAAACTACAAGACAAAAAATTTAAAGGAGTCTACAAATCTTAAGCTCACACTTTAAACATTTATGTTTAGAATTTTAGAAAAAGAAATATATTTTTCTTTGTTCTGAGTTATGATCTGCACCCACCTTCGACAAAATTTAATACATGTACAATAAAATGTGTATCGTAATTACTAAGACACGTTAGTAACTAACTAATCTGTGCTAAGACTATGTAAAAATATTGGTATGAAATATGTTTTATAAAATTGCCTACTACAACTTTCATGAGATACACCTATAAAACGACCTGTATGCCAATCATAATCAATATGTCGCTCCGAGATGCTTTTTTCACAAATGTGACAGACAGTCGCTTCACTTATAATTTTTTTATCTGTATCACTAAGTGGAAGGGGACAAACTTGGAAAGTATTTTTCTACAAATGACTTTGATATGTTCATATATCATTGTATCCAAAAATACTATAACACAGTTTTCGCCATTATAAGATACATACTTTGACAGTTTGTCATCGTATGAACATTTTATACAATATCCGAAACTATATGGTACATCGTATCTTTGAGCATTGGAAGTTGATGATAGACTAGGATCATTAGGACAAGATTTAATTGGTTTTAAAGTTTTCTCCAAGCCAATTTTTCTTAAAAGTGTTTGAATTAGACATATCGGTACGAACATTAAAACAATCATGAACTTTGTGGTTAAAAGATTTTCCTTGTTGTAATAAACCACCATCGCATATATGAATTGCACAGTTTCATGAAGTAATCTGTCTACTTACTAACCGAGATAAATTTTTAATAAAACAAATATGTTTCTGTTTCATAGACTTCGTAAAATATAATGCTTCGATTACAGTATGACTTTTACTCTTAGCATTGAACTCTAAACTAAAAACATTTATACTTATATTATTTAAACGTTCAAGTTCTCGGATGTCTGATATTTTAGCTGGAAAAATGAGATTCCATTGAAATTTAATTTGTTTTCGTGTTCCATGTAAGAAGTAACTCGATCAACATGATTTGTTGCAGAGTACAAAGCTGAGAGTAAAGCGCACTTCAGACGTTATACATCAATATTTTTAATATTAATTACAGCCTTTTTAGCTCTAACATCATGTGTCAATTCTATAAAAGATGATCCACGCAGGAGATATTTATTGATGTTCATCTCCAAACCAGTAATGTCTTTAACACTCCTACCACTATCTTTCTTGTCAAATACACTGATTCTATGTGATAGATATTCCTTTAAGGTGTTAATAAATATATCGATGTTATCGGATTCATTAATTAAATAGTTTGATGTTTGAAAATCAAAGTTATTTAATAATCCCTTTGTAGGTTGCATGAAATTAACATGAAGAATGAAATTTAATTTAAATGTGTTCAATTATTTTATGTGGATCAAAACTTTTAATTTATCTTTTATAGAATCGATAAATAATTCAACATTTTCAATACCTTTAGCATCTGTTGATGAAGTAATCCTGTATGTGAAAATAGTTTTTCCAAACGCTTTTCAATAAATAAAAACGAGTGTTAGCAGACGGAAATTTGAAAAGCACTAGCATACTTAGACGATAATGTGTGAGGGGGATGATGAGATTTGAGGAAGCGAAAGAAGTATGTAAGGACCGCGACGCTTGACGCTCTGCCCTCTCGCTGACTACCCCGTTATGGATACAGCGTGAAGATATGTATGTAGATAAAACGATTGACAAACTGTGATGAATTCACAGAGCGTTATTTTATGTGCGATGCTATTAAGGTGATTATTGAAGTACCTTTTCTGTAACAATATGTAATACTTATTGCAGATCGTGTACTCTCTGAAATTTCTTTTTCCAAATGCTTTTCAATTAATAACGAGTGTTAGCAGACGGAAACGTCAAAAGCACTCACATACCTAGACGAAAATGTGTGAGGAGAATGATGAGATTTGAGGAAGCGAAAGAAGTATGTAAGGACCACGACGCTCCGCCCTCTCTGACTATTCTGTTAGGGATACAACGTGAAGATATGTATGCAAAACGATTGACAAACTGTGAGGAGATTTGAGGAAGCGAAAGAAGTATGTAAGGACCACGACGCTCCGCCCTCTCTGACTACTCTGTTAGGGATACAACGTGAAGATATGTATGCAAAACGATTGACAAACTGTGAGGAGATTTGAGGAAGTAAAAGAAGTATGTAAGGACCACGACGCTCCGCCCTCTCTGACTACTCTGTTAGGGATACAACGTGAAGATATGTATGCAAAACGATTGACACACTGTGAGGAGATTTGAGGAAGCGAAAGAAGTATGTAAGGACCACGACGCTCCGCCCTCTCTGACTACGCTGTTAGGGATACAACGTGAAGATATGTATGCAAAACGATTGACAAACTGTGAGGAGATTTGAGGAAGCGAAAGAAGTATGTAAGGACCACGATGCTCCGCCCTCTCTGACTACTCTGTTAGGGATACAACGTGAAGATATGTACGCAAAACGATTGACAAACTGTGAGGAGATTTGAGGAAGCGAAAGAAGTATGTAAGGACTACGACGCTCCGCTCTCTCTGACTACTCCGTTAGGGATACAGCGCGAAGATATGTATATAAAACGATTGATAAACTGTGAGGAGATTTGAGGAAGCGAAATAAGTATGTAAAGAACACGACGCTGGGCGTTCTCTGACTACTCCGTTAGGGATACAGCGTGAAGATATGTATGTAAAACGATTGGCAAACTGTGAGGAATTCGCAGAGCGTTATTTTTATGTACGTTGCTACTAAGGTGATTATTGAAGTACCTTTTTTTTCTTTAACAACATATTGCAGATCGTACACTTTCTCATCTCGCTATAAGTGACATTATTTGATGGCTTTGGCGACTCATGTATACCGCGTGATGTGATGTTGACGATACTTTAAAAATCATAGTCGATGACAGTTGAAGACGTCAATTAAAAAGTAATTACCAGCAAGCATTAATTAGGTCATTAGGATGTCGCGAGGTGGCTAATGATAGTAATGGATTAATGACAGCAATTAATGTAATCATCTAGGCGTGCAGATGAGAAATCTATACAGAGGAAACGGAGCGAGATACGGCTCTGGGACCCAGCGCAATCGTCTCAAATGGGGGTGTTTCTTTTTTTTTTTTTTTTTTAGCTGTGGTTTAAAAAATTATTAAAAAAAGTGAGGTTCCAGAAGCAGTGGTCCGGAATCCCTCTATACTCACTACTCCTTCATCTACCTACCTACACGTATACACCGATTGGACGTGACTATAGCCGTGTTCATTAATTATTTAGTTAATAATGTCTCACGAAAGTTTTAATAATTTAATAAAAAACAATGTTATAGCTGGTGTTAATGACTCTCATGCCATGGACATAAAATTATTTAAACATAAAATCTATTGCTTTTTAATGTTAGCAAAAATGTTCCTCAGATAGCAACTAATTACTCCATTTATTTAAATAACAGAAAACATGTTTGTTGTACTATTTTACGTTCTGTACTACGTTCTAATTATTATCTAATCACTCTCATCATGTTTAATATTTATTTTATGTATTATGTATTATATATTTATTAGATAGGTACGTAACCAAAATACATTAGTATGTGATAAATTCTTATTATTTTTAGCTATGTTCTGCCCAAAATCTCAAACTTGTTATTCGACATAATATGTTTCGCGTCTTAATAACGAAACATCCTCAGAAAACTCCAGTGATCAGTGATCAGTGATTGTTTGATGATAGTTACCTTAGTGTTGAGAGGCGAAACATGTATTGATGAACAAGTTTAAGATTTTGGGCGGAAGATTTATGAATAGGAAATGAGAATGTTATTCCAATTCCCATGTAACCTGCAAGACTATCTCAATAAATTATATATTACTGGAGTTTAAAGTAGGTATCTGAGGATGATAAATTCCTATTCAAACACAACCTGTATCTGAATGTTTAAAGACATTATTACATATCTACATTTTCCGAATGCGTATTATACATGACATGATGCGATTTGTGCCAATTTCTATTTAATAGCGAATTCAAAATTGTGTTAGTTTTTAGTTCATAAAAAAGAAGAAGAAGTAAATGAATGACTGGAAAAATCGCAACGCTTCAAAGACAGTACCTGGAGTAGGTACGTACTATAATAAGAACGGCAAATTGGTACATCATTAGAGCTTTCACAAGTATAACAACTGTCTTCGCACTCGCTGTTCCTTTCAAATGCTTACGTTAAATATTCTCTAGATAAAGCAACTAATGAGCAACTACGACAGACAGATAGAGATGGTTTCATGAGTGTTCCATTTTTACCATTTTGAAGAATACCCTAAGAAGTTCTACATGGTTTACTTATATTCTCATTTTTAGTTTAAAGTATCTAAATGGTATTTTATTCGCAAATTTCGATTTGGCCAATTACCAAAATGTTGCCAACAATGACCCTGTTTTTAAAATATCTCTACTGAAAAATAATCATTTGTTATCCTTGTCTCTGCGTCGATTGGTTCTTCTTTGTTTTACATGACACTGTGTGATATTTTTGAATTATAATTATAAGTAACTGTCGGAATTTGAAAACTAATGTTTCTGCGTTCAGTTGGTTCTTCCTTGTGTTGCGCGACAGCGCGAGATTATTAGGGTTCTGTTGCCAATGGCGAAAATGAAACCCTTATAATTTCGTCCTGTTCGTCGGTCCGTTTGTCCGTCTCTCCATCTGTTATAGCCATTTTGCGTATGTCCGTATGTCACAGCTACTTTGCACGTAAACCATTGGCACCACGTATAAAATTTGGAAGGTAAGTGTGTTCTATGAACCGCTATCCAATGATGTAGTAAAATTTTGAAAACATGTAAAGCAGGAAGGCACTCCTTACACATGTATCTGAGGGATGAAAAAAATCCCAGTGCACGAAAGCGAGTGGGGTACTTATCTCTAGTTAGATTTTCAGAAATTATGTAAAGGTTTCGAAGCGACTTTTTATTCAAGTCAATAGTTACTGGACAATTCTGGAAAAAGCTTAAAAAGTGTCTCCCTTCTAACTTTTTAACTATGCGGTGGAAAAATCTGAAAAAATTTAAGACGGTAGATCTTAAAAATACATACATTCACACTGCATTCCTAACGGGGTAGTCAGAGAAGACGGAGCGCCAAGCTTCGCGGTCTTTACACATTTCTTCCCCCTGCTCAAATCTCATCTATCTATCTTCTCACACATTTTTTTGCGTGTTTTCATGATATGTACCTACCTATAACACGTTGTGTAGCTTTTGAGATATCGGGTATTTTCATCCCGACTACGGAACCCTTCACTGTGCTTATGTTTATATGTTTATTTAGACCTACTCTATTCTTTTTACTTATACAGAACTTTAAAACACAATATGCTATCACTTTTGTAGTTTAAAATTCCGAAAAATGTAAAAAGTAGAAAATCTAAATAAAATTACAACTTCACTTCTCCCTTTCCTGCCAAAAAGTTCATGTAAAATTACTATTCACTAAGAGTCGGGGAATAGGGACTACCACAGAGCTGAGTAGACTTCCAAATGTCAAAAAAAGATACCCACAATAGTCAATCTGACCACTTTAAAAACAATCAACATTACCAATGTGAAGACAAAATGAAGATGTAACATAACATAACATAACTTCACGCTGTATCCCCAACGGGGTAGTCAGAGAGGACGGAGCGCCAGGAGTCGCGGTCCTTACACACCTCTTTCGCTTCCTCAAATCTCATCATTCTCCTCACACATTTTCGCCTAGGTATGCGAGTGCTTTTGACATTTCCGTCTGCTAACACTCTGGCTATTTGATCTTCATAAGTCAGCCTTGGTCTTCCTTGGCTTCTTTTACCACTCACTTTCGCTCTGTATATTATCTTCGTCAGTCTTTCATCACTCATTCTTTCCATGTGCCGGAACCATCTAAGCATTCCTTTCTTCATTTTTACAATAACACTGTTGTGCGACCCTGTCATACTGCGTAGAAGAAAATGAAGATGTGCTACCTAATACCCAAATCTATCGATATCGATTGTAATTAGCGCGACGTGCAGTACTAGAAATTAATAAAAACAATTGTAACTGGTTTTTTGGTTAACTATTTAAGCGCCACTTAAATAAAATCAGTGACACCAGTTTGGGACGTCTATTCAATAAAAATAGGTACAAAACGAAGCATTTATTTCAAAATTTCGTGGTGGCATCTATCGCGCCACATAAACATTGGCCCAAGTTTTACATCGCACTAGCGAACAAATACAAATCCATATAATACAAGCAAAACGCCATACCTAACAGGGGATGCTCCTTTGCTCCTGAAACCAATTATTTTTCTCCTTGACATTTTAGTAGCTTACCGACAAATAGCTTCTTTCCAGGATTAAATGGCAGGCTCTCAGTTTTGTTTTTTACAACACATTTTTTCCTCAAAACTGTAAAAACAAAGAATTATTAGAAAATGTTTACAAAAAGTTCTTCATAGTCAAAGTCGAATCAATTTATTCAAGTAAACAAAACTGCAAGGTGCTTTATCGTCAAAAGTAACTTCAGTTCGAAAACAAAACCTGCACACTGAGAAGAATTGATAAGAAACTCAGTCAGATCATTTTTTCAACATAATATTACAATAAGTAATATTAAAATACAATATTCGAAAAGCGTCCTTTAAAAAGTAGTAGCGAAGTCATAACAATTTGTCATCCAGATGTGGTTTAGCAGTGAATCTCATTTTTTCCCTTTAAATTTTTATTAATCAAATATTCTCCGTATACAAATTTCAATTTGTGAAGTTTATCGATTAACGCATATACCATGTCCTCGTTTTGTCATTTTCACACATTTTTTACAGCTAAAAATAGAAGCATCGATATCGACATTAATAAACGTACAATTTCTCAGACTATTTTCACTGAACAAAAGTTGTTCTAAAAACTAAAATTTTAAAATTGTGCAATTTTGTTCCGAAAGCAAGCATTGAGACTAGTATATTAGTTAATACTTTACTCACCGAACTTCATGCAGAAGAAATCTCGCCATTAAAATGTTTTAAAATGTCGTCATTTCTTTTGGATTTTAAACCACATGATATTTGGCCACGTATTATTTTTTGTACTTCATGTTAGTTTATCCACTAAATACTTACTAAATATTGCAAAATTGTGTCTGTAGTTGTAACTACCTAGATATTACAAAAATTGTTACATACGTACATATCTTCACGCTTTATCTCTAACGGAGTAGTCAGAGAGGACTACTAAAAATTGATTATGTATTTTGCTTTTTGCAGTGACAATAAGCAATGAAACGTTCACCGTGGAAGGCGCGATTCACAGGTATTCCTCTCTGTCAAGGTATAAGTAAAAAATGGCCACTGCACAATTGAAATTATATAGTTTTCAATCGATTTGTTACATCACATAACATATCTTCACGCTGTATCCCCAACGGGGTAGTCAGAGAGGATGGAGCGCCAGGAGTCGCGGTCCCCTTACTCCTTACACACCACTTTCGCTTCCTCAAATCTCATCATTCTCTTCACATATTTTCGCCTAGGTATGCGAGTGCTTTTGACATTTCTGTCTGCTAACACTCTGGCTATTTGATCTTCATAAGTCAGCCTTGGTCTTCCTTGGCTTCTTTTACCACTCACTTTCGCTCTGTAGATTTTCTTCGTCAGTCTTTCATCACTCATTCTTTCCATTTGTTACCATTTCTATAATCGAATTCACTGCGTCAAGTGCTCCGCAAAATTGTCGTCTTATACCGTCAGGAGATGCAACGAAAAATCCGCCACATCTAATCTAGTCAAAGACGGATATATTCCTCAAGTAAGCATAATTTTTGTATTAAATACTAGTTTTCTATATTATTATATTTTTTCGGAATCGTTTCTCTAAATCGATTTACCAATCTTATCATAACGTATTTCGATTCATTCAAATATGTTCAATATCATTCTAGAAAGCCTTATCGTAATGAATTTGTCATACGATAATGACCCTTGAATTGGCTTAAATTCGTACCTAATAGTTTTAAATTGCCGAATTGTACAAATTATGATGTAAACGCACTCACTCTCACTAGAGAGACTTTATTTTTTGCTAACATTTAATTATAGACCTTAAAACTTTATAAATAAAGTTAGAATTAAATTGCAAAAGAAAGAAAAAATTTCGTGGTGGTACCATTTAATTTTAGACCTTAACGGGGTTCACCAATAAAATTTCAATTCAGTTATTGCTACGTATTTGTTAAATTGGAGGATTGTTGTCGAATTGTTTGTGTTCGAAAGTGTAAAGACACAACTCATTATTGCATTTGAGTGTTCCCATTTACTTGTGGTAGTACCAGCTTCTTCTTCCGTAAAAAGTGCCAGAAAGTTTCTCAATGTGCTACTGAAACAAATATTGTAGGTAAGTCGTGACAGATGTCACTTTATAAAAGACAAATATAAGTCGGCCATATATGCTACGGTTTACTGGAGAAGTGTGCCTGTGTAGGTGTGCCTGCGCAGTTAGACCGCAGCGTGTATTAGAACAAACCTGTACAGTTTTTTTAATCTGCGCAGGCGACCGGCGCAAGATCGAAAACCAATTCTTTTAGGTGACACCGTACGATACGCCTGAGCGGGTGTGCATGTCGTCCGATCGCTTAAAAGGGCCATTCACGTTGCAACGGTCGCAAGGACTGTCAATCGAACTGTTGCAATGCTAGTTCTATTACCACACATACGTTGTGACATGGTCGTACAGATTGTCCTACAGAAATGTATCACAGTTGTCAGATGCTTTTAGTGTGAAGTTGGATGCTCTTGCTTAGATATATCAATATGAATATTATGGGTAAAAAGACAAAAGCTGCACTTACTGTAGCATTATTAGAGTGCATGAATGAAAGAAAAAGGAAATGTAAGTGGTCCAAAAAATTGTTGCTCGGAATAAATATATATACCTACCGACATGAGCTTGCTCGATGAATTAGTGACAAGTATCGTATCGTAATTAGTGACAAGTAACATTTAGCTTGGTCGCACGGGCCGTCTCAAACATCAACACTCACGTTACGACCGGTGTGATCGTGTCGCAAGGTTTGATGACTATTTCAACGGACTTGCGTCATGATCTTGGTCGTACTGTCCGCTTTACGACCGATACATTCACGATCGAACTTGTCGCATACGATGATACGACCAAAGTCCGTGAGACGGTCCGTACAACCGTTGCAATGTGAATGGCCCCTTTTATACGTAGGTCGCAACAGTTGTTGTCATGTTTCTATCTAGGGCTGTTGTCACTCGCAGTGTACCTACGTCACGCGCGTGATTCGAAGATGGCGCCACCAAATTCAAACAAAGTTGTCAAGAATTACAAATATATCGTACCCTTAAAATGAAACCGACCTATTTCAAAATTTTTGAATTTTGAGATCTAGTAATAAACTTATCGTATCTACTATGTAGATGTAGTATGAATTTACATATCTGTCTGTCTCACAGAACACACATACTTACTCCAAGGAGAAGAATTACAACTCCATACAAAAAAGTGTAGACTATGCGGCATCTGGTAATGCTTCCATAAACTAAAATGGCGGGAATTTAAATTATACTCTAAGCGTATTTTCTTAGATGACTGAACTAAATAAAAATTAGCGAAAACTACTTGATAAAGTTAATGTTTCAACTATAAAGTTTTCGCTTATTTTTATAACAAGGTAATGGAACTTGGAAAGTTAATAAAACATACAGAATTAGTGATCATTTTTTTAATTTTAAATCACGAGTTCTGCCCCCTTATTCACAACGCTTCGAAAACTTTCCGTGGCGGAAAGGGCCGATCGTCGGAAAGCATAAATTCAATCCGACGGATTGGAAAATGTTATTCACAAACTCTATCGGAATCTCATCGGTGTGCCTAGTGTGAGTTTTTTAACTATTCGAATACTATTCGATCGCGTTAACGTAAACTGAGAATTGTATGGCGTTGGAAGAGCGCCACCTAACGGCATTAATGTGAAACATAATCGCTGAGTGCAAGTTTTTTTTTGTCGATTCGCGTATCGAATACGTACACGAAAGTGAGCGCGTAAACGGGCGTATGACATTTTGATACTAATTTAGCGAGTGTGAGTGACATTTTTGACAGTTCGAAAAGTTAACTTCTCACTATACGTGTAGTAAAGTTGTCACTGAAATTTTTTCGGTGAGAGCGTGTGATCCAGCATCGACTTATATCGGAGTAACTACAAAATTTTGTTTTAAAACCATGGCAGCGCGTCATTTTTTTGCCTGGAGATTGTTTGGGACAGCTCAAGCACAAGATGAGCGCAATTACATGTCCAGTGTCCGTGCAAGAGCCCGTGTTTCTAGGGATCCACTGGTTGATTTAACGGAGACGGAATTTAAAAATAGGTATCGCCTTTCTAAGAAGGCTTTTAAGTTCTTGTGCAAAGAGCTTAGGCGACTATCTAATTTAAAGCCATCTCAACGGGTTACCTTGGAAGTAAAGGTAAATATAAAATATCTATCGCCCCGTAAAATTAAAAATTATAATATTAAAAAAACAACCTTTTTAAAATTAATTATTAGCAATGGTTTTGATTTGGTTATTTATTATTATAGGTACTCACTGCACTATTTTTCTATGCAACGGGGTCTTATCAGCGGCCAGTCGGAGTCGCAAAGAACTTATCACAAAAAATGTGCAGTGTGTATATAGAAGAGGTGACCCGAGCTCTGACCCACAGGAACATGCTCAATAAATATATTCAGTTTCCTGATACTCCAGCTGCAAGACAAGCAGTTGCTCAAAGGTACCAATTTCATAACAATATTTTTTAAATATATTGTTTGGTAAATATGGTAACTTCATATTCATTTCAGGTTTTACAATAAATATGGTATACCTGGAGTAATCGGGTGTATTGACGGTAGTCATTTTAGAATATTTAGTCCACCTAAAGAGGAAGAACATCAGTACTATTGCCGCAAACACTATCATTCACTCAATGTACAAATGGTAATTAAGTAAACCTCTTAGGATTATTCTATACAATGTGACATAAATATTTTTTTATGATTTATTTATTTTGATTTTATTTATTCAACAGTTATAGTACCCATGTTTATTTTTCAGGTATGTGATGATGAATATCGAATTTTAAACGTAAATCCCAAATTTGGTGGTGCGAATCACGACTCATTTATATGGGAAAATAGTGATGTGAATTTCTATATGCAGTCATTGCATCGAAGTGGAGAAACAGTGTGGCTTTTAGGTAAAGTGCCAGTCTACAATCAATTGTATAATAGACTATATTGCATTAACCCCTGAAACAATAACAATACTCAGTCTAATATTCTGCATAAATGAAACTGTGTTAATAATTTTAGGAGATTCCGGTTATCCACAACGTCCATGGCTAATGACACCAATTTTAAATGCTACTCCTGGCACACCAGAAGCCAATTATAATGATAGGCACATAAAAGCTAGAGTAGTAATTGAAAACACATTTGGGCGATTAAAAAATCGTTGGCGTTGTGTGAATAAAGATAGAGTTCTTCACTACAAGCCCTTAAAATGTGCCAGAATTATTCAAGCCTGCTGTGTACTACATAACTTCGATCTTAGTTTTGGTATTCCAGAATCAGAAATAGAGGAACTTGATATAGGTAGATAACAAAATTATGAAATGTATGTATCCTAGATATTACTTTTTGATAATATGAACATTTATTTTTTGTATTTTTAGTAGAATGTGAGGAGCAAGGTGATGGTAATATTAGTACCGAACAAGGACAATCCACTACAGATTTAATTAGAGGAAGAGTGATAAGAGATCAATTGGTTAGAAGATTAATACTTTTAAATAGACAATAAAAAGATTTAAAACATATATGAAATACTTTTATTTACAATACTTACATATATAGGATTGTTTTATTTTTTATTCACTAAATTGCCAATTCTAAGTTTTTAATCAAATATACATTAAGTAATGAAAAATAAACATATGTATGCACTTTTTTGTTATTAATAAAGTAATGAAATATAATGTAATAATAAAATGAAACATAACAACAAAAACTTTTTTATTCTTTACAATACTTATTAACTAATTTATCAAGTAAACCTAAACCCCTTAATGCTACAGCTTGCCACTCCCTTTGAACTTCTACTTCCATCTCTCTTATTCTATTATGCTCCCTTTTTGCATCCATGTAATCTCGATGTTGCTGCTTCCTGAAATTTCTCCATTCTATATCAGAATGAAGAAATTGTTGAGCAGCCTGCTCTGTGTGTGCTGGCCTAACACGTCTCCGAGGTGATCGTCGATTACGTGTTACCCTTGCACTACGGCGAGGTGTACTTTGCCCAGACTGAGAAGGCTGTGCCTGAGGCTCAGATACAGCAACATGAGACTGGGGTGGACGACGAGGTGGTGTTGCAGTATCTGACAAAGTAAAATACATTTCATTTACGTCACAGTTCCATTTGCTATTGTCAACACAAGAATACAGAGAAGCAAAATTATACATATATCTCCTCATAATATTATGCTTATATGATGGATATTCTCATAGTTATACATCCTTATTATTTTCATAAAATATTATTTATTACATAATAAAGAAAACTATTGTTTTATATAGTTAATAAAATTAACTATATAACCAACAGGGACAGGCTATAATTTAACAAAAAGGTAATGTTGTAAGTTTCTATGAGTTCATTTGGAACTACTGACCTATTTTGAAAATTATTTCACTGATAGAATGCTGTACTATTCTCTAGTCATAGGCTATGCATATTATGAATGTGAATGAAGTCACAGGCAAAAGCTAATCAGTCATACCTACATATATGGATGTTAGTTTCTCAGCAGTAAAGTTTTCGATTTTTTAATTTTTTTACATAGGTACTAGCAATAAATCAATAAACGTAAATATAATATATAAGTTATCTTACTTTCTATGATCTCGTCACCAACATATGAAGAGGCTGTAGGTTCTGCCAAGGGTGGTGGTGGCGGCAAGTGAGTCCGGCTTGACGGTCCAGGCTCATTCCATGGTTCAGTCTCTAAAATATGATAAAAAAGGATATCTAATAAACATATTAACAAATGATAATAATATGTTGGTACCATTATATGACAACTTACGCTCTTCAGTGATATTTCTAAATATTTCTGGTATTGGTGAGGATATCGGCTGTCCAATCGGTGCAGGGTCTGGCACTCTTGCTTCAATATGAAGCTCCTGTATATAAAATAAAATAGAGAAACAATGAAGTGCATTAAACAATACAAAATAGTATTCCTTATTGCACCATAAATATACAAAAACAAAAGAACAAAACCATAAACAAAAGCCCAAAAGGTGGCCTTAATGCTGAACAGCAATTTGTTTCAGGCAACCTTTAAGGCTTTACAGGATATATGTAGTTTATAAAAAAAGGAAGGCAAAGAAGTGTAAGTAGAACTATCATTAATAATTTAAGTATATACCTTTGTACATATATACATATACATGACATGTATATGCATTGTACATTTTATATGTGCAAATGATTAAATATTAAAAATATGTTGCTATCCAAAGTAACACATTAACATTCATAACCTGTGAAAACCCTGCCTCCTCAACCGGTAAACCTGTTGCAGCCTGTATGCCAATTAAGTTCAGAACTCGCTGTTCTAAATCAGATAGTTTGGCATGCACTGCAGGCCCACCACCAGTACCTTTGGCTGCTCTGTGGAGTCGAGCAGCCTTCCTCTTTGCGTTATTTTTAAAATCACTCCACACCTGAACATCCAAAAAAATAAACAATAAGCATATTTATGTCAACCCAGTATCCTCAAATCTCAACCAATAACATTTATATATATATACAATTATTCACAAACCTTTTTCCACTTCTCTGTGCTTTTTGTATCACCACTTCCGTCGCTGTTTAACAGGGAGGTTAGGTCCTCCCAATGCATTATTGCTCCCATTCTACCTCTGGCACTGGTCGACGGCTTGTTGAGATCTCCATTCCTAGTAATAAGTAAACGGAATCAGCATATTGCCAATTTATATGTAAACATAAACTTGTATAACATATAAAAGTAACATATGAGGCATTCGTAAACCTAGGCAAAAGTGTGTAAGAAGAATGATGAGATTTGAATAGGCGAAAGTTGTATACTTAGGACCGCGATAGTTAGTGCTCGTAGAGAAGTTTGACGCTCCACCCTTTCTGACTACCCCGTTAGGGATACAGCGTGAAGATATGTATGTATGTACATTAACTTGTATATAGGTACTTACTGTTCCATAAAGGTAACCATCAACTCGAATTGTTGCTGACTGGTCTTCATTTTTGTCTAGGCAAGACGCAAGATGGGCGATGTAATAGCAGTACAAACTGTGCGAACGACTGGTTGCTTTGATGATTGGGTCAAGTTTGCGTGCGAAGGACTGTAGGATTAGGAAGCACTCGGAGGCGTAATCTCTATACGAGACATAGTGAATGTGACACCAACGCCGAACACTTGAATGCACTTGAAAAGTGAAATCACAGATTGAAACACTTGACGTTACACAACGAACACATGTTTTTTGTTAATAAAATTAAATTAGAAGTTATAACAACCAACATTTACTTAAAACGTAAATTCATTTGCATTTATAAACTTAATGTTGTAGTGCTACATAAATGTCTCATGGCTAATCTTCACTTTCAACAATAAATGCAACATACTATGAAGAAATTCACAAAATAAGTGGATAGGATTCATATTGGATTAAATATATTTACGTTCCGTGAGAAGAAGTCACATTTGAAACACTTAAGATTGCACACATGTTTTTGTTTATATCGCTTTCCTTTTTACTTTCATATCTTAAAAAGAGATAACAATAGCAAACTTAAAACAGGTCCAATTTATGTAGACCTCTTGTAATGGGTATTTCAATACGTTTGCGCGTTCTTCACAATTTGATAAGGTGCGCGCATGGACGGCAACATATAAAAAACTATTTTGTCTATGTTTATTCATGAAACCGATCGAGTAAACGAGATACCGTTCGTAAAAAGTTTGAAAACTCACACTCGCTCGTACTCACTTTACGGCGCGTTTTTCGTAAACTCGATTAACGCGATCGTTACGTAAAACGATTTATACTACGAAACTCACACTAGGCACACTGCTCACACTCGCTAAATTAGTATCAAAATGTCATACGCCCGTTTACGCGCTCACTTTCGTGTACGTATTCGATACGCGAATCGACAAAAAAAAACTTGCACTCAGCGATTATGTTTCACATTAATGCCGTTAGGTGGCGCTCTTCCAACGCCATACAATTCTCAGTTTACGTTAACGCGATCGAATAGTATTCGAATAGTTAAAAAACTCACACTAGGCACACAGTTTACGTTAACGCGATCGAATAGTATTCGAATAGTTAAAAAACTCACACTAGGCACACGGAAGCATCCGAAGGTTTCGTCCCGAAATGAACTGTCAAATCATGTCGTTTCGGAAAGGTTTCGGATTTGTGAATTGCGTTTAAACAAAATCATCGAAAAGTTTCCTGTCGGATACGGAAAGTCGAGTTTCCGACGTTTGTGAATAACCCGCTGGTTACAATTAAATGTGGATATAATAACAACAATCCTTTAAAAGTTACTGTCTTGATCCACAATTCTCAACCACACCGATGCGAGTTTCCTCAAGTGTTCACGGGAGAATATTTCGTGCGAAACACAGAAAAGCTAAAAACAAATAGAAAAAATAGACGGATATAAAGAAAATTTGTCGATTTGTGAAGTCTTTGACATTTCTTCAAACAGGGTTGCTATATTATTGAATTCAATTACTAGTCTATTCGATTATTAATATCGAGAATAAAATGTGTTATTTTTGTTCAAATTATATATAAAATGAAATTCAGTATCGATAATCGATATCAGTACATTGATAAATAATATCAAAAAATTATATTTTGTAATGATATCCCTGGTATTTTCTATCTTCTTTCTTTCTACATCTCTTGTCACTTTCATTTTGTTTCCATATAAAGTCTGCAATAGCTCCATACACAGTTGACACCCCCTTTTATTATTTTAATAGAATTAATTGTCGTAACTTGCTAAAACAAAATCTCAAAATTTTGAATTAGGTCGGTTTCTTTCTAAAGGTGCGATATATAGATCTCATCCATGCCTTTGGAAAATAAATTGTAAAATATAATATCACGATCGAGACGAGATGGAGGAAATCTAAATAAACATGTGTAGTTGAAGTTTTCGCGCTCTTCCAAGAAGACCTTTTTAACTAGAGTAAAGCCTACTATCACTTTAATGGAGGTGTGCTAAGGAACTTATGTTTCTTCAGAGTTGTCTTTAAACTGATTGTCTTCTTACCAATGCCTTAAGAAATATGAAAAAAAAAGGAATTCGTCTGTATTCTGTTTTGTTTGGCCAATAGAGAATAAGTTCACAAGTACATTTTTTTTATTTTAGCCAATAGAAAATCTCCAGGTTAGTTATTCTCTTATCTAAAATTCATGTAGTTTTTGGGGAATCGTAATTTGTTTTTGTACGCTGGTATATTTTATATTATTATACTGTGGTTTTTGTAATCTATGATATGACTCTGTGGTAATAATATGGCAAGTGTTTTATCTTATCCTCCTTTTATTTATGTTTTTGTTGACAAACTGTAAAATTATGGTGTAATTTGGATTGTATTTTCTTTTGATTTTGAAACGGTTCTGTAAAAATGTCTTCCAGTTCAGTTGAAGAAATTCCTGAACCAGACCCGTGTAAGGTAAGTGGTTTTTTTTAATCAAAAATATTATAATTACCGTACCCTTTGTCTTGAGTATTTCACGAAGACGACCTTCATTTCTCACTATGTTGGTTTTTGTGCCAGTTTTAAAAGCAATACTAACTTTACATTGACATTTTATTTATTTTCGCAGCTCGCCTGCTTTGTAGGTACCTACATGTTTACATTATTTTGTGCATCAAATGCCTATCACATTCTACGTTTATTTAATTAGGACCCTCTACTGCCTCTACGCCTTTCCAAATTGTAAACGTATATTGATTGCTTGTTTTGTTGCTGATCCATAACGAAAATAATACGTATATTTTTTCTCGAATGTTATCAATAAACAAACATGTAGGTATTGTATCTGACCCTCCATATTCTTAGTGCACCTAACGTCCGATCTTGCTTGATCCAGTTCTAATTGTATTAAAATTGTTATCAAAACTGAATGTTAGTCCTTCGAAATTTTGAGTCAATTCAGTAATTGAAGAGTTCCCTTATGTGGAGATGATCCTAGCTGCAACATTGGCATCTAGTTTATTTAACTGTATTAATTTTAGTCTAATCAGAAAATGGAAACTGTTTTAAATTGTAAAAAAAAATATAATAAATGTAATTTTACAGCAAAAAATACACAATTAGTAGCTTAAAGCTTATAGATAGAGCAAAGACATATTATAAAGCTACAATTTTTATATGGTGAATGTTATTTTGAAGATTCTAATCAGCCTTACCTTAAATCTGTCCAAATGTATGTAATGTGTAAATATGGTATTAAAAATTGCATACTTAGTGAAAAATATTTTTATTTAGTCGTGATTCTCAGACTATTGAAATGTGATTAACAAATCAATATACAAATATGTAATACAGAGTATACAGTGCCTGCTAAAAGTTAGTTGAAACAAACTAATGTTCCTTTTTATATAAAATAACATTAGTTAATTGGGTTTTAAGTCCCCAGTGGGTTTAATTTTATATTGTGCCTACAATATTCTATTATGTAAGAGACGAACTTGAAATTTATTACAGCTTATACATACATACATATCTTCACGCTGTATCCCTAACGGGGTAGTCAGAGAGGACGGAGAGCCAAGCATCGCGGTCCTTACATACCTCTAAAGCTTATAAAAAAGAAACAAATTTCCAAGTGTCAAAATAGTTGAAAGCAAAATAAGGGACCAGTTGCATTAATAAAACTATTTTTTATTGTGTAAAGTTTGTTTCTTTTCTTTTAAGTGCTTTTGCATTAAAATATACTTATTTAAATGTAAACTTAAAGCAAGGTACATAATTTTGTTTTGAATCATAAATACAGTGATGATTCATTTTTATTGGATATCAAGTTAATACACTCCTTGTTTTCATATGCTAATCACTTATCTACTTAAGTGGAGTAAGCAATAACTAATTGGGTAATGACAGCAGAAATGTATACTTCTATACTAATAGCATACATAACACAATATATTTGTTTTTTTTTATTCGAAAAATACTGAACTGATCAGTGATCATTAAATTTTACATGCAGAGTGGCTTCACCTTTGGCTAAAACAGGTAATTTACCACTTAAGTGAAATAGTAGGTAAATGATATTGATATTCCTATGAATACCAAGGGGCTAAGATGATCCTAGATCCTATGGTCATCTTAGCCTCTGTTTTGGCCCTTGAACACACATAGTTTTTGAGGCAGAGATGTGCTCAGACATTTTCAATAGGATAGACAAAAAGAAAACTCACCAACAACCAGTATGTAATAAAAGAAAGTTTGCTTGATATTACATTATTATATTCACCGGAACTAGCGATAGCAAAATTGCTTCTTGTTATCTTATAAAGTTAATAACAATAAAAAGTAATTTAGAGTTAAAACATACCTATAATAATACTACTCATTACACACATACATATCTTCACGCTTTATCCCTAATGCGGTAGTCAGAGAGGGCGGACCGACAAACGTCGCAGTTCTTACATACTTCTTTAACTTCCTCAAATCTCATCATTCTCCTCACACATATTACTCATAAATTAAACATAACTTTTGAACATCCTTCAAAAGTCAAAACTGAATGCGGGTGAGTGCCATCTGTTATTTTTTTACACTTTACCTATTAAACATTTTATGAGTAAGCAAAGGTAGGTCAATAAAATGGTTTAGAGCGCGCTAAATTGTGAGAGAAACGATGATTACTCGCTCCTATTATTCATTCAAAAAAGTTATAACTTTTAATAAACATATGAATATTTTTAACAATTTGTTACATGTTAAATTAATCATATAAACTTTTAATCATCATGACAGTAGTATAGCCAATAAGATCTAAACTGGTGATTCCCAAAGTCGTCCAGGTGGACCCTCAGGGGTCCACAAGAAACTCGACGGCGGTCTACGTTGGCGTAAAAAATAAATGGGGGTTCACAAGTTGTAAGTGGGGGTCCACGAAAATTTATCTGGTTTCGATAGTAAAGAACAAAAATATTGGCTTGGCTTTACCTATCAATGTCAGGACAGTGACTATTACATCACAGAATGGGGATATTTGCGGTTTTTTCTTACAAAACTGAAGCCAAATATTGATAATTTGCTGTCAATCCATCAAGTATATCCCTCCCATTAAAATTATGACTATTTTTTTTATTGTTGATTTTTTTTGATTTTAATTCTATTAAGTCTGTAATCACATTATTTGAACAAATAGAACACAAGAAAATATACTATTTAGTATTATTCTTTTAATTTTTACCACTCCGAATTTAGGGTTGGAACTCAGCCGCGACATAAATTTTCCATCGTTACATCTAATTTCACATTTTTTGACGAGTTTTGGGAATATGGTAGAAACGTAGCAGCAGGAGGTCCACTGAAACCAGTAAAATTTTGAAATTGGTCTATGACAAAAAAGGTTTGGGAACCTCTGATCTAAAGGATTGATAATTTCTTTTTGCGGTGCTGCTAGGCTAGTGACAGTGTCTCTTAATTAACTTGGGTGTGTGTTTTGAGCCAAGTAAAAATTCACCACCACCGTTGCACGTGTGTATACGAAACACAGTGTTAGAAAAGTTTTAAATGTGTGTAAATTCAGCTACCGCTCGAATTTGTCTCTCGAGCGAATGTGCGTTTTTATAATTTATCGTTGCGTGTTTTTATCGTCACGTCTTTACCGTTCGAAATAAAATAAAAAAGCAAGAAAACCATAAATAGAAACGTTTTACATTTTAGCATTCAATTGAAAAAAGAAGTTTTGTAATTTTGATGCTGTTGTCTGTCTGTCAGTCTGTCTGTGTTATCGTAGCTTTTAAAAGGATGGTGATTTGCATAGTTTTTTTTATTTGAAGACTGCAGTTTTTTATAATGTTTTTAGCCCCGTTGAGTGGAAATTGGTTCAAATTATTATTTTTTTGTTCTTTTTTTATCATTGTGGTTAGCTTTACACAAATAAAATTAATATAATTACTCTATAAGATTGGAAAAAGTTTTTTAGTTTTAATTCCTGTTATTACAGTGTACAGTATGTCCCAGAAAGCTTTTACAAAACTGAATCTGATAATAACTCTTAGGCTTTATCATAAATATCAAAAATAACCTCAGTAAAAGTAATAAATATTGAATTATCTGTTTTACTCATTGTTTTTATGACTTCTTTAAACAATTTCTGTATAACACTTATGTAAAAAATGAAACGAAAGATATTTTATTAAAGAGATTACTTAAATTTATTTGATAGTTATACTTTCAAAGCATATTAGTCAGAAAAGAGATTATGGTATTGATACTGTATCAGTTTTTTTACTTCGATTTCTACAAATATTAATAATTTTTAACCTCTTTTCTGGATAACATGCTTGAAAAGTATAACTATAAAACAAAGTTAAGTATGTAGTTTCTTTAACATTTTTATCGTTATTATCATTATATTGGCACTACGTCCTCTCTGACTACCCCGTTAGGGATACAGCGTGAAGATATGTATGTATGTATCATCATGTTATAATAATTGTCATCATTATCAGATTTTGGAATTCTGTAAAACTTACCATAAGACCATTTTTTTTAACAATGTATAACACAGTATGAATAGAGCTATATTAATTTGTTTGGGGAAAGGATCCCGGGACACCCTGTATGGCACATGGGCAATTAGTTTAATTTTTTTTTATCAAAGTTAAAGAATGCACTGTATTTTTTTATTCCAGGACTTGTTTACACAAGATGGAGTGCTCCTCAAGGCGTGCATTGGTCGTCCAATCACAGATCTCAACTCCATCGGAATGCTGTGCATAGTCGAGAATGGTGATGGCACGAAATGTATTGAGTGGCGTCCCAACGACTTGATAACTGTTGAGTCCGACACGCAAGACCAAGAGTGGGCTGTGGTTAATACTATTGGTATTAAGAAATATTTTTAACAATTATTTGTAAGGTGGTTTGGTGTGGGGTTAACAAGCAAAGCAAAGAAAGGCGATATTATTAGTATAGAAACCTGAGGTCGTGATAAATTATTCGAAAATTTAAATTACATAAGTCAAACAATGTTTCATTTTTGGTAACTGCATTCGTTTTTATAATAAAATCCGTCAGGAAGCTACTCAATTAACGGAAAATAGATTTCAGATTTAACATGTAGAAATATAACGTGTGTTGACTAGACAATCATACTATAAAATAAACTATTTCATTAAGGATAAAACTCCTCACATGCACTTACTAGCTTTCTGAATATTTTATTTTAGTAAACCTATTGGAAAATGATGTTGCAAAAAATTATACTTGACTGAGTTTATTGTTCTTCTCAATGTCCAGGTTTTCTCATTGAACCGAACTAAACTAGATTTGATGTTAAAAACACCATGTAATTGGGTTTACTTGAATAAATTGATTTGACTTTGACTTTGACAAGCAAAAGCAGCAAACAGAAAAATATAGGAAAGGTTAGGTGAGGCCTTTGCTCAGAAATAAAAAAATTTGCAAATTTTTGCATTTGAAAAAAACTTTTTATTTATATAAATAAATACTATTATTATTACTTACGTGTTGATGTGAAAAGTTATAAAATTGGAATCACACTGTACTTTACTTAACTTTTAATTCGGTAGAGTGATATGTTTACAGGGTAACCAGTTTGTGCAATTTTTTAAATAGTGATGACCCCGTATGTCCACTTTATTATTACTAGTTAGTACAGTAGACTATTATTAGTTAGTACAGTAGACTATTATTAGTAGTCTAGTTGCCCCGTGTTATTTCGCATCATGAAATCTTTTTTTGGGTTCATTCCTTTCGTGAGATAGCGGTATCGATAAAATGTATGAATATTTGTAGCTATAAGGGAAATGAGTAAAATAGTGAAAAAAAAGAAAAATAAAATATGTTGTTTTTTTATTCCAATTGTTTATTATATTATGAAATGGCGACGCTACAGGACCATGTCAGCACCAAATTAAATAAATTAAATGTTAGACTAACATAAAAACAAACATATCTTCACGCCATATCCCCAACGAGGTAGTCAGTGAGAGCGGAGCGCCAAGCGTCGCGATCCTTACATACTTCTTTCGCTTCCTCAAATCTCATCATTCTTCTTACACATTTTCGCCTAGGTATGCGAGTGCTTTTGACATTTCCGTCGTCTAACACTAGCTTTTTGATCTTCATAAGTCAACCTTGGTCTTCCTTGGCTTGTTTTACCACTTAATTTCCCTCTATAGATTTTCTTCGTCAGTCTTTCATCACTCATTCTTTCCATGTGCCCGAACCATCTCAGCATTCCTTTCTTCATTTTTTCAATAACACTATCTGTCATACTGCGTATCTCTTTATTGCTTATTTTGTCTGCAATGGCGACACCGCACATATTTCTAAGACTAAATGTTAGACTAGTTGATCAATTTAGTTGTATTCAACTAAATTCGACTCAGTTCTGTCACTTGACAACACTATTTTCGTTGGCCACATTATTTAGAATTTTGGCACATTACAACGACAGATCACTTTACTGAATTAAAAGTTAGTCTATGTTTAATTAAATCTTGCTAACACACACACCTTCACGCTGTATCCGTAATGAAATAGTCAGAGAAGATGGAGCGCCAAGCATCGCGGTCCTTACATACTTCTTTCTCCACCTCAAAAAAGACGAAATAACTGTGAAGGCGCTATTATTGTAAGTAATGTGAGGCCTAAGAAAGGGAAAGTACAATTACTTTTCCTTTCTAATGGATTTCGATTCTGGCAAAGAATTCAAGACATTACAGCTATTACAGCGGATTTACTGTTATTACAGTGAAGTTACAGTTATTACAGAGAAATGACTTATTTCATCTCGTATGCAAGTTTTTACTAAATGTATAGTTGAGTTTTACTTATGTAACCTTTATTTGCACATTAAATTACGTTGAAGAAGAATATAAAGTAATCACTACCGTATATGATACTCTGCAACTTAATTTGTAGGCTGTCTGATAATTGTATTTTAGTTTTGCACCCTAAATGATGGTTCGAACGTATTGTGCATCTGTTTAACATACTAGAACAATACATTCACTTCATACATTGACTGATCTGTAGATCTTTATATTTTCTTTGTCAGGACGCCGGGAGCGGACATTCAGCGGCAATATGACATCCGATTACACCTTAGCCAAAGCTCGAATCATAAAAATACCCCTCAGCGACTTGAAGAGCTTTAAACTCGCACGTAATAATCAGCAAATACAGTTTTCCACCAAACCCGGCGTGTGGCAGACCACATTCTACTTCCAACACGGAAACGCCGAAATATTCGTCGCATATCTCAAGAACCATGTGAAAATGGCCAAGACTAGACACGACAGGAGCACTTATGTTGTCGTGGAACCCAACGTTGAATCGCAAGTTCTGAATAAATCGTTTGCTGAGTTGGATATCTTTACAGAGAATACCACTGATGTTGTCTGGAATTTGGTATCGAACTTCAAGCAGAGACCTTACGCCACTACTATGGAAGCCTTTTCAAAGCTAACTGATATTGGTAAGTGGTATAAAATTATTGTCCATGCACTAAAATCAAGCGGCGTTAATCTCTACTAATATTTATAAAAATTGGTCATATGTGAAATTTGACTCCCTCAAAAGTCCCATACATGATCTATGAAATGGTTTATACCTGTAACTTTGGACATTTATGTATTGTTAAATATGAAGTGTAATGGGAGCACTGATCACTATAAACACGTTATCAATTCTTCATCACAACTATTATGCACTTGACTATTCGACGGCTTCTCAATAACTGACCCTTACAAGACCAAAATCAGGCTTTTAACATGCAGGAAATCCATTCTACCCTCTTTCTTGTTACTAAAATGTTACATATCACATGTGGGTAATTTATGTGATTAAAATTAATGTGGAACTAACAGTATCTAATACGTGCACAACTCGTATCTTTTCTGTAAGCTTCAGACAAGGCTTTATATTTCCTAAAATTTTTAAAGTTCTACTTTCAATAATTTCGGAGATAAGAAGTTCGAGTACTTACCCAATTTCCGAGTACTTATTATGTTTTTATTAATCCGCTTTCTTGTATGTCTGGAATTTTGTAACTGATTTCAACTAAGTTCTTAATGAACTAGGGTATTGAAATTGAACATAGTTTAGAATTGAATGACAATGCAAGAAATTGAAAGAAAGAAAAGAAGAAAAGAACTTCTTTTTCATCTTCTTATAGTAGAATTAAAAAAGAAAAGAAATAAACCTCAAATTTATCGTACATCTCTGTCATAATCTCATCAAGGTGTTTAAAATCTTCTCTTTATTTTATTTATTTAACGAAAATAACCACAGTTTTTTAGCGTTTTAGACGTGGTGTGTTTACAATAAGGTTCGCACCGACTTTCAACTAGATTTATGGAACTGACACCAACTATTAAATAGTTGGTGCAAGCGATATTACCTAATATTACTAAAACAAAAGTGCATTCGAATACTCATTTGAGTGCACATTTGATTCAGACGTTTTAGAACATTGATTGTGTCAAAGGCGATTAGCTTTTTTTTGTCAAAAAATAACTGAATTAACTGGATAGATAACACTTGCTTTACCATATTATATTTACAGTGTATTATGGCAACGAGGATACCAATGGTAAGCGTGATGTGTCAGAGGAAGTAGCTGACCTGCTGACGAAGAGCATGAGCGCTATGGAGGATGCAACAATTGTAACGAAGACAGATGAATATGAAGTTATCAGTGTGAAACCTACGCTGCCACCGAGGCCAAGCATTCCCAGGTTAGAAATTTGGTTAAGTGTGACATGGTCTATGAGCGTATATCAGGGGAGGGGTTAGAAAAGGCAACACTCCGCATCGCGCTTGTACGAGAAAAAATTATACCCAATCTGTATAGTGTTCTTCAAAATCACCTTCAAAACCACAAAATCTTACTCTGTACTGAATTAAACACTCGGTTGCAAGAATTGCATAGTATTAAAAAGCATGCTGTCTATTGATTCTTATATTGCGAAATAGTGACAGCATAATCTTTAATAAGGCATTATCACTTTTCGTATGTTACACCATGTCTCATTTGGGGTGGAAGGACACTCGTAATAAAATAAATGCGCACGTAATCATATGACGCCTTGATGATAAAGATTTTCTGATTATGGATGAATTTCTCTATTGTAAGTTCTTCTGGTGATATTTTTCAGGGGCTCTCCTCTGTCTCCACAGAAGTGGGATGGACTTCAAGACACAGAGGGACGCGTCACAGAGGTGGAAGGCGTCAAACAACTTATATTCAGAGGGGTATGGCTACTTCACCTGTACTAAGTGTTTAAATGTTTAAGTGTTTAATATTTAGATTGATAATTAGTCTACTAAGTGTGATCTTGTGTCAGTTAGAGCAGAATGTAGTTCTTTTTGTGTGAAGGTATGGTAGCATCTGTTCTGTTATTCATTAATTTGGTATTGACTGAGTAGTAAAAACTTCACAACCGTTACTAAGAGTTTACCATAAAGTTAGATTAGTAGAATGGCCCAACGCTTTCATCAATATTGTCAATAGTATATCATTAATAATATCAATATTGAGCCATGTCAATATTGATATTATTTTTAATGCTGAAGTTAAGACTATTGAAGAAAATTGAAAAAAATCGAAATGAAATGTTTATTTCAGTCATAGCATGGCATAGCGTAGACTAGTTTCTAAGTTTCTAATTCTAAAACTATTATGAACTAGGAACTAGGGGGCATTGAAATTTTTGTTCTCGTCTGAAGGGGGCGATGGTTAAGAAAAGGTTGGCAATCTATGGTCTAGAAAGATTAAATTTTGCACAGTTTCTTATTTGACAGATAAGCATAAAGAAAGGAATTTTAAATATTCATCCGCTTAGAGCGTTAAATAAGGGGATGAATGTTTGTATGTAAATTAGTCATTTTGGAAATTAGGAATATGAAAATTGGTATTAAGGCTTCTGTTTTTTGTCACAATCAAAGAGTAACAAAGAGGCCATGGACAGAACAGTTACTCGAGAAACGTTTGAGAAAAGTCAAATAATAATATACTGGGAAACATTGATCTTGGAGGATTGCTACCTTCTAGGTTTTCACTGATCGCTGTGGACCTTAGTTTCAGACAATGAGGAAGGGTCTCATGGTCTGAAATATAATACCATCATTTTAGACATTAGGGTCTGAAACTTAATTTGATTTTCCCGTTATGTATTAAGAAGTTAGTTGTTTTATTGTCTATAGGGTGTCGCACATTCAATAAGACAATACGTTTGGAAGTATCTCCTGGACTATTATCCATGGTCAATGACTCACGCGGAAACACGCGCACTTCAGAGGAAGAAGGCGGAAGAATACTTCTCTATGAAACTCCAGTGGCGTTCTATGACCGAGGGACAGGAATCCAGGTAAATATTAGAACTATTAATCTCATTGAACTGATGTATGTAATTGATAGCTTTTACTGTGACTTCGCTTATATGGTACTGTGGTAGTGTATGTTTTGGCCAGAGATACACCCACTTTGTATGCAAAAGAGAACGAAAGAACCAAGAACAAATCTGTTGTTGTACTGATTCAGTAATTGGTAGTGTCAATGGAAAAGCTAACTGTAATAAAAGCAAATGTGGGAAGTTTTAGAAATATGTACAGAATGTAAGGGTAATATACGATGCAATGTCTTCTGCAAGATTAATGCAATTAAAATCTGCAGAATATAAATAATGCAAATGTAAATGAGTGGACGATAGGAACGAAGATATATAAAAATGCAACTTATCCGATCCGCATCTATCTAATGGAATACTAACATGAAACAAAGAAAATCTGCGTATTGCATATTATATAAACAAAGATATTAGGTCGCGACCAAAGTACAATAATTTGATGCGCGCCAAAACTGCAGTTAATGCAATAACTAAAGTAATTGCAAAACTATGTACGTGCGTCGTACACAGAATTACAATCGGAATTTTCTCGGAAGTGCCGCATCTCTAGTAACTGATACGAGACAATAAATGTATACTTGTCTATTGATATGGGCACATGACGACTTACAGGCAATGAAGGCGTCTTCTTTTAAAAAGCTCTCGCTTCCCCCTTTGACTTTATACTGGTAGGTCTTACAGGCGATTCGAGAACTGACCACTAAATCGCATTGGGCTGGATTGAAATGTGATTCGCTCTTTCTCATCCTCATTTGTGAGGTTGTATGTAGCTTTGAAAAAAAAAGAAAATATTCTATTACTTTCTTTGGTATGGACAACAAAATAAACATACATACATACATATCTTCACGCTGCATCCCTAACGGGGTAGTCAGAGAGGACGGAGAGCCAAGCGACGCGGTTTACATACTTCTTTAGCTTCCTCAAATCTCATCATTCTCCTCACACATTTTCGCCTAGGTATGCGAGACCTTTTGATATTTCCATCCGCTGACTAGCTATTTGATTTTCATAAGTCAGCCTTGGTCTTAAAATAAACGTATCCCATAATTATTATATGTGGAATATAGCAGCCAACATTGACATGTTGAAGCCCTAGCGGATTTCTGGTCCCTTTCACAATAACCTTGTACTATGCGTAATTGCTTAATTCCGTACACTATTTGATCGATCACCATTAAAGTATATATAATTTTTCATTGAGAAGGTTTTAAAACTGACACCTTTGTTTTAAGTCGTCGCCACGCGGACGAAGTCGCGGGCAAAAGTTAGTAGTTCTATATTGCGGAATTGCGTAGGCCGCGACGAGGAGGACCTTTAATTTAAAACACCATCTACTGCTTAACTTTCTAAACTTATGTGACGAATATTTATAATTTTTAGCTATACAATCATAAAGAGCCATATTTACACGCGATACCTCCTTATCTGCTTTTGGTAGTTGCGATGTGGCATACAGTGCACAAATGTTGTGAGCGAGATAGCATGAGTCTTTATTGTTGTAGTTAAAATCTAAGAGTAAAGCAACAAAGCTTAATTTAATTGGTGTTCCCAATATTTTTTAGTCAGTTAGATTCATGGAGCACTTAACATAAACCTAGTTAAAAAGGCACCTATAACTCGAGCTATACATGTATTAAATGAGGTTGCTAAGAGAATAGAGATATTCTCTTGTACTGTGTGTGAATTCACAAAGGTGACTTATTATATTATTTGTTATGAAAATTTATTTAATTGAAATTGAATTATTATTAAATTATATTATTTATTATGAAAGTTTATTTACGAAATTGTAATTGAATTTCTATTTTTTATAATCGAAATTAATTTATTTGAAATTGTATTATTATTATTTAGTATTCAATATACTTTTAATATGTAATTATTTTAATATTGTAAGTTAATGTTTAAATTGTTATAATTTAATTATTTGGATGTATTACAATTATCGAATTGGGTAAAACTATAATGATAGTTGTAAGTTACAGAAATAAACACAAACTTAAACATATAGAGTGGCAATGTCATTTATTTTGTATGAAAACAATTTACGTCTAAACACTGTTACAGTTACTGCGTTCTGTTTTATAGTTTGATTTTTTACTGTTTTTGCCACACCACTGAATACAACAATAAACTATTACATAAATATTGAAATATCTGTCGGAATATACAAAGATGTACACACAGGTTCAGTATTGGTTATGTACTGCTTAATGCAAGTGAGAGTTGATATTTGTTAGTGTAAATGAATTGAGCAATGGTGAATAAGATGGTCCGATATTTCGTCTCTATAGGTTGAGTGTTCAATGGTTAGATTTCACCTTTCTCTGTTAAAGAATATTGTTGATGTCACTTATATTTATAGTTTTACCATGTAATATTGTACTATAATATGTTTCATTTCAGGTTCTCAGAATACAGAGACAGAAAAAGTTTGGTGGAAAAAGACGTGAATAGAACAGATAGAACGCATCCTTTTTTCGCTGGAGACAATAACCCCAACTTAGTCGTCCTACAGGATATCCTAATGACCTATGTCATGTATAACTTCGATTTAGGCTATGTGCAAGGAATGAGCGACATTTTAGCGCCTCTATTGCTGTTGTTGGGGAACGAAGTGGACAGCTTCTGGTGCTTTGTGGGGTTCATGGATAAAATCGTAAGTGTTAGAATAAAGAACAGTTAAAATATACCTATCGGATATATATTTGGACCTATTACTGTTACAATCTCATGCATGAGTATTTTTAGTAACTTGACAATATTCAATCAGTATATAATGGCAATCTGTTTAATATTATTGATAAGAATAGTATTTGTCATTAATATATCATTTATTTATTTAACACGGATCACAGGTATTAATTATGATACATGAAATATCTATTCATTGTGTCCCACCCCTGAGGGTATACATAGAAAAGTTTGAAAATACTAATAATAATACATACTTCATCATTATATTTAAACATGTATTTAAAAAGTGTCAAGTATAAGATAAAGAGTCACAGGTTCAATTCCTGGTCAGATTGATTAAGGAAACAAATTTCTGAATTGTCTTAGAGGTTGAATGTTACTTACTGCTTCCACTCAGTTCATTGTGTGGTAATTATAGTACAAATCCAGTGCTTAGTTAGGGGTAACGCAATTGTTGGTACCCTTAACATAGTATATACTGGCGTATAGACGAACACATGCTTGTTGACGCGTGACGATTTTTAATTTGTCAATATCACCTGTGAAATGATTGATTCCCTTGATTACATACAAAACACGTAACCATTATTGAAAAATGCGGTACTTCTTTGAAATAATGCAGGAATAACACAAAATAATAAAATAAGTCAACAGCGTGACTACTTGTGACGACCTGTCATTCAAGACGGATTACAATAGTTTCCCGTTCATTGTCCCTTTCTTACATGTGGCTCTGTCATAAAATATTATATTCTTACTCGTACTCGTATGTCTATACGTTAGTATATAACAAGTTCATAGTTGGAACTATCTGAACATTGTTTATTAATGATTTAATTCTAATTTCAAAAGGCTTCAAACTTCGATATGGATCAAGCAGGCATGAAGCAGCAACTCCTGCAGTTGCAGCAGTTACTAATGTTCGCGAGTCCAGAACTGGCTCACCACCTATCTCAGAAAGATTCCGGGAACATGTACTTCTGTTTCCGATGGCTGTTAGTCTGGTTTAAGAGAGAGTTCTCCCACGCAGATATCATGAGGTATGTGTCTTTCTAATGTACCTTGTTAAATTGGCAAACCTGTTATTCTGTGCTTAAAAAGCAAAAAAAAAAATAGAATAGCTACATCACAGACAGTGAAAGTAAAAGTAGAGGTTTTGGAGGCCCCAAGCAGTGGTCATGCACATAGGGATTGCAATACTGGATCCAGCTCATTTTTGGGCTTGCTTATATTGGCTATTACTGTAAAATGTTGTGTAACACATTAGTAGATTATGTTGAATAGTTAATTTTGTATAACTTTTTCAGAGTATGGGAAGTGCTATGGACGGGGTTGCCATGTGCTAACTTCCATTTATTAATTTGTGTTGCCATACTTGATGCAGAAAAAGACATTCTTATTAGTAAAGATTACGGATTTACTGAAATATTGAAAGTAAGTATTGTAATTTGGAAGGTTAACTTGAATAGTTATAATTAGAATATTTTTTTTATTTTTCGTCATTGGATATTATATACAGTTCCGTAAGCCTATAGATAACTTTTAGTGTCTTTATAATGAAAACGAATGTGCCAAAATGTTAGGGAGCGCGAAACGATGTGCTGTGATCTGTCGAGGTCGGACGTTGAATATTCGAGAGCAGGTAGGCGGAGAGCTGTGGGCATGGTCTCCGTTTAAGTAATATATTACTAAACTAGGGGCAGTCACAAGTGTTCTCGTACGCGATGTTTAGGATTTACTGGTCAGTAGATATAGATTAAATGTATCCTTATATTGGTGTCCAATACATTAAAGCTATACCAACTTACATACATCAAATCCATACAGTAGGTTGTGTGATCAGAGAAATAGGGTCAGATAAATCTTTTTTTGCTTTTTTGCGTTTTGTTGGATTCAATAGTCCCCAAAAAATCATTTTTATGTACTTTCATGTACAGAATTTAATACCTCTACTCATTGGAATGATAGTTCGCATATCGTCGTCCTAAGTTTAAGGCGTCAGATTATTTACGCATTACAAGTATAAGCTTTGTGCTTAATTTAAGATTACATATTTTGTGTAATTATCTGTAGATTATTATAATTATAAATAATAATAATAATCATTTATTCTGAAGTTTTTACACTGGGTAATGTTTAATATTGTTTTCCTTAGATAAAGTCTCTTGTTTCAGAGTGCCTACGGGCAAAGGTCTCTAGCCCTTTCCAATTGTGTCTATCTATAGTAGCTCTCCTCCAATGAGGTCCAGCTGTTTGTTTAATTTCGTCCTCCCATCTTGCCTGCCTCTCGTTTGTTTGCCGTCTCTCGGACACCAATTTGTGATAATTTTAATTATAAAAAGTCTTACATTAATTTTTTGTATTACAGCACGTAAACGACCTGTCTATGGGTCTAGATGTGGACAAAATATTGAGCTCAGCAGAAGGGATATACCATCAAATCATATCAGCTCCTCATCTCACAGACCAAATTCGAGTTATACTTGGACTGCAGCCGCTAAATACGTCCATGTCTACCACAAGCGAGAGCGACAATGAGGGAGCCTCTGCGAGAAAGGATGATGAAGTGAACGGTACGGATAACACCGGAGTCTTCTTTGGTCCGGAAGCAGAGGAAGTTATGTATCAAATTGGATTAGACATGAATTTCTGAGCTTGCGGTGACAATTTTGTTTATAATATGTATGTATTTGTATGATAAATAGTAATATGTAGTGCATTTATGTATTTGGAATGAATTACAAGCCCGAGAGAAACAACTTTAATGAATGTTGAAATGGATTGCTTGCTTCATGTGATACCGGAGTTCCTAGTGGGGAATTAAGATTTCTTAAGACAATAGCAAAAGTCCATTTTCTTATTCAATTCCTATTTTTGGGTTATGTGTATTGATAGAAGAGCTAGCAGTCCATCTGACTAACTCGTTTCCCATAAAACTACAAATTTTTAATTGGTTTTATTATTGCTCTCAATTAAGAAATTACCGCATGCTTATTATGTAACTTGCAGTTACTATGTAACAGCCAATATCGCGCGATATCTGCTGTCAAAACGAGAATTTGTGTAATGTAATTTGTACAGTGGCGCTAAATCTACCGCGAAAAGTGCATTTTACGGTCATAGAATAATAGATACGCAATCGTCATACATAATACTAATTTTTTGTTACAATTAGTCACCGGTCGCGCAGTGATCGCGTGGCTGTCGCTGTCTGCAAATTTTTAGGTAATAACCCCGCGGTTCTGGCTGGCATCTCGCAGTTGCGTCATCATCCCTTAAATTTTTTAAAATGTAAAAAAAAATTTAATATCTCATAAGCTACAATTTTAATGTTTTAATTTACATGTGATTAGCGTAAAAAAAATTGACAACCCATTTTGATGGTTGCAAGTATGCGTCAAACGATAGTAAAGTTGTCATAAGGATAGTAATTCATAATCTGTTCCCACAAGGGTGAAGTTTCGAGGGAATATTCTTAATAGTTTTAAAAATATTTGTAAACAGCCAGCCTATTCTGGCTTTTGCAAGTGTCTGCCAGACGAGTATGTAATGGTCATGACGCTCGATGGGAGTGCGAACGCAACAGCCTTATACGGATTCCAATGTTAGAAAGAGATTACCACTAGCTCTTACGCCCGATTTACACTACAGCAAGTCAAGTGATATTACTTCATCGATAATGGATGGACATAATGGACGAGAATTCGCGCAGAATTCTTTTCATTACAATGGAGCAAATAGAAGAAAAAGCTTTATCTTCTTCTCTTATATATAAAAATGAATGTATACCATTTAGACGTCATTTTGTTTACTATATCGCATAAAACAGTTACTTATACCGTTAGTAACTAATTAATCTGTGCTTATACACTACTAAATTTGACCGTTTACACTACGCCTAGTGTGTGGCGCTTCAAGAACCGTCACTTGCCCAAAAAAATAGAAAGCGATTCTGTTTAGATCAACTTGCAAGGCAGCTTACAAGCCAAGTTGACTCGCCACTGTCCGATCGGTTTACACCACTGTACTTACGTACTGTATTTATCTACTTCGCTAAACACTTCACCAATGTAAATCGGGTGTTAGTCTATATTAAAAACTTCTTGGCGCCCAAAGATTTCATGACTCACTCATGATTGTGTCTATTGGCCTATCACAGTCAATTTGTTTTGCATATTAGCACATCTTAATAATCCTTAAAATCCATAAAAACTGAAGAAGGGGTAAATAAATTGAGTATTTGACCCCCACTAACTAATGGACCAAACATTTTAAATTTATAGAATATAAACATTATCTAAAGTTTACAAGAAAAATATGTGGGCGTCCAAGCAAAAAGGGTCCAGTAGTGGGCTATTGAGTTATGACTAGATTCGGAATTTAGAATAGTCAATTGATAATAAGGATTAAAAAATATTCAAAATCTGGCATATATTTTTTATGAGACATTTAAAGTTGAAACACTGAAGAAGATTGTTTTGAGAAAAATCATTTTTAAAGTTAAAAAAACACACTTCTGCTTGTTTATTTCTACTTAGAAACATCATTTAAAGTCATTTACTATATGAACCTGTAGATAATCGAGCATTAATTAATAATCAATTAAAATTGCGAAATGCCATTTTTTCACCCAACTTTACAAAACTGCGTATATCTCGGAAACTAAATGCCGACCACTGGACCCTTTTTGCTCGGACGCCCACATTTAATGTAGTCTTATTTGTATTACACACCTTCAGAAACCAAGCTTAAAAATTTACCATTTTGTAAAAGCTGCAGGGAGCTCTGTGTGAGTCGAACACACACATGATCAATTTATATTAATTTTAGTACTAAACTAGCTTTTGCATGCAATTTGCGCTTGAATTATGTAAAAATGCATAAATGTTTTAAAACCAGTCATACTTTTACACTGTTACTGACAAAAATTATAATGAGGTTTAAACTTCCAACAAATTCTTTCTCCTTTCTATCATTTTATTTTTTACCGACGAAAAAAGGTTTCTCAAGTCGACCCATATATTTTATTTCATTGTTTTTTTTTGTTCTAATAAGCTTGAGTATGACGTTTATTAGTAAGGTCATTAGAGATGAGCCAACACCCCACATTGATATAGGATTGATTAACTATTTTTTATAGGGATAGATTTAATGGCGCTTCAAATTTGGTGGAAATATATACAAAATTGATAGCAATTTTCATTCAAATTGATAGCAAATTCATAGGAATTGCTAATAAAAAATATAATATTATATAATAAAATGGTACGCCTTCATTAAAAAGACGTGATTTTATTAAATTTTAAGACGTTATAAAATAATTATTGCCAATAAAAAAAATAAGCAATCATTTAAAAGAATTGATTGTGCTATGAAAAATAACATTTTCTATAAACTAAATAAACTTCACAAGCTGTCATCCTGACAATGCCGACACATCCGGCGCGTGAATGGAGTTGATGCAATTGCGCGATGTCTCTTCCTAACTCATGGAAATAACTCGGAAATACACATATTATATCTGTTTTCAGATAGAAGATTTCGGTGACATTTCACATTTTTCCATTTCTCGCATACTACTTTCGAATAACGAAAACAATTTGGTGCAAAAATAATGTATATTTTAACACTACATCATTACAAAAGTATAATAATTGTTACCTTTAATATTCTAAATAAAATGTTTGTAAAGTTTAATAAAAATCGAAAATTAGAAAAAATATATCCTAAAAATAGTTGATGCGTGGAACGAAACGTTTACCCATAGACATTGACACTATATAATTGACAGTAAATCGATAAATCGGTGCGGCCATCTTGTGAAAACGTCACCATCGCGTCAGTAAAGTTGTGGAAAAATCCAAAAAAACTATATTAGAGGACTGGAATAGGTATCCGCATAGACCGGATAATTGATCAAGAACTTATCATCTCCATCCGCAGTGAATTTGATTCAACAAGTGATGATGATGTTTTGATTATTTTGAAATTGTTGAATAAATAAACAACAATTTTGCGAATGTAAAAGCGTTTTCATTTTACCATAACTCTCTTAGTAAATTAAAATCAATAAAAAGTAGTTTCAAAATCAATCAATCGATAAATATAAAAATGAATTCCATTTCCTTTGCTTCTTGATACTAAAGAAAAAATTATGAATTTAATTGGAGCACAACGCTATAGTTATCAACAGTGAACTGTCACCAATATCTTCTTAACTGAAAACGAGTAAAGTATATATAAGATTGCTATATATACATATACCAACAGCAAAAGATGAAAAGAGATTGAAGGATATAGAGATGTTTCAAGATTAAATTTCTAAACTTCAACTATCTTCTTGGAGTGTGGGCTCCTATTTCAATACTGCTCCTGAAAATAACTCGGAAATACACCTACTAGTTTATATAAGATTGCTATATATAGATATACCAGCAGCAAAAGATAAAAAAAAATGGAGGATTATAGAGATGTTTCGAGATTAAATTTCTCGATTTCAACTATTACTTTACGAGTGCGGACTCCTGTTTCAATACTGCTTTATGTATAAAGCGGATTCCGACCTGGCGCTTCGCCAGCCGCTGCCACGGCACGCTAGCTTCGCTCGCTCGGCTCGCGTGTTGTGCTAAAAAGCGCTAACCTAACCAAAAAGTGTTATAAATATATCATCTTTTGTATAAAGTTACAAAAAAATTTGCAAAATTTTACATGTGAAACAATCTAATCAATTAATAACTGAAAGGAATAGATAATAATAAGTTACATATTTATAAATACGTGCTGAGCGATGTACTTTTATGCACAATTATTATGAAATCTAAAAAAACTCGAAGAGTAGTAAAATTGTCCCTTGGACAACTTCGTTTCTTGGACATCCACTAAGTAGGAAAAAATATTGAAATATTGTATAATATTGTTAAATGTTATACAAAATGAGCTTTAAAATAAATACAATATTTATGTATGAAATGAATATGTAGATAACTATATTTTCCAACGCTTGTCGCTCCGTCCTCTCTGACTACCTAGTTAAGGATACAGCGTGAGGATATGTTTGTATGTATGTATATTTTCCGAGTAATTTTTGTTAGGATTTCAGAGATGACAGTGACACAAAAATTAGTTGATGGACCCACATATACCCTATGAGGTAATTAAGATCTAGGATCTTAATCTTTCAAATTGTGTAATTTTCATAGAAATCCATAAATATTTTTTTATTCGATTTTTTAATATGCAAAAAAAAACAAGCAAAAATTCTAAAAATGTTTGGTTTGGTCTCGGACAAGCTTCAAAATACCCATACTCTATTATACTAGTATATATCTGTGATAATTCTAACAAGTTACGTTATCTAATGATGTAATATACGTCCCCTAGAGTTACCTTCGTCTTTTCTTTGAAACATTTGTTCAGTTATTTTCATGTGTGAGAAAAACAGACACAATATTTCGATATTATCCAAATATTATTTTATATATCTGTACACAATGTTTAGCTTTTAGACTATTTGGTGTAGAGCTAATTTAGAAAAAAAAAGAATATCTTGTAAGCTATTGATTTATTTTTACTAAACATATTGCATGGGAATTAATAGTTAGGATTTTCGTACATTAATTTTATTAATGTATATTAATGTAACATTAATGCGCGCGCTTGTGTGTGTGTGTGCATGTGTGCGTGCGTGTGTGCATGCGTGCGAGCGCGCCCGTGTACTTTGCACATTTTGTTATTCCAATGAAAATTAAAATACTACTTAAAAGTCTATATTGTAATGGATAATATTGCCATTTCTTTCTGAATGTAATTTCATATTTTTATACACAATATTTATAATTTAATTTTAAAGATTGTGGGAATTTGAGGATGATTACGATATGTTCAATTAATCAATATTTTTCTATCATTACATTTAGTTCACAAATGTCATACTTTTTTTGTGAATTTCCAAAAGTGAAATCTGGATTTAACGAACCCTTGGTTTTCAATTATCCACTGTCTTTTACCGTTATTTGTATTGGTATTTTATTGTTGTTGTGGGTACTGAACCTTGAAAGACTATTCAGAGTCCGAATTCAATGTTTGATTTATGAAGCTATATTCTGGTTATATTGAATAAATCAATCATAGCAAATAAATGAAACATCAGGAAACTCAATTAAAAGCACACACTGCATTCAATTAACTTGCAAAGCAAATGTTTCAAAATTATCACACAACTAATTGATGTGATTAAAATTGTTGTGCAACTAAAAAAATTATTCCCAGCTTTATAAATTATATTCTATTTAAAATAAATATACAATGAAAGTAACTTTTCTATCGAATTAGATAACTTATTAGAGACCCTAGAGTTAATAGTTAGTTGACATAATAAAAAGGGAGGCGTCAAACTTGATTAGAGGATCTCTACTGAACACATATTTTTTTAAATTATGTACTTACAAATGTACATATTTTTCGACTTTCAGTCCAATGCATATAGTGTTCTCATAATGCAGTGTTTAATTTCATTAAAGTTATTTTTAGTTCATCTCACAACAACGAAGTAAATAATGTTCAAAATTCCAGTACTTTTGGATAATTGTTTTGTGATGTACGGGGTTTCAAAAAGATTAGGTAATATTACACATTATTTTTATACTAAAAACCAATGATGTTACATTTAAAAAAGAGGTAGATAGGTTACGTTAGTATTAATGCTTGTAAAATATTGTCCCGGTTACGCACACACATAAGCCATACACTTTGTTTATACACACTAATAAAATGATGGAGTGTAAATAAGACAGCAATTACCATAAGCAAAGTGAGACAAATATACATTGCACTGCATCACTATACAATGTAAGATTTCAATTGCATTTCAAACTAACAAATCACACGGCTCTCTAAAACCATTGTGATTGGTCAATTTCACTTTCTTACTGCATTTTAAGCGAATCCGTGACTACTTCATAGAATATTAGTAATTAATGCCACAGAACAGACATTTTCGAAAAATATAATTGATGCCTAATGGGTTTAGACAGTAAAAAGGATTTATGTTTGATTTTTAAAATAAATTTTTCTTGAGTCATGTAAATTTGGAAACAAAATTATTTAAGTAGATACATTTATAAAACACGTTTGTTATAAATTTGAAAATGATAAAAATAAAACACTAGGTATTTTCACGTAAAATATTTTTTATTGTGTGGGATTATTGGGATATTAGACTCACTGCTAAAACTTCTGATTCGTTTTAAAAAATACGTATATTGTGTCTTATATACCAAATAAATAAACGTAATCAAATGTTTAATAGGCACTGCATGACATTGACGGTTCTGTAACATAACTTTATATTCTTTGACCAAATGTAATATATTGCTCTCTGACGCACTTGGTAACTGGGGTATTACCTATCGCATTTCAGTTTTTTATGATTTAATATTTTACTGATATTTTAGATTTTGGAAAAAATTGTCACACAATGAAATAAGTAAGTACACACGCATGATACGTGATTCGTGAACCTTTGGAAGTCTTGCTAGTATAGTTTCTGCAGTATCTAATAACACAGGACGGCATTTTAATATTAATATTAGGAACGCACATACGTTTTGACACTGTCACGTTGTTACACGAATGAGCTCCAGGTTGGCTAATTAGCAAAGTTTTAGGGTGCCAGTTTTCGAGCGCAATAACTCATCTACCTCTTTTGTAAATATAACATCATTGCTAAAAACGCATATACCCGATAGGTATGGACGGAAAAGAGCGGGAAATGCTTAATTATTTTAATATTCTTTTTTATATACTGGCAACTCGTTTCGTATTTATTAGCTCATATAAAAAAGTATTGTATCTCTGATGTTAATGTAATATGTCAACCGCTCCCATAAAATCCCGCCAAAAACTCTTCAATACTTTTATACATTATCTACATCTTTTTTTAGAGTTGAACAAGTTTCATTTCACTAAGAATGTTTTTATTACCCAAATTGACTTTTTCAGAGTTACTTTTGATTCAAAAATAATTTTGAAATCTTTAACATTATTGAAATATTTTCTAATTGTTTTAAAATGTTTTTTTCTACTTGCAGGATATACTCGAATATAACGGATTACAAATTTGTGTTGTAACGAAAAGCATTTGGACGTTGCTCGCGTGAGATGTACAAATATGGGTACTTTTAACATAAATATGAATAATATGTAGACTGGAAGGAGTGATATTTTATATTTTTGTATAAATTCTCTTAACAGGTGTCGTCCAAAGCTTTTATATCGACCTGAAATTATAAATTGCAAAAATTATTGCAAAGAAATGATAAAATCCTTGGTTATAGTGATATTAGTCTAAGATAATTTTATTGAGTCAATTTTAGAATAAGATTTACGTGACGACACCTCTATATTCTTCAATATTATTGCAATTGTTTTAATAATAAAGTGACTGTGTTCAGAATATAAGGAAATCGTGATTATTTCATACTTCAAAAGTTAAGCAACTTTGCTTGCATTATACCTTTGTAGGGATAACTAAATTTTATCTTGACTACAGCTTTATCAAGCGTTTAGAAGTCACTTTATTATTATGCAATATGTGTTTTAAACTATGTGGTTGTTTGAATGTTATTTTTTCAAACCTGAATTTTTGTAATTTCGAGGGTTAGATAACTACAAGTTATCAAATCTTCAAATGTAATGCACAATTTACTCTCATTATTTACTTCATCTTTACGGCTAAAGAATGAACTCTAAAGAATTATTGTAAGCTATTAGCGGCCCGCTCCGGTTTCCCATTTGCAACATATCAAATTTTTTTTATTGTGATTTTTATACAAAAATACCACCCAAATTTCTGTCATTTTTCAAAAATTTCATTTTATACAAACCTTGTCCTAACAATTACGAACACAACATAGAAATCAGCAAAACCGTTCCGTTCTTAAATGATGCTCCGTCATAAATGCTCTCTGGCATGCTCTTAGCCAGTTTTTTTAATACATTATGTTTTCAAACTTTCATAACTTGTACTCTTACAATGCTAAATAAAACCGGGTCTATATCGTGTTAATACTTTTAAGGGTGGCTTGCACCAACTATTTAAACCTGGTTTAACGATTTTGACATATCGTTTGTACCAATTATATAATAGTCGATGCAATAAAACATAATTTACCCAAGAGCTTGCATGGTACTGGTGATAGCCTATAGGTCTATAGGTCACATACCCATCTCTATATCATATAGACTCAGGTTTTACTTTGCGAAAATCATGTGATGAATTCTTATAATAGCTATTTTCTCCAAAAGAAACTTGTTAATCGATACGTGGTTCGTTTCTCAACGAAGCATCCTCAGGAAATACCAGAAATTAACTAGCACTAACATATGGCATTCGGTGCTAATTAAAGTTAAAACACGTTTAGAATAACAAGTGAGATTTTTGGTTGGAAAATAGTAAGAAGTTATCACTGTTTTGAGGTTGACTAGGTCTGTAGTTTTCGCAGTAAACAGACATTTTATTTCTTTAATAGTAGGAACATAAAAATTATGTTAAATGGGTGGCATTTTGTCTATTTTGTTCAGGGCGCCGTATATTGTCAATTGTCAATGGTCAAACATACAATGGCATGAAGCCGCTAGATTTATTTGCAGTAATATGTATTCGGTTGCAAATGTTACTGTTTACAATATTCAATCATTGATATTATTGTTGTGGCTGCAAAAAGCCATTGTTTCCTTAATATTGGTATAATATAGTCCAGGAGGCTAAAATAGCCCACCGAATTCGCTTTCATTCAAAAGGTCAAAAGGTGCCGTACTTTTCTTATTTTATTTACTTTATTTCTTAGCTTTGTAATTTGGCATTGTGTCTATCGTTTAATACATAGGTTCTTTAAATTTCTGGGCAATCCTTACTCATAAAAATATTTGCGAAAAAAAAAAAAAAACAATAAATATTTCAGACGTCGCCGCGCCGCTACCGCTGTTGCTACATATCAAAACCTAGCAAAGGCCTAAATGTCACAAGAGATCGCAAAAACATCGCAAAACAGATAAATTCAGCCTTTGTAGTTTTAATTTCAATATAACATATTTTATATTATTAACTAATAATAATAATAAGCCTTTTTATTCTGAATCGTGTTCGGGTTTTGTGAATATTGAATGTTTTGTGTCTTTGCTATATGTCCTGTAGAGGCATAGGCCTCCTCCAAAAATTTCCACTGGGTTGTCACGCACTACCCTTCTCCGATGATATTCATTATTGATCCAATTATAGAATTAGAGCTAATAGTCATCAACAAATACAAATAAACAATTCCATTATTTTTTTGTGATGTAAAACAAGACGAATTTAAAAAAAATACAAATACTAGGTTCTGATATGAAACAGTTGCGCTGGTTTTAGGACCTACTTTGGGAACCTATGGTTTAGTTATGATAGTACAATTAATGGCAGATGCAAGTCGGGTTTATAGAATATTTTTTAGGAAGATGTATCTAGTATACCTATCAATTTTTCTTTATATTTGGTTCTGTGTTAATTTCACTACCATGCTTGTGAATCGGTTGTTTTTGTGTCAGTAACACATCATTTGGTGGCTTGTACCAACTATTTAAATTGATTTGACTTCTCGCTTGCACCAACTATTTAATAGTTAGTGCAAGTGAGATGTCAGTTCCTTAATTCGAGTTTAAATAGTTGTATTTGTTCAATAAAATTAACCACATTTTAATTAGATTACATAAGTTACTGATATGTATAATTGTATACCTATCTAATATGATATTTTTATATTGAATAACAATTATCTTTAATATTTTAGTTAAGCGATATTTAGAATTAAATGTTCAATAATTTTCTTTGATTTCACAAAATATATATTTTGTATCACTTAAATTATAAATAAATGTCATTTGTATCACTTAAATTATAAATAAATCTGTACATTTTTTTAATTCCATTAGATTGGCAGCTATCAAAATTGGCAGTCCATGAAAAATTAATTATAATAACAAAAATTGTGTTTTGTGCAACAATTTCATTTAAAATTCTTTAGTTATTGTAATTTATGTTATTGTTACATTAAATTGTGTATAAATAAAAATTGTTTAATGCATCTGTTATACTTTATATTGCAAAAATCTTAAACCAATATCACAAAAAAAATTTTATGCAGACATACTTTGCAATGTTCTTCATTATTATAAATAAACTTATTTTCTAATAATTAAATGAGATCAATGATGTCAGTTCATCTAATTAATTCACTTTTAGTACTATTACCCATGTTGAAAAACTAGATTTTTACAAGTTTAAAATATTCATAGATATATTCTGCGAATGAGACTTCAAATGAACATTTAATCCATACCTAGTTTGATATGACTTATCACATAAATGACAATGGAAATTTTTAACCCCTGTATGTGTGAGTGAATGTCTCTGCAATTCTGATTTTGAGAAGAATCGTTTCCCACAACTTTCACAGCCATATTTCTTCTCTTTCAGGTGATTTTTACGGATGTGTGAGCTGCGAGAACTTGATGAAATAAAAGTAGCATTGCAGACCTCACATTTGTGGTTTCTAGTTCTTTTATGGTTCCAAAGGACATGTGAATGTAAACCACCTGGCACTTTAAATTTCTTTGGACAGTACTTACAGCTATAAGGACGATCATTGCTATGTGTCAACATGTGAATTCTAATGTATCCTGGTGGATATGATTTTCCGCACTGGTCACATTGACGTAGAACTCGTTCATTTGATTTATTCTTTTCTTTGTTTTCTATGTTCGGTTGACAGGAATGTGAATTCAAATCGCTTATGTTAAAAAAGCCTTCCCAACAGTTTTCACATAAATATGGTTTTAAATGCAGCTTCCTATGAAGGACTAGTGATCGAAAATCTTCGAATTTCTCATTGCAGTAATCACAGTCTCGTCCTACTAGTGATTTTACTGTGTGGGTTTTTGTGCAATGCTCACTTAACAACTTTATTGAATTAAATTCTATTTTACATTCCACACAGAATAGACGAAGTGTTTCATCTGTCGTTACACTCAATTCTGCCTTAACTTTCCGTTTTTCATACTTTTTTGTGTTGTAATTGTTATGGTCATTTTCCATTTCATGAGAGTAATCAAAGACATCTGTAGAGTTAATTTTTAGGGTCTCAGTTAGGGTCCTAGCACTGGCCTCGATGAGAGCTTTGAATGAATAAGTAATAGTAAGTTGGTGGACACACGAGATACAAATATTTTCTGGAAACGAATCTTCAGCATTCACCTGTAACTTGTAAATTCTCTTAAATAATCGTAATGAAAATTTTCATTAATTATAATGAATTGGAATGTAAACAGTTACTAGCATGCAACATACCTTATAATCATAAAAGTTTTGCAATATATCTGATAATCGAACGTCGTCGCCTGCTATGGTGATAACCGTGTGTAAATGTCTCATTTCTTTGTTTCTGCCAAGACACGTTCTACAGCACTCTGTATAATCCATTTCCAATGTAATTTTTAAGTATTTCTCTTATTGATTTAATATTTGTTTGTTTGGGTTCTACTATTTGATAACAAAAACAAGGGCGGAAAAAATGAAACAAAATGTAGATTTTTTTTTTCGTAAGGTTGTCCCTTTGGAGGAAGGGTAAAGGGACAAGCCCATACAACCGATGTCTTCAGTAATAGTTAAGTCTTTGATCGAATGATCGATCGAACCAAAATGTGCACTCAAATATTCATTTGAGTGCACATTTTGGTTCGATCAATTTGGAACGTTGTGTATCTTATTTTTATATGTGATCGAAGTGTGGTATTAATTATAGAGTATTTCGATATATACACTGCTCGTTAATATCCGACGTACGAAGTTAGCAACAGCATTAAGCGACACCGCGATGGATTAAACCTAGCATTAAACGATGAATGATATTCTTTTATGCACGACAGTGTGGGTATACATTTTTTCTTACACTATGATACCGCAGTGCGGCCGCTACGTACGACGTAGATTTCGAAGAAACTGTGGCTACAGTCACTGTCCTATTGTACTCGTAGGTGCTTTTACATGCGTGCATGTAGTGTAGAGCTAAGAGCCAACATTGAACTAGTTTAATTAGCAGTGGATATCGTTTTGAACTGCTAGTGAATTGTCCTCGATGTCAGTACAACGCAGTCATCAATGTCTGGTTCTGAGATCTTCTACCTCACATTGCGATCTTCATTAAATATATCGGAGGTTTGCTTCATGCTGAAAGATTATGAATTTTTACATCAGATAAGCGATATTAACATAACATAACATAACATATCTTCACGCTGTATTCCCAACGGGGTAGTCAGAGAAGACGGAGCGCCAGGAGTCGCGGTCCTTACACACCTCTTTCGCTTTTTCAAAACTCATCATTCTCATCACACATTTTCGCCTAAGTATGCGAGTATAAGAGATATTGTAATCAAAATAGTGATCACCATTGATCACTGAAGACGAGGCTGAATGAGTATGGTTCGCTTTGCCTCTCAATAATTATATAGACATTCTAAAAATATGTATGGACATGGGTCTGGGTGTATTGGAAGACCAATGGAAGACGCCCCTAGTAGTCGTCGTCTAGTTCTCGTAGCACAGGGAACACCCAAGTTTGAGACCGAATGATGAGTGTTTATTTTACGGAGAATCTGGCATATTCTACATTGTTGTGCGATATATGGAATTGTTAAAATAAATGCTTACTTAGTAGCGCGATGTTGAAATTTTTAGTGGCTTAGTCTACCTCAGTGGATCCTACTAAGGCAGTCCTCAATATATTTGTCGCCAGAAACATAAGAATTATTCAAACGTGTTATGTCGACATTTTAATGAAATAATGCAAAGAATCACATTACCAAAGACGCCGGCTGTATGAACATAAATCTCTTTGCCTTTTCTTCTCAAGGGAGAATCGCACAAAAAAAAGAATTTTTAAATGAGAAGCACAGACTTAAATTTTTAATGAGAAGTGATGAAGTGACAGCTGACAATTACGTTATTTTTTGTTGATTGTAGGTATGTTTAACTAATTTTTTTTGATTATGTATTTTGATCATCATGTTTTGTCAAACAGTTGATCAGGAACCTCAAAGTAATACTATTAGGACCCGTCATACATACCCACAGAAACGGAAAAATAAACGAAAATTCAAGAACAAGGACTACAAAAAAGATTTGAAAAGAAAGTACACAAGACTATCATCGGTCATGTCGAATTGGGCAGAGAGTTTCACTGTGGCCGCTACATGGCAGATAAAACACCAACTCGCATTTTGGAAGGCTAGAGCGAAAGCCTTGGAATATGAGAACACCATATTACACGACATTATTCGTAAGAAAAGTGTCAGTTCTACTGTTACCTCAGGATCAGCTTATGAACCAGCACAAGAGTGCGATTCTGGTGAGGAATCGTCGGAGCCGGAAGAAGACGATAATGATGATGATCGTGTTGAAGATAACGACGAATTGGTTGTGAGCGAAGAGTATATACAGTTTCTGATAGAAAATGAAAAGTACAGGCAAGATGCAAAACGAGAACGCGAACGATTCAGAGCTAAGGCCGCAGAAGAGGAGAAACTAGCTGAAGAAATGCAAGCAGCCATGTCTCGGGTAAAAACGAAGGAAGAAAAGGAAGCAGAATTGAAGGAACTCTATGGTGACAAATGGGAGCGTATACAGGCATTAGAAACATCTTTGGAAGCCAAGTTCATTGATGATTGTGATAGAGACAAACCTCCTTACTGGCCGGTTATACCTCTCAATTTTGGATAGTATTTTTGTTTTTTAAGAATAGAGTAGCTTGTTCTTTATTCAGAATTTTACGGTTAGTCTTGTCATTTTGGTTGGCTTCCGGTTTCACTTCTGGGTCATTACACTTTAAAAAAATACACAGGAAAGATATTGATTCTTATTGGTATGGCTTCCATAATATGAAGAGTACCCAGCAGGTTGTTTCGACGCCATCTCATCACACTGAGTATTTTTAGGAATATTTTTGTGAGACTATTTTTGTGTATGTTAGTGTATACAGTGATGGAAATACAAAATCCACCAAAACAACCATAAATTCTGAAGAATGATTAATCAAAAATTATTAGCCTTAGCATGTTTGGTTTATAACATATTTTTTTTTAACTATGGTTAACAGTTAATTATAGTTTTAATATATAATTTTAATATTTTACAATAAACATGAGTCTGATATTACAAAATCAATTATCACATACAACAGATTTTAAGACAAAATTAAAAGCGCCCTACTACATATCGTCACTGGATTTTAATAGGTCTAAGCCACAGTTTTGTCGAAATAAAGTTGTGTACTAACCTGTCATGAAAAATTTAAAGATTGTATTGGACAATAAGTCTAACAACCATCTGCCCCAAAACATACTTATTTTCAAATTTGTCATTGGACCTACGTGAAAAATTACTATTATATTATGAAAAAAGTGTTGGTCAATAGTTCTAACCTACATAATTACGAAATTATTTCATTTTACGTTTTGATAAGCTATATTTCATATTCATACAATTTTCAAGAATTTCTTGTATAAATTATATTCATTTATAAGCAGTGGTGACTTGAATACAAAAGTAAAATCTTTATGTGCGGTAATGTGCAAATTTCATTTACTCAAAGTATTAGTTGTAGGGAATAGGTCTATTGGCCTTCAACGAGGAATTACTTACGTAGAATAATGAAATCAGATTATTCCAAAAAATATGTAAGATATAGAAATTTTCAAATCAAGTCGTTTAAATTACTTTAAATAAAATTAGTTGTGAGAAGGCTGTGTATGTAGTGACACAGGTGTTCAATTTGTAATTAAATTTTGTACACTGAAGTAGTACTAATTAAAAGTAATGATATTAAAAATATTTTGTTTAAATCTAAGTAGACTTAAGGTATGTAATCTTATGAATTTCTTTAGAGCAAAAATATATCCCAAGATAAAAAAACATGAAAATCTTAGAAATGTAGTTTTTGTAGTGATTTTATGGGGAGCGGTTGTGCGTTTATTTTAATTATTCTAAAATGGTTTCTAGTGGATTTTGTGATGTAAAATTGGTGTAGTTTTCTGTCTCAAAGTGTCTATGCGTTTGTGCATTGTGAGGAATTGCTGAAATAAGTGCTTATTTAGTAGCGTGATGGTGAGTTTTATTAGTGGCTTAGTCCACCTCAGCGGAGACTGTCTCATTATATGTGTCGCTAGAAACTCAAAAAAACAATTAATATGTATTACTTCGACGTTTTAATAAAACAATATGAAGAATTTATCTATTTATCACTAAAGACATCGGTTGTATGGGCTAAGATTCCTTTACCTTTCCTCCTAAGGGAGAACCGCACTGCTACTACTAGGTACTACTTAGAAAGGTACTGAAATTGTAAATTACATGTATCCAGGTAAAGGCCAAGTTTGAACATCTCTTTTGGAATAATTTTTTAACATTTTAGTTATACATGTTTAGATATGTGTGCATGGTTTTCAGATTTAGTAAATAAAGTTAAAATTTAGGTTGACCCTAAAAAAAATATTTTTTTTTATTATACATGTGTAAGGTGAAAAATAATATTTTCTGCAATAAATCTATTTGTGACTGCAATTTAAATAGTAGTACCTGGCCGACCGAGGTTTTCTCGGTGTCTCACAAAGAAAATAGAAAAAATAAGAAAAAAGTTTTTGACCATATGGCAGGATTCAAGCCCGCGTATTTCAGCTTGGTAGATCTACGCTCTAGTCTGACTATACTACTGACAGGGTAAACTCTGTTGTGGAATTAGAAGAGTAGAAGTTCTAAGTGTGTAAAAACATAGAGAAAATGTATTTTCTTAGGTCTGGACCCCTAGCTAGATCAATTTTTGACCACCGTAAAGCCCTATATTGTAAATTTCACCGAAATCGTTAGAGCCGTTTTCGAGAACGCTATTATAAATATACAAATATTACTTGTATAATACTACTCTTTTAAATAATATAAGTATCTTAAAATAAAGGTAGTCCATAAAATTTAACATTAAATTCATTGTTCTGGAAAATAAATAATAGATTTTACTCTATGACTTCTAGCCATAGACTTTCTAAATAACTCCAAAGCCAGATGGCGTGTCCGAGCAGCAACGGTGAGCTAATTCAGATAATCCTTTTTATATTCTCATTTTTTTAGGGACAGTATGTACTATTTTGCACTGTAAAATACATTTACATTATCAAAATTAAACACAAACATACAAAATTAACCTACGGATCCTCAGAAGTCTACTAAGCAAAATGTAAATTTCATTTTTGATAATTTTGTTGAAGATATAGACTCAAAAGAAGAAATTCTCTACAGTAGGGATGATTGATAAACCTTCTTTGTGCTTTTCTGTTCTTGTTCAAAATTCTATGAATCGGATGAATAATCAAAATAATTTGTCGATATTATCTGTTAGTATACGTAGCATTAACTGTAATTTTGATCTCTTGATATGTATGTGAGTGATATTTATTTCAAAATTGAATATATCCATTGACATATTGGTATTGACAGAAATGTGGACAAATGAAAGCAGCATATTACCAAGTATTATATTGAGTATTACTAATTGTTTCCACACTAAAAAAAGTTTTAATCAGAATGATAGCGTAACAGATCATTCTCCAATACTAGTTATTATTGAAAACACCGGTATTAAACCAAGTGCAACTCGAAAATCAAGACAAAAATGACTGAAAATATTATTGGCGAATATGTAAAGAATATTAATTGGACTAATTTCTATGCAATGAATGATGTAAACTATATAACACAATTTTTAGTTCATAATCTTCAGAAAGCCATCCAAGAAGGTTCTACTCAAGAATTTTAATATAAAAACGAACACAGTTGCCCAAAAATGACCCACTTGACCGACATTTTATCTATAATAGCTGTCGCATAATTTGTACACTTCCCGAATGCACTACGGCATTTTTGTCAATATTTTTCCCAAATTGTTGGATTTCCGAGCGGCATATTTCACTCACAAACGTTCGTAGGCGACTAAATCAGCACAGGCCTTTATTTTATGTATTAGGTTATAGTTTGACCGAGAATGATGTACCTTCCTCTGGAGGTTTTAAATACTTAACATCCTTTGAAAGTAGATGGTTTTCGAGCGAAAGAATTTGCTAGCATGAATTAAATCAAAAAAATTTTTAATTAATGTTCATATATTTTTACAGAGATTTATCGGAAAACTTGAGTTAGGAGGCGTTTTTAGTTCATCGACCGATATAAATATGAGAATGTATGTAATAAAAACAAGCAACGAACTCTTGAAATAGATAATTTATGTATGAGTTTTCCAAAATTACTAGTGGAAAACGACATCAATGCATTTTATTACCTGTAAATCTGCCTTGGAGTAGTAATATAATGTTATCGATGCAAGTCAAGTAAGCTAAAATCCTATTTAGGTATGTTGATTGTTTTCCACTTTCAATATAATTTTATACTTGTGAAATGCATGGGTTATCTATGGCCTTCAATTATTTTTAAATTACTTATTAAAATTTTCCCAATATTAGATATGTACGCTAATATTCTAATATTAAACAACTAGAAATTCTCGCGATTTTGTACGCTTTGAATTTTACTTTGATTTATAAAGCTTCTTTGTATGTATTGTTTGATGTGGAATGGTTGAGAACTTGAACAAAGAACTTGTTTGCCTCACTAACACCACAGTACAAGTAACTAACACGACATAGATCCACGTAGAGCTGACTGTGCGAGAAAAAACCGTTTACCATTATTAAATTTAATTTGGTACATCTTATCTCCCGAGTCCCGACACCGATTTCAATGAAATAAAGCTTATTGGAAAGGCCAAGCTAAGCTTAATTAACCCTATAAAAATCCGTTTAGTGGTTTTGGAGATTAACGTGTTCGATCAAACAGATAAATAGAAGGACACGAAATTTTTCGAAACCTTTTTTGTATTCCGATACTCTTCCTTTATTGCCGCCGATCAGTTTTTAATAAATACCTATATTCAACGTACAGACACGCTGGTTCTAATTTTCTATACTTGTTTATGTATAACAGATATACTTCAGTGGAGCAAAGATTCCAAAGAAAAAAGTAAACAAAAGAGATTCCGATCTTATGATAATGTAATTATACATACACACATATTTTCACGCTGTATCGCTCACGGGGTAGTCATAATGTAATTACGTTAAGTATATATTACTTGCCTAGGTTTATAGACAACCCACATTTGTTTGTATATAGTAACTAAAGCTTTTATTTTTTTTAACTAAGTTTTCTAGAGGAAAGTAATATATAAGCAGACAGTAACAAGTAATAACAGTTTGGGAGACTTCATTTTTTTTATTTAAGTTTACGGAAATAAAACCATTTGAACAGGCAGCAAGTAAAATGCCTATGAGTGATTTACACATGTAGTGTATGAATTATGAATTACATAAAAGCAGCTAAATTGTTATTTTTTTGTAATCAATATTTCAGTAAGCGCATTTCTACTGATAAATAAAAAAAACAGATGTAATAAAAGGGCAGAATTCGTGGTACTTTCGTAACTTCTTTAAAAGAGTAGCAATCAAAGCAAACCGTTCCTCGTATAATATTTGCTATAAAGCAGCGTCGCAAAATCATTGGCTGCAAATATGTAACGAAATCATAGTAAACAATATGCAATTAAAAAAAATCGATGGACTGTCGGATTATTTAATATAAATAAATGTGTGTCGTGTCTATAGATGGGTCGGCATATTTTGTTTATTTCTCTCAAAAACATGACTGCGACACGAAGTCTGTTAGTCTGTTATTTCATTAGGTCTACAACGAAAAATAAGTTTATCTACAAACTTATACTTTGTCCGAAAATGCTACAGAATTGGATAGAACCCTTATGAAATCACTCAGAGTTCTTAGAGCCTATCGATATTACCTACGCGTTGCGTCGGCAGCAGATCGAACGGTGCAACGCTCATTTCATGCAAAGGGTGATTAACGTATAAGCATTTACAAGTACGTGCTTGGAGCCCCTGTTGTCCAGGGACCTCTTCTTTTCTTTTGCTGTTGTTTCTTCGAAATGATGTGTGATCATTCAAGGATCAACATCGATACGTCGTGAGAAATACTTCCGTCCGATACAAGTTTATCTACACAAAGAAAAGACTGAGCGAAGCGTAGTCTTTTTCATACAATTTAATGAGAGTCAGACGAGATCACAACGAGAAGTAACAGATGGGCGGCTGGTGGCCTTCATCAACCCCTGTGGCCGCTGGCCCTACTCGAGGGGTCCAACCAAGCAACAGAGGGCCTATATACGACGTCTTTGCTGGGGGCCTCCAAAACCTTTAATCCGCCACTAATCCCATGCATACTTGAAAGACCGCTGGTGTGAGACGCCATGTGTCGATTGACTTGCGGTTACCATGTTCCGCTATAAATCAGTGTGTTCCGCTGACTTCCAAGTAAGCGACTAATTTTTGTTCTAATATACAGACAAAAAAAAATTTTAAGCTTTATGACTCATTTAGTGTATTATTTCATAATTAGATAAAATACGAAGGGGCGCAACTTTCATGATTGTGCTTGGTGCCATTTCCGGTACGCCCCTGTACACTACACTACGTTTTAACTTAAATTATTTAAACTACGGGCAGATATTATTGTCAGGAAAATAGCAGAACTTATTCATAAAAGTTACGTAGATAATGAATTATATTTTTTCTATTTTTTCATCAACAAGCTATAATTATTGTGTATTATAGTTATTATACATATTACATGCTATAAATATTGGATTCTGCACTCCTCCCTCCACATTAAAAAGAATGATAAGATTTGAAGAAGCGAAAGAAGTATGTAAGGATCGCGACGCTTGGCGCTCCGTCCTCTCTGATTACCTCGTTGGGGATACGGCGTGAAGATATGCTATGTTGTGTTTATGTTAAAAATTGGATATCTTTCACGAAGCGTTAATAATTTCTATGTTGTATAGCGCATATTTATAGCAATTAAAAGTATTTTTCGTTTGTTCCACCAATTTTATCGTACTTTTAAATGCATCCTATAGAAATATAAATAAATATTAATTATCGTGCACAAGAAAATTGTAAATACCTATTAGAGAAACATATTCGTCAGTCGGTGACGGTTTGGCTTTTCTGAATTGCTAATAGATGGCGATACTTGTGCGTCGTGTACTAAGTGGTATTGTAACGTACTTTTAATTCATTGCGGTATAAAAGATTTCAACGCATAGTACTTATATTTTCTTTACGGAACACAAGCACTTGAGAGTTACTTACGCGTTGAGATCCTTTACATGAGAGTAAACCACATAATATTTTATGACTTATACTTTGAAAATAAAGAAAAAAGTTTATAAAGAAAGGCGATATTAATGGCGATATTAATGGTATGGAAACCCGAGGTCGTGATAAATTGGTTATTCCAAAATTTTAATTACGTAAGACAAATGTTTCATTTTTGGGTAACTGCATTCGTTTTTAAACAAAGATCCTCAGGAAATTACTCAATTAACAGAGAATAAATTTAGATTGGTTATAAAACGTACATTGATTAGACAATCATACTATAAAATAAACGATTTCATTGAAGATAAAACAATAGTTTGGAAATGATCTTCTCTGCACATGCATTTACTGCATTACTGGCTTAATGAAAATATTGTATTTTAATAAACCTTTTGTAAAATAAAGTTGAAAAAATGATACCTGGTTGAGTTTCTTGTCGGTCGTTCTCAGTGTCCAGGTTTTCTATTTGAACCAAACTAAAGTAGATTTAACATTCAAAAATACCGTGTATGGGTTCACTTGAATAAATTGATTTGACTTTGACTTTGAACTACTATTGCTATTTTGTGACTGCTTTTATGTAGGACCGAGTGACAAGTTTTGTGACAGTCCTGTATAAGTTCCCAAGTTTAATCTAATTAAAATTATCTTACAAAAAGAAAGTAATCACAATGAAGGTTAGAAGACAGAACATAAATCTGCTTATTCGTCAATGGAATAAAAGTTTGAATGGAAATATAAACAAGATTGTGTATTCACTGGGAAAATTCTTGGTATTTACAAATATTTCCGGAAATTGTAATGATGATTTGATTTGTTTTTTTTTTAATTGAGTGTAATTAAACTATTATCCGGCTACGCAATTAATACTCTTAATAATAAATGTGTTAATACGCGGTTAAAATATAGAAATTTTCGAATGAGATGAAATAACAAATTTCTTGAACACATTGCAAGGTAAAGTATTTAATCTCCGTAAATACGAGTATAGCATTTTCAGGGAATCTATGAACTTTTGTTTCTTTGTAGTGAGAATAAATCTCACTATAACAACCGACAATAACTAATTTCTTTATGAAAACCATAAATTCACTGATTTTTGCATTTAATGTAATAGTTTTTTGGTACTATAAAGTTGCGTCAACTAGTAATTGTAAGCCTAATCTAATAGAGATTTGTTTCTTAAGCTGATCTCAGCGAAATTTAAATCCGGGCCATAGCTTGGAAGGTAGTCGTACTAACCATTCTACCAACGGGTCAGAACGTTACACACATTAAATAACAATAGTAGAATTTAATTTATGAAATTTACTTTATGAAAATTTAATTTACTTTATGAAACTTCATGTAATTAATGATTCATCTGTTTTTAAAAACAATTTTTGAAAAAGACCTTTTTTAATGATAACGCGGGAGAAACCTTAAAAAGCTATGTACTTTCCCGGAGGAGAGACTGGGTTATTTGGGACTTTACCCACAAAAACTACTGCGTTGTAAGTCTCGGTGCTTGCTGAGGACTTCGGCAAGCACCGAGGCTTCGGGTTCCTCCACGTTCTTTGCCGAAGGACGTCTCGAGAGGTTCGCGATAGCGATATTCGCTACATTCAGCATCCTCTAAGCGCTATGACAGCGCGGACTGCACGCACTGTCCTCCTTGGGATTGCACGGATGGATAACCGACATGAGCCACCGCTTCTATTGGCCGCGCTCCCGTAGGCCCCAGTCGCCTCTTACGAGGTCGCCTCCGCTTAGGTGGGGAACACAGCATCCTTATTTTCTAGCCTGGGCTAGAGGGTTGTTTTGAGCAAAGGCTTCCCTCGAACTTTTCCATAATTTTCTGTTCGCTGCCTACTTACCCTACATTACACCTGCCTCTCTCTGGATATATCTGCTCTATCTTTTACCTTTCGCTTTCCCTTGGAAATCATTTAGTAGTTAACTATGTCCACATGCCACCCTTCATTCGCAAATATGTCCAACCCGTTTTATTTATTACCTGACTACGGCTCAAAAAAGAAGAGCAATTATTGTAGTCTTATGTGTACGTGTACTCCTGTACATTATGTAAGTATGTATGCTCATTATGTAAGTCTGTATGTTGATTTGATTTCTCATACAGCCGAAACGATTTCGACGTCGATTTCGACGTATGATCATTTATTAAATTAAATATGGCGTTTGTATCAAAAAGTTAAAGACCAAAAATTATCGAACTCTATCATGACGAGCTTAAGAAGACTATTTAAAAAATATACACCACATGAGGCAAAAATACAATTGATACAGAGCAATATTTTTCTATGCCTAAATATCGAAACTATTTTGTATAGAAAATATGCATGAGAGGATCGTTTACTAAAGGAAATAAATATGGCATTATCAAAAAATATGGCATAACCAAAAACAAAGTCGGGCTCAGGGACTTACATACGTCCCTGATTATGACAATAGTATTATTTTCTGATGAACTTCATTGTTATTTAAACTGGACAGAAAGGACTTATATATTACCTGGGTGAACAGCATCCTAACAGACGCCTCGAGATGGTTCGCTGTTAATAATTTACTACTGACTGCACAAAAAACTATACGTATTAAATTTTTAATGTACGCAAAATCCATGATAAAATAGAACTGGGTGGGAAACAATTCAGTTAAGTCTGCCAGTTTTCTTGGTTTAACAGTAGATAGTAAATTACAGTGGGCGGACCATATCAGGGCATTGGTTAGTAAGTTCGGTTCCGCGATATATGCCATTAGACGCATTAGGCAATTGACGGAGTGGATACGGCTAGGTTGGCGTACTTTGCATACTTTCATAGCCTAATTCCTATGGCCGTTTACTGTGGGGATCAGCGGCGCATATTAACTCCATTTTTAGTTTACACAATAGAGCGATACGTGCCATCTGCAGTATGAATGCACGAAAATCACTAAGAGATCGTTTTAAAGACATTGATATACTCTTGTTGCAAAATCTTGAAAAATATACATCTGTTTATAAAGAAAGGCGATATTGGTGGTATGGAAACCAGAGGTCGTGATAAATTGGTTGTTCCAAAATTTAAATTACATAAGTCGAATGTTTCATTTTGGGTAACTGCGTTCCTTTTTATAATAAAGTTCCTCAAGAGGTCGCTCGATTAACAGAAAATAGATTTAGATTAGTTATAAAACGTACCTACATTGATTAAACAATCATACTATAAAATAAACGATTTCATTGAAGATAAAACAATACTCTGGAAATGACCTTCTCTGCACATGTATTTACTGGCTCTCTGAATATTGTATTTCAATAAACCTATTGTAAAATGATGTTGAAAAAATGATACCTGAGTTTCTTGTCGGTTCTTCTCAGTGTCCAGGTTCTCTTTTTGAACCGAACTAAAGTAGATTTGACGTTCAAAGACACCATGTAATTGGGTTTACTTGAATAAATTAATTTGACTTTTTAAATATTCAGATTAAAAAAAAAATTCTTTATTTAATAAACACAGGCAACGTATTCGGAAGTGAATAATAACACTGCATACGCTAAAGGTATACGAGCTCAATACAAGCACGCGGCGCCACGTCGCCACGCCAATAGCCGGTCTGACCCGCCGCATAAGATGTTATACATTAAAATTCAACTGTGTGATTGGTTTGATTAACTGTTTTTTGTTCTATTAGTTCATAATATATATGTACACTCTGTCAAGAAAGTACCGGGAAAAGATCAATAATACACGAAATGTTAGTTATTCATCCAAATTTATTTTATCACCTTCAAAGTATGCTCCTTCAGAAACGATACACTTACGCCAACGAATAATCCAATCATCAAAATATTTTTTAAACGCTTTTTCCGGAATTGAGTTCAGTGCTCGCCGCGAATTCTCCTTTATGTCTTCTACCGAATGAAAACGGGTGCCACGAAGTGGTAATTTGAGTTTAGGAAAAAGAAAGAAGTCGGCTGGAGCCAAATCTGGTGAATAAGGTGGTTGCTCGATGGTATTTGTTGAGTTTTTGCTCAAAAATTCGTTCACAATGATGGCCTTGTGCGAAGGCGCATTATCGTGGTGCAAAATCCAAAATTTTCTTTCCACAAATCTGGCCTTTTTCGTTGAATTTGCCCTCTTAAACGCCGCATAACGCCCAAATAATATTCTTTATTTATCGTTTGACCTTCCGGAAAGAATTCCGAGTGCACGACACCGCGATAGTTAAAGAAAACAGTCAACATGACTTTGACTTTTGATCGAATTTGGCGTGGTTTTTTCGGTTTTGGTTCAGTTGGAAGGCGCCACTCCGAAGCTTGTTGACTAGTTTGCATGTCAAACTCGTAAATCCACGTCTCGTCACCAGTAACAATGCGTTTCATGAATATTGGATCGGAATTGACTCGTTCTAGCATGTCCTCAGCGACTCTTACGCGATTGAGTTTTTGGAGAAAATTCAGGTCTTTTGGGACTAGCCGAGCGGCAACATGTTTCATACCCAAGTGATTATTTAAAATAGTACGGTACGACACGTGAGACCCAGAAAGTTCGGCGGCTATCTCTCTCAAACTTGAATGAGGATTTTCAGTCACTATTTCCTTCACTTTTGCGATGTTAACTTCAGTTGCAGACGTTGATGGGCTACCAGAGCGAGGCAAATCTTCCGCTTTTGAACGCTTTGTACCACTCATAAGCACGCGTTTTTGATAAAGTCGATTCACCGTAAGCCTTCTGTAACATTTTTAGTGACCGAACACGAAATTCCATGGGCGATGCAAAATTTAAGACAAACTCTTTGTTCGATGTTTTTGTCCAAATACACTACAATGATATAACTAAAAACAGCACTGTATTTAATCTCAATAACAGATGCAACTCAAACTCCGCGCCAAAATGGAACACAGTTGTGCCAATCTAACAACAACAAAAAAAAACAAAAAATTGAATTTGGAACCATAAACAAATCATCCATTCCCGATACTTTCTTGACAGAATGTATGTACTGACTTATTCAAATAAATACTATCATTATATTACATAAAGAACAAATAAATACAATTTTACATTTACAATTGCAAAGAGCATCGACCGTGATAACATTATATAAACCGATATATAGACATGTGCAGAGAAGATTATTTCCAGACTATTGTGTTATCTTTGATGTAATCATTAATTGTACAGTGTGATTTTCTAATCAGTATATGTTTAATATCTAGTTTAAATTTCCTTTTCATTAATTGAGTGACTTCTCAACGAACCTCATTATAAAAACGAAAGCAAGTGATCCACTAGACTTTTGTAATTTAAATTTGGGAACAAATAGTTTATCATTACCTCGGAATTTTCTACTATTAACATCGCCTTGCTTTTTTTTTATATTTTAGGGTAGATGTAATGAGTAAGAAGTAATAATAAGGCGCCAAGTTAAATTTACTTCCTCGATAAAATAGTAGGTACAGGAAGGCTACGAATGCTAGCTGTCTATCCGTCTGTTGTAGACATATAATTGACGAACCATAATACCCTCTCAATACGTCATCTCAACATTCTATAATAAAAGCTAACAAACACGAGCTACCGTTGTTTCTGATGACAATTTCAATACTATAAAACCTATGCGTGAACATTGAACTATAAATTTTAATACAGTTTTGGATGTGTTAATTTTGTAAATGATGATTTGTTCGATGTTAGTAACTTAGTTCAAGTAGTAGTCATTATTATATTTTTTTAGTTTTGATATATTTTTTTTTGTATTGACATTTCACATTTGTTTTATTTTTTGATGATATATATTTTTATTTATTTGCTTTTTTTTGTATAACTTTGACGTATAATTATTTAAATTGTACGTATCGAAAATATACTGACATTGAGCTAGATATTGGATGTGTTGTTAGGAATAGATAATTTTATATTGAAAATCGCGGGGCAAAAAACTTAATGGATGGAGCCATAATAAGTTGCCGCTCTTATTGCCGTGTTTCAGTTGAATCTTCGTGTCTCTTTCTATTTCATTGAGCGTAACCATGAGTAAAACAGTTAGCTATAGTAAGTATGGCAACCTCGCACTGTCAGTGTAATTCGTGTCAGCTCATGACCGACTCCACGTACATTACTGAAATAATTATTTGCAAATTACTCGTAAGTCTTTGTTTCGGTAGTATAAAAAAAATAGAAATATGTAATGTTCAGCAATGTATTGTTGTACTGAAACTCTATCTTAATCACGCATGTTAGTAAAAGTCCATGAAGTCGGTCAACAAAAAACGGACACGCTCTTAGAGCAAATGGTCCGTCCATTTTATATTTTGGTCCGAATTGAAAACGGTATAATGATATTCTTGTTTAATAATTGTGCTACAGTAAGTAAATTCTCTAAGGAGTTAAAATTTAATATTTACATGCTTTTAGTGAGCAGAGCGGAAAGTTAAGTAATCACTCATAATTAAGTCCGTTTGTAAGGTGATTTTACATACTATGTTGTCAGTTAAGATTTTTAAATATTCGTAGAAGGATTAAAGCTACGATAAATTGGGAATTCTAACTCGATTCAATCATTCCCACCTCATCTAAGAAATCAATATAAAATTTTAGGTCATCTAAGGCTTATCTAAATTTACAGGAAAAATATGACGAAAGTTGTAGGTGTTATAGATCTTCAGAAATTTAGTCTAGCAGAACAATCTAATAACCATACTGGATATTGCAATAGTAACAATTTTTTGAAGCCAGGAATATAACCCTGAGGCCCTTTACGTATGAGTTTTTGCTCGCTCTGTTTTTGACTGGTAACCATGTTAACGTACTGTTCTTTTATAGTATTCGTTACAATCAATTGGTTACATTACAGTCGTATGCAATTGTTCGTAATGCAATATCCAGTATGAATATAAGGTTTTCGGTTTAGGAAAGTTATTGTAGCGTGTCGTTGTAAATATGGTATTTCATTCTCTGTGTGCAAGTCAATTTCGCACCTAAATTCTATATTTATCACTTTTTTTATTAGACTTTTAAGGGTCACGGTTACATTTTGGAAGTATTACGCAAATGTAAGGGATGTTAATTGAAACGACGGTTTGTAGTCATTACATTTATTTCCTTCTCTCGCTCACTCCTTAACCTTGTATGTATTATATGTATTGCATGTATCTGTCTCTTTCACACATTAAAACTGTCGAACTCCACTCATCCTCTCGCTTTCTCATACATAAAAGTCCATATTTTCGTCTCTCTCGCACACGTATTACGTTCGGTTCCATGTTTACATCATACAAATGAACGAATTTGTTCTCAGTTCCTTAGAGTAACAAGGCCTATTTTAGGTAATTCAATTAGAAAATCGAATCTGTTATAAATTCTTATAATTTTTAGCTAATCTCCGCCCCAAATTACAAAATCATTAATCAACACGTGTTTTGCTTCTTAAATAGCTCAGCAGCTGACTCATTCTTTGATTCGGTGCTGGCTAGCTGACCAAGTCTGATCTCTAGAATATCCCGAGAATGCTTCGTTGAGAGGCAAAATATGTATCGCTTAATGGTTTTGGAATTTTGAGCAGAGGACAGCTGAAAATTGAAGTCGTTCATCGCTTGAAATGGATTTCCACAAAGTGATACCTGAGTCTATACAATAAATCGAATCTGTAACAAATATCTTATTTTTGTAGACCTCTAGGACAAAAGTGACTTAACTGAAGTTTCAAATATTTGAACTACAATAATGAATATATCTAAAACTGTTACTTTTAATAAGTTGCCTGTATTTTACTCTGTTAAGAATAAGATAGGTTTAGTTTTTATTATTTTTAGTGGATTTTATTTTTCACTGCATAAGTCGCTTATATTTTCAGACTGCGATAGGTATTCATTTGAAATAATCTCAATGTTATTTTCTAAATTATTTCAAAATTGAAATGTTTGAGAATATGTCGGTGATCAGTAAAGCTTCCGATCTCGTTAATGTAGGAAGGCGTGTCAAAGATATTTATAGATTTGCCGCATCCAAATTTCGAGTGTCTAAATATTATCTTTTCTATGCAACGTCCCTTATATCCAGAGAGCTACGAAATTGGCGCTCAAACGGTATGCGAACGCAACCTGTTCCGAGAGGGGCCTCCCCTCCACCCTGGGCGTCTTACCGCGCTAGTGCCTTCGGAGCTTTAAGCGCGATCGGCGGTACGCATGCGCGCCGTAACCTAACATTTAAAATTTTATAAAAAACACGTTTTTTCAGTGAAAAGTTGTCAGTGTTTCTCAAATTACGTTTCGTATCGTGCATACGGATTGCAGTGAAGTGTTCTTGAAATTAGAATACGTAATAAAATAGTTTTGTGTTATAAACAGTGCATACGTTCTTTTCGGGTTTTCGAAAGAGTAAAAAACGAGAATTGATTATGGTTGTGAACGATTTTGTGTTGTGTTAAAGATTTTGGAGGTTAGTACCCATTTATTGACGGGATAGTTGTTATTTGCGGTAGGTAGTTAAGTGTTTAACTTAGCGGAGAGACTCGGGTGTAGTAAGTTCAAGCTATATGCCGTCGCAAGCGCATCTCAAAAGTTTATTTCATAAAATTTATGTTTAAATACAAATTGAATGAGTATTTCTGCTATTTCATACTTTTATGTCTCTTTGCTGTATTATAAAAACGAGTCCAATTACAAATCTGGTTTTAACCGTGTCATAAACATAAATTATCGAGACGACTTTTAAAACAATTTCAAACTTCAAAATCATTTCGAAAATAAAAAAGAAACTGAAACGAAAAACAAAATCCGAACAGATTTACAACGTGGAAAGAATGCTTGGCTTAGTCGAGAATCAAATCCGGAAAAGCGAAGCGAGAGCAAACAATAGGCGCGATATACTATCAGATAAGTTGATAAATCCTTGTGCTATTTAACTAATGAAGATGTACGAAGAATTTATGTTGTTCAGCTTTTTCACATTGTTCATAAGTAACTTAAAAGAAAATGTAATAAAAAATACATGATTTTCCTTCATAATATTTCGCTGTAGCATGCAGTATAAATACAACATAGGCGATAAATTAACACCATAGACAGATTATGAATTCGCAACAAAATCACATTTCACAGGTTCACAAATAGGTAATGTGAATCATTTAGTAACAGGTTGAACTGTACATAAGCTTAGGGCCTTAAATAAGGCCCTAAGCTAACTTATACGGATTGATATTACGGATGGATATTTTTCTTGAACAACATGGAAGTTGATGTACCAAAATACGTTGAAAATATTGTTCAAATTTCATCTGTTATTAATCCTTTCCGTATATGCATTTTTTGCATTTCCGAACGTTGTAAATAATAAAAAAATGTTGTAAAACGCTATTAAAAAAAAAGATACTTCAGACTGTTTCTGATACGGTGAAAACATTGCCTTTAGAATTACGTTTTAAGAATGTTCATTTGAATAAAAATATTTTAAATTTAAATCACATTATGTATACATTATACGTTAGAATAAATGAGCAATGTAGTTAGCTCAAAAGTGCAAAAATACTCGTAACTAAAAATTTAAACTAAAATAATTATTTGAAATAATGTATTTTAATTTTTCTTTTTTTCTTTTGAAAACATTATATTTGTTATTAATTAAATATAGAGCTTTAATTAAAAATTAATCCATATTTATTTTAATTATTATTATTAATTATACAATTATAAAAAACTTTATTAATAAAAAGTACATACATATGTTAATATTTACAAACTTAAAACTACACATTATCTTAAATAATAAACTTCCTCAAAGTTGCCGCTTAGAAAGCTGTCATTGCTCAAGGTACCTAGCTTACCTAGTAAATTATTATTAAAAATACTTATGCATTTGGTTTTAATAACGAGAAAATTTACATATTTTGAAACTATGTACGTACGTACGTATGTACATACACGCTGTATTACTAACGGGGTAGTTAGAGAGGATGGAGCGCCAAGCGTCGCGGTCGTTACATACTTCTTTTGCTTCCTCAAATATCATCATTCTCCACAGACATTTTTGCCTAGGTATGCGAGTGCATTTGACATTTTCGTCTGTTAACACTCTATTTATTTGATCTTCATAAGTCAGCCTTGGTCTTCCCTGGCCTCTTTTATCACTCGCTTTCACTCTGCAGATTTTCTTCGTCAGTCTTTCATCACTCATTCTTTGTGTCCGAACCATCTAAGCATTCCTTTCTTCATTTTTACAATAACACTGTCGTGCAACCCTGTCATAAACTCTGTCGAAATTATGTCTTCTCAAAATATTAGATAAACAATATTTTGTAGTTTACGTACTTAGTAGTTTACGTACATAAGTCTCCTTTGTAACTAAGAAACAAATAATATGCGAATGTGTAATTTTTAGACACAGTGGATACTGCTGCAATTATAATTACACTTTAAATGTTTCACAATACTTTTAAAAGCTATTGCTAGCAAAGTGAAGCTTTTATTAAAAAAGCATGGTAGAGTATTCATCAATTGGTAGATATTATGATCTCTCAATCGATATAGTGACGCACCGGCCAGTATCTTCATTTCTTGCTTACTTTGCTTCAGTTTAACGATGGCTTGATAAAGTTTGTGAAATATAATTTTAATCTATTTTTTTCCACGAATACTCCAAAAGTAACATTAACTAAAAATATGTTCACTAAAGTCCATTTCGTTTCAATTTACCAAAAAGATAAATGAGACATAGCGTTTCGTTTAATTAGTATACAAGACATAAATAGTTTCTGACATAAATATAAAGACATAAATATATTTTATTTTTTATTAACATTGCCGCGTATTTACAATACCTTTTTTATCTAAAAAGACTCAAAGATTGTTTAACGTTCTCGCAAATTGGATTGAGACGGATCACAACTTCCAGTGTAAGTACTATTCAAATTAATACAGCTGTTCTCGAGATTAGCTCGAACAAACAGACAGGCAAAACTTAAAAAGAGTTCCATCGTTTTAGCGGTATTTTGGTTTGGTAATCATCGTATTATAGGGCAACATGAGCTTGGAAAAGGTAATAAATCATGTATTAATATTAGAATAAAAAACTATCTAATAGGTATTATAATTTCGTTATTTAATGCACCCACGTCTGAAGTGTAATTAATAATTATATAAAGTTATAAAAGTTGTATTTTAATAACGTGTTTTTAAAAGGTTTTGCATAAATTGTTGATGTGCTTTGAACATATAAATAAATAAAATTATGTGGAACAAAAAGCGTTGTTACAATTCTAATGACCTATAACAAGTAAAACAAGAATATTATACTTTTAAATCTATGAGAAGGGAATGTGTTTATGTATAAATAAATACATGTGACTTTGTCCTGCAATATTTATTTTGTTACAACATTATAAGAATGTATATATGACCTTATTTGTCACCGCCCAAAAAATGTGGTTAAATAGGTTCAATGTCTAATAAACATGGTGTATAATTACTACTTATCTATATATTTGCATAATTTTAAAACGAATGAAGCGATCGCATTGCGGTTTTCTTTCATATATCATTAAATGGCTTAAGAGATTATATAAAAACGTAATTATGTTTAATTGATCTATAAAAAATTAGTGATTTTTAACCTAATGCAGACACGGATGTTACTACGTCCGATAGTAAATTTTTCTGGTATAATAAAAATTAAAAGTGTATTATTATTTTTTAAACATGTCTATGATTTATTATTTAAATCAGTAATACACATTACGTACGTCCATATTACATTGCGTATAAACTTATAACTAAACATTATCTTAAGTAATAGACTTCTTTAAAGTTGCCGCTTAGAAAGCAGTCATTGCTTAGAGAAACAGTAGACTGGCAGTATTACCTCATTGAATAGCCGAACTGATTCGTTGGCGGAAGAAGCTGCCAGCCCGGCAATCTCCAAAGTCTCGACGAGTCTTTTACAAAAATCAGAAACTTGTCGATGGGCTTCGGAGCCAAAATGGCCATGTCTGTGTAAATAAATATCTTCATAAATACAAATTCAAAAAAGAAAAAATGTACCGGATTAAAGATTTTTGTAAAAAAGTGCTCAACGTTTCTATAGATTTGCTTTGCAGTGTTTTAGGCTTTCCGTAGTTATTGAAAAAAAAATGGTAAGGCATTATCAAGAAGAAAATAATCGATTTCATTGCAGTTTTTTTTATTTGGTTCATTTTATTCACATTAAAAGTATGTAATGTCGATAGATGTGATTATAACATTGTAAACGTGGCCGTAGTAAGGAAATATAAAACTTCGACAAGAAAATAATTGATTTCATTACAGTTTTCTTTTTAATTTCGTACATTTCATTCACATTAAAAGTCAGTAACGTTTATAGATGTAATTGTAATATTGTAAATGTAATTGTATCAAGAAAATATATAACTTGATTTGGATGTTTGCGGAAACAGCGGGATCGCCACAAAAGAAGAATAATGAAATAAACGTGTCAAATTTAAACGAATTTTTTAAGTAACATTTCTTTGTTCCATCTTTTTTAGTGTATTTTTTTCGAATTTGGTAAAAAGAAATTCTTAGGAATCACATGAATATCCTTCTATCTGGCCGTTACAGTATTTTCTTAAGGCGACGCATTGGAAATTTTAACGCCAGGTATCTCAATTTTTCTAAGTGACTGCAAAACGTATGACAGTGATATTTGGTATCCTGATTCTTCATTCCATTGATTTCATTTAGACAGTTGCGATACACGGTTGGTTAAGTTTCTAAAATAAAGGAAAATGACTGTTTTTTTCGTATTTTTTGTAAGCTAGCGTGCGTACGTGTGCATAGATCAGAAGGTCTATTTTAGATTAAAATATTGTTTATCAATGCGTCGCCTTAATGAAAGTACTAAATATTTTTTCATAACTTAGTAGCTGTTCTCAGCCACGCGTTGAACAAACTAACATTTGTTTATATTTGTAAAGATATTAATTAGCATACAAAAACACGCGCGTTTTCGAATGCAATGTTGTGTCCAAATTTCAAGTCAATTGACCGTCTACTTTCAGAGTTATATGACCACAAACAATGGAATTTTAATTTTTTCATAATAGGTAATAGATTCGTCAGGTATACAAAAGTTGCGTATCACCGGTAAATTAAGAGAACGCAATTAGTTTGTCGTTTTAAAAAATAATAACTATTTTTTACAATCCGAGTCACGATATAAGAGAATTCTTGTAATTGTTAATTAATTGCGAGCATATCTCATTGCATATAAACCGAAGAATTTTGTAGTAAAAGTATTTTAATGTATTTTCCCTTTGACTTATATTTTATTAAACACATTTGTATTCATTAAGTATGTAATTAAAAGAATTTTAAAATGAAAAAATGCTTGTATATTATAAATACGCTGTTAGTTTAATTTTGCTTTATTTCATAAATATTCACAGTTTTTCACCAAGTATATATATACTATATATAATTTTTGTTCAAATATACAGACATTTTTTGTTTTATGTCATAGAATCAAAATATATCTCAAATAATGTATTTGTAGATGGATTTCTATATGTCCGTGTACAAAATATTTCTAAAGTTTATCACTGCTCAACGCCCTGGCGTGTTGGGCGTGTTGATATGCAAGACTACAAAGCCTCGGCTCGATAACAATCACATTGAATGCTAATGCAAGCCAGCGTGTATTTGAGTCGCTTCTAAATAACTATTAGATGCTCGTACGGATTTATTAAAGTGGTCATTGTTTGAGTTAATATTGTTATGACTGCGACGAAATTGAGTTAACTTTTACTATAATGTTATTTATACGTACATATCTTCACGGCATATCGCAAAGAAGGTAAAAAGATAGCGTAAAATTCGTTTTACTAAACGCCGAGAAATGCGAGTGCTTCTGACCTATCCGTCGGTTACTACATATGAAAAGTTTCATAAATGTAAAACGAGTATACAAATAAGTATAATAATAGAGAATAGAGTTAACAGTGTGTCTCTAAATTGACAATTTTTTTTTTAAATATTATAGCACGATTCTCCCTTAGGAGGGAAAGTAAAGTGATCTTAGCCCATACAACCGACGTCTTCAGTAATAAATAGATAAATTCTTCATATTATTTCGTTAAAATGTTGACGTAATACATTTTAGATGTTTCTTGGAGTTTCTGGAGAAATACCTTGAGACAGTTTCTATGCCACTAACAAATCTCAATATCACTCTAATAGACATTTAGCATTTAGCATAGCATTTTCGCCTAGGTATGCGGGTGCTTTAAAAATTTCTTCTTATCTCATCTATACTTATCTATACCAATAATAGATAATGCGTATGCCGTAATGCACATGCCTGATGTCAAATTTGCTCTTATTTCTTTAGACAACGGACTGCTGCAAAGACCGCGAAAACTTCAGCTGCACACATTTATTCAAACTTTCCAATTCTTCTTACTTAAACTAGAAAATTTAAATGAAATGCCATCTTCGTTTTTCCCATTCCCGTCAAAAAGCCCCTTAATTCTATTTTATTTTGTCTACAATAATTATGAACGGAACGGATATGTTCGACGTATTAGTTAGTATGTTTTCGATTTTTTGTATCTTTTATGAAGATTCTAATAGGTATACCTAAAATACTGAAATTAGGTATTATTACTCAGGAATTTATTTGAAATTTGAACTTCGAACTTTGAACGTAGAACATTTTATCGATTTTTTTATTATTTTAATTTCACTTTTATTTTAATTTTATTTTTTATTTTTATTTAAGTATCTTTATTTATATTAACAAAAAGTACATACATACGTTAATATTTACAAACTTAAAACTACACATTATCTTAAATAATAGACTTCCTCGAAGTTGCCGCTTAGAAAGCTGTCATTGCTTAAGGTACCTAACAGACTGGCAGCATTGCCTCTTTGAATAGCCAAACTGATTCGTTTGGCTTTAAATTTTTTTTTTAAATTGTTTGTGTCATGAGAGCGATAAAATATTTAATCAAAATAAAAAATAAAAGTGTTAATGCGTTTTGTAATAAATATTGGTTTTATCGTGAATTCATAATTTATATTTAGTATGTAATTAAAAGAAAATATTGTTCGCTTTTAATATTTTGTTTACATGCAATTTCTATCATTAATTTTGTTATTATTTGTAAGAAACTAATAAAAATGGTCTGCATAAAATGGTTCCTTAAAAATTAGAGCCGAATCAAAAATTTCTTAGTGCAGCCGCTGCTGGTGCAATAACTCATTCGGCCGTGCATAGTTCGTGTTGCCGTACGAATTTTGGAATTTTTGATGTTCGCCGACGACGCATGCGCAGGATTTTTGACGCTAATTTCGTTTAGAAACCGCTTTTTTCGCGTCCAGACACTTTTGGCAACAAAATTCGATAACAGTGGTGTCTTTTTGTTTTGTTTAAATGTTACTATTAAGCATTTAAATATTTCTATTTAATTAATTAGGAAAAAAAATAAAAAAAATAAAATTAATTTTATGTAACTTTTTAGTTTCAATTTAAAATTCTTTAACTCGGAATTTGACAATCTTTTAATTAAAATAGTATAGCAATAATTTTAATATCGTAAAAGTATGTATTGAGAAAGCTATAAATTTTACTTTTAAATAAATAATACACAGAATCGCATTTTATAATATTTGAAGTTTTGAATCGAATAACAGTTTATAAAATAACTGTTGTAATGAAAATATTATGCAAACATTTATCGTCGGCTTCTTTGAGATTGTTCGTGTATTTGCCATCCTGAACCGCATCGTGGAGATCTTAGTGTTTGCCTCAAACTGGATTTTTTCTTAGTAATTAGTGATATTGCGAACGCTGAGAAGTACCTATTTAATCTGGATTTTGAAGTGAGTTCATGTTAATAATAAAATTCGCTGTTTACGAGCGTAAATACCAGCGTTATTAATGTAACGCGGAGTTAGATTACGAGATAACATGAAATATTTACATATACGTATATATATATTATAACGTTTTAAATTTTGATGATAAAAAGTCATTTGTTTATTTGTTAATTAGTCGTAGTGGTTCATAAACTTATTATAACCAAAGAACACTTTTCTTATTACATTTAATGCAAAATTGTTTTTATTCATTGGAATTTCTGTATTTCTAGTTCTTGTAGTTTTATAGATAAATGTTGGAAAGTGGGGCGAATTATTATTACCAGTTCAAGTACCCCATTTTTCCCCTCTTCAATTTAATTGGATATTTTTCAAAGTATGAACCAGTAAAAAAACATGTGGCCCAACAAGATGTATGATGATATTAAAATTTGTAATAAGATATACTAAGCTAAATTTTAATATCGTATGCATACTTAATGACAAAATCGACTGTGACAGACAGACGAATAGACGACAGGGGCCTAGAAGTGGCTCAATTATCGTAACGCTAGTAGAATAGTGGTAGAATAGCTGACAAATACTACGTGATCTAGCGTAACGAATTTCAAATTGGTATTCAAACATTATTAGCTTTCTATTCAATCAAATGAAAAGTAAAGTCGCGTGGAAACCGCCGTTAAGGAGTATCCAAACGGCACAAACGCTTGGTAAACGCTTCGTACATTCAAAATGCTTGCTGTTATTGCGAGTCGAAAGTGCCGTTTGGTTACGCCTTATACGGCGGTTTCCGCACGACTTTACTTTTCGTTTATTTTAATAGAAAGTTAATAACGTCTGACTACCAATTTCAAATTCGTTACGCTAAATCACGCGGTATTTGTCATCCTATTCTACTAGCGTTTACGTCAATTGAGCCACTTGTCTAGACCCTCAGATCTATGAGCCTGTGAGGTAGTCAGCTCACAGACTCATATACATTCGGTCGTCTATTATAGGCTCGAGCCAGTGGTTATAACCAACACCTACATTTATAACCCTCATAGGCTCGAGCCAGTGAGCCTATAAGGGTTCATTTCAGCAATAGAATTTCTACCTGAAATCAAAGGTGTCTTTTGTAACAAATAATTCAGTTGTCTGTCTGTTTGTCTTGAATGCGTTACCTACAAAAAATGTTTGTATTGCCGCCATCGAAGTGTGAATGGAGCGTTATGGCAATATTATTATAGTTTTGATAATATTCATCTAAATGACAATCTTAGTATTGTAATATCGAACAGTTTTTTTTTGTATTTAAAGTCATTTTAGAAGGTTAACGACGTAGATTCCCTAGGGGTCTCAAGTTCGCTTCCCAAATTCGCGCAATCGATTCGTATGAGATTTTTTTTTGATAGCTGCCATTTACGGAAATACTGTTAGCTATCTGTTATTATTTTTATATCAGCAGTTTTAAATTATATTTTTATTATTACGTAATTATTAACGCGCCCCGGCTTCGTACGGGGACTTGATTATGAAATGTTAATATATATTTCTTTAGTATTACTTCCAGTTTGAACATCTATACTATTATCTATACTTATACATACATGCATATTTCCATGCTGTATCCCTAACGGGGTAGTTAGGGTAACTAAGCTTTTTTCACCTCTTCGAATTTCATCATTCTGCTCACGCATTTTCGCCTAGGTATGCAGGTGCTTTAAACATTTCTTCTTATCTCATCTATACTTATCTATACCAATAATATTATAACAAGAAAGAGCGGATTTTGTTAGTTTGTTTATATGTGGAGGGTAACCTCCGGAACCATGCACTGCACTTATTTGAAAAATCCTTTCGCCATTTGTAAGGTACATTATTCAAGATGGACATAGGCTATATATTATGCATTCAACCAGGGCGGAGTTAGGACAGGCCGCTTATATTATACATACAATCATTTTTCGTTAAATGTTCTATATCATTTTTTATATCGATACAGCATGAGGATATGTATGTATCTATGTATCATATTTTTTTCTCTTTTGTGCTTGATGTAAACAAATATGGCGACTATGACATTTATAAGATAACTAGGAATGGGTTATATTCGCAAATGATTGATTCTGTTCTCATACTTATCAGTTATTAGTAAAACAAACATTTTTAGATTTTTTGTCCGTTTGTGTGTTTGTGCTTTAATAAAAACCACCAAGAATTAAACGTCATGATAAGTGAAAAAAATCGTAATTTTAAAAAACACTTAAAAATAAAGAATAAAAGATTATTATCATTTACATTTAATAATATTTTTCTGTTATTATTTAGTTTTACGTTTAGAATGAATTGTGTCATTCGCATATTAGAATGAGTGAACTGATTTATGACGCTAATTGAATTTAGGAACATAAGCAACCTACCTTTAAGTAACATAGAAATTAAAATCAAAACGCTTGATAAATAACCAAAATTTTTTCAATGCTGTTATTTATTGAATAATATTTAGTGTTATTTGTGAATATTTAATAGTTTCGTTTATTTAACGGAAAAGCAGTGTTATTAGAGTGCTGCGTGTAATAGGTACATCGGACCAGCGAACGTTAAAAATTTAGCGAAATTTTAGTTAGTTTCTTGTTTGTTTACATAAAAGTTAAAAATGAAAAAAATAGGATATAAATAATTATCAAAACTGCATTGAATTCCACTTAGAAGTTCAGAAGATATTAATACACAGACAAATGGGGATTGTGACTTTATTTAATGATAATATCAAGGTATACAAGAGAGAATGTTATAATGTATGTTTGTAGGTACATAGAATTCACGAAGATAAACCAAATTAAGTCTGGTCGAAATACGTTCGAAAGCTTCTTAAAACGCGACACCGTGTCAATTATATAGCAGATATAAAGCGCAAGACATGACGACTTATCTATGAAAACCGTTAAATCTCAGATAAATTGTAATCCATATCAAATATCTAGACAAAAGTTATGGAACCGGTCCGCTAACGATGACAAGAGTATGATGCTTTAATCACGACAGAAATTCTATTTACAAAACTTAAGAAAAAAAAGCGCGGTGGGCGTCTGACATTTGTGGTTCGGTTAATGAAATTTTATTTTTTAAAAAGTTTTATCATGTCATAAAATTAATTGACTTGGGATTCATTTCTACGCAGCCTTTACAATAGGTATTTTGTATTTCCTTATGAGACAGTCTCAATTTAGCTTTTGTTGCATGATTGAAATCAAAATAATTTACTTAGTTACATTTTTTATACTTATTCTGTTGGTTTATATGGCAATGCAGGTATCTGTTTTACTTCTAAAAGAAAATTTAGTCGCGAGAACGTGTTATTTTGCGAAGTGACTGGCGATATTTATCTTTAACAATCTTGACACATTTAATATGGGCACATAATTTAGAGCACAGGTCAATTTTTAAATTAATTCAAGGAACAATTATAACGTGTAGTTATAATTGTTCGTTTCATTCGTTCGTTTTAAGGAGCGCAAAAAGAATTCTCCAAAATTTTGCTATGGTCCCGCCATTTTGTAATTTCAGATGTGCCACCGAAAGGAAGTTGGTGGAAAGAAAGTATAATTTTGTAATATATTTATATATATTTGTATAACATAATTCAGTATTTTTTTATACTGGGTGTGTCATTAAATTCACAGAATGTAGGACCAAAAATAATTAAATATCTTGTTTATGTCATAATACTGTTTATATCCTTTTTTATTAAAATGTTTGTCTTTTGTCAAGATTTATTGTAATACCACTAAAAGACTGAGTTAACAAAATACTGCATTTTTTGGAAGAGTAGGTATACCTACATCTACATACTATGGTAATATCTTAATAATAATATCATATTATAGGAAACTCAATTGAAATCCAAAAATGTGAATGTGTTCTGAGCTAAATATATTAAATATATTTTTTATTGTAATTAACTCGGATGAAATAGCAGCCAAAATAACACATTTTGGAGCTTGTGAGCCAACAACATGTCTCATTACTTGACTATGTATACACTTTCGTAATGAACATCAGGACTGAATTACACGTGATATAATGATTATGTTAGCAAAAAAATCAAGTCTTATACGGCTGGCAGACTTTCACAATGTTTGAGAGCCATCCACAATGCTTGCTTAATTGGTAAGATTTCTATCTTAAAAGAATGACCACTTGGTTTAACGTTCATTACGACTTTATTATTTTATTACATAATAATATTATTTATTAGTGTATAATATAATATGTCCATGAGATTTCTTTAAAGTGTCTTCTTATTAAGTAATTAAGGTGATGTTTCTTATAAAAATTTTTAATATATTTTTTTATGTTTTAATTATTACGTACCTACAATATATTAGGTACTTTAACACACTTATTTGATTTCTTTCTTCAGTAGGTAGGCAACAAGATCGAAAAGATCTCCGGTTCAATTCCCCATATTATTATGTTAATCAATGGTGTTATATATTTACCCTACAAACATGTAGCTGAAATATTCAAACTTCAAAAAGACGCTAGGAGAAGAAAGGCCATACTAAAATATGTGGACCCAATGCGGAGTTAATGGCTAGTCTTTTGACAGAATTTTCAACCCACCTGTAAGGCCTTGTACCTAAATTGAAAACTACTGCCAAATAAAAATAGGGAAGCATGGACACGTTAAACATGGATGCTGTTAAACGACCCGTTCAGTAGGTGACAGCGTGTGAATATACGTTTATTCTCGTAATCGTATATCGGTTCGCTATCATTCTATGAGCGGATCTGCATTGCAGTATTGTGGGAATATTATTGCTCACTGAAGCACGCTATGAGTGTCGTGTTTGTGATATTATTTGCTAAATTTATCAGCCACTATTACAAAGACATGCCGCTATTTATAAAAAGCGCGTTGTTTAAAAGTGCAACCGGAAAACTAGTAAAACTTAAGTGAATGAATAACCGCTGACCATAAATAAAACGCGCTAAAAACTCCATGCCGAGTCAAGTTCCAACGTTTTGCCAATAATGTTAAAATTTACCGCAAAAAGTCTGTTTCGTCTTTATTAAGAAGAAAACTAGTTATTCGTGAATCACTAAAAACGGACATTACGTATAGAATGTAGTTAGGTAACTTAAAGTATTTTGTTAAATATTTTCTTTACGAAGAATATATCATAATAGGTAAAAATCAGTTAAAATCTTATATGTAAACAGAAATGTAATTTGTTCGAAATCTTATATCTCCGAAATCTGAAAGTTCTTCAACGAACGATCAACGAACGAACGATTCAACAACGAAAGTCAAATCAATTTATTCAAATAAACGCAGGCAATTTAGGATTTAAATCTAATATTAGTTCGAAAAAAAGCTACATTAAGAAGAACTGACAAAAGACTCACTAGGAATTACTTTTTCAACAAGTTTTACAATAATATATTATTACACAATATGTCACTATTTATCTCAATATTTTGTAAACGCTTTTTTAAAGTAAAAAGTAGTCAAGGAAACTTTCATTTTATTTTGATCTTTTCAACCTCACTCGATAGGATAGCGTTATTTGGGCATTTTACTAATTCCTCGTGGTCGTACTTATTTGATTCTTCTAATTTTATTTCTCGAAATGAATTGTACACCGCGGCGCTGCGTTTTTTTTATTCTGTTCAAAAAACAAAAATGTCATTTTAGGTAATAAAGAATTAAAATCCTTGATCGAAAATGTATGCTTTAGTGTATAAAAAGTACGTAACATATTTTTGAATTCGTGAGTAAAAGAGTTTTAATTTGATATCTCACAAAATATCCTCAATAAAATTAGCATTTTCGTATATTTTATCTTTAAGCCCCAAAATTCAAAACTGAATTTTTAAAGATCACATCTGTGTTTGATTCACTTCTTACAATAACAGACTACTTCTTTCCTCTGTTTTCGTGAAATACGCACGTAGAAAATCGTCAAACAGACAGCAAACAGGTGACAGACAGACACCGAGATGATTCCATAAATTTACGTTTTTCCAATTTTGGATCGAAACACAAAGGCTTGGTAAAGTGAGTAAAGAATAATTTCAAGCACAATGTTGTGTGGCTGTCGCAAATACAGAGATCAAATTACTCAAGTTTTTACGAAATGAAGTAATTATGTGATTGTCCAATGTACATGTATGCGAAGTTTTTATATGCATTTTTACTACGCCTATGAAATAACGAAAATATTTTTTTTATCATCTTCAAGGAATCGTTGCTTATAGTAAAAATTATCATTTATTTTTTACAGTAATTGATGTGTAAATGTATATTTAACCGACTACACAATTGGAATGAATAAAACTTTTGTAGTGTACGTGTGCAAGATGGACTTCTTTTTATATCATTTTTTATTTAGAACACAGTTTAAATAATTTGTCGTTTTTTGTTACACTTTTTGTTATTCATTCTTTTGGTGGTTACGGAATAAATCGTTCGTGTCTGGTTCTCTTGTCTTTTCTTCCAATATACTTCATACAATCCGCTACAGTGTGTATGTATATGTATATATTTTATGTACATGACGAATTCTTTTAGCCTCATCATTATGGCCTCTCTCTGTGAAATTCTATACAAACATTCAACAGCTTTTGATATGAAATTGTTGTGTATTGTTACATATTAAATTATTTATAATTATTGACATACGGAGTACACAAATCGTACATAATGAAGTAATTACGTGATTATGTGTGTATATTAAGTTTTTATATGCATTTTTATTATGCAGTGTGATATAACAGAAATATTTCGCTGTTCATAACATTAACGCTCTCTCCTCTCTGACTATCCTGTTAGAAATACAGCGGGAAGGTATTTATGTATGTGCATATCACATTAGAAATTGATTAATTTCGTAACAGTTATGAAGGTTAAAAAAATTTAAAAGCTAGCCAAGAGTGTCGGACACGAATTAACTTTCCCTCTAGCATTCGAACATTGAAAATTTAATTAAAGAAATTGGATCTAATATATTTTATCCTTTACACAATTTTTGTTTCTCGTTTATGGTTCGAGATACGTTTTGTGCCTCAGTTAGTACGTGTAACGATGGTGGATTAAAGCGGCTTTTATATGTACGGACAGACATTATGATGAAACTAAGAATTATCGCAGTTTCGCTATTTTTGTTACGGAACTTTAAAAATGAAGGGATATTCAAATTTAAGATTATAAACCCATAACTTTTTAAATTATAAAGAAACAATGTGACATGGTTTTCTTGCTCTAATCTAGATTTTGTATCTTACAAGCACACGTAGATAATTCTCGCAGATAAACGCAAACTTAAGCGTCGTACTTATGATGCAATTAGTACTTGCTTGCTAATTACAGCTGGAAAAGAGCGGATGAAAATCTAGTATTTACTAATTACTATACAATACTATTGCTATGAATTAAGGTTGAGCTTTCTCTGCTATAATTCAAAGGAATTGTAGAGCAGACCGGCGCTTTCCAATCACACTTAGTTCAATTACAAATAATCACGCGACATGAAGGAAACTACAAGCTATAATTAAAAACGATTCGGTTTTATTTCACATACATTACATATAGTACTTGGGAGACCGGGCATTGCTCGATGTCTATTAGGTTTGATTGTATTAAAAAAAAAACAAAATACAGTCTGACCACATTGCAGAATTGGAACCCGTTTACTTCGGCGTGGTAGACCTATATACGTTCTAGCCACTGTGCCATTGAGAAGGTAAAGTCTGATGTGAAATTACCAATCATGTTTCACGAGCAAGATTTCAAATTTTAAGTGTGAGAGAACATGGAGAAAACGAATTTTCCCAGAATTGAGACCTAGCTAGATCGATTTTTCAACTTCCTTAACCTCTGTATTGTAAATTACATCAAAACGTACGGCCGTTTTCGAGAACGCGATTACAAATATACATATATTGCTCGTAGTGTATACAATATATCGTAGTGTATACGTAGTGTATATAAGAGTACATGTAGTGGCATTTTATGTAGGTGCAGTTACGTTTGTGTTTATGGTATAGCGTTCTTCTTTGTTGTTCAAAAATAAAAAGTAATGGTAAATCTCAGGACAATCATACTAATTATGTGGGTACTCTAAAACGAATGTTTATATTCTGGGTACCACATAGTGTCTGGGGTAACAGTTATTGACACCCAGACTTCAAAAGAAAAATGAAGATAATTTTCTAAATATTATAACGTTCTTGGTACCATGTATTGAATATATTTAATGCATATTTATAATTTTCTTTGACAATATCAACGCGCAAAACCTGTGGATTAAGGCGCCAGTATCTCGCATTTATTAATTTCGTTTTGAAAATTTGAAGTAGTAATAATATTTCCACAGCTAAAATATAAATATATGTGTTAAAACATTTTCTATATTATATTAGGACACGCATATGCGCGTTAAAGAATGTGCTTGCATGCATGTGTGTGCATGTGAAGGTAGATGTGAATGTACGTAATAGCGTGTGTAATTGTTAATGAATAAATAACTTTTTTTAGTAATGGCGATCTATGAGTTTTCAATAGAAGAATAACTGAATATTTTCTTTTTTTCCAGATATCGGTGACGATGTGTATACGGTAATCAAGAGCGCCGCGCGATGATGCGCGCCATCATCATCTTGTTCGTCGCCTGTGCGGCGGGCGAACACGTTAGAGAGTTTACTGTCCGTGAGAACGCGCGAGCGGGCACGCTGGTTGGCCATCTTGGTGATGAACTGCCCGATGCTGCTCCCCCTTATACTATCGTACCTGTGCCTGGCAGTGCTGTTAATGACGACCTGCGAATAGATCCACACACCGGTGAAATACGAACTAGAGTGCCTCTTGATAGAGAAAACCGGGATCATTATGCCTTAGTAGCAATACCCGCGAGCGGGGACAACATACGCGTAGTTGTTAAAGTTTTAGATGAAAACGATAATGCTCCTACTTTCCCTGCCCCTGTTATGAACGTAGAGTTTTCAGAGAACACTCCTAGGGATGTTAAAAGAAAGCTGAATCCAGCTAGAGACTCAGATTTAGGGATTTTCAACACACAGAGATATAATATAGTGTCGGGCAATACTGACAATGCATTTAGACTATCATCCCATAGAGAGAGAGACGGCGTTTTGTATTTAGATTTACAAATTAACGGTTTCCTTGATAGAGAGATGACAGACCATTATGAGTTATTGATAGAGGCGTTAGATGGGGGTACTCCGCCTCTAAGGGGATCTATGACTGTAAATATTACTATTTTAGACGTAAATGATAACCCACCGGTTTTCGCAGAAAGTGTATATTCGGCAACGATACCTGAAAATGCGACCGTTGGTACGCCTGTTTTAAAAGTTTTCGCAATCGATTCAGATTCGGGTGAAAATGGACAGATTGAATACTCGATAAATAGAAGGCAGAGCGATAAGGAGAACATGTTCAAAATAGATCCGGAAACAGGGGAAATTACTGTAAACAAGGCTTTGGATTTTGAAACAAAAGAACTACATGAGTTAGTGGTAGTTGCGAGAGACAAAGGTGCTCAACCATTGGAGACTACTGCTTTTGTGTCGATCAAAGTTACAGATGTAAATGACAACCAACCTACTATAGATGTTATTTTCTTAAGTGATGATGCTACACCTAAAATTTCTGAGTCAGCACAATTAGATGAATTTGTAGCACGAATATCTGTCCACGATCCTGATTCTAAAACGGAATACGCTAACGTGAATGTTACGCTGAGTGGTGGTGATGGGCACTTTGATTTAAGAACTCACGACGATATAATTTATTTGGTCGTAGTTGCGTTACCTTTGGATCGAGAATCACAGTCGTCGTATACTTTGAATGTCATCGCAACAGATAAAGGGTCACCTCCTTTGCATGCATCTAGAATCATTAGTCTCCGCGTGACCGATATCAACGATAACGCGCCAGTGTTTATCGAAAACGAGTATAAAGCCAGCGTACTAGAAGCCGCCGCGCCTGGTACACCAGTAGTTCAGGTATCGGCCACTGATGTGGATGAGGGTGCGAATTCCGATATTCGGTATTCTTTGCTCCCTACTCCACAATCAGATTGGTTCTCGATTGACGAGCGGTCCGGGCTGGTTACAACACGTTCTCGAGTTGATTGCGAAACCAATCCGATGCCACGTTTAACATTGGTGGCTAGGGATCGTGGTAACCCTCCGCTATCATCGACAGCGACTCTAGTGGTGACAGTTCTTGATGTAAATGACAACGAACCAATCTTCGACCAGTCCTTCTACAACGTGACGGTGTCAGAGAGTGAGGTCGTCGGCAGCTGTATTCTAAAGGTGAGTCTTGAATATTTTTACTTGATGAGTCTTAATAAGATTTTAGAATGAATCGATGACACGAGTTCTAAGGAGGTCGCAATCATCTTATATTACTTGAACGAGTTTTTTTCACTAAGCTATTTAAAAGTTATAACGTTTGCTGTACATTGAGAAACCGTTACTGCTGTGAAGTTATCACTGAGAACGCGATTTTAAAAATCAATTTCCCGTCGTAAAGAAATTATAAATCAGATTCAAATGCAGTGAAAGTTCCTATTTCGCGTGACTACTGGCAATTTTTGATGTTCGATTACATTATCGTTCTACGCCCTCGGCTGAGAGAATGTCAGTAAAATGTCAGCTTATATTGCTGTTGGATTAAAATATTCAAGTTGATGATGTATCTACTGTACAAAATATAAATATATTCTAGAGGTAGTTTCTGTTTCGAAGTGACTGTGAATAAATAAATCATTGCATTATTAGAATTTAATTCAATTTTCGTCTTTAAAACAGAATTAACAATAACTTTCAAACTCGAGATTAAGTATTTGATATATTGAACAGTTTTAATCCTTATTAAAAGTAAAAGCAATAAAAAAGAGTATACGCCACTTTCAAAGTCATATATTTCAAATAAATCACAAATTAACAGTCTTTCAATTTGGAATAAGTGATTACAGTTTAAGTCATGTTTAAATACTGGAAAACAAGCTCGTTTTACAAAAACGCAACAACCAATTAGTTACATGAGACAGATCAATTCTGTTTATCTTGGTCCCGTTTCAGCGGCCCCTCCCAGGGTCCCCGAACACGGAGAATTTGTTAAAAAAACTCAATTTTCGTTATCTCTTATCTGACGAATACGAGCCCAGTTCATAACTTACGCGAGTTAATTTCTTTTAATATATTCCACCGATATTGAAGTAGTTATAAATAAAGTCGGTGCATAAATCTATCGGGTAGAGTGATGCCAGTTTGGGCGTGTGGCGAAGCGCATCGCAAATTGCGATCTAAATTGAAAATTAAACAGTGTGCGTTTGCGCGGGCGCAAGTGTGGCTCCGGTGCCCGCGGCGTGGCGACCAATGAGCTTTCGGCGGCTATAAGGCTTTGAACGTGTTCCTATTTTGAAATGAGCTTCGGTCGCTATTCTGAATAGTTCACGTGTGATTTGTCTTTTAAAAATAAAACAATAGACACGAACAAACGAGTTTGAATCATTATTACAAGATGTTCACTTGTTAATATTAACATTCCATTTAAAAACAGAAAAAAGTTACAAATGTTAGGTCATCGTTGTCGATCATATAAGAAAAATATATCGTTTATTCAAGTGCAATAAGCAACTTCCAAATGAGTATTTCTTATTTCTTACGAGTCATCGATTAATTCACCGATTCACGTATAATCTTATCGATTAGTCAGAAGATTTGTATCGATAAAGATCTATGCTTAGATCATTGAATAAAGAAACGTCTGAACAATTCTATTGCGAGGTTTTTCGACACCTGCGTCCATTAATGTCACGAAATCACGATTTAGCATTAAATACTTTTAGGTGTGTGGTTCGCATTACACGTACATATATGTTTATGTATGGATGGATACATTCACTGGTTATTAGTAGTACATTTGAAATCAGGCTAATGATGTATCGACTATCAGATACCAATCGCTACATTTTTGAAACTACTTCAGGTAGCGTGTAGATTTTGCTTTGGTCGCGATATTGTTATTTCTCAGAGGTTTTTTAATATATATTATTTTTACACACATCACAGAATTTTTTAACGTATAAACGTAGCCTTAGTCACGGTTTAAAGTAATTTCAGATAATATACACTATTTATTTCTTATTATCATAGATTCTATGCTAATCTGGGAGACAAATACAAACATAAAATAAGCGCTTAATAAGTATATTACTAAAAACTGAGTCGAGTTATGACTATCCCGCTGTTTACTTCATTTTTGTTCTTTGGTGGGTGGACAGAGCCGACTCACGTGTGTAGTACATATATAATTTCCCGCCATTTTTAAAGCGCAAATTCACATCTGCAAACACTAAACGGAACTATATAGTGACAGGTAATATTGGACAATTAGTGATGTTGAAATACTGAGACCACTAGTATTCTTTAATTAAAATATTATTAATAAATTAAAATTTTTATTGCCTCCATCAATTTATATACTAATTAGTTTTAATTAATGTAAACATTTCATCAAATCTAGTTCATTTCCTTCGACTTCATGTGTCCTCCAGTAGCGGTAACTTCGGCTTCATCTTCCATAACTTGATAAGATACGGCGGCCATCTTGAATTCCTCGCGTTACCACGGTTACGGCGTGCGTGCGTAGGCGCAGCGGACGCGAATCGATATTTTTGTTCAAAAGTTAATGTTACCGTTAATTAATGCATAAAATGTAAAATAAAATCAGCTTCTTGTTTTAAATTTTTAGTGAATGCAGTGAAAGCTCGCTGGCCCACATAATTCTAACGTTATACTCCTAATTACGTATTAAAATCTGTTCTTCCGAGCGGAATTTAGTTATTATTTATACTAATTTTAACATCCCTTTTTGATCTTTTGCGAGTAGATTTTGTGTAATTGGCGAAAGAAGTGTTTAATTACAGATTGTATAATCTATCTAATAAATAATGAAACACAATGGATGTGAAAGAAGCATGAAAGGATTGCGATACTTGGCGCTCCGTGCTCTCTGACTACTCCGTTAGGGATTATGTCCGTCCTCTCTGACTATATATGTAGGTAGGTATATACGTACATAGATATCTTAACGCTGTATCCTTAACGGGGTAGTCAGAGAGGTCGAAACGGCAAGTATCGTGATCCTTACATATTTCTTTCAGCATCCTCGCAAATCTTATCGCAGTGTGTTACATATGATATAGATTATATATAGATATAATGTGATAGATACATAAAACGAGGTTTTTGTTTACTAAATGCTTTTTCCTTTTTTTTACATTAGATTTGATACCTCTATTCAACCAATTATTAACCGCCTTTGTACCCCTTATTTTTCTATACCTTATTCATACTCTTTTTCAATGCCTTATAGATGAGCTAGTACTCATTTGCTACTATCATGCATAACCTTAAAATGCTTTGCTGAAGTGACATCGAAACGTTATTTTATATAGAGACATAAATATCATCACGCTGTGTTCCTAACGGAGATAAGGAGGATAGTGACAAGCAATGAGTTGTGTCTTAGCCTTCTACACCGAAAGGGAAATAGCATGTCAATGTTTGTTGACGAATTATTTATGTCTTCGTTTTGTATGTACGTAATTTAACTAATTAACGTTCTGGTTTTGATATTGATTTGATAGGACTAGAGTGAATAGATTTTTCCCAGACGTGCTCCATCTTCGGTCACACCGTTGCTAGCAACAAGTGAGTTAGTGGTTAAGCGTAAATTTATTTTCCGTAAAATAAAATATTTTAAAATTGTTTGAATCTGCTTTCCTGAAAATAAGCTTTTACTAGATTATATTATTACCATCTCCAAGTGTAATTTCAATTTAATCGGTTAGGTGGAATTGGTATAGAATTTAGTTGGAAAATTTTATTATCACAAATACTAATTAATAAACCACGTTGACTACAAGCATGTAAAAAGAATAACAGCCTATAACGGGTGAAATAATGCGTCAAAGTTAGCGTGGAAAAAATCCCACACGACGAAGTCATTCACCAGTTAGTTCCATGTATGTAGGAAGAGTCTACTCGGCACTTACAGTGCTTATAGTACCTACGTAAATTAAGCCTTCTAACACGCATGCTTGAATTATAGCTACTGTTTGAAAATATTGCGTTTTGAGACATATAAATCCTGCATTATTATATGTTACTAACATGTATTGAGTAGTACCGATATATTAGAAAGAGTAAACTCCTAAATTGTTGCTAAACACCCGAGGACAAGTTCTCTTATGGCTCATAGTCACGCGACTACTAATGATGTAACAAAAATTTATGAGAGCAAACGGGGCAAATATATGATGTGCCAGAAAAAGAAACTCAATGGTATCGGCATCATGGTTGTCTTTGCGTTGACGAAAAATGTTTTTTTGACTATGGTATTCAGATTTGAAAACAGTTTAAAATGTTCTTTTATCGGAACTATCTTTTTTGTAAATGTAATTATTAAGTTTTAAAAAGGATACAACGCCATCTTTTAATTCCTTTTAAATTTCTCGGGCTATTTATTTATCCCATGTGATAGAAAAATGTAAAGAAATTGCACCGATAAAAACGGCTGCTTTTATTATTAAATCTGGTTAAAATATCGTTTAAAGTGAGATTACAACATTAGTTTAGTCCTTTGAAGATGGGCATTTAACCTAGCAAATTGAATTTTCCAATACTTTTCCTTTCAATTTCACTGCAGTAATTATTTACATAAGAGAGTTAACATTTCTCTTTTAAGTCCAACAACCGGTAAATGAATGCGTAATGAATTAATAATGCACGCGAACGCATCTATAAAATTCGTTATATAAACGTTATTACGGTAAAATAACTCGTTGCGTTTAGTTCTTGCGTTAAAAATTGTCGTGTACGCACGAATAACTTGTGTTCACAGTATCTAATTATTTGGAAAATTGAATAGAAAATATTATTTCCCACGCAAGTAAGAAATTAATGGACGTTTTGATTATGGGGAACATAAAAATACATTTTAATTATGGAATAGTACGTACGTATTCACAAGGTGTTGGTAGATAATTTATCAATTTAATTAATTTTATTTAGTTGTAGTTGTATGTGTAATATGAGTACGTAGATAATTCTGTTCAATTTACTTTTTGATTCAAACTGTTGACAGCTATTTTTCTTTTGATATTTATAAGTTATATATCGAATATAATAATAATATTTGTGACTTGAAATTTTGAACTTCAGTAAATAACCTATTCGTTTTTTGAATTGACTTGGATCGGAAATAACGAATGTATTCGATGTCGTTTTTTTATTTCAAATTATCTCAAAGAAGGAGAAGAGGACATATAAGTTACAACTGGCCATAAGATATAAAAAAAATTGAAATTCGTATAGGTATTATCTTACCAGCGACCCGCCTTCGTCAGTGACTTCGCACGAGTGCAATGTAATAATATGGCGTCATAAGTGTCCAAATGATTTAGACACAACACGTAGTATCCGCATTACTATCCAATTGTGTATCAGATCTATTTTATGGCGTATTGATATTGACATTTGATCGTTACAAAAAGTCAAAGCAAAAAGTGCATTCCTGTTTTGTTTATTAGTATATTGAAAGAATAACCTGCCATTAAACTTCGAAAACCTAACAATATTTTTCAAAACCAGGAACATACGAAACTATTTCACAGGTAAAAAGGTAATCAAAATACTTACATTCAGTAAAATTATAAACAAAATAAGAAAAACACCAGCGTGTGCTGAAAGCACCTAAACAAATTCTACTTAACTATCTATCTACTTTACGATCAATATTTACTTTTCATTCCATCTATTTGAAAAAGTCTTCGATATCTATCTTCGATAAGTGCGATGACAATAGGTCTCTTCACTTTTTTTTATTTTTCTTTCTTTATGGCATGGCGCACAGTTTAGCGCATTTGCCAATGTCACGTATTAATAAGTAGAATCACAAGTAAATTAGTTTTTTCTTAACGTAAAACTCCTCTAGTAAAGTGATAGTAGGCTTTACTGAAGTTATAAAGGACTTCTTGGAAAAGCACGAGAATTTCAGCTACACATGTTTATTTAGACCTACTCGATTCTTTTCACTTACACAGAACTTTAAAACACAATATACTATCACTTTTGTACTTTAAAACTCCCAAAAATGTAAAAAATAGAATATAGAAATAAAATGACAACCTCATTTCTCCCGTTCCCGCCAAAACTCCGTTTCTTCACTTATCAGACAGAAATAAAGAGGTTAAACAAAAACATTGTATGAAAAATGTTACTGGCTGACTATCTGGGCGGTGCGGGCGGCGGTAGCTGCGCGCCAGAAAAAAAAAATTAAAATACACTACACCACTACTCTAAAATCTTTGTTCCGTTCTGGATAAGAAAACATCGACTTTTCTTTACTTGCTATCAATAAGATATGCATATATTATATATGCATAGAGTTTTTTCCCGAAGGTTTATATGTATATTAATATATTATACTCTAAATAATAGTGAAAACTGAATCAATATATATGTATATAATTTAAATTATAATTTACAAAGTGCGTCATGTTTCCGTGTTTCCTGGTCATACCATAGTACCAGTAATCTAATTAAAGATAATATGTCGATTCAATCGTAATGTGTGTTTATGAAGTACCTAAGTCTGTAATTGATTTATTTATTTATTTAAGTAGCACATAATATAGGTACGTATATTTAAGCTATTAAAAATGCTACGAAGATTAATCTATCCACTGATACAGGATTAGTTCTTTAGACTAATAAAAAAATATTTTGGTGCATAAATCCAAATATGAGAAAAGCGATCATAAATTGTGTGATTTCGATATAATTGAATTCATTGACTCGAATTTAAATGTACTTAAGTACATTCAGTAATGCAAAAAGAAATATAATATATGTATATATATGTAAAAATATAATATATGTATAATATACATGTATACAAAAGGACAATAGGTAGTTTTATATGAGCACCGTCCCCCTGACCAACAGACTCGAAATGTATCTAATTTCTCATAACTTGTGTTTATATGTATAAGAATTATATGTATAATATATATATATATATATATATATATCTTATAGCAAATCTTATAATATAATGCTATCTTACTTATAGCAAATAAAGAAACATTTTTCATACAATGTTTTTGTTTGACCTCTTTGATTGCGGAACAATATCCACACGGATATGAGAGTTATGAGAAACATCATAGCAAACTGACAGTTTTTTACTATGACGACATCCTTGAAAGGTATATGGGATATTCCAGGACAATCGTGTTTTAAATTTTAATTATTATTTTTTACCTAGCCATCCCTCTGACCGACAGACTCGAAATGTATCTCGAAATAATGTAAATGTATATATATATATATATATAAATGTAAAGACGAAATATTAAAGACGAAATAATAAAGACGATATATAACAGAATGATGTTTGAATGATGTTCATTCTGTGATTGATGTTTGAGTGATCTGATGTTTCGAATGAGATGATGAATGATGAAATGAATGACGAATACCCAATACATTTCAAGGATGTCGTCATAGTAAAAAATTATCAACTCGCTACGATTTCAAGTCTGTTAGCCAGGGGGACGGTGTGCCCATTATTATCCTTTGTATTTGTATTACAAATTATAATCATATGCACTTTATTATGTACCTACGTTTTTAATTTTAAAAAATAAATTGATAAAAATTTTTTTGTATTAAAAAAATTCTGAAAATTACACATAATGTTTATATAAAGCTTTTTAGTGTTCTGTACTCATAAAGGTATCAAAGAGACCATTACTAAGCTTATGCTGTCCTACCTCTGTAGAGTTGTATCTTTTGAACTATATAATAGGTAACGACGGTAATGCATACATACGAGTATCAATCTTGGTCTGATTAAGTGTAAATTCTAAAGTAAAAAAAACTAATAATGACAGCTGTCTAAGTGTGAGTCAGGCTTGCGTTAAGGATCCTGAAAGAAAATACATTTTTCTTGGTAAATACATAACGCAAATGTATTTTGTGGTGTACGGAACTCTCAGTGCACAATTTCAATTTGTACTTGGCCGGTTTCGAAAACATTTTTTCTCATACAAGGTTGTTCGGATTAAAATATTACTTCCATAATACTGTAGGTATTAAAACAATATTTTGTATATTCAAAATAATGCGGTATCAATTTACTTCCTTATATCACATTATGTTAAAATTAACGTGCCTACACGGTTCACTTGACAATATATTATTATGTACAATACATAATTGAAAAATTGAAAGCTTGTTCAAAAATACCATACCTGTTATCATTTATAATGTTGTAGGTAATATTGTTGAGAATGCAGCCAGTGATTTAAAAGTGGAAAACACTCCTGAAGGTCTAAATATGTGTATAGTTGTAAAAACAAAATAAAACGAACATGGAGGTAACTTGGGTGTAATGTTAAGATGTGAACCATAACTGCCAACTGTTTGTTTATAATTTCGATGTTAAAAAAAAAAGAAAAAATGAATTTTTAATTGTCTTTGTTGTTTGCAAGATTCTTCCTTGAAAGGGATGGCAAAATGCACATACAGTCCACGTTTTGAGTCATAATTTATAAAGCGCAAGTCTGATGGATAAAATTTGTTCCTTTCTCTTCTCACCAAGTCCCTAATACTTCTCCAGTAAAGTGAATGTTAGCTTTACTGGATTTAAAAAGTACTTCTCGGAAGAACGCGAAAATTTCAGCTGCATGTTTATTTTGACCTTCTAACTCTTTTCACTTTCACAAAAGTTTAACGTACAATATACTATTACTTTTATACTTTAAAATACCCAAAAGCACAAAAAATAGAAAATCCAAACAAAATGTTAACATCAGTTCTCCCGCTCTCACCAAAAAGTTACTGGATTAACTTGAATCAATAAAACTCATTGTCAAAGGAGAGCAGAAATAAAAATATTGATAGAGCTGTATTTTAATAGTACAAATTTATTATTTTTATTAAAACTTACAGTTAAATAACTGTAGCGTCGTTCGTTTGTAATTAAGTGGGTAAAATTTCATTGCAGTGGATTATGGAATAGTATTTAAACTGCAGGCCGCGCTCTGAGGAGGTAGTTACAAGTCGACAAATTTAACCTTAAACATCTCTATACCTCTCCATCACTTTTCATATTTTGCTGTTGGTATATCTATATATAGCAGTGTTATATATAAATACTAGTAGGTGAGGAGGAGTTTCCAGGAGTTGGAAAGGAGTCGAACGAAACGTGAGTTCTTAAAGGTTACTCAAGGTCATATCATAAACTTTGTCCTCAACTACCTCTTCAGAGTACGATATCCAGATAGATTCAAAGACTCTTGCAGTGGGTTATTTTTGTATTACTATTATTATTGTTGGTTGCAGTAATAAATAACACACTCTCTTATAGTTGCTTTTACATTTATTTCCTCAATATTTCTCAATAATTAATAACAAATTACAAACTGTAACATGTTGCAACAAACAGCTAACGACGAATACTGAACAGCTAATCCCGCAGAATGATGTAGAATGATCTAGATCTTGGCACGCATCTGCTTATATAGACATGCTGACGTCACTTCTGCCACGGCTTGGCGACAGCAGATGTGGCAGGCAGGATGTGATGTCAGCTAAGTAGACCGGCACACTTATTACCTAGCTTGCAGTCAGCGTACGACAGGCAAATATCGTGCGATATCTGCTGTCAAAACTAGAATTTGTGTAACGTAATTTGTTTAAAATGGTGCTATTTCTACCGCGACAAGTGCATTTTACATGGAGAAATGGACGCGCAATCGTCATACATAATATCAATTTTTTATTACAATAAGTCATCGGTCGCGCAATGATCGCGTGGCTGTCGTCGTCTGCAAATTTTTTGGTAATAACCCTGCCAGTGACAGTGACATCATCTCGCTCCGTTACATGTTATTTGTTTCAATTGTAAAGTGCTCTTAAATATGTCCCGTTGTATGTACTAATTTTTTTTACATTAGAAAATGTCATTTACTAGTGACAGTTTTTTCCCATTGATTCTTTGTTTACCCTAAATAGAAAATGGCGTGAGGATGTGTCTTATGCAATATGTATACCAATCGATATCAATTTATTATTTGCTCATCTCATTGTGGTGCCATCTCTCGTTCTCAAACCTGTGAATATCTGTGCGCTCATATTTATATAACTGTGCATTGTTTATGAACAATGAATTGAATCTTGCGATAATTAATTGTAGGACTTAAAGAACTAGTTTCATATACAGTTTTTACGCTGCACATATTATATGTCCACTTGGTATGCTTGGTATTGGATAAAATAATTAACATTTTACAATATCCTGACTTGTTTTCATTTTTTTATGAGCTTTTAAAGCTTGATTAATTTTTGGCGTAACATGTTTTTTTTGTATAATTATAATTTTATGGTTAAACACCTTGATAACAACATATCTCCACATAAACAGGCTATATAAATGGCTTCAAAGTATCTAGTATCTATCTATCTATAATACATTTATTATTCTAATACTGTTCCATTGTTGGTGTGATAGTAATACATCTGACTTCTAAGTCAAGGGTCCCTAGATCTGAATTTGATTTGTAGTTGGGTCAATTTATGAAATGAGAATGAAATCTCAATTGTCTTTAAAGCATGTTACTGGGTTCTCCCCCAACTCTTTGTGTGATCTCCATAATACAAACCTAGAGCTTAAGCGGTCCTACAGTTATTGTAATCGTCTGAATTATTTATTATTGTTACGTATTTTCGCTTCAGAGATAATTAATTCAACATGGTTAGATTATGTCCCGTTCTTTAATTACTTTAGAAGTCAGAACTGGATTCAACTTTAATCAACTCGACGATTGGCTTATGTCGAGAAGACAAACTTCTAGTTTTGTTGATAAGATGGTTTAGAAGAAAATGAAAAAAGTAGGATCTGACAACTGCTTATTTTTCTGCGCAGAATATAAAAGCTGGCTATCCGATATGCTGACCAAGCCTGACCTAAAGAATTTACTGAGAATGTTTCGTTGAGAAGCAAGTCGCATATCGATCAACAAATTTCACTTTAGACGGAAGACAGCTATAAAATAAATAAAAATTACAAGTATAAAATAAGTAGTATATTCATACATACATACATATCTTCACGCCATATCACCAACGAGGTAGTCAGAGAGGACGGAGCGCCAAGCGTCGCGATCCTTACATACTTCTTTCGCTTCCTCAAATCTCAACATTCTCCTCACACATTTTCGGCTAGGTATGCGAGTGCATTTGACATTTCCGTCGGCTAACACTCTAGCTATTTGATCTTCATAAGTAAGCCTTGGTCTTCCTTGGCCTCTTTTACCACTCACTTTTGCTCTATAGATTTTCTTCGTCAGTCTTCATCACTCATTCCTTCTATGTGCCCGAACTATCTTAGCATTCCTTTCTTCATTTGTTCAATAACACTGTCGTGCAAGTCTATCATACTGCATATCTCTTTATTGCTTATTTTGTCTGCAAGTATATACCGCATATATTTCTAAGAGATCGCATTTCTACTGCATTTATCTTACTTTCACTCGATTTCGGGCACATCCAGGACTCATTACCATACAATAAAGTTTAAACACCGCATTATGTATGGCCACTTTGGCTGAGTTAGATATATTCATACTGCTTCCTAATGCGGACAGAGCACAGTTCATTTTATTGCCAGCTGCTACCCGTCTCTCCACATCCCACTCACATCTTCCATCCCTCGAAAACGCACTCCCCAGATATACAATTTCGTTCACCTGTTCTAGACATTTTCCATTTAGGTAGTATATACTGTATAGTTTAGCCTTTTTAAAAGATATCTTTGAAAGTCATATCTGTCCTACGTCTTAAATTCAATACAAAGAAGAAACCCTAAGCTTCAGGTTAGTAGATGTATGGGTCAGTATTTTGAACCTCGGACCCAGAAAGAAATGGACGGAGCGTTTGCTTTACGATTGTGTCCGTTTTTTGTTGACTTAGTTTCTAGACTTTTACTAAAGTACGTGACTGGGTAAGGGTCTCAGTACAACAATAACAATAATTGACGACCTCTGTGGCGCAACGGTTAAGCGCGTCGGTAAGTAAACGGGGGTTGCGGATTCGATTCCCGCCCCGAGTCTGGGTGTCTATGTATTATATTTGTTTATTTACAAAAGAAAAGTATATAAGTAGTATATCAGTTGTCTAGTACCCATAACACAAGCGCTCTACTGCTTACTTTGGGACTAGATGGCGGGCGCTGTGTGAAATGTCTGAGAATATTATTATTATTTCATTATTCTAAATCTCAGCATATGCTGGTAATGAATTCCATTTACGGGTTAAACCAAGTAAATTGAGTCTAAGTATTTAATAACTACTGTCTGTCTGTACGTCTATATGGTTACGGTCATCTATTTTGAGAAACATTCCTAGAATATGAAATTAAAGTACGAATTACATTTTTAACAATTTATACTTAATTTTTACCTATCGACTGTCAACCCTTCCACCCAAATACTCCTTGTAATTTAAAAAACAAACACAGATTATTTAGCAATTATTGGATTACCACTTTTTGACGTGAACAGGAGAAGTGAATTTTGCCATCTTCTTGAGATTTTCTACTTTTTGATGTGCTTTATGTGTTTTGGGAGTTCTAAAGTAGTTTGTGTTTTTTTTGTGCGACTGAATTTTGCGCGTTCTCCCAAGTCGTCAGCTTTAACTTTTGCTACTACTGGAAGAGTGTGAGGGATTTATTTACATGAGAAAAGAATAAATTTTATATCAGACATGAGCTTAATAGTGAAGGATGAAAATTTTTTACATAACACAATTGCTATTGCAATCTGAATGAAGAACACGGAAGACACGGCTGTAAAGATATAGTTCCCTTTGCCTCCCAAGAATTAAAGAATAATATTTGAAAAAATTGGGTTAGCAATTCAATGAACATTTTTAGCAGAGATTTTTGCTAAATAAAAAATTGTTTATTTAGCAAAATTAAAATTTAAAAATTAAAATTAAAAAACGGTTTTCAATGAACAAAGTTTACAACTAGGTCATTTATCTATCATTATTCATATCATATCAAATTATTCGTACTTGCATTTTTAATCATAACTTTAAAAATAAGTCTCAATATGGACTTTTTGGTGGGAACGAGAGAAGTGAACTTGTCATTTTATTTAGATTTTCTATTTTTTTTGGGAGTTGTAAAATACAAACGTGATAGAATATTGTGTTTTAAAGTTCTATGTAAGTGAAAAGAATGGAGTAGATCTAAATAAACATGTGTAGCTGAAGTTCTCGCGCTCTTCCAAGAAGTCCTATAAAACTTCAGTAAAGTCTATTATCACTTTACTGGAGGAGTTTTACGATAACGATTCTACTTAATAATACGTGACATTGGCAAATGCGCTAATCTGTGATCCATGCCATGAAGAAAGAAAAAAAAAGTCCCAATTTTGACATCAGATCCGATACAAAAGCGATGTTTCCATTACATATCTATAATTTTATTGCGATGTGTTTCAAGAATCTATGTTTCAATTTTAATATTTTCCTTCAATGAAAAGCCATATGAAAAGCCATAATATTCAATATTGTATGGGTCCTATATCCAAAATCATATCAACAAACGCGTACGTTTTAATAGAAACGTACGTGTTTGTCGATATTTTTATGTTTAATAAAAGTGGACTTATTAAGTTATGAACAAATCCAGTTTCATTGAATTATTAGTTTTATTAGCGATGTATATGTTCGTATAGAATTGCGTACATGATTTTGGTACGAATGCTTTTATTTTTATGTTTTTCTTGAAGAGGTAGAAACTGATCAGTAAAACATTAATTAATTTATGTTTACGATGCCCACCTATTTCGCAATTACATGTCAGCGAAATTTAATGATCACTATTCGAACATTTTTATGTTAATGTACACATTTATGTAAATTGAAAAACATAGTGTTTTTGTGTGGTTAAAGTGGAATTACGCGGGACGCTAAAATGCATGCACCCGACAACACATTTAAAAAAAATAAAAGTCGTTTCTCAATTTAAAATTCAAAATCTTGCTATTCCGGTGATCACGCGGCATCGGTGGCATTTCGTTTTGGTCTCGTTGCTTATACTCATCTTGCGAGCTGGCGTCCACTTCCAAGCATTTCTGCACATGTCCGGTACATTTAAACGCGAACGGCTAATACATAGCAAAAAGATTGCATTACCCGATGCATTCCCACAGTGGAGTATATTTATTTTTTGCTAGTTTGTTCTAGGGCTGCGGAAATTCTCGGTAAATACCGGCGAGTCGGTAGATATGTGCGTAATTGAAATTACTTCATTTTGTATAAATCTTGGTATAACAGGCGATATCTTTATTCTTTAAAAGCGTTTTAGATATCATACAATGAATTTTAATTTGTAAAGAATAAAACAATACTACAAGAGCGTGAATGCAAAGAAAATAGTAGAGCTGGAAATAAATTAAAGCGTAGGCACGTTTATCAGTCAGTGTTCAATTTAAATTAAAAATAATGATAGCGTTGACGTTGACAAAGTTTTCTAATTTGTCCCATCCCTACGCAAGTTGCTACACATCATTTACTCGGCTTCGCACGTGGCAAGCCGTGTCCAACGCTGTCAACGTCTCCCGGTGGCGGGAAAGTCACGGCCATTTTGAAAAAGTTGTTTTACTACTAGTATCTCTAGTCGCTAGTCGTATGGCGACCATTCCTTTTTATTTTTTATGTTTTAATTGCTCTTAGTTTTTGTTGGATTTGTTTTGAATTTAGAATGTGCTTATACTCTCTATGAGAGTATAATTTAGCCATTCATAGTATGTTTCTATCCATATTAAAAAAACATAACAAGGAGTACCAGTATCCACATTAAACGTAGAGGTCGTTCAACGACTAAAAGCTTGGTGTCGGCCCAATGTTTGAGCAAAAGTTCAATGTGGACATGGTATTGAATGTGATTTAGATTGAACAACAAAAAATAAAAACAAATAAAACAATACATTTTTTGAGTCATGATCATATCGTTTTATAAATTGGTATTACTTATTATTAAAAATAACAATTATACCAAACTTCATAACAATAACATTGATAATAATGAACATGACGGCATTTAAGCCGTGAACATTTTCGACGATTAAGTGTACTTGATTTGAAGTTATAATAATTATTTCATAAGGAAAACGAATCATTGTTCTTCAGTCAGTCAAACTAACGATAAATACATCGTGAAAATACTGTATTTAAATAAATGCTATTTTTTGAGTTATCCAGTTTGTTTATTATCTACGAATGTCTGATTTTTTTATTGCATTGGAAACAAGTCTTTCAGCCGCACAGTGCATGCGACTTGGCAGGGCTGCCAGTAAATCATATAAATTACTCTTTAAATACTACTTGTTAGTTGGTAATTATGACATGTGAGTGGAAAATGTAGATATGAGATGATATTATTGCAATAAGGAAAATATATTCGAATATGTAAGGGATATACACATATATTGGAACTATAGGATTAGTACTTTTCTCTCTTCTTCTTATTTTGGTGACATCTTCTATTGAAGGTCGGCGATCATCAAGGCGATTTGGATTTTGGACACGGCAGCTCTGAACAGGGATCTTGTGCTTCTGTTGTACCATTGGCGCAGGCTCTTAAGCCACAATATCCATCTCTTTTCATCTTTTGCTGTTGGTATATCTATATAGAGCAACATTATATAAACTAGTAGGTGTATTTCAGAGTTATTTCCAGGGGGGTAGTATTGAAATAGGAGTCCGCACTGAGGTAGTTGAAGTCAAAAATTTTTATCTTGAAACATCTCTATATCCTTCCATCTCTTTCATCCTTTGCTATTGGTGTATGTATATACTATAGCAATTTTATATGTATTAGGAGTTGTACTTCAGAGTTATTTGTAGGAGTTAGGAAAGGACGTTGCGCAATTGCACCAATTCCATTGAGGAATATTTATTTAGTTTATAGAAAATGTTATTTTTACATAGCACAATCTATTATTTTAAATGATTGCTTATTTTTTTATTGGTAATAATTACTTGATAGCGTCTTAAATGTTTTTAAAGTTAATAACAATTTAATGAAGGAGTAACATTTTCTTGTATGACATTATATTTTTTATTAGCAATTCATAGCATTTTTGTGTATCAAAAATCAAAAGGTCAAAATAGGATGAGTAATACTTATTGTAAAATATTAATAGTTTTTTAATGATTTTAATGCGTTCAAAATAAACGAAATAAAAATTCGCTTAAACTACATTATTACCTACATTATCTAGTGCGTGTTTACGAAGGTAAACCCATAAAATAAGTATGCAATTGATCTCCGGGGAGTCTACTTGTATACTGTTTTAGGAGTTGTCTGCTTGTTGGTTGGTGGTGACTAGTAATAAGTACTTGACATAATATCTAAAGCATTCGTAGTAGTTGATGGACAGTGTTGATGGAGTTTTTCTGTTATAAGTGGATATGAGCCATCTTCAAATTTTACGAATGGTCGTTGGACTTCGTGAATTCTTTTAAACATACACCTATGTTTATAGTCTATTACTGACTTTTAGTTCGAAGGAAAAAAAGCCTTTTTATAAATTCATTTTACTCGCTGAATTCAAAAGAAAATCAATTTTGTTCCATTACGTTAAGGTGTTTTTTGCATTGTTCGTATTAAAGTTATTTATGTTAGTGGAATGCTAGGCTTTAAATGCAGACGGAAGGTTATATTCTGTTGGACGATATTGAAACGATTTAAATGATAGCTGTTTAATTGTGGTTAGGTTTCACTTGCTTTCAATATTGTATTTAAAATATGTTAATAATGTATTAAGTATAATTTATTATGCTTTCGTTTTGAGTTTAACATACATGTATTTAATTAAAATAATATCATGAAATATGTGTACCATAATAACCTAATAATACACACGTCAATATAAATTACTAACCTTTTGGTGGAAGGGGTGATATCCGTACACATGCAAAACTAGGTTAATTTAGAAATTAATATTAATTTTGGAATCAAGTTTTAAAACATCAGATTGGTATGTGGCTGTTATTAAATGACAATAATTAATAATAGATCCAATAATTTTTTTTTCGCTAATCTCCGTCAGAACTATGACAGTTTACCAACAGCCAATAGCGATGTTAGAAATAGTGACTGCAATGTAAATTGTAGCTATTGACCACTTTAGAAAATTTCCGTTCAGTAATAATCCTTTTAGATTATCTGGAAACAGTGTCCACAGAACGTTTATTTTCGATCTCAAAATAATCCACCTATAATAAGCCTGTACTTAACCGTCGGATGCAATTCTTACAGAACGGGATCGGGTGTGAAATTAACACCCGCTCGATTACGATTCACGAACATCGATTATGTATCGATTTGCCGACACTGCGACGCCATCGATTACTATCGATAACGTTGATTTGTACTGGGTCCATTTTAAAATATTTGTCGTGTTTTGAAAATTATGGACAACGTTATAAGGCATTTATTTTCGAAAATACGTACGTACATTTTTTTCTTTATATTTTACACTTGAAGGAGAAAAAATTCAATCGAATTTCAGAATTTTAATAGAAATTGTAGATTAATCTATACTTAAAATTTTTTTGATATCACTTCCATGTGAAAGCTATTCGTTCTTCTAGGACATCGACATGGATGAAAACATAGGATATATTGAGATATAATTAATAGACATGCTTTCGCTAGCTCGAGTATTTCTCGACTGACTTATTTTTTGACATTCAAAAATACCATATTATTATTAAGTAGCAACATCCTCAAAATGATAGTGTTGCCATTCGTTAACGATTATGATTATAACAGTTAATCACGAATAATAACCATAGCTAACACATGGCTTTACAAAAGAACTCTTGAATAATTGATAACAAAGGCGCTAACTGAGATACGGTGTGATTTCAAGACGTCAAACTTTCTTTATTTAGTTTAAAAAATATTTCGTAGATCCTTGTGTGGCATTTATAGTCCAATACAGTGTTTCTTTTTATTCTACGTAATCGACGTAGTTGTTTGGGTAATAAATAAAAATCCATAATTTAGTAAGAGAACTCAAAAGTTTTGTTTATGGGTGCCTTCTACTTGTTAAAAGTCGTCATCCATTGTATGTAAATGTATAGCTACTTAATCGAAGCGATTGTAATTATTCATATATTTACATACCTGTGCCTATTTAAACAAGTGTACAAAGGTAAAAGAATTACAGAATTTAATCATCTTCGAACACTTGTGATCTTTTATGCCAACCCTACTCTCAGTCGTAAATATTCACTAATCGAAGTCATAACTGCATAAGCTCGCTACTACACAATCAAAATGGCAGTACGGCATTTGATATTTCTTGAAAGGTCTGAATAAATTGGTTATTGCTAATAAGAAAACAATATTGATCGTCGCAACACTTATTCTCTGTGCTACTTGAGTTGAAGATTTTTTTTTTAATTCTGTTTACATATTTATCGCAAATCCAATTTTACTTATTGGCACTTATACAACAAACCTCCTACCAAAGATATAAAAAAAAATTGAAATATATAGTCAGTTTTTATTTTTTATAATTTATACATTTTTAAGAAATGTGATTTACAGATTGATTTTAAAGACTTTTATTAACATTTGTTTTGTTTAAAAAAATTTTGTTTAAAAAATAATACCATTAAATAATACATTAAAATAATATTCCATAACCGGATCTTTTTCAACGAAACTAATTTTGTTCAAACGTCTTCTTTTAATAAACCCAGGTCGTTTACAAGACAGCGCGAGGATCGGAGGGGGGCGTGCGGCCTGCGGGGAACCGGGAAATTATAGGGCTGTCGGCGTTCGCCCGCACGTAATGATGGATGGCGAGCGACCGCTTGCTTAATGAGAATTGTGGTGGCAGCCCTGTGTAGAGTTAGACGTTCTATTTTTGAATTTGATTATCTTTTTAATTTGTATCATAATGATCTGAGGCAAGGGTGTAAACTTTTTTAAATTATTTTCGATATTCAATACTCATCACAACAATATGTTGATCACAGTAAAATTACTACAAAATTCACTTTAGTATAAGCTTCATTGTTTTGTTTGTTAAGTTATAAAGTCTTATTAAATACGCGACGCGACAGTCGTGGCCAAAGAAACGAGATTACTAGCCTGTCTCACTTCAAGAGCTGTGTTATTATTAATATCGTTTTAATTCATATAAATTGCAAAATAAATTGTCTTTATTACACATAATTAATACGATGCTTGAAATATACAAATTTATTTTGTTGTTTTCGTGTAAAAGCCAACGAAGTAACTCAGACTATTAAATACTAAGACTGAATAGTTGCTACACTCCGTTTAGCTTTTTGTAGGTTCAATTTTTTTTCTCAAATTTTTTGTATTTCTCCCTCTTAAAATACCTAAATAAATATCTAGGGCAGATCTACAATTAACTTCATTCTTATTCTGAAGCGCAACGATACAAGAGAATCATCAATATAAAGAAAGGTTAGAACCAGGGCTAGTTATTTGGTATTATTTGGTGTATCTTCGAAGTCCAAACTCCGATACCGGTGAAATTTAAATGTGACCACCTCGGAAGTATACCCCTTCAAATAAAAAAAAAAATATTTTTACTGCAAACTTTAGTTGTGCTTTAGTCCTTAAACAATCAAATTAACGCAGCCCTTTGAAAATATTTACGCAGACAATTTTACTCTTAATCAAATCAGCAAGACCGATTTATATCTTAACTTTCTTAGAATATCGATATAAACTGACGTATAATAATCGATATAAATACATGTCGTCGTAAATACACGCAAATAAATAGATTTCAGTGCAGGTCCGGATTCAGGGCGGTTACGGGTGGTCATTTCTTCTCTACTAGAATATAAGTAATGCAGATTTATTCGTATTTATAAAATGTGTGCTTAACAAAACTAACTATTATTATTTATATAAAAGTAGATATTTACTGTTTTCGTTAAACGAAAGCATTGCATGTTATAAAATAAGATAAAATTAGTTTAAAAGTAGATAATTGACTTTTTGAAAAGGAAACTAATTTTCATGTCATTTAAACACGTACAGACTAATAATCGACTGTTCTTTCTAAAATTAATGTGGTTATTTTTTTGATACTCGACATTTTAAAGATGGTTGCCATATTCAGTATGCGTTTTATCGGTTATTTCGCATAAATAAAAGCTGTTTATTGTTACATATTATGAATTTACGTATCGTACGTATCTTAAGTAAATATTAGTCCAATATGGCAATAACCGACGTATAGCCAGTGATAGAGAGTAAAAAAAGATGTTAAAATTGATGTTAACAAAACGGGTTCACAATACAATTATTAAAATTCATACTTACTTCTTGTGCTTGGGTTTTCAGAAGTTCATGCTATTGAATCTTAAAATGCAGTCGGAGGCTACGTATATATTTTTATTCACTTTTTAAGTTAAGTTGAGCCTTCGTCCACATGTTAAGATGTAATAGCCTGAATTTTTTTAAGCCTAAGCACATTAATTTTAATTTTTATAATATATATAATAATATTGTTAACATAATTTTTAATGCCGTTTTAATTCCTTTTACAATTTTTACAATCTGGTTTTATGATTTTTCAATTAATATTTATTTCCAAACTTTTGGTTTTCAAAATTTAAAGATCACAAGTTGACCCTCTTTCTTGAGCAGTCGAGTAAAAGAAAGGAATAACACAAATGCATACTGAATACGGCCCTGCTTAAGTAAATCAGGAAATTCTGAGACATTGATTCAGCACATTGTCGTAACTCAAGTGTATTTACAGCTTATTTACGTCCGTTTCATTTCTAGAATATCGTTTGTAAGCGACTTATTTTTATACGCTAATAATTTATTTTCAAACTTTGAAGCAATTTTAATAACACTGTATGTGTGATGAAAGGTTGATGAAGAAAACAGAGTGAAAGTGAACAGTATCAGAAGCCGAGGAAGATAAGGCCGACCTATGAAGGTAAAATAGCCAGAGTATTAGCCGTTGGAAATGTCAAAAGCGCGCGCACATCTCGAAGTGTGCGAATATTATGTGCGGATCGCGATGCTTGGCGCTCTGTCTTTTCTTTCTATAGCTGTCTGTTTAGTGTCTTTAGATATAACGTGATTATATGTATCCATGTATGTACTGTGTAATCTGTTTCCAAACGCCCTATTGTTGGGGCGTGTTCACGTGTGCAAATGAGAGTAAGAGAGATAAATATACGAGTACCTACATGTATGCATTGCATTACTGTCAAATTATTTAACTGGCTTTATTGGTAAGATTTGTAGTGCATCTGAATTCTTAGCTGAGGGTCTTACTTTAGTTCTTTGGTCAAATAAACTGGATTAGATTCAGTTTTTTTTTCTTCATGGCATGGCGCACAGATTAGCGCATTTGCCAATGTCACGTATTGTAATAGTATAAGTAGAATCGTTATTTAAAACGTTAAAATTTCTCCAGTAAAGTGATAGTAGACTTTACTGAAGTTTTAAAGGATTTCTTGGAAGAGCGCGAAAACTTCAGCTGAACATGTTTATTTAGACCTACTCCATTCTTTTCACTTACACAGAACTTTAAAACGATATACTATCACTGTTGTACTTTTAAACTCCCAAAAATGTAAAAAATAGAAAAACTAAATAAAATGACAACCTTACTTCTCCCGTTCTCGCCAAAAAGTCCATAAGATTCGGTTATTCATGAATGAAACTTTCTTGTAGTCTTCATGTTACTGGATGCTCTCTCCTTCCGTTTATTTTTTTATTTATAAATCAGTATAAATGGAATTTTTTAAATTGGCTGATAGTAGTATTACTGGGTGTCTCCTCGATTCATTGCGAGACATCTTTTAGTCGATACAGTAATTTTTTTTTTAAGATAGCTGAAGATTTTTTTTAAATACCTGTGCGGTCAAATGTAAATATAACTTATTAGGTAATTGGATCACGAAATCAGATGTTATCATGTTTTAGATAAAATTTTTGGAAATTAACGATGAGATATTTCCCATTAAGCGAAATCTTGTATCCTCGCCTGCATAAATAATAAGAGCTTAGAAGCTTAATTTGAGATTTTGTGTATTTTTCGTGACTATCAAACAGGGTTGACAAGTGTTTGCCCTGCTCCACCTCCATATCAATCTGCCCATGACGACGATCCGTGTAACCCGGTTGAAACGTAGGGATGAAACCTTATAGTGTTAACACGACATAGACCCGGTTAGTTTAGAATTGTAGTATGTGAAAAGGTCGTGAAAGTTTAAAAATATGGATAAGTTACGAGATAATTTTTGAACAGCTAACGTTAAATTACATACATACATCCTTACACTTTCCCCTTATGGAAACGACAGTAGGTAGTAATACTTCCAAGGGCCTATGGTCTGTTTCAATCTAATTTGCTAAAAATGTAATAAATAATTTAAACCGACTTAAGAAAACACTGAAAAGTACGAAATAACTATCCTTTACTAATCAAAACTTAAGTACAAAACTAATTTTATAAATACGATACAAATATCCATGTAATTAAATTTGACAGTTACTGAAGTCGGTGCCAAGCCTACTAAACAAATAGTCTTTCTGTTGTTGCACATTGATTTGGCACCGACTTCAATAACTGTCAAATTTAATTATATGGGTTTACGTTAGTAACTAATTAATCTATGATATGGGTATTTATATCGTTTTTATGAAATTATTTTTGTGCTTAAGTTTTGATAAGTAAAGGATAGTTATTTCGAACTTTTCATTGTTTTTTTTTGAAGTCGGTTTAATTTTTTTATTAATGTTTTTCCTCCCTTTTGAGTGACCTTGGCCTAAATAAATATCTAGGACAGGTCTACAATTAACTTCTTTTCTAGTTCTGGAGCGCAATGATATACAAGAGAATCATCAATATAAATAAATGAAGGTTATAACCAGTTCTCATTATTTGGTGTTATTTGGTATATCTTCGAAACCCACACTCCAATATCAGTGAAATTGAAATGGGAGTAATCTGGAAGTGTATACTTTAGAACATTCCAAATCGGTTCATAAATGATGGAATTTTGAGGTAACAAACATAAAAAAAAAACAAAAAAAATTCAACTGAATTCAGAACTTCCTCCTTTTTTTTGAAGTCGGTTAAAAAGGCTGACAATTTGTTACGGAGTTTTTTAACTAAAACATGTGTCAAAAAGTAACTTACATATATGAAAATAATATTTATCATCATCTTAAAGTACAGAAAATTTTTTTGACATTACTTTGGTAAGTAGTCAAAAATAATTTTAAGTACCTACTATTCTAACCATACTATTTAAAATGTCTTTTTTAAATGAAAGAAGCATTAAATCATATGTATTTTACCATTTTGGTAAATTGAATGAAAACGGACTTTAGTTTTACATTTCTTAAATACTTGTAAACATGTTGAAGTGTGTTACATTTATATATTGTGTTACAGAAAGTGTAATTAATGTAGATCGTGTAAATGCTTCTTAGAAATCGAATAAGAATAACACACTTATATCTCGTTAGTAAATTTATCGTTCGTCGCAAGAGCGTGCCGTAACTCACTTGATATTCAGTATCCAGTCGATACTGTTTTGCAGTTTTATCGACCGGGGAATAGAACCTTGGACTTGGGAGTTATGTGCACCGGCTATCATGTTTCGATAATGTCCGCCACGCTTGCTTGCTTTACTCACGACGATGTAACTTCGGAGATTAGTATACACGAACAATTTTCGTAATTTTATTGGCTTATACTTTCAGTGTATTCGCAAAGAATTATTTAAAATATTTTACTTTTTTGTAACAAGTTATAACAGTTTTATAACATGGCTTCTAATTGGAGTTTAACTTTCGTTGTCTGTATTTTTTGAAGTATATGTATAAAAATTTTTTTTTTGCGCGGTATAGTGCCATTATTATTCTAGTTATCTCCCTTAGTCTAAGAACATACTTTAGACAAATAGCTTACTGTATAACAGTGATGCTATTAAATACGTAATCAATTTAGCTTCATTCAATGCGTATTACCAAGATAAGGTACAAATAATTTGATATGTTTGTAAAGACACGCTCCACCGGCCGCGGCAGTATTTCCTGCAGTTAGCTGGAAATTAGTTGCAGTGCGTTGCTCCCGACCGAAAAACACCCAGCAATTAAATCATAAATTTTGTATTGAACCGCAACCAACAATCACACTACGAATAATGAAATAAAAAAGCTCGAATCAAATACTCGTATCGATTTATCGATTTTTGTCTTAGCCGCGTGCGAAATTAGCGAGATTTTTATGTTCTTCCGAGTTATCTGACGGAGATTCCAATTCATATTTCATTTGCTCGGTCGAGTATATCACAAAATGTTGGTAAGAAACCGGTTAAGGTAGGAAAATTTATGGATGCAGACAATGGAGTCAAATAATGCGATTTGCAACATTTTAAATTGTAAACGAGAGAGCTGTTTGTTGGAGCGAAGGTTATAAATAGTAGCTATTTTCTAAATCGAAAGTGCTGGGTTACATTTCAGATGACAATCACGTTAATATTAGATATGTTTGAACTTTAAACATTGTTTCAAAATTATATTGTGGGTACTCATTTGTAAGCTTGACATTATGTTCATGATTAAATAGAATTCAATTATAATCAAGTTATAATCTTTAATATGTTAACACTATAGCCAGCCATGCAGAAAGCCAAAGTGTTCGTTGACGGAAATGCCAAAAGCAACCGCATACCTTAGGCGAAAATATATAAGGAGAATGATGAGATTTGAGTAGGCGAAAGAAGTATAGGCCGTGGAGCTTGGCGTTAAAAGTTCTTTCTGACTACCCCGTTAGGGATACTGCGTGAAGCTATGTACAGCACTATATTTTTCAAGAGAAACCCTAAAATGAATTGAACTTTAACATAAAAATTATGATAAATTGAATAGGTATATATTATTTATATTTTATATAAAGTAAACTGAAATTAATTCCTGTATGTATAATTTAAAAAAGACGCACGTTCTTTCAAAGGTTTGTTTTTTATGTCGTAAAAAAACATGTAACAATGGTCTTTGGTCTATTCAGCCAAAACGAGTGAATTAGAATTTAATAATAATAAAAATTTATTGTAAGTTTCCTGTCATTTAAAGAAAACTGTTATTATATAGGTACTTAAACATTTTCAATGGGTTATTATGTATCTGTTACTCTTGCTAATCTCATGCGCTCAAAGCAATACTACTCTTGTATCTTGTACATAACCTTTAGTTAAACTGCTAAAGAAGAACCGTAACTAAGAAAATACTATAAAAGTGCGTCAAATTAATTTATGATGTCTTAAAATTAGTTTCATCTGATCAAAAGTTTCCGTCTACGCATATTTAAAATGCTTTCTGTTAATTAATTTGAATATTCATAATTAGCTAACCTGTTTATAAGTCCTTAAGAATTTAACAAACTTTTAGGTAATAAAATTATACGTCAAAATAATTTTTAGTCAATTAAATTGAAACTCAGATATTCAGGTTTTTTTGATTTTACAACAATTTACAATGTTATTGAAAAAAAAATTACAAGATTTTATGTGATAAAAAATTTTACTTAGTTGATTTTTTTTGTTAAAAATAGTGTTATCATGTTAAAAATGAAAAAAATATGAAAGTAATAATTATTTTATATTGATTTGATTTACTTACAGTTACTTTAAAAATCTCCATAGCATTATTCTTGTACGGTGTAGGTTTACGGGAACACTGGGAACAATTTATTTTGATGATTAAAAGTAACCCATGTTTCAAGTACACACCTAATTACATGCATACAAGGGTCAGTGTGTGTAGGTATTGATCAGTTGAAATATACACAGTCTTAGCCCGGTACGCAAATAATCGCCTAATACCAAGCGGATGGAGAATTTCAAAAATTGCATTTGACTCCATAGCTACTTTGTGTAATGCTATCACAGCAATTCGGTTCTCTATCACCCCACTCCATTTTACTATGAATATTCATATAAGAAAGGCAGGTTCGAAATTCAAATGTAATATTATTGTTTTTTTTTTATTGTAACAGTATTTATGGCTAGACTAGGTAGATCATTATAAATATCAAAGATTTGTATTTACTTATAAGGCTACAATCATGAGAATTCCGTACTTTCTAAATCACGAAGATACCCGATATGAACTTCAGTAGATCAAAGCCCACCCATCCAACAGTGAGAACGTCGCTTAAATTTGGTTTATTAACTTAACTACTGATTATTGAACTATAAATGACAGCGTATCTGATGTTAAAATAAAACTAGTGGAGCTTGAGAATCTATGGCGTCAAAGCAAGAGTACTTAACAGTTTCACTGACAAGTAATTTATCTACGATATCATTAACGTAATTGAGCTATAATTAACTAAAGAACAATTATTTGGCTGTCGATTTCGAAGCTCTCTGAACTAAATTTATTGTACTGGCTTTGCTTTATTTTGTATCAGAATACTTTACATTGAGAAGATTCTTTTTTGAATGTTGATTAATATCTTAAGCAAGGTCGATATCCTTTAGCATTTCATCGGCAAATATTTCACTAAATCGTCGCCCTTCCCCCTGAGATCATAGCATTGATAATATGCAAATGAAAAAGTTTACAATAAAAAATAAAAAGGTGTAACACAGGATCGATGGCCTGTTAACTGACCCAAATAAGATAATTCTAAACGACGCGGGACCGTAGCTGTCAATAAGAATTAGGGATAATGTTGCTAGTTTGAAAAAATTGTTACTATTTCGTATTTAATTTGTTCACTTAAAATAATAATGCACATAACGGCGTAGACAGCAATTAGTAGCAATTTTTTTTAATATTATAAATTAATCTATTACATAGTTTATATCTGTGTAAAATATAGATATTATTGCCAATCACTTACCAACAGATATATAAATAAATAAAACATCGCGCATACACACTAAAGTCATTCTATCGCCATATAAAGATGATAAAAAACACATTCTTTATTCTTTTTTTAAGCGCACATAGCAATACCCAGAATTAAAATATGTAGTTACATATGGAGATTAGATAACAGTACCGTTATTTGATGTAAAAAGGTAACATATTTTTTTAAAAGTGTACTCTCGAGTGGTATTTTTGTAGCCTTTTTATTTCTTCTAATTATTATTATCTATGTTATTAAATATAGATATAGTTATAGATAATATAGATAATACCTAATTATAACGCAACCTAATAAATAATAAGAGAAATTTGCTATGAACAAAATTATTATTCTACCTTTATTCTACATTAAAATAGAGGGGATGTTCGATTTAGTAAAACAGTTAATATGGGTTGTTTGAATGTCACCTTATTGTTAGTTGATATTTTTAGTCGCTTGTTTTTTTTTGTATAAAAGTGTTCTTGTATTTTGTTTATGTCGGAACAAAAATATAATCCTATGTCGTCACGATCATTATCGTGATGGAGAAATCATGTTTTAGACCAGAGACGGTATACGAAACAGGTTTCGCTGTTCAAAATCAGGGGTATTTTAAATAAATTATACTCAATTATGTTCTGTATCGAGTTTGAATTAGGTAATCCTTTAATTCTTGAAGGTAGATTGTGTCAAATAGATTTATTTAATATAGGAAGTAATTATTGATTTTAATTCATTTCGGTGTATAAGCATAAAACAAAATAAATATGAAAAAATCTAAATCTAATCTAAAACTTTAAATAAGCGAAATAGGATACTTGTATATGCAATGTAAGGTCCGAAACGATGAGTTTTTCTTTCAATCTAGCCCCTTACGGAAACATTAAGATATGTAATATATACATATATATATATAATCTACCCCCTTACGGAAACATTAAGATATGTAATATATATATATTACATATCTTAATGTTTCCGTAAGGGGGTAGATAGAATGAAAAGCTTATTGAAATATATATATATCTTACATATCTTAATGTTTCCGTAAGTGGGTAGATAGAAAAAAAAGCTTATCGTTTTATACAATGAAAGTAATTTTTTGTCCTTTAATCACGTCAAAACTACTGAATGTATCAGTATGGTTATATATGTATATTACCATTCGACGCGGAATCGGTTGTAGATGGTTTTCGGCTATTTATTTTCTGAACTCCATAGATCTTTCACCATTTTTCAAGCAAAAGTCTATTATTAGGTACAAAATTATCATTTACGCTCAGCGAAGCGGGCTCGTAGCTGCTACTTATTTATAAAGTCTTGCCGATACCATTTTTCACATATAATAAGTATATATAGTCATTACAAGGTTTGGGTTATGTGAAATATTGAGAAATAACCTTTTTCGGTAGTAAGATTTGTTAAGGTGAAGTAGTTCTTATTGCAAAACGATATAAGGTTTAATGAATTCTACGAAACCTGTATGAGTTGCGAGTTTAATACGTCATTAGCCGGTTTTTAGGGTTTTGTACAGTAGCGGAAATGGAAGTATAAGATCATTGAAACATCTATCCATCGATAATTTTTTTTTAAATTGGCACCAGCGTTGCCTGTCCGTACTCCCGTGTCACACGTCAATATGTTCACGTTTTTTAAAATCACTAGAAGATTCACGTGAGTTAACGAGAACATAAACATTGTTGATAATAGATCTTTAACTTTTCTTCCCATAAATATACATTGCGTTTGGACTTTAAATGGATGCGCGAGAGTAGCAAAAAGCGCTCGAAGGGAAACGTCACAACGGGAGGCTCACGTGGAATACAGACTAGTTTTTAGTGATATATCTACCTTTGTATGTACTGAGATATATCGACTGCTAAATAGAAAAACGTTATAAGCGCCAGTTTTCTCGAGAAGTCATGCCCTTATTGTGTACAAGCTGCGACTAATATTTGTATTTCAATGTAAGATAGCTGTATCTAAAAAGTTTCAAAATTGTTCAGAGACGTGTTTTTGTTGTAAAAGACCATACCTTTAAAGATAGTATTTTTATAAATCACTTCCTAATCAGTACCTATGTTATGGAATGAAATACATATATACATACATATCTTCACGCCGTATCCCTAACGGGGTAGTCAGAGAGGACGAATCGCGATGCGTCGCGGTCCTTACATACTTTATTCGCTTTCTCAAATCTCATCATTCTCCTCACACATTTCCGCCTAGGTATGCGAGTGCTTTTGACTTGAAACGAAATGATTATACAAACTTTGCGTTTCTGTTTTCAGTACCTAATTTCGAATGACGAAATAAATCAATAAGCCAGTTAATATTAACCGGAAATTTTGACTAGACTTATTTATTCTACAATATAGGTGTGTGGTAGCAAAAGCCAGGAAAGACTACAGCTGATTTATAATTATGAAGAAATTACCAGTGTTAGCTCACAGAAATACCTTGCGTACCTCGGCGAAAGTGTGTGAAAAGAATGATGATGTGATGAAGTATGTAAGGTTCGTGATGTTTGGCGCGATCTTTTCTGTCTACCTCTTTATAGGTAGGTACAGCGTAAATATACGTAGCTACGTACCTTGGGTTCCGTCATTAGAAATTTTATTTTTAAATACTTTTTATCGTTTTATTCTTATAAAATAAATACACATATATTTAAGAATCCCTGTCATACATTGTACTGATAATAATAATCGTTAATTCTTTTGGCAGCGATTGGTAGATACATAATTGTATCGCTGTTTTTGCTATTGTATTTATTGGAAAATCATTACTCATATTTATTACGTTTTGCACTAATCGTATTGTGTTTTACAATAAAACTCTCTGGAATAAACTTACCATAGAATAATAAAAACGACATTGAAATGTACTCGGTAGTTCTTGAGTTTCTAGCCAACACACAGAAAACTAGACGCGAAAGGGAACTCTTAATAAGATGTAGTGGTATACTTACATAATTAAAATGTTTTGAACACAAGTGGTTTGAAAACTATCCAATAAAATAATATTTTAAAAACTATACTTGGAAGTTACATTAGTATCATTAAAGAAAATACTATTAATTCCCAATTCATGTCATCAAGTTTATAGTAGTCTTTTATGACATAACGGTACATGCGGTTATTTGATGAACCGACGCAAATTGGAGAAAGCGATTAATATGTGAAACATTTGATATAAGATATAACAAAAACATTAAAACTTTGCGTCCTAATCAATAAAGTATATAATTGCTTAATACAACTTTAATTACTTTTATCTTTAAACAAGATAATTTATCCGATCACTTTTAAACTATATTATATTGATATAAATACATAAATTGCAATTGTAACTATAAAATTTTATTGGGTATTGATGTAATTTTGAAGTAATGATATCTAAATGAGTGTCTCTACGGTTCTTCTTAGTGCAAGTTCTTTGCGAAAGTTTTGTGGTTTTATTGAATAAATATGATTTGAATTCAACTTTGTATACAGTCACAACCATCATATGACAGTTAATATCACACCTCTGTCTCTGTCTCTGTCACACCTGACTTGTGAGGAGAGGTATATAGGTTTCTTCTTACTATAATTATAGCAGCGTTCAGTTCAATAGTTGGACCTATATATAGATTGAGACTACTATTATTATTAACTATATAGCAATTGTATTCATTGATATAAATAACAGCGAGATCCCCCAGTTCGTTGTGTGGTACTCATTATAAGTCCAAGTACTTAGTTTTGGGGTCAAACGATCGTTGTAATTTTCTAAGTCTTACTGTATTATTGCTATTGTATTTAAAACTGAATAAATTATTTTACATATGAAATGCAATCCAAATTCTGGTGGTGGGTGGAAACGGAGTAAACGCGGTGATATCCCGAACACTAAATACGAAATAGATTGGAACGCGTAGGCGGACTTGACTTTTATTCGCAAATGTTCGCGGCCTTGAATCTTCTTTTTATTTTACTACGCAAGGCAAGTTTAGGGTTTTCAGTGTTGAAGATTTATGTGATTTTTATTTTAATCAATGTTATGAGTAATAAACATATTATATGTACACTTACATTATTATAAGCTGTTCATAAAATATTACTTAAAATTTTCGTAGGTTTGTAAACATGAGATAATAAATCGGCACCAACAAATATGTAAATGTAACACACTGCAAAGTTATGGGGAAGTCTCGATACTTTTAAAGTCCCGGGACACGAGAAGGCTCAGGCTCGAAGTCCCGGGACGTCCCGGAATGAAATATTCATTTTGGTAAAATCAACATTTAATTAACACGCAGAACAGTAATAATAATAACAACATACTTTATTGCATACAAAACAAAAGATATAAAAGTTAATATATGTACAAAGTAAATACAACAGGCGGTTTATCGTAACAGGGATCTCTTCCAGATAACCCAGGGATGGACAGAATCGTCGGAAATCACCGAAAAGGTGGGTTTAGCTGCAAACATATACGACATACTTATATACACATACAACAATATATATAATACACACACATATACACAAATAAATAGGCATTCACAACATACATAAATATACATACAACTCAATACATACTAAAACTTGTAATGATAATACTTAATATGTAAGATAAATAATAGACACTTTGATGGTAATGCAGTACATGAATATAATAATACCACATTGACAGGTAGTGTGCTTTCACCAGTCGTTTAAAGGAGTCCAAATGTTGTGCACGTCTTATAGTTACTGGCAATGAATTCCACAAACGCGCACCCTACACAGTAAAAGATTTAGCCAAAAATGTAATGTTTAGGAATTTTCAATTCCAAATTTTCCGATGATCACAAGAATCTAGTATTACTTTCAGAAAGAAACTTGAAACGCTTTTTAAGGTAGAGAGGAGCAGTAGGATTAAATAGACTATTATTATGTAAGAAAACAATATGGACTTTCCGGCGAAGACGAATCGACCAATCATTTGAGCTCATTGCGAAAAGCGGATATGTGATCATATTTGTGCAATCCAAATATGAAACGTACAGCAAAATTTTGAAGTCGTTCAAGGTTGTTAAGAAAAATCAAGATAATATACGACAGCGTAATCCAGTATAGGCAGAAGAAGAGACTAAGCAAGCGCAATTTTAGTAGCAATTGGGAGAAAATTACGCAGACTTCTTAAAGACCCAACAGAAACAAATATTCGGCGACTAACTTCGTTCAACTGGGGGTTGGCTCCAGGTAAAACTTGCGTCCATGTATATCCCTAAATTTTTCACATAGTCACCGTAGGGTACATTTATGATGTCAAAAACAACAGATGGAAGTTGTTACCAATAGAACCAAATTCTAACAATTGTAATGTAATTAAAGCAATTCTCAAAAAATATTAACAGTCAAGTAACTGGTCATAAACCGCCAGTTTTAAGAAAATTAACGACGTGTGAAGTTGGCTAAAGTCCCTGGAGTTCGAGACCCGAGACGTCCTGGGACCCAATTCCTAATCGTTACGTAATTGAACGTAGTCTTGTGATATTATTCGACGACCTCGATGGCGCAGTGGTTTAGACGTTGTACCAAGCGCGGAAGGTTCCGGGTTCGATTCCCGGTCGGGTCAATTTAGGAAATGAACTTTTCTAGATTGTCTCGGGTCTAGGTGTACTGGGAGACGCCCCCAGTAGTCGTCGTCTGGTTCTCATAGCACAGGGAACACCCTAGTTTGAGATCAGATGATTGGTGTACATCGTCTGGCGCATTATTATTATTATTATTTTTACTTAATGGCACGGGTGTAAACTTGGTAGAATAGAGTGGGACACATATTTTCCAAAGTTATTTGATAATATACCTAAAAGCCATATTTTCGAATAATATTTTTCAATATTTACACACATGACTTCACGCGTTTTTCCATTGAGACTAGACAGAGCACCTAGACGCAACCAAACCACATTTTGATGCTACTTGAAGAATTGCGTAGGCTTACAGATATTATAATATAATATGACAGTAACAGGTTGTTTGCTGATGGCTTACTAAAGTTTTTTGAGTTTTAACTATTAACTTTTTTTACGATCTGTGCGGGAAAATAAACAGTTGGCACATACTGTCTTTACCTTTCTGTCCCTAGAAGTGTAAAAACATTAAATTATATTAATTAGTTAGACGAGAACATAAAAATTAGAGACTGTAGAATTATATAAGTAGACGTGAAATTGAAACCAACGTGAACTGGACACATTTCAAGAAATTACCGTGGAAATTGAAAGCTTTGATGAACCTTCACAAAAACTGATTTAACTAATTGAGATGGCTCTGAAGCAAGCCATTAGCCTACTAAATGCAACATTTCAAAAAGTTAATTGGCTACTTGCTTCAACTTTACACATAACAGCACACCAGACAAATATTGATGATATCTTTTGGTAGTAATATTTGGTGTTTGATTGCGTAGAAGGTTCCGTAAAATTTACAATTTACTAGCGCGCCCGCACCTTCGTTCGCGTGGACTACAGAGTTATTGTTTAGGTTTTTAACGAACCGTTATTTCAAGGACAAAACCGCCTACCGTGGGTGATCCGTAGAAGATAGACATATGCTATCTCAGACTTTTTTGTAGGTCTTTGTAAGATCTTCAATTACGTAATACAATTATTTGATATATCTCTTTTCGTTTACTCAGCGTAAGTCATTTAAGCGCCCCAGAAACGTCTTTTTCTCGACTTGATTCACCGTTATCGTCACTGCTTATTACATACATTATGTAACAAAATGTATCCTATAACCTGGCCAGACAATTAAGCAATGAATTGATACAAAATCATTAAATGGGATAAACGGCTTTTCTTGAAAAGAACATAAACGGACAGACGATCAGAGAGACGTTCAGTTTTATGTGTGTAGATGGTAACATTTTTGTAGTGATACCGTTTACATTATTAAATTTCTGGCGATATTATAAGAACTAAGACTTTCGTCACAATATCTTGTAAACTTTAAGTAGGATACTATATTCCTTGATTATAAAACGTTTTAGATTCCGTGATTCGCAGATAAGGAAGGGACTAAAGTTGGCTCGACTGAATGAACCTTAATTTTTCTTGAAATATTAATATTTGAAAAATATGTACGTATCATGTTAATATGTCGCATGCTTTCTGAGAAAAGTAGAGTTACACAAAGATTGATGCATAAGTGAGTTCTGTTAGCCTTCTGACGTACAGAACTCTAAAAAATAATTAACTTAGGAAGTAATGATTTACTTATCCTAAAATCGCTGCGTGGTATCGATTTCTTCGCTTTTCAAGTAATTTTACAAATGATAAAATTTGTGTTACAGTTTGTAGTAAAAGTAGTTTTCGTTAATTAAGACATTAACTTACGGATATGTTTTATGTTTATTAATTACTTCCTATAAACGGTAGTTAAAAATTTGTGTTTTTCGCAATTTTGTGTCGGATTTTATGGATGCCATTAATTATTTGACTTAATAAGTTACATTTACTTGATCGATGTATTATGTAATGGAGAACTTAGTTTCTAATACAAGTACACATTTCTTTTTTAGAGGTTAATGATAAATTCATTCAATGTAAGTCTCTATAAAATTGTCCAAGAGACAACATCTTAGTCGTCAGGGTTGCCAACACATTTGCAATGTATGAGGTTTAATCCACTTATTAGGTGCACTGGTTTTTTTTGTCTTCTCTATTGACAAAAAAAAATCTTACGTAATCATGTATTTATTCTTAAATGGTTCAGCACACAGAAATAATGAGCGATGAAAGATTGACGAAGACACGCCCTTCACACGGAAGCACAGCAGTGCAATTGCTGTTTGGCGGCAGGATTAGCGAATTCTTTACCTACTAGAAGTGTCGTTAAAGTGAGATTTTGTCGGAATGTGATGCTCTGTACAACCTAAGCTTGAAGTAGCGTGAAGTTGCGTATGTTAAAGAGTGGAAAGTAGGGTCTTAATACCGAATTTTTCATAACCTCAAACGCTGGTGCAACTCACGCGCATCCACATTCCATCTTACGCCGCCTCAATCATTTATTTAGAAGTCTTATTACACGTTTATGTTAATGTGATAATAGATTTGAAATCTTACTGTTCTGTAATCAAGGATGAGTTTCGTTTGTCGGTAACCATTCCGTCCTGTAATTAAGGCCCATGTTCCTTAGTTGAGGCGATATTGTTTTTTATGGCGTTCATAGTGGATCTCTCAGAATGGTGGTATCGAATGTTAGGGTTGTCAACATTTAACCAACAGTTTAATTATTTATTTTTTTTATTTAGGGCATACCGACGAGATATTCACTTTATTATAATTTCAACTTAAATTGATTCACTTCTTATGCTGAATAAAATCAGTCAATTACAAGAGCATACAATGCTCAAAGTATAAAATTTGATTGCTTAATACAATAATAAAATAAAGGAAAATATTGCAACATATTGGCCTTCCAACAAAATAAAATGAAATACTGTATGTACACAGAAAAACAAATTAACAATCAAAGAATGTGAAATGTACCCTACAATGCCATGAATTATTTCGAAATTTAGACAGCAAGTCAAAGAAATGTGAACCCATTATTACACTGATAGTTGTATTTAATCTTAACCTATGTTGTATTTAATCGTATGTTGGTCGATAAAGTATTTAATTTAAAAGTCGGAAATAGAATAATAGTATCATCATTTGATTCAATCGATCAGTATCGATCATTTGTTATTAATCGAAATATTAAAATGTTATGTTTCTTTACATTTTTTCTATAAGAAATTTAAATAATTTGATAATCATTTGAAAGGAAACAATAGTAATTTAGATTTTTTTTACTTCATGTTGTAATAATCTAAAAATAAATCGAAAATGCAGTGTGTTAGCAGACAACCCTAGTTACAGCTTAAACAATGTTGCGTATTTTGAAAGCCTGTTGATAGGTGATGTGACGAATATGATACTTCCAAGTTTATTATTTTATAGCAGAAAGTGGAGTTATAGTAATTTCAAAGGTTTTCACCGAGTGCAGGATCGTTCAAATTCACGTTACCGTATAATTTACTTTAAGATCAATTTTAAAATGAGATAACTTCTGTTAGGATTTGTGTAATAATTTTTTGCATATCGAAGTTGAGGAATCTTTCATAGAAAGAAAAATTAAATTTTTCGCTGACTAATATTTGGACGTTGTTATCTCTAAGATAAGAAGACAAACTCCAGTGAAGTTCTGCTTACGCTTGTTTAAAAAAGGCTCTCTAAGAGTTCAAAATTAAAGGTAATTAGATTGAAACTTATTATTATGTAAATTTACACTGATTACAAAAAAGACAAATATTCGTTCCAGAAATGACGTCCTCGAACAAAAATCTCAGTCACGAAAATTTTGATTTTGAAAAATAACTGAATCACTTTCATACCTTAGTTCTTTCTGTATCGATTTTTTAAAATTAATTATGAATTTTAAAATGAACGAAAATAGCTGTTTTTTCATATTTTTCGTAAGCTAGCGCGCGCACGTTTACATAGAGCAAAAGGTCTATTTTAGATTAAATTATTGTTTATCAATGCGTCGGCTTAATAAGCAATATTTGTACTCAATTTCACAACCGTATTCCGTTCCATTTAAAAGTTTCAACTTCATATAAAGTTCAACTACCTCTACCTTCCCTCCTTAAAATGTAATTTTCTTCTGTTCGATTACACAAACTATCATCAGACATCATACAAACCAAATTTCATGATCCTAGCTTTAATACTTTTTGCGATTTCGTGATTAATCAGTCATTCAATCAGTTAGTGAGTGGTAATTCAAATTAGCATTAACCTTTATGTGTATGGGTATGTATATAAAAAGGTTAATGCTAATTTGAATGAAACTGTTTTGAATTTAGTTATGCAAGTATAGTCGCGTTTAATAACTAGTTCAAGCTAGGATATAAAGTTGTTTTCTCGAAAGGTGCACTATCCGGTTCCAGGTATAATGCAATCAATTTGTAAAGAACCCTAAAATTTATCTCGCCACTTTTTTCTCATTTAATTTTGTAGAGAGGATGTGTCAAGTTCAAATGGATGTTTTTGGTGAAGAAATAGAGGGCGTAATAGCCTACATTAATTACGTTAATTGTATTAGATTAGTTCTTTATTTTTACTGAGAAAGTAGCTTTGAACTGGCAAGCTGTGATTAAGTAAATTATAAAAAAATTTATTGTAAGAATACTTATGTATTTTTTTTTATTTGAAAAGAATTGATTAATTGACCTAAAGTTGTGAAGACGTTTGGTTGAAGTTTACTTGTTGTTGATACAGCTTTTATACAGTTTCGAATGTTTAAAAGCTTCTAATAGTTATCATTTAAGTATGTCTTATACTATACAGTCAGACTGCAGAGCCACCATAAAAACTATCTCGTAATGATGGAACTCAATGAATAACGAATAAAATGAGATATAATCAATATAATGAGGTAAAATAAGTCCGATTATTTTCCTATGTATTGGTAATTTGGGAAGTAGGAAAAATAACAGATTTTAACTTTTAAAGGAATGAGAAAATGGGATAGGATAGGAGTTAAATAAAGTTTAAGTAGGTACTCTGAAATAATTATACGGGAATAGTTTCTTATGTAATAATAGTACAATAAAGTAAACGGCTATTCAAGAAATATCTTTATAAATAGCCAGTGTGTTAGCTGACGGAAATGTCAAATACACTCGCATACCTAGGAGAAATTGTGTGAGGAGAATGATGAGATTTAAGGAAGCGAAAGAAGTATGTAAGGATCGCGATGCTAGGCGCTCCGTCCTCTCTGACTTTTTAGGAATTTTATAAAATTGTCTTAGGTTGAGTGTATATTTTTTACTATATCAAATACAACATCGCTGTCCAGTTCCCTGTAAGATTTAATTAGGGAAAGTTAGAGAATGATAAATTATAGTTCGTGTTTTCTGACTTTGTAATTAATACTCTCCGAAGTTTAACACTTTTGGTTGACATTAAAAGGTTAAGAATTCCTAGCGACTATCAACAGATTTTGCCTGTCATTCTTGTCTCAACATTAATCCGCGATTTATTGCAAACAGCAGAAGAGTATAATCAGGTGGCTGTATCATGGTTTAGAATTAATTATTGCCGTAGATAAGGAATACCGCCTGCGGATCGATCTCTATACGCTATCTAAACGATCTGACCTCAGAGGCCGGTTATTATGAATTGCAAAAACGGACAGTAGTGCTCAACATTTAACATAAAGAGAATGGATTCTCGACGTTTATACTTGACAACAAAATATATTTAATCGAAATTTGAGTTAAAAAATTTCGAAATTAACCCGTGAGCTTAGTAAAACTTTTGTAAAACCGACTAAAGTATTCATTCAATGACAGTAACATTCTCTAACCAGTGTACCTCTCATAAGTTTAAGTTCTCGTTATTTTATATTATAATAAACTTTTGCCACCGTTTCAAAACTTTCAGAATCGCTGACGTAACAATGTGGGTCACCGATAGTGAGATCTGTTTGTTCACTATCTGATCACGATACCCCAACCAAGGCTGTAGCGAATACGCGTGACTGACTTCGTATTTTAGTAGCTTAAATTTTTCCCGGCTGTCAGTGAAAGTATTGTAACACGCTCAATATACTTCCGTTCTAATAATTCCTTTTATTTGATTTATATAACTGTTTTACTTCCGACCAACCATAGATAAGTATTTAATAATCAGCGAAAAGTAAATAGATATTTAATCGCTAGAAAAATCTACTTGTTAATATCAATAACAGTTACGAAGTCCGCAATATTGACTTCGATTATTCCTTTATTTAAACTAAACTTTATTTGTTTGTTTTTGTATGTTAAAGTTACACTATGATGTAACTAAAAAAATATGTTGCTTTTTGTTTACTTTCTGATTTACGACACAAGAGATTTATTCGATAGATAAAGACAAACCATCTCCATAACTTGAACAGATGAACTGATTTGCATACGGTTTGTTTTGTTTGAAAGCTACGGTTTTTATATATTTTTTTATTAATAATACTCTAGTCAATTACATGAATTGGGTGACCTCAAACTAAGCAGTAGGCTTGCACTATGGGTACTACACAACGAACTGGGGGAGCTCCCACTACAACAAGACAATTTAGACTACGAGCCAATTTAGACTACAAGAAAATTTAGATAAGACAATTTAGACTACAAAACAATTTAGACAGGACGATTTAGACTGCAAGACAATTTAGCCAAGACGATTTAGACTACAAGACAATTTAGACTACAAGATAATTTAGACTGCAAGACGATTTAGATAAGACAATTTAGACTACAAGATAATTTAAACTGCAAGACAATTTAGACTACGAGATGATTTAGACTACAAGACAATTTAGACAAGACGATTAAAAACTACAAGACAATTTAGACTACAATACAATTTAGACAAGTAAATGCAAAAGTTTCTCGTTTTGAATTTCATAATTCGTATAATCTGTCGCTTATATCGGGTTTAAGGTAATTTTCGATGTTTACTTGATCGTTTTCGTAGGTTCTTCAATTTTGACATTTAATATTTTAATTTTTACACTAGGAGCTTCAGGCAACTGTTCTCTTGAAATTAATGTAGCTCGAGCTAGTAAGATATTCTACAACAATTTAAACTTAATTCCCAACACTAGAAGATTCCTAATTTGATCTGACCGGGGCTCGAACCCAGGACTCCGACTTGGAAGGCATATGCTCTGTCACTTCCTCTCGGCAACTAGACGGTTTTCAGCTCTATCAGTTCAATATCAGTTTCTAGCTACGTTTGGAAGAAATGCTTTCAATTGGGGCTCGCTTTAAAACCATAAAAATATTATGTAGATGCGTAAAATATTATGTAGATATAAAAAATACTACGTAGATGCGTCCTCGATGCATTTATAAATTTTCTAACTTCACTGCTAAAGTGTAAGTCCTTCGAAGGCAGATAAAATAGTGAAATATAACGGCAAATACTCGAATATAAATAAGCAACACAATCAGTAATTAGAACTACAAATTATTATATTTAGATTAATAGTTTCCACTATAAAAGGCACTATTTTTGACTTTAAATATAAATACTACATTTAAAATTAATAGTTTAATAAAAACTAAATTTAAAATTAAGTGTTTCCACAAGTAATTTGTTGTATATAACCATTACTATTGTAAACTTTAAGTAATATTTTCAACAAGTGATTCAACAAGTGATGCTTGTTTTAAACTTGCCAACATCGAAATGTACAAATAGAAGATTACCAACCACATGACTGACAAAGATCGAAAAGACGCGTTACAAAGTCGTGATAAATGGGAAATGCGGATAAGTAAACGGATGAAATAAACGGAAACAAGTTCAAGAGCAAAAAGATTTTACAACATTTTATATTATTTTTGTCATCTCCACGAGCTAAAGTTAAGGGTTGAGATGATAACAATAATTATATAGGAAAAAATTATTTATATAACCAGTTGTATTTTAATAGTGCATATTATTACAATTCATCGCTATTATATTCATTCAATTTTATACATTTTTAAAGCAGTTATCGTGGTCGAAGTTTAAGGTACTATTTTAAACAACAAAAACCTTATTGAAACCTAAAATACATTCGATAGTTATCCAGAGTTGCGCTGATAAACAGAAATAAATGAATGTACAAATCAATAAAGAGACAGGATTTCAAAAAAATGTTTTAAGTTTATGGATGATTAAACATTTAAATACATAGCATATTCGAATACTTTTGCTTCGATGTACAAAAGCAACACTGATTTTAATGATTAAACAATCTATTCTCAATCAATTTATAATAATTAAATTTATTACAAAATTACATTGAGATTATTTGAATAATAAAGGTTATAAGGACGTTTGAATTCCTTTAAAGCCGACCATTTCAATAAAGCGATTGTGGAGCACGGTGTTTTGCGAACAAATCGTTTGGTAACCAATTTAAGTTGATATTTATTTGATTTGAACTGAAATGTTCTTTGGAGTGAAATGGGTTTTCTAATTTATTTATACAGAAATATCGCTCAAATGTATAGAAATAGATAAATATCGTTTCGTATCGATAACTGTAGTGCGATTCTCTAACGCAAATTAGTCAAATTCACTTCTGAATCCGCGGCGAGATTGTCAACTGTGATTTGGTTTTACTATAGTCGACAGAGATACTAGTGCCGCCTCGATGAGTGGCGGCGGCGAGTTGTACTATCGTAAATGAATTTTATGAAGTTTTGCTAAATATAACAATCCAATCTAAATAAACGAGTTTTATTTAACGTAATTAAACGAAGTTAAAATACTCTAAGACGAAATATCGACTGAGATGTTTATTAAACTCGCATCTTAGATCACTTCCCTTCGCTCCTAGAATGTTTAGTTTAGAGAATTCCATTTGAAGGTCAAGTGAGTTCGAATGCGAAGTGGGGTGAATTGTCGAGCGAGTCTCGCTTTGGGTGATTTGAGTTTTTACAGAATTGCATGGCTGATCGTTTAACTTTGTAAATAATAAGTGCATATAGTAATTTAGAGTGGCTTGCACTATTTAAAGTCGATTTAAGGATTTGACATCTCGCTTGCACCAATTATTGAATAATAGGTGCAAGCAAGATGTGAAATCCTTAAATCGAATTTAAATAGTTGGTGCAAGCCACCCTTAGTTTCTTCATAACTATCTGTCCGTTTGTTTGTCCGTATGCCACAGCTGATTCATTACGTAAATCGACGACTTGAAATCTAAAATAAAAAAATTAAATTTGTATTTTGTTATTTATTTTTTTAACTTCTAATTTGTTAATGAAGCTATGGAACCCTTAGTAATGTGTGTCTGATACATTCTTGGCTGATTTCTTAATATTAGTAACGATAATACGTTAGTTTTCGTCGCTTGGTTCTTCATCATCTCTGACTACCCTCAAAGGAAACACCGTGAAGATACGTACGTATATATTTATGTATAATTTCCATATAAATTTAAGATTTATCTCCAGAAAAGTCTTGAGTTTAATAACATCATAAAATTGTATTACGGCTGCCCAGGAACGAATAAAACGAACATACAGATACATCTAGACTCTAAGTATTAAAATAAACTTTTGTTTTTAAATAAATTCATTTGAGTCTTGATTTGAAAATTAAATGCACTAACAATAAAAATAATTAAAGGCTTTGTAAATCTTAATTATTGTCAACAATTATCTAGTCATCTCAAAACCGTTTGAGTTTAATTTATAATAAATTCAATTTGTCAATATGCATTGTAGGCTGTGCTTACAGACAGACAGCCGAAGGACTGTGCAGTGCTAAACATTGCATATATTATGTTTTGCAACAGAACTGCAAATTGACTTAGCACTTAGATATAATGCGATTTGTATTATTTAATACCTATAATGACTTTTATACATTTAATTGTCTTCATAAATAACGCTTGCATTAAAAGATCTGTTTGCATTTAAACTTCCTTACTGATAAATTAATATATGTATATTTCTACGAATGTATGTACAACAATATTAGCTTGATAACTGATAAGTTACGGGTGTCCATGGGCGGCGGTGATCACTTTTCATCAGGTGACACGCTTGCTCGTTGGCCCCCCTGATATAAAAAAAAGAAAAAAAAGAAAAAAAAACTGAAATTTTATACTTTGTCATTTGTGTACGTCTCTACAGCAGAATAATGTTTAAAATGACTTATTGAAAAAATTAAAACGTTATTTGATAAATTCCTGCAACTTGTATTATGAAAAAAATTGTTAATTCCTAAAAAAACATTGATGCTATAGTATACAAGAAAAACTGTAGTGTATAGAAATAACTATTATAATAATATACTTATAATAAGATAAAGAGTGAAACACAATATGGAAAAAACGTAGACATGTTTAAATATGAATTATAAAAACAAGATTTTGTCCAATAACCGATTTGTTGTGTAGCTGATATAAATTCATATATAATGTTTTAAAGCAATGACAGCTTTCTAAGCGGCAACTTTGAGGAAGTTTATTATTTAAGATAATGTGTAGTTGTAAGTTTGTAAATATTAACATATGTATGTATTTTTTGTTAATGTAAATTAAATAAAAAAAAAAATTCATATATTGTATAGATCCAGATATTACTCTGCAGAAATCCATTTCAAGCATGGAGCACTCAAGCTATAGAGACGAAATATCGGACCATCTTATTCACGACTGCTCAGTTTATTTACACTAACAAATATCAACTGTCGCTTGCATTAAGCAGTACGTAACCAGTACTGGACCTGTGATACATCTGTATATTCCCACAGATATTTAAATATTTATGTAATGGCTTATTGTTCTATTCGATAGTGTGGCAATAACAGTAAAAAATCAAACTATAAAACAGAACGTAGTAACCGCAACAGTGTTTAGACGTAAATTTCATTTCATACAAACTTTCATACAAAATAAATGACATTGCCACTCTATACGTTGAGTGCTCCATGATTTCGAGTGATGAATAATTAAAATTTTTCTTACAATTCCAAAGATCAGATTCGGTCAGTTAGTAGTAGAATGCTAGTTAGCTGACCGGTACTAAATGATCATTCGGTGCTAGTTAGCTGACCGAATCTGATCTCTGGATTTTCCTGAGGATGTTTCTTTGCGAGGCGAAACACGTATCAATTATCAAGTTTGATATTTTTGTCGAGAGATAGTTAAAAATACTAAGCTTTCAACACATTATTTATATAAATTAATTTAGTATGTATGTGTGTATTTGAATAATGGACATGCTGAAAAATATTATTAGATTTTTTTTATTATTGCAATAATTGACATGTTATTGCATAATGTTTTCACATAGTACATAACTAGTTTTTGTGACTGAGAATAGATCGTTTTTTTATTTATATTGTGCAAATTGTGATTATTATGAAAATAAATAATGCTTAAAAATTTTGAGGACTTGTGCAAATGCACGTGTGCAAATGCACACCTATTGAAGTTTGTATAGAATCTATATAATATTAATATAATATATAACTCCAGTATATAATGTGTACATGCTCATATCAGCAAATATATAACATGCATACATACATATCCTCACGCTGTATCCATAACGGGGTAGTCAGAGAGGACGGAGCGACAAATATCGCGGTCCTTACATACTTCTTTCGTCTCCTCAATCCTCATTATTCTTCTTAAGCGCTTTCGCCTAGGTTTGCGAGCGCTTTTGACATTTTCGTCAGTTAACACTCTGGCTATTTGAGCTTAATAAGTCAGTCTTGGTCTTCCTTGGCCTCTGCTTACCATTCACTTTCGCTCTGTAGATCTTCTTCGTCAATCTTTCATCACTCAATATATGTATCCGAACTATCTAAGCAAATAAATAAAGAATTAATAGATAATTTTGTTAAAAATTGTGAGTTATCAAGGAATGTGGCACGAATACTTCGTTTCTGCTCTTCAAATGTCTGTTCTTTCGTGTCGATCTGGACAGAAAGAAAAATATAGAAAATACATAAAGTTTACGCGCAGGTCGTAAATCTCAGTAAAAGGATAAACATTATTATAGACTTCAACGGCCGACGAGTTACCAACCCGTTACTACCAATTCCGCTTTACCGTTTTTAACTCTTATTGTCCAGTGTCGTGTAATTTCGCTGCGCCTTGATCATCTATCTATCCCGAAAGGCCTTGCCAAATAGTTTATCGAGGTCAAAAGGATGTACGGCTTATAATAAATACAAACTACCCACACATTTCATTGTAAGCTACATATTTATCAATGTTCGAAGCCTATCGCTTGCGCGACGTTTGTTGGTATAAATAAGCTTATAGTCATGGCAAGGACCGCTCGGCAAATCGTTCAGAGGCCTTGTCAGCCCACTGCTTTAGACCGTACCAGATAAAGCTATCGCAATTGATCTATTAGCGGTGATACGCTTGTAAATTTCGTTGTCTGCACACTAGTCGTGATTTTAGAGACCGTTTTGTATTTATGACTTATTATTTAATTTTTGATATGTATTACATTACATACTGTATTGAATCAAGTGAAATCCATCTCATGTGTAGTATCTTTATATTTATATATATAGTAGCGACCCGTCCCGACTTCGCACGGAAGAAAATTTTTTGGATGTAAAATACAGCCCATGTTACTCGCCGATAACGTAGCTTTCTATAGATGTAAGGATTTATGAAATCGGTTGAGTAGTTTTTGAATTTGTCCATTACATACAACAAACAAAGTTTAACTCTTTTTAATATTAATATAGATTAGTATAGATAACTCTTCTGTACACGTCTTTGTCATTGAACTTCTTATAAACGGTTGGAACTATTTCGATTAAATTTTTTGTGTTTGAGCGGGTCCCTAGATGGTCTAGATTCTCAATTGAACCCAGTAGAAGGCGCTGCAATCGGGTTCTAGGACATATTTTATTTCGGGAACTTCTAAACGGCTGGACCGAATTTGATGAAATTTTTTGTGCGTATTTGAGTGGGACCCTGGATGGTTTAGATTCACAATTAGGTGAATCCTGTAGGTGGCACTGCAATCGGGTTCTAACATTTTTTTAATTTTAACATCGTTCGGACTGGACACGTCTGTCGGGTTCGCTAGTAACTTATAAATCTTTAATGGGATCATACTACAAAATTTTATGTCTTCTATGTACTTAATTTCATCCGCAATAAAAAAGTACAAATATTTCGAATATTGATCATGTTTTACACATACTTATTTTGTTTGTTCTATTATCTATTCTGATGGTTGTGACTGTAGATTAATCAAAATGGCGGAACCAACCACAAAGTTCTGTAGTATGACCGTGATATGACCCAGTTGCACCTACTCCGTCAAAATTTAAACTTATTGATTGACACGTGTTTTAAAACTCAGACTATATATGTAATTGACACGCCCTAAATGGAGTGCACTTTTTAACAACAAAGCGAAGATGGATGGATGACTATTGATAACTAGAAGAACTTAGAACGGTTTTCTTGAATTTGTATTGACTGTAATACAAATAGAAAAAAAAGGAATGAATTCAATCGAAAAAAAAGGAAATTAATTAAGAAGTCTAAGGACTAATGTCAATATGATTATCTGTCGTTCTCTTTTTCCGTTAAAGTCTGATTTGATTTCAAAAAGATGTTCGAAAAAATGTAGGAAATCAAAAACGTTCTGTGAAAAGTCGTTGTTTTCTAAAAGAAGTTTTATTGCAAAGTATAGCAACTAACTATACTTATTATCTAACTTGAAGTCAGCAGGTGACAGCCAAATATCGCGCGATATCTTCTGTCAAAAAGAGTATTTGTTCAATGTACCTAATTTGTATTATGGTGTTAAACCTACTGCGAAAAGTGCATTTTTGTGCATTACTGTCATGGCGCAATAGATACGCAAACATCATATATGATACCAATTTTTTATTACAATTAGTCACTGGTCGCGCAATGATCGCGTAGCTGATCGCGTAGCAAATTTTTAGGTAATAAACCCCGCACGCTTATTGCGTAACTTGCAGGAAGCATGCGACAGCCAATATCGTGCGATATCTGCTGTCAAGACGAGTATTCGTATAATGTAATTTGTATAGTGGCACTAAATCTACCGCGAAAAGTGCATTTTACGGTCATAGAATAATAGATACGTAATCGTCATACATGATACTAATTTTTTATTACAATTAGTCACCGGTCGCGCACTGATCGCGTGGCTGTCGATGTCTGCAAATTTTGAGGTAATAAACCCCGTTTGCATTTAGATAATCGTGTTTGAACTTATCTTCTGTTTTTTTCAATACCTGTTATAAACCTTATCTGTTTGAGTTTAGTAACTCTCGGCACAGCCCACTTATTTGGTGCGGCATGCACCATTCAGTCTGCCGCGGAACCGGAGGTCACACTGATTAGTTGTATTTATTACCAACGTCATTATTTACTATCGATTGTGTAGTAAAGTTAGCAGATTTAATAGATCAATAATTTAAGCGTTCGATGGGAACTGGACGATTTCTTTATTGATTTCAAATTGTTTCGCGACCTGTTCATTAAAAGTGCACACGCGTCGATCTACTGAGATTGATAAAATAGATATGTTTCTTCTTTGCTGTTTTTAGGGTTCCGTACATAATGGAAATATGGAACCATTCATGCGTCTATTCGTCTGCATATCTGTGTAAATAATTTATCACAAAGCTCGACTTGATTATTCCTCACATCTGTCTCCGAAATTTCTAAACCTAGGGTTTTTAAAGTTTCGGGGAATATCATAAAGTATTATTAAAAAAAAATCGTAATTTAGATCTCTAGAAATAACGCGCCAAAAATTGATTAAAAAAAAAATCCTAGAACCCGATTGCAGCGCCAGCTACTGGGTCCAATTGCGAATCTAAACCACTCAGGGACCCACTCAAATACACACAAAAAATTTCATCAAAATTGGTCAAGCGGTTTAGGAGTTTCCAAAATAAATAAATAAATGTCCTAGAACCCGATTCCAGCATCATCTACCAAATGTAAATCTAAACCATAAGGATCCGCTTCGACGCACAAAATTTTATCAAAATCGGTCCAGCTGTTTAGCAGTTCTGTGGCAAAGACAGAAGTACAGAAGAATTAAGTATATAAAGATAAACAAAGAACGAACATTTAATTGATAAATGTCAATTTTTGGCCCATAAAATAAATAATATACGATTACTATAGATGTGTTTACTCTATAATTAATGCAATAGATAATTCAAATATATTATATTTTCGGCTACGAATGTTGCTTTGCATAATAATTTATAGCAAAACAGAAGACAAAGACGTCCATAGCGACCAAGCTCATGATGTCAGGACAACAGTTGCCTTTGACAATGGGACAAAATAAACTATTTGCTCATGGTATACATAATGCAACATTACATATGATGTTTTTAAGTTATGTATGTGTGCCGAGCTGGCTGGCCATGCCTACGCTGCGTATGCTAATCCTCCACCAACGATAGTAAAATGGAGGAGGTAGTTGTTTATTTAAAGGTATAAAACATTGCAAACATTGAAATGGAAAGTTATGTTAATTTATATTTGATGTATGTTTCTGTTGAATGCATGAAAATTTTTATTTAATAATTCAGAAAGTACTTAGTATTTTGTTTTCTAAGAAATATTTGTCGATTCTTCTATTTCCGATTTAAAATACGATTTCTGATTTATACGTTTTTTACCAAATATTACAAAATGCGTTAAAATTTTTTTACAAAACTTTTTACTACATTACAATTACATACATACACATACATTGCTTTTTACACAATAAAAATGGAAAATGTTTATTTTTCTCACATAAGTTATTTAAATAAAACTTTGTTTTGGTTCAAAAATTTAACAAGGTTTAAAATTAAAAGATTCGAAGAGTCGTATCAAGCTGTATTTATTTTAGTAACTGTTCAGTTTTGTTTGATGCTTTTTAGTGAAATATCTTATTTGTACATATATATAGTAGATATATATATTTTCAAACCATTTCCCCTTCAGAGTGATAGGAGAACCAAGGTGCAATGACATTACTTCATGACAATGCAAAGGCACTTCGGATATTCTATTTTTTTTGCCTATTCCAGACAAGCACGAAAGAAAGATAGTATATCTATGTATCGTGTTTATTCTTTAGTAAGACAAAGTAAACGGGGGTGTCAATAAATTAAATAATTAAATACAATAGATGTCTATTTTGATCAGAAGAATCGTTACAATAATTTTGTATAAATAATAATAATAAATAATTGATAACATTAGAACGGTCGACAGCTGTTTAATAGAAAAAATGCGTATTATCAATGTATTGTTCTTTAACAAGTATAGAATAATACACTGATTCACTGACTGACATATCAAAGTCAAAGTAAAATCAATTTTCTTACGTTTTTATACAAGTAATGTCAAAAAAAATCGCTTCAAGTAAACCCAATTCCAAGGTATTTTTTAACGTTAAGACTACCTTCGTTCGTATCAAGGCACAGTTTAGGCACATAGATCTAGAAACTTGCTTAACCCACTAAAAATCTATATTTGGAAACTCACCCCAAAGGTGTTAAAAAGGTTAGCAAAGTAATCTAAAAATCTTTGTAAAAATTCTGTTAGATGAAGAAATAATTAAATATTATATAATTGAAATGATTTTGAAAAATCGACCTCTAAGGGGTTATGTAAATGAAAAATAAATGAATACATGTGTAAAAGGGATAGATATATTAAAGCGATGTTAAAATTAGCATGAAAAAGGAACTATAACTTTGACACACACAGGAGCAAAGTCACGAGGCAACAGTCAGTATTTGATAAATAAAACAAGTATATAGGCATTAACCAAAATTAGTAATTGTATCCTTTTCATTAACATAATCTTTGTCTTATGAGAATTAAGAAATATTTTAAAGGGAAAAATCTGTCGCCTCCAATGCCATGGCTCGCTGCAAATCTTTGAAACCGGCGATGACGGCTCGAGATAGCGTGAAATCATAAATACAGCTTTAACTGTCTGCCGGCTGCTTTGTCTTTGACTTTTTGTTATGTTTGCTCAGCGTCCGTGAGTTGACGCGAAACAGAAATGGTGTTTGTTAACTTTTATACCCATTCAATTAGAACATGCTACTTATTCATTGGATTTTGAAAATTGTCGTTTCTTGTTTTGGAGCATTTAGAACCAAAAAAGGATAAAGGATAAATAAATCCTTTTAAAATAACGTCCGTCAGCCTATTCGTCTGTCAAAGTCGTTTCGTTTAGTAACTACACAACATACAATTTAAATTCCACTAATAACATTTTTTCTTACGTATCTTGCACTTGTTAACACTTTAAAATATTCACTAGAGAATTAAAGATATTTGGGACTTGACCATTCCTCGCCTTAAGAAAACTATAACGAGTCTTACATTTTATAAATTTTTAGAAATTTATTTTATAAGGAATCCTTTAAGCGCAAGTTGAATTTCTGCTTCGCCAAATACATTCGTTGTGCAATCATTTTCGCATAACTTTTAGCAAATGCGTGTCATGCGTCAAAAATAAGCTGATTTCAACGCTAGTTCAAACTTCGGTTCAGTAAACAATTTGTAAATTTAACCGTGAACAAGAAAATATATTTTTATTGCTTTGATGTTTCTTGTTAATCTTATATAGATCTTTATAATATAATATATGAGCTTTAGCAAGTCTGTTTTATCATCTTTGATAGGTTCTGTTTTTTTACACTATGTAAAACGAAATGTGATTTCAAAAATCTTAGATTGAAAAAAATACATACATAGATAGAGCAACAGAACCGAAAAGTGAAGCATTCGTAAGACAGTGAATTCACTTACTTGTCACGTCATTCTAACAATGGCGGTCACATAATTTACATGATTTTCGTGCAATTCGTATTTACGACCGATATGTCAGATTTTAGCGCAGAAACATACAAAATTAGAGTATAGAATGCAAATAAAACCGATGACGTAAAAAATCACACCTCAAACATCATTCTACATTATTATTGTTCAAAATAAAACTAAATTTAAAACTATAGACAAGAATTTGTTCAGTGATGCCATATTCGAATTTTTTTACCCAGTTTACATTTTATTTGTTATAGTACTTAAATATTATTATATATTAAGATCAGGTATTTCCAGATAATGAACGCGCTGGTAGTGGAATAGAGGTAAAGAAATAGGGTATAGATGAATAAAATAGAATAAAGGCTCACCATGTTTTTAAAATGTTTGAAAATGATAAACTTAATAAAAATGTAACTGATAAATCATTTAATTCATGTTCAGTTCATATTTAAAAAAAAAACGTAAAGGTACCGCTCACGTAAATGAGAACTTCGGAACGAAACTTTTTTTCGGCTAGTATTAAACTGTATAATTGATTTCTAATTATATATAGTGTTTTTGTAAATTCTTTTCGATAAAGTACTTAATTGAGTAATTTTCGTTTCTGTATATTTTTTCTAAATGTTTTTTCGGAGTTTATAGCTGTAGAAGAGGTGTCAACTCTTCGTCGTAAAATTGGTATCTCATAATATATGTTTCTAAATAAAAAAAAACTTTTACTCTTTACCGAACAGCGTCTGAAACTTTTCCAAAGAATGTTTAAATTTTAACGTTTGATAATACCTAATAAAAGTGGTGAAGTAGGTACTTATCTTTCAAAAGATTACGTTATCGTTATCGTTAGCAAGCTTTATTTTATTCTAGTGTACAAAATAACGTAAATATTGAAAATGTTGGCAAATCTCACACTCCTCTGTTTGCGCAATGTTCTTAAAAAGGGATCCGAAGTTTTCGTTTCACGTATTATTATAACCCCCGTCTCCAAAACGTATAATCCCCAAATTTTTTTTATTGATAACACTAAAGCTCGTCAATAGCAAAAAAAAGAAATTTTGTCGACAAACAGTAGAAAACGAGTAGAAAAAGACACTGAACTGTTTTGCCTTTATCTATTTATATACGGATATCTGGTGTGACAACTTAATTCATACTTATTAAAATAGACTGTAAAAAGAAGTTTAAGCATTTTATATAAACAGTAATCGTACAACCATAAACAGTAAATATAACTCTAAATACCTAATTTCAAACAAATAATTCATAACAAATCATCTTGTCATGTTGCCTCTCAATTCGGGTAAACGAATTGGTATTGCAATACTCCCAGATTAATTTTGGGGATACCAGTCGTCTCGCACACAATTTAGGATTTTAATATGATTCCGAGAAATATTATTGAGCTTTCCTTATATGTTTGTAAAGGTTACCTTCAATAAAATACATATTTAAGCATTTCTTTGTGACTAAGTCATGTTAGAACAGATCGTAGTAGATTGTAGAGTACTTGTAACACTACTATATGAAATGAGCTTATCGTGCAAAATATTATATTTTAATTGCAACCCTTTCTCGATTTGTTGTCTTTACTCGTTTTGTATGGAAGAATCTATCCATGTATTTTTTTTATCTAAGTCAAAAATAAACTTCAAGTAGTGTCGTCAGAGTCGTCACTTCATCGCTAAGCCGTACGTAGTACGTAGAGACGTACTTTAGCGGTGTAAATATAGTCAAATTAATAAAAATGGTAAAGTAGCGATTTGCGAAATCTTTCTGAGACTGAGGTGAGACATGGTGAGACTTTTTGGGGACAACTATCTGCAGAAATATGCAGTGACGCCACGTCACGTGACTCCTCTTTTTGGTGCGAATTTTTAAGTCAATTTAATTTGCGGTTTTTAAATTACTTTCGCGTATTTAGACTTTATTGTTTTTATTAAGTATGTATAAAAGCGCAGTATAAATGAGATCGAAAAAAATCAAAACGTTTCTCTGTTGTATATTTACTATAATATTATGTACTCAAGTGTCTGACAAGTACAAGTAACAAGCACTAAACAATCATTTAGTACATGTTTTATGATCTGTAAATAAACACTATTCCACAAATAAGTTTGAAGACACAAAGCAAATAGAAAGGCTTTCGTATGATGACATCTGTCAGGTAATTTGTTTATTTTGATATTGCGAAAATCTCCAGTTTAGTAAAACCTAAATAGGTATCTGTAACTGCTGTGATATAATATAAAACTTCAAAATTCGTAGAAAAAAACGCTTAATAATTTTCTCAGGCCGTTAGTGTAAAAGTTGGAGACAAATTGGATAGCCGACTTGACCATTGCCGCCTTACATCCGAAGGGAACCTATTGTGCATAGAATTTTTAAAATCAAGCAATATAACCCCATAAAGCTTTTAATATAAATAAAACAAAAGCTACAGGTCATTAAAATCTCCAGAAACAAATTTTACTTTACCATTTTGTGGTTTTTAGTAAGGTGTAAACACTGCGCACGAGTTGAACTCGCGCTTGGCAATCAATTTATATTTTAATATAATTTTGTAATTTCCGATTACAATTTTCCATATTGGTCGGAATGCAACACGTTTAGTCCATCCTAATCACAACATCTGCTGGCGTCTGTCGCAAATGCGACTTGATCGTAATTTATTTTAATTAACAACTGGATGTGGCTCGCACTGGCGACGTGGGCGCACGTGATTGAGGACCGACGGCTGCGCAAAAAAAAATGCACTGAAGAAACTCCAGTTTAACGAGTTGCGTCTAGCTCTAATCGCAGCGAAGTTTGAATAATAATATTTTGCTACGTCGTTTACTATTTGGAATGTTATCGGATCTTACATTTAGTTTTGCTCTATTATACTTGGATGTCAATAGGCTAGTAAATAAAGCCAGTAAGTAGTACGCTAGTACAAGTTTCCTGGCTTACTGGCTAAAAATTTTGTGAGTAGAACCTTGTGTGGGGTATGTCCAAATAGCTACTAGTCTTACTCGCTAATCGTACCGCCAAATAGTACTGTTTGTATTGTTGTGTTCTGGTACGAAGAGTGAGACAGTCGATCAAATTTCTGGCACAAAAGGCACGATATCTTAGTCTACAGGGTTGCGAACGCATTTGCAATCTGAAGGCTTTCTAGCCCTGATATTACTAATAACTAAGTAATGTTCAAATGTCCTTGGACCTAAGTCCACTTACCATCAGGCATCGACCTACAAGGCTGGTAATGTAGAACTAAAATTTGTCTACCTGAAGAGTAGTCAATTGGTTACAACTTATAGTCTACTAGCTTTTGCCCGCGACTTCGTTCGCGTATAAATTATAAACTATGTGTTATTCTGATGTATTAGCTGTATTACTGTAAAGTTTCATCAAAATACGTTTAATAGTTTTTGCGTGAAAGAGTAACAAACATCGATACATCCATCCTGACAAACTTTCACATTTATGATTTTAGTAGGATACTTTATAGCCGATCACATGCATTTATCGGAACAGGTTGTCTGATTTGTGAGCTAAATATTTAAACACTTCACTAAAAACGTGTTTACTATTAAATTGTTTATTGAAGTTATATCGTGCAATATTTATGTGCTTTATTTCAAGTAATTAACTTGTGATGTCTTCTGTGGTAATGTCTAATGTGTGATAAAGTTTTTATTTACAATTGCTCGTCTTGTAAATCAATGCCATCAGGTAAATTATTTGCTCGCTTGTCTTGTCCATAGCATAAAAGAAATCTGTCTTCAGGAATCCAGTTCCTAGCTTACTAGCACAATTCTATGACCCTGTTTTTTACTAATTTTATGTTAGCAAGGCATATTATACTTCTTGTTTTAAGATGCCATTGATATTAATTTACAAAAACAAGATGCGGAGCACCTGGTGCAATGGATTTCTTAAATGGAGAGGAAAGCTTTCATCAAGATATGGAGCGGTGCCGAGCCAAGTAGAATATTCCGAAACTACACAAATAATATGAACAACGATATCTTGTGTCACTTTTGCTACAGTCTATTCATATTTCTAACTATTTCACAATGACATATGATGTCGAAACGTACTGACCTGACACAGAGTAGCGTCTCTATGTCTGTTGTGTGCCTGGGCCATTCTTAGTAGTGAAATTCTAGCATGATTTTGATGTAATCAAAGTAAAAACGCTGTCTTTCTGCCCAAAACTTGTTTAGACGAAACTAATTGCTAGCGTAGCACAATTATATTCTTCTGAATTCGTTTACCGGCTTTGAGTGTAATCATTTCCTGACTATCGCACCAATTCTTTAACCAGTCCATCAGCCAACCCATTAATTTCATTAAAATTATAAGTTTTATTAAATGAAGTTGCATTTTTTAACTCAAATTACAGTTTGTCTTAAAAATTACCTAACAAACTTTTACTTTTATTTTATCACGTAAATTTTACTTAAAAAACGTTTGTAATGCCTAATGCTGAAGAGCTCGCGACTCTCTCGGTACGTGGCGTCGACCCCCCAGGGGATCGCGATCTACAGTTTGCACTTTGGAAAACACGACACTGCTTTAAACTAAGCGCTATGTGCAGGGTGCTACTTGATTACTTTCTTAAGCTAGCTTGTAGTCTGGATGTTACTGGGCACTCCCCTAGTTCCTCGTAATTGTATCGGCAGTCCAAGATTAGTTCTGCAGCTCGGGCCAAAAAATTAGGCTACAGTGTTCCCTACCCATTGTAAAAGGCGAATAAGAATCTACGAGGTCGCGGGCGATCGAAATGTGGGTTCCGTTATTCATATATGCGATTTCCGACCCCTTGAAAAAATACAGCGAGTGTGATTGGCGCAGACGTGACATTGCGAGGGTGTAGAGAGGTCTCGGCCCCCCCAAAAAGCGCTTCGGCAAAGCGCGAGAAAGGGCATCGGTACGTTCTGTAGGAGAACCCATAACCCATAGATAAATCATCAATAACTACCATCGCAGCAGTTCTGATGGGTAAAAGCCCAGAAAACTCAGTCTCGCCTTTAGGAGGTTGAGTTTAAGTGTGTAGATTTCTGCAACGCTATAATAAAAGAAGCAATCTTAGTTGAGAGCCATTTATTTTGTGTTCTACCTTCCATAGTCTCCACTCCAAATGGGATTTGCACTACAACTCTGTCTGTATACTGTCTAGCTAGATTTAAATAATTCCAAACCTGCATGAGCGTTAGAATATGTTAAATACATCCATGATTTGTGTTAACAAAACAGGTCTAAGTATGACTTAAATTAACTTGACAATACTTAATCTCTTGGCTGACGCAACTTATGCTTTGTACACAAAATGACAGGCTTTAGGTAGAGCGTCTAATAGCTGTGCTAGTGATTTAAGAACATCACTAAAATATAATGTGTTAATAGATATCAAATGGTATTTTGTAATATTATGTATGTATAAACTTATATTGCCACGCACTTCTAAGTGAAACGATAAATATGTTATTTATCGCAATTGAAAATTTTACACTGTAATAAAATTAATTAAAATGTGCTATTTCAGGATAAGCTATAATTATAGCCTTATTGTAATCCCAAATACGTAGTTATTGCTAAAAGTAGCGTCACTATATATAATTTTGTTGCATCTTAATGCGCTTAACAAAATAAAAAGAAAGTGGTGTGAAGATCTATCTATATGTGTATAATTTATGTTCTTAGAAAATTATGTGTATCTGCTGGTTTATGACTTGAGTTCTACTCAAAAATATTAGTACGGAACTCAACAGACGCTGATGCGATTTTCAACATGAATACTTAATTCTTATTAGTCACGTCGACTTCGTAACATGCATAGTCGATTTTTGTTCAAACCTACCGAGTTTATTTTTAACATAAAGATGTAAATTATTAATCCAAAATCAGAAATAAGAAACACAAAATGAAAGAATGGATGTTTCGATGAATTATTTTGGGTTTTTTGAAAACAAATTTTTGTCTGTAAGGAATTGTAACGGAATCCTAAGTCAATATATCGCAACTTCAGTACGTAACTGCCCTAATTCAAATTTTCAGAATTTTGAATGAGGTCAATTTTAGATGAATTTACTTATCTGACATTCGTGAGAATTATTTTTACATGTATTTTTGAAAAATGCATTTTATTATTTTAGGTGAATTCATTATCGTAAATTCTTGAAACAAAATCTCAAAATTTTGAATTAGGTTAATTTTGGACTGAGGGTTCGATATGCCGGATACCCTTTGCCCTTTTTTTATTTATTTATCTATTTATTCTTTCTGCACTAAAGATTTAGTACACATGGCGGACTAAATGCCAAGTGGCATTCTCTACCAGTCAACCATTGGGTGAAATGAGAAAATATTCGGGCAGGAAAACTACTACTAAAAATATAATTACATATTCATACATAGGTATATGTCATATATGTACTATACACAAAATAATAATACACAAATAATACAATAATACACAAATACAAACGATATACAAAATAATACATAATATTTAAATAAATATGAATACTAATGAGGCATTAATGCGGCTTAATTATCTTCATTTAAATATAATTTCTGTAACGTTTTTAGATGATGACACGTGCAAATCTTTACTGTTGGTTACCGTAGGTAAATTTAATATATTTTAAAGCAATATTATCAATCTTATAAATATAATGTATATAAATGTAAGTGTTCTATAAGCTTGGAAGAGCTTATAGGATACACTTATATAAAACTAATACGGTGTACGTAGGTAAGTAGAAGATTTCTGTTCCTTGTATGTTACCATTTTATAAAAATTCAAATAATAATATTTTATTCAATGACAAGTCATTGTAATTCTTCACTGCTAAAATGTTGTAACCAGTAAATGTCAACCTTATTCCAAATTATTCTCCGCAATGTTATTGACATCATAATTCAGATTATCATATTTCATGATAACATTACAATTTTTAGTTTGCTTGTGCTTTGAATTTTGACGTAAGGGATTACGTGTGAATTTTGAGTAACTGAAATATGTTAATAAATTTGGACCATATAAAATTTTAGGTACAAGTGTTTGCTTTGAGTAAAGTGACTATATGTCTCAAAAACGAAGCAGGATATATAATAATAATAATAAACTCAGACATTTCACACAGCGCCATCTAGTCCCAAAGTAAGCAGCACAGCGCTTGTGTTATGGGTACTAGACAACTGATATACTACTTATATACTTTTCTTTTGTAAATAAATACATGTTATACATAAACACCCAGACTCGAGGCGGGAATGGAACCCGCAACCCCCGTTTACTTTGCGACGCGCTAAGCCGTTGCGCCACGGAGGTAGTCATAGAAGGTAGTCATATGATTATCATTATAATTTTAAAGCCTTTTATTTGCTTAATAATAAGTCGTATTATACGTTTAATTTTAAAATTAACTTAATACATCTTAATAACATACAATAATATGAAATTAACATTGCATGCATTTTCTGTTGAATTCAAATATGAATGTTAATTGTTTTTAAATTTACAATTATTTATTGATTGATTTTAAGTAGTTTTCTCTAATTATTGAGGACTTCTCGACGAGTATAGGCCTTTTCCATTTCACTCCACCTATTTCACGTTGCGGGTGACAAAGAGAAGTGGACTAGGAGAATTACTGCATGAGCCTGCCCTCCACGTAAAAGCAAAAGAGGTCACCTTCTAAAAAGATAGGCAGACGAACTCATAAAATTTACAGGCGAAGGCTTGATAAAAATAGCCCAAGACAGAGGATCTAGGATTATTTTACTTTAAATATTTCTAGGTTTAAAGCTTGCTATATTGTTCTAATCGAAATAAATAGTTCCTTTTGATTTCATCCGCAGATAAAATTTTTTTAATTTTCATTTTCAGGTTCATTTAAAGCTTTATCGATTATTAAAGCAAAAGTGTGTGTGTGTAGACACACACACAACGCATCACCACATGTTATATTTATTTCCACAATTATTCCACAATTATTTTAGTTTTCTTATATTGTTATACTGTAATGCGAATGTCCTACATTTACATAGAAATATTGTCACTCTACAAAAGTTCTGACAGTAGCTGGTGGGCGTCTAACTAAAACCACGGCGGATTAAGATAAGGCAAGTAAACAGTGCTTGTGGGTACCCTATTTCATGCTTGTTCCGACGAACTATAATATGCTTAGCTGCTTTTAGAATTTAGATAAATTTTGCTCTAGTAGTATACATAAAGCTTAATTTATTCAAAAGTAAGATAATTTTATAAAATAGCCAAGAACGTGTCCGAAATGCGTTAACTCAGAGTTCCGTAGAAACATCAAACAAAACAAAAGTATCATTTGATATTTACTGTGAAAAGGTTAAAAAGAAAATGACTTCAAAATATGATACATATTATGCAATTTTTTGTTTTTCATTTCTGGTTTTTGATAACCATTTTAAGTCTCTGTGTAGACTCCGTGTCAATATGAAGATGGCGAAATAAATGGGTTGTACTATACGAACAGGAACTTAACGAAACAATTCCGTTTTTAACGAATAAAGAACCATAAAAAGAAAAAGGTTGAAAGTATAACATAACTATTATATGTTAAACAAGGTACAAAAAATAACTTTTTAAATGCGATACAAATACCTATATGATTAAATTTTACAGTTACTGAAGTCGATGCCAAGCCTCCTAAACTAGTAGACTTTATGTCGTTGTTGATTTGACACCGACTTCAATAACCGACTTTAATTATATAGGTATTTATAGAGTATTTAAAAAGTTACTTTCGTACTTGAGTTTTGATCAGTAAATAATTGTTTTGTACTTTTTAGTGCTTTTGAAGTCGGTTTTATTTTTTTCTTAAAAAGTTTTTTTAGAAAAAAAAAATTCTTTTTGAGTGATCTTGGCCTAAATAAATATCTAGGATATGTCTATAACAATTTTTTTTTTTCAATTCTGGAATGAAACATACAAAAGAATCACCAAGATAAATAAACTGTTAGGATTATTTGGCGTATCTTCGAAATCCAAGTCCATTTTTGAGCTCTACTGAAACCAACGAAAAAGAAACTTTCTAATCAGTTCATAAACAAAGAAAAGGAAAATATATGTAATATGTGTACAGACTTATTGAGAACATCCTCCATTTTTGAAGTCGGTTAAAAAGTACATTCAAAATTGAAAAATATTCGGTATATATTATTTTTCGATTTTAAAAGTAAGTTAAGTAATGTTTTAATTCAGATCGTAAGATGTTACGTCATAATTTATATCAATTATGTACTGAATCGCAAGTCAGAGTTGGTTACTGACATAATCCACGAGCCACTTAAAACAGTAATGTTATAAAAAGCCGTTTAGCATTTTAATCACGAATTCCTTGTCCGATAACGCCGACATGCCTAATTTATTAAACTCTGGTCTCATTAACCATACCTTTGCAATGCAATCTAGTGTTGAAGATATGTAATATTTTCCAAGTTATTTGACGTATTGGATTCTGGTCCAGTACTGGTGAAATCGTTAAATTTTGGTGTTCATACTATGTAAATATTATACTAGTTGAACCCTGCCACGTTTTGCAGTAGCTATTTTTAGGATTCTATACATCAAAAGGAAAAGACGGAACCCCTGTAGAATCACTTTTATGTCGGTCCATTGCGTCCGTGTGTTCGTCTCTCGAACCAGTTCAGCCCCTTCATCTCAAGAACGGGTAGAAATAATAAGTTGAAATTGAGATCAAACACTGAGGTTTATAGTTCCTTGAAGATCTGAAAAATTGTAGCTCCTAAGTCAACATAATCAAAAGATACGGCCATTTATGTAGTCAAACAAAACTTAAAGGGTACTTCGCGTTGATTTAAAACAATGAAAGGAGAGAATCAAAGTCTCACGACACGATGAAAGGGAATAATCCAAAAATTGTGAATTCGTAATTATAACACACTTTTGTGTCATTACAAACTTACATTTTCAGTTGGAGAATATGGGAGAACGTTCTTCAATTGCAAAGTTAAATTTGTTTTTGAGTCCGACATATTTCTTTGGTAAATACATAACACAAATAAATTTTATGGCGGTAGAGAACACTCAGTTAATGTCAAAGTTAAAGTCAAATAAATTTATTCAAGTAAACCCAGTTACAAGGTATTTTTGAAAGTCAAATCTACTTTAGTTCGAGAGTCCGACTCGCACGTAGCAGATTTCTTACATTAAAAATTACTTAAACTGTTATACTTTCTAAACCTTTCCAATAATGTGTCGAAAATACTTCAATGAACTCAATTGATTGAGTAGTATTTGAGCCTATAAATGCACATATATACGTAGACCAACATTTAAGTACCTACGATGTTTGTAATGACGTTAGGTAACACACGTTGAATGTGATAACAGCTCTAGTCATGCTAGGGTTGTCAGATATTGGGAAAATCCTGTAATTTTCAAATATTGTACATAAAGACTGATATGATATGACTGGGATATGCGTAAAAATTGCTATATATGTAATTTAGTAGAAAACACATTAAATTTTTGTGATCAGGTTAATGGACTCTTCGCTAATCTCACGCATAGATATAATATTTGTATTAAGATCCCAAAGCAAATAAATCAGTGTTACATAAGATTTAATACAATAATTGTACACACTTACCAGACTCACCACGCACAAAATCAGCATTCAATTACTTTTAATACCACATTGTACAAGCCAAACGTCAATTGTAACTTGAGCCATCAAACTTGAAATCTTGTCGCTGATTCGTACATCTCTACAGACCACCATAAACTGGTTAGGTATCTATAAAGCTGTAAAGAGGCCGTCAGTTAAAACATGGATTGACAGACAATCGAGGTCAGTTTATTGGACGGGAGTAGTTAATAATTCCATAGAAGTACGTTTTGTCGAATAAATCGATAGTAGGAATTGGTTTAACGTGTAGTTAAACAGCCGGATGCAGCGCTAATGTTCAGTCTTAGGTGCTTCTGCTTGTTTTTTACCAGAACTTAAAACATCGTCTAAGTGCGTGTCAGACTACGTACAGTGAAGGGTTCCGTAGACGAAATGCGAAATATTCATTTAATCGGCAGTAAAAATAAATTTCTCTGTGACACTGTGTAAAGCAAAGTTATTTCTAGGATCGCTGAGCGTGTAGCCGAAATTACTACATATTTCAAAAACTATGTAACAGCATGTCTCATTCAAACCAAAGCAATGTAGCTGAAAGTCCTTTTTAAGTACTATTATCTCAAATTTTTTCAGAATTTTACACGCCATAGTTAAAAAGTTAGAGAAACACACTTTACAACTTCAGAAGCACATATCTCAGCAACTAATGACATAAACAAAAAAAGTCATTTGGAAACCTCTACATAACTTTCGAAGACCTATCAAAAGATGAAAGACGCTTATCTGTACTGGAATTTTTTTTCATCCCTCAGTTACATGTGCTGACCCCTAATTTATTTTTCCAATTTCAGTAAGTGTAATGTAGAATCCAATGAATGTATCAATGTTTTTATAAGGGTTCCATTTTTCGTTTCGGAACGTTTCGGAACGTCCTGGACATGCATTAACTTAGTTCCATAGTAATTTCGAAAGCAAACGTCAATTTATTAAATTAAATTCTTATTTTGTCCATAATTGTTATGAAACGCCAAGTGAATGCGTGTCCGACACATTGAGCTCAATTTCTTGTCTCTTTCAGACCTGCGTGGATGCATAACAAAGAAATAAAAATATTAATAGCGATCTAATCCCGTTTCCCAACTGACCATTCCTCTAATTCCTACTTCTAATGGACATTTAATATCGTGGAGTTCCCTTGTTTGTCTCGAATACAAATAAAAATCTCACACTAAAAGTTAAGTATAAAATAATGGTACCATTTCCACTGTCAAATTCCGTGCTAAGGTATTGAAACGAAATCATTAATCATGGCCGCTTATAACACAATGGTGGGCAAATTATTATAAAAGTGAGACCCAAGGTATAGAAGACAAATCTATTTTAGTTTATCTTTTATGAAAAAGTTTACTTAAACATTTTTTCTTTGGATTAAAATGCATAAAAAGTCATTTTAGTTTGAAATAACTTATTGTTATATTATTTTGTGGATGAATGCCAATCAGAATTAAGGGATTATGAATTACTACATATGCAACAACAATAGATTATGTATATTACTCTTTACAAATTTCTGTTTTGTTTTTAATTTGTATTAATTCGTAGCAGATAAAATTCGTACTAAATTTAGCTAATAATATTGAAATACTATTTAATAATAATAATGTTGTCTTTTTTTATTGGAGTTTCCACAAACTTAAGTTTATGAAATCGCTTCACAAATTAGGAACACAGTGTTCAGTTATAATTTGACATCCTGAACCGATATTTTTACAGATGAAAAATATGTAGGTATTTTTACATAAAATGTTGTTACGATATTTTAATCAAGTCTTTTGCAACTTGTACCATACACAATACATTGTAGTTAGATATTTCTATGTCAATTACTCATAATTTTCGGTTGTTCCGTAATGATTACGTGTAATAATGTTGTAATTTTTTTGTTCACAGGTATGTTTTGATTCCCGTTGTTACGCGAGGAATTTATTCACATTTGGTATGCTACGATTTTCATATTGTAATCTTTATATGAAGTAATGAAATGCTAATTTTAAGGTGTTTATTAGTTATTTTTTACTTATGTAAGTAGTTACAGATTCCATAAAAATAACAAAAACCAAATTTTTATCCTTTCATGCCGACTGTAAAAGTCAAATATATGTGAAGAGCGATCTGCTATTTTCCAGTTTTTTATTGCCATTTGTTAGCCTAAATATTTATTGTTAAAGGTGGTCTGTTGCGTCAAGATAGTACACTGTCCACCTCGAAAGGAAAATAACTTAAAGTAATGCATTAATGTATAAAACAAATTCGAGTTTTAGAACAAACGTTGCCACGCAAAAAAGGAGTCCGTTATACAATTACATTATAATTTATTTGTATTATTTTATTGATAATTTTCTTTTACGTTATATACGTATAACGTTTATAAAGGAGTTAAGACCGGTGATGTGTGCGTCAAACGTTATAAATTATAATAGACTAACTGCTAAGAAATTACTACCTCCAAAATACAAATAAATGACAATATTTTAACATATCACTAAAGTTTTTTTAATACCCGCAACCGGCCGCATATGAATTTATTTTAACTATATTTCGGCAGCTAAAAACAATAATCTCAATACATAATATAAAACAATAAATTAAGTAGAAAAATAATATACAACATGATAAATAAACTGACTAGAAGTAAATCACAAATAGATGTATCAATGAATTTAAATAAATAAAATATTGCACCATTTATGAGAAATATATTTTGTGTCGCCTACAACGTTCAAAATCAAAATTTTTGTATTATACATATATGTTGTAATAATTAAGTAACTATGGAATCCTACTGGGTTTTGTGCGTGTAACGAGTCGTCACAATGATTATGGGACGAGTACCTGCGTGGGGCGCACGGCGTACCTAATAATGGGTAATTATTTTGGGTACAATATATTGCAGGCAGGTAGAGCAGTAGAGCAGTTGTATTGTAGTACAAACGATTCTCAAACTTTAAATATATAAATAATATATTTTTAGTACACACTAATGGATTGTTTTGAAAACGTAAATAGATTTAATAACTGTGATGATATTGGCTTTTATAATTTAAAGATGCGTTGATTATGTCTAATTGGACTTTATAGATGGCAGAATAAACAGAGCGACCGAACCTCTATCATTACGCGTTAGGTTAGATAACACACGTAAATCTAAATTAACGCATGCAGATTAGATATTACAGTAAGTCTTGAGAATCTTTTTAATTGTAAGTACTTCTCTGATTTTACCTGTTAATACATACATAAACATATTGTCTAATTAATCATTTAACAGTCTTTACACCATTTAATCTTGCAGATGTAAAAAAAGAACTACGTAGTAACAAGTTGCTAATCCATCGTTTACATATAAACATAAGTTCCTTACATCAGGCCCTATCCGGTGGCTCATTTTGCGTTCAGTGCGGGAATAAAACCACTGCATTTTATGTTCTTGTTTGTCCCATAACAGAATAGAAGCAAAATAACTCTGATCTGATTATATTATGCATTGATTCGTTTCCTGTACTCTACTCAAACAGGCAGAGTATTTTTGTGAAGATTGAGAATCGCTGTTATTGGCAGGTATATTAAAGGACATTGGCGTTGGCGCCACAGTATAACGCTCTATACATCCCCTATCATTTGGATATTCCTTTGTTAAGTTGGAACTTGAGTTGCCGATTCAATGGGATAATGTAATGGATATGTAATTTATGTCTATCGTATGCTCGTAAAAAGTGACGAATTGGGACCTTCGCTCTGGAAGATTGCTGCCATAACCAACGAGCCAAATAAGTAATAATATTCTTCTGCCTGTTTCTAACCCTAGACGGAAAAAAAGGCGTGTTATAAGTTTGACGTCATTGTCACTAATTACCACGCATTCTGATTTTTTTGTTTGGAAACTGCAATTTTCGAAAATTTTCATAGCTACACAACATAGAAATGTGTGAGGAAAATGATGAGATTTGAGGAAGCGAAATAAATATGTAAGGACAGCGAAGCTTGACGCTCCGTCCTCTCTGACTACCCCGTTAGGGATACAGCGTGAAGATGTGTATGTATGTATTCATAGCTGTGTTTATGTATTTATCATGTTTATTTACTGTTAATGCAAAAGAAGTAACAGACTGACTGACTTATCCAATAATATTGATTAATATTTCTTTTGCATGAAATGTAAACAAATAAAACATAACTTAACATATCTTCACGCTGTATTCCCAACGGGGTAGTCAGAGAGGACGGAGCGCCAGGAGTCGCGGTCCTTACACACCTCTTTCGCTTCCTCAAATCTCATCGTTCTCCTCACACATTTTCGCTTAGGTATGCGAGTGCTTTTGACATTTCCGTCTGCTAACACTCTGGCTATTTGATCTTCATAAGTCAGTCTTGGTCTTCCTTGGCTTCTTTTACCACTCACTTTCGCTCTGTATATTTTCTTCGTCAGTCTTTCATCACTCATTCTTTCCATGTGGCCGAACCATCTAAGCATTCCTTTCTTCATTTTTACAATAACACTGTTGTGCAACCCTGTCTTACTGCGTATCTCATCATTGCTTATCCTGTCAGCAAGCGTGATACCGCACATGTAAACAAATAAATAAATAAAAAATAAATATATATTTATTAATTAACTGAAAGAGCGGTAAAACCGTATTATAGAAAGTAAGAACACCCAGTTATTTAATATCATGTAAAGCGACCTACTTACAAGATTATATGTAAATATCGCAATACCTACATGACGCAGAAACATTCTCACAATATACTCGGCATGATTCTTGTAAAACATGACCGAGGCAATATTTACAAGCTTTACTTTGTAAATGGGATTTTTATTAGTATTAATGGCCAGTCGGGTCAAAGGAACCGCACATTAAGCATTGTAAACGCATAAAACGGGAGTTCCTTTACCACGATTGTCGGGGAATTAGAGAAAATTATGGTTAAATTTTATATTGGATCTATCTAGACAGTAGAACAATTTTAGTATGCACTAGTCCCTGTTTATGATCTGTGTACTTTGATGCTGAGTTTATTACATTATTATCATGAGTTGGTTGAGTCAGAGGCCAGAGACTTCGTTTGTCTGAATTTTTATATTTTGAAATGAACCGAATTTTATATTTGACTGGCCCAGATTTTTTGGTGGGATTTCCTGGAGAGCAGTTGGGTGTTTATTTAATTATTGGCAAGTTGTTTCTAGTGGACATTGTGATGTAAAATTGGCGCAGTTTTGGGTCCCAAACATTTCCGCTATTGCGCAATATGTGCCAATATGTGTCAATAAAAATACTGTCAATTTCAAAACTCATAATAGTTTGAAATTGACAGTCTTTTTAACATTGGCAGTATGAAAGTAAACAATGAGTGATTTATTTAATTTAATTTAATGTATTTCTAATGCATATTATATAAAAATATTAGTGTTCTCCTGTCCTTCTCCAAATAATCTTTAAGTGTACCAAATTTCACAATCCTCCGTCCGCGCAATGTTCTCAAAAAGGGAACTAAACTTTTCGCTTCACTATACCAGAGATTAGATTGGATCAGCTATCCAGCGCCGAATTGACTGATAATAGCTGACCGAGTCTGATCTCTGGTATGTCCTGAGGATGCATCGCTGAGAGGCGAAACACGTGTCGACTGGTGGTTAGAATTCACCACATGAAATGGGTTTCCGCAGAGTAGCACCTGAGTCTATACAAGAAATATTCATTTTCATACATAGGTATAGATGTAAATATTATAATAAGTTTTCGTTCGAGAATATTTTTAATCCCTTTTTCGTTAAGTAGTAGATGACTTTATGAGATAATTTTTTTTAAAAGCAAAGAAAAAAAGACATGTCGATTATAATTTCAAAGAAAAAATCAGAATTAATTTATATTATACTAGCGGATACGAAAGACGTTGTCCTGCCCGAAATAAAAAAAAACCTAGAACCTGATTGCGACTCCACCTACCGGGTCCAGTTGTGAATTTAACTATCCAGGGATTCGCTTAAAAACACACCCAAAAAATTTCATAAAAATCGGTCCAGCCGTTTAGGTCGAGTTCAGTGACAAACACATGTACAGAAGAATTATACATAAATCCAGATGTTATTTTGCGGTAATCCATTTCACGTGATGAATTCTTATAATTTTTAGGTATCATACATACATACATATCCTCACCCTGTATTCTTAACGGGGTAGTCAGAGATGACGAAGCGCCAAGTATCGCGGTCCTTATAATACATACTTCTTTCGCCTCTTCGATCCTTATCATTCTTCTTACACATTTTCCCCTCAGTTTGAGAGTGCTTTTAACATTTCCATCAGTTTAATGTGTGGCCAATTTTTAATGAAATTATGAACAAGCACACATAGGTACATCCAGGAACGCTTAATTTATTGCAGTGCAAAACTAATGAGCAATATATAAACGAAAATCTATGCTTTTAACTTCGCCGCAATTGGGTAACAATTAGTGACGTGCGTGATCAACAATTTCCAAGAAACAATCAATGACTCGAGCCTAAACATCGACGCATAAGCGGACTCCGCTTGCTATTAAAAAAGCCTTGGTCGCTCTATAAAAGTCATTAACTCTCAGTTCAGATAATTGATGAAGCTTAGAGATTACTACCTTGTGTTACTAACTGAACTGATAAGTAAAAATGTGCTTTAGCGCCCTAAAATAAAGTTTAATTTTCAATGTCAGCGGTGCGGAAGACTGTAATAAAAGTATGGAGATGGGCGTAGGGTCAGACCAATGGTGGAATATATTTTTTATTTCTTGTTAACCGTAGACGCTTCCCCTTCAGTATTATTATAAAATCGTCAAGTTCTCTATGCGTTTTTGTTTAGGATGCGTGTGACGAATGATGTTTTGACTGTGTGCGTGTGAGTGTAATTTCGAGGGATTTTTGGTGTTGCCGCTCGAGGGCGTAGCTCGGTACGTTCACTGCGTTTTGAATATTACGGGGAAGGTTCAAGTCAGGACTAATTCATCACTGTTCTTGCTACTATTATGGAATAGTTGATAAATGTGACGTTAGCGAGTAAAGGGAATTGTTCTCGGTTTTAATATATATCAGATATTTATAAGATATGCATGATTTCACAGCACTTCTCACTCGGGGCTTATATTTGGGCTTATAGATGGTAACTAGCCCGTCGCCTTTATTATACCGGCGTATAATACGGACTTAAAACTCATAATATCGACTTGCAATGCCGACTTACATAATCGACTTGCAATACCGACTTGTAATACCGATTTGCAATACCGACTTATAATACCTACTTACAATACCAATTTGCAATACCGACTTATAATACCTACTTATAGTACCAACTTATAATATACAATCACACACAATCTACGACCTTACGTGTGAAGCATAAACGTGTGGGAGCTTTTTAGGGTGCCGTAGCTGTAGTAACTAAAGAGGAACCCTTATAGTTTCTTCATGTCGTATCTTTCTGTCGTTTCATCTGTCTGTCCATATGTCACGGTTGATTTATACCATCATCAGTATAGTCTACTGAGCTAAAATTTAATGCCTCTGTATTGTGATTCAGATTTGGGTTCGATTGGACATTGGACTAACTATTAGTTTACGTCTGTATCTATACCGGTAATCTAAATCCGAGATCAAAGAGAATAATGAAATACCTAAAGCTAAAGAATATTTATTTTTAACTATAAGAAGAACTATATATTTTTATTATTGTTTCTAATTTACGATGATGATTAAGAAAATGTACAGAGTGATAGGCAGTGGTAACTTGCAAGCCGAGGAAGACAAAATTATGAGGACCCAATAGCCAGAGAGTTAACTGACGGAAATTTCAAGGGCATTTGCAAACTTAGGCGAAAGTGTGTAAGGACAATGATGACATTTGAAAAGGCGAAAGAAGTATGTAAGGACCGCGATTATAAATATATGTGTACTTGACACATTTTTGTCGGAAGAAAAATATTTCATCTAGACCAGCGTTGGAAAAAGTTTGAATACGAACCCTCGAGAAAGCAGATGGACTAACCTTCGTATTGATGAAGGTTGGTCCGTCGCAGTGTCCATCGTTACTACGTCGTTCAGTTAGTTAAATTTACAAGTAATGAATAAAGCAAGAAGTTCAAATTAAGATTTCTTACAGTATATATACAAGAATCTGCTTGTACGCAAGACCTGTAATTTTTCATGTAATATGGATTCTTAGCCAGAGTCACTTTCGATAAAATATAATATTATTGTATGTATATATTATGTACATGTACTAGAGAATTATTTGTTCAAAGTATGAATCTTACATTGAACAAAATATATTTTCTATTTTATTAACTTATATACAAAATACATTACATATCTACTCACCTACATACAGTAAGCTTGTATCTGTATGCCCTAATTTTCGCATTGTAAGCGTTGAAAGTCTTCTATGTTGTAACGCTTGACTTTATAAATGTACCTATGCATGCATCAGCATACGATTTCAAAGATGCATTCACGTAAAAAAATGTTAAAAGGTAACAAAAATGCTACATCACTGCGATACAATTTCGCGCACCTCTAAAATAATCTTCTGTTTTTTTTTCTCTTTTTGATATGTATTGGTCATGGGTTATACAATCTCCTTTATACCTGCGCAGTGTTTTTTTTTTCTAAATTGTTTCTAACGAAACTAGGTTCGGACCCCGAAGGCTTACGTTTAAGAATGTATCGTCGAAAACAAAAGTATTAAACGATTGTTTAAATATTATGCAATTTTAAAAGTCGTTATTTTAAAAGCGGCGCGGCATATGCGTTTAAAAAGTGGCGACTTCTTTGGCTGTAGTAGAACTCCTCACAAAAATAAATAATATAAACATTACATCTAGAAACCACATCCATAATAGAATAGAGAGACAGAGTACCAAACTCTTCGACTATCAAATCCTGTGATTCTTCTTGTGACATTTTTGTCGAGGACTAATTTTTTTGACATTCCCGTCAGAAGTCAGCAGGTGATAGAATTGGATATTTAATATAAAATTTGTAGTATACGAACTACAGAGAATTGTAATTACTGGTCAAAAATCGGGAGAGCATTCCTAATTGGGTAGTAGACAACTAGTCAAATAATTTTTTTTTTATTACTTGGCAAAACGTAAGTTTCTATGAGAAGTGTTCAAAATTATGGATGGTGATGTCACAGATTTTCTCTGTCGTTGGTGAATTTTCTTTCACATAATTATTACAAATAGAGACAGTTTCTTTTATCTTTTTTCATTTAATCATTTTACTTCTCTATTTCGTGCTAAGCATTTTGTAACTTATTATCGATATTGTTAAATGCTCAATTACTTACCCGGTTTCCTTCTTACTTTGACTAGCTTTTGTCCATTGTAGCTTTACAAGAATACATATTATGCAGTTTACTGGAGACCACGGCCGATGCAATTCGGCCGAAACGTCAAGCGAAAATAAAAGGTAATCGCGTTAATTTCCCGTGTTTTTAGATATTTTATAATGCAACGCAAAAGTTTAAAAGTTTATATATGTACATATGTATGTAGTTTTACAATAAAAATTAAATGTCAACACTAATTAGAATTGTCTTTGTGGCAGTACCCCATACGTTTTGGATGTGTTAATGCGCGGTCCCTTAGGACAAAGGGGTTGATTTTTTTTCCGACAGGGCTGATGTACCCCACGTTTTATACTTTTATACTTTTATGATGTCCGGTTATAAAACAACTTGCCTTATTGTTATACTACAAATTTCAACTTGTTTAGCGCGTAATGTATAAGTTAGCTGAATATATAATATTTACTATTTATTTGTATATTCAAGAAGACACCGAAATCAATTTAATTCTACATTTTCTTAGATAGTATCCACATAGAGCGGAAAAAGGGTATTTATTCTATTCTCATTTAGTTTTATAATATTATTTCTGATTAGTTTATTCTTACCAATATAATTTAGCAGATAGTCAGTACTAGATTCAAGGTACCTACTTCAGAAAAATTTGAAAAAAATTGGACTTCATTGATCCAAGAAGATTAAAGAAAATTAACGCAATTAGTTCCGATAATAATGGAATCAAGTAATTCAGAAAAATTCAACATAATTAGACTATATTGACTTGAAAAGTATAAAAAAAAACTGGACTCAATTGATTCAGAAAAACTTGTACCTTTTACTGTAATTCTAAGATCATCAAATATCTATATTTTTATACTAATATGGTGAATAGAAAAAATTGATAGTTTGTTTGTAATAGATAAGCTCCAAAACTACCCATCCAATTTTAAAAATTCTTTATATCGTTCATATCAGCGTTACATTATTTTATTTATAAAAAAATTTCTACCCGTGCGAAGCCGGCGCGAGTTGCTAGTGAATAATAAATAGGTAGAGCTAGTGCCAGATGCAGATATTATTACGAGTACACAGAAGTCGAGAAACCTAAAGCTTTACTTACCTATAAGGTAACAAGCAATTTGCCATACAAGTTTGACGTATGAATTGACGTTTATCGACAAGCAAATAAGTGAGATGTGTTTTTATTAAATTGTGAGCTCGTTAATTTTTTCGTAGAAAATTGCTGACGGGTTCTTTTTAAGTAAATATATTTCTTGTTTAGAGAAAGTTCATACGTGAGCCATATATTCTTTTAAAAGGTATTTTGCTTTAACTTTTTTGATAAGGCGTACGAAATAGAAATTGACATATTACAGTTAACAGTTAGTTTCATTGAAACTGTCATCAGTTGAATTTTGGGAGCGAAAAAAATATAGTTTTGTCAGTTTTTATGACTTACGTATATATAATATTATGAATCTACAATGACATTTAATAGAAAATACACTAAATAAAACCGTGTTATTGAATTTAATTGCCGAAAACGAAATGTTCGAAAGCATGTTAAACTATGATGAAGATAAAGCATGCAGGTATAGATTTTCATAATCTCTTTTATGGATATTCTAGTAGATTGTATAATGTGTATGATAGTTAGAGATCCGCGCTGGTATGGTATAGACAAATAACTGTGTCACTGAGTCAGAAGATGCTCATTCAATTCAATATGTTCTTCTCAGTACGCACATGCCGCATCTTCTAAGTGTTACGATTACCGCACGTAGAAATATGCGTTTACAGATACAGGAGGGTTAAGTTTTGGAGAAGGTATTAAATATAAGCGTCTCGAAAATAATAGATAGTAAATATAAAAAATCGACGATGATATAACAAGTATTTAGGTATAAGATAAATACTATAATAAAATTCACGAAAGAAAAACAAAAGTACAATTATGTAGAAGAAATATGTGCAGTCAAAAGGTGACCCAGTTGCCAGAGAGGAGAGCAAACTTTTATCGTCAGGTTGTATTTATAGTTTCGATAGCATTTATATTATTATCGAATCCATATAATATAATACTAAAACGTTATCATATAATAATAATAATATACTTTATTGCATACAAAACAAAAGAAATGAAAGTTAATAAAAGTACAAACTAAAATACAATAGGCGGATGGACAGCATAGTCAGAAATAACCGAAAAGGCGGGTTATGCTGCAAACATATATGACATACTTATATATATACACAACAATATATATAATACACACACACATGTACACAAACAATATATACATAACATACATAAACATACACACAACACAATACATACTACAACTTATAATGACAATACTTCAGATCTAAGTTAAATAATAGACACTTAGTAATGCAGTACATGAATATATATAGCAAAATATCACATTAACAAGATTATTGGTAGTTAATAAACTTCGTATGGAACCGTCAGTATTTAAGTTTTTGTACATTTATATTTGTATTTTGAACGAAAATGACACAGTTTATATAACATTATTTGTTGATAACTGGTTGAAAAGTATAACAAATCACAAACACAAGCATTCATTAATTCGTACGTCTGTATGGTGAATCCTAGATTACTCCTCTTTAAAAAAAATACAACTTGTAGAAATAAATACCATGATATTTTATTTAAGAAAATACCTTCTCTATTCCACTTATTGCATCATTGCTCAATGTAAGTAAAGAGTTTCCACTGTCGGCAGCCATTTGCAGAGATGTTATTACGTTTCACCACAATTAAACTTATATTCCAAGGAAGTTATTTTGCTAGAAAGCTCCTAGTGTTTTTGTTAGGTACCATTACTCTCGACGTTAGATGGAATGGTTGTCAAGCACACCGGGTCGTGAGTTCAACGGACGGCGAGAGCAACAATTACTTGATTTGAAATGCTGTAAATATTATCTGTTTATTTTAAAATTTATGTCATGTATATATTTATCTCCTAATATATAAACATCAATGTTTGTTTGTTTGTTCGTATTTTGTGGGCTGCCATACTGTTTATCTGACTGCGATGAAATTTGGTATATAGTTTCAATCCCGACGATTGACATATGCTATTTTAAAAATAAAAAAATGCGGACGAAGTCACGGGCATCAACTAGTATCGTATAAAAACACATTATGAACGAGCTAATTTCTAAAGAAAATTCCTCTCAGTTAGTGGCGTAAAGAGAGGCAGACTGTATTTAAATAGGTATATTAACTACTACATTTAATAGGTTGGTTAACAAATATCTATAAGTAAATAAAAACTAATGCTGTTCGTTGGTAAGCACATTATTTGAGAATAGTTAGGCCGATTAGGCTGTTTTTTAAACCGACTTCAAAAAAAGGAGGAAGTACTCAATTCGGTTGTATTATTTTTGTGTTTGTTACCTCAAAACTCCGTTATTTATAATCTGTTTTTCAGATTTGTCCCATTTAAATTGTACTGCTATTGGAGCTTGGACTTTGAAGATACATCAAATAACGCTAACTACTTATAAGCTTTATTTATATTGTTGATTCTCTTGTAAGTCGCTGCATTCCAGAGTTAGATAGGAAGTTAATTATAGACCTACATTAGACATGTATTTAGGTCACTTAGTGGACATTTATTTAGGTCACTCGTTGGGAGAAAAAAGGAATAAACAAAAAAATTAAACAGTCTTCAAAAAAAACACTGAAAGGTACAAAATAACTATCCTATATTAATCAAAACTCAAGTACAAAAATAATTTTAAAAATGTTGCTACAAATATTGAAGTTGATACCAAATCAATGTGCAATAACAGAAAGTCTTAATTCGGTAGGCTTGGCATTGACTTTAGTAACTGTCAAATTCAATTATTTAGGTATTTGTATCGTATTTATAAAGTTATTTTAATTGTGTTTGAGTTTTGATTAGTGAAGGATAGTTATTTTGTACTTTTCAGTGTTTTTTTTCGAAGTCGATTTTTTAATATTCATAAAGTTGCCACCAACACCGCTTTGTGGATGGCCATTTTGCTAGATTTAATTAATGTGTTATAGGTATAACATATAAATAAAACATTATGTACCTACCTACATTGTACATAAAGTAAGATAGCGTTATCTTTTATATTTAAAAATGATTGCTATTCTCTACACAATTGGATATGAAATTATATTGTTTTATAGAACTACACAAAAAAGAAAATAAACAATTTGTGTAAACATTTCGTATAAGAAACGTCTCAGTAGAAGCATTTTAGTGACCAATAAACAATTATTTTCTGGTTATTAAACATTCATTTTATATGTTTTGTAATCACTTAGAGAATTTGAGATCCCTGCCGTCAAAATTTGGAATTAGTCGCCTTAAAGATGCTCTTTGTTACTCCAATACAATTACAATACAAATATTAATAAATACTTAGAAGCATTTAGAAAGAATGAATAGAATACGAAGACAAAAGGAAGTTACATAATGAAAGCAAATTAGTAAAACGTCGAAGATAAGACGAACTTATTAAGATTAAATTTGATTATTGTGCGAGTGGCGAAAACGTCAAAAGGAGTTGCTAATCTCGGCGAAAATGTGTGACGATTTAAGAAGCGACTGCTATACATGTGTAATTACTCTGTTGCCTGGAACTCTGTATTTTCTGTTCATTTCGTTACGGATACAGCCTGTGCCGGTTTTAGCAGTGCGGGCGCCCTAGCCCAGATTTCTACGACGCCACTCTACTCTCCAATTTACACTTGGAAAATTATTGAACAAAAAGTCAATAATGAAAAAAAAAATGTTTATTTCAATTGCATTTTTTCATTTAATATAGGCGCCTTTGGCGTCCCTTCATGTCTGGCGCTCTTGGGCAATCGCCCAACCGCGCCCTGCCCTAACGACGCTACTGGATACAGCGTACAGATACTCATCTATGTATGTTGTAAATGCATGTACCCATACACTGATTTGAAAAGTATAATTTATTTTTAATGTAGTACTTATTAAACTGTTGTGATATTTATGTAGTTTCTAAATGTTTGCAGCTATTATAATTCCGAAAAGTAACGTTTTCTTAGATAAAATGTGGTCCTATGCGAGTATCGTATAAGCGAATTATAGAAAAAGTTACGGCTGTGACACACAACCATGTAATTTATTGAACTTACAGTAGTCTTGCATTATTTTAGAATACTATTTGTAAAATTTAGAATTTTATTCTTTAATATTAAAATTAATCTTCGATGAAGTATTTGACGGATGTAAGGAAAAAGACGATAAAATTTTGATATGTAGGTATATCCACATCTACGGAGCGAAAGTGAGTAGTAGCAGAAGCCAAGGAAGACCAAGGCTGACTTATAAAGATCAAATAATCAGAACGATAACTGACGGAAATGTCAAAAGCACTTCCAAACCTAGGCTAAAGTGTACTAGGAGAACGATGAGATTTGAGGAGGCGAAAGCAGTATGTAAGGACGGCGACACTTGGTGCTCTGGTGTACAGCGTGAGGATATGGATGTATATATGTACATCCACTTATACGTACTTAAATTCTTACAGCTTTATTTTGTAAAAAAAATCTTATCGATTTGGCGATAACGTCATACAAATAATTATTTGAACTTGTACCTACATGTTTGTTTAATATTTTTATTGACTAAAGTTAAAAATAGTGTTTATTTTGTAGAGCGTATGTGTTTATAAATTGATTAAAATATGTGACTGAGTGCTATTAAATATTGATGTACATTTTTTTCACGTATTCTCTCACAGTAAAAATATCCTCTGCAATATTTCTGCTACAAAATCATTTTTTTATTATTTTTTAAAAATGAATTTCATTAAAAACCACCCAAAATACATTTAAACCACGCTATATAATAGAGAAAATTAGTATTTTTATGTACATAATATAAGTTAAATGTTCTTTCGAACAATGTGTCTCGACATTTCCTTCTAGGTCAGCCAACGCATGTGGTCTCATAAATCTTAGTGGTGACATAGTAACATGCCTCGTTACATACCGAAGCTGTTCTTTCTGCGGATCCACTGAGGTAATGGTAAATTATTTACTCGCTCACCCCTCGACGGAATAGCCGTGATGTAGAACGGTACTTAACTATTAACTACTTAATGTGAGCAAAAAGCCACAGCGAAGGGTTGAATGACTGCAATTAGATACTTGTTTTTGATGTCAAGCTTTCTATTCACGTAAAAGTCACAGTCACATAATTTTGTGTGAAAGGGGATTAATTTTCATTCTTTTTTGAAGCAATTATGAAAGCGCGTAATAATTAAAAAAAATAACGAATGACAAAGTTCGTCGAAAAAGCAATTGTTTTCCAAAAATGGCCACAGCTTTTTACTTGATTCTGCATAATCACTTTGTTGTTCCATTTGAAAAGATTGTTACTGTTTATGAATTGAATTAAAAAATATTTATAGCTCAATTCAGCGTGTAGTAAATGTGTGTTTCAAAAGAATATCATTTTTTGTCTATTTCAGTTCGTACTTTTATTCGGAAATTCTCACGAAAAGTAAGCGATCATTGTTAATAATTCTTCCAATGAATGGACGATTAATATTTTCTCACATCTGTGGTGTCGTTGTGAGAAAATGATGAGGATCAAGTTACGGTCAGAAAGAATGTCTGCTTGAATGTAACTAGATTTTAAAGTAAATAGAAGAAAAGTCTTACATATCTCATAAAATAGGAAAAGGAAGTAAATTAGATTTGAGAGAGCAAGAGGTTTGTGTCAGGATTACGGCATTTGACTCTCGTATGCTTTAGGGGTATGTTATCTATTTACTAAATTGAACTTGCTTAAAGCTTGTTTAAGTTACAAGTATTAATAATATCAGTGACAAAAATTATTATCCTTTATAGCTGGACTCGATTAGGCTCAGTAAATGAGATGCAGTATCTAGTCTCTGCCATCGCTGCGAGGTTAGAAAGCTGAATTTATTCAGCTTTCTCCAAGATGTTATGATCCAGCCATAAGATAATGTTTTTATCTCGTATTTATGCTGGCAAATGGTAAATAAATTTCAAAGTGGGGCTCATTACACAAATATGTTATCTTTAGCAAATAAAATAGAACAAAAAATAGCTTACAATATTTTCACACCGTGCCCTAACGGGGCAGAAATATTTTCGACCGGTTTTACTTACAAGTGGTAAATGTAGGTGGTTTGCATGTTGGCGTATATAATTGTGTTACGATTTACATGGATGAGGTACATACGTCATAAAATATATGAGTATTCTTAATGTGATAGTTTTATAACATATTATTTTGTTTATATAGCAAAAGTTAGCTACTTTTATATGTCGAATAATTTCAGGATTCTTTCCATAAAGTCATACCAATTGCTAATCGGTGTAAATAAAGCAAAAAGTTACTATAAATTGTAATTTGGTCTTATTTTATTTAACCGAATTCAAAAAAAGGAGGAGGTTCTCAATTTGACTGTATGTTGTTTTTTTTTTGTATGTTTGTTACCTTATAACTTCGTCATTTATAATGTAAGTAATACTTTAGAGCTGGTCCCATTTAAATTTCACCGATATTGGAGCTTGGACTTCGAAGATACACTAAATAACGCGATCTGATTATAACCTTTATTTATATTGATAAAATTCTCTTGTATATCGTTGCGCTCCGGAATTAGAAAAAAGTTAACTGCAGACCTGCCCTAGATATTCATTTAGGTCAAGATCACTCAAAAGGGAGAAATAAATTTTTTTTATTAAAAAAAATTAAACCGCCTTCAAAAATAAAAACACTGAAAAGTACAAAATAACTATCCTTCACTAACCAAAACTCAAGCACAATTAAAATAACTTTATAAATACGATACAAATACTTAAATAATTAAATTTGACAGATACTGAAGTCGGTGCCAAGCCTACCAAACTAATAGGTTTTCTGTTGTTGCACATTGATTTGGCACCGACTTCAATAACTGTCAAATTTAATTATATAGGTATGTGTATTGTATTTATAAAGCTATTTTAATTATACTTGAGTTCTGATTTTGAAGGCGGTTTAATTTTTTTAATAAAATTATTTTATTTCTCCCTCTTGAGTGATCTTGACCTAAATAAATATCTAGGGCAGGTTTGCAATTAACTTCTTTCTAATTCCGGAGCACAACGATATACAAGAGAATCATCAATATAAATAAAGGTTATAATCAGGTCACGTTATTTTCAATAGGTAATTTATTATCGCTTATAGATGGTAAGGTGGTATGGGATAGAAAACTCATTGCTTGTGGACTTCTTTTTTCTGATGAATTCTGACCATTTTGTGTCTCATTTGTGATCACAATTTCTAAGCGATAATTACTGTGATTTTAATTACAAATTTAATTTTTTTTGGCAAACCAGGTTTTTGTTATAACTTTTTGATAAACGATTCTTTTTCAGGATGTATTTGTCTGTGTCTGTTAGAAACTTTCTTTTATGAAGAAAACTTAATAATTTATTCATTATTAGCACTGACTTATTTTACCTTTATCAGTAGTATTTTTTAGTTACTGGATTGAGCAGGTACTCACAGAGGCTACTAACAAATGCATATTTTTTAATTTTAGGCCTATTTTAATTGCAGATTTAAAAGGGAAAACCGACAAAGGAAAGGCTGTCTAGATCACTAGGAATATTATTTCAAATTAATTTGTTCTTTGTTCTTTAATGTGATTACGTTTAAGAATATTCTATGACGTCATTATATTTAAGAACGCAGGTTTTTTTGTGGTATCTAATTAGGAATTCCTGAGAATACTGTCAACGATTACGCTACGAAAGTGTTCGATCTATAGTTTCGTTCTGTCGCTAAACATATTTTCAGTGTTTGTTGAACTGTAAAGCCGTGTGTCACTACTTGTACAGTATTTAACGCCTAGCCCACTAAAACAAGTGGCTCTAAACGCAAAACGAATTCAATATACTTACCGACTGAATCAATAAGTGCCAAGACCAATGTTTATGATCTCTAATTGTAGATAATCTATTTACAATGTGCATATATAATCGTTTATTTGCATTGAGTAGGTTTATTTAAGTCTTTTGTGAAATGAATTTATATTATGTTTTTTTAGCTATATTCCACCCAAACTTTCAAACTTGTTGATTGACACGACATATTACGCTTCTCAATGAAGCCTCAGGTATTTCTAGAGATCATATTCGGTCTGCTAGCATTGATTCAGTATTGTCCTCTTCAAAATTCGTGTAATTTTTTTTTTCATGGCATGGCGCATTTGCCAATGTCACGTATTAAAAAGTAAACTCGTTGATGAGTTAAACACAAACAGTTAGGCGATGCAATGCACGCGTCACATACATATCTTTACGCTGTATCCTTAACGAGGTAGTCAGAGAGAACGGAGCGCCAAGCGTCGTGGACTTACATCTTTCGCTTCCTCAAATTCATCATTCTCTTCACACATTTTCGCCTAGGTATGCGAGTGCTTTTGACATTTCCATCGGCTAGCACTCTGACTATTTCATCTTCATAAGTCAGCCTTGGTGTTTCTTGGCTTCTTTTATCTCTCACTTTCACTTAGTCTTTCATCACACATTCTTTCTATGTGCCCGAAACATCTTAGCATTCCTTACTTCATTTTTATAATAACCCTGTCGTGCAACCCTGTCCTACTGCGTATCTCTGCATTGTTTATCCTGTCCGCAAGGGTGACACTGCTTCTAAGAAATCGCATTTCCACTGCATTTATCACACTTTCACTCGATTTCGGGCATATCCAGGCCTCACTACTGTACAATAAAGTTGGAACCGACACCGCATTGTTGATGCCCATTTTGGCTGTGTTAGATATATTCACACTGCCTACTAATGCGGATAGAGCACCGTTGCCTTTATTGCCAGCTACTACCCGTCTCTTCACATCCAACTCACATCTTCCATCCCTCGAAACCGACCACCCGACCATCCATGTACCCAAATCACACATTTCGTCTGTACCGCTTCCGTTTCAAACACCACATTTATATTCACATTTATACTTCACATTTATATTCACATTTATATCAGCCTCAGCCACAGGTCCTTTTCACCGATCGACACTATTATTCCAGAATAGCACGAGAGGCGGTTGAAATCAAGAAATACCATAATTTTAACCGGGAAGATGGATACCGCTTATCAACATCATGGAGTCCTGTCATCAGTGAGTGTGTCCGGAGCCGGAAAACCGGACGTCGCCAGTGTGTAGATGTCGTTAGTGTGGTGTGTCGAAGTACCGACAGTGACAATAACAACAATTAAGAAATGCGTTGAATGAGTGTGGGTAGTTGCAAAAAAACGCACGCTACGAAGACGTCATTCATCTTCAGCAGTCTGCCCGTGACCACGATCGGTGCAACCCGGTCGAAACGTCGGGATAAAATAGGTAACTAGCCTTAAAGTATAAACGCGACATAGACCCGTTAGTAAATATTGTAATATGTTCACATTTATATTCAATCCTTTCACTTCATATTCTTCTTTCATGCACGTGACTAGTGTCTGCAATTTTGCTTCTGATGGTGCTATAAGCAACGTCATCGTGCAATAAGCAGTTAACCACTGTATTATCACTTATCATATCACCTTTCAATGTCTGGAGGCAACTATCCAAATACAGTACGAACAGCCAGGCAGAGATTACGCAGACCTATTTGACGCCTGAACAGACTTTGAACCAGGGCGACATGTACCATCTAGCCTTACATAGGCTTTGTGGGCCCGATATAAAGATCTTACAGTCTGCAGTAAGAGGCCTCCACCCCATATTCAGGCAGAAGTTTCCACAATTTCTTTCGCACTACTCTATCGAATGCTTTTTTTAAATCCACGAAAGCACAGAAAACTTTCTGACCTATGGCCAGAAAATTACTCCTACCTACCGACCTACTCCATTCTTTTCACTTATACAGAATTTTAGAACAGAATATATATCACTTTTGTACTTTAAAATTCCCAAAAGTATAAAAATAGAAAATCTAAATAAAATGACAACCTCACTTCTTCTGTTCCCGCCGAAAAGTCATTCGTGTACTTACATATTTATTAAAATTTTCTTACATATTCGCTTGTGGAGAAAGAAAAAATTGCTGGGGATAGCACTGCCTTTCCAGAGGATGCTTTGTTGAGAAGCGTGTGAATACGTGTCGATCAATCGATTTGCTTTGGGTGAATGATAGCTTAATTTCATATGAATAAAAAACATTTACTAGAGATGCATTTCCACAATTTTACACTTGAGTTTATACAAAAAGTCTTCCATTTTGATCTGGATGGGAAATAAAAAAATTAAAATATATTACTTGTTCATTTCCTTTTCTTTATTTTCAAGAGTTAGTCAAGGTTTGTATTTCCATGTGACTTCGAGTAGGACTAGGACGTTGCCGCGTGTGATCTGCGCTGTTGTAGCACCACGAGGGTGCAAGGGGTATCTTGGTCCACCGAGACCTTCGGCACAGCTCGAGCGATTCTTGAGCCCTTCGACAACGTGCCGACCACGATAATTGCAGGATAATTGCAGGATAGTATAAGGATTTAGATAAAAGTCCCACATAAAAAAACCAGTTTCACCTTCAGGGTGCTTACGTTCAGGTTTCTCTTGCGCTACCAAAAAAGAGGTTTGTAAGGGCCATTAAATTTATATAGTCGATAGGCTATAATACTTGCTGATATCTTATTTCGCTTTGCGTCTCGTAAACCTAAATATTTAATAATGGAAGTGGCGCTGAGGGTTGATTTTAGTACAATTTGTTGCTCTGTCCTCCTCTGGTGGGAAACGGCGTTACTCATAGATCCCTAACTCGTATCTCACCCATTAATCTAGGTGTTAGCCATAAAGTAAATCTAGATACCTGCCGAAGAAAGGGAAATAATTAAAAAGAGACTCTGAATAGGCCACTAAATATGCCCGGGGCACATTGTCTGCCCGCGTACTATACAACACGACGCGTTGTCAACGCTTCCGCGCTATTGATAACAGACTAACGACTTCTAGTTGCATATCTAATCGCCAATTTTATTATATAATAAAACTACTCATATTAAAATTCAATGTACGTATATATTTTGTTTACAAATTGTTGAAAATATAGTCTATTTTTAGTGTTTTAATTAAAACTAAAAAAATATACTATGGATTTCACCGGTGTTCGTTTGTGTAATTGTGTGATCGACGTTATTCTCAGAGTTAAATAACTGTTTGAAATAGTATATAGTATAGTAAATGGTCACCCAAAGGTAGACATTAATTGCATAAAAAAAAAGTTCTACGGAATACGAGTTGTTTATTTATCAATGATCCTGCTATGGCAATGTTTGTTAATATACTATAAAGCTGGTATAAAGTAAATGTTTACTAGATATCTTTACTGTAAGGATATCTAGTAAACATGTGTGAGTGAGTATCTTTAGAGTGAGTCTCGTGACATTGTTCGCGTGGTCTCTAATTTAACAAATTATTGAATTCGGAAACCGTCAGAAATCAATTCATCGCATGAATTGTATTAGAATTTGAAACGTATACGGAACATACGTATGAATAAAATAACCTTAATTTTACCCAGCTACGGCGAAGCAAAAAGGAGGGTTATGATTTTGACCGGTATGTATGTGGGTATGCATGTATTTTCATTTGTTCCCTCATAACTGCTAAACTACTTATCATAATTTGACAAATGAGGTATCGGAATAATAATAATAATAATGCGCCAGACGATATACACCAATCAGCTGATATCAAACTAGGATATTCCCTGTGATATGAGAACCAGACGACGACTACTGGGGGCGTCTCCCAGTACACCCAGACCCGAGACAATCTAGAAAAGTTCATTTCCTAAATTCACCCGACCGGGAATCGAACCCGGAACCTTCCGCGCTTGGTGCAACGTTTAAACCACTGCGCCATCGAGGTCGTCAGGTGGTCGAGGTGGTCGAGGTCGTCATTATAGGCTAGTGATGACACATTAAATTGTATATGGCGCCCTCCAGAGGAACTCGTGTTCACCAATACACTCGGTGAGATAGAAAGTGTAATTTGGTTCGAAAAAACGTAAATTCGTTTGACACACGGCGGTAAGAGCGGCTACTTATTATGACTCCGTCCATTGTGTTCCTTAGTCCCGAGAGCCGTACACTGTAAAAGCTACTTGTGACATAAAAATATATAAAACAACCTTCAATCCGTTCTTAGAAGAATAGCTTGGGTATCTGTGAGTAGATTTATCTTGCGTAACAAAAAAAAGCCTATTGTTGCATTTCATTAAAAGGTGCATTCGTAGTCGCTACTTTTGTGTAATTAATACACCACATAAAAGTTTAAAGGTATCATTAAATAAGTTCACATATTCACAACATAACTTCGAGGTTCTAGTGTCGCGACTCGTGAGGATGCGTCCGCGCATATTTCGTAGATAGCAATCGCGAATATTTACAGTTACTGCACTTTCGCGTTGGACCGTGTCATTAGACACCTGATAGTGTATGTGTGAAAAAATTTAAATACATTTTAACGTACTTCATTTATTTTTAGATGATTTTTTGATGTAGGGGAAATCTTCGAATGATAGCCGTGTAGACGAGGTTAAAATCTTCTTGGACATGGTGGACAATTCCTGCATGCACAGCAATGTTTCGCTACTTTACTGAACGAAGCTTGGTCAATCAGGAATTGTACAGTGTCAAAATTAGTCGACCGAAATAAATTGTCAAAAAACAGTGATATTTTTATGATTCACCAGTAATACTGACATACATAAATATGGTTGTAAATTTCTTAAAACTTGAAGCATGGAATAAGTTTAAATTTTACATATGTCCAAATACAAAAAATGGAAATTTTGCTTACGTCGTCGTGTTAAAAAAAAGTTTATAATAACATATTAATTGCACCTTTTTCGAAAGTTTATTTCGCTTGAGTATTTTTATTGCTGACAGTACTTATATGTACATTATAAATGACATATGTACGAGAATAATCTCTAAACTTTACTTCTCGCGTTCTTTTTAAACTGCGCGCTATTTGATTTTAAGATGGAAGGGCGGCCATTCAAGTCACAGTTGAGTTGTACCATGAAAAGCTCTCTATTTAACTCCTGCAAGAAACCACACACGAGCTGGATGTAACTGTAAACTGTGGAACGCGGCCGTATCGCGCCTTGATCGGACGCGCACAATAGACTTGAGTATGTTATCCATTCGCAGTTGCGTTCTTATACACGTTGCCCCACGGCTATGTAACTGTATGGGATTTTTGACGAGCGCCGATTCATTTACGTCTATTTGAGATTATAACATTGTATCACGTCCCGTTTTATTGGGAAAAGAGGATAACTGAACCAGATTTAAGTGAATTTTAAATACATACTACCAAAATTAAAAAAAAAATGAAATTACATATTCGAAACAAAAATTGTATTTGTATCTGTAGAAATACAAATGAAGACAAAATTATTTGTATCTGTAATTCATTTCATATCCATTCTAAATTTTAATGTTACGTTGCAGTGTCCTTGACAATTATGTTAAAATACTTATTATATAATCAATAAATTATCTTCAATAATAAGCATTTAAAAATCTGGACAAACATGTATTTTTAAGTTTTAGTCTATCTGTCTGTTTGATTATTCGGGCTGATCTCCGAAAAAGCTGAACTAATTTTGACTGAGTTTCATTGGCAGTTAGAGGACATTTTAGAGTAATCTAGGCGACTTTTTATCATAGAAAAATACCAAAAGTAACATGGGTAAAACTGTAGGGTATGGTTAGTGATACATAAGCAGCAACTAAGCAAGCACATTCCATTTTTCTTTTTATCATTTTCCAGTCAGCTACTCAGCATGAAAGCATAATAAGAGATAGGTAAAGATGCAATAATTAATGAAATTAGTATTAAGTTCTTAGTTTTTTAGTATGTGCTTCATTATATTCTAGTGATAGCAACAATGAAGGTGCTAATTAACTTTATCACTATAGCTGAATATCACTATAGAGAATATTACAATGACCATATATATATATAAATATATAGCAGCGTACACATAGACTGGGATCCCCCCAAGAAAGTTAGGATGAACATAAAATAATATTTGCGTAACTCATTTCTGTGAGTTATAAGGACGCTTACAATAAAGGAAACATAAAATCATAACTCCCTTTTAAACTAGTTGCCCCTCAATAAGTAAATATATGTACAACCTTGCCAACAAACTTTAAATATTCATTCCTCTAATAAGTATAACTGTAAGCACTAACTTTACGGATATTGTTATTTATTCAGTATTTTAAAATTATCCTTTAGGCAGTTTATTTTGAGCCTGAGTGCAGTAATACAATATTGTTGATTTCGGCAAGTAACTAAAATGGTTCGAAGCTCGAATAATATTTTTTATTCATCGAACGCGTTGCCCCGAAACTGTACACTCGAACGAATCGTGGATAGTAGGGTTTCGTGAGCTTATGGGGATATTATTTCGGGGTTTCATTTTTTGGACATTTAACCGTGAAATTTAAGCCAAGTTGTTGATTTACCTGTTTTCGGTCCATTTAATTTCTTTCTGATATTTCTGAATTCTTTCATTTTCTTTTACAATATTCTTTGTGTTTTTATATGCGTTTTGAAATATGTGCGGTGTCACCCTTGCGGACAGGTTAAGCAATGAAGAGATACGTAGTATAATGGGTTTGCACGATAGTGTAATTGTAAAATGAAGAAGGAATGCTTAGATGTCTTGGGCACATAGAAAGAATGAGCGATGAAAGACTGACGAAGATCTACAGAGCGCAAGTGAGTGGTAAAAGAAGCCAAGAAAGACCAAGGCTGGCTTATGAAGATCAAATAGCCTGAGTGTTAGTCGACGGAAATGTTAAAAGCACTTGCATACCTAGGCGAAAATGTATGAGGAGAATGATGAGATTTGAGGAAGCGAAAGAAGTGTGTAAGGACCGCGACGCTTGGCGCTCCGTCCTCTTTGACTACCACGTTAGGGATACAGCGTGAAGATATGTATGTAGGTATGAATGTATTTTGAACTATGAACAAGTTCGGGGAAACCTATTTATCTCATTTAAATTCAGTTCGATTTCACGCTCGTTTATTCCGTAAACACCTACGTAAAATTTTCTGGGCCGATTCAGTATAAGTTGACAATTGTATCGAAGAATTTGTAAATGCATACAATTTCCGCTTTCCATGCGGCGGTATATTTTATCTGCTACGGAAGGCATACTGTTTGGAAACCAGGACAGTTTCGTATAAATCGTTTGTCTCTTGTTATAGCATTGAACAGGGCCGTAACTACTGCTGGGACAGCGCCCTATGGTCGACAAGTACAGTGGTTCTAAGCATCCATCATTAAAAATCACTAAAAAGCGTTTCAAATACGTAATGACTTATGAGTTACGTAGAAACAAAGTAGAAAAATCGGCCGAGTGCGAGTCGGACTAGCGCACAGAGTGCTCCGTGCCACCATTCAATGTATTTGTGTTATCTGGTTACCAACAAAATGTAAGTTGGTTTCAAAAACAAAATTTAATTCTTCGGCTTCAACTTTGCAGTGAAAGACTCGTCTTTTCATACTCTCCAACTGCAAATTTCAGTTTGTAACGGCAAAAAGTATGATAAAATTACAAATTCGTAATTTCTGAATTTTTATCTTTCATTGCGCTATGTGAGCTTGCTTCTTGTCATATTTAATGATTCTAGTTCAACGGAGAGTACCCTATAAGTTTTTTTTTGAGTAAATAAAGGGCCGCATCTTTTAATTGCGTTGACTTAGCAACTTGAATTTTTATCTCTCCAAGGGACCATTTGGATCCCAGTGTTTGACATAAATTTCAATATGATATCTATACTTATTTTTGATATAAAAAGTTTTAACTGGACGGACAGACGGATGTAAACACACGGACAACTGAGTGATTCTATAAGGGTTCCATTTTTTCCTCTTGGGGTACAGAACCCTTAAATATATGAATGACATATTAAATCAAAAAAATTAAACACGGGCTCAAAATCTGATTACCTATTTAATTTTTCCTCAGTTCTACCTTTGTGTTATCAGTTATCAATTTACGTCTCTGTGCTAAGTTGTGTTCAGTCAGTGTAATGACGGTATAAATCGATTGTGACAAAAAAGCAGACAAACAAAACTAAAATGATTCCATTTTTCGTATTTGGGCCACGAAATTCTAAAAGTCTACTAGGAAGAACCGTCAAGAAGCCTAGATAGATAGCCATTTAACACATTAAAATGAACTTTCGTTAATGTGTTTACTGTAAACACATTATAAAATTGATTACTTAAGTCTGAGGAAAAAATTAGTCTATACGAAAAACTAGACCTTATCCAAGTCTAGAAAGCATCATCAATTCAAATTCCATTTAGTAACTTAGAACGCACTTAGCGCTAACTTGACTCCTATACTGCATTAGTCACTGCCTCCCCGTTAGTATTGATGGCGGTCGCCTGGGTTTAGCGATAGCAAATGCTACCGCGATGTCTTGGATTCATGCATTTGTAATTGTCGTGTGTAGAGATTGCAGAAATAAATGTTATGGGGACTACTGCATAATTAATTTTATATGTGTCGTCATATAATCGTAGAATGGGAGAGACCATGATATAAAATCTCATTCCATGAAATGATCAACTGAATTAGTTGAAGATTAGCCCAATTTTAGTTGGCCACGCCATTCTATGGAATGTCCGAAATAAAAATTAAACGCAGTCCAATGACTATGAATGACAATAGTCTGGAAATAATCCTCTCTGCACATGCATTTACTATCTTTCTGAATACTGTATTTTACTAGGCCTGTAATAACATTGAATACTGTATTTTACTAATTTTACATGTAAAATGATATTGAAAAATTGATACATGCCTGTCTTGTCGGTTCGTCTCAGTGTCCAGGTTTTCTTTTCGAACCGAACTAAAGTAGAATTGGCGTTCCAAAACACCTAAAACTTGTAGTTAGGTTTACTTGAACAAATTAATTTGACTTTGACTTTGACTCGCTAAAACTTAAAAATTCTTGGAAATGCATGTTTTGGTCAATTACTTTGTTACAATTTTCGGGTGCAATACTCAATTTATGTGAGCGGACAGAAAATGAGCATATCAAATCTTTTGAAGAAAAATATATTTAATCTATATATTTCAGAAATCCAAAAGATAAAATTTAAGTTCATTATTATATCTTCAGTCTACTCTGAGTACCTAGGTTTAATTTGAACATAGGATGTACAGTAAAACACTTTTGCACGGTACTGGTAATAAAGAAAATGATTAGACTATTCAATAATTAATTATTTTTTATTATGTACGTACATAATTTAATGTGTTTTGATTTATTTTATGATTTATCAGCTGACTAAAAAGTTGTACGATACTCCTGCAGTCGTATTATGAACTTTTAGAAAACCATTCAAGTTCCAGACAAGGCAAAAATCCAATTCATTATAGGCCCGTAAACTGTCTTGCCTAAATTCGTATTATGAACTACCAATTTTGCTTCAAAGTAGTGCAAACTTTCCAGTCATACTCTGTCTCTTTTTCGTTTATTAAATCGTGCAACTATCGTCTTAATATACACATTTTCATGCTTCGAAATTAACCTTCATTTTGAAGCATGAAATGTTACTAATTATGTGAAATGTTACTAATCTAGTAACAGTGATTTAAAGATATATTTGGGAAACGTGATTTTCTTGAATGTCAGAAGCACTCGTTGAATACCTAGGCGGAAGTGAGGATTTAACAAGGCGAAACAAGTATTCAAATATACTTCCATGTACTTCATATGTACAATGTACATACAAATTGTGCAAATATCTTCAAGCCCATTTTTAGTTTAATAAGTAAAACAACTTGATCGCAATAATGTAGTCTAATTCTTACTAATAATCAAACCACTTTATCGGCAGATATTGAATCTTGCGTCATCAACACTGAGAAATCAAATCGCAAATACCTTCTTTTATTTAATAAAATTTATAAGTGCTTGTGCACTTTAACGAAACGTGCGTTATGCCGGCAGGTGTACCAATTAATGTTTAATAATGTTATAAAAATGTATACATTTATAACTTCAGTATGTTAAAAGATTTCGTTTACCATTCGGGATGAACAGAGCATCATGTCGTAACAAAATCATTACTTCTAATATTTTGGTTTACAGTTAGCACAGCAGCTAGTTCTTTAATTGCTTATAGTTTCTTGTATTTTACGAGCTACGCAGGAAGATTAGCAGCTAATGTATTATTTTTCTTTCTTACCGAGACAAGCACAGAAGCATTCACTCATTGCCTGTAAATATAAATGAATTAACTGTTCCGGGCTTCGCGTTGTTGCGGCGCGCGTCGAACAAACGAACATTTATGTACATATATTTTTTTATTTATATATAAAAACACGTGCATATTCTAATGCAACGTTGTACAAATATAAAATAAACTAACTTTTTCCCGCGACTTCGTCCGCGTGGTGGCTACAGCGAATGAGATAGCATAAAAACGTTTTCAATGAAAAATACAAATATGTGGCAGTTTTTATTGTGGTCAGTCAAACGATGTTGGAGTTTATAGATTACGTACGATACGATTACATAAAAACATCTATTTTTATGCATACCAGATAATGGATTAAACTTAATTATAAATACATTTTGCGGTCGGTAAATTTTACTTTGTGCGGATCGGATCGCAATAACAATCTTACGCGCTAGTTCTGTCGCCAAATAGCAGCGTTTGCACTTTTCTGTTTCGATGTGGTGGGTAAAACAACTAGTGAAATATCTGAAAGAAGAGACGTATAATGTTACTTCTCAGGGTTAGCAACACATTTGTAATATCTGAAAGAAGAGACGTAAAATGTTACTCCTCAGGGTTAGCAACACATTTATAATATCTGAAAGAAGAAAAATAAAATGTTACTCGTCAGGGTTACCAACACATTTGTAATATCTGAAAGAAGAGACGTAAAATGTTACTCCTCAGGGTTACCAACACATTTGTAATATCTGAAAAAAGAGACGTAAAATGTTACTCCTCAGGGTTAGCAACACATTTGTAATATCTGAAAGAAGAAACATAAAATGTTACTCGTCAGGGTTACCAACACATTTGTAATATCTGAAAGAAGAGACGTAAAATGTTACTCCTCAGGGTTACCAACACATTTGTAATATCTGAAAAAAGAGATGTAAAATGTTACTCCTCAGGGTTAGCAACACATTTGTAATATCTGAAAGAAGAGACGTAAAATGTTACTCCTCAGGGTTAGCAACACATATGTAATATCTGTAACAAGAGACATAAAATGTTACTCTTCAGGGTTACCAATACATTTGTAATATTAAGTACTTTGTTAGACTTATACAGTAAATGTCCACGGGTCTCAATCAGTCTCCGTCAACCATGGGCCCAATCATAAGGTGATCTGTTTTCTCGTTTCCCCGTGGAATAAAAAAGGATAAATCATTACATCGAAGAACATGTAGTGCTACTTGTACCTCCAAGAACATGTAGAACATTTCTAGTGAAATTAGACAAATGAGTCGGAATTCCTCAACTTAAATGTAACTTATAACGGGTAACTTAAGACTGCGGTCACTGAGGTAAACGATTCAGCGCCTTCTAGCGTTTGTAACTCGATTCTAACAATAAGTGTCAGTAGGTTATGGAGAGTGTTCGTTACGAATCTAAGTTACATCTGCGTTAAGTATAAGTGTAACGAACAAGAGCACCTACTATAATTATATTCGCGTTTGATACTTCAGTAATTTTGTACATTGTTTTTGATAAACAAATATAAAGTTGTCTCGCATGAGTTGTGAATTTTGCGAAGTAATGAAAATAAAACTGATGTCGCCTAAATAATGAATAAAATTAATAACTTGATTTTACTAATGATTAGCCGTGCCTCACGGTTTCACCTACGTGAAATTTGGTATTTTCCGATATAAAAAGTAGCCTAGATTACACTCCGAAAAGTCCTCTACCTTCCAGTGAAACTCCCGCCAGAATCGGTTCAGCCGTTTCGGATATTAGCCTGGCGAAACAAACAGACCGACAGACAAAAATTTAAAAGTGTATTTATATTTCGGTTACTTGCAAATAACCATATAAGTTTAGGAAAAAGCCTTCGTTTCGAAATCACAGATAAATTTGAATTTTATTTATACGTATTACCTTCACCTGTTACCTTTCAAAACGAGAGTTCTGAGTTCGATTATCAGTTAAGTTCTTTCCTAAGTATTCTGAGCGGCTAGACTAATGGTAAACGCTACGTGCAATGAAATTGCTCGTCAAAAGCACAGTACAAGTAAGCATACAGTATTCTATCTTCATACAAACGCTCCCAAACGACGCGCTCGAAATCTCGGTATTTCTCGGCATACAACAGTCGCGAGTGCGCCGCGGTTGTCGTCGGACGGTATAAGACGCTCCCGCGCAATTACTGACTAAATATTATGTCAATCAAGTTTACGAGCATAATGTTCAGTGTATGGATGTTTGGATACATCTATATCCAATCCGGAAATTTTTCTCTGTTGCTAATTTGTAGGAAATATATTATCATAATGATCTAGTTAATTTATTGCTGATTTTTAATTATACTGCACACAAAATGCATTTTTTTTGTCCATTTCCACCACACTAACTCACAAACTTTTGAAACTAGATATAAAATACTAGTAGAATTATATAAATAAAAACGTATTAAATTTGCAATAATATAAAATGAAAAGATAATATGACAATTTAATATAGTACCTTTTATGAAATACGTAACCCAAAAAAACACTAAGTCCAAGTCAGTAGCCCTATTGCGTGTTTACGTACCGAGCGACCGTAAGTAATTATCGCTAGGACACTGCCGAGATAGGATACTGTATGCTTACTTGTACTGTGTCAAAAATGCCACTTTACTGCGTTTCGTGCGGCGGTTTTCACACGACTTTACGTTTTGTTTAATACATAAGAAAGTGAATAACAGTTGACTATCAATTTAAAATTCGTTACGCTAGATTACGTGGTATTTGTCATTCTATTCTACTAGCTTTTACGACAATTGAGCCACTTGTCTAGGCTCCCTGGTCTCCTAAAGAGACCAACTTTCACATAAATTGAATTAAATAGGATGCACTTAAAATTGATAAATATGTCGATGAAAATGTTATTTATCAGTATTAAAAGAATAATACCTTACTACATAATGTTACTACTTCATTATAATCGCAATAATATTAAGAAATATAACGGCGCTATAACGTATTTATAGGCTATAAAAAAAATTTAAACGATTTAAAATAATAATTCTATTAATTACTGCAAGTATCCTGACAATGGCACATGCAATGGTTTATGAATCAAGTTAAAAATAACTGCCTGTATAAAAATTTACGAATAATAATAATGGTTAAATGTTTGAATTGAATAAAGAACTGAGTAAACTTCGTTTTAAATTTTATGTGATTTATATTAGAAATAGTAAATTTAATGTGGAAACATGTATTTAAAGTATTGCAGGACCGCGATACTTGGCGATCCATGCTCTCTGACTACTCCATTACAGATCGTGAGGATATGTACGTACTACTGTATATATATGTTGTACACGCCGTTTTGCCTGCGCCAGTCTACTATACCGCCACCTATCGGATCCTAGCATACCCATGAACCATCGTCTCTACAAAACGAATTATATGAACTCAATCAATTTCGTCGTTCAAAAGTTAGACGATAACTAACTGACGCACAAGATAACATATTTTATAAATGAAAGTACATAAAGATAATCAGTAACTTGTAGTTTGAATTACTATTTCTGTTGCTCAATTATTATGTTGGTCGTTAATTTATTGGCAGTAGGAGATCAGCTAGTCCATAAGAGTGTCAGAACAAATGTTTTAGGATAATAAAGGGGTTCGAAGAAGTCAAAAATTGGTATAAGCACCGCGGTCCCTGTCGGTATGTCCTTTGTCTACGTCTTTAATGATACAGCGTGAAGGTTTAACTATGTGCTGTTCATAATATACTAACAGATTTATGTAGGTACTATCGACCATCACAGCTAAGCCTAAATTAATAATTTTGAAATGTTGTGTCAAGGACATGTCCAAAATCAATCAAAATAACACCATGTTTCCGGCAAAGTAATGTAAGTCAAGTATCTTCCTCCAGAGGGCGCTTGTGAGCGGGATAACCTGCCGAAGGCATTTTTATTTTTTTGTGTTCTCACAAATAAATTCAACTCTTAATGTCATGAGCACAAGAGCTGAAATACAATAAAAGATAATGTTATGGCGATCAACCACGCTGACTCTTATTTAAATAAGGTAGTCAGTGTGGAAAAGGGATAGGTACATATAAAAATGGGGTGCTGAAAGGGAATGGGTAACAGCGATGTGCCCGCGGTTTGTTGTAGTGATGTTTCGTTATCGATATATTTTGGTACTCATATTATAACTTCAATTGTTTTTGTAATGATTTCATTATAAGCATTTTTATTTCTCATTCTTTATTTAGTTCAAAATGTTTATTCCTGATGAATTAATAAAAAGCGAATGCAGTCTTCAAAAAATAAATAATACATTGACACAACTATTTATTTGTGATATTTTACAGCTATTATTTACTTGTTTGAAGTGGTACTAGACTATACATTTCGTCTTAAATATGCAATCTTAGAATCTAGTATTCTTACAATACGGAATAAAATTTCTATATTTAAAGAGTAATGATGAAATGTTACATTCGACCTCCATAAATTAATTTTTAATTAAACTGTCAGCGATTGTGTTATTTCGTTTCATATGGCATGCTTTTGTTTACCGCAACATAATATACACTGGAATTGAGTATCGTAGTAGATACATAAGTAATTTATCGACATCGATTATCGATATTTTCACTGTCCTATCACGCCAGATGGTGCGGACAAGCGCTGCGAGCCGACGACTTGAATTCGGCTTGTTGGAATCGGAATTCCTCGCGTCGCCTCCGTCTCGCGTGACGCATGCCTCGATCTTTGATGATTTCGGGCTAAGTTCAAACAAAGTATCGATTAAACTTTTCGAAAATGGCATTAAGAATAAAATAAGTAGTTGGTAAGTACATGTTCTTGTCAACTTAAAAATGATAAGAGAATATGAAATCTTAATCTGAACTGAAACAAATCGTGGATTTTTCGAATAGTAAGTTGATGAGACTGTGGTCTTTTATAAAGCCTTGTAAGTTGAAAGTCCCAAGTTCAAACTTCGGTCGGTCAAGTGCGAGTCTGACTTGCAGAGGGTTCCGTACGTTCAGTACGACTTTTATAGAATGATAAACTTTTAATGATGAGATTTGTAATCGTTAGGGATATAGCTTGAAGATATGTATGTATGTATCAACTTTAAAATTTGATTTAAAAAATTTATAAGACTTAGGACTAGGATATTTTTCAACTCAAAAACCGCTAAATTTGATTTGATGATAGTTTGTGTAATGTAAAAGCTCGTTAAGAATGAATTTTTGGAAATTTATATTTTATAGTGGAAAAGGAGAGGGTTGAACTTTGCATGAAGCTGTTATGTTTTCGCGGTTAAACTGTTGGACTGATCTTGATGACATTTAGAATGGAGGTAGATTAAGCCTTGGGGAAGGACCTAGGCTACTTTTTTAAATTTCACGCAGGTGGCGACTAAGTTGCTGATAACTGCTAGTAATTAATAAGCCTGTCTTTCGATTATTTTAGGAATACAATTTGAAAAACCGTAAAATAAGCCATTCCCAATTCAGCTACGAAGCTTTCATTTAGTTAAATAAACGTCCAGTGTAATCTGCGTCTCACACGACTAAAGGCTATTATCTTTCAGGCTCTAAACGTGTAAATTGTTTGTTCAAACTTTCGCCCCCGACATTTTTCTGTTATTCGAAACCTTCACGTATGCAAAGGAAACTATTAACACAGTCGTGGTTTTAAGAGTTTATTGTTAAAATAAATCACAGAAAGTTTCAGTTTTGGTATATCTATTGAAGTCGCGATCCGTAATTGTCGGTTTATTCATTCATAAGTTCTAAACTTTTAAGTTTTTTTTGTTTTCTTTTTTTTATAAACGCGCCAGACAATATACACCAATCATCTGATTTCAAACTAGGGTAATTCCTGTACTATGAGAACCAGACGACGACTATTGGGGGCGTCTCCCTCTACATCAGCCATTCCCAAAGTGGGCGATAACGCACCCTTGTGGGCGCTGCAGGCCTAAAGGGGGGCGGTAAGAGACCCAGAAAAAAAATGGGGGCGTTGTGTAGAGGCCTGGGGGGTGATTTATAATTTCATTTAGCTAGGAGGCATCTTAGACAACGACTGCATGAGCTCTCGACTCGGTAGACAAAATAAGTTTGGGAACCAGTGCTCTACATCCAGACCCTAAACAATCTAGAAAAGTTCATTTCCTAAATTGACCCGACCGCGAATCGAACCCGGTACCTTCCGCGCTTGGGAGCAACGTCTAAACCACAACGCCATCGAGGTTGTCTTTAAAGTTGATTTTAATATGGCTTTTATCGTCATTTACAAAATTTAACAAGGGATATTTATTATATATTAAACTTGCATTTGGTCTACAGACGCACTGAAATATTTGCGTTTCCTAATCAAGTTCATTTAATTCTAGTTAGCTAGTCAGTATTGCTATTTAAAATGGTAATAGAGATGCGTCTTATAGATAAAGATATTTTTAACTGCAGGTGAAAGAGTAGTGTTGTAAAAGTTGTTAGTATTTTTATAGCTGTATTCACAAACGACTTCTAAATTTTAGATAACTCTTAAGGCAATTTAAGTGACATTTGATATTAGTTTTGTTTTCACTAATGGTGAGAGGATACATAATACACATAAAAATGGTCAAGAATGTTAAACTTTAACTAATTTAAAGGCTTTAAAAAATTAAAAAAAAACTAGGTTATGTTATAATTTTAGTTTAATAAATGTCAAATTAAATAGAATAAAAATGATACAATGAGTTCAGACTATTAATTATAAAGTTGATGAAACTATACGCATTCCATTCAAGCCATTTTGGTTACGAAATCGTCAAAACCAGTTAAGTGATGCCTTAAAGTAAGGACCTCTTACTAAAGAGGAAGTTTAGGGTTGGTAGAAGCGGGCATTAGTAACCGCATATAAACAAATATAGTGCGGGAGAGAGAGAAAGCGATGCTCAACGTAAGGTAGCTGACGATTATTCGATGAGAAGAGCCAAGCATTTGGCTTATTGCGAGCATTAGGAATATTGGAATAATTCAGAATGTTGGGGATGATGAGTGAATTAATCTAAACATACATACATATGTACATACCTATTTTCACGCTGTATCCCTAACGGGGTAGTCAGAGAAGACAGAGCGCCAAGTATCGCGGTCTATGCATACTTTTTTTATTTCCTCATACTCATCACTCTCCTTACATAATTTCACCTAGGTCTGCTGCTGCTTTTGACATTAATCTAAACGATGCGAGATAAAATCGTTATTGGTGTGCAGAAACCTATTAAAAAAGATTATAAACAGTCCGTGATTTCAGACATGTAGGTACTCATAGTAATATATCGATTTTAATGTTTTTTTTTGTTAAGTTACTGAAGTGAATTTGTTTTTCATTAGATCCCAATTTTTAACCTATGACGATACAAACGATGTTATGAGTTCGATAGGAACCGTTTTCTGTCCGTATGTGTGTTTATCTGTGTGCCATTGTAGCTCTCGAATATAATCACTGAAATCCTTGAATAGGCTTGCATGTGGCTTGTGTCGTTTGAAAGCCTAAAGTACAGTCAACTTGATAATCAAAATAAATTAATCATGTATCATTAAGATATCCTGATTTTATAGAGGAGGGTGTAGTTATTGATCTTTGAAGAAGGTATTCGATCGATAGAAAAATCGATCGCAGTGATATAAGTCTGTAACAGCTGCTAATAGTGTATAGCCATTTACGTAAAAAAAATTATATAATAATTGAGCTTGTATTTTAAAATATAAAATATAATAATTGAGCTCGTATTTTAGATCACATAAAGGCCTGGATAAACACCCAGTAATATCCGGACTTCAAAAACCATAAAAAACTAAAATACATTAGAAAAATAGATAAAAATGTACTCGTGTAAATCAGCTAAAGAAATCATTAACTGCATTAAAATTATCAAATTTTACTTATGCATTTATTCAAATATAATACGTTAGGCTTATGAATGTTTTATCCCGTAGTCAAAATTTTAAACACGAAATATGGGTGCTAGCACACAGTAGCGTTGAATGTTTGTTCAGCCATTAACACTTGAAGGTTCTAAATACTCTTTCTCCTGGACATAGGGGCACGTAGTAAAAACAATTTTAACATATCCAGAGATTTTGGGATTCATTGTTTTAGTAGAGGCCAATTCATTGTGTAAGTTGTATGAACTTATTTTCTTACGAGTACGACGAGCAACGGAATTCTTCTTCCAATTATACGGAAGTGTAGGTAGGAACGCTTTTGAAATTTCAGTAAGCTCTAATTCGCGTTATATTATATCTATTATTTAGGTTTCGGTATAGAATTGAACTGTAATATTCTATTATATACCCGGACCAAATAAAAAAATCGCACAACATACCTGGTGGGTATAAGTTACCCGTAACTAAACATCATGTTTATGTTCCGTTATATGCGAGGAATTCGTTTTCATATTTTTTAATACCTGAAGCTACTGAAAAGTGAAGCACATATAGGTTTAAAATAAAAGGTTAACATTGTTCTCAAATAGTGGTGGATCTGGCAGACCCTACCAGGCATGTCAAGGGTTAATTCAGGAGCCACGTGGTGAATTCAAACTGAAGTTACTTTTGTTTAATTTACAGGATTAAATTATACATGTACATATATATAATGACAGGGTTGCACGTAAGTGTTATTGTAAAAATGAAGAAAGGAATGCTAAGATGGTTCGGGCACATAGAAAGAATGAGCGACTAAAGACTGACGAAGAAAATCTATAGCGCGAAAGTGAGTGGTAAAAGAAGCCAAGAAAGACCAAGGCTGACTTATGAAGATCAAATAGCTAGTTTTAGCTGGCGAAAATGTCAAAAGCACTCACATATCTGGGCGAAAATGAGAGAGGAGAATGATGAGATTAGAGGAAGCGAAAGAAGTATGTAAGGACCGCGACGCTTGGCGCTCCGTCCTCTCTGACTAGCCCGTTGGGGATACGCCATGAAGATGTGTATGTATGTATATATATAGTCACACTAGACGTAGGTATTAAAAATATTACGAGAAAGTTTTCAGTGCTTTTTTCTTAAGTCAAACTAAGTTAAGTCAATTGTAAATAAACTATAGTTCAATTGAAAAGATGCTGAAGAATTATTATATTAAGACAATATTTCTTATAAAATTTAACCCTTAACCACTTCACGTAAGATAAAAAACCATTTTCAAGAAATCAAAAAATCATCCCACGTGTGCTGACAGCATAAACACGTACAGACAGACGTAAAAATTACGATTCACCACAAAAGAGGCAGAAGGATGTCGTGCCGCGCTAATAAAATGTTTTTATTATTTAAAAATATCTTCACCTTTTAAGGCACGAGAGGACGCGAGCGGCGTTTTTATAATTTTAAATTTTAAGTTTTAAATTTTAGCCAAAGCTACTTTTTAGCAGCCTTGGTATTTATATACTGAATATATATTATTCTACTACATAAATATCTTCACGATGTACCTGCAGCGAGGTAGATAGAGGACAAAGCGCACCTTCTCAAATCCCATTCTCATCACACACAATTTTTTGTTAAATTTGGTATGTAAATAAATGTTCGATATATTTTTTTTACTTCATTTTAATTTTACATTTTTTTTCTCTGTTAATTTTTATCTGAAATACTTTTATATCTACCAAATCTTATAAGATCTAAGTCTGTTTCAAAGATTTTTTTCGATTTGTTATTATACAAATGTTTGTTTTACGCAATATTACAATTTCATACTACTGGTGGTATTATCGCTTAAGCTTGTTGATTGGACCACGCCGCGACGAAACATTTCTTAGTAGAGTTATATCATCTGAATTTATCACCCACGTTCATCTCGATTCGTGTTCACTTTGCTCACAACCATCTCTGTTCTAGGGGTTATGAGAGAATGAAGTTATGAGGAAACTTAAGCAAATTAAAAAAATTGAGCTAAAAATATGACGACTGGTGTCTGTTTTATACGAAAATATTTTATTATTAAATGAAATTTTATTATAACTTTGAAATTGATTATAAAGCATACTTCTTGACGACTTTTATGATACTGTGGATAATCAATTCTTAATGCTAGGTTCAAGGTTGGATTCCATAATTTCCTAAATTAAATCGAGTCGAGTAGGAACGCCTTATAGGCAAAATAAAGGCAAAAAAGAAGGCAAAATAAAACTTGTTGAAGTGTCAATATCAGACAATACAAAGTAATTCTCATTGCTCAACTTTAAAGTGATTATGTTTGCCTCTCATGGGATCTTATTACATTACAGTGGTGAGAAATAATATAATAATGTAATAAAATACTATTTTTTGAGGTTACAATTTCAATCACATTTAGCCATCCGTATGTAGCCTTATTACTGAAAGTACAATAGTACCCAGGAGTCATATTGTTGCAAGTGATTTGTTTTATCCATCCCGAAAAACAAATGGCGTAAAGATATGTATCAGTCTTTAAAACATACTTTACGATGTAAATGAAAGTGCTTGAAAGTTTTTGGAATAAAATGTTATGTTTTCTTTACAGGTAAGTCGCCGATAAGAATCTTCAGATAAAGGTGAAATACCTACACAAGTTCCCAATAGTTCACACAAAAACTACTATTATAACCGTGAGCCTAACAATAACGAAAACAGCGTTCATTTTATATTCAATTCACGTGGCCGTCTTGCATGACTGTGAGAATTCTTTTGTGTCGTTTTGTCATAAAAATATCTTAATTTTACTTGGTTTCGTGATTAATAAGAGGTCGTAGTTCTGTGAGAGAAGTATGCATGAAATTGCTTAGCTAACTTTAGGTTTTATGCCTCAAGACATAACGGGAGGGTAGCATTCACTTATCCGTTTGTCTGTCCTAGATCTCCAAACTGTTTGACGTCTCAATATTTTGTTTCGTAAGAACATTTTTTTACTCTTTTTATTAAGATTGGAACAAAAGGATTAAAAATAAAATTTTACATAGCAATTGTAGACTGATGAAAATATTTTATCATTATTTTTCCGCAAGTTAACGTGTTGCATTTTAATTTATAACAGCTGATGCCCGTGACTTCGTCCGCGTTTTTTAATTTTTCAAATAGCCTATTTTACTCCCCGGGGTTTAGTCTATATCCTTATCAAATATCATCGCATTTGCATGAACAGTATGGCAGGCCATAAAATATGAACAAACAAACATTGATTTTCATTTATTAGATACACTTACGAGTATTTTAAAAATAACTTTCTTTGATTTAATTATTAAACATGTTTAACGTTACACTATTTCCTACTCGATATGGACAATCAAAGCGTAACAAAGTCACGTCCAGAGGCTATTATATAAATCAGTATTTGGGCTTATAAATTGTACACAAGAATTGGATATTGAGAGATTACCATAACGCAGCGCCTATTTAAGTATAGAAGATTATTTTTTAGTAATGTAAGAGAAACCTTAACAAAGATATCCAGTCCCCTGGGGGTGAGACGAGATTGTGTGAGGGATCTTTTACTAATGAAAGCTCGTTGAATGGTCGCGTTGAGGGGCTATGGAGTCTCTACGGAACATGCTGGAGCTCTACTCATGCTGTGCGAAGCACATCCCGGGGAGGCAGTGCAAAGTCCCAGCAACCTTGCAGTGCCACGACAGCGCTGAACGTGGTTGTTGTCCTCCCCCTTGGAGTCGCTTGGATGGCTGAAGCCTCGGATACCCCACTAACATCGGGTGTGACTCTGATGGCCGCTTCATTCGCTTCTTAAAACAGCCAGAGAATACCGCAGTGTTACTCTCTGGCTCGGGCCACAATGATTTCCTTTTAAGATATACGTAGGAATGTGAGTCACTGGCATCCATAATAATATTATTATAAAGACGAAAGTCTGTCTGTTTGTGTGATCGACAATCACACCTAAACCGCTGAGCCAATTGGCACGAAGATAATTCACACCAGGGGATGGTCGTAGGCTACTTTATCAAAAATCTACCCCTGAGGCAGTAAAAAGGGGAATGAGACTTTGTATGGGAAATGCAAAATCACTCAACCGATAATGATGAAATTCGATACAGAAATGGTATGTGCCTGGAGACGTAAGCTATTTATTCCTGAAAAACCACGGAAAAAATTTGCATGCCAACGAAGAACTATATTTTAAAGTTACGTACTTTAAATGGAAAACGTGGAACCCTTGTAAGATCACTTACGTCCCAGTCCGTCTGGAACAGTAGATTTTCTTAGATGCTATTTGACATATAAAATATAAAATAATAGTGAAATTTCAAGAAATTTAAATAAATCCGTAATTTTCCGTTACAACTTAGGGACCTTCGAGAAACGAGTCTACTCTTTCCTTAAAGGCCGGCAACACACCCGTGATTCCCTGCACGTTGCGGGTGTCCATGAGCGGCGGTGATCACTTTCCATCAGGTGACATGCTTGCTCGTTTGCCCCCTCTGATATAAAATAAAATTCAGCGAAACAGCATTTCTCTTTGGATTTTGCGCGAAGGTGAAGAAGGTAACTTTCAAGATCTATTGAAGAAGTGGTCGTCGGCACAACATCACTAATATGCATAGTGAAACTATGAGACGTGCCTATGAACAAAATGGTTTACACCTACGTCTCATTTTTCGAAAGCATTTTAAGCTTTGTAATAAAGTGCTCAAACTGTTCAGCAGCACTTGCACGGTATAGGATTGCACTACAGACGTCGTTCCAAAAAGGTTTATTTGACAAATAGCCATAAAGCAGCTTGTTTGAATATTGCTAGGGAATTTTAAATTTTGATTGGTCAACTACAATATTTACTGTTGAAAAGACATTCAAATCCAGCCAACATGGCTGGTTAAGTCTGTGGCGTTGCAATAATACAAGATACGATGAAAGTAATTTAGTTCCAAACATGGAATCTGGTAGAATTCGTCTTAATATATGGGGCTGGATGTCGGCTGACGGAGTCGGTGAGCTCTCGCTATTACCTCCTCGAGCAACCTCTAAATTATATTGACAACCTCGAAAACATAATGTTACCGTCTGTCTGGATTGTATACCTGGAAGATGAGCTGCCTGAATTTCTTTTTTTACATGACAACGGTAGGTTACATACTGTTAGGGTGATCCGGAATCGGTTTTAACGACGTCAATATATTCGACTGATTCCATGGCCTTCAATGTCTCCTGATTTGAACCCCATAGAAAATCTCTGGGGATTAATGGTGCAACGTGGACTAACCGAAATGAAAGAACGCGTGAAGAAAGTCATTGCATTGAGGTATAGGGCGCAATGCGGGGTACGGATATTTGTTCACGACTCGTTGGATCCATGAGGTGCTGACTGTCAGAAATTATTCAAGCTATTGGTGGAGATACTCGATATTAATTTAATGTATTGCATAGTAATGAAATATAAAAAACTCGTTTTATTATCGTCCTTTTAATATTAGCGCACACCACAACCACAGTGAGGCGCGTCGCAAGGCACTGCAAAATTATAACAGCCCTCATTAGAGGCGTACCGCGCCGCAGTGCAACGCAATTTTCATTTCATTCATAAATGAAATGCGTGCACTGTGCTGCAGTTCATCACTGTTTGCCTGTACTGTACGATGATCAAAAAGATCCAGCAGGATTTTTGCAATGTAATGCGTAGCGATGTGGCACGCCTACATGAATGATAAACTTTATCGAACGCCTAAATTTTGAGTCGCTTTTTGTTGACAGTGGCATCACTACTTCCATCTCTTGCTTCCTTCTTTGCTTCTATTTCATTCACCCTTACAAATTGATGACAAAATAAAATTCTGTTGGTGACTCGGTTGATAAAATTCTGACAAAATTAAAATCTGATTTTGTCTGTGGACTTTGTAATTTAACATTCAACACTCAAATTGAAGCCAACATGTCACAGATATCGTAATATGATGGCTAGCGAAAATAGTCCTTATAGTTTTATGACGCGTAAACGATAATCACTTTTAAGGTGCTCAACTAATTTCTTGGCCGACTATACCTACTCATGGCTAATAATATTAAACCCCGTCACTCCTCCTGCTAAACTCGCACTTTGATCCGTAAATCATAGCCATTATTAACACTGTTTAGTACAATTTCCCTTACATTTATATACGCATTTTGGGTCGCAAAGCGCATTAGATATAGAAAGCCATTTCAACCAAGCAGCGTCGACACGGTTAGTCTTTATCTACATTTACATCAAAAGTTACTGTTGATCTTAAGCACTTTGAAGTGTTCCGTCTTTGGTACTGATGTGGTGCCTATGTTTAAAGCACAATCCGCATTTGTTGTACCTTCATATTGTTGCATTAATTAACTTTATAAAATTTACTAAGTAGAAGGAAGGAACTAATAAATTGAAATTACTGATCCCTCCCTATCTACGAAAATATTGAACTTAGAAATAAAGAAATTTAAAGATAAGTAAAGACTTATCTAAACTTTTACCGAAAAATGATATAAAATCCTGTCTTAAAGTTTTCATGAACAAAGTTCCATTTAAAAATTACCATTTTTGGATTTACCAAATTTACACTTGACCGATTTTTTTACTCCTTTCTACACCAGCATGGTAGCGAATTTATAATGAAGTTATTTATAATTTATTTTATTTATTACATGCATGTACTATTATATTCACTAACAATTTACTGTAAGTAAGTAATGCATTAGTAAGTTTACGATCAAGGCAGTTTTATATAACCTCATATTATGTACTAACTGTTTAGTCGGCAAACTATAAAAGAACAGTTAATTTTGCTGTATAAGTATGCAAATAAATGCTTCATAGATTGGTACAAGACGCGAGTGTCCGCCGCCGTGTTCCCGCAGTTTAGTGTCATTCCTGTATTTATGTCCTCTCAGTGACGTGCATCACTTAACAATAATAATTTATCGATATCGATATTTTTTAATTTGCTTAAACTTTTTACGAATAATCAGTATTTTTAAACAGTATCAGTATTTTAAAGTAATTATCTAATGAAATCTTATCTATATTAATAATATAAAGAAGGTATATTTGATTGCTTGTATGTAATGGATAAACTCAAAAGCTAATGAACCGATTTCTAAAATTCTTTCAACTATAGAGAGCTACATTATCAGCGAGTAACATGTACTTTTTTTTTAATTTTGCTAGTTACTAATAAGGTAGTAAAAGTAAAGTGATTTCTTTCCATTCAAGATAAGAAATGCCAATGGTGCTACTTTTGGCTTTAAGTTTTTGGGCTTACAAACGGGGAAGTAGAAGTATTATAGTGTTAAATTGTGAGATGCTAGTCTGTCAATATAAGTTATAATCCTATCCCTTGGTCAACTTATGACCCGCGTGCAAAGTTGAGCAACTAGCATAGTGTTTTTTTCTCTCTCCCGGACCAGCGTGGAAGTACATCGTACATACTATTACTTAACATATATTTCATTAAATATTTTCTTTTCATATATTTCATTAAATAATTGTACGGACTAAAGTGTTAGCTTGAGGTTATCCGTTACTAGTTGCGAATGTCGTGAATTTTATTTTACCTAGATTATAGCTAGATAGCTAAAAACTATACGAATACACAATTCGCGAAAGATTGCGCACACAGTTTCAAACTTTGAAATGACACATGTTTCGCTTCGTGAACGATGCATCTACAGGAAATTTTTGAAATCAACCAAATGCTTCTAGAATTGAATGCTTTGTTGAGAAGTTCAATAAGTGTCGATTAATAATTTTGAAAATTTGCGAAAACTCAAAAATGTAAGAATTCACTATATAATTATATTTAAAGTAATTAATAATGAAATTGAGTTGATTGATGAATTGTGAGAATAATAGGTAAGTTTGTATAAAATTAAAATAGACATTGGCCAAAATGGTGTCGTACAGGGTTTGGTAGCAGTTTTCGACGAAGTAAAGTTCAATTTAATGAACAAGCGTACAGTACAATAAAAAGATGATGGGTTTAAAGTACTAATTTTATTTATACTAAAATTCTAGTTTATTTCACTTATTGTTCCTCATTTTTGATTTTGGGTTACTGATGTATGTCTTTGTACCAAATTTCAGCTCAGTAAAGATGACGGAATTAACCTACTGTGATACGCAAACAGGCAGAGACGGACGACAGACAAACATGATGAAAGTATAAGTAATTCGTTATTGCCTTTTTGGCTACAGAATCCTACAATTTCTAACAAGTCTAGTTAAAAAGATGATTAGGTCAGACTAACCGGTTGTAAGATGTTGAACTATCATAAATAGGCCGACATATTTATAGTATGACTATGTTAATCACTACATTAAAAATTGAATATTTTAAAGTTAGTGTAATCTCTGCACTGCCGAGAACTTGAAGCGGCGTAAGTATGCGACTCTCTCTGAGAGTTTCATATTTACGCCCTTTGCAGTCGAAACTTTGGGTCCCTGGGGCCCCGAAGCCCATCGACTGGTTTCTGATATTTGTAAGAGACTGGTCGAGGCTTCGAGAGACCGCCGGGCTGGCAGCTTCTTCCGCCAACGAATCAGTTTGGCTATTCAAAGAGGCAATGCTGCCACTCTGCTAGGTACCTTGAGCAATGACAGCTTTCTAAGCGGCAACTTTGAGGAAGTTTATTATTTAAGATAATGTGTAGTTTTAAGTTTGTAAATATTAACATATGTATGTACTTTTTGTTAATGTAAAAACATGTGTAATCTCATATAGCGCTCAGATGCATAGTAAGCTCAAAAGTCTATAATGGATTATAAAATTTGTAAGCAACACTTTACTGAAACTGATTTGGTAATAACGATCCAATATTATATCGAATTATAAATTGTTGAATAAAAACTGCTGACTTTATTACTTTTTTGCAAAACGGCTAATACAAGCAGAGTTTTACATGTCTCTCATTTATCCTTTTAGCAAAAAAGAGACGGTCTGATGTACTTAACAACATACTTTTATAGGCACTTCATCGATAATTACGCCGCAAATTTGCAAAGGATTCGCATTAAAACCCATATAAAAGATGGAGTTCGCTCTTAAATTGAACATAATATTGCCTTAGCGAGTTTTTTTATCGTGTTTATGCTTGACCACAGCTGGAATGAAATTTCGTTTCATTTTCAAATTTATTTTGCACTTATTTGTTTTTAATTGATAGGCTAAAATTTTAATCTAGACTCTTTGGTTTTTATTAATATATAAATTAGTGTCCACTCTATTTAATATTCAATTTCAAAGAATGTCAATTTTTGTTCTCTAAATAAAATCATTTGTGTACACCTACCAATACTTTTTTTTCACTATTTTGTCTATCAAAAATAATATATTATCGCATAAAAACCTAACTTTTCTAAAAACATCAAATATGTGATCCCCTTTCTTAGTATATTCGTTAATCATTTTATTTCTATACTCTAAGCAGTTTTGTATTACAAGTTAAAAACACATTATGTGACACGATATATGGCATTTATGTAGTGTTATTAGTAATTCATTGGTTACATTCTCAGATCTGTGGTTACATTCATATTTTTTATCATTTTTAGTACAACACATAATTTTGTTTTCAATCGATTGTTCAAGATTTTGTACTTTATCGACATGCAGTTGATAAAAAATGTAATACATCGATATCAGCAAATCGTGACACCATTTTGATAGATTCGATAATGCCTCGGGCTTGCGGCGGCGCTACTGAAGAGACGTAATCAGCGGATATATTTCTGTCTCCCTTCTGCATTCATGTAAAAGCTCTCATAAGTGCTGATTCGACAGTAATGGTCTTAAATAAAAATGGTTTTCATAAGTCATGGTTTTTGTCTCTCTCTAATATTTTAATGAACAATTTTATTTTGCAGTCACTTTCATGTCTAACTTAAGCGATAGAAATAATAGCTGTGAAATAACCTAACAGTTTATAAAAACCGGACTTCAAATTTCAAAATTGCACTAGTGTGACTCGTCTAGATCTATAAATAGCAATAGCTATCTATTATGATGTTCATGATTATAAATACTGCATAAAGCACACAGTGTTTTAGAGAAACAATTCTAGCAATTTACAAAGCCAATTATAAAAACTTTGTTGGAAAACTTTGAAGGTATACCGTACTAGTCTGTATTAATAATAGGCCATACTACTTGTTTGAGAATTAACATTTGTGATGTAGGTTTATCTTTGTCTATAGATTCTTTAAAAGAATATTATTTATGAAAAAAATAAATTACGAAATATGAATAAGAATAATTTCTAAAGTTACATAAGTTCTCTACATGTTTGCTTAAATGACGGAGTGCTTTCATACACGGAGCCACTTGAGTACACAATGATTTTATTAGCCATTCACCCGACACTACATCTCCTTACAATATCCAGTACACTAAAATCTCCCTCGCCTTCCGCGTGCTTAATAAAATGTACCACTTAGACGTGTTTCGAATGCTTCTAAAAGCTCTTTTTATGATGGTTATTTCTAAGTCATATACTGTAAATGGAACAAAAAAATTGTTTCAGTTTTAAGAACGGCACGCTGTTGGAATATCAATATCAGTGTGTGTCCGTTTGTCTGTTTATTCTAAACTTTTCAAGTGTTAATGAGTCTTGACACGTATTAGACATGAATTATTGAATAAAGTTTAAGAATGTCATTGTTTTATGACAAGTCTTCTTTGTTTTGGTTATGCCCTGTTATGATATTTTTTTTTAGTTTGGAATACGCCTTTTAACGTCCTGTAGGTGTAGTACATGATAAGTTGATAACAAACAATAATGTCAATTTTCGAATTTAGGTTTTTTTAAATAGCAATTAGTTTGCAATCAATCATTCATAAAGCCTAGCTCAATATGTTTTAGGAAAACGTAGATATTTGTCAAATATTTATATACTTTTCGCAGCATTTCTCCAGAGTTATACAATAAATTCTTGCGGCAAAACATGCGATTGAAGGATTCGACTCTATGGCAAGATTGGATTTAAATGTCATTAATAAAAACGAAGAAATAAATAATTAGATGAACGAAATAATCGAATAATGTAAAGAAAATGAGGTTCAATTTATGAGCATCAGCTTAAATGTAGCTGATGGAAATATCTACAGCATTCACATCATAAATATCAGTAATAGTGTTGGAGGAAGGCTTGCCACATCATATTGACAAAATATCGAATATCGGTGAAGCGATTTGATAAAGTGAACACAATAAAACACTCGTTAAACATTAAAAATTATATGTTGCTAGTTACGTCTTTCAGCTAAATTTTGTTGTCTCTATTTTTGTGTTAGAAGTCATTGCGTGTTGCAAACCTCGAATAACAACGAATGCATTGTTTACAAAATTATACTTAAATAAATAAATAAATGTAATACCATGATGTATAATGATGCAAATTAATTTAATAAGTATACACAATTATATTCGTGGAAATAAATAAGTACAATGTAATATGAATTTGTGTAATGAATAGACTAAAACCGAACCGTTTATACTTCGTTTTGTTTGTCATATCAAACACCGAATACGGGTCTGAAATACCGAACAGTTCGGTAAAAAATCGACTTGGAAATGATATTAGGTATTACGAAGTAAAAAATTTGAGGACCGCGATGTTTAGTGTAGTGTATCATAATTAATATTGTTCTTTATGCCGTTAAGGACACAGCGTGTATGTTTGAAAGTTGTATGTGGATATTTCACTGTGCAAAGGCACATTGGCTTCGTAGGTGTAGTATTATGTGAACTAATATCAAGACCGATCCATCAAGTTTCGTCGTTACTAGTATCATGTTTCAAAATAGGCTATGAATATTTAATATTGTGTTTATATAATAATGATGTGTCATATTTTAATTTTTTGCGAGCATTTGTCTAAATTAAAATAGTGAAAATGATATATGAATAAATGTAAATAATATTGGTTTAATAAAAATTTTTTACTTGAAAGCACATAGAAAAGATATGAATTGTAATAATTTATTAATATGTGCGTGACACAAAATTAGCTAATTACAATGAATTAACTAAATGTGTACATTAATGTTAATAATTTTTCTAATGTGAATTTTAAGTTGCGTTGTATTAATATTGCGACTCTGTTCTCTGTTTATTGTGTGACTTGTGACTGTTCTGTTTATTGTGATTCAGTTCCCAAATTTATATACATTAGCTAAATACATAAATATGTACTTTAGTTAATCAATTGTAATTAGCCTAAATGGAAACTACGTTGTAAAACCTACTTTGAGTTTTACAATCATTTGTTCTATTTTTGGTAATTTTCAATATATTACGTATTTGGTAATTTTTAATATAAATTTAAAGATTCGCGCCGCTAAAAATCGTTTTGACTACAAAAGTAGTTATGTCCAAAAGCTGTGTATTGATTGTGTAATATACACAAGAGTAAGACTATAATATGTATGTAAGCTTCATTGGAATTAACAGGAATATTTTAGCACCGCTAGATTACCTACACAGAAAAATTTGCTCCGAGATTCAAGAAAGTATAATCTTATTGAGTATAAAAGCTGAATATTAATCATTGACATGCTATATCGTTCTTGACAGGTTCACATGGCCTTAGTGTTGCGCAACGCCATTGTGTTCTAGTTTCGTACATCGATAGGACCGGCCCCGCCCTCGATATTTGCCGCTAACCGAAGTCATCGTAAGTGACAGATCGTGAACGCCTTTTTTATCGCTTCGTTTATATTGCATAACTAGATCCGATTTTTTGTGAATATAAACTTTAACAAGAGTGTAATATTGACTGTTTTTTATTCTCAAGTGTTCTGCTTTAATTTTCCTTTCTTATACGAGACGTGCATATGTTAATTTTATCGACATTTATTTACCTATTCATGTCTAGTCATAATGTTGTTCTTTTTATAGGCGTTCCTTAGACTAAATTGAAATTAAATTCAAAACAAAAAGTAATTCCGTCATAATTTTACTAGTAATAAACACAAAAAAGCGATAATCGTAATAACAAAATGATTATTGCAACATCAAAAGCAATAATCCATTTGCCTATTTCAGCTCATAGTTAATTACATCGGCTTTTAAATTCTCGCATTGCATTTTATCCTGGGAGGCATTCGTTTATCCCTTACGTATATAGTAATTGCTAATCTGGACTTTGCCTTTTTTATTTTCGACGGGCCGGTAACTTGACACTATAGGAGCCGCTTAAAAGGGAAACTCAGTAATGCCTTCACGGTAGTCGCATCGTATTTATGTCACGCAGACGGTGCGGGCGCGTCCGACACTTTTTTATCGATACTGTGATTGGTGCAACACTAGTTCTTAATTGGTCTTAGAGTTGTCTGACAGCTAATGACTGGTGTCAATATTTTTAGCGGATTTATTGTATTTTTGGGCTTAAAAGAAATAATTACCTTCTCAGGATGAGATACTGTATTTCCTAGATTTGAATTCAGTGATAATATTGTAGTGAATAATCAAAATTATAAGATACCGAAATGTTCGTGTTGCTAAGAGTTTGTAAAACTTAACATAAAAACTTTGAGGTATCATGACTAAATTAAACAACATTGTATCCAAATAACATTGGGTTGGAGAAACAATTTCGGACGCCATTTGCGGCATATAAGCAATTGCACGGTATTATTTAGAATGAATCCTGCGGTGTATCGGTGCTTTCACAGTCTGCGGTTGTGCCTAGTGGTCTAAGTGATAGTACAGCAGCGGGTAAAACAGAGCGAAGTGTAAATAATTATTGAAATGTGTTATGTTTTAGAAACCTGAAAAATAATTTGTTTCATTCTTAACGCGAATGTTAAGAATGAAACAGACATTTATAAAATAAATATTTAATAGTTACCTCAATGTTTAGCTGTCCGTTGTTCAAAAGTATTTTCCGAAGTTTTTCCTTTAACAAAACTGTGAAAATTTTTCCTATTCACTAATTTCTTGTTTTGTTTTGTTCGTAAAAAGTTAAGTTTTTATTTTAAGAGAGTCAATGAATAGAGTAAAGCTGACGAGAAAACGGCCACTGCGTTTTAGTTTCCGTCTGTACTCACCGTACGAGAAAGAAGTTTTTAAGGCTTCTTAGATGGATGATAAAAACGGAACCTTTATAGTTACGTTTGTCTGTCCGTTGTCTGTATGTCACAGTGGATTTATTTTGTCATCTTTGTAACCATCGAGCTGAAATTTGGCGTAAATTGGTAATTCAAACCCACGAATGAAAAAAAAGTTAAATTGTATTTAACTTAAAAAAAATAACTTGTCTGAAACTGCCACAGAATTAATGCATGTCCAACAAAATCTAAGTCGATTTTTTACTTACTATTTGTATTAGGCTCTTTCAAAAATATATAATCTTTGCCTATAACTTGCACCGATTTTGAAAACGTCGAAGGTTATCTTTGCGGTATTTTTCAAGTGGAAGACTTTTTAGCTTTGATGTTGGACTGTGATTCCAGTCCGATGGAGATCATTGTTGGCAGCCATCCAGACGTATTCATGACGTTTATATGAAACAAAGGATAGGAAATTCAAAGCCGAAGGTCATTTTACTATTCACCGACATTGTAATATTTTTTAACTAAAAACAAAATGTTGTATTGTCTCGTGGGAATTCGTATAATGTGTAACGAACCTAATAACTTAGTTTTAAAATGTCTTTAATATTGTACTGGAACGAAGTTTTTCTTCGTTTTTTTATTTTTTTTATTTTGGCCGTAATTTACGCCAAAACCTAATTTAACGCGTGTCAGATCCGTTCTTTATTGGTTTCTTGTTTTTCTATTGTGATCTTTTAATGTTAAGGTATCTACTTGAAGAAATCAATTTTGTTTTAGTAACTCATAACATAATGTTTAACTCATAAACTGATACGAATTTTTAGTCTTCTGAAACCTTATTAGGCCGTATTTTGTTCGTTCGTCCGGAAAAAGGCAGATCCAAAAATCCCATTGAGCCGATACTTGATATGAACCGCCTATATTCAATGCTTTACTGCAAAGAAAGATCAAAAATAAAATAATATTTATCGATATCAGTGCATGGGAGAACACTTTTATTTAACATTATGCGTCCTATAAACTTTTAAATTTTCGCGTTGCATTATAAAATATCGAATATAAGTATGAGGTTCACATATAAAATAGAGAGTGGTAGGTCAATGGTATTCTTGGATATAAAGCTAACTGCAAGACAAGATGGAAAGTTATCACCTTATCACACTGTGTATATCGGAAGCCTACACACACGTACAGAGACCTGCACGTTACGTCTCACCACCATCTCAGTCACCTGCAATCCGTTATAGCATCATTAAAGAACAGAGCGTACGATATATGTGACCCGGAACATCTGGAGCAGGAGCTCGATTATGTTCAGGAGGTACTGGCGAAGAATGGATATCGGGTGAACCGACGACTGCGTAGGGCTAAAGAGACGTACAGACTTCCAGAGGTGAGCAGACAACCAGACTACATACCCTATGTGAAAGCCTCATAAAATTGGATCAGTTTAAAAAAAGTACTCTATCCGCACCATATACACCCCTGGAACAAAAGTACACATCATAGTGGGCACACCGAAGGATGTTTATAATAGGAGGAGTCTATAAAATAGGTGGTAGCTGCGGTAGTTCATACATTGGCCAAACGTAACGCACTGTTGCTGAAAGGGTAAAAGAACATATTATACCGGCAAAGAATCAAATCAGCGATAGCGGAACATCTGCTCCAATCAGATACCAATCACTGTATTGAGTTTCATCGCCCACAAGTCCTTTCTACTGATCGCCACTGTTATCTAAGAGTAGTGCGTGAAGCGATTGAAATCAAGAGACATAAAAATTTTAAACGGGAAAACGGGTACAATTTATCGACAATGTGCATTTCTATGATTCAAGGAATAAAAGCTCGTTTTTCGCATTCGGTTAAACGTGTGGACACTGAGTGTTGTGTCTAGGTGTGGTCTAGGTATCCCGAAAAATATTTACAAATATCGGGGGTAGATGACAAAACTTCTAACTCAGACACGGATTTAAACTTGCAGCGACAGTTTGCTTGAGACTACGGCCAATGCAACTCGGCCGAAACGTCAAGCCAAAATAAAGGGTAATCGCTTAAATTTCTCGTTTTAGATATTTTATTATGCGTCTTATTTTAGATATACTAATCTCAAAATGATTTAATAGAAAATTGAATGCGATTGATATAGCTCCAATAAACGGTTAGAATTTACGGATCAACTTTTGTTACCATCATTTTCAGGGTTGCGTACCTCAAAATGAAAAAAAGGAACCCTTACAGAATCACTTTGTTGTCTGTCTGTGTGTCAGTCTTTCCGACCAGTCAAGACCCTTTATCTCAAGAACGAATAGAGGTATTATGTTGAAATTCCTATCTAACACTTAAGTCTATGGTCCCTTAAAGATGTAAAAAACTTAAGTTCCTAATTAAAGGCAATCAAAGATACGGCCATTTATGTACTCAAACAAAAACTAGGACGCTTCCCGTCGACCTAAAATTATGAAATTGGGCAAGGAGCAAGGTCTCACAACACAACGAATGGGAAAAATCCAATAGTAATGCTTTTTTGTCATTACAAACTTACATTTGCAGTTGTAGTGTATGAGAGAACGTGTTTTTAACTTCAAAGTTAAGTTTGTTTTTGAAACCAACTTATATTTTGTTGGTAAACCCATAACACAAATATATTTAATGGTGATATGGAACCCTCGGAGCGTGAATTCAACTCGCACTTAACTTTATTAAATCCATTCAAAGAATCCATGCTATCATTATATTTTCAATAATTTCATATAATATTTCAAATAGCAACACCTCACAATATTTTTCTCTAACGAAGAAGAAAGTATTGTCTGTCAGGGACACAAGCATTTCTAACAACGTAAATACAAAGAAAGGAAGAATGCCATCTTATAGGCAGGTAATTCTGTACAAACAAAAAAATGTAAACTCGGCTGCAATATTATGCAGACCACCCAACTTTTTACGATTCAAAGTTTCTTAGAAGACTCAAGAACAAAAGCTCTCACACCTAACGAAGACAGCTAATACTGAGCTTAATTTGTGGTTTACCAAAACATCTTTTGAACTTAATTATATATATGGAAATTCTAATTTCTTGCTTTAAAACATCAGCCAAACCTAACTGTACATACATCACATCTTAATTATAGGCGTACTGTTATATGCTTAATCACTAGTTTTACGAAAATTATAACTATAAATTCAAGGTGGTGATAATGATACCTGAGTTTCTTGCCAGTTCCTCTAAGTTAAGTTGTTTTCGAACCAGGAGATTTGACGTTCAAAAAACTTTGTAATGTGATTTTATTGAATAAAGATTATGTGGATTCAGTAAAAACAATTGCGAGTCTGATTCCGCAACACGGGTTCCGTAAAAAGCTCGCTTATACATCGATATACGTTACAGTCAATTCACAAACTGAAAATGGAAGTTTGTAATCGCCCTAAAACATTTTTTCTCGCGATATAACTACAAACTAACGATTTTCGTATTTTTGTTTATTTGGCTTTGACCTGTGACACCTTGCTACATGCCAAATTTCATGATTCTTTGTTGATGATAGTACCCTATAGGTTTTGATTTACTTTCGAGTGTCAAGATATAAGGCCATATATGGCTGTATTTTTGGATTGCGTTGTCTTAGAAACTTGGTTTTTTATAGTTAGTCACCAAAGAACTAAGTAGGTACATATTTGATATTAATTTCAACTTGATACTTGATACAGATCGATTACTAAGTGATCCCATAGGGGTTCCTTTCGAGGTACAGAACCCTAAAAATTACTGAAAATATAAATGAAATGCATTTTAGCGTTTTGATAAAATCAGGCAACGTTATTAGAGATTATTTTTAAATTGATGATCGACATTTAATTAACTATAACAGATTTATGATGATGTCAATTTGTAGGCAAATTAGGTTTACTTATATATATATATAGTATAAATATTTTTGGTTTGGTTAAGTTGGTGCCAAATTTATTGTACGGTAGTAAGGCCTGGATATGACCGAAATCGAGTTAAAGTAAGATAAATTCAGTAGAAATGCGATATCTTAATCAGTGTCACTCTTGCAGACAGAATAAGCAATGAAGAGATACGCGGTATGGCAGGGTTGCACGAAAGTGCTGTTGTTAGAATGAAGAATGGAATGCTGAGATGGTTCGGCCACATGGAAAGCATGAGTGATGAAAGACTGACGGAGAAAATCTATAGAGTAAAAGTGAGTGGTAAAAGAAGTCAAGGAAGACCAAGTCTGACTTACGAAGATCAAATAGCCGGCAACGCACCCGTGATTGCCTGGACGTTGCGGGTGTCCATGGGCGGTGGTAATCACTTTCCATCAGGTGACACGCTTGCTCGTTTGCCCCCTCTGATATAAAAAAAAAATAGCCAGTCTTAGCTGACGAAAATGTCAAAAGCACTCGCATATCTTGGCGGTAAGGAAAATGATGAGATTTGAGGAAGCGAAAGGAGTATCTAAGAACCGCGACGCTTGGCGCTCCGTCCTCTCTGACTACACCGTTAAGGATACAGCGTGAAGATATGTATGTATAAATATTTTATTTCATATACCAATCTTTATAGAATAAATGAGGCGAGCAACACACGCATAAGTTATGTTAGTACATACTCGCAGTGGCAACGTCATTACGTAGAGTAACTGAAAAACTATTGCTGTACCGCTTGCACGCACACATTTTGTTATGTGAAAAGATAGTTACTGTTCATATCCCTCTGTTGAATTGAATTGTACATTTTGATTTATTTTAATAAAAATAAATTTTATGAAATCGTTTCAAAAATAATAAATTAAATCCTCTCTGACTACATCTAATAGAGCGTGAGGATATGTATGTATGTTACAAAAATATATACCATATGCGAGTAGTATGTTCGCCTCAACTCTTGTAACGAGATCTATGCGTTAAGTGTCAGCACCACGAGCCGCGACGTAATACTTGCCAGCTACTAACTTCTTCCTTCGTGATGTGTAGCACTTTGTACTGTCAGTCTTATCGACCCAACTCTAATTAAACTCTAATTTAAACACCACGGTTAGCATACGCGGAACTGAGACTTAACGGGTCTTTCAAACCAATACGAATACTAATAAAGGCGTATAAAGAGATTTAAGGCAGTGCGATTCTAACTTCAGACATATCTCACTCTTCTAATCTCAGCTAAATTAACTGCGGTATTCGAAAACGACTCCGTCAAACCAAAATCTATTTTATCCCTTTTGTTTTAAGTGTAGAAATGATTGGTTACGGTATTTTGTGGGAAGCAAATGCTATTTTGCGTGAATACGTATTCGCATAGAATTTACCACCTTCGTTAGAAACAACAGAGTAAACCGAGAGATTCGCTCCGCTTCTATTGCTGTTTACAAATTTATATTATTACTTTTATTGAGATGGACGCCTTTCACTTTAAATGTTGAATGTTTAATCTTGGTCTTATAATACAGAACAAAATTAATTTTACCAAAAACTAAATAATCTCTTTGAGTCTTACATACTGTAACATTTTTTTTCTATTGTACCTTTTTTTTATGAGTTTAGAGGTTGACAGAGAAATTAATTGTAGAACTGGCAAGTTAAAAATTTAAATATGTTTTTTGGAATAATGGAATTTTTGAAGAATAGAAAGAAAACAAAAGCGAGGATTAAAAGGAAGGATGTGATGGAGTGAGGACAAGATTTTTTTCCTCTAAATGATATTCTATTTGATTATAAAAACAAAGATGATATAACGAGTTCAGTAAAAGTCGGAAAAATCGACATGATTTGAAGAAAATAATCAAGGCAAAAATTCCATAACCAAAAATGGTTAATAATTACTATTAAAACAGTATATATGTTTATTTTGTCACCTCGCCGACACATATCTAATAATTGTGTCGCGATTTATGTAGAAGATTAAAGAATTATGAAAAGGTGGTTTAAAATTTGAAGACGTAGTTCGAGAGTGAGAGTGAAATGTGGAACAATAATATCCAATATAAGCCAATAGTTAGTGTTTTTTATCATATGTAAATTATAATTTAAAAGGTGAATATAAAAGGTATTTATATTTAATTTTATAAACTCTACACCACACCGTCACACCCACTTTTTATACTTTTCTGATTTTTTCATTTTAAAATTAATATTGTTTTTCTTTTTATATTTAATTATATACATATATCCCTTTTGAAAAAGAATTTTATTTTAAAAATTTCCATTAGTTTCAAAATTTATTTTATCCATTCCCTTTTCGTAGCATTTGGGTGGAACTGGTATAATACATACATATCTTCGCGCTGTACCCCTAACAGGGTAGTCGGAGAGGACGGAGCGCCAAGCGTCGCGGTCCTTACATACTTCTTTCGCTTCCTCAAACCTCATCATACTCTTTGCACATTTTCGTCTGCGAATGAGAGTGCTTTGACATTACTTTGATTTGCTTTGAATCTTTTTAGATGAAAAGGGTGTATATGAAATAATAATAATAATGGGCCAGACAATACATACCGATCATCCGGTCTCGTACTACGGCATTGCTGTGCCGTCATTGTCAGAAGTGCACAATTTTTGTATATGTTAGTCTATACCAGCTTCTAAACATGTGTGTCAAATTTCATAAGTGAATGCATGAGTATCTTTGTCCGCGCATATCTCAAAAACTATGTCGGATTGCAAAAAATTTTTTTATTGGACTAGGTATACCTAGTCCAATAAAATATATATTAGATTAAATATATAATAGACTATAGTCTAACTTAGGAAAAACTGCAAGTTTCATCTAAATCGGTTTAGTAGTTTTTGCGATAGACAGTTAAGTGTGTATCAGTCACTAGGAAACCGTGTCGTTGGCTTAACAGCGTAATTATAAAGCATGTCATTATGCATGTTGTTTTTTTTAAATGTTTGCATGCAGTTGACTGAAATTAAAAAATGAAGAAATAAAAAAAGTAATTTAAAAAATTAAACCGCCTTTAAAAAACACTGAAAAGTACAAAACAACTATCCTTTACTAAACAAAAGCACAATTGTAATAACTTTTTAAATACGATACACATATATAATTGAATTCGACAGTTATTGAAGTCGGTGCCAAATCAATGTGCAACAACGGAAAGTCTATTAGTTTGGTAGGGTTGGCACCGACTTCAGTAACTGTCAAGTTTTATTATGTAGGTACGTGTATCGTATTTAATAAGTTATTTTAATTGTACTTGAGTTTTGATTAGTAAAAGATAGTTATTTTGTACTTTTCAGTGTTTTTTTCGAAAGCTGTTTTTTTTATTTTCATCTCTACATATGGGTCACTAATATACGGGTCCGTAACTTTCATTTCAGTAAGTATTAAAATAAGTGAGTAATTCGGCTGCAGAGTATGGACAGACCGACAGGTAAACGGATATACAGACGTGATGAAATTATAAATAGTCCATTTTACACATTCGGCGAGCACTAAAAATGATTTTTTGATATTGTTTTACAAGCATATAAATTTTTCTTCGTATATTAACATGTATTTACGACAAAATATTTCTCAGTGCCATAGTATTTGTGTCTTTATAGAATCCTGCAGTGTCGATTACTAACATAAAAACCCGGATAGCCCACAGCGTGCGTTTAGCACGTACTCTATGTCCGCGCATGCGCAAAGAGACGATCGGCGAACACGCACCAATTAGCGCAGTCGTCGTCGGTAGATACAACGTCATAAATCGATTTGGACCGTTACAATTAGGCTACGAAACGGGCAGATTAAAACCGGAACACCAAAAAAGACCAATATTGTAATGAACTAAATTGATATAAACTGACTTCACTGTAAGTGTTTTTTTTTTGATAACTTTTGAATTGATTATGTATATTAGGTGACGAAATTCAATTGTAAGTCATTTTAAGTCATATTTCAATTTTGTTTCATTAAATAAATCGTCATAATACATACATATTTCAGTGTATTCAACACATTGTTGTCGTGAAATGTAGATATTGTCCAATTTTCTTGTTGTTCGCCTCTGGCGTTCTTACTTGCAGGTTTAGTGGCCTCATCCGTAGTGGACCCCTGCCGCTTCGGGAATCTCCGGTGGAGATCTTTGCGTTCGAAATTTGAAATTCGCCGACTCTAGCTTACGGAATCCGAGAGATTCCAAACTTAAATTTAAATACCATGATCACTTCGATACATAAGCAACATAAGGTTACTTACTTTGCAACTATATTTCAAGAATTTTAATAGTTATCACAGTGTTGGCTACCTACTTTGAATGTAATGGTTATAAACTTCTATTGTATGTTATGTTCAAATATGTGTATAAACAAAAATTCGAAACACGATGATTCTGCTAATAAAACCAAACATATGTGGCTACTTTTTCTCAAGGATAAACAATGGAAGTATTAATTTTATCGTTATTACTTCAACAAACCTGCCATTAAATATATTTACGACGGCGTCAACATTAGCTGATAGCAAAACCCGTGCGAATGTTAGGCAGTCTATTTGCAAGCAATTTTCAAGCAATTATAAGTGATTTTTGTATTACGAACAACGTTCGCTTGATTGTCGTCTAATAACCACTAAATGCATTTTTTACAATGGTGTGTATTAGTATTTAATAGTTTTTTTTTGTACAATTTCCTTGAGAGGGTAGGCAAAGGGATTTATGCCCATAACAGCCGACGTTTTAATAAAATTATATATTCTTCGTTTCATTTAATTATAATGTCGACGTAATGCATTTTATTGTTTTTTAGAGTTTCTGGCGACAACTATATTGAAGCAGTATTTCTAGTAGGAACCACTGAGGCGAACTAAGCCACTAAAAAAATCTCAACATCACACTATTAAATTAGCGCTTATTTCAACAATCCCAAATAATGCGCAACAGTGTATAAGTATACATGGGAGTTGGAACGCATAACTACGCCAATTTCACAACACAATATCCACTAATACCAATACCAATATAATAATACCAATTTGCGAATAATTAAAATAAACACCCAACCGCTCCCCATAAAATTCCGCCAAAAACTCAGTTTAATAGTTTTTAATATAGTGGTGCCACTTACAATCAGCAAGTGACGAAACTTGTACTAAACGAAATAATATCGAGTAGTAGAACTTATTTGTTATATACTATGTGATTTAACAATTGAAGTGAATACCTCTATAGCCACGTCGGGCGATTTTTGAATGAATAAAATCCTATGAATTCGCGTCACTGACATGCTATTTTTTATATTTGACCTTTTGACCTCTGTCATACATCATGCAATGAGTATTTCATAGTAGCTTAGGAGTTATATTACTAGCGTGGTAAAACGAATTTCTACTTGTTCGATAATATTTTTACCGTGGTTTTCAAAATTAAAAATTCTTTAAATTTTTTTAATAATTTTAGATTTTGAAATTAGGGTATGGTTACTAATACAAAATTCTTGTTTATTATCTTTTATTATGGCGGACTGAAAAACTTAAAAAAAAGCTTTAAATTAATTCAAACCTAAAGACGCGAATTCACTTTTAATTTAAATTTAGGGTTTATTGCCGTGACTACATGTCAAAAGCACTCGCATACCTAGGCGAAAATGTGTGAGGAGAATGATGAGATTTGAGGAAGTGAAAGAAGTATGCAAGGACCGCGACGCTTGGCGCACCGATCTCTCTGACTACCCCGTTAGGGATACAGCGTGATATGTATATATGTAAGTATGTATGTACTATCGAAATTTCAAGTTTTTATTAGCACTTGTTATCGAAATTTTATGGAATTATCTTGAGATTTTTTACCATGTTTTAAGTTTTATTTTTGTCGGCAGTCCTCAATGACTGCCTATTTTTTTATCTTTTTCATTTAGGTATTGTTTAATAATATTATTTTAGGGAATTCGTATTAGTCAAGTTATTAAAGTGTTACAAAGACTGAGCAACGCTGGATATTGGCTATTGATATATACTTATACACATTCATATTACATACACTTACACACGTACATATCTTCACGCTGTATCACTAACGGGGTAGTCAGAAAGGATATACACCTATTAGCCATTAATTTAAAATATTATAGAACGTGTGTTTTATATTTCGTATTTTATTTCTCTAATATTAAAACTTTTAGATTATATATTTATTTTCACCAGAATTGACATTTTAGATGCTTCCAAAGGCATTTATTTAAAATTGTGTTATAATCATTCAATGTCGAGTTATGCTTTTTTGTTGTCCTAAAGAAGGCAATGATATCACGTGCATACAGCCAATTAACAACAATGTTGCCTTATAACATTACATTGAGTTGGAATGAGTTGATTGAACTTAACTTATTCGATGACTCTATCATGGGCGATGAATTAAGAAATTCTTGGTGAGATGTCATCATTAAATCTCCTCACGCTGTATCCCTAACGGGGTAGTCAGAGTGGAATTTTATTAATGATTTTTGGAACATTAATAATGAAATCAATTTTAGAATATAAAACAAATAATGTAGTTAGTAATGAAATAATATTACTTCTAAATGTGTTATTGTAGATGAACTTGAAAACCGCTAACCTTTCAACCTCACATATAGTGTTCTACAAAAAAAATCACATTGAAAAATCTGATAAATGAAAAAAACATGTATGTGGAGAATGATGCATTAAGGAAAAAAAAATAACAGTTAGTGTTGAAACATACCTACCATAACGATTTGATGTATCTTAGAATAATGATTATACATACATGCTTTTAAAATGACGGACTGGACGGCGCAGTGGATTAGGTGGTGTATGTAAGCGCGGAAGGCTCGGACTTTTCCAGATTGTCGTGGGTCCGAGTGTACTGGGAGTCCCCCTAGTAGCCGTCGTCTGATTCCCATAGCGCAAGAAATGCCCTTGTTTGAGACCAGATGAACGGTGAGTAAAGTCTGGCGCATTAAAAAACTGGCTTTGCTGTAGTCGACAAAAAACAAATGACTTTTCTCTTCCTCGATTTTGACCTGGAACGACCCAATAATCGTTATTTACATAACAAAAACCTTTTGTGAGTGGTAACTCGTGTGAGACGCGCATAAATCAATCGAGTAAACTAATTAAAGGGACCGTAAAACCGAAAATATAAATGCATTGAATACAACAATACGCTTGAATTTTCGGCGCATATCAGCGCAGCATCGGCATGGAGTCGAGTGTTTCATATTTGTTTAAACATACGTGTGAATATTGCGTTGTGCAAATGTGTATTTTAATGATCGCTACAAAAATTATATTATTAATTGTTAATTGCAATTACAAATAAGTGCTATTTCGGCACTGGTATTTCTTCAGAGTAACATTTTTTAATTAAAAAAAAAATCAGCGCTTCTTCACCTCGGTAACTTTTTTCAAGACTTTTTGACGGGAACGAGAGAAGTGTGGTTGCCATTTTGTTTAAATTTTCTATTTTTTACATTATTGGGAGTTTTAAAGTACAAAAGTAATAGTATATTGTGTTTTAAAGTTCTTTATAAGTGAAAAAAATTGAATAGATTAAAATAAACATGTGTAGCTGAAATTCTCGCGCTCTTCCTGGAATTCCTTTATAACTTCAATAAAGTCTACTTTACTGTACTTTACTGTAGGAGTTTTGCGATAAGAAGAGAAGATAAAACTTATGTACTTCGAACGTGCTTCATGTCGATTCTACTTATTAATACGTGACATTGGCAAATGTGCTAATATGTGTGCCATGTCATGAAGGAAGAAAAAAAACTTTTCGAGCACTGGGTGTCAATGAGAAAAATACGAGTATGAAAGAGTGTTTTGATAAATCTATGATATTTAGTAACATTTGATGACGAGCGATAAACGACCATCTTGAAATGTCGACAAGAATCTATGAAGACGTACATAATACAATCAAAAATTTGTTTATTTCTAAGAGAATGTGTTAACAAACAGAACCAATAAACAAACAAATATTTGGAACTATACGTATGTAATATTTTTTTATTAACAAACTAAGAATTAAATAGGTATTATCTTAAATAATAGACTTCTTCAAACTCGCCATTTAAAAAGTTGTCAGTGCTTCATCATAGGGACTGGCAGCATTACCCTTATGAATATACAAGCTAATTTACTGCCATATTTTATATAGTTCAGTCATTGATAAAACGACTTTTATTAATTAATAATTACATACATTTTTTTATGTTAATTTTGGATTGCTCTGTGTAATTTTTTTGTGTATGTTTACACGTCGCGTTGTAAAGAGACCTCCCGTAATGGCAGCTCGATTTTATGATTATACTAATTGGCAATACCAAATAAACCTGGAAATATGAATGCGTAAAACTCTGTAAAGCCCATCTTACGAGTTTTAACTAGCACATGATTAAATCGATGCTAAATTCAAATGCCATTTTATGAGATCAGATGCGTACAAAGTATGAATTTTATCTGAATATAAAATTACCTATAACATTTCGCAGTGATAAACAATAATTACTCTAAAATAGAGCTTCTGCGCCCATACATACCCCCATACAAACGTGCGCGCGCAAGCTCATGCAAAATACGCAGTATAAAAATAAAAAGCAATTATTTTCCTTTAAATCACTGGTTCCCAAACTTATTTTGTCTACTGAGTCGAGAGCTCATGCAGTCGTTGTCTAAGATGCCTCCTAGCTAAATGAAATTACAAATCACCCCCCAGGCCTCTACACAACGCCCCCATTTTTTTTCTGGGTCTCTTACCGCCCCCCTTTAGGCTTGCAGCGCCCACAAGGGGGCGTTATCGCCCACTTTGGGAATGGCTGCTTTAAATTATAAACTATAGTTAATTTAAATAATCCAATTGGCATTTTTACTGGTTCAACTGGTGTTTAGATTAATCTTAATAAAAATTTAGAGGCATATTAAACATAGGTGACGCAATGATAAATAATAATTAATCTGAAATAGTTTCTGCGCCCATACATAACCCATGCAAACGTGGGCACGCCAGCTTACGAAAAAGTTGTTGTTTTCGTTTAAATTAAAAAACTATAGTTAATTAGAAAAAATCCAATTGGCATTTTTACTGGTTCAACCGGTGTTTAGATTAATCTACACAGAAAACTTAGAGGCATAAACCCAGTCCCATTGGTCCGCAAAATGTAAATCTGTCTTAGAAGTGGCTTTTTTGATATTTTTTTTCTGTTAAAAAAGGTAACCAATCGTGTAACGCAAGTAGAAGAATGAAGTCAATGAAATGAAAAATCAGGGAGCCTAGACAAGTGGTTCAATTGTCGTAAACACTAGTAGAATAGAATGACAAATACCGCGTGATCTAACGTAACGAATTTTAAATGGGTGGTCAGACGTTATTAACTTTCCATTAAATTAAACGAAAAGTTAAGTCGTGTGAAAACCGCCGTATAAAATGTAGTCGAATGGCACTTTTGATGAACAATAACGCCAACAAGCGTTTCGTTTTCGCGTTCGCTCTGGTTACCAAATATCACTTTCATACGTTTTGTATTTACTTTGAAAAGTTGAGATCCCTGCCGTCAAAATTTTCAATTCGTCACCTTAAAATGATTACTACACGTAAGTAACCGCATGAAAAGTAAATAACTCGAACTGTTCATTATGGACGTTGATTGTATGTTTTAACAACATAGGAACGTACTAAGTGCATGTAAAATTAATATCAGTTCTAATTCTGAAAATGTATGAAAATATTGACTCATACAAACAGGCGGCGTCAAGAACAATGTCGAATTACCGTTAACGAGCGTAATTAGCTAGAAAGTTCCACCCTCGTTTTATCCGACTATAAATAGAGCTCCGTGTCCGCCACCGAGTCAGTGTTTCTCAACTATCGTTCGAAGCGACATAACAGGCGACATCAAGGCGAAATACGAAGACCACTACGACGACTACTGCGACGACATTGGATAGAAGAACTCTGCGATTCGGGAACGTTGTTATTGAGTGAAGCGTGTACCTTCGGCGACTACTACGCGAGTACCTACTTCGAGGGCGACTACGAAGATTAGGAACCGCCGTAATTAAGTTCGCGTGTTCTTGATATCTACTTGTACGAATAAATATAAACTTTTTGCACCCTTAACCGGCATCTTATTACCCTCAGCTCGTAACAATATAAATGCGGTGCTTAGCATTTTATCCTTTCTGAATACCTCCTTTGAAATTCAGAGTGAGAATGAGCCTGAGGTGTACGTGTGCATGTACAAAATATATATATATTTTAAATTGTATCTATATTCTTTGTCATTATAAAATTTAATCGTTGTGTCCGTATACTACATTAGAAACGGCCTTTTAATTTAATTTTTTTATTTGCCGATAAGATATTTGTGACGTCATTATTTGAACGATTTTAAGATAAAAATTGTATTACTTCGTGTAGCTATAACTACATAGTAATTTATTGATAACTAAAATATGGAATTGACAGCCTTTAGTAATACATAGAAAATTATATCATTCTAGGTGATAAGTGCGATGTATTATAGGTATATAAATGAAATATGTTGTGTAAAATATTTTGTATTCCTTTGCACTATATGTACCTATATCTATATCTACTTTCAAAGTATGTCTGACGGTCGTCGCGGACGGTGTTTCAGTGACGACGGTGGCAAAACTTTATTGCTAACTGTCAGTGACAACGTACGAAACCAAGCATTGTTTCTATGAGTTGAAACGAAAATATGCTTGACATATTATGAAATACGTTAAAACTTGCTTCTGGGCTGACAAGAATTCTTGCAAAATATTTGTAAGTGCGAAATATGTTTGTAGCTTTTACAGTTGTAAAATTGTTACAACTCATCTGAATAACTTCGAGTATAGAGACAATGTGTGAAGGGAAAGATAATATGGAGCTCGGAACGGATAACATATCATTTAAAAATAATAAAACCGCCAACAGATTTGCATACACAACGCCAATCCATTCGGGGAACACCGTACATCTAGGTGTAATAAAATCATAGTTTAACGCCACTTCTAACAAGTATTTGAGTTTATAGATGGCCAATATCTAGCAAAAATGTCTGACACAATGGCGAAGATATCAAAGCGTAAAAAGCAGTATGTCAATCAATTTCTTAGTGTTTTTTACTTTGATTTTAATCAGGATGTGTCCTAAGTTGACAACAGGCGGACTGTCTCGACAAAGGCCTGAAAATTTTACACACATTTGAGAAATTTACATACATTCAACGACATAATCTAGAAAAATTACTAATCATTAAAGTTACAGCAGTGCTACCAACATAACCAACAAACTTGTCAAGCGACAATCAAGGTCACTGTGACACTTGCAGTGCAGTGTTACCAGCTCTTATAATTCAAAAACTACCAAAAATTCAAATTTACGAAAAAAACTACCAAGTAATTAATTCTTCAGAATGGAAAAAAGTTTCGAGCTCCTGTTGTCAAAATGAGACGAGAAGCTGAACCAACAAGCCAAATTCATAACTGAGTCAGTGACAAAAAACATTGTGGAGGCAATAGATGAAACAATTAAAACAATGACGGAAGAAAATAAGATACTTAAATCCGAAATATCTATATTAGAGCAAAAACTTAATAACATAGATAAAGAGAGAGATATATCACATCCATAACGATGTAGACAGAGTGGATGGAGAGCTAATCGCATTTCTTATACACTTATAATCGCATTTCTTATACACTTATTTCGCCTCCTCGAAATTTATTTTTCTGCTCATGCAATCTCGCTGAAAATTTCATGAGTATTTGAAGTTACTTCAAAGAAATCTGATGTAAATCACTGAATAAAGGCGCGAAAATGATACACTAAATGTCAAACACTATTTTGCTAAAATATGCACAAAGCAATTGAGTAAATACGTTAAAGATATATCTAAAATCTCTTAATTTCCTTCATTTTGTGTACAATGCAATGAATACTATTTTAACGAGATCCTATTTTCAGTTTTCCAACTAAAATAAATATATACAGCTTGAGTACTCTTTATGCGTGTCGTTACACAACACAGAATAACTTCCTATCCAGAGACGCCTTGTTAGCTGACCGCGGTATAATTCAAAACCTCCAGTTGCCTCGCCGGACAGATTTATATGGGACTACGAACAGGAATGTATAATGTGTAAATGTCTTTTCGACACGTCTTATTGCATGATTTTTCTATATAAATATATCTATTGTTAGTTTCACAACTAATGACATCAATTTGTGATTCATCTACGATGTGATAATTTTGTAACGTTTCAATGGCAAGAGTGGGGATGATGTAGGTCGCTTGCATGTAAATGGGGCCGCAAATGGCAATCTGACTCACAGAACACATATACTCCAAGGAGAAGAACTACAACTCCATACAAAAAAAGTGTAGACTATGCGCCATCTGGTAATGTTTCCATAAACTAAAATTAAGGGGATTTAAATAGTACTCCGAGCGTATGTTCTTAGATGACTAAACTAATATGTTCAGCAGATAACAAGGTAATGGAATTTGGAAAGTTAATAAAACAAACAGAATTAGTGATATTTTTTTTATTTTAAATCACGAGGCCTGATTACAATTAAACGTGGATATAATAACAACAATTTCTATTTATTTATTATGGAGAACAAGTCTACTTTTTCTGTCCTTTCAAAAGTCACTGTCTTGATCCACAAGTCTCAACCACACCGATTCGAGTTTCCTCAAGCGATCAGGGGAAGAATAGCTCGTGCGAAACACAGAAAAGATAAAAACAAATAGAAAAAATAATCGACGTTTATGAAGAAAATTTTTCGATTTGTAAAGTTTTTGACATTTCATCAAACAGGGTTGCTATATTATTGAATTCAATTAGTATAGTAGTTTATTCGATTATTAATATCGATAACAAAATGTGTTATTTTTGTTCAAATTATTTATAAATATCTTTGTTCAATGAAGTAAAATATTTCATTATTGTCATTTTTATATGTAGTACTCAAATAATTATAATAAATTAACGAAATAAATGAAATTTCAGTATCAATAATCGATATCAGTACATTGATAAACAATATCAATAAATTATATTTTGTAATGACATCCCTGGTATTTTCTATCTTCTTTCTTTCTACATCTCTTGTCACTTTCATTTTCTTTCCATATAAAGTCTGCAATAGCTCCATACAAAGTTGACACCCCCTGAACTGACTTCAGCCGTTACAATGAGCAGTCGTGTGATAAATAGTCGTTGTGAAGAATAATTATCATTTTGTAACGCCATGAGGTGTCACAATACTCTAGTTCTAATTGTCATCCTCTACAAGCAGAAGTAATTTAGTTTCATCGTCGTTGTAAGCGAATATATGGAATTAATATAATTTTAAAACTAGCCACGAACGGTTCTTATAGTAAAAAATGAATAATAATGTCAGTCAATAATGTCAAAAGCACTCACATACTTAGGCAAAAATGTGTGAGGAAAATGATGAGATAGAGGAAGCCAAAGAAGTATACAGGGTGTATATGAAAACGGGACAGTTACTTTAATGGATGAAAGGGCATAACTTTAGTATGTAGTTACAAAAAGAATTATCGAAAAAAACGTATCCGTTTAAGAGTTATGACCGTTTTAATTTTCAAGTGTTATCCCCACCATTTCTCGTAAAATTGGGTTGATCGTGTACAGTTACAGATTTTAAATCTTACGTATTTTTTTATTTTGTAATAATTTCATCCGTTACTGAAATACAGCCTGAAAACCATTTTCGAAAATAATGCGTATACCCCAATGGGGGTTTTCACCCTGTATAAGTACCGCGACGCTTGGCGCTCCGTCTTCTTTGACTACACCTTTAGGGATACAGCGTGAAGAAATGTATGTATGTAATGTCAGTGAAAGTTAATTGGATACAATAATCTGTATATATAAAACAAAGTCGGGTTAGTTACACCATTTATAACTTAAGAACGGCTGGACCGATTTTTATGATCTTTGATTGGTTGGATTTGTCTTCATCCCGAATAGCAGAATAACTATTAAAACATCGGAAAAATTTACAAAAAAAATTTATGAAGAAAATTTATTTTCTCATACATTTTGTATGGAATGGCTTTTTTGATGATATCTCGAGAACGGATTGATTGATTTCGATGAATTTTTTTATTCGTCTCACCTTGACAAGGTGATTTAAATGTAATTAAAATAAATAGGTATATAATTTTGATTTTTGTAGTTTTATTGAACTTAATTCATTTTGTGTATATTTAATAAAAACTGAATTTAATTCAGCTAATAAGTTAACACAACATTTATTGATTCCGAGGTGGTACGAAGTTCACCAGTTCTGATAGTAATAACATAATAACAAAATAATCTCTAGAAAATTACACAAATAGTGTGATAGATCGAACTGGAGGAGTTTCCAGCAACGCTCGAGACACCCAACCAATTTAGAAAAGTTCGAATAAAAAATTGTTTTATAGATATGTAAATAATATTCAAAACAATTAGGATCGAGATCTTTAAAATATCTGCATTGAGTTTCAAATATGAACTAAAATAGATAAACATAAATTTGATTTAATAGAAACTTAATTGTAACATTGCTTTTCATAAAATGTTATGTAGAGCATTATGCAAATAACAATAGCAAAGTCAATTGTGTCATTGGACATAATAACTTTAGGGCACATACGTGGTCGGAGTGTTTACACGGTACCGCAGCGCCTTGTTGCAACGGCACACATCTCTTAGATTTTATTTGAAACTGCCTGACATACAAACACGAAGAACGACAGACAAGCTCGTCGTCGTCATGTAAAACTGTTCGTGAACGCACAATTTAGAAACTTTACAGAAGAAATAAAAAACTGTCATATAAATTACAGTTACCGAAAAAAAATGTTTAGTATTATATCTATAGTAATAAATGTGTTAGTTGTCTATTTTTTCTATATAATTACTAAAACGTGCTTACGTCTCTATGGAATGATATCCTCGAAATGAATCAGAGACGTTAAGGTTATTCGTATGGGATGTATATTCATTTCTAGGGTTTTGAACTGAAAAGGAAAAAGCGGAACACTTATATGTTAAGATTATTCGTCCATTCCTCTACCAATTTGTCACAATCTATCTTCCTAAAAACTAGGCATGTAAAGTATAAACTCGAAATGAGTTACATAAGGAGAATCAAACTAAAGGCAAAACGAGCCCTCAAACTCGACTTGACTATTACCTATTCTTTATCACCGAAGCTACTGGACTTAGAATTATAAAATGTTTAAGGAATATAGAGGAAAATGTAACGAAAGATTTCATAGATTTTCAGATATCAAGTTTAGAAATTTACAATTTTAAAAAATCGTAAAGAAACTTTTGTGCGCGAGTCGCACTTTCAATTAATCGATTTTTTATATGTAGTATTTAGGATTTTAAGTTTTTAAAGGCATATACGTTATGAAAGACATTATGTATGTAGATCTTAAGCTGTATCTCTATCGGGATGGAGAATGAATGGAGTACCAAGATTTACATGTACATAATTTTTTTGGTTTCTTGATCCTCATCATCTTCTCCATATATAAACATAAAGAAGACTTGTATAGAAAAATATTAAAGTAATCACACACCTACAAGACTAGGTTATTATTTCTATATACACGAAAAAATATATTTAATTCGTTTCGGTATTTTATAATACGATAATTATTTATAAAACAAACAACATTGAGGAACAAATGTGAGCGACGGCAGCAGGCTTCTGATTCTTGAAGGCCATGATTATCGATTCAAAAACACATCCCAGATACATTAGAGATCTGGAAACACTCCGATCCCTCGGATAACGCGATATAGTTACAATAGTTGTCGTTTAAAGGACAAAACCTTGTTATTCGGACGCCTACGGTCACATTTTACATTGCACTAGGACTCTGAGGATGGTCTTGCATAGATATAATAAAATTTCGACCCCACTCTAATGTACAAAATAATCGTATTATTGTATTTCTTAACTTGGGCATAAAATGTAGAATAGAATGTATTTCTGCATACACAATTTATTTTCATTATTTTGATCTGTAATTTTAAAATAGTGAAGAAAAAATGTTTTTGAAGAGAAAAAGAAATCAAAAATATAATGTTTCATGTTTTTGATCGTTTGTTGTTTGCATCTTTTACACTCACCACGAAAAATGAATTGCATGAATTGTTACATGAATTTACATAGTTTTAGTTTATTTACCACCCAAGTAGGTAATTGAGACGATATTCTGTGTTCGGAAGAAGTTCAGCACGTTACTCTAAAGATTTTGCCGTTTCTGATCGTAGTGGAACTTGATAGTGTTTTATAACGTGGTAGCGATCACGAGATTAGATTAAAATTGGTTGTAGAGATACAGGTCTGTTATGGCCTGCATAGCCACTAATATAATAAATATCGATTAAATGTACACAAGCACAAATTAATGTCACTTCATATGTCATATATAGACTCGAGCATCGTTTAATCGAAAGAGCTTCACAGATTATGTTCAGTACATTACTGGAAATATTAAAAAAAATAAAACACTGTGAAGCGTAGCAAATAATGGTAAATAAAATATAGTAAGTAATAAAAATAGTACACTATTATTACATTTATAACAATAAATGTAAGTTGTTATAATAGTAGTTAGTATAAATGCTATGTCCATCAGATATTCAATTCAGTACAATATTTATTACGTTTTTTTTTAAATTTAAATATTTATTTCACACACATAATAGATACACAAAGAGAAAGTTACATGTAAAGAAGATGACCAAAGAATACAGCTTATTTCTATTAGATTTCTTTCTCAGCACACCCACGAGAGTTATAGTTCCGTAGAAGAAAGATAGACACGTATTATTTTATTTCTATTTATTTATTACGTATGATTTTTTAATAGGCACTACTTCGTTATATTAAAATACAATATAGGTAAGTCAGACGACATTTATAGCATTTTTTACTGTAATAAATGCTACTCATAATTATAAATCATAGTTTGCGTAAAAAAGCCCGAACGGTTATTTTCTACGTGATGCAGTTGCAGAAATAAGTGGTTAAGGTATATAAATGTTAAAGCACTGCTAAAGTAATTTCTATTAGTCGATTTTTATGATAAGTGTTAGGAGACTATTTTGCACAACTTAGTTACACATAATGTAACAAAAAAAAAGAAAATCAAACAAAAATGTACATATCTATTATTTGAATGATAAATTAATTCATGTCTAAAATTTTTGTAAGTCACATATCACCATTCACAGTGTATGTTCGCACGGCGGATACGACACTGGCGCACTATTTCACACTTTATCAGCTTGGGCTTAGTGTTGCACGTATAATTCAACACGATTCGGTGTTGCCATGTTATTGAGTTAAATGGTACTATTTAAACCTATGCAGCACAAACGTAATATTTTATAATATAATTAATTAAATACGTCCAAAGTTTAATAACCAAATAACGTTTATAAAACAGTGATTTTTTTTAATTAATTATATTTTCAATGGAAACATTTCGGTGAGTCTGATCTTCTAAACCGAGAATTTTTTAAATGAAGGCTTAATGTATAGTATTTATGATTGTATAGTTATATTCTACTTGCTACTGAAGGTGGCTTCTTTTCTAGACTAATTTCATTTTGCATAGAGTGATACACATAATATGTATGTATATATGTGGCATTACTATTAAAAGGCTTTTTTTGGCAACGGGGAAATGACAAAAAACTATTTAGAGTTGTTTATTTGTATCCCATTTTCTAATAAGTATTAAATTCTATAAAGTATTAAATGCATTAATTAATTTTAAATGAATTAATTTTTAAATGCATATAAAGTAGGAAAATGTACGTATAGTCATCATGAGTATAATTAATGTAATCTATCGTTGACAGATAATGGATATATCTCGGATAATACCAACAAATGCCGATCATAACAGTTCATGTTACTATGAAACTTCTTACATTTAATACTTTAATAGAATAAAAATACATGAACGAGTATTAATAGACCGCCGTATGCAATACAAGCAATTAATAACAGATTAAATAAGTTAAGTTCAGTAATAACTCAGCTTACGCGACGTGATATAATTTATGTAGTTGCAATAGTGAAACGCTGGCAACACCACCAAGTGTTACATCTAAAACGACGGGAAACAACATGTTTCACATTACAAATTATTTTTTGCAACCCCCTAAATATTTTTTATTAATTATCGCCTTTATTATAAAGTGATAGGGTCTTTTATAGTGAACGCAAAGTTTATGAAAGGATGAAATGTAATTGGTAACGCCTCAAGGAATAGAATTTTGTATCGCTTCTCAGAATGGCGTGTTCGGAATCTGGAATAACTCATAATTAGGTTCTATTTATTAGAATACAATAGAAAACGGTGATAGTTCTGTTGTTACGTTGTATTAAAACCATCAAATTTAGCTTCTACGTGCTGATTTCGAAAAAAAAACACTGGTCGCAAAAATGTATGACGCGTTTTCTTTCGCCGAAATAAATCGTACGGAACTCTCATTACGCGAATTAATTTTTTTCTCAAATAAGACAATTTGGTTCCTAAAATAATTTCCCTTCATCTCCTAGAGATTCGGATTTCCTCATACCGTCCCGGTTAAAAAAACACCTTGTGTATTATGTTAGTTATGTGCAGTCAAGGAATTTGATTCACGTACCATTTCAGATTTGTTGCCTGTAGCTATGAAACCAATAAGGCTTATATTAATTTAAAAATAAAATACATGAATGACACATAATTGACATCGTGTTGACATCACACTATCATGTCTAAAACAGAGAAACCAATAAAATAGATAAAGACAGTAATATATGTTTATGTATATTGTCAAATTATATAGATTTGAGAAGAAAATGAACCTTAATGTTATCATATTATGTCAGAGGACTTTCGACTTATGGTGGTACATGAATCAAAATCCTTGACTGTACATATTTACCTTTTTAAATATATCAAGTAAATTAAATAAAAATCGAAACCAAAGTGAAAGCTCGTTCGCCGTGTTCTCGTAAGGGTGAGGTCACACGACTCGAGAGGTCGCCGTTATGACTCTACAAGTGTCAACTTAACTTGTCCATTATAGATAGAACTCCGATAAACATAGTTTTGTTTAGTTTACTGTTGTGAATAGAGAATAGAAAAGGTCATTTTTCGGTTTGTTACTCTCGGCGCCTATTGAAATAGCTTCTTCTGAACAGTTTACAAATATTCAGTGTGGCACAGTGTGGTTAAGTTTTATCCGCGCAAGCGATATTGTTTTCGATATTTTAATACCTATTTATTTATTTTCGGAAATACCAAATATAATTGGTCTATTGAAGTATTGTTTCTTGTATTTTATTTGAACAACAATATATTAATTTCATATGATTTCATATTGTGAAAAAAGGCATTGATTAAAAAAGTAAAATAAAATATATAAAAAAAATAACCTCGGCCAAAACCACGACCAATAATAGAGAAAAATTAGTTCTACGATCTAAAATTTTCATTTTACAATGTCGAAAGTCTCGTGAAAAGTTTTCTCGTTCGATACCAATTTATAAAACAAAGAAATATTTATAAAGTTAATTTATTTTTCTCAATAACTTTTCTTTCTCTATGAGGAAATTAGGAAAATATTGTTTGTTCTGTATCAAGACGAATCTAACGACGTCTCATTTATCAAAATCGTTTAGGCTACAAAAAGTGTCGAAAGAATAAAATCTGCTGACCGAATCTGATTTATGGATTTATTGGAGGACTTAATTATCCTGAAAAACATTACTCTCCTGGGCAGTCGGACAAAGACCAACAAAAATATCTCCGTTATAATGCACAATGAATTAATGAATGACATTGGACGTCACGTGACGTCATCAATCATATGACACTTCCTAGAATAAATAAGACTACTTAAGACGAACTTACTGATTGTATGAACCCAAATCAAATCCTAAGCTTATAATATGGGCGTCACACCTCAAATACAAGTAATGAACTGTGAGAGTGCGCAGTAACACGCTGACTCGTAGAATAGTTCATTTTCTTAACTGAATTCGGACTAACTTGTTCCGAATGAAAATGAATATCAGACATTTTAGACTCATCAGTGTGAATTAATCAATAATAGTATACGTTTTTATAATGGAATTACTGAAATGAATGAAACATTATACCTATTTGTAGTCAATTAAGTTGTGCACTAAGCTCCTGGTCGGAGATCGATCGGTCTCTCTGCTAACAACGCAGTTACACTAACGCTCGTATTTCTGAACCAAAAAAAGACAGATTGTTAAAGAAAGTTTGTTAAAAAAGTTACGGCTGTCCGCTCCGTTCGTCACTGTGTCACTACCTGTCACCTATCGGCATTTTCGTAACATTATGCTAATGTCCAGACAGTTTAAATTTATACCTTGTCGGCTAGTAATGATTTTTTTTTTACCGTGTCCCGCATTGTGTAGCGTGTGTATTTTGATAATACGCGTTCAGTAGCATTCCTGATTTGATCTGCTATTGTGTTACTATTTGAGTGTATTTTGTACTTATGCAAGAATTTTTAAGCAGAGTGGTTGAGAAAACAATGGTTTTTGAAAGAAACCATTTAGTAACAGTTTTATCCATTCTGGCTACGTTCTTGGTGCGATGTCCGCAAACATGTGAGTTCTTGGTTCGGTTCCTAGCCAGGTAAATATGACCTTTTTATCAGATTGATCACAAATGAGTGTAATGTCTTCGGGTACATGGTACATGAACGCGTAATGTAACATGTATGTACGTCTGCCTGTTTGTTTGTAAACTCCCGTAGGCTAAACGACTTGTATCATAACAGAGTATTATGGGATTGGTCTTTATCTTAGGAGTGTCATAACTATAATACTTAAATTCTGGTCCTGTAGAGGTACTGTCTACCTAAATCGCGGGTTTTTAGGGTTCATTGTAATTTTGTGTTAAAGATGGCAAGCAAAGACTTTTCCACTGAACTCTAAGTTCTCACTCTTCACTTCTTCAGTTCTGATGTAGCAGGGACTTCCTATATGAACGGAAGGATTTGAGTTCCGTTTGAATTCCGGTTAGGTTATTGTTAATGTTGATGTGCTTAATGCACGCAACTTGTGAAAATAAATATGGTAATGAAAAATGAAAAAAAAAACAACAAAAAACCCGATTGCATGTAAAAGAAATATCATAAAATTTTTAGGATTCATGCTTATTATAGGCTGCTATTTCTGTCTTTTTCTTATATAAACGAGAGGGCAAAAAAGCAGGCGCATCACCTGGTGGAAAGTGATCACCGCCGCCAATGGACAAGCGCTTCATCCGGGGAATCGCGGGTGCGTTACTGCCCTTTAGGGAAAGAGGAAAAGGAGAGGGGGGGGGGGAAGAGCCACTGGTACTCTCCACTTACCGAATGAAACACAACAGCAATAGATGCTGTTATTTCACGCCGATTTTCTGTGAGAGGGTGGTATTTCACCGGGCGAGCCGGCCCAATTCATGCTGCAATGCAGCATGGCTCTACCACACATAAATTACTTATTTTTATATCTTTTCAGTAAGTAGCTTTTACATGAATCGGGATTATTTTTTCAATTTACTTTTTTTTATTTCTGCGCTTCTTTAGTAAAGAAAGAAAAATTTACCCGTAGAAAGGGCCAACTCTTTATCTTCTTGTTCCAGTCTTAAGTCGGCCAAAGTTCATTATAAAGCACTCATACATTGCAAAATTTTTGGTTTGTCTTTTCATAAGAAAGATGGACGTTTGCATTGAAATTCCATATAAGTGCTGTAGATAACATATCATGAAAATTGGTATTTAAACTATTTGTTGGAAATTACGTACGACGTTATATGGAAAATAATTTTAGGAGGAGATAAAATATGTGACGACAGTTTGTATAGACGTTGCAAAAGGGAACACAATGAACATAGGTTACGAAAAGGTGTTAGACTAAAATCACTGCCTCACTTATTTCTACTTCTATTTTTTTAAGTTTTTAATTATTATTTCCATTTATTTCCTATACTATAATACAGCCGACGGAAATGTCAAAAGCACTCGCATACGGCGGGGATACGGCGTGAAAATATGTATATACATATCTTCGCGCTTGTATTATAATAATTGTATTATATTGTAATATTGCTTGTATTATAGTACATACATACATACATATGTATGTACTATAATACAAGCAATATTTGTTCATAATCATATTCTCGAGAAAGGATCTAATGATTTTGATGAAGTTTACAATATAGTGGTTTATGGGACATAAAATCGACATAGCTAGGTCTGAATTCTAATAAAGTTCGTCTTCTCCATATTTTCACACACAACTTGAAAAATTTCTCATGATATATTGATTGGTAATTTCACGATAGACTTCACCTTAATAGCGCAGTGGCTAGAGCGTAGATTTACCACGCCTAAGTGCGTGGATTCGAATCCTGCAATGAGGCAGCTTTTTTTTTTAAATACAATCTAGCCTAAAAGACACGACAATGCTCGGTTGCCCAGGTACTGTTTCATTATATGGCATCTCTAAGTTACCAGCTCAGTCGGTAATTTACTAAAGTAATCAATAAATAAGGTTGACTGATAATTGAATAGCGTTCAGCGTAAAATATATATGAAAGGGTTTGAGATAGCTAAATGACTGCGGACCATAATACTTGTCGTTCTATTCCTCATCTGCTTTAGGGATGTACCGTGAAGATATACGAGTTTAATTGTTAATTAATTAATATTCATAAATACGCAAAAGGAGAAAAATCGACTGATGTTTAATCATAAACAAGCTTTTTCTCAAATGGCTTTCTTATTTTTTATATTGGTAGCAGGTCAACGACATTATCGTCCGTGCATTTAAATTATATCTTTTTTGTTTTAATTTAACCATTTTAATTTATGCAAATGACCACTAAATCTTCAATCGGATGTCCTATTATAAATATTAGTAATAGTAGTTGAGAATCTGTCGATTATAAAATACTTTGAGCACAGATAAGATATAGAGTCATTTAGCTAATTCCTTTTGCGTAGGTCAACAAACTTTTTTTAACAATGGAAAATTCTATTTGAATTTTTTGCTCATCTTTAATTTCATAAGGTCACATAGGGACGCATATAAATTCTATAAATATGTATGTACCTATATTACGCTTAAAACATTAATTTTAAATAGTCGAATAAGTAATAATAACAATAATTAACCATAAGAAATGTTAAATTTTTTAAAGTTTAAAATCTTGAATATGTTTTTATTGTATTCCTCATTTCCTATACAATGTCGAATTAATATTTAATTGCGAAAAAATCGTTAGCGTTATCTTTTAAAATATGTAACTGACAGAAATATGCTACCTGTAACAGAAAACTACAATTTAATTTTAATTTTGATAAAGTAACGACTTTTTTGTGAGAAATAGAATCTTGATATCAGGAATTTTAAAATTTGGGGAATGTTCCTATTTTTTTTAAAACTAACGCTGAGGTAAGTTATTTAAAAAAGTATTAAATAACTGCAAATAGATAATGAGTCATACATGTCTAAGGGTGGCTACACCAACTATTAAAACTCGATTTAAGGATTTTACATCTGGTGTACATACCTATGTGAAAATATGTGAGGAGAATGATGAGATTTTAAGAAGCGAAAGAAGTATGTAAGGATCGCGAACCTTGGCGCTTTGTTCTCTCTGACTACCACGTTAGGGATACAGCGTGAAGATATATATTATGTATGTATGTATCACCACACGTGAACTTTTTATGTCTATAAAAATTAATGTAAGGCTGTATGTCGCTTATAAACTCGAATACCACTCGATCGATTGAGCTCAATAAATCATGTTCGACACCATACTGGAAAGATTTGGAAAGTAATTTGAGCAATTTTTAAATTACAGATAACAAACAAATAATTCGACCGGAAGCCGGGTGTTAGTATTATGTTCTTGTCTTTTCAATAATGTGTCAGTCTGCGTCACGCGATGAGTAAAATATAACAAAGATCAACATGAAAGTTGACAAGCACGAGGTGTAAAATATTTTAAATTATACATACATACATATCTTCATGCTGTATCTTTAACGGGGTAATCAGAGAGAACAGAGCGCTAAGCGTCGCAGTCTTTACATACTTCTTTCGCTTCCTCGAATCTTTTCATTATCATCATATTTTAAATTACATAATATAAGACTTAGAAATTCATAGCTCCGATAGACAATTAAACGAGACTCAATTAGCATTAATGACATCGTAAAATTAAGTTAACCATAAAATGTAACCTGATTATTTATGTTGATACTGTTGCTACTTTGTCTGAGGTCATGCATATTTTTCGAGGTCCCGTAGTAATAGAATACTCATAATTTCTTTATTCTTCTGTATTTATTTCGCAGGCGATTTGTTCAGTTTTCTGTACACCTATTAAATTGATTTGTGCAGACATATATAAATTAGGAAATAAAGCCAGAAAAAATCAACTAAATTATATAATGTTTTGGACCCAAATACAAGTAAAAAGACCGACCGTATAGGTATTATATTCGATTTACTCATAGACTTTTATAAGCAATGGGCTAGTTAGCCTGTTCTGTTTTTTGAAAGTGTAAATAGTAAATACTTAGAATGAGTAGTGTCAAAGTGTGAACATGTATATAAATGCATGTATGATAAATACTACTAATACTAGGACCCGCCCCGGTTTCGCAAGGATAGAAATTTTTTTGAAAATAAAGTACAGTTCATGTTACTCGCTGATAATGTAGCTTTTTACACGTGAAAGAATTTTTGAAATCTGAGATTATACATACGATATGTATGTATGATCGCGGTGTATCCCCAACGGGGTAGACAGAAGACGGAGCCCCTAGCGTCACGGTTCTTACATACTTCTTTCGCTTCCTCAGAACTCATCATTCTCCTCACACATTTTCGCCTAGGTATGCGACTGCTTTTGACATTTCCGTCGACTAACACTCTGTCTATTTGATCTTCATAAGTTAGCCTTGGTATTCCTTGGAAGATTATGTTCGTGAACGTAAACGCTATGTACTGATATTACTATGGTATTTATGTACGTGAACCTATATATAATAACGAATACCCTTTCGGTTGAAATAGGTATTCCAAGTTAAAGTTTTTATTTATTTATTTACATACACAAACATATAAGAGACATGAAATGTTTTTTCGTCACTGGTTTGATTTGTTTTTGTACTATGTAACCTTGAGTTGAGTATGACTAAGGACATAAGAAACGTTAAGTTTCTAAATCAATCAATATAAGTAAACGCAGATTAAATAAGTGTATAGAACTATTAAAAAGACAATTGTTGATATATTTATGACTGATTTCAATTTGATATCTTCGGTATTTTAAATTATCGTTAATGGTAATTCCAAATTCTAATTATAATGTCCTTGTAAATACGAAAGAAAAACGCCATTAAAAGATTAAAAAAATGTACAGAAAATTTTATCTTCGGATTCTTGAGTATTTGGCATTTATTTTTTTAAATGGCAACGTGAGTGTGGCAATTTGCGTAATGCCTTTCTCACGATTTTAATTTAAAGGTTGCTGTAACAAATTGTTGTCACACATTCTATTTTTTATATGCTAATGTCCAATATTTAACGAGGTTTTATTTTTTTTCAGGTATGTAAGGAAATTTATTGACTCGTGATTATAAACAGGTATAATTTTTTGTTTACATTTTGGAACAACATTTTTAAATAATTTATGTTCCTACACATTTATAAATCGTCATCTACTTCTGTTTTTTCAGGATAAAAGGTAAAGATTTCGATTGATCTTTCACATTTATTTACGGAGTTTTTCGAAAAGGGTATAAGTGTACCTATTATTTATTTATTCATTATAGTGCTCTATGAATTAACGACAGAGAAAACACAAATTAAAAATAATAAAAGAAAAATAAAACATTATGTACAAATATAAAAGTATTACATACATATATATGTGTATATTTGTAATACACTAGTTGGACAAGGTGGGGTTTTGCCTTTTCCGGTAGGTGGCGTGATGAGTTTGATTTAGTTATAACTTGATTACAGCCAGAGAATATACCGACCGACTCACGCCTCGCATGTGACTGAATTCCTGCTCTCGGTAGGATACGTAGGGCTGTCTCTCACCACATTCAGTTTTATATTATATAGTATGTGCGTTTACATAATAATAAAAAAGAATGGTTGTAGATACATTTTCCGTGTTTATTAAATATGAAAAATCTCAATAGGCGGTAGCTGTGCAACTTGGCGGCGGATATAATATACACGTGCGTGACTAATTGCGGATACGGTGTAACTCTGACTGGTACCAAAGAATATGTAGACAAGAAGGCCGACTCCCGCTTCATTCATAAGGGAATTGTCTACTCTCGGCCGGATACGTAGGGTTGTTTGCGTTGGGTGCGAGATACGACGAGCATCTCGTTTAGTTATATGTTTAGGACATAATAAAAACAATGCACATGAATGTTTTTAGTTTATTGTTAAATTTAATTTCTTGTAGTTATGTTGATGAATGATAACTGCATTAATGACTAAAACTTTTTAGGCATCTAATACCATTATAATACGTTCGTTTGTGCGATTTAGACACTTTCGTATTTGCGACGATGTAAAGAACGAATTAAAGACAAACGGAAGCGGTCACGTGTTTACGTCCCCCCGACTGCCGCTACAATAATTACCCATATTCGCCCAAAATATTGCCGTTGTGTGCGTGCCACGACGTGTGGTTATTACCGCGCGTACACACAAACCGCGTACGCTAGCTTTCTATGAAGTCATCCTACTGTTATGTTTATACTGTGCTCGTCTTAATCATGCTAAATATTTTTGTTGTGTGCGTGCCATGGTGCGTGCTTATTGGCACACACGCATAACACTGCGTTCGCTAGCTTTATATGAAGTTGTACTATTATTTTTTCACACTGCTACAGCGCCACCTATTGGATCCGAGCATAACTATACACTATCGGCATCGTCTCGGCAAACCAAATATATTGTGTGAATATGACCTTAATGGGTCAAGTCGTTCAGTAGTTTCACAATAACTAACAGGCGCACCAACCTTTATGCGTAATTCTTTTAGTATAAAAATATACAGTTTCCATGTTTTTATATGTAAATGTCGCATTTGGAGGTTTACATTAAGTATTTTCTGTATGATGTTCATAATAATATGTGCATAATAAAAAGCTTTAAAAAGAATTGTAATGTGTCATTTGATCGTAGTCAAAGAGAGTAAATACATTTAGATTTTTTTATATGACACTGCTATTCTTTTTGAGTTACTTGTATATCTCATTGTAACTCGGAAACATGTTCAATAACAAAATGAATATCTCAAACGAATCTTAAAAGGAAAAGTTATAAGCATTGCCAGAGACAGGAACTTTTTCAAAAATTCAATGTAGGAGTAGAAACAATCAAGCGTTTCTCTTAATGTTATAGAGGGTCTGTTACTGTAATGTTGGAAAGAGACAGCGATACGTACCCACGGAACCCTCGTTTGACGAGATCGTAGTAAGAGCGTGTTGAAATTCTTACACGGGACGTGGATTAAACTTGAATGTTTGTATCACGTACAAACAGCAAATTAAATTCGTCAATTTAATTTTATGGTTTCATCTGTAAGCGAACATTCGTTGTTATGACTTGTTAATGCTTATTAAAATATGTAGTGTAATTATTTAATTACACCGTTGGTGAGGAGTGAACCGGAGGTACTGGGTTCGATTTTGGTTTTATTATATATACATATATATATCTTCACGCTGTATCCCTAACGTAGAAATCAGAGAGGACGTAGCACCAAGCGTGGCGGTCCTTATATACTTTTTTCGCTTCCTCAAATCTCCTCATTCTCGTCACACATTTTCGCCTAGGTATGCAAGTGCTTTTGACATTTTCGTCTGTTAACACTCAGTCTATTTGATCTTCATAAGTTTGCCTTGGTCTTCCTTGTCTTCTTTTACCACTCACTTTTGCTTTGTACATTTTCTTCGTCAGTCTTTCGTCACTCATTCTTTCTATGTGCCCGAACAATCTAAGCATTCCTTTTTTCATTTTTATAATAACAACGTCGTGCGACCCTGTCATACTGCGTATGTCTTTATTGCTTATTTTGTCCGCAAGGGTGACACCGCACATATTTCTAAGAGGTCGCAACTCTACTGCATTTATTTTACTTTCACTCGGTTTTATTAATTTAGGAAATTGACTTTTCGAAATTAGTTTGGACTCTGGGTGTTTCTGGGTGCACCCAGCCAGTTCTGTGTAACACTGAAAGTACAAGCTTATTACTTAATTTAGAGTTACACGATTGATGTGATTATTATTATTCATATAATATTTATTCTATTTAATATTTATTAAATTGAATATCTTCACGCTGTATCCCTAACAGGGTAGTCAAAGAGGACGGAGCGCCAAGCTTCGCGGTCCTTCCATACTGCTTTCGTCTCCTCAAATCTCATCATTCTCCTTACACATTGTCACCTAGATGTGCGAGTGCTTTTGACATTTACCTCAGGTAACACTTTGGCGTTTTGATCTATCTTCGTAAATCGCTATATGTATGAATGTATGTATGTAAAGGGAATATGAAGTAAAATTTATCAAGATTGAATGCGGATTTTGCTGACTCTACCGGACTCCAACGCTAATGCCCCAAGTTAAACTGTCACAATGGGTTCTATTTAACACCACACCATCACCGCACCACAGATCAGATAACATTATGCCGTGATAACTATAATGATTGATGATAGGATGTACAATGAATAAAAAATATATCATTCAGGGTACATGTTATTGTCTTTGACCAGGGATGTGATGTTCCATTCACCGGAAATTGAACATGATTAGCTCCTGTTCCCAACTTTCAGTTGTAAAGCTTACAATAGTAGCTTGCAGTAATATTTATTTTTCTCAATAACGTTACACTCGTACTTGGCAGTAAAAATTATATATATCGATAGCACGAAAGACAAATTCAACGACATTCCATTAATTGAAATCCATTAAGTTGTTTATGCTACAGAATGCGCTAAAGGAACCGACATAGTCACAGAAGTTCGAAAAACATTACGCTACTTCTGGAGCAGTCGGATAAAAATAAAAGTCAAAAAACTAAAATGAAATTTAATCCTTGATTATATCTTGTTTGTACATTTTCGCGATCTTTGTAAAACAATTGTAATACCTTGAATTCAATGTTGGAGTTGCAAGTCTACTAAACATAGACATACTTATCCATTTTCCTTTTGCTATCGCCCTCTGACTCCGGTAATAAATTCAGTTGCAGTTATTTTATATTTTTATTTCTAATTTCTATTAAATCCGCAATCAGGTTTTAATATTTTAAAGTTTATGTTTAACTTATCGTCAGATATAGTACAATATAACGGCAAAACATTACTTTATACTGCCAAAAATAGTAGGTAAATAATCACCTAAATATAATACCCATTTTGGTGTGAAATTATAACCAAAAATTGTACTACTTGCTATGCTATTTAAAGAAAATAAATCCTAATCATTGTTGAATCCAAAAATAGTAAATGACCACCAAAAATTTTATTCTATATAAGTAAATAACTCTAGATAAATCATTGTTTACCCAAAAATAGTAAATGATCTTCTTCAAAATTAAATTCCTCGACTTCGTCGACTTGTCAGAGTGCGGTTTCCTATTTAATACCGTTCCATGTGTAAAGCTGATTCTGATTTCACGTTTCGCTGGCCGCTGCCGCAGCACGCTCGCTCCGCTCGCTCGGCTCGCACATTGTGATAAAAATACTAACCTAGCCTAACCAAAAAGAGTGTTCATATAGACATTTGCCCGTTAAAATTTGGTGATCATTTAATACATTTGGTTTTTGAATATAATTTGTAGTGCAGTCATGACTAAAAGAGCTGGAATTGTTGTCATTTTAGGTTTTCTTTTTTGGTACAGGATTAATTTTTTTAGGCGTTTAGTATATTCGTTTTGGTAAGAGAACTTAGTGTCTCATAGGTTTATTTTTGGTGGTCGTTACATTTAATCCCATTTTAAAATCTCTCTTTGCATTTTTTAAGGCCAAAATCTTCCAAATTAGCTTTTTTTTTATTCATCGCTAAACAACCAAATATTTTTTGTTTTGATTGGATGAAAATGTATGTTGTAGTTAAACGTTCTTCATTAATCTATGGTTTAAAACACGACATCTGCAACTTTACGCGATCATAAAATATCATGAAAACAATCTATGATAATAAATATTTACGCGCTGTCTCACAACCCGGAGAGGAAGGTAGCACTAAATGCCTAATGCGCTTCCGCACCTAAAGAAATGGAACCCTCAATATTATGATCACATGCAATCTGTCTATCAGAATTCTATCGAATTGAATCCTATCTCTGGTATATCCTGAGGATGCTTCGTTGAGAAGCGAAACACGTGTCGATTGGTGGTTTTTGGAGTTTAAGCGGAAATTAGCTAAAGATTTTAGGAATTTATCACATGTCTATCACAATTGATTTTTTCAGAAATTATGTAACGTAGAGACTTGATATTTGGTATAATAATAATATGTCTCGCTAAGCTACATACATATTTTGCATTAGTTAACAATTTAAAATAACCCTAAGATAATTAAAATGAGAGTAATTCGGGTAAGTATTCGATATCGATTTTACCATCGTTTGACCAGTGTTGATTTTACGAATGTCTACGCTCTCCCCGACATTTCCTTGGTGTCCCCTCTTCAGTTCATAATAATTTGTAAAAAGAAAAGAAAAGGAGACTATATTATGATACGGGAATTCTCAGAAAAATAATAATACTATAGTTTTTGAAGCAAAGGTTTGGCGTACGTTATAGCTTGGCACTTTGAACGGTTGCACAATCGCGCTATACCGCGCTATAAATTAGGTAGGTTAGGTAAATTGAATAGGACAGATATAATAAGAGAACTAAGTCCTTTCTACTGAACCAATTGACCTAAAAATTTGCTCAAAGGGTATCTGTATACATACATGCATACATATCTTTACGCTGTATCCGTAACGGGGTAGTTAAAAAGTACGGAGCGTCAAGCGTCGCGGTTCTTACATATTTCTTTCGCTTCCTCAAATCTCATCATTCTACTACTAAGCAAGTGAAGTCGTTGGTAAAAGTTAGTTTTATATTACAAAGAGATATAGCTTTCGTAAGTTTGGCTGTAGGACTCATCTATTTAAAAAATTCTTACACCAATATTTAGAATGAACCTTCAGGGTGGACACAGGACATATTTTTCTGTTAATTTCCACGCGGGCGAAGTCGCGGGCACCGGCTAGTAATAAATAGAAGTATACATATTATCAATACTTACAAAATAAATAAATCTTTTTTTATTATACACATTTTTTTTTCTTTTTGTAAGCAGAACGAAAATGTGCTCGCACGTGAGTTACGTTATGTGTTTATGTGAACAATAAATCCACTTAACCTTCTTACCTCTGAATTAAAAGGAGCTGTTTATTTAACTTCGAGTTATTTGAGCTTTCTCGTATCTTTAGACTATATTATAATGTCGGGACTTGAGTTATTTTAATGTAAATTAAACAAGTAACAACTATAGTTTTCTTTTTTCTTAGTAAACATCATTTTTTACTACTTTATCTAGTGGCGTTTTAATATTACAATTTAAGGTAGTATTAATTGCAATAAGAAGTACATAAAATAAATAGAAATTCATCGTAAATCATACGTGAAAAAAAAAGAAGAGTACAAATTAAGTAGTAGTACGATTCTCCTGTAGGAGGCAAGGTAAAGAGATCTTAGCCAATACAACCGACGTCTTCAGTAATAAATAGATAAATTCTTCATATAAATTCATCAAAATGTCGACAATACATTTTAGATAATTTCTGGAGTTTCTGGTGAGAAACTCCAGACAGTACTGTCCAGACAGTCCAGACCGGTGACAGTATTTATAATAGGGTCCGATGAAGCGGACTAAGCCACTAAAAAAATTTCAACACCACACTACTAAATAAGTACTTATTTCAACAATTCCACATATTACACAATGGAGTAGATACTTGGGACGCAAAACTACACCAAATTTACATCATGATATTTACTGGAAACAATTTGTAAATAATTACAATGAACGTCCAATTGTTTCCCATAAAATCCCGCCAAAAACATCCTAAACTTAGTGTGTACTGGCGTAAAGACGTACAAAGCGTGCGAGTGAGAATGTAATCTTTTATGATAGGGGCACGAGTAGGAAAGGGACAGCAAACGAGATGCTATTGTAATCCTTTTTGAATGACAGATCGTCACAAGTTGTTACGCTGTGGAGAACGCTGTTGACATATTTTATTATTTTGTGTTATTCCTGTTTTTTTTCAAAGAAGTACTGTATTTTTTAATAATGGCTACGTGTTTTGTATGTGATTGTGATACATATCGCAATAATCAAGGGAATAATTTATTAAATATGTGACATTGACAAATTAAATATCGTCACCCGTCAACGAGCTCAATGTTCATCTATGCGCCAGTATATACTAACTTTATGAAATAGATTGACGTCATGACTCATATTAAAAATAAATAAGTAGAATCAGCCAGTATGTAAAATTTAAAAAGAAGACGAAATAACATTATCATTTTTATTACGAACGAAATCATGTAAGAAATATTGTCATTTGTTATTGTTTCTACTGCGCTTTAATATATTTTTTGTTTGATTTGTCGTCTGTTGACATGTTATATATTGGACTGCTATCGTAATTTAAGACTACTGATTTTAAATTTATTTTTAAACTGTGTACGTTTATTTATTATTGTTATTGTATTAATATTTACGTATTATTAAAACTTTTTGGCGGGAACGGGGGATGTGAATTTGGTAGGTAATTTGTTTGTTTTCTTTTTTTGCGCTTTTATGTTACGTACGTTAAACTTCTTTAAAAATGAAAATAATTGAAAGGTCTAAATGAACTTGCGCAACTGAAGTTCTCCAAGAGGTCCTTTGTAAACCATTAAAGTCCATTATCACTTTACTGAAGGAGTGTTAGGGACTTAGTGATAAAAACAAAGAATAAATTTATATCAGACACTGGCTTTATGGCTAAGAACAAGTACTAAAGATCTGTGCTTTATAGTGAAAGACGAAAAGCTTTTCCGTCAGAGTTCAGTTGGAATTGAAATGAACACAGAAGACATGAATGAAGATATAGCTCCCTATGCCTCCGAAGAATTGGGGAATAATATAAAAAAATGAGAGTTTTCGGCGGAATTTAGTGGGAAGTGGTTGGGCATTTATTGTAATAATTTGCTAATTATTTCTAGTGGATATAGTGATGTTAAATTGGCGTAGTTTTGTGTCCTAAGTTGTTGTGCAATATGTGGAATTGTTGAAATAAGTGGTTATTTAGTAGTATGATGTTGAGATTTTTTTAGTGGCTTAGTCTGCCTCTGCGGATCCTATTAGAAGACTGCCTCAACACATTTGTCGCCTGAGACTCCAAGAAACATTGAAATGTATTACGGTTAATATTTTAATGAAGTGACGTGAAGAAAACATTTAACTATTACTGAAGACATCGGCTGTTATGGGCATAGGTCCCTTTGCCTTCCCTCTCAAGGGAAAATCGTACAAAGAAAAAATTTGTAATGTCACGAAAAAGCATAATAGAAATTATGCTTTTTTATAAAAAGATAGTGTAATATAAAAAAATGATGCTAGGCTTGGATTGGTTTTAAAAATGTTGGTTAAGAAAGGTAAACACCTTCATTATTCTGTTAACACAGGTTTTTACCAGTTAAAAAACCAATTAATATAGGTTAAGGACGATTAAAAACTGCCAATAACATGTATTAACCGGTATTTTGTAATCTGATAAAAACCGGTTAAACTAAAATGAACAACCGTCTTTATGAAATTTTCACCAGACGTTCCAATAAATCCAAAACAGCATTGAAACTTGGGTTGTAAAACCCTTTTGTGATTGAAAAAAGCTGCTCATAATCAGTTTCCTCGCACAACACTTCCTTCAAAGTTTTTTATATCAAATTCACACTCTATAGAACAAAAGCGAACAAAATAACGTGGTGTGAGCGACACCTGAGGTAGTAAGAAATTTGATATCGTGTGCTTTGCTTGTACGCAATAAACAGCTTACAGCGTTTGCCATAAATCTCATTTTTGTTTGGCATGTATTGTTAAAATGTTTTAAGAAGAGTCATGTAAAAATAAACTTTATATTGTTACGGATTAAGTCGATAATTCCTTCAAATAACAAAATAGTGCCGAGATTCAATATGTACGCGATACGGTGTGCCTTTCGCCGTGTAGTTTTGTATTGGAATAATTTTGTTATAAGATTGTTTCAAGAATTGTAATACAAATACATATATGTAGAACTTCACGCCATTTATCATACGGAATGGATCAAGAGGTGAACAGAGTATTCAAATCTCACCTCGATGACGTTATTTCAAGTAAAGACATGGTTACAGATAGCCGAACAGAATCAGATAGTAACAGATTTCTATTCCTACGACTATATACTAATTCCTTGTAATAAGTCTCATATTTCGTGGCCGAGTTTTACTACCTGCATGGGAAAATAAACAACTTAGCGCATAATCTTTTTTTCTTTCCTCCAAACTAGCACAGAACGGCAACACGCAAGTGACACCGCTGGGTTCGCAGGCAACACCATCAAGCGAGCTTTATGCTTATTTGCCTACTTTGTAATACGAGTATAAAAAATAATTACTCGATTCGAAATAAAAATAATGAGAAGTACAAAATAATTATCTTTTACTTATCAAGCACAAAAATAAAAATACCTACGAAATGAAATGTGACAGTTATTGAAGTCTGTGCCAAATCTTTTTTTTTTATAAATGGCTTCTAATGTGTCATTGTGCCAAATCAATAAATAGCAACTAGTTTAGTAGGTCTACCGTCTAATAGTCTTCTAGTTCGGTGGGTAGGTACCTACTAGGTAGGATAGGCGCGACTTCTGTAGCTGCCAAATTGTATTGTATAGATATTTGTACCGTATTTATAAAGTTATTTTTATTACAAGCTTTTATTTAACTACACATGTACGTTTGTATGTTAAGTTCAAATCTTGCGAGCCAAAGTTGAACCGCTTCCTCATAACTTACGATTTTTAAATTTTTGAAAATTTTGATAAATGAAATTATGAAAAATACATTAAAATGATAAAAATGACCTGATACCGCAGCCAGGATTGTCTCTTCACGAGGGTACTCCTTAACCAATTGTAGTAGAGGTACGAAACTTTGCATACAGATCTAATTTTAAAAATTGAGCATGATTTTCATCTATGACCTAATGCTGCAGCCAGACTTGTCTCCTCGTGAGGGTTCTCTTCGACGATCAGGAAAGAAATACGAAACTTTGTATGTAGATTTAATTTTGATAGCTAAACATGATTATAATCATGCTGCAGCCAGGATTGTCTCCTCACGAGGATATTCTGCGACAAATAGGAGCAGAGATACAAAACTTTGCGTGTAGATTTAATTTTGATAGCTAAACACGATCTTTCACATGAACTGTTGCTGCAGTCAAGATTGTCTCCTCGTGAGGACTCTTCGACGATTAGTAGTAAAAATACGAAACTTTGCATATAGATTTAATTTTGATAAAACATGATTTTCACCATAAACTGATGCTGCGGTCAGGGTTTTCTCCTCATGAGTACTCCTCGACGATTAGTAGTAGAGATTCGAAATTTGCATATAGATTTAATTTTTATAGCTAAACATGATTTTCACTATGACCTGATGCTGCAACCAAGATTGTCTGCTCATGAGAGTATCCTAATAACATGGACATGAAACTTTGCAATGAATTTTTTTTCTTTTTGGTGCATTTTTAGTAAAAGCTTGTTCTTTAAAAATGTTTTTTTTACCTTTAATTTATTGTATAATTATTTCGTAATGTTCAGTATTTTAAGTTCCAAGTCGGTTATACAAGTTAAGTTATCGTTTTTCCAATTTGAGTGTTTTTGTCTTAAATGTCTAAGCTAGGTCTATAACTAAGTTTTTCCAATTCTAAAGCGAAACATTAATAATAAGATCACCATCAAAATATTAAGTAGAGACGTTCTTTTGTTAAACAAAACTGCATCGTCAGCTCTTAACTAAATGTTTGTAGGACCACCTTTTCAAATAAAAAAATCATCAAAATCGGTGCATAAATGGCGAAGATATAAGGAAACATACACGCAAAAGAAATTCGTTCTGTTTGAGAACCTTTTTTTTGAAGTCTATTATAATTTTTTTTAAGGATATATCCGTAATCGACATTATTTTTTCTAAGCTGAACAATCAAGGATTAATTATTAAAATTTCAAAAAATAAAACAGAAATGGAATGTAAAAATAAAACTATACAGCTGTCATAAAAAACAGAATTTCGTTTCGGTTAAATGAACACATTAAAAGAATAACATGTGGGTAAGATAACAGAATGTCCAGACATAACTTTTTAACGTAATTAACTCGAAAAAGAAACACAGTGTCACAAGTGGTTACGAAACTATTTTTAATAGAGGACAACACTGGATTTTGGCTCATCTTTCATAGACAAACAAATATTTTTTAAACAAGGCACGTAACCTACTATCCCGTCTTTAATAAAAAAGTATTATTGTCACGTGTTGGACGCGAAATTATTTTTAACTGTTTGCAACATTGATTTTGTTTCGTCCATAGGCAATATTTAACATTTTTTAATGTGAAAAAGAACAGTGATTTGAACAGTGAGTTGCACTGCTACAGAAAGAATTTCTCAATTTATTCATTATGCAAATTAAGTAAATATGCTATTAGATATTTTTTTAAACACTTATCGCCAGTCAGCAAAAGAATGTAAAGAATTGTCATAATACGGTGCGATTCGTTAAAAATGCATATAAAACATGTCGAGCACCCACGATGTCGTGGCATTGACCCCAAACCGGCCGCACTAGGTATAATATACTATAATAAAGATTGCCTTCGCATGATCTTAATTACTATTTTCGAGGAATACTAAAACAATTTAAGTTCGTGTCGCGGTTATCGCAATAAAACCGTCTCTCAGTGAATCATCTGGATTTTTCGTATGATTGATTCCTGGAACCCATTATGTCTATGAATTGTGTAGCATATATCAAAAGCTACCATTTTATATTTTAGATTCAACTGTATATTGGCATGTTTCTTTTAATTGAAATGATTCATCACAGTTTTAATCGAGGAAGCAGAAAACGGCAGTTACATTCTAGTTAATTACAGCTTAATGGAAGTCAAAGCACTTGGATTAGTCTATTTAGTATAACGTAAGTAAGAAGTCATGTAGCTTTATGATAATTTACAAAACGTGATTAGGAAACGATTTTAGCGACGTCTCTAATTTGAATTTGGTTAAACTGAAATATAAATCAAAGCATCAGTAATGGTTTTAGAAATTTCTGTTATTCGACGATACCAGATCTTGTACTTTCTACTGGACTGCTGAATGAAATAGTTTTACTAATATAATATAATAACATAATTATTTAAATATTATCAGACGCTTTTGGACTATGATTACGCAAAGATTAAGAAAAATAGCATGTTATAGTCTTTCAACAGAATGAACGCTTTACCTTCGCTTTAATTACAAAGAAATAATTACTAATTAATCAATATCTTAACTAAAAATTTAAATAATTAATTTCCGCTGAACTGCAAAAAAAACAATTTAGTCTTTTGTTGAAAAAGCATACGAGCATTATTCACTGCTACATATTATAAAAATCTTCTAATAGACGAAACCAGTTCTTTTTCGCTATTTCAATCTGGATCGAGTTTCTATTCATTTTGTCAATGTTATACACTACAGGCATAATAAATGCGAAGCATTCTTTATATATAATGAGTAGGTAAGGAAAATAGCTTATATTTAGCTAGAAATAGCTTATAGAAATATTATGCGAGAGCGAAATTTTTTAATAAATTAATGTTCTTTGTCTTTACTACTTTTGAAATAATTAAGGAGTGGACAGAGATTGTAGATCATTTACCTTCAATGATGTTATATTATTATCTCTCACTAATTAGTCAATAGGAATATTTTTGATGAATTTATTCTAAGTTCTTCAAGTGTACTGGAATCAGCATAATATTGCTGACTTAGAACATTTTTTGTTTTTATTTAATTAATTTTTTCTTTCATGATAAACTTGTGAAATAGGTATGTGTATAAAAGTTTAATTGAGTAAAAAATGTTAAATTTTTAAAAGATAACTCACGCATATGATATGATAGGGTTGCACAACAGTGTTATTGTAAAAATGAAGAAAGGAATGCTTAGATGGTTCTGACACTTAGAAAGAATGAGTGATGAAAGACTGACGGAGAAAATCTACAGAGCGAAAGTGAGAGGTAAAAGAAGCCAAGGAAGACCAAGGCTGACTTATGAAGATCAAATAGCCAGAGTGTTAGCAGACGGAAATGTCAAAAACATTCACATACCTAGGCAAAAATGTGTGAGGAGAATGATGAGATTTGAGGAAACGAAAGAGGTGTGTAAGGACCGCGACTCCTGGCGCTCCGTCCTCTCTGACTACCCCGTTAGGGATATAGCGTGAAGATATGTAATATAATGTAATAACTCACGCACAATTTTTTTTTTTAAATGGCGTGACGCAAGTTGAGCGCATTTGCCAAAACTCAGGCTATCGATAACTGCAACACAACAACCAGGCAAACTTAAAAAGCATATTTTTTTTGTTGATGTATAAAATTATAATATTGTCTGCTATTATAAAACCATAGAGTACAGATACTCTTCAAAATGGCGTCAATTAAATCGTGCGAGCACAATTAACGTTAAGGGAATGTCCCGATGCGATGCTATCTTGTGACCTGGGGCTATCGGGTACTGGGTTCGACTCCCAGCTACCGTTCGGTAAATGTTGTTATTCGTGATTTATCGTGGAAACCGTTCGTTTTGGTCGTTTAGGTTAATTGAACGAAAGTCTTTCAGATGCATGATTACTGCATGTTATCTAACGTGGCTTGTAATGAGGTACCCCAAATATACCTATGTATTTATGTTGATCTAAGAGAAAAGAAAACTAGTCAGGCACGTGTGACGCATAAGTTTAGAGTCGTACCACGCGCCGAGGGTTCCTCACCATCATACAAATGTACTACTCGTATTATGTATTTACCGATAATATACAAGGTGTTACAAAAATACCCTGTACTACCGAAAGGGGGTTGACGTACCCATGAAATTGGAGAACTTTCCCTAAGTAACATGGGTCGAAATATGAAAAAAAATTGTTGTCCTCTTATACAAAATGAACGCTCAGCTGATGAAATTAGTATGAGAGGTCCGATTTTTTTTTTCATATTTCGACCATGTTCCTTGGGGAAAGTTGTTCAGTTTTATGGATACGTCAACCCCCTTTCAGTAGTATAGGGTATTTTTGTAACACCTTGTATATAAGTCGGTTTCAAAATCAAACTTAATGTTGCAATTGAAATGCAATTTCTCCCATACTATCCAGCTCCAAATGTAAGTTTATAATGGCAAATAACCACAAGTTAACAATTTTCGGATGTATTCCTTTATTTGTGCTGTGAGACCTTGCTTCTTGCCAAATTTAATAATTCTAGGTCAATGGAATGTACGCTATAGGTTTAGATTTACTTGCAAGTGTCATATTTTAGGCCATATTTTTGATTGCGTTTACTTAGAAGCTCGATTTTTTTTACAGCTTCTAGGGCTGCGGTCCCTTGGAGATGTAAAAATATAAGTATAAGTAATATAAGGATTTAATATGAATTCCAACTTTGTACCTCCACGCGTTCCTGAGGAAAAAAAATTTTGATAGTCAGAAAGACAGACAGACGGACAACGAAGTGGTTCTATATGGTTTCCGTTTTTTCCTTTTGAAATACGAAACCCAAAAATTAAAAATGACTAATATTTTGATATTTTTCAAATGACAAGTTCACGTCTGTACCAAAAAGCTCAGTAGATGTGAAAATGGTACAACAGTCAGTGTAGTGTGATTATGTGACGTCCTGATACACATAACGAAATCGCTTTTAGCTCTACTTGCAAAAAATCTATATTTTTCTGGTAAATACTTGTCACGGATACATTATTAGTACGGATCCCTCGGCGCGAAGGTCTGACTCGCACTTGCCTGATTTTATGAAATGTTAAGAAAACTCTACCGTAAACTTTGTTTTGCAGTTGGTAGTACGGTTTATTAATATTTCGTTTACAATTGACGTGCATGAAAATGACCTGGCCGGCGGGGTAATTACCTAAAAATTTGCAGACAGCGACAGCCACGCGATCACTGCGCGACCGGTGATTAATTGTAATAAAAAATAGGTATCATGTATGACGACGGCGTATTTATTATTCTATGACCATAAAATGCACTTTTCGCGTGGATTTAGCGCCACAATACAAATTACATTACACAAATTCTCGTTTTGACAGCAGATATCGCGCGATATTAGCTGTCGCATGCTGACTGAAAGTTACGTAATAAGCGCGCGTGACACGCACCTGGGAACTTCTACTCGAATGGAAGTAATTACCATTTAGATTAACAAAATTGTTCTAAGAACCTGCTAAAACTTGATTTCTTTCCACAAAATCCACGTTTTAAAATATTAATTTATTCGAGCAAATGCTCTCAGGAACGGGTAATAAATAGAACTCGGGGACAGACGAAAGCCAACGTACATGACATAAATACGGCATTGGACCTGCCTAAAAACTTTACGCACAGCTACATCCGCCAAAAGATATTCGATTTTAGCTGTATCAATTAAAGTCTATTTTCGCAGAAACGTGCTACAAAGTTACGTTCGGCTTGCTGCATGGGTGCCTCGAAAAACAATGCCATATCGTTTTTGGAGACAAGTGAAGGTGACAGCCCGGTCTCCGGTTTTCGGGATTTAATTTGCGAAATTGAGATTCGGCTTTTCGACACCATAATGGAAGGAATTGTAATGCAACGGACCGACACTGACTGATGTGGTAGTCGCTTGCTTTCTAGTTATGTTTCTAGCTGGATTTTTGTTCGAAGTATGTAAATTTGTTCTTCGGTATTTAAAATGTATGTATTTACAAGCTGTTTAGGTGTTATTTACATGAATATGTATAAATACAAATTCCTGGAACTATGACATTATAGAAAATCTACAGAGCGAAAGCGAGTGGTAAAAGAAGTCAAGGAAGACCAAGATCAAATAGCCAGAGTCGATGGAAATGTCAAAAGCACTCTCATACCTAGGCGAAAATGTGTGAGGAGAATGATGAGATTTGAGTAAGCGAAAGAAGTATGTAAGGACGGATACATCTATAAATGCTTAAAAATTAAATGTAAATCAAAATCCAACAACATATTCAACAAAAACTTGCAAGAAGATGCAATAACTGTATCTCCGGAATTAATTGTCGGAGTCGAAGGCCTAGAGACACCTTCGTACCTACCTACGTAATGGTATGTAACGCAGATTACCTACGTAATCTGGTTTTAGATTTAGTACCAAGGGGATTGCTCGGTGTTTTAAACCAGGAAAAAAGATGACCTCATTGCGGGATTCGAACCCGCGCACTTTTAGCCACTCTGTCACGAAATTATAGATCAAATTTCGGGGGCAAGTTTTCAAGTTTTAAGTGTGTGAAACACGGAGAAAACGAATTTTCACAGAATTGAAACCTAGCTAGATCGATGTTTCGACTCCGTAAACCCCTATACTGTAGATTTAATCGAAATCGTTGGAGGCATTTTCGGAAACGCGAAAACAAATATATAAACAATGGTTGTCTTAAAATCCACTGACTGTGTTATAATTACCTACCTATTTCAATAATCTTTTATCAGTTTGAGATGAGAATAATGAAATAAAATGTTTACATACAGAATATACTAGATATTAATATAAAAGAATAGCTAGAGTGTTAGCAGACGGAAATGTCAAAAGCACTCGCATACCTAGGAGAAAATGTGTGAGGAGATTGATGAGATTTAAGGAAGCGAAAGAGGTGTGTAAGGACCGCGACTCCTGGCGCTCCGTCCTCTCTGACTACCCCGTTGGGGATACAGCGTGAAGTTATGTTATATTATGTTAATATAAAAGAACTAGTAAATATCTTTACGTCGTATTTTTACTAGGTAGACAGGATGAAGCGCTAAACTTCGCAATTCTTACATTCCTACATTTTTCGCCTCTCATCATGTTTAACCGACTCAAAAAAGGAGGTTCTTAATTCGGTTGTATATTTTTTTTATGTTTGTTACCTCATAACTCCATCATTTATGAACCGATTTGGAATTTTTTTATTTGAAAGAATACATTTCCAGATTGGCCCCATTTAAATTTTAGTGGTATTGGAGTTTGGGTTTCGAAGATGCACCAAATAACATCAAATAACGCGAACTGGTTATTACCTTTATTTATTTATATTGATTGCACTCCAGAATTAGAAAAGAAGTTAATTGTAGACCTGTCCTAGATATTTATTTAAGCCAAGGTCATTCAAAAGGTAGTAATAAAAAAAATAATAAAAAAATTGAACCGACTTCAAAAAAAAACACTGAAAAGTACGAAATAACTATTCTGTACTAATCAAAACGTCAGTACAAAAATAACTTTATGAATATATATATCAGTGTTTATAATATATAAATCAGTGTGCAACAACAGAAAGTCTATTAGTTTAGTAGGCTTGGCACCGACTTCAGTGACTGTCAAATTTAATTATATGGGTATTTGTATCGAATTTATAAAGTTATTTTTGTACTTATGTTTTGATTAGTTGAGGATAATAGTTCGTACTTTTGAGTGTTTTTTTTAAGTCGGTTTAATTTTTTATCATTTCGTCGAGGTATGCACATGTTTTTAGCATTTCAATGTGTTAACACTCTGGCTATTTGCTCTTTGTAAGTCAACCGTGACCTTTCTTGGTTTCTTTCATCCCTCACTTACCATTTTTTCTTCGTCAGATTTTTTTCATCAGCCGTTCATCAGTTATCACTCATTCTTTCTCTATTCGTAATATCTGAACATTCAGTTATGTAACCTTGCCATACCGTGTCTCTTCATTGCTTACTGTGTCTGCAGGAAAATATTCCATATATTTCACACATACTTGATCACCGATTATTCATTGCCAAAAATGACAACCAGACGGGGCGCAAGGCGTGAGGCGTCATATCTATCCATCTCAGATAGGTAATGTCGTAACGTTATATATAAGATCTATATTATGTGGTATGACAAGAAAACACCATTTCATAAATTGTCACTCAGACTAACAGAAGTCGATATTTTGCTCTCATTACCAGCGAGAATGTGTATGTAATATTATGTCATTAGCGAGAAATAAGAAAATAATTTTTCCTTTGCATTTAAATGAGTGATAGGAAAATGAGTGAGTATGTAAACGAATGACCCATCACATATATTTATCATCACGCTATGTCCCCAACGAGACAGAAGAGAACATCAAGAATCGCGGTATTTATTTATGCTCCTTTCGCTTTTTCACACATTGTCGTATTAACGCATTTTCGTCGAAGACGAGAGTGCTTCTGAGATCCCCGTCAGCTATCACTAGCATTGTAGTTTATAATTATATTGAACTTTATAAATTAATCTTCGTTTTCTGGCTTCTAATGTCACTAACAATTCCTCTGTTTTTGTTCATTTTTTCTCTGTAACGTAAATGTATATTAATGTATGTATATTAATTACAGTAGTTGAAAGACAACACATTCTCGCTGGTATTTCAGCGAATTTCTTTGGTACATCGATATTTGATATACTGTTTTTTTTAAGCATATTTTGGTGAAACGTTAACAAAGTTAAAGGTCGTTCATCCCGCAAACCTTTCCGCCCACGGTATAACGAAATTGAATCTCATCTACACGATGTAGTTAGACATTTTAACCGATTATTTCCCTTAAAAACAAAGACAATAAAGATTAAATTACCATGTATTATCATTGGTTTAACATGGAGATGGCGCAGCAGTTTGTCAGTTGGAATTTTCGTTGATATTTTTACGAGCTGCCTTGTCACAGTATATTAAATTTTATCGTTTTCATAGTGTTTTACGTTGAATAATTAATATAATATTTTTGTGTGGCAACATCATTATAATTTATTACTTTTAAATTTTTGGTTCCGGTGTTACAGGCGCGCGTCATTTGTCATGGCCGGCCGGTTCCCCGCTGTCGCTACTTGAGCTAATTTAGACCCATAATAATAAATAAATAGTCATACATTTAAGATCGATTTTGAACGAAATTTTTATACTTTTGTTAATAAAATATAGTAACTTCTTACAATATTTTTTTGTGGACGTAAACGTTCTTTTTTTTCGGAAGTGTTTGCAACGCGAAGACTTTGGATGTTTGAAATACAGAGGTAAAAAAATGTTTTCGAATCACCTATGTGTGCAGTAGAAATAGAAATGCGTGAATGATTTGTTTTAACGAAATGGTGGCTGACGGTTTTGCTGTAACGTAGATAAATGTAAACAAAAAATAATAACCCAAATAATAGGAAAGGTTCATAATTATTTTATCATTATAATATTTCAATTCAAAAATGTTTTCTTGTTTATGTTTGCCGTGCTATTATTTTTATTTTTTTATAATATTTCCAGAAGAAATATGTTTTAGACTTAATAAAAGATTACTTCGCAATAAAAGATTATTGTCTGCGTTTCAAATTATTCAAAATTATCAACATGACTGTGTACTTTTGAATTATATTTCAATTTCAACTTTTCTGCTCGACTGTACCTATATGGTGATTGCAGGGAATACACTCATTATCTGATTTTTCAGACCCATATTTGACTTAAATTATGTTACTCAAGTTCAACTTAAACAGATTTCAATGTAAACGTTACAATCATGTAAATAAAATGTTTTTATTGCACTAACCCATCGATGAAAGTTATCGAATTCTTATTCGATTACAGTGAAACCGAGGGTAATATTTTCATATTTTTAAGCATAAAAGTAAAGATACCATAAAAAAAATTGTGTAATTAATTACCCTAATTGTGTGATTCCGAAATAAGCACTAGACTATTGACCTCTGACTTTTAAAAATCAAATAGCTCGAATGTTATTTGACGACAACGTCAAAATATTTGGATACCTTGTCCAAAACGCGTAGAAAATGATGAGGTTTGAGGCTGCGAAAGAGGTATGTAGGTATGTAAATCGCAATGCTTGGTGTCCTGTCTATTCTGTCCACTCTAACTATCCCGTTGGTGATATAGCGCGAAAGTATGTACGTGTGTATTATATATTGTTAATGTAGTTTCAAAACAGGCTTGATTTTCTTCAGCATCCGTCGCTTTAACCGGCTCCACGTTGCAATACGAATGTTTTTGTTTGTTATTCTTGATTATATAGAAATATTACAGCTATGGATATAATATATGTGGCGGAATAAACTTATTATTATTTGTTATTCAGCTTTAAAAACTATGAAAACTAGTTCTAATTCATGTCAGTACGGTTCAATTCTATTCACACAAAACCTTAGATGTAACAATTTTTTGTAATAATTTTGAGAATAACCAAATAAGGCTTAATTCAACTTACTTATTGTTAGGAATGGTTATTAGGAAAAAAAATTGTAATGTTCTGAAGACAATTCATAAAAATGCCTCATCACACCCCATTATGAAACAATAAGAGGAATTCGACGGTATAAATAATAAAAAACACCTACGACTCTTACATAACACATACGTGTATGGTTAGCAACAACAATAAGTAGCCATTTTATTCCGAATGCCGACCAAGACCGGAATTATCTCGGAGCATATCAAAAAAGACCGCCTTAAAACAAAAAAAGTAAATAAAGACTCGACAAGAAATTATGATACTACCAAATACGCGTGGAAAAAGTCGACGATACATTCACTGTACTTATAGCTTAACGGACTCCGATACAATTATCTTGGCGGTGTAGTTTTTTTGCCAATAATTGTGAAGATGTTTTAAACATTTTTAGTGCTTTGTACTAACATTTGTATTTTTTTACTTAATTATTTGAGACAAAAAACTAAGCTTTGACATATCAAAAAAGTTATACCTATTATTATTAAATTTAAATTTTGAAAAGTAGTGTCAGATGTAAAAAATTTTGGGTTGTTAAATATCAAATTCTAAATTTAAAAATGTTTAATTTTTATTTCGGAATGCTTGCAACTGTAATATTTCATAATTACCCTTAGAATTTAAAAAAATATTAATTCGAAAGTTAATTAAACTACAAAGAACGCAACGTATTCTAAAATCCAACTCATTATCTACATAAATACATATGAATGTTTCCCTGTATATTTGTCCTCTATGCGTTCTTAAACCATTCATCCGATTGTGATGAAATTTTGGCGAGTTGTTTTGCGTACGTCCGCAGAGGTTTCTGAGATATTTAATTTAATAAGTAAAAGACTACGCGAAGGAAGTCGCGGGCAACACCTAGTTTTAAATAAGAAAGTAATCAGTGTAAAATTTACACAAAGTTTTCCTTTTCTTTTGAGACCATTAACGACATTAGCATTTTAACTAATTTCCGAAAAGATAAATATTTTATTTATTATTTTATTTAGTTTTAATATTTCTTTACCTATAATTTTTTTGTTAACGCTACTATCGATGTTTTGGTTTTATACAATTCCATTGTTTTATATGGTATAGGAAATTAATAGGCGTATTTTTAAAATAAAATTTAATGTTTACATATTTTTAACAGGCGTGTTCAATGTAATTATGGTTTCGCAAATTATATAGTTGTGCCGGGTTCGAATATAAAAAAAACCATAAAAATGTTATGATTATTACATTACCTAAAGTACAAATTCCGAGGTTTCGTTCATTAGTAAATCGCATTGAAAAAAATCTCAATATTTTGGCGATGGTGGTACTTTTTTAAAATAATAATTTTTTTCTATTAAATTAAAAAATATATATAGTCGATATTAAAGTTTGTTAAAAAACACACTGGTATATTCACTTTTACATTTAATTTCTCAATAATTAATAACAAATTACAAACTGTAGCATTTTGTCACGAATAACTAACGACGAATAATTAACAGGTAATCTCGCAGAATGACGTAGAATGATCCAGATCTTGACTTGCATCGGCTTATATAGACTTGCCGACGTCACTTCTCCCACGACTTAGCGACAGTACGTGAGGCAGGCGGGATGCGACGTCAACTAGGTCGACCCGCGGGGTTATTACCTAAAAATTTGCAGACAGCGATAACCACGCGATCACTGCGCGACCGGTGATTAATTGTAATAAATTTTTTTTATCATGTATGACGATTGCGTATCTATTATTCTATGATAGTAAAATGCACTTTTCGCGGTAGATTTAGCGCCACTATACAAATTACATTACACAAATTCTTGTTCTGACAGCAGATATCGCGCGATATTGGCTGTCGCATGCTGTCTGCAAGTTACGTAATAAGCGTGACGATCTCTTCGGGAGCGGTGATTAATTGTAATAAAAAATTCGTATCATGTATGACAATTGCGTATCTATTATTCTATGACCGTAAAATGCACTTTTTGCGGTAGATTTAGCGCAACTATACAAATACTTTGCACAAATACTCATTTTGACAGCAGATATCGCGCGATATTGGCTGTCGCATGCTGTCTGCAAGTTACGTAACAAGCGTGCCAACGACAGTTGCGACACCTGGCTCAGTTCAACAGGTTGGCATGACGTTACTTTCTTTTACGACTAGGCGGCAGGAAGTCTTGGAAGGTTGAAAATAATAGGTTAGGCTGGCTGGCTGATTGGTTTGTTACCCTGGCGGGGCTGGTAATCCCGGCGGAGCTGGCTAGCTCGGCTTGGCTGGCGAGGCTGACTAGCCCGGCTCGGCACATCAGCAATGTGCCAGCAATGCCTTGCTTCGTTACACAATAAAACAAGAATACATTCTCAAGAAAAGTTAAATTTGTTGTACGAGACAACATTTCCTTCATTTAGTTCACAAAAAACAAAGGAAATCCTTTGTTCAGATTATTCGTGATGGACTTAAAGGGATGCAGTGTCAACTATTTTTAAAAAAATGCTAACGTTTCTAATCGCACTACAAAAAAAAGTTTAAAATACACCTCATTACACTAATTAGTACGAAAAAATCGAGACAAAACGTCGATCAGCTCCTGTGCCATCGAACGATTCCGGGTAAGTCAGGACTGCACAAAATACGGCCTGCATACAATTATTTTGTCAACTATGTGTAAATATTGCTATACTTAATAATTTGTAAGATATGCAATTATTTTTATTTTATTCTTTTATTTATTCTCTAAATTTGATGTGCGTTATTAAAAAAAGCTTTTTCTTTTTTTACTTTTACTTTCACAGTTAGAGATGCAGTTCTAAAATGATTTTAAGTTAAATATATAATATACTATTTAAACCCTGTCACGGTTCGCAGTAGCTATTTATGAAACTGATAATAGGCTAGATGACTGCTATTAAATGTGGATTTTTATACATTGTATTAAAATAATTAAACGTTTTAATTACAATTGAGAAGAAAGTAAATGATATGCATTGACAGAAACTGAGTTATTTGGTCGTTTTAAACTTCAATAGTGGAAGGATGAGCTAGAGGGAGATAGCGTTACAAAGCTGTGGCATCAAAAAGTCGAAATGACATTGTACAGCCCTAGGAGTGATAGAGACAGAACATATCTCCACTCTGTTCCCACCACTAAAATTTAACATCGAATTTACTTACTCTCTCTTATGTTTTTATTGTATTTCATATATTTTTTCACAGTTTTCTTCATGATTACTGAACCTATCTTTTAACTATGTCGTGAAGAAATAGTCCTTTAGCCTTTTGCTGAATTACTTTTTAAACATTTCCAAAAATGTATCGAACATAATCCACGTTGAACTCAATCAATCGTGTTGTATATTTTAGTCAATTCTATAAGTGATACACTAACCAAAACCATTTATTTTATATACATGTATATATTATATATTAATTGATTTTAGACTCTTTTATTATACAAATCTAAGCTCAAGTATTTCTATTTTGATTAATTTCATTTAATTTAATTCAATTGTAATATACTAATGCTATCGATATAGTAAGAACCACTTAAATGTTGTATTGTGTGTATAATTACATTCTGAACACTTTTACATTATAATATGGGAAAGATAATTATTATGAGATATAATTTTTAACTTTAACGAGTATGTGTTTGATTGTGTGGTAACTATAGTTTTCTCCCTCTTTCTGTCCTATAAATGATACTGTTTCTGCAGGTTAAGTTCAGTTCCATTCACAAATAAACAGTAACTCTTATTTTACTTACCTTTCAAAAAATTCGTGAAATGTTGTGAAAAGAATACATTTTAGTTTGTTCGAACGGTAAAGTGTTAAAAAATAAATCGAATTTGTCCGCCCCTGCATTAGAGTGCACAGAGTCGACCAGCTCCGACGGCCATATCAAGATGGTCCAGGAGCTTGCAAGAGCTTGCACTAATGAAATGCACCTTGTTCACTTTATTAACTCTAATGTATGCACCAGATAGGCTAGTAGATTACGAGCTAAATGTCAGCGTTTGTTTACCGAACAGCTTAAATGAGACTTGATGAAATTGAGATGTTGATTAATGATTGCTTTGTTATTACTTGCAATGATTAAACGTCTTCAATCATTGTCATCCATTTATTTATGTACGCAACTTGTTGTAGTAGTTGTTGTGAAAGATAATTGGGTACTAGAACTTGACTTAATCAGACTTATTTCTGGTACTACTTATTTAGAGACAGTAATAGGGTTTCGTATAGAACCCTAAGGAACAGACACAAGAAAGAGAGTTAATATTGCATTGTCATCCAGTTCTGAGTTATGTTTAAAGTTTAAAATGTCTGGCTCATCTTAAAGTTAGTTTAAAATCGATGGCAATATTTGTACCCAACAGATGGACAAGAAAGCAAGTTAATAAGAATATGATAAATTAAAAACTAAAGTCCTGGACATAATACAATTTTCTATATTAATTTACACACTTGTATATGTAATAATTTACATCTGTAAATATGGTCAGATTTCCTGCGGTACCCGCACTACATCCGGTATGGTATGGAGTCTAATCACGCTTAATCAATTTTAATAAACGTTACAGTTTTTCTGCAATCCTGACGAACAGTAATCATAATGAAATTATGACTAAAAGGTGTATACGCCATACTTCAATGTATTCAAGGAAAGGCTGGTCCGTGCTGCTGCTAGGCGAACGGTTATTCTATTTATTGTAAGGGTTAGTGCAGCAATAAATCTTTGACTTTATGTGAAAAGCAATGACTCCTGAATTCAACCTTTTATATTAGATATTGAAGCTTAATGGATTCAGCATAAAACTGATCGTGGTTGTATGCCTATCAAATATCTGAAGGGTACACTGCAATAGTTATGAACTTCCTCTTTCCTCTTTGAGATAATTGCTTTTTAATTTTATAAACGGTAAAAGAAAACTCAAGATGTTAAGATTGGAAAATAATATTTATTTGTGTTAAGACACATGTTTATTAGTATTATTCCTTTGGCAAATGATCATACCTCTAACATTATAGAGCAACTAAAATTGTATCTATATATTAATACGTGAAGAGAAAACTTTGGTTCCTTTTTTAAGAAAATTGCGCGGACGGAGGAGTGTGAAATTTGGTACACTTAAAGTTTATATGGAGAAGGACAAGAGAAAGCTCATATTTTTACATAATATGCATTAGAAACACATTAAATTAAATAAATCACTCATTGTATACGTTCATACTGCCAATGTCAAAAATACTGTCAATTTGAAACTCATAATAGTTTGTGATCACATATACGTAAATTTCATGCATCAAACAGTCGCACAGTGTAGAGATTGTCGTCAAAGAGTTACTATTATAAGTTTATATTTACGGTCGATAATCAATATCGTATCAATTTGACAGTTACTGAAATCGGTGCTAAGCCTACCAAACTAATAGACTTCTGTTGTTGCACATTGATTTGCCACCGCCTTCAATAACTGTCAGATTTAATTATATAGATATGTGTATAGTATTTATGAAGTTAAGTTTAAATTGTACTTGAGTTTTGATTAATAAAGGATATTGTATAGACTCAGGTGTTACTTTGCGGAAATCCATTTCATGCGATGACTTACTATAATCTTTAGCTATTATCCGCTCAAACTCAAAAAAGCACCAATCGACACGTGTTTCGCCTCTCAACGAAGCATCCTCAGGATATACCAGAGATAGGATTCGGTCAGCTAACCAACACCGAATTCGGTTATAACCAGGTCCAACTATTTAGTGTATCTTCGAAGTCCAAGCTCCAATACCGTTGAAATTTAAATGGGACTACCTCTGAAGTATGACCTATCAAACAAAGAATTTTTGAAATCGGTTCATAAATGACGGAGATATGAGGTAACAAACATACGAAAAAAAAATAAACAAAAAAACATGCAGTCGAATTGAGAACCTCCTCCTTTTTTTGAAGTCGGTTAAAAAACTATAATTAATTTTAAAAAATATAACTGGCATTTTTAAAAGTGTGTTTAGATTAATCTACATAGAAAATTTAGAGGCATAAATCGGTACTATTAATCCGAAAAATGAAAATCTCCGTTTTAAAGAGGTTACTTCGATTTTTTTTTAGTTACATAAGTTAACCAATCGTGTAACGCAACTGGCAAAATGAAGTCAATGAAATGAAGAATTAAGTTACCAAATTCACTTCTGCCGTCAAAATTTCTAATTCGTCTTCTCATTTTTACTGAAAGATTAGTAAATTAAGTCGAGTTAGAAAGTTTTTACAGTCTATAATATTGGTACATAATTTTTGCTTAAACTCCATAATATAAATGTATAAAATATATTATTCTAAAAGCTCTTCGCTTTTGTAAAACAAGCTAAAAACTTATTATAGATTTTAAAATTTTCTATTAAACCTGATTGATTTCTTTAGGCATATTTTCTTAAAGTCAACAAACAAATTACTTTCAAGAAAATATTTTAATACAGCAACAATACACCACGGAGTACCAGTAGTGTTTATGATGACAACAATATACTTTACGCTATGCTGAACGAAAATAACTCTTAATTCCTTTACTTAGGGATATCACAGACGCATAATCCTTATTGTGCTGTACGTGCTTTTGAAAAGTTTGTTGACGCGGGCTCACTGTTTTTCTATTGTAAAATTGTGTTTATTATTTATTGTCCGAGGTAATGATTGGGAGCTCTGTAGGAGACCTATTTCTTTATTGTGTTTTGTAAAGCTAATTAGTTTGTACTTTGTTTGCTTTGAATTGCTTGTATTTTAATGTTTATTATTTAAAGGATTGTGTTCTTGTAATGATTATTTCTGAATTTTAGTTAATAAAAATTTAGAAAAAATGAGTGATGAAAGACTGACGAAAAAAATCTACAGAGCGAAAGTGAGAGGTAATAGAAGCCAAGGAAGACCAAGGCTGACTTATGAAGATCAAATAGCCAGAGTGTTAGCAGACGGAAATGTCAAAAGCACTCGCATACCTAGGCGAAAACGTGTGAGGAGAATGATGAGATTTGAGGAGACGAAAGAGGTATGTAAGGACCGCGACTCCTGACGCTCCAGCCCTTCTGGCTACCCCGTTATGGATACAGCGTGAAGATATGTATATGTATGTATGTAAACATTTAGATTAATAATTATACAACTTACATTACTCGGCAATTCTACATCTATTACTTTTTTAAACTTCATACAGGTCAATACAGGAATATTCTGCATAAAAAGTTGGCTGCAATTCAAGAATACGCACTCATATTGCACGAATCAGGCATTGTTTTCCAACCTCGTATTATGATTCTCTCAGGAACGTATCAATTCAAAATTACGAAACGTGGAGACTAGTGGCGTTTATCAACTAGACTGATGGTAAGAGAGGATGGAGAGACAACTCTGTTTCTTTCTCTCTAATCAACGCCAAGAATAGAATGATCAAGAAAAACAAATCCGATCGAACAACGTTCAAGCAAAGCCTTTGACGATGGTAATGATGATGATAGTTGAAGACAATATTATTTATATTGACAGTACGATTATTTATTGAATAAGAGGAACATAATATGAATGAAGCAATGTTAAATAATTTATTTTCATGTAACAAAAAATTTAAAGATAATGTCGTTGGAGTGATTTTTGTTAAGTATTTTGCGCCGCTTAAAGCATTAACGAAATTTTGTAGTATGGTAATAAAATTGTGATTACGATATCGTTCGTCTGTCGAACTGAAAAAGTCAAGTAGAAACATTAAGTTAACTTTGTATCAGATGTTAAATATGAAGGTTTATGCGGTATTTGGAATTATTTCTCTTATGATTTTTCTCCGAAAAATATATAAAGTACTGTGCCTTGCATATTCATGCAAATAATGTAGTTAATATTTTATCCTGTTCGTAAAGGGCTCCTTTGGCGGATACATTGTGTTATTTCGGGTTAATTGTCTTCTCTGAAATAAATTCATTAAATATGTTGACATCGCTTTAACTTTGTCAAAAATTTAATGATGTTATTACAAGGAACTTGCGTAGGTGATGTACTAGCAGATCATCATTATTGGATTCAATTTTACCCTCTGTAACCTTATTGCTTTAAAAGTGGTGACTGTGGTGATAAGGTTTCATCGTACATTGATGATCCCAAATGGGAAACGGTTCGACATTATTTACGTATGATATTGGCAAAGTGTTAGAAGGGTATCAGTGCGTCTCAACGAGATCTTGGAGCATTTTTACACGCCGATCGCGGTTTTTGAGGGTAAAAATTTATTTTCTTTTGACTTTCTCCACATCAGGGAAAAATGTAAAATTATTTTACGTATCATCCGTTACAGATATTACAGTGCTTCTTTATGCACTGACCGTCAAAAGGTTCTTGTGAGTGAAAATTCCGCGCTAACTAATTTTTTCTCTTGGGACGCTGAATAACTTTCAAAGATCTTCTCCGCATCACCAAAAAAGGTTAAATTATTTTGCACTCTCTCGCAGTCATTAGTTCGAGTACATCTAGTCTAATCCTATGTCATTCCCACCGGTACGAAGTTAGAACGGTTTCGTATCATTAGTATAAAGATAACTAGTTATTATTATCTTTCATTATCTCCTTGAAGTCAATGACAGGTTAACCACCTGTCATATAGAAGGAAAACTAATTGCTTTATTTATATACTAGTATACACAGTATGTTTATGGGTATAAATACAATACGAATAGCATACATATGACTTATAGCATAGCGGTGCTGCTATTATTCAGGTTAAGCAACATTGTGCGCGGCTTTTCACTGGATAGAATGTATAATAAAAATGAGCGTCTGCGTTTTTTTTTTGAAAGTATGTTTAGTCAAGTCTACTTAAGGATTAATGTTTGGTGCAATTAACTCAGGCATAGAAGCGATTGAGAAATTTACCTAATTGTTAATTTTTATTTTACTTATGTTGGTACATTTTAAAGTGTGTCAAAATAGAGACATTGTCAGAAATATTACAAAAATAAGGGCGAAAAAATTCAAGTGTCACTGGATGGGAACAGATTACTCATAGGTAGACTTGAGAGATGAGACGCTTGCATTGTTAGTAAATCTTATCATAAATTAGATAGTCTATGCAACTGTTATGGCTATGGGCGAATTTAACTACTATTTTTAAATTATCTTTCGTGATTAGTTTCCAGATAACATTCGTACTCCAATTGTTAAGGCTTTCCTTCGATACACACGTACATACATATCTTCACGCTGTATCCCTAACGGGGTAGTCAGACAGGACGGAGCGCCAAAATTCGCGGTCTTTACATACTTATTTCGCTTCTTCGAATCTCGTCATTCTCCTCACGGATTTTCGCCTAGATATGCGGATGCTTTTGACATATCCGTCAGTTAACACTCTGGCTTCTGCTAGTTCGGTCCTATCGGAGGTCCTTCATCAGGGCGAGTGGGATGAGTTCGCGGTTGCGTTCCGTCTGGCACTCTGCGTCCACGAACTCATCCCACTAACCCTGATGAAGGACCTCCGATAGATCCGAAACTAGTCGGTAACTGCACCGATTGGGCATGAGTATAGCCGTGTTCATTCATTATTTAGTTAATAATGTCTCACGAAAATTTTAATTATTTAATATTCGTATTTAATTATTTTTTCTAATCATCTTTAAAATCCATAGTTCTGTTAACCCCTAAAGAGGCCCTAAATAGACCGGGCGCATGTAGTTGTCGTATTAAAGTAACCAGTACAAGTATTCCAGTCTGTAATGGCTGGCATTCCCTAGAATTTCCAATTACAGCCTTATTGGGCTGGTGGCTATTGTAGCTTAGTTTCAACGCACGGCTAGTTAGTAGTGTCGTTCGCACGCAGCGTGTTGAACGCGACTGCTTATTTATCAGTTATTTGTATTTTTTTTTAAATATACGACGAAGCAGGATTGTATAAAAAGACGACACATAATAAAAAATTTTTGGAAAAAAGGTGAATCTTAAAATATTGCAGTGCATGTCAGTTAATAAATTAGTATTTTCATTACATGGATATAACATTATTAATCTCAAAATGGATCGGATACGCACAAAACTCACACCAGTGTGTTATGTACCATAGTATATCTACGTGAGTGACAAAAGAGATAGAACGACGCTAATAGACCGTAGCAAGAGCGAGACGAGCTGTCGTTCGTATGTTCTCGGGCGGTTTCGACTCGGATCAGCACTGCTTCGTATCACTTATCACGTTGAGAGCTTTCCTCTTTATGTAAGAGGTCAATTTTTCAGGCCTTTTTATTAACATCAATGCTATTATTTAATTTCTCATCAATACATAAATGCTTTCATATATTTATTTATTTTAATTATCACAAGAGTTTATACATGAAAGAAAATAAATAAAAGCTAGTTTACTGTCAAAATAACGTTGAGATGAAATAACCTATCATATCACTTTCAGATTAATTATTTAGAGACCAAAAATATTGTATACTCAATATATCTACTGTCAAATTTACTTTTTACTATTACCAATAAAGTCAAAAGAACGTTACTGACGATTGTCCGTTAGTTGATAGTTAGTGCATATACCTTCAAAACCGAGGCTGCCGCATTTGAATTCCGGCCAGGAAACGAATGGTACTAAATTGTGATCAATCGTAGAATTTACCACGTCTTACGTCATCTTAGGATTTTACCGAGTACTCCAATAGTTTGTTGTGAAAGCTTATTTACTAGTATAAAGACACGTTTGGTGTATTTGTCTGTAAAAAATATTGGTTAAAAGCCAGTTTGACTCGCTTACAGTGGGTTCGCTATAATATGCGGTATAAAATGGTTAATTTCTATCAATTTTTGGGGCTCTATTAGACAAATATAGAACTTTCGTTATATGTACATATTTTTGTAACATAATATGTGGGTTAACAAGATGTGTCAATGTACCATATTTAAGTCTATATATTATGTACATACCTAGTTTCTGAGAATACTGACTGTCACATGTGACAGTCCCGTTTTTCTTTTCAAGTACCCCTAACTTACCCTTTAAAAAGCTAAGGAAATTACGCGATAAGCTTTTGAATCGCATAAGAAAATAAACATACTGATCATGTAGAACGTACGTATCCATACATACTTATTGCTGATGACACTTCTATAGAGTAGTCATATTCATATCTTGTGTAGGTTTCCGGTTTATACAACGTTATCGGTTTTATAAACTAAGGAGTTTATAATTAGGAATTTTAAATGAACCAAGGGGTTTATTTTCTTTTTTGCTCATATTATTATTCTCAAAAATGCTTCAAATTATAGGGCGTTACTGTCGTAGCGATTGTATTCACCGTGAGAAGCTAGCCTAATGCGTTTCGAATGGTTTATATGTGTTTGCATTAGGCATTTATTATCTAATATATTATTTTAGTACATACCCATTTAATATAGATTGGTTTAAAATAAACAACACTAGCTTCAGCCCTGATTTAGTTCACATTGATAACTTATATTAGATCAACATTTATATTTAAAATTTCAATTATTACAGTGCCGTATATATTTATGGGATATATGACATATAAATAAACTGCGATGTAGGATACATAATCAGCCTAATCCACATTCAAATCCAGTCAAAAGTCTTATTTAATTTATTTCATAAATTAATAAATGTACATAATATGAAAAACAATTATTTTGAAGTTAGGAAAACATTATAAGTCTATCATCTACCTAATAATTTTTTCACAGATTATGTTTTCAGTGTACAGACACAATTTCCGCTGTTATTAGTAATATCCGTTTATTGTATACCCTTCCCTAAATAAAAAGAAATATCAATTTGGCATTTCAAACATTTTTAAAATCAGAATCGCCAATTGCATGAACCATTATGTAAATTTTCAGTAGATAGATGTTGTGTAATTAGGCTCTGCTACAAGCAACAAGACGCCATGCTTCATGACCCTTTTTTGGAAATGCAGAAGACATGAATGAATCTGTAAGGCAACTTTTAAACTAAAATTTAAAAAGTGGTTGTTGTCAGACCGGAATAAACCCTGATAGTGGTTGGTGTCCGAAGTTGCTGTTCGATGGCGCGAGGTATAATTTTAGGGGTATAATTTCTACATTTTTGTTACGTGACGGATTTATTTTTTCATCATATATGCATATACGAGTATATATACATTGTACATGCTTAAAATAATATTTTATACCAATGTTATTATTTATTTATTTATTTATTCTATGGAATCATTTTATTTAGCCAGAACATCCTATAAGATGCCCTCTTTGTGAATTGAGAGGCATTGGAGCTGAATCGTTGCCTCTTCACTACCGCAGTATAATGTTGTATTGATGGGTAATGGTTGTTGATTGTCATTGAAGGCATATTCTTGGGTAGTAAATAAATGTTTTCTTTCTTTTCTTTCTATGGTAGATACCTAGACACCGATACCTAGATTCCCTGAGTGAGGGACTGGATGATGTGCGGCGCTTATCCACTAAAGCTCCTGTGGTTGTCATCGTCCTCGGCCCATCGTCAAGGGGCTTCCGATTTCCTACGGATCGAAATTGGCCCCTCTCTCGCTGTGATTATGGCGGATCGATTTTTAGACCCAAAGAACTTTGATTCGTGATATTAATCGAACTCGTTAAAACTGTTTTTAACCCCCGATGGAAAATGGTGGTATTTCAAGATCGTTATCAGCTACCTATTTACTAGTGTAATGGTACGAGTAGCATTTGAACGAATGGACAAATTTTAAACAGTTTTCGAAAATGTTTTATGGTGAGTTATGTTGGTGAGATTCGGTCTGGCCATACTAAGGATTCAGCTCTGAATCCTAGTTGTGAAAAGATTATGATACTACTTCTTGTGTTGGAGGTTTTTAAATTTTACGTTTTGCTTATTTTAGCTTGTTAGGACGTACTTTTGCTCCAATTTTGCTTGAAGATTATTATAAATCACGTTTGTCCTAAGGGTGCTTATTTGAATGGCCTCTTGATTTGGTGGTTAGTGGTGGTTAAATTACAATTTGAAACATTTTTTCGAAAAAATTAAATTGCTGTTCTCCATCATAACCCCAAAAGCATCACTTAGGAAAATTCTGAAAACACCAAGTGCATTGAGACTATTGTAGAAAAATTATCAAGATTGTATAATGTTAGATATTTTATGGAACGAAGTTATTTAAAGCGGCTTGCGGGAGGTGAGTTGGTAGAAATCGTTACGTAATGAAAAAACGTTATGCCCCCTCCATTTGACTCGCAATGATTATTTCTCTCTCTGTTTCTTCCTAACATACGCTATCTAATTGAGAAACGTAGGGCGGGACCCGCGCGCTGCACAGCACTGGGTTCGTTAGCTCTGTATTCAAAGTGGTCTCTCTGTCTCTTTCTATTACATACGAGTGTGTGTGAGCGTGCGATTATCGAGATTCGAACAGACGAGCAGCGTGCGCGGCCGGCTATATAACCTCATTACTTTACAGGAGGAAATTTTGATAAAACTTACTTGTTTTTTGTTTTTATTTCAAATCTTACGTGGGTTTTATTGCCTCATTATTGACATTAAGTTTTGAGAAACGGAAACTGCAGCTCCCTCTACTCCCTCAACTGCACGACAGGAACTACGTGCATGACGAGGGTCTCCCGACCGCACAGATTTTTGAAAAATATAAGAAAGCTCCACGACAGTCTTTGTTTTGTAATTGGCGGCTGTTTTCAACCGACGGTACGGAATATGCACATGTATATATTTATTGCTATAACTCTGTGATATATAAATAAATTACTTATATATATATATATATATATATATACGCAATATAAGCCCTGGTCTTGTTACTTTCGGCACCATAATTCCCACTGGGCACAATCCCTAACCCGAAGGCGTGACTGCACGTTGGCACTACCATATTTGGCTCAACTGATGCCCATTTAGCGCGTGGTGACAATTAAACAACTACGGTGGCTGGCGACATCACGAGGGTATTAGCATAGTAACCTTTTTGATATTGATAGGGTATTTTATATATTTTCAGAATCTGTTTTAATTTCTGCTATGAATTTTATTTCATGTAAACATTACCATATTTTGTAACACCCATTTATTTTGATAAATATGAAAGAAATTCATACAAACCTTGTCCTAACAGTTAAGTTCACAATAAAAAAAATCAGCCAAATCGGTAGAGCCGCTTTCAAGTGATGATCTTTCATACATGCATCAATTGATTTTTATTTAAGATTATTATGGTACATGAAGAAATAAGCGAATAGAAATTATCAAAGTAAAACAAACTTTATTTTTTGCAATAAAATTCAACTTGAATATTAGCGTCTAAAAGTTTTATTTCCAGAATCACTGGGCAGGTTTAGACTTTACAGCCTCTTTTATGGGAGTATCGCTAAAAGCTTGAAATTATACAGAAGAGAATTAGTGTTCTTAGATGTGAAAACATTATGTTCAAAACATTACAGAGGATGTTTAAAAATTTACTAGAATATATTAGCGATCAAAATTGTTATTTTATTTGTATAATTTATTTAGCTATTTATTTTTATTATTTAATATTGTTTAATATGACAATACTTAATGACAATACTCATCTATTTTTTAATCTTTCAAATGTTAAGTTAGCAACACATTCTGAAAAAGTTTGCAGTTTTTTATACCAATTCGATCAATAGGTAATTGAATTAGTAGCTAACAAACAATATAATAATTGTTAGGATAGAAAATAATCTCCTCTAAAAATATTGTTAGTTTTTTCCATTTTATGAAATATCCTGAATTTTTGCCATTTTTGTGTATTTTAGCAGCGACATATTATTTTGTAAAAGACGAAAGATTTTTCGACGAAATACCATAGACAGAATTTTAAAACCGTTTTCGCAACATGCTGTATTTATGCGATATGAGATAGATAAAATAATCAAGAAAGTACTCATTTTATAGCATGTTTTATTAATTATTAAACTTTAATTTAATTACCATTGCGTTTCCATATAAACACAATGGACAAACCGATTTGCATCTCACTTATCATTTATAATAATAAAATCTCCCGACAATTAAGATTAATAAACTTTTTATTGAGCAGAATGGTTTTGTGTTCAAATAAAAATTGCTGACATGGTGCAGTAGCCATTATAAAGATTGCATATTAACTTTAAATGACTACTTTGGACAATTGTCAGTGTTACGACCTGGCCACCTACATAGAGGAAATAAATACATATACGAATTAAGTGTCTTTACAGGATTTCACAGCCAAAACGGTAAAAATGGTTTCATTATATTATCGTCTTTCTTTTACTATTTCTCAAAATATTGTTTTGTAAAATTATTATGACTTAATTAATATTAATTATTTTTACAAGCTGTAAAGTATTCAATAATAATCTAGATATAAACATAGAATTTTATGTTAACTTTTATTAGAAAACGAAAATAAATTTAGCGGAATCGTATACTCTTCATTTCTTATAGGCTAAAAATAAATTTAAAATTTCTGATGTATGAAAAAATGTCAAAGATCCTCAAAACTAATGTGAGCGAAGTAAAAAGCTTTAACTTAAATTTTGAAAATTTTGGATATTTTAGAACAAAGTTATTTAAAATAAGAAGTTTTAAAGTTGCCCGCTTTTTATTGGGCTAAAAGGAATAATAATATAAATAATGAGTTGTATGTAGTTAAATTGTTATTAATGCTGTAATATTATAAAAATTGCTACACTTTTTTTATATTTCATTTTAACTGAACTGTAAAAAGTATTGGCAACTTTTGAAATATAAATATTAAAAACTAATTTAGAACTAGGCATTTTACGATTAAATCCGTTGCGTCATCGTGTCTAAACGATTCGTGCGATTCGTTTAAAAAACAAACATAATTTGTCAATGAAAATTGTATTCTAACCTTTAGGTTTTAAAGTTGAATTGTACACTTGACAAATTGAACTTCTACTATTGGTTGTAAAGAATATATGACTTTTTTCTTTAGCCAGACCTTTTTACGAGCCTGGGATAGGATTTAATGGTTGGCGCGGTAATTTGGCCTTCGTGGTAGAAGAGGGGGCAGGGAGTAATTATAGGTCTGCCTGTGTCATTGTCGATACCTCGCGTAGTTCTAATTTTGGTAACAAAATTGAGTAAAAAGGACTGGGCTTTTGTTTTGTAGTCCGAAATAATCGTGGTGTGTGAGATTAGTATTTATTTGTGAATAAATTTTGTGCGTCAATATACTCGACACTTTTAGCATTGATGATTTGCGATTAAGCGACTGCTTCTATGCGATCAATGCGATCTATGTGATCAAACGCAGACTCATCAAAACGCGATCGTTTTGGTGAGTCTGCGTTTGATCACATTAGTAATATATCGCGTTTCTACCACTGCATGGATGTTGCATCGCGTTTGGCGAGTCCGCGTTGGATTGTGGTAGTAATATATCGCATTTCTACAACTGCGTGGATGTTGCAGCGCGTTCTGGGGTCTCGCTGCGTTTGACGATCGTGACATCGACGTCAGTACTTAAAAAGTAGCAAGTGTGTCTAGGTTATTTAAACGGATGCATTATGATGTTACCACAAGAAAGAAAATCTTTAAAATACTTTTTTATCTGTGGTGGATATAAGTTTAACCACAGTCTTGCGTGAATGTAAGCTAACTTAAAAAAAATTCTGTAACCATGAGATGTATTACACTGTTATTTTGAAAAGTATTGCATACTAAAATTAATTTACTATCTAATTTCACTTCTTTGAGATTGTCGGAACTAATTGCCACTTTTTTGTATTAATTACAATATTACTATATTTGTAATAGGTACTGTATTTAAAATGGGGCGTCTTCTGAATTGTTTGTAATAATCGTAGTTTCGATTCTCGTGGGTCGATTGGTTCGGTTGTTTAGAGCTTAAATAATGAACTCAAAAATGTCAAACATATATTTGTGGTCAAAGTTCGGACCATGAATCATAACGGACGGAGCCATAATGAGTTGCCACTCTTATCACCGTGTGTCAAACGAAACTTCGTGTGTCTCTTTCCTCTTTATATCTCATCGAGTGTAACCACGAGTAAAACAGTTAGCTATAGTAAGTACGGCAACCTCGCACTGTTGGTGTATTTCGTGTCAACTCGTCACCGTCTTAACTTACAAAACATTGTAGTTTGAAATAATTATTTGCAAAATACTCGTAAATCTCAAGTCTTTTTTCTACTAATATTCACAAAGACTGAAATATGTCACGTTCAGCTGCGTATTGTTTTACTGTGACACTTCCCTACTCACGCACATTGGTTCGAGTCTGGAACATAGATCAACAAAAACAGACATGCTAAAAGCTCCGTCCATTGACGACCTCCGTGGCGCAACGGCTTAGCGCGTCGGAAAGTAAACGGAGGTTGCGTGTTCGATTCCCGTCTCGAGTCTGGGTGTTTATGTATAATATGTATATGTATATATTTACAAAAGAAAAGTATATAAGTAGTACATCAGTTGTCTAGTACCCATAACACAAGCGCTACGAAGCTTACTTTGGGACTAGATGGTGCTGTGTGAAATGTCAGAGTATATTATATTATATATATAATTATAATTTTTGGTCAGAGGGTCAAACTATCGCACAGAGTAGAGATTGTTGCCAAATAATTTTAAAATGTAGCCAGAAAATTACTGACAAATTGACTGAATGAGTTTCGAGCTACTATTTTCGTGTGATTTGTGAGCTGTGAGCTGTTTCGAGTCTGTAAATTGTATGTCGAAGGACAAAAGAGTTTATTTTATATTTACGTTCGAATTTCAACCAATGAGCGACCTCTGTAGTTATAAGACGTATGCCTATCTATAACAGGTAATTTTAAAGAATACTTAAAACAAATGTCTGTTAATTACATCTCGTGTTACAAGAAGATATTTTTTTACAATTAAAACATTAAAATGCTCCGATGTTTAGTCGAACTATTCTCGGCGAGCCTGTTCCTTAATTCGTTTCTTTTTTATGCTTACAGCAATAAAAATCTGAGTAACGATGATTAATCCCTCCGACTCAACCGTTGGTGTTTGATGGATGGGTACCAAGTGTAAAGGTGATAGTTTCCTTTCATACCAGCTTATCTATAGATAAGGTACATCAGGCATGTTTAACGTCTCGATATAGGACTAGGAACCGTTCGTTGTTTAGAAGTGGAGAGGATGTTCATCACATTTTTTTCCAATGCTTACTTTGGCACCCTTATGTCAGGTATATGTTGCGTATAGGTATAGAATATTCGCATGGCTGTAAAAAAATAATAACGAAAAGTATTTATCAGTGAATTCCAATTTTCTTATTTCTTGTTCTTCACATAAGAACAAGAATCCTAAAAGAAGAACAAGAAAAATGAGATTTGGTTTTACTGAGTAATGTAAAACAAACTGCAATTAAAACATTGTCTAATTCATCTGATTGCAGGTTCGTTCGGGTCTTTTAGTTCAAGAACGCTTTCTACTCTCTGTGAACAGTGATTTAGGGAACTACTTTAGTTTAAGGAACCTTAGGATTCACTTTTTCAAAATCGGGCAAATACGTTGTTAAATATTTATTTGAAAGATTCATTTAACAACTTTTTGATTGTTAAACGGATTTCTTTGCAATTCAAACTTTTCAAACCCTTGTAGGTTTCATTTCCAAAAAAATCGTTTTCGTACCTAGCTACTTCTACCATATAAATAAATTTTGTGTAATATTTCAAGTTTCTAAGCTTAGTAGTAAAAACTCGACATTGATGTATCAGTCGGTCAGAATAGGTCATTTTATATAAACACATAGATATTATTTTCTTGATACTATAGAACTATCTTCACTTGAAGAAATACTACATATTTTAGAAGTGAGAACACTTCTCATTCCTTAATGGATCCTTTCAAGTGAACTGTCACACGAATTGTTTTCACTGGAAGTATATTGTTTTTAAGTAAAGATCCTTCTTAATTCTTCAAGTAATCTTTCAAGTGAAGTTAGTGATACTAATAAAACTGTCTTCACTTAAACAATCACTTGAAGAATTAATATGTGAAAACTCTATGAAGCCGAAGAGAACTTTTAATACCAAATACAACTCATATCATAAATGATTAGTTATATTTAGACATACTTTCACTTTATCAATTCTTTTAGTGAATAACAGTTCAAGTATAGATTCGATGCCAACTACAACTATCTTCACTTAATGAAGTACTCAGTCCAGAATCTTCTAAGTGAATTTTTAGAAATAAAGACAGTGCTGAATCACATAGTAATCCTTGAAATGAAGAAAGAATTTATATCAATTATAACTACGATCACTTGGGAATACAGTGTGAAGATATTATGTAGGCATGTATATAAGCATATAACTCAAGATAAAACTCAACCATTTTAAATAGTATGAACTTAATTTGATTTGGTTTACTGGTTTTAGCTAACTTTGAATATTGCTTTTGAGATTTTATTTGCCTATTATATACGATTTCACGGTATATTTTTAACGAGATAGATAGAGGCAATATAGCGTTAATTACAACGGTCCTTTTGCTTCTTTGAACTTTTAGTTAATTTTAAATATTCATGTTGGAACCTATTCTAGCTATTTGACATTCGAAGTTCAGTTTTGGTCTCTCTCGGCTTCTATTTACCACGGACAATCTATCTGTAAGTGTTATTTATTACTATTCATTAATTTTAGTATGTTTCTGATATAAATAACTTTTGTAAACTTAAACTAATCTAATCTTCGAGATAACGTAAATAAATAATAAAATCTTGTTCCACGAAGTGTACCATCCAATCCTGCATTACAGCGTTCATTATTTTTCTCAAAAACTCAAATGATACACGAAATACGTGGCTAGGTATGTTAATAGGCCCCCAGTCCGACGGCCTTATAATTTGGTCTGGTATCATTACGCTCGGAACAGGGGATTTGGTCGGATAATGACATAGAGAAAAAACATCAAATAATGATGGATAAAAAATGCGGTGCCATCTTTGTCTAGAGGCTCCAGTTGGAGGTTTTGTGGTTAGTTAAGTTGGTGGGGTCAAATTGGTTTTGTGAAACAGTGCGTTTATCGATGTTTTCTTGTTCCGATTTTCGAATTTCGAATTTATATTTCATTTTCGTATTTTTATTAATTTATACTTACGTGTCAATTACATTTTGCTTCCGCATGTTTTGTGAAAACATGAAAGCCTATTATTTCAAGTTTTCAAAGTGATATTGTTTCACGAATTTTTGTTTCTAAGCTGGTCCGTTGGTTACATGCTAGCCGGGCTTCCAGGCTCGATTTCCAGTCAAGTTTATGAAAAGAGCTTTTCTAAATTGGCTTGTAGTCTGGATGATACCGGGAGCTTCCCCAGGGTCCCAGTTCGTTGTGCGGTACCCATAGTTTTAGACTAATAAAATATTAACGTTGGCATATGTATTTACCTGTGAGTTAGTAATTGTGAAACTTATTAAAAGATACTTTTATATATTAACTATCGATACTTTCATATAATACACTTTCATGTAATAAAATAAATAAATAAATAACATACATACTACATATCTTTACGTTGTATCCTTAACGGGGTGGTAAGAGAGGACGGAGCGCTGAGTTTCGCGGTCCTTACATACCTCTTTCGCTTCCTCAAATCTCACCATTCTCCTCATACATTTTCACCTAGGTATGCGAGTGCTTTTGACATTTCCGTCAGCTGATACCCTGGCTATTTGATCTTCATAATTCAGCCTTAGTCTTCCTTGACTTCTTTTACCACTCGCTTTCGCTCTGTAGATTTTCTTCGTCAGTCTTTCATCACTCATTCTTTCTATGTAATAATACATTATAATAACATCCAATTAATAATTAACATCATTTAAAACAGTGAATTCATGAACTAACGTAGTAGTAACTAAAAATATATAATATATTATTTATATAATGTGATAGGAGACAGAAATTAGGTGTTAACAAAGTAAAGGCTTATATTTACTGACCTATCGTTATGCAGGCTATCAGAATATTCGCTGTCTTCTATAAAATCACCAATCTCTCACATCAAATTATCCTCCCACACTCCTCCAGCGAACGGATCAAAGTTTTTTACGCCTTTTGTTAAAGAATCCACAAAAAATGGGTTGGCTTCAACGAAATTTAATGCCACTATAATGATCTAATAATTTTTGTCTAATGATACGACCTGAAACAAAGCTTGTAATTTTTCGAGCCAGTCGCGGTCACAGTTTTTCTTTGTGGACAATCAGAGATAATGTCTCAGAAAATTATTTAAAAAAAGAAACGTTTTGTGTGTATTACCAAGATGTTTTTTTTGTTTATTACCAAAATGTTTCATACGTATACTAGCTTTTGTTCGCGACTTCGTCCGTGTGTAATTAATTTAAATATACGTTTTGTAATTAATTTAATTATACGTTTTATTATTTGAGAAATCCAAAAATATGAAAAAGATGCGGTGAAAAAGATTCTGGATCACATAAGTACGAAAAAAATAATTAAAATTAAAAAGCCGTTTAAGAAGAAAAGAATTACGAACATTCACTCACCGGAATTTTATATATTTTATAAAGATTATCGAAAGCACTCGTTACCCAGACGAAAGTCTGAGGAGAACGATGAGATCTGAGAAGGCAAAAGATGTATGTAAGGTTTACATACATCTTATGTAAGGTATGTATGCTTCGTACTCTATGCTCTCTGACTGCTCCTGTTTTTTTTAATTTAAGAATATTTTATTCCTTCTTTATTTTATCTGGAATTGCCATGAAACTTTTAATGCGTATGCAACATGGTTTGACTATTTTTCTTTTCGTTCCTGATCAAATATAGAAACAAAAATTCTCTCAGCAGCTTTAATAAACTGTAATCTTCCGTATATTATTATGCTATTAAAATGTTATATTACATGATTGCACAGAGTACATCAAATATATCTATCTATCTAGTCTATAATTTTGACATTATTTACTTTAATTCCGACATCGCGTGATAAGTCAGGCAGGAGCCATGTCTATGATGATTGTCATTACGACAAATGTCACGTGATTTTAGTCATTTGTAAAAGCGAAGAAAGTCATTGTCTAATTATTATATTATCAACTTATTCTCCATATTACTCGAATGACGCGAGGCTCGAATAGTTAGGATGGTGTGTCAATATACAGAATACAGTCAGTGTCTTTATACCGTATACAGTCCTGACAAGTTACATAAAATTTGTTTAAACGAAGTTAGTTGCTTGCTTGCTAGCACTAATAATATTATTCTAGCTCCATTTATTAGCTTTATGTCACCTGTTAAGGTAAGGTATAGAATATCCATACATACATATCCTCACGCCGTATCCGTACTAACGGGGTAGTCAAAGAGGACAGAGCGCCAAGCGTCGCAATCCTTACATACTTCTTTTGCTTCCTCAAATCTCATCATTCTCCTCACAGATTCTCGCCTAGGTATGCGAGTGCTTTTGAAAGTTCCGTTGGCTAACCCTCTAGCTATTTGATCTTCAAAGTCAGTCTTGGTCTTCCTTGGCTTTTTTTACCACTCACTTTCGCTCTATAGATTTTCTTCGTCAGTCTTTCATCGCTCATTCTTTCTATGTGCCCGAATCATCTTAGCATTCCTTTCTTCATTTTTTCTATAACACTGTCGTGCAACCCTGTCCTACCTGCGTACCTCTTCATTGCTTATTTTGTCCACAAGGGTGACACCGTACATATTTCTAAGAGATCGCATTTCTACTGCATTCATATTACTTTCACTCGATTTCGGACATATCCAGGGCTCACTACCACACAATGAAGTTAGCACCAACACCGCATTGTGTATGGGCATTTTGGCTGAGTTAGATATATAAGGTAAAGGTAAGGTATAAATAAATAATATAGGTAATACTCCAAATACAGACACCAATTATGTATGTGTGCCCAAATTAAGCACTGAGCTTGTAGTACAATTTTATTACCACAGAATGGAACTAGCAGAGCTTCCAGTAACATTTAGACTCAAAGTTTGTTTCTTACAATGACCTACAAGGCGAGTCTAGTATAACGGATAGATACTAGAAATCATTCACTTATACCAAACATACCGACTTTTTTGACTTTCGTAGGAAGTTAAGCAGCTGCTCAAATTACTGATCTATCGCCTATAGTATTGGCCTGTCACCTAAAGTAACTATAGTCGTTCGCCTATAGTTACTGGCCCATCGCCTGCAGTTATAGCAGTTACTGGTCCGTCGCTTGTATTACATAGTTCATTTTAGAAGTTGCACCAAGCGCGAAAGGTTCCGGGTTCGATTCTCGGTCGGGTCAATTTGGGAAATGAACTTTTCTAGATTGTCTCGAGTCTTGGTATACTGGGAGACGCCGCCAGTAATCGTCGTCTGGTTCTCATAGCACAGGCAATACCCTAGTTTGAGATCAGATGATTGGTGTGTATCGTCTGGCGCATTATTATTATTATTACTATTATTATTTGAATAAATGTTATTCCTAGACTTTTACGACCTGTGCGAGAAGAGCTGCCAAAGTTTGCATTATTCGTTGTTCCCTACCAGCGTATATTTAGTAGCCAAAAGAGGAATTGGTCCAGTCATTGACATACAAATCAAATAAATAAAAAGAAATGTACGTATAACTAATGTATTACAAGAAATAATTTTTTCAATTAACACCGACAGTCCGCTGGAGGCTTTTGAAAATAAATATGCTCTTTCTTAATTGAATGAATTAATTTCGAATTTAATTGTTTGCGCGCATAAATACCGGTACCTACAACGTCGAATATTACTTTGTTGCAATCTAATCTTACAGTAATGGAATTAATATGGTTTTTTAAATTTCGAACACAGGAGGTCTATGCTCTTTCGAAAATTCAAAGTACCGACCGAAAGTTCAAAAAACTTTGTGTTTTTTGAATTTTCTGTCAATTTGTCATACATTAATGATAGCATTTTATGACATGCAATGTTACAATTAAGTTACATACATGCATATCTTCACGCCCTATCCCTAACGGGGTAGTCAGAGAGGACGGCGCCAAGCGTCGCGATCCTTACATACTTCTTTCGCTTCCTCAAATCTTATTATTCTCCATAGACATTTTCGCCTATTAAGTTACAATTAAGTTGATTTCTATTAATTTAAATTTCTGTTTATCTATTTCAGTTCATATTTGAAACTCAATGCAGATATTTGAAAGATCTCGATCCTAATTGTTTTGAATATTATTTACATATCTATAAAACAAATTTATGTTCGAACTTTTCTAAATTGGTTGGGTGTCTCGAGCTTTACTGGAAACTCCTCCAGTTTGATGTATCACACTATTTGTGTAATTTTCTAGAGATTTGTTATTATGTTATTATTGTATCCACTTAACTTTCACTGACATTACATACCTACAAATCTTCACGCTGTATCCCTAACGGGGTCGTTAGAGAGACGGAGCGCCAAGCGTCGCGGTCCTTACATACTTCTTTCGCCGTCTCAAATCCATCATTCCTCTTACACACTTTTGCCTTACCCTTAGATTTGCGAAACAAATAATTTAATTTAATTTATAATAATTTTATTGTAATAACAGCCTACTGACCTTTTAAACTTTTTTCTTTAGTGGAATGGCTCAACGTGTTAAAATATTCTGAATTATTAAATATACATTATTTTATAAATATAAATACAGCATTTTAAATTAATGATTAAACAAGAGACTGTGTTGTGAAGAAAACTAATTCTTGCCATATTTTGATTTATTGTGACGTTATATAACTTTACATTTATCATTTTTCAACACAAATACGAAGCTATTGACTTTATCTTAATCTTAACCCTAGCGACCCGGCCCGGCTTCGCACGGGTTAAATTTTTTTGAAAATGATTTACAGCCCATGTTACTCGCTGATAATGTTTGCTTTCTATAAATGAAATAATTTTCGAAATCGGTCGAGTACTTTTGAGTTTATTTACTACAAATAAACAATAAAAATTTTACTCTTTGTAATATTAAGTACTTTACTATAGATATTATTTTTTTAGCTATAATTGTATATTTCACAGACACATACATATATATTCTTTTTTGCACATGAATTTTACAATTGGAAATTCATAAAAGAAAGGATGGTCACAAAAGTGGACTTATCCCTAGAAAAGATCTCTTCCAGTCAACCCATGGTAATGGAATGGTGTCATATTAACGAGCTATAATAGCGCGATAAGAAACGACAACACACAAAAAAAATCAAAAATAAAATACCTAGACAAATTATACTATTTGATAAATTCCTAAAATTTTTAGCTATCTTCCGCTCAAACTCTAAAAATCACAAATCGACACGTGTTTCGCCTCTCAACGAAGCATCCTCAGGATATACCAGAGATAGAATTCGGCCACCTAACCAGCACCGAATCGGTCGGTGGGTCGGTCGAATTGGATTCGGTGCTGGTTAGATGGCCGAATTCTATCTCTGGTATATCCAGAGGATGCTTCGTTGAGAGGCGAAACACGTGTTGATTTGTGATTTTTAGAGTTTGAGCGGAAGATAGCTAAAGATTTTAGGAATTTATCACATGCGATGGATTTCCGCAAAATAACACCTGAATCTATACAATATCACAAATTATACTAGGTAAAACATATATAAATATAACTTTAGAATGTATATAAAATAATTTTTAGCCATAATTAACGTACACACATGCATACAATGATCATATACCTATAAGTAAAATTGTTACCTTTTGAAGTTATTTTATAGTATGTAGTTTTGAGTGCGATAATAAATAAAATAACACACAGAAGTTGTTTTCAGTAAAGTCAATGATAGATTTAATCAATTTAAAACTATTTTCCATTTTTAAATACAAATTACCTTATAATTTGCCGAGTAGCTACATAACGATACTTATATCATATTATTAAAAAATATCTCGGTCGAGTTAATTCGATTTTAATATTCATGTGAATCGATAAACGTTTTGTCGATGTCTTTACGATTATTTGCGTCCTTTAAAAATGTTCTGCGACTGTAATTGTTTTCGATGATATTTTATAAGACGTTTAATTATACTTTATTTAACTAGTTTTTATTGTTTTCATTTCAGGTAAGATTTCTTGCTGGCTGCATTTAAAACAAGGAAATTCTTAGGTAAGATTAATAAAATACTTTTAAACGTTAATTTAATTGAATACTTTATATTGATTGCCTTAATTATAAATAATATAAAATCATTGATTTATTACGTCATTAATGTGAAGACTCATATATACTAGTGGTTGCTCATTGGTCGACCGTAAATATGAAATAAACGCTTCTTTCCCTTGACATACACTCCACAGACTCGAAACAACTAACAAGCTAACAAATCACACAAAATTCACAATTCCGAGATCATCCAGCCAATCTGTCAGTAATTATTTGTTGGCAATATTTTAAAATTATTTGATGACAATCTTTACTCTATATGAGTATTTGACAATAATTCATTACGTGTTTGACATTGACAGTATAAGTAACTACTAAGTGTTTAACATTGCCAGTATGAACGTAAAATATGAACGTTTTACTTTGTTTTATTTAATGTTTTGTAATACATATTGTGTATACATTTTAGCTTTCTACACTCCTTCTCCATGTACACTTAACTGTCTATGTCAAATATCACACTCCTCCGTGCGCGCAATACACTTAAAAAGGAGTATGCAGTTTTCTCTTCACGTATTAATGTTTATATCAAATATTTAATTATTTATTTATTTTATTTAACAATTTATTGCACACAACAACATATGAAAGAAAAGATACGTACAGAATAAAGAGCAAAAGGTACCGCTTATTTCTATAAGAAATTTCTCCCAACGGACCTGCGAGAGAGAAAGGAGAAAAGAGGTAGACACTCTACGTATTACAATATATGTGATGTTCGATATCTGAGAACGATTTACTCCCAGAACGAAAACAAAGAATTGGTTATTTCACTTGCCTGATCAACTTTCTTGCTGGTTCATTTCAGTGCAAGTTTTCGAGTTTTGGATTAGGTATAAAAATAACACAAATTAATGAAAGTTAAAAGAAATTTGTAACACTAAAACCCAACTACATACATAGGTGCAACTAGTTCTTGCATACGACATTATAAGTTACGTAATCAACGTGTATGATGCATTGCTGTATAAGTTCACATAAGTATACTGCGTTTATGCGCACGGCGAAGTGTGAGATTTAGCATATTAAAGTTCATATGGAGGAGTACTGAAAGCTAAAACTTATATATATGTTACAAATATGTTAAATTAAATATAATAAAACATTAATTGCTTGTGTTCATACTGTAAATGTCAAACACATAATAGTTATACTGTCAAAGTCAAACACATAGTAGTTTGTGGTCAAACCGTGGTCAAACGGTCGCATAGAGCAGAGATTGTCGTCAAAGAATTGAAAATATTGTCAACAAATCCATAATTACTGACATATCGACTTAACGAGTTTTGAGCGGATTGCTTAATTTTGTGTGATTTGTTATCTATGAGCTGTTTCAAGTCTGTGGAGTGTATGTCAAGGGAAAAAAGCGTCTTTTTATATTTACAGTCAAAGTTCTATCACTGGGCGACCACTAGTCTTTATTAATCCGTTATTACACTGCTTAAAACCTAATTATTGTAGTAAACATTAATTGAAAAGTGTTTAATCTATTAATAATAGTAACCATAACATGTACGCACCTATCTTTACGCTGTATCCCTAATGGCGTAGTCAGAGGATGGATCGCCAAGCATCGCAGTTATTACATACCTACTATTACATTATTTGTCTGACATTTCTCTTATATTTTTACGATACCATAGTTTTGAAGTTCACAGATACATTATAAAGCGGTTTAGACTCAAACTGAGAATTAAAATGGACGAAGTATAATACGCTTTAAGAGTGTGTCCGAGTGTGTCCATTTTTTGTTGACCAACTTTTTGGATTTTTTTTTTAATGTGCATGACTAGGGAACTGTAGTCTAGTCGCAGTACAACTGTAACTCTTCCGTAGTCATGCAGTACACGGTACACAGCTGCACATGACATATTTTTATTTTAGCCAATTTTAGCCAAAATATTTAAGATTTACAAGTATTTTGCAAATAATTATTTCAGTAACGCACGATAAACGCTGACAATGCGAGGTTGCCATACTTACTATAGCTAACTGTTTCACTCGTGGTTGCGCTCAATGACATAGAAAGAGATCACCAAAATTCATTTGACACACAGAGATAAAAGCGGCAACTTTTTAAGGCTCCGTCCATTATATTTATTGACCCGAGGGTTTAAGTATTTGGATAAATTACTTCGAATTTGGAATTTGAATACCTGTTTGATTTAATATTTTGGTGTAGTGTGTCTCTAACTTCCAGTAGTTATTCATTAATTGAACACGATTTATTCAGCTCAAGTTTACTCATTAACGAGTGCGGCCATCTTGATTATTACATTTTAAACGCAGATGTGTTTTGAAAATGCTTAATTAGGGTTTTTCCGTGCTAATTTCTAAAACCGGTGCAATATACGCCGTCAAGATAAATATTTATAGTGTATTTTAATTCAAATAACATAAATTATGTCAACGCATCTGTTCAACTGTTTAATAATGAGCTCAGAAAACGTAATGTCTAAATTGTCGACGTCTTTGTATAAATTTGTCGTTAGTAGAATTTTTTTAGTTAGGTTTCTGTACCAAAATTGGTTACGGAATCATTTCACTGGCGTTTTTGTCGTAAGCTACTTAATTTATTTTTATTTTAGACTTTAAATATTTTATAGGGAATCTACAGAGCGAAAGTGAGTGGTAGAAGAACTAAAGAAGACCAAGGCCAACTTATGAAGATCAAATAGCCAGTATTAGCTATCGGAAGTGTTAAAAAAATTCACATATATTAGCGAACACGTGTGAGAACAATAAAATTTGAGGAGGCGAAAACAGTATGTAAGGACCTCTATGCTGGGCATCTCCAACCTCTCTTACTAATGTATGTTATGTATGTATGTGTAAATATAGGACATATTTGTAGAAAAATCTTTCTAGATCTTTTTTTTTGAAGAAATAAGCTCGGAAGAAGTAAGCTCTTTTATATACATTCATACATATATACGCTGCATCCCCAACGGGGTACTCAGAGAGGACGGAGCGCCAAGCGTCGCGGTCCTTACATACCTCTTTCGCTTCCTCAAATCTCATCATTCTCCTCATACATTTTCGCCTAGGTATGCGAGTGCTTTTGACATTTCCGTCTGCTAACACTCTGGCTATTTAATTATATACAAATGTTGTAAAATTTGTGAACACCATTTTTTTAGCCCCCAACGGATAAGAGTGGTGCTATAAGTCTGACATCGTTGTCTGTGTTTTGTTTGTGGAGTTGTATCGCTCACATGAACGAGAAGATGTTAACATAATTGTTACAGTTCAAAAGCTACAGTTTTTAAGAATGTTCTTATCGATCCAGCCATCCATTAGATTTTCGGTTTGAATACTAATTGTGAAGGGATGTTAAACACTACAAAACTTTTTATAGGTGCCAACTTTATTCTCAAATATATATCACTAGCAAACGTGTATTCAATGTGAGTTTGTTCACGGTTTCTAATACGCTAATAGTTTACGCCTTTCAAATGTAATTAACGATTTTGTACTGTGTCCGTATGTAGAATAAACACAATTATCAATTTGGTTCCGCTAATTACACTTCAGTACTCTCAATGCGTCGACGTATCGTTCATGGGAACAGACACGATGGAATTGTTTAATAATAATTAATCGGACGTGTAACGACGAAGAATCGTATATAACTACATATTTTTGGTGCAATATTAACCCTATTTAAGGGCAAGATGCCTCTTGAATCTCTACAAAATATTTTTAAATAAAGAAATCTCATAAGTCATTATCAGTTTTCATCAGGACAGTAAGGATTTTTTTAAGAAGAACATGAATTTCGCCTAAGTATTATTTAATAAACAGTAGCGATTTACCATTTTATGAAACTTAATACTTCTATATTGGTTTAAGTCAGAAAGAAAAATACAGAATATGCTGGTCCTAAAGACAAGTAATAAAAGTAAAAGAATGGTTCATTGAAGCCAAAATATTTTTATATGATTGTGGCTTATTTTATGAGACATTTATGGGGGATGGACATATATAATATTATGCACCTACTATATTGTAAATAAAAAAAGTTCTACAGTGTTTTGGTGAAATTATGAATAATATAATACGAATACAATGAACTGGCACAATAGGCACAACGTTCTAGTACAAAGGGTTGCCAAACACGATTGCAATTCGAAATGTCTTCTTAGCCTTCATATTGTAAATTTCCGTGAGTCTCAGCCCGCCTACCAGTGGGTGGAATGTTTGCTTGTTTTTTTTTGCAAGCGAAACACCTGATGGAAAGTGATGACCGTCGCTCAGCTTTTAAAGAAAGGAGGTGGAGGGGGAAGGGGTATGAGCCACAGGCACTCTCTCTCATCGAACGAAATAACAGCAATAGCTGCTGTTATTACGTGCCGATATTCTGTGAGAAGGTGGTATTTCACCGGGTGAGTCGGCCCAATTCGTGTTGCAATGCAACATGGCTCTACCACACATTTTCCGTATATCGTTATATGATGTATAAAAAAAAATTGTACACGAACTTTCCTTTCAAATACGAGTATGTTATTGCCCTTAACAATAGCGGTTACATCAAACGCCATTACGATTATTAGCGATTCGTTATCCCTATATTTTTCTTCAATCTATTGATAGACTCGTGTTCCCAATTCATCGTAACATAAGCTTATAACCCAAAATTGCCGCTAATGGTCCCATGATTAGAACTAACGAATTGATCTTAAACATTTCTATTCCTTCATTGAAAACTAACTGTGACAATTGTAGTTCAATTAAGTTGTTAGTTTAAATATTGATTTACTCACTTTTTTCACTTCTGAGATCAGTAATGCCAAGTAGCTATATTATATTGTAATTTCACTATTGTAACTCTTGCAGCGATAGCGTTGAATCTACGACACTTACAACGAAGTACGAAAAGCAGATATTATCTACGATTTCATTTAAATGTCTTAAAACGAAGTTTTGAGTTTGATTAAACTATTATTATGTCAAAAGCAATAAATGAGGAAGAGGTTTTGCCGGCTCTATAGCTGGCCACTTGCTCGTTTGTTTGTATGTCTTTCCATTTTAACAGTCGATTATCTCAGAATCTATGTAACATTTTAACTTTAAATTTGGCATTGTAATACATCTTATTCTAGTTGATTTTTTAAAATACTCATTATGAGATTTATAGTAAGGTTGAATTGGGTACTCGGATTCGTCTTGACTATTCAACTCCATCTATCTCCAAAACAAATATTATATACATGTACATTCCAGATCAGCCAATCTACGGCACAATCAGCCAATGCTAATTGAATTAAATTGCATTTAAAAACTGTTAACTAAAAATTAAAAAAATCCCCGACTTAAAAAGAATAATGTGGCTCTATCTATTGGCCCTTCAACCTTATGATAAGTTGCAATATAAATAGTAGTAGTAATATATCCAAGCGTCGTCGCGTCAGGGGACAACAACAAACGTCGTTCTATCGCGATTCAAAGACTAGTGTTTTTTTTTTGCAGTATAGTCTACATTCATAATGGTTAATTTTTTTATTTTACATAGATCTACAATGTTTATTACCACCTAGATATCACGTAACTGGTAGTCTAATTCCTAATCTATTCATTTTATTTAATAAACATTTTTTGACTCTTCGTCGTATCTAACTCACATTGAAGGAAGTGCTGCTCATGCTTGTGGTCGTAAGACACATACCGTACACATTTTATCACATTTTTTATACTTTTACGCACGTTATCACTCAAAAATAATTACTAATTAGATACGCGTTAATCTGTGCGAATTTTTTTCGCAAATCCGTTATAAACTTGGCACATCTGTGGTTTTCTCACGTGCAAATAACAGAAAATTCTATAAAGAAACCGCTTTATGATGGTCGTAATAAATAAGGCTTTGATCTTTATAAATAGCGAAAAGCGTATTTTTGAATACCCCGTGCTGTATAAACTTTTTACGTGCTAATTCTTAGACCAACCTTATATACAATAGCAAAGAAATTTCTATATTGCATTTTATAACCCGGTTTTACCTGCGTTTACGATCACTATAAAATGAGATTGTTGTTGCATAGTAAATGAGCTGAGAAGGCTTAATTTGGGACCAACTATTAGTTATTAATGGGTGGGTGCATATTTATGATGTTTTATGCTGGATTTTATGTAATTGCGTTTTTATAAGCGAATTAATGCTACATGTGAAAATTTTCTGGTGCTTCATATTGTTGCTACATTTATTCTTCGTTCAGCACACAAAGTATTAAGAATTCTCCGATCTTATACGTATCAATGAAATTGAAGTGTTGGTCTGTGATTTCAAAATAAAGGCTTCATCTTTTTATATGGTTATTTGCACGTAACCAAAACCCAAACATGCTATTTTAAAATGTCTGTCTCTCTATCTGTCTGTTTGTTTGTCCAATCTAATCTCCGAAACTCGATTTTGACGTAATTTTAATTAGCAAGTAGAAGACTTTTCAGTGTAATAAAATAGGTTATATTTTATACCGAAAAATTACCAACACATTTAACGCAGGTGAAACCGTAAGGCGTAGCTAGTAATTCACGAAATTTATTATTAATTATTATTATAATAAAATTATAATTATTTGCGGAATTGTTTTCTATTGTCTTGATTAAAAAAAACATTATATGGAAGATAATTATAGCTACAAAAATACATTCACGTAGCATTGGCTCGTTTCTTGAACAATTTATGCGCGTTTTAATTTTAACTAGAGGTCGCCCTGTGGTCGAAATTCGACCGTAAAGAACTTTATAAACTCTTTCGTGACAATCTCTATTCCGTGCGACTGTTTGATCCAAGGAGGTTACATATAAATGATCACAAACTATTATAAGTTTGACTTTGACAGTCTTATTGACATTGGCAGTATGAACGCAAAATTTGTGCCAAATTTCTCACCTCTCCGTGCGCGCCGCGCAGTGTTCTTAGAAAGGGATCTGAAGTTTTCACCTCACGTATTATTATAACCGTTTCCAAAATTGTTTTATTAATGACACTAAAGCTTGTCAATAGCTAATAAAAAAAAAGAAATCGGTTGACAAATAAAGGAGAAACTACGAAATATTTTGTCTTCACCTATTAATATGTAGATTTTAATGAATTTAGCATATAAGTACAATCTAGTAAGTAGATATTAAAAACTCTTTTTTTATGTCTCTAGCTTTTATATTATTTAAATCGTTTACTTAGACATATTTAAATCGTTATAAGAAAATTATAATATTTTCATATTAAGGTAATGTAAAGTGCTCTTAGAAGCCCAAATAAATATTACAAGTGACTCATACAAGAATACAAGAAACGAATATATTTGTAACAATAATAGTTTATTGAACTATTTATATTGAAAACAAAATATTTGTAACTACGAGACGTAAGTTGTTAAAAATAATTTTAAACATAACATAACATAACATAACATAACTTCACGCTGTATCCCCAACGGGGTAGCCAGAGAGGACGGAGCGCCAGGAGTCGCGGTCCTTACACACCTCTTTCGCTTCCTCAAATCTCATCAATAATTTTAAACGACAATATTTTATTCATAACTCCAGTTTCATAATATTATTTTGAATAATTATAATATATTTACGTAATTCGTAGACAATATTAAAAGTTAACTAAAAAGCATTTCGAATTTTACTTATCTAATTCAAAATGTTTTTTGTTTTCTTTGTGTTTACTTTTAAGTATCTTCAAGAGATCAGACTGTAGTTTAAATTTTGTTTTAGTTTGGACATAAATATTTGTTCAGAGAAAAATATTATAACGGAGGAAAAATTAGTTTACTTGATGCTTGCATATACCTAATACATAAATATTTATTCAACGACAAAAAAAAATTACAAGAAGGAACAGTTAGTACACATTAATATTTTTCCATAGAAGTAAAATTTTAATTATAACAGGAAAATAATTATTACAATATCACGATTTGTAAATATTTCGTTAGAGAAAAAATTGCAACAGGATTTTTTTTTGAGAGGAACAAACTGAACGAAGAAATGCAGTTCTTTTTTTAATTGTATTTCATAAATTTATAAATTATTTATATGTCTCAAAAATGTAAAGTTACAAAAGTTTCAATATATTTAGTAAAAAACCATGTATTTTATGAATACTTAAGTGAATATTATTGTAACCTGTTATGTTTCCTAACAAATTAAATATGAAAAAAAATTATGTGATAAGAATTTGAGAAATATGATATTCATATCTATATTGTATGATCTAGAAATCTAGATAATCCCATTAGAAAATAATAAAATAATGGATTCACAATAGATTACCAATAATCTTGATTCTCATCGTATACAAACAAGCTTCACGTGTTTAGGCGATCGTAAAAATTTTTTAAGAAATGTTTATAGCGTTTTTATTGCTCTCCGATTGGCTTTATGCTAGAACGGTTGTGGTATCGATGTAAATAATATTTAAAAGGTCGCGATGAAAACTTAAATGATGTAGGTGAATATTTAATCGATTATGACAGGTTATTTGGTAATGCGTAAAAACTGTGGCTTACGATATTACGAAATAAATTAGTTTCATTATTTACAAGTCATTATAATATGTAATCTTACGAAGATCAAATATTCGGAGTGTTAGCTGACGGAAATGTAAAAAGCACTCGTGTACCTAGGCGAAAATGTGTGAGGAAGGTCATGATGATGAGATTTGAGGAACCGAAAGAAGTATGTAAGAACCGCGAAGCTTGGCGCTCCGTCCTCCTGACTATCCCGTTAGGGATACAGCGTGAAAATGTGTACTTATGTACTATGTATGTTTGTATGTATGTAATATGTATGTGTATATATGCATCCATACATTATAATATTTATTATGTATTTAAAAAGGATATGGTTTCACCTTGGTTTGGATGAGAAGAAAATTAATAAGGTACATACATATCTTCACGCTGTATCCCTAACGGGCTAGTCAGAGACGACGGAGCGCCAAACTGCGGTCCTTAGATACTCCCTGATGTTGAAACTAATGTTGAAAAAATGATACCTGACTGAGTGTCTTGTCAGTTATTCTCAGGTTCAGCTTCTCTTTTCGAACCGAACTAAACTATATTTGACGTTCAAAAATACCTTGTAAATGGGTTTAATTGAATAAATTGATTTGACTATCAATTTCACTTCGTTCACCTCCACAGATCTCATTATTCTCCTCACAAATTTTCGCTTAGGTATGCGAGTACTTTTAACATTTCCATCAGCGTGCTTGATATACGCGCAAGAAAATTAAATACTAAAAATGTACACTTACATGAAGTTTTAACTACTCATCATCTCAAATAGACCGTAAAAGGCTTGTTATAAGAAATTTACATCTATAAACAATAGGCTAGCGAACTGGCAAAGCACGATTGCTTATTGCTTGAAGCTGCGTCAAGGTGTGATCTCACTGCCTCATAAGCTCATAACATAAGACTGTATCCTCTTCAAGTAGAAAGTGATATGAAGGCGAGATTAAAGTGTCTATTAAAATTAAAAAAAAAAACAATAATGTTGCTATCCTCACGTAATATCTGCTAAACGATTTTAACCATATTACCCACAATAGTCGTTTAGAACCGCCAATAGCCAACTCCATTTCCAAACAGCAATTATATCCATTCATACACAAAAATGTTCACATTCATGCGTTTTGTCGACACATCGTAACGGTAATATACTCAATTAATCTTGGCACAATCAGCCACTTAGGGTTATGGTCAGAGAGACCTCACTTTATTGGTCTGTCACTCAACGCTGACAGGGGGAAATCGGTTATATTAATGAATTTGGCTTTACCTCCGACTGCCTACTAGAGGTTTCAAAACTGCCTACCGCAGTAGAAATGACCGCGATATTACTCACGTATTCCATTTAGTTATATAGTGTATGTATTGTAACTTGTAAGTGTTTATGTGTATAATAGATGAAACTGACTCCCTGACTCAGCTATCAACGCATAGCCCAAATGTCTGGCTAGAAACTTGAAATATTGTAAAGAAGTTTCATGTTAACTGTAAGAACCTGTTAAGCGATTTTTGGAAATTCGATCCCTAAGGAGTGTCAAAGTTAGTATGAAAAAATTTAAGTGTCAAAGTTAGTATGAAAAAATTTAAAAGTGTTAATAACTCAAACCTTTTTTTTTTTGTAATATTTTTTATTAGAACTTAAACATATTGTACAAAAAACTGCATTGCACGTTGATAACCACATTAGTCGCGAAGACTGAGTCGCTGGTATCAGCGCCCAAAAATCTACAAACATTAGTAAGACGTTCTAAAAAGCTGGTGCTAAAAACCTGAGTAGGTAAAACTAATCTAATGAATCTTAATTAATAATTAAATAGAATATTAGTAGGCAGATGTGTGTGTGTAGGTGTGTGTGGGTGTGTTGTGTATGCCAGTGTTAATGTATGCGTTAGAGTATGTACTGATAAATGAGATGAGATTCTCGAAGTAGAAATGCTGTGAATGCGAATATTTACTTTATAGTTTAACTAATATCTTGACTTTGTCATAAGTGAGACTGAGAAGCCATGACGAGAGTTTAAATTTGCATTCTTGGTAAGAATCAGAGTATACGTCAATTTTTTGGCAGATTTTATTATAAAGAACCGGGCTAAGAAAGTTGTAGTGGCGACCCAATAAGGCAATTCTATATCTTTTTATTTTCACAGAAACGTATGATTCTTCTCTTATTTACGTATATATTTGGATCATAGGGGACTTGAGAGTGCTTACGTAGAACAGTGGCTAATATAAAGAGCTTGCGTATTGAGTGCACTTTCCAGAGTGTGTATAGTTCGATGGTAGGGAATCTAATCGATTTAGAGCCATCACTTTGAGTATCGCTCTCTGTGCTCTTTCTAGTCTTAACATAAGCGTCTTTGCAGCTGCACCCCAAGATATGATGCAATACGATAGTATTGATTGGGCCAGAGCAAAGTAAACTGTTTTTAAAGTATCAGTGTTAGCACTGGATCGAAGTTTCTTAAATACGAAAATGAGTTTACGAGTGCGAGTTATTAGAGATTCAACGTGCGGTTTCCAGGACAGCAGACTGTCTACATGTACACCGAGATATTTAATACTGTGGGTACGAGATATAAATGGACACGTGCAAGAACCTATATTTGATATGGGGCAATTGTGAGCCTGTAAAGTAAATGTTGTGTTTGGTTGTGAAGATAATAAAGGCGCAAAGGCGATAAACTTAGTTTTTTTAAGATTAAGTGTTAGGAGATTTCGCGAGAGCCAAGACCTAACAACACCTAGTACTGATTCAGTATGCAAGTGAACTTGCTCCCAACTGTTACCAGAGACTAGCAACACCGTGTCATCTGCATACGTTATAATTCTAAGATTTGGAAGGTGCAAGTTGCATAAATCATTAATGTATGTCAGAAAGAGGGTAGGTCCAAGAACGCTACCCTGCGGAACCCCATAGGACACCATCAGTTCACTACTCATTACACCATCAACAGTGACATCGGTCAGTCAAGTAACTCCGAAAAAGATACAGTGTATACCCACGGACTCCAAGTTTCTCCATTTTGTTCAACAATATTGGGACAGAGACAGTGTCAAATGCTTTAGATAAATCAAGAAAGATGCCGACAGATTTTTTATCTGCATTTTAGTTGTTGACCACAGAGCCGGTCAGATCCAAAACAGCATCCTCCGTCGCTTTACCCACTCTAAAGCCATATTGGTTGGGTGCTAGGAGATCCCTAGAGTTCAGAAAGCTCAATAGTCTTTTATTTAGGATCTTTTCAAGAATCTTGGAAATACTAGACAAAACTGATATTGGCCTATAATTTGTGATACTGTCTCTATCTCCATTCTTGTAAATAGGATGTACCAAAGCTCTTTTGAAAACCTTGGGAAAGATACCAGTTCGAAGGCATAGATTAAAAATGTGTCGTAGAACTGGTATCAAAACGTGCTTAGCAGCCTTAAGTAGGGAGGTTGGGATACTGTCCCAGCCAACAGCACTATTGATCTTAAGCCCAATTATAATTGTTTCAATCTCCTCGTTGTCAGTATCAAGCAATGCCATGGAGTTTAATTGATTTATAACGAGATCCTTGTTTAAACCGTCTAAAACTGTAACGTCCGGGCATACAGTTATTTTCGATGCCAGGTTTTTACCCACATTTGTAAAGAAATCATTTACAATATTGACAGTTATATTAGGATTTCTATGAAGATATAGAAAGATATTTCTTTACACCTTGGTGTAAAGAATATTATATCAAAGTAGCGACGAAATTTTTTCAAAATAAAATAGAGCCCGTGTTACTCGCTGATAATATAGCTTTCTATAGGTGAAGGAATTTTGGAAATCGGTTGAGTAGTTAAACTATTACATATAAACAAAAAAGTTTACCTCTTCATAGTATTAGTATAAATGTAGATTAAATGATCTAACACGTATTTGTACCATTTGGAAAAGTCAACTCTTAATAGCCTAAAATCCGGGGGCTGATTTCTGCAGATACTTATCTGGTTTTTAATGAAACTTAATTCAAATGAATTGTTGATGATAATATAACATGTTTCTGACGGGTTGCTATAAAAAATTATCCGTAATTACTTTTAATTAAATATTTGTAATTAATTGATTTTAATGAATTCCAGCCATATGTTTTTTAAATGAATTATTCATCATTTGTAAGAAAATAAGTGAAAAATGTTGAAGAAAATAGTTGCCAGCTTTCAATTGGCTGCAACCTCCAGGTTAGAATAGGTATGTTTGTTAATTGTTTACGCTCATCGTGTTCTTAAGAATATTATGTAGCAACATATTATATTGTCATCAACAACTCATTTGAATTAAGTTTCATTAAAAAAATAGAAGCCTGCAGAAATCAGCCCCAGATCTCGTACTATAAGGGGGTGTTGAGTTTTAAATGGGCTCAAGTATTATGTCATTACCCACCGAATTTGAATTGCGCGCGACGGTGCGATCAAACATATTATGGAGTGATGCGCACACGCCACGCTAGAGCTCACTTTCTTAAATAAATATTTGTACTCGATTGATAAACCGCCGGAAAAATAGTGCAAGGACAGTGTTGTGACAATAAGTGGGAATAGAGGAAATGAAGTAAGGTACTCACGGTCTTGTTCTATCGATGAGTGTTTTTTTTAAGATTTCGTATTGATTCCCACAGACACGAGTAACGACACTTTCACTTGTACACAAAAATATCGTTAATTCGATTCACAAATATTTAAAACGTCCATGCACATACGTGATTCGATTTGTGTCACCTCTCCTCGGGTGCTCGTATTTTTCTACCCCCGAACCGCGAGATATTCCCTTAGAGGGTAGTTGGAGAATCGGATGGCGGGTAGGAGTAATGAGGATTACTCATTGTCACAGTGTAATTAGCCAGAACGTTGAAAAATCGACTAAGAACAAGTTGGAACGCACTGCACTAACTTTGGGTCTTGTAACAATTTCGTAGAAAGTAAAAGTTAAACAAAGAAAAATAAAAATATTGAGACCAAAATATTCATTTTTATGCGACTGCGAAAGAGGGTTATCTTATTCGAGTGTATGTACCTATGTTATGAAATTTCAATATGGCGCCCAAGGAAAAGAAAATAGAGAGTGAAAAGTATTACAATATGGGTAGGTATAAAATAAATAGCCAATTCCAAATATACAATAACTAATAAAAACTATGAAATGCGGTCGGGTTTTTTGTTTTTTTAAATAATTTTTACCGACGGGTAGACCAGCCGACAGACATCGGGAATCTAGAAGGATTCCGTGTTTGTCACTTTAGCTACAGAACCCTGAAAACAGCCGTAAATTTATCGTAAACATACTGTACAGTGTATTGTAAAAAAAACCGGATCCATTTATTTTTTTATCAATCCGTTCTGTTGGAATTCGGTTAACTAAATAAATACACAATTGTCATTCAAGTAAGATAAAATAAGACTATTCGAATGTGCTGCATTGTTCGCGTAGCTCCCATTGCTATTAGTACATCAATCACGTATCGCGTCTTGAATTTATGATGTAAACATTACCTGTGATATAATAATGTAGATAGCATGGAGGCAGGTTAGTTAGTTTTATTTTTGCAAAACTTTTTGTAATTTTTTTATTTGTTTTCTAACAATGTCCAATCTCATCAAGTTAATTGCGAGTGTATGACAATGTAACATTATGCCTTCAAGCTCTTTATTGACTTTTAAGTTAGTGTCATGTGTTTTTTGTTGATTCTATTTCTATAGCGATATGAGATCTCTTATGGCGATCTGTTTAATGTATTAGATGTTTATGTTACAGAGAACTAGTTCGTCTTTTCTTTTGATAATTTTGTCATTAGATATTATTTGTCGTAAACAATGTGTATTTGTAAGTGTATTTTTTGAATAGGACTTTACTTCAACCTGTACTTTATTTTCTACAAAATATATACTTGAGTATTGTGTAATTCAGTATTTATATACTGTACAAGCAAATATTTTCAAATACGATTTAAACCCTAAATAAAAACAAACATCGCGCGAATTACAAATTTCTAACAAAAACAAGATATATAATTAATTGTAATAATAAGAGGTATTACAAAAGCTACTACAAAACACACATAGTAAGTAAGCACAATACAAAGGTTGGCGCGAACAATACTCGCGTAGCTCAATTATGCGCCGGAGTTGCTGAGGCACGCGCGTCACTGCGCCAAGTTCGAAGTCAGTGCCCGCGGCAACATGGCCGCGACAAGCGTGCTGAGATTTACATAGGATTTTATTGCAAAAAAATAATGGAATAATTAATTCTGTATAATATTTTGATGGATATTTCATGTAATAATGTTGGAGTACAGGTTTTAAAAAGAACCAAGCAAAAAGCAAAATCGTTCAATACATATTACATATTTTAGTTATATTTTGGATATTCTAATATATTATAGTTATCTACTTATCACCATATACAGTATATGTACATCAATGTTATACTATAAGATGTGATGTCGCAGATTTTCGATTTATCTGTTCTATATTTTTAGGTCTATTGAGTATAAAAACATGTAATATTTTATTATTATATGTATGATTGTGGTTTGTTTAAACTTTCCCGTTTGTATTTTATTGAATAATGTACTAAGTTATCGTTTTAACGGTTTAAACTCTGCTAAGTGTCCAATAATAAAATATCTTCAGGCCTATCGCTTTGGGTGGTTCGCAGTAGGTACTTCTTCATCATAATTTTTGTGTGAAGCCAAATTTAAGAGTACAATTTAAGTGGCTGCCAAAAATAATTTATCAGTGCGAGCCGGCCGATTATTCACGCTTATGACAAATGGTGCTGAACGGGGATGTATATTTCACGGATTTGTGATTTGCCATAAAGTATTGCAATGGATATTGTTCGTGATGTTATTTGTTATTTTTGGTGTACACTTTTTTTGGGATGCCGTGTAATGTATGTGTCGATGAATGTTTGTGCTGTAATGAGTCATATTATTTCTTTTTTACGATTCGATCGAATGAAAGGTTGTAGGTGTTTACGTTCTAAATTATATGCGAAGTCACAACCGAAAATTAAATTATTATTTACTTGATTGTAATGAAAATTTTTTATATTGAAAATGTCTGTCTAATATTGTGTTGGTTTTTCATTTCGATTTGTTTAACTGATAAAATATTATTATTTACCGTAGACATTTCTATTAAGTTTATTATTTTCAAGAAAGTAAAGAAAGGTTTATGACGTTTATTATTGCTATTAAATAGCTAAGGCGACGCATTGATGAACATTAATTTAATGTAAAATAGACCTGCTCTATGCAAACGCGCGCGCGCTATCTTACAAAAAATACGAAAAAACAGTTATTTCCGTTTATTTCAAAAAGTATTATTAATTTCAAATAATCCAACTGGCATTTTAAACAACATGTGTAGATTAAACTATACATAAAATTTAGAAACATAAATTGATCCCATTATTCCGAAAAATGTAAATCTGTTTTAAAAGAGGTTTCTTTGATTTTTTTTTGTTACAAAAGTGAACCAATTATGTATTGCAACTGGCAAAATGAAGTCAATGAAATTAGGAATTATGTTACTAAATAACAATTTCATAGGTTCTGTAGTCACTTAGGAAAATTGAGATCCCTGCCGTCAAAATTTCCAATGCGTCCTCGCCTCAACAAATATTATTTATTATTCTTTTAATATATGTTGAAATATAAAAAAATATTTACTGAAATTGAAATAAAACTTTGTAACACAGGATAAATTTAAATAAAGGACAATAGAATATACGTACTTATATATTTAAATATATTGTACTAGTGGACCCGACAGACGTCCGGCCCGAACTCCAAAAATAAAAATTTTCTAGAACCCGATTGCCAGGGAGTACTCGAATACACACAAAAAAGTCATGGAAGTCAGTCCAGCTGATTAGGAGGAGTTTAGTGACATACACACGTACAGAAGAACTATGTATTATATATAGAACAGCGTCCCGACCCGGTTTGGCCCGGGTGGAACGTTAAATGTTTGCAACGCACAAAATTTTTTTTTGTAACAATATAATAAACGGGTTCTTACCGCGATATTAAATATTTTAGAGTTTCTCGATATTTCGATGCTGTTGCAAGCACAATGATCACGGGTTAACTGGCGAAACTGCGGGTTTAACAGCATCGAAATATATTGTTACAATTGATACAAACCGTGAGAGTCTAAAAAAAATTTTTTATTGAGATTTACAAACAAAAATACCGTCCAAATTTCAGCCTTTTTCCGTGGATTTTCCAAAAACTTTCATTTATACAAACCTGGTCCTGATAGTTATGAACATAACAAAAAAGTAATTAACCAAATTGGTCAAGCCTTTTTCAAGTTTTTGGGAGACCAATTCACGGCAATTGATTTTTATATAAAAAAAAGAAGATAACTCACATGTAGGTATATTACATTACATTTCCTTATACTAGAGGTCGTCCTGTGGTCGAAATTCGACCGTAAATATAAACTTACAATATAAACTCTTTGGCGACAATCTCTACTCTGTGCGACTGTTTGATCCAAGGAGGTTACGTATATGTACAAACTATTATGAGTTTGAAATTGACAGTCTTTTTGACATTGGCAGTATGAACGTAAACAATAAGTGATTTATTTAATTTTATGTATTTCCAATGCATATCAAATAAAAATATTAGCATTCTCCTGTTCTTCTCCATGTAAACTTTAAGTGTACCAAATTTCACACTGCTCCATTAGCGCTTTTCTTAAAAAGGGAACTAAAGTTTTCCCTTCACGTATTAATATGTAGATGTACTTTTCCAAACAATTTCTCTAATGAATATGCGAATTAATTAAAATTTGTTACATAATTTTACGTTTTACCAGTCTATTATTGAGATTATTGATAAATCGAAGTATGCCTACATCCGTTACCTACTGCATACTTTCATTTTTATCCACTCAAAATAATGGCTATCGAATTAACAGGAATTAATTAAAAGGCGTTGTCACCATCTAATGGATAGGCCTCCTAAATGATTGAGCGTTTCGCAGCGTTCCACTATGCTGCCTACTATGTAATACATGCATTAGTCAATACAGGTATGTCTGTAATCCATTGCTGCTCTAGCATAGGCTGATGGCATAATGAGCTGTGAGTGAGCGTCAATAAATACAAATTATAGGCAGTACCGGTTTTTTTGTGGATGAGATGAGACCACTAATTACGTTTCTAGGTGCGCGCGCGCAGGGGGTGTGGCATTCCGCCTGGGCGTTGAACTCTATAGAGTTGCGAATAAGTACAGACCAGATAAATATGTATTACAATGTTGTAATATAATCAATTAATAGACAGCCGCTGATTGACATGTAACATCGTTAAATGAATTCAGTAAAAACTTTGAGATTTTAATTTGAAATTGTAATTTCCAATAGAAGCTTAATGGCTAAGTATATTAATATTAAAAAAAATATTTAAACTTTAAATGTTGTTACGTCTCATTTTATTGTGTTGCAAATAGATCGAAAATGTTTAATGAACAATAACAATATCCATTTATCACAAATTGGTTAATGCGTTTAGCTAGAGAATAACATACGTAATCACATACATTAATTAAAAATTAAAATTTTTTTTTAAGTTGAAGCAAATGCTTTATTAATAACAAAAAAGTACATACATACGTTAATATTTACAAATTTAAAACTACACATTATCTTAAATAATAGACTTCCTCAGTTGCCGCTTAGAAAGCTGTCACTGCTTAAGGTGCCCAGCAGACTGGCAGCATTGCCTCTTTGAATAGCCAAACTGATTCGTTGGCGGAAGTAGCTGCCAGCCCGGCGGTCTCACGAAGCCTCGACCAGTCTCTTACAAATATCTGAAACCAGTCGATGGGAAATAAATAAATAAATAAAATTTAAATTGTATACGGTTTGTATGTTTGTCTGTACGCACATAAAATAGCTTAAACTAATATTATAAGTTTTTATTGTATGGCTACACGTAACATGCATAGTTTTATAAAGTAAAATCGTAACGGGGTTAAAGTTACAAAATACCAGAGACGACAACATGTGAAATATAAAAATAAGTAATGTAGAAAATGTACATAGTGAAAGTGAGTAATAATACCTAAAAACAAAGAAAGACCAAGGCTGACTTATGAAAATAGATTAGCCAGAATGTTACCTGACAGAAATGGCAAAAGTGCAAGCTTACTTCGACCATGGAGACCGACAAGTACTGAGGAGGTGAATGAAGTATGTAAGAGCGTGTAGCTTAGCGCTTCGTTTCCTCTGTCCACCCAGTCAGAAATACAGCGTGAAGAACTGAACTGAACTGAACTGAAGTATGCATACCTATATTTATGTAAAAAATACCATTACGGCATTTGAATCTGCCTGCGTCTCGTTATCAACTTGACACTAAACTATGGGACAAATTTTAATTACACATAAAACAGTTTTCATTTACATACAGGACATTTATATTTATAAGATAGTTTTCAACTCCAGACGATATGAGGTTTTAGCAGGACTCTTCATAATCTATTTTATCTCATCCGTAAGAAATTACATGATTCACACAAATCGCGAACACACCTAGTTAATAAAATAAATTCCTGTCTGACACATTCCTAGCTCGTTATCTCTCGGCAGATGATATACTGTATCACGTTGTACGGCGTGTTATCTCCAGCTATTCTATTTTAGAGACAATCACATGCCTTTTTGAATGTAAATTTTTTACTCAACCAATAGCGGCCGCTTAGCTGTGTTTCCATTTAGACGATGGAATGCTATTGGGTATGCTGTGTTGCCATTTTTGTAAATCCTAAATTGTTTTACATTACGCAACTACAGACTACAACATCTATATTATGTTCAGCCGATATAAGTCATTACATTTCATTATATTTATTAATGTCATTTACGAACTAAAGGAAAATTATATTATATTTCTTCACGTCTTTCTAAACGATATCTTAAAAGTAACCACTACATTGACTTTATTTTCATTCCTTTATCTTTAAATAAAATCAATATATTGCCATGTTATGGTACATACAGACTCTACACAATTTATACGTAGAAAATAATAAACTAACTTGTCTAAGAATACAAAGTACTATGTACCTCACGGACGTAATTGGGCTTTTACATGGGAGTCCATTAATGCGTAAAGGAAAACTAGTTTTTACCCGTGAATTCACGACATAAACAACCAGAGTTCTAAACGCCAATAAAATCGATCATTTGGAAATTGCATAAACTTGTTATCCAATCATGCAATATTTAGTTTGTACTGATACAAATACAAAACTATACAACTTAATCGTAAGATTTTTCACAAACTACCTATGTGATGTATGGACTTGATATTTGGCATAGTGGTTCGTCTTGTTAACATACATAATATGTTAAGTATTATATTGTATTTTAAGATATTCATAGGAGAATTATGATAAATAAGAAGAAAATTAGGTAGGTACGTGAACTAGACTTGATCATTCCCATCTCCACAACCACTTGGCTTAGAATTTAAAAAAAAATCAGGAAATATAATTGCTTAGGTAAAGATTTACCTAATTTTACGGTAAAATTATAAAGAAAAATATATAGCAGTGGTTCCTAAACTTTTGAGGCTATTGCATAGAACAATCAATATGTCACTTTTATTTTATGGAACTCCATAGCTAACTATAACAAATAAAAGACACGTAATGCAATTTAAAATAAATGTACTCATCCTTTATGACAATCTATATAAATTAATCATAAACTAAGATACAATATAAATTAAGATGACAAACTGTTCGTTGGCAAGCGCATCGGTTGAGAACGTCTGGACCGATTTGGCTATTTTTTGTTTTAAAATGTTCGTAATAGTCCGAATTAGGGTTTTTTGGAAAGATAAATTGGAAAAGTTACTCGAAAAATCGGTAAATTCGGGGAAAACTGAAAGTGCTTTTCCTATGTGATTTTTGTATGAACTCAAGACCCACAGCTCACGAATAATAATATAACACACCTCCTGAGCCACTGCAACGTGAGGCCGGACACAGTTAGTTTGAAATAAAGAATAATGTGATGAATTAAATAGTTTCACTGCTTTCTATAATACTATTATAGTTCTAAAATCGAGAGTGTTTATTGTGTAGAAACTTTTATAGAATAAAACTGCTCAATGTTTGTCAATCTGAATGCTTATTGCTTAAGTCAATTTGGGTGCAAAAAGTAATATTGCCACAGATGGTAGCCAAAATATTCCAACGATTCAACGACAAATGTAACATTCGCGGAGCCCTGGTGTTTTTAACTTTCCGATTCCGCGGAAATTAAGTTTACAAATTTAACATTTTATAAATATCTGACGGAACCTTCCATGCGCGAGTCGTATTGATACTTGTCTGATTTTTTGTTTGAAGATTTGATTCCTTACGCTTTTCTCTCTTAATGCGTTGATTTCTACGCTTCTTTCAAGGCCTTCGTTACTTTGATTGAATTTATACATCACGAAAAAAGATACCGTTCAAACCTAACTCAGTAGATTCAGATCACTGTTGATAAATTAGTCACTCAGCATATTTTTCTTTTATTATTTCTTTATATTCTTTTTTTTGAGTCATTTTTCATCCTACACTTTACATTTTTGTTTATCAAAGGTCAAAGTGTATGCCTATAAAAACAAGCGGCAACCCACACATTTTTTCATCCGTTTCATCAATGACCAATATTCATAAAATAAAAATAATAAACTCGAGCTTATCTAGGTGACAACGATCGTATTAAAAATGGTGCTTAACTTTTTAGCTGTCAATGTGATTGACAGTCAGCAAAAAAGTGAGGAGACTTCGCATTTATCTAAGATAAAAAAAATGTTTTATTTGTGTGGTATTGCAACGGATGAATTATTGTCCGTTTTGCTGTGAGAGGTACAGTTGGCCACGAAATTGGTAGTTTCACGGTGGTATTTTTACTTTCGAATGGTCGTAGCAGGAAATAATTATTATCGTATTATGTTTTTTTAACTTTCATCGTAACAGTTTTGTAAATGCTGTAAAAGTTTCATAATAAAGTCATAATTTGTAGTAACAGGAAATTTAATAAGAAGGCAAGAAATATACTTTCATTGTTTTAAAAAAAAGTCTGTCTTTAATTCTGCAATAAACATTTTACCTTGTGTGATTAATTTTTACTAATGACGTGATGAACAGTTCTTTGAGATTGTTAAAAAATAGGCACATAACCAAAAAAAATTTATGCGTTTTCGTATTTTATATTAAAAATCAAGACGATAGAGGCAGGGAAACATTTCATATATTCGTATGATAACATTACTTAAGTGTTGGTACCTAAGTTTAACCAATAATTTTATAGCTTAAACACGTGTAAATATCATACTGCTTTAGAAGCCAGGCGAATTCCAATATGGCGGACGTTAGCAAGCGCTCTAATTCTCTACATTTTATTATACATTACTACATTATATTATGGTTATAAGAAAGGAATACATACATATATACCTGTGTTTACAAAGGCCAATGAACGTAAAAATCCGGTAAATATCCCATTTTACCGTAATAGGTTTTTTGTTCCGATTGTACTTAAACAGTTAGTTGTTTTTGATTAGAAATAGACAAAGGAGTTTTTTGTCACGATCTTTTTTTTCGCTCTAATGACATACCATTTAGTATTTAGTTTCACTAAACATTATATTCGTCACCTCAATCTTGCTTCCATTTGACTAATAGTTTCAGTAGATTATATGACATTTCAACTTATAAGTTGAGTAATTTCCGGATTCGAATTTTAAATATTATGATAATAATAGACCAGCGAAAAAATCTATTCATACCGTATTTTATAAAACTTAAGTTGTAATCAGATCTCTTTGGTTGTACCATTTGTAACTGGTTGGTTCTGACGACGTTAACAGTTGCCATTTTAAAGACAATTTAAAAAAGCAAAAACTGTTTATCTAAGTTTTTCCTCCATTTTTACACTACTTTTCAGACGGACTTTTTGGCGGGAACGCGAGAATAACAGTTGGCATTTAATTTAAACTTCCTATGTTTTTTATTTTTGGGAGTTTCAAAGTACAAAAATGATAGTATATTGTGTGTAGAAGTTCTGTGCAAGTGAAAAAGCGGGAAGTTTGAATAAACATGCGCTACTGGAATTTTCGCGTTCTTCCAAGAAGTCGTTTTTAATTCCAATAAAGCCTACTACCATTTTAATAAAAGTGTATTAAGCGTAGCGATAGAGAAAACAACAAGATTTGCACATTAGATAAATGCTTCATGAATTATAACTGAAAATATTGACCGTATGTACTTTTCACTCAGTAATAATAAGTGAAAATAACGAGTATATGGCTGTAAATGTGGTATATTTTGAAATGTTATTACAAAAAAAGGCAAAATAATTGTGTCACAAACTGCAGAAATAAATAGTGCCTTTAATTGACCTAATCGTTATTTATTTGTTTTTTTTTTTCTTTCTTCATGACATGTCGCACAGATTAGCGTATTTGCCAATGTCACGTATTAATAAGTAGAATCGCTTGATGAATTTAACAGTTAGGCAATGCAATGCACACGTCACATTATTGTTGTAATTCATGACGAACACATAAAGCACGTTTGAAGTTTTTTTTCTTATCGTAAAACTCCTCTAGTAAAGTGATAGCAGGCTTTACTGAAGTTATAAAGGACTTCTTGGAAGAGCGCGAGACCTTCAGCTACTCATGTTTATTTAGACCTACTCCATTCTTTTCACTTATACAGAACTTTAAAACACAATATATCACTTTTGGACTTTAAAACTCCTTGTCCAAAGGACAAGAAGTCCTTTATAATTTCACTAAAGCCTGCTATCATTTTACTGTAGGAGTTTTACGATAAGAAAAAACTAATATACTTGTAATTCTACTTATAATACGTGACATAGGCAAATGCGCTAATCTGTGCGGCATGCCATAATGAAAGAAAAAAAAACTAACGAAGTTGTAAATTTATTATATACAAATAATCTAGTCACAGTTCTATACTTAAAAATATCGACAATGAAATTTTCTCCGAATGTTGCATACAGGGAAAATTTCATTGTCTGAACCTGACCTAAGTTATTCATTTTTTCAATTTCTATTTCTCAATGGGAATTTCTCAAATTAATAATGTACTCGGTAGCATGTACACTATCAATACAACGTCTCTATCAATTTAACACAGTGTACCGACAGTATATTCAATACATGCAAATACTTATGTAAATCTGTATATTATTAATCATACGCTTGTCTTTTCACACGTCAGTTTATGTACATGTACTCATATATTTAACTTATTTTTTTTTGGGTACCGTATGGATTGGCATTACAAAAAACCCTACACGGCAAAATATCATAATCATTAATTAAATTATCGTCGCACTTCTGTTTCAATGTATTTAGAGTTCAGTAGTTTTATAAAAAAGGGTTCTAATTTCTATTACTGTTAAAATAACAGGGATTTTTATTGACTTGTTTAAAACTTTTATTATTTTATTTTTTACATAAAATAAAAGAAGAACGCATTTAGAACTTTGCGTATTGTTAACATTCTTAATTTTTTTTTGTCATTGCCAATAGTTTACTTTTTTAAATATATAAATAAAAATACCCGTACTTAGTTGGAATAATTAAAAGAAGAATAATAAAATTGGAATAGCAGCACTGCTAGTGTTTTTCATAACGTACCTATATTTCTGATTTTTTATTTTTAATTATGTATAAATTTAATAACTAATTTACGGTTAATCACACTGAAAATGAGCCTATAATTTAAATACCATTCATGTGCTATAGAAAAAACCGAAGTTAGTTATTTACATACGCCTGGGATAGAACCCGGGATATTTCAATTTTGTACATGAACTATTCTTTGCGTTTTAAATAACAGAACCATAAATTATTCTCATCAAAATCAATTGTAAATATAAACATTTTGTACAGAACCCTCCTTCGTAATAGGAATATTTTTTCAAGTGCTACACCGTGTTTTTGTTGAGCTCTCGCTTGATTTGTATGCGAATTAGTTATATGCAAATGTTACGGTAGAGATGAGGTTGTGAATGAAAAATAGTGTCCTTCATTCCCTTTGAAATGTGACTGAGTACACGACGAGTTCGATGGCCGGATAACACAATATATTACTGCAGTTTCAATTTATGAGAATTGTATGTGGTCCGTTTTCTTTTGTTTGTATCACATACACGCGTATTTTCCGGTTAGTAGTACAAGACTCACCGTTAGTAGTACTAGACTCACCGTTAGTAGTACTAGACTCACCGTTAGTAGTACTAGACTCACCGTTAGTAGTACTAGACTCACCGTTAGTAGTACTAGACTCACCGTTAGTAGTACTAGACTCACCGTTAGTAGTACTAGACTCACCGTTAGTAGTACAAGGCAGGGGTGGCTCCAACCCCTGGTCATAAACAGGTTGAACCAGGCGAATCAAAAGCGCTAGGCTGTGGAGAAGTACGACAACGTACCTGCAGCCCCTACAAATTGCGCTTGGAAGAATACCCTGAGAGAAGTAGATTCAGTCGAAGAAGAGTCTTACATACCTTACCCGTTGCTCCTGAGTGGGACACGGATTCATTTACTCATAAAGAAAAGGCTTGGTTACAAAAATTCAGCCCTGTAGCTCGGGCAGAATAATAAGCTGCAATGTTCCTCCCGTATCGTAAAAGGAGATTATAGACACCTGCTGGTTCACGGACGATCAGAGTGGGGTTTCTGATGGTCCATTCATGTGATCCCAAGGAGGATGTTAGTCAGTGTGGTCCGCAAGATGGTCATACCCATTCATGGAGCACTCAACCTATAGAGTGGCAATGTCATTTATTTTGTATGAAAACAATTTATGTCTAAACATCGTTGCGGTTCCTGCGTTCTGTTTTATAATTTTATTTTTTGCTGTTTTTGCTGCACCACCGAATAGAAATATCTGTAAATATTTAAATATCTGTTGGAATATACAGAGATGTACACATAGTTCCAGTATAGGTTATCTACTGCTTAATGCGAGCGAGACTTGATATTTGTTATTGTAAGTCAACTGAGCAGTGATGACTAAGATGGTCCAATATTTCGTCTCTATAGGTTGAGTGCTCCGTGTACCCATCTAATATGTAAACCTATTGCCAACAAGATGATCAGTGATCAGTGTTCTTCATTAGCTGTTAAGATAACGTAGTTATTAGTATCTTTATATCGAGACGTCACCAAACTTTCCAATGGAAGACCAGCGCTGGCTGTAAAGCACATACGGAGTTGGGTCCGTTTTGCGACACATATTCTTTATGTGTACGCTTTTAGTATTTAGTTTTTAGTATTTTTCTGTTCAGATTAATTTCCGTTTTTAGTGCTTTTTAGGTACGTTGTTGCAAATAAAAAGAGTTTTCTTTCTTTCTTTCTTTCCATCTGTCATGTTCGCTCTCGCATCGACATCCTGCTACCATTCTGCCGCTTCTTTCTGCAAAGTGGTAGTACTTACAACTCTTCACCTCTTCCCTCCGAATATATAAACTTTGACAACAAATTTTGGATACGTTTATATTTATTATAAAATTACTCAAGCGTTATCTATGGGCTTGTTGCTTTATGATATAATATTACTGTATATAAGAGTATGAATCAAATAACTGAAAAAATTGCAACACCTCCACATGATTCCCACATTAATGCTTATAAAAAAGGGTCACGAATCCCGCAGATCATTCGCCTCTGAATGTTAGCGTTCAAATATAGCAGCAATTAAACGCAGCGTACACTATACTGATTAAAGATTACCGTAATGCGAGTGTTCGTGAACTTATTGGTCGCGTTTTGAAGAAGCGAGACTGCGCGGTCCAAGTTACAAAAGTAAAGCGAAGCGCTTCAACGTTACCCATTTTTTCGTTAAAACGTCTAACTAAGCTTTCTAACAAAAATTCATGCGTCGTTAATTTTAATATCTGTTTATATTCATCAATTTTATATTATTCAATTTTAAAATTGTGTGATTAATCTATAGAGCAAAAGCGGGTGGCAAAGAAGCTAAGGAAGACCAAGGCTGACTTATGAAAATCAAATAGTGTTAGTCGACATAAATGTCAAAAGCACTCGCATACCTAGGCGAAAATGTGTGAGGTGAATGATGAGATTTGTGGAAGCGAAAGAAGTATGTAAGGACCGCGACGCTTGGCGCTCCGTCCTCTCTGACTACCCCGTTGGGGATACAGCGTGAGGATATATACATATGTATGTACTCATGCACATATAACACGAATCAACATACACATACATATAAATTAAATTCAAGCAACGGAAGTTGGGTAAGATGTATTCACATTAAAATTAAACATCAGTATTTGGAAGTTAAATTAAATAATGATAATTCAATGAAATTGTTGGGGTATATATTTTTGTAAATACTACCTTAATCATTTTTTTATTCCAAAACAGAAACGAACTTAAAAATGAACCATAGCAATGAGAAATCGCTGACTGTTTTAACTCTTTCCGTAGATTAAAGATTCGATTTGAATGAACGTAAGCTTCGAAAAGTGATAAACCGCCAATTCGATTTTATCTGATTTTAATTCTTTTAAATAATTACTTCTGATTCTGTACGGTTTAATACTGACTTTAATGTTAATAACAGATATGTACCCGGATGCTTTCGAGAAGTATATGAAAGCTGTTAATGTGATTATAAAATTTAAAACTTAATTACGAAAACAATAGAAGCATAAACGCGATATTTTACCTTAGGAATAAATGGAAAATATACAATTAAAAATACTTACAATAATGCGAGGGAGTTCGTTTGTATAATTGATTTTGTAATGTATAGTTTCGTACTGACTTTTGAAAAAAGTAAAAATAGGCTTCATATCTTTCCGCAGAGGTCATAAAAATCGGTCAAGGAAAAGGATTTATAACAAGACACTGATACAAATGATGGGTTAGGTACTTATTACTGCAAGCAGTGTCATGGCGTGATTTTGTTGTGCTTTGTTGCTCTGTCTACTGCGAAAGGCAAGTGGTGTGAAGATATGTATGTACTCCGTATGTGATGTATGTAGATGAAAATATTACGTACAAATATATATTGTTCAGAGATTATCTCAGGACTTAGGTGGATCGCGTCACATGCCCCTGTAAATATTATCGCTAGAAACGTGGTGATCACAGAGCATGTGTGACACGTCTGCATACCGAGATGTCTTCTTTGAAAGTGTTCGAAACTCTTAAAAATAAGTCAAAAAAATAAATTGAGTTTCAAATAAGGACCTATAAAGTATAAAATAATTATACTTCACTAATCAAAACTCAGGTCCAAAAAAAATTTCATAAATACTGTACAAATATCTATTTATAGGACAGTTACTGAAGTCGGTTTGGTGCCTACCAAACTAGTAGTAGTCTATGTTGTTTATTGACTTGGTACCGACTTCATTAACTTTAAAATTTAATTAAATAAACATTTACGTTGTATTTAAGAAGTTATTTTTGTACTTGACGTTTGATTAATAAAGGACTTGATTTTATTTCGTACTTTTCAGTAGTCTTATTTTGAAGTCAGTTTTTTTTTAAATGTTTTTTTTCCCTTTTGAGTGATCTTGGCCTAAATTAATATCCAGTGTAAGTCTCCAACTTTTCCGGTTCTGGAACTGAACATTTGATAAAAGAGTCATCAAAATGTATAAACCGTTGACAAGTTCGTTTGTTAAAACGGTACTACATCATCAGGTCTTAACTAAATTTCTAGGAGTCCACTCTGGACATAAACCCTTTCAAATAAAAAGGAATCATCAAAATTAGACTACTCTGTAAAAAGTTATGCGTGGTCATGCATAAAAAAAATGAAAAAAAATACATATATACGTGTCAACTTTAGAGCTTGAGAACCTCTTTTTCTTTCGCCGGTTAAAAAATATGCAATACATGAAATTGTAGCGGCGTTTGTTCCTCAATCCACCCCTGTTCATTTCTCGATTGAAATGCGTGCAGGAGTTTTGATTAGTTTCTTGGAATACATCGTTAATGCACAAGTTATAATCTTGATATTTCACTACACTTTACTTACTAATAAGATGTTTAAGGGTATGGTGGTCAGTTAAAATAGCCATCAATATAATATACTATTAAAATGTATATTTATATTATAAAGTATTAAGTAACAGAACTGTTTTTCATTTCAGAAATTTTTTTTTAATTATTTGGACATGCACGTACAATTTCGTATGTTTGTCGGTATGATACGCGGTACACAAAATATTTAAGTATTGTGATAGCTACATACAGTTTTTAAAGTGGTTTATTTGCACTTCAAAATTTACTTTCTACGCATTGAACTTTTTCTTATCGAATTATTTATGAATTGTGAATACGATAAATATTAAAATATAAACACATGTAATCTACGACAGAATTAGATGATAACTTAGATACCTATAGCAATGGAACATCTCAAACTTTACTTCAATTAACGATTGATAATTAATTAATTTGTGTTTGGACAGCAAAAGAAAAGGGTGGAGTGCTCGAGTTTTGACTAATAAAATCTTGCAACGGTAGTTCAGTCGTTCTTCTCGATGACGTCGCGAATACAGAGGTGCTCTGTTAGACGGCGCTAGAATTGTCTTTTTGTTATTTTATTTATTTATTTATGTTTCTTAAGCCATTGCTAACAAGACCATAGGCCTAATGACGTAACTTCTGAAGAAATACTAAGTTCCCTAACACTCCTCCAGTAAAGTGACAGTAGGCTTTACTGAAGTTAAAAAAGGACTTCTTGGACGACCGCGAAAACTTCAGCTATACATGTTTATTTATATCTCCCATTTTTTTCACTTACACAGAACTTTAAAACACAGTATGCTATCACTATTGTACTTTAAAACTGCTAAAAAATGCAAAAAATAGAAAATCTAAATAAAATGACAACCTCACTTCTCCCGTTCCCGCCAAAAAGCCCCTTTCTCTTTTTGTTTATTCATCGGTGTTGCTAACACACAAAAAACCGTAACGATATAATGAAAGAATAAATGTAATATACGTACTATAATAAATTGATTTACTATTGAGGTGAAAAGTAAATGAAATGCAATATATTATTTTACTAAGATTAGTATTTTTAGGTATCGCAACTGAGATCATTGTACAAAGAATTCTGATAACTACATTACCAGTTTTAATATCTAACCTGAATGGGAAAATGATTTCTATTACAACTACTAATAACATTATAAAAACTATTAGAACAGTGTGTTCACGATATAAAACTACATTGTCATCCATCAAATTCATCTGCATGCGTTTGACATTGTAAGTAACGCAAAAGATTTTATACAAAAGAAAAAATATCACAAAAAGTATCTTAACAACTACACAATGAGGAACAGCATTCACAATTAAGGCGATGTTGTGTTAGTCGAAATAATGGTATATTAATTTATTATTATTATTTTTATAATAAATTTTTTACAGACCTTGTCCATTATAAAAAGATGTTTTTGAAGATATTTTTTAGACTTCTATAATTCAAAATCAGATATTTTTGATTGTATGTTTTTCTGTTTATTTGAAAATTACTTAAAAGTTAATTAAAAGGTGCAAATCTGAATCGAACAATTTAAAAAACTAAGGTCTTGTTTCATAAGATACATCCTAATACATTTTTCTTTTACGCGGGAGAAAACAGTGTGAAAGAAGAAGGGTCATGATTCATACAAAATTAACCCAAGCCCGGCGCAAACGAAACATATCACAATTTTTTTCTAATTTTATGTACATAAATTATCAGATATAATTTTTTTCGATTTCGGTGGCTAATTTATTTGAGTTGGCTTTAGAAGGCAAAATATATCCATTTTAATTAAATACTATATGATGGTTATATAGTTTTTTAACTTCATTTCTTATAGAGGTGAACTGCTAATAGTAGAATATATATTATAACATCAGTAATGGCCAATTAACTATTTAAAAATACGTGTGCCTGAAAAGGAGTTATTTTAATACAACCATATTTTTGTGCAAATAACTATTATTTATCAACATTTTTAAAGCATATCGTAATCGATTAATACACTGTCCACACCCAGCGCAGGGTGCTGAAACACATCTTGGCGTCTAGTCCACCCTAGATAATAAATCACACTTATAACATGAGCACAGTTTCCTAATGTACGCTTGCCATGATTGCATATAAAATAAAACTCGCGAATCGCGAATAGCACTTCGGCCTTCAACGTCCGAGTTGTACATGACATATGTGTAGTATACTTTTGATAGCTATATAGCTAGCTAAAAATATAGATATCTCTTTTTTAATGATAAGTGGGAGAGAGATAGTACTAGCGAGCCGTGTCGCTATGCTCTTCGCCTACGCGGCGGCGGCGGGCAGTGCGACGGGCAGCGCGGCGGGCAGCGTGGCGAGCAGCGCGGCGGAGTTATGCTAGCCCGCCCAAGGACGCCGCAGTTTGGCCGTTACAAGGGATTTTGGTCGAAAATTGTTATATATTGCAAGGTAATATACTATATCAAAATGTAATGTATACTCAGAAAAAGTTACATTTTCAGGGAAGAATAAGTATCTTGCCTTAGGAAGGCAATTTAACTTAATAGCCACTGAAATCTAAAAAATAAATGTGGTGATTGATGTTCGTAAAATAACGTAATAACTGAGATATGTTCTAAATGCGCCGGCCCTGGGTCACAGATGACCCTTCTTCTTTGTAACAGTTAAAATTGTATTAGATGTACTTAATTAAAACTGACGCCACATAATGTTAGTATCTTAGTGAATGTTTCGCTGTAAAATGTAATCACTGTAAATCGTCAAATTTCGTGATTTAATATGTAAAATTGTAATTGCCTTTACACTTCCACTTACTTACATTTACATTCCGAGTTTTCGAAAAAACACTCGCGATTTTGCGAAAATATCGAACACGATTTCGCTGCTACAAGTATTCTAAAGTCAAAGCCAAAATTAAAGTCAAATCAATTTAATTTGTTAAATCAAATAATTCTAATATCTCATAAATCACTTTGACGTATGACATATACTGTTACAAAATTAACTAAGTAATGAATCGATCGTTTCAATCAATTGTTTTATAAAGAGTCGTCAATTTTAATTTGAGAACGTGTTATCTAAGATATCGTAAAGTAATAAATAATACGTCTAGATGTCGCGTCGCCTTAACTGCCAGATGGACGCCGTACCACTACTCGTACAAATCGTCGATAGGAGCGATAAAAGCACTATTAAATTAATATTCTATATTTTTTCTCAATAATGATTGCTTCGGATTGAACGTTATTGAAATTACATAAAGCGGGCTTTTAACTATTGTGCGCGGTTTTTGTATTATATTATAAGTTTATATTTATAGTAAAAATTAAGATTTTTATAATGTATACTTTTGTACTGATTTGTGAAAGAAGGACAAATAGGTTTCATATCTTCCCGCCGAGATCATAAAAATCGGTCAAGGAGAAGGATTTATTATAATTTATATAACACTGATATAAGTGATGAGTTACTTATTACTGTAAGCAGTATCAAAGTGTGATTTTTTTGTGCTTTGATACTCTGTCTACTGTGAATGGCAAGTGATTGAAGTGGCTGATTATCTCAGGACTCAGGTGGATCGCGTCACTTGACCCTGTAATTTGTATGGCTAGAAACGTGGTGATCACAGAGCATGCGTGACAAGTCTGCTCACAGAGACGTCTTCCTTGAAAATGTTCAAAACTCTCTATAGCGCCCGTTTGCGTTAAAAATCTCAAGCCGCCATTCCACCGTGACTCTCATGTTATTTCTGCTTTTATTTCTGATATTTTAAATGTTCATGAGCCTCAGTCTACTTAGTATCAGGTGGACTTGAGAACAAACTGTTCCCCGTAGTTATACATACATATAAAAATAAGTCAAAAAAAATTAAACAGTTCCAAATAAGAACCCTATAAAGTAAAAAATAATTATACTTTTCTAATCAAAACTCAGGTCCAAAAATAACTTCATAAATACGATACAAATAGTTATTGGAAAATTACTGCAGTCGGTACGAAGCCTACCAAAGTAATAGTAGTCTGATGTTGTTTATTGACTTGGTACTTACTTCATTGTCTGTCAACTGTCAAATTTAATTATATAAACATTTACATCGTATTTAAGAAGTTGTTTTTGTACTTGAGGTTTGATTAATAAAGGACTTGATTTTATTTCGTACTTTTCAGTACTCTTATTTTGAAGTCTATTAATTTTTTTTTGTTAATATGTTATGAGCGATAAAAGCACAATTAAATTAATATTCTTTATTTTTTCTGAATAATGATTGCTTCGGATTGAACGTTATTGAAATTACATAAACTTTTAACTATTGCTTGCGATTTTTGTATTTTATTGTAAGTTTATATTTATAGTAAAAATTAAGATTACATTTATACATATATAGCTTCACGCTATTTCGCATTCGGGGTATGTATATAGAGAAAATAGAAGTACAACAAAACTAAATCTTGAAACTGCTCATATTAAGTATTTGAGCCCACTGATTACAAAGCGCAGTTAGTTAGGTAGCTTTAGCTTATCGCTTCTTTTTTGGTAAAGCGAGAGAACATTCAAACGTGGGTATCTTGTACCCAGCCCCTTCGGAGAAGAAATTGGCTATGTGGGACTTTTACCTGAGAAAGTAATTATGATTATCTTCGGCGCATTTCGAGGGATTTTGGAATCTTCTACGGAACGCATTGAATTCCCTAGTATTGTGTCGAAACTTGTCACGTGGGTGGAAATGACGGCGCTTCAAAGCAGCCCGTCCACTATCCAGCACCCATAACAACCACACGCACTGTCATCCTCCTTGAGGTCGCATTCAGCAGACACCCGCGGGGTTATTATCTAAAACTTTGCAGACAGCGACACCCGGTCGCGCAGTGACACGGCGCGAGCGGTGACTAATTGGAATAAAAAATTGATATCATGTATGTCGATTGTGTGTCTATTGCGCCATGACCGTAAATGCACTTTTTGCGGTAGATATAGCGTGACTAACCATTATACAAATTACATTACACGAATTCCCGTTTTGACAGTAGATATAGCGCGATATTTGGCTGTGCATGCCGACTTCAAGTTAGGTAATAAGCGTTCCGGAGTCCCCGTTTCAAAACCGCAGAACGACTATCCATCGCTTATGTATAAAGCGAGTCGTAGCAGAAGCCAATTAAGACCAAGGCTGATATATGAAGCTCAAAAAGCCAGAGTGTTAGCTAACGGCAATGTCAAAAATATTCGCATACCTCGGCGAAAGTGTGAAGGAGAACGATGAGACTTGAGGAGGCCAAGGAAGTATGCAAAGACCGCGATGCTTGGCGCTACGTCCTCTCTGACTACGTCAGGGATACAGAGTAAGGACATATATATGTTTGTAATATCATGTGAAGTTGTGCAAATGTGATATGTGCAAATGAGACTACGAGCAAAAGTAAAGCTTTAAATGATAGTATGCACTGTGAAATGATTCATATCACTAAAATATCTATAACATACAACATACAATTTTTATAGATGCATAAAATGCTGCTGTTTTGAGATTTTTTCCCCTATAGCAATTTTATGACCAAAACCTACCATTATGGGTACTCAATTGATTAGAATTAATTACCTATATGAAGTAAATGTCACCGTTAAAATTGCGAATGATTTAAACTAGACCTTATCGCATTAATGTATGGGAATTTGTTGATACTTTCATAAGTCTTTTTTAATTATCATAAATTTTATGGCTAGACGACATTAAATTACTATGTATCACTTTGTATGTCGCTATAGAAATAATTTGTTTCATGTAGAAACAAAATTTGTTGCATTTTCGCTTCCATTTTGGTTGGGAGGGAAAGAGAAATACGAAATGAGTCTTCTATCTTTCTTTCTACGTAAGTCATAAAAGTCTGCATAGAAATAGAACTACTCATATGAAGTCATCTACAATTGTAATTCCCCATTTCGAAGGCGTCTTTTTAGGCCGCAACAACGTCCTGGTCACTATCAGGTGCAGTTAGCATCTACGTAGGCCGATCTTTTGTTAACACATCTTCCCACTTGTGTCTTCTCAGGCCGCAACAACATCTTGGTCACTGTCAGGTGCAGTTCACCTACGTAGGCTGATCTTTTGTTAACACATCTTCCCCCTCGTGGCTCTGCTGCTCTTCACCTTGCTTCGATGGGGGGGTTGTGAGACCGTAGGAGCTAACGCGGTGTAGCTTTAAAGTTGGCATGTGGTAGTCTGGCATGTATTCGGGCGATACCGCGCAGTTGTCAGTGTGAGCCATGGTCGCATATTCAACGTGCCAGATCCACGACCAAGTCTCCTACTGACTAGATGCCGATATCCCTGGCAATAACGTCGTTTTGTACGTACTGCGTGGCCGTACAATCTATCGGAGTGCGAAGTTTTGCGCGCGCAAACTAAGTTGGGGCAGCGTAGGTGAGTGGAACGGATCAGTCTTGTAGATTCTCGGCTTCACCCTCAGTGGGAGCCTTGAAGACAAGACCGGTCACAGCGTGGCCCGCGCTGTTTTCGTAGAGTTAAGTACGTTGTTAATTTGCGGCACCATTTTTAACGACTGATCTATCAAGCATTACAAATAGCGCAAAAGGGGGGGTCTAGTCTATTTACTGTCTCCTTATATGCAGTCTCATCGTTGGTACGCACCTAGGGCCCACGCCTAGTGCGACAGTCTTACCAACATTAATTGTCGTGCGCCATTTATCTAGCCAACTGGGCAGTAAATCTATAAGCCTTTGCGTTCTTTGGGTGGCAATGTCTAATGATCTGGAAGGTAAGAAGGATGTACTGTTTTCCGCAAATAGAGCAAGCAATACGTCTGGCAAACTAGATGGTAGTTCTGCTTCGCCGTTTATTTTATATAAGCACAAATTAGGGTTGCCAACTCTGCTATAGGTATATGTATAATGTCCTTATTCTATCCGTGCTAGGATATCCTGCTACAATTTAAAATAAACAACGATTTTTAATAAACAAAACTACTATATTTTCATGATCCTATTTTGATACAATATTTTCAATTTGTCTTTGTGTTTCTCTGTGGTATAGTAGCCGTCAAACGGATGAACCGATATGTATGTGATTTTATTTATTTATTTGAAAGCTGCAGCTCTGAAGAATGTTTTTCGCTATGATTAGAAAAAAAATCTGTAACGAAAAAAAATTATTTAAAAAACTGAACTATGCAACATATTTTTCTAATTTACTCCAGATCACCTATATTTTTAAGAGTACTAGGCTCGAAAATACTGTATTTGATTTAAAAAATGTTGGCAACCCTAGACTAAATGTTATTAAGCTTATTACTAAAGAGTTTCGAAGTGTGAACATTTTGTGCCTCTATCCTCTGCCCATCCCATCCGGAGTAGTAAAAAGCACGAAGTATACATATATGTATGTGTGTAAAATATTTTCAGAAATATCTGCAAGAGACGGACACAGCTTTATAACAGTTTTGTAACATATTAAATCAATTATACTATTTGAAAGAAAGGAAAAACAAAAAATATAAATCAGGGATTAGTAAATGAATATCAACATTTTTAATTATTATCGTCCGATGCAATTTCCTCCACCGCTACCAACATAAGGAACTCAATCATTAATAACGGTGTCTTGCATTCCCTGATAATAGCCATCGTCTGACGGCACAGGTCTTGGCGTGTTGGAATACCCATAGAAATTAATTAGATACGCCGAGTGCCTTAGATCAAAGTATGGTTGGTAAGAAAACGTTTAGAAAACAAAAAAAAATGCTATTTTGTAAGCTTTAAAAGTGCCAATCTTTTATCTATGAGCACTCTGTTTAAAAAACTTCAAAGAATAATCATCCGTAACGAATGTAGCTTTTGACGGTATATAATATTATGTTCCGTTCGTCTGTTAGCGCGTAGTGGTTATCTTGACTCGTGTACAAACTGATTCAGGAAATAGCATACATACGTGTATGCATAATATCTAGACGGCGTATCCCTAATGGGTTGGATAGCTTCGCGATCTCTTTCGTCATTCTCATCTGCTACACTGGAATTATTTGATCTTCATAAGTTAGCGTCGGCCTTCATTAGCTCAATTGTCAGCAACGTTTAAGAGAACTGTAAGTATGGCCTACTACTGTGGGGATGAGCAGCGCATATAAATTCTATCTTTATTTTACAAAAGATGGCAATACGTAACATCTACAGTATAAATGCACCGTTTTAAAGACATGAATGTACTCACATTACCCTCATTATACATTTATAAAAACATAATGTACACTACAAAAAATATAGATTTATTTCAAAGGAAAGGTATTATTTTTAATGGTATGAAAACTCGTGGCCGTGATCAGCTAGTTACTGCTAAATTTAAATTACAAGTCAAGGGGATCATTTTTGGGCAACTGTGTTCGTTTTTATAATAAAATTCCTCAAGAAATTATTCAATTAACGGAAAAGCAATTTAAACTTGTTATTAAATGCACACTGATTGGAAAAGCATACTACAAAGTTAGCGATTTCATTGAAGAAAAAACAATACTCTGGAAATAATCTTCTCTGCACACGCATTTACTGGCTTTATGAATATTGTATTTTAAATAACTATTGTAGAATGCTGTTGAGAAAATGATACCTGACTGAGTTTCTTGTCAGTTCTCAGTGTTCAGGTTTTCTTTTCGAACCGAACTAAAGTAGATTTGACGTTCAAAAATGCCTTGCAATTGGGTATACCTGAATAAATTGATTCGACTTGGACTTTGACTTTGAAGTAGCTAAGAGTTTATTTTCCTTTAGTTTTAAAGGCTAGTTATATAGCGAGTAAGCGACTGTATGGGCGCAACTGGTCGCCCGGCGGAGTTATCATGTAAATAACGACAGCTGCGCCGCAGTCGCGCGACGATAGTTTTAAATTGATAATTGCAGTGCCATACGGTAAAATAACTTTTTGTAGTATAAATAGGGTCACTAGTAATAGTTTTCAGTTAACTGATTAATAAGCAGATGCGGTAATAGAGATTCGCGACATTATATCGCTCTCGATTTAACAACATATCGCGACTAATCGCGTAGTATTTGGCTATCACTTACTGGCTGCAGTTATGAAATAAGGTAGCGGGACTGTGCATATTCTGCAAACGAACAACTTATTTTTAACCGACTTCAAAAAAAAAGAGGTTCTCAATTCGTCTGTATGTTGTTTTTTTTTGTTTTTTTTTTGTATGTTTGTTACCTCATAACTCCGTCATTTATGAACCGATTTCGAAAATTCTTTTTACGTTTGGTAGGTAATACTTCAGAGGTGGTCTCATTAAAATTTTACCGATATTGGAGCTTGGACTTCGAAGATACACTAGATAACCAACCTGGTTATAACCTTTGTTTATATTGACGATTCTCTTGTATATCGTTGCGCTCTGGAATTAGAATGAAGTTAATTGCAGACCTGCCCTAGATATTTATTTAGGTCAAGACCACTCAAAAGGGAGAAATAAAAGAATTTAATTAAAAAATTTAAACCGCCTTCAAAAAAAAACACTGATAAGTATAAAATAACTATCCTTTACTAATCGAAACTCAAGTACAATTAAAATCATTTTATAAATACGATACACATACCTATATAATTAAATTTGACAGTTATTGAAGTCGGTTCCAAATCAATGTGCAACAATATAAAGTCTTTTAGTTTGGTGGGCTTGGCACCGACTTCAGTTTAATTTTTGTACACTCATGGTGTACTGGGAGACCCCCCAGTAGTCGTCGTCTGGTTCTCATAGTACAGGGAATACCCTAGTTTGAGATCAGATGATTGATTGTATTGTCTGGCGCATTATTATTATTATTTTCGAAATGGACGTCGAAGAAACAACATGTCTTTATTTGTTACCAAAAAGAAAATGAACATACAGATTATACATAACTATACGCTGTTCAAATAATACCTTCCTGCCACTTTCAACTTGGGCTCATAATGGCAAATCAAATCATACAGTGAAAATTTTGACAATTAATTACCTATATGAGTATCTCATATTTGGCTGACTTTTGCCACATTCTAGACTTTCCTTTCTCTTCCAGATCAACGGCTTTAGACAAGTGGTAAACGCTTCGTACGAATAAAACCCTTACTAGTGTCATTGCTCGTAAAAAATGCTACTTGGCTATGTTTTATTCGGCGGTTTTCACACGACTTTACGTATCGTTTGATATATAAGTTAATAACGTTTGACTACTAATTAGAAATTCGTTACGCTACATTACGTGTTATTTGTCATTCTATTCTAATAGCGTTTACGACAATCGAGTATATATAAGTACCCGTATATGTAAGCTTGTCTAAGCCCCCAGAACGGAAGAATTATTGTGATATAGCTGATTCAATTTTCTAGACACATCCAGTGACGTAACTAGGAGGAGGGGAAGTGGGGGCGGATCATCACTGGATGTCACCCGTTTGTTGATGATACCCGTGGTTTGAACTCGTGGTTAGTGATAACATGACGCAAACATAAATCTTAAAAAATGCGATTAAATGAAATAACCGTTGCAATTATCGCTAAAAACGCCTACTTTGCTTTGCTTAACAGTTTCTTCCAAATATTTGTGATGTTTTAGATTAATGGTATTGCAATTACATGATGAGTACTTTATAATTTTTTGAATCATAATAATAACAGTAGTCCCGACAATTACATAAATTGTATGACCCCAACTAAGCACTAGACTGTTTTTTATGGATGCTATAATAATGAACTGTTGAGTTTCTAGTAACATCCCTGCTCTAAGCAATTTAAAAAAGTGCGTTTCCTAAATTTGACCGGAGATCGAAACCGGGTCCCGGCTTGGACGTGTCAGTCAATTCATAATTGTTTTATAATTATATTGCACTAAAATCACACCTAACGCTTATCTTGTCGATTTTATACGTTTCATTTGGTAACACCGTCGATATTTGCACAAGGCGCCATCTATGCTAGTTACGTCTCTGTATTTTGCGACTAAATCATTGTATAATAATCACCGTTATCTTTTATAGAGGACCTAACGCCGAGCTATGATCGCAACTGCATTATTACCTATAATGCATCATAAATACTTCACTTAACCCTATTGCAAGAGTTTTGTAAGTGCAGTTAAACGACACAAAATTATGTAAACGTATAGTAAGGTTTAATTTTATGAGTCTTGTCAAATGACACAGTCGAACTAGAACGTGTAATTTTTTATAATACGATGAAAACAAACAAGCAAATAACTCACCCGCGGGGTTATTACCTAAAAATTTGCAGACAGCGACAGCCACGCGATCACTACGCGACCGGTGATTAGTTGTAATGAAAAATTAGTATCATGTATTACGATTGCGTATCTATTATTCTAAAACCGTAAAATGCACTTTTCGCGATAGATTTAGCGTCAATATACAAATTTCATTATACAAATTCTCGTTTTGACAGCAGATATCGCGCGATATTGGCTGTCGCATGCTGTCTGCAAGTTACGTAATAAGCGTGCCGATGGTAAGCAGACTAAGGCCTACATATAGGCAGTTACAATATCAAGACTAAGAAGGCACTTGCAAATGCATTGGCAACGCTGTGTATGCAAATTGTTGTAATGTAGGTATGTAATAGTTAATATATAAAACTAATATTGCGTGGATCGATTCAAGTTTAAAACTGTACGTTATAGATCTTTAAGCAGTGAGTTCATTTATATACAACCTGCTTTTGCCCGCGACTTTGTTCGCGCGAAGTTCAAAATCACACAATATCGTTACAAATTATTAACCTATGTATTAATCCAATGTATAAGCTATATTACTGTAAAGTTTTATAAAAATCCGTTCAGTAGTTTTTGCGTGAAAGAGTAACAAAAAACCATACATCGTCACAAACTTTTACTTTTATAATATTTGTAGGATTGCTTATGTAATTAAATATTATATGGTGTCACGTGAGGGATTCGAATCCACGTGCCCTCTCGGGAATCAGACTTTTTATCATTAAATACTACATTTATACAATGCTATTTCGAAAGGATGGGTAAATTATTATATTTATTATATTATATTATATTTTTGAATACGGAAGGCATAAAAGTACCCATGACAACGGAAAGCTTGCTTTCTACAACTTCGCCAAAAGTCAACAGTTCTAGTGTTCTTAAACAAAAATAAAGGTGAGGCAACCCTAATATCAGCGTTTTCCCGTCGCTAGAGAACACTTGGAATATAGGACATAATGATAGGGTTGTACATTTTTTTCCATTAAATGAATGTTTTTTTATGTATGGAAAACAAAAAAGTATCCCGTAATTATTACATCTGAAATATAACTGGCAACAATGACACGTTGTGACCCCGGAGGATTTATACCCACTTTCACTTTAACCCTGTATATGTAGTGCTTCTCCTCTTGTACCAAACAACAACTATCTTAACCTATACGTTGTTAATGAACGGGTAATACATATAAACACGTGCGAGAGCATTTGGTCGATTTTAATTAGGTAACTAGAGGTCGCTCGGCGGTTGAAATTACAAATATAAATTTATAATATAAACTCTTTGGCAACAATTTCTACTCTGTGCGATCGTTTGATCCAAGAAGGTTACATATAATATATGATAAACTATTATGAGTTTGACATTGACAGACTTTTTGACATTGACAGTACGAACGTAAAACTGTGCCAAATCTCACACTTCTCCGTGCGCGTAATATTCTCATACGAACTTCTAGTTTCACGTATAAATATAATTAATTCTTTCCAAACATTTTTTATTGATGAAACTCGAGCTCGTCAATCGCTACTAAACAAAAAAAGTAAATCGATTGACAAACAGAGCAGAAAAAGATATTTTACGTTTTTGTCTTGACTATTTATATATGCATGCATATCTTCTCGCTGTATCCCTATATTTATATATCGATTGTTTTAACATGTAAAAGTAGTTGTTAGTTAGTCTGGAAAAAATAATTTCACACGGACAAAGTCGCGAGCAATGACTAGTCAGTAATGCACGTAAATCAGTTTTCCGAGAAACTCAATATTATGAGGAAATGCTCAATATCATATATTTCTGAACTTTATCCATCTTATACATCAGTAATACAGCTTTTAAATGCTAATCTGTTATAACAGATAGGAGCTTTCGTCGGCAGTAAATATTAATAATATTGGTCCGTTGGTAAGTCCATACGTATGATCGTTAGGGTTTTACATCCTAGACTATCTAGTCTATGGTGTATGGAGTCGTTGGGCTTGACCTGCAACTTATTGGAACATTTTATGGGATATCTCCTTTACGGATTTCACGGTTAACTCATATTTTGCTATCAATCAAGGATTTATTATAATTGTATGGTTATAATATTATAATTAAAATTTAAAATTAGGAAAAATTGAGATTAAAAGTTTAAGCATATTTCTAGTTTTTATGACGTCAGTAGTACAGGCCTAACACTTAATTTGTACTCATACAATTGAGCAACAATATTAGCAACAACTTCATATATAACAGTAACAACTTTTTATACAACAATAACCACTTTTTATACAACAGCAACAACTTTTTAAACAACAGAAACACCTTTTTTTACATCAGTAACAACTTTTTATACATTTCAAAAGGTGGTAGAGCCATGCTGCATTGCAGCACGAATAGGGCCGGCTCGCCCGGTGAAATACCACCCTCTCATAGAATATCGACGTGAAATAACAGTATCTATTATTGTTGTGTTTCGTTCGGTGAGTGAGAGTGCCGGTGGCCCATCACCCCTCCCCTTCCTTACCCTCCTTTCCCCATTTCCCTAAAGGCCGGCAACGCTCCCGTGATTCTCCGAATGTTGCGGGTGTCCATGGGTGGTGGTTGGTTACTCTCCATCAGGTGACCCGCTTGCTCGTTTGCCCCCTCTTTTATAAAAAAAAAAATTTCAATCTTTATTCCTATATTTTATTTGGCTTATTAGTTTATAATTCATTATGAATCGACTAACTACTAAGTATTGTCGGGAAACCAACGCTGCTGTAAACGTTAACTTCTTATTATGATGTGGTATCATTTGCTGGTGACACGTGATTAAAAACAACTCTTTAGACAAGTTTTTATTTCTTGTTCCTTAACAGAAATGAAATGATTTTAACCTATAATTGATGTCATAAACTTGCATGATCGGTGAACATGAGGCATATCGGCTTCGTAGATAAATGATAAAAAATACCAAAACATCATTCGAACTACTGGATATAGTTTTACAAATGCATAATTGTGAATAAAGAACATCAGGCTTATCAAAATAAATGATATCACATTTATTACAAAAATCTGTGAAATGAAATATTACGTAATATGCAAATCTTATTGAGTTTTATATTTAAAATACAGATAATATGAGTCGATATAAAGCATTACGTTTCACAACACACATAAACACTTATTTGCTAGATCTGCTACGTAAATATAATTTGTTTATCGTCCTATATGAGGAATAAATGCGACATTGACATGTTACGCGATGCTATGATACAGTGCGAAAATATCATATAAAACAAAGTCTATGATCTGCGTTGTTGTATATGAGCAGTATATGTAAACAGTATCTGCGACAAGTATGCGACGCTTCGCTTCATTTCATGTCGAACACTTATAAGATACAACAAGAATCTTTGAATCTAGCTGGATACCGTACTACTCTAAAGAGGTAGTTGAAGACAAATTATATGATTTTGAGTAACATTTGATCACTAACGTTTGACCACCTCCGCAACGGCTTAACGCGTCGGAAAGTAAACGGGGGTTGCGGGTTCGATTCCCGCCCCGAGTCTGGGTGTTTATGTATAATATGTATTTATTTACAAAAGAAAAGTATATATGTAGTGTATCAGTTGTCTAGTACCCATAACACAAGTGCTGTGCTGCTTACTTTGGGACTGGATGGCGCTGTGTGAAATGTCTCAGTTTATTATTATATATATATTATTATTATTTCCGTCTCTTTCTAACTCCTGAAAATAACTCTGTAAAGCACCTACTAGTATATTTAAGATTGCTATATATATACCAACAGCAAAATATGAAAAGAGATGGAGGGGTACAGAGATATTTCAAGGTTAAATTTCTCGACTTGAACTACCTCCTCAGAGTGTGGCCTCTAGTTTAAATACTGCTTCGACTTTTTGGCGGGAACGCGAGAAGTGAGGTTGTCATTTTAATTGGATTTCCTATTATTTAAACTTTTGGGTGTTTCAAAGTACAAAAGTGATAGTATTTTGTGTTTTAAAGTTCTGTGTAAGTGAAAAGAATGAAGTAGGTCTAAATAAACATGTGTAGCTGAAATTCTCACGCTCTTCCAAGAAGTCCTTTATAAATTCAAGAAAGCCTATCACTTTACTGGAGGAGTTTTACGATAAGAAAAAGAAATGAATTTACTTCGAACATGATTAATACGTGACATTGGCAAATGCGCTAATCTGTGCGCAATGCCATGAAGAAACAAAAAGCTTTTTTTTTAAAAACAAAAGAAAAAAAAGTACTGCTTCATAGACACAATACTGGGCGTTTGAATTCGACTCAGGTCTGTGAAGCCCCACACGCTCAATTGAAGCTTTAGCTTGTGTTAACACCTACATGAATCCATAGACACATTTCATCTCGTTTCCAGAAACTGAAAACAGCGGCATAAAATTCTTATCTCTTCGCTTCCCGTCCATCAAAGCAAGGCGCAACTAAATGCAAATTGCTCCTTATCATTGCCCCCCGCTTTGACCGTTTTATGAGTCGCGTACAGGCGATACACGATGCTATGCTTAGTTTATTAGTCTGTGATTCATCTCACTACTTTATGTTATTGTTTAACTGTGGGTAGTTGTGCGACATGTCGATGACTTAGCACAGCGGCCGCCATTTGAATAAAGATCATCATTCATACTTGAATCATGCAAATTTCTTCGCTGAAACTGCATTGTTCTTGAGTGTGATATCGAAACTCAATTTTTCATTTCACTTATTATAGAAACTAGTTGAATTTTTAACTAATACAGTTTTCTAGGGTTCTGTACGTAGATACGAAAAACGGAATGTGGTCGTTCCCACGTTCGCTCGTACAGACGTCTCAATTTTCTTAACAGACCTTATTAATCCATATATTTTTTACGAGTTAGAACTGTGAAATTGCGAGTAGAAATTGTAACACAAATCAAATGGGTAATAAAATATAATTGTACTATTTAAAAAAAGTTAAAGAACCCTCACTTAACATTTTCAGGAAAAGTATAAAGGAAATCCTAGGTTTAATATACATGTTTAGAAATTAATTTAATAATTAATGATTTTAATTTCACTTATTAACTTTATATTATTAACCTATTATATATTATATTATGCGAATGGTCACGTTACGAGTTCTATTCGCAACGAAGAGGCCTTCATATCATATTTTTTTACTTATACATGCGTTTACTGGCTTTATGAATATTGTATTTTAAATAACTATTGTAGAATGACGTTGAAAAAATTATACCTGACTGAGTTTCTTGTCAGTTCTTCTCAGTGTCCAGGTTTTCTTTTCAAACCGAATTAAAGTAGATTTGATGTTCGAAAATACCTTGCAATTGGGCTTACTTGAATAAATTGATTTGACTTTGACTTTGGTTCTTAAAATTATAAGTTAGTGTTTAACATGAAGAGATTACATTTTCTGTAAATACAGTGTATGCTGGGAAAAACATATTTTTTTATAGACTAAAGTCTGTATATACAGTAATGAAAATTAAGTTTCCTTCATTTAAATAATACAGAAGTAAATGTATTTGTTTTTATAGTAATACTCTTACAATTACTCAGTCACCGTATTCTGATTAAAGATGCCCGACTATACGATCAATGATTTTGCTGGAGATGAAAAAGTAGTATGGGAAACTTGTTCGTTATACTTGCGTGTTCTGATATTTGATAAGCAATCTTTCTGCTTGTTTGGAATATAAAGAAAAAAATACAGATTGAATTTTACATATGGAACTATATGTCTATTCAAAGAAAATAATTTTAGTAATAAAAAAAACAAAATTGTCGATCGTTGAATAGTCATTGCAACCATTTTTCAAGCGTGTTAAACTGTAGACAGGATACGGTAAAGAAATTGTAAAATGCGCAACACAAGCACCCATCTGTTAGCACCACGCATGCGTCATGCGGCGTGCATCCGACATCAACACGGTAATGTTTCAAACGAACACGGCGCAAGACAAATTGTAGAAGATAATCTCTGCACGTGCTTCCGAACGCGAGGTGAGCCGTGTAAGCAATCTTGCGAATTCTGAAATTCTTATAATACTACTCGAGTCTATTGTTAGAACAAAGCATTCCCTTTTCTTAAAATACGAATACTAGGTTCGCCGATTTCGTTTATTAACATTCATATTCCAAAATTAAAAAACAAAGCCTGACCTAATTCCATTTTCGTAGTTTTTATAAATCCTCAAAATTTGTCATTTCTTAGGTGGAAATAATCAAAATATAGATATAATCAAAATATAGAAATATAGAACTTTCTCATAAATTTATGAGAAAATTTTACCGTACTTTTTTGCACTTTTCAATCAAATTACTAATACATTTTCGTAGAATCATTGTTTTAAGTGCAAATTATATTAATATTAATATACTTTTATTGGAAATTATGTCTGAACAGAAAGAGTAGATAGATATAAAGGAAGAGCATGAGGAAGACCGTAGCAAAAGCAGGTACCCTGTTTCAATGGATATGATATTGAATTATATGCCTATTCATTTTAACCATCACATTTTAATGGTATAAACCATCCTGAAAAATGTTTTGGAAAAGCGAACGCAGTGATTTTCACGGTATGCTATAAAGACATCAACATAAAAGTACCCACAAAAATGTAATTTTTGGTGTGTAGACAGAAGTTTTGTTTATTATTTAAAGTAACTATATGCTTCATTCTTATTAGTTATAAAACATAAAAGAAACCTTTGGAAATCTACAGTGCAGAACAACCTTTACATCACAACTAATGATCTCTATGGGCCATGAAATATTATTCAAACACGAAAACTGATGTTATGATTTGTCGTTGGCTATGTTGATAGCGAATTGCTAATGGTAGCTTATGGTCATATGTTAATGTCAATAGTGAATCTATTATATTCAACAACTCACCATTTTGTATACCGGCTTTTGTCAGTGACACCGTTAGTATAAGATTATTACTATATCTTTCACGATGGACGAGAAGAAAAAGAAACGTATTGAATTTCACAATTGCACTTTTGAGAGTTTAAAGTGAAAATGTGACGGTATATTGTACGTTACGGTTCTGTGCAAGTGGAATAGATTCGGAAAACATTTGCAACTGAAGATTTCACGTTCTTGCAAGAACTCCTTTTAAATTCATTAAAGTCTGTCTATGCCGTTTGTATTACTTTAAATTCTAATATAAATAGAATAATACATAATAAATATATTTATATATTCATTCTATCGTAAAACACTGTATAACATGTAATGACTCATTTGATATACTAGTAACATCAAACACTTTCCTTCTGTATCCTCTCACCTCCAGTGCAAAAAAAACGAAACAATAAGGCTCTCTCGCGCGCGAATTACTGTAAAATTTAACTTATAAAATGTACTATCAATTTACTAGAGATGTTAAAAATTTTGTGACGAAGAGTTTTTAAAACAATATGTGCTTTATGTTGACGACTCATCACTTTTTAAATTAAAAATGACACGAATGTTTCTAATTATTATGAAACGGTTTTCCAATATACAAAAGAGAAGAAAAAATTTATGGATTTCCTCTATTTAAATTTTGTCTATGTATATATGTAAGAATTAGTGAATACCATTAAATAATATCTGCATGTTAATTGACATATTGCTTTTAAGTTACTTTTACGATACTTTTTAATAAAAAAGTAATAAAACAGCAATAAAATAATTAAATATACGCGACTACTTAACTAAATTGATATGCTTTTAAAAACATTTTAAATAGGAAATTTTCAATTGGCTATTACAGACAATATTACAGATTACAGAAATTACAGATACGGTAATCAAAGGCGCCGATGAGCTTGTTCTGATCCGGTCTAGCCTTTATCGCTAACGATAAAACTGGTATCATACTGGCATTACGGATTAACGATTACTAGTTTTTGCCTATGGCTTCGCTTGTCTTGAAATTGAAACTCGAAAATGATTTTGCTAAACTGCGAGTGATCTGTTCATTCGGTTGATACTGCATCTGCCGTAATTGAGTGTTCCAGCTAACTTCTGTTGTGGTAAATTTCTGATACTAGGTTTTCGAAGCTGTCTTGGAGTCTGAATGTTACTAAGTGCTCCCCAGTTCGAAGTAAATTTAGTATACTAAGTTTTCGGTGTCATAATTGGTGTGCATAGTTGTCTGGAGAATTTATTTCTTAAAACTTTCTTCTCCCGTACCACGCATTATTGGCAGCGTTTGCGATGACAGCGCCAACCAGCGGTAACAACGAGGTCAGCTTTTGACAGTACTGAGGAAAAGATTAAAGAAATAATTTCAATAAATTATCGATATTTAAGACAAATGTGATATGAGAGTAATTCAATGTTATAAATTGTTAGTGATTACGCGTTTAAAACTTAAGCAAGTTTTTTAATTCTGATGCTATTTCGAACAATTTTTTAGGCAAACTATTAATAATACATACCGGGGGATACTGTAACCTTATTCTCCGGCCAGGGCTGAGTTGAACATGCAAGTAACTAACTTTACATCTGCTCAAATTTTTGGTTAAGCTATCACAAATAGTAATGAAAACCATATCTTTTTTTTTTTGTAAAACTAAAGTTATATACGAATTTTTAGTACTGGTACTAGCTTAGTATTTTTTTCTTTTTATTTATGGTCTTAATTACTGAAAAAGATAATAATTTAAATAAATTCGTTCTGAGCAAGGTAATTTCTTGAAGAGAAAATGTAATAAATCGAAAAAATCTGAATGAATAGTAGAATTGTTCCTTGGACAACTGAAAGTGCTTTTTCTCTTAGAGAGCCATTAAAGTAGGGAGAAATTAAAAGACGTAGTTAATTATATTTTCAGAGTAATTTTTGTCAAGACTTCAGGGACAGCAGTGAGGCAAAAAATATTTTATCGATCCAAAAAAAGCAAAGTAGAAAAAACCCAAACAAAAAAGCTGACTATTATAGGATTTTTATGTTCATCTGGTGATAAAATATTACAGACACAAACAAATTTGTATTTATATATAAAATTTTTAAATCTATAAGAAGCTGTGAAACCATTAAAACCCTTAACCGGTATCGTGTGGTTCGAGCGAATCCACGCGTTATTTGTTTAAATTTTCTAAGAACCGTAAGTGACGAGTGCGTATGTTACGCACCCGTCACTTCGAATAATTCTATTACGTCACGTTTCGCGGTGATTGTCAAACTTTCAGTGCTACAGCATTTTCGAGGACGATGGTACAAAATTGCGAAAAAGGACCGAGCATCCCTCATAATATCAGTTACGTTATCTCTTTTTATATTCCATATTTAACATTATTCTTATATTTTAAGTACAAATAACAAACAATTTTACATACATACATACATACATATCTTAACGCTGTATCCCCGACGGGGTAGTCAGAGAGGACGGAGCGCGAAACATCGCGGTATTTACATACTTCTTTCGCTTCCTCAAATCTCATCATTCTCCACACACATTTTCGCCTAGGTATGCCTGCCTAGGTATGACATTTCCATATAAAATAATTTTGAGACTTAGAAATAAGTCTTGGTAGTGTAAGTTGATAATACACGTGTTTTTTTGTTTTAATATGTTAATTTGAAGTATAAAACATTATTTTCATCAAGATTAGTGCATTTTAGACAAGAAAATAATTGTTGTATATATCAAAAATATCCGTCCTCTCTGACTACCCCGTTGGGGATACAGCGTGAAGATTTGTATGTATGTATGTATGGAGTCATGTTACCCAAACTAACTTAGTAGATGCTAATTTTGATTGGGGGCCGACTAGCCCCTACGATACCAGTTTCGTTCATCTTTATGAACAAGTTATGGGTTAAATATTGATTATAATATATATTGAGTAGTTTTTAATCTACCATTCTCATAAAGTCAAACATTTACATATAGACGACATGTATTTGCGACCTTAATTTTCGAATGTAATTTCAATAACCACATAAGGGTTGTAAAATAGTTATGACTTATATGGTCGACGACGGTTAGTATGAGTGGTTTCTTTGAACTATAAAATTGTGATAGACATGACGTTATCTCCATTCCTTGATTTTATACGTTTTCAAATCGCAACCACTTATTATATAGGATCATAGATTGATAATGTTCTTACATAGGGGCATACCTGTAAATAACTATGACCTGATATATACATATATACACATCACGCTGAATCCCTAACGGGGTAGTCAGACAGGACGGAGCGCCAAGCGTCTTTACATAGGTACTTCTTTCGCTTCCTCAAATCTCATCATTCTCCTCACACATTTTCGCCTAGATATGCGAGTGCTTTTGATATTTCCGTCAGTTAGCACTCTGGCTATTTGATCTTCATAAGTCAGCCTTGGTAATCGCGTTAATTTCTCGTGTTTTAGATATTGCACGACTCTCTATACCGAACCCAACCTAAGAATACTTCGCTGAGAAGCGAAACACGTGTCGATTGGTGGTTTTTGGAGTTTTGAGCGGAAGATAACTAAATATTGTATGAATTCCTCACACGAAATGGAATAATAACGCAGTGCGCTCTATGTTCTGTATTTATGTGTGTTATCGTGAAATTTCTGGGTATTCGAAGATGTCTCATTGTAATAAAATTAGTAATTAACTAAGTAACTAAGACTAAATAAAAAAAAATGCGTTCATTGATTTTATACCAAAATAAGCGAAACTAAGTTGAAAAATGAAGTGGAACATTGGAATGAATAACGTGTCTAGAGTTGCTCGTATCACATAGCGAGCTCCTCATATTCAGTGGGTAACAGAAGGAAAAAAAAACAAAGGCTAAATTAAAAAATAAATTACTATTTACTCAGCATGTTCAAACTGTCTGAATACTTTTGTTGCCCGTTATATTTTTATGTACTTACTTAAATTATAAACTGATTATTATTTATATATTTATTTATATTAATTGCGAAACCTGTTATTTATCTAGTTAAATATGAAACATTTTATCGGTATCATTATTGCGCTTTGGATTGGATATTTCTGACGTTACATTATAACCGTCCAAACGGATAGACACGCAGAAAGTTGTATATAGATAATTTGCAGAGATATGTAAACCCGTCCTGAGGCACTCGTCTAATAGGACCATAAAATCTTTTGATATATAACGTAAACATTACCGTTAGAACTAATAATTAATAGCTGTATTTTTGATTACAGAAACTTTAGGATCTACTTCTACCTTTACACTAGCTTCTAGCTTCTAAAAGAAGATATGATAGGACTGATAGGACTACACGATATTCTGTAATTCGATTATCGGAAGAAAATTGACACTAGTAGGTGTTATTTTCTAGTGTCAAATTTATACTAGATTAAAATCTTTTCTAGGTTTATCAGCCTTTGTAAATCATAATATAAACAAATTAAATATTTTTTTCATTTTTACAATAACACTGTCGTGCAACCCCGTCATACTGTGTATCTCCTCATTGCTAATCCCGTCCGCAAAGACGACACCACACATATTTCTAAGAGATCGCATTTCTACTGAATTTAACTTACCTTTTATTTCATATGTGTGCATATATATATATATATATAATTAGATATAATTTTATAAAAATTACTATCATAATGGGTTAAGAAATAATCAGAGGTTACATATGACCCTCGACGAAAAAGATGGTTGTTTTGAGTTTGATGCCGTCATTTGTTTGTCTGTAACAACGTATAGCGTGGTAGGTTGAATATATATACAACATATTTACATGTGTTTCTTTTAAGTTATAATTCGTTGCTGATATTAATATTTGCCTGTATCCTGTACAGAAGCAGAATAATTTATAATAGAATAAATTTTAAATACACAAAAATAATGAAATTTCGATCATAAATACTACATGGAAAGAATGAGTGATGAAAGACTCACGAAGAAAATCTATAGAGCGAAAGTGAGTAGTAAAAGAAGCCAACGAAGACCAAGGCTGACTTATGAAGTTCAAATAGCTAGAGTGTTAGTCGACGGAAATGTCAAAAGCGCTCGCATACCTAGACGAAAATGTGTGAGGAGAATGATGAGATTTGAGGAAGCGAAAGAAGTGACGCTTGGCGCTCCGTCCTCTCTGACTACCCCGTTAGGGATGCAGCGTGAAGATATGTATGTATGTAAGTACTACATATAAACGACTGCTTCAAAGTTATAAGAATTCGACTCCATATTCCGTAAGTTTACATCGTATTTAACTAGTCTTCTTTGACTTAGTATGAAGTAAAAGACTATGGAAATACATTCTTATTTTGTTCGTTTTAAAGTTTAATCTCAGATAACGGAGTTTGAATGTCATCTTTTCACATCTGAAGAAGTATTTACTCATATGTGTTCTACAGTTCTCCACATAAGGGTGAATTTCCATTGAATATTTAACTTTGTCACATCAATATCTTGTTGACAATGGCCACCGATTGAGTGATGCGATTATATCGAAATCGATAAGATAGGAATCGAAACCGGTCGATTGAAACGATTCATCTCGTTATTTTGGACATTGATTAGGGATTGTATTGTTTGTGGTGTTACCGATACATCTACTTTCATTCTATTTATATTGAAACACATAATATTATACGAGTAAATAAATAGATCTCCAGAGATTCGCCCCGACTGTGTAGTCCTATTTCAAACTCTTGTGTAGCATTGGTCTATTGGATATTAAAAATATTTGACTTACTCTATTCAGCCTAAATTATATATACTAAATATGGATAACTAGAATGTATGTTGTTTGAAATTAAAAGAGGTTAAGTTTGTATTAAATACATTGTGTAGTTTCTTTTTTTTTACATTTGTATTGTCAAAGTTCGTGATTAAGTGTTATAATCATAATCGTTACCAAAAGGGCAACACTATTACTTTGAGGGTGTTGCTACTTAATAATAATATGGTATTTTTGAATGTCAAGAAATGTCAGTCGAGAAATACACCAGCTAGCGTAATCACGTCTTTTCATTATATCTCGATATATCCTACGTTTCCGTCCATGTCGACGTCCTAGAAGAACGAATTGCTTTTATGTTTTTGGAAAAGAACATTATCTTACCGAGCTTTTGGCCACAACTAAAACTATGGTGAATAAATGGAATTATAAAAATGTTAAGTTAGGTTAGATTTAGATTAGATTAGGTTAGGTTTTCGAAAGTGGGTTTACAATATTAATACTTTAGTATAATTATGGAGTTTTTATGTTACTGAATACTTCTCTGGCAATAAAACCTTTTTATTCAACCGGGTTCATACTATTGTAATCCTCTATGCTATTTATTACTGCGCAATGTTCATAATTCCTTTTTGTACGTAATTTTGTGTTGTGTACCAGAAGATACTAAAGTATCGATGACATTAAACAATCTTATCATGAACATGTATGGATGGGCAAAGTGTTGTTTGATTTAACTTGTATGAGGTAGTTGTCTCGGGTCTGCATCCAGAGAGCAATTTGTTCTGAAATCGTCGGACAAATTTTCGGTGACGCTATTACTTCAGCCATGTTTTAACGCGCAAAAAACGTGTTCCCTACATCCCGAGATGTCTCGAAGCTAATTGGGTGTCGCGTCGAACTCGCCTCCTCATTGGACGAAGGGCGGTGCTTAATTATTTTAATAACTCCACCCTCATTTTAATTAAAGTTGATTACACATGCGCGGGGCGAGTACGGAAAATCGTCGCAATATTTTTCTAAATAAATAAATATCTTATAAAGAACTGCAACACTTAAAGTAAGGATATAATGCTTAGAATTTATAAGCAAGGATATTCCTTTTTAGGAGTTTCTTTTTTCTTATATCAAATGAAGTTTTTCACAAAACGATGGTAGATTTTACTATCAAAAATAACTCAACATTTATTTGAACTAATTATATTGAATTTATATTTGAGTCGATGTTGAAAGAATGAAGCTTAAAATTAAGAAACAATTTTTGGCAACACTTTTTTAGCTTACTTTTAAAAATATTGAAAATGAAAAAAACTTACTTTTGATAGTTTAATAATCGGTAAACATTTTAAGATCATTAACTTTACTTATTTCATCGAAGATAACTTGTAAGAATTCTAATATAGTTACTTTATTTTTCGTATAGGTATAAGAGTATATATTTGTAACATGAAATATTCGATTTCCCAAAAAAATTTACATAATATTTAAATATGTTATGTATAATAAATACAAAAACAAGAGTAAACATTTTAGTTGAAAATTTTTCGAGCAAGTTTGCTATAAATCTTCTATTATGTGCCCAGCTTTATCTTTGAACGGTGCGCGCGCGCATCGATGCGGTATCTATTATGAGCCGGGTGTGGTCGGACGCTGGGTATTCCAATAAGCTGTGGTATGCCGTACCCGTTGGACTGGTGGTTAGATGGGAACGATATACACAGTTTCTAGTTCAATATCGCAAATATATTATTTTGTTTATCAGCAGGTTTTGTATGCACCTTACTAAAAGAAAAAAATTGTTGACGTATTTTGTAAAAGAACAAACTTCAATTCACTATTAAGTATAACCCATTTTTAAACATTGCATAATAATTACATTTTTAATATTTTCTGTTACGTAAAATTATATAAAATAATTGAAATAGATACATTTGATAGACGGCGTTATATTTTATGAAATTCAATTAAACCAACTTTGAAACCCTAAAATTTAAGTAACTGGATTTAGTACAAGATTGCTGAGGCAATTCGCCTTTTTTTTGTGGTGGAGGGGGCAAACGAGCAAGCGAGTCACCCGATGGAACCTTTAAAACATGAAGACTCTTGATATGAATGCCAGTAAATGACCTGTTTGATTTATTTAGCATGAGATGCACAACCTCAGTTCTGGAGCCCACCCCAAAATATAAGGCTGCGGTATATCCTGCTTGGCGTACAAGGTAACTAAAGGAGAGCTATCAGGTCGTGGTCGATCGGTGTGGAAAAACCGACCGCCCTCTCCATGTGACCCAGAGAAAGACGTCGACGACGACACTGTTGTAGAATTGAGAGTGTGCTGGGGGGGCCGCTTTTGAATTACTTCGGTACAGCGCCGACAGAGCCACAATGCAGTCCTCAGAAAATCCAAGAATCCGCTAAGGACAGCCATCGTGGGAGATTTTGCGGATAAAAGTCTCACGAGACTGGAGTCTTTACCCTGGGAGCAGGGTTCCTTTGAAGAGTTTCTTTCGCTTTATTAAAACAAAGGGGATGCACAAACTTCTTTAACTTCATTGGTCGTATGGAACACCGAAGCGTGTTGTTTCGGTGTTCTCTAGAATGGTACCTCCGAATTATGTTATAAAATACCCGGAATTTCCCGCAAAAATATGACCTTCAAAATCTATATTAGTATTCTATGACGGCGTCTATGGAATCTTTAAAAACTGAACACGGATTACATTACAATGCATCATACGACGCGTGGATTTTCCCGAAACGATGCGCGCTTAGAAATATGCTAGTTAATATTTTGGTTCGGTATCTGTTAGTGTATAACACTGTACACATCCCACTGTACAGGCTTTTTATTATAATTGAGGTGACAAAGAGACAGATCCTACTCAAGGGCGCCATTTTGTATGTAATCCTGTGGATGTTCATGTAATGATTCGTTACAAAAACTGACATAAAGCGAGAAATGAATATTGACTGATGTTCGATATCCTCATGCTTTGGTCTTGCGCGCTCCACAATTCACACCCCCTCTTTAATTTTGGTAGGTGCTGGAGACCCCAAGAGTTCACGGAATCACACCTATCTTACGAAACTTTCATTACGAGAGTTGTACTACCCTTTGCGCCATCTTTTTTTTCTGTTTCTGAAAAGAGAAAGATATCTACGCCGAGATACTGATGCTTAATCAGACTACGCTGACTGATTATTGTTGGACTTGAACTAACTAAAAAAGACATCATCTTAGCTGTTAGTCCTAGTGACTTTTACAAACTAACTTTTAATCTGGCTTAATCACTTCCACCACATATCTCATACCATCGGATGGACAGGCCTTCAGAGGCATAGGAACGATACGGATGCTATTAGGCCGCATGTCCAGTGGCTGACATGGAGATATTATTTAATCTCAGTGTTGTGTCAAACACCGAAGAGTCACTGTGTTATTTATTGCAATATTTTAGTTAACGTTTGTAAAAAAAGTATGGGCGAATTATGTTCAAAGTTTTAAACATATGGTTGCAAAAAAAAACTTGGCTTGTTGAATAAATTCTTGGCCCTGTTAAAACAAAGAATGAACTATTCTGAACCTACTTGCAATTTGAATGTTACTGGGTGCTCCTCTAGTGCGTTACGTATTTCGTTCGATACGTAATTTAGTAAATTCTTGCTGAATTTACCTAATATTTAAGCTTAAAGCCACATATTAGGTAATAGATACGTTATTGTAAAAAATATTTTTAATTATGTAAAAAGTCGAAGTTGGACGATAGCGTGAAGCCAGGGTAGTCCAGGCATAATCGGAGTTGAGCCAAGTCTCGTCCAGGTAGACAATCGCATTACCAAATAGCAGTCAATCTCTTTACCAAATTCTTTCCACTCGAAAACAATTTGTAGGTAAAGTAAATAATGAAAATATATACCTATACTACAAGAAACAACGACTGGTAAACATTTTTTGGACACTTTTTCGACAAACAGATATCTGCTACTTCTGCGCACTGTACCCGCACGACCTTTCACGTAACTGGGATCATACCTTTTAACCTTTTTTGCTTTTTGCACAACTTGGTATCAGCCAAAAATCCTCCTTCACCGATCGTAAAAGAGGGTCAAAGATCAAAGTTTATTGCTACTTCCACTTTGCTATCTGTTAACTCAAATATTTATTGGTAAAAATTGCGTTAAAGGCTTATTTCGTTACATTTTGATGCTGTATGTCCCCTGTGCGCAACCGCGTGAAATGAGTAATCACCAAAATGCATAAAAAATTATAAAACACTCATAATAGCAAGCCTCATCCTTTGCCATAATTTATATTAGGATATACATAAAAAACGAGACTTCGAAACACAACAGTAATGGAGATCACGTAGTTTGAACATCGTATCTCAGATAATAATCGATCTCACTCTAATTTATGGACGATCTGACGTGAGAGAGTGAGACGTTATTTAATAATACGCTGACCACAACGCGCACTATTATTACGGCCTTTCCAACTGCAGTTGTGGCAAGACACCGTGTCATTTTTGTCATAAAATTTTTGTGGGTAATGAAGCACTATTGCGTAGTGTTCGGCACTGTGGGGTACGATTCTTATTGGAATTAAAGTCAGATAATACTTTAGTAGCGGAAACCATGGTACAGACAGTAATCATCGCGACCAATGTTGGTAAGAAATAAATGATTTTTTTCGACGTTGGCGCAGCACGAAATTGTTTTTATATGTTTTCCGAAGGGTTCCGAGACAATTGCCGTGGGTTTCTCTTTGTCATTATGTATAATTTGGTGGAGTTAAAATTACTGAATGTAGCCATCTTTTAAATGTGAAAATGATATAAGTTTATGTATAAGCTATCAAAACTATAAAAACTCATTAAAAATTATGTAACTTATTTCCAACCTACATATTTCAATATACATATACTGAATTAGTAATTCATGTTTATTCTCAATAGGTTTACTGTTAGCTGTATCATTTACTACATGTATAATGAACCTATATTAAAAAAAAATCAAATTATGCTATTCAAATTTAGATATGGGATAAATAAAATACTGCTCCTTTTTAAAATCAAATATTAAAATATTATATATACAATGCTATTATGTGATAAAATATAAACCTTTTGTATTTTCGTATTTTATAGGCATTTAAAAAAAGTTTCAGAATCTATTTACAAGGAATGTTATTTTATGAAAGATCGATTATACTGGCAGGCACGTTGAAGCCGTGGTAATGCTTCTACCGTTCAAGCTGAAAGTCCTAGGTACAATCCCAGTCATGTCAACTTATACCATGAAACTAATACAATCACAGTACGAACCAGACTTATTACTAACACCCAGACCAAGAGATAATATTGAAAATTAAATTTGAACAAATATTAAGCCCGAGGCTCTCACCTCTCGCTGATCACCGTACTAAGGGAACACGAACGTAACATTATTTATGTATTAGTTAATTATTATTATTACATTAATATTTACTACCCCGTTTTGCAAGGTGGTATTAGGAACGGTAGGCGGTAACGGTAGGAATTGTATGGATCAGATTTTCTCGCTCTGCGTTATCGGGTTTCTGGCTATAGATCAGAAAGTTTTCTGCGCTTGTGTGGATATAGGAAAAGCATTCGTTAGAGTGGTGCGAAAGAAATTGTGGAGTCTTCTGCCCGAACATGGCGTGGAGGGCCCCTTACTGTACGGCTGTAAGGTCATTATATCGAGGACCACAGAGCCTGTGTAAGGGTAGATGGTGACATGTCGCCCTGGTTCGAAGTCTGTTCAGGCGTCGGACAGGACTGCGTGATGTCTGCCTGTCTGTTCGCACTGTATTTGGACAGTTGCCTTCAGACATTGAAAGGTAATATGAGTGGTATGATATGTGATGGTACAGTGGTAAACTGCCTATTGTACGCTGACGATGCTGTGCTCATAGCACCGTCAGAAGCAGAGTTGCAGACACTAGTCACGTGCATGTAAGAAGAATGTGAAGTGAAAGGATTTCATAATTCATATTAAATCCTTTTAATTTAAATCTGGTGTTTGAAAGAAAGCGCTACAGACGAAATGTGAGATTTGGATAATGAAATTGGGTGAATGAAATTGTGTATCTGGGGAGTGTGTTTTCGAGGTTTGAAGGATGTGAGTTGGATGTGGAGAAACGAGTAGTTGCGGACAGGATAAGCAATGAAGAGATACGCAGTGTGCAAGGGTTGCAAGGCAGTGTTATTGTAAAAATGAAGAAAGGAACGTTTAGATGGTACAGGCACAGAAAGAATGAGTGATGAAAGAGTAAAGCAGAAAATCTACAAAACGAAAGCGAGTGGTAAAAGAAGCCAAGGAAGACTAAGGCTGATTTACCATTACCATTATAATATCAGTACATGGCGTTCATATATTCACGAACATAATCTTCCAAGGAAGACCAAGGCTGATTTATGAAGGTCAAATAGCCAGAGTGTTATCTCACGGAAATGTCACAAATTTCCTTGTAGTACTCATAAGTACCCCTTGGCTGACTTTTACGACCTGCGAAAACAAGTAGCTTACAGATTCTAAATTTTTCTTTTCATATCAGACCCAATCTTCTATCTATGCATATGTATGTAGACATATATACATAATTCAAATTTTTTTTGTCCTTCAATAACGTAAAAACTGCTGAACGTATCCGTATGGGACTATGATCATTCGACGCGGAATCGTTTGTAGATGGTTTCAAGCTATTTCTTTTTTGAATTCTATAGATCCTTCACCATTTTTCAATAAAAAATATACTATTAAGTAAAAGCAAAGCAAAGCGAGTAATAAAAGAAGCCAAGGAAGACCAAGGGTGACTTACGAAGATCAGATAGCCAGAGTGCTAACTAACGGAAATGTGAAAAGCACTCGCATACCTAGGCAAAAATGTGTGAACAGAATGATGAGATTTAAGAAAGCGAAAGAAGTATGTAAGAATCGCGAAGTTTGGCGCTCCGTTTTCTCTAACTACCCCGTTAGAGATACAGCGTGAAGATATATATGTATGTATGTATTATTATATTATCATGTTGTATCTAATCTTTACATACACAAATACCTAATAATCGGTAGCCCAGTATCCTTATTTAGCCTGTCACTTTAGTTGCTTTGAAATATCTCTGACATCACTCATTTATGCCAGCAGAGTTACCGCCATCTCTGCACCAACCTACTAATGCATTTGGAAAATGTTTTATAATACAAGTCTGAACTTTATGGCCAAAGCGTTACAGTCCATGAGACGGTTAGTAGTATGAAAATAGCAATGGCAGAAGCGTATTTCAATTTTATAGTTGGTTGTCATAATAATCCCTTTTACACAGTGATTGTGTTGCGAGGGATTGTGTGGTCTTGACAATAAAACGTGTAATTTCTATGTATAATGAGGTTAGAGGCTGGTTTTGTTTGCATTTTTAATTAATTGCAAATATCGATGAAATATAAGAATGTACTAGGTATACATTCGTAATGTACAAAGCGCTCGTGGCATAGCGATGCTATAATGTATCAAGTAGACAAACCGTTCAGTTGCAATAATATTCAAGTCAAACGCACTCACAGACCTAGGTGAAAATGTGTGAGGAAAATTATGAGGTTTAAGAAAACGAAAAAAGTATGTAGAGCCCGCGACGCTTGTCATTCCGTCCTGTCCAACTACCTCGTTAAGGATATATATCGTGAGGATATGATGTATGTATATATACAAATTGGATAATAAAACTTGACTCGAGTAATTTCGTCCTTATCTCTAAAATTTCTTGATTTCGAATTTAAAAAAAAACATCGTACAATGCACCAATTATTTGAACTGCAGAAAATTTAAAAATTTATAAGGAAATTTCTAGATCTTATTAACCTCTACATATTAATTTACAACCTTCACCATTTTATAACCATCATTCATAATCCTCTGTTTGTGAGTTGAACTCTCAATTCACCATGACTGTCAAAAAATCACTATACATATAACGCAAGGCTAGCCATTATATTCGTATAATAGCGTACAGGAATTTTAAAAATATCTACATTTGCACAACATAAAAAGACAGTCGTGATCCGACTGCACCGTGAGATCTCTGTTCGTGCTAAAATACGATGTTGAAGATATAAAATACAACATGTAAAATTTCATATTTCGTCTAACAATGCTCGGACGATTTCGACTTGTTTATGTGTTACTGTCTTTTGAAGTACGCTTAACTTCAGCATTGAAATAATTCGCCATTTACAACTTATACCATCTATATATTATATATAATGAAGTTACGTTTTCTTTGTGCGTCAATCACGTTAAAATTACTGAACAGATCGACATGGGACCACGACCATTCGATGGGGAATCGTTTGTAAATGGTTTAAGTCTATTCATTTTTTGACTTTTTTTTTTGCCCAGCGAAGCGGGCGGGAAACGGTTTGTTCTAATATAAAATTAAATGTCTTCTTGAAAGGTCTAAAAATGAAAGTGTTCAAACAGATAACATATTAGAGGTATTAAACTGTAAATAAAATGCTTTCTGCATAGGCTTTATAAATCCAGATGGCCTGCCCCGTACTACGAGGTGAGGCAAATAAAATCAAATGAAATGTAGATGTGTGGGTGCTGTTTTCTAACGAAATAGCGGCCGATTAGCTTATCTGATTATAAATGTGTGTCGTATGTATAAGTGAATCAGCTTATCTGATTTACCTCACCGTTGTTGCTCGGACACGGCGTCCGAAGTTATTTATAAATTCTATGATTTTGATAAACGTCCAATTACACAGTGTAGGTATCTGTATCGTATTGATAAAGTTATTTTTGTACTTGAGTTTTGATTAGCAAAGGATAGAGTACTTTTCGCTTTTCGTACTGTTCAGTGTTATTTTTGAAGTCAGTTTAATTGTTGTCTTAAAAAGTAACCTCTGACCTCTTTTGAGTAACCTTAACCTAAATATATGTGTATATATAAGGTGAGTCTACAACTAGTTTTCTAATTCTGAAACGGAATTATATACAAAAGAATCATCGATAAAATAAACGCTTATAGTTAGGATATTAGTTAGAATTATTTGATGCATCTTCGAAGTCCAAGCTCCAATATCAGTGAAATTTAAATGGGACTACCTTGGTGCTATACTGAATCCAACAGAAAAAAATCATCGAAATCTGTTCACAAGCAAACAAGTTATGCCCGAATATCATAAAAAATTCGCATACCTAGGCGAAGATGTGTGAGGATAATGATGAGATTTGAGGAAGCGAAAGAAGTATGTCAGGATCGCAAGGATTGGCGCTCCGTCCTCTCTGACTACCCCATTAGGGATACAGCGTGAGGATTTGTACGTATGTGTAGATACAAAATACATATATGTATACCAACGAATTGAGAACCTTTTTTGAAATCTGTTAAAAATGAAGTTTTTAGTTTACCCTAATTTTATATGCAGTATAACATTTAATAATTCCAAATTTGCGTTCACCTGACGTGTAAAACATACCTATATTGCAAATATTATTGTAAATCGATGTTAAGTAAGTTTTTAGCTAGCCAATGCATTTCCATTTAAGTACATATTTTATAGTTTGAATCGGACAGCGAGCGGTTATGAGTTGTACTCGATGTCTGGATACACTGAGGTCGTATTTTGAAACGTTGAAAGGCGAATGCGGTGTTATTTTGAATACGATTTCCTACTTGCACTACGTCGTATGACTTACTTAGCTATAATAAAATATTATACACGATCTAAAATACTGTAATGCTACAAGATAGTAATAAAGTTGCGGAAATACGAGAGTGGCTCTTTAACTATATTTAAAAATAGTTCATTTCACAATATATTGTTTAGATCGAAGAGTTATTTTGCGGAAATCCATTTCGTGCAATGAATTCTTAAAATTATCAGCTATTCTTTTCTCAAAATTCCCAAATCACTATTCGCCTCTAAATGAAGCATCTTCGGGATATTATAGACATCAGACTCGGCCAACTAACCAGCAATGAATCAGCTACACGGCTCTTTATATTCACCCTATTTAAACTAATGACTCTTGCCACTTTGTCTGTACATCTTCCCTTTTAAACACCAGAACCTTACTTTTATTCACATTCACATTCAAATCTTTCACTTAAGTCTTCTTTTATGCTCGTAGCTAGTGTCTGCAACTCCTGATGGTGCTATGAGCACAGAATCGTCAGCTTTTAAAAGGCAGTTTACCACTGTACCATCACATATCACACCACTCATACTAACTTTCAATGTCTTTGAAAGTGATGAAATACTGACGAAGAAAATCTACAGAGCGAAAGCGAGTGGTAAAAGAAGCCAAGGAAGACCAAGGCTGACTTACGAAGATTAAATAGCCAGAGTGTTAGCAGACGGAAATAACAAAAGCACTCACATACCTATGTGTGAGGAGAATGATGAGATTTATGGAAGCGAAAGAAGTATGTAAGAACCGCGACACTTGGCGCTTCGTCCTCTCTGACTACCCTGTTGGGGATACAGCGTGAAGATATGTATGTATGTATGACTGCTCACAACAGTTATAGATTTCAAATTAGATGTTTGTTTTTGTTTTAGATTTATTCATTATTAGTTATAAAGAGAAATGTAAGATTTTCATACGTCGTATATATATATTCTTACGCTTCTGTAACCCAAATAGAGAGAAGCCCATGTATGATTATATACACGTAGGAGAGATTTCATTTTTACAGAAACAATATGACATAAAAACTTAAAGTCAAAATTTAGCATACTGATACATCAGATAAATATTTCGTACTAATTGACACTTAAAACTATTCAAATGAAAGTTACTAAGGGGGCAAATTATTCGAATTCCATTGGAACATTATCGCTCAATCTTAGAAAGTATGCAAGTTAAAATTAAAAATTTTCTAGAAATACGAAGGCCTTACTTGAGTTTTATGGGAAAATCGTTATGTCGTTTCATAAATTGTCGCAACTAGTGATGTTACCGGCAATTTTGCCCAAAGCGGGAATAATTAGCAAAATTGCCGGCATTTTTTTTGGAAAATGACAAAATTGCCGGCAATTTTTTCAAAAAATGACAAAATTGCCAGCAACTAACCATAGATAACTTTTTATCAAGTACACAATAGAGTAAAAATTAAAAATTTGTTTCGACGTCATATAATTGGTGTAAGACAGAAAAATTCTAAAAACATTACTTTATTGTTTATTTAATTTAATTACAGCTTAGACACACTCGTATATAAAACTAGCAGAGTTTGAGACATTAAGACCCATATATACGACATATTTATGAAGATAAATCGTAAATATTATTCCTTGTTACGTAGGCGATACATAATCCAGTTATGTAGTTGTTATCTATGAACAAGTAATACATTGCAAATGCCCTCTATGAGAATATAGTGGATACCTTAAGAATTCGTGACCGATGTGATATGGACTGTGGATTGTGTTTAATATATTACATATAGAAATAGATATTTATACAAGCTACAGTAAATATATTTTTTATCAGCTATAGATCGCCACTTTGTTCATATTCCCAACTTGTGGTTTTTTAACAAGCTCTTTTCGCCTCATCCGTAAACGTAATGAAAAAGTTTAAACTGCCAAAGCAAAGCAATCAAAATGAGCCGGCTTACCTAAACATAATACATTTTTATATCAAATAAACTCAATTTCAATACTTTTAGCGTTCTTCTAACAATTACGCAATTTTTAGCCAAAATGTACTACTTTTCTCATTTTTCGTAATAAAAACATCACTATTATTTCATTTTACGTTGTGTAATATGGATAATGTTCGACCGACACTAATTTTTTCAACCGTAATCGAATACTTGTTTCAATTTCACCCAAAATCGTATCCAAAGCTTCCGTTTCGGGTATATCCATGTATTTTATTTTCATTTTTTTTGAGTTTCTATTCAATTTATCTAATTCTAAAGTGTATTTGGTTTCATATAAGCAGTTATTTGATAAATAAATTGTTTTGTTGCTCTAAAACATTACTTTTTTGTTGCACATGATACGGTGATTTCCAACTACGTGGATGAACTAACCTAACCGAAGACAATGCGATAAGTTACAAACCGAAAAACCGGAACCCCAATTTTGTGTCACTTCACTTCAAAAACTGTCAAATTTAATTATAGTATAGATATTCGTACGTATTTATGAAGTTATATTTTTTGTACTTATATTTTGATAAGTAAAGAATAGTTGTTTTGTATTTTTTTTTGAGGGGTTATTTTATCATAGTTGCGACATTTGCGTAGTTACCTAATTCAATTAAAAATGCCTCTATCTACCTTATAGGATCCCGTTAGAAGCGTAAACATAAATATAATAGAACAGTAGTAGCGAATATAGGTAGGACAAACCATAATTCAACAATGGCGCAGTCGAAGCTTCATAGGTTCTGGTATAACTAATAAGGTGTATCAAATCGCCTGAGCACCTGACATATTTAACTGGTCGCGGACTCTCTACGCTTGTACATGAATACTTAGACGTGAGATTAAATGCTTCATGGATACAAAATAAGATTTCGAAGAATAATATTATGCATTTTACAAACTTATTTACGGAACTGTTTACATGAAGAAAAGAATGCTTAGATGGTTAGGGCACATATAAAGAATGAGCGATGAAAGATTGACAAAGAAAACAGAGCGAAAGCGAGCGGTAGCAGAAGTCAAAGAAGACTAAGGCTGACTTATGAAATCAAATAGCAAGAGTGTTAGATGAGGGAAATGGCAAACAACTCGCGTACCTAGGTGAAAGTGTGTGAGGATAACGATGATGTATGTAGGCGAAAGAAGTATGTAAGAATAGCGATGGCTGAAACTTCATCTCTGACTGCCTTGTTAGAGATACAGAGATACGACGTGAGAATATGTTTGTGCACTCACTAATTCACTAATATTAAGGCGATGCATTGATAAACAATAATTTAATCCAAAATAGACCTTCTGCTCTTTGCAAATGTGCGCGCTCTCGCTTACGGAATATACGAAAAAGCAGTTATTTTCGTTTATTTTAAAAACTATAATTAATTTTTAAAAATCCAACTAGCATTTTGAAGAGTATGTTTCGATTAAACTATATAAAAAATTTAGAATCATAAGTCAGTGCCGTTACTCGGAAAAATGTTTTTTTGATTTTTTTTGTGTTACAAAAGTTTACCAATCGTGTATCGCAACTGGCAAAATAAAGTCGATAAAATGAAAAATCAGGTTACCAACTATCATTTTCATACATTTTGTAGTCACTTAGAAAAATCTATATCCCTGCCGTCAAAATTTCCAATGCGTCGCCTTAATTCTGCATGATGATGCGCTACGGTCCCCACACTAGTCAAAACCTGTCCTATGGATTTCCAAATATACGTTTATCTTAAAATATGTGGGAAATATAGTGTGTAAGTAGGTACACATATTATACATTAATAAAGATTTTACTATTACATGAAATACAAATTAGGCCAAATTAAAACAAAAAATAAAATCATGTAAAAAAAAATAACATTAACTATGCTTTCTTTTCTATTTGGTTTTAATTAATTGAATTGGTATTTATCGAAATTAACACATTAACATTAAGATTGAAACTATTTTTATTACATGTATGTATGTATTTATATGTAACTCTATTTATAGAATTTCGTAGGCATAGTGATGAGAACGGAAACTTTAGGGTATTATCATGTCACGTTTGGTTTATTTCGTCAGCTTTGTATTGAATTTTGATGGAGAGACGTAAATAGGTTATCGAACACCAAAAATCTAAAATAAAATTTTATGTAATGGTTATTCTAGACCCAATTTGAATCCGTCAAAGAGGTTTGAGGAGGAGCAAGAAGTAGGTACGTGAGGACCGCGACGCTTAGCACTCCATCCTCTCTGACTACCTCGATAGGGATACAGCGTGAGGTATGTTATGTATGATTTTAATCATTTTTAAATCTGTTTTCTTTGTCCTGAATCTAAATAAATCTAATAGATATTTATTTACTATATTTAGTTCTAAATGTAGACACTTCCTTAAACCAAAAGAAGTTTGTAGCGGGCCGTTTATAGGCTACTAGCCATTGCCTGCGGCTTCGTTCGCGCGAAGTGTTATTTTGATGAATAAGGTGTGTTACTGTAAAGTTTTATCAAAATCCGTTCAGTAGTTTTTGCTTGAAAGAATAACAAACGTCCATACATCCATACATCTATCCTCACAAACTTTCGCGTTTATAATATTAATAATAATGGAATTGTATTATCTTAATACTTTTTTATTATTTTCAGTCGCAAAATGTAAATAATGGCCGTCTTTTAAAATGAAAACAGCTGCGCCTCATTGCTAGTGAATCTGTGTTAATGCTTCTATCACGTACTTATATAATGAGACACAAGACTTTGCTACCTTGTAACTAACTGTGTTATGCAGTAAATGTAGATAATAATTACATTACAGTTACAGACATGGGCGCAGCGATGGTACGACCGAGTGGGGAGTGCGACGTTTATACCCCTTTTACCATATTACTGAAATAAATCAGTACCTACAGTACATATCTCAGCGTTAATATTTATGATACTAAAACTAGAGGTATTCTCTTTAATAATATACTTCCTTACTTCTTGCACTATGGAGAAAAAGAAAATACTCGATTTCTTCTCCGAGAATCAGGGAAAAATGAGTACATTCTACTTTCTGCACTATGTGATTTTTACCTAATTCTATAATATATACATTTTTAGCTATAGTATAGCTTAACTATAGTAATGAACTTCTCGAAGGGTTGAAAATATATATTTCATGTTATTTATAAGTAATTAAGAAGGTGGATTCTATAAATTATATGCTTATGCAGTGTGTACTTAATTAAGTACATACATACATACATATCTTCTCTCTGTATCCTTAACGGGGTAGTCGGAGAGGACGGAGCGCCAAGCGTCGCGGTCCTTACATACTTCTTTCGTTTTCTCAAATCTATTAAATGAATACGTACACTTATTAACCTACTTAAGACCAAGGAAGACCAAGGGCTGACTTACAAAGAATAAATAACTGACGGAAATGTCAAAAGCACTCGGATGCCTAGGCGAAAATGTGTGAGGAGAATGATGGGATTTGAGGAAGCGAAAGAAGTATGTAAGGACCACAACGCTTGGCGCTTTGTCCTGACTATCCCATTAGGGATACAGCGTGGAGATATATATGTATGTATGTCCTTATTAACCAATTTTGTGGTGTAAAAAAGTTCAATGTTTCAACCAAATACTCAGCTTCTCAGTCTCTGTCAAATAAAGTCACATCTTATTTGGAGCAATGATTGTTAATCTAATTAGGTATTTTCTTTTTAGTTATAATTTAATCTGGACATTTATTTATTTGAACAAAATCCAAGATACTGAATCAAATAGTAATCAGGATTTTGTTCCCCTGAAACACTCATGTGTAATCAGGATTTTGTTCTCCTGGGACAATGTTCTGATTACGCCTTCATTTACAGCAGAGGTGGAAGTTTAAATAATAATGCAGCTTGTATTTTATATCTGGATAAGAAAACTTTGAAGTAATACAAAAGGGACATACTGATACATCTTAAGGAAATAACTAAATAATTGCTAGATAATATTTTCAAAACAAATTCTAATCGGGGAGAGATCTCAAAAATAACTGGGATTATTTTTAATTCCTTCGATCAAGCACAGTTCAGGACAGTAGACAAGTAAATAACCCCTTCACTTCTTCAAAACTCATTTTCTTCAAACAGTTACGTAGTAGAAAAAGAAACATTGTATATGAAATCCAAATATGGAGTTTAACTGTGACATCGTGCGCTTATTATTAATACTGACGTTATGTTACAGTGCGAAGTCAATAACTTTGATACAAGTCATCTACAAAGAGCACACCTCGTTACAAGCTATCCAATAATCAGACGCGCCTCACGAACCGACTCTAATAACAATAATATCCATATTTCGTATCAAATAAGGGAATAATGCGATCCACGGATGAGAATTAGGATGGAGCCATAAAACGAGAGAGTATAGAGCGAGTAATTTTACAATGAAAATCTAAAAAATGGACCTGGAGCTAATAACTTAAATTTCAAATATTTTGATTCAAGTTAATATTATTCTATTAAAAGTAAACACTCACAATTGAAGACTTGTAGGAAATATGATAATCCACTATGAAGTCGTACCTACGTAATAAGTGCAATAGCAATGAAATGGTTTGCAAAATCTCCGGATATCCCTAAAATTATTGATGTCCTATGTCAGTGGCATTCTTTAATTTAATAAAAAAAATAAGCCTATGGGCCGAAAATGCTTACAATTATAAAAATATATAATTAGATATGAAGTAAACAAAAAATTTTCATACGAAATGGGTGGATTTAAAAAAAAACCGTTACGTATGGCTTGATCGACGCTAAACCGTTGTGCTTCATTTTTAAAAATCCTCAAAATACGCCGTTGAATAATAAACTATAAATTATTTTGTGAGTAAATATTTATTTGTTATTTTCTGTTAATTTCTATGACATTACTTTATCAATTTTTATATTATGTTTCTCACTCGTTTTGTGGCCTCGACAGAAACTTTGTCGGTGCCTCCGCGATTATCATACAATGGGTACTTGCGATGCGGCCGCGTTGACAGATACGCGTTTCCTGTAACCGAAATGGGCGGACGCCATTTTGTTTAGTGTTTTCGTGTGTATACGCGAAATGGCCGATGTAAGGTGCACGGTAAAGGGCTATAATAAATATTAGTTTCGAAATTAAATTATACAGTACTTATCTATATATACTTTTGTGTGTTTCTTTACTCTTTTTGTTTTTATAGCTTTTCTACGATCGTAATTACACAATGAATAAACAATTATAACATTATTAATATCAATTAATTTGGTTAATAATAATTGTTACTGAGGTAATAATTCGTATTTTTTCTTGTAACAATGGTTTTCTACAACGGTATTACTATATTTTAATTACATTACATATTATAACATTTTAATTTAATTATTACTTTTAAATAGCAATAATTATAGTAAAATTATAAACATATTCCATTATTCTATTGTTTCCATAATTTCAAACATTTAAATGTTTTCCACTCATTTAATTAAACCGTATTTAAATAAATTATTTACTTACATAAATCGTCGGCGAATTTGTTTACTTAAATGGGAAACCAAGTTTCCATTTTAGTTAGCGGTTAGAACTACGGTGGTATGTAAATTAATAATTATCTTTCAATAAAATGTCTGTTTATGTAAAATTGTTACTGAGCATTCTCAAACATTATGATTTCTGTGGCGCAGTGGTAATTTAAGTATAAAGATATTCTAAACTAAAATTGTGCTTCCCTCGATTGTATTCATGCACGCATACATATTACATACAATGTATACTATAGAATGCACCCAAATTGGTCACTCAAATAAATTATAAACTTAGATTCGTGTACGATACATATTACACTGTATAGACGCCGCCGTGAATAAGAAGTAAAGGTAATGTAAAATAAAGTGGTTACTCTTAAATAATAAAAAAATCATGTTTAACGGAGGGACGTACAATTTTATTATAGATCATCTTTGCCAACTTTATTCTTGTTTGGTAAAATCGGAACGCTTACACATCATCTTTATATAGCAACCCAAGATTGTACAAAAGTTAAATAATTAGATTTTATACCAATTTCTTCATTACTTTTTGTATCAAATTGCTACGAACTTAAGACATTGCGACACGAGTTTAAGCAGTTGTTTGACTTAGTGAATTCTGAATTCCGAAGTACTGGAAACATTATTTCAGCTCTAAAGTAATATTGTGTATAAAAATCTGTCAGTGATTCCAAAAAAATATCTAGTATTCTGAAAGAACTGGTAAAAGAGACAGATGTTTTCAAAATTTAGAAAGTAAAATTGTTATTAAAAATATAAATGAACAGTGCTGTCTAAAGTTATGTAGCAAAATGTCTGTTTATCTTTCAATAAACTGAAATAATAATTCTGACTTAGTTTTTTGTCCTTTCTTACAATTTGATTTACAATATATTTTTTCCTTCAATAATTATGAACTTCACCTTCAAAAATACTTTTTGAATACAGTTAGATTTTTTTTAACACTTTTGTTAGAAAAATTGTCAAACTATAATTCATAGCAATTGGTTAAATATTATCTAAGCCTATTTTCTACAGAAATATAAAATACATATATCCTTATATTTTTATAAGCGTACAAACAATTTTTGAAGAACTTTTATAACACAATACCAGATTTTACTATCAAATATTTGCTTTAAAAATATTTATGTGAATAGTGAAATCATAGGAAACGTCGTACTTGGATAAACAAAGGTCTGTACTAATATTGACATCCGGTGCGGTTTGCTAAACTTACTGCACATGCGTGGTCGGTTTTTGATTTGCAGATGTAGCTACGTGTTGGTGTGTGGTACAAGTTAAAACAAAATAGGGTTTAAGACGCAAATATTTAGTTTATTAAATACCAGTTTGAAACAGATATATGTATCATTACATATATACATTTATCCATCGCTAAGGTTATTTTTATTGACGTTTTGTAAATTCATTTAAAATGTGTGTGTTGCTGTTCTAGTTCTTTCTGTGGAACTTGTAATACAAACTTAAAGTACGACTTGGGGCCAATCATTTGGTGATTGTTTAATTTGGAAAAGTATGATAATAATTCTTCAAGAAAAAACTTTATTGAGATAAATCAGTACCTAAATATCTTAACGTTAATATTTGCAAACTTTTATGTATTTTATATTTGTTTTTTATGATATAATTAAACAATTTAATTAAATATTTTAGAATTAATTAATTTTATATTAATTCTTCAAGACATTTTCTTTATACAATATACACATCGATCATGTAGGTAGTTTTAATTACTTGTAGCCATATAACACAAAAATTTCATTGTGCTTAAATAAAATAAAAAATAATACAGCGAAGAAAATTCGCTTATAACTTGTACCATCGCGATCGTACTTAAAACTTGACGTCAGACAAAAGCGTATATTTTGTCTACGCCTCCTTCGGGATTAATTATGAACTATGCCAATATGAATTGTAGATCGTCACTCGCTTATTACCACATCCGGCGGTAGTTTTGACTTTTAAATTTCGTAGTATGTCATCCTTAAGCCAGCGTGTGGGCAGAACTTGATTCTACTCTGCCCTTTTGCTAAGTGTCAAAGTGATTAGCCAAGAACGAAATTCAACCACAGTTTTTGTTAAGCAATTATCTTTATTTATAACTTAAATTCTATACAGTACAGTCGTCGGTAAATATACTTGACACTTACTTCAACAAAGTTCTGCTACGTGCATTTTCTTAGTAGCGAAAATACAATCTTATAGCTCGAATAATGTCCATATGAGTTCATTAAAAAACTTTACGTATGTAAGTAGATACATATATTTGGAAGTACTTTAGATTAACTACTGCTTACGTGTTTTTATGCATAATGAAGTGTATACTATTAAGATGTCGATGGCAGAATTCGATTTTTGCGATTTTTGCAATCGACCAGTCAAATTTAATGAGGCGATGATGTACTGGCGCCTCACCGGCCTCTGTCGGGGCACGCTCGCATCGCTCGTTCGACTTGCGCGTTGTGGTCAACGCACTAACCTAACCTACCCAAAAAGAATACTCTTATAGAGCCGATTCTGTTCTGGCGCTTCACTTTCGACTCGCAAAAAGTCTTTCAGGTTATTTTACGTAGTTCGTCTAAAGCTTAACCTATATTTTTTTAACCCCGAACAGAAAACAGAGATGTCACAAGTTTGGCGGCATTGTTTGTGTATTAGTTTATCTGTTTGGACATTTTTTTGAGGCTTCTTAGCTCTTAAATGGATGAATAAATATTTGAAATCTATATTTTTTGACAATTTTAGATATTGTCTAAAGTAATAAGTATTATAGCGAAAGAATAGCGAATGAAGAATGCAAGGACCGCGATGCTTAGCGCTCCGTAGTCTCTGACTATCCCGTTAGGGATACAGTGTGAAGATATGTATCTATATAATATTATTACGAGGTAAAGATTATAATTTTGGATTTAGGATATCTTCGAAATTGTTCATCCTACTTCAAAAACACTCGCCAGTATTTATAATAGACCTTCGGGGTCGACGCAGCTGTATATCATCCCGTTTTCCACATAGACGAAATCAACGCCAATAAATAAAAAATTTTAAAAGAAATTTAGATATGCGAATTATGTATTTCTAAAACGGTACACTAAAAAGGGACAAATTTAAGTTTTTTATAAAAATAACGGGTAATTTTATTACTCTGCAAGCATAGAAGGTAGGCGGCAGGTGCGGAAGGTAGTTCGATATTTGATATCCCGATAATATGTAATTTAACTTGATCGTGACGCTCCTTATAAATCCTTTTATTTAGCTATTTCTATGGAGGAATTCTTCTTTTATATATATTAATTATTATTTTAATTTTTATAAAGAAAATCTCGGAAATTCACTTGTCTTTATCCATTCTCAGAGTCATTTCCTGTCTATATCTTTTTCGCCTTCCTCCTTCAAAATTTCAACTTTCTATCCTTTTCTTAGTACTGACTCCGGCCAGTACTACATAAATGAAGTGTTATTATACAACCTTATTTTATATCAAGAGAATTTTGGCACAACACTATAAAAATAAACATGCATGCCTAAACACAACTAGCATGTATTATTTATGAGAAGAGATGAGGAAGCAAAAGAAGTATGTATGGACAGCGACGTTTGGCGCTCCGTCCTCTCTGACTACCCCGTTATGGATACAACGTGAAGATATATATGTATGTATAAAACTCAAAACCTTGTCAAAACACACACACACAATAATATAAAAAGTATAACACAAATAATTTAAAGTAAAGGTACATTAATAACAGGATAACAATACAGTATTTAGTATGACAAACAGAATAAACAGATGTAAGCCTAAAGTAAAACAACAGGTAACAAAGTTAACGGAAATTTAACACAATATAAGACAAGGTAAAGATTATTATACATTGACGACTTCCGTGGCGCAACGGCTTAGCGCGTCGGAAAGTAAACGGGGGTTGCGGGTTCGATTCCCGTCCCGAGTCGGTGTGTTTATGTATAATATGTATTTATTTACAAAAGAAATGTATATATGTAGTATATCAGTTGTCTAGTACCCATAACACAAGCGCTATGCAGCTTACTTTGGGACTAGATGGCGCTGTGTGAAATGTCTGAGTATATTATATTATTATTATTATATTATACATTATAATATACATTAACAGATGAGAATTAGAGGAATAAATATTTACTGTAATAGACAACAGCTACTTTATAATTAACATAATTGTATGGGAACTAATACTATCCTAAGGAGAAAATGTTGATGTTCAAAGTTTTAAATATTGTGCAATAACTTAGGAATGTTATTTTTGTTTCAGGTACGTACTAATAAGTCGATTTACATCGATTAGACTTTAATATGGAGACCGTTATTACCAAAGAGGATTAAGAGGTAACCACTAAGGCTGAGATTTATATATAGAGCGTACTTTGCCTTTACTCAGGCTTTTGGGGTAAAGTTGAACATAGACAAAAATTGATTTTGTAAAGTATGACTTCGCGATAAGCTCAAGCTTAGCGAAGGCTAGTCCTCAATATAAGAGCTAAGAGCGTTGGAAGGTAAAGGGGGGTTGCAGGTTCGATTCCCGCCCCGAGTCTGGGTGTTTATGTACAATACAAAAGAAAAAAGAAAAGCATATAAATAGTATATCAGTTGTCTAGTACCCATAACACAAGCGCTATGCTGCTTACTTTGGGACTAGATGGCGCTGTGTGAAATGTCTGAGAATATTATTATATTATTATTAATATCAATGACTTACGAAAAACTTACGTATTAACCGACTAAAAGCAAAACGAAAGCGCAAGGTTACATATACTTAGTACTCTGCGTTCTGCATTTGAATATAATGCGTTCCGTTTTAGGCTACGGTTTTATGTAATAATTGTAGAAAATCGTTTGTCAATACGAAATGCTGTAATAACTTGAATTTCCTATTTTTTTCTAATATTTAATAGGTTATTTTATTAATTCCGGTGAAAGTAAAAGCAGTTACTTCTTATAATGTGACGTCTGTAGGTCTGATCATAGACGAAGTTTCACATAAGTTAAGCTTTTGCTGAGCATTTACTTAGCTTGTTTACGACTATAAATTCGACAGGCAAGTTTGAGCTAAGTAGGAACTTAGCGAAGTGCGTGAAAAAGAAACTTCAATGTAAGTGGAAGTACGCTCTGTACTAAGCCTAAGTGCAGCTAAGTTTTTGTAAGAAAACACTGTGGGCACATCCTGTTTTAATCAATTGTTTGAATGTAGGTTCACTGTTATTCACAAAACAACACTAAGTTTGAAGATAGAGCCATAAACATAATTAAAAGTATCTGCAAGCAAAGTAACCAAAAGTCAAAGTAGTGCGCCAAGCGGTGATTTTGAATCTCGTGTATGCATAAACTGTAAACTAAATATTATCTATAATTTATCTGTACTAGTGCACAAAAATTAAATTAGTTGTTTTACATCTTTTGTTTGTATTTCGATACTCTACGGCCAAAAAACGGTATTATTAATGGACAAAAAGCCTTGAATACCAACGCCAAGAATTCCTAAAAGTACGTCGACATTAACACATTATGTCCATTTATTCCCAGACGCAAACGAAATCCCAGCTAAAATTCATTTTGCATTAATAATAATTCGATTGTTATTGTCGTTTGGCTCCCATAATGGCTGCCGTGCACGTGCATTGAGCATAACTATGCTAATGCAAGATGCCACGTAGCTTGACTAAAAAGTATTTTGTATCAACGAATACGTATAACCGAATAAATCTAGGTCTTTACTAATATTATAAATGCGAAAGTGTATCTGCCTGTTATGAACGCACGGGTTAAACTGTTGTACCAATTTTGATCCAATTAAGTATGAAAACTTGTATACAACTTATAATATTTAATTACGGGTGTATCGGTGTTTATACTTTAAGGCTAGTTAATTATTTTTCCGAAGCTGGAAAACCGGATGTCGCCAGTGTATAGATGTCGTGAGTGTAGTGTGTCGAAGTACCAACAGTGACAATAATAAAAATTAAAAAATGCGTTGAATCAGTGTGGGTAATTGCAAGAAACCGCACCCTACGAAGATGACATTCATCCTCATCAGTCTGCCCGTGACCACGATCGGTGCATTACGGTCGAAACGTCGGGATAAAATAGGTAATTAACCTTAAAGTATAAACGCGACATAGACCCGTAATTAAATGTTATAAGATAAGTATGAAGATAGCTTAAATCCTGCAGAAAAAGGACAACGATTATTTTTTTTAAATCCACGCGAACATAGTCGCGGGAAACAGCTAGTGATGAATAAGTCTAGAAATAACATTCGCAATTTACACATTATATCAATTTCATGTATTATGCGTTCAATATAAAGTGAAAATGCAGTTCAAAGTCTTCGGAAGTTAAAGACGGAAATACTGGCTGGCAAAGCTGGATTATTTGATAGATACCACAAAAAAAACTAAACTAATATTATTTAAAAAAAAAGGAGTGTTTGATTACTGCTTGTTGTAGCGTGTTGTTGAAAACGCGATTTTTAAATCGGACCAAGAATGGATGGAGCCTTAATAGGTTTCAAACGAGTCAAACGTGTCAAATTAATTTTTGTGTCTCTTTCTATCTCATTGGTGTAACCACGAGTAAAGCTCTAGTAAGTTTGGCAAACTCGCACTGTCGGTGTGATTCGAGTCAGCTTATGATTGACTTCACGTATATCACTGAAATAATCATTATCACATTACTCGTAAATCTTAAGTTTTGGCTACTAGTATTCAAAAAAATAAAAATATGTTATGTTCAGTTGTGTATCGTTGTACTGTAACTCTTTCCTAGTCACGCACATAAATAAAAGTCCAGAAGGTCGGTCAACAAAAAACAGACACGCTCTTAGAGCAAATACTCCGCATATTTTGAATCTTGGTCCGAGTATCTAAGCTTAAAAAATTGTACTGCAGAACGAGTCAAGTAATATACACGGGAGACATTAGGGATAAATGCTTTGGTGTATTTCACAGTTCCACGTTGGTACGAGGAAGAGCATACCCAAAAGAAGAACTTCGCTTCAGATCAACTTGGATGAATATTTATAGTTTGATAGGCCATATTATATCTTTCTGGATATCTTCACTCCATTGTTATTTAAAACCGAATTATAGGCTGAACTGAGCCAGCAACTGCCACATTTTTCACTGAAATTCAAGTATTTTTGGTAAGAATTATGACTTCTAGTGCTCCGAGGAAAACACTAACAGCGGGTTATTCTCAAACGTGGGAAACTCAACTTTCCGTATCCGACAGGAAACTTTTCGATGATTTTGTCTATACGCGATTCACAAATCCAAAATCGTATTATATTTATATTATATGTGTATATATATATCATATTATACATAGTCGTATTCTTAAATCCAAGCCGTCGGATTAAATTTATGCTTTCCGACGATCGGCCTTTCCGCCACGGAAAGTTTACGACGTTGTGAAAAACCCCAAGGAATAGGAATACTTAATGCTAGACTTGATGCTCCACTCTAGTCTACTCTAGATACTCTAGTAAATTCGTATACAAAGTTGATTATAAAAGTTGTTTACGCTATTTATTTTCATTTAGTAAATCTTTGTCACTCTCCAAATTCGCTCTACTTGGTACAACACATTTTCTAGTTCATTGTTTCCTCAAGAATATGTATTGTTCATTCATAGACACTATTTAAATCGAAGGAAGAAATGCATATTCAATAAGCAGTCCGTGGAATTGCATAATTTGTCGTTTTATTGGCAACAATGGATCCAAGAGACATGTTAGAGCATCTTGCAGATTTAACATCATGATGTAATTTATGAGAGGAAGTAATATCGACGTAAATCATCGGTTTACGTCCCCATTCGCATTCCACTATTTTACATCTTTCAGATTACAGTGATTCGTATGTACCTAAAGGCATTTTTGTATATCTGATGTAGGGATATACAATTTGTAGGGTTGGACTAAAGTTATTTGAAATGCAAAGAAAATAATGCTGACATGATTAGTGGAAAGAATGAGTGATGAAAGATTGAAGAAAAAAATCTTCAGAATTAAAGTACTTTACAAAAACACAGTTTCCGTTGTTTCCTATGTATCTAAAGATATTTTTGTGTCTGATATAAGGATACATAACATGTAGGGCTGAAAGAAACGCTTACATTATTCAGATAAGGGGAAAGAATTAATGATGAAGGATTGACAAAGATAATCTTGAAAACAGAAGCGAATGATGGTAGCTACCAAGGAAAATTAAAACTAACCAAAAAGCCAGTGTTGCTGATGGAGATGTTAATAACACCTGCATATATTTCAACAGTGTGCAAGGAGAATACAAGACAATAACGTGCATATTATGCAAGGATGGAAATCCTCGGTTTTGCCCTTATTCACGAAGGCGAAAAATGAGCTCTGTCCTCTATCTAACCCATTAGGTATATGTATGTATATACATATGTGCAATTCTGCGATCTTTACTGAACCTAGTAGTGTACCCCAAAATTTTCAAAGTATCTTTGCACATTTAAAACCACTCCAAATTAATGTATTAGTAGAACTTTTCAACTTTTCAAATTTTGAGATTACTGGCGATATTATTATTTATGTTCACATGCTGAATTCGAAAAAAATCTATCAAAGCTATAATCTGTACCACTTTTATTATTGGCATCGTTGCATGGCAAAAACAGCTATTTTTCGCCTCATTTAAAATGTTTACTTTATATTGTCAGTCGATCAGTTAGTCTTTATTATCTGTCTTATTAAAAAGGTTGTGGTCTGGTCCCTTCCTTGATTTTTAATATTGATTTTATAGCTGATGTTACTCTTAAGTCATCGAATCAGCTACAAAATTCTACGTGTTTCCTTCACGCATGATAATCATAAAATAAAATTTAAAAATACGCAGTGTCTAGTAACAGGTGGAAACAACTTATATGAAAGTATCGTGATTACTTAAACACAAAACGACTCCTCTAATGTTTAGTAACATGGCAGAGAAAGGTTTTAAAGAAAGTCAAAAACATTTTGTGCATAATGAATCCCATATTGTTATCGCAAACAATAGCTACCACGAAAGTGTCATAAAAATGATAATGATAAATGAAATCACAGGTTACATAAAAAAATTAATGCAATTTCTAAAAACGCCTCAACGTTACTTCGAGATTGATAAATATGGACTGGTTGCTAACCCATCCTTTATACCATCTTCTTATACTCGTATAAGAACAATATTCTTACTTCTGCAGCCTGTACGAAAAGAAAGCAGTAGACAAATTCTGTTTGTCTTTCCTTGATTAGCACGGAATTGTTAAAGACAACTTAGGTTTGACAAAATCTCCAATTAAAATAGCTGCTTGTCGACGGATAGGAAATTATAATACTACTTAATACAGTGAATTACAATATATTACAACTTAATTAATCTGTCACTCTTTGTTACAAGCAACTTCTCAGCATGCTAAATGCATTATATTCTTTATATCGTAAGTAACAAAGACTAAATTTAATCGAAATTATTTTTGTGAAATTAAAATAAGTAAATAGTATTTGATTAGCCACCGACGCAATGTCAGCTCGCAGATCTACTTTCTAAGCTTTACATGGATTTTAGAAGTGGGCGAAAACTAGACCAGTTGTGTTGAAAACCACATCTTTATTTCATAATTAATTCATACCATGACTCACAAACTCGTACAAATTTGCGTATTTACCACCATGTTTAAAATAGCGACGAATTAACGACTTCACACATTTAGAATATTTCTCACCTCTGTAAGCCTTTCATACCAATAATGTGGAAACAAACTTACTATAACATCAAACCTTACTTAATATTTAGCGTGAACGTTCTTATGTTGCCGTTAACAAAAAGACATAAATCGGTATAACGGTTTCAAAACATACTATTTGAAAATGTGACAACATTGTTTCAGATAGCAAGGCATAACTATTGGTTGCTAGATCCTCACTTACACAAGGTTCTTATAATAAACTACCAATTGATCAACTATGACGACAACGGGGGAAGATAGAGCTAGCCGAAGCTTATAATTTTTCTTCTCTGTCAGATCAACTCAAAATATTGGCCTTGAATTCCATAACGAAACCAATATTTCGAGCCTGAGGATTTCATTAGTGACCATTCCATTAAAGTAATTGTAGTAAAGTTATTCTTAAAAACAGTCCGCTTGTCGGTTTTAACTGATACAAGTATATCTTGATCGGAGTCACGTAATGTATCATCTCGTGCTGTCATATCAGTTCACTCTGTTTTCGACTTAGAATATAATACTTTCTAAGTCAACACTGTCGTTACGCTACTGTCTTGATTTTTAATCCTCTTAGGATTGGCTGATATTTTTAGTAATACAACAATAGTTTCTGAATTCGAATCGTCTGATTAGCATTTCAATCGCTACTGCTATAAACGTGTCATAACTAAAGAATGTAATATAGTATTATCATAATTTAGCTGTTAGTTGGCTTTTTTTATCACAGAAATAAAATAACTAATTCTCGTTGGACTATTTTTTTTTTTGATCAATGCTCTGTAGTCATTATTTACTGTAACGATTTTTTGCCTTTGATTTCACCGTTACTTCATTTTAGTTCTAATTCCAACTTTTTTCAAGAACAGTTTTTTTATTCAGGGATAGGCTGATATCTGCATATTACAAAATTAGCTAGATGTGGGTGATTTTAATTACCAAACAGAAATATAATCTTTGTACATTTTCATACGAGATTTGGTTAGAAAAGTCACGAAGATAGAAAACTTACAGATATATCAAAGTTCACAAATCCGCTTATACGAAACACACAGAATATTCACGTAATATAATATTATTCAAAACAGGTTAGCAACAACAAGGTAACAAATAACAACATTGTCAGCTTCAATTTCCCCAAGCAACATAGCAGTTAGCTGCAGAGTGAGTAAGCGATGTAGAAAAGCTGTCATTCTATTTAAATAGTACTTAGATGTTCCCCGTTTGTAACTAACAGGTCTAAAAGCTTGTAACTACGTGAAAGTGATCATGAATTGTATCACACGATTCCCACACGGGTCTTGTGAAAGCGGAGGTCATAGAACAGGAAGGTGCGTTGGTTAGTAACGAGGATGTAAATAGGTATAGTTAATTTACGCTCTGCAAGAATTGTAAATCTTTATGTGAAAGTGATTTGACCCGTTGTGGAATTACGTATCCATCCTTGCGTAGTGCTCTGTATAACCTCCACTGCCCTACGGCAGAAGAAAGTAATCTATATACCGACGGTTAAGAATGAATAGTGTCTATCCCAGTTTCTAGTATATTTCACTTTTTAATGCATTTATGAAGGTAGATTTAAAATTTCATTTGGATTGGCTTGGATTACGACCGTGGCGCAACGGCTAAGCGCGTCGGAAAGTAAACGGGGGTTGTGGGTTCGATTCCCGCCCCGAGTCTGGGTTTTTATGTATAATATGTATTCATTTACAAAAAGAAAAGTATATAGGTAGTATATCAGTTTCTAGTACCCATAACATAAGCGCTGTGCTGCTTTCTTTGGGACTAGATGGCACTGTGTGCAATGTCTAAGTATATTATTATTATTGTTCAATCGACATCTATAATTGACAAAAATGGTAGCTATTCGATACAAAAATACCACCTAAGTTAATAGCGCGTACAGTTCAGGAAACATTTTATTTCCTGTAAGTTAATTTTTTGAGATAGATATGGGGGCTTATTCATAAACGTCGGAAACTTTCCGTGGCGGAAAGGCCGACTGTCGAAAAGCATAAATTCAATCCGACGGCTTGGATTTGTTAATACGACTATATATAATATGATATATATAAAATATGCATATAATACGATTTCAGATTTGTGAATCGCGTATAGACAAAATCATCGAAAAGTTTCCTGTCGGATACGGAAAGTTGAGTTTCCGACGTTTGTGAATAACCTGCATGATTGATTCTTAACCGGCGACATATAAATATGAATGTTTCTTTGCATGTTTGTGTCCTCTACGCGTTCCTAAACCATTCAATATATTGTGATGAAACTTTGGTGAGTTGTTACGTACACCCGCGAAGGTTTCTGAATTATTAAACTTATTAAACAAAAAAACTACGCAAACGAAGTTGCGGAAACTATTAGGTCATTTTATAAAAAGTTGTCATGTACTGGTTCGATTCGCATACAGAAGGTATGATATTTGGCCCCTACAAGCTTAACACGACACGACATCTCCATAATCTCGACGCACGGCTTTATATTATGTAAACATTGGCAAATTCAATGTCAGCGCCGTTGCAAAGAAATTATAATAATATCACGTAGATAATTAGTATAAATTGTTTGTAAATATAGAACAGTAGAATCCCGATTATCCAGATCAAATAAAACCAGGGGTAATCCGTATAATCGAAAATCCGGATTATCGATTTCAAAGTAAAATCAAACATATTTAAATTTAAATCATTTTAATAATTTTTATTATGTAACGGGTTTTACATACGTCGTTTAGACAAAACAATACAAAAAAATACGAGCTATAACGATAATGAATTACATAATACCTATGTAATAAAAATTTTGATTGGAAATTATTTTTTATTGATCTTTGACGTAATGAATCACATCTTTCCAGTGAGTCCGGATAATCGGATGTTCGGATAATCGATGTTCGGATAATCGATGTTCGGATAATCGATGTTCGGATAATCGGGATTCTACTGTAGAAGGTATGAGATGCGAATGATAGCGTTATGGCATAAACGCACCGCGATAAGTGCAATATTCTATCTAGCGCATAATCTGCAATATTATTCACTACCATGAAGAAACCGAGAAGTACGGTAACAGCGGTGACATCTGGCACGACATACGTCACGCAACCAAAGACCAAACCTCGTGAACCTTGAGTAAGAAGTTAAAATAATACTGTGGCATTCATTGCTGCATCGCTTACATGTCATCACCTTGCTTACATGTCTGTCATGTTAGTACTGGCTACCCAGAAGCGGTACTGGTTACCGAGAAGAAATACTATAACAATATTCATAAAATGGTAAACTTCTGGACTTGATTTCTGGAATTCTATTCTAGTTTTTAAATTTTAGATCCAGTGTATCAAATATAAGGAAGGGGGGGTCAAATCAAGTTCGAGAATTCAATTTGCCCTGTTAATGATGAACGACTAATCGAAATAGAGAAATAACAAAAAATAATTACTTTCGTTAGTTTTTAAAAAAACCCGGTCAAGTGAGTGTCGTACTCGCGCATCGAAGGTTCCGTACCACCATGTTATGTATTAACCGATAAATATTAAGTCAGATTAAAAAACAAACTTAACTTTCCAATTGACAGACACGTTCTCCTGTATTCTCTAACTGCAAATGTAACTTTGTAATGGCAAATAACTACAAATTTACGATTTTTGGATTTTTTTTTTACTTGTGCTGTAAGGCCTTACTTCTTGCCAAGTTTCATGATTCTAAGTCAACGGAAAGTACCCTATAGGATTCGATTCCCTCGGGGGTGTCAAAATATTCGGCGTAAGCGGCCGTATCTTTTAATCGCGTTGACTTTGAAGTTTGACTTTTTCGCACCTCCAAGGGATTGGAAACCTAAGTATTTGCCATTAATTTCAACTTGATACCTCCACGTATTCCTGAGAAAAATGGTCTTGACAGACTGACAAAAAGACAGATGGACAACGAAGTAGTCCTATAAGGGTAATGGTTCCTTTTTTCCTTCGAGATATGGAACTCTAAAAATAATTAATTTAAAAAAATAGATCTGTGCATAGTACTTAGGTATAATACAAGCATAGAGTACTAAGTCTCAAGTCAAGTAATTGATGTAATTTTAACTATATACAGAGCTCTTATATTTGTTTAAAAACAGTGGAAACGTCGTCATGAAATAAATGTCAAATTGTAGCTTTATTGCACATTAATGATTCGATCTGCTTGATGTCCACTCTGAAGAGAAAATAGTGCGAGCTTATGTGTTATGATCTGAGAACACTACGTAATCCTATCACCATTAGTTCAGAAATATGTGTCGAGAATTTTTCTTATCTATTTAAGATTGTAGTCACCATACTTGGGTACGCATATTCTTTAATATCAAAAATAGCATAAAGAAAAAAAAAGATATTATTAATAAAGTAGCGTTGATTGAACCGCAAAAGGTTAGTTTCGGTGCCAATTAAGCTTAATTAAGAAATATTTTTCAACACAAACAAGTGTTGGCAAGTGCGAACATTTCCCAGTACTCATACAATGTGGGAGACCTGAGCTCCATTCACAAATACCTAGGCAATTTAGATTTGTATCTTGATTCACGAAAGGCGGTCATATAGAGGTGCAGTATGAGGTTACGACATCGTAATACCATTTTTGAAACCATTTTTAACTGTAATTTTTATGAGAGCGTTGCAAATTGCAATTAAGATATGTGAATTATGTGTTCTTCTTCATATTATTATGAATGAAAGAACACATAATTCACATATTTTAGGCTTATAGATATTTTAACTGCAACAGCATTTGACTGGCCCGTTGGCGCAGTGGCATATGCATCTGCTTTACAAACTAGGGTCCTAGGGTCCCGGGTTCGATCCCCCGGACAGGTCAATTTAGGAAACGAACTTTCCTAAATTGGCTTGGAGTATATATATATATATATATATATATCAGGATTCCTTAATAACGAAGATTCAGAGCTAAAAATTCTGAGAGCGAAGAAGTCCGACTTCCAATAAATATACCTAAGAGCATTGAAGACCTCGATGGCGCAGTGGTTCAGGCGTTGTGTTTAAAGTGGAAGGTTCCGGGTTCGACTCCCGGCCAGGTCAATTTAGGAAACGAACTTTTCTAGATTCAGGTCTGAGTGTACTGGGAGACGCCTCCAGTTGTTGTCGTCGTCTGGTTTTCATAGCACAGGGAAGACCCTAGTTTGAGACCAGATAATTGATGTATGTATTGTCTGGCACATTTATTATTATGTTACTATTGTCAAAAATTGTAGCTTTTGTACAAAAAAATTCAACGTTAAACTTGTAACACTCCTTTTTTCCGTCAGAGGTTAAAAATTAAAGAAAGAAACATTTTTTCTATCATTTAGTGATGAATCAGCAGTTAGATAGATTAAAAATTACCATTAGATAACTTTTATATAGTCGGAAACACCTCATCAACTTAACATGTGATCAATTTGTCATCGACGTCAGACATCTTTAGATTCAAGACAATTTACAAAAACTCGTTTCGTAAATTTATCCTAAAATGAATAAAATCGAACCTTTCGCGTTGCTTATTTATTTGATTTTAATTGTAACAATAGGTAATGATTTCTTTAATAGTTGGATAAAAAAAGGAGAAAAACGAGAGAATAACAGTAGGCAAGCATACACATATAAATCATACAAAAATGTTTATATGAAAAAAGAATCACTCAAAATATTAAAAAGTAATAAATATTTCATTTAACTAGTTCTCAAAATAATAACTTCGTAGGTATTCGTATATAGATATGTAACTTCGTATATAGATATGTCAAGCGATTACTGTAGCCTGACGCCTGCGACACTAGGAGTATCACTTGCGCAGTGCCAACGCTGTCGCACTTACAATAAATACTCGTATACATATGTAGTGTTAAATACGAAATGTAACAGAAGCACTGATTACTATGAACACACTATCAATTCTTCATCACAACTATTATGTACTTGACTATTCGACGGCTTCTCAACAACTGCCCTCTTACAAGACCAAAATCATGCTTTTATGCAGCACCACTATACGCAGGAAATCCATTTTACCCTTGTTCTTGTTACTAAAATGTTACAAAATATTACACGTGGGTACTTTATGTGATTCAAATTAATGTGGAACTAACAGTAGATAAATAGATACTCTTTGCCGTCACATATCGATCTTTTCGTTTTTGAAATCGGTAACAAATGGATTAGTAAAAAAAACATTAAACTATTATTTGCCAATTTTCAACACGGTAGAAATACGGAAATCGTAAATCATATTAGCTGTTTATAAATATATTTATTTCTAAGAATATCCTTCAAGAGTTAATAACTTAGAACCACACGTCCAATTAATTGTGTTGGTCTCTAACAGGTATATTAAATGATATTCTACTAAATATTTCTTTCGTCACAGTACAAACCAATCGCAATAACTTGATGTATGACATTACTATAAGTTCTAATTGACTATAAATTGTGCCCTAACCAACGGGACTTATTCTTTAAATATTTTATTATAATTCTCTCATTACAACGTGGAATTTACAAATAATGTCAATAGATTTCACTATCTGTTATCTCTTGAATATCGAAGTGGTTTTAATGTGCGGAATTCTTAAAGTTATTGAAATAGTTCAGAGTTCAAAATTGTGTGAGATAAAGTTTGAATTTATTGCCAACATAACATATTTAGATTCATATGGTATGTGAGTAAAATTAAGGTCACTTAATTAGCATAAATATTAGTTTATTAGTATGACTGAAATATGAACGAAAATTTCGTGATGGTTCGCCAAAGACATATTCGTCAGTTAACCATCAGTTATTGCATTACATGTTAATTCACAGAATTGTAACTACATAGGTTGGACTATGTTTTAACTAACATCCAACTCTGCGTGTAACAGCCGCTTTATGATTTTAAATTAAAAAAACAAATTAGAATGTGCCAGCATTTCCCACGTAGCTTGTAAAAATCGGATAAGAAATAGAGTTCATTAAAAAAGCTATTGTTAGCAATCTGCCACTGTCTGGTTTCGCTGCTCCTAAAAGTATCGCAGTAAGTTTTTATTATTTTTTCATATTCTGCTCACCCCGAATGAAAAATGACTTGACGTTATGTATAGATTACTATGTTCAATTTTTTAATTTTTTAAACAATTTACTAAAACAAAAATAAAATATTTTTGTATTAACAATAAACTATGTAATTACAGGTTGCTTCTGTAATAACATTTTTATTATCGCCTTCGTAATAGAATTGTAAATATATTCACATACTTTGAGGTCGTATTTAACTCTAATCTTGATCTGTCAAATTATAGGTTCCAGTTCATTCCTATGCATTGAAGATTACTATTTTGACCCTACGAGACCAATAGAAATTAAATACTATGGAAATGATGCAATACTTATCTAATAATTAATTGAAATAATAATGGAAGTAATTGATACTATCATATTAAGGTAAGGTCGTTAGAAATGAACACAAATACCTATGTAAATAGTAATTTCTAATTATATTTGTGACCCTAATCGAATACTATACCGATTTATTATTGATAATAATATTGTTGGTATATTCACTCAACGCCTCTTATCTATTTGAAAATCAATGTAAGTAACCCATAACCCATCACTTAATTTTTAATATTAACACAAAATATATAAAATGCAAATAATAGTTTTGCTTCTGTAATAATATAAGTACTTACTATGAATTTTCTTTCCACTTTATTCATGATTTTCATAAATAATATCTTAGTGTCATCGACCCCGCCGGTTCCCTTTGAGAAAGTTTGCTTATTGTCTCGCATTTGCAAGTTAATGTGCTAAGTCTGTCTTATAGGGCATGAATATTAATTTTATATTTGTAAGCGATTAGGTCCAGTCAGTATGGAATCGACATCATTTGAATTAATGTTATGCTTTGCTTTTTGAAGTTAAATAATGAAACTTGAACATAAGTAATTTGAATGTTATCTAAGAGATATCTAAGTACATATTTAGGTACATTTTATATTGCATTTCATATCTGTGCCTGTGTCATATCTGTTGTCTGATAATGAAATAAAATGTTGTAATTATCTTCTCGAGTGTTGTTATTTATGTCTGGCTTAGAGACATTTTGAGAAGTTTCTACAAATGCTTTTCGAAGGATGGTGTTTACAGCTTTTAAGACATAACACAACAGTGGTTTCCACAGCTAGCTTCTTATTAATTTAAATAAATTTTGTTTGATATAATTGCCTTAATTAGTTTAATTGGTTTAAATAGTTTGAAAAACAAATACACACACACATTGGAGATACTTACGTTAGTCTTTAAATTTCCTTAAAAATGCTGTTCTTATTCAGTACGTTACTGAATAACCTTCAATAAAAATATTTCACACTCATAAATTACGGCCATATAATTTTTTCCTTTAAAGAACACTATATATTTGACTTAACATGAAATTTTAGAAAGATATAAATCAATGATTAGATTTTTAATTCTATATCTGTGTAAATTATTTGTTATCTTCGTTAATCTGGATTGATTAACTGGCTTTTATCAAATGTGGTGGCTTACATTAAAATGGTTGGCTATGATATTGCTGCGTGAAACAGAAAATTGACCAAGCTCAACCGGTATTTGACTTTTATCTTTGAAATCCAAATAAATCAGTCTATAGTAAGCTGCTGATTAATTCCCGAGTTCATTACACTTACACAGATGATACGCTAGTAGTCTCTAAGACAAAAAGTAGGACTGTTGGAAGCACTTCCAGTGAGTCGAATACGGTAGTACTTGATTTTATTAATACGAATAAAGAGAGATTACTACTATAATAACCTAACCTAACCTAATCTAACAAGAGTATATAGTTGTATCTCCACAAATGTATGGCAATGGATAGCTCTTATGTTTTTGCTACTGAAACGATGCATATGTAATAATTTTTTTTTCCCATGAACTTTATTAATAAAAAGTACATACATATGTTAATATTTACAAACTTAAAACTAATAATATAATAATAATTATGTTGTTAATTGATTGATATTACAAGTTTAGCTTTACTCCGATTTTCCTCTTTACAATAATATACATGAATATTCATATACATTTTTTTTTTGCTTTTGCTCTGGTCTGAGAGAGAAGGAAAGAACTTGAATTTGTCAGTTGCTACGCTTCCGTGTAGGCCGTAAAAGTCCTAGGTGTATGGCTAAATATGAGGTATAAAAAGCAGTGCATCTGTCTCATTCTTTGAATCGGTGCTAATTAAATGACCGAGTTTGATATGTGGAATATCTTGAGGATGATTGGTAAAGAAGCAAGCACGCGTTGTTTTGGGAATTAGCAATTTCGGACTAAGGAAAATAAAACTTATTAGAATTCATCACTTAAATATGAGAAACTAATAGGCGAATATTCCGCTTTGCTATTTGTAAGCATAAATATTTACTGCTCGAAGTCGCGGCAAGGTCGACTTTATTTTTTCATAATGCTCTAATCACTCCGATTTATTAGTCTTCATGTATTTTTATGCATTTTATTTATGTGTAATAATAAGCATAAGTAGTTAAATAAAAATCCTGTTGTTAGTATTTATTTTTAGATTAAATATTTTCCTGACATAAAAAATTATATCCATAAGAGAATACGTAGAGCCTTCTTATTCGACCCACAGACAATTATCATATTGTTAGCATATTTCATTTTTTCCAGCAATGTATAAAAAGTCAAAATAATTTTAAACATTCAATTACGTATAAATATTGTCTCATCTTCGTCTTTATCTACTGCAAACAAGCAATTCTTTTTCGCATTCAATAAATTAATTTTATAATTGAATATCACACATTCAGCTTTTTTCATTGAAGTTTTACATGAACAATTATCATTAGAGATGCTCATAGATCGCAATTGCGATGGTAGAAGGGTCTCGTTTTATTAGCCACTAAATAAGAGTAATGGCCTGGCCAAAGCAATAACGTCTGGTGGCATTTTAGTGTCAACTTGTAGCTTCCTTCTGCTAACAGCAGATACTGTTATACAATCTTCTGTTCGGATAATTAAGACTCTTTAGTATTTAAATACTACAGCTGTATTTAAATTATATTTTTATGTATTTTTTTAATGTACTTTACATTTTTTTCTTCATTAATTGAAATTTCTTATTTAAAAAAAATTTAAATCTAATGAAGAATCATAAATACAGACTGAATGTATTTTCTCAAATACGTTAAATTTCAGAAAACTTTCATTCAAAACTCTTTAAAGACCGTCCAATGGCATATTGGCGCAATGGCGCAATTTCCTTCCAACATAAGGGTTCCGGTTTCGATTCTTGGCTAGGTCAATTAAAGAAATATTTTTTTACCAACTTGGAATTAGGATATTACGCAATTGGTATATCATGACGTCGATGCTACAATATTCACAATGTTTAGAATAGTGTTGTTTTTAGAATATAGAAATGTATTACCACTGTAAGATGTTCTTACCTCATATTTTACAGTGTTTCACACTAAGCAGATGGATTTCTTAGACTTGTTACATTCCCTTCCAGACCCATTAAACAGCAGTTATTACTTATGCGGTTACTTGAAGTAAATAGAGAATAGGGCATAGCTTTCTAAACTGTCGGTAAGACACTACTAAGTGCTATCATTCGTACTGCAATATGAAGTGGTCGAATGAATTTATTGCTTATTAAAATACGAGTCAAGTGATTTTGCTATTGAACCTGCTTAGGAAATGCCTAGTATTGAAGATGTTATCGAAATTACTCTCAAGGATGTTAATTATATCAATGTGGCAATTTCGTGGTTTGTCAATAGAATCTATAAAATGCTTCAAAATGTAACATGTATCAAATATGGCTCATTTGCTTGCGATCAATTAAGTAGAAATTTAATCATTTAATACTTTGAATTGCTTCTAGTTTATAATAAATTAGCTGCATTTATTTTTTAATGCTAATTCACAAGTAGATAAATAAAAACTTCGTATCCTTTCATATTTCACAGTATAATTGATTAGTTTGTATAAAAGATTATTTTTTACAATGTCATGGTTTAATAAGTAAAATAAAGTAATTTTTCATAGATTTAGAATGTCTGAAATCTATTAACGCTGATTAAAAAAGCCAATCACAGAGCAATCTGTCAGTGCAGCGAGCTTTTTTGTGAATATTAAGTATTAATGCAGAAGCTAAGCTAAAATGAAACATAACTCTAAAGGAATAGAGACGAAAATTAGTACTTTGTCTGTAATTAGCTGCAGTATCCATCGTTGCAATCACCTGACGTAGTTGGCCTACATTCCTGATAGATTTATAGTTTATAGTTGGAGACATGCGTAAACTCCACTTTACTGGCTGTTGTTATTGTTCTAAGGTTCTTGAGACGGCGTCAAAAGATTTAAAATTTTAGACAATATTTCTTCTTTTAGTATCTGCTTGTCTTACAACTACTTGTTGTTGCTTTATGAGCTTTGCTATGAAACGTTGAATAATAATTTTCTCATTCGAGATCTGTGCCTGTATTTAAAAGCAAGTAACATGTATTTACGTTAAATAAATGACATTTATTCTTGTAATTCTATAAGTTAGTTTTAAAATAGTTAAAAATAAAACTGATTACCTCCAAAAAAGTACTGAGTATCACACTGAACTGGCAAAGCTTTAACTAAAACTTAAGCTCGAAACTTAAGCTTAAGCTAACACTTAAGCTTTCATTCTACAAAAATACGTTCTGTTTTCGTTCCTCAGAAATTTTAGCCTATGAGATAATCGCCACATTAATTCTTGCCCAGCCTAATTAAAATATTTAAATAGTATCATATAATTAAGAAATGGATTAAAAAAATTAGATATTCTTTATTCGAGATATGAAATATAAACATTTACATTGGTGCTATAAATGAATAACAATGTATCCTCATAAATTAACGAAGGCAATGAAAATAGCACAACTACAATTTTATTGTCAAGCAAATCTCCAGTTATGCCTTACCATTTATCTTTGATAGTTTGTAGGTTTGTCTGTAAGCACTTAATGCTCTCATATCTTTACAAGTACCATTTTGGAATTATCAGCTTTCCTTATAAGTTGAGCTAGTAATAAAATTATTGTTGCAAGCTAAAACGTTAGATTGAGCGTTAATTCGATTTATTACATTAGAACTGGATCGAACGATTAATGTTGCACTCGAATTATGTAGTTATATGAAAGTGTACGGGAATTTGTATCGTTGACAGTTACAAGAGTTTCGCGTTCGATAAACAAAGGTAGTGGTGACATACTTTAATTACCTACAAATAATTAACAGTTTCTAATTACGTAGGAATACAAGGACTATTGTAGAACCTCTTGCAAAAACCTCCAATATTTTAAAGGAACTTCGTTTATTATGGTTTAAAATCCGATGTCTATTTGATACAATATACACAGAAATGTTATCGTTTAAAACAAAAAAGTAACTTATTTATTACTTTGAAAAATAATTGAATTATATTAAATTTATTTATGAAGGTCATATAACTATATGAAAGTGTACGGGAATTTGTATCGTTGACAGTTACAAGAGTTTCGCGTTCGATAAACAAAGGTAGTGGTGACATACTTTAATTACCTACAAAGAATTAACAGTTTCTAATTACGTAGGAATACAAGGGCTATTGTAGAACCTCTTGCAAAAACCTCCAATATTTTAAAGGAACTTCGTTTATTATGGTTTAAAATCCGATGTCTATTTGATACAATATACACAGAAATGTTATCGTTTAAAACAAAAAAGCAACTTATTTATTACTTTGAAAAATAATTGAATTATATTAAATTTATTTATGAAGGTTATTGTTTATTTTTTATATTATTTTAATTTTATTGCAACATTTTTATTTCATTTTATTTTCATTACATTCCGAGTTCAAAATTACATTCTGAGTAACCTAATATTCCTGCAGTAACTGGAGATTAACCTAGGGAACAGCGCTGAATAGCACCACTCGAGGGAAGCAGATAGACCGTCTGCAGCCTGACGGAAGTCCCTACAAACAATTTGCAATCTAACCTAATATTGTTTTGTTATCCTCATATCGTTATCGTACAAAAGAGCAATTGACAATATGAGTAACCAGTCAAAAACACTCTGAACCTGGATTATCTTCCTGTGATTCCAGTGCTCTAACCACTATACGTGCTTACTACAGTAGTTTTAGATTAAAATATTTAAACAATGGAGCGCTTTAAATAGAACCGATTATACTATAAGATTTTTGTAATTCGAGGTTATTTAGTCTGAGTGAATTTCGTCGTATAACCCAAATAGCTATTAAATGTTAAACATTAATTGTCAATTAACTTAATTGTTTGTAATTTAATGTACATAACTCGGTTCTAGATGTAAATTAAAGTTATCAGCGTTGCTCTTTATCTAATTTATGTGTGAGATAGCTCGCGACCTACAGGTCTATCGATTACTACGGTAACTTGGAGACGCCGGAAAGTGTTAGCTGAAGACTTTATTGAAAATTGAACTCTAATTACTGCCTCGTAAAACCTGAGGCAGGGTTTCTTAAAACGATAATTTTTTCACTGAATTCTTACTTTTGGTGTGGGAAAAGATATTTAACGAATTGCAAATTCATTCAAAAAAATCGTACTGGTTCTCTCATTGGTTGTATAAACTTTTAATTTATTATTTTACATAGCGTGAAACGAAATCGCTGTGCGCGTTCTATGTGGATTTCAACAACGGTTATAACATCGTTTAAAGCGTTTATTGATAAAGGTTCATATGTATAACACATTCATATTTACTCCGTACTAGAAGTAGAACTTTTACGTTTCGTAATTCAAGTTCCCGTATAAAGCTGTGCCGGGTCGCTAGATATTTTATAATTTACCAGTTAACCACTGAACGTTGTTCAGCTAAAACGACACGATCCACAATTAGCTAGATATTACCATCATTAAGTTATTATGATGTAAATACCTTAGTATTTATATTTACTATAATGTAAAAATTTCATTTAATAGTTCCGAGCACATTAATAAGTACTAAGCTTGTGATGAAATTTGAATTTTAAATATTTCATCTCAAATGTGATCAAGTCTAGATTGGAACGTTTTTGCTAAACTGTCAATCTGTTTCAATAAAATTAGTTTTATAAAATAATACTATAGTATCCAGAGAGGAAGGAGCGCCAAGCGTCGTCTATATACTATACACAAAACAAAATATATTGTATACAAGGTTATTGTGAAAGGGAGTATAAATCCTCTGGGGTTCCAACGTGTCACTGTTGACTGTTATATTGCAGATGTATTAATTATGGAATACGTTTATTTTGTTCTCCATACAAAAGAAAACATTCATTTAATAGAAAAAAATGTACAACCCTATCATTATGCCCTATAAAGTTTGCTAGCGAAGGGAGAACGCTGATATTAGGGTTGTCTCACCTTTATTTTTATTCAAACTGAGTATTTACACTAGAATTATTGACTTTTGGCGTTGTAGAACGCAACTTGTCCATTTTCATGGATGCTTTTATACCCTTCCGTATTTACCCATCCTTTCGAAATAAACTTGTATTGTTAGTTCCACATTAATTTTAATCACATAAATTACCCACATGTGATATTATGTAACATTTTAGTAACAAGAAAGAGGGTAGAATGGATTTCCTGCGTGTAGTGGGGCTGCATAAAAGCCTGATTTTGGTCTTGTAAGAGTTCAGTTGTTGAGAAGCCGTCGAATAGTCAAGTACATAATAGTTGTGATGAAGAATTGACAAAGTGATCAGTGCTCCCGTTACATTTCATATTTAACTGTATAAACAAAACAAAATAAAATAATAAGTGGCACAAAGAGCTGTTTGTCAACTTCTCTCTGTAAAGTACTAGTAAATATATTGTCCCCCTACTCAAACTTACTGTCGCCAAAATACAGGTAACAAAATCAACCAATAGGAGAACACTCTATTCTTTGGTTCATAACTGTCATGATAGATGTCGCTGCGGAATCGTTGATCAAAAGGCAGATTCAGCCATTCCATTGGCTACGTTGCCATAAAAAAAAACTTTTATCAAAATTGTATAAAAACTAAAAATCACCTGGAAAATATTTTTAAAATTACTTAGTTATTATTAAAATTAAATAGTATTGTGTAAAAAGAGATTAAAATAAGTTTAAAGTGAAGTGAAAATTCTAAGCAATAATATATCGTGGCTAAGACTGCTACTCGTACTAGCTGTTTTTTTATTAACTAAAGTTTTTATTAGTTTGTAGATAGCAGATCCTGTTGAAACGTGTTTTCAAATCAAAAAGCGAGGTTGATATGATACGAAAAATCTGATGCTCGTTAATTATAAGAACCGTATCAATCACTTCAGAAATTCTAGTTCATTCAAACATTGTATTACAATGATAAATCTAGGTTTCGCTGTTAGGGTTCCTTATGTAAAAGAATATGGACGTGGGAATGTACTACGTACATATGTATAATATGTGGAGGTTCTTTATAATGAAAAGATGTGCTTTCGCTATTGTCCGGCCGCTGAGAGAATGCGTTCCTGACATCCGTCACTTGGTCATGACTAGTGATTGGCGAACAACAACACTGTTATATTGTTTCTTCAACTCAAGAAAACAGTTACAATACTTGTTACAGGTATAAAGTTAAAGCTTATGTCAAATACTGAAATCTATATTATCTTAGAAGGGTAAAAAATTGAAGCTTCTGTCAGAGAATATGTAAAAAAGAAGGTTGACTCCCGTCTCATGCGTAACGGAATTCGGTGCGTGAGTCCGACTCGCACTTCGCCGGGTTTTTGCTTTTTTAAATTTAGCTTTTACATTTAACTTTTATTTTGCCCGTAATCGCTTTATCAGTGCATTAGAACCCTATGTTATGCGATGGAACCCTAGTCAACGCATGTCGGACACGTTCTTAGCCCGCTTTCATTACCATATCTAAGTTTTTAATGCGATTTTATATGTCTTAATGCTTTTAGTATTGAATTTTTTTTGCTCTACTTATTTACGTAAGAAACTTTATGCCATTTTGCATTCGGAATGGACAGCAATGTGTAACGAAATAACTGTTACTTTTAACCACGAGACCTGTTGCTACCCCATAGCCTTATACCAATTCCTTTAAGGCGACGCATTGGAAATTTGACGCCAGGGAACTTAATTTTTCTAAGTGACTGCAAAATGTATGAAATTGATATTTGGTAACTTGATTCTTTATTTCATTGACTTTATTTTGACAGTTGGGATACACGATTCGTTAACTTTTGTAACACATTACATTTTTAGGAGTAACGGGACCGATTTATATTTCTACATTTTTTGTATAGTTTTAATCTAAACATATTCTTCAAAATGACAGTTGGATTTTTAAAATTAACTATAGTTTTTAAAATAAACGAAAATAATTACTTTTTCGTATTTTTTGTAAGCTAGCGCGCGCACTATTGCATAGACCAGAAGGTCTATTTTGGATTAAATTATTGTTTATCAATGCGTCGCCCTAAACTAAAAAGCCTGCTATGAATAATAAAGTTTATTTAATTTTTCATCCTCATTTCAGCATACCAATTTACGTCTTTCATTATTAATATAGTAGATATATTAATTATATATAATTATTATAATAAGACCAAGGCTGACTTATGAAGATCAAATAGCCAGAGTGTTAGCAGACGGAAATGTCAAAAGCACTCGCATACCTAGGCGAAAATGTGTGAGGAGAATGATGAGATTTGAGGAAGCGAAAGAGGTGTGTAAGGACCGCGACTCCTGGCGCTCCGTCCTCTCTGACTACCCCGTTGGGGATACAGCGTGAAGTTATGTTATGTTATGTTTATGTTATATATTCATAATTCAGTATATTTGAAGATAATGAAATAATTCGAACACATAGACAGTCATGACGAAACATTAAAAAGGGATGTCCTACTGTTTGAAATAATACCACTCGATGTCGGCAGGGAGTTCATACTCACACTTTGGAAAGTAAATGACCACGTACTGCGCGTTTTCAAAAGAATTTACTCCCTCGAACCGTCATGTTGTGGAATGAACTCTCTGACGTGAAGAGGTTCTTATTGAGTCCTTAGGAGAGGTTCTTATAGAAAAATGTGTGAGGGTGACGAAAGCAAGAGGGATAGAGTGTGAAAATTTGAGGTCTCCCCTTCGCCTTGCCCTTCGTAAAATACACGTATAAATGTCAATCTTACCGATTTCTATTATAGAATCGGGCGATGTCGGAATAATTGAGTAGACGGGGCGCGCCTCGAAAGCTCTCTATAGAAATCGTTATATAAAGTATGATTTTTGTAAGCAGGTACCTACTTAATTTTTTTTAGTTTAAAAACTTCCGTACGCGCCCTTTTGCAACCTCACGCCCTTAGGCGCGTTGCTTGATTTGCGTGAAGGATAATCAATCTGCTTTTGACTACGATAACCGCTTACCATCAGGCTGTAGGCTTGTTTGTTACCTTGGTTGTACAAAAAAGATATATAGATCGACAGCTATGACGAAATTTTAAGGGAAAGTATAGACTTATTGTACGATAGACATCTGGATATGCCCGAAATCGCGTGAAAATATGATAAATGCAGTAGAAATGCGGTCTCTTGCTCGTGCAGTATTACGCTCGTTGAAGAGATATAATATATAACAAAGTTGGATGACAAATATATTGTAAAATGAAGAAAGGTTTGCTCTGGTGATTTGGCATGTACAAAATCTACAAAGCGAAAATGAGTAGTAGCTGAAACCAAGGAAGACCAAGAGCGCTAGCACACCTGAGCGAAAATGTGTGAGAAATTTGAGGAAATGAAATTTGAGGAGGCGAAGTATGCAAGAAACGTGATGCTTGGCATTTCGTCCTTTGTGATTGCTTCGCTAAGGATAAAGAATGATTATATACAATATGTATGTCTTTATGTATAAGGGACGGAACCTATTTATGGAATCTGTTAAGGGTTGATACCATGGAGTATCTGTATCAAATATATTTACTGAATAAAACTCTGTATTACTGAATTATTTGAATTTATTGAATAAAAACTTACATTACTGCACGAATTGCAAAGTGGGAGAAAAAAGAGTTAGCGGCGGCTATGTTGCCACAACAAATATTCTTTTAGCATTGCTAACAAAACCTTAAAAAAGTAACTGTAGCTATCGTCAAAGAAAATAATGTGAGTCCATGTGTGAGTGTTTAGTTATGTGCGTGGCACACGCATAAATGAGTACATTATCCACTAATTGAACATGTTTAAAGTAATTAGGAAAGGTAAGTAATTCTAGAAAGTAATTTTGAGTAGCTAGAACAGATCAATCAAAGCAATAAAATTTATTGCCTTGCTCAAAACCTACTTATAACAAACTCATACTGAAATCTAGGTAAGTCGAATCGTGACAGCACAATATTATATATTTCCTGTGGTTTTCTACGCGTTGAGATGAAATATATTTGTTGGGTAGTAACAAATGATATTGATTTAAAAAATTATTTGGTCAAATACGAATTAAGCTCGCGTGTAACGGGTTCTGTACAATATTTGCGAATCGTTTTCTTTAAATTATATTTAGAAAACTGTAAGTGTTAGGAATTTCGTTATTATATGTAAATTTTAAGATTTCAAGAATATAATTACATACATACATAACTTCACGCAGTATCACAGACGAGCTAGTCAGAGAGGACAGAGTACCAAGCATCACAGCTCTTAAATACTTTTTTACCTCCTCAAATTTCCTCGTTCCCTTCACACACTTTCACCGAGGAGTGCGAATGCCTTTGACATTGTAATGTAATTCAAATTCAAATATTTATTTTTGTAACACGTGTAATTTGACAAAGCTTTTACATGGTACCTATGGGTGTGTACATCGATTCCTCACTCATTCACCAAATTATTAACAAGCAAAATAGGAATTGTTAGTATTTTAAGTTCTCGAAAAGTATTAATACATATAAGATATAATTTTATAAAAATCATACGAGACCCTCAGCACATTAATTGAACTTACCACACTCTTTTTTTAAATAATAATTCCTCGTTTAATTCGTTTTCTTAATCACTGTGACACACAGGTATTTCCTTTATATCCCGGTAATAACTCCTTCAGTAATAGACAATCTTCACCAACTTACAATTCTACAATTAAACCGACAAACTCATAAAGTATTCGCTAAGCCAGGTGTTACCGACGACGTTCCGATAACTCGTTATCTCGTTACAGGCGTTATTTCGATCGGTGCGATAACGATGCAGTGTTGACGTGGTTCTACAAGTGTGTTCTAGGATAGCGAAACTCGTACCCTTTTTCTGTCTTCTTGCAAACCGTCGAGCTAAAAGTTTGTAGATTGGTAGCCTAAAGTAAGAGATTAGTTACAAACATTAAAGTCATGGATATTTTGGACCGATTTCTTCATATATTTATTTTCTTTATGAGAAATCGCAACGAAATCCTAAGTTAAAATGCACCTGCTATACGGATTTGGCCAATTTTTATTCTATTTTTTTTTAGAGAGCGAAGCAATGGCGGCTACTACATTCATATATTACATACTAGCCGTGTCTCGTGGTATCACCTGCGTTAAGTATTTTTGGATGTAAAAAGTAGCCTAGATCACTAATGAAAAGTCCTTTACCTGACGATGAAAGTCCCATCGAAATCGGTTCAGCCGTTCTGGAGATTAGTCCAGACAAACAAACAAACAAACAAACAAACAGAAAGACAAACGTTGTAAAAAAGCATGTTTGGGTTGCTCGGATTACATGCAAATAACCATATAAGCTTAAGAAAAAGCCTTTGTTTCTAAATCACTGATATAAACTTTAATTTTGTTTATATGTATAGATAGGAATAGCGATCTTTCGCAGGGAACGCAGCGTTGTTGTGTAGTCGTATATATTACAACTTGTTATCAATTAGTTGGTCCACGTTTGGTCTTCCAATCGCGGACCGAATCGGCCCTACCGTCATTCAATGTGATCGCCGCACCTCGTGACATTTTCTGTTCGAATAGCACTTACTGCACCGATCCATTGTAATACTGGATATTACTACAAAATAAAACCGAACAAAAACCGAAATCGAGAGAAAATCGTACGACGTATTTTGTTAAATATTACTAATTAATGTATGGACACATTTTTATCGTTGTCAATATTACACCTATTGCTTGCTTTTGATATTTGGGTTCTGCCTGTATATAAAAACTTATGATTATGTAAAAATCAATAAAAATTGCTGTTCGTTAGTCTCGCTACAATTCAAAAACGGCTTAACCGATTTTGATGAAATTTTGTGTGTATGTTTTAGTGGGTCCCTGGATGGTTTATATTTACAATTGCACCCGGTATTGTCATCGGGTCTGCCTAGCTGACTTCACAACCTGCTTGCTACACTGCCACATAGGTTGTGCGGGAAGTAGCATCAGTAGGTCTACATTAGCCGATACGTGCCAAGATCTGGACCATTCCGCATCAATATTCGGCATTAGGTATTAACTATTCGTCGTTCGCTATTCATTACAACATGTTATAGTTTGTAATTTTATATTACATACATCTTCTGTGTAGGAAATGCTGAAAGTCAAACCTGTAGTTCTTGCGTCAGTATATTATGCTGAGTCGGTGTCCACTTTTGGCATCACTCACTCACGGGTTACGTAGTTTCAATATTGTGTCATGTTTTTCTGTTAATGTTTTTTTTTCGCTTTTGTATCAATTGTTACAAATGCGTGAGTGATGAAGTGATGATGCCAAATAAATGTCTGTTTATGTTTAATTTGTCATTAGTTATTAAGAATTAAATGTTATGTGTTTTTTATTTCTGCAAAAATGTTTTCGATTTTTGATTATTAGGTTATATCTAAAAATGTCAATAGTACAATATATTCTTTATTTAATTAATTTGCCTTTGAAATCATCAATACTCAGTGTCAGTTTGCAGAATCGTTCCAGTGGCATACGAAATAACAGGATTTGTTGCGAGTATCTTATCGCACCGAGTGACATAAAATTCGTTCATTAAAATCGCTCCCGCTTGGTACGTGTTAATAACAACTATACAAGAATAAATAATTTCTTCAAAATGTTAACTGATGGTAATTATTTTGAAACATTGTAAGCAAATCCGACGGGCATAAGCACAGTAATTAAGTGAGAGGATTTTAATTTATGTGACAATATTTTGCGCTTACACGATATCGGGGTCACACGAAAACAGCCTTTAAAGCATTAGCATGTACATAAATGAATGCAGCGGACGTAAATAAACCAGTAAACAGTGATTTATGATTTCTTTGGATACATTTAATTTATCTATATTATGTATGTACCTATATCACTCGTTTGCGACAACGGTGATGTAACTCAATGTAGCTAATTTAACAGGAAAGAAATTCGATAGATTACAGGAGAGTTTGATACATACATACATACATACATATCCTCACGCTGTATCCCCAACGGGGTAGTCAGAGAGGACGGAGCGGCAAGCGCCGCGGTTCTTACATACTTCTTTCGCTTCCTCAAACCTCATCATTCTTCTCACACATTTTCGCATAGGTATGCGAGAGCTTTTGACATTTTGATATTTCCATCCGCTAATACTCTGGCTATTCAATCTTCATAAGTCAGAAATTTAATAGATTGTTGTAACAGTATTTCGGCTATTCCTTACTACAATACTATTTTGTTAGCTATTGTCAATATTTCCGATTAATTGTTATAATCATAATCGTTAACAAAAAGTAACAATGTTATTTGAGGGTGTTGCTACTTTAACAATAATTTGGTATTTTTGGATGTCAAAAAATAAGTCAACGAAGGCACGTCTTTTAATTATATTACGATATCTTATGTTTCCATCCAAGTCGATATCCTAGAATACTTATGTCACCTTACCTTATTTAGAGCGGATGAAATATACGTATCTCCGAAAGTTTCGCATTTACGCCCTTCGCAGTCGTAACTTTGGGAACTTCGAACCCCGAAGCGCATGAACTGGTTTATTAAATTTGTAAACGACGAGCTAACTGCTTCTTCTCCTAGCGAGTGAGCTTGGCTATTAAATTTATTTTCATTTTATTTTATTTTTTTTATTTTTACTAAGAGGTAATGTTGCCAGTCTGTTAGGTATTCTAAGCAATGACCTCTCCAAACGGCGACTAAGTGTATTATTTAAGATAATACTTAATTTATATTTATAAATATTATCGTTAAGGTATCTTAAGTTTTCATATTTTATATCATCTTCCTGCCCGTGACTTCGTCCACGTGGAATCAAGAAAAAGTAACCCATGTCCTTCCCCAGGACTTAATCTATCTCCAATCTAAACATGAAAATCGGTCCAGCGGGTTAGCTGTGAAAACGTAACAGACAAAGGCACTTTCGCATTTATAACTTTAACATTGGATGGAATAACCAGTGAAAACATATTACTGAAACTGCAAAGCCAGCACACAATTATATTATACACACGCTACGTGTATTATACGAGAACCAGGGCAATCATATCCCATCTTGTGGTCACCTGTAGCGATAAGGGTTCGGGGTTACAGATGAAAAATTTAAACTAAATATGAATAGGTTACTAAACACTAACCCGTAGATGTTACCAGTACTTCATAATAAGCAATTTTCCTTGTCTGACTGTTTACGATTTGTGCGGGAAGAAAACAGTTGTCACCGGTAGTACGTTTTTTATCTCCCTGATATAAAGCAGTTTTTATTATTATAAGAAATATCAGCTTATATATTTATCGTGTGTTTTGTCGTTAAAAAACTGGCCTTCAATAATTTAAAAAAAAAGTTTGTAATTTAACCACTAGTATTACGGCCATTGAATCATTGACAGCAATTCTTTTAAACGTACTAAATTATGAATCATTGCCGCCAATTTGCTTTTCTCACACCTACCTACATATGTAGTGGGACGTTTTTTAAAAGAATGCAGTACTGCGACTCCGTTATCATCTATTAGCATACAAAGTCCGCGCTCGTGACGAAAACAGACCTAAACGTTAAACAAGGATTAAAAAAACAATTTTACGTTCCCGTAGGTTCGTAGTTAAATATTTCAGGTTCGGCGTCAAATGTATGCAAGATTCGCTATCTACTAACCAAGTGCAATGTAGAAAGGAGATTCTACTTTTGTAGTCGTGATGATATATCCAATGATATTTGTAATTCCATTTAAATGTAAATCTCGTATAATGTATAATGCTATAAACAATAAGCTTATCCTTTCCATGGGAACGGGACGAGTTTGAATAAAATGGTTTAAAATTTCAATCGTCAATATAAGTACTTATTTGACGACTCAGTTATTTTGGTGTACGTTTAAATCTTTCATGCTGATCCAGGCTTTGAATCCCGGCCAGGGTATTTTAAAACTTCTATAAACGGGCTTGACATTTGTATGTTACTGGCTACTATCCCAGCTACTTGCGTGAAGTCCGTTTATTTTTTCTGGAGTTTATACGTTCATAATTGCGCTACACCCACAACAATACAAATGGTTGCAGCTCAGCATTTTCCAGGGCTTTTGGCCCGCCTCAATAGTCTCTTACATATGTGATGTTTTAAAGGACTTGGGGAGTATCAAGATTACAATTGCAATTGCAGTGCTACGACATGCAGTGCGCCTGACGCATGTGCTGGGAAGGTTCCCTGCAATATTAAGTTATTTATTTTATAATTTTTTCGGATCAAATACAACACTGTCGTAGTGCTATGGTGATACTGTAAAGGTTAATAATATGTTAAGTTTTGTAAGAGGACAATTTTAATTTATGGCAAATTATAATATTAACAATATAAATAATTAAGTATGTCTCACATTTATGTCATATCCCTGTCTCACATTTATGGGATATGTCATACGTAATTGAAAGTCGAAGCGTATTCATGATGATGAATTTATTGAAATGTAAAATTAACAATCACTTAAATTTTATCGTTCGGGGACCGTTGTTTTAAAATTAACATTACAAATATAGTTTTGCACGCAGAACGCTTTCCGATTTTGAATTTCGAATACCGTTTTTAATTAAACATCCCTGGGCTCGCTGCGCGTACGCGTCAGAACGTATTACATTATAGTCCCATGCGGCGGTGCAAATTGATCACGGTCTTCCTCGTCAAGATTTCTTGGAAATTTTCTTAAAATATAGGTTCATAATATTAGCTAAGATTACTTACCTTCTTGCTATAAATTGAGTTTTAAGATACTCGTAAAACTTAATTTTTTTAAATTACGTAAATTTTAGTTAAGTACTTCTTCATTATAAATGACTGCATTGTGTCACAACAGTGTGTAAATATTTTGCAGTAAATAATATTAAAATACCTAGATTTAAAAAATCCGAATTTTCTTTATAATTAGATAAAATAAGCTTAAGAACCTCAATTGAAAATATGTAAAAAGTTACCTCACTGTGTAGGTATTAATGTAAATATTTTTTTTGCTCTTCCTTGAGCAGTCAAGTTATCCTCATCGTAATTATTTGTTAAAAAACATTAAAAAAGAATGTTTTATTAAAATATAATAACACACGTCCCTTGTTTCACATCGGATGTGGCCTTCGGTGATGGACTAAACTGAACGCTTCCAGAACGTTGACGTAACATATTAAAATGTAAAAGCGAGAGAGACAGCCAGTTACCTCTTGACATGCAATTTTCGGACGTTCATTTATCAAGTTCGTTATACGCATTTACGTCACTAGCAGACCGGTTTATCGATATCGATGTTTTGTCTCAATCACATTTAAAATCTTAATCATGTTTCTAGAATAATTAGATTAAAATAATAAGAGTAGAACGAAACTTTAAAAATGTAGTCATAAGTAAACCTAGGACTTATTGCACAGGACTGATATGAATATGCATTATTTAAATGTACACAGCAAAGCAACGAATGAAATTAAAACTTGTTCTGCAACAGCTTTTATAAATCAAGTTCTGACTTCAAATACACACAAGTAAATCACTTTTTAATGACAAGAAAAAATAGACAGAAAGTTGTTTCAATTTATTTTATTGTTTTCAATGTTGTAATTTAGTAATTTTAGTTTTACAGTGTATTTTATTATCGTACAAAAAATAAATATTTTGATAACCATACTTATATCTTGATTAAGATGCATAACCATCTTTTATAAAGATGTAGGTAGTGACGTAATATAATTTTTTCGGTGTATCAATAGATTATCGATAAAAAGAACGCGCTATCATAACGGCCTCCCGGGAGGTGCTCCGTCAAAATGAAGTCGGGTGGGATCAAAACAATTAATCTTTGAGTTACCAGATATTGAACTCGACCTTTTGAAGGTGGCCCTGCGAAGTTAATCAATTTGCGAGGGATTTTGGTCTGTAATAAAAATGAGAGTTCATTTGGGATTGACTTTATTTGTATGGGAGAATTAGTATACATTTTAGTATCTAAAGAATCGATTTTTTTTAAATGCAACATGATCAAAGCCATGCGATGTCATCTATATTGTTTAGCGATTATGTTAGACGCATTTTAAAGGCTTGTCAATCATTAGGGATTTTTTGGTATGTAAATAAAACATTGTCTACTTAATTCCGGTAAAACGAGTATAATTCCAAAGAAATCTATAAAGCTTACATCACTTACATACACTTTCATCACTTAATCATTCTCAAATACGTGTGCCGCAATTTTTTCATCCCATCAACTCGGCGGTAATGCGAAAGTCCATCAATTTTTTCGTCCACTTGTACCATCATTTTGGAAACAATTTTCTATCCCATGTGATTATGGGTCATTTTGTGTGCGTACAAAACTATTATTAATGTACAACATAAGTTCTTAAATCATTAAAGTTAAAAGTGTTTTTCATTTCTTCGACATTTTGTTTTGTTTCCAGTCTCTTCCGTTTGATTGTGTAGTTTTTATTCGACTACAAAAATGTGCATGGCGATTTTAGCAAAGAACTCTGTCCGATTCGAAAAAGTCTCAATGATTGTACGACGCACGTACATGGTTTTGCAATTACTTTATATATTGCATTAACTGCAGTTTTGGCGCGCATCAAATTATTGTACTTTGGTCGCGACCTATTTTCTTTGTTTCAAGTTAGTGTTCGATTAGACGCGGATCAGATAAGCTGCATTTTTATTTATCTTCGTTCCTATCACCCACTCATTTGCATTTGTATAATTTTATATTCTGCAGGTTTTATGTGCATTAATCTTGCAGAAGACATTGCATCTCATGTATATTGGTATTGACTGGCCCGTTGGGGCAGTGGCATATGCAACTGCTTTCCAAGCTTAGGGTCCCGGGTTCGATCCCCGGTCAGGTCAATTTAGGAAACGAACTTTTCTAAATTGGCTTGGAGTCCGGGTGTTACTGGGAACTCCCCCAGAGTTCGTTGTGTGGTACCCATAGTACAAGCTTACTGCTTAGTTTGGGGTCACACAATCGGTGTAATTGTCTGGAGTATTATTATTATTATATTACCCTTACAATGATATTACCCAAAAAAATGAGAAATTATTTTATTCATGAAAGTAAAAATGTTATTAAAGTATAAATTACTCATTTTTAGTATCCGATAGTCCCAAAGTCTAGCAATTTTTTTCAAATGTGACAACACCGTAGTTTTGGCGGCAATGCGCGCCGTACGCGCGGGGTTATTATCAAAAAATTCGCAAATAGCGACAGCCACGCGATCACTGCGCGATCGATGACTAATTGTAATAAAAAATTGGTATCATAAATGCCAATGTCGTGTCAATAAAGAATATCGTCGACCTCGTTAATGATAGATATCAAAATCAAGAGTTCTTAAGGGACATTTCATAAATATAGGTATAGCACATACATATTACATAACTGTATCCTATGGCCCATAGGTTACCCGGAAGAAATTACTGTTCAGAGATAAGACTGCTTTGTATTATATTTTATAATTTTTGTAAAATTTTGTATATTTTGCACACGTAGTATTGATTTAAACAAAAGATTTTGATTTTTATTGAATTTAGTTTTATTTCATACAACAAGGTCGAGGTCAAGGCTATTGTAATATGTAAGGCGTTTACAGTTTTGTTCTTTTATTTTTGTATATTTATGGTGCAATAAAGTACATATATTGTATTATAATGTGTAGTATTGTATATTATAATAATTAGAAAGTTTCTTATTCTGAAACATAAGTAAAATCTTATACCAAAGTACTGCTTGATTATCGAAACTTTTTAGTCAGCCACGACACAATGCAGCCAAAGATAATTGAAAACTTCTTAGATCTTTTTTAATGGCTCCTTGTCTACCGGACGGCCGGAATGCTTCTATTGTTACTGTTATTATTAACTTTCTTTCACAGTCTGAACATACGACATTAAGATTGTCTTCGTCATGCTCATATATATAAAAAGAGAAGTTGATAATAATCAGTTCACGGACGCGGTAACTGTACACTCGCGGGCAATTTTACTTTTGTCAGATATGCTTATTTTTAAGAATAGCGAAGTTGGTGATCCAGTGTCAATATTTAAACATTTATACAGGTTTATTTTCATAATAGATAGAAACATACATATCTTCACGCTGTGTCCCTAACGGGGTAGTTAGAGAGGACGGAGCGCCGAGCTTTGCGGTCCTTACATACCTCTTTCGCTTCCTCAAATCTCATCATTCTCCTCACACATTTTCGCCTAGGTGTGCGAGTGCTTTTCACATTTCCGTCTGCTAACACTCTGGCTATTTGATCTTCATAAGTCAGCCTTGGTCTTCCTTGGCTTCTTTTACCACTTACTTTCACTGTGTAGATTTTTTCGTCAGCCTTTCATCACTCATTCTTTCTAAGTAATAGACAAAGATAGTTTATTCCGAGCACAGCACACAATACCGCACATTAATATATGTGGTGTCACCCTTACAGACAAAATAAGCAATGAAGAGATACGCAGTATGACAGGGTTGCATGACAGTGTTATTGTAAGATGGTTCGGGCACATAGAAAGAATGAGTGATGAAAGACTGACGAAGAAAAACTACAGAGCGAAAGTGAGAGGTAAAAGAAGCCAAGGAAAACCAAAGCTGACTTATGAAAATCAAATAGAGTGTGTGCAGACGGAAATGTCAAAAGCACTTGCATACCTAGACGAAAGGGTGTGAGAAGAATGATGCGGTTTGAGAAAGATAAAGAAGTATGTAAGGACCGCGACGCTCGGCGCTGCGTCCTTTCTGACTGCCCCGTTAGGGATACAGCGTGATGATATGTATGTATATAGCACACAATACAGGAATGTATGTATGTTGCACACAATACAGAAAATGGAGCAACAAGCAAATAAGATACATAAAACAATAAAAAAAGATTTATTCTTTTAGGGTTCCTTTACCAGAATATCAAATCGGTCATTAATCCGTTATTTGTTTTAGGGTTTCATGTTTCCACGTTCAAGGATTTTAAGATAAAGAGTTGGGGTTGTATATATCCTAATATCTAACTCTTAGTCTTCTTCGATATCGAGATCCAGGTTACCAAACACACCAAAGTCTGCGTAGGCATTTATACCCTCTGTCCATCCCTAAAGGGAAATATGGTTTTTGACATAACAATAGGTTACATAGGTCTACATAATTATGTTCCTTGAAATAAACCCCATTGCGTAAGCTTCTTTTATGGACTGCGTGGTAAGATAAGCAACTGGCATATTCAACATTTTTCTTTTTTTCCAAACCAGTGAAATGGTTTTTTTTTATAAATCTTAAATTAACGTAAGGCAGCGAATTGTAAATCCATATTTATGCGTTCGTAAACCATTCATCCGATTGTGATGAAACTTTGTTGATTTTTTTGCGTACATTTGCGAAGGTTTCTGAATTATTTAATTTACTAAATAAGATTGAAAGCGGGAAACAGCTCGTTGTGAATAAAAATTAATTCCAACTTGCATGGACATTTTTCTATAATGTTCCCAATTATCCAGACATTTCGGATCATTTTCTATAAAAAAGAATTTTTTTTACTGGTTTATATGTTGAATGCATATAACCGCCACCTCCGCAGTCCTCCGCAGGTCGGCATTTGTCATTTATATGATTTACATGTTATGTACATAGTATTAGCTACCTGTCCCGGCTCCGCTCACTGACTTGAGTACAAATTGTCGACATTTCTCTACTTTCCTCGTTAAATGTTTTAAATGTTTGTAAAAACAACATCGAAATCCACTTTGAAGTTCAAAAGGTTAAAATTAATATACGGAAAAACGCGAATTTCTTTGCGGACAAATGAAATACGATTCATAAAAAAAAACCATTTGAACTGCTAGTGTAAAACTTCTGAATTCAATTAGTTAAAAAAATCAAAAAATGTCGTGGATAGGTATCCTTTAACGATTCAATTTTAGTGTTTTAGTTTCTTCATCGTCTTTAACAATACGTAATCTATTAAGTGGCCAACAGTATAAGGAAATTAGATGGGAACTGAATAGAAATCCTATTACAAGCAGTGTTAGTCGCCTCTCTTACTACTCATTTCATTTATAACAACACAGATAACAAATCAGTTAGAACGGCACATTCAGCTATTTTAAAAACGGTTGCAATATAATAGTGCGGTGATTCCAAATTCGAAAACTATATAACATATCGGTAGCCATTAAAATTATCGATGGAATTTAAAATATTCAAATCGATTGTTACATTCCGTTCCGTTTAAATTGAAAATTATCACGTTCTATTTTAAATGCTTTCACGTTTAAAGGTCAGAGTGTGTTGATATGGATCTGTAACTAGCAAAATGCTGAGATGAGAGGAAAGGTACTGAAACCCATTGAGGTCATTACCTATGGAGGAGTCTTTTATCGTGTACGTTCGACGGTTGTGCGTGGTACAACTGCAGTCAGGGTTGTGTGGTAATATTTTATCGATATCGAGAGAGGACTTTCAGTTTTATAATACACGTTTGTTATTTTGGCTTGTTATTGTTTAAGCTGCATAAAATATGATCCTAATGATCTTAATTTACGCAGGTTTTAACCTTCCAGATATTCGAATATTGAATAAAAAACATGAAAAATGCTATTACATAAAAAATAGGATCTTCATTCTTTTAATACTGAATGTTAAAACATTGTATTCTTGTTTTGAGATTATAGCAGATTTATATTTATATATTATTTATAGCAGATATTATATATGATTTTGCATTCTACGATGCATTTCCCATCGATATATTTTGTCAATAATACAACACTATTACGGCCACCCCGCCGTGTCAATCATAAGCCAACAAATTGTGTATGAGTCGGCAACAATTCACGGCTATTCAATAAGTTCTTCGCCGCAGATTGGTATCAAATGTACCATCCCGTACCAACATGTTAAACTTGGATGTTACACTGAAATAAATTCTATGATCTAGAAAATAAGGGTTTAATGACCGCAATAAAATAATGGTGTGTCGTAAGTCGACCAGTCCAACGATTAGTTTGACTTTATTAAAAGCAAGCGTGTGGTGATAGAGATTTGGTATGCGCGAATGGCTTAGAAAAAACACAGTCGGTGGGAAAATTGAATGTATTGAGAAACGTATAAAAAATCAACTAAAGGCAATTTGGAACCGCTGAACCGTTTATAAGACTCTAATGTTTAGATAATATGCAGTTAGCTCCGCGAATCATTAATATTGTTCAGTCCACAAACAAAAACTAATATAATTGAAATTATACAGATTTCTTATTATACAATTAGTTATGTACATAAACACGTGTGTAGTGAAAACAATATAATCTCAAAATACCAATTTACAGTCATGTAAAAGGATTAAAAGATAAATACCAAATCGTTGAATAACTCTGCAACGAATTATTTAGTGACAATAACTACATTGTGTAAGCTTATTGTCTTTTAAAAGGCGCGGTGTAGTATCAAGTAAAATTCTAACATTATGCTTAATTCAATAAATCTCTCAAAAACCTTTTTAGACAGTAGAATCTAAACAGTATTCGAATTATATTTTTTCCGATTAGATCATGACTGTATTTATGTTCATTAAGATTAGTATCGACAGTTTAGCTTCCTTTTAACTGTTTTTTATTCCATTTTATTTTATTAGTTTTAATAACTTAAATAATTATTAATCATAGATAACAATTTTTGTTTATTATTGAAACTAAAAGATTTCCACTAATCTACAAAATGTGTATATTAACTTTAAAACATGATTCCTAAAAATCAAAAGAAACAATTGAAACAATAATTTAAAATTTACAGAATTCCAGCCTGCACTAAAACAAAAACTAAAATTTTTCTTTTTAAATCTCGAAACGAACACGTTTTCCAATTTCAAAACCGCATTCCTCATTTTAAAAACAACGCGTTTCGAACTCGCGTGGCGCGTAGACGGCGTAGTGATGCGCGCATTATCGATAACACTCTTTTTCGGATGCGAGTGCAGTGCCCTAACCGACCTCTCGTAACGGTAAGAGCCGTCAATCTCACATCAACCAAGGTAACCTTGCCGCTGTCAAATAGAATTCTCTATTATCAATACTCATAACCATACGAACATAGAGTTTGAGATCACTCCTTTACTTCTCGTCGTCCGTAAACCTGTTTTGTATTATACGGCGGTGTCTAGGTGTCAGATAGTTTGACGTATCGAGTGAAACAAACGTTTGAACTTTGATATGTTTTGTGTCCTTGTCTTACGAGTGTAGTAAAAGTCTTTTTAAATGTTTTTACCAAAATCGGTTATAGGGAAGACTTAACATGGAATCACTTTGTAATTTATCTAAAGAATCTTTCTTGGAAACTGACTGATAAGATTTGAGAAATATATTTCATTAAGGCTTGATATTTGAGGATTTTTTTGATAACCATCTTACATTACAAATATTAATAAACAATGTAACGATTAAAAGCGTTAATGCTTTTAATCGATCTAAACTTTACTGCTTATATATTTCAGAATTTCTCGCTAAAAGATTCGTCATTATTTGTAAAAGCGACATTATATACATAACTAAATAAAAAACTTCTAGCTTCTAGATGTATTTATATGATGAATGTCCATCCATATAATAGTGGTTTAAAATTATCAGACTCTTATCTTTAACGCTTCCGCAATAACAATAATTACTTCTTATATTTCTTGTAAATTAATTAAAATTAATCATAGATTTCATTTCATTTGAAGTCAAGTTAAATGATTAATGAAATTTTACGATCAAAGATACCTTTAATTATTATAAAAGTTTAAAGCTCTGAGCTGCTGAAACTTTCAGTATTTGTTAATACTTTAAGTTCTAGGTTCCCAAACTTATTTTGTTTACTGAGTCGAGAGCTCATGCAGTCGTTGTCTAAGATGCCTCCTAGCTAAATGAAATTACAAATCACCCCCAGGCCTCTACACAACGCCCCTATTTTTTTCTGGGTCTCGTACCGCCCCCCTTTAGGCCTGCAGCGCCCACAGGGGGGCGTTATCGCCCACTTTGGGAATGGGTGCTTTAAGTGATTGATTTATTTACAGTAATGAATGTCTACCGCAAAAAGAAATGATTAGGTAAGTTGAAATACACAACGATAAAGAAATTCTTCAAACAACTGCGTACACAACTAGCAAAATCAAGGTTTCATTCACATTACCAACGTTATACAGCAGCGATATTTGTGACTCAAAAATGGACAAATAAAAATGTTATAATATTTCATTCATACAGTAGTTATCGTATAGCCGTGATAAGTAACTCTTATATACCAGTTATAAGACTTAAGCTTTTATATATTTTCCGATATGTAGGTAACCGTTGTGTTAGTTGGTTAATCAGTTGAACCGTTTCGACTTAATCCTAGGATATCGGTTTGTTACAGAGCCCCATTTATTTCTTTGTGAGAGACGCCGCTTTCGTCGTTAAATCTCTATATAACTAGAGTAGTCGAAGTTAATTATATCAATGGGCACTTCCGCTAGTTCGTGCGGTCAATGAACTTGTAGTCTGTAATCTCGAGATAGTGATGCGTATTACGAACGTACGTGACTACAATGTGTGCAAGTAATTACTACTTTATCGGTGTGAGATTACCGCGACTACTTTTTAACATTAATGGTAAATATCGAGTCTACAACGTATAACCAGAGAAAATAATAAACCTACTTTAAAATAAAAACAAAACACTAAACAGTATAAAATATTTGATTTGATTAGTATTTACTAATCAAATCTGAAGTACAAAAATAACTTCACAATATATAATTAAAATTATTAGAAAAGAAGTCGAAACTGAAATCAATTAAAAAGCAGCTAGTCAAATGAAACTTCATACTAACAAGTTAATCGTAACCATAAAAGACACGTATCAAAACTGTATCACTTCTTGGATAACTATTACATATAATATATGTATAACTATAATACATACACAGAGTACAGATAAATAACATATGTAATAACATTTCACGATTCTATATTAGGGTCAAAAACTACGTCTATTATATTAAGTAGTGACCTCAAATACAATAACTATAACAAGAAAACGCTGTTTGCTTAACGTGGTTAAGGCCTGCGATTCACTAAAATTACTGTATTATATACAAATCGTACTTATTACAAAATGACAGACAACTCGACGAACAGCACCGAAGTGTTGGTAATAAAGCAGAAACGACTGCTCGGAGCTTGTACGAGCAACGACAGCGATGCAGTTGCCCGCACATTTAGTTAAGGAATTCTTTTCACGGCGCGACTGAATATTTGAAATAAAATAAATCACAAAAATATACACCCGACCACGTTTTTTTCGAAAAAGAAGTTTAAATAAATGTGATTCCTTAAATTCGATATTGAAGCTAGCGATTAATTACAGTCACCTATTTTTCTTCTATAGTTTTCTTTAACTGGATAAATAGAGAGGACAGAGCCTCAAGCTTCGCGGTCTTTACAAACTTCGTTCGACTCTTCAAAAGATAAGTACGATGTATTTTTAATACATTTCGATTTCTTATTTATTTAAACGTTCATTTCCTAATTTTCCTTAAATTTTGTACCCAAATCAATCAGTGCGGAAAAAAAAAACATTTCAAGGCGAGGTTTTTCCCTCGGATCGGAATGTATGACGATAATTTGTTTATTAAAACTAGTTAAATAGTATTTAGTTTAGTTATTCCATGTAAAATCTATTATAGCTTTTTATTTTTAGTCGAAGAAAATTTAGGAGTTTGAATTAGTCAAGTAAATAAAAAAAACATAAAAAAGTTCATCGTAAAAATGTAAAGCTTCAATATTGGATATAGGCCTCTTAGAGTTCGCCAACATGCGTTAGTCAGATTTCATCTTCTAGCCATTCCAGTGCAACTTAAGAAGAAAATATTAAGGAAAAGCAAAATCTATCAGGCAACATTTTTACATTTTAAAAAACTGTTACAACATTTTTTTTTAATATTGTAATGTTGATAAAATAAAATGTATTTTACAGACGTAGGACTAAAAGTATTAACTGGCCCAAAAAGTGTGTGATATAAATATTATTATATTGAAATGGGCGTTACTTATGACATTACTGGCGTGGGTTCTATTCGGGTGTTCATGTTCGGGTGTCATTGAACCACCAAGCTACAAATTCTTGAATCATTTTAACCAACAAATCGGATTTCTATTTCTACAAGATGTAATCGTCAGAACGAAATTGCGCACTGAATAGCTGGCTTTACTAACCGCAGCGGGATCCGTGTGGGCCGCCCTAAAGCCTTTCTACTAAGTACCGTTAAAGGTATTCGCTTAATCTGTAATCGTACTGTTGTACTGTGCCTTAAACAATGCGTCCGATGAATAATGACCGACGTATTCGCAAATGTCATGCCTTGTTGTGATGTTAGCTTTCTATGAAAATACGAGATTATAGAAATAATTATTGTTGAATACACATGATGTAGTTTCTGGTTAGGAATATTACCTCCTGTGGAATAATTTGATTAATCACTTAGAATTTTGTGGCTCGAAAGGAAAAGGAAAGTACTCGAAAGGAAAAAATCACAATTTCAATAATGTATTAAAAATTGGTACATGGGTGTTACTTTGCGGAAATTCATTTCATTTTAATTTCATATAAGAGAGAGCAAACGAGCAAGCGAGTCACCTGGTGGAAAGTGATCACCGCCACCCATGGACACCCGCAACGTCCGGGGAGTCACGAGTGCGTTGCCGGTCTTTAGGGAAATAGGAAAAGGAGTGATAGGAGGGGGAGGGGGGATGGGCCACCGGCACTCTCACTCACCGAATGAAACACAGCAACAATAGATGCTGTTATTTCACGCCGATATTCTGTAAGAGGGTGGTATTTCACCGGGCGAGCCGGCCCAATGCAGTATGGCTCTACCACACGTAATCATGTGAATGTGAATTCTTATAATTTTAGCTATCATCGACCCAAAATTTCAAAATCACTAACTGATACGTGTTTCGGTTCGGTGCTGGCTAACTGACCAAGTCTGATCTCTGGCGTACCCCGAGGATGCTTCGTTAAGAGGCGTAATTCGTATCGATCATAAGAATAATCAATTATTCAAAAGTACAACATAGCACATTCCTTTTTTAAGACGTTCAAACTACGCGTCACGATTACTGTGTCTCCACTTCGTCTTCAAAAATATCACTCAGCAAAATTTAAAAAAGTTATGATAATTTAGTATAAGGTGCGAGTGTTTTATATTAGATGCTAGCCACCCGCCCCGCCCCGGCTTTAGAAATTTTTTTAAAAATAAAATACAGCCCATGTATTTTACGACATTTTTTTACCACGTACGACAATTTTGTGGAACCAACTTATAGCGGCGGTATTCCTGGACCGTTACGACTTAGGGACCTTCAAGAAACGAGCCTACTCTTACCTTAAAGGCCAGCAACGCACCCGTGATTCCCTGGACGTTGCGGGTGTCCATGAGCGGCGATGATCATTTTCCATCGGATGATGCGCTTGCTCGTTTGCCGTATATTAAAAAAAAAACGTTATTTGCTGATAATGTAGCTCTTTACAGGTGAAGTAATTTTTGAAATTGGTTGAGTATTTTTTGAGTTTATCCATTACATACAAACAAACAAACCATGCCAAACAAACAAACAAAGTTTATCCCTTTATAATATTAGTGTAGATGTACTTGTAGAAATTCAAAAGTACAAGCGAAAAATTATGTATTGGGGTTGGGCGAATTTATACATAGAGAGAGAGAGAGAGAGCTCTACAACAAACTTTGTTTAGCGGTTGGCGGTTGATTTACAACTTGCTGATACGTACTTTGTCGGGTTTTACATAAGTTCATTTTTAATTTGATCTTAAGCTTTCAAAAAGATTATTGTATTTAACTGTGCTATGTTTTTGAATTTAAATCTTTAATATTCCACTAAAACAATTCATTTCATTCGAACATAATCCGCTTAGTGATGTGCAAATAACTCGCTAAGTATTTATAAATTCTTGATTGATCAATCACTCGACGTATCGAATCGATGTCCAGTCGATTCATGCGTTTAATAATAAATTACAAATAAACATATCAGATGAAAAACCTTAATACCGGTACGTTAAACGTGCTTAATGGTTTCGAGATTTTAATGTCTTGATTAGATTAGATTTTTGAGTGATGATTGAGTCATAAGTTTGAAAATAATAATAGTTTTTTTTTTCAAAATCAGACTAAGAGTATGGATAATTTAACCTCTATCTTTTTGTCAACTCATTTAATTGAAATAGAAGCTTGTATTTCAATGATAATAAGAATACTTTATTTATATATAATGTGGCAAAAAAACAGTAAAAAACTAAAATTTCTCAAATAATAATTAGGTTAATTTTTCAATAACATACTTAAGAAATTAATCGAAGTATAATAATCATATATTAAACTTACTTAATTTGTATTTAAAAACCGAAAACAATTAATTAAATTTCATTTCACATATAAGTTACATTAAAAATGAAAGATAAGTGATCTCAATGAACTCACTATCAACTCCTCCTCTTGCACTCTATTCTATCTATTCTCACTCTATCGTTCTCTTCATTAATTTCTTTATTAAAATGAACTACATTGCATTGTATAACACAATTCGCGGTGATAAAGCATTATTGTCCCCTTGCTCAAACATGCGGTCACTAAAAATACAGGTAGGTCACATATTCAAGCAATAACAATGTATTCTTTGGTTCATATCCGTCACGAAGGATGTGGCTGCGCAGTCGGTAATCGTCTTTTTAACGAAAGTTTAAAAAGGTAAAATGTTATCTGAAAATTGTTTATTAATATATATATTAAAATTAAAAGATATAGGATAATATTGAAATAAGTTCCAAGTGTAGAGAAAACCGAAGCAATAATACTATAGCTAACTATCGAATAATGACATTTATAGTTACTGTTATATTCACATGAATTTTAATCACATAAATTAGACACGTGTGATATACTGAATTTTTTTTAAAATTCAATTATAACTCAATAAATGAACCAAATCCCGATTTAATTACCAACTTATTCGGAAGCGTTACTCATCCTCCGCTAGATCGCTAGATATCGCAATGTTTGCACGCAGTTACGTACTGGCAGTGAAAAAAGCCTTTACACGCTATATTATCAATAGTGTTGACTATAGAGCCCCACTGGAATTTATAAGGAACAGGCGTCTATTAAATATAAATTCTTTCATGTTACAAAATGACAGACAATTCTAAGAATAGCATCAAAATGTTGACAGTTTGGAGCTTATACCTGTCTATAACAGGCAGATATTTAAACTATGATCTATATGATGGGTGTGCCAATCCTACCTACGTAGAAAATAGTCTCGAATTAAGGAATTATAAGAATCGTCTCTTTCAAATGTGTGAGGAGAATGATGAGATTTGAGGAAGCGAAAGAAGTATGTAAGGACCGCGACGCTAGGCGCTCCGTCCTCTCTAACGACCGCGTTAGGGATACGGCGTGGAGATATGTATGTATGTATCTCTTCCACCATTCCATTTTGAAGTCTCTAATACCGCATAAGAATGGGCAGAGCTATTTCGAAATACCCACGTGTAGTGTATCTAATGTCACAGTGTGCACGGAGCTTTAGCAGATTAGCAATAAATACATTATCTGCTATACACACTGTTTGGACAAGGAAAAGGCAGTACCGTGCATGGATGATATATCGATATATTAACATCGAATGCAAAATCGAATATCGATGCACACAGGTGCATCTCTATGATTTGCGTGGCCATCTGACCGCTCTCTACTTAACGGATTTAAAGTATGTTTGGCTCGATGTTCATTTCAAGATATTCTACGTTGTAATAATACTTACGTATTAAATTGCTTTTGCGTCTGCTAGATAAAGTAAAAATATAGAATCCTTTGTACTTTGTTCAATATTTTGTTAGGGTTCCGTTGCAAAAACGGCAAATATGGAACTGCAATAGTTTCGTCCTGTCTGTATGATTATCCTTATGTTACAGAAAAAAGCAATTAGTAGATCGCTTTTTGTGTGTTATTGTTACTTGGTTAAATAAAATGTAAACTTCACACTTAGAGGCTTGAGGTGCTAAAGCGATTTACCTCTCGTAAAAATTGCAGGTTATTTCTTCATTGTCTTCAGCAAAATGTTTAACCAATTCCAGACAGTTTCCTACAGTGCTTACATCTTGTGCAATTACGAAAGTGTACCGCAGTAAATAATATTAACACATCGCGATTGGGCCGGTACACTGTGCCGGCATTTGCTGGAAAGCACGACGCCGATATTTCGGCGCTGTATGGTGTCAGTGTGAGCGGTAATTGAAAATATTATCGCCTATCTTAACGCTACTTAGACTATTAACTCAAGACGTTGTTGTTATTATAGCTAACAACTAATTAGTAACCCTTACTAACTCTGTTACTATAAATTAAAACTTTCATTTGTTTTTCTTTTACACTAAAACTGATTCGATCGATTTCCTTTACTGTTGTTGTTGTCTTTGCATCTTTTTTAAAATATAGGCTACCATTTGACAGTTTCACAAGAGCAAAACCGTAGGTAAATAAAAGGCTAATTATTTATAAATAAATGTTATCAAAATCATCCATCTGTAAATAATGTTATGTAGCTTATGTGTAACATTAGATACTAAAATTTTTGTTATGTCTCCCACTGCCTGTTTACGTAGGTATCTATCTATACATATAATAAAGCAGAAGAAATCGTATCTGTACATTGAATAAATTTATCGAAAAATAAGTGTAGGTAATAAAAATAAAGTAACGGAACACAAAAAAGCATTTTTTTAAATTTTGGTGTGTCTGTCTGTATGTACACGCTAATCTCGGAAATTAATAACGGATTTTCTTGAGGTTCTTACAGGTAGATTAAGCTCAGCTTGACGCAACATTCAGGCTATGTTTCATTGAAATAGAATGACAGTGAAAAAAGTTATCGTTATTTAAATGTTTTCCTCCTAAACGGCTTAAACGATTTTGAAGAAATTTAGAATGAAAATAGATTAAACTCCGGAGAAGGTCACAGCCTACTTTTTTAATTGCACGCGGATGAATTTGCTGGCAGCAGCTTTAATATGCGTTTGAGTAACAACATAATGTATAACTATTTTATTTAAATATTTGTACTTAGCTGAACATTTTACTATTTCACTAAACGCTTTCACTAAAACTACACAAAAAACATGGCCCTACGTTTATATTTTATTACAACTGGAAGAGGGCTGGCCTTTCCATCGGATATTAAACGTGTCGACCCCACATACATAGGGCAAATATTACTTTGAACAGAACATAATAATGTCAATAATGTTTAATAAATGTCCTCACTATCACGACCCCATCAATGACACGGTTGGATGGTATTTTGTTCATCTTGTCGGTAATATATTACGGAGCTATAATCTAATAATAAAGCTACATTTTTATTGAAGTACGCGAACAAATAAACAAACAAAAAATAATTTTAAAAATGTCTTTTTCGATTTTAGAGAAGAAGAACTTTTAAAGAATTTGCTTAAAGAAGAGATCGATTCGCATTCAATTCTTCGATTCAAGTCTTCGTAACATATGTATAAAATGTTACGTTAGTAAAATTAATTCATAAAGAACTATATGCTCTAGCAGTCTTCTTGCGTCATGTTTGATGCGCATAAAAATATTTCACTGTACGCATTAAACAAAACTTTATTTCCATGGAAATTTTGAATAAAAATATCTCGTATATTCGTAAATGGAGAAGGAACGACTAAGTCAGTTCAAATACCCAATAGCCCCCTCGTTAATCTTTTATGGTTATTTGAAAGTGTTAACAATATATCTATACTTATGCCTAATTCAACCAAATTTTACGATTATTAGTATAATTTAATAAAAAAACTGTTGCGACGAACTGTTACGCCGACAAACGCGATAGTGATGTTGTAAGGACTTGTATGGAACTGGGCTTATTTTAGCTATCTACCTACTCTAAAGCAAAATATTTTAATGCTTTAACTGTAATTGTCTGACACAAATAACATTTTACAATACATGATACAAATTTTAGTTATTAGTTTGGACTCTTTGGGCTATAGATACCATTGAATGGCTCGAAGATTAGTTTGGACTATACGATTATTTTACATCCTAATCTATTACTTAAACTTATTGTACATAACGAACTGAGGCTGATAAATTATAAGTTCTTCGTTTTTTACATAATTCCTTTATAGTAAAATATGTTCTTTACATATTCATATTACATGAAGGATCATTTCATTTCATCATTTCATTCATGTGTGAGGCGAATGATGAGATTTGACGAAACAGCAGAAGTATGTAAGGACCGCGACGCCTCTGACTACTCCGTTAGAGATACAGCGTGAAGATGTGTATATGTGTATCCCTTCATTACGTATTTGCTGCAAAAAATTGCGATTTCGTTAGTTAAAATTAATCTTACAGAAGCAATTGGTAGGATCTTGTGCGGGGTCCGTAGGGATCGCTATCATCATCGTACTCGCTAATCATACCGTCAAACAGCAGTGCTTAGACTGTAGTGTTCCTATGTGGAAGGTAAGGCAGCCGATGACAGTTCTGGCACAAGAGGTGCAACGTCTTAGTCCTCAGGGTTGCCAACGTATTTGCAATCTGAAGTGATTTCTAGCCTTAATATTGTAAAATGGTCTCGGTCCACTTGTCCTTAGATGGTTTGTTTGTACGTTTGACTTTCCAATGGTATATAAAAAAGCTGTAGGCAACCCTAGACTAAAGCCAATTTTAAGACAAACATCAATGCAAATTCAGTCTGAAACTAGGGAAATAGTTTAATCCGCTTTTAGTCATAAATATTAATCACGTTTGTAGTACACTGATTTAGTAAGTGCTAACTCGAACAGAATATATTGAAACAGCAACAACTGTTACGAGATGAAAATCGACGAGTGTAAATCCTAAAACAAACACAAATGTAGTCAAGTGCGATTTCGTTTGTAAAAGGTTCTGTATCTTTAAAAGTGCCAAGTGCGAGTCGGACTTTCGCGCCGAGTATTTTGTACCACCATACAATGTATTTGTGTAATGTATTTACCAAAAAAATATAAGTCGGATTAAAAAACAAACTTAACTTTATAGTAGGAAGACACGTTCAAGAGTGGTAGAGCCATGCCGCATTGCAGTACAAATTGGGCGGGCTCGCCCGGTGAAATACCACCCTCTCACAGAATATTGGCGTGAAATAACAGCATCTATTGCTATTGTATTTCGTTCGGTGAGTGAGAGTGCCGGTGGCCCATCACCCCCCTTGTACCCACCTTTACCTACTTTCCCTATTTCCCTAAAGGCCGGCAACGCACCCCGGACGTTGCCGGTGCCATGGGCGGCAGTGATCCAATCTCCATCAGGTCACCTACATGCTCATTTGCCCCCTCTTTTATTAAAAAAAAAACGTTCTTTCAAACTCTCGAACTGCTTATGAATGTTTATAATGGCAAAAAAGCATAATAAAACTAAAATTTTGCAATTTTTGGATTTTTTCCTTTTACTGCGCTGGGAGACCTCGCTCCTTGGCAGATTTCATGTTTCATTATAGTTCAACGGGAAGTATCCTATAGAATTTTGCTTGAGAACATAAACGGTTGTAACTTAGTTGGTTGCGTTGACTTAGAATTTAATTTATCACATTTTCACGGGACCATAGAGCTTAGTGTTTGATATAAATTTCAACTAGTTCCTACTCGTTCTTGAGATTCTTGAGAGAACATTGACTGGTCTGACAGACGCACACGCAGACAACGAAGTGATCCTATAAAAGTTCCATCTTATCCTTTTGAATCCGATGATGAGTAAAAGCGACTTAGGAATTCTTATATTTTTTTTGTAAATTTCAAAAGAAAATTTTATATTTCCTGAATTTTTTAGTTTTAAAGTGAAACCAAAAAATTCAGGAAATATAAAATTCTCTTTATTTTGTCCTGATATTTTTAATAATTTAGAAAATACAAAGCCTTTTTCATTTTTTCTGGGATTTTTTTAATTCTAGGTTTTTAGTAGATTTCAAAATTAGAAGGTTTACGTCGAGTTCAAGTATCTTTGGCCCTAATAAATTCTTCTATGAACTATTGTCAATGTCAAAGACATAATAGTTTGTGGTGAAACAGTAGAGTAGAGATTGTCGTTAGAGAATTTTAAAATGTTTCCAACAAAAAATTACTAAAAGGAGCCGTGAGCTGTTTCGAATCAGCGGAGTCAAGGGAAAAAGCGTTTATTTCATATTCACATTCGAATTTTGATCCCTGGACGACCAAACGTTTTAATTACAATATGATAATTTTCTTTCAATCTACACTTTATTCTCAATGCTTATAATGTGTTACTTAGTCCAAAATATGCCGGACTAGAAGTTTGTACTTTTGTACGTAGCATATAATACTTTTCGACAAAGTCGACTATATTGTATAGACTCAGGTGTTACTTTGCGGAAATCCATTTCATGTGATGAATTCCTAAAATCTTTAGCTTTGTTCCGCTCAAACTCTAAAAACCACCAATCGACACGCGTTTCGCTTCTCAAGGAAGTATCCTCAGGATATACAAAAGATCGGACTCGGTCAGCTAACCAGTACCGAATAACTCGACTATGACAGTGGTCGCATTTCTCTTCGAGACACGGAACCCTACAAACTGAAAAGTAGTTACAATCTATTAGCTTATGCATACATACATATCCTCACGCTGTATCCATTACAGGGTGGTCAGAGAAAACGGAGCGCAATGACTTTAAACAATAATGAAAAATATAAGTCCCATGTCATTAGGTTTCAAGACATTCCGAAATCCAAACGGACAAAGTCAGATGCAAATGTTAGTATAACCTAAATACAACCTGTTACGATTGCGTGCTAAAAACAAGGTAATATAATTCTCTACCTACATAAATCTCAATCTGTAATTTTAATTAACGCAAAACATTTTCAGCTTCGATTCTCTGACTTGGCTGATGATGTAATATAATGAATCGTTCTTACTGACCGAGAGATGTAACTTCAAGAAGTAATGTGTCTTAGCTTAACAATAAATATCGATTAATTTAAGACTCCATATTCTCAAGTGATACCAACCGTAAAACAAATTAATTGTCGTAGAACTTTCTTTTTTTCATTAATCTATATATTAATACGTTGAAGAGAAAACTATGTACGCATTTTTGAGTGTTGTGAGATTTGGCATAGTCAAAATTTATATAGAGAATGAGTCCTGAAAGTACAAATTTCCACAAAATTGTGTTACAGATATACATTAAATTAAATAAAACAAAACATTCACTGTTTTCATTCATACTGCTAATGTCGAACACATCATAATAGTGACACTGCCAATGTCAAATACAGGAAACTTTGTGGTCAAACAGTAGAGTAGAGATTGTCGTCAAACAATTTTAAAATATATCAAACAAATAATTACTACGAGGAGCTGTGAGCTGTTTCGAGTCAGTGGAGTCAAGAGAAAAAGCGTTTATTTCATATTTAGGTTCGAAGTTTAATCACTGGGCGTCCACTCATTTTAATTATAATATGATAATTTCCTTTCAATCTACACTTTATCCTCGTAATGTGAATACTTTTGGACAGAAGAGCAGTGCAGTTCATAAATATTTTTCGAAAAAGTCTTAAGTAATAAGAAGGAACATATTGTACAATTTTATCAAGCTTTCATTTGATATGACACATATACCAAAAATATGCTCGTTTAAACTTTCAATTCATTCTCTACTCCTAACTTAATATGTTACATACATATCTTCACGTCGTGTCCCTAACGGGGTACTCAGAGAGGACGGAGCGCCAAGCGTCGCGGTCCTTACATACTTCTTTCGCTTCCTCAAATCTCATCAGAATGATGAGATTTGAGGTATTCTCAAATTTGAGATATTCTCCTCACATATTTTCGCCTAGGTATCTGAGTGCTTTTGACATTTCTGTCTGATAACACTCTCGCTATTTGATTTTCATAAGTCAGCCTTGGTCTTCCTTTCCTTCTTTTACCACTCACTATCGCTTCGTAGATTTTCTTCGTCAGACTTTCATCACTCATTCTTTCTATGCGCCCGAACCATCTAAGCATTCCTTTCTTCATATTTACAATAACACTGTCATGCAACCCTGTCATACTGCGTATCTCTTATGTTTTAAGAAAAAAGTCTTATGTTCAAAGAAAAAATTCAAGAGATGAAATTTCATGTATGTTTTTGGGCCAGAACTCACTATAATTTTTCCTTCCTTGAAATAAAAATTTCCTTCCTTTCTCTAAAAAAAATATTTGTTACAGACAGATAAACAGGTGAACAAGAGATACCGGTGTGATTCCGTGTTTCGTTTTTTAGATATGGTACACAATAAAAATATGTACCTACTAAATGGAGTCAAAAGTAAAAACTAGTTTAGAATAAAATTGAAAAATTCAATAGCCATTATAGCGTAATGCAAGATTTGTTTACATTCACTGCTTATTGGCGCGAAGTTTAAATTAACTGGAGGTTCACGAACAGCGATATTGTTCTAATAAAATACGCATTTCAACTTTGATCCTGAGGTAAGCAGTCGCGTGAACGGTTCATATAGATTTCAGTTTTAGGATTCCGTAAATTATGAGAAAAATCGCTATGGAACCAAGAAAAGTGTAACTTGAAATTTGGCAGAGACATACATCTTGTTAACCCGCATCTTTTAATCCATAATTGGTATTTTGAAATATTCATATTTTAAAAAACGGGAAGATAAACTTTTACCAACGTAACAGGAAAAATAACGAACCGGGTCTTAAAGATTTCCAAAATAGGTTTAGAAATTCACTTAATTTTAAACTATAAAACACACATGCCTCGGCGAAAGTGTGTGAGGAGAATAATAAGATTTGAAAGTTGAGAAGGTAAAAAAAGTATACAAGAACCACGATGCCTTTTTTGCTTAATACCATCTGCTATTAATTTTTGTAATGCAGCATTTGTGAAACCATAAGAAAATTTAAAAGGAATATATGTATTTATGTTTTCTTTGCTCATATATGATTAGTGTATATTTCGTACACATACATTATTATTTATTTAACCCCTTTTTGCTGCGCGTACTCAGTCAAGACAAATTGTATAAACACATCTTCAGTTATTACTTTGTTGAAGGTTTCTTTCGCGATGCGAAGTTCTATTCTGTGCTCACATTCTATCCGTAGTCTGTCGTATCGCATGCTCTCTGTAATAACATGAATTGACGTTTCCTCACTGGTATTGTCACAGCTGATACAATGTCGATCGTCTTTGAGGTAAAAGCTATGCAGGCAGAAGTGGAACCCTTCATGATTCTAGGTCAACGGTAAGTACTCTATAGATTTTGATTTCCTCGCGAGTTTCAAAATACGCGGCATAAACGGCCGTATCTTTTGATTGCGTTGACTTAGAAGTTTGATTTTTTCACAGCTACAAGAGATTGCGGACTTGAGTATTTGATAATTATTTCAATTTGATACTGGCACGCGTTCCTGAGAAAAAGGGTCTTGATAGACAGACAGACAGACGGACGGACAACGAAGTGATTCCATAAGGGTTCATTTTTTCCTTTGAGGTACGGAACCCTAAAAACTTAAAAAAAGGCTGAAGAAAACAAAAGAACTGTTGATGCATGTATATTGATAGTTTTAAACTTAGTCATAGCAGTTCTATCATAATCTGCCGACAGCCTGTGACGTCACCGTTCGTGACTTGAATTTTTAGAAGAGACTACCTGCCAATGTGAGGTAACCATGCATGTTTTACGATGCAAGTACTGAGAAATGCTTTATCACGACAACATCGAGTTATAACATCCTACGTACATGTTAAAACGTTTGAAAATGAAAAAGTTACCTACGGGTTTTTTAACAAAAGCTCACGTGTATCTTGAAAGCAATTTTTCATTAAATTCTCTTTTTTGTACCCAACTTTTTCACAACTCAGTCGTTAGTGTTGTGTACATACATGAAGCTAAGGAATGAAGAGAAATCTAGCGGACATAGGCATGTCGGATATCTTTAGATAGCTCTTTAATAACATAACATAACATAACATAATTTCACGCTGTATCCCCAACGGGGTAGTCAGAGAGGACGGAGCGCCAGGAGTCGCGGTCCTTACACACCTCTTTCGCTTCCTCAAATCTCATCATTCTCCTCACACATTTTCGCCTAGGTATGCGAGTGCTTTTGACATTTCCGTCTGCTAACACTCTGGCTATTTGATCTTCATAAGTCAGCCTTGGTCTTCCTTGGCTTCTTTTACCACTCACTTTCGCTCTGTATATTTTCTTCGTCAGTCTTTCATCACTCATTCATTCCATGTGCCCGAACCATCTAAGCATTCCTTTCTTCATTTTTACAATAACACTGTTGTGCGACCCTGTGATACTGCGTATCTCATCATTGCTTATCCTGTCAGCAAGCGTGACACCGCACATATTTCTGAGAGACCGCATCTCCACAGCGTCCAAAGTTGGCACCAATACCACATTCATAATTATAATAGCGGATTAATAAATAAAAATATTTTATTTTTTATAATGAGCATTATACTTCAACATTTTTATTTATTTTTCATTTATTTATTTCACACATAATGGGCATCTCTTTTCTTTAATTTCAGGTACGGGTTCAGCTCTTTCGAAGTCTTTTATTGTTTGATGCGAGAAAAATTCCAGACCGTGTAAGTAAAAAAAAAAACATTTATTTCGTACATCAGTTTTACTGATCTGTGACATAAAAACATAAAGTAACATATGATGAGTTATAATACGCATTAAATGTTGTAAGAAACTTGTTTATATAGGCAACGGGGTAGGAAGCTACTACTTTTATTTAATTCTAGTTTTTAATTATTATTTTCATCAACGTTTAATTTTACAACGCTTTTACTATTGAGTACACCCCGAAATAGAAATGGGGTGAATATAATATGCCTGTAATTTATTATGTTTAGAGGAATTTAAAAAAAAGACAGGCCTGTCACTGTTGCACTGAGCTACTATCTCCTGCCCACCCCGTTAGTTATACGTGATATGCAAGTAAAAATAAGAAAACCCACTTTAGTTGTAAGATGACAGTATTTAACTAATTAAGCCTTCATAACCTGTTTTATTGTGTTGTGTTATATTGTGTTATCACGTAGACATTGTCAAAGGTACCGCTTCGCTTTACATGTGACGCGCTTATCTGAAACGTCAAAGAAATAGACTGATAGTGCGAAGATGTCTTTATTCAGAGCGGTACTACATTATAATATGAGATATTATCTGTCGAATTTCTTTTTTACGTTGTAAATTAATGCTATAAGAAATGCATTTCAAAACTGTTGTTAACTTATCTATATTATCTTTGATACACGCATATTGTATGTAGATATATTTCTTGAGCTTTATTAACTTGCCTGTACTAATCTCTGTACTAACTCTGTGTTCTGATTTAAAGTGCTGTAAAAAGCAAAGAAACTTGACATTCTAGTGAACTTGTTTTGCTTAGGATATTGATATAGCATAGAAGCCAAGCTGAGACAGCTAAAAATAAAACAGTTGATTTTACTTTTATTCACGGCATTGCTAGGACATTAGAAAGGGATGGATAATAATTACCAAACTGTTTCATGTTTAGATACGCCTAAAGGTATTTCATTAATTAATTGGTACTTTGTGTCTACGTGAAAATAGCAACTAGTGATATCTTTTGTTTCACTTAGGGTGGCCTGCACTAATTATTTAAATTCTATTTAAGGATTTGACACCTCGCTTGCACCAAATATAAAATCGTTGGTGGAAGCGAGATGTGACGTATACACCGAGCGGACTTTAGAAACTGAAACATCAAACGCTTGCTTGTCTTTCAGTGTTTTAGAGGTTATACTTTAGGTAATGCATTTTGGATGTGATTCCACCGTCTACGTTCTACCTTCGAAATTTAGAAACAGAGAGCTACTGTTACATATACTGTTGAGATTTTTTGTTCACACAAACCAATTTGCTACAACTTATCTTATCTGGAATACTCTTCCGGCGTTGCTTTTCCTCGCTCTGACAACTTGAGCTCTTTTAAAACAAGGGTGAACAGACATGATATCTTTGTTTTTATTTGTGATAAAAACCAACAATAAATGGAATCGTCTCCAATATGCGAAGGTATCCGCAAGCAAAGTACTTATTAACATAATGCATTCGACTGTCCATTATAATATTTAAACGTTTGTCAAGCCGCATTCGTGGTTTTATCGTTGGACATGGTCTTAGAAAAAAAAACTTACTTGTTTATGGAACGAGGAATTCCCAAGCAAATTTTCCATTTTACATTTTCAGGGCTCCATAATTAAAATAGCAAAATTGGAAATACTAAAATTTTGTCATAATATCTGCCTGTCTATCTGTTTGTGTTTATGTCATAACTGATTAATTGCATCATATTTACATCTACTTATCATTTTCACAAGAGGCGTCAATTGGTAACCTAAGCGAGCAATGAGAAACAAAAATGAAATAAGTATTTTGGAGTCTTACTTATTTTTTTATAATTTTTTTGTATTGATTCTGCTTGCTCACAGTTGCTATAGATATTGCGTGTCTGATACGCTGTTAACCAGTTTTTTTTAAATTCCCATAGAACTTAAATAAGATTTCCTTTTTAATTCCTGGGTTTTTTTAAATGCCAATAGACCTTACATTTACATACATACATATCCTCACGCTGTATCCCTGACGGGGTAGTCAGAGAGGACGGAGCGCCAAGCGTCTCTTACTTAAGCGCGGTTCTTACATACTTCTTTCGCTTCCTCAAATCTCATCATTCACCTCACACATTTTAGCCTAGGTATGCGAGAGCTTTTGACATTTCCATCCGCTAACACTCTGGCTATTTGATCTTCTTAAGACTTGAGATTTAAAGGCTTTTATTTTAGTATGCTTACTAAATATTTAACACAATCACAGATTAAGCAACGGTTCGCGTGGCCACCATTTAAATGGGTGACCCAGTGACATAAAATGCACTTTAAGCTTAGTATTAGATATTAAATCAAATTGAACATTCAAACCTTTTTTTAAAAATACGAATAATTGCGACGCGTTTTGTTTAACAGTTGACGGTTATCAACTGACAATATACTTACAGAACACTCATTATTACGATTTATAGTTACTTGGATGGTTGTCTTATATTTCTTACAGTATTTTTCTGTATTCTTCTTTCAGTACCTAAATTGATTCGTGTAAGTAATTCTGTGGTGAGGAGTATGTAGATTCATAGAGGCAAATGCTAATTGATCACTTTGTACAATCCGCTCGTGAATACGACTGATGCAAATGTTGTTTTTTTGCATTCCACTCGCGCTCCGACGACGCGGTTTGAAGGGAGAATGCTCTTGAGTTACCTTAACAGGTAATTATGGGTACTGAATTTAATTGGAAACTCAGTGTATTTGCAAAAGATTTATCATTTGCTTGCAAGTTATTAAAATGTCTATTTAGCGTTCAGAATTTGTCGGGAGCGGAATGATTTATCGATTAATTTGACAAACAATCTTACCATTAATCGACTGAAATATTTTAAAGAAATATTAATAATTTACTTATTATTTATTTAACCAAGTATTCTGTTTTGATTATCAGCCAGGTTGATTTGGAAAACGAACTTGTGTAGAAGTCTGCGCGTTACTGGGTGTTCCTTCAGTTCATTGTTTGATAACCATTCGCAAGCCTGGTACTTAGTCTGTGGTCTCACAATTGTTGCAATAGTCTGGTATATTAGTCATTATTATTCATACACTTTACTCGCTAATGCTATTACAAAACAGCAGTGCTTACGCTATTGTGCTCCGGTATGGAGGGTAAGATCTCCGGTGAATTTTCTGACACGAGAGGCACAACATCTTTCTCAAAGTTGCCAACTCGTTTTCAATCTGAAGCCCTTTTTCTTGTCTTGTAGTCTTGATATTGTAAATTTCACAAGGCTTTAATCTACTTATCATCAGGCAGACTGTTTGATCACGGCCTTTTCTATGGTGTGAATAACCGAATCGAATAACCATACTATTAGTTCTTTCCTCGGATTTATATTTATGGACTATCACACAAAATAATACTTACTTGCGAATCGTAAAAAAACACTAAGCACACATTTTCTAATAAATTCGAAATTGTAGTTTTAACTTTGTCAATATTAAAGTATGTATATGCTGTTTTGTTATTAATAAATTTAATACCTATAAAAAAAATCGATATATGGTAGAACTAAGTTTTTGCAAAGAGACTCAATGAACTGGAGTAGTACCTAATGAAAGTCAAACTTCTAACTGGGAAACTAGTATAATATCCAACAGAATTCAGACTCCAAACCAATTCCGAAATTTCCAAAACTTGAGATCTTACTTTGGCCGCGAATGGATCCTCGACTTGAAAAATATAAGTACTTTCGGCCAACCAATTAATATACTGACAACAATTTTCAAGAGTAATATGAACTCCGTAAAAGCAACACATACTACAATTGCTATCTGATTTATATCTTGTTACAATCATTGTTGTACCCCGCCGGATTTTAATGCACGTAAGTGTACTGTAAGCACGGACATCCTTTAGTGTCTATCTGCCTGAATAAAGCTTTCACAAACACATTTTGCAATGTCAATGTGCCTCCCGTTAGGTTATCGTTTTATTAATACATGAATAGCGATTTTCAGTCTTAACAAATCGCTAAAAACGAGAACACATGCATCCTAAAATGTTTCAATGCTAGTTTAAAAAAAAAGTATACAATGTACTAACTGCTTATTTTTCCTTCTATATCGTAGAAGTGAGCTTATCATTAGGTACTTATCTATTTTTTATACTTTGTAGACCAAATTTAGTTTGCACTTACGTTTGCATCGTTAAAGACTTAGATTGTGTGCCTCTTGTGTCAGAAATTTCATCGCCGGCTTACTATTTACAGTGGAACACAACAGTCCAAGCACTGCTGTACAACGGTAGCATTGGCGACTATGATGATGGTATGGATTCGGATGTACCCACATAAGGTTCTACCACCCGGAAATCGATATAGGCGATGAGCTAACGAACTGTCACTGACTGATTCCGAAATAAATCTCCAAGTTCAAATACGTGTACTCGTAGTTATTGCTAAAATCTTCTCGAGATGTCATTTTTTGCACGTGATGCCCGTAAAATGGCGTGACGTTATGATTAAAATAGATTTTAGGGAGCAGAATACCACTCCTGTCAAATTTGAACCAAGTTGCACAGTTTTTAGATCGCTGTAACTTTGCTGCGGATACAATTAGAGCATTAATCGAAAAATACTAAACATAACATTGTTACCTTAGAATTCCTAAAATATCGTTCGCTTCCGCTTTCGCTCAATGTCATAACAGCACCATTAGCAGTAGCGAAGCAAAACTGCTCGTAAAAACCCGCATTTACAAGGTAAATATAGAATTGTGGACGTCATTTTTCTTTTACTTTTTTCGACCCATTCTCACATGCGCAGAAGTGAATTATTGCTTTTTAAACGTATGTAAGCATGGTTCTATTGAGTTTCCAAGTTTTTATGAATAGGAAGACATTCAATTATAATCTAGGGTTAGTTTAAGTGAATATTTACTTTCTATTGTGTCACTTTTAATAGTTTTTGTGTTGATTTATGTACCAACATGTTTTAGATTTCGTGACTTGGAATTTGTTGAATTCAAATCTGATTGACATTTAAACTCTCTGGGTCAAAGATAAATACCTAGTTTGCTTTTTAATGACAGAGATGTTATAAATGTTTCTGTTATTTCTACATCACTCAATTTAAATTTATGTTTCTGTGTCGCTATTTTACTAATAAACCGATAAACACTTCTAAGGCTTATACTTATAAGGCTCTTCTATTTTTCTTATTCAATTCCAATAAAGAACTTTTGAGAGAACATTCCTGTTTAAATTGAAATTGTAACAAACAACGCGTTATGTTCAAACGTTAACAGAATCTCGTTGTTAGTCAATATATTAAACTTTTGGAATTCTCTGTGTTAATATATATATTTGGAAGATTCTCTGTGATATATATATATATTGGAAGTTTTTGGGTATAAATCCAACAAAGGCAGAGTAAACCAAAATGAACATTATTGGAAAATCAATATTCTTGGCGGCCCTTCGGTACATAAAAAACATACTCATAAACTTTTATTATTATTGCTTAAAATATGGATACGTGAACTATAACAGTTAATAATGATATCATCTATGTAAGTGAGTATCGTCATAATTTCACTTACATATAAATTATTTACCACTTATTTCCTTAACAATAGAGACACACAAAGAGACGTAAGCTGACATTTCTCAGCAGTCCCGCATTAAATAGGTATTTATGATGGGCTATCTGAACTAACGGTGCTCTATAATTCTGACTAGATTATAACCATAGATACATTCATGTATGACTTACCCAGATGCATTTTTTGATTCTCGTTATCTGATATAAGTATATAGGATATATTAAAATAGACGCATTTTATTCAACGTAATTTTTTAACATCAATAAGAATTATGATTTTTAAATGCTCTTTTTTTCAGTCAGTAATTTTTATGCGGCCCAATACATATTAGTAAATCACTCAAATCGCACTAGTTTAAATTTTTTTTTTCATTTAATCCATATTTCTTATAATATTTTGTTTACAATTAACGGAAGATTATTTATATTATATATTAGATTATATATTAAAATGGACAATCGAAGTATGTATATTTATAACAGTCTACTGATATTTACAAAAACTATTTTTGTATATTAATGGATTGTAAATATGAAAGATTTGAGCTTTTTTTGTTTTAGATCAATTCTTACTTCTAGTTCTAGATATTAGATGAAAATACATAGTTATTTTACTAAAATACTTACCATTTTAAAATGAGTAAAAAATTTTTTTTTTCATATTTTCTAATTTAGTAGTTATTTTTAAGGCTACATAAAAAAAAAATTAAATTATGCTAGGTACGTGATATCTATTGTGTTTCTTTACAAAAATCTCTGATGCGACCACAATATTTATAGAAAATACATCGAAAGAAACGTAGACATTAATTTATTGATAATAAACAATACAAAAAACCTGATATAGGCGCTAAATACATTGTATTATTAATTTCGAAGATATTACTATCTACTTGCATTTATTGAAAGCCTTATCTATCCTTTGGGTGACAAATGTAACGCATACGTGACCTTATCCTTGCGTTCCCATAAAAATATTAAAAGTTATTTAATCAAACCCGTCAAAGAAAAAGCAGCTCTAAAATGAAAAACCTAAAGCATATATTCATTTAACACTCCTCATAATCCAGTTTAAATACCACGCGGCAATTACTCGGCATAAACGTCCGCGCCGACATTGTATCGAAAACGAAATGTCTCCACGAAATATGAAACTAAAAAACAAAAATTCGTTCGGAAATCTTGATAAAGGCCGCGTGGGGCGGTGACATCGCCTCGTAAACAAACAAAAAAAAACAAAAGTCGAGACGAGGTGTCGGGCGGGCGCGGGCCGTGTCGCGTTATCTCAGCTTATGAACGCTGATCAATCAAAGCTGCGTTCGAAAATTAAAAATTGAAACAATGGCCGTTGAAAGCTGTTAAACAGCCATGATGAGAAATGACGCCTTCTCGAAGAAGTTCATTAGTTTTTTAATATTATAATGTTCATAAAAACATCAATGTACATTTTTCAATTTTAAACAAATGTACCTGATTTGTTTGACTTGTTGTTGACTTTCACGTCAAAACAATGTCGTGTGCGATAATTATTGTTTTATATAAATTCTTCAAAACTTCTCATACTGAACAGAACTATTGCCCTGTTCAGAAATGCTCTAAATTAAATTCTAATAACACAAGGAAATTTGAGAGCCAATAAAATGTACATATTATAACAAATTCACTCCATTTACCTTTAAAAGGATTAACAAGTTGAAAAAGCTGGTAATGCAAAGATTGATCGAGATATTAAAAACCATACACTGAAAAATCATGGTAGTGATAACAGGGGAAAAGTAATCAAAATAATAATGGTGATTGTGTTACTGATAACATTAAATAAGATTTAATTATACATATGAAAATAAAACCGAATTTTGTTATAGAAGATACTTCAGTTAGACTGATATCATTTCATAAAATGTTATGATAAAAAATTAAACCACCTTAAAAAAAACACTGAAAAGTACAAAATAACTAAGCTTTACTAATCACAACTCCAGCAATCTCTCTCATTTCGAATGTCTAACACAGCCAAAATGGCCATCCACAATGCGGTGTTAGTGCCAACTTTATTGTACGGTAGTGAGGCCCGAAATCGAGCGAAAGTAAGAAAAATTCAGTAGAAAAGCGATCTCTTAGAAATATGTTCACTCTTGCGGACGAGATAAGCAATGAAGAGACACGCAGTATGACAGGGTTGCACGATAGTGTTATTGTAAAAAATGAAGAAAATAATGCTAAGATGGTTCGGGCACATACAAAAAAGTGATGAAAGACTGATGAAGACCAAGGCTGACTTACGAAGATCAGATAGCTAGAGTGTTAGCTGAGGAAATGTGAAAAGCACTTGCATACCTAGGCGAAAATGTGTGAAGAGGGTGGTGAGATTTGAGGAAGTGAAAGAAGTATGTAAGAACCGCGACGTTTGGCGCTCCGTCCTCTCTAACTACCCCGTTAGGGATACAGCGTGAAGATATGTATGTGTGTGTATGTATCTATTATTTATCATCCAAATGTTAAAGACTCACATTTCGCTTTAGAATTCTCGACCCGTTTCTTCACCTCGTTAAGGATACAGCGTGAAGATATGTATGTATGTATTATTTATTTGGCGTCCCATTACAACACGTCAAATAGCTAGTGTTAGCTACGGAAATATCAAAAGCACTCACATACCTATCCGAAAATGTTGTGTGAGAATTGAGGGTTGAGAGAGAGAGAGAGAGAGATTTGATGAAGCGAATTTGATTGAGAGAGATTTGAGGAAGCGAAAGAAGTATGTCAGAACCGCGAAGCTTGGCGCTCCGTTTACTCTGACTATACCGCTAGGGATACACCGTTAAGATAGGTATGTGTGTACATACCTATTATTTGTCTCCACATGTTAGACTCATATTTTGCTTTACAATACTCGACCTTATTTCTTCACCTCTCAACTCGTTCATTACCCGGGAATGTCTGATCTTAAGCGTAAACAATATAAGCGATTTGATGCGTTATTATTGCTTCAAGCCTCTATTGTAAATATAACATCATTGGCTTCAAGTCATAAAAGTTACACAGATTTCTATTTCGTTAACTTTTGAGGAAGAATTTTTTGAGTTTCTTTACTAAACCGACATTAAAGGAACCCTTGTAACTTTATAATGTCTGTCTGTCCTACCCGTCCGTCTGTTCATATGTTAGTCGATTTATTCCGTCAATTTTATATCTACTGAGTCAATATTTGCTAGAACGATGTAAATTGGCAACCGAAACATTTGTCCGAAATACTACAGAACCCTAAGTTAACGCGTGCCTTACACGCTCTTACCTGATTTTTATTTTTAAACTGAAGACTAAATATTATATAAGTACTAGTAAGAAATTATCCTAATGAGATACGTTACTTACGTTATCCTAATGAGATTATCAAACTTTTATATGTTGATTTAAACTAATCATGCTTACTTCACACAAAAACGGGGCCGCCTGTTTCACTTATGCATCCACAACATCCCACGTGGGTCGTAAATTTAAATTAATATCACATATATTTAACACTCGCCCAAAAAAAACTTCAACACCGAAATTACATCGTGCATAGTTTCCGTAATAAAGCTCTAAATTTTAATTAAAAATTACTCGCGACAGCGCGGACGCATCGCAAAAAAACTCGTGCTCGAGCGCCGAAAATATCCGAGCAGCGGCGAAGATTGCCGAACACTTCCAAACAATTACCCGTAATTACTCAATCGTCGAAATACAATGTTTCATGTAAAGTCTTCTTGCGAATTTAATGTATTTGTTTTTTTTATATATTCAATGACGATTTTCATTAATTTCTTTAAGGGTCTGTCTTCAAAATAGCAAAAATTTAGCTGTTATTGCTTCGTCATGTCTATCTGTATGTCACAACCGATTTTTTCTATTATTTTTACACATATCGAGCTGAAATTTTACACTGAATAAAAAGGTAACAAGAAATAAAACAAAAAAAAAGAATAATCTGATTATTACGGACCCACATTTTATTCATTTTTTCAATTCGCTGCATAATCCTTAGTTTAACGTTTCCGAGTCACCTCTGATTCAATTTTTAATTTAATTTTGGACTTGTATGGGCAATAAAAACATATTACAAGGGAGACCAACAATTCACAGTATAAATATTATTACGACTCCACGTAACTCAGTTTTCTTTACTATTTGATATATTGCTCCTAAACAAAACGAAACAACTCATTGAAATAACTAATTCGACGACTTATTACAGCGTACCGCCTTTAGCTACCTTTACACCGATTAGTATTTTAGAGGCAGCACTTTAACCAGCGCAATTCAAAGCTCGGCAGGGCTTTGTTCGGCGCCATTCTGTTAAACTAACTACAGTTTCTCGACAATGACCGCCACTGGTTCCTAGAACGTATATCGTAAAGCTGGCGACTTTGCAGTAGGTAAACTACAATATGCAATAAAAACCGCCTTAGATATGCTTAAAAAGAAAATATTCTAAGGTACTTAACAGACGATTTATCATTACCATCAGATTTATATCGACGACCTTACACATTACGACGTGACATACCTATGTCGCCGAAAACATACGCGCTATATTTGTCTAGTTTCTATACTATTCTACACTCCCGTTGTAAATGCGAAATAGTCTGTTTGTTTTGTTTTTACTGCTAAACCACTGAACCAGTGATGGAACCGATGTTGATGAATTTTGGTATGCAGTTAGCTTGAACCCTGGGAAAATACTATACTATACGTATAGTGTGTATAATAGAAAGTAAGGAAAGTAAGCACTAATTGTATGAGTGCTTTTAAAACTTCCATCGGCTAACACTCCTTCTGTGATCTTTAGAACTTGGTTTTGATCTTTCTAGGCTTCTACTGCCAGAAATTACTACTTTTTTTAATTCCATGCAAAAGAAGTCACTGTTAACAACTAATATGTTATAAAAGAGTTGTACCCGTACAATAAATATATTAATTGTTTATTACGAGTAGAATGTTGCCTATCTATTTGTCAGTTTGCTTATCTGTCATGCAGTCTTATCTCCATATTATTATTAAAATATTAAAAATTATTTTAACCCTTAAATACACGCACATTTATTACATTAATATTTTTACAGTGTCGTGTAGCGACAATAATTAAATTTTAAAAAAGAAAATTTAGACAGATTAAATATGTATTTTCTAAAATGATATTTTGATATTTTGATACCGCGATCATGTCTGGATAGTCCCGAATGGAAGGCAACTTGAATAATAGAGGTATTACGATTGAAGGTATATCGTTGGACTCCTCGGGATGATCCTTGTATTTTCTATTATTGATATCTCCACAGAAGAGTTCTTCAATTATATATTTATCTTCATTTATTTTTTATTTTTAAAGAGAAGCGCAAGAAAACTCACTTTTCTTCATACCATTTCCTGATCTGACACTTGTCATCTCACCTTTTTCTCTTCTCCGCCTTTCTTCTTCAAAATTTCAAATTTCTTTCTAATTTTATTAGTACTGACTCCGGCTGTACTAGATGAAGAGTTATTATCCAGACTTATTTTATATCATCAGAATTTTGCCATAATACTGTAAAAAGTATACATGCATGAATATGTCAAATATAAATGATCAAAACACGTAATTTAATACACAATAATATAAAAAGTATTACAATAATAATTTAAAATAAAGGTACAATAATAAACAGGATAATAATTCAGTATTTAGTATGACAAACAGAATAAACAGATGTAAGCCTAAAGTAAAACAATAAGTGACAAAGTAACTAAACTTAACAATATTAGACAAGGTAAAGATTATTATACATTATAATATATGTATATTAACAGATAAGAATTAGAGAAATACATATTTACTATAACAAATGTGAAATTAACTTTAGGTACACATTTTATGCATCTAATTTAAAACTTACGCAAGGCGTATATTATAAAGTACAAAACATTTTTAAATTAAACTTGTTTTATACCGGAAACTGTAAAGAACAAACAATCTCGCATTCAGACAAGCCATCTAGCAAACCATGTAATTTAGTGCCTAACCACCCCTTACTTCTCCGAGACTTAATTGAAACAGTCCGGCTCTATGAGCCATAACTTTGTTACATGGCAGACTAGCTGTCATCGTTGCTATTATCGTATTACTCTATATCCAACTGCTATTACGCTTTTATTATTTTCTGCTTTATTTGTTACTTTATAAGATTCATTATTGCACACTATTTCATCTGACAATAACTACGTAGACTCTGGTTTTAAAAGGGGTGGGTTGGCCGATGAGACGCGAAAGATATAGTTATTTATATATATGAGTTATTTAATGTAATACAGGTGCAAATAACTTTAAGTAGTTCGCGTTTTACGTAAACTATTTTCAATTAGAAAAGCACTATATTGAAAGTAGTTTGTTATGAGACTGCTTAATTACTTCCAGTGTAGTAATTAAGTACTTTGATAACTTAAATAATCTTCAGATATTCACACTAATGAAAACGTTCTGATCTAAACACTACACCAATGTACACCGCGCAACGAATTTTGGTCGTGCAGAACATCCAGACTACGAATACAAATCTCTTTAAAACCAAATCAAGCTTAGAAGTTAAACATATTAGCCTCTATACCAATAAGCCAGCAAATATCTACATATTTACCATATCTCAAATGGATCTCTTAAGAGCATGAGCAAACGTTTGAGAATGTCAGTAATTAACCACTAAATTCTCTTGTCACCAATTTGACCTCTTAACTTCAACAAAATGGGTGTTCAGAATATCGTCAATTTAGAACACACAGACGGCAGATAATTTTGTTTCTATGTACGAGTATTTATCCATTTGGGGACAAACCCGAGGCACTAAGCATTGTACTATAAATACCAAGGAGTCAAGGGTCTGCAACTTACGCTCACAATGTACTTAATTATGTATGTATAATATTGCTAAAATGCAAACCTATTTTTAGCAGTCGTTGAAATATAGATACAGAATGGCTTATTTCCGAGCAAATACGTTAACACTGTATAGCCCTGAACTATAGCCCAAATAAAACTCTGAACTTAACCGGGGAGATACCCAGCAACACCCTCTAATACACGACAATTTCTTGGTTCAGAAATTAAAATACTATACTGTCTTGTATATTTTTATATTCTTTATACTTTTGTTATCGACCACGTAATCAAAGTTTACATGGGTAACATTTTTTCTGTATTTCATTTAATGCAGTCAGAATGCGTGGGCGTGGCGCTAGTTCTCTATCGGACTGATCTAACAAATCTAACAGCCCCTACACGGATATGTTGACATAGTATGGTTTTTGTTTTTTTACGGTAGCGTTTAATGCTAACTTTAATGAAATTCCTCATTATTTCTTATTATTCTTTGCTTAATCATTCTCTTCCTACTTAATTTGAATTATCATTACCGGACATTTACATTCACGAGTGTACGGTAATGACGTCTAAACATCTTAATTGTTAATCATCATTTACCAGATTCAAAGAGTGAAAAATATAACAAGTAAATCTGTTTTAAATATTAGTTTAGTAATTTTGATTTTTCGAGATTTATTCTTAACCTTCGATCGGTCATGCGAGATTTTATTTTATTGGAGACAAACTCCATTAAAATTTAAAGGAATAATATAACGGGTGAGTTTAAATACGTAATCGATATTCACATTCACTCAGAAAAACATAAGTAATAAATGTTATGTTTCAGTTCCAAAATGTGATATTAAAACAAAAACATCTTTGGTCAAATTTCTGTAAATCAAGCATGCCGTCATTACCGGATTTCACTTAACCATATCATGTTAAAGGTTTTTACTAAAGAAAACGGCAATTTGTAATTTTATCATTGAAAATGGGAATCACTGATGAAATTACTAAAATTTTGTTTTGCTGATGATGTTGACACCTCAGAGACATCCCATTAGTAATTAAAGATTGAAGAAATCTTGCGTTAACTTGCGAATCTTTCTCGTAATTCTGTAATCTCTAACTATTAAAAAAATACAGATTTGTTCAATTTTTAATCTTGAATCATACCATCTCTTAATAGTGTCTTAATATTCTAATAGTGATTATATTTATCTTTAAATCGCGTTACTCAAATATAACAATTAATAGTAATTAAGAAGTTCTCATAATCCCCACGGAATTACACTCACGCGCAATTAACTTCAAATGATAAAGAGATAATGATACCAATTGTTCTATTAAAACGCGTATTTTTTCAACACCTGTCATTGTGAGCGTAACACGGATTTGTTGATATGCGACTGCTGATGGTAATGATATACGGTCTTATTGAGGAAGTTTGTACTAATTAGTACAATAGTATTTTTTTCCTCTTCTAAATTTAAACGTTTTACTCACGATTCGCTGAGACGTAGCGTAATGATGCTGAAGTGTTAGATACGATCGCTGAAATTAAGCAACGCTGCGTACGATCATACTCTAGATAGGTGAACAAATGGCATCCAAATCGATCGTTTTGTTTTTCGTGTTTTGTAGAAGGCATCATGAAACGGTTGATCTCAACATGCTACATAGCGATAGTCCAAATCATGTTAGAAATCTTATCGTATCTTGAATTTTGGTGTTGTGAACTGTGTGTTAATAAAATAATTCGAAAGGGATGCAAAAGCGGAAGTTTTTTGAGAAAAATCCCGATATTCTTTTTTCAATTTCGGAATTTTTTTACCGAAATGGCACATTTCTAAGACTAACAGTAGGCTGATTGGTTTCCCTCAATTCATACTGGCCTCACTACTTAATGAAAATTAATACATAATTATATGCTAATGTTATCATTACGTACGTATAATTGCATTTTATTTACCGTTGGCATTCTTTAAACAAGCCTCCTACATAATATGTTAAAGCTTACTTTAATGTCCAATTAATAACGAATTTCACCGACTGTATTATTGAACCATTTAATTTATGGAGCGCAGTAGTACTTGTAGGTCATTTGAAGCTGGTTAATGCAACTTCTCAGGCCGCAGTAAATTGGTTTAGTGTTACCATACAATAATTAATTGGCACCCATTATTTCGTAGTGTAGAAAGCGGGCCGCAGACGACGGTAGTCTGTTACTATCGCATTAGTTATTGGGGCATATAGGCTTTAGAATAATAATGGGACATATTTTACCGTACATAGGATAATGCTACATTTGCTACTGGTCCGATGGTGCGGTGGTCAGTAATCTGCGTTTCAAGCCGAGGACCTACTTTCGGGTCCTATTTCCGATCTTAGGAACTTAGGAAGCAAAGTTCTCTAAATCGAAGTTTTCTAAATTATTTTGTTTTTGATTTATTAGATCTTATCCTGATCATTGTATGGTACCCATAGTTTAAGCCCAGCGCTTATTTTGGAGTCACACGATCGATGTAAATTTACCTAGAGTTTTTTTATTGTCACATTTATAGTAGGCATTAACATCAGCTCCCAATTTGTGCTCATAAATAGACGAATCAATATAATGTTAACGATACTGGATTATTCAAAGCTAATATTGTATAAAAAGTGTTGTATAAAAATATACAAAAATAATTAATTGCTTAAATGGCTATGTAATTTTTTTATCAAAAAATCCTGAAAAAATATATCTATGGTTACCCTAATAAAACGCTCAGTAGAACGATACCATGCAATGGAGTTCTTTGTCGCTTTTGTCTCACACCAAAGCTATTTAATGGTGACCATTCATATACTTTCTCTCTTAAAGTCTTTTAATTTCTACCCATTACTAAATTTTAAAAAAACTATTAAACCAATCATAGACGAGCGTTCTAGGAAAACATTAAATAAATTCTCGTTTTCCTATCTTTCATCTTTCATGTCATATGAAACGTTACTAGTGTACTAGTAATTATGAATTGTGTATTGTATAATACTTAAAAAAAAAAAATTTACTGTAGTTGTAATATTTGTTCGTTAAATTGTCTGACAAACATTAATTTTCTATTGACTACGACAACTTCAACTAATCTGCATTTTAATTATATTTAATGTAATTACATTTGAAGGCAATAAAAAGTGTTGAATGCTATAACCTACAATTTATATTATAAATTGCATTTGACTTCCCATTCCTTTTATTACGTTGTATATATTTCTTAAAAATATATATATGCATATTATGTACTCACAATATGTATGTATGTAAATTCAAATTGTTTCAAAAGTAAATAAAGAATTACTTTGTTTATTTCGAACTTATTGAAATGCAGAATAATTTTGTTGAGCAATAAGTAGACATGTCTTTACATAACTAGCATAATATGTGGGCAGGCATGTACACGCAGCAAATCCTGTCGCAATCGTCTTTTATATGTAAACTACGTCGTTTGAGTTCGTCTCTGGATTAGGTGAAGGCATTTGAACACACGAGATTTCTCTGTCTTTTTTATGCCCTGTCAATAGAACAATTTTACACTTGCAACCAGCAAGCCTACATAGAAAAATAGTTTTCTGCTACGAAGAATATACAAAGGCTAAAAATTATTAAAATTTCTGTATTTATTTTTTCTTTTCTAAATAGTGTACTCACATTAAATTTATGTAAGATATTGCTTTTTTTTTTCCTTTCTTCATGGCATGGCGCATAGATTAACGCATTTGCCAATGTCTTACAGGACTTCTTGGAAGAGCGCGAGAACTTAAGCTACATATGTTTATTTAGACATACTCCGTTCTTTTCACTTACACAGAACTTTATAACACGATATACTATCACGTTTGTACTTTAATACTCCCAAAAATGTAAAAAATAGGAAATCTAAATAAAATGACAACCTCACTTTTCCCGTTCCCGCCAAAAAGTCCTGTAAAATATTCACGTATAACTCTTCGCAGACAAAAAATAAATTCCTAATTCTATTTCTTTTACTTTTTTTTTCGTTAATTTTTTTATTCTGATCGAAACTTTAAGAAATCGGATGCTTTTATAAATAATACTTTTTTGAAAAATAACGAAGAATATGTGATTACATCGCTAGATATTCGTAAACCCGAAAAGTCAAAAAATACAAATGCTAACCTTAAATATATTGTTGCGAATTATTCAATATTTATTGTGGTACAAAATAAAATAAACTTTATCGTCTTCAATCTGTAAACATTGCTTGAAAATAAAGCTTCTTGATACTTGAATACGTATGTAACTTTCCTTCAAGTGCCCTCAAGCACCCACCATATTTGTATGGTAATGTAGTACGACATTTTTGCGTGTATTCGTTTGCATCTAATATTTCACTAGTCGAGCGCATCTTATATATGCGTTTCGAGTTGAATAAGACGTATCTGTCCGCTGGTACAGGCTTCGGCCACTAATGATGTGGGACTGGGCCTTTTTTGCCGTGTCTAACTAAATGACGTCGACGTGAGGCGGTTACCTAATTTTGAAACTGTGTATGTAGGGGGCGCGGCTTTTACTTTTGGAACTTTGCATCTTATAAATAACATACGCGATTACGTTATATACACGACTTACCTGCCATAATATACCTACTGTCTTTTTTACTTGTAAGAAATCAGCGAGTAAATATATCTCACTTAGTATATTTTATGAAGAGAATAATGTTTTTACTCATATAAAATTTATGATGAAATAAAAAATGGATACAATTATTCATTTAAAAAAATTAATTCCTTTGTAACAATGGATTTCATTATCTTTTTTTAAAATTATTATTTGTATGAAAAATTTTATCCTCGGTGGAAAATTGCTATCGTAGATAATACGAATGAAATAATGTTAAACATTATACAGTAATATTAAACATTATACCGTTCATAATAACAAACGATTGAATTGCTGCTTTCGTCCTACAGACCTTTATAACGATGGCCGCCGGCTACATTATGACCAGGTCTGTGCATGCGGCGGTGCAGTCACCGGATCGTATTATGAAGTTTAATTAATAATGCAATGTTTATACATTGATGTTTACTATTCCGCTTTCCAACTAACATGCAACGAACACAGTGTAACTATACAATGACGAAAAGTATATTCGTATTTAATTTAGAAACTTTTTTGTGTAATGCCAATTTATTACCAAAATCATGGTTAAAGTCAAATCAATTTATTCAAGTAAACCCCATTGCAAGGTATTTTTGAACGTCAAATCTACTTTAGTTCGGTTGGAAAAAAACCTCAACATTGAGAAGAACCGACAAGAACCTCGTTCTGGTATCATTATTTCAACATCATTCTACAATAGTTTGAAACGTAATACCAAAATTAAATTCGGATACGTTGTTCTGATACGAGTATTGATATCTGAGACGTTATTTTTTTTATAAATAAGCCAGACAATACACACCAATCATCTGGTCGCAAACTATGGCATTTCCTGTTCTATGAGAACCAGACGACAACTACTAGAGGCGTCTTCCAGTACGCCCAGACCCGAGACAATCTAAAAAAGTTCGTTTCCTAATGTGAGCTGACCGGGAATCGAACTCGGATCCTTCCGCGTTTGGATGCAACACCTACGCCGTTAAAGTCGTTCAATTCCGATTTTTTTAAAGCCAGGGCAGAAATATCTTATACGGTTTCTTAATCATTATACTTGGCTTGGTATTCATGGGTTCGATTCCTGGCCAAATCTATCTTTCTAGCTTCTCCAGCTAGTTTTATTGTGCTGCACTTATCAAGCGCTTATTTCGAAATGGGCAATACGAGTAGGTGTAAATATTTGAAGTATTTTAAAAAAAATGTTTCTTATTTAAGCAAAAGAATATCTCGACGTCACTATATAATCCACACCACAAACGATATTTGCTTCAAAAACGAGATTTTTATCAAAAGGTATGTAATTAAGGTGTATATAAATTATAACATACGTTCATCTTACGTAAGTTTTATTAAGTTAAGCGGCATGAAGTGCAATTATATTAATGGAAGCGCTAATTGAATCAAAATGTAATATAAATCCGGTCCAAACAGAGCACAGCCGGCAGGTGGGGTACTACGCGTTTATTGAATTACTATCCGTGAATACAAACAAAGAGTCGAAAGAATGGAAGCGACATGTACGTAGTTCATGAACTTATGCATGTATTAATATGTTCGTAAATCGATCGTTTAGGGATAGAATTAGGCAATAATATTCCAATTTGAAAATCTTACCACAGGGTCACTTGATTTTGTGTTTGATTGTTTTAAAATTATAATGACTGAACTAATTTTTTTTTGTTATATATACACTTAATTAAATACAAAAGTTACGTTAATAAAATTTTGAAATTTCATATGAATAACGAAACTTAAATAAATGAACAAAACATGATGCTATTGCAGTTAAAAATACTAAAATGTATTTTAACGTCCCAATTAATCAAATCGGCACCTGCCTAAAATAACCTTGTAACTCAGTTTTTGGCGACTTTGAAAATACAGATTAACAAAACTATTCCAAACGAACTATTAAACATTGTTGTTCTGTGCAGATGTCGAAATGGAGTATAATGACGTACCATTAACATACACTTGTTCTCGGAGTATAAAACGACACGATTTATGCCATATAGCGGATTTGTCTTTTTGTCTTTTTCGGATTTGTCGAAAGTCTTTGATTTAAAGATTTTGATTTATTATTAAATTTTAAAGTACGGAAATATTCAACAACTGACGCGAATCTTTAAGGTACGAGATTATTTGGAAAATGCCCTGATCAATTCGGATACATTAAGATTTGTTGAGTAAACGCTAAAGAGAGGTGTTATAAGTTTGACGTCATTGTTTTTACTGATAAACTTTTGTAGTTTTTAGCTGTTCTCCCTCTAAATTTCATCTTAAAATTAGCCAGAGTATAACTAAATATTATGAGAATTCATCACATGAAAAGAATTTCCACAAAGCAACACCTGAGTTTGTACAATATATTGAAGACGCAGCCCATCATAGATCTTAAATTATGTTCATTGACATAATTATCGTAATTAATGTCCTCCAATAACATTAACTACTTTGTAATTAACTTAGTATGCATACCGATAGAGTTTCCCTTCTCCAGGAACATGAATATTTAATTTAAAAAAACCGGCGAGTCGAGTTTTATGCAATTTTTTTGTTTGGAAGCCGCAGTTTTCGGAAATATTCTGAAATATATTTGGTGAAATTCCGTCGAAATTATAGTTTTGCTTTAGCGGTTTCTTTATAACTACTAACGTCTCTTCTAGTCGACCTTATCAAATAACTGTAGGTGGATAGTAAGTTGAACTGAAGTCGTTCATTCTATTAACAGTTAGCTATGATTAATGCACTGCACCCATTGGGACGTTTAATTGAAAACCAAAACATAATTCTGATTTACTGAGTGCGAGCCATGTCTATAATTAAAATATTTGGCGTATTTTTTCCAAACATAATAGCGTTGCGCAAGAACATACTCCTTTTTAGTATATCATGACCTAATTCTATTTACTGTACAGAAAAAGGTCGACAAACTATGTTTTGCGATCGATAACGACATAGCACGGTAGACAAAAATTGTCTACGACTGCACTTGACAGATTTTTATTATTTTTACGTGAAACCATTATTAATACGCACAAACACATTATTACATTATTGAATATTATCATTACCTATGAAACTTCAAAAAAAAATAAAAAAAAATTTTTCAAATCAAATTTATAATATTCATATTTTATGTGTACAGAGAGATCAACAAACTCAGCTCCACAAAAAAAAATCGACAACTCCTCTTCTAATAGATACCTACTATGTAACAGAAGAACGTTTTTTAAGAATCAACTAAAAATATATTTCCCGCAATTTAAATAGTTGGTACAAACTACCCTGAATAAAAATTCTTTTTTTGCACTCCAAACAAGCTACAAAGTAAAATGTTGATTTTATAATTACGTTTTGAAGCTAAAACGGAATTACAAATCCATACTTAAAATTCGCTAAAGTATCAGACGAAAGTTTGGTTTTCGTACTGGGGCAAATTAATCATCCTGTGGATTATTCACGGATTATATCAGAAACCGACACAACAGTATTTTAACGAGAGATTAATTCTGCGGATAAATCTAGACTTTCACAGATGTACTCATAACTCCCGGACAGGTATTTAGTGTTTGCTGCTGACCTAGTTAGTCCGTCGGTAGCTGCTTACACGCACTGAGATTGTCAGTTAGTTCTCGAGGGTTCATGAAGTACTGTCAGTGCAAAAATCTTATAAATAAAAAAATATGTATATCTTGAGGGTTAATAAGGTACAATCAATTTTAGAAGTATTATAAATCTATAAGCAATTTTGCTCATACCCTGACAGTAATGGATTTTGTTTTATAAGTTTCTTGTCGCTATCATTATCATTGGCTGATATTCATTCAATCATTCATACCAAGGCGTGCTATCAAGCTCTATCTTCATACCTCCAGTTTCTTTCAATCACTTAGCACAGTTTTGAAGCCATTTTCGGATGATAAGTAGCTATCGAATACTATATTTTTCTTTTGCTCCCAGACCAACGTAAAAGACTGCTTACTTACATACATATGTACATACAGATCTCCATGCTCTCATGTGTCCCTAACGGGTTGTCGAACGGGTAGTCGGAGAGGATGTGCCAAGCATAGTGGTCTTTACACACTTCGTTCACTTCCTCGAATTTCAATGTTCTCCACACACTTTTGCTGAGGTATGCTAGTGCTTTTAACATTTCCTTCGGCTTATACTATGGCTCTTTGATTGTCTTCTTCTTGCTACCAGTCGCTTTTGCTCTGTAGATTTTTTCGTCAAACGTTCATTACTCATTCTATAATGTCCGAACTATGTAAGCATTTCTTTCTGTATTTTTACGATAATACTGTCATCCATTCCTGCCATACTGCTAATTTCTTCATTACTTATTTTGCCTGTACAGCACATATTTCTGAGAGATCGCATTTCCTCTGCATTCGTCTTACTATCACTCGATTTCGAGTATATCTAGGCCTCTCTAAAGTACAATAAAGTTGGCACCACCACCATATTTTTCCATTTTTCATTTTAAGCTACAAAATCCTAAAAACAAATAATATTTTGAAAGCATTTTTATCTCGACTGTACAGTCCTGCTCGCAGCTTGTCACTGAATTAGCAATCAATGGACTTTGTTATTAACATTGTCATTATTCATTAAACGTTATACAAACATTATTGAGAGGTTGTATTCATAGTTGTGAACACCGTTGCGAAATATTATGTAGATACCCTCTTTTGTAATTTCATTTTTTTGTCTCTAATGACTGGATACCTATGTGGGTGCGATTGGCAACCGTTAATACGAATATTAATTAGTTGTGGACATTTTGGGAATCTATTAAACAGGATGTCGGTTTTTGCAACTACATTTAATTAAATAACTTTTACGATTATGTCAATAAACCAAATTGTTTTAAATCTCAATAATATTTATTTCTGTTCACATTTTGTTTTCTTCCACATATAAAATAGATTGTAGCGAACGATTTGTTTTACAATAATTACATGTAGCTTTACGAATAAAATTTTGTTGATTTAAGAGTTTAATTATGTTAGAACTATAATACAACGCTATAACAGCTTTTGGGTTAATACAAATGATTTTTTCTCTACTTACAAGGGTCTAATTTATGCTCTAAAGTTTCTTGTGACTGCAAATTTTCCTCTGCTTGGAGCATTTATCAAACAGTCACACTTAGAGTTTGAGTAGGTACTGTGGGCACAGATCTGTAAACCCTCGGATCAAGAAACAATGGACGGAGTCATAGTAAGTTGTCGCTTTTATCGTCGTGTGTCACACAAATTTTCTTGTCTCTTTCTGATTTATATTTCAATAAGCGTAACCACGAGTAAAACAGTTACAACAATAGTAGGTATAGCAGCCTCGCCCTGTCATTGTAATTCGTATCAGCCGACTTCACGTACATTACCGAAATAATTATTTACAAAATACTCGTACATCTTAAGTATTTTAGCTACTAGTATTCACAAAAATAAAATATGTCATGTTCAGCTGTGTATCGTTGTACTGTGACTCTTCCCTAGTCACGTACATTAGTAAAAGGCCAGAAAGTCGGTCAATTCAATAAAAAACGGACGCGCTCTTAAAACAAATGATCCGTCTATTTTGAACCTTTGTTCGAGTGTAAACCGCTCTTATTGCTAGGCATCGCATGTTTCAGCCCTGTAGCCAGGGCCAAAAATAAGGTTACGGTGTTTCCCGCCTGTCGTAAGAGGCGACTACAGCAACCTTCCGGCTTGCGGCCGATCGAAATACCGATCATCTGTCCATGCGATCCCGAGGCGGACGACAGTGCGTGAGGTCCGCGTTGTCGTGATAATGCGAAAGTGCCGGGGGGCTCTGTAGTTGCCCGCGCTGTGCCGAAGTGCTTCGGCACAGCGCGAGAGGGGCTCCGGCGCGTTCCGTAGGAGTTCCCGGAGCCCTTCGATAGAGCGCCGAGGACGACCACCGCAGGAGTTTTGGTGAGCAAAAACCCTACATAACCCAGCCTCTTCCCCAGCGGTCTGAGTATCTGTGTGCAGATTTCTCCTGCGTAACCAAAAAAAAAAGGCATCGCATGTTTGATGTTGATTATCAGTTCTAGATATACAATACGTTCTAGACAACATGAGAACATAATTTGAAATCCACGCGGACGGAGTCACCGGTGAAAGCTAGTATCTTATTAACTAATAACCTAGATAGTAACTTATTAACTATTGAACAAAATTATCTATTGGAAAGGGATTAAAGTAATAACTTTAATCTCTTTCCAATCAATATAAAAACAAAACGGTGTGCGATAAATACAAAAAAAAAACGAAAAAGCTAGACGAGACGATACCTAAGTCCTTAGCAATTGTGTTTTGCCATAAATAGAAAGCGAAATTAAAAAATATCAAATAATCGCGAAGACATTTGCAATATAAGATATATTTTTTTATATACTTTACTTGCCGGATGTTAACTGAGTTAAAACTCTGTTAATACCCAATAATATGCCATACAGAAGTAAATTATATTTCGACACAACTTTCAGTGGGCAATTGAGCTTTTTGGTCCATGTCTTCGTATACTTTTCTTGACCGCCTTGACGGGTATTAACAGAAGTAAAACTCTGTTAATATCTAATAATGTGCTATACATAAAAAAATACACTTTGACACAACTTTCACTGGTCCAATTTTGTGAAATTTAGAATAGAGATAAAGTCTGGGGAGGAGAATAGGTAATTTTTTTTTTATTTCACGCAGACGCAGTTGCTGCCAGCAGCTAGTAAAATTTAAAATTACAATTTTCTGAAAACCGTAAAGCGTATGTGAATAGGATTATTTACAATTTACGAGGTAAATATTTGTCTAGAATTTTTATTTTTTTATTTTTGTCAGCATACAAATATGTTATCAATTACTGATCTGAGTATTATACTCGTGCATTAGTAATTCTGAATCTACAAGCGTAAAGCGACCTTCCGCCACTTGACAATAAATAGCGGTCGCACGCCATCTTTCATCCAAAGCTTGTAATGTTTCATTGTCTACATTACAATACAATACAATTAGGCATGATTTGGATGCGGTAATTTGCGTTAGCGAAATAAGCAAATAATGTTGGCCTCTTATTCAATTTAATAATAAATTTTATTACTTTTTTTATTATCTTGTAACACTTTTCTGTATTATGAACTAATATTTGAAATACGGCTACATATTAAATTCTCAAGTAGTCTGTATGGTATGCATGTATGCATTCGGGTGTGTATCTCTGTACGTATGTATTCCGTATCACCAATTATTACTATTATTATCACTAATAATAGATACAAACATGTGTGAGGAGAATGATGAGATTTGAGACGAAAGAAACATTTAAGGACCGCGAAGCTTGGCGCTCTGTCCTCTCTGACTACCTTGTTAGAAAGACAGCGTGACGATAGGTATGCATGAATAATTAGGTACTAGCGTAGGCCCTACATGTAGAATCGCACAGTCAACATAAAAGCTAGTGTAACTTTACACTAGCTTGTATTTCGATTTTGTAGACAATATATTTAATCTTTTTTTTTTCATTCTTCGCGGCATACAGATTGGCGCATTGGCCAATGTCATATATTATACTATATTAATAAGTACGATCGTTATCGTAAAACTCCTCCAGTAAAGTGATAGTAAGCGTTACTGAAATTATAAAAGACTTCTTGAAAGAGCGCGAGAACTTCAGCTACACGTGTTATTAAGACCTTCTTTTTACTTACACAGAATTTTAAAACACAATATATTATCATTTTTATACTTTAAAACTCCCAAAAATGTAAAAAATAGAAAATCCAAATGAAATGACAAACTCACTTCTCCCGTTCCCGCCAAAAAGTCCTATTTAATCTTTACTTATATTGTATTACAAAATTATGCTTCATCTTGTCTACTATTTTTCTTTTGTGTGAAAGTTAAGCAGCAATTAACCTCAAATTTTTAATACAGAGTGATTATATGACTGGCCAAGGCTAGGCTACCATTTGTTTATACAGGTGTAACCATGGATAAAAGCTAGTATCCTATAAAAAGCATCATACTGTTTTAAAACAATAACATTGTTCTAATAAAGATAAGGTAATGATATATCCTGATAATATTTTAAGAATTTACTTTACACTAGGCTACGTGGTTCTTACAATTCAATCCCATATATTAGCTCTTGAAACCATTTACCTAATACATACACACATTTATCTTCACTTTGTGTCCCTGACGAGATAAACGAGAGAACAAAGCGCAAAGTATCGCGATCTTTACGCGATGTAAGTAGAATGAATCTCTTCAAACTACATCATTCTTCTCACACACAGTTGCGTATGTATGCGATTACCTAATAGCGATGTAGAATACAATTTTCCACTTCTGAGGTTCCAATGAATTACTTAATGTCAAAAAAAAATTATAAGTAAGATTTATTTATGACGAATTAAGTATTTCCATTAGTTAGCAATAAAGGAATATGAAATAAACAGCTTAGTTTCATTTACGTCGTTATTAAAGCCAATGTATGTATTGCCGAATGTCATTACAAAATTGATTTATTGCTTAAACTGTCACACCTTGCATTGAATATGGACAGGAAACGATCTATTCGGGTACAGGTGACAAGAACATAGCGTTCTTATTACAAAATATTGCAATTCTTAAGGCCTAGTTACATATTTGCCTTTCCCGAGCTAAGTAATACCCTCAGTTTAGATTCACAGAATTCGTGTATTAGACTAGGGCGTTTAAAAAAAATCAACATTAACCGACTGACGTCTATTTTCACAGTAAAACCGCATAGCTTGTCGAAGACATTACTTGTTACTAGTAAACAAACTAACATTTTCTTAGATAATAATAGCGTAAAAGTACCGTTTATTTTCATTGAAAGCTTTAAGAGGAAGAAAAGAATTCGTTTGTAATTGAAATTCTCAGACAGATGTTAGTTTGATTAATAGTTATTACATTATATTTCATGGCCTTAAATAATTGCTTAGTTAGTAATAAGTTTAGATATGTAAGTCGATGTAGTGACTCTTGAAAAAATAACCGAACAATGTTTATACATCTTTGTATCAGGGCTGTGACAGCAACTTCGTTCAGACTGAACAATCCGTACTCCTGTTTATGATTGCGCTTTTGATTTTCGCTTTGTCCGATAATTTTAAAATCGACACAGCAACATTCTGAACAACACGTGAAATAACACTATTATGAAGATAAATATAATAATATGAAAAATATTGATTCTAAATCCTCGACGGAAAAGAGGGGTATAATTTTTTATTATTTGGTTTAAGAGGATATGTTAGTCACGCCAAACCTGCATCAACAACTTGCGACCAACGCTGATATATCGTGATTGTTATTATGTTGCAAAACACCACCAAGTCCCACTGAAGCCACCGCAGGATAACGCAAAATGTTCCTTAGATTTAAAAAAAGTGCTGCTCGTAGCAGGTTCGAAGAGTGAGCACTAGCGGTCCAGTCACTCGAATAGCGCACAAGTTTCTTCCACTTCTTGCCAGCACCGGCACATTCTCGTACCTGAGAACTGTGCTTAGCTAAACAAAAATTCCCAATAAGTGCTTTATCTGAGATAAGTTAATTTTTCCGGCGCGATGCCAAAGAGATTTTTATCTGATCGTGTTTGTGTGTAGCATCATAGATCTAGACTTAGTGAACACATACGTATGAGTTTTTTGTATGAAGACTGTAGTTTTCAAAAATGTTGGAAATAGTGGAAATCGGTCCAGATTATTTTCAGTACTTGAGTCTTAAATTTAGAATTTTAGGTATTCATAGATATGCTATTGTTAAAACTGTTTAACTATTGAATGTATTGTAGAATGTTGATACTGAAACTACAGATTAATTAGTCACTAGCGTAAATTATCATTGTTTACATGAAGTCACGTGGACTTTTGCTTCCGGTTCCGATTATGATTACGACGTAACGAACAGCCTTCGGCTTTAACTCCGATTCCGATGAATTCACATCTCTTACTTCTCTAACACATACAATATTTTATTGACTTCAGAATAATTTAAAATTAATTATGGAGATACATAATTTTTTTTTTTTTCGAGTATTAAATTTATACCTACTTCTAAAGCGCTTTTTGTGGTATTTTTTCTTCGCTTGAACACTTCTCCGAAACGACAGTTAATTCATAATTTTATTTTAAAAATTCTTCCGAACTGATCTTGGAGAGAAAGAAAAGCCTAGATCTTTTTAGATGACCGACTTTTTTGGCCTTTCGCACATTACGTAGACGTCACTCGTCCAAGAGATAGAACTGATTATGACGATATAGGTGATACGAAAAGGTACCTAAATCCATAATTAAATACTCATTTCTAAAAATGGCGTCAAGATGACGTGTTTTTGTTGTGCTGTGATTTTCTGTCTATATCTAATAAATGTGTAGATTTACAATTTAACGAAACATGCAATTTTCAATCGTTTCAGAATTAATTTCAAAATTTTAAAATCAGCTGCACTCACTTATAAAAATATTTTTATCAAAATTAATAACAGAGCCATCTGTCTTTTAACGGAGTTACCAGCCGCGTCCATTAGTAAACACTACGTTTCACACATCCAGGAAATGCGCTCGCGCAGCGCAGCTCATTCTAATTAAGCAGGCAGCTAGATTTATAAGATATGGAAGCATTAGCGAGATTTATACCTGGTACTGAATAATGAGATAACACTAATGGCACTGTATGCGCAGATTCCCTTTGCTAAATGATATTTTTGCGAAGAATAATAAATAATTTAATACTTTGGAACGTGAAATGCTACTAACAGAAATATATGAAAACTAACTTCTGCAAGTTTCCATACTATAATCGCAGTGATTGAATGAGTTCTGTGAGGCATGAACAGAATTCCTTGCGGAAGCTAGTATCAGTTATTTTACAACATTTAATCAGATAATGTTGAAATAATCAAAATAGTTATAATTTCTACGTGTATATATAAACTATAACATTACGTTATTTTGTATATTGAGTGGACAGAGCGCCTTCTAGTTTAACTTTTTCGAGTTTCAGTTTAACTTCTTGTGGATAAAAGTCCCTCATATCTCAATCTCACCTCTGGAGGGCTTTATAAGGTTTTTAACCTTAAAAAGCCCTCAAAGCTCAAGATTTCTCCTGCATTACTAAAAATAAAAAGGGAAACATTGATAAGTGTACCGTCTTTTTTACCTTTGTCATGAAAAGATAATCAGATGGTAGGTATACATAGGTACATGTTTTTCTTTCTCAAATCGAAATAGAATTATACCTTTATTTTAAAAAATATAGTGTCCTGAGTATCTTAACTCGCTGGTATCAACAGCAAAGGTCATCATGTGAATAAAAAAGATGTCAGTAATATGTGGATAATATATGAACCAAACTTAAGCGTGCCCTGAGTTATTCGAGGGTAGACACTGTGAAACGTCTTGAGCATTTGATTTTGTTATCACTTTTCTTATTGTAGGATTGAAGGCCGAGTTGAAGTTAAAGTTACTCGGGTACAACTTGGAACGTAACGGGGTCATCTTATTCAGACTGAATCGAAAAATCTCTTATTTAAAACTTAAGTTAAGTAAAATTTTAAATAACTTCTAACGTTTAAAAAAACCGAATTTCAAAACTTCATTCTATTTTGTAGTTAAGAAGTCTATCTTTTTATTAAAATAATAGTAGATTAGGCCCACGAAGTAACAACGATGAGGAGACGTAACGAATTTTCCTCATACAAACTAGTGTAACATTAAGCAGGGTGAGGGGGACGCGGAATAAATGGAGGGGGATGTTGCGATTCTGCCGCAATCTAGCGAGTTGTAGCAGTCTCTTTGTGTTATGATTTTTTAAATAGTTTTATTATTGATCACCAGATGGGTGAAATACATTCTCGATACAGAGACATACTTAGTGATTAATCGGTAACTCGGAATTGCACAATTTAAACATTTTCATATTAAATTATGAAATACTTATATTTGTATTTGAGAGTAAAGTGATATAAATCCATAATGTATATTAAGATGGAGCAGTGAAACGGATAAGATGTACATCAATAGATTTGCAAAAATTCGTATCATGCGCGTTCGGGACCGAATAACGGTCTAGAATAGCAATATTTAAATTAACGTTTGTCGATTTGTTTATATGCGCATCATGCAACTGTTACTTTATTTAAATAAGACGATGGTAGAGATCGCGCCACGAAAGATGAGACTTGACACGCGATAGTAGGTCCTGATAATGTTAGTTTCGTCAAATAACTTCTATCCCCAACAGAAATTATCCGTAACAATAAAAAATACATTACATTTCTAATGATAATATCAGTTTTACTAAGTATTTTTTATTCCCTAAAAGATGCCACTTCACTCGGTTTATATGAATTGATGTAGATTTTTACAGAGAATTTGATGAATTAAATTAACAATAAAGCAATGTTAGCAGTAAACAGGTAGGTGTTTTAGATATGCTTAGCAATATCTAAGTGCAAAGTGTGGTTTTAAGGGGTGATGAAGTTGACATCTGTCGACGAATAGTAAAAACTACACGGACGAGAAAACCTTCTAGAACTTTTGATGTAATATTGTATAAATTGATACTTAGAAATATGATATTTACAGATGGAAATATGATATTTTTCAGAGTATCGTACATCTGAATGCGACTTGCAACCAAACACACGGCACTTCATTTTTCTATTGTACGGTCGCTAAAAGTTTTATTTTTTGTAAAGTAATACGTGCAACTGTCAGGATCGGACTAGCATACGTGTAATCGATACACCTCTACGCTTTAAAGCTGAACCTTTCTTTCTATAATCTGGGCCCGTATCATTACAGCATCTTTTCCTTCCTTCATGGTTAGGACATATTTGATATGCCTAAACTTATATTCTTGAAAAGTAGGAAATTTTAGTTCATAGCCAAAATTGAGTCAATAAACTCCACATCATTTCGAGTGAGCAACCTAAATATTCGGATAATCACTACTATTTACATCAAATAAACTAATACTAATATTTAAATCAAATAAACCGATCACATACTGAAAAATATATAATGATTTCGTAGGAAAATGGTGCCAATATAAATGTGTCCTATTTACAATCGGGGTGGCTTATCTTGGTTGCTTTACTTTTAAAGAACGCTACACGCAATATTGATGTGTGATATTTTATGTTATTTATGTAACGTTGTCTATGTTATCTTTTTATATTATGTATAATTAAGTTAACCTGTATTTGATCCCAGTTAACATCTCTCTTTCTCATCTCCCCTCTAAATTAATGATCCCCTGTTTGATCCCCCTGAACGCCCATTAGGTACATTTAAAAAAGAACTTTACGCAATCCTCACTGTAAGCGAAAGTTCAAAATAAATAACTTGAAACAGATATAGATATTGTTATTGGTTATTAACATCTAAAACATGGGCGCATCTACTAAGTAAGATTATTCAATAACTTTCGGATTACTGGCTTGCTTATCAACTGGAGGATTATATTCCGAAGTAGGTATATCGAGAGTTGCGCAAGAGTTTATTAATGCAAGAAAAACGTCCAGGCCCAACCTGTTATGAAAATCAACGCTAGCTGCCGCCGAGGCGTGGGTCTTCGTCACACGTTCATTGTGATGAAACTGTTTACACTACATGCCAAAATAACTGGCAGAACGCATTAAATATGTAATACTGCAGGACTAGTTTTTGCTCGCGGTCCTGCTCGCGAGGAAATTGTAATGTGATACCTTTTCATGACTTTCTTTCTTGCGCTCGACGGTTTTTGATGGCCGTTGTTTTGCGAAACATTACAAAGAATGTAGATCCGTAATCTTAGTACTTCTATCAATGTTTCATACCCTAAAACTTTACTAAATTAATCGCCATACCTAACCAGTAGATGCGTTTGTTAGTTATCTTATAACTTATAAATGACTCATCGTATGATAACCATGGATTCGATAAGGTTCGATAGGATTCGCCAGGTAGCGCTGTAATCTATAAATTAAAAAAAAATCTGAAACCTAATACGAGTCCGTCCGTCCATTCTATCTAATCGATTTGCTTAATCTTTTTTTTAATGAAAGCTATTGATGCACAAATTTGTCATCAAGCATTGGAAATCACCTAACTTTCACCCTTCTCAAGTTATACTCAAACGCGATTTCCTTTGTATATTTCTTATGTTTTCATAGTTTTCTTTCACTATATCTCCGGTTCTAATTGAGGTACGCGGTTTGTTTTGGTCTAAGAACACTGAAACGAGCTCTTTCATTTGAGCTTTTGCCCACTTAAATTGGTTGAGTTGCAGAGAAGCTTGGTGTGAACATTCAACTTAACCACATTGTAATAAACGTTTCAACTTAGATAGGTTAGGTTACAATTACTTATCATATAAGAGCGTTATTTTTGAATTATAATATCAACACAATGCTGCGGAGCAGCACGGGTCCTCTAATCAGGCTATTAATAAATTCTACATTCAACGTGGGAGAATACACAAGGCGTAGCTAGGATCTTTACATAATCGTGAAAATTATACTAAAATCATTTAACATAACTCAAGCTTTAAGGGAACATAAAGATAAACGAATATAAAAACTAAAGATACAAGTACAATAGACCGCCGGGGACGCGGGTTCAATCACCAATCAAGTCGATTTAGAAAACGAACTAAATTCACTCAGAGTCTGGGTGTTACTGGCATCTCCTCTAGTTTGTTGTATGGTGTCTACGAGTATAACACAAGCTTAGCGCTTGCTTTGGGTGTACAAATTTATTACAGAAAATAATTGTCAAATATTGCACATTTTAGTAAAAAAAATATTGTATAGACTCCGGTGTTACATTGCTGAATTATCTATCTCAGTAATTAAAACATGTGTGATATATATTTTTTAGCTATATTTCGACCAAACTTTCTACCTTTTTAATCTAAACGTGTTTCACTTCTCAACGAAGCTTCGTAGAACTTCATATCACCAATTCACTCATTGGAACTCAGTCTTCACTGGGTGCTGGGTAACTTACCAAGTCTGAGTTTTGGAATTGCCTGAGGATGCTTCGTTGGGAAATGAAACATTTATCGATCAATAACTTTAAAACATTGAGCGGAAGAGAGCTATAAATTAAATAAACGAATTATTGTAAAAAATATAACGCATGCGGTCGGGGGATCCCCATTAGGGACGAAGTTCCTTAGCTATAATTTCCATTTCTCAAATCTTCATTTCATTAATGAGACAATAAAACACGTATGAATTTTAAACAAAAACAAAAAACAAAGAAGTTTTAACAAAATTTTCTCTTGCAAATTAATGAGGTTCGCGGTTGTAGAACCTCATTATTTTACACGACGCCGTGCATCTTGCTCGCCTGCTCGACTCTCGATACCTGCACGCACGCACACATTTGTATATAACAGAGAGACACAGAAAGATCATTGCGAATCTATGTACAGAGCTAACAAATCTAGCGCCGTATGGCGCACGGGTCCCTTGCTTCTTGCTCTTGCTCAATTAACTAGCGTGTGTTAGAAGGAGACAGAAAGAGAGAGTCGAACGAAGGGGGCACAATGCTTTTTCGTTACGTGTCGATTTCTACCAACTTACACCTTCCGCAAGCCGCGGTAAGGAACTTCCTTCAAATACCTTCATAGGCACTTTACTAAATCAAATCTATAGCCCGGGTCAGAGAATAATGCTACGGTTTTCGTCGCCTGTAGTAAGATACGACTATAGAGGCCTTCGGGATCGCGGCCGATCGGAGTGGGGACTACGGTCGTCAATACATGTAACTCCGAAGAGAACGCCAGTGCCTGTGGTCGTGGCACTGCGAGAGTACAAGGGGGACTCTGTCGCTGTCTCTCCGAAAATCATTTTGGGCATAGTACTAGAGAGACTCTGTTACGTTTATATCCCGTAGCTTCTTGACAAAGCGCTGCAGACGACCACTGCATTAGTTCAGTTCAGTAGAGAAAAGTATTCAGACTTGCTTTGTCATTTAATTTCTACCTGTCTGAAATGACCACTGTTATTTTGGTAACATAGGAAAAACCGGAATACGGGTAGTCAGTCTCTGAGTAAAAGTTTGGTTTATATGAGGCTTTTGCCCACTAAAACTCCTGCGACAATCGTCTTCGGTGTGCTGTCGAGGAGCTCAGAGATCTCCTAGGAACCGCATCGAAACCCCTTTCGAGCTGTGCCTAAGCTCTTCTCATTGGGGCAGTGACAGAGACCACCTGTGCCCTCGCAGTGAGATGGCAGCGCATATCACAAGCACTGTTGTCCTCCTCGGTGTTGTAAGGATAGACACCTGGAGCCCCGAACAGCCGCGACTCTTACTACAGAACCCTAGTTGCTTCCCCGACCCGCTCTTAAATTTTTTGGATTGGCTTTTAAATTATTTATCTATCAGAATCTATAAAAATTTAAAGATAAAGATCTAGTGTGGTAGCTAATAGCCGGTCGCTTAAATTAAAATAGTTATTCCAGCATTTCGAATAGAAACTGATATCTATTGAACTACAACATTTAGAATACAAAATAACAAAAAGCAGTTAGGTATTTGCAGACGTGACTAATCTAGGAGATTAAAGCAAAATAAAAAATAAATCAAATTCGCTCGACGAATTTGCATATTGGACCGTGTTTGATTTTTAACAAACCTCTTAATTAATAGAGTTGAATGAACTTTTTTCCAATTACCTATGGAAAACATAGTGTTGAATTTACATACTAGATAGCAAGCGTAAAAGGTTAATCTATTATTTTAATAGTACAATGTCTACTTAAACGGGAATCGTTTTTATCTTTTTTAGAAGAGTAGCGATAGCTGTGATGTAATCCTACAGTTCAGCGCCGGCTTCAAGACTAGGTCATCCAAAAAATCGTTTCTCGAGATACCACTTTGACAATAAAAAATCGACACTTCTACTGTAATTATAAAATTAAGGAAAACAATGCGCAAAATCAAAATACTTAAAGAATTTATCGAATACAATTTACAAAAACACTAAGTACCTACATATAATTAGAAATAAAATTTAAACAGCCGAATAAAAGTTTTATTTTTGTTTATTTGAGCGATAATCATACTTTTTTTAAATGTGAATTAAATACTTTTGAATTAAACAATTTATCGATGAAATTTTTCATTAAATTAACAATTTATTTTAATAACAAAATTAAAAGAACAATTTCCGTTATCCAAATGTTAAAGGCTTAGGTTTTGCTTTACGAATAGCAACCATACCTATTTGTTCTTCTATTAGAATGCATTAATATAATAATATAAGTCGCACCCTCTAAGGAAAAATATTTCTACATTATTAGACTATAGAAAAATAAATATATAGGTACTTAGTACAAAATCTTTTGCGTTAACTATGTTAATGAAATGTTCAGTTATTAATATTTTAGTAAAAACCAAAAATAATAAAATATTTCTCTAAAGTATGTAATAAGTACCGGTTTCCTATTTCGTGTCACCTATAGCTTTAGTCGTACATTGCGATATCACGAGACTGTCGCTAAATATATGTATATATAATTGACGTTACTAAATATAACCTATTAATTAATTAATTAAATTGTTAATTAAATTTATTAAAGTATGGTGATGATACTACGAGTAAAGCGACGTCATCCTGATAAAGTATTTACTCCTCAGTATTAAAATTGTAGCAAACCTAATACAAAATAAGCTGAGTTATTTGAAGATTTTAAATTACTAATGTAACTGAAACTAACATAATTTCAACAAACCTCAAACATTCGAAAACTGGCTTTTAAACAAAAGACCCGCATGCAAATCGGTTTATTTGTTCAAGAACTAGATGCCAGAAACAAATAGACAAATTAATGTCAAATTTATAACATCTCTCTTTTTCGGAGGCTTAAAGACTCAAGTAACAGGAAATCTCCTTCTTTCTTAAAGTCAAAAGTAAATGAAATACTTAATGAGTGGAAGTGATAATGTTTAGCATCAAAATAATTTACATGCAAATATCGTTCTCGTATTCTTAAATTCAAAACTTTCCGGTCAATACAAATATAATATAGTTCTTCATTAAAATATTATATTTTATTATATATTGAAATATTTCCTGTCGATCAAGCCAGTGTCAGCTTAAGGGGAACCGTCCGGGGTGATAAACAATGCTGTCGCTCTCCTATATTTGTCACCTCGAACATTCTTCCCTAAAACCAGCCCAGGTTTATCTAAACCTAACATTCTTGAAAATACTATATCATTAAAATATAATAAAATGAATCATATTCTACATAACAGAGTTTCAAATCAAAGACATATAATCTAAGAGATGGCAAAAAAGGTAACAATTGCTAAACAATATCAGTTTTTTCATTCGATTTTTAGTAAAATTTTCATTTTTTTTAAATTAAAACTGATTTGTATAAAAACACGTGTTTTTAATGGACTAATTGCCTGTTATTTTCAAAATCGTAGATATTGTTTGTTTTAAAGGAAAGTACAAAACCTACATTTTTAAAATCTTCAACATAAAATATTAATATTAACGGTTTAATCGCAAGCGTCTTCCAATAAGATTAGTAGCTGACGAAACTAAAAGCAACACACCAAATCATTTATAAATTTCTTTTTGACGACTCACAACCAAAACATTATCTACTAAAGATTGAAAGGTCACTCTAAATCTCAATTTAATAGTTACCCAACTGTTTCAAGTTCATAAACGTGTACAGTTGTGTCTCGCTCCCACAGAACTGGTATGAACCGTAATTCAGTAGCTTAAACGATAAGAGGTGGCGATATGATCTTTGTTTAAAAAACACTAAGTATTTCTTTGTAAATGTTCTTTCGTTTGTGAAAAATGCGGTAGCATTTGTAATTTATTGCAGAACATTGCCGTTTATAACCGGTTTTCATATACATATGCTTGTATGAAATGAAATGTGTTGTACAAAGATGTATGTAATTTTAAATTACAAAATTACGAGTATTACGCACAAAATATTAGATACTATAACTGCGCGTGTTAAAATATGTCATAAGTATTAATGTCATACAAATCAAAAATATTATTTGTACTTCGAATAATATATTTCTTAAAAGTGATGAAACCAATAGATACCCCCATTTTAGTCTAAAAAATCAAACTTTACTAATACTTCATTGAATTCTAAGTTTCAGTTTAAATTTACGATGATTTAAACGCACAACACAAGAAAATCTATGTACATATTTATTTAAATTAGTATCGAAAACAGTGAATAGCATACCATCATGGACATAAATGTAAAAAGCAAAAATAAAATACCTTGCAAGGTACAGACATAACAATACATATGACGAATAATGGTTTTATTTTTAAAGCTGCACGTTTGAGAGTACCCATAACCATTTTTTGGTGGAAATCGGTACAACCGCCCTCAAAAGCTTTAACTTTAAATCGAAATTGTAAAACATTACTACTACCATTGCTAAAAGCTTTTATAGGTAGGTAGTTGTTAATATTTTTAAAATCGGATATATTTAAACTTTAATTTTTAATCGAACTTCATTTTCATAGACATCCTGAAGTAATCGCCTGTTACTTAGACCGCAATGTAACATAGTAATTTTAGATATGAAATGCTCGTGTCAATTAGCCGCGGTATGTGTGGTGATCATCACTTTTTAGATTCATTACTATAGTAATTTTGCGTCCACAACGCGGTCAAATAGCAGTTGACCGTAAAAACATGTATGTGTATAATATGAAATGTAACTAAAATATATTCACTAAAGTAATGATTACGGGACAGAGCGTAAATAACTTTGTAAAATTATCGCTAGCAATTTCCGAATTTGAGTGAAAGTAAGATAAACGCAGTAGATATGCGATCTCTTAAAAATATGTGCGGTGTCACTTTTGTGGACAAATGAAACAATGATGAGATATGCAGTATGACAAGATTGCACGACAGTGTTATAACTAGTTAAACATTTAAGGTCGCCATTCATATACAAAATGACATCCGACTGGGACCACCGTTTGAGTGGTTGGGATGTGTTATAATATGGATTTTCCATACATGTAAACTCACTTAACAAATCCGTATAGTCATTGGACAGCGCGCCGCCCACGAAATCACCGCTTGGCGACAATCGTTAATAACGGTTGAGACGTCGTAGCGAGATGGCGCTACTCCGATGTCAGAAGACGGACGTATGTAAGAGGGGGTCATTAGGGAATTCAGACCCCTCCTTAGCTTACGCTAATGTATACCAATTTGGATGATTTTCATATGTTTTAAGTAATTACTAATTTATTTATTTCATTGGCGTATAGAACTGCCCTTTAATGGCGTGAATTTACAGGAAAAACTAAATACCTTTCCTTCGTGCTTGGACTCCCCCCATGTGAATGCTATAGTAACGTATATGCCGAGATGATATAAATAAGTGTTGACCTTTATTGCTATCAAGATATTGAGGTATTGCTCCTTGATGATCTATCCATCTCGTAACGAAAATGACATGACGATATGTATAATAAAGTATGTTCGTAGGTCTCTAAGCGTTATTATAATAATATTCCAAATGTTTATGCTAATTATGTGACCCCAACGTGTTTGTGTGGTACTATGGGTACCACACAACGAATTAGGGGAGCTCCCAGTAACGCCCAGACTATAAGTCAATTTCCTTCCCCAAATTGACCTGAGTATCGAACTTGGGGCCCTGACTTGGAAAGCAAATGACTGCCACCGCGCCAACAAGCCAATTACTTTTATTATTGATTTATATTTCTTTTTTATAAAATAATCTAAAGTTCTGCTTCGATTTTTGTCATAAAAGTCATCTCAGCACAGCTGGATGTCGGTCGTTACAATGAATAAAAACGACTTAATTATTATAATATTTGGACGTATTGGTCATTGTTGACATTGAAATGTTAATAATAACAGTTTTTGCATTAAAATAATTTCGAGATAATCGTAAAATAATATTGTAACTTAATTATTCTGATTTGCAGTGAAATATAAAAACTCAAAAAAAATTATGGCAAGATTGAAACTTGAAACGATATTTTAGGATTCCGTAGATAAATAGCAAAAAACCAAACCCTCATAATTTCGTCCTGTCTAAACGTTCGTATGTCAGCCATTATACTCGGAGACTATTCTACTACTAGACCACTCGGAAACTAGCACTTAAGCACTTAGACGGACACACATACACAATGTCGAAAACGCGGCTGGCTGCTACTTTTGTAACTATTTTATGATCAAAAAAGAAAAAAATTAAACGAAAATGTCGGGTCAAAGAATGGATTGTCGATCGATCAAATTAAGGAGAATATTATAACAATTTAGTTTGGCAATTAAAATCTACAGTTAAGTTTATTTAAAATCTCAAGTTGTGTATATTTCTGGTCACGTCTTCAATCGTTCTACTAAAGGCTTCTGCAATAATTTTATTTCGTTGTGATCTTTATATTCACTGCAAATTATATATTCACTTATATTTACTTTTTGGTGCGGTAGAGCCATGCGGCATTGCAGCACGAATCGCGCCGGTTCGCCCTGTGAAATACCACCCTCTCACAGAATATCGGAGTGAAACGATCTATTGCTGTTGTGTTTTGTTCAGTGAGTGAGAGTTCCGGTGGCCCATATCCCCCCTCCACCCCCTTTCCTTAAAAAGCCGGCAATGAACCCATGATTCCCCGGACGTTGCGGGTGTCTATACGCGGCGGTGATTACTTTCTATCAAGTAACTCGCTTACTCATTTGTCCCCTCTCTCAATAAAAAAAAAATACATACCATAACTCTGGAAAGCCTCCTTACCTACATTTATGTCATTGCACCTATATCTGCTTTTCTCCATACATAAACATTTCTATTTACAAAAAAATGTCAATAAACACAAAACAAAAAGCACAGTAAACTTACCGATGTTCTTCGTTGCATTAGCTAGACTAATCAAGACAAGTAGATACTTCGAGAAAGATCTCATAGTGTGAGATCTCGCTGCCGTATCTACGATCACGTCACTCTCTAACCACTAGACTACATAGACCGTTTTGATAGTCTTGCTAGGGTAGTCCCGCAACTGTATATATATCATAGAATGCTCTATGAGGTCAACTCTACAAGGTTTGCCCTATCATGGACAAGTCGTATAATAGGTACAGGACACTAAAATTAAAAAAATAATGAATAATCTTCACTCGCTAGCGTAATTCGACACTGTCGGCGAACACAACTTGAGGATCGTTAATCAACCACTCAACTTATCTTTACAGACGAAGTCGGGTAATGAAAATAAACAACAGTCGGAATAAACGTGACAATGACATACCGTCCCAAAGGTAATATGCTTACTTTTTATTAAATGTTCAGGTTAAAACTACTTTATAAATTTTATGATTTTATGTTTAAGTAAGTTTCTTTAACCGTTTAAAATAGAAATGATTATATTTGTTGATACAGAGAGCTTTCCTCTATTAATTTTACAACTGAAAGTTATTCAATAATTATTATTATCGGACAGTACGCAAAGCTGCGCAAACGCATTGTAACCGCAGCATATCGGGTACCCCTTCCGCAAATGCATACAGACAGTACATTGACGTACGACGACACTTGATGCACGAGGCAAGAGGCAAGATAGATACATTAATGGCAGATACTGGACCTAATACTCACGTACTTTCATTAGAACCTTACTTTTCGTTTCCTAGAACTCGTTTGGGCTTTTAATGTTAGTGACAAAACAATATTAACCTCTTTGCGGCATCTGAGAAGTATTATTTTCAGGAAATTTGTATTTGCATTTGCTTTCTACCTTTCTATGAGTGCATTATTGCTAATAACAATAAATAATGTGTAACCCCAAACTAAGTACAAGGTTTGTACTGTGAACATCAAACTGGGGGAGCTTCCATTGAGAAACAGACTCGCAAGTCAATAAGGAAAATTCATTCCCTAAGATGACCTAGCCGGAGATTGAACCTGGAGCCTTGATTTGGGAAGCAGATGTAGCAGATACTACCACGCCAGTGGGCTGACCTTGTAAATGTTATAATAATAAAATAAAATGAAATCCAAATGAATAAAAATGAATTTATAAATATTTTTGTAAAAGGAATAACATACCGTAAAAAAAATTAGATTTGTTTGAATTTAGAATTCCAAGTCAACCGAAAATATTTCTGGCCAGTTCGACAAAAGTGCAATTTCATAAACAAGGACCTAATAATTTTGTAATTTGAGCGTTGGAATTGATGAAACAATAAAGTTGCAATAAAGTTGTAAACACACAAAAAAGCGTCACGGTAATTTCATTGTTTAAAGTTAGTTAAAAAATATTTATTTCAAAGCTGCAAATAATTTACGATTGGCGGAAACGTCGTCGTAAATTATATTTTATAAAGAGTCGTAGATTCTCGCAACTAATTTATTTTAATTACTTTCACTAACTCATACCACACCCATAAAATAATATTGTAACGTTATAAATATATTAATGTCCTTATAAACCGGAATCAGACGAATTTTCGATATTACGATACCTTAATATTTTTCGTATGCTAGAAACGTAGTCTATCTGACCTGTGCAAATATTTTGCGAAGTATCGTGATTAGTCACCAACCAACAGCTGTCATGCACGTTAGTTAAACTGTCAACAGATAGCGCTGATGGCAGTTGGAGGAAAAAAACAATGATTTTTTATGAAAACAATAACTTTAAACTATTTGTTTGTTTTTCGTCATTGGCGGAGAATGTAATCTTCAAAATGTCGTGTCAATTATTAATTTTGATAAAGTATTAAGGGAGATATGGCGTACCGACAAAATACAACTTATAGAATATACATGAATATGTACAAACATGACCTGAGTAATTTACTATAAGGTAGTCCAAGACATAATCATCATTATCATAATATAAATGTATATTTATATTATGTTAATGATGGTTATGACATAATCATGACATAATCAGACATAATCATCACTATCATAATATAAATGTCTCTGACTACCCTATAGTAAATTGTAGCTAACAAATGACAAAATAAATAATTGCAATAGCAAGTAGTAAATAACAATGTAAATAAATAATTAAGGCCAGTTTATAATTTTCAAAGCCGCAGGCCCCAGATTCAATTTCGGGACACTATTTGATATTCATTCAAAATCATAGGACGGACAACTTCAATAGTGGAGATGACCTATCATACTGTGACGTCACGAACCCATTGTCCCAGTTTTAGTAGTGAAAAAGGAATGTTTAGTGTATTAGGAAGGTTTTTTCGATCTATCCTTCAATCACAAATAAAACATTTTGCCTCATTTTAGTTCGATAAATATTAATAATAAAACTGATAATAATTCGACAATTATTGTATGGCTTAATTATCCGCTGATTATAATAATTCATTGTTACATTTTTTCCTTGAGAAGTCCTGGGATAAGTAAAATAAAAATAGGCAAAGGTGCTGCGGAATGAGAATCGTTCGAGAAACGCGTTGTGGTCACATGAATAACAGAAAATGACATTCTCAGAAGCTCACATCAAACCACTTAAACTTACCATAACATCAACAATTTCATTAAAAAATGTCCCCTACTCCCTTAAAATAAAGACAAAGATATCGCTCCAGTTTAAAATTCAGCAGCAAATAGTTTGTGGCCTGTTCATCCACGTGGACTCAAATGTCGTTTTATAGACTAGGCATTTACTTCTATGCTATATATTTGTATAGGAATGTAATATATAAGAATCAGCAGTCTCGTATTTCTTGAAGAGCAAGTATTTATGTGTACCTACAGCTCATAGTAAATCGCTTTGATGTTTATAAGTTACCATTGTTCTAAGACACTATTTCTGCTTCCTAGAATAAGTAAGTATATTCTTTGGTGTAACTCGGCGCTGATACATTGAAAAAACTTCGGTGTTGGTACGATATTGGTAGACAAAAGAAAAAGACAAGTCCGCATCTCATGATACAATTAAAATAAGTCAGCATACCTGTACATATGAGACGATTACACAAAATAAGCCAATTGGCCAAAAAAAGCACTGCAACTATCAAAATCACGAATTATCAGCTTATCAAATAAATCGATCTTGCTTTAGTACCTTTATTTTTGAAATACGCGATGTGGAATCTATTGTTTTATTAATTCTATGACTTGACATTACCAAATCACAGAGTTCATATTATACCAAATGAAGTTTGAGAATTAAAAAAACATTACTTCGTGGCGTATCTTAATTTAATGAAATCTGAAATTTTAATAGTCATTAAGGAGTCATTTTTTTCATAAATATCCCAACTAGATACAAGTATGGACAATGCTCCACTTTGGTCTAGAGGAGAAAGAAAACATAAAAGGTACCACCTGCCTATCTTCCCGCGAAGGATACAAAAGTCGATCAAAAGGCAAGGACTCATTCTAAAGCAACTAATGGGGACGATGGGCTAACAACTTGTGACCACTTTGATGACCTTTGATGACCGCTTTGCCATGTAAAATTCCAAATACTTTTGCTAGCACTTTTGCTACTTTCATCATGAACAGCAAATTACGCGATGACAAATATAATTAAAGTGAACAAACATTGCTTTCTCGGTCGTTGTTAAACCTCTCAAAGGCTGACAATCTATGTTCAGCAGTGATGGGTAGTGGCTGATGATGATAGATGATGTTGCAGTGACGTCAGGGCCGAATTGAAATTATTAGACCTATTTGAATCAATTAACCTTATAGCACTATACGTCCAATCCGTGATCAAGAAAAAGTTAAATAAACTGGCCACTACAATGACCTGCTTAACGAACGAAGAGCTATATATAGTTAAAGCTAGTACTCAAAGGTCAACAGATACCACCAAGTACAGACAATTAAAGAAATACGAGGCGATGAGGTTTCAGTCGACCGCTGTGTTTTATTTTTAACCTAGACTCATTCGCAGCGTATTGTAACTCAGCCTGCCGTTCTGTATTCTTATAATTAAATTCTCTTTTTCATCAAATGAAAATTTATTTCATAAAAATAAAAACGCCATTTCTCTTTTCATTTATCAAAAGCAAATTTATTTATCATTTCTCTTTTAGGATGAACAGATCATCAAGATGCAAAAAATTTTCACCTTTACAAAAGTATCATCGATGACCATTTCAAACTTCATTACAATAAAGATTGGTGTGTACTTAGTTTTCTACATCAGCTCTTAATCTTTTTTTCCAAATAATTAACCGTACCTACAAAAGTCTTATATTACCATCATCAATACTATTTAGACGATAACTACATGATGGCTTCATACCTAACATATTATGGCAATCAGCTTTATTACTTCTGTAACAATTCAAATAGCGACAATTCAAACGATTAAACGTATCACAATAGTATGTTGCAAAAAAGCTCTCGTTTAAAATACAATGTGAAGCCAAAGAAACTTACGAACAATACAATATTTCACACTCATTACGAGTCTCATTATAGACACCATCAATTAAAAAGAAAGTGATACGTATTGCTGCCGTGGTATGCGGGTCACAGTTTCAATTCATTTTTTAATCGTCCAAAAAAGTCCAGCTGGATATCAGCAACTTTAAGTTTAAGGTGTTAAGGTACAAAATAGTATCGTCATCAACGACGACTGTTCAACTAATGGCACTACAAATCCTTCCGAGTCCAAGTCCGACTCTGGTATTGTCCCCTCAGAGGTTTATTTGCTCCTTATACCACTGTCGCCTCTCCTACCTTTTTCCTTTTAACGCGGACAATTTTTAAATGGCTTACGTTTGATACCATTATTGTGTGCCAATCAGCTTGAATTACAATGTCCTTTAGCAACGGCCGAACTGAGTAAGAATCTTTATTATTTTTGTTACAAATCATTTATTTATACTTTTTCGTTTCGTAAACAAGGCAGCTGTTCGCTTTATTTAGATGAGCTCGCAGTTACTTGAATGTATCCCTTGAATTTCTCGAATCTCGTACTCGAATTTGACGTCGTGTACGCTTGACTACATTTGTAACTGTATGGTTATTTTCAATATATGTTTCAACTGTTTTTGTATATGATTACATAAAGTTTTATTTCTGCCAACTTACTTCGTTGACATGTCCAGGTTATATTGCATTTGTATTCTTATTCCATGTCTACAGTATTATACATGTGATGTAAAAATTCTACCACAAATGTTTCAATTTTATAACCGTAGTTGTTTTATTGGATCCGTTAAAACGATTCATCATTTTTTTATCTCTGCATGAACATCTTTTAAAATATCACTGCGCCATTTTAAAACTCCCTAATTGAGATGTGAGGGATAATTTCAAGGTGACACTTTTATAAAACCGTGTTAAGTACTCTCTGTTAGCGAGAGTGTGTAATAAATCTCATTGTGCCCATTCTTATCTCTTATACTGAGGTAGCCGATATAACCTGTGTCAACTTGGTAGAGAGTTTAAATATAAAACAACTTAACCACTCCGATATCGGCTTTGATTTGCCGGCGCTCTGGATTATCTCAACCAGTCATATTTAGAAGTGTTTCAAAAACAACTTGTTCGTATTTTCTTTCACTCATTTCTGTAATTCCAATTTTACTTCGCTTAGTATTCGAAAGAATTTATTATGCCATCCAAATCTGAAGTGTTTAAATTAGTTCATTAAAGATTTCTAAAAACATGTTCACTTAAGTTATACCGATCGCCGTGTGTGGCAGTTGAAACCAAAAAACGCTTAGCCCTTATCAAAAATCTCTTCATTAAAGATTAAAATACGAGGTTTTCATATGCAGCATTCGGGCCAGGCTTGAGATATTCTGGGGGAATTTGCATGCAACCAACATATGTCTTTTTGGCATCAATCAGGACTGAATCGGACCAATAATAATAAAGTAAATCTGCATCTGATCCTGCATTGTTTCACCAAATGTATTTCTCGGAATTCAAGCAGCGTGCGTGTTCCGCAGCATTTATTGTTCCAAGTTCAATCTTCTTAAATTGCTTCAAGAGTATTTTGTACTTGTCTGACCAATTACCCAATATAAATTTTGGCTGTAAGTAAAAGATAAAAGTTTTTTGACGCTGATGATTACGTTACACAAGTGAAAGAGCTGCTGTAAAGTGGAATTTACACAAATATAGACATCACTAATGACAAGTAATAAGTATCATGTTAAGTCACTAAAACTAAATAACGATTTTAGCTGCTTTAAATAAATTTGAAGCTTATTGACAACCAATGTAGAGCTGGATTCCTTTGAATGTTAATTATATCCTTGCATCGAAGTCGCAAGGTCCACCATTTATCTTTGCTTTGGACGTCGATGCAATTAATCAAGGTTCGTTGTCACGTACGTAATATAGGGAAGATAAAGAGAAGAAGATGATTTCTTGCTAATTATCGGCGATGTTACGTAGTCGTTTTTTTTGGTACACTTAGTGCCAACACCTACCGAGGTGCTAATTTGTCGGTTCTTCTCTGTTGACATTCAAACTGAAAAAGATTAAAGTAAAACATATCTATATGTTTATATATTTGTCGTTCATTATGGCATAATTCGTTGTTATAAACGGGACTACTTCCTCTTGTAGATGTACTTTTTTTGTAGATGTCATAATTATTAACTATAGACTTTATAACTCCGGACAGCGTATCCCTACGAAGTGAGGCAAATAAAATCATAATAATTTCATATGATAGCATATGATAGCGTGGGAGCTGTTGTCTATTGATAGCTTATCTGATAATAGATGTGTGTCATATGTACAGGTAAATCGGCTTATCTGATTTGCCTCACCGTTGCTGCTCGGACACGGCGCCTGGAGTTATTATTAAATCTATGCTACGTCATGAATATTGCTTAAAACATCTTTAAACATTTATAAGTTATGGCTACTTTTCTTAAAGCAGTGATGGATATGAACCTGGTCTAATAATCTTTTTCCTTGTAGTCTTCGATATTTACGTCAGCTGCTTTGTTTGAAACTTCGTCTATAATTTTTAAACTTAATCGATAACAAATAGAAACAACAAATGACTAATATAGATAAATATCAACGATCAAATAGCCAGTGTTGGCTGACGGAAATGTCAAAAGCACTCGCATACCTAGGCAAAAATGTGTGAGGAGAATGATGAGATCTGAGGAAGCGAGAGAAGTATGTAAAGACGGCGACGCTTGGCGCTCCGTCTTCTCAGACTACGACGTTAGAGACACAGCGTAAAGATATACGATACACATACCTATATAATTAAATTTGACAGTTATTGAAGTTGGTGCCAAATCAGTGTGCAACAGCAGAAAGTTCATTTTTTCGGTAGGCTTGGCACCGACTTCAGTAACTGATAAATTTAATTAATAGGTATGTGCATAAAATTTATAAAGTTATTTTTATTGTACTTGAGTTTTGATTAGTAAACGATATTTATTTTGTACTTTTCAGTTTTTTTAAAGGGGTTAATTTTTTTAATAAGCATTTCAAAAATATTTTCAATAACACAATCATATTCCATTCCATTTAAAAGTATCACACAACGTTTAACTTCTCTCTTTTCTCCCTTTCAACGTAAATTTCCAAAAATCCTTTCTTTGCGGGCCTGTCATTACGAACTATCATCAGACAAAGTTCAAAATCCCAGAGCTCTTACAGTTTTTGAGATTTTATGATTAATCAGTCAGTAAATAAATCAACGCATGAGTGGTATTTCTCTTTTAATCATATAAATATTCAGTACATGTAGAATGAATAAAAATAAACAAATTATAAGTTCTTGCATAAAATATTCCTACACTGTTATTCAACTTCCTGCAAAATACAGCTTTTACAAAACACCATCAATATTCTCTTCATAACTTCACGGACCCCACACTCGGCTGATCAGTTTACGTTGAATTAAATGCCTCTAATTAATTGCGATGGCTATCTGAAACTTCTAGGCAATTAGTCGTGGTGTATTCACCAAAGCCGCTGAAACTGATACAAGAATTTTGATAATACGCTTTGTGAAATTCCACGGCATTGGAAAACACAAGTATTTGTTTGACTGAGTAAGACATTTAGCACTACAGGTAATCACATATTAACATTTGAATTTTGTGGCATCGAATTATAAAGAATAGTACATTTGTATACATTCATGTTTTCCTAATGGAACCTTGTAAGATGATAAATGGAGACAATTCATATATGTATGTATTTTAGTTAAGTGATCGCAACCATTTTTTTTAATAAACTGTTCAATAAAATTTCAAAGCATTATACCAACTGTGTAGCCCAAATTAAGCACTAGTGTTTTTCTATGGATACTATAAACAAACTGGAAAGTATCCAATATTTACCTTAATTTCACGACAATTTACAAAAGTTTCTTCATAAATTGACTTAGCAGGTAATTTAACCAGAAAGCCTCGACTTAAAAGTCACACTGAAAAAATTCTTTACTTGAATTCCGAGGGTTGATCTGTTATTTCTTAAAACCAACCAAAGCTCACTAAAACATTAATTATTTTCACAATATCACGAATGTTCGATTTACAAAATGAAAAAGATTGAAATTACACGTTCTAACGTAAAAAAATTTACAAAATTTTATGGTGATGGTGTGCATCGGACTTAATTTAGTTATGTGATAAATTCCTAAAATTCTTTAGCTATTTTTCGCTCAAACTCCAAAAACCACCAAGCGACACATGTTTTGCCTCTCAACGAAGCATCCTCAGGATACACCAGAGATAGGATTCGGTCAGCTAACCAGCACCGAAGCCAAATAGCTAAAGATTTTAGGAATTTATCACATGAAATGGATTTCCCCAAGGTAACACCTGAGTCTATACAATTACTTTAGTTCATTAATATAATAAAATAATGATGAGATTCGAGGAAGCAAATGAGGTATGTAAGGACCGTGACGCTTGGCGCTCCGTCCTCTCTGACTACCTCGTTAGGGATTCAGCGTGAAGATATGTATATATGTTTGTATAAAATAATTAACAAATTTATTAATTACACAAAACGGTTTTGTAATTATTTCAACATTTTAAATTCAGTGAAATATATAATATACCTACTATAATAATATACTGAGGCATTTCACACAGCGCCATTTAGTCCCGAAGTAAGCAGCACAGCGCTTGTGTTATGGGTATTAGACAACTGATATACTACTTATATATTTTTCTTTTGTAAATAAATACATATTACACATAAACACCTAGACTCGGGGCGGGAATCGAACCCGCAACCCCCGTTTACTTTCCGACGCACTTAGCCGTTGCGCCACGGAGGTCGTCGAAAAATCAACATATCCGTGTGTTGTTCCGAAATTAACTCGCAAGTTTAGTAAAACTTTTGTAATACGGACTAAAGCATTATCACCACGGATCGGTCATGCCACATACTAATACTTGATATTTATGCCTCAAGTTATGGAGAATTACATAATATTATAACTGTTACCTGCAATTCGTTCGCATGGTCTTCGATTTACTAAATTAAATAAGTCATAAGCCTTCGCACGCGTACGCAGAACAGCTCATCAAAGTTTCGTCACTATTGGATTCAGCTTAGGAACGCATGACAAACGTACAAAAAAAACAGTCATTTTTATATAGATAGATCTAATAGATCCTTCGAAAGGGAGAGATGAAGGACTTCCAGATATATTTTAAATTATATAAACGTCCATTCATGGGCAGTTTATTTCGTCCTTCAAAGTCTCTTTCTCACTTCATTAATGAAAAGAAATTTGTGCCCAGCAAAGAGACACATCATAGCTGACTGTCAATTTCAATTTTATAAAATACTATTTTCTTTTTCAGATGTCAGCAATAGACCCAGACTGCGGAGTGAATGCCATAGTGAATTACACTCTCGGAGACACCGTAGCCAGATCTCGGTTTTCCATCAAACCTGACACAGGAGAACTGTGTGTCTCAGCTCCCTTGGACCATGAAGCTAATAGCGAGTTTGAATTTCCTGTCGTCGCAACTGATAGAGGTTTGTATATTTATTTATTTTGTTATAACATTGCAATTATTACAACAAACAATAGAAGAAGTGACAACAATATTGTAAAATTTAATTACTGTAATTTTTCACTTGGTCACATAACAATGATGTGTCTTTTTACTTCACTCTATATCCCTATCGGGGTAGCAAGAGAGGACGGTGTGCCAAACTTCGCGGTCCTTACATACTTTCGTCGCCTCCTCAAATCTCATCATTCTCCTCACACATTTAGGTATACCAGCCTTTTGATATTTCCGTCAAGTCTGGCTCTTCATTTTCGCTCCGTATGTTTTTTTCCACAGTCTTTTACCACTCATTCTTTCTGTGGGATGTAGGGATGATTATGTTATTTTGAACTTAACAATCTTAACTTATTGTCAGTATTTCTTCTTAGTGTTATTTGTCTCCTCATTTCTAATGCAAGAGTTGCCGTAATTTTTTTTTCCATAAGTGGGCGTATACCTGATGAAAAGTAATGATGAGACCAAAAAACTTAGAAGCTCAAAACTTAGAAATTTACTTTTTACTGTCCGTATCTCGTCGTTTCACTCGCGTTAAATTTGGTATTATTACAGTATAGGAAGTAGCCTGGATTACTCTCTAAAAAGTTTCCTACCAGCAAACAAAAGTCTAGTTAAAAAAAAAATTGAGTTTACAAATAGCAAAGAGGAACTATACAGTGACACGTTGCTAATTCATCATTAATATTAGTTTTTTTGTCACAACCTGTATCTTGTGCCAACTTGTGTAGGAAAATAACATTGAAGCTGACACATTTTGGATTTTTCCCTCTACTAAACCAGCGTGGCAACTTATATGAATCCAAACACTGAATAAAGTTTTCTATAACCACATAATTCTCTTCAATCTGCATATAGTGTGTTATATATTAAGTTATCTACATATATGTATATTCACATGAATCAGGTGAATGCTTTTGGGTATAGTTTCGGGTACCATTTCTCAAAAACAAAGCGGCGACATAGCAAGTCTGAAATAAATTCCGAAAATGTCCTTCGGCCGTTGGCTCGCTCTGGCTGATTTATTGGGCGAGAAACCACCAACTATTACTGTGCGTTTTTATTTTTGCCAATCCACGCGGTGACTTTGTAACAAGCCGCGCCTGGGAAAGTAAACTTCAGATTTTTAAAATAGGTTCACTGACAACACGAAAGGTCTTTATGATAGATAACATTATGGCGTGTAATGTAAAGCTATTATTTAATTAGCCTAACCTATATTATGAAAAATATTCTCCAAACAAACACAGTTTGTATGATTTAGGAAATGTAGATATTTCGATTTCTTTTATTAATAACAAAAAAGTACATACATACGTTAATATTTACAAACTTAAAACTACATATTATCTAGTTTTCTAAATTGATCAGAGATCTACGTTCAAGGTTTATTGACTGGATATGGACTTAATATAATAGTTCATTCATTCCAGACAGCGTTCCTATTACAAAACCAGCCAAGAGTGTATTGCCCTGAGTTGTGCTATATATGTTAGGGTTCAGGAGCAATTTCTGACAACAAGGAATCAAACTTAAAAATAATAATATTTACCAATATAAGTCATCTCGTTGCCTCTAAACTTAGTAAAGATGGTGGAATAAATCTGCTATGACGCACAGACAAACGGAGAAATGTCGAAATTATAAGCGTTTTCGCATGTTGGCTACGTAATCTTAAGAATGCAAATGACTGGTATTCATTAATCGCTCATAACTATCAAATTGGGTTCATTCATTGCATTTTTTTTATAACTTACGTAATTGAAACCTAAAAAATGAAGTAAGGAATGCTTAGATAATTCGAGAACATAGAAAGAATGAGTGATGAAAGACTGACGCAGACTACCTACAGAGCGTACGTGAACGGTAGCAGAAGCCAAAGAAGACCAAGGCGAAGACCAAATAGCCAGAGTCTTAGCTGAAAATGAATGATGAAATTTTGAGGAGGCGAAAGAAGTATGTAAGTTCTGTGAAGCTTGGCGCTTCGTTGTCTCTGAAAACCCGTTACGGATACAGCGTGACGACATATTATGTATGTACATATGAATGGTAATAACACTTGGTAACATTGAATCTTACTAATCTTCGCTCCAAATATATCTTGACCAATGCGTTCCATAAAAATATTGCTATTTCAATTTAAATTCAAAATTTGAAAATAATATGATTGGTAGATCAGATTTTTAAATGGAGAGATTATCTATTACAGCAATATCTATTTTAAGATTGATTGATTTCTTGTGTGTACATCAAGCGTATCGCAAATCTCAGCTCCCAAAGCAAAAGACATAATTTCGATTCTTAAGTATTATGTACATCCATTATCCATTATCTTCAACAGACTCAACACAGCAGCCCATAAAAAATATTATTATTCGATTCCTGGATAACGTAGACGACGCCAAGTAAACACGAAAGTGCAACATTGTACCGAAATACCACTGTATTCCATTGTATTGCAAGTATTTATAAAATGAGGCGATTTACAGACAACAATACCTTGTTATTAACGAAGTTATAAGCACATGCTTTTTTGTTTTACGAGGGTCTAAAGCACTGGTTCCCAAACTTATTTTGTCTACTGAGTCGAGAGCTCATGCAGTCATTGTCTAAGATGCCTCTTAGCTAAATGAAATTACAAGTCACCCCCCAGGCCTCTACACAACGCCCCCATTTTTTTTTCTGGGTCTCTTACCGCCCCCCTTTAGGTCTGCAGCGCCCGCAAGGGGGCGTTATCGCCCACTTTGGGAATGGCTGGTCTAAAGAAATAAAGCTAACAGATTGGTTTGTTGTTAAACAACATTTATCATTGTAATTTTCAATAACGTTTCCTTATTAAACAACCAACGCAGCATTTTAAATTTATTTAAGTATGTTTGTACATTTACCATTTTTATTTTTATATCAACCTATGAAGTAACAGTCTTTCAATTCTATTGCATTTTAACCATATTAGTTGACCCGGAAAATTGCGCCTAAATTGTACTGTTTTTATCTCATTGTTTCCTTTTTTTTTGTGTATTTCTTATTGGCGTAACGAAATAATATGTCGAAAATCACATTATGGTAAGTCCAAATCAAAAATCAAGCTACGCTGTGGTAGATTCCTCAGGTTGCACATTCGTGTTCACTTTGAAGAATATAATACTTCTAAAGCGAACAGCACTTAGAAGTATCTAGACGCGTTTTGAAAATGTATTTACTAATATTATTTACATTATTGACTTACTTTTTTACAATAAATAAATAATATACTGTTCACTAAGGGGCGTTTTCTAGGGGCGTTTCTAAAATGTATTTACTAATATTATTTATGTCATTTAAATGTATGTTTGTCAGAAAATCTCTTGAGAATAATTAAAGAAATTGTTGTATGAAAAAACAATAGCTGCCGCCAAAATTAGTGTGAGAAAATCTATCTCCATTCTAAATTTAATCAAAAATGGTCGAGCGGCCGTGAAAACGGAACAGACAGAGGGACTTTCGCATTTACATATATTATTAGTATGGATTAGTACGCATAAAGACTAGTTAATTTTTTTCATACCTATGCATTTTTTAAAGTGAAACTATTTCTTGCATAATTAAACGGCATTGTACTTGAAGACCTTCACAATAAACAGTACTGAACAAAAGCGAACAATTATTTTAGTATCACTATACCTTGTAAAGGAGAATAAGCGTTGACATCCGCATAAATCAAGCGGCTGTCAATTAAACATAGCATTACAACAATACACAAACAATCAAGAGACCAATTATTTATTTATTCGCAGGGGGCCTGTCGACGACCGCAATGGTGAAGATCCAACTACTCGATATAAACGACAACGTACCTGCATTCGCTGTTAAGGACTACAACGTGTCTCTAAAAGAAGGGCGGATAACCTCGGAACCAATTGTCGCCGTATCGGCCACTGACGCCGATTCGGGAAAATTTGGTACAATCACATATAGAATCGTTAGCGGCAATGACAACGACGTGTTCCGGATTGATAGAAGCACAGGCGAAATTTTCGTTACGAAGCCGTCTCTGGTGCAAGCTAATAGTAAATTCGATTTGGAAATATCCGCGACTGACGGAGGCGGTCTCACTGCACCTCAAGGGGCAGTAGTTCAGGTTAGCGTGATGCCAGCAGGTGCTGGAACGGCGTTGTTCGATAAACCAAGATATAACTTTCGCGTAAAAGAAGACGTCAGACGCGGCACTGTCGTTGGAAATTTGAAAGCCACTGCTAGTGACAGAGGTAAGTTTTAGTTACCGAATTAAAGATCCTAATTTATTGCTTCAGTTTAGATATTTCTAATATTGTTACATATATGTCTCACATTTTATCGCATTTTGATTTTAAAAAGACAAAGGTTTCAATTAAATATGATAGAATATTATTTTAAATATTAAGTATTGTAAATAAAAGATAATACTGTGATTGCGATGCATTAGACATAAAAGCAATGTTAGAACACAAACAAAAAATCAATTTACGCATAAAAGCACATATCTAATAAAAAATTTCTCGAAACGAAAGTTTCTAAAACAAAAGTATAGGATTACTTACAAGGGAAATGACTTCGGTTAAAGTAAATATTAATGTTGGAGTGCCGTGAACTACTGTTGAGTCGAATTACCTTATAGCTTCATTTCGCTTTAACAAATTTATTGAAATCGTGCGACTGTTGTTTGGGTTCGAGATAAAAGCATTGGCGAACTCGGTCTTTGTATATTGTTATTAGCTTTAGATTAATTTTGTATCGCTTTTGTTTCCTTAACAAAAGTACAAGTATTTATTAAATCGTCTTAGGCTTGTTTTTTAAAAGTAATAGAGTATGAGTGTATAGTAGACGACAAAACGAATTTTGTTTTTTTATATGTTTATTGTATTTATATAGCTACTTATGATCATCATTTTACATAGTATTTTGTGACACAACCTGACCTTTTTAGGGCTCCGCACCTCAAAAGAAAAAAGCGTAACCCATGTTTCATTTCGTTGTTTGTAAGTCTGTTTGTCCGACCAGTCAATACCTTTTATATCGAGAAAGACTTCAGGTATCAAGTTGAAATTGATATCAATTTATGGTCCCTTGAATATGTAAAAAAATCAACGGCCATTAATGTAACAAATCCTAAAGGGCCCTTAGTCTTGACCTAGTTATATTTTGAATTACAATATTCTTACTCTACTTTATTTTGATGTGTTGTTTTTGAAAACATAAAATTTATCCTTTGAACAGTCAAATTACTTGTACTCTACTCTATCTACTCGACTCGTAAACTGTCTGTTTTTTTGTAGATTAATAGATTCATCATGTTCTAAAATTGACTGGGTTATTAAATCAAATGATTAGAAACCCGTATAAGAAATAGTATTTTGGTATACATACATATAAACTTGGAAAAATGTGTTTATTTTAAAATTATTAATACCTCGACTTCACTTTTTTTTAGTTTCACAGACAATATTTCCGTTATATAAATTTATACTTAACAGGAAATAGATTTAGATTAGTTATAAAATGTACATTGATTGAACAATCATACTATAAAATAAACGATTTCGTTGAAGATAAAACAATAGTCTGGAAATGATATTTTTTACTGGCTCTCTGAATATTGTATTTTAATAAACCTTTTGTAAAATGATGTTGAAAAAACGATACCCAACTGGATTTCTTGTCGGTTCTTCTCAGTGTCCACGTTTTCTATTTGAACCGAAGGAAAGTAGGTTTGACGTTCAAAAATACCTTGTAATTGGGTTTACTTGAATAAATTGATTTGACTTTGACTGAAAACTAAGCTCTAGGCATTTATTCTACGGCCTAAGGTATGACTCCAAATTAAACCCAAAGGTTGTAATGTGAGTATCACAGGAAGAACCGTGAACAGCAATGGTCAAAGTTCACTCTCGACTTAAATATTTGTGAAGTGAGTATTCAACTAGACAAATTACAATACTTAATTACTGAAGGTCTATTTATAAGACTTACGAGTTTCGTTATAATTTTTCTGTAAACTTAGCTCAGGCTTTTTATTCATTGAATCTTTATGAAATTCTTAGTCCAGTATTTTTGGACATACCTCCGTATTTCCAAAATGACTCAGATTCGAGTTACCAGTATTTTCTTCATTTATTCTTCTGTAACGAATTTAAAATGGTATCCAACAAAAATTAACAAAATAAATATCATAATGACAAATTTCATAAAAGGGTCTCTTTTTTCTTTTATTTTCTGTAGGTTGAGTTTAACGTTTTTTCTCCGCCAAAATGTTGACTGTAATAAATGCACCAGTCGCTTCTTCATTGCACCACATCTCCAAGATGTTCAGATATCTATGCACAAATATGTAATCGCCCATTGTCTAGACCACCGGATCACGATCAAGTGATGTGCGGCCATCGTTTCCAGCCTCAAATTGAGCTCGCATCTAAACTAAGCCTTTCTCGTGGACTTTCAAACGTTTAAAATCCTCATTGACGATACAACTACGTTTAATTTTAATAATTTTATACCTTAAATACACTGATGTTTTCTTCTGTGACCTTTTCGCTTCTAAGTACGTGCATACACGAAACAATTCCGGATAAGTTTCTTCCTAAAGCGTAAATTACTGACGATTTACCAGTTCATACCTAAGTTCCTTGTTAATCCTTCTCACTGTAGGTTTTTTTTTGAACTCTTAGTAGATTTGACGTTCGGTCATCAACAGTCCACCTGACGTTAAGTGGATCTTTTTTTTGGTCATGCAAGAGAAATCCGCACACAGATACCCAGCCCAGCCTGTGCATGTTATGGCACTTCTCGGAGGACAGTTACAGAGTATTTCTGCTCCCTCGCAGTGCAGGTATAGCACGGACCACACACACTGTCGTTGCAGTGGATCGTATTTTTGATATTGAGAAATCCGCACACAGCTACTCAGTCCCCTGAACCAAAACTCTTGTGATGGTCACCTTCGGCGCGTCGAAGAGCGACTCTGAGGCCAATGGATATATATAATGTGAAGGCTAAGAGGGCACTTCTGTCAGAGACTTATAGCCGTTTTTTTTTCAAAGACTATACGATACAACTAGCAGAAATTGGGGACAGTCGACAATAAGTTCATTAAAGTTAATGCCACATTTAAGATCATGCTGTCGCTTTCCGTCGATATCATAATCAACAAAGCCAGTATAATTTTTTATTTGGCATCGCTCAGTTTCAAGAAAGTCCATTAAAGTTAATGGCAAATTAAAAATCATGCTGGATTTGTTGATTATAAAATAGTCAGAAAGTGACAGCATGATCTTTAATGTGCCATTAACTTTAATGACTTTCTTGCAACTGAACGATAGTGACCTAACCCAGTCTTGTTACTCCTCATACTATTTACAATATTCATTGAAGATTTTATTTATTTTCGATGCAAATTGGATACTCGTAGACGTGAACATTTCCTCCTCCCGCCTTCTCATACCTATGAAACTATTGTACTTAGAACCTTAAAAATTCTAGACATGATAATATGAATGATAAACTTACTGTTTATGAGAAAGTGCTAAGTTGCATACATTTCCAGAAATTAAGGGTGACTTTCACAAACCATTTAAACTCGACTTACGGATTTGACATCTCACTTGAACCATTATTAAATTGTTGGTGCAAGCGAGATGTCAAATCCTTAAATCGAGTTTATATAGTTCATGCAAGCCAGCCTAAGTTTAGGAGTTAGGAATTTACCATTTTATAATCATCGTTTTATAAATGACGTACTTCATCGTATAAACTGTACGCCAGTCGCACATACGCACTAACTTTTTTATGAACATCTTCAAGGTACAGATATGGCTACATAAAAATAACTTTACAATAGCTTATTACAGACATATATAGAGAAATAATTTGTTTAATATGTTTTCTAAAACTTTTTTTTTCTTTATGGCATGGCGCACAGATTGCCAATGTCACATATTAATAAGTAGAATCACAAGTAGATTAGTTTTTCTTATCGTAAAACTCCTCCAGTAAAGTGATAGTAGACTTTACTAAAGTTTTAAAGGACTTCTTGGAAGAGCGCGAGAACTTCAGCTACACATGTTTATTTAGACTTACTCCATTCTTTTCACTTATACAATATTTTTAAAACACAATATACTATCACTTTTTTATTTTAAAACTCCCAAACATGTAAAAAATAGAAAATGTAAGTAAAATACAACCTCACTTCTCCCGTTCCCGCCAAAAAGTCTTTCTAAAACGTATATTAACCGATATTATTCTCACAAAAAATTGAAGACTTCATTCCACTAACCACCTTCATCAAAAAAAAATTTCCCTTGCTTTACAAAAGAGCGATTTTATTTTACAATTAAAAAGAGTGATTTTCAACAAATTACTTTTGAATAAATCCGGAGATCATTTTATCTTTATACTTTACATGAAATAATTATATTAATCGATTTCGATGAAAAACGTACTGATATCGCTATTTCATTTTGTATCAAATGTGACAAAGGTAATTTTTAAAGTCAAGTCTTCAATTTTTCTTTCTTAAAGTAGTATGTGAGATGCGCTTAAGGTGGATGCGTTTATTTTGATTTTCTCCTAGGTGCCATCAATATTCAAAAGAGATTTCTCTGACTTCATTGAACATCGTTGGTAAATCAAAGCCGACTATAGCCAAGTAATAAAGCACGTTTGCTATCTCACTCGCCTAACGCAACGCGTTTCGCTAATATTTATACAACAGCCTCTCTAGATAATCTACAATCACACCGTGTCGTAAATGGCCTCGAACGTTGTCAATTTCTATAAAATAAATTCTGATTATAATTCGGTTGAAATCATATATTTATATGTATACATAAATAATTCTTTCCGCTCTTTTCATTTTAATCTAATTATTTTAATGCAGTAATTTTCCTAATGGCACCACTTTTTCTATTTATTGGATTTTATTGAAAATTTGGAAAAACGAGACATTTATAGAATCACCTTGCTGTCTCTTGGTATCTGCTTTATATCTCTGTTAAAGACGTTTTTCTTACAGAAAATGCGAAAAGGAACAATTGTAGCAAGTAGAGTAAGAACAAAAAATAAAAGTTTGGAATTAGTGGATTTATAAAAAAATCTATGTTACATGTTTCTGAGTTTGTCATGAAATGTTAAATGAAAGCTCTGTAAGTTAAAAAGTTTAAAGTTTTTCTTATTTTTTTTTAATCTTTTTGGAAAAGTATTAAAAGTTGCTGTCACGCCCTTGAAAGAATCTTTCGGAGAATTCTGAAAAAAAAAACCAACATTAAGAATAAAGTCTAACGAAATTAATGTTGACATCCATTGAAGTGAAAGAATAACAATATGTTTGGTACTTTTTTGTATTAAAAGAAAATTACGACGAATTCGCGATTTGTTACAAGGAGATTGAGGAATTTCGACATTCTCTTGATCGATTTTTCAAAAATAACTTGAAATGTACATATGCCAGTAGGTACGCAAATACATAACATCAATTTTCCTTTTGGGGTGGGCAGAGCATCTAAACGCTACAAAATTACACCTCGACGTCGCTTCTTTATAAGCAAGATGAGCAACTATATTTGCTACATTCTAGTATAAATATAATATATACAATACAAATATTGTCGCTCTCGACGGTGTGACAGTCCGTCGCGCAATACGAGCCCACGTTTATTCTGTTGTAAGTTCGAGCTCTGTAAATCACTGAATTGCAAACCCTACCGTTATGCTACGTGGCGCACTTGTCTATGGGAATTCTGCGCCGGCTCCATTGTCAGACAATGAGATAGCGGCATTTAAGATTCATAGTTTAACTTAACGCGTTTATACTAAATAGAGACTGTATACGTGCCACGTGTCTATCCCAGATTTATAAATGTATGGTACTTGCTTTTACTGAGCCGCTCGTAGATCGATGCTTCGTGTTCGATACAATCTCTAGAATTAAGTAACTTTGCGCGATCACCCCTAGCTTCACCATCGATTTAGTGAGCTTCCATTCATACCACCGCTACAGTGCTTCTAAAAAAGTGTTAAATCTTTATAATATGCGGTAAACCTTGATAGAAGCCTTAAGGGGAAGGGTGGAGGGGGCGCGATCGCTTTTCAGTCGTTCGTCATTCATTTTTCGAAGTGCCCCAATTGATTAAAATAATTAATCGAATTTTGGGAAATGTATTTCGTAGAAAGAATGAGTGATGAAAGATTAGTCTTTCATCACTCATTCATAAAAGAATGAGTGATCTTTCATCACTCATTCTTTCTATAAATATTCGTTAGCAAAGAAAATCTACAGAGCGAAAGCGAGTGGTAAAAGAAGCGAAGGAAAACCAAGGCTAACTTACAAAAATCAAATAGCCAGAGTCTTAGCTGACGGAAATGTGAAAAGCACTCGCAAACCTAGGCGAAAATGAGTGACGAGAATGACGAGATTAGAGGAAGCGAAAGAATTATGTAAGGACCGCGAAGCTTGGCGCTCCGTCCTCTCTGACTACCCCGTTAGAGATACAGCGTGAAGATATGTATGTATGTATTTGATTTCTGAACGTAGTTCATGTAATAAAATAATAAACAAATTAAACAACGAATAATAAACGTAAAAAACTCAATTGTGATCTAAACAAATTAACGAGCAAAAACCCAAGCCTTCTGGTATTGAAGCATACATCAATAATCCATTCTAAAATAAAATTAATATATTTCAAATAAAATATGTCGCCAGTGGCTTTGAAACTATTTCTAAAGCATTAAACGAAAAAAAACCGTTTTTGGTAAATATTGTATGAGGATGAGAGTGAAAATATCTACGTATGCATCTTGTAATAATTATTAGTAAAGATCCAACCACAAAAGTCCTCTTAAAATTAACAGAAAGATTTCAAAACATTAAAGACCTAAGAGCATATTCTTCAATATGTGTTGGAATCCTTTTCTATCTAAACGATTTATGTAACGAGAGGTACTCCAACCACAAAGTAATTTAATTTAAATAGTAAAAAATGTTTACTTAGCACTAATTTTGTTTTACGACTCTTACTGCAGAATTAAATGAGTACCACACACGAAGAAGCAAGTGAACAACAGAAATAGTACTGAGTAGCATTTTATGTAACTTACAATATCCTGTACTCACCTTCCAAACCAAATTATTGCAAATACTGATGAGACGTAATAAAATTTAATTGTAAGCATTATTTTAACTTATGACAGCTATTCCAAAGTATGTTTAAATCTCATTATTTTATACCCTAGTTCCTATTATTTTATACCCTAACCTCTACAGAGTTCCAATTTATTATAAGACTAGCTATTGCTCGCGACTTCGTACATGCGGAATTAAATTTGAAACATCTTTTTACTTCCTCGAGAATTGATTTCAAAATAGGCTAAATACCTGTGTAATTATCTATTAGTTATTATCATAGACTTTACAACTCCCGTACTACGAAATGAGGAAAATAAAATAAAATGTAGATTTGCGGGTGTGTTTCCTAAAGAAATGGCGGCGGATCAGCTTCTCTGATAGTAAATGTGTGTTGTATGTACCTACAGGTAAGTTAGCTTATCTGGTTTACCTCACCGTTGCTGCTCGGCTCGGCGTCTGAAGTTATTTATACAGTCTATGGTTATTATACTCTTCATACAGAGTTTTGGGCAATAGAGAACTTATATTTATATATTTTTTAGTGTATCGTAAAGAATGAGCCCCTATATAAACATAATAAAAATTGTAAATTTAAAATATTGGGTCCTTACATATGAAATTAGCGTTTTGTCGTACTGACCACTTTGATCTGAAATATCTCCTCTTTGGTTAAGAATTCCAAATTGAAATTTATAAATTCATTTAGCTGGTCCATTTGAGTTTTGAAAACAGTCATTCATTTGTTTTTTCCTCATTATTTTTTTCTTTAGCGTCGCTTATTACCGCACAATGGAAAACATGAAATATCGGTATATTTACGAGTACGAGTTCTACCGTGGCACAAGTGCTGCAGAAACAGCTCGAAGGATTAATGATGTGTACGGCGCTGGTGTCGCAAAAGAAAGCACGGTACGTTTTTGGTTTCAACGTTTTCGTTCTGGAAATTTCGACCTTCAGAACCAACCCCGTGGACGGCCGGAGACCAAAGTGGAAAATGAAGAATTAAAGGCTATTGTGGAAGCGGGTCTATCACAAAGCACTCCAGAGATAGCTGCAGGCTTCGGGGTAAGTGACAAAACTGTATTAATCCACTTGAAGCAAATCGGGAAAGTAAAAAAACTTGAACGATGGGTACCTCATGAATTGAGTGAATCGAACTTGCAAACACGTGTCGACTGCTGTGTTACTTTGCTCAACCAACACAATAATGAAGGGATTTTAAATCGAATCATTACTTGTGATAAAAAGTGGACACTATACGATAATCGGAAGCGCTCGTCGCAATGGCTGAACCCTGGAGACCCAGCCAAATCCTGCTCTAAACGAAAATTGACTCAGAAAAAGTTACTTGTGAGTGTTTAGTGGCCTAGCGCCGGTGTTGTTCACTACAGCTTTCTAAAATCTGGCCAAACGATTACGGCAGACATCTATTGTCAGCAACTGCAAACCATGAAGGAAGAACTAGCTGCTAAGATTGGTCAATCGCTCTAGGCCACTGCTGCTTCACGACAACGCAAGACCACACACTGCACAACAAACAACCACTAAGTTAGATGAGCTACAATTGTAATGTCTGCGACATCCACCGTACTCCCCGGACCTTGCTCCAACAGATTACCATTTTTTCCGGAATTTGGACAATTTCTTACAAGGAAAAAAATTCAACTCCGATGCGGCAGTCCAAACCGCCTTCAAAGAGTTTATTGATTCTCACCCCCATGGTTTTTGTTAGTAAAGGAATCAATGAACTACCTATGAGATGGCAAAAGTGCATAGATAACAACGGTGCATACTTTGATTAATTAAATATATTTTACAAAAAAAAAATTGACTTTATATTCCTCCAGTACAAAACGCCAATTTCATATGTAAGGACCCAATAAATACAAAAAATTAAAAAAGCAATTGAAATTATGACCCAAAAATTCGCGCCAAAAAGGGGCTGAACGATGAAGTGACGTCACTACTATTGAATTATGTTTAGTTTTATTTATCAATTGATCTTCAAGCCATCGAACCAGTCAGTTCATTCTCAAATTTAAAAACTGTAATTAACTAAATATTAATACTTAATTAAATGTGATTCAAGTTTCCTATTAAAATATCACACGTGCAAACTTTAAATTCGACACTTGAATATTTTTAATAAATTTTCAAGTAATTATCCGGATCTGAATAGCAATTACATATCAAAGGAATCAGCATTCCAAATCGAATCTTTAGATTAAGTAGATATCATGAAAAAGAATCTCACATTGTATTGCTAGTATGTGGTCTAAATCAGAAGCGTAACGTTTGCTTTATGAAAGCTTTTTTTATTTGCTGCGTTTTACTTACATTATTATTTCAAAACGTTCATTGCAATAATGTATCTAACTATTGTTAGCCAATTAGTTAATAATAATAATAATACTCCAGACAATTACACAGATTGTATGACCCCAAACTAAGCAGTAAGCTTGTACTATGGGTACCACACAACGAACACTGGGGGAGTTCCCAGTAACACCCAGACTCCAAGCCAATTTAGAAAAGTTCGTTTCCTAAATTGACCTGACCGGGGATCGAACCCGGGACCCTAGCTTTGGAAGCATATGCCACTGCGCCAACGGGCCAGTCATTTAAATATACATTACATTATACATTAGTTTAAAACGTTTAGTTCATATTTATTTTCAATCAAATAAAGATATGTAATCTGAGCCTCAGATCCGGGATCGAACCTCTAACCCATGGCTTAGAAAAGATCAGTCGATTCAAAATAAGTTGGGTGCGGTATAAAATACGATGTAAATATGTTGCATGTAACTATAACATGGTATTATACTATAGAAATGAATAATACTAATGAATGCTATTTAAGGTATGAATAATTTTAAAAAGATAAGTATTTTTTTTATTAATTTCTTAAAATATTCTTTTATATTCTTGAAATAATCTAATTAGCTCAAGATTATGAAATCCCTAACTTAAGTTCATAAATAAATATCAATAACATTATTTTTTATGCCCGAGTTTCTGTGCACGGCGAGCCCATGTTGGTTCAAGTTCCTTGTCTTTGTATACTTAACATCATTGTATGTAGCCAGTTGAACACCACCGGCTAATTTGTATTGAGCTAACGCTCTTCGCTTTTAACTCGCGTCTCCAGTCACAAAGCCTTGAGTTTAATTAGAATGAGCTCCATAACTTTTATGTGTTGTGCTCAAACGCACGCCCCCACCAGATTTATAGCTGAGTTGCCTGAAGATAAACATCCATTAATTAAAAAATATCATTTAAAATTTATATATTTGCACGAAACGACGTGGCAAATAACTTTTGGCGTGATGACGAATAGTCTTTTTAAATCAGCAATCATTAACATAGATACATACATACATACATATCTTCACGCTGTATCCCCAACGGGGTAGTCAGAGAGGACGGAGCGCCAAGCGTAGCGGTTCTTACATACTTCTTTCACTTCTTCAAATCTCATCATTCTCTCCTACGTAAGCGAGAGCTTTTGACATTTCCATCTGCTAACACTCTGACTATTTGATCTTCATAAGTCAGCCTTGGTCTTCCTTGGCTTCTTTTACTACTCACTTTCACTCGGTATATTTTCTTCGTCAGTCTTTCATCACTCATTCTTTCTATTAACATAAATAAGAATTTATATAAAGGAATACAAGACAAAGGATCGGAATAGATTTTTGAGTGTTCCTTATCAGAGTTAGGACTTCCTGAGTAATTGGCTTATAATCAGATTTATTTTTAAACGTCTTTCTCGTAATTATAGTCCAACTTTTAATTCGATTTCGACATTTCCAGAGTAATCAGTTCTTGCAATTTTTTAAATAGTGATGTTGCCCTATGTTGATTTCATTAACTTTAGTCTGTAGCGGTTGCTTTGCAACGTTACCCGTATGAAATCTCCTTTTTGAATCATTTTTTTCATGAGATAGCGGTAGCATGAAAATATATTAATATTCGTTGCAATAAGGAAAATGGGTAAAATATAAAATGGTACTAATGGTAGGAACGGTAGGGATTGTATGGATCAGATTTTCTGGCTCCGCGGTATCGTGGGGAAATTTCTGACCATAGGTTGGAAAGTTTTCTGCGTTTTCATAGATCTTGAAAAAGCATTCGATAGAGTAGGTAGCGCATAAGAAATTATGGAGACTTCTGCCAGAATATGGCGTGAAAGGCCACTTAATGCAAGTAGTGAGGTCATTATAACGAGGCCACAGCCTGTGTTAGGATAGATGGTGACTTGCCGCCCTGGTTCGAAGTCTGTTCAGGCGTCAGACAGGGCTGCATGATGTCTGCCTAGCTATTTATGCTGTATTTGGATAGTAGGCCCCCTGACATTGCACTTAGTCGACAGAAAATTTTGCCGACTGTCTTTGTATTTTATTTGACTGTTTTTAAAACTAAATTAGCGTGCACATAATAGCCATATCATGATAAATTCGATGTCCACCATGCTTGGATGCTCAGAACATACTAACGCACTGGTAAGCGTGTGGATGTCGACGTTTGGCTTGCCTATACTGCCAAGTGTTTGTAACAAGCGGCTTGTAACAAGCGTGTAAAGGTACCATAACGAGTATAGAAGAACCATAAATAGGTACTCTAGGAACACTAATAAATGCGAGTTTATAGCAAAGAGACGCTTAGACAGATTTTTATTTTAGAGGCCCATCGTACTGTAACTGTAGTAAGCAGTGGCATTATTACTTCAGAATTGCTTTAACGATGGCTTTAGAGATTAATTTTGGGGCTTCCATAGAAAGTCAAAACTTGACTTAATCAACAGGGTGATTAATTTATTTGTCACAAGAACAGTTTACAAACAAACGACTATTCTAAAAACTTAAAGTACAAAAATTACTTATGCGATTTTGGAAACCAATGACAGTCGTACTCAACTTTCACAGATAACCCTCTCTTACATGTGACCGTAAACGCTACATAACAGCAAACAAAACTATCAAATTGTATGAAAATTACATGTTCACAGAAAGAGCAGTTATGATCCTCCTTTAAGTGTACAACTTCTGGCGAAAGACAAGTTTATGGTCGTAGCTGAGCTCGGTATACACATCCTGGATATTAGATTATTATGAAAAACCTTCTATCTGGATATTATTTTAAATCTGGATATTAGATTATTATGAAATCGAGTGGATCGCTGTAATGGAAGTCCTGCAATTATATTGTCCAACTATCTAACAATAGATTTAATACAATGTTGTTACATTGAATAGCTAAGAATAGATCTAAAACAATGTATGGTACACTTACCCCGCAGTGGTACTTCGATGTTAGATATAATCTACTAAGGTTAAACAACATTGCGTGGTCACATACAGGACGGATGATCTAGTTAGCCTGGGCAATGGGCATATACAGAGTCGAAGGCCGTAAAGGAGCATAGTTAAATACAACGTAGATTGTTTTTACTATGTGTCTGCGATGCATATGCCTGTGCAGCTGTGTAGTGTGTACATATTTACAGAGTAGTGCATTGTTTACAAACTCTGCACCGTGCTCAAGAGCGACTCTTGTGTGACTTGCGCCTCAGTATAATCTGGGCTCTAGGATTATTATATCGTTACGCATCTACGCCAGATAGTTTTTGCAAGTGGCTTGAGTATTATAGCAAAAGTTTTGCAATTCATATCCTTGCGCCAATTGACACCGGGCTCTCAAAATTATTAAGACTCATCTTTTCACTAATAAATATTTAAATACTAGTCCTGTCATTTGCACCAATGTCATCCCAAAGTGAGTATTAAGCTTACATTATTACCACACAACAAATTAAAGTAGTACCCGGTAATATCCAGATTCCAAAACAGTACAGAAAGGTTCGTTTTCTAAAAGACTGGCTTGGAAGGAAGATGCCATACGAACGGCACATTAAATCAACTTTGTAATTGTTAATATAATTATAAACAGAGCAAGACCAAGGCTGACGTATGAAGATTAAATAGCCAGAGTTTTAGCTGACGGTATAATCAAAAGTACGTGCATACCTAGGCAAAAATGTGTCAGGAGAATGACGAGATTTGATAGGCGAAAGAATAAGGATCGCGATGCTTGGGACACCATTCTCTCCGACTACTCCGTTAGGGATACAGCGTGAGGATATGTACGTAATATGTGCATTTGTATTAAAATTAGAAGTCATACAGTACTGGGTAGCGGACCATGTGATCTCTGATTATCCTTAGAGTACTTCGTTGAAGACCGAAACGCGTCTCGTTCAAGAAGTTTCAAACTACATATATCCGTTGCGGGTGTCTATGGGCGGCGATGATCACTTTCCATCAGGTGACTCGCTTGTTCGTTAGCTCCCTCCACCATAAAAAAAAATGAGCGAGAATTGATAAAGCTAGAATATACAAATTTTTCACTTAGAATGAATTTCTACAAAATAATACCTGAGTCTAGACAAAATGTTATTAAAAAATCAACTTCTCGAAATTCATTTGAAGTCTCAACATTCGAAGTTCGCTATTCAATATTATGTGTACATACATTCTTAAGACTTATTGAACATATCTAATTTCACTGATTTTCAAACGTCCCCTATATTTATCTAGGAATTTATCATTTTACGACACGATAACGGATCAGTCGATTATGTTTACGATGTTTATAGAATCAAATTAGTTAGTTACATCGCTAAGAGCGAATCAAACGCCGATTTAACTTGGCATAAGCATGCCTCATCCGGACCACACAAGTCGTAAATTAGAATTTATAAGTGAGGAAAATTGTTGCTTAATTCTCTACTACCGTTAGGAAGTTATTAATGAAATAGTACATATAAATGTATTATAATTTACAGTATAATACATTATGAGCACTCACATACCTAGGAGAAAATGTGTGAGGAGAATGATGAGATTCGAGGAAGCGAAAGAAGTATGAAAGGACCGCGACACTTGGCGCTCCGTCCTCTCTGACTACCCCGTTAGGGATACGGCGAGAAGATATGTATGTATGTATAATATACATTAGAGTTGTTCTTATTTTTAAAATTTTTGAATGTTTATGCGAGAGCCTGAGAGCAAAGTTAAAAACTTGGGAGAATTAAACCTGAGAAGGTTTAATTCTCCCAAGTTTCTTCCCAAGTTCAAGTTCAAGGTCAAGACGAAGATGGATTTATAACAGTTTGTAAGAAGATGTTTTAAACACTTTATCCATTAGTGAGCAGTTTGTAAAAAATGTTTATGAAAAAGTGGATGCTACTAGTGGTGTGAAAGAAACGGACCAGCGAAGACGCCACAATAATTATAGAAAGATGATGTTATCAAAAGTGTATGTGAACATGTCAACCCGTAGAATTTCCTTACACACGCAGGAGAAGTGATAGCTTTATTTAAACTGTGACTTGAATTTTCATTGCTTATTTGATCTATAGTTCGATGAACAATTATACTCTTCTAATGCTTGTACTGAAAGACTATATCGTAATATTGTTAACGAACAATTTAAGCTAAATTTTTGTCTTTGTAAGAAGAAACAACGTGATAATCGTTACACTTTTAAACTGCCCCGACTTTTAAACACAGATTTCGAGTCATATGTCCTTAATAAAGACTTAGCTCGTAAGAGAAAGTCGTCTGATAAAGACAGCAAAATCTTCAAACAGGAAATTGTTAGCAAAGAAATCTGCAAAAAATAAACTTATTTACTCTCCATCTATAATCCTGTAAAATAGCAAAAATGCACTTACGACACTATACGTAGGAGGTGTCGAGATATATATATATATTCATTTTCTCAAAATATCTCCGTCCGCCTATTTGAGTCACGAAGGAAATTTTCTTACAGAAGTATAGTATAAGTATTAGGTCGTAATGTCAAAAAATTCATGCTTTCCAACCGCTTCTTGTATCACTGGTAACATAGCTGAAAATTTAAAATTCGAATCCGCAGAAATCCAAGGATACGAATCGGCTGTGTTGACGCGACCGAATAAATTGTGGCGGGGTCAGCGACCGCTTCCTTCGGCGACAGTTTTTGCCAAGGTGCATTTTAGAGTTCTTTTTTGAAACTCTGTAGGTGCTTCAATTATTTTCAACTTTTTACACAGTGTTATTTCGTTGGATTAAAAGTGTAATTGTTTACAAGATTTGTACAACGCACATAAATGTAATTTGTTTTATTTCAAAAACTGTCCCAATAAATCAACTGTTTCACTGCACAAAGATTAGTGTCGAAGATGTTGAGTGCATGTGCTTTTCAAAATAAAGGCTCGGATTCCTCATCTTGGTAAAAGGATATGAGGTTTTTTAAGTGGATGAAGTGCTTAGGATTTGCTAAATTCTCTTTATTAATAAAATTCATAATACTTACACAGAAGTTTCGTACATAATTGGAGGCTTCATATTATAATGTCACAGATTAATTAGTTATTCGGATATTTACATATAATTTATTATTATCCATGCACCGACTTTTCTTTCAATAATATTATCGTCTAAATGCTTAAGCCGTCAAACATCCATGTTTTCTACATACTTACATACATACATAGTGTAAAGTTAGAAAATTATGAAGGCTATTTTAGAGTTATCGTAGTAAAATACCTATAACATTTTTTTCGTTTACAAATTCAATGTGGAAAAACCTGCAGGTTATCGCCGATAAATAATATTAAATAATAACTCGTAATAAAAAGAGAATTATTACAAACTTTCCACAATGTTATATAGAAATTATAGATGATGTTGAAAAAATTATACTTTAAGGATTTTTGACGACTTTTCTCTGAACATGTCTTGACCATTTTTGTATTTTGAATTACAATTCATTAAATGATTCTCAGTAATTGTCATTATCACTATCGCTGCTGAATCACCTCATCGTACGCATCATCGCTTAAGGCGACTTAAGTAACTTACATGGCTCATTTGAATTGGAAATGTCGTTACTCCATAGCCTAGTCTTTGACAAGCGAAGAAAATCCACTATTATTAATGAATAACAACAAATCCCTTTCAACTAGTCTCGTTAATTACAATTTCTTGAATCTATCCAAGTTATCTAGCTTCATTCTGTTTATAACTTGTTAATTATCCCTCTTATAGATTAAATTAATAAAGGCTGGAATAGCCTTCTCCACGTCTTTAGATTCTATTGTATTGTCGCTCCTCTGCGGTCGTTTCATTTTTTTGTATGTGTCTTTTTAGTTCATTGTTTTTATTAATTGTCTTTAAATTCTTCTATGCTAATGATTTTATTGGGAATACTTTCAATATTGTCGCCAATATTTCATGGAAATGTGTTTGAATTTCTATTAGATGCTCTTTTTTGTACTTAGTTTTATAATATTCTTTACTCTGTTTGCAATTACAAAATCTACCGGAACGAGAAATTTCCTAAAAAACGCTCAGCGGCAACCGAAAACGACTTATATCTATCAATTTTTAATTGGCAGTTCTCACAACGATTTAAGGGGTTCATTGTCGAAATTTTTTTACTGCCTTTTTGCGAATGCTTTTTTCGCAAGTCGTTTTGGGCAGCTCCGCTGACGCTACGAGATTGATATACAGTCTTATTCGTGGACATGCCGGGCAGTCTTTGTTTGCACGACTGGCTCTCCCACCCTGCCCTCCCACACCCCTCGCCCCTTCAACGTCCCTTTGTCTTTCTTCTCTTTATACAGTCGGTGATGCGAAACGTCGACTACTTATTTTCGGTCACAGATTTCGCTTTTTCGTCTGTAAAGCAGCTTGCGTCTTTTTTTGTTCAAGTCGTCTTAAATCAGTATTTTTTTAATTCAGCGCTATCAATAATCCCCAAAATTTTACGATGAAGCGACCTTAACCTGGAGATGCCTTAAGATTTAAGTGATTCGGTTAAACGAACTGTCTGACTCATAATTTTCAAATATCTGAATTTAAAATCATTAAATTATGGTAAGCCGAATAAGAAGTTAACTTACAACTTATCTGGGCAAGAAAAACTGCCAATTCAGTATTTCTTTTTTAGTGTCCTCCATCAAAATTATTAACGTTTAATATCCTCCTAACTAAAAGTGTATTCGATTCACTTTTACCTACAATATAAAAATACTATAAATAGGGTCAAGGGTTCAATTTCTGATCAGTTCAATTAAGAAACAAACTTTTCTGAACTGAATTGTAGTCTAAATGGGTTCACCCAGTTAATCGATCATGTAGGCTTCAATACTTAGTTTGGGCCAAGTAGAGTTCAAAAGAATTTGTCTATCATTAATTCTCCTATGGATATCTTAAAATAACTACATGGAGGGCAAAATATGTGGGTGAACAAGACGTGTCACTACGATAAATTTCAAGTGATCCTGATGATTCTGATGGCTCTGATGACACTGATTATTCGGATGATTCGGATGATTCGGATGATTCCGATGATTCTGATGATTCTGATGATTCTGAGGATTCTGATGATTCTGAGGATTCTGATGATTCTGAGGATTCTGATGATTCTGATGCTTCTGATGATTCTGATGATTCCGATGATGTTGATGAAATCGACTGTAACAGCCGGGCAGACGACGAACAGACTCGCGAGCAGATGAACAGATGAACAAACGCACGAGTGATCTTATAAGGGTTCCGTTTTCCGTTATACGTTACGGAACCCTGAAAATAATAAATCAGTATCTTTGGAATACTTAATATTTAATTAAAATCTGAGTGAATGCTACGGAACCAGAATTTGACTTAAACATATGAACCCAATAATGTCGAGACTTCAGCAAAGTTTGGGCTGGGTGCCCACTCAATTCATTAAAGGCGGGAGTCATGCAGCCGGTAAGCCACCTCTTCTCAAGTTACCTTTCAAAATAAATTTGCATCCTGCCCTTCTAAATTGAAATCATTAATGGCGAGGCGATTATCTTACTCACGAGAAACGAAACGTTCAATTAAGTCTTGTAAAGATTTCCTATGTGAATTGTTTAAGAGTTAAAGATTTAATTTAATGAATTAATGTATCTAATGCCGGTTAGATTTATCTGGAGTAACACAACACGGTCAGGGAAATGTGGCGATAAGAGTTTCAATTTTGTTTTTATACCATTGTTTATCGGAGGACGATTATTGTAGCTTAGAATGGAACTTGAATAGGTATAAAATGTCAAAACTATTACTTATGGAGCGGAGCACTCAACCTATAGAGTGGCAATGTTATGTATTTTGTATGATAACAATTTACGTCTAAATACTGTTGCGGTTACTACGTTCTGTTTTATAGTTTAATTATTATTTGCCGTTTTGCCACACCACCAAATAGAACAATAAGCCATTACATAAATATTTAAATATCTGTCGGACTATACAGAGATGTACACACAGGTCCTGTATTGGTTATGTACTGATTAATGCAAACGAGAGTTGATATTTATTAGTGTAAAAAAACTGAGCAGTGGTAAATAAGATGGTCCGATATTTCGTCTCTATAGGTTGAGTGCTCCATACTTATGATTGATCTGATATCTAATCGCTTAGTTATACGTTTCCTCATACTAAACGGTACAAAGCTGTACCTGATGCGAGTTTGCACACTACCTACACACACTTATACACACATCCATTCACTCAGTTTCTTGTATTGTATAAATGCTTTGCAATTTGTCTAACTTCATAATTAGCTACTTAGATGTTTATTCAAATATTATTTTCATTCCTGACGACCAGACGATCTGGATGGTGCAGTGGTTTAGACGTTCTGCCAAGCGCGGAAGGTTCCGGGTTCGATTCCCGGTCGGGTCAATTTAGAAAACGAACTTTTCTAGATTGTCTCGGGTCTGGGTGTACTAGGAGACGCCCCCAGTAGTCGTCGTCTGGTTCTCATAGCACACGGAATACCCTAGTTTGAGATTAGGATCATTGATGTGTCTGGCGCATTATTATTATTATTATTATTATTCGTACAGCTGTTGAGTTTTCTAATAAAGTAAATAAATAAATAAATGTGGAATCCCACATTTATTTATTCTGTATATCCATCAAATAACACTCGAGCTATTTGGACTCCATAAGTCAGTTCTTGTTCTGCCTTAATCTGCCTGCATTCCACTCACTATTGCTTTGCATATTCTTCGCTACTAGTTCTTCAGTGATTCTCTCTACATGCTCGAAGCAAATGATTCGAACCTGGGCATAAAAATTATAAAAAAGATGCTTATTTTAGAATTGTTTATTGTCTTCATTGTTCTCGAAATCAATAAATTCTTAGATTTCTTCATTTCCACAACACTTTCATAAAATCTTCACGGTTGCGTATGTGTACTTTTGCGAGACTAACAATTGAAATTTCCCCATTATTTTTATTGTTCTCGTACCTAGAAATATATGAAACTTTTAGCGAAAATCACTCAGTTTTGATGAACAAATCTAGGAGCAGTCAATATTAATGAGACATGTCTAGTTTTACAGCTATCTTAAAGGAGACATGACGCTTATCTCCAAGAATCAAAGCTCAAACAATAGACGTGGAATGTAAAATGATATCGATACATAAATATTTATGCTGACCATAAATAGTGTGGTCAATTTCGCTCGGATACCCACAATCTGGGTAAATTGAGACGAGTGAGTTCGACGTTACTGTGACACATTGACCTGAAGAATAGACGACGTTTTATAGCGGAAATCCCAAAAATCTATCAAAAATCAAAGTATATAATTAAGAAAGAAATTGCTCACTTTTGACGTGCATTTTCTTTTATTGAGATGCTCGCGTGGGTAAATCTGAACATTATCTTAAATAATAGACTTCCTCAAAGTTGCCGCTTAGAAAGCTGTCATTGCGTGAGTAATAATGTAGGACATAACGAAAAAATGGACTCGTGTCATTATAAATTTCATTCGTTCCAGAAATTAGCTGTAAACAAATAACAAGCTCAAAGTTAAAATTAATTAACGCTGAGGATAATTTACTAAGGTTGTTGAAATACTGTCATAAATCAATGATTACCATTCTTAAATGTAAACGCAAATACATAGTGACAATATACAATCCAAACAAACACCAATATTGTAACACGAAATCCCCAAATTAAGGTCTTATACTGTAAGTAAGAACAACGATTTTATCCAATTTATATAAAATCTCCAGGAAAATACGAGTATATCTTACTGTATATGTATAAATATTTCTACGATATTTAGTAAATACGTAATATTTGTCAATGATTACATTTTGCATGTTCTTATAATATTATTATAAATAAGGTGTCGAAATTAGACTTTTTTTGTGTTACATATTGTGAACACTGCGTTGTATTAAATAAGATAGGTAGCATTATAGTTTTTGTAAATTTGACTCTTAGCTATCGTGGAATAGAAAAATTTTAAGGATACGATCTTTTCGTCATCAACTCAAGCTCGGTGTGACGAACTCTGTTGCCGTGTGTATCTCATTTTAAATTTATTCAGAGGCGATGCGAAGGTTGAAAGCTTAGAGCCATTACATAGACATATTGGTATTGTTTCCTATGTTATCATTATTAGAAGACAGTTTACATATTAAACGCATATTTTGTAATACTACCAAAATTACGAAAGAACCTGTTATGTGACTGTTATTCAATTTATGAATTAGATTTAAAGATAAATACTGTAATAACTTACATACTTATTACTCATTCTATTAACATATTGAATTGCCTTAGATTTTCTTTCCATATTTATTAGAATTTTGCTCTTTACCGAACGGACTATCACAAAATAGGAAAAAGAAAGATGCGAGTGTCAGAGACTGTAGGAGACCTTCATAGCTAACAATATACCTACGGAGACATATTGTGATGTTATCGGTGGAAAAAATATAATACATAATATTACCTACCTAATATAATAATGCCACAGATTAATAATTACTAGCGTAAATACTGCAATAAACAAATGTTAATAACAATATAATAAAAACAATATTCATACAAGTAGCAGGTGTGCTTGTAACGCGATTATTAATAGTTCTTCAAAGCGACGACTTCAAACCTCGTTCGCAAGACAGCCAGGGTTGAGATGTGAATTGATTAGAGAACTGTTGATTCGTAAAATTGACTTACCTACAATTACAAATATAGACTACAGAAATAATTTCTTTTATATAACCGCGACATTTGTATAACGTTTTGATTGCCAATGCGTCGAGAGTCAAATTATTCACATCATTTTATTTCAAAGTAAAACTTACTTCTGCTTACACTATTACAGTTTAATTATAATTATGTTTATTGCGCTTCAGTGATGTAGATTGTTAGTTTTACAATAGTTTCTCCCATCATTTCACTTAAAGATATTTCTTTTTCTTTCTCATAAAAACATGTAACTTTCGTTATTTTATAAAAGTAATCCCTTTTAATCATGACGGGTGAAACAAAAATTATAGTTAACAACAGAGTTAAACAGTAGCTATAGATTACATAATAATTGAATACTTCCTTCGTCAGGTAAACAACCCGTCCACTACAGCGTAGTCTCCGGTGACCCTAACAACGCGTTCACTGTTGAGCCTGTCACAGGAGCCATTAGGACATCTGCACAGTTGGACCGGGAGACAAGAGCCTCCTATCTCCTCAATGTTAGAGCTACAAGTGGAAATTCAGCCAACTATGATCAAACGCAGGTGAGATGATTACTTGTAATAACTAATTTATAACATAAAAATAAATAATCGGCGTTAGTGGCGTTGGTTAATACATCCGGTTTCCATGTAAATTGTCTCTGCCAGGGAGCTAATATTAAGTAATGTCCATTGAATAGAAATGAACATAGTAGTATATTAATTTTAGTGGTCCCATTCTAAAATTGTTTTGATTGAATTTTATCAATGAATTTAAAATGTCAAACTAAAATTCATTTTTAAATAATAAAAATTGTGTCTTGGTCAATTTAAAAAAAAATATTTTTCTCTAAATCGTTTGAAGTTCAGGTGTTATTGAGTACACTTTCAGTTTATTGTTTCGTACTTACAACGCTCGCTTAAAGGTTAGTTTGGAGCGTCAAAAATAAACATTAATATGCATGTAATATTATTAAACCATCAATTAATCTCCATAGGTGCAAATAACATTGGAAGACGTGAACGACAATGCTCCAGAATTTGGCACTTCATCAGTAAGAGTATCAGTAGCAGAATCAGCAAGTGTTGGCTCAGTAGTATATGCTACAAGAGCTACAGATGAGGATGATGGAAAGAATGGGATCGTTACTTACCACCTAGTGTCAGCTACAGGCCCTCCGAATACGTTTGCTGTAAACACTCAACATGGACTGGTCACATTACTAAGGTAACCTAAGTTTCGAGTTTTAAAACAGAACCACTTGTGTCAGAAAAAATGTTATCCCTAAGAACGATTTAAAATACATTATCGGTATGGAAACATAATTATGATAATCATACAAGATTTTATTGACCTTAGCCTTGACCTGATAAAATTTGTTGTTTAGATAATCTTTGTTTTTGATAACTTTATCATTTACATTGAGTTATTTAACTCAATGTCCTAATTTCTTTAGAAATAACAAAAACGACATTTCCTTAACTTTCAAGTTATAGTCTAAGGTACTGGTTCCCAAACTTATTTTGTCTACTGAGTCGAGAGCTCATGCAGTCGTTGTCTAAGATGCCTCCTAGCTAAATGAAATTACAAATCACCCCCAGGCCTCTACACAACGCCCCCGTTTTTTTTCTGGGTCTCTTACCCTTTAGCCCTTTAGGCCTGCAGCGCCCACAAGGGGGCGTTATCGCCCACTTTGGGAATGGCTGGTCTAAGGGAATTTGTTGTTTGACAATGGAGAAATAGAAATTATATTGAAGATAGAAGAACGCAAATAACGCAATGATCCTTTCTATACCTACCTCTTCAATTATCTTTGAAAAAATAAACAAAGAACAATACGATAATTCTATAAAGAAAATGTAGATATCCGCTAGCTTATTCAGTAATCGGTCGCAAGACCTTAAAAATAAGTCGAAAAGTTGAATTAAAATCGATAAAACCTACTAATATTATGAACACAAAAATTTATGAAGATGGGTTGATGTTTGTTACTCTTTCACGTTAAAACCGCAAAACGAATTTTAATGAAACATTGCAGTAATGTAGCTTGTACATCAAAATAACACATAGGCTATAATTTATAAAGATATTGTGTGTTTATGCACTCCGCGCAAACGAAGACGCAGGTGTCGCTAGTGTCGAAATAACACTAACCCACTCTCTATTTCAGGCCTCTAGATTATGAGAACCTCGTTCGTCACACACTAATCATCTCTGCTAAGGACAACGGGTCGCCACCACTCAGTGCCAACCTGACTTTAGTGGTGGATGTCCAAGATGTGAATGACAATCCACCTGTATTTGAACATGACTCCTATAGTGCAAATGTCCTAGAATCCGAAACTATTAACACTAAGGTGAGTCGCTTAACATATTAAGTGGACTTTTTTGCGGGAACAAAAGCGAAGTTGGCGTTTTATTCAATTTTTTTTTTTGCGTTTTTATGAGTTTTAAGCTACAAAAATATTGACGACTTAGATGGCGATGACGACTTAGATGGCGCAGTGGTTTAGACGTTAACCCAAGCGTGGAAGGTTCCGGATTCGATTCCCGGTCGGGTCAAATTAGAAAATGAACTTTTCTAGATCGTCTCGGGTCTGGGTGTACTGGGAGACGCCCGCAGTAGTCGTCGTCTGGTTCTCATAGCACAGGGAAAATACCCTAGTTTGAGATCAGATGATTGGTGTGTATTGTCTGGCGCATTATTATTATTATTTTTTAAAATGGTAGAATATTGTGCATTAAAGTTCTGTGCAAGTGCTGAGAATTGAAAGTTTAAATAGAAATGTGTAGCTGAAGTTTTCATGTTTTCTCAAGAAGTCCTTTATAACTCTAGTAAAACCTACTATCATTTTACTAAAGACTGCAAGTTAAGTTAGGGACTTAGTAATAAGAAGGCAGACATTTGACATTAGAGACACACAACTTTTTTCTTGGACCAAGAAACATAATGGGCGTGTGTCAAACGAATTTCATATTTTATGTCTCTTTCTATCTCTTTGAGCGTAACCACGAGTAAAATAGTTAGCTATAGTGAGTATGGCAACCTCACACTGTCAGTGTAATTCGTGTTAGGTTATGAGTCGGCCATGAAATAATTATTTGCAAAATACTCGTAAATCTCAAGCGTTTTGTTTAGTTTTGTCTTATACTCACAAAAATAGGAATATATCATGTTCAGCTGTGACTAACAAACTACTGTGACTAACAAAAAAGTACATTGTAAGTACGCGCTCTTAGCTAATGTTCCGTCCATAATCCATTGTAATACTTGGTCAGAAACTTTTTTAAATGAGAATGACAGAAATGTTAAAAAAAATATAAAACGAGTTGCCAGTACGCAAAACAGAAGAATAATCGTAAATCTCAAGCGTTTTGTTTAGTTTTAGCCGAAGCAACTACATGTCCCTTGTTTTTGACGTGGATGCGTCTATGTTTTCGTTTGTATTAGGGACCATTTCGTGAACAGGAGCTTATGCACTAACGCCATCAATCTGTTGGTGCATAAGGGAATGAAATTAGTAACTATGAGACAGGGTCATTTCACTCCATATAAACATTTTTCATATGAATTTTTGGCCTTATGAGTAATGTAGTCCAGCATAGTTAGATGTTGCCGATAATTTTTCATGTTAAGTATGGAACTTCATTACAATTTACAAAAGTTAGTAAATGCATAGTAGATGCTCCTTTCCCTCTTTCACCCATGATTCCCCGTGTTGCGGGTGTCTATGCACGACGGTGATCACTTTCTACCAGGTGACTCAATTGCTCGTTTGCCCCCTCTTTTCTGAAAAAAAATGCTACTTAAGAGTATCATTCACAAACATATTTTTGTTTTCAATTAATTTTTTTTTGTCATATTTAATACTTTCGGTATCATCGACCTGTCCTTAATAAACTCAGTTTGAAACATTTTTGTTACTGTTGCTCGAATATTTTCTAATACAAAGGTATCCTCGTAAAACTTACGGCTGTATCAAGGATACAGTCAACCAGTGACTTTTTTCATACATAATTTAACTCAAAAAGCCAAGAAGTAAAAATAAAGTTTGAAGATAAGATCCTTGTCCTCACGCATTCACTCGTATTTCATTATTCGTGTGAAAAGCAACGCCAATCTCATTTGTCTAGAAGATAATCAGTTCACTCTTTAACCACTTGGTAGTTAGCACATTATGATCTATTATGAGAGGATATCGAAAAAGACACTTAAGTCTTAATACGTAATAGTTTTGAGTTTTAAAAACTACTCATTAAGAATAAACCAAAGTTACAAATTACAGTAGTGTTTAGACTTTACTGTTCCTGGTAAAGTTATGTAAGCTTTTAAAAATGTTTGACATGGGTCATTCACTACATTTATATTTATTTGATTTTTATTAGCAACATCAATACGTAATTTCAATGAATTACAAAAGGATTTTGCAATAAAAATATAATTGTGCTGCGAACTGAATAACGAGATCGCAAGAAGATCCTATGATTACATTCTTATATAATACTTTCGCTGGATGTTTTTCTTGCGTTTATTTTTACATTTAAATCAGAACTGCTAACTTGCAGTATTAAAGCAAAGCGCTATATCATCTTTCGTGTTAGTTTAATCAATAGAAATCTCCAGTCTTAATAACATTTTCTTACCTCTAAATAGTTAATGTTATCGACGATCAGGTGGTATCGTATCGTCTATACAAGTTAAACACGTTCTTTTCTAAATATGGTAGATCTGCGTTTATTAGTGCTACTAGATATGCTTGCACGTTATTATTTTCTATTAGACTGTTGCTAATACATAATATTGGTTTCTCTTTCATTAAAATATTAATTTTATAAGTTCAGTCACTTTGCTTGTTTTTAGATCTATTTCTAAAATGTTCTTTTTATTTTACTGAAATTACGCTTTCTTGAGATTTCAAAAAGAGTGACAAGTATTTTTCTGTTTAAAAGTATGTAATAATGTAATTTTATAGTGATGGTATGCTTATCATTACGTCATAGTTAGTATGGACATGTACAATGGAACTAAATGGAAGATTATAATCACATTTGCCACCGTTTTTGGTATCACGCTAGCGAAGGAATGAAAATAATTACAATTAAATAATAATATTTACTTTTGTGTCTCGGCGTAAAATAAATCATATACGAACATTTACCTATGATAAATTTCGTTCGCAGATCCTCGAAATTCAAGCTGTGGACAAAGATACGGGAAATAATGCTCGAATTACTTACCGTATCGTAACAGAAAATAATAACACAGAAGAATTCTTTCAAGTACAACCTACTACTGGTTGGGTGTACCTCGCCAAGCCCCTAGACAGAGAAACAACAGCAAAGCATAAGATGAGAATAACGGCTTCCGATAACGGCATACCACCGCTTTCTGCAACTGCCAGCCTCGTCGTCAACGTTATTGATGCTAATGACAATGACCCAATATTTCTTAAGGCATCCTATGATTTTCGAGTGGAGGAGAATCAAAAAACTGGTGCGTTCGTTGGGAAAATAACTGCAAGTGATGCAGATTTGGGGGACAATGCTGTATTGAGTTACAGTCTGTTTCCATCTAATACAAGCTTCAGTATCAATCCTGTGACTGGTGAGTACAAGTACACTTTTGATTATAATCATAATCATACCGGTTGCTGTATCATTTATTAGAACATAAGTGAATAGAAACCGCACGATTAAGATTTCTGTACTTCTAAAATGATATCCATTACGCATCCTATCGGCAGTCCTTCTATCGTATTCGATTTTATCAGAATTTATGCGATGTAAAAACTTGCAAGGCATAATAATTTATATTGTTTTACTGCACTTAAATATTCGTGGGGGATTACTCAATTTTACGTGTAGTTGGAGTACCCGACTTAATCATTTGCCCCGTATTTCTGAAACTATTGGAAATAAAATTTTAAATTCCTAAAGTTTAAATTCTTGGGGAATGTAGACCCTTATTTGATGTTTAAAATCTACAGTCCTATATCTGAACGATATTCAGAAATTAATTTTACTAATTTATCTCAGTATATAAAAATGAATGTTTGTATGTTTGTTCTGTGTGCGTTCCTAAATCATTCATCCCATTGCAATGAAAGTTTGAATAGTTGAAAGATTAGTTGATGATAGACTACGCGAACGAAGTCGCGGGCAACAGGTGGTCAGTTAATTAATTTGGCACCGAACGTTCTTTGAGTTGAATTTGCGCTCGGCCGATATTTTTTATTATATTAAGCGTAGTTTTCTGGACTAACAGCAGTTTAATTTCTAGCAATATATTTAAGCTATTTTTATTTATTGTTATCTTTTTTTATTCATTGTTTTGTGGTATTTTATGTAGGATACTCATCTATTATTTTATAATTAGAACGTGCTAGAGGCTTATTTTTCCACCCAGGTTGTACAAGCCGAAAAGGAATAGGATTTATTACAAGAAATCGATACTCGCAAAGGCGATAGACTATGAATTTATCAATATTTGATTCAGCTTTACCATTCGCTAGCCTAGATAGTTATTGTTAGACGTGGCATCAAGCTGTATCTTTATTGAAACTCGTTAATTTATCCTCACGAAACGGGATTTAGCGCAAAGCCTTGTATGTAATGTAATTTTATGTAATAGTCACACGATAGTCCAAAAATATTGAAAAAAGGTACTTTTATTTAACTACTAGCGATGCGCCCTGGCTTCGCACGGGTTGAATTTTTTTTTAAATAAAATACAGCCCAAGTTACTCACTGATAATGCAGCTTTCTATAGGTAAAATAATTTTTGATATCGGTTGAGTAGTTTTTTAGTTTATCCATTACAAACAAACATTCACATTTTTTCTCTTTGCAATAATGTCGTTAGTATAGAAGTAATGGTTTATAAGTTTAAAATGAAACCTTTTTTGAAAAAAATTCGAAATGGCTACATTAAATAAGAAATAAATAAATAAACTATAAATAATAATACAAAATACCATAATCCCAATAAGACGAGAATCCTTCCCAATGTTTGAACAGCTACGAAGTACTATAGGAAATTATTCCGACCACCAAACGGCCACTCGAAGCATTGTTTAGCCTGCCGGCGCTTTTGAAAGCTAAAACCCAAAGTCTGTAGTGACTCAAGACCCATCCACTAAGCAAACACGTTGAACAAACATAACCACAATAATAGGCTGCACCATATAAAAAATAGGGAGCATACTCGAGTGTATTTGTTCTAAAACTTCCCATAAAAATATCGGATTCGTTTTGCGATTTTTTGGAATTCTATCAAGTAAACGATAATATTCGTGCAATGTATCATCAATAATAATATAAGTATGCTTAAAGCCTATAAAGCTTTTGGTATCGAGCTACATAATAATGTACATGTGGGTCATTTTTGATTAACTGACATTTTCCTGCTATCTTCAAATATCAATTAAGAAGTAAATAAATCGGTAAACAAAAAAACCAATCGCAATAATAACATTGTTAAGAAGTAACACATAAATTAACAATTACTTTAATAAAATGGTTGGCAATTATTTCTTTAAGGAGTGAAATTAAAAGAAAATATAATATAAACACAATAACAAAAAAAAATGGGTGGTGTTATTCTCGCTTCTGGAAAATTATGATATTATGGAAATTTGAATTTTTGTCTTTTACTTATAATTTAACTCCATTCTCTCTGTCTGGACATTCTCAATATACAAAAAAGAACCCCCTTAACATATTAGTCTATAGGTAACCTGCATCTTTTTATGTAGTCCATAATATTGTCTCTTCTGGACAAACGTGAAAGAAATATGTAATGTATACATACAAAACACATATAAAGCAATTTTTAAAACTAATGATTGCAAGTTATATCAAAGTGCATAACATAAGTATAACATTTGCATTTCCTAATGAAAAATTTTAAGTAATTCTTTTCATATTGTAGTTAATGAAGAAAACAAGTCTTTATAGAGAACGGTATTTGAGAGTAATATAATTCTAAACTAATAACTAACAAATAAAACTAACGTTTTCTATTTATTTTTAAATTATATGAGTAACAAAGAAAATTCTAATAAATAATCGTAAACTATTGATATAGACCAAATTTAATAAAATTGATAATATGTATGGTTATCAAAAATTCGTCATTGACCGGTCCTTAATCACGCATACAGATATTATTATCGGAGCGTGTGAGTTTTTCGCATCTTGATATGGCTGTTCGTAAAGAGGGGGGTGGCACATCGTTATCGTCTCGATAACTGACTGATGAATGTGATCGTTTCGTCTCAATTCGGCTTATCGGCGATCAACACCCCGCGAGCTAGTTAACGAAAAACTTTAACCAAAGCTCACCCTTTGAAATTCGTAAATCATTGAAAGACGTCTGTATAGCTGAATGCTCTCGAACGATCCGATCGCGTATTCACATTTGAGCAAAACAGATGCTACAATGTTTTTAAGCAATAACTGCATTCTTTTATGACCATAATCGTTTTGGCTTTGGTAACTTGTTGATTTTGCTCGTCGGCCTCTCAAAGACAACGCAATGGTTCCCAAAAAACTGCGATCGAATTACACTTTCGCTTTACCGTGATTTTCGTTTCACTGCAATTTATTAAGCATACATATATTGCAATTTTTATCAGAAGGTCACGCCACTAGCCGAACTGGTCAACCACAACGGGAGACTGACCATAATGAATTTATGCGCGTCAATTGAGAGTTATAAACGTCGCTGCTTGCGCTTGCGCCGTGACCCACCATTAACAATTATTAAAATATTGCTAGGAGCCTCGCTATTCTCTCGCATGTTTTATTACGAGTCCGGCTCGAGATACTGTCGTCGGGTATTTAAAGCTCATACGTTACAAATGTACGTGTAGAACGTTGCTGTCCTACAACTCGTTACGTTGACAGATCTCTTTTATTTTCAAGTGTTCTCAAATGAGTTATTGGTATAAAGCATCTCTGGAATCCGAGGCATACTATAAATTATATTAATGACTCATATTAAATATCATTGAAGAAAAAAGTAATTGTTGCCACAGAAAAAAATAAATTGCATCCTTAGAATGGTAGGAACGTTACAAATCTTGATGTTTTAACAGCTATTGTTTTTATATATCTTCGTTTACCGCGTATAAGGATAGTACACTGTTCACATTCTTACCTTATACCATCAAAACAAAATCCGGTCCAATATTTTGTAAGCGAGGAAATAACGATGCGCTTTTTTTTTCTAGAGCTCGGCTCACATCGCTCATTACGATTGCCGCTGCCTCATCTTATTATCTTTTTCCGACTGTGTCTTTTACAAAGGTATAATGTACCCTAGGTGTACAACTGTAAGGGTTATTAATGTTTAAAACCGTTTTTTCGAATCACGTTTATCTCCTTTCTCTGTTACTGTCATCACGTTTGAGGTTCCCAATACGGAACGGCCACTTGGATAATCATAGCTATTCTGCCGCAAGCGAACTCTTTTATGAATACCTAACTTCGGATTGAAGCCTTGTGATCATAATAATTTTGAAAATCACGGAATTATTCCGTATACGTGTGTTATATATTATGTATATTTAACAATAACGCGAACAAGAGTTTGCATTTCAAATAAAAAAATTAACATTTTATAGCTTATTATTGTTTCAAATGTTAATTATATATTTTGTTATTAATTTAAAATATGAATAAGTACATATGCATTATATTCTTTACCTTATTTCAGGTGTCATAGTTACAAAAGAAATTTTAGACCGAGAATTTAAATCGTGGTATTCTTTATTTGCTGAAGCTAAAGATCAAGGTACACCTCCAAGATCTAGTAGAGTTCCTGTTTCCATCAAAATAACTGATGTCAACGATAATTCACCGGAAATTATTGATCCAAGAGAAGACGTGGTTAGTGTGAGAGAGGAACAACAGCCTGGAGCGGAAGTAGCCAGAGTGAAGGCTATAGATAGAGATAATGGTGTTAATTCTACTGTTGTTTATTCAATCTTAAATGAGAGAGATTCAGACGGATTCGGCGTTTTTGTCATTGATCCTAACACAGGAGTTATTAAGACTAGTACAGGTAATTTTTGTTATTTGACTTTTACAATTTTAAAAGTAGCTGAAAATCCTATAACATTAATAACCAAAAACACTTTATAAATTGGTAGAATCTAACTATTAATCTCTTTTTTAGTTCTTGATCATGAAGAACGGTCAATCTACAGACTAACAGTAGCAGCTACAGATGGTGGATCTCCTCCTAGACAAACCGTGAGGCAACTGAAAGTTGAAGTGCTGGATCTTAACGACAATAGACCTACATTCACAAGTTCCAGTTTGTCTTTCAAGGTAAATGTTGGATAAATTACTAACAGGATCAGTACACCAAAACTATTTAAATAAAATGCTTACTCAGAATGTTTCTAAACAAATGTTTTGCTTCAGGTAAAGGAGGATTCCAAAATAGGCCACATTGTTGGGACAGTTGCCTGCTGCGATAATGATATTCAAGATAACTTAGTGAACAATGATGAAGAAAAACAAATTTCTTATCTACTGATGCCACTGACAACTGATTATTCACCAGGCACATTTGAAATAGATAGACGTACTGGTTCTTTAGTTGTAGCGAGGCAGTTAGATCGAGAAATTCAAGATGAGTATAGATTAGAAGTTAGAGCATTGGACACATCAGCAACAAACAATCCACAAAGCAGCGCTGTCACTGTTAAAATTGAAATCATAGACGTAAATGATAATGCTCCTCAGTGGTCTGAAGATCCTATAAATATTGAAGTATCTGAAATAACACAAATTGGCGTAATTATTTACAATTTCACTGCACGAGATACAGATGCTGGTTCGAACGGAGAATTGAATTATTATGTGATATCTTCCATACCAGTAACCAAAAATGTGTTTTCTCTCGACCCTTTGACTGGTTCGCTAACACTAACTTCTCCTCTTGATTTCGAAGCACTAAAAGAATATTGGTTAATTATTGAAGCTATTGATATGGCGAATAATGTTTCAGAACGAATGTCAACACTTGTTACTGTCCACATTTCAATTCTGGATGCTAATGATAATGCACCGAATTTTGTATCCATAAATAAGGCGACAGTTTCTTTGAATACCATTTCGGGTACGCTGTATCAAGCGTTAGCTATTGATTCAGATTCAGGTGACAATGGTAGAATTTCTTATTACATCTCAAGTGGAAATGACCATGCTTATTTTTCAATGGAATATGACACAGGAAAATTAACTTTGTCAAATAAATTTTCATCTGACATTGCTAGAGTACGTCCAGGCCAATATAAATTAAATCTTACTGCATCTGATCACGGGATTCCATTTCCAAGGCAAAGTCACATGACATTATTTTTAAATCTTCAAGAGTCGACGAATATTCCTCCTAGATTTACTGAATCAGTTTATAGAGCTAATATTAGTGAGGATATTCGTTTAGGCAGTTTTGTTACTAGATTAACAGCAAAGTCTTCTAGAGGGAATAGTGGTAAGCAAATTTTTATTATTTTTTCTAGAAATGCACTTCACATTTTAAATTTTTTTATTACTACATTAATAATTTTACTGCAGGTAACCTTACTTATACGATACCGTCTGGCGTTGCTGATGACAAATTTATGATAGATGAACGCAGAGGAACAATTACTGTTAAAAAGAAAATTGATAGAGAAGAAAATGATCAATATACTTTTCCTGTATACGTAACAGATTCTAGTACATTCCAGTCAACTAATTTTGATGTGGCTACAGTCACAATAAATATTTTGGACGTAAATGACAATCCACCTGCATTTAAGACCGGTTCTTGTTATCCGTTAGCTATTCCAGAAAACAACGAACCAGAAGTTGTACACACTGTTGCAGCATCTGACAAAGACATTGGTGCGAACGGTGTCATTACATACAGTATAGTTTCTGGTAACAATGGTAACAAGTTTTCTATTGATCCCAACAGTGGTAAACTTACAGCCAGAACTTTGGATCGTGAAACACAAGCTAAATATTATCTTACCATAACAGCCTATGACCATGGTTCGCCAGTAGCATTACAAAGTTCTTGCAACATTACTGTTTTGGTTGAAGATCAAAATGATAACGATCCAATTTTTGATACCGGTCATTATTCTGCTGCTATACCTGAAGACGCTACCATCGACACATCAGTAATAAAAGTCAGAGCTACAGACGCCGATTTAGGCTTTAATAAAAGAATAGTTTACTCGTTGGCGAACGAAAGCCAAGGATTGTTTAGAATTGATAATAAGACAGGAGTCATTTTTACTACGGGGTAACTTATACTCTGTTAATGAAATCAGTCTTATATGTCAATTATTAATACATTTAAAGCTAATATCTATTAATTTTTTTACAGGTACTTTGACAGAGAAAAAAACAATGTGTATCATTTTGAAGCGGTAGCTACAGATGAAGGCCGTTATGTTGCTCGATCTCAAAGAGTTTCAGTAGAAGTTACCATTAATGATGTAAACGACAACAAACCTGTATTTACTAAGTATCCATTTAAAGAACAAGTAGCTACATTAGCTCCGCCAGGACAAAGTTTACTTCGAGTCTCTGCTACTGACAATGACATTGGAACAAACTCGGAAGTACTTTACGAACTGCTTGATACGGCCAACAACAAATTTCGTATTAGTCCTACTACAGGCGTTCTTACAGCAACACAAAGTTTGGCTAGTGAAAATGGGAAATTGATACATTTAAAAGTGTTGGCTAAAGATAAAGGAAATCCTCCACAAAGTTCGATAGGACTTATAGAAATTCGAGTCGGAGACTCTTCTGATCAAACACTCAGTCTGAATTTCCAAAACGCGACTTATAATGTCAGTATTGCAGAGAACCTTCCGTATGGAAAAGAAGTGCTACAAGTAACTGCAGTCAGAAGCGATGGACGCCGACAAAGAATTGTTTATGAGATAGGAAACGGGAACGACCAATATGCTTTTGAAATAGACTCTAACACGGGAATAATAAGGGTTAATAATTCAGCTCATTTGGATTATGAATCATATCCCGGACAAAGAAGGCAACTAGTCGTTGTCGCTCGAACAGAAGGCTCTCCGATTTTATACGGTTACTGTGAAGTAACAATAAATTTAATAGACCAAAATGATAACGCTCCTAGATTTACTCAACAACAGTATATAGCAAACGTTCTCGAAGGTAATACTAAAGGCGAGTTTGTTATACAGCTCGCTGCTAAAGATGACGACCGTGGAGTAAACGCCAGAATTCTGTACCACATAGTGGACGGCAACCACGATAACGCATTTATTATTGAGCCCGCATTCTCCGGTTCAGTCAAGACGAACATCGTATTGGATCGAGAGATACGGGAGACGTATAAATTGACAGTTATTGCTACAGATGAGGGAGATCCGCAGATGACCGGTACCGCTACACTTAGGATCAACGTTGTCGACGTAAACGACAACCAGCCCACATTCCCCCCACCGAATGTCATCTCCGTATCAGAAGGTATTTGTGTTTCAAGTTTTCGTTTTCATTTACATATTCAGTTTTAAATTGCTGTAGGGCAGTCTATCTACTTTTTGAAATAAATTGGTAGAACAAAAAGCGTTTACAAAGAAGGAGGCATTTTACATAATTTGTATTCACGACTCCGCGACTTATGTTGCTACTTTTCGATTCCAGCGTATAGATTAAATAAAAGAGACTCCTTTAGGATCAATATTTATTGGATGGTATTGCATTTTTTTAGAGCGCATGTTTTAGCGGTGCCTCCCCAACGGTCCGCATTCATTCTACTTTTTGTTCCTTTGTTTTATATCATTGTACGTCGAACAGTTTTGTTTTAGAGAATCTTATTTTGCGAGTCATTAAAACGACAGTCGTTTTTTACGAGAAAGTACTGCCAGCATAAAAGTTATTTTTATTACTTTTTGTACTTTTCAGGTGCGGAAGTCGGTACAGTGCTTACGTCTGTTACTGCAAACGATGTCGATACGCATCCTGCATTGAAATATTCAATAACACAAGACGAAAACACGTTTTCGATTGACAGATACAGTGGCAAAGTAGTTCTGAATAAACCACTAGACTATGAAAACAAAAAATCGTATGAATTTAACATAACCGTTTCGGATAGTGAGCACATTGCGAGAACAACACTCACAATCAAAGTCCAGGATGTTAATGACAACGCTCCTGTATTCGATGAAATATCATATAACAGGATATTGCCAGGTATGTTTGTTCATTATTTCATAAAAATGTAGACATTTATGTAGCACTATTATATTAAATTATTATTGTATTCCGTATTGCATTCCGTAATGAATGAAATAATATTAATACATATGAGGAGAATGATGAGATTTGAGGAAGTGAAAAAAGTATGTAAGGACCGCGATGCTTGGCACTTCGTCCTCTCTAACTACCCCGTTGGAGATACAGCGTGAAGATTTGTATGTATGTATGTATAAATACATAATCGCTTATGTTTTACCTAAAATCAAAATAAATTTTACCTAAATATGTAAGACTGACATTAAGATGTGATGAAAATGTAATCGTCTTTTAATTCTCTTAATATGAAATGGATTAATCCAAATTGGGAACAATAAAAGATTTCTTTCGTCTATCTCTTTCGAAATTGCTTAAATATAGTAATCTCTTATTATTCAAATTTCAGAAGGCATTGGAATACTTGAAATTGGATCTGTTAGTGCGAAAGATAAGGACAGCAATGATAATGGCAGAATCAACTATTCATTATTACGGCCAACTAAAGGATATTTTATCGACGCGACCTCTGGAGTTATATTTGTAAATTATAGTGTTCTACCTACTAACCAGAAAGACACTCAGTTGGCTGTGATAGCAACTGATAACGGAAAACCTAATAGAACTGCAGTTGCGTCTGTCAGAATTACTACAGGTGCATCAACGGAAATAAAACCTTTTATAGGGCAAGACACTTACAAGTGAGTTTTAATTGTGTAATATGAATGGTAAATATATTCATAATCAGATTTCGAAACATTTAGAAAGCTTGTATTTAGGAATATATCCCCGTACTGAAAAGAATGCCTAATTTTTATTACATATTTCTTTTCTATTTTCAGAATCACAGTTAACGAAGACACAGAACGAGGTACTTTATTACTCCAGATCGGAGGTATAAATGACGTCCTCAAGAAGTACAATCTTGAATTTCACATAATATCAGGAAATGACGGTGATATATTTGATGTCACTCTTGAAGGAGGATTGATTTTAATAAATAAATTAGATAGAGAAACTCAAGAGTCATATGTCCTTGGTCTGGCTGCAGTAGAACAAGGAAAAATGTTGTCACACAATCAAAATAAAACATCTATAACGGTACATGTCACAGTAGCTGACGCTAATGATAACGCACCTTTGTTTTCTACGAACGACTTTGAACTAACGGTCAGCGAAGACGTGAAAATTGGCTACACACTAACACAGCTTTCTGCAAGCGATGCTGATTTGTACGGAACACCAAATTCCGCGATCATTTATACTATCACTTCGGGAGATGACGAAAAATTATTTTTCATAGATCCGAATTCAGGTGTACTAACAATAAATAAAACACTCGATTATGACACTGGTAATACAGAATATAAACTGATTATAGTAGCCTGTGATCAAGGGATACCCTCACTATGCAATGCAGTTTACATCAAAGTTGGTATCATTGACGAAAACGACAATGCACCTACTTTTCCAGTCAATGAATACTTTGAAACAATTGGCGAAAACGAGAGGGTCGGAACTTCTGTATTCATTGCAAGGGCAACCGATCTAGATAAAGGTAGATACGGGAAACTCAATTACTCCATCGTACCTGCATCGGTTAATTACAACAAAAACGACGGCTCATGGAAAATGTTCCAAATAGATTCGTCTACTGGTTTAGTAAATTCAAATGCAGTATTTGATTACGAGCAAAAAAATAAATATGAATTTTCTATTAAAGCTTCAGATCTGGGAGGTAAAAGTTCGACAGTAAAAGTGAGGATTGACGTTGAAAGTCGAGATGAATTTTATCCACAATTTACGCAAAAAACTTATAACTTTGGTATACCGAAATCAGGACCTCTGCCAGCAGGTTATGTTATAGGTCAAACAACTGCTACAGACAGAGATAAAGGCATCGATGGCCGAATAGTTTACCAGCTTTCTACTTCACATTCTTATTTTAAAATAAACAGAACAACAGGTGTTATAATTCTCAAAAAGAGAGTTGATTTAGTGTCCAGCCTTTTTGGAACTGATAAATCTATAAGTTTGGTTATTACAGCAAGTTCAGGGAGACAAGGTTCGCTCACGAATAAAACAGCTGTCGAAATACTATTGGATCCATTAGCAGTGGTTGCAGACAATGTAAATCAAATAAATGATGCTTCCGTTGCACCAAACAATGGTTTATCAGATTGGGCGTTAGGACTTCTGATCGCTTTTATTTTTATCATTATAATATTTGCAGCAGCTTTCTTATTTCTACATATGAAAAATAAAAGACATAAAAAAGTAAATAAACCAGGTCTCAACTCTGAAGGCGTTGGAGCTAGTAATAGTTATGTAGATCCAAGTGCTTTTGATACTATTCCAATAAGAAATACTGCTACAGCAAACGCTAGCAACCAATTTGCTCCTCCGAAATATGACGAGATCCCACCGTATGGCCCTCATACAGCAAGTTCTAATTCAGGAGCAGCAACCACGTCTGAACTTTCTGGATCTGATCAGTCAGGATCAAGTGGTCGAGGTTCAGCAGAAGATGGAGAAGATGGCGAAGATGAAGAAATTAGAATGATAAACGAAGGACCATTACAAAGGGATTCCGGTATACACAGACAAACAGACGGTGTGGACGACGATAATCTTTCTGACGTTTCTGTACATAATACTCAAGAATATTTAGCTAGACTTGGTATAGTTGATACTGGTACTGGAGGTGGTGCATCAACATCCTCGAGAAGAGAAAATGTAGGAAGTAAAGATGGAATGTTACACCATGGTGCAATGGATCCAATGCACATTTTCGATGAAGACGGTGCCCATGAGAACGACATTACAAATCTTATCTATGCAAAGTTGAATGAAGTAACAGGTAGTGAAAGAGCAAGCAGTGCTGACGAAGCGAGTGCTGCAGTGGACAGAGCTATGGCTCTCGGAGCTTTCCCTAGTGCTCCTGGCGAAAATAATGCTGTGCCAACGGCGGGGCCGTCTATGACTGGAAGTCTCAGTTCTATAGTGCATTCTGAAGAAGAACTAACTGGTAGCTACAACTGGGATTACTTATTAGATTGGGGACCTCAATATCAACCGTTAGCTCACGTATTTTCTGAAATAGCTCGTTTAAAAGACGATGCGGTATCACTTCAAAGTGGTAACAGTGGTGCGTCTAGTGTTAAGAGTAAAGGTACCTCTATATCTGGTGGTAAGAGCGTTCCACCACCTTTGTTAACAACAGTGGCTCCTAGAAGTTGTCCTGCACCTTCGTTATCTTGTAGACAACCTCAACATTTATTACCTAGATCACCCATAAGCCACGACGTGCCAGGCGGTTTCTCTGCTGCCGCTGCGATGTCGCCTTCATTCTCGCCATCACTTTCACCATTAGCAACTAGGTCGCCTTCAATGTCACCGCTGGTAGGTCCTGGGTTACCACCAGCACCAGGTAATAGAAAACCTCCTCATTCTACAATGAGGATATGAACTACGTAATTGTATTATTTTGTAGTCGATTGTACATATCTGCGTAATTCATCGCCTATAAGTATTGACACTGTATTGATAAATATTTATTGATTACCGATGTAATCGGCGTATCCTTGTAAATTTAGTATCATTTTGTGCATTTCTGTACAATTTCAGACTGCCTGAACATGCTCAAAGTGATTTATAAGCGCTTATTACCGATTTTTACGGTAAATGTATATAACTTCTTCACCCGGGTTTTAACTTTAAAATTGTAAATATTAGTATATAACTTTAATGCCTTGTAAAATGTAAAATAAAGACTGCCATGTAATTAATTATACTGTTTAAACAAATGGACCAGCTTTACTGTAAGCTATAAGTTTATTATTAGTTATTGCTAAAATACGAGCTTTATTGAAAAGGTTAATTTGTGTATTTCTACAAAATGCAGTCACAAATTCTTTAGATAACTTGTTCATTATTGTAACATGCAAAAGAATTCTCTGTGCCTTCAACTTTAAGTAAGAAAAATGATTTTATTTATAGAACAATTGTCACTGTGATTTTCGTTTAATAATCGAAAATGTTTACAATATCTGTAAGTTATAAAATAACATTAATAATAGTTTTGTAAATGAATACTCAGTAAGTTGAAATGTTACTTTATAATATACAGAAAATTATGATGTAAATATATGTGTTTATAAACTACTAATATTAAGTTCGACTGTCAAATGTTTACAATAAAAAAAATAAAATGTTAAAATTTAAAACACGACTTTAATTGTATCAGTTTACAAATTACAGTGATTATTTCTTATTACAAAGCTGAGATATCACAGTTTCAGAACTATGGCTATTGAAGAAGTTACATTATGCCTTATCAGTAATTGAGAATGAAATGAAGTATTCAAAAATTATATAATCAACTAAATAGGTATTTGAAATGAATAAGGCCTAAATACTAGCAATAGAATACATTATAAAATTAAGGCAATAATTATTATATCTTAGGCGAATTTTGAGCAGAATATTCCAAATCTCTAATTTTTCACCAATTTCATAATGTTCTTAGTTCTCGACTCAGATTGATTCTCAACTTACAATTAAGTGAAAAGATTATACTCTGTGTAAGTAGGTACGTAAATTCTTAGACATATGAGTTGTTTACATGAATTACATAAAAACTAACATGGTATTTATTCACAAATTTTATAAAATTTAATGAACAAACAAAAAAACAATAGTTGAAGTCAGACGAAGAATGAATGAAATCTTTTTAACGAAGAAGTTAACTCCACATCCTAGTTAAAATATAGTAAATTATATGTAAGCTATCCCATCCCAGAGGTTTAATTTCAAACACGAAGGATGACAGTTGTGTATAACTCTGTATCTCATTACAATATCTCATTACAGTTAGTAGAGACCTTATTCCTATTACTGAACATTTATTGACAATAACGTTTACTCATTGCATTGATTCAGTATCCGTCTTCGATTTTGTTAAGGAGTCTCATAGATATGGAGATATCATAACTGTAGAATGTAAATTCACGCACTACTGGTTATAAATGACATTACGAGATGAATTTCCGCAAAATAATTATTACATGTGAGTCAGTCTTAGAATTTAGAATTTCTAACCTTCAAATTACTCGATTCAGGTTTTGTTCGAATAATCGTTTTTTGACTTTGAAGTGTTAAGAATAAAATTGTTCTATTTCTAAAATATTTTAATACTTCTTCATTGATATTTTTAAACCTATGTAGCATTACTGTTGGTAAAAAAATTTACTATTTACTATATGAACCATCAACCTCGTTAAATTAGTTTCAACATTTAATGTAATTAAGTTTATTATTATTACATTTAATTTAATTACGTTTATTTAATGTAATTTCATAAGTTACAAATATTAAAACAATTTCATTTAGATCGTCCTTAGATCATCCCTAAACCCATATAAATAATTAATCTATTTACAGATAATAACAATTTATCAATACATAATAAAGCTACAAATGTAAAAGATATATACGTAAAAAGTATTAGACATTTGAATGGAAATTTTAAAAAATACTGTTTAATTTTGGGTTACATGTAATCTACTATTGAATTATTCTGTCTAAAGATATGAAAAGGGGTTTGAAGATTTTTGGTTGGAGCCTGACATCAACGGCCGCCATTTTATTTTTTTATAATTACGGTGCACGACAAAACCTCTATAAATCGATTGGATACTATTATAATATCAAGTTCATTGCAATTGTATACAAACTATTTCGATGACGTTGCATTCAAGTATCGAATTGTAATTTACCCTTCAGCATTTCCTCATAATTCAGATTTCATTTTTAAAACAGTCGGCTTTTGAACTTCGCGGCGGACACACAATTAAAATTCTTGTGTCTTTCTAAAATTGAAATAAAATACATCTTTTTCAAGAGAATATTTTCATTTTTAATAAGTCCTTCAGGACCCGCCTTTACATTACATTACATTTAACCGAACAAAAAATTACTCAGCTAATGTCCTAAGCGTTACTGAGATATTTGCAAGAAAATATCCATATACGAAAACTGCGATAACTATGAAAATATTATTAAGTACTCGTTAAATATTTTTACGCATTATATTGTATTGAAATAGCAATTCCTCGATACACCTATCTGGGAATTGCTATTTGAATAGTTCATCAAACTTTTTACTTTTAGTAAGTACCTAGTATATTTTAAATGATATTAGCGTGTAGATATTTTTTTATACATTTTTTATATGTTGAGTATTACACTGAAGACAGGAGTACATAAGTAATATATAGAGCCCGATAAGTATTGCTAAGTTATATTCACCTTTGTAGTGTACTTTTGAGAACCAAAAATAACCATTTTAATTTAAATTATTCTGGCATTTTTTTCATTGTCATTTAAGTTCTCATACATCTTTTCCTAAAAATAACGTGACATTTTATGACATTTTCTATCTCGTTCGTTGCGATATGCAATGCATAGGTTACATCGTCTGCCCTCCATCTCGGACCAAGAAACAATGGACGGAATCATAATAAGTTCCTGCTCTTACTACTGTGTCAAACGAATTTTCATGTCTCTTTCTATCTAATAAGATATAATTTATAATATCATGGTTGTCCACAATAGTGCACAACCATGAGTAAAACAGTTAGCTATAATAAGTGCGGCAACCTCGCACTGTTAGTGTAATTCGTGTCAGCTAATGATAATAATAATATACTCAGACATTTCACACAGCGCCGTCTAGTCCCAAAGTAAGCAGCACACCGCTTGTGTTATGGGTACTAGACAACTGATATACTACTTATGTACTTTTCTATTGTAAATAAATACATATTATACAAAACCACTCAGACTCGGGGCGGGAATCGAATCCGTAAACCCCCCTTTACTTTCCAACGCGCTTAGCCGTTGCGCCACGAAGGTCGTAAAATGAGTCGGTCATGAAATAATTATTTGCAAAATACTTGTAAGTCTTAAGTGTTTTGAATACTAGTATTCACAGAAATAAAAATATACAATGTTCAACGATGTATCATTGTACTGTGACCTTCCCTAGTCACGCACATTAGTAAAAATGTAGATGGTCAATAAAAAATGGCACTTTAAGGACACGCTTTTAGAGCAAATGCACCATCCATTGTTACTTGGTCAGAGGCCACCATTTTCGAATAAAAATTAAAATGGCGGCTGATAAGTATGTCGTAATCTTCAAACCCGTTTTAAGATAGTTGATGGACTTAACTAAAGTACGGTAGGTTCAGTGTCAAACACATGATTGGGTAAGTAATCAAGTACTAAAACATCGTTATTACTAAGTAATATTATTACTATGGTCTGCGCATATTAAGTAGCAGACACAGCTCGTCTTTTAATATTTGAATTGCAAAATCAAAATTTCCTCATTCGTAAACTGTGAACTTACTTAATTAACTACAAAAATTAAGTGGCTTGGTAGTGTAAAAATAAGAGAGGTTATAATCAACCCCAATAGCATAATTTAAGCAATTAATAAACTATTTTAATTAATTAATGGAGGACCAAAGTTATCAAAACATTTCTCAAAACTTTAATTTAGTACATACACATAAAAATTATATAAAATTCCTTTTAAATTTCTGATAATGGATACCTACTACATTAGGTATGTAAATGCATGTCAATAACGACTTCATTGGAGATAGCAGAATTTTTCCCAGGAGTTACTATACCTACGTCTGCTTCAGAATTCGATGTGGGCAGCACACCGTTGGCAACAGGCTCCTGAAGCAATAAGTAATTAATTGCAGAGAATTTATAATTAAATCAGGTTTATCGAATGCTACGACATCAAAAGACAGACAATTTACCATATCAGAGACCTATAAACAATTGAAGAGAAAAGCAAATAAAATTGTTCTGTCAAAGGCAGCAAATAAAATGAATATTAATGTTTTTATAAATTTAAAATTTTCAATGATTTCTACTGAAAAAAGAAATATTTTATTACCATTGAAGCAGCATCACACGCCATCAATTCTTTCTTAGATAAATGCTCGACGACAGCTGCTGTGTAACAATCCCCCAACATGTTATTCGTAGTTCGTATACGGTCACTGGGAAAATAATTTGAAATATCAACCTACGGAATTCTATTTTGAAAATGAAAAAAAAAAACAGTCAATTTGCCAGTATCATTATAAATGTGTAATGAAATGAATAACAGTTATTCTCACATGTACAATACCTACACTAGCCAATCAACAGCGAACAGGAGAGAAACGTCGTGCGCAGGCGCATCAAGTGCTGACAATACTACCAATAGCAGCACTAGCGCAGCTGATGGCACGGACGCAGATGACACTGAAGCTGCCGTTGACGTCACACTGAAATAAATAACAGATAAAATATGAAATATATATAATTGATATGTGACTAAATCTGAACTCGAAGCTTTTCTCAGGCTATTTGATTAAGAATCAAAACTCCTGTCCAATAATAAAATTGAAATTTTGGCGAAATTTAGCTAGAACAAATAATATGTTAATTATTATTAATAAATATCAAACCTTTCTTTCTGAGTAGGTCTGTATAATAATGATAATAATGTTTTATTTACCAGAAATATGGTACAAAAGATGTATATGAAATAAATTAGTTTCACAACTTTCGCCGACTGTTTAGCATGCAAATAAACTTTGCATTGTATTTACAAATTATTAATCAATGTGCAACAACAGAAAGTCTTTAGTTTGGTAGGCTTGGCACCGACTTCAGTAACTGTCAAATTTAATTATATAGGTATGTGTTTCGTATTTATAAAGTTATTTTAATTGTACTTGAGTTTTGATTAGTAAAGGATAGTTATTTTATACTTTTCAGTGTTTTTTTTGAAGGCGGTTTAAGTTTTTTTCACAATTTTTTTTAATTTTAGGTGTACGAGACAGATTACATCCAAAAATGATACAAATTATCAAAAATAAAAAACAATAAACAGGGATGAAATCAACACAAATAATAAATACACACATAACCAAATTAAGAATTAATATATTTAACTAAATTATTCATTATAAACATATTGAATGTGTATGTCGAGTATATATTATACAAATGTCTATGTCTGTGTGTGTTAAAAGTCTATTGCTAAAAATTCATGTAAGCATAATTTCGTTCCAGAACGTAAACAATTAAGACACTCACAATATAGTTGTCAACTGAGCAAAACCCAGATGTATGCTGTTCATTTGACAGATGAACACACTAGCCGCAGAGAGGAACAAGGCTGTCCCGTCCATGTTGATATTGCAACCGATTGGCAACACGAATCTTGTAATGCGCGGATCAATCCGGAGAGGTCCTTCCATAGCGCGGAAAGTCACCGGAAGGGCCGCTGCTCTGTACATAATTCAAACACAATGATTCCAAACGTTCTTAGCTCTGTGTGTCTGTCTATTAAATCTGACTTCGTCTAATGCGAAAAAATTACTTACAACATTTAATGAGGCCATTGTATTTTAAAAGCGATAACCTAACAAACTGATTGGGTCAACCTTATCATCTGTAATTGCAAAATGCCATCAAGGTATGACTTTTTTGCGCAATGATACTGTGTCTACTCCAAATGGAGTATATAAATAAAACAATACCTACAATCTTCATTAAAAATATAATGGTAGAAAAGAACAGCCGAATTTCATAAATTCCATCTATTGAAAATGAATATCAATATGAAGACACATTAATGAAAATCAATTGGATATAAATATAATATTAACAAAGGGTATCAATTTCCAGTCAATGACATTTATGCACTTAGGCCCTGATCTCATAAATCCTCATACTATATACAATTGTTTTCATATGCTATTAAATAAAATATAGCACTAGAAGTATTACTAACTAATTGATAAATGCTCACGTGGATGCAGTAGCAAAAGCCGTAAGCATGGCGTGCGACAGCCCATAGTAGAATTTGTACGGATTCTTCCTCAGGAACACAAAATACAAAAGTTGCATCACGATCAACTGATAAAAAAACACTCCCACTGTAACCGTCGCGATAAACCATGCCAGCTGAGATATAACTTGAGCTGTAGAACACAAATTACACTACTAGCAAAAATTTTAATAATAACATGTACATTTTTATAATGTAATAATATTTATAAAATACATTATCAGATTTAAACAATATAGACGTGCACTATAGAAACAGAATTAATAAAAATAATTAATGAAACTCAAATTTTCCAATTGAAAATTACGTGGAAATCCCTAGAGGCGCTCCGTCCACTCTAGGGATACAGCGTCAGAATGTGTATGAATGTATGGATAAGTAGTTGTTAAAATAGTGACATTAAAGCAAACTTATTATGTAGTATTATTCAAGTGTTATCACAATAAAAAATCAATTTTCATGAAACAACGATTACGTGATGTGATGAAACAACGATAAAAGAGTGGTTCTTTTTTTTTATTATTAAGACTCACCGACATTGCTGACACCCAGAATCTTCCCAGCGATAACACTACTAACACCTACTGGAGTTAACCACATAACTGCTGTCACCATTTTCATGATCACCTCGAATATGGCTTGGAAGAAGTCGATTACCACTTGACCTTTAGCACCGATAGTGCCTAAGAGACTGCCGAATATCAAACAGAAAAAAACTAGACCAAGTGTGTTTGTACCTGATCTGAAATGAAACAAGATTTTTTATGAAGACTAAAGAAAATTGACTTCGACTTCTATATTACTAACAAGTTACGTAGGTACAAAAGTTTAACCTGTAAGACACGACTCTAACTAAAACAGGCACTGTGTCGTTATCCGTGTTATTTCTTGAAAACAATGATGGAGGTTCGGCGTAAACCGTGTGTGCTTGTTGGAAAGCAGCCTGTACTATATTGTCTGGGAATATGTTTCTGTGGAATAAAAAAAAATTCATTAAATTGGATATTTACTTTCAAAAAATACTTTTTTGTTTGAACTTGAAGCGGCGTAAGTATGCGACTCTCTCTGAGAGTTTCATATTTACGCCCTTTGCAGTCGAAACTTTGGGTCCCTGCGGCCCCGAGGCCATCGACTGGTTTCTGATATTTGTAAGAGACTGGTCGAGGCTTCGGGAGACCGCCGGGCTGGCAGCTTCTTCCGCCAACGAATCAGTTTGGCTATTCAAAGAGGCAATGCTGCCAGTCTGCTGGCAATGTACCTTAAGCAATGACAGCTTTCTAAGTGGCAACTTTGAGGAAGTTTATTATTTAAGATAATGTGTAGTTTTAAGTTTGTAAATAATAACATATGTATGTACTTTTTGTTAATGTAAATAAAAAATAGTTACTTTTTTGTTTTACCAATCTTTTCTTTTCTCATAACACTTGTAGTATATGCCATTTTATTGCCAGAAAAGAAGTCTTTTAAAAATCGAGTGCAACATTGAACCTAATAATTGCCATTGAGAAACATCTTACCTATGTAAACAGTATAATATTGAGTGATGACTTAGAAATTTTGTAGATTCTATATGGGAAAATCTAATGAACAACAGACGTGGTAACGAATTGTCCCGGAGATGATCACAATCCAGTCAAAAAAGTTACTTGATTTCTTTATTAAAATGAATAAGCTTACTAGAATATTTAACGTTATGAACTTATGACTATCACGTAGATATCATACAAGACTATCGAATTCAATTCCTTAGATTCTTTCTTTCGTCCATCCCAAAATGACAAACCGCTCACCGTCCAATATCCAGAAGACTATCCAGAATACTATGGTCTGTTTTTCTTTCAATTGCTGCTCCAAATTCTTCTTTTAACTCAGGCTTTCCAGGATGTATTAATACAGCCAATATAATACCAAGGAACGCATTGAACATGGACGTAAGAATGAAGTACAGTAATGTCCTGACGGCAATCCTTCCGCTCATTTTCGCGTTCAAACTTGCAGAGCCTGATATTAAACTCGCAATTATCAATGGTAAAATCATAAGTTTTAACAATCTCATAAAAAGTTCCCCAGGATATGATATGATCAACAACAGGTCTGGGCCTAGGTGGTAAGGGCGGAGACCGAATCCTGGAAGAAAAATGCAGACTGTCATTCATTTCCGTCGTATGCGCAAATAGAATTTTTGGGCAGGAAAATAGCTTATATTACTTATGGTATTTCGGAATAATCTATATTATATTGGCAATAATACGCATTCTATCAATAATAATCGGTCTAGTCGTTAGGACTTTACGAGATTTAACCGACAAACTTATACCGTTCCAAACTTTTGTTCATTTGAGTAAATTATCTTGAATTAAGATGTATTTAATGTGAGGTATTTGATACGATCACTAAGATAGATCTATTGATTTAAAAGTGATCTAGTGGATATATATTGAGCATCTCCGGTTTCGGAAGATTTTGGGATGATAATCGTTAAACTAGGTGAGCCATTAAAGGTTAGTGAGCCTACCCTCACCTATGCGCATTGACACCACGTAATGCAATACAGTGTTCGAAAAGCAGTTCGACTCATTTGAGAGAAAGGACTTGCGTTTGTTCAGTCATGGGACCAATAGCACTATGCTACTATACGTCATTATCATAATTCTCTTGTAGGCCACTGTTGGACATAGATCTTTCACAATGCCCTCCACAGAATTTTATACCCCGCTAATATAGTTTTTCTTATCCAAACGATAATTCAAAATCAGAAATAAACAATTATTATTTCAATCTTACCGATAGCGATTCCTGCTAATACTCCAACCAAAGTCACCACCAACATGGTATTCTCAACGAACCATTTCTTAATACCAGTGTGTTCCACTGATGCTGACCGGTCTTCAGTGGTCTTCGGCCCCCTATCCCCAGGGCCCATCTTCGCGAACAGGTACTCTGAAAAACGTTCACCTTTCTCCATTACAAGCGAAAGTGAACCTTATCCCCCAGATCTTTAGACCTGGTGTCTTTACAATTCTCGTGTTATGTTTTGAAGCAAAGTTCAGATTATAAATTTAAGTTAACATTTTGAATTCGGTTTCGTCTTTTACAGTGATTTTTATTAACAATAATTACGAATAGAATAAAATTTAAAATTTGTTTTCATGTTATACATCACACAGATAACACAACACAACTAACACAGCGTTTCGCGTGACTGAGGAACACGTATCCTATCTTCAAAATATTACTTCAGAACGAAGTTCATTACTACTTTGTAGTCTCCATTGCTGGTTTTTGTATTCAGTCACTCTCTTCTTGTGAACTAAAGCAGTGATCCATATTATTTCACTATAACATTCGCAAGATAAGGAAGCCATGTTAAAGAATGCGCGCGCATCATCGATTGTTTCATGTAGTGAATAATAATAAAATCTATAGATAGACCATATTATTAAATTGTGGGTATTACGCGTTGAAGGATATAACTACCTGACAGTAGATGCAATATTTGTACCAGCTTAAAGACATTAAAGTAGTTCATTTGGTTGCGCAATGCGCAGAGTTCAGTTGCGGTAGCTTCACTAATCACTCGACTATGGCTATGCCAAATAAGTACTGCCAAATAAGTACAAATAACTACTGGGAGCACCAAATTGCGCCCAACTTTACCCTATAATATGACGTTATCATATTTTGAATATGTAAAATTAGTGTAAAATGCACCACAATGAATTTTTTTTTCAGACATACCTTTTCTTCGTGATTTAGAATTCAGATATAGTGTGAAAATGAGCGGAAAATAGAGATAGAAAGAGAAAAAATAAAAAACATATTCCTTATTAGTATCTAGTTTATACATACATACATATCTTCAAGCTGTATCCCTAACGGGGTAGTTAGAGAGGACGGAGCGCCAGTCTTCACGATTACAAGCGAGCTTTCGCTTCCTCAAATCTCACCCAGTTTATCAGTAGTACAATGCGAAAAACGATCAACAGTGTCGAATACGCACTAATTTAGAGTTTGCAATAACATTTTAATTATTAAAAATAAAATAAGTCCGAAATTTGTTCAATTTTTTTTTATTTCTGATTTTGGGTTACAAGTTCACGGCCCTGTGGTTATTTTTATATGAGTACGTCGTACAGTGGGGGCTTACCACCATCTCTTTATAGCATTTTTATTTTAATGTTACTTGATTCAAAAAGTTCGAAATTCTGACAGCAGGTTAGTGATTACTTTTATCATTCGACATAACCATGAGTAGGCGAAAGAAGTACGTAAGAACCGCGATGTTTATTAGCCGTCCAACCTTCCCTTGCTTTGCGCAATTCGAACAATCCCAAGTGTGCCCACGTTCTGTACGGTGATTAGTAGGTACTGCTAGTCTCTAAGTGGAAACCACAAAGTACATTATAACTTTAATATACCTGCGTTCAGTTCATGGAAAAACCTTAACCATAGAATGAAATCACAACAGAGATTATTCCACTCACGTGCTGTGTCATTGATAGAAACTAATTTGGATGCTGGCCAGTGGCAAAATGTTTATTTTTATTATTATTATTTTTTTTTTTATTAGCGCATTGGCCATTAGCCAACCATATAACTTTAATAAAACCCCACAAATTAAATAATACGTTAAAATCATTTTTACATTATCTACAAAAATATATATGTAAAAGTCAAGGTTAAGGTCTGTGTGTCACTTATATATTTGAATATCATTCGATCGATTGAGATCAAAATGAGTTATATTCGACACATTACTGAAAAAATTTAGAAAATAGTTGCATTTCCTCAAAATCCACGCGAACGAAGTCGAATTATAAATGGTATATAGGTAAATCAGACATTTTCAGAAAAGAAAATCCACGTTTTTCTTTTCTTATGCCTATTTATTAGGAACCCCCTTAATAACAATAAGCTGTAATTAATTTAGTACTATTTCACAAAAACTACCTCACTCCCGGAGTAGTTGAATACACCGCATTGCAAAGAAAAGTAGTGGACTTTTTGGCGGGAACGGGAGAAGTGAAGTTGACATTTTGTTTAGATTTTCAATTTTTGACATTTTTAGGAGTTTTCAATTACAAAAGTTATAGTATATTGTGTTTTAAAGTTATGTATAAGTGAAAAGAATGGAGTAGGTCTAAATAAACATGTGTAGCTGAAGTTCTCGCACTCTTCCAAAAATTATTTTATACCTTCACTAAAGCCTACATCACTTTACTGGAGGAGTTTTACGATAAGAAAAAATTAATTTATTGTGATTCTACTTATTAATACGTGACATTGGCAAATGCGCTAAACTGTACACCATGCCATAAAGAAAGTAAAAAAAAAGTAAGCCGATTATCTCACCATGTAGCATAACACGTACATATGAACTTGTATATAAAAACATGCACGCAGTCATTTACTTCATTTAAGTATAGCCCGTATTTATGCACCGACACACATATAAACAACGTGGCAGACGAATACTGACTTAACCACCCAACGGCTGTAAGTATACATATAATAATTCATGTGGAAATCTGTAATCGGCCTTGCTCACATATTCTTCCTTATAATGCATTTTTTTGTATGCTCTGTTGATTTCCCTTAAAAAGTAAAGTTAAAAGAATGAAACTAGAAATACAAATATCCTATTGCTTCTCCATATTTAAGGTGAATCTAACGACATATAATTTACTAAAATCGGTCGAACGGTTAAGCTATAGACTATAGACTAAACTAAAGCTATAGACTAAACTCACCGACATACAACTGAACAACGTTAACCTTCTTCTGGGGCACTCGGCTGAAAAGTACTTCTTAGGAGAACGTAAGAACTTCAGTTAAATAATGTTATGCAATTTGCTACCATACAAAAATCTATTATGCAAATTATATATGTAACACGTTATTTCGAGTAACTTTTCTCATAAAATTTTCTCGAAAATACGCGAGAAAATGCTGTTCCTCATCATAAATATCTTCAAACATATCGGTGAGAAAAAATGGAAAAAATCATGAGCATTGTCAGCAATGTGAAACGATGTGTCCTTCGAAGGATTATTAGATTCCTTTTTATTCTATGAAAAGGAAATTCCACAAGAAAAGTTCTTTTGGGATTGTTATTATTTTTTAGATGAAGAGAAAGCTTCTTCTCTTTTATATAATGGCAACCCGTTTCTTGTTAGAAACCTCGGAGGTCCGAGTTAGAAACACTCCTGCGATTCTCATGTAAAAAGTGGTCTCTGTGACGTAAATTAATGGGGTTAAGAGGGACTGCTTGGAAGAACGGAAAATCTTCATTTGCACATATTTATTCAACTTTACAATTTCTTCAACATTTGCACAGACAGCACTTTAACGCACAATATATTATCACTTTTGTACTTTAACTCCCAAAGTGCAAAAAATGGAAAATCTAATAAAAATGAAAATGTGAAAAAAATCTTCACTTTTCCCATTCCCTTCAAAAAGTTGATTGAAGTTTCACATAAAGCTCTACTTTGTTCTTTAGTTGGTAGTGACTATACTTTGTTTTACAATTAGTGATTCATAGCCACTGACAGTACAGAACACAATTGCATAAATATGACTTGCACTTACTTAAAATTTTATACTTTTTTGAGTTTCAAATTGTATAATAACTACCACTATAATGTGCTTTGAATTTTACAAGAATAAAAAAATTAAATAACCTTATGAAATATAAAATTTCATCTCATGTAAAAAGTGGTGTTATTCTTTTATTTTGTTCTGTGTTGTTTATTTCAAAGTCAATTTGACTAACGAATTTTAAAATATTCGATTTACGATATTTCTTTTGAAATCTTTGACTTTTAAGTCCTGGCAGTAATAAAAAAGTCCAGTGTTATAAAAAAAAATTAATGGAAACTAGAAAATCTAATAAAAATGTCGAGGCTTCGGGAGACCGCCCGCGCCGGGCTGGCAGCTTCATCCGCCAACGAATCAGTTCAGCTATTCAATGAGGTAATGCTGCCAGTCTGCTGGGCATCTTAAGCTACTTTGAGGAAGTCTATTAAGATAATGTGTAGTTTTTAGTGTGTAAACATTAACGTTAGGATATGTATGTACTTTTTGTTATAAATAAAGTTGTACATTTAAAAAAAAATTTTTTGATATTATTATCTTTTCCTACTTTCATTTTTCAATAGAACAATAAGATCATTATGTATTGATTACGTATTGATTTATTACGTATTCAAAAAAGTACTATAATGTCAAATACACTGTCAATTGTGTGTCGCAAAAGAAATCTGTCAGTTCAGAGCTTAATATTATGTACATTTATTTTGCGAAACTTTCCTTAACTTTTTAACTTGCTTAAAAAAAACTATTTTTAAATCATTATTGTGTTTTAATACCCGCGTTAGAATGTAATGTAAATATTGTAAAATTTCATTTGCGAAACTTTCCTTTATGTTTAAACTAACTTCAAAAAGAACTCTGAGCATCTATTTTTAAATAATCACTGCTTTAATTAATACGTTTGAAAGTAATGTAAAGAAGGTACTAATAAAGTAATAGAGATAGATGTTGTATAAATATGTGGCCGGAAATAAATAAAACAAACGGGCTTGCTTAGGTTTCAGACATAAAATGACCTGATGACTTTGTTCAAAAACTATTATTATTATTATTGTAATAAATATGTAATACTTACTTACATACCTTTCAAATGCTTCATTTTCCTTTCTTTGTTTTTTCTACAATTCACAAAATTTTTCGAAATTTAAATTTAGAATTGTACACGGCCATAAATATTTTACCGTTACATAGATAACATAACTGACGATTTGCTTTCGCCACTTCGAATCTTAAATTTTTTTGAAATCCACAATTTCAACTGTCAATTATTCTTAACAGATGTAACCTAATTTATTGAATTTTTTTTAACGCAATTGTTGTCTAGTGATTGCGTTTGGCAGCTGCACTGAGGCGACAATACATCTCATATGTGAAGGCTATTTTAATCGTCTGTAGATAGACTAGTTGCATGTCTGACATACTAGTTTACGTGACGTAGGGTAAGTGCATTTCTTTTCACCCGCTACGACGATAAAGAGGGTAATGTTACTTATCTGCTATCTACTTACCGTGTGAACGAAGTGATGAGTTAATAACGGGATCCATTAGATTTATTTATTCTGATTACGATTCTTTAATATTATTGTATCAAGATATAAAACGTGCATCCGTTTTATATCTTGTCTTATATCTTCTTGTCCTAATCTCACAAATAATTCAGCATATTTAGATTACTATGCAGTAAATATATTATGAAAATGTATAGACTATTATAGCATGTTAATATCATTTATTCCGTGTTAGTGTGTTCTTTTCACTATACTAGTAAATAGATTATATAAAAAAAATATTATTAATTAGTAGTTAGTACCTAATAAATAATATAAAAATAAATATTAGTAATATAGATCACTGTTTAATAATTATAATAATTTTTAAATTTTTAATAGCTCTGTGAAAATGTTTTAAATCACAATCACAATTTTAAAAAGAGATGGTTAAGCGGTTAAGTTTATTTAATTTTAATTTATATATTTTTTTTTATATATATTGAATATAATTTATAAATGTAAACTTATAAAAGCACGATATTTTATTAACTAACAGCGACTACTAAATTTAAAAGCTTTAACGGCTCAAGAGTCGTACGAACTAACTTAAAATGGTTTGAATCAATCAACTTGCATGCGATGTTATGATTGAGCATTATTGATTTGATCGGGCCCTTGTAATGCTTTTGATGAAGATTGAAAACACGTGTTCCTAATAATAATTCAGCGTTATTAATACTATAACGAAACAGTTACAAAGGGCTGTATGCGTACATTAAAGACATCATCAACCTATATTCGTAAAAAAATGTCCCCTTGTTGTCACCATACAATATTAATTTTAAATTATATTGAACTTATTTAAGTAATATTAGAACACAAGCGACCCGCCAAGCCTTCGCACAGGTAGATTTTTTTTTGAAAATGACATACAGCCCATGTTACTCGCTGATACTCGTAATGTGGCCGTGGTCTCAAGCAACTCCGAGTTTGCTTGAGACCAGGCCGATGCAACTCGGTCAAATCGTCAAACGAAAGTGTGGATTATTTTTGGGCAACTGTGTTAGTTTTTATAATAAAATTCCTTAAGAAGTTACTCAATTAACGGAAAAGAAATTAAAACTTGTTATTAAACGCACACTGATTGGAAAAGCATACTACGAAGTTAGCCATTTCATTGAAGAAAAAACCATAGTCTGGAAATAATCTTCTCTGCACACGCATTTACTGGCTTTATGTATATTGTATTTTAAATAACTATTGTAGAATGATGATGAAAAAATGATACCTGACTGAGTTTCTTGTCGGTTCTTTTCAGTGTTCAGGTTTTCTTTTCGAACCGAACTAAAGTAGATTTGACTTTCAAAAATACCTTGCAATTGGGTTTACTTGAATAAATTGATTTGTCTTTGCCTTCGAAAAACCAAAATAAAAGGTAATCGCGCTAATTTCCCGTTTTTTAGATATTTTGTAATACAACGCGAAAGTTTAAAAGTTATATAAATAGGTGCAAATCTATATTCTATACTACTATATAAATCTCTTGCGTCTGTCTGTAATTTCAGATTTTTAGTCAAATTTTGCGATAAATAGTCGTTTTATTACTTACTGATTTCGATTCTACCATTTTAAAAATTTTTGTCTGTCTGTCTGTCTGTCTGTCTGTCTGTATGTCCTTTTATAACTAAAGAACGGCTTCACTGATCTTAATGGCAATCAGTACGTCGTAAGAACACGTGATTGCGCTCATGATAGGCTACTTATTTTTTAGAAAATCTACCCCTAAAGAGGTGAAAAGGGGGATGAAACTTTGTATGGGAAATGGTAAACCCCTGAACCGATTATAATAAAATTTAGCACTGAGATAGTTTGACATTAGGAAACGGACATAGGCTACTTTTTTTATCAAAAACATACCCTTAAGGGGGTGAAAATGGGAATGAAACTTTGTATGCGAAACGCCAAATCTTGGTAATGATAAAATTTGGTGAGGTGGTAAGACTTTTTTTTATCAAAAATACATAGGCTACTTTTTTATCAAGAATCTGTGAAAAGGGGGACGGGAGGGAGGGGGACGAAACTTTGTACGGGAAATGCTAAACCGCTGAACTGACTATGATGTAGTATGGATATAGTTTTTTGACACCTGGGACTGGGACATAGGCTACATTTTTGTCAAAAAACTACTCTTAAGTGGGTGAAAAGAGGGATGAAACATTGTACGAGAAATGGTAAACCGCTAAACCGATTATGATTAAATTTTGCAGGGAGATAGTTTGACATCAGAGAACGGGCATGGGCTACTTTTTTTATCAAAAACCTATCCTTAAGGGGGTAAAAAGGGGAATGAAACTTTAAATGGGAAATGCTAAACCGCTGACTATGGTGATATATGATAAATGATGTTTTGTTCAGAGATTGTTCAGAGGCCATACGTAAGCTCTTTTTCAAAAACAATCTTTCTATTATCTATCTATACTACTATATACATTTCTAGCGTCTGTCTGTAATTATATTTTACTGTCAAATTTTGTGATAGATAGTCATTTTATTACTCACTGACTTCGATTCTACCATTTTTAAATTTTTGTCTGTCTGACTGTATGTTCTTTTACAACTGCAGAACGGCCTGACCGATCTAACTATTTATCCCTATAAGGGTGAAAAGGGGGATGGAACTTTGTATGGGAAATGGTAAACCACTGAACCTATTATGATGAAATTTGGCGGGGAGATAGTTTAACATTACTGAACGGACATAGGTAATTTTTTTATCAAAAACTTATGCCTAAGATGGTGAAAACGGGGATGAAACTTTGTATGGGTAACACTAAATCTTGATAGTGAGAGGTGCGGCGATAAAACTTCTTTTTATCAACTATACATAGGCTACTTTTTTTATTAAAAATCTGTGAAAAAGAAGGACGGGAGGGAGGGGGACGAAACTTTGTACGGGAAATGCTAAACCGCCGAACTGATTATGATGTAGCATGGATACAGTTATTGTTATAATTAGTTATGGTTATTGTAGTATTGTATTGTATTGTAAGTGTTATTGTAAAAATGAAGAAAGGAATGCTTGGATGGTTCGGGCACATAGAAAGAATGAGTGATGAAAGACTGACGAAGAAAATTTACTGCAATGCGGTCAGACCTTTTTTGTTTTTTTTTTAATATTTGGAATTAATATATCTATGTTCAGTTTGCAATAAGTACCTATTAAAAACACATATCACTTTAATAGTGTACATAATAAGGAAATAACATGAGAAATAATGATAAAAACATAGACTTCATAACTTCCTAAATAGCCTGTCGTCGGAAGTGAGGCAAATAAAATCCAATAAAATGTAGATGTCTGGGTGCTGTTTTCGCAATTTGCAACAGAGTTAACTTTCTCAATAGCACAGTGGATAGAGTAGAGTGTAGGTCTACCATGCTGAAGTGCGCGGGTTCGAATTCTGCAATGTGGTCAGAAGTTTTTTTTTTTATAAAACACCGAGTAAAGCTCGGTCGCCCAGGTAATAATATTAATTTGCTGTAATCTAAGTAGTAAATGGGTATTACGACTGATCACAATAGCACTAGTATCTTTTATCATTGTGGGTCGACCCTAAAAAACACAAGAAGCAGTTAGTGAAACACCTCTTCCAAACGCAGATTGAATGAAGGAGTCGAAGGAAATTTATTACATGTCTAGCCATCCTATCTCGGTGTCATCCATCCCTTAATTTTGGTCATACAATACCATCATAATAAAAATGTGTTACTTACATAATAAGTATGTATATTGGTCTTTATAATTTTTAAGCGTTAGTGCTAAAAAAATAAAAACAATTTTTATTTTATTTTTTTATTAGTAATAAATTACAATATGAAAGTCATAAAGCCAGTAGTATAGCTGTACAAGGTTTTTTCTACTACTGTCAATCATCTCTTAGTTTTGAAATTTACACAGCAGATGTAGAATTAAGATAATAATAAACGCGACGCTAATTGCTAATAGAATACGAGTACCCATCGCAAATTCCTTCAAAGTCCAAACCGATCGCAATAATAAAATATAATGGCAGGTGATTTTAAAAACACGATTCAAATACTGAACACCGTAGTCGTATGTAACAGCCAATGAAATATATAGCAGAGAAGTTGCGCCATTTCACACAAATGTTAAAAAATAATTGGCACAGCTCAAGCTATGCCAATTATTTTCGCTGTAATGCAATCAATTGAATTACAGCGCCATCTAGGAAGAAATAGCTGAACAATGTTTAGGTTCGCCTACAATGCCATTGTATTTTGCTCCGTTCAACAGCGTCATCTATCAATGTTACTTAAAACTTTTTCTTATTTAAAAATATAGTAAAAAATTGTATTTGCTTATTATTTAATGACGACATAGATGGCACTAAATTCAAAAATAACAATCCTTCACTAATCACAACAAGTACAATAAAAATAACTTTATAAGTACAATACATATACCTATATAATAATTATATTTGACAGTTATTGAAGTCGGTGCCAAACCAATATGCAACAACAGTAACAACGAAAAAACTAGATATTTGTACGCTAATAGTGAACCTAGGCTAAGCTGGGGGAGCTGTCAGTAACACCCAGAATCCAAAGCGACGAGCGAAAGAAAATTTTAACCTGACCCAGAATCGAATCCAGGTAGATGCTCTACTATAGCGCCATCAGGACGATTTTTTTAATTCAACACTGATATTTTTTTTTTTAGAAAATGAAATACACATTTACAGAATGAGTCGTAAACCCTATTAAATAATATAGTAACAAACACAAACATTTATTTCAAAATTAATGAACTGTACTTACAGTGACTACAGAACTACATGAATTTTTGTTGGAGCGACCATTACAAAAAAATATATCACAAATTTATATTTAAACACAAAAATACCACACATTTTATTTTAACAAACAACTTAAACAAACACATACGTACACACGTATAAAAGATATGAGGACTCAGATCAACAAAATCAGTAGCTACAATAGCGGTGAAGTCGCGACATAATTCATATACAGGGTTATTCTACAATTGGTTTCTTTTTTAATGTTTATTTAAACGCTTTACTCCAAATGTGTCTGCTCGGAAACAATTAATAATAATAATAAAAAAATTATAAAAATATTTATTTATTTTTAATACATTTCTATACGATATTGTATAGACTCAGGTGTCACCTTGCGGAAATCCATCTCATGTGATAAATTCTTAAAATCTTTGCAATCGATTTAAATAGTCGTGCAGTTGATTTTGTTGTTGATTCGGTGCTGGTTAGCTGACCGAGTCCTACCTCTGGGGATGTTTCGTTGAGAGACGAAACACGTGTCGATTGGTAGTTTGTGTAGTTTGAGCGGAAAATGGCTGAAGATTTTAGGAATTTATCACATTTCTATATATCATTTGCAGGTACAGTGACATCAGTCATTTATTGACTGTGTCGCAGTTGTCAATGCTCTTCTCTATTAATTTATTATAACTGTATTTTTGACTGACTGACGCTGTCAAGGTGTTCTTTAGAAATTCAATAGCAATTGTTTAGCAACAATTATGTGAATGACATCTCATTGATATGACATCTATACTACTATATAAATCTCTAGCGTCTGTCTGTAATTATAATTTTACTGTCAAATTTTGTGATAGATAGTCATTTTATGACTCACTGACATCGATTCTACCACTTTTAATATTTTTGTCTCTCTGTCTGTCAGTCTGTATGTCCTTTTATAACTGAAGAACGGCTCGACCGATCTTGATGAAAATCGGTACGTAGTAGAAACATGTGGTTGCGCTCATAATAGGGTACTTATTTTTCAGAAAATCTGCCCCTAAAGAGCTGAAAAGGAGAATGAAACTTTGTACGAGAAATAGTAAACTGCTGAGCCGATTACTATGACATTTTGCAAGAAGATAGCTTGACATCTAAGAACGGACATAGGCTACTTTTTTATCAAAAATCTACCCCTAAGAGGGTGAAAAGGGACATAAAACTTTGTATGGGAATCGCTGAACTTGATAATGATACAGTTTGGTGCGGTGATAAGACTTTTTTTATCAAAAACACATAGGCCACTTTTTTTATCAAAAATCTGTGAAAAGTGGAACGGGAGGGAGGGGGACGAAACTTTGTACGGAAAATGCTAAAGCGCAGAACTGATTATGATGTAGCATTGATATAGTATGACACCTGGGAACGGACACAGGCTACTTTTTTTATCAAAAAACTACCCCTAAGGGGTTGAAGAGGGGGATGAAACTTTGAATGGCAAATGATGAACACCGAACCAATTATGATGTTTGGTAAAGAGATAGTATGTGCCCGGAGACATGAGGGCTAGGTGTAGACTTCTTTCAAAAACAATCTTTAAAGATACTATGTACATGTACAATGTACATATAATATGACCTAATCCGGGAAAGCCACGAAAAAATTTTCCGCGCAGACGAAGTGGCGGGTACAGCTAGTCTCATATAAAGAATAAGATTATTCCTGAACATAAATATCTAAACGCGTCTTTGTGCATTATTGATCAAAAGAAACACATGATGTAATGCATCAATTAATCATAATATTAGTCATGACGTTATTATTATGTTCCTTCGTAACTCGATATAACCAAAAAATGATAAAACCGACTACAAAATAAAAACACTGAAAAGTACAACATAATTATTCTTTACTAATCAAAACTCAAGTAGAAAAATAATAATTTCTTAAATACGATATAGTATGTGGAGATTGTTCATTATTTTAACAATGAATTTGTTGTTTCGAAATAAGTCGTTAGTACAACAAAACACGTGTATCCCTCCCATTATTTATTTATTTCATAATTGCGTACAAGTATTTTAAGGTTACAAATGTTATCCTACAGTATGTAACCAATACATGAACCCCATTGGGGCGCTGCTATATATGATGAGAACGAGCGTTTTTAATAAATTGTACGTATCATATTTATTATAAATGTAAAAAGACAAATCAAAGTATAAAAATACATGCACACGTCGGACGACTGTACAGCAATTATTATTTACGTTAGTATGTCGCCATCAGACGGCACACGGAAAATCCATCTACAACGTGTCTACAACTCATTCAGAGGAAATCATTCATACTGTAGTAACATTTTTTTATTAATAGCTATTAAGGTGGAAAATAAAGATTAATGAAATCTTCGTGTAGCCCTCCCACAGAATCCGTCGAGTGTGCAGACAACAGGAATTAATTGAAATAAATAAACTGCTTAATTCTTCCACATATATTAATACAATATGCAACTAGAATTATTTTAGTTCTATATCTACAGCCCAAACTAAAAGAACTATTATTATAAAAACTAATTATGCGAACCATTGAAAAAATACACAGCGAACGTAGCCGGAGCCAGAGCGGAAAAGGGAAGAGACAGAAAATGTTGCCACATACAATTACTATAAATAATTGCCAGTGTAAACATATTAAGCTACATAAATTGTAAGGCATACACACTTCCAACAATGGCGACTTCAATTTATAATTAAATAATCCATCTTTTTCTTCCGATTTTATAGCATTTCGAAGTTTGTTACATATTAATACATCTGAAATTTGGACTCTTTCCTACTGTTTTTAATTTCACTTCGGGAAATTGTAATTTATTTTTATTTCTAAGTTCGATAAATACGTCATCTGTTGTTTGTTCATTCAGTTCATTCAATCAGATTATCGACAGATCAGACGTTGTTCAACTGCTCTGAACTGTCTTCGTCACGAGCTTTGTCTAACCTTGCTATTGAATAGTCGTTAATATCGACAGGCTCGTTTATTCGCTTTTTATTCGCTCACACCAGTTATTATTATTCTGACTATAGTTAATATGCAATAATGTAATTATCCATATTAATAGTATATTGTTGTTGTTATTATAACAATTAGTAATATAATTAGATAATTGGATTGGAATGCAGTTACTGAGTTGCTGATTGGTATACGACGCTTAACTCATTTTTTTCGCTTTTATTCTCTCACATATACTCCAACTTGTACTTTTAAATCAAGGCTTCTAATGCGAAATACTATCGTATTTCTATAATATTAATAAATTTAATAATACCTGCAGGTATTATGAAATTTGACAGTAGGTTAGTTTTGAACTGTGCCCAATTGATAAACAACAACACTAAGTACTATAGTTTGATAGGCTTAGCACCGATTTCAGTACTGCCAATTTTAATTATATCTATAGATACAGTCTATAATTATAGGTACGTATGTATCATATTTATGGAGTTATTTTTGTACATGAGTTATTGAAGTCGGTTTAATTTTATTCTGAAAAAGTTATTTATTTTCCTTTTTGAGTGACCTTGGCCTAAATAAATGTAGGTAATATTGGCCTTAATAGACCTAGGGTAGGTCTACAACTAACTTCTTTCCAGTTCTGGAACGGAATATGTAAATGATTCGTCTATGTCAGCTTATTATTATTAAATTTTAAATTATTAGTTTCGAATCGTTGTTTATAGTAACAGGAATTTTATTAGGAAAAATTATCTTTTTAATACTACAATTTAAAAACTATAATTTTATATTTGTCTCAATTTTTTGTAACTTACAATTTATTATTCATCACATATTTTTAATTCATTATATTTATAACGAAGTGGTAACATACTACTGCGGTAGTTTATTTTTTATAGTAATAAAACAGCTTTGCTTGTAGTTATTTTTACCAGCTATGCATCCCATCGGCTACCCCTACAAAATATATGTACCCTACACCAGACGGGAATAGCCTAAGTAAACAGAAAACAAGACAAAGATAAACATTTTAAAATCAACGAAGTTTTGGTATCGTTTAAATAAAGGGAAAGATAAACTGGCAAAATTTTATTATCCTTTCAAGTCACCGGAGTTCGCAAAATACGATTACCGTTATTTATAACAAAAGTAGAATACCCCCAACAGAAAGAATAGGTAATGAGATGCCGCAGATAAACAGTAAAGCGAACAAAAGCGGTGTCAAACTTTACAACATTTAATATTTCGTACATACATTTGTTCACGCTGTATCCCTAACGGAGTAGTCAGAGAGAACGGAGCGCCAAGCGTCGTGGTCCTTACACATTTCTTTCACTTCCTCATATCTCATCATTCTCCTCACACATTTTCGCCTAAGTACGCGAGTGCTTTTACCATTTCCGTCTGCAAACACTCTGGCTATTTGATCTTCATATCAAATGAGGAAGCGTGCTCGTCGCGACCCCTGCCAGCTGTTTTCAGGGCTGCAATTCCTCTCCTGTGCATACCATGCGGGACAACGATTCTGCTACATTTAGAGCGTCCTCCGACTGCAACGTACACTGGTCTGTCCCCGCTGGTGTGAGCAGAGTGCAGTTCGGCGTTGGGGACCGCCACCCAACACGCTGTGCACATCGCGGCGGGAAGTGGAGGGAAGAGTGCAGAATAACTTTTCGTTGAGAGTTAAAACAAGGTGTAATTATGAAATGCTATTGTAAAATGAGGCATATCACTAAGCGAGCTGTACGCTTGTTTGCCATCTTTGCTGTATAAAAAAAATAATTAAAGTATAATTATGGTAACTATTTATATCAAATTAAATCACGAATTACCTACTTAAAATATAAAATAAAATATCCTATCAAATGGAATATTAAATAGTATATGAAATACTAATATAATTTTGAGGTTATACTTCTTCTGACGCGTTTGGAAAAACAGATCAGAATGTAATTTCAGCATGTAGCGGAAGTTACGTCATCGGTGTAACACAGGTGAAGTTGGCAAAGGAAGTCGGGCGCGTCTACGTCGATCTTACACAACATGAAGTTAGCAACGAATAGAGTTTATTTTCTTTTTAAGTTATCAGTTTTTTATATGTGGCTAGTTTTGCTTTTTTTATATTTTTCATTCATTTCAAGCGCCCAGTTTTATTTTTTATGTGGACAGTTTTGTTTTTTTATATGTGGCCAGTTATGCTTTTCATTTTTATTCACATCAAAGAAGTATAACTTCTTACGTGCGTACATGAGTACACTCATGCTTTTTTTTATAATTTTGAAATACATACATAATTTAAATGATACGTAAATAAAAATATACGAAAATTGAGCGTTACTCCTAATTTTCGAAACTACCAAATCTAAAATTTAAAAAAGTATGGACGAATAGAATATGTACACTGTTTTTAGTTACTACAAACAAATTTGGGCCAGATAAAAAAGGTATTAGGTAATGCGAAAATTTACTATGAGACCCTCTCTATGAGAGTCTAACTCTCACTTGAGCAAGTTTTTTCTAAATATTCTGTAAAAAGAAATACAGAGACTTCTAATTGAAATATAAAAGATTAACCCTGTTGTTCGATCCCCTTCAACCTTATTACAATATTTTGATTGGGATGATTGCGAAATAGATGCCACGTTTCCTTCTAGTATATACAGTCTGTTCCAATTCGATTAGCCAAAAAGATAAATAAGATTTAGCGTATCATTTATTGAAACAAGACATCAAAACACGTAAAATAGTTTTCGAGATAAATTATTACCTACCTATTAATTATTATTTAATTATACAGATAAACATTGTCTGTTTTTTTTTGTCCGGACTAATCTAGGACCATAATCGGACCATATCGGGGCATTGGCTAGTAAGCCAAGCCGATCGGTTTCGCGATATATGCCATTAGACACATTAGGCAATTGACGGATGTGGATACGGCTAGACTGGTGTACTTTGAATATTTTCATAGCTTAAGTCCTATGGCCTTCTGCTGTGTGGATCAACGGTGCATATTAACACCATTTTTGTTTTATAAGACAGAACAATACGAGTACGTGCCCATCTACAGTATGAATGCACGAGAATCGCTTAGAAATCGTTTTATAGACATTGATTTACTCACCTTGCCGTTCTTATACTCGTATATCTTTGAAATTATTATGTATACGAGGAAAAATAAGATTTGCTTAAAAATAGTGGCGATATTAATGGTATGGAAACTCGAGGTCGTGATAAATTGGTTATTCCAAAATTTTAATTACGTAAGACAAATGTTTCATTTTTGGGTTCGTTATTATAATAAAATTCCTCAGGAATTCTCAATTAATAGAATAAATCAATTAATAGAATCTCAGTTACTCAATTAATAGAAAACAGATTTAGATTTGTTTTAAAACGTACATTGATTGATTGATTGTCTAAATCATATTATAAAATAAACAATTTCGTTGAAGATAAAACAATAGTGGAGAAATTATGTTCTCTGCACATGCATTTATTGGCTTTGAAAAATGATGTTGAAAAAAGATACCCGACTAAGTTTCTTATCGATTGTTCTCAGTGTCCAGGTTATCTCTTTGAACCGAACTAAAGTAGATTTGATGTTCAAAAATACCTTGTAATTGGGTTTACTTCAATTAATTGATTTGACTTTGACTTTGAAATCTCGTATCGGTTGAACCGATTATGATGGGACTTCTATTGCCAGGTAGAAGACTTGTCAGAGAGTAGTAATCTAGGCTACTTTTTATACTTACTGGAAAAATACCAAATTTAACGCTGGCTGTAAAACCTCGAGGCACAACTAGTCAGTATATGAAGAAAAGTATTATCAAAACAGTTAAAGCCGCTGGTTCGAGAAATTTGAAATTTTGCACAAAATTTGTTAACCTATGGTATACAAGCAACTGTTAAGAAGGTGTACGGTACAGCTCCAGACACGACCACTGCGCGTGCTGGACCCTTCGTAATTTCGGCAGGGTTACAAACATGCCGGGAACTGCGCCGATATTGACCACGATACGCGGTGCTGATCAACAGTATTATACAAATAGGAGAGGCTAAATACCGCCGTAAAGCCACAAAACGGAAGATATACTCACTTCTCACTTACCTAACCTTTTGGTCTACCACTTTTGAATTATAAAGTAACAATATAATACAATGCAATCAACCGCTAATTTTAGTAGACTTCTCCATTATAACATTCAATTTACAGACTAAATTACGTGCCAAAAAAAACATAGACCAAACCGACACTGAACGCGGCAACGAGCGCCATCCCCCGACATCGTGAGACAACAGGAACAATAATACGGTATAAGACGTTTTATTCGTAAAGGAATATTTAGAAATTCAATGTCTAAGGGGTCGAAATGAGGTAATAAAATCAAAAGCTTTCTGTTACTTAACATATTTACACATAACAAATAATGTTACATATGTATGTGTGAAAACACAACCGCTAATGAATTAAAAACGGGGTGGAAAAGTAAGTACTTACTTATAAAAAAATTTCATGCGCACGAATTTTAAAATAAGATTTTAAAATAAAGAAATTTTAAAATAAATTTCAAAATAATAATGGAGACCAAAATACAAAAAAAAAAACGCGTTTGTTTTTTTTCTTTGTAATTAATTTGCTTTTAAGTAGGTATATGCACCTACATATCAAATTGGCAAGAAGGAAACGACCAATTACAAAATCAAATCAAAACGATGGTACAATAAATTGAGCTTATATCAAGAAAATCAAAGAAAAATATTATGTGCATTACATAATACATAATTCTTTAATGTACAGTGTTATATATGTAATACGTTACATATTTCATGTATTTCGTATTAATTAAAGAATACTCGATATTGATAAGAGTGCATAAAAATAAACAAAAATACATATGTATTCACGAAAAAATATTTACAAGCAATGCAACTCCATGTTCGTCTTGTATTATTTATATATTATATTATGTCCTACTCGCCTAGTACGAATAAGAATAGTGACATATGTATATATATTACATATGTCCACTACGGACATTTTTATCGTGTATTCGGTGCTGGACCTGCCGTCCTTTTTAAATAGGTGCTAAGTCAATATTCTGGCCGGACTTAGTCGTAGGTATATGGTTTTGTGAAATACTTTGTGGAGCATTCCTTTTTTAATTTATTTGGAACCTACGTCGGAAGAGTATCCATAGTATCTACAATAAGTGCACTTTTCTGGAGTAAGTACTTATTTTACTAAAAGGCAAGTAAGCTACATATTATTATTATTATTTTTTTTATTTGGAATGACAAACAGAAGTGCATTAAATTACATACAATTTATATATTAGCAACAGGAACAATAAATGCACAACCCACAGCGTCACTCATTTAGATGAAGCGATTTTATGTTTTTATACAATTAGATATAGAATTATACATAAAATGTATTTAAATTTGAATTTTGTAAGATAAAGAAAAAAATAAAAATAAAAATTTTACAAACAGGAGACAAGTTCTGGTATATGTTGTGCCTTTATTGTCTGACAATTAAATCCAAAACAGATTTTTTAAATTTTTAGCATGACAGCGTTGAGATATCTAATTCTTGATGATAGTTATTATAATTATACATTATGCGGCGCAAGGGCATGCGCCGGCCGGCATTCGTACGGCTAGTGCCAGTGGCAAACAAACGGCCAGCGGACGCCTCTCGCCGATGAAAAGTTCTAGGTACACGATAAAACAGTCCATTACACAATTCAATACAGTCGTACCTGTCATGACATAAGCCATGTAAAAACATCATCTGATGTAGCACACGCCTTGACTCAAGTGTTGGCATATTATATCTAGTATAGGCTTGGTTATGTGGTAAATATTTATGGAAGCATTTGTAATGCATCGTGCGTAAAAAAAGTTTCTGAACATTTTCAATAGTATCTTTGTATTTTTGATAATATGGATCCCAGACAACAGAAGCATATTCGAGGTGGGGACGAATCAAGGCCTTATATAAACATAAGTATGTGGCCGGTCTATTAAAATCAGCAGCTGCTCTAAAAACAAATCCATAAATCTGGAAGGCTTTATTAACTATTTTATCTATATGTTGATTCAAGTGAAGGTTACTGTCTAAAGTCACCCCCAAATCACACAACGTATTTACTTTCACTAGAGCAGTATCACATAGAAGATATTTATAAGTATATGTTCTTTTATTTTTTGTAAAATTAATATAATTACATTTAGAAAGGTTTAATTTAAGGTTATTTGTTTCACAATACGTTGTTAATCGATTTAAGTCTTGTAGGAGGAGTGTAGAGTCATTTCCATTATTAATAGCTTTAAATGTTTTTAAATCATCTGCGTATAATAAAAATTTAGAATGGATAAAACAAGAGTTTATGTCATTAATGAATATAATAAATAATAAAGGCCCCAAAATAGAACCCTGTGGTACTCCAGAAGTAACTGATACAAAATCTGAATAATGACCACCCACGACAACCCTCTGCTGTCTGTATATGAAGTAAACCACCGTAACAGATTGCCTCTAATGCCATTAAATGCTAACTTTTCAAGTAGAAGCCTGTGATCTACTCTATCAAATGCCTTCGCGAAGTCAGTGCACACCGCGTCAACCTGTATCCTCTCATCCATATACTCAAATAAGAAATCAGAGTAGATCATCAAATTAGTAACTGTTGATTTCTGTTTTACAAAACCATGTTGCTCTGGGGTTATGTTATAATGGATAAGAGGATACAAGGCACCATGCACCAACCTCTCAAAGACCTTCGACAAGGCACACAACAATGAAATTGGTCTATAATTTTCAATTTTATTTCTCGGACCACTTTTATGAACTGGTACCACATTTGCCCTTTTCCACAATCCAGGAAATATGCCTTCGTTCATACATTTATTGAAAATTATATTTAACGGTTTACAAAGTACGAGAGCAGTATTTTTAAGAAAAATGGCGGGCAAATTATCGGGGCCAGGGCCTTTAGAAGAATCTAAGTCTGTTAAAATCTCATAAATTTTGGCCTTAGTTATATCAATACTGTTGACCATAACACAATTATCTGACATACTGTCCTGAGGTGACCACTCGTTGACATATAATGAAGAGGCCTCAAATACAGACCGGAAAAAATCAGCAAACATGTAACATATCTCACTAGGGTCATTAGAAGAATTGATGCCAAATTGCATGGTGGATGGTAGTCCTGGATTGTCTTTTCGAATAGTTATGAAAGTCCATAAGAATTTAGTATTTTTGCGTAGATTATCTTCCACAGACTTTACATAATTTAAGTAAGATCTTGCACATACATTTTTAAATCTCTTTCTATATAAAGAAAATGCTTTAGTTTTATATTTAAAGATACGAATTAAGGAAGGAGAAAACCATATCGGAAAACGTGAATTTTTAGTATAGGAATGCGGTGTATATTTTTTAATAATCCTGAATAAAGTTTCATAAAAAACATCAACTGTGCCACTTGCAGGTAAGTGACTTAAGAGAGTATACCAATTTATCAAATTTAGTTCCTCATTTATACGTTCGTAATTCGCTTTATAATAATTATATTTTTTACTCCGACTCCTCATTAACGATGTACATTTAATATCCATAGGTATGGTAGCACAAAACGGTGGGTGATAGTTATCAGGCTGTAATAGCAGAAAACATGGATAAGCAATAGAACATATACTATTAGTTATGAATAAATCTAAAATCTTGCCAAGTGAATTTTTAATGAAATTTAATTGTGAAGCACTTACTGTAGATAAAAAGTATTTTAATTGTTGACATACAAAAGAAGAACCGTTGCATATAAGGCTATTATCATCACTGACTATCCATTCGGCATCAGGAATATTATAATCACCTAATACGTAAAAATTATCGATATGCGAATCGTTTAACACCAATTGTAATCGTTTAACACCAATATTAGAATTGTGGTCTGGTTATCTTTTAACATTATAAAATGGCTTATAGTCTTGCTTTACCAGTCTCAACGTACCTAGTCCTGCCGAGCATGCGCCCGGCAGGGTTGCGAATTGCGATTATAAATTTATAATGAACGATATAATATCTATTCAGTTCTGTTACTTACACGTAAACAAGGTAACCCGATTTCCATGCTTGAGCTTGACTAAAATAGTGCAACTGCGTCGTTTTCACACAAAAGTAGGTTAATATAAATTTATATGTATGTACATTGTGCATATTATTTACTTACATTACTTAATTTTAGAGTTTTATCAATAAATCATTTATTCATTTATTTAAATATTACATAATGAATTGAAAAAAACTAGAAAATATTTTATTCAAACGATTCGATCGGTCAAGCGAGTGTCGAATCGAACATTTGGCAGTTGACATTCAACTGATTATATTTGCCGCCAGCGGCTAACAGTTACGTCTGTAAGTGTCCGTAATTGTATTTTCATATATTAACTGCGGAGCAATTACAATGGCCCTCGACTCCACCAATAAATAAAATTAGATACAGTTTTTTCATGCTTTTTGTATGCAAACTCTGTTAAATAGGTAATCGGTAATTCGATTTTAGTATATTTTTCATTTACAGTCTTAGAAGCTAGTTTTAGCTAGCAAAAATATAAATACTCTGGAATAAATTAAATGTAAAATGCGTAATTAAGTAAATTACAGTAGGAATTGTGTTTTAGCTACCTAAGTTTAGCTAGTTTTAGCTTGTGGTTTAGCTAGCTAAACACAATTCTAATAAACATTAATTTGAGCTGCATTTTAGTCAATAGACCGCAGTATTTATTTATCTACATAAAAATTTAAATATAACATGATCTTGTCAGTCATAAAGAGTTTGTGTTACAATGGCAAGCTAATTAAAATGAGGAACCTCCAAATAACATATCTTTGCAGAAAATGGTCTTCATAGTAGATATTCCTCTATTTTGATGACTATGCCGTGACTTTAGGAATAGTAGCAATAGGCTACCCACATACAAATTGCCCTGTTATCCTTTAGACATGCGTTGAGGTATGGAAAATAATGAGACTGACATTGACGCAGAGTTATACACAGATTAGCATAGATAATAAAGATAATCCACGTACTACGTTATATATAATTATACTCTCGTGACGTTTAGTTTCGAGCTTATTTAAAAGATTGGCTCAAATTGGCATTTATTTATTTATTTAGGCTTGTCAACAACTGTTTACACTAATACAGTCTATAATATACATGATTCTTAATATAATTACTAAGCATAACGGTCTCTTACGATAAGCTCCACATGCAACACTATTATAGGTTAATATAACATTTCAGCTTATATTGTAGGTTAATATATTTCAGTTTATATAGTGTAAACTGTAAACTTAACTATGCAATATTAGCTATATTGACGTAGCAAAAGTGCTTCATTAAATTCATAGAACTTAGTGCGCTCAACAGGGCCAAACATTATTTTGGGGTAAATAGAAAGTCTGACCCATATGGAGTACGACTGTAGCCTAAGGACCGAAACATCTTCACACCAACTTGCACTTTATTCTCTAAAGCCAATGAACCTAACTTATCCATGACAGGATGGACTAGCAAGCTCTGGACATTTAACGAACATTCGAGTTATCTTTTAAAACAGAACATTTACGTATCAGTGATTGATCATAGAGTAAAAGCACTGGCATACTTCGGCGAAAGTGTTTGATTAGAATGATGAGATATGAGGATGTGAAAGAAGTATGCAAGGACCGCGACTGCACTGATATGGCGGCGATCGGCACCGCGTTCTTTCAGACTTTGTCGTCAGAGATACAGCGTGATGATATGTATGTATGTATAGTATATGCATTTAAAACTATAATCTTTGGAAATGACCTCCACACAGCGGCTATTCGATTTGATTCTTGACTTTTGGAGATTCCTGTATAAGTCCTCGCTATATGACTGTGCAATATGACTTGTGCGTTTTTTTATTAGTACGGCTGCTTTCTAAGACCCGTACCCGAACGAACCATGCTCTTGTCAATCTATTACAATGTCAAAGACAGCCAAGTACCTCGGAGTAATGGTGGATGATAATTTAGACTGGCGCTCTCAAATACAAACAGTTTCCATGCGAATCAGAAAACTCGTATGGGTTTTTAGAAACTTAAGATACGTGGCGGATCTGTCATTGCTGCGTACAGTATACTTTGCCTTGGCCCGATCTGTGCTAACGTATTGTATTGGAGTATGGGGTGGTGCCTATAAAACATACATAATACAGCTAGAAAGAGCACAACGATCTCTGCTAAAAACAATAACATTCAGCCCATACAGATTCCCGACCACACAATTATATGAAAAATGTCGTGTATTGACAGTGAGACAGTTGCACATTTACAGACTAGTCTCTATTCAACACCGTCGTATACCATTTGATCCTGAAATTTGCCGCAATAAACGAAATATCCCAAATGTAATTAACCCAACAACAAGACGAACAGCATTTGCTAAAAAACAAGAGGCATATCTTGCTGAGTACCTATATAACAAAATAAATAAAAAACTTAACATCTATCCACTTTCACTTAGTGAGTGTCAGGATAAGACCCGTAACTGGCTTCTGTCTCTTACATATATTGAAACAGAAGAGATATATGCTTATCAGTCTCAAGCATAAATACTTATACATTACACAGTATGTATGTATATGTACACCATACATTACACACATTCACAATTTTCATTCACAACACACATTAACATACACCCACACACACTCATCGCGTGTTTCTTTTTGTTTTTCACGTTTTACTTAAGTTTAACCATAAGTTTTATTTTGTTTTATATTTTTTTTACTGTATGTTACTTTACTTATATTGACATTTTGTAATAATTTTGGAGAAGAAGCTAGCTACTGAGATACAGGCCATATGCCTAGTTCAGTAGTTAGAGATTTCATTAATATTGTGAAATTTGTCAATAAAGTTTGTCAATAAAGAATTAAAAAGGAATTAAGGCAAAGAAGAAAAAGCATATATAAAATCTGCTTATATTGAATAATAATGTGATCTAATAATGATTACCACCAGATTAATTTAGACAACGAATTTTGTATTTAAGTACATACCCTTATGTTGTATATTATGTATGTATATATTTACGCATGTAGGTAAGTACATAAATATATACATTTAAATTATTATCGCATGATATACGACTGCAATGAAACAAATTGGACATTGTTTTAAAAAAAATGTAAGAAGTAAGTAATTAACGCAATTCTCGAGAAAAAAAAATGTACGTGCTTCTGACCACATGATAGAAGTCAAAACTTTGATATTCTATTTTTAAAGTATTAGATGTATTGACCTGATCAAAACAATTGGAATTCACTGATTTAATATTTCCTTTATCAATGGAACGTTTGTTACTAAAATACATGCATCACATCAATATATGTAAATAACAAAAACTAATGTTGTTTCCTGTGAGAAGATAACAAACACTGATAACAATGACTCATTATATTGTTAGGTCAAAATTGATAAATCAGACAATTACGGAATCTCTTACCGATTGTCGCAAGCGTTTTTTGCTAAGAAGTCGTATGACGTGATTAGAGGGCAAACAATCACTTCTATAGTGGGCGATACCTTCTATTGCCAAGAAAATTATTCAGTATATTAAGAATCCCTGTATGCAAATTTTGATCTGTTTGCTGACCAGAATCTCCATATCTAAGAAGACTGAGAGTTAGATATTTGTACAAATAAAACTTCAACTCTTACTGTTTAAATCTTCAAACGTTAAAACATGATTGGAGAAAAAAAACTCAATTAAATCCAGAACAAAAGCCTATTTTGCACAAAAATTCAGCTGAATCTCCGAAATTCTACAGAATTTCATAATGATTTATACTGAAATGGATACCTAATTATAATACTTCAAATCTCTCAAACCAGTATTTTTATTGATAATGCGGTTGTCTTGCAAATGTGCTAAAGAAACTCATTCGTATTAGGGCTACTAGCTTATTAATACCACTTTCCCCATACGGTATGAAAGAAGTGAATTGAAAATACCGTGGAAAATCATTTCTTTACATTATTAAACTTAGTTTTCACATTATTTTAGTGGGTACATCAAAATATTCATCCTTAAATGCTTCTTCAGAATTCAGAATTGTTCTAAAATGATAGTTTCATGAATTTTATAAAAATCTAATTTCTTAGAAATTTTATTTGTCGATAAAACAAAACACTACTTAACACCGTTATACTGCTATGCAAATTATTAACTTTTGACCACATCATTATAAAGAAACCTACTCCCTACAGGGTAATAAATATTAGCTAGCAACACTAATAAAAAAGCTATATAACAATATATACAACATTTTTTATCTCGAGCGCCCACGTACCTACGTACTTTAGTACATACTCCCTCTACGGATCACTATGATTCAATGAAATTGTAATTTAAACTAATAATAATAATATACTCAGACATTTCACACAGCGCCATCTAGTCCCAAAGTAAGCAGCACAGCCCTTTTATTATGGGTACTAGACAACTGATATACTACTTATATACTTTTCTTTTTTAAATAAATACATATTATACATAAACACCCAGACTCGGGGCGGGAACCGAACCCGCAACCCCCGTTTACTTCCCGACGCGCTTAGCCGTTGCACCACGGAGGTCGCCAAAACTCAAACCGTGTTAATATAATGACTCATTCTAAGAATACAACAATTTGATCTGCACGCTTGTCATATTTCCAATAATTGATATTTAGCAATATTACTCATTCGAAAATAACGGTGGTTAGGTACAAAAGGTTCAAGATCAACGTCGCATATAAAAATACTTTAATTTATGTACATGTTGTAATCTGCTCGTAGAATTAGGCAGACCGTAATGTACCCAATGTTAGTACGGCGGATAGAGTGAGTAATACGTTTTCGACGTCACAAACTAAATACATACATACATACATACATGTATTCACGCTGTATGCCTAAAGGGGTAGTCAGAGAGGACGGGGTGCCAAGCGTCGCGGTCGTTACATACTTCTTTAGCTACCTCAAATCTCATCGTTCTCACACATTTTCGTCTAGGTATGCGAGTAATTTTGACATTTCCGTCTGCTAACGCCCGCCCCCCGCACCGGACGATTTAGGGTCACCGACCCGAGCGAACGGTTCAATTTCGTTCACTGCAAAGAGTGCAAAGTGCGCCTAGAGAAGTATTCACTTCAAAATGCGTTTCAATGAAGTGAAAAGAGTTATGTGAATGTCAATGAATACATTAATTTTTGAACATCGTTATGTTCAATTATAGCTGGATAATTTGCATTGAATAATATAGGGGTATTTTTTGCCCTTTTTGTGAAGTGGTGGCCATTCACGAAATATCCAGACACATCTTGATCTGCCCAATTACACGACCGAAAACACATAATTCAATTGTAATACATATATTTTTATTAGTCAATCCTGACTTCCATATCAGTCTGGGAGAAAAAGTATGTAGAAGAGTAGCCAGCTGGTGATACCCGGTTACTTTCTCGCGTAAGATAAACATGTTGGCTAGAACTTGTATATCAAATTATATGACTTTTCATGGTTATTTCAACTTTACTAAAACTCAAAGACTTTTAAAACATTTTCTGACTGTCAAGAAAGAAATTTCAATTACGGCTGAACGGTTATCATGGGATTTTAATTTACAGGAGAGTATAATCTAGGATATTTCTATCCCGAAAAATGTTAAAGATGCGAATGAAGGGCACTGATATGTACATATAGTACGTACCTAACCTTAGATTTTATTTTTTAATTTTTTGAGAAACCTTATTGTAAACTTAATAAAGTTGCATATTAGAATATCGAAATTAACTTTTGAAGACCAAATAGCTGACTGTTGGCACTTCGGGACCATCGCAAGCTTTGTGTAAAGTTTGTGATGATCAATTGAATTTTGCGAGGAGAATGATGAGGTTTCAGGAAGTGAAAATACTCAAGGAGGCGAAAAAGGGGAAAACTGCGATGCTTATAGCTAAATAGGTGTATGAATTATATGTTACGTTGACAAAACTGGCTTGGAGCTTTAGTATTATTGAGTATTATTCCCAAGCAAGCAAGTTTCCAGATCACATTTGACGGAGCAAGATCTAATTATGGAGCCCCCTTATGTGCCCCTAATATATAGATATCGATTGTGAGTGCAAGAATGGAATTTAGACGATCGCGACAACATATAACGTCTCTGTCAATTTGCCGATTGAAAACAACCATGCTCGTCGGCACTGCATACTCACTTGCAATCAAAACACCGAAAAACAAAGAAAATGTTTCATTTGATTGTATTGTTCCCTGGGACTTGGTGTTTGGAGCGGCCGCTCCTTTCACCCTATGGTAGGGCCAGCCCTGGTCTCCCAGTTCCTTGTTTTACTCCTTGTACAAGTCTAGCTAGAATGAGACCCAAAATAAAGCCTAGCCTTTATTTTGGATCACACCATTCGTATAATTGTCTATAGTAATATAAGTATATAATGTTTATAATTAGTCACAAACTTGTATGACCTGTGCTAAACGATAAGTAACTCGCATATTACTTGCATTGGAAGTATAATAATCACTTTAAATAACTTTTTAATTTTAAAGCATATTTAATTCCAATATTTAAATGGTATCAATAATTTAAACATACAAGTTTATACCTAGAGTGCAATAATGATGTGAACATATTGTTATGCGCATAAAGAATAAAATTGATTGGCTTTTATATAAACAGCTGAACAAAAAAAGTCTGTATTTATCACACATTACAAAGTAAATAAGTTATCGCAAACAAACTGTCAGTCTTCGTTCCAACGTTGTCGAATTTACAATAGTTCGTGGGTATTTTGTGAAAATGTAAAAAAATACAGTGTGCTATCATCTGTGTATATTAAGTAGCGTAATTTATTATTTAATAACGTTTCAAAAATGTCGATAAAAAAAGTGAACATAATTTTATTTGTAGTTATGGTAAATAATGTAATAAATGAGCCAAGTGCAATTTTTCATGATAAAACTAAAATTATATTTCAACCGGATGATACAGCTGAGTATTTTGGATACAGTGTTCTTATAAGTGACATTGGGTTTGTATATGGACACTTTTTTATCAAAGTATATTATTATTTATTAAACGAGTAACATTTTCATTTCGGTCTGGTAGAAATGAGTATGGAAACAGACGTACTCGAGTATTCGTAGTACTCGAACAAGAGAAAGTTTATTATAAGTAAAACATTGGTATAGGCGATAAGCTAGCAATCTGCTAAATGGCTGTCAGATCTGTAAGTCTAATCACACATAATATAATAGATTGTAATAGACGTAATAGAAAAAAGGCGGGAAATAATTTTTTTTCTTTAATTTTTTTTTTGTCAAATGTCAACTCCGACGTAATGGTATTTAAACCAGCCAGATCATTGAGCCAGGTACAAATAGTAGAATCAAATTCATAAATTACACCTTCATTACTATAAAATTCGAATAGACTATCCATGACCTATTATTACATACATACATATCTTCTCTCTGTATCCTTAACGGGTACTCAGAGAGGACGGAGCGCCAAGCGTCGCGGTCCTTACATACTTATATACATTATTATATCCAATACTTAATAATAAATACAAAATAAACTATTAAATAAAAAAAGTATGTACTCATTGTTATTTTCATTACTAGGTTTCAATTATCTCGATGACCAAATCTGTACCAAATTTCAGCTCAGTGAGTGTCAAGATGAAGGAATAAACCTGACGTAACATATACATATAATTAAAGACAGGACAGACACGAGAAATGTAGGTGTAAAGTTCTATTTTTGTCATGTTAGCTACATGTGACTCTAAAAATAATTATACCGGTTAATGCTATAATTTGTAATGCTTAACTATTTTACATTTAGTATTTACTATTTACTATTTTACTGAATTTAACAATTTTACGTAATTCGGAATTGAATGGACAGGGCCGTGTATATTTTGTTAATAAGCAGTTTTAACTGAAGTACAGACTCTCGTTATATAGAACACTAGTAGCATAAAACGGTTAACGTCCTTATCTGCCGTCGATAAATTAATTAATGTTATAAATGTAACGTATTGATTCCACACTGGTCTGAGAGAGAAAAAATGTATACGCATAATAAATTAATAGTCATAAGTGCGTGAGGGACTGGTAATATTTTTTATATTATTATTTTCTTCTGTTTTTATAACGGTTTCCCACGTATTTATTACATCTAACTAACCTAACCTAACCCTTTAAAATATTAGTTTTCCAGAAGGCAAATAATAGTGAAATAATTACATTAATAATAATTTATTTCTTTACTAAATAATAATTATAATTAACGTAATTATTAAAAAACTGTAGAAGAATAGAATTTAATTACTAGCGACCTTTGCACTAAGCGTAAGCTTGTATCGCAGATGTCAGTGAACACTGTAATTAACCTTATTATTATTTTTAATTAGTAAAAAGAAAACATATAAATACTTTTTAAGGTTATGAATTAATTTGTGTCGGGGAATTTTTATTTGTTAATTTTCAAAGTCAGATGAAAAAAATCTAATAATTGTTAATTTTCCTAATAAAGGGCCCACCCAGCACGAGCAGTATTCGTGTCCGGAGCTGTACCGCACACAGCTGAATATTTAAATATCCTGAGAATGACTATGTCAATATTCACAAAACCTAGCTAAAAACTCGCTCGACTACTGCAGCTTTCATACAAAAAAACTGCGTGCAAATTAGTCTATCCATGTGGCAGCTACGATGCAGCAGACAGACAAACAAACGGACAAAGACTTGTCTCATAACATCCCTTTTTTTGCGTCACTCAGGTTAATATTGTGCCACCTTGTAAAAGTCGACCAATGATTATATTATGACACTTCAAAATGTCACAAATTGGTAGTATTTTCTGGTGCGGAAAAAATAATCACATCAAATGCTAAAATGAGTTATTTTATGGTTTTCATAAAGAAATGGGTCATTGCTCTGACTTTCACTGCAAAAAAATGGAATTTTATAGATTTTTTGTATGAAAAAAAAATGGGAAAACGTGACTTCATTGTATATTAATCGGTAAACATTTAATACTGAAATAATGTTTAAAGTTGCTTTATAACACTGCAGTTTTACCTTTCATAGCACATGACAGTTACCAAATTGCTATACTACCTAGCGGATCAGTTTCTAGCAAACAACCCCATTGGTATATGGTGTACGAGATGGCTTAGCATCTATATAGGCTAGAAAATAGAATAAGACTACGGTATTCTCCATATGTCTTAGAAGGTAACTAAAGTAGAGGCCTTCGGGACCGGCCTGCGGTCGCTCACCCTAAATTAAGAAAATGGAACGCTTAATTCATGCTTTCATTATGTTATCTATCCGTATGTCACACCTGATTTATTTTCTCATCTTTATATATCTTGTAGATACTGAGTTAAAATTTGGCACTGATACTTTGTTAGAGACTAAATTATTATATTATTGGAAACTAAATTAGTGTATTGTATATTAATGTTCAATTACGGAAATCCATTTCATGTGATGGATTTTTATAATATTTAGTTATTTTCCTCCCAAAATTCCAAAACTAATTGGCACGTGTTTCGCCTCTCAAAGAAGTATCCACAGGATATTCCAGAGATCAGACTCGGCCAGCTAACCAGCACCGAATCAACGAATGAATCAGCCTACTCTTTCGTTGACTCGGACTGACTAAACTGACGAGCTGAATAACCTGAGGATGCTTCGTTGAGAAACACGTGTCGATTATTTTTGGAATTTTGAGCGAATAATAGCTAAATATTATAAGTATTAATCACTACATCGGTGTCCCGAAACCAGAAAAGAAAATAAGAAATTAAGCAACGAATATTTTGAACTGGTCTTTTTCTTAATTTAACATTAATTTGTTAAATTAGAACCTGCTACTTCGTTAACTGCTACCAAGTGTTGCGTTGTTGCATCTCCATCCGGCTCGCTTTTGTCTGTATTTTCCATCTGAATCAATTTTACCATTAAAATAGAATAAATTCACCATAAAAACAAAAAAATTCGTGTATATTCCGTATCCTTTCAGCCTAATATATCTTTTCAGCCTAATAGTAGGGGCTCCAAAAGCCAAGAGCAGAATAAATAAGTCGATGGCGACTGGCCTCGTATTCACATGTAGATTGGATGACCTTGAGAAAAACAATATAACGTGCAGGCCTCTCATATTGGATAATGATGGTGAGTTCTTTTTTTATTTACAGTATTAAGGAAAGTAGGAAAGCGCTTCAGATTGCGAATGCAATTACAATTCTGAGGAATAAAATTTTATGCCACACGAGCCAGCAATTTTACCGACTTTGTTAACTTCCACGCTAACACAATACACCGCTAGCCCTGCTGTTTAGTGGCAGGATTAGCGAGTAAGAAGGTGGTAACGATCTAGCTGGACTCCGCTCAAGATGCTCATATTCGTAATTCTCCAGTAGGAAAAGAGTTATATCCATGTGCCAGTTTAAGAACTTCCATCGCGTAGTTATAATAAATACCAAGCGAAAACAATATTAAAAAAAATGAAATAGCATAAAAAACAAGAAAAAATTATAAGATTCCTGTAAAGAAAAGTATCATATCATGGACAGGACAAAAAAAATTAATGTACTAGGTGTTTTTTTTGTACTGTCCATAGTCAGTAAATCAACTGGAGCATGGTGATGCTATATAATTTGTTTCAATACAATTTTCCATTAAAGTAAATAAGTTTAGTAATTCATTTACTCAAGACACTTTAAAATAAATAAAATTCATTTGACATTAATCGAGTCCCGTGGTTTCATCCACATAACATTTGCTGTTTTTTCGAGATAGGTAGGCTAGATTACTTTAAAAAAAAACTCCTCTACCTGCCAATGAAAGTTCTGTCGAATCGGTTCAGCCGTTTTAGAGATCAGCCCGGACAAACAAACAGTCAAACGACAGACAAAAAGTTCAATGTTTTGATAAGGTGTAAATAACTATAATTATAACCATAAAAAAGCCTTTATTTTGGAGTCACGGACAACTTCAATTTCATCTTTTTAATACATGTATAGATCAATATTACTTTTTTTTTATTGTAAAAGAGGCGAGCAACGAGCAAGCGGCTCACCTGATGGAGAGTGACCACCGCCGCCCATGGAGACCCGCAACGTACGGTAAATCATGGGTGCGTTGCCGGCCTTAAGAAAATAGGGAAAGGAGGCAAAGGAGGGGGAAGGGGTGATGGGCCACCTGCACTCTCACTCACCGAACGAAACATGACGCAATAGATGCTGTTATTTCACGCCAATATTATGTGAAAGGGTGGTATTTCACCGGGCAGCCGGCCCAATTCGTGCTGCAATGCAGCATGGCTCTACCGTTCTTAAAACCTTATTTTATAACATATGTTTTATATAAAAATACTTAAAAAGATGTTTATCTTTTTGGCAAGAATTGATAGGGATTATAGGATAGATGACACTACAGTGCAACTATAATCGTATCAGTCATCGTGCTATTACGCTACGAGAACTTGTTTCGATTAGGATCTAATATACGATATTTGCTTACAGATCTCTTTAGCAGTCAGGCAATGAAGCAATTCTTTAAGAATGATATGTGGCTCGGTGCATCGCTTGGCATGGTGCCTTTTGGAAGAATGCTAGTAAGATATTATTTTAATTGACTTCAAAAGAAGGAGGAGGGTCTCTATTCGTCTGTATTTTTTCTTCTTTTTCAACTCCTTTAATTTCTTTGTCGCCTTGTAAAGGATTGTATTTTGTAATTTTCAGTGTTTCTTTTTTCGAAATCAGTTTAATTTTTACATAAAAAGATTTTATGAAACTGCAGACATTAGATGAATGGCCTACAAGATGGAAAGTAAGTGCCCATTGATATCCTGAATACAAGTTTTGAATATTTCACTAACTTACTTACACATATATGTATGTATATAATCAGGCTGATTATATACACAGGGCACATATGACACAGGGTAGTCAGAGAGGTTGGAGTGCTTAGCATCGCAGTCTGTACGTATTTCTTTCGCCTCCTCAAATCCTATCATTCTCCTCACACTTTCAACTAGGTATGCAAGGGAATTTGACATTTCCGTCTGTTAATACTCTGATCTTAATTCAGCCTTTGTCTACTTCCGCTACCACACTCGTTGCGATGCGTTGTTACAAATGATCAATTCAAAGCTATTACATTTTATGAATGGTAATCTCTTTAAATTACAACGATACATGCATACATTTGTATATAATACTTAAATAATGAAACATAAATATGATAAAAATTTAATTTATGTTATTAGTTATAGTTACACTACTATAAATAATTATAGCTGTAGAATTTTGCCCAAAGTATGGGGTAAATGTGCGTACATTGACAAATTTCTATTTTTTTTTCTACGAAAATTACATGGAACGTGAATTATTTTTTTTATCAATGAATAAATACTTTTAATAAATAACATAACATAACATAACTTCACGCTGTATCCCCAACGGGGTAGTCAGAGAGGACGGAGCGCCAGGAGTCGCGGTCCTTACACACCTCTTTCGCTTCCTCAAATCTCATCATTTAATAAATGATTGTATATTATTTTATTTCACGTCAACTTTTGGACTTTAGAACGATTCGAAGTAGAATCGTGCACATCGGCTCCACATGATTCTAAGCTTCTCGCCTATTTGAGAAGAGATATGTGCGTTGCAGTGGGACGTATTTTTTACATACTGCAGATACATATCCAATGCAAATTCCAATGTACAAGAAAGAAACGTGATTAGTTCTCATTGTACGAGTGATCAAGATTATAGCTTATCTTAAACTTTGCGTTTGTTCACAGATATGCGCGCCTCGTTGGGCTACGCCATATAAAGACATGCATTTCCTAACAAACGGAGCGTGTTACATCCGAACGATGCTGAGGGGGGTGAGCCTACTGCCTCTCAGAGACATGCGTATGTATATTACATACAGATAGGTACACTGTACACTCCATTCTTTTGGTGTTATCCATGCATTGTTATGTAAATTTTTCATAATTATTTTTATTGATTGTTTGAACCTATATATTACATTTATAAAATTACCGCTTTATTATAGTATAACTACATACGTTATAGATGTGAGAGAGAAGTGTGAATTCGACTTTCGTACAAAAGTTACCATACGATAGGTCGTAGAAGTAAGGACTATATATAAGTGAGCACTATATTTATAAGTACTTTTTATAATTAAGTACCTATCGCATAGATCTTAGTTCTATGCGTAATTAGAATTAGTTAAGTCAGCCAGGTTTCTTGGTTTAACGGTAGATAATAAATTGCAGTGGGCGGATCATATCGGGGCATTGGCTAGTAAACTCGGTTCCGCGATATATGCAATTAGACGCATTAGGTAATTGACGAATGTGGATACGGCTAGGTTGGTGTACTTTGGATATTTTCATAGCCTAATGTTCTATGGCCTTTCGCTTCAGTAATCAGCGGCGCTAGTATGCATCGCTAATTCAAATTACAAATAAGTGCGATACGTGCCATCTACAGTATGAATGCACGAGAATCATTAAGAGATTGTTTCAAAGACATTGATGTACTCATCTTGCCGTCCTTATACATCTTTGAAATTATTATTTATACGAGGAAAAATATAGATCTGTTTATAAAGAAAGGCGATATTGGTGGTGTGCAAACCCGAGGTCGTGATAAATTGGTTATCCCAAAATTTAAATTACACAAGTCAAATGTTTCATTTTAAGTATCTGCATTAGTTTTTTTAATAAAGTTCCTCAAGAGTCACTAAATTAACAGAAAATAGATTTAGATTAGTTATTAAACGTACATTGATTAGACAATCGTAATATAAAATAATGATGCGTGTGTAATAGCACGCGTACATATAAACCGCGTTTGATAAATTCCTATAATGTTATCATACTATTATATGTATACTATGCCTATACGATCAGTTATTATGCATCAATTCAATGCCGTAAGTAAAGCTAGAATGAACTGACTTTTATTCTGTCATTGTTTTAAGAGTCAGTTGTACATATGTCGGAACATGACCAGGAATGAGGCTATTAATAAAATGTAATCTCCATTTCTATAGAAAGGAAAGTTATGCGATTAGGTCCATAGGGATACTCCCTCAATAACACCCACACTAGCAACAAAGATTATGATATAATTTACTATATTTAATTTCCTCAATTTACCCGATATCTAATCTGGGACTCTTTAGTTAGAAGCTCAGAGAGTGAGTATATATATTAGTTAACAATAAGTCTATTACTGAGAATTATCATCAAATGTTTTCTTTAACATTCTTAACAACATAATATTAATCTTGATATTCCAGGACACCAAGCATACTTGTCGAACGGAAAGAGAAAAGAATATGGTGAATATGGTACCCATCTGAATTTCTATGCATATGGACAAGCGGGCCTTTCTGTTAAAGTTACAGATACCAATACAATTCTTATTGGTGCCCCTGGATTGTTGCAGTGGGCAGGTTAGATACTTGTTTGTGCACGATTTTGGACATACCGCTTAACAGCTTGTTAAATACTTAACCTATTTTACTTGACGAATTTTTAGAAATTGACTATGTTAGGTAGGTTGTCAATTTTTTTATATACATTCAAAGTATGGTTACTTTCACTTTATTTGTAAAGAAAAAGTAAAAACGAAATGTATTTTTGTTTATTAGAAAACCGGAGAAATCTATATATATAAAAGGCGATGTAGGTATGTATGTATGTTCCTTATGGACTCCGAAACGGCTGGACCGATTTCGATGAAATTTTCAGGGACTCTTCAGATTGGCCTAGCGGGTGTTCCTGTAAAGTTTGGTAGCGATGGATCAGAAGATTTTTTTTTGTTTTTTTTTTGCAGTATCAAAATAATTATAAAAACTGTTTAATTTATTTTAACTTTAACTAACGTTCAGTGAAATGGGCCGAGTTCGCTTGTAGATGATAAAACTGATTTACAATATTAATCGCAGAAATCTAAAGGCTATTTCTGCTCATAGCATTCGATTTCGGAGATGAAATAATTAATTATTTCATCTGGCAACAACATTGATTGTCGTATTACTTAATTAAGAATATTTTGTTTTGGGCCTTTTTGGCGGGAACGTGAGAAGTTAGGATGTCATTTTATTTAGATTTTCTATTTTTTACATTTTTAGGAGTTTTAAAGTACAATAGTGATAGTATATTGTGTTTTAAAGTTTCGTGTAAGTGACAAGAATGGATGAGATCTAAATAAACATGTGTACCTGAAGTTCTCACGCTCTTCCAAGAAGTCATTTAAAACTTCAGTAAAGCCTACTATCACTTTACGTTAAGAAAAAACTAATTTGCTTGTAATTCTACTTATTAATACGTGACATTGGCAACTGCGCTAATCTGTGCGCCATGCCATAAACAGAGAAAAAAAAAATATATATTTTGTTTTCTAGGAGGAGTGGTCGAGTACAGATTTCTCCCAGGGACAAGCAGCATTTTCAATAAGCAGCCAATAATGAACCCTTATTTTACAAAGGATTTAGAGCCTAATGATTATTTAGGTAATTTAATCAATGTTAAAGGATTTTCTAATCGAAATCGTCAATTGTATTTTACGGCACCGTTCTTGGTAGATGTTATTTTCGCAAATACCTTTTGAAGACTTTGAAATATATTTTTAAATGAACAAAATCAATCACGAATGCGACATGGCATAAGTATAATAAATAGCAAAGTCGATATAATCATTTAAAAACACCTGACACAAAAAGTTATAAACCATTAAAAAGTTGTGATGCGTAAGATCCCTTCACAATTAGAATTCAGAGCTAAAGGTCCTGAGAATGGCTCAACCAATTTTCACCAAAATATCTAACAATAAGAATATTTTCGAGAACTGCAACTTTTTAATAAAAAAAATCTTATTTAAATTTCGAAATTCAAATATTTAAATTTGGTCAAGAACATTGATACAACTTACAAACTAACAAAAGGCGTCAAACTGTAGCAGACCTCTTATGCGTCGGAAGTTATAACTGTAATTTTAGATAAAATTTTCAATGTTATCCTTTGTTATAATAATATTTCAGATAACTATACAAATTGTGTGACGCCAAACTAAACACTAGACTTGAATTATGAGTGCCCATGAATATTACACAAGGAACTGGTAACACCCAGATTCTAAGCAAATTTAAAAAATTGGACCTGACCGGAAACCGAACTTCTCCAATGGGCCAATCAATATTAAAAGGATATTTTATGGATTTATTGTTTTATAAATATAAAAATCTTTCACTTATGATATTATGGTTCAGTAAACTACTACAAATTATATTAATTCACTAGGCTATAGCGTGGAGTCGGGTACGTTCGACGGTAACGGCACTACCCTGTACGTGGCCGGCGCACCTCGTGCCAAATTGGGATATGGACAGGTAATTCGATTTGCTTTCCATTTTGGTGGAGTAAACTTTATCAATTTATAGACACGGTTAACGCAATTAGGAAATAAAGTGGATCTTTGTCAAGCAATTTATTAGAACTCTTTGGATTTTCTCCTTAAGAAAAATATATTTCTTTATATGAAGCGCTCTGATATCTATGAGAAAAAGAAGAATATAGAATATATCTGTTTTGGCGACCTCCGTGGCGCAACGACTAAGCGCGTCGGAAAGTAAACAGGGGTTGTGGGTTCGATTCCCGCCCCGAGTCTGGGTGTTTATGTATACTATGTATGAATTTACAATAGAAAAGTATATAAGTAGTATACCAGTTGTCTAGTACCCATAACACAAGCGCTGTGCTGTTTACTTTGGGACTAGATGGCGCTGTGTGAAATGTCTGAGTATATTATTATTATATTATTATTATTATCTGTTTAACAATTAAAATATCTTTATCTTTCTAATCGTATGGCTAAATAACAAAACTGTTCATTATTCTAAGCGATCCGGTCATCCACGAAGCCGTTATATTTCGTTGAAGGACAGTCCTGTACAATATGATAAACTGCTTGTCTCAAATTCACAATTGCTGGTTGCTTATTTTCTCGCATATATTTATAGAGAAGTCGCCTAAGAAATCTCATTACATGGGACTGTTATGGGCAACAGGCTTGCAATTTACTTGAATCCGATTTTCCATGAGTAATTGACATCAAGATATGATTTTGTTCGCTTAGTTAGTGTCTAATTTTTCCAAACTCAGCACTGGACTTGTTGTTACAAGTATGGATGCTATATCAGGAATAGATTCAGTAACGTTCAAAAACAAATGCAGTGAAAAAAAAGATTCTAAATTGTTTGAATAGTATCAAACTCAAAAATTTTAGGTAGAGAGTCACTTGAGATCAACGAGCCACTTTAAACAAAGTTAAACTGACTTCAGAACCAAAACACAAAAATTATCACACTAAAAAGTACAAAAATAACTCGATAAATACGTACATTTTATTAAAGTTAACCGCTATTGACGTCAGTACCAAGACTATTTGGTTCTGAATCATCAACATCATAAAGTCATTAAGTATTATACATAAAATAATTAAAATACAATAGCGTTTTTATGCTATAAAGGTGGAAACCATGTATATGGTTTGCCTGATAATAAGCAATCACTTCAGGCTGCAGAAAACGCCTGTAATTTGCCTGCAATACTAACGGTATTACTTGAGTATTGCTGCCAATTAACTTTCATGCTATTTTGCGTAAATGAATCGCCTCCCTGATGTGCAGAATCAGTGGCGGTTCCAACAGTTTTCTATGTGTGTTACGTGACAAGGTGGATAGTCCAATGGAAAGACACTGGGAGACTGTCCACTTTGTTGCGAACAAATAATTATAATTATTTTTATTATAGTAGTATTAATTGCTGTAAATAATATAGTTTTTTACTAACATGTTACAAGACATTGTTGCTAACACCTATGGATGGAACTCCGAAATAAAAATTATTATTATTATTATTAAAAATCATTTCAAACTCTTTCTGAATAATTCCATAAGAAAAAATCGAATTTAGGACCTCCTCATTTTTAGATGTGAACCAAAAACGGGTTTCTGATATACATTCAGTCAAGAAAGTATCGAGAATTGATGATTTGTTTATGGTTCCACATTCAACTTTTTGTTTTTTTTTTGTTGTTGTTAGATTGGCACAACTGTTTTCCATTTTGGCGCGGAGTTTGAGTTGCATCTGTTATTTTGATTAAATACAGTGCTGTTTTTAGTTATACCATATCTAGTGTGTATTGCGAATTTCCTAATGGACAAAAACATCGAACAAAGAGTTCAAAATCAAAAACACGTGCTTATGAGTGGTACAAAGCGTTCAAAAGCGGTCGAGATGTGATGGAAGATTTGCCTCGCTCTGGTAGGCCATTAACGTCTGCAACTGAAGTTAACATCGCAAAAGTGAAGGAAATAGTGACTGAAAATCCTCATTCAAGTTTGAGAGAGATAGCCGCCGAACTTTCTGTGTCTCACGAGTCGATCCGTACCATTTTAAATAATCACTTGGGTATGAAACACGTTGCCGCTCGGCTAGTCCCAAAAGACCTGAATTTTCTTCAAAAACACAATCGCATAAGAGTCGCTGAGGACATGCTAGAACGAGTCAATTCCGACCCAACATTCATGAAACGCATTGTTACTGGTGACGAGACGTCGTGGGTTTACGAGTTTGACATGCAAACTAGTCAACAAGGTTCGGAGTGACGCCTTCCAACGGAACCAAAACCGAAAAAAACACGCCAAAGTCGATCAAAAGTCAAACTCATGTTGACTGTTCTCTTTAACTATCGTGGTGTTGTGCACTCTGAATTCTTGCCGAAAGGTCAAACGGTAAATAAAGAATATTATTTGGGCGTTATGCGGCGTTTAAGAGAGCAAATTCGACGAAAAAGGCCAGATTTTTGGAAAGAAAATTCTTGGATTTTGCACCACGATAATGCGCCTTCGCACAAGGCCATCATTGTGAACGAATTTTTGACCAAAACTCAACAAATACCATCGAGCAACCACCTTATTCGCCAGATATGGCTCCAGCCGACTTCTTTCTTTTTCCTAAATTCAAATTACCACTTCGTGGCATCCGTTTTCATTCGGTAGAAGCATGAAGGAAGGAGGAGACGTTGTAATGGGCTGAGTCTGTGTGTAAAAAAATATAGGCTCACAGCAGGCAAGTCGCATTCAGATGGATGCTGTGATACTCTAAAAAATATCACATTTCATGTATAAGTATCAATTTATACAATATTACATCGACAGTTCTAGAAAGTTTTCTTGTTCGTGTAGCTCTTACTATTCGTCGACAGATGTCAACTTAATCGCTCTTTAAAATCACATTTTGCACTCAGATATCGCTAAGCATATTAAAAACCTACCTGTTTACTCCTAACATTGCTCAATTGTTAATTTATTTCATGAAATTGTTTGTAAAAAAGTTACATCGATTCATTTACACCGAATGAAGTGACCTCTGTTGGGGAATAAAAATTCTTGCTAGAACTGATATTATCAGCAGGACCGCACGCAGGAGGTAGACGTATTACAATAGTACTAACGTATTTTTTTGTTACGAATAATTTCTGTTGGGGATTAGAATAGAAGTTACTTTACGAAACATTATAAGGACCGCACTCTAGACGTATTAATACTAATATACTCTTTCATAAAAGATAATTAAAGCCAAGGAAGACCAAGGCTGACTTACGAATATTTAATAGCCAGAGCTGTTAGCTGACGGAAATGTGAAAAACACTCGCATACCCAGGCGAAAATGTGTGAGGAGTGATAATGAGTGATGAGATTAGAGCAAGCGAAAAAAGTATGTAACTCTGACTATCCTGTTAGGGATACAGCGTGAGGATAATATGTTGTTGTTGTATAAAGGATAATTTTCATATGCTTTTCATAAACTAATTCATTTAATAATAACTATTATTTGATAATGGACTCATATTTTGTATTTTATAACAAAGTTATAACGTAATAAATAACTAACCGAAACTAAATTACGCATATACTGGTGTAGCCGTTTTATAGTAATGGGAACTGCTTACATAGACCATAGAATGAAATTGGTCTAATTCGAAACTTTGAGATTTTGTTTTGGCAAGTTCCGACATTGAATTCACATAGAATAATAAAATGGATTTTTCACAAATACATGTTTAAATATTCTCGCGATATGTTGCTAATGGGACAGGCAAGTTTGTACTGTTATCTATTAAATTAAGTAGTAGGTATTTTTAAGTTTATTATTTTAATCCGAAATTCTAAATTAAGTCGCTTTCATTCTAAAGATGCGATATATTGCCTTACTAATAATAAATATGTAGCGACCTGGCGATGTTAAAAGTGCAGAATTGCGTTTTAGTAGAATATAAAGCAATTTGAGGAAATGAAAGAAGTATATAAGGACCGCGACACTTGGCACTCCGCCCTCTCTGACCACCCCTTTAGGGATACAGCGTGAAGATATGTATGTATGTATGTATAAACCAATTCGAACGCGTGGCTCCGCCAGTTGCTTTCATACCATCGCCCTGCCATGCCACATCGTGCTAATGAAATTGTGTAAGAAGAAAATAAAAGTTCGACACCAATATGTAATTTATTTATTTGGATTTATAATAAATGAAGAGAAGGGACACTAAGAAAATCCCTAAAAACATATTACAATTTCGTAAGAGCGTATCTAGACGGATTCCCCACTACAATCGCTAGTCAAGACTCATCTTTCGTGGCGCGATCTGTATTATCATTCTATTTAAATAAAGAGACAGTAACAGTTGCATGATGCGCATACAAACAAATGGACAAACGTTAATTTAAAAATTGCTATTCTAGACCGTTATTCGGTCCCCAACACGCACGATACATACTTACATATCTTCACGCTGTATCAAACGATACGTTGTATTACGATAAAAAAATTTACAAATTTAAAATTACAACTCATCCGCTTTACTGCTCCATCATAACATACATTATGGATTTATATCAATTTACTCTTAAATACAAATATAAGTGGTATTTCATAACTTAATGTGAAAATTTTTGAATCGTGCAATTTCAAGTTACCGATTAATCACTAAGTACGTCTCTGTATCAAGAATGTATTTTACTCATCTGGTGGTCAATAATAAAAGTACTTGAAAAATGATAACACAAAGAGACTGCTTCAACTCGCTAGATGGCGGCAGATTCGCAACATCCCCTCCATTTATTCCGCGTCCCCCTCAACCCGCATGTTGTTACACTGGTTTGTACGAGGAAAATTCGTTACGGCGCCTCCTCTTCGTTTTTACTTCGTGGGTAGAAGACATAAAGGAGAATTCGCGGCGAGCACTTAACTCAATTCCGGAAAAAGCGTTTAAAAAATGTTTTGATGATTGAATTATTCGTTGGCGTAAGTGTATCGTTTTTGAAGGAGCATACTTTGAAGGTGATAAAATAAATTTGGATGAGTAACTAACATTTCGTGTATTATTATGGATCTTTTCCCGGTACTTTCTTGACAGAGTAGTATATTTGGAAATAAGCTTCCATTTGAAAATTGTAATATATTTTGAATTCGTCCAGGTATTCATCTTTGAACCCATAATACGAGAATCAGATCCCCTGAAAATCCAAGAGAAAATCCAGGGACCTCAACTCGGCTCCTATTTCGGTGCCAGTCTTACTTGCATTGACATCGATGGCGATGGTCGATCCGACCTTTTGGTTGGAGCACCGACTTTTGTGAAAAAGGACGGAGGCCTCCCATACGATCAAGGTGCCGTTTTCGTGTACATGGCTCGTGAAAAGGAAAGTACAATTTTTAATAACTACATAGGCGAAAATGAGTGAGGAGATTGATGAGATTTGATGAAGCGAAAGAAATATGTAAGGACCGCGAAGCTTGGCGCTCCATCCTCTCTGACTACCCCTTTAGGGATAAAGCGTGATATATGTATGTATGTATGTATGTACATTGTTGCAAGTTCGCTCATGTTACAAAATTATAAAATCATAGACACAATGACACACAAAATATATTCTAATTAAATCGAACTCCTAAACTGAAAGCAATAAAAAAAATTTACGTAATGATGCTTTCGGTTTTTTTTACAGGACACGGGATTTGTTTTGGAAAGCTCTGGTTACGTGTCAGGCTCAGGAGTGAGCGGTGCACGTTTTGGAACAGCCATCGCTGACTTAGGAGACTTAGATGAAGATGGTTTCAAAGGTTTTTATTATTTTGTCACTCTCATCCCTCTACAATGGGGATCACAATTGTGTAGAAACAGATTTTTTTATGGTATATAAATTCATTTATTAATAACAAAAAGTACATGGGTACATATCTTAACGTTAGTATTTACAAACTTAAAACTAAACATTTTATGGTATTAAACAATGATGTCATATTTGAAAAAGAGGTTACGTTAGTACTAATGCTTGTAAAATATTGTCCCGGTTACGCACACACATGAGCCACACGTTTTGTTTATAGACACTAATAAAATGATGGAGTGTAAATAAGATAGCATGACAATTACCCAATGACTAAGGAAACTAAAATTACCATAAGCAAAGTGAGACAAATATACATTGCACTGCGTCGCTATACAATGTAAGACTTCAATTGCATTTCAAACTATCAAATCACGCGGCTCTCTAAAACCATTGTGATTGGTCAATTTCACTTTCTTACTGCATTTTAAGCGAGTCCATGACTTAATTCATAGAATATTGGTATTAATGCAACAGAACAGACATTTTCGAAAAATATGATTGATGCCTAATGGTAAGAGAATAAAAAAGGATTTATGTTTGATTTTTAAAATTAATTTTTCTTGAGTCATGTACATTTGGAAACAGAATTATTTAAGTACATACATTAGTAAAATAATTTTGTTATAAATTTGAAAATGATAAAAATAAAACACTAGGTATTTTCATGTAAAAAATTGTTTATTTTGTGGAATCCCAATTATTGGGATATTAGACTCACTGCTAAAGCTTCCGATTCGTTTTAAAAAATACGTATATTATAACTTATATACCAATTAAATAAACGTAATCAAATGTTTAATAGGCACTGCATGATATTGACGGTTCCGTAACATAACTTTTTATGTTCTTTGACCAAACATAGTATATTGCTCTCTGTCGCACTTGGTAACTGGGGTATTGTTTATCGCATTTCATTTTTTTATGATTTAATATTTTACTGATATTTTAGATTTTGGAAAAAATGGTGACACGAATGAATTAAATAAGTATGCTTAAGCCTTGCTAGTATAGTTTCTGCAGTATCTAATAATACAGGACGGCATTTTAATATTAATATTAGGAGCGCACATACGAGTTGACACTGTCACGTTGTTACACGAATGAGCTCCAGCTTGACTAATTAGCAAAGTTTTGGAGCGCCAGTTTTCGAGCACAATAACTCATCTACCTCTTTTAAATATAACATCATTGGTATTAAAAATATTTCTTTCTGATGGTTCTGTACTTGGTCCTTAAAATTGACAGATGGTTTGGTATATTCTTCGGTACATTCCGTAGGAAATCCCGCGAGGTCATTACCTAAAAATTTGCAGATAGCAACAGTCACGCGATCGTTGCGCGACCGGTGACTAATTGTAATAAAAAATTGATATCATTTATGCCAATTGCATGTCTATTGCTCCATGACCGTAAAATGCACTTTTCGTGATATTAACGCCACTATACAAATTACATTAGGTATAGGTACAAATTTTCGTTATAACAGCAGATATCGCTCGATATTTGACTGTGGTCTGGAACTGTAATACACCAATGTAAAAAATTGGGCAAATTATATGCATATCTCTTCATCATCTTAATTGTTTTTTCAGATGTAGCGATAGGAGCACCATGGGAGAACAATGGTAATGGAGTAGTATACATTTACAGAGGAAATTCACAAGGTCTCCGGAATAATTATAATCAGAGAATCGTAGCAAAAAATAGCAAAGGATTTGGAATATCGATATCCAAAGGGTTCGACGTTGATAGGAACAATTGTAGTGGTATGTATACGTTTATATCGCGATAATAATAAACTATCGAGTGACACTGTGGTCCGAATTCTGAATTGATGATTTTCTGTTCGTAAGCTGGATATGTAGATAATATAATAAAGTTTGTACTAAATGTTATTACTTTTATGCAATAATCGTATGACTAATGTTGATAGTAATCTAGAATAGTTTTTGAGATTGTCTTTGAAACAATAACGCCTACTTTGAGTAAGTCCTGATATACTGTCTAAAAATATGTAAATTAAAATAATAATTATCCTAAAACATCTCATATTATGTTTTTATAGTTTAAAAATGTAATCATATTGAAAAATCTCGGAAGTTAATTATACAAATCTACAAATTTTATTTAATTTAAATTTAAAATTTTATTGTAAATCGATTGAATAGCAGTTGAATAAAACCTTAACAAATACACCTAAGCATATAAACAGTCTTTAACCTCAGAAGCACATACCTTTTTTATTTGATAGTGCTGCAGCATGATTCAACATAATATTGTGATAATATACACATAAGTATAACATAACATAATATTAACACAATATATGTCAACAGAATGAAGATGGCGCTAGCAGTGCGACCAGCGAATTGTTATTTTTTCTTTGAATTAACCACACGTATAATGAACCAAACTGCATTTATTAGTTTGCGTTTATATTAATAAACTGCCCATGAAGCTAAGTAATTATAAATAGTCAGAAATAATCACAAACAAGTAGTAAATATTAGGAACATCAGAAACTCAAATAAATAATACGTAATTAATATTTAATTTTTTTTTGTCCTACAGACCTAGCAATTGGTGCATTCAGCAGCAGCACTGCTTACCTGTATCGTTGTATACCGACAATAGAAGTTCATGCATTAATAAAAGTTCCTGACGCATTAGATCTACCACAAAATTCTACTAATTTCACTGCTTTATTTTGTGTAAATGTACCGCCGAAGAAATACTTGTCTAGACACATTAAACTTGGTATGTTCTCTTAATTTTCATACACTTCGTTTTCATATATATTACTCAAAAACGTTAACATATATATTGTGGGTAGTGAAAAGAAAATAAGAAAGTTATATTAATGGAGAAATTAGATACACATTCATAGGTAGACATTAAATGAAATTTACAATACTACATTGTTACTAAGGACACTTGAAAGTTAAAAATATGTATTTACTTCGTTTTTATAATTGCGTTGCAGTGTATATCATTGTACAAGTTGAAATATAACAAGATTTTGTAAAACTCCAGACTATATTTCATAACCAATCTTTTCTTCAAATAACTTCAGATTAACTATGATAATATTGTTACGAGCTGAGGGTAATAAGATGCCGGTTAAGGGTGCAAAGAGTTTATTTTCCTTCGTACAAGCAGATGTCAAGAACACGCGAACTTAATTACGGCAGTCCCTAGTCTTCGTAGTCGCCCTCGAAGTAGGTACACGCGTAGTAGTCACTGAAGATACACGCTTCACTCAATAACAACGTTCCCGAATCGCAGAGTTCTTCTATCCAATGTCGTCGCAGTAGTCGTCGTAGTGGTCTATGTAATTCGCCTTGATGTCGCCTCGATCGATAGTTGAGAAACATTGACTAGGCTTTTTTTTTTTTGGTTTCTGAGAGGCGAAATTAAATCCCCGCGGACTACCCACCCAGCCGGACTCTACGCCGACTGGGGCGTGTCGGACTCGAACCGACTAAACAAAACCCCTCTTTGCTGTTAGCACTAGTGGCTTTTACAGCGTCACAGGTCACGTTGGGGCGAGTGCTGAAGGCGCCCTGCCAGATGGTCGACCGCCTGAGGGTTTCTCCAGCCGAAGGATGCCTCGTATGGAGGGCGGACCTCGGGCTCAAGGCATCGCCAGGGGAGCTTTCCGCACCTGCGTGCATCTTATCGGGCTTCCTATTCGGGTGAGGGCCGGGCCTCTAGCGTACCCGGCCGGCGAGGCGGCCTGAGGGGCGGTTAGTGTGCCTAGTGTTCCGCGTGGCAGTTTACAATGTGGCTTAAGGCCCGCGTGTGAGCGTGTAGAGCTACGTGATCGAGCTTCTAAACGTGAGACCCTACGGGTGTCGCGGGGGTCGTCCTTGCCTCCACCAGTAGGGGCGGTGCGGTCGTAGTATGTAGGTTGGCATTTTCGAGTTCGAACGTGTAATGTCGTCGTCGCTGTCGCCTAACACATGTCTAGGCCTACGATAGCGTTTGCGGACGCGGGTTTCGGGGGTGTACGATGACGCCCTGACCACTAAGGGATTTGGGTGTAAGGAGGAACGGTGAAAGAAGCGTTGGGACACCTCTTTTAGATATTGAGTTATTGATGGCAATTCTAGATCGTAGTGCAGATATACGTTGCACACGTCAGGAGGAGCACCGGTGGCCCTGCGCATGAACCTATTCTGAATAACTTGGAGGAGGAAGTTGATATGAGAGCGCGCAGCGTGAGCGAATACTACGCTGGCGTACGTCATGATAGGCCTAACGCACGTCTTATATAAAGCAACTTTATGTCTGAAGGACATTTTGCTTTTAGCGCAAATGAACATGTTGAGACGACCGAGGACGTACGCGGCGCGGTCGCGGACCTTTTTGATGTGTTGGCCGAAGGTAATTGCACTGTTAAGGGTGACGTCCAAGGGATATCTTGGCCGAAAAGCGTGATTGTTCTGAGAGTGTTAGCGCGGCGGGCGCGGCTGGTCGTCGTGCCCATCGAGAAATACACGGCGGCGCTTTTCTCGGAGTTGACTTCGATTCTCCAAAGACGGAACCACTTGCCTAGGCTCGTGACCGCGACTTGGAGGAGTTGGGAGACTCTGAGGCGACTACGGTCTGATGTGAATAGTGCGGTATCGTCCGCGAATAGGGCGAGCTCTACACCAGGGGTTTTGGGGATGTCGTTAGTGTAGAGCGAGTACTGACTCGGCGGCGGACACGGAGCTCTATTTATAGTCGGATAAAAAGGAGGGTAGAAATTTCTAGTTAATTACGCTCGCTAACAATAATTCGACATTGTTCTCGACACCGCCTGTTTGACCTCTCGACACCGCATGAGTTATAGGTATATGACACGTCATCGCTCGGGAATATTCGAGATGCAACTTTGTTCTTCTTTCTTAATTTGACTTATAGTATTTCCATTCGATAGTAGACCTTAAACCTAGCAATGCGTTTTTAGGTCATAACTCTGCAAAGCCTAGGTCTCGAGATATAAGCACTAAAAGTTACGTTTTTAGTTCCATTAAAAATCGACCTTATTCCTTAAGAATAAGGTCCAACCGTAACAATATTAAAAAAAATGTATTAGGAAAATCCATATTTCAGATCTTAAAGCTACCGTAACAGTTGATCCTGAAGCTAAAAGGGCACTCATATCAGGCGATTCTGATTATACCATCACTGCAAAACGCGGGACCAATATTTGTAACGAACAAATAATTGAAATCAAGGTAAATGTTACAGTTCAATATGGGTTCAATACATTTCAATAAACTGTTCATTGCAGCATTATGACAAATGCGTACTAATTACAGGAAAAATCTGATTTGGCCAAACCAATACCGATAAGATTTGATTTAGAAGCAGATGAAGAGATGAAAGGTATCATGTATCAATATTGTGAAACTTTCAAACAATGGCAAGCAATCAATATCTTGACTATGTATATTTCTTTTAGATGGTTCAACAACATTTATTACTAATGCGGCTAGACTATCAGAAGATTCAACTATGCATTCTTCGTTTGCAATTCAACTAACGAGAGACTGCGGTGAGGATCTTATTTGTAGACCATTGCTGGAACTTTATATGAAACCTTACAGCAAGTAAGTTTCTTCGTATTATATAACCAATGAATGATAAAAGTGCTGGCCATGTGATGATATTTCAAAATGAATAAAATCAATAACAAAATCGAAGAATACAATTCTGATATAAGTATGTTCAAAATTGTTCATTACAGAATACCGAAGCGTTATAAACTTGTACTAATTAGTCTCACAAATTCCATGTAATCAATCATGTTTACCAAAATGAACGCTAGATTGGTATTCTTGTCTGATTTGTTCGACGTGTTGATCAAGTCTTCTAAGACCTATTCAAATTAACACAGCATTCCAGTTTTTTGATGACATTCAGAACAATATCGTTCATCTCTTACAGTCCATACGTTCCAGGGAAGAGTAACATACTGGGAGTAAGCGTTACAGTGCTAAATAAAGAAGAGCCGGCGTACGGAGCAAAGCTACATTTATTCTTACCATTTTCACCGAAAAGATTACCACAGTCCTGTACGTTACAAAACCTGAATATGACCTGCGATATTCCAGCACCATTACACAGAATGGAAACTGTGACCTGGGAAATCGAATTGGAGTATACGTTAAAGGGCGTTAAAGAAACTGAACTTAAGATAGTAGGGTTATTAGAAGATTCTTTCTTTGTTGGAAATATTAGCGACGAAATGATGAAGGAAGTAACAATCGTTGTGAAACCAGAAGCTAATTTCAGTATTAGTGGGTATGTAAACAGTGTAGAAATTAACTTTGGCTAGACGATGACACTTCTATAGATGATAATTTTAAAAAATTCATTTTTTATACTCATGAATACCTAAATTCAACAATTAGGAACTGTTTGCTATCAAATTTTTACTAGGAAATTACTTTTTATCATCAATATGTGAGGCACACACCACAGGCAAAGAGGCAAATAAGATTGATTTTATATAACATGTAATTGTCACCCATACAAAACGAAAGGCGGTGAACAAATACTAAGGACACTCATTTATGATAATGACATTGATCTAAGAACACATTGATCACTCAGACACCTTCTTTAGATGGCATGTTTTTAACAGTACTTCATGAGTAAATAAACACGTTAATTGGCTAAAAATGTACGAAGAAATTTAAAATTTTTTTTCATTTCACGTTTTTCATAGTGAATTCTTAGAATTGTTTCTGTGTACCCGACATAGAGGCAATTCATATTACCATTGGGTAATGTTCAATAAAATCCACCAATTTACAACCACTTTATATTCCGTCGAATAATGTGAGCTGCAGTCAAATTCATAGCTAATTTACAACACGAGCACATCCAAACCAAATAAAATAATTCAGAAATTTTGAAGTTATTTTTAATTTCAGGAAAGCTCTTCCCAACGTAACATTACCGGTGACCAGAGAAAACTTAAACGAAGCACAAAATGTATCCTTTGTGCATTACTTCGAGGTAAAACATTGAAGAATAGAAAGGTTATTTAAAAATCTTCAAAGTGATGGTTTCTATATTTTTATTTCACGTTATAGGTCACAAACTATGGTCCATCAGATTGGTCGAATTTGAAGGCTCAATTGTTAATTCCTGATAAGGTAATATTATTCAGTACAGAACTGTTTTCTGCAAATTTTCAATTTAACTAGCATTAGAGCTATAAAGTTATTATGACTGTGATCATAATGTCATATAACTAAGATTTTGTGATAATAACGAAATACGAAAGCTAGAGCTTAAATGAGCTTTCGTTAAAAAAGTTTAACACCACATTGAAATTTATAGCCTGCGAAATTGTTTCATAATAAGGCTGAGGTTTAGATTATCTACTGTTTCCTGTTTGTACACTTCATCATAGATATTTTTTAATTAATTATTTGGTGAAAAAATTATGCTCATGTAGTTGATTTTTTGAATCAAGTTCTAAAAACAAAATTTCACTTTACGATCTTTTCTACCCAAAACCGACTTAATGCGATTAGGTTAGAAGACTTCGATGTTAGGTTTTTTCTAAGTATTCAAAAGTCTTCTATCAGAAAACAATTTCTGTCATTGACATCTCATTCGCTTCATTATGTGTAAAAAATAAAATGTAATCCGTAGTGATTGAAAGCGTTTCCCGTAACAATGCTACAAAGGTTTAACAATTTTATTAAAGTTTTCAGTAATCGTAATTTAAATATTTATGAAAAGAACCTCGATAACGTTCGGAATTTGTTATTGTGATATATTAGTAAGAATCCCATTTTCTTTCACATTGCATGAATTTTTGCGACAGTTTAAATATCGTTTTATAAAAATTATAATATCATATGAAAGTTAGTTTAATGAATATTTGTCTTAATATTACGTTATACAGTATATTTTTTAGATGATTGCTTCAAGTCCAGTTTTAAGAGACTGTGAGCATGACGGCCAGAAATTAGAATGCATGTGGTCGGTTCCAGCAAAAGTTTCAATACCAGTGGTACTAACAATGCGATTGGATTTAAAAGAACATGGTGAGCTTTTACGATATATCGACTCGTTTTTCAAAAAATATCAAATGGGGAATGTCATTCCTGTTAGTATAATATATATTATATACAACTATATATTGACTTATATTTCAAAGAAATTTCGCGGAACACATACGACAGCTATCCTAATTAAGCGATGCCTTAGTGTTTTAGAGGTGCTGTGGTTACTAAGCAAAAATGTTTCTTTAACTTATGTTCACGTTCCTTAACTCACAAAAATATTAGATTAGCGACATCGTAAAATTTTATAACTGAGCGTCCACTGATTGGTTTATTATATTGCTTTATCTATGTATAATGCCCAACACACCTTCCAATTTATAGGAACAAATTTATTAGGGATGGCGATCTGAGATCGATTAGTGGAAAAATCGATCATTCAATCTCGAGCAGTGAATCGATCCAGTGAATAGATGACAGACACTCAAAAATCGTTCTACGGGTTTTTTTAAATTTTGCATGGGATAGATAAAAGTTAGACAACTCAAAAAAGCGCTAAATCTGGCTCCGAGAGCGCTAAGATGACGGCAGTGTTTGACATGTGTAATGTGCATGTATAATTTATTTAAAAATTCACGCTAGCTCATTATTTTATAGTTGCGTTCTTACCAATATAAATATAATGGAAACTCCATTTTTGGGAGTCCACAATCAATTCATAAATCGATTCTCTACTCGAGATCGATCGATTAACTTTTCTATTAATCGATCTCGTATCGCCATCCCTAAGAAAATTGCTCCAACAAATTAGAAGGTGTCTAGGGCATTTAAGTACTAGATTGAGTGTTCGAAACAATCGCTATGTTCCATTGAACTGAGCCTTCGGGGATTAAACCTGGCTCACTTTTAAGTCAACGACGTAGCATATTCATTTCATATTTAATGCACTTACATAACGCTTTTACAATATATAATTAAATGTATGCTCGGATTATTATAAGACAGCAAAATATACATTTAAAGTGGATTTTTAATGAATTAAATTTATTTTATTATACATAATATTAAAACGTCGTGAGTAGGTTACACAACTGGATAACTCTCTCGTTTTCGAATCCCTAGACTTTTTAATATTTGTACTACGCTATAGAGGTTGTACTACGTTTGTCTACGTTATATCTTTAAATAATGTGATGTGGGCGAAATCTATTTTTAAATAAATACTTTATTTAAATAAAAACAGAAAAGCATTCTAAGAATAAAATATTCGTTTTAATTATTACAGGAAATTTCTTAGAAGAACACTCCGAATTCAATGTGACGACGATATTAATTTTAGTAGACGAAAATAAGTAAGTAAATGGAAATTTTATTTACAACTTTTACAAATTTTATTTACAAATTTTTCCTTCTAAAAATCTTGTCTAAAAATAATTAATATAGTGTTATTGTAAATCTTTCCGCACGTGGAATAACGCTAACAGTAAGATTGGCTGTGTTCGATCGGTTTCTCTCGTTAGTATCTCAGAATGTAAAGTATTCGGTAGTTATTCACAAATTCTATCAATAAAAGTCCCTGGTTGACTGTATACTTGATACAGCCGTAAGTTTTACGTGGATACGTCTATATATAAGAGGCTATTCGGGAAATTGGAAGAACAATACGAATTAATGTTTCAAACTGAGTTTATTTCGAACAGACTTTATTAAGCACAGGTCGTTGATATGAAAAGTATGAAATATAACAAAAAAAAAAATTAATCACAAACAAAAATATGTTTGTGAATGATACTCTTAGGATAAGTAGCATTTAGTATGCATTTAATAACTTTTGTAAATTAATGAAGTTCAATACTGAACATAAAAAACGAATGGTGACATCTAGCGATGGTGAACCACGCTACTCCGAAGGCAAAAATACATTTGAAAAATTTTTGTATGGAGTGAAATGACCCTGTCTCATACTTACCGAGTTCGTTCACTTATGCACCAAAAGATGGCCTTAGTGCATAAGCGCCTGTTCACGAAATGACGGTATTACAAACGAAACGTAGACGTATCCACGTCAAAGTTGTTAAAACCACGAAACCGAATTATAATAGAAAGTGTATTAACTGCAGTGTTGTCTTTACAAATCTTCTAAAAATTATCAGTGACAGATTTTACGTATGTATAATATGACTGACCCATAGGCGCGGTGGCAGAGCATCTGTCTTCTAAGGCGAGGTTCTGGGTTCGATCCCCGGTCAGGTCAATTTAGGAAGCGAACTTTTTAAAATTGAGTCTCGGTTTTAGTGGAAGTCTCCCTGAGGTGCGAGACCCCAAACTAAACCTTATGCTTAGTTTGGTGTCTTAGGTGCGAGACCCCAAACTAAACCTTGTGCTTAGTTTGGTGTCTCGCAATTTGTGCAATTGTCGAACAGGCGGAAGTCAGCAAAAAATAATATAAATTAATTACTGAGATTTAGAGAGAGAGGAAAGTAATACCAGGATCTATAACCTATAGGTTTTACCTAATTATAACTTAGTACTTTAATATGAAATAATTAATACCGATATTTTTATTCAATTATAGGAACGCAACTATAACATCCACTTTAATTTTAGAACCGAAACTGCCTATCTGGCCTTTAATAGTAGGCCTCATTTCTGGCTTGGTATTATTAGTAGCCATTGTATTCGGCTTGTATAAGGTACGTAGCAGAGTATTAATATTTCGCCTTTGTCTTCTATAATTAAAAGAATAAAAAGATAAATAAATCACTATTGATTTTTAATATTGCGGGTTTAACATTGAGTTTCATGCTAGTATTTTCTGTTCACGTTCTGCCTGAACTGATTTTTAACTTTTCAAAAATAACTTTAAATGTGATTAAAGTGAACAAAAATACAGTAATAAGCGATACCTATTGCTTTTTGCTCTACGTATTTGTGTATACCTATTTATATTTTACTAGACGTCGCCTGTGGTCGAAATTCGACTGTAAATATAAACTTAAAATATGTATCTATTGTATAAAATTATTAGCTTTCTTCTGTCCTTCTCCATATAAATTTTAAGTGTACCAAATTTCATACTCCTCCGTCCGCGCAATTTTCCTAAAAAGGGGACCTAAGTTTTCGCTTCACATATTAACATACCTATAGATTTGTGTAATGAATTGTAAAAGAAAGCTTTTTAGAAGAACAGTGAAAAAAACCTATTTTGTTCTTCTTACTTGCTCTGAAATATGGCTAATAATAGTTTTCATGAAAACAAAAATTAGCCTTTTAATACGTCAAAAGTTGCAAGCATTATAACATGATTATTATATGTACTTAGGCACTCGGACCGAGTATCACGATGGACGGAGCATTTATTCTAAGTGTATGTCCTTATGGTGTCCTTTTTTTGTTAACAAAGTTTCTAGATTTTCTAGACGTGACTAGGGAAGATCACGTTACAATGATACACAGCTGAAAATTGCATATTTTATTAAATTTGGTTGCTAAAACACTATTTTCAAGTATTTTGCAAATAATTATTTCATGACCGACTCATAAGCTGACACGATTACACTGACAGTGCGAAGTTGCCATACTTACTATAGCTAACTGTTTTACTCGTAGTTGCGCTCAACGAGATAGAAAGAGACACAAAAATTCGTTCGACACACGGTGGTAAGAGCGGCAACATGTTATGCCTCCGTCCATCATGGTCTGTGTTCCTTTTGAAACGTCCATACAAATTGTCATCACCTATTTTATCCTCTCATGAAATGATTTTCCAAATAACGTCGTTCATAATGAGTTCATAATGAGTTTCAAATGAGCCGAATTTCGGCATTCGGCCGAAATTCGCTTTAAAAGCGAACTTTCAGCACTAGAAATAAATACCTTACATAAGTTCGGCCGAAGTTTGTATGTTTGTATGTACAAACCACATTCGGCCCATCTCTAATAATTATCAATAAAAAGGTTAAATACCAATTTTCATCATAAATTATCTACAACGCTTATATGGGATTTCTATACGTGTTCACGACATTTTCCGTTAACTTCGGCAAATGACTATACTAATGGTATGTATATATCAATACTTGTCAAAGAACATATACCCAAAAATTCTTTTTTAAAATTTAATTTTTTTCATACAAAATTAAAGAAATTCTAGCAGAAACACGCCTTTTCTCATTATCTAAGCATTTTTGGGTATATGTTCTTTGACAAGTTTTAAGCTATATTAATCTACCTATATTACCTCCGTGGCGCAACGGTTTAGCGCGTCGGAAATTAAAACGGGGGTTGCGGGTTCGATTCCCGTCCCGAGTCTGGGTGTTTATGTATAATATGTATATATTTACAAAAGAAAAGTATATAAGTAGTATATCAGTTATCTAGTACCCATAACACAAGCGCTATGCAGCTTACTTTGGGACTAGATGGCGCTGTGTGAAATGTCTGAGTATTATTATTATATTATTATTATATTATTATTAATAGTAGAATCATTTGCCGAAGTTATCGGAAAACATCATGAACACGTTCTATAAACATCATCTTTCCCATTAAAAGGTAAACCAAAAATTCTGAAATGTACGTGTGCTTTGTAATAAACTTTGGCCGACTCTCATTCATTATGACCAATTAACGGTCCGAGTTTAGGTACCTACATAACGGTATTGTCATCCCAAATAATAATATCTGCTGTCAAAATAGTTTCGAAACTTCCTTCTTGTATGTAATCGTTTGTTTTATGCTGTTCATAAATTCTTAGTATGTAAATATTATGAAGAGCGGTTCCATTGTTTGTACTGTTCTGTTCACATGAACATTCGTAAATTAAAGTTAATTGTGAAAATTTTCTACAAGTCAAAGATCTTGTCTATTAGAAAATAAAAACAAATTGATTCTTAAATATTTCCCATAAAAACAACAATTATAAATGTTTTTTCATACTTGTCCTAATAGAAAGTAAAATTCGTTTCAACAATGATTTTCTCTGAAATTTCAATCTGTTTTCTTTTTTCAGTATGGATTTTTCTCAAGACAAAAACATGAGGATCTAAAACGGCTCAAAGAGGAGGATCAGTTGTCGAATCATGATGATGAGGAGCCTGGCACCTCAGGGAATGGAAAGTCATCACCATCGTCAAATGCAGACGATTCGACGCAGGAACTCATAGCAAATGATTCGGAGTAACGCGATATTTTAACATTTTAGTAATTATTTACTGTCACAGACATATAGACAGTAACTGATAGAGAGCATAAAAAAGACAAAGAACTGCAGTATTTTCTATTTCCGCAAATTGTTTAGCACTCATATTTAAAAGTACCTATAAGAAGATAGATTTGAAGAACTTAAAGTAATCTTAATTGCCGGCGGAGTTTAACGGATTTTGTTACTAATTTAATAGATAATTTAATATAAATCTGGTTACTCAATATTTATTTCTATAGGATTGAGTTGGTGCGTAAAAATATATGAATTCAACTGTAACAAAATATTAATGACTTCGTACAGACATTTTGCCTCTACAATCTCTTACAATACAAGCTATTGAAAGAAAATACGATTAGCAAAAAGAAATGGAAAAAATGAAGAATCGTGTTCGGATTTCTTATTTTTCGTACTCGTCACAGTTTTTATGCAAATGGATGTACTGGTGTATGCATGTATAATCATGTATTGAATTTCTGTGCAAGGTTGCTCTGGGTGCGTGATGATCGATCGCGCCAACGAACGGTAACGATTAGGGCGGATTTTCTTTGGCTCAAAAATGAAGAGAACAAAGAAAAAATGTCAACACTGTAACGTTAGACTCGAATTGGTTAAAAAACCCTCCTCTATGCTGTTAGCTCTAGTGGCTTTTACAGCGTCTCTAGTCGCGTTGGAATGAGTGCTGAAGGCGCCCTGATGATCGACTGCCTGAGGGTTCCTCTAGCCGAGGGATACCTCGTATGGAAGACGGACCTAGGCTCAGTGTATTGCCAGGGCAGTATTACACCTGTGTGCAAGTTAGTGTTTTCGTTCTCCCCACCTACGCTACCTACCAGTACTTCACACCCAGCGCTATAAGCATTGGCAATCTATGTTTTATCTTTCTCTTATTTCTTTTATTTTATTTCAGTTTTTTCGTCTCCAAAAACATTGTTATCATTTTACGTAAAAATTAATAATTACGAAAGGAAGAGGAAACTTGCCTATTGCCTATTGCTTGCACTTTTTTACGACGCATTGAAAAATGAAATAGGTTTATATTTAATGTAATATTATACGTTAGTTTATTATAATGGATTGCCAATTTTTATGAATAATTTTGTAGACATTTAAAAAAAAGTTCGTTAACATATCTAATTAGACATGTTATCAAGCTATCATTAAACTGAAATTTATAATAATTTAGTAAAAGGTATTGTGATCTCTATTAAGTATAAATTAATTGTCAGTGGTTAATAATAATTATTATATTTTGTTGTTTCTATGGATAAAATGTAATAAGTAGTATTTCCTTATTGTACACTAATTCCGAGAATAAAATTATAAGTTAAACTTATCCTACAATATTGGATATTTCTTAGTTTCATTTGAGCCTTTTTAATCTTGGATTTACGAAATGAAATTATGAAATTGCATTAATAAAAAACTTACCCAACTTTGTTTTATATCTTTAAACGTTAGCTATTCTGCTAACATTTCATTACTATTTCTGTTACTCAATACTTTTATCTTTTACAAAGACTTATTTCTTTTATATTTAAATTCGTGATACCCAAGAAATGTTTTAAATTTAAGAAATGTTTTATATTTAATACTGTTCTTTTTAATTACGAAACGATATGAAACGTAGTGCAAACATTTTATTACTAAGAGAAGATATTTTTAAATAAATGAGATTGAGAGATCTTGTATTTCATTTTTAATTAATGACTAATTTAGGATTATGAATATAAAGTTACGTTTTCTCGAAAAAGAAAAAAAATAATAATAGAAACGAAAGAAGCCCACTACATAAAAAAGGACCTGAAAAATTGTAAAAAAATGTATTCGACTATAACAATTCGACATTACTACTGAATAATTCCCACTCACCCTGATGAAGGACTTCCGGACCTTCGGCAGGTCTGAAACAAGTCGGTACCTATACCGATTGGACATGAGTATAGCCGTGTTCAATAATTATTTAGTGAATAATGTCTCACGAAAGTTTTTATAATTTAATTACTGCTGAAGCTATAAAATCGAAAAAAACACGCAGGAAGGAATAATACACATTTAAATACTTTAGTCCATTATCCAATAGAATTACTACGAAATACGGTTACTAGAAATATGAGAACACTGTACTCAATATTTAATTAGAAATATAGTTTAACATCAGAAAAAGAAGTTTCGGCAGGGAATTTTATTTATTTGAGCTATAACCATACTTTTCTTTGGAAATGTGAACTACAACTATTGAATTGATGATGACAAATGATTTATCAATTAAGTTTTTGTAAGGTATAATTTTATCTAAAATAACAAAAACATTCTAATAAACACATTATTCATCATCCAAATTAAAGGTTCACATTTTCTTTTCAAATCTCAACCCTATTTCTCTACCCCTGCCTTTCTTTCTCAACTTGTTTATTATCTGGGAATACTTGGCATTAAATGAAAAAATAAATCAAAAATTAAAAAATGTTTAATTGTGACACACAGACGGACAAAAATGTTGAAATTATCAAGGATTCCGTTTAACCATTTTGAGTACGAAATCCTAAAATATCGATATCATGAACAGACAACTACTGTGAAATTCAAATTCAAAACAATGTATTCAAGTAAATATTGCAACTGTTGGAGTTCAGCTTGAACAAACGAATGCAATTGCATTTTCATTTTAGTTGCGAAATTATCATCAAGCATCTGCATTTGTTTGTTCAATAACAAAAACTACACGAACTCGATAATGTTCTGTAGAGGAAATTCATAGATAAGTTGGGACGGTCACCGGAACGGCGTCGGAGCGATTTCGCATCTACGGTAGGTATTGCGTCAATAGTTAGATAAGCTAATGCTTCGAATATGCTACATGAGTGCTCTTAAACCTAGTATATTTTGTACAAACTAAAATCATGAAAAATTTTGAATACGATGTGAGAAAATATACTTTAAATTCATCTACGAAATAGTTTTGTAGATTTTTAATTTCAGTAGTGAAGACAGAGTGAGATGTGAGAAAAGGGAAAGAGATGGCAATACAGAACCGTGGCTTCACAAACTCGCAGTTTCATAGCCCAGCGCTAGGAGACATAGAGACGGAACTTATCTCCACTCTGTTCCAATTACCTGGCTTTAAAAGCTAATAACATTTTTTATTTTATTTCGAATATTTTTTCGCTGTAATGCTCATGATTACTAAACTAAAAGTTTATATTGCAAATATTTGAAATATTAAACAAGTTTTTTAAGTCTTTCCGTTACCGCGACTACAACGTTATCATTATGCGTTTGAAATATGTAAACAAGGACCACAACACGGCCATAATACGACGAAAAGTTATATTATTTGGTAATTTTTGGGCCATGCCAATGTTTATATGTATGACATATATGATAATGTAGTCCGTCTCAATCCAATTTTACAAAAAATTAAACGATCTTTTTGGGTCGTCTTAAATAAAACAGATATTATCAAACAAGGTTTTATTTACACTAAATAAAATTATTGAAAAGTTTCTTCATTGTAAGTACATTTATAAAGATAACTATTTCATATTTTTAAAATTTTGACATTTATTTTTTAAAACGAAACACGTTAATTTTATTTACCTCTTTAGTAAAATGGATTTAAACCGACTATAGTCTCAATTGTGAACTTACTAGTCGGATAAACTTGTCACTAATTATTTGACTAATAATTTTACTATATAATCGCTATACTAATATATATATACTACATAACCTATCGGAGTTAAAATTATACGCCAATTCTATCTGACCGCTTATGACGATGATGAGACTTAGACTATTTCTAACCGACTGCACGCGACGACGGTGAAAATACATTGTCACTATCTGGTATCTGACTACTCATGGCGGTGATATAATCAGACTAATCTGTACGACTGTTCACTACTCTTGACTGCTGCAATCGAACTAGCTTCGAATAACAAGTAGTCATCAAGACTAATTTATAATGTAAAAATAGTCGTTAAATGTAGTCGCGTCTGTGCAGTCGCGTGTGATCAGTCGATTAAGTGCAGTAGAATAGTGTAGTCTGACAGAGAGATTATTTAATTCTAACCTTCTTCTCTTTTATACACTGGCAACTCGTTTCGTATTTATTAGAAACATTTCTGCCAATTTTACCACTCACTAGAACAAGAAGCCAAGAAAGACCAAGGCTGCCTTATAAAGATCAAATAGCCAGAGTGTTAGCCGACGGAAAAGTCAAAAGCACTCGCATACCTAGGCGAAAGTGTGTGAGGAGAATGATGGGATTTGAGGAAGAGAAAGAAGTATGTAAGGACCACGACGCTTGGCGCTCCGTCCTCTCTGACTACTCCGTTGATGACACAGCGTGAAGATATGTATGTGTGTATGTATTTCTGCCATTCTCAAGTAAAAAAGTAAAATGTCTGTCTTCTTATTACTAAGTCTTTAACGCTCTCCAGTAAAGTGATAATAGGCTTTACTGGAGTTAAAAAGGACTTCTTAGAAGAAAGCGAAAACTTCAGTTGCCCACATTTTTATTTAAATTTTCAGATTCTTAACACTTGCATAAAATTTTAATGCACAATATACTATCACTTTGGTACCTTAAAACTCCCAAAAACGTAAAAAATTAAAAAATCTAAATAAAATCTCAACTTCACTACTTTCGTTCCCGCCAAAAAGTCGTTTAAATCTAACCACAGCGATATACTGTCAGATTGAAGTATTATACCTGTAATTGTCGTCATAATAGTGTAAATATAATTATGTACATAGAATTAAATTTATATACAACTTTAACATAGTGCTTTAAACACGATTGATCAAATTAGTACCTATTAAAGTCAATTAAAGTTTAATGAACACAGTGTGCTTGTTTTTTCATGATGCCAAATGTGACAAGACTGGCCCACAGTCATAGTATTAGTATTGTATTCATTGGGTCGAGTTGAAAGTCTACATAAATAAAAATCAATTGTCACATGTATGAAAGATCTTTACTTAAGAACGGCTTACCCTATTTAGCTAATTTTTTTTCGCATTCTCTATTGTCAGGACAAGGTTCGTATGAAAGAAAATTTTGGGGATATCGACCAGAAATGTCGGAAATTGGAATGGTATTTTTGTATGAAAATCTCAATAAAAAATAATTTGGTCTGTTGCAGTCATTCAACATCCCACACGGGTGAAGCCGGGACATCGCTAGTGCAATATAAAATGCATTTCGGTTCTATTCTAGTCACGGATAGTTTGTCTCCGTCTCACGTTACTGACAGGTTGCATTTAAGGCGCTACGGAACTTGTTCCACTTAGAAGATGTCTATTTGTAAACGTGATAGAAAAAGCTTTTAGGAAGCTGTAGTCGATCTGTTTGCTTGTCTGTTAAGCTTTTAGATTTTAAACAAAATAAAGTAAGGGTTTGTTCACTTACATTGCATTTTGGCTTCGAAATTTGAAAATAGTAATACAATTATTGCCTGAACCTCGGACCGAATGAAAAAAAGAGCCTGATCGTAGACTTGTAATCTATACTACTCTATAAATCTTTAGCGTAATTTTGTAATAAATAGTCGTTTTGTGAATCACTGACTTCCATTCTATCTTTCTTAAATTTTTTGTCTTTTTGTCTATCTGTATGTCTTTTAATAACAGACGAATGTTTTCACTCATCTCGACTAAAATCAGTACGTAGTAAGAACATGTGATTGCGCTCATGATAGCTTATTTATTTTTTAGAAAGTCTACCCCTAAAGGGATGAAAAGAGGGATGAAACTTTGTATGGAAAATGGTAAACCGCTGAACCGAATTAATTGAAATTTAGCAGAAAGATAGTTTGACATCAGAAAACGGACAAAGGCAACTTTTTTTTATCAAAAATCTACCCCTAAGAAGGCGAAAAGAGGGAAGAAACTTTGTATAGGAAATGTATGTCTATACTTCTTCTATACTAGTCGTATAATATATAAATCTATAGCGTCTTTCTGTACTTACAATTTGACTGTCAAATTTTGTGATAGATAGTCATTTTATGACTGACTTCGATCCCACCATTTTTAAAATTTTTGTCTGTCTACCTTTATGTCCTTATAAAACTAAAGTAGAGCTTGACCGATCGTGATAAAATTTGGTACGTAGTAAGAGCATGTGATTGTGCTTATGTCGACTACTTATCTTTTAGAAAATCTATCCCTAAAGGGGTGATAAGGGGATGAAATTTTGCATAGATAATGCTAAATTCCTGAACCGATTGTGATGAAATTTGACATGGATATAGATTAACGCCAAAGAGCGGAAATAGGCTACTTTTTTTTTATCAAAGATCTACCCTTGAGAAGGTGAAAAGGGGATGAAACTTTGTATGGGAAATGATAAACCTCGGTTATGATAAAATTTGGTGCAGTGATCAACTTTTTTGTCAAAAAGACTACTTTATTATCAGAAATCTATCCCTAAAAGGGTGAAAAGTGGGATAAAACTTTGTATGAGAAATGATAAACTTCGGTTATGATAAAATTTGGACCAGTGTTAAACTTTTTTTTATCAAAAAGACAGATTACTTTTTTATCAACAATTTGTTCTTAAAAGAGTGAAAAGGGGGATGAAACTTTGTATGGGAAATGCTAAACTGCTGTACTGATATATGATGTAGCATGAAGATAGTATGACACCTGGGAATGCACATAGGCTACTTTTTTATCAAAAAACGAAGGGAGGGACAAGTGGGATGAAACTTTGAATGGGAATGCTGAACCGCCGAACCAATTATGATGTTTGGTACAGAGATAGTATGTGCTCGGAGACAGACGTAGGCTAGACGCAGACTTTTTTTTCAAAAACAATATTTAAACATACTATATACTTGTACATATAATCTAAAACCTAATCCGGGAAAGCTACGACAAAAATTTTCCGTGCAGACGAAGTCTCGGGTTCAGCTAGTTAATATACAAAAGACAATTACACCAATAGTGATCTTGCTTCTAAATTATAATTTATTTATGATATTCATTATCTGAATCTGTATTATTATTATAAAAAAGTATGATTGTGAGTTTGCTTGAATGGTTGCAGTAATCTCTGGAACTTGGATTTTAAAAATGCTTTCACAAATAGGAAGTTACATTATCCTTGTCTAATAAGACAATTTCATTTTGATAAAAAACTTTCTACCGAAGCGAAGCGAGGGTAGGTCGCTAGTTCATTGATAAAGGGTGAAAGATTTATTAAAACATTACAAGTTTTTCTACAAAATGTCTTACTTTGTAAGTAAAACGGTATGTAATTTAAGAGAGTTAAAATCTCAATGGTAATTGCAAACAAAACATTAGTTAGTGACGTTACTTTGCTTGGATTTTCACAGTTACTTTAGCGGTGTAAACACAAAGAAATTAATAGAAAACAGTAAAAAGCTCTATAAAGCAGATCAGTGAAAACTTCTAAAGGCTGTTATTGATATGGTGAGGTGTAAATTTTACGGAAAATACTCTCACGCAATAAGCGACTTACGCAGTGACGTCACGTCTTGTGACTAGTTTTTGGCGCCAATTTTTAGAATTCATAGTTTATCATCCTAATTTTTTTATTTTTAGATTTGATTTTTAATTATTGGTGCATATTTTAGTAGAGCTTTATCGGAATTAGACGAAAATGTGTGAGGAGAATGATTAAATTCAAAGAGGCGAAAGAAGTAGGTATGTAAGGACGCGAGGCTTGACGCTCCGTCCTCTCTGATCACACCGTTAGGGATACAGCGTGAAGAGACGTATGTATGTATTTTAACTTTGTTGTTTGCATTATGTTTATTTATGGGCTAAAATCTCAGCTAAAATAAAGAATAGAATTATAAGAGTATATTACTTTCGATAAGTAAGTATATAACATAATATATTATAGTCTTGCTTTGAGTACTATTAGATAAGGTTGAAGTAGGTATATTTCTTAAAAGACGATTACAGAATTCGTTTTACATAAAATAAACTTTCTCTTGAGCTTCTTATAAAAATATACTTTTTCTAGTAAACCGTGATTACAGTGACTTCCGTTCGGAACGAGATTAGCTCCCAGCGGAAATTTAACGGCGCTGTAATCGACGGCCGACCCACGCCGTGATTACTCTCTCATCACGAAGTATTTATTTATTGATCTGTTAAACATTCATATTACTGTTTATTAGTCTGGAATAATGAAAACAAGCAAAGATAATAAGAAGTTAGTAATGTCGTAATAATGTCCTACGACGCACGGGTGACTTGTGAGCGTTCGTAGCACATGGCTCTTAGGTGCAAACGCCCAGGACAAGTTATGTTGTAGTTGTTGTGTTTGCAGTACATATCGCATTTCAGACATTAGCACCTGGGCGACCGAGCTCTCTATGGTGTCTTACAAAAAAAAATAACTACAAAAAGTCTGACCATATTTTATATTGCAGGATTCGAACCCGTGTATTTCAGCTTGGTAGATCTACGTTCTAGCCACTTTACTACTGTACATTGTACTCTGCTGTGAGATCAGAAGAATTTACAGTTTAGAAGTTTTAAGTGTGTGAAAGAAAACATAGAGAAAACGATATTTCTCAGAATTGGACCCTGGCTAGATCGATTTTTGACCACCGTAAAGCTCTATACTGTAAATTTCATTGAAATCGTTAGAGTTGTTATAGAAAACGCGATTATAAATATACAAATATAGCTTGTACATTACTACTCCTTTAAAGACATAGTATCTTAAAATAAAGGAAGTTCATGAAATTTGACATTAAATTCATTGTTCGGGAAAATAGATAACCGATTTTTCTCCATGACTTTTAACTATAGACTTCAAAAATAACTCCATAGCCAGACGTCCTGTCCGAGAAGCAACGGTGAGCTAAATCAAATAACCTGACTCACCTGTACGTACGACACATTTATTATCAGATAAGCTGATCGGTCGCCATTTCGTCAGAAAACAACACTCACACATCTATGTTATATTATATTATTAAAGTGATTTGTGTTTTTAATAGATACTTATTGCAAACTGAACTTAGACATACTATTTCAACTTATTAAAAAAAACACAAAAAGGTCTGACCTGAAAAAAAAGGTCTCATTGCAGGATACGAACTCGCGCACTATGGCGTACTAGACCTACACTCAGCCACTGTACTATTGCGAAGGTAAATGCTGATGCAAAATTGAAAAAGTTTAGAAGCTTTAAGTATGTCAAAAACGGAGAAAACGAATTTTTCAGAATTGAGACCTAACTAGATCGATTTCTCGCTCCCCTCAACCTCTATATTGTAAATTTCATACACAAATCACACAAATATTGCTCATTTAATATAATAGTTGATATATTAAGCCGAGCTGTGCCACAGTATTTGTTTTTATATTGAACGACATTTTTCGATGTCAGAAAAAAAAACTTGGTAAACGCATTCACACCCTCGTTAAAATATTTCGAGAAAACCTTTAGGGACTTTAATTTTTTTAAGTGACTACAAAACGTATATGACAGTGATATTTGTTGCGATACATGGTTGGTTAATTTTTTTAACACAAAAAAAATATCAAAGAAACCTCTTTTAAAACAGAGATTTACATTAATTTATCGGAGCAACGGTACCGATTTATATTTCTAAATTTTCTACATAGTTTAAACATATTCCTCAAAATCAAAGTTGGATTTTTTAAATTAATTATAGTTTTTAAAATAAACGAAAATAACTGTTTTATTCGTATTTTTCGTAAGCTAGCACGCGCACTTTTGCATAGACCAGAAGATCCATTTTGGATTAAATTATTGTTTATCAATGCGTCGCCTTAGGAAACCGTTTTAACAAATGGTCCGCCGAAATACTAGGTATGTCTTTTATTGTAAAGTGTATATTTTATTGGTGCTAGCTTGTAACATACCTCCTTTTCGAGTTTTCTTCAAATTGTAGATTAATTAGCTGACGTATTTACTTGCACAAGGTTAAAAGGGACATTGTGTATTATGTAGATGTAATTCCTAACCTTATAAAGTTGTATTGTTATGTATACGCAACGGATGGGAGCTCCCTGCATAACTAGGGATTGAATTGAATTCGGCTTCTGTTCTTACATTAGTAATAGTTGCTCTAGAGCTGCGAAACACCGGAATGGAGCAGGCAACCTATTAATTTTATTAATGGTACAATCTATTATTTTAGCGAGATCAATTTGTATTTTATTGCCTATAATAATAAATTTTATAATGATGTTTTATTTCTTCAAGTTAGTGTATTTTAATAGTGTAGTAACTTTTTTTTACCGAATTCAAAAAAATGGAGGTTATCAATTCGACCCATATGTATGTAATATTGTCAGAATTGCACAGTGTGCCAAATTGCATAAGTGTATGTATGTATATTTGTTTAGTTCTAGCTAAACAATCTCGATGAAAATTTCAAAAAATGGCTTTTTAAAAAGTAATGGTGTAATCGTTAGACGACAACATAATAAAAAAATGATTAAGTAATTAGTTTCAATTACAACTGAAATTTAAAAAATGAAGAAATAATAAAAAAGTAATTTAAAAAATTAAACTGCCTCCCAAAAATATACACTGTAAAGTACAAAATAATAAATAATCCTATACTAACTCAACTCAAACTCAAGTACAATTCAAATAACTTTTGAAATGCGATGCACATATCTAATTAAATTTGACAGTTATTGAAGTCGATGCCAAATCAATGTGCAACAACAGAAAGTCTATTAGTTGTGTAGGCTTGACACCGACTTCAGTAACTGTCAAATATAATTATATAGATATATATATCGTATTTAAAAAGTTATTTTAATTGTACTTGAGTTTTGATTAATAAAGGATAGTTATTTTGTACTTTTCAGTGTTTTTTAAAGGCGGTTTAATTTTTTATTTTATTTTAATCCATTTTAAAGTGGTTTTAAACGTTACAAATGCATTCCTTTTGTTCTATAATGCCAAACCGTAAGTCGTGCTTTCGTGGTTAGTGTCGCATACAGCTAGTTGTTGGTAACCTCTAACTGCAAAACAAAATTTACAGTAGATCTTATTTAAAAAAAAAGACTTCATTGTACTCAGTCTTAGTGTTCATGACATTTTTTTTTAGCAAGGTGAATAGTAAGATGGGAGACAGCTTTTAAGCGTTTCTTTATTCAAGTAAATAATAACAATAGTTCGGCGGTTCAAGTTCAAGTTTCATCCCCCTTTTCACTCCATTAGGGGTAGCTTTTGATAAAAAAGTAGCCTGTGTCCGTTTCCAGGTGTCCAACTATATCCATGCTACATCAAAATTAGATCAGCGGTTTAGCATTTCCCATACAAAGTTTCGTCGTCCTCACTCCCGTCCCCCTTTGCACAAATTTTTGATAAAAAAAAGCTTATCACCGCACCAAATTCTATATACATATATACTGTGATGCTTATCCGGTTTACGGTATAAAATATAGGATCAACGGAAAAACACTATAAAATAAACCCACATTACAGATGCAACTTAACTAAAGAGAGCTCATTTTAGTTCTTAACTTCTAAACGGCCGATAACAATAAAACATACCTAATATGCAACCTGGCTCTAAGAGATGCTATTATGAAAACCATTTTTAAATTCTTGCAGTACTTATTGTGAGATAATAATTAAATACATATGTGTTGCATTTCCAGATAAAAATTCTAAAAAAGCTTTTTTGATTCCCATTAGTGTTATGCGTACTTCTCGGGTTATTTTTTTTATATATGTCTTAAATAACAGGTGCGGATCAAATTACAGTTTAATTATTTGTAAAATTTTTAAATTTTTAAATAGGAAGTTCAGATTATTATTGAAAAATTCTCTATCTTCCTGTGAATGTCACGTTAAAATCGGTTCAGCCGTTTTGAAAATTTAGGGCAAGAAACAGACCGTCAAAAATTTAAAAAACGCGCGTTTGGGTTTGGCTAACGCGCAATAACCATATAAGCTTAAGAAAAAGCTTTCATTTCACAATTATAGACAAAGAATTCAATATTATTCATATGTATAGATTGTTATAAATGTAATAGATATCATCTTGATACCCGGCTTGCAATACTTCCTGTAAGCTAGCATTACTATAGAACTTTTTTATTTAACTTTACTACTCGTAATTATATGGTTTTAAAACACAATGTTTACATGCCTAAAAAATATGCAGGAAATCAGAAAGTCATGACAGACTCATGGAACAGAGAAGTCAACAATAGATCAAAGCAACTCAGTCGGCATATACGTGTCGCTATATATACCTAACACTCTCGCTTACGATCGCTCGTTATGAAGAGCGTATAACAGAATTTTAAAAAATCTTAAGTTTTATGAGAATCAGAGCGTCAAAATATCACTATTTCACACTAAAATATCAAAAGGCTCTTAATGAAAAAAATATTTTAAGTAAAAAGCACGTTAGACAACGAAACCTTGATATATGGATTTGATTTAAAACCTCGACATTAATAGTCGCGGCTTATCTTCAGATTTTTTTGTATGTAGCTAATACAGTAGACGGACAGGTTTTACATATTTTTTTAAAAAATGTTTAAAAAAAGTAACTCACATTAACGTGTTACACATTAATGAATTCGTGTTTTAAAAACTTTCATTTGATACCTTTGATACCCTATCATGTGGGTAACCTAATATTTGAAAGATAACATTCAACTTCAAGTTCACGATTGTATTTGAGCCAATATGTAATATAAATGTTCTGAACCATGTTTTACGGCAAACAGTCTTCGTGAAAGATACAGACAGCAGACACGGATGCGATTTCTTAAGAATTCCAATTTATCAATTTTGGAACAGAACACTAATATAAAATTCCGGCGAAGTCAGGCTTTACCGGGTTCTCAGACTCAGTATTTTAATTTTATTTGATTTATTTCGTCACTCAATGTAGTCGGGTGGGATTTGAATCAATTAGGAAACGTAAGCTGGGCGTGGCGCGCGACTCGCCACCGACCACTGTAATACATTCCTACCTTACGCTTTAATACCGTCAACAAAAACACTTATTTCAAAACAAATTCGAATCACTTATTTGTGTTAATATTACTATAAAAGAGAAAGACCGGATTTTGTAAGTTTGTTTGTATGTGTAGAGTAATCTCCGGAACCACTGCACCTATTTGAAAAATCCTTGCACTTTTTCAAAAGTCCATTATTCTAAATGGACATAGGCTGTATGTGTATTATGTATTTAACACAGACGAAGGGACAGTGACGGGCTGCCAGTACTTAATACAATAAAACTAACTTACTACAACAACATAAAAAATAAACGGTATCTTCCGATAAATGAAAATGGATATAAATTTGACGTTTCCAATGATGCACTTTAAATAAACAAGTTCCAGAGTCAAACAAGTGGCGACTGCGTTTGTGTAGAACGTCCTCCAGCGAGATAAAGCGACTATCTGTGCAAGGTGTCTGGCAGTCGTTGGTTGAGAAAGATCATTCCCTATTGACGATAAATGATAATGATGAGCTCTTCTTGCAGAAGTAGCTACTAGCACTAGTTTTCAGTTCACCGATTAGACGACAGAGGCAGCACTGGTGGTATTCCACATGATTTCATTGAGTGTTTTGACAATAAATATAATGTCAAATTCGACCATCATATACTAGCTGCAGACCGTAGCTAGTCAAATGTAGTATTATATTGTGAAAACTCTTTTATTTTCTCTATTTGTAATCTCACTTCAAAATATATTTTCGGCAACAGTGTATCCATAATTTTTATTTAACTATTACAACAAATGGTTGGAAAACGAAACTACTTGAAACTATTAAATGTGTTTATTTCTCGTGGTGACAGCTTAAAGATCAAATATCCGACAAAAATTAAAAATATCAAAAATCTTACGCTCTTTTTTGCTGTCGGTACAGTATATGTTTTCTATACATATTTTAAACTTCTACCACTTTACATTGCAGACCCTTACTGCTGCAGTAATTACAGGAATTTCTGTTTTAATTACAAGAAGAACCCTTTGATTTAAACCACATTTCTATAGAATCCAGTATTACTTGGCGAAAATCCACCTCAAACGTGCTGTTTAATATTATATTTTTCACATATCATCCGCTTAAAGCTTTAAACTTATTGATCGATATCGACTGATCTATTCCGATCTCTTGAATTTCCTGTAGATGTGTCGTTAAAAAGTGAAATACATGTCGTTCAAAGAGTCTATAAGCTTTGGACGAAGATACAAAAAATGTACTACATACGAATTTAACACTATTAATCACATTATTTATTAGTAATAAGGTACAATGAAGAATAAATAAATAAAATAAATATTTTTTAAATATTTTTAAAATATTAAAATGAGTTTTTTTTTGTAATGTATGTATTATATGAGATATAATACGAGATTTTTGCATGCTATGTCACAGTAGAATGTGTAACTGTAGGTGAAAAGTTATTTGTGTGTCTATCTGTGTTTTATGTAACTACTGGCGTTCTAACAAATAAATTACACGTTATTATATTCATATAATCAGTACATACATAATATCTTAACGTTAATATTTACAAACATAAAACTAAACATCATCTTAAATAATAGATTTCCTCAAAGTTGCCGCTTAGAAAGCTGTCATTGCTTAGGGTACCCAGCAGGCTGGCAGCATTACCTCTTTGAATAACCAAACTAATTCGTTTGCGGAAGAAGCTGCCAACCCGACGGTCTCCCGAAGCCTCGAATAGTCTCTTACAAATATCAGAAACCAGTCGATGGGCTTCGAGGCCCTAGGGACCTAAAATTTCGAATGCAAAGGGAGCAATATGAAACTCTCAGAGAGAGTAGCATACTTAACGCCGTTTCAAGTTCTCGTTAGTGCTGGCCGCGGCACCTGCTAACGTGGAAGTCGCCGGTACATGGGAACCAGCAAGTGTACCGACACATGTTATTATTATTATTTTTTATTAAATCACTCTATAAAATAAGTAACGATATTTCATTTGTTATTATAGTATGTAACAAATGTGTTATTTTATTGTTTGAAAATTAACAAGTACAAATATCAATTTCATAATAACATTTAGATGTTTTTAAATTGTTTTATAGAATTACAAAATAGGATACTCAGAAGTTATTGCTCTACTTATATTGACTGATCAATGAGTCCATAATATCAAATTCACATTTATTTTCATCTAACGAAAGTTACGCATTTAGGCATTTGAGGGCTAATTAAAAATTTTTTATTATCTGGATATGGATAGAACATTTAATTAAAATCGATAATTTTAATCGGTTTTATTATTTTCTTGAAACTTGTTACTTAACAATATATTTTATAATAACTACTGGGATTTGCTAAGTTTTAAATATTTATAGTTCAGAAATATGATTAATGTATAAGCTACCCACATTAATTACCGTTGGAATTATTCAAAAATATGATAATAATTCGTACCTAGAATAATTATTTTAATCTTTTTCAAACAATTTGCATATTCATTATTCTATGTACCAACAGCAAATATTCTATAATAATAACAACAATAATGTGCCAGAAATATACACCAATCACGTCTTAAAATAAAGGCATTCTCTGCTTTTTCTGTGGTATGAAAACCAGACGACACCCAGACCCGGGACAATCCAAAAAAGTTTGTTTCCTTTTTTTTCCCGAACCCGGAACTTTCTGAGATGGATGCAACGCCTGCGCCGTCGTGGTCGTAAAATCAACATCAAATCGTCATAAATAACAGAGTAGGGTCATTTAGTCGGTTATTTTCGGCCATAGTTACTTACAACTATTATTGTGAGCATTTTACGAGTAAGTGCCGGTTCAAAGCGAAATAAGAAATCGACAATTACATCAAGTGTATTTTTAATTAAAGGTACATAGATCTCAATAAACACAATAATTATACACTAATTAAAGGTAGGTAGATCTCAATAAACACAATAATTGTACACTTATAACGCGCGACAGTTCCCACCGATACGCAGTCAACCGCACTTCACGGGACTCACAGAAAGAAGGTTATTGCCACCCGTCGATAGACTGCGTTGTCGCTAGGCTCCATTGAGCGCCACACGCTGGCGTTCTATCCGCCCAGAAATCAACATTTATTACTAAATGAATTGTTAATTCATTTCTGAAATATAAATACATACATACATACATATCCCTAATGGGGTAGTCAGAGAGGACGGAGCGCCAAGCGTCGCGGTTCTTACATCTTTCGCTTCCTCAAATCTCATCATTCTCCTCACTTTTCACCTAGGTATGCGAGAGCTTTTGACATTTCCGTCTGCTAACACTCTGGCTATTTGATCTTCATAAGTCAGCCTTGGTCTTCGTTGCCTTCTTTTACCACTCACTTTCGCTCTGTATATTTTCTTTGTCAATCTTTCATCACTCATTCTTTCTATGTGCCCGAACCATCTAAGCATTCCTTTCTTCATTTTTACAATATAATGTTAGTAATAAAACTGACCACTTGTATTCGGAACTCGATTATGTAATGTTCAATGCAGAATCTGAGGTATTTGTAGCGTATGAATGCTTCGGTGTTTGATACGATCACTAGACTTAAGCACGCTCTCAGAGTTATAATGCAACGCATAGAACACGCGCAGCCATCTTCTACGGGGTCACTTGATTGAATTTAAACGATTGGAGCGCCTAGTTCTCGGCCCAAAAATCAAACTGGACGGAGCTCTTGCTCTAAGAGCGCGTCCACTTGTTCATCTAGCTTCTACACTTTTTCTAATGTACGTGACTAGGAAAGGGTCACAGTACAACAATACACAGATGAACATTAGATTCGAATATTTTTGTTTTTGTGAATACTGGTAGCCAAAACATTAAGATGTTTAAGACTTTGCAAATAGTTATTTCAGGACTTGTACACATCTTACAATATTTACTAACGGGTCTATGTCGCGTTTATACTTTAAGGCTAATTACCTATTTTATCCAATTTAGATTCAATTTCAATCTTGGCTGAAATCAAGAAACACCATAATTTCAACCGGAAAGATGGATACCGCTTATCAACATCATGGAATCCTGTCATCAGTGAGTGTGTCTGGAGCCGGAAAACCGGACGTCGCCAGTGTGTAGATATCGTTAGTATAGTGTGTCGAAGTACCGATAGTGACAACAACAAAAATTAAGAAATGCATTGAATGAGTTTGGGTAGTTGCAAAAAACGTCATTCATCCTCATCAGTCTGCCCGTGACCACGATCGGTGCAATCCGGTCGAAATGTCGGGATAAAATAGGGAATTAGCCTTAAAGTATAAACGCGACAGACCCGTTAGTAAATATTGTAAGGTAGTTACTTCAGTTTTGTAAGCTAAGTCTGTAATGAGCTGACACGTATTACATCGACAGTGCGAGGTTACCATACTTACTATAGCTTACTTATTTACTCCTGGTCACGCTCAATGAGATAGAAAGAGAGACACGAAAATTCGTTCGGCACATGGCGACAAGAGCGTCGACACTTTATGGCAACGTACGTTTTGAATCTTGGTCCGAGGCCTATTCTAATAGTCGTCGATGACCCTAAACGCCCCTGATTTTAGTCGTTCCTTAAACTAAGCCTGCGTTACATGGATGTAGAAGATCCATCGATCATACCACCATAACGGATTCCATTTTAAGGTCACCGATTATATTATTTCTAAATTACAAAAACATTGCTAAACGCGGCTTTGACTCGCACGCAGAGCGTTTTGAACGATACGTATAAAACTAATTGTGGCCCGTGATTTTTCCCGCATGGAATAAAAAATACGGTCAAGTGCGAGTCCGCACTGACGGTTCTGTACCACCATACAATGTATTTGTATTATGTATTTACCAAAAAAATATATCTTCCGATTCAAAAACAAACTTTGCAGTTAAAAGACACATTCTCCCATACTCTCCAACTGATTATTTGGAGAATGTGAGTCTATTAGGGTTTCTGATTTCTCGACTTATTTTTTTTCCCGGAGCTCGAGAACTCTCGACTAAGAATTCCCGGGAATTCTCAAATATTCGAGAAATACTTAAATTACAAAAAAATAGAACATTTTTAATCAAATGCAAAATAAAACTACGCTTATTATGCAATAATCATCGACATTTATTAACTCTTCTTCGATCGTCGATTCATCGACATTTATTAAGTCTTGCGAGTAATAACACATATTTTTAAACAAAACTAAATTTGAGTATATTTTTCATTAAACTAATAGTAAATAATCGGTCGGGGCTATTGAAACTGTGGGGCAATTGCGGCATTTGGTTATAACTAAACCGCCAATTAAACTAACGAGTATCCTCATACATTTTTAAATTAAAGTTGAACACTTACAGTATCTTTTTTCCCATAAACAATTAGAGCTTTTAATCACATTCGTTTAATTAAATAAAAAAAACCGCGCGAGAGAAGAAACACGGACCCAAACATCAAAAAATCAAGACGCGATTTCGCGATTTCTCGACACTTTTTTCTCGTCTCGAGTAGTCAGATTTCTCGGGAATTCTCGTTTCGAGACATCTCGACCAGAAACCCCAGAGAGTATGAATAACAAATTTGCAATTTTTGGGTTTTTTCCTTAATTATTCTGTGAGACGTTGCTTCTTGCCAAATTTCATGATTATAGATAGTTAAATAGGAAATGCACTAAATTTTTTTGTCTGCATCTGCTGGTCCTTCCCACAATTTCTTGTACAACGTCCTCATTCGCAACAGATCCGCCTAGATTACTGCAGATGAAGATGCCAAAAGTCATGTAGAATTTCTGCATTATTCTGAATCTGCATTTTTGGTGCAAAATTCATCAATCAATCAATTGTATGACCCTAAATTAAGCACTAATATATCGTAAGAGACACCATACAACTGGGAAATCATAAGAGTCCAAGACAATTGAAAAAAATTCATTTCCTGAATTGCTCTTATTGAAAATTGAAACAAAGAACCTCGGCTCGAAATGAAAATACTGTGCCATTGAGCTAGACTATTTATGTTTTTATTGAGCACTTATTTGGTTTCGAAATCCAAAAAAAATGCTGCGTTCGATTCGAGCATGTAGGACGTTATAGTCTTACTACATAAAATTATGAAGAATGAATTGGATTTGGAAGAATTAATACATTAGAGTCAGCGGGTGTTCCACTCGATTTCCGGTTTTCCATAATCCTTTAGCTAAGACTCACGTTTCTGAAAATAATCCGGTATCGAGTATGTGTCGCCTGCAGTTATGACTTTGTACTGGATGTTTTTCACCAGAAGTTCTATATTGTTGTTGTTGTGGCTTACAGAGGGATCTGTGAACATGTAATTTTTATACATTTTCATAGTTTCGTTTACCATAATGTACAGTTAATTTTGTGTTAACATGTGAGAAAGGGTTATTTTTGAAAGTCGAATACGACTGTTATTGGTTTCTGAACTCGCATAGCTAATTATTGCAGTTTAAGTTTTCAGAATAGTTAATGCTATTTGTAAACTGTTGTTGTATCAAATAAATAAATATATTAATTAAAGTTTAACATTCACTCGTTGTTGTAAAACAAATAAACAAAATGTCAATCTAAGAACATTAATCAAGACGGATATATCTTGGCACTGCATTGCCGTGGGGTTGTGCAAATATCGCACGCGGTTTGTGTTTGATACTGTACGCGACAGCTGGAGGGCGCACGTGACGATCGGTAGGGCTGTCCACGTGCCGTTATCGACTGACAGTAGGAGAAACTTCTTAGCATTCCGTGAGATAATGAACTACTGATAGGCACTTTCTATTGTTAAATTTTATACAAGTTTTAAAATGTAAGGAGGCACTGACCCCACGATACAAGTTTAATCTTAGCGTGGATATCAGAGCTTAATATAAAAATTTGTATTTTTTTTTAAAGTCAAAAAAATGATATTGTTGTTATTACTTGTTTAGCCTACTTCGACCAGTGGTTTCTGCGTTTGGAAGAAATTCCTGGATGTGTTGCAATAATAATACAGAGTTGGTCGCAGTGGTACAGGTCTGTTATGGCGTGCACAGCTATTAATACAAAGCAAAATAATATCGACTATTGGTATAACGTATCTTTACGCCATTAAATATTCAGGGGGATAAAGCATCAAGACGCAATAACATTGTACTTTGACGTCACTTTTAACAATATACATTTGGGCAATCACTGGGTAATGACTAGGCAACTATATAAGTTATATGTAACAAGCCAAATTCCTGGGCCGACTTTTAGGGCGTATGTGAGATAATAAGCAGCTGGCATATTCTGTTTTTTTTTCTATCCCAATTAACACGGAACCAACAGTAATTACTCGCAATTCGTGCAGTAATGACACTGCTGTAAATACTATAAAAGTTGTCTCGCTATCATTTATGAAGCAATATGGTCGAATAAATGTGAACACAAAAACGTAAACAAAAAAAAACAATAGCCAATATCAATGCAAATATTCTGTGAAGTTGCCGTTACTCAGTTTAAAAGATGAATAAATATGATATGCTATTACCATTATATATATTACAGTATATACCATTATAGTATTACAGACTTTTTATAGGTTGAAATCTGAAAAGTGTTTTTTCATACAATAATGAATTTTGGAATTGCATTACATTTTTTGTCGATAATATTTAGGTAATCCCTAGACAATGTATGAACATTGTTTATACGTACATTAATGAAATGTCAGATTAAAACTTTGTAGATGGTACATATTTACAACCGTGTACACAGAAATTGCAGTAATATTTGTTATTTGCCTTCAGCTAATTACACAAACAGTGTGGTCTCAACTCGTGGTCCCAACCAAGGTCCAAAATAATATTACCACACTATACGCAGCACAGCAAAGCGTAGTGTGTATGTGTGACGTACCTATATCGTAATACTTTTTATTGCACCAATAAAATATATTACACTATAAAATAAGAGACCTACCTAGTATTTCGGCGGACTATTTGTTAAAGCGGTTTCTTAAGGTGACGCATTGATAAACAATAATTAATCCAAAATGGACCTTCTGGATCTACCCAAATGTGCGCGCGCTAGCTTACGAAAAATACGATAAAGTAGTTATTTTCGTTTATTTTGAAAATTATAATTAATTTTAAAAAATCCAACTGATATTTTGAAAGATATGTTTAGATTAAAACTATACAGAAAACTTAGAAATATAAATCGATCCCGTTACTCCTAAAAATTTAAATCTTTGTTTTAAAAGAGGTTTCTTTGATATTTTTTTTTGTGTTATAAAAGTTAACCAATCGTGTATCGCAACTGTCAAAATAAAGTCAATGAAATGAGGATTCAGGTTACCAAATATCACTTTCATACGTTTTGTAGTCACTTAGAAAACTTGAGATCCCTGCCGTCAAAATTTACAATGCGTTGCCTTTTGGTACAATGCGTTGCTTTTTGAGTAAAGTAATGCCAAAAACGCTGAAAGAAACATAGATATACTAGAGGACTAGATGAGACTAGACTGCAAATTATGATTAATTTAACATTTTAAACTCATAAGTTATAAAATCACAAATGTAATCATAGTATATAATTGTTACCATGAGAACGCCGGTCACGCAAGTAGGTTTTGCTCTGGATTCCACTGGCGACCATCGCTTTTGAAGTAGGCACTTTACTTCACACCAACGCACCAGTTTCAAGGTGAACATAGTGAGAAAATAATTATTACTACAATGCGACTACATTATTGACATAAATCAGTACATACATATCCTAACGTTAATATTTACAAACTTAGGTAAAACTAATCATTATCTTACTCTACTTGACTTCCTCAAAGTTGACTACATAATTACCTTTCATTCACACCTATAGACTTTCAAGTAAGTTCTTTCCTATTAACCAACATGTTACCGTTTTCCTGTAAGTCTAAGTTTTGTGCAAGTTTAATTTCATTCCCTCCGCCCACCGCCGTTCGTCCCTTGTCATTAGCAGCCACGCAATAAACTCTAGTGACCTCAATCCGACGACTTACAAAGCATCTGCTGCTGAAATTGCTGGACGTGTTTAAAACACACGGCGCCGTATTGCTACCACGCGTATTGCTAATTTACTTTTCAAATAATTAATTTATCTTTATGAAGCTTTACTTAAAATTTACAGGAAAAGTATAACAAAAGACAAAACAATTTTATAAATGTCACACAGAACCTTTGCATGCGAGCAGAATAAAGATAAAGTTAAAAAAGTATAATAAAATCACATGAAATACTTAACCTATTTTATTAATTAAACATTTTGACAAATATATGAGACAAACTGACAGATTGTGAAACTGATTTTGTTTATACATGAATAAAATAAGCTATTATTAAAAAATAGGCTAAATTAATAAAAGTAAGTAATCATGGACTAAAATGCAAAAGATATTCGTAACGCAGTGAAAATATGAGTTTTTTGCTTTTAAAAGCAATGGGAACTGAGTGGAGACAATTTTCGACGCTGTTACTTATAGCGCTAAGCAATATCAGCATCAGTTTTTGTTATCACTGCTGGGTAATGCCATCTCCCTCTAGCTTATCTTCACTTTGTATCTACTACTGATGTTTAATACCCAAGAATTCCTATTTCAGGCAATGAATTTCAGGTAGTTTTTTCACAATACAATAAAATGTGCAAAATATTTTAAGATTTTATGTTTTTAGCAGAAACCTCGTGGCCTATTGTCTTTGTGCTCTGGCTAATCTCATGCTCATCGAAGTGTTTATCAATGTAATGTCCATCCGTGTGTTTACACACAGAATAGTTTATTTAACCACAACTCACTCGGTGAATGCTCATTAGACAAGGTTTTATCCAGCTTGTATATAAAGTACAAAATAGAAAAACAAATTCAAAATAAACTGGTCGATATTTGCTATACACACACATATTTTTACACATGTTGCTTTGACGGAATACATAGAAAGAATGGAGTGGCAAGCACCGCGGTTCTTATATCATATACCTCTTTTATCTTCTCGAAAGTTATGTATATCTAAACTCTACTGTTTATTGAAAGCAGGTAAGAGTTAAGATGCTCTCAGGAGATCCCAAGAAGTGCTGCTGGCAATTTCAGAGCCATTGGGGACAACGATCACGAGAGTTACTGTGGGTAAAAATCTCATAATTCACTCTCATCTCTGGAGGACTTATTACCTTTTGACGTCTTTTTCCGCGTTACTAAAAATGGAAGCGCCAAATTTCACTATACTTACATACCTCTTTTATTTTCTCCAATATTATCATTGTCCTTGCACACTTTCATCAATACATGCCAGCCATTGATATTTTCAGTAATTAGTACTACAGTGCTTCCACGTTGCATTAATTCCTAAACTGTCATGTGGACTCAAGAGAACCACAAGTTTAATTACGAGTATTTCTGTTTTGAATTGACGATAACTATTATAGCTGGACTCGATATGAGCGCATTCAAGTCGCCGTTCATTTGTGATAGTTCTCCTGTAGTTCTCCACTTGGTTGGTTGTCTCCAATTGGGTAGAGAAAAATCTCACTTTACGTCTATTTTTTCCCTACTTGAAAAGTGACTATTTTCGTAATTTTTAACTCTTCAAATTAAATTCGAATGTAGTAACGAGTTGCCAGCTATAATATTAGTTAACCAATTTTGAGTGCAAATATTTACAATCTAATACATAAGTTTGTAGTTAAGAAAAATCACAGTTAGTTGAAAATCACAGTTTGACGTATCCAAATGTAAATTCGTCAAACGTGTTGCAATAAAAAATGCATTTAGAATGGATCTATGATACATAACAAATAATTTAATAGAAATATAAAAATGAAGTATTACAACATGTATAAAATATCAAAGAACTAAATTACAATAAAAAGTTTAATTATAAAAAATAAATGGAGGTGAAATTAAACAATTATAGAAACAATGTCCCTGATTTGAATAACTTGACTACATAGCCATTAATTGGATCCTAGAACAACTTGAACCATCGCCTTAATAAAAAAAATTAGTGTGAGATGACCTCAATTGGTCACATCAATCAGTAGTTACACGATAATTTATTAGACACACCAACGATTGTATACATGTAAAAAAATAAAGACAATTTCTTTATGAGCTAGGCTCGACTAGATATCTAACTTTTCAAGGTTTGTCGCGCTTTAAAAAAAGAGAACAAAAGGCCTTCATTTTAACCTTTTAGACAGGAAATATGTATATTCAATGTCGTTCCTTTTTCTGTATTCTAAATTGTACTAGGTACCTACCTACCTACCCATACATTTTTTTCTAGGTATGTACAGTATAATATAATTGCGTTAAGTTTACACACATCGAATATAACCGCAGTATATGCTAGTAGCTAACGTTTTCCTTGAGCAAGCAATGTATTCAGTAAATTATTGGAGATTCCAGTTATTAATAGTTGACAAATCAAAGTGTTTATATCGGTATGACAACATACATGTATCCATAAACATATACCTACTACGACCCTGGGTTTCTAAAATATGACAGTACGCGTAGACGAATTCAGGATTTGATTAAGGGCATATTAAAGACAGATTTAAATAGATTGTCGTTTGAGATCAAAATTCGACAATGTTAAGAACCTACTAAGTAATTATTAATTAATTTGTGAAAGTAATGAAATTCAATTTGCTTTTGCATTTCAAATGAAATCTATTTGGAAAAATATCGTGTATATGTTCAATTCATTTTACATTTTATTTTGGTAGCTGCAGTAGAAACCTACGCCCAGCCCTCTGAGAATATCAAAGTTAAAGTCAAATCAATTTATTCAAGTACCTAAATCAGTCCCAAGGTATTTTTCAACGCCAAATCTACTTTAAGTTCGGATAGAAAATCCACACACTGAGAAGAACCGACAAGAAACTCAGGTTTAATTTTGTTGATATCATTTTACAATAAATATGTCGCTGTAAGATTGTGAACACCGTTAGTTTATAATCTATCCATGTCAAACCACAAACCGTCAAATTGTGAACGGACTTTGGTTATAACTTTATTATAACTTTCAGCTATTTTCAACACGAGAACTATTACAAACCACAAAACATCTGTTTGTTTATGTTCGACAAACGAATGATAGCCAAAGATGGCAGTTCGGGGCACATGACGTTCAACCAGTCAGTGCGCAAGGTGCGTTCCGTCGCATGCAAATATGATGCCAGTTCACAATTTAACGGTTTCACGTAGATAGATTGTAAACTATCGAAAATTAATACGTTATATTGTAAGCAGTATAGCACAGTTTATAATTTGTCGACAGTTTACAATCTCGCGATAGATTATAAACTATCGGCGTTACAATCTTACGGTGATATAAAGTACGAGGAAGTACATTAAAATACAGTACTCAGAAAGCCAAGAAATGTACACACAGAGAAGATTTTTCCAGACTATTGTTTTGTTTTCGATAAAATTGTTTATCTTGTGGTATGATTTTCCAATCACTTGTAACATTTTTTCGCTATTGTACCTTCTTTTTAAGAGCTTAGAGGTTGTCAGAGAAAATAATTGTAGAACTGGCAAGTTAAAAATTTAAATATGTTTTTTTTTTGGAAGAATAGAACGGGATTTGAAAAATGAGAAAAAAAAAGGTGAGCGAGGTTGTTTTTTTGAGAGAACAAAAAAGGTTGTGATGGAGTGAAGAGATTATTTTTCTCCTCAAAAAGATATTTGATTTCTTTGTAAAAGTAAAGTCTGTTAAGAATATTAAAGACGATGTTGGCAAAGTGAAAAAGAAAGAGGCTCGAAGCAGAAGACTGATGTCGCCCAAACTTCCAAGACAAATGGACCCCTCGACAAGAATAAGGGGGAGCAATGGCTTCAATCGGATAAAGAGCACATTAATCAAGGTGACGCACCAGTTTCATACGAGTTTATAGAACTTATATTTACAATGACGATGCTGATTGCAGAATTATATAAAGTCGACTTATAACTTTGGAGATAACATTCGAGAGTGGAGTATGGGACAATACAATCTAATTTAAGCCAGTGGTTTGTGTTTTTTTATCATAATGTGTAAATTATAAGGTGAAAGGTATTTATATCTGATTTTTGTAAACTACACCACACCATCACAACCACTTTGATATCTTCCTGTTTCTCTTTTATTTACAAAATTAGTATTGGTTTATTTGTGTCAAATTATATTACAATTTTCCTTTTAAAATAGAATTTTATTTAAAAAGATTTCCAATGAATTTCAAAATTTACTTTATCCATTCCCTTTTTGTGGCATCCGGTTGGGAATGGTACTGTACGTTTCTTTTTAGTTAATCGAGTCACTTCACTTCCTGAAGAATCTTAACCAACGCAGTTTCCCATATAATATGAACTAATTTGACTTATGTAATATATATTCGAAAAATTAAATTTCGAAATAACCAATATATCATGATCTCGGGGTTCCGTGCATTAATACCGCTTTCCTTTTTAAATATATATATTTTTCCAAGAATGCATTACATTTTGAGATATATGAAAACGACAAAATGAGTATATCATTGTCTTTAAAACGGCCTCTCAGTCACTCTCGTGTTCTTTTTTGTAAAATAAAAATGGAGATAATATGCGCCGTTGACCCCCACGGCAGAAGACCATAGGACATTAGGCAATAGAAATATACAAAGTACGTCATCCACAGGTCGCGTCTAGTCTAGCCATATCTACAGCCGTCAATTGTCTGATGCGTCTAATTACATACTGCAGAGCTAAGGTTACTAGTCACGGAGAGTCTGATTTATGTTATTATACTTTAAGGCGCAGGGAAAGGTAAATGACCTTGTTACATTGTTACATGACTTTATACTTTAAACCGTAGGGAGAGGCAAATGACCTTGAGCAATTAACACGTGGTTGATGTTGTTGAACTTGATTTTTATGGGTTGCGGTTGCGGTTCTTTTATTGTCTTCCTTATCAAATTATCGCGCTTTTTTGCGAATGAATGGCGCACGAACGGACCGGTAATTATTAGCACAGAGTAATGTTATAGCAAGGGCCAAAATGAATAATAATATGTACCTCCGAGTTCATGATAGAAATTATAACAATACTTACTCGGAGTCTGGTAGCGAATAAGTTTGATTTGGCGAAGAAAAACGTATCAAAGATAAACTCATAACTGTTTCTTCAAAGTACTATAGAGTGTTAACTATCAAAATTGAACTTTTGATTTAACCACCAAAATCAAATTAAAGATATATGTTGCAAGACATATTAGTCACAAAACTCTGCATGCTATACTTTCGATGAAAAACCTGCATAAGAACACCTATTTTTCACGTTTTCTGTTCTCCTTTCCCCTTAAAACACAAGCTCTTGTGGTAACCGTCTTTGGCGTGTTGTCGAGGGCTCCAAGGTATCTAACGAACGTACCCAAGCCCCCGTTGCGCTTTGCCGAAGTACTTTGGGAGCTGCAGGGACAGAGGCCATTCTACTCGCTTTAACCGGAATACACACATGATTCTGTTTTTCACATTTGTGGCGCAATACCTTTTGAATGATACGAGTTTACTTACCCATCTTTGATATAAAATACCAGATAAAGATATGCCTTCCTTCCATGCTGGAACATACAGAAAAGTGTAAAAGGCGCCAGTTTCTTGATCCCGCGAATGCTGTTTTCGACCATAAGATAAAGCTTCTAAAAAGAAATACTGTCGACGATGGATTAGCAACCTGTTTTGCTTTACGATCTATAAGTCCAAATACTTATCGTATCAAAATACAAAACCGTCTAATATTAACAAGTAATATTGCTATCTACTTGAAATTGGAGCTTTAAATGAGCTTTAAATGAGCTTTAAATAATACTTGCTCACTTTATTATAAACGAAAAAATTTTCAAAATAGTTTTGTTTTTGTTGCATAATCTGCCGATTTATCCTAATATGAAAAGGTGATTTAAACAAATATTATTCCCCTGTAATTACTACATCAAAGATACCTAATGCAATAAAAGTACAGAATCAGCATAAACTGTACATACAATAAAATCTTACGCACATAACTTTTTTTTTATTAGGTATGCACGACAGACAACAATCATATAAAATTCGAAGATAAAAATGCTTAAAAAATTTTGAACAACAATGGAACAAGAATTATTGGTAATTATTAAGCCTATTGCCGTTTACAAATATATGTATAGGTATGTATCAGTAGCAACTGAGAAAAAACTCATCAGAAGGGGAAAAAGTATCATGGTTTCACTATAGTATGTAAACCATTAACGTACGTACATATTTACGTACATATTTAGCGAGTTTATTTTAATAATTATTTTTGATGCTGACTGTACATGAAGTTCATTCACTCTAGTGTCATTGTAATGATAATAGATTTATCTTTAATAATTGAAGTTCCTAAATGAGTTTGAAATATGAAATCGAAGTCGATTTCCAGTGAAATGGAACTTAGGCAATTGTTGGGCTGAGCTTAATATCTTATAAAAGAAACTATGAAGGGTCCCAAAAGAACAAGAAACGAAGACGTTCGCGTAGTGATACTGAGCGGTGAATTCCAGTCAGTCTCAGGGGAAATCTAGTTTGTATTGGAACCCGCAACGAATTTAATCGCAAGAGAAAAAGAGGAGTAAGAAGAAATATCCTAAATTCCTTCCCTCAACGCGAAGAATCGCAAAAATTGTTTGAAGAAATTAAATGAAAGAAATTACAGTTAAATAGGACTTATCTGCAAAAGAGAGTGCTACACATAATAAGATATTTTTTTTAATAGAAATTATTGAACCCACTATTAAGCATGACGAGGACAACACTTTAAACTCTCTGTAGAAGTGCTTACAAATTTAACACAAGTGAGATTAAAATTTGAAGATCTTAAGAATCGCTGGATTGATTTTCACAAACGTTGCTAAGAAGATACTAAAAAACTAGCTTTTAACGAAAAAACCTCATGCAGTCCGGTGTATCTGTTCAAGCGTTGCGATGGCATAGACAAACAGACAGATATACAACGATAATGTGTATAATAAAATCTCTTGAAAGAACCATTGTGAGATTAGACAATTTATCAGGCAGATGCGACGGTTCTTATCATTAATCATGAAGTTATTATTTTACGGCTATAGTTACTCTACGAGGGTGTCAGCTCCGGCTCTGCCATTTATTGTATGACAGAAAGTATGAAATTCTTTAAAAAGTCGACTACAAAAGAGCACGTTACGCAGAAAAGATTTAGTTTCTGTTACGCACATAATGAATTCTGAGACTCCAGGCATTATAAAAAATCTTAGGATACCTCAATTACTCAAATCCCCAAACCGTTTAGTCTGTATGTTAAAATGAATGGATAAATTCTCAGTGAAACATTAATCCAACACTTTTCCTTTTATTCAAGTAAGAAAAGTGTTACTCCGTAACTTCGTTTTTAACGATTTAACATGAATCCTTTTATGCATTTGGGTCATTGTTGTTTGGGACATTTGGGACGAAGTTTGTTTTGTTCGATTTTTGTTTTAACTGATTTATGCCATTATAGGCCTAACTCTCGGCGTGCTTCGCGAATAGAAATAATACTACATCTATGGTGAATCTCACGAACTCGTAACTGTAGTCTAACTTTTAATTCGGTATAGTCATTTGACGTTTCCAGGGTGACCAGTCTTTGCAATTTTTTAAATAGCGATGTCGCCCTATATCGACTTTATTATTATTAGTCTGTAGGAGTTGCCCCACGGCGTTTTCCGCATGAAATCTCCTTTTTGGATCATTCCTTTCATGAGATAGCCGTAGCGTCGAGAATGAATATTTGTAGCAGTGAGGAAAATGAGTAAAGTAGAAAAAACGAAAAATATAATATGGTTTAATTTATTCGAATCATTTAATACATTATAAAATTGCGACGCTACATGGTCATGTAGCAAATTAAATGAATTAAGTGTTGGACTAGTCGATGGATTCAGTTCAATCGACTCAGTTAGTCCAGTATAAGATCATTACAATATAGTCCCGTAAAATAGGATTTGAAAAAAAAATCGTATTTCTATTTTTTCCTATTTTATTATATAGTCTTTAAGTATGTATATGTAATTATAAGAAATTATTTGCAAATTAAATTATTATCTAGGTGCAAAAGTGTGAGGAAAATGATGAGATTTGAAGAAGTGAAAGAAGTATGTAAGGATTGCGACGCTTGGCGCTCCGTCCTCTGACTACCCCGTCAGGGATACGGCGTCAAGGTATGTATGTATGTATTTAAGAATACACCCAGACATATGGTCGCATATTTAAATAAGTTATTTTTATTAAATTACAACGATTATTTGGTGGATTCACATTTTAATCTCATAAAAAGAACTTGTAGTAAATTGAAAATTAAATTTTGATTTAAAATCGAATTTTTTAAAACATATTCTGTTCAGAAATATTGTTTAATCGGGTGTGTCGTTCACAGATAAAAAATATTTTTTCAAAAAAAAAATTATCAATTGATTATAACTTATGAATTGATAAAAAGTCTATCAATAAAAAAAATTGTATAATATATATAATTGCTAAAAAATTATCGATTGATTTTTTTTGTCATAAGCAGTTATTAATAACAAAAAAGTACATACTTACGTTAATATTTACATACAAACTTAAAACTACAGATTATTTTAAATAATACACTTCCTCAAAAGTAGAAAGAATCGTGTGTGTGTTCTAGGGGCGTCATGCCAAACGCTTCATGCCATTTGGACGGGCTTGATCAAGCATACTTGATTGTGTATGGCAGGCATTAAACTACACGCCACCAAAATCTACGAAGAAAACCCATACAATCCACTGCTCCGGTGGAACACATGCCACAAGATTCCACCACATGCATATTGGATCGAAGTAGGTGCCTTGCCTCTCCTACTGAATTTTGCTAGCTTCGATTTTTTTTTGTAATAAATAGAAGAAAACAGACCAGTTCAGGTATAGAGGTATACCATATTTTTCTTGACAAGATGGAACTACAAGGTCCTCCTCCTTTTACTATTTTGGCTACAGAATCGTAAAAACTTACCGGTGAAATAATAGTCGTATGCCTGGTCGGGTCTTTCTGACCCGCATACACTTTTCACGAATATCATTTGAACAGGAATTCATTCTCTATTGCAGGCAAAACTACAAAACGACCTCTAGACTCCTGAAGCTACGCACGAGCGCGGCGCGCATTAATAAATATAATAATAATAAATAATAAATATACTCAGACATTTCACACAGAGCCATCTAGTCCCAAAGTAAGCAGCACAGCGCTTGTGTTATGGGTACCAGACAACTGATATACTACGTATATACTTTTCTTTTGTAAATAAATACATATTATACTTAAACACCATGACTCGGGGCGGGAATCGAACCCGCAACCCCCGTTTACTTTCCGACGCGCTTAGCCATTGCGCCACGGAGGTCGCATTGATCTAAATTTTAAGAATTATCAGTTGTTAAACAGTAAACCTGCCCACTATATCAAATATGACAAGGGCTAAAGTTATCTTCATAATCGAGTAGTGCTTTAGTGCAAGCGGATGCAAAAAGAGGTTTTAAAGTCACACATTTTGACACACTGATCATGTTTCAAGTCCTCGTTGATGAAATTAGGTATGATTTTCCACCATGTTACAGTATTACAGAAACTACAACAGGAACTGTATAACATCACGATATACGTAATCTTAAAAAGATAAAAATAGGTTTGCGAAACTGACCCTGACCTTGAAAGTTTAGATCCTTAACAAAATTGTTAGGCGAACTCCGTGACCTAATACAATTCAGTAGTCAAACATAAATATTTAAACAGCTCCTGAAATAATTAACTATTGTTTACCGGTAACTGCTAATTAAAAGTACGTAATAGCTGATTATACAAGCTGTGGTTTACTCAATTAAAATTTACTCAATATTTTTGTATAGCTGAGTTTACTTAGAATTAATTACCTACTATAAAGAAAAATTCGACGAAATTTTGTGTAAATAAGGAGTCTTTGAAATGTTATTACAAAAATACACGTCTGAAAGTTTTAAATAATTCTCAAATCTCTCTCATCAATGGTGCTATAAATTATTAATTTGTCAGTTATTTTATTACACTGTTAAGCATTTTATTGTGTTCCAACAAAAGGAGTTAAGAATTAAACATGCTTTACTTACTTTCGGGTTTCGGTAATTTAAAATAAATGTTTCCTCTAAAGTTATTAAATTATTGTGTATTATTATTATTGTATATGAAATGCGAGTGTCGCTCTCTAGAAATCCATTCTAAGCGGTCAATTTCTATATATTTTTCAGCTACTTCCGCACAAATGTTCTTCAGAATGTTCTGTCAGTCAACTACCTGTTAGCAACACCGACGATTAAACATAAAGGCGTCATAGAAAAGAACGACTGACGGCTTGTTCCCCACTACCGCTCGAGATTATATGAGTCAAAACTCGAGCACCACGTCGTTCTATTGCTTTTTACCTTCACGACTGCAGCACGAAGTGTTTGAATAGAAATTAATTAATTATGAATTGATATTATTTAAGTAAAGTTTGGAGTGTTCCATTGCTACAAGTATCTAACTAACTTACTATTTAATTTTATCGTAGCTCACATACCTAGCATCTAGTGCTGGGTGCTGAGTAGTGAGTATTATAATAGATACAGAAAATATTAGTGGTATAAAACAAAAAACAAATGAATGAATATTAAGAGAAATTAAATATAAAAATATTGTGGAGGTTAATTGAATTCTTTTTTACAACATTCTGAATAATTCTTTCTTTGCTACAAATATGCATTCAATTTCGATGCTACTGCTGTCTTGAAAAGAATTATCTAAAAAAAAGATTACATGCGGACAATGCCGCAGGGCAACCCTACATACTAATAAAATTGATATAGAGGGATATCACTACACTAAAAACTGCAAGAACTGGTTACCTTGGAAGCGTCAAAGCACTTTATCGAATTAATAGTTGGGCTATAAATTAATTACTTTAACTATGAAAACACTTGAGATTTGAGGAAGCGAATAAAGTATATAAGGTACGCGACGCATGGCGCTCCGTCCTCTCTGCTTAGGGATACCGCGTGAAGATATGTTTGTATGAAACACTTCACAGGAATTTCCAAATTTTAATTTACATATTCCTTCATTTACTCTAAAATATCTGATTTCACAAATTATTTCTTATTACTTATAGTTTTTGCGCAGAGACGAAATTTTTAAATAAAAAATACCTTAAACATTCATACACTGACGCAATTCCAGCAAATCGTGTAGTTTCATCTACGCGCTCAAAGCATGAATACTTTTATCGGTTCATCGAATTTCATTGTAGTTTCTGAATAAATCACTGCAGAAACCTGCAGATCATGAACAATAAACAAAGTCTATGGTGCTTCAAGCGAAGTAGAAAATTGAATTAGAGTTCAAAAAGAGTTGGTAGGCAAAGCGCTCAACTTACTTTTTCTATTAAAGTCTTTTCATCTTCCAGTTTGATGTCAAGCTTAAAGGAACTTATGTCACCAGCGATTGAACAATCTTTTTTAAATCGTCAGGTTTTTTTTATTCACTAAAAGGAAACAATTTGTCCTTTAAATATTTGTATATAAATTGAATACAGCACCGAATAATTAAATCAAAAATTTAATATTCTTTGACAAAACGACAAGATTTTCATTTTAATGTTAGACTACTGTACTGTTGATTATTTCGAGATTCAATTAGGAATGAACCTGTACTAATTTGGGGAAATTAATTATGCGGATCTTAGACGGATACCTAACGATGTCAATTAAATCACATTGTAAAAAACAATGTATAAAAATTAGGTCATATCGTAAATTTAAATGAGAAATAGTGTAATGTTATATAAGTACATGGCCCTCACAATTAAAGCCTTCTTTACTTCAGACTCTCTTTGTATTCTTAATGTAATTTTGCTAATGAAAAAACATGTCGCTGTTACTTTGTTGTAATAAGTTGAGTTATGACTTGTTTATGACTCAAACAAACAAGTTTAAAACTTTGATATTAATTAACAAATAAATACACTGAAAAAAAAACTTGTCGGTTTTTTTTTTGAAAAAAAAACTTTTACTAAACTCGCAGATAAGTTTTGGACTAACACACGGAAATCCTCGATTTCACTAAACTTAAAATGTTTACTTATTTATTTATTTGATTAATAGATACTCCAACGGCATTATCACAAAATTACACCAAGTAAAGTATCGAAAAAATCTTAAACAGTGTGACACTTTTACAGGAGTATACAGCACTTACAATTATTATACAGTAGGTAAGAATAATACCAACTATACTACACTAACGAAACATTACAATTTTTGAAATTGGTAGATACAATAAAATGCGAAATATTTACAAAACAGTTTTGTGTATTTAACAAATTTGTTAAGTAATATTATCTAAAGTAAGTCTTAAGTTTAAGAGCATGTTGATGCACAACATCAACATGCTCTTAAACTAAACTTTAGTAAATTTAACACAAAATTTTGTAAATTTTATTATGTTAGAACGTGTAACTGTAAAGACAATTAAATTCAAAGTCAAAGTCAAATCAATTTTATCAAGTAAACCCAATTGCAAGTTATTTTTGAACGTCAAATCTAGTTTAGTTCGGTTCGAAAAGAAAACCTGAATAATGAGAAGAACCGACAAGAAACTCAGTCAGGTATCTATTTTTTCAACATCATAGTTATTTAAACAATAGTTATAATATTTTAAATAACAATAGTTATTTAAAATACAATATTCATAAAGCCAGTAAATGCGTGTGCAGAAAAAATTATTTCCAGACTATTGTTTTTTCTTCAATGAAATCGCTAACCTTGTAGTATGTTTTTCCAATCAGTGTGCGTTTAATAACAAGTTTAAATTGCTTTTCCGTTAATTGAATAATTTCTTGAGGAATTTTGTTATAAAAACGAACACAGTTGCCCAAAAATAACCCACTTGACTTTTGTAATTTAAATTTAGCAGTAACTAGCTGATCTCGACCACGAGTTTCCATACCATTATTAACACTTTTCCTTTGAAATAGATCTATTTTTCTAGTGTACATTATGTTTACATAATACAAAAAATTAGAACATCGAACCTATTTCGTACAGAAAATATCAATGAAAGGATGGTATTTTAAGTGAACAAATATGACACAATCAATAAAAAATTAAAAAAATTTTTCGGGGATCGCCGAGCCGAATAGAAAGAGAGTCGCAGAGTTACAAGCGCATGGTGGCGCGACGCCACAACAATCGGTCTAAAACCCACCGCTTAAGATGTTTCACATAAGTAATCATAGTTTACGTTCATATTACCAATGTCAGACGCATAATATTAGAACGAAGTCGTAATATTTTATTGTAGGGCAATAATTTTATTGTAGCTATGAATAGCATTTTATATTAATTGTTTTTATTATTATGCCTGTACAAATGTAAGAAAATCACTTACATCGACTCTGAAATAATCTGAATAGATACCTTAGTTTAATTTCGAGGGTTAATCTGTTTTTACGTGAAACCAACTAAAGTTCACTAAAGTAATCATTATTTTTAAAATATCAAAAGAAACGAAACGCTAACTCACAATATTCTATCACTTTTGTACTTTAAAACTTCGAAAAGCGCCAAAAAAACCTTGCTTCGCCCGTTTTCGCAGAAAATTTTTTTTTAACTGCAAAGTGATGTGATGTTTTTATTTACCAAAGGTAAATTTAATATAGGTACGTAATTTTTTCGAAATTCAAATCGCAAGCTATAATAATCTTTCGTAAAAATTCACGTAAATGGAACCACGGATACTGGCCAGTTATAAATAGAGCAGAAAAACGAAAAAGAAGTAAACGAACTCTCAAAAAGCGTCAAGATAAAATCGAATTATGACTGTGAAAATGAATCGAGTTAGAGCTCTTTTGATCGGACACGGTCTTGAACGTGGCAGCGGGGCGTCGTTGGCACTCAGGCTAAGCCGGAGTTTTATTTGATTACTAGGCACGCCGGTAGATCCTTCCAACTGTGAGGTCCCTTCCTTAAAAAAAATCTAGAAAATTTACCTGAATTTAAAATAGGTAGTAAATATATGCAAATTATTTATAATCAAACTAACAATCCGCCCCGACTTCGATTTCTGGTGGATACCCGGGTGTGGTATAAGATAGATTGCTTATGTAATAAATATTTCTCGGGATAATAAATCGATTAATTTTAAAAATTAAATCGATTACATGAACAATCTATCTTATACCACACTCGTGCAGCGACCTCGACCAGAACTTCAGCTACATATTTATGTTTAATTAGACCTACTCCATTCTTTTCACTTATACAGAACTTCAAATCACAATATGCCCATCACTTTTGTACATTAAAACTCCCAAAAATGTAAAAAATAGAAAATTTAAATATATTCACAACCTCACTTCTCCCGTTCCCGCCAAAAAGTCCATAACGAAGAGTTTATTTCATTTTTGAGTGACCAATTTAAATTTTGTTATTTGTGGCCAGTTTTGCTTTTTATTTTCATTCGCGTCAAAGAAGTATAACTTCTATGAGTACACATATATTTTTTTTATGTCTGTGGTTACTACATATAAAAACTGGAAGTAACATTACCAAATTGAAAGCGGTCCGCCTTATTAACGATGTTCTTGATACATGCGATGCTCATTTTTTTTATTATGTCTATGGTTGCTACTCAAAATACAGAAACTCTGTATTCTGAGGGTTACTATCTCCAAACCCTAAGAAACATAATAGGACTGAAAGCGGTCCGGCTCATTTAAAATGTTTTTCATGCACGCGTCGCCAAGTTTTTTCATTATTCTGTGGTTAACACCTACAACAAGTGGCTAAATTACACAATATGATTCTTAAGGGAAAAGACAATACTCAATCTCTCCTTGAGAGTAGTTAGAAAAAAACGCTGTTATTCACATCGTGTATCGGCATTTCTTTCTAACTGTCCTTGAGTATCGTTCTGGAATACGGGCTTTGGACTATCCGACTATCAATTTTTAAACATGAAATATTTCAGGTTACGTATCGTAAAAGGAAAATCGGAACCCTAGGTCCAGTCACGAGTCCGTCCGTCTGTCATATAGTTGATTTTTAGAAGCTATGTAGTACCAGCTGGTGTCCGTGACTTTGTCCGCGTGAAAGTCTGTTTTATTACGAACTCAAATCATCTTTAAATGACGGTAACTTTTTTCACTGTCATGCGATTTCAATGAAAGCCAATGTTGCTCTAAGCTAAGATTAATCTAGTTTCAGAGATTAGCGTGTACATACAGACATAAAGTTAAGAAAAAATGTTCTTTTGTACTCCTTTTTACTACTCTACTTTACTGTGTTTACACTACTTACTTTACTTTACTTACTCTACTTTTTACTACTCCTTTTTATCGCCCATATTCACTTTTTGATAAATGTATTCAATGTACAGACACAAGGTTTCTACTGCTTTATTGTTGATGACCTCAATGGCGCAGTGGTTTAGGCGTTATGTCTAAGCGCGGAAGGTTCCGGGTTCGATTCCCGGCCGGATCAATTTAGGAAACGAATTTTTCTAGATTGTCTTGGATCTGGGTGTACTGGGAGACACCCCTAGTATGAAGTCGTCATCTGGCTCTCATAGCACAGGGAATACTAGTTTTAGACTAGACAATCGGTGTGTACAAAAAAGAATTATGTGTATATGCATAATACATTGCACTAGTTAATATTTTAAAACTTACAGAGTCGAATTTGGATTGGCCCGTTGGCGCGGTAGCAGAGCATCTATCTGTCTTAAAAGTCTGAGCCCCAATTTCGATTCCCGGTAAGGTTAGTTTGAAGTTTTTCTAAATTGGCTTTAGAGTCTGGGTGTTATCGGGAATTCCTCCAGTTCGTTATGTTGGCTAAGTTAGTTTAGGATCACACAATTTGTATAATTGCCTGAAGTATGATTATTATTGTTAATTAAACACGGAAACATTGGGCACTCAACTTCGACCATTCCACGACCTTCTTCAAAACTGCTGGACCTAGAAATTTTAAATTTTCAGGTAATGTAAAGCTTTACATCAAAATAATTTAAAAATGGGCCGTCGCGGTACGCCTGGTAGATGTTAAACAACGAAATTAGTTTGTATAGAAAATATACATGAAAAGATGGTTTATTAAAGGAAGTAAATATGGCATAATAAAAAAATATGGCATAACAAAAATCAAATATTCAAAATTTTTATGTGAAAAAATTATTCTTTATTTAAAAAACACAGACAATGTGTTCCGAAGTACATAACACTGCATATGCTATAAGAATACGAGTTCAGCACAAGTGCGTGGGCGTCGCCACGTCGCCACGCCAACAGCCGGTCTCACCCACCGCGTATGATGTTTCACATAAAAAATGATTACATAAAATAATATAAGATTTTAATAAATACCTCTTTCAAGGTGGCCTTTAGAATTTTCTCTTATTCTACCTTGAATGGAAAATCGATTAATATTTGAGAAGTTTATTAATAAAATTCATAATAACACTGAAAGGGGAAATTCAAAATCTCAATTTTGCGATTCTATTCTAAAAGTTCTCCTGTCACAAGTACTTATGTTAGATAAAATCAAGTCGGTTGGAAAGCTTTTCCAGGTTAAACAGGGAACAGGTAATTGGCCGTTCAACGGCGAGGCCATTAAAACAGCGTTATTGATTCATTCATCTGACGCAATGTAAATGTTTTTTAATCCAAACGGAAATTATTTATAAATTAATCAAATTATTTTATGTGATTGATCCGTTGGCTTCCAGCAGATTGAAGTCGTGGTCACAGGTTTGATCTCCGGAAAAAAAATTAATGAACTTTACTGATTTTATACAAAAAGGCAATAATATAAAATACATTCATTCCCATTTTGTTTACCAGGAATCTTTATCAAAAGAAATGAATATTATTTACAAGCTTTATGAACGCCTAATAGTTTTCACTCAAATTATTATGTCAGATAAAGAAGCGACGATGACGACGTGTGAAGGAAAAGCCGGTGACTTCAATTTCCATAAACTCGTACCGTAAAACGCTGTTGTGACATGACTGCAAGAGTGACGTGGTCACCATCACATTTTCCAGACTCGCGACGCACTGTGCTCAACTCATCAGCATCCACAGTGACACAGAGCATGTCATCCATTGCAAGACCTACCTGGAAAATATGGAGAGCATATTATTATTGTCCTGCGTACTGACTGGTGACTGGCTCACGTGTATTCAACTTCCAATCTCGATGTGACCAATCAAATCACAGCTAGTTCCAGCAGACCGTCCCGCACCCGACGTCTGTTTGACAGATTAATTGTATTCATAATAAAATTAATCAAAAGCTTCTCATCATCATCATCTTTGGACTTACTGTCACTGGTCTGTGGTTATTTCCGTTATAATTTATTTACATACTGGTCGTGCCTCAAAGTTTTACCCGCGTTAAATTTGGTATATTTCTGACTTAAAAAGCAGCCTAAATTACTCTCTGAATAGTTCTCTACGTGCCAATAAATCGGCCTTCTAAATCGGCTCAGCCGTTTAGAAGATTAACCTAAACAAACAAACAAACAGACAGACAGATAGACAGACAAAAAAAGTGTGTTTGGGTTTTGGTTATTTGCAATAAAAGCCTTTATTTCTAAATCACCGACAGACATTTCAATCTTATTTATTATGTAGAGAATTTTAACAATATTCCGCCAAAATTGTAAACTCGTATTTAGCTTGTCAAGGAAGCAGTTCAAAGGTTCACCTCAATCGTCATTGTTAGGAATAAAACGTATTATTACGTATTATTGTTTTTCTTTTGGCACGTGGGTAATTTAGTCTGTGTGAATTGAGTGTTGAATGGAGAAGTCTAAAATAGGCGTCGGCGGCTTTTTGACAAAAAAGGGAGAAGAGGTGTTTGAAAATTGGTTGTAAACCCCTGTAAATTGATTTATAGCAAAAAAAAGTTCCGTCGTATTGTCTGTTCGCCGACTGAAATTAGCAGTTGATTGTATTTTATAAAGTGGTAGACCAAGAGATTAGTTAGGTGAGAAGTGAGTATATCTTCCATTTTGTGCCTTTACGGCGCCGGAAGCCACCTATGACTACCACCATCCTGAAGACTAACAGACATTCAAGGTATTTAACCTATTCTATTTGTGTAATAATGTTGATCAGCGCCGCATATCGCGGTCGATATCGGCACAGTTCCCGGCACGTTTGCTATCCTGCCGAAAATTATAAAGGGTCCCGCACGCGAGTGGTCGTGCCTGAAGCTATACCGCACAATCATCATAAGTCTGATACATGTTAGCTATTGTCTATATTCGGGGTTAACCATTATAATTATAATCATTAACCGATAGCAACACTATTATTTTGAGGGAGTTACTAATTTATAATAATCTATTCGTAATTCTGAGAGTTGGAGAGAATAAATCAGTCGAGAAATACCTACACGAACTAATGAAAACACGTCTTTCGGTATATTTCAATATATCTTAAGTTTCCACCCACGTCGATATTCTAGAAGAACGAAAAGCTTTAATACATAGATTATCAGGATGACTGACCTGATGAAGTGATGATGCTTCGTCGAGAAGTGAAACATGTATCGATTAATGAGTTGGAAATTTTAGCGAAATGTAACTAAGAAATATATCAATTAATTATAATATACAAAGAACTCTTTAGGGTCCTATAATCAGACCAGTAAATTTTTTAGCTTTGGTTTGTCTGTCAACTATATGTTACGATCCTACCGGATCCCAATTTAAAATAAGTATTAAGCTGAAATATCAGACACAGTTGTAGTAATGATAACTTATTCATGAGACCCCGTTTTCTCATACAGTCAAAAATGTAATAAAAATCATGTTTTTCACTCACCCGATGCTGTTCTTTTGCAGGTACAAAATACAACAAAACTGTTTTTAGACCTTGTAATTTTAACCCTTCAGTCACTAAACGTTTGCTTTCAAACTCATTCTCAGTGCCCTCCTCCTTGCCTAACCCTACAATTTCTAAGCTGTCCATGTAACTTTTAGTTAGTACTTTCAATGAAACTTGTAAGCATACATACATATCTTCACGCTGTATCCCTAAGTCAGAGAGGACGGAGCGCCAAGCGTCGTGGTCCTTACATACCTCTTTCGCTTCCTCAAATCTCATTCTCCTCACAAATTTTGTCCTAGGTGCCATTGACATTTCTGTCTGCTAACACTCTGGCTATTCGATCTCGAATTATTTGATCTTGATGAAACTCGTAAGCTCTGCAGTAAATGTATTATTTCAAAATTTTTCAAAGCTCAAATCTATGATCGTTCGACTCGTTGTTTCTGTACTACGTACGTACATACATAATGTCCGCATACTATTATGTTATATCTCAAACGGTAATCAGATCAGGGGTCAGGGGTAATCAGGGGTAATCAGATAGGACGTAGTACCAAGCATCACGGCAAGCATTTTCCTTACCTGTACATCTGTAGGAAATTCATAATCGTTATATGCTATATCAATTTCATTTACTTCGCTGTATAATAACTTCATATCCGTAATGTTCTCGCATTCGCCACATTTCCAAATGCCATCAATAAAAAAAGGCGTTTGGACTGAAAAAATTGAATATGTAATATCACCCATCTCTCAATCTCCCATCAACACGGAATTATTTTGAAAATTGAAAAACAACTATTTAATTCAATTTCATTATCGGCAAATGTTTCAATTTCAACTTTTATTTGTCGATGTAATAATATCATATTTTATGCGTATTGTTTCATTTTTGATAGTTGACCAAATTCATTAGAAATAATAATACCTTCATTGTTTTCAACAGATTCAACAAGCGCAGTACCGTTTTCACTTAACAACAAATTAATTACTGAGTCCGTGTACTCTTCATCGCTGTTATTTAAATCGCCAAAAACACCCACTATGGAAACTATTGTAACAAATAATCTGGTATACATTTTATTAAGATATTTCATTAAATATTACGCACTTGGGGTACAACGATTATCTTAAACTGACTCGTTTCCGTCTGGTTCTTCTCAAGTTATGCCATTCCGCAATTATTATAATGCTTTATTATCTTATACTATTGACCTCGCTGATAAAGGTAAACATTACATGTGTGGCGCTTTATTATTAAATATCAAAACAGTTATTAAATATTTATCAATTATATTCAATGGCATAAAATTCCAATGTCAGGACGATAAACTAAAGAGACGAAACGTAACGAATTTTAACATTTTTAAATACGCATCCGTCCTATGGCTAATGTTTTTGCCGTTATATTTTTCTATATCTGGTGTTATCACCAATCAATCAAAACTTTATACGATTTTGTGTGTTTCTTTAGATACAAAATAATGTGATCAGTGCCTCTGTATTTGTATCTGCTCTGGTGTGTATCTTTAGGTACAAAATAATGTGATCAGTACCTCTGTATGTGACCTGGTCTAGTGTGTATCTTTAGGTACAAAATAATGTGACCAGTGCCTCTGTATACGTACCAGCTCTGGTGTGTATCTTTAAGTACACAGTAATGTGATCGGTGCTTTTGTATGTGTACCTCGTTTAGTGAGTATTTTTAGGTACACAATAATGTGATGTGATGGTTTTTTTTAGGTAAATTATATTCTAGCATGCCATATCTACTCTTTATTTAATCAAGTGTCCACAGTGTGCATTTTTATTAGAATACAAATACTAATAAAAATTCACTGACTTTTCCCTAACATTTTACCAATTTTCCTGACCAACGACGTTTATTTTAAAGCAAGTTTTTATAAAATTTTTCAAAAAATAACAAAAGGAATTGTTTTATAATTTCCATTTTTTTCAATGCTTAGTGCAAATATTTCAATAGCCTGGATATAGTCAATAGTCAGACTAGAATATAATATAAAATATATGACCACCTTGAACTTCCCTGACTTTTCCTCATTTTTCAGAAAGTGGACACTCTGTTAATCAAAGATTGATATAACAAAATGCAAGTAATGATGTGAGCACCTTTATAAATGCGACCTTATAAATTCAATGTAATAGTTCACAATCGGATACATCCTTGATCAGTCCAAAGAATTACGATGTCTGTCTCCCTCACGCTACAGTTTATTACGTCATGCTGTTTCTATCGCTGCTAACGTATGTTTGGTAACATATTGGTGCATGAGTAGTGTCTCTGTGACATCCATCAATCTTGTACACAGAATGTTCTAATGTCCTTATCTTATCTTTTGTTTATATCAACTAATTACATACTTCTAATTTTATCCATATTTTATATTAGGTATTGACATTTTTAGAGTTAATTAAAAAGGCCTATACTGATTTAAGAAACAAAGTTGCATTGATATAAAAAGAACAGTGTGGCAGGGACCGAAATTAGTTTTATAGTAACAGGTACGAAACTGTTTAAACATTAATAGTTAATTACAAATAGTGGTCTTCATTGTATATTATAACTAGTCACAATATCGCTTACGATCTAATTACGCTTTGATCAAATAATATCAAATATTTTTGTGGTAGAGTGAATACTCATTGTTACATTATTTGTAATATTTTATCAGAGTGAAATTACTACTCCATTTCTAAAAATGGAAATTATGACCGATAACGTCGGAGAATTTTATATTTTGCATTATTCCTACTAACCAAAACTAATCAACAGTGTTTGTACCTTGTTTGATGTGTATAAAAAAATAATTGTCATTAGTTAATAAATGTAGAACTAGCGAGAAATAGCAGCAGAATTCTTCACATGTTTCGGCCCAACTTTTCGAAGTCAAGGGAAATCTAATTTCATCATTAGAACATTATTGTGTATCGTGTAATTTTATAACTCTTACTAAAACACTCAAAGTACCAAATTTTCTGTGAGAACATAAATCCTTAATTTCTTGATTCCAATTACAGCGAACGAACATTATTTATCTTAATTTCAAATGCGTCATATGAGTACAAAATTGATATTGATTTCTTGACGACTGTTCCAGCTCTTTAAATAAAGATACCAGAAGTGTTTCTAGGGTTGCATACAAAAATAAAAAGTCCGCTAAAAGACAGAGGATTTCCACCCGTGTGTCAGAGACGTGTTTAGGAGTTCAGCGAGGCGGCGGAGGCAGTGATGCAGCGGCCAGCCTCTGGCGGAGTCACGCGAACTTGCCGTGCACGAGACGCAACTGCGCCCGCAGCCGCGAGGACAGCTCCCGCTGTAGAGCTTGCACCTCCACAAGTTCTTGCCGCAACTGCATGTAGTCCGACCGCACCTGCGTGGGCGGAGACTTCAACATGGTGCACTGACCCGCTACGCGCAGTATAGCGAATACTCGCACACTCGGATAACACGTCATCACAATAACATTTCGTTAAGTGGTTTTGTATCTCGAAACTCCACTTTATAACGATTAATGCAAATTAAAAAATTTGAGTATATTCAACACGTCAATTAGAGCAGTTAAGATACAAGTATTAACAATTTCTTAATAGTATAATAATAATAATAATAATAATAGGTCTTAAAAGTCGATAAAAAAAATCACTTAATACTGCCAAAAATAGTAAATGATCACCAAAATTAATTCCTCATTTTAGTGTGAAATTATAACCAAAAATTTTATCTTCATCCAAATATATGACATCCTACAAAAGTAAATTACTTACTTAGTAAGTAAATGAAGTAAAGAATTCTAGACAAATCGTTCCATGTATAAAGCGAATTCTGATCTGGCGCTTCGCCGGCCGCTGCCGCGGCACGCTCGCTTCGCCCGCTCGGCTCGCGCGTTGTGGTAAAAATACTAACCTAACATAACCTAACCAAAAATAATGTTCATATATAGATATTTGCTCGTTCAAATTTGGTGAACGTTAACTACATTTGGTTTTTGAATACAATTTGAAGTGCAGTCATGACTAAAACAGCTAGAATTGTTGCAATTTTAGGTTTTATTTTTTTGGTACAGATTTCATTTTTTTGGCGTTTAGTATACTAAACGTACTGTATATTTTTAGGCACGAGAGCTTAGGGTCATATTTTTTTTGGTGGCCATTATATTGAATCCCTTTTTTTATTAAGAAACCCATTCTTTTGAGGAAGACCAAGTATTCCTAGATAATTAACGAATTGAGAAGATTAGGCAGAGTCGATGAAATAGGGTTGAGATACGTAAAGCAAAGCGTGAGCCTTTAACATTTGGACTTCGTAAAATGTGCTTTATAAATGGTGTCGTCAATTTAGAGATAATTATAAACTTAATAAAAATGCGTAATCGATAAATCATCTAATTCAGTTCATATTTCCAAAAAAAAGTGTGGTTGTAGCTTAAATGTATTCAATGGCTCAAATAAACGAGAACTTAGGAAAGATACTTTTTTGGACTGTTGAATTTTATATATTACTAGCGGCCCGTCCCGACTTCGTACGGGTGGACATTTATTATTTAATATTTTTTTGAGGAGTGCAAAATAATTTTTAATTGAGGTTGAATAAAAATAATGAAAAAAAAATATTTGTACGATTATTAAAAAATTATTGGGAGCTTTGTACCTTTTTTCATATATATATTAACTTTTGGAGATAGCATTATTAATTTCCGTTAAATTATCTGCAAAATGGTAAATAAATTTTTGTAAATCGATTAACTATTAACAATATAATAAATCAATAACATGAGAAGCAAGCGGATAATAAATAGATGGATAACCAGATTCATTTATATCCTGGAGCCTTAGTACCTCATGATCATCAAAATACATATATCATACAGTGTGATTTGATGCATAGCAAATTTAATAATATAACTGTGTGATAATACTTACATGTATATATTTTAATTAAAGAGTTTTAAACAATCAAGCACTAATAATTAAAAAGCAAGAATGATTTCACTGTATTATCTTCACTATAATATGAATTTAATTTATCCATAAAATGTATAAACTTTGTAACTTTATAATCAACGAAAAAATAAACAATCTTCTTCTTTTATGTCAAAATCAAACTTTTAAAACAAACCTTTATTTTTCTCTTTTTTAGCAACGTATACGACCTGCTTACAGTTTGTATACATACATATTTATATTTATACTTACACAATCCAGTCAACAGATATCGCCATCTGTTAGAATCGTTTGGAGCTAACAGATAATTATGACTGTCAATAGACAAATAATTTGCAATAAAATAATATTGAGACTATAAATTGAGATGTAAGCTATCCTATCTATCAAGTTGGATTAAATTGCACACGGTGTGCAAATCAAATTTAAAATCGATTCAGTAGTTTAGGAGTCCATCGAGGACAAACAATGTGACACGTAATTTATATATATATAGATTTTAATGATATTCAGTGTTTTTGTAAGTTTTATGTGATTAAGTATTTATTTATCGAATAGAATTTGCAATTGAGTATTTTTTCTAATTCAGATCATACCTTTTTATAGCTGCAGTACAGAAATGTTGTTTTTTTGTCATCAACGTTGAATTTCATAAAATGGTATTACGGATAACCTGCACTGTATCTTACTACATGTTGTGTATTTATATTTTGCATTAACATCCACTTGAATATATTAGTATTAAATTTAAAGAGGGGAAAATTGTGTACTCAAGCTCGAGTTACCAACGCCCTTTACCTTAAACCCGAAACGACTAGACCCGAAATATACAAAAAATTCAGGGAACAATCTACAGGTATTAATGAAAATTCTAGATCTTGAACCTCTAAAATTTATTTTGTAAAATAATCATGCTTAGAAATATGAAACTTGCTCAACCAATTACTTTTTTACTTCTTCTTTGTTTGTTACTTTGTCATTTGTAATCTACCTAAATAAAAATGTTCATTGGAGAGCGCGTCACTCGATAACAGCTGGACCGATTTGACATATTTTTTTTAATGTTTGTAATAGTCCGAATAAAGCTTTTTTAGAAAAGAAAAATTGGAAAAGTTGTCCGAAAAGATGGAAAATACTGGATAAACTGAAAGCGCTTTTTTTATGTGGTTTTTGTATTTCGACAGAAAAATGTCAGCCGGGTCAGCTAGTCATGAATTAAAAGTTGACATGACATGTTTAAACCATAGAATAACGCTTAAAGTTATCATATAAGCTATTAAAGTCATAAACGACTCCACTTTTGCGGACAAAGACATCACATCTTTTTTTTGTTTCATTTATGTGGTATTGCTTGTTAACACTCCTTCTGAGAGTTATTACTTGCACAAACACACTTACATACATATAATATACATACTACTTGTAGTATATAAAGTTGAAGTTACTGTCGGTTCTATTTGCATAAAGAGATTGGTTTCATCTTTCTTTTTACTACAGCACAAGTAAGGTTGGATTTGAGTTCAGAAATGTCTCGTGAAAATAAAAGTTCCTCATGCGTTCAAAAGTTTTACGTTTTGTGTCCATAGTAACATTTTTAGAAACTTTTATTTCTACAAAGATAAACGCATAAGATCAAAGATTTAATAGCAGATCAAAGTAAACGATATGTTGAAATCTATCACAACGCGTTTTCTCGAACAGTAGCACAAATATTAACGTAATCAGCATTAACAGCCCCTTTGATACAGTCCCGGCTAACCACAATCCTCGTGTCGACTAAATCGTGATTTCCATAACCTACCTCAATGGTAGCAGGTACTGTTTGGTAACGATGGTTTAGTTCCTACAATATGTTATTCGAGTATGTATCCATACTTCCACCCATACTTTCAATACTCAATAGTTAATGTTATAAATGCGAAATTCTGTCTGTCTGTTTGTGCGTTTTCACGGCTGAACCGCTAGACCGATTTTGATGGAATTTGGCACGAAGATAGGATGATAGCAGGAAACGGACATAATCGACTTTTTTATCAAAATTCTACCCCTAAGAAGGCGAAAAGAAGGATGAACCTGAGTATAGGAAATTCTAACCACTGACCTGATTGCGATCAAATTTAGTACAGAGATAGACTTTTTTATCAAAAAGACAAGCTATGTTCTTCTTTATCAAAAAACTCTTTAAATTGTTACCCTTAGTGCGTATGTTACTCTTGGCTGGTGCTTCGTATTTTATATTTAGAGATAACCAATGTGTATCAAATGTCAAGTATATTAATATTTGGGATGCATTTACTTCAAAATTGATTTAAATGTAGATGAAATTCCTATGAATTGCTAATAAAAAATATAATGTTACAAAATAAAATATTACTCCTTCATTGAAAAGATATTAGCTTTAGAAAATTTTAAGACCATAAAATAATTATTGCCAATAAAAAAAAATACACAATCATTTAAAATAATAGAATGCGCTATGAAAAATAACATTTTCTATAAACAAAATAAATAAACTTGACAAGCTGTTGTCCTGACAATGCCGACACATCCGGCGCAATGAATGGAGTCGGTGCAATTACGCGACGTCTCTTCCTAACTCCTGGAAATAACTCGGAAATACACGTACCAGTACATGTTAGATTGCAACAGCAAAAGACGAAAAGAGATGGAGGATTACAGAGATGTTACGGGATTAAATTTCTCGACGTCAACTATCTCTTTAGTGTGGACTCTTGTTTCAATACTGCTCTTAGAAATAACTCAGAGATACATTGCTATATATAGATATACCAACAGCTAAAATAAAAGAGATGGAGGATTACAGAGATATTTCGAGATTAAATATCTCGTTTTCAACTATTTCTTTAAAGTGCGGATTCTTGTTTCACTACCGCTCCATGTATAAAGCGGAGTCCGATCTGGCGCTTCGCCTCCGCCAAGGCTCGGCTCGCGCGTTGTGGTAAACAGACCTAACCTAACCTGACCAAAAAAAGTATTATAAATATATCGTCGTGTTTGTATAAAGTTTCAAGAAAATTTGCAAAATTTTACCCAATGTGAAACAATCTAAACCTTAGCCTGCATTTGTCCTCACTATTTCTTCCCAAGCATTTATTACCACCATCACACCACATTAAAGTTTCAATTATTGAAGTTGTAACCAAAATTTTATTGTGAAAACTGGTAATTTTGAAGTTTACCTTTTTGTTACAGCAAAGACCGTTAACTTTAAAGATGTGATTTATATCAAAATATTCAGTAGCAAATTTATAGAGAAAACCCTCAATTTTAAATATTGAGATTTGTAGATAAAATTACTATCTATCTCTCTATCTTCACGCCATATCCCTAACGGGGTAGTCAGGGAGGACGGAGCGCCAAGCGTCGCGGTCCTTACATACTGCTTTCGCTTCCTTAAATCTCATGTCTCCTCACACATTTTCGCTTAGGTATGCGAGTGCTTTTGACATTTCCGTCGGCTAACACTCTAGCTATTTGATCTTCATAAGTCAGCCTTGGTCTCCCTTGGCTTCTTTTACCACTCACTTTTGCTCTATAGATTTTCTTCGTCAGTCTTTCATCACTCATTCCATGTGCCCAAACCATCTTAGCATTCCTTTAAATTACTAATTCTGAAGATCCATTATATGTTATATCCCTTAATATTTTGTTACAGAAACTCCTTTGAAATATTTCGTATAAACAATTGATCTTGTTCTTGCGGTATTTGTAATAAAATTCTGTTGTTATAAATAATGGTGTTGTCAATGATGTTATAATAACAAAAGCTGTTATAATAAAATTCCGTTGTTATGTCAAAAAATTACTTCTTGTTATTTGGTCTAATCTCAGCTTATGATTATACAAGTAAAAGTCAAAGAATCATTTTTGTACATCCTGTAAATTCCTTTTTTCCAATGTTGATAAAAAACTCACACGTTAAGCGCGTAAATTTAACGGTTTGTTTTATGGATTCATTAATGTTAATTTGAAGTTATTTTTTTCACACGTCGTAAAATTTATAATAATGTGATAAAAATGAAATTTAGAAAAAATCACCTCGTATCTTTTTTACGTTCTCTATAAAGCTTAATGTAAAAATTCTATGAGCCGGCTTACAATTTATATCTCGAGAGGAAGCGGACCTAACACAAAAGGAGACATTGAGTTTTAGAAATGAATTAATTTAAAAGTACGTATTAAAACATTCTCAGGTTAACACAATATACGAAATGGTATAGATTATTAACTTGATTACACTTATATATCCAGCGTTTTTATTAAAATATTTAAGTTCATCTGAAACTCAAAATTATGACATGAATTAGATCGTTTTCATTCTGAGAGTCTAATATATGTCAGACATATTTTACTCTCAAGATGAATATAACGATCATATGAGTATATTTTCATGTGTTATGTTAATAACAAAATGTTATCGATACGACCATTTAAAGGAGAGGACACAAATTCAAACAAACTTAAAACAGTACAAATTGCGGCTATGTATCGGACACGTATTAACAAATATTTATTTATCACTTTACAACTGGCCGTCAATTTAAAAAAAATGCTTTTAATGAAAAGCAAAGATAGACTTCAAAATACCAGTTATAATTGTTTTTTTGATTGTAACAGAACCCTAAAAAGGGTGCTTTTAATTACATATCTAATTACAATAATAAATAATAATTCAAAAATATATCCGATGCGTTTCTTCTATTATCTTACTGGCAACCCGCCCCGGCTTCGACGGGATGGGATGTTGAATTTTTGCAGCACACCAATTTTAATTTATTGAGATTGTGATATAAAAATACCTTCCGAACTTTCCACTTTTTCCATAGATTTTCCAAAAATTTTCTTTCATGCACACGTTGTCTTGACACATACGAACACAACTAAAAAGAAATCAGCCAAATCGGTCAAGCCGTTCTGAACTGATGCTCTGTCATACATGTGGCAATCGATCATTATTTATATTTACTGGAGGTCGCCCTGTGGTCGAAATTCGACCGTAAATATAAACTTATAATAAAAAACTTTATGGCGGCAATCTACTCTGTGCGACTGTTCGATGCAAGGAGGTTATTACATTACATATGATCATAAACTATTATGAGTTTGACATTGACAGTCTTTTTGACATTGACAGTATGAACATAAACAATGAACGTTTGATTTAATTTAATTTAATGTACCTATTTGTAACACATATTACATAAAAATTTTAGCTTTCTCCAGTCCTCCTCCATATAAACTTTTGGTGTACCAAAGCGAAAACTTTGGTTCCTTTTTGAGAAAATTGCGCGAACGCTTCACGTATTAATATATAGATTATTGGCTTCTTATTGATTGTACCAAAGATTTACTTAGTAACATATTGGTAACAGAGCATTTACAAACTCAACAGCAATTCCAATAAACGTGGAAATATGCCAGATGTCTAATCTGAATACGTATATATCCGACATATTATGCCACCCAAAATATTAGACCATTTCAGAGTATCGTTACTGGCTATAAATAATACTTATCTACAATACAAAGACGACATTCACCAGATAGCAAATAAATATAATGATATGAGTAAGTTCCGTGACATCTTAACAAGGATTCTTGTAATCCTCTCGGTGGCATCGTCACAAATATCTTTTATTCAAACAATATTATGAATTATTCAAATGTGAATCGATTTATCTTTGTCAATAAAATAAATATTAGATATAACTTACATACGGGAGACGGAAAACAAGTGTCAACGCGGAAATCGAAAGAGCAAGCTGGATTTTTTTTGCATGCATACATATCTACACGCTGTATCCCTAACAGGGTAATTGCGGAGAGGACGGAGCGCCAAGCGTCGTGGTCCTTACATACTTCTTTCGCTTCCTCAAGTCTCATCATTCACCTCACACATTTTCGCCTAGATATGCGAGTGTTTTTGACATTTTCTTCAGCGAACACTCTAGCTATTTAATCTTCGTAAGTCAGCCTTGGCTTTCCTTGGCTTCTGCTACCACTCACTTACTCTCTGCAGATTCTCTTCATTAGTATTTCTTCACTCTTTCTATGTGCTCGAACCATCTAAGCATTCCTTTCTTCATTGTTCAATAACACTGTCATTTTACAATATTTACTCACGGGTCTATGTCGCGTTTATACTTTAAGGCTAATTACCTATTTTATCCCGACGTTTCGACTGGATTGCACCGATCGTGGTCACGGGCAGACTGCTGAGTATGAATGACGTCTTCGTAGCGTGTGGTTTTTTCCAACAACCCACACTCATTCAACGCATTTCTTAATTTTTGTTATTGTCACTGTCGGTACTTCGACACACCACACTAACGACATCTACATACTGGCGACGTCCGGTTTTCCGGCTTCGGAGACACTCACTGATGACAGGATTCCATGATGTTGATAAGCGGTATCCACTGTCATTTTTTTTTATTAGGTATTTCAAATATCCTACAAATGAGTATGCTCTACCTGATGAATGTCAATAATAATATACCAGATAATTATCAAATCAATTACAAATTGTGTGATCCCAAACTGAACACTGGGCTTGCATTATAAGAACCACACAACGAACGACCTGGGCAAGAGTAGAGAATTTAGAAAAGTTCTGTTTCTATAGGTTCGTTTTCTGGAGGGCAGATTTAGCAGATGTTCTGCCGCCATGCCAGCGGGTCAGTTAATGTACATCGATTCAAATAAATAAATTTGCCAGACGGTACACACCAATAATCTGATCTCAAACGAGGGCATTCCCTGTACCATGAGAACCAGACGATCATTACTGGAGCGTCTCGCAGTAGAACCAGACACGAAACAATCTTGAAAGTTCGTTTCCTTAATTGACTCTACTGGAAATCGAAGCCGGTTCCTTCCGAGCTTGGAAGTAGCACCTAAACTACGACGTTATCAAGATTAGGTCGAAATTTGTTAATTTATTTTATTTATTTTAATATTGGGCAAATAAAGCGCTCAACAAATTGGTATTTGCCTGTCTATCACACCCTTATTTCAAAACACCACCAAAGTAAACATCTATTTGTAATAATAATAGTAAATAGTGGTCCAATCCGAACACTGACGTGAATTTCAAAAGTTGAGGTTAAGTTTCTGGGGGTTAAAACGATAAAAAAAATTTGGTCCTCATGTGGGATTTCAAATTAAGGCTCTTTACAATTAAATCACAAATTCGAAAATGTTTAACACCTCCACATTTAAAAAAATCGCTTAAAATTCTTTAATATCTTCAAATCCATCATTATCAACCATATCTTCAAAATGATTCTTCTTCAAATTCTTCAATGATTAGAAAAATTGAAAAAATCATGAACATCGCTAATAAAGATGAAGGAAATATACTGAGAGAAAATTTGTCAGTGTCATTGAGTTGCACTTTCAATTTAACTTAGTTTTCTGGTCGACGGTTGCGGTTCACGGTCGGCAAGAAATGACTGAACAACAAGTCGATATGTACTTGGACCCTTTTACAGTTATTTCTAGCTAAAATAGATCGCATAATGGAGCCCTTAAATTTCGTAAGTGAAGATACGCATTTAGTGTGCACATGGTCAAAAGCTCTCGCATACCTAGGCGAAAATGTTTGAGGAGAATGATGAGATTTGAGGAAGCGAAAGATATAAGAACAGCGACGCTCGGCGTTCCGTTCTCTCTGACTACCCCGTTAGGGATACAGCGTGAAGATATGTATGTATAATGTAGTGTATCGAGTATTGTACACTATAATGGAGTGCTTGGACAAGAAAATGTGTAACTAATTGAGTTGTATCTAAATTACACAGTGCTATAAAATTAGAAGGACGAAAAATTTCAAAAAGGTTCCCGAAACTGAAGAGACCTTCTAAAGTCCCTTAAACATATTCGCTTGTATCTTCTAAATCTAATGAGTTGTAGAGTATGCATGTTTGTTGTAGATTTGCGCCTGTTCTCTTCATTAGAGCATTTACAGAGTCGCAGAGAACAGCTTAGTGAATACGCAGCTTAACATCTTAAGAGTGGCTTGCACCAACGCTGTTATTAATGAAAATTACAACGAGATTAAACTTCGGAAAACATTTTTGACCCTTTCTATCATTTTCTTTTGTTGATAAGCTAGAGTATGACAGAAAGCTGTTGTAAATATTCAATATTTATGCCGCGTTTATTAGTAAGACCCCCAATATTTAAACTCGATTTAAGGCGAAACATTGATATACAATAATTTAATTTAAAATAAACCTTCTGTGCTATGCAAATGTGCGCGCGTGCTAGCTTAAGAAAAATGCGAAAAAAACAGTTATTTTAAAATTATAATTAATTAAAAAAAATCCAACTGGTATTTTGAGGAATATATTTAAAGTAAAGTAAACAGTAAATTTAGGAATATAAATGGGTCCCGTTGCTCCGAAAAATGTAAATTTCTGTTTTAAAAGAGGTTTCTTTGGTATTTTTTTTTTGTGTTAGAAAGGGCAACCACCCATATATCGCAACTGTCAAAATGAAGTCAATGAAAAGAAGAATCAGGATACCAAATATCACTATCATATATTCTGTAGTTACTTAGAAAAATTAAGATCCCTGGCGCCAAAATTTCCAATGCGTTGCCTTAAGAATTTGACATCTCGCTTGCACCAACGATTAAATAGTTGGTGCAAGCGAGATGTCAAATCCTTAAGTAGAGTTTAAATAGTTGATGCAAGCCACCCTTAGTCTAATTCAGTCTATAATAATAAAAGATATAAAAAATAACCTTACGATTTTTACTCACTAAACTTGTGGATATTGAGCAGTATTTAAAAGAGGTCGTTCGTGTTTTTAAGAACCTAAAATAAAGAATAAAATTTACATAATGATCTCAAAGTGGAAAGAAGTAAGTATCAATTTATTGGATATATTGGCATCTTATAAAAGATCCTGAGCACGACCAAGGATAAGTCGACTTTTAGGGTTCAGTAATCGATTTGTTCATTCTTCTGTCTATACTCTATAACAATGTAACATTTAAAGTCGTGATACATGAAAGTAGATTGACGAATTGAAAACAATTTAAATATCATTTTTGGTTAAATAACTGTAAGGCGTTTTTCTTTTTTTTAAAACACCACATAACTTCCTTACCCTTACATAACTTCTCGGATTCCCCTCCCATTAAGTGAAAAATAAATCAAAAATATTGTTTACTTACTCCACCAAGTGGGTGTTTCTTGACAAGATAGATGACCCAGAAAAAGAAATTATTATGTAATCTGAGCGCCTAGACACAAATGGTAAGCGCTTCGTAAGATCGCAACGCTTGCTGGCGTTATTGCTTATCAAAAATGACACTTGGCTACGCTTTATACCACCCATTCCCAAAGTGGGCGATAACGCCCCCCTGTGGGCGCTGCAGTCCTAAAGGGGGGCGGTAAGAGACCCAGAAAAAAAATGGGGGCGTTGTGTAGAGGCCTGGGGGGTGATTTGTAATTTCATTTAGCTAGGAGGCATCTTAGACAACGACTGCATGAGCTTTCGACTCAGTAGACAAAATAAGTTTGGGAACCAGTGCTTTATACAGTGGTTTTCACGCGACTTTACGTTTCGTTTGATATACGAAAGTGAATAACGTTTGTCTACCAATTTAAAATTCGTTACGCTAGAACCGTTAGATTATGTGGTATTTGTCACTCTATTCTACTAGCGTTTACGATAATTGAGCCGCTTGTCTAAGCCCCTTGTTTTAAATGAAACGTAGGTAGCTTCCGGAACCTTTCATGCATAAAGTAAGAGTACTCGAAAAGTTTTTTCGAATGGGATGTCCTTAAATAAGTCTTCTATTCGTATTCGGTCATAAAGCTTTTTCTTTACGTAAAAAAAAATTATCCATTGTAATTCGTAATATTCATTGTCATTCGCCAATTTTGGTATGCGTGTAGGATTGATTAATTATTTCAAACGACCTTTAAAATTAGGTATACATTCACGGTCCAGCCTTTGCAAAGGCTGGAAGCCGACTAAAAGTAATGACTCATTATTAGTACAAATTAGAGAATAGTGCCGAAAGCGCAGTTACAATATTATATTGTTTATGCAATGAATAAGTAGCACATTCACAATATTCTAACTGGTCATGTTTTTTTTTTCAAATTTTTTTTTTCTTTCTTCACGGCATGGCGCACAGATTAGCGCATTTGCCAATGTCACGTATTGTATTAATAAGAAGAATCGTTATCGTAAAACTCCTCCAGTAAAGTGATAGTAGGCTTTATTGATGTTATAAAGGACTTCTTGAAAGAGCGCGAGAACTTCAGCTACACATGTTTATTTAGACCTACTCCAATGTTTTCACTTATACAGAACTTTAAAACACAGTAAACTCCCAAAATGTAAAAAATAGAAAATCTAAATAAAGTGACAATCACTCTTCTCCCGTTCCCGCCAAAAAGTCCTTTCCAATTTTTTCTTAGTGTTTGTTACATTTGGAGATGGTAATGAAGTGATAGTAAGTTAGACGCTAATATTTAAAAAAAATTAAAAAAATAAGTTTAAAGATTATTGAATTCGTAACTTAAAAACTTTAAACCCCACACGAAAGGAAAATTTAATTTTGGAACATGACGTATACGTTACATTACGACAGATAATACAGGATTTTTTTATTTTTTGTTCAATCTAGTTGTATTTTAACTGTATAACGAACAATTTCGATATGGTAAGTTCAGTATTCTGGGATTAAATAGATAAGTAGTAACTACCTACATACCACTTCCAGTCCTTTCGTTAACACACGTTTTGCATATTATTTTTTGCTAATTTAATCCTAAAAAGCCTCAGCTATTCACGACGAGACGATGCAAATTTCGGCTTAAGGGTTTCTTTTACACAAAAAATCTAAAGCGAATTTACATAAGACGGATACAATCGAGAAAAATTTTCTAAATGAAACCTTAAGAGGAAGATGTAAGATACTAATTTGGAGGTAAAAGCGTTACTAACTTTGTACATTGACGTAATTTTAGGGGTGCAGGGTGTGTCAGTCAGGTGTAGGGCGTAAAATTAGGTATTCCTTTATTATCATTTTTTACGATATCCAGTTTGAAAGTGCTTCTTTGATGACGTATTAGAGTTCGGACATAAACTCGACATTCGGAACTTAATTTTTTCGCAGTTTATACTTTTACTGCTTTATTTTTTTTGAGATTGATAATTCTTTACATTGTTACATTGATTTAGAATGTCGTTTTTTGTTACAATTACCCTACGACCTATATTTATTAAAAGCTTTTATTTAACGTCACATGTATGTTTGTATGTTCAGTTCAAATCTTACGAGCCAAGAAACACTTCCTCTTAACTTACGACTCTGAAATTTTGCATGCTTGTTCAGTTCCGATGACAATATACTAAAATGACAGAAATGACGTGATAGTGCAGTCAGGATTGGCTCCTCACGAAGGTACTCGTAATAAGTAGTAGTAGAAATTCAAAACTTTGCACATAGATTTATTTTTTACAGCTAAGCATGATTTTCACCATGACGTGATGTTGCAGCCAAAATTGTCTCCCCATGAAGGAACTCCTCAACAATAGTAACATTTTGATAATTAAACATGAGTTTCACCATAAACTGATGCTATAGCCAGGATTGTCTCCTCATGAGGATACTCCTCGAAGACTAGTCGCGGTCACAACTAGTTGTAGAGCTACGAAACTTTGTATGTAGATTTCATTTTGATAGCTACGCACGATCTATGTCATGAATTGATGCTTCAGCCAGGATTTTCACCTGACGATGTTACTCCTCGACGATTTGTAATAGAGATACGAAACTTGGAAAAGATTTAATTTTTTACACCATGACGTTGCAGTCAAAATTGTCTCCTCATGAGGGAACTCCTCAATTGATAGTGACATGAACATGAAACTTTGCAAAACTAAACGTGGTTTTCTATCGCATGTAGTTTGCCGAGATTGGCATCAATGGCATTGGTCTTTTTTTTGTTTGAGAGAAGGGAAAAAATCCCCATGGACACTCAGCTGAACTCAACGCCGACTGAGTGGTTTCGTTCTCGATGTGACTAAAAAGAACGCTCCTCTTTGCTGTTAGCCCTAGTGGCTTTTACAGCGTCACCGGTCACGCTGGGGCGAGCGCAAAAGGCGCTCTGCCTGAGGTCGACTGTCTGATGGTTCCTCCAGCCTAGGGATACTTTGTATGGAGAACGAACCTCGTACTCAACTCTGTGATTCACCAGTGGATTTTTCGCACCCGCATGTGTATTAACGGGCCTCCGGTTCGGGCGCAGTTCGAGCCTCTAGCGGATTCAGCTAGCGTGACGGCTGAAGGCCGATTTGTGTGCTTAGTGTTTTATATCGCAAGTTTATAATCCGGCTTAATATTGTCATCGAGCTTGTAAACGTCAGAGCCTACGGGTAATTTATTTTAATGAATTCCAGCTAAATGTTTTTTATATGAAAGAAAAAATTTAAAAGAAATTTAAAAAAATTAAGATTTTAAAAGAAATGAATCATTTGAATACATAATTTGAAAGAAAATGACGTCAAAAATGTTGAAGAAAATGGTTTCCAGTTCTCAATTAGCCGCAACCTCTAGGTTACTAGGTGTGAACAGGTATGTTTCTGTTAATTATTTACACTCCTCGTGTTTTTCAAAAAAATTATATATTAATTTTAAGTTTAATTTTTGCTGAACATAATAGTGTATGGTTACCTCAAAAAAATGGCCACAAGTAGTAGTTGCCATTATTTGAATTAACTACTCTCTTATCGCATATTAGCTGCAAACATAATATATTATTTAATACGATCAAATAAAAAAAAATACGATTTTAGTAACGTCTTATATTAAAAAATTATAAATCATACTTTTTTGAAAATACTTTTTACAAAAGTAACTAGCTTTGACTCTAAACTGATTCCACCTTGTTGGGTGTCTTTAAAGCAAAAAGTTTGCGAACTATTTTATCGATTTGATGTGGCTAAAAGCAACAGATCCATATTGTGCAAAATTCAACGCAGACGACGCGGTTGGACATTAATTGATGGTGAATTAAAACCAACAGAGTTTATTGGCGACCCGACGCCGATAACAATCGACAAGATTGTATCCACGTCGAAAGAAGACAAAGAAGATACGAATAAAACTTTCGACACCGAGGAAAGCTCTGAAAATTCGGATGAAGTTAATTCAAGTTCAGAAGAAGACGATGATGACATATATAAACATATAAACAAAAAACAATTTAATAGCAAAAAGTTAATCGATTATTCAAATTAAATTAATAAATTTAAAATTTTTTGAAATTTATGTATTTTACGCGTTTTCCACGTTCGAGAAACATCTCAGTATTTTGCGTCCATGTTACTTGAATTTGAAAATTATTTTTAATTATATTATTATATAAGTTTAAGTTTCATCCCCCTTTTCACCCCTTAAGGATAGATTTGTGACTTTTTGAATGAAATCTTCCTTTTTATTTATCCTGGTACAAAGCATCTGCGAGGTATTTTTGAAGTCAAATTGCTATGGAACTCGTAAATTATTTCTTATTCTTGATTCTTTTTGACTGGCCCGTTGGCGCAGTGGCATATGCATCTGCTTTCCAAGCTAAGGTCTCGGGTTCGATCCCCGGTCAAGTCAATTTAGGTAACGAACTTTTCTAAATTGGTTTGGAGTCTGGGTGTTACTGGGAACTCCCACAGAGTTCGTTGTGTGATACCCATAGTACAAGCTTACTACTAAGTTTGGGGTCACACTATCTGTGTAATTGTATGGAGTATTATTATTATATTGTTATTATTGTTAACACGCTTTTATTAGCTTATTCTAAATCCAATATGGTAGACTCCCAAAGATGGCGGACTATTTATTTTTTATGCACTCCCATGATAGGGCTATCAAATTAAAGGGTTTATAAAAAATATACGTTTCTGTAATTTTTAAAAAAAAAATACATGTTTGCGTTTGTTCTACAACGAAGTTGAAATGTGAATTTAACGTTAAATAAAGTTCATTTTAATCTTTTGTTTTTGGTTTTTTGTGCGTGATAAAAGAGTGTTTTTTAGTTTTTTTTGAACTATAACATTTTTACTTTAAAGTTGCTGTCACCGTGAATGTTCATATTTCTTAGCTGTAAGGTATGTAAGGTAGAAGTCCGGCCAGCCTATCGAAATCTATGTTATTTATATTTCTATAGTTCAGCCTAATTCAGAATCACCATTATTCCTAACTGTAAAAATAACTTAGGTACTGTTGCAGCTAAAAACTTTTAAAAGGTAAGAGCTTATTTTTTTTTAATAATTTTAACCTATTAAATATAAAACTCGATATTAAATCATTCGATAGATGGAAAGACTAATATGCATTATAATTTATCAAATTGATATCATAGAGAAAAGCATTTAATTAAGCACCCAAAAATCACAAAATGAACTGAGGATCAATTCGTAATTTTTGTGTAGTCCATTGTGTTAAATACTGTATGTATATTCTAATACAATAATTGTAAATTTAAAAACACATGTGCCAAAAACAATAATATCGCAGGCATCAAAATATCATAGCGGACGAACACACAAGTAACAATGCTATCGTTCAAGATTACAAATAATTGTACTACAAAAAATATTGTTTTAACACGAAAAATTTCAAAAAGGTTCACGAAACTGAAGAGACCATCCAGTCTCCGAAATAAAATGTATGGTCTATTAGCTAATAATACTGGTGACATATTCGCTTGTACCTTCTAAATATAATAATTGTGGAGTATGCATGTTTGTTGTAGATATGCGCCTATTCTCATTAGAGCGGCTACAGAGGCGCAGAGGACACCTTAGTGAATACACAGCTTAACATCTTAGGGTGCCTTGCACCAACTGTTTAAACTCGATTTAAGGCGATTTATTTAAACAGTAATTTAGTCTAAAATAAACCTTCTGTTCTATGAAAACGTGAGCGCGCTAGCTTACGAAAAATACGAAAAAACAGTTATTTTAGTTTATTTTAAACACTATAATTCATTTTAAAATATCCAACTGTTATTTTGAGGAATATGTTTAAAGTAAACTATACACAATATTTGAAAATATAAGTCGGTCCCATTGTTCCGAAAAATGTAAATCTCTATTTTAAAAGAGGTTTCTGCGATATTTTATTTTGTGCTACAAAAGTTAACCAACCGTGTATCGCAACTGTTAAAATGAAGTCAATGAAATGAATAATCAGGATACTAAATATCACTGTCATACGTTTTGTAGTCACTAAAAATTGAGATCCCTGACGTCAAAATTTCCAATGCGTCGCCTTAATTACTGAAACCTTGTAAAGCATTATTATGCATATTGATGTGAATCACCAATCTATTCGTCGAATCAAATCAAATTCACTCTGTGTATGTAAGTAATGATAAATGTGAAAAAAGGCAAACCGTAGGTAATCTAGTTTACCATTTAACCTGTTTTGTGATCCATTAGCAAGAAGGGCCTGAAAGAAAAATGCGACAAAATTCGACTTATGTTTTCTCTCCGTTAATGATAAAGGTACGGAGTTCAAAGACCTAAAAGAGAATTGGGAACTCGTAATGAATTAGTGGCTATGTTTTTGCTGAATACGACTACAATTACTGTTTACTAGTTTTTCACGTCTCTTCGTAACGCCATTTCCTTGTCAAAGTCAAAGCAATTTAATCAAGTAAAGCCTATTTAGGCAAATTTTTGGCGAAGCTAAATGGGACAAGTGTGGGATTCCCAAAACGCTCCAAGCGATACGTGACGTCACTACATGCATGCGGTGCAAACGGAGTCGGCATGACAGGACATAAATGCAATTTCGTGGTACGAGCTCCATGGACATGGGTGCTCAGGTCTCAAAGTCAAATCAACTTATTCAAGTAAACCCAATTACAATGTGTTTTTTAACGTCTAATCTACTTCAGTTCGGTTCCAAAGAAAGCTGAGACTGAGAAGTACCGACAAGAAACTCAGTCAGTTATTATTTTTTTAACATCATTTTACAATAGGTTTATTACAAAACAATATTCAAAAAGCCAGCAAATGCAGATTAAATGTCACAGTAACACGGGAATGTTTTCGCTTAATAGGTGGTGACTTTTTTTAAGAAAAAAAGACTAGGAAGATAATGAGCAAACAGTTCATCTGATGATTATATGGTATATGGATTATATGATAGGATGGGTGACCCATAGACATTTACATCGAGAATCAAGACTAAGAATGCACTTTAGATCGTAAAAACATTGACAACCTTGAGGATTCAGTGTTGTGCCTTTTGTGTCAGAAATGTCACAAGGTGTCTACCCTCCACACCAGAATATAATATCGCAAGCACTGCCGTTTGGCTGCAGGATTAACGAATCAGATGGTGGTAGCAATCTGGATGGACCTGAAAAGGCGAACAGGACATGTTCGACGATGTGGATTATAATTGACCTCCTACATTCTCGTCTCTGCTTACGTGTCGTAGCAAAATCGACGCTAGTGCTAACACGTTCAGTGTACGACAACCACAGTATATTTCATAGGAGTATTACAAAACACTGTAAATTATAATACGCTTGAGTTAGCCTCTACAAAGGTCTCTTGTATCCACCTCTAATTGGACATGACGTAAAAATATGTATGTATATTTACGTTATTCTCACCATATTTCCAAAAAATTCCATTTGTAACCGACATCTACACAATATGAACAACTCGAATGTTGATACTAATACATTATTGTAGACGAAGTTGAGCGATATTTAACAGATAAACCACATATTAACATAATGTGATGTTATTCAATATATATATATAGCATAAACAAATGCGTAAACAAATAAATAACTTCCGGAGAGTGCCGGCAATACATCAATTGCGTGTTCCCAGATTAAAAATAGGTTTGGACTAGGGTTACGGGTTACAGAAATGGGGAAGCACCAGCCAGACTTGTACCTAGTACCACACAATAAATGTGGCAGTACTTATTATCACCCAGATTCTAAAACAATTTAGTAAAGTTAGATTTCTAAATTGGCCTGGACGGGAATCGAACAAGAACCATAGGCTTCGACGACAGAAGCAATAATAACCACGTCAATAAGTGAATCTAATATTGTCGATTCCATGATTGTCTAATCTAAATATAAAGGCTGGAATTTTTGAAAGGGACAGTAAGGATAGGAGCCCAAACCTCTATAGATACGGGAAAACGTTCTTTAAAGACTATCCCGAACTTTTAAAAATATATTGATCTGCACTCACATATTTTAGAAGAAATGTACAGTCAGTAAAAAAATGGTCAATTTACACAAAAGCTTTTTTGAACTGACAATGAATTTAATGATTTGATGTAACACTTTTCTTTTCTTTTCTTTATAATATAATTTTAAATATAATGATGACATACTTCTGTCAAGAAAGTATCGGGAATGGATGATTTGTTTATGGTTCCAAATTCAATTTTTTGTTTTTTTTTGTTGTTGTTAGATTGGCACAACTGTTTTCCATTTTGGCGCGGAGTTTGAGTTGCATCTGTTATTTAGATTAAATACAGTGCTGTTTTTAGTTATATCATTCTAGTGTGTATTGCGAATTTCATAATGGACAAAAACATCGAACAAAGAATTTGTCTTAAATTTTGCATCGCCAATGGAATTTCGTGTTCGGAGTCACTGCAAATGTTACAGAAGGCTTACGGTGAATCGACTTTATCAAAAATACATGCTTATGAGTGGTACAAACCGTTCAAAAGCGGTCGAGATGTGATGGAAGATTTGCCTCGCTCTGGTAGGCCATCAACGTTTGCAACTGAAGTTAACATCGCAAAAGTGAAGGAAATAGCGACGGAAAATCCTCATTCAAGTTTGAGAGAGATAGCCCCCGAACTTTCTGTGTCTCACGAGTCCATCCGTACCATTTTAATAACGCCAAAGTCGATCAAAAATCAAAGTCATGTTGACTGTTTTCTTGTAACGATCTTGTAACGATCGCGGTGTTGTGCACTCGGAATTCTTGCCGGAAGGTCAAACGGTAAATAAAGAATATTATTTGGGCATTATGCGGCGTTTAAGAGAGCAAATTCAACGAAAAAGGCCAGATTTGTGGAAAGAAAATTCTTGGATTTTGCACCACGATAATGCGCCTTCGCACAAGGCCATCATTGTGAACGAATTTTTGACCAAAAACTCAACAAATACCATCGAGCAACCACCTTATTCACCAGATATGGCTCCAGCCGACTTCTTTCTTTTTCCTAAACTCAAATTACCACTTCGTGGCACCCGTTTTCATTCGGTAGAAGACATAAAGGAGAATTCGCGGCGAACACTGAACTCAATTCCGGAAAAAGCGTTTAAAAAATGTTTTGATGATTGGATTATTCGTTGGCATAAGTGTATCATTTCTGAAGGAGCATACTTTGAAGGTGATAAAATAAATTTGGATAAATAACTAACATTTCGTGTATTATTGATCTTTTCCCGGTACTTTCTTGACAGTGTATGTATGCCCTTAGGGGTGGAACACAGTGAACGGAAATATGTATTATGATTTATAACACCATTAATACCTGTGATTCACATGTTTAATAAATAAATAAATAAAATAAAAAACTTTTAAAGACTATTTTTAAAAACTGACATTTCTCTTTATACTTATACATACTGTTCATTGCATACCAGCATTGTAAACAACGATTTATATTTTGAACAATAACAATATCATTACGTTTTGTTATTTTGCTTTGTTTTAGTATTTGCGTTATTACAAGGTTATGAAATTCACGATGATTTCCTCTGAAATATATGGGAAATGTTTTTGGCAATTTCTGAATTTTCTAGTACTCCAACCACTGTTGGTCCCATAGACTCTTTTGATAAGGACCAGCATCAATTGGCATCAACAAAATTTTATGTGTATTCGGACACTTTTTGCTAACTGTACATTTTTCCAAAATTCGTGAATTCAGATCACAATAACTAAATGCTAACGATAGTCTCTTAGATCGTTATTATGTATGTACAAAGGTTGGAATACCCTTACTGTCTTGTTTAAAATTTCCACCCTGTCGAATAAATAGTACTGAGCTACCAACCTGTCAAAATTATGGTTTGATTTTATCAGTTGTAAGCCCAAATCATGGACCAGTAAAAGCTAGACGACGTTATGAATTATACATGTATATTACTCAACTGCAGGCAGTCGTAGCTGTCGCGTAAGGTACAAGTAATATATTAAATAAATAGCAACCCACACCCACAACTCTCCACCTCTATGTTTTTAAATATTCAACGTCCGATCTCAATGTGACCAATCAAATTACAGCCAATCGCCTTGCACCCCACGAAATTTTGACACATTGGTTTTTTTTTTCTTTCCTTGTGGCATGGCGCACAGATTCGCGCATCTACCAATGTTACGTATAATAAAATGAAACATGGACGTATATTAATGAGTAGAATCACAAGTAATAGTTTTTTCTTATCGTAAAACTTCTCCAGTAAAGTGATAGTAGGCTTTACTGAAGGTATAAAGGAAGAGCGCGAGAACTTCAGCTACACATGTTTATTTAGACCTACTCCATTCTTTTCACTTTATACAGAATTTTAAAACACAATATACTATCACTTTTCTACTTCATAACTCCCAAAAATGTAAAAAATAGAAAATCTAAATAAAACAACAACCTCACTTTTACCGTTCCCGCCAAAAAAGTCAACACATTTGTTTTCATTATGAAATTATTCAAAGTTCGGACCAAAAATCATATGGACAGAGCTTTTGCTTGAAGAGTGTGACTTTTTTGATGACCTAGGTTCTAAAGTTGTATTAATGTGTATGACTTGGGAAGAGTCACAGGGCAGCAGCTGAACATGACATATTTTTATATTTGTGAATGCTAGTAGCCAAAACACGTAGGGCCTAATACATGCAGCGTAAATATGAAATAGATATGACAGCCTTCTGTCATACTCAAGCTTATGAACAAAATTAAATGATGGAAAGAAACAAAAAAATATTCTGAAGTCTAACTTCGTTATAATTTTTATTAGTAACGGTTTTTATTGGTATGTATTTTACAAATCATCATTTCAATACTTCATGTTTTTTAAGTCAAGCCGGTTATAAACTGACACGAATTATACCGACAGTGCGATTTTGCCATACTTACTACAGCTGACTATTTTACTCGTAGTTACGCTCAAAGAGATAGAGAGATACGATAATTCGTTTGACACACGGTGATAACAGCGGCAACTGATTATAGATACGTCCATTGTAATTATTGGTCCGAGCTGTGAGCGTCATCCGGTTTATTGGGTTGTGGTTCAAATATTTGCCAAGAGAGGTTTTAATATGGTGTAAATTATTTTGCAGTGTCCGGATGTTCTTCGTCAATAAATGGAATATACCGTGAAATAAAAAGTGAAAAACTAATTAAAAATACAAGAAACTTATTAAATTTCCTGGACTATACTCTAAATCAAAACATGTTTTTGCGGCAATTATTGGCAAAGGCTACATAAGACCGTACTCTACTTTTATCGTGTTATCTACATGACATAATTATATATCTTGGTTAATGGGAAAAACACCATTTCAAATTATCTTTTCAATTTCTTGCAGGAAGATCCTCATTAATTAGGCAGCATTGAAAAACCCAATTCATTTTTCGTTAATAGCAATTTGGTCTACTGCCCATCATTTTAGAAGAATGATGACAACATTAAATAATAATTATATCTTATAACGTTACTGGCGACCGACCCAGCTTTACCTGGAATTGAATTATTTTTTATGTCAATATTTCTCTAATTCTAAAGACTGAATGTAAAAATATTATAATATAAGCACTCTTTGTTAAATTTTTTAAATAATAGTGAAAACAACATAGAAATCTACTCAAAAGGAAACGTTTCACGAATGTATGGATCCCCGGCTCGCACTTTGTACACTTACATTTTAGAAACTTTAATATTAAATAAAAGTGTTTTAATTATGGTTTCGATATATATTAGCTTAGTTTTTTCGTACAAAAGTATTTTATACACATATCATAGCCAACACCTTACCTAAATAAGATGGTGTCAATGACATATTTGACGTTTTCCACTTTTAATAGTTAATTAATAGTACTCTTTGTTACATTACAGGTCTTTACTGTTGAAACCTATTTAAAATATCAATCAGTGCCTGTTCACAGTTTGAACATATCCACGCTGAAGTTTAGGGTACAAAAAAATTAACAGGCAATGAGATCTTTGACGCCTTTGGAACCGGATCAACTAAATCAACTTTTCTTTTGAGAAATGCAATATAGCGACAACAAGTCAACACATTAAATGTTCCATTTTATTAATCTTGGAAAATAATATGGATAAAGTGTAAGTACTTAATAAAAAAATAAGCCCGTTTAGGAATAGATCAAAGTTAAGCTAAATTATAAACGAATGCGCGCTTTTATATATGCAGTTCTAGTGTGAATTGTAGAGATTTTACGTCAGCACATCAAAGATAGTGTTTTATTTTATCAATTTTGGTTAATATGAATAGTGATAAAAAATAACCTTAACATTTAGGTGATTCGGGCACAGAAAGAGTGAGTGATGAAAGACTAAGAAAATCTAGAGAGCAAAAGGGAGTGCTAAAAGAAGACAAGACCAACGCTGACTTATGAAGATCAAATAGCACGTGTTAGCAGACGGAAATCTCAAAAGCACTCGCATACCTACGCGAAAATGCGTGTTCTCTCTGACTACCCCTTTAGGGATACAGCGTGAGGATATGTATGTATGTATGAACATTTAGGAAGGAATAAGTCATAAAAGTTAAGCAAAACTAGAGAACGGTTGTTGCTGTTTTGATCTGTGCAATTACAGTACAAAGTGAATATAGATGTCAGACTTGTGAAATAAAATAAACATCAATAATAACAGTTTATTGTTCATTCTCGCTATACTCTCTAATTAGAATTCCATCCAGTAAAGATGCTGGTGCTTCTATGTCTTCTTGATACCGAGCCCAACCTAAATACCACACAATGGTCATCACATGAGCACAGCAACCAACAGTGTATATGTATAATAAATTCTACCAGATTGATGGCTTGAAACTTTAGATTTGTGAAAATAAAACAACTTATCAATACTTTTTTTATGTTTGTTTTATTCTATTTCATTTTCAATATATTCTAACCACAATCCAGTTCAGTATTTATGTCAGTACTTTTATTATTTCTTAAAAGTGAACCTAGCCAGAATACCTTACAATGGTCATGACATGCGCACAGCAAAACCAACAACCATAATCAACCATATCTCATTCCAAGTCATAGCTTTAGATTGTTCACCGCCTAAGTAAAATTAATAACCTAACAAAACATTATTAAAGAGAAAGTGTTCTTATGTAGCAGATTTTGATATGGTACTTAAGTTCTGAACCTAACCAGACGTAATATAAACCTTAGCTCAAGCCATACTTTGTCTCGCAAAAAATACATGTTTATAATGTTCTACTAGATTAATGGCCAGACCTGATGCAGATTCTAAAAAGTACCATCTCATGTGAAGATTGTACAACTTGAGATACAACTTTCAGATTGTTAATTAATTTTATTAATTCCTCCCTAGATAGATGGTTGACACCTAAATGAAGAGGCATTAAATATTGGTGTTGTTTAGGAGGAGTGCTTGTTAGGTTCCCTGTGTCTATAGTGTTCTTTGAGCGTAAGAAATTCTGCTTCTATCAGGTATCTGAAAAGTTAAAAAGAGGTTTCTGTATGTATATATAAAGTATTTACCATCATTTAACACAAGACCAACTAAAAAGTTCTGTATTTTAAAATGTTAGCTCAGAAGCTTGATGTAAGTGTATATAATAACAATGTTGGAGAATTAGATAGATAAATAATCAATATTTTAAATTCTTTAGAAACTTGTTATTAGCCCACACAATGACTATTATTACAATGACTAGTATTAAAATATGGTATTGAAAAATATAATTCTGGCTTCTTTCTGAAATAAGTTATTATTGAGAGCTTTATACAAACATATGGCTGTCTCCTAAACACTGATAATCAGCACTAAACGTAAAAATATGTTTCAATAGGCTAGCTGTCTAGATCATGCCCAAATTTCTGAGCAAGGTGCTAGCAACAATGCACTTTGCAAAACATTGAGCATATATTACTACATAACAGATTGAACTGACACAAAATAATAAAAGAGAGCTATGACAGATAACATATTTTAAAAAAATGTTTTAATGCAATTAATTACCTTATATCCAAGATTCTTTCCAAGAACAGAAATGACTACAGACCTAATTTTAAAACGTGTAAGTGTAAGCATCCTCAATGATTGAAAAAATAAATACAACTGAACCGAAACTAAACTACACATTAGTAGGTACTACTAAATCCTCTAGATATTAGTAGGTACTTAAATTACGTGGTTTCACATGAGACTTATTTAGATTTATTTATGAGGAAAAATGTAGTTAGATACTGATTAATGGAGTTTTATGAGGAGCTCAGGAATTAAGTTCAATCTAAACATTTATAAGTTGGTCTACGACTAGTTTCCAATTAGTAGTTCACATGCACACATTTGTTAGTTTCTATTAGGTTATGTAATTTGTGACTTTGTTCAGTGATCAGTTTACTTGTGAACATAGGCGATGAAACATTGTCTTCCAAGAAAAACTATCGATTCAATAGAATACAGACCGTAGAAAGAATTTTAGACTTAAGATTTTATCATTTCAATGGGAATGAGAGTGTAAAAATTAGGTGAAAGCTTGCGCGGTTAAGATTGTAACTCATACTGGGCGGTGCGCACGAATGAGACGTGACAATAGTTTTAAAGTAATCTAATCTAATCTGCTAAAAAGTTCACGATTGTATAATTAAATAAAAAAAAAATACACCAAGATGAAATGCAGGTGTAATTTTTACTTCAATGAGACACAGATTTTCGTAGTAATTTCTCCTCTGCCATGGTTTTCGTTTTAAAGTTTAATTTATAACATGAAGGTAAAGATGGATTCTGTAAACAAAAGAAATATATACCGTGAATAATAAGAGGTACAAGATATTTTAGTAGAATCCTAATATTAAAAAGGTAAAATAGATTTTGTTTGTTCTACTTTCAAGCCTAAAACACTGAACTCATTAAACTGATATTTTATTTAAAAAATGATTACGATTACGTCATAAATGTACTGACATAAAGAATATTTCGATATAATATCAAAGTGTTCTTTTACGTCAATTACGACTTCACATATTGAAAAATAAAAATGTATATCGATATACGTAAGCATCGATAATAAGCCGCATTATTGCACTTGGTTATAAAACAAGATTTTACGAAAGGCTTAAAATAAATAGCATATAAGAAGGTATTGGGACAACATATATCATATAAAGAAAGGATATGTACTAACCTGTCTTCATCTAAGGGCAATTTCGCCATAAACAAACGTTTTTTATCGTTAGTCCGGCCAGCTCTTAAACCACATATTTCCCAGGTTTTGTAATGCATTCTTCTTTATACAACACCACGGAACACTGTATTACACTTTTCAGTTGTAAATCCAATAATTACATACGTATATTTGAAAAAAGTTTTAAATATCAATGACTGCAAAGACATAAGACAATGAAATTAACACAGATCACAGAGTACTAAGATACTGACGGAAAAGAATGACAAAGATCATTATAAATCGACAGAATGAGAAAGAGACGTTTGTATGGGATCGAATAAGACAGATATAGCCGCCATTAAATTTAGCACACATTTCATACAACCTGTTTTTCTATATGGAGTTTCGGCAGGTTGTGGAGACCCTCCATAGTTTTGATTTTGAATTTTTGACAGCGCTTTGACCCGTGACGTGGGTGACGTTCAAAGTATATTCATACATCACAACTCGAAGACATTTTCAACTACACATGTTTTCAACAAAATAAAAATAGTTGCGCTAAAAGCTCTTTGTAAGTAGGTATATTTTTTTTGTGAAGAATAAATTATTGGATGGGATTTTTTTATCATTACTTTGTTAATAATATACATTTCAATTGTATTTGATAGTAAATTGCATACTTCACATTTAGTTTTGGAACGAACTCGTTATGGCGTACTTGTCCAAATAGCCCAATTAAATAATGAAATATTGCTCTTGTACTAAAAATATATAATAAAAATTGCAAATCCACTATTTTTCTAGCAATCTTTTGATTTTTCCTCGATTTTCTAAATAACGTACAAAACGCGAGCCGAAAGTCTAACATCTCCTTTAAATGCTATAAGGACATACACAGACGAATATCCAGATTTATATCCTTGTACTGTCTGTCTGTGTATTTCCATCGAGTGACTTTATTTTTACTATTTAGAGATTATGACAATATTTCAGTAGTTCGAGTATCAAAATCACATACAGGTGACCCAATTTCAAGTCTTTCATCTGGATTAGTCTTTCTTATAGAATACTTTATTAAGTTAAGAAGAAAGGAACAGGTTATTAGTTTTTTTTTGCTTTTATTTTACTTATAACCATGTAGGTAGGTCTAGTAGTAGGCAGGTACCTATCTCATTTCTCAAACGGCAAAAACGAACGAACAAAAATGAATATGTCTGTCTGTCTGTCAACCAATTTGTTTATTCAGATTTACAATAAGTTGCAAGGCACAGAGAAATACCAAGGTAAACCAATTTTTAAATAGGTAATCATTATTATTAATTTTATTCTGTATCATGTCTTATAACCATACTAGTAAAAATCCTGCTACGGCTAATATCGTACCCTGATACCTGGTCTATCCGAGATACCTTCCACGCAATGGTCAAAATATGTGCACAATGCCCAATTGTTCGACAGTCCACCAAGTAACAACAAAATATTTCGTTATCTCTTGCCTTCAGACACGTATTCTATTAACAAGTACACATAGCATTCTTTTGGTTCATATTTTTCCCCTGATTAGTGTTTTGTCTCACTACCTTCAAGTCATATTCTGAAAGGTTAATTGTCTCCACATTTCGATGCTGTATCCACCGCTGAAAGGGTTTGTCGGATTGATACGTCCACAAATCCCACAAATCAAATAATATTATAGGCTATTTATAGTTGTAGACGTGGGAATCTCATGAGATTATCACGATATGTTGAAATGAGGATAAAACTCGATGTTCGTATGCCTGTTTAGGCTTTGATTTTTGTTAAAGTCATTTATCACGTGAACCACATGTGATAGATATTCAACTTTTAAATAATGTCTGATAAATATTATTATAGCAATTAGATTTTATTAATTTTATATTCTTTTTTTTTGGTGGCTTATACCTAATAAGTGTCGACTTTTTGGCGAAAACGGGAGAAAGGGAATTCGCGTTTTATTAAAATTTTGTATTTTATTTTTTTGCGTTTTTGGAAGTTTTATGGTAGGTACAAAAGTGAAAATATATTGTGTATTAAAGTTCTGTGCAAGTGTTAAAAATTGGAAAGTTTGAACAAATATGTGCAACTGAAGATTTCGAGTTTTTCCTCGAAGTCTTCACTGGAGTTAAGTCGGCAACTAGGGCTGCCGATCGCAGGAATAATTTATTTAAATTTTGATATTTATTTAAAAGTCAAGTTTTTCATTTGGTTGTGATTTTTTAGAAATATTTCGTGCAGCGATTTTTTTCAAGAATTTTGGCAAGCCATATTACACATTATAACAATCATTTTTAATCTGATTATCAGATTAATAAACAGTTACAATCACGACACATGCAAATGCGACCACTAGCAGTCGAGAAGAGAGACTAATTTGTGAACCTATAAAACCAGCAGTAACTCTGATATGACCATTTATAACAACTTATAGACTCCGGGTCAAACCCGAAGAAGCAACAGACCTCAACACAGCACAGAGCAGACAGCAGACAGATATTATCTATTTTATATTGTATAATCTATATAATAGAATAATATAATATATAATATTCTCAGACATTTTACACAGCGCCATCTAGTCGCAAAGTAAGCAGCAGAGCGCTTGTTATGGGTACTAGACAACTGATATACTACTTGTATAATTTTTCTGTTGTAAATAAATACATATAATACCTAAACACCCAGACTCGGGGCGGGAATCGAACCCGCAACCCCCGTTTACTTTCCGACACGCTTAACCGTTGCGCCACGGAGGTCGGCATCATTACACTGTAAAAATCATAGATAATGACTTTTTTGAACCCGAACTGCAGTTTTTTCTCTGAACTTAACATATTACAGTGATTTGTTTTTCTAGTGAAAAAATAAAACTCATTCACCGGTACGTCAGACCTTCGTCTGGGGAGGTCGCAATGTCTTGTGGACTGATTACATTCGGACGATTCAGTGAACCATTAACGAACATGTTATTGATAGTACAGTACCCTCAGGAAAATGTCTATAACATTTAGGTGTCAATAATATGAAATATCTGGAAAAAGTGAAAAAGATTTCATTTATATCATTATTCAAGTCTAAATAAACATGTGTAGCTGAAGTTTTCACGCTCTTCCAGGAAGTCCTTTATAACTTCAGTAAAGTCTACTATACTTTATGATGGAGTTTTACGAAAAGAAGAAGAAACGAGTGTATTTCGTACGTGCTTCATCGGGATTCTACTTATTAATACGTGACATTGGCAAATGCACTAATCTGTGCGCCACGCCACGAAGAAAAAAAAAGACTAGTGCACATGGTCACACGTTTTGAACTATTTTAGAATTTCACTGTTTGTATGCATTATACCTACGACATAATTTATAGGTTTTTAACACACTTTTTTCACTTTATTAGCTTCACCTGTCTGCTTGTATGTTTGTAAGTAACGAAATCTTTGAACGAGATTTTCACCCACTTCAAAACTTCAGATTAAACTGAAACTTTGCACATTTATCAAGGATTGATGACAATACAATAATTTGATATTGAAACGAAAAATTTTGAAAAAATATTTTGATTTGTATTGATTAATTGAAAAAAATGTTCCTACCTGTGGAAGCTTCCTATTGTATTCAGTCTTACCGTATGGATTTTCGTAAATTTGTAGTCAACGAAATAACAAAAATTATAGTTAAAATAAACTAAAAAAACACGCTTTAAAGGGAATCCGAACTAAAAAGTAAAAAATAATGTTAATCTATTAAGATTTAGTTTAATAGTAATAATTTTACATACAAATATGTTGCCGCAGTAGGTATAGTGTAGCGCAAGAGAAACCCATCATCTATACAAGTTATTAAATAAAAAAACTCAAAAGTCAAAACTCGTCCCTTGAATGATTCCGTAAGACTTACGTTTTTCAAATGCGTGTAGGGGTGCGGACCTTTTGTATCTGTGCCATTATAATAATTGTTACACGATTGGATATGTTTTGGTGTTTTAGAACTCTGCCTTTTTATGGCGTGAAGTTACTGGCAAAAACGCCGACAAAAACTAATTTACCATTGTGCATTACTGAACATTTTTTTTAAACTCCATTATTGCATCATTAAAAGTATACAAATATATGAATAAATAATAAAAAATACACATACTATTTACATTCATAATAATGTATTATATAATATGTAATAATATATAATGCACTCTGTATATATCTACATATTACATAATACATGTCATACATATACATAATATACATATGGACACATACACAGACAAATGAAAAATGAAATAAATAAATAAAATAACAGCTAGTAGGAAAGATAATAAATTTGAACATATGTAGGCTACATGAAAGCTATCACGTTCGCGATAATAACAGCTGTCCAGAATACGTGTTCAATGTCCCTGTTGCAATCATTGAGCAGATGCGGCGTAATTCGAACGCTCGGGCTGGCTGGCTGTTTGCAGCATACGCGATGAAATAGACGTCCATTACTGCGATAAAGTCATTGGACATCATAGTTTCAGTGTGCACAATTAGATTTCATACGTTTCAAGTGATTACCGGGCTTATAAAAGTGTTGATGGATAGACTTCAATGTTGTTAAAGCTATCGTTGAGTATGTATTTAAAATAGTGTATGTACTTATATAAATAACAATATATCGCACAAAAGTACAAAAAGAAATTATTTATCTGGCTGTGATTTCCAAATAAAGACTGTTGTTAAATGTTAAGTAATACCAAACCACGCTTTTTCTAATTTTTTTCTGTCTGTCACTTTGATTGTCTAGGCTATAATCTATGAAACGGTTAAACCGACTTTGACGGGACTTTTATTAAATTACACGACTTTTAAGCGACTGTCTATACTGGAAAATACTAAATTTAATGCGGGTGAAACTGCAAGGTAATAGCTAGTTTAAAATAATGGTACAGTAACGTTTTAAACAAATCAGAAAAATTAACGGTAAAATATTGTTCAACATTATGAAAAATAGAATACATAAAAAAATGTGTTTTGAGGTGAAAGACGAAGAAAATTTTTTAATTAGAAATCAATTACCTACTTATATTAAACGTCTAAGCTATATTTAATTATACTGTCAGTTTTTCTATTATGTTAGTGTCCCATGTTTTTTCAAATAATTAAAAAAGAACATTTTTTCTTTTCCGATAATTTTTTTTAATACGCTATAATGCGATTAATGAAACACGAATATTTTGCAAGGTACATCGTTAAACTTATACCAAGTTACAAATTCTAATTCACATGGTTTTTGAATAAATTGGCCGTGTCAGACGAATACACGGATGAATACGAGAGTGGTGATGTAAAGATTCCACTTTTGGTTTTGAGATAGAGAACATTACAAAAGGATTTTAAAGTGATTCAAATAAATGAGACCTCTGGTTTAGCCTGGGTTTTTACACCTTGTAGATACAAAAAAAATTGTCATTAAAACATTTCAGAAAGAAATTGATGTTTCCAAATAAAGACGAGTTCGGACAGTCTTGAATTTTATCCTTCCAGTGAAATTGCGTTTTAAGAAATACGTTACAAATAAATCCACTTGTATGGGAATAAGGGCGTTGAACCTCAATACAAAATACTTAAGCGTCTATACTGTAATTGAGCCATTTTTTTTTTCCAAAGGCTCGATATTGGCGTAATTTTCACGCGCAAACGCCTTCAGGTTCTTTTTATTACATGCTTTTTATTGGGTGCGTCTGCACGAAAGGAAATCATTAACGGTTTTTACAAATAGTAAAATAAAATATCATCTTTTCTACACAACGTACTACCGTACATGGGAATCTCACACGGGTGAAACATTACATTACATATCTTCACACTGTATCCCTAACGGGGTAGTCAGAGAGGACGGAGCGCCAGGCATCGCGGTCCTTACATACTTCTTTCGCTTTCTCAAATCTCGTCATTCTCCTCGCACATTTTCGCCTAGATATGGGAGTGCTTTTGACATTTCCGTCTGCTAACACTGGTTATTTGATCTTCATAAGTCAGCCTTAGTCTTCCTTGGCTTCTTTCACCACTCACTTTCGCTTTAGAGATTTTCTTAGTCAGTCTTTCATCACTCATTCTTTCTATGTGGCCGAACCATTTGAGCATTCCTTTCTTCATTTTTACAATAACACTGTTGTGTAACCCTGTCATACTGCGTATACGGGTGAAACATTGTTGATAAACATAAATTAAAATCAAAAAATCCACGATAAAATGATGGCGCAATATATGATAGGTTCGACATGTAACTGGAAATCGTAAAGGTCATTTGACATTTCATTGTCATCGTTAAAGTCAATCATTAGAAATTTAGACATTATAACCATTGAACAAATAAATTTCATTTACATTGGCAGTGATATGGAAGTTACATAAATAGCACGACGAATTTTCTTAACAAGGGTCGAGTTTAACTCGACGCCGTAGTTACAACGTGGGAGGTGGCATACTTTGAAACCATTACTGTTAAAGTCAAACAAACGTACTGTGTATACGTTATTAATATGTAGGTACTTCTAATGATTGAACCTTTTACCGTAAACTTTATAACTCTAGACAACCTGCCCCATTCTAGGAATTGAGGCAAATAAATCAAATAAAATCCAACCCAGACGTGCCATAATAGAACATTGTGTACTCTAAAATTGATTCAAGTACATGGACCAGAGACTACGCACTCACGGTCACAACGTGTATTATTTTATGTCAGTGGCAAATATAAAGAATTTAAGGAGTATATAACAAAGACATTCAAAAATACGATCCTAGACGGGACAAAGCGAACAAAATTCGTAATATTCTACTTGTTGCCACTAGCTAATAAGTCACAAGGTCTAGTGTGAAATGTCCACATGACAAATCGCATTCATGTGTTAAATCTTTGACTAAAAGCAAAGATATTCCTTTTAGTCAAAGATTTAAGACACGAATGGGTAGGTAAGTAAATTTCTACCGGCACAATATCTAAGTCAGCAGGATTGTACAGCATTTGCAATCTGATATGCTCTCTTGGACCATGGGCCCCGATCCGTTTACCATCAGATGGACTGCTTGTTTGCTCGTCTTGTCTGTGGTAATAAAAAAGTAAACGCACGTAACAGCGGGCAATGGTTGACTGTTGGCGGGAACAGAAGAAGTGAGGTTGACATTTTATTTAGATTTACTATTTTTTTACATTTTTGGGAGTTTTAAAGTACAAAAGTGACAGCATATTGTGTTTTAAAGTTCTGTACAAGTGAACACGTCGAATCACTACCGATATATTGTCTACCAATTCCGCAGTAATATTCCATTATTATGCAATCGCAGAAGAAGTTTTTTAATATCGGAAATCCTAACTCTTTCAAAAACTGTTTAAAATTTTCGTGTATCTTTCTAACTCATTGAGCGGTACCACGAGTAAAGTTAACTATAGTAAGTACCTACAGCACCCTCGTATTGTCAATGTAATTTGCGTCAGCTCATGATCGACTTCACGTACATTACTTTTTTTTTATAAAAGAGGGGGCAAACGAGCAATCGGGTCACCTGATGGAGAGTAACCAACCGCCGCCCATGGACACCCGCAACATCCGGAGAATCACGGGCGCATTGCCGGCTGACAGGGAAATAGGGAAAGGAGGGGGAGGGGATGATGGGCCACCGGCACTCTCACTCACCGTCAGTCTCACTCACTCAACAGCAATAGATGCTGTTATTTCACGCCGATATTCTGCGAGAGGGTGGTATTTCACCGGGCGAGCCGGCCCTATTCGTGCTGCAATGCAGCATGGCTCTACCACCTTTTAATAATTACTGAAATAATTGTTTGCAAAATACCTACTCGTAAATCTATGATTTCGGCTACAAGTATTAAAAAAATGTCATGTACAGCTGTGCATTGTTGTACCGTAACTCTTCCCTAATCACGCACATTAGTAAAGTCGGTCAACAAAGTCAAAGTCAAATCAATTTATTCAAGTAAACCCAAATGCAAGGTATTTTTGAACGTCAAATCTACTTTAGTTCGGTTCGAAAGCAAAACCTGGATACTGAGAAGAACCGACAAGAAACCCAAACCGACAAGAAAACAAAAAATGAACATGCTCTTAAAGCAAATGTTCTATCAATTTTCATTCTTGGTCAGAGGTTTAACGAGTCATTTATTACAGATTATAAAGTTATAGTGATGTGTGTACTGATTTTCCCGACACAAACAATTTAGCTTCCAGTTAACTGCTTTCCATTGGTACTCGACGTGATTGCATATCACGCATGGGAGACAACTCAATTAGCGTATATCTAGTTATCTGCAAGTGCGTCTTTCCTTCCATGTTAAATGGTGATCCTAATTGAATGCAGACATAGAAGTAGATGCTATTTAATAAAAGACAATTTAAAATGAATATGCTCCTTGCAAGATCCATCTAGAACAAAAAATGTTTTTAAGAGAGCAGATATCGATATGTTCACACTATTTCGATTTCAGATATATATAAAGCGCAGAAAGCGCAATAAATTAAAATTACGCTACTTTCGATATGAAAAATTTGGGATAAGAGACGGTTAAGTCCAACTGGATAGCTATGTATGCTAGTCCTCAAAACTATAAGCTTATATAACAGACTTTTACTATCACCGTAGAAATAAAAGTATTCATAGGTCACTGGTTCAAATCCGGCTCTAAGGATCTTATGTTAGGGTCCTAATGGACTTGAAAAGAAAGTGGACTGTAATTTTTGATGGTTTATTATAGAAGATATACAATAAATACAATAATTAATTACAATAAAAATAACACCTTGTGAGATGATCTCGGAAGTTTGTACCCAATAGCTCGGGCCCCCACTGGTCGCGCGTCTCGTCTATCCGAACTGTCCCAAGGATTCACAAGAGTCGTAACAGTTGGCGCACTATATTTTTTCTTTTTCTGCTAGACAAGCATGAAAGCGAAATAATTACACAAACTTCACGACTTCTATCATTTGTTGAAGACGATCAATCGCTAAATAATTACATAATTAGATTTGACTGAAAATGGACACATAATATATGTTCAGTGCAATGGTAATATATAATAAACGCGCCTAACAGTATTGTTAGGCGCGGACGTGGTAGATCAGATGATTGATGTGTATACATCAATCATCTGATCTACCACGACGATTACTAGGGGCATCTCCCAGTACAACCAAACCTGAGACAATCTAGAAAAGTTTGTTTTCTAAATTGACCCAACGGGAATCGATCCTAGAACTTTCAGCGTTTAGATACAAGACTTAAACCACTGTGCCATCGAGGTCATCGTGGTAATGGATCAACAATGATTGTCATTAATCGATATGTTTGAAATGTCACACCGAAGTTCACGAAAAACTATAAAGAGATTTTAAACGTAAAACCTCTTTATAGTTTTTCGTAAAAAGAAATAAGTATTATACATGAAAGATGTGAGTGTTGTGTTTTGTTTTCGTAAGAAATTATTGATTTATTTTATTTTGTAACGTAATTTATTTATAATGACGATAATATAAACCGTTTGAACAAAAGGCGTTTGGATAATAACTACAGCCATAACAGGACCATAGTGCCATTTTACATGGTTCTTTGAGCCGGATACGTAACAGAAAGAACCTATCGGAAATAAACCGTTTGAACAAAAGGCATTTGGATAATAACTACAGCCATAACAGGACCATAGTGCCATTTTACATGGTTCTTCGAGCCGGATACGTAACAGAAAGAACCTATCGGAAATAAACCGTTTGAACAAAAGGCATTTGGATAATAACTACAGCCATAACAGGACCATAGTGCCATTTTACATGGTTCTTCGAGCCGGATACGTAACAGAAAAAACCTATCGGAAATAAACCGTTTGAACAAAAGGCATTTGGATAATAACTACAGCCATAACAGGACCATAATGCCATTTTACATGGTCCTTCGAGCCGGATACGTAGCAGAAAGAACCTATCGGAAATAAACCGTTTGAACAAAAGGCGTTTGGATAACAACTACAGCCATAACAGGACCATAGTGCCATTTTACATGGTTCTTCGAGCCGGATACGTAACAGAAAGAACCTATCGGAAATAAACCGTTTTAACAAAAGGCGTTTGGATAATAACTACAGCTATAACAGGACGATAGTGCCATTTTACAATTTCATGTAATTGAAGTTCCATAAAACTAACGTAATTAATGTGTTATACGCAGACGACTGGCTCACCACTTGTAACTTTTTGCCCGACTCTGCGAAAGAAACAAATGGTTATGTTTTTAGCAGCATATGTATTCGTATGGAAGTACATACCTATTCCCTCGAAGAGTAGAAACCACTTAACAGATTCCACCATTTGAAGAAAGAATTTTTTTTCTATAATCATTTTCAGACTTCCGTATCTCAAAAGAAGAAAATGGAACCCTTATAGGATCAACTTCATCGCCCGTGTCGGTCGATGTAGTCGAGACCCTTTCTTTCAAGAAGAGGTATCAAGTTGAAATTTATATGGAACACTGGAATATATGGTCCCTTGTAGGTGTAAAATATTCAAGATTCTAAGTGAGCAACCCTTTATGTATTCAAACGAAAACCTATAGGATAATTCCCGTTGCCCTAGAGTCATGAAAAGCAATGAAGCAGTCTCACGGCACAATAAAAGTAAAAAAATTAAAAAAAATGCATATTGGTAATATCAAACTTTTTTGCCGTTACAAAGTTATATTTTCAGTTGAAGAGCATGGGAGAACGAGTCTTTCAACTGCAAAGTTCAAAGTCAAAGTCAAATCAATTTATTCAAGTAAACCCAATTACAAGGTATTTTTGAACGTCAAATCTACTTTAGTTTAAGTTTGTTCTTGAATCTGACTTACATTTTTTGGTAAATACATAACAACGACGACATGATTACGACTCGAATGATGGAACGGAACCTTCTGTGCATGAGCATTGACTTGCAATTGGCTGTTTTTCTATGTAAACAAATAATTCGTCATATTCATTCCGAAAGTCGAGGTCCTATCATATTTCATATCCTTATGGCCTCCCACTACAGCGATGCGTTTAATACTGTTTTCATTATCTAATTTTCATGTTTTTTTTAAATACATGTAATATGTGATGAATTCATAAAATCTCAAACTCCAAAAACCACCAGATCAGGGGCTGCAGTCCCGACATAGCGATTATTTTCGTAAACTAGCGATCGATAAAAATAACGAAAAAAATCGCTTGCCGTAACGATAAGCGCGAACACTTTGCGACCTGTCAAATTTGATCGTAAAAACATTATCAGCAATCGTAAAGTTGACAGTTAGATTCGATATGATTCCAATCACAATCGGTAGTTTTAATGTAGAGACTTTCAAAAATCGTTAAAAATCAATCGTTACGACTTATCAACCGAAATCTGTCGTAAAGCGATCGCTATCTATGTCGAGACTGCAGGGGCTGGTGATTTTTGGGGTTCAAGCAGACTGAGAGCTTTCATCGAAAATGCTGTCTTATTCTTTTGAAAAATAACAAAACAATATACTGTGAAATTGTTCCTCATTATTAGGACTACAAAAAAATCAAGGATGGCATATGTTTATATTATACGGATAGCTTTCTATAACCATTTTATGTTTAAAAAAATTTATACAAATTATGTGGAGTTTGGAAAACTATTTAGACGGATACGATATTTGTCCTTATCAAATTAAATACTTTAGTTACCTTTTACACCACACAATTTAAATTAATATCTTATGAAATATCGTAGAATTAAAACTATCTACAACTACATTACCAACAAAATTTAGCGGTCCGCGCCAGCATACCCGGATGGCAGCGGCGCGGCGCGTGCCTACCAATAGCGCTTTGAAGGCCGCGCCTCGCCCTAGGCACACTAACCGGGCTTCAGGTGCCTCGCCGGCCGGGTCCGCTAGAGGCCCGGCCGTCACCCGAGTAGGAGGCCCGTTAAAATGCACGCAGGTGCGGAAATCTCCCCTAGTGACGCCTTGAGCCCCAGGTCCACCCTCCATACGAAGAACTCTCAGGCGGTCGACCATCTGGCAGGGTGCCTTTAGCGCTCGCCTCAACGCAACCGGTGACGGCGGTGACGCTGTAAAAGCCACTAGGACTAACAGCAAAGAGGGGTTTTTTTAGTCGGTTCGAGTCCGACACGAGAGTCGGGTAGAGTCCGGCTGAGTGTCCGTGGGGATTTTTTTGGCCTTTCAGAATACAAAAAGCCTCGTCCTATAGCATTGTACGATTTGCAGCGATCACATGCGTTTAACGGAGCAAGGAAAATTTAAATGAAAACATGCTTTTCAGCACTATGAACCACACTTATTAGTGCGATATTCATTTGATTATATTGATTCCAGATACCACCTTAGTTGGCTGGAAATGCTCAAAAAAGTCTACTAAAACTTGTAGACATACATCTCACCTCATTCAGTGTTATTGGAAACATTGGAACATGTTATTGGAACGCGTCGTTGAGGTTGTCAATAATAAATTATTATGTCGGTTTGTGCTGTGAAATTGTGTCGTAACTATGCAAATAAATCTTATAAGAACCTAAAGATATATTTCCATCGGTAAGTCATAAAATTTATTCAAGTTTTTTTGAGAAAAACGATTACTTATTTTCATATTTTTTATGTCAGTTGAATTAGCCTGGTGATACCACTTTTTTGAATGGGAAAATCGCCGCAACTGTGGGTAATTTTGGTTTTAGGTGCGAAACAAATATTATTACTGTAATTTTATTACATAATGCTCTGATTAGGTTTTTTCAATCACGAGTTTGACTAATCGACAGAATAAATTTTTTATTTTTTATTTATTAGACTGTTGTAGATTTCAAGTCGCCGTTTGTCGAATCAATATTAGAGTAACTACAATTTGGTACAAAATAAAAAATTGTCAAGTACTAATTTCAAAAATGATTTAATGTTTTAGATTTCCTGTGGGTCCTATACTAACTAAGAGCTGGATAAGTGTCATACGGCAAATGAGAGGTGAAGATTAATGGATATCTCGCAAAACTTCTGTTGCGTGATTTGTACATTTGAATACTAGTGACGTTTATGTTATAAATAAGAGGTTACGAATGTTAAAAAAAGGTCTGTACCATGTATTTATAAGATAAAAGGAAAAAAAATGACTGTATTAGTATCTAAAAATTACGAAAATTGTGAAATTAGCCTATAATTACCTATAGTTACCTAATTGACCATATTTTTTACAAGTAATAATTCATTTTTATTTTATTAAGCGCTAATATTAATTTATATTGTTACAGTGGTTGTTTTTATCAGCGACGAATATAGATCACCAAACAATAGATAGAAAAATATTACAAATAGGATGCCACCATATTTATAAATCATACAATATAACCCACGAAATAAAATCCAAAAGAAGAAAGAGTACCTACTTCCAAAAGAAGAGATTTAAATTTATATTTTCATATGAGATAAATTATATAGGTATTGTTTAACTTTATTATATATATGTATAAAAAGTACGTTTTAATTTTGTTTCAATTGCTAGAAGTTACTGATAACAATAGAGAAAAACTGCTTAATAGTATATATGCTGTGATCCCCAGTAACGCACATATTGACATTTTTATGAAAATAAATACACCGCTATTACGCACACATAAACCGCAACTTAGGCCGTTTTTCAACGTGTTGATTGCTGACAACGTTCCATCTAGACAAGTAAATAATCAAAGGTTATATAATTAAGAAGATTAAAACCTTTTTTTTTGAAGACATCCTGTAGTACAGTCTAACCATAATAGTAATATTATTAATCACTCCACACTGTCATCACATTAGTGTCTACATTGCACCCGTGCGAAACCGGGGCGGGTCGCTAGTCTTTAATAAAATACATGAATTACAAATCATAGTAAATTATAATTATGTTCATTGCAGAAAAAGAACCTCTCTTGTTAATAACAAACTAAATCACTATAGTAACCAATTTAAATTAAAAAACAATATATGGTAATTCTTTACCTTACAGTGTCCATACACAAAGTTCATACCCCGAGTCCATACGCCAAGCCCATATACAGGTTGCTCGTACAGTATCTTCTCTTTTGTTCAATATCAATGAGGAAACTTAAATATAGCTATGGAAATATGTAGTATAATATAGGAAATAACTCCTTGTAATCTGAACAATTCTCTTATTATCTTTTCGTGCCCCTAGAGACTGAACCATTACGAATACGAAGGAGATTGTCGTTTCTGTACTTAATTGTATTACCAAACACAAAATTAGGGAACACACAGTGTTGCCAACGTAGGTTATTTTAAATTTAGAAGGAAAGTAATTGCTATACAGTTTTTTACGGGGAAAAATATTCATGGGTTTTAGAGGTTTAAAATGTTAAAATGAATATTATTTTTCAAAGAAATTAATCAAATTGCATTAATTCAAAATGACGAAATCTATAGTTTGAGAGATACCTACCTACAATTGAAGAAAATGTCAAAATAATATTTCGTATAGCGGGTATCGATTAAATTTTAAGGTGTTTTTGACCACTCGTTGGGAGAAAAAAATTCGATATTGACAACACAGGGAACACAAATGATACTGCGAATTTTCTTCAAATGGATTCTTCAATGTAATTAAAAACATTACGACGTAAAAGAATGTCCAAATTGCACCGTATAACAGTTTTAAAAACACAATAAAAATTTTATTTCAGCATAAACAGTTAATACAGTGTTTTGTTTTAGAAATTTTTATGGGCCACTTTTAATGACCGATTTTCATGCCTTTTTGTAGAGTCATATCCAAAGGGTCTGAAGGGCTTATTGTGGCAACACTGTCTGTCTGTCAGAGGCTTCAAACTTATAACCAAAATAAATAGAAGCTTCGCAGAATATTTAATTCACAAACTGAAAGTCCTTTTTAAAATTATTTTATGTGGTTATATAGTTGTAGCACAGTACAAGTAAGCATACAGTATGCTATCTTCATACAAACGTTCCCAAACAACGCGCTCGAAATCTCGACATATCTCGACATACGACAGTCGCGAGCGCGCCGCGGTTGTCGTCGGACGGTATGAGACGCTCCTGCGCATTTATTGACTAAATATTATGTCAATCAAGTTTACGAGCACAATGTTCAGTGTATGGATGTTTGAATACATCTATATCGAAACCAGAAATATTTCTCTGTTGCTAATTTGTAGAAAATATATTATCATAATGATCTAGTTAATTTATTGCTGATTTTTAATTATACTGCACATAAAAAAGCATTTTTTTGTCCATTTCCACCATATTAACTCACAAACTTTTGAAACTAGATATAAAATACTAGTAAAATTATGTAAATAAAAACGTATTAAATTTGCAATAATATAAAATGAAAAGATAATATGACAATTTAATATAGTACCTATTATCAAATAAGTAACCCAAGAAAAACATTCAGTCCAAGTCGGTAGCCCTATTGCGCGTTTACGTACCAAACGACCGTAGGTAATTATTTCTAGGACACTGCCGAGATAGCATACTGTATGCTTACTTGTACTGTGGTTGTAGCGACCTGGCGATGCTAAAATGCTAATTTGCATTTTAATAGAATATAATGCAACTTGAACGCGTGGCTCGCAGTCGCTTACATACCACCGCCCTGCCATGTCGCATTGCTCTTATTTTATAATTGTGTAAGAAGAAATAAAAATGTATGACCCAATGCCCATATGACAAGGATAATTTATTTATTTAGACTTATAATAAAGTAAGATTAAGTGAACACAGAATGAACTTCAACATTGTTAAGACCAATGCCCCCTACTAAGTGTTCTCGACTCGACAGGTAGCGAAACATTAATTAAAAAACAATGAAGTTACACGTCTTATAATAATTAATATGAATTATTTTTAACTTCCAACGGAAAGACGGGTGTTATAATGTTTCAAGTTTAATTCTGCAGTCGGACTGCTTGTATGTTTGTCTGTGGTATCTTCTCTTTTGGACGAACGACCTGATATGTAGTAGCAGTTTTCCTTGCTAGAAAACGGTAGTTTTCGAATGTTCTTACTACTTAGCAATGATCTTTGTTGTCTCTCCGCGCAACAAATTCGCATCTTATACTAAATGCGTGTAAGCACATACTGAACTTCGCGTTCTCAAAGAATAATTCCAGTCGCGCGTCGTAGGTTCGGAGCTGACACGCGCAATTTTTTTAATGATGTTTTTTTTCATATCAGTCAAATAATCGAAACCCTTATAAAATTACACAATGTCCATCCATTTGTTATGTTACATTTGTGTCATCTTGTGACTTCAAACTAGGAATTGGTCAATGATGTATGAGGTGTGGCTATTAAATAAAGACTATTGCTGTAAAACCTTTTATTTTAGACTTATACATATTTAGTTTTTATCACCTTTAATATACACCCCTCCTCTATCCCTACAACGCTCCTTGCGAATTTTCCATTGTTCGAAACAGTGCTGGAAGTCATGTTCTGTGAGCTCTTGCATGAGGCGTGCCGCTTTTTCTTTCACAGCTTCAACTGACTCAGTCTTGTTCCTTTTAATGCAGATTTGAATTTGGGGAACACATAAAAGTCACATGGAACCAGGTCAGGTGAATAAAGCGGATGGTCTAAAACTGGGATGTAGCACAAACATTTTTACGAGCTTCTACGAGCGTTTTGAACGTGGAAGGGCGACCCAGGCGGTCATCATCTCCTACGTCTTCTCGTCCATCTTGGAAACACTTGAACCACTCAAAAACTCGCGCATGTGATAAATATTCATCGCAATAAACTTGTTTGAATAAAAGATAAGTTTCAGTAGCGGTTTTACCACCGACAATTCGTTGCTCTACTTTTACACTTATCGTGTTTTCAGCAAAATGAAAAAAACACCTCTTACACAAACGAAGGTTACGGCCACAGAACAAATATACTCGTTACGGCCAGATTGGTTTCTCTACAAACACGGGAAGCGCTGCAATCGAAAGAGCAGGCTTTACGCTGCACAGCTGTAGACGCAAAGCACAAGCGGACAGTGGTCGCCCGCACTCACCAGCCAACACAGCGACGCGACCAGTGGAAGGAGCATGACGCATACTCACGTCTAATTTGTAAATTGTAATTAATTATATTATAAATCACGTTCACGTCTTATTTATTATATCAAACCCGACCCGTTTCACTGGGCGTTAGTTGAAGTTAAAATAAATTAAACAGTTTTTATAATTATTTTGACACTGCAAAAAAAAACAAAAAAAAATTCTACTAATCCGATCGCTACCAAACTTTACAGGAACACCCGCTAGGCCAATCTGAAGATTCTCTGAAAATTTCATCGAAATTGGTCCAGCCGTTTCGGAGTCCATAAGGAACATACATACATACATACATCGCCTTTTATATATATAGATTGTCGCGGGCCCCTAAGCTTGAACTGGCACACAGCTGTCGCTCGTTCAGATTTGGCGCATATATAGTTCATCCGTAGCAGCAATAGTCTCGTTATTTAATGTCCACAGCTCTACATCATGTCATGAACGCACATAATTCGTTGTTTTTGTTGTGTTAACATTTCAAAATATTCATAGAAGAGTTAAAAAAGAGGAAAAGCGAGTACTTACTCGTTGACTTGATCATTCCCTTCATTCTTCTGAAATATTTTTAATATATCAAGGAATATAAAGCTATCTAATATTCATAGGAAAATATATCCAAAAATGCCATTTTATGAACGTCTTACTGAGTCCTCTTCGTGCGAGTCCACTTGACTAATTTTATTTCCGAGTGTGCCTCGCAATTTCTCCCGCGTTAACTTCTATTTTTCCGGTACAAAAATAGCTTAGATCACTCTTTGAAGAGTTCTGTACGTGCCATAATAGTCCCATTAAAATGAGTTCAGCCGTTTCGGAGATATCTTAGACAAACAAACGAACAGGCAAGCAGACAAACAGATTTTGATTACGCATAAATAATTTCTTTATTTGGATATCCTCATATAAAACTGACGAAGAAAATCTATAGAGCAAAAGTGAATGGTAAAAGAAGCCAAGGAAGACCAAGGCTGACTTATGGAGATCAAATAGCTAGAGTGTTAGCCGATGGAAATGTTAAAAGCACTCGCATACCTAGACGAAAATGTGTGAGGAGAATGATGAGAATTGAGGAAGCGAAAGAAGTATGTAAGGACCGCGAGGTTGGCGCTTAGTCCTCTCTGACTACCCCGTTAGGGATACGGCGTGAAGATATGTATGTATATAAATTCTTAAAATTTCAGATCTGGTCCTCTGTTTGCGAGCAAGATTCGTACTTGACTAATTTAAGTTATTGTCAGTGTTTCTTCCGTTTTCATTTCAGTGTGTTATGTCTAAGTCTATTATGATATTTGTTGGTATAACTTTGTAATTGACCTTGTTCTGTACAACATACTAGGGACCCGCCCCGCTTCGCACGGGTAGACATTTATTATAGAAAACACAGCCCATGTTACTCGCTGATAATGTATCTTTCTACAGGTAAAAGAATTTTTGAAATCGGTTGACCAGTTTTTCATTTCATCCATTACATACAAACAAATTAAGTTTACCTCTTCCTAATATTAGTATAGACAAGTATAGGTGATAGATATTATATAGGTAAATATTTCATAGTTAAATTCTGTACGATTTCAAAAGTCGCTATAATTAACTTTTTTTATAAACGAGGAGCAAACGAGCAAGCGAGTCACCTGATGGAAAGTAATCACAAGGACACCCGCAACGTCCGAGGAGTCAGGGGTGCGTCGCCGGCCTTTAAGGGAAGGGAGACGAAGGGGAAGGGGGAGATGGGTCACCGGCACTCTCAATACCGAACGAAACATAAGAGCAGTAGATGCTGTTATTTCACGCCGATATTGTGTAAGAGGGTGGTATTTCACCGGGCGAGCCAACTCAATTCGTGCTGCAATTAGGGCATGCAAACCGATAATTGATAATCGGTTATTTATCGATAATCGGTCCATTTTGAAAAATGATAAATATCGAAAGAAAAATCGATAAATATCGGTATTAAAAAATATAAAATCACATTAGAATTATTTCCCAATCATTAGAGCTGATTCCGAAATAAAACATCGATTATTCGGGAAGTGTTAAAAAATACTAACTAAATAACATTGCGTATGTAATGTGTAAATAGTTCGTATTATTTGTGTATCAAATTCTATTCTATTTTTCTATAAATCTAAGTTTTTACATATTTTTATGTACTTATAGTTCAGTAAATTGTTTTTACGTTAAAATAAAATTAGATCAAATTAAAACTACCTAATGGTGGTACCTTGTGATCACGATATTATATAAATATAAAATGTATGTATAAGAAAATAACTAATGATTATAATAATTCCAAAATGTTGATTTCAATATTTTGTATTTAATTTAATACAGAAATACAACCGTTGATTTAAAAAAATACTATATTTTTTAATATTTATTTTTCAGTATGTAATAGGGATTAAAGTATGAAATTGCCGTTTTAAGGCAGTGTCCACTTTGAATTAAAATTAAACCTGCGTAGTGTCCGATTTCAGAGTAACTTTTTTTACACGAAAACTATAACATTTTAATTTTTTTAAATCATGACATTTGACTGTTCGGACTTTCAATTGTTTTTACATTCAGCTTTTAAGAAGATAGACAAAGCGAAAACCAGAGTAATTTTCGAATACGAGTTCCAACGTGGGACTAACGCAGCAGAAACTAGCTCGTTACATCAATGCTGTGTTGGGAGAAGATAAGGCTAACGAACGCACCGTGCGTTTTTGGTTTAACCGCTTTAGTAGTAGAAACTTCGACTTGAAGATTAAACCACGAGGAAGACCAGCCACTAAGGTAAACAATGTTGGACTAAGGGTTATGGTGAAAGCCGATCCGTATCAACCTACTAAGGAATCAGCGGCATCGTTTGACGTTAACATACTCACAATATACATACTCACCATTTGCAGCCAATCGGTAAAATTAAAAACTTTGGAAAATGGGTGCCTCATGATTTGACTGATCTGCAGCGAGCAGCGCGCGTTGATGCTTGCCTAGCTTGAACTTGTTAAGCCGGTACAGAAATGAAGGGGATTCGGACCGAATTGCGACGTGTGACGAAAATTGGATTTTTTACGATAATCGCGAGGAAACAACGTAATGGTTGACTCCGGGTCAAACCCCACACCAACGCCTTAAAGTGAAGCTTACCCATAGAAAGGTGATGGACTGAACTGTTTGGTGGTCACTTAATGGTGTAAATGACTACAGCTTCCCCCTATCCGGTCAAGCAATAACAGCAAATATCTACTGTGCAGAACTCTGAACAACGATGGCGATACTCGCAGCAAAACAGCCCCGACTCGTCAATTGATCTTCACCATTATTGCTCCATGATAACGCAAGACCTCACACTCCTCGAGAAGCAGTTTTAACACTACAGAACCTGCAGTTAAAAACCATCTGTTATCCATCCTCCGTACTCCCCAACCGACTACCATTTTTCCGCGATTTGGACAATATTTTATACGGAAAATATTTTCTTCCCAGGAAGCAGTACCAAATGCTCTTCCACAGTTTGTGGATTCCAGTTCCCCAGAGTTCTATTGCAAAGGTTTGAATGAACTTTTGATTAGATGGCAAAAATGTATAGACAACGAGGTGTAATTGCTTTGATTAAATAAATATATCTCGTCCTACAAAAAAAATTGTTTAATTTTTAATATTGTGGTTCATTTTAGGTAATTGTATAGTTAACCTACATGTGAAAAAACAACCTTTTGTAAAATATTATAAAAATAGGTAATTATCGGTTTTTATCGGGAAAAAAAACGATAATTTTTTTTTATCGATTATCGGAACATTTCGATAATTGCACGCCCTAGCCTGCAATGCAGCATGGCTCTACCTCACTTGAATTATACAGACTTATTCGTATTTCGTGACCTAGATCTACCTAGACCTAGATCTGAATAACTTCAGTTCTTTAATGGGATAGCCTCAAACGTGGAAACACTATTGAAAAAAATCTCCGTAAAGGAAAATCAATCGAAAATCAAACAAATTGAGGAAAACTTTTTAAAATACATGCTTTTACTAGATTGTATTGTTCAAAATTTCAGGTCGATCAGTTAAATTGAACAGGTTTAAAATTTAGTTAAAGAATTTGACCAACACACATTAAGAAGTCGAATTAAATAGAAAGTTATTAAAAATCGAAAATTCAGTTGGATAATGTAGTTTTACTGAAAATTACATTGATGCAAATATTATTTTTTATTTATCGGAATATGTAATTTATATATCTTATGCAAATTACATTGAGATGTTATTAATGTTACCAAGACTGTTGTCTTGGTAACATTACACTAACATGTGACTTTTTTTGAAAAGTCACATTAACATGTGACTTTTTTGTAGCAATTAAGTTTATAAAATACACTATGTACAAACATAATAATACATCTACTATGCTAAGTATATTCACGCTAAGGCCATGCATATTGCAGACATTGCACATTGCGAGAGTGTTATTGTTTTTTCTGTATTGTACTTTGTGCAAACAATTAAAAAAAATGTAAAAAAAAAAATCGAAATTTTGCCGTGGTATAATATGGTCAAGTCGCATATTAAAAAAAATTAAAGCAAATTCCAAAGAAAACACTTGAAAGTACGAAATAACTACGCTTCACCTTCACTATTCAAAACTCAAGTACAAAGTAAATATTACAATACAAAAAATACCTATATAATTAAATTTGACAGTTACTGAAGTCGACGCCGAACTACCAAACTAAATAAACTTTAATTTGTTGCACGTTGATTAGGCACAGACTTCAATAACTCAAATTTAATTATATAAATGTTTATATCGTACATATAAAATTATTTTTGTACTCGAGTTTTGATTGGTAAAGGTTACTAAAGTAAAACTAAAGTAGATTTGACGATCAAAAATACCTTGTAAAATTCAAGTAAACCCATTTGGGTTTACTTGAATAAATTGATTTGATTCGATTTGATTTGATAACTTTCAGTGCTTTTTTTAAGTGTGTTTGATCTTTTTCTTCCATTTTTTTCATTTCTTCTTTTTCAGTGACCTTGTCGCAAATAAATATGTAGGGCAGGTCTACAAATAACTTCTTTTCTAATTCGAAGCGTAATGACATACAAGAGAATCATCAATTTAAAAAAGCTTAAAACCAGCTAGAGTTATTTGGTGTATCTTCGAAGCCTAAGCTCCAGTACCAGTGAAATTTAAATGGAACCGATCTGGAAGTATACCCTTTCAAATAAAAAAAGAATTTCCCAAATCGGTTAATAAACTACAGAGTTCTGAGGTAACAAACATAAAAAAATATATGTGACCGAATTGAGATCCTCCTCCTTTTCTTGAAGTTGACTAAAAATGAACCTCATAGTTGTTACCGCAAGACGCATAGGGATGTAGAGGGAATTTGCTTGCGTTGCACTGCATGTAGACAGGCCCTAAGTAAAATAAATTATTTATTCACATAGACTTAAATTTATAACTCTCTAATACACTTCCGAATATAATTAATAAACGTACCCAAAATTTAAAAACATGTTATATTACGAAATAACAGTGAAAAATTAAGCTAAGCAAACGAAACATACCCGCATGGCATTGTTGAACAATACCCGTTGAGACGCTCTAAAAATACAATAGCGTTCTCACAATGGTCCACTTCGTTTGCCATGCATGCTCCGGTTTAATCCGAGCTACGATATTCTGTACTTTGTCATACATCTGGTGGGTTTAAAATTTATTTTATCAAATACAAAAGAAAAATATCAAATACCTTTAAATATTCATTTTATACCGGTTCCCGATAAGTAACATGGTTTCCCGTTTGATTTTAAATAGAATAAATAAATAATACTCCAGACAATTACACAAATTGGGTGACCCAATGGGTACCACACAACGAATTCTGGAGAAGCTTCCAGTAACATCCAGACTACAAACCTATTTAGAAAAGTTTGTTTTAAAATATCTATAAAACACGGGAAATTAACGCGATTACCTATTTTTCACTTGACGGTTCGACCGAGTTGCATCGGCCGTGGTCTCAAGTAAACTCTGAGTTTCAAGCGAAAATAAAAGGTAATCGCGTTAATTTCCCGTGTTTTATAGATATTTTATAATGCAACGCGAAAGTTTAAAAACTTTATAAAAGTTCGTTTCTTGAAATGACTGACCGGAGATCGAACCCTGGACCCCGGCTTGAAAGGTAAATATTCTGCCACCGCGCTATCGGGACAGTCGATTTGATTTGATTAATTCGTTTCGATTGAATTCGATTCGCGTACAAAGGGTTCCGATATTAATACACTAGTAAAATTATAAACTTTTCACAAGTTCTATAACACGTAAAACTGCCGTTACATTTTTCCTATAAGGTTTAGTTAAATCTTCATATTCTATCAAGTGTTTAGAATTCTATGTCCAGAAAGTACTAGACTTAGCAGTTACTAAGATAAGGACCCCTCCCTTATCTTATCTCCGATACATAATAGTGCTCTAGTTCTAGTAACTACTAAATTCCCCTACTAAAATTTTTCTACGCGTATTTCAAAGTGTTAAACTGTTAATTAGTTGCATAATGCATGGAGTACCCCAAACACGGCGTGAAGAGGTTTTTTACACTCCGTTATATCTCCATTATAACATAATATAACATATCTTCACGCTGTATCCCCAACGGGGTAGTCAGAGAGGGCGGAGCGCCAGGAGTCGCGGTCCTTACACACCTCTTTCGCTTCCTCAAATCTCATCATTCTCTTCACACATTTTCGCCTAGGTGTGCGAGTGCTTTTGACATTTCCGTCTGCTAACACTCTGGCTATTTGATCTTCATAAGTCAGCCTTGGTCTTCCTTGGCTTCTTTTACCACTCACTTCTGCTCTGTAGATTTTCTTCGTCAGTCTTTCATCACTCATTCTTTCCAAGTGCCCGAACCATCTAAGCATTCCTTTCTTCATTTCTACAATAACACTGTTGTACAACCCTGTCATACTGCATATCTCATCATTGTTTCTCCTGTCCGCAAGCGTGACACCGCACATATTTCTGAGAGACCGCATCTCCACAGCATTTATCATACTTTCACTCGATTTCGGACATATCTCCATTATACCTAGTATAATTCTTCTATGGATATTTTAAAACGTTAAGTTGTTAATTTAGTTGTGAGAAGCATGGAGTGCGGCAAAAAGAGAGTGAAGAGATTCATACACTCCGTTTTATCTCCGTTATGTAATAGTGTCGAGTTCTAGTATTTCGGTTTCCCCTACTACTCTTCTATAAATATTTTTAAGCGTTAAACTGATAATTACTTTTATGTTGCATAGAGTACTTCAAAATGGATGAAGAAATTCATACAGGGTCGACAAAGTGCAAGTGATGTCTAGTGTTACATGCGTCCATAGACTACGGTAACCGTTTACGGGTGGGGGGTACTTGCTTACCACCGTTGTGGTGTACAAAAAATTAGTACAACATACATACATAAGGTTAAAAAGATAATTAAAAAAGATAAGATGCTGGCGCGATTGTATATTGCACACGTTTATCGAAGTAGGCAGTAATAAAATCATTGCTTGATACGCTGTTCCTATATCGGTGTGCCGATAATATACAAGTGCGTCTCCTAATTTTGGTTGTTTCATTTTTAAAGTATGCAACGATGGGTGTCAGACTTTAAGCATCTCTTTCTTCATGCATAAAAAAAGAAACAAGCAAAATAATGTGTTCCATTTTTAAATAAAATGGCTGTCGAGTTTATCTTTTTATTTTGTCTATGTTTCCAATCAATTAATCATGGTAATCTCGAATAGTTGTAGTCATCTTTAAGCAGGACCTCGTCAAGGAAAGCGGGAAGACTCCCATTTAGTTTCGTTGTAGTGGGATAAACAGCAGTTTTTCTCCTTATCTTCGCAAAGACGTTCTAATTTGCATGAAATCAGCACAATCCCCGCCAATTTCATTATCGCTAAGATGTCAGCTCAGCTGATAACACAAAGCTTACTCGCCTATCTCGAATATAACGCTTGAATGCATCTTGGATCGTTAAACTCTGCTTGCTAAGATGTGATATTGGTACGTATAAATATATACCTACTGTATTAATTGCATGGCATGATTTTATGAGTTCTTAACCGACGACGACGCAAGCGATGAGGACACTTATGTTTGATATCGCTCTTGAAATCTTAAACGAAAAGAGATTTAGCTAAACTTGTCATTAAACGAACGAACGAATTCACCGAAAACAGAATTATAGTCCGAAAGTAATTTCTACACATGCTTTTACAATTTTTGCTTTCTGAATAATTATATTGTAGTATATGTATATTGAAAATGTGATAACAGACTGAGTTTCTTGTCTAGGAGAGGGGTCTCCGGATGTCCATCCATGCGACGTCGAAGAGGTCGACAGCGCGCGTGGTCCGAGTCTTTGCAGTACTGCGAGAGTACAAGAGGGATCTGTACCAGCCCCCAAGAAGTGTTCTTGGGGGCTAAATAGGAAATTAGGAAAGACAGAGGTTAGAGGCGGCGAACTTTCTATGTACACGTGGCGAACTCGCTGTGGGCACATTTCACGTATAGCCTCGCTAAAAACCTCTCGAAAATCACCAATGCGATAAAGCCCTTATAGACTTCTAAACCACTCTACTGTTTGAACTCTTTATGGATTATGTTCGAAACATTATTAAATAGGTTTAGAATGTACCTAGTTTGAACAATTTCACCTGGACGGTTCACACGAACGAAGTCGCGGGCGGAAAGCTAGTTCGAAATATGTTGTTAAAATATGTAATTAAAATTTGTCTCTTTTTCCAAGAATCTTTTGCACGTTCCAAATATCGATAACAAAGTGTCTTTTCGAGGGCGCTCCATCGCCTTTAGTCTGTTGCGTATACAGAATTATTGTGTAATACATTTAACAGTACACATTTTCAACGAAATTGGAGCGAGAAAACGAGGGTATGTACCTCAAAGAAATTACCCTCATTATCAAGCTTTAAGAATGTAAAAAATCTACACCCTTTTTTTCTTAATGAACGTTGTGAATCTCAGTCAGGATATACTGGCGTATTTATTTAAACCTTTAAAAGATTTTATTATACGAGTACAAAGTGTAACAGAATTAACCAGGAAGCTCATAATATAGCCTCACTAATAATAGTTTGTGACATGAATAGAATTAAAAACCACTCAAGCGCGTATGGGCCATGCACATTGTAGGGTTCCGCAGTTGCCTGTCACAATATTCATATTGAAGGGGTTTTTTTATACTACGAGTATGAGCATAATAACTAGGAATCATTTATTTAGTTTATTTTTTACATTTCATAATAATATGACGAAGTTATACTTTAAAGTTATTGGCTAAATACCATCTAAATACATTTTCTATGGAACTTTTACTTATCCAAGGACATTTTATAATTTGGGCGACTATTACTCAGCTGCGATAGTTTTCCATTTAACTTTATTAAGTCGGCGCATTGGAAATTTCGACGGTAGGAATCTCAATTTTCCTAAATGATTACAAAACGTATGAAAGTGATATTTGGTAACCTAATCCTCTGTTTCATTGACTTCATTTAGCCAGTTGCGTTACATGATTAGTTAACTATTGTAACAGAAAAAAAATATCAAAGAAACTTCTTTTAAAACAGATATTTATTATATTTCTCGGAGTAACGAGACCGATTTATGTTGTAAATTTTTGTATAGTTTAATATAAACACTTACACACTCAAAAAATCTAAAACTTTTTTATATGCCAGTTGGATTTTTTTACAATTAATTATAGTTTTTAAAATGAACGAAAATAACTGTATTTTTCGTAAGCTAGCGCACGCAAGTTTTTATAGCGCAGAAGGTCTATTTTAGATTAAATTGTTGTTTATCATTGCGTCACCTTAAATATACTTCTATCGTGAATACCTTTCACATATCCAAAAACAACGGTTAGTTGGTGGAGGGAGACAAGACTTACAAAAATGACCACTTTACAACTTGATATCTCTCAAATAGATTCCTAAATCGAAAAAATGTTGATCACGTACTCCCAATATTTTTGAAAAACCTTTCCAACAGCACCCCACACATAAAAAAAATAACCCGACTTACCGTGTAGTGTTAACCAAAAAAAAAATGTTTTTCAAGATTTTTCTTCACAACTTTGTACCTGCATAAATAATATTATAACCATGCCAAATTACACCTTTTTAGTACCAAGAGTCTCCGAGAGACACCGCAGACAGAGAGACGGACGGACTCGGCGAAACTGTAGTTTCCCTATTCTACCACGGAACCCTAAAAACCGGCCAAGAGTACGTCATACTTCTCAAGTTAAGAACACTGTATTGAAGTGTGAATACTGTCACTTGTTATCAACCACCAAACGCAAAAGAAATATATTCGTAGAGCTTTTTTTGAAGCATGAAAGTGTGTTTGCCTAATTTTTCTCCTGATGACTTTTTTCGGATTCATTCTTAATTGTTATTTGTCAACGAATTCTGCAATACTATGGAAATCACATTCATTTAAAAATATGATACAACGCAAACCCCAATAAAGTGGGCGGAGCTAAAAAACCACAATCAACGCGCTACCACAGTACAAGTAGGCATACAGTATGCTATCTTCATACAAACGCTCCCAAACAACGCGCTCGAAATCTCGACATATCTCGACATACGACACTAGCGAGCGCGCCGCGGTTGTCGTCGGACGGTATGAGGCGCTCCTGCGCATTTATTGACTAAATATTATGTCAATCAAGTTTACGAGCACAATGTTCAGTGTATGGATGTTTGAATACATCTATATCGAAACCAGAAATATTTCTCTGTTGCTAATTTGTAGGAAATATATTATCATAATGATCTAGTTAATTTATTGCTGATTTTTAATTATACTGCACATAAAAAAGCATTTTTTTGTCCATTTCCACCATACTAACTCACAAACTTTTGAAACTAGATATAAAATACTAGTAAAATTATATAAATAAAAACGTATTAAATTTGCAATAATATAAAATGAAAAGATAATATGACAATTTAATGCGCTACTTAGTCTACCGTGCGCTCAGTGACAGTTGTCGCAAATAAAATTGGTGTGTTGACGTAAAAACTGGCGAAATTAAAATTAAAAATGACCTCCTGTGTAGTTAAGTGGTGTAGAAGACAGAAAAAATCATGATATGTTAACTTATCACATGTACATAAAATAATTTTAGGTTTACAAGAAATTTAATAAAAATATTGTCTTCTGTACTATGCAACTAGTAGCCAACCAGTTTTAAGTACGTAAGTTATTTTTATTGTATTTTTATTCTAAGTATGGAAATTCTCTTTATTGAATTGAATCTTATAAATTTGTTCCTTTAATTTTACCAAAAATGAGCTTCGGTGATATCGGCAGATTAAAGCAGTTCGCTTAGAGAGAAGAGAAGATGACTGATTACCAAATAATGCCAATAGGGTGTGCTCTATACATTCTGAAAATGAAGAAATCTATTCTTGTTGTAGAGGAATCGCGTGTTAATCTAATTGAAGACTGAAATCTTGCAGTGATTCTAAATCGATATTTCTCAAAAACCTGTAGAATTATTAGACATAATTACTGTTATTAAAAACAAACAAGCAGGAAAACCAAATCGCGACACTATTTTAATAAATGGTATTTTGAAAGAGTAATAATTACGACCTCTGTACTGCTTGATAAGAAATAATACTTTTTATTGAATTTTACAAGACAGGGACTAAATAAATTAATTACACTTTAAGGTGTAAGATTTTGATGAGATAACACATCAAAATCTTGTTAATAAAATGCAGATAAACTCGTAAATATGCTTTTCTTACCTTTTAAAATAATTTTAAAATGTTTTCTCATATGAGAGAATCAATATAAAAAACTATTTAACTTCACGTAAATAAGGTAAATCAATATTACCAATAAGTCCCTTTGCAATGCGTAGTAATGCATTCTCGCTTGCTAGCACTTTCCTGTGCGATCGTGTTCAATGATCACGTGGGCTGGGCATCCAGTCGCCGTTGACTGGAATGTAATACGAAACGCTTTAAACGCCAGACTGCAGTTGAACAAAGATCGTGCGGGTTTAAAATAGAGTTCATTTTAAAAGTTGAGTTGAGTTTGTGTTGCGACCTTTCGTGTTTCGAAATATTTGAATCAGACGCCTGGTACCGTGTTTTTTGGCCATAATTGTTCTGAATTACACTTCCATATTATTTCCGAATTCGTTGTTAATCGTGTTTTTTCAGGATTTTTCTGAGGTAATGCAGGTAGGGACAACAATGTTACTTGTTCTCTCGAAAAAATATCACCTAACATCAATGCAAACTAGTGATTAACGGCAGGATTAGTGAATAGGTGGTAACGGAGATGGTAGTATTAGGACGGGTCCTGTTCAATGTCCTACTACCCTCAAATTCTTTACAGTGAACCTGCGAACAGTGACCTTTACTATGACTTAAGATATTCATGTTGTCATAGAATAATTTTCTTTTAGGGTTCCGTACCTTAAAAGGGAAAGACGGAACCTTCATAGGATCACTTCGTTGTCCTTGTGTCTGTGTCCGTCTGATCGACCAGTCAAGTCTATTGTCCTTTGGTAGTGTAAAAAATTCGAGCTACTAAGATAACGCAATCAAAACATACTGCTATTTATATATTGAAACGAAAATCTGTGGGGTACTTCCCGTTGTCCAAGAATCGTTAAGTTTTTCAATAAGCAAGTTCTCCCAGCACAATGAAAGGGAAAAATCCATAAATTGCGAATTGACGACCTCCGTGGCGCAACGGTTAAGCGCGTCGGAAAGTAAACGGGGGTAGCAGGTTCGATTCCCGCCTCGAGTCTGGGTGTTTATGTATAATATGTATGTATTTACAAAAGAAAAGTAAATAAGTAGTATATCAGTTGTCTAGTACCCATAACACAAGCGCTGTGCTGCTTAGTATGGGACTAGATGGCGCTGTGTGAAATGTCTGAGTACATTATTATTATTATTATTATAATTTTGAATTAAATCACAATTTTTTGCCATTATGAACTTACGTTTGCAGTTGGAGAGTATGGCACACATCCTTTAACTGCAAAGTTAACTTCGTTTTTGATTACGAACTTTTATGGTAAAGTGTCAAAAGTACTCGCATACCTAGGCGACAATGTGTGAGGAGAATGATGAGATTTGAGGAAGCGAAAGAAGTATGTAAGGATTGCGACGCTTGGCGCAGTCCTCTCTGACTACCCCGTTAGGGATACGGCGTGAAGATATATATGTATGTACATAACACAAATGGTATGATTTTTTTTACTACACTCATCCAATCCTACCCTACTGCGCATCTCCGAATTCAGTAAATATTTTTAAGAAAAACATTCTCGTTCGACAATTCCCTCGAGTTCCACATATTTGCTTCCTAATTCCTCGAGAGCGTAGTCTTTGTATTACACAATCAACGACACAATCAGGCTGTATTCTTTTGCGAAACACAAAAGTTTGAATCCTATTCAATAGGCTAGATGACTGCTCTTAAATGTGGTATAATATTTTATACATTGTACGAGTATTAAAATAATTACACATTTTGAATATGACTGGGATAAAAGTAATTGACATTCATTGACAGAAACAGAGTCATTGGGTTTTAAACTTCAGTAGTGAGAACAGAATGAAGATGAGCTAGAGAAAGATAACGTGACAAAACTGTGACGTCACAAAGTCGCAATGATATTATACAGCACTAGAAGTTGCAGAGACCTATTCCCACTGCGTTCCTACTATTAAAGTTTAAAAACGAATAGCTCTCATGTTTTTCATTGTATTTCGAATTTTTTTTCACAGTTTTGTTTAAAATTACTAAACCTATCTATATTTAACTAAGTTGTTAAGAATATCAAATCATCATAGCCTATTTTTAGCGGAGAAACGATTCAGTGCTTATTATTTATTGCCTACGATATGCGAATAGCGTGAAAGTTGTAACAACATCTTTATAAATTTCTTATCTTAAATAAGCGTCAGAAGAAGGTAAATGTTGAAATTGGGGTCTACCCACTGGATATCGCGACCAATCGAAGTAGAGACTTCGGTTCCACGTGACCTTGAGGAGGAAGACAGTGTGTGCTTCGCACTGCAAAGGTCCTGAGGGGACTCTGTCACTATCCCACGAGAAGTACTTCGGCATAGCGCAAGAGGGGCTTCGGTGCATTCCATAAGAGATCCCGGAGCCCCTGGACAACGCGCGTATGATGTCTATCGCGGTAGTTATTATGGGCAAACATTTCATGTAACCTAATCTCATCCACAGGGAGCTCTATGTACATATAGGTTTCTATCGCCCACAACACTGAAGGCCCCAATCTTGACAGACAAGAGATACAAGAAACTTATTCTTTAAACGGCAAACGGCAAACCATGCATTGATCATTGAATTCTAAAAAAAATAGTCCAAGTCGATGAGGAGGTGGGAAATGTTTTGTATTCTTAATTAAATGACCCACGCGCCTATTACCTAACCTGCAGTCAGTATGCGACAACCAAATATCGCGCGATATCTGCTATCGAAACGAGAATTTGTATAATGTAATTCGTATACTGGCGTTAAATCTAACGCGAAAAGTACGTTTTACAGTCAAGGAGTAATAGAGACGCAATTGTCATACATGATATCAATTTTAACCCCCCGACTCAAAGTTGGGGTGTTATAAGTTTGACGTGTCTGTGTGTCTGTCTGTGGCATCGTAACTCCTAAACGAATAGACCGATTATGATGCGGTTTTTTTTTATTGAAAGCAGGTTTACTAGCGGTGGTTCTTAGACATCTTTTATCAAAATCGGTTCAGCCGTTTGAAGAATGTCAGCTTTTTTTTTAGTTTTTAAAGGGACGCGAGCATTATCTATTAGTCTAATCGATGCGAAATTTAGTATACTGTGACTTCAATAATGTCACAATAACACCTTGTCCAGATGCTGCAGCATCATCTGAACTCAGCAGGATATCCAACTCCTCGCCACTTACAGTAGAGGTGTCATATTTAGGCTCATTAAAATGGTCTCTATGAATAGTTTATAGATAGATAGATAGATGGTGATCAGGGTCTGATGATGGATCAGACAACTATTGTCAGAGTACTCAGATTTCGGCGAGGCACGATCTCGTGTTACAATTTCGTGTATCGTCCCGGAAAGTATTTGCGTGAATGTGGGGATAGAGTGTAGATCGTAGAGTGTTTAAAACGCATGAAATAAACTTAAATTTAAAATTTAAAAAAGCGCTGACTCAAAAAAAATCTCCAAAAAGTAAAAAAATAAGCATCGTCACGTCGGAAGACCGCTAAGTAAATAAAGTAATAAGTAAAAAGAGAATACAACTAAAAATGATAAAGTATGTATGAAATTCAAATACAAGTAAACTTAGCGCTCCCCCGACGTGACGACGCTTGGATATATTACTACTACTATTTATATTGAAACTTATCACAAATTTAAAGGGCTATGAAGTACATATTATTTTTTTACTTTTTGGAGGTTTTTTTTGAGTGGGGGTTTTTTAATTTTTTTTTTTATTACAATTAGTTACCGGACGCGCGATGATCGCGTGGCTGTCTGCCAATTTTTAGGTAATAACTCCGCCGGACTCTTCATAAGCGATTAACAGTTATGCGTGGCGTAGCTGTCAAACCATGTCCGCCACGAACGCCACCTATTGAAATTAATGATGTGATGATTCCCATATAAAATTACCAATTTCGATTTTTTCGATTTTTCGGCTAATTTTTTTTTTTAAACCACCCCAGTATTGAGGCGAACGAAACAATAAAAATAATGTTCAAATCGGTCGAGCCGTTATCTAGTTTTTGCAAGATTAACACACGGCAATGATTTTTATGTATTATAGCTTTTACCATTACCATTTTTAAAATAGTTAAAATAGGAATTAAGTGATTGACAAAAAAAAGATTTTATTGTGAAAAATGTGGGGTGCTTTTTATTATATTATTTTTATAACTCTGCTTTTATCAACAGCTACCAATAAAATATTTTTATTAATTGATATCATGCACCCCACGCTTTTTACAATAAAATCATTTTTTTGTCAATCACTTTATTCTTATTTTAAACAATTTTTATCACTATTAAACAAAATCTTAATAGTTAAACACTATTTTTTACTTTTTAGTTCGGGTTTCTTTTTAAAGTGTGACTTTTTAGTTTTATAAACTATATTTTTTTTAATTTAGAAGATCTGTATTCAGTACAGTATAAACATGTTAGACACCTCCCACAATTTGTATGAGCAGCCCCATCCCTCTTTCTGTCTACGTTCGTCCCCTGTCATTACCAGCTTTGCAATAAACTCTACTGACCCCAATCCACTGTGTTACTGAACGTCTGCTCAAAAGGTAGATTGTAATCGTACAGGATAGCATTTCAAACGTTCGCGCTAAGATTTTATAAACAGCTAAATTGGAAAAAGCCACTAATTACTGTCGCTTTTTACCCAATTATATCGATAAGAAGAGTTACGATTATAGAAACGTATGTATTAATGTGTATACTTACATATGTATGTATACATAAAATGTATGAATGTAAAGGATTTGTCCTTAGCAGTCGACAATTTATCACGTGACCTTTCGTCAGTTGAGTACATTTCTAACTTTAATGACGATAGATGTCTCCTACTGTTTCTGCTCCCTTTGATAAGTAATAAAAATATGGCTGATACGAAACTATGCTTTTACGAAGTTCAAACAATTCTAACAAAATAAACGAGTATCCATGATATGCCTCTCATCCTCATATCTCAGTCAGCGAAGTGAAAATATTTCTTTTGAACGTTGTTTGATTGTAATACCGTGTTATTATCCTGGCACCACTTTATACTTGTCGATTTAAATCCCGGCCAGTTAATGAACTAAAAATATTTGCCAATTTTCTTTCTGATTTGAGTGAGTACATTTGAGTGTTTCTGAATGCTGCCACAGATTTTTATGACTTTGGTATCCATAGTTTAAACCTAACTTCTGATTTGAGATCACGCAATTAGTGCCAATGTTAAAAATAAAACTAGATTTTACGTTAGTAAGTAATTAATCTGTGACTAGATTTTAAAATACTACAGTAATTATAGTTTACAGCAGATATTTTGTCGTTCGATTAAAAAGTTTCGATTATGAAATCAACAGGAATACAATAACTTTCTCGTATATTAGTATTCATATATTCCAAGCCAAACGGTTGAAGCAATTCCACAAATGTGCCACTGCGAGATTCTTTTTAATGTCGCGCATTATGTAATAAATGATGTCATGAGTTATTCAGTATTAGTGGAAGTTAACTGGCATAATACAGGTCTAAAAATAAAGCTTTCACTCTGAATTGGGAGAGAGAAAAATATAGCATGTGCCAGGCGCTTATCTTAAAAAAAGTAAAAGTCGACCAAGGGTTTCATTGAGAAAACTGTATGCAGGCGTCAGCAACGTATCACTCAATACATGATTCTGTTAAGCCATTTATTTACAGAAATATTTATGGCTAGGAGTAGGCTATAGGCTAAGCATCAAACATGGAATTATATGAAATTATGTCACGATTTTATTCATATTAACGCTGATTTCGTTTGTCGATGTCGATGTAAATAAATGAACCAACATTACACTTGATGGTAAATAAACTAAGACCCATGGATCTTTATAATATCAAGGCTCAGAAAGCATTTCAAACCACAAATGCGTTGGCAACCCTGAGGACTAAGACACAGTAAATTACATAACAGTAGGATGTGTTCATAGCAAGCTAGCGTACGCAGTTTGTATGAATGCGCGCAAGCGCGCACACCATAGCACGCACACGACGACAATATTTTGGGCAACTATGGATGAATATTGTAGTGCCAGTTTAGTTAAACGCGACGCAAACATGTGACCGCTTCCGTTTGTCTTTAATTCGTCTGTCACATCGTCATAAATATAAAAATTTGTAAATCGTATAAACGAATGTATTGTAAATTTGTAATGTCCTTGGATGCCTAAATAATTTTATTTGAATCCATAGAATTCTTCATCTTAAATACAACAAATTTAACAAACTTGAAAAAGGTATTGGTCTACATTTTTTTTTTATTGTTGTGTGCTATATGTGTAACTAAATGAAATGCTCTCCACATCTTACACCCAACGGAACACTTCACGTATCCGGCCGAGAGTAGGCCATTCCGATACGCGCCAGTCGGAGTCATCTTTCTTTTGTGAATGTTCTCTTACTAAAATGTACTTCTTTTGCCAGAGACATTGGCTTGTTACATTGCTAGGGATATTTTATTACAAGAAGATTATATTTATTAATAACAAAAAAGTACTTACATACGTTAATATTTACAAACTTGAAACTACTCATTATCTTAAATAATAGACTTCCTTGAAATTGCCGCTTAGAAAGCTGTCATTGCTTAAGGTGCCCAGCAGACTGGCACCAAAGAATAAAAGAATAAAATTTTATTTATCTATATGTATATATATAATGAAGTTGTTTTCTTTGTGCGTCAATCACATTAAAACTACTGAACGGATCGACATGGGACCACGACCATTCGATGCGGAATCGTTTGTAGATGGTTTAAGTCATTCATTTTTTCAATTTTATAGACCTTTCACCATTTTTCAAACAATAATGTACTATTACGTACAAAATTTTCATTTACGCCCAGCGGAGCGGGCGGGAAACGGCTTGTTTAATATAAGATTATGTGCAATAAATAAAAAAATAATAACTCAATGCTCCAAAGAATTACACTATTTGAGTGTCAAAATTAAATATTTTAGGCTTATTGTGTGAGTATACCATACGACGAACTAGAGGAACATCAAATAAGCCACGCTCAAGGACAATTTAGAAAAGCTCGTTTTCCCACTTTAATCCTGCTGCTAAGGACATTACTCATGATTTTTTCCAGGAGGATCCTAGTCACTTACACAATAACTTTAACCATTTAATCAATGAGTAAGGTTATCACGGAAGCGCATAGGTAAAAGTCTCTGAGACACAAAAATCACCGCAAAAACACCGCAAAAAACAGCAAATATAACTATTTACAGATACAAATCGTTAATAATCGTAACAGAAATCCGTGTGTTTTCAACTTGAATTATTTTATTTCTTTACTATTCCTTTGTTAACTGTCTGCTGTCCCTCTTGATATGGCGTTCTCTATATAAATACAGAGTAAAAAGTATTAGCAAAAAAATGTGTTCGAAGCCCAAAAACCTCGTATGAAGAATTTATCGAATAAATTATTATTATAACTTGACCAAAAATGAACCCTCAAAGAAGAAAATACAATTTTTGTGTTAACAACAGCTACAGAGTTCAGACACAGACTCAGTGAACTAGAACAGTATCAGGTTCATGTAAGCTCATAGCCAGTTTAGAAACCAGACTAGGAATCAAACCCGGGAGTCGTTCGGAAGTCATTTATAATATTTCTAGAGATTTGCAGGCAAAATTACAAAAAAGGAACCCTTACAGTTCCGTTATCAGTCCATCTGTATGTCAAAGCTGATTGATTCTATCGTCTTTACATCTACTGAAGTGATGGTCACAGAAACGTACATTGTAATCCCAATACCAAAAATGACTAACAAGAAATTAAATAACGAGTATATTCTTCACTATCTTTATTTAGTTTAATTCTAATTCTCCGTAATTTTTACAGAACCCTAAGTTAATGCGTGTCCAATATTATGCTCTGAACCGGTCTTTTATTTATATAATTTTTTCCATGAATTTGACAAATTTTAATTAACAAATTAATTTGATAACATTTTCTACATTAAAATCCGTTGTCACGGTGACACGAAATTAATTTCATAATGACTCTCAAATGAAGAGTATTAATTAATATGAGTTCGAGTAATAAAACGGAGATTGTTGTAATCCTTTTCTGTACTTAAATTTATTGCTAGAATCGTTTATAGCTTCAATTAAATTATTGTTAGAGTTGCCATGTCTTTTCTCTTTCCCTAAAACTGAGAAATAGCCTGAAGTTCTATTGCCAAAACTTTTACACAAGTCTTATAATTTTATTTTATTTTTATTTAATACCAGAGAAAATAATAAATTAAATACTAGAGGACTTATTGACTAACAGAAACTATGACTATGCATAATAATTAACAACCATCCAAATTATTACATTAATTACATTTTTCGAGTTTTAGGTGTGATCGGTATTAAATATATTAGCGACAAAATCACATACGAGATTCTTATGTATTAAATAATAATAAATTGTACTGCATAATTTAAATATACATCAATGGAAAATCTTGTTTAAATTTTCCAAAAAAAATTCAAAAAGTAAAGCACGATTTTCGGGAAAGTCCCATACATTTCAAGGATGTCGTAATAGTCAAAATTATCGACTTGCTAGTATGTTTCGAATGAAATACATTTCAAATCTGTTGGCCTTGCCTCATTAAATTTGACTGGTCAATCGCAAGAAATCTCCAAAGTCGAATTCTATCATGCACACCTCAATAATACATCTCATTATGTATAAAAACACGTAAGTAGTAGTTAATCTAAAGTACTTCCACCCATATTCCAATGCTAATTCAAAAAAGTTCATTTCCTCAATTGACCAAACCGGAGATTGAACCTGGGACCCCGGCTTTGGAGGAAGATGTTCTGCCACAGATGTGTCAAATTAATTATGTGTTATATTATTTTAATAATGCCATTAAATTACAATTAAATCGTGATCACACAATTTGATACTAATGAAAATAAACCTTATGACGTACGCAATAAAGGATATTTTTAATAGGTTGCCGTGTAGACTGTACACAAAATTGTCGACTGCTTCGTTTCAAAACATAGTATAGGACGTTTTTCGTTTTCGTTTTTTGCTTTACATAACTAAAATATAAAAAATATGTGGAATAATTTAAGCCATTATCCATTATCACAAACTAATTACTTACTAGCGCAAACTATTACTACGTATTCGTGATGATTTTTGCATTTTATACATTTAGTATAAAAGTATTAATTATTTTACATAGAAATTACAACTTCATAAGGGCTGTGTTCATTTGCTTTTGCACTCTCTTTTAAAATTTCCTTTGAAACCTTTGCTAGGATTTTATATGGAGCAGCTATAGTGTGAAACGTGCTCAACTGGATGTCCGCAATATCTTACAAAAAAAAATTAAACCGCCTTCAAAAAAAACACTGAAAAGTATAAAATAACTATACTTTACTAATCAAAACTCAAGTACAATTAAAATAACTTTACAAATACGATACACATACCTATATAATTAAATTTTACAGTTACTGAAGTCGATACCAAGCCCACCAAACTAATAGACTTTATGTTGTTGCACATATATTTGGCACCGACTTCAATAACTGTCAAATTTAATTATATAGGCATCGTGTAAATTTTATTAATCCTGTATCGTATTTATAAAGTTATTTTAATTGTACTTGAGTTTTGATTAGTAAAGGATAGTTATTTTATACTTTTCAGTGTTTTTTTTGAAGCTGGTTTAATTTTTTTTTAATTAAATTTTTTTGTTTCTCCCTTTTGAGTGGTCTTGACCTAAATAAATATCTAGAGCAGATCTGCAATTAACTTCATTCTAATTCCGGAGCGCAACGATATACAAGAGAATCGTCAATATAAATAAAGGTTATAACCAGGTCTGTTATCTACTGTATCTTCGAATTCCAAGCTCCAATATCGGTGAAATTTAAATGGGACCACCTCTGAAGTATTACCTACCAAACGAAAAAAGAATTTTCGAAATCGGTTCATAAATGACGGAGTTAAGAGGTAACAAACATACAAAAAAAACAACATACAGACGAATTGAGAACCTACTTCTTTTTTTGAAGTCGGTTAGAAAGAATTAATGAACAATTTTAGCAAGAACTAAAAATTCGTATAAACTCAGGTGTTACTTTGCGGAAATCCATTTCATAAAATAAATTCCCAAAATGTTTAGCAATTTTCCGTTCAAACTCCAAAAAACCACCAATCGACCAGCACCACCAGCACCACCAGCATAACCAGCACCTAATAGCAGCTGATGATTCGGTGCTGGTTAGCTGATCGAATCCTATCTCTGGTATATCCTGAGGATGCTTCGTTGAGGGGCGAAACACGTGTCGATTGGTGGTTTTTGGAGTTTGAACGGAAATAGCTAAAGATTTTGGGAATTTATCTTAACTAAAAATTCATTACAAAAATTGCCTTTTATTCTGTTGAAGAAAATGATCTTATTCTCATCTTATCCTTCATTACTTCAAAATCTAAAATGTGTCCTAAAGCGTTCCTTTCGTTCATGCCCTTCTTTTGTACTTGCACTGTTCTAAATATTTTATTAATTTTACAACTGTTTTGCTACTTTACTTTTATATTTTTTTTATGTCATTACAAAATTATTTGTTATTTACCTTCTATTTCCTTCAATAATGTATAAATATCTCTATTTAATCTATTCTATAGCATAGCTAAGAAAACTCCTACACTATCTTTCATTCTAAATACTACACTGTACATTTATAAAAATGTATTGCTCACGAGATATATGAGATTACTGGTTAAGTCTATTATTATATATTCTGTCAACAGGCTGACTGAGATCAAGGTATCCCCATTAAAATTAAAAAAAAAATGCTATATAATATGAGTCCAACTCACACTTCTCTGTGGCCGTATATTGCTATAATTTAGCGGCTATTTCAATAGCATATGATGCTTCACATCGTGACGTCATAATGCTTATATAACGACGTCATTGCGTAATGCGAAAATGTCGCAATAAAAAAGGTAGCTATCATAAATCATTTTGATATTTTCATCCTTTTGTTTACAGCAGGAATATGGTGTTAAATGAAGTAAGAGCTTAGAAGATGGTCACATATAAATTGGATTGTGTTTTTGTAGGTATACCTTCCTATCTAACCGATAAAAAAGTTAAGTAAATGTAAACTGACATCTCTTGTAGCATGTAAAAATATTCAAGCTAAGGTGACGAATTGGAAATTTTGACGACATGGACCTCAATTTTTCTAAATATGAAACGTATGAAAGTGATATTTGGTTACCTGATTCTTCATTTCATTGACTTCACTTTGCCAGTTGCGTTACAAGATTGGTTAACTTTTGTAACATGAAAAAAAAAATCATAGAAACCTCTTTTTAAACAGAGATTTACATTTTTCGGACCAACGGAACCGGTTTATGCTTTTAAGCTGTGTAGATTAATCTAACCGCACTCTTCAATTTTGAATTTTTTTTAATTAATTATATGACAGTTGAATTTTTTAAATTAATTATAGTTTTTAATCTAAACGAAAATAACTGTTTTCTCGTATTTTTCGTAAGGTAGCGCGCGCGCGTTTAAATAGTCCTAAAGATATATTTTAGAGTAAATTGTTGTTTATCACTGCGTCACCTTAAGAGTCCACCTATGCAGTCCAGCGCAACCGAATTCGTTCATTACCCCGCGCCCTACGGCGTTAACAATAAAGTTGATTTTCGCAGTTGTAGTTTGATCACATTTTAGCGCGAAATAATCTCGACATTCGTTTTTGCACATAATCGTAATTTGCTACTAAATAACTAATAAATAATAAACTACATTACCAATTAAAAAACTGGTTTTAGAGATTTGATATATTGCAATGACCTATCCATTTTAGTACAAATCATTTTTAAATTCCGTTGAATTTCGAAGATACAACTAAATCTTTGTGAAAAACACGGCTTTTTCTGGAATTTTTGTTTCGAGATTTTTGTATCCTATCATGTTTTCACGTTTATGGATTACAAGATAAAGAGTTGGAAGTTGTATGTATCCCAATATCTAACTCTCAGTCTTCTTAGATATCGAAATCCAGGTCACCAAAGACAACAAAGTCTACATAGCGAACTCTTAATGCAAGTGCGAATGCGGCAGGGCGGCTATTTTGTTGACTTTGTCGGCGTCGCTAATCAGTATTCGGCCCGTGCCACGCAATCGCGACCATGGTATAAATGCATATCGATGTAAGGATGTAACGCTGAGACGTTGCCAATAAGTACGATGCTCAGTCAGGCGTGTTACATAATACATTGTACATTTTGGCTAAAAAAAATTAACTTTGTTTTTCTTAATCGATATGAAAAATTATCAAAAATTGAAGAACACCTGATACCTTGTTGTAAGCGTCTTTTAGTTCTAGCCACCTAGTAAAAAAATATCGCAATTATATTGGGTCCTTACATATGAAATTGGCGTTTTGTACGAGAGGAATATAAAGTCAATTTTTTTTTTGTAAAATATATTTAATTAATCAAAGTATGCACCGTTGTTATCTATGCACTTTTGCCATCTCATAGGTAGTTCATTGATCCCTTTACTAAAAAAACCATGGGGGCGAGAACCAATAAACTCTTTGAAGGCGGTTTGGACTGCCGCATAAGAGTTGAATTTTTTTCCTTGTAAGAAGTTGTCCAAATTCCTGAAAAAATGGTAATCTGTTGGAGCAAGGTCCGAGGAGTACGATGGATGTCGCAGACATTCCAATTGTGGCTCATCTAACTTAGTGGTTGTTTGTTGTGCAGTGTGTGGTCTTGCGTTGTCGTAGCAGCAGTGGCCTAGAGCGATTGACCCATCTCGGTTGTTTAGCAGCTAGTTCTTCCTTCATGGTTTGCAGTTGCTGACAATAGATATTTGCCGTAATCGTTTGGCCAGATTTTAGAAAGCTGTAGTGAACGACACCGGCGCTAGTCCACCAAACACTCACAAGTAATTTTTTCTGAGTCAATTTTCGTTTACGGCAGGATTTAGCTGGGTCAAAGTCAAAGTCAAAAGTCAAATCAATTTATTCAAGTAAACCCAAATGCAAGGTATTTTTGAACGTCAAATCTACTTTAGTTCGGTTCGAAAAGAAAACCTGAATACTGAGAAGAACCGACAAGAAACTCAGTCAGGTATCATTTTTTCACCATCATTGTACAATAGTTATTTAAAAATACAATATCTATAAAGCCAGTAAATGCATACGCAGAGAGGATCACTTCCAGTTTATTGTTGTGTCTTCAATGAAATCGCTAATTTTGTAGTATGCTTTTCCAATCAGTGTGCGTTTAATGACAAGTTTAAATCTGTTTTCCGTTAATTGAGTAATTTCTTGAGGAATTTTATTATAAAAACGAACACAGTTACCCAAAAATGAACCACTTGACTTTTGTAATTTAAATTTAGGAATAACTAGCTGATCACGACCACGAGTTTCCACACCACTAACAACGCCTTTCTTTTGAAATAGATCTAAATTTTTTTTAGTGTACATTATGTTTTCATAGATGTATAACGAGGGTAAGGTGAGTACATCAATGTCTTTAAAATGCTCTCTCAGCGACTCACGTGCGTTCATACTGTAGACGGTACGTATTGCCCTCTTTTGTAAAATAAAGATAGATTTCATATGCGCCGCTGATCCCCACAGTAGCAGACCATAAGACATAAGGCTATGGAAATATGCGAAATACACCAGCCTAGCCGTAGCTACATCTGTCAACTGTCTAATGCGCCTAATAGCATATATTGCCGAACTGAGCTTATTAGATAAAGTCCCGATATGGTCTGCCCACTGTAACTTATTTTCTACTGTTAAACCAAGAAAAGTAGCTGATTTCATTAATTCTAATTCTTTCCCATCCAGTTTCAGTCCATTATGAATTTTGGGTACATTGGATAGGGAAAACTTAACACAATTGGTTTTTTGTGCATTCAGTAGTAAATTATTGGCAGCGAACCATCTCGAGACATCCGCCAAGGTCCTATTCTGTCCGCTAATATCTATGTCTTTTCTGTTAACTTTAAATAATAATGATGTGTCATCAGCAAATAATATTATTTCACAAAGGTCTTTAAGCATAAATGGAAGATCATTAATGTAAACCAAAAATAGGAACGGTCCCAAAATTGATCCTTGAGGAACGCCCATCATTAATTTAGAACCGACAGATGTAACCCCATTTACATTCACTTTTTGTTCTCGGTCAGCCAGATATGAAATCACGAGATCGAGAGCTTTATCACGTATTCCATAGTATTTCAGCTTGTAAATTAAAGTTTTGTGACAAACACAATCAAAAGCCTTGGAAAGATCACAAAACACGCCAATGGCATCTCGTGACCCTTCCCAAGCCTCTAGTATATTTTTGACCAAGCTTGCTCCCGCATGTGTTGTTGACCGCCCTCTCGTGAAACCGTACTGTTGACCATGAAAAATCCTGCAAATGTTAAAATGTGCCAGCATTTGGTTGAGCATTATTTTTTCGAATATTTTACTCAACGCTGGCAATATCGACACTGGGCGGTAGTTTGTAGGATCTGACTTACAACCCGATTTAAATATTGGTATAATTTTACTATGCTTCATCAAATCGGGAAACACACCTTGATCGACACATTTATTAAATATGTTTACTAAAATCGGTGTTACTATTGGCATTATATTAGCCAGTACATGAACAGATAATCCCCACAAATCTTCACTTTTCTTTTTTTTTAATTCTTTGAAAGTTTTCTCTATCTCAAATGAAAACGTGTGCCTGAACTGAAAACTAGGGAACCACTTTCCTATATTTTGGCTTAATAGTGCCCGTGTTGTACGTGCAGAGGATGCTAGACCACTAGTAATGTGTACAGGTGCATTTGAAAAAAATTTAGCAAAACCATCAGCAACCTGTTTTTTATTAGTAGCGATTTTATTATTAACGTATATTGAGAGGTCTTCGTTTTTCTTATTTTGTTTCCCTACTTCTGTATTAATAGTGTTCCATATCGCTTTTACTGTGTTATCTGCCTTACTAATTTTATTGGCGATATGAATTGATTTCGCGTGCTTTGATACCTTTTTAAATATTTTTGAGTAATTGCGGACATAGCTATGAAAGTTTTCATCCGATGTGTATGATTTTTCGTCATACAACTCATAAAGTCTGTCCCTACTTTTTCTAATACCTTTTGTCGCCCAATCAGAGAAATGTAACTTGTTGTCAGTAATTATTTTTTTCTTCTTTGGGCAGTTTTTATTAAATATGTAGGTTAAATTTTTCAAAAAACTCTTATACATGATATTTGGATCGCCAACAGAGGGAACGATGTTTGTTAATTTTGTTACTTCGTTGGTAAAACGTTTTAACTGATTCCCGCCTAATGGTCTAAACTCAATTATTCTTTCTAATTTATTTTTCATGCAATTTATTTTAATTAATTGAGCTTGATGATCTGATCGAATACCACTAATAATTTTGTGCTCTCTAATCCTGCTCTTATTCATAAAAACATTATCAATGCACGTCGCCGAATGGTATGTAACCCTGGTCGGTTCATCAAAAATGTGCACAAGATCAAATGAAAGAAAGAGTGAGATTAGCATCTCCCTTTCCTTAGAGCTATTTCTTATGTCCACATTGAAGTCACCACATGCTATGATTGATTTGTTACATTTGCTAAGCATGGTAAGACTCTCCTCTACAGAAATTAAAAACATTTCGACACGACAACGTCGAAACGAAATTTCAAACGACATTTCACATACACGTTCAACCGAGCGAGCAACTATGTCTTTGCGATTTTTTATTTTGAGAGAATTTTTAACCAAAATCATACTACCGCCGCCATCTGTCGACGCTCGATTGAACACACTGGCCACCTTAAAATTATTTACATTAAAAGACATCTTATCAGCCCTCAACCACGTCTCGGTGAGGCACAAGATGTCTATATTATATTTGTCTACTAATAATTCGGTATCTAATATTTTGCCAGAGAAACTATTAATATTTTGGTGTGCTAACATAATAAAATTACAATGTTGTTTCTCTGTTGTCTTATTACTTAATTTAAAAAAAAAATATTATCCGCATTACTATTAGTATTACTACTAAAACTTGCGTCGTCTCTAATTATGTCATTAGTTATAGTACCTATAACTGAGTTAATACATTTAGCTACTAACGTAGCGAGTTTACTTTTTGTTTTTTTAGACAAGTACAAAGTACTTCTTGTCAGTCTAAATTTGAGTAAAATATTACTAATATACCTATTGGTGTCCAAAAAAATAAAATTGCTATGACAAAGTGTCACCCTACTCATTACATTATTTAAATTTTTAATATGATTATTGCTATTCTTTGGCAACCATGACGAATAAGGGAACGCACATAATATAATTTTGTTCACGTTTACTAATTTAGCCAAAGAATCTATATTATCAGTTAATTCCTGTTCTGATATGTTTATAGAATTTCCTAATATAAGTACTATGGTAGTGTTCACATTAAACTTTTTGTTTACAATTAATTTAAATATCTGTGAGATGGGTGCATCTGGATAACAGTAATTAGTGATGCACTGACTGACATTATTATTAATTAGACTGTCCAACCCTAATCCCAGTCTATCAGAAAAAATTGCAACACTACTTTTTACATTACTATAGTCAGTCAGTTTTTTATTATGTGGGTTGGAGTCACCATACCTCTTAGTTATAATCTGTGAGTATGACATATCTGAGCTAAGTGATGATTTAGGTGTATTTAAATTTCTATATAATAACATTTCCCTTTCCAATCTTTCAGATAAAAGTCTAAGATCATTATATTCTTTTTGAGCTAATTTGTACTTATTGTTGATATCGGATATGTTTTCTTTTAATCTATCTATGAACCCATGCAGCTCTTTGGTCTCCACATCATACCTTTCCCTACTCTCATGTAATTGATGTGTGCAGTTTTCCAGTTGGTCTAACAGATCCCTGCGATCTTTCCTCAACTTGATATTATTATGAAAGAATTTATGTTTTTTTATTACTTTTTCGGTTTTTTTAATAAATTGCTTAATTTTGATATATTTTCGTAACTTATTTTTACTTTTAACATTGAAATGATTGCAAGTATGTCTACAATGAACACCTGGATCTGTTAGTCCATCCGGTCTGAGTGGAGAAAACTCAGCTGTGTCAGCAGCAACCAACTCCTCGAACAGACTCTGTGTGTGTGAAAGCTCTTGTTCTCTCTTGTCATCTTGTAACTGCTGAACGAGTCTGTGGGACTCATTCAACTCTACTTCTAATTCAGCAACTCTTCCCAGAGTCCGCTCGTAGGTGTTACTACATTGATTAAGATTGTTCACCATCTCTTGGAGTTGATTTCGTTGTTCAACTATTTCCACAAGCTGTTCATGTAACTCCACTAGTTGACCTTTTAGAGCTGAATTCTGGTCGACAACACGCTTAGCCTCTTCTTCATATTCCTCACGCTCCCTCAGCAATTGTTCGTTGACATCACGGGTCTCTTTTAGTTGCATGAGTGCAGACTTTAATTTGTTTTCTAAGTCACGAGAAGCTGTCTTACGTGTCATCATTCCAGTTGTAGTTGCCATTATTATACTCTGAAATTAGTTAATATTATTATAACAAATTTGGTGCTCAAGGATATTGTACTCACTTTTGTTTACAATTGTTAACGGTTACTATATCTATTTTTTTTTTTTTGTAGGTAGGTTAATAATAATTGTCTATCATTTACATATATTTACATTTAGAAGCAAATTTTGGAATGTAATTTACAAGTTATTATGAGTTTAGCTTCAATGTGTTATCATACGTAAAAGTTTTATTTTAAAATTATTATCAGGTCAGTGAACTTTAAAATGTGTTTTATTTAATATATGTATATAATATAACTTTGTTCAGTAGAAGTTTGTTGAGTAATGGGTGGAGTACAGCGGTAAACAATGTCTGCGGCAATATGTTGGTTATACTTCAATTTTGCTTCCACATATAGTCAAGCAAAAAGAGATCGCAACCTGCCAAATGTGTGATATTGGACGTGCCTCACAAGTGAGAACTGGGAAGTGGTGTTTGTTCGAAAATAATTTTATGTATAATAGTATAGTGATTACATTATATGTATTAAAATACAAATAATCAAGGTATTAATTAACATAAAACAATACTCCCCGGGTTTACGTCGAATTCAAAACAATTCAAACACTATATCCGTTGACAGGTGCCGATTCCACTTGAAGTAAAATTGCAGACTTTATTCGCCACCAAATTAACCACCAACACTTTTTCTTCGTATTTGTGATTATTTACATCAATTTATAGTACTTTAGGATTAATTTAATACAAATTAACTAATTTTTAAATAAATTTTATAAGCAGCTGATTTTGACAGCTCGCCGGTGCGTTCCGAAGTGGGTCTCCAGGGTTCAGCCATTGCGACGAGCCCTTCCGATTATCGTACAGTATCCACTTATCATCACAAGTAATGATTCGATTTAAAATCCCTTCATTATTGTGTCGGTTGAGCAAAGTAACACAGCAGTCGACGCGTGTTTGCAAGTTCGATTTACTCAATGCATGAGGTACCCATCGTTCAAGTTTTTTACTTTCCCGATTTGCTTCAAGTGGATTAATACAGTTTTATCACTTACCCCGAAGCCTGCAGCTATCTCTGAAGTGCTTTGTGATGGATCCGCTTCCAGTATAGCCTTTAATTCTTCATTTTCCACTTTGGTCTCCGGCCGTCCACGGGGTTGGTTCTGAAGGTCGAAATTTCCAGAACGAAAACGTTGAAACCAAAAACGTACCGTGCTTTCTTTTGCGACACCAGCGCCGTACACATCATTAATCCTTCGAGCTGTTTCTGCAGCACTGGTGCCACGGTAGAACTCGTACTCGTAAATATACCGATATTTCATGTTTTCCATTGTGCGGTAATAAGCGACGCCAAAGAAAAAAATAATGAGGAAAAAAATAAATGAATGACTGTTTTCAAAACTCAAATGTACCAGCTAAATGAATTTATAAATTTGAATTTGGAATTCTTAACCAAAGAGGAGATATTTCAGATCAAAGTGGTCAGTACGACAAAACGCTAATTTCATATGTAAGGACCCAATATTTAACTATAATATTTTTACACATGCAACGTATAATTGCTTTTACATTTAACTATTGGACAACGAACGGCAATCACATATTAGTTATGGCTATGTTTAATGAATGACAGATGACGAATAACTGAAAAATCTGGCAACGCACGATGTATATAACTCTGCTTGAAGTCACTTCTCCATAACATGGCAGCAGTAAGTGCGGCAGGCTGAATGTGACGTTGGCTACGTCAAGCCAAGAACAGTGGCGCCGTCTGACACCGTCTGGCTCTGTTAGAATATCTTACTATTAATCCTACCGCCAAAAAGCAGTACGAGTCCATGTGAAGAGTAAGACAGCCGTTGAAATTTCCGGCATGAGACGCACAACGTTTTAGTCTTTAGGGTTGATAAAGCATCTGCAATGTGAAGTAAATTCTTAGTCTTGATATTGTAATTGTCCGTGGACCGCTCAGTGCTTATACCTCGGACCAAAAACAAAATGGACTGAGCATTTGCTCTAAAGGTACGGTGTCCTCATTTTGCTCACCGAGTGTCTAAACTTTTACTAACATGACTAAGTGTCACAGTACAACAATACAAGCTGAACCTGACATATTTTAACTTGTATGAATACTAGTAGTTAAAATACTTAAGACTTACGACTATTTTACAAATAATTATTTCATGCCCGACTCATGAGCTGACATGAATTACACTGATAGTGAGAGATTGTCATACTGACTCGTTTTACTCGTGGTTTCGCTCAATGAGATAGAAGGAGACACAAAATTTGTTTGACACACGGCGGTGAGAGCGGCAACTTATTATAACTCCATCCATTGTTTCTTGGTCCGAGACTTATGCCATCAAGTGGACTGTTTGCTCGTTTGTCTTCCCAGTAGTATAAAAAAATCTAAAATACTGGCCTGTTATTAATTAGGTAATTATAAAAAAAATGAACATGTATAATTAAGACTTTTTGGCGGGAACGGAAATAAAGATTATATTTTGTTGATTTTCTATTTGTTGAGAATTCGGGAGTTTAAAACAAGTACAGAAGTAGTAGCAGATTTCGCGTTAAAATTCTGTGCTAGTGTCATAGAATTCAAAAATTTAAATAACACGTGCGACGGAGGTTTTCGCGATCACTCCATTTAAACCTATTACAACTTCACAAGGGTGGTTACACACTTATTGACAGTGATAAGAAAAAAAAGGAATGTTAGCATCATATGTTCTTTAATAAGAAAGAAGAATGTGAACGTCAGACAAATGCTTTTATGAGCTAATATATATGTATAATACCGAAGACATCGGCTGTATGGACATAGTTCTCTTTGCCTTTAGGAAACTACATTAATAAAAATGTATAATCTATACTTTATCAAAACAATATTCACTATAAATCAATTCGATAACAAGTCGCTGCGGCGACAATTACAAGTCAAGCCACCAAGAAAACAATCGATTTCAATTCCTGGTATTTATGAAACGCACTTATTGTCTTGTGGTGTGATTGTTATTTGGTACTTCGCTAGGTCGATGTGTAGTATCTAAACACAAGCTTCATGGTGTAATTCTCTGGAGTATTTCTTTTTTATTTAAAAAGAGAGGTGTTATAAATTTGACCCCGTTATCCGTCTGTTCGTAGCATCGTACCTAGTTCTTGAACAGATGAACCGATTTACGTACAGTTTTTCTTAATCAAAAACTGTAATTTTTCAGAACTCTCCTAACTGATTGATGGCAATATTTCGCGGGTAGAACCTTACGCAGGGTCAGTCCAGATATCTGTCGCAATTCCTATCCTGCCTCCAAACGGGAATTATTGCAGTGTTTTCTTCCGGCGCAGATTGTAAAAGAGTGTGTGGAATTTCTGACACAAGAGAAGTCTTATTTTACAGGGTTGGCAGTCCATTTGATATCATACGATCTTTCATAACTTAAACGTCTATGGTACAGAAAATTAAAAACAAGCTGTAAAAAAATCTATAACGTGAGGGTACTGTGGCAATAAAAAGTTGACACTTCTACTGCAGCTATAAACCCAGAACAAAAATACGCAAAGGTACAAAACCAAATAAATACTTTAACGAATAGAATTTGTAAAAACACTGCATTTTATTAGAAATGAAATAAATAATTTAACAGCCGAAAAAAGGTTTCGTTTGGAAGTTCTCGTTTATTCGATTGATTAATATACGTTTTTTTTTAAATGTGAACTAAATTTTACTAAATTCGCCTCTTAATTAATTGTTCTCAGGATATTCCAGAGATCAGAAACGGTCAGCTAAAATCAGCAACGAATCCAGCTGACCGAGTCTGATCTCTGGAATATCCTGAGGATACTTCGTTAAGAGATGACTTTAGTACAATTTAGTTCATTTAAAAAAAAAGTATGGTTATATAGTTATCGCTCAAATAAACGAGAACTTGGAACGAATCTTTTTTTCGCCGATTTTTGGAATTCTGAACGTAAGACAGCTAAAAATTAATACTCCTTCCGAAACTGTAAATGCAAATTATTATAAAATTATAAATAACTAGCGACCCGCCCCGGCTTCGCACGGCTAGAATTTTTTTAATAAATTCCAACCCGTTGGAACCCCGTTCCAACAGTATTTTTTGAGTTTATCCATAACATACAAACAAAGTTTACCTCAATAATGTTAGTATAGATTTATGCTTGATTGAATCTCGTGCCGGTTATATCGACGGTGGATTTTAATTTCAAAATTTCTTAGCAAGTGAAAGTAAAGTAAAGTACTTGAATATAATTTCTTAAAATAACTTTTTCTCACAACTTCGTTTGCGAGGTTTACGCGAATTCGAATCACGTAAACGATTTCCGAACTGTATTTATATAATTGTGATCATATAGGATTAGGACTCGTATAATATTTTTGCAAAAAATCTTTGTCTGAAAATCAGAGCGTATACCTAAAAATAAGGCTTAATGTTCCCTGACACTTAAAATTGTGGCCCGATATTTTCGGTGTAAAGGACAAGAAATGATCCAGTCGAGTACGTACCCAAACTGACGTCTCTCTTTATTTTAAAAACATACGTATATTAACAAGATGTAACAATGTGTTATATTTCAAGTACTATGCACACTTTCTGAAAGTATCGACCTTACACACGGATGTTTTAACATCCGTAGGGTGCTACAAATAAGCTGGTCTGCCTGTAAATAAGCCGAAGAACCGCCTCTAACATTAAAAAAGCCGATCAGCTGCTATTTTGCAAAGAAACAGTGCCGCGAGTATTGAAATCATTGCTTACTCCATGCATCTAATCGGTACATGAAACAATAATACAAATATTTGTTCCTAATTTACACCATATACACTGGGAATAGATTCTCTTTTATAACTGTGTCAAACAAGTCAATATCAATAACGGTTACTGCAGACTAATCGGCTGTGACGTACGTAGTGACGTAGATAGAAAAAGACAACTTCCTTTCAGGTACTTTTTCAGAGTTTAACGATTTTCGCCTATTGTACAACAATAGACTTCTCTCTTTCGAATTGTAATCTAAATGTAATTAAATCAATGTCTTTGATCGAAACAGCACAGCTGCCGCTGCAGTCGCCGAATCAAGCTTAAAAATTAGGTTTTTAATAGTGTGTGCAATTATTAATTACAGGAAAAAAACTTTATAGCTCTGTTTACTATTTCATTGTATAAGCAGAACCAAAAATGATGTTGTCGACCGATAGAGATTTGATAAACGAATTTGATAGAGACCAATATGTCAAGATCTTGCATGCTCGTACAGCTGGTTCCACAATAAATATAGGGCAAGAAGCGCCAAATTTAGATCTAAAACTAGCTTCAGACTGCACTGGATCGAAACACTACATCTCAAGATTAGTAATGATGTTCACAACTAGAACACGAGTATCTATAACGTTTTAGCATAAGCTACTAAAGCTATAAATAGCTAGCTCAATATTTTTGTATTTAAGTATTTAACGGTTAGGTTGAACGTTAATTTAGGTTCTTAGTGCCATAGCTCTGTAACCTGTGCCCGAGAATAAGGCTACGCCATTCTCAGCCTCTCGTAAGAGGCAAATGAAGGGGCCTCCGGGGTTGAGGGAGGAGTGAGGGTGTAAAATAAATATAAACTTAAATTAAATAATAAAAATATTTAAATAAATAAATAACTTAAACTACTTAAATAAATAATATAAATAACTTTATAAAAAAATAAGTCGAACAAAAGTAATATCTACGGAACTTACATAATAAATGGATTCAGGAGAAATAAATCAATAAATAAATTAATATGGCTGTGTATAATTTCTTAAATAAAGTAGATATGAATATGGACAATGCGATACATATTATGATTGCATTATTTATGGATATGTCTAAAGCTTTTGACTATGTGGACCATCAAATATTATTTCAGAAACTGTATGATTACAGTGTAAAAGGAAAGGTCGTAGATTTATTAAAATCGTACTTAAGAAACAGGAAATAAATTACACAGGTAAATAGAATTTACACAAATTGAAAGTTTTCATTTGTTTAGTTTTCACACGAAAACTAAACAAATGAAAATTTTCAGTTCCAATAGTAGAACAATTAAATATGGAGTACCACAAGAAAGCGTGTTGGGACCACTATTATTTTTTATTTACATAAAGGTCTTTCCAACAGTAACTAAACATTCTATGACATTGTATGCTGATGATCGTACTATATTATTTCACGGAAATGATTTCAATTTACTTATAAATGATATAAATGCCACTATTGTTCATGTCATTGATTGGTTGACATAATATAATAATTTGAAAGTAAATTTTAACAAAACTAAAATAATGTATTTTAGAACAGGACGTAATAAAATTTACATTTAACATTAATTACTTAGGTAGGGAGATTAGTGACATGTGTAATACTAAATTTCTTGGATTAACTATTGACAGTAAAATGACATGGATACCTCATATTGACATAATAAGTAAAAAAATAGAACCATTTTCTTATGTTCTGTACAAACTTAGTAAAATAAGTAGTAAATAGAACCACCACGCTCATTGCATACCATGGCTGTGTTGCGTCTATACTCAGATATGGAATACTATTCTGGAGTTCTTCTTTGCAACTACTGAAGGTATTTAGGCGTAGAAACGCTGTGTTAGAACAATTTGTAACTTAAAACGCACCGATTCATGTAAACCTTATTTTAAAAGTCTAAAATATTAACTATGCCTTCCTTATACATATATGAATCACTAGTATTTGTAAAATCAAATATCGATATGTTTCCAAAACATATGGAGGGTAGACGTGAAGGAGAATTGTACTTGGCGGTTTCGAAGAAAAAATTGAAGCATGATAGTATATTTTGTCAAGCTCAAAAAATATAGTAATAAAATACCAAAGGTAATAATAATATATATTCTTTTAAAAATAATGTGAAAAAAACATTAAGAGATAAGGCATATTATATATATAATGAGTTTCTAAACGACGGTAATTTATAAAAATGACAATGAATTTAATCATTTGATGTAACACTTCTTTTTTTTATAATAATTTTTTAAATGTAATGATGACCTATGTATACGCCCTTAGGGGTGGAACACGGTGGACGGAAATACATGTTATAACACCATTAATACCTGTGATTCACATGTTAAATTAATAAATGAAATAAAATAAATAATCGCTGAGAGGTTCTCAAAACTGTGTCTGCGTAACCCGGAAGCGCGTCGCGAGTTTTGGATTGTTGAGGGTAATTTTAATTAGCGGTCGCACAGTTATATGAGTAATAATCACATGGATGACACTTCCGAAGTTATCACTCGTTTACTTATTGAGTTTGGTTCTAATTACTCGTTTCTTCGTCTTTGCGTAGATACTACATTGGAATCTTGCTAATTTAGCACTTATAATAAAAAATTGTAAGCTATTCTTTCACACTTTACACTTTCTAAATTGTAAACGTGGCGCTGTTATGTGTGTTTGTTTTTCGCGCCATTGGACCTTAAACGCTCGTCTATCTACCGATCGTGTCTACGCCCGGTCTAATAGATGCACTTTGGGTTTCCAAGATTCCAATTACAAGATTCCAGTTCCAGTTCCAGAATTGCATTTGCAAGTATCCATATTCCTGATTCTGGATTCAGGAATTATTACTGATATCTGGAGAATTAATTCATCTGATCGTAACTGGAAACCTCCAGAGTTCCTGATCGAAACTGGTATCTACAGAAGACCAAACCAGAGCTCGTCAGCGGAATCAGAACGATTCAGGCTAGTGACTACCTCATAACTACGGAAGACCGGGTTGTTGTGGTGGATGGTCGGCTAAATAAACCAGGCTACCTAATTACTATAAACTGGTTTTACCTGTTCATCAGTCACCCTACTATTGCTACCCACTACTATAAAAACCCATAGCAAAGGCTCCGATCGTCCTTCTAACCCGGGAGGACGACAGCGTGGACCACGGCACCGTGAGACTGCAAAGGGGGTTCTGGAACTGCCTTCACCGAGAAATATGCTTCGGCACAACGCGAGAGGGGCTCCGGTTAAGTTCCGTAGGCGATCCTGGAGCCCATCAACAAAGCGCCGATGACTATCACCGTCAGGTTCAGTGGGTCGTTCACATACCCTCTCCGCCATTTCCCGAGCGAAAAAGGTATGCATGAAGCATTTCCTGACGTTAAAAAAAGGTTCTAGGCGCCAAAATATCCGGAAGGCTTTTATTCAAATAAATAAATAACATTTATACGTAGCTTTACGCTGTATCCTTAACGGGGTAGTCAGAAAGGATGGAGGCCCAAGCGTCGTAGTCCTTACATACTTCTTTTGCTTCCTCAAATCTCATCGTTCTCATCACACATTTTTGCCTAGGTATACGGAGTGCTTTTGACATTTTTGTCAGCTAACACTTTGGCTACTTGATCTTCGTAAGTCGGTCTTGGTCTTCCTTAGCTTTTGCTATCACTCACTTTCGCTCTATAGATTTTCTTCGTCAGTCTTTCATCACTCATTCTTCCTATATATACTATAAATAAACAAGTCTTTAAAATGTTTTATCACCGTAGAAATTCAATTTCACTATGAGTTCCTTTGTAACCTTATACATACGGAAATCTGAAAAGCAACCATTGCGGGAAAACGATATTTTTCACTTCTTATGATAATCCGTAGAAAGGTGAGATGAGAGGGAAAGAGACAATCTACATTCAATAATATGTAATAATTTGAAACGGTTCCCTGTAAAAGGGAACAATGGATTGTCATTTAAAACATAGCCGTGCCGTAATTCGCTTTTGTCATCGCGCCTGATACAACTCTGAGCTGTAATCCATCCCGCAAAGCCCCGCTTGATCCCCGTTTTATAGCGAGAATCTAGTCGAAATTTTTATGAATTATATTACGGTTTTTTGTATAATACCCAGGGTTGCCAAATGGGTACCATTGGATTCTCCTATCAAATTAAAACATTGTCGCACCACGTGAAATATTGTCATATAGTTTTTTTTTTTCAAAAATACGTAACTTGATGAAAAGTTAAATAAAATGCGACTAAGGGTGTCGGACACAAATTAAATTGAGTACAAATTGAAAAAACAAGTTTTTTTCTGGGTTTTATTTAATAAATTTCAATTATTAAATAATTAATTCAAATTTAAATTGGGTTGAAATTTAAGTCTAATTCTAATCAGCACCTAATTAGATTGATAAGTGTGAAGATGACAAAATAAATTGGCTGCGACATAAAGACAGTAAGACAGTCAATACGAGACTAACGGTTCCATTTCATACAATAATATATTATGGCTCATACATCGAAGGTATGAACGTACGATTATTTTCACAGGCTTGAAATAATTGTACCTGGATTTAGACTGCATGATTGGTTTTCGCATGCTTGAATTGAATTAGCGATTTAAAAAAAATTGAATTTAGAATCGCATGGTTGCCAATACCAAATATAATTGAAAAAAGTAATAAATCGATAAATAATAATAACATAAATAAATAATAACTGTCGTTAATACCCAAATTAATAAATTACTTGCGTTTAGTTTTTTAAGTGGTTATTTCTTCGGTTATCCATTGTGTTTATCGATTATGAGCCAAGTAGTTTAAATGTCTGTGTAGTTTTAACTAAAAACAATAATTGCTTTTCTTAATTAAGATATTATTGGACCTGAATTCCCGGGTTCTAGTGTGTCACCGGCATGAAAGATTTATTTTTATTATTTTTAAAGCAAGTCATAATAGGTACATTTTTATATAAATAAACTACACAATCACAAATCTTTGTAGTTTTTCTGTGCACAATATAAAATTGTAATAATAACTCTTGTGCATCTCACAACCCTGATTATACGGCCATGTAATAAACTCGAGCGACGTCTTTTATAAAACCTCAAAGTCTATTAAAAAATAATTTGGGATAACAGCACGTATCACAGTTTTTAAATTATTTGACTACATTCATCCTTATGTATTTTGTCATAATTGGCACCTTTAATTTAGTAATTAGTAGACTTGGGCTCTCTCAATCATTAATATGATTCGCTTATTTTTGGTAATTGAACGTTACAAACTAAGTCGTTCACTTAATTCAGTCATTTATCAACTATGTTGAATAAACTTCCTACCATAATGAACTAATAGAAACAAAAACCCTTGCCTTCGAAGTAATAAAATCATTAAATCTTGTTATGGACCTTGTTGGTAATAGATTTAAATAAATGTATAGTCTCATTAACTAACCTCACAAATAACCTCATAAAACATAAAAATGTTATTCGTAATCCACGTAATGCTTTTTTAACTTCGAAAAATAGTAAAAATACGCCTTAACTGTAACTGAAGTGACTAACGTAACGAAACATTGGTTGATTTCTCGAATATATAACGCTCTTCGTTCAGGAACGCTCTCTATGAACAATGAAATGCTGACCTATTTCGAGACGCGGGTCGGGCCTATTACACAATTCGTGTAGGAACGCTTCCTGTAAGCTATGAAATATGGACCAACTTTAAGGAGCGGATTTAAACTAATTCGATCAGGTCATTAGAAGGAAACCTACGCTATAATGAAAATTAGGTATAGGTTGGTTATTTAAAGTTGACTTTTTTGCGGTTATTGCATCTGCATCAAAGCCAAGGGTTCGATTCCCAGTCAAATCAATTGCCTCAAAGTTACTGGCTGCTCCTCCAGTTCATCGTATGATACCAATAACAGTACTACTGCATGTTATGCTTGGTTCTTATTCCGAGATAAATATAAATATGTGAATATATTATACTCGGACAAAAATACCTCGTTGTGATGGCGATTGCGAGAAACAAATGAGTGTCGCAGTTTTGAAATCCATCATAAAGAACATAAACCAACTTATAACAATAAATAAATAATCATTCTAAAAACTCTCACTATGCAAAACACCGAATTGAAACAGTCTTAAGTTCAATGTAAGATTAGCTTTTTATACCGTCCTGCATTAAAATAACAACAAGAAGAACTGCAAATGTTGCCATTTAGCAATTTTCGGGATCAATGGCTTAATACAGTGTACCGATCAAAATAGGCACCATACCTTGGGTATGGAATCACCTGTTTATGGTATGAGTAGACTAATCGGACCTTCGGAGTTTTGTCTAATCAGACCGGTAGTTCCGCTCGTCAACCTCAGGGGACCCCACGAAGGAAGAGCTCATATGGTTCTAGCTCCCGTAACACTGCAAGAATACAGGAAGATCGCGCTGTTCCTAATGTGTGCTTTGGCACAACGAAAGAGGGTCTCTGTTATTTACTAGATCGCCGAGACCCTCGACAAGAACGTTTTTTTTTCTTCATGCCACTAGCTAGATTAGCGCACTTGCCACTGTTACGTATTGTATTAGTATGTAGAATTGATATCGTAAAACTCCTCCAGTAAAGTGACAGTACACTTTAATGAAGTTTTAAAGGACTTCTTGGAAGAGTGCGAGAAACTTCAGCTATACGTTTATTTAGACCTACTCCATTCTTTTCACTTACACGGAACTTTAAAACACAATAACTATCACTTTTGTACTTTAAAAACTCCCAAATATGTAAAGAATAGAAAATCTAAATAATATAATAATAATAACGTGCTGTCCAATTTACTATGTTGTATAATGCTTATAGGTGAAATCTTGTAATTGGCCTTGATTTAAACTTATATGTAAATTAGATTTAGTCGTTTTAGGCTGTAAGGTTTCCTGAATAAATAAAATAAAAATAATATAATAATAATAACATACTCGGACATTTCACACAGCGCCATCTAGTCCCAAAGTAAGCAGCACAGCGCTTGTGTTATGGGTACTAGACAACTGATATACTACATATATAAATTTCTTTTGTAAATAAATACATATTATACATAAACACCCAGACTCGGGCCAGGAATCGAACCCGCAACCCTCGTTTACTTTCCGACGCGTTAAGCCGTTGCGCCACGGAAGTGGTCAAATAATATGACAACATCACTTCTCCCGTTCCCGCTAAAAAGTCCGCTAGAACGGTTAAGGCGCGTGTAGTCGTCAAAGACCTTGAGCATCGCGCCAGAATCGAGCTGAGGGGGCGTGGCCAAATACTTTTCGCAACGAACTCCGCGACGCGACACTCCACAATATAACATCGCGTGCATGAATCGCCGCCTAGCGGCAATTTTTGACATTAACATTTATTGACATTTTTATAAGCCTCATAAAATTACGATTTGTGAAATTTTGTTGTCAAATACAAAAAAATATTGTTAAATACGAATATAAAACATGTTTATAAAGGGATGCAATTATAAATGTTATATTATTGGTAACAAAAATGCTATTCATGACTTGGTAAGAACCATTCTAGTTTTAAACCCACGACATATCGTGAGTTCTCCGTATCAAACCATTACAGGAAACCTTACTCATAAAATTAAAACGCAACCGAATTGTATAATATTATGTAGACATTGCATATTGTTGGTCACAGTGCTTTAAATACAAGATTTCAGAGGGTATTCAAAATACATCTTTGGCTCGGTTGATTAATATTCACTTTCAATTTCGAGAATCATTCTTAGGTTGTAAGTTCAAATCTCGACTTGGTCGCTCCAAAGATTTTTTTTTCAACTTTGCTTTCAAGACAGTTTTATTACCGGCTGTTGATAATGTTCTAAATCCATACTAATATCCATATTCCATACAAATATAATATTATAAATGCGAAAATCTCTCTGTCTGTCTGTCTGTCTGTGTGCTTTGTTTTCACGGCTAAATCGCCGGACAGATTTTAATAAAATTTGGCATGGAGATAGTTTTACTTTATTTTTTTTAAATGTACCCCTAAAGGGGTGAAAAGGGGGATGAAACTTACTATGGGAAATTATTAACCGCTGAACCGATTAAGATGTAATTTGGTACAGAGATACACCTTTTCTATGAAAAAAACATAGTTTTCTTTTTTGACAAAAATCTACCCCTAAAGGGGTGAAAAAGGGGATGAAACTTTATAGAGAAACTTGATAATGATAAAACCCTAACAATATCGGTATCAAATGAAATAGAATACGCAGGGGAAGGTTTCTGTATACGTGACGTCATCATAAATCCAATATGGCGGATGTTCCATAATAGGAAATAACTTTATCGTTCAACACCAACAATATGGGTATCAAATGAAATGGAATACGCAGGGGAAGGTTTCTATGTATGTGACGTCATCGTAAATCCAATATGGCGGATGTTCTATAATAGGAAATAACTTTTTCCTTCAACACCAACAATATGGGTATCAAATAAAATGGTATACGAAGAGAAGGTTTCTATATATGTTACGTCATCATAAATCCAATATAGCGCATGTTCCATAATGGCAAATAACTTTTTCGTTCAACACCAACAATATGGGTATCAAATGAAATGGAATACGCAGGGGAAGGTTTTTGTATATGTGACGTCATCATAAATTCAACATGGCGGATGTTCCATAATAGGAAATAACTTCTTTGTTCAACATCAACAATATGGGTATTAAATGAAATGGAATACGCAGGGGAAGGTTTCTGGACATGTGACGTCATCATAAATCCAATATGGCGGATGTTCCATTACAGGAAATAACTTTTTCGTTCGACACCAACAATATGGGTATCAAATGAAATGGAATACGCAGGGGAAGGTAGATACAAATGTGACGTCACCATAAATCCAATATGGCGGATGTTCTCTGGACTGGAGGATGAACTAAAATGTTATTTTCTGTAATGGACCTTCCGCCATATTTGATTTATGATGACATCACACATACGGAAACCTTCCCCTGCGTATTCCATTTCATTTGATACCCATATTGTTGGTGTTGAAGAAAAAAGTTATTTTCTATTATGGAGGAACATCTGTCATATTGGATTTTTGATGACGTCACATAAACAGAAATCTTCCCCTACGTATTCCCTTTCATTTGATATCCATATTGTTAGTGTTGAACAAAAAAATTATTTTCTATAATAGAACATCCGCCATCTTGGATTTATGGTGACGTCATATGTACAGAAACCTTCTCCTGTGTATTCCATTTCATTTGATACCCATATTGTTGGTGTTGAATAAAAAAGTTATTTCCTATAATGGACCTTTTGCCATATTGGATTTATGATGACGTCACATATACAGAAACCTTTGTCATCGTATTCCATTTCATTTGATACCCATATTTTTGGTGATGAACAAAAAATTTGTTTCCTATTGAGAAACATCCGCCATTTTAAATTTATGATGACGTCACATACATGAAAACCACGTTATTTTTTAAAAACAAATTAGCCTACATTTGATTTTGGGTACATACTAACTCTGTACCAAATTTGATCACAATCGGTTTAGCGGTTTAGTAATTCTCCTATGAAGTTTCATCCTTTTACGGGTTGATTTTTGATAATAAAGAAGCCTATGTTTTTTTAATTGAAAAGGTTTATCTCTGTACCAAATTTCATCTTAATCAGTTCAGCGGTTTAGAATTTCCCATACAAAGTTACATCCCCCTTTTCACCCCTTTAGGAGTAGATTTTTGAAAAATAAGTAGGCTATGTCCATTCCTTAGTGTCAAACTATCGCCATGTCAAATTTAATAAAAATCGGTGAGACGCCTAAATCAAAACGTACCAGACAGACAGACATACAGACAGACTTTCGCATTTGTAATATAAAATATGGATTTGTTTACTGTTATGTGTTATTTTCGAAAATCATTATTGCTTTGTGGTCAAATCTCGACTCGGTCACTCCACATTTTTTTTTTTCAATTTTAATTTCAAGACATTATCAATGGCCGATCTGTCTTGAAATTAAAATTGAAAAAAAAAATGTGGAGTGACCGAGTCGAGATTTGACCACAAAGCAATAATGATTTTCGAAAATAACACATAACAGTAAACAAATGAGCTAAACACACATTGATGTAAGGTGCCAAAATTTTGTATTTAAAGCGCTGTGAGCAACAATACACGACGTCTACGTAACATTACATCATTCGGACAATTATAATTTCAATAATTTCAGTTACAAGTGACACAGGTGTTTTTAGCAACACGCCTCAGCGATCACTGTCGAGTCGCATAGAAGTGAAAGAGAAGGAACAACGCGATATCGCTCAAAATAAAATGGCTTGAGAAAAAAACAATAAACCATGTATTTTCTTATAAACTATTGATTTTATCGAAAATCTTACCTGATCGATGTGTTAATATTCATAAAGACATATATTTGCCGAATTTTATTAGAATATGTTAACGACGAAAACAGCTTTTTTCCCCATAAATTCTGTTCAGAGGTTACTTTGGAATTTTTTTTTATCAAGAAAACTTACTTTAAATGCTATTTTTCCTGGCTGCTTGATTATAAATATCATGTAGATTCATATATATATTTTTCAACAACTTTGATCGTGTGGTTATTGCTAAAAAATCACCGTAATGAGGCCTGTTTGCGGCACTACGCGCCTTAACACAGGAGTTTTGGTTGGGTAAAGCCAGTCTTACCTATAAGGGTTTGGATACCTTTTTGGAAGATTCCGTGCGTCACCAAAAATATTCTCTATCTGTTTCCCGCGTGATAAAATTGTGTTTTATCACTTGCTACAGAAAATTTTTCATAGCCACCGTCATGAGTACAACAGAAACATATGTTACATGGTTCGTTTTACCTTTGTTTTGATTTACCTTTGAAAATGGAAATTAAAGATTTAACATACCTATAAAGGCATGCAGATGCTCTGTTTTGCCTCCACAAGATCTCCCTCCAATAGGTACCCGCACTCAAACTTATTTAAATTCAATATGTCGTAGGCGTTTAACAGCGTACTACATAACTACCTTCGACTAATAGTCGGGATGGCTTAATTTGACTTTGAAAGCACAGAGGCGGTCGATATAGACATCGTTAAGCGAATTACACAAGGCGCCGCGCGCGGTCGTGTTGTTTGGATTCAATTTGCATTGCGTTTGTATACAATTTGTCGAGGCAATAAATAGTAACCACTTACGCACGCAGATAGACCGTACGCATTCTTGTTCTTGCCTTCTTTCCCATCTCATTTCATGATGCTTTAAGGAGATACGCTAACTCTAAAGTGGAAACAAGGCGCTGTCGAATTAGCGCAGTCCGCATACGGAAATAAGAGTCAAGGTGCCTTGAATTTACTGTTACTCTATTGAAAAAAAAAAATTAAGTGTAGGTTTGACCCAAGCGCAAAGAGATCCTATAAAGTGATATTTATAAAACGTTTCTCAAGTATGTTTATATATTATTATATATGAACATACTTTATGTACAATAATATATAAACATACTTCGACTGGCCCGTTGGCGCATTGGCATATGCATCTCCTTTGCAAGCTAGGGTCGCGGGTTCGATCCCCAGTCAGGTCAATTTAGTAAAACGAACTTTTCTAAATTGGCTTGGAGTCTGGATGTTACTGGGAGCTCCCCCAGAGTTCGTTGTGTGCTACCCATAGTACAAGCTTACTGCTTAGTTTGAGGTCACACAATCTGTGTAATTGTCTGGAGTAATAAATAAAAAAAAATAAAAAAATCTAGGTTTTACTAATCCGTTCACTATTTCCATTTGATATTAGGACAGTGGATTAAACTGTCGATCAAATTTTATCGTGGATTACAAAATGCATAGTTTAAACTGCACTTGATCTTACGGCCCTTAATGAGATAGAAAGAGTAGCACGAAAATTCATTTGACACATTGTGACAAGAGCGGCAACTCATATGGCTCCGTCCGTTTTCGTTCTTGATCCGAGGATTCTACTGAAGCTATAAAGGATTTCTTATCAAAACACCTAGTTGTCACACGTTCATTTATATAGATTCAATACTTATGCACTTGTTATACAGAACTTCAACAGGCAAGACCTATATTATCATACAGGTCGGATGTTAACACGTCCAAAAGACGAAGCACCTTAACAGTACCCAAACACCAACGTGAACTGCGATCTTGACATTTCATTTTATCTCTTTTTATCTTTTTTTTACTGCTACATCCCCTAACATGGGCAAAGTTAGGGCCCTTTTTCATCTAACATTCTAGTTCTCGCTTTTCTTACTATCGTCTGGGAATAACACCCTCACATGCCAGCCTAACTGTTGGTTAGCTACTGCTGAAATAGTTTATTTCATGAAAAATTTTATTTCATGAAATATTACACTTCCTTATATAATTAATCTAATCCTACATGCTAATATCACAATTTTTTTTATTTTTATTTATTTGATTTCTTATCTGTAGTTATGTTTAATTTCCTTATTTCTATTTTCCATTACATTAGATTCCATACATCCATACATTCCATTACATCTTTTTATCTTTATAATAGAAATAAAAATCAAAGCGCCTCTGCATTTTTCTGCAGTCTCTAAACTCCGCCTCGACCTTAGATGTCCATCTTGGATTAATACTTTACAACTATGAAAAGTGCAAAAAAATGATAAATCTAACATATTAATTCTACATCTGTTGCTGTCAAAAAGTCTGGGTGCCGATTGTCAAAGTGATCTGTCAATTAAGCTGTCAATAACACCTGTGATATTTTTGACGCTCCCACAGGCACACTGTAAGAAATGTTCGGTTAGAGAATTATTTGTAATATACTTACCAGTGACATATTTACCATTTATGAATTTTGTTCCGCAATATCTGTTATTTTCCAAGTCTTTATATTATTTATTTATTTTATTTTATTTATATATCTTCACGCTATATCCCTAACGGGTCAGAGAGGTCATTCTCCTCACACAATTTCGCCTAGGTATGCGAGTACTTTCGACATTTCCGTCTGCTAACACTGGCTATTTGATCTTCATAATCCACTATATGTATAATATAATTAATGCATTAAATAATGCAATAATTATATTCTACACTAGCTGTAACCCGACACTTCATCCGCGTGAATTTATAATGAAATATCGTTGTGGTAAATCTTATTGTAGGGATTATATACACTGCATTACATAGTAACGTTGTTGTCAAAGACGCACAATGTAGAGCTAAAAGCGACCAGTCATCATTGGACTTAATATCGTGCTTGAATGACTGTGAAAGAAATACTATATTAGCTGGTGCAACTTCTGTTGTTTATTGTTAAAAAAATAGGGACGTCGATCGAAAAATTTCCAAGATTTTTGAATTTTGAATATCAAAAACGTATTCTTATTACCTACATGTACAAATATTTACAATTTTTCCTCTAAATATACTTATGTACCTATGTATTTCTAAGATCTAAATAGTTATTATTAAAGAAGCTATTTTTCGTCGTCGGTATGATGACATATAGAGAAAAATATAATCAAATTTAGTTCCCTTTCCAAGACGTATCTAAAAATTCTTTACTAGATTTCAATCCGTATTTGTAACTAACAGAGAATCTAAAGCCGATCGTCTAACTGACAATCTTAGTTAGAATACATAATCTTCATAATATACACAAAAGCTGGAGTATTTGCCTCATATGTGTAAACAAAAATGTCAACTGTTAGTAAACTGTTATATATCCGCATTATAACCGTCAATGTCTGACTGATATTCTTTGTCTAGGTACATTATATCGCAGATAGCTAATCGTGGAAATTGCGCTCGCACAGGAGCTCAAACAATGAAACATTTTAAAAATATCTATTTTATTATTGAAAAAATGCCCCAAAGGCTTAAATTAGAAATAGAAATACACATTTATTCGACACACTATTAAAAATTAGAACATTAAGAAAAAAATATACCTCTACATTCAATTATGAAACATATTAGACTTATACAATAAAATTAACAAACATAAAAGAAAACGATTCATAAAAATTAATATATATAAATTGTTAAACCTTTTTTAAACACTTAATTTACAAGTGTTATCCCCACCATTTCTCGTAAAATTCTCGTAAACCTCCATTGGGGTATACGCATTGTTTTCGAAAATGGTTTTCAGGCTGTATTTCAGTAACGGATGAAATTATTACAAAATAAAAAAAAACGTAAGATTTAAAATCTGTAACTGTACACGATCAACCCAATTTTACGAGAAATGGTGGGGATAACACTTGTAAATTAAAACGGTCATAACTCTTAAACGGATACGTTTTTTTCGATAATTCTTTTTGTAACTACGTACTAAAGTTATGCCCTTTCATCCATTAAAGTAACTGTCCCGTTTTCATATACAACCTGTATATTCGACGAAAAGCCTCTTTTACTACACTTTTCTTGGATACAATGTCCTACTAATAGAGATTTTAAACATTTACTTGCACCCATGTGATAAATAAAGCGTAATGATATGTACATTGTTAAGTAACTGCGAGAGTTGTCTTTCAAATAGCGAAATGTGAATATTTTATTAGGAGTTTCTTCATTTCTAAAAAATAAAAACACAAACCCACAGACATTTCAATAAATATTTATTTTGGAATCAAAAAAGCCAAGCCAAAGCCAAACATCTATTTCAATTACTCTTTCAAAAATATAATTCTATCCATATGTATTCTATATCCACTGTATAGATACGGCTTTGCTGCTATTGTAAAATACTGTGGATAGATGTCTCTGCTGTGTCTGTTTCTGTTATTACATTATATAACATAATTATTTATATTAAACCCACTTTGTACATTTGTATGTATGTATTTATATTTATAGATTTATTGATTTACCTCTAATTTCTAAAGTTTTTCAGGTTCAGGTTTTCATATTTAAGGTGTCGTCTAAACAAGGAATTTGACCCTCTCTCACAGGTGTATCGCAAGTGGATCTACGCCGTCTGATAACATTATTACATGCTGGACAAATCCAAGACGCATGAAACTCCCTAATAAGAAAACCAAATTGATCTGGTCGCATGTTCAGACAATTATAATGGTATTTAAGTCTGCATGATCGACACTGAAGAATTTTCTGGGTTCAGTTCCAGAACCACATGCGCCGCAATTATTCATACTTCTATTTTATAAAAATAGATAGCTATATTCTGAACGCATCCAATTGGTCCATGAGTTAGTTGTACTCTGTGACAACAAAAGTCAAAGTGAAAACGTCAATAAAATAATAGCTGTCAGGGACTTTTTGGTGGGAACGTGAAAAGTGAGGTTGTAATTTTATTTAGTTTTTCTATTTTTTGGATTTTTAGGAGTTTTAAAGTACAACAGTGATAGTGTATTGTGTTTTAAAGTTCTGTGTAAGTAAAAATAATGGAACAGATCTAAATAAACATGTGTAGCTGAAGTTTTCGCGCTCTTCCAAGAAGTCATTTTTAACTTCAGTTAAGCCGACTATCACTTTACTGGAGGAGTGCTAGGGACAGTTAATGTTTCTCCAAAAGTTACGTCATTAGGCTGATGGTCTTGTTACCAATGCCTTAAAAAATTAAAAAATAATGTGTCAGTAGTTTTTAGCGGGATTTTATGGGGAGCGGTTGGGCGTTTATTTTAATTATTTGCAAATTGTCACTGGCAGATATTGTGATGTAAAATTGGCGTAATTTTGCGTCCCAGTGTCTACAATGTTGTGCATTATTGTGGAATTCTTGAAATAAGTGCTAATTTAGTAGCGTGACGTTGAGACTTTTATAGTGGCCTAGTCCGCCTCAGTGGAACCTTCTAGAAAGCCTGCCTCAATATATTTGTCGCCAGAAACTCCAAGAGACATTAAAATGTATTACGTCGACATTTTAATGAAATAATGTGACGAATTTATCTATTTACTACTAAAGACATAGGTTATATGGTCACAGAAAGAACCCTTTACCTTCCCTCCTGAGGGAAAACCGTACTAAAAAAAAAAATAGCTGTCAACTGTCACAACAATGAAGGCGGTAGTTAAAGGTTATCACATCTGATATTTATATCTGGATTTTATTGGATACTGTTTTATAAAATGAAAAGTAAGTTTTAAATCCTTACAAACGATTAGGTATTATTAGAAAATCAAGATTATAGACTCGACAACAAATCACCCATCAACCTTTCAAACAAAGATCAAGTACCCAAAACAGGCCAACGTATTAGACACCAGTAAGAGACTTTTGCTTCACTTTAAACACCAATTTAACTTAAAACACAAATAATTGAGATACAAAGATGTTATCACGTTACACTCACACATGCGTGATGATGATTGAATGACATTTATTAACGCGTCAATGAATAAAAACTTTCAAATAGTGAAACCCCAAATTTTTTTCTAATACTTAAAAAAGCTTACACCTTAACCGCCAGAAGTCGTCTGTGAGTAGAAAAGGCTTCATGAAGTGAAATTTTAGATCTTGCATATTTATAGTGAGGACCTTCTATTAGAAATATATCATCGCGCTACCGAAGTAGTAAATTATCTAAACCTTAGCCTTTTCCAATACCGACGCCACATACTTATCTTCACTCTGTATCCCTAACGAGATAGTCAGAGAGAACGGTACTCCGTTGCGTTGCGGTCTTTACATACTTATTTCGCTTCTTCAAATCTCATCATTCTCTTTGCACATTTTCGCCTAAGTATGCGAGTGCTTTTGACATTGCCGTCAGCTAACACTACGAATATCATATAGTACGTCAGCCTTGGTCTTTCTTGGACTCTTTTACCACACACTTTCGCTATATGTACCTATCACTTTATGTATTATTTTTAATGTAGACAATATTTTGTAAGCATGAAGCGCTATATAAATGAGATATAAATTACTTTGCGGAAAACCATTTCGCGTTGGCGTTAATTTAAATTATGTAGTTCCTTTCTATTTTCTTGCAAGTACAAACGTATAGCGAAACACGTCTTGATGCAGAGTGCTGTTTTAATTGCAGTGAATAGTTTCTTATTCAGAGCGATATAAATAAGATTTTATATAAATAAGAAGACAGTTTTTTAACAATGCACATCATAATTATTGTCCATAATTTTTTTTAACATACACGTCATAATTATTTTTGAAATTAGGCCTCATAATTGTTGTACTTGTTCGTAACAGTTTTTTGAATATACGCTTCACAATTATTGTGCCACCACCTTGTGTCCAAAATGTAGTTTTTGACATCATGGAGCGGCATAAGGTTCATACCATGCTTTGTGCAGTGCATAGCTAAATAAATACATGTCCATAATTGGGCATGTCGTGTACAAGGGCGTCACCAAGGGCCCCCCCCCCCTAGTGATCAAATGTAGCTAGCCGCAAAGCGACCAAAGTGCGAGCAATTGACTTCCTACCTATTAATAAATTCCGCATCGCATGACAAAACGTAAATAAATTCACAAGGTTTTATGTATATTGAGAAAGTATTGAAATATTCAGAATAACATTAAGATTTTGTCATCCGTTTTTAAAATCGCCGCCATTTTCATCAAGACTATATCAGATTTGCCAAAACGCAAGGCCATTAAACAGTGTAAAAATATGTAGGTAGGTATGGTGTGTGTGTGCATTGCATTTCTTTCTACGACAGCCGTTCACCAGCATTCACGTTAGTTTTGTATAATTTGTATGCGGCATTGCGGCATACCTAAATAAAGTAGAAGTTATTGTTACGAACATACAATTTTAATTGGTTTTGTGGACAATGCCATCTGTAAGTGTTCATAAGAAACACCTACAGTTGAATAAATCGACTACAATCCTTGTAAAACCTAGTATTGCTACTCGACGCTAGATGGCGCTTGTTCAATGAACTCTCTGGAATTTGGTAGCAGTTACTAGACCAGGTAGAATGTTACCGTACATTCTAGTATGATGTTCGTTTGGGTATATAAAGACGTGAGCCGCTGCGAGCGAGTCACTTTTTAATTGGAAGCGATCAACGAAACAAGCTAAACAAGCGTGTTGGAAAGCAAATATAAGACTACCGGCTTGCCTGTGTTAGTCAATATTGATTTATATTTATTAAATAATAAGATCTCAGTGTTGAGTTGTGAAATTTCTGAGTGTGTCTCCATTCATCATCTTATCAAAATGGACATCAGAAAGTTTTTTGGTAAGTTATGTACTGCTTTAATCTTGGACTTGGAGCTAGTATTTTTATTTTATTTCTCTTAGCTAATAGCTTTGGTAACGGATATACTAGCTAGAGACGTATAATAATCGTTAAGAATATCATTTTTAATTTTATCTGGCATATTTTTGATGTGGAAAGAAAGGATCGATTATGTGGAAGGGAAATGTTAAGAAAAACTATTATTTTATTAAAAACGAGTTTATTGATTCAATCTCTATGAATTTAACGTTAACTAAACAGTGGTTTCGTTTTCAGTAATTAATTATGAAAACAAAACATAAATTATATTTCTGGTTTAATTAAATACAAATTAAAACAGATCCTTGATATAAATAAAGCTAAAAAATACAACTGACTATTTATTTTAATATTTATAAGTAATTGAACAAAACTGCTCTCCCGTAAAAATTTCATTAATTACATAAACTTTTATCAAAGCGTTTTGTTTTGCAGGAAGTTTGAAACGAAAAAAAACTGATGGATTAAGTAGCGACAGCGATGAACAGGACAAAGTAACGACAATATCGCATGTATCTTCATCGGTCACCACAACCACAACAGGTTATATTCAGCCGCAGGAACTACCTAGACCAAGTTCCTCTAGATATCTGACGCCGAATCCTGATTCATTGATGGATGACTGCAATGAAAATGATATCGGGCGATATGTTGGACGGGCACACATGTTACCAACCGAAAAGAAGAAGGAATTGATTGAAAACTGTTGGTCCCCTTCCGCGACCTATAACTTTGCGGAAGATGCAAAACATTTAAAGAGAAAATTTAATTATTCTTGGTTGGAAACATACTCTCCATGGTTGGTATATTCCAGGCGCCAAAAACAGCATTTTGTAAATATTGTACGTTGTTCCCACAATTCAATTAGAGGCACATTGGGATCATTTACTATAAGGCCCTTTTGTAAGTTCAAAGATATTCACGAGCAGTGCAAAAAGCACATTGAAACACGCTTCCATAAGGAGGCATTGAAAGCTGCTAAATCTTTTCTCGAAGGTGTGCCTGTCGATTTGCAACTGAACAAATATTCGCAGGGAATTATTGAAGAAAATCGCAAAATTATAAAATCTATTATTTCCTGCATTACGTTTTGCGGGTCACACGACTTAGCACTGAGAGGTAAACATTATGGTGAAGGTATTCTCGAGGATTTATACAGGCTGCGAATTAACGCGGGAGATTTGATTTTAAAGAAACACATTGAGCAAGGGAAAAAGAATGCAAGCTACCGTTCAGTGGATATTCAAAATGAAATTATTGGTATTTGTGGAAGCGTTATTAAGGCTGATATTATGAAAAAAGTGAAAGAAGCAGCAGCATATAGTGTGCTAGCAGACGAAACAGCTGATATTTCTGGCACTGAACAACTATCGATTGGGATGCGATATTTTGATGAAGAAACACAGGAAGTCCAAAAAATGTTTGTCGGATTCATTGAGCTAAAAGATTTGGATGCGAAATCGATTGCACATAGCATAGATGAGTTTTTGACAAAAGAAGATCTGAATATAAATAAATGCGTTGGTTTTGGTTTTGATGGTTGTTCAACGATGTCAGGAAAAGACGGAGGGGTACAAGCGATCTTACGCAAAAAGTACACCAAAGCCCTCTACTTTCATTGCTCGTCCCACAAACTGAATCTAGTTATCAATGATCTAAATTCACTTCCTGAAATTAGAAATGCCATGGGAACCACCAAAGATACTATAAACTTTTTTCGGGAATCAGTTTTGAGGAGGAAGTTGATACCTAATATTTCCAGACTTTGCGAGACAAGATAGAGTGAGAAACACAAAACCATCAGAGTTTTTAAAGAAAATCTACCAGTAATTCTGGAAGCCTTACAAACATTATCTCAGGAAGGAAATAGTGCAACTCGGAAAAGTGCCTTCCAACTGCATACGGCTACTTCCAGAATTTCTTTCATTCTCGGAATTATGTTGGTAGCCAAATACTCGGCTTTGATGGAACCCGTTGTCAACGTACTCCAATCTGTAGCTTTGGACGTGGTCAAAGCCTCGGAACAGGTTAAAAGGATTTTACTTTTAATTAAAAACCATCGTGAAAATCCGGAAAAAGTGACAGACGAAATTATAAAGGAAGCTACTGCTGTTGCGGAGAAAGTCGGACTGGAGGAGGACATTACATCAATGCCGCGTATTACGGGGAAACAACGTCATAGAAGCAATCATCCAGCAGAAAGCCCTTCAGAATACTAGAAGAGGTCTTTAGTAATACCATACTTGGATTCAATTATCACCTCCCTTGAAGTACGTTTTGCTGAAGAAAACACGCCATCATTCGCATTATCTAAGTTACACCCGGCGCAGATGCAAAAGATGACAACTGAAAATCTGAAACAAACTTGTGAATCTATTGCCCAGTTTTAAGATTTACCGAACATAAAGAATGAAATCGAACTTTGGCAGCAATTGTGGCACGATAGGATTAATCTAACAAATCTAACAGTTGTTGATGTCCTAAAAGAAACAAATTCCTTCTTTCCCGAAACGGAAAAAGCATTGAAAATTTTGATCGCTTTACCATGCACGACCTGTACAGTAGAGCGATCCTTTAGCAGCCTCAGAAGACTAAAAACATGGCTAAGAAGCACCATGGCAGAAGATCGCCTTAATGGTCTGGCCATGATGAGTGTACACAGAGCTATAATAAATAAAAACCTAAATAATTTTAATGATAAAGTGGTTGAAAGTTTTGCAAAAAATCCCCTCAAGTTATGTTTTAATTAAATATTATTTTTGTTAAAATAAATAATTATTACTGTGTTTAAAAGTTTGATTTAGTTATTGTGCTGTCGAGGGCTTGTGAAGTTTTATACATTGATATTAGAACCGTTCTTATTACAATCGTCATCGAGGCAAAGACTTCCAAAGTGTAACGCTTCATGCTCTCGGCGTTCTTACTTTTTATCCTCCATAATATTGCCCAACTGCACCCCCCAACCCCCCCCCCCCCCCCCCCCCCCTTAGTCATAAGCTGGCGACGCCCTTGGTCGTGTACATGAGACACAATGTATAAAAACTGTAAGTGCTATTTGCTCTTGGCGTCGTGAAGCGGCATAAAGCTTGCAACACACATCGCGAAATGTCCTACATGCAACCAAATAGCATGGAGACTGTCTGTAATTGCACAGGTTGAGTGCATCCGTAAGCACTATTTGATCTTTGCGTCACGGAACGGTATAAGGCTCGCACCACACATGTTCATAAGTGGGCATGTCGTGTACATGAGACACATTGCATAAAAACTGTAAGTGCTATTTGCTCTTCGTGACGCGGCTCGCGACACACATCGTGAAATGTCCTACAATCAAATAGCATGAAGACTGTGTAATTGGACAGGTTGAGTGCATCTGGAAGCACTATTTGATCTTGGCGTCATGGAACACATCGCGAGATGTCCTATGCGCAAATAGCAAGATTTTATTTAAAAGAAAGAGACCTCTTCTTGCACTTTGTATAAATCTTAAAACAAATGCCATAATACGCTACACATTTTGTATAAATTAGAACATTTTATAAACATGACAATAGTTTCTGTTTATCGCTATTGGCACTAGACATTGAAATTAAATTATCTATTATATTTTGAAATTATCTATTATCTTAATTATTTGAATTATGTATTGAAATTTAACTATATATCTATTATAATTTGAATTATCTATTGAAATTAAATTATACATCTAACAATCAAACTACTAATATCCATTTCAAAATTTTCTGTCATAGAATGTATGGTTAAACACCTTTATTAATTTGATTGGAAATATCTCTCGGGTTTCGGCACTACCTTATGGGTTGACACCTTGCGATGCATGTACATCAAATATATTTCATATATTCATTAAACAAAACCCTATATTCTTGAATTATTTTAATTTATCTGTATGACCACGTACGCAAAAAAAAGGACAAAAAAGATTATTGAGATTTACAACCAATATTCCAAAAAGATTTGAGGAAGCGAAAGATATGTAAGGACCGTAACTTCTGGCGCTCCGTCCTCTCTGACTACCCCGTTGGGCATACAGCGTGAAGACATGTATGTATTCCAAAAACTTTCACTTTTTCTTATCACAAAGGGACTTTGTCACCGAGTCGACCACCCGGACCTCAGCAATTCTAGGCAAATACTCAAATACGGCAAATACGCGTCACAATTATTCCCCCTTCCACCACATTGTCCCCAAAAGTTTGGTTTCTTGTTTTTAACAGTTTTTAAAAATACGCGTCATAATTATTGTCCTTCCATGTTATCTCCAAAAACATAATCCAGAGGATTCAAAGAAAAACCGAAACCACTGAGAATAAAGCATAAAAAGAAAATTTATCCCATTTTTCTTACTTAAAAACAATGCTCCACAAGGAACTTCCGTTTTACGCTTAGTAGTATTTTTTATAAGAAGAGGAACCTCTATAATAAATGGTATAGCTGTTGGTAATTGATAAAAGTTACAATTACAAGTTACAAGTCTGGATTTTATTGCGTTATTTTAATAAACAGCTGGCGACTTGATCGATCGACTAGAGTTAAGTGTTGTTGATCTAGTAACGAACAATCGTTACTTAATGAGTATAATTAATTAATAGTAAACACATTGCATAATTAAATAAATTACGATTGCATTTACACAACACAATTGCTATGTATTTGTGTAAAAGCAATAGTGTCAGTCATATAGTCCGGGCTAGAAAATAAGGCTACGATATTCCCCGCCTGTATAAGAGGTAAAGGGTCTTTGGGTCAAAGTCAAAGTCAAATCAATTTATTCAAGTAAACCCAATCACAAGGTATTTTTGAACGTCAAATCTACTTTAGTTCGGTTCAAAGAGAAGAGAAAAGAAAACCTGGACACTGAGAAGAACCGACAAGAAACTCAGTCAGGTATAATTTTTTCAACATCCTTTTACAAAAGGTTTATTAAAATACAATATTCAGAGAGCCAGTAAATGCATGTGCAGAAAAAATCATTTCCAGACTATTGTTTTATCTTCAACGAAATCGTATATTTTATAGTATGATTGTCTAATCAATGTACGTTTTATAACTAATCTAAATATATTTTCTGTTAATTGAGTGACTTCTTGAGGAACTTTATTATAAAAACGAACGCAGTTACCCAAAAATGAAACATTTGACTTATGTAATTTAAATTTTGGAACAACCAATTTATCACGACCTCGGGTTTCCATACCACCAATATCGCCTTTTTTTGTAAATCGATCTATATTTTTCCTCGTATACATAATAATTTCAAATTAAGGGTCGCGGCTGATATAAGTGGAGGAGAACTACAGCGCGTGTGTCTGCGCTATCGTGGCTCTTCAGACCTAGTTTCTTCCCCGGGAAACTGAATACTTGTCTATAGATTCCCTCTGAGAAAGCAATATTAAAAAACATGCATAAGTGCATGCTTCAAGAACGAGACAGTTAGACGCATTCATATATACATATACCAGGTCATTTCAAAAGGATTGGTAAATACGGAAGGATATAAAAATACCTATGACAACGGAAAGCTTGCATTCTACAACTTCGCCAAAGATCAATAGTTCTAGTGTATAACCTCAAAGTTTAAACAAAAATAAAGGCGAGGCAACCCCAGTATCAGCTGTTTCTCATCGCTAGCAAACATTTGGAATATAGGACATAATGATAGAGTTGCACATTTTTTTTCCATTAAATGAATGTTTTTTCTTCGTATGGAGAACAAAATAAGCGTATTCCATAATTAATACATCTGCAATATAACAGTCAACAGTGACACGTTGGAACCCCAGAGGATTTATACTCCCTTTCACAATAACCTTGTATATACCAATACAACGCGTTACAAAATTATCCAGAAACTTGAAACTATTTCGTACAAAATTCATTTGAACATTTAATGTGTTATATTTTTTAACATTACCATTAAAATTATAATTAGGTCGTGGTCGCACTGTCTATGCAAATAAAAATGAACCTTATGCTCTACGCTATAAAATTGATTGTTATTTTTTTGGACCATTGTGTAGCTCGAGCACAAAGTTACATGCATATGCGAAGCGTACTACACAGATCGTATCGTTTTCTGTTAGTAGAAGGTTTAGCGCGATATGATCGGGGTGTCCGAAAATTGTCCTATGCAAATGATATTAATACATACATAAATACATATCCCTAACGGGGTAGTTAGAGAGGATGGAGCGCGTCGCGGTTCTTACATACTTCTTTCGCTTCCTCAAATTTCATCATTCTCCTTACATAATTTCGCCTAGGTTATAAATTTGAAATGATATTAAAAATTTACAAATAATTAAGACTGAATTCATAATGTGGTAGCGGAATCCAAAGAAGACCAAGTATTATAAATATCAAATAGCCAGAATGTTAGCTGACAGAAATGTTAAAAGCACTCGCATACCTAGGCAAAAATTCAACAACAACAAAAAAAAACAAGAATAACACCCACGACGGGTGAAGACGGGGCGGGTTGGTCATAATTATACGAATACATACACGTAATTATATTTCTACAAAGTGATCTTAAAACCTTTGTTATTTGTTATATAATTAACAAAATGATATTAACGAGATATAAACCTGGTACCAACAGCAATACCACAGAATTTACATTTGTGTAAGCAAGTTAATAGGGATGTTTAAATAATTTCATGTTACATTTTATAATCGTAACTTTTAATTCCATGAATAAAGGCGCTAAGGTATAAGGTAATTTTCCTTTGCTAAGCCCATGTAACTAAAAATTTTAAGAAAAAAATTAAACCGTCTTCAAAAAAAACAAAACTATCCTTTACAACTAAACAACTAAAAATAACTTTATAAGTACGGTACAGATAACTATATAATTAAATTTGACAGTTACTGAAGTCGGTGTCAAGTCTACCAAACTAATAAACTTTCTATTGTTTCTATTGATTTGGCACCGATTTCAATAACTCTCAAATTTAATTGTATAGGTATGTGTATCGTACCTATAAAGTTATTTTTATTGTGCTCGAGTTTTGATTAGTAAAAGATAGTTATTTTGTATTTTTCAGTGTTTTTTGTTTGAAGGCGGTTTAATTTAATTTCTTAATTTTTTGAGAGACCTTGGCTTAATAAATATCTAGGGAAGGTCTACAATTAACTTCTTTCTAATTCTGGAACGCAACGATATACAAGAGAATCATCAATATAAATGAAGGTAATAACCCGCAGGTCGAGTTATTTGGCTGTTATTTGGTGTATCTTCGAATTCCAAGCTCCAATACCGGTGAAATTTAAACGAGACCACCGCGAAAGTATTAAATAAAAAAAATAAAGTATTAAAAAATGTGTCCTCAATTGACGAAGTTACCAGTGAACATACATAAAAAAACATACGTACAGACGAACATAGAACCTCATCCTTTTTTTGAAGTCGGTTAAAAAACAACTTTAAACGATTTTTTTTTACATGGTGTTATAAATTACAAGTTCATAAATAAAAATACGTAAAAAAATTACAAATACTACTTATGTATTATAATAATACATAAATAAATTGCCTACAATATTTGTGGGCGGTAGAAACAATATTCTTAGGTGATTGTAAAAAAACTCAACATGAAACATTCAGTCTTTATACCTACAACTTTTAATTTTAAAACACACTAATAAATAATTATTACATTATATTTTACCCTTCTTCATAAAAAATCATTAAAAACAATTCCTCAGCGACATCTATCAGTTATGAACAAAATAATACAGCGGTCTCATTGGTTGATTTTTTTTTCACTGTGTTCTTGATGACAGCATGTTTGAATAGAGAGTCAATTATAAATGTTCCTGGGCTCAATTTAATTAGAGTAGTCAATATGAAGTGTTGAGAGTGAGTTCATTGCAATCACTTGTTGTTAAAGTTTTTACTTTTATTTTTCCCAAACTTTAAATCTCTATTTCTGCTACTCATAGTAATAGATCAAAGAAGCTTAGATTATGTCAAACGTTAATTTTCAAAGCAAACGAAAGTTATACAATTTTAGCCAGACATCTTACATACTGAGTTTCTGTTGGTTTATCTCTATTTCTGATACTCACAGTAATAGGTCACAGGAGCTTATATTAAGTCAAACGTTAATTTTCATATCAAATGAAAGTTAGATAATTTTAGCTTACTAGACGTAAATTGAACCAAGGATTCTCGTTGTACAAAGCAGATACATCCACCTCCATTATCATACCATACCATACATAATGTTATGGAAAATCAGACAACCCCCGTGGAATATCTAATTAGCCAATTAGTCGTACTTTCTAAGTCAAACACCCTAAATAAATTCAAGGATATGTTTGTCCATAGAATATTTTTTAAGTTCTAAAAATTATCCAAATACAACTCACTCTACCCTATTTTTTGAGTTGAAAGCTGTACTTTAATTTGTCGGTTACGTACTATACTAATTGATAATGAATTAATTAATCGACTGAATTAGTTTTGATACAATTTCTTGTCAAAACGTTCTTTGAACCAGTTGTGCCTGTGACTTCGTACACGTGGAATTTAATTTAATAAAGCTTCTAATACAAGGCTCGATGTGGAATGCTTGAATAAAATCTCTAGGATCTTGTTGAATATGAACAAAAATCTTTAGAGATATCTTTTCCCGTAAGCTAATTTCGATGAAAAGTAGCCTGTTCGAAGCACCAAGCTAAGCTTAATTAACCTATGGAATCCTAATCATAATTTAATATTTAAATAGACTTTTTGGCGGGAACGGGAGAAGTAAGGTTGTCATTTTATATAATTTTATATTTTTTAAATTTTAGGGAGTTTTAAAGTACAAAAGTGATAGTATATTGTGTTCTAAAGTTCTGTATAAGTGAAAAGAATGGATTAAGTCTGAATATACATGTGTAGCTAAAGGTCTCGTGCTCCTCCAAGAAGTCCTAGATAACTTCAATAAAGCCTACTGTAATCACTTTACTGGAGGAGTTTTACGATAAAAAAAAAGTAATGTACTTCGAACGTGCTTCATCATGAAGTATAACAATACTGTGACGTGTGCATTGCATTGCCTAACTGTTTAACTCATCAAGCGATTCTACTTATTTATACGTGACATTAGCAAATGTGCTAATCTGTGCGCCATGCCAAGAAGAAAGAATATTTAATTATAACTTATAATTCGCAATCGTTTTTTGGCATGTAATAAAAATATGTATAAAGTCTTGAACTGAAAATTCTGGGACACGAAAATATCCCAGGACTTTGAGGCACAATGTATTCCTGGACTTACACTAATTTTATAACAAAGTCTTGCCTGTTAACAGAAAGAAATATTTAAAAGTTAAAAACACCTATTCCAGACAAATCTCTTTTTAATCCTTGAAGGTGCCGGCTTCAAACATATGAATAATTCATATGGTAGCAATTCGGAAAGACTCCATCTCTAAATGTAGTTATCTCGACCGAGAAACAAGCTCAGAGACCGCAACTTATTACACTTAATATTTTGCAGCATTACCATATTTTTTGAGCCCCATGAAAAAGGGGTTCAGTGGGTTTGATGACTTCACAGAAATCAAATTAAGAAAAAGAATCAGGCGATGAAAACGGTTTTTTTTATTTGTGACATCGTAGCTCTCGAACGGATGAATCGATTTTCAGTTTTGTAAATATTAATCAAAGAACTAAAACGAACTTTTATATTTTCATCATGTCTATAACCTTTAAATTTTTGTTTAACTTAAGTTCGTTATTTATAAGTTTGAAGAAAAAAGTAATAGATTCCTGCGCCTTACATGCCAAAACCAGACGAAAAATCAGCAACTTTCTAAATATTATGTTCCTGGTTAAAATTAAAAATAAAGACATAAGAAAGAAATTAAAAGCAATAGATGCATTAGATTCTGCTCTCAAACTTAAGTGGCGATGGGCTGGGCATGTGGCGTAAATGAATAATAATAGGAGGATTAAAGTAATAACTATATGGAAAGGTACACAAGCAAAATAAAAAAGAAGCAGACCAAAGATACCAAAGCAACAAATAACAAAAATTCGATAGACATAGCCCAAAACATAAAAATCTGGGAAATACTGGAGGAGGCGTTCATCCAAACGGGATAAGGCGTATTATTGTAGTTCAAGGAATAAAAAGGTTTCATTTATCTCACTAAACGCGAAAAACTCGAGGACCTCAGAAAGATTTAGACTCATGTAAATATCGCAAGAATAACTAAGTGACTACAATTATATAATTTAAAGAAATGTCACGACAAAAGCTTCTGCAAGCTTCATTCGAAATGTTGTTGCAAATAAAAATATTTTTCTGTTTTCTTTTCTTTTCTTTCAAGCCCAATTAATGGCCTCAGTTTGAAGAGTACGCATGTACATGAATCAAATATATAAATACAACTTCTCACAATATAATTTTACTACCGATAATACTAATAAAAATGAATTTATATTTAATTTGCAAATCGAGTAAAGTCAGGACTAAAGTCGAGTGTAAAATAATTTTTTAATTGAATAAGACTCTGGAAATACACTTTTTCTTTTGTAAATGTCAAATATTGTTATATTTAATTCTGTACTTGTTCACGCTTGTTACATTTCATTTTCAGTCGTGCAAAGGCTTCCGTAGCGGACGCTACGACGCTACGAGCTACGACCGGATGCTACGCGATAAAGTTGTATTTCGTATCGAAGTGTCATTATTGTGCTCCTTTGATAACTATGGTAATAAAATAAAATAAACTAGGTTTAATTATACTGAAACAATATTTTTGTAATGTGACAATGTGAAAATATTATATGTGGTGTTTATTTCCGTAAATATGAAGATGGTTTCAACGTTATGGTGAACAAGGTAAGTGAATTTAAAAAATATTTTTTGGTTAATAATATTTGTCATTTATTTTTCTTTTTACCAAAAATTCATTTCGTTAACAAAAACTGAAAAACATTGTCAATTTATTAATTTTATCGTAACACTATTCATGAACAAAAATCATTAATATATTTTTGATTAAAGCAGACTAAAAAGTTCATAAACAAGCGATGTAGTATTAAAATGTATGCTTTTAAGGGTTCCGTAGTCGTAAAGAAATAACGGAACCCTTATAATATTACCCATGCACCCTTTCGACTGCTTATCTGCCCGCTCATTTAGATTCTCGGGAACTAAATGCTTTACGAACTTTTTGGCATTTTAATACATCTTGGGGGTTGATCGACTATTTTTGTACTAGCCGCGCTTTGGTAAAATATTTTCTTCATTTATTCGTTGTCTTGACAACTGAAAAAAAAGGAATTTGTGCAGAGAAACGTACTTTTATGAACATGAATTATTATTATGAAATCAAAAAAATTTCAATGAGTAGTATAATCATTCCTTGTACAACTAAAAAATTTGTCACCTGAACAACCACTGAACTAGGGAAAAATATTGAAATATTATTGAATTTTAATTTAAAATGTTAATGGAATGGAATGGAATGGATGTTATTAGCTTTAAGATAAACACATATATTTGTGAAATGAATACGCAACTATGTAGTTAAATATTTCCGAGCAATTTTTATCAGGGAATCAGGCAAAACATTTTTGATCCACCTTTGTAACCTAAATATTTCCTAATACTAAAACATTTACAGTAATACCTAAACATTTTAAAATATAAACTTTTAAACTTTCGCGTTGCATTGTAGAATATCTAAAACGGGAAATTAACGCGATTACCTTTTATTTTGGCTTGACATTTCGATTTCGACTGAGTTGCACCGGCCGTGGTCTCGAGCAAACTCAACATTTTAAAATATTCATAGAAGAATTATTTAAAAAAAAATAGACTAGGTACTACACAAATTCGACTTGACTATTTCTCTCCTTATCTGTGAAAGTACTGCAATTAAAATTAAAACATTTTGTGAAATGTTACCTTACCTAAAGATTACAGGAAAAATATTAAAATAAAATTATAGGCCAGTAATGTTACGATTCGAAAAAATAATTCGTAATTAATAAGTCATTTCCTTATACAATCTAAATAAATAAAAATCAATTGCCACATGTTATGTTAGAGAATGGGTGCTATGTATGTTAGAGAATCATTTCAGAACGGCTTGACCGATTTGGCTATTTTCTCTTCCGTTGTGTTGTAATTGTCAGGGCAAGGTTTGTATGAAAGAAAATTTTTGGAAAATCCACGGAAACTTGAAAATTTGGGATATTATTTTTGTATGAAGATCCTAATGAAAAAAGCATGTGTGGTACCTACTCATGTAAGCACGTAAGGAATTATACCTACTTATTTGACGTTTTTAAGCTAAACTGGCCACAAAAAAAAACAAAACCGGTCACATTAAAAAAATGAAACTGAAATGAAATGAAACTGGTCGCTTGAAATTAATGAAATAAAAATAATAAATTATGCGTTATATCGATGACGTAATTTCCTTTAAATGCTGAAATTGCACTCTGACGGCTTACCACCACCTCTTAGCATTACTATTATAATATTGCTTGACTTGACTTACGGGGTAGTTAACGTCGGTTGGACGGCTATACATCGCGGTTCTTACGTATTCCTTTCGCCTACTGATGATTATGTCGAATGATAAAACTAATCACTAACCTACTGTAAAATTTCGATCTTTTTAAATCAAGTTCCGGGCGCAGCCGGAGTGGGTCGTTTGTTATTAAATATATGTAATCTTAAGATGGTATGTCTATGAATGCACTAAAACATATGGTCGTATAATTAAAAACGTTATACTATGTTTATGCAATTACACCGATTTATTTGGTGGATTCACAGCTTAATCCTATGTAAAAGAGAACTACAGACAACTAATAGACTTCTTGCTGTTATCATTTGTTGTTCATGTGCAGTAAATTTTCAAATTAAAATTCGAAAATAAAATTTTGGAACTTAAACGAGTTTTTTTAAATATATTCCGTTTAGAAATATTGGTTAATTTGGTGCATATATCAAAGAGAAAAATTATTTCCACAAACTAAAAAATATTCAATTATTTTACTATCTTCAACTACTTACTATCTTACTTACTTTCTTTTAATCTTATCTTTTCTTTCTCTCAAAAAACTTACTATCTTTTTATTATTTTTAAGAATTAAAGTACTTTTATTTATTTAATTTAAAATATTTCCAAAATTTTTAGATCAATTCAGTAAATATTCACAACAATTCAGTAATTTTATCTTTCAGTTAAAACAAATAACCTAGCTTGTGATGAATTCCTAAAACCTTTAGGTATTATGCGCTCAAACGTATGGTGGTTTTTGGAGATTCAGCGGAAAATAGCTAAATACTTTAGGAATTCTTAATATGAAATGGATTTCCGCAAAGTAACAATTGAGTATGTAACAATATAATAAACTAGCTGTTATACGATTTTTGAATTTCCACATATAACGATGTCGTAACATTACTGGGCTATTACTAGGCCCTATAGATCTCAAAAAAAATGAAGCACTTTGAAATATCGTACAGTACACTGCAAGAGTTGAATTTGCACTGTTTCAATTTTTTTTTAACATAATTAGGAGCAGCAAAATTGAAACTCCGCTTACATTATTTAAAATTTAAAGGCCTTACTTAAATACTTAAGTATTATATAAAGAATCCAACAATGCTGTGCATATTATGCTTTTACATACATACATACACAATACATATCTTTACGCTGTATTCCTAACGCGGTAGTCAGAAAGGACGTAGCGCCAAAGATTGCCGTCCTTACATACTTCTACCGCTTTCTCAAATCTCATCATTCTCCTCACACATTTTCACCTAGGCATGTGAGTGCTTTTCCATCAGCTAACGCTCTGGCTATTTGAACTTCATAAGTCAACCTTGGTAATCCTTGGCTTCTTTTACTACTCACTTTCGCTCTGTAGATTTTCTTCGTCAGTCTTTCATCACTCATTCTTTCCATGTGCCCGAACCATCTAAGCATCCCTTTCTTCATTTGTTTCTTATTTACTTTTAAATCAAAAATAAATAGTATTTTTAATGTACCGTATAAATTATATACAGTATGTAGTTGTAAGCTGTAAGCTAAACTATAAGCTTACAACTATATGTTATGTTGTTCATTTATTACATTTCCCGTTTTTAAATATTTAATTTTATTATGAAACTAATGTCACATACTCGTATAATGGCTGCACTCACGTTTTATGTTAACAGTGTTTAAATAGCTTTAAATAATGTTCCTCTATATTTTTAATATGAAAAAACACACATTTCACACAAACACACATTACATACATATATTCACGCTGTATCCCTAATGCCGGCCATACACGCTACTGCATGCATGATGGTTATAACCGTCCATGCAAACCCGACAGGCATAACCGAGTTTCATAGAGCACATACACGCTAGGGTTTGCCTGCACAGTTTAACCAAGTTGGACATTTGGGTCCATAGTGTCATTCAAAATGGACGTTGATGATATGTTAATTTTAACTGACCTAATACTTGTTTTGAGGAATAGAAAAACTATTAATTAAAAAAAAGAAAAATAAAAAAAAAATTTAAAAATAAGCTTTTATTCAAAAATTCAGTTGTTATAAAACGAAAATAATAATTTTATGCAAGGGTTGGGCTGATGAATGTTATTCATATAAATGAGTATAATAAAATAAATCGATCGAAATCCTGCATAAACTATTACTTATACCTACTAACCTAACCTAAGCACGTTAGGATAATCACTGAAAAAATAAATATCCATAATTGTACCTAATATTCTGTTACATCGAATAATTACAAAAGCATGTATCGCGCAAGAAATTTTTTTAGTTTAAATTCCTCTTTCTCTGTTTTCTATTTGCGTTAACGACGTTATCTTTTGTAGAATGCAGGGTAAAATTCTTTGAGCTTTTTTAATAATTTTTCTGGTGGTAATATTTACCCACCAAATACAGGGTTCGGATTTACAAATATGAATAACTTCTTCCTATATGGTGTTGCGCTTGTGACTCGCTTGCAAAACTGAGAACTGTGCGTGCCTGCATGCGCGACTGCCACACACGCCCGGTTATGCCTGCGCGCAAGCACAACCGAGCAGCAAAAAATATCAATTTTGATATTCGTCAGGTTGCAAGGATAACTGTACAGTTTTATCACATACACGCTAGGTTTTGCATGCACAGTTCGACTGTACAGGCAAAACTGTGCATGCAAAGCCTAGCGTGTATGGCCGGCATAACGGAGTAGTCAGAGAGGACGGAGCGCCAAGCGTTGCGGTCCTTACATACTTTTCACTTCCTCAAATCTCATCATTCTCCTCACACATTTTATATAGTTCTAATTCCAAGTTCAATAATATACAGTTCCAGTTCAATCATTTTATTAATTTCGTAACATTTTGCGCATTTTGGTACCATCTAAAGGTTTACATTATACACCTATAGCGAAAGCAATAACTTATATGTTGCCTATTATAAAGTTCATAATAAGCAACATTTTATTAATAGCTTCAATATCTTGACGATAAGAAGAGACAATAACAAAAATAGCATAGAATAAAATAATCTCATCATTCTCCTCACACATTAATTATTATAATTATTATTATTATTCAAGTGAATAGAAACGAAGCTTTGCGCTTCGGCATCTATGTCTACCCCGTTAAGGATATAGCGCGAAGATATGTATGTATGTATATAATAATAATACAATTATTAGCAGGAATACGAATATAACTAGGTATATATACATAGACTAATATACAGAACTACATAGAATAATAAAAATGCGTATAAGTATTATATAAAAGCCCTTTCAGAATTCGACTCACTAAAAGCATACATTTTAACTAGTTAGTAATTCACATCATTCGGTAACAAAAACAGAAAACAAGACAAGAGAAAGTACAATAGGCCTCCGACTCTAGAAACGAAATCGATAAATTACATTACTAAGGAAAATTACAATAAAATTACAAAAAAATCTCGGACCAATTATCACAATGGACGGAGTATTTGCTCTAAAAGCATGTCCTTACACTGTCCTTTTTTTGTTGACCGACTTTCTAGATTTTTACTAATGCGCGTGACTAGGGAAGGTACAGCGATACACAGCTGAACATGACACATTTTTGTTTTTTTTTTTTTTATAAAAGAGGGGACAAACACGCAAGCGGGTCACCTGATGGAGAGTAACCAACCGCCGCCCATGGACACCCGCAACATCCGGAGAATCGCGGGCGCGTTGCCGGCCTTTAAGGAAATAGGGAAAGGAGGGAAATGAGGGGGAGGGAGTGATGGGCCACCGGCACTCACTCACCGAACGAAACACAACAGCAATAGATGCTGTTATTTCACGCCGATATTCTGTGAGAGGGTGGTATATAATGTAACATGGCTCTACCACCTTTATATTTTCTGAATACTAGTATTCAAAACACTATTACGATTTACGAGTATTTTGTAAATAATTATTTCATGACCGATCCATAAACTGACATGAAATACACTATCAGTGCGAGGTTGCCATACTTACTATGGCTAACTCATTTACTCGTCATTACGCTCAATGAGATAGAGACAGGAAATTTCGTTTGACGCACGGTGGTAATAGAGGCCTCTTATTATGACCCCGTCCCTTATATTTCTTGTTCCGAGAAAAAAATACAATAAATAAAAAAAATTACATACAATCAAATACAATATTCAATTTTAAATAGTAAAGTCACATAACAGCATGATCATAAAAAATAATATCTTTTAGTGTTTTCAACAAAATATTCTATACAAACTAAGTACCCAACTCAATGTCAATTAATTTCTGATATGTCATAATCAATTCAATAGATCAAAAATCGGTCAAGCCGTTTCGAAGAATAACACGAACACATGCACACCAAAATATTCTATATAAAATAATTATTTTATAAAGAAATAATAGATTTATATAGGACCTCGGTTTACATTCTATACCAGCTGTTACTCGCGACATCGTCCGCGTGAAATTTTAAAGAGTGGCCTATGTCCTTTCCCAGGATTCAATCTATCTTCACACCAACATCAAAGTGGGTCAAATCAAAGCTCACAATTAATTTCTATCCATTGCCTTATTGTAGGACTTTTATATATGCGCGTATATTACGGTTAAGTAGTCATGCTGTAGTTTTTTGTGCATAATCACAAAAAACTTTAGGCACTTAAATGGATGAGAGCTTTGCAAAAGCTGAATCGTGTAGATTCACCCAAAAGCTGTTCTTATTACATAATTTGATGATTTGATGTAACACTTTTCTTTTCTTTTATTTATAATATAATTTTAAATATAATGATGACATACTTCTGTCAAGAAAGTATCGAGAATGGATAATTTGTTTATGGTTCCAATTCAATTTTTTGTTTTTTTTTGTTGTTGTTAGATTGGCACAATTGTTTTCCATTTTGGCGCGGAGTTTGAATTGCATCTGTTATTTAGATTAATACAGTGCTGTTTTTAGTTACATCATTCTAGAGTATATTGCGAATTTCATAATGGACAAAAACATCGAACAAAGAGTTTGTCTTAAATTTTGCACCGCCGATGGAATTTCGTGTTCGAAGTCACTGAAAATGTTGCAGAAGGCTTACGATGAATCGACTTTATCAAAAACACGTGCTTATGAGTGGTACAAAGCGTTGAAAAGCGGTCGAGATGTGATGGAAGATTTGCCTCGCTCTGGTAGGCCATCAACGTCTGCAACAAAGTTAACATCGCAAAAGTGAAGGAAATAGTGACTGAAAATGCTCATTCAAGTTTGAGAGAGATAGCCGCCGAACTTTCTGTGTCTCACGAGTCGATCCGTACCATTTTAAATAATCACTTGGGTATGAAACATGTTGCCGCTCGGCTAGTCCCAAAAGACCTGAATTTTCTCCAAAAACTCAATCGCATAAGAGCCGCTGAGGACATGCTAGAACGAGTCAATTCCGATCCAGCATTCATGAAACGCATTGTTACTGGTGACGAGACGTGGGTTTACGAGTTTGACATGCAAACTAGTCAACAAGCTTCGGAGTGGCGCCTTCCAACTGAACCGAAACCGAAAAAACCACGCCAAAGTCGATTAAAAGTCAAAGTCATGTTGACTGTTTTCTTTAACTATCGCGGTGTTGTGCACTCGGAATCTTGCCGGAAGCTCAAACGGTAAATAAAGAATATTATTTGAGCGTTATGCGGCGTTTAAGAGAGCAAATTCGACGAAAAAGGCCAGATTTGTGGAAATTCTTGGATATTGCACCACGATAATGCGCCTTCGCACAAGGCCATCATTGTGAACGAATTTTTGACCAAAAACTCAACAAATACCATCGATCAATCACCTTATTCACCAGATATAGCTCCAGCCGACTTCTTTCTTTTTCCTAAACTCAAATTACCACTTTGCGGCACCCGTTTTCATTCAGTAGAAGACATAAAGGAGAATTCGCGGCGAGCACTGAACTCAATTCCGAAAAAAGCGTTTAAAAAATGGTTTGATGATTGGATTATTCGTTGGCATAAGTGTATCGTTTCTGAACGAGCATACTTTGAAGGTGATAAAATAAATTTGGATGAATAACTAACATTTCGTGTATTATTGACCTTTTCCCGATACTTTCTTGACAGAGTAGTATGTACCCTACCTATTTCTAAGGGCAGAATAAACATCGTCGATACAGTGATGCATAGCGAAACCAGTTATTTAATTTCTCCGTTTACTTTCGCTGTGTTCCTTCACCTTCCTCAAAAACATGAAATATCAGAATTTTTTTGAGTTTATGAGTAGTTTTCAAGCCTGTACATTCATATTTTTCTGTGATAAACACTAGACCTAAATAAGATCACCTGACTGGCCAGCTAAATGTCTAAGTGTCTAAATGTACGTCTATTGATAAGTTCACAAAGAATCAAAGGGCTTGTTCCACCTCTTAGGATCATATCTGTATGATAGTTATCAATATTTATATCTAAGATTCTCCGACTCACGTTGAGGTCCAGAACTTCATGATAGATGGTGACATGTCGCTCTGGTTCGAAGTCTGTTCAGGCGTAAGACAGGGCTGCGTGATGTCATCCTGGCTGTTCGTACTGTATTTGGACAATTGCCTCCAGGCATTGAAAAGTAGTATGAATGGTACGATATGTGATAGTACAGTGGTAAACTATGTATTGTACGCTGACGATACCGTTTATAGCACCATCAGAAGCAGAGTTGAGACGCTAGTCACGTACATGAAAGAAGAATATGAAGTGTAAGAACGTTTGAAAGGGAATAATCGCATGAATACCACTTATTGAATTCTGAATGTAATTTTTGAAAAATATGTACCTTCTATCTGTGTAACACATAGTGTTCATTTTAGCCAAATCGAACTACTCAATCAAAAGATAATAGAAATTTCTAATTTAGTTAGAAATTTGAGCGCAACCTGTCGCCGGGAGGAAGTATTTTTTCCGCTTTTTCGATGTAGGTACAATGAAAATGTAGTATCTACTATGGAAATATATATATTTTAAAATAAAACTGAGAAAGTGTTATGTTTTGTCTGAATCAAAATAAATAAAAAGTTATACGTAATATAATCTTTTGTATGTCTATTTGTTCCTTCGGATGTTACTTCGAATTTCTCAAAACAGATTTTAAGCGATATTTGGAATATCTAAAAAATTAGGATCTAAGTTAAAAAACTGATTGTCATTATAATAATAAACACATATAATAAAATCGTAGACTTTCTTCGTTTGTAAGCGCATCACGTAAATATCACTTATTTGAATTCAAAATCTACATACATTATACATACCTTCACGCTACATCCGTAACGGGGTAACCACAGAGGATGGAGCGCCAAGCGTCGCGGTCCTTACATATTTCTTTCGCTTTCTCAAATCTCATCATTCTCCTAACACATTTTCACCTAGGTATGCGTGTGATTTTGACATTTCCGTCAGCTAACACTTTGGCTATTTGATCTTTATAAGTCAGCCTTGGTCTTCCTTGGCTTCTTCTACCACTCACTTTCGCTCTGTTATGAGTAATATAATATGACATATTGTTTATAACAGAGAATATTATATTACAAGTATACAATATATATAATTATACAAGTTTAAGTTATAAATTGTATTGGTATTCGTATTTCCAATACTAACCTAGGAATTTACAAATCAATTTGCATGTCGTAATTAAAGGCTTTATAACGTATCGCTCCCTTTTTATCGAGTTACACGACTGTCGGCCGATACTTACAGATGTTAATCCAATTTACTACGCTGTTAGTAGGACAGGTATAGTTGTAATTAGATTAACTTGCATTTTATTTTTCACAGAATGTCACATTTTTTAGTCGTGGAAACGCGTTCAATATTTAGCTATAACGTTTATGAGGATTGTTACATGTTGATTATTTATTTATATGGCTACTAATTGTATTGCCAATTGTATGACCAATTGTATGGTGTTGTTTATTATATAACTAAAAAAAGAAAGAAATTTATAAAATTGAAATCTGACTATGTACATTACAAAAGCTTGCAAACAAGGAGAATATAAATATGTGATTTTTTTGTATTTTTTTTATTTTGTTGTAATTTCAATGTAATTTTTCTTAGAAATGTAATTTGTCGAATTCGTTGCTAGAGTCGGAGGCCTGTTATACTTTCTCTTATTTAAGCCCTAAAGGCAAATAACCCTTAGATACCAACGGGAAAAATATAATGAGAAATCAAATTAATTAATCAATGAAGGATGTTATAATGTTTATAGATGTAACATAATTTATTATTTCTAATTTAAATCGTATATAGATTAAAATAGTACAAATATTATATATTATATACTGTTTTTAAGAACTATAGCAAATTAAATATTAACACTTAATTTACTTAACACACTTAATACTAAATTTTTAACTTACATCATTTTGAAATCATGGATAGATCTAATTGTCAGTATAAAACAGTAGATAATTTTTTTTTATATGTATTATAACTCTAACTACACAACTGTTATGTTACACTGTTAAAATATTTGTATTGTCTAGAATATTATTTTATAACGTCATCATCAAGAGTATGTTTTTAATTAAGTACGAAATACAGCTTTTATCGTATAGCATTATATAATTTATAAAATACCATTCATATTGTTGTTTCCTATTGACGGAAATGTCAAAAGCGCTCGCATACCTAGGCCAAATATGTGAGGAGAATGATAAGATTTATGGATGCGAAAGAAGTATGTAAGGACTGCGACGCTTGGCGCTCCGTCCTCTTTGACTAACCCGTTAGAAATACAGCCTGAATATATATGTATGTACGTATTGCCAATTTTAAAGCGCGTCTTAATGCGTTCCCTAACAAAATCAATTAGTCTGTCAATTGAATCACTAGTGGACGTCAGTTTCTGTTGCTAAAATAACTATTTATTAAATATTAAACATTATAAATGCATGCGATTTTTTAGAAATATGCTGTTGTGCTTATTCTCACTATATATCTATAAAGTGAAGTTTATAGATTACTTTCCTAAAGATTTTCTTATGAGAAAACAATGGGAAAATGTGATGAGAATTAAAATAGTGAAGTTTAAATTTAAAATTAGATTGTACTTAGTTAACGCGCTAAAAACATTTCAAACTGAAATATTATGTCTAAAGTCGCTTTAATTCTTCGGTTCCATTATCTCTCCAAGTATGTGACAGGTACCTACTAGAGATCTTCCAGTTAGAGTCTATGTAGCAATTATTCCAATTTACTTTTTTATGTTTTCGTCTATAACAAGTCGTTTGTTTAAAAAGTTAGGCTATTTTTTATTCACAAGTTAAATTTAATTTTCGATTACTCTTAATCACATATTATTTAATTATCCTTACGTCCGTTTGACAGATGATGGCTAGTAAGTCATCATGTGCCATACGGTTCACGAGTCTTATATTTTTTTAAAACAGAACACCAAGGAAACTAATTGGTGATCCCTGGGCTATAGTTTGTAAGAACAGTTGTTTTTTAAATACCGATGTTCTGCAATCAATGGTTACTAGCCGTGCCTCGCGGTTTTACCCGCATTAAATTTGTATTTTTATCAATATAAAAAGTAGCCTTAATTACTCTCTGATAAGTTCTCTACCTTCTAATAAAAGTCCCATCAAAATCGGTTTAGCCATTTCGGAGATTAGCCAATCAAATAAATAAACAGGCAGATAGGCAAAGCGTGTTTTGGCTTTGATTACGTGCATACAATTATAACACAAACTTGAAAATGACCCTTTATTTTAAAATTACAGACACTTTATTTGTATGTATAGAAGTAAAGATGATTGGTTTATTCAAATAACCGGAATATGACTTTTCCAATCAAAAAGTGAATTCGGAGTTCCAAGTCTGACGAGGACTGTAAAATGTATCAGGTCGCTACGCCACCAATTTCCAAAAAACAACCTGTGCCAGATATTACTCCGACACAGCACTTCGTAAACTCGTGCATAATCGTAACCTACTAACAAAATATCTGTATCGCTGCAAAGGAAATTGTCACGTACGTATTCGTTATAAATAGCTGTAACAGTTAGTATAAAGCATGAGATGTAAACGACACCTCTTCGGCGTTACCACGCCGCACAGTACCAATATAATATCTACCACATAGTCCGCAGTATTATTTTACCAACATGAAGAAGCCCGAGAAGAAATATTGCAACAAACCTATTTGCAATCTCCCAAACTAAGCTCTAAACTTGTTGAAAGACCTCATAGCGGATCGCCCGTTCCTAATGACACACAGGCTGCAGATCAATTTGGAAAAGTTCGTAGTCTAAATTACATAAATTAAGTAAAATAAAAATTCGAGTTAGGTCCTGTGCACCATTCTTATAATTCTCAAGTTGCAGGCACTTCAACTTATTGATATTAAATTACTGAAGTTTTTAATTTCAAAAGAATTTGATTGTCCGCGATAATAAGATCAATTATATCTGAACTTTAGGAACCACATAAGCGAATTCACTTAATAATAGGCAAGACAGAGAAAGTTAACTATGTACTACTCATTGCAACTACACTATCTCATTGCAAGACATGGAATTTTTACATAAATAAGGTAAGAAAAACACAGACATATTATGTACTATATCAGTAGTCAGAGAGGACGGAGCGAAAAGCGTCGCGGTCATTACATACTTCTTTCGCTTCTTCAAATCTCATCATTCTTCTCACACATTATATCCAATACAAGTGCACGGTATGCAAGTGTTTTTGACATTTCCGTCGCCTAACACTCTAGCTATTTGATCTTCATAAGTTAGTCTTGGTCTTCCTTGGCTTCATTTACCACTCACTTTTGCCCTATAGATTTTCTTCGTCACTCTTTCATCACTCATTCTTTCATTACTCATTACATTTTAAATTACTGATAACATTAAACTCGGCGTATAGTTGTTATGTACGTATTTTACCACCTCCTTGCGGACGCACACTTACAAAGTTAAACAAAGAAAGAAATGCGATCGTCGGCCGATGCAGTTTTCACTATTTCAATTTCCCGCTCGAACGTACTAACTACTGCTGAACAGAGCAACATAAAAGTGTTAATGACTAAAGTTTTGGAGGTCGGAACAAAAACTTCGTCAACTGAAGACAATGATGTATCTACTTGCAGAAAGGCGATTTTGTTGTGCTCTTACAATCCGTTGAATTCCGTGATGTTGTCCTATAGAATGAAAAGTTATACTTTCAAAGTTAGAGCTCCCCTACATCGGTTATATTTTTATTTATCATTTTCTTGCATCTTCTTGAACGCTTATCAAAATTTAATATTTCATACTAATGTAATTAAACTAGTATTTCCTTTTAATTGTAAACACACGATTCCACAGTAAGCTTTATTCCTACATAATCAATTATCTAATCAAAACATCTTGCTATTTTATGTAATGAATTCAAATATTCTGTATTAATTAGCTGAACGAAATTTTCGGTAGTAAGGTAGTTAAGCTGACCTGAGGATGCTCGACACAGGACGACACAATTTCATTGAACCGATTTTTCTACAATATGTGCCTCTACCAGCTTTCAATTCTACTCAACGAATCACTTAGTGTGTATAATACTTACAGCGATTAATTATTAGAAGTAATAACAAAACGGGAGAAATAAAAAAATTAATCCGCCTTCAAAAAAAAAACAAAGTACAAAATAACTATCCTTTACTAATCAAAACTGAAGTAAAATAAAAATAACTTTATAAATACGATACACATACCCATATAATTAAATTTGTCATTTGCTGAAGTCAATCATAAATGAACATGTTTATGTATGCTAAAAAAAAGTTAAAAACAACATACATACAGACTAACATAGAATCTCCTCCCTTTTTTGAAGTCTGTTAAAAATTGTATATCTAAAGTCAATTACTATCCAATCTGTCTCAGACGAGGGTATTACCCAACATACACCCAAGTCGATATACCTACGCAATAGACAATGATACGTGGGAAACTTCTATTTACCACTATAATAATAAGTTGATTATTTCTCACGTTAAAATTTTACATAGACTTTTTGGCGGGAACGGGAGAAGTGAGGTTGTCATTTTATTTAGGTTTTCTATTTTTTACATTTTTGGGAGTTTTAAAGTACAAAAGTGATAGTATATTGTGTTTTAAAGTTCTGTGTAATCCAAAAAAAATGGAGTAGGTCTAAATAAACAAGTGTAGCTGAAGTTCTCGCGCTCTTCCAAGAAGTCCTTTATAACTTCAGTAAAGCCTACTATCACTTTACTGGAGGAGTTTACGATAAGAAAAAAACTAACTTACTTGTGACCTAACTTGTGATTGTGATTCTACGTAATAATACGTGACATTGACAAATGCGCTAATCTGTGCGTCATGCCATAAACAAAGAAAGAAGAAAGAAAAAAAAAGAAAAAATTTGACATTGATAATGTTTGGTCAATTTCGCGGTAAAATAGCAACCGCGCGATCCGTGCCGCGTTCGCCATCTTGTACAATCAGTCAGAGTTATAAACACGTAGCAAGCTATACTCTGCTAATATTGCTGTTGCAAATATAGTTCAATTTAAATTGTTACGCGTTCGGCAGTTTCGGTTACAGTCGGGAATCGGTAACGCGTTTCTGTGCAAACGAAAAGTAACGAAAGAAATTATGTTTTGGGTAACATTAACATTAAGAGTTAATGCTGGATTTACTTATTTAAAAAAGACGTAGGTAATAAAATACGTAGAATATTTTTAGACAATTACTAGTCGTAAAATATTACCTTGTTTTATAACTTCGCAAAAAGATTCAAAAACACATTTTCTTCACTTATAATTATTGTTAGTTCCACATTAATTTTAATCACATAAATTACCCACATGTGATATTATGTAACATTTTAGTGACAAGAAAGAGGGTAGAATGGATTTCCTGTGTATAGTGGGGCTGCATAAAAGCCTAATTTTGGTCTTGTAAGAGTTCAGTTGTTGAGAAGCCGTCGAATAGTCAAGTACATAATAGTTGTGATGAAGAATTGATAACTTGTTCATAGTGATAGCTTCCGTTACATTTAATATTTAACATTATATAAATTATATTGTTATATTGGCCCAATTTGTCATCAAGGGCACTGAGTGGAATAGTCATTTTATAATAATCTCAGAAAACGCACGTTAAATTATTGGGTGCTGGCAAACTACCAGCGTTGTAGCCAGTCTGCAACATAATGCTGAGCCAGGACATCTTCGTAGTCACAGCACATTTCAGGCACATTTTTTTTCTTTGTTCGTTATTTTTTTTTCCGCTTTTTTTCTTTTTTTTTGTTTTATGTTATTTTTTTATTGCTTTTACATTTCCTGTCTTGTGTACTGTGCTCCGAAAAAACTATTTAACTATCTATCTATCTAAAAAAGATTGTTTATCTTTTTGGCAAAATGAATTGAAATTAACTAGAGTACCTGGACATGATTATATTCTCAAACATTAATATTAAGTCTATGAGCGACTTCGATTTTGTTAAACTATTAATACATACATACATATCTTCACGCTGTATCCCTAACGGTGTAGTCCGAGAGCACGGAGTGCCAAGCGTCGTAGTCCTTACATACCTACCTCTTTCGCTTATTAATAATTATGAATACTTAAGTTAAAGACAGTTTGATCTCAAAAAATGCAGATGGCCTGTAGTGTGTGAATGTGTAAAATGAACGAATTTACTATAGAACTTATAGTACATATGTACTAGTTTCAGTATTGCGACGATATATTGATACTTATTGAAGTGTTTTCATATCATTGACATAGAAGAAGACATTCGAATAATTGAAATAAATACCTAACGTTGAGAGATTTTAACCTAACCGTCAGAACTCGTTTTTTGGGTAGAAAGAATTTTTAGTACTTGTAGCGTGTATCTTTTAAATATTGTATTATATAATAAATATAAATATAGCGCCAAAAGCCAAAAACGCTATTAAACCGTCCACAAAAACGTTGTTTGTAAATACTTGATTTAATTACTCCTAGCCACCAGCGTCTCGGAATTTGTGTAAATGGAATTATTTAGATAAAGCTTCTAATTATAGAGTTCGCTAAATAGCCTCAAGCAGCCGCATCGGGGGAGCGAACACAAACAAAAAGAAACGACTCTTAAGTAAAAGGGCACGCAAGAATAACAGACGAAATTAACGTTTAAATGAGCAAGTTTATCACCACTTGATTACTAATCACTCAAACGGTTTCGTATTGTGAAATATCATTAGCGTTGAAGGAAGATCTATTGATTTAAATAAAAGCAAAAGAGAATGAAGATTTGACAGATGTCATATGAACGTTCTCCCGGAAGGTGAGGCTAATTCGTAATTGTCTTCTGTTTTGAGTTCTTAGGATTTCTGTTTCTTTTATGATTTCTTTTTAGTGATTTTAGCAAATTCTATTAATATGAATCTGTAAATTGGTATTAGAAGGTACTGCATACTGCTTTTAATTATAAAATTAGATTCATCTCAATTACAAGCAGCTTACTTTGTTTTACAAAAAAATCTAAATCTAAAGCACGATATGAAGTCAAGAACTAGTAAAAAATCATCAAAACCAATATAATGGGTATCAAATTCAAGAACTTAAGAGCATTGCAAAGTACAACAACAACAACATATCTTCACGCTGTATCCCCAACGGGGTAGTCAGAGAGGACGGAGCGCCAGGAGTCGCGGTCCTTACACACCTCTTTCGCTTCCTCAAATCTCATCATTCTCCTCACACATTTTTGCCTAGGTATGCCAGTGCTTTTGACATTTCCGTCTGCTAACACTCTGGTTATTTGATCTTCGTAAGTCAGCCTTGGTCTTCCTTGGCTTCTTTTACCACTCACTTTCGCTCTGCATATTTTCTTCGTCAGTCTTTCATCACTCATTCTTTCCATGTGCCCGAACCATCTAAGCATTCCTTTCTTCATTTTTACTATAACACTGTTGTGCAACCCTGTCATACTGCGTATCTCATCATTGCTTATCCTGTCAGCAAGCGTGACACCGCACATATTTCTGAGAGACCGCATCTCCACAGCATTTAACATACTTTCACTCGATTTTGGGCATATCCAGGCCTCACTACCGTACAACAAAGTTGGCACCAACACCGCATTGTGGATGGCGATTTTAGCAGTGTTTTAGATATATGCACACTACCCACTAATGTGGACAGAGCACCGTTCACTTTATTGCCAGCTGCTACCCGTCTCTCCACATCCAACTCACATCTTCCATCCCTCGAAAACTCACTCCCCAGGTACACAATTTCATTCACCTGTTCTAGACATTTTCCATTTACACAAATCACACATTTCGTTTGTACCGCTTCTCTTTCAAACACCAGAACCTTAGTTTTGTTCACATTCATTTTCAATCCTTTTACTTCACAATCTTCTTTCATGCACGTGACTAGTGTCTGCAACTCTGCTTCTGATGGTGCTATTAGCACAGCATCGTCAGCGTACAATAGGCAGTTTACCACTGTGTCACCACATCCCATACCACTCATATTACCTTTCAATCTCTGGAGGCAACTGTCCAAATACAGCACGAATAGCCAGGCAGACATCACGCAGCTCTGTCTGACACCAGAACAGACTTCAAACCAGGGCGACATGTCACCGTCTATCCTAACACAGGCTCTGTGGTCGCGATATAATGAACTCACAGCCTGCAGTATGGAGCCCTCCACGCCATATTCAGGCAGAAGACTCCACAATTTCTTCCGCACTACTCTATCGAATGCTTTCTCTAGATCCACGAAAGCGCAGAAAACTTTCCGACCTAAAGCCAGAAACCTCCCCACGATAACGCGAAGCGAGAAAATCTGATCCATACAACCCCGACCGTTCCTGAATCCACCTTGCGCCTCCCACAAATATCTTTCTGAAACGCCTTTCATACGTTCAGTCAATACTTTAGTATAGACTTTACTCGCTAAGCTGACCAAGCTGATGGTAGGAATCTTTCCCTTTATATAGAGGTACTATGACTGCCGTGCGCCAGTCCTCTGGAACCTCCCCCTTCTGCCAACAAAGGTTGCAGAGTGCACAGAAGGCATCCCGGACCCTAGGACCACCATACTTGATCATCTCAGCAGTCACCTCATCAATTCCCGCAGCCTTTCCACATTTCAAACTTCTTGTCACTTTCTCAATCTGTTTCATACTAATGGCATCCTCCAGTCCCTGGCTCGAGTGTGGCAATTCATTAGAATCGCTCTCAGTATCAGAGACGGAGTCGCCACTCTCATACAGTTCTCCATAGTATTCACACCATCGCTGCAGAACATCCTTTTTATTTGTAAGCAGGTTGTTTTCTTTCGAACGCACTTTATTCATTCTGCAAGGTGCCGGGACCACTTCGGTACTTTCCAAAATAATTTGGAATTTTCCTCGAAGTTGTCCGACACCTTGTTTTCATCTAACACCCTACACCTTTCACGCTTCTCTTTCACTAGTGCCTTCGTTTCTGCTTTCTGCAGCTTATACCTGTCTTTCATCAAATTTTTCATACCACAGTCATTAGTAGCAAGGTAGTGCAAAGTACATTTTGTACAAAAGATAGAACAAAAACATGACGAAGTCGAAGAATATTTTTCATATTGTATTGTACAGATCGAAGTGTTACTTTACGGAAATCCATTTTGTGTGATGAATTCTTATAATGCTCAACTATCTTCCGCCCAAAAGCTCAATTTATTCGATATGTGTTACATTTGTCAACGAAACATTCTCAGGACATTTCAGAATTCAGATTCGGGTCAGCTAAGCAGTACCGTATCATCTCTCTACATATTGTTGTTGTAAGACCGTAAACAAAAATAACGGATATAGAACAAAAACCCGATTACATATACCAGAAAAAGTTGCGAACAAGTTGAAATAACTAATTTTTGAATTAATTATCGGAGTCGGAATTTATAAGCTAGAGACCGTATAATATGCCTTCGACTCTGCCAAGTTTTCTTTGTTTGCAAATTCATAAATATACAAAATAGGTTTTGCTTCTGATTATATATGTATTGTTAGTTTCATATTAATTTTGATCACATAAATTACCCACATGTGATATTTTGTAACATTTTAGTAACAAGAATGCACCAGCAGCCGATAGTTCAGTAATCTAATATAGTGTCTAATATAGTGTCTAATATAGTGAAATGTTTTATCAGGGACATATCGCCTTGCAGTTTTAATCTTAATAATTTTTTTCTTAAAGCCAATTATGTTGCAAGACTTTTTCGTTCATAAAGTGAATCCAGATTTTGGAAAATCTCTTTGGCAGTGATATTGAGGGTTGAATGGGTTTCCCGCATGAAATGGGACTGTATATACCTAAGTCTGATTTTGATCCAGCTTGTCGTGCAGCCGTCGAGGAGTCAAGTGCACCGTAATTGTGACGGAGAATTGGTAGTTAATAGTGATCAATTATCCTGTTACATTTCATATTCAATAATAAATACATGCAAACATTTATACAATACGTATGGTCACGTATCCCTAACGGGGTAGCAAGCGAGGACGAGGTATTGACACTTATTGCGGTGTCGATGAAAAAAAGGCATACGAATAATTGAACATATTATTTAACACCGAAGCCAACCTCACCGCCAGAAATCGCTTCTGAATAGAAAAAAATTTGTGAAGTGAAATTTTATTTCTTTAGTACTCTTAGTGAGTGCCCTTTAAATATCATCGTGCTACTAAATCGTACTCTTACATGGTAAATCTAAACTCTTGTACTTCCTTAACTCCTATCATTACCTTTGCACATTTTTACTGATATATGATCTCTCTATATCTAATCTCAATATAACTCGACATTTTGATTTTATGCATCCTTGGTCTTCCTTAACTTCTACTTAACTTTCCTTGGTTTTTACTCCACTATCATTTTCGCTTTTTAAATTTTCTACGTCAGTCGTTCGTCATTTATTCTTTTTTCTTTTTTTACAGTAATAATTTCATACAACCTTATCCTATTGCGTATTCTCATTAAGTATTCTGTTCGTGACAGCGACACTGTGCATATTTCTGAGAGATCGCATTTCTGACCGCATATCTAGATCTCATTAACATACAGTAAAATTAGCACCAACACCGCATTGTGGATAGATTTAGATATATTTACACTGCTAATTATTTACCAAGGATAAATTTATTAATAGCCATCTAAACTTATAAAATTCATGACGCACTTATGACGAATATTTCCTTACCTTATCTGCTTAGCTGGGTACTTCTTGTGACATAGGTATCCACTGAAATAAATTTTTATAAATTCACCGAAGTTGTGAAAATCATGAATAACAATTGCATGGGAATATAACTTCACGCTATTTTCAGATCAGGGCACTCATTTCCCAACACAGCTAAACCTAAACACTTCTAGTAGTAAGTATTTAGGTATTACAAGTGATAAACCAGAACCATATTACAGTGACAGCTTGGTGGACTTATAGACCACAGATCCATTTACACTGAGAAGAGAAGATTGCCCCCCAGTAAGGCTGGATGCTGAATACCTACCCCAAAGTAACTCAGTGAAATACCTGGGAATGCACCTGAAGAAGCCTGGAGGAAACATCTGGGATCCAAACGACAATAATTAAAATCCAAATACAGTAGCCTATACTGGCTCCTTGGAAGAAACTCTAAGCTCTCAGTGGACAACAAACTCCTGATCTATGAAACCATACTGAAACCGATTTGGACCTATGGCATCCAACTATGGGGTGTGGCTTGTGGCTCAAATATAAACCTAATACAAAAATTGCAGAATTGCATATTAAAAAACATAACAAACGCTCCCTGGTACATACGTAATGATGAAGTGCACGAAATCCATTAAGTCAACACTGTAAGAGAGGAAATCAAACTGTTCGCCAGAAGATATGAGCCGAGATTAAGGGCACATCCTAACAAACTGGCGACCCAACTAATAATGCCCACATATATAAGGCGTCTCAAAAGGCGCGACTTCATGGAACTTGGCCGCCCGAACTGATTCGGCCTGTAAAGAGAAGAGACTAGCCTCTTGATGGAGAGACTCGTCCACAAGTCAACTACACTTTAAAACATTCGCTTGTAGTCACAAGGAGACTGATTGCAAATATTAAATTCAATACAAAAAAAAAAAAATTTAACTCGCTTCAAAAAAAATACTGAAAAGGACAAAATAACTTTCCTTTACTAATCAAAACTCAAGTATATACAACAAAAATAACTTTTTCAGTACGATACACATACCTATATAATTAAATTTGTTAGTTACTAAGTCGGTGCCAAGCCCACCAAACTAATAAATCTTCTGTTGTTGCACATTGATTGGGCACCGACTGCAATAACTGTCAAATTTAATTATAAAGATATGTGTATGGTATTTGTATACGCCGATTGTATTTATATGTTTTTTACACTAGCAACATTACACTTTTTCTCCCGCTTCCGCTCCCCTCATAAAATAAAAATATATGATGTGTTATGTATGGCGCGCGCGCACGCAACTCACTGAACGCTAAATCAAATAATATAGAAGAATATAATATAAATCTCGCCGCGAGTGTATTGAACTGTGTGTTGAAATTTGTGATGAACCTGAAGTAAAGGACCTCAGTTCGATAGTAAAATCATACGCAAGTTTCCTCTTTTATCATAACAAATCCAAAATATCTATTACCAGTCTCCAGCCATTCATATCCCACAAGAGTCCTGGTCCATTCGATCCTGATCCAGTTAAATAAATACCTTTCAACCTATCTACTATTCCACTGCTCAAATTACACAAAAGCTTGTAAGATATAGTTCGATACGCCATCACGCATCAATTTTCAATTTCAATATATACATTAAATACGCTAATTCAAGTCGAACTATATGTTATAATGTTATTTTCGCATACAATATTATATGTCTGATATGTTAGTTTAGCTCGCAAACTCTTATTTTAATAACTTTTAGTAAAACTCAACGCATAGTACACGCTCGCATAGGTTTCTTCTACCTACATAAATAAATGTTAATCCTGTTTGTATCCTAAAAATACAAACTTACACGCTTAAATCACGCATATATATTTATTTACGCGTATTATATTTAGCATATTAGTGTTATTATCTTATTTATGTTAATATTTTTAAAGTTAGTTAAAGTTTAGGTTAGCATAGACTTCCCCGTGCCGGTTAGGCCACTCGCGTAGTTACTAAGCAAATTTCTACGCATAAACTTCACGCTATTTTGCTCCTTACCGTTATAGCATTTAAGCCTATATTGGCTTGTGCATTTTTCAGTTTGTAATTTTTGAGTAAATTATTATAATGGCTGGAGATAAAAATGGTAAAAAAGAAACTACTAAACGCAATGTTAATCCTAAAATATTAGTTTTGGAAGCGAAAAAGATAGTTTATTTGAAATATTACAGAGTGTTTATAATTTAAGCTTAAAAGTGTCAGATCCGATTTGCAAAGGTCAGTTTGTCGCTCGCATACTCCCGCTAGATAAAATTAGGTCGGATTTCATGCAAACTCTCGATTCGCTAACAATCGCTTACTTAGAAGAAAATGAGAAGGCAATACCAAATTACGCCGCTTTAAATTCATTTGATGAACTATATTGTTATGTCAAACATATTGAGGATTCTCTCAATCAACAAAAGGTCAACACGGTTAACTCAGATAAATCTGAGTTATTAAATCGCAAACTACCCCCACTGCAATTAGCATCATTTGATGGTACTCCCGCAAAATGGACCCTGTTGTATGAAAACTTCAAAAGTCTCATACATGACAATACGCGACTCACTGAAGCTGAAAAGGTCCAGTATTTGATAGGATATTTATCGGGCAAAGCCTTGACTGTTTGCTCAGGTATCACGCCCACTGCTAATAATTACCAAATATTGTGGAACGCTCTCATTGAAAAATATCAAGATTTAAGAGTACAAGCATCTGTTTACTTGGAACAGATGTTACATTTTAAAAATAATAATCAGTCCCTAGACGCTTTTATTGAACAGTTTTGTTCTGCTGAAGCAGCACTCAATCGTTTAAATATTAGTAATCTATCTGATTTTATTATAACTCATATCGCACTCAGTAAATTAGACAAAGACATTGTTAATTTATTTGAACAATCATGTAGAAACACAGATATTCCCACTTTTCATGATTTAACAAAATTTTTGAAAGAACAAATTAAAATTCAAGCGCTTCGCAATCCTGTCTCATTAAATAATAGAACTCAATATTCGTATAAAAATAATTATAATAAATTCTCAAAACCTACGCAGTCATTTGTAGTGAAAACTAACTCATTTAATTTACCACGCTTTTGCATTATTTGCAATTCGGGCCCTTTTCAGCCTTTATACAAATGTGAATATTTTTTAGATAAAGATACGCGTACTAGGTATAATCTAATTGTTAAACATAATTTCTGTAGGAACTGCTTGGGTTTTCATGAAACTAGATTTTGTCAATCTAGAAATAGATGTAATATTTGTCGACTTAAACATCACACTCTAATCCATATGGATAATTTTCGCTCTGACTCAGGGCACGAACCCACCACGCAGCCTCATACCGCATCCTCATCTCACGCTCCAAACCATAGGGGATATAACTCACACGCCCGCGCCGCGCACTCTTCGTATTCGCCGCACTCGTCTCACACTCATGCCGCACCGCCGCCACGACCGATTTCTCACTCACTCGCGCCCGTCTCGAATTCACTTTCGCACTCATGTCAAGCCGCACGCTCATTTGCGGATTCTTCTCTTGCTACGCATAGTTCAACTCATAATTCGACGACGGTCGACGGTTTCGCGCGCAAATTTAAATGATAAAGTATTATCAGTTACGACTTCTATGCACAATAAAGAAAAGGATACTACAATACTGTTGCCTACTGCTTCTGTATACGTTTACAATAAAACTCAACGCTCTAATATTCGCGTATTTATTGATTCGGGTTCAATGAGCCACTTTATAACTAAATCATGCTGCGATCGACTAAATTTAAAAATTACGCCCGCTATTTCTACCATTAAAGGAATAGGTCAAACTGAAAGTACCTCCTTTGGATTTACAACTTTAAAAATATATTCACGCTATGACATGAGATCTTAGTATACCATAAACGCACGCGTTGTAGATAGTATTACTGATCAGCTACCTAGTGTCGCTGTCGATACTTCGCAATTACATCATTTACGTGAATTACCGATGGCTGATGATTTATTCCACATGCCTTGTGACATTGATTGTTTACTTGGTAATGAATTGTTTGCTCTGATACTTGAATGCGGGAAAGTGACATCCCCTAACTCTTCGGTAGTCGCAATTCAAACTACGCTAGGTTACATTGCTATGGGAAAGGCCGAATGCGATACTCGCCATGTTCGCTTTTCTGGTCACGCGAATAAAACATTCCTTTGTAATACTGAAACGCACTCTTTAGAAACTCTAACACAACGCTTTTGGAAACTAGAAAGTGTCCCTGTAAAAAAACACGCTAACCCAGATGATGACGCCTGCGAACGCATCTTTCAGTCCACTTACTCACGCGACGAATCCGGACGATACACCGTAGATTTACCCTTTAAAAAGAATCCATCAGAATTAGGCAACTCATACTATATCGCTGAAAGACGCTTATTTAGTTTGGAAAGGAAATTAAATTCTTATTCCGCACTTCGCAAGGATTATAACGCTACTATTCAAAATTACATAAACGATGGTTATCTGTCTAAGGTAGACAATCCCTCTCTCGATATCGATTGCTCCTACATACCGCACAGAGCTGTCTATCGTCCTGATAAACAGACCTCTAAAACGCGTATTGTACTTGACGCTAGTTGTAAAACAATTTCTGGATACTCACTTAATGATGTTCTTTATACGGGTCCGAATTTACAAAGCAATATTTTTGATCTCTTAATTAATTTACGTCTATTCGCTATCGCCATCGCTAGTGACATAGAAAAAATGTATTTCCAAATTAAACTTAACGAAAAACACTTACCTTTTCAGAGAATATTATTTAGATTTAATTCTAACACAGATATACATACATACGAATTCAATAGGGTTTCGTTCGGAATTTCTAGCTCTCCTTACCTCGCTATGCGGGTCATACGCCAGCTCGCAGCTGACGGTTGCACTAAGTGGCCACTAGCAGCTTATGAAGCTGAAAATCATATGTATATGGACGATTATATAAACTCTATAGATTGTGTAGATAAAGCAGAAATTACTTATCGCGAAATGATCGACATGTTTAACTCTGGAGGTTTTAAATTATCGAAATGGGTTTCTAATAGCCCTCAACTCTTAGATAGAATTCCCTCTTCTCGCAAAAACCCACAAATGATAAATTTTGATGTTGACGCAAACGCTAATACAAAAATTATAGGAATGCAATGGCAACCGATTGATGATAATTTTTTATTCATAATTAACGCAGACTCTCGGGAATGTACTAAACGCACCATATTATCAGTTACAGCGCGACTTTTTGATCCGTTGGGTATTGTCGGTCCAGTTACTGCCTTTATGAAGCTACTCGTACAAGAATGTTGAAAATTAAACCTAGATATTCTACCCTGTTACATTCAAAATAAGTGGAAACAGTTTCATGCTGAACTCACCTTTTTAAAGGACATAAAAGTTCCTCGTCATGTAGGCGTGATTTCTTCTTCTCATATAACCCTTATAGGCTTCGCTGACGCAAGCGAGCAGTGCTACGGCGCTGCTGTTTATATTAGGGTTAGCGCAGATGATCGCTCTGATGGTTCTGTTCGCTTACTTACTTCTAAATCCAGGCTCGCTCCGCTAAAAAAGATTTCACTCGCACGTCTTGAGCTCTGCGCTGCGCTTCTATTAGCGAATCTTGTGACCGCCGTTCAAGAAGTAATAACTAAACGCTGTAAAATTAATAAAATATGCGCATTTTCAGATTCTACCGTAACGCTTACCTGGTTACACTCGTCCGCACTTAAATTTCACACTTTCGTCGCTAATAGAATAACTGAAATTAATTCAAAATTACTAGCGGCACATTGGTTTCATGTTAGTGGTCGGGAAAACCCTGCTGATATTATCTCACGTCCTGTAACGTCTAAGGAATTGTTAAATAATGATTTATGGTTTCACACACCTCATTGGGTATCTCTTTCGCTCGAGCAGTGGCCCGTTAAACCTTTCCAAATTAATAACATTGGTCAAGAATTAATTAAAGAAAAAATCGTGTCGTTGAAGACAGAAATCTCACCTACAGTTACCGCACACCCCTTTCAAAGATTAGTGGATGAAATGTCCTGCTGGTCGAGATTGTTACGCTCAGCGGTCTATGTTTTACGTTTTGGGAAACGTTTATTAACGCGTGGCTCAATTTTGGTCTCAGATTTAAATACAGCAGAACTCTTTATTTTACGCTATTCTCAACAAAAACATTTCGCACAAGAATTTTCCGCGCTTAAAAACAACTCGCCTTGTAGTAAATCCATATTAAAACTCAAACCTTTCATTGACAAAGAAAATTTACTTCGAGTAGGAGGAAGACTTATGCACTCGCAGTTAGATTATGGTCAAAAACATCCAATATTACTCTCCGCTAAAGATCGTGTAACGCAATTGATAGTTGACAATTATCATATTACCAATCTTCACACAGGACCCGCATTGCTACTTGTGCTACTCAGACAAAAATATTGGATTCTCTCCGCTAGAAATTTAGTTCGCCAAAGAGTTCATAAATGCAATACATGTTTTCGCTCAAACCCTAAATGTACTTACCCTCCTATGGGAGACCTTCCTTCTTTTCGCGAATCTCAAGTTAAAGCATTCGTTTATACCGCTGTTGATTACGCAGGTCCCTTTTTCATAACGCACATTCGCCGTCGAGGAATTAAAAGTCAAAAGGCATATATTTGTCTATTTGTCTGTCTCACAGCTAAAGCACTTCATGTAGAACTAGTTACAGACTTAAGTTCAGAATTGTTTCTCGCGGCATTTAAACGCTTTATTTGTAGAAGAGGTCCAGCTTCTATGATTTATAGTGATGGAGCCACTAATTTTTTGGGAGCTAAACGCAAACTAGATCAAATTTATACGCTTTTACAGTCCACCGCTCATAATAATTACATAGGTCAACAGTTACTCAAATATAAAATACAGTTCAAACATAGCCCCCCGTTTGGACCCCATTTTACTGGTCTTTGTGAAGTAAATGTTCGCTGTGTTAAAACGCATTTGTACAAAGTAAGAGGAACTCAAATTCTCACATATGAGGAATTTTTAACTGTACTTCTAAATAGTAGACCATTATGTGTTCTGAGTTCAGATCCTAGTGATGTTTCTGCGTTGACTCCTAACCATTTTTTAAACGTTACTCCGCTGAAATTTTTACCCGCTGAAGATTTTAATACTCAACCAGATAATCGCCTTACTAGCTTTCAATTATTAACTAAAATAACGCACTCATTTTGGACTCGCTGGAGTCAAGAATATTTAACTTCTTTGCAACAAAGAGTGAAATGGAACTCTCCTTCCAAACCCATCGCTTTGGGTACTGTGGTCGTTATTAAAGACTCTAACACACATCCTCTTTATTGGCCTTTAGAAGTGATTGAGGGAATATATCCCGGAAAAGATAACATTATTAGAACCGTTAAAGTAAAGACCGCATCCGGGAGTTATATTCGACCTGTGATACGGATCTGTCCTTTACCTACGCAATAACACGCATTCGCATTAGCTACGCTTCTCTTTAGTTTAGTTTACTCACGCCATTATAATAATTACGCTTACTCTTAATTCATTTTTTACTTAGAGGAAAACCTCTAGGCCGGGGGAGTTGTATACGCCGATTGTATTTATGTTTTTTACACTAGCAACATTACACTTTTCCTGCCGCTTCCGCTCCCCTCCTAAAATAAAAATATATGATGTGTTATGTATGGCGCGCGCGCACGCAACTCTCTAAACGCTAAATCAAATAATATAGAAGAATATAATATAAAACTCGCCGCTATTGAACTGTGTGCTGAAATTTGTGATGAACCTGAAGTAAAGGACCTCAGTTCGAAGGTAAAATCATACGCAAGTTTCCTCTTTTATCATAACAAATCCAAAATATCTATCACCAGTCTCCAGCCATTCATATCCCACAGTATTTATTAAGTTATTTTCATTGTACTTGAGTTTTGATTAGTAAAGGAAAGTTATTTTGTTCTTTTCAGTGTTTTTTTGAAGGCGGTAAAATTTTTTTCTTAAAATTTTTTTACTTCTCCCTTTAAGTGACCTTGGTGTAAATAAATATCTAAGGCAGGTCTAGAATAAATTTTTTTTTAATTCTGTAGCGCATACAAGAGAATCATCAGTTATTTGGTGTTATTTGGTGTATCTTTGAAAATCAAGCTCCAACACCGGTGAAATTTAAATGGGATCACCTCGGAAGTATACCCCTTCAAAATATAAAAATTGTCGAAATCGGTTTACAATTGATGAAGTTATCGGTAAACATACATAAAAAAAAGTAAAAAAAAAAACATACAGACGAACATAGAACCTCCTCGTTTTTTGGAAGCCGATTAACAATAAGCCATTACAGGTCTAATAACTAAGTTAATTATGTTAAGGCCAAACTACTTCGTTCAAAGTTTCGTATTGACTATAAAGTGGCATCACAGGGCGGTGGTATGTACGCAATTGGCGAGCCACGCAGTTACGTTGCATCATTCTACATAAATGTAATTTAGGATTTTGAGCATCACTAAGTCGTTGCATCACACTTTCCAATTTCGAAAATTTTTGCACAAAAAGTTTAGAACTATGTGTACAATATTCTTTATAAATTCATCAACATTAAACGCTGTCACATGTTTGTAATGTCGCGATGTCATCAAATTTCACTTATCAGCATTCATAACTTATTGACGATTGTTACATTTCCTGTGTTTCTTCATTTCATGGATCTCATGTCCCCTTTATCATTTCAAAAATTAACCACAAATGCTCAGCTTTTCTTCTAATTTGCTGATCCATAGGTAAAATCTTGTGGCTGTGGAATCGGGTACATTTCGGTGTTCGTGATCGCATTAAGTGGACGATAGTTGCCACAGGGCTGCCCATCTATCTCACACACAACATGCTAAATACTTGTCCAAAATATACCGTCTTACAAATTACAAATGCCTACTAATCTTAGCGTTGACTTAAATTCTCCTTTCGGGTACTGTTTGACTTGGTCCTGATTTGTGAGTTGGCGAGTTCATTTTTCGAACTCTTACGTTTAGCGGAATCTTGAGAATTGTTGAGAAATCTTGCGGAATCTTGAAAATTTTGAGAAATTATTTTGACAGCTTTGTTATTTTCGACATATGAAATTAAGCATTTTAGTATCGCCAGGTCATTACCATAACAACCTTATATCACTGCGTGTAGTGGGGGTTCTATATTTTTGTTTCCCTTTCAGAATAGCATGAAAGAGTGGATAGACGTCAAAAGTCAGATTTAAATGACATCGAATATGTGATCTTCAAGTGGTCTTCACAATCTAGAATTATCTTGGCATATATAGAAACTCTTTGGATGCAAACACAATGCTTAATTACATTTTAAATAAAAATTGGAATGGATGGCTTACTATGTTTACAGATGCTTCTAAATTTTCTGAAAGTCGTTCAGTTGGTGTTGCTGTCTAAGTTTCAAAATACAAGATTATTTTAAACTTTAAGTGTCCTTCCTTAACATCAGTGCTTTTACAAGAGGTCATCGCTCTTTACGAAGCGGTCTCGTACACAAAAGTTCATAAATTAAATAAAGCTATTATTTTCTCAGATTCTTAGTGCCCTTCAGGACATTAATAAGGTCCTTTCATGCTAAATATAATTTTTATATCACACTAAAAGTATCAGAAACTCTACACCGATGTTAAACTCAAATCAAAGATTTGCTCACTCAAAGATTGCTCTAGCTGGATACCCGGCCACTCAAGTATCACAGGCGATGAAATGGCAGATTCTTGTGCAAAAGAGGCAATTCAAAAGGGCTGTTCCATATATTTCAAATAAATTAATCGGGATCTCACAAATATGACTAAATCAGAGCTTCTTAACAACTGAAATAAATTTTAGGGTTCTTCCAGATATAACAAAGGTAAGCAATATGGGAACATTCAACCTAACGTACCCGTCAAACCATGGTTTTTTAAATTCCGTTCTGCTAGTTGTAACGTTCTCATATTCAAGATATTAGTATTTTCGTGCTTCTAGAATATCGACGTGGGTGGGACGTAGGATACTTAGGGACATAATGAAAATACGTGCTGGAGAAGCTTGTAAATAACACCATTTGTTTAGCGGAAAAAATATTTAATTGTTTAAAAAAATTTGCCAATCAAATTACGGAATCAAGAAATAAACCAATAGTACATACCTGGCGATCCTTGATTGCCGATCTTCTAGTGAACTTTTTATGTAAATAAGCGATGATAAATATTAATAGCGAAGGGCACCTCCAGCCACATGCAACGCGACGACAGCGAAAAAAAACTGCAATACATAATTCGATTTTATATTTTCATAGTTGTTATTTTTCTTTGCTGCCATTGCGCCAAAAGGTTAATAATGCGCGTGATGTTTTTTTTTTTTATTCAGCAACCCCTAGCGTGGGCAAAGCCAGGGACCTTTTCTTTCAGTCATTCCAGTTCTCACTCTCATGATTATTTTTCTGGGTTTAGACTCCCTTTCATTCTTCTACTCTACCTAACTGTTGGTTAGCTATACCTGTAAGCTTTATTACATGAAAAATCCTTATATCTATACATTTATCTACTTATATCTATCTATTTATATACTTATATCTAGTGCTACAACTATAGATTTATTACACTTCGCATTTTTAAATGCTAAGGGCTTCCTTAATCTATTAAACGATCTGCTTCCACTTATATTATTTATTTATTTACATTTTCAGGTGCATATTTTATCACATAGTCTCTTATTATCTATATCACAGTGATACATCTTAGTCTATATCACAGATCTTACGTACTAATATAATTTTCTTTACTATCTGTACAATTTCGCTTTACAGCAGTTTGTTCATAATTTAATCCTATATTTAATTCTTATTCTCTATCACAGTGATACCTCTCCATCCATATCACAGTTCGTCTTATATTATTTATTTACAACAGTTGTAACATTATCTATTCGATTACGTTAATCTGCTCTCTATATTTATGTAATCGTTTTATTTCTACTTATGACTTTCAGTGCAACTCTCTTACAGTATTTTAAGAAGTTGTCTCTTTTAATTCTATCTTGCATAACTTCCTTTATTATTCCCTGGTTTATCGATATTCCCAGTTCTATCTCTATTTCAACTCTGTACCTGCTGTAGGCGGGGCAATCACATAAAACATGCATCATACTTTCACTCACGTTCACGTCACAGACACACGCCGGGCTCCCCTTGCACCCGAAACGGTGCAGGTACTCGGAGAACCCCCCGTGGCCCGTGAACACTTGTACTATCACGCTATCCATGTTAATCTTTCTCACTACCGAATGAGCTTTAGTGGCGTCCGGGAAAAACACTTTGGTGACAGAGGCCGTTGTCTCACTTACGTACCTCCTATCCCATTCATCAATCGACTCCAATCGGATCTGTCGCTTGATAAATGAGATGGGGCACTTGTCGTAATCCGGCCTCGTCCGCCTATTGAGTGCCGCATCCTTCGCCAGCTCATCGGCCCTTTCATTTTCCTGCAACCCTGCATGTGCACGAATCCAGTGCAGTCTCACTGATCTGCCTGTATTAATCATTTTACCAATGTCTTGTCTACACTTTATTATCAAAGGATGCAAAGAATTGTTCCCTATCAAGGCATCCAGCGCAGACCTAGAGTCACTGAAGATGCAGCAACTGGGAGTGTCACAGCGGAACACGTACTCCACGGCCTTCGATAGAGCCAAGAGTTCCGCCTGAAAGACAGTGCAGTAGCGTTCCAGACATAGTTTTTTCCTGCTATACTCGGCGACGCCATCCCATATGGACAGCGCCGCCCCAACCTTACCATCTATTTTGCTTCCGTCGGTGTAGATGTTACACCGACTATCCTTACAGAGTTCTAGCTCCGCACTGTCCTCCACGCGCTTATACTCTAGTTCTATCTGGCACGCGGGATGTGGCATCTCGGTGAAAGGTACCGGCCCCTCCACATCTCGGTCGCACACCACCCCCTGGGAGTACCCCCTCCTGATTTCATAAAGAAGGGCGGCTTCCCGCACCCTCACATCAAGAGGCAGCATCCCCGCGAGCAGCAGCACCTAGTTGAGAGAGACCGTCCTATATGCCTTGGCGATCTTCTGCCCGATACCCCGCTGCACCACCCTCAGTCGCTTGCGTACTCCAAGCCTGTTAGATGCCGGCGCCCACACATTCGCCGCATACATCACAATCGGTATGCGCGTGATGTTGAGTCCAGCCATCGGGACCAGCTCACAATTGACGCACAGGCACGCGCTAGTGGAAGTTTTCCCTCATTCCACAATTTGTACGGCTAAGGAAAAAACAGAAAGAAAGGAGTCCAACCACATGCTTTCGCAAAATCGTGTAAATCTCGACTGACTCATCTTTAAACATTAAAATTACCCACTGAGTTAGTCACAAATCCACTATTCCATTATGGTGGCACTTCACGTGGCTATTCGTATTCGTGTATTTGTCTTATTTGCTCGAAAACGACCATGTGACAACGATTTATTTGTCTTTATTTGTCTTATTTGCACTAATGAGACAAATACACAAATCAAAGGATTCAAATATTTAAAATATATTCATATAGCGTCCACACGTGGTTAGCTCAGTAAAATGGATTGTACAAATGATCATGTGTAGCGATTTTTGGAGTTATCCGAATGCTTCATTGCATTTTGTGCATGCATGACATACCAAATGCATCCTTGCATTTTAGACATTACTTGCAAATTCCAATACGTCCATAACTAGGTGCGTCTACAAAGGGAACTCAGGAAACATATTCGCGAGTATTTTACGTACCTAGCTAGGTCTGAATTCTGAGAAAAATCGTTTTCTTCGTCTTTCACACACTTAAAACTTCTGAACTCTAAACTCTTAAACTTTTTTAATTTCGCAGCAAAGCTTACCTTCTCAACAGCACAGTGGCTGAGTGTAGGTCTACCACGCCGAAGTGCGCGGGTTCGAATACTACAATGTGGTCAGGCCTTTTTTGTTTTTTTTTTAATATTTTGAAATAATATGTCGAAATTCAGTTTGCAACCTATTAAAAACACCTATCGCTGTAATATTGAACTTATAATAAGGAAATAAAATGAAAATAATGATAAAAACATAGACCATAACTTCAGACAGCCTGTCCCATACTAAAAATCAGGCTGCTTGATGTAAATAAAATGAAATGAAACGTAGATGTGTGTGTGCTGTTTTCTAACGAAATGGCAACTGATCAGCTTATCTGATAATAAATGTGTGTCGTATGTACCGGTGAGTCAGGTTATTTGATTTAGCATTTATAAAGTCTATGGCTAAAAGTCACGGAGAAAAGTCTATTATTCATTTTCCTGAACACTGAATTGATTGTTGAATTTCATGGGCTTCCTTTAATTTAAGATACTGCGTTTTAAAGAAGAATAGTATTATAAAGAATAGTATTATACGAGCAATATTTAATAGTTAAAATTAATTTGTAATTGCATTCTCGAAAACCGCTCTAACGATTTCGATGAAATATACAATATAGAGACTTACGGGGGTGAGAAATCGATCTAGCTAAGTCTGAATTCTGGGAAAATTCGTGCTCTTTATGTTTTCACATTCTTAAAACTTCTAAACTGTAAACTCGTCTAATTTCGCAACAGAATTTACTCTCTCAAAAGAACAGTGGCTATAGCGTACGTCTATACCACGCTGAAATGCGAGCGTCGAATCCTGCAATGTGGTCAGATATTTTTGATTTTTTTTATGAGACACCGAGTAAAGCTCGGTCGCCCAAGTATTTAGCATTAATTAGAATCACTTTAAAAATACAGTGTTGCCATTCATCAACAATTGTGATAATATATTTAATCACGAATACTGACAATAGCTTACATTCGGCTGTCCTGACGTTAAACGCGACTTCGCGTTTTGGCATTTAAGGCCACTTACTCAACAGAAACATTAAAAGGTATTTTTGAAAATCCGGTTCAAAAGAAACCTGTACTGAGAAGAACCGACAAGAAACTCAGTAAAGTATCGATTTACAATTTTCTTTTTAAGTATTAGATATCACAATAGAATTTTATTACGATATTTCTCAAACAGTGCCATTGAATTATATCAATTAATGACAATAAGTAATTCAGGATGATAATTTTTGATCTTCTTCATCTTTCAACTGTCAACATCGTCTCTGTATTACTATTGTTCCAAAAATCTATTTACCGCGAATTCGATATTAAAAAGCTGTTGAAAAGTTATCTTACATCTTAACACATCGTCTGAAACTGAAGTGTAAAGCAAAAATCGTGAGTGTTTAAAAACTGAACATAAAAAAAAAATAATAATAATAATAATAAAAATAAAATGTTGGTGTGTACTACACACCAAATAGCTTTCAACACTGGTAGGCAAAATTGATATAAGATACGTATACGTTTCTTTATATTTACAGACATACATACACACATATATACATACCTTCACGCTGTATCCCTAACGGGGTAGTCAGAGAGGACGGAGCGCCAAGCGTCGCAGTCCTTACATGCCTCTTTCGCTTCCTCAAATCTCATCATTCTCTCACACATTTTCGCCTAGGTATGCGAGTGCTTTTGACATTTCCGTCGGCTAACACTATAGCTATTTGAGCTTCATAAGTCAGCCTTGGTCTTCCTTGGCTTCTTTTACCACTCACTTTCGCTCTATAGATTTTCTTTGTCAGTCTTTCATCAAACATTCTTTCCATGTGTCCGAACCATCTTAGCATTCCTTTCTTCATTTTTTCAATAACACTATCGTGCAAGCCTGTCATACTGTGTATCTCTTTATTGCTTATTTTGTCTGCAAGGGTGACATCGCACATATTTCCAAGAGATCGCATTTCTACTGCATTTATCTTACTTTCACTCTATTTCGGGCATATCCAGGACTCACTACCATACAATAAAGTTGCCACCAACACTGCATTATGTATGGCCATTTTGGCTGAGTTAGATAGATATATTAATACTGCTTATTGCCGATTGCTACCCATCTCTCCACATCCGACTCACATCTTCCATCCCTCGAAAACGCACTCCCCAGATATACAATTTCGTTCACCTGTTCTAGACATTTTCCATTTACCCATATTTCACACTTTGTCTATAAATCTTCTCTTTCAAACACCAGAACCTTAGTTTTATTCACATTCACATTCAATCCTTTCACTTCACAGTCTTCTTTCATGCACGTAACTAGTGTCTGCAACTCCGCTTCTGATGGTGCTATAAGCACAGCATCGTCAGCGTACAATAGGCAGTTTACCACTGTACCATCACATATCATACCACTCATACTACCTTTCAATGTCTGAAGGCAACTGTCCAAATACAACACCAACAACCAGGCAGAGATCACGCAGTCCTGTCTGTCACCAGACTTCGAACCAGGGCGACATGTCACCGTCTATCCTTACACAGGCTCTATCGTTTCGATATAATGACCTCACAGCCTGCAGTAAGGAGCCCCCATGCCATATTCAGGCAGAGGACCCCACAATTTCTTTCGCACTACTCTATCGAATGCTTTTTCTAGATCCACGAAAACGCAGAAAACTTTCTGACCTATAGCCAGAAACTTCCCCACAATAACGCGAAGCGAGAAAATATGATCCATACAACCCCTACCGTTCCTAAAATCACCTTGCGCCTCCCACATCTTTCCTGTCTTTCTGAAACACCTTTCATACGTTCAGTCAATACCTTACTATAGACTTTACTTGCTAAGCTGACCAAGCTGATGGCCCTATAGCACGCACAGTCTAGATAAGAACCTTTCCCTTTATATAAAGGTACTATGACTGCGGTGCGCCAGTCCTCTGGAACCTCCCCCTTCTGCCAACAAAGGTTACACAGTGCACAGAAGGTGCGCTCAGACCCTAGGACCATGATGGTCCTAGGGTCCACCATACTTGATCATCTTAGCAGTCACCTCATCAATTCCCGCAGCCTTTCCACATTTCAAACTTCTTATCACTTTCTGAATCTCTTTCATACGAATGGCATCCTCCAGTTCCTGACCCGAGTGTGACAGTTCATTAGAATCGCTCTCAGTATCAGAGACGGAATCGCCACTCTCATACAGTTCTACATAGTATTCACTCCATCGCTGCAGAACATCTTTTTTATTTGTAAGCAGGTTGTTTTCTTTCGAACGCACTTTATTCATTCTGCAAGGTGCCGGACCACTTCAGTACTTACGTACTTCTTTCCAAAATAATTTGGAATTTTCCTGAAAGTTGTCCGACATCTTGATTTCGTCTAACATTCGACACCTTTCACGCTTCTCTTTCACTTTCGTTTCTGTTTTCTGCAGCTTACATCTGTCTTTCATCAAATTCTTCATCATTGGTTATAGCTATATTAATAACCTGTGGCGCGCTTAAAAGCTTTATTTGACAACTCAAATAGTAAAGTGATTCCGATGTTACGATATTAGTTTACTCGGTATCGGAATTATAATATCGGAGCTCACGGGCCGAGATTCCGATATTGCGATATTCCGAGATTCCGATATTCATGCCCTAGTGTGTAGTGACTTTCCCATCGAACTTGTGGCCTGAGTGCTGTGAAAATAATAACACTAAACGCTGTTTGTGGTTTTTGGTAAAATAGAGAACAAAAAATCAAGATCAATGAGAAGGTTTGTCAATAAGATCACTACTATTTATAACCTAAAAAGAAAACCATAGTCATCACTAAAATTAACGCAGTCAAACAACAGCGCCACCATATCGAACTGCTTTATCGACAAAGCCTTACAACGACAATAGCTGCCATCTAGTGGTCCACTTTGGAACTAGCTAGACAACAACCTAACTAGTATAAATATCGACCATAACAACTGGAAATCACTACCAACTAACTATCTTTTATAATCGATTACTGACAGAGCAAAGATGGACCTGGATATCGCCAAATGGAAAAACTAAAAACGAAGTCGATTTTATTATGTCTAATATCCCCAAAAATATCACAAACATAGAGGTCTCAAACAATGTAGAGTTCCCGTCAGACCATCGAATAGTAAAAAGAACATTACTACTGACGAACCATAAAAAATGTAGAAAAGCCTTTGGAAACATGATGACCACGTTTAAAACAGATAAATAAATAAAAACATATATTTCGAACTTGGAAACTAACATCACAGACTTATCAAACTTTGATAAAGAAGACATACAGGAAACTTATAATAAATTCGAACTCTATATAAAAGACAGCCAAAAACAAGAAACAATAAATAAGAAGAAAGAACACAGCTATTTTTTCAGTGAACTAACGAAACTCTTGATCCAAAGACGCACCGAACTTATAAAAACCAACAATAAAACGCAAAAAATGAAAAAGAGCTATCATATCTATTCAAAACAACTAATAAATCAATTAGAAATGACTGCAAGGAACATAGAAAGAAAATAATAGAAACAAACTTAACACATTACAGGAGTGCAAAAAGAGCGTACAAAAAACTAACCACTCATACGGACTGGATTAAGAGCCTAAAAGATGGACTTAACGAAACAAAATCGAGAAAAAATCTAATATCCTGTGCTACGAACTTTTACAAGAATGTGTATGGCACTAAACCGCAAGACACGACAACGATCACAAAAACAAACATCTGGGACGCAATTATGAACGATGCAATTACCATAAGAAGAAGAGGTTATGAAAAGTATCAAGAGACTGAAGCGAGAAAAGAGTCCAGGCCCCGATGGCATAAAGAACGAGGCGTTGACAACAGGAGCGAGACTACTTACCGGACCGCTGACATGCATATTCAATAAGGTTCTAAGTATAAGAAAAATACCCGAACAATGGTATAAATCGGATATTATATTACTGTATAAAAAAGGAGATCCACTTGACATCGCCAACTATCGTCCGATTAGTCTGCTGTCGAGTATATACGAACTGTTCACTTTTATCATTTGCGACAAAATTAGCCCCCAAATAGACAGCATGCAACCGGTAGAACAAGCAGGATTCCGCTCCGGCTTTTCGACTATGGACCACATCCATACTCTAGAACAAGTAATCTAAAAATATACGGAATTCAACAAAACCCTCTATTTAGGTTTCATCGACTACACAAAAGCATTTGACAGTCTTTACCATGACTCTATCTGGCAAGCTCTACACTACTGTCATATACACCCAATAATTGCGAGAACTCTAAAAGCTATTTATCTGAATAGTGTGAGTAGAGTCAAGGTAGAGACTAGAGGAGACGAGATCAGAATATCTAGGGGGGTCAGGCAAGGAGACCCAGTATCTCCGAAACTATTCATAGCGGTTCTGCAGTACATATTTAGCAAAATTAATTGGATTTCTGAAGGCATTCAAATGAAAAACAAACGTCTTAGCAACCTAAGATTTGCGGATGATATTGTTGTCTTTGCTGAAACCCATCAGAAGCTAGAAAAAATGATATATCAACTAAATACTGAGAGTAAACATGCGGGACTACATATGAACCTAAGCAAAACCAAAATAATGACAAACGGCGAAAAATGAAAAATCACACTAGACGGCGTAGAACTACAGTATATAGAACAGTATATATATTTAGGGAAACAAATATCCTTTTGCAAAACAAATAATGAAGACGAGGTGAACAGAAGAATTATATCTAGCTGGAACAAATATTGGGCGCACAAGGAAATACTAAAAGGCAATTACGACTTAGGTATGAAAAAAACTATTATGGATACTTGCATTCTACCGTGTCTGACATACGGCTCTCAGACCTGGACCTTTACAAACAAAATAAAAAACAAAATAAATACTTGTCAGCGGGCAATAGAAAGAAGCATCCTAAACATAAGAAAAATTAATAAAGTAAGAAAGTCAAGAAATCAGGAAAAAGACCAAACTTACAGATGCTCTACACCACGCATTAAAATCAAAATGGACCTGGGCTGGCCATATAGCAAGATATACCGACCACAGATGGACTTTAAAGAGTACTAAATGGACCGGCCCAAACGGAAAAAGAAACGTAGGAAGACCACAACAGCGATGGGTGGACGATATAACAAAAATAGCGGGAAAAAATTGGTTGAAAACAGCACAAGATAGGAAAAAATGGAAGACAATGGAGGAGGCCTATACCCTATCAGGGATTCCATAAACATAATAGAAATATTTAAATATTAATATATAAAAATTGCAACTAATATTAGCTTTAGAGTCATTTAATTTCATTACTAACACTTTCAATAACATACAGGGTGTATATGAAAACGGAACACCTTCTTGAACATGCTATAGTATACCGAGAATGCAGCTTGATTACGCTTCAATAAAATATTATTGTATAATAAAAACAATGATACAGGTCAAATCACAATTTACTTCAGTTGTGCTTCCCCTTAACACGACAAGTAGTTTATTTCCGACACCAAAATTTAATTTTTACAATATTTTACAAATCCACCGAAATCTCCTTTATTTATGTAAAGATAAGGTTGATATTCCTGTGTATGTGGAAATAACGTATTTTTAAATTAGAGCATGATCGCAGCGATTTGTAAACAATTGTTAAGGGGCATATGCATTATTATTGAAGTTGGTTTTTATGCTTTATTTCAATAACGGATTAAATTATTACAAAATAAAAAAATATGTTCGATTTAAAATCTGTAACTTTACACGTTCTAGCAACTTCTACGAGAATTAATGGTGTTAACACCTGAAAATTTAAATGGTCATAACTTTAAACGGCTACATTTTATTCGATAATTCTTTTTATAACTACATACTAAAATTATGCCCTTTCATCCATTAAGGTAACTGTCCCGTTTTCATATACACCCTGTATATGTATTTCATACTTTGTAAAAATTGTTATAGGAAATAAAAAGGCTTTATTATTATTATTATTTATTTAATCACGAATACTGACAATAGCTTACATTCGGCTGTCCTGACGTTAAACGGGACTTCGCGTTTTGACATTTAAGGCCACTTACTCAACAGAAACATTGAAAGGTATTTTTGAAAATCCGGTTCAAAAGAAACTTGTACTGAGAAGAACCGACAAGAAACTCAGTAAGGTATCGATTTACAATTTTCTTTTTAAATATTAGATATCACAATAGAATTTTGTGATAGTTTTTGATCACAACAATGTATTTATATAATTTCTCTACACTCTGCCGCTACCTCGAGCAATAAACATGCCTGACTATTATTGACATTAACAATTACAATTAGCAATAATCCATACTACACTGTCTTTCAGCTTCTGATGCTCATATGGCCTATCCACCATTTTGCCTCGCGGATGGAGACACACTTATCTCTTATTTAACAATTTGGCGGCACTCATGTGGTCCTACCCTGAATATTGAAATCATCTAAATGGCACGCATGTGCTCCTACCCTCAATCTTGAAATCATCTGAGCGGCGCTAATGTGCTTCTACTCTTAATCTTGAAATCATTTGGGCGGCACTTTTCCTACCCTCAATCTTGTAATGGTCTGAGCGACGCTCATGTGCTTCTACTCATAATCTTGAAATCATCTGTGCGGCACTTATGTGCTCCTACCCTCAATCTTGTAACCGTCTGAGCGGCGCTCATGTGCTTCTGCTTATAATTTTGAAATCATCTAGGCGGCACTTATGTGCTCCTACCCTCAATCTTGTAATCGTCTGAGCGGCGCTCATGTGCTTCTACTCATAATCTTGAAATCATCTGGGCGGTACTCATGTGCTCCTACCCATGCTCTACGGGTAAAAATTATCTACGGTTAAGTAAAAGTAAGTAAGCTGCCATTATATTTAAAAAAAGAATATGTGGTCTAAAGTTAAAATCCACATAACAGATTTTATGACAAATTCGTTCATTGCAAAGACTCTCTAACATTCTTTGAGGCAAATCTTGCTAGACTCAAAGTAAGATTGGCGCGGTATATCTCCAAGTTTTTCCATACATTCATGTGTAAATTGAGTTGTTTGTTCCGATGAAAGTTCAAAAGTTTGTACCACTTTCTATGAAGTTGATTTTATACGAAATATTTCTTGCCAATTCTGTGAAATTCAAATTAATAATAATGTATTCGAGTAGACATCAACATAAAGTATTTGCTAATGCAAATCTACCGTCGAAGAAACTAATAATGAGAACAGCCAACAAGAAATTTTCATACTAGAGAATTTCATTACAAGGTTTACAGAAACCATTAAATTGGCAAGCAGAAAGGTATACATTCCCAGACAAGAGTTTGGGAATGATCTGTTTCATCTTCGACAAAGCCATGAAACATAATATGTTGGAACTGTTTAATCAATATGCTCTTAATAACAGTTTTGAATCTCTTGTGTATGTAGGGAGAAAAAAAATTTAAGAAAAATAACTAAACCGCCTACAAAAAAAACAATGAAAGGTTTAAAATAACTATCTTTCACTAATCAAAACTTAAGTACAATAAAACTAAACTTTATAAATACGATACACTTACTTATATAATTAAATTTGTCAGTTACTGAAGTTGGTGCCAATCCCACCGAACTAATAAAGTTTCTGTTGTTGGACATTGATTTGGCATCAACTTCAATAACTGTCAAATTTAATTATATAAGTATGTGTATTATAGTAAATATGTATTTCTCTAATTTTTATCTGTTAATATATTGTATTATAATGTATAATAATCTTTACCTCGTCTAATGTCGTGTAAAGTGTCCGTTTACTTTGCCACTCATTGTTTTACTTTAGGCTTACATCTGTTTATTCTGTTTGTTATACTAAAATCTGTATTATAATCCTGTTTAGTAATGTACCTTTAATTTAAATTATTCGAGTAATACTTTTAATATTATTGTGTACTTAATCTTGATGTTTCGACTTTTTATATTTGACATAAATTCATCCATGTTTACTTTTCATAGTATTATGACTAAATTCTATGGTTATAAAATAAGTCCTTTAATACCTTTATACTTTATTTACATTAGTAGCCAAAAACTTCAGATTGATGAGTATTTTGTAAATAATTATTCAGTAATGTAGGTGAAGTCAGTCATGAGCTGACACAAATAACATTGACAGTGCGAGGTTGCCATGTTTACTATGGCTAACTGGTTTACTCGTTGTTACGCTTAATAAAATAGAAAACGAGACGAACATTTGTTTGACACACGGCGATAAGAGCTACAAATTAGCAAGGCTCTGTCCACTATATTTTTTGGTCCGAGTACTATAGAGATAAAGTTTCAAATAGACGCCGTCGTTAACTCTGACATGACATTGACACTCAACTTTATGCACTGCCATCTATATATGACTGGCCCGTTGGCGCAGTCGCATATGCATTTGCTTTCCAAGCTAGGGTCCCGGGTTCGATCCCCGGTCAGGTCAATTTAGGAAACAAACTTTTCTAAATTCGCTTGGAGTCTGGGTGTTACTGGGAACTCCCCCAGAGTTCGTTGTGTGGTACCCATAGTACAAGCTTACTGATTAGTTTGGGGTCACACAATCTGTGTAATTGTCTGGAGTATATAAAAAAAAATTTACACTTTGGACCAAGAAACAATGGATAAAGCTATAATAAGTTGCCGCACGCTTATAACGTAATTCACAGTCAGCATGCGACAGCCAAATATCTGCTCTCAAAACGATAATTTGTGTAATGTTGTTTGTATAGTGGCGCTAAATCTGCCGCGAAAAGTGCATTTCACGGTCATAGAATAATAGATACGCAATCGTCATACATGACACCAATTTTATATTACTATAAGTCACCGGTCGCGCAGTGATCGCGTGGCTGTCGCTGTCTGCAAATTTTTAGGTAATAACCCCGCCGCTCTTACCACCGTTCAATAAATGAATTTTCGTGTCTCTTTCTATCTCATTGAGCGTAACCGTGAGTAAAACAGTTAGATATAGTATGGGAACCTCGTACTGTCAGTGTAATTTGTGTCAGATTATGAGTCGGTCATGAAATAATCATTTGCAAAATACTTGTAAATCTTAGGTGTAATGACTAAGTATAAGTCAAAGTCAAAGTCAAATCAATTTATTCAAGTAAACCCAATCACAAGGTATTTTTGAACGTCAAATCTACTTTAGTTCGGTTCAAAGAGAAGAGAAAAGAAAACCTGGACACTGAAAAGAACCGACAAGAAACTCAGTCAGGTATAATTTTTTCAACGTCATTTTACAAAAGGTTTATTAAAATACAATATTCAGAGAGCCAGTAAATGCATGTGCAGAGAAAATCATTTCCAGACTATTGTTTTATCTTCAACGAAATCGTTTATTTTATAGTATGATTGTCTAATCAATGTACGTTTTATAACTAATCTAAATATATTTTCTGTTAATTGAGTGACTTCTTGAGGAACTTTATTATAAAAATGAACGCAGTTACCCAAAAATGAAACATTTGACTTATGTAATTTAAATTTTGGAACAACCAATTTATCACGACGTCGGGTTTCCATACCACCAATATCGCCTTTTTTTGTAAATCGATCTATATTTTTCCTCGTATACATAATAATTTCAAAGATGTATAAGGACGGCAAGGTCAGTACATCAATGTCTTTAAAACGATCTCTTAGTGATTCTCGTGCATTCATACTGTAAATAGCACGTATCGATCTTGTTTGTAAAATAAAAATCGAGTTAATATGCGCCGCTGGCTGACATTAGGCTATGAAAATATGCGAAGTACACCAGCCTAGCCGTATCCGCATCCGTCAATTGCCTAATGCGTCTAATGGCATATATCGCGGAACCGAGCTTACTAGCCAATGCCCCGATATGATCCGCCCATTGCAATTTACTATGTACTGTTAAACCAAGAAAACTGGCAGACCTAACTAATTCTAACTGTTTCCCACCCAATTCTATTTTATCATGGATTCTGGGTACATTAGAAATGGAAAATTTAATACATTTGGTTTTTTGTGCATTCAGTAGTAAATTATTAACAGCAAACCACCCCGAGACGTCCGCCAGGATCCCGTTCACCCAGGTAATATCTAAGTTCTTTCTGTCCAGTTTAAAAAGCAATGAAGTGTCATCAGCAAACAATACTATTTCGCATAAGTTCCTGAGCATAAATGGGAGATCATTAATGTAGACTAGAAACAGAAAAGGTCCCAAAATTGATCCTTGGGGAACGCCCATTCTTAATCTCGAACCAACAGACAAAACCCCATTGACACTCACTTTTTGCTCCCGGCCAGACAAATACGAGACCACGAGATCGAGAGCGTTACCACGAATTCCATAGTATTTAAGCTTGCAAATTAAAATTTCGTGACTAACACAATCAAAAGCCTTGGAAAGATCGCAAAAAACACCAATGGCATCCTGAGATCCCTCCCAAGCCTGAAGTACAGTCTTGATCAAGCTTGCTCCCGCATGAGTTGTTGACCGCCCTCTCGTGAACCCGTACTGTTGACCGTGAAACATCCCGTGAATGTTAAAATGTGCTAGCATTTGATTGAGTATAATTTTTTCGAATATTTTACTCAATGCTAGCAATATTGACACCGGGCGATAATTTGTTAGATTCAACATACAACCTGACTTAAATAATGGAATAATTTTACTGTGTTTCATTAAATTGGGAAACACCCCTTGATCGACACATTTATTAAATATCTCTACCAAAATTGGCGATAATAAAGGTATTACACCAGTCATGACATGAACTGATAGTCCCTATAAATCTTCACTTTTCTTTTTATGTAATTGCTTGAAAATTTTTTCTATCTCAAGTGAAGATGTGTACCTAAATTGAAAATTAGAGAACCATTTTCCAACATTTTTTTTCAAAAACGTCTCTGCTGTTTGCGAAGACGCTCCCAAACCATTCGTTATTTCTATAAGTGTATTCGAAAAATAATTTTCAAAAGCATTAGCAACCTCAATTTTATTAGTAACAACCTTATTACCAATTTGTATTGAAAAATCTTCGTTATTTCTTTTTCGTTTACTACCAACTTCGTTATTAATAGTGTTCCATGTAGCCTTTATCGCATTGTCTGACTTTTTAATTTTATTCGCGATATAGATCGCCTTCGCGTGTTTTGATACTTTTTTAAATATTTTCGAATAAATGCGAACATAGTTATGAAAATTTTCATCTGCAGTGTAAGATTTTTCATCATATAACTCATAAAGCCTATCCCTACTTCTTCTTATGCCCTTCGTCGCCCAATCCGCAAAACGTAACTTGTTATTGCCGACTACTTTCTTTTTCTTTGGACAATTCTTATTAAATATTTTGGATAGGTTTTTGACTAAAGATTCATACATGATGTTTGGATCATCAACCAGAAGAGCCGTGTTTGCAAATTTGGCTGCATCATGAGTAAAATTTTTTAGCCTACTCTCTCCCAATGGCCTAAATTCAAATATTTGTTCTGATTTATGTTTCATGTCCTCTATTTTTATTAACTGAGCTTTATGATCTGAACGGAGACCACTAACAATAGTATGTTCTATAATTTCACACTTATTCATAAAAATTTTATCTATACATGTCGCGGAATGGTATGTAACCCTGGTCGGTTCATCGAAAATATGCACTAAGTTAAATGAGAGAAAGAGCGAGATGAGCATATCTTTTTCCTTCGAACTATTTAATATGTCTACATTGAAGTCACCACACGCTATTACCGACTTCTTACATTTGCTGAGTCTTGTGAGACTCACCTCCATAGAAATTAAAAATTGGCTAAAATCAGATGACGGAGGTCTGTAAACACATAAGAATATGTACTGATCCGTCTCTGCACACGACATTTCACATACACGTTCAACAGAGAGAGCAACTATGTCTTTGCGTTTTTTTAATTTAAGAAATTTTTTACACAAAATTATGCTACCGCCGCCATCTGTCGACGCTCTGTTATACACACTGGCCACATTAAAATTATTTATATTAAAAGACATTTTGTTTGCCTTCAACCATGTCTCAGTGAGGCACAAGATGTCTATGTTATATTTTTCTATTAATAATTCAGTATCCAATATTTTGCCAGATAAACTATTGATATTTTGATGTACACACGTAATGATATTATTATGAAGTTTCTCTGTTGTCTGATTGTTTAATTTAAATAATTCTTTTCAGCATTCATATTAGTATTACTACTAAAACTTGCTTCGTGCCTGACTACGTTCTTAGTTATAGACCCTATAACCGAGTTAATACATTTAGCTACTAATGTAGCGAGTTTATGCTTTGCCTTTTTTGACAAGTACAAAGTACCTTTTGTCAGTCTAAATTTGTATAAAATGTTACCAATATATTTATTGGTGTCAAAAAATATAAATTTGTCACTATGACAAAGTGTCACCCTACTCAATATATTTACAAAAATAAAAATATATCATGTTCAGCTGTGTATCGCTGTATTGTGACCTTCCCTAGTCACGCACATTAGTAAAAATCTCGAAACTCAGTCAACAAAAAAAGGACACCGTAAGGACATACTTTTAGCGCAAATTATTTGTCCATCGTGATACTTGGACCGAGATTTTCAACGTAGGTAGCAAAGACCGCTGCCAATGAAAACCTCTTAGTTTTTGTTAATAATTTGTTCTCTTCGTGCAAGATGTAATATTAGAATACATACTCAGTCGCTGATTTCTTATTCGCGTAAATGTTTTTAATAAAATTAAACGATATTTGATTGCATGTTTAAAATACAAATAAAAGAAAAATTAACAAATACATATCTATAGAAAACAAAGTGGCAAACAAATCCGTTTCTAACAAGGGAAATGGGGGTTGCACTAATGAGGTCTCGCCATTACTGTCTTAGAGCTTAGAGCTTATCCAAAAAAGCACCAAAAATTACGAATGCGAGGAGCATGTACGCTATACAGTATACACCCGTTGCTGTGTACGTAACATAAGCGGTGTAATAAATTTAGGCTTGCCACAAGTGCGAAGTGTTTCACTTTCCACGAAAACCATTTCACTGACTTCAGAGAATTTATCGAGGAAATCCCAGAATTGTAAAGAATTTATCGCCGAGAGGTGTCTTACAGTTAATGGTAAAATGTTTACCGATTCTTAAAGCGATTTGAAATATTATTCTGTATTTTGTACTTACCTCGCTGTTTACGTGAATTATACAAAAAATATTTAATATGAGGCAAATATCTAATATGTAGTCTATATCTCTCCATATATTATGAAAAAAATGTAATTTATAGTCTACATGGAAGACAAGTTACATTAATAAAATGTTTGGATTTTGTACAAAGGCGAAACTCACACAAACGTTTACATAACATTATGGTTGTATGGATACTTTCAAAATCAATAGTACGACCCTTAAAGCAACCATATGTATTTAACTAGCGATCCGCCCCGACTTCGCAGGAGCAGCAGAGCCCTTTCGTAAAATCCGTTCTTAGTGTTACTAACTATAGTGTTACTACAAATACGCGTTTTTTGTATGCACAGAAAATGAGGCCCAGCGAAGAAGGCGAATTCCGCTACCGCTATGAATAAAAGTTTAAAAAAATCCATCTACGTATTTAAAAAAATTTGCAGTATTTCCTTGTATTCCTTTTCATAATCGGAAGTATATGTAGTATATTTGTCTTTGCTTTCGGCCTCTCACTCCGGCAATGACTTCAAAGAAGAAATATAACAATTAGGTATTTCACCTTGCTTCCAAATTTTTGTAAACGCGTATTAGAATTTTGAGGTTCATTTTTTTTTAAGTTATGTGTGTAATTAGAATTACTACAACGCCTCTTATGTTGAATTACAAAATCATATTTATTACTCAGTTTACAAAGATTTATGCTAACCAACAATAAAAACCATTTTCTGTTTTCATCGTAGAGCCCTCGACAATAAATCTCTTAGCTGCTAAAGCCAGAGTTACCCCGCACTTTAAACACCCACGCCCTTATACATACTGTTGAATTTAATAAATAAAATACCCTGTTAATATCATTTTTGAAGGATTTCATTGGACACACCTGAGGTCCAAATCAAGGTCAAAGTCAAATCAATTTGTTTAATAAACCCGGCTAATGCAACAACGTAATTTTTAACGTTTTTAACGTCTTAATTTCGGAAAAAATCCTGCACTGAGTAGAAGTTCTTTTTGTACAGCGAAGAACTTTTGTCCTTTATAAGCTTCACTCTCACTTTGACTGTTCCGTCCCATCTCACTCAGTTGTCTAAATTTTTATTTGAAGAGCATTTGTCTAAACGCTTCATTTTGCAAACTTTGATAAACAGTTGTGAGAATGTGTCGTCAACACAACAGTTTAAAAAATTAAGGAAAGGCTATTTGATGTAGGTAATCTATGTCAGTCGTTGGGCGAGCGTCATTTGAGTACGGTTTTAATTTTTGCTTTGAAAGCGGCAAGGCGTTTAGCAAAGATGTCAATGTGTTTGTGATCCGATGTGTCTTGGATCACAAACACATTGACATCTTTGCTAAACGGCTTGCCGCTATATATTTATATTATATATTTGGTGAAAATCACTCTAACAATCCTTGGAACATTCTGCTCTAAATTTTATATGATGTGAAGAATCTTGGTGCTATTGCAACTAAGAACTTCTCATTTGATCTCTGTTAACAGTCGAAGGTGATGATGACCGACATAAGCTATTATTAATGTAATACATACACACATACATAGCTTCACGCTGTATCCCTAACAGGGTAGTCAGAAAGGATGGAGCGCTAAGTTTCGCAGTCCTTACATACTTCCTTCGCCTACTCTATCGGAGCAACCCATATGTACGTGATTCGACTGATATGCTTTTTAAATGTATATATCAAAGAGTTCGTCACCAAAAATTACTTCGATCGATATGTAGGTATATCAGTGGTGAACTGGTGATAAAGAAATATTGTAATTTAAGTACATGTTCCACAATCTGAATAAAATGAATGTACCTAATAGATATTATAATGTATGCGATTTGATTGATATGCTTTTCAAATGTACGTATAAAAGAGTTCGTTAGCAAAAATTACTTTGATCGATATGTAGGTATATCAGTGGTGAACTGGTGATAAAGAAATATTGTAGGAAGAGAAAGAAGTATGTAAGGACCGCGTTGCTTGGCGCTCCGTCCTCTTTGACTACCCTGTTGGTGATACAGCGTGAAATATGTATATACAGCGATAACATTATTTTTGTAGTTACGATAAACAAAGATAAGATAATATTTCAGAATATGACGTGTATACGCGAATATCTGCAAAATTCCATTTAATCTCTGATATCAGTAATGCGCTAAAAACGGAAAGAATTGTACGTGATTCTCATTTATTGAAAAAATTGAATTTGATGACTAAGAAATAAAAGTGAAATTTATTTAGCAATGGGTGTCGTTTGTAAAATTCTAATAAAGAAACTCAAAGGTGGAAATTACAGGCCTAAAGATGAAGTGTCCGGAACAGTGCATTACGCTATAGACGAGGCCACAGAGTATAAAAACATAGTTATATCATTCGTTGGTAAAGGCACCTGTCACTGGACTGAAAAATCCAATCATACCACCACATCGTATTCAAATGAAGAGCAATATGTATCAGATCACATAAACGTTTTAGAAAAGAAAAGCGACACTGCAATTGTTCCCATCGGCACTTACGAGCATCCCTTCAGGTTTATTATACCGGAAAATGCGCCGTCCTCTCACAAGGACTACCACAGCAACATATGTTACAAAATAAAACTGAAATTCGAAAAGCCAAACTTTTTTAGTTTAACAAGTAGGTTTTCAACAGAAATAACCGTTCGGAGTTTTGTGAACCCTACGATGCCGCCAGGTCCAACTATTTATGGAATCAAAAAGACTTTAAGCAAACTGTTTTCGTCAAAGGATCACGTGTTAGATTTGAAGGCAGAAATTCTGAACTCATTTCTGGGAGAAGGGGAAAATATAGAAATCAAGTACGAAGTAGCAAACGCAGCAGATGTCGAAGCAACTGTCAAAACAGAATTAATTAAAAAAGTGATTTATACGTCAAGTGGTGGTCGCACAAAAATTGTCGAAAACAAAGAGAAAGGCTGCTTTGACAAAAGTCCAAAAGTTTTACAGAGCGATGTAACTCAGTTTTCTGCAGCCATTCAAACATTACCAGATATGTATTCTCTTCAGAATTCGCAAGTAGTTGCTTTGGAATACGAAGTCGTAGTCACATTGAGGCTACCAGTTCCTCACATAAATGCTAGAGTAATCATGCCCGTGGTGATAGGAGAAAAAGATAGTAACGAAACTGAAATGGATAGGGACGATGACGCTCCACCATCTTATTGGGAAGTTATGGCCGAAGACGAAAGAGCCGAAAAGAGTGAAAAGTCTTAATGAAAATAAATATTGGCCCTGCAAGCTACAGTACGGCCGCCGTGAGAATGCATTTGTGACAGGTCGTGAGCGAAAGGATGGACGTAACTTTGAAATGGCGTTGAATTTATGATAAAAATATTTTTATTATTTATTTACTCAAGTAATGAATAATTATCATTAAAACCTAGATTTTTATGTAAACTGACAATGAATGTTATAATATTGCGATTTGAATGAGAAATAAATAAAAAACAATATTATTTTAAATCCATATTGTACTCATACAAGGTTATGTGAATTATTTATTCTTTTAGTGTTGTGCCAATAATAAATAAATTTCATAATATTATAAAACTGCGCCCAAACCGAACGCGCGTAATATTTATATATTAAATATGTCAGAATATTACTCTCGCATTTAATTTTCTTTACGTAATTACATTCAGAAATTAGAAGCCAGACAAACTCATGTTACTCTTTAAAAAACTTATGAGACTCTTTTCTTGGGTCGGTTAGAACAGTGTTACTTTTTGCCCATCGCTAGTCATGCATGACCAACTGACAGACGCCGGGAACGCATTCTCTCAGCGGCCGGACTATGCTCAATAGATATCGACCTTGCAAACTAATACATATCGAGCTTGCAAACTAATTTAATTAACCTTTCTGCTTGACTGATTACGACTGTGGCAGACTATTATACATTTCATGTATATTATTCAGTGTAATTTTTATAATAAACCTGTACTTATCATAGATATTGCATATTTTGAAGCTAATTGAGTGTTTAACTTATAAAAAATATAATTATAACTATTTAAGTATATTTTCACGCATTTTTCGTTTCGGAATGAATATAGCGTCAAGGCCAAACTTGCACACAGGGTCATTTCGCTCCACACAAAAATCTTTCGTATGAATTTTTGGCTTTCGTAATAGTGCAGTCTAGCATAATTAGATGTCACCACTAGTTTTTTATGTCAAGTATATCTTTGCCAATATATTTAATATATTTGCCAATTTTTGCCAATATATTAAAGTAGTGATAGCTCAGTTGTCTTGTATAAAGAGCTTCGTGTCATTCAAAGTTCAAACCTTGAGGTTGACTAATGAATTTTCTCGTTCTTTGTTATTATTATTTCATTATTATTCAATTTCACATTATTATTATTAGTTATTATGTCGAATAATAACATTTTTACGTAGTTTTGTTGTATGTATGAAGATTACTTGACAGTTTGAGTCTGGTTTTACAAGATGGCACTAGATGGAGAATTTCGACTAATACCTCTATTTCTCTACGTATCTCTACGCAGTTTCAGTAAAAGTGTTTGGGCTTACAGATGGAGAGTCTATTATTTGAGATAATGTTTAATTTGAAGTTTGTAAATATTAACGTTAGAATATATAAAAATAATAATAATAATATTTATTTCAATGGCACAACACAGTACATGACACAATTATATAGTAAATACAATGAATGAATGAATGAAACAACGCTGTCACGCACTGTGCTACGTCCCCTGAAAATGGTGAACACTCAGCATGATGTCACGACCAGCGCTAGGCACCAGCCGCGGCGCTGATTTTCAGTGCCACCACAGTAAAATTACGGACACCAATCTTTGAACCAGAGAAATTCACATTCTATAACGTACCCCTGGTGCAGCGTACATTAAACAGATAAATATATACTTACAGACAAAATGTGGAAGTGTAAGATGTTATTTAATAGATATACTTAGACACAGTTATCAAATGTATATATTTGTGAACCCAAAACTCATCACCACATGATAGCAAACAAAAAAAAAAGACTGATGCTGTTATACCCATCCACTAACAATGTAAGTATGTAAATATTCCCAGACAAATAAACGCAATCCTAAGCTCATGGAAATAAAACAAAAAAGATAAAATAACATAAGATAAAGTACATATATGTACTATTGTGCTTTTTTGTTGTAATAAATTAAATTTGAGATTGTCTCGACGTTAATATTTACAAATAAAAAATAAGCGTTATTTTATGCTATTAAGTATTAATCTATGATATTATTAAATAAATTTAAATCTGATGCCAGTATTGTTTGGAGTTAAGGGAGTAGAATGAATGATGAATTATCCAATTTTCCTATGATTATTTTGAAGTATAAACCACATATATTAACTGACCATTCCCTACCTACTTTTTGGGAAATTTCAGCTTACCTAAAATTCGAAGGGAATGTTTTTTTTGTATGTTGAACAAAAAATTAAAGTCCTAGGTCATATAGATTTTATTAAACTAATTGTGGTTCAACTAAGTTTTTTTTAATTAATCATAATAAATATGTTAATATTTACAAGCTTACAACTACACATTATCTTAAATAATAAACTTCCTCAAAGTTGCCGCTTAGAAAGCTGTCATTGCTCAAGGTACCTAGCAGACTGGCAGCATTGCCTCTTTGAATAGCCAAACTGATTCGTGAACCAGTCGATGGGCTTCGGGGCAAAGTTTCGACTGCAAAGGGCGTAAATATGAAACTCTCAGAGAGAGTCGCATACTTACGCCGCTTCAAGTTCTCGGCAGTGCTGGCCGCGGCACCTGCTGACTTGGAAGTCGCCGGCACATGAGAAACGGCAAGTGTATCGACACAAGTGGCATCCCACACCAGCGATCTTCCAAGTTTCCAAGGAATGAGCGTCAAACCATCCGGTCTCCTGCCGTCGCTGCGCGCAATACCTACAGGCTCTAAGACTGCAGGAACGCCAGCGGCGACAAGAGCCCGCCGAATGACGTCATTCAAGGCAGCATGTCGTGACATGCGGCCCGCACTACGTAAACAGGATAAGCTGTGGTGACCTAGTACATTGACGAGATCACCACAGCGGCAACGGTGAGGAAGGTTAGTCCTGGCCCCCAGACGAAGGGATACTATGAGAGAAAGCGTGGTATTGTCGATTAAGGTTCCTAAGTTTTTTGAAGGTATTACCTTCAACCAGTGTCCTGACTCCTTCTCAGAAACAGCTAGGAGGTGAGACCGATCTTTTTCGGTACTACAAGAATCTAAAAATTGTAAATGAACATTTTTGCATAGAGGCTCATCCCAGTGTTTCTGAGTAAAGGTCGAGGTAGGCAGGTTAGTACTCGGACAAACACTTAACCAAGCATTTCGAGCATCAGTCAAGCACGGCACCTCAACCGATCCGGTTTTCCTATCTGTCCTATCAAGATCCTTCCTCTTCTGTTGATGCGGTGAATGATTTTTTTGCTAATGTTGGTAGAAATCTTACTGCTAATATCCTCAAACATCCTGTAAATGATGTGGTTAAGGTTGGAGCCTCAGATCCTTTCACTAAGCAAATATTTAAGCCGATTATTTCACATTCAATGGCTTTAATTAGTGTTGATTGCAAGGAAATAGACTTAATCATAACAAACCTTATGGACAAATGTGCAGTTGGTTGAGATGCCATTCCTACGTCTATAATGAAAGCAGGTAGGCATATCCTTATTCCTGTTTTACGCTCTCTTTTCAACCTTTGTCTATCGTCCGATGTTTTTCCACGCGCTTTTAAAAAAGCAGTTATCTATCCTGTTTTTAAGAATGGAGACAGAAGTTGTGTATCAAATTATAGACCTATTTCAGTTCTTACTGTTGTATCCAAGATCTTTGAAAAGATTCTAAATAATAGACTACTTACCTTCATTAATACAAATAATATCTTATCAGACAATCAGTTTGGATTTAGAAAAGGAAAATCAACTGAGGATGCTGTTTTGGAGTTAACCGATGCCATTGCGAGAAATTTCGACAAGAAATTAAAGACTATTGGCATATTTCTGGATTTGTCAAGGGCTTTTGATACTATTTCTGTACCTATCTTACTGAACAGGCTAGAACAATATGGTATTCGAGGACTGGCTCTTGACATCTTTGGAAGTTACCTCTGCAGTCGTACACAGTGTGTTGTTGTTGATGGATATACTAGTAGGGATGCATCTCTCTGCGTTGGCGTCCCCCAGGGTAGTGTTCTTGGACCTACCCTCTTTCTTATGTACATAAACGACCTATGTCAGTTACCTTTGATAAATTGCAGAATATTTACTTATGCTGATGACACTGTCCTTTTAATCCATGGCAGGGATTGGAGGGAGGCCCAGCTATATGCAGAAACTGCTTTGAGAACTGTGATGACTTGGCTCACCTCCAATCTTCTCACACTCAATGTAAACAAAACTAATGGAATAGCCTTTTCGCTTAATTCTTCCCAACTCCCTGCGTTGTTCTCTATCCGTGCCCATACATGTGACGCGAAGACTGTGTGTTCTTGTGCATGTTTAAATGTCACTACTTTTACAAAATATTTGGGTGTTTTGGTGGATAGTTCTCTATCTTGGAGGTGGCACATTGATTCACTTGTCACTCGATAAAGAAAATTAATCTACGTTTTCAAAAATCTTACGCATATTGCTGAATTTAAATGTCTCAGACGTGTATATTTTGCACTACCTCAATCTATTATCACGTACTGTATCACGGTTTGGGGTGGCGCCATTAAGACGCAGATGATTAGGATGGAAAGAGCTCAAAGAGCTGTTTTGAAGGTTCTTCTGGGGAAACCAATTATATTTCCAACTAACGAATTATACTCACTGTGTAAAGTACTTACAGTCCGTCAACTATTTGTCCTGCAGACCGTTTTGCGAAAACATTCAAAGATGACTTTTGAACCCGATATTTTATTAGTGGGTCGTACTGACAGATTATGTAAAACGGATACACGCCGGACGGTAGCTGCTGGTCGACACTACTGCTTTATCAGTTCTTTGTTATATAACAGAGTGAACAGAGAGTTAAACATCTATCCCTTAACTCGACACATATGCAAAAAGAAGTGTCTTGCCTGGCTATCGTCACTTTCTTATGACGACACCGAAACACTGGTTAAATTCAATTGAAATATACACATTCATATTATATACATATTATTATGTACCACATACGCACAAATATAAACACATTCCCACACACTCTTACATACACACGCACGCACACGCTCAGACTCATACTCATTCCCACACACACTCATCTACAAACACTCATCAAAACACAAACTTACTAACAAATGTAGCATTGTATTATTAATTTATTATATTATGTTATATACGTATAACCATGGTTTGTTCGGAGGAGGGCGTTGATATCTGCAACACAGTTCATACTTCTGCAGGTATCATCGTTACTGTTTGTTTTACGTATACCTGTTATAAATAATACATAAATAAATAAATAAAGTACCGGGAAAAGATCAATAATACACGAAATGTTAGTTATTCATCCAAATTTATTTTATCACCTTCAAAGTATGCTCCTTCAGAAACGATACACTTACGCCAACGAATATCCAATCATCAAAACATTTTTTAAACGCCTTTTCCGGAATTGAGTTCAGTGCTCGCCGCGAATTCTCCTTTATGTCTTCTTCCGAAAACGGATGCCACGAAGTGGTAATTTGAGTTTAGGAAAAAGAAAGAAGTCGGCTGGAGCCATATCTGGTGAATAAGGTGGTCGCTCGATGGTATTTGTTGAGTTTTTGGTCAAAAATTCGTTCACAATGATGGGCTTGTGCGAAGGCGCATTATCGTGGTGCAAAATCCAAGAATTTTCTTTCCACAAATCAGGCCTTTTTCGTCGAATTTGCTCTCTTAAACGCCGCATAACGCCCAATAACATTCTTTATTTACCATTTGACCTTCCGGCAAGAATTTCGATTGCACAACACCGCGATAGTTAAAGAAAACAGTCAACATGACTTTGACAACTTGACTTTTGATCGACTTTGGCGTGATTTTTTCGGTTTCGGTTCAGTTGGAAGGCGCCACTCCGAATCTTGTTGACTAGTTTGCATGTCAAACCCGTAAACCCACGTCTCGTCACCAGTAACAATGCGTTTCATGAATGTTTGATCGGAATTGACTCGTTCTAGCATGTCCTCAGCGACTCTTATGCGATTGAGTTTTTGGAGAAAATTCAGGTCTTTTGGGACTAGCCGAGCGGCAACATGTTTCATACCCAAGTGATTATTTAAAATGGTACGGATCGACTCGTGAGACATAGAAAGTTCGGCGGCTATCTCTCTCATTGAGCATTTTCAGTCACTATTTCCTTCACTTTTGCGATGTTAACTTCAGTTGCAGACGTTGATGGCCTACCAGAGCGAAGCAAATCTTCCATCACATCTCGACCGCTTTTCAACGCTTTGTACCACTCATAAGCACGTGTTTTTGATAAAGTCGATTCACCGTAAGCCTTCTGTAACATTTTAAGTGACTCCGAACACAAAATTCCATTGGCGGTGCAAAATTTAAGACAAACTCTTTGTTCGATGTTTTTGTCCATTATGAAATTCGCAACATACACTAGAATGATATAACTAAAAACAGCACTGTATTTAATCTAAATAACAGATGCAACTCAAACTCCGCACCAAAATGGAAAACAATTCTGCCAATCTAACAACAACAAAAAAAAAACAAAAAATTTGAATTTGGAACCATAAACAAATCATCCATTCCCGATACTTTCTTGACAGAATGTACAGTAGGTAACGTTTACAACGCTACAGAAAAAATATATGTAAAGTAAAAGTAATGCAAATTGAAAGACAAAGTACTAGCTAGTGCCCGCGACCTCGTCCGTGTGGTATTAAAAAAGAAGGAATTACATCAAAATCAGTCCAACAGATAAACAGACAGCATTGTCTATCTGAGTATACTGGGAGATAGCAGTCGTCGTTTGGTTGTCATAGCGCAGGTTGTTCTAGTCATAGTAATGCTCTTGTTTTGGTCTCTGATACATACATACATATCTTCACGCTGTATCCCTAATGATCTCTGATGATCTGTGTATACTGTCTGGCTTATTTAATATTATTATTATTTATATATTCATATCTTCAACCTGTATCTCTAACGGGGTAGGCAGATTCCTATCTGCAGTTTCATTCAACGCCAAGCATTCTTATATTCTTACATACATCTTTTACCATCTAAAACTTTATCATCCTGTCACATACTCTCTTTTAGGTAAGCGGGTGCTTTTATATGTTGACTAACACTTAAAGTAATGGCTATTACATACATCCATAGTCTTCCTTGGCTTCGACTGCCGATAATTTTCTCTTTGAAGATTTTCTTCACCAATAATTCTTCACTCATTTTCTACGTAGAGTATGTAGTGGCAAGTAATGTAACGGTAATCGTAACGATGCATAATATGCATTCTTAACGATACGTAACACGCATTTCAAGTAGCGAATCGCTCGTTGGCACAGTGGCCTATCCGCCTTCCAAGCCGGGGCGCGGGTTCGATTCCCGGTCAGGTCAATTTAGGAAACGTACTTTTCTAAATTTAGAATTAGTAATTGTGTGGAATATAATTATTGCAGCCTCAAAAAGGCATGGTAGGGGTCGAGACGACCACGCTTCCTCAATTTTGCCCCTGAAGAATTTAATGAGAAGAAACAAGACTAAATTATTTAAAAAAAATTAAACCGCCTTCAAAAAAAACACTGAAAAGTATAAAATAATAACTAATCAAAACTCAAGTACAATTAAAATAACTTTATAAATACGATGCACATACCTATACAATTAAATTTGACAGTTACTGAAGTCGGTGCCAAGCCTACCAAAGTAGTAGGCTTTCTGTTGTTGCACATTTATTTGGCACCGACTTCAATAGCTGTCAAATTAAATTATATAGGTACGTGTATCGTATTTATAAAGTTATTTCAATTGTACTTGAGTTTTTATTAGTAAAGGATAGTTATTTTATACTTTTCAGTGTTCTTTTTGAAGGCGGTTTAATTTTTTTTAATAAAAATTTTTTATTTCCCCCTTTTGAGTGATCTTGACCTAAATAAATATCTAGGGCAGGTCTGTAATTAACTTCTTTCTAATTCCGAAGCGCAACGATATACAAAAGAATCATCAATATAAATAATTATAACCAGGTCGCGTTATGTAGTGTATCTTCGAAGTCCAAGCTTCAATACCGGTGAAATTTAAATGGGACCACCTCTGAAGTATTATCTACCAAACGGAATAATTACGGAACGGAATAATTTTTGAAATCGGTTCATAGATGACGAAGTTATGAGGTAACAAACATAAAAAAAACAACATACATAATTGAAAGCCTCCTCCTTTTTTTGAAGTCGGTTAATAAATAAATCCAGAGGGCATTTCACAATTTTTATTAGTTATTATATATTTGTGATTGGCAATTTATTACATTTCATTAGATCCCCATTTTACTTTTCCCCTCTACCCCTGCTACTTTCTTTTTCTCGGACGCAATATTGAAATTTTATACCCTATGTTACTCCCACAATTAATACAAAACTAATGGCACCTCACATGTTAAAATCTGTCAAACCGTATAGACTGCAGAGGGTGCCAAAGAAATATGGACGTACATACATAAAGAAAGTGTACCGAATATGGAATACCATAATAAAAACTCATATTAAATCATGAAAATTTGTTATTGAACAGCCCTTTTTTTTTACTTGCCTGTGAAATATATTCTACTTTAGAACAACAGTAACGAAAATGCTAAAACAAACTTAATTTTTTCTCCAATCATTTTAACATAAAAACCATCAAAATGTACCCCTACAAAAATGTGTACCGAATATGGAATATGATATTTCACATCAGGAACACTTAAAACTATTCAGAAATGAAATTATATTTAAGCCTTACAGATAATAAAATGTGAAGAAAGTGAATGTTGTGCGTGTCACTTCAGTTAGACATTGTAGTAATCATACGTCGATACGGCGACGGATGCGATATAACGAAAAAAAAAGAAAGTCAATGAACTATGTCAAGTGCGGTGTCATTGAAAAGACCTTCAAACTTTTAGGTTTCTTAATTCGTTTGTTATTTTGAATGACCATTTAGGATCTATAACGATTTAAAGTTGGTTATAGTAGACGAGCCCAAAGTGAGATTTTGGGATTTACTCAAGCGCGGCAGAGTGGGGAGGAGAGTAAAGATATGGGGTATACTTTGCACCCTGTTGAGTACCTCCACCAATCTAAGCTCTCTATGTGGGGCTGAGCATGTAGGGCAGCCGATCAAAATAGCAAAAAAAACAGATAGTTGGAAATACTCGAGCGCGTCAGATTAAGGCATATTGGGTTAATTACATGCTGAAAAGTGTGCATTTCAATAATCTGACGACTTAATCGTGACATAAGGGTGTGGAAGGGTCACAAACTTGCAAAAAAAGCGACGCCTCGACATTTTCGAGCGCGGTCATATTTTTTATTTTGAAGGAAATAATTCAAGGATAACGAGAAATAATAATCTGACGATTTCCACAAGCCGAAGTATCAATAATCGTCACTGCAGTGAAGCATGTGTTCCCCATTCCGGGGGTCTCTCTCCCTTTCACTCTTTCTCTATCTCTCACTCTCTCGCACCGTCATCACACTGTACTCCAATTCCTAATTCCGTAGTATGCTTTTCGTCAGCCATCACGCCATCGCAGCTGATCACAGCACTTGTGGTCAAAGAGTATGTAAAATTACTACGTAATACGAGTAGGGACCTTCACAGAGCTAAATAGACTTCCAAATGTTAAAAAAAATACCCAAAATAGCCATTCTGAAAACTTTCAAACAATCGGCCTTACCAACATAAAGAACAAAATAAAGACGTGCCGCCTAATATTCAAATTTATCAATATCGATTATAATTAGCGCGACATGCAATATTAGAAATTGTTAAAAAAAAAACATTAAACAATTAAAATTTTTTTTCAAATCATCACATTAAGGAAATCCCTCCAAATAATCGTCAGATTATGGCTTAGCGCGACATCAAGCTGAACAGTCTATATGAAAATCAGACGCGCTCGAGTATTTCAAACTGGCGATTTATTTTGCATATTCAGAAAGCCCCCATGAGCTTGCGTCACATCCGAATAGTCAGTCTTTTGAATGGGAGCTTCGTTCTGGTTCACTTAACATTCCTTCTGCATATCTGACGCGCTCGAGTAATTTTTTTTTTAAATTTTTATTATGCAAACCGGCAGATTAACATACCTCCGTTACACGTGGAGCATATACACTCAATATCTGAAGCGCTCAAATATTTCCATGTGACCATTTTTTTTTTACATTTTTGGAAGCCTGTAGACGCTTTCTCACATCACATGCTTACTATATTCATGTTTTTTCTTTCTACTATCTAATCTTCAAAATCCAAAACCACGACGCTCGAGTAAATCCCCCTTTAGCATCGTGGCCTCCCCTACTATTACCAACTGTTCTTACTTAAATTTTCAACAATTACTACTAATAACGCCGTAATATATTTTTTATATTATATAGTCCTGTTTTATTAAAATTGATAATTACAGTGCGTCTTATTGGCGTTAAAAATATAATTCGGAATATTGGATGGCAAACCCACAATTTTACTGCTTTGAAAGATAATTTTAAAGGCCATTATCCAAATCGCTAATTACTACAGAGTCTTATAAATAAATCAAAAATAATAAAAAAATTAAACAGACTTCAAAAAAACACTAAAATGTACGAAATAACTATCCTTTACCTAAACTCAAGTACAAAAGTAATAATTATTGAAGCCTACCAAACTAATATACTCTCTATTGTTGTACATTGGTTTGGCATCGACTTCAATAATTGACAAATTACTTAAATAGCCATTAGTAGCGTATTTATGAAGATAATTTGTACTCAAGTTTTGATTTGTAAAGGATAATTATGTCGTACCTTTCGGTGTTTTTTTTGTAGTCACTTTAATTTTTTATTTTTTTTTCTCCTTTTCGAGTGACCTTGACTTCAATATATCTAGGGTAGGTTTATAATTAACTTTTTTCTTCTTTTTTAATTCTGCGGCGCAATGACTGGCAATAGAATCATCAATATAATTAAAGCTTACAAGCAGTAGGCGTTATTCGTGTTTCCAGTGAAATTTTAATGGGAACAATCCGTTAGTATATTCTTACAAAGAAAAAACGCATTTTCCAAATCGGTTTATACATAGGCGGAGTTCTAAGGTAATTAAGAAAGTAAGAAAAAACGAATTGCGAACCTCCTTTTTTTGAAGTCGATTAAAAAATAATAAAAAAGCAAATTGAAAAACTCAAAAAGGGCGACTGCTATAATTACTAAAATTTATAATGAATAAAAAGCGAACTTAATAAAAAGCGAACTTCAAAAAAAGAAACGTAAAGATGTCCTAATTCTCTCTCTGATTTCACATTCACAGTCCTTAAGTACACCCTAAGCCGAGGTCTGTGCCTGAATAGTGTCAGAAAAAGTTGATGTAAAAGGTTGACTACCGAACATACTGTAAACAATATCATGCAGTCAGAGGGCTTAGTTATTCCCGTTAAACTAAAAAAGATGCCTACGAAGTATGAAACTGAATTTAATAAAATTCGACAAAGGATATAAAAAAAACTATGAACACGATGAAATGAGTGCATTTCTTTGAATTCATTACTGAAATCGAAGTCTTAGTGATTATATTTTATTTGCTTTCGGCCTCTGACTCCAGCAATGACCTCTAAGAAAAAATACAATTAAAACAAGGTGAACACCTTGTTTCCAAATTTTAATAAACGCGTATTAGGATTTTTAGATTCATAATTTTTTATGTTGTGTGTGTAATTACTACAACGCTTCTTATGTTGAGTTACAAAACCATATTTATAATTCAGTTGGTTTACAAAGATTTATGCTAACCAACAGTAAAAACCACTTTCTATTTTCATCGCAGCGCCCTCGACAATAAGTCTTCTAGCTGCTACAATCAGACTTACCCCGCACTCTAAACACCCACGCCCTTTTGCGGACTATTAAATTTAATATTTAAAATACCCTTTTAATATTATTTTTGATGGATTTTATTGGACGCACTTGAGGTCAAAGTCAAATCAATTTGTTTATGTAAACCCTAAACAAATTCAATCCAACAAGATAATTTTTAACGCGACATCCACCTTAATTTCGGAAAAACGGCTGCACTGAGTAGAACTTCTTTTTGTACTGAGAAGAACTTTTGTCCTTTATTAGCTAATTCACTCTCACTTTGACTGTCATTTTATCGTTGACATCTCGCTTGCACCAATTATTTAATAGTAGGTGCAAGCGAGATGTCAAATCCTTAAATCAAGCTTAAATAGTTGGTGCAAGTCACCCTAAATTTTTATTTGAAGCACATTTGTCGAGGACCTAAATTCTTTGATTTACAAACTTTAGGAACGACACGTCATATTATAATCCAATTGTGTGAATATGTCGTCAATACAACAGTTTAGATGTGTCTCTGACCACAAACACAATAAGGCGACGCATTAGAAATTTTGACGGGAGGAATATCAATTTTTCTAAGTGACTACAAAACTTGAAATTCAATACAAAATGAAAATGATATTTAGTAACCTGATTCTTCATTTCATTGACTTTATTTTGGCAGATGCAATATACGATTGATTAACTTTTATAACACAAAAAAAATATCTAACAAACCTCTTTTAAAACAGATATTTACATTTTTAGGAGTAACGGAACAGATTTATGTTTCTAAATTTTCTGGATAGTTTTAATCTAAACATATTCTTCAAAATTACAGTTGGATTTTTTTAAATTAACTATAGTTTTTAAAATAAACAAAAATAACTACTTTTTCATATTTTTCGTAAGCTAACGCGCGCACTTTTGCATAGGCCAGAAGGCCTAATTTGGATTAAATTATTGTTGATCAATGCGTCGCCTTAACATTTTTTATAAACGGTGTACTGCTTTCAAAACAAAAATCAAAACCGTAGTTACTCAACGCTTAACGCTCGCCCAACGACTGTCATAGATTATCTACATCCGTTAAATAGCCATTTTGTTTTCTTTATTTGTTAATTCATCTACTTTTTTTTCTTTCCAAAATATTGTCTTTAATTATTGTTAATTTTAATATTGTTGTTTATTTTATGTTCTATTCTTTTATGAGTTGCATTGTTTTTATAGGTAGGTACGATTACGTTTTTGGATTTTAGTTTAACTATATTAGTTCATTGTCTATGCATATCTGTGGCTGTTGCTTGTTGTTTATACCAAATAAATAAAAAAAGAACTGACAAGAACAAGGGCGTCGCCAAGGGGGGGCAGGGGGGGGCAGTTGCCCCCCCTAGAGATCAAATGTAGCTAGCCGCAAAGCGACCAAAGTGCGAGCAATTGACTTCCTTCATTAAATATTATTTTTGTTAAAATAAATAATTATTACTGTGTTTAAAAGTTTGATTTAGTTATTGTGCTGTCGAGGGCTTGTGAAGTTTTATACATTGATATTAGAACCGTTCTTATTACAATCGTCATCGAGGCAAAGACTTCCAAAGTGTAACGCTTCATGCTCTCGGCGTTCATATTTTTATCCTCCATAATATTGCCCCATTGCCCCCCCTTAGTCATAAGCTGGCGACGCCCTTGGACAAGAATATCAGCCAGGCGTATTTTTCACAATGTATTAATGTCACAGATCTACTATTAATAGACATAATGTTGATGTGACCACTATAGTCTTTATGGCTTTGATAGCAACCTATATTTATCACAACCTTTTCAGACCAAAATACCGCATTCTAATATCACGCTCAAAAGGTATGTATGTACGTATCTATATATGTACATAAATATGTATATATATATTAACAGCACTTGTAATGTAACGCATCTGCTTAATACGATCACTGAAGTTATGAAACCTGTTAGTTACTCTCAGTATTCGTGAGAAATTGTGACGATGATAAATATTACTAAAAGATAGCACTGTCGTTCAATAATACTGCCATCTGATATATTTTTTTTGCTCCAGATAATAACGCCAACTATGTGAAATCTAAATAAGCATTAGGACCTAAGTCTTAAAAGTGGTAGTACTTATAATAAAATCTTAGACACCAAACCTAGTAACTCGCCCAGTAACTAGTAGGGAGCACCTAGTAACTCGCTCAGCTCCATGACAGTTCAGAATGATTAGACATGCAACTGGCCGCCTGACTGAACCCAAGACACGCCAACAGACCAGCGAATTTCGATATTAGCATTAATATTTTTGTAAAGAACTAAAATGAGAATTTTACTAGGAGAAATGGAGAAATTAACAATGAATTGTAATGTCACGTCAACGTCCCAACAGAAGTGGTTTCTATGCGTTGTCCGATCACCTACTGGATGGGTATGGTGGGATGTAACAGCATTCTTTGGAAGAAACTACTTCAGGCCGTTGGTCCTGAGTATGTCTATTGTATAATATGATGGGTCTTTCGGCCAAAACAAAAGCCTTATGGGCAGTTTGAAGATTAAAGATAAGCTGAGCAATAAACTTACTCCAATAATCTGCACTAGTCCTGCGTGGTGTTCCGTCTCCCTTTCGTCTTACTGACCCTTGCAAAATAACTGTTATAAGTTTGACGCCGTCGACTATCCCTCCCTATTTTTGTACATTGCGTTTTCGTATGTATTCTTAGCTATATTAGGTGAAAATCAGTCCAACAATCCTTGAAACATTCTACTCTAAATTTTATATGATTTAAAGAATCTTGGCACTATTGCAACTAAGAACTTTTCATTTGATCTCTGTTAACAGTCTAAGGTGATGATGACCAGCATAAGCTATTATTAATGTAATACATACATACCCCCACGATGTATCACTAATGGGGTAGTCAGAGAGGACAGAGCGCCAAGCTTCGCGGTCCTTACGTACTTCCTTCGTTTCCTCAATCGAAGCCACCCATAAGTATGTGATTTGATTGATATGCTTTTAAAATGTACATATGAAAAAGTTCGTCATCAAAAATTTGTTTGATCGATATGTATACATACGTACATATGGATCATCAGTAGTAAACTGGTTCCACGATATAAATAAAATAAATGTACTAGTTATTTATAGAAATATTTATATCCATCGATAACATTATTTTTGTAGTTACACTAAGCAAAGATAAGATAGTATTTCAGAATATTACGTGTACACGCGAATATTCGCAAAATTCAATTAAATCTCTGATATCAGTAATGCGCTAGAAACGTAATAAATTATACGTGATTCTCATTTATTGAAAAAAATTGCTTTAAAAGAAATAAAAAAGACAATTTTTTTAGCAATGGGTGTTGTTTGTAAAATTCTAATAAACAAAGTAAGCGGTGGAAGTTACAAACCTAACGATGAAGTGTCCGGAACAGTGTATTACACTATAGACGAGGCCACAGAGTATAAAAGCATAGTTATATCATTCGTTGGTAAAGGCACCTGTCACTGGACTGAAAACTCCAATAATAGCAGCACATCGTATTTTAATGAAGAGCAATATGTATCAAATCACATAAACGCTTTAGAAACTAAAGGTGAGACTGCAATTGTTCCCGTCGGCAGTTACGAGCACCCTTTCAGGTTTATTATACCGGAAAATGCGCCGTCCTCTCACAAGGACTACCACAGCAACATATGTTACAAAATAAAACTGAAATTCGAAAAGCCACACTTTGTTAGTCTAACAAGAAAGTTTTCAACCGAAATAATCGTTAGGAGTTATGTCACCCATTCCCAAAGTGGGCGATAACGCCCCCCTGTGGGCGCTGCGGGCCTAAAGGGGGGCGATAAGAGACCCAGAAAAAAAATGGGGGCGTTGTGTAGAGGCCTGGGGGGTGATTTGTAATTTCATTTAGCTAGGAGGCATCTTAGACAACGACTGCATGAGCTCTCGACTCAGTAGACAAAATAAGTTTGGGAACCTAGAAGTTATGTGAACCCTACGATGCTGCAAGGTCCGACGATTTATGGAATGAAAAAGACTTTAAGCAAGCTGTTTTCGACAAAGGATCATATGTTAAATTTGAAGGCGGAGATTCTGAACTCATTTCTGACAGCAGGGGAAAATATAGAAATCAAGTACGAAGTAGCAAACGCAACAGATGTCGAAGCAACCGTCAAAACAGAACTGTTTAAAAAAGTGATTTATATCTCGCAAGGTGGTCCAACAAAAATTGTCATAATCAAAGAGACAGACTGCTGTGACATAAGTCCAAAAATTTTACAGAACAATGTAGTTCAGTTTTCTGCAACCGTTCAAACATTACCATATATGTATTCTGTTCAAAATTCGAAAGTAGTCGCTTTGGGATACGAAGTCATAGTCACATTGAGACTACCAGTTCCACACGTAAATGCTCAATTAGCCATGCCCGTGGTGATAGAAGAAAAAGTTAGTAACGTAACTGAAATAGATAGAGATGATGACACTCTACCATCATACTGAGAAGTTATGACCGAAGACGAAAGAGCTGAAAAGAGTCAAAACTCCTAATAAAAATAAATATTGGTCCTGAAAGCTAGTGAATAAATATTGACCTTGCAAACTAATTAATACGTATTGACTTTTCTACTTGACTGATTATTATATATATATTTTGATTGAATTTAATGACTATAACTACCCAAATTCACCCAAAATATTGCCGTTGTATGCAGGGCATGCATGAACACGATGAAATAAGTGCATTTCCTTGAATTCATTACTGAAATCGAAGCTCTAGTGATTGTATTTTATTTCTTTTCGGCCTCTGACTCCAACAACGACCTCTTAGAAAAAATACAACAAAAAATTTTAAAAATCCCGTATTAGGATTTTCAAATTTTATTAATATTATTTTTGAAGGATTTCATTGGACGCACTGAAGGTCAAAATCAAGGTCAAAGTCAAATCAAATTGTTTAAGTAAAACCACCTTTGTTTTGGAAAAAAGCCTGCACTGATTAGAACTTCTTCTTCTACTGAGAAGAATTTTTATTCTTTATAAGCTAATTCGTTCCGACTTTGACTGTCACGTCCCATCTCACTCCGTTGTCTGAATTTTTATTTGAAGTTCATTTGTCGAGGCCCTAAACTTTTCAATTTACAAACTTTGAGGAACAATACGTCATATTATTATAATCAAACTGTGCGAATGTGTCGTCAATACTACAGTTTGGTCTCGGATGTGTGTCGGATCATATTTCACAAACAGAAATCATATCATAAAATTGACATTTGTAATAAACAAAACAAAAATCAGCTTTCAAAACAAAAATCAAAACCGCATTCTCAAATAGCGCTCGCCCCAACGACTGTCATAATTTACCTACAACCATCAAAAAAAAAATATCCATTTTGTTTTCTTTATTTTTTAATTCGTCTACTTTTTTCCTTTCCAAAATATTGTCTTTAAGTTATTATTATTTTTTTTATAACTCATGCAGGATAAACAGTATCTAAACGCACATTTTTGCGGTTGATAAATATCTATTTTCTCATTTTACAATTTGAGTGAGTGAGTGCCACGCAAATTTTGCTTGACACGTGCAGATTCACGATTTAAAAAAGAATGTAAAATGAATATCTAAAAAAACAATCAATTTTAGTACCCATTGACATCGGTGTGAAAGATAAAGAAAATCTTGATTTCGAAGTTTTAGATTAATATAAGAATAAATAATAATAAAGTTATTGCTTTCTATAATTATTTATAATTTTCTTATAATTTTTCTTTGTACCGAAATTATCTCCGTATTAGTAATAAAAAATTGTATCTGCAACTCGTGCGGTGTTGTAGATTGCCACTCGTTCGAGTGGGCAATCGACAACGTACCGCACTTGTTGCACAATATACTATTATAATGTATATTTTACTGTTGATTTCTTTTTATCACCACCTCCGTGGCGCAACGGCTAACGCGTCGGAAAGTAAACGGAGGTTGCGGGTTCGATTCCCGCCCCGAGGCTGGGTGTTTATGTATAATATGTATTTATTTACAAAAGAAAAGTATATATGTAGTGTATATCAGTTGTCTAGTACCCATAACACAAGCGCTGTGCTGCTTACTTTGGGACTAGATGGCGCTGTGTGAAATGTCTGAGTTTATTATTATTATTATTATTTAATCAGTTGTATTGTTTTTATGTGTGTAAACTGTATATATGTGTTTGGGTTTCAGTTTATGTTTGCCTATTGCTGTATTGTGAATTTTGTAGCTGTTGCCTGTTGTGTGTACTGTTAAATATGAAATGTAACAGAAGCACTGATCACTATGAACACGCTATCAAATCTTTATCACAACTATTATGTACTTGACTATTCGACGACTTCTCAACAACTGACCTCTTACGAGACCAAAATCAGGCTTTTATGCAACCCCACTAGACGCAGGAAATTCATTCTACCCTCGTTCTTGTTACTAAAATCTTACATAATATCACACGTGGGTAATTTATGTGATTAAAGTTAATGTGGAACTAATAGTACGTAATAATTAAAAAAGAACTGACAAGAAAATCAGTCATGTGTAATTCCACAATATATTAAAGTACAATATGCAGATAGCCAATTGGCGACGCCACATATTTATTTTAACATAAATTATTTTTTGAAAATAACGCTATTCGTTCTATTTGATCGACCGATGTCGGACTATCACTCGCTAAGAAATTTCGTTCATTGCCTCACCGCCGGACATAGGCCTTTTGGCGTCTGTTCACGAACTGTAAACAAGAAAAGGATACAGTGGGACTAGTACTATATTATTCTTCCGCGCGGAGCCCGCCCACACGATATTCTCCAGGCCAGCAAGTTACTGTGCACGAATTTCAACTAAAATATAGTCCAAAAAATTCATTAAAATCATAAGGCGTTTCTACCAACAAAAGCTGGTAAATTTTGCAAGTGTTAGGACTTTTTGTGTTTTTTTTTGTTTTCCGACCATCTTACGCGTCAATTCTCCCGCCAAATGGCAGTGTTTGTATTGTTATGTTCCGGTGCGGAGGGTGAGACAGCCGGTGACAGTTCTGACACAAGAAACACAATATCTTCAGGGTTGCCAACGCGTTTGCAATCCGAAGTGTTTCTTAGAGTTGAGTAGACCATTTACTCGTTCGTCTTCCAGTTTATCTTCTGGTATAAAAAAATGTATATGCAGAGATTATATCCAAACTAAGTACAATTTCATGTCTGTATTTATTTTAGGGTATGACTATGAATAAAAAAAAATTGGTAGGAAGATTTTAAAAAATTCTGGATCTCGGCAACAGTTCCATCTACCGGGTCCAACTATAACTAAAAACCATCCAAGTAACCCCATGAGTACGAAAAAAATTTAATCAAAGTCAGTGAACTGCTAAGAAAGAAAAGAGTTACAAACACGCCCACCGAAGTTTTATATATAAAGATTTTCCAATCAATATACGTTTAATAATAAGTTTAAATATGCTTTGAATTGTTTAATTTTACCGTTGCCGCTCCGTCCTATTTGACTACCCCGTTAGGAATGCAACATAAAGATGCTTATGTATGTGTTAATAGCACCTGTTACGCAGTGCTGCTGCTTAATACGATCACTGAAATTATAAAACGTATTAGTTATTGTCAATATTAAAAGACAGCACATCATTAAAAGACAGCACTCTCGTTCAATGATACTGCTATCTAATTTTTTTTTACTCCAGATAATTAAGCCAACTGTGTGAACCTTAAGCAAGCATTAGGGCCTAAAGCTTAATACAGTGTAGTACTCATAATAAAATCTTAAACAACAATCTTTGGGAGCACCTTGCAAGTCACCCAGACTCCGAGACAGTTTAGAACAGTTAGACATGCAACTACTAGCTGGCTGATTAAATCCAAAATATTCTTTGGAAGAAGACAATTTAGACTGCTGGTCCTGACTATGTCCTATTGAGCATGGCGGATATCTTGAAGTCTGAAGGCGGGCTGGCCTCTAAAATCGCTCCAATAATCTGCACTGGGCCTGCGTGGTGGAAAATGTTCCATCTCTTTTACGCCTTGCTGACCCCTGTAAAAGAAGTATTATTAGTTTACCACCGTTGTCTAACCCTCTTTTTGTCTCTGCGTCGTAGAACAAATGAACCGATTTGGCTGTGGTATTTTTATTTGCATTTCATTTCCGAAAGTGTTTTCAGCTATGTTTGACGAAAATCAGTGCAGAAATCCTTGAAATATTCTGCTCCAAGGATGGAAGGATCTTGCACTATTGTTGCTAAAAATTTTGAATTTAATCTCTGTTAACAGTTGATGATCTGATGATGACTAGCATAAGCTATTACTAATGGTAGGTTCCAATTTTTCTTTATGTATTCCTAAAAGAGCAAAATGAAAGATAAATTAATTAAAAAATGGAGTCACTCATACGTACGTGATATAATTGATTTATTTGAAAAAGTCCATCATCTGAAATTCCTTTAATCGGTATTCATACATTAAATAGGTGATAAAGAAATATCATACTTCATGTATTTACGTGATCAACGACTTAAATAAATTAAATGTACTTGATACTTAATTCTAAACGTTTTAATATATCGATAACGTTATTTATGTAGTTACAATAAGCAAGATAAGATATTTCAGTAAATTTACGTATATGCGCGAATATCTGCAAAATTTATAATAATCTCTGATATCAGTAATGCGCTAGAAACGAAATAAATTATACGTGATTGTCATTTATTGTAAAAATTTGTTCAGAAAGAAATAAAAAACAAAAATTTCTTAGCAATGGGTGTTGTTTGTAAAATTCTAATAAACAAATCAAAAGGTGGAAGTTACAGGCCTAAAGACGAAGTGACCGGAACAGTGCAATTCGCTATAGATGAGGCCACAGAGTATAAAAGCATAGTTATAGCATTCGTTGGTAAAGGCGCCTGTCAGTGGACTGAAACAAGCCACAAAACTAACTCCATATATTTCAATGAAGAGCAATATGTATCAGATCACATAAACGTTTTAGAAGCTAAAGGTGAGACTGCAATCGTTCCCGTCGGCACGTACGAGCATCCCTTCAAATTTATTATACCGGAAAATGCGCCGTCCTCTCACAATGACGACTACAGTACCATACGTTACAATATAAAACTAAAATTCGAAAAGCCAAACTTTTTTAGTCGAACAAGAAAGTTTTCAACCGAAATAACTGTTCGGAGTTATGTGAACCCTACGATGCTGGAAGGTCCGACAATTTATGGAATTAAGAAGGTATTAAGCAAGCCGTTTTGGTCAAAGGAGCATGTGTTAAATTTAAAGGCTCTGACAAAAGTCCAAAAATTTTACAGAATAGTGTAGCTCACTTCTCTGCAACCGTTCAAACATTACCAGATATGTGTTCTGTTCAGAATTCGAAAGTAGTCGCTTTGGAATACGAAGTCGTAGTCACATTGAGACTTCCAATTCCTCACAGAAATGCTCAAATAATCATGCCCGTGGTGATAGGAGAAAAAGTTTGTAACGAAACTGAAATGGATAGGGATGATGACGCTCCACCATCTTATTGGGAGATAATGGCCGAAGACGAAAGAACTGAAAAGAATGAAAAGTCCTAATAAAAATAAATATTGGCCCTGCACCCTAATGAATAAATATCGACCTTGCAACCTAACTAATACATATCGACCACACAAACCAATTGACCTTTCTGTTACACATTTTATGTATAAGTTTATTTCAGTGTCATTGTTATATTAAAATTGTACTTATTATATATATTTTTAAGGTAATTGAGTGTTTAACTGTATTAAATACAATATAATTACAATATTTACGTACATTTTTGCGCCTTTTTCGTTTCAGAATGGATATGGACCAAGATAAGGCAAGACCACGGCAAAGTTGTTAATTTAGGACATTTCTGAAGTCATAAGATATTTTTCCATATAAAATTCATGTAAACATTTCTTTATTTTGATATAACATCCATTTCCTTTATAAAGACTCAAAAAAGTTGTCTACCTGTTTGTAAAATTTTATTGAAACAAACTATAAAATATGCATATTACATTTCACAAAAATATCTTAAAAATTTCGACCTACAAAATATTCAAAATATTTAATGCCAAAATGTTGTCATTTAAAAACACATTATTTACTAAAGTTCTATACTATTTTAAATTGTGTAGGACATCTTGGCAGAATGTCGAAACTGCAGTTGCATTAATGTTTTGCTTCTTTAATTATGATTTAAAAATTGTTTAATAATGAACTTAATACTCGTATAAACTTACTTGCATTCTCGTGGAGATTGATTACTTTTTATCCGACTTCAAAAAAAGGAGGAGGTTTTCAATTCGAATGTATGTTGTTTTTTTTTGTACGTTTGTTACCTCATAACTCCGTCATTTATGAACCGATTTCAAAAATTCTTTTTGTGTTTGGTATATAATACTTTAGAGGTCGTCCCATTTAAATTTTACCGGTATTGGAAATTGAACTTCGATGATACACCAGATAACGAACCTGGTTATAATCTTTATTTATATTTATGATTCTCTTGAATATCGTTACGTTACGGAATTAGAAAGAAATTAATTGCAGACCAGCCTTAGATATTTATTTAGGCCAAAATAACTCAAAAAATGAAATAAAAAAAATTATGAAAAAAAATTAAACCGCCTTCAAAAAAAAACTGAAAAGTACAAAATAACTATCCTTTACTAATCAAAACTCAAGTACAATTAAAATTCTTTCTTTATTTCTTCTTAAATACGATACACATACCTATATAATTAAATTTGACAGTTACTGAAGTCGGTGCCAAGCCTACCAAACTAATAGACGTGAATCGGTATGGTAACTTAACGTAAACATTATAAAAGAGTCATACGAAGTGAGTGCTACAATTTACAAGTGCGGAATACACTATAAAAAGTGTAATACAGCAATAAAGGATATGTTTTGTGAAATAAATCTCAACAAGACGGCCAAAGGGATATTTTTACCTGGAAGTACAGTAAGTGGAGCTATAAAATACACTGTTTATGATGAAACTGTATTTAATAAAATCATTATATCATTGATAGGGTCTGGCACATTACTCATTGAAGACAAAGAAAAAAAGAAGAAGGAACAATTCTACGAATTTACAAAAACAGAACATTATGTAGATGTTGAAAACGTTGTACAGCAAGATGAAAAAGGAACTACAGTACCATTTAATCCATATGAAATAATGTTTAACTTTAAATTACCACGTAATATTCCATCGTCTTTCGCATTCTACAGAGATACACTTCTATACGTGGTTACATGCTACATTACGTATTACGTTAGAATCAAATTTGAAAGACTTGGCTTTTTAAAGTTCGAGAAACATTACAGAAAGGAAATTATCGTTGACTCTGGTATAACACCAAGACTGCCTAGAGAACCCACAATATATAGCGCACAAAAGAGTCTATTACAACTGTTTTCCAGCAAGAAAAATATGGTAAACGTAAAAGCTACTATTCCTACTGCTGTTATTGCTTCTGGAGGAAAAATCGATTTGACTTATGAAGTAAGAAATGATAGCAATGTTACTATAAAAAGCGTGAAGATAAAAATTCTTGAGGTATACACTTTTTCAACGGGATGCAACGACGTTAATTTGGATAACAAAGTAGAAAATAGTACAGAGTCTAAAATTGGTTCCATAAAAAGCGATGTAACTGAAAGTTGGATATGCGAAATTAAAATACCTTCTAATATAAAATCTCTTGAACATTCACAGTTAGTATCCAGGGATTTCATTTTGTATATAACTGTTGTACTCCCCATGCCTTATAGTAACGTTGTATTAGAAATCCCTTTACAAATTGGTAACATAATAGAAGAAAATAATATTGACGACCCTTCACCATCTTATTGGGAAGTGATGTTTGAAGAAGATAGAGAGAACGATCATGTGGATGAAGAAGATGATGAGGATGATGATGAAAAAACTAAAAAGACTTAAAAAAAAGTTTTATGTAATTACGTCATAATATAACACAACATAACATATCTTCACGCCGTATCCCCAACGAGGTAGTCAGAGAGGTCGGAACGCCAAGCGTCGCGATCCTTACATACTTCTTTCCCTTTCTCAAATCTCATCATTCTTCTCACACATTTTCGCCTAGGTATCATAATTAGCATAATTACTGGTTTTTCAATGTAACTATACTATATTCTTGTAATTATATATATTTATATATATAATATATCTTTGTTTTTATGTAATGGTTTTCGGGTTTATTTCTAATTTATTCATTTGTCTAATTTGAAATGCACAGTGTTGATCTATAGAGTTTTCTTTAACTTTTTCCACAGGGAATCTAGAAAGGTATCTGCGTTACTGTTTTTTTGTGATGTTCGATTCGAATTCATAGTTTGCAGCCAGCTTTTTTCGGATGCGTACATGGGAATAGTTTTACTTTTATCTTGAATACGAGATATATATCTGTGATGTAAAGCCCAAACACTGGGTTAAGGATCGATATATTCGTCTAAAACTTGTATAAGTTGTTCGAAACTTTTTAGTAGAGGATCTTCTGGTGAATATAAATAGTATAATCTTTCACGTAATTCCGGTGATAAGGTAGATGGATATTAATATGAGTATTTTTGTTGTAGGTTCTCGATTTTATTTAAAAGAAAATAAACATTTAATCTTTCAGTGAAGTTATAGAAGGTCTCGTTCTGATGTAAGGGTTGAAAATTTAGTCTTGGTAAGTGTTCTGTTGCTGTACTCGTACTATGCATTGTAGTTGTTAATATGGAGTTATCGGTCTATTTACGGCACGTATTTATTAGTTTTGTTTTTAAGCTAGTACACATTTCTTCAATGTCATATTTTTGTTGAATTTCCTGTTCCAATGACTTACCATCTGTATATAGTTCGATATTTTCTTGTATTTGCTGGAATTTTTGTGTTTTATTTCCAATGATTGTAACCTGGATTCAATTTCTTCATTTGATAGAATTTTGGTGTAAGTAAGTAATGTACAATTCGAGTTAGGGTTCCTCGAAATGCGGATCGCACTCTGGTGTAATTTTTCTCTTCATACGGGATCTCGTCGCCAATTGTTATGTACAACTAATTACTCCTTTCAATTATTACGATATATTTTATTTACAAATTCGATCCTAATAACAGTTGCTAAGCAATTGCATATTGGGAATAGAATGTCATATATGACAATATGTTGTCGTGGCATACACACAATGGACGCTTTTATATTAATTGTTGCGCGTTTCTATCGTCCCGTTTTTACCGTCGGAAATACAATAGGTAAGCAAAATGCTTCCCTATTACGTTAGTGATAAAGACGCTTTTTCGACGTCCATGGCATGACGTTATCGTGCACGGAATAATAAAAGCATCTCTATACAACTGCATATATTTCGCTTCCCCATTGTACCGTGGACGGTAAAAATGTTGCTATAAAAACGTTCAACGGAAAAGTATAAAAGTGGCCATTGGCAATATTTTCAGTCATTATGGGTAACTATTGTAGCGCCAGTTGGGGTCGCACATGACGCAGACATGTGACCGTTTTCGTTTGTCTTTAATTCGTTCTTCACATCATCACAAATACAAGAATGACTAAATCGCTTAAACAAACATGTTATAATGTTTTTAGTTGCCTAAATAATGTAGCTATTCGAATCCAGTTATCATTTTTCGACATAACTACAAGCACATTTTAACTATAACTTCAATTTATTAAATATGAAAAACTTTTGCGTTCTGTACGCCTTTTTTTTTTATAATTATGTATACCAGAGATATGTATGTATATCTCTGGTGTATCCTGAGGATGCTTCGTTGAGAGGCGAAACACGTGTCGATTGGTGGTTTTTGAAGTTTGAGCGGAAAATACTAAATGTATAACTAAACAAGATGCTTTCCGCATCTCACACCCAACGCAAAAAACCTACGTATCCATCCGAGAATAGAGTGTGAGAAGCAGTGTACTTTATTTTGTGTCAATATTTATATTATTTTTCTTAAATATGCAATTCCGTTACGCATGAGGTGAGAGTCTGCCTTCTTTTCTACATATTCTGTCTTTACTGTTGCCTAAAACATCCATTCTGTTAGTTTTAATATGTTACTATACAATTTTCAATCAAGCGAAGCCATATGCAAATGCGACATAAAATGTTTTTTTTTTTTTAATATCAGAGGGGCCAAACGAGCAAGCGTGTCACCTGCAACCGCAACGGAATTTGTTTCTTCTTTCGTTAATTTGTTAATAAAGTAATTCAAATTACGATTATTTTCCTGAATCGTGTTTAATAAAACTTAACCATCCCATCCTATTATTATCCTACTAATATTATAAATGAAAAAGTTTGTAATGATGTATGAAAATTTGTTACACTTTCACGCAAAAACAACTGAACGGATTTAGATGAAACTTTACAATAATATAGCTCATACAACTGAATAACACATAAGCTATACCTTATAAAGATATTGTGTGTTTTTGAACTTTGCGCGAATAAAGTCGCGGGCAAACACTGGTGTTAGCGACACCGACGAATAAACATGAAGGGAAACACTGGCGTCCTTTAGCAGAGCGCGACGGTGTTCGTGACGTCATAGAAAAGAACGGCTGACGGCTCGTTCCCACTATCGCTCGAGATTATATAAGTCAAAACTCGAGCGCTCTACGGCCATAGAGTAACCTATATATTATGGAATAGAGACGTCAGTCATTTTACCTGCTAGCGACATCTAGTGCGGTATGTTCGAGTCATGTCGTGTGTAATACATAATAACACGTATATGAAGTATGTACTGTTAAATATGAAATGTAACGGGAGCACTGATCACTATGAACACGTTATCAACTCTTCATCACAACTATTATGTACTTGACTATTCGACGACTTTTCAACAACTTAACTCTTACAAGACAAAAATCAAGCTTTTATGCAGCCCCACTACACGCAGGAAATCCATTCTACTCTCGTTCTTGTTACTAAAATATTACAAAATATCACACGTGGGTACTTTATGTGATTAAAATTAATGTGGAACTAACAGTACACATTTGTAAATACGTATACATATAGCCTCACTATGCAGGCGCTAAGTACTTAATGAAAATTTGATTTTCTAACTGTGATTTACATGATAGACCACGGGCAAAATAAATAATGACATAAATCACATTTTAGCAAATCAAACTCACGGAAAATAATAAAATTAATGAAATAAAACAATGTAATATCTTTTACTCCTTTTATAAAAGTACTATATTGACATACGTCAGTACATACACATCTTAACGTTAATATTTACAAACTTAAAACTAAGCAATAACTGAAATAATATATTTCCTCAAAGTTGCCACTTAGAAAGAAAAAAAACACACTAAGATAACGACAAACGACAAGTGACAAACAATATGGCGGTTGGCACATTCAGAACAGAAATTTTTCAAAACGATGCTTGAGATATAAATAATATAAATAAAAAATATTTTTCGGGAAGTTTTCGGGAACTATTTCTTTTAAGTTATTTTTTCAGTTTTTGTGTGATAGTTGTTTCATTTAACTTATAGAAATTGGTAGTAGTTATTAAATAACAATGGGTGTTACAAATATAATTTCAATTTCTGAACACACTTTATACACTAGCGGCATCTATTGGGAAATGTTCTAACTAAATGTACCGATTAAATTTCCTACAAAAAAAAATGTACTAAGTGAATAGGCCCTGTCCATGGCTCTATTGCTTTTTACCTTCACGACTGCAGCACGAAGTGTTTGAATACAAATTAATTATTTATTTATTAAATATTAATATTAATCGATAATTTAAGTAAAGTTTGGGGTGTTCCATTACTATAAGTATCTAACTTACTATTTAATTTTGTCTTAACATACACTAGTATTTCAATATAATCTAAACTACACATATGGAGCTGAAATCTAATTAATCAGATTATATAGTAAATAGTTAATTTAATAGTATATAGTGAAGTCATTTCATTTAATATTTATTGATTATGATAATGAAATTAACTTACATAATATATTTCAAATACATTACGTGAAAATTAAATTCTTAAACTCCCTAGTTCTCATAGAAAGCTTCGTAAACTTTTTCCTATTATTCTATAACAGTAAGTCATTAACCTTATTTAAGCACAAAAGGATTCATCAGTACACGTAGGAAAAGAAGGATGAAAGGAGTATGATTGATTTATTCTTGGTGGACAGTCGGCTCAAAAAGCAGGTTATAGACACGAGAGCACACAGAGGAGCCGATTTTTGTAACGAACCACTTTCTAGTGGTCTGTTTGCAGCGTGGCGATGTCGCGTAACGTCCAAACCTGCAGCGGTCTGTCGCTTCAAGAGCTGGAAACTGATGGAACTGATGGAACAAGACGCCACCACCAGGAATGAATATGAAAGAGTATGCGATAAGCTTGATTTGACCATTTAATGAAAGACTGACGAGGAAAATCTACAGAGCAAAAGCGAGAGATGAAAGAAACCAAGGAAGACCAAGACTGACTTACGCAGATCAGATAGTCGTAATGTTAGCTGACGGAAATGTCAAATTCACTCGCATACGTAGGCGAAAATTTGTGAGGAGAATGAGATTTGAGGAAGCGAAATAAGTGTGTAAGGAGCGCTGCTTGGCATTCCGTCCTCTCCAACTACCCTGTTAGTGATAGAGCGTGAAGATATGTATGTAGTATGTAATTATTATATATTTTAATAATACCTACGTAATATTTTTTGGTAACCAATGTCATTAAGTCATTATACTATATTTAGCAGATTTTAGTAAACAATGAAATAATGTTATTAATATTATATTATACGAATACTGAGCCATTGGAAAAATTTAGATACCGAAATCTTAACAATTATGAATGCAAATGTAACGAACGTATTCAGAAATAAGTTTTATCATTTAATCATAAAGCTCAAAATATAAATGACAAATTAACAATGTTATCGAATGTATAACACTATCTCTTTCTCTAACGCAAGCACCAGTATTTTACAGCGATGCACGCACGCGCAGTAAAGAGTATGAGGTCGTCGGTGTTCGTTGTCATTTTTTGTTATTGAGTTTTGTGTTAGCGGCAGTGTCAGTTATTAATATATAAAAAAACCTATTCGGAATAAATGTAGGCACATTAATACTTCTAGTGATTATTATAAGTGATCGCAATTGTATCTAGTCTAAATTGAAAGAAAAATCGTTATGTGTCAACTTACGCTGGGTGTTGTAACAATAAACCAACAACCAACATGTCTTGACTTTCAACGCTTTGTTTATTACATTGAAATTCCAAGTGTTTAAAGAAACAAGGCGTTGTGCAAGTGTCTATGTTAATACGTAGTTTAATACCAAAATAAATTTAGTACATAATATGTATATTTTCAATGTATAATTACAAAGGTCAAACTAGTTAAAAGGTACTTCCATGTAAAAAAAATCAGACCACCTTATAACATTCGATATAGATAAATAAAATCAATGGTTCAATATGTTACAAGTGATTTTATGCGTCATTTTCCACGAAATTCTAAATAATGTTTGAAATTCATAATATTTAGTACATGTGTTCGTTTCTTCAGTATTATTTACATATACTAGTAGATAACTAGCATATAATTTGAATGAAATATAAAAGTTAAAACCTTTTTCCAACTAAATCTACTGTATAACTATACTAATATCATGAAGAGGTAAACTTTGTTTGTATGTAATGGATAAACTCCAAAACTACTCAAACGATTTCAAAAATTCTTTTACCTTAGAAAGATCAGCGAGTAACATGGTCTGTATTTTATTATCAATAAATTTCCACCCGTGCGAAGTCGGGGTGGGTCGGACGGCGGATGGTGTATTTTATAGATTTATAACTTATTAATTGAACCTATTTTCTGTATGTAAGTAAGTATATTATTAACTCGTCGTAGTTATATTATAATAATAATGTACGAACAGGAACGAATCAATACTCAATTCAAATATAATAATCGGTCGGAAGTTTTCTTTTTATTGATCGCTGGGTATTTTGTATATTCAGTTACTTAAATTAAAATGCTTTTTAAATTAACAACAATTAAACATATATAATTTAAGAAACATGATCGTACTTGATTATATAAAGCACATTAAAAATAATACGTTATGTCAAAGGGATAGGACTCATATTCAAATAATAGCAATGAGTAATGAAATTAAGTAGGAGTGATAAACCCATTATTTGTTTCTAATTAAAGTACATTTTCATCTATTTTGCTATGTTTGTCACTAAATATTTATAGATACTGATATTTTTACTGATAAGTAAGTACCTCAGTCTATTAACACAATTAATTAGTAAATATTTTGAATTAAATAAATAGTCAAAAAGTAGGTAATAGAATTTCACATTAAAAAATAACAGACAGACATTATTATTTAAAATGTAAAATAATAAAATTTATTGATTTTTTTGCTTTTATTTTATAGTTTATCTGTATTTTTTTTTAACTTAGAATATGATTGCGTTATATGCATGTGGTCAAATAGGTTTTATTTTAAATATATATTACATAATATCGCTTTTCTTCTTACTCATATAGCCATCTAGATTAAAATGTCTACTCTTGTTAAAAACTTCAAAACGTCAGCGAAAACTTCGAAAACTAAAAGTGACAGCAATTATTTTTATCGCTCATGTCAAACAAAGACCCACTAAAAACTGACATTTGATTTAGAGTGGGAAATTTATATTTGAACAGATTTTGTTCGGAACAGAATATTAGTTTATTTGTTAGATTCATCGCTTTTGTGTTTTTTGGACTGTTTCTGAAGGGGAAAATAGAATGCGCAAGTTAAAAATTTTCCAAAGAACTTGTATAGACGAGAAGTAATTTTAAAGTGTGATTTTGTTGACATACCTAAAGGAAAATAACTTGAAGTTATGTATTTCGGAGTTCTAATGTATGAAATATACGAAGCCTAAATAAATGCACCCTTATGTATATTTATGTGTAAATATTAAGCATTCTTCCAAAAGTCCTATATTAGCTTTAATAAAATCGAATATCAATACTAAGATTCACAATAGTGACAAAATGTAACGAAATAAATATTATATAAATTTTCTATTTTCGTAAATTTCAAAATGATATTACATTTTTATACTGTCACGGTCAAATAGAATTAAGTTTACGCCATATTATATCAAAAAGCTATAAAATAAAGCAAAAATATTTAGTAATAAAGTACATAGTCTTGTCGCGGCAGGGAGTTTTGGTTTTTCAGCTAGAGTAGACCTTAAAAAATATCAATAATATAATACAACTAAAACGATACAGTAATCTGTTTCAAAAACACGAACGCGTGTGACTAATAATTAAAAGCACAACTTAATTACAATTGTTTCACTCGATCTTTTGAGATTTACTTACATTATCAACAAATTATCGCGTATTTATAAATCCTCAGAAAAGCATTAAATCATATTAAAAATTATTTCAATTTATTTTTTTAAATTTGAGTTTATTGTACATATCGAAAAATAAGAACAGATAAAACAAAGTGGATATTATAATTTTAACATGTTTTGTAACGATAGACGACTAATCGATAATTTCAAATCTATCTATGTATTTCCCAACTACTTTTGTATTCAGATAAGGCGTCTGCCTTATCTCTGTCGGTCGTCTGACCCTTTAAATCTGATAACAGTAGTTCCTACTTTGCCTTTATCACCAGCTGATTTCGACATGATATGTAGAAATCAGGTGATTCACACGCTCTGACACACAACTTATTGTGTAACGCATAACGTATCCGTATCCATAACAGAGTGCATGAATCATCTGATTCTGATGATGTTTCATCTGATGTTACGTGTACGATAATCTATTTATCTAACCATATCATGGTTAGATAAATAGATTAGTGTAACATATAGTAAGCATAACGTATAAGTTCCACAACAGTGTATGAACTGATTGAACTGAGTGCAACTATTTAAAAGTGTAAACAAACACTAAGTATTAAGTAGTGTAATACAGCAATAATGGGTATATTCTGTGAAATTAATCTCAACAAGACGGCGGATGGTGTATTTTTACCTGGAAGTACAATAAGTGGAGCTATAAAATATGCTGTTGATGAAGAAACTGTATTTAATAAAATCACTATATCTCTGAAAGGGTATGGCACTGTACTCATTAAAGACAAACATAAAAGGAAAAGGGAGCAGCACTACAGATACAGAAAAACTGAAGATTATGTAGATATAGACAATGTTATACAGCAAGATGAAAAAGGAATTGCAGTGCCAGTCGGTAGTTATGAAATAATGTTCAGCTTTAAACTTCCACATGATATTCCACCATCCTTCTCATACTATAGAAACGCGATTAGATACTGGGTCAAGTGCAACATTATGTATTACATTAGAATCAAGTTTGAAAGACCTGGCTTGTTAAAATTCGCAAAACATTACAAAAAAGGAATTACTGTTGACTCTGGCATAACACCAAAACTGCCTAGAGAACCCACAATTTACGGTGAACAAAAAAGTCTATTTCAACTGTTTTCCAGCAAGAAAAACACAGTGAACATTAAAGCTACTGTTGCAACTGCTGTCATTGCACCTGGAGGAAAAATTGATTTGACTTATGAAGTAGCTAATGAAAGCAGCGTTACTATAAAAGGCATTGAAACTAAACTCCTCGAAATGTACACTTTTTCAACAACAGGATACAATGATGTCAAGTTGAGTAATGAAATAGAAAACACAGAATCTAAGACTGGTTCTGTAAAGAGTGGCGAAACTAAAAATTGGACAAGCGAAATTGTAGTACCTTCTGATAAGAAATCCCTTGAATATTCTAAGATAGTATCCAGAGATTACATTTTATATATAACTGCCGAGCTCCCTATGCCTCATCGTAACGCTGTATTAGAAATTCCTGTACAAATTGGTGACATACTAGAAGAAAATAATATTGAGGATCCTCCACCATCTTATTGGGAAGCGATGGGTGAAGAAGATAAAGAGAAAGATCATGTGGACGAAGAAGATGATGATGATGATGATAATGAGGAAGAAACTAAAAAGGCTTAGATTTTTTTTATGTATTTGCATCGTAGCATAATTACTGATTTGTCAATGTAACTATACTATATTCTTGTAATGAATTTTTTTTTAAATATATGTATTTGTTTTTTTATGACACTAGCTATTTTAGCTTCACAAGTCAACCTTGGTCTTCCTTGGTCTCTGCCACCACTTACATTCGCAGTATAGATTTTCTTCGTCTATTGTATGGGCCCGAAATATCTAAGCATTCCTTTCTTCATTTTTGCAATAACACTTGCCTTCCAACATTGTCTTTCATTACTTATTTTATTCGTAACGAGAAATCGTATTGCCATTTATTTCATTTTAATTCGAATTCGGGCATACGGTTTCTCTAACGTACAAAAAACCAACGTAAGTTACACGATAACTCACAGACGCACCAATTTGTTGTATAAGTGATTATTTATTATTGTATCGAGTTGTGAGTAATAAGATAAGGGTGTAAATAGTTTATTTTCCTTCGTACAAGCAGATGTCAAGAACACGCGAACTTAATTACGGCGGTTCCTAGTCTTCGTAGTCACCTCTCGAAGTAAGTACTCGCGTAGTAGTCACCGATAGTATGTGAAATACGAACAACCTTCCCGAATTGCAGACGTCTTCTATACAAAGTCGTCGCAATCGTCGTCGTAGTGGTCTTCGTAATTCAACTCGATGTCGTCTCGATATATCACTTCGATCAATACTTAACAAACTGACTCAGCGGGGGATACGAAGCTCTATTTATAGTCTGATTAAATGAGGGTGAAAACTTCTAGAGCCAACCCGAATGCTAGTAATAATAACACATAGAAATAAAGAGGGTGGAACTTTCTAGCACAGTACAAGTAAGCATACAGTATTCTATCTTCATACAAACGCTCCCAAACGACGCGCCTCGAAATCTCGGCATTTTTCGGCATACAACAGTCACGAGTACGCCACGGTTATCGTCGTACGTTGTGAGACGCTCCCGCGCATTTACTGACGAAATATTATGTCAATCAAGTTTTCGAGCATATTGTTAGTTTATGGATACGTTTGAATACATCTATATAGAAACCGGAAATATTTCTCTGTTACTCATTTGTAGGAAATATATTATCATAATAATCTAGTTACTTCGTTGCTGATTTTTAATTATACTGCACACAAAAAAACACAAAATGCATTATTTTTCTTCATTTGCACCATACTAACTCACAAACTTTTGAAACTAGAAATAAATTATTAGTAGAATTATTTAAATAAAAACTTATGAAATTTGCAATAATATAAAATGAAAAGATAATATGACAATTTAATTTAGTACCTATTATCAAATACGTAACCCAAGAAAAACAGTCAGTCCCAGTCGGCAGCCCTATTGCGTGTTTACGTACCGAGCGACCGTAGGTAGGTAATTATCCCAAGTACACTGCCGAGATATAATACTGCTTGCTTACTTGTACTGTGTTTCTAGTTAATGACGATCGCTAACAATAATTCCACATTGTTCTCGACGCCGCTTGTTTGCATGAGTCTTATATGACACGTCATCGCTCCGGAATTTTCGAAGTACTTACAACTTTATTCTTCTTTCTTAATTTTGCTTATACCATTCGATAGTAGATCTTAAACCTAGCAAGCAATACGCTTTTAGGTCATAACTCTGCAAAGCCCAGGTCTCGAGATATAAGCACTAAAATTTACGTATCTAGCTCAATTTAAAAGTCGACCTTATTCCTGAAGCATAAAGTCCAACCGTAACATTATTATCACAATAAGAAAGTACATATCCCAAATTGTCATGACCATCAATCGAATATGATACTTTTATAGAAAAATTTTGATTCCATCTAGGTGCTATCGTAACACCATTTGATGCAAACCGTGGTACTTAAAAGGCAACTACAAAACTAAATATTTGTAACATCTAGGTACATATAAAAATATCGTAGGTACGTTTTGTAATGTCACACGTGTCACACACACAATGGTCATTGTATGTTTATACTTATAATGTGTACTTTTTGTACGTAATTGCTACTATCTTTTGACTCTGTCATTGTCCACGCGAAATATTATATTTTGTAGACCCGACTTGATATTTATATAGAAAATTGACAATTATGTTTTATATAGACTTATCTTGAGACTGCAGCGGTTGCATCCTCTTTTTCATAAAAACATAAAATCCCGCTTAATACTTCATCGAAACTAATGATTGAGACATCATTTTGTAGATAATTTTCCCGTTATTTACTAAAAATAAACAAATAGTGTAAAGATAATGTTTTGGTTGAAATTTTGAGTTCACTCAAAGCAGCAGCACATTCAGATGCGCCTGAGTTACTGAGTTGGTGCATCAACTACTAATACAAGTTCATTATCTAGCACGTATTTATCTCTAACTTATTGCGTAATATTTTAATGTCCTTATTCATAAAAATTATAAAACTTTTTAAGCTAATACCTGTTTAGTCTTCATCGTCAATTGATACTGATTCATTAGGATTTTTTGTATTGAAATAAAAGAAATAAAACATTCCTTTATCTAGTGTAGGTTTACGAAACGTGTCCCACACGAATGCCGCTTTTCGCTCAACCCACATATATACATACGTACACAAGATAAAACTAATTCCCGAGGGCTCTAAGATCATGTTTTTATTTAATACGAAATAATATGCACGTCAAGTTTTTTAGCTGCCTTTACCTGGTCACTCACTAATTCGTAGGTCGCCACATACACGTGCAGCTGGCACAGGCTTTTTTTGTAAGAAGGGACAAAAGTCCGTACGAACACCCTACCATCAGGAGAGTAGGTAAGTGTTCGCCAGGGCGGAGGTAGTATTGATATATTTAATGGGAGATGCCTATTGATGTAATAGCTGGTCACAGGTTACGTATGTATATATAAAAGCCACGCATTAAGTAAAGAGTGTTCCAAAATCCAACGCCAAACCGGGAGATAAGCCAGTTTATAAGAGACCAAAATTAAAAGAAAATCACACCGTTTATCAATTATGGCCATTTCTTTAAGAATCATGAAAAACACTGGAATCGGACAATGAATAACTCAAATGTAAATCAAAAATCATATACTTATCTTATAATTATTTTTCTGTGCCCTTATGAATTGTCCTATCTCCTCCTCCGGATTTGATGTTTTGTTTTTGGACACAGTGTACATGTAAATAATATTAAAGAAAAATCTCTTTACTTAACAGGTAGGTACGTATGTATAATAAACGTTCCGTTTCAACAATTTAGAATTTATGACAACAAACATATATTTATAGATATATTGACATAATAATAGGCTAGATGATTGCTCTTAAACTATTAATACAATATTTGATACATTGTATTAAAATAGTTAAACATTTTGAATACGATTGAGAAAAAACTAATTGACATTCATTGAGAAAAATTGAGTTATTGGGTTTTAAACGCCCTACACACCTTCCAGTTTGTTGGAACAACTTTCCAAGGGATGGCGATCTGAAATCGATTAATTGAATAATCGATAATTCGATCTCGAGCAGTGAATTGATCGATCGATCGTGAGTGAATAGACGACAGACTCAAAAATCGTTCTACAGGTTTTGTTTAAATTTTGAAAGGGATAGATAAAAGTTAGACGACTCAAAAAAGCGCGAAATCTGGCTCCGAGAACGCTAAGGTGACGGCAGTGTTGGACCTGTGTATGTATAATTTATTAAAAATTCCACGCTAGCTCATTATTTTATAGTTGCGTTATTACCAATACAAATGTAATGGAAACTCCATTTTTGGGTGTCTGCAATCATTTCACTAAATCGATTCTGTACTCGAGACCGCTCGGTCAATTTTTCCATTAAATGATCTCGTATCACCATCCCTAGAAAAGTTGTTCCAACAAATTGGAAGGTGTGTGTGTTTTTAACATAGTGTAATAGTAACAGAGTGGGGATGAGATAGAGAGAGATAGCGTTACATAGCTGTGGCGTCACAGAGACATTGCACAGCTTTAGGAGTGACAGAATCGCTCCTCCTCGTCGCCATTCTATTATCACTACAAAGGTTTAAAAGGGAATAACTCTTATGTTTTTTACTATACTACTCTGTCAAGAAAGTACCGGTAAAGATCAATAATACACAAAATGTTAGTTATTCATCCAAAATTATTTTATCACCTTCAAAGTATGCTCCTTCAAAAACGATACACTTACGCCAACGAATAATCCAATCATCAAAACATTTTTTAAACGCTTTTTCCAAAATTAATTTCAGTGCTCGCCGCGAATTTTCCTTTATGTCTTCTACCGAATGAAAACTGTTGCCACGAAGTGGTATTTTGAGTTTAGGAAAAAGAAAGAAGTCGACTAGAGCCATATCTGGTGGATAAGGTGGTTGCTCCATGGTATTTATTGAGTTTTTGGTCTAAAATTCGTTCACAATGATGGCCTTGTGCGAAGGTGCATTATCGTGGTGCAAAATCCAAGAATTTTCTTTCCACAAATCAGGCCTTTTTCGTCGAATTTGCTCTCTTAAACGCCGCATAACGCCTAAATAATATTCTATATTTACCGTTTGACCTTCCGGCAAGAATTCCGAGTGCACAACACCGCGATAGTTAAAGAAAATAGCCAACATGACTTTGACTTTTGATCGACTTTGACGTGGTTTTTTGGGTTTCGGTTCAGTTGGAAGGCGCCACTCCGAAGCTTGTTGACTAGTTTACATGTCAAACTCGTAAACCCACGTCTCGTCACCAGTAGCAATGCGTTTCATGAATGTTGACTACACTATTGCACTTTTGCGATGTTAACTTTGTTGCAGACGTTGACGACCTACCAGAGCGAGGCAAATCTTCCATCACATCTCGACCGCTTTTGAACGCTTTGTACCACTCATAAGCACGTGTTTTTGATAAAGTCGATTCACCGTAAGCCTTCTGTTACATTTTCAGAGACTCCGAACACAAAATTCCATTGGCGATGCAAAATTTAAGACAAACTCTTTGTTCGATGTTTTTGTCCATTATGAAATATACACTAGAATGATAACTAAAAACAGCACTGTATTTAATCTAAATAACAGATAAAACTCAAACTCCACGCCAAAATGGTAAACAATCTAACAACAACAAAAAAAAAACAAAATTTGAATTTGAAACCATAAACAAATCATCCATTCCCGATACTTTCTTGACTGAATGTATTTCGAACATTTTTTCGCATTTTTGTTTATAATGAGTAAACCTTTCTTTTAACTAAGTCGTTAAGAAATAGGCATCTAGCCTATTGCAATGAAAGCTTTGTCATGGTGGCTCGACTAGACGAGTCACTCGGCGAGGCGCTCGAGCGAGCATTGCCGAGGCAAGCGCTAACGAGCGTCAACCGTCCACACTTGCTTTACTCGGTCGTTGCCTAGACTTCGCAGATTACGGGCGATGAATTATGCTAACAGCTTTGTGCGATCTCACTTATTATAATTAAGTTCGCGTAATTACGTTAAGAAGATACTGCACATAATGACGTTAAAAAGATACGTAAACCCTGGAAAAAGAGAAAATGGTGGAGGCTCTGTATTCGAAGTTTATGTTATTTTTATTAGGTATATATTTGAATTTGAATATTTGAATCTGATTATGGAGTACTGTTTAAACAACAAAAAATCCTCAACAAATTATACTGTTGGAAACTTTAAATAGAGCAAAGATGATTTTTTATAATTAAAACAATTTCAGCAATCCATCATTTCTTTTATTTTTCACAGAATTCAATTTTTTAAAAACCTGGTGACAGATATATCAATAACATCGTTCTTTTACAACGTTCACAATGCTTCCACCAAAGAGAATGCAATATAGTAATAACATTACACAGATTACATAACATATACATTTTGATGATCCCTATATTTAACATTTCGTTCCAGAATTAGTTAGTTGTAGAGGTCTACAGGTAGGTAAGGTAGGTACCTTAGATATTTTTTTAGACAAAGCCACTTAAAAGTACTAAATACATGAAAACCAACTTCAATATGAAAACACTACAAAATTATAAAATAATTACCTATTCGATACTAATGAAAACTCAAGTAGGTACGGAAAGAATTTCACAAATATAGTACAATTGTAATATCTATATCACAGGTTAATTAGTTACTAGCTTAATCTCATTTAATTTTTGAGTTAGTGACTTCTACACTAAACGAATAAGTAACAACAGAAAGTCTAGATACTAATGTGGTAGGCTTGTCACCGACTTCGGTACCTGTCAAAAATTATATGTGCTTACAGGCATTTGCATCGTAATTTTTGGGAATTACATAGTAAAGAATAATAATTATTTTGTACTTAATAAAGATAATAATTATTACGTAGCCAACTTGATAACTTTGCAATTTTTCATTTTAGTATTTATTTAAGGACCTACGCATCGTATCTACGCATTCGCAGAATTATCATCTACGTGTAATTAAATTCGTAACATGCATGCAGCTTGAAGTAAAAATTCACACTGACAATCACGAGTGTAGTAGGGATGAGCAAAAAATATCGATATATTAAAATATCGATATTTTTTTAGAAAATAATCGATAAATATTGTCGATATTATTAATTTCAAAATATCGATTATCGATATTTATTTCTGAGTATCAAATTCGATATTTTTTTTAAATCTTTATTATATTTGAAAACTCCACGAGAAAAACAATAAATGTCATTTTTTTTTGTGAACAGACCTTTTAATGCCATCTGTTAGCTTTTTGGTGTATTATTTTTATACAATAATCAAAATTGGGTAAAACCATCGCAGTCAGGTGTAATAGTTTAATTTGTATCACTACGTAACCTAGCAATCTGAGAGTACAATGTTTTTCAGTCGTATTGTAGGTATTTATTTTAATAGTTTTAAGTAAAAAAGTAAAACAATGTCGAGCAGGGATGAAAATACGCGTGCGTATTTTCATCCGGTCGCCGGAAAAAATTACGTATAGGACGAATAAAAGATGTAATAAACAAATCCGTGTACAAAGTCATGAACCCGGAGAAGATTGTGTTTGCAAACGATTAGTGCTTTAAAAATGTGTGCGAAACAGAAAAAAAGCTGTTACTTCGTCATTTTAATCAATTACAAACGATAAATGAACAAAATAGCTTTCTAGCATCCATAATAACGGTGAATCTTGTAAAGCAACGACGCTCGAGAAAAGAAGACATCGAAGAAAGCAAATAACACGACTGTCATTGTTCTTACATTGTAAAAATGGTCAGAAACGATGTTTGTCACGAGGTTCAAGTTTGTGTTAAAGCTTTCTGTTCATCATTTGGTATGACTAAAAGTAAAGTTCAGTATATACAAACTCATCTAAAGTTGACTGGTGTGGCTCCTCGACACAACCGAGGCAAACCTCACAATCGGCCTAAAAAAATAAGTGATACCACATTGAGTGTAATAAAAGGACACCTAAAATCTTTCAAGAGAAGTTCTAGTCACTACAGTAATAAAAAGTCGTCCAAGATTATCTCCCTGAATCCCTGAATACAAAAGTTAAAGCTAAAAGCTAAAAAAAAAGCTAAAAAGTATGTGTGTATAAACAGATGATTGTTTGAATACATGTTAATTATTTTTAAGTTAGTTTAAAAATTGACTTAATAATGAATGTCATTGTAATGCAAAATCCCAGTAACGTCAATGACTTAGATTATTTATGCTATGGAGTTTAGACACTAATTTCAGACTTTTTGTAATAATTACAAAAATAAAAAATTAAAGCATACATTTAAAAGTAAAGTCAAAGAATATATTTATATAGTAAGAACTTGTTTCAATATTTATATAAAAAGAACATAAAAGAAATACACTTTCAAACTACAAAAAGTTGTTTTCCTCTTACTAATAATTTTTCCCGTTTTGTTGTAATTGTTTTTCCCGTGGAGTCTTCATTTTATATTGATTATCTTCTCCATTTATTTTTGTAATAATAGCCAGTGTTAGCGGATGGAAATGTCAAAAGTTCTCGCATACCTAGGGGAAAATGTGTGAGGAGAATGATGAGATTTAAAGAAGCGAAAGAAGTATGTATATAAGAACCGCGACACTTGGCGCTCCGTCCTCTGACTACTCCGTTAGGGATACAGCGTGAGGATATGTATATATGTAAAAAATTAATATAACTGCAAAATGTGTCCATTTTTTTTCACGTTCGAATATTCTGACAATTTTTTAAGTAATCGCGCCTTGGGGCAAAAATATCGAAATATCGATATTTTTTGCTCTGCATATATCGATATTGTCTAAAAATATCGATATGTATATCGATATATTTTTTCAATTTGCCCATCCCTAGTGTAGTAGGCGCGCTTGTGTTGGCCACTCGCTTCCTTTGACTCGTGCACTAAATACCGACACGGACCGAAGTGGCAGCGAGTCGACGCAAGCCGAGGCGAGCGGACACAAGTGCAGCTACCACTCTGTCGCGCTCGCCTCGACCGCGTCGACTCGGCAAGTGTGGTGCCGGAGTCACAGTACAGAACACAGAAAAGAAGAGTACCATAATACACGGAGTGTCAAGACTAGGTGTAAGAAGGATATGGATATCTACAAGAGGGATGTGATTGTTTTTATTTTGTAATAAATATAAGTATTGTTTTCTCGTAAAATACGAAACAAATTAGTTACTCTTCAAGGATTTCAAACAAAGTATGTAAATAAGGCACGTTATATTTGAACATTTAATGAAATGTTCAAACGTTTACAGATCAGACGATGTGTTCTATTATTCGCTCCTAATAGACTGAATGAACTACTGCCAAATCGGATACAAACAGGGCTCAAGTGTACTGTCGATGTGAGAAAGAAGGGTTGAATATCTAACAGTCGGTGACAAGTCGTAATCTCACCCCTTGTATAGAATTTCTTCGGGTTGTAAATTGTTTGAGCGCACCGCTCGCTGTCGTAAATTATCAGGCACATAGACTATCTTTACGAGCGTCAGCCCGTGAATAAAGTTTACTCTTTTGCAAAAAACGTCGTTGTGGGAACGATTTTAGGACGAACTGAACTTTGGAACGTTTGCGAAGGCAAAGGTTGCTTGCCGTCTACTGACTATGACATTGTCACAATTAGAGACGTATCAGTCGTAGTAATTCCTAGGGAAATACTCTAAGGCAAAAAGTAATTAAATGCCTATTACTATTAAAATTGTTATCTGTCTAATAATAACAAACTGCTCCGTGGGCTCGAACGTCAATTAATAAGTTTTTTTTATATATGTATATCAGAGTGAACAAACGAGCAAGTGTGTCATCTGATGGAGTGTGATCACTGTCGCCTATGGACACCCGCAACGTCAAAAATAGAATTAGTTTAGAGGTGCATTATTTCATTGTCTAGTTTTAATACTATAATCTAACCGATTTCTTCAAATTGGTAATAGGCCCATCGGGTACGATGGATTTTAATTTCTAGGTAGGTATTTCAAAAATTTTATCCGATCATACTATCACAGATTAATTAGTTTACTAACGTAAAATACTATTAGCAAAATGGGACCGCTTATTAACAAACAATTTCTAAAGTAAAAACAGAAATCCAATGCGTTATTGCTAAAATTTAGGCTTGAAAAGTCTCCGAAAATTTCATCAATGGAATTGGAATATGCTAGCGCAGCTGCGAAGGCCATCATTTATCTACTTCATAAATCAATAAAGATTGCCCAATTAATTAATTTACTGTTTCATTTCTAATTAAACCCGACGGGTCACCTTTATTAACAGGGTATAATTTTATTTTAACCATTAACTGCAAAATTCTAGCTTGCGAACAAAACCGCAGACAACTACAACATTAAGATACAAAAACCGGCCAAGTGAGAGTCGGACTCGCGCATCGGGGCTTCTTACTACCGTACAGTGTACATATTGTGTTATGTATTGACCAAAAGATATAAGTCAGATTCAAAATCAAATTTAACTTTGCAGTTGAAAGACATATTCTTCCATACTCTCCTACTGCGTTTGTAAATTTGTCATGGCAAATAACATCTCAGTTATAATGTACCCAGTTTTAACTTATTGGCAAAATGCCATGTAAATCATTGTTTCTTGAATATTTACGAAATTTTTAAATACCTATGTAAATTTTGTAAGTTGGTCGACTATTACTCTTAAACTTGTAGAAGTCGCTTGTCTATAATTTTTCCTTTTAACTTCTCTACATATACTTTTCACACATCGTGTGAAATATCGCGAAAAGTAGTGAAATATTTCGCAAACGGATCCCTGAATCGAAAAATGTTCATCTTAAACTCATATTTTTAAAAGATCTATCCAACGACATCGCATACAATGTATAGACGGTAAAAAAAACCACCCCGCATTAACTGTTAGAAAGGTATGTCGTGTAGCGACAGTAATTACATTTAAAAATTATAATAATAACATAATATACTCAGGCATTTCACACTAGTCCCAGAGTAAGCAGCACAGTGCTTGTGTTATGGGTATTAGACAACTGATATACTACTTATATAATTTTCTTTTGTAAATAAATACATATTATACATAAACATACATCGGGGCGGGAATCGAACCCGCAACCCCCGTTTACTTCCAACGCGTTAAGCCATTGCGCCACGGAGGTCGTCAAAAAAAAAAGAATATTTAGATAGATTAAGTATGTATTTTCCTAAAAATGTAACAACTTGAGGTTTTATAAAAAAAAAATATACATACATACATACATATCTTCACGCCGTATCCCCAACGGGGTAGTCGGAGAGGACGGAGTGCCAAGCGCCGCGGTCCTTACATGCTTCTTTCGATTCCTCAAATCTCATCATCCTCCTCACACATTTTCGCCTAGGTTTGCGAGTGCTTTTGACATTTCCGTCGGCTAACATTCTAGCTATTTGATCTTCATAAGTCAACCTTAGTCTTCCTTGGCTTCTTTTACCACTCACTTTCGCTTTATAGATTTTCTTCGTCAGTCTTCATCATTCATTCTTTCCATGTTCCCGAACCATGTTGACATTAAAAAAAATATAATTACTATTATTACAGATCGGCGTGTTTGTATGAATAGTCCCGAATGGAAGACAGCTTAAATTTTAGGTATCACGATAATGTGTAATATTATTTTTCGTTGGACTCCTAACGATGGTCCTTGTATTTGCTTTTATTAAGATATTTCACAGAGAAATTTTTTTTGAACGATGAAAATGAGCGAGTATGACTAGAATGGAACTTTTTATAACACTAAGCATATAGCTCACCTGATAGTAAGCAAGTGTTGTAGCCTGTGTATGCTTGCAACACCAGGGAATCATTTGCGCGTTCAGATATCTATCGTCAATCTAAAGTCTCCAATTGATATTCATTTCTTGTCAATAGCTGTTATGTAATTGTACTCCGAACCTAGTGTATTATAATTCTAACCACTCTACAAGAAACCATCGTTATCTTTCAAGTACTCTCCAACCCTAAAACTTTCGAACATTACATCAAAGACTCCTTCTTATTAATATTATAGACTAAGAGCCAAGCTCAAATAATAAATAGCAGCTATCTTTATTATTATTTTATCTATAATGATACTTTTTGGGATTTGCTAGTCAAAAAGCAAAAACTGAACCCTCGCATTTCTTCATGTCTGTCTGTCTATCCGTATGTCGCAAATGACTTATTACTATTTTAATATCTAGTGAGCTGAAATCTGCACAAAAACCAAGTTTCGGATCCAATCTTTTATTTTTTTTTGTGTTCGACCTCCTTTTTGCAAAGTTCTAAATTAATGCGTCTCCAACACGCTCTTGGCTGGTTTTTGTCACAGTTTTTGCCAACTAATAATGTCTAAGAGACGCTTGATTATTTTTTTAAATTAAGAATAAAAAAAATTCTAACGTAATATTTACTTGTATAAATTAATGCGAACTATTTGAAACTGGTATGAATCATAAAAATGTTTAAGCGTACTAGTCGACTACACCAAATGCATCAACTATGTGACCCTGAACTGAGAACTAGACTTGTATTATGTTTACCACACATCCAATTGAAGAAGTGCCCAGTAACACAAACTCCAAGACAATTTAGAGATATCGTATCTTAAATTGACCTGACTTGGAGTCATATCCGGAAAACATTATACTTACGCTAATCTGCGCTGCGACAGTCGTAAAGTCAGTTTTTTTAATTTTTTGCGCTTGACTCTCGGCCTATAAAAAGTAAGAAGAAGAATATTTAATTGTGTTTACTAAGAATTTCTCGAAACTGTCAACAAGTTACATTACGGAAAAGTTAAAACACGTGACACAATAACAAATGAAATAAGGGAAATGTTTTAATAAGTCGTTATCACGCTATGCAATAAAGTTCAAGGTCCTAATAAGAGTTTCTCTCCCCGGCGACATTGTATCTTACATCCATCACGCGTCGTGCGGTACCTGGTTGTCTCTTTTTACGACTCAATTACTTTGGGTGTATTTTGGTAACAACAGGTAAGGACATGGTATGGTTCAAGTGAGAAGTGATTATTGTAAAAAATATGTTTAGTCAAATGAGAGTTCAATATTTATAAAAAGATTGGCTGTGTTGAGGTTTCCTTTCGGCGGGGTCACCAATTTAGGTATTTTCTTCGTATTCATTTTGTCTTCTTTTATTTTAAATCCAAATAAATTACATGTCAGTGTCAAAGTTTATATTTCTTCTTACACAATTTAATAAGTACACAGTGGCATGGCAGGGCGATGGTATGTAAGCGACTGACGAGCCATGCGTTCAAATTGCTTCATATTCTACTAAAACGCAATTCAGCACTTTTAGCATCGCCAGGTCCACTCAGGTCCGTGAGTTTTCCACGGAGTGGAACATGAAATCGAAATTTGTAAGGCCTCGTTTGATCAGGAACAATAATCGAATGAGTGAATTAGAGATTTAAGTTTAACTTTTTATTTGGTACAGTGATTCGACGTTTACAACAGTTTTTGCAATTTTTTTAATAGAGATATCCCTATGTCGACTTCATTATTATTAGTTTGTAGCGGTTGCCCCGCGGTGTCATTCGTTAGATAGCGGTAACGTCGAAAGTATATGAATATTTGTAGAAACAAACAAAGTTTACTTCTTTATAATATTGGTATAGATAAATTAAATTAAATAAGACACAAATCAATTGCATTATTAATTATAAACCGATCCACATGATACAGACTGCGTCCGATGTGTATGTGTAGATAACTGTATGTACAGTACGGTTGACAATTGTTTTTTTTGCAATAAATTATTATTATTATCATTAAAATATATAAGAAAATTATTTGTTTACCTAATGTGAAAAAATTACAACTACCAAAGGAATAACGAAAAAATTTTGTAAGCTTCATAGTAAGTATTTCATGCAAAAAACATTCGCCTACGCAGCCCAGCGCTACCAAATCGTCCATTACCCGCGCGCCCTATGGCGATAACAATAAAGTTGATTTTCACAGTTTAAGTTTGATTATATTTTAGCTCGGAGAAATCTCAACATTTGTTTTTGCACATAATTGTAATTTGCAAGAAAACTACATTCGCAATCAAAAAAGTGGTTTTAGAGATTTGAGATATTATAATTTCCTATCCATTTTAGTAAAAATCATTTTAAAATTCTGTAGAATTTCGGAGATGCAACTGTATCTTTGTGCAAAACAGGTTTTTTTCTGTATTTTTTTTATTGAGATTTTTTTCTCCGATCGTGTTTCCACGTGTAAGGATTTCAAGATAAAGAGTTGAAGTTGTATGTACCCAAATATTTAACTCTCAGTCTTCTTAGATATAGAGATCCAGGTCACCAAACACACCAAAGTATGCACAGGCGGACTCTTCATGTTTAATCTCTCGGATTCGATGGTTTACGTAGTCAGAATCTCTAGATACCGCATGTATGGTTGTTTGAAACGCCAAGAACGCTTTCATTCATAACTTACACCTTGACTAATAACATCACTTTGCATCGAAAAACATATTACTGTGTGATCTGTATGTATGCAGAGTTTTTCTTTTATTTGGAGTTTTATTGACGAGATAAATTTCGAGTATAACAAATTGTACGTTTTCTTATGTATCTGAGGGTTCCCAATACATATTGGAATGCATAAATATAATAAATATTGGAATGAGGAAAATCTGAATCCTAAAGCTAGGGTTCCATATTCCCTAAAATTTTTAAGTCAGTATCTCGGTGAGTTGTGGGGGGGAAGGGTCAAGTTGAATATCAAATTGCCCCTTTCGTAATTCTGTTAAGAATAATTGTAAGAAGAATTTAAGAAGTAATTCTGTAAAACGTATGTCAACAAGTGCAAAATGTATTGATTACCGAGCTTAATTTCATTTCAACCTTATTCGTTTCGTGCTTTCTAAGGAAACCGACTTCAAATTAAAAACACTGAAAAGTATGTAATAATTATGCTTTACTAATCAAAACCAAAGTACAAAAATATCTTCCTAAATACGACCAAATACTTACCTATGTAATTAAAAACAATTACTGAAGTCGGTGCCATGCCTGCCAAACTTTCTGCTGTTGCTTATTGATTTAGCACCGACTTCAATAACTTTCAAAAATTACACAGGTATTTGTAACGTATTTGTGAAGTGATGATTGTACTTGTAGTTGATGATTTGTCCTTGAGTTTTAATTAGTAAAGGATAATTTCGTAATTCTTGATGTATTCAATTTTTTATTAATATTTTCCCTTTGTGTGACCTTGGCCTAAATAAATATCTAGAGCAGATCTATGACTAACCTCTTTCCAATTCTGGAACGGAATATATAAAAAAAACTTTAAAATATATAAACAGTTAGGAGTATTTGGTGCATCTTCGAAGTCAGGGACCAATACCAATAAAATGAAAATGGGACTGGACTATCTCGAAGCTATCCTGATCGACCATGGTCTAAGTTTATCGAGACCACGGCCGATGCAACTCGACCGAAACGTTGATCCAAAATATAAGGGTAATCCCGTTATCCAGGTAATTTCCCGTGTTTCAGAAATTTTTACGAGAACCTTTTTTTGGAATCCCAACTCCCTAAGAATGAATAGTTTGTTTAATGTTTGTGTGATTGCTATCCATAAAAATTATCGCTGTGATGGTTCTCGGAGCATATGATGATAGATGGATATATTTGGATGGATGCGTCGCATTAATGAACCCATATCCCTTGTGGAGGATGTACATACATCAAAGTGCAAATCGATTGAAAACATCACAGACTTCGATTTGAAAAGAAAGTGTTAATCTGCTCAAGACCATTCCAGTTAAGGCATGTACAGTCGGCATCGAAAGTAGGTGATCGAAATAGACGCTCAAGAAATGGTGATTTAATTATGATTCTCAAGCGAATTGCATGCAAATCTTTAGGGTTCCGTAGTCAATCGAACCCTTATATAGTTTCCCCATGTCCGTCTGTCCGTATTTTCGCGGTTTAACTAGAGACTTTTGGTACTAAAAAGCTGTAATTTGACATAGTTATACATATTAATCACGACGACAAAATTGTGAAATAAAATCTTCAAAAAAAAACTTTTTTTCGGGTACCTCCCATACACATAAAGCGTGGATGATTTCTTTTACTCGTCTATTTGGGTGTCGTTGAATAGGTTTATAGAATAGAAAAATAATAATCTTTAAAATGCTCGTTTTTGTTAGAGTCATGTGTCAAGTCAGTGATTGGATATGTGAAAAAATTACGGCAGTAGTATGTATAAAGAAGTTAAAAATAAACTATCACAGTTAAGTAGGCTTTAAAACTTAACGAGTAATAGTCGACCAACTCATAAAATGTACTTGGATAAGTAAAAATATCGTAACATGCTCATAGTATCAAACAACCCCCTTCTGAGTACGCATATTGTTACGGGTACCTACGGAACTCTACACTGCGAGTGGCCTGACACACTCTTGGCCGGCTTTTTTAAAAAGAATAAAAATAACCATACATTAAACGTCTAAAGCTAAAAAGAAATTATTTTATATTTTCTTGTTAATTCAATTATTGTCGAAGAAAAATCTTTATTATGATTCTATAACGACCACTCAAAAACGGTAACAATAATTGCGTCAAAGAAAAAAAAGTTTAACAGGGTCCTAAAGTAAACTTTACAATGACATTCGATCACAAAATCGCGATAGTCTTTAATTAAATACTGAGTACTTCACATTTTTAGCTTCCTTAAATTTTATTCTTGAAATTAATAACACGAAGTTGGCTCGTTTTAAAATCGACCTACATGCTAAGCCGTACGGTCCATTGTCGGTCACAGATGGTCGTCTCTAATAAAATAGGCCGGGAGCCAGAGGACACTTGCCGTTATAAGAGGCAGCTAGGCATCGACGAAAAGAGGTTAGAGAGCTCTTTTGATTTCTGAGTCATGGATTTTTCGTTCTTCGCAGCATGGTCTAACACTTAGGTTGTCTTAAGTGTCAAGTTACTTGAGTACTGTAGAGGCCGATATTGAGTGAAAATTAAGAACTATATACATATTGGCACAATTAAATTCTATGATAATTATTTTGGCTCATTTTAATGTTCTGATTAATAGCGAATTATTTTTATTTATAATAGCAATAATATCCTGGACGATTAGATATATCGTGTGATCACAATCTAAGCACTAGATTTGTACAATGGGCACCACACAACAACCTGGAGAAGCTCCCAATAACACGCAGACTCTAAGCCAATTTAGAAAAATTCGTTTCCTTTTAGCGTACCGGCGTTTGAACCTGTGACGTCGGCTTGGAAGGAAGATGCTCTGCCACCGCACTAATGGAAAAAATAACACAAAAGCTGAGATATATATCTGCCGCTCTGAATACAAATTACATTTATTCAGCTCGATTCACGTTTACTGGTTGATTTGGGTAAATATATAACAATAAAATAAATAAAATTACCAGTTAGTCTTTATGCATTTATCTTTAGCATATTTATCTAGCAATAGAAAACTACACATTTTCTGTACACCCTCTTGCGAAGTCTCATAAGGGAAAGCGGAAAGCGTTTATAATAATCATGTTAAGTAACGATGCTGTCAATGAGCTGCGCGGTTGAAAAAATTTATAAGAAATAAACCAAAAATAATTGAAACGAACAAGCACAAAAAATTAAATACAATATTTTTCAGCTATACAAAAAAAGATTGGCATTCAAACAAGTTTCCTACTCGGAAACCGACAAAACGAACATTTAAAATACACCGTATAACCGAACAACAGTAACAAAAGCTTACGGTTGGAAATCATCCCTTTGGCTGCGTATGTGATTTTACTCAATGAACGCGCTGACTGAAAAATCTAAGCCTCCGATCACCCTCGAAATTGGACATACTTTTGCAAACCGGATCAAATTTAGATAATTTTAGATACTTTGGAAAAATTACATTTCTTTATACATTTTCAGTGTAAAGTAGTGGATAAAAATTATTGAAAAAGTTTTGGATGAAAATTATTTAAGTGTGAATCACACTTGCGACCCGAGAGTTCTGTATTATCTTACAATGTATTTCTATTTACCGATAAAATATAAGTTGAATAATATAAATATAATATTTGAGGAAGCGAAAGAGTTATGTAAGGACCGTGACTCTTGGCGCTCTGTCCTCTCTAACTACCCCGTTAGGGATACAGCGTGAAGATATGTATGTATGTTGAATTCTAAATCAAACTTTTGTTCTCCCGTAGTCGCCAACTGCAAATGTAAGTTTTTAATGGCAAATAACTACAAATTAGCGGTTTTCAGTTTATTCCCTTTATTTGTACTATAAAATATTGCTTCTTGCCAAATTTCATGATTCTAGGTCAACGAGAACTACTGTATAGGTTTCGATTCCCTTGTGAGTGAGAAAATATGCGGCATAAACGGCCGTATCTTTTGATTGCGTCGACTTAGAAGTTTGATTTTTTCACAGCTCCAAGGGATTGCAGACACATATATTTGGTATTAATTTTGACTTGATGCCTTCACGCGTTCCTGAGAAAAAGGATCTTGACAGACAGACAGTCGGAAAACGAAGTGATACTTTAAAGGGTTCCTTTTTCCTTTAAGGTACGGAACCCTATAAAGGTTTAGGGTTCCGTATGTCAAATAGAAAACGTAACCCTTATCAAGTCACTCACGCGACCCTACGTCTCCTTGTCACAATCAATATGCTCAGAAATCATGGCATATTGGATACTCGAACAGCATTTAACAATTCTTTCACACATCTACGAATCTGTACTGGACCGAAAACTTTCAAAACTACGGGGAATAGTTACCTTCACATTTCCTGAAGTTTTAAAAATTTGCCTCAACTTTACTTGAAATTTACTGAAAAGAGCCAATGATCCGGTCAAATGCATTTCGCACTTCCGGAAATAATGTTACATGTTATCGATTGTTATCAACTCCAACTGTTTGAACACCAACCTTCTTTTCATGAACATAACATTTTGAGAAAAAAATTAACTGACATCAAAATGAAAACTTCGAAAAGTTTGAAATATTGATCGTTTAATAATCACGACACAAGTACAAAAAAACTTATAAATACGATACAAATGTCTGTCATTAACTATAATAAAATTTGACATTTATATATACAACTAAGCTTTTTTCTTCTAATTCTGGAATGAAACATTAAATAAAAGGATCATCAAAATATATAAGCCGTTGAGAAGTTATTTTGTTTAAGCTATACCTCTACTCCCAATACCGGTGAAATATCACCCTCTCACAGAGTATTAGCGCGAAATAACAGCATCTATTGCAGCTGTTGTGTTTCGTTTGGTGAGTGAGAGTGCCGGTGGCTTCTGTCCCCCTCCCTCTCGTTTCCCTCCTTTCCCTATTTCCCTAAAGGCCGTCAACGCACCCGTGATATTTCGACCGTTGCGGGTGTCCATGGGCGGCGGCGGTTACTCTTCATCAGCTGGCCCGCTTGCACGTTTCCCCCCTCTTATAAAAAAAAATTATAGTTTAAAAAAACTAAAAAAACACGCTTTAATGGCAAACCGAACTAAAAAATTTCTACTTTTTAGTTCGGTTTGCCATTAAAGCTTGTTTTTTTAGTTTTTTTAAACTATAATTTTTTTTATTTTATACTTTTTAGTTCCATTTGCCATTAAAGCGTGTTTTTTAAGTTTTTTAAACTATAATTTTTTCCGCAAATTTCAAATTATTTCAAAAAAACTTAGTGTGGTCCATTGTAATACGTTTGACTTAATAATGTAATAATTTCAAAATGCATGTAGAAACGTTCCGTAGCGACATTTATGGTACCATAATCGTACCATTAATTTTTTAAATTTCTTTTTATCCTGATGATTCTAGTCAGGACATTAGAACAAAGTAATGAAATAATTGTATTGTCATCAGTCCTTGACCCCTGTGCAAATTTTCAAGCTGATCAGACTTCTGGAAATTGGTAAAAATTACGCTGAAAGATTCCGTTACATACATACATACAGGTGAAGCTAATATAAAGCGTGTAAAAAAAAAGAAAAACCTCACCATCAGATCTTACTTAAATTTCTATGGGACCACAGTGGCCAGTATAAACTTTCAAATAAAAAAGAACCATAGCGCATAAATGGCAGACATCGCGTAACGCACTTAAAAAAAGTAAAAAATGCAAACGAATTCTTTTTTTTTAAGTTAAAAAGCATGAAATAGAATGTTAGATTAATAATATATAATAATAATAATAATACTCTCAGACATTTCACACAGCGCCATCTAGTCCCAAAGTAAGCTGCATAGCGCTTGTGTTATGGGTACTAGACAACTGATATACTACTAATATACTTTTCTTTTGTAAATATATACATATTATACATAAACACCCAGACTCGAGACGGGAATCGAACCCGCAACCCCCGTTTTACTTACCAACGCGCTAAGCCGTTGCGCCACGGAGGTCGTCAAGATTGTTTTCCGTACTTCTGATATTTATCCTTTACTGTAACTAGACCTTGTAATTATAATTTCTTTGGAATAGTTTTATAAAAAATAACATAATGTAAGTCTCTAAAGTCTAAACCCAATACAACTATGTATTCAAAAGCAAAACGAGCACATTCTCTCACTAAAATTGTTCAATATTTTATAACTCGAATTAAATTTCTCTTAAAATACGTAATATCTAACAAACTTGTTTTCAATATTTGTTTTATTTTCTTATTTAATTTTTACTTTAAAATGTCTGAAGAGCCCAAAGTCAAAAAAATCGCGACTCCCTTGGATCATGGCCTCGACCCCCTAGAGAGCCGCAACCATCACTTTGACAAACACTGCTTTAAATGTCCTTGCATTCGTAATTTAAAGAACGTTCATTTGCATACAACACAACTAAACGGATTAAACTTTTTTCAACTTTCTAAAGTCAAAATCGAACATATAATATAATCAATACTAGTGGCCTACAGACACAATATAGGCCACCAGTAATAAATTGATTATAAATATTCCAAAAAGTTATTTAAATGCTGTTTGAGAAAAACAATTGGGACAATCAGACAAACAGAAATGATAGAATACAGTACGAAGCTCTTACGCGCTTAGCTCTTGTTTCAGTGTCTTTTTATTTCTTTAATATATGCGTACCTCAAGCAGCTCCCGATTTTCCATAAAATAGACGCGAATATTCGTGAAATACAAAGAGACGAGAAATGCCAAGACATGATTTTTGTCAAATTCAGAACACATCACATTGTCATCACTCAGAATAGCTTCGGGCACCCGCAAGCGAACCCAAAATGATTTATAAAATATTTGTTTGTATATTCTGGATACATTTAGCATAAAAGCGGAATAACAGCTGTATAAGTAGAAAGATTTATTTTACATAGTTTTTTTTCGAATTCATCTCTTGTATATTGTTTGAAACTGTTTTTAAAAATTACATTTTAAAAACCGAAAAAAAACGCGTGGCCTCTTTAACAGAGTTCCATAGTAGTATCTGAGAGTGTAGAAATTTAATTTAATAAATTAACAATTAATTAAAAAATAAATGAAATGAAAATTGTCGAAATCTTATTTTTTCCATATTTCTGGTTGTTTTGGTTTACTGCACTTATTAATTTACGTTGCTGGACTAAATTTTAGCTCAATAGATGTAAAGACAATAAAATCGACTGTGATATGCGGACAGACAGACATGATGAAACTACAAAAAAAATTTCTGTTCTACAAAATTTTATAAAAATAATGTAGGTACCTACCTAACGCAGTCGGAGAGAAAGCTATAGGCTATAAGATTATAAAATATGACTATTCATGTAACTGATACATTTTATAAATTGTATTAAAATAATTAAAAATTCTGACTACAATAACTGCGAAAACACTAGTTAAAATTCATTCTCAGAAATCGAATTATTGGGTAGCGAGAATAGACTGAGGATAAGGTTGAGGGAGCTTTACATACACAGACAACCTCGTAGGCGTACGAGAATTCTTTTCATATTTCTAAAAAAAAAAAAAATTGTAACAATCAAAACGAAATTATTTATTTTGAAATAGAAATATGTATGAATTTATTAGTCTAAACGAAATCTTTAAATTTTAAATTTAAAAACAAATTTTCAAGTCAAAAATATATGTACCTAATAAGTATTGATTAATTAAATGTTCGTAATTGTAGGAAAGAAACAAGATAATTTGGAACTAGGTAGGTATATAATTTAAAAGAATGATAGTCATTATAAATTTCCTTTGAAGCTTTTCTCGAAACACCGTTCAAAATATTCCTTTCACACTAATTTACAATAAATGGTTATTGTTCCAAATAAACATCAGAATTTATGCAACGAGCATTCGTTCATAAACGTAGAACAACTGAATCAAAATTATCTGTCATTCGATAATCATTCGAAACAAGCGATGACGTCATTCTACTTCACTCCGCACACAAGGGTCATTCTTACTGCGCGGTTAAACGACGCGAAAATATTCTTGCGGTTGCCGCGCGGTAGCCGCGTGGTTGCCATTCTCTTGTATTTATTAATGGCGAGTGTAAGCTCTATTCGCTAGGCAACAACATTAGGCTAAAATCGCGCGCCGAGCCAACCGCGCGTCACCGCGCGTTCATCTGAACTTAGCGTTACTACCCCACCCTCGCATTCCATTCCTGTCTGGCTCTCACGATCCACTCCAGTCAGAGCGAAGTTACTTGTGCATGACATTAGTTTAGATGTGTAAATAAATAGTGTATTTTAGTCTAACAGCGCGGATCTCTAAACACGCGCACGCGGTCGCCACGCGGAGTCTGTTCAGCGACCGCAAGGCGGCCGCGTTGTTCCGGCGCGAAAAAATTCGTGTGGAATAAACGTGCCCTTATTTTCTTTCTCACTGTAAATAAAATTTTGCCTGTGTTTTATCTATACATTGTATTCATTTTTCGGTATTTACATACCATATCTGTTAAAATACAGAATGTAACATCAGAGTAGGTATGTATGATGAACTCTAAAACTATAAGAGATAGAAAAATACATATGTTCTAAGAAACATGTGGTTGATTATAGAAGAAAAACTGCATACACGTATTTTCAATAAAACTCATATATAACTCGGATATGGAACAGGTAATTTTTCTTGAAAAAATCATAAGTTGTGATAATTAATTGTGTAGGTTGTAAAGAATAAATGTTGTTGTGAAACGTGTCGCCAATACAATGAAACACTGTATTTATTTTGTGCTATTTCGGAAGTTATATTATCTATCATATCAGTTCATATTATTACAGTATGCTATCTCGGCAGTGTCCTAGAGATAATTACCTACGGTCGTTTGGTACGTAAACGCGCAATAGGGCTACTGACTTGGACTGAATGTTTTTCTTGGGTTACTTATTTGATAATAGGTACTATATTAAATTGTCATATTATCTTTTCATTTTATATTATTGCAAATTTAATACGTTTTTATTTATATAATTTTACTAGTATTTTATATCTAGTTTCAAAAGTTTGTGAGTTAGTATGGTGGAAATGGACAAAAAAAATGCTTTTTTATGTGCAGTATAATTAAAAATCAGCAATAAATTAACTAGATCATTATGATAATATTTCCTACAAATTAGCAACAGAGAAATATCTGGTTTCGATATAGATGTATTCAAACATCCATACACTGAACATTGTGCTCGCAAACTTGATTGACATAATATTTAGTCAATAAATGCGCAGGAGCGTCTCATAACGTACGACGACAACCGCGGCGCGCTCGCGACTGTCGTATGTCGAGATATGTCGAGATTTCGAGCGCGTTGTTTGGGAGCGTTTGTATGAAGATAGCATACTGTATGCTTACTTGTACTGTGATATTATTAATCTATAAACAAGATTGAATACTCTATAGCTAACGCTTACACACTCGCATAAATCATTTGAAAAAGGAATGGTACTGATTGTCGTGTTTTCATACCAGCACAAAATTAAATTGTAATGCGAACTCCTTAGAATGTGAACACCTTATTTGCCAAGCCGAATTAAAATTATGTTTAAAAAAATAAAATGTACAATGAAATGAGTGGAAATTTTTTTAACTCTTGGTATATATTATTCTATGTTTTAGTGGTATTTTATTTTTGTTTGCACTGTGTAGTTTTTAAATGCCTGTGACAAAACAAACGGTGAGCATTTAGATCTAAAAGCTTAGTTTTAAAATGACAGAAATTGCTCTTTTGGTTAGTATCATTCGCATTGCAAATGAAACTAGAGAGTATGGCATGCTCTAAACGCCATGATAATTTGGAGTCCTTAAAACATTACATAAGATTAGCAGTGGCAAATTTCCCACGGAGAAAGCGCGTGTTTCAATTGATAACTGGCCACAACGAAATCATTTTAAATGAGCTTCATATTTTTATACTGTTATTATATTAATGTATGTAATGAACGTCTTATGTAATAAAAAAAAAACGATGTTTTCCTTGTAACAATATTTACGGCAACACTATGTATAATGTATACCGACATGACAATCTGTTCCATCGTAAGAGCCGAAACCTTGTAACAGATTTCAATGTATGAGATATCATTGGATACGTCCCAATTACACTGACATAGGCTGTTGAAAAATTCAGTACATCGTATGTAGTACGATTTGAAAAAAAAATCAGTAGTTACCATCGTGATGGGTATTAAATTGAAGAACTTAAGAAGGCTATCGCGAAAATATATTACACCCGAGGCAAGATTGCGATGTATGGCTGTGTGATGTTTTTCATATGAAAAAAAAGAATGAATAAAATTTATTAAAAACCTGTTGAAGTACGCGTAGTATGTTATTTCAACTTATTATTTATTATTTCATCTTGTTTTATAACTTTTCTTTTTATTCAATTGGAAAGAAACACTTAAAATATATAAAAACGATATTTTCACAAAAATATTTATAGAATGATACTTAAATAACTGATCACAAGACTTTTCCTACCACATTCGTCTTGGAGAGGAACCCGCAGAACCTAAGCACGATCCAAACGCTCTTGACCGGTTTTTTTACAAAGGCGCTCTCGAGTCTCCAATTTAACCAACATTCTCTAACAAGTAAGGGTTAACATCAAAGACATGTTGTTCGAAGGCGCATACCTACCGTTCCTTTGATTATAAATGTCCCGTTCCCAAAAAAAAAACTGATATTAAGGAACAGATGGTTAAAATAACTGTACTCGGTCGACTCGAACATCAAATATGAAGGTAATAACTAATAACCAGTTTTATGACTAATTTCATTTATATGGGCTCATATTAAAGGTATATAAGGGTAAAAGTATTTTTCATTCCAACTATTCAAAGTGCGAACAGAATAGGTCTTTTCTCTTAAAAACTTTGATAAAGAGCAGAAATGATTTTGAATAAGGAACACGAATTAATCGTTTTCAATAAAAATATTGTATGAAAAATGTCAGTGGCTGACGAATATTGGGCGGCGGTAGCCACGTGTCAAAAAAAAAGAAATTAAAAATGTAAAATTTCTTTGTTCTTTTACATACCTACCGAATAGCGCGTCTCTCATTTATTTTTCTCATAGAGGGGAATGAAAAGTAGAGTGTATCACTCGGTAGTAATAGCAGATAGCATACCAAGGGAGTAAAATAATATTTTTACGGTGGGGCGTTATTTTGAATCCAGAGTGGAGCGAAGGCTTCTAGAGTAAAATCCTTAGCACAGCGAAGGATTCTAAAGTAGAATCCTGAGCGCAGCTAAGGATTTAATACGTCGCCCGAGGTAGAAAATTGATTTTGCTACCGAGTTTACTTTCATTCCCATTTATGAGAAAAATAAATGAGAGACATTATTCGATATATATATATAGAAAAGAACAAAGATTTTTAAATTTTAAATTTCTTTTTTTTTCTGGCGTGCGGTTACCGCCGCGTAGATAATCGTAGGCTAGTAGCATTTTGCATACAACATTTTAATATTATGACGCCTTTGCTCGCATAAAATAAAGAATAAAGTCGTGTTCCTTATTCAAATTTATTGCTGCCCCCCGTGATAATTTCCTAACAGAAAAGACCTATTTTGGTCGCAATTATAGAAGTTATCAGTCATCCATCCAAACCAGTCATCGTTTTTCGAATAGATGGAAAGAAAAAATTTTTTTTTTACCTCGGACGACGTACATTGAATCCCTTGCTACGCTCAGGATTCTACTTTAAAATCCTTCGCTCCGCTCTGGTCTCAAAATAACGCCTGGTCATAAAAATATTATTTGACTGCCATGTTATACAATCTACTATTAAACCCCGACGCAGGAATGATATTTTTACATTTGAGCTCGTTGTCCTAGCGGCCTCATAACAGCCCTCAAATATTCATCTTTAAGTAGTATTATATCTATTAGATACATCTAAACGTATCTGTAGGATATGAAGATATACTTTGAAATACAAATCAATTTATTTAAGTAAACCCAACTGTAAAGCGTCTTTGAACGTCATATCCTACCTTTGGTTCGAAAGAAAAATTTGCGTACTGAGAAGAAGCAACAAGATACCCAGTCGAGTTATTGCCAGACCATGGTTTTGTTTTTAAATGATATCATTTATTGTACACTGTACAGTATGCTTTTCCAATCTATGTATGTACGTTTTATAACAAAATTAATGCCCGATTTCACCAGTCCCGATGAACTTTTCGTCGTTGGCGGACCCCTATCCGGTTCGCTAAGTATAAGGCGACTTTAGCGAAATCGGGCATAAATCTCTTTTTGAATTGAGTGACTTTATGATTAACTTAATTATAAAAACATACGTAATTACCCGAAAATGAAACATTTCTCTTTTCCGTGAATCGAATGACTTTTTACTCGACTGCTCAAGAGGGTAATGTTCCTGCAGGCTAAACAGTTTGATGGATTGCGAAGTACAAGGTATCGTTGGGTTAGTTTTAATTCAAGGATTGATATAGGCTAAATCTTAATCTGTGGTGTTCAAATTCTGGAAACTAAAAGTTTGAAAACAAAAAAAGTTGATTAAAAACATCGCAAAACCCAAATGTACAAATATTTTCAGTTTCTTTATGAATTTGGTACTTACGTACTTAGATAGCTGGCATAGCCTCCGACTGCATGTGAAGATTTAATGACATGAATTTTATTATAAACCCATCTTGTTAATATCACTTTAACATCATTTTAGTTCCTTTTAATGAATTAAGGTCGGGTTTTTCGATTTTTTAATTAACATTTTTAATCTTATTATAACAACACTCACAATTACCCAAAAATGATACATTTCACTTGTGTAATATAAATTTTGGAATGACCAATTTATCATAACCTCGGGTTTTTATATCTTCATACCATTAATATCGTCTTTCCTTTTAAACAGCTTTTTATTTTTTCCTCGTACACATTATATTTTCAAAGATTAAAAAAAAGAGTGTCTGTGTTAAAAAAAAGAAATGCCTTTAAAGCGATCTCTCACCGACTCTCGTGCATGCATACCGTAAATGGCACGTATTGCTTTTTCTGTAAAATAAAATGATGATGCCCGCAGCAGATTCATTAATTAAAAAATGTCAATAGGGTCGTTATTACTGTAGTTAATGCATATACCTACCAAACGAGGGTCGTTAATAGGGTTGCCAGACGTCCTTTATTTTAAAGGACGTCCTCTATTGCAGACCTTAAAATTGTTCTTGTCGTTCTTGTCCCCTAATTCGAAGTCTTTGATAGAGGACAATATTTTGTCCTTTTTTTGAGAAAAATGAACGCATGCGTATGGCATATTACGTATTTTCCTTCTCAGTTTCTAACACACAAGCCGAAAGGAATTTTTCCTTGTGTACGAATACGTGGACCAAAAATCGAAATAAGTTTTACACTGTAAAAGCAGAACTACAAATAAAATGAAACTTCAACATGCAACGTAAACAATTTTATCATTTTATTATAAATAAAGAAGAAGTTGTTAAAGCAGCTAAAAGTCCAAATAGGTATACTTACAAATACATACATACATACATATCCTCACGCTGTATCCCTAACGGGGTAGTCGGAGAGGACGGAGCGCCAAGTGTCGCGGTTCTTAGATGCTTCTTTACAAATACAAAAAGACTAATTAAATATTTCCTACTTGGCTTCGATTATCGCCAAACTACGCTACATTACATAACTTCGTTTTTTCATTTTTAGTATAAATGTTGCTGCTGATAACAAAATAGCATTTTATTAAAAATAACGTGATATCCTTTATTTTCCTCCTATGTCCTTTATGTAGTTTCATGAAATCCTCTTAAGACATAAAACGGTAGTTGGCAACCCTAGTCCTTAGTGCCACTTCCAATTAGATCAACGAAATATCGGACTTCGTTTTGTCTTGGAGTCTGGGTGTTACAGTGTGCTCCTTCAATCTGCTGTATTGTGCCTATACTATTATAATTTTTATTTCGGCAATTTTATATCAAAATTGGTGTTTCGCCTAAGTTTCGATTTCTGCAGAAACCCATCGAAACTATCATCTAAAATCTAAATTAAAACTTCGTGGGTAGTAAGACCTTGTGCGGGAACCGCCCCGATCGTTATCACCATCTTACTTGCTAATTCTGTCGCCGAACAAGTGTTTGGACTATTTTGTTCCGGTGTATACGGTAAAACAGCCGGTGAAATTTCTATCACGACAGGACAACATTTGAATCCTCAGGGCTACCATCGCTTTTATACTCACCACTTAGTGACCTTGTGTTCGGTTTGTTCGTATCTCTTCCCAGTAGTATAAAAAAAACAAATTCATGCGTTTTCGGACTGCCTTAGCGTAGCGCCTTGATGTAGTGGGAAATCACCTGACCACATACCATGTAGAAAGTATTTTTATGGCAACAACTATTAATATTATATCACGTATTAAATATATAACTGCTTTTGTAAACATAAACACATATTGGCAATTGGCTAGAATGAACAGTAAATAAAAAAAGCTCACGTGTAGTTATGTATGCATGTACATTTGTAGTTATACTTCTTTGGCTTGAATACAAAATTCAAACTGGCCACTTGAAATGAACGAAATAAAAATAAAACTGAGTGGCTAGACAAGTGGCAAATGTATCGTAAAATAGAAACGCTTTCTGAAGTTATTGCTTGTCAAAAGTACCTGCATATGGTTAAGTTTTATTCTGCGATTTTCATACGACTTTAATTTTCGTTTGATATAATATAAAGTTAATAACGTTTGACTACCAATTTAAAATTCGTTGCGATAGATCACACGATATTTGTCATTCTATTCTACTAACGTTTACGACAATGAGGCCACTTGTCTAGGCCCCCAGGTCATAAAAAGAAGTTCTCTTCTTCGCTAACTTCATGTTGATTTAAAGTGATATTATATTGTGTTTTAAAGTTCTGTATAAGTGAAAACAATGGAGTAGTTCTAAATAAACATGTGTAGCTGAAGTTCTCACGCTCTTCCAAGAAGTCCTTTATAACATCAATAAAGCCTACTATCACTTTACTGGAGCAGTTTTACGATAAGAAAAAAGTAATATACTTGTGATTATACTTATTAATACGTGACATTGGCAAATACGCTAAATTGTGCGCAATTTTTATTTTTTATTTATTTATTTTTTTTATATCAGAGAAAGTAGGTACTAGAAAATTTCGAGGCAAAATAATAAGGAATCGTTCTTATTTTATACTTCGATTCATTGATGTGATTATTATTTGAGGGCAATGCTTGTCCTCTGAGGAAAGCTTTTCTCTTGAAACCTTTATTATGATCGTTAAAAATCAAAAATTCATCATCGTAGTCTATGCTGTCTATAACGAAATTGATTTTTTTGCAAATGTCATTTAAATGAAATGATGATCTTCCAAAGTCAAACTCTATGAAATGGCAGTCGAACAGATTCCTACATAATTGCTTAATGTGATTATTTAACATTTTTTCATTAAGTAAACTATTTTTTATTACACTCAACACTAATGTGTTGCGCCCTTTTAAATTTTTTAGTATGTTGCCTAGTTCGATTTGCTCTTTTAAGGGGATACAGTCATTTTCACCAACACAGAGTATTACTTTGTCTTTTAGTCCAAATTTGGAAGATCGTACTCCTCTTAATGTTTCTTCAGCAGTTGCATAAGGCTTTGTCATTGCTACAATAGAATACTTTTTGTAACTACTATTTTGTCTAGATTTCAACAGGGCAGTTGCCAAACCAACACATTGTTGCGTTCCAAATATCCAAATTTTTTTGGATTCATGTAGATGTTTCCGAGTTGTTAATTAATTTACTTATGTTATTTTTTGGCAAGTGTTTTGGTGTTTCTTTACTATTAAACGATTTCATTGGCTCATTACAACATTATTTTTCTTTTCACTCTTAGTTTCGTCTTTATACGATATCATTAGAGTTTTTCCTGTTAATTGTTTCTTTGGTGTGCTTGAACATATACGTATTAATTGAGTAATTCTGTTTTCTTGTTCAGATATTTTACGTTCAAATGTAAGTTTTTCTAGTATAAGATTATCAATTTCCTTATTAGCACTTGCTAATTTTGTTTCTAGTTCTTTGATTGTTTGTTTAAGTTCGTCAATGTCCTCGTTGTTACGGGTAGAAAGATCAGGAAGGCTTTGTCTCATGAAAGAATCAGACGTTAATAAATTGCCATTATCATAACTCGATACCACTGTGTCATTCTTACTCTTCTTTTTCTGCAGGCTGCATATTATAGTGGCATGCTTAACATGTCCATTTTCAGCGTATTATTGAGTTGGATTTCGGGTTCTAAAGAATATGGTGATCGAAGCCCCTTAGGAGTGCTGGTGTTGCTTTTAATAATATTGTTCTGCTTTTTTAATTTTTTCGGAACACAGGAACGACATTTCCACGTCTGTTTACTTTCTTTGATCATATTATAAAATCGTCTTTCAGATATAAATGCACATGTTCGTTCATAAATTTCCATACATGAGCAGCATTGCAAACACTCATCGGGCTTAGTTATCTTTGTACAACATGCACAAACTACCGATTTGGCGCTAAGCAGTCTATTACGCTTTTTAGTGTACGACATCGACATTGCTTTCTCTTTTTAAAAAATAGTAATAATAAGAATAGTAAAATGAATAATAAAGAAATTTGTACTTATAATAATTATGAATTATTACAAGTATTACTTAGACGTCGGTAAATTTTCTTTGAAATTGTTCAATACTAGACGGTGTAATAATTGTGTTTTGTTAATTGAGATTTTCTAAAATAGTTAACGACTTTTTGTTAACTGTATAATGCAAAAATATTCACAAATCAACTGTACACTTACACAAGATCGATATTTGTTTTGCGTTTTAACAAAGTATTTTAATAGCTTTATTGTGTTTTCTGTCACTTTTTCTTGATTTTTGAGAGTTTAACGTTTCACTTTATCATATTTAATTTATATCGTATGTAGGCCTCAAATACATTAAATAACACTGTCACTGTGCATTCACATGTAAATTATTACTTTTAGGTACTATTGCTATTGAATTTTAAGATATTACTCTATTTTTTCAAATATTTAGTTTTTAATAATTGCTGCGTTCGTGGTCGTGGGAAGTTTTTTTCCTGAGACCTAACTAGATCGATTTATCGCTCCCGTAAACCTCTACATTGTAAATTACATCAAAATCGTTAGAGCCGTTCTCTAAAACGCTATTACAAATATAAATAAATACAAATATTGCTCGTACTTAAAGGATAATTATATTTATCAAATAACCAATAATTCCATGAACATATTGTAGTAACTTTTAACAATATTTTGATATTTCTCCCTACAGTACGTTTTCGGTTGTCCAAGGTACAATTTTAATATTCACTGAGATTTTTTTCGATTTTATAATAATTCCTGTTCAAAAAAGTAAGTTGCTCAGCACTGATTTACAAATATGTAAATTGTTATATCTCTCCATTTTAGTAATTAAGACCATAAACAATAGAAAAAGAAATAACTTATTATGCTAACCGACCAGTACATAAAATAGTGTTTAATATGAATTGTAACGGGAGCACTGATCACTATGAACACGTTATCAATTCTTCATCAGAACTATTATGTACTTGACTATTCGACAGCTTCTCAACAACTGAACTCTTACAAGATCAAAATGAGGCTTTTATGCAGCCCCACTACACGCAGGAATTCCATTCTACCCTCGTTCTTCTTACTAAAATGTTACAAAATATCACACGTTGGTAATTTATGTGATTAAAATTAATGTGAAACTAACAATAGTTAATCTATTCGAGTAGTGGTGACGTGTTTTTTTAATTTTTTCTCTGTAATATACGTATTGTAAATCTATAAATAGTGATTTCGTTACATATTAGCTTAAACCAAACTTCGAGTAATCTCTACTAATATTACAAAGAGGCAAAACCGTGTTTGCTTGTATATTCGTTGTTCGGGATAATCTCTGGAACTACTGAACCGATTTCGAAAATTTTTCACGAATAGGAAGCTATCGTGTCTAATACAGGCTTATTTCATTTCGGTAAAAAAACTTTCTACCAAAACGAAGTGAGGGCGAGTCGCTATGCTTTATACACGGCGGACTTTATATTTGGAAGCCATGTTGAATTTGCATATTCAATTCGTCCCCTGTTTTATAAATTCGCCTATGGCAATGAACGCTCTGCTAATCTCTCCCAATATGAAACTTATAATTAATATGGCAAACGAAGTTCTCGCTGCCATAAATTACTTATACACCAACAAGTTAATAAAAATATCGTATTAATAAACTCATCTATTTTCTACCTAGAAACGATCGACGGATATCTCTTTTACTCTCGTAAATAATTTCTATGGCATACGAAGTTAATTTATTACCCTAAATTAATTTTGTTTTCTGGGAACGAATACGTCAAACAGAACCTAATACTTATTTACATCATTTGATAGGAAAAAACTTTATTCACATTAAAAAATAATTAATTCTCTGAAACGAAAATGGTTTATTTATTTTTAAGCTACACAATCTTTTTAGGAATGCTTCGATAAATCTTTAAGGGTTCCTTAAATGGAATAACAAAACCTTTATAAGATCACTTATAAAGTCTATTCCGTCATTACATTATTTGCATTAAATTAGTAAACACAATGGCCGCTTTTAAAAATTTCCGTTGAACGTTTTTATCGTCACGTTTCTACCGTCCACAGTACAATGGGAAAGCAAATGTATGCAGTTGTATGGAGACTCTTTTATATTTCCGTGCACGATTACGTCATGCCGTGGACGTTGAAAAAGCGTCTTTAGCCACAGTACAAGTAAGCATACAGTATTCTATCTCGGCAGTGTCCTAGAGATAATTACCTACGGTCGTTTGGTACGTAAACACGCAATAGGGCTACCGACTTCGACTGAATGTTTTTCTTGGGTTACGTATTTGATAATAGGTACTATATAAAATTGTCATATTATCTTTTAATTTTATATTATTGCAAATTTAATACGTTTTTATTTATATAATTTTACTAGTATTTTATATCTAGTTTCAAAAGTTTGTGAGTTAGTACGGTGGAAATGGACAAAAAAAAATGCATTTTGTGTGCAGTATAATAAAAAATCAGCAACAAAGTAACTAGATCATTATGATAATATATTTCCTACAAATTAGCAACAGAGAAATATTTCCGGTTTCGATATAGATGTATTCAAACATCCATACACTGAACATTATGCTCGTAAACTTGATTGACGTAATATTTAGTCAGTAAATGCGCGGGAGCGTCTCACACCGTGCGACGACAACCGCGGCGCAATCGCGACTGTTGTATGGGGAGAAATGCCGAGATTTCGAGCGCGTCGTTTGTGAGCGTTTGTATGAAGATAGAATACTGTATGCTTACTTGTACTGTGTTTTAGCGCAGATATAATAGGGAAGCATTTTGCTTACCTATTGTATTTCAGACGGTAAAGACGTGACGATAAAAACGCGCAACGGTAAATTATAATAGTGCCCATTGAATTATACGTTACACTAGAATGGTACATCAGAACAATAATCGTGTCCCTACGCGCTGGCTGAGCGGGGCACGGGAACTACCGCTTCGCCGTAAGTAAGAGTGACACAGTGCTATCGTGTCGTCGTTCCGAATGGGCAAAACCTGCTCACGACGTTTTAATATTACGTACAATAAATTAAGTTTGATTCATTAAAATCCATTTTAAATGTATATTTTGCAGTCTTAGAATCCGAGCATCAATTTTTTTATTCTTTATTGTAAAAGCATTACATAAGTGCATTAAATATGAAATGAAGTAGGATATGCTATGTAGTTCACTGCACAAACGTCGAATTGAGAGTGAGCTATATGTGGTCCCCGGAGCCTCAGTTGAGTGGAACATAGCGATTGTTGTCAAAAACTATTTGATATCATTGAGTAAAGATTTTAAAAATATTCACAGAAGAATTAAAGAAAAAAGGTAAATTGCACCATTGCCCCTTAACTCCAAACTTCTTTCGAAAACTACAGGATCCAGAATTTCAGAAAAATTTGGAAATGTAATGTTATCTAAAATTTACAGAAAAAATGATGATAAAAGTCCTAGATCTCCAGAAATGAAGTTTAGTTTACCATTCACAAATATCATGCGGAACCCTTTATGCGTGAGTGGATTTCTCATTTGTCAATTTTTAACGGTGTCGAGTTACATACACAATGAAACATTTAATATAAATGAATGTAATATACTCCAAATAAAATTGACTAAGAACGCCTTGGACTAGCTAACACAGGGCTTAAGGAGCTTTTCATTTGACTTCGTTATATTGCAGTGAGAGCTATTTCGTTTTGACAAAACTTATTTTGTTGTTACAACTATATTCGTTATTTTGTATTGAAAGTAGTATCTAGTAATATGTAGTCATGCAGGATATTAATAAAATCTTTCGTCTATATTAAAAAATAGAGGGGATGAAGACTTTGATAATAACCTTGTAAGCAAACATTTCATTACTGAATTCTGAATAATCTAAAAGAAATATTTTGTTTTAGAAGACCTTTCTGAAAAGATTCCACTCGATGTCGAGTTTATACCGCCATTGGAGTAGGAAGGACCAGTTTGTATTAAAAAAAGGCATACCATCTATTTTTTCGATTGCCGTATTTGGTACAGTAAAGAGAAACAACCGACAGGGTTGTCAACTCTTTGTGTATAATGTCCGCGCCTTGCAATTCGGTACTTCCTTGACTGGCCACTCGATGGTGCGATCGGTAGGGAGCACTGACGTCGTTGATCGACGAGGGTGCTGTGGGCCATGAGAGGTCTCATCGCATTGTAAGGTCACGGTTACGAGACCGTAAGTAGTTAGACCTTGAGTACACCTGAATCTTTACGCAGCATCCTGGAATTAACATCGTCCATTGCATTAGCTGTCGTCCTCACATCGTAGTCTTGAACCACCTCGCGCCGCAAGGACAGTTCAAAGGGAAGCTAATAAGTAGGTAAGGCGACAGTGTTCAACAACTAGATAGGATAGAAACTTTTAAACTTTCGCGTTGCATTATAAAATATCTAAAACGAGAAATTTAACGCGATTACCTTTTATTTTGGCTTGACGTTTCGACCGAGTTGCATCGGTCGTGGTCTCAAGTAAACAGCTTCAGATGACGGCCGATGCAACTCGGTCGAAATTTCAAGTCAAAATAGTTTGCTTGGGACCACGGCCAATGCAACTCGGTCGAAACGTCACGTCAAAATAGTTTGCTTGAGACGACGGCCGATGCAACTTCAAGTCAAAATAAAAGATAATCACGTTAAATATCCCTTTTTAGATATAAACTAGATAGGAGATAGGAGTTTACACTATTTTATTACCAACAAATAGATATTAAGAATCCGCCTATGCATCCCAGTGCAACTGAATTCGTTCATTACCTCCACATCGTATGATGATACAATAAAATTTATTTTCGCAGTAGCTGTTTGTTCATATTTTAGCGCGGAGAAAATCTCAACATTTGTTTTTGCACATAATTGTACACATACATGCACATATACATATCTTCACGCTGTATCTCCAACGGGGTAGTCAGACAGGACGGAGCGCCAAGCGTCGCGGTCCTCACATACCTCTTTCGCTTCCTCAAATCTTGGAAATCTTTCTTTTCTCGGAAATTCTTGCAAATTACATAATTGTAATTTACAACAAAATTGCATTGCCAATTAAAAAACTGGTTTAGAGATTAGAGATATTATAATTATCTTTCCATTTTAGTAACAATCATTTTGCGATTCTGTAGAATTTCAGAGATGCAACTGAATCTTTGTGGAAAACGGGGTTTTATCTGGATTTTATTTATCGAGGCTTATTTTATCCAATCATGTTTTCACTTTCAAGGATTTCAAAATAAAGAGTTGAAGTTGTATGTATCCAAATATCTAACTCTCGGTCTTCTTAGATTTCGAGATCCAGGTCACCAAACACAACCAAGTCTCAATATGCGATTGCTGCTGGAAGGGCACGAGAAGAGCGTTATTTAATATTTAACAGATTTAAAAAAAAATAGGAATTTCTTGAGCATCTCTGGTTATTATTTTTGTATAAATATACAAAAATAATAAACCAGAGATTTGCGTGCCGATTTTGATGATTCTTTCTTTATTTTGAACGGTTATACGTCCAGGGTGCTGAAATAAAAAAATTATGTTCAGATGATGGAGTACTCCTTAAACTAAAGAAGTCCTCGATGGTTTATATTTTAATGATCCTTTTTATATAATATTCCGTTCCACAATTAGAAAAAGGTCAATTAGACCTACCCTAGATATTTATTTAGAACAAGGCTGTCAAAAGGGAAAGATAAACTTTTTAAAACAAAAATTCAACCGACCGACTACTTTCAAATGAAAACGCTGAAGGATAAAGTGTTATCCTTTTCTAATCCAAACTCAAGTACAAATATACGATAAAAATACCTATTTTTTTTTAAATTAACGAATTCGGTCCCAAATCCATGTGCATCAACAGAAAGACTGATTTGGTAGGCTTGACATTGGCCTCAATACCTGTCTTTAATATGCTTATATAAGACTCATATAAGTATTTGTTTCGTATTTGTGAAATTGTATTTATATTTGAGTTTTGATTAGTAAAGAATGATTGTTTTCTAATTTTCAGTGTTTTTAATTTGAAGTGAGTTTAACTATATTATTTTATGTTCAAATAAGTTATTTTTAACAAACCATTTATTGTACGCAGCTATACTCCCATCCAATCGGTATAGGTACCGACTAGTTTCGGACCTATTGGTCCTTCATCAGGTTGAGTGGGATGAGTTCGCGGACGCGCCCCGTCTCGCACTGCGCGCTTGAGCTCGCAACGCGCGGCTGAGTATAGCCGTGTCCATTATTTAGTTTGATAATAATGTCCCACAAAAGTAGTTTTTAATTTAATGATTTCATTTAAATTTTAAAACAACTGTGATTACTACACGGAATTACTGTTAAGTTTGTACCTATATTTATATTATATTAATATTAGATAATGGAAGTGTTCGACACTTATGCAATAAAGTGAAGTAACTCCAATTAAAACAATTACGCATGTTGATATAGTACATTAAATAATAAAATATTTCGATGTAAGAAACCACGAGTGTTAGGCACTGAATAGTGTGTAGAACCATAATAAATTTTACGGTACTAATAAGTTAATGAAAGGAGGAAAAATTACTTCCATGACGTCACGCAAGTCGCCTAGGTTATCACAAATTACAAGGCTATAGTCTAAATTCAAGCGACCAATACTATACGCCATTGTTTCTTAACCACTTTTATGTCGCAACCCACGAAAAAGCTAAAAAGTTAAGTATAAAGTCTTGCGAACCCTGCACTATAAAATTATAATATAATTATAATTATATTTTAATTAATAGTTTATTTATACGTTTACTTAAATTTTCAAGGCTCCCAAGGCGATAAAAACTCAAAACCGCGCATTACGAATATAAATTATCGCGCGTGTAAATCGCGCCTACCTGTCTGAGGATTTAAAATTTCTGTAGGCGAGGTTTTAACCTGCGTTGTACCACAGTACAAGTAAGCAAACAGTATTCTATCTCGGCAGTGTCCTAGGGATAATTACCTACGGTCGCTCGATACGTAAACACGCAATAGGGCTACCGACTTGGACTAAATGTTTTTCTTGGGTTACGTATTTGATAATAGGTACTATATTAAATTGTCATATTATCTTTTCATTTTATATTATTGCAAATTTAACAAGTTTTTATTTATATAATTCTACGAGTATTTTGTTTCTAGTTTCTAAAGTTTATGAGTTAGTATGGTGGAAATGGACAAAAAAAATGCCTTTTTGTGTGCAGTATAATTAAAAATCAGCAATAAATTAACTAAATCATTATGATAATATATTTCCTACAAATTAACAACAGAGAAATATTTCCGGTTTTGATAGAGATTTATTCAAACATCTATACACTGAACATTATGCTCGTAAACTTGATTGACATAATATTTAGTCAGTAAATGCGCAGGAGCGTCTCATACCGTACGACGACAACCGCGGCGCACTCGCGACTGTTGTATGCCGAGAAATGCCGAGATTTCGAGCGCGTCGTTTGTGAGCGTTTGTAAGAAGATAGAATACTGTACCTATGCTTACTTGTACTGTAGTTGTACTTACACGAACTTGTCAAATAAGCCGCCCGCGCATTCCATGACACACGCGCTACATAGGTTCGTACAATATTAAATGGCTTAGTTATAAAAACAAAAAGACGCGAGGCAGAGTTTCATTGTCATTTACATTTTTAAGGAAGTAGCACAGGGAAGCAAGTACATACAACAACGATCTTATCTTACTCACCCAATGTTTAATTTTTATAAATAACTGTAAAGAAGTTAAATTAAAATGGGAAAATTTGTGACAAAACGAAATGTGCCTTCTACGTCTGGTGAGACGGTGAAGAATAAGATCAGGTTATACAACACATATTTAAAATATGGATTTATTGCATTGGATGACAAGCCACAAGGAGTTGTTTGTTTTCAAGTCCTATCCGCGAAAATTAAGAAGCCTTCGAAATTACTCCGACATCTAGAAACAAGACACAAGTCTTTACAAAGCAAACCGTTAGAATTTTTCAAGCGTAATTCACTTGTTTTGAAAAATCAACAAATTGCTATAAAAAATCCAATGTATACGTAATCCAATGTATCCAAAAAAGGCCATAATGAGACTGCAGCATATCATAATATGGTCAAATTCAAGTCCGGAAGAAGCTAAAAAATTAAATACCCCTTTCAAATGATATCAAATATCGAGACGTATTAATGAAATGGCCGTCGATATTCAGAACCAAGTAATTGAAAAAGTTAAATTAAGTGAATTTTTTGCCATTCCGTTTATGTTTTGTCCGATATGAATGCGAGGAGTGTATTAAAGGAAATATGCTTTTTTGCAAATCAATTCCTGGTCGAGCATCTGGCAAAGGACTTTTTAACGTATTCGTTAAAGCAACACAAAACGAAAACTTGGACTGGAATAAATGCATTGAGGTGTGTACTGATGGCGCAAAAGCGATAAAGGGGAAAAACAGTGGCGCGATAGTAAAATTAAACATTATGCCGCATGTGAAATGGACGCATTGCTCTCTTCACAGACATTCGCTTGCCGCAAAGAAGATGCCGAACAATTTAAAAAATATTTTATAACAAGCTGTTACAATTGTTAATTTTATTAAAAGCCGACCGTTACAAACTAGATTGCTTCCATTTCCTCCATTTCCTAGATTGATTCCACACTCTGCGAAGAAATGGATGTCAAGAACAATTAACTGTTTTTCCATACCGAACTGAGATGTCTGTCGCGAAGAAAAGTTTTAGCAAGACTTTTTGAATTGTGAGATGAATTAAAAATCTTTTTACACATAAAAACAGTTCATTTTTAGAACTTTTACAAAATAAAGATTGAAATAAAGAATCTTTATTTTTGACTTACCTGAGTGACATATTTTCACATTTGAATTACTTGAACACGAGTTTACAAGGCCGTAACAAAAAGATTTTACTTATGACAGACAAAGTCAATGTCTTTATCAAATAGCTTAGTGTTTGGATTATACGCCTTGAAAAACGAAATTTTCATGCATTTACTGCAACTTCTGATTATATTAACAAAAATGCTAATTTAGAAAATTCAGTTATTGATCGCCTGTTGGAGAGCATGAAAACGCATTTAGATGAATTAAAGATTCAGTTACTAGAATATTTTCTAGATGACAACAATGATTTCTCGAAAAGATGAGTTCTCAATACGTTTGATGAAAATATTGTAGCAACTGCCAAGTGACGAACTGAGACTCACAATCAACTCATTGAACTATCGGCTGATAAAACTTTATTACTGGAATTTTTATCTCAAGATTTAGATAAATGGCTTGCACGACGACATGAGGATGACAGCCTAGTAACGAAAGCTTTGAAAACATTGATACCATTAGCTACTTCTTAAAGATGAGTTCTCAATACGTTTGATGAAAATATTGTAGCAACTGCCAAGTGACGAACTGAGACTCACAATCAACTCATTGAACTATCGGCTGATAAAACTTTATTACTGGAATTTTTATCTCAAGATTTAGATAAATGGCTTGCACGACGACATGAGGATGACAGCCTAGTAACGAAAGCTTTGAAAACATTGATACCATTAGCTACTTCTTACCTGTGCGAAAAAAGTTTTTCGTATACATATAGTGGCTTTGAAAACTAAATACAGAAATCGTCTGTTATCACTCGATAATAATTTACTTGAGTGTTTGTAAAGATCATCCACGTATAGAAATACTTTTAAGTGAGAAACAAAGCCAACCATCGCATTAAATAATTAATGTTCAAGATCAATCATTTTAATTAAACAAAGTAAGCTATAAGTTTATTTTTTCATATTGTTATTTCATGGTAATATTTAATTTTATAACACTACACTAAAATTCATTCCTCTAATCTTGAGTCTTTTGTATTATTTTTATTTAACGACTCTTTTATCTTTTTTTTTAACAGAGCGCGACCACCTTTAATAACAAACGCGACCCCCAGGTTGAGAAATTAGGCTGTAAGCGGTAACTATCACTCCAATATAAACAAACATACATTATTGTAACAGTAAGTGCTTTCGCACAGCAGCACAGCAAAGTGTACATGATGTGAAAGAATAAGGAATTACATTTGAACTGAACAGGAACGTACTGAGGACAGAATTTTCATATACAAAAATCATTTTATGAGACAAGTGAGTACGTTACCATAAATACAATGCGATGTACGCTAATAGAGGCATAAAATTTCAAAATTCATTTATAGAATGACACCTGCAAGGACTAATTCATGTTATAAGTCATTTTGAATAATATTAAGAATTTTAATCTGAGGATAAATGTTATGTTTTACATTAATTTAATTTCTTTCTATCTGTGTAATAGACTTTTAATTTTTATTTTCATTTTGTAGTTTTATTTTAATTTAAAAAACTATTAAGAATAATTTGCAACAATTTAGTTTTTTCTATTGTGAAATTGTTAAAGTTTTTCTCTGTATAATTTTGAATTAATTTATATTTTTTTTTATTATAATGTATTCAATATTGTTGTTATGTGTTATGATTTTTAGTTACATGATATTGGTAATTTTATAATGAAGGCTTATAATTATTATTATGCAATTTACTGCAATGCATTAATGTTTCTCATTTCACATAAATAAATAGATAAAAAATAAATAAAAATCTAAAATCTAATAAATAAAATGTAAAAAACAAATAGTCTTCTCATTTTGTATTTCATTTTAGCGTACACATGGTAAAGCAAAATCGCCGACAACTGAATTACAATATTTTTCCTTATTTCGAGATTAAACCTACGCGTTAAATTTTTTAAATTACTGTTTTAATTGTTTCTGTGATTACTACTTTCTATTTTGTATGTTAATAGGTCCTCAAGATTTAATCAATGTATAATATTTTTAATAATATGAGGTACGTATTTTTCTCCAGAGAAAAAATTAAAAAAATCTGTCAAATACAATTTCAATTATTCTTCTTCTTAGACGTGCACTCCTGGAGGAGTGATCGTGGTCTTAGATCGTCTGAAAGGATGGTTGCAGCTTTTGCAAGACTTCTCCATCTTTCTCTATTCGTGGCACTACGTGTACATCGGTAACGGAACACTTCGTAGAAGCTTTAATGAAGTCTGTCCATCTTGTGAGTGATCGGACGCGAGAACATTGACTTTCCACTCTTCCTTATATTATTAATCGTTTCAATGACCTTTTGGTTGCGGATGATATGTCCAAACATCTTGCACATTCGACTGAAATCTTTGTTTGATCCGATGCTCTTTCAGAATGGAAACGTTAGTAAGGCGAGCAGTCCATTTTTTCCTCAGCAAGCGCCTCCAGCACCACATCCCCAGGGCGTCAATGTTTCTACGATATTCTTGGTGGATCGTCCATGTGTCAGCTCATATTGAATATAAAATAATACATTCGTAAATTTAATTATTGAAAAAAAAATCTTTAAAAATCTTAGAGTTTTAAAGTTCTCTGAATTTTTCATAATTACAATTTCCGAGATAAGGAAGGCAGGAAGGTCAAGTCGAGCTGAAGTAACGAATTCACCAACAAATTCACAGACAAATTCACTAACACGAAATATTTTGGTTAACGAGATGTGCCTATTACTATATCAAACAAGCGCGAACGTCGAGAATCGATTGCGACAGACGGACAAACGGTTGAACGCATAATATGAGTGATATTTTAAGGGTTTTGCTCTTTAAGGTTACGTACTTCAAAAGAAAAAAACGGAACCCTTACAGGATCACTTCCTTGTCCGTCCACGTGTCCGTCTGTCTGACTAGTCAAGACCCTTTATCTCAAGAACGAGTAGAGCTATCTAGTTGAAATTTACACCAAACACTAAGGTTTACGACTCTTGAAGAGATGTAGGAACGATAAATACCTGTCTACTAATTCAGGCAATGCATTTATATGAGTACAAAAGAGATAGGGCGTTATGATACCTTCGATGACAGATAGGGAACGGAGAGTGAAGACATGATCAATATTACGCAGATTAAAAATGAAACGGATAGAGATTTTGCAAGAGAAAGTAGAAGGGATCGGTCAAAAGATATTTCCTCGGTAACTGAAAGTAAATTACGAAACCGTTTGAGAAAATTGTAAGCTGTAAGCATTCTCCTACTAACCTGATGACCTGACGACTAACCTTGGTAATCTTTTGTACTCGAATGTTACTGCATATCTATAGAAAATTAACTTAAAATTATTGTTCCAATCCTATTAAAATGTAATACAAATTAGGATAACATAAATATTTTATGCTGTTCACGAAGTGATAAAACACATTAAACTTTAACGACGAAAACATAAAATTATACACAAAATAACGGACGTCAAAAGTTTTGAAATCCCGATAATCTACAAAGTTTTTGTAAAATGTAATGTCTGTTGCGGAGATGTTTAAAATTACTTTCTAAACAGGATGATACTGTCACAGTAAATTAAAAATATTATGTAATATGTTTTACTTATAGATAGGAATATTAATGAAATATCAATAAATAGAAAATATTATAATACTTACTTATTAGTCTTTAAAAATGTTTATAAAAGGATCATTGACTTTCGTACCCTTTTTTTAAATATTAAAAAAATATTTTAAATTTTCCCACTAATTCTTAAACATGAATTGATCTTTTGTTAATCAATAGGACATTTTAAAGTATTTTTTTTAAAGACTGACTTTGCCAGTTTTACAGTCAGTATTAGTATCAGAACATTTGGTGATGTGAATAAAACGTCAGCATATGCTTTACCTAAAGCGGCCTAAACCAATAATAAAAAAGTGCGACTAATTCATGTTTAATTTTTATTCAACAATCCATTCTACCGTAATTTCGATTTAAATATTATTCGATACGATTTTTATGACACTAAATATTTACACTTGTACACATTTGTATATTTACTTTTTATATTTTTCTTACACTTTTACCAACAAAACAACATTTTTATTTTGAGATACGTATACTACTGAGACAATGCAGGTACTATTATTTATTCAAATCACGATGCCTATATATGTATATGTGAAGTTTTCTTTATTATTTATAACACGTAATACTGAAAATGAAAACTTTTAATAAAAAGAAGCTAATACAAACAGATTGAACCATTCTAAATGCGCCCCTGATCTTTCGCGTGCCGCCCGCTCATTACACAGCGAGCGCTTACCCCAATAAGAACAGAGAGGGATTTACGATTCGTACCATACGCTACTGCCAAGATGTTGTAATGAAAACTGGGCATATTGTGTAAGAAAAGCGCCTAATACAGTAAAAATGTATTTCTTTACATACGAGGAAGTTGTATTTTGAAGGGAATATAGCCCAGATATATTCAATGTCCATAATATTGTTTTAATTTTTGTGAGTGATGCTTTTTAAGATAAGGCGACGATAGTAGCTTTTTCGTCTTTTTAAAAAAGTGTAAAAAAAAGATCACAAAATAACGAATCGTCAATTTTTGAACTCGTGATGTAACGAACTTTCATTTGATACTTCATAAGACGACGACATTTTTTTTCTATTTAAGCCGTCAAAACCAAAAACCGCTTTTGAAGTTTACATCTGTGTCATGTGATGAAGGTAAAGTATATACTTTACCTTTTTAATACCTATAAAAAGAAAATTGAAAGAATTTTGCTTTGCATTTGCGACAACATAACAACTGAGGGTATGCGGAATACGACTTGCGCGTGACCGGTTTTTTTATATTAAAGCGTTTAGATATGCTCTTTTCCTAAATTAAACTGGACAGTGATCGAACCCGGGGCATTCAAAAAGAAAACAGATGAACTAACGTCGGTACTTACATGTTAAAGTATATTACAGATATTTTTACAATTTATTTATTTTTATTTACGTTAACAAAAAGTACATACATATGTTAATATTTACAAACTTAAAACTACACATTATCTTAAATAATAAACTTCCTCAAAGTTGCCGCTTAGAAAGCTGTCATTGCTCAAGGTACCCAGAAGACTGGCAGCATTGCCTCTTTGAATAGTCAATATATATAGATATAATATATAGAATTATAGATTATAATATTATCGCTTGCAATTTTCACATCATTTAAAAACATTTCGATTTTTTTCCATTAACAATTTTCAGATGACATTTTACTTTTCATTAAACTTTCGTTAGAAGTTGATCAATAATTCCGCAGCGACGTCTGTCTATTCAATAGGCGACGCATTGAAAATTTTAACGGCAGGGATCACAATTTTTCTGAGTACGAAACGTATGAAAGTGATATTTGGTGACCCGATTATTTATTTCATTGACTTTATTTTGCCAGCTGCGATACACGATTGACTAACTTTTGTAACACAAAAAAAAATATCAAAGAAACCTCTTTCGAAACAGAGATTTACATTTTTCGGAGTAACGGCACCGATTTATGTTTCTATATTTTCTGTATAGCTTACCCTAAACATATTCTTCAAAATGAGAGTTGGATTTTTTAAAACAAATTGTAGTTTTTAAAATAAACGAAAATAACTGTTTCTACATATTTTTCGTAAGCTATAGCGCGCATGTTTGCTTAAAGCAGAAGATCTCTTTTAGATTAAATTATTGTTTATCAATGCGTCGCCTTAAGAAACAAATAATAGTGTTGTTCGTGGTTGATTTTATTAACTTTTTATTCTATTTTTTTCTATTTTTAAAATTTATGGGAATTTTAAAGTACAAAAGTGATAGCATATTGTGTTTTAAAGTTCTGTATAAGTGAAAAGAATGGAGTAGTTCTAAATAAAGATATGTAGCTGAAGTTCTCGCGCTCTTCCAAGAAGTTCTTTATAACATCAGTAAAGCCTACTATAACTTTACTGGAGCAGTTTTACGATAAGAAAAAACTAATATACTTGTGATTCTACTTATTAATACGTGACATTGGCAAATGCGCTAAACTGTGCGCTATGCCATAAAGAAAAAAAATCTAGTACTTACATAGATATCGGTAACATTTTGGTGAATACTGTGAAGTTTATTTTTAAGAGAATAAAAATTGACAGAGAGTTAAGCAGAGTTGGTAGGGACTTTACTGAGATCATTTGTCCTTTTCATTTTAATAGTTGATATTTATGTGTACATAATGTAAATAACATCCCTTGTATTAACCATGATGAATAGTTTCCGAATTAATATTTTAAAGTTTAATTTATTAACTATTCATTTGTAGTAATGTTTAGCTGACAGTGCTTGACGGGGGTTGGCCGGAATCGATCATATTTATTATTAATACCATACATTTATAGAGCACACCGCAGGGCTTATATCATCGTTAATTTACAATCGCTGGATTGAGTCGTTTGTATGTGGGTTTAAACCAAAATAGATGGCTTATTGTACGGTACTTGTGTAGGCGATAGGCTATCAAGTTGTCACTAACTTTTACACGTTTTCACTATATTTCCCATCAAAGGTCAACGGAACATTAGGGTACAAAATTGCGTATTTGGCGCCATTTCCAATGACATATAGGTATTTAGTATTTTGTAAAGTGATGTTGCTCCGATAGACGTGGTAAATAAAATTTAGAAGCGCGGGAAACTTCAATCTACTAATGACAAGAATTGAGTATTTTTCGCTCCATAATCTTGCGCTATTATTGGTTGATCGATTTTGCGATAAAATCGCGAACACCCGCCAGTCGCCATTGATTGAACTGGATAGCGGGCGCCATCTAGTTCAATCAATCAAAGTTATGAAAGCAATACGTTGCTAATTGCTCCTGCGAATGAAGTTCAATATAAATTGTTACGCATTCGGCAGGTTCGGCTACAGTCAGTCAGCTGACCGGAATAGGGCTACTCCAAACAACTGCGACTTGCGACTTCTTACTTCTTTGTAAAATATCTCTTGCAGGGTCCATAAAGAATTAAGGCACACCAAATTACACCTAGACCCGCCTTTCGGTTAGAAGTAGCTATATATGCTTAGAGATAGTGAAGAGGAACTGGTCTATAATGGATTTTTAGTGTGTCAATCTTACAATCTCCGCGATGTCCTATCCTTTAGCCACCTTTCTCGACCTGCGCGAAAAGATTAACAGTTGCTACATTTGATATTTTTCTTTCTTTCTCACATAAATGTAACGGTCATAGGAATGAATAATTGAAAGTGACGATAGCGCAGTAAAGAAAGAATTATGATTTTAATACTGGCGCATTCGCTTAATCTGTCTCTTCCAGACCATCGTCATCACAAAATAATGGTATATATTTGTTATGTGGGCCCTCTTGAAGGTATATTTATACTATGTTTGTTATACTGTTGCAGCTCTTTGCTGATGCTGCATCGACCGATCGAATAGTTAAACAATATTTTAACAGCATAGTTCATAGCGCCGCTGACTGCATTTAACCCAAGGTTGAACTATCATCAAACAGTTCGAATGTTAGAGGGTAAAATGTCGAAAGCGCTCGCACGCCTAAGACAAAAAATATTATGAGAATGGTGAGGATTGACAAAAGCGAAAGAAGTATGTTAGGACTGCATTGTTTGGCGCTCCATCCTCTCTGTCTACCCAGTTATAGACGACGAAGACAGAAGACGTACGTATGTTGTACGTATGTCATAAACTCAAAACACCTGAATATTTGTGCCATTATTTAATTCAGTTAGCGATATAGGCTACAAACATATTACACACTTCCATTTGAATATTGCATTCTGTTATAATATTAATACTTGCAGTTCTCAAATCATTTTAAATTTCTTTGTCTTTATCTTTTAAAATGGTAATCAGCAATCATCTGTCGCGGCAGTTATGTAATGGATAAACTCAAGAACTACTCAACCGATTTCAAAAATTATTTATACAGATAAAAATATAAATTATAGTTTACAGGGGTTCGATAATGAGGTCATTGTGATCTCTTCATTTTTAATAATTCATACTGTTATTATCTATTATTCTTGTACAATTTTGACATAACGTAATCACTACTAACATGTTTTTCTATTTATAACGTACAGTTTGATATAGATACGTAATCGGGTGATAAGACACATAATTACGTAAGTTCCGTTATCCCATATTTGTGGGTGGTAAGAACTTGGGTCTGCGGAGTTATTACCTAAAAATTTGCAGACAGCGACAGCCACGCGATCACTACGCGACCGGTGACTAATTGTAATCAAAAATTGTTATCATGTATGACGATTGCGTATCTATTATTCTATGACCATAAAGTGCGCTTTTCGCAGTTGATTTAGCGCCACTATACAAATTACATTACACAAATTCACGTCTTGACAGCGGATATCGCGCGATATTGGCTGTCGCATGCTGTCTGCAAGTTACGTAATAAGCGTGACGTTCGGTTAGCTGTAAAGCATTTTGCAATTAATTTTATTGAATATAAACACAAACGTTGCTTTATTTTCTAACGCCCGTTTTATCTGAAGAAACTCAAAAATAGTGTTTATCTTATGTGCAATTTGAATTGAAACGGTTATTTTTCGGATGTCTCTGATTGACTAAGGACCGTAAGATCAAGAGCAGTTAAAACTATGGATTTCGTAATCTACGATAAAATTTGATCGACAGTTTAATCCACTGTCCTAATATCAAATGGAAATAGTGAACGGAAAACCGAGATTAATGTCTTACACATGATAACATCATTCGTTTCGTTTACAGTTCGTTCGTTCCTTATAAGATTCTTTGTCAACATTCGATAATTTAATCTGATCGTAATCGATGAACTGTCATTGATCTTACGAAATAATCGAAGACAGAAGATTAAACTCTTTTCCGTAGTTTACACTACCATTGATCTTATGGCCCTAAGTATCATCTAAAATTAAAACTATAATGAAAGGACAGACTTTAGCCATAATTGAAATTTTCGATATCATCTGTTCATACACCTACATATTTTTATGCCGATGACTTCCTCCGTACGGATTTCAGAGAAACTAACGCTCGAACTACTTTCTAAACTAGTGAAATATGATGAATTCCGTTAGTGACGGTGAATCCAAAAAAGTGTACCAGTAAGAGGGTAGATAGAAATGTCTGCTCTTATATGACCACCGTCATTTCGCCAGTGAATCCGTAATTATGGTGATTGCGAAAGGGCTGGAATATCGGAGTCTCCAGAAACTTTTGAAAACAAAGAACCCTATCATTATATTACACTAGCGACCCGCGCTGACTTTGCACGTGGACTTGATTATATTGTTCAAACTACTTTCTGAACCCTTCCAATAATGTGTCGAACATAGATTCGAACTCAGTTGAATGAATGGTATTCGAGGCTATAAGAGACAGTCAAATATTCATTTTTATAAAATACTATCCGCTGTTCGTGACTTCGTCGTCTTTTTTTTTCCAAATTATTTTTTTACTAATTCTATTTTTTTTTCTTTTTTTAAACGCATTTTTTTAGTAAATTATTTACCTTCACTAGCGTATGCGGAACAATTCACCGAAGTTTCATCACAATCGGATGAATGGCATAGACATAGAGAACAGAACGCATAGAGGACAAACGTTCAAAGAAACAGTAATTTTATACGTGTTTACGACGTTTTCCGTTAACTACGGCAAATGACTATACTAATGATACATATCAATACTTGTCAAAGAACATATACTCAAAAATTCTTGTTTTCATACAAAATTAAAGAATTTCTAGTAGAAACACGCCTTATACAAGCAGCGACACGGCAGAGACTGGAGCGGGCCGGGCGGCGCGAGAGGGACGCGTCAACGAGCGAAGCGGCAACGTTGCATTATAAAGTATTAAAAACAGTTGAGAAAAAAACAAATTTCATCTTTGTGAAATTACGAAAATCTATATATCTATTATTCAAGCATTTTTAGGTATAATATGCTCTTTGACAAGTTTTGATCTATATTAATAGTAGAATCATTTGCCGAAGTTAACGGAAAACGTCATGAACACGTATATAGATAGACTAGCTATTGCCCACGACTTCGTTTGCGTTGTCTATTATTTACTAAATGAAATAATTCAGAAACCTTCGCGGGCGCACACCGAACAACTCACCAAAATTGCATTATAATCGGATGAATGGCTTAGGAAAGCATAGAGAACAAACAAAAAGAAACGCTCATTTTTACATATAACAAGAAAATATATTTCTTGTAACTTGTAACCAATATCCTCTAGATGCGATCCTGCTATCGTTATTCATATTCACGCATCTGTATTAATCTGTCTCTATTCAACACGATAAAAATTTCATTCGTGTGTTAACAAGCGGATACGATGAGTACAATGTATCATTCGGAATGACACCTCACTTTCAAAAGTACTGTACTTTTTTTTGCCAGTTATTGTGTACAATAATTTAAATTTAAAACACAGAAACCTTTGACACTGAAAATATTCAGGAGAAATTTCCGCCAGACATACCTAAGAACAGTTTTAAAAACTGCAAGTCAATCTAAAAAACGTATACAATTGATTGATTAATTACGTTCAATGGCTGCGATGCCATAAACAAACAGTCAGCGACGTCGTACTTGTAACACTTTTCTTTTCTGTACAGGGTTAAAAATATACTCGGATAACAAGAGGCGAGAATTTAGGTTTATACCAAACTATTATTCTGAAAATAACTGAATATAGGTAATAGTTCTAATACAATTAATTTGAAAAAAAAAACAAACTACAAATTCATATTATTTTTATTTATGTAATTTAAAAACATTTAAATATACTTATTACAGATAATGTAAACATACTTAATACCCATAATGTGTAGTTTTAAGTTTGATATTCATGAAGATTTAATATTCCTGAAGAAAAGCATGAAGTCACATTAAATTAGAGGTCCGTAATAAACAGAAAGAAATATGAAAATAGGTCCAAAAGCTCGTATCTTAATTTCTTGTTAAGGATTGCTTAACAGTATCTGTGCTAAATAACTCAGTAATTGAGATAACGATATTTGTCTATTCATATGTGACATGAACACACACAAATATAAGCGCACCCTATATTCTATTTTGGTTACAGAACCCTATAAATTATATTCAAAAAGCATTACCACGTCGGTTAAATGCTGAAATTCAATATTCCACTCAAACACAACAGTACTTCAACGAAAACAGTGAACAAAAAGCTATTCCATCGAAACAGGAATACCTAAAAAATAGCAGCTTTCAAAAAGCAACAATAGACCCCTAATCTTGATAAATTGCCGTGAAAACGGCGGATATTGTAAAATGAGAGGATATTGATTCGCTCCGTGAGACTTTTATAATGACTATGTTGTGAATGTGTGTTATGGACTCAAAGAAGTGGCCAATTACATGAGACTCTTAGGGCTCGCTAACAAAACCGGTGAAACGGAAATAAGATTACTTGGCGTTTTTCCGTCAAAGACATTTTTCACAAGCCCCTAATGCATTAGCGAGTCTTGTGTTCATATTGCTTGACGTTTTGTACGTTGATTCATTTCGAGACTATTCCAGCCCTAACTTGTTCTGAAGAAGAGTTCTTTTCAGATTTATTTTAATACTAAAGGCTCATTATAATCACAGATATATCACAAATGTAAAATTCAGTAATGGCTAAATTATACAAATTTTATAAAAGCCTGGTGTATGCGAACGAACGAATAAAAATCAACTTTTTTATTTTCTGTTACAAGTCACAAGATTAGCCTCAAAGTTATTAACACGAATCTATATTGCTGATCGTACCAAATGAAATTATTTTATTTATAAATATATAAATTACACAAATTTTAAACACTTTCCAGTGCCAGTGACTTAAATCAAGTACAATGTCAAGAAGAAATTATAAGCTGATAGCTATATTTATTTGAAAAGCTCTACCTTTAAAAAAATCAACACAATACAGACCTGGTATATATGAGTTAAAACTTATCAAAATTTTTATGAGATGAGATTATATGAAGTGACTTGTTTAAGTGAACCTCAAACAGCCTGTTATGAATGTATTGCTCGTATCCAATAGCGTGTTTCTTGGAATAAGTGAAACACAGAACAGGAAAAAAAATAGCCTGCTAATGCCATAATTAAAAATACAGTGAACTGCTTTATTATTTTGTTGCTTTTAGCCCGGCTTTTGTTAATTATTATTCTCAGATAACCGTAACCTTCCTGAATGACCACCAGATCAAATAGAAATAGACAGAAGTTTCATCATCTACCCCCGATTTCCTATACCCCACACTCACTACTGCTACACACCATACTCACTCACTGGTCACAAAACCATAATATTTACAAATGTCGGGAGTAGATGATAAAACTTCTGCCTTGGACACGGAGCGAAACTTGCTGCGACAGGATGCCTGAAATCACTGCCGATACTACTCGAAACATTGAGTCAAAACAAAAAGCAATCGCGTTAGATTGACGTGATATTTGCCGTTACAGCCAACAAGAAATCAGTTTATCGAGACCTTTAGATTATTTAAATCGATATTTGGATAGATCTCATAGTAATCTTCAGATGATCACATCATTTGGCAGATGATAGCAACTTCATCTTCAGATGATCACATCGCTTGGCATATGATCGCAAGTTGATCGTATGTATGTATGTATATCTATGACAAATACATATATAAAAGTTAAATACTACTCAGTCACTGACTCATTAACCGACTGACTGATTAATCACTAAATCTCATAAACTACTAAAACTTATGAAATTTAGTCTGATGATAGATTGTATAATGAAGGGGCCCACTAGGAGGGAGTAAGAATTTTTGAAAATTTACATTTTAAGGGGAAAAAAGGGTTGAATGTGGAACGGAATACGGCTCTGAAATTGAAAAATAATGAGATACGCGTTTCACATTTTTTAAACACCACTCGCTAAAAAGACGGGGACTTTTTGGCGGGAACGGGAGAAGTGAGGTGGTCTTTTTATTTAGATTTTCTATTTTTTACATTTTTAGGAGTTTTAAAGTACAAAAGTGATAGTATATTGTGTTTTAAAGTTCTGTGTAAGTGCAAAGAATGGAGTAGGTCTAAATAAACGTGGCGCTGAAGTTCTCGCGCTCTTCCAAGGAGTCCTTTATAACTTCAGTAACGCCTACTATCACCTTAGTAGAAGAGTTTTACGATAACGATTCGACTTATTAATACAATATGTGACATTGGCAAATGCGCTAATCTAAGCGCCATGCCATGAAGTAAGAAAAAAGGGGTAAAAAGGGGGAAAGGGGGGGATGAACTTTGTGTGAAAATGTTACGTTTTCACGGCTAAACCGCTGGACTAATTTTGATGAAATTTGATTGAACTGTACTCACAATTAAGACTATTTATTTTAATGGTAATTTAACAAACCAAAATTTTATCAAAGACAGTCATATGAGCACCTGAAATCTGAAAATGATCTTTATTGGAAAATACATCAAATTAGCATTTCGTGGGATTCCAAATTTAAAAACACATGTGCTAAGAAAATAATATCTCAAATATCAAATCACCATAATACGCGCACACACAAATGAATAACAATATTAAGGTACGAGGTTACAAACAATTGTACTTTATGAACATTTCTAACATTAACTAGAGGTCGCTTGGTGATCGAAATTCGACCATAAATATAAATATAAACTTATATAAACTACTATCTGAACCCGGCCACGCTTCGCTGTGGCTCAGTCTAATATTAATTATTAGAAGTGTAAATAAACAAATATTATTAGAAGTGTCGAAAATGCTTAGAATTTCTGGAATCGTATGTGTTGGAACTTCAAGTCAATTCATACGAAAACATACGGTAGCTAAATTTTTATATATATGGATTTGGCGACAGACTCTGCCCTGCGCGACTGTTTTTACATATTATTATTATTATTCTTTTGTGGCGATCCTGCTATTTCCGCCAATAACACAATGAGAAACCTAAATAAGTTTATAAGGTTGCCAGATATTTGAGTATACCTATAGACTGCAATGAAACTGGTGTAACAAAAATACGAGAGAAGATTTCACCGGAAATTTTTCACAATAATTAGCTGTTGAATTACCTAAAACAAACGATAGATACAATATTAAAATGTGTGTTAGTGAGTTAGATTAGACAGACAATCTAAAGATTGATATTGTTAGAATTAATAGTCGCATAGAATATACACAACAGGGGAGTTTACATAAGTTAACAGGGAGTTTAAGTTAATAGGCCTAGGAATAGTGCGGGGAAGGAGATTATAAAGGGACGATACTTTTACATATTACATGTGATCACAAACTTTTATGAGTTTGACAGTGACAGCCTTTTTGAATTTGGCAGTATTCCTGTAAAATTATGCCAAATCCCACACTCTTCCGAGCGCGCAGTATTCTTAAAAAGGAATCCGACGTTTTCGCTTCACGTATGAATATAACTGCTTCTAAAATTTCTTTATTGATAACACTAAAGCTCTTCAATAGCTACTAAATTAAAAAAAAAAAATCGCTCGACAAACAGAAAAGAAAAGTTACTGGGGCCTAGACAAGCGGCTCAATTGTCGTAAACGCTAGTAGAATAGAATGACAAATACCACGTGATCTGACGTAACGAATTTGAAATTGGTAGTCAAACGTTATTAGAAAAGTAGTCGTGTGGAAACCGCCAAATGCCACTTTTGACGGCCAATAAAACCTACAAGCGACTTTTTGGCGGGAACGGGAGAAGTGAGGTTGTCATTTTATTTAGATTTTCTATTTTTTACATTTTTAGGAGTTTTAAAGTACAACAGTGATAGTATACTGTGTTTTAAAGTTCTGTGTAAGTGACAAGAATGGAGGAGATCTAAATAAACATGTGTAGCTCAAGGTTTCGCGCTCTTCCAAGAAGTCCTTTATAACTTCAGTAAAGCCTACTATCACTTTACTGAAGCAGTTTTACGATAAGAAAGAACTAATTTACTTACTCGTGATTCTACATGGATTCTACTTATTCTGTGTCTGTATACTAGTTTGTGTTAATGCGTGACATTGGCAAACGCGCTAATCATCTACTGAATTGTTTTCTCGCTTTACTTGACGTTGGCAATGTACTCACGTACAGTGCCATTTAAAAGAAAAAAAAAGCCAGCAAGCGTTTCGACTTTACGAAGCGTTTGCCACTTATCTAGCCTCTGAACTGTTTTGTCTTTACCTATTTATTATATAATATAAACCACCCACATGATTTCATCCAATGAATTAAAATTCACCTCGTTTAAATACTATAATGGCTCTTTTACGAATGACCCTTTGGCGCGGTGGCAGAACATCTGCTTTCCAAGCCGGGGTCCTGGGTTCGATCCCCGGTCGGGTCAATTTAGGAAACGAATTTTTCTGAATTGGCTTGGAGTCTGGGTATTACTGGGTACTCCCCCAGAGTTCGTTGTGTGGTACCCCAGAGTTCGTTGTGTGGTACCCATAGTACTGCTTACCACTTAGTTTGAGGGTACACAATTTGGATAATTGTTCGGAATATTATTATTATAATCATAGCGTAATTTGTTACTAGATATGTGGATGTATGGATGTGTGGATGCGTGGATGTGTGGATGTTTGTTACTCTTTCACGCAAAAACTGACGGATTTTGATGAAACTTTACAATAGTATAGCTTATACATCAGAATAACATATAGGCTGTAATTTATACGCGAACGAAGGCCGAAAGCTAGTTATATATGAAAGCTTTATCCAACGATGTTTAGGTAGGTACCTACTTAAAATTATAAATACTTTATTATAAAAAGTAATGGCATAGTAAGTTCATAACACACGCAACACAAAAAGTTAAATTCAGATAATGAGAGCAGTTGTAAACGGTGGAAAAGGGATGTGACAATAATAACTTTTGAAGGGTTGTTAAAAATTGGGTATTAAATAAAAGCTTATTACGAAGCAAGTTAAAAAAGGCTTAGCTCACTTTTAACAACTTTGGCAAAAGTTTGATAAGTGTGTTTTTCACTATGTCAGCGACTGTGTAGAGAAGTGAAAATAATTTCAAATTTCTGGAATACATGCAATTCTAAACGAAACGTCATCTTCTTATATACTTACTGTAGTCTGCTGGGTACCTTGAGCAATGACAGCTTTCTAAGCGGCAAGTTTGAGGAAGTTTATTATTTAAGATAATGTGTAGTTGTAAGTTTGTAAATATTAACATATGTATGTACTTTTTGTTAATAAATCACTTACAAAAAAATTTAATTGATGTGTCCGTCTGCGATTTTAAAATCTAGTACACGTTTGTTCTCCTTACTAACTGTGTTTCGCAGCTTCACTTGCATTGAATGTGATATTTTTCTGGTATTCGAGTAGCTTAGATTACTCACTAAAAAGTGCTTTGTTAGTCATTAAAAGTTTCGTCAAAATCGGTTCAGCCGTTTCGAACATTAATCCGGCCAAACATACAGACAAACAGACTAACATTTTAAAGAAGCGTGTTACATGCTGAGACAGCCTTTATTTCAAAGTCACAGACTTCAATTTTATTTATATATATAGATTATGAACATTGTTTTTAAAATAAACTACCTATTTTTTTTTATCTTGCGTGATATGCGTGCCTATCGCTAAATAAAACAAAAATGTAAAAACTAAAATAATGAAAAACCGACACAAAAAAAATAGTTTCAGCTCAGATGGCTTATATAAAAAAAACAGTTGTTATTATTTTTTCTAAACCAATAATGCGTCGGTAAGGTACTCGAATCCTTCACCTCCCTACCCCGCTTACACGTCCTTAGAGGACCCGTCCTGTATATTGCTTTGACATCCACATCCACACCAAATGAGAAATGGCGTGACGCTGTCTCTGTGCTTTTAGATTTGTCGTATTCTGAGTAAAAGATTGATTGTAGTGTATTACATTAAACAGTTTAACATTAACTCAAAAAGTAATAGCTATCTTAATTAATAAACGGTTATTTGACGCGTTATACGATTCCATTAAATTGTGAAAGCAAAAGAATAACATCAAATCAGTGAGGCGGGTCGACGCGAACATTCGGTGAAATAACAAGGAAAGTTATCGACAGCTATACTTTATAACGTATAATGGTAGACATCCCTTGAGACTATCTAGTATCACTGCAACTGTGTCATCCAATTTCGTTCACGAGCTCTGTTTTATTCTGTATCAAATCAAAGAGCTTTAAGTGATGGGAAAATATTACATGAATCACAGGTTGACACCGCTTTCTACCAATACGTATTTATTTGAGTTGTCAATAGTAGCAAGTAAGGAAACCAGATAATCACGCTTATTGCCGAACTTGCAGTCAGCATGCGACAGTCACATATCGCGCAATATCTGCTGTCAAAACAAATACTTCTGTAATGTAATTTGTATAGTGGCGCTATATCTACCGCGAAAGGTGCATTTTACGGTCATGGCGCAATAGACACGTCATCATCATATATGATATCACTTTTTTATTACAATTAGTCGCCGGTCACGCAGTGATCGCGTGGCTATCGCTGTCTCCAAATTTTTGGATAATCCTACTAATATTATAAACGCGAAAGTCTGTGAGGATGGATGTATGGATGTTTGTTACTCTTTCACGCAAAAACTTGTAGTATTTCACTGTTGAGGCAACGTTAAGCAGAGATGACATAAAACTACTCTAGTGAATATGATATGAAGTTTTAATTATACTAGGTGCTAGGTAGGTAATAATTATACACACAGCAAAGCGAAGGTAAGTACGAGGATAAGCGACGTGCGTCTAGTTTGAAAGCGTTTAGCAGTGTAGTGCGACGGCCGGCGCGCAGTGTTGCCAACAGGTGAACGAGCTGTCCACCAGATTCGACTTCTAAAACCACCAGAAAACCACTAACCAAAAACAACCAAAGTTAAAAAGCCACTAAATTTGTCACTAAATCTTTTTTATTGTTAATATGAAAGAAAAATAAGCAGGGATATATGAAAAACGTTTATTACGAAAATGAAACATATTAAAATTATTACAAATCGTCATCAGATGTGTCTATTTCACCGCCACCATCATCATCAATTTCCAAGGAACGATATGATTCATTGGTGCCAATTTTTTTTATAACGTGTATTGGAATTTCATAGTCATTGCAGCATTTACCTATCACCCTCATACCGCAGCGTACTCTTAATATGGCACATAAAAAATTCAACTTCATACGATTCCTCTGTTTATTTCTTATAATGTTCATGCTGCTAAACAATCTTTCGACGTCGGCATTGGAGTGTGGTAATATTAAAAGAGAAATTGCAAAATTCGCTAAATCTTGAAATCTAGCTTCTCCTTGAGCGTCTTTAAAATGCAACACTTCGATCCAAAACTTTTTTGTGTCTTTGGTTTCACTCCATTTCATTAAATGTATTTGTCGCCACTGATCATCAACTTTTGCAATGAAGTCTGTTTTTTTATTTAATTGAGACATTATGTCGATTAGATCTTCTTTGTTGTGATTTAGTGCTTGTTGAACACTTACTCGAGAAATCTTTTTCATCAAAGTCACATTTTCCGGCAGCCTGTTTTTAATTTCTTCAATCAGACTAACTATAAACTGTATACACCGATTCCGTATTGATACTTCCTCTGCTACTGGTAATCCTTTTTCTCTCATCTCTTGTATTTGTTTTTCAAATCGGAATCCCAAATAACATCTTTGATCCAAAAAATCACGAATATTTTGAGTGAAAATATTAACTTTATTTATAGGTAACGTGACTTTGCTGACAAGCATATCTATCAGGTTGATCAACTCATCGCACAATTTGGTATGGTCTGTATCTTTTGACTCAAACATTTTGTTGACTCTGTTTATCTCAATTAATATTGGATATAAAAATGAAATATATGCGTAATTCATCTCGTTCGCATACATAGAGTGCAATAATTCTGCTGTGTGACACCTTTCGTGGATCTTGGCTATAGAAAAATGAGTTTTTAGCTCTAGCCATTGCGTATATATTCTCGAGACTGCTGATTCTATTGACAACCATCGTGTCTGACATGCTTGAACGATTTTAAGTGGTTTATGGCCATCATTCATTGCTTTGTATAGCTCCTTATAAACACTTTGTCTAGAAGAAGAGCGAGCAAACCAATCATAGGTCTCCCTAATTAAAAATTCTAAATTCCTCGGCAAAAATTGCTTTGCAGCAGCAGAAACAGCCAGTTGCAAGGAATGACATAAACAACGCACTAGAATCAAATGTGGTACCTCTGCTTTCAACTGCGCAAAAACTCCATTATTTACTCCAACCATTACGGAAGCGTTGTCTGTACCAATGCCCATAAAGTTCTCTAGTTTCAAATCGAATCGTTTAAGTGTCTTTTTTATAGCGGAGACAATACCCTCAGCGTTGCATTCATGCAGCTCTGCAAGGTCTAAATATGTAGATACTATTTTTTGGTGTGCTTTACTATAATAAATTATAACCAAACCCAAATATTTCTGAACAGCAATATCTGTTGATTCATCAATCAATAAACTGTATGATTGATCCTTAATATCTTGTTTTAAAACCTCAATGAAATGTGATGCTAATACATTTTTTATGACCGCGGTGCACTTCGTTCGGTGTAGTTGTACTTTATCTATTTCCCTTTGATGGCTATGATTGATTACCTCACCTAAATGGTCAACTACTCGTATACTCGTATGCATGGCTGTAAACAAAGCAAGCCTGGCCTCTTCCTTTTTTTGACTTCCAATGGGTTCTGGTTTAAATGGTAATTTGGGTTGCTCAGTGATAATCTGCAACAATTTACAATAATGTAATAAGTTTAAAAAATAAATTTAAAAAAAAACACGACAGCTATCTCCAAAAAAAATATAGCCTATGTTACTCGGGATAAGAATGTAAGGATTCCAACGATACCCTAATTTTTTTTAAACTCTAAACAAATTACACTCCTTTTTTGGGCAGTCGTGTAAAAAATAAATGCACTCTGTCTACTATGCTAACACTCATCAAACTTGGTAGGCGAGGCGGATTTATGAACACTACAATGCAAAATGTTGCATTCACGAGAAGCACTGCTGCCATTTTCACATCCCTCAGACACGTATTACGACACCCTCAGGAAGATAATATGAGGTAATGCTAAATGCGGTACCACATGGACACATTATTGACCATGCTTTACCGTAATAAAATAGTCGTGTTAGCTTACCTTTGCATTTTGTTGATGTTTCTTCGACATTCCATGTGATTTTAAGTCTCCATAATGGCTCCTTAAAGTGGTACCACAAAATTTGCACTTCGCTACTTGGCCAGTAGTACTTTCAATCATTTGAAGCCAATCTTTTAAAGCAGGGTCTTGCAGCCAAGAATCCCGAAACTTTTGAGAATACTGAGGTTTCGGCATATTTTTCATTAAGTGACCTATCCCTCGCGAACAAACTGCAGACAGTGAATAAGACCAATTTGAGAAAGAAGAAAGTTTAGAATATAAAAAATATTTTGCTGGAAATCCCCGCTTCACCTGACAGAAAACTGCTATAAACAACATATTTTAAGGGAAATCCCCGTGTTACTTGACAACAGAGATTTAGTGTTGCTCACATAGTAAAGTAAATACCCCTAAAATAAATTAGAAATATTATGAACTGCAACGTCCAAACTTTATACTGGCGTGATTATGCACTAAATAAAAAAAAAATAGGAAAAATTCTATTCCACTAAACCACCAGAAAAATCACCAGCCACTAAACGCAATATTTCCCCCACTAAAAGGGGGTTCAAACCACCAGATTTAGTGGAAAATCCACTGTCGGCAACACTGCCGGCGCGAGAGAGGCAGCCGCATGCCGTGATCGCGCGCAGGGCTGTACTCGCGCCAGGGTCGTAATCGGGAGTCGTGGCGACGTCGCCATCGCCACAAACTACTCAATGGATTTTAATGAAACTGTACAATAATATAGCTCATACATCAGAATAACACATAGGCTATAATTTATAACGATATTATTTGTCTTTAAACTTCATGCGAACGAAGTCGCGGGAAAAAGCTAGTAAGTAATAACCCTGAGTGACAGTATTGTATTGATAATGGCGTTCATTTACTAAAATTCTTCATGCATTGTTTATAGTTAATTTACATGTACAGCAGTCCGTGTTACTGTTTTTTTTAACTTGGCGGTGAGAATAATAACTTCAAGTAACATCTAGTAACTACCCGGAAATGGATATCTCTTAAAATTTTATTTTCATTTTAGATCCGTAGGTAGGAGGTCGTAGGTGGTGGCATTTTTAGTCAGTTTAAAGGTAAAGGTAGCCGTGTGCACGCATGCATACTCATTTGTAAAATAATTATAATTTCTGTAATATAATAAACAATTAATCAAGTGGTTCTCAACATAAAAGTGAGTGTTCTTTATTCTGATTGACCGAAATGGTGAAACATCTGAAAATACAGCGGGTACTCCGCTCGGTGCCGCGACATGTACGAGTATATTCTTTAGCTACATTTAACCAAAACTTTAAATACTTATTCCGTTTTACTTACAGATAAACGCAAGTTCCCGCGTTATGCTCTGCCAGCGCGTAACGCCATGATCATTGTTTTGATTTACCTACTATTCTAATGTGAACTATATAATCCAATGACGCCATTTTTATAACTGTTGTGCCAAGCATAGACTTACAGCAGACATTAATTGTGCAAGCTGGTTTCATTTATTTTACACATTAAATACGTATTCCAATTCCGTAAGATAATCAATTATTTTACATAAATAAGCGCAAAACACTGATATTTTCCCTAAGGTTGACATTTGAAAGTTACATGTATGTTAAATTAATAGTTCCATAATTGCTAATAAACTCCGTAAATGCTTTACAGAAATGACAAGGGCTGTCAGCATCTACTTACTCACGTGGACAATTTAATTCTACTCATACCTGCAGCTTCAGTGGCCCGGTACAACCCTAATTATTTCGGGTTCGTACTAAGACCACTCACGCTTCATTAAGATAGTTATCATTTTTGACCGCTGTACCCCAGAAATATAATAATAAAACGACAGTGTCTTCCACCTGACACAGTTGTAAATAATGGAGATCTTCGAGATTGATGATGATCAAAATAGAAGCAATCATCGCTAACTTGCGACCCTGATGACGACGGCAGCTTGTCTGGTTTGGGTTTCCACTGTTCTGCGAGGGTACTTGCGCCTTATTTCTCTAAAAATGTGCTTCGGAACAGCGCCAGGTGAGCTCTGGTTCCATGAAGATCACAAAGCCCTCACATAATGCGAGTTAATGACTTTTTGGTAGATTTTCGAGGTTCTGTATATTATAAGGAAAATCAAAACTATTGTAAGATCTGTCTTGCGTCCCTCTGTAAGTTGATTTTATTGGAAACTATAATGACATAAGTAAGACTTGAAATTCGCATCTTTCTTTTTACAATTTCTTACCCATTTTACAATAGTTAAGTAGAATTAGTATATTTAAATATTCATAATGAAATTAATGAAGACACGTTTCGTCCCCTCTTAACCCCGGAACTACCGGACCTAGAATTAAAAATAAAATCAGAGCAAAAACCTTCTTTATACTTCACGCAAGAAATATGACGAAAGTCCTAACCCTCGTAAATCTCCAGAAACCTGCTTTTTCCCTAAACAAGCTTTTTCAGTTTCAACTTTAAATGTGTGATAAAAAAAATATATGCCAGTTATTGAATATTTTTTTAATCCTTATTATCAATTGACTATTCTAAATTCCGAATCTAGTCTTAACTATATACCCCACTACTGGACCCTTTTTGCTTGGACGCCCACATATTGTTATACTTATAATACGACCTTTAGTAAAACACGTAATTACTCATTAAGATTCTTTAACTGAGTTGTGGTTTGCTCATCTACATCCTAATACATAAAAAATACAAAACGTGAAATTAGAAATTACCCAATAGATTGCAAGACACTGCTGCCTTCAATCACGTGTTTAGGTAAACGACCCATTATAAAAAATGAGTCCTATTAGTTCGACTTGTGCAGGGGGATCTGAACAATTATAAAAAAAATTGTAACCAAAGATTTCGATATAAACTGAGGTAGAAAGTAATATATATGAAGATAACGAGAATAAAAGAGAAAGCACGACGGATGCCGAGGACACCGCGTGAACACCATCCTTACTTTGTCGTTCATCAAGTATTATCCTGCTAAAGAGCGAAGAATACCAATTACATCGGACGAGTTAAATTCTCGGGTGTACCTATATAATTTGGTGATATAACAGTGAGATTAATATTTACAAAACTAATTAAAAGAGAGAATTTACGTAAAAATTGTGGGTATTTACAAAGTGAATTAGTACGTCGTTATAAATTACTGAAATTGAACCACACATATGATGTTAATTTATGTTTTTCTAATTTTAAACAACGCTTTTTGTAAGCTGCGTAAAACGGTAATCTAACGTTTCAGTATGAAGAGAGTGCACTGGTGGTCATTAGCTCCTAACTAGAGTGCATTGATGCTCATTAGCTCCTATCCAACCACAGAATTAAATGCATAGACGTTCTACCTTAGTTGACATAGAAGTCTTCGGATGTATCCTCGGTTAAATTTAAAGTTTCTACGTCTTATATTCTCTGAAGAAATCGAGTGTTACATTCTTAGATAATTTTATTCAATACAAAAAAATTGTATATATTGGTTGTTACATTTGTAACACAGAAATAAGTCATCAGTAGACTTACCATGAGCCTACACCGTCGATACTAGATAGCGACCGCGTCGAAGTTTTGTATGACAATTCTTAGTTCACTATAGTAACCGCTAGGGGCGCTGCTCAATTCTTCATACAAAATTTTACGTTGTCGATAGCGAGTATCGACGTCCTTAACTCATGGTAGAGGCACAGATCGCTTGGATATTTTTTATGCATAAAAAAGATTTTTTTGGTTATGCACATATTATGTACTTAAATCAATGTGAGAATGTGTTTTGTGAATTGGATCTGGTTTGCGTAACTACCTACGTCAAATTTTTTAAATGACTAAGTAAAGTTAAACGAACTAGAGAAAACGTCCGTATAATCATTTCTTTATTGATATATATATATATTTACGTCAACCTCCTAAACTAGTAAGAATTATAAATAGGTAAGATTTCCCTCAAACATTAGCCTTTTGTACACGAGTCTGTATGTCGCACTCGCACATTGGAATAACCTTGAAGAGACGAAAGCAAAGTATAAACGTGAAATAACTTATCGAAGGCTTGTATTCAACAAGCGGAAAAGCTCTAGGAAATCTATTTAACCAGGTTTCAACAGCTGCTCGTAGAACGAAGGGATTTAAATGGAATTACCTTCGCTAACCATATATTATGTTTATAAAAGCAACACATTTCTATATCTATGCTACAAGAAAAGCAATATTATCGGCATAGAAATTCAGTCGTGATCAATCATATAATAATAATAATACTCCACGCAATTACACAAATCGTGTGACCCCAACTATACACTATGTTTATACTATGGGTACCACACAAGGAACTGGGGAGCTCTCAATAACACTCAGACACCAGGCCGATTTAGAAAAGCTCGCCGAACTTCAAACCCTGAGTGGAACCCTGGACCCTGCTTGGAACGCAGATCCTCTTTCAAATTAATACAAAAATAAATATACGCAACCTATTTCAAATTAATACAAAAATAAATATCTCAACTGTTACAAATATGTTAGTGCATATATATATGTACATATACCTACAATTGTTCCCTTTGAATGTAATGCGCAGACATGTAAGAGAAAAGCGAGCTAATTACACAACTTCAATGACTGATGATGATGAAAGAAAATGAATATTTTAGCCTTTAACATTTTACTCATCGATGATAAAATCAGAATAAATGAACTAGTTTCCCTTTCTAATCAATGTAAATTGCGTGATTAGCCTTAATAACGACAAGAATTTGATTACATAGTTTAAAATGTCCTGATATCGCATCAAGTTTTCTAATTTCTTTCATTTTGTAGCAGCAAAACTATTTTTTTTATATTGGACACTAAAAAAGATTTCACCAGTAACTGGGGACGGTAACTGACCATCATTCGACGACGCAGTTTTAGAGGGTTATGTCACAGAACACCAACTGTAACAAACCGTTAGCTGCAATGAAACAAGCGGAAAGCGGAAGAGAGGCGGACACCATGGTGATAAAACACAGTAATTTATAACTTCCTTCCATGCCTTCCGTAACGGGGTCGTACAAAGATGTGGACAGAGTCATTTTACTGCTATATTTTTAACAACTTGTTTTTCTCCCAGTGTTGAAAGACAGGTTGACAAGTCCTCTGTGCTTTGAGATTAGATTTTAGTTTTTGTGCCATCTAAAGAAGTATTCAATTGATCGGTACGAAACTTTCAATCCTGTTGTCAGTGAACAAAATCTATGCCAATCTATAGGTTTCATCACCAATGGCAACTTTTACTATAACTATAATATTTTATATTATCTTACAATAATCATTCTACGAAGTCAGTACAAGAAAAATTCTTAAACGCGCTACTTTGACGTGCTGATTGACATTGTTTCGACAAGTTCTGACAATTTCTAAAATTAGGTTGAGATCAAGTATTAAGGATAAAGTGTCGTAACTAAACGTCGCTTTAGTTCCAAAAAAGCAATGACTTGTAAAAAAACGATATGAAATGAAACTTCATTCAATGTACAACATACCGCAACATTTTTTTTTAAATAATCAGTTTAATAAATTTAATAAACATAATAAAATCAGTATAAAATACGCGATGTTGACGCATGAACCTCAGATCCGCGCGAGCGCTTGAAGAGGTACGATCTGTATATGAGAAATGTATGCGCTATTCATAACAATTCCGTGGACGGTGAAAGAGAGTCTTTATCTTAGACACAATAGGGAAGCATTTTGCTCACCTATTGTATTATGCACGGTAAAAACATGGCGGTAAAAACGTTCAACGGTAAATTATAAAAGCGTCCATTCTGTGAGAGGGTGGTATTTCACCGGGCGAGCCGGCCCAATTCGTGCTGCAACGCAGCACGGCTCTACCACTCTTTCTACTGAAGTCACTTCGTTACTCACACTACAATAACGCTATGGAAGTCGCACGCATACATGAGTGTCCGAGCGCGCTAATACCTATATATTCAAGTGCTTACGATTTGTCATAGGGCTCTTAACAACAGCCGCTAGACAAGTGGTAAACGTGTCGTAAAATAGAAACGTTTGCCTAACGTTATTACTCTTCAAAAGTGCCGTTCAGCGACGTTTTATAGGGCAGTTTTCACACGACTTTACTTTGCATTTGATTTAATAGAAAGTTAATGACTTTTGACTACCAATTTAAAATTCGTTACGCTCTATTATGTGGTATTTGTAATTCTATTCTACTAGTGTTTACGACAATTGAGCCACTTGTCTAGGCCCCCACGTCTAGTAACAGCCGCGATTCGATAAACGCACGTCCTATTCCCGCTATACGTGACCGAACGCAACATTGCTTATCTTAATAACCATAAACATCAATACGTTACGAATCTCAATATCAAATATTGCTAGGTAATTCCACGTACATCCTAATCTTACTTTAATATTATTCACAGTACACAGCCAAACATATTTAAGATGGCATAAAGTAATATAATGTCATATCTGCCAAGTATAACACATTGTATATAATTATCGGTTTAATTACTGAATAAGCAAAACAACTCCGTTTATCGAAGTGTTCCATTGAATTTTGTTATTAATAGTAACACAGTGCTATTAATATCATTATAAGAAAATAAAACACTTCTTTATCACAAAATACGGCAATGTAATTTTTTTACTCGTTTCAGTTTGTTCACTGAATTAATGATGAAATAATTTACGTGCTATACTTTATTGGAAGCACTTTATGCTGCTTCCGTCTTAAAAGAAGATTGAGGAGTTGTAGGATAACAGGAAAATAAGTAATTAACGTTCTGATAAAGGAGGCAAATAACGAAAATCAATACTTTGTTTTTAGAACACTTTTGAAAAATACATAAAATTGCTTACATTTTGGACTGACGACTAATGAATAATTAAATGATACACTTACTAAAAAAGGAGTTTCTAATAAGTTCTCAAATTACAAAACTTCTTCTGTCAAGATTCAACTCTTTTTAAACATTATATGTCATCTTAAATCACATTTTAATTTATAATTTTTAACTTTATAAATTATGACATAAAACCAACAAAAACATAATTATGATATAGGCAAGTTTTTTTTTAATGTATCAAAATATTGACAATTATGTTATCAGCCTCAGCCTCGGACCAAGAACCTTGGTCCGAGGCTTTATCGTATTTCTTGAACAATTGAAGTTCAAGTTTCTAAGTGTTTTTATAGGGGCGAGTTCTGTTTTGGCGCTTCGCCGGCCACTGCCGCGGCACGCTCACTCTGCTCACTCGGCTCACGCGTTGTCTTTTATGCACTTACCTAACCTAATCTAGCCAGAAAGAGTATATTCTTATAAGGCGGATTCTGTTCTGGCGCTCCTCTGGCCGCTGCCGTGGCACGCTCGCTTCGTTCGCTCGACTCGCACGTTGTGGATTATATACTTACCTAACCTAACCTACCCAAAGAGTGTGTTCTCATAAGGCAGATTCCGTTCTGGCGCTTCGCCGGCCGCTGCCGCGGCACGCTCGCTTCACTCGCTCGGCTCGCGTGCTGTGGTTTGTATGCTTACCTAACCTAACCTACCTAAAGAGAGTGTATAGAACCGATTCCGTTCTCTATTAATTTCATTAATAATGTTAAAGACATCGGCTGTATAAGTATAGTTCCTTTGTCTCCGAAAAATTAGACAACCATAAAAATAATATCTATGATAAAAAAACGAATGATAAATCGCATAAAATTTTCAGTTATAAAAGTTTACTAAATTAATATCTTAAAATATTAGATTCCGTAATGTAAAACTTTAAAATCTTAAACATTTGCAGTGAGTGTCGTCCAGATTCCTCATAATAGGAAAACAATTAAAAATATTTGTATGCGAGTGATAAAACTCGTAGTAGTTGCAACTTTATATAGAAATTACAAAATTAATATCTTGAAAAATGTTATCTTGTAAAGTGTAAAGTGACGCGTTGAATCTTAAATATTTAAAATGATTGTCTTGTGCTATGAATATATCATAATTTTTTTGAATTTTACATCAGAAATTTACAAAATTTTATTAAGTGTGAAACAATCTAAAGCTTAGCCACTTTATTTCCTTCTATACATACAATGACATCTTCAAAACTGCGTTAAGCTAATAGAGAACAGATGACTTCTTGGTATATGTGTCAGACAAGACCGAGGTTTCGTATATCCAGCATGATTTTAAAAAACAGAGCAAGAAGGAGTTCGCGACGCATTCTATTTGTACGAATCCACGGCAATCTCGAAGAAGGTCATTGAGAAGAGAACGAAGTCGTTAATTAAAAACAATATGTGATCCAAAATACCTACTTTTTTTCTCATATGGGCTATCGGTTATCCGTTTATCTCTCTGTCCCAAATTTCAACTCGGTGTAAAGATGACGAAATAAATCTGCTGAGACTTGCGATCGGGACCCCATGTACTTCAAAATAATACATGTACTTCAAAATTTTAGAATCGAGGAAGACCTACAGCCAAAATTTAGAGAACATGATACAGAAGTAGAAATATAACATAACATAACATAACATAACTTCACGCTGTATCCCCAACGGGGTAGTCAGAGAGGACGGAGCGCCAGGAGTCGCGGTCCTTACACACACAAAGTAGAAATATAAAATCCAATAAAAGGTCTTCGCAATTAAAACAGTAAATCTATATAAATAAACAAATGCCACGTGTATGACGGAGCATCCTTTGCGAAAGGCTCCACCGCTCTGGCTCATTTCTTTTTTGTTGTGTTCATAACTGTCATGACAAGGCTTGTGAAAGAAATTTTTTGGAAAATTCACGGAAGAAGTGGGGAATTTTTGTATGAAAATCTCAATAAAAGTCGCTAGTAATATTTAAAACCCAAACACATATGTTACGTATTCAACACATTGTGTAAACTTACAATTATTACAGTTATAATAATATATATAAATAATTAAAATAGTAAACATAAAAATACCTACGTACTATCCAAATATAATTGGAATTTACCCCTATTAGCTACATATTGTGAGACTTTTTGTGCACGTCTTTGTTTAAAATTCATTTTATTATTTTAAATGAATACATTGTCGTTATTTGCCAAAACAAAATCTCAAAAATTTGAATTAGGTCAGTTTCATTCTCAGGGTGCGGTAAGTACTATACAAACGTGTAACGGCCGCCTGAGAATACACAGTTTCAACATTGCTTGAACCTAAATAAACTTCACTATAACTGGACATTTTTCATGACAAATCCGCTGTCTAAAGCGCAAAGCTCATCGCTCGTTTAGAGCATACAATGTGATTCGGCCAGTTACGAATCTACCGGTCTCTAAGGAGTATTTGGACCCTTCCAACTGCCAATATATGTGTGCAAAAAGAAGATTTTGAATTTCAAATTCCGAAGCGAGTCGTCGTTGATCGAATTCGATATAAGCTAATCAATTGAGAATCGTCGGTATAATGCGCAATGACGCGTAAGTAAACTATGACAGTAAGAAAAAATTTATAACATTGGTTTTTACTAATTTTTTAGTGTTCTTAGTGTAAGTATTAATAACCTATAAAAAGAAAGGAGAAGGTAAAAAGGAGATGAAACTTTGTATGGGAAATGCTAAACCACTGAACTGATTACGATGTAAGGAGTATTGCGAAATTGGGCGTATATTGATTTGAATACCTAAAAATGAAATAATACCTTAAAAAAAGATTATTTTTTTGTGATTATAATGTAGCAATATTGAACTATTTGACAATGGGAAATCGAAGAAATGAAATATATTTTAATGTGATCGTTTATAACGATATTCGAAAACGCATCTCTTCTGACTTAGCCATAGGTATAATAGAACGATATTACAAGTTTAGGTGATATCGATTACATAGAAATCGATTTAAGTCTTTAATTCCTTTAGTTTTAGACATTACTACCATTACGCGGAAATAAATATCGGAAATCGATATATCGAGATTAAAAATGTTATCACGACGTCATAACGACGTCTATCGATTATATTTAAAAAAAAATGTTACATTTATTATAAAATATCGATATATTATGTGTATTAAGAAGAAACATATGTAAAGAATCACTGCGGTCCGTTTGTTTCTATTTCTATGTATTTTACAGATGTTTTTAACCGTCTTCAAAAAAATAAGGAGATTCTCAATTCGTCTCTATGTTGTTTTTTTTTTTGTATGTTTGTTACCTCATAACTCCGTCATTATGAACCAATTTCGAAAATTCTTTTTTCATTTGGTAGGTAATACTTCAGAGGTGGTTTCATTTAAATTTCACCGATATTGGAGCTTGGACTTCGAAGATACACTAGATAACACGAACTGGTTATAACATTTATTTATAGTGACGATTCTCTTGTATATCGTTGCGCTCCGGAATTAGAATGAAGTTAATTGCAGACCTGCCCTAGATATTTATTTAGGTCAAGTTCACTCAAAAGAGAGAAATAAAAAAGTTTTATTAAAAAAATTAAACCGCCTTCAAAAAAAACACTGAAAAGTATAAAATAACTATCCCTTACTAATTAAAACTCAAGTACAATTAAAATAACTTTATAAATACGATACACATATCTATATAATTAAATTTGACAGTTATTGAAGTCGATGCCAAATCAATGTGCAACAACATAAAGTCTATTTATTAGTTTGGTGGGCTTGGCACCGACTTCAGTAACTGTCAAATTTCATTATATAGAGGTATGTGTATCGTATTTATAAAGTTATTTTAATTGTGCTTGAGTTTTGATTAGTAAAGGATAGTTATTTTATACTTTTCAGTGTATTTTTTTGAAGGCGGTTTAATTTCTTTTAATAAATTTTTTTTTCTCAGAGATTATTTAATGTAAACCGCCAAAATTTTACGAAGTTACAGGAAATTTTAGCCCAAAATATTTTGACCTTTGGTGTTTTTTAAACTACGAATTCAAAAATGTATATAGCACATTACTTTCAAAAGTATCAGTCAGAAAAACTTGAAAACAATCATGAACACTGTTAATAAGGTAGACAAATAAAATAATGACAATAGCACAATATATCTTCACGCTGTATCCGTAATGGGGTAGTCAGATAAGACGGAGTACCAATTTGAGAAAATTAAAAAGATCGTATATAGTAAATGTAGTTTTTGGACCACAGACTAACGGACATACGGATTCGGATCACGCACAATAAAGGGTTCCATAGTCGGTATACACAGTATTCATTTCACTAGCAGCAAACAACACTCAACAACACACTTCAACACTGTGAAAAACAAAATTATTTCTGCGGTCAATTTGAGTGTAGCCGAAGATCTCTCAAAAACTGTACAACATATCCCATTCAAAACAACTTTTCTTGAAAGTGGCCTTTAATTTCTACTATCCTTAAATTTTTTCAGAATTTTCCACTACATATTTAAAAGTTACAGGGTGGGCACAATTTTTACAAATATGATGAGATAAGGGCCTCATGAATTAATGATCTAAATAAAGTCGTTTTCAAACCTCTATACAATTTATAGAGACCTGTCCAAGGATTCACCACCTGCTTTTACGCACTGAATATTGTTTTCGTCGCTCAGTAGCCTAATTGTCTAACTCCACTCGATATCAGTATTTTGAAGGCAATTGACGTTGTCAGTTGTATCCACCGAATTGTCTAAAGCACCAAACATAATCGAAAACACCCGCGAAAACGATTACGTTTGTGACCGAATGACAGAATTATCGATACCACGTGACACCATATTAAGTTGAAAACTTTCCAATTGCGTAGTGATTTTGACACTCGTAATCGTATTAAATGATTTCGATTGCGATTAATTCATTATGGTTACAATATTGTTAACCATTATCACAAAACTTCAAAGTTAGTAGTTAATTTAATTATTAAAAATCTTATTTTACATAAGAATCTAATCATTAATTAACCCTTAAAGATAAAAAAAATAATTTAGGAACTTAAACTAAACACCTAATTACTAATTAGACGTTTAACATAAATTGTTTCCAACATTGATTACTGTAAGTTACTTTTTGTCATTACTTAGAAATAAAAGAACAATTAAATATTTATTTTTATTTATGATGATATGGGCTTATTCAAATAGCGATCTAATACAGTTCTGACTCTGGGCCTCTACGCGAAGTCGTCCTCCTCGATGATGTGATCCCAAGTAGGAGGAGCTTCTGCTGAACAAATGTCTGAAATAAAATTGTTTTCTCTTATAATTTCTCTTATAATAAGTTACTAAATGTAAATTATTTTAGGGTTGCGCTTTTTAAAGACAAAAACGCTACGCTAATTATGTCACGTTCGTCCGTCTGTTCCTTCATTAGTCAAGACTCATTTCTAACCTATTTTGATGAAATTTTACAGGCAGATATATTATGCTTATAATGGAATAAAATTGCAAAAGAATATTAATTTATATGTGTCTGTTCATATATGATACATCACAGTTGTGGTGGTCGAGTGGCTCAATGGTTTCAATTCCCGCGTAAGACGTGGTTTTAACTCCCACTATAAGCGTATTGACCAATGAGTTTCTGATTAATAAAAATTTATATCAAAATAATGAATACACTTACAAACTCTGCGTTATCTGTGTCGTCGTATTACTCGGCGTTACTGGATCAAAATAGTCAATCTGCAAGAGTATGTAAATCCATGTATACTTGAATATTGTTAATATTACTATTTTTTATTTACGTAATTTATTTTTAAATGTACCGTAGATGTGCGAATTACAGTTTCTTCTCTCGCTTCTACTAACACCTCTTGCGACAGCATTATTTCATCAAGCTACAAAATACAAAATAATAATAATTTGTTATTGTGCAAAATATTGTTAGTTTTACAATTTTTTATATCGGTTTCATTTTTTCAAATATATCTTAGGTGCAGAAGCTCTATTTTCTACTCTTGCTAATGCCAAAGAAACATTCGACATCCCCTGTGAAGGCATTTCATCAATCTGCAATATAGTATATCCGTATAACATAATATGTTGTGTTTCTATTACAGCGATAAATAGCATCTTTAATAATATTTTCACCAATTTAATAGTGCTATTAATCGCATTCCCTAAGTTAACATTTAAAAGGAAATTAGTTAAAGCGAACCTTCCATTTACAGATATTCGGACACTTTCAATACCAGACATTGTTATTTTATCAATCATAGATAATATTCGCTTTTCTAGCTAAGTGAGTGGTTTCTTTGGAAGATCATCACCAGTGCTAAGAGCATGCATGTGAAGGACTCTTTTTTTCTGATATTATATTTCTATTATATATTTGAGGAAGCGAAAAAAGTATGTAAGGATCGCGACGCTTGGCGCTCCGTCCTCTCTGACTACCTCGTTGAGGATACGGCGTGAAGATATGTATGTATGTATATTTCGGATCATGTCCAAACCAAAGAAAGGAATGAAACATGTCAATCGCTTACTTTTGGAATGTTAAACAAGAAAATATGCAAGGAATTTTTAGCGCAGTTAATGCTTTGTAATTAAATTCACAACTATACGAATATACATTACTTACTTTGTGCGCCATTTTTCGCCTTTTTTTGTGACATCCACGCCAACAACATTTAACTTAGCAGCAATTCCACATAATAGTAGCATTGCTCAAAGCTCCATGTGGAAACCAACCACGCTGTTTGGTGTTTCTCCATAGCTTCAACTTGCGAGCGAGTGATTTCTTGGTCGCTAACTTTCTTTTTTTGCCAACATTTTTAATAATTTAAGTACTGATTTGAAACAACGTAATTAAACTTTTAACCTATGAAAATAAATAAAAAATAGGTACTTTCAATTATTAAATTAGGTAGACATTTATAAATAATAAAAACGTCGAAATCTAAATACGAGTATAACCATATAATGTCATTCAAAAAGAGGAATAAAATGAAGAGGTAAGTTTGCGCTTGAAAAATTAATAACATGAGTTAATTGACGATTTAGTTGTATAATACTTCATTCGTTCTTTATAAATAGTCGATAAAATTGAAGACGATGGCGATTAGTTGTTGTCCGTGTGACATACACAATTCCATTTATTTTTACCAAACGTAATCGCTTTGAACGTGATCGCCTTCAGTATCAATTTTGATTACGAGTAAAGTTAGACAATTAGGCCACAGTTCGTACATGGAAGGCACTTCTAATTTTATTTTTTTCGTTTTAATCACACCAAATTTCTCTTGTATAGTGCCGACAGCCTTCGAGAAAATGGCCGTGACTTACGGACAAACAAATGGACAGACGGACAGGACAAAAATATAAGAGCTCCGTTTCTTTTGCAAATTTTATAAAGAAAATTTTGTAAAATTAATTTTGCAAAGTAAATTTACTAAACAGTTCTTTTCGAAATACAGTATGTATTGTAGAAATAGCAATTTTAAGTTTCTTTTAAATTTCTTCGCGCCGACAACGCCATCACCGCGCGGTTGTTAAGTGGACACCGCAAAAAGAACAAAATACACTGTATAATTACATATCTAAGCTCATTTCAAGCGTAACTTAACTCTGTACTGGAGTGGCCAGAAAACAATGGAATGCGAGGATAGTTTTAGAACGCGCGGTGACCGCGAACGACCGCACGGTGACCGCTCATCGCCCTCACAGCGGCCGCGTTTAGGCCGCGCGATTCCGTAGTTACCAGAAATTTGAATAGTGTCGCCTAATGAATAGTTTACATTCGCTATATACATGACAATGGCAACCGTGCGGTCGCCGTAAAGTAACTAGTTATACATTTTTGAATTCATAATTTATAGAATTTTGATTTGATGATGATAACGTAAGTTTTACTTTCTACTTAAGCTCAAACTTAACTTTATGTTCATGATCGTTTTTGAACCACCCCTATTACTGTTCTGAATCCCATATTTTTATGTCAAGTAGTCTCCAAGAAAAACTGCTGTAACAGAATGACGGAAGTACATTGATTTATTTATTTATCTTGTTTGTTCGGAGCACAAACAGCATACAAAAACATATTTTAATATAATTTTATTATTGTTCATGTGCGGTACAGCTCCAGGCACGACCACTGCGCGTGCTGGGCCCTTTATAATTTCGGCACGATAACAAACGCGCCGAGAACCGGGCCGCATCGACCGCGATACGCAGCGCTAAACAAAATTGTACAAATAACAGAGACTAAATACCTTTAATGTCCGTTAGTCTCCGGGGTGGTGGAAGTCGGAGGTGGCTTCCGGCACCGTAAAGCCACAAAACGGAAGATAGGTCCACTTATCTTCCTAACCTCTTTGCCTACCACTTCAAGAATTATATAGTATTAAATATGAAATGTAACAGAAGTACTGATCACTATGAACACGCTATCAAATCTTCATCACAACTATTATGTACTTGACTATTCGACGACTTCGCAACAACTGACCTCTTACAAGACCAAAATCAGGCTTTTATGCAGCCCCACTACACGCAGGAAATCCATTCTACCCTCGTTCTTGTTACTAAAATGTTACATAATATCACACGTGGGTAATTTATGTGATTAAAATTAATGTGGAACTAACAATAGTAACAATATAACGCAAATCAATGAAATACCAATTCCAGTCGGCGAACACAACAAAACATGTAAACAGGACTCGGCAGAATTTCTTTTAGCTTGAAAGCAAAAAAGATAATTGAAATTTACAACCAATATTCGAAAAACTTTCCCTTTTCCTTATCATGAAGCGACCGACGCCTTTTTTAGACCTTTTTATGACAACTCAATTCACACACAAAATTACCCGCATACGAAAAAAGAATAAATTAAACCGGCGCTAACGGGACAATTAACTCCATCTCTTGGTATCGAGGGGCAATAGAAACAATAATATGTTTATTCTTAAGAGGGCGTACAAAGGTACACTAGCGCCACTCCTTTAAAAAAATATTATCTCGTGACCGAGAAGGAATTATGAATAGCATTTCAATAAGAACCCTCGGTAAGTGTGTCTAGAATTTTTTAATACCTTTTACAAAGTTTCATATTGAGACACGAAGCAACAAAATAGGATCTAGAGGAATGTGGCCGCTTTTCTTTAGATCGAATTTTATTGGTTCGTGTCTCAATATGAAACTTTATAAAAGGTATCAGAAAATTCTAGACACACTTACCGAGGGTCCTTATTGAGCCGTTATTTATAATTCTTCCTCAGTCACGAGATAATATTTTTTTAAAGGAGTGGCGCTAGTGTACCTTTGTACGCCCTCTTAATACCTGAGATTTGTTATAAGTACTCGTATGTAGGTAAATATTAAAAAGAGGTTAGGGAAATCTATTTCTGATTGTGCTATTTTTTTTAAAATAGACGAGATCAGCTACATTTTGCTTGTTAACGAGAAGCAAGAAACTGAAGAAAAATTTATTTCTGTAACAAGTGATTCGTTGAGATTTTTTCAGTTTTGAAAAGCTAGCTGCAATAACTTTATCTAAAAACCTGAATAAAACTTGCGACTTAATCCAAAGACATCATACCAATGATACTATAAAGGATAAAGCGTGATAAACCGTAAAACTGTATTTCTTTTCGATATCTACCTTACGTCTTGCGGGAATCCTAACGGCATCTTTTACCTTTACGGGTCAGTGGCGACCGATGCCATTAGCTTTGCCTTCTTATTTTGCCTCTCTATGAATATTTTAGAATAAAAATTCTTCCTTTTTTTAACCGACAATGGCGGAGTTAAGGAAGGATATGTATTTAAAAATCTACATGTCTTTAAGTAATCCGTTACTGAGTAATTAGGCCAATCAGATGTCAATAAATTCGTCTTCGTGGCAAGTGCCAGAAATTAAAAATTAATCAAGCGTTAATTCGGGTATGGGATCTTACTCGCTAATCCTCACATCTTCCATCCCTCGAAAATACACTCGCCAGATACACAATTTCATTCCCTTGTTCTAGACATTTTCCATTTACCCAAACCTCACATTTCGTTTGTACCTCCTCCCTTTCAAACACCAGAACCTTAGTTTTATTCACATTCATATTAAATCCTTTCACTTCACATTATTCTTTCATGCACGTGACTAGTGTCTGCAACTCTGCTTCTGATGGTGCTATAAGCACAGCATCGTTAGCGTACAATAGGCAGTTTACCACTGTGTCAACGCATATCATACCACTTATACTACCTTTCATTCTCTGGAAGCAACTGCCCAAATACAGCAAGAACAGCCAGGCAGACATCACGCAGCCCTGTCCGATGCTTAAAAACAGATATCGAACCAGGGCGACATGTCACCTTCTATCCTTACACAGGCTCTGTGGCCGCTATATAATGACCTCACAGCCTGCAGTAAGGAGCCCCCCACGCCATATTCAGGCAAAAGACTCCACAATTTCTTTCGCACTACTCTATCGAATGCTGTTTCTATATCCACGAAAGCGCAGAAAACTTTCTAACCTATAGCCAGAAACTTCTCTACGACAACGCGAAGCGAGAAAATCTGATCCATACAACTCCTACCGTTCCCAAAACCACCTTGCGCCTCCCACAAATATCTTTCTGAAACGCCTTTCATACGTTCAGTCAATACCTTAGTATAGACTTTACTTGCTAAGCTGACCAAGCTGATGGCCTTGTAGCACGCGCAGTCTAAATGAAAACCTTTCCCTTTATAGAGAGGTACTATGACTGCGGTGCGCCAGTCCTCTGGAACCTCCTCGAAGTTGTCCAACATCTTGTTTTCGTCTAACATCCTACACCTTTCACGCTTCTCTTTCACTAGTGCTTTCGTTTCTGATTTCTGCAGCTTATATCTATCTTTCATTAAATTCTTCATACCACAGTTATTTTTGGTAGCAAGGTAGTCTCGTCATGCTTTCTTCTTCTTAAACACAGACTCTTTCACCTCATCATTCCACCACACATAACGCTTTTTACCGTTCCCAATCTTATTCGCTCCACACACTTCTTTCGCAGCCTAAATCATACTATTCCTAAGGTTCTGCAAACATTCTTCAACATCCTCGCTCATTACTTTCAATCTATCATCAAGCTTACCGGATACTACCCATTCATATTCATTCGTGGTGGTCGCATCTTGCAGTTTCCAGCTTTTGATGCGACAAACCGCTGCAGGTTTGGACACTACGCGATGTCGCCATGCTGCAAACAGACCCTTTATTCTGGTTATCACCAGAGAGTGGTCCGTTCCCAGATCGGCTCCTCCTGCTTTTTGAACCTGTTATCCACCAGGAATAAATCAGTAATACTTCTCTCATGCTTTCTTTCCCAAGTGTACTGATGGATCCTTTTGTGCTTAAATACGGTATTAGCAACGAAAAGATCATTTTCCATACACACTCCTAACAGAATCCTACCAGCATCATTTACTCACCTATCTTCATATTTGCCTAGGACAGTCTTAAATCCAGTTCGAGCTGTCCCGACCTACCCATTCATATCTCCACACACAACAATTCTTTCATTCTCTTCAACCGTCGCTAGAACTTCTCTAACATTCTCCCAAAACTGCTCTAGCTCACCCAAGCCGACAGAGGACACTGGAGCATACACCACAAAAATAAAAATTCTCGTCAACCCCATCTTGAAGCGCACCCAGAGCAGTCTAGGGTTTACACATTTATACTCAGTCATACAATTAACCAAACGAGAGGACAGTAAAACGGCCACCACCTGGCATCCTCTATCTCCATGTGGTACCCCTGACCACAGAGCGACGCTCCCTCTGGGCAAGTCGGCAAGTTCACTGCCCTTTCGCTTGGTTTCACTCATAATCTGTTTAAGCCCACTACGTCGTTGCTTAGTGTAGAACAAGAAGAGACTGAAAAAACTGAATTCGAAACTGTTATAAATCTATTTCCGTTGCAGAAGTCAAGAATTTAATCATAGTTTTCGGAATAATTATTATTCTGAAACACAAAATAAAATATTTTTGTAAGGTTCGTAATTTTTATCCAGTGTATTTTATTTTTAAATCTCTTTATTTTATAATTAGATAATTTTCGAAGGGGCACAATTTCTATACTTGCCCTAGGCGTCATTTCCGATTGGTACGTCTTTGAGCAGATTACTAAAAACATAGTACTTTGAAAACTAAAATTCAATTACGAAATATATTATTGAGAATAAATGAGAAGCAGCAAATAATAATTTGTTTCACAGTGCTGTAGTTATTTAAAAATATAAAGTCAATTAGGATGGAGTCTAATGTAACAAAATTATTACAAAGTCCTTCCAAACAGCTGTTGAAACCTGTTAGTTTGTAAACTTAAGTCCCCCATACAATAATGTATTACATGCCTTCTAAAACTTTCTAGAATAGATTACGTAATGTCAAAAACTACGTCAAAATCCGTCTAGTAGAACTTAAGTTATAAGCGGACAAACAAACTAACGATTCGTTATATAAATAGGCATATTCACACCATTTCTTTTTCCTCCTGAAAGGGCAAGGGTTATTACTACACTTTGAACAGAATTTCAACAAATAAATGTACAATTATAGATAGTAAAACCGAACTAAATTAGAAATAGTTTTGCTAATCTGTCACCTACACGACTCCTTTTTTGGTAATGCGGCAATATCCTTCAAAAGGTACCAGCCTGCTCTGTTCTTGGCACACAGGTAACAGTAATTTAATTAATAAAAGTATATTATCAAAAAAAGTATATTAATAAAAGTCTATAGGCGGCGGTGATCGTTTTCCATTAGATGACTCGTTTGCTCATTCGCCCCCTAAGCCAAAAAAAAAACATTGAGCCTGATATGATTACTAGCTCCGCGCGGAGACGACTTCCGCGTCGTGAGGAGCGCTAATACATATTGTACACAACAAAATGCTGGTCCTGCAGTCGACTACTCTGTGTCCCCACAAGCCTCTTGAAGTGTAAGACCGGGTTATGTGCCATTTTTACCCACAATAACTTGCAGCAGTCATTCTCGAAGCAGAATTGAATAGCTCGGGGATCTCCTATGCACTGCCCCAAAGTCCTTCTAAAGCTGCACCAAAGCACTCTTTGGGGGGACCGAGCGACTATACTATACGCGCTTTCGTGCTCTTGGGATCGCACGGATTGGACAAATAGAGCTTCGAAAGGCCGCGACTCCGAAGGCCCACCGAAGGCGAAGGCTATTACAAGGCTAACGCTTATATCACTTTGTAGAAACACCTTATTTGAGGTCATAAAATTAGACCCTGTTTATTTTGCCTTTTTCGTGACCCAATTTCGCTTAATCAGTTTGAATAAGAATTTCGGGTAGGATTTACGTAAGCCAAAAGCCATCCGTCGTTTTTAAGGAAGCACGTGATTCCGCAACTGATATCATACTTAGCTATGCTGTAATTAACTGTGCTTAGATTTATTTCAAAGCCACTTATCTTTTATTCCATATTATTATTACTTTGTTATTACGATACTTGGAGGAAGCCTTTGCCAATTGGTAAACGGATATACCAAAAATGATCAAACGCAAAATATGCATTTTTGGAGTTTACTCCTTAAGAATCGTTTTTCATATAAGGTCACCGGTATGAAAAAAATATGAGGAGTAAAATCTACTCATCGAATGACCTCGTTACGTTCTTTGTGCGCAACCTATTGTGCGCATTTTTCACTTTGCAGTCGTGAGTATTAAGACGTACATAGGGTATGCTGCGGGGCAGCTTACACATGTAAGTATTATGTGTATATAATATACCTATATGTTATCTCTATATAAAATATATAGGTATATAATATATACTCTACAGCGTCTTCAAATGATTAATATATCTTTATATACTACTCTGTCAAGATAGTACCGGGAAAAGATCAATAATGCACGAAATGTTAGTTATTCATCCAAATTTATTTTATCACCTTCAAAGTATGCTCCTTCAGAAACGATACACTTACGCCAGCGAATAATCCAATCATCAAAACATTTTTTAAACGCTTTTTCCGGAATTGAGTGCTCGCCGCGAATTCTCCTTTATGTCTTCTACCAAATGAAAACGGGTGCCACGAAGTGATAATTTGAGTTTAGGGAAAGACAGAAGTCGGCTGGAACCATATCTGGTGAATAAGGTGGTTGCTCGATGGTATTTGTTGAGTTTTTGGTCAAAAATTCGTTCACAATGATGGCCTTGTGCGAATGCGCATTATCGTGGTGCAAAATCCAAGAATTTTCTTTCCACAAATCTGGCCTTTTTCGTAGAATTTGCTCTCTTAAACGGCGCATAACGCCCAAATAATATTCTTTATTTACCGTTTGACCTTTTGGCAAGAATTCCGAGTGCACAACAGCGCGATAGTTAAAGAAAACAGTCAACATGACTTTGACTTTTGATCGACTTTGGCGTCGTTTTTTCGGTTTCGGTTCAGTTGGAAGGCGCCACTCCGAAGCTTGTTGACTAGTTTGCATGTCAAACTCGTAAACCCACGTCTCGTCACCAGTATCAATGCGTTTCATGAACGTTGGGTCAGAATTGACTCGTTCTAGCATGTCCTCAGCGACTCTTATGCGATTGTGTTTTTGAAGAAAATTCAGGTCTTTTGGGACTAGCCGAGCGGCAACATGTTTCATACTCAAGTGATTATTTAAAATGGTACGAATGGACTCGTGAGACACAGAAAGTTCGGCGGCTATCTCTCTCAAACTTGAATGAGCATTTTCAGTCACTATTTCCTTCACTTTTGCGATGTTAACTTCAGTTGTAGACGTTGATGGCCTACCAGAGCGAGACAAATCTTCAATCACATCTCGACCGCTTTTGAACACTTTGTGCCACTTATAAGCACGTGTTCTTGATAAAGTCGATTCACCGTAAGCCTTCTGTAACATTTTCAGTGACTCCGAACACGAAATTCCATTGGCGATGCAAAATTTAAGACAAACTCTTTGTACGAGGTTTTTGTCCATTATGAAATTCGCAATACACACTAGAATGATATAACTAAAAACAGCACTGTATTTAATCTAAATAACAGATGCAACTCAAACTCCGCGCCAAAATGGAAAACAGTTGTGCCAATCAAACAACAACAAAAAAGACCAAAAATTGAATTTGGAACCATAAACAAATCATCCGTTCCGGATACTTTCTTGACTGAATGTATCTAGGTTTCTCGGGCTGCTGATTACGAAAATGACTTTCACTTTCAAATCCAAGATGGCGAATATTACTTTTTTGGATAAATCAATATGGGTGTCACATTATAGGTTTCTCGGGCTGCTGATTACGAAAATGACTATCATTTTCAAATCCAAGATGGTGAATATTACTTTTTTGGATAAATTGATATGGCTGTCAAATTCTAAGTACCTCGGGGTGCTGATTCCGAAAATGACGTTCATTTTGTAATCCAAGATGGCGAATATTATTTTTTTTTATAGATCTACATGGGTGTCATGTTCTAGGTTTCTCGAGGTACTGATTACGAAAATGACGTTCATTTTCAAATCGAAGATGGCAAATGCTACTTTTTTTTGTGCCTATTTATTTGTGCCTATTTAGACAATCGTTCTTAAGGAGTAAACTCCAGTCGCGTGTCGGAGCTGACACACACATTTTTTTTTAAATTTATTTATCAATTACAAAACCAAAATAAAAAAGCATATGGCAACGCTAAACTACATTATGCTATTAAATTTAAGACCAAGTAGAAGGCTTTATTATTATTATTACGATACTTACGTAGAGTAATAGATACTAGAGGCCGCCGAAATTCGACCGTAAATATAAACTAATAAAATATAAACTGGCGACGATCTACTGTGCGACTGTTTGATTCAAGGAGGTTACGTATAAACATAGTATGATCACAGACTATTATGAGTTTGACATCGACAGTCTTTTTGACATTGGCAGTATAAACGTAAGCAATGAGTGTTTTATTTAATTTAATATGTATTTGTAACACATATTACATAATTATTTTAGCTTTCTGTAGCTTTCTGCACTTCTTCTCCATATACCATAAACTTTGACAATGTCAAATCTCAGACTCTTCCGTGCGCGCAATATTCTTAAAAAACGATCTGAAGTTGTCGCTTCACGTATTAATACAATGATCTTCTAATTAGTCAAAGACTAAAAGAAGTAATATCAAGTTTTATGAACTGAAAGAACACTAAATGTTACTTCGGTCTAGTAGCACAAGACAACACTTATTGATGCATATCCTTTTGATCAGGCAGGCGGCAAGTGAAATCCAGCAACAGAGGGTAACTTTTGAGCCTCTTGATTCCGGCAGATAGGAAGAGTAGTTAACCCAGCAAACACAGGACAAGTCAGAAAGTCCGACCTTAGAGACAACAGCCGACATCAGCAGTACAAAGCAGTGTGTATGTTTGAAAAAATTCTTACAAATGAGACCTACCGTATAGTTAGTTTTCAGGACTTGAGATTAGATAAGAATTTTTACACAAATTATGTTACATCATGTAACACATTATATGCAGAGAAAACTGGGCTTTATTGAAACGGATCCTTTTCCCCTTCGATGACAAATGTACCCAAAATATAAGGGACTACAAAGGCCGAAATATATGTAATAAATTTAGTGGAAAATTCATTAGGTCACCCAAAACCCATAAAGTTCGTTGTACTCATTTATGTCGCAATAAAGCTATTGTATTCTTAATTTTATCCCAAACAATAAATCGGCCAATCGTCTGTCGTTGGATCCCCATTTGAGTGTATGGATCGTAATCCATTTCAAACATAATACAATAAAAGGTTTATGACCGAGGAAAAGAAGGTTATGGCCCAAGTAATAAACCAACGGCGGAGAGATATCATGACTTTTATTTGGACTCACATATATACACCTACGTAACGTTATCAAAGTCAGGAGAATATAAAAATGTTTTGAACAAAATTAATATTACATTATTTATACGACATTGGCTATTTTTGAGGAATTTTGCATTATAAAGTTTAATAATATTAGCGGTATGACTTTTAGAAATTAAAAGTTACTGGATTTTGTATAAAAATTTCATAGAATGTTTTAACTAAATTACAATTAAAACTTACCGTAATTATAACAATAACTTTGCAGTAAAAATGATATATTGTTGAAATGATATATTATTGAAATGAAAATGATATAGAGTCGTTGCGCCGGTTCCGCTACCGGCACGCTTATTACCTAAGTTGCAGTCAGCATGATACAGCCAAATATCGCGCGATATCGGCTATCAAAACGACAATTTGTGTAATGTAATCTGCATAGTAGCGCTAAATCTGCTCCGAAAACTACATTTCGCGGTCATGGTGCGCGTGGTCGCGTGGCTGTCGCTGTCTGAAAATTTTAGGTAATGCTCTCCCCCGCGGCTTTAGTGTTTGACCAATTCACTCACTCATTCATTTCAAAATAAAATAATAGTGATTGTGGTTCTTTTTATACTGTCAAATTTATACGTGGACAAACTTTAATCTTCTAGCCTTAATTACAGTAAAGGTAGAAAGAATAGACACTAACAACTATTCTAAGTTTAATTTAAATTTGCGCACGCATATTGCGTCTGAAAGTCTATAAAAATTAGTGACGAGATCGAAATTGCATGGCAAGGTTCAAGGTGTTTTGTGAGTCGTACTTACACAAAAGTAAGTTCGTAACTGTGTGATGAATTCCTAAAACCTTCAGCTATTTTCCACTCAAACTGAAAAAAACACCAATCGACACGTGTTTCGCCTCTCAACGAAGCATCCTCAGGATATACCAGAGATCGGACTCGGCCAGCTAACCAGCTCCGAATTCGGTGCTGGTTAGCTAATGTATAATTATCTTCTTTATATAGCTAAAAATCTTTAGCTATTAATAAATAACTAAAGATTTTAGGAATTCATCACATGAATTAGATTTCCGCAAAGTAACACCTGAGTCTATACAATAAATTCGTAACTTTCTTACATACATTCATATCTTCATGCTGTATCCCTAACGGGGTAGTCACAGAGGACGAAGCGCCAAGCATTGCGGTGTTTATGTACCTCTTTCACTTCATCAAATCTCATCATTCTTCTCGCACATTTTCGCCTAGGTTTCTTAAAACTTTCAAAATCATTTACGCACTAAACTTTTCATTAATTATTCGATGCATATTTAAAATTCGAAGTGGTCGGATACTGAAATAATACTTTTTTGGTAACTCTGGTTTTCGGCCAGGTGGTGGGATTACTAGCATAAGCAGCAGAAAGTAACTTTTACTTCTATGTTATTAAGTATTAGAGTAATTTATTTTCTTTTAGAGTTGTGAATTTCTTTAAATCAATTGAATTAGCAAGTCTGTTTTCGACCACGAAAATAATACATAATTTACATAAAATATACGATTGAAGTCTCTGTGTGTTCAACTTTTAGTTAAATATTCGGCTATCTGTCATTTTAAATGGAAAACATGTTCGCGTTCGAGACATATTGTCCACGATACTTGCCCAGTGAATTTCATTTGTCCTTTTTGAAAAAATAAACATATATCCTAAATAAACTGCTCTAGGTCTGAGATCCTAGCTAATACTCATAAATGCAAAATTTTGTTTGTTTGTCCTAATATAACGTCACAAGTCACAACAGAGCCACGGATCGCTGTGATATTTTGCACCGAGATAGTTAAAAATGTCTGGAGCAACATGGCGGACTACTTCTTCTTTTTCTTACTTCTAGAATCACGGGCGACATATTATATTAACAAAACCAATAGTATTACAAGAATCCAAATCAAAGTCCTCAGAAAGAGTTTACACCATTCGAGCTAATAAAAGCTAATAAATTACTAATAGATGATCAACCTCTTTCAATTCTTCGGGTATGTTATACATAGTTATTTGAGTCTGTGTCATAGTTTCACTAGATGACATCCTAGTACGCCAACGTTAGAAAATAATGATCTCTTTGGTAAACATTTATTAGTCCTAACGTTTCATGAAAAAGTAAAAACAAGTAAAATTTTTAAATGTACTTGTTTTTAGTCTCAACTTCCTTCAAGCTGAAAATGAAATTGCAGCTGGAATCTTTCTAGCTGCAATTTCATCTACAATTTGGTGAGTTCTATAAAGATAAATAAAAAATCAAATTAGAAAATGAAGAGGCATCAGATAAAGAAGACGAAAGAAAGTGTCAAGAGAAAAGTTCAAGTTTCAAGCCAAAATTCTAATGTTCAACATGATGACTACGACATGACGACATAATGACTTAAGGGGATCCCCTTAGTCATAAGGGGATTCACATGTTGAAGAAGCTGGTTAAGCGAAGAAAATTCGAGATATTGAAAACCATACATTGGAAAATCACTGGCAAGAAAATTAAGTTAAGGATGAACTTCAGTAACGACAACAGGGGAAAATATGTGGCCGAACCATCTAAGCATTCCTTTCTTCATTTTTATAATAACACTGTCGTACGACCCTGTCACACTGCGTATGTCTTCCTTGCTGATTTGAGTGATAACGCACATATTTTTAAGAGATTGTATTTCTACTGTGTTTATCTTACTGTCGGGCATATCCAGGCCTTACTATCGTATAATAAAGTTGGAACCAACACCGCATTATGTATGGCCATTTTGGCTAAGTTAGGTATATTCACACTGCCTACCGTTCACTTTATTGCCAGCTGCTACCCGTCTCTCCACATCTAACTCACATCTTCCATTCCTCGAAAACGCTCTCCCCATATATACAATTTTGTTCCATTTACCTATATTTCACACTTTGTCTGCACATCTTCCCTTTCAAACCTTAGTTTTGCTTCACATTCATATTCAATCCTTTCACTTCAGTCTCATTTCCTGCACGTTACTAGTGCCTGCAACTCCGCTTCTGAAGGTGCTATAAGCACAGCATCATCAGCGTACAAAAGGCAGTTCACCACTGTACCATCACATATCATACCACTCATACTACCTTTCAATTTTGGATTTTACTTTTTTATAAAAGTAATGTGAAAACAGATTTACTTCATTCTTAAATAAAAACCATTTTGACTACATTTGTAACCATATTGCATATTTTAACTACATTTTTAATAGGTACACAAAATTATTTCTTTTTCAAGCTCAAACTTGGCAACTCCACTAATCGGTCGAATAATAGCGCAATGACCCTACTATATACTACTACATGAATTATGTAACGTAAGGCTACGCACTAATTTTATATATCGCATAACGAGACAACAATCACACTCTAAACCAAATTAGAAAAAGATTTATATGATTAATCAGATCACAGTACACTGTTCCGTGCCCCGCAAGATCTTAAGGCTGTTTTCTTTTTATTATAAAATTATTTAAGGCTTCGTTTATGGATTTATTTTTCTGTGGTAGTAAAGTTATTGATGTATTTTTGAATAAAGTTAACTTATTTGTGACAACGAAATTTATAACTTAGACCACACTCTACAAAGGACTAAGGACTAAGGCAAGCCTATACAGACAATTCTTTTTTGTTCTATCACTAACGTCTACTATATAATGTCACATTATATGATCCTATCAATTCAACAAAAACCAAGTACCCGGACGATAATGACACATCTAAAATATTTATATTTCGCTTTTAACAGCCTTGGAAGACTATTCTAAGCTTCCGAAACTCATCCATGCGTATAATCGCAAGGTGGCCTCTCGTGTAGAGGCAATGAGCCGAAATAATTTGTGTATCTTGGTAATAGCACTTATCTACTGGACATTTCTGCGCATGTCACAACAGGCTTTTGTACACGAAAATGTATGCGAGACATTTCAACATGATCGAAATTTAAACGCAATATGACATGTCAACCCTTTAACATTTATGTGCGAAATACTGATATTTTGACGCTCTAATTCTCAGAAAACTTAAAACTTCTTAATATTCTACTTACAATTTATAATAGATGCATTTCCTTTCTTAATTATTAGTGTTACATATTTTCATATTTATTTTATAATATCTTACATAACCATTCTACAAAGTCAGTTTACATGGAAAATTCTTGGTTGCGCTAATTTGACGTCCTAATGAACATTGTTTCGACTAGTTCTGACAATTTCTAAAATTATGTTGAAATCAAGTACATATTCTTATTGAATGCTATTGTTGTGGAAATGTCATAAATTTTTTCCTTTTTACAGAAAAAAAATATTTAAAAAGGCTTATTTCAAGGATAAAGTGTGATTAAACGTCGCTTTAGCAATGACTTAAAAAAAACGATATGAAATGAAACTTCATTCAATGTACAATATACGATAGATATTTTTTTTTAAATAATCAATGTAATAAATAAAATAAACATAATAAAAGCAGTATAAAATACGCAATGTTGACGCGTGTATCTCAGACCCGCGCGAGCGCTTGTAGAGGTAGTATCTGTATATGAGAAATTTATACGCTATTCATAACAAGTGATCGTAGGCGAGAACATTAAATAGCGATCCGTATATGCCGACTGACTTGTTTTGATCCATTTTTGACTTCTCTGTTCCATGAGTCTATCATGAGATTCATGAGTTTCTGATTTCCTGCATTTTTTTCTTAACAATAAACATTGCGTTTTAAATATAATCACTAGTAGTAAAGTTTAATAAAAAAAATTCTACAGTAATGCTAGCTTACAAGAAGTGTTGCGAGCCAGGTATCAAGATGATATCTATTACATTTATAACAATCTATATACAAAAATGAAATTTAATTATTTGTCTATAATTTTGAAATAAAAGCTTTATCTTAAGCTTATTTGCGCCAACCACGACCAAACCCACTTTCGGGTTTTTTAAATTTTCGACGGTCTGTTTATTTCGCCTGATCTTCAAAACGCCTGAATCGATTTTAACGTGACATTCACAGGAAGATTGAGAATTTTTTAATAATAATAATCTGAACTTCCTATTTAAAAATGTAAAAACCTTACAAATAATTAAACTGTAAGTTGATCCGCACCTCTTAATTAAATATATATAAAAAAATAACCCGAGAGGTACGTATAACACTAATGGCAACCAATAACAGTTATTTTAGAATTTTTATCTGTCTGTCTGCCTGGATATACAACATATATGGTACTTAAGCATCTCACAATAAATTTAAGGGTGGTTTTCATAATTGCATCTCTTAGATACAGGTTGTACATTAGGTAAATGTTATCGTGATCCGCCGTCTAGAAGTTGAGATCTAAAATGAGCTCCATTTAGTTAAGTTGCATCTGTAATATGAGTTTATTTTATAGTGGCTTTACCGTTGATCCTAAATTTTTTTACCGTATACATACATAAGCATAGCAAAGACATCTATCTACATCTATACTACTACATAAATCTCTAGCGTCTGTCTGTAATTTCAATTTTTTTGTTAAATTTTGTGATAAGTAGTCGTTATATGACTCACTGACTTCGATTCTACCATTTTTATCATTTTTGCCTGTCTGTCTGTTTTATGTCCTTTTATAACTCAAGAACGGCTTGATCGATCTTGATAAAAATTAGTACGTAGTACGACCATGTGATTGTGCACATGTTAGGTTATGTATTCTCTAGAAAGTTTACCTCTAAAGGGGTGAAAAGGGGAATGAAAGTTTGTATGGGAAATGCTAAACCGCTGAACGATGATTATGATGAAATTTGGCATGGAGATTTTCACCTCTTCTCCCTTTTGCATCTCCCTTCTCACATTCTTAGAGGTAGATTTTTACTTTGAATGGGAAATGCTAAACCTCTGAACAATTGTAATGAAATTTGGTACAGAGTTAGTATGTGCCCGGAGACAGACGTAGGCTAGGCTTTTTCCAAAAACAATCCGTATATACATGTACGAGTACATGTAATGTAATCTAATCCGGGAAAGCCACGAAAACATTTTCCGCGCAAACGAAGTCTCGGGTAAAACTATTTTTATTATAAAACAGCAACAAAGCCGGCCATCTCTGTACATTGACGATCTTTTCAAAAATGATTTAACTAGGCATTTTAGGCTTTTCTGATTCCAAAATAAATTCTTATAGAATTGTTGTCTGCGTGTTTGTATGTTTATTTCTTCAAAGCTAAGAAACTGCCATTGAATTTCTATACGAATCTCTCTGTTTGAAGAACTGTAACCTCACTTACTTAATAAAGTACATATCATCACGTTCATCTTTATTAAAACGGTGCGAAGTTATTTTTAATTAGTAAAAGATGTGAATTTGAGTTTTGATTAGTAAAAGATGTATCTAATCATGACTACGTAACTAGTGGTTTCTAGGTAGATGTGAATTTGAGTTTTGATTAGTAAAAGATGTATCTAATCATGACTACGTAACTAGTGGTTTCTAGGTAACTTACCTTAACAGTAGTTGTGCTAGACGGGTAAATACTTATCTCCATTCAACCTTTACTTTTAAAATAGCACCTATATTAAACATAATAATATGTAACTAAATACAATATTTGTTTTATTGAATGTTATTGTATTTCCTCTACATGCATTTAAATCGTCAAGAACACTTAATACTAATTACAAATATGATATGTATGTATCTAAAGAGAAAAAAAATTATTAACAAAAATCGAAACTTGATTCGGAAAAATATCATAATTATATTTTATACCAAAGTCGCTTCGTTACTCACTACTCACACTACAATAAAGCTACAAAAGTTGCACGTGTTAGAAATAGGGAATATAGAGGGTTATAAAGTAATATAAAATATACGCAATTACTCAAAAAGAATTAAATAATAATAGGAATGGAATGGAAGGAAACACATCATTAAGCTTGAATCCAATCATTTTTATTCAAGCAAAATCTACCACGGTTCAGAATGAATCTACACTGAGAAGAACCGGCAAGAAACTCAGTCAGGTATAATTTTTTAATGAAGTATTGAAATATAAGCAATTACGCTATACTAATTATTATTACAATAATTGTCTCTTTAAAACATTATATTCCATTATCAAATTATATTTTATTATTATACACAATAAATATCACAATACTAGGTACACACTTTAACATCGTATTATACATAACAAAAATGAATATAAGTTAATAATCTATTTGGATACTTATCTGCTTAGCTCTAGTGTCCCGACAGCAATGTGTCGTTCTGTAGTTACAATCACTATTAGAAACTACCTTCCCCACCACTTTAATCATAACTCGTATCAGTATAAGTTATATTTCTTTTGTACTTCACAAATATATCTATATTAGGTATGTGATCCATAATTAATAGCTATATATTAATATATAAATATAATTTATACTGATTGTCATAGGCAACACATAGTTTCAAAGTTACGAAAATAGGGAGCTATTATGACTTTCATTGATCACAATGACCCTTTATTGTTTCATAAATAATTATTCGAATATTAAATCGATATATCAAGGTAAGAATGTAAAAATAACAATTTATAAGTTCATTATAATCAATGAAATATACATTTCAATGAAGTAATATATTATATCTATGTAATAATATATATCTATATAATACATCATTATCTAATACACGCGTACATAAGTGTCCGAGCGCGCTAATAACTAAATTCAAATGCTTACCTACGATTCGTTGTAGGGCTCTTAAGCAAATAAGCAAAAAAGCAATAATTATTTTTTTATTGAATTACTAATTTATAAAAATTGCCGCGAAACTCAAAGTAATGCGTATCTGACACGATTTTTTGTATTGACATTAATATGTTATAATACGTACCAACAGATGAAGCTCTGTCGCTCGCCCTTGACACCGCTCAGGTGGCTAAACGTTCGCCTCGATATTGTTTTTTTAAATTTCAATCCCTTGGGACTCTCTCGTCTCGGTTTATACAGTCCTGTTTAACATAACCAAACTTTATGAACTATGAACCTTACTTTATGTAAACATGAAAATTGTAATAAAATTTTAGGCACTAACTTTATGCTTTAAAAATTTTCAAGTTTTACAATTTCAACTGGAATTCATGGATAAATTGTAAAAAGTAATAAAGACGTTATGTTCAAAATACCCGTTTCACTCTAGATTTGAGTTACCAGCTTAATTCTTTATACCAAATTTCAATTCAGTAAGTGTAAAGCGGTGTAAAGTAAATTGCTTCGACATTACGTACGATACGTGACGTGGTATTCAGAACTCTAAAAATGTGTACCTATAGTGTTGTCAGGTCCAGTATGTCAAAACGGGTGAGAGATGAAAAAAGAGGAAAATTGGGTGTTCGAGGTCTTTGAGAAATCAATAAAAATTTAATATTTTGCAAATGTAGTTCAAATCGTCCACGCTCGAGTTAATCTTGCGTTCGTCTCATTTTTATTCTTGATCCAGTAATTTAGAAAATAAGGGGTGAGGGTAACGATAGAATTGAATTGAGTAATATATAATATGGGTTATTAAAACTAATCTCGGACCAAGAAACGATGGACGGAGCGATAATAAGCTGCCACTTCTATCGTCGAATATAAAACGAAATTTCGTGTTTCTTTATACCTCATTGATCGTAACCAAGAGTAAAACAGTTATCGACTTAGAAAAGACTTTTTAGGGGGAACGGGAGAAGTGAGGTTATCATTTTATTTAGATTTTCTATTTTTTACATTTTTAGGAGTTTTAAAGTACAACAGTGATAGCATGTTGTGCTTTAAAGTTTCGTGTAATTGACAAGAATGGAGGAGATCTAATTAAACATGTGTAGCTGAAGTTCTCGCGCTCTTCCAAGAAGTCCTTTAAAACTTCAATAAAGTCTATCACTTTACTGGAGGTGTTTTACGATAAGAAAAAACGAATTATCTAGTGATTCTACTTATTAATACGTGACATTGGCAAATACGCTAATCTGTGCGCCATGCCATAAAGAAAGAAGAAAAAAACGGTTATCTATAGTAAGCATGGCAACCGACCGACTTCACTTACATTACTGAAATAATTATTTGCAAAATATTCGTAAATCTTAAGTATTTTGGCTACTAGTATTAAAAATACTAAAAATATGTCATATTCAGCTGTGTATGTTTTTATTATAACCTGGAAACACTATAGGTTGTACTGTGTATGTTTTTATTATAACCTGGCAACACTATAGGTTGTACTGTGTATGTTTTTATTATAACCTGGCAACACTATAGATTGTACCGTGTATGTTTTTATTATAACCTGGCAACACTATAGGGTTGTACTGTGACTCTTCCCTAGTCACGCACTTTAGTAAAAGTCCAGAAAGTCGGTCAACAAAAAGCGGACACGCTCTTAGAGCAAATGCTTCGTCCACTATGCTTCTAGGTTCGAGAAACTAATATACCTGTGTCAACAAGATTCGATCGTTCAAGTATTAATATGAAAAAGGTGCGGTTAAATGATCCAATCAATCATTGATTCCACACAAATACAATAATGTGTTTTTGATGATTAACAGATAATAGATTTAGATTGGTTTTAAAACGTACATTGATTAGATAATCATACTATAAAATAAACGATTTCGTTAGAGATAAAACAATAGTCTGGAAATGATCTTTTCTGCACATGCATTTACTGGCTGTCTGAATATTGTATTTTAATAAACCTTATGTAAAATGATGTTGAAAAAATGATACCTGGCCGAGTTTCTTGTCGCTTCTTCTCAGTGTCCAGGTTTTTTTTCTCTTCTCTTTGAACCAAACTAAAGCAGATTTGACGTTCAAAAATACCTTGTAATTGGGTTTACTTGAATAAATTGATTTGAGTTTGATTGAAACGAAAGATCGAACGATTGCATATGTAATCCGATCGATATTGTTTAAAGTTTTTATTATAATTTTGCTGTATTTGTCATTTTATTGTTTGTAGGTATTTTGAATAATGTCTGTTCATCTTGTAATTTTTCTGAATTCCACCTTTTATCACATTAAAGGGCACAGACAACAATTTCGTTTAGTACTGAGATCGAATCTGTCGAATGATTGAATCGATGAACGATACATGCGTTCGAATGTGATTACAACTATATATCAACTAACGACCGGCACCGGCTTCGCACGGGTAGAATTTTGTTTGAAAATAAAATCCAGTCCATGTTACTGATAATGTAGCTTTCTATAGGTGAAAGAATTTTTGAAGGCGGCTAAGTAGTTTACCTATTATAAACGAACAAACAAATGTTTTCTTTTCATAATATTAGTATACTTACTGACTTTGAAATGATAGAAACCAAATAACCGAATCAACCACGAACGACACAGGTCTAAAAACTAATTACTGTATCTATATAGAACATATATTGCATGTTTTCTAAAAAAATTATTGTAACAGACGAAGACACGAACGGGGCCTGTGTACATACATACATACATACATATCTTCACGCCGTATCCCTAACGGTGTAGTCAGAGAGGACGGAGCGCCAAGCATCGCGGTCTTTATATACTTCTTTCGCTTCCTCAAATCTCATCATTCTCCTCACATATTTTCGCCTAGGTATGCGAGTGCTTTTGACATTTCCGTCGGCTAACAGTCTAGCTATTTGACTTTCATAAGTCAGCCTTGGACTTCCTTGGCTTCTTTTATAACTCACTTTTGCTGTATAGATTTTCTTCGTCAGCATTTCATCTTGTGTAATCTTAGAATTATTCTATTTCCTTTATGTGGAACTGAAATATTATAATATTCTAATAACTTGGATTACAGCGTGAAAATTGACAGTAAAATGGCAAGCAACCCATCTATTATAATATACATATAAGTCAGCACTGGACCCGTGTGATCGAGTACGCCTCATTTCTCTCCCACCCTCATTTGTGAGATAAGGTTTGCGCCGATAATGAGACGTATACATACAGGCTGTAACTTGATAAAATAATGCTATCGCTTTTTTGTATTGCAATAATTAATTACCAATCAACTGTAACACGTAATCGCGTGTACTTAGTGTTAGTTGTTACTAACCAAAGACATAGTTTGTAGTGAAGCGTGTTTCCATTTAATAAACAATAACTTCAAAATAATGCGATCCTGATAATTTATTTTCTATTTCCAAACATTATTTTCAGGGCTTATAAATTTTTTTTAAATTTTTCCAAGTAATTCTTTCATACATAACGTAGTATGACAGCGATATATGTTATATATCAATGACGACGGAGAGGACGGAGCGCCAAGCGTCGTGATCTTAACATACCTCTTTCGCTTCCTCAAATCGCATCATTCTCCTCACACATTTTCGCCTAGGTATGCTAGTGCTTTTGACATTTCCGTCGGCTAACACTCTAACTATTTGTTCTTCATAAGTCAGCCTTGGTCTTCCTGGGCTTCTTTTATCGCTCACTTTCGCTCTGTAGATTTTCTTCGTCAGTCTTTCAACACTCATTCTTTCTATGTGCATATATATATGTAAATATATACATATTACAAAAAACAAAATGGAGCTTTATAAGGTTCCTTGAAGTCACTCAATTAACAAGAAAAGATGTTTAAAAATAATACTATGTAAAATCATCTTGTATCAACAGTTATTATGTATGCATAATATGTTTTATAATCTCTACAAATCCTGCTCTTTATAATCTGATCCTTGTCATAAACTAAGTGTGTTTTATAACAATAAATGAAGTTTCCCGAGCTTAGACCGATATTAATTATGTTTGCCTACGCAGACAAAGCGGGGTAATGCCGTACAGAATAACTTCAGTAATTCAATTTTTGTTAACTAAAACCGTAAAAGCTAAGCCTACAAACTTTATTCGTGTCAGCGACCAACGTTACTGTATAATTTGGTGACTAAACAACTTAAAGTTACCGCTTTATTATAAGACTTTTAATTTAGATATAGTTCAAGCGCCATTTAAAGACTTATTTTTTTTTCCTTTCTTCATGGCATGGCGATTAGCGCATTTGCCAATGTCACGCATTGTAATAGTATAAGTAGAATCGTTATATAAAACTTCTCCAGTAAAGTGATAGTAGACTTTACTGAAGTTTTACAGGACTTCTTGGAAGAGCGCGAAAACTTCAGCTACACATGTTTATTTAGACCTACTCCATTCCTTTCTCTTGCACAGAACTTTAAAACACAATATACTATCACTGTTGTACTTTAAAAGTCCCATTATACATTACTGAAATAATTATTTGCAAAATACTCGTAAGTCTTAAATGTTTTGTCTACTAGTCTTCACAAAAATTAAAATATGTCAGTATCGTTGTGCTGTGACTTTCCCTAGTCACGCACGTTAGTTAAAATCTAGAAAGTTGGTCAACAAAAAACGACTTCAAGTACACGCTTTAAGAGCAAAGGCTTTGTTACTTAGTCAGAGGCTTTATTTACATTAACAAAAAGTACATACATACGTTAATATTTATAAACTTAAAACTATACATTATCTTAAATAATAGACTTCTTCAAAGTTGCCGCTTACAAAGCTGTCATTGCTTAAGGTACCCAGCAGACTAGCAGCATTGAATCTTTGAATAGCCAAACTGATTCCTTGGCGGAAGAAGCTGCCAGCCCGGCGGTCTCCCGAAACCTCGACCTGTCTCTTATATATATCAGAAACCAGTCGATGAGCTTCGGGGCCCCAGGAGGCTTATAATCTATTTAATGAGATTGTAAATAGAGATAAATTGTGATTCGTACCATACTCCTCACAATATAACGTATTAATTTTCGATAGTTTATAATCTATCTATATCGAATCATCATATCGTGATCGAATCTGCATTTATCGATAAAATTCGCAATCTGTCCTATTTTATCACCTGTAAAAATACGTCCCGTAACTGTCCCTGATTGGTCAGCGTTAACGGTAGCTCGTTATAACTTAGGGTATGTTTAGCGACTAACAGTTATTTATCACTGAAACTTCACTTGTTTGGTTAATCGTAATCGTAAAGGTTTAATTTTACTATCAAATGTAAATTAATATAACTTTTAGCTATTTTCAACACGAAAGCTATTAGAAACCACAAATAAATCTGTTTGTTAATGTTCGAATGACAGCCAAAGATGGCGCCGCAAACGTTTAACCAATCAGTGCGCAAGATGCGTTCCGTTGCATGCCAGTACGATGCCAGTTCATAATTTGACGGTTTGACAGGGATAGATAGATAGAAACTATCGAAAATTAATACGTTATAATGTAAGCAGTATGTTACAGTTCACAATTCATCGACAGCTTACAATCGCGTGAGATAGATTAAAAACTAACGGTGTTCACAATCATACGGTGACAGATACGTATAAAATCTACGAGAAAAGGCACAAACACTGATAAAATTATAAATTTTTAGGGTTTCGTACCTCAAAAGGAAAAAAAGAACCCTTATAGGATCACTTCGTTGTCTGTCTGTCCGTCTGTCTGTCACGATCCTTTTCTTAGGAATGCGTGGAGGTATCAAATTGAAGTTAGTATCAAATTACTTGTGTCTGCAGTCTCTTGGAGTTGTAAAAAAATCAAGCTTCGAAGTCAACATACATACATACATACATTATTTCCACATATCCCTAATGGGGTAGTCAGAGAGGACAACAAAAGTCAATATAATAAACATTATGACCATTTACGTCTTATATTTTGACACTTGAAAGTCAATCGAAACCTATAGGGCACTTTCCGTTGACATAGAATCATTTTAGCAAGAAGCAAGGTCTCACAACACAAGTAATGTAAAAAATCAGAAAATTGTTAATTTGCAGTCGCCATTACAAACTTACATTTGCAGTTAAAGAGTATGGCTGAGCGTGTTTTTCAAGTGCAAAGCTAAGTTTGTTTTTGAATCCGACATATTTTATCGGTAAATACATAATACAAATACATTATATAGTGGTGCGATACCCTCGGTGCGCGAGTACGACTCGTACTTAGCCGGTTTCTTTGCAAGTATGGAAATAATTATTAACATAATTTTTGATAAACCGCCGGCTTTAAGGCAAAATTACATAACTTTTATTTTTCAGTTATTCACTGTATTTATACCATTTTTCTTCTTATTACTATTCTGGTGTATTCACAGACAAATTAGCCTAAATACAGGAAATGAAAGGGCACTGTTTTCTGCCATCGATGCGCACAAACGCTCATATAACTTCAAACACAAACGCGCGCTCCTTTAGTATTAACCAGAAAGCAAATCCGTGACCTGTGTCTAATTGTTTTAAAAAATATAGTATAAATTACGTAAACAATGCCAAATTGCACTGTAAAGTGGTGTGGTAGTGACAGTCGTAAAAATAGTTTCAAAAAGAATAATATCACGTTTCATCGGTAAGTATAAAATTAATAATAAAAATTTATATCAAAAAAATGCAGAGCTCTCACTATACTGGTCTCTGGTCGCTTTGAGTCAGCCTTTGTCCTTGTCTAGCAAGCTATAATTACATATTGCGTCCTCACTCTTGCAAGATGGCACGTGTAAGTAGGGACGCGAAAAAACGTATCGATATATCAATATATTTTCCATTAATTTTGAAAATTTATAATGACTACCATTCTTTGAAATTATATACCTAGTTCCATCCATACTATATAATAATATAATATATATAATTATATAATATTATATAATTGTATAATCCACATCCATTCTAATATTATAAATGCGAGTCTCTCTGTCCGTCTGTCTGTCTGTCTGCTTGGTTTTCACGGCTAAACCGCCGTACCGATTTTAATAAAATTTAGTATAGACATAGTTTGACACCAGGGGATGAATATATGCTACTTTATTTTTCAAAAATCTACCCTTAAAGGGGTGAATAAGGGGATGAAACTTTGTATGGGAAATTTTTAACCATTGAACCGATTAAGACGAAATTTAGTATGGTACATAGATAAAACCTTTTCTATTAAAAAACATACTTCTTTTTTCCAAAAATCTACCCCTAAAGGAGTGAACAAGGGATGAAACTTTGTATGGAAAATTTTTAACCGCTGAACGGATTAAGATGTAATTTGGTACAGAGATACACTTTTTCTATTAAAACAGTTTTCTTTTTCTTCAAAAATCTACCCCTAAAGGGGTGAAAAAAGGGATGAAACTTTATAGGGGAACTTTATAATGCTAAATCCTAACAATATGGGTATCAAATGAAATGGAATACGCAGAGGAAGGTCCCTATGTATGTGACATGATCATAAATCCAATATGGCGGATGTTCCACAAAAGGAAATAAATTTTTTATCCAACACTAACAATATGGGTATCAAATGAAATGGAATGCGCAGGGGAAGGTTTCTGGACATGTGACGTCATCATAAATCCAATATGGCGGATGTTCCTTAATAGGAAATAACTTTTTCGTTCAACATCAGCAATATGGGTATCAAATGAAATGGAATACGCAGGGGAAGGTTTCTGTATACATGATGTCATACAGACGCACATAGAATCTCCCCCTTTTTAAAGTTGGTTAAAAAATACATACAGACGAAAAGGTTGGGTGGTTCTACCACCAAAGCTTTTCAGTTTCGTTTTTTGTGAATTTAATTTTTTGTTAAAAAGTTTTACATTATTAGAAACACGTACTACCCAAACGAATTTGATTTGCATTTCTATTCCAAATTTTTGATTTTTTTGTTTCGAAATAAAGAATCTTGTTTTGATTATATACACATATTTTATTATTTCTATTTTTAAAATAAGCTTATGAAAATAATTCTTGTATTTATCGACATAATATACAATATCTACGAGTACATCACTATTTCGTTTAGTATGTGACGTTACCTTGCCGCCCGCTTACGTCTCATTCCTCTAACCTTGACAGAATAGTTCGCTTAGAAATTCGTAAACATTTCAGGTCTCTAGGGTAGTTTGTCTGTGGGTGTATTAAAGAAACTATTAATTTAGTTTTCCCTAAAAAAGTGAATAGGTCATTTTTTTAAGTACCTAATAATTTAGTTAAAATGCCAAATTTTGACGAGAGTATTAAAGATGGGACGAACATGATACGAACTATCGAATATAATACCAATACCGAAACCTAATTTACTCGTTTCGTAAAAAATGGAAAAGTTCGCTCTGTAGAAAATCTACAGAGCGAACGTGAATGGTAGCAGTAGTCTAGAAAGATCAAGGCTTATGGATATGAAATAGTCCGAGTGCCGGCTGACGTAAATGCTAAAAGTAGCCATTAATATACCTCATGGAAAGACCGAAAGAATTATGTAAAGATCATTCATTCATTCGCGACTCATGGTACTTTATCCTCTCTGATCTATAGGAATATTTTATATAGCACTAACGACTCACCCCAGCTTCCCACGAGTTGGATTTATACATAAAACTTCAGGAAGAAATTTTCTAAATGATGGTGAAAACCGCATAAAATCCGTTGCGTGGTTTAGAATAAGTAAGTCTCTCCGAGTATCATAAAGTAAATAGAATAAAGGTTAACATTAAAAAACGCCAGTGCATATCATTTACTCGTTGCAGTAACCAAATAGATTATCACTACAACTTCTATAATTCAAATATTGAGAGGGTTAAGGTAGTCCATGACTTGGGGGTTTATTTTGATAGCAAAATGCTCATGGACAAACACGTGGACATCATAACTCAAAAAGAATGCAAGAAGATGGGTTACATATTTCGTGTTTGTAAACCTTTTTCTGACATTTCTTGTGTAAAATTAGTATATTTTGCGTATGTACGTGGCAACCTTGAATACGCTTCATCTATATGGTCACCTCAGTACAATATATACAATGAAAGAGTGGAGCGTAGTCAAAAGATCTTTATCAATCATCTCAGGAAACGTACTGGTGAACCCTGCGAGTCTTATAAAGACCTTTGTTGTCAATACAATGTATTATCCCTAGAGGATCGCCGAGTTTTGCTGGACATGTGTAATGCTATACGATGTCGTTCGTGGACGATTAGAATGTCCAGCGTTGGTGGCGCCGCACGTGCCCGTACGCCGCACGCGCCACACGCCTTTATTTCACGTGCCTGCCTGTCGTACACGATATGCACAAAACGCTGTCGTGACTCGTATTCTAAATATGTACAACAAGCTCTTCCACCATGTAGATATTTTCAAAGGTGAGTTATAAGATAAGTGTAACGGATACAATTCTTCAACGTTGCCGTGTTGCCAGTGGTTTTCATGTTTAGTCATGGATGATATGATATATTGGGTCCTTACATATGAAATTAGCGTTTTGTCGTACTGACCACTTTGATCTGAAATATCTCCTCTTTGGTTAAGAATTCCAAATTCAAATTTATAAATTCATTTAGCTGGTACATTTGAGTTTTGAAAACAGTCATTCATTTGTTTTTTTCCTCATTATTTTTTTCTTTGGCGTCGCTTATTACCGCACAATGGAAAACATGAAATATCGGTATATTTACGAGTACAGAAATATATATATATATATATATAGGGTCCTTACATATGAAATTAGCGTTTTGTCGTACTGACCAGTGATCTGAAATATCTCCTCTTTGGTTAAGAATTCCAAATTCTAATTTATAAATTCATTTAGCTGGTACATTTGAGTTTTGAAAACAGTCATTCATTTGTTTTTTTCCTCATTATTTTTTTCTTTGGCGTCGCTTATTACCGCACAATGGAAAACATGAAATATCGGTATATTTACGAGTACGAGTTCTACCGTGGCACCAGTGCTGCAGAAACAGCTCGAAGGATTAATGATGTGTACGGCGCTGGTGTCGCAAAAGAAAGCACTGTACGTTTTTGGTTGCAACGTTTTCGTTCTGGAAATTTCGACCTTCAGAACCAACCCCGTGGACGGCCGGAGACTAAAGTGGAGAATGAAGAATGAAAGGCTATTGTGGAAGCGGATCCATCACAAAGCACTTCAGAGATAGCTGCAGGCTTCGGGGTAAGTGACAAAACTGTATTAATCCACTTGAAGCAAATCGGGAAAGTAAAAAAACTTGAACGATGGGTACCTCATGAATTGAGTGAATCGAACTTGCAAACACGCGTCGATTGCTGTGTTACTTTGCTCAACCGACACAATAATGAAAGGATTTTAAATCGAATCATTACTTGTGATGAAAAGTGGATACTGTACGATAATCGGAAGCGCTCGTCGCAATGGCTGAACCCTGGAGACCCAGCCAAATCCTGCCCTAAACGAAAATTGACTCAAAAAAAGTTACTTGTGAGTGTTTGGTGGACTAGCGCCGGTGTCGTTCACTACAGCTTTCTAAAATCTGGCCAAACGATTACGGCAGATATCTATTGTCAGCAACTACAAACCATGAAGGAAGAACTAACTGCTAAACAACCGAGATTGGTCAATCGCTCTAGGCCACTGCTGCTTCACGACAACGCAAGACCACACACTGCACAACAAACAACCACTAAGTTAGATGAGCTACAATTGGAATGTCTGCGACATCCACCGTACTCCCCGGGTCTTGCTCCAACAGATTACCATTTTTTCCGGAATTTGGACAACTTCTTATAAGGAAAAAAATTCAACTCCGATGCGGCAGTCCAAACCGCCTTCAAAGAGTTTATTGATTCTCGCTTCCATGGTTTTTTTAGTAAAGGGGTCAATGAACTACCTATGAGATGGCAAAAGTGCATAGATAACAACGGTGCATACTTTGATTAATTAAATATATTTTACAAAAAAAAATTAACTTTATATTCCTCCCGTACAAAACGCCAATTTCATATGTAAGGACCCAATATATATATATACACAATATATTTGTATTATGTTTTATGTATAACATACACAAATATTCATGTAGGTATGCATTTTTCTTTGTTTAGTACATGTATGCATAAATAAGAATTTGTGTAAATGTTACTATAATTTATGGGTATTGATTTGATTTATATAAGTGGTACTTTGTATACATATGTGGAGAACTGTAATTTGGCATCTGTATGTACTTAGTGTTTTAAGTCTATTTTTGTTTGTAATCGCTGTTGTTCTCCTGAATAAATAAAATAAAAAATAATAAGCGTAGAAACAGAGATGAGAAAACAGATTAGAGATGAGAGAACGCGTATGTATAAAATTTCCAATACAATAACCTTGTTAAGCCAGTATTTACGGCTTGTTTGTTAAGTGAAAACACGTTTCTTGAGACAAAGGCACGAGTCTCTATTCCCTAGAGAAGAACCGACCGCTCCCCGTGAGGCAGTTGAGAAGTATAACTCTATTTATTCTGCTCTTTAGCCGCGATTGTTCATTTCTAACGATTACGTCTTGACATACAGGGGTTACGAACACGTTTATAACTTTTTAACTTTACTCAAGTTTATCCTTAAGTTCAGTGAAATAAGGGTTAAAATCGAAACAGGCAGACAACTGAAATGTAGATGTCATTTTTGTAAATGTGTTACATATATGTAAAATTTTATGGTCCTTCGTATCCGGATTCGTTTGAAAAAAAATGTAAATTATTTACCAGTGTAGAACAAAAAAATCTACGTAAAATTGCTTGCGTTTTGTATATAAAACTTTTTGTTGCATTTATAAAATTAATGGAGTTAAGAAGGGAAAATGAAATATTTAAAACCGTCATAAAATCGTAAAATCCATCAATCGAGGAAGCGTGCTCGTAGCGACGCCTACCAGCCCAACACGCTGTGCACCTCGCGGCGGGAAGTGGAGGGAAGAGTGCAGAATAGCTGCGTGGAATGTGAGAGGTGGGATTGAAGAGAAGATGAATGAAGTAATAGATATTATGGAAGAAATAATATTGGATGTTTTGTGTTTAAGTGAAACCAAGTGAAAGGGCAGTGAACTTCTCAACTTGCTGGAGGTGGTATCGCTTTGTGGTCAGGAATATCATAAGAAGAAAGAGCAAGCCAAGGGGTAGGCGTCTTACTGTCCTCTCGTTTGGTTAATTGTGTAATTGAGTATAAGTGTGTAAACCTGGACTGCTCTGGGTGCGTCTCAAGACAAGGTTGACGAGAATATTTGTTTTGATGGTGTATGCCCCTGCCGCCGAGTCTGTTCTAGGCAAGTATGGAGATAAGAGAGTGAATAATGCTGGTAGGATTCTGTTAGAAGTGTGTATGGAAAAGGATCTTTTGTTGCTAATACCTTATTTAAGCACAAAAGGATCCATCAGTACACGTGGGAAAGGAAGGATGAAAGGAGTACGATTGATTTATTTCTGATGGACAGCCAGCTGAAAAAGCAGTTTATGAACACGAGAGCATACAGAGGAGCCGATATGGGAACGGACCACTTTCTAATGGTAACTAGAAAAAGGGGTCTTTTTGCAGTGTGGCTATGTCGTCTAGCGTCCAAACCTGCAGCGGTCTGTCGCATCAAGAACTGGAAACTGCAAGATGCGACCACCAGGAATAAAAATGAAATAGTAGTATCCGGTAAGCTTGGCGATAGGTTGAAAGTGACGAGCGAGGATGTTGAAGAATGTTGGCAGAACCTTCGAGATAGTATGGTCGAGACTGCGAAAGAAGTTTATGGAGCGAATAAGATTGGGAATGGTAAAAAGCGTGATGTGTGGTGGGATGGTGAGCTAAAAGAGTCTGTGTACAAGAAGAAGAAAGTATGGCATGACTACCTTGCTGCCAAAAATAGTTGTAGTGTGATGGATTTATTGAACGAGAGATATAAGCTGCAGAAAGCAGAAACGAAGCAACTAGTGAAAGAGAAGCGTGAAAGGTGTAGCGTGTTAGATGAAAACAAGATCTCGGATAACTTCGAGGAAAGTTTACAATTATTCTGGAAAGATATACGTAAGTACCGAAATGGTCCGACATCTTGCAGAACGAATAAAGTGCGTTCGAAAGCACATCATCTGCTAACAGACGAAAAACATCTGCAACGATAGAGTCATTATTATAGAGAACTATATGAAGGTGACAACTCTGTCCTTGACACAGAACGATCCTAATGAATCGCCACACTCGGATTAGGAATTAGAGGAAGTCATTAGTATGCAAAAGATCGAGAAAGCGATAAGAAATCTGAAACGTGAAAGAGCTGTGGGAAATGATAAAGTGACTGCTCAGATGATCAAGTATAGTGGTCTTAGAGTCTGGGATACATTGTATAAACTATGCAATCTTTGCTGGCAGAAGAGAGAGGTACCGGAGGACTGGTGCCTCTCTATAAAGTGAAAGGTTCCCATTTAGTCTGCACGTGTTAAAGGGCCATCAGCTTGGTAAGCTTAACAAGTAAAGTTAATACCAAGGTATTGACTGAACGTATGAAAGGCATTTCTGAAAGATATTTGTGGGAGACATAAGGTGGTGTTAGGAACGGTAGCAGTTGTATGGATCAGATTTTCTCGCTTCGCGGTATCGTGGTGAAGTTTCTGGCCATAGGTCGGTCGGTCGAAATGAAAAATCATTCGATAGAGTAGTGCGATAGAAATTATGGAGTCTTTTGCCTGAATATGGGCCCATTACTGCAGGCTGTGAGGTCATTATATCGGGGCCACAGCGTCTGTGTACGAATAGATGGTGACTTGTCGCCCTGGTTCGAAGTCTATTCAGGCGTCAGACAGGGCTGCGTGATCTCTGCCTGGCTACTCGTGCTGTATTTCGATAGTTGCTTCCAGACATTGAAAGGTAGTATGAGTGGATGATATGTGATGGTACAGTGGTAAAAAGCATTTTGTACGCTCACGATGCTGTGACTATAGCACCATCAGAAGCGGAGTTGCAGACACTAGTTACGTGCATGAAAGAAGACTGTGAAGTGAAAAGATTCAACAAAACTAAGGTTCTGGTGTTTGAAAAAGTTTAACAAAGCGCGAAACATGGGTAAATGGAAAATGTCTAGAACAGGTGAATGAAATAGTATATCTAGAGGAATAGTATATCTCATTAATGGGGAGTGCGTTTGAGTGCAATCGCGTACGTATGTGAAATTGAAAAAAAATTCCATTATTTTAATCAGTACACAAATAGTTACAATTTTCATTCAAGCGAATGGAGTTATTTCCATTGTTCATAAAAAAATTACTAGCTATTAAAATTACATCGATTTATTTCTAAATTTGACGTATATTTTTCTTTTTCTTGCTTGCGAGTTGTGATTTCCATAATGAATGATTTCGTAAACCAATTCCATGTTTCGCATTAGCTTTCGAATATAATTTCGAACCACAAGTGTGTACGAGAATAGAGAAAATCAAAAGAGTTACGTTATGTATAAATTAAGGTGCGTAATGCCTGCGGTGACGATATTATGCTCCCACAATACAACGTACTTATTTCATCGATTATATATAAGTAAGTTGTATTGAGAATATGTATGGATAAATACTGTATTACAATATTAGTACATATATATTGTTACAGCTATTTTACGCTAGTAATTAATTAATACTAAAACACAACCTAGGCGAAATCGTGTAAGGAGAATGATGAAATTTGAGAAGCGAAAGAAGTAGGTATGTAAGGACTGCGATACTTGGCGCTCCGTCCTCTCTGATTACTCCATTAGGGATATGGTACGGGGATATAATATATATATATATATAGGTAACTAATTAATTTGAAGTAGATACTGTGATAGTATTAGGTGCTTATCTATGTAATAACCAATTCGCATGACAAATGTTGCAATATTTCTTCTTGTGCTTCATGATGGTAAATAATACTGTGGACTATGTGATAGATGGTATATTGATACTGTGCGGCGTGTTAACGCCATAGAGCTGTCGTTTACATCTCATGTCTTATACTAATTCTTACAGCTATTTATATCGGATATATGTTGTGACACGTGACGTGACGTGACAATTTCCTTTGCAACGATGCGGATATTTGATTTATAGATCGCGCACAAAGTTACGATTTGCTGTGTCAGAATAATATCTGGCACAACAAACAATACCTAAACGAATACATGTTACATATGATGATGAAAAAAGAACTTCGTAACTGTTACATGGACAGTTTTGGCGGGATTTTATGCGGAACAGTTGGGCGTTTATTTTAATTATTTACAAATTGTTTCTAGCGGATATTGTGATGTAAAATTGACGTAGTTTTGAGTCCCAAATCTCTACGCTGTTTTGCAATATGTGGAATTGTTGAAATAAGTGCTTATTTAGTAGTGTGATATTGAGATTTTTTAAGTGGCTCAGTCTGCTTCAGCAGAACGCACTAGGAAGGCTACTTCAATATACTATTCTTGGAGTTTCTGACAACAAACATTAACACTATTATGTCGACATTTTAATGAAATAATATTATGAAGATTTACTCATTACTGAAGACATCGCTTGTATGGGCTAGATCCCTTTACCTTCCCTCCTAAGGGAGAATCGTACTAATGCCACGATTACATAGATTTTGTTTTATATTTAAATAAGAACATCATGACTACCACTAATGTTACTTATCCTCAGTTAACTAAAATCAACATAACGCCGCATTTTTCTGTTCAAAATTCGAATTTAATTTATTCAAATACCTGGAAATGTTGACTGTTAAGGAAGAAATTGCCGAGGCTTCTAAGCGGTACAAGTCCCGACTCTCAAATCACGTTAATCGGCTGGCTGTTGCTCTGATCGATCAAAGCAATGATGCAAAGAGACTTAAGACGCATCACATCTGGAACCTGGATGTTGCGAGGACTTAAGAGAGAGAAATATCCTCACTGGGGGATTATCTCTGCAAAACACCAAAAACCAACAAAATATCTGCTTATAGTTTCAGCACTGATCGCAGATAGTCATGAAAATAAGAAAAAAAATTATTCAAATACAATGCAATACTAATTACGTCATTGTTTTGATTGTACTGACCATAAATGTTTATTACTTTTGTTTCTTGATTTTATGAGCTTGGTAAACAATGTACTAAGACGATGAAGTAGATTTCATATGAACCGATAATGTAATACAATCGTAGAAAGACAAAAGAGAAACTTGAATTGAATAAAAAGCAACATGCACACTATTTAAAAAACAAATCAGCTACTTACGTAATGTGTAATGCTCAATACGACTTTTTGGCAGGAACGGGGGAGGGAACGGAAGAAGTGAGGTTGACATTTTGATTAGATTTTCTATTTTTTTAATTTTTGGGAGTTTTAAATTACAAAAACTATAGCAAAATGTGTTTTAAAGTTCTGTATAAGTAAAAAGAATGGGGAAGGTCTAAATAAACATGTGTAGCTGAAGTTCTCACGCTCTTCCAAGAAGTCCTTTATAACTTCAGTAAAGCCTACTATCACTTTACTGGAGGAGTTTTACGATAAGAAAAAACTAATATACTTGTGATTCTACTTATTAATACGTGACATTGGCAAATGCGCTAAATTGTGCGCCATGCCATAAAGAAAAAAAAATGCTCAACACAACTTTTTGGCGGGAACGGGAGAAATGAGGTTGTCATTATATTATTTAGATTTTCTATTTTTTACATCTTTGAGAGTTTTAAAGTACAAAAGTGATAGTATATTGTGTTTTAAAGTTCTGTATAAGTGAAAAGAATGGAGTAGGTCTAAATAAACATATGTAGCTGAAGTTCTCGCACTCTTCCAAGAAGTCCTTTATAACTTCAGTAAAGCCTACAATCACTATACTGGAGGAGCTTTACGATAAAAAAAAACGAAAACTTTGAGTTAATTCTACTTATTAATACGTGGCATTGACAAATACGCTATCAACAATCTGTGCGCCACGCCATGAAGAAAGAAAAAAAATGCTCAATACGGATTTTACCGGGTAGTTTAAAGCGAAACAAGACGTTGGTTCTTAATTTTTGTTAAAAATGGATTTGTCCACTGGCTCCAGCAATAGTGACTTTGTACCTCTTATAGAAATTACAAATACACCGAATCAAGTAATTGGTAATCTTGTAACACTAAAATCCAGGGAAAAATTTTTTTTTTTTATTTTCATTAATATATTTTATAAATAAGTAGGTACCTAGTTAAATAAGTAAATTAATCACCTCACTGTAGAAGTACAGAACAATAACGAAGGTTATTGCTCTAGTGAGTGCATCTGCCGTGCAACATAAAAATATCTTATGCTCGATGCAACAATCTACTATTGTTTTACTCGTAATTTGAAATTCGAATTAGAACAGACATCAAAATTTAAAATGGCCAGTAATAAAATGATCCATTTCATAGCACCTACTCGTACTGTTCCGTGTAAAATCTAGTTTCACCACATAACGTAACGTCAGATATTCTCACTCTGTACCAGTCTTCGGAATCGCGATGTCATTCTACGAATTAGAGTGCTCGTTACCTTTCCACAGATGTAAATTTATGGTAACAACAAAAGGTAACACCTACACATATTTTTACAGAAAAAATCTCCATTCGTATTTTTTTAGATAGATGAGCGTCGGACGGATACGGATAATAAAAACAAATGACAACCAACTTTTGCCTTGTACTGGACATTTTTTAATGGATTTGTTCCACGGATAATAAAATATAGAACGAGCGACGAGCTCAAAAATTAAGGTTTGTTTATGAGATATTAACTGCACCAGTCTTTTTTTAAATCTTTATGCTCATAGCTCATACATATAAGTATAACAATGAGCTTGTACACAGTATACGATTATTTTTGGAAATAGTACAATTTTGATACGTGTAATAAACGGTACTTGTAGCATACATACGTTCACACTTCACACATAAGTCCAAAATAAAATGCAAACTTTCTTACAAAGATGTGTTTGAAAATTATACCTACCAAGATTTTGGAAAAATCTGCACTGATACTTTTCAGTGCAAAAAAAGCAATAAACTCAATCAAAATTTTCTTCAACTTCTTTTTACAATAATAAGTTAAGTATAATGTTCAAATTATTTACACTAGTTTACACCACACAACTGACACAACCGAGTAATGTACTCGTATAAAAAGCAAAAAATATTACACCTTAACATATCTTCACGCTGTATCCCTAACGGGGTAGTCAGAGAGGACGGAACGCCAAGCGTCGCGGTCCTTACATACTTCTCTTGCTTCCTCGTATCTCATCATTCTCCTCACACATTTTCTTCTAGGTATGCGAGTGCTTTTGACATTTCCGTCGGCTAACACTCTGGCTATTTCATCTTCATCATCATAAGTCAGCCTTGATCTTCCTTGGCTTCTTTTAACACTTACTTTCGCCCTGTACATTAAGTCGACGCATTGGAAATTTTGACGGCAGGGATCTCAATTTTTCTAAGTGACTACAAAACATGTGAAAATGATATTTGGTAGCCTGATTCTTCATTTCATTGATTTTATTTTGACATTTGCAATACACGATTGGTTTAACTTTTATAACACAAAAAAAAATATCAAAGAAACCTCTTTTAAAACAGAGATTTACATTTTTAGGAGTAACGGGACAAATTTATGTTTCTAAATGTTCTGTATAGTTTTAATCTACACATATTCTTCAAAATGACAGTTGCATTTTTTAAAATTAATTATAGTTTTTAAAATAAGGGAAAATAACTATTTTTCAATTAAGTCAGTTTCATACTCAAGGTGAAAAGGAAAAGGTAATAAGAAAAAATCCGGACAGCAGAAGTTGGTCTAATAAAATATCTTTTTGTTACAGTACGGTTTGAGAAACTCGAATCCATAGGAAATGTAGAGGAACCGTCTTAGGAAACAGTTGATCTTTTTGTGAAAACAATTTTAGCATCATAATTGTTTTGATCGAGCGTGAGATGTCCATAAAAAATAGTAAAATTGGCAATTCTTTTTTGAAATTATACTTCCTTTGGCACATTTGGAAAAATAGATCAGAGTGTATTTTTAGCGCGTAACGAAGTTGCTCGCGCCGATATAACAGATAATTTATAGTATCACTTTTTATTTCATTCATTTCAAGCGGCTTATTATTATTTTATATGTAGCCAGTTTTGTTTTTCTATATGTGGCCAGTTTAGTTTTTTATTTTTATTCATTTCAAGAAGTATAACTTCTTACGTGAGTACGTGAGTACACATAACCTTTTTTTTCATACGGATCGACTCAGCTTCATGTAAGCATCATTTTGTTATATCGGAAAAAAAATCTGGACAGTAGAAGTTAGCCAAATTAAATAAAATATTTTTTCATGCAATACAAGAATGCAATGTATTAAAAATCGTAATTGACTTACTTGAAAACTGTTAATTCAAAGTGTTCCATAACTGAATTTCTTATCGATACGTCCTACACGAAATTTAAATATGGAACACTTTTTCGCACACAAAAGTTTTTTGTGATTAATTCTTATAATTTTTAGCGATTCCGCTCGACGCGTTAACTCATTAACTCAAGGATAACTCATTAAAGTGATATAATACGGAACACTATCCAGACACACGACATAGTATATACTGTCCTAGTTTAAAAAACACCCTGTATATGTCTTAATTTCCTCTAGTCTCTAGAAAACTCTAGATGATATACTTACTCGTAGTATCCTCGACGATATTTATTTGTTTTATGTACTTTTAATTACAAGGGATATGAACATCCCAATCCCCAAAATAAGTTGATATTAATGGAACCGTACACGACAACTTCACCCAGCTTTTATAGGACATTTTATTTTGAACCCGAGGTTTATTTTAAATCCTTTTATGTTCGTCAAGTTAATAAATATTTACAGTCGAATACTTTTATAACATAAGCCCTGAAAATATAAGAAAAAATATATGTGAATTGTTGACGTGAGAGTTCTTATGTCTAGATTTCCCAACACAGAGAGGATATATATGTATGATGGAACTATAGTAATTTTATCTCTCAATATTTAAAATTAACGATTTTCTCTATAAATTTGCTACTTAGGATATAAATCACATCTTCTTTAAAATTAACGGTCTACGATATGAAAAAATGCTAAACTTCAAAATCAACAGTTTTCACAACAAAATTTTGGTTACAACTTCAATCACTGAAACTTTAATGTGGTGTAATGGTGATAATCAATGCTTGGGAGGAAATCGTGAGGACAAATGCAGAAGGTTTAGATTGTTTCACATTGGGTACAATTTTGCAAATTTTATTGGAACTCTATACAAACATGACGATATATTTATAACACTTTTTTTGGTTGAGGATAGGTTTTTTTACCATAATGCTCGAGCCGAGCGAGCGAAGCGAACGTGCCGCGGCAGCGGCCGGCGAAATGCCAGATCAGAATCCGCTTTAAACATGGAGCAGTATTGAAACAGGAGTCCGCACTCTAAAGAGATAGTTGAGGTTGAGGAAGAAATTTAATCTGGAAACATCTCTACAATACTCCATCTTTTTTCATTTTTTCCTGTTAATATATCTACACTTATATAGCAATCTTATATAAACTAGTCAGTGTATTTCCGAGTTATTTCCAAGGCTAGTATTGAAATAAAAGTCTGCAATCTAAGGAGATAGTTGAAGTTGAGAAATTTAATCTTGAAATATCTCTATATCATTCCGTCTCTTTTCATTTTTTGCTGTTGGTATATGTACCTATATATACCAACAGCAAAAGCTCCGTAATTTGCACTTTAGTTTGGAAGCGTTGCATTTCACACCTCTACTGGTGCTATCTAATTAATATCATTCCAAAAAAATTTTAGCAACAAAGTAATTAAAAAAATGCGTTTCGCTGAATCTATGAGCAAAAATTATCGAAGTCATTCTTTATTTCATTTTTACTTACTAATACTTTGGACATGCAACTGAATCGATATTCCCAACTATAGCTGAGCGAATCGATTGCATTGCTAAACAATTTGCTTTGAAAAATATGGCAGATATGTTGTCAGTTGGCCATTTCATGAAATAGTGATGTTTCACACCATGTCCAGTCATATCATGAACTTCCCAATTCTACGACTAAGCGACGACACATTACATACAAATTAATTGGTGTCATTGGTGCATCTTGCCTCGACCAATATTTTCTGAGTTTGGAGGAAGTTCAGCGAGTCATTCCAAGGTTCTTGAGTGCAGCGGGACGTAAAAGTGGAGATCACAATAGATCAATGTTGGTCACATTGATACAGGTCCGGTATAACCTGCATAGCCATTTACATAAAAAAAAAATGGTGTCATTGCCATAAAAAATCTTTGATATTTTCTTAATATTATCGTTGCGATTTAGAACATAGTTTGGGGTCATCTATCTTTGATATTTTATTAATATTATCGTTGCGATTTAGAACATAGTTTGGGGTCATCTATCTTTGATATTTTATTAATATTATCGTTGCGATTTAGAACATAGTTTGGGGTCATCTAACTTTGATATTTTATTAATATTATCGTTGCGATTTAGAACTTAGTTTGGGAACATCTATATAAATGTTTTATACACATAAAGAGAAAACTTTGTACCCCTTTTATAACATACTAGCAAACCCGGCCCGTTTCACTAGACGTTAGTTGAAGTTAAAATAAATTAAACAGTTTTTATAATTACTTTGATACTGCAAAAAAAAATTCTACGAATCCGATCGCTGCCAAACTTTACAGGATCACCCGCTAGGCCAATCTGAAGATTCCCTGAAAATTTCATCGAAATCGATCCAGCCGTTTCGGAGTCCATAAGGAACATACATACATACATCGCCTTTTATATATACAGACTAGCGACCCGCCCCGGCTTCACACAGGTAGAATTTTTTTTTTGATAATGAAGTACAGCCCATGTTGCTCGCTGATAATGTAGCTTTCTATAGGTGAAAGAATTTTTGAAATCGGTTGAGTAATTTTTGAGGTTATCGATTACAAACAAACAAAGTTTACTTCTTTATAATATTAGTATAGATTGCGCGCAGGGAGGAGTGTGAGATTTGGCATATTTTGTAGTGGATATGGAGAAAGAGTGCAGGAAGCTAAAATGTATATATTACAATATGTATTACAAATAAATTGAATTAAATATTCATTGTTTATGTTCATACAGCCAATATCAAACACATAACAGTTATATTGACAATGTCAAACACACAATAGTTATACTGACAATGTCAAACACATTGTAGGTATGGTGAAGCAGTCGCATAGATTGTCTTCAAAGAATTTTAAAATATTGTCAACAAATAATTACTAACAGATTGACTGAATAAATTTATAGCTGTGAATTTTGTGTTATTTGTGAGCTGCGAACTGCAAGCTGTTTCGAGTCTATCGAGTGTATGTCAAGGGAAAAAGGTGTTTATTTAATATTTACGGTCGAACTTCGACCACTGGGCGACCTCTGGTACAAGTAATTGTTTGTGGATTATTTTCCTTGAGTATATCTGACACAGACTGACAGTTTCATACTCATAATATAAATGATATATTAATTAATTTTTAACCGACTTCAAAAAAAGGAGGAGGGGCTAAATTTGTCTGTTTTTTTTCTTGTATGTTTGTGACCTCATAACTCCGTTATTTATTAACCGATTTCAAAAATTATTTTTTCGTTTGGTAGATGACACTTCAGAGGTAGTTCCATTTAAATTTCACCGATATTGAAGCTTGGACTTCGAAGATACACTAAATAACGCGACCTGGTTTTAACCTTTATTTACATTGATGATTCTCTTGTATATCGTTGCGCTCCGGAATTAGAAGTTAATTGCAGACCTGCCCTTGATATTTATTTAGGTCAAGATCACTCAAAAGAGAGAATTAAAAATTTTTAATGAAAAAAATTAATCCGCCTTCAAAAAAAACACTGAAAAGTATGAAATAACTATCCTTTACTAATCAAAACTCAAGTACAAATAAAATAACTTTATAAATACAATACACATATCTACATAATTAAATTTGACAGTTATTGAAGTCGGTGCCAAATCAATGTGCATCAACAGAAAGTCTATTAGTTTGGTAGGTTTGGCACCGACTCCAGTAACTGTCAAATTAAATTATATAGGTATGTGTATCGTATTTATAAAGTTATTTTAATTGCACTTGAGTTTTGATTAGTAAAGGATAGTTATTTTATACTTTTCAGTGTTTTTTTTTGAAGGCGGTTAAATTTTTTTTTAATCTGTTCTCAGGAACAAATAAATAAAATAGAATATTATACAGAAACATTAAAATTCTTAACATGTACGTTTCAAGTATACTCGATCTGGCAATTCCAATAATTTCCTACGTCATAAATTCAGTTCAATTTCATCACATATGTACACATGTGTTGGCAGAATCAACTTCATTACATGACCTTACATGCTGTTGTAAATTATAAGCGGAGAGCGGTAAGCCGATATAACTTATTACTTAAATGGGCACAGATTGTTTACTTCATTTGCTATTAACAATACAGGATTATACTGTTTGATGGGCTCATTGGTGGAATTTACAATAGTTAACGCATAATAGCCAAGCCGAGGTTCCTGGGGTCGATTTTCGACCAGGTCAATTTAGAAAGTGCATTCTCATTTTGATAGGGCCTAAACCAAATGCTTACTGCTAAGAAAGGTGATACGCGACCTTTGCTACTTCGCGAAATAAGAGTACAAAAATAGCCGCCTTTGTCTTATTTTTGTTGAAAAAATGGACAAAACCAAATGACAGAATAGCGCAAGCTCGACATCGTATTGACGCCGCGCCACCGCGATGACTCCGCCTTAATCTTTGCGTGAGTAAACTTACTTCCATTTGATTCTATAGAAAAATCATGGAGAGTGCTTCTCGAGTGCCTATATGTTAACACTGCCTTGATAGCGCCTCTACGCGTCTTGACACCTCCTCAACTCCGCCTTAAACACCACTTCAACACCGCCACGACAACGTTTAGATATCGCTTCGGCACCGTCTAATAGAGTGTAGACTCTATAACTATACCTATTTACTTAAAGTTATGTAATAATAGAAATCTGGTATATATATTCTATTCATCATTTAACCAGTTTGCTTTTACACCACGAGTAAATTGTCACACGTCTTGAGGAATCGCGTCTAATATTTACAAATCAAATTAAATTTCCTCATTTCGTTCCAGTAATCTCTCAGGAGTGCCAAAATTAAGTTCCTCCAGAAATTAAGTTTACAAAACATATAAACATTACGCTGTATCCTTAATGGGGTAGTCAGCGAGGATTTACGGCCAAGCATCGCGGTGCTACATACATACTTATTTCGCCTCTTCGAATCTCATAACTCTCCTCCATACTCTTTCGCTTAGGTATGCGAGTGGTTTTAACATGTCTAGTAACATTCTAGCTATTAGATCTTCATAAGTCAGCCTTGGCCTATCTTGGCTTCTTCTACCACTTACTTTCGCTCTGTACATTTTCTTCGTCGGTCTTTCATCACTCATTCTTTCTGTGCCCGAACCATCTAAGCGTTTCTCTTTCATTTTACAAAACCATTTTATAAATGATAACCAAGTCGCGAGTCGATCTCGCAATTGATATTTTTTTTCGGTCTCGAACCAGTATGGAAGAAATATATTATCTAATTATTTATTATAGCTACAGAGAAAACGCGGACCCACTGTTCCTTAATTACAAACTACAGCCAGCAACGGACTACGCTCTCAGAGGCAGGATATTAAAAGATTTATGTTTCTGTTGTTGATAACAATGTGCTTCAAGTTGTGGTGTTTTTGCGCTATCTATTAGATAATTTATATGCTTAGTACAAAATAGTGTAGTATTCCGTACATCACGCTGTATCACTGGGGTAGACATGGAGGATGGAGCGTCAATCATTGCGTACCTTACCTACTTTTTTCGCTTACTCGAATCTTATCGTTCTCCTCGAATGTCAAAAATACTCGCATGCCTAGGGAAAGTGTAAACGCTAAGGCATGCGAATATTTTTTACATTCCGCCCATGTTGTATTTTAAAGAAAGTAGAGGCATACTTAATATTACTAAGAATTCTATGTAAATATTCACATGGAGCACTCAACCTATAGAGAAGAATTGACATTTGTTTGTAATCTACGTCTAAACACTACTGCAGTTACGGCGCTCTGATTGGACACACACTATAACAAGACCTAAATGTGCGTATAATAGACTGAGATAAGGTAACAGAGGTAGCACTGGTGAAAGCGAGATACGTACGAGTAGATAACATCATTTAGCACGTCAACTGAATGTGCAGTTTCACTTGACCCGTGATGAAATGAATATCAATTTGAAAAATGTATATTTACTGTTATTTACTGATGAAATGAGATTGTGTATGTTTTACAGTTTGATGTTTACTGTTTTTGTCACACCACCGAATAGAACAGGAACATTATATAAGTATCTAAATATCTTTTGGAATATACGGAAATGTACACTCAAGTACAGTATTGGTTATGTACTGTTTTAGACTGTTTAATACGAACGAGAGTTGATATTAGTTTGTGTCGAAAAATTGGGCAGTGGTGAGTAGGATGATCCGATATTTCGGGTCTATAGGTTGAGTGTTCCGTGATATTTATTATGACGTGTAATAAAATTAAACAAAAAACTCATACACTCTGTCTAATTAATTTTTATAAGTATATCATTCATAAATTGTGTAATCAGTTAGTTATTTTGTAGATTATTTACCTAAGATATTTCTCTGCTCACCCGGAAATAGCACGTTAATACACAACCACGCGGCCCAAAATACGTGCAACTTGACGGGGTTGTACGACAGTGTTATTGTGCGTATCTCTTCATTGCTTATTTTGTCCGCAAGGGTGACACCGCACATATTTCTTAGAGATCGCATTTCTACTGTATTTATCTTACTTTCACTCGTTTACGGGCAAATCCAAGCCTTACTACCGTACAATAAAGTTGGTACCAACACCACATTGTGGATGGCTATTTTCAAATAAAAAATAATCGACTAAAATATCTCGCCGTCGCACATCTGTCATTAAAAATGGTTGAATTTGTTTTAATTAGCATAGTAATTTTAACTTTCTGCTTAATTCAATTAATTGATCTGTTGACACGACGATAAGGCCTGTCTCTCGAACCAAGGACACGTAGATTGACTGTACCATTGTGCGGCGATAAAGCTATCTTTCAAGCGAAATTTTCCTGCTTGTTAGCTTTACTTAAGGCAATTCAAATCAATCAGTAATGAGCCCACGTGGTAATGATGAAGATACCCGAGATTTTAAAGGATTCTGTGTAGACTAGTATGGTTGCGACTACAGAATACGTTATGTAATTCACCACTTCAGCCGACTTAACGAGCAGGCTCCATTTCACCGCAGAGTATGTTCGTATCACATCAAAGTATGTACTGTTAGTTGCACATTAATTTAATCACATAAATTACCCACATGTGATATTATGTAACATTTTAGTAACAAGAATGAGGGTAGAATGGATTTCCTGCCTATAGTGGGGCTGCATAAAAGCCTGATTTTGGTCTTGTAAGAGTTCAGTTGTTGAGAACCCGTCGAATAGTCAAGTCCATAATAGTTGTGATGAAGAATTGATAGTGTGTTCATAGTGATCAGGCTTCTGTTACATTTCATATTTCACAGTACGTTCGTATCATGTGCGCCAGCTAGTATGCTGTCACAACAATTATTTGATCTCATTACGTCCGCGTTGCTGGAATGAATGAGTACATATTCGCTATAAATAGTTTGTAAATGAATAGATTAATCATGAGATGTAAACGAACAGCGCTATGTCGTTAACACGCCATATTAAGCATCAATGTTATGTACTAAATATTCCGCAGTGTTATTCTGTCATCATACGACAAACTCATGCTTTCATTTACGCACGTTTTCATTTATCCACTCCGCGGCCAAACAACTCATACCAAAGATACGTGTCCGATATACATTTCGATATGTACATCAGCACTACAAGAAATACGGGTTCGCAGCTATACATACTCTATGTATGTATCGAAACCCACCCAACTGTTGTGTGATGGATTTGATCACCTATAAGGCTTTAACTTGGTCTCTGACCGTCATATTACTGTAGTCGGTACCAATGTCTTAACGTACTTTTCGAAGCTTGCATATACTCAAATGTACCCATCACATCCCATTCAGTCGGTGAACGCCGCAACATTACTGAACCGTATCAAACACTAAAGAACCACTACGCTACGAATGCTATAAAAATAAATCCACTTGTGCTTCAATTTACTTACCATTGAGGAAACACTGAAAAGTGAATTCTCCAAGCTCCTTTCAATAGAGACGTTAATAGAATTTAATCCCTAAATCCTCACTACAAAAGATTGAAAATCGATTAACGTACACAATAAAAGGCATTCTCGTGAAATCAAACTTTGATTGCGACTTTTGTAAGCAAATCCATGAATAGGACGAAGTTAATTGACAGATACGCTTGATTGGAGTATTTTAGTAAAAGACGGAAGATGAATCACTTCTTTGTAATACAAAATGCTTGCATTGCTAATATAGGATACTCTGGAGAAAATTTATTCCGAATCATTGATAAAACGAGACTAAAACGAAAATAAACTTACGTCTGAAGCTCTAACGCAAAGTTAAATTTATTCCTAAATCCAAGAATAAGTTAGGGAGTCCAGTGACACATTTTTGAATTGAAATGTCAGGGTATCCAAAAAGAAACTTTCTTTTTGAAGTCGTTTATTGTAATTTTAATGAAGATGACTACGACAAGAATCCAAATTACAAAAATTATTTCTTCACTTTCTCAGTTCTGAATTATCAAGAATAACATGATATGTATTAACTGATTATGTATGTATGTATTGATAAAAAGTACTATTACATCGGACGTTGCTTCCGAGCTGTCGCGAATAATAATATGTCTTGAGTTTCAATGTATAACACAATATTCACAAAATACAAATTTAAATATGTGTTTATACCACTGATAGAATATTGTTTCTTTTTGCAGCATAGTCGGCGCTGAAGTGCCGACCTGGCATGAGGCTCCCGCCGCGCCCCATTTTGCCCCCGAACCTCTATTCACCCCTCTACGAGACGACCTTTAAACTACCACTCCTTTCCTTTATTTTCATATTATTCTTATTACCCGCTTCCATTTTCAACACCCAAATGACCTTTAGAAACTTAAGAAATAAAAACACTACATTAAGTCTAGATATAGATAATACCCAACATTATAATGATAATGGACTAGTTAATAATGCAATAAGTGACATGAAAGATGAGCTTATTAGTGAACAAACTGAAAACATTAAGAAATATCAAACGTTAATAAATAGATCTAGAAGAAAAGTTAATACTAGCAACTTAAATGAGAAGAATATAAATTCCGAAGAAAGGATTAGAGAAACGATTTTTGATAGCAATGAAACTTTAGATTATCGATTATCAAATTCTACAGTAAGAGTAGAGAACAATGATGTAGACTTAATACTAGGGTTAAAAGAAACTACAGACAGCAACGATTATATAGAGAAGCTTAGAGTAGACGATGCGACAAGAAGTAAAATATTTCACGATTATTTCACTACCGTAAATAAGAACTTTGTTATTAAATACCAAAACGAACAGTCTGAAAATAATACCGAGAATAACGCGATAGTATCGCTTCATGGCTTTAATGAAACAATTAAAGAAAATTCGTCTATTAAAACACATGATAGCACGGAAAGCAATTTGAGTAGAGAAATTTTCGTTAATGAATCATTAATTCCTACAAACAGCCCATATCCCGTGTCTCATATTCCTTCATTTACTACGACACAGACACTGCGGGCAGGCTTCATTGACGGTAAGATATTTTTTCTTATTCATTAAGCTTTAATATCGAATGTCAATTAAAATATTTCATTTTATGAAATATTACGAAATTAACTAAGAAAATTGTTTACGCACCAAATTTGTCTTCTACAGCAGAATTTTCACTTAAATGTCATATCTGCTTTGAATATTGGTTCCAGAAATATTTTAAATGTGAGTGCTATAATTCCAACAGTATGTACAATGTACATAACATTGTAAATATATACGGTTCTATTATATTATAGAAAATCGATACAGGAATTTTTATTTCAACACAAAATAATGACACTTCACCAAACATTAATGATTGTAAAAACCTGACTGAGTTTCTTATCATTTTTCTCAGCGTGGAAGTTCTTTTTCATACCGAAGGTGGGTTTGATGTTCGAAACTTTGACACCAGAGATATACTGATCCCAGGTTACCTAAAACCAGAAAGGAGAAAAAAATATATAATCGCTTTTACATCTTTTTTATTTTTTTTACATTAACTTGTTTTGTCCAAAATTGCTCCGAGATCCCTAAATTAACGTGTGTCCGACACACCCTTGGCCGATTTTTTTTCTATTTCAAGATAGATACTCAGATTTATCATTTAGAAGTAACATAATATTAGTCCCAACTTCAAGCTTTGTATTCGCTCGGGAAATCATTTATGAATGACAAAGAAGTGAAACGAGAGAGTCCACCTTGCAAAAGGCGTGGTCCCTATGTGAGCGGAAACTTACATTGAGAAAAACTGACAAGAAACTCAATCAGGTAAAATCTTCTTAACATCGGTTTACAATATACTACCCTGTGGTCGAAATTCAACCGTAAATATAAACTTATAATGTAAACTCTTTGGGGACAATTTCTACAGACTCTATGCGACTGTTTGATCCAAAGAGGTTACGTATATGTGATCACTGATCTCAAACTATTATGAGTTTGAAATTGACAATCTTTTTGATATTGGCAGTATTAACGTAAGCAATGAGTGATTTATTTAATTTAATATATTTCTAATTCATATTATATAAAAATATTAGCTTTCTCTTGTCCTTCTCCATATAAACTTAAAGTGTACCAAATTTCACGCTCCTCCGTCCGCACAATTTTCTTAAAAAGGGAAGCAAAGTTTTCGCTTCACGTATTAATATTATATAGATTCGGAATTAGGATACAATATTCAGGAAACCAGTAAATATATATTGTAAACACAAAAAATATTAGTGAACAAACACTATTACTAACGCACGTTATTACTATGAAGCTTCTAGTGCTCTTGCGAGAGTAACAATTCATAATAATAATAATAATAATAATTCTTTATTTCCGAAAATATTCTTTACAAAATATTTGTGGAGACCTCCCAGTAAGTAGTTTAAAACACTTGTGTTGGGAGTGACTCGCAACTTCCCCAGTGGTAATAAAAATATTTCTAACAATAAGTACATAATTTTTAACTTACATTAACTTATTTTTAATTTTAAACTTACATTAACTTAGTGTGTGTATGTGTGTGTGTTGTGTGTGTGTGTGTGTTTGTGTGTATGTGTGCGTGTGAGTATGTGTTTGTGTGACCATATGTGGCTATGTGGTTCTACTAAGTATCTTCTCCACATCCTCATAGTTCAGAGTTTTAACCATTCAGTTAACGTATACTTGCATTGACACCATGGTAGGGGATACATATTTTTTAAATTATTAAATTATTGTACACACATACATAATAAACAGGCAGATTACAGAAAAAGGTGCATACTTATATTATATAAGACTAGCAACTCGTTTAGCTTTGTACGGGGTCAAAGTATATTTTTTAGTCAGTACATTTCTATAAATAAATGTCATGAATGTATTATACATAATGTATACATCCACTTAGAAGTTTAAAAGTTGAATTGCAACTTTATTTTACAGTATTTGGTAATTGCACATATACATCAAGACGTAAACATCACGGTTAGCAAAATTACACCTTGACAATACTTTTGACATTAGATATTTGAACTTCGAGATGGTAAAGCTGAATCAGAGGTCTACAGATTTCTAGCCTGTCGCCTTTACATTGTACAAGATCCTTTTAATTAACGTTATTTTTAACCGACTTTCAGGTCCTACTCAGAAAGACAAATTACACTTTTTTCCAAAATCAGTGTGAAATGAGTAACGATTTTATTGGTGAAAATATCATTAATTCAATATGTCTATACATCCCGACTGGTAAAGCCATGCTGCATTGCAGCACGAATCGGGCGGGCTCGCCCGGTGAAATACTACCCTCTCACAGAATATCGGTGTGAAATAACAGCATCTATTGCTGTTGTGTTTCGTTCGGCGAGTGAAAGTGCCTGTGGCAAATTTCCACCTTCCCCTTCCCCTTTCCCAGCTTTCCCTTAAAGGCCGGCAACACACCCGTGACTCCCCGAAAGTTGCGGGTGTCCATGGGCGGCGGTCATCACGTTCCATCAGGTGACACGTTTGCTCATTTTCCCCCTCTTTTATAAAAAAAAATCTATGCAAATTAATAAAATTGAAGTGTCTGTGTTTTCGAAAATAAAGTCTTAAGCCGTTTCACGTTACCAAGACACAAACTTCTTCAAAATTTTGTCAGTCTCTTTGTTCGGGCTAATTTCCGAAACGGCTTAATGGATACTGACCAAACATCATTGGCAAGTAGACGACTTTTTAGAGAGTAATTTAGGTTATTTTTTATCTCGGAAAAATATCTTCACTGTGTGTGGTCCATCATGCACTCGGCCGGTTTTTGTAGTTCAGGAGCAGTACACTGATAATGCATTACCCGCCTGCAGACATTTTCCGCAAAATTAACTTTTAGAAATTCTTATTGATTACATTTATTAACTTAATAATTATTATATATCGCTTGCTTGTATTGTAGGGTATTAACTCAAAAAAGTCGATTTTCCAGGAGAGCAATTTTAAGTTTTTATTGTGATATTCCACCTTTTCTGTATTAGATCGGTTAACCATACCTATTTTTTTATGAAAGTTACTCCTTTGGTAAGGTCCCAGCCTACTTCATATTTTGGAGAAGTTCGTAATACACAAAACAATAAGATATTACTGAAGAGAGGTACGTAATACTCACTTTTTCTGTATAAAATGACCAACAACAGGTATTATTTTAAGATATTGCCGAATTTCACAAATATGTGTTATTCAAATGTAAATTACCTTTTGATGAATACAGCATTATTTCAGTTTAATACTTTGTCAACAAAAACTGACGTTCTGTCGCTACCTACCAATTGACGAGAAAAAGGGGGCAAAACTAAATACAACTATATACATCCAATCGGACGGCGAAAAAGTGCAAAGAGGACGGAGATACTACCCTGTCCGTAGACCCCCCTCGCATCGGATAATTATGCGACCAAATTCATTCGAAAGATCTCAAATTTTTAAGTAAAGGTGTAGTAGTATCTCAAAATCACATTTTTTTAGTTACTTTCCTGATCATCCAAGCAAGCGATATAATAATATAATAATTTGTCCACTAGCAAATGAACCACAACTTTATTTCGAAAAGTTTCAGTTTTCTTTGAAGAAAAAGTCACCAGAGTTTACCTGTCTCATATCCAAATCTTTCGGAATGATACAGAAACATATCTTTTTAATAACAAAAGTATGCCAAGTTTTCCAAGAAACTCTTCGTTCAAACATCGAAGCTTTCCAAGTCTTGCGATGTATATGTATTTCAAATTAGTTAAAAAATGTGCTTATTTCGATACAAGAGATAGAAGTTAAAGTAGAATTTAATAAAATTGTTTTTTGTCTTTTTGTACGAAGTTTCCAGAACAAATTGACAAACATAATACACGAAATTCTAATTCATTTATTAGCTAGCTTTTTTCTCGTGACTTTGTCCACATAAACAAGATTAAAAAAATACAAAAAAAAGGGTAAAAGAAATAAACTGCCATCCCCTATTTTACTCTGAGGACGATTTTTCAAGGACACCGAAAAAATAAATTTTTAATTTCTTGTCAATCTATGATGTTTGTTTAATAATATTGTGTGCAAAAAATAAAGTATATGTAATAACTAATAAATAAGTTTCCAACCTGAACGAGCAACAGCATGAAAAATATGAATATAAATTACACAATTTTTTTTAAATGGGTAATAAAAGTTCAAAAATATATATAATTTCAAAAGAAATAATAAAACGTGGTTGCTCTTTGTGAAATCTTAATAAATATGTACTTAGTTGTATGATGTAGAGCTGCATTGCATTCAACATTTCTATATTATCATAAAGCTCGAGGAAGTTGTCATCCTTAAAAGTAAAATCAAATAAATACCATAGGTATTTAGTACATAAAATAATAAAATACACGTATTTAACAGAAGAAATCCAATATATTTCTCATGTAAAAGTATCGAAATGTCAATAATCGATGTTAGAACCATGTCCCTGTCTTCGGTTAAGTTGATCACCTGATTAAGTAGTTAGCTAACCCGCGTGCTTATTACGTAATTTGCAGTCAACATGCGACAGCCAATTTTGCACGATATCTGCTGTCAAAACGTGAATTTGTGTTATGTAATTTATATAGTGGCGCTAAAACTACCGCGAAAAATGCATTTTACAGTCATGGAATAATAGATACGCAATCGTCATACACGATACCAATTTTTTATTACAATTAGTCACCGGTCGTAATCGCTTGGCTGTCGCTGTCTGCAAATTTTTAGATAATAACCCCGCGTTGGTGATGGCGTTGGTGAACTCCACCCTAAAACAATTAAGGCATACTGTCCACGGAGGCATAACTTCACAGATGTAGGCGCTTCAAAATACACCGTGCAGATTAGGCAGCCCAGCGTACTAAAGTGTGTTCACGAGTCGTATCGCACGCTTATATATTCTCTTAGGCTTTATACACTCGATATATGCTTACTTGCTGATTCCTCCGACAGAGATACACCTGTGTATCCCATGTATATTGTAACATTTTTTCCTATTGTACCTTTTTTATGAGCTTAGAGGTTGTCAGAGAAATTAGTTGTAGAACTGGCAAGTTAAAAATTTAAATATGTTTTTTTGGAAGAATAGAAGAAAATTTTTGAAGAGAGAAAGAAAATAAAAGCGTGGAGGAGAAGAAAGGATGTGATGGAGTGAGGACAAGATTTCTTTCCTCGAAATGATATTCTATTTGATTATAATAACAAAGATGATATAACGAGTTCAGTAAAAGTCGGAAAATTGACATAATTTAAAGAAAATAATCAAGGCAAAAACTCGATAACAAAAATGGTAAATAATTACTGTTAAAACAGTATATATGTTTATTTTGTCACCTCGCCGACACATATCTAATAAGAGTGTCGAGATTTATATAGAAGATTAAAGAATTATGAAAAGGTGGTTTAAAATTTGAAGACATAGTTAGAGAGTGAGAGTGAAATGTGGAACAGTAATATCTAATATAAGCCAATAGTTAGTGTTTTTTTATCATATGTATATTATAATTTAAAAGGTGAATGTAAAAGGTATTTATATTTAACTTTATAAACTCCTCACCACACCGTCACACCCACTTTTATACTTTTCTGTTGTTTTTTTTCATTTTAAAATTAATATTGTTTTTCTTTTTAAATTTCATTATATATACTATATCCCTTTTCAAAAATAATTTTATTTTAAAAATTTCCAATAGTTCCAAAATTCATTTTTCCATTCCCTTTTCGTGGCATCCGGGTGGGAATGGTATAATATGTAGAAGAGGAAATACAGTTCATCAGCTTTGTTTATTAATTATTAACAATAATGGATCGGGATCCATGTGGGACATTAATTCCCCTCATAAAGGCCTGTTATTAAGCTGCGCTTTATTAAGAATTGATGGTTAATTCCAAAGAGATCTTCAATTAGGCAGGAAACACTTATAACTCATAATACTCTTACAAATACACATAATTGAAAAAAATTTACAAAAGAAAATGTATGCACGAAAGAATATACTTTTGAATGACATTAAAACATTATTTTTGGGGAAGTTGGGAAACGTTATTAGTTTCCTCTAGTAAATCGCGGACTAAAGCTGGTAATAAATAACTTTTACGCTTACGTAGAAAAATAAACCTCCACATTTTAGGTTTTATTTCTTCCCCAATCAGTATGAAAGTAATTAATTACCACGTATTTTATTACAAAAAAAGTGGCAAGGCTTTACCTATTATACGACTTAACACATTTCCACTCGCGTGTTAAGACGCACGATAAATTAACGAAAGCGCTGTTAACGAACCCTTCGTCAATAAATTGAATACATTGAGTACGAGTACGGATGAATTATTGGTTCTATTCAAGGGGTAATCAAATGCGGCTCTGTTTGACATACTATGAGGAAAGTTGAAAGGGACTTGAAAGTACAAGAGCAAGAGTCCTGTCATTTATTGATAGCGTTATCTTCCTTTCCTAATCTCTATCATGCATCTACGGATTATACTTCCGCGTGGCAGGACCTTTTGCGGGGTCCGTCTGGATCTCTGCCACCATCTCAATGAAAGTAGCAAGCTCATATCAAATCGCAAGGTTCTCGTAACTAAACGAACAACAAATGAGGAAAAAAAGGATCACATTACTCGCTAATCCTGCCATTAAACAGCAGTGCTTATACTGTTGTGTTCCAGTGTGGAGGGTAAGACAGCCGGTGACAGTTCTGGCACAAGAGGGACTGTTACGGGTTGACACCTTGCGATGTCTGTATTACATATATATTTCATAAATTGACTGAATAAAACCTGAAAGGTACAATACTGTAAGAATAGCAAAGCGGGAGAGAGAGAATATAATGGCGGTTGCTGTGTTGCCACAACCTAGGAATGGAAAAATTTAAGAGTCGTTTAAGAGTCGGGACTTTCGTACATAAATATGAAAAAGAGGCTTGTATGAAACGCTTACTAAGCTCAAGTACCAATGTAAAGCAAAAGACAAAATGGCCGTTTCCACACCGGCCGTACACTACTGCCAACACTACCAAAATAAAACACTACCAAAAAAATGCAATTATTTTTTATAACTTACATTATTATTGTCAAATGAAAACTGAATCACGCAATACTTTGAAAAATGTACGAAAAATTGTATAAAAAAATGCTATTTTTTGTCTCCTACATTGTTACAATAAATCTAAAAATAAATCATAATCACTGAAAATAATGTTTATAATTGCATTATGCAAATACTATACTATCCTTCATTAATAACAAAAAGAAAAAAACTTAAGATCTCACTGATTAAAAAAATAGATTAAAAAAAAAAGAAATGTGCAAGAAAATTTACGTGTATAGTAGTTATGATTAGGCCAATATTCCTTACTAATAGCCTCTAACACTTAAAGAACCATCCCAGTCTTTCTTATACATAAGTCAATATGAGCAATCTATTGAACCATTCATACATACATACAACATACATGTTTTCACGTTGTGTCCCTAACGGGGTAGTCAGACAGCACGCAGCGCCAAACTTCGCGTTTCTTACATACTTCTTTCGCTTTCTCAAACCTCATCATTTCACCATTCATGATATTCATGATTCATAAAAACTGTAACGTGTATATAGATATAATAAAAAGATAGACTTGCCGCAGAGTACTTATTTCAAAAGTGAAGCAATTGGCAGCGCAAGTATACAAATTACACTTACCATGTTTTCTAGTGAAACAGCGGTCGATCTACTTACTTATTGTAAATGTATGTCGTATTAACAGATGTCGGTTTATTTTATTTAATAATAAGTTTTTTAATAATAATATATCCACACGTTGTATCCCTAATGGGGTAGTCAGTGAGAATGGCGCGCCAACCATTGCAGTCAAGCATTGCAATAAGTTCAGCCATCTTTCGCCTCCTCAAATCGATTTAATCGATTTTACTTTTAGTTATTTTAACTTCACTTGTAACTTATTTTTTCTTTCCTTATCTTTTCATTTTAAAATACACCAACAATATTCTTAGATAATATTTTACTTTTAAATTTTCTTCAAAAAGTTTTGATTGGTAATTTTGCAACGACATCTGTCGAGACAGTTATAAATTAAATTGTAAATAACAGCATATTTGAGTAGGCGCTTCTCAAAATTGCTGTCGTGAAACAGTAGGAGGATTCATAATTTTGAATAAAGAGTTTGTGGAGATCTAATAGATTGATTGAGAATTGATAGAGATTTAATAAAGTGAATTCATCGTGATCGTATATCCTTTTCATTTTTATTACTATGTCTATGTGTACAAACTAAAGAACTAAATAAAATTTATTATCTCCATAACTTGAGGTAGCCCCTGAGAATCCTATGTTAAGAATAAATTGGCCTCATGAGCCATACGGCTTCTAATAATAATCCTTAAGCATACAGACATGTCGCACAGCAATACTACAATATTAGCTTATCTTCAAATGTTGCCAAATAAAACCATTTTCTACCTTACATCACGGGGCTAAAGTTGAAATTTCTAACACATTTCACAAATAACACAAAAGTATCTCATTTCGCTACTCCACGAGTGATATATTATCATAAGGTTAGTTGACCGCTGAAACTGCAGACTTGTAATTATTAGAATTTGTATAAAAATTATTACGATCGATTTTGATAAAGTAGTGATATTTGAGTCGGTTTAAAATATTTTTCCTGAGTTCAATTCCCGGTCGGATCGGCCGGTGACTCCAGGCCAATCTAAAAAAGAACTTTTCTGAATTGTCTTGGAGTCTACCATAGGTGTTAATGGCGGCTTCTCCAGTTTGTTATATGGTACCCATAATTAAGATACGATGCTAATATACTCTGGTATAGTATATGCTTAGTGTTTAGTTTAGGTTACATATAAATTGTTTAAAGTTAAAAAAATTATAAATCAGCATGATTTTATGTAAAAGTCCATTTCTTAAACGACGTTGAGATCTTATTCCAGTCTAACTCAAGAAAGAAATGCGATAGTAAACCAATATTATAAGATTTAAACTATAAACCTATATTTTAATTATCTGCTATTTTTAGAAAGTTAGAGCTACTAATTATTATGACAAGCGCACATCTGAGCATATTATTCTTAGATTGATGAACAATTCACCTCACAATTTAAGAGCATCAATTAATTAGAAGAACATTAAAAATAAAGAAATATTTTATTACCAAGCTAGATTGAAATCCCATTGAAACAGCCTGTATACAATCTTAGGTATATAAACCGGTTTAGCGTCGACTGTCACGCTAGCTATAGTCTGCATGCACTTGCGTAAAGCTGGTTTATGTCTATTTAATTTATCAATTATCATTAAAAGTAAATACTACTTTAATTGTGAATATAATGTAACATCTCTGCATGCACTATACAACAATATATCTACTGTATTTAGTGCTTAGTGCAAGGTTATAACCAGGTCGTGTTATCTAGTGTATCTTCGAAGTCCAAGTTTCAATATCGGTGAAATTTAAATGGGACTACCTCTGAAATATTACCTACCAAACGTAAAAAGAATTTTCGAAATCGGTTCATAAATGACGGAGTTATGAGGTAACAAACATACAAAAAAAACAAAAAAGAAAAAAAAAAACAACATACAGACGAATTGAGAACCTCCTTTTTTTTTAAGTCTGTTAAAAAATTACGCATTACTCCTCATTAATACTTGAAAATAGTATAACATGAAATCGCAATCCGCGTTTGTCTGTCTATTTTTAAATTTCCATGCGGTTTTCACCATTATTTAGATCATTTAACGAGAAACATTTATATTATGTATAACATGTTTACATTTAGGTTATAAAAGTAAAGAAATATCAATGTTTCGAAATTAATTCAATTAATTCCCGGTGCAGAACTAGAGCGGGTTGCCAGTTTTTCTATAAAGAGAATGACAGCTAAATTATCTGCCTTTATATTATCATTGTGGAGAAAAATTATAGCATTGCACTGTAGTTCGTAGTTTATGTGATCCAACATTTTCCGGCCCTCTAGATCTCGAACGTGGACAGGCACGCACGTCCTCGTAGCTACGTCATTAACTACGTTATAAATGATAGTAATTCTGATCCCAAATATTTGCAGTGTGATTTTACCGAATGGTCTTTTGATTAAAGTTAGATGTTTCACAGGAAATCAGTATTTTCCTGACATTTTTTTGTCGATTCGTGTACTTTTCAGGTATTATAACTCAAAAAAAAGCTGTAATCCATGACAGACATCGCGGTCAATTTTTTCAGAAACCATGAAACTGTTGATACGTTTAATACTTACATACATGTACATCCTCACGTTGTATCATTAAACCAATACCTACTCCAGTTTTGCACCGAAATTTTCCGAAACCTACACCCCAACCGCCACCTATGACCACGATTATACATACATACGTACATACATATCTTCATGCTGTATCCCTAACGGGGTAGTCAGAGAGGACGGAGCGCCAGGAGTCGCGGTCCTTACATACCTCTTTCGCTTCCTCAAATCTCATAATTCTCCTCACACATTTTCTTGCTGAGCTTCTTTCTGAGTGCTTTTGACACTTCCGTCTGCCAACATTCTGGCTATTTGATCCTTCAAGTCAAGTCAGCCTTGGTTTTCCTTGGCTTCTTTTACCTCTCACTTTCGCTCTGTAGATTTTCTTCGTCAGTCTTTCATCATTCATACTTTCTAAGTGCCAGAATCATCTAAGCATTCCTTTCTTTATTTTTACAATAACACTGTCGTGAAACGCTGTCATACTGCATATCTCTTTATTGTTTATCCTGTCCGCAAGAGTGACACCGCACATATTTCTAAGAGATCGCATCTCCACTGCATTTATCATACTTTCACTCGATTTCGGGCGTTATATACCACGGTTATATTCCATTAAAAACAATGTTTTTATAGTGATCGAAATCATTTTTTCTTCTTGACTGTTACCCAAGCCTTATTTGGCCTGGGTAAGAAAGTAACAAATGGTTACACAGATTCTGTTTTAGGATAACGTACCCTTTATTTAGGGATAAAAATAAAAGAACCTACCATTTTTTGTCGAGATTAGGAAGTATTGTTTTCTTTTGTTTCAACGTAAGAAAATATTGTAAAGTGCTTTTAGAGTTCCGTAGCCAAATGGCAAAAAATTTCCGCTTCACTTGATACTCGTTGCAATTTTTGTTTTATTTGCATTTTTAAATATTTATTTCCCACCAACAAAAACAAAAGACAGGAATCAGAGTAATTCTTTTGCTTTTCCTAATTTGACAATTTTATGATTACTCCGTATTAGTTATTAATGATAAATTATTATTATTTTGTATTTTATTTTTAATAAATGTTAATGTCGATTATTTGAATATTCCTATTATTTACTACCTAAGCTGTCAGCACTCCTATTATGAGCATTTGGCGCACTCAACATTATTCAAACTATGGAATGTCGCTGTAGTAAAAGCAAGTTTGTAAAAAGCACAGGACTACTGGATAAAAAAAAAAAATGTTTTTAACTCACATACAAAAAGCAAAAAAAGTATTTTTTAAAAACAGGCTTTTATTTATTAAAATAAACCAAAAAGAGAAAATAAACCAAGGAGTTCATACAACTCATAATATCGCCTAAATGAAAAACTTACAAAATAGTTGAATATGGCTGCTCTACAGAAGTCTCACCCGAAGCCCGTTAAGACACACGCAGGTGCGGAAAGCTCCCCTGGCGACGCCTTGAGCCCGAAGCCTGGCCTCCATATTAGGTATCCCTCGGCTGGAGGAACCCTTAGGCCATCGACCATCTGGCAGGGCGCCTTTAGCGCTCGGCCCAACGCGACCTGTGACGCTGTAAAAGCCACTAGAGCTAACAGAAATGAGGGGTTTTGTTTAGTCAGTTCAAGTCCGACACTACCCAGTCGACGTAGTCCGGCTGAGTGTCCGTGGGGATTTCATTTTGGCTCTCAGAAACCAAAAAAAAATCTACAGAAGTGTCATAGCAATAGTATGACAAATAGACACATACTATTTATAATAATCAGTATGTTCATGTTCTTATGCGATTTAAAAGCTTGTGACGTAATCTTTTATTGTAAGGGATACGTTTAGAAAATTACGCGATAAGCTTTTAAATCGCATAGGCTTTTAATAAAAGCTCGTTTTAAAAAAATATTTATTAATCTTTTTATTTTTCGTATTCTTCTCAGCAAACCCGTTCATTTGATACCCATATCATAATGTAGATAAAAAAAATTTGTCCGCCATCTTGGGGCGTCCGCCATATTGAATTAAGTGTGACATCATTTCTTTTTCGTAGTCTTCTCAGCAAAGCCTTTCATTTGATATCCATTTCATGGGAGTGCTGTTTGATACGCATATCATCTTTGGGAGTCCGCCATATTGGAATTAGAATGACGTCACTTAGCTAACCATGCATTGCCGTCCAAATTAAACGGGTATGCAAAATTTCAGCTCAATCGGTTAGGGATAACTGTTTGGTTGCAAGATTTGACCCATACTAACAAGGCAAGTTAAAAAAAAAAGATGTTATAAAAATCAACTATATTACTTAATTTTCATTTATGCCCAGCAAAGCAGGCGGGTAACGGCTATTAATATAATAATATATGTACATTGTTCATGTCTTATATGTTAAATATAAGTCTCATAAAATAAAAGAGATACTTAGGTGTACTTAGGCACGCGCCATTCCATTTCCCTGAAACGGTGCTGAAAAATTATTACTCATATATTTGTGTCCATTTGTACAATGGAACTCATAGAATATAAAAGAACGAAAGTGTTTTTTTTATCTTTAAATAGAAGGATATAAAAGCCTAGAAATTCAAAGTAAAAATATATTATTCAAATCTATTTTGCGAAGAGGTTTCGAAAGTTAAATCTAGAACGCGGTACTGTGATAGTACTGTGAGAGTAGGATACCTAACCCGCTAACCGTATTCTTTTAACTTGTTGCCAGCGATTGGATGGTGGGTAGTCATTGTCAGCGAATGGTTCAAACGACAAGTGAGCGAGGCATTCCGATGCTAATACGAAGTTGTGACTTCTTATTGCAGCACCAAGCACCAATACTTTGCAATTGTATTAAAAAAAGGATGCATATAGCCGCCAGCTTATTTCCACATTTGGCGACCACAGCAGTCCCGCCTTTGCGAGCGCCATCGAGTAAAGATAATCCGTGAAAACGATACATAAATCACATTTTTAACCGACTTCAAAAAAGCAGGAGGTTGTATGTTCGTCTGCATTTTTTTAATGTATTTTCACCAAAAACTTCTTCAAGTGCGTACTGATTTGAATTTTTTAGTTACTGTAGTCGGTGCCTAGCCTACAAACTAACAGACTTTCTGTTGTTGCACATTGATTTGACAACGACTTCAATAACTGTCAAATTTAATTATACACGAGTAGGTATTTGTATCGTATGTATAGTTATGTTTGTACTTGAATTTTTATTAGTAAAGGATAGTTATTTTGTACTCTTCAGTGTTTTTTTTAAGTCGGTCTAATAAAATAATTTTTTTAAGTTTTTTGTTTCTTCCTTTTGAGTGATCTCGGCCTAAATAAATATCTAAGGTAGGTCAACAATTAACTTGTTTTCTAATTCTGGAGCGGAATGCTCAATAGAATTATCAATATAAATAACGGTAAAAATTAGTCAGCGTTATTTGGTGTATCTTCGAAGTCTAAGCTCCAATATCAGTGAAAGCGCGCGAGGTGTTTCACTTACCCAAAAATAGAAAGCGATTATATTTGGATAACCTTGGAAGGCAGCTTGCAAGCCAAGTTGACTTGCTACTGTCCGATCGGTTTACATCACTGCACTTACTAACTATACTTATCTACTTCGCTAAACTCTTGACTAATGTAAATCTGGCATTGCTATAGCTCCGTTACGCTTCGAGATTGTCTCAGAGCATACTAACCTAACCGCCAGAAGCTGTTTTTGCGTTCTATTCTCCCTATCTGCAAATGCGCTAGCCAAGTCCGAACCGTAGCGAGACGCGCGTTAAAAATGACTAAAGTTAAAAACAAAATTTATTGAAAACGGTTAATTTTAAAGAGTCCATAATTATTTAGTGGTAAAAGTAATAAAATTGTTGATACTATTAATTTTAAAGTACATGTGATTTAAATCAAGAATAGCAAATATGTAGTGAAAACTACATACACACATACACATCTTCACGCTGTATCCCTAATAGGGTTGTCAGAGAGGACAAAGCGTCAAACGTCGCGGTTCTTACATACTTGTTCTGCTTTCTCAAACCTCATCATTCTCCTCACACATTTTCGCCTAGGAGTGAGAGTGCTTTTGACATTTTCGTCTGCTAACACTCTGGCTATTTGATCTTCATAATTCGGCCTTGGTCTTCCTTGGCTTCTTTTGCCACTCACTTTCGCTCTGTACATTTTCTTCCTCAGCCTTTCATCACTCATTCTTTCTATGTGCCCGAACCATACAAGCATTCTTTTCTTCATTTTTACAATAACACTGTCGTGCAACTCTGACATACTGCGTATCTCTTCATTGATGATTTTGTCCGCAAGGGTGACACCGCACATTATTCTAAGAGCTCGCATTTCTACTGCATTTATCTTACATTCACTCGATTTCGGACATATCCAGGCCTCACTACCATACAATAAATAAAGTTGGAACCAACTAGTAAAAACTATGTTCATTTTAAATACAATAAGTTATAACTTGAATTACTAATTCTATTGCTCATTTATGTCCAAAATATTGTCTAAAAATTCCCTCTAAATCAAGGAGAGGAGGTACATATGGGGGTGCCACGCCGGATTGATAAATGAGCGGACGACCTTTATAATAATACTGAATTTTACGGAATAAAATGTTTATGGAAACACTGATGTGTTGGTATTTTATGGCTCGTTAGTATGGTAGGCTAGTTACCTTTCAAACCAAAGATCCCTGCTGCATTCTCGGTCAGGCTAATCTTGGAAAAGAGTATTAAGCACACTAATTACTACGTATATTGGACACTGTTAAAACTCACGGAAGGACTTTACAATAACTACTGCTTACGTGTTTTTATACTTAATGACGTGTATTACTGAGGTATCAGTTGTAGAATTTGTCTTTTGATGGAAAACTTTCGAATAGTTAAAAAAAACTTAACATCAAAGTCTATGGCGATCGCTTAGGTAGCTTCGCTTCGCGACTTCGGTATAAAAGACTTCATAAAGCAAAACTTTCTTTTTGAAATTTTATTAATACCGTTAACACCGTCTATACAGGCATAGTTTTGGATTCCAAGAACTAGTTAACAATATTTATTATAAAACTGGAAGCAGTAGTTATTGTAAAGCTAAGCCAAACTCATTAAATATAGAAAACATTATGTAAAAGGCTCACTAGAACACCATGTACTAGAATGACTTACTGAATACTAATTTTGATTTTACTAAAATACCAGGTTTAAAAAATCTTTAAGCAACACATTTTGAATTTACGTAAAATACGATATTTAATTATATTCGGCTTTATTAAAAGTTCGCGACACACGCACACGGAAACACACACTAAATGATCTTTCGAGGGTACATCCAACGATATTATATGCACTATACTTATACTTATATGCTCTGTTTACACTGCACTACATAATCCTAACTCGGTCAGAGATCAAATGCCAATCAAAGCACGGGCAAAAATCGGCATTGCCTTTGCCGTAACAGCGGGCATTACTAAGCGTAAAAAAAAAATGTCGGGATAAGCAGTATCTGCTACTGAGAAACAAACTGAGCAACATATTAAACAATTTAGACTTTTTACATCCAAAAGATTTCGTGAATTACCTCTGAGGGAATACTACACAATTTGATCACTAATTAAGAAAAAGACACTATGTAGGCGCCCTATCTATACTTGTGATTCCACTGCTCTACGTGTAATGCACTAAACCATGTAGTGCAGTCGGACTCTCCCTATCGCCGTTGATTAGGTTAGGTTAGGTTACATCCCTACATGCATTTGCATTAAACGACATCTAGTGTGCTACATGATATAGTGCACTAAATATAGTGAAGTGTAATCAACGCTTTATTCTGATTGCACTAGAACTAGACACTCGGACCAAGAAATATAATGACTGAGCCATAACATGTCGCCGCTCTTTCCACCGTATGTCAAACAAATTTTCATGTCTCTTTCTATCTCATTGAGTGTAACCACGAGTAAAACAGTTAGCTATAGTAAATATGGCAACCTCGCACTGTCAGTGTGATTCGCGTCAGCTTATGAATTGGTCATGAAGTAATTGTTTGCAAAATACTCGTAATAAGTATTTTGGCTACTGGTAATCACGAAAATAAAATTATGTCACGTTCAGCCGTGTATCGTTGCTGTGATCTGTGACACTTCCCTAGTCATGCACATTAATAAAATATGTCACGTTCATCCGTGTATCGTTGCTGTGATCTGTGACACTTCCCTAGTCATGCACATTAACAAAATATGTCACGTTCATCCGTGTATCGTTGCTGTGATCTGTGACACTTCCCTAGTCATGCACATTAATAAAAATATGTCACGTTCAGCCGTGTATCGTTGCTGTGATCTGTGACACTTCCCTAGTCATGCGCATTAATAAAAATATGTCACGTTCAGCCGTGTATCGTTGCTGTGATCTGTGACACTTCCCTAGTCATGCACATTAATAAAAACCTAGAAACTCGGAAATCAAAGAAAAGAGCAAATCTTAGAGCAAATGCTCCATCCATTGTGATACTCGGCCCGTGCCTAGACAACTTTTATCTGACAGCACATGGTGGCCGTTACAATCAAAGTATGTCTAACCTACCTCTTTTCAACTGCATTGCACATGACTACTTGTCGGCTATTTGGCAACTACATCAAAAAGACTAGTCTAATACTGCCTTGTAATTACGTAGGCAAGCTATTTTATCCCCATCTTGTCGTTGAAATGTTACAAAATTATCAATGTGGTCTGTCAATTATTGCGAAGTTAACACGAATTGTGATAAATTCCTAAAATCTGTAGCTATTTTCTGCTCAAACTCCAAAAACCACCAATCGACACGTGTTTCGCTTCTCAACCAAGCATCCTCAGGATAGGATTCGGTCAGCTAACCAGCAGCAAATCTGATCGAAATCCTATCTCTGGTATATCCTGAGGATGCTTTGTTGAGAAGCGAAACGCGTATCGATTGGCGGTTTTTGGAGTTTGAGCGGAAAATAGCTACAGATTTTAGGAATTTATCACATGAAATGGATTTCCTCAAAGTAACACCTGAGTCTATACAATATCTTAACACGAATTGTTCTAAATTGTCCTAAGTATTACTAGTTCAGTTCGTTGTATGATACCTACCCATAGTTACCAAAAATATTTATTAATATTAGTTTGCAAGTCACTTTTTAGAGTTTTAGATTTTTTTTCGCCATAATAAGGTTAGAGAATTACATAGTTTGCGTATAATATTCAACTCTAGATACTAACTCTTAGATAAATAACTTTAGATCTAATATATCAAACTCACAACAGAATTATGGAAGGGTGAGCTCGACCGCTCCTTGCCCCGAAAATTGAAATATTACTTCGAAATGTTACGACCTCTACTACTGGAAAACGAACTCTGAAAAATTCATTGGGTTTTTTACTTATCCTTTTTGGGATTTACTTGTCTGCGATAGTTTTTAGATCCATCTATATCATCTTCTTTCTATCATAACCGTTGTAGTTATGCATATTATATTATATTCATATATGTATATGTCGGCGGCTATTCTAATTTCGAAATTCAGGCCCCATAATAACTTAATTCTGTCGAGGCAAGAATAAAAATGAAACTTTTGGTTTGTTGCTCAATTTATATTTTATTTTACCCACACGTTAAATATTATTAATGAAGTAACGTCATAGATTAATGTCACAGCCATTTTTAAAGTATTCGTAAATTTCATTTTAAAGACATTGATGTACTCACCTTACCCTCGTTATACATCTATGAAAACATAATGTATACTAGAAAAAATTTAGATCTATTTCAAAAGAAAGGCGTTGTTAGTGGTGTGGAAACTCGTGGTCGTAATCAGCTAGTTATTCCTAAATTTAAATTACAAAAGTCAAGTGGTTCATTTTTGGGTAACTGTGTTCGTTTTTATAATAAAATTCCTCAAGAAATTACTCAATTAACTGAAAAGAGATTTAAACTTGTCATTAAACGCACACTGATTGGAAAAGCATACTACAAAATTAGCGATTTCATTGAAGACACAACAATAGACTGGAAATGATGCTCTCTGCATATGCATTTACTGGCTTTATAGATATTGTATTTTTAAATAACTATTGTAGAATAATGTTGAAAAAATGATACCTGACTGAGTTTCTTGTCGGTTCTTCTCAGTATTCAGGTTTTCTTTTCGAACCGAACTAAAGTAGATTTGACGTTCAAAAATACCTTGCATTTGGGTTTACTTGAATAAATTGATTTGACTTTGACTTTGAAATTACTTTTTATTATTGTTATTATTACTGATAGTTTTTATTTTAATTTTATTTTATTATGTTGTGGCAAAAATGCAATTATTTAAAAATACGAATTTAGCAAATTACAAATCCAATAATAACCACGCGAAACTGGCGCCCATATTCAGAGTCATTAAAAGAATCCATTAATATCAAATGTAATAATATAGTTGTGGTCGCACAAGTTGATATTACTGAAAATAAATGTAACGTAATAGGCGATAAAATGCATTTTTCAATAGACTTTGAAATTACAATGACAATTACATGCGTACGTATGCAGGCCATATTATGTCTAAATAATGAAGATTGTGATTATATAAATAGCCTTTTATTAATTCAAAATGTGATGTGATTATTGAATAAATAAAAATAAATATAATAAAAATAAGCAATAGTGCAGTAAGCGAAAGAAACATAATAAGTTAGTTGTCAATAAGCGTATAAGAATGGGGATAGCCCTTAGAGAGTAGAAGAAGAAGGTGGAAAGTAGAATGTAATAATTGGAATAGGACGGTGCAAAGTATAAATAGAGTACGGAGTCGAGGTATTAGGAGCAAGAGTAGATATAAGTTACAATCTAGAAATCTAGATAATAAGTAGTAATAGTAGGCAAGTTAGTTCATGGTCGATTCTGGGCTCTTCCAGCTGCTTGCGATATTTCACCACGTCATCGGCTTTTTTGCCGATGTACTGTACTCCGTCGCTAGCGCGGTGACCTCAAATTTGCTGCGGAAACGAACATACACCCTCGTGTGCATCTTCGCTCGGATGTCCAAAAGGAAGAAACCACGCCAGGAGTAATGCCACCTATAGAGGTATCTATTGTTCCCCTCATCCAACCCCGTGCTACAGGCTAATAAGCTAAGCACTGCAATGCCGGACGCCCGTCGTCTTCGTGACCAAACAAGCACCCTATAGAGAGCCATGGATGGCACGACCTCCGCGTAGAGGTGGCGAACCTCCTGCTTCGGTCCGCCGAGATAAGGCAGCAGCGTGTGTTAGGTTCGCGCTGCCCTATCGATCCGTAATGAACACCTTTCACCAATCCTCCGGAGCCGTACTGCAGGTTTACGTCGGCTGACCGTCCGCTTGATAGGGAAGTGAAGGAGCCGGGGACGCGAAATTAGTCAAGCTATTTTTATACTGTACAAGCCAAGCAACCTTATTAGTATTGTAATTTGCTTGGTCAATGTAAAGTGTTAACTGAGGTTGTTGGTGTTCTCATTTCCGACCTTACAAATTACGTTACAATTTTCGACACAAATAATATGTAAATTATGCGTAACATTTGATGCGTATGTATGTAAGGCGTCAATGAAACATATTCTCGTAAACAAGAATTTCAAATGCAAATCTCGCTCATTTCGATTCATAAAGTGAGTAAGTATTACATACATTTAAATTCTAAGTCATAATCATATGAGTTGGCCCCCTGTGTGTCTTTCATACTGTTTTATCTTCACATTTTGTAATGCTTACTCCTTTTCGTACAGAAATTATAACGGATTTAATACCGCTACACACATATCTCTAGTGTCTAGTGCGTCCGTCTGTGTATCCGTCTGTCGTAAACCACGACACAAATGCTTGGTTAACAGTATCGTAATAAGTAAAGGTATAATATAAGGTATTTTATTTTCTCTTTCTTCATGGCATGACGCACAGATTAGCTCATTTGCCAAATCGTCATGAAGCTTTATACTGAAGTTATAAAGGACTTCTTGGAAGAGCGCAAGAACTTCTGCTGCACATGTTTATTTAGACCTACTTCATTCTCTTCCCTTATATAGAACTTTAAAACACAATATACTATCTTTTTTGTACTTTAAAACTCCCAAAAATGTAAAAAATAGAAAATCTGAATAAAATGACAACCTCACTTCTCCCGTTCCTGCCGAAAAGTCCTAAGGTATTAATAAATATTACGAACTTAATTCTCTTAATTCTCATGGACCAGTAATGAACAAATTAAATAGAATATTGTAAACTCGTTACTATTAATTCATTGCCAATTTTTTTTTACTAATTTAAAAATAATATTGTTGTCCCATTTTAACATGTATTTAAATATATTTTACTAAATTACTAGGTGTTGAAATACAACTAAAAGTATGTTGTCAAATTATTAGACGGCAATTAAAGAGACGCTTTGTTGATGTTCTGGTAACTTTACAATGTTTCTTTTTATAATTCGGTGAGTAGCAAGTTAAGCTATCGTGTTGTTTATTGTTTTAATGGATAAATCCACTGAACTAGAGACTTTGTTTCACGTCTGATTTAGATTCTATTACAATCGATTTTCTCAAACATACCTATATGAGCTTGAAATGTGATAAAATGATACATTGTATAAATCTACATAAACTACAATCTGTTAACATCTTACAATTTTCGTATGAGAATTGAAAGTCGCAAAATTCGGTAAACTCAATCTGGGTAACTTTAATTCCTTTGGGTAACGTTTACGATGGGATCCCATGTAGTTTTAATTGTTTTTCCGTAAGGATTTATCGATAGATATTTTCAATTTACAAAATCTATTGAACTTTCATTTTATTTTAATGAACTTCACATTTTAACAATAAGTTATAAGAGTACTGCAACTTCATAGTTCATTGTCTCAACGGCATCTTTAGTTTTATGTTAAAAACGTAATGGATAGTTACCTAGTTACCTAATTATAAAAAATCGAAATGTATGGTATTTTTGTTATTGGTTATATCTTTGTCAAAGTGACCCATATAGGGATGATAACTTTGACAGACATCAAAAGCACAAATTTTATATATCATTTAAATGGCAATTCGAAATCGCTGAAAAAAAAACAAAACATTCTCGTCTATGACCCTAAATTCATAGATTACTTACAAAACGTAGCGATATCAGTCCAAGTTATATTGACTATACTAAAATCGATTTGACCATTCGCCCTCTATCTTCAAAGCTACAGTCAATCATTTTCGTCGGTGCATTTTTGTCGATATTCTATGTATTTTAAGGTTATACACATAGGAATATTACACTTTTTTAGTTATCTCGAATTTGCTACTCATACATAAGTATTGGCAAATGGCTTATAAATTTATTGATGATACTAAATTAAATTTTGCTTTTATTGTCTGTTAAAGTTATCACCCCTATATAGGTACCTTTCACACACGTGCTCAATAATAGAAATGTGGTATAATTTGATTTGAATATTAAATTATATTTTTACAAAGCGAAGATGCCGTTGAGCGAATAAAACCATTTGCAGTTTTAAGTCGTATAATCATAGGTCGTAACAATATAAAGAATTTTGAACGGCTCGTGAAAAGGCAATGCCTATCCACCACGACATGTATACAACAACCGTTAATTTGTTAATCTCAGTTTTAGTCCAAAATAATGTTAATTGTTGTGCAGATTTTGTAATGTTAATTTCTGTCGATGGCACCAGCCTCGGGCTATAACAAACTTCTCGACAGTTAATGGGTGTAGAAATTGGGAATTATGAAGGAGATTACATTATCATAATTTACTTGCTCGAGTCGCCTGTAACGTAGTGGTTGTTTTTGGGGTTTAAATAAATAAATAATAAATAAAAATGTTTATTCATTATAATGGACTTAAGTATATATACAATGATTTCCTAATTCTATCAGAAGTTCTTAATTGTATTTTATTTTTTATGCCTGAACTAGGATGAAACCTGTGTTTCGGGCATCTTTAGTGCTAAATTAATTTATTTATTGGTAAGAATAGTATATATATATTAAGTGTATTAAGAACAATAATTTACAATTTAATTAAAGCCACTTAGTATGATACACAGTTTTCTATAACTATTATAACATAAAAGGAATATAGCAATTACGTAGTTACGTTAGGTATATATCTAGCATAATTTACAATCTATCTCATAACTAAAAGTAAAATTTCTGTTTCTTCATAAGACAGATTGTGCAAGTATTGAAAAACAGATCGTTTGCAATTGTAATAGTTTAGCCCATATATATGTGTTTGTCTATTTATTTTATTGTATAGAAACGGGCCAAGAAAAGTAAAAAATCTGTTTGTAAAAACATGCTTTGAAGATGTTACTGTAGTACAGACAATATCCTTCCGTCTTCTGTTAGTAATGTTGGTGCTGTAATGAAGCGCGGTGTGCTGTTTTAGTACTGTGCTCATGATAAATGATTGTCGGACCGTCAAAATATTGCAGGATTTGTACAAGAGTCGAGTAGGATACAGGAAAGGAAGAAACCTAGAAACTTTGAGAATGGCTCTCTGTGCTCGTTCTATTGTGAGCATTAATGTTTTCGCCGCTCCTCCCCATGAGGTTATGCAGTATGTTACAATTGACTGACATAATGCCATATATACCTGTTTGATTAATTTGTCATCCGCAATATAGCGTAATTTTTTGAAAACAAATATCAATTTCCGAGCATTGCTGGCCAAATTTGTAATATGCTGCCGAAATGAAAGTGTGTCGTCAACCATAACGCCCAAGTATTTAATGCTATTCGTTTTTAAGATGATCGGACAATTTTCTGAACAGGTTCTAGATTTTGTGCAGTTATGAGCAATGATGTTCGGGTTAGTCAAGTCAATGTTATGCTTTCGCATAGTAAAGTTCATAAATTTGGTTTTTTCAGGATTCAATGTTAGTAAGTTACATTGAAGCCAATCGTTTACTTTATCCAAGCCACGCTGAGCGCATCCGTAAACCTCCTTTATCGTACTAGCGGTAAATAAAAGTGCGGTATCATCAGCGTATGATATTATCTTACCTTTTTCTAATTTTAAGTCGCACAGATCGTTAATGTACACCAAAAATAATGTGGGACCGAGGATACTTCCTTGAGGAACTCCATAGGGGACGTTTGTTTGGTCAGAACTGATGACATTACCTATTTTTACGCATTGGGAGCGGTCACTTAGATAGTCCGTGAATAATTTCAGTTGAGTGCCTCGTACACCCATAGTTTCCAGCTTTTTTAATAGGATAGGAACAGATACGGTATCAAAAGCTTTTGCTAAATCAAGGAAGATCCCTATAGTTTGGTTTCCTTTTCCGAGTTCCTGAGCGACGTAATCGGTCAGCTGATGTACAGCGTCGGCTGTGGATAACTTTGATCTAAAACCAAATTGCATAGGAGAAAGTAGTCCGTTTTTTTCCAAATAATTCATTAACCTGCTGTTAATTATTTTTTCTAATATTTTTGATATTGAGGAAAGAAGTGATATAGGTCTGTAATTTGAGACTAAATCTTTGTTACCCGCTTTATGGATAGGTATAATGACTGCCTTTTTTAGACACTTGGGAAAAATTCCTTTTGAAATACATAGTGAGAATATATGGGTTAAGGGCGGGATGATTATATGTTTAAATTGCTTTAGAAAAGTATTGTGTATGTTATCCCAGCCAACTGCACAGTCGTCTTTCAGTCCTAAAATGATCCTTCTTACTTCGTCTTCGTCGGTATCCAGCATTACGAAAGATTTCAATACCGATGTGTGACAGGATAGCCTAGGAGATGGTAGTTGGGGACTATTTTGGCGAAGAATGCGGTCAGCGAGGTTTTTGCCAATATTTAGAAAGTATTTATTTGTATTGTTAGCTGATAAGATTGGGGAGGAATGTGTCAAAAGAAGCCTCGAATTTGATTCAGGCTGTTTTGTCGTGAAAGTGATTTTCCTTATATGTTTCCATACCTCTTTACTGTTTTTGCCGGCTATTTGTAATTGTTCTTTGTCGTGTTTAATTTTTAAGTTTTTTAAAAGTTTATTACAAAAGTTTCTGTATCGTCTATATGAAATTTGTAGAATATCATTTGCTGGAAAACATTTGGCCTTCATATGTAGCTTATCTCTGTGCCTAATACATCGAATCAGACCGGGTGTAATCCATGGTTTGATGTTTTTAGTTCTTTTATTTAACTTTGTTACTGTTGTATTCTTTCGTATTACATGTTGAATGTTGTCTATAAAATATATCAAAGAAGCATTTACATCATCATTGTTATATATTGGCGTAAAGTCAATATCACACAAGTCACGTTCGAGTTGCTTCGTGTCTAATTTTGTTTTTATATTTGTGCAGTTATGCTTGGGAATGTTTGTATTCAAGGCTGTTAGCACAGCAGAATGGTCTGTTATTGTTGTGTTTGTGACAAGTACAAATGAAGGGTTGTTGGTCCTAATTATAACATGGTCTAAACAAGAACCACTTTGATGAGTTGGGAGGGTGTGAGCCGGAAGAAACCCATGGTATGAACAGAGGTTGAGGTATTCCTGTGTTCCCGTATCAGTGCACTCTGGAATTATATTGATGTTTATGTCACCCTTTAATATCACGTTCTTAAAGGATGTTAAAGAATGGAATATGATATGTAGTGAGTTGTTAAAGCCTGCTAGGTTTTTAAACGATGGCGGTCTATATATAGCTATTATTGCGGTATCTGTACCGATTTTAATAATTAAACAATTACAGTCCCTTATTTCTGGGTCCTCAACAATAACATTTAAGTTAGATTTTATGTATACAACAACACCGTCGTTTTGGTTGAAGTTCTTTTTGCTGTAAAAAGTGTTATACCCCTGAAGTATCGGTAGATTGCGGTTCCGATTTGCCAGCCAACACTCTGTGAGTATTATTATGTCACAGTCAAAATTTAACCTGTGTATAAGAGCATTAAATTCATTCATATTTTTATATATACTGCGAATATTTTGGGTTAGTATGGTAAGTGAGCCTTGAAACGAAAAGAGATATTGTCTGCAGCTCTCAATGTCACACAACTTTGAGTCTGATATGGAAATGTTATCCAATTCCTTGCTTACATTCATATCCATCATTTAAAAATCTGTGTAATATAAAATAACTATTTAAAACAGAAATAAACAAAAACGAACTATTAATTAAGTGCTACGAACTATATAACAAACGGCGCTCTTAGGCGCCCTCATAATCAATCGAATTAATGTACCTGTGTTCCGCTAGTTTCTTGGCCGGACAGTTATTGTCACCAGTTTTGTGGTCGTTCGGCTTTTTATAGCGCGTGCATGTAGCGCACTTTGGAGCTGCCGTTTTGGTCGGACACTCGTTTTGCGCGTGACCTGCTAATCCACAATATCCACATGTAGGTGCTGCATCTCTGCACGATTTGGCAGCATGACCATACTGTTGACACTTGTAACACCGTGTCACCAACGTGAAGTCTCGTACAGGGCAGGACGTCCAATTTATGTAAATCCTTTCTTGTGTTATGACCGCTTTTCGGACTGTAGCAGGAACCTCTAGGATATAGTTGCAGGTCTGTGCGTCCCTTTTTCCGGATTTATGGCTCAATTTGATGGAGGTCATAAAATTATCTCGAGTCATTGACAGTTTATCAGCCAGGTTTTGCTCGTAGATGCACGTAAAAACTTCATTTTGGTCCATGTTTGTTGGTATACCTATAATGATGATTCGAGGCCTACGTTTTTGTGGTTCATCTATGGTAAGTCCCGAAGAGGTCAGTTGGACAGATTGTTTTAGTTTCTTAATGTCCTCTTTATTTTCTGTGTTTATTATCACACCCCCGTTTTTTGTTCTGTGCATGCTTCTCACCTGAAGTTTCAGCTGCTCTGGATGAATAATTTTTTGGACTAGATTTTTTGTATCGTCACTGGTTTTTTGTTTATCGTTAGGATAGATAGCCACTGAGCTCAGATTATTAGTGCGGATATAGTTATTTGAACCCTTTTTTACCATGTAGACAAAGGACGTTTTTTGTGCAGTTGGTGTAATATTGCATTCTTGTATGGTCTTTTTTATTCCAGAAAGACATTCCATCAGATCACATTTTTCTTGGAGGTCTAGGATATTGTGTTGTGCAAGTATGGCTTTCTGTTTTAGAGACTGGTATTTTACAGCCATTTGCGATGTTCCGTTGCTAACTTTGCGACAAAGGGCACTTATTCTCATCTTTTGGTCGGAGTTTAATTTGCCGTCCACAGAGATCTTGCAAATTTCACTCAAACTCTGTTCTATGGTTGTCATCCAACCTTGTATTTCAGATGTTGGTACAATATCTCTGTCTTCGATGTTTGATTGTGAGGTTGTCGCAGCTGTAAGTGTGGGAGGAGGGCTACGGCGCGTGAGTCCGCTTCGATCAAATGGACTATCCATGTTTATGTGTGATTGGTTTGTTTGAATATTTTAAAATATTAACTAATGTAGAATAAATGGGTTTCAAAATGTATCACAATGTCAAATTTTAAGATTCCTTCTCGATTAGTTTCTGAGAAAATAGACCATGATAGACAAACAAACATGATTGATCTTATAAAGATTCCGTCCCTACTTTGAAGGTAAGTAAGATAAAAGATAGGTAACTAAGCAAGAACACGAACTCTTTTTCATACTTTAATATTTCACTACAACAAAGTTTGCAACAATCGAATGCATTTTATAGAAGCGCTGAACCAAAAAATACATTTCAATAAACACATTCAATTCTACGTTTTCTTTTAATTCAGTAGTTTTAACAATAGCTCTTGATAAATGAAAGTTAGAAATCAACCAGCAGCAACACAAAAACAATGTAAATATTTTTTTTTAAATTTAAATATTTATTGCACACACATTATACACACACAAAAAGTTACATGTAGAGAAGATGAGTAAAGGGTACAGCTTATTTCCTTTAGAAGTATCTTTCAGCAGACCCACGAGAGTAACAGTTCCGTGGAAAAAAGATAGACAGACACTAATACAAGATATTTATGTAATACTAGTTATGCCGCGCGGTTTCACCCGCGTAAAATTTTTTGTTTTTTAAGATAAAAAGTCAAAAGAAGATTTCTCTCCGAAAAGTCTTGAACTACGTGTCAACAAAAGTCACGTCAAAGTTAGTTCTGCTGTTTCGGAAATTAGCCCGAACAAACAAACCAATGGACAAAAGTTAAAAAAATATGTATTTGAGTTTTGGTTACGTGTAAATAACTATATGAACTAAAGCAAAAGCCTTTATTTCAAAATGGCAGACAGACACTTCTTCTTCAGATTTCTTTTGAAAATCGAACATAGTAGGGATTTATGAAGTAAAGTTCTATAAAATTACTTTTACAAAATTATTCGTAGAAAGTGGAGTGTATGTCTTGGAAGAACTTAGGACTAGAAGTGGTAGGTTCTGTACCTTGATGAATCTATATATCTATAGTAATATACGTTGATCCAAAATCGTAATGTAATTTTCTTTCTATTACGTAAAAATTAGACCAAGTTTAGGCCGTCCTATGAACATGGGTGTAAATTATGGATACGCTGTCAGAAAACTTAGCTTCTATAGAACTGCTTACTCTGTACTACTGTTCTTTTTCGGGGATACCTGGCACCGTGGTTTTTAAAAACAGATAACATAACATAGCAACGGGCATACAAAACATTACACTTCAGACTACAGAACAACAAAAATTAATCAGCTAAAATACCAACAAAGCTCGCGTTTCAAGATTTTTGGAAGTTCCATAACCAAGTTTGTGGGAGGTTGGTAAAAATCGTCATGTAACGAAACAGCGTCACGCTCCCTTCATTCGAATCTCTTCGATTCTCTTTCTGTCTTTTCATAACACACGCACACACTTGAGCAAAGCGAGGCGGCACCCGCTCGCCGCCCAGACGGCGCTAGGTTTGTTGACTTTACACATAGATTCACACTGATCTTTATGTCAGTTTCTATTATAAACGATTATAAGTGTGCGTGCGTGACACGTGCGTGCGTGCGTGCGTGCGTGCGTGCGAGTATCGAGATTCGAGCAGACGAGCAGCGTGCGACACCGGCTGTATAGCCTCATTACTTTTCACGAGGAAATTTTGCTAAAACTTATTTGGTTTTTGTTTTAATTTATACGTTAGTTCTATTGCCTCATTATCGCGATTAAGTTTTTTATACTTATGATAAAGCAGAGATAGTCCGCCTCCGTGGGATGTGGACCGAAGGCTATGAACTTAATACAATATCAAAGCTAAGTAAGCCCTTCAGATTGTAGACGCGTTCTCAACCCTGAAGACTAAGATATTGCGTCTTTTGTGCAAGAGATTTCTGTACAACAGTGGTTCTTAACCTTTTAGTAGCAAGGGACCTTATGATCGTTTTTTTGTCTCGCCACGGACCACCAATTGTTATTACCTACCTATTATAAGGTTGATTCTTAAGGTTATATAAATAAAGATAAAAAAATTTGCTTTACCTATTCGCAAATATTTTACATTAATTTTTCTAAGCGATTTTTTAAATATTTCTAATTTATATTTTATATATTTTAAATACTTCTAAACAATTTTTGAGATAGCATGCTGTTTACCAATTGCTGAATCCTTGGTTCGGTCCTGCTCAGAACTATACACTAGCATTTAAATAGTATTTATGATTTTTTTATTTATTAAAAGCACTGACTGAGACTCCCAACTCACATAAGTATGTGGTTGAAATTATTTATTTGTCTGTTAATAGATACACCAACAGTACATATACACAAAAATATAAAAAATACATTTTTTACTTTAATTACTCTAGCATATGCACCAATTAGATAAACAACAGAGCCAACAAGTAGATAATTCCAAAAATTTTAAAATATTAAAAAGAAAAAAGAAATACATATAATACAAATCAATTTTTGAAATTTTCGGGATAACAATGGTTCTTGGCTTTAGAAATCTTCAAATTTAATTCCTATCTCGAATGTATCCTTGCAGTTACTGTCGTGTTGCATTTCCATTAACTCTTGTTGAATTTATTAGACATCTCTTAATTATTACGATTCCGGTTGATTTTCCTATGTTTTTTAATTTTTTATATTTGAAAGACTTGTATGACGACTTCGCGAACACATCGGGTGCTTTAAGGAATCATCAGTGGTCCGCGGACCACCAGTTACGTATCACTGCTGCGCAATAAGCTGTCTTAAGGCATTGGAAAGTTTTGACGGCAGGGATCTCAATTTTTATAATAACGCCTTCAAAACGTATGAAAGTGATATTTGGTAACCTGATTCTTCATTTCATTGACTTTATCCTGACAGTTGCGTTACACGATTGGTTAACTTTTGTAACACAAAAAAAATATCAAAGAAACCTCTTTTAAAACAGAGATTTACATTTTTAGAAGTAACGGGACCGATTTATGTTTCAAAATTTTCTGTATAGTTTTAACCTAAGTATATTCTTCAAAATGACAGTTGTATTTTTTAAAATTAGTTATGGTTTTTAAAATAAACGAAAATGACTGTTTTTTGTAAGCTAGCGCGCGCACTGTTGCATAGACCAATCTATTTTGAACTTTGATTAAATTTTATTAATAACACAACGGTGCTAGTACAGCTGTTTTGCGGCAGGATTAGCGAGTAAGATAGTGCTAGCGATTCAGGAGGACCCCGCACAAATCCCTACAATCCGACAAAAATTAGGATAATTTTAAATTACAAAAGCAAGACGTTATGTACATAAGAAAGAAGTATGTAAGGACCGCGAAGGTTGGCGCTCCGTCCTCTCTTACTACCCCGTTAGGGACACAGCGTGAAGATATGTACGTATCATATGTATGTACAAAAACAAGACCAATAACACTTTTCTACTGTATACTATCTACCCCGCTATATCAGCGCGAAGATTAATTTATGTGACACCGTAGCACTTAAAATTATTAGTTAATTATGAATGATAACTAAGAGCAACGTTCTTGGTGCGCTAATTTGACTTCGAATGCGCCTCCGAGCCAGAGAGCGGAGACGAGACATATTGTATTTATGGTGGAGCATATATATATATATAGCATATACATGGAAGACCATTAATAAAGAAGTTGGGGGGGGGTACACAAAATAAAAAAAAACGAAAATATTTCCACAAAAATTGATAATAAAATTGTCACAAATAAAATTGAGGTTGCTAATGATTTTGAAAATTACTAAATGTACCCATAGAAATTACTAGTGGTCTAAGATCGTCTTCGCATACAGCACAGACGTTTTTGAGCAAAAATATTGGAAAATGGTTTCCTAGTTTTCAATTTAGGTACACATCTGCACATGAAATAGAAAAGACTTTCAGGCAATTAAATAAAAAGAAAGTGATCGCCGCCGCCCATGGACACCCGCAACGTTTGGCAGTCTCGGGTACGATGCCGGCCTTTAGGGAAAGGAGAAGAAAAAGAAAAAAGAGGGAAAGAAAAGAGGGACAAGAAGAGGGAAGGGGGAGATGAGCCACCGACACTCTCTCTTACCGAACGAAACAACAGCAATAGATACTGTTATTTCACGCCGATATTCTGCGAGAGGGTGGTATTTCACCGGGCGAGCCGGCCCAATTCGTGCTGCAATAGAACATGGCTCTACCACTAAAAATATAAACAATAAACGCCGGATAAAATAAACTTCCGGTCAAATATCAGCGCCACTGAAATTACGTAATTAGCCTACTGGACCAGGATTATAGCAGAGATTTTAGATTAGATTTACTTTAAATTTGAAGTCATATACAGGGTTGATTTAAAAATACTAATAACCTCTTAGTATTTTGTACTTTACATTATCCCCAATAACTTTTGTTCTACGACTTTTAAAAATTCTTAAGTTTTTTCTTTCATACAAAAATAAAAATACTTGAAATGTTTCTGAAAATGACACCTACTCTACCCGGTCGCTAAAGCGGTACGCTTGCACTGTACCATTGGAATACGTACACAGAGTAATTACGTTTTAGATAGTACAACAAAACTTAACCAAAATTTTTTGACGACCGAACTAAGTTCTGGAAAAAGTCGTAGAACAAAAATTGTTAGATATGATGACAAGAATCTTGCACTAAGAGGTTATTAGTATTTTGCAATTAATCCAAATATACTAATCAGACAAATTAATAAAGACACTATATCATTATAATTACCTTACGCGGACACACATACTACATAAAAACACAAAACTATTTACCACAAAGCAACTGTACACATACAACACGTGCATTCTTATTAGAAAAATACTCACAAATTTAATCCATGCTCAGATTCACTTTGCTACTAAAGACAGTGAATACAGTTTCAAAAATAAAAACAGCCTTAGGTTAACTACAACAAGAACAGAATATGGTAAAAATACATCATGTTCAAGGGAGTACAATTGTATAACGCCTTACCCGAAATTATTAAGGATCCCGTAACTATAGCCAACTTTAAAAACCAACTTAAGAAGCTTTTAAAGAAAGCAGATGAATTCTGTTAATTGAGTGTATTGCGACTCCACATCTGCCGTTGTCATCACGCTGGTCAAATGTATAATAACATAACATAACTTCACGCTGTATCCCCAACGGGGTAGTCAGAGAGGACGGAGCGCCAGGAGTCGCGGTCCTTACACACCTCTTTCGCTTCCTCAAATCTCATCATTCTCCTCACACATTTTCGCCTAGGTATATAATCATATTGAAAATTAAATTTCTCATTTAAGTGAATATACATACATGTTCTTATGAGAAATATGACCTTTACGTATATGATCTTTAATAAATGCGGACAAAATAAGCAATGAAGAGATACATAGAAAGAAATAGAAAGAATGAGTGTTGAAAGACTGACGAAGAAAATCTACAGAGCAAAAGTGAGTGGTAAAAGAAGCCAAGAAAGACCAAGGCTGACTTATGAAGACCAAATAGCCAGAGCGTTAGCAAACTGAAATGTCAAAAGCATACCTAAGCGAAAAGTGTGACGAGAATGATGAGTGAGATTCGAGGAAGCGAAAGAAGTATGTAAGGACCGCGACGTTTGGCGCTCCGTCCTCTCTGACTACCACGTTATATACAGCGTGAAGATATGTATGTAGGTATGTATATTTAAAACGAACTAGTCGAAAATATTTAATACAGTTTATAAATTCATTGCATAATATCAGGGAAGCTTATTATAAAAGAACGACATTTTTGCATTCGTTTCCGACACATTTTCCAGTCGGAAAACCGCAGAAAGCTCTAAAGCACATTACCCTGTGACCTCACAAAAGGTCGCAGGATAAAGGCCAGTTAAGTTTGTTAACCAAATGAACAGGCACGTATTCAGAGGCGTATAATACTTACTCTTTTGTGTGAAACAAATGTCTTCAGAACTCGTTCAAAATTCTTGTCTTGAAAAATATGGTTAACTTTTCTTCTGTCACTATACGACTCTGGCACATATGACATTATAAATTTTGACCTCTGACAGAAACAAACACATGGACAAACAACTGCATCAAACTTATAAAAGTTTGATGCAGTTGTTTGTCTATGTATTTGTCTGTAGCTCTTAAACAGATTAATCGATTAGCTGCAGTTTCAAATTATATATTTGGTATTCGTTCTGTTTATATGTATGGTAGAAATCGATCCAAATCATGATTGTATCAGGAGTTTCTAATTTTATGTAAAATATCTTAAATACAATTAAACGAGTAATTTTTTTAATTTATTTGGAACAATAAACAGTTCTACACAAAAATTACAAAATTGAAAGAATTACAAAATGCGACGATGAAAGTTGTATTTTTTTTCCGCGGAGAAAACACTTACAAGTACTCACAACGCACCACACACATGAAGGTAGGTTTGGTAATAAGTTTATTACTTCAACAATAGTGTCTTCTTCTCTTTCTTCTTCTTGCTGGATGCATCAATTGTCTTCTCATTGATATCACAAAAATCCTCATCTGTTACATTTGATTCAAAATTAGAGCAAGACAAAACACCCGTGACTGCCCGAACATTGCGGAGGTCCATAGGCGACGGTAATCATCCTCCATCAGGTGGCACGCATGCTCGTTTGCCCCGTCTGATATAAAAAAAAAGAATAAGAGCCCTAACAATTGGTAGTTACTGGTGAACAAAATCGTGCGACGGAATACGCATTATGTCATATTTTTAACAGTTACATATATCACATACATATCACTGTTTTTCATTACGACCGAAGGATCGTGTCTAACGCACTGTTAACTCGACGAACTAAGGGTGAAGTTCACAAACGTTTAATCAAGTGTTTAAATATGTAAACAACTGTTTATTTCTATTCTTTTGTTCGCCAACGCTAACCGGGTTAGCTAACTACTTAATCAGGTGATCAACTTAACCGAAGGCAGGGACATGATTTTAACATCGATTATTGACATTTCGATACTTTTACATGAGAAATATATTGGATTTCTTCTGTTAAATACATGTATTTTATTATTCTATGTACTAAATACCTAGGGTATTTATTTGATTTTAGTTTCAAGCTTTCCTCTTGAACTTCCTCGAGTTTTATGATAATATAGAATTTGCTTTTGAATGCATTGCAGTTCTACATTATACGACTAAGTACATATTTATTACGAAGATTTCACAAAGAGCAACCACGTTTTATTATTTCTTTTGAAATTATATTAGTTTTGGACTTTCATTATCCATTTTAAAAAAAATTGTAAGTAATTTAGATACATATTTTAAATGCTATTGCTCGTTCAGGTTGGAAACTTATTTATTAGTTATTACATATATTTTACTTTTTGCACACAATATTTTATTGCACAACAATTTCACAAGAAATGCACAAAAATCCAAATACATGTGTTGCATTTATCTTGTTCTGAGTTTCCTTCCTTGTTCGTTTTTTGTTTGAGTACTTTTGACAATAGATCTCGACAATGTTATTCTGCAATATTGCATAGCTTACTTTTGCAAGTCAAAATACTCAAGACGAATAGCTTTAAAATTTTATTGTTATTTGTATTATGAAATCGTTTCCGAAACATTCATTTTTGTTAACTGTTACTGTCACTATGGTGGTCTTTTTATATATTTGCATTGTACCATTCGGTCATTTGTTCTAAATCGCCAGATTTGTAAACCGTCTGTTCAAATAAGCTCGTGAACACCATTTTGAAAGTTTCTCGTTAAGGTTACGTTTATTTATTAATAAACCGATTTATAAACCGTCAATTATTGTGACGTCGGTGAACTCCACCCCAATTAAGTTATAGTTGATCACTAATCAAAGAATTAAATGTTCTATTCTTTAAAAGAAATAGTAGTTCAAGGATTGAACTACTTCTACTTAATAAAATGAAATGTGCAATGCAACGTAACTTATTCATTCAACGAAATGAAGCAAACGCACATCATACAACGCCAATGATCGTTTCCACTATCCACAAGTTAATTCGTTGACATTGACAAGGCACATAGTTCAAAAATATTAATTGTCCAAAGCAAAAAATCAGTCTGTATAAAAGTAACTGAAAAAAATAAGTAAACAAGACGTGTACATAAGATTTTTTTTAAATTCATACTTACTACTTATTTCATACCTCAGTCAGTGCCATAGAGCACGCAACCTGTAGAGACTAAATATCGGAACGTCTTATTCACCACTGCTCAGTTTATTTACACTAACAAATATCAACTCTCGCTAGCATTAAGCAGCACTCAACCAATACTGGACCTGTGTTACATCTCTGTATATTCCATAAGATATTTAAATATTTATGTAATGGCTTGTTGTTCTATTCGGTGATGTAGCAAAAACAACAAAAAATCAATCTATAAAACAGAACGCAATAACCGCAAGTGCTTAGACTTAAATTGTTTTCATACAAAATAAATGACATTGCCGCTCTATAGGTAGAATGCTCCATGGTCAGTGCCTAAAAAGCTTTATGTAGGCTTTCAAAAATTCATAAGTTTTAACACCCATTCGGAGGCTACAAATATTTCTAGTCAGTTTATGAATTACTCCAACAATTTTCATTTGGTCTACACCTTATTCTCCATATTTAGACTTTTCTGAATTATACTTTTAGAGATGAGGTGAGGGAACAATAATTTTCGAAAAAGCGTTTAAAAAAAGTAACATTAAAGGAACACGTCGTATATTTTTGAATTTATAACAGAATTTGCAATATTTACTAGATGAATATAATATGTTCCTAAACTTAATCGTGAGTGTATTTATATACGCACTTAAAGAAATATTATATTAATGATATGCAATATAATTTACAAAGGCTTAATAAGCCGTCTTTTGCAGCTAACATAGCAGTTATAAATTTGTTCACTTGTTTAAGGAATATAAAACAACTTTTAGCTACCGATTTCAGTGCAAACGGAAAATTTTAGGCATAAACAACAAACATTAACCGAAATTCCTGTCATAACCAGAGTTTCTTAATTTTTTTCAAGTTTATAAGTTCACTGACTTGTTTTTTTATAAGGGTCGAATCTAGCAAGTACTTTCACATTATGAATCTCTTTTACAAAGTTCACAGCCTATGTAATAGTACATAGAATGTGTTTGTTTATAGATACCTATATACAAACACAACCTTTATGATACTGATCGTTTTCAGACTAAAAAAATACGAAAAGTTTTGTATTGCATTTTTTAATTTTTTAATAATTGTACCTACATATATTGACTGGATCAGTTCGTTTCGTAAAAGAGTCGAGAGATTTAAAAATATAAAAGTGATGAGACTGACATTATTAGTATTTGATGAATGTTCCACGAAATAATCATCGAAAACTTGTACCTACTATTTGTGCTCAGTTTTGGGCAAAATGTAATTGTAAAAACAATTACAATTAAAAATTGTAGTTGTAAAATGTAATTGTACAAACATTTTGTAGGCAAACAGTTACAATTACAAATTTTAATTATAATTGTTTTTGCAATTACATTTTGCCTAACACTGTTTGTGCTGTATACGTAACATAGATATGCGTTCCATGAATGCGTTCATGTTACATGTTCTTCAGGAAAATTTTGTTTCTTTTTACTTCTAATTTAGAGTCTTAATACTTGAAGTTATCATTCATTGATTTAGTTAAATTAAATAAATAATAATATCAAGTATCAAGATAAATTAATTGCGGGCAGAATGAGCGATAAAGAGATACGCAGTATGACAGGGTCGCACAACAGTGTTATTGTAAAAATGAAGAAAGGAATGCTTAAATGGTTCGGGCACATGGAAAGAATGAGTGATTAAAGACTGACGACGAAAATATACAGAGCGAAAGTGAGTGGTATCAGAAGCCAAGGAAGACCAAGGCTGACTTACAGAGATCAAATAGCCAGAGTCTTAGCTGACGGAAAAGTCAAAAGCACTTGCATACATAGGCGAAAATGTGTGAGGAGAATGATGAGATTCGAGGAAGCGAAAGTAGTATGTATCCTCCATCCTCTCTGACTACCCTGTTAGGGATACAGCGTGAAGGTATCTATGTATGCATGAGTGTTTGTGCGTGTGTCTGTCTGTGTGTGTGTGTGTGTGTTGAAAAAGTTGAAAAGATGTTTGTAGGTATTATACCATTCCCACCCGGATGCCACAACAAGGGAATGGATAAAGTAAATTTTGAAATTCATTGGAAATCTTTTTAAATAAAATTCTATTTTAAAAGGAAAATTGTAATATAATTTGACACAAATAAACCAATACTAATTTTGTAAATAAAATAGAAACAGAAAGATATCAAAGTGGTTGTGATGGTGTGGTGTAGTTTACAGAAATCAGATATAAATACCTTTCACCTTATAATTTACACATTATGATAAAAAAACACAAACCACTGGCTTAAATTAGATTGTATTGTCCCATACTCCACTCTCGAATGTTATCTCCAAAATTATAAGTCGACTTTATATAATTCTGCAATCAGCATCGTCATTGTAAATATAAGTTCTATAAACTCGTATGAAACTGGTGCGTCAGCTTGATTAATGTGCTCTTTATCCGATTGAAGCCATTGCTCCCCCTTATTCTTGTCGAGGGGTCCATTTGCCTTGGAAGTTTGGGCGACATCAGTTTTCTGGTTCGAGCCTCTTTCTTTTTCAATTTGCCAACATCTTCGTTAATATTCTTAACAGATTTTACTTTTACAAAGAAATCAGATATCTTCTTTTTGAGGAGAAAAATAATCTTTTTACTCCATCACAACCTTTCTTGTTCTCCCTGAAAAACCACCTAGCTCTCTTTTTTTTCTCATTTTTCAAATCCTGTTCTATTCTAAAAAAAACATATTTAAATTTTTAACTTGCCAGTTCTACAATTATTTTCTCTGACAACCTCTAAGCTCTTAAAAAGAAGCTACAATAGCGAAAAAATGTTACAGTATGTAAGTGTGGGGACAGAGCTGAGCTAAGCAAAAATGCAACGCGGCGTCCGCTCGCCCCGCAATCGCCGCCGTGTGGTATAGAATAGATTGATACTGTATTTATATTTATTTCTCGGGATTAATAAATCGTAAAATAATGTTTGGACTCAATTACTCTAATAGTGAATATCCTAACAGTAAGTATTATGATTGGTATTGCAATCTTCATAGATACTCCATACATATATAATTAATATATCAGGGGGTGTTTCCTACATAAGTTAATAAATTTTCTTAAAAAAATACACAAGCAGGTACAATAATAATATTACTACAGATAATTACGCAAATTAAGTGATTCTAAATTAAGCACTAAGCTTTATTATAGGAACCACACAAGTACACGACATACTGAGGGATCCCCAGTAACACCCAGACTCCAATCCAAGTTACAAAAGTTTGTTTCCTAAATTAACCTGACCGGGGATCGAACCCGGGACTCTAGCTTGTAAAGTAGATGCTCTGCCACCGCGCCAACGAGCCAGTCAAAAAATTTAACAATAAATAACTACACTAAAATAAACAATATAATAACTAAAAAAACATTAAAACATAATACGAAGAAGAACCAAGCACCAATACTTTGCAATTGCATTAAAAAAAAGATACATGTAGCCGCAGGCTTATTTCCACATTTGGCGATCACAGCAGTCCCGCCTTTGCGAGCGCCATCGAGTAAAGATAATCCGTGAAAGCGCTACATTAATCACATTTTTAACCGACTTCAAAAAAGCAGGAGGTTGTATGTTCGTCTGTATTTTTTTATGTATGTTCACCGAAAACTTCATCAAGTGCGTACTGATTTGAATTTTTTAGTTACTGTAGTCGGTGCCAAGCCTACAAACTAACAGACTTTCTGTTGTTGCACATTGATTTGACACCGACATCAATAACTGTCAAATTTAATTATATACGAGTAGGTATTTGTATCGTACGTATAAAGTTATTTTTATACTGGAGTTTTGATTAATAAAGAATAGTCATTTTGTAGGTACTTTCCAGTGTTTTATTTAATTCGGTTTATTTTTCTCATGCTATGGACCTTTGCATGCATAATAACCTAAGTATCAGTCACATTATTCTACACATTAGTATGTCGTACTTCTATGTAACTTTTTTTTTATAATGTAATAGATCTATCTACGTTTGGCCACTAACTCACTTGTTGCTAAGCGACGATGTGGCCGAAGATGGAGCACGTCGATCTACGAAATATCTATACACTCTAGCCCTGAAGATGCCTGGATTATAGTTTGCAGGAAAGACAGAAGACGGCAAGGAATTCCATTCCAACTGGATATTGAAGACAAATTACAGCAAATGCAATATCAACTGCGTCAAAAAGATTTTTCAAAATAAGTACATAAGCTAAACTCATAGACGTATATGTCTATGAGTTAAAACTTTTTCAAATTCCTGTTAAACCAAACATTGTAGCGAGTAGCAACTCTAATACCACAAAAACAAGGACTCTGACTTTATCATGTGGGAGGGGTGGATGGAGAGGATAAAAAAAAACACAGCCCGCTTTATTTAACGTTGAACGATTTTATCGTCACGATTTAATAGGGAAGAAAATGTATGCAGTTGTAAGAAGACGCTTTTAAATTTCCGTCCACGATTACGTTATGCCGTGGACGTTATCGTCGACGGAAATTTCATACAACATTTCATAGAACTGCATAAATTTTACTTTCCTATTGTATCGTGGACAGTAAAATCGTGACTATAAAGTCGTTCGATAGTAAATACGAGTAATAAAAATGCCCAAACGCTTACATGACATGCCAGAGAATGATAAATAACATCCTGCTGGATTTGAAGCTATGTACCGCGTATGCTCCTCAACGCGTACTGAGAAAGATTCACATTATTATAGAATAAAAAGGAAAATAAGAATATTCATGGGATGCTAGTAAATTAAAATTTAAAAAAAAATTGATAATAATGCTTATTTATTATTATCAGAAAGTCTTCGTAACTGTAATTAACATTAACAATTTATTTGTAATCTTTTAAAAGGAACAAATTTGTGTTATAAGCTTTCGCTGAAAAACGATCAAGCGACAAAATGAGATTTTCGACTCTTGAATTGGCCAATAAAATTGTAATCTCGAAATTTATAGCGCAGATCGTGTTCCGACGTTATTTACTTTGTTTCAGTGATGGTCTAGGACCGTTTTATTGCACCTATAACTAGCAAACTACAAATAAAAATTTTATTTATCAGAAATAAATTGACTTTGAATTTAAAATAGTTGAGAAATAGTATAAAGTCTGTTTTATACCTTACATCAAAACACGTAATAAAAAACCGGGACAATATGTCGAACAAGCGTTAACTTGAAATTCCGTAGAAATTTCAAAGTAGGAATTGCATACATACATATCTTCACGATATATCTCCAACGGGGTAGTCTGAGAGGGCGGAGCGCCTAGCTTTGCGGTCCTTATACTTCTATCGCTTCCTGAAATCTCATAATTCCCTCCCACATTTTCGCCTTGATATTCGAATGCTTTTGACATCTCCGTCAGCTAACACTCTGATTATTTGATCTTCGTAAGTCAGCCTTATTATTCCTTGGCTTCTTTTACCGTTCGCTTTCGCTCTGTACATTTTCTTCGTCAGTCTTTCATCGCTCATTCTTTCTGTGTCCAAACCATCTAAGCATTCCTTTCTTCATTTTTACAATAACACAGTCGTGTAATCCTGACATACTGCGTATTTCTTCATTGCTTATTTTGTTCGCAAGGGTGACACTGCACATATTTCTAAGAGATCGCAGTTCTACTGTATTTATCATACTTTCACTCGATTTCGGGCATATCCAGGCCTCACTACCGTACATTAAAGTTGGAACCAACACCTAGACGCGAAAGACTGATGTTCTACCACCGCACTAACAAATCTGTCATATATAGCTATTATATGTGTAATGCATAATCATATAGTATACAAGCGACACGCCCACGCGTGTAATCCTGACATACTGCGTCTCTTCGTTGCTTATTTTGTCCGCAAGGGTGACACGGGAGGGTTTCTATGAGACCGCAATTCTACTGCATTTAACATAACATAACATAACATAACTTCACGCTGTATCCCCAACGGGGTAGTCAGAGAGGACGGAGCGCCAGGAGTCGCGGTCCTTACACACCTCTTTCGCTTCCTCAAATCTCATCATTCTCCTCACACATTTTCGCCTAGGTATGCGAGTGCTTTTGACATTTCCGTCTGCTAACACTCTGGCTATTTGATCTTCATAAGTCAGCCTTGGTCTTCCTTGGCTTCTTTTACCACTCACTTTCGCTCTGTATATTTTCTTCGTCAGTCTTTCATCACTCATTCTTTCCATGTGCCCGAACCATCTAAGCATTCCTTTCTTCATTTTTCATTTTTACTGCATTTATCTTACAATTTTACACTTGGCACCAACACCGCATTGTGGACGACCATTTTGGCTGAGTTACATATATTCATGCTACGGCCAGAGCACCGCTCACTTTATTCCCAGCTGCTACCCTTCTCTGCATATCCAACTCACATCTTCCATCCCTCGAAAAGGCACTCTCATGCCTTCAATAACTGTCAAATTTAATTGTATGGGTATTTGTATCGTATTTATAAAGTTATTTTTGTACTTAAGTTTTGATTAGTAAAGGATAGTTTCTTTCGTACTTTTCGGTGTTTTTCTTTGTTTAATTTTCTTATTATTTTTTTTAATGAACTCAACTTATTTTATTATACGTAAAATTAAAACGTACTGAGCAGGTCTTGTCCATTTAGAGCGACGACACGATATCACTGTCTAACTCTAGCTTACGGCGAAGCGGAAGTTCCCCACCTCCGCTCTTCCAGCGCGTAGGGACACGATTATTGGTTTGATGTAATATTATAATGTAACGTTGAACGTATAATCCAATGTGAAAAGTCCATATCGCAAACACCAACACCTTGAAGACAAGCTGTGTTGGTTGAATCGGTAAGTACCTAAGCGACGACTTTAAACAACTTCAATAAAAGTCATCTATATTTTATTGTCACTGAGTAACATTCGCCGCTCTTAATCAAGGGTTATTGTAAGCCTTCGTTAAAAGTGCGCTTTCGTTTTGGCAATATACCTAGTCTTGCCATAAATATCGTTACAAGGAAAAAATATTTTTTTTTCTATTACATAAAACGTTTATTACTGCAATGTGCGTTAGTGTATACATTAATATAATAGCATTTTAAAAATATGAAGCTCATTCAAAATTATCTCCATTGGCCTTAATACAATCCTTTAAACGTTGTGGCCACTTATCGATTGAAACACGCACTTTCTCCATGGAAAAATTCGCCACTACCAATCTTATGAAATGTTTTAGGGACTCCAAATTATCATGGCGTTTAGAGTATACCTAAATATCATGGCTATAAAATATCATGGCGTTTAGAGTATACCATACTCTCTAAAAGAAACCATAAGTTATAACCAAGGGGATTAAGATCGGGACTAGATGACGGCCAGTCTTCAGCTCGGATGAATTCAGAAATGTTCCTTTCCAGCCACGCTTGTGAGGATCGAGCTTTATGCCCAGATTCTGAGTCTTGCTGAAAGGACCATTCTTGGTTGGAACATGGTGTTGTTAAGAGGTTTAATTACCTTCTCAAGAATCGTATTTTAATACACCTGGACCGATGTTTTGATTCCATTTTCACAAAAATATGGCTCAGTTACTCTTTTATATCTAACACCCCACCAAACCATCACTGAAGCCGGATAATGCCCACTGCCGGTAACCTAAGGACTAATTAAGACGCTTCTCTAGAGCTTTGAGCATAAAATCAGTCATTCTGCTTACTAAAGTCTTGAACGATGATAGAAATTTTCTCGTCAGTAAATAACATTTTTCTGTGACCTCCTACCTCCCTTTGCGTATCGCCTAATAAGTTGTTTTGATTTTACCAACCTATTCATTTTTAAATTATCAGTTAAGTAATGACTAGTGCGTGTCTTATAAGTTGCAAGTCCTAAGTCAAAATACGCAACATGGTTCTGGGTGCTATATTCATTTCCTTAGATGAAATCTTTTGCTTTCTGACAGGAATTCTTCCGGATTCTTTCCTTCACTGCTTGGATCGCCTTTTAAGTACGAATACTACGTCGACGACTCTTATTAACGTAACGTCTTTTCTGTCACAAACAGAGGACGTTTCATTATACTTATGAATAGCCCGGTACCAATAGCCTAGATGGAGAGTTTAAATAATTGCATTTGGCTCCACACCTACTTTGTGTAATGCTATCACAGCAATTCAGTTCTCTTCATCACCCCACTCCATTTTATTATCACAAGAATATTTAACAAATATTGGCGCGAAAATGAGAAAACACTAAGAATATTCATATGAAAATGACAGGTTCCAAATTCAAATGTAATATTATTGTTTTTTTTTTATTGTAACAGTATTTATGGCTAGACTGTGTACAATAATGTTTTCAAAATATGTTCTACTCTTTTTCGAATTTGTGATACGATCAAAATTATACATATATATATATAGTATACTTATTTTACAATAAAGTTGTTCCTTATTATCAGCTCGACTTCCCCCCAACACACACACGCACACACACATACAGTGAAGCCTAGCTACCTTAGCTTATTTGGATTGGTACATGCACATACAATGACGCTATGCGAGAAAGTGAGGTAGAGTGCTGCTATCGCCACTGTGCGGTGAAATCGTAAAACACAGAATGCTCCTAGGGCAAGTTAAAAAATATTCAGTACACCTTAAAGAACGTATTCTGAGAAAACAAGACGGTTGACAGCCCTTTGTAGCAATAAATTGCGTAATGGCTACTCAAGTTGCGACGGACCGTAACAACGTTTTTAAAAAGAATTAAATACAATTAGAAAGCGAGTGTATTAGGCGAAGGTTAGATACAGACTAAACTTAAATGCTACAATGATCTACACCTTTGTTATTCAAAAGTGTCGAGTAAGTAAGTTATAAGTCGGCACAGCGAAACTGTGTGGGCGACCAGACTCTATGCTCTGATAAGGCCAGCACCTGGGTGCATAACTAGCTATTGTTAGTTCCACATTAATTTTAATCACATAAATTACCCACGCGTGATATTAAGTAACATTTAAGTAACAAGTAGTGGGGCTGCATAAAAGTCTGGTTTTGGTCTTGTAACAGTCCAGTTGTTGCGAAGTCGTCGAATAGTCAAATACATAATAGTTGTGATGAAGAATTGATAGTGTGTTCATAGCGATCAGTGCTCCCGTTATATTTCATATTTAACACTATGTAGTATGTTAACAAAACGGGTGTTATGAAATAATACATGGGGCAATGTTCACATGAAATAAAATTGTAATAATCATAATAATTTTGTTATTCATGTCGAAAACTATATTGTATAACACGTCTCGGAAATTAAATAAAACACTAAATCTTACCTTTTTGGCAAACTGGATTGACGCAGACTTTTTTTTAATTTGCTGCTTTCCCTGACATATGCTTTCAGAGGTCTTTTCTTTCTTTGTTTTATTATTTCCCTATATCTTTCTTACCTTTCTTCTTTCTTATTTACTTGTATTATTCCTAATGCACTTATCTTCTTTTATTTATTTTTCATTACAGTCACTTATTTTAGGTCGACGTGTTGTTTAAGGCAAATTGAAATGGTTGTTTATTGTTTTCAAATTAAACACTAACAACAAGTATCGAAGCCGGAGATACGCTTCGCAGTTTTTATCGTCTATGTTTTCTCTCAGCCAGCCCCTCGGGAACAAAGTTCGAATTAGCGGTTTTTACTGAGCATAACTTGATGATATAGTCTTAAATATAATTTAATACATATGAATATTTCTATGAAAAATATACAAATCATAGCCACAATGAAAAATAAACACCGTTTCGCGTCCTTCGATAGTGTAGTAACTTAGAAGTTTAGTTAAAAATTTAAAAACTCCCAACAAAAATAATAATGACTCAAGACATAAACAATTACATTTAATTAAATTGTATACGAATTAAACTTTAACACTGGAGTTAACAAATTAATAAGAACGCTAACATTTGATAAAATGTTGTTTACATAAAAATTCCCAAGACAAAGGTCTGAGCTCATTAGACCCATCCGGCACCTGACCAGCATCGCCTCGTCGCTTGTTGTCCACGGGCGGACGCCGCGTTGTCAACCGGTAAACATCGCGTGGTTCGCAAACAGACGAGTAGTCTGACAGTTCTTTATTCATTTTGAAAATAAAACGTTACGACTGACACATTCTAAAGAGCGGGTGAGATGGAAAATTGGGAGAACGGTGCGCCGCCGACGCATCATCCTCGCGTGTGAATCACCTTCAGCGCGCGGTCCACGCGGGTCCCGCGCGTTTGCAGCAGGTGGTCACCGAGTTGTTCACTTGCCGTCCACGCAAGTCAGGTGCCGGGTGGCTCTAATCAGCTATGGTCGTAAAAGCTCCACAGCAAATGACGTTGTCAGTACGACTATTTTTTTCATCTGAGAATATTTGTCATATTGAGTTATTGTTTTATATACTTTTTTTTTTATTTTTGACTTCAATGTAGAAAAACAAGAAACTAACCAAAATTTGGCTAAATTTTTACCGTTCGCTGGTCCGACGTATTACAGGTAGCTCTAATAACACTGCTTTTCTGTTATAAACGCGAAACTATGAAATATTCAAATAACACTAAATATTATCCAATATAACACAGCATTGAAAAAATCGACGTTATTTGTCAAGCGTTTTGTTTTTAATTTGTAGTGTTACATAGACACAAATCATTCCAAATGTAAGACCGAATAATAACAGAAGAATATTGCATATTTTGCGATGTGCAAACAATAATAATCTCCTAATCTTTATTTTTAAATGTTTTTTAAATACAAATTTTTACACTTATCATGACGTTTATTGTTCTTTTAACTCTTAGTGGTTTTTATTGAAACAGAAACACACAAACGCATAAAAATTCTAAAAATGTTTGTTTTACTAATCCTAATTTATACTAATCCTACTATCCTACTAATATTGGAAAGTTTGTGAGGATGGATGGATGTTCGTTATCCTTTCACACAAAAACTACTGAACGGATTTTGATGAAACTTTACTGTAATATTGCTCATACATTAGAATAACAGATAGGATATAATCTATAAAGATATTGTGTGTTTTTAACTTCACGCGAACGAAGTCGCGCCAAAAGCTAGTAACTAATAAGTATGACAGCTGAGTCATGCATTTGCGAACCAGCCCATCTCTAGTCATAGTCATAATCGCCATATTTGTTTAAATACAAAAATGAAAAAATAGGATATACATTGTTACATTTTTTTTATAAACAATCTATTAGAATATTAACTAACTAGTTTTGCGATATGAACACTATTTGTAGCATTATTATATTTTTTCATTTAATGTCATTTTAATTAAGGGATTTCATTTAAGGCGTTAAAATGTATTACAGTTGTACTCGTATATAGCATTTTTGTAGTATTTATAAAAATTTTGAAGTGCTTCTCAATTCTTATTGAAATTAATTTTAGATTAAACTACGTTCGCTCTAATGGGGTATTTAAAACCGTCTTAATTAAAGGAACACCTTCTATAGTAGATTATTCTAAGGGACCGAGACGTAATCTTTTGCAGAAGGGACAATCTCCATGGCGTAATTGTTATAGAGTCCAATAAAAAAGGGAAGATGCTTTTAAAAATTACTTTCAACGCAAATTGAAAGTTATTTCAGGAATATCGAGAATTTTAACTAACTCAAATATTTTGATGGCCTCTGGCTTTAAAGGCTTAGGACAAGTGAGCGCAGTGGGCTCAATTTAGAAAATGTTACGGTGGGTGGTTTTATTTTAACTGTTTTTTACAATACTTTTTGCCTGACGTAAAATTTTTTTTCACTATTCTCAAGATTTTCATTTTTTTAATTATTTCAGTTAGTCTAGTAATATATTACATTAAAGACCAGTTTTTAGTTTAAACACGTTTTACAAGCAAAAACTAGTTCTTACTGTACCCCTTTGTTACAACTAGTACCTCTATTTACTGACAATAAAAACAAATGTCAGTTAAAACTGGTTTTAACTAGAGAAGACTAGATTTAATGAAATTACTCAGTTCACGTTGTTTCAACTTGGGCCAAATATTGTTCATCTAGCTTACAAGTAACTTTTAATGTTTCTCTATATTTCTTGGTCCTAACTAATTTTGTTGACCGCACGAGCTTAAGTAACTTGTTTTTATTTTATGATTATTTTTGTACTACATTTGATTAATGTTTTTTATATTATTTTTAATATTACCGAATATTAATTAAGTACTGTTAGTTCCACATTAATTTTAATCACATAAAGTACCTACGAGTGATATTTTATAACATTTTAGTAACAAGAACGAGGGTAGAATGGATTTTCTGCGTGTAGTGGGGTTGCAAAAAAGCCTGATTTTGGTCTTGTAAGAGTTGAGTTGTTGAGAAGCCGTCGAATAGTCAAGTACATAATAGTTGTGATGAAGAATTGATAGTGTGTTCATAGTGATCAGTGCTCCCGTTACATTTCATATTTAACAGTACATTTCTGTGTGTGATATTTCAAAATAATTTTATAATGTGTCCTGCTTGGATTTTGCTTTTAACAAACAAACACTCAAATAGTTTTCCTTAATAAAAAGTAGTTGTCCCTAGTAAATACTAGTTGTAGAAAGGCGTTCGCAAAATAGTTTTTCCTAGTAAAAACAAGTATTAACTAAAAACCGGTTTCAACTTTAACAATGTACAACAATAACTCAAAATAATTAAAAATTGCGAACACAACTGTGAAAAAATATTATATTTAAAACGTTTTCTTTTACTTTTTTTGTTTGAAAGGGTATACTTTCGAGGTGGTCCCATTTAAATTTCATCGGTATTGGAGTTTGGACTTCGAAGATACACCAAATAACACTAAATAGCGCGCTACCTGGTTATAAGCTTGATGATTATCTTGTATATCATTGCACTCCAGAATTAGAAAGAAATTAATCGTAGACCTGCCCTAGATATTTATTTAGGCCAAGGTCACTCAAAAGGAAGATATAAACAATTTTTAAGAAAAAAAATTAAACCCCCTCCAAAAAAAACACTGAAAAACGCAAAAAAAACTATCCTTTACTAATCAAAACTCAAGTACAACTGACTTCAGTAACTGACAAATTTAATTATGTAGGTATGTGTATCGTATTTATAAAGTTGTTTTATTGTACTAGAGTTTTGATTAGTAAAGGATAGGTTTTTTTTTTGGTAAAATTTTAAGAAAAAGATTAAAACGCCTTCAAAAAAAACACTAAAAAGTACAAAATAATTATATCTTTGACTAATCAAAACTCAAGTATAAAAATAACTTTACAATACAAATATCTACATAATTAAATTTGACAGTTATTGAAGTCTGTGCCAAACCAATGTGCAACAACAGAAAGTTAATCAGTTTGGTAGGCTTGGCACCGATTTCAGTAACCGTCAAATTTAATTATGTAGGCATTTGTACCATTTTTATAGTTATTTTTCTACTCGAGTTTTTAATTAGTAAGGAACAGTTATTTTGTACTTTTCAGTGTTTTTTTTTACTGGCGGTTTAATTTTTTTCTTATTATTTTTGTATCCAATATGGTTTTTAATAATCAACTTTCTACTTTGTACGAAATTGCCACAGAAGTAAGTTAACCTTATCCTAAGTCAGATACATACATACATATCTTCACGCTGTATCTCCAACGAGGTAGTCAGAGAGGACGGATGTCAGATGATATCGTTTAATCCATTTAATCGTTATGTATGTAGAGGTATATATGTCCATGTCAAAAGCACTCGCTTACCTAAGCGAAAGTGTGTAAGGAGAATGACGATGTGAGAAAGCGAAAGTATGTAAAGACAGCGATACTTGACGGTCCATCCTCTGTGACTATTCCGTTAAGGGATACAGCGTGAGGATTTGTATATTATATATACCTTGTACCATTTTTTTACGGATTATAACGCGTTTTTTATTTCTTAATTTTTGATCATAATATTCCTTATGTTAATAACAGTTAAACGATTCACTTTGTGGTTGGACTCCTTTCTTTTTGTTTTTTCCTTCGCAATACAAATTGTGGAATGAGGGAAAACTTCCACTAGCGCGTTCCTGTGTGTGAATTGTGAGCCGATCCTGATGACTTGACTCGAGATCACGCGCATTATCAACTTTTTCGCACAATGGCCGCGACAAAAATAAAAACTATTAAAACGATAAAATCGATTAACGAATTTCTCTTTCACTGTCATCGCCAAAGAGAATTTTCATCGCTTTGTATGAGGCTGGAGGTGGCCTTCGCTATTAATATTTATCATCGCTTATTTTTATAAAAAGTTCACTAGAAGGTCGGCAATCAAGGATCGCCAGGTATGTACGCCAGGTTTACTTCTTCATTCCATAATTTGTGTGGCAAATTTTTCTAAACATTTTAATTAAATATTGTTTTCGCTAAACGAATGGTTGCTTAGTTATTTACAAGGTTCTCCACTTTGGTAACAATGTCTCATAGAGTAATTTAATAACTCAGACTCAAATTGCTTCTAAATTCTGCGCGTATACAATCATACATTAAATTTAATACCTCATTTCATTGCTCAAATTACATATAAGCTTCGTAATATGCCCCTGCGTACAACTTATTCGAAGTTGTAGATACACAATTGCCCGCTTCGAAAGCTCAAATGGCTATTGTAACGAGGGAAACATTTGAAACGTGATGTATGGGCGGCCATTATGACCCAATGGCTATATCGCTTTGTATACTGCCCATGCATTAAAATTTTTATGAGATTCGTCCTTGTTGGGGTGCCTCGAGGCCATGTTTTCATGTTTTTTCAAAGGCGATGTCAGCTTGTGTACTGAGTTGCATATTATGTGCTTTTTATCCCTTTTTAACAGGCCCTTTCAAAGCCAAAGGATCTTATAGCCATTTCAGAAGCCTAATTGCACAACTTCTATTGACTAGAATGGACACAATAGCTCATTCGCCTCGGCATTCCCGTTGTAAAAATGTTTTTGATAGATAAATAGTACGAATTAAGCTATGATCAAATTTAGTTTTTCTGCGCGTTCGTGGTAGGGTGTGCCATGCCAGCGATGTAGCCCAGGCCAGTCAGTAATGCTACGATAATCCTCCTTATCGTAATAGTCGAGACAGATGCCCGCGGCTGCACGTCTTCATGAGATATCGTGTGATGTTGCTGCCAGCATCTGCCGGTCCCAATCGCTGTCTCGCGAATTGAGTCTTACAGGCAAGGGATTATCAATCTGTCATTGTCTGCTTACGCCTTGCCATCTGTAAATCCAAATATTTAATGCTAAAGTAGCATCGATCTGTTCGTTACATTCTAATTCTCTTTCCACCCTAAACGAGAAATGGTATGAAGTTGTGATTATGTGAAGCATATTATCAGTTAATTATATCGCATGCCACTGTCTTCCACTTACCTATATGTCATTAAACTAAGGCAAATTAATTCGTTAGCAGCCTCCTATTGTAATTAACAATGTAGAGACATAATTTCACTGAGGTAACGTCTCGTATGCCAATTAAAACTAATGAACCAAATAATTGTTACAAAAAATGACATTATTGTATCTACCAATTTACACGAATTGAACGGAAAAAGTAATAGAAGCATTTTTTACATCAATTAGTTACAAATGTCTAAAGCACTCACATAGCTTGGTGAAAGTTTATGAGGAGTCCGAGGAGAATAATGAGATTTGAAGGGAAAGTATGTAAGGACTGCGATACTTGGCGCTCCATCCTCTCTGATTAATCTGTTAGGGATACAGTGTGAGTTACATATTGTAGGTTTTTAAAGGGGCTACAGAACAGTCCGTGAATCCGTCTATCTCCTAAGATTGACTCACGACAATCATTTTTATCTCTAATTTATCTTTTAAAAAAAACAATAGGTTGTTCGCAAAAATATATTTTGATTAATATATAGATCCTTTTCCAGTTAAATATATATTAGATACAGATACCTTGGGTTTTTAATCAAGTTTAAAATTGTCCTTTACGAAATGTCAATTGAATGAATACTTTAGATAATTAAAATTATGCGAAACGAAAAAATAACGAGTTCGTGTGACAAAACTTTCAAAGACTTTTTGACCGACGTAGTTTTTTTTTATAAAAGCAAACGAGCAAGCGGGTCATCTGATGTAAAGTGACCAATCGCCGCCCATGGACACCCGCAACGTTCGGGGAATCACGGGTGTGTTGCCGGCCTTTAGGGAAATAGGGAAAGGAGAGAGAAGAAGGAGAGGGGATGATGGGCCACCGACACACTCACTCACCGAACGAAACACAACAGCAATACATGTTATTTCACGCCGATATTCTGTGAGAGGGTGTGAGACTCTTAGTATAATCGTTATTATAATTAAACATTATTGCACTCTTGATAAGCCGAGGCCTGGCCAAGGCAAGTCGTAATACTGTATACTACCTAAAATTAAATTTTAATTATACTTGCTGAAAAATCTCCTGTTCACTTCTTCTTAAAGCAATCGATAAAGAGATATTTATACTAAAATATTCGAAATATAAATTTTAATTTTGCAAAACGGTCTTTCTTTTACAGGACTGCCGAAGACAACTACACATCGCATTGTGTCCATACTAGGATTATTCGAGCTATCGGTAGGAGATGCTCCCAGGGCTGAAGGGATATCCGAGCTAACAGCCGCCAAGCTGGCTGTAGACCATGTCAATAAGAAGGGACTATTGCCCGGATATAGATTACACCTCATAACTAACGACACCAAAGTAAGTATTAATTTTTAATCACATAATTACATAGCTAAATTGGCTACAACGGAATCCTTAGATTCGTGACAAAATCTAGTGATGTCATCATGTCTGTCTGTACGTTTGTCTGTTCGTCCACTGACTGTACTGTTTGGAAGACCAATTAATTTCGTAACACTTACCCTGCAATTAAAAACAGAACAATAAATAATCCAAAAAAATAAAAAAGAATTAGTCTTTTGGACCCAATATTTTTAAAATTAATGCGTGTTCAACACACTCTTCGTCGGCTTTTTAACAACCTTCCGCTGCCGATCAGTGATGGATAGCTCCGATATAATTTTAAAAGAGTCAGATCAGGATGTACTATCGCGGAAAGGGAATGTTTAACAGATTGGCCGTCATTTTAAATTGGCCGTATTATACAATCACGAGATAACAATTGATGACAAATAAAAAGACACGAATTGCAGACGATGAGATGGCAGCTCAAATTTTGAAATTCAAATTTGTATTCGTTTCAAGGTCCAATCTTGAACGGGTGTTTCCTCGTGTATGCAAAAATAAATAAATAAGGCTACTTTCATAATTATTTCTAAGTCATGCATGACATAACTAAAAATAATAAGAAATTAAAGAAATTAAATTTGGTTAATTTACGATCATTTATTTAAATTACACAAAAATAAAAATAAGGGTAAAAAAAATAAAACAACTTCTTCAACCAAATTAGAAACTACTCTCGATAGTAATGCAGAGTCAAAGCTCATCGAAGCGAAACTCTTATTTTAAACAAATTCATAAAGAGAAAATAAATGCGTACATTCCACCGAATGCGCCGAACATTCAAAACGCAAAAAGTTTAATTCTTTTTCATTTGCGGCAGCAGAATGTCCAGTATGTTTTACGTATTCAATTAACGATAATAATACGATCGTTACTATAAAACATTAATAATGTTCTACATTAAAACGTTACAGTGTCATTAAAAATTATAATAAAAAATGTAATGTCACTAATAAATAATTGTTATAAAAAATTATGAAGTAACATAAAATAATAATACACTATTACAATATTATTCCTTAATATTTTTTTCGTCTTCCTGACTGTTCCTGACTTCCTGACATTACCTGTTGTGAATAATTTAGAGCGAAAAGTAAATAATTTTAATTTCTACATGATATTAATAAAAAATATTAAATTTATTGAGGAAACTATTAATGTAAATCGATATAACAAATTATAGTTAATTTAAGATACTATTTTACACATTCTCCAAAATTATATCCAAGTTCAATGATTTCTCTTAAATAGATGAACTGAAACAAATTCATGAAATAATAACGATTTTGATGTTCAAAAACACCTTGTAATTGGGAGCGGTTCGGCGCAAACTTTAAGTTTGAGCGGAAAATAGCTAAAAATTTTAGGAATTCATCACATAATATGGATTTCCGCTAAGTAACACCTAAGTCTATACAATAAGGGCGCGTTTATTTGACACGAATCTATTCGCGCCGATAAAACGCGGTCGCCGCGCGGCGAACGTGTTGTATTGAATTGCTATCCCTAATTAGAACACACTGGCGGTGTAGGTTGACATTCTCATGTATTTATGAAAAGCGAATATAAACTATTCACTAGGCAACAACGTTCGAATTTCTGGGAACTACCCAACCGCGCGGTGACCGCGAGCGACCCCGCTCGCAAGAAAGCTTTCGCGTCGCGTGTCTGCGCAGTAAATTGATTTGACTTTGACTTTGAACCCTTAATCCTATTAAAATAGTATGTACATTACAGTGCGACCCAGGAGTAGGCGTGGACAGGTTCTTCCACGCACTATACACCGAGAGAGAGTCGAGGATGGTGATGTTGTTAGGTACAGCGTGTTCAGAAGTCACTGAGAGCATAGCGAAAATAGTGCCCTACTGGAACATTGTACAGGTGAGCTTATGATTCGAAATATTCTAGAACAGATACGGATAGGGTTGGATGGCGCGGATACGATCATAGAGTACTTTACAGTAACTCTCGACCAGAGAGCATTTGCTCCCGACGATGTATATCGTACACTAGGACCAAAAAACATAATGGACGGAGTCATAATAAGTTGTCGCTCTTTGTCACTGTATGTCAAACGAATTTTCGTGTTTCTTCATATCTCAGTGAGCGTAAACAGTAAAATAGTTATAGTAAATATGGCAACTTCGCACTGTCAGCATAATGCATGTCAACTCAGGACCGACTTCATGTACATTACTGAAATAATTATTCGCAAAATACTCGAAAATCTTAAGTATTTTGACTACTAGTATTAACGAACACAAAAATATGTCATGTTCAGCTGTATATTGTTGTGCTGATCCCCTTCCCTAGTCACGCACAGAAGTAAGTCTAGTAACTCGGTCAACAAAACAAGGACACGCTCTTAGCAAATGCTCCGTCCATTTCATTGTTGGTCCGAGGTATCCTAGCTTCGCTTACCCAATTGCGTCTAGGTTTCATATCCGCCACTCACAACTGCTAATAATATATTACTCTCGGACCAATAATCATTATTACAATACTATTAAGTGGATCCGAGCAGAGAGTACCTACTTTATTAAAACTTCCAACCACAGAGCACTTTATTATAACTTCCGGCCACAGAGTAGATACGTTGTTACAAGTTCAACAGAATACTTTTATACCTGACGATGTACATATGTACATGTATATCACGTATTCACTTACACAGACTTTTGGCGAGAACACGAGAAATGAAGTTTACGTTGTATTGGCATTTTCTATCACAGGGTTTTAAAGTAAAAAGTATTATTTTACGCATTACAGTTTTGTACTAATGTAGAGAAATTCAGAAATCTAAATGTGCAACTGAAATTTTCGCGTTCTTCTAAAACGGTCTTTAGTCCATCCAAACTTCACTAAAGTCTACTATCACGTTATCAGGGTGTTATGGTCTAAGAAAAAAAAAAGAAAAGTTTCTACATCTGACATGAGACGAGTACTTTTGACAGAGAACATAAGCTGTATGGGCGTAGTTCCCTTTGCCTCCCAAGCAGTCGGAAATTTACACAAAAAAAGGGAAGTTTTATCGGGATTTTACGGGTAGCGGTTGGGCGTTTATTTCAATTATTTTCAAATTGTTTCTAGTGGATATTGTGATTTAAAATTGGCGTAGTTTTGCGTTACGCTGTTGTGCAATATGTGCAATTGTTAAACAAAGTGCTTACTTAGCGATGTCGAGATTTTTTTAATAGCAGTCTGCCTCAGCAGATCCTACTAGAAGGACTGCCGCAATATATTTGTCGCCAGAAACTAAGAAACATTTAAAACGATATCTACGAAGTGTAAATGAAAGAGTAGGTTACGTTTTTGCAAGTTATCTTTAACCATCAATCTTGCCCGATTTATACATGGATTTTTTTCTTTTATAAAATGCTCTCTACACGACTTATTTTATTTGGGCTATAAATAGGTAAAATTCGCTGCTTTTCTAACACAATTTCAGCAGGTTTCGTAGATCTAACTCAGGTTTAGTCGATTTTTAATATTATACCGTGGATATGCTTCCAATCATCACACTAAAACTGTCCATTCTCTTGCGGGATACCTCTAGACAAAATGTAAAAACATAAAAATAATACTTAGGAACTAGCTGTAATCTATATGATTAAACGAAGAGAATTCCCCGTTCAAACAGTTCACCCAAAATTGGATTTACCGACTATCGTAGCGGAATGCATCCCAGAATTTCGAAGTCTTCAAACAAAACTCGATTTGCTTGCGAGAACATCTGAGACTGAATACTGAAAAGGGAAATAAACCTTAATGTGATAGTCATAAAGTTTAGTGTTTGAAGACTGGAGATACTATGCAAGTAGAATCAATGTTCGAGCTCAACCAGACGGCAGGTTTATCTTTCAGAATAAATATCCTCTTAGAATTTGGATGGGATAAAGTCTCTCTCATCTGAGTCTATATTACAGGCTATCTGGATGCTATATTACACAGATATCACTTGAATAGTGTAACTTTTAAAGTAGATTATTTAGACTTTTCTGCTTGTGAACAATTGGTATAAATTATCAACGACAATGAACGCATTATGGCGACTTCGACAGCATGACGTACATCAATAAAATATATATTTTCTTAGAAATGGCCTATTCATTTTCTAAATAGATTTAGCAGGAAATTGACTTGAAAGGCAGAAGTATCCATCTTCACATTAATTGATCTGAAATTGAACTGATCTAAAATTATCATCTCCTAGACACCTATAATCAATGATGCCTATAATGATGTCAGTAACGTCGACGTCATTCTAAATTCACTAAGTATGCGTTTTAAAATAAATTTATAATTGCTATTTCTTATTGTATTTTTAGCAAGCACTTGATTGACATCTATAAAGTTTCACTTGATACATTCGATGAGCGTTGCACAATACGCATGTATTACTGCATGTATTATTCACATTGATCTGAAGTATATATTATGTTCATTTTTGTCTTAACGTTTTACGTTTGTATGTTTGTGACTACGTCGATGCCTAATCCATTGATTTAATAACATTAATATATTCCGACTTTCCCTTGTAAAAATATAATGTGCGTCTGATATAAGAATTGGACTGTACAAAGCCCTTTTCGTCTTGCATTCTGTATGCAGCGTCATAGTATGGTCAGGATTCTGAGTAACATTAACAAAAAAATACATCAACTGTAAATAATTTAAAACATAATTTTTACTTAAATACTTGTTACTGATAGTATTTCAGGGACTTAATTCATTATAATTTTTACGTTTCTTAGAATTAGCGTTCCGTAAGCGAAGAACAACAAAAATATTGCTATGAAAATGGCGTCCTGATAGATCATATCTCATTTAAATCACATATACCTACTGATATTTTTACTTGACATGATTTATTTAGTGTTAAATAGTAAAAAATACGTCTTAAGTTTTGTTTTTAACAGATCTTATCGACAGCTCATAATTCACGAAAGAACATTCGTTTCACTCGCGAGTGAAGTTATTTGCGGGTGCGTTCCTATACTTATTTTAAACACGTAATATTAATTTTAATTTAATTTTTAATTTAATTTTAACTTAATTTTTTCTTACAATGTATTACAAGTACTACAGCGCGACGAAGACGGCTGCTCCCGTCCGGGTGGGCCTCGATATCATTAAAATCCGCCCTCTACCCCACCCTGATATCAACAATACTGTGATGATGCGTCTCGCTATCACCTGATCTTAGCTGCTGCGACGCGTATCGTGCCTAAATTCAGATCTGCCATAAAATTTAACGTTACTTGTATCTTATTGATGTTCATCAATAAATCCAAAATATCAAATCAATCAATGGAACTTATGAGTTTCTAGAGGGCTAATCATATTACTTTCATTGCTGAAAATGACTATCAATTTGATATTTTCGATTTATTGATTTACACCAATCGAATACTTTTTAACAATAGGTGATATTACTTATTGCATTCTCAGTCAATGGAAGTAGCGCGAATAGGCTCTAGGACCTGTAAGTCACTATGTACTGTCGTTTTCGATAGTAGAAAAAATGTTTGTGATTCCAGACAGTCAATCATTTAATAATGTTAAACTTATCACGTTTCTCGCATAGGTCTCGTTTGGTTCTACATCACCAGCTCTCAGCGATCGATCAGAATTTCCGCTGTTCTGCAGAACAGTTGCTCCTGACTCCTCACATAACCCTGCCCGGATCGCTTTCATAAGGTATGACACCAAAATTATATATAAGTTGAAAAATTGGTATTTTCTTTTTTTTATTTCCTACGTTATTGCATAACTTAAAAGATGGCACACGTTTCGTTGTGTAATATTTTAAGTTATGAAATAACGCAGAAAATCACACGATATTCCATTATGGGGGGTCAACTGAGGAAGCGTAGTGCTTGCTCGTCGCGACCCCTGCCAGCCCTTTTCAGGGCTGCAATTCCTCTTCTGTGCGTACCACGCGGGACAACGGCAATGATAATGTTAGGGTGTCCCCCGAAAGCGACGTACACCGGTCTGTCCCTGCTGGTGTGTGCAGAGTGCAGTTCGGCGTTAGGGACCGCCACCCAACACGCTGTGCACCTAGCGGCGGGAAGTGGAGGGAGGAGTGCAGAGTAGCTGCGTGGTATATGAGAGGTGGGATTGAGGAGAAGATGGATGAAGTGATTGATATTATGGAAGAGAAAAGATTGGATGCGCTATGTTGAGTGAAACCAAGCGAGGCGGCAGTGAACTTGCCCACTTGCCCGGAGGAGGCATCGCTTTGTGGTCAGGGGTACCACAAGGAGATAGGGGATGCCAAGGGGTAGGCGTTTTACTGTCCTCTCGTATGGTTAATTGTATGACTGAGTATGAATGTGTAAATCCCAGACTGCTCTGGGTACGCCTCAAGATTGGGTTGACAAGAATTTTTGTTTTGGCAGTATATGCCCCAGTGTCCTCTGTCGGCTTGGCTGAACTAGAGCAGTTCTGGGAGAATGTTAGAGAAGTTCTAGCGACGGTTGAAGAGAACGAAAGAATTGTTGTGTGTGGAGACATGAATGGATAGGTCGGGACAGCTCGAACAGGATTTGAGTCTGTCCTAGGCAAATATGGAGATAAGAGAGTGAATAATGCTGGTAAGATTGTGTTAGGACTGTGTATGGAAAAGGATCTTTTTGTGGCTAATACCATGTTTGGGCACAAAAGGATTTATCAGTACACGTGGGAAAGAAAGGGTGCGAGAAGTATGATTGATTTATTCCTGGTGGATAGCAGACTTAAGAAGCAGGTAATGGACACAAGAACGTATAGAGGAGCCGATCTCGGGACGGACCACTTTCTGGTGATAACCAGAATAAGGGGTCTGTTCGCAGCATGGCGACATCGCTTAGTGTCCAAACCTGCAGCGGTTAGCCGCATTAAAAGCTGGAAACTGCAGGATGCGACCACCAGGAATGAATATGAAAGGGTATTATCCAGTAAGTTTGATGATAGATTGAAAGTGATGAGCGAGGATGTTGAAGAATGCTGGCAAAACCTTAGAGATAGTATGATTGAGGCTGCGAAAGAAGTGTGTGGAATGAATAAGATTGGGAACGGCAAAAAGCGTGATGTGTGGTGGGATGATGAGGTGAAAGTGGCTGTGTATAAGAAAAAGAAAGCATGGCGAGACTACCTTGCTACTAATGACTGTGGTATGAAAAATTTGATGAAAGACAGGTATAAGCTGCAGAGAGCAGAAACGAAGGCATTAGTGAAAGAGAAGCGTGAAAGGTGTAGGGTGTTAGATGAAAACAAGATGTCGGACAACTTCGAGGAAAATTCTAAATTATTTTGGAAAGAAGTACGTAAGTACCGAAGTGGTCGGGCACCTTGCAGATTGAATAAAGTTCGTTCGAAAGAAAACAGCCTGCTTACAAATAAAAAGGATGTTCTGCAGCGATGGAGTGAATACTATGGAGAACTGTATGAGAGTGGCGACTCCGTCTCTGATACTGAGAGCAATTCTAATGAATTGCCACACTCGGGCCAGGGACTGGAGGATGCCATTAGTATGAAAGAGATTGAGAAAGTGATAAGAAGTTTGAAATGTGGAAAGGCTGCGGGAATTGATGAGGTGACTGCTGAGATGATCAAGTATGGTGGTCCTAGGGTCTGGGATGCCTTCTGTGCACTCTGCAACCTTTGTTGGCAGAAGGGGGAAGTTCCAGAGGACTGGCGCACGGCAGTCATAGTACCTCTATATAAAGGGAAAGGTTCCTACCTAGACTGTGCGTGCTATAGGGCCATCAGTTTGGTCAGCCTAGCGAGTAAAGTCTATACTAAAGTATTGACTGAACGTATGAAAGGCGTTTCAGAAAGATATTTGTGGGAGGCGCAAGGTGGATTCAGGAACGGTAGGGGTTGTATGGATCAGATTTTCTCGCTTCGCGTTATCGTGGGAAGGTTTCTGGCTTTAGGTCGGAAAGTTTTCTGCGCTTTCGTGGATCTAGAGAAAGCATTCGATAGAGTAGTGCGGAAGAAATGTGGAGTCTTCTGCCTGAATATGTCGTGGAGGGCTCCTTACTGCAGGCTGTGAGGTCATTATATCGAGACCACAGAGCCTGTGTAAGGATAGACGGTGACATGTCGCCCTGGTTTGAAGTCTGTTCTGGTGTCAGACAGGGCTGCGTGATGTCTGCCTGGCTATTCGTGCTGTATTTAGACATTTGCCTCCAGAGATTGAAAGGTAATATGAGTGGTATGGCATGTGGTGACACAGTGGTAAACTGCCTATTGTACGCTGACGATGCTGTGCTAATAGCACCATCAGAAGCAGAGTTGCAGACACTAGTCACGTGCATGAAAGAAGATTGTGAAGTAAAAGGATTGAAAATGAATGTGAACAAAACTAAGGTTCTGGTGTTTGAAAGAGAAGCGGTACAAACGAAATGTGTGATTTGTGTAAATGGAAAATGTCTAGAACAGGTGAATGAAATTGTGTACCTGGGGAGTGCGTTTTCGAGGGATGGAAGATGTGAGTTGGATGTGGAGAGACGGGTAGCAGCTGGCAATAAAGTGAACGGTGCTCTGTCCGCATTAGTGGGTAGTGTAAACATATCTAACACTGCTAAAATAGCCATCCACAATGCGGTGTTGGTGCCAACTTTGTGGTACGGTAGTGAGGCCTGGATATGCCCAAAATCGAGTGAAAGTATGTTATATGTGCGGTGTCACGCTTGCTGACAGGATAAGCAATGATGAGATATGCAGTATGACAGGGTTGCACAACAGTGTTATTGTAAAAATGAAGAAAGGAATGCTTAAATGGTTCGGGCACATGGAAAGAATGAGTGATGAAAGACTGACGACGAAAATATACAGAGCGAAAGTGAGTGGTAAAAGAAGCCAAGGAAGACCAAGGCTGACTTATGAAGATCAAATAGCCAGAGTGTTACCAGACGGAAATGTCAAAAGCACTCGCATACCTAGGCGAAAATGTGTGAGGAGAATGATGAGATTTGAGGAAGCGAAAGAGGTGTGTAAGGACCGCGACTCCTGGCGCTCCGTCCTCTCTGACTACCCCGTTGGGGATACAGCGTGAAGACATATTATGTTATGTTATGCCATTATCGTGGAACTTACTCTGAAATGGTTTTGAAAGACAGTTTTGTTATCAAATACGAGTATACATTCAGTTAAGAAAGTATCGGGAATGGATGATTTGATTATGGTTCCAAATTCAATTTTTTGTTTTTTTTTGTTGTTGTTAGATTGGCACAACTGTTTTCCATTTCGGCGCGGAGTTTGAGTTGCATCTGTTATTTAGATTAAATACAGTGCTGTTTTTAGTTATATCATTCTAGTGTATATTGCGAATTTCATAATGGACTAAAATATCGAACAAAGAGTTTGTCTTAAATTTTGCATCGCCAATGGAATTTCGTGTTCGGAGTCACTGAAAATGTTACAGAAGGCTTACGGTGAATCGACTTTATCAAAAACACGTGCTTATGAGTGGTACAAAGCGTTCAAAAGTGGTCGAGATGTGATGGAAGATTTGCCTCGCTCTGGTAGGCCATCGTCTGCAACTGAAGTTAACATCGCAAAAGTGAAGGAAATAGTGACTGAAAATGCTCATTCAAGTTTGAGAGAGATAGCCGCCGAACTTTCTCTGTCTCACGAGTCGATCCGTACCATTTTAAATAATCACTTGGGTATGAAACATGTTGCCGCTCGGCTAGTCCCAAAAGACTCTAGTCCCAAAAGACTTGAATTTTCTTCAAAAACACAATCGCATAAGAGTCGCTGAAGACATGCCAGAACAAGTCAATTCCGACCCAACATTCATGAAACGCATAGTTACTGGTGACGAGACGTGGGTTTACGAGTTTGACATGCAAACTAGTCAACAAGCTTCGGAGTGGCGCCTTCCAACTGAATCGAAACCGAAAAAAACCACGCCAAAGTCGATCAAAAGTCAAAGTCATGTTGACTGTTTTCTTTAACTATCGCGGTGTTGTGCACTCGGAATTCTTGCCGGAAGGTCAAACGGTAAATAAAGAATATTATTTGGGCGTTATGTGGCGTTTAAGAGAGCAAATTCGACGAAAAAAGCCAGATTTATAGAAAGAAAATTCTTTGATTTTGCACCACGATAATGCGCCTTCGCACAAGGCCATCATTGTGAACAAATTTTTGACCAAAAACTTAACGAATACCATCGAGCAACCACCTTATTCACCAGATATGGCTCCAGCCGGCTTCTTTATTTTTCCTAAACTCAAATTACCACTTCGTGGCACCCATTTTCATTCGGTAGAAAACATACAGGAGAATTCGCGGCGAGCACTGAACTCAATTCCGGAAAAAGCGTTTAAAAAATGTTTTGATGATTGGATTATTCGTTGGCGTAAGTATATCGTTTCTGAAGGAGCATACTTTTTGGATGAATAACTAACTTCCCGGTACTTTCTTGACAGAGTAGTATATTTTTTTTTTTGGGAAATACAACAGGTTACAATGGAAAAATATGTTTCATTAATAGTCATCATCTTGTACGATGTGCATGGGGATCACGAAACATACTAAAAACAAAATTATCACAACAAAATCTTAATTTATCGCTAATTTTCACTGGAAATAAAATAATTTTCAAACCACACAACAGCCATATAAGTTCCAAATGACTAAGATTTCGGAGCTGTAAAACTGTTCTTTAAAAATATTAGTATCGGTTATAACAGTGCCTGACGTGAATTATATATAACAATTCAGCGAAGTGCAATTTATAACCATACAGTATTTTCCACAAACACAAAGATCGGCTTTCCAATTACGTGATTACGCTGATAGCTTAGTTACCAATGCATTAAGAAATAAAAAAAGAACATCAACTCTCACAACCAGTCATCCAAAGAGTATAATAAGTACACCGAAGGACAATCATCTAATCTGCTTGACTTAACCCACACTTGAGCGATAAATCTTTATTGTTTTAATTTAAAAGCTAATAAACTGAATATTTTTCAAGAAAACTGTAAAATATTTTTACAGCTATCCATTCGTTCAGTCCAGCGTCCAGTATCCATGCTTCCATACTAATGTTATATTTAAATGCAGCAATATCTCTGTCTGTCTGTATGTTGCGTTTTCAAGGCGAAACTGCTGAACAGATTTTGGGTTGTAAATGGAGATAGACTAGTGTATAAAAGGACAAGGGCTACTGTTTTCGAATTCCACGCGAACGAATTCGATAACAGCGACTTAGCAATTAATAAACCTATAATCTATACATATTACAAAACTCCACATCTCTGTCTATTCTTTGATATTCTTTGACGCGAGGACCACTTATCCCATTTACATGTTTTTTATTCATAGCTATGTTATCTGGCCAGGTTATAAGATATATTTTGATATTTAAAGTAGCGTACGAAATAAGCAATGACGACAATGATGACTCAAGTTGGAAAAGAGACGCTTCTTGGACGCTTAAATGGGTTACGCTGAGTAAACCATAAGAAATATATCAAATTAATGTACTACATTATTGTAGGCCTTAAAACGACTAACAAAATAGTACGCTATGCTGTGGCATATGTATATCTTCTAAGGATCACCCACAATAAACTTTTTTGTCTTTAAAATGAAACTGCCTTCAAAAAGAAAACACTGAAAAGTACACAATAACTATCCTTTACTAATCAAAACTCAAGTAAAAAATAACTTTATAAATACAATACAAATATCTATGTGATTAAATTTGAGTGTAATCGGTGCCAAACATATCAATCTAATAAACCTTCTGTAAATTAACCTTGTTGCACATTGATTTGGCATCGACTTCAATAACTGTCAAATTTATTCACATAGGTATTTGTATCGTATTTATGAAGTTATTTTTCGAATTCGAAACAGTCGGTTCGAAACATAAACAATAATTCTGTAGCCCGCGCGAGCGGAGACGCGGGCACAGCCAATTTAGTATAAGAAGATAGTTAAGAGAACAAGCTAGTACTGCTATATATATAAATTATTAAAGTAAAGTGTGTTTTGCAGGCAATTCGGATGGGATACAGTTACAGCCTTCTCTCAAAATGAAGAGGTATATTCCCTAGCCGTCAACGAGCTCGTTACACAACTGGAAGCCGCTAACATCACCTGTGCTGCCTCCATTACCTTTGCCGAATCAGATTTCAAAGAACAGTTACAGCAGCTGAAGGTTCTTGTATTTAAATTTAATACTAGTAAAATTCCAGGGACTAGAGCGGTGGCGTATTTACCCTAGGGCCATGAGGACTATAGCCCCGGACGGCTCCTTGCGAGAGGTGGCGCATGCCGAATAGCTTTAATATAGAAGCTGACTTGACAAAATCCGTTAATTATGACAGTGTTATTGACAAACTTGTCAACTAATTTGTGCATCGCAAGAATAATAGATTGTATAACAAGGGATTAAAATAATATTTTTATGCCGAGACGCTATTTTGAGTCCCGAGCGGAGCGAAGGTTTCTGGAGCAGAATTCTAAAGTAGAGCGCCCAAGATAAAAAAATAATTCAGGTGAACATCAGCCAGCAACATTTGTCATACAATATTTTTATTTGACTTCTCGTGTTCCTCATTCAAATTATTTCTGCCCTCTAAGACCTATTTTGGTCGCACCTATCGAGGAACCAATCATCGTTTTTCGAACAGATGGAATGTAACAACACTAAAATTATAAAGAGAGAGCACGAATTTTGTGAGTTTGTGTGTACGTGGAGGCTAAACTCCGGAACCATTGCACCTATTTGAAAAATTCTTTCGCCATTTGAAAGGTATACAATACATGTGTGCGAAGATTTATTTATTTTTGTTTATGTGCGTTCTTCAACTCAGCGTTCATTTGTACCTGAGCACTTATTGATTTTTTTGAACGCAAGACTTTCGGTGCGACCTTTTATATTTATTTAGTGCTTTTCATTTATGTCTTCAATGCTCTTCCACTTATCACTGTCTGTTCTATCATGGAGATGAATGAAATCTCTCAAAGAAAGCGCGTGACACGTTTTAAAAATTGAACACATTTCGCAGTAGATACTTTGTTTCAATCACTCAAGCGCCTTGCGAAGAAAATTCAAAAGAAAATTGAATTGAATAACCCTTTAAATTATTTATTAGTAGGTATTCAGTTCCAAAATTGAAAAGGAGTATTTGTGGATTAACCTGTTATCCGTCTATCTGTGTATCAGTCTATCTGTACGACCATCTGTATGTCTGTCAGTACGTCCGTCTAACTGTATGTCCTTCTAATTGTGTATCCATCTCTGTATCCATCTAACTGTGTGGCCGACTGTGTGTCATGGGTCATACATGCATTTTCCGGAGCCTATTGATAAATAACAGAGATAAACAGCTCCAATTTGGAACAGTTATAATTAGCCGTAGTCCAAAGTCAGATATAAGCTTTGAAAGTTGAGTTTACACTTTTGAAGCTTACTTTTAGTGGTTAAATAGAAAGGTAAAAAGTAGTTTCTGATTGTTAAAAGTTGATGTAATTTATGTATGAATGTACTATTCCACACAAAACCTTCAAAACAATGAACTCTACTCCCCTGTTCCACATTCGCACAAAAGTTCATCCAATTACCGTTGCAATGAACTTTCGTTTTGTTAACTTCTTAAGTGGCGTTTGTTAAAGTTCGTTACAAAATCTTGTTCGATTTTGAATTCAACACTGAAACAATTTTACGTCTAAAAAGTCATATTAAAAATGCAAAAGGTATAACGACTTGATGATTTTTCATCTCAGCACTAAATAAAAATCCTCATTTACTGATACTGAAATGTTATTTATTATTTTATTATTAGCCCCAGCAAATAGACAGAGAGAAATTTTGAAAACGCATGTACCTATCAGTTTAAGAAACGTGCAAATAACAGACGTTTCTATTTTATTTATAGGTATAAACTAGACATTAAGCATAAATTCAACGAATTCGAAAATACTTAAGGCGTGTTACACCTACACACAGTCGTGTCAGTAGTTCCCATTCGTAAATGTTTAATGACCAACAACTCTCAATGAAACATATATTCATTGATCTATATGTGCTACGCACTAGATTACACGGTCCGAACACTCGCTTTGTTCTACTCAACTGTACTGCAGTCCGTATAGCTTACTTAGTGTGGCTTCAACTGTCATAGCTTGTGTACGTGTACCAAGCGGTGTTAATAAATACGAGAAATCAAATCGAAGTGTGAACTTACAATTATTCAACAAAATATTTCTATTTAATTTGTTTTTAAATTAACCTAAACATATTTCATCATGAATATACGCGTATTCCAAAATTTAAGAATTTTTAATTTAATGAACAATTATTATGTCCGTTCTGTAATGTAAAGTCTATAACTGAGCCATATTGTCACGCTAAGTTAGACGAAACGCGTAAGCGCCATGACATATACGGCGCTTACGACCTTGTCATCGTGAGAAAACTGTACAATATTTGCGATTCAGCGCTATATCCTTAAATGTTTGGCTAGATGACACAATCATTCCCTCGGCGCTAGAGCGAACTTTAGCTTAAATCCTTTCAAAAGTCGGGCAATGATTTTGTTGAGAACAGCTTCTCTAGTACGTAGTACATATACCTCAATGCATATAATAGTATATTCTGCAACAAGTGCAGTAAGTTGTCGGTTGCCTACGCGAAGCGAGTTAAATACACATTTATTTAGCTCTATCAGCTTTTGATGCACCCGTCTTTGGACATGGGCCTACTCTCTTTCTTTCCTTTCTTTCTATCCACGCCTACCTATCTCTCACCACATTCTCCCAGTTCATGCCCGCCTGTTGTCACATGCCATCCATCTATCTCCGAGATGGTCTACCTCTTCCCCGTGTTAGCTATTGTCAATATTCCTGATTAACTGTCACAATCATAATTTGTACTTAATAATAACATATTTTTGAATGTCAAAAAATAAGTCAGTCAAGAAATATACGAGCTAGCGAAAGCACGTCTATTAATTATATCTCAATATATCCTACGTTTCCATCCATGTTGACATCCTAAAAGAACGAATAGCTGTCATGGGGGTGTTACCGCGGGGTTTCCACTCCAAAGTCTTTTTCACCCATCGACCGCAATCCATCCTGGCAATGCGCTCTGCCCATATACACTTCCGGAGCTCAATCTCCTTTACTACGTCTCTAACTTTCATTTTCTGCCTGATCCAGTCATTCCCTTTATGATGTATAAGCGTTATTCCAAGCATCAGTAGCTCAATCGCTCTGTGTGTAGCTCGGATTTTCTAAGCAGATTTTTCGGCGTGAGTTGCTATCTCCATTTCATATTGCAAATTGGCAGGACACACTGATTACACACTTGTTTTAGGTGTTTTTGATCGGAGGATCGAGCTGTTGCTCCAAAAGCAGGGCGCCAGGGCATGCTTGTGCGATACGTCTTTCGGGTTCTGGCACTTGGTCTTCCATGCCCAAGGGGATATTATAGCCCAAGTAAATATAATGGTCGACGACACCTACAGGCAACTGGTGATTTTTCTCCTCTGGGATGTTTGTCATGATCTTAGTATTTGACTTATTCATTTTCAATCACATTTTGGCAGACTGACTCTGCAGGTCGCCAATCATAGTGAGCATATCCTCAACGCTATCTGCGACCAGTGCGATAGCATCCGCAAACCGCAAGTTATTCAGTCTCTCTCCGTTGATAACAATGCCTTTGTCACTCCTATCGAGTCCTCGGAAGATGTTCTCGAGGGCAGCATTGAACTATTTTGTCGAAATTATGTCGCCTTAACGCACTCCTCCCTCCAGTTTGAACGACTCTGTAAGTTTATGTAGACTGACCGATGACGTTCCATGCTGCTGTAGATGTTTCATAAGCTGCATGTACCTTTCGTCAACTCTGCAGTCCTCCACCCTCTGCAAACCTCCACCGTGTCAAATGCCCTCTCGAAATCAACAAAGGTGATGATGATTGGTTTTCGGTATTCATGGCACTTTTTAATTAGTGTCTTCAACGTTTGCAGGAAGTAATTTGTGCTGTATCCACATCAGAAACTGGCCTGATCCCTCGGATGGTATCATCGAGTTTATTAGCTGGTCTATTTAGGATAATTTATAGATACGGGACAAGAGACTAATAGGGCGATAGTTATACAGCTTGTGGAACAGGATTATCATTGCGTTAGACTAAACCTCAGGTACATTGCAGTTTAATATGCAGTGTGTAAACAGCAGTGCTAAAGCTCTCCATAGCGCCTCTGACCCTAGCTTTAACATCTCGGGTATGATGTTATCTTGGTCTGGAGATCTTCTGTTGTTTATTTGGCTCGGCACTAGCTGTATCTCTTCTGAAACCGAAAGTGTGGCCGAAACCAGATTTTTTGGCCAAAACTGGCCGAGGTCCAAACTGAATCTTTGTTTGGAGTCTTTATTAATATTATTCACCACATCCGGCCATAGTTATTGTTACTCACTGTACACGCGATCCATGTCACCACAGTCCTCCATAGTTTCCTTAAGGTCATGGTTTCTTTCATACATGTACCAGTCTACTCCACCGGCTAAACAACTTTTACATCTTTTAGCACAGGTCAGGATAAGTGTTCTGATTTGCTAGTAGTAGTGCCGCAAAGAATGCTGGTCCGTGAACACTTATTCATTTGACCATTTGTTTTGATGACGCAAGAGAAATCTGAATACTAATGCCTATCGGTCTGGAGTTGAAAGTGTATTAAGTGGGGCTTTTACCCACTAAAATCTCCTCGAAGATTCTACTAAACTCCAGGATCTCCAATGGAACGCACTGTTTCTCCTCTCACATTGCGCCGAGGCACTTCTCGGGCAATGACAGAGACCCCCCAGTACCCTTGCAATGGATACAAGAGCGCTGACCACGCGCAATGTCGTAGCGCAAAGACCGGAAGAGCAGAGTCGCCATTTCGATCAACCATAACCCCTAGAGCCCCTTAAATTGCCTCTAACATCGTAGCCGTAGTCAGGCTACAGAACTGAGCGATCCGGGCCAACCCATTTCCATTTTCGATTGTCTCAATTGCCTACTTTTATGTTAAGTTAATTACATTGAAAACCATTCTCAGTCATTTCTCATTCAAGTCAAACTTTAGTTATCCCAACTTATACGCCGGTTCACGTAGGCCCGTGTAAATAATAAATATTGAATCCAACTCAAATAGGCTTCGGAAACTAATGATCTACGTATCATAAAGTTAAGTGTATGTTTCAAGTAGACTACAGAGCGGTTTCTTAATAAAATTATAATCAAAATTATTTCCGCTTTGTCGCTGCCTATCAGGGAGATATATCTACATATTTATCTACACGCTATAGCCTTAAGGAGATAGTAATCACGAAGGATGGAGCGCCGAACTTACAGTCCTTACATACTTCTTTCGCTTCCTCAAATCTCATCATTCTCCTCACACATTTTCGGCTTGGTATGCGAGTGCTTTAGACATTTCTTTCAGCTAATAGGCAGAGCTATTTGATCTTCGTAAGTCAGCCTTAGAGAAGATAAATTATCAACTATAAAACTTCCAAAAAAGATGAAATGCTGTAATTTTTCGACAATATAGGTTAATGAAGCTGTTCCCGCGTTATATCCAAAAGTTCAATCAGAAAAATTACAAAAATATCACGAACAATTGAGAAAAAGGTGAAAATAGTTATAGAGATAGCTTTTTTTTATTTATTGTTCAAAATAAGTTCAAGAATACAATATTGTCTATGTGTAAATCCCATTCGCTAAAACCTCTAAACCGGTACTATATTTCATTAAATATTTTTTAGAGTTCCGTATCTCAAAAGGAAAAAGTAATCCAACGATCACTTCGTTGTCCATCTGTCTGTCCGCACCTGTCGGGCTGTCAGGACCCTTCTCTTAAGCGCATGGAGGTATCAAGTTGAAATTAATATCAAATTCAGATTACGTCTGCAGTCTCTTGGAGCTGTGAGTAATCAAGCTTTCAAGTCAATGAAATCAAAAAATGTCTTATATTTTGATACTCGCAAGTAAACAAAACCTAGGTACTTTCCATTTACCTAGAATCGTGAATCTTAGCAAGAAGCAAGGTCTCACAGCACAAGTAAAGGGAAAAATCCGAAAATCGTTAATTTGTAGTTATATCACATGTAAAAACATTTTTTGCGATTGCAAACTTACACTTGCAGTTGGAGAGTATAAGAGAATGTGTCTTTCAACTGTAAAAAGTCTAGTTTGAATCCAATTTATGTTTTTTTAATAAATACATAATACGAATACATTATGAGGTGTTAAAGAACCCTCGGTATGCGAGTTCGACTCGCGTTTGGTCGGTTTTTACTCAAAGAGAAAGCTCCACGGAAAAGTTTCTTTTGAGCACGTTAAGCCAAAACCCGCGTTGGGTTTTAATTTTGCGACCCACCACTTTATCCATTATTATGGAGTTCGGCGAAAACGTATACAGTCCTTGTCTTGACGCCATGTTGTGTTTTTCGGAAAACTGGCCAAAAAACAAGTTGTATTTGCGCAATTATAATAGTTCAACAACATTTCCTTGATCTTATTGCAAGACTTAAAATAGTTTTATGTTATTCATTGGCCAAACGAAACGGATTATTGCTGAAAGGGTTGAAGAGTGGGTTAAAGAACATATTACAGCGGTGAAACAACCAAATCAGTGCTAGTGCAACATCTGCTCCAATCAGATACCAATCACTGGATTGAGTTTCATCACCCACAAGTCTTTTCTACTGTTTACTGCTTTTATCGAAGAGTAGTGCGTGAAGCGATTGAAATTAACAGATACAATTTATCGACGATGTGGAATCCTATGATTCAAGAAACGACACCTCGTTTTTTGCATTCGGTAAAACGTGTGGACACTGTGAGTGTTGTGAATAGGTATCCTGAAAACTATTTACAAATATCGGGGGTAGATGACAAAACTTCTACCTCGGGCACGGAGTGAAACTTGCTGCCACAGTTTATTTGAGACCACGGCCGATGCAACTCGGTCGAATCGTCAAGCCAAAACAAAAGGTAATCGCATTAATTTCCTGTTTTAGATATATTATAATGCAACGCGAAACTTTAAAAGTTTTTTATAAATTGTAATAATGTCAACAGTTAATTTTGCACGTACATAAAATTTATTATGAATCTATACATACCTGCCTTCACGCTGTATCCCTAACGGAGTAGTCAGAGAGGACGGAGCGCCAAGCTTTGCGGTTCTTACATACTTCTTTCGCTTTCTCAAATCTCAGCATTCTCCTCACACATTTTCGCTACGATATGCGGGTGCTTTTTCACATTGATACAAGAGTTTTACAAGAATTTGACATTTCCGTCAGCTAATACCCTCGCTATTTGATCTTCGTAAGTCAGCCTTGGTCTTCCTTGGCTTCTTTTACCACTCGCTTTCGCTCTGTAGATTTTCTTAGTCAGCCTTGGTCTTCCTTGGCGTCTTTTACCACTCGCTTTCGCTCTGTAGATTTTCTTAGTCAGCCTTGGTCTTCCTTGGCGTCTTTTACCACTCGCTTTTGGTCTGTAGATTTTCTTAGTCAGCCTTGGTCTTCCTTGGCATCTTTTAACACTCGCTTTTGCTCTGTAGATTTTCTTAGTCAGCCTTGGTCTTCCTTGGCGTCTTTTACCACTCGCTTTCGCTCTGTAGATTTTCTTAGTCAGCCTTGGTCTTCCTTGGCGTCTTTTACCACTCGCTTTCGCTCTGTAGATTTTCTTAGTCAGCTTGGTCTTCCTTGGCGTCTTTTACCACTCGCTTTCGCTCTGTAGATTTTCTTCGTCAGATTTTCATCACTCCTTCTTTCCATGTGGCTGAACCTTTCCTTTCCTCATTTTTTCAATAACGCTGTCGTGCAACTTGACGGGGTTGCACGACAGTGTTATTATGCGTATCCTTTCATTGTTTATTTTGTTGATTTATCGCATAAATCTATAGTTCTATACTAATATTGATATATTATTGATATACTGTATATATTTGAAAAATTCTTTCACACATTGTTCCAGATGGACGTAGGCGATATATTATGTATTCCACTCGAGCGAAGACGCGGCAGGCCACTAGTATTTTATAAAGTTACAATAATCCAAATAAATACCAATATAATAGGTTACACCAAATATTCGGTTATATATTATGTAGGTAGGTCGATTACATCGATCGATTTACATCTCATGATTATTATAACTTAATAAACTTTATATCGTGCCTTCGGCACATCTGTAGTCTAAACGGCATATTAGTTTTTTTAATAAATGCTGTGTCGTTAAATTCGTCTTGCTGTAGGATAAATAATTTTACTACAATGCCCCAGAAAGAGAGATATTTTTGAGAAAATAATTACAATTATTTTTGTCTACAGATTAATGTACATATAAATTTATACCGCGGCAATATCTCCTGCTTATAAAATATTTATGCGAAAGAAATACCTATTTAATACAGACTTTTGTTCTCGGCTTGTTTTTTGTTTTATTTTTAAGTAAAAGCGTATTATTCCAGTCGTTCGCGAAACACCTTATCAGAAGTTATCCTCTTACGAATATATAAATGAGGAAAAAGCGCTCTCCGGGTAAACAGATACATTTTCTAGGAGACCACCTTACCGCGTTCATTGTGTAGTTACCACCCATTGTTTCCAACTTAGTTCAACACAGCCCATTTCTTCTGTTCTTACGAAGCACTGAACATTTTACATTTTATTGCTTTAATACGTACTAGTTGCTGCCCGCGACTTCGGCCGCGTGTAATACGAATATAATGAATACCTTGTTAAGAGGAGTCTTAGGTATAATTGTATGAAATTAACTAACTTTAAATATAGATAAAGTTTTCTGAAATTGTGAGGTTTTTATGGTGATTCCTGTATAGTTCATTGAACTACATAAAGTCTTATCATACCAACATTGTGGATCAGAACATAATATCAGAATGTAACTAAACTAGCTTTAGAGAAATCCTCACATGCCAAAAAGTTTACTGACCTCAAATATAAGCCTGTACAATGCAATCAGAAGGCCTATAACATATGAATTAATATGCCTTCTGATCCACAATTTGATCTGATTTACAAGTTCCATGAACCTCACACCTTTAGAAAATTTAATGGTCACAAATCTCGCGATATTAAATAAACAAATATAAATGATAAGACATTATTAACCAATTACACGAATTGTGCGAGCCCAAACAAGCACTAAGCTTCTAGTAGGTATGGGTACAGAATAGATAATAGTCTGTGAGTACAGCAAGACAAACTGAGAGAGTACCCAGTAATACTCAAGCTCGAAGACAATTTAGAAAATTTCATTTTTCTAAATTAAACTAATCTGAAAGTCTTGACTTGGAAAACAAGTGCCCTAGTACCGCGTCAAGAAGGCAGAACAAACTAACCCAAATGGAGGTTCATTATTTGTCATATGCATGATATACTGTTATCCACAATGTTCATCTGATCTACATCTCACAAATCCACAATGTTGATCTTGTGAATGTGATGAATTTAAACTTGATCCACAAGTTTAAATTCATTCAAGAAGTTATAGAGAGAGCTATGCTCAGGATTTCGTTACGGTTCCGTATCCAAATCCTGAAATAGAATTTCGATAAACAAGGTGATCGACATAGTTCAGAAGTTCTTATAGTTAAAGTGCTAGGCCATACTTATCGTAAGACCGATTACTGTTGGGGTATTAGTTTTACTGAAAATCTAGTACAGGCGGAACGTGATAACCACCGCCGCCTAAAGGAACCGATGCCTTCAAGATGGTCGTAATTAGAGATTGGGTGACGGCAGTGATGGCGAGCCCTGGAGTAAGCGTTCAGCAGTGGCAAAATACACAATCAATCATCGTTACTACCATCACTATATCAAATGAAAATGTAAAGATAATTTTATTTTTTATAAACTTAAAAAAATCTGCTCTCTAAGCGAAGTGTTCACGCCTCAAGAAAACAATATTGAAATATCTCATAAACTCAATTAATTATTTCGAATTTCACAAATGCTCCGTGAAATGTCCATTTGGACTTTATTCTTAAAAGCAATTTAAAATAAAATTTAACTTTATAATTGTCTGTATGAGGGCAATAAAATGTTAATTCGGAAGCCACACCGCGCTCTGCAAAGCAGTCGAGTTATCTTCTTAAATTGTGGAATTAATTACTTTTTATAAATTGCTTTCTATTTCAAATGCGGTTCCTTTATCTGCTTTTCCTTCCATTCTCATTTTTATTAGCATGAATACTTCATAGTCAGGGAGCTGATGGCAATTTAGATACTAGTATATGATTTCATCGTCTTTAAAAATGATATATCATCCTCAAAATAAAACCAATACAAGATTTTTATTTATTGTCTTTATATAATAAATAACGTTATAATTACGTTATTACGGTAGAATTTATATTTCTTTTATTCTGTATATTATTTATGTATACAAAATACTTAAAAAAAGTAGTATGACACACTTCGCGAAACTTATAATTATTACGTAGGTACTCATAGATACTACTTAAGTTCTCTCAGAAGCAAATTTGAAACTTATTTATATCATTTTAGTGTTGAGACATACATTTTAAACTAAAATACAGATATGTTATAAAATTATTTATATTCATTGAATAATTGTTTTATCTACTTCCATTTTTTTTAATTCATTGTCAGTCGATGTTTTGTTTCTGTATTTTTTAAGCAGATTCAAATTGCTCTCAATCGTCAACTTCTGAAACTCGATTAAATAACGTAAAAATTTCTGCCTATATCCTTTAGTATTACGAAATATGAGACTAAAGCCCTTTATTTTACTAATTGTAACCTAAGCTGTTTACTATCACTTAGGACACTTGATGGTCGAGACATCCAATCATGTAAGACTTTTAACGTTCTTGTGCTAATCTTTGTTAAACCCAAGTAAAATAGCTCGAATATATCCCGAGCTCATAAGTGGACTTGAACCCTTAAGTCTGAGGAGAGATTGTGCCTCTCTATGTGTATTCTACTGCTTGTATAATGAATTGCGTTCCGAGGAATTGTTCGACATGATGCCTACAACACATCGCCGTCAGTAATTCACTCTCACACTTTGGAACCTAAATGGATACTATGCGTTTTCTAAGAAGTTTTCTCCCTTGAACAATCCAGTTGTAGAATGAGCTCCCTGTCGAGGTTTTCCCAAATGAATATGACGTGGAGTCCTTCAAACAGAGCATGTAATGCGCGCGAGTAATGCCTCCGGTATTGCGTGTGTCCATAGGTCACGGAGACGGCTTACTATCAGGCAGGCTGAAGCTCGTTTGCCACCTTTGTAGTACAAAAAAAGAGAGAATTAACTCGATTAAAATAATTCATGAAACTAAATGTTAAAGAAATTTTTAGAACATACCACTTATTCGTTTTTGAATTGCTAGTTTCAGATTGCATGCCATTCAGATTTATATGAAAATATGTTTAAAACTGCTTGTGGAGTGAATTTGAAGGTAAATATAACTCGAACCTGGGATCCTCGGCTTGGAAGGCAGATTCCTCAGACATTGCACCAAGTACCAGTCAAATTCAAAATTGATACGACTAATCAGTATCGTTGTATATGTAGTTCTTTAGTTTTTTAGGAGCAAACTTATCTACCATTCTTCCTTCCATAATTTCTTTCTTGCATCCTTACTAGTATGGGAGGTAATGTGAAATATAAAACGGGCCAGCTGCCTATCTTTCTGTGCAAGTCGTACGACTTGTGGTGTACATACATTATACACTGTCTGTAAACACCTAACATGGATTCCTTATCGCGCCTAACTAATTTCCCGTCCCCTATACACACAAAGACACATAGTAATTGGTATAGATTGCGCAAAGGGTTTAGCTCTCAGTAAGTTGAAGCAATAGAGGCAAAAAAAAGACAAATGCTGTCGTCTCATCCCTCTGTGTCTTACTAGTCGAGTGCCGTGATTATGTGCTCCTAAGCACTAATGAGTAGGACCAGCAGGACACTCCAACTCGGCTCAGCAGCAATCAGCGCTTTCCGGAAGAACCTCCACAGAAGCCAAACACTGCACTCGACTTAAAAGATATCAGCCTGCATCTATCCTCTATGCTAATATCTCTATTAGTCAATCACTGTCCTCTCGATAGCGACCGTCCACCACCGTCCTCTGGCGTCGAAGATGACAGAATGCTTCTGTCTCTTATATGCACATACACTATAAGTTTTATTATAATTTTAATAAACAATGGATCAGCAGTTTGCACCTAGCGACCTGACTTGTTCCACTGTCTTATATTCAAATACATATTGCCAGAAGCGGTGCCATGCTGTGATTTTCATTGCGTCTTGATGCTTTGTCCACCCCGACTGGAAAACGGCATTTATTTACATCTTTTGTGAGATATTAGTAAAGATACTCTTAAACAGCGTTAACAGACGGAAATGTCAAAAGCACTCGCATACCTAGGCGAAAATGTGTGAGGAGAATGATGAGATTTGAGGAAGCGAAAGAGGTGTGTAAGGACCGCGACTCCTGGCGCTCCGTCCTCTCTGACTACCCCGTTGGGGATACAGCGTGAAGTTATGTTATGTTATGTTATACTCTTAAAATAGTAACGTTTCTAAGAAGTATTTACCAACAAATATAATACCGAACAAATGAAACAAGAAGTTATGAATGTGTATTGCAGCGTATCGATATGTAATAGTTACGTACCTAAAGAATGTAATATTGGAATCTTTTTTATATATTTCTCATGTATTATGACATTTCGCAGTAGAGACTGTTATTTTGGGGTTCCGTACATCAAAAAGAAAAATGAAACCCTTATAAGATGACTTTGTCGTCCGTGTGTTCGTCTGCTCGGCCAGTCAAGACTCTTTATCTCAATAACGGCTAGAGGTATCTAGTTGAAATTTATATCAAATAGGTACAGAATTCTTTCGTCCCTTGGAGGTGTAAAAATTGAAGCTTTTAAATCAACGCAATAGAAGGATACGGCCCTTTTTGTAAGTCAAATAAAAGCTATAGGGTACTCAAAATTTGGCAAGGAGCAAGGTTATTAGCATCAGCACTGTAAACTGTGTATGTGTATTTAATAAGCAGTACAATAAAAGGGAACAGTCTAAAAATTGCGAAGTCGCAATTTAAAAATTAAGTTTGTTTTCATACATATATCACGCTGTATCCCTAACCGGGTAGTCAGAAAGGACGGAGCGCCAAGCGTCGTGGTCCTTACATACTTCTTTCGCTTCCTCAAATCTTATCTCCTCACACATTTTCGCCTCGATATGCGAGTACTTTTAACATATTCATCAGCTGACACTGGCTATTTGGTATTTTGATTGAAATTTGTTCTTAAATCCGTCTTAGATATATATATTGCTTATATACTTAAATATGTATATGACACAAATATATTATATGACGGTTCGGATGCGTTAGTCCGACTCCCACTTCGCCATTTTTTCTATTTTATTTGAAGAGGATAGAATCAACAAATGCCTTTGCCTAAGTAATTGAGTCATTTCTGGTTCCAAGTAAATTGCTCCAGTTTCGTGCGCTTAATCTGTTTCTAAGTGTTTTATTGCTTATTAATCTTATGGTGGCACTTCACATGGCTGTTCATGTTCGTGTAGCGTATTCGCCATGTTTGACTAAATATTCATGTGATGTCCAAACATCACAAATACGCCATCCACAAATGGACGCAAACGGCAAATTTGTCAATTACTTATATAAACTTTTAAACATTCGCGTTGCATTATAAAATATATATAAACGAGAAATTTAACGCGATTATCTTTTTATTCTGGCTTAACGTTTCGACCGAGTCTCAAGCAGATTACTTGAGACCACGGCCGATGCAACTTGGTCGAAACGTCAAGCCAGAATAAAAAGGTTAAATTTCCCGTTTTAGATATATGTCAAATACTTTCAAGTATGTTTGCTATATTTACCTTGTGGACGCGTCTCGCGATGGATTTGTTGACAGCAACAGCGAGTTATTATTTCTTATGTGCAAGTTACCAATATATGTTAAGCATACGTTACTACAGTCATTAAAAGACCATGGAAGAGAAGACGCTGGTGGTTATTAAAAATTTACAAAAATCGAATCCAACCATGTGTAGACGCTAAACGAATATATTTGGCATATTTAAATTCTTTGATTTGTGACCAAAAACCGACAAGTGGCTGTTTACGCGTGTTCGTGTATTTGCGTTTTTGTCTTGTTTGTGCAAATAAGACAAGTACAGCCAAATAAGTCGTCTTCACATGGTCGTTTTCGAGAAAATAAAACAAATACACGAATACGAATAGCCATGTGAAGTGCCAGCATTAGACTATTCTGTATCCCATGCGTAACATACAGTGCAAATAACCAATAAAGAAATGACTTACAAGTAGATGTCATACTTCGATTGAAGGTACGAGTAACTGAAAAGTTAATATATTTGCAATTTCCTTTGCAGGAACTCGACACCCGCATTATTATCGGCAGCTTTTCTCAAGAAATGATCCCGAAAATTTTTTGTGAGGTGAGTTGCTTTCGAGTTACAAAGAAAATGTAAATAATGGCAACAGGTGTCATCGAAAGCGTTAGATAAATTTTAACTAAGAGGTATACTTTCGATAGAGTTTCAGTCATTGCATGACGCTTAGTTTATCTGAAATGTCATAAAAATCGGTTTAGTTCACGTTCTGTGATCGAATAGAGTGTTTTGCACGATATTTGTAAATAAAATTGAAATGTCTGTCTGTGATTTGAAATAAAAGTTTTTCTTAAGCTTATATGGTTATTCGCACGTAATCAAAACTATAACATGCCATTTTAAAACTTTTGTCTACGTCTGTCTATCGTATGTCCGTAAAAAGTACCGTTAGTCCGTAAAAACTATGTATGTAAAAAAGACTTCTTTGACAATCGCGAAAACGTCAGCTAGGCAACATGTTTATTTCGACCTTCCAATTATTTTCACTTGTACAGAATTTTAACGCACAATATACTATCACTTTTGTACTTTAAAACTCCCAAAAGAGGAAAAAATAGAAAATCCAAACAATGCGTCAACTCACAGACTTCCTCAGTTTATAGGAAGTCTGTGATGTCAACTTCACTTCTTCCGTTCCCGCCAAAAAGTCCACAGAAAATTAATTAAAGGGTATTTTAGCCCCCATTTTTTAAATATTTTTTTAATTCAATCTTTGTTGATCTACTTCATTCGAAATTGCTCGGAACCCTAGGTTAATTCTATTTGTAATTATTTGTTTGTAATTAGTCTGATACGTTCGTAGTCATTTTTTTCATGTGTTATATTTCGATTGTTGTATTTAAATTAAAACAATACGAGATTCATATGTAATTATGTAGCAATAGACCAATTTCAATTACACGAACGAATTCCGTTTCAACCTGTATGAAATACATCTGTATACGTAAAAACTTGGCATATTCTCTATGTGATTATAAAGTTTCTGATTTAATTATACACGTAGTTAAAATGTAGTTGAATATTAAATTACTTAATGCCCAATTTACACGAAGAAAACAGGCATTAAGTTGGCGGTGAGAGAGTAAAATACAGTAGAAAACAGAAATTAATAGTTAATATATTTTCAAGTTTGCTGCCAAAGTTATAACTCCCTATATGGTCGCCTAAATATAGATCGTTTAAAATACTTAACTGAAGCCAAGTTTCAACTTCTACCATGTTATTTACACTTATTACCTACTTGAAACTAGTGATGCGTCGATCCCGTCGAGCCCGTTTTGTAAAGATTTCTTAACTATAATCTAGACCTGTGTTGTTCGTGATTGATTCAGTCATTTGATTACAATCTATGAAACATATACGGATGTATATGAAAACGGGACAGTTACTTTAATGGATGAAAGGGCATAACTTTAGTATGTAGTTACAAAAAGAATTATCGAAAAAAACGTATCCGTTTAAGAGTTATGACCGTTTTAATTTTGAAGTGTTATCCCCACCATTTCTCGTAAAATTGGGTTGAACGTGTACAGTTACAGATTTTAAATCTTACGTTTTTTTTTTATTTTGTAATAATTTCATCCGTTACTGAAATACAGCCTGAAAACCATTTTCGAAAATAATGCGTATACACCAATGGGGGTTCTCAGGCTGTATTTCAGTAACGGATGAAATTATTACTTAATAAAAAAAAAACGTAAGATTTAAAATCTGTAACTGTACACGTTCAACCCAATTTTACGAGAAATGGTGGGGATAACACTTGAAAATTAAAACGGTCATAACTCTTAAACGGATACGTTTTTTCGATAATTCTTTTTGTAACTACATACTAAAGTTATGCCCTTTCATCCATTAAAGTAACTGTCCCGTTTTCATATACACCCTGTATATATAAGGTATTGCTAATTGCATTTCAATTATATGAACGTATTATTCATAAATTCGATCATTCGACAGACTGTATCTGGAACTACTCGTTATTGAATAAACTGTGTTTGATGTGTAATTTAAGAAATGTATTTCAGACAAGATTAAAAGATAAACTTGCATATATACATATTATAATCAGAACCATGTATATAGGTACAATAAAATTATAAATTCCGCAGTTACATTAATACTAAATAATTTTGCCAGGTAAAATAGTGATGCAATTGATAAATTTGAGTCGATACCAATTAATTCAATTGAATCGATTAATCATTTCGAAAGGTGTGTTACTGTGTGAATGACTTTAAAACTCTACTTATAATGTTGGTACTTGTTGAAGATTAAAAAACTTTATCATGATATTAATTGTGATTATCGTTTAAGTAATGTTCCCTTTTTACTATTTTACGTATTTTGCTTTTTGCTACAGATATTCGTACATTTGAACGGTACCGCTATATCGTGAAAGGAATTATCTAAAAAAGAGGTTGCATGGGGATAACGCCGCGAAGCAACAGCTACAGTAGACTAATAATTAATCAATTTAAAGTGACATCGATATTTAAAAAGCTGCAAAAACTGGTTACTTTGGAAATGTCAAATCACTTAATTGAATTAATAGACTTTAATTCGAAATAATATCATAATATTGGAAAAAAAATTTACGCATTGTTTTGTTGCTGTATCTGTGTAATGTGAATGAAATGTCCTGTAAAGTTTTAGTATTCAAATTTACAATACAAAGTCGAAAATGGACCTTTCACTAGTGGTTATTTGTCTCATGACAACTAACTATTTGCAATAGACTTGTTTAGTGATTTATAGCGATAGTTTAAACAATTTGTCAGACTGCCCCGTAATTGTCCTAGAGAGAAATAAAATCCTACTAATCCCACTAATATTATAAATGCGAAAGTTTCTGAGGATAGATGTATGGATGCTTGTTACTCTTTCACGCAAAAACTACTGGACAGATTTTGGTGAAACTTTACAGTAGTATAGCTTATACATCACAATAACACATAACACATAGGCTATAATTTATACGCGAAAGAAGTCGCGGGCAAATGCTAGTACAGAATATGCCCGTTGATTCACTTTCCATATAGGTCGTAAAAGTTGGCTAATGAATTAAAGCTTAATAAAAGAAACTAATGGCATTGATACCGAGTTAAGTGAAAGCGAATAAAAGTCATAAAATGTGATCCAAGTTTAGCGAAAAATCGACGATATGATACAGAACACGTAACCATTATTGAAAAATACAGTACTTCTTTGAAATAAAACAGGAATAACACAAAATAATAAAATAAGTCAACAGCGTTCTCCACAGCGTGACGACTTGTGACGACCTATCATCAAAAGTTACTATAGCGTCTCGTTTGCAGTACTTTTCTTACTCGTGGCCCTACCATAAAAGATGACATTCTCACTCGCACTCTTTGTACGTCTATACCACACCATAAACATAACAGTAGCATGTCCTTATAGAAACCCAGCTTGCGCTGTTTGTATGTGTGTGCTAATGTGCGCGCATCGTGGAAAATATTGCCGTTGTGCAATATTTCCGCCCAAAATATTGCACAACGGCAATATTTTGGGCGAATATGGGCAATGATTGTAGCGTTAGTCGGGGTCGCATGTGACGCAAACATACGACCGCTTCTGTGTCTTTAATTCGTTCTTCGCATCGTCACAAATACAAAAACGTCTAAATCGCATAAACGAACATATTATAATACTTAAATAATTTTAGTCGTTCCAATGCAGTTATCATTCGACATAACTACAAGAAATTATATTTAACAAACATGAAAAAGTTATCTGTATTCATTGTTTTTCACTATTATAAGCAAGGGCGTCGCCAAGGGGGGGCAGGGGGGCAGTTGCCCCCCCCCCCCCCCCCCTCCCCCTCCCCTAGAGATCAAATGTAGCTAGCCGCAAAGCGACCAAAGTGCGAGCAATTGACTTCCTACGTATTAATAAATTCCGCATCGCATGACAAAACGTAAATAAATTCACAAGGTTTAATGTATATTGCAGAAAGTATTGAAATATTCAGAATAACATTAAGATTTTGTCATCCGTTTTTAAAATCGCCGCCATTTTCATCACGACTATATCAGATTTGCCAAAACGCAAGGCCATTAAACAGTGTAAAAATATGTAGGTAGGTATGGTGTGTGTGTGCATTGCATTTCTTTCTACGACAGCCGTTCACCAGCATTCACGTTAGTTTTGTATAATTTGTATGCGGCATACCTAAATAAAGTAGAAGTTATTGTTACGAACATACAATTTTAATTGGTTTTGTGGACAATGCCATCTGTAAGTGTTCATAAGAAACACCTACAGTTGAATAAATCGACTACAATCCTTGTAAAACCTAGTATTGCTACTCGACGCTAGATGGCGCTTGTTCAATGAACTCTCTGGAATTTGGTAGCAGTTACTAGACCAGGTAGAATGTTACCGTACATTCCAGTATGATGTTCGTTTGGGTATATAAAGACGTGAGCCGCTGCGAGCGAGTCACTTTTTAATTGGAAGCGATCAACGAAACAACAAGCTAAACAAGCGAATTGGAAAGCGATTATAAGACTACCGGCTTGCCTGTGTTAGTCAATATTGATTTATATTTATTAGATAATAAGATCTCAGTGTTGAGTTGTGAAGTTTCTGAGTGTGTCTCCATTCATCATCTTATCAAAATGGACATCAGAAAGTTTTTTGGTAAGTTATGTACTGCTTTAATCTTGGACTTGGAGCTAGTATTTTTATTTTATTTCTCTTAGCTAATAGCTTTGGTAACGGATATACTAGCTAGAGACGTATAATAATCGTTAAGAATATAATTTTTAATTTTATCTGGCATATTTCCAACTGCTTCCAACTGCATGTGGCTACATCCAGAATTTCTTTCATTCTCGGGATTATGTTGGTAGCCAAATACTCGGCTTTGATGGAACCCGTTGTCAAAGTACTCCAATCTGTAGCTTTGGACGTGGTCAAAGCCTCGGAACACGTTAAAAGGATTTTACTTTTAATTAAAAACCACCGTGAAAATCCAGAAAAAGTGACAGACGAAATTATAAAGGAAGCTACTGCTGTTGCGGAGAAAGTCGTACTGGAGGAGGACATTACATCAATGCCGCTTATTACGGGGAAACAACGTCATAGAAGCAATCGTCCAGCAGAAAGCCCTTCAGAATACTGGAAGAGGTCTTTAGTAATACCATACTTGGATTCAATTATCACCTCCCTTGAAGTACGTTTTTGCTGAAGAAATCACGCCATCATTCGCATTATCTAAGTTACACCCGGCGCAGATGCAAAAGATGACAACTGAAAATCTGAAACAAACTTGTGAATCTATTGCCCAGTTTTATGACTTACCGAACATAAAGAATGAAATCGAACTTTGGCAGCAATTGTGGCACGATAGGCTTAATCTAACAAATCTAACAGTTGTTGATGGCCTAAAAGAAACAAATTCCTTCTTTCCCGAAACGGAAAAAGCATTGAAAATTTTGATCGCTTTACCATGCACGACCTGTACAGTAGAGCGATCCTTTAGCAGCCTCAGAAGACTAAAAACATGGCTAAGAAGCACCATGGCAGAAGATCGCCATAATGGTCTGGCCATGATGAGTGTACACAGAGCTATAATAAATATAAACCTAAATAATTTTAATGATAAAGTGGTTGAAAGTTTTGCAAAAAATCCCCGCAGATTATGTTTTAATTAAATATTATTTTTGTTAAAATAAATAATTATTACTGTGTTTAAAAGTTTGATTTAGTTATTGTGCTGTCGAGGGCTTGTGAAGTTTTATACATTGATATTAGAACCGTTCTTATTACAATCGTCATCGAGGCAAAGACTTCCAAAGTGTAACGCTTCATGCTCTCGGCGTTCATATTTTTTTATCCTTTTTTATCCTCCATAATATTGCCCCATTGCCCCCCCCCCCCCCCCCCCCCACCTTAGTCATAAGTTAGCGACGCCCTTGATTATAAGTATATTAAATGTATAACTAAACGAGACGCTCTCAACATACATGCCACGCTACGTACCCGGCCGAAATAGTCAATTCCCTTACGCACGAGGTGGGCGTTGGCCTTCTTTTCTACATAATATTCTCTGTGGCTTTTCGGCGGGAACGGAAGAAGTGAGGTTGACATTTTGTTCAGATTTTCTATTTTTTACATTTTTGGGAGTTTTAAAGTACAAAAACGATAGTATATTGTGTTTTAAAGTTCTGTATAAGTGAAAATAATGGAGTAGGTCTGAATAAACATGTGTAGCTGATGTTTTTACGCTCTTCCAAGAAGTCCTTTATAACTTCAGTAAAGACTACTATCACTTTACTCGAGGAGTTTTACGATAAGAAAGAACTAATATACTTTTGATTCTACTTATTAATACGTGACATTGGTAAATGCGCTAAACTGTGCGCCATGCCATTAAGAAAGAAAAAAAAAATCTGTCTATGTGCCAGTATATACTAAGTTTATGGTTATATTAATACTGTGGCAATACTAAAGTAAGCATGTTGACGCGAGACCGCAGGCGTTCAAACTTGGCATGTGGGGCGCGGAGTACGCTTGGCTGGTGGCGGGCGCTCCGCCCCGCATCCGCGGCGCTCCGCCCTGCGCGCGCGCGCAGCTCGCCGCCGCGCTCGAGGGGCTGGTCACGGTCACCGCACACAGGGGCATCGTGGGACACGTCGTCTCCTACTCGGGACTGGTCTGTTCATTTATTTATTCATTCTAGCCTTGGAACATACTGGACAGAGCCATAATGAGCTTTTTTATTCGTGTTCAGGTTACAACAAATTAGTCTTCTTATGTTTATTTTCCAGATTGTAATCTACTCTTGCTCCTAATACATCGTTTCCTTTCTCTATTTCTACTTTGCACCTTCTTATTCCTATAACATTCTACTTTACACTTTCTTCTCCTACTCTCTACAAGCCATCCTTAGTCACTTATTGACAACTTATTACGTTTCTTTTGCCTACTATACTATTACCTATTTTTACTATTTTTATTTATACAATCATTTATTTCTTACATTACTTTATTACTAGAGAGCCTATTCTAATCTTAGATAGCCATAATAATAAGAGCCATAATAAGTTGCAGCTCTTACCACCGTGTGTTAAACGAATTTTCTTGTCTCTTTCTAACATAATAAGCGTAACTACGAGTGAAACAGCTATAGTATGGCAACCTCGCGCTGTCAGTGTAATTCGTGTCATAATAATAATTCGCAAAACACTCGTAAATCTTAATTGTTTTAGCTCTGCTAGTATTTATATAAATAAAAAAAACTTTTTTAAAAACTTTTTAAAAGCTTTTATTCAAAAATTCAGTTGTACTAAAACGAAAATAATAATTTTATGCAAAGGTTGTGCTGATGAATGTTATTTATATAGATGAATATAATAAAATAGATCGATCGAAATCCGGCATAAAACTATCTACACATATAGGCACGAAGTTAGGATCTATTCCTTGATTATTTACTTGTATAGATAGACCGTTGTTAACAATCAACGTGCACAAAAAGGGCCCAAATTGCGGGTATGTGTGCGTAACAGCGGTGTAGTTTTTTTTTTAATGGTGTGGCGAAGCGGTGTACTTATTTTCATAAAAATGTCAGTATGTGCGAAACTGGACATCACAGCGTATATAGCAGTATTTCCCCATTGTTGTCAGTAACTTCTAACAACTGAAACAAACTTAAAATGTACTTTTTATACATGCACTTATATAATAAAGTTAAAAAAACAATATACAATTTATCTCATATGAAAATATAAATTAAAATCTCTTCTTTTGGAAGTAGGTACTCCTAGGGTTCTTTTGAATTTTATTTCGTGGGTTATATTCTCTGATTTATAAATATGGTGATATCCTATTTGTAAATATTTTTCTATCTCTTATCTAGTGATCTATATTCGTCGCTGACAAAAACAACCACTATAACGATGTAAATTAATATTAGCTCTTAATAAAATTAAAATTAATTATTACTTGTGAAAAATATGGTAAATTAGGTAACCTATGGCTAATTTCGTAATTATCCCAATTTTTTAAATATACAACTAATCTAGTCATTACTTAGCCATAATTTTTTTTCCTTTTAACTTATAAATACCTTGCATGGTACAAATCCTTTTTGAAACATTCGTAACCTCTTATTTATAACATAAACGTCACTAGTATTAAAATGTACAAATCACACAACAGAAGTTTTGTAAGATATTCATTAATCTTCACCTCTCATTTGCCGTAAGTATGACAACTAATTCAACTAATTCAAACTGCCTAGCTAATTCAACTGACATAGGACTTTTTGGCGGGAACGGGAAAAGTGAGGTTGTCATTTTTATTTAGATTTTCTATTTTTTACATTTTTAGGAGTTTTAAAGTACAACAGTGATAGTGTATTGTGTTTTAAAGTTCTGTGTAAGTGAACAGAATGGAGGAGATCCAAATAAACATGTGTAGCTGAAGTTTTCGCGCTCTTCCAGGAAGTCCTTTTTTAACTTCAGTAAAGCCTACTATCACTTTACTGGAGGAGTGTTAGGGACAGTTAATGTTTCTCTAGAAGTCTTTAATATTTCGACTGAAGGACTACATTGTCCATGGTCAAGAATAAATTAAATAAAAATAAAAAATCAACTGACATACTTTTTGGCGGGAACGGGAGAAGTGAGGTTGCCATTTTATTTAAATTTTCTATTTTTTACATTTTTGGGAGTTTTAAAGTACAAAAGTGATAGAATATTGTGTTTTAAAGTTCTGTATAAGTGAAAAGAATGGAGTATGTTTAAATATATGTTTAAATTATGTTTAAATATATATTAAATATATGTTTAAATAAATAGCCATAAGAATTAGTACAAGACATGAGATGTAACATGTGTAGCTGAAGTTCTCGCGTTCTTCCAAGAATTCTGTTATAACTTCAGTAATAATAATAATAATACTCCAGACAATTACACAGATTGTGTGACCCCAAACTAAGCAGTAAGCTTGTTCTATGGGTGCCACACAACGAACTCTGGGGGAGTTCCCAGTAACACCCAGACTCCAAGCCAATTTAGAAAAGTTCGTTTCCTACATTGACCCGACCGGGGATCGAATCCGGAACCCTAGATCGGAAAGCAGATGCATATGCCACTGCACCAACGGGCCAGTCAGTAAAGCCTACTATTACTTTACTGGAGGAGTTTTACGACAAGAAAAAACTAATTTACTTGTGATTCTACTTATTAATACGCAAAATCTGTGCACCATGCCATAAAGAAAGAAAAAAAAACAAAATCAACTGACAAAAAATATGAAAATGAATAATTGTTTTTCTCAAAAAAACGTGAATACATTTTATGACTTACCGATGGAAATATATCTTTGGGTTCTTATAAGATTTATTTGCAAAGTTGCGACAAAATTTCACAGCACAAACTGACATAATAATTGATTATTGATAAACTCAATGATGAGTAATGTGTCAGATATTACTCTTACACAGCACATCGTAACCTTGTGCGCGATCTACAAATTAAATGTACGCATTGCTGCAAGGGAACTTGCAGTGCTGGATTACCCATTAGGCCGGACTTAGGCCATGGCCTAGGGCCCCCGACGAGCAGAGGCCCGACGAAAATCTGATATGAATTTTTTTGTAGATACAATTTTTAATTTCAAGTTAATTTTTTTCTTTTTATTTAAATTTCGAAAAAAAATTTTAAGTTTTTATTTCCAAGCAATTTATTTATCATATTAATTTGTATTTTTAAACGCAAAATATTTAAAAATGTTTATTCATTCATTCTTTCGATTGTTATTTCATCTGACGATTCGAACAAACGCATAAAAAACGAGCAAAGAAGTGTTATGCGTCAAGAACGATTGGACATGCTAAGTCTGATGTCCATTGAATCGGATGTTCTTCGTCAAATTGATTTTGAAGATGTCATAAATGATTTTAGTGATCTGAAATGTAGGAGAAAATTTTTTTAAAGATGAACGTCGTTTTCATATTTAAAAGAGATGTTCAAAGATTATTTTATAAATTTCTATTCTGTTAATTATGTAAAATCAAAAAATATATAATTTGTCAGAAAAAAACTGTTTTGATTGTTTTATTGTGTTTACAACCTTTAAATGATATGAATAAGCTGTTTAAATTCTATAAATGCATAAATAAAGATTAATTTTACAATTATTAAAAAAAAGGGGGTCCCAAAATTTGAACGGCTTAGGGCCCCCATTTGGCTTAATCCAGTAATAGGAACTTGTCACGTACATCTCCAATATAAATAGCCATAAGAATTAGTACAAGACATGAGATGTAAACGACAGCTCTATGGCGTTACCACGCTGCACAGTACTAATATATTAATTATATTTCAAATGGCTCCGAATAAGGTGAGACGTATGTCTACCAATTTTAGTATTTTAGTATTTTTTTGACCGTTTCCAAGCAACCAAGCAACCCAGACAAGTAAATAATCAAATATTCTATTACATCAAATAATTTCAAAAACTTTTATCGCAAATAGCAAACAGAGAAAGAACAATTCTTGTGCTATACAAGCTTTTGAAATTATTTGATATAATAGAATATTGGGCACAATTATGGATGTTTGTGTTGTCAACCTATTTTATTATATTCATCTATATAAATAACATTCATCAGCATAACCCTTACATAAAATTATTATTTTCAATTTAGTACAACTGAATTTTTTAATAAAAGCTTGCTTTTAAAAATGTTTGTTTTTTATTAATAATTTTATTTTAAACTTTTCAGTGTTGTCTTAATCTGTGCGTTTCTAGTTATGCATCATTATTTCATTGTATTTTTTCTGTTAATTTCGAACTATCTAATTCTTCGATGGGGAGTCCCTCTAAAGATTTTATTCGACTAAAGGCAACATAAGCTTCCCCAGCGGCGAAAAGTTTAGGGCCCAAATACGCGACGGCGTTCTCCCAGAGTACTTGCCAAATCAAATCAACACGACGGGTCTATCTTGTTTAGTTCAGAAGTTCATTTGACCACCTACCGTCTCCATCTTCAGACCCTGGATATCATATAGCTCCAGAGTGTTTTCCAAGACAAAACAAATGAGCCCAAAACTCGATGGGTTTATCTTATTTGGTTTAAGACTTCCTATGGCCAGCTTCCGACTCCATCATCAGACCAGCTCCATAGTACCATATAATTGCATTCTACCAAATTTGGACCCAAGCAAACGTTAAGTGGTCCTAATTTAGCTTCCAAGATTTGACCCACACAAACGTTTACTAACACGGCAAGTTAAATAAAAGCTTGTAAAATGTCACTTTCAGCTGTGTATTGACCTTCTCTAGTCACACACATTAGCAAAAATCTAAAAAACACGGTCAACAAAAAAGGACAATATAAATTTGAAGTTTGAAGTTTGAAGTGCTATAGTTAGAAAGAAAGAAAGAAAACCATATTTATCTTCAGACAATACAGCCGCATAATGCACATATATCACCTAATGCCTACTTAATAATACTATCTATACCTACACATTTTACACATGGGTATTTAAAAAAAATCATCTGCCTATTATTACAACTGCTGATTATCTGTGGATGTAAACAAAAGATAAGAAAGCTTTATGATTATATTAATGAACCTTTGTGTGTTTGTTTGTTGACTCTTGTCTTTAAGTGTAGACTGTAGAAGTGTAGACTCAGTGGCAATATCCACATGAGATTTCTACGAACTTGTTACAAACTATTAGGTTAGGTTCATTAAAACTAGTGGCTATACCCAAAATCGGCGTTACATGTGAAGTCACTATAGCCAAACTATTTTCATCTAAAAGTATACTTTAAATTCAAAAAACTTAAGTGTTATTATTTCATATAAGTGGCTGTGCAGGTCCTACCAGACCTGTATCACTGTGACGAAAATTGATCTATTGTGATTGCCACTATGTTACAAAACACTACCGAGTCCCACTGCAGTCAAAAACTGCAAGGTATTCCTTGGAGTGATATGCTGAACATGTGCTTATTTACGCAACAATACCCAGTAAGTGCTCTAACTAAGATACGCATGTTGCTCCGGCTCATTGCCGTGACACTAGAAGCCACCTTGCAATTATATAGCTTTATTAGGGCTTTGAAATGCTCCTGGCCTGGAATATTCTTCCAATACTCGCAAGAGGCTTTAAGACAGGATTTCCACAAAATCAGTTTAGCCTGGCTTTTGGGAGTACCACACAAAGGTTCTGGACCAATAAATGTGATTTTGGTGCCGGCCCTTGCGAGTTCGTCAGCATTTTCATTGCCTACGATGCCCTCATGGGCAGGAACCCATCTTAGAATCACTGTTTGTATTTCCCTGAGTGTTCAAAATAGTCACGCAGTTATTACCTAGCCTCGATGTTATTACATTCGAGGCCAATGCCAAAAAAGCTGCCTGACTATCAGAATGTATGTGTAAGGTTTGGTTTACATAGTGCTTTTTAACGTTAATGTCCGCACATTCAATAATGGCGCACATTTCAGCTTGGAATATGGAGACGTACCTCCCAAGATTCAAGCTCCTCTTGAAACTTTGAAGCCCTCCATAAATTTCACATCTTGCACTTGATTTGCACATTCCACTCCAATACTATCAGTTTATATGTCAGATTTCAAATAATGTAAAAACGACTACAATGGTATAGTGGCTTAGGTGTTGCATCCAAGCGCGGAAGGTTCCGGGTTCCATTCCCGGTAGGGTCAAATTAGGAATGGAACTTTTCTAGATTGTCTCGGGTCTGGGTGTACTGAGAGACGCCCCTAGTAGTCGTCGTTTGGTTCTCATAGCACAGGGATTGCCCTAGTAATTAAGTCTGGTCTCAAACTAGGCCCTGTCCTATCAGATTAGAACCAGGGCCTAGTTTGAGACCAGATGATTGGTGTGTATAGTGAAAAAAAATGCTATCGACAATATTACACCAATGGTTGACACAAAATTAAGCTGTAAGCTTGTACTGTAAATTCCAAACAACATAGAAAAAACAAAACCCATTAATTGACCTCAAAATAATTTTTTTTTTTCTAAATTGGGCCAGTCAATTCCAGGATTTCCGTCAACATGTTAGCCTAATATAAAATAAGCCTTTATTGCTGATTAATATAACTACATATAAAGGGGGTCAACTGAGGAAGCGTGCTCGTCGCGACTCCTGTCAGCCCTTTTCAGGGCTGCAATTCCTCTTCTGTGCACACCATGCGGGACAGTGCAAATATGAATGCTAGGGCGTCCCCCGAAAGCGATGAAACATTATACGCTCTTAAAGCAAATAATGTTTCATCCTTTGTGATACTTGATCAAAAACTCAATCATTCATTGGGCGATTCGCGAGTCGCGACAGCCCCAGTAAAATTAACGATGGATATCCATAGAAAATTACGACTGTATTTTCATATTTCAGACAAACGAAATGTTTCATCGCGAAATGCAGCAGGCCGGTGTTTCTGTATCTTCGTACGCACCCCACACTTACGACGCAGTGTGGGCTATTGCATTGGCATTAAGTAAAGCCGAGCAACTGTGGAGGGGTTTAGAGATGAGCGAGCAGAATGGAACGTTACGTAAGGGTGGCTCAAAATTAGGTTTGGGCCATTTTGATTACAATAGGAAAGATATGGCTGAGGAGTTCTTGAATCAGCTGGCGAATTTAAATTTTATGGGCGTCTCGGTTAGTATTTAGTATCTTCACAAAAACTTTGTAGAAAACAGATGGTTTTAATTCTTTAACGTTATTTTATTCTTGTTTTCTTTGTTTGGACGAAAATAATATGGCATTTTTGTATCTTTAAAATATATCTAGATATTTCATCCCGAAAATCATTGAACTCGTATCGAAAAATATTAAATTTGATATTTACTTTTGTAGATTAAAAAATAGACTACCTGCAGACTTTTTATCAAATTCTAGGTAAAAGAGTTTTTTACAGTAAAATTGTCAATGTTTCAGAAATGATTATACCTGTATAAATTTAATTTGTATAATAAGATTTCAAATCCGTATCCGTTAAATTAATAGTAAACGTGAGAAACATATTAAAAAAAATACGTGTTTCAGGGTCCAGTATCATTTAACGGGGCCGACAGGATTGGCACGTCGGCGTTTTATCAAATTCAAGGTAATTTACAATAGTAATGATTTTTTTTAAATCATCAAAATCAAAAATAATCTACAATTTCCGCATTAAAAAGATATAATTCTCACTATCGAGACTAAATAGACTGGAACGAATCATTTTCTACAGAAGACGATTTAGGTCACGGATTGATTCATTACGGATCTTTCATTTGTCCGTATTCAGGTGGTCGCCCAAAAACAGTAGCTTTATACACACATGGTAGAGAGATGGAGTGTACTGACTGTACCAAACCTCAGTGGGCTGGCGGCATACCAGCAGCGAAGCGAGTCCTGGTTCTGAGAGTGGACTCGGTGTGGGCTCCGGCGAGGCTAGCTGTAGCAACTCTGGCTGCTGGGGGAGTGGCGTTAGCTCTCACATTCTTAGCCTTCAACTTACATTACAGTAAAAGAAGGTAGGTATATGTTTATGCTTATTATAATGCTGTATTCCTAATAACGTAATCGGAGGGGACAGAGCGCTGAACGCCAAGCCTTTCGATCCTTACATACTGCTTCGCTTCCTCAACTCGCATCATTTTGCTCACATATTTTCGCAAATATATACCAGAACTTTTACTTACAGATACTTCAGTCAACTCTCAATCAATTTTATTTTTACGCCCTTATATAAATGATTTGCTAGTTAATTAATAATTGCTAAATAATCTACACAGTTAGGTAACTTTAAAATCATCATCATATTATGGGCTATAATACATAATCGATTAAAATATTTGTTTACATCTTCAACCCGGAAAACTTCAACACGTCGTGTAACCGTGAAAAGATTACTTAAGGCCGCTCGTGTTTGCAAACAACTGTCCTGTCAATCCATCGCCGCGCTGTATGAAATTGCCATCTCTCTTCCGCACAGTAATGAACGGATTTTCCAGATGCGTCGACACATAATCGAAAACTTGTCGCATGTGCTTTGTTTCAACTCATTATCAAAAACTGAAGAATAGTGGATTCTAATTACTTAATGTGAATTATTTTAAATTCGTATATTTACCTACATATAGCTATAGGTGCAAATAGGTAATAATTACATAACTATAGAAAAATATGTACATACTGCCGTGAGAGAATGTGCGTACAATCGTGATCGATCTCACAAGCAATTATGGATTAATTGGTATTCCAACAGATCCATCAAGCTGTCGTCTCCCCGACTCAACAACATGACCCTAATTGGCTGCGTATTGGTGTACACGGCGGTGGCTCTACTAGGTGTCGATAACGCTACCCTACCTTCTTATGTGCCTTTTTCAGCGATGTGCACTGTAAGTACATGTTATTTTTAAGTAGGACCGCACCGACCCTCTGCAGCGCCTGTGTGCGAATCATACAAAACGTCTTTTTCGCGTCTTAAAAGTAAAGCCGGCCACACACATTTCACTAAGGGTGAATACGCGAGCGTTCAAGCGGTTGATATTTGTTTTTTTTTATAGTATCAAAGTCTACGTTCACCAATTAAAAAACATTAAACGAAGGCGCACCGCGCCCGCTCCTCAATGTCGCTGTTTTTTTATTTTATGATTTTCCTTTTTGCAACAGAAATAAATCTCAACACCTCCGCCGCTATTTCTACGTACGGACTGTGGTATATGTGGTATGTGATATATCTTATCCCTAAAGCCCATTCGCACACAGGAGCAGCACAACCCTATTTATGAAGAGGCAATATAGTAATTTGCACTGAATTACAAACTGAAGAGTGAAAAATGATCTTAAATAACGTCACTGATCTCTGCTATGTCTTTCATTAGGGTGATACGTTTTCTTGTTTTTGACTGCTAATTCGATTTGAAGGATGAGCGAGACAGAAATAATCAGAAAGGAGAATAAGTTAATCTTCAAACAAATTTCAATACCGCAAATTCCCTCGATGGTCTTTTTAGTAATATCTTGTCAAGGGCGGATACATGATTTCTTATAGTTAGCACAATATCTAGACCAGCCATTCCCAAAGTGGGCGATAACGCCCCCTTGTGGGCGCTGCAGGCTTAAAGGGACCCAGAAAAAAAATGGAGGCGTTGTGTAGAGGCCTGGGGGGTGATTTGTAATTTCATTTAGCTAGGAGGCATTTTAGACAACGACTGCATGAGCTCTCGACTCAGTAGACAAAATAAGTTTGGGAACCAGTGATCTAGACGGTCAAACCAAACATGATTATGTGATGAATTCTTATTTTTATCATTAACTAACGACCCGCCCCGGCTGCGGCTGGTTAGGATGTTGAATATTTGCAACACACTGAATTTTTTTATTGAAATTTTCATACAAAAATGCCATCCAAATTTACGAGTGTATGTGGATTTTCCGAAAATTTTCTTCCATACAAGCCTTGTCCTGACGATTACGGAAAACAACGAAAAGAAATCAGCGCAATCGGTCAGCCTGTTCTCAAGTGATACTCCGTCATACATGTGACAATTGATTTCTATTTCTATAGATTTTTAGATAAAAATTACAAATCCACTAATTAGCGGTAAAACCACGTGTCGATTGGTGGTTTTGTAATTTTAGATAAAGAGTAAAGGATAGCTAAAAAGGTTTAACAAAACTGACAACACTTCTGTTATCTACTCAATGTTTCACTAGGCTGACAAGTTAAAAATTATAGGAATTCATCACTGAAATAGATTTCCACAAAGTAATACCTGAGTCCATATAAACATGATTATTCGGGAACTAAACTCTTTGATTAAGGGTTTCTACCTCGAAAGGAAAAATAGAACCTTTATGAGATCATTCACCCGTTCGTTTGTTGCAGTTGAATTCATATAAGAAGTAGAATTGACGTTCAAAAATACATTGTAACATGGTTTATTCGAGGGTCAATCAACAATTTTTTACCTCATTCCTATCCTTGAATTTTGCTCGGAATGTACAGTTTCGCGTATACAATATTGTATTTATCATAAAGCTAATATCTATGTGATCAATTAAATTAACTTTTAACGATATTTCGATATTATTCTGTATTTTAGTGGCTGCCCAGGAGACAAAGCACTTTCGGTTGTCTAATTGACAATATTACTATTGAGTGGGTTTTGTTCTCAATTTTATAATAATTCCTGTTCGTAAAAGTACCTACGTTGCTAAGCACGGATTTACAAATACCCATGTTAATTATTATCTATACATTTTTAATTATTAAGCCTAAAATAAATTTGTAAAAATAACAGGTACAAAAAATCAACATCTATTGATATTGCCCTTGAATAAATTGATTTGACGTTGACTTTAGTCTTTAGAAACTATGCGAAGTAGTTTGCTTGGCATCATCTTAAACCTTGTTGTTGTTTTGCAATTAACTTTAAAATAGAATAAGAACTCAACTCAATTCATGACTCGCTTCTCTAATCTTCAAAACCACTGGTCCTGGGTTTATTTCAATTAAGTACTATAATGCCGTAAAAATTGTAAATGGGGACACAAAAAACACGATTTGTATTTCTTTGTGATTAAAATGTAACATTATCTCGACAACTTTCTAAAGTGCAATACTGGTGCAATATTCGAATTATTGTAAACTGTCTTGTGTGTGTGTAAATAAAACATACGCAAAGCATATTTTTCATGGCAGTTTTTTATTACTTGATGAAAAACCATTATTTGAAGTTTTTCTCATGTTGTAATTTGACATTTGGCGTCTCGAACAAATCCTTGTTCTCGTCTGTGAACTCAAGTGACCCTAATCTTGCTAGGGTTACCTTTTTATGATACCTACCTGACAAGACTAATCAAGACCCTCAATACACCCCCTGGATACTGACATCATCGACATTTCTTCAGATGTGTTATTCTTGCAGGGTAGAGTGTATATCCTGTCTGCTGGATTCTCTTTGGCTTTCGGATCAATGTTCGCCAAAACATATCGCGTCCATAGGATATTTATAAGGTAATTAAAATATTCTCCTATCACAATAATTTTTCTCTTATCGCTTTGGAAACACGTATCGAAGTTATCTTATTTTCAAATTATTACTCAAAAAAATGCGAAAATGATCAGGAAAATTAACAGGAATGCATAAAAAGAAAGCAAGACTAGTAATTGGCCGACTATTTTTGCAATTGTAGTTTACTTGTGTGTTTCTGATGGTACTTCCAGCAATCGCAGTGGTGTATGCAAAACGAAACTACTTCAAGACACACCACTTATTTCTCTAGTGTGTGCGCTCCTCGTCATCGATGGAATGATAGTCACTTTGTGGGCGACGTTTGATCCCATGGAGAGGCACTTGAAGAATTTGACTATAGAACTCAGCGCTACTGACAGGAGCGTGGTATACCAACCGCAGGTTTGCTTTATTTGCTCTTAAACTTGAAATTTGACTTGATGAAGAGATTCGAAGATCCTGTGCATGGTCATATACATAAGGGGAAACCTTAAACTTCCTAATGTTAAAATTTACTCCTTTGAACTAAAGTTAGAAAATATATGTGTAAAAACGAAAAAACGTACCATACATACATATCTTCACGCTGTACCCCTAACAGGGTAGTCAGAGAGGACGGTGCGCCAAGCGTCACGATCCTTACATACTTCTTTCGCTTCCACAAATCTCATCATTCTCCTCACTCATTTTCGCCTAGGTACGCGAGTGCTTTTGACATTTACGTCGGCTAACACTGGCTATTTGTTCTTCATAAGTCAGCCTTGGCCTTCCTGGGCTTCTTTTACCATTCGCTTTCGCTCTGTAGATTTTCTTCGGCAGTCTTTCATGACTCATTCTTTTCATGTGCCCAAACCAACTAAGCATTCCTTTCTTCATTTTTACAATAACACTGTCGTGTATTCCTGTCATACTGCGTATCTCATCATTGCTTATCCTGTCAGCAAGCGTGACACCGCACATATTTCTGAGAGACCGCATCTCCACAGCATTTAACATACTTTCACTCGATTTTGGGCATATCCAGGCCTCACTACCGTACAACAAAGTTGGCACCAACACCGCATTGTGGATGGCCATTTTAGCAGTGTTAGATATATTCACACTACCCACTAATGCGGACAGAGCACCGTTCACTTTATTGCCAGCTGCTACCCGTCTCTCCACATCCAACTCACATCTTCCATCCCTCGAAAACGCACTCCCCAGGTACACAATTTCATTCACCTGTTCTAGACATTTTCCATTTACACAAATCACACATTTCGTTTGTACCAACCCGGTCATACTGCGTATCTCTTCATTGCTTATCCTGCCCGCAAGGGTGACACCGCACATATTTCTAAGAGATCGCATTTCCACTGCATTTATCATACTTTCACTCGATTTCGCGCATTTCCGGACCTTACTACCGTACAATGAAGTTAGAACCAACACCGCATTGTGGATGGTCGTTTTGGCTCTGTTAGATATATTCACACTGCCTACTAATGTGGACAGAGCACTGTTCGCTTTATTGCCAGCTGCTACCTGTCTCTCCACATCCAACTCAAATCTTACATCCCTCGAATACGCACTCCCCAGATACGTAATTTCATTCGCTTGTTCACTTATTCACGAAAGAATACAGTTATGTAATAGTACCTAACGGTATTAAAATATTCATTCTATTCTTGTACCTATAATAGTCTATTTTAGTGAGTTAAATGAATGTATGGGACTGTTTTAAAATATCCAATTTTAAAATAAATTGTCTTTCATAAAGATGTATTAATCGATTACTAAAGTAATAATTGCAAATCTTCCAGATAGAAGTATGTAAATCTCAAAACACGACCGGCTGGCTTTGCGCACTATACGCATACAAAGGTTTGCTGCTAATCGTTGGAGTGTACATGGCCTGGGAGACGAGAAACGTCAAAATATCAGCACTAAACGACTCCAAATACATCGGAATCAGCGTCTACTCTGTTGTCATCACCAGTGCTAGTGTTGTTGTCATTGGCACGCTAATATCGGAGAGAGCTACACTAGCATATATCACTATAACGAGTTTAATATTGATTACAACAACGTCCACTTTATGTCTGCTGTTTTTGCCAAAAATTGTCGCTATTAGAAGCAAAAGTAAGTTGTCCTTTTGTTTCTGTTTGTTTAACTTCACCAGCTTTGGAGTTTCATAAGTAATAGCGGAAGAAGGAACCTTTACAATACTTTTAAATGCCGTATCTAAAACAGACTCTGGAAAACATACGATTCCCCCCACCGTCCCTGAAACTGTTAGAATAAGCCGTAGACTTTAAAATGTTCTAATTTTTTAAAATTATAACTAAAGCCTACCCTTTAGATCTTTAGAAATTAATTTTACAGGCGCTACACTGTGTTTAATAAATGAGCTCTCTACAAGCGAATAGAACTCGCACTTCACTGAATATTTGTATACTTTGCTAACCAAATATTCGATTTTGGTATTGGCCACTTTCGGTCAAACAATCTTGTTTCGACTAAGACTTAGCCAAAACTTTAGCAGCGCCGAAATATAGTACTCATGAATTGTCACACTTCATTCGCTTAACTTCGAGGGGCTATGACTGTGTATGAGTTATGTGTTTTTCTCTCTTTCTATTGAATTAGTCTGTTACATATTTTGTTACATATTTCAATTAGGTATTGCTTTTATTCCATTTAACGCGAACTAGCTGTCTATACAAGGTTATTTTGAAAGGTTAGATTAATACGGAAGGGTCTAAAAGTTCCTGCTGACAACGGAAATCTTGCGTTCTACAACTTCGCCAAAAATCAATAGGTGTGAAACCTCATATTTTGAACAACAATAAAGGTGAAGCAACCCTATATCAGCGTTTTCCCGTCACTAGCAAACATTTGGAATATAGGGTATAATGATAGGGTTGTACATTTTTTTTCTATTAAATGAATGTTTTTTTTGTAAGGAAAACAAACGTATCCCGTAATTATTACATCTGCAATATAACAACAGTGACACGGTGGGACACCTGCAGATTTATACACCCTTTGACAATAACCTTGTATACCTATGTAAATAATACGCTAGGAGTATGCGATACTAATTTTAACATGTCTAAATAAGTTTCGGGTTATTTCAGCCGAATCTGAGACTGAGGCCGAAGACTCGGTTTCGACTGAAAATTTTGTTTTGGTACTTTGGAAGGTAACATAACTATCAACTGTTATTATTGTGTGATATGTCAATTCATTTCGATTGCAGCGGAAGATGACCCCGTCATACAAAGTATGGGCCTAAAACTAGAATGTAAAACTAGAAGATTCGTCACAGACGAAACGCAAGAATTGCATTTCAGAATAGAAATTCAAAATAAAGTTTATAAGCGAGAGGTGGCTGCTTTGGACAAGGAGATAGGAAGACTGGAAAAGTTATTGGCAGAACCTTTAGAATCAAATACGAGTTCCAATATATCTCTATCATTACACAGAAGGGTGAGTAAACCATTATTTAATCAAAGTGAGTTTACTTTGAAATTAACGAAGTAATTTAATCTATTGTATAGACTCAGGTGTTACTTTGCGAAAATCCATTTCATGTGATGAATTCCTAAAATCTTTAGCTATTTTCTGCTCAAACTTCAAAAACCACCAATCGACACGTGTTTCGCCTCTCAACGAAGCATCTTCAGGATATTCCAGAGACCAGACTCAGTCAACTAATCCAAGATGATTTTTCCTTTTATACAAAATCAAAATACCTGTTGCTGATACGAGTACAATCTTGCAAATATTATTGTTTTTATATATCTTTTTAAACTACAGTTTTGACTTTAGAACTTTTAAAAATTATTGCCTTTCTAACTTACGGGTCCTTGTATTATTTCCATTTAAAAATAACATCTTGTACGTACAGGCTTCGCTCGCGAATAATACCTTCTCCAGTTTATAATACCATTCGTGATGTATTGAATTTTTTTTCAGACGGAACTAAACACTGTAGAAGAAGAAGGTCGAGCTCGTTCTGACTCTGATAGACGAACTCCAAGCATTAGCGGTGGTCTCCCCATGCTTCTGCTTTCAGTTCTACCGCCTGTGATACCTCGAGCTAGCTGGCCTTCTGCTGAAGCTTGTCGAGGAAGAAATTCAGTAAGCTTCAGCTCCCAACCGAAGTTAAACTATAGGAAATCTCAGCCTGCCATCGACTTTTATAACTTATGTTTAAACAAACGTGAAGAACACACTGGTCTACTCGGTAGACTTAAGAGCTTCTTCGGCAGTAGACCGTCAAGTAGGAAAGCTTCCACAATGTCTATAGCTGACCCTACAGGCCAAAGCATCGCTGCAGCATTGAAAATGCATGTTGGCATGATAGCTGGTCTTGTGCCAGGAAATAGAAAGCATTCCATGGTACTATCTTGCAATACCTTAAACGTGCCTAATCCAGAGTTGAAACTCAGAAAAGAATCATATGCTAAAAGCGGACCGATTATAAGAATAACAGACGATGAACCATCGTGCAGCAATTACCCTTCCGAGAAAAGCTTATCGTCAGGAGCACAGAAGTATATTGCGGAGCCAGAGACAAAAGTGAACTTTGTTCTTCCAACGATCCACAAAAAATCGATGTCTCATCAAAACTCTTATGAAAAAATCAAAGGATCGCCGAGGTTTCCTCACAGAATATCGCCGGCAACGACCAGTTTGACGACTCTGGACACTAGAAGGAAAACAAGCGCTGACAGCGTGTTTAATATATCAGGCAGAAATTTCGACGAACAACGAAGATATAGTCATCAGAACGTAAGCAATCAAGAAACTAAAGGAAATGTGATTTTGGAGAGCAGATGGAAGTCTACTGAAGACGCGAGGCCTGGACCTTCTTCGAGTAATTAAATACCACGTTTAAAATAAAGGAGCGAAATGCTTCACGACTTATCATCAAAGTCTGCAAGATCTACATTCATCATCTATTATGAAGTGACTGGAAATGAGACCTCTTATATACTATGTAGCAGTTTTTAATTACTAATGTACAGCAACATCTGACAACACTAAGATCGTCCTCTTTGTGAAACTCGAGAATATTTTTCTCCACAGGTCTTATACTAATACATATTGCGTTAATGTGGCCACTATGGTCTTTCTCGCTTTGACGACCTCGCTTTGTCATATCGGCCTTGCAGCCTAAAATACTATGCATTCTACCATCACTCCCAAAATCTCTATCTCATAAATATTTACAATAATTTAGTGTCAATCTTGTAAAATGGATATGTAAATATTTAATATTCTTTATATGTACTATATTAAATTATCCACTTTACTAACTACATTATGAACCAACCTATTTCTCTATTCATGCTGTTAATATGTTTATGTAATTACAATAACACATGCCATAAAAAAAAAATTGAAAAATTTCGTTAATTATTTATGTACTACTTTAATTTGCATTAAATAATATAGTCAAAAGTTTATGTTAATAGAAGAAATATCAAACCGCGCATTCGTTTCTAAAAGTTTCATTAATATTATATCTTTGTGACGTAACAAAGACAAAAGTAGGTACTATGCGAGAGAGAGCAAATTATGCCGATAAAAATATTTTCAGTTTAATTTAATTTTAATGGTAGGTTAAAGAATAAAAATGTGCCAAAGAGTTTATTTAAAAAAATTTGTGCCAACACTTCTTATTTGGCTTAACTAAGAGAGTAATGTACCTAAATAATTATTTATTACGTTAATATATTTTATAAATACCTATTGTACGAAAGACGAAATATTTTTTTAAATTCTTACGTGATATAAAAATTTACTTGTAGCTATTAAAAAACATAAACAAAAAATAATATATAGTATATAGTTATAATCGACTATATTCATATATAAATTATAAATTGAATAAAAATAAATAATATTAATATAAATCAAAATTAATTAAATTGTCATATTCTTTTGTAAATGCAATTCAAAATAGGAACCAGTGTTTGTAAATAGCTCCCATTATGTACTGAACTGTAAACATAGATGTGTGAAATAATTGAATACAATAGTGAATTGTAGATTTGACCTTGTTTTTAATTATTAATGTAACAAATATAAAAAATAGTGTGCACATATCACCAATGCTGTCAATATCATGCTTCCTCGAAATGTAAGATTCAACTCACACTAGCAGTATTTTTTTTAAATTGACCAAGGATTTTTTTATAGTTTGTCACTTCTATAGGATTTCATTTAGACCACATTACAAACACCATATTTTCTTAGCCGTGATACGTGTACTTATAATATTTATTAGTAAATATAGAAACCTGTAAATATACATATGTATGTAGATATACAATAAAATACAGATGAAAAAGGAGTTTTAACACCAAAGAGTAGATTTTAGAATAAAATATTCTGAACATAATTCATTATGGATGAATATTTCTGTCGTATATAGTTGAAAATAATACGGGCCGATGTCTTTGTCAGGATGACCGAAAAAATTATATACAGGGTTGTATTTTTATAGTACATACCATACCATATAGTATTTTATATATTTAAGGTAAGTTGGGGTAAGATCGTAAACGGGGTAATAAACGTAATACTTCCTAATAATGTATCATTTTTCATTTTCAATGTAAAAATGATACATTATTAGGAAGTATTAATATTTATATGATGTAACATGTATATGATGTACATTTGCAATGTAAAATCATACATTATTAGGAAGTATACGATTTATACGATGTTACCCTGCTTACGATCTTATCCCAACTTACCCTATTTAATTTTTTTTTGTAGCCTAAAATTTTATAGCGCTATTCGATATTATTATGTTTTTGATTTGTATCATTGTTATTATTATAATACTTTATTGAAGCGTAACCAAGATGTATTATCGATATACTATAGTATTTTTACGAAGGTGTCCCAGTTTTCATATACAACCTGTATATATAGAACCTAATTACGATTATTTATTATACTCATAATTGTTTTACTTAATCAACGATATTTTTCGGAAACAGAAAACACACGACAGACGAGTGAGCCCAAGGCGAAACAAAATTCATATATTAACGCTAGTTCTTGAAAGTAACATTTGGGCTTACAAATAGTAATACGGTGGGTTTAGTAGGTACCTAAAAATTTGTAAACAGCGACAGCCACGTGATCACTGCGCGACCGGTGACTAATTGTAATAAAAAATTGGTGTCTTGTATGACGATTGCGTATCTATTATTCTATGACCGTAAAATGCACATTTCGGGGTAAATTTAGCCACTATACAAATTACATTGCACAAATTTTCGTTTTGACTACAGATATCGCGCGATATTGACTGTCGCATGCTGTCTGCAAGTTACGTTAAAAGCATGTTAAAAGCGTGCCGAACAAGATTTCTGGCTCATTATAGATTAGCAACATATTACAATCATAGACAAACAAGCAGAGATAATTTTCTGGTTGTTACTGGAAACTTCCCCAGTTTATTTGTTTGGTTGTATAATCCTAAAGGTTAGTTTGAAGTCACACAATTAATGTTAGAAATAATTTTTTATTGTAAATCTAATATCTGAAATTTTGGATTACCCATGTAACTGTTTTGAAAGTTAAACAATTTTAGAAAAGTAGAAAATTGTAGAAAAAAAGTCAAAATTGATGTCAGAAATATTTCTTTATTATATGTCGAATATCTGAAGTTTTGAATTACTCCTGTAACTGTTTCGTTGTTAAAGAATTTTAGAAAAATTGTATTTATGTAGACAATATATTTAGATTTTACGTGTGCAGAACTGTGGTATTATAACAATGTACTTAAATAACATTCATTATAAGTATATACTTATTTATTTTCAAATACTTATTTTTAGATATAAATCTAATATTTTATAAGTATAACAAATTACTACTTAGAGTGTAACTTTGAAGTACGTAATAGCTGTGTTTAAAAATAAAGCAATATATTTAGATATAAAATAAATGTAGATAACTATAAAAAATATTGTTTATATTAGTTATTTATTCTAGTTACATAATTGTCATTAAACGTTGAAAATGGTCGCATGTGCATATGAGCTTGACGAAAATACGGTTAGATAAATGATTAGATAACGAGAAATAAATATACGAAATTAAAATTGAAAATGGAATATTCAAAAATTCGATAATCTTTTTTAATTGTACTACCCGTCGAAAATATCTAGGCACCTCCAAATAATGCAGTACGGCAAATTACAGTCGGCAGAAAATGGACTTGTATAGAAAAAATGTCAGTCAAGTTAATGTTGTTTTTTTTGTTCTTAGTTACAATGTGCCAAATGTCACATGTCTTTATATCTATTAAATAACAATATTAAGCAAACTGAAATTAATTTAACTGATAAAATTAAATTATTTAATAATCTAATACTGTAGAAGATTATTTAATATTCATGTTAAAACGTAGATTTTAAATAAAACTCGTGATTTTAATATGTAATATAAATTTTTTATTACTCAAAAAAGGGCTCAACACCAGAATTATCACTGTCGCTATGCCAGCATCACTTATTATCACCATCAAATTCCGAGTCGCTGTTTCTCCTCCTAGCGAAATTATAAATTCTCGTTTTTGTATATGTCACATAACCTGTCATCGTTCCAATACTTCTCTCTCCATCGGTCAACATGGTTACATGCTTTTTATAATCATCGGTATATATACTTGATATGGAACAAACAGAAAAACAACTGAATCGAGTGTCTGCGCTTGAATAGTTGCGTAGGCAACAGTACTAACGCGACACTGAGGTATGGTATGGTGCTACACGGGACAAGGAACCGCATTCTTTCGAGGTGGCTAGACATTTTCGACTGGAAGTATCATACAGGCCGAATAGGAAATAGCTAAAACAAACTGTCATAATTTTTCGTAATGGTCCGTCCGTTGTTATCTCGAACCAAGAAACATAATCCACGAAGGCATAACAAGTTGCCGCTCTTATCGCCGCGTGTCAAACGAATTTTTGTGTCCTCATTGTCATTGTTCGAAGTTCGTCCGTAAGTACGAGTAAAACAGTTACCTATAATAAATATGACAGCCTCGCACTGTCAGTGTCATTCGTGTCAGCTTATGAGTCGGTCATGAAATAATTATTTGCAAAATAAAAATATGGCATCTTCAGCTATGTATCATTGTACTGTGACATTCCCTAGTCACGTAACTAAGTAAAAAAAACTATAAACTCGGTCAACAAAAAAGAACACCGTAAAGATACGTTCTTAGAACAATTGCTTTGTCTATTGTGGACACTTGCTCCGAGGTTGTTATAGTCTACTTTCTCAGAAGGTATAAATTTGGCTTGTTTGGTATAATGATTCATCTTGTTAACTCACTCGCACACTTTGTAATAGATAACATTTTGAAATATTCTACGAGAATAAAATAAAACAGCAATAAAATAAAATAGCAATCTACTCGAACCCGAATAAACCTAAAATAAAAAAATAAAAAAAATTAAAACTATAATATTAGCTGATTTTTGGGTCTCCACTCGGGGTAACTAAGCAAATTACATACAAACTCGAAATAAATAGTTCTCGGCTACAATTCAATACACAAAACTTTTAAAATTTATAGCAGCTGAACATAATGTTTGTTCACTTAATTTTTGAGGCTGAGACAGAACTGTACAAAATGCCATTTTCGATTCCATTATTTAAAGGCGTGGGTTATATTATCGGACGTAAGGGCGAGTTCACTCATATTTAAATATAATTCGTTTCACATGAGTGAAGATTAAAAATAAATTGTTTTTAGAAAAATGAGTGTCTTTAGTGTGAACTTATCCTTTTTAACTACGTTATTTTTCAGAGTGGTCCTAGAGAAGTGTTCAAATATAAAAATAAGTTCTATAGCAAATTTAAAATAACATAAGGAAAAAATTATTTAGATCCTTCTTATGTGAGATGATGTAATAAAATTGAAGCAGCATTTTTTCTTTTTTATTATATACCTACATACCTACCTACATACAAATATTTACAACAAATATTAAATACATAAGTTTTCGTACTGTACCCATATCGACTTAGGGAGGACGGAGAGCCAAGCGTCGCCTTTTCTACATACCTACCTCTCAATTTCTGCCTTGCTACTATCTACCCTAGAATAAACCTGGGGGTTATTCACAAACGTCGGAAACTTTCCGTGGCGGTATTCACAAATCCAAGCCGTCGGATTGAATTTATGCTTTTCGACGATCGGCCTTTTCGCCACGGAAAGTTTCCGACGTTTGTGAATAACCCCTGATGGAAACAAAATAAATACGGTGTTATAATGAGGGTAGGTAAGCATTGCAAAATTGGTAGTCTCTTCTCTTGTTAAAAAAATTTGTTGATCAGTGATATTACTCGTTAAATTCTTTTTACGTATTGTATTGTAATTACATTGTATTCAAATAGCAGTTCCTGGGTAGATTAGTCTTTTTACTGAAAAGAGTATTTTCTAAATGATATTATTAGCGGGCATATATTTTTCATAATCTTATTGATTATGTATTGTCATGTCGTTAATAAGTTTCACGCTAAAGAGAATCATCCCTACCGGCGCGAGTATCCCCTATCACAAGAGTAACCCGCACCCTTATTAAGTAACTTGCAGTCAGCATGCGACAGCCAATATCGCGCGATATCTGCTTTCAAAAAGAGAATTTTTGTAATGTAATTTGTATAGTGGCGCTAAATCTACCGCGAAAAGTGCATTTTACAATCATAGAATAATAGACACGCAATCGTCATGCATCATACAATTTTTTTATTACAATCGCCGTCTGCAAATTTTTAGGTAATAAGTAATAACCCCGCCGATAAATATTGGCAATATAATATATTTATGGCAATACAGCAAGGTATCGGTACTTTTAACAACCAAAAATTGATATTTTATCATCCTGGATTTTTTTTTTCGTGGTTATTAAAGTTTTCATACATCGATCTTTTCCTGCAAATAAATCGGTAACATGACACTAGGACTACAACCTGAGTTATTTTTAGGGTTCTGTACCTCAAAAGGAAAAAAGGAACCCTTATAGGATCACTTTGTTGTCCGTCTGTCTGTCCGTCCGTGGATCTGTCTGTCAAGACCCTTTATCTCGGGAACGCGTGGAGGTATCGAGTTCAAATTAAAACCTCAGGTCACTCAGGTCTACAGTCCCTTGAAGCTGTGAAAAAATCAAACTTCTTTAACGTAAAAAAAGGACACGGCCGTTTATGCCGAAAAAACGTATATTACGACACTCTCAAGGGAATCAAAATTTATAGGGTACTTTCCGTTGACCTAGAACTATGAAATTTGGCAAGTAATACCGTCTTATACTACAAGTATGGGGAAAAATCTGAAAATTATACATTTGTAATTAAATCATTAAAATTCCTGAACTATTTATAATACATATGTGCCTACAAATTTGTACGGAACCCACGGTGGGCGAGTCCGACTGGCACTTGTCCAGTTTTTTTTTATTTCATATACAAAATATATAGGTTTACATTGTACACCGCTGTGTTCGAAAAAAAATTAAAATGGCGTAGGTATTAGTTAACATTTTATAATACCTATAAAATACCTACTAGTCACACTACTAGCGGACCACAGCCACATAGCGGACCACGATGTAGCGGACCCACGCGAATATTTTAGGTATAATGAAGGTATTGTGGGTATAATAATGTAAGGCCGGAGGCCTTAAAACACAATAAAGTACTTTATATATATATATATGCAATATATACGTTGATTCTAAACATAAAAAATGATAGTTCCTTGTAGATAGTATAGATGGCGTAACATGAGCGTTGCCTGTTTTTACAGTTGAGTGAGGCCTCTATTTCCAGTATATAAATGTTATCCTTTGAGGTAATTTGATCATGTCTAGATCTATGGATCATGTATAATTATGACTCAAATTATGATGAGACCACAGATCTACATATGAGTCCATAGATTTAGTATATGGATGATGATAATCTATGGAGTAATGCATGTTAGTTAAACAAATTGTTAACAGATGGTGCTGATAGCAGATGGATGGAACGATATAGTTTTCAACGAAGATATTAATTTTAAGATTTTAGCACAGTTGTTTCTTCATGATGTCTCAACCTTTAATTTTGATGAAGGATTAAGGCAGAAATGACATACCGGCAAAAAATGCCTTTGACAATAATATCATTATCATGATTTCTAGGAGAAATAAAGAAGAGGTAAGTACTTTGATTCGACATCACGATTCCTCCTTATCTCCGAAACTACCAGACCCAGAATATTGAAAATTCTAGAAAAATATAAGGCATTAAAAAATAAAATGCCAATTTAACAATTACATTTTCACTTTATTTTTATATCTATACACATAATACAATCCTAGCTTGAAGCCCTTGCAGCCATACTTTCCTCCATTTTAACTATTCTGTCTAAGATTAACCTCTTGATATTAGCGTTAACACTAGGCAGATCATTGTGTCTCCTTACGGATGTCTCTATTTTCTGCACAAGCGCGATCTCTCTGGGCCAAGCAACGAAATTGGTGACTGTGCAGTTCTCCGGTGACCCAATTCTACCAGTGCGACCACAACGATGTATGTAGTCCGCAGTGTATAGTGGAAAATCATAATTGATGACATGTTGAGTCTGTAACGGAAACAATTAATAAAAGTCAACAAACATGAATTAATAAAAGAAAACATAGTTTGGGCTATAACCGGCTCGAAGGACCATGTTGTATTTCCTGCTTCTTATATAAACGAAATCACAGAATTATACTGTGTAATAGATTCACTTGTAATGATATTGTTCGCTGTGTAGAATATGAGTCACAAATACATAATCCTATACTATATACGAGAAATATTTGTAAGTACTTTTGTAATCAGAATCACATTCTTAAAAAACGGCTCTAACGATTTCGATTAAATTTACAATATAGACGTTTACGGGAGCGAAAAATCAATTTAGCTAGGTCTCAATTCAAGCAAAATTCGTTTTCTACTTTGACCTTGACTTTAATCGCAAATTACAACCCTGTCAGATGAGACAATCAATAGGAATACTCTGAAATGCAATATGACGCAATATGATGTATATTAAATCAATTATTTAACATTATAACAACAACTGTATATTGATAAATAAGGTGACGTGACTATCATGCTTAGTGACCAGTCTTGGAGTGAAATAAAAATATAGTGTGATGTCCTCACACAAAAAATGATTTTAGTATAATGTATGTATAAGTAATATGAATGTGTGTACATATGTGTATATCGCATTGGACGATTTTATATTAGGCTCGATGACTGCTATTAAATGTGGTATATTTTGCATTGTTTTAAAATAATGAAACGTTATGATTACAATTGAGAAAAAGTAATTGATATTTATTGACAGAAACTGAGTTATTGGGTTTTAAACTTCAGTAGTAACAGTGTGGGTATAAGCTAGAGGGAGATAGTGCTACATAGCTGTGGCGTCACAAAGTCGCAATGACATTGTACAGCCCTAGGAGTGATAGAGACAGAAGATATTCCCTCTATGTTCCCACCACCTGACATTTATTATTGTAATTCGAATATTTTTTCAGTTTTGTTTGTTATTACTGATCCTATTTCTTAAATATAGTCATGATAATATAGTCATCTAACCTATTTACCGTTGGTGGACATTATCGTCGACGGAAATATAAAGGCATATTCATACAACGCATACATGTTACTTCCCTATTATATCATGGACAGTACAATTGTTATGATGAAATCGTTCAACGGGAAAAGTGTCCATTATGTATCAAAAGGAGGTATTTAATATGTTTTTATATGTGATTGTACCGACAATTATCACTACTCAAACTAACACTAGATCCCCTATGCAAACATTACAAGGGGGAAGAAACTATCACACACTTCATAGCAAAATGCAGTATATATGCAGGTATTAGATTCATGGTCAGACACTGGAAGAAAGAAACTGAGGACAACCAAACTAAGGGATATCATGTTTTGTAGGAAAACTGTAAAAATCATTGATTAAATTAATTGAAATTAAGGAGTTAGGACCATCAGGCCAGCAGTGACTGGAGCTCAACCCAGGGAACAGGGCTGTATGGCACCACACGAGGGAAGCCAACAGCCTGTCTGCAGCCTTGCGCACGTCCCTACATCAATCTACATCCACATATGCGATTAAAGTATTCGACCGATAGATTGATCAACGGAGTGATGCGATCAAAGTACATCACATGCATACATCATATGCATTTTCGTACCTTAACTGCGGAGTAAACTAAGCCTGACCTTACATCATTCCTCACAAAATACTAACTCTTATTGTATCCAGTCCACGTGATGCAATGTCAGTACACGATAGTACATTAACCTTCCCAGTCTTATACAATTCAAATTTTCCCATTTTCAACTCCACCAACATTTTCCCGTTAATATTTATGCATTCAATCTTGTTTTCGTTTAAAAACATGGACACGAAGTCACATGTTGACGTTTTGTTCGAGAATATCATTACTGGACGCTGTGTGTTCACGTCAGCTTGCACTAGTTTCAGCAGTTCAAGAGGTTTCTGTGCTTTGCCAAGACGAATAAATCTGTAATGAGAATTTTACAAAATATTTACTCTATCCTCGATGGTCTTTGAAACTCAATACTTGGAAAAAATTTGTAATACAAAGCTTTTTGGATATTTCACATTGATGTTTAGAAATTTTAATTAGAAAGGAGATCCTTTGACAGTCACGAGTTATTTTTTACAAAAGTTCTCATAAATATCATAAATATTTGCATCAAAAGCAAATAATTCATGACTGAAGGGTTGAAATCAAAAGAGTCATAAACATTTTTCGTTGGATGTTCAAGACAGCTGTAAGACATATCTTCAATTTTTTAAAGTTTACAATTTTCACTATTTCAGAGCAGATACAAAAAATATGTAAAGAATGAATCCCACTTGCGTACATACCTAGAATTCCATTCAATATTTACATAAACAGAGTTCAAAACAAAAACTGAAAAGTACAAAATAATTGTCCTGTTTACTAATCAAAACTCAAGCACAAAAATGACTTAATTAATACAATACATTTGACAGTTACTGAAGTCAGTACCAACCTACCAAACAGACATTCTGTTGTAATTTGTTGGCTTGACTTAAAAATCTCATTTTTATTTTCTCTATATCAATCTACAATTGTATATGAAAGATTTTTATACACATATCAATGTGAGAATGCAGGGGTGTTATATATAGGCACAAAAATAAGTGCTTGGTTATAGAACCAATGAAAAGAATGAAATAAGAAAAAAAAAAGTAAGAACGGATTTCATGTTACTTTGAAAATTTTTGATTTAATTATGAATAATCTGATGAATTGAACAACTTAGGAGATTCTGATATAATGTACCACAGATTAAATAATAATCCATGCCACAGATTCAATAATAGTTCTAAGAAAACATACTGGCACTTACTTCTGAGGCACATGTGGCATTATTCTGTGTATCATTGAGGTGGTGACAGTCTTTAGAGACTCTGAATCAACAAAAGAGCTCACCGACTCTGGCAATTCATGAGGCATTGTTGCACTAACCAATGTAAGTTGACATCCAGATGGAGGTAATTTTATTTCCACTTTAGGTTGTATCTGAAAGTTGTGAGATAGGCTTTATTAGTCAACATTTCATAATTTCATAGTTAACATGAAGGCCTCTACAAAAAAATTATTACTGATAAATTGTCCTTTTTTTGACTCAATATACCGCTGCAATCTGTCGCCGTCAAGGGCATTTAACAACAGTTGTGTTAATTTCAAGTGATTTGTATTGAAAACCTTCATTGGGGTAATCAGTAATCACTATTATTATCGATAATTATGAAACATTATTATCGAATGTTGTTTTGAATTTCAACCCATGAATAGAATTTGCAGACATAAGGTGACAAGCCATAACATTTGGATGTTGTACTATTCTCTTCCTGTATTCTTTAGTCAATTCAATAACTTCTTCCTTCCTGTGTGCACACTAAGATCTTCATGTAACATTTTATTTATGATATACCATTAACTGTCCTAATTACGTATTTTTAAGGCTTTTAAACTTTAAATTGGCTTCATATTATTAGCTATATATATTTATTACATTTTTAGCTATTACTATGGTATGCTAAAAATATATGCGATGTCACCCTGGTGGATAAAATAAGCAATGAAGAGATACGCAGTATGACAGGATTGGACGACAGTGTTATAGTAAAAATGAAGAAAAGAATGCTTAGATGGTTCGAACACGCAGAAAAACTGAGTGATGAAAGACTGACGAAGAAAATCTGTAGAGTGAAAGTGTGTGGTAACAGAAGCCAAGAAAGACCAAGGCTAACTTACGAAAATCAAAGTCAGTGTTATTCTGCTGTATGTTAACTAAAAAGCAGCTAAGCCACATGTAAGAATTGTGGATTAGGATCATAAACATTTTAAATTAAGAAAAATATGTTTGACGGTTTTTAGACAAAGTGTATCTCCGAAACCTTTACGGTTAGAGAATTTTAAACTTATCCAGAAATCAAAATCAATCTGGTTTTGTAGTTTATAAGGTCGTTTAATCAATAGATAACAGAATCATGTTTTTTCAATCTTTGTCAACCTTTTTTAAGAACTAATTTTTGTTAACTATGTTTGATGCTAACCATACTATGTTATTATGACGACTCAAAATATATTATAACTTGAATATTCCATCAGGTTTGTACTTACAGAAAATTTCTTCAACAGATGTGAGACTTTTTCAATGAAACTGTCATCTAGAAGTGAGTCCGCTTCATCTAGTACTATGTGATGCACATTGTTGGTCTTGTAAATGCCAGTTGTGACCAATTTACTGTATGCTCCAATAGTAGTAATTAGTACATCACAATACTCTATTGGAGGGTTCAGCATCTTCTGCTTAGTATGTCCTCCGACCAATGTTGTCACACTCACATTGAGATTTTGAGATATATTCTGGGCCACTTCACCAATCTGAGTTGCTATAATAAAAAATTTTGAGTAAAGAAGAATGGCAGTTCCAGTGTCGTATTAATTATGGAGTGTGTAGGAGAAGGTATATACATTTTATAAAGCACATACAATAGTTTGTTTTCAATCAATTCGTTTTTATTATAAAGCCGCACAAACAGAAAAATAATAAAAAAGGTTATGTTACATCTGCAATAAGTGAAGCAATATCAAAACGCAAAACCAATGCAAAACTAATGAAGTTGGCATACTCTGTAGTTGGGTACACAATTATAATAGTGGTTTGTTCATTCAAATATTAACAACAATATATTTTATTCTTCTATCACAAATGAAGAACTACATACACAATCTTCTGTAAAATTTAAGCAAGTTATTGTCCGAATTGACATATTGACATATACATTTTTAATATCGTATAATGCTATCAGTAACATTGTGTTAATCTAAAGTAGACCATACCGTCAAAACATAAGGCTATAAAAGCTCGTAAAAGACTTGCTTGACATAGAAACGAGAATTGTTAAAAATAAAATATTTAAAATTCAATCTTATGCTTCTTAAAGTATAATTCACATAATACATTTAAAACACTTTTTACGTCATTTTGAATTGTTACATGACAAGGATAAAACATATATAAATTATAATGCTATACAAAGAACAAAATGTTGCACGTCAGGCAATAACGTATTCAAACGCAATATAGGAATACAAAAAACTTGGGGGCATTATTATGCAATTATCGATATTTTTTTTATTTTCAAATGGGAAATTATAAGCAAGTTGTTACTGAACATATTATCTTGATTCTCTAAAAATCATAACTTTTATGAATAACAATTAAAGAATTTAAGATCATTATTAAAAAAGGTTTTGGTTTTAGTTTCTTAATTATCTAATGTAATAGAAAGATACCGATAAACGAGGTACTACTGTTTCGTGTACGCTTAGTATTAATAAAAATCCTTGACTGAAGAGTTAAACAAATAAATATATAAATATAATGAAGACGCAAACAAATATAGAATAAAGTTGAATCGTTTTGGATGCTATTCACATTTGATTCTTATATACTGTGCGCATTTTACTATGAACCTGTACAAAGTACAGTACGAAAGCCGGATTTATAAACAAGCTTACAAAGCTTGGCTGCAAGCCAGCATGTGAGAGAGAGACAACTGTTTACTCTGACTATGTCTTGAGAGGTTGTTAGTGTCTGTTGGCTGGTCGTTGGCACTGATTGGTCGCGACTTGGGGTTAAGTACCTGTTTTCTTCCGTTATTTTCGTTTGACAAGTAATTCACGGGTATTTTTAAAACCGTTTGATAAACTTTATATACTTATTCATCATTTATTCTTCACTGAGCATTTTAGTAAGACGAGTCGGACTTTTGGGCTTGTATGAAGTACAAGGTAAGGTTGGTGAAGAAAAGCTATATTGTTTTTATTATGAGAAAAATGTTACTAGGGTCAATTTACAGTGTTCATAAATTCATAAGTAAGTACAGTAAATCCTTTTTACTAATTTTTAATTTTCAGTATCGAAAATATATTTAAAAAATAGTACTTATAATATTAAAAATTTGACTCTATTAATCAGAACAGAAATAAAAGTATAACCCGAGTAAATTAGACGTGAATGGGGTAGTATGGTTTTAAACTTCTTATTCATGATTTTAAACTTAATGGTGTTAAGGTCATGTCATTTGGAAAATATAATTACGAATTTAATAAAAAGAGCTATGTAACATATTATTATTACGAAATAATAAACACCTCAATAAAATGATATTAATTATTTGCAAAAATTAAGAATCTGTAGCTTTTTTTAGCATTCTAGATGTTTTTACAATTTTTGAAGGAGCAATTTGACACGTTCCTTGTTAGCTTTTTCAAATATTATTAACAATCATTTGAGTACATATTTGGATTGGACGTTTTTGGAGTGTTCATTGCGTATCTAGTTTTTTATTTGTGATCCAAGATTTTATTACATTAACAACAAACGTAGGTGACAGGGTAGTCATGGTCACGTTAGTGATACTGATTCATTGTTATATTACTAAAAATAATGATGTATTTCATTTAATATGTAAAAGAATGTCAATAATATATATTTTTCAAGAATGTCTTGGCAATTATATAACCCAATGTCATCCTGTCATGTTGTGTCATTTGGCTGTCAGCTGTCATTCGTGTTTTGTTGTTGTGTTCTGTTAAAGGCCTTACTCATGGTGCAATCTGACTAGCAATTTGTTGCTGCAATCTGATGCAAGGCAACAAATTACATTGTAAGATAAGTTGCATGCGACCTGCAACCTGCCTATTCACAATGCAATTAGTTGCCTTGCAACAGATTGCAGCAACAAATTGCTAGTCAGATTGCACCGTGAGTAAGGCCTTTTATTGTCATTGCAAATTGCAATAAATTGGAATGACATACTAGTCTGTGGTAATAACTACGGAATCAAAGTAGGAGTGTTTGTATCTCAATGTATAATTGTGATTCAATTGTAATTTCTTTCAAGTCTACTTCATTGATATAAAAATGATAACACGAATATAATAATTAATATGAGAGATCATTGTCTCTCTGTCAGTCTATGTACAGTTAGTATTTAATTAATATTGCTGCGATATCGCTGCAATATGGTTGTACGCTGCGGTGACTAAACATGTGTGTTAAGGTTTAGATTAATATTTGTTTTATTTATCACAATTTACAATACTTATTATAGAATTAAATTGTACATTGCTGAATAATATGAAGCCATTTTGTTACTCAATTTTGAATTCTTTTTTAAAACCACTTTAGTACTTCACGTGTACATGCATAGTTCTTATGTTTAACCAAGTTTTTCAGTGAAAGCCCATTTCAGAAAAATATGTTGTAATTACGTTTAATTTTGTATATACTTAGATGCATATTTTTAGATTTGAGGAAGCTAAAGAAGTATGTAAGGACTGCAACGCTTGGCACTCCGTCCTCTCTGACTAGAATACGGCTAGAAGATATGTACGTATGTGTGTATTAAGAATTGATCTCTGTGATAATTATTCACTTATTGTGTAATGCAAACTAATTTTTTCAGTATGGCAAATGAATGGAAATAGGCAAAAATTGTAATACTAAATCCATATTTTTATCTTATGTTGGACATAATCTATTTATATATAAAAATCAATTGCTGTTCCTTAGTCTCGCTAAAGCTCAAAAATGGCTCGACCGATTTTGATGAAACTTATTGTGTGTGTTTTAGTGGATCCCTGGATAGTTAAGATTCACAATTGGACCCGGTAGGTGGTGCTACAATCGGGTCCCAGGTCTTTTTTTTATTTCGGACAGGAGAACGTCTGTCCACTTGAGTGGGCCCCTGGATGGTTTAAAATCACAATTGGACCCAGTAGGTGGTGCTGCAATTGGGTTCTGGGATTTTTTTTCGGGCAAGACAGCATCTATCGGGTCCACTAGTAAATAATAAAAATTGCACCTTATCCAAAGCGCATAGGTAAATAACTATTTAAATGAAATATTATTGTTTGCATTTTTATAATCAATATAAAACTTAATTGACCTCTGTGACAGACTCTTAGATGTAATTGAGGAGTCCAAGGACTTAAAGTTCTATATCTATTTACTTAGAAATAGATTTGAATACATGTTGGAATAGAAACAAGCCTACTCTTTGCTTAAAGGATGGCAATGCATCTTTGATTCCCCGGACGTTGCGAGTGCACATGGGTAGCGGTGAACACGTTCCATCATGTGAATCGCTTGCTAGTTTGCCCCCTCCGCAATAAAAAATAAAATAAATAATACTAATTAAAAATCTCAAAAACATACCCAATTCTCTACTAGGCGTTATAACCACAGCCATCGGGCTGTTAAACTCTTCTTGTACATATGGTTTCCATTCCAAGATGTGCTGAAACACTGGCAATAGATATGCCAATGTCTTTCCACAACCAGTCTCCGCTGTCACTACAGTATTGTTTCCTTTGAGAATAGAAGGTATTGCCTTTGCTTGAATAGCTGTAGGTAACGTAAAACCTTGCTCCAACATAACCTCTACCAATTCTTTACACACTCCAATTTCTTCAAAACTCTTCTTATACACTGGCGTTTCTTCCTTCTTATTAGCATCGCCATAGATTACGAAGTAATCTCCCTTAGATTTGTAGTGTAACCAGCCTTCGGAAGCCAATTTAAGTTTATCGAATTTGGGATAACTTTGACCGTCATAATGGTTGAATTCCGGACGTTTACAAGCAATTATAGGAAGTTTCTTTTTAGCTTGCTGTACACTATAGTACCGGCAGTAGGAAATATTCAATATTGGTCGTAATTTTGACATTTTTAACATACAAAGTATAAGTCATAATAAGACAGAAGCACAGAAAAATTATTTTAATCAAATTTTAATGCAAAAAAGGTGCTGTTTTTTATGGGTTATTGTCAAATGTCAATGTCAAACTTGTCAAATAATATCAAATTATTTGAAAAGTAAAGGGATCTTAGCCCATACAACCCACGTCTTATCTAATATATAAAATTCTACTGTCACAGTGTTTGTAACGAAACTCCTCCGAAACGGCTTGACCGATTCTTATGAAATTTTGTGTGTATATTCAGTAGGTCTGAGAATAGGACTAAACTATTTTTCATACCCCTACTGAGGGGTATGAAAAATAGTTTACGTCATTCTTTATTTTAATTTTTTTATGATTTGGCATTAAAAATTCATACAACCCTAAATTTTCACTCTTCTACCACCAACCCCTATTTTTTAATAGTATATGGCAAAACAACGTTTGCCGGGTCAGCCAGTAGATATATATAAATAGATAACTTCTTCACACTATTTCAACAGAATGTCGACGTAATACATTTTAGACGTTTCTTGAAGTTTCTGGCGACAAATATATTGAGGCAGTCTTTCTAATAGGATCCGCTGAGACTAAAAACAGACTAAGCCACTAAAAAAATCTCAACATCACTACTAAATAAGCACTATTTCGACAATTTCACATAACAACACAATAGCGTAGATACTTGGGACGCAAAAATACGCCAATTTTACATCACGAAATCCACTAGAAACCATTTGCAAATACTTAATTAAAATAAACGCCCAACCGCTCCCCATTAAATCCCGCCAAAAATTCGCAAGCAACTTTATTATACTCGATGCAAATTGAAATTAGATTTCCTAGATAACACGCGACAAAAATACAACGTGGACCTAACAAACGGAGTGTTTTGCTGCTGGAGTTATTCGGATACGAGACTCCATCGTCGTAGAACGCAATTGCTTGGTAATACACAAAAGTAGGTACTAAAATATAAACGAAAATTGAATATCTGATAAAAACAATGAAATTGCAGCAATATTGTCAAAAACTTTGTGGCTATATTTGACATAGCAGCTTTTAATCATTTAGTGCATTGTGTAAAATTAAAATCTTGCCTCGTCTTATTTCACTAGGCAGTGTACAAAGAAAATCAATCAATATTTGAGGAAGCGAAAGAGGTATGTAAGGACCGCGACGCTTGGCGTGCTCTCCGACTACCCCGTTAGGGATACAGCGTGAAGATACGTATGTATGTATGTATGCAGTAGCGGCGTTAGGGCAGAGCGCGATTGGTGACCGCCCAAGGGCGCCAGACACAAAGGGGGCTTCGACGCCCCTTCAATTTTTTTATTCATTGCATTTTTCATTTTTTTTTAGAAAAAGTTCAATTGAAATGTTATTAACTTTTTTTTTTCTTTTTTTTATCTACATCTGTGAATTGGAGAGTAGAGGAGCGCCGTAGAAATCTCGCCCAAGGCGCCGGTAATGCTAAAATCGGCACTGTATGTATGTAAGACATTCAAACAAAAATAATAAGGGATAGGACAAAAGACATTGGTAAGACATTCAAATAAAAATAATAAGGGATAGGACAAAAGGACGTACATAATGAAATACAGTTTTTTAGGTACTTTTATTCACATTTACCCGTAAACCTCTTCCCAACATTAAACCTTATTAGCTAATATCTACACGAAAACCAATGTTATCAACTATTTCAATTGCATTTGATAACATCTGCTACTAAAATACAATTTGTTATAAATGTTAGTGTAATCACCAATGGACGTAACTAGCTTTCAACGAAGGAGGGAGGAGTGAACTAGAGTACTTTGCCTATAATCAGAGTTCAGAGACTAAACGCTTTCAAGCAAAACCATAATGTTCATTTGTATAAATGATTTATATCATAGACTAAAGTCGTCATGATACAGGCACCACGAATAATTAGTTACTAGTATTGACAATATTAAGTTGCAATGAATTAAAGGAAAATAAGTATTTAAATGAGCAACAGAATTAATAATTAAAACTGCGATTTAATAATAAAAAAATAGTTTCCAATATAAATTTTCTGTTTATGACTTTATTCACGTATAATTTAAAATTAGTTTTCACAATAAATCTATAATTTTTACCCACTATTGCATGAAATGAATTTTCAACAATTTTCTTTATATATCATAATATAAGCGCGGCCAAATCGTTGTTAGCATGACAATAGAAATTATAGAAAAAAAATTGCTAGGTATATGGAGTCGTAATTTAATAATAGGTACAAATTATTATTTCATGTTGTTTCAATTTCTTCTATAGCTAACAATTGTTTTATAGCGTCATTATGTTTTTCAAGCTAATGCGATTATAATGAAGTGATAAATTTTTTTTATTGCAATGGATCACCTTTTTTTAGCGATAAATGGTATTTTTAATTTTTTTATGTATGTAGGTACTTTACCTACATATCTCTTAATCAAAACAGAAATATTAAGTCAAGATTGAGTTCGATTCGCAATAATGTATTCCGTATCATATTTGTATTCTTATTACAAAATAATATTAGTCAGTTAAATTCATTTCTAAATTAAGACCTAAGGCTCTACTCATACTTTTCCTGCAAACTTGAATCAAGACTTTATACTACTACCTTAAATTTTAAGTCTAGTAGTTTCAAAGACAAGTGGGGAGAGGCAAAGGAGATTGTAAGTCGAGTTCAAATTCTTAAGTCTGCAGGTCATCGCTTTGTATCTGAAAAACCTAACTATAACAGTCGATATTAAAAGGATCCGTTGAGTTTTCCATACTTGCAAACTGTCAATCTGTTAGGCCTGGTTTTGACGTTATCAGTCGTAAGTAGCGAGTCGATAAAATTTCCGCTTGTAAACAGCTGTGAAACGTAGGTTTAGGGTAATAGTGGGTAATGAGAGTCAGTGGACAATGGTAGTCACTCACACATTTACAAAACTATACATCCAAGAATCGCGAAAATGACCTCTCGGCCTCGGTCTTGTGTCCCGCCACTGTTACGAACGACTTGCACCAGCAGCCGCTGCGCGGTTCGAAGTGACAATCGTGTTTTGTTTTTACACCTCACCGATGACAACTCTCGAAATTCAGAAAAAGACAAGATGTGATACACAGTATGTAATTCATGTACCTATTTGTGAGCTATCAAGTGGGCAACACTGTGTGGAATTGAGCCGAAGGTTATGTCTGCAATATGTATTAAATTTTGATCGACTCCGATTACCCACACCTCGGTGCAATGGGGGTCAAATCTCTTTTTAATTGTCGTTATTTCCAAACTTGATTGCTAAATTAAATAATATGATGTTAATTGATAGTTGAATAAGTAAATTTTGTTATTAGGCGGTTGCAATAAAGACTTAATTTTATAATAAGCTTTTATTTGAATTCTTGCTTATATGACTCTCATTTCCCCATTTTCCCCTATGGCAACTAAACGAGACTACAACGGGAACTTTGATTTACGACTTATCAAGTTGGTAACTTACCGACCTAACAGCTAGCAAGTTGTAATCCGAGATTTACATCAGATCAATTAGAATAGTGTACCCATTTCATATAAACGCAAATATATAACGCCGACACGTGATTCCCCTTTGCTTGAAAGCTTTTCATTGGGTCTTTGGGTGATAAATGATAATGTAAGTGATACATATATCTATTTATATATATTATACATTTACTAGATGATGCCGGCGACTTCGTCCGCGTTTTTTATTTTTAATATAGTCTATGTTCTTCCCCGGTATTTAAACTATCTCCATACCAAATTTTATTGCAATCGGATGAACGATATGGCAGGCCAGAAAATACGAACAAACATTGATTTTTTTATATTAGATTAAAAAATATGTTATATAATTAATAATAAACATATAGATAATAAAACTTAACCACATAACTACCCATCACATTAAAAGTATGTCGATAGCCCTTCCAGTAGGTTAAGGGCATAGATAATTGTTAAGGGGACGCCTGTGTTAACACCATTGCGTTTCCCCCTTATGTTCGGCTGAAACTCGTTTTTACAACCAAAACCGAAATTCATTTGCTAAAAGCGAAACATTTTAATGTAAATCTTACGTATATTTTTCAAGTTTCGGTTAATTTTAGCTAACTGTAGATGTGTTCATAAAAGCAATTAGATAAAAAAAAATTGTTGTTAAAAAAAAACTTTTCTACGTACATGCTCAGACTACATAAAAAAAGACAACGCCGCAAACATCACTATCTGGCCGACTAAACTACACTTCGATACGTTATACATCCAAAGCAACACATGCAACGCTTACACATGCAACCAAACTACGGTTCGCATTATTAATTTCAGCTTATCTGTTAAAGGAGTCATTATAAATTACATTATTTTACCGCGAAAGTGCTAAATTATAGTTGAAATATGTAAAAAGTAGTCTTCGAAAAATAAAAGGCAGAATGGAATCACGAATATTTTCAATAAATCAAAATAACTGCTTGGAATAAAAAACCTCAACCAGCGTTGTCATTATAATAATATATAAGCAGATATTATAATAATTATTCCGATTATTGGGTAAGTAAAGTTACATGCAAGGTAACATTATTTGTTTCCTATTTTCCTATTTGTTTGTTCCTACGTAACACAAATAAAAACCGGCACACTTATTACCTAACTTGCAGTCAGCATGCGACATCCAAATATCGGTCGATATCTTTTGTCAAGAGGAGAATTTGTGTAATGTTAATTTGTATAGTGGCGCGAAAAGTTCGATTTACGGTCATGGCGTAATAGACACGCAATCGTCATACACCGTATCAATTTCTTCTTACAATTAGTCACCGGTCACGCAATAATCAGGTTTGAAGACTTCCAACCGCCCGAACAAGCAGGATTCCGTAAAGGCTTCAGTACCATAGACCACATACATACGCTGCGGCAGGTTATACAGAAGACCGAAGAGTATAACCAGCCTCTATGTTTGGCGTTTGTGGACTATGAGAAAGCCTTTGATTCGACCTGGGTTATGCTTCACGCGCTCCAGCGGTGCCAAATCGACTATCGGTATATCGAAGTGTTAAGGTGTTTGTACGGAAACGCCACCATGTCAGTTCGTCTCCAGGATCAGAACTCGAAACCGATCCAACTGCAACGAGGTGTGAGACAGGGGGACGTTATATCCCCGAAACTGTTCACCGCTGCGTTCGAAGACGTCTTCAAACTTCTGGACTGGAAAGGACTCGGCATTAATATCAATGGCGAGTACATCACCAACCTTCGTTTTGCCGATGATATTGTAATTATGGCTGAAACCCTGGACGACCTGGGCGGAATGCTGAATGACCTCAGTAGAGCCTCCGAAAAAGTGGGTCTCAGAATGAACATGGATAAGACAAAAATCATGTCGAATAACCGTGTTGTACCCACTCCACTAAAAGTAGGACACTCTACGCTCGATTTTGTTGACGAATACGTCTACCTAGGACAAACAGTCCAGTTAGGTAGATCCAACTTCGAGAAAGAGGTTACTCGTCGAATTCAACTCGGCTAGGCAGCGTTCCGGAAATTACGTAATATCTTCTCGGCCAAATTACCGCAGTATTTCAAGATGAAAGTCTTCGACTCGTGTGTGTTGCCAGTGATGACACATGGACCAGAGACGTGGTCGTTTACTACGTGCCTCATAAGTAGGCTCAAGGTCACCCAAAGGGCAATGGAGAGAGCCATGCTCGGAGTTTCCCTGAGCGACAGAATCAGAAATGAGGAAATCCGCAAGCGAACCAAAGTAACCGACATAGCTCAACGAATTGCTACACTTAAGTGGCAGTGGGCGGGGCACATCGCTCGCAGAACCGATGGCTGTTGGGGCGGAAAGGTTCTCGAGTGGCGACCGTGTACCGGAAGACGCAACGTTGGTAGGCCCCCCACAAGATGGACCAACGATCTGGTGAAGGTCGCCGGAAGTCGTTGGATGCGGGCAGCGCAGGATCGGTCTTTGTGGAAATCTTTGGGCGAGGCCTTTGTCCAGCAGTGGACGTTTATCGGCTGATATGATGATGATGATGAACGTATTTATAAAGGTTTTAAACGGTTTTTGACGATGCTTGGTGCTCCATCCTGTCTGCCTACCCCATTAGGGATACAGTGTGAAGATGCATTATTGTTATGATCGATTTTTAGATTATTGACTACTTATTCTAAACGGATTCGAACCCTTATTTGAAATAAATTAAAACTAGAATTGATACATCTCTTTATACACGTGGCCCCAACACTAACGGAAGCGAAGGGCGGATGGGGCAAACGAGCAAGCAAGTCATCTGATGGAAAGTGATCACCGCTGCTTATGAACACCCGTAACGTCCGAGGAATCACGGGTGCGTTGCCGGCCTTTAAGGAAAGAGTAGGCTCGTTTCTTGAAGGTGTCTAAGTCGTAATGGTCCGGGAATATCGCCGCTATAAGCTGGTTCCACAAAATTGCCGTACGTGATATAAAATGTAAAAACGCGGTTGTAGACGGCTATCCATCATGGTGGTAGGGATGGAATGACAGTCGATTGCGTGACGTACGGTAATGGAATTCAGCAGCGGGCAGTACTCCGAAAAATTCCACAGAACACTCCCTATGATAGATGCGGTAAAATACGCTTAGGGACGCAATGTCCCTCCTCAGAACCAGAGACAAGCCGATCAGACAGTACGAGATCACCACTAACCCGAACATTGTATTCGATCAAAAGGAAGAGTTGATACTGAGGCGCTCCAGCCCAGAGATGGGAACAGTTATACCATGTGAGGTTTAACCTGTGCCTTGTAAAGTTGTAGACGATGGTTCGGGGTGAAATACTGTCCCGTTCTATTGAGCACATCCAGCTTTTTCGAAGCTAATTTAGCTTTACCCTTCAGATAACCGTGAAACAGAACGTCGCTCGAGATATCGACGCCTAGGACTCCAATAGTCGGCTTGGCATCAAGGGACGTCTAGACGACGCAGTCCAGAGTAATGAGGATGCTTTTACTCTCGATTGCCTCCGCCCAGCGATGCGCAAGGTAGGCTAAAAGATCACCAGCCGAGCGACCACGGCGGAAACCGTACTGTTGATCACTAATCAGTGCTCCTCTATGGATCCGAGGAGCTGGCAGTTTATAATGGATTTCATTACAATGGATTCCATTACTCTTGAGAATAAAGAGGTAATGGCAATGGGCCTACAGTTGGACAGATCTGAGCGATCGTCTTTGGGGATTGGGTGCACAAGGGCTGTCCTCCAAGAACTCGGGACAGCGCCAGTGGTGTAAGAGAGCCGGAAAAGGCGCGTTAGAATAGACATTACAGACACGTCAATAGACATTACGTCAGTAGACGTTACAAAAATGAAATGTATTTCTGCTATAATCATAATAAATTATTTATACACTACAAATTATAAATTATTTCACATATTGTAATAGACGCTGAAATTTTAGTGTTACTAGCGCTAAGAATGCTTACTCTGTACTTGCGTGTTATATTTATTCATGAGGTCAAAGAAAAAGAGTATTAAATATACAAAATATATTATCGATATGACGTGGAAAAATTCATAGTAATCCGCTCACTAGAATAAGCAAGTAATCCATAAATGACAAACTCTTAGTAACGCATCCACTAAAATAAACACAATAAGAAATGGTAAAAAATACATACATAATTGTAATGGATTTGATCTGACTTTTCAAATTGACAGTACTACTCAGAGTACCTAATTACTTCTAAATCTACTAAGATCTCAATAAGTATTATGAATATATGGAATAAACAATTTTAATATCCGAAATATAACAAGTTCAGTCTTCAAAGATGTTAAAGTTCCTTTTTAAATATAAATAGATAAATAAACCATACACGAATGAAAGTTATCAAATATAAATAAAATAAAAGCAGTTATTTGAAGGTAACAGTGAATGTTGTGATAAACCAAATTACAAAATTGTACCCAAAAATAATATAGTCAATCTGTTTTCCTATTAATTAACATTAAAAGAAAAAAACTTTTGGAACCTCAAAAACTCACGTGAGTGTCTATCAAAGTTGATTTTCTCAAATACCGTGTCACATTCAATTTGTAATTCGGTATATCAATAATAAATCCAATTGAAACTCAAATAATTCATAGTTAAAATTTGAAGACATAGGGTATCTATCTATATAAGAATTAGAAGAAGAAATTTGACTCTTTACCTACCCCCTATCTCCGACGCTATTACATACAAAATTTAAAAAAAAAGTACAAAAAGTGCTTCAAGTACAGGAAAATTATAATGAAACTCCCTAGTTTTTCAAATCTATAGAAATAGAATATATTTTTTCTGTATGATACGGAAACCTCTCACTTGACCACATATTTGCAATTGCACAGATAATATAAAATTTTACTAGCAAAAAAGTATCTTATGTACTTTATGAAAAAGCTTGATGAAAAAGGAACTTCTCCATTGAAAAATATTTTAGTAAATACGCATTTTACATAGTTACATTTTACATTTTACATACTTTGTACATATTAAGGGTAGTTTGCACCAACCATTTAAGCTTGATTTAAGGAACTCACATCTCGCTGCACCAACTCGCTTGGTACAAGCGAGATGTCAAATCCTTAAACCGAGAGTAGTTGGTGCACGCCACCCTAAGACTAGACTAACATAGAATGGTGGCCGAATTTAAAAAGGCATTGACAAAGGAGGGGCATAACTTAAGAAATTCGGATTTCAACTTAAAAAATCAAGTTTAATATACATTTTCACAGACACTAAACAGTAAACCACTGTCAAAAACTAAATTTCTTAGATGAAATGAGAAATATTCATAAACGGAGACGTCATAGTTTTTCTGTCGCTGATGAATTTTTTTCCCAAATTATTAATTAAATTTAAAAAAAAAGTTTTTTTTTGTACCTTATCATTCAGTCAGGTTACACGTCTTTATTACGAACTAAATATTTTGTATTTTAAGTTCTATTATAGACTCAATTGAGACAATCTGAACTTTATGTTGCAAGTGGGTGTCAAACATAATCCTACAATTATTAAAAACCACATTTACTACTTATAAGAAAGAAATATATGGCATAAGCCTATAAGAGAAAGGGATGGGAATAGACATATTTCGTTTCTATCGGTATGCTCAGTTTAAAGACTGTCAAACTGTTGCATTTGACAGACAAAAGAACCAAACGAATCTTTGGTTGTTAGTACATTTAAGTTTTTAAATTAACTTTACAAGTGAAAAATGGCAAATATCTCTTTTGGGTGTGATGGTAAAATACAGTATTTTAGGCTGCAAAAGTTGGTTTAATAATCATAGGCCGGCAAAGCGAGAAAGACTCTAGTGGCCACATCAACGTAATATTTATTAGTAGTGTTGTGCAAAAAACGTATTATTTTATAGATTATTATTATTTTAATTTCCTCCTGTTTACACGTTTTCATATAGGTATTATTCCCATTTAACTATAACTGCAAAGTATTCTTTATGAATAAACCATAACTAAACTGATATAATTAGATACAATATATGTATACAGTGACTGTTTTGACTGTCAAAATTATATCAAATAGTCCAAGAACCACTTCGCTTACCCCTAAAAATATGGGCGTACTCATAATTCAATGAAGCAAGGAAGGGGGCAATTGCGGAGCTTTTCATAAAAAAAAAGTTTAATGGTATATCGAGTAATCAAATCAAACCTTCGATGGCTCTAAAATCATGTGAAAAAGTGCTGTGCTGGTCGATAAAATGACATCTGGATACAGCACTTTCAAATGTCACACAAATAAACAATTAGTTATGTTCTGCTCCAAAATCGTGAACATAGTAGGACTATTATGTACATGCATATGAGGGGTATAGAAGCAAAGGTGACTATGTCCACTTTTGTCCAGAATGTGACTAATAGTGCCATCAGCACTGATTCACAGCATAAGATCTGTCTAAATTTCATAACCAAATACGTCTATATCTACTAGAAATTTATGGTTAAAAACGACCAATCAAAGCAGATAGCTGTGTCCATTGGAGATTGTCACTTTTGTTTTGACATGTTCAATCTTTCAAACTTTCAAGCGTTAAAAATACACGACTCAAGAAAAATATATTTCAAATGTAAAAATGGATCTAAATGCTTGTGAAGTGCCACCAAATCAAGCTAGAAAGAAGCTAAGAAACCCCAGTACGTGGAAAAGGACATTACAGCAAAAAGAAAGGTATGGAATTGTATAAAATTAAAACACTTTAGTCTAAGTTGTTTTGCAAAGTTATTTTTCCAAATTTTAGCCACAAACATTTAAAACTGATTTATTTGTTTGCAGATACTCACCAAAACAACCGCCGAAGTTAGTTTGTGGCCACAACAGTAAAGCTTACGAATGTAATTCATTAAATCAGCGGGATATAGAAAACTTATACAATGATTTTTATGCAAAACATTGTAAGGCTTACCAAGATGCTTTTATTATGAAATATTGTTCCACATCTTCAATATTAAGAAGAAGAGGTACAAAATGCAACAGAGCTCCAAAGATGTTTCAAACAAAATGTTTTGTTCGCAAAGTAAATACTAAGCATTTAGTGCCTGTTTGCCAGAATACTTCCATAGCGATCCTCGGCATTACAAGAGCTAGATTAAACTACGTTACGAAGATATTTCATGAACAAGAATGGATACCTTCAGAAAAACATGGTGGAGATCATCGCAGCCACAAATATGTGATGAAAAAATCAGCTGTAGTAAGTTTTTTGATTTATTTAAAATGTGTTGAATCTCACTACTGTCGAACACAAACGAAAAGATACTATCTTCCGAGTGAATTATCAATATATAAGATGTATAACGAAAGAAGCCCCTGTGAATTAAAAGTTAAGAAAAGCTACTTCCGTTCAATATTTAACACTAAATTCAATCTGGGATTCAAACTTACAAGAGTAGACGTTTGCTCAACTTGTACAGAATTGTCTGAAAAAATAAAAAGGTGTGATGATGAAAATTCAAAACATACTTATATAGCACAAAAGCGAATATACACTCTGAAATATAAAGAATTTTATAAATTTTTAAAAGATGAAAATCCTGAAGTTTTGATTCTTAGTTTTGACTGCCAGAAAAATCAAGTGCTACCAAAAGTTTATGACCAAGCGGCATAGCGGCAACAGTAGACAGCTTTACTTTCAAAATTTTACTATTGTACAAGGACCATCTACTACAAAGCTCAACCGGAACAATGTTTTTATTTACACCAGGATTGAAAATCAGTTTTCTAAAAATGCAAATTTAATTGCATCAGCTGTTCACCATCGCTTACAAAACACAGTTTTTAGTGATAACATCTCTACATTACACCTAGTGGCAGATGGCTGTGGTGGACAGAATAAGAATTCAATCGTGATTGGAATGCTATCAAAATGGTTTTTTCAAGAAGCACCATCTTCACTGAAGAAACTTGAACTTATTTTTCCTATAGTTGGGCATTCTTTTTTACCAGCTGACAGAGTATTTGGCAATGTTGAGAAACGAATAAAGAAAATTGAAACCATCTTATTTCCGGAAGAATATGAAAAAGTTCTAGGAGAGTTTGGTACTGTTATTAAAGTTATAGACTCATGCCCTGTTGGTGACTGGACATTCTACTTCCACCTGGAAAATGGCATTTTAAATTCTCCACAACAAAAAAATTCTTTCTCAGAAAAACTACTCAAGGAAAAGTTGTTATTACAGGTGAAGAAAATTACAGGGCTCATGTTAATCAAAATAACTACCGTAGCATCTGTAAAAAAAACCTCTGTTTGGGAATGATGCATCTGAGCCTAATACAACCTTATTCAGTAAAAATCAATCCGCTGAAAGTTAGGGATGTTGATAATTTAATGAAGAAACACTTCGGAGAGCACTGGCAAAATTAATGTGATCTAAAATTTTATAAAGATTTTATTAATAATTCCCAACAGCAAATCATTGGAGAAGATACTCAAGATGCAGAATACTGTAATGAGCCTAATGAAGAAGTACCAGTAATTAAGATTTTATTTTTTTTTCTTTATTTAAAATTAAAATTTTGTAATAAAATGGCAAGAAAACTGTTTTGTGATCCAAATAGGTTGATTTTTGTCAAAGTTTATATTTTTTATGAATACTGTTCTGTTTTTTAATAAGCTAAGTATAATTTAAATAATTATAAGCGAAGAGTACCTACCTATTATAGACAATAATAAAAATTTTGTTCATTATTCTATTAAAATGTCTTTAATTTAAACTAAATCAACAATATCCAATTTAGAGCAAATCAAACAATACAACATCCATAAACAATTATTGCAAACAAACTATGTCCACCTAATGGAAACAAACATAGGAATCTCCAAATTTCTATTCGTGTTTACTCATAAACTTCTGCAACGAATTTGGTTTAAAGGCTTTATATATTCATCCAACTCTAGTCTACTAAATAGCAAAACATAATAGTACAAAATATGAGTATCTTGACAAAGATAGGTTTTTGTCGTTTTTTACAAAATCAGGAAAAGTGGAGACTGTCACCTTTGCTTCTATACCCCTCATATGTAAATACTGATGATTTTCGAGCCGAATTTTAACTACTATAAGACGTGTGTCAGACATATTTAAACTTAAGTACAGAAACTATTAGATTTAGGAGGGGTAGCTGGCCCCTGCTTAGTACGCCCAAGAACACAAACATTGAAACAAAATTCAGACATTGGTAGTGACATCCTAAAGCTGTATAGCAGATACCAGTAGCAGCATCACACACATACCACACACGAACATACAAGAATAATCGACTGGAAATTCGCCACTACTCTATATACTGAATCAAAGATTTGATAATATTCTTTTTATTATCTATTTTGAGCAAACTGATTTTTTTAATATTACTGACAGAATAAAAATTAGTGATGAACTTCGGATCATAAATAAAAAACTAGATACACAATCAACGCTCCAAAAATGTCCATATAATTGTGCGCTCAAATGAGTATTTGAGTGCACATTGAGTGAGTCATAGATTATGTCAATTATACTTTACGCGCGAGACGTAAGATTGCATTTTAAATATTTTTTTACAAACATCGTTTCAATGTCATGCAAGAATTGTTTACAAACTTTTATAACCTTATGGTTTGGCAGTGAGGTCTACTTTAGATTAACACAATGTTACCGATAATACTAAACGGTTTTAAAAAAATATACGTCAATTTGAACAATAATTTGTCAATTCGAACAATAATTTGTTTAGATTTTACAGGAGATTGTGCATCTAGTTCTTTATTTATGATCGAAGGTGATGAAATAAAAAAATGGTGACATGGTTATAGATCGCAAATAACAGATATACACACAAATTATCTTTTAAAACAGATTACAATTGAGTTCAATAATTTTATTTAATTTTTTTAATAAAAGTGACGCGACGCAGTGATAGTAAATAATTTAATCTAATATAGACTTTCTACATCATACAATAGTGTGCGCGCTAGCTTGCGAAAAATACGAAAAAACAGTTATTTTCGTTTACATTAAAAATTATAATTAATTTTAAAAAAATCCAACTGCCATTTGGAAGAGTGTTTAGATTAATATACACAGAAAGTTTAAAGGCATAAATCGGTTCCGTTAGTCTAAAAAATGTAAATCTCTGTTTTAAAAGAGGTTTCTTTGATATATTTTTTCTGTTACAATAGGTAACCAATCATGGAACCCGAGTGGCAAAATGAAGTAAATAAGACGAAGAATCAAGTTACCAAATATCACTTTCATATGTTTTGTAATTACTTAGAAAAATTGAGATCCCTGCCGTCAAAATTTCCAATTCGTCGCTTTAAAAGATTCCATGACACTTGACACATTATAACACATTTATAAAAATATGTATCAATCATTCGTGAACCATGGTCATGTCACCTTTTCCGAAAGTTAATTTTTTTCAACCATATATAAAGTTATATATACAGGGTTATTGAAAAATACTAATAACCTCTTAGTACAAAATTCCTGTCATCATACCTAACAACTTTCGTTCTACGACTTTTCTCCAAACTTAATACGTTCGTCAAAAAATATTTGTTAAGTTTTGTTGTACTGTCTGAAACGTAATTACTCTGTACATATTCCAGTGGTACAGTGCAAGCACACCGGGCATCACCGCCCCGCTGTGCGTGTGCCGCTTTAGCGACCGGGTAGAATAGGTACCATTTTCAGAAACATTTAATGTATTTTTATTTTTGTATGAAAGAAAAAACTTATGAATTTTTAAAGTAGTACAACAAAAGTTATTGGAGATAATGTTTAGTACAAAATAGGTTATTTATATTTTTAAATTAACCTTGCATATAATATGAAACTATGTATATAATATAGTTTCACTATACCTACATATTAAAGGTAACATACCAAATATTATCATTACACACTGTATATGTGTAAAACAATATATCTTACTTTCTCGCACTCGCGCTATTTCGAATGATGCCATCTTTTTAAGAGTTGCACGATTTGAGTCCATTATATGACATAATAAACAGTTTCTTACTGCAATAATAACTTTCATGAGTACCCGTTAACCCGTGGTCATGGTGCTTAATTCATTATCACTGTAAAAAACCATTTATTGGTGTTGTATGATGTCATATTTATCTTTGCACATTGCAACACCATTACAAAGACTATTTGTAGTGATATTCGGTCATATTGATAAGCGATATAGATTATACGTTCCTTCGTAAAGTATGTTGCATTTTTTAATTTCAGTAACGTTTTTGGAAGAAAAATATCATCAAATCTTTGAACAAATATTCGAAAAATATTTGAAAAACTCTAACAATCTATAATAAACTTTAATTATAAACTAACAATGGATTCTAACTGAGAAGATCTCGGCTTCTAACTAAACCTTAAATTAGCTTAGTTACAAAAGCTATATTATAGTTACAATATAATTTCACTATATATATTTAACATAAATAACTTAGGTCTGCGATAATGTAAAACTACGTAACTAACAATTACCACAAAATTAGAATTGCTTAATTACATCAGCCATTTAACAATTTTTAACTATGCTATCAATTAAATCAGAAAATGATAGAAGTTTTTATAAACTCATTTTTACTGGAGATTTTTATAACTACCCGGCTACGCGTCTGTCTACTGTCGGGCGCGTTGAACGAACATTTACTTTTTTATTTGTATAAATATTACATAAAAAAACGCGCGTATACGAATGGAACGTTGTGACTAAAAAAATCAATCGACCAACCATTTTTGGAGTTTTGCAACTAGGAATACGGAAGTTGAATTTTTGTTATATAGAATATACATGGACTTCTTCAATGTTTATTTCATTAATAATTCATACCAATAATACATTATTTCTAATTTGTTAAATAAATGATTTCTTAATTTATTATGTTATTTAATAACGATTTTGGTAATAGTATGAAACGTAGTATAACCTCCTAATTATTATGAATATTAATACTAAAATAATAAAATCATAGATTAAAAAAAATAAAGAATTAACTAAATAAATTAGAAATAATGTATAATTAATACATTTTATACGGGATAAGAAACAAAATTTCAGGGCTTTTCCAAATTTGTAACTTTTAATGACCAAAAATGGATTATAACAAATTAATAGCAATAAATAATTGAAACTATTAAAAATTAAATCGATTGATCATTCCTGAGCTACCTTCTTGTGATTGACCTACTTCATTTATATAGCTCATACACGTAAGAAATAAAAAAAATTCAAAATATGTTTCGTTTTTTAAACATAATACTAAAAAAACTCCCATATCGAAGGTGAAATACATGTGCGCAAGAACTGCGAAAAAATTAGACGCGGACCTAAAACACTATGTGATTACGATTTTTAGCACTTATTTTTGTAAAAGACATTTATAGCTAAAGCATTAAATTGACTTAAAAATAACCATAAAGTTCATTATTACTAAATATTTACAAAAGAATAATTGTTTTAATAAAATATGAATTTCTAATTCAGTAATTACATGGCATATCTTTTACAAAAGAAATATACAAAATTTTAAAAACACCCAATCCTACTTTACAAAGTAATTACAATTTACGATAATTGTCAGTTACGTGGTTTTGCAAGGGAACAGTTGCTATGTTTTCTTTATTCCAACATATACACATAGAACGCTCTAATTACTTTTTTACAGTTTTTTTTTCACAAAAATTATAAACAAATAGTAACTAACTTACTACTATGCAAGTAACATACATCTTATTACAGACTCGTGTCTGACAATACTTAGTCCAAAATTAGTTCATAAGCTGATTCTTACAAACCTCTAATTTCTCTGTTAGCTGTATAAACATTTCATACACTTTTTGTAGCATTTCCCTGAAAAAAAAAATTAATAACTTTTGCATGTGAATTTCTCAACACAAATGACTGACTTGTTGGCTCGGTGAAAGACCTTTTAACAGGGCGTCCGGGTTTGATCCCTGGTCAGGTTGATTTTTATTTTATTTTATTGCATATATTCAATAAAATAAAATAAAATGTAATTATAGCTTAAATGTAATTATAGTCTACAGTTACAAGAACTTACATCCTATAATTACATTCTATTTCTAAGCTTTTGGCATTGTAACCAAAAGTATTGTGTATACATTGTTTATTAAATATATATACCGGTTACAGCAAACAATGGCAAATGTATACACGTAAAACATGACTGAATTTAAAAAAATTACATTCATAATCCAAAGAGCTCCTGACACTGGCCCTAAATGCACCCAGTTTCTGACCAAAATATACACACTCTGGCCATAAATACTGTTACAATGGAAAAAAATGATAATATTACATTTGAATTTGGAACCTGTAATTCTCATATGAATGAGAATGTTTTCTCATTTATGCGGCAATCTTTGTTAAATATTCTTGTGATATTAAAATAGAGTCAGGTCACAAAGAGAACCGAATTGCTGCGATAGCATTACACAAAGTAGGTATGGAGCCAATTGCAAATTTGAAACTCTCCATCCACTTGCTATTAGTCGAATTTTGTGTGAAACTTTTTATGGCAACGTCTGATTAGGTTGAAATTTTGCAGAAATGTTTTAGATGAAGGGAGTGAAATAGTACACACTTTCCACTTTTCCCATACTGTTAAAATAGTAACCAGAATTGGTTGACAAAATCAACATTGACCATTAACGAGAGCGAAGCCGTGGGTTAAACCTAGTATATTTATAATTTGGAGTCCCAGAAACATTCCATAAGATTGGCAGTGGCGAATTTCCCTATGAAGAAAGTGCGTGTTTCAATCGATAACTGGCTACAAGGTTCAAAAGACGGCATTAAGGTCAATGGAGATAATTTTGAATGAGCTCCATATTTTTAGAATGCTATTATATTAATGCATAAACTAACGCATACTGCAGTAATAAATGTTTTATGTAATAGAAAAAAACGATGTTTTCCTTGTAAGAATATTTATAGCTAGACTAGGTATACATAATTATCTTCACTCTGTAAGTTATTACAATCTTCTACCAAAAAATTTTTACCACTGTAAATGAGTTACTGTATGAGAAAGCTTCAAAATACATACCTGCCCTGCTGACTAGTACAAAATATTCTTAAATCGTCGATGCTGACGTCATTCCTGTTTTTAGATATAACTACGAAACTGTCTTTTAGTACTGCATCCATATTCGACACTTTATTGTCTATGGAAGGATCGTCTATACTCTGTATGTTCAAAATACTGAAAAATGTTCAATAAATATTTTCATCACGCCGCGATATGTAATCATTCATTATTCATTAATATTATTATTATTAATGATCGTGAACACAATTGTAAAAGAATATTTGAATTGCATTGAAAAATACAAGCTATTGGCTTTCAAATTGAAATAGTGGGGATAAGTTCTGTCCAGGGTTTCCAAATTTTATTTAAAAAATATTATTTACTACGTTTTGAAATTAAAGTTGGCAAGACTTATTATACTAGGTCTAAGAAAGAAAATAAACATTGTTCAGGAGACAGAAACAGTATTTTATTTTTTTCGTGCATGTATTTTTTTTAATCTTCATGGCTTTGGCTTTCGATAACATTGTTTTAGGAATAGTTTAGTTAGAACAACAAACAATATTAAATAGCAAAACAAAGTACTTACACCTTGTTTTTCTTGAAAAGTAAACAGTATTATGAAGCAATATAAAGTACAATAATATTTTAATAGTGTAGTTGGCAATCCTAGTTCTGTTTGGTAATCTCTTACTCTAGGCAATGACACTACGACTTTGTGACGTCATAGTTCGATAGCGCCATCTCCCTCTAGTTTATTGCCGCTACTAATTCATGTGTTTTTTTACAATTGTATACCTTTTTATTATTTTAATATACATATACTAGCGGCCTGTCTCGACTTCGTCTAGAACTAGATCGAACACATAATATCTAACCTATGTCCTTCTGGAATAATGCACCTTTGAAGCGGTGAAAAATTATTCAAATACATGCAGTGGTTCCAGAGATTACCCTCCACATATAATAAAAAAAACTCATCCGCACTCTCTCTTTATAATAGGTATTAGTATAGATAACACCTTATATATTTTATAGATTAAATAGGTATTTTAAGTGTCATGACACTGGTGAAATATATTTGGTTTTATAAATATAATGAAATGAAAACAATATCATTTCCTGCGGAAACACTTACTTGCTAATGGCTTCTATGACAGCTAACATCTGATTACTATACGAACTCAAGTTACCGATCAGGTTTTCAAGTGTGCATGGTTTTTGTGACTGGTCCTCAATATTATTAGTTAAACCAAGCCTCGCTGACAACTTCGTACTGTAACAAGGCCAAAAAATTTTCTTTTTAGACATATTTTACAAGTTCAGGAATTCTTTATTTTATACCAGAATGTATGCAGAAAACAAACGTGCATCCACCTAAGTAGACGGAGGTTTTTTTTTTTTTTTTATAAGAGGGGACAACTGGTGGGAAGTGATCACCACCACCCATGAACTCCCGCAACGTCCGGGGAATCACGAATACATTGCGGGCCTTTAGAAAAAGAGGGAAAGAAGGGGGAGGGGGAGATGGGCCACCGGCACTCTCACTCACCGAACGAAACACAACAGCAATAGATGAATAGATTTCACGCCGATATTCGTGAGAGGGTGGTATTTCACCAGGCGAGCCGGCCCAATTCGTGCTGCAATAGAGCATTGGCTCTACCACACATAATAGGAGATCCGTGGATATCTACAATATCAAAGCTCGAGAGCACTTCGGATTGCGAATGCGTTGGCAACCCTGAGGCCTAAGATGTTGTGCCTCTTGTGCCAAAAACGACACCAACTGAAAACAGTGATTGTTAGTTGACCGAGTTTGATCTCTGGTATATCCTGAGGAGGAGATTTGGTGTGTTTTATGACCTGGATCTCGAGATCTAAGAAGACTGAGAGATATTTGGATACATACAACTTCAACTCTTTATCTTGAAATCCTTAAATGTGAAAACTTAATTGGAGAAATCTCGTTAAAAAAAATCCAGCTAAATTCAGTTGCATCTCTGAAATTCTACAAAATTTAAAAATGAAAAAATTAAAAACTTTATTGTTATCGCCACAGGGCGCGGGGGAATGAACGAGTTCGGTTGGGCTGCATAGGTGACCTCTTAAGGAGAATAGCTAAAAATTATAGGAATACATCATATCCTTTTAAGGCGACGCATTGGAAATTTTGAAGGCAGGGATCTCAATTTTTCTAAGTGAATACAAAAAGTATGAAAGTGATATTTAATAACCTGATTCTTCATTTCATTAACTTCATTTTGCCAGTTGCGATACACGATTGGTTAACTTTCGTAACAGAAAAAAAAATATAAAAGAAACCTCTATTAAAACAGATATTTACATTTTTCAGAGTAACGGGACCGATTTATGTTTCTAAATTTTCTGTATAGTTTAATCTGAACATATGCTTCAAAATGACAGGTGGATACTTTTAAAATTAATTATAGTTTTTAAAATAAACGAAAATAACTGTTTTTTCGTATTTTTCGTAAGCTAGCGCGCGCACGTTTGCATAGAGCAGAAGGTCTATTTTAGATTAAATTATTGTTTATCAATGTGTCACCTTAAGGCATTGAACTATTCGTTACACTAGAATACTACATCAACATGTGTAGCTGAAGTTCTCGCGCTCTTCCAAGTCCTATAAAACTTCAGTAAAGTCTATCACTGAGGAGTTTTACGATATCGATTCTACATACTAATACGTGACATTGGCAATTGCGCTAATCTGTGCGCCATGCCATGAAGAAAAAAAAAAGTAATCAAAACAATAATCGCGCAAACACGCTGGCAGAGGGGGACGCAGAAGCTGCCGCTTCGTCGTAAGTAAGAGCGAGACAGTGCTATTGTGTCGTCGCACCGAATGGACAAGACCTGCTCACGACGTTTTAATTTTACGTATAATAAAAAAAAATTAACTCATTACAACTCCATTTTAAATGTGTATTTAGCAACTAATATTAAACTGAACACAAATTTTTTAATTATTTATTATAAATCTATTACACAAGTGTTTTAAATATGAAATGACGTCAAAGATGCTACGTCATTCACTGCACGAGCGTCGAATTGAAAGTGAGCCAGGTGTAGTTCCAGAGCCTCACTTGAGTGGAACATAGCGAATCTTTCAAACACTCCATCTGATAGGTAGTACATAGATATCGTTGTTTTAAGGTAATACTTTTGTACATTTTTAAAATTTATGATCATTTTAGCTAATTACGAATAATGTTCATCAAATGTCAAAAGCACTCGCATACCTAGGCGAAAATGTGTGAGGAGAATGATGAGAATTGAGAAAGCGAAAAAGTATGTAAGGACCGCGACGCTTGGCGCTCCGTCCTCTCTGACTACCCTGTTAGGGATACGGCGTGAAGATACATATGTATGTATGTTTAGAAGCAGTAATCTAGGAAGGAAGCAGTAAGATAGGAAGCAGTAAATAATATTCATAGAAGCAGTAATTCGTTAAAGTAATCATTTTGTTGTTGTTAAAATACTTTCTATTGTACATGAACTGATTAACTATTGTTTTACTGATCGGTCAGTTTGATAGTGTTTTTTTATTTATTTACTGTCTTAATAACCGAAAAAGATAGATCATAATTTACATATTTATAAATCCGTGCTGGCAATGTACTTTTATGAACAAGAATTGTTATAAAATCGAATTAGAATCTCAAAATATAGCAATGTTATCCCTTAGACAGCTGAAAGTGCTGTCTTCTGGACAATCACTACAGTAAGGAAAAACATCGAAATATTAATTTAAAAGCCCCAATATCTGTGAAAGTAATAATAATTTATTTAACTAACCTTTACATACATACATACATTATCATCACGCTGTCTCCCTAATGGAGTAATCAGAGAGGACGGAGCGCCAAGCGTCGCGATTATTACATAGTTCTTCCGCTTCCTCAAATCTCAACATCCTCCTCACACATTTTCACCTAGGTATGCGAGTTCTTTTGACAGTTCCGTCCGGATTTACAACCATGTAATGCAGTAAAAAACTAAAAATATGCGATAAGGTATTTGCGATGTGACAGCTGATGATTAAAATATGTCGAGCCCTGTGCCATAAACACCAGCGTCCTCTTGGCGTTTGGAGACTAACCACATTCACTTGTCAGAGTTAAGAGCGATATTCTCAAGCGATAAAATACTGAAAACTCGACCAAAACCCGGACCAGCGAAATACAACCCTAAGATGTGATCGTGAAATTCCTTTGCGTATATCATTGACGACATTTCGTTAAAAAAATTTTGTGTTTGGAATCATTTATCCTGTCGATTGGCAATATTTCATTAGTGGTCAAAAGGTGATGTTATCAAGATGGAGAACAGAAGAAGACCAAGAAAGTCGGATGCTCTTTAGACATAGATAAAAATCTTCACGCTCTGTATACCTGACGGAATAGTAAGATAAAATATAAGCAGTTTTTTTTATTTGATATAAATGGCTGTAAAGGCCCATCAGACCTGCGACTAAAAATTGATCTATTGTGATCGCCACTATGTTACAAAACCCTACCAAGTCCCACTGCAGTCAAAAACTGCAGGGTATTCCTTGGAATGATGTGCTGAACCTCCTCCGGACTCGGAAAATACTGACCGAGGCGGGATCGATGAGTGCGCGTCAGTGGTCCGGAGTCACATAAAATGTACACAGCCGTTTCATCCGGCTCTGGGCAGTACCGGCACATTCTTGTGTCGGAGAGCCCCATGTTAGACATGTGTTTATTTAAGCAACAATGCCCAGTAAGTGCTCAAACCAAGATACGAAAGTTGCTCCGGCTCATTGCCGTGACACTAGAAGCCACTTTGCGATTATATGGCTTTATTAGGGCTATGGAATGCTCCATAGCCCTAAATTCTTCTAATACTCGAAAGAGGCTTTAAAACAGGATTTCCACAAAATCAGTTCAGCCTGACTTTTGGGAATAACACAAAAAGGTTCTGGGCCAATAAATGTGATTTTGGTGCCGGCCATTCGAGTTCGACGTCATTTCTATTGGCTATGCCCGCATGACCAGGAACCCGTCTTAGCAATCACCCCTTTTTTATTTCCCAGAGTGTTTAATATATAGTCACGCTGTTATTAACTAACCTCGAAGTGATTACATTCGAGACTAATGCCAAAAGAGCTGCCTGACTATTAGAATGTATGTATATGGCTTGGTTTATGTGGTGCTTTTTAACGTTCATATCCGCACATTCAATAATGGCGAACATTTTAGCTTGGAATATGAAGGTGTACCTCCCAAGATTCAGGCTGGTATTGAAACTTGGGTACTCTCCATAAATTCGACATCTTACATCGTTGTCCGATTTTGAGCCCTCAGTGTACCAGAGTAGACTGCCAGGTTTCTAGGACATTCTTCCTTAAAGCAAGCCTTCCTTGGAAGGCATCTCCACCATGAAATGTTTATGTAAGCACTTACCAATAACTAGAAAACACAGTCCACAGACTCTCAAACTCGTCTCTAATCAACACGTCATTCGCCATCCCGCTCTGGCCCGCGTCACCGGCGACATTCGTCTCGCTCTGAAGCTTCTCAACCGTTGCCTTCGCCAGTTGCATATATTCCGGTATTATCTGACATTTAATAGCTATATTCAAGCACAACTCTTTGAAGTTCATCACCTCTGACTGGCAAAGAGAATTTAGACCTGAAATATGTCATAATAATATTCAAGTTATTACTTGTAACACATAAGAGGTAATAGAATGGGTAATGGGTCAACGAACTTTGGGTAACTGATTCATTGTTATAATAAATTTCCTCAATAAATTACTCAATTAACGGAAAATAAATTTAGATCTATACTATCTCTTGCGTATCTCTTTTTTTGCCAAATTTTGTGATAAATAGTCGTTTTGTCTCTCTCACTGTCTTCGATTCTATCACTTAAAATTTTTGTCTATCTGTCTGTCTGTATGTCCTTTTATAACTAAAGAACGGCTTGACTGATCTTGACGTAAGTCGGTACGTAGTAAAACCATGTGATTGCGCTCATGATAGGCTACTTATTTTTTAGAAAATCTGCCCCTAAAGTGAAGTGGGTGAAAAGGGGGATGAAACTTTGTATGGGAAATGGTAAACTGCTGAACCGATTATAATGAAATTTGACAAGAAGATAGTTCGACATCAGAGAACGGACATAGGCTAATTTTTATAAAAAATCTACCCCTAAGAGGATGAAAAAGGGGACGAAAGTTTGTATGGGGAACGCTAAATCTAGGTAATGATAAAATTATTTGATGCGGTGACAAGACATTATTTATCAAAAATACATAGACTACTTTGTTCGAATCGTTCGTCATCTTGTTTTTCAGCTTCTTAATAATGGGCTGTGGTTATTGAGTATCCCCGCTTCTGAGATGATAAACTATTCGTTCTTCTAGGATGTTGACTTTGATGGAAACGTAGGATGAGGAGATATAATTAAAAGACGTGCTTTCGCTAACTCATGAATTTCTCAACTGACTTATTTTCTGACATTCGTTATTATGAAAGTATGATACTACGTTATTATGAAAGTAGCAACACTTTCAAAAAAACAGTGTTGCCATTTGTTAACGATTATGATTAGAACGATTAATCGAGAATATTGATGATAGCTAACATGATATAGCATGGAAATAATTGAATAATAGCCCGCAGTGCTTGATATGTGTAGACTTATACATGCACATTGTCGAATGACGCATTTTTGCTAGAAAACAGTGCGGTGTCACCCTTACGGACAGGATAAGCAATGAAGAGATACGCGGTATGACAGAGTTGCGCGACAGTGTTATTGTAAAAATGAAGAATGCTTAGATGGTTCGGGAACATAGAAAGAATGAGTGATGAAAGAATGAGTGATGAAAGACTGACGAAGAAAATCTACAGAGCGAAAGTGAGTGGTAGCAGAAGCCAAGAAAGAGCAAGGCTGACTTACGAAGATCTAATAGGCCGAGCGTTAGCTGACGGAAATGTCAAAAGCACCCGCAAACCTAGGCCAAAATGTGTGAGGAGAATGATAAGATTCGTGGAGGCGAAAAAAATAAGTAAGGACCGCGAACCTTGGCGTTCCGTCCTCTCTGACTAACCTGTTAGGGATATAGCGTGAAGATATGTATGTATGTAAAATGAGCAGAAACTTAAATAATATATAAATGAATTAGAAAAACGTCCAAAAGTGAGACAGGGTTCGAATGTATGAGGTGGTACCGAATGAACTTGGTCAGACTATGCATGGACCTCTAATCCCATGGTATATATCACATTACCTTTAGCATGTATACTGTTGAGGGCATTCTTCAGATCGGTGAGAAGATCCTGTATCCTTGGGAATACGTCTGAAAACACAGCTATCCAATGCTTGAGTAGACACTGCAACACATCTCCGAGAGACCACGGAGGCTTTATGAAGACCACATGCAGCCACAGATTGCCGTATTTGACTTTCATTTCACTCTGAAATGAAAATATAGGTAATTATTGTTAGCAACACCGGCGAATAAACATAAAGGGGAACACTGGCGCCCTCTAGCAGAGCGCGACGGTGTTCGTGACGTCATGGAAAAGAACGACTGTCGGCTTGTTCCCCACTACCGCTCGAGATTATATAAGTTAAAACTCGAGCGCTTCACATCTCTCTATTGTTTTTACCTTCACGACTGCAGAACGAAGTGTTCGAATACAAATTATTTAGTTATTATTTGATATTAAATATTAGTATTAATCAATTGATCGATAATTTAAGTAAAATAAGTAAGTGTTCCATTGCTATAAGTATCTAACTTACTATTTAATTTTATCGTAGCTAACATTATAAAATATAGCGACCTGCCCCGGATTCGCACGACTTAAATTTTTTTTAAATAAAATACAGCCCACGTTACTTGCTGATAATGAAATAAAAATTTTTGAAATCGCTCGAGCAGTTTTTGAGTGTATCCATTACATACAAACAAACTTTACCTCATTAAAATATTAGTATAGAAAAATAAACAAATAAAAAATCGGTCAAGTGCGAGCTTCATTTTATAAAAATCGTTGACCATACGATATTCAAAAAACGATCAATTTCAGACATAACTTCTAGAGTACTATAAGACCTAGACCTTTTGTTACATTTCTCCTGTAAACTTTAAGAAAGGGTTTTAATACTCTGAAATTATCAAAATTCTAAGTCTATTTCGGAGATACAAGGAGAATAATCAAGTCAGCCCAAATAGCTAATTTAACCCTTCTCTGTTTTTCGCTATAAATATTGTTATAAGCTGTAACTAAAAACGCTTCCATTCGCTTCTTGGTTCAAGGAACGGACATTCCATTTTTCTTTTTAACCATAGATAACCTATAAATAGCAGATTTTATTCCTCAGATATAATCATTTGATACTATTACCTCTAATATATTAGCCAATAAACTGCACATTGCATCTTCATAGCGATTGACAGCGGTACAAGAATTCGGATCAGCTGTCTCATATGTTTCATCCAGTAAATCTCTCAATTCGTTTATAGTCAACTTCTTTATACCATTTATTACTGCTTTGCTGCACAAGTTCTTGTCATTAGAAAGAAGAATCTGGAAAAAAGATTTCATATACAAATACAAAATAATTTATTAATTACTACTTGTTGGCCGCGACTTCGCTCGCGTAGAATTAAAAAAAGTAGCCTATGTCCTTCTTCGGGGGCGTCCAACCGTCCTTAACTACCCCGTAAGTCAAGTCAAGTAATATTAAAGTAATAATGTTAAGAGATGGTTGTAAGCCCCCAGGAGTTACTCATATTAAGTGTTTATAGTGAAAATAGCTCACGTATTGAGTGTATAAGGAAAATGACTCCTGCTTTTAGTGTTTATAGTAAAATTGACAAGTTGTGTGTAAATTAGCATACAAACTTACTACGGTATGCGCTTTATCGAGCTGCTGTAGACAACAGTTCAATATCTCGTCATCCGGTAACTCGCAGGGGTATATGTGTGAACAGTGGTCGCGGAGAGTCTGACCTGAAATATACCTATACATGTTATTACTAGTGATCGCAGTCCCTGGGGTAAATGCTATCAATGTTATGGATACGTCCAAAGATTTCCGGAGTTGAATTGCGGGAAATTTTAATGAGGTAAAAATGCACTAATTATCATAATAATAATATAATCAGACATTTCACACAGCGCCATCTAGTCCCAAAGTAAGCAGCACAGCGCTTGTGTTATGGGTACTAGACAACTGATATACTACTAATATACTTTTCTTTTGTAGGTATATGGTAAGTATTAAGTAGGTATAAGAAGTCATTTGGTGGGTGGTATGACCTTGTCATCTACAGGATGAATGCACGAGAATCGCTTAAAGATCGTTTTAAAGACATTAATGTCCTCACCTTGCCCTTCTTATACATCTTTGAAATTATTATGTATACGAGAAAAAATATAGATCAGTTTAAAAAGAATGGCGATATGAATGGTATGGAAACCCGAGGTCGTGATAAATTGGTTATTCCAAAATTTAAATTACATAAGTCAAATGTTTCATTTTTAGGTAACTGCATTCGTTTTTATAATAAAGTTCCTCAAGAAATTACTCAATTAACAGAGAATAAATTTAGATTGGTTATAAAACGTACATTAACTAGACAATCATACTATAAAATAAACGATTTCATTGAAGATAAAACAATAGTCTGGAAATGATGTTCTCTGCACATGCGTTTACTGGCTTAATGAAAATATTGTATTTTAATAAACCTTTTGTAAAATGAAGTTGAAAAAATGATACCTGACTGAGTTTCTTGTCGGTTCTTCTCAGTGTCCAGGTTTTCTATTCGAACCGAACTAAAGTAGATTTGACGTTCAAAAATACCATGTAATTGGGTTTACTTGAATAAATTGATTTGACTTTGACTTTGACTTTGTGCAGAATCGATTCGCATTGCTACCACCATGTTACTAGGCGTCAAACATGCGCTGTGTTGTATTCTGGTGTGGAGAGTAAGAGAGTTATGAAATTGCTGGCACAAGAGGCACAACATCTTAGTATGCAGGGTTAAGAACACATTTAATATCTAGTGCTTTCTTAGCCTTGACATTATAAAAATGTCTATGGGCCTCAGTTCACTTAACATCAGATGGACTGTTTGCTTGGTTGTCTTCGCAGGAACACGAAAAAAAATTTGAGATATCGAGATGTCGATAAAAAAATGTGTTTTTTACGAATTCTATATTATTATATGTATTATTACGAATAATTTTACGAATTCCAACGCATTGGAATTCGCAAAATTATTGCAGATTGATAAATTGTAACTAAATAAAAAAATGCGTATTTACATTATTATTATTTACTAGGGTTAGGGTTGTAAAATGAACTATCACTCGCGTTTGGATTGATTGAATCAAATCGATTTGAACAATCGTGATCGACACAGGTCTACTTTAAACATAAATACACCATTAAAATCATAACTTTTCTTTTTACCTTACCATAGTCAGGTAAAAATAAAATGAATTGTTTTATTTTGCTGCTATTCTAATTCGACTTCTAATTATGTCCTTATCCTGAAGATTTCATTACTAATTGTAATTTGTAATCGGCCAAATTTTGGCGACTAACTCGTCATTATAGGATGTATCCAAAAAGACTTGCGGGCGTAGCCAAAATGACTTGTTATTTTGAGGCGTGACCAAAAATTCGATCGAAGCGGGAGTACGTAACATACATATGAGCCTGTTGTTGTCGTCAGGAACACGCTGGTGGAGGTAGTCCATGGCGGCTCGGGCTCGCCAGCAGAGGGCGCCTTTTCCATCGTTGAAGCTCTTCAGCCGGTCCAGCTCATTAATGACGCGCCACGGCACCATCACCATGGGTTTCGACTTATACCCTAAGGGCAGAGGCATTACAATACGCTAACAGAGTAATACTCGTGTAATAGGCCCATAAAGTAACAATATGAAAATTAAAGACAAGGCTAATTGAGTACTTGAATTTCACTTAACCAGTATCCCTTATTTACGAAACTAATAGATTAAGGGTGGCTTGCACCAACTATTTAAACTCGATTTAAGGATTTGACATCTCGGTCTTATGTCAGTTTCTTAAATCGAGTTTGATGGTGCAAGCCACCCTTAAAAGTTTAAAATCTTTAGGAATTACAAACTTAAAGTTCACCAGAAAAGTAGTCCTACGCCCAAGATATTAATTTTCAAATTTCATCTTTTAAATATGGTACAGAATCTTTATGGTGCGTTCAAATACACTTGCCATTATTTTTACTTTATATGTACACAAACGCTAATTACCTCTTATATGCGAGTTCAAAACTGTTTTAATGACATTGAGCTCATGTATAAATATATTTGTGTCCACGACTATCACAAATTCTTCTTTGGGTTTCTTGTCACCATCCTTCGCTCCCGTTAAAGTCGGTGAGCTTTGTTTTATCTGCAATCGATACAAAACACTTTCGTTGTTACAATTTTATTTAGGTATTTAAGTAAAACAACAATTGTTCTTTTAAATAACACAATTCAATTATTTAATAAAAATAGCAAACAGTTGCTGATTAAGCAAGGCAGGATATTAGAGTTATTGACTTTTGCTGCAAATCGAGTAATAATATTTTCTGTCAATCTTAGATTAGGCAACGAAACTACGAGTTTGAGACGTCGCACTACAAATATACAGGGGCGCTGAATTTGTGAGTGTTGAGGTGATCTAAGACCAACTGACAATAAGTAGTGGGTGCAATGCACGTACGACCATAAACATGCAGAAATAATAATCAGGCACGCAAAAATGATAATCGAAAATATAAATAAATGAACAACTGTGGTCTGTACATTATGTAAAGCATTTAAATAGTGATTTAAATTGTTTAAGTTTATTATTTAGTTAAATGAAAGAGCAAAAAGATGGTTTGTAAATAATTTTAAAATACTTTCCAGCATTATTTAAAACAACACATTAATTTCATTTTTATGCAATAAGTGTAACTTTAGGTTGGGTTAAATGAGCACCTAAGAAGTTTCATAAGCCTCGTGAGTGCTTATGAGTCAAGAGTCAGCGCCCCTACAAACTAAAACCCAATTTATTTAGTTTGATAAAGACAGATTCCAGAACTCTAGAATTACCAAGGCATATCCACGTTAATGATAATGTTCAAAATCACTGACTTAAAAGTAAAAGATGTTGCGAAACTAGCGCTGATGAAGAGCGAAACTAAATGTACATAATCAGGAATTAAATTTTAGGCAAGGGAAAATATAATTTTCGAAATAAAAGCCCCGTAATATACTTTCCTTAGCTTATAGCATCGGACTCCGACAACTAATTCAAGAAATTAGTTATTTCATCATGTTTGCAAGTTTTTGTTAAGTTAGAGTTGTATTTTATTTTTGTAACTTTCATTTTTAATTATTTATTTTCTTTTATATGACAAACATTGCTCTATATTTTAAACTCATGTGTCATATATTTTTAAAATGGTCTTGTCAAGGTTTTGAGTGGGATGCCCAACATTACAATTTTTTTAGTTCGTGGCTGTTATTATCAGTATACTACAGGCACCACGCTGAATTTTTAAAAAAACAACAGCATAGGTCACGCACGTTATTGAGACGGATCTATGGTACCAACTCATACATTAAAGTTGACCCCTTAAGTGATTTTATATAAATACATTAGTATTATTATAATATTACAATATATTATACATTAAACAATGTACAATATACATTATACATTTATACATGACATTATATATAATTATTGTAAAAGAAGGCTTGACCATAAAATCCGAAAGCCCTACTCAATCCTGGGCACTGATCCTATTGGACTCTTCTGGTGGACATGCACGAAAAACACTATAAAATCCCAGAGGATGTAGTCGTTTCCACTTCAAGACCAGTCTTATTCCTTTTCTTAAAAATATTTAAACACACAATAGTAGTAGAACTAACAGTGCTATGGGCGACTAACATACCGAAAGATCACATAACAAAAACAAACAAATATTATGACATAGACATAACAAATGAATTAACTGAAAGCGATTATGTGGTTCATTTATTTGCTGTAGAAGTGTGCGAGAGGTATACCAGCTAAATCTCTCTATAACCTACTCAAAGACTTTGGCCTGTCAAGAACTACCATAAGCTCTTTATTAGAAAGAACATCTAAACTGGCATTGGCAGGCTTCTACCAAATTTGGTTAGGCAGGCATAGGAGTCAGAGCAGTGAAGGTGAGCGTTGATGCGAATCGTAATAGGCTCCTTAAATCTACACCTGACCTGAGTCGCAAGTCCCAGGCAATGCTACGGCCTGGAATGCTAAGAAATTCGTCTCAACGTACATACATACATAGTCCGCTATAATCATATCTCCTTTTTGATTTACAGGTAAAAACGTTTTATTATTGCACCTACATCATATGCCAGCTTTCTTTAATATAAGAAATCAGAAATTGAATTTGTATTTAAATTTGTTACACCTACGCTATACCTACCTCTTCAACTTCCATGGCTTCCACTGCAGTATTCCTAGATCTTATCTTTAAAAAACTATCATTTGTATCTTCTAATGATTCAGTACTTAAATTCGCTCTTAAAGCTTCTAAGCGGTCATTAGCCGAATTTTGATGCATTGGTATTTTGTATGACAATTTGGATTTCATTGCAGACACTAACTGACTAGCTTCCGAAAATTGTGGTGGAGTTGAGGGATGTTTAGTTGTATACTCAGCATGTTGACTAAATATGCCTTTTTCAATATCAGCATAAGTATCTTTTAGCTTACTTTTATCATAATTGTTTTCTGGTAGCTGTGCTTTCATTGAACATATTGATTTGTTTAATGCCAAAAACAATGACGGAGATGCATCGGACTGCAGACTTTCACTCGGTGACTGTGTAGATGTTACACATTTTGATTCATTAGTATTGCGACCTTCTGTCTTGGGAATCTTTGTCCGTGTTTCGCTTTGGTTTGGTCCAAATTTGCGTTTGCTTGCTTGTTGCGTGACCTCTTCATTCTGGATTTCACTTGCCAATTGGGCCCTTAGTTTTGCAAGTCTGGAATTAGCTAAGTTTTTGGGCAGCTTTGCTGGATCTGTACTGCATTCTTTACTTGTACTTTGCTCAGAGATTTCCGTATGGCATACAATATTATTTAGCTTTTTAGGACTTGGTTTTTTGCTACAACTGGCGCCAGGTTTCTCTGGTGTTGGTGTTTCTAAAATGAAAGAAGTATCTCATAATCAAACGACCGTTAACATGCATTAATAGTTATATATTAACATATATTAAGGCACAGATAATTAGACACTGAGTGAGAGAAAAAAGTGAGTACCCATTACATGGTGTCTCAGTGGAGTAGTGTGAGTATAATGCAGCATTTATAGCACCCCATAGATTAAAGTTGATCCCTTGAGTTATTTTGTATAATACTTTTTTTTTTATTTTATTTTTTATTTCTTTGGAACACCAACAGCACAAGAAAAATAGAGCAACACATAAAATTTCAAGACAATAAATTATTATGTTAAATTATTATGTGTATGTATGTATGTATTACAGGTATCCGCTTATATTATACAATGATGAGGATATAGTTGTAGTTTACAATAAGTATATTTGTAATATGTATTATATAAGCAAAAATTACAGAACGAAATAGTATATAAAATGATTATATAATATCTTTATCCACTACTACCTGCACCCGCGAATTCGTATGCGCAAAATGTTATGCGGCTTTACCGGATTACGTTATATTATATGTAGTATATGTACATATTTTTAAAGATTGTTTTTGAAAAAAGTCTACGTCTAGCCTGCGTCTGTCTCCGGGCACATATCATTTCTGTGCCAAACATAATAATTGGTTCAGCGGTTCAACATTTCCCATTCAAAGTTTCATCCCCTTTTTCACCCCCTTTGGGGTAGTTTTTTGTTTAAAAGTAGCATATATCCGTTCCCAGGTGTCACATCATAATCAATTCAGCGGTTTAGCATTTACCGTACAAAGTTTCGTCCCCCCGCCCTCCCATCTCCCTTTGTTTTCACAGATTTTTGATAAAATAAGTAGCCTATGTATTTTTTATAAAAAAAAAGTTTTATCACTGCACCAAATTTTATCATTACTAAGTTTTAGCGTTTCTCATACAAAGTTTCATCCCCCTTTTCACCCTCTTAGAGGTATATTTTTTTTTATAAAAAGTAGCCTATGCCCGTTCCTACGTGTCAAACTATATCCATGCTACATCATAATCAGTTCAGTGGTTTAGCATTTCCCGTACAAAGTTTCATACACCATTTTACAGATTTTTGATAAAAGAAGTAGTCTATGTATTTTTGATAAATAATCACCGCACCAAATCTTAACATTACTTAGATTTAGCGTTCCCCATACAAAGTTTCATCCCCTTTTTCACCCTCTTAGGGGTATATTTTTAAAAAAGTAGTCTATGTCAAGCCATTCTTCAGTTATAAAAGGACATACAGACAAAAATTTTAAAAATGGTAGACTCGAAGTCAGTGAGTGAGTCACAAAACGACTGTGTTACAAAATTTGAAAAAAAAATTGAAATTACAGACAGACGCAAAATATTTATATAGTAGTATAGATAGATACATAGATATAGATAGAAGATAGATATAGAAGATAGAAGATGTACATAGTATGTTTAAAAATTGTTTTTGAAAAAAAGTCTGTCTGTCTCTGGGAACATACTATCTCTGTACTAAATTTTCCATTCAAAGTTTCATCCCCCTTTTCACTCCCTTAGGGAGGGACTCTCTTAGTTTAGCCTATGTCCGTTCCCAGGTGTCAAACTCAAGTTCCATGGTTTAGCATTTCCCATACAAAGTTTTATCCCCGTTTTTACCCTCTTAGGGGAAGATTTTTGAAAAAAAGGTAGCCTATGTCCATTCTCTAACGTCAAACTATCTCCCTGCTAAATTTCATCATAATCGGTTCAGCGGTTTATCGTTTCTCATACAAAGTTTCATCCCCCTTTTCACCCTTTTAGTGGTAAATTTTCTAAAAACAAAGTAGCCTATTGTGAACACAATCACATGTTCTTACTATTTACCGATTTTCATCAAGATCGGTCAAGTCATTCTTCAGTTGTAAAAGGTCATACAAACAGTCAGACAGACAAAAACTGGTATATAAATGGTAGAATCGAAGTAAGTCAGTTAGTCATAAAATGGCTATCAATTACAAAATTTGACAGTAAAATTATAATTACAGACAGACGCTAGAGATTTATATAGTAGTATAGATAGTAGATAATAAATAGATAGGTAATAGATAATTTCAGTTGTATTTTAAAAAATGGAATGTTTTAGCTGTGATAATTGTGTTGGCAGTGTGTGTTTACAAAAACTAAAACAAGCCGCGTTTTCGAAATTTTCAAATAGTGAAAAATTACAAACTATAGCTAAAGGCAGGTGTGTTCCAGAGTTGCATTTATATCAAAAGTCAGGTAATGTTGCTCGAAATTTTATTTCTATATATTATGAAACATTTGACTGGCTAATGGGTTGTACACATAACATACCAATAGTTTATTTTGCTTTCCTTGCATTAACTACATGTAACAAATAACAACTACTACGAAAAATTAAAGTAATGGTAACTTTCTCTTACTTTTTCAACAGGATAGGCAGTCAAAATAGCAACTATATAAAAAAATAACAATTTTAATACATAATTATACTTTAAAGATATTGCATAGACTCAGGTGTTACTTTGCGAAATCCATTTCATGTGATAAATTCCCAAATTTTTAGTCAGGTTATCTGATTTAGCTCATTGTTGCTGCTCAGACATGGCGTCTGGCTTTAGAATTATATATAAATTATATATAAATGTTATTTAAGAGTAGTATTATACAAGCAATATTTGCATATTTATAATCGCGTTCTCGATAACGGCTCCAACGATTTCGATGAAATTTACAATATGGCTTTATGGTGGTAAAAAAATGATCTAGCTAGGGTAATTATGAGAAAATTCGTTTTCTCTATGTTTTCACACACTTAAAACTTCTAAACTCTTCTGATTTCACAACAGAGTTTACCTTCTCAGTAGTACAGTGGCTAAAGCGTGGATCTACCAAGCTGATATACGCGGGTTCGAACCCTGGAATGTGGTCAGAATTTATTTTGTTATTTTTTTTGTAAGACACCGCAAAGCTTTGTCGCCTAAGTACTTATTATAATATACTAGCGGTCCGTGTTGACTTCGCCTGGGTTGATTACGTAATATAAAGCCTATGTCCTTCTGGAATATCGTACCTTTCAAAGAGTGAAGGAATTTTTCAAATAGGTGCAGCGATTCCGGGAATTACCTTCCACATTAATAAACTTAGAAAATCGTTGCAAATTCTGTTGGTGATATCAAGGTTACAGAATTGAAATTTATTTGATTTCCATTTAAATGTTAAGGAATTCGAATTTAACATATGGCAAGTAATCTTGCAAGTAATCTTTGCGTAAAATGGTGTCAATTATTTAAAAATCACCTACAGTAAAAGTTATTAATATAAAAGATATGTGACTTGAGTTTATTATTGTTTTTTTAGTGTAGGTTTTTTCTGAATGGATTTAACTGTTCCTCAATACCTTGTAACCGGATTTACTTACATAAATTGACTTGACTTTGATTATATTCAAAATAGAACAATAAACACGTGATTTATTGGTTATAAGAAGAATTGTAAGTACTAAATACTTGTCTAAATTAATTCACATTATAGACATTATTATGTTTGTTATACATATAGTAGATTTGTGACATGTTTGTTATTAGATTGATTTTTACAATCAATCAAAATCAAGTATGCCCTTAAGCATTTTAATTATTTAGTAGCTAGCATTTGTAAATGTATAAACGTAATGAAAGACCATTATCCTCAGGACCCGCCCTACGCGTATGCCGTTGGCTTTTCGCTGTATTTTTTTATCAAAATAATCATTGGTATGCATAGCATATGTGATTTGACTGATTAAAAAAAAATTTTTTGTCACAAATGTAATGGTAGACCATAATCCTCGGGACCTGTCCTACACGTATGCTGATGGGTTTCTGCTGGATTTCTTTTTTAAAAGCTCTCACTAGGCATGGCATATGTGATTCAATTGATTCAAAATTGATTTTTTTTTAGCAATTTCAAATTACATTGCACGCGATATATCCCACGATCATGGCATATACGCATCGTTAATCAATAGCTACTAAATGATGAACATTCTGACAGACATATGCGATTCGATTGATCGAAAAAATCTGTCCTTAGCTGCTGGTCTTTCTCTTGGGTTACCCTCATAACTTGAACATGTCTAAGGCGCAGCAGAGCAGTTAACTTCAGGCAAGAAAAATCATTTTCACATTAGTATTATGTTTTTTTTTATTTATTTATAATAGGTTACAAATTCTAGTTTTTTTTAAAAGAAGTAACATGCAATAACAAGGGTTTTAAGCAAAGGGTATTTTTTAATTTATTACTTTGGACATTCAATAGTGTCAAACATACAAGCCATTATGTTTTCCTCTCCTTTTTCGTAAGTAAAAGAAAAGATTTATTAGATAGAGTATATCATGCAGTAAAATGTTATAAAGATTTAAAATTAAAAACAGTTATCTTAGAGATCCTTCTAATTCGCACTCACAAAGCAAATGGTCTTGAATTCTAATTTTTCTTAAAAAAAACTGGAGAGAATATACTGACTTCATCATAGACAAATTATTGTCTTTGCGAACAGCATCAGGAAGTAAGAAGTCATAAATGTAAATTTTATAAATTTATAAATACAACCCAGTGAAATCTAAAACTCTGCATTGCACTATACGTCTTAAATACATATTTAAAAGAAATGTCATTACCCTTAATTTTTTTAATTGCAGAGCCCGCTTCATCATGATCACTTTTTCTTTTTAAATTATTTCTTTGTACTACTTCTTGTGTAGGAATTTTCTCCGGTTGTCTTACTTTGTCCTTTTTCTTCGGTCTCTTGCGATTCTTTTTATATTTAACAGCATTGTTATCAACCTAAAACAAATACTATTGTACTATACACACCTTATTAATACCTACAAAAATTTCATAAAAAAGACATAGGTAAAATTTTGTAAAATATGTAGGTAGTTAAATATTATCCTTAATAAATATATTGGGCTAAGGTTTAGATTGTTACACACTTAGTAAAATTATGTAAATTTCTTTTGCAAAATGAAATAAAATGATGATATATTCATAACACAACACGATCTTTATAAGTATTTAAGATTTAACACATCACTTTACAGGATAACATTTTTTAAGACAATAATTTTGTAATTTCTATATCGTTGCATACACATATTGTTCATGGTTTCCTATTATGAGGAACGGGGACGACACTTTCTGCAAGTATATAAGGTTTTAAAGTTTTACATTACGGGATTTCATATTTTCAGATAATAATTTCGTAAACTTTTGTAACTGACAATTTTTTCGATGTAATATTAAATTTTTTGATCACAGACATTATTTTTATGATTGTCTAAATTTTGGGAAGCAAAGGAACTATATACTTTTACAGCCAATGTTTTTTATGTTATTAGTGAATTTAATACAGAATGGAATCCGCCTTATGAAAACATTCTCTTTGGGTAGGTTACATTAGGTTAGGTAAGTGTATAAACTGAATCCGCTTTATGAGAACACTCTCTTTGGGTAGGTTAGGTTAGGTAAGTGTATAAAATTACTCTTTTTGGGTAGGTTACATTAGGTAAGTGTATAAATCATAACGTGCGGGCCGAGCGTGCCGCGGCAGCGGGCGGCGAAGTACTAGAACAGAACTCGCCCTATAAGAACACTTTAAAATTGTGAAATGTCGGAAGGAAAGGAAATTTTTATGAATTAATTTCAGTAAAGAAAAGTTTAATTTATATTTACGTTACACTAGATATTGTGTTTATATTAGAAGTCATAAACGGAACTCAATTTTTTTATTTTGATTTTATTATTAGGACCAAGTTGTAAGAGTTAATTTGTGTGAATTCACACTGGTTTAAGAAATATTAAAAACAAATGTCATATTACGAGGCCTCGAACCAAGATTCTTGGTCTGAGGCTGAGGCTGATAACATAATTGTCAATATTTCGATACATTAAGAAAAACTTGTTTATGTCATAATTAATTTTTTGTTGCTTTTATGTCATACATAATTTATAGTTACGTAAAAACTTAAAAATTATAAATTAAAATATAATTTTACATTATATAAAATGTTTGAAGTGTTAAATCTTGACGAATGAATTTTTAAAATTTGAGAATTTAATGGAAATGCCTTTTTTAGTAACTGTGTCATTCAATTATTGAATAACAGTCAATCTAAAATGTAAGCAATTTTATGTATTTTTCAAACATATTTTAAAAAAAAGTACCTATTGATTTTCGTTATTACCGGTTATAAAACTTATTAGGACGTTAATTACTTATTTTACTGTCATCCCACTAATTCTTCAATCTTCTTTTAATACGATAACAGTCTAAAGTGCTTCCATATATTGGAATGATTTCATAGATGTATCAATATTTATATAATATTTGACAGAATTAGAAATCAGTAAAAATTCAAAATTAATAAAAATAAAAATAAAAACTTGCATTAGGTCTAATTTAATTACATACTTATATGCTTACAAATATTAAAAACTTAAAAAATAATGAAAATAGAAAAATGAGGGTGAGGGTGAGAAACTATTTCATTGTTTATTTTGAACGTTTATAACTAATAAGTATGTTAAACATAAAAACAATTATGAAACATATATAAATCAAACCTGTTTCTCCCGTTCACTTGCATTAAAAATAAGAATTTATTACAAGATAAAATATATAATTAAAACAATAAATGACTTACAAGTGGCCAAGTCCATGACGATTTCCCTGTTTTTTTATTGAAATAATACTTTCTGCCTGCATTGGATTTAGATTGACATAAAACCCAACCATCAGGCAATTTCTCTTCTGGCTTATTTTTATCAGACATGATGAAAAGTAGAATCAAAGTTTAATCAATTCATTTGCGTTATACATTTATTTTCACCAGTTATCAATATTTTTTGCAATTTCAACAAGACCACAAAACAGGAAAAAGCAAAAACAGATGTTTACACTCTATCTTGTTTATGATTCAATAGGGTCGCAGCTCTGCAGATGTCAATAAATAATGTTGGGAAATCGATAATCGATTTAAATATATTTGATATTAATTCTGTTGCAGTATCGACTGTCAAGAAATAGTGATAAAAATATTCAGTGCGAGTTTGGCAGAAGTTAGATCTTGCAATTGTTAGCAAGACAATCAGCATGTTTGATTAAGAATTTGGCCATTATTGAAAAATCTCGTCTCTATAATTAATGCAAAAAGTGCTTCATGGATATGAAGAAAATAATATTATTGAAAAAAGTTCTCAACGGGATTTTGTGGAGAGCATTTGGGTGTTTATTATAATTATTTGTTTTCTAGTGGATATAGTGATGTAAAATTGACGTATATGTACATACATGAAATGTCCACATGGAAGACGTGGCTATATTGACGTAGATCTTTTTGCCACCAAAAATAGAAAAATATTATTTAAAAAATGATTTTTGGCGCGATTTCATGGGGAGCGGTCAGGTGTTTACTTTAATTATTTGCAAGATATAAAATGGGGTAGTTTTCCGTCCCAAAATGTCTACGATCTTGTACATTATGTGAAATTGTTGAAATAAGTGCTTATTTAGTAGGTAGTGTGGTGTTTAGATTTTTTTAGTGGCTTAGTCTACTAGAAAGCTTACTAGAAAGAATGTCTTAATATATTTCTCGCCAGAAACTCCAAGAAACAATCAAAACATATTACTCTGACATTTTAATGAAATAATATGAAGAATTTATCTATTCATCACTAATACACAGGTTGTATGGGTTAAAATTTCTTTACCTTCTCTCCTAAAAGAGAACGTTTTTCCTCTTTTTTATGACTTGGCGCACAGCGCATTTGCCAATGTCACGTATTAATAAGTAGAATCACAAGTATATAAATTTTTCTTATCGTAAAACTTCTCCAGTAAAGTAATAGTAGGCTTTACTGAAGTTATAAAGGACTTCTTGGAAGAGCGTGAGAACTTCAGCTACACATGTTTATTTAGACCTATTCCATTATTTTAAGTTATACAGAACTTTAAAACATAATATATTATCACTTTTGTACTTAAAAATTCCCAAAAATGTAAGAAATACAAATCTAAACAAAATGTCAACCTCACTTCTCCCGTTCCCGCCATAAGCAAGGAGAACTTTCAGAATATAATAAAGTACTTACTTTGTGGGGAGAACGGAGAACCCAATGAAGAGAAACCAGTGGAGAACCATACCTAAAAAAAATTAACATTTGATTCGAGGATGGACACTGCCTTGAAAAATTTAAATTTTGAAACATTACAAATTTTAAAAAACTGAACGGAAATTAAAAACGACTTTTTATTTTTCTTTATCGTGGCGCACGGTTTAGCGCATTTGTCAATGTAACGTATTAATAAGTAGAATCCAGTAGAATTACAAGTAAATTAGTTTATTTTTATCGTAAAACTCCTCCAGTAAAGTGATAGTAGGCTTCACTGAAGTTACGTCACTGTCATTTTATTTGGATTTTCTATTTTTTATATTTTTAGGAGTTTCGAAATACAGCAGTGATAGTATATCGTGTTTTAAAGTTCTGTGTAAGTGAAAAGAACGGAGGAGATCTAAATAAACATGTATAACTGAAGTTTTCGCGCTCTTCCAAGAAGTCCCTTTTTAACTTCAGTAAAGCCTACTATCACTTTACTGGAGGAGTGTTAGGGACAGTTGTTTCTCCGAAGTTTTGTCATTGGGCTGATGGTCTTGTTACCAATGCCTTAAGAAATATAAATAAAAAAAATTTGACTGATAGTCCTAAAACTACTGATTTTTCTTTTTTATCTATTTAACAAAATTTTTTTAGTTTAGATGTTAGATTGTGTTAGTTATATCTAGAATTATTAGGAACTTGACTGTAACAATGGACAAAATTGTTAAATTGGGAAAAGTAATACGTAATAATTGGAAAAAATCCACAGTTGGAGTTATCGCTCTATATTATGTCGCCACAAAAGCTAAAGAAAAATACGAGTAAGTTTGATTTTGTACATTATCTGCTCACACCAAATATTTTTTATTTGGTGTAAGGTCTTGAAAAAAATCCATTACATTCTATAAGATAGCGAATAAATTATATTTATTCGTTAATTTTATTTTGTTCGTATTTTACCTTTAATATTTTACTTAATCAACTCTTGCATAGTTTTTTCAATAATTTCATCATAGGTAACGTATATTGGCATTGAAAAATTATGCAAAAGTTTATTAAGTAGATATTTTGTGCATTATTTGATTTCAAGTTTTTATTTTTATTGTCTAATAAAAAATATGTTGAGTATAACTTTATTTTCAAACATTAACAAAAATTAAACCGCCTTCAAGAAAAAAAACACTGAAAAGTACAAAAAACTATCCTTTAGTAATAAAAACTTGTGCAATTAAAATTACTTTAAATATGGTACACATATCTATATAATTAAATTTGACAGTTACTGAAGTCTGTGCCAAGCCTACCAAACTAATACTTTCTGTTGTTGCATATAGATTTGGCACCGACTTCAATAACTGTCAAATTTAATTATAGAGATATGTGTAACGTATTTAAAAAGTTATTTTAATTGTACTTGAGTTTTGATTAGTAGTTATTTTGTACTTTTCAGTGTTTTTGTTTTGAAGGTGGTTTAATTTTTTAAATTACTTTTTTATTTAATTTTTTTAATTTCAGTTAACTGCATGCAAACATTGAAAAAAAAACAACATGCATAAGACATGTTTTAGAATTACACTGTAAAGCCAATGACATGTTTTCCTAGTGACTGATACACACTTCTCTCTATCTCAAAAATTACTGAACCAATTTTGATAAAACTTGCACTTTTCCCTAAGTTGGACTATACCTAGTCCAACTAAAAAAGATTTTTTGCAATCTGACTTATAGTTTTGAGATATGCGCAGGGACAAACATACATTTAAGAAATTTGGCACACATGTTTAGAAGCTGGTATAGGCTAACATAATATACAAAAAATGTGCAATTCTGACAATATTACTAATTGATAACCTCCTTTTTTTAACTCAGTAATAAAATATCTTTATAAGTACTTATTTTTGTTAAGTAAGTGCAAATTATTTCTCAGAACAATTTGAAGAAAATGAAATCTCAAACTGCATCTTTCATTTAAATATTATTTATTAAAAATAATATACTTACAATTACTTAATGAGATAATGAGTGCTGTTCACATTGCAAAATGTGCTTTATTAGTTGTATCCTTTTACATACATATCCTCACATGTATCCCTAACAGAGACAGAGACAGTATATTTTTAATAGAAAAAAAATAGGAACAGTAACCAGTTTCATATTTTATTGGTATGAAATTATTCTCTGGTGTCAATTTAATTGCACTGGAGAATAATTTAATGGATGTTATGTGTGTCTATGGGCGGCGGTGATCACTTTCCATCAGGTGACTTGCCTACTTGTTTGCCTCCTCCGCCATAAAAAAAAAAATAGCAGCCCAAGATATCATGTCAACACATTTACTGCAATAACACCGATCTACAGCATTTTTGCGCACGGGTTATACATAATTTATTTTTATTGCTTTTATATCTAGAAATAATAATAAGAAAAAAAAATAGATCTGAATTTGCTTTTATGAGTAAAAAATGGGGAAATTAAAATCAATCAAAATACATAAAAAATTGACATAGAGATGATTTATTAAAAGATATCGAACATCCATTTATGATTTTTTCTTACAATAGAAGTTTTAAAATAGTTAAAATGTTTAAAAATGAACAGTTTTACTTTTCCTGTCAACAAGAAAGTAAGAAGAAACAAGAAAATTCTTCATGATGTTTTCTTTGATGGGATATTCGAACATCAGATTTCATTAAATTCCATTGTTTTAACCGCGATGCTAGTAACTCTGCTTTACTTTTTGGTAGATTTAAGTCTCTTATTAGGTCATTGAGATCTTCAGAGTTGATGAGGTGTGGTATTTTTGGTTCAAATTCAAGAACGAATCCGGAATGTACGGATACAGATGAACTCCGTGATTGATGGCTGCTTTGAGAGAGTAGTTGATTTTCCAACAAAGGAGGAGTAGGTACAGGATTTTCTTCTGTATGTGGTATTGGAGCGGATATCGATGGTAAATCAGGATAAGATGTTTTCTTTGAATTTTTGCCTCTAAGTGGATTCACAATGCAAAAATAACAGTCTGTGTGATGATCATTGGGTTCCCTCCAAATTCTCGGCACTGCAAACTTCATTTCTCACCTCCGTACCAGCCTACAATAAAACGTAACGTATATAACCAAATTGATGTTATTATAAAATAGTTAATAAAAAAAAAAAAGAGAAAATAAACTCATCGTTTAGATCACTGGTTCCCAAACTTATTTTGTCTACTGAGTCGAGAGCTCATGCAATCGTTGTCTAAGATGCCTCCTAGCTAAATGAAATTACAAATCACCCCCCAGGCCTCTACACAACGCCCCCATTTTTTTTCTGGGTCTCTTACCGCCTCCCTTTAGGCCTGCAGCGCCCACAAGGGGGCGTTATCGCCCACTTTGGGAATGGCTGGTCTAGATTGTATCTGCAAGAGTTACATGACACATGTGGAGCCCATTTTTTGTCTTGATTTTTAACAGGTAGATTGAAGTAAGCTTGATATGCCTCGCAAATCTTTAAATTTGTACTTAAATCATACTTTTTCTCTCTCACTAATAAATTCGCCGCAAATATAGCAAAACGAGTCAGCGTCTCGTTTACAACTTCTCGTAGCCATTTTATACAGATCGATACAGCGAAAAAAGATATGAAACACGTTATTTTTCTGTAATATTCAAACACATACTGTCGTATACAACAAGCGACGCAAGAAACACTACTACGTGCCCTCTTACCGCTCTTTCTACACCGATAGTGCAGTGACCGACATTCATTGGGCGCGAAAATCAAAAATGGTCAAATCTAAGTTTTTAAAAAGGGAATATTTTCGATTTGTAATCACATTTTTTTTTATATATGTGCTTATATAATCAGAATATATTTAGTAAAACCCATGCGCAAAATTTTTTTTTTTTTTTTGTTGACCGGTGTAATTTGCATGATAAGCCACTCACTTTGCAGTCAATCAGAGACTACTTCGTTTTTCCGAGGTCATAACTTTGATAGTTTTAAAAAGCAACAATATTTCATTTATGTCATCCCTATTTAATGCTCATTATGCAGAATTGTCCTTGCAAAGTACTGTCAGAGTTTCACAAGAGGTATTGTCAGCCCCTTATAACATTAGGTAAATATATAAAATCTCTGTGTTATTAGAAACATACATACTGACATAGTAAAAATGCGATCTGTCAGAAATATGTGTGTCACCCTTGTGGTTACAATAAGCAATGAAGAGATATGAAGTATGATAAAGTTGCATGGCCAGTGTTAATGTTAACATGAAGAAAGGAATGCATAGATGATTCGGGCACTTGGAAAGAATGAGTGATGAAAGACTGATGAAGAAAATCTACAGAGCGAAAGCAAGTGAAGTCAAGGAAGACGAAGGCTGACTTACGAAGATCAAATAGCCAGAATGTTAGCTAACGGAAATGTCATAAACACTGACATACATAGGCAAAAATGTATGAGGAGAATGATGAGATTTGAGGAAGTGAAAGAAGGATGCAAGAACCGTGACGCTTGGTGCGCCGTCCTGACTACCCCTATATAGTGTGAAGAGATATAGTGTGAAGATATGTATGTATGTACATTGACACTATTCCATTTTTCTAACAGTATCAACATCTTGATGCGTGCAGCCTGCAAAGAAGCAGCACAGTATGGTGATTCTTTGATTTCTATGGATAGAAATCCTACCTTGGTCACAGTAATATTAAACCCTGTGGCGAACAAGAGAAAAGCCAAACAGGACTTTGAAAAGTACTGTGAACCACTCTTGCATTTAGCAGGATTACAAGTCGATGTCATACAGACTACATCTGAGGGTAATGCTAAGGAAGTTGTAGAGACTCTTCGAGGCACAGAAGCAATTATTGTTGCTGGTGGTGATGGAACATTATCTGAGACTGTAACAGGTATGTTTAACTCAATACTAATTTGGTTCTGGTTTTAGTTCTGGTTTGCTGACTAAGTCTAATCTGTGTAATTCTATTGGATTTGTCTAAGATGCATATTTCGATAATTTTTGTCTGTATTTTCAAGCTTCACTGTAAACAGCTAGTTGCATTTCATTATAACTAGGGTCCTAGTTACTAAGTAATTATTGTTATATTATCATAACTAGGTCATTTGAGTCTGAAAAGACCAGATATAAGACTACTCATAATAGTGCTTTAAAAGCTGATATTTTTATCCACAAAGACAAATTTGTGAGCAAGTTAGATAATATACATAAATAAATGACCCCAACAGCCATGCAGGACGCAGCGCCAAGTAGTGCAGGCCTTTCATGTCCCTCGCTTTGTTATTTTTTGTTGCAATAAAAAAATTTTACGTATAGGTTTACTAAGAAGAAACGATGGCGCAAATCAATTCCCACTAGGACTCCTGCCACTAGGACGTACAAATACTCTGGGTAATACACTTTTCCCTGGAGGAAAAGGTGTTGGTAAAATCAAACAACTTATTGATGCATCCATGGCTATAATTAAGGGTAATACAGAATGGAAAGATGCCATTAAAATTGAACCAATAGCAAAAGAAAATGAAATAACTAATAAGCCTATTTATGCTATGTCTTCAATAGAATGGGGTGCTTTTAGAGACACATTAGCCAAAAAAGACAAATATTGGTTCATGGGTCCTTTAAGAGAATATGCTGCATTTGTATTTAATGGCTACAAAAATACTCTTACATGGAATTGCACTGGTACAATAAAGTATTCACCACCATGTAAAGGATGCAGCAATTGTTTAAAAATTAAACCAGAAGTTAAAAAAAAATGGGCATTCTTTATGCCAAGTATGCAGGTTGCAGCAAGTGCACAAAATAATAAAACCACAATTGTTAACCCTGAATGTGCCACTTATGAAGAATTGTGTTTCAAAACATGTGATTTCAAAATTATAACGTCGAATATTGATAAAAGTGATGCTATGCCAGCATTAAATATATTTTTAGGAAAAAACACTTACTCATTCATTGACTTTGTATCAGATGGGTGGAACCGTATAAAAGGAATCTCTAATACATCTAATGTTATTCCTGCTAGAACTTTGGAACTAATACCTAATGAAACAGAAAAAGAAGTTATTATCGAAATAGACAAGGAAGAGTTTGAAGTGAAACCAGTAAAAATAACATTGTTACCAAAAGTGGTAAAATTGTTTTGTAATCCATCAGTAAAGGCTAACTCGTAAAAAAATTGTTTTATTTCACAGTAACATGATAAAAACATAACAATTAAAAAACTTCATAACTCTATTCGTAAAATATTTTGCCTGGTATATTCCCAAATAAAAATAGCAGCTGTGACATGCACATTTAAAGATCTAACAAAACCTTGCTGAGGTATTTCGACACAAAAGTCCATCATTGGTAAGAGATCACATGGAACACCCTCTTTTTCATGTCTGAAATGAAAAATAATGTCCTCAAGGTAATTTAAACTGACATGCTTCTTAAAAATAAAATATTTGTAAAGTTACAATAGAAAATAATGTATTAATTAATAGATTACATTATGCCCTTGTAATTACTAATTACAAGGGCATAAAGTTTTTTTTTTGGCAATGTAACCAAGTAATGGCAAATTCTGCCATTGCCATGTGTTACAGAGCATATTCAACAAATGAAGGAATTAAAAACAAAACCTCGCATTTTTTTTAATTTTACTCAGTATTACTAAGTTATATGGCCACCAAAAATGATCATGCTACTTCAACTTCACAGTTTGTTGTCACTCACCCCAACAATAATAAAGTCTTCTTGGGAAACTTAAAATTCTGCAATGCGCAGCTATTGGAAGTTTGTTCTGCAGCTACAACTGAGTATCCTTCTGTTTTCATCCTTATCAAATATTCTTTTAATGGTGGTCCTGGTCTCACCTCTTCAATGTTTATCCAACGCTCTGCTGATACACTACAAGATCAAATCATAAAAATTGTAAGTAAAATATTCAATAAATTGTTAGTCAAATAGGATCATTATACATGTACAGTCCACACGCACATACATACACAGACTCGTACACATACATACATTCACAGTCAGTCATACACTGAATTATTAGTCTAGTAAGCTTATTCTGTACTTATAATTATTTACATAGATAGCTATGCTCTCACCAAATAACGCTTTTTGTTGCTATTGAGTTTATGTGGTTCTACTACATTATATTCTCTGTGACTAATGTGAGCTCAGGAGATAACTAGTTATCCATAACACAGGGTATCTAAGTGTGGAAACTGGAATTACTGTTGCGATATTGTGGTGTAATCTCTTGTACATGAATAAATTAATAAATAGGTATTTACAGTACCATTTTCTTAGAAATGTCTACTATCTATTACTATTTTTTATGTTTTAAATGCTTCATGAATCTTCCTTAATAAAAATGTTAAGTGATAATATTGTAACTTTATACTAGACATATAAGTATAAATAAAAGTAAAGTTTCTGTCTGTGATTTCGAATTAAAATCTTTTTCTTAAGCTTATATGGTTATTTGCATGTAACCAAAACCTAAAGATGCTTTTCTTTAAATTTTTGTCTGTTTGTCTGGGCTCCGAAACGGCTGAACCGATTTATATGGAGACTCATTGCCAAATAGAAGACTGTTTAAAGTAATCTAGGCTACTATTTATACTGGACAAAGAAGAAAATTTAACACAAGTGAAATCGTGAGACACATCTAGTCTTCAATTAAATCTTTATTGCTGTTTTTTACCTCAAACCTTGGAACTGTCTGTCTTGTATATGTCGCAAGCTATCAACGACGTAAGTCTTCACGTCAAAGACTTCACTGGTTCTGGCCATACCTCCCAAATTAGGCAATTTGTCTATTAATGATGCAACCACTATTAAATCGCTTTTACTCTCTTTCTGTGAACATAAAGGATGTTGTAATCATTTCAGTCACATTGCTTATTTCCTTAAAATAATTTCAATAATTCAACTATGCATTACCTTTTTACCAGCAGTATATATTTCTATGTCACTCATATTTTTCCATGGTATATATTTTTTCTGTATTGTTCCTACTGTCTCAGCATTTTCAGTTAATTTACTTTCAAAATTCCTATTGTAGTTAAATGCATGCAATTCATCGTCAGATACGCGTAATGAATCAAAATTAGATATATAACTATTAATTTCTATAAAAATATTTCTGATGTATTCAAGATCAACAGTTTCGTTTACAGCAACAGCATGGTATCTTGGCAAAAAATAATAAATGAATGAAGGAGTCCAACAGGTCAATACATCAAATTGGTTTACAAAATAATCCTCTTGAAGTTTGAGGAAATTTTTGTCTTTCGAATTTTCTATAAAAGTTTTTTCTATAACTTTGATAATGTAAGCATATTTCTTGGAAATTTCATCATTATTCCTCAATTTGTAAAGCTTCATAGCTAAATACTGAGCATGTAACCTAATGTTAAACATTTGCCCCATAGTATGAGTTAGCAATGTATCCATTACAAATTCATATTCATTACAATCATAACTATTTCTTACAATCTTGTGAATTATGACCCAAAATAATATGATGAACTGCGATGTAAGGGGCAAGTCTTTAAGGCGCTGTAAGCTCTCGTTGTTAAGTTTAATTTCCTTGAACCAAATATTATAAATTAATGTTGATAGCAGACCTTTTTTAATGAGAAAAATAAAATAGGAAGCACAATTACCTTGAGAATATAATACAGGGCAATGAACCACTCTAAGCAAATTCTTACACTTGGTTGATGCGGTAATTTCCCTAAAATCTCTATGCACCAATTTGCTATCTTTTCGACATGCAATTTTGACTTGTCTAATAATAGTATCATGAGCAAATGTTGTAAGGCTGTTAACAATGTTCTATGCAACTGTGAATTTCCATGGTACCTCATTTTATTTATAAACACTGTATCTATTTTATTTAAAATCAATGAGGATATGACTGTATATATTTCTGATTCATTCAGTTTGCATAATATTAACACTGACAGGTATTGTATTTGGTAATTGAAATACATGTCCATACTGAAAATAAACAATATTTATTATTATTAAGATTACTGAAAAGCAAAAGCAGAATATTTAAAAACTGACTTACTCCCATTCATGTACTCCTAATTTAGGGTTATGTAGAATCTCAACAACAACATTTTCAATTATTCTGGAAAACAAAATGTTTTAATATTAATCATTAAAATGAAATATCGAATTAATTATGAGCACCTTACTTTACCTTTGATCTTTTTTAGGCACAGGGCAGAAGAGTAGAATCTCACTAAATATATAAATTATGTGACCTAAATCTGTGCTGAGATTTTTATTATTTAACTCCTTTACTAGATAATAGAGTGGAGTATTCTTCATTTGTGCATATTCTAAAATTTTACTGCAGTAAAGTGTTACAATATTATTATATGCAATATTTTTCAACAAAGCATCCTGAGTAATTAAATTAACAAATTCCCGCATGCAAGGTGCGTATTGATTATTAGACTTCAATTCTTCAATCTCCTTCCATGACCTATCTATAAACTGTGTTATACTAAAATCAACATTTTCATCTTCAATCAGAAGTTTCAATATATTATTTACAATTTTCAAAATCCATTTCAGACACCCATAGCCACCGCATTCCACAACCTGTTCAATAAAGATTACAATTTCTTTTAAATCTTGCTTATGTACTTCAACATGTTTTAGTCTCCTGTATACAATTTCACTTGATTTTTCATAAATTATATTTCGCAATCTACCCTTGCTTTGCTTCTTTGAAACATTCTCAATTGTGTTCATCATTATATTTAATGTTTTCTTTAAGTTTAAAATTTCATGATGGCAATATTTTAACAAAAACGAATCATTTAATATGTTATTAAAAATGAATAGACTGAAAACAGTCTTCTCTAAACATGTATTATTATCTTTCAAAAAAACAATTGATCTTTTATATAATTCTAATAAAATTTGGATGGCATCATCATCTTTTAAATGCATAATTATTACATCCAATTCTTTGAAAAGTAAACTAATTTCTTCTATACTTATAACTGTATCACCTGACAACAAACTCAATATGTATTGTAATATAGTTGTATGTTTTTCATGTATTAGTTTAAAAATACACTTTCTAGATGGCTGTTCTTCATTTCTTACTTTATTTAGCAAAGACATTAAGGATATTACTTGGTCTAAGCATTCTCTTTTATCACAATACTGTCTTTTATTAATGTCTGACATTTTATTAATATTTTCGTTAATAATATCTGTAAATATGAATATATCCTCTTCGTGTTTATCTAAATATAACAAAATAAAATTTAAGTTGACTGTAGTATTTGCAACTACTTGTAGAAAGCTATATGTGTCTTCTTTATTTAATTTTAAATTATTATTTATCCATTGCATTAAACTTTCTGTAGTTTGTTCCGAAAGATATTCCAATTGAAAATTAGACAAAATATTAACACATTCCTTCCAAGCAACATTTTTGCAACAGTTTATAATGAAATATAAAATATTAATGTGTACGGCTCTTCTTATAGATATTACATTGCAAGGTATTTTCAGGACATCAATAATAGTTTGGCAAACATCTGTAATTGCAAAGTCTATAACCCATCCTTTCAGATGCAATTTTGCTATAATATCACTTAAATGATACAAAGGCACTGGTGACCACTTAACAAGAGTAAAAGCTTTGAAAATGTGCTTAAAGCTCAGCATGTCTTGAAATGCTGCATGAATCTTTTCTTTAAGAATTTCACGGTCTACTGGTTCATCAAACAAATTTATGTCATTTAAAGCTTCTAATAATGTTAGGGCTTCTAATTCATTGCTAATTTTCATTTTAAGTCTGTACTCTATGCATTTTAGTCTTACTTGAGTATTGTCATGTTTGAGGCCAATATTAAAAGCACAATTTAACCAGCCAGTCCCAATTCCATTTAAAATTTTGAACAGTTGTAGAGATGGTAATACTATATTACTTTGTTTTTCTTCTAAACTATCTATAAGTGTGAAATAATTATCCCAAATGTTTTTATATTTCTTCTCATGTTTATGCTCCCATCGAAATAGAGTATTTTCATTGAATTTAACATGGATATCTTTTCTTAGATTAATAACACAATCTACAGCTCTTTTAGCAAGGTAAACAGATATTTTCCTCTCAGAGGGATCATTTGATGATAATCCACATAGAATTACATCCCAGAACTCACGCTGACAAGTCATTTCTGAGTCATATTTAACATTTCCCTTGTCTGTAATTGGCAAATAGAAATCTGAAAGGCAACTCAAGACTTTTAATGATATTGCCTTGTTTTTAATCTGCTTTAAGTAACTCCAGATTCTATCCACTATATTGTAACCAGTGACTACTTCAAAGAGCCTCGGAACTGTATTAGTTAGGAAGTGCATGCTCAGTTTATCATCGCCACTATCAATAACAGTCTCCAGTGGTGTTTCTAAGAAAAAGAGTGATAATTTTTTATTGTTTCCGATATTGGCATCGAGAATGCTATCACACAGCTTAAAATATAATAGCATTTCTAATGAATTCCCATCTTCTGCATCATCTGTTGTCTTTTTATGTTTTGATGAGAAGTCAATATTAGATAGTATTTGTTGAAGGAAATGCTCAGATTTACTAACTAGAGAAGTACTATTTAAACTGAGCACAATATTTGTGATTTTACATACATTATCTGCATTTTCTACGTGTAAATTACAAATGAGTTTTGCTACGAAGTCGCATTCTTCGTCATTTTCACATTCGGTGCCTTCCTGTAAATTAATTAGATGCTTGTATTGTAACAGATGGATTGCACTCTGAAGATGGTTTTTTGTAAAAGAAGTTCTTAACAATATAGTTTTCAGTCGAGAATCTATCACTTCTTCGTCTAAATCTAACAAGTCCATAAAGGACAACACGTCTTCAAGAGATTTCATGCTCAAAGCAAACAAAGAAAAGTAATATTAACTACACTTTCAATAATAATTAGACCATGGAGTCGTTCAGTATGTTATTAATAATAATTAAATTAGTACTACATAATTATATTATTTATATCATTTTGAGTTTTTAGTGATCGAAGCATTTTGCAAATAATTGTAAGTGTAAAACAAAACAGAAAAACTACAAACGTCACAGATATCAACTACTATACGTCAGAGATTGGTCAACCAATGACTGTCAAGACAAATGCACAGAATATGTCCACAGAATAAGGAGAATATAATAGGTACTTCCACAGATGTACCACTAACTAAGTAGATGTTCTCTCGAGGTGGCCTGTGACAGTTTTAGTTCCGAACGAGTGGTATTGGCGCTGTAATCGCTTCTGCCGTCTTGACCAATGACTAAGGAAACTAAAGGATATGGCATGTTGATCTATAGCAACATTTAGTTATATATATTCTAACGCATGACATTCAAACGTAGTGTTGTCTCTTTTTGACTTACGGCTTCTTGCGTGTGTAAGGGAAACCAACAGTACTTTTCTCACAGAGTAATTTTCTTATGTGACATTGTAATATCAAAACGTGCCGGTCCGCCATTTTTGCGACACGTTGACAAGTACACGAAGTGTCAAAACATATCAATGAATTTAATATTTTTTAATGTTTCTATGATTTTGTGCTGGATAATGGAACTGTTTTGATCACGAGACTTTTAAATGGAAGCAGATTATACCTATCGGTTCAAAATGCGTGGCAAATTTAACACTAACAAATATTACTCACACACATACAGAACTCAGGGCCGTATTAAGGAGTGGGTATCTATATTGTGTATTATCTTAGAGCGGGACTATTTGGGACACTCCAAATTATATTTTTCATGTGATAAAATAAGGATAAAATAAAGATAATGTGTAGTTTTAACTTTGTAAATATTAACGTATGTATGTACATTTTGTTAATTTAAATAAGGATAAAATTAATTGATTTAATTGATTTAATTGTTATTGAGTATTAGAGATTATTACTTTATTATATTCCTTCTTTTTTTAGATTGTTTTTGTCACATGAAGGATGTAATTTGGAGTGTTCCCAATGGCTCCACGATACAATATTATGATTGTTCGTTCGATACATGAGGCCTGACGGCTGTGTGCTGCTGGTCTTGGCCCGCATATACATTGTGATGACCTTGCTTGCGGTTCGATTTATGTGGGTACATGAAGTTTAATGGCATAAACGATATATTTTTAAAAGTCGGGAAAGTTGATAATCAGGGATGTGTAAGTTTTGAATTTAGACTTTTTGGCGCGAACAAAAGAAGCGTGGTTGGCATTTTATTCAAAATTCAGATTTGCTATTTTTTTTGCTTTTGGGAGTTTTAAGTGCAAAAATTATAGTGTATTGTACATTAAAGTTATGTGCGAGTGAGAGGAGTTGGAGGAATTTCGTTTAACAATTCTTTGTAACTCCAGTAAAGCCTACTTACCATTGCTTTACTGTAAGTGTTAGAGACTTGGTTATTAGAAAATAGAACAAGTGTTATATCAGACGAGTGTTATCGTTAACTATTTTTCTAAGGAGATAAGCGTCAGTGCATGTTTTATAAAATTATTAAATAACTCTTCATCGCTATGCTTTGTCCTTTGATTATTCTTTTCTCTAAACTGCGCATAAAACTCAAAAATTAAAAGAAATCAGGAGATAGTCGATGGGTGATCGATCACATTGAGAATAAAAACTAAAATAGCTTACACAGTAAAACGAAGAATATTTTCAGTCTTTTATTTATTAATCTGATTGTTTTCTTATTACATTATCTAAGAACTCATTATAGATGTGCATCAAACACATCATTTCACTGTTTTTCAATGTGTGCCAGAAGTAACTAACGCAGAATGTCAGATATGCTTAGGATTACCATTGCAAGTAATCGTAGGTATTATTTGTCATTACATTATTATATGTGAACACATAATTTATGCATAATAAAGTCCATCTTCGATTACCTGAAGCAAGAAAGTTGTATTATTTTATAAATAAATTAAAAATAATTTTGTAATTATGAGGTATGGATTCCAGCACTGGCGAATTTGGCGATAGCATGTTCATTTTTAATAGGTATGTTAAATTTCATGGTCAAACAACAACAGTGTTTTATGGGTATCTCTTTAACATAATAAATGGGGTTCAAAATGTTTTGAGCACAAAACACTGCCAGAATTGGTCTGCGAGTTTGTTATATGTAGCCTTTCTTATGTAGTTCTTTAACCAAAAAATTTGAAGATTTTCATCCTTTAGAAACCCGAAATTAACAAGGTATATATCAAAATCAAAAGATAGTTGCAAAAAATAAATAGTTGCTTAACCTTAGGTATCTGTCCGTTAATATTTAATTTTATTACGAGACTCAATTTTCTCTGAATTCGGCCCTTTTTAAGATACAAGTACTAATAATGTCAAAATTGGTTAAGTACTTGGTACAAAAATATAAAAAACCTATAAAAAAAACCTTAAACAATATAAGGAAACTTTAATTTTAATAGTTTGCAACATATTTAAGTGTCGGAGTCACGAAATACAAAAATATCAGCTAACTGAATGCAGTAATCAAACAATTTGCAACATCAGATTTACTTACCGATGGAACGTGATTTTCGGGGCTTTTCTGTATGAGGCGTTGCAACTATTGGGGATACAACACTTTTGTACCATATTTTGCACTTTAAATAACCAAAATAATGTTTATACACCAAGAAATATTGAATCATCGAACATGTGACGTACTACACAAGTAAACATACGCCATACTCCGCTTATTTTGACTTAAGCGGAAGATGGCGGCTGCCACGGTTTCGGAATTGTCTATGTGTGCCATTGTGTTGCAACAAATGAAAGAAAAGGATCAAGATATACAATTTTAAACTACAATGAAAGTGACAGTGTTATTACTTACACGGTATCTATGTGTGAGTGAATTACGTTTGATCTGCTTCCATTTATAAATCTGTGGTTTTGATAAAGGAGAAACTAGCATAATGCCACAATAATTTCTAAGTGTAGTGTGTTAGGATGCGGCTCGACGAAAAGCAATAATCAATGAAATCTATAATTGCACAGGTACGTAACAGAAATTCATTAATTTAGTCTGATGTCGTATATATTTCCATCGTAATTACTGTGTTTCTTAGTTTACTGTATTACATATAGTGTCACTTCCATCTCCTTAGGGGAGTTTGAGGGAGCAAAAGAAGTATAAAGAATTAAGTTAAAAAAATTATTTAAAAAAAATAATTAAGTCGACAAAAATTAGGTTCATTTATTTTAAGAATCGTGAATCAGGCTAGCAATGGGTTTGAATCTACTGCGGTCACCGTCCTTTCACGGCACCGTACACCCCTTGTCCTCCTTTTCTGGGTATGGCCGGATGTTGCAACCCGTACAGCCGCGCTGTAGGTAGATTGTTGGTTGGTGACTGATGTTGGTGTCTGCGATGTAGATAAGAAGGGGCAGATTCCAATCCCAACGGAGTTCCTGGAACGTGCGTGGATCGAGTTATAATAAGTACTTTCTTCGTTCTGGACTGCCATAGCCGATTATCATTTATACAAGGGGGTAGGTTCACAATTAGCAACGAAGCAAAGTGGGTGATGCGGCAGGCCAGATAATGAAAATTAGCAGTAATTTACAGCAGTAGATACAAAGCGTTATGTAAGAATAAACAGTGAATGATACTACACAAGTTTAAAATGTTGTGAAAACAAAATGACGGTTTGCAATCAGTATGATTTAAATAATTTAAAAATATGAGTTATTCGGAATGAACTAGTTCTATGTATAATCTAAATACATTTATTTAGCATTTAAGTTTCAAATCAAACAGCAATAAACATGAAGATATTAAAAAAACAAACCTACAATGTATGAAGCCAAACAATGATTATTAATATAGTGAATAGTAGGTATGCACAGTGCAACAACTTACCCGGTACGGGATCAAACTCGATTCACAATTATATTGTATTATTTAGAATTTTACGCTTATTATAATTTTAGAATGTAAGATTGTCAACAAAACGATAGTACGTTAGAGAAAATTACAAATATTAGGTATACTCGTATTATAATAGCTGAATAGTTTTTCTTTTAATATTTGTACTTAGAACAACTAAGACGAGTGAGCGCTGGTGAGTAAAAAAAAACAATTTTAGCAGAATGAATGTTATTCGTTCTCTTCGAGAATGAATGTTACGAACGCATCGCGGTGTAGCTACCGTGCGTCTATTGGTAGTCTGTGGTCTATTGTTCGAATTCACTATATAAAACTTTTATTAATAAATTCAGAATCTGTCTGTATATCGATTTTTTATATAGTATGTTTGTAAATAATGTAATTTTGTTTTAATATTGTTATTAATTAGTTATAGACAATATTATAAGGATAATAAATTAATTATTTTTGGAAAACATATATTTTATTATTCATCTTTCTACAAAATAGTGTTAAGTTACAATAGTCATGTACATTTTTAGTTATTAGCAGTTTTTATTCAAATAATACAGTAAATTACTTCATATCAATTTTTGTTGTTATTGCAGTTAGAGCTGTCCATGTACCTATATTAAAAATATATCGATAAATACAGGTATCATGTTTAAATGTCGTAATTATCTCGTTTCAGATTACCATCATGTATGATTAGAGGAAAACAGTAGCTTGACGTAATCGGAAAAGAAAATTGAAACCTCTGTAAAAATTACATATATGTATATGATACATACATACATATCTTCACGCTGTATCCCCAACGGGGTATTCATGATATATATTTATGTTATTAGTATGTATTTCAAAGCAGCTTCTTTCAATAGAACATTAAGAAAGTAATATTATAGTAAGATGCATTACCCTCGCAAAGATTATTGGGAATCAGAGAAAATATTTACAGTGGTAATTAATTGCTTTTTAATTTCCTGACTGTAAATCTTCTATTGAGAAAAAGTAACTGGAAAATAGTAATTGTTTACAGAATGTTGCTGAACTTTGTTTTGATGTTTCTGAGAGAGAAAAATCTGCGCATAGTTATCTAAATATCTGCTTCGGAATGATGTGAATCAAGACCACGCCGAGTTATTTTTGCGACCAATAAGAGCTTGTAGTGGTTTTACTAATAACCCAGATGCGGTACAATTTAAAGAATCTTTTAAAAAACTTAAAGAGCAGAATTAAGAGACGAAGGTGTCAGAAACTATTTTATTCTTTTCTTGACCTACAAAAAACTACAGCGACATGATGAGTACAATGCTTAAATTCAAATCTCAGTATTCAAAAGTTTCATCCAGAAATTATTTACTAAAAATTGTGGTATTTAGTTAGCTATATTTATTTATTTTGGGAATATGTTATTAAAAACTTAATATACTTAATATAATTATTATTTTACCAACATTAATATTAACAAATAGTTCTATTTTTCAAACCCAGTAAAAATATGTTACTATAGTACATTAGATATGACTAGTCTAACATTGGTCACCCTTGTAGTGCCAATCAATTTACTATCTTGACTTTTAAAAGATTTATTCCAAAGGCCGGTATGTTGTGGATTTTCTACGCTAGATAATATTATAAACTATAATATTACCTACTTATTTCTTCACAATGTAAAGAAATAAAATTTGTTCGTTTGTATGTACGGGGTATCCTCTGGAAGTATTTAACTGAATTTGAGAATTCTTCGACTAATAGAAGTCCACAGTGTTCTATTCCTAATTGAAATGTTATTCCCAATTACTGTGTAATAAGGCCACAAATTTTCAGTAAAATTAATTATTCTAGTATTTAGTTTATCAAAGTGCTACAGTACGCCATGGCTATAGATTTAGTCGGTCTGTATGTATGTTTCTCATAGCACTTATTTCAATTTCACCATCACCTTTAGAAGAATTAACGTTATACATGTAAAGAAAAGAAAAGCATTAAAAAGACTGTGCTATTCTTCGACTACTGTGACCTATGTTCATTGATCTTCAACATTTATCAAAGCGCTTCATAAAAATATGGGTTTCTTTTAAAAAGCAATTTAATTTTTGTAATATCATGGACGTACTATTAAGTATTACAAAAAGAGATACCCAAGTAATTTGTTTGTATGTAGGGTTCATTTAAAGTTCCATACAAAAATGATCGAAGGACAGAAAGGGGCTATACTTGAAGGTGCCTGTTGCTGTCGTTGCTAATAACACCTTAAAATCGCCTTAAGCGCAGAATCTAATTATATGCAGACAGCATCGAAGTACGCCGACTGCTATTTTCATTTTGAACAATATTTCAGTACTTTTGTATAAATCTATGACTCAAAAAAAAGCCCTTCCTTTTTCTGAAGATATCATACAAAGTGATTTTTATTTCAATACTGATGCTGTAACAAAATTCATTTCAACAACTGACTTAACGACATCTACACAGTAGATATTTAGGACATCACTAATTGGCAGCCATTGTTTGCGACACTCTAAGTTTAGATGGCACGATTATTTTGTACTTGTTTCATGTCCTTTAGTTTCTTTAGTCATTGGTCTTGACTCATACACAGACTGGCTACTTTTCTATTTCGATTTGAGTTTCGGTTTACCTTGTGTTTTCTTCAATTTCATGCTTGAGTTGAGAACCTTGAAATGCCTATTCTCCTCTGTTGTTTGATATAAATAATCCCCTAAACCGCTGTATTGGTGGTTTTTCGGAATCACAAGGATATACATACATAAAGATTGTGGCGGCTCAGATATTAAAGAAAACTCGGGAGCACGCAAACACAAATTTATTAAGGGATACCACACAAAGTTGGGGTTGATCGCCCGTCTAAGGTCCTTGCCTCGCAGCGCAGCACTTCCCTGACTGTCCGCGGTCGGCAGACGATCCGATGCCGGAAATTGGTGATGCGGCTGGAGTCGCGCGGTTCAGCAGTATAGACCCGGCAGAGCAGGTGTCGAGGCACTACTGAACCCGTACTAAGAACCCTGGAACGTAGCATCCAGTGCATAAGTTCGTGTTCCAAAATTTCTTTTGTTGAACTACCGCCGCAAGCACAGATGGTAGAAAGGCTAATAAAGTAGGTAGGTGGCGGTGTCGAACAACTAGACTGGAGTTTACAATTTAAAATATATAAAAAAAAACAATACAAATTGGTATAAGCATCGAAATTATTATTAAGCTAAAATGGCTGTTACAATTAGCTTGACAAAATAAATAAATTCGTTCTTCACTTACCCAATAAAGTGAGGTGATAATTGTAATAAAAATTTCCACGTAATTACGTACGCTGGAGAACGAAGAAAATAACGATCAATATATTACGTATTGATTATTACTTTTAAATATTCTTATAAAAACAAACAAAGCGACAATAACAATTTTTGAGCGCCGTCAATGCATTCAGTTTGTGTCGCGCGGAATTGCAAAAACAATGGCGGTAGAACGACTAAGTACCTAGGCGCATAGCGAGCGAGAAGAAGTACTGTCGCTCAGATTACTCGTATTTTAGTTTTTCAACGCAGAGACAAATTAATCCTATTGTCGCGACGTCTCGCGAAATGTAAATTTTTGTACATGGCAATACTACAAAATGATCTGGCAACTTCTATGAATTCTCTATGGTAAGATATTAAGCGCATTCTTTTAACTTTTGAATGTGATGAGCGCGCCCATTTGTGGTGCGGCGTGTGACCTGCTAACATCAATGAAAGCTAAGTGTCTAGCTAAGTATCTTAAAGTCATACTTGTTGATGTAGTATTAAGGTGACCTAACTTCTATAAGTGTATAATATAGTGTAATTAATATGTGTTAGTCTAAGTGTCCTAGTGTATAAGTGCAGTCATTGTATGATGATGAGAATGGTGTCTGACCTTATGCTCGAGGGGAGTACAAGCGGTACTCTCTGATCGATCAATGAATGGTACCTATGCTATACAGCTAATGAGCTACAGCGAGTAATGCTGTGCCGGGATCTGACCCATCCCGTTGTGATAAACATTTGACTAGTCAAAGCCGGCTATACAAATATAGACATATAATTATATGGAATGATAAGGTCAGACGGGTCAAAAGGATGTGTCCTTAATTGCTAATGACCCAGATGGGAAATGGTCAACCCACAGCGCTACGAATGTGATCACGCCGGCAAAGGCGGTGAGTGTAAGTCTAGTACTAGCAAGGCCTTGGTAATGAGGCATGAATAGCGCAAAGAAATGTAACTACGCCAATGGAGGCGGTGTGTATGACTAGTGGCTCCTTACAGATGGAGTCATAGTGTTAATTATGTTAGCAGGTGGTGAACGGCTTGCTGGATGATCAGCGTTAGAGTACATGCGAAGCAGAACCGGGCAATCGTGATAGCTCAGTAGTAAGGACAGCTCTGGACCAATTGAGGTATGGTAATATCACGTTAGATTCCCATGCTTACTAAGTATCGCTGCGTCTTCTCTCCGGCCCGTTATGTTGTATGCTTGTATGTCGTATAATATGGGCCGCAAGCCGGGAGTGCAAGGCGTGACGACACCTATAATAACTAATATATATTTGTTTATAATATTTGCTTATTAAAATAAACTTTGTTAATCTTTTTTATATCAAAATCCAAGATTATATCACCAAAATTAAATTGTTAAATAAGATGTACATTATAACAGTTCAAGATATATAACAAGTTTTGGTACGTACGACCCTTCTTTGTTATTTTTAATATTTTATGATAAAACAAAAAAAACCATATTGTCATCTTTTTCTTTCTAAGGCATCATATAATTAGTGGTCTCGTTCTAACAATTTAGTGACATCAGATACGCTACTTCTATTGGTACTTATTCTTAGGACTACGCCACATATTCCATCTCATTCACACAAGAAAAAGACTAACTTATTCGTATGCAACGTAGCAGAAAGTGACAAAGCTACAGTATTTTCTGTTCTTTAGCGCGTGGCGGTTTTTCAAGGTTGCATAATGATTGTCCTAAAGAACACAAAGTATAAAGCTATTAATCTTGTTCGTGTAGGGGCTACCAGCTTTTTGTTACCTCTTTTCTCCATACGATATAAAATATTATAATAAGGGTGGCTTGCACCAACTATTTAAACTCAATTTAACACAGACATTTAAGGATTTGACATCTTGATTGCACTAATTATTGTATAGTTGGCCCAAGCGAGATGTCAAATCCTTAAATCTAGTTTGAATAATTGGTGCAAGCCACCATAAGCGAAAAGAAAATAAAGCGGAAAATTATTTATTTAGGGCGGCTTGCACCAACTATTCAAGCCCCATTTAAGGAACTGACATCTCGCTTCACTAACTATTCAATAGTTAGTGCAAGCGAGTTAGTTTGATAAACCTAATTTTCCGTGGCATTTTATTATATCAAAATATTCCACATTAAATGCTTTTTCAGAATTCTGTTCTGAAATGTGATATGTTAAATGAATTCATTAGTTTTATAAAATTCTGATTTCTTAAAAATTTCATTTGCTCTTGAAAGAAAATAGACTTTTACACAAATTTCGATTCCAAGTATTGCTCTCAATTTGTTATGCAAATGGCACCTTTTGTTTATCTGATTTATACAATATTTATACAGTAAATGCGAAACCAAACAGAAATAATGAATGACAGAAAACAGAAATAAATGTTATTTTACATTAATTCATTTTATGCTCTTACCGAAAAATATAATGAACAAAAACATAATATTAAGATGCCGCGCTTATTACCGTGTGACGAACGAATTTTCCTGTCTCTTTCTATCTCTTTGCGTAATCACGAGTAAAACATTTAGCTATAGTAGTATCGCAAACTCGCATTGTCAGTGTAATGAGTGTCAGCTAATGAGTAGATCATGAAATAATTATTTTCAAAATACGCGTGATTCTTAAGTGTTTTGGCTACTAGTATTCATGAAAACAAAAATATGTCATGTTCAGCTGTGTATCGTTGTACTGCGACCTTCCCTATTCACGCGAATTAGTAAAAATATAGAAAGGCTGTCAACAAAAAAGGCACTTAAATGATACGTTCTTAGAGCAAATGCTCCGTCCATTATTACCTGGTCCGAGATTTTATGATTGGAAAAACATACCTTGTATGTATGTACATATCTACACGTATATGATACGTTCCATTACTAAATAGAGTAATACTATTAAAAACAATATTAACTTTCGACTGCGTCGTTACAAAGAATAAATAATAAGCAACACTAATAGTATAGCTATATAGAAATCTATAATACATTTTTAATTCATGTGGCCACGGTCCTTGGTACTCCAGTATATTCTCCCTCTACGCATGTCGAAGAGAAAGTCTCATCTCTGAGGCCTTTATTGTAATTTTTTTGTAAGTAAAACTAACCCTACTAAATGTGACAGACAAAATAATTTGTCGGCAACAGCTTAAAGACCGCTTTTATAATTTTCTGTTGAACGACTTTATCGCCACGATTTTTCTGTCCGCGGTACAATTGGGAAGCAGTATGTATGTGGTTGCATGAAAACACTTAAATTTTCCTCGACGATAACGCCTACGACATGATGTTATCGTCAACGGAAAAAGCTACCGTTTCGGCGACGCAATAGGGAAAAATTTTGCTTATCTAAATAATAATAACACTAATAGTGTAAAGAATAATACTACTAAAATAATAATACTAAAAATGAAATCGATTTCATCTTAACCACAAACCCTAAACAACTTTAAAATGTTGAGAAAATATGAGATCATTGATTAGTGAGGAAAAGTCGTTCTGTCGAAACCAAAAAAGTACAGTTATAATCTGTTACAAAAAGAGAGATTCCACTAATATTTTAAACTATCGTCCTATTAGCCTGATATCAAGTTAATGTAAATTGTTCTCAATATGCTTACAGAAAAGAATTGCAGGTGCCATAGAATTATTCCAGTCAGTAGAACAATATCAATACGTCATAGACTATCACATGTCATCCACGTCGTAGAGCAAGTGATAGAAAAATGTAAGGAATATCATAAATCTCTCTACATAGCTTTTGTGGATTACGCATAAGCTTTTGATACTATTACGCATCAACGCATCAAGCAATGTGGAAAACACTGTCAGATGCAAAAAATTAAACACCGTGGATATCGTAATTATTAAAAATGTATATCGAAGATCTAAAAGTAGAATAAGGCTGGAAAATAAAGACCCGGAAATAAAATAATATTGAAAGAGGAGTCTGACAAAGAGATCTGACCAACATTATTTATTACTGTTTTACAATCCATACAGAAATGTTTGCACTGGACGAAATATGGTCTCTCAATGAAAGGTAAATATTGGGTCCTTACATATGAAATTGGCGTTTTGTGCGGGAGGAATATAAAGTCAATTTTTTTTTTTTAAATATATTTAATTAATCAAAGTATGTACCGTTGTTATCTATGCACTTTTGCTATCTCATAGGTAGTTCATTGATCCCTTTACTAAAAAAACTATGGGGGCGAGAATCAATAAACTCTTTGAAGGCGGTTTGGACTGCCGCATCGGAGTTGAATTTTTTTCCTTGGAAGAAGTTGTCCAAATTCCGGGAGCTTCTGAATCCGAGAGGGAATTCTGTTGGAGCAAGATCCGGGGAGTACGGTGGATGTCGCAGACATTCCAATTGTAGCTCATCTAACTTAGTGATTGTTTGTTGTGCAGTGTGTGGCCTTACGTTGTCGTGAAGCAGCAGTGGCCTAGAGCGATTGAACAATCTCGGTTGTTTAGCAGCTAGTTCTTCCTTCATGGTTTGCGGTTGCTGACAATAGATATCTGCCGTAATCGTTTGGCCAGATTTTAGAAAGCTGTAGTGAACGACACCGGCGCTATTCCACCAAACACTCACAAGTAACTTTTTCTGAGTCAATTTTCGTTTAGGGCAGGATTTGGCTGGGTCTCCAGGGTTCAGCCATTGCGACGAGCGCTTCCGATTATCGTACAGTATCCACTTTTCATCACAAGTAAGGATTTGATTTAAAATCCCTTCATTATTGTGTCGGTTGAGCAAAGTAACACAGCAGTCGACGCGAGTTTGCAAGTTCGATTCACTCAATTCATGAGGTACCCATCGTTCAAGTTTTTTTACTTTCCCGATTTGCTTCAAGTGAATTAATACAGTTTTGTCACTTACCCCGAAGCCTGCAGCTATCTCTGAAGTGCTTTGTGATGGATCCGCTTGCACAATAGCCTTTAATTCTTCATTTTCCACTTTGGTCTCCGGCCGTTCACGGGATTGGTTCTGAAGGTCGAAATTTCCAGAACGAAAACGTTGCAACCAAAAACGTACAGTGCTTTCTTTTGCGACACCAGCGCCGTACACATCATTAATCCTTCGAGCTGTTTCTGCAGCACTGGTGCCACGTTAGAACCGTAGAATCCGTCCTTTCAGAGGATTGGACTTGTGGTCGTCACCTTACCCCTCTGCTTCAGAGGGGAATGGTTGTCGCGCGCGTTTGCGCATTGTCCGGTTTTTGCGTCTTCTCCGGAGGACGCAAAGTCAAGGTGGAACGCGCTTGGCGCGTCGTTTTCGTCACCTGCTCTTCTGCTTTCAGAGGAGTACGGTCGTCGTGCGCGATGGCGCCTTGTTGTGGTTTTTGTGCCTTTTGCGGAAGGCATGAAGTTTTTGGTAGTGACGCGCTCGGTGGCACTAACCCTGCCGCCGGGTGGCACTAACCCTGCCGCCGGGTGGCGTCTGGAGGGTGGACCGGCACCAGCCGGCCTCCCCGGGACCCCGCGCGGTCACTTCAACGACCCCCGTGTCGGTGCTAAGGGGGTACGTCGTGGCTGCGCGGACCGACGACGGGCTTGCCTTCATTGGCCGGCCCAAGAGAAGGAAAACTTGAAACAAACTCGTGAGCCAACACGTAAAAACCTGTGGGTACCTGGGGACCCCCACAGTATGTACCCTAGCCCTCGGAATGAGCGTCACCCGGGGGTGGTCATTTAGTTCGTCTCATAACTCATGTCCCCTAGTGGGACGATTATGAATGATGACAACTAACCTAAATAAAAAAGACGTGGAACAGGAGGTTGAGAAGGAGCAGGAACCTGAGGTGGTGTTTATGTCGGACTCTCGTAGTTCGAGCATAGAGAGTTTAGTTCGTGGCTCGAGGACACCCAGAGCCGGTGAAAAGCGCACCTCTTCATGGGAGCGCATGGTATACTCATCTTTGGATTCGGAGGATACCAAAAGGAAGCTAAAGGATGCTCTTTGGTATCAGGACCTACAAGAGGATTGAGCTAGAAGGAAGGCCAAGGAGGCCAAGAAAAATGTGGTTAAGAGAGGCAGGGGCCGGCCGCTGACTACTGGCCAGTACGTGGGGCTGGCGAAGGCTAAGCAGGACCTCGTGGACGCTGAGAGGAGGGAAATGGAGCTGCGCGCCGAACAGGAGATGGCGGTAATGACGCGAGAGCTCACCCGTGCCAGGGCAGCGCGCTCAAAAGCGTCGACATCGGCTGCTGGTGGTGGTGAGGGTCGGGCGGATTCTGCCACAGACCTTCAAGAAATTCTGGCAAAGGACTTGGCCGCCATCAAAAAGGTGGCCAAGACTTCAGAAAACTTGAAGGGGCCCTACATAAAGGCCCTCAACGACGCCGTCGCCTCTATCAAGGCGACAACCGAGGAACTGAGCTCCAGATCCTCAACTGTGGAGATTCGGCGGCTGCAAAAAGAGAACGGGCGCCTGCGAGCAGAATTGGGGGAGCTTCGTTCCCAGTTGGCGGAGCTTAAAGAAGAAATGTTCCGGTTTATGAACCGCCCCGGACCTTCTTCATCTGAGGCTGTGAAGGAATCCGTGGTGCCCACACAGGAGGAGATGACGCGAACAATTATCGCGCAGGTGGGCGCCATGGTGAACGCGAGGTTTGAGGTGTTGGAGGGCAGACTTCTTCCAGAGAAGCGCTTCCTTCCAGCGTCACTTACTGGTAGGGTAGGTATAGATGCGTCTTCTCCTGCGCCCCTACAAACAATCGAGGTTAATGAGTCCAACGTCGCTATTTCGAGGTCCAGCGTTGGCAAGGGGGGAAACATAAGGAAAAAAAAGGGAAGTAAGGTGTTGGCGTCGTCTGGGGCGGAGGCAACCCCAAGGCCCCGCCCGCTGCCTTCAGTACCTGCCTCCACGAAAGAGGCATACAGCGTGGTCGCTCGAAGGGGCAATAAGAAAAGTACTCCCGAGACGTCCAATCCATCCCAAAACGTCGCCTCTAAGGGCGGTACAAAGGGGCGGAAAAAGCGGAAAAGGAAGCCGAAGCCACGTGTGCCGAAGTCGTCGGCAGTGGTGTTAACTCTTCAACCAGAGGCGGCGCAAAAAGGGGTTACCTACGCGGCGATACTCACCGAAGCACGCAGCAAAATTGACCTCGGTACGCTCGGGATCGCCGAGATGGTATAAGAAGGCCGCCACCGGCGCCAGTATTCTAGAGCTTCCAGGCCTTACCAGTGGGAAGAAGGCAGACTCACTTGCAGCAAAGCTGCGAGAACATTTGAGCCCGAATGTGGTCCGAGTCTCCAGGCCTGTTAAGTCGTCCGAGCTTCGTATATCCGGCTTGGATGACTCCATTACGGCAAGCGAGGTATCCGCTGCTATCGTGAGGGAAGGGAGTTGTACCGTCGACCAAATAAAGGTTGGTGAGATTCGGCGCACCCCCTCTGGGTTACGCACAGCATGGGTTCGCTGCCCTGCGGCGGCGGCCAAAAAACTGGTACAGACAAGGTTGTTGGTGGGTTGGGTCTCGGCGAGCGCGACGCTCCTGGAGCCGAGACCCCTTCGTTGTTACAAGTGTCTGTAGGTCGGGCATGTGAGGTAGACCTGTTCCTCGGAGGTGGACCGCAGTGAACAATGTTTTCGCTGCGGTAAGGACGGTCATAAAGCCGGAAAGTGCAGTGCGGCTCCGCATTGCACACTGTGCGCCGCCGGCAAAAAGGCGGCGAACCATATTTTAGGAGGTAAGGCCTGTACGGAGTCGAAACCGGCAGACAAGAGAAGAATTACAGCAGCCACACCGGCCGCTCCTATAGCCTCAACAATTACCGGCGAAGAAGAAGACATGCTCACGGATGCGTGAAATCTGAGTTGTCGCCTATTGGCGAGGGTATACTTCGCAGTATGACGGAATGCCCACATAGAGGCTTGGGGTGGCATTCCGGGGAGCGCCACCCCTCAGATAGCCTCGAGATGGCGTGCGCCTCTCACGCACTGAGGGTGGGAGTTCTGCCCTCCCACCCATAAACGAGACGATGCCGGCGGTTCAGCGCCGGCTGTTGCCCGCCGGGGTCGCGGAAGATTACGGAACTGTACCCGTGGCCCCGGTATTAAGGCTCTCGAGGAACACCGTCAGGTTTTAGTGGGTAGCCAGGCATCGCACCTCACAGCCGGGAGTCCCACATACCCCCCTGCCATCCCCCCATGGCAGGAGGGATGCATAAAGCATTTCCTGACGCAAAAAAAAAAAGTAAGATGACCACAGGGGTCGAGTGGCGTGGGATGACCGTCACAGGGGGTGGACCAACAGGCGCTTATAGCTCCCATTAAGTGGAGCCTTAGCCTGCCACTCCAAGATCGCAGTGCGTAGACTTCATGTCTACATCCTTCTCGAGGTGGCCCTGTTTGCACTAAACACTGCGGATCTAGACTGGAGAGTCGATAAACACTCCTGAGGGTGGTGCTTCGGCGGCGCCTTCAGTACCGGGTCGGGGCCGATGAGGCTACAGTGCCGAAAGGGCCTGGCCCGGACCGGGGGGGGGGATGTCCTCATTTATGGGGACAAGTTGTGTTCCCCGTCCTCTGCGTGAGGGCGGGGGTCAGATGTCGGGGTCACTTGCCCCTCTTTCAATAAGATATTATGGCCCCGGAGGTGGAAAGAAGGAAAACTTTTAAAAACCCGTGAGGATACACGTAAAAATCTGAGGTGGAGAGAAGGAAAACTCGAAATGAAACCCGTGAGAAAACACGTTAAAACCAGAGGTGGAGAGAAGGAAAACTCGAAATGAAACCCGTAAGACAACACGTTAAAATCAGAGGCGTGAAGAAGGAAAGCTTGTAAAAATCCGTGAGTAAACACGTAAAAATCAGGTGGGCGTGCTGACGCCCCTGCCGTGGTGTAGGTGGGGTGCGGAAGCCGCCACTTCGGAGGCCTGGGGTGTCCTTCGGGGGAAGGCGCCTCACCAATGGCCTCGGGATGGTGCGCGCGGTGTTCCCGCGCGCCTCCCAGGAGAGCGGGCAGGTGAAACTGCCCGCAAACGGAGGAGGGCCCGGCTCAGGCTGGGCATAGCCGCCGGAGTCGCGGAAGAATGCCAACGCGCTCCCGTTGCCCCGGCATCAAGGCTCTCGAGGAACACCGTCAGGTTTTAGTGGGTAGACTCGGCCTAGCACCCTAATGTCGAGGAGTCCCACATACCCCCCTGCCACCCCCCTACGGCAGGACGGGATGCATAAAGCATTTCCTGACGTAAAAAAAAAAAGTATGTTGACCACAACACGCGAGACGAACGAGCAAAGCGAGCGTGCCGCGGCAACTGTTATCGTCGTATTCAGTGGTGTTTCCTGAGTAAGAAAAATTATGTTGTCACTTCTTCAACTGGTGGAGGGGTGGGGTATGACGTCACAAAAATGGCGATTTTTGGTTGAAATTTAGTCAAATAATTCAATAACTACTTAACCTATTTGGACGAGTGAGTTGTCATATTATAGGTATTGAAACGCCTTACGAAAAACGTGTTACACTGTTTTTAGCTAACATTTAATTATAGACCTTAACGTGTTACAAATAAAATTATAATTAAATTGCTAAAGAAAAAAATATTTAGGAGTAGCATTTGATTTTAAACCTTAACGGATCACGAATAATATGTTAATCCAGTTATTTTTACGTATTTGTTAAATTGAGGCGATGTTGTTAAATTGCTTAACTGCATAAACGTAAAGACACGACTCATCATTGGATTTGGGTGCTCCCATTTACCTCTGCTCCCGCAAAAAATGCCACAAAATTTTATATGAGAAATAGCGCGTATGTCGCCTCCAGTTGTAGGTACTCAATGATAGTGCGGTCAATCAACTTAATTACTATTTTATTACCGACATTTTGAGGTTAGTCGGGAAACCCTTCCAACTAAATACGAAAACCAACAAATTGCGATATCCGTTGTGAACTGCCTCGACTTTTTCAAGATTTTGAGTCTGTATCGTCGCTTTACTGCTACATACTTACGAAATTATGCGAATTACAGTAATACAATATGTAATTCTTTAAACCATGTCCTGCTATGATATTTTTGTAAAAAAAGCCTTCGTGACCAATACGTATTTTCGGAATGTATTTTATATGCCTATTTAAAAAATTTTACTTTTTGCTAGAAGGGAATATTTACATTATTGCTCCAAAATTACTTAAATTTTGAAAATATTATTTTTTTGTTATCAATTTATCATCTTTACATACGACATTTTTTTAAATAAGATAATATCTTATTTCTATTATATCGTTTAAACTACGCTCATGGCTATGCTAATTTTTGAGTTTTAGAAAGGTTCAGAGGTATAGTCACATTGCGAGTAAAGTTCGTCTAGTTCAAGGCAACTTTATTCGTTCTAGAATCTGTCAAATAAGTTGATTCCAACAAATTGTAACGTCTGTTGTACATATTTGTCAGTTCGCTATTGCGTTTGTGATATCGATTATATGACTGTTTGGCGGGAGCGGGAGAAGTGAGGCTGTCTTTTATTTAAATTTTCAATTTATTACGTTTTCGGGAGTTCTAAAGTAAAACAGCAATAGTATATTGTGTTTTAAAGTTCTGTGTAAGTGAAAAGAATGGAGGAGATATAAATAAATATGTGTAGCTGAAGCTTTCGCGTTAAGTCTTATCTTATTTCTATTTTATTGCGCGTCCGTTTAAACTTCAGTAAAGCCTCCTTTCGCTTTACCGGAGCAGTATTAAGAAAGAAAGAAAAAACGAATTTACATTATTGTGTGCTCCGTGTGTTACATGAATTATAACAATCAATATTGTAACGTGATTAATTCGAAGTTACGTCATTAGGCTGATGGTCTTGTTGCTAATGTCTCAAGAAATTAAAAAAGAAATCATTTGTGTGACTTTTGATAGAAACAATTTTTCTTGTCTTTGCTCGTTAAATTTAGGAAAATTTTCCTCCATTATTGTCACAGTCTGTTTCAGTTTTTTAAAATTATTTTTTAAATTGTCCAGCATTTTGTTCAATTGTATTATTACCTATTTTTATTTTTAATCCTTTCATTGTTTCGTTGCAAAGTACAATTTCTACAGTAAGTACAATGGAAGATAACTCATCTAGCGATGACGAAATCAAAGATTCTCCTCTCAGCCCTAAATTAGGGGGTAAAAAACTGAAACTGAACGATGGTAGCTCACAGGACAGTTTTAAAGACACAGGTACTGAATATTTTGACCCTGTTGAATTACGTTTATAATATTGCATATGAAGGTACATACTATATGATACTTTTATTATTTTTTGCATAGTTATGACAAACAAAGGTGAAAAAGATGACAATGTGGACAGCGGTGTGTCGGCAGATAAATCAGAAAGCACTAGTAGCGATGACAGAGCGGCAGGTTCTTTAGAGGGGCCCTCGAACATTGTTATCCACGCAGCCCCGTCGAGCAGTAACGTGCGTGCAATTTTATTGAACATTAGACGACCAAAACGAGGTCGAAATTATAGGAAACGTAAAACACCAGACAGGGACTCTGATACCAATGAGTCATCACAGGACTCTGATGATTTGTCAATGGATGAAGGTGCTCAACCAGCAGACGTTAATTCAGAAAGAGATAGTGATGAATCACAAAGTATTGTAGCAACATTTTCTGCTGGGACACCTAGTGGGTAAGTCATTAGGAAGCATGTTTATGTAAGACACATTTTTGCTTTAATGTTAAATTCCATTTAAATAATTTATACAGATTAATAATATTAAATGGAACTAATCTTTATTTGTAGCATTTGCCTGGAAGATCTACTATAGTTGTTTTGAGGTGTCTAGTTAAATATGAATGATAGAATTGGTTTTTGATAGATGTTCGAATAATAAAAAAAATCTAACACTGAGGTCTATAGCCATTTTAACTTAGTATATTACTGGCGTATAGACAAACATAGAGCTTGTTGGTTGACATGTGATGATTTTTAATTCGTTCTTGTACGACATGAAGGAGTACTTTCAGGTACAGGCGAAGGAATATTAAATGATATTGGGATCTCAGTAGGCAGGATAGACATGAACTGTTTTTGGATGAGTGGTATTCTTTAAAAAATAATCATTGAAAATAATATTCGTAAATAGTAATATGAACTTTTCTTTATTTTAATGTTTCAAAATGTAATAGATCCAGCTATCAGCGTAATATTTTTTTATTATTAGCCTCTGAAAATAATATTTTTGTTGAAATAATTCCTCAATGTTTCTTTTGGTTTCTTTTGATAAGTTCGTGACTTTGGCCTTCATATTTAAGTCGTATATCAAAATAAATAACAAAATTTGAATTTAACCCATTTGTAACCAAACAAAAATGAAGAATGACCCACATAAATTTCGAATATTCTTTACTTAGTTGTAATTAGTTATACAATAAAACAACAATATAATAAAAAAAAGTCCGAAATGGTATTTTTCAGGATATTATGAGTGTACCTACTCAAATTGACACAATGGCCACTTTAGAGTGAAAATTTGTAAAACGGGGTTTTTCATTGTAAAGTGTTTTTTGCATTTTTTGGAACCACATCGGGTTTTATTATCGCAAATGATACAACACACATATTTTTGAAGCTTTTCAAGAATATGAACATTGCCATCTAGTTGTAAATCCTCTTTGCATTCATCGAATGGAATACAGATGCTGCTGTACTGTCGAAATAATAATTGATCCATGGTTCTTCTTTAGCATATACATAACTGGCTCGCATAATGATATGCACATAATAATCATATAAGTGAATAAGATCCACCATTTCTTTCTGTGCATACCAATTCACAATTCCATGTAGGGGTATTGAATGGTCCATTTCTTTTTTTGTAATTTGTCCTTGTAATTTTGGAAGAAATGTAGAATCTTCATTCATATCAGATTTATGTTTCATATTTGAGAACCATCTTCTTACAGTTTCTACTGGCTTGTATGATATCAATTATTTTGACTCGCATACAACTTGCTAAACTTGACAATCTTCATAAAAACTTTTGTGTCCAAAATCATTTCAAATATTTGTTAAGGTGTCAAGTCTTTCAATGCTTATTTGTTACGATTTCAGTTGACAAATTCTGCATAAGTCTGAATACTTTGGAATATACTTTTGGAATATACTTTTCTGCATAAGTCTATGAATACTTTGGAATATACTTTTGCTAAATCATAAGTTTCAATGCTGATCAATTTGGTGTAATACTAAAGTCTTCTGTTATAGTCCGTTTGACAGCCTATGGGTCATCATCACTGGTAATTTCAGAATCCGAAAGAGCACCAACATTATGAACAAATACTTTGTTATTTCCAGGAAGGTAATTTGTTAAGCTTGTTGAGTCTTATCATCATCAAAATCCTCTTCATCAGCAGAGACAAAGCCAGGCTCTGGTAAAATTTCGGCTAAAAACACTATAAATCAACATCACTGTCTTCTAGATCGCATTTATACCTTCTTCTAATTCTTGAAAGATGTTGCTGGGTCTATAACCACATTTCCGATTCATTTTGAAAATAAAAAAATGAATAAACTTGTAGCCAACTTGGCACAGTAACAATTTGGGTGATATAGAATTTTATAGGTTTGGTAAAAGTAACTGAAAATGTATCTAAATGTTTAGTTATTCATTGCATTTGATATAATTAAGAACTCATGATGATACAGTTTGTCTCCATAATATAACAATCGAAAATCTATACATACTTCCACATGTGTTTTGATAATGAAATTCAGATCATTATTGTTAAAATATTACTAATTGTAACTAAATCTATTTGAACCATATTAAATCACTGCACTTTCAACTACTCGAAAATATAATAATATATTAACTGTCATCAACACCTTTTTGTTTGCTTTCAAAAATTAAATGTTCCCAAATTGGCACAGCGGCCAAGAATGTTTTAATTAAGTTTAAAGACTCAAATGCTACTGTTCAATTCATTAGTCTTGTTAAGGACTGTTTTGATATTTTTAATTCTAGGCACCTCCTTAATTATGGATTTAAAAAGCTACAATTTTAAATTAGAGAAAATTATTATGTCCTCTAAAGCTAGGCAATTACCGCTTTCAGAAGTTTTTATTTTGCTGTGACAACAAAGTTTGTAAGCTGATATAACATTTTTTAGTCGGATTCTTATTAAATCCACCTCTAGACCAAATTGCACTAAAGAAGGTCTTCATCACATGGTCTTGAGACAATTTATAAAATGAATAAATTTCAATAAATGTTTTTCAATATAATCAACATAAAGCCACTTAAGGGACTTAATATTTATTAAAAATTCCACAAACATCATTTTTCTGGCTGATTTTATTACAAAATTGCCATTTAAAAATTTAAGATTTTAAGTTAGTTATTTCAAAGTTAAGGAACTATCTTCACATTTCGTCTAATCTACAAAAATCTCTTGTCTATTGTTTGCATAAAGTGGCTTTTTAAATCCATAATTAAGGAGGTTTCTAGAATAAAAATAAAAAATATCAAACAAATCATTAACGAGACTAATGAATTGAACAGTAGCATTTGAGTGTTAAACTCAGTTAAATTCAAATTTTGTTCACAAAATTCAATGGCTGCTGCCACTGACCTTGGTAATAACTGAGAAGTGAGTTTTGCTCTCATTTTTTGTTTTATATAATGTATATATATTACAAAATGTGATTCTGTTTGCCAGATAAGGACCAATGTCAGTTTGAACATTGTGAAGAGATTCATTACAAAACATTTTTTGTTTAAAAAAAAGTTTTACAAAACGGAAAACAATAAATAATCTTCAGACGTTAACGAGATCATTTTCTTAACAATAAAAAGACAGCTTCTTCTCTAAAACTTCAGATATTCTTCCATGAAAATAACTATAGTTATACTAATGTAAAAAAAAAACTTTTATTCATACCATATGAACACACTTTATAAGTATTTCTATGTGTAACGTTACATACTGTTACAAAGAAGAATAATATTTCGTTTTGTCAAAACAAGTTCAAACAAATTACAGAAAAAATTCTCAGCAGAATGAAGTAATTTCACTCTTATTCTTTTATTAGTTTATGAAATACTTTTTTTAATTATTGCTATAGTATTTACCTTTTAAATCCACTTATATACAGGAATTTATTTCACTACAAAAATTCAAATAAGCAGGTCGAAGCTCAAATGTCAACAAATGAATATGGCCACCCTGTCATTGTTAAGTTGGTAAAAATGTACAATCATAAAGTGCCTACACACCTTCCTATTTATTGGAACAACTTTCCTAGGGATGGCGATCTGAGATCGATTAATGCAAGAATTGATCAATCTATCTTGAGCAGTGGATGGATCCAGTAAATGGGCGATGGACATACAAAAATGGAGTTTCCATTATGTTCCTGTATTGGTAAAAACCTACTATAAAAGAAAAGAGAAAAGTTGGCGCGGAATTTTTTTCTAATAAATTATGTCATACATCGTAAATTCATTTGATATTTTTATATGCTAATTTAGAAAACTATGAGCAAAAGATTGATAAGCTTTGAGGTAATTTTATAAATGTTAGCCGATTTTATCAACAAACACTCAAATGTAAACATACATACATACATATGTATACAATGTACATACATATCTTCATGCTGTATCCCTAACGGGATAGTCAGAAAGGACGGAGCGCCAAGCTTCGCGGTCCTTACATACTTCTTTTGCTTCCTCGAATCTCATCATTCTCCTCACAAATTTGTCACTCGAAATGTTAAAGTCAAATCAATATGTTCAATTAAAACCAATTACAATGTACTTTTCAAAGTCAAATCAAACAGTGGTTCAAAAAAAATTTTGTACAGAGAGGAACCGACAATAAAGTCTCAAAACTAAGTGCCAAGTGTATTATTATAGTAAAGATAATTTTGCCAACTTTTTGAATTTCCCTATTTCCTTAAAAGAAAGTTACGGTTTACTATTAGAATTTGTGCATCTGCAGCAACATCAGCCAAAGTGGTAGAGTGAGTGTTGCCAATGTCAAAAGTACTCTCATAATTAGGCGAAAGTGTTTGAGGAGAATGATGAGATTTGAAGAGGCGAAAGAAGTATGTGAGACCTGTGATGCTTAGTTCTCCATCCTCTAAGACTACCCTCTTACCCCACGCCTGTACAGTGTGAGGATATCGCACCTTTAGAAACTGACCTAATTCAAAATTTCTGAATTTTGAGTTATGATAATAAACTTAATGTACTTACTATCTACATATAGTAATATTGTCCGCCCCATTAGCTACATGTCGTAAGTATATTTAAACGCGTATTTGTGAAAAATTCATTTTATTAGTTTATTTGGATTCATTTTTCTAACAAATTGTCAATATGTTGAATTAGGTCAATTTCGTTCTAAAAGTGCAATATTATGTATGTGTGTATATTTTTAAAAATTTGTATCGGTATGTGCTGAATCAGTTTTAGATACTGATTCAGTTGCGGGTCTAAAACAACACAAACATCTTCTTTATTTGTATGGCACTATCGCGATAACTAATTTTGCTAATTTTACACAGTAATAAGTAGAACCATAAAAAAATGAGACTATTTTAATGATTATAACAGTTTTTGTTCCAACAAATTGTAGTAAAAATATATATGGGGAAGTACAAATATGAACAAATATCACAACTAATTACAACTTATATTAATATGTTTAAAACTATAGTATACTTGCTATTGACCTCAATTTCGTTTTTGTAGTCTTTTATTTACTAAATTAAATATTATATAAAATTATATGTGTAAATTTTAACTATTGAATTTCAGTTCGAACAGTAGTAACAGTTCAGATTCAGGCACAAATAACACATATGAAAGTGACGATATGATTCATATGCAGTCTGGAGACACAGACAGCGATGATGAGGGTCTCTGGTCTAGATCCAATATGGAGAATGATGACAATGAGAATGATGAGAACAAATCAAAACTACCTAATGTGTTAACAAAAGAGCGACCAAGACATAATTATTCAATATTGAGAGGTAGGTCTATATTTTATCACCTTAAGCTGCTATTTCATTGAACCAATTTAAACTCTGTTTGCAACGGCTTCTGAAATATACGTGAGAAGCTCAAGAAATCCCAGCAGAGTTATTATGTCTAGAAAGCCTAGAACTACTTTTTATTTAAAAACTCATGCCACGAATGAAAATATTTAACAATTACCAAATAATATAAAAAGTTTGCTCTGTAAAATTTAGGAATTTAGTAAAAAAACTGAAAAGTAAATGTTTCTGAACTGTAAGTGTTCTTAACAATGAACTGTTATTACTGAATTTGTCAGAAGTGATTGAACATGTATGTGTATAATCCAATGAAATCGTCATAAAATTATTGACATCACAAATGTTAATGTCAAATGAGTTAATTCAATAAACTCAATTACAAGGTATTTTTGAACGTCAAATCTATTTTAGTTTGGTTTAAATAGAAAACCTGGACACAGAAGAACCGACAAGAAACTCAGTCAGATATCATTTTTTCAACTTCATTTTACAAAAGGTTTATTAAAATACGATATTCATTGAGCCAGTAAATGCATGTGCAGAGAAGATTATTTCCAGACTATTATTTTATCTTCAATGAAATCGTTTATTTTATACTAGCATTGTCTAGTCAATATACCTTTTATAACCAACTTAAATTTATTCTCTTTTAATTGAGTAATTTCCTGAGGAACTTTGTTATAAAAAGGAATGCAGTTACCCAAAAATGAAACATTTGACTTATATAATTTAAATTTTGGAATAACAATTTATCACGAATAAATAATATAACACAAATTAATATTATAATTGATAAATAATGTAACACACATTAATATTATAATTGACATTACTATATAGCTTCTTTATCTAGACATTGTACTGATATTATGATTTAAGATATGATTATTATTCGCTCGAAAACCTGTATGTATTTGTTAAATATTAATATTTGCTTCTCATACTATGTGTTGAGAATTCTGTGAACGACATACATTTATGTAATACTATAAACACATCATAGTAAATAAATTACTTCCAATTTGAAAAATTTGAATTAAACAAAAGTCAAAAATCTGAACACAAACCTGGACCAAATTACACCAAACAGCTAAGATTATTCTTGAAAACTGCAGCTTCGAAATGAAAACATTTTTTGGTTTTTCGCAATTTGGTTTTCCATTTGGGAGATGAACTTAATTTGTATCTATGTATCTTCTGCTCCAAATCACAAACTTATTAATCGACACGTGCGTTAACGTGCTTCGCCTCTCAATGAAGCATCCTCAGGAAATTCCAGTGATAAAATTCGTTCATCTAATTAGCACTGAATAAATAAGTTAAAGTAGATTTGGTGCTAATTAGCTAACCAAATCTGATCTCTGAAATTTTCTGAAGATGCTTTGTTGCGAGGAGAAAACGCATGTCGATTAACAAGTTCTAGATTTGAGCGGAAGATAAATATAAATTATAAAAATTGATAACATGAAATGAGTTTCCCTAAAATAATACCTAAATCTATATAATATTTCCATCGGAAGTCTAAAAGCACATTTAGATGTTGCTATTTTCCCCTCTTGCTTTTTCTATGGTCTTCTAAGACGGCCTTGTCTATGGCAATATGCGTATTTTATTAACTATGAAAAATATGAAACACGATAGCTTCCTGCTCCCATTACCACTAAAAACTCCGACAATATTGTTAGTGAAAATTATTATTTTCAGAGGTTTTAAATCGTGAGCTGGGTCTGACATTTCCGTCAGGTAAAACGACGAAGAGCGATGTAATGTTCGAGCAGAAGTTCTACGGTTCACTACACGCTGTTTACAGACTCAAGAAGCTACATAGTTTACACAAACACAGAGGTTGCGTTAATTCTATCAACTTCCATCCAGAAGGTGAGATTTTCTTTAGATTGCCTTTACATAACATAACATAACATAACTTCACGCTGTATCCCCAACGGGGTAGTCAGAGAGGACGAAGCGCCAGGAGTCGCGGTCCTTACACACCTCTTTCGCTTCCTCAAATCTCATCATTCTCCTCACACATTTTCGCCTTTACATATTCGTATTAATCATGATACGAAGTGTAAACAGTGCTTTTTTACCGTTATTTAAAAATAATTGCAATGTGTTTTAAAATAACTCCAACTTCCCTGTCCTTTTGATTTTAATCATAAAAAGCAAAAACAACATCCTCGAATTGGATTAATAGTTTATTTTACACCGATGAGACTACTCAATCGATATGCATGTGTATTGTATCCGTATCGGCAGAGTTTGTTTCTGTGTACTGGAACCTAGCTATGTTTGCAGACCCCGCGGAGTCGACAAATAACTGGGCCTGTATAAACTTTGTTAAGGGTTTGCAAAAGTGGTATTTTGGTACGAAAAAGAAATATTGTGTTTGTTACTACTACCTCTACATAAAGAATCTATCAAATAACAAATGGAACATATATTAGATTTTAAAATATCAATCTTAAAGGGTGTAAAAAGAGCTGTCAAAATTAGTACGGAAAATAATAAAATTTCTCATGGGTGAAGTTTAAGCAATAGCTGTCAAAAAAATACCCTAAGTTAATGTGTGTTCAATGCACTTTTGAGCGGTTTTTAATTTTTAGGACGAAAGTAGAAATTTAAAAAAAATATAAGAAGCTAAATAAAACATCGAGTCCAAAATACCAATTACTTAAGTTTTCTTTCTCAGGTTTTGAATTACCAATTTTCATCTCTTTGTCAAAAAGTTCAGTAAGTGTAAACATGGCGGATCAAACGTCTAGACATTAATGTTGGACAAAATATAATTGTAAATACATTTTGTTAGGCAACCAATTGTAATAGTTTTTAAAATTACTTTTGCCCAACACTGCCAGACAGTAATGAGTAATGACGAAACTATAGGGTTAAAGGTTTTATAACTGTAAGGGTATTTGCCATTATGCCTAAAGAGTCCTAAAATGGTATGCATCACAAAGTGGTTGTTTCCAGGTCATCTTCTAGCTTCAGGGTCTGATGACACGAACGTTGTTGTGTGGGATTGGGCACGGAACGTCGCATTACAGACCATGAAAACAGGCCATAAATCTAATGTCTTTCAAAGCAAGTTCCTGTATTTGAACGCGAGAAGTCAGTTGAATATCGTAACGTGCGCCAGAGATGGCCAGGTTAGTTCTTTAGTGTTTAATCTTTGGTTACATCTTGTTAAATATGTTTTTGCATTAGTTAATAACATTTGATCGAAACTACTTTTTGAAATTGAATCCGAGCTTCGAATTGTCTCTGTTTATCAAAACTGAAAATTCTTTATAAAGATAGACAATTATTCATTTTTAAGTTTGCTAATTTTAGCTGATTGCAAGTATGTTTGTGTTCATAGAAGCAGTTATTTGATAAACTAATAGCTTCCTTGCTCTAGAATATTACTGTACTTGGTATGAGTGAGGTGACTTCCCACTACGTCAATCGCTACGAGGCAGCTGTAAATTCAAGGACGTAAATTTCGATTTCAGCCACAGTTTCGCCATTTAAACTGAGCCGAAACTAAAATTTCGTAACGAATAATTTCGGCCGATAATCCCTCGAAATTATGACTGAAGCATTACGCTCGTGAGCTGTCAATTTCTCTATCCTAACCACTGCCTTCGGTGGCGATTGGCGTAGGAATCACCTCACACACTACTGTGTATCGTAGGGTTTTTTAGTGTAATACTTGTAGTTCTCAAATAACTGCTTCTATAGCTATAAATTGCAGATATTTTAAACAGAAGTCGAATTTCGGTTCGGTTGTAAGAACTAGTTTCGCTCGGACACTAGTCAAGTATGTACAGTATTATCGCAATAGACAAACTTTAGTAGCGCAGGAAACTAGAATCTGTCACTGACAGACTTAAACATTTCTCGCTCAATATGCTATTAGCTAATAGATGTCGCGGCAAATCGCTGCCCCCTGTACGCCGTGCACCATCTTTTTCAACCAGAGAGAGTCGTCATTATGAAAAATATATAATAATAATAAGCCTTTTATTTCCTTAACTTTATACACTTAAATTAGTTTAAAAAAAAATTAGTTATAAATTATAATTATAAGCTAAGGTCCCTTTCTGGGTTTAGGCCTTCTGCAGCTGTTTCCATGCTTTTTTGTCCTCTGCTTTTCTTTTCCAATTGTTTCCTGCCACGCTTCTTATGTCATTGACCCACCGCTCTCGGGGACGCCCTCTGCTTCTGTGGCTGCTCGGTCCTGGCCATGAAGTAACGATCGGTTAAATGCATAGCAAGTAATGTTCTGCTTATTGCTCTTACAAATACAGTTTTAGTCCAAATGGTTTACGCATTCAGTAGGTTCGGCTTACAATAAGAATCTGCCAAAAGGAATAGGTTAGATGCCTATTTCTTAACAACTTAATTACAAGATAGGTTTAGTAACCATGATAAAATCAGAAAAAAATATTCAAAATACAATGAAAAATATAGAGTTCGCTTTGAAACTGCCTCTGTTACTCCTAGCGCAGCGCAATGTCATTGCGAGTTCGTGACGTCACAGCTATGTAACGCCATCTTCCTCTAGCTCTCCATTCTGTCTCCATCTCCATTCTCTTCCAACTGCTAAAGTTTAAAACCCAATAACTAAATTTTTGTCAATTGATTTAACGTAGTTTTTTCACAATTGTATTCGAAATGTTTAATTATTTTCATGCAATTTATAAAATGTGGCAGTTTTAAGAGCAGTTATCTACTAACATTTCCAATTTAGGCATATCTTGTGGCGGCAGTCGGAAATAAAAAGTGATCCACGCAAACACAAATTTATATTGTGCCCGTCTAATCGTCCGTACCCCGCAGTAGCCGTACTTCCCCTTTTATCTGTGGACGGCAGATGACTCGCTGAAGTAAGTAGGTCCCAGGGTCAGTGGTGGACCCATAGAAAGCGGGTCTCAGGGTCAGTGGTGGACCCGTAGAAAGCAGTTCCCAGGGTCAGTAATGGATCCATAGGATGCACTCTGGAATGTAGCGTCCAGTTCGATGGTATACGTTCCGATATTCCAGTTGTTGATCTACCGCCGCAAGCACTAACCGAAGAAAACTAATAAGTTGGTAAGGTGGCGATATCCAACAATTAGACCGAAGTTCACAAAATAAATAAGCTAATAAGCTAAAGAAAAATATAAACAGGAGTACATACATATACATGAGTATATACATATGTGTTATAATTAAAAAATCAAACAATTGTGACTGTATTATTACTAAAGTGCTCGTATCTACAATTACACAAGATAAAAATTGTTTTTCACTTACCCAATAAAGTGAGATGATAATATGACTAATATCTCATGTAATTATGTACGCGTCAAATTAATACGAAATAAGCAATAAACAAATAATCAACAGGGTTACTTATTGATTATAAAGGTGAAACAATAATAAAAAAAAAGTTACGAACGTTAAGCACCGTGAACACTGTCACCTTTAACGTCCCTTAAAGAATTTGTAAAATCAACCGTCGGTATATAGTAACAACAAAGTACGTAGGCGCGTAGCGAGCGAGAAGTTTACGCCTTGCGTTGCTTAATAGACATAGAAACGAAGGGATTTTGAACCACATGCCACTTGCCATCATCATATTGGTTAGACCCTGGTTCAGCACCTAGCTTACTCCTAGAGAAGTGACGGTTACTGTTTGGTGGTCTAGTACTGGTGTGATTCATCACAGCTTCTTACCAAATGGCACAAGCATTGCTGCGGATGTATACTGTGAGGAACTGGAAACATTGATGGAGAAGCTCGCAAATCTCCGGCCAGCCTTGGTTAATCGCTCGTCTCGGCTGCTCCTGCACGACAACGCTCGACCTCACACGGCACAACAGAGGGTCTCTAAGCTACAGGAGCTAGGGTTGGAAGTTTTGCGTCATCCACTGTATTCGCCAGATCTTGCGTCGGCAGACCTTCACTTTTTCTAAAATTTGGACAACTTCTTGTCAGGAAAAAGTTGTATACCCGCGAGGCAGTACAAATGCCTTTGAAGACTTTGTTGCCTCCCGTACACCTGGCTTCTTCAAGAAGGGCGCTGGCAGAGATGCATCGATAGCATGGGTGCATACTTTGATTAATAGAAATAATAAAAAATGTATAAAAAAATACTTTAACTTTTTGTATACTAAACGGCAATTTCATAGGTAAAAACCTAATCTTTCTAGTTTTTTATTTCTCATTATTATTTTATTAAAAAAATAAGATGTACGCTACAATCTTGTGGGTAATAGCAAAGAACGTGTAGAAAAGAAGGCCGACTTCCGTCGACCCCGACTAGCCTACAATCAATTACCCATTTCGCCTAAAATATTGTCTTTGTGTGCGTATCACGACGCGTACGTATTAACGTGCACACATACAAACTGCGTACGCTGGCTTTCAATGAAGTCATTCTAGTGTTATATTTGTAGTGTGGTAATAGTGAGTGCGTGTGTCCGCGACAGTCAAAGTCAAAGTCAAATCAATTTATTCAAGTAAACCCAAATGCAAGGTATTTTTGAACGTCAAATCTACTTTAGTTCGGTTCGAAAAGAAAACCTGAATACTGAGAAGAACCGACAAGAAACTCAGTCAGGTATCATTTTTTCACCATCATTGTACAATAGTTATTTAAAAATACAATATCTATAAAGCCAGTAAATGCATACGCAGAGAGGATCACTTCCAGTTTATTGTTGTGTCTTCAATGAAATCGCTAATTTTGTAGTATGCTTTTCCAATCAGTGTGCGTTTAATGACAAGTTTAAATCTGTTTTCCGTTAATTGAGTAATTTCTTGAGGAATTTTATTATAAAAACGAACACAGTTACCTAAAAATGAACCACTTGACTTTTGTAATTTAAATTTAGGAATAACTAGCTGATCACGACCACGAGTTTCCACACCACTAACAACGCCTTTCTTTTGAAATAGATCTAAATTTTTTTTAGTGTACATTAAGTTTTCATAGATGTATAACGAGGGTAAGGTGAGTACATCAATGTCTTTAAAATGATCTCTCAGCGACTCCCGTGCGTTCATACTGTAGATGGTACGTATTGCCCTCTTTTGTAAAATAAAGATAGATTTCATATGCGCCGCTGATCCCCACAGTAGCAGACCATAAGACATAAGGCTATGGAAATATGCGAAATACACCAGCCTAGCCGTAGCTACATCTGTCAACTGTCTAATGCGCCTAATAGCATATATTGCCGAACTGTGCTTATTAGATAAAGTCCCGATATGGTCCGCCCACTGTAACTTATTGTCTACTGTTAAACCAAGAAAAGTAGCTGATTTCATTAATTCTAATTCATTCCCATCCAGTTTCAGTCCATTATGAATTTTGGGTACATTGGATAGGGAAAACTTAACACAATTGGTTTTTTGTGCATTCAGTAGTAAATTATTGGCAGCGAACCATCTCGAGACATCCGCCAAGGTCCTATTCTGTCCGCTAATATCTATGTCTTTTCTGTTAACTTTAAATAATAATGATGTGTCATCAGCAAATAATATTATTTCACAAAGGTCTTTAAGCATAAATGGAAGATCATTAATGTAAACCTAAAATAGGAACGGTCCCAAAATTGATCCTTGAGGAACGCCCATCATTAATTTAGAACCGACAGATGTAACCCCATTTACATTCACTTTTTGTTCTCGGTCAGCCAGATATGAAATCACGAGATCGAGAGCTTTATCACGTATTCCATAGTATTTCAGCTTGTAAATTAAAGTTTTGTGACAAACACAATCAAAAGCCTTGGAAAGATCACAAAACACGCCAATGGCATCTCGTGACCCTTCCCAAGCCTCTAGTATATTTTTGACCAAGCTTGCTCCCGCATGTGTTGTTGACCGCCCTCTCGTGAAACCGTACTGTTGACCATGAAAAATCCTGCAAATGTTAAAATGTGCCAGCATTTGGTTGAGCATTATCTTTTCGAATATTTTACTCAACGCTGGCAATATCGACACTGGGCGGTAGTTTGTAGGATCTGACTTACAACCCGATTTAAATATTGGTATAATTTTACTATGCTTCATCAAATCGGGAAACACACCTTGATCGACACATTTATTAAATATATTTACTAAAATCGGTGTTACTATTGGCATTATATTAGCCAGTACATGAACAGATAATCCCCACAAATCTTCACTTTTCTTTTTTTTTAATTCTTTGAAAGTTTTCTCTATCTCAAATGAAAACGTGTGCCTGAACTGAAAACTAGGGAACCACTTTCCTATATTTTGGCTTAATAGTGCACGTGCTGTACGTGCAGAGGATGCTAGACCACTAGTAATGTGTACAGGTGCATTTGAAAAAAATTTAGCAAAACCATCAGCAACCTGTTTTTTATTAGTAGCGATTTTATTGTTAATGTATATTGAGAGGTCTTCGTTTTTCTTATTTTGTTTCCCTACTTCTGTGTTAATAGTGTTCCATATCGCTTTTACTGTGTTATCTGCCTTACTAATTTTATTGGCGATATGAATTGATTTCGCGTGCTTTGATACCTTTTTAAATATTTTTGAGTAATTGCGGACATAGCTATGAAAGTTTTCATCCGATGTGTATGATTTTTCGTCATACAACTCATAAAGTCTGTCCCTACTTTTTCTAACAGGTGCGGCTGCTGCAGTGTCCGCCGAGCGGCGGCGGCGCGGGCGCGTCGCGGCGGCGGCTCGCGAGCCACGCGCGCACCGCGCACAAGCTGCACGTGTGGCCCGGCGAGCCGCACCTCGTGGTCTCGGCCGGCGAGGACGGGCTCGTCATGCAGTGCGACGTGCGCGCCGAGCACGCGGCCAGGTGACACACGCACACACACACACGCACACACACACACACGTACATACACACGCGCACACGCACAAGCTGCACGTGTGGCCCGGCGAGCCGCACCTCGTGGTCTCGGCCGGCGAGGACGGGCTCGTCATGCAGTGCGACGTGCGCGCCGAGCACGCGGCCAGGTGACACACGCACACACACACACGCACACACACACACACGTACATACACACGCGCACACGCACAAGCTGCACGTGTGGCCCGGCGAGCCGCACCTCGTGGTCTCGGCCGGCGAGGACGGGCTCGTCATGCAGTGCGACGTGCGCGCCGAGCACGCGGCCAGGTGACACACGCACACACACACACGCACACACACACACACGTACATACACACACACACACACACGTACATACACACGCGCACACGCACAAGCTGCACGTGTGGCCCGGCGAGCCGCACCTCGTGGTCTCGGCCGGCGAGGACGGGCTCGTCATGCAGTGCGACGTGCGCGCCGAGCACGCGGCCAGGTGACACACGCACACACACACACGCACACACACACACACGTACATACACACACACACACACACACACACACGTACATACACACACACACACACACACACACGTACATACACACGCGCACACGCACAAGCTGCACGTGTGGCCCGGCGAGCCGCACCTCGTGGCCTCGGCCGGCGAGGACGGGCTCGTCTGTTATTCGTCGTTTTTGCCGTATTTGGTCGCTAGTATTTACATACCACAGCCTATTTACGAAATTACATACGTACGCCCCCACACAACACTAACACACAATTATGAGCACATACATCAAGGAACATGCATACACGTTTCAAGTGTTCGTTCAAACAAAATTCATTTCATATAATTATTCCAATTTAAGTTTTGTTAATTTAATGCCATGTAATACCCATGTTTGAATTACGACAAGCAATAGTGTACAATGTACGTTCTGTATACAGGCTTTTCCATGTGAAAGAGCGCAGCGTGACGTTGCCATTATACAGTGTGCACGGACACCCACTAGAACCGAGGGAGTTGTGCGTAGCGGGCCGCGACCGCTTCGTGCGGGTCTACGATCGCCGTAAAGCTTCGCGACCGCTCGCACTCTACTGCCCCACCTCCTTCGCCGAGCGGGTGAGTGCAAACACATCCATAAACAAACACACACACACTCGTGTTACTAGAAAAACATACAAACGTACAATCATTTTCACATTAAAATTTTCAATAACTAATGACAAATTACTGCTTCGGTAAGATTTTTTGTTGGAACAAATGGCAAAAGACGAATGACGAAAATTTTGGCACATCTCGGCTTAAATGGGCTGGCTTGACGTCATTTCCCCTTATGGCTAGATGGCAGGAACCATGGCAGGCAGGAATTAAAATACTGGCAAGACAGATTAACTCGGCGGGACTGGTTAGCTTGTGTTGACTGATGACACTGGCTAGACTGGCTTAACGACATCGTCAATGCTATTGCATTCATATTGTTGCTATTTTAATCCGGCTGCTATTTTGTCATTATTCTATAATAGACAATGCGCATTATAACCTTGATGAAATATTTAGCAAAGGTAAGTGACATTATTCAAGGTAATTTTTTAGGCACACCCCATATTAGTTCTAATCTTGACTAATTTCATGCGGAATTCTATTCGTATCGAATTAACAGCTCTCTGGTGACCGAGCGAACAAGATTCAATGCAGAATTGGAGTTTCGGCTTAGTTTCGGTTAGGGCAGCAAAACTAGAAACTATGACCGCAATCGAAACTACATTTGTGAGTTTTTATGACAGTTATCGGTATAGTGGAAAATCGCCTCACCCTATATACAATGGACAATATCTTTTTAGAGTAACAAACCTATTAATTTACCAAATATCTGCTTATTTACGAAATAAGATGAAACGCATTTTTGCAATTAACTATAGTCAAAGTCAAACCAATATGTTTCAAATAAACCCAGTTACAAGGTATTTCTAAATATCTATCGACGGTTCGGAAAGTTACTGGCGGGGGCGAGAAGTCCCCCGCTACACCCGTAGGATCTCATGTTCCAATCTCACGTCGTAATACACGCACCCACGGGCCTCGAACAATGTAAACTTGCTGTCTAAACCGCTAGGCACACGAATCGGCCTTTAGCCGTCACGCCGCCCGGGACCGCTATAGAGCAGAGCTATAGACCCGGTTCGTACCCGAATAGGAAGCCCGTTAATGTGCACGCAGATGCGGAAACTCCGCTGGCGACGCCCTCAGCCCGAGTTATCCCTCGGCTGGAGGAACGCCTTCTGCGCTCGTCGCAACGTGACCTGTGACGCTGTAAAAGCCACTAGGCTAACAGCAAAGAAAAGGTTTTTTAGCCTATTCGAGTCCGACATTACTCAGTCTGGGTGAATGTCTGTGGGGTTTTTTTCCCTTCTCAGAAATAAAAAAAAAAGATTCGGAAAGAAAACCTGTGCCAGAAGAACCGAGAAGAAAGAAACTCAGTCAGGTATAATTTTTTCGACATCATTTTACGATGGGTATATTGAAATACTACTATATTCAGACAATTAGTAAATGCATGTATGGATAAGATTATTTCCAAACTATTGTTTATTGTGTTGTCGAAATCATACTGTAAGATAAATGGTTTCATCGGTAAGTATTTACCTGTCTAGCACTACTAGTATTAGGATCGGTTACCTAGAAACCACTAGTTACGTAGTCATCATTAGATATAATTATCCTTTACAAATCAAAAGTTCACATCCTTGACTAATTAAAAATAACTTCGCACCGTTGTAATAAAGATGAACGTGATGATATTATGCACTTTATTAAGTGAGACTCCAGTTCTTCAAACAGAGAGATTCGTATAGAAATTCAATGGCAGTGTCTAAGCTTCGAAGAAATAAACAAACAAACACACAGACAACAATTCTATAAGTATTTATTTTGGATCAGGAAAGCCTAAAATGCCTAGTTCAATCATTTTTAAAAAGATCGTCGATGTACAGACATGGCTTTGTTGCTGTTTTATAAAAAAATATAGATTAATGTTTTTGCTATGTTTATGTATGTTTACGTAAAAAATGTAGGATCAACGGAAAAGCCATTATAAAATAAACCCATATTACAGATGCAACTTAACTAAAAAGAGCTCATTTTAGATCTCAACTTCCAAACTACGAATCACGATAAAACATACGATGCTTAAATGCATATATGTTGTAATGATTTACTCTAAAATAGACTCTGTTCTATGCAAACGTGCGCGCGCTAGCTTACGAAAAATACGAAAAAATAGTTATTTTCGTTTATTTTAAAAACTATAATTAATTTTAAAAAATCAAACTGCCATTTCGAGGAATATGTTTAAAGTAAACTATACAGAACATTTAGAAATATAAATCGGTCGGAAAATCTGTTTTAAAATGGGTTTCTTTGATTTATTTTTTTGTGTTACAAAAGTTAACCAAACGTGTATCCCAACTGTCAAAATGAAGTCAATGAAATGAAGAATCAGTATACCAAATATAGAATTAGGATACCAAATATCATTGTTATGTTTTGTAGTCACTTAGAAAAATTGACATCCCTGGCGTCAAAATTCCAATGCGTCGCCTTAACGGGAATAACTAATGCCGAAGTTTATTAAAGTTTATTAGTTAATAGACTTTAAATAACGTTCTCTTTTTACGCATTCGAGTTTTTCGATATTTTCAATTTGTTTTTTATTTATTTATAATTTATTTTTCTCTGTGTATTAACAATTTGGACAATGGCTGTCAAAATTATCTTTCAAAGCAGTGAAATTCTAAGTTTGTCGTAAAATTTTAAGAATTATAACTTTAATGAAACCTATATATGAATGACTATATTATAAGAACTATATTACAGCATTATTAGTAAGTACCTAAGTATTGAAAATTTAAGTGAAAATGGTTGCTAACCAACTTCAAATCATTGTAGATCCTGAATGATCATTGAAAAGGAAAAAGAAAGTTAAAGACGAGTTTCGAAGATCAATTCAATGATACATCGGTTACCATAGTACATTTTGACTTTAATTTTTTTTTCTTTGTTACAATATGATGTCTGGTTTTCGCCATATCGACTTTTGATAACTATCGTGTGTTCAGTGGCACAGGATTTACAAATCAATTGTGATAAGAATCATCAAAATCGGCCCACGCGTTTCATCTCTAAAGCCACCACAAGGGAACAAACACACTTAGTTACGTAATATAATATACACTGATAAACACATTACCCTCCTTTGCGTCGCGTAGTCGGGTAAAACATTAATAGCTATTCTCAACCTATGAAATAATAAAATACTATTTATTGTTTAAGATTTTGTACAATACTCTTGTTTGCAGGAAGCCACTCGTAAAACCAAGTTCTCCATGATGCATCTAACATGTGCAGTTTATAATCATGATGGTTCAGAAATACTTGGATCTTACAACGATGAAGACATTTATTTATTTGACACCAAACATGACATTTATGATAAGTAAGTGATAAAAATACATATTCAAAGGACAATGCCCAAAAACTATGAAACTTTGCCCGTCCATAAATCTGCATGCCCTGTATTAATATTTTGCAATATTATTGAATGGTCATTGCACTTTAAAATAATATGGTAATAAAAGTTAAATAGTTAGCGAATCCAAGGATATTAAAAAAAATAAAAGGGTCTACCAAAAAATTAGAGCGAAAATGGAGCAAAAGAAATACATGTTTCAATAAAAGTACAATAATTCCTTATTGTAAGTTGTACGAATAAGAAAGCAGTAGTATAATAGTATGCCATATAGGTGTGATTATAGTTCTAGTAATATAAAGTTTAACCCGTCAGTAATTTATATTTAAAAACGTATTAAACTTTTACCTGTAAAAATTGCGAATATAAGGATTATTTTATACCTATTATGATTTAGGAGTGTGCTTCATTTTTTAACACTTATTAAAGTAGGTACTTTTAAAATTGGGGTAAGAGAATGTTGATTAGATTTTTAATTAATTAGACATAAATTGATTGAAATTATTTAAACGCCTGAATGCAAAAGATATGGTTTAGTTTTATTTTATTTGCCTAGTATTTATTGCAATGCAATTGCAATGTACAAAGTGTTATCAATTAATTATTCTGGTTTGCATTCTATTCTAATTACAGAGAACAGCACAAGCCTTTTGCATTGTGACCGTCCTTATGTTCGTGAACGTATAAAGGGAAAATTTGGAACTGATTGTTATCAATTATAATAATAATAATAATAAATAAATGCGCAAGACAATACACCAATTATCTGATCTCAACCTAGGGCATTCCCTGTGCTATAAGAACCAACCCATGACCAAACGATATTAGAGGCGTTCCCAGTTCCAGTTCCCAGAACCAGGACGACATGTCACCATCTATTCTGACACAGGCTCTGTGACCTCGGTATAATGACCTCATAGCCTGCGGTAAGGGGCCCTCTACCCCATATTCAGGCAGAAGATTACTACTCTATTAAATGCTTTTTCAAAATCCACGAAAGCGCAGAATACTTTCTGACCTATGGCCAGAAACTTCCCCACGATAACGCAAAGCAAGAATATCTGATCCATACAATCCCTACCGTTCCTAAAACCAGCTTCCACCTCTCACAGATATCGTTCCGAAACATTTTTCATACGTTCAGTCAATACCTTGCTGTAGACTTTACTTGCTAAGCTGACCAAGCTGATGGTCCTATAGCACGCAGTCTAAATGAAAACCTTTCCCTTTATAGAGACTTACTATAACTGCGGTGCGCCAGTCCTCTGGCACCTCCCCCTTCTGCCAACAAAAGTTGCACAGTGCACAGAAAATATCCCAGACCCTAGGACCATCATACTTGATCATCTCAGCAGTCACCTCATTATTTCCCGCAGCCTTTCCACATTGCAGACTTGTTATCACTTTTTCAATCTCTTTCATACTAATGGCATCCTCCAGTCCCTGACTCGAGTGTGGCAATTCATTACAATCGCAAAAATATCAAAGATGGGAGTCGCCACTTTCATACAGTTCTCCATAGTATTCAATCCATCGCTGTAGAACATCTTTTTTATTTGTTGGCAGGTGGTTTTCTGTCAAACGCACTTTATTCATTCTGCAAGGTGCCGGACCACTTCGGTACTTACGTATTTCTTTCCGAAATAATTTGGAATTTTCCTCAGAGTTGTCCGACATCTTGTATCCGTCTAATACCCTACACCTTTCACGCTTCTCTCTTTCACTAGTGCCTTCGTTTCTGCTTCTGCAGCTTATATCTGTCTTTCATCAAATTCTTCATACCACAGTCATTTTAGTAGCAAGGTAGTCTCGCCATGCTTTTTCATCTTTTTATACACAGAGACTTTCACCTCTTCATCCCACCAGACATCACTCTTTTTGCTGTTCCCAATCTTATTCGTTCTACACACTTCTGTAGCAGCCTCGATTATACTATCCTTAAGGTTCTGCCAACATTCTTCAACGTCCTCGCTCATCACTTTCAATCTATCATCAAGCTTACCGGATACTACGCTTTCATATTCATTCCTGGTGGTCGCATCCTGCAGTTTCCAGCTTTTAATGTGACAAACCGCTGCAGGTTTGGACACTACACGATGTCGCCTTGCCGCAAACAGACCCGTTATTCTAGTTACCACTAGAAAGTGGTCTATTCCCAGATCAGCTCCTCTGTGTGCTCTCGTGTCTATAGCCTGCTTTTTAAGCCGGCTTTCCACTAGGAATAAATCAATCATATTCCTTTTATCCTTCCTTTCACAGGTGTACTGATGAATCCTTTTGTGCTTAAATAAGGTATTAGCAACAAAAAGATCCTTTTTCTATACACAGTCCTAACACAATCCTACCAGCATCACTCTCTTATCTCCATACTTGCCTAGGATAGACTCAAATCCTGTTCGAGCTGTCTGGACCCTATCATTCATGTCTCCACACTATAATTCTCTCATTCTCTTCAACCGTCGTTAGAACTTCACTAACATTCTCCCAAAACTGTTCTAGCTCGCCCAAGCTGACAGGACACTGGGGCATACACCACCAAAACAAATATCCTCGTCAACTCTGTTTTGAGACGCACCCAGAGCAGTCTCGGGTTTACACACTTATACTCAGTTACACAATTAACCAAACGTGAGGACAGTAAGACGCCTACCACAGTTACTGAAGTCGGTGCCAAGCCGGTGTATCGTATTTATAAAGTTATTCTTATTGTACTTGAGTTTTGATTAGTAAAGGATAGTTATTTTGTACTTTTCAGTATTTGTTTTTGAAGGCGGTTTAATTTTTTTTCTCAAGTTTATTTTTCCCTCCTTTTGAGCAACCTCGGCCTTAATAAGAGTCTAGAGCAGGTCTACAATTAACTTCTTTCCAATTCTGGAGCGCAACGATATTTAAGGGAATCGTCAATATAGTGGTTATAACCATTTTGCGTTACTTGGTGTTATTTAGTACCGGTGAAATTTAAATGTGACCACTTCGAAAGTATACTTTTTCAAACAAAAAAAGAATCCTGGAACTGGAACATCTAAATCACACAGAATATCGCAAGAAGTTAAAATGCGAAATACGTGTATATTTTTCAAATAGAATGGTCACTGGGACCAGTGGTAGTGAATTTAGGCATTGTCATTTACAATTAGTCATTCAGTCGCGCAATATGCAAAGTATTTTTGAACGACAAAAATACCACCAATTAGGAAGAAAGCGGCTTTGAGTAAAAACGAGAAAAGACTCAAGTATCAGTGTCTACATATATGTGCAATATTTTCATATTCTTGCGTTACGGTCCATATCACTTTCCATTACTTAAACTTCTTAATCTTTTCCATGTTTGCCGAGGTATTAGGTATAATTTGTGTATAATAAAAATCCATTTATTATTTTAAAAAATAACGTGTACATTTTTTCACAAAATGATATTTAAATTAGCCGCCACATTGGTTCAACAATGTTCTGCACTGTTCGCCGACTGGATAGGTCATCTAGTGGCATGTATGTACTCGTATATTGAGCGTCATCGTGATACGAAAGGCACGTTAATCTCGTTGGAGATTTTTCTTAGGGAAAGGGGCTGGCGGGGAGATAGCCGGGGCAGGTAATCAGCAATCGCAAGCTTTCGATTTCAGTAAATCCAAAGTTCTTATTTTTTCAATAATTGTTTGTGACTTATTTCCTCACTTTCTCATTGTATGAAGAATCCCATGCTGTAGTCTCTAGAAGAGAACTTCAATAGGAAGTTCATTCTACGACTCCTTTTAAGCTGTACCGTGTGCTGCCATATCTGTTCCTCTATTATTCTATTCCTATCATGTGACATTCAGTTGATTTTTCTAGAGTAGGCAATGGGCACTCATACCACTCTCTAGCTTTACTTATGGTTATATGCAATAGTCAATACCTTGACTAGCCTTAGCAGAAGTCTTATTAGCGCCTTACAAATGGCGATAATATCGTCACTGCTTCATTTATAGCTGGTTTATTTTGTATTTTCCTATTCCCTGCAAGTAAGTGATGAATCTCGTAGAGACGCACGCGTCGAATGATGCGTGCCCATTAATTTGGATTGTGAATGAAGTTTGGACTATCAAGAAGCTAAAGATGTACAAATTCTGATTGCACCAGACTACTTCTATCTGACAGCACACAACGGCAGTTAGAATTAAACTATCTCTGACTACCTCCATTCGACTACATTGTACACGACCACTTGTTTATTATTAAGCAAATACTACACAAAGACTTAAAGTCTAGGCTCATATGCAACCTCATTAATACGTAGGCAACCTAGTTTATCTCCACGCGTGTCATGGAAACTAAAAACCATGACAGACTGCCAGTCAACGCAACCAAAATTGTTATTCACGCTCCGAGGAGATGGTTGAAGTCGAGAAATGTAATCTGGAAACATCTCTATTCTCATCCATCTCTTTTCATTTTTTGCTGTTGGTATATCTATATATAGCAATCTTACATGTACTAGTAGATATATTTCCGGGTTATTTCCAAGAATTAGAAAGAGACGGAAATGAAACGTTAGTGATCAAAGGTTACTTGCGGTTATATAATTTGTCTTCAACTACCTCTTATAGTCGCAAGACGTTCGTAACTTCGTGGTGGTCATTGTCAGGACATGACAGCTTGCCAAGTTTCTTCATTTATTTTATAGAGAATTTTATTTTTCATAGCAAAATCTAATATTTTGAATGATTCCTTATATTTTTTTATTAAATGCTAAGATTATTTTATAGCATAATATATTTTTAATGAAGGAGTAACATTTAATTGTATGACGTTATATTTTTATATAGCGATTAATAGCAATTTTGTCTACATTCATCAATTTTGAAGACAGTTTAAATGTATCTTATAAAAATTTAAATAAATCAAAAATATTTGTAACAGACTTTGGCGAAGCAAAGGAGTGTTATGATTAGGCAGCATATAATGTATGTTGTATGTATTTCGATTTGGTAAAAATGTCACTATATTATTAATTTGTAAGTCGTTCGTTTTTATTGCTTATAATCTACCATTTTATCTTAGTATTTTAAAATTGTTATCAAGTATTGAACTAAGATTACTTTCTTGTATGTAATCTGCAAACAAAATATTCAGTCTTTGTTTTCAGTTACATAGCATATTTTGCTAGTGACTGAATCCACGATTTTATACAAAATCGCACCTAATTTTAAATAATATAAATGGTATCAAAAAAAACAAAAAAATGGTCTTACATACATTCCAGGATTCAAACCCACACACTTCGGCGTGGTAAACCCACACTCAAGCCACTGTGCGTGCTGTTGAGAAGATAAAATCTCGCTTGAAATACGAACTACCCATTTTAAGTGTGTGAAAAACGGGAAAACACGTAGAATAACGAATTTTCTCAGAATTGAGAACTAGCTAGATCGATTCTCGAAATCGTTAGAGCCCTTCTCGAGAATGTAATTACAAACATAAAAATATTGCTTGTATTTTAGTATAGGATATGAATATGAAAAAAAATCATGAACAAAATAAGTTTCAGATTGAAGAAAAATTATAAGATTTGTATAGATGTTCTTCTCTACTTAAAGTATTTTCTAGAAATTGTTTTACGGTAACAATTGACAATTCAGAATACCAATATTAATTATAACTTACTTGGTCAGCTTTTAAATAATGGATTTAGATGATCTTAAGAAGCTTATCTTATTACCCATCTGTATTTCCGATATTTTTTTTACCACTAGACTTGCAAACATGAATACGGCCTACCAGATGATAAGTAATTAACGTAGCTTATGGACTATAGCGATATCACTTGCGTGTTGCTAACCCTATAGAAACCTTTATTGAAGAATCCCATGCTGTAGTCTCTAGAAGAGAACTTCAATAGGAAGTTCATTCTACGACTCCTTTTAAGCTGTACCATGTGCTGCCATATCTGTTCCATAATGTGGAAACCCCCTACCTTGGAAGTAGTGTTCTCAATTTTAATAAATTAAAATTCTGTTATTTAAATCTTAAATTAAATATATAATAATTTGTTTATAATTTATTGTTACTTAAAAATATTTTAATGTAATCGTCAGTTGAAGGTTTTCCAATAATTCTTCTTCCGATTCATCCCTTTTTTATAACATTTTTTCAGTAATTTAGCATGTTAAGCGATCCAATCTACCCCACCGTAACTATGCGCTCGGAGCAGTGTGACGTAGTAGTTGACCGTAAGCATTATATCGAATAATTCCTCTGGAGTCGATATCTATGTATTATTGACACAAGACCGCCAGCGCGGAGATATAGGCAGGCATATTCTATATATTTTTCTTTCTTTATCTATATCATATATTACTATTAATATCGTAAGACTTTCTTCCAATAGACTGAAAACTGCAAAATTGTTAAGTCTGAAATCCATAAAGAATATAATTCTTCTTTTTTGTTTTCAGGGACAACCATAGTGAATCTAGATCAGGATACACCCATCATTACAGCGGTCATCGAAATAGTGCCACCTTCAAGGGCGTGGCTTTCTTCGGACCCAAGAGTCAGTATGTGGTTTCTGGGTCAGACTGTTCATACATATACATGTGGGAGAAGGAATCTGAAGCTATTGTCCAGTGGTTGCAAGGAGACGTAGAAGGAGTAGTAAGTATAATTGATTTCCTTTTAAAGTTCCACAATCAAATTAAAAATCCTTATGGTTCTGGTTTGTTCGTTCGTCTATTTGTCTGTACAAGTCTTCCATACCCTCACTTATATTCCTATTAAGATGAAACCTGGTATATGGGTTAGTGATCTTAAAAAATAAAAGACAAGTATTTTGGAGCCATGGCGAAGTGGTTTTCGAAAACATTTTATCGCCACATTGAGTGGGATGTCTTTAAATAGATCTCCAAATAACATGGTCTTTTTGATTTTAACCCTTCAATCACGAAATACGTATTTGCTTTCAGATTCCTAGTCAAGCAACTTTCTAAAATTCCTGAACTATCAATGCAAAAATCATTTTTATCTAATTTTTTTAGGTAAATTGTATAGAGACGCATCCACGCAGTCCAGTGATGGCAACTAGCGGGTTAGATAAGGATGTTAAGATATGGGTACCGAGGAATCAGAGCGACCCTGAATTCGAAGGACTAGAGAGGGTTTGTATTTTTTCAATCTCATACTTTCTGTTAAAACCTGTTTCCATACAGATTGAAGAGACCCTTGAAGGGGTTATGATCCTTTCTAAAAAAAACTTACCGATTAAAAAACAACAGTCTATTCTTGATTAAATCTTCTTCTTATTTTTTATACTGGCAACTCGTTTCATATTTATTAGAATCATATCTGCCATTTTCATGTGAAAAAGTTTTGCGTCTCCATGTGAAATATCTCTTCTTTTTACTAAGTTCATAACACTCACTAGTGAAGTGATAGTAGGCTCGAGTTAAAAAGGACTTCTTGGGAAAACGCGAAAACTTCAGATGCACATATTTATTCAAACTCTAATTCTCAGCACTTGCACATAACTTTAACGCACAATATACTACTTGATTAAATCTTCCTTTTGACCCTATACAATGTTGAGAGGCTCGGGTTGTCGGCGATCTGGTGCTCTCTGATCGGCTCTCGACCCTCTAGCCATGTGGAGAGATGTTGCATCCCTCAGCATATTTTACCTCATTTATCATGCGGAATGTACTGAGGAATTTATCGGAGCACTGCCCGCTGCTGAGTTCCATAACCATACTTCACGCAATCGACTGTCCTTCCACTCTCACCAGTTTGCTAGATGGCGGTATACAACTGTGCGTTTTTTTAACGAAATTTCTTGCCACCTACGACAATTTTATGGTACCAGCTTACAGCCGCGATATTCTAGGATCGTTATGACTTAGGGACCTTCAAGAAACAAGTCCTACTCTTTCCTTAAAGGCCGGCAACTCATCTGATTCCCCGGATGTTGCGGGTGCCCATAGGCGGAGTTGATCACTTTCCATCAGGTGACTCGCTTGATCTTTTTCTTTTCATGAAAGGGGAGCAAGTGAGACGTTTTGTATGAAATTACTATTTTACAGCGTAAGTACTATTAATACATGAATTAAATTTAAAATAAATTTATTTTTTTAATATATACGTGTAATGTGAATAAATAAATACCGCAATTAAAATTATTTCGAATTTAGATAAATTATTGTCATTGAATGGACTTTTTTTTTTTTATATATTAACTATTCAATAAATAGTAATAACAAAACAGTTACATATCTTATAAACAGTTATGCAGCACACATTAAAGTGAACACTTTCAGACACCAATGCCTATACAAGTTTTTAGCAGCTAATTTTGTTATAATGATCATTACGATTATTACAGTGTCTTTCACAAAGAAACAATAACAGTGTACGACTATAGTAGTAGTTGCACTTTATTCAATATAATTATGCTTGATTTAAACGATTATATGCAATCTATTGGACAGTTTGTGAACTTAATTGTAGTTACTAAAATGAAGTTGCACTATTGATGGTAAACTTAATGAAGATACCCTCAAGTTGCGGACATTGAATGGACTGAATGCATAGAAACCGTTGCCCTGCCATGTCCTCTAAAAAAAGAAAGAAACTTACTCCCGCGAAATTACATTTCTACATTGTTTTTATTTATTTATATTTTTTTTTGCAAATGTATTAAAAAAGGTCGTCCGATGCACGTGCGGAATTGTCATTTCCACTCGTCCCTATTGTTGACCCAAGCCGAAGGCGCGGGTCAACAATACAAACAAACCGAAACTCGTGAAGAAATGACATACTTTCCACACTTGTATCGAAACGTACTATTATCGTCTCACTATATCTTTCCGAATTTACGACCACAGTTTGGACAAGCTGGTTTAAAAAAAAGGGTCCGATATCGCATATGCAGACATCATTGCACACCACACTGTAATCTAAGGCTTGTGCATTATATAGGGCTTTGATGCATTTCTCTTGGGTTGCTAATATCCCAATAACGATAATTCTGTTGGGGGATAGCCCTTCAGCTTCACCATTTTGAGTTGATAAATTGAAATCAACATGAAAGATTGCTGTACCACAAAAAGTCACTCTATCAGTCAACAAGTAAACTGTTAAAAAATTGCAAAAGGGTGCAAAATTACCTTTTTCATGGAATTTCCTAAACGGCTAGAAACATTAAAAAGTTTTTGTAAATGTAGTAGAAATTTAAATTCTCTACAAAAAAGGTTATTTCCAATTGTTGCGTTTGTCTTATAATTTTGGCACAAAGTGCGCTTAAAGCGTTATGCGTTTCATGAAAATATTTCAAAAATAATTAGTCGTAATCTTTTATTTTAAAAAAAAACTGCATAATGCCTTAGAATAATAACTTAGTCATAGAAAGATTCTAAATTAAGCATGCTTGACATTCGTATATTCGTTCTTTTTTTTCCAATAGGTGTGTCTATTTAGCAGAAAGAGACGGATATAAGTAGTCAAAAAAAGTCATTATGGTAAACGTACCATATCCGTTGAAATCCGTGTCTACGTTTTATGATACTTAATTAGAAAGACACTTGTTATGTCGTCTTGGTAATAATAAATGTGCTAAATAATGCATTCATCCATTTTGTTAGTGTAATACGTCAGTGCGTGTTGAATATAGGTGCTCCGCTTTTCTTGGTGGTTATTGTATAATTGGCTTATTTGCGCAGTGTAACAGTGTTGAAATAAAAGTCCAGTGAATCAAGAATGTCTTGGCTTATTGTGGGATGTAAATCATGTTGTTCTCGAAAAGAAAATTATGCCGAAATCATAAGTTTCCATCGGTAAGTTAATTCACAAAATTTGTCTTTTTTATCGTTACACAACGTAGATTTTTCAAATGCTACGGGATAGCTAAAGCTAATTGTCTTTAGGAATCAATATTTTAGACCTAATTTAGTTATTAATTAAAAGTAATTTGGAATTTTTCTAATTTCTTAGTAAAATTCTGATAGTGGTGTGTGTAATATGCTATAAATTTATCGATATTGAACTCCGTCGATTGTATCGTGTGATTTAAGATAAAATCTATCGTTGCGAACCTGAGAATAAGCACTGTATTAACCTTTAAATGCGCCATGTGTTTTTTGTTTTTACGAAATATACATTTAAGTATTAAAACATTTCTATGTTCATGGAGATAAAACCGCTGAAGGTACAAACATTAAAATTCGACAGTTAGTTTTTGCTATCTGTAAGCAAAATAAGAATGATTCTCCATTTTTCTATATTCGTAAAAGGTAAAAACTAGATATCGAACTTTGCATAGAAAACCAAAGTAAAACGTTCTTACTACTTACTACCAGGTGTCATGTAACTTTATATATGTATATAAAGAATAATAACACGGGTGTCACCAACATATAGTAGTGTAATACAAATGCATATTAATATTGCTCAACATAATATGTATGTTTAGTTGTATACCGATCACCTTGACTTTGTTTCAGAATATTGAAGTTCCGACGTATTATGATGATATTCCTGAAGTGCCTTTCATATAACTTGACGAACGAGGCTACATCTACATTCAATTTTGCAGCTACCCTACTGTCAGTTCCGCAAGAAAATGAGTTAACTCATCGTAAGTTTTAATTCAAAAATTAATGAAAATTAGGGCTAAATATGTAACTATGTGTTTGATTTGTAGAATATATGTTTAATTTTGTTTGGTCGATTAATTGCTCGTGATGTACGACTTGTAAAATACGAAGTCAAGTTTATTTCGATCCAGAATTTCGAATATGGGCTATGACTATCCACTTTGATTCAGATAGTGAATAAGATGCCATAATAGGGAGAAAAACTCCTGACTGCAAATTCAGTGTATGTTCTGTCAGCGACTTTCTTCCGGGAATACGAGAAGAACTGTGGATCAAATGTTAGATGTGTGGATTCTGGGCACATAATGGCTATGCTGGGCCAGACTGGCGTTGGATATGTGATTTTTGCAAGTAAATTAAGTAATTTCTTACATTCACCAAAATGATTTGATCTTTTACAAGATAAACATTTATTATTGTTATATTCTTAAAAGATAATTAAGTTCATATCAATAAATGGGTTGTAGTCCATATTTGAGTACCTGTTCCATAGAACAGGTATAGCAGTATAGCTAAATATATTTAGCGCCCATTTTGCAATTTTGATTAATGCTCAATTTTGATAACGTATTATAAAGTTTATTAATAAAAATATATGATTGTTACTTTGCTCTTTAAAAGTATATTATTATGTCTGATTAATATTACATTAAAAACAATAATTTCTAAATAGTTTTTTATTTTTGACCCAAAAACAAAATGGTAGCCCATATGTAGTTACTGTCCTCTACATGATATCCAAAAATGTTTTTCTTATTACGACCCAGTTTTTAGAAACTGTTTGCAAGATTATACACCATAAATCGGAAAATGTATTGACAATGGATTATATATATCGATATTTTCTGTATCGTCACAACACTGGTAAATTTTCTGCTGTCTTTGGTAGTGTACGAGAAACTACCATGACAGTTCCTTCCATGTTAATCCTTCCAAGCAGAATACTTTATTATTATTTTCTTAATATTTTCAGTGTTTTTTGTGTCATTTTTATTCGTTAATAATACATATTTTTAAAATTTCAAATTAACTTTTTTGTCATTTGCTTAGAATTTTTTTATCGCTATTGTAAACTAATAGAATCTTTAACTGAATGAATTTGTAGCTTTATTTTGATTACTACATGATATTTGACACTACAGAATATTTGGTACTACTTAAATGGCATAGTGGTTTAAACGTTGCGCTTAAGCGTGGAAGGTTCCGGGTTCGATTCATGGTCGGGACAATTTAGGAAATGAACTTTTCTAGATTGCCTCGGGTCTGGGTGTACTGGGAGACGCCCTCAGTAGTCGTCGTCTGGTTCTCATAGCACAGGGAATACCATACTTTGAGATCAGATGATTGGTGTGTATCGTCTGGCGTATTATTATTATTATACGAGTATTATAATGTCATAATTAGCGTGCTAATGCTGTGTGCTGATCGATCAAATCACATGATCATTTCTAGTTCAATAAACTATTTGTATTAGACGAACGTGACATTATCGTGGTCTCGTTACAGTTACACGGACATATTTTGCCTATACATTATTTTCGAATTATCAAAGTCATGCAATGAAATCAAGGAAATGTTGTGTCAGCGTATAATAGCACAAAATTCAAGAAAATGCCACTAGACGATGTGTTATGGCTATGGCGATTATCTGTATGTATGTTGGTTATAAATAACTCCTGACACTCAAAATTTGGAATGTTTCAGTAATTCCAGGCCTCGAAACTGGCTATTGGTTTAAAAAATATCAAATACTGGAGACTTGTAACGGTATATTAACTAGTTTTTACATGTATTAACTGGTTTTTATCAGTATCAACCTACATTAAAAGATTAGAAAAGCTTATGAACAGGTTGTAAAGTTTACTAACAGGTTTTTTAATTCGGTTCTTTTTTTGCGATGAAATAGATATTTTTTTAAATTAAACAAGGCAACAATGCACAAATGTCATTTGCCTTTAGTGCTCTATGCTTCATCTACCTTCCATTATCTTCTATGAACTTGTCTCTTTAATAAAATGTTTTAAAAAATATATCACAAATCTCTTACAGTCGTCATACTGTCTCAGTAGTAACTGACAATCGCATATGATCATTTTATGTCACTTTATCCTTATCAACATAAGCGTTAATTCTTATCAGATGACCTCCTTTCCACTAAGAATATAAAATGTTTTTGAAGAATAACAGAGCTGTCAGAATTAATAGAACAAATATTGGATAAAAAATTGTTTGATAATGTTGCCAGATCAATTTATATTATCGATGAAATCGAGTGAAAGTAAGATAAATGTAGTAGAAATGCGATCTCTTAGAAATACGTGCGGTGTCACCCTTGCGGACAAAATAAGCAATGAAGAGATACACAGTACGGTAGGGTTGCAAGACAGTGTTATTGTAAAAATGAAGAAAGGAATGCTAACATGGTTCGGGCACATGGAAAGAATGAGTGATGAAAGACTGACGAAGAAAATCTGTAGAGCGAAAGTGAGCGGGAAAAGAAGCCAAGGAAGACCAAGGCTGACTTATGAAGAATAAATAGCTAGAGTGTTAGCTGACGGAAATGTCAAAAGCACTCGCATACCTAGGCGAAAATGTGCGAGGAGAATGACGAGATTTGAGAAATTCGAGGAAGCGAAAGTATGTAAGGACCGCGACGCTTGGCGCTCCGTCCTCTCTGACTACCCCGTTAGGGATACGGCGTGAAGATATGTATGTTATGTATGATTGCCTTATCATGACATTAATATTGAATAAAATGTGGAAATTTCGATTAAAACTAAGTCAAACGTCAGGCGATGGATTGAACTATGTGGAAAAGAATTTTTGTTTGTGGTATATTTTATGCCTTTGAATGGAACACCAAAAACGAGCATTCTACTAAATCTACCAAACCCATAAACAATGTGACGTCATAAATTACGGTATATCGAGAAAAAATATGCTTGAATTCTGATTAATTTTCATACAATTTCATCTCTATATACTTTCAATTTTTATGAAAAAGTTTGACAGTTCCGTTTCCATTTACTTGAAAACATTTTTACATTGTAAACATAGTACTTTAATAAGGAACATATTTTCTTTGATTAATATCGACTGTTAATGATTACTCATTATCTTGCGCAGTGAATGACTGATTAGGTAATAAACATTTTTCATAAGTAACATTTTGCTATGTTGCTTTATGTTCTATATATATCCTATTTTTTCATTTTTGTCCATAATGTAAACAAATGTGGCGAATATGACATTTATAACATAAGTAGAGGTGGGCTAATTCCTTCGATCACAAATATATAACAAGATACACAATCAGCGTTCCAAAAACGTCCGAACCAAATGTGCGCTGAAATGAGAACTTTAACGCACTCAGTCTTAGTAGTAATTTGCGAACACTAAAGGAAACATGACAAAGTGCTTCTTCAAAAATTGTAAAAATGACGTCTAGAACGTTAAAAAAAGATGGAGTTTCTTACTTTTGGTAAGTAATTAGGATTATTTTATTTACGTGTTCATTATTTCGTTATAATAATAACGTTATATAGCTCTTTTTTAGTAAATTCATAATAATATTTTTCAAATGACAGCTACATAATACAATTAATTATACGATCGTGAATAAGACATAGAGAAACATATTACCGCATTCAGATTTCATTTATTCGGATTATACTTTTATCTCTGTTCTAAAACTATAGAATGGAGCTTTTAGTCTTACATTTTTATTTCTTTAAATACATTTTTCGTGTTGAAATTTCAATTATGACTGTAGTATAAGATTTGCTGCTAATTATAAATTTTAATGTAATTTATGTAATTATGTATTCTTTTATAAACACTGCAAGTTATTGCAATATTTTTCTCGAACATATAAAAAAATATATAGCTTTCCTCGAGATCCTATTCGATGTGAAAAATAGACTTCTATAGTAGCACGCCAAAAATGTGATGAATACTTCATACCAAATGAACGAAGCGTAGTTTGCTCTGATCACTTTTTAGAAAGTGACGAATAGTCACAGCGAAAGGCTTAAAAAGGCTACACAATATTACGTATTTACTTAAACCTGCACTGCATTTCTATTTGACAGTGTTATTATTTGTATTGTGGCATTATTAGAAGATTAACGTTGCCACTAAATCGTTTAAAACTAAGATTTTAGATCCTTTAATTGTTTTTTATCAAAGTTAAGATTTCTAGTCATGACATATGTCTCTGATTACCCCGTTAGGGATACGGCGTGTTAATATGTATGTATATATTAAATAATGATTACCAGACGATTTCCCATTAAAACATTAAAAAAATATCAGTACTTTATTGCGACTTCGCTCTGTATTCCTAGATTACGTCATTGCCTGATATCCAACATTTTTTCCTTGTCTCGCCTAATCTAAATATTATGTCTTATCCTTGTCACATCCACGTAACAAACCAAATTGATGTAAATAGCGATCGAAATATATTACGTGAATTATACTTTAAGCACGAAACGTAAGTTTTTTTTTGACAAACTTCGTTTCAATGCCTTACAAGGATCTAAACGAGCTTTTACAACTTTATACCTTTAAGGTCTACTTTAAATTAAAAGAATATTACCAATAATACTGTAAGATGTTCAAAATGTATATGTCAATTCGGACAGTAATTATGTATTTAAATTTTAAAGAAAATTGTGAATTATTATTTGTGATCGAAGAACCAAAAATAAAAAAATATTAATAACAATGCTGCTTCCTCCCTTTTTCTATTCTTACATTGCGTCTGAATATGTCATTGCCTGACATGCAACATCTTTTTCCTTGTCTAACATTATAATTTCTATGTGTCTTATCCTTGTCACTTTCATCTAACAAATTATAATGACGTAAATAGCGAAACAAATAAATTACGTGAATTACACTTTAAGCATGAAGCGTAAGATTGAATTTTAAATATATTTTTGTTAACAAATGTCGTTTCAATGCCATGGGAGAATCTTTTACAAGCTTTTACAACCTTTATATGCATTGACAGTAAAGTTTACTTTAAATTAACACAATATTGAGATAATACTATACGATATTAGAAATGTATATGTGTCATGTCAATAATGTCAATGTATAATGTCAATTCAGACAATAATTTGTTCCAATTTTATAAAGGATTGTGAATCTAGTTATATATTTCTGATCGAAGGCTAATTCGCAAATGATTGTCTCGCAATTGTACTTATTAGATATTAGTAAAACAAACATTTTAAAATGTTTGTTTGTATGTTTGTGCTCTAAGAAAAACCTTCAAGAATTAAAAGAATATTAAACGGCGTGACAAGTGTAAAAAAAATATTTAAAAAAAATACTTAAAAATAAAGAATAGTAGATTATTGTTTGCACGTCGCAAGCAATAATATTCTTCTGTTCTTATTCTTCTCTTATTTCGAATGAATTGTGTCATTTACATACTTTATTAGAGTGAACTGATCTATGATATTAATTTGATCTAGGAACATAGGAAACCTTTATGTACATTACAAATTAAAAACAAAACGCTTGACAAATAACCTCAATTTATCAATGCTGTTATATTGGATAATATTAGTGTTATAAGTGCATATTACATATTGTCGTATATACAACAGAGAAGCAGTGTTATTAGAGTGCTACGTGTTATTACACGGATCAGTGAACGGTGAAAACTTAGCGACCTTTTGAGTTATTTCTTGTTTGTAGGATATAGTAACAATTGCTTTTTTAATAATTATGTTCATTTCTTGTTATAATAATAATGAATTAAATTCGTTCTTAAATTCGTAAGCACATAAACACAATAAATATTGTCATCATTTCTCTTGATCAATCTACACCAATTTTTCGTTTTAATCTGTCTATAAAGAATAAATTGATTGGCATTTCAACTCGCAGTTCAAATCGATGATGATGAATTCCTAAAATCTTCAGTTATTTTTCGCTCAAGCTCCAAAAATCACCAATCGACACGTGTTTCGCTTCTCAACGAAGTATCCTCACAGGATATTCAGGGATCAGACTCTGTCACCTAACCAGCACCGAATCCTTCAGTGCTGGTTAGCTGGTTATTCGGTGCTGTTTGGCTGACCGAGTTTGATCTCTGGAATAGGCTGAGGATGCTTCGTTGAGAAGCGAAACGTCTCGATTGGTGATTTTTGAAGTTTGAGCGGAAAATAGCTAGAGATTTTAGGAATTCATCACATGAAATGGATTTACAATTACAAATCGATGGGTCTAGAAACTAGAAATTCTTCAGGGTGCCCTTAAATTTAGTAGACAAGCACTAGGGATATTTCGAAATTCAACCTCTAAATTAATTTAAACTTAGTGTAAAAAAAATGGATTTAATAACCTAAAAGAGTTTTTGGCGGGATTTTATGGGGAGCGGTTGGGCGTTTATTTTAATTTTCAAAAGCTTACAAATACATACCTAATGTATTTGTCGGATTCAAAAACGAACTTAATTTTGCAGTTTAAAGTCATGCTCTTCCACACTACAACTGCATATGTTAAGTTTGTAAAATACCATGTCTTCACGCTGTATCCCTAATGGGCTAGTCAGAAAGTAAGGAACGTCAAGCATCGCGGTCCTTACGTGCTCTTTTTTTCTCAGATCTCATCATTCTTCTCACACACTGTTGTCTAGGTATGAGAGTTCATTTGACATTTCAAAGGCTATTTGATGATCCGTAAAGCTGTAAATTTATAATGGCAAAAAAGTGTGATTTAATTATTAAACAAATTAGCAATTTTTGGATTTTCCCTTTAACTGTACTGTGAGACCTTGCTTCTTGCCTTTAATGATTCTAAGTGAACGGGAAGTATCCTATAGGTTTTTGTTCGATTACATAAATGGCCGTATATTTTATTGCGTTGACTTAGAAACTTGAATTGTTTACGCCTCAAAGAGACCATAGCCCTCAGTGTTTAATATATATTTTACTTTGATACATCAACCCATTTTGGAGGTAAAGGGCCTTGACAGATCCGACAGACGGACACACGGACAACAAAGTGATCCTATAAGGGTTACTTTTTTCCTTTTGAGCTATGAAACCCTAAAAATGGACCATTCCTTCGTTCAAATATCTGTTCCTTTGTCACAGTAGATTTTCTTAGAATTTATGTAAAGTAAAAAATTGTATGGGTAGATCGACTATTATTTGTACTGCTTGCTTAGTTAAGTCAAATATTTTTTTTCTATTTGTTTATTGTCTTCTTTCCTGAAAAGGATAGATATATACATAAATAGGTAAGACAGTTTAGTATCTTTTTCTCCTCCGACTGTTAACAGATTTTCTTTTTTTCTTTGTTTTTATTTCTTCATGGCATGGTGCACAGATTAGCGCACTTGCCAATGCGTTAATCATAATAAGTTTTTCATGAAACACATTCGAAGGAAATTCACTCTTTCTTGTTATCGTAAAACTCCTCTAGTAGTGATAGTTGACTTTACTGAAGTAAAAAAGGATTTCTTGGAAGAGCGCGAGACTTTCTCAGCTACACATGTTTATTTAGGCCTACTCCTTTCTTTTCACTTATACAGAGCTTTAAATCACAATATACTGTCACTTTTGTACTTTTTATAACTCCCAAAAATGTAAAAAATAGAAAATCTGAATAAAATGACAACCTCATTTCTTCCGTTCCCCTAAAAAAGTCTATTTTTTTTTGTTTAGCTATTGAAGTTTGTGTTATCAATAAAAAAAAATTTTGAAACGGTTTTTTTCCCTTGCCTTCAACGTAGAGTCGAAGTATTTATTTAGAAATATCTATTTGTCATACTGTACGGTCCTTACGTCTACAATCAACACCTACTATTGTTAGTAGGTGTTGCTACAATCCACAATATTTAAAGGTTATATTTAAATTTACGGTCGAATTTCGCCCACCGAACGACCTCTAGTATTTATAAATTCGTGCTGACTGCTGATTGTACTTTAAGAACAGGAATTGTTATAAAATCGGAAAAACCTCTAAATACTTAAATTGTCCCTTGGTCAATTCAAAGTGCTTTGTTGTTGGCAGCACCATCGTTTGTGAGTGTTGGTACTTAGCGACAATCGGTAATATTATTCGTGATTTGACAGTTGATATTTTTGATGATGATTTACATATGCACTATTATAAATTATAATTATAAATATGTGATCCTCTGCCCTCTATGTGCGAAAGAAAGCATTCACAATTTAAAGAACTCTCACTTCGCATTTTTTTCCACTGACGGATCAGCCATATGCATTCAGCGCAGTTTCTAAAGAAACATAATTAAAATTTTTTTTTTTTGCATTTTCAGGTAGTACGAGAAAACAGCGTGTCTCAATCGCGCAGTCCTCTGTTCAACGATTTTTTACCTACACTATATAGCGCGTGGCGTGGCGAAAATAGGTTGTTTTCAGACGACGACAGCGCACCTTCATATAGTGGAAATATCGAATTTGATGGCAATGTGTGCACGGCTTTCTAGGACACGGTGTAACTCTAGTGTCTATAGTACAATGGAGAGTCACATCGAGAAGAACTAATATGGAGTATAGATTGAGACCGTGTTACTTTGCGGATATCTATTTCAAATGATGAATTCATATGTTTCCTTAGCTATATCTTTTGTCCAAAATTTGTCACTTAAAGTTTGGACGAAATGAAAGTTTCGTTCAGTGCTAGTTATCTGACTGAATCAGATCTCTTGAATTTCTTGACGATGCTTCGTTGAGAAGCGAAACGTGTTCCCATGAACAAGTTTGAAATTCAAGATTAGGTAGCTAAAAAATTATAAGTACGAATTCATCATTCGTATAATATGTGAAGACAAGAAGAATAAAGTCACTTAGCTCTCATTTGAGGTTTTTTGATCATTTCTGTTATTCTCTCTAATGACCAGAAAACGTATTGCCACCTCAATAGAAAATATAATAAAGATCAGTGACATCACTCAAAATTATTTGTATGCTTCAATTTTTAATTCACAGTACAAACTCCATATTGGTTAACCTTCTTGGTTAACATTAGTTTTTTAAAATTGACGCCATTTTATTAAAAGTAGTAGCGTTCAAAAACGCTTTTATTTATAAAATTCCCTATAGATGTATAAATTTATTTTCATACTGTTTTTTGTTACTAGCAAAAAGTGTTTGAAATTAGAAATAAAATGTTAACTAATGATGTGACTGTTCAGTAGAATTCTGTGAATATTACATTTTTTAATGAAAAAAAAACTCGTTTTGTAATTGTACATAGGGAGTTGTCATATTTATTTTTGTCAATCTACTTTCAGGTTTTTACTAGTTCTCATTCTACTGTTCTCATTTTTAAGTTATCCACAAGAAGATTATAACAAATACGTAGTTTGCACTATGAAAAAATGATTTAAGGCAAGAAAAAATGTCTTAAGGCGACGAATTGGAAAGGACAATGCCAATTTTTGTATGGGCTCATACCCCACCCAAAAATTTCCAAAGACAGTAACAACGAATATATCATTTGAAAGCTTAGGTCTTACAGTTTACAAAAAGTGAAAAAAATAAAATTATTTCGAATGTGGGAGATCGTCAGTATAATTGCCGAAAATTGCGTAAACGCCTGTTGTTGTTTTGCTGCAATTACACAACATCGCATACGTGATTTAGCAGGCGTTTATCGACTGTTTACTACCTCTGTTCTATTCACTCGCCATACATGAACATCTTACTTTTGCTTGTAAAAGTCTATAATTATGTCTTACTGCAGGCTACAGGCTATCAACGATGGTAAGAAGGAAATAGAAAATCGAATTTCGTTTGACTTTCAACAAAGGCCTAAAATCAAATTAATTTTTAATTCTGTCAACCTAATTTATTCAGGCAGTCTACACAAACCTATTTATATTTTGTGCGATGAAAGTATTTAATTAAAAAACATGATTTATGATTATTATTTGACACATTTGATACTTCCTCTCAAACGTAGGATGACGTAACAATAACGTTCGAAAATAGAATAACAGATTCATAACAGTATTGAGTATTTTCAACATAATAATAAATTTATAATCCTGTCGAAAATATTTTATCTAAATTTTTTGTCAATAATTATAACAAAACTAGCTTCGATATTTTTTTCGACATAAGTTCTTCTTGATAATCGATTATTTCACTCGTTGCGTTTCTAAACGTATGTTATTATAGACGATATTTACCGTAAGTCAATAAAAATCCTATAAAATACAAGTAATTTACTTGCCCACAGTGAACTCAGAGACAAAAATTACATAACAATTATTTAATTAAAAATAACTAATTTTCGTACATCACATATTGTTGTCTATGTTGTGGGGCAGAAATTGGCATTGTCCTTTTGACGGCAGCGATCTCAATTTTTCTAAGTGGTCATATTTAGTAAACTGATTCTTCATTTCATTGAGTTCATTTTGCCAGTTGCGTTACACGATTGGTTAACTTTTGTAACAGAAAAAAAAAACATTAAAAAAAACCTCTTAAAACAGAGATTTAAATTGTTCGGACTAACGGAACCTTAAACCTTTATATTTCTAAATTTTCTGCAAAAATTAATCTATACAGACTCTTCAAAGTGGCAGTTGGATTTTTTAAATTAATTATGTTTTTTAATATAAACGAAACTAACTGTTTTTTCGTATTTTTCGTAAGCTAGCGCGCGCACTTTTCTATGGTGCAGATCTATTTTAGATTAAATTATTGTTTAGTACCCTGTTACCATAATAACGTGACTGGGTATTGCTATATCTTTACAATACATTTTTTACTCATTATAGACAAATGGAGAATTTGTCAGATTTGAAAGGTCGAGCGAGTTCATTTTTCTTATCTTCAGAAAAATATGGTTACGGCAAATTATAGATTAGTTATAATCTTCTTTATTATATTGTAAAAATGTTACTTTATACATACACCATCAGTAAAAGTTTTGTATTCTCATTAACACTAAAAAATAATAAAATATTTTTAATAAATTGTAAAGTCATCTTTCACATAATTTTCAGCCATATTGTAGTCTCCATGTGACATTGTTTTTGTTAGGATAATATCTATTGTCAAACAGCATTAATTATGTCTTCAGTGTTATTAATATTTATTACTGGGGGTAAACTATTTTCAGTTATCGTGTGTCCAAAATAATATATCAAAAGGATTTAAAGTTGAATATACTCGGTAGTATATTTTATTATCAAAAATATGAGCAGTGTAAAACTTCTATATATGCCTGTGATATACTAATTTGATACTATATTTTCGAGCTATGTAAATTTAGCAATTTTCATTTTTGTCATTTGATTGTTAAACCTAGATGCTTCTGAACGTGACGGTTATTTGAGAACTTAATGTCCGAGGAGACCGTTGATTAGAAGCAACTAATAGTTTTTTAAGCATTTTATACATAATTTTATGTGAATAGTTAGTATAAATGTATCTGCTCGATAATGGTAAAGGGAAGTTATCTAAAATTAAAAAAAAAAAACACTCTTTTTCTTCTAAAATATGTCATTTGTATTAATAAGTACTTAACCACAAACTGTAGATACACTTCGCCTCGTGTACTTTATAAGTGAAGTAATTGAAATAAGCTATCCCACTAGTAAATATGACGAAGAGGTAAACAGGTTACGGAGACTCAAATATTGTGGTCTCTATATATGTATCGTCACCTCAAACCTCAGCGCCGCGAGTTTTGAAACTATTACCTGCTCTGCTTTCTAGCGAAATACTATCGAAATGACAGTCGATCGGCTTAACTGATTTAAATACATGTCATATTTATATGCAGGTTAGTTTGTTTCAGTTCCTTCACCTATGAAGTACATGTGTGACGCAGAATCCATCTCTTTATTGTTCTATGTATATCTAGCTTCAATAAATTCAACTTTGGTTGTTAAAGTATACATTATTTTCAAATTTAATTGTTCTATCCTATCTACTTATCATTTATTATTCTTGAGATCTTCCAATTAAACAATATATACCCAAAGTTATTCGAGCGGAAGTGTAAAAATATTACAATAAAAATGCGAAATAAAAAAATCTGTTTTTTCGTTTTCCCTTTTATATTTTTTATTAAAATTTACCAAGTAATTTCAAGATTTCCGATTTTTAATCTTCAATTATTTTTATTCTTATATAATTCACACACATTATGTATTGCAATAAATCTTTATCTGGTTTTTTATATTGAAACAGCAAAACAATCACTAAAATGGAATGTTTAAATCACGTTCCGCCTACTTCCTGGCTTCGAACTATATATTTGACAAGAATTTCAAATTTTAATAGACAACTTACATATTCGTTACGTCTTTTCAAATAATTATGAATTTGTATGTATTCATAAGAATTCTAAACTCGTAAAAGTATAATTATTAATAATACATTTTGTTGGTAACTTGCGGTAAATAAGTAATAACTAATAAACATATTAATATCTACTTGTTCTCGAAGAAACTATTTTCCCGCTTTTTTTTATCGGTTACCACAACGCTAATAGTGTTGATATTTGGTACTAATTGAAGCCAACACAATCGTATTTCTGTGTTTATATTGCTTTTTAGTACTTAAAAGCTAACAAAGCAAGTATTCCATTATTTACATTAAATTTTAAAACGTTTTTACAATACAATTGAATTTCTTTAGTATATAAATTAGGAAATAAAAAATGACGTTATTTCCCACATGTTAGTCAAAGCTTAATAATGGCCGACGCTTTCGCCCAATCACAAGCGAGGCGTGTAGAAGCTTGCGCCATCTTCGTTTTCAAACTCATCCAGTGTCGTCGGTCGGTCAGTCAGTTGCGCGTCGGCTCCGGACGTTTTACAACTTGAATTTAATTTGTAGTAAATAACGCCAAAATAAGAACAATCATGAGCACCAATGAAAATAATAGTGAAGTGGCCGTAGACAAGGTCGGCGACGAGAAGAAAGGAGACGCCAAAAGTGACCTAAAGGCAACAAAAAGGGCAGCAGAGGTGAGTGCACATGTCACACAAAAATGTATTAATTTAATCGCGCGCCATTTTATTGAACGCTATAATACAAGCCACATAGTGCTTGTACTCGTTGTTTCTATTCATTTTCCACGTGGTGATGATTCTGTGCCCTAACCATGAACCCACGCGAACCGGCATATTTTTGGACGTTTCTTACTATTATGAATTCTAGTATACGTGAGGTAATTGCTTACTCATTACTACGGGGTTTTATATTATTTCAACCATACGAGAGTTTAGATACATACTTGAACAAGTAGCGTCAGTATAGATAGCTTTGTTTACCCGTTTTTGATACGAAGGCATGACCTTGGAAGAAAAAAAAAACATGGCGCGAGAATGTACGCTGAGGTCCACTAATGTAGTTAATAAAAAAAACATCCCATACATGTATCAAATGCTATGAATGGTGTGTTTATTATTGATTTTATTACGTCTCGTGGTCTATTTTAAACTATCTCGGACCTTACGTTCATGGTAGCGTGACGCTAGATTAGTAACATGGCCGGCGAATGTCAGTGTTCGTACTGTCACAAGCACCGTGTAAACGTTTAGAGCCGTCTATAGTTAGCATTTTAAAATATATAATATTTTTGATAGGTATGTACATACGCAGTTCGAAAATCAAGTTTGCAATGAACTAATTACGCTGTAGTATTTAATCAGTTGTGATTTCGATGAGCAAGCATGGGAATAGTCAATGACCCGGCTTTATTTGCATGTAGGTGTAAGTTTGTATGTACCTATTGTACACCTTCTTTGTTCTGCAAGTAGCTAAATTAAAATAGCTTGTTGAAGAAGTTCTTTGATTATTCAGGAGCGGGAATATTGGTATCTCAACGTAATTTTGTTGAAGTGGAGATTATTCTGCTATCTCTTTTCCGCGAGGTAACCTAAATTTGTGAGCGTTTACTCTTAGCTGTTAGGCCGGTGTATTAAAATTAATTTAGATTTTCATTCATTCCAGTTTGTTAATGATTTATGTCGCGTCTATATCCGTTACGGCACATTGTTTGTATAATTTAGTAATGTATTGAAGACGATGAGCTAGCAACGCTTATGTGTGCGCGGTGACCGCGTTCTGCCCATTCGATTTGCCACGGCAAAATAAGCCGTATGACGCCGGCCCCGCGCGACACGACGCTCGTTTCCCCCACAACTAATAACCCACGCTTCTTTATCGTTACGAATCTTGTCACCTGCGTCTCATTACGTCGACTGAAAATCGTTTTTCCACAAATCATGCAACAGTCATCTCACATTGTCATTTAGCGTATCAAACGAATTTGCAATTGGCTAATGGCCAATTATTAGCCACTATTATTTATTAAATGATTATTTTAATTCATGTCATGTGTAAATAATAAATAACTATGCACTTGCTTAGTGTCAAAGTTCGCAACGATAACATTTGATTTGCTTCTTTCTAGGAAAAAACGTCAGAAGCAAAAAAGGCGCGAAAGGAAGAAAATGGCGGCGGTGGGGACGATGAGCCACACAGCGAAGAAGAAGATTTAGAAGGAGAAGGCGAGGGTGAAGAAGACGATGATGAGGAAGTCGAAGGGGAAGAAGGTGAGGAGGATGAGGAGGAATTAGGAGAAGGAGAGGACGACGATCTCGAAGGTAAGTCAGTGAGGTTATCGTCTATTCTCAAACGAGAATACATTTTTGATTATTTTAGATTTATTTTGAAGATTAATAATTTCAGAATTGTATGACTTGATAAATTGTTATCTCTGTATTCCTTTATCTTTAAGATATAGATAAAAGAGTATTTTAGGTGTATATTAACTTTAAACGATGTAACTCAAATTTAGCGCGCGTAAAATGGCAGTCATGTTTTGTTGCAGATGAAGAAGTGGAAGAGGAATTATTAGGGGAAGAAGAGGAGGAGGATGCGTAATACGCCTCGTGCCTCAGTAATATGGACAATTTCACAGTGATGTGTTAGTGTTGTGAAGCCCCGGACCGGCGCGGCCTCGCCTCGCCTCAACTGCCTGCTCCTCTGGCGCGCCACAGGCACGGCACAGCCGATGGGCTACAGTTGGGAACACGCGCGGCCGACTTCGCTCCCACCTAACACGGGTGCACTTTTATTTAAATGACAAATGTAATTAAGAAATCGAATCCAATGCAGATTTTTTCAATTTTTTTTACAATATTTAAGTTCGGTACCTAAGCTGTATCTTTATTTTTCAAAACTCGCCGTAACGAGTTTTAATGACTTAAAATGCTGTTGAATTTTGTCATGAAATGTACAAATGTGTTTTCAGAAGTAAACTTTATTCTAAGGAGAAAAATAAACTCTGTATTCTAGGTTTACCCGTGAGTCCATTCAATGGTGAAGTTGTGGTATTTTTCTATCCCAATAAATGTAACGGAACATAGAGTAAGCCGGTAAGGCGGCACTAATAGCAAATAAGGTTTAAGTCACAAAGCTCAATTCTTCATTACTCCTGGTTGATGAGAGTTTGTGTGTACATATTTAGTGTAAGTGAAGCCTGTGATTCTTATAATCAATAATGTAACATAGTGTGGTTGGTAGCACTACTTTTATTTAGTAACATTTCATGACCCACTCGTTTCGAACCGTTAAAAACGCTTCATCGTTCAACTCGCAGCGTCGCTTTGAACATAATTAGGAACTAATGAATTATTTAAATTACTTAATCTAAGGTTTAAAGTTTACTCTCGAAATTGAACGGAGGAGCGATCACACGCGGCCAGTAACTGCCACCTTGGAACGAGACATCTACAACAAATGACCGATATACAAGAAAAACATCACAATTTCGCCATTATCTCGTATACATCGCGACAGTCACCGGCTCTCTGGACGCCCGATAAAGAGAGCGCGACGGTCGCTAAGCGATAATAAACATAATGTAAACCGGCCTGTAATTTTTGTCCATATTGTTAATTAGGATAGAGCCTTCAGTTCGGTATTCCAGTGTTTCGAGGTGTAGAATACGAGATTCCTAGGTTAAAAGTGTTTTAGTGTGTAGGATGGTACGTCTTTTGTATGAAAGGGCGCAAAGGAAGCCCCGGGACGCGGCGAGGCGGGCGCGGCGGGTGGCGACGCTCCCCCTGCCTCTCCCCCTCCCCCTCCCCCTGCCCCTTCTCCTCGCCCGTGGACGCGTGGCCTCGTTCGATTGCCCGCGGCCCCCCGCCCCGCCTCGCGCCGCGGCGCCGCGAACACTCGCGTGAGAACTACGCGTTAACTGTACGCTGGGCGTCGTCCATTGCTGGTTCGACTCCTACGAAGACGGCCGGCAATGGACGCGCCCGCAACCGCGGCCGGTCGCCCAATGGCGTCAGGCCGCCTGGGTACACGCCGAATATACATAACACGAGTGTTTTGTGATACTTCGTTGAAACTGTTTTTACACCGATAGTTCACGTCGGCCGTCTTTCGCGGTGAGCGTGTGATGACACGATAATGGAATTACGGATAGTTTATAAATTTTTAACTTTATCACACGGCACCGGGAAAGACTGCGTGATGTTTGAGGCATTTAGCGAATTGTTCCGTTGGCGAATTATACCAAAGGGAGCAAACGTTTATACCTAATAGCAGCAATTATTGACATTGATGATGAAATAAATAAAAATATCTTATGATGAAACCCTGTCGTCCCGCCTTTTCATTTTGTGGTAAGAATGCTATCGCATATTGTACTGTGTACGAATAATGTGAATACCTTAGTACGATTTTATTTATTTGTGATGTTGAACACTTATTGATTTTCTACAATGGACGAAAATGTAAATACAACCGATTTTAAGTAAAAGGTTATTTTGTTTTTAAGCTTATTTATTTATACCCGGGAGATACGCCGCATCCTTAGAAAAATGAATGACGTAAAATAAGGCCCCATTTGTATGAAGCGGAACAAGGCTGTCTGTACTTGATATCGATTTGTAAACTTCAATATCGACTAAATAGGTCCATAATCAACGTGACTGAAATAAGAATATATTGTTCAATAAGATAATAATGGGGTGGGATATTTTCTGCCCTAGCCTTTCAAAAGCGGAAGTGACGCGGGTACGCCGCGCCACCCCAAGTTTAAGCCGCTACGCCAGAAATTATTATTATTACAACATATTATGAAACTTACATGTCAAAACCATAAATGCATTAAAAAGGAAGTCAAGATAACGGTAATTCTATTTGTGTGACATTGACATAGATAACGGTAAAGTAATAATTTTATGTGTATGCAACCTAACCATAGGATTGGGTATACTAACGCCATCTATTCACAAGAATTGGTTTTCTTTCAACGTTAACAGTTGTAGAGAATACTAAAACCACGTTTGTTAAAGTACTACTAGATGGCGCTAGTTGTATTTAACGGAAAAAAAATGAAATTCATTTAGTTTATAACTATTGTCAATGTACGATACCTTTGTAAATTTTACGCGTAAATAAACCAATTTATTATATCGGCATAGGTACATATTGATCGTATTTTTTATTTTACAAGCTGGTGCCCACAGAGTACATTCAGTTTATATAGCGAAACTGGTGCCCGCGATTTCGACCTCGTGAAAGTCCGTTATATTACGCACCACATTACGTACCTGCTTCTGAGCGGCTAGACAAGTGGGAAACGCTTTGTACCATCGAAACGCTAGCTGGCATTAATGCACGTCAAAGTGCCACTTAATTGGCTACGTTTTATACGGCGGTTTTCAAACGACTACACGAAAGTTAATAACATTTGACTACCAATTTAAAATTCGTTACGCTAAATTAAGTGGTATTTATCCTTCTATTCTACTAGCGTTTACAACAATTGAGCCACTTGTCTAAGCCCCCTGCTGTCTTTGTAACGCGTGATACAGGTGAGCGGCGAATTTAAACTTTTTTGCCTGTCATCTGATTTCAATAAAACAAAGCATAAATGTTGCTCCAAGCTGAGCTTAACAAGAGCTTAATTTACATGTAAAAAACCGCGAGAAGATCCGTTCAGCGAGGTTATTCGTAAACGTTATAGTCGTATTCACTAATCCAAGCCGTCTGATTGAATTTATGCTTTCCTACGATCGGCCTTTCCGCCACGGAAAGTTTCCGACGTTTGTGAATAACTCCCCAATATTGCGGAGACTAGCGTGTACATACAGACAGACAGCCAGACAAAAATTAAAAATCTTTTCGTGTTCTGTTACTCTTTTTTTTATCGCCCAAGCCCATTTTTTGATACATTTATTCAATGTAAGTACAGACAGTTTCTACTACATGCTATTACTATTATATGTATAGATAATATATATAATATGATGTTATGTATAGGATATTCAGTAACTAATGGGAATGAGTATCCACTAGTTGCTGCGTATAAATGTATATTTATGTGTAAATAACATAACACGCTACTTTACTCTAATGAGTAATTAATCTGCGACCAAAATAGTTCACACTATACACACATTACTAAGGGTATTTACGATTTTTCAACAATAAATTGGAAATTTAAGAAGAAATGACTAATATATTGAATACGTTGTGGGATTTTATTTCAATAATTCGTATTAAATTAAATTGGCGCTTAATTATCTGTCTAAGCATATACGAGGGCTGCTATTTATGTATCCGGAACTGGCCAGTTACAGAACAATGTAATTATAACATTTAAAAATGGAACTCTTTGGCTGAAGAATACAATTTGTTTCATGTAGCTGTCATTTGTTTATTCTTTGTGGCGTCATTTTGAAAATTGCGAGTCTTATCACCATGGATTTAAGTCGTAAAAATTTTCGTGCTATGATTTATTACGATTTTCGGCGAAGGCTAACTCAAAAACAGTGCATCGATCAACTCACTTCGACTTTTGGGGACGAAGCACCATCGAAAACTACTGTGTAACACTGGTTTAGTAAGTTTAATCGTGGGCGGTCTGTGCTCACGGACGAAGTTAAAGAAGGTCGCCCTAAATCGGTAGTTGTACCTCAAAATATTGATGCTGTGCGGGAACTAATAATGCAAGATTGTCATGTTACATATCGCGAGATAAAGGCGTCTCTGGGCATAAGTATGACGAGTATATATAAAATATTACACGAATATTTAGCTGTAAAAAAAATTTGTTGACGTTGGATTCCGCACAACTTGAGAATTGACCAAAAACGGGCTCGTGTCGATTGGTGTGAAAAAATGTTACAAAAGTACAATCAGGGTGCGTCAAAAGCTGTCTATAATAGTTACACAGGTGATGAATCTTGGATATATGCGTATGATCCTGAAACTAAACAACAATCAACGGTTTGGGTGTTCCAAGATGAGCCGAACCCAACAAAAGTCATTCGTTCAAAAAGCACTTTGAAGCAAATGGTCCCTTGTTTTTTTGGTATAAATGGACATGTAGCTACAGTGCCACTAGAGGATCGTAAAACGGTTAATTCTGAATGGTACACGACCATTTGTTTGCCAGAAGTCTTTGAAGAAATAAGAAAGAACAACCGACAACGCAGAATCCTTCTTCATCATGACAATGCTAGCTGCCACACATCGGCCGAAACAACTCGGTATTTGGAAGATCAAAAGATCGAATTAACGGGACATCCGCCGTACAGCCCCGACTTGGCCCCCAACGACTTCTATTTATTCCCAACCGTGAAGAATAAATTACGTGGTCAACGTTTTTCGAGCCGTGAAGAGGCTGTTGATGCGTTCAAAATGCACGTTTGGAGATACCTCAATCCGAATGGAAAAAGTGCTCGTAGCGTGGCGATATGCATATGTGTGATATCACTACGTAAAAAAAAAATTCCTGAAGTCTGTATGACTGCGCTAATCTGGGAACTATTATGCTCCCGTCCACCAATTTATCTCAATATATTCAATGCTGTTAAAATACGTTAAAAAATAACATAATTTCAATCGGGAAGATGGGTAAAGTTTATGGATAATGATACGTGAAAACTATTCGTTTTTCTAGGATGTTGACTTGGATGGAAACGTAGGATGAGGAGATATAATTAAAAGACGTGCTTTCGCTAACTCGTGAATTTCTCAACTGACTTATTTTCTGACATTCAAAAATACCATGTTATTATGAAAGTAGCAACACTTTCAAAAAAACAGTGTTGCCATTTGTTAACGATTATGATTAGAACGATTAATCGAGAATATTGATAATAGTTAACATACGTGATGGAATTTCGACATTTTGGCGAATGTGTCCAGTGTCAGATAATAATCGGCGGTTGCCAACATGTGGTCGTTCTTTAGAGTTTTGTGATTGGTCGCGTCATTATATGACTTCGGTTTCAATTCTGTATCGCTCACTAAAATAAAGATATCGATTTTAATTGTGATAGATTTGTTGTTAAAAAGTCTATCCGATCCGGTAGTTGTCCCATCATCACCGCCTCATCACACTTTATTTCAATATGCGATGAATTCTTCAAATTTTTAGCCACTTTCCTCCCGAAATCTCAAACTTATAAATCAACGCGTTTTCCGCCTTTTAAAGAAGTAGGTACATATCCTCAGAATATTTCAGAGATCAGCTTTCAGCTAACTAACGCCCAATCGGAGACAGTATATAAGAACTCATCATAGGAAATTGATTTCCGTGAAGTAACACCTGAATCTACCTATACAATTGTTTCAATAGTACACATTTTTAGGACTTATTTTTGTGAGACCACAGTGATTTTTTTTTCGTTTGACCATCTGTCCACTGATCCACGAAGTTGTTGTTACTCTAATAGACCTCAGGTGCTCTATGGCGTCTGTTCGATTCAGTAGACCCTTCACGAGTAATTTTTGATGTTTATCAAGTATTCCTTTCGTATGATTGGATTGATATTCGATTTCCTCTTTTACAGTGAGGATATGTTTAGATGCACGTGGATTTCGTCATTCGTTGTCGAACCAAGGTGCTGAGCTGATAGTTCTGTAAGCTGATAAGTAGTAGTTAATGATCAGAACTTCATAATGATGGAAGTACAAAACCAACTGCAGTATTCCGAAGAATGACTCAGACGTGATGGATACGATAGAGTGAATAATAATATGTTAGAATAGGAATGGAACATCCAAAACTTCATTAGTTAATAAATTATTGCAATCGTAAAAGAAAAAAAACAAACAGAATGACGTGGCTCACTCGAGTTTTATTTATAGTATAATCCTAGACCTGTCGTTCGTGATTGATTCTGTCATTTGTTTGTAATCATTTCAAAGTATTGATGCACATTTGAAATGCAATTGAACGAAAGTATCGTTCATCGATTCAATCATTCGACCTATTCGATCTCAGTATTTGTCAATATTTAATTGATTGTCTAAGCCGTTTAATGTGGTAAGAGGTGGAATTCAACAATATTTACAAAATAAACACACATACCTACATATTTTTTTTCGAAATACAGACTATAAAATTACAAATGCAGCAGAACTATAATAAAAATTTTAAAAAATATCGAAATCGTAAAATATTGTATTACTCATACATTCGTTGGATCTTTCATTTCAATCAAAAAACCATGAATGTCTGTGTACAATCAATGACAATGTTTGGAACACTTGACCGAATCTTTTTTCATTTATACTTAATACCATAAACAAAGTATATAAATGGCATTATATTTTTTTTATAAATAGCAATTTAGTCAATATTTAAAAACACGGGAAACTAACGCGATTACCTTTTATATTCGCTTGACGTTTCGGCCGAGTTGCATCGGCCGTGGTCTGAAGTCAACTGTCGCAGCAAGCTTCACTCCGTGTCCGAGCCAGATATTCGAGTTATTATTTCATCTACCTCCGACATTTGTAAATAATTATTAGGGTCCCCTACACACAACCCTCACGGTGTCCACACACTTAACCTAATGTGAGAAACGAGGTTTTGTCATTTGAATCACAGGATTCCACGCTGTTGATAAATTGTATCCGTTTTCCCGACTGAAATTTTTGTCTCTTGATTTCAAATGCTTCATGCACGACTTGGATAAAAGTGGCGATCGGTGGAAAAGACTCGTTGGCGATGAAATTCTATCCAATGATTCGTATCCGATTGGAGAACATGTTCCACTGTCGCTGATTTGGTTGTTTGCTGGTTTTTTACAGCTACAATGTGTTCCTTAATCCTGTCAACAATAGTCCGCTTCGTTTGGCCAATGTATGAGCTACTGCAACTGCAATCTATTTTGCAGACCCCTGGTGTCTGCAACGCGGCTAAACATACTTCGGTGTGCGTATTATTTTGTTTACCTTAGTTCCCGGCGTGTACACGGTATGGATGGAGTACTTTTTTAATATTGATCCTATTTTGTCCGTCACTCCTTTCACATAAGGCATGTAGGCGGATTGTCTGCTCACGTCCGGGTATCTGTACCTCTTTTTAGACTGCCTCATTCGTCGATTAATCTGATATCCGTTCTTTATCAGTACCTCCTGGACATAATTGAGTTCTTGCTCCAGATGTTCAGGGTCACACAGACGTACGCTCTGTTCTTTAGTGAACTTGTAACAGATTGCAGATGACTGGGTTGGTGGTGTGACGTGGCGTGCAGGTATCTGTCTGTGTGTGTAGGCTTCCTATAACACAGTGTGATAAAGTACCATCTTGTCTCGCGGTTTTTTTTACGTCTAAAAATTACAGTGATCTACCATTCTCCATTTCATACGTAAACTTTATACTTGGGTGAATGGAGTTTAGGTGTTTCATATACTGGTCTACTTCCTGCGTGCTTCCCTTAATAATGCAGAAAATGTCATCCACATACCTCTTCCAAAATTTGACCGTCTTCGATCCTAGGCTAAGAGCCTTCTGTTCGAAATATTCCATCCAGATATTGGCTAGTACAGGGGCTATAAGACTTCCCATTGCGACACCTTCGATCTGGAGGTAATATTGATCCTGGAAGAGGAAGTAACTACAATCAAAACAGTTTGCTTGTTGCGATAGTTGACGAGAACACGGCCGATGCAACTCGGCCGAAACGTCAAGCGAAAATAAAAGGTAATCGCGTTAATTTTCCGTGTTTTTAGATATTTTATAATGCAGCGCGAAAGTTTAAAAGTTTATTTTGTCAATATTTTTCTCTTTTTGTCAATTTCGAATGGTCTTGAAATGTATCCCATTTTGTAATGGGCCTGGTACCGATTTTTAATATAAATGCCCAATATTCTTGTTTAACTAATAAAAATTAAAAATTCCAATAGCAACAAATAACAACATGGTGAGTTGGTGACCTTCCATATTATAGCGACAAGTAGAAATGATTTGAGTGTTGTAACTAGGTAAGACTCAGACATAATCTAATTTGTGTTGTGTCTGCGCCGCAACATTGGTAATCTGGTTATAAGGTGGATGAAACTCGTAATAGGTTCCTGTTGAAGCTGTCTTGATCAGTATATTCTGAACCAAGATGGTCTCATTGTATCTGAGAATATTAGTATAATTTTGATGTTGTAAGAGTTAGCGGTGCGTATGCCCTAAATATTATAGTGACAATTAAAATAGATATTCATATTCATTGCAGTTGTTGCAGTAATGAGTATTGTATATGAACTATACAAAGTTGGGCGCCTTGGGAGAATGAACTTTCTTGTCAGTAATAGCTACCTACATATTTATTAAAAAAGTCTGTTTTATAAGTTTACCTCAGGAACGAACTGGCCGAATAAGATAAGAATTAGATCCGAATAAGATAATAGACATTGGACCGTGGACCTATGGGGCAATTCTCAGTTTCTAACGTTGCTAGGCGTTTGTGTGTTATTTGGAAATTGTTTTTATTCAGTATGCATGCGATCTTTGGGTTCTTAGGTTCTTTTAGCCCACCCTGGAGATAAATATAGTATAAATTTGTGAGTTGTGAAATAAAAGAAAGGTTTAACAGTCCCTTCACCAATTTATTTATAATAATGAGTACACGTTAATTTCCATGATTAGCCCTATGGGCTTTTTATATAAATTACATATTAACATTCACTCTATTCACAAATAGAAATAGGAAGCTAATAAATATTTTCAAAATATACCTTGAGGTTTCTAACTATGACTTGTACAATTATTTTTATTCCATTTTAAATTTTATAGTTAAAAATAGTTTAACGCTTATTCTTTTAAAGAAATTGAGAGATAAAATCAACAATAAAATTGTATCTTAAAATAAAAATGGAAAATAAAAACATTTGAATAATGTTAGTCGTGTTTGTTTATTTAAGTGATTAGTAATAAAAAATTACTCAGGATAGTACGTTACCTACCACCTAAGTCTAGAAGATGTTTCCAAATAGTCAGCCGAGCTGTCCCACCAATGGTTCAAGTATCCAAGATGTCCACGATGTCCAAAGTTACTGCCTAAATAATGAGATCCTTCAGCTAGCCGAGCAGTCCCCCCAATGGTCTCGAAAAATATCCAAGGAGTCCACATTACCCGTAACTAACTGAATGAACCTACAAGTCTGGGAAGTTTACCCGACATGGTAATGAAATGATATGCATAAAACCAGGAATATACCATATACAACCTGGAAGGTTACCCGAGATGGTACATAATTAATGTAATATAAAATGTCTTATAGAAAATGGTAGTAACACAATCTAAAGATAATCTTATATATTTAGAAACCTAACATAGGTAGCACTAAAATAAGAATAAGAAGAGGGTTAGTCTGAAGTTGAACCCTGAAATTTAATCATATAGGGGCAGTACAACCTAACATTGTAAATGTTTAAAGATAATAAAATGCCTAAATCCCTTGGAATAAATTTGAAATAAACTTGAAATAAACTTCGAATTGGAATCAACATAAATATGGAACCCTGTAACAAAATTCCAGGGTTTACCTCAAGTCTTCCAGGTTAATCTCTAGCTCTAGAATAAACACCAAAGAATATTCTTTAAAAGAAAATAACAAAAATTACACAGGCTACTTACCATGAGGTCAATCATGGGATATCTCAATGTACAGTATAACTTTAAATAAAAATAACCACAGATACCTCCTCGTATTGAATTTGGATCTATGAACAAAAATAAACAACCACTTAGAATCGAAGTTTAAAAGTAAAAAGTTTGACAAAGAGTTCTTTTCCAAATAAAATTAAATACTCACGGCACTGTGATAATAAAAATGAATATTTTAATATGAAGAATATTATACAACAATAAATACTTTTGGTTAAATTATGACGGCCACAAAGCCACCACCAAAAACATTTTAGACCTTCCATGACTAGGTCATTACCAAAAAGAACGCGAAAAATAATCTCGAAATCCAAGCAGCAAAAAATATTAAATATGTATTCTCATTTAAAAATATTTTATAATAAAATAAAAATAGAATGTTTGAGAACGTATAATAAAGTGTAGCTACTTACTTTCGTTTGAAGATCATACCGCGTAATTGGACATGTAACAGGCTGGATTAAATACATTAATTATTTTGCAGTTAAATTTTTGAGACGAAATTTTTTTTTCAAAAACTTCGTCTTTTCAACCAAAGGCTTCGTTCCGCTATAATACTTGCCCTCTACTTTCTGCGGCCACAATATTTCGACCACTTCAATAACGAAAACCGCCACAAAATAGTGAACTGACATTTTTCTGTTATATTTTATTATCACAGATAACATAGACAATAGCGAGTTACTTAAATTATGTAAGGTTAAAGATGAGTACAATACGTGTGTAATTATTCAAGTTATATACGACATTCTGGTGTCGACTGCTACTGACCTCTCGCTATATGTCAAACGCTGGCGATAGAGATTTGTTTATAGGTGACACTATGACAATAAGATTCACCGTTACTAATAGACATCCGCCATTTTTTTTTTGACATTTCTAATTCGCCACAATCTATAAGCGAGAATTATCCCCTGGAGTTTCGCGCTAACGGTTTAATATAATATCTTCTTAGTTTAAACAGAAATTAAATAATATTGTCATTCCGTTCCAATCAAATTAATTTCAATATAAAATTTAAAATGTATTAAAATAAAATTGTATGTACCTACCTACGACCAATGATGTTATAATACAAAAGAGGTAGATAGGTTATATGCACTCGAAAAGTGGCACCCTCAAAACTGCTAATTAGCCAACCCGGACTTGGTCAAAGAATATGAAAAGTAATGTTACAGAACCAACAATGTCATGCAATGCCTATTGCGTATTCAAAATTCTAAAATATTTGAATAATCCGAACGTTTTTTATACTAGGCTGCTATTTATGTATCCGGAACTGGCCAGTTACAGAACAATATTAAAAAAGTAATTATAATATTTAAAAATAGAACTTTGGCTGAAGAATACAATTTGTTTCATGTAGCTGTCATTTGTTTATCCTTTGTGGCGTCATTTTGAAAATTGCGAGTCTTTATCACCATGGATTTAAGTCGTGAAAATTTTCGTGCTATGATTTATTATGATTTTCGGCGAGGGCTAACTCAAAAACAGTGCATCGATCAACTCACTCCGACTTTTGGGGACGAAGCACCATCGAAAACTACTGTGTATCCCCGATTTAATGAGTTTAATTGTGGGCAGTCTGTGCTCACGGACGAAGTTAAAGAAGGTCGCCCTAAATCGGTTGTTGTACCTCAAAATATTGATGCTGTGCGGGAACTAATAATGCAAGATTGTCATGTTACATATCGTGAGATAGAGGCGTTTCTGGGCATAAGTATGACGAGTATATATAAAATATTACACGAACATTTAGCTGTAAAAAAATTTGTTCACGTTGGATTCCGCACAACTTGAGAATTGACCAAAAACGGGCTTGTGTCGATTGGTGTGAAAAAATGTTACAAAAGTACAATCAGGATGCGTCAAAAGCTGTCTATAATATCTACACAGGTGATGAATCTTGGATATATGCGCATGATCCTGAAACTAAACAACAATCAACGGTTTGGGTGTTCCAAGATGAGCCGAACCCAACAAAAGTCATTCGTTCAAAAAGCACTTTGAAGCAAATGGTCGCTTGTTTTTTTGGTATAAATGGACATGTAGCTACAGTGCCACTAGAGGATCGTAAAACGGTTAATTCTGAATGGTACACGACCATTTGTTTGCCAGAAGTCTTTAAAGAAATAAGAAAGAACAACCAACAACGCAGAATCCTTCTTCATCATGACAATGCTAGCTGCCACACATCGGCCGAAACAACTCGGTATTTGGAAGATCAAAAGATCGAATTAACGGGTCATCCGCCGTACAGCCCCGACTTGGCCCCCAACGACTTCTATTTATTCCCAACCGTGAAGAATAAATTACGTGGTCAACGTTTTTCGAGCCGTGAAGAGGCTGTTGATGCGTTCAAAATGCACGTTTGGAGATACCTCAATCCGAATGGAAAAAGTGCTACGAAAATTGGTTCCAACGCATGCAAAAGTGCATCAATCATCATGGTGAATATTTTGAAAAGCATTAAAACTATAATAAATGCTATATGTTTGTTTCACTTTGTTATTCCGGATACATAAATAGCAGCCCTCGTAATATACACGATCATGTGATGACGCAGCCACCCAATTTTAATCATCGTTTACATTTATTAAAAGAAATAATATATAATAAATCATTTTCAAATTTATAATTAAAAAATGTTGGCGATCTTTTTAAATAAATATGTTATCATGTACATGATTCAAGAAAAACGAAATTCAAAAAAAGCAAACATCATTCTTTACTGTCTTATCCCATTAGGTATCAATCATATTTTTTTTAAATGTCTGTTCTGTGGAATTAATTACTAATATTCTATGAATTAGTCACGGATTGGCTTAAAATGTAGTAAGACATTGAAATTGACCAATCACAATGATTTAGAGAGCTATGTGATTTGTTAGTTTGAAATGCAATTATGTTTTACATTGCATAGCGAAGTAGCGCAATGTATATTTGTCTCACTTTTTAAGGTTGTAACTGGGACAATATTTTACTTGGATTAGTACTAAGGTAACCTATCTACCTCTTTTGTATTATAATATCATTGCCTACGACATATTTTTTACGGGTTATGGCTGAGTAATTGGTTATTTTATGACGTTGCCTGATGCGGCGGGTGTGCGATAATTTAAAAATTAAAGTAAAGCGGTTTAAAAACAGTGGACTGTATGTTTCAATCAGGCGCTTGTCCAATACGGCGGAATAGAAAGGAAATAAGGAAAACGCGTCCACTAATCTAGCCCTTCAGTTGCCAATCTCTAGAGCGTCTCATGTCCAGGGCACAGGGAACCTTCCAGAGGGCCGTGCGCTAAGTAGTGTCCGTGTACGGACTTGGCACCTTATTTTGTTGGTATCGCAACGTTCAATAACACACATACATGTGAGTACAGATACAGGAACAGCGGCGCAATCACTTGTCAGCGGGATAAATGATAATTATTGCGTAAGAATAAAAACGGCGACTGGTTCTTCTTTGTGGACGTGTTAAGGGAATAGGGAAAATGAGGGTATGTGGGGAATTTTCTTACCTCACAAATGGATAGCACCTACTTCACATACGAAATTATAGATGGCGGTAACATTGCCTATCCTGTGAATTCTTTTAATGCTTTGTGTTCACAGTGCCATGCTACCATGCGACTAGGTACATATGCAAAAAATGTGCTGTTTGTAATATCTAGATGCTATAAATTAAATAAGTACATTATATATATATTTTATGTATACCGACCTTATACCGACATATCACTGACTACTACTTCAGAAGTAAATCTAGTAAATCAATGAACATGCATGTAAAAAAACCGGGCGGTGTCGGACCTGCACATATAGTGAAGGATTTCGTAGTTGGGATATACAATATTCATTTAATCGGTAGCAAAAATAAATTTGTATTACATGGTATATCTCAATGATAGTGTTAATAACAAAGTTAAATCTGTGGTCGCTAAGCGTGTAACTTAAAATATCCCATATTTAAAAAATGACATAACATATTTTCGTTGAAAATGCTTTAATTTTTTCATTATTCTCTACCACAAAATTGAAAAGTTAGAGGGAGAACGCACTTTTTATTACCTACTTAAAAAGCGCATATCTATACCAACTATTGATTTAAATAAAAAAGTCTAAAGATACTCCACACGTAATATGTGCACTGGAATTTTTTTTTCGTCCCAAGTTGCATGTATGCAAGTTGCATATAGAGTGTCAGTCACTAATTTTATTTTATTTTTTAAATTTCAATACATCATTGTGTAGCGGCGAATACATCTACCGTCCATTTATATAGTGCCAATAGTCTCCAAGTAAAATGGTCGTGACATACAGATAGACGGATACACGGACAGGACGAAATTATAAGGATTCCGTTTTTTTCAATTGGCTCCGGAACTCCAAAAATGCAGTACTATCTAGAAAACGATTTCGGAAAAAACAATTAATGAATTAAGTAGATAGATAGACATTTACTAATTATCGTCCTTTAAATAATGTATCTAAGTGAATATTAACTAGTTTTCATTGTTACCTATTAAGTAACATAGGCTTAACTAAATAACTTAATTAACTTCAATTCAGTCTGTTAAATATTGTTTTTCACATCATTCTCTGTTCTAGTCGTTTTACGTTGCTGGTTTAGTCGGTTGATCACTGCGCTACAACTTGCACGTCATTTTGTATATGCGTTCTGAGTGTTTTCATTATTCGTATTCTTATTGAATTAAATTGACCTTGGAAGGTTTTAATTTGTTAAATTGTGTTTCAGAACGGAACATGTGTAATTGTGAGTTAGCGGCAAAATGTGACGTTTTTGATATTATTGCGTATTAGTAAACAAAACCTTTAAGTGCTTTTTATAAGACTAAATGGGAGTAGAAATCTGAATATAATATTCAAACAAGTGAGTTGGATAAAATAAGTTTGAATTTAGTTTCGTAGTTTTATAGAAAGTAATTTATTTCAAGTATTGTTTCGAGTTAGTAGTGTTAAGTTGCAGATTAAAAATAAAAGGTACTTTATTTTGAAATAAAGTCTTATCAAAGAATAAAATCTAAATACTTAGATAACATTACAATACATTTTGCGGCACGCTATAAAAATATACATTTAACATCGTTTAAAAGGTTGTATTGTATTGTGTCAACGACCTTCATGTCACTAGACGAAAATTGTTGTCGATAGTAATTCTTTACCATAATATTAGAAATTAGTTCTAATTCAACTTATTACGTTTATAATTCTTTTTGGCGGGAACGGGAGAAGTGAAGTTGGTATAATTTTATTTAAATTTTCTATTTTTTGCATTTTTGGGAGTTTTAAAGTACAAAAATGATAGTATATTGTGCATTTCTGTACAAGCGTTGAAGAATATTGGAAAGTTATTGATTAAGATGTGCAGCCGAAGTTTTTAGATGTAATATGATTTGAGTAATAAATTATAAGCTTTTCACATTTCATTTGAACCTTCGAATTAAACCTGATATCTGAGGATTTTAATATCTATTGACAACATTTAACTTTTTATAGTACAGTGTAAATGCTAAACAGGGGTAACCAAAATGTCTGTTATCGAATTCGCCATTTATTTCTTCCAGTTGTTTATGGCATTTATTTTAAAATTTACATATGCATTTATTTTTTATGTTAAAAATATTTTCTTTATTAATAACAGAAAAATACATACATATCCTAACGTTAATATTTACAAACCTTAGATTAAAAAAAATACACAGATCCTCCCATACAAAACGAGTGAAGACAACAAATCGAGAAAGGGTTGCAATTAAAATAAAATATTTTGCATTATAAGCTCATTTCACATAGTAACACAATCTGTTCTAACATTATTTAGTTGCAAAAAAATGCGGAAATATGTATTTTATTGGAGGTAACCTTTACAAACATTTAAGGAAAGTTTAATAATATATCTCGCAATCATATTAAAACCCCAAACTGTGTGCAAGACGACTGGTATCCCTAAAACTAATGTGGGAATATTGCAATACCAATTTGTTTCCCCGAAATGAGGTGTAACTTGACAAGATGATTTCTTATTAAATATTTGTTTCAAATTAGGTACCTATTTAGAGTTATATTTAGTGTTGTGTGTTTACTGTTTATATACTGTTTAAAATTATATGAATTATGTGACCGCCATTGTTAGAATGACGTCATAAGTAAGTGAATTCACTTACTTACGAATGCTTCATTTTTCGACTTTGTTGTTCTATGTATTTTTTTTAATCTAAGTTACAAACTTAAAACTACACATTATCTTAAATAATAGACTTCCTCAAAGTTGCCGCTTAAAAAGCTGTCATAGCTGAAGATGCCCAGCAGTGCATTTATATTTATATAAAATTATGTATTCCACTAAATATATTTTATTTCAAATAACATAAGAAGTGTCGACGTCAAGGTAATCACGAGACATCACAGGATCAGTCCCGAGAGATGCCAGGACTTCGAAAGTACAAAATAAAATAAGAATCGAGGTCATTTATGACGAGCCGTATCAATAAAGTCACAATTTTAGTAAAATTCAACATTTAATGCATGTAAATTCGAGTTATAATATTCCTAACGTTAATTATTGTCTAAACTATTTTCATATTTCAATAGTAACGGATTCAATTTTGGTCAAAAATCTTGTAATGATAATAATTAAAATAAACAGTAATTATTCATAATTCCAATAATAATAAGAGTAAATTTTTTTGTTGATAAAACTAAGAATTAATTTATTACCTTTTGAAAACAAAATTAATAAAATAATATTTCAACAAACATGTCAATAATATTACAACTCTCGAGTCTCAACTAGAAAGTCTCGGGACACGAGACAATTAAATATGGAAAAGTTACGAGACACGAGACAATTCTTGAAGAATGTCCGGGGTACACGTTCCGGGATCTGAATCCTTATTTCATATAGTTTACAAACTCACATAAACTCCTCGTGCGTGATTGTTTTGTAAGTTTCTTGAGATGACTCATTTTACAATATCATAGTCGTACCTTTGTTTTGTAATTATTTTGTTATTGTAAATACTTATCTCATATTGTTATCAGATATTGAACTCTAAGAACTGATTACTTACTCAGGTGTGAAGCATATGAACAAAACAGCCTTTGTTATAAGTTGCACATTACTACTAGGTACTTATTGCGATTTAATCCACGTCTACGCAGTTTCGTTAATCCTACTAGTCATACTTCCTACTAATATTATAAATGCGAAAGTTTGTGACGATGGCTGTATGGATGTTTGTTACTCTTTCACGCAAAAACTATTCAATGGATATCAATGAAACTACAATAATATAGCTCATATATCAGAATAACACGCAGGATATCTATATATATAAAAGGCGATGTATGTATGTATGTATGTTCCTTATGGACTCCGAAACGGCTGGACCGATTTCGATGAAATTTTCAGGGAATCTTCAGATTGGCCTAGCGGGTGTTTCTGTAAAGTTTGGTAGCGATCGGATCAGTAGAATTTTTTTTTGTTTTTTTTTTGCAGTATCAAAATAATTATAAAAACTGTTGAATTTATTTTAACTTCAACTAACGCCCAGTGAAACGGGCCGGGTTTGCTAGTTATTTATAAAGATATTATGTCTTTGAAATTCACGCGAGTCGCGGGCAAAACCTAGTATCATTATAAATCGTTTTTATCAATGGCATGACGACCTTGATGGCGCAGACGACCTCGATGGCACAGTGGTTTAGACGTTGCAGCCAAGCGCGGAAGGTTCTGGGTTCGATTCCCGGTCGGGTCAATTTAGGAAATGAACTTTTCTAGTTTGTTTCGGGTCTGGGTGTACTGGGAGACGCCCCCCGTAGTCTGATTTTCATAGCACAGGGAATAGTTTGAGATCAGGTGATTGGTGTGTATTATCTGGCGCATTTTTTTAAGGTTCCGTCCCAAAGGGTGTCAACGGGACTCGGTACTCCATTAGTAAGCCTACGCTGTTTGTCCATCCATCCCCATTCGTCTGTCCGACCTTTGAAGGATTTTAAATCGTTTTAGGCAGACAGTTGAAATTTTCACAGAATGCGTGTTGAGATATTCTAACAAATAATAATAAAAAAAAAACAAAAATTAAGGTGGTCCCCCCCCATATAAGAAACGTGTTTTGTAACGTTTTTCTGTTAACTTAGTGTGAGTATATGGTACTTTATGGTAGTACAGCTTACCTAACAAATATATGTGTATTGTTTGGTGGTACAGAATCCCAGTGCAGGTTTTTATATACATACATACATATCTGCACGCTGTATCCCTAACGGGGTAGTCAGAGAGGACGGAGCGCCCAGTGTCGCTGTCCTTATACACCCCTTTCGCTTCCTCAAATCTCATCATTCTCCTCAAACATTTTCGCCTAGGTATGCGAGTGCTTTTGACACTTCCGTCGGCTAACACGGCTATTTGATCTCCATAAGTCAGTCTAGGTCTTCCTTGGCTCCTTTTACCACTTGCTTTCGCTCTGTAGATTTTGTTCGTCAGTCTTTCATCACTCATCTATGTGCCCGAACCATCTAAGCATTCCTGTCTTTATTTTTACAAAAATACTGTCGTGCAACCATGTCATACTGCGTATCTATTCATTGCTCATTCTATCCGCAAGGGTGACACCGCACATATTTCTAAGAGATCGCATTTCTACTGCATTTGTCATACTTTCATTCGATTTCAGTCATATCCAGGCCTCACTACCGTACAATAAAGTTGGAGCCAACACCGCATTGAGGATGGCCATTTTAACTGTGTTAGATATATTCATACTGCTTACTAATGCGGACAGAGCGTTCACTTTATTGCCACCTGCTACCCATCTTTTCACATCCAACTCACTCCTCCAATTCCTCAGATATATTATAATTTTATTCACTCGTTGTACACATTTCCCATATTTCACAATTTGTCTGTATATCTTATCTTTCGAACACAAGAACCTTAGTTTCGTTCACATTCATACTCAATCCTTTCACTTCACATTATTCTTTCATACACGTGACTATAGTGTCTGTAACTCTGCTTCTGATTGTGCTATAAGCACAGCATCGTCAGCGTAGAAAAGGCAGTTTACCACTGTATCATCACGTATCATACTGTCTGGAGACAACTGTTCAAATACAGCACGAACAGCTAGGCAGACATCACGCAGCCCGTCTGACGCCTGAACAGACTTCGAACCAGGACGACATGTCACCATCTATTCTTACACAGGCCCTGTGGCCTCGATATAATGACCTTACAGCCCGCAGTAAGGGGCCTCCTACGCCATATTCAGGCAGAAGACTCCACAATTTATTTCGCACTACTCTATCGAATGCTTTTTCTAGATCCACGAAAGCGCAGAAAACTTATAGACCTATGGCCAGAAACTTCCGCACGATAACAAAAAGAGAGAAAATGTGATCCATACAACTCCTACCGTTCCTAAAACCACTTTCTGCCTCCCACTAATGTCTTTCAGAAACGCCTTTCATACGTTCAGTCAACCTTGGTATAGACTTTACTTGCATAGCTGACTAAGCTGATGGCCCTATGGCAAAGTCTAAATGAGAACCTTTCCTTTTTGATATAATACTAGCGACCCCCCTTGCTTCGCATGGGTGCAATGTAACTAATGTGGTGTCAGCGTGGAGTGATTAATAAGATTACTAATATGTCTTCGAAAAAAAAAAAAAGGTTTTTTTTTTAATTTTTAAATGGCACCGTACGTGAGTACATTGCCAACATCAAGTAAAGCGAGAAAACAATTCAGTAGATGATTAGCGCGTTTGCCAATGTCACGCATTAACACAAACTAGTATACAGTCACAGAATAAGTAGAATAAACCAGTTCCCTCCTATAGTGAAACCCCTCCAGTAAAGTGATAGTAAGCTTTACTGAAGTTATAAAGGACTTCTTGGAAGAGCGCGAAAACTTCAGCTACACATGTTTATTTAGATCTCCATTCTTGTCACTTACACAACTTTAAAACACAATATACTATCACTGTTGTACTTTAAAACTCCTAAAAATGTAAAAAATAGAAAATCTAAATGAAATGACAACCTCACTTCTCTCGTTCCCGCCAAAAAGTAAAAAAAAAAAACAAAAAAAAAGGTTTTATTATTCTATATAACGTTCTGAAAGTCGCGCTAATAAGTGCAGTTTATAGTGTCGCGCTGAAAAGCATGTTTTTACTTTTATTTTTCTTGCTGGAGCGCTCCGATAACGCATGTGATCGCTGCAAATCGTACAATGCTATAGGGATAGGGCGAGGCGCGGCCTTCGACGCGCTATTTAATTTTGTTGGGCGATAGTTTTAATTCTACGATATTTCATAAGATATTAATTGAAATTGTGCGATGTAGAAGACAATTATTATGTACATGAAATGCTTAAGGTAACTAAAGTATTTAATTTGATAAGGACAAATACCGTATCCGTCTAAACAGCTTTCAAACACCACATAATTTGTATAATTTTTTTTAAATATTAAAATGGTTATAGAAGGCTATCTGTATAATATAGACATATGCCATCGCTGATTTTTTTGTAGTCCTAATAAAGAGGAACAATTCCATCATACATTATTTTGGAATAAGACAGCATTTTCGATGAAAGCTCTCAGTCGGCTTGAGTTTTTCCGACATCTTGAACTATTATCGTCATATTTCAACAAATTTACACAAAACAATATTAAACTGTACATGCAAACCTTCCTCTTGAATCACTCTATCTATTGACGAAAACCGCATTAAAATCCGTTGCGTAGTTTAAAAGATCTAATCGTACAGAGGGACAGACGGCGGGAAGCGACTTCATTTTATTCTACTAAATAGATGCTACATTAACATTTTGCTTTAACACTGACTGATTAAGAAAAGAAAGAAACATTACAATTTAGCAGTTGTTTATATCTCGGACCGAGAACCATAACGGACGGAGCGGAAATTGTAGGTCCAAGGGTTTCGCAGGAGGAAATGATCAAACCGAGTTCCAAAACCCAATTCGCTCCTTGTATATTTCCATATGAATCATGTAAAATGTTTACCAGTCAAAGGTACGTTCTATAGGTAGTAAGTATCTGAGAAAATCGGATGGGATTAATGGGAGGATAAATAGACGGACAGATGTGAATGTGATCATAAAAAGAATTCTTAATTTTTTAATCTTTAGCTATCCTCTACTAAAATTAAAATTGAAAAATCACTAACCGACACGTGTTTCGCCTCTTAATGAGGCATCCTCAGGATATTCCAGAGATCAGACTCGGTCAGATAACCAGCAACGAATCAAAAAATGAGTTAGCTCATTTGGTTGATTCGTTTAGATTTCGTATCTATATTGATTCAACTACCTGCGTAAGGATCGCGCTGCTTGGCATTCCTTCCTCTTTAACTTCCCAGTTGGGGATATAGCGCGAGGATATTAAATAGATATATTATAATATTACTAGATTATGCTCAAAATGTATTTTGTTTTAGTTCCTATGTAATTGAGTCACCTTTGTGGAGTTTGCATCTTCGAATATTGAGCAACGAACTTTTGACACTGTCTGCATAAGGTCACTGACTTAATACATTTTTTTTATTAATTTTTGGGTGTTGAAAATTCTATACGTACCTATTTACAGCTCTATAATATTTTAAATTACAAACAAGATTTCTTTAATTATTGAACAGTATTCAATATGAGCTAATTCGCAGTGAAGCCTAATTCGTCACTCTATTGATTCTAGTCATTGCCATTGAACATTACGGTTGTGTCAGATCCAAAATAAAAATAACGATCTTCTTCTTTAAAAATGGATAACATTATCTTTTTATTGTGATAGGTGAAATGACGTTACATATAACAATTAACTAATAATGATACAATTTCAATTAAATTAATTTCGATAACAAATAATATAAATTCAATTACAGTTTGGTAAATAAACTTTACATATAATATCTTTGAATGACTGGCTTGCTGAATAGCTTCCCAAACTAAAGATCTCAAAAAAAGAAACAAACTTCTAAATAATTATTGAATAGTGAAAGTTAGTGGTTAGTTTACTATCGTGCAATATGTGTATTGTTTCATACGTATTTCGTAAAATACAAGCTTTTTCCCGCAACTTCGTCTGCGTGAATTGCGAACAAAGGTCTTTATAATAAAGATAGCGTAAAGGTATACCTCATTAAGGAACTGCTACCCTAGTCTATCAAACAGTGTAATCTGCATCGAAGTCCACATAATATTGTTTTAGTGAAGCTCGAACAAACAAACATACATACAGACAAAAATTCGAAACATGTTTATTTTAGTAGGTACCAGATAATATGTCCGAATATCAAGCGAGATCATTTTTTCATAAATAAGTGTATTTAATGCACAGAAACGAGTCTGTTACAGTTTTATGGTAGAAAAAACTAGAATTAGATTAAACTGAATACAGGCATAATGCAAATCCTTCCCAAGAGACTTTCATGGTTCTTTCCTAACAACCATTTTTACAGATAAGTCAATGTCTAAATATTAAAAATATTTCTAAAAAGAAAACAAAAACGTGGGGTTTAAATTAATTGATATATTATTGCGTGCGTTCCACGTTTTTTTTTTAAATCTTCCCAGTATCTACTTAAAATTCGCCACCACAAATTTTCAGAACTATGTGACTGAGGTTAGAAATCTGTATGGAAAATCTGCAGGAGAAAATATTATATTATACTTTATAATCCATTTTAAGAACGTGGTACATTATATGTTTTATTTGTTTCGATAATTATTTTCCACTTTTTAGTATTGTTTAGATAATGTTTGAATCGACTCAACATACGGAATCCGTTAACGGGTTTCGTACGAACTCAGACAGATAAAGCGAATTAAGGCGACATGGGAAATTTCGACGGCAGGGAACTCAATTTTTCTAAGTGACTACACAACATATGAAAATGCTATTTGGTAACCTAATTCTTCATTTAATTTACTTCATTTTGCCAATTGCAATACACGATTGGTTAACTTTTGTAACACAAAAAAAATATCAAAGAAACCTCTTTTAAAACAGAGATATATACATTTTTTGGAGTAACGGAACCGATTTATGTTTCTAAATTTTTTATATAGTTAAATCTAAACACATTCTTCAAAATGACAGTTGGATTTTTTAAAATTAATTACAGTTTTTAAAATAAACGAAAATAACTGTTTTTTCGTGTTTTTTGCATTTTGCATTTGACGCATTTTGACGTTACTGGACGATTCTTCAGTTTGTCGTATTGAGAAAGTCTAATAATAATTAATTTAATGCTACAGAACTGGTTTTTTTTGGACGTTGCATATTTCATATATTAACTAGTTGTTACCCGCAACTTCGTCCAATGGAATTAAAAAAGTAGCCCGGATCCTTTTCCGGGCGTTATTCTATTTCCATTCTACAGCAAAATCGGTCGAGCCGTTTAGGAGGAGAACATTTAAATGGTGATAATTTTTTTCAGTCATCCGACTCCAATAAAACAAGCTTAAACGTTGTTGCCGAGCTTAATCTACCTGTGAAAATCGCAGGAAAATCCGTTCAGTAGTTTCGGAGATTAGCGTATACATACAGACAGACAAAAAATGCTTTTTCGTGTTCTCTTAATCTTTTTTTATCGCCCACAGTTGTTTTTTAATAAATTGATTCATTGTACAGACACAGTTTCTACTGCTTTGTTATATGTATAGATAGATACTGACATTCATACCTTCACACTGTTGCTCTTTCGTGGCGAACAAGAGTATCAAACCGTAAATTACTAATTTCTACAGATGTAAAATGGAAATAGAGATTGATAAGTGACTAGACTATAGCATTATACTAAGTACAATATACTAACTCCTTAAAAGCCTTATCTCTTGTTCGACTTTCATTAATTTTACGAGAAAGTGAATAACTTGTATATTATGTTTTTTTTTTTAATTTTCCTATGGCTTGGGCAACTTTTTAAATTTTGTTAAGTACTAGCTATGCCACGTGGTTTTATCTGCGTTACGGTATCCGGAATAAAAATTTGCCTTACTCTGTAAAAAGTCTTCTACTTGTCAATGAAAGTTCATTCAATATCGATTCAGCCGATTCAGAGATTAGCCCGAACAAATAGACAGACAGACGAAACTTAAAATATGTGTGGTTTCGATTTTGGCAACGTGCAAGTTAATACACATGAGTTTAAGAAAAGCATTTATTTTGTAATAGAAAGACACCTCAATGTTATTTATTTGTGTAGATCAGCCATTCCCAAAGTGGGCGATAACGCCCCCTTGTGGGCGCTGCAGGCCTAAAGGGGGGCGGTAAGAGACCCAGAAAAAAAATAGGGGCGTTGTGTAGAGGCCTGGGGGGTGATTTGTAATTTCATTTAGCTAGGAGGCATCTTAGACAACGACTGCATGAGCTCTCGACTCAGTAGACAAAATAAGTTTGGGAACCAGTGGTGTAGATGTAAGTACAGAACTACTTTAATATGTATGATTAAAATTTTTTGCTTTTTTTCTAAAACAACTGCTGCATTAGAAATGTTTTTTGGCTCAACGTTTCCTTTGTTGTTACAAAAGCCACGTACGATATATTACTCAGCAAATACATGTGAGTACTTCTAGTAAATTTTTTATTTTAATTAATTGGGTTTTATTTACAAATCTTGTTTACCTTGTATTTGAGCTGGGATCATTTTTTCTAATATCTATCGATAATCGATACCGATAATAGATCTTTCAGAACATTAGAATACGTATGTACATATAACCCGTATGAATAATTTAAATACAAATTAAATTCAAAGCGTGTTCACATTATAATTATACGAGTATGTTCCTATTTTTAAATTTTTTAAACTTTCAACAAAATTCACATTGTAATGTTTTAGTCATAAGTCAAGAGCCGCAATATTATTCTTAATGTTATACATTTGACAATAAACTTGAATATTATGTAAATAAGTGCATGTCTTTTTACGTAAACAGGTCAAAGTCTCTTGCTCAATCAAATTTAATACAAAGATTGTTTTATTTTACGAACTCAAACACCAAAAACTGGTATAACGCCCACCACCACTGACTTATTCACCTAACCTTCAGAATTTAAGATCATTTACATAACTTCGTGTAAATTATAACATTAATTATGAATGAGTTAAAACCTTGACACGGTTAACATTTAACTGAAGTTCCCCCGATGTGGATAATACTAATCTTTTAAGATTAAATTAACTATTGACATGCCTATTCAGAAGAGATCTTTAATTTCGGGTTCTTTCGCTAAATCATCAATCACTAGTACAGCTAGGTTGTATGTATCTAATTAGACGTACCGTTAGTAGAGATGGTGACATTTCTTTCTAGCAATTCGATTTTCCGTCATTTCATTTATTTTTATTATTTTTTAATTTTCCAAAACGGATATTATACTACTTTGACATCACTAATTTTGAGCGGGAAATTGAAAACGCAGAACTAAGAACGTAAATTGGATTCAAATCACAAAACGATTTCAATCGAATCGATAGAAAGGTGATTTTGTAGATACTCCTAATTAGGTTCATAATTACAATTCAAAACAAAACCTACATCTAAGCACGCAATATGCACATGTGTACACACTTAGGCATGCAGTCAAAAGTGAAGATTAACGTAGATATACATACCGACATCGTACAGTAAGAAACATGTTAATATTCTTTAAAATGTACGTAAGAAATAATAAGTAACCATGCCAACTTTATGACTTATGAACACCATCACAAGCACAACACATATAGTGTGGGGATTAGAGCCTCTATCTACCTTTCATTCCAACAATATTTTATTAAGAAAGTCACATATCATATACACAATGTAATAATATTATGTGGTCGTAAAAATGATAAAAAAAAAATGATTGTATTTCACGAAAAAAATGTTTCCTGATTATCTTAAAAAAATATTACGAGCATATTTAGTTATTTCTAAATGGATATGACATCCATATTTTCTTAATATTTATATTTTAGCAAAAAAAACTATTGTTTAAATATTTTTAATCAGTACAATCTCAAGGTCTTGGTATCCAGTATCCACATTAACAATGAAAGTGAAAGTATTTGCATTCATTTATAATACCGCGGCACAGATTAACGGTGATTTGAAAATTGTTTAGTTGCTTAGTATATTTGGTTTTTTAAATGGTAACAGCGTTATTAAATTACACAGGCCGACAACCCTGAGACCCAGAAACCAGAGTATACTTTTCCGAAGTTTTTTGGTGCGCTGAATCTGAATCTGTAACTACCCTTAATCGCCTTTCTTAAATACCCTTTTCAATTTACAAGCTGGCAAATCCACCCAACCCTTGGGGCCACAATATAAATAGCTTTTTTTATGCAAAAATTAGATTTCACAACACAAACAGGCTAACTCATCAAATCAACTCACCTCTCACTCAATCAATGTAAAAATCAAATTTCGTTTGGGATTTGTGAATTTGGATTCTCTCTTATTCTATATGAGCATATGGTTTGCAGGATTTTTTAAAACTAAGAAATTTTAAAATGCGATATCTCAGCGAAAAAAAAAGATATCTCAGCAAACTTTAAAAGGTTAAGGCCTATACTTTAAGATGCTTTTACCAGTTTTTGGGAGAAAAATTATGTTACGATGCTACGTCACCTCAAAAATGGCCAAAAACCGCTATTTCTGTATTTTTAGGTTAGGATATCTCAGAGACCAGAGCCAATTCGGTAATTTGGACCTCAGATTCGGATTCAGCGCACCAAACACCTTCCGAAAAGTATACTCTGGTTTCTGGGTCTGAAATTCGACAAAATTTTGTCGGCCTGTATTATTTAAGCATGGTTAGAATTACGGATGTTTATTACCTTCTATAGCGAAGTCAAAGAAGGCACTTGTATTTCATGGGGATGTTAATAAAAAACCGGGCAAGAGTATGTCAGACACTTATTAACGTAGTGTTGCGTAAAAATTTCAGACAGAGTTGAAATTAAATCCGATAAGCGTAAATTAAATTAAAAAAAAGACCCAAAATGAGAATATTTAATTTCTCGTTCTCATTGCTAGTTTGTAATACTTGTTTACGTCTTGGTGCTACATGCGAGGATTTACTGAGAATAATTATTATTGGTTATGACTCGCGAAAGTCTTTTATCGATAAATTCATTGTGAAAGCACTAGAACAGTTGACAGTTCGCAATAACCGCTAACCAGCTCAGGCAATGATGAAAGTGCATGTTGCGGTGCGCGGTGGTCTTGCGAAACTCTGTGCATCTAGCTATGCAAGTATCAAATTAGCGTAATACATTATGTTTACTCGTAAATCGCTATGAATAAAGAGAAACTATAGTGGCACATAATCGATGAAAAAAAATTCAAAAATGGAATTTTCTATCAATTTTGTTTACGTGAGGCACAATTTTTTGGTTCCGTTAAAAACGAATCTTTATTGTTTCGTCACGTTGTCTGTCTGTCCGTAATTTATTACACAGTCAATTAATCCGTTATCTTTAGATACATCTACTAAGCTGAAATTTTGCACATAGACCTAAATTGGTAACCTAAAATCAGAAATTAGTATCAAAATATTAAATAATGGGTATTACGAATTTCGTTTTTTTTTTGTAAATTGATGTTAATTTATTAACTTCTCTGGAATTGCCTCGGAGCTCTGAAGTATGCAGCTTTTTAATATATTGGAGAAAAAATAAATGCCGTCTAGGGCAAAAAAGAAAACTTTCATAGCCGGCTGTGTGATATATCTGACTTTTGCCTTTCTTTTTTGGTTGGCTGTATGGTTGAACGACCTTTACCTTTTCCCTAAAACGGAATAAATTAGGAATAAATGTAACTTGAGGACTAAATCGAGGACCGTGTTGATGCGAACGGGAGAAGTGAAGTTGCCGTTTTGTTTAGATTTTCTACTATTTGCGCTTTTGGGAGTTTTAAAAAGTGATAGATAGTGTGTTACCTACTGAGCTTTTGTGCGTGATAATATATTGTGAGAAGAATCAGAAGATCTAAAAAACATTTGTAGCTGATTTTTCACATTTTTTCAAGTCCTTACTACCTTCATGAAGTCTACTATCACTTTACTGGAGGAGTGTTGAGAACTTTTGTGAGAAGAATTGGAAGATCTGAATAAACATTTGTAGCTGATGTTGTCACGTTCTTTCGGAAGTCCTTTTTACACTCATTGTCAGTAAAGCCTACATCACTTTACTGGAGGAGTGTTAGAGACTTAGAGAAGAAAAAGCAACAAATTTTATTTGAGACAAGTGGTGCTATTGGAATTTGAATAATTAACACGGAGACATGGCTATAAGGGCGTAGTTTTCTTTGCCTGCCAAGAATTCTGAAATTATGTTTAAAAAATTAATTTATCAAATTGAACAAAATTATTTCTGGCGGGAACGGGGAAGTGATGGGAAATGACATTTACATTTTCAGTAAGAATTTGAAATTGTAAGTGATTGCGACTAAAGTTTTGTATTCCTAATTTGGGAAGTCCTTAAACTTTCATAATACCGCAGGCGGGTTCATCCGGAACTGTTGTTCCAGTGTGGTGAGTACGATAGCCGGTGAAATGTATGGCACGAGCTGTACAAGTGTACAACGCACAACATCTTACTTCTCAGGATTGCCATCGCATTTGTAATCTAAATTACTTTCATAGTCATAGGCATATTATGAATGTCCGTGGGTCTTGTTCCCAATTTCACCTGAAATTTCTGGCACAAGCTGCACAACGCACAGCATCTTAGTTCTCAGGATTGCCATCGCATCGGCAACATGTACACTCAGTCAACGACGCAGATCTAGAGCTGAGAGCAGACAGTCGTCATCGAGCATGTATGTGACAAAAACGCTCCGTTTGTATTTGCTGGTGCAACTTTTGTGGTTTGTTGTTAAAGCAATAGGGATGTCGAGAGAAAAATTTCCAAGATTCTTTCTGACTTCTTTCAAATAGCGAAATTTGCATATAAATTTATTGCCGGTTTCTTAATTTCCAAAAAATAAACATATAAATACACACATTTCTATAAACATTTATTTTGGAATCAGAAAAGCCTAAAATATATAATTCAATTACTCTAAAACATATCTACAATGTACTGACACGGTTTTGCTGTTATTGTAAAATAATGTGGGTAGATATTCTGCTGCGTCTGTTTCTGTTATTATGTTATGTACATATTTATGCTAAACCCAATTTAAAAGCGCCACTCAGATTAAGATAGCTCATTTCAAGTCTTAGCTTCAGGACGGCGTATCGCGATAGATACTTTACTATGCTATAGGTACTATACATACTTTAATGTATAAGTCTGTCTTTCAGTGATACAAATGCGAAAGACACTCATATTTGTACATTTGTATGTATGTATATTTATAGATAGAATTATTGTTTACCTCTAATTTCTAGTTTTTCATCTTTCACACAGAAACCTAAATATCCACTTCTCGGATAAAAAGTAGGTAACCTAAATTTTTCTTTGAAAAATCCTCTACCTTTCATTGAGTCTCGACGAAATTGGTTCAGTGGCTTCGAAGGTCAACCCGGAGAAACAAACAGACAACATTTTTAAAATGTGTGTTTAGGTCTAGGTTACGTGCTAAAAATAATATAACCCTAAGAAAACGGCTTTATTCCGAACTCGCAGACAGACACTTAAATTTTATTTACTATGTATAGATTTCCAAAAAAAAAATATAGGAACGCACAGACTGTTTCTATAAACATTTATTTTGGAATCGGAAAAGCCCAAAATACCTAATTCAATCACTTTTTCATAAATATCTGCCAATGAAGAAACAGACAGACAAAAAATTTAAAAACACGTGTTTGGGTCTTGGTTACGTGCAGAAAATCTTAAGGAAAAGCCTTTATTTCTATCAGAGACAGACACTTTAATTTTATTTATATGTATAGATGTATAGATTAACTAAAGTACTAACAAACACGACATCCATGAATTTTTTCAAAATAAAAATGCTTTCAGATTCAGCTATAGGTTACTATAGCAAAATGCAATTCCTCATTTAATTTGTATAATGTATTATGACAGTTCCGTTATGTTTCGTAATTGGATTCTCTCTTTACAAAAATCCTTTTGAAATTACAAAGATACGCGCCGCTCCGTTTAATGTAAGTATACTGACCTTCTATTCAAGTTCAAGGTATGTGACAGGCTACAAAAGCTGTTAGACTGACCAATTGTGCACTGATGCGTGTACTGCGTGGTATGTTAAAATTCTTAATTTGTAGTCTTTGAATAACTACGCTCAAGGTTTTTGTAGTAATAAGCAACTTTTTATAACTACCCTCCAACTGTGCAATTGTGCAATATAATATTTAGATATAGTTTGTTTTAAGCAAATTCACTAATTTTGTAGCCTCAAAAAAGATATATAAGAATATTTTGGGGCGGTCGAGTCCTAAGTAACGTTGCACGAGATCACATACTGATGGGTAGTGAGAAGAGTATTAGCTGCAATATGTATGTAAACACGAATGCACTCAGTATACATACCATTAGATCTCAACATCACAATGCGTGGAATGCATCCGTGTTACAGACATACAGACTAATCAATGCATTAGTTTAGAAGTTTAGAATTTAGATACTTACTGGTATTGAGTAGATACCTACTTACAATATCGATACTTTTGGGCTAGTACGTTGATGCATTTGTTTCTATCGCGCAGACATGAATATGAATATTCGTCATAATATTGACAGTCCATACCAGCCCCGTGTCTGTGCGGATACGCACAGTTCACTTCCTAGATCGCCTGCTTTATTTCACACAGCCTTTGTAAAGTTGTAATTTATATACTTATATTATCATATTATACAGAATAGTATCAAAGAATACATAATTCCATATTTTGTTACTGGAATAAAATATCCATATTTATATAGATCATATATTTCGACACCATTCTTGATCTGGTTTTCGCCTGTGCTGAGAGTGGAATGGCGAGAGTGACGAATTGGCTGCGTCACAACTTACTGACTTTTAATGTCTCGAAATCTAAATCTTTGCGTTTCTACAACACCAAGCCCTCCAGTCCTCCTGCTTCATATCCTCTTAGGATCTACAAGTGTGGTACCTATCAAAATTCATGTTCTTGTATGATCTTGGAGAGAGTTCCATATTTGAATTACCTGGGCGTAGAAATGGATGAAAGGCAAATATTTAAGCGTCATATAGACAATCTAGCCAATCGGGTGAGGATGCTGATACCGATTATAAAGCTCCTTCGCTGTTGTGCATTGAGGCAGATTCGTCCATTGGTTTACAAAACCCTGTGTCAGTCCGTTCTCCTTTATTGTATTACTGCCTAGGGTAACAGAGCCAAAACTTACATTATCTCTGTGGAGCGAGACCAGGGATCTAAGGTGATGTTAGGTACGGGGTTTCAATTTCTCACGAGTTTACTTGATGAAGAGGCACGGGTTACAGACATATCTATATTTTCAGGGTTGCGCTTAGGCAACATAAATGTCTCATACAGTCGATCGATTCCAATTTTTTCCTTTTTATCTACCGACTGTGCTCATAAGCAATCTGAACATGTGCACAGCTAGACGGAAATTAAGTGGTTTCCTCCTATCCTTGAGCTACACTGACACAGAACCTTTATTGGCAATTAATACACAACAATTTTGTAATTCATCATTAGACACACAACATTATTATATTGACTCATTTTACACTAGTTTAGACATTTAAAATTAATTAGACATAATTTTTTTTTTGTGAAGATTAATGAAAACCTTATTTAATGGTCGCCATAAATTACCATTATTCACTTTCCGTATCCGACAGGAAACTTTTCGATGATTTTGTTTATATGCGATTTACAAATCCGAAATCGTATTATATTTATATTATATATATCATATTATTTAAAGTCGTATTCACAAATCCAAGCCGTCGGATTGAATTCATGCTTACCGACGATCGGGCTTTCCGCCACGGAAAGTTTCCGACATTTGTGAATAACTCCAGGTTCGCCTAGTGCGGAGACCACTGCGACATTGTGTTTTTGTATTATAATTTTTTGCTTTGTGTAATAATAAATAAAATATAAATATTTTTTAGATATAAAAAAACGAAAACGGTCGTATACTTGGTTTTGATACGAAGCAGTCGAGATGTGAATACGCCTATAGATAATAATGTATTGAATGATATTTTTTATATCTAGTCTGTATTGATACGTGCTCGCCTTGTGCCTCTCGTGCTGGACCCGCTACGTGTCTGTAGATATATATTTTCGTACCCTACGAGCACCTCGAAAATTTAATCCTGTTAGGGATAACACTTTGGACGACCTTGTGTAGAAAACACCTTATTAAAATGAATAAGAAAATAATAATAAAGGTTATTAACTTTATATTAAACCAGGTTAATCGTTTATTTATTGGTCTTCAAATTTACTTAGATTCTTAATTGTGTAGTATTACAAAACAATTAGAATGTGATAAGTAATTAAAATATCATAAGTGACGATATAACTAAAGATTTCGCAATATTTTGGACATATCTAAAATTACTGAGTTTGTAAAAATCTTAGAAATGCAAAAATTTACCCATAATCAATGGAATATGCTTGAAAACAGCGCCGAGCAATGTTTCATTAGTAGTGATGTGTTCGTATAGCGAAATGGCGGCCAACCGACCTTTTTTTGGGTATGTAAATGTGCGTCACATTTATTGGCGGAGCAAATTATTTTATTGCTTTACTTTGGTACGTGATGTAGTCTATCTTTTTATTAATTCTATAGTTAAATAAAATTTTCTCAAATTGTCTCGGGTTTGGACGTCGGTACCTATCCAGTTGGTGTGATTGCCAGGAGATATATACATATTTTTTTTATTTTGAATAGAAATTCTCGTTTGATTTCATGCACTCATCATACACATCATAATTATCGATAATAACACTGGCTATTTGATTTTGATTATCGATTTTGATTATTACTTTACTTGATTTTGATTATTGATTATCGTTAATGAGGTAGATATTCATAATAGTGTTCACAATTTCATTTAATTCGGTAGAAAACACGAAGTCTTACATATGAATTTATCGATTTTTAAACCTATGCGATGTAGGTACAGACAAAAAATTGCATAGATTTTCCTAGGCCATCTAACGGACGGGTGCGTAGCGTGTCCGAACAAACACGGGCAGGACTGCTGGCCGTTAGATGTAGATAGGTTAGTTATGCCTATAAAAAATATAGGTACACACGTAATAATATTTTTATGCCTAAATGAATGTTCCTTCGAAGGAGCACGCTTACGGTTGTTAGATGTGAATTTGTGTAACGATGTTTTACGTCTATTCTGTATGCTAGACAGTGCGATTAATCTTAGTACTACGAACGACGTAATGACAGAATAACAACTTTACCAAATTAGGAAGAACACTGAATGTGCTCTAAACCTACAATCTTGTTTGAATTTGAATTTAGTCGAATTAAAATGTTTCACTTTCAACATTCACTCATAGGTGGCAGCGTAGGTTACAAATAAAATAGTACATTGTTACCCTAGGGCTGAAAGTAACTTATTTAGGCCCGAGACGGGGTTTGGCGCCCGAGCGCAGCGAGGGCGCCAATAGTTCGAGGGAAATAATAAAAACATTAATTAGCTAAAGAAAAAATGAGTGAATTTTATTTTACATAAATCAACAACTTTGGTGAGATATTTATTTAAAGTTTATGGTAAAATTAGAGCAATCAGTTATAGTTAGTGAAAGGTTTTTTCCGGGTATGTAGATATTTGATATTTTCTGGGAAACTTGAGTTTCTGTAATGTCCAGGGATTCTTGGGTGTGTTGGGGACATCGGTATTTGTCTATTTTTTTCAGCTGTTACAGCAATGGTTTTGGATTGCACCGGATAATCCTTTGAAGTGCTTGGTTGTGGAGAATCAGTGGAATGCAGATTTATCATTTCTGTTATTCTATGCGATATCTTAGTTTTATTTTCCACGGACTTCTATGTAGCCTTCAGCTACTGTAGTCCACTTCCAACCTCCATGCCTTTTGATGACAGTTAAATCGGTAAATCGGCTAGCAAAGTCGCTGATGTTCTGCGAAAGCAGTGACCCGGATATAGATTTGAGTTTGGCAAATTAAGGTAACTTATATTTACAAATTCTTTTTTAACAACGAAGGTTCGGTCAACTTTGGTTTTAGTGCCACGTAACTTCACCAGTATTATATCACCTTGTTTCTCAATATCATCAACCTTTATATTTACTAGTTCGATACTTCTGCAAGCGCCACTTACTGCCAATATCAATGTGCCAGATATTACTTTGACACAGCAAATTGTAACTTTGTGCGCGATCTACAAATGAAATATACGCATCGCTGCAAAGGAAATTGTCACGTACATATCCGATATAAATAGCTGTAAGAATTAGTATAAGACATGAGATATAAACGACAGCTCTATGGCGTTAATACACCGCACAGTACCAATATAATATCTACCACATAGTCCGCAGTATTATTTACCATCATGCAGAAGCCCAAGAAGAAGTATTGCGACAATCAACACTACTTGAAAAGTAGATAATATATCTTTTTAATATGTGTATAAAATATAGAGTTACAATTTAAAAGAAGAAGCCACAATTAACAATAAAAAGATTTGCTTACCTTCATTGCTAGGTATATTTCATTTGGCGCTTGGTTTAAGAAGGTTTCTACCTCTTCATAAGTGAAAACTGGATTTTTTCGATTTAAAACCATCTGATTGCCTTTTGAGATGGTTGTTATGGAAACGATGTTAGTTTCTCGAAATCCTTTATATGTATATTATGTTTAGTATTTAATGTTGTCTTTAACATAGAATACACGCTCCATAATGTTGAAGGTTTGCAAGTCTGATAATTCGTTGAAATATATTAACCAAACGTTTTCTTGTTAAATTCTTATATATACATTCTTGTTAAATTCGTTTAAATTTGTACTACAAATAGATGCAAATAATCATAAATATAAAGGAAAAGTGTGTGATATAATTGAAAGTGAATAAAGTCTACAACTGAACTTAAAGTGGTACCGGCATCTGTCAACGGACATACGTTTTAGAATTATACTTAATTCTACGTTAACCCGGGGAGTATTGTTTTTTATATTGCTTAATATACATAATCGATTGCTTATTATGTTCGACTATTGCTAACATATTGCTAAAATTACTGTTAACAAGAAGCACCACTCCCCAGTTCTCACTACTTGTGAGACACGTCAAATAACACACACTTGGCAGGTTGCAATCTCTTTTTGCTTGACTATCAGGTGGAAGCAAAACTGAAGAATAACAACATATTGCCACAGACATTATTTACTGCTTTACTCAACAAACACAACTTCAGAGAGTAAATTTAAAAAGAAAACCTTTCATTTATTTCAAAACAATTTTTTTCATAATTAGTTTATTGAAAACACATTCTTTATTTTACATTACTTTAAGTATGACATTAATTTGTTTTTAATTCAAGTATTTAATTGAATAAAATTTACGTTTACATATTTACGTTATTTAATTTATTCAAGTACTAAAGGTGAAATCAGTAATCTACCTACAAAAAAAAAAACTAATAACGTAATAATAACTCTAATTGTAAATAATCGCAGTTTTTTAAGGACTTATTTCATATATACATAAACTATTTCAGGATAATGGCCACCAAAACAGGAGTGATGACACGTAAGGTAGCCTCTCGTGACATAGAAAGTAAATTGAAGGCCGCACTCTCACAACTGAAGGAGGCCCGTGACCTCAACGAGCAACTGTTGAGGGAGCAAGAAGAACATGAAGAGGAGGCTAAGCGTGTCGTTGATCAAAATACAGCGCTCAAAAGTCAACTGCTCGAATTGCACAAACAGTTTATGGAAGCAGTGGAAAAACAAAACCAGCTCCAAGAGATGGTGGATATGTTCCACCAATGCAGTAACACCTACGAACAGACCCTGGGAAGAATTCATGAACTGGAAGGCGAGCTGAATGAGTCCCACCAGCTCGTTCAGCAATTGCAAGACGACAGAAAAGACCAGGAAGCTTGGCATACACAGAACCTGTTCGAGGAGCTGGTCGCTGCTAATACAGATGAGTTATTGTTAGGCGGACCAGATGGACCAACAGATCTAGGTGTTCACTTTAGACCAATTAATAATAAAATCGAAATACAAAGTAGAAATAAGTTACGTAAATATATTAAAATTAGAAAATTTATTAAGAAAACTGAAAAATTAATCAAAAAACAGAAGTCATTTTATAAAAACATAAAATTGAGGAAAGATCGCAGGGATCTGTTGGACCAAATGGAAATCTGTACTCATAAATTACATGAAAGCAGGGAAAGATATGATGTGGAGACCAGAGAGCTGCATGGTGTCATAAATAAATTAAAAGATAACATTTCAGATATCACTAATAAGTACAACATAGCTCAAAAAGAATATAATGAACTTAGGCTTCTATCAAAACAAATAGAAAGTGAAATATCTGTATGTAAAAGTACTTGTATAAATACAAAAATGTCATCTGAATTTTCTAGGGTGAATAGGTCATACTCGCAGGTTATTAATGATAGATTTGATGACTGCAGTCCTCAAATTAAAGAAAAACTTACTGACTGTAGTAATATTAAAAATAACATTGCAATATTTTCTGACAGATTAGGATTAGGTTTGGGTAGTTTAATTAACAACAGTGTCAGTCAGCCAGTCACTAATTATTGTTTCCCAAAGGCACCTGTTTCTCAAATATTTAAACTAATTCTAAATAAAAAGTTTGATGTAAATACCACCTTAGTACTTGTATTGGGAAATTCAACAAATGTAATGAAGCATGAATTAGCTGATAGCTTGAATTCTTTGGCTAGAATAAAAAATGTGAACAAAATTGTACTATGTGCGTTCCCCTATTCCACATGGTTGCCAAAGAATTATAATAATTGTATTCAAAATTTAAATGATATATTGAGTAGGGTGACACTTTGTCATAGTGACAAATTTATATTTTTTAACACCAATAAATATATTGGTAACATTTTATACAAATTTAGACTGACAAAAGGTACTTTGTACTTGTCAAAAAAGGCAAAGCATAAACTCGCTACATTAGTAGCTAAATGTATTAACTCGGTTATAGGGTCTATAACTAAGAACGTAGTCAGGGACGAAGCAAGTTTTAGTAGTAATATTAATATGAATGCTGAAAAGAATTATTTAAATTAAACAATCAGACAACAGAGAAACTTCATAATAATATCATTACGTGTGTACATCAAAATATCAATAGTTTCTCTGGCAAAATATTGGATGCTGAATTATTAATAGAAAAATATAACATAGACATCTTGTGCCTCACCGAGACATGGTTGAAGGCAAACAAAATGTCTTTTAATATAAATAATTTTAATGTGGCCAGTGTGTACAACAGAGCGTCGACAGATGGCGGCGGTAGCATAATTTTGTGTAAAAACTTTTTTAAATTAAAAAACCGCAAAGACGTAGTTGCTCTCTCTGTTGAACGTGTATGTGAAATGTCGTGTGCAGAGACGGATCAGTACATATTCTTATGTGTTTACAGACCTCCGTCATCTGATTTTAGCCAATTTTTAATTTCTATGGAGGAGTCTCACAAGACTCAGCAAATGTAAGAAGTCGGTAATAGCGTGTGGTGACTTCAATGTAGACATATTAAATAGTTCGAAGGAAAAAGATATGCTCATCTCGCTCTTTCTCTCATTTAACTTAGTGCATATTTTCGATGAACCGACCAGGGTTACATACCATTCCGCGACATGTATAGATAACATTTTTATGAATAAGTGTGAAATTATAGAACATACTATTGTTAGTGGTATCCGTTCAGATCATAAAGCTCAGTTAATAAAAATAGAGGACATGAAACATAAATCAGAACAAATATTTGAATTTCGGCCATTGGGAGAGAGTAGGATAAAAATTTTTACTCATGATGTAGCCAAATGTGCAAACACGGCTCTTCTGGTTGATGATCCAAACATCATGTATGAATCTTTAGTCAAAAACCTTTCCAAAATATTTAATAAGAATTGTCCAAAGAAAAAGAAAGTAGTCGTTAATAACAAGTTACGTTTTGCGGATTGGGCGACGAAGGGCATAAGAAGAAGTAGGGATAGGCTTTATGAGTTATATGATGAAAAATCTTACACTGCAGATGAAAATTTTCATAACTATATTCGCACTTATTCGAAAATATTTAAAAAAGTATCAAAACACGCGAAAGCGATCTATATCGCGAATAAAATTAAAAAGTCAGACAATGCGATAAAGGCTACATGGAACACTATTAATAACGAAGTTGGTAGTAAACGAAATAGAAATAACGAAGATTTTTCAATACAAATTGGTAATAAGGTTGTTACTGATAAAATTGAGGTTGCTAATGCTTTTGAAAATTATTTTTCGAATACACCTATAGAAATAACGAATGGTTTGGGAGCGTCTTCGCAAACAGCAGAGACGTTTTTGAGAAAAAATGTTGGAAAATGCTTCCCTAATTTTCAATTTAGGTACACATCTTCACTTGAGATAGAAAAAATTTTCAAGCAATTACATAAAAAGAAAAGTGAAGATTTATGGGGACTATCAGTTCATGTCATGACTGGTGTAATACCTTTATTATCGCCAATTTTGGTAGAGATATTTAATAAATGTGTCGATCAAGGGGTGTTTCCCAATTTAATGAAACACAGTAAAATTATTCCATTATTTAAGTCAGGTTGTATGTTGAATCTAACAAATTATCGCCCGGTGTCAATATTGCCAGCATTGAGTAAAATATTCGAAAAAATAATACTCAATCAAATGCTAGCACATTTTAACATTCACGGGGTGTTTCACGGTCAACAGTACGGGTTCACGAGAGGGCGGTCAACAACTCATGCGGGAGCAAGCTTGATCAAGACTGTACTTCACGCTTGGGAGGGATCTCAGGATGCCATTGGTGTTTTTTGCGATCTTTCCAAGGCTTTTGATTGTGTTAGTCACGAAATTTTAATTTGCAAGCTTAAATACTATGGAATTCGTGGTAACGCTCTCGATCTCGTGGTCTCGTATTTGTCTGGCCGGGAGCAAAAAGTGAGTGTCAATGGGGGTTTGTCTGTTGGTTCGAGGTTAAGAATGGGCGTTCCCCAAGGATCAATTTTGGGACCTTTTCTGTTTCTTGTCTACATTAATGATCTCCCATTTATGCTCAGGAACTTATGCGAAATAGTATTATTTGCTGATGACACTTCATTGCTATTTAAACTGGACAGTAAGAACTTAGATATTACCTGGGTGAACGGGATCCTGGCGGACGTGTCGGGGTGGTTTGCTGTTAATAATTTACTACTGAATGCACAAAAAACCAAATGTATTAAATTTTCCCTTTCTAATGTACCCAGAATACATGATAAAATAGAATTGGGTGGGAAACAGTTAGAATTAGTTAGGTCTGCCAGTTTTCTTGGTTTAACAGTAGATAGTAAATTGCAATGGGCGGATCATATCGGGGCATTGGCTAGTAAGCTCGGTTCCGCGATATATGCCATTAGACGCATTAGGCAATTGACGGATGCGGATACGGCTAGGTGTACTTCGCATATTTTCATAGCCTAATGTCCTATGGGCTTTTGCTGTGGGGATCAGCGGCGCATATTAACTCGATTTTTATTTTACAAAAAAGAGCGATATGTGCTATTTACAGTATGAATGCACGAGAATCACTAAGAGATCGTTTTAAAAACATTGATGTACTGACCTTGCCGTCCTTATACATCTTTGAAATTATTATGTATACGAGGAAAAATATAGAGCGATTTACAAAAAAAGGCGATATTGGTGGTATGGAAACCCGAGGTCGTGATAAATTGGTTGTTTCAAAATTTGAATTACATAAGTCAAATGTTTCATTTTTGGGTAACTGCGTTCGTTTTTATAATAAAGTTCCTCAAGAAGTCACTCAATTAACAGAAAATATATTTAGATTAGTTATAAAACGTACATTGATTAGACAATCATACTATAAAATAAACGATTTCGTTGAAGATAAAACAATAGTCTGGAAATGATTTTCTCTGCACATGCATTTACTGGCTCTCTGAATATTATATTTTAATAAACCTTTTGTAAAATGATGTTGAAAAAATTATACCTGACTGAGTTTCTTGTCGGTTCTTCTCAGTGTCCAGTTTTCTTTTCTCTTCTCTTTGAACCGAACTAAAGTAGATTTGACGTTCAAAAATACCTTGTGATTGGGTTTACTTGAATAAATTGATTTGACTTTGACTTTTCTGATAACGATTTCACTTTTTTCTCAGCGCGCCATTTCATAAAATCGTCCTAAGATTTTAGGTAGCTTTTTTTTGATTTAGGCGGTAAAAGGTTTTCCACTACCGCTTTAGGCTCTTCTTTTATGAAATCAGGCGTTAAACCCATATCTGAATCTGATGAACTAACTCATCGTGTTAATACAAATCTCTGCTATACGAAAGTATAAACAAAACTACAACTTGAAAAAACGAATGAAGATAGGATTGTCGCTTTCCCGCCTATTTCGTTTTTTTTTCTGTGGCCGGCCATTGTTATAAATTACTAACTATTTAGCCCAAATCTATATTACTTTAAAAAAGCAGTTGAAAGTAAATTATAATAAAGTCATTTAAAAAAATATATTCTTTAATGAATACTTATCTTTACGTTATTTCAATTTCACATCGCGCTGTAATTGAGTGGCTGTATAGAAACTTGAGTACATGATTCAATAGAAATGTGAAAATAGAACTACTTACTTTTTATAATTTGACAGCTGTCATTTGAAATCGATTCTCCCTAGGGCTGAAAAGTACTATTTTCAACCCGCTTCTCAGGCAACTTCAGGCCTACTTTCCGATTATAAGTAATGAAAAATAATTTTGCAATCGAAAGTAATTATAATTATAATAATTAATTATTATGAAAAATACTTCATGAATTACATCGAGTTCAGCGATATAATAATAATTAACTTGAGGTTTTTTACTGTATATTTTTTACTCACCTTGGCAACATTGAAAATTCGTCGTGGTCACGGGCTGATACATTCATAGAAAAACTACATAATGCTATGAAAATATTTTTAGTCTGTGAGTCCGATACACTAGAATTGTAATTTTGTTTGTAACACGTCTATAATTAAATTTTAGCTAAAAATATAGTCTCACTAGGGAGTGCGTTTACGTCACAATTTGTACAATTCGGCAATTAAAAACTGTAAGGTACGAATTTAAACCAATTCAAGGTTTATTATTGTATGACAAACATTACGATATGACTTTCTGGAATGATGAACAAGTTATTGCAACATATTCGAATGAATCGAAATACGTTATGATGAGTTCGATAAATCGATTTTGTGATACGATTCAGAAAAAATATATTTACTTATGAAATCGGTACAATACCGTCCTTGGCTAAATCGAATGTGGCGGATTTTTCGTTGCATCTTCTACTGGTATAAAACGACACATTTTGCGGAGCGCAATAAAGTTAAAGTAGTATAGTTTTTTCTCATTTTGTCATGTTCCATGAAACGATTTGAAAATCATCGAAATTATCAATCACCTTGTTTTTGAGCGAGCGCATGTTATGACGAGTTAATATTGCGATGTCATACCTAAACTACTTTTTTACACATGCCATTCTACAAAATGGCCGCTTCTAGTGTATCGCATCGCCCCCCCCTAACCCTATCGTAACATTATTTTCTTCGCCTGCAAGATTCCTGTCTGTACGCTAGTACATTAATAATCTGTGGTCTTCGTTTGAAAGCATAAAATAGATTGTTCTGTTATCGTTATCATTGTTTATTTACTTATTTTGTTATTTTCTTTTGTTTTTTTCCTTGTCCTATGTACGCGTCATTGCAATTAGTTTACTATATCACCTAGGTAATTAGTTTAAACAGTTTGTGAATGTAGTATAAGATATGAGATGTGAACAACAGGGCTATGGCGTTAACATGTTATCTACAAAATAGAAAATATTCCGCAGTAATATTTATCATCATGAAATCACCAGAAGAAAGAATTTTTTGAAGAACACTGCTTTGTAATTATTGTAATAAAGTTCCAATTACTTGCATTTAAAATAAAGTTTCATTTATTTCCCATTTTTTCCCATATTTGAAATAAAACATAATTATTTATACCTACATTTTATATATTTAAGTATGATAGTTCCAACTGTGGATAACAGATGGCATTAGTTATGCAGTTACCCGTTAGAGGCCCTGAGTTTGTTCCCTATTTCAGTATATAATAAAGTACTTTGTGGTGCTAAACACGTTATGTGTCTGTATATATGAATGCTCCTTGTAAGATAAATAGAGATAATATGATAGGCGTGACGTCGCATGTTGCTGTAGTCCCATTAAAGGGTTTAGGGAGAAATTTGAAATTAGATATTGTGATGTAGCTAACGAATAAAAATATTTAATTCATGATAACCTTACGAATATAATTATTAATTACACTCATACAAATGCGTAAATATATATTTTACTAGATATTTTAAAACTTGCAAGAAATTGAACCTATTTAATCACTCGATTAGGTATAAGTAGCTAAGAACTCTGTAAGAAAAAATTAAAAACAAGTGGTACACTCTTCTTTGTTTCCGTTATCAATTTCCTACGAAAAATAAGTATCTACATGTAAAATGTTGGACAAACATTCATAGAATAATACGGGAAGTTGATACATACTCGTATAGTATACATAGTTGCATACATAAAATATTATTAAAGCCGCCTCTAAAACTTAATTAAATATGTTATTCGTAACATATATTTAATTAAGTTTTGCACGCTGGGAGGCCGATATCAGAAAAATAGCTGGACCACAATGGAAGCAAATAGCCGAAGATCGTGAGAAATGGCAATCCTTGGAAGAAGCCTTCACCTGAGAGAGGTTCCTAACAAAACAGAAACCTATAAGTATTATATATTGCTAAGTTGCTAACTTCTTTTCCTAAAATACTACTACAACAAAGAAATCTACAGTAAATTATACATAAGTGAGCAACCTTACAAATTAATCAGTTTATTTGTTTAAAATCAGTAACATAATTGTAACATTTATTTTATTAGAAAATAAAGGGCTTTTTTATTTTATTTATTTATTTTACTTATTCGTAATTGCAACAAGAGAAATATTGAACTGAAGTTGCTGTATTTTGAAATAAAATATTTATCTACTTTGGTAGATTCGAAACAAATATGACAACAACTTTTCATTTTTAAATTTAGAAGTTAGAATCGATTTTATCGATAACGAATAAGGAAATATTTTTTAACAATAATCGAACTGACTAAAGTAATTTTTTATTTTGTTATTAATTTAATTAAATTATTTTGTTTAATATGAATACATATAAAGTTTTAAAAGTGAAGGAACTACACACCAAACAATTATATAGGTATATTATGTCATCTAAGAATGATATGTAGGTACATAGTTTGTACCGGTTTCCTCATATTTAAAGTTTTGTAGGGTAAATTAAAACATACATAGTAGCGAGTATCGAGTAGATAATATACCTTACTTTCCTTGTATGTAGAAACGTTTATTAGGGTTCAGTATCAAAATTATTAAAAAAAATAAGTACGTAGAAATCCAATATTTTATGTCCATGTTTGAGAGCTCAAAATGATTTGCCCTAGGTAGAAATCTTGTTTGAAGTTCGACTATTTGGGATGAGGACGAAAGTAGCTAGGTAGGTACACATTTAAACGTGCTTTCTATTTTTATAGATTTTGTTATAAAAAACTTATACTATGAAATTTGCGGCAAAATGTATCGAAATTCGAAACCTCGATCGACATCAAAGCTGAAATATTGAATATTTGAAAATGCTTAGATACTGTATATGTTCTGTACGTTATGTTTTCTATTTATTTCTTAGTTGTTCACTCTTTGTCTGTTCTATTTGATTATGTGCATTCTTCTATTTCCATATTCTTTAATAATTAACCGGTAGTGGTGTTACATGACCCATGAGTAGTAAAAATTATTTACTTCTATTTTTATTTTGGCTGAAGTTTTTAAGTAAAAATATTCAACATACTTAGGCAAAATTAGTAATAAAGTTCAATTAATTCTGGTAAATGCGGAACATAATTTATGTCAGTCAGAGACGCACTTACCTTTTTATTATTATTATTCCGACATGCAACACGTTCTACGGAAGAGGCAGTAGGTAGTCAATGTCATTGCTCTGCGCCTGCGCACGTTGAATCTTGATTCGATTTCTGCGTCATCAGCTCTGCTAAGTGGTCATGTGAGTCAATTTGTTTATGATTAATGCAATGATATACACCACTAGCAAATCTCTAATTACTGCGTGGAAAATTTATAGACAAAAACATGAACACATTTTGTGTAACTATAACGCCTAGAGTAAAGATGCGCGAATGAGTACTTGATTTCGAATTATGTACTGTACCTGACTGTACCTCAACTGTTAGCCATAATTCGTGTTATACTTACATAAATAGTAATAGAGCCTAGTATAAAAGTGTCCGCAGATATTACTTTTTCAAATTAGTTTAGGTATTGACACTGGAATGAGTTTTTTCCCATGGGTTTTACTCAGTATTCATTCAGGAAATACTCGGATCGACCCATCAATATAGAGTCGAATGAATTAATGTAAAATTTAAACAAAAAAAAGGTCAAAATGGGTATTAGGTATATAATTTTTTCTTATTCCGGTCATCAGTGTATGTTTCAACGGTTTGAAATTTACTACATATTTTTAACCGACTTCAAAAAAAGGAGGAGGTTCTCAATTCGTGTTTCTTTTTTTTTGTATATTTGTTACCTCATATCTTCGTCATTTATGAACCGATTTCGAAAATTCTTTTTTCGTTTGGTAGGTAATACTTCAGAGGTGGTCCCATTTAAATTTCACCGGTATTGGAGCTTGGACTTCGAAGATATGTTAAATGTAACCTTAAATATACCTGGTTATAAACTTTATTTATATTGATGATTCTCTTGTATATCGTTGCGCTCCGGAATTAGAATGAAGTTAATTGCAGACCTGCCCTAGATATTTATTTAGATCAAGATCACTCAAAAGAGAGAAATAAAAAATTTTTATTAAAAAAAATTAAACCGCCTTCAAAAAAAACACTGAAAACTATAAAATAACTATCGTTTACTAATCAAAACTCAAGTACAATTAAAATAACTTTATAAATACGATACACATACCTATGTAATTAAATATGACAGTTATTGAAGTCGGTGACAAATCAATGTGCAACAACAGAAAGTCTATTACTTTGGTAGGCTTGGCGCACCGACTTCAGTAACTGTCATATTTAATTATATAGGTATGTGTATCGTATTTATAAAGTTATTTTAATTGTACTTGAGTTTTGATTAGTAAAGGATAGTTATTTTATACTTTACAGTGTTTTTTTTGAAGGCAGTTTAATTTTTTTTAATAATTTTTTTTGTACCCATTTTTTTGTTCAGTTCCTTTTGCAATAAAATACATTTTAACATTTTTTAATTGGCAGTAATGGGCGAGCAATATTTTAAACTACAAATTCCTAATTTCAAGTCGATAGCATCAATAGCAAAAATAAGCAATTGGGACAGATGAGACGGACAGACAAACCGACGGACGATCTCTCGCCACAAGGTTCCTTTTTACAACTTTGGTACAGAACCCTGAACCATTTGACAGATTCAATTAGTTTTATGACGAAACATAACCTCTTATTTCAACAAAACGAAACGTAGCGGACACCCATCATCGATCCGTTCGTACATCAGTTGATTCGTTAACTTTGATAAACTATGCATTTGGAAAAATTAACCTTGTTGTCAGCTCAATTCTTTTAAAATTCTCAAAACAAGCAATTTAATGAAAATCATAAAAAAAGAGTTAATTTACATAACAATGTATTGAATCCATTGAAAATTGATTAAACGGTTTCTTTTTAATGGAAGGTGAGACGAAGTTGTTTTTTTGTTCCTGGCCAACTGTTTAAATATTGATGAGAGTTTATATATGCTTTGCTCTTTAAGTCGATATTATTTCGAGGGCTCTTGTCGCTCGCAGAAGCCTTTCGAATCCTAGAGCTTCGCGGTGCACATGCGTATGATTGTTCTATGTCATTTCACATTGCACAAGATGCACCAAAATCATACCTTGACGCCATTTACATAATAAGTATATTTGATTATTTAAACATAAAAATTCGTTTGGTATTATAGAACCGCTTGTTTCCAGGTATTCAAGATGATTCTAACAGCATATTCGGTGTTAGCGTGTTTGTGTATTGCGCACGCGCTGCGTGTCGGTGTTGGCATAGCTGATGTCACCGGCCCACCCGCTGAGATTGGATTTGTGAGTACATTCATTTGTTATGATTTTTGCGGATCATACTACTAGCCTTTCCTAGCCTTTTAAACTTTCCTAGCGAAATTTCACGAGGAAAAAAAATATTTATGTAAATGGCTATGCAAGGCTATTTGCAGGCATTATCTGCCGTTGTTTTGGGATTTGACGATAACTGTCGAAAATTTATTACGTCAGTTATAGTCAAATTGCGTGAATTCCATAATTATCGTTGCTAACTAATAGTGATTAACTCTAGGGCCTCAGGGCTCAAAGCCATTAGACAAAATTTTTTAACTACTGTTGATTTTCCTAAAGGAAAACATTTTAATTAGATAAGACTAATTCCCAACTAGCAAAATAATTGAGAAAGAGTGTTTTTACTTAAAATCGATCAAAGGTCGTTTAAGTGTTGATATTATTCAAATAGGTCGTATGAAGGAGCTAATCCCGACTTTTTGAAAAATGATAATTTTTAGTTAGATGTTGAATAATATTGCCGAGTAAACGTTTAGTCGACTTATTTTAACAGCAATAAGAAAATAGAACAACAAAAATATGTGAAATGCGTTCATGTGAAAAAATAACCAAAACACATTAGAGAATTAATCTTTTGGTTATATTCCTCGCCTCTCTTTATAGTTGGAGGGGCTTGAACTCCCAAAAGACACTCCCCCCTGGTTTCGCCATTATGTCATATATTTGTATTAAGAAATATCCGTAAATAAATAAATTGTGGTTACCCTCTTATAAATTGCGCTGTAATAAGTCGTATTGTCGAAACAAAGGCATTGCTTATACCCTTAAAGTGGGCCATTGATGTAGTAGATTACAAACAAGGGTATTGTACTGGTAATATACTCCACTCAAGGTTAGTAGAATTCATTCCAAACGTGTCGCAGAAATATGAAAGGTAAGATTAGGTTTACCCTGAAAATCTGTGTTACGTAACATAATGAATTTAATGACAAGTGATTAAACAGTAAAAAAAATAGTCTACAGACTAACACACCAAATTTATAGTTTTATACTAGGTTCTTAGCTTGTAATGGTTAGCGTTGGTCACATGGTCTGGCCTCAGAGAATACCGGGAATTTTCGTGGTGGCTCGGATGCAGGATCACTAGGTGGGGCAGACACTTTGCCATTCCGATATTTTGAAGTTGGAAACCTCGCAGATTCTATAAAATCGTTGTTAATTGCATAAAGAAATATTAAAGAAAATAATTTTCTACACTTTATATAGCTTTTGAAGTCATCTGACAAGTTGAAGTGGCCGTCGTTGGCTTTCAATTCTCAGTTGAAAGTTTGGTTTAAATGTCCAATTGACTGTTAGATAGCTACCAAAAAATACGAAGGGCCCGGATTTTTTGCCATTTTTGCAGCAACTTTCGGGATCCCAGAGTGATCTTGCCAACAACGATCTTATTCAAGGAAAACAGGGATTTTTCCAGTAGGCCGGACTCCTCGGTTGGTTGAATCGTAAATGCGCCATTTTTTAAATAACATTAACAGCCCTAAAAATATTGCAGCTGAAAATTTGCTTTGAACTTGACTATATGTATACCAAAATATAAATAGGGCAGGTAACTTCCGTTTCTTTTCTCTGTAACTTTTTCCATGTCAAACCCACCTTGTTACATATATATTACGTTTGGGTGAAATAAAGATTTTTCCCAGAGTACCTTCGAAAAGAATTTTTGCAACAAAAATAAAAACATAGTTTTCATTTTTATATTATAAGTACATATAGTACAGTTCGTTTGCGATTTATTTAGCAATATTAGACAAAAACATAAACTAGGTACGAGTGAATTGTTAATACTCGTTTTAATTTACTGATTAGATATCATTTAATTATCCAGGTTTTCCCTCGACACTTTTTGAAAATTCCTTCTGGATTCTGGACGAACCCCCAGATGCCCTCCAAACTAGGACAAAATTGGGGAATCGTGAACGAACGACAACCCTATAGTATGCCATTGCATAAACCATATCGTATAGCCTAAATGGATAAACTGATTGTGAGAAACAAATGAAAAAATGGCTATGTTATATGAAAAAACTAAAAAACTGAAAAAAAGTAAACAAAGAAGTTACTGCAAGAATAACTAATAAAATAAAACGATGTTGAAAAAATGAGACCTGACTGAGTTTCTAGTCGGTTCTTCTCAGTGTGCACTTTGTTCTTTTGGTCAAATCACTTTAGAATTAGTTTTACTCGAATAAATTTATTCGACTTTGGCTTAAATAAAAATGTATTTAAACGAGATTTATTGAAATCATTGCCGGAATCGGAGGTTCATTATATATTGTAACTTGCTTCGCGGTTTCACCCGCGTTAAATTTGATATTTTTTCGGTACGAAAAGTAGTGTAGATTACTCTCTTAAAAGTCCTCTTGCCAATGAAGTCCCGTCGAAAACGGTTCAGCAGATTTGGAGATTGGTCCGGATAAACAAACACACTTACAGACAAAAATTGTAAAGAAGCATGTTTAGGTTTTGGTAACAAGCAAATAACCATTTTAGCTTCAGAAAAAGCCTTCATTTCGAATTCACAGACAGGTATTACAATTGTATTTATGTGTAGTCTAGATTGTTTTTAATTTTAAATACGTAACGCCACTTTCTCTGTAATCATAATCTTTTTATGTATTTCGAACCCATGTACCGTGACTCAGTTGTGGAGAAAATTGGGATGCTCGTCGTCATGGCACCGCGACTTTATAGATAAAATAACTGTTGTTGTTTTGATATTAATTACTCGAAAGGCAGCTAAGTCACATATTAGAATGTGGTTACCTACTTTTTAACATTGTAAATTAAGAAAAATACGTTGTGTAACGTATTTTAGTTGAAGCAGAGTGATCGATAGAAAATTTTAAAAGTCATCGGACGGCAGAGCTGCTTCAAGCTGAGGGTTCCTAGTTGGATTGGGAAAATTGTGGTCTGAATTTTACTGGATGTTACCCAGTTGAATTTCAAAGTAAGCGTTAAGTTCTGCGGCATACATAATACAAGCGTAATGGGGGTCGTACAATTGGCGTAATTATCTTGAGTATGCACACCTTCTAGATGCACCCCTAACCATAGGTACTTGGCTCTTCGTTTAAATTCCAGAACAAAGTGGAAGTTAAAAGGGAGTGACTGCGAATATTAAACAGAAATTAAAAATATATTAGTTTCGTAAAATACTACATTTTTAGGAAAATCAAACAAAGAAATCAAAGAAAGAAAGAAAAGTTGGAGAAAAATTACAGGATTTTCAGTCAACTATAAATGAAGACTATTGATGATGTCACGGCCGGTCGGAGTGGAGGCTCTGGTCATCTTCCTATATGATTCAAGGTGGACAATATGTGCTCCTCGCTTTCGCAGTACTACGAGAGCGCTAGATGAGGCTGTTTTTATCTTCCCGATATGTGATTCGGCACAGCCTAAGAGTGGCTCTGGAATATTCCATAGGTAATCCCAAAGTCCCTCGACAACGCGCCGAGATCTACTTCTGCGGGAGTTTTTGTGGGTAAACTTTCCATATAATCCATATATAGTCTTTCCTCCGGAAGAATGAGCACTTTTTGAGGATTTCAGCTGGGTTACCAAAAAACATGACTCTCATTACCGCTTCACATTCTGCGTGCACCATAGCTCTAGATCCACGCAAACGATCCACACAACACTACTGATAAAGAATATTATGCATAGCTAAGATTATTCATAAAACAGAAATCGACACTCATTCTTCTAAGTAAGACTAAGTAATATGAATATTTGCTTAGTGGAAATTATTGTAAAGCGATCGCTAGTTAATTAAAACAATTGTATAAGTTATGCTTACATGACAGTAAGAAGTTTTAATAACATCACCAAGTTCTCAGCATAGTGTTTTTAAATAATCTGAGTTTAATAACGTTTCACTATCAATATTATGGGATAATGAGTTTAAAGTAAAAGTACTGCAATAAAAATAAAGAGAAGCTTAGTTGCAGATAAAGGACAGATAAAGGGAACGAGTGAAGAACGACTGATAATGAAAATATACAGACAGTGAGAAGTAGTAGAAGCCGAGGAAGACCTGGGCTCATATGGACAAAATGTCCCAGGCAGGAAAGGCAGGCAAGCAGGAGAAAAGCGTGTAAGATCGTGACGCTTGGTATATATGTATGTACATACATAAATTTTTATCTTGCTGTTAGACATAGTGGTTATTTGTTAGACTCTCCCTTGACAGGGAAGGCAAAGAGATCTACGCCCATATAACCAATATCTTCAGTAGTAATTTCTTGTATCACTATATCATTTAACTCTCTAACACTCGTCCAGTTGACGCAGTGATAAACAATAAAATTAATCTAAAATTGACCTTCTGCGCTTTACAAATGCGCGCTAACTTACAAAAAAAAACAGTCATCTTCGTTTATTTTAAAAACTAATTAATTTCAAAATATTCAACTGGCATGTTGAAGTATGTTTAGATTAAGCTACACAGAAAATTTAGAAGCGTAAATCATTACCATATAACAAATATGACTTTCATATGTTTTGTAATCATTTAGAAAAATTGAGATCCCTGCCGTCAAAATTTCTAATGCGTCGCCTTAAAAAGGACTTCTTTGAAGAGCGCGAAAACTCTAGCTTCACATATTTATTTAGACTTTCTCCATTCTATTAACTTACACAGAACTTTAGCGCAAGATATACTATCATCTATCGCTTTTGTACTTTAAAACTCCCAAAAACGCCAAAATAATAGAAACTAAATAAAAAAAAGATTTGTAGATATTATAGGCTTCCTCTAAAATATGGCGGGAGTTATCAGTTCTATAAATTCGAAAAGGAGTTCTGATGAATGATTATTTTTTCAGATGGGCTACGCACATTTGCAACAAATAGGTCAAGGTATCCACCTACGACAATTCTCAAGGGCTTTCGTATTTGCTGATGACTCCAATGATAATAACAGATTCGTATTTGTTTCCGCTGATGCCGCTATGATGGGAAATGGTGTCAGGAAAGAGGTAAACTGTTTTCCGGAATCAATAACTGACTTTAACTTGCCCTAGACTTGCCTTGGTGTGAAGATTTCTTAATTCGTTTCTTGACCTTTGACCCTCCACCTTGATTAGTCACAGTCCGAGTGATATCCACTTGAATCACTCTCACTACAGTCTATGCGTCATCCTTGTCCCTTTTGTCAATGCCTATTAAATATTGTAACAGACAACACAACAGAGATGTGATTTATTTGAAATACATCTATTTAAAATGCAAATACAAAATGCAAAATACCTATCGTATGTTTATTTTGCACTTGTAAAACTTTTTTTCAAAATGCATTTTGTATTTTATTTGAAATAATCTACATAAATATTTAGTATTTGTAAAATGCAAAGTGGTTTTTATAATTTTTTTATTCATATTTCTTATTTATGAGCGCAACCATCCTAAATGTTGCCAACATTGCGAGTCAAACTGTTTCTGTGCCAACGCCAATGCCAATACTACAATAAACCTGGAAACTGCCAGGTTTATGTTCGTTTGGTGGAATGATTATGAGGTCACATAGACGGAACATGAAAAATGAACTCTTCGAACAAAATTAGTGTTAAAATCAGTGAAATAAGTATTTTATTTGAAGAAAGTATTTTGAAAATATCTATTTTGTGTTTTGTATTTAAATACTTTTATTCAAAACCATTTTGTATTTGTATTTGAAATAAAAAAATAACTAAGCATTTGCATTTTGTATTTAAACACTTTTAACAAACTATTTTGCACATCTCTGCAACACGACATATCCAGTGATACTCTCTCTAGTGTTCTTTCTAACACTGAGTTGTCTCTGGGTGTGTACCAGGTCCATTAAAGTCTAATCAAATAAATGAAATACGAATATAATATTCGTATGATGTATTTTCAATATGTGTACAAAATTTTAAGATTATTCTTCCTTCTTTATTTGGAAACAAGCGACCCGATCCGGCTTCGCATGAGTAGAAATTTGTTTAAAAATAAAATATAGCCCATGTTACTCGCTGATAAATAATGTAACTTTCTACAGGTGAAAGAATTTTTGAAACCGGTTCAGAAGTTTTTGAGTTTATCCATTACAAACAAACAATCCAATTTTTTCTCTTTATGATATTAGTACAGAAGAAATACAAGTAACAAAGTTGTGTTCTAAATTAAATAAGACTCATATTGAATATTATGACTTATCGTCGCAGATTGATTTAGAAAATAATCTTTTTTTCGAAGGCGGGAGGTTAATTTGTAGGTATAGATTTTGCACGCATGATGTTAATAAGAACACATCTAAAAACATTATCTTAACATTTTACCTGTGCCTGAAATTTTCGATTATTCGATTGGACTGAATAATGTTCTAGTATGCTGTGTCTAGCCTTTTATATAATTCAAAGTTAGAAACATTTGAAACTAGCTGTGCCTCGTGGTTACACTCGCATATTTGTATTTCTCCGTTAAAAAAATAGCCTAAATTGCTTTCTGAAAACTCCTCCACCTTCCAATGAAAGTCCAGTCAAAATCGATTCAGTCGTTTCAGAGATTATCCCGGACAAACAAACAGACGACAAAAATTTTAAACGCGTGTTGGGTTTTAGTTACCTGCAAATTGTTCTATAATGTGTATTTCGGAATCACAGACAGACTCTTCAATTTTATTTATATGTATAGCTGTTATTTTACAAAAATGTTTTAATATTTTCAGGTGCTAAAGAGGTTACAGAAACGCTTTGGTGATATATATCACCAGAACAACTTGATAATAAGCGGCACTCACACGCATTCCACTCCTGGGGGATTCCTCATGCATTTCCTCTTTGATCTTCCAATCCTCGGATTCGTCAGCCAAACTTACAACGCGTACATACTTGGTATTTACAGGGTAATTCATATTATAAATCTTTTTTAAAACGACACTAATGAAGAATGTTGACAGAGTTGCCGCATTGATTCTTTTTCTTTTAGGAATAATTTGAAAATCCTTTATAATCAAATTAAAACCGCCTAAATATTATTACGACATTTTCTAGAATCGTATCTTTTTTATCTTCAAATTGCAGGTTGCACCATTTTAAATTTATATTTTGATAAAAGTCACTTATTTTCTGTTAATTTTTGAAACTTCAAAAAAATCCGGTTGTAATTTTGATTTAAGGTGACAACACTGTTAAAACAAAGTAATTTTCGAAAGTCGACTGTATTTTAAAAATAGGTATTATAAGCTAAAAGATCTGGCAGCAAGAGAATCTGTAGGTTTTTATCTACAACGGAAAATAGGAATGTTAAGTAATTTTGACGCATTTGTCTGTCTGTCTGTTTGTGTGTTCGTGGCGTCGTAACTCTTGAATGGATGAACCACAGACATAGTAATATGAACTGATTTGTTTGAGGTTTTTTTGGTTGAAAATTTGTTCTTGAAGATTTTCTTAGCTATGTTTAATGCAAATTGAATTGATTTATAGCTTTTTTTGGATTTTATTTTTAAATTTTATTTATTCAACGTTATCTTGCAAATTTACAAAAGAAAAGCTAAGAAAAGAAAAGAAGAAGCTGGGAGAGATTTCTTATAAAAATAAGCGGTACCTTTTGCTCTTTTTTCTATATGTATCTCTTTGTATATGACGTTGTGTGTGCAATAAATTGTTAAATATTAAATAGAAAAATTGCCAATAGGCTATGCATTAATTTGAAATTTAATAAAAAAATGGATTCATAATCTCTATTATTTCATTTTTCTTTCTCGTTTCTGAACAAATCACCAAACGGAACACGGATAAGTGAGTAAGAGATTCCGCACAATGATCTACCACCTGTATAAATAGATATGTATAAATAAATATTAATACTTACTGCTTATTAATACTTACGTATTTTTATTTTGTTGATTTTACAGAGTATAGTTATAGCTCACAATAACGTGAAACCAGCTCGCATGGAGTATGGCGAGGCCGAATTGCTTGATGCAAATATCAATAGATCACCGACATCATATTTACGCAACCCACCTGAGGAGAGAGCCAAGTAAGCATGTTAGGCGTCTCACACACTACGCGACACGACCCACGACCACAACCAATTGTCGCAAGCAGTCGGACAATCTCATACAGTACACAAATTGCGTATACATAATCACATTGACCTAATGGGCGAACGACTGTGTATCATGACTTAACTTTCGACCAGTTCTCACACGCGGCTACACTAATTATAAACACAGACAACAGATCGCACACGTAGCCACATCGATCAAATGGCTATACAACCAATTATTGCGCTTTAACTTACGACCAATGTTCGCATACGGCTAGATAAACTGTAGACACAGAACATAGATAATATATTTGACGTCATCCACTAAATGGTCACATGATCAAACGTTGGAGCCAAACTTTCGACCAATAGTCGCAGACAGTTAAACAAACTATAGTCACAAAACATACGACAAAAGTCTGTACAGTCTGTTATTGTGGCTTAACTTACGATCAATGGACACGTGCGACCAGACAAACTATGGACACAGAACACAGATAGCCTTAACATAGATAATTTGTCGGCAACGCGTAAATGACTGTACCAGACGTTATGGCCAAATTTTCAACCGATTCGACAGGCGGCTAGACAAACCATAGCAAAAGGAACGAAGGAAAGGTTCACAAAGACTCACTTTGTCGCGTCGAAACCTACTATAATTTACTACGAGCGCCTGCTTGCGCGACTGTACGCATGACAATTAGCAGCTTGTAAGAACGAACTGATATTTTTATACTCGTTACAACCAAGTGGTTGTGAACTTGTGACACGACTAGCTGCATAATTCGACGTAATAAGATCGACCAAAGTAGCCTGGCAAGTCGTATGGTAATTATATGGTTGGTTGTAATACCGACCAAAGTCCCAATCACGACTACAATGGTCCTTGTAGGTTATATGGTTGAACGTAACAAGACTGATCAAAATTGTGACTACGAGCACGACTCTCGACTGTTATTGGATGGTTGCGTAATCGGTCGCAAAGAAACCGACCAAAAATACAACCATGAATTACCACGAGTGGTCGCGGTCGTTGCTATCGTAGTGCGTGAGGTGCCTTAATATATTATACTTAAAGAAACAATTCAGTGTGTCTCATAAGCTCATAACAATTCCTAAACTGATAGTTTCATAATTTCTGACTAATGCTAACTTGTTATGGTAACTTTGTTTATATAACAACGAAGCGTTAAATACTCGGAATTAGGATGTTTATGTTCTGTTAAACATTTGTAATGCGTTGCAATAGTGACAATATTAATATCTGTTATCCGTCTACAGCGAAGCGAAAACGAAGGTTATGATTTTATCAACATACATATATTATGTATGTGTGTCTGTATGTATACGTATGTTCACTAGTTCCCTTTCAGAGCCGAAGCCAATTTAGTGATGTTCGTTTCCAAAATTGATTTGACCGGGAATCGACTTCAAAATATTACTGTGAAAATTAGTACAAATATTCGCAAATGCAAACACGAACCTAATGAAACTACTCACTAATTGTAAGTTAGTAACATCAAGGCTGTTCCTAAATTAAAACTATTTGTTACGTACATGCATAACTTCACGCTGTATCCCTAACATTTCTATTAAAATATAAATAAATATTATAAATCTTAGCAGTCATAATTGTCATTCATTACATTAGATCTTTATTTATCTTTTCATTGACAAATAGATTCGCGGAATTATTCGCATAATTTCTGTGAAGTCCAATGCCAATATTCATTACATCACTAATAGGAGTTATTGCCGGTAGTGATGATCCCCAATTAAAACTATTTTATTCAAATGTAAATAAATATTATGAACCTTAGCAGTCACATTGTCATTTCGTAAATATTCATTTATCTTTTTCATCGACTAATAGATTTATAAAAGTATTCGCAGATATTTTGCGAATGCGAATGCGAATATTTGTAGCATCACTAATAAGAGTTAATGTTAATAATGTTTCGTTATTTAGTGTTGATAGTTTCGGATTGTCTGGACTCAACGCAGCACCACTATTCCTTAATTTAAAAGGTCCATGCGCCAGGCGCTTAATATAAACTAAGCAACCAAAATAAACCTCATATTTTCCAGATACAAATATGATGTTGACAAAACTCTGCAACAAGTCAGGTTTTTGGGCTCGGATAACAATATCTTTGGTGTGATCAACTGGTTTCCAGTCCACCCGACCAGTATGAATAACACAAATCGCCTCATCTCTTCAGATAATGTGGGATACGCTTCTATTTTATGTGAGAAGGCTTTGAATGGAAACGATACGCTACCTGGCAAGGTAATAAAACTTTTTATCTAACTACCGCGAAGCAATAAGGAAGATAACTTTTTAAACGATAAATTTTATGCTTTCTGTGTGACGCCCAAAGGAAGCTCCGAGGTTGTACTACATGCACCATGCAACATGCTGGAGGGCACTTAGTAATATCTGGGTCAATAAACTATTTCTTATCTTACTGATGTCCCTAATTTCTTGACAAATATTTTGAGAGTATAACTTATAACTTTTAACAGTAGGGTCCTTGCGCCGGTTTCCCGGCCGGATCTAGTATTCGACCAATTGACTGCCTCTTTCATTTCAAAATGAAATAATAGTGATTGTAGTTCTTTTTATACTGTCAAATTTATACGTGGATAAACTTTAATCTTCTAGCTCTATTATAATAGAATAGTAAAGGTAGAAAGAATGGTTACTAATAACTATTCTAAGTTTAGTTTAGAGCCCGCATCCGCGCATACAAATTGTGTCTGAAAGTGCATAAAAATAAGTGACGAGATCGAAATTGCACGTCGTTTCATCTTGTTTCGTGAATCGTACTCACACAAAAATAAGTTTGTTACTTTCTTAAAACTCTAAAAAACATTTATACACTTAATTTTCCATTAATTATTTAATGCTTAATTAAAATTCGAGGTGGTCGGATACCGAAATAATATTTCTTTGGTAATTCTGGTTTTCGGCCGGGTGGTCGGATTACTAGCATAAGCAACAGAAACTAACTTTTAACTTTATGCTATTAAAGCTTAGAGTAATTCATTTTCTTACAGAGTTGTAAATACCTTTAAATCACTGGTTCCCAAACTTATTTTGTCTACTGAGTCGAGAGCTCATGCAGTCGTTGTCTAAGATGCCTGCTAGCTAAATGAAATTACAAATCACCCCCCAGGCCTCTACACAACGCCCCCATTTTTTTTTCTGGGTCTCTTACCGCTCCCCTTTAGGCCTGCAGCGCCCACAAGGGGGCGTTATCGCCCACTTTGGGAATGGCTGCTTTAAATCAATCGAATTAACATATAGTCTTCGACCACGACAATAATACATATTTTACGTAAAATATAAGATTCAAACATAATGGCCGAAAACAAAAAATGCTCTTTATTATGTCTGAGTTACCAGCCGCCATTGTTTTGAAATTTTCTATTTCCATTTACAGTTAATAAAATTTGTGTTTTTTCCACTATTATTATCCTATACAACTTTCCACGGCTGGGACACAGGCCTACCTTCACATGATAGATTTCAAGTCATACTGTCCACTGCACTTGCCCAGTGAATTTAACTTGTTTTTTTTTAAATCGGTCGGAAATACATATCTTAACTACGGAATTGAAATAAACTGCTTCACATCTGTGATCCTAGCTAATACTTATAAATGCAAAAGTTTGTTTATTTGTCCTTTTATCACGTCATAAGTCACAACAGAGCAACGGATCACTGTGATATTTTGCAACGAGATAGTTAGACGGACAGGAGCAACATGGACAAATTCTCACTTCTAAAAGCCCATGAGACATACTATATTGACAAAACCAATACTGTTACAATAATTCCAAACTAGAGTCAGAAAGGGTTTACACCATTCGAGCCAGTAACAGCAAATGAATCACTAATAGATAATCAAGCGTTTTCAATTCTTTGTCTATCTGATAGTTGTTTGCAACAAAATCAGTGCACGTCACATTTACGCTGAGAAGAGAAGATTGCCTACCAGTAAGGCTGGATTCTGAATACCTACCCCAAAGCAACTCAGTGAAATACCTGGGAATGCACCTGGATAGAAGGCTTAATTGGAGGAAACATCTGGAAACATCCAAACGACAACAATTAAAATCCAAATACCGTAGCCTATACTGGTTCCTTGGAAGAAACTCTAAGATCTCAGTGGACAACAAACTCCTAATCTATGAAACCATACTGAAACCGATTTAGTCCTACGGCATCCAACTATGGGGTGTGGCTTGTGGCTCAAACATAAACCTAATACAAAGGATGCAGAATTGCATATTAAAAAACATAACAAACGCTCCCTGGTACATACGTAATGATGAAGTGCACGAAATCCATCAAGTCAACATTGTAAGAGAGGAAATCGAACTGTTCGCCAGAAGATATGAGCCGAGATTAAGGGCACACCCTAACGAATTGGCGACCCAACTGACAATGCCCAGTTATATAAGGCGTCTCAAAAGGCGCGACTTCATGGAACTTGGCCACCCGGACTGATTTGGCCTGTAAAGAGAAGAGACTAGCCTCTTGATGGAGAGGCTCGTCCACAAGTCAGCTACACTCTAAAATATTCGCTTATAGTCACGAGTAGACTGATTGCAAATATTCAATTCAATACAACAAAAAATCTGATAGATAATTAGAAGTCTGTGTCATAGTTTCACTAGATGACATCCTAATTATACCAACCCAAACTAGTACGCTAACATTAGAAAACAATGATCTCTTTCGTAAACATTTATTTCTCCTAACGCTAATGAAAAAGTAAAAACAAGTTTTAATTAGGTATATCTACTTGTTTTTACTCTCAACTTCCTCCAAGCTGAAGACGAAATTGCGGCTGGAATCTTTTTAGCCACAATTTCATCTTCAACTTGAAGGAAGTTCCATGAAAACAAAAAAAATCAATTTATAAAAGAAAGACGCATCTAAAAAGAAACGACTGGAAAGAAGTGAGAATCGCAAATAGAAATTGTTGAAAATCGGAAAATAAGACGAAAGAAAGTGTTAAGAGAAAAGTTCAAGTTTCAAGCGAAAACTCAAATTTGAACATGATGACTACGACATAACGACATTTTGACTTGACTAAGGGGACTAACAAGCTGAAAAAGCTGGTGATGCAAAGAATGATCGAGATATTGAATATCACACATTGAAAAATCATGGGCAAGAAAATTAAAATTTGGATGAACTTTAGTAGTGATAATAGGAGAAAAGTCATCAAAGTAATAATGGTGATTGTGTTACTGATAAGATTGAAGATTTACTTATACATATGAGAATAAAACCGAATTTTGATATAGAAGATACCTACATTAAGACTGATATCATTTCATATAGAACAATAAATTAAGCGTGATTTTATTTATAAAACTCCGTCAACTTGGAATGAGAAGCGGCATGGCCGAAAACTGATTTAATGCTGGTCGAAAACTAAATTTTGTGGTCGAAAACTGGCGAAATAGCTTAATTTTTGGTTTTATTTTTTTATAAAAATTACGTGAAAACATATTTACATTGTTTTAATTAAAAACCCTCTAGACTATATTTGCAACCATATTGCATATTTAAAATACATTTTTAACATGTTATACTATTTTTTTTTATTGCTCAAACTTAGCAAATCCACTAATCGGTCGAATACCAGCGCAATGACCCTATTTGGATATTTTTCACTACTTCAGTGGTTGTCCAAGAGATACAGGCGTCGTTCAGCACGAATTTACAAATATATAAATTATTGTGTCTTTTTCAGTTACTAAGACGATAAATAAATTAAAAGAAATATTTATCTTACAAACTGACATTACCCACAATAATTGTGTACCCACCCTATACTCGTAAGACCATTTAGTAAGGTATTTGTTCTGACGTAGTTACGGGAATCGCACCTAAGTGTGAATACGAATGCACCATGCACATAGTGGTGATAGAACGAATGTTCGCGTTCGTGATTTGCTAATAATTTTACATATCTCTTTAAATGTTTATGAAATGACAATGCGCATATGAATTTTATGAGATTAATTAATAATTTTAAGTCGGTAACATCAAGGCTGTTCCCAAATTAACAGGTTTTTATTCAAATATGAATAAATGTTATAAATCTTAGCAATCGCGTTGTTATTCATATTTTTCATTGAGAAATAGATTCGCAAAATTACTCGCATAATTTCTGCGAATATGGATATTTGTTACATCACTAATAGGAGTTATTGCCAGTAATGGGGATAAACTAGATTGAGATAAATGTAAAAATCATATTACTATGTAATAATCAGTTTTCATAAGTACAGAGTTAACAAATGTAACTTCGTATAAACACAGTATAAATTCTTTCATTAATTGTGTATTATTATTTATTAATTTCATTTACATAAGATATTTGTGGACATTCAGACATAATGCATAAAGACACAACGACGCGGACCATTTTATATCTGTATATATAATTTGTAGTGTATCGGAATAAGAATGTGCTTTAGTACTTACAGTGTAAGGTTTGTTTTCGTGTGTGTCAACTTTGTCTGCGGGAATTCCGGAAAAAACGTCACTACAGTCAGTCTTATCATAGAGGATCTTGGTTGAAAAACTAAAAGAAAGTTTTTGAACTCGAGAACAGCGCTACTTACTGGGCCCAATTATAGCTAAGAACTATCCAGGTGACTCCATATGTACAAAAAAAATTTCATCAAAATCGGTCAAGCCGTTTAGGAGGAGAAGAATTACGAGCACACGTACGCCGGAATTAAAGAAGATATTAAAAATAGTTAAAATGGATTCCATTAATGATTCTAAACAAAGCAGTTACTGCTTTCTGCTTCTTACATGCTTCATAATCTTAATTTTCTAGGGCAGTACAGTCTGTGCCTTCGCATCGACAAATCTCGGCGACGTGTCTCCTAATACGAGTGGACCAAAATGCGAGTTCACCGGGAAAGTTTGCGATCAAGAGAAGTTGCTTTGTAAACTGCCAAGTGAAAGGTGCTTCGCGTCTGGACCAGGAAGAGACATGTTTGAGAGCACCAAAATAATCGCCACCAAGCTGTTCGATACTGCTTTGGTAAGTATCTACAGGCAGTTTATAAAAAGGTACATGTTCTATATTCGTGAAAGAATTTTTTTACAGTCTTTAGGTATCAGGTCCGTCCCAGCTTCGTTCGGGTAGAATACATACATGTAAACATACATACATACATATCTTCACGCTGTATCCCTAACGGGGTAGTCAGAGAGGACGGAGCGCCAAGCGTCGCGCCTCTTATATACATACGTCTTTCGCTTCCTCAAATCTCATCATTCTCCTCACACATTTTCGCCTAGGTATGCGAGTGTTTTTGACATTTCCGTCGGCTAACACGGCTATTTGATCTTCTTAAGTCAGTCTAGGTCTTCCTTGGCTTCTTTTACCACTCACTTTCGATCTGTAGATTTTCTTCGCGTCCTTCATCACTCATTCTTTCTATATGTCCAAACCAAATAAGCATTCCGTTCTTCATTTTTAAAATAACACTGTCGTGCAATCCTGTCACACTGCGTATCTCTTCATTGCTTATTTTGTCGGCAAGGTGACACTGCACATATTTCTAAGAGATCGCATTTCTACTGCATTTATTTTACTTTCAATCTATTTTGGCCATATCCACATAATATACATATAGCCTATTAAAATCTAGAATAATGTACCTTCAAGTAGTGAAACAATTTTTCAAATAGATGTTTCGGGAAATTATCTTCTTCACATGAACAAACTTTTATAATGTTAAGTATAGTACAAACTGACCAGTTTTGAAAGTTTGAAACAAACCTTTCATAGTATTTATTCACGTGCTCATTTCCAGAAAGTTCTAAATCAACCTGGTGAAGATTTGACAGGACCTCTGGGGATTGTCCACCAATTTGTAGAAATGCCGGAACAGAAAGTATCACCTTACGATCCTGTTGCAGAGACTTTTAATGCTGTGAGTACAGTTTAAGTGTTTACTCTTATGTCGCCTCGTATCACTCGTGCAAGTGATACAAGGCTAATAAATGAGGCTAGGATAGTATAACTTGTGCTAGCAAGCTACCAATTAACTTCGTGCAGACAGATTTTGAGCCAACAACTTAGTAAGCTAAGCGTCGTTAGTAACTAAGCGTCGTAAGCTATCATCTCAATCCAGGGTAGTATAGAGCTAAATAAGGCTACGGTGTTCCCCACCTATCGTGACGAGGCGATTGAAGGGGTCTTCGGGTCGCGGCCGATAGGAGTAGAGACTCCGGTCGTCTTTCCACGCGACCCTCAGGAGAACGACAGCGCATGTGGTCTGCGTTGTCGTAGTACTGTGAGGGCGTAGATAGCGCGCGTGGTCCGCGTCGTCTTAGTACTGTGAGGGCGTAGATAGCGCGTATGGTCTGCGTTGTCTTAGTACTGTGAGGGCGTAGATAGCGCGTGTGGTCTGCGTTGTCGTAGTACTGTGAGGGCGTAAATAGCGCGCGTGGTCAGCGTTGTCGAAGTACTGCGAAGGCGTAGGGGACTGTAGTTGCGCCTCCGAGGGTGCTTCGGCTCAGCGGGAGAGGGGCTCCTGTGCGTTCCGTAGGAGACCCAGGAGCCCTTCGACAAAGCACCGAGGACCGACTCCAGTGGGCTGGGTGTCTGTGTGCAGATTTCTCCTGCGTTACCAAAAAAAAGGTAGTACAAAAGGCCTATGTATCCGAGGCTTATTAAAGTGCGGATAATGTAATTGAGCTAGCAAGCAAGTAAATAGTTTTATATTAACAGATATGATCGCGGAAGTCGATAAATCTTATCATGAAGAAAATTTTGTTTGCCACCTTTGTGGTGCACAAAACCAAAAATCTAAAATCGTTGTTGTTCTCATTCTCCAGAGTACGACAGTCCAAGGGTGTTCCCCAGCCATGGGGTACAGCTTCGCAGCTGGGACCACCGATGGTCCAGGAGCGTTCGACTTCACCCAGGGAACCACCACTTCTAACCCTCTCTGGAATGCTGTAAGAGATTTCATCGCCGAACCAACTAAAGAAGACGTCAGCTGCCATGCTCCGAAACCTATCTTGCTGGCTACAGGGAGAGTAAGTGTTCATTATAAGAAATGCTTAGTTTCTGCAAATAATTTTTAATCAACTAGTTGCTTCAATGGGTTATCGAGGATCGGCAGGAGCCCTGCCCAATTTAAAATGGGCATAACCCTTCATTAACGTTGGATTTAGTACCTGAACTGTTATGCCCAACCGAATAGGATATGAATGTGGCCGGATTGCCTATTCGCTTGTAATAGTAGTAACATTAACCATTTATAAATTAAATATCTTAGAATGGACAATGGACATTAATCGTATCGTTTATATCAAGACGAACATTTTAAGTCCGATTTCTAAATCAGATATACAAGTCGTCATTGTTAAAATTAATTGATCCGCCACTCCCATAGTAAAGTGTCTGTGATTGATGTTCATTAATGCGTCTAAAATGTCAAATTTATATTCATTTTCTTATAGAAATATCTTAGATGGATTTAAATAAAACACTGAAATTTCCAGGCAAAATTTCCTTATGAATGGCAACCAAAAATAGTGTCGTGCACTGTTGCTCGTATCGGAGGTCTCTTCTTGGCAGCAGTTCCAGGTGAATTCACGACCATGTCTGGGAGAAGACTGAAGAATGTGGTGGCAAAGACTTCTGGAGCGAAGAAGGTGGTATTGGCTGGATTGTCGAATGTCTACTCGGATTATATCGCGACACCTGAAGAATACCAGGTAATTAATGATAGAAGACTTTTGTCGTGGTTTTTTGAGTAATAATTTTTTTCCCCCTTTTCCTGAACAGTAAAAAAGGAATAAAAAATCGCATTTACCCTACGATAGTATATATAATTGTTTCCAATTCCATTTTAATGTCACCATAACCCAACCGAATGAGATAAGAACTAGGGATTGAAGAAATACAGAGTTGGTTATCGGAGAGAAAAGAAAATGTAGTCTCCAGACAATAACTGGCTACAAATAGTAAGATACTATTCTTGAAACTGTGTATTCTTATTACATTAATTAAAACAAAAATCATGCACCACACCGTTAGACAATAAAATTCATTAAAATAAAGAGTTATTGACTGTTGAAGTCTCGTAGTGGGTATGGGATAAGCTAGAGACAGATGACACTGCGGTGTTGTGACGTCATTGTTACATTGTCCTGTGCCTCTACCATGAGTTAACGCCGTCGATACTCGCTATCGACAACGTAAAACTTTGTATGAAAAATTGGGCAGCGCCCCTAGCGGGTACTGTAGTGAACTAAGAATCGTCATACAAAACTTTGCGGTCGCTATCGAGTATCGAAGGCGTAAACTCATGAAAAGGCTACTGAAGGAGGAACAGAGGAAAACTTATCCCCATTACGTCTCCACAGAGGAAAACTTATCCCCATTACGTCTCCACAGAGGAAAACTTATCCCCATTACGTCTCCACAGAGGAAAACTTATCCCCATTACGTCTCCACAGAGGAAAACTTATCCTCATTACGTCTCTACAGAGGAAAACTTATCCCCATTACGTCTCCACTGTTTGAATTTAGAAGCTAATAACAATGTTTTTGAATATATTGCGATCTACTATAGTGGTCGAACAACGAATTGGAGAAGTATCTAGGTACTCGAGTACAGAAAAGTTCTTCGTATTGTTCGCAGGCCCAAAGATATGAAGCAGCCTCAACAATATTTGGCCCGCACACACTAGACATCTATTTGAATAAATACATTGAACTAACCGAAGCGTTGATAAATGTAAGTATCTGAAATACGTTATGCATCCTTTTTGCATCTATTCCTAAATATTGGGTGTCTTAGATTGGACAACTTAAATCGAAAACCTTACAACAATTTAATAGTTGGTACAAGCGAGATGTCAAATCCTAAAATCGAGCTTAAATAATTGGTGCAAGCCACCCTTACATTGGATAACTTAAATCGGATATCTTATTGGACAACTTACCATAAATTGCATATCTTACATTATCTTAACTTAACTAACTTAACTTATTATCTTATATTAGACAACTTCAATCGGATATCTCAGATCGGACAACTTAAATCAGATATCTTATATTGGACAATTTAAATGGGATATTTTAGATTGGACAACTTAAATCGGATATCTTAGATTGGACAAATTAGGTCAAATATGTTAAGTCCCACATCCCAGAACAAACATCAGAGATCAATCAGTTTATAACTGTTAATATAATATATCGGCTATTTTGAATAGATGTTCAATATTGGGAATATTAATTGTATTGTAGCTAACTTATACTGCTACTGCTAAAAAAACCTTTTTAGTAGTAGTAATAGTTTAGTAGCAGTTAAATTGGACATTTATAAATTAAACATCTTAGGATGGCTTGCACCTGTAAGGTGTAAACATAACAGAAGGTAATATGTGTGCGAGAGAGACGAAAGGATGGACTTTTATGTATGTGAAAGCGAGAGATTGAATGAAGTTGACAATTAGTGTGTGGAAGGGACAGATGTATGCGAAAAGATTAGGGAGTGAGCGAGACAGATGAAAATAAATACAATAGCAACGTACCGTCGTTTCAAAAAACAACCTTTACACACCAACCATTTAAACTCGATTTAAGGATTTGACATCTCGCTTGCACCAACTATTAAATCATTGGTGCAAGCGAGATGCCAAATTCTTAAATCGAGTTTAAATAGGTAATTGGTGTAAGCCTCCCTTAGAATAGAAATCAATCGGTTATGTTAAGACCAACAAAATCCAATGTTTTACGGGTCGTTATTGTTATTAAGTACAACATTAGGATTTTGACGACACTGGACCCATAACTAAAGCTACACAGACAAAGTATTACATTTTGCTTGAAAATTAAATTAACACAAGTATGTACGTTGTACTGCGGCTCAGTTATATTATTTCGATTTTATAGGACATCCGATATAAAATGTAATTAAATGTACCCAAGTCAATGGTCACAACGCGCAAGCTGTTGCGAACATCACAATAACTGCGATGAACTCAAGCTGAAATAACCTGTGCTTGATATCATAACTATGTGTACGTATGGCATATTAAATTAGCTTAATAAATATCTTTGTATTTAGTATAAATTTCTCTAATAAAACGGTAATATTTTGGAAGGTTCCAGAAAGATTAGTGAATTATGTGATGATGTGAATTATGTGATAGTGAATGATGTGATTATGTGATGAGATTAGTGAAGGAAAGTAGTTCACTTTTTCACCTTAGAAATAATTATGAATAAAATATTGATGCTGTAATCCTCTTTTTGTTGATGTTCCAGGGTAAAAATGTAGAGCCAGGTCCAGATCCACCAGATTTTAGTGACCAGCTCATTACCCTCGTACCGCCAGTGTTATGGGATACTGCACCTTGGGGCAAGGAATTTGGGGACTGTCTGGAGCAACCACAGAAGCAATACAGTTGGGGAGACGTCGTTACAGCCACATTCGTGAGTCTCACGACCATTTGTGTATTCAGCTTTTAATAATATTATTATCAAAGACGGTAACTCTAAGAGACAGGCTATTCGCAGTCCTAAAGTAAACAAACTCATTCTATTGAAACTTACCTACACATACATATACATATATTTGTACTGTATTTCACAATTGAATGATATGTACTAACAAGGGTTTATATAAAAAGAGGTGGGGATAGGAGGAGCTTCCATTATTAATCATTACTTTATATAATTAAATTCATAAACATAAATACCTATCTAATAGTAAATATAAATAAATTTGTGAAATGATACAAATCAAGTATCTGGTCCCAAACAAGGACGCCGACTGCCGGGGGCGTCTCCCAGTACGGCCGGACCCGAGCTCAGTGGCGAAGCGTACTGGGGGCAGCTACATTTCACAATAAATAATAATATCTTGTAAATATTTGAACCATTTTAAATTTTTGTCGCACCTACGATTCGGATCGATTGAAATGAGCATCGAATTTTTCATTACTTATACTGACGAAATCGGAGAATCCCCTTTCTTTAAATGAATGTATAATAATGACATCTTGCTCATTGTAGCGACTGGCAACACCGTCTGTATTGACTTGCAGGGATTCCCCGTATTTTATTTTGTGTTTGTATTGTTTATGACTAATATTCAGCAAAACTTGGACGGTATTGGAAAATGACGTGAACACACAGATGAAAATTTGCGATTGCATCTCATTCAGCAAGGCCAGGAAGTTGTTCACCATATCAACACTAACTTCGCCGAAGCGTCAACAGTAACACGTTCAGATTCATGCTCATTAACGTTAATAGGAGAGACAAAATGGCTTACCGAGAAATGGTTTTACCACTCTTTGACTAATGGCGAAAAAGTTTTACGTACTTGGATGGCTTATTCTCCTTCCAAAGCATCATTATTTTGCTTTTGCTGTCGTTTATTTGAGAACGTAAACATATCGAATGGATCAAAGTTTTGCTCATCTGATCGATTTAATACTTGGTGGAAATTAAATCGTAAGGTTTCAAGTCACAAATCAAGTGCACTACACAACCAAAATGATTACAAATGAAAGGAGTTGGAGAGCAGACTTCAAAAAGAACAGACTATTGACAAGAAAGAGCAAAACTTTATGGCGAAGGAAACAAAGAAATGCCAAGAAATTCTTATCAGAATGTTCGATATTGTAACATTGCTTGCCAAACAAAATTTGGCTTTACTGGTCATACAGAAAACGACACCAGTATTAATAGAGGAAACTTTTTAGAATTGGTGCATTTGATTACAAAGTACGATCTTGTACTTCGTAAACATCTAAGATCTAAAATTAGTCGCAAAATTTCAATCACGTATATCGTATATGTCACAAAAATCCAAAACGAATTTATTGCAATTTTGGGAAATAAAGTTCGCGAACATATCATCGGACAAATGAAAAGGATAAGTATTATTCGATTATATTCGACAACACTCCAGACTTTTAAAGATTAAACAAACCAGGTATTAAGATATGTAGTGATTGAAAATCAGGAAGTACAAGTAGTAGAATCTTTTATAGATTTAATTAAAACAAAAGAAAACTGCTGAAGGAATTTTAAAGACGATTTTGAGGAAGCGTGAAGTTAATGACCTCCATATGAGCAACTGTAGAAGTCAAGCATATGATAATGCTGCTGTTATGGCTGGAAGACATTCAGGAGTTCAGCAAAGAGTTAAAGAAATAAATTCCAAAGTTGAATTCGTACCTTGCTCAAATCATTCGTTAAACCTGGTTTGTTTACAAGCTGCCTCTGTTGAGGCGAGTTCAATAACTTTTTTCAACACATTAGTACTGCTATTATTTTTTTTATGTCGACATCGTTGGGAAGTTCTGATATCAGCTACAGGCAAAAGTTTAAAAAGGGTTCAAGACACGCGGTGGAGTGCAAGAGACGATGCCGCAAAAATGACATGGCATCATTACAAAGACATTCTCGTCACTTTGGAAAAACTGACAGAGGCAGGTGAAAGCTTAAACACAAGAACGGATGCAGGATCTTTGCTAGTTACGACGCAGTCATTTTCTTTTCTTTGTTTCTCGGACCTCTGGCAACCGGTGCTACATGAAGGAATGACGCACAAACATATTTACAAACAAAGGAACTTGACTAAGACTGTGCGCTCAGAAAGTAAATGCTTCGTGGATGGTACTGATAGAGAAACGGGAGGAATGGCCAGATGACGCTGTAAGTTATGCAAAAAATATGTGTGAAGAATTTCCTCATGTGTGAAGAACCTCAGAGGCGCATATCAAGAAGGAACATTTTTGATGACGAAACCAGAGATTCTAACTTGTCTTATGAAAATGAGTTGAGACGGAAGTTGTTTTCTTCGTTAGATACAATCATTGTAGAAATTTGTGAGCGTTTTCAGCAGCTACAGAATTTAGCGGATGAGTTTGCTTATCTAAAGCCGGCTATTTTACTAGATTCGGACGACACTAAATGTAATCTAGACTACCCATCTGCCGAAATCGACGAGCAGGACTTCAAACTGGAAGGGCTTCGACTGCCAACTTTCATTGCTGCCACAGACAACAAAAATAAATTAATTAATGCAGACTCACTTGAATTATTAAAATTTATTGTGAAATCCAAGCTGGAAGATATTCTGCCCTATATTATACCAGTAATAATGCTCCGAATATTCTTCACAATTGCCATAAGTAATGCCAGCTGTGAGAGAAGTTTTTCAAAATTGAAATTGATCAAAAATTATTTAAGGTCAACAATGAGTACTTTACGGCTAATCAATCTGTCTATCTTGTCTATTGAGCAAGAGGTGTGTGATGTTATAGACATTGATAGTGTAATAAAAGACTGCTATTAAAAAAAGTAGACGAATAAAGTTTTAGTCAAAGACAGAAGTTTTGTTTTTAATTCTAACAAGTATATTATTTTTCAATAAAAATATAAATATTAAGAGTATCGTTCTTGTTCTAATTGGAAGTCGATTTGCATTTTATATTCAATTTGCTAATAACTTAATCTTGTCGATTGTCCAGGTATAATCATAAGTGTTCTATACCTGTTATATCAATGTAAGTGGTATACGTGTAAGAATTTTTCTAATAAATGTGACTATTATATTGTAAAATATATAGTCATGTATATATATGATTAGGTTACAATAATGATGACTGTTCTTGCCGCAAAGCTCTTTAGAATTACTGTATGTTATAGTATTTTAAATTGAAATATCTAAATAAGCGGGCGTCAAAATTTTATTCCGCCCCGGGCGGCTGACACCCACGCTACACCACTGTCTGAGATAATCTAGAAAAGCTCGTATCTTAAATTGTCCCTACCGGGAATTGAATCCAGAACCTTCCACGCTTGGATACTATCACTGCACCATCGAGGTCGTCAATCATATATCTGTCTATCATAAGTATTTGGATACGTAAGATCATTGACTTCATAACTTGATAATTCGTCTAATTGCATGTCTTTTATGAGGCTCTTCTAGCTTAGTATATGCGCGAAATTTCGTGGCATGCGCAATATAATGGCGTCCAAGTCGACAAGTCCCAATAACCGAGACCCCTAATACCGAACGGCGGCGAGCAGGTGTCGGGGCACCCCCGCAACAACCTGCGGCACGGCCGGTGGTTCGCGGCCGTGGAGCGGCTGCACTCGGAGCGGGACGAGGCCTGGCTCGTCGTCGCCACTGACGCCGACTGGGACACCAGGTGCGTCACTTACGAGTTACGACTGATCTGCATACACACACACACACACACACACACATACACACACACACACATACATCTTCACACACACACATACACACACACATTCACATGCATACACACACACTAACACACACGCATTCGGACACGTACACGCACATGCACATATTCACACACACACATACCCACACACACACACACACATACACATTCACACTCATATACACATTCACACCCATATACACATTCGCACACATATACACATTCCCACACATATACACACACATACACACACATACGCACACATATACACATTCACACACATATACACACACATATACACATGCACACACATACACACACACATACACACACATACACACACACACATACATATGTCGGAAAAGGCACTGCAATTCGCGCTCTCGCGACTCATATATGAGAAATAGGTACCTAATTTATTTATTTATTTAGGCTTATCAACAACTGTTTACACTAATACATTCTAAAATATACATGATTCTTAAGATAATTACTAAGTATAACAGTCTCTTACAGATAAGCTCCACATGCAACATTATTATAAGTTAATATAACATATCATCTTATATTATAGGTTAATATAATATTTCAGTTTATATAAAGTGTAATCCACAGGACACAACTACTAAATAAATTACCACATTGTGACAAAGTTAATGTACAAACGACAAAACACTTAGTAGTAACGATAATTGGGTAGGTAATTAGAAATTTAATAATGGCAAACGATCCGTCGTGGAACTAACGCACCGGACGCCGTAATCTAACCAGGGGGGCACATTTCGAATGTCATCAATTTTCACAGAACACTAGCGCTACTGTTGATTGAAAAAGAAACTAAAATTAAAAAAAAAACAGCCATCTTGATGCTGTCTGTCAGTTGCGTTGTCAAATCACAAATGGCAATTGCAAACATTCCTGAACTTCATGTTTTTTTATTCTATGAACTCTACTCAGTGGATCACTCAATAAGTTGTCCCGATTTTCAGTTTCAACAAAGTCAAAACCAAGTCAAGATATACTCATCTATGGCGATCGAATATTTGTCCGTACAAAGTTCTTTTTGCACGGACAAACCGTTGGTCACCATCAATGAGTGTCTCGTCTTGAACACGTAAGATATATGTATAAGTAGGTACGCAATACGCACCTATACCTTTATTTATGTATAACTTGACTTTAATTCACTTGTCAAGCTATAGATGGCATCACTTTCTATACATGCCGATTTATCTATCGACTAGCCACTCTTTTCCCTTTTAAATAATTATCTTTGATTCTAACAGGCTGTCAGCGTGGGCCCCACGTTCTGTTAGCACGCATCCCTTCCAAACCGGAAGACGTTCTTTGCCTTAGTGTAGCCAAATGAGTGCCTTTTATTATTTGACCGAGATATGAATATTGTAATAATAATAATGCGTCAAACAATACACACCAGTCATCTGATCTCAAACTAGGGTATTTCCTGTACTATGACAACCAGACGACGACTACTGGGGGCGTCTCCCAGTACACTCAGATCCGAGAGAATTAGAAAAGTTCATTTCCTAAATTGACCCGACCAGAAATCGAACTCGGAACCTTCTGCGCTGGGTACAACGTCTAAACCACTGCGCCATCGAGGTCGTCAATGTCGTCAATATGGTACCTATCTTCGCACCATTTCCCTAACAGATATTTTTTTTGCATAAAAATGCAAAAAATACACCATGATGAAAAAATTACACAGTTGATAAGTACTTCCAATGAGTTTTTGAGCTTTTATACTGAAATTGGGTTTTACGGTGATATTAGGTTCTAATATATTTTAGGTTGTAAAACATATTTTGGGAATAAACAAACGAATTTGACAATTAAGAATCTTTAAGAACAATTGTTTCCATGCAGTAGCTTCCATGCTTGTCTGAAAGAGAAGTCAAAATATAATATGCCATCCTATCTCCTCATGCAGGTTGTAAAAGCAGGCCAAGCATGGTATTTTATAGGAAACAAGTGCAGTGGGGTTATTCACAAACGTCGGAAAGTCAACTTTCCGTATCCGACAGGGAACTTTTAGATGATTTTGTCTATTCGCGATTCACAAATCCGAAATCTTATTATATTTATATTATATTATATATAGTCGTATTCACAAATCAAAGCTGTCGGAATGAATTTATGCTTTTCGACAATCGGCCTTTCCCAGATAACCCCCCGACCAGATAACGAGCTAACACATCACTTCCGTTTTGCTATCTATAATGCCTGGTTTAAACGTCATAAGTTGGCAAGACAGTAAGTAATGAGTCAACTGAGTTTATGTGTGTAAAACACTTATAGACCCAGTTCTATTCAATTTCCTAACTAAAGAACTAAAGAAGCAATCTACGACTTGCAAATTTACCTATTTATCAATTTACAACAAGTAAATCAGGCATTACAGACGGTAAAGCACCACTGCATCAGCGATGGGTTATCAGCTCGTTACCCAACCCAACTTGGTTCCTATAACTTGGCCAGCTTTTGCGATTTCCATGGAAAGATAAGCTGCCATATTTTGTTTCCCTTTATCTCCCAGAGCAACGTGGAAGCCACTGCATAGGAGAAACTAAAGTTAAAGATTTTTAATCGTCAATTTCAAACTGTTTAATTTCAAAAAAGATATTGAAACTCAATCTCAACTGCTAAAACCAATTTCAGTTTAAAAACTCAACCTCTTTTTATAAGTCCAAACTTAATTTAGAACCTAATCTCAATTTAAAAAGCAAATTTCTCTAATTCGAATTTTAAATTTAATAACACAACAAAAAAACACAAGATAAATAAATAAAATATTGATTCCTTTATTTTTTATTACTCATGCGGGATAAACAATATCTAAACGCACATTTTTGCGGTTGGTAAGTAGCTATTTTCTCATTTTAGAATTTGAGTGCGACCCTAGTGCGACAAGTTTACTTGTCGCACGCAAATTGACGATTTAAAAAAGAATACAAAATGAATATTTAAAAAAAACACAATCGATTTTAGTACCAATTGACATCGGTGTGGAAGATAAAGAAAATCTTGATTTCGAAGTTTTAGATTAATATAATAATAAATAATAATAAAGTTATTACTTTCTATAATTTTTCTTTGTACCGAAATTATCTCCGCAATAGTAATAAAAAATATTAGGCTGCAAGTCGTGCGGTGTTGTCGCTTGCCCACAATCGGGAAATCGACAACTTACTGCACTTGTTGCACAATATACTATTTATTTATTATTGAGTAGCTATTTATTTCATATATTATATTATTTATATATATTTTATATATATTATATATATTATATATATATACCTTTATTATTTCGTAGATTCCTGGGCGAGTTCAAAGCAGGAATTTCTTTTTTACAAATTGTTTTAGTCTTGGTGTCACTGGGTACACCCTTAATTGTGTATTATCCGTAGCACAAACAAAATAATTAGCGGTTATTTTGAGGTCGCACAACTGGAATAATTATCTCGAACTACTATTTATTCAATTTCAAATATTTATTATTATCAAAATGTGTGAGGAGAATGATGAGATTTGAGGAAGTGAAAGAAGTGCGTAAGGACCGCGACGCTTGGCGCTCCGTCCTCTTTGACTACCCCGTATACCATTCCCACCCGGATGCCACAAAAAGGGAATGAATAAAGTAAATTTTGAAATTTATTGGAAATCTTTTTAAAAAAAATTCTATTTTGAGAAGAAAATTGTAATATAATTTGAAACAAATAAACCAGAATAAATTTTGTAAATAAAATAGAAACAGAAAGATATCAAAGTGGTTGTGATGGTGTGGTGTAGTTTACAAAAATCAGATATAAATACCTTTCACCTTATAATTTACACATTATGATAAAAAAACACAAACCACTGGCTTAAATTAGGTTGTATTGTCCTATACTCCACTCTTGAATGTTATCTCCAAAATTATAAGACGACTTTGTAAAATTCTGCAATCAGCATCGTCATTGTAAATATAACTTCTATAAACTCGTATGAAACTGGTGCGTCACCATGTTTAATGTGCTCTTTATCCGATTGAAACCATTGCTCCCCTTATTCTTGTCGAGGGGTCCATTTGCCTTGGAAGTTTGGGCGATATCAGTTTTCTGGTTCGAGCCTCTTTCTTTTTCACTTTGCCAACATCTTTAATATTCTTAACAGATTTTACTTTTCAAAGAAATCAAATATCTTCTTTTTTTGAGGAGAAAAATAATCTCCTTTTTACTCCATCACAACCATTATTGTTCTCCCTAAAAAAACACCTCGCTCTCTTTTTTTTTCTCATTTTTTCAAATCCTGTTCTATTCTCCCAAAAAAAAACATATTTAAATTTTTAACTTGCCAGTTCTATAATTATTTTCTCTGACAACCTCTAAGCTCTTAAAAAGAAGGTACAATAGCGAAAAAATGTTACAAATATTCCCCTTTCTTACAAAAAAAAATTTGAAACTAATACAACAAATTATTAACATTAATTTAGCTAAATCGCTTTCCAACCATAGAATATTATTTTAAAATTTCCAAATAAGAAGATTTAAAATACAGTTCTACATTAAAATTTTGAAATAAAAATGAATAAATTGAATATATAATGATAAAGAAAATTCAGAATATAAATAATAATTTAAAATTTTGAATTAAATGGATTCCTTTCCTTCAATATGCCTATATATTTTTAATAAAATAACACAACTTCCACCTCTTACGTATAAATTAAAATCAACATTGAAATTATTGAATTCATTATAAACGCGAAAATAAAATTAATAACAAAAAAAAATATTTTTTTTTTAACTGAAAAATATTAAATTTTTAATATTTTTGTAACTTTATTTAAAAATATCCTAATATGATAAATAAATTAACCTAACAAATTAACCTAATAATATATAACCGAATAAATTATAGCGTCTAATAAACCCTGACCTATGAACCTATATAGATTTCATGATCTACCGGAAGATCAAAAAACGATACAAACGCATATGTCATTAGATATTTTCGTGCCATTGATGGAATTAATTAGATAAATAAATAAATCTACATCTAACTTCACTAACATATCCTAAATACTGTAATCAATAATTAATAATATAAAAAAAACCCTAATATCTATCTAATAAACTAAAATATATAATTTAGTTAGCGCTAACAATATTTAATTAGAGTGAAAAAATACTAAGTATACTAATAACTAATAAAATTACTTGAAAACTCATATCAATACATTATTTCATTATGTCTTTTATATGATAAGTTCCCATATGTGACCCATCATAATCCTTCAGTTCATATACAACATTAGAAATTCTCTTTAAAACGAGGGCCTTTACGAATCGAGGAGCTAGTTTCGATGAAAAAAAGTCCTGCCCTACCGAACGGGTAAAACTTCTCCTCCAAACAACGTCTCCCACATTCAAAATAATTTCAGTACGATTTCTATTATATCGCCTCGCATTTGCAAAAAAAGCAGACGTCAAGTTGTCCGCGACGTTCGCATAAACATCTTGTAGTAGTCTAATTTTTGAAGCATAGTTTCGCCTACTTTCCATTGATAACAAATTCTGATTATATTGACTAATTCGTCCATGTCTAGATGTATCAATTATAACTTCTCGACCGAACATTAAAAAATTAGGGGAAAAAGAAGTTGCCAAATTTATTGAAGAATTCAAAAATAACCTTACCTTGGCAAACACCTAGCCCAAGCTCTCTGATTATCTCTAACTAATATTCCCAAACAAGTTATAATAGTTTGATTATACCTCTCAACTGGATTCGCCTGAGGTGAGTAATATGCAGTGTATCTGACATCTCTTACTGAATAAGATGAAAGAAACGCCTGAAAATAATAGCCTCTAAAAACTGTTGCATTATCACATATTATGACCGCTGGTATACCAAAAATTAAGAATATTTCATTTTCTATAAATTTACAAATAGCTTCTGTATTTGGTCTCCTAATACATGATAGCCAAACATATTTTGAAAATACATCTACCACTGACACAATATATTTAAAACCATAATATGCTTCGGGTAATGGGCCAATTAAATCGATTGATAACATAAATAACGGCCTATCTACACAACGAAGTGATGTCATATGACCCCTGGGATTACTATTACAAATTTTATATTGTTTACATACATCACAGTCATCTAAAATTTTTGTTATATGTTTATACATGTTTAACCAATAATAATCTTGTCTAACTTTCAAATAAGTTTTCAATACACCTGGATGTATAGAACCAAAAGAATTGTGAATATCTAATACAACTTCTTTAACTTTTTCATATGGTAAAACGATTTTCCAAAAATGATCTTCCGCCATAGGATTATCAGAGGGAATATGTCGTAATAAAACACCATCCCTAATAATATATGATGGAAATTGTTGGCAATTTTCCTGACAACCCAAATAAATTTTCTTATACCAAGCGTCTTGAGTATCTGAAACACCTGAATTATACGTAATTAAATCGATTTGTATACGAGAAAGCACATCTGGAACTACATTTAAACTCCCTTTCCTATGTTGAATATCAAATGTATATTGAGAAATCAAAGTAGCCCAACGAGCCAATCGTCCATTTGGATTATTTAAAGTCAACAACCACTTTAAAGCTATATGATCCGTGATAACAGTAAACTTTACTCCATCTAAATAACAACGAAAATGCTTAATGGAATCTAACACTGCCAATAATTCACGTTCTGTCGTACTATAATTCCTTTCAGCTTTGGAAAACAAACGCGAATAAAATGCTATGGGATGTTCTATCCCCTCTATTGTCTGCGTTAATACCGATCCTAACCCTACTGAAGACGCATCACACTGAAGAACAAAAGGCCTAGAAAAATCAGGACATGCCATTACTAGAGTTTGAACCAAAGAACATTTTAAGTCTTCAAATGCTTGTTCCGCCTTTTCATTCCAAACTATTTTGTCACTCCCTCTTTTCTTTCCTATCAAAAGTGTTAACGGAGCTATTATGCTAGAAAAATGTTTAACAAACCGTCTGTAATAAGAACAAAGTCCAATAAATCCTCTCAATTGTTTCGCAGTGACTGGTTTTGGAAACTCTTTTATGCTTTTCAACTTTTCCGGATCTGTTTGCAATCCTTCCGAATTTACAATAAAACCTAAATATTTCAACTCCCTCATACAGAAATCACATTTATTAATATTTAAAGTTAACCCAGCTTCCTTTAATCTGAACAACATTTTCCTTCACAAATCAATATGATGCTCAAATGTCGGCGATATTAAAATAATGTCATCAACATACCCGAAAACATGGTTGTCAAATTCAAAATTCACCAGCCTATCCGTCAAGCGCTGCATCTCCGATGCTGCATTTGTCAAACCAAACGGCATTCTTACAAATTCAAATAAACCCCTATTTGGCACTATAAAAGCAGTCTTATGACAGCTCTCCTCATCTGATAAAGGAATCTGCCAAAATGCGCTCCTGAAATCTAAAGACGTCATGTAACGTGCACCCTTCAAGTTATTTAAAATATCCTGTATTCTAGGTAATGGATATGAATCCCTGTCACACTGTTTAACTTCCTACAATCCACGCAGAATCTTACAGAACCATCAGGTTTAGTAACCATGACAACGGGACTAGCCCATGGGGATTTCGAAGGCCTGATAACTCCCATCTCCAACATTTTATCAATCTCTTCGTTTAAAATTTTTAATTTAACTGGTGAAAGTGGATAATAACGCTGTCGAACCGGTGCACCGGTCGTATTTATTTTATGTGAAACCCAATTTGTCAAACCCAGTCCTTTTTTTTCTGATGAAATTTCTTCGAACTCAGAAATAACTTTTTGTAAAATAATTTCTTGTTCGGCATTCAATTCCTTTCTTGAATGAATAAATTTTGATTCACCGACCTCTCTAAAAACTTCCTGTTCTGTCTTTAAAGATTCTGATTTTGTCGCATTAATATATATCTGAATTATTATAATCAAAAAATTTCTGGAAATGGTTTATAAGACCAAAAGCATACCAAAAATCTATCCCTAATAACATATTCGTAGATATATTTGCCACTAAAAGAAATTCATGTTTTTTTTTTAAATTGTTGAATACAATTGGCAATGAAACAATACCTGTTATACACAATGGTGTTCTATCTACTGTAACAGCTTTGTGATAAGTTTTGTTAATTGTATAACCCATATTTTTAATAACCTTTGTAAATTTGCTATTTATCAATGACATCTGTGCTCCAGAATCTAATAATGCTTTAAATGTCTTATTGTTAATGTTTAATTCAATAAACATTCTATTGTCTAAACTTTTTGAAAATATCACCGGGGAGAGGATTTTTCCGTCACCCCGGTGTACATCTAGTTTTTTTGATCTTGATTAGAAGAATTTGGATTACAAGTTGGACAATCACGGGTGATATAACCTGGCCTATGGCATCGAAAACATACCATACCTGGTAAATTTCTACATTCTCTATAAGTATGGCCTAACTTATTACACTTCGGACATTTAAATTCCACTCCTTGTCTATTCTGAAATTGACTTTTTGAACTATTATGAAACCCCAAATTACCGGATTTACCTATAGTCTGTTGCGAACTACCCGCTCCACAAAAATCATTTGATTTCTTCTGTATTTGTGGACTATATTTAATTTTATTTCTTCTAACAAAAGGTTTATCTGTAAAATTTTCCTGGTTCGGAATACCAAAGTTTTCATAATTTTTTCCAAGCTCTAAAAGCGTAGTAATATTTAATATTCTATTTGTTGCTAAACATGGTGCGTAACATGGCAACGAATTATATTTTATTACATCTAATAATTGATTATCAGGTATAGGTCTTACTAATTTATTGTTTAAATCTTTTATTGTTATAATAAAATCTCTCATTGATTGACCGGGTTTTTGTTTTAAATTGCGCAAATCTCTCTCTGTTTTAAAATCATAATCGGATGTATCGAATATACAAAAGAATTCATCCTTCAAACCCTTAAAAGTTTTAATAGAACCCCTTATACTCCTAAAATATTTCAGTGCAGAATCAGATAGTAGTTCGTGAAATCTACGCAATATCACCTCATCGCTAATTTGCCTAGCCACTATATTTTCTTCGAGACTTATGAAAAATTCTCGGACACACTCTTGGCCAGAGAATTTTAAACCCCATTTAGATAGACAAACATCCTTTGAGCAACATACATTGGGATGTTTAGTAGTCCTATTTTCCTCAGCTGCGTGCAACCACTCACCTGGGATATTATTCTCCTGTTTCACAGGATGTTGCTGTCCTCCTATAATTGGACTACCGTGGGCTTGCATAGTATCTCCCGCTTCTAAATTGTCATCGCTTGCTATCGACATCTTCAAAAATTATCGAATTAAAAATAATATATTCTGAAATAATAGTTGTGACAACCCTAATAAATTTGTAATAACTCCCTAAGAAAACCTTTATATTTCAGAAATTACATCAACCTCTTTATTTAAAAATTATAAATAAACTGACATGACAAGACAAGCTAGTTGTCAATTAAATCAATAATATTTTATTGTGCCAAAATTATATAATCTATTTACTATATTTACCAAATATTTTACTTTGTTAATACTACACAAAGCTAAATGTATTTTTAAAATAAAATGTTCAACCCTACGTGTCACAAAACTACGCTGATGAACTATAACTAGTTATACATCGTGACGATTATACAATATACGGTGTTTTCTATTTGAAATATTGTTAAATATTAATTAAACATCTATTACTCTATATGTAAATAAATCGTGTGTCTTATTTATTTCTTTAACCTCCGTCTTTTATGGTAGGTAAGTCGAAAGAAGAATCCTCTTGTCCTAGCTAACTGTAGCTCAATTATAGTAATAAATCCTTCGATAGTTATAGCCTAGCTATAACTCATCGCTCTGAATCATCTCCTCCTTGTTGAAAAAAATTAATATGTATAGTATATGACACATAAATTATAATTGCCTAAGAAGTGGTAAGTTGTGAAATGTTTTTAAATAAAAGAATTAATTTAGATCAGGCATCAATTTATACTCGAGCGCCAATTTATACTCGGGCGCCAATTTATACCCGGGAGCCAATTTATACCATTCCCACCCGGATGCCACAAAAAGGGAATGAATAAAGTAAATTTTGAAATTTATTGGAAATCTTTTTAAATAAAATTCTATTTTGAGAAGAAAATTGTAATATAATTTGAAACAAATAAACCAGAATAAATTTTGTAAATAAAATACCATGTTTAATGTGCTCTTTATCCGATTGAAACCATTGCTCCCCTTATTCTTGTCAAGGGGTCCATTTGCCTTGGAAGTTTGGGCGATATCAGTTTTCTGGTTCGAGCCTCTTTCTTTTTCACTTTGCCAACATCTTTAATATTCTTAACAGATTTTACTTTTCAAAGAAATCAAATATCTTCTTTTTTTGAGGAGAAAAATAATCTCCTTTTTACTCCATCACAACCATTATTGTTCTCCCTAAAAAAACACCTCGCTCTCTTTTTTTTTCTCATTTTTTCAAATCCTGTTCTATTCTCCCAAAAAAAAACATATTTAAATTTTTAACTTGCCAGTTCTATAATTATTTTCTCTGACAACCTCTAAGCTCTTAAAAAGAAGGTACAATAGCGAAAAAATGTTACACCCGTTAGGGATACGGCGTGAAGATATGTATGTATTAATATCATAATATGTTCTTTCTTCAGGTATATCTGGCGACGTAGTTCCAAGATTCTCGGGACCAGCATATCTGAAGTTGAATGGGAAATCCCTGTGGGTACTCCACCTGGTAAATACAGAATACACCATTCCGGGAGTTACAAATATATTTTAGGTGGAATATATCCGTACCACGGCTTTACTGACACTTTTGAGGTTACCTAATGTTGTCAAGATTGAATACAAAATTAATTATTAGTTTTATTAAAATTAAATTAAGATTATGTGATTTGTAGCGCGTTTTTACCAAGTTTAATGTCGATCTGAATTTTAGCGTGGTAACATGATGTCGAAAACATACAAAGTAATATCGATATTCATTTATATGACAGAATCAGCAACAGACATGTAACGTTTGGTGAGGATGAACATATAAAAAGCTTATTAGTCATGATAATTTATATAATTTTATACCAAAGTAGATATTTAATACATTATGTACTTTTTATAGTATTATATAACTACATAATTTTGTATACCTAAGTAATAATATAAAAGAAAATGTTGAGAAGTGTGTTAAGGATATTACATCAAAAGTCACTACATTACTGTAATTATTATATTTTAATATTGTTTATTTACATAAGATTAGAAACGTTTAGATCTGTGACCCGCACGCTTATTACGTATCCAGCAGACAACATGCGACAGCCAATATCTCGCGATATCTGCTGTCAAAACGAGAATTTGTCTAATGTAATTTGTATAGTGGCGCTAAATCTACCGCGAAAAGTGCATTTTACCACAGTACAAGTAAGCATACAGTATGCTATCTCGGCAGTGTCTTAGAGATAATTACCTACCGTCGTTTGGTACGTAAACGCGCAATAGGGCTACCGACTTGGACTGAATGTTTTTCTTGGGTTACGTATTTGATAATAGGTACTATATTAAATTGTCATATTATCTTTTCATTTTATATTATTGCAAATTTAATAAGTTTTTATTTATATAATTCTACTAGTATTTTATTTCTAGTTTCAAAAGTTTGTGAGTTAGTATGGTGGAAATGGACAAAAAAAATACATTTTATGTGCAGTATAATTAATAATCAGCAATAAATTAACTAGATCATTATCATAATATATTTCCTACAAATTATCAATAGAGAAATATTTCCGGTTTCAATATAGATGTATTCAAAAATCCATACACTGAACATTATGCTCGTAAACTTGATTGACATAATATTTCGTCAGTAAATGCCCGGGAGCGTCTCATACAGTCCGACGACAACCGCGGCTCACTAGCGACTGTTGTATGGCGAGAAATGTCGAGATTTCGAGCGCGTCGTTTGGGAGCGTTTGTATGAAGATAGAATACTGTATGCTTACTTGTACTGTGATTTTACGGTCATAGAATAATAGATACGCAATCGTCATACATGATACCAATTTTTTATTACAATTAGTCATCGGTCGCGCAGTGATCGAGTGGCTGTCGTTGCCTGCAAATTTTTAGGTAATAACCCCGCCGATTCAATCCAACCTGCCGATATATAAATAAACAATGTTATTGAGTCTTTTCAGATAAAACGGGCGTTTTAAAATGAGTTAATATTAATATTTAATAAAATTTATTGAAAATTGTCTCTTTGGTAGGTAATTATGTGCAAAACTGTGTATTTTAAATGGACATGACACAATCTTATTTACGTTTTTATAGATATTTGAGATGTGTTTCAAAGGCAAGCCAATAGTCCCGGCTGGGACTGATAAATTTTACTGATTGCTGTTCAGATGAATAAAAATAAATACTATAAAATCAGTATTAGAAATAATAATATTTGTAATTAGATTTATGTGTGTAGTGACTTGGTCTAATGTGTGTGTAGTAACTATGGATGAACAAGTTTGTTCATATGTAAAACATATACTAGTCGATTTTGTATTCTCTTTTTGTTTAACGAGTCAATTTCGTAATTTATCTAAGTACTAAATAAAAGTGGTTAAATATGCACTTTAGTGCGTTTCAATTTTTTAAAACAGTTTCCGAGAAAAATGATCTGTGACAGACGTACTAATATAATAATATTGTACACAATGATTTTAAAATAAATTGTCACCTTTTTGAACTAATATCACTCGTGAAACTCATGATACAGTTTACGTTATAACTAAAATTATGTATATTAAAGATAAAAACAGTATTTTACTTTATTTTAGTAATACTTTATTTATTAAGCAAAATTAATTGCTTCAGGAGTCCCGCAAGAGTGACTATTACAAAATAGAAAGGTAAAGGTATCCTCGTGGACATAATTATGAAGTCTAATAACACAACACATTTTATGTAATAAACATTATTATATACTAGATATAAATATCATACCTATAACATAGGTACTGTGTGTTACATAGATAAATAAATCGTCGACTTTGAAACTTTGAATTCGTCGTGTACCCGTAAGAACGCAATTAAGTCCGCGGTTGCAAACAAAAGCGTCCCGCCAATTCGCTGCCGAAACGTTATCGCTTTGCCCTCTGCTATGCTACATTGCTCGGCACTGAATCATTGTTCGTGTCGTAAATAGGAAACCCATTTAAAATCCTCTTAAAAATATTTATCAATATAACGGTCGACGTCGGTTTTCAGCTTTTTAACTCATATTATTAACTTTTTCTTATACGTGTATAAGCTTGCCTATTTAAATTATAATTATTAGGTACTTGATTTCTTTTAGAATTATGCATTGTAGATGAAATAGAATTTATTATCTGAAAGGAAATTGTCTTAGAAAAGTATAGATTTCACTTGTAGCACTAAAACCACCAAAAAACTATGCTTGTATAGTCAGCAGCGAAAGTAGTTTAAAATTACTTTGTTGACACGTAATACCAGGTAACAGGCTAAGCGTCTGACTGGAATTAATTTCAATATCAGAATAGTCCAGTAAAGTTACGACATAGTTATATAGGGTGAATGCAAAAATTATCAAACTACTTTATTATTGTACTTGAAAGATCAAATTAGTTGTTACTGAATAATTTACCGATTTCACCTAAAAATACATGAAATAAAATACCTTAATTCTTAAAAATTATTTAAAAAATTGCATATTAAATAATTGAATATATTTTAGTTTATAAAAAAAGTTGTTCTTTTTGACATACGCACTCAATCTACCAATATTTATAATGGAATATATTTAAAAAAAAAACTGTTTTAATTTTGAAAATGTTATTTTCAAAAACTTTAAAAATTCATTAATTAATAAAAATATTAGCATAAAGTCTTATTTATATTTTATATCATCTTATGTTATCAATATCATGTCCATACCTCCATAGTATTTTTTTATGAGATTAACTGTGAATTCATCTAATAAATCGTTGCAATTGCAAAAACATATTTTTTTGATTATGCTGCCATATTATATTGGATTCGTAGATACAGTATTATAAAATTACTATGTTTAACGACTGTAAAATGATGTCTATGATTTTTTTTCTCAAATCGTATTTTTATTGGGCTGGCAATCAAATTTTGGATTCTTTTAATTTCAGCCGAAATCAAAACCAAAACATCCTTTTTTTATATACATTTTTGAACCGTCATTTAAGTAATATGCACATATTTTTTGTGATTTATTATATAATAGGTAATGAGTAGGTATGTAATATAATTTAATCATAAAGTATTTTTGTAATTTTTAATCAGTACGAAGTGCCAATATTATATTGTAATAAATAAATTTTATGAAAAGTAATGCTCTAGTTTTTTCTTCTCCTTTCCTACTTATTTCTACAAAACATACGTATACGCATATATCACACTGTACCCCTAACGGGGCAGACAGACAGGATGTAGTGCCAAACAACGCGATCATTGCATACTTCTGCGCTTCCTTAATTCTCGTCATTCTCCTCACAAATTTTCGCCAAGGTAAGCAAATGCTTTTGACATTTCCGTCAACTAATATTCTGGCTATTTGTTTTTCATAGTCTTAGTCACCGCAGTCTTAGACAGCCGCGTAATGGGCAGTGGCATATCTAACTCGGCCATAATGGCCATCCATAATGCGGTGTTGGTGCCAACTTTATTGTACGGCAGTGAGGTCCGGATATGTCCAAAATCAAAAGAAAGTAACATTAAAGCAGTAGAAATGCGATCTCTTGGAAATATGTGCTGTGGCACCCTTGTGGACAAAATAAGCAACTAAGAGATAAGCAGTATGACAGGATTGCACGACATTGTTATTGTAAAAATAAAGAAAGGAATGCTTAGATGGTTCGGGCACATGGAACGAATGTGTAATGAAAAACTAACGAAGAAAACCTACAGAGCGAAAGTGAGCGGTAGTAGAATCCAATGAGGACCAGGCTGGCTAATGAAGATCAAATTGCCAGTGTTAGTCAAAATAATAATAATTACAAGCATTTATTTAACTTAACTTAAACATAACTTCAAGTAAGTACATATGTTTGTACGTTTAGTTAAAATCTTGCGAGCCAAATTTGAACCACTTCCTCTAAACTTAAGATTTTGAAATTTTGCATGCTTGTTCAGTTCTGATGACAATACACTAAAATGATACAAATGACCTGATACTATAGCCAGAATTCTCTCCTCACGAGGGTACTCCTCGACGATTTGTAGTAGAGATACCAAAACTTTGCACAAAGATATAATATTGAAAGCTTAACATGATTTCTACCCTGACCTGATGCTACAGCCAGAGTTGTCTCCTCGTGAGAGTACTTCTCGACGATTAGTGGTAGATATACGAAACTTTGCATGTAGATTTAATTTTGATAGCTAATTATGTTATTTACCATAAACTGATGCTGCAGCCAGGATTATCTCCTCATGAGGGCACTCCTCGATGATTAGTAGTAGAGATACGAAACTTCGCATGTAGACTTAACTTTGTTAGTTAAACATGATTTTCACCATGATCTTACTGCAACCAAGATTGGTCTCCTCATGAAAGAACTCAACCTCAACAGTTAGTAAAGTGTACATGAAACTTTGATAAACAAAGCACGGCTTTCTACTGCATGTAGTTTGGCGAAATTGGCGTCGATAGTAATAGTTTGCAACCTTTCTAGGAGAAGGAAAATTCCAAATTCAAGGAATTGATGCTGCAGCGAGAATTGTCTCCTCAGAGGATACTGCTCGACGATTAGTCGCAAGAGATACGGAACTTCGCGAAAAAATCCCCACGGACATCAGAATCTACGCAGACTCAGTTGTATCATTCTCGAACTGACTAAAAAATGCTTCTCTTTGATGTTAGCCCTAGTGGCTTTTACAGCGTCACCGGTGGCGTTGTGGCGAGCGCAAAAAGCGCTCTGCCAGACGGTCGAACGTCTTATGGGCGAACCTTGGGCTCAGGGCGTCACCAGAGGAGTTTTCGCATCTGTGTACATATTAACAGGTTTCCTATTTGGGTACAGGCCGGGCCTCTAGCGGACCCGGCCGGTGTGACGGCTGAAGGCCAATTCATGTGCCCAGTGTTTTACATGGCAAGTTTACAATGTGGCTTAAGGGCTTTACGTATGCGTGGAGTGCGATATGATCGAGCTTCTAAACGGGGGATGGTAATTCTGGTGGGAGCGGCGCGGTTGTTGTGTGAATGTAGATATGCTCGAGCTCCAATATCTAATGTTGTTGTTGTTTAGGAGCGTCGGGCTCAAGGGTGTAAGATGGCACCCTGACCACTAGGGGATTCGAGTGAACGGAGGAACGACGAAAGAGCGCTTTGACACCTCTTTTAGATATTGAGCTAACAGTAAAAAAGACTGTTACAGATTATAAAATACCTGGTACTAGATTTTTTATTTTTATAATAGTTATTGCTTATCATGTATTAGACATTGATTATGATATCGCTTCAACTGCTCCCCCAAATATACTCATATAACACGTAATAGATATAAGTAGATGATAATGTACAAAATAACTTGACTACGATACAACGGTAATCACCTAATCACCATTTGACGTACAATGAATATTACATAGTATAATGAATGTGTATTAAAATAATCTCCAAATCTATAACAACTCTTTTTAGTTTTTGTTTGTTTGTTCTCTATTACTATAGTCTCTAGTTCATTGTACTCATACATACATATCTTCATCCTCACACATTTTCGCCTAGGTATACGAGTGCTTTTGACGTTTCCGTCGGCTAACACTCTAACTATTGGACTTCATAAGTCAGCCTTGGTCTTCCTTGGCCTCTTTTACCACTCACTTTCGCTCTATAGATTTTCTTCGTCAGTCTTTCATCACTCATTCTTTCCATGTGCCCGAACCATCTAAGCATTCCTTTCTTCATTTTTTCAATAACACTGGCGTGCAACCCTGTCATAGGGCGTATCTCTTCATTGCATTATACACACTTGACAAAATTTTTCTTTTCAAAATTAATTCCAGTCGTATTATTTATACCTAATTTACAAAGAGAAAGAGCTTATTTATATGTAGAAGGTGCACCTATTTGAACAATTCGCCATTTGATAAGTGCATTATCCCAGGTGGAGATAATAATAATACTGCAAACAATTACACAAATTCTGTGACCCCAAACTAAGCAGTAAGGAGCACTATAGGTACCACATAACGAACGCTGGGGGAGTTGCCGGTAACACCCAGACTTTAGAAAAGTTCGTTTCCTAAATTGACCTGACCAGGGATCGAACTTGGGACTCCAGCATAAAAGGCAGATGCTCTGTCACTGCGCCAACGGGCCAGGACATAGGCTTATAGATTATGTATTCAACCCGGGCGAAGTCGAGACGGGTTAGTTATGAATGGAATTGCATGTTTTTTGGTCTATCATTTTTATTGAAATAACAATTATTCTTTTCCATGGAACGGAACCTCAACACGGAGCCCTGGCGTGAGTCTTCCACTGAAGTCTGAAAAGACTCATTTAAAAATGTTTCATTGCATCAAATTATATAAAAGCAACGCGCGTAAGAGTATGAAGTCCAAATCCAAAACTGTAGTAAATCAAATTCCTTTCTTTCAATTAGTTCCATTTGAGTACAGAGTACGTTTATTCATAACTAAGTACATAAAATCCGGACCTGGGTATCTATCGACACTGCAACAGCAAATCTTAATTTTGTTAATTAAGTATTAACTGATATGATTAAATGTTATCTAATATCTGATTGATTATTGTATTTAATTCGTAAAGGTAACTAAGTAAATAGTATGAAGCCGATCGCTGTCAAGTTTATTCTTCAACCGCCATGGAATTTGGAAATTAGTGATTGAAAGTTAGTGTTTCTTGTAAAATCATTTGGAGCAGTGTAAGTGCATTTGACAGTTTGATTTTCCTCACTATCGTAATCATCATTTATTCCTATTAATACGGAATGATTTTTTATTTAACACCAACTTTGATATCGACTTTGCCATGGTACGATTTTGGTTCCGTGGTTCCAACTTTGATATTGGTTAATTTCATTATCGTATTGTACTAATTTGAAGGTATAGGTTGCTTGCATGTGTTCAAACATCTTTACTATAACAAATGATCTTACAATTTTGATTATGAAAGAGATTTAAATACATACATACATATCTTCACGCCGTATCCCTAACGGGGTAGTCAGAGAGGACGGAGCACCAAGCCAAGTGTTTCTTACATATTTCCTTTGCGTCCTCAAATCTCATCATTTTTCTCACACATTTTCGCCTATGTATGCGGATATATAAAATAAAAATTAAAAATACTTTTCAATTAACAGATAGCTTCGATACTACAGATTTACGCTAATCTATACCAATATTATAAATGCGAGACCAATATTATAAAATAAAGTCTGTATGTCTGTTACATTTTTACGAATAAACCGCCAGATCGATTTAGATGAAATTTGCTACTGTAACGAGCCTATGGTAGTCCTATATAAAAATAGGCATATTTTAGGCTATAAATAAGCGCATATAATAATAGACTATATAAATATTATCCGTATGTACTACGATGAATAACCAAATTTTAAGTAACAAAAGGACGAGAGCTGTTGTTCTAAGCACCATGGGAAAGCGCGTGCAATTTAAAACGATTTACAATTTTTGTTATATTCGACCGTCTCATAAACCATGCTTAAGCACTTACAAACGTCCAAGTAATTGAAAGACAAGTTTGGAGAAAACGAGAGATATCGCCACATGTGCAAGTTCTTTGTCTCCAACTATCGGTATGGTCATAAATTTAACAAGTTTATTAGGGGTTAAGTGTTTTGAGGAATATTAGAAATGTTGACAAAAAATTGAAATACTACAAAAAAAATAAATGCTTGCGAGTTTTGAAGAGAGAGCGAGGCGTTGGTTAGGGGACTGGACTTTCAGCCACGGCGGAGGATGGACGTCCTAGTACCGCGATCTGGATATTTGCCTAATACTGTGCATAGAATTAAATAATACCAGTGATAGTGATACATTGAAGTCGCATTACTAGAGGACCCCGGTGAGCCCGTTCTGATTTCCATGCTTTATATAATTACTATATATTTGTTACGAATTTAATTATATATAAATATGAATAATGTATATTAATTACAAATCTAAAACCTCCAATTCACTACAGGAGTTCTTTGAACCCTCCATGACAAAGCGAACCATGGTATATTCCTATCAGCCATCGAATGTATATTTGATTATTTATAATATTTATACAAACGCACTAACCTGCGCAGCGTCATAGTATCAGCTGCGATTTCCTTCGTTCCCTCCATAAATGAGGACGAACCATATTGTATGAACAACAAATCTAAACAGCAACTTGTTGACTACATTATTATATTATAATCGACAACAACCCATCAGAATTGTGGAACCAATATTTTGTCGCTGTTGCCCATGAGCTATGACCCGGGACGAGCTACGGAAACACTATCGCTATGTGCGCAACGATATGTTATACCTCATCAAGAAACCAACGACATTATCTACAGAACCGAGCCTCTCAGTGGTTTATACGACTTGTGCACGTGACACGATGAGTATCAGGTTTCACAATTCCTTAGAAACGCAACAAACAGTAAAACCTATGAATAACGGTATTTGACATTTATTGAATGGAACGTACCATGGTGGACTGCCACATGCACTCAACTGTTTTACACAGGGTCTCGCGACTCTAAACCATCACTGCACATTCGGTGACTTCAGCGTGCTCTGGTGGGCGATGCAACTCACTGGCGCTCATGACGGACCTACGATGATTAGGAACCCGGATCCTTGAGCGATACCTGCGGGTGCTCTTGTGTACGAAAGGTGTACAAAAGTCTAGGACGGAGGGGCGCCATGTGATTGTATCGTTATAAGACCCGGACCACGCTGGACCACTCCACCAAACATTTAACCATTCTGCCATCGGAGGCAGGCTAATAGGACACTTACACAATGCCTAGGTCAGGCTAGGGCCCCTAATACCGTCGGGTGGTGGAAGTTGAGCGAAGTGTATATTAGAGGGGCGCTGTGGTTTGTGCCTTGGCTCGTCAATTCCAATGCCGACTATAACTTAATATTATAAATAAATATCATAAGCATGACTTATTATCACGAATCATACAAGACTACTCTCCGAAGTCCCCACATGGCGTGCGGATGGATGAGTCAGCCTTTGATATGCACGGTCGGGTTGTAGGTGTGTTTGGGAGACCCGAATGCCCCCACGATATTAGGATATTATCACGGCTGGCAGAACTAGGTCTATCAGACGGGGCCTGATTCGCCTTGTTGTGCCAAGACTGTTAAATCTTATTGTTCATAGGAAACCTTATTATACGAGTACATATTTTATGGTATTGATAGTATATTGTGTACATGCTTGCATGATTAATAATAAGTATTATTAGAATTATATGCTGTCTTATTGGAATAATTATACGTCTCACTGTGTCTCTAGTAATTACTCATTCCTCATGAGCTAGAATAGACTTTAGTTGTGTGAACCGACTACCACGACTGGCCGACAATTAGACGTGCCTAGAAGGGAGAACGGGATTCCTGGAAACTAAGATAAGACGCATGCTTTCTCCTCTCTCTCCTATAATTTAAAATTATAAGTGTATACTATATTTCTTTATGTTAATGATAGACGAAAAGTATTATTCCACAACATTAGGGTCCGTATTAGGGAAATAGACGATCACGCCTTGGCCAAATTATATTAGACAAGATCTAGATAGACCTAGGTATCCTAAGTTAGGACACTAAAGACTAAGGTAGTGATAGGAAGCTATGATGTAGGGGATTACAAATTAAATAGGTAGGTTGGGCGAGCGCGAATAGATGCGTGACGTCCGTGACGCACACCAACAAAAGGGATGGTTGTATGTGTGGTTGGTGGGTGTCGTTACAGAATGGTGCCGTGACCAGGATTACACGTCAGTAAATTTGATGTCGTATCGGTATCAAAACGTGTTAAAAAGAACTGAATTAATTGGGTTACTACTAAACACAACGTAAGATACTTGAACAGCGTAATAAACACGTTTAGGGCAAATTGAACACAACGTAGGAGATTTAGATTTACAGTAGTAGGTGCGTTTAGGATCTCAATTACGACGTAGGAGTTAGGCTTAGACTATCGTAGTCGACTAGGATACTAGGTATAACGTAGGCTTTAGATTACCTTAGTCGTCTAGATTAATCAGTGTAACGTAGGCTTAAGACTTTATTATTCAACTAGGTCATTACTTGTAACATAGGCATTATATTAATACAGTCATATAACGTAGGTTGGCGTTTCCGTCGGAGGCGTAAATTGTATTGTTAGGTTAGGTTACTGACTGCCCCGTTGAAGACACAGCGTTAAGATGCTTTGTTATTGTTGTTGCTGACAGTACATATGAGTATAATATGTAGGTTTGTTATAATGGGCCCAACTGTCGGATCGCAGAAGTGTTATGGAAATTTCATGGCACGGTGGGAGAGCGCAAAGGGACTGATGAGGGATCGATTTGGAAATCGATAGCGGGATGTGGTACCGCAGTACTTCATGTTTTATCTACCCTGTCTATCCGGTAGGAAATTAGGCGTGAAGATATGTATGTATTTATTATACCGTATTTTAAAAGAAGACGTTTCGCTGGGTTTCATAGCTAATGTCCCTTTTTCAATAAGTGCCCACATGTTTGCAACTAAATTACTGAAAAAAAAAAAGGGAAGAGGAGTTCAGGTCAGGTAGACGCAAGCATCGGGGTGCTATTAAACTATTGTTTGAATAATGTATTGTTTGTTTGTTTCTATTGCGTTAGTCTCTTGAACCACCGAGTTATGATTTTATGAGTTAGATGTGCAGGGTATTGTGAGCATTTGCGTAATTGTTATATTGAAATTATAGCTGCAATAATGTAGGTATGGTACAAATTCTGTCCCTTTGAGTTATTTAGAAACCGTGTGGACCAACCCAATTCGTTTTGGGAGACCTATAGGCATGTTCATCAAAATCGGTAAACTAAAAATTACATAGGGTGATTGAATAGATCTGGAGGTAGATTGAGTGGATGTAATGTATTGGAGCTGTAATATAGTCGAGATGGTGCATAATGACCATACCTGTAAGTCGTTAGATATAAGTAGAATTAAGAATAAAGGTCTAGAGATGGAAGTGAGTTGAAATGGGATAGACCCGATAGTAATAGATATAAGGAAGTAGAGATGTATCGTTAGCGTACGAATAGAGAGTAAATTGCAAAGTAAGATAGAATATTAATTTAGGATAGATGTTTTATAAGTGAGTAATGTAACGGATAGATATAAGAAGATAGATAAGAAAGATGTAATGTACCTAGTATAATAATAAATAACAAAGTTGAGGATAGTAAGAACAAGATAAATAAGGAAGTGGTAGTACTGGCCTTGACTTGAGTTAGGGGAACGAGATTAAATAAATTAAAAAAAAAAAACATGTATTGGATCTAGTATTAAGGTTGTTATGTGTTCCTTATATGCATTGTGTTGTAAGTTAGTATGTATTTATTGTCGCCTGAGTGACGTCACCCTAGGGGCGTAGGGGCGTATACGTTTATGTAGTATAAGTTATGTAGTGAAGGCGGTGGCTTATGCGCAACAGCTAAACACAACTTAGTTTGAGTTTCGGGTCTAAGTAAGACTTTCCTTGTGTAGTCCAACGAAAGCGACGTGCCTTGGAAGGTCGATTTGGTGATGAGACACAAAGGGCTTTGTGCAGCAGTGGTAGTTATACATTGGTGTGTTCAATTGATAAATTCAGATGGTGCTATTGCTTGGTGAAAGACACGTTTAGGCACATAGATGTAAGAGAGATCATAGGTTATGCCTAATATAGCGGTAGATATACGGGCACGCAATAATGTAGTAATTAGAACATAAAGTTGAACGTAAGTAAGACCTACAGGCATGTTGTGATACTGTTAGGGAGTGATGTTAATAATAAGGACATTGAAGTTGTAAGAAGTTAAGTAACGTTACCGCTAGGGGCGTGCTTCTGAATTAAAAATATTTGTAACAAAGAGAATAGAATTATACGTAGCGATTTAGTTATAATATGCTAAGTGTTCAGAAATAAAGTAATAGGATATGTGGGTTATATTAGTGCTAGGAGCGTACGCTAAGATTTCTGGAATAAAAGGAACACCAGATTATTCAGCAGTATTTACGGTATAACTTATTTACGCCATGCTACGCTTGGCGAGTCTGCTCTAACTTAAATATCCTGCCCACATTATTATTGACAAGATTGAATCTTTTATTTTTGTTTGATTATCAACATCATTTTCACCATCACCCTAAGCATTATTATAGTGATCATTAATTTTATATGTTGACCACTGTCTGAGGTTGATTTAGTATTAGATGTTACCTAAGTGTTAGGGGGCGTGTGCTGGTAAAAGTGTTTGCTCTTATTAAGTAGGTAAAATTAGAAGTACTTCCGCGACCAAAAAAAAAAAAAAAAAAAAAAATTAGTCATTGTTAATTATATTGTAGTCAATAAATTTAGGTGATAATAGAATAATTGCGTCTATAAAATAGATGTACCGATGCTAGGGGCGTATATTGCATTACTCGTATTTTATAGTTGTCGTATGATGTACAAGTGGTTCCAGGAAATAAAGGGATCGAATCCAATTGCTTAGCATTCAATTACAAATAATAAAATAGGAGTAGATTAAGTTACATTGGATTGTGAAACGAATTATTATTTACATATTTCGGTTGTGTTAGGGTGTAGGGGCGTGTATAGACCTATCGCAGACACTTGAGAACTAAGTAGAAACTGTAATCATGTGTTGTGTATTTTATTGTACTATCTGCGTCTGAGCTTACTGCACTGCTGTGAACTTACCGTGAGTAATCAAACAGATTAAGATGCACTGGGTATCGTTAGAGGATTGGGAGGGAGTAAGCATGTAGGTGTGTGTGTTTCTTATTAGAGAGAATACTTCCAAAACCACGCTAGTATTGAGATAAGTCTAAGCAGGTGTTATGTTAATTTGAATAAGTGTGTTAGTATGTATGCTATCCCAGGAACTGGATAAATCATTAGTAGGATTAAGTCTTATGAAGGCCGTTTGATTCCATTCTGGACCTAGAAATATTGCGATGTAAATTATTTTAGGAAAAACTTAGATTGGTCTGGCTTAAGTCAAGAGGTCTTAGTGTTGTAAAGTGATTATCATGTATGTTATTTGGTAATTTATAAATAGGGAGATTTGTTACACGGTTAAACCCGAGATAATTAGTACTAGATCGGATTGTGCGTTCGTGCTATATTTGGGCATAAAGGTCATATTAGATAAATGCCACTGTGACAGGTTGAATAAGATTTCATTTAGTTAGTCTAGATTGAGCTAACTAGACTAAACACGTTGAAATTATTTTTACCATTATTCGATGAGTCAAAACAGGTGCAGCCAAATGACATCGAGTACGTAATACTTATAGTGGACGCAGTGGTTTAAATGTTGCAGGTTTATTCGTTACCTTAGCAAAATTGATGCAGGAAAATCTAGACTAGTTACATGACTGAGCTATGTGCCCTTTACTGTGTTAGAGCAGAGAAATCACATTAGGAAGAATCGCCGAGTTAGGTAGGCTAGGTTTTAGATCGGTCTAGACTAGATTGAACCAAGCTAGATTAGGTTAGCCTAAAATTACTCTACCGATATTCAGTGAGCGATATGCGGCTCAGTCAAATTATATCTACTGCATAATACCTACGATGGGTTCAGTGATTGAAATGTTGTACGTTTGTTTGTTACCTTAACAGAATAGACGCAGGGAAATCTAGACTATTTACATTACTGAGTTATGTGACATCGTAAAGCGGTGAAGTGCTGGACAGGAGTGTGTGAAGACATGTTAGCCATGTAAGCGGAATAATGTGGCTGTTGTTGTACAAATGTATCTTTGAGGAAAATTGTGTGTATGTTTGTTTGCATAAGAATAAACCGGGTTTTGATTTTCTAAACCTGCTATATGTTTGTTCGTAATAAGCCCAGGAATGTCGAGTGAAGCTGCTGTACGTGGAGTTATTAAAAATAATTTGAATAATGCTAGACTACACTGTATGGTTCTATGTAAGGAGATTTATTACTGATTACGAGGTACTCGAGGCTTATGGAATTGTACAATGTTCCACGCACACTGTCCGCTGATTGCAAGTTAATGAAAAACAATGTACTAGCAAATAATGATCTAGTGAAATAGTGATGTACTGTAAACAGTAGATGTAGACGATAATGATACTATATGAAGGCGAAAGGCCCTACTGCCCTACTGCTGAGAAAGAGTTCCTCCAGGTCATGTTTGTTATTACTTATAAGATACAAACTTGAAACATGTGTTGTATATATTCACTATTATGATGTACGATTGCAAAAGGGGAATATGGTGGGACTCGGGGTCAAGCTGAACCGTTTTTGTATTGTAGTGGTGAATCTTCGTAGAGTAGGACATTTTAACAGTATGCTAAACATTCGCGTGCTGTGGTGGCTGATGATATCAAATATGAAGTGATATGTGAATTTTAATGTCATAGTTTCATATTATTATTGCGCAAGTGATTGCATAATATAAGATTAATAGATAAGTGAATGAAATAGAAATTGGTCGGTGCCACTATTAAGAGACAAATGTGTTAAGGCACACGGCCGCAGATGTTTGAACTAACGAACATTTGTAGGTATCGTCATTGATCGCTATATACAAGAGTTCATATAGATCCGGGCCTGTAATAGTTAAGTGTTTTGTCAAGGGTTAGTGTTAGTGAGACTATAGCACCAACTTTCATGTCGTACTAGATGAATCGCTAGCTGACTAAAGTCGCATTGTGTGATTGTCGGTGGTTATTATTATACACAGAAGGTATAAAATTATCAAGATATTGGACATATCACGCGCAATTAGTAATCTCAAAGGCGATATTAACAGTGAGGCCCACTTAGGAGTTGATACGAATTGTGCACCAGGGACGTGGATTAAACTGAACCGAGTTACAAATACCTGACTCTTATAAGAGAAACGATGAATCTGTCTGTCTGTCTATTTGTCTGTCTGTCTGTCTGTTTGTCCGTCTTTCTGTCCACGAGTTTGTCTTCGTGTAGATAAGATGGTTTGAACTCGAGGCGGAGTGGAGAGTGAAGCATAATATGCCATTTCTTCTATTGAGAAGATAGACGCAATTAGTGTTATGTTATATAGACGTCATAAATAATAGATTGTGAAAATAACGCTGGTCAATAAATGTTATCAGTTACTGACATGTTGTGGGCACTCAATGCCCAGGAAATTGTATTGTAACGAGTCTAATATCAACGAAGACGAGGTGAAAGTTAGTTATAAATTAAGATATAATTGCGACGCTAGGTTATGTCCCTAAACAAACAATGCGTACTGTAATAATTTTAGAAAGGTCAACATGTAATCTGAAACGAAGGTCATAAAAATTAAACTATATTGCCTGATACTAAGGACTGAAAGACTTGTGAAATGGCAAATCAGAGGAGTGTCAAATTTCTTACAGGATCTCTTTCTTATAGGATCGTAAACTTAAGAAAAGTGATTCAATAGATAATAACTCAACGATTCCTATTTGAATTATCATAGAGTGATGCGACTGTTCTTATTAGAGTATTGGTGGACAGCTCTCATATATTATCATACCACAATCGTCATCATAGAGGACTTACCAGACGCTCATCGAGTTCTTCACTGTGCATGATGAACGTTTTCTTACTTTACATAATGAAATTAAGAATACATACACCTGTGGATCTTATATTTTTACAACCCTCATTAGGTTATACCATTGTTCATTGTACTGTGCAAATAGGGGTAGAGGCGGTGGTAACATCAAAGATTTCAACTAACTTCAGTTATTGGAAACATATGTTCCCAATTCTCATGATACGTTTATGTTGGCACTACTAGTACTACTAGTTTCGGACCTTTTTATGACAGTTAGCCGTAACGCTACTCTCACTGGACCCAAATGGACGTGATACAGCCTAACGTCAGTTATAGGCAATTAATTTTGAAGCAACGTTACTAATTGTATGTCCAGCAAATATGCTAGAGTCGCTAATGGGTTTGAAAGTATAGGAATTAGTTCCGAAAAAAAAAATTTTTTTGATTATTTATATTGATATATTGATATTAAAGTTAGTGATATATAAAGACAAGCGGAGGTGAAGAGTTGGTTCGAATCCGATGATGCCTTTCAAGAGTATAAAATTGCTGTTAGCTTTCATGTCGAGACTAAAGATGAATTTTATTTGTAAATACACTCGCCTACACAAGATGTTTCTGAATGCAGAATGTCTAACCTTACAATCCTTTAGTCTTACCTAACATACCAAGCCTAACTTAGCAATTCTACGTAAAGATTCGATGATCCTAGGGTGAATTTTCCTGACTTTTCCTTTGCAATGAAAAGCCAATAAAATTCAAGGGGCGTCTGTAACGAGCCTATGGTAGTCCTATATAAAAATAGGCATATTTTAGGCTATAAATAAGCGCATATAATAATAGACTATATAAATATTATCCGTATGTACTACGATGAATAACCAAATTTTAAGTAACAAAAGGACGAGAGCTGTTGTTCTAAGCACCATGGGAAAGCGCGTGCAATTTAAAACGATTTACAATTTTTGTTATATTCGACCGTCTCATAAACCATGCTTAAGCACTTACAAACGTCCAAGTAATTGAAAGACAAGTTTGGAGAAAACGAGAGATATCGCCACATGTGCAAGTTCTTTGTCTCCAACTATCGGTATGGTCATAAATTTAACAAGTTTATTAGGGGTTAAGTGTTTTGAGGAATATTAGAAATGTTGACAAAAAATTGAAATACTACAAAAAAAATAAATGCTTGCGAGTTTTGAAGAGAGAGCGAGGCGTTGGTTAGGGGACTGGACTTTCAGCCACGGCGGAGGATGGACGTCCTAGTACCGCGATCTGGATATTTGCCTAATACTGTGCATAGAATTAAATAATACCAGTGATAGTGATACATTGAAGTCGCATTACTAGAGGACCCCGGTGAGCCCGTTCTGATTTCCATGCTTTATATAATTACTATATATTTGTTACGAATTTAATTATATATAAATATGAATAATGTATATTAATTACAAATCTAAAACCTCCAATTCACTACAGGAGTTCTTTGAACCCTCCATGACAAAGCGAACCATGGTATATTCCTATCAGCCATCGAATGTATATTTGATTATTTATAATATTTATACAAACGCACTAACCTGCGCAGCGTCATAGTATCAGCTGCGATTTCCTTCGTTCCCTCCATAAATGAGGACGAACCATATTGTATGAACAACAAATCTAAACAGCAACTTGTTGACTACATTATTATATTATAATCGACAACAACCCATCAGAATTGTGGAACCAATATTTTGTCGCTGTTGCCCATGAGCTATGACCCGGGACGAGCTACGGAAACACTATCGCTATGTGCGCAACGATATGTTATACCTCATCAAGAAACCAACGACATTATCTACAGAACCGAGCCTCTCAGTGGTTTATACGACTTGTGCACGTGACACGATGAGTATCAGGTTTCACAATTCCTTAGAAACGCAACAAACAGTAAAACCTATGAATAACGGTATTTGACATTTATTGAATGGAACGTACCATGGTGGACTGCCACATGCACTCAACTGTTTTACACAGGGTCTCGCGACTCTAAACCATCACTGCACATTCGGTGACTTCAGCGTGCTCTGGTGGGCGATGCAACTCACTGGCGCTCATGACGGACCTACGATGATTAGGAACCCGGATCCTTGAGCGATACCTGCGGGTGCTCTTGTGTACGAAAGGTGTACAAAAGTCTAGGACGGAGGGGCGCCATGTGATTGTATCGTTATAAGACCCGGACCACGCTGGACCACTCCACCAAACATTTAACCATTCTGCCATCGGAGGCAGGCTAATAGGACACTTACACAATGCCTAGGTCAGGCTAGGGCCCCTAATACCGTCGGGTGGTGGAAGTTGAGCGAAGTGTATATTAGAGGGGCGCTGTGGTTTGTGCCTTGGCTCGTCAATTCCAATGCCGACTATAACTTAATATTATAAATAAATATCATAAGCATGACTTATTATCACGAATCATACAAGACTACTCTCCGAAGTCCCCACATGGCGTGCGGATGGATGAGTCAGCCTTTGATATGCACGGTCGGGTTGTAGGTGTGTTTGGGAGACCCGAATGCCCCCACGATATTAGGATATTATCACGGCTGGCAGAACTAGGTCTATCAGACGGGGCCTGATTCGCCTTGTTGTGCCAAGACTGTTAAATCTTATTGTTCATAGGAAACCTTATTATACGAGTACATATTTTATGGTATTGATAGTATATTGTGTACATGCTTGCATGATTAATAATAAGTATTATTAGAATTATATGCTGTCTTATTGGAATAATTATACGTCTCACTGTGTCTCTAGTAATTACTCATTCCTCATGAGCTAGAATAGACTTTAGTTGTGTGAACCGACTACCACGACTGGCCGACAATTAGACGTGCCTAGAAGGGAGAACGGGATTCCTGGAAACTAAGATAAGACGCATGCTTTCTCCTCTCTCTCCTATAATTTAAAATTATAAGTGTATACTATATTTCTTTATGTTAATGATAGACGAAAAGTATTATTCCACAACATTAGGGTCCGTATTAGGGAAATAGACGATCACGCCTTGGCCAAATTATATTAGACAAGATCTAGATAGACCTAGGTATCCTAAGTTAGGACACTAAAGACTAAGGTAGTGATAGGAAGCTATGATGTAGGGGATTACAAATTAAATAGGTAGGTTGGGCGAGCGCGAATAGATGCGTGACGTCCGTGACGCACACCAACAAAAGGGATGGTTGTATGTGTGGTTGGTGGGTGTCGTTACACTACGGAGATAGTTTGACGCCAGGGAACGAACATAGGGTAAATTTTTTTTTATCAAAAATCTACCTCAAAGGAGATGCAAAGGGAAACGAAACTTTGTATGGGAAATGCTAAACCGCTGACCGATTAAAAACTACATCTAACCCAGGAAAGCCACGGAAAAATTTTGCACGAATACAGCAATAAATAAAGGGACGTTCCTATCGTGTGCAAAACTTAATTACGTTTTTAAATATTCCAAAAGACGTAACATGGAGAACGTACGTCCATTGACGTACAATGTATATTTCTTTTTAGGAACCATGGCCATTACTCTTGTAGGAAAAATAGTTATAATATGCGTATCATTAGCAGTAATCGCTGGGTTAACAACTACGATAGTATTATTAGTCAGAGATGATAGCGAAGATACTACAGAGAGTCCAGTAGCCACTACAACTAACGCAGACACCGCTGATCCTGGAGGCGATAATACCACCCCAGTAGTGGATACGGATATTCCATATAATGTGGGCGTTGGAATAGCTGATATAACTGGCCCATGCGTCGAAATTACATTCGTAAGTACAATTCTATTATAATTTGATATTTTTAGATATTGTCAGGCAATCTAATCGATTTATAATAATAATAAATCTATTTTTAATGATTGGTCGGTTATCACAATAGTTTCTAAGCTGAATGAACTTGGTTCGATTCTTCGCCAGGTCGAAAATTGTCTTGGACTCTGGGTATTACTGGGTGTTCTTCCACTCTATGGGTAGTAACAGTACTTAATTGGAAATCACATCATTGTGTGATTTCAATCTAGGCACTAAGGAGCTCCAATTATTCGCCATTATGCATATTAAACTAGCTATATATAAAAAGTATTGTAATATTAAACGGCCACCATTTTGTGGATTTGAAACTGTCTGATATTTGTTTAACTAAATACTGAATTTGACCACATAATCAATTTATGAAGATACGGGACTTGTAAAGTCCAAATTTTCTAGTTGGAGGAACATGCGTGGTTTAATGATTTATAACGACACAAAAAAGAACAAATATTTAAAAAGATCCAGTTTTTTGTTGATTATATGCGTAACGTGATGTTTATGATAGGAAAGTTTACTAATTTGTGTTTTTCGAATACAAAATCTGTTATCTGAAGCCTGACCGAAATTTTAACGTAAACGACAACGAATTTGATATTTAAATGTTCAATTGAATAGAATGAACGCTAACCGTTTAAAGATTTGTTGTCGAACCGTTAATTACAGAAAGAATATTACGTGTAAGTCCTTTCTCGTAAATTCAGCTTTGCCAGAAGCGAAGCTTTCTTTTAGCTTCTTGCTGATATCCTTTCCTCTACTGATGGTTTTATAGGTTATTGTTCTACATACATTAAGTACAGTATATTAATCTAGTGCCCGCAGGAAATAATAACATAATATGAAATACCGATAAAAGTAGCTGATAAGAGACTTCTGTACATACACGATTTCATATCAAGAAAATATCGTAGATATGATATCTGGAATAAACTTTTTGGTGCGAAAAACCTTGATGATTAATGAAAAGAATTGTTAAGAGAAATCCAAATAGAACTACCGTGAACTACAAACTTTGTATATTAAATAAGAATTGACGGGCTTATAGAAGAAGATCAGTTTCAGTATAATTTTTCTCAGATATAATAATAATAATAATACTCCAGACAATTACACAGATTGTGTGACCCCATACTAAGCAGTAAGCTTGTACTATGGGTACCACACAACGAACTCTAGGGGAGTTCCCAGTAACATCCAGACTCCAAGGCAATTTAGAAAAGTTCGTTTCCTAAATTGACCTAACCGGGGGTCGAACCCGGGAGCCTAGCTTGGAAAGCAGATGCATATGACACTGCGCCAACGGGCCAGTCGATAGATGGATTGATACTTTAAAATTCGTGTTAACGTCCATAACGATGTTTTGATTTTTTCTATCTCATTTTATATCGCACCATTAAATACACTCAAATTTTTCTTTCAAAATATTATAAATAATGATTCAAACAGACCTTATAAAAATGTATACGTACTTTTAGTCGTTCTCGAGTTTAATTAAAAAAAACAGATATAATCTTAGACCTTATACGTTGACCTGCCCGAACGTTGGAATAAAAAAAACCTAGAACCCGATTACAGCGCCACCTACCGGGTCCAATTGTGAATCTGAACCATTCAGGATCCCACTCAAACACACGAAAAAAAATTTCGTCAAAATCAGTCCAGCCTTTTAGGAGGAGTTCAGTGATATACACGTACAGAAGAATGAATGTTACAGTGTAGATTGGCATATTAATAATACCTTTAGGTACTGCAAATATTCTTGAAGTGCAAACAGAGATGTCTTTAACTTAATATTGATCATACTCGTAATAATAATGAAAAAAAAATTATCAAAAAAGAATTGCTATTTGCCCATTCAAAAGTATTACATGTCTAAAAATATTCTAGGAATTACAGGATTTAGATGCCCTTTTCGACATTCAGCAGAATATTGTAATTATAGATAGAGCATCTTTGAAGGTAGTTTTGTATATAAGTTATAGCAGATAAATCTTAAAATTCCTAGTATTTAGACAAATATAATAAATAGAATAGTATTTAGAAAAATAGAATAGATATTTCAAAATATCAAATAGTCATGAAATGAGAAAGATCTACTTCTGACCAGCCTTCAACGAGATTAAAGATTATTATCATGAAATTAGTTACCTAAAGTTTTTGATATATTTCAGATGGGTTATGCTGAGTTAGGACAGACTGGTGGAGGTATACATTTGCGTCAGTTCTCTAGAGCATTCATCTTCGTCAAAGGCGACACGCGGATTGTTTTAGTTTCAGCTGAAATTCAGTCCGTTGGCATAGCCGTGAGACGAGAGGTAAGCTATTTTTGTTATATTCAATTAGAAAGGAACGAAGGATCTTGATAAAAATAACAGAAAAGAACTAGCTGCGCCGTTAAAAACTTTAATTCAAATTTTTCAACGACCATTTCCAATGTTTTGTCTATTATTATTGAGTTTCTTACCATCTTTTCTCAGAGCAGGTGGTATGATCGATTGATTTTTAAATTCTATGTGTTTGTGTATGATAAAATGAAAATTTGATCTAATATTAATAAAAAATGCAATGTTAAACCAGGATAGTCGCTATAATTATGATTTCTTATTTTACACAAATCGAGTTTAATTGTTCATACGTCCATTGTGCATTTCTCTTAGGTGACTAACCGATATATGTTGTACAATTTTTCAAACTTAGTTACGATGTATCATCAGACAATACATACATACATACATACATACATATCTTCACGCTGTATTCCTAACGGGGTAGTCAGACAATACGTAATACAAATAAGCTTTTCTGTTGTAATTTTATTTATTATCGTTTATTTTCGCATTTCAGCACCGCGATTCTCTAACGCAAATTAGTAGAACTCACTTTTGAATCCGCGGTGAGATTATAAACTGTGAACTGCCATGCAATTCTGTAAAAACTCGAATCACCCAAAGCGAGACTCGCTCGACAATTCACCCCACTTCGCATTCGAACTCACTTGACCTTCAAATGGAATTCTCTAAACCAGGGGTTCCCAAACTTATTTTGTCTACTGCCCACTTTGAGAATAAATTATTTTTTAGCACCCCCATTTTTTCACCTACTGAAAAATCACTATAACTTCAAATTAAATTAATTAATTATTGTGAGCTATATTAGCGGAGATTAAACATTAATTCCAAACGAGACTTTTACAATAACCCGCAAGAGTTGAAACCTGAGCGCAGTAGGTAATACACAACGGCGCTCAGGTCTCAAGTTAACTCTTACGGGCTACACCTGCCAATGAGAATGATTATTGAAACGCAACTTTATAGTATTAAAACAGAGTATCTTTTATTCAAAATAAAACAAATATAATCGATCCTTATATAAAAACTAATGTGAAGGATGAATCTGATGCTGTTTAATAAGTTTGTTGATATCAGGTTCTAATTTACTCAAGAACAGTCGCAAGTCGTCACGTTTGGTAACATGCAAACGATTTCTCTTTTTAGTAAGTAGTGTTGCCACAGCACTAAATCCACATTCACACAAATATGACGATCGGAATGCTATCAAGAATCGCTGAACGATTGACCACAATCCTGGGTACAATTGCGGGATCGGTTTTTGTAGCCAAAATTCTTGGTAACCATTTTTGAACTTGATTTTTATTTCCTCGTTTGTTGTCAATTCTATAATTTCTTCTTCCAGCTGAGGTGACATTGCTGTGTTGACATTTGAAAACGGATCCAACACCCAGTCTGGTATTTCCAAGTTCAAAATGTCCTGGTATCGTTCGGTGAAGTCAATGTGGTGGTTTTCCAAATGTTGGCAGTAGGCAAACAATTCGTCATTACTGCATGATACTGATAAATTCGGAAAATTGTTAAACTCACGTCTGCCCATATTCTTTTTGTGTAGAAGCAGTTTGGCTGCGAAAGTAGCAACGACATTTTTTGTTTTAATTAAATTTAGTTCATCGCCTTGCAGTTGGAGATTCATGTCGTTGAACAATTTATACAGGTCTGTCATGTAAGCTATATCATTTTTTGATGTAATGAGCTTGTTGTGCAATTCTGTATCTTTAGTTTCCAAGAACTCTATAACAGAGTCAAACAGGTTGTAAAATCGAGTCAGACAATTGCCTCTTGATAGCCAACGAACTTCAGTATGAAACAACAAACGGTTGAAATCCTCGTCATTAGTAACACAAAGCTGAAGAAATAATCTATCATTCAAAGAGCTGTTGCGGATTTTATTGACTGCTTTGATGACATATTGCAGTGATTGAAATAGTCGTTCACTTAAGTTTCTAGCAACCAAATGTTGTCTATGAATAACGCAATGTACAGAAAGGACATCTGGAATTTTATTTTTTAAGTGCGCTATGAAGCCTTTATGGCACCCTGTCATAGCCGGAGCGCCATCCGTAGCAACTGATATAATATTTTTCAAGGGAATCTCTTTCTCATCACAAAACTTTTCCAATGTATTGAATATGGTTTCGCCTTTTGTATCGGCCTCTAAATTTCTAGCAAAGAATAATTCTTCACATATTTTCTCATCTTTAATAAACCTCACGTAAGACGCAACAATGCTTCATTAGTTGGTAAAGTGGACTCATCGAGCTGAATTGAGAATTGATTTGTCCTCAGGTGATCACACAATGATCCTTCAATGTTTTCAGCCATTTCATCAATTCGTCTTTGCACAGAATTATTACTCAAAGGAATTTTTCGGATAATATCTGCGGCTGGTTTATGAAGCACAGTAGTTATTACTTCCTTTATTGCTGGCAAAATTCACTCTTCTCCGATGTTATGTGGTTTGCCTTTTTGAGCAATTAACAAAGAGATATTGTACGAAGCTCGAAGTCCGTCGTCATCTTGCTTAGCAGCCGCCGAAAATAGTTTTGCTACACTTGGCTGAGTATTATGCTTCTTCTCTAGGTCTTGAAAATATGCTACATTCTTGTCTTTCTTATCTGGATGCATTTTATTCAAATGATCTTGCAGTCTTGAAGGCTTCATTGCTTCATTCGAAAATGTTTTTAGACATAGAAGACACAAAGGCGACGATGGGTTTGTCGGATTTTCAATGAATCCGAATTTAATATATTCCGCACAGTATTGCCGTCTCTTCTTTTTTACTTCCGACATTGTTTTGTTTTGAGAAATACGTAAGTAAGTGTTGAACTTAAGTACTGCTCATCTATTGCGCGCGAAACCGCAAATGAAAATAAAATAAATATTACGTTGTTTATATAGGATTGCATAAGCAGCACGCACTGACAGGAATAAAACAAACATGCATAAACTCGTTTATCTCATTCGACGCTCAATCGTACTCAACAAGTCAGAACAAGTATTCTATGAACCAGCCGATTGATAGAGGAATGCACAATTCGGGTTATTTAACAAAAACTTGTTAAAATATGATTGCCCGCGGTCTATTATCTACGAAAATTACCTATCTGGGAGTACTAATAACTATTAAAATGCGAAAGTGTGTCTGTTGCCTTTTTTATTTGTTTGTTTATGTCTACTTTCATTTCAAAATAGAACGATCGATTGACATGATTTTTATTTTGTATATTCAATAAAACAGGACAGATATATGAACTACGCGGAGAGAAATATCGAACCGAGTTTGAGCAATATTTTAATTAATATTAGTTGATGTTCACAAGTTGTAGTTGAGAGTCGAGAGCTCATGCAGTCGTTGTCTAAGATGCCTCCTAGCTAAATGAAATTACAAATCACCCCCCAGGCCTCTACACAACGCCCCCATTTTTTTTTTTGGTCTCTTACCCTTTAGGCCTGCAGCGCCCACAGGGGGGCGTTATCGCCCACTTTGGGAAAGGCTGCTCTAAACCAAACATTCTAGGAGCGAAGTGAAGTGATCTTAGATGCGAGTTGGTCGGGGATTGCTTAAACATCTCAGTCGATATTTCGTCTTAGAGTATTTTAACTTCTTCTGAGATAATTACATTAAATAAAACTCGTTTATTTAGATTGGATTGTTATATTTAGCGAAACTTCATAAACTTCATTTACGATAGTACAACTCGCCGCCGCCACTCATTGAGGCGGCGCTAGTATCTCTGTCGACTTTAGAGAATACCAAATCACAGTTGACAATCTCACCGCGGATTCAGAAGCGAATTTAACTAATTTACGTCAGAGAATCGCATTACTGAGCGTCTAGACAAGTGGCAAAAGTTTCGTAAGATTGAAACGATAGCTGGCATTATTGCTCGTCAAAAGTGGCCTTTGGCTACGTTTCATACGGCGGTTTTCACACGATTTTACATTTCCTTTGATATATAAGAAAGTTAATAACCTTTGACAACCAATTTAAAATTCGTTACTCTAAATCAAGCGGTATTTGTCATTCTATTCTACTAACGTTTACGACATTCGAACCACTCGTCTAGGGCCCCTGGGGAGTTATTCACAAACGTCGGAACCTTTCCGTAGCGGAAAGGCCGATCGTCGAAAAGCATAAATTCAATCCGACAGCTTGGATTTGTGAATACAACTATATGCAATATGATATATATATATATATAATATTAATATAATACGATTTCGGATTTGTGAATAGCGAATAGACAAAATCCTCGAAAAGTTTCCTGTCGGATACGGAAAGTTGAGTTTCCGACGTTTGTGAATAACCCACTGGTTTATTCTCTAAAGTCGACAGAGATTTTAGCGTCGCCTCAATAAGTGCGGTGGCGAGTCGTACCGTAAATGAATTTTTTGACGTTTCGCTAAATATAACGATCGAATCTAAACAAATTTTATTTAACGTAGTTATCTCAGAAGAAGTTAAAATGGACGAAGACGAAATATCGACTGAGATGTTTACTCTTTAAGCAATCCCCGACAAACTCGCACCCAAGATCGCTTCACTTCGCTCCTAGCATGTTTAGAGAATTCCATTTGAAGGCGAAGTGAGTTTGAATGCGAAGTGGAGTGAATTGTTGAGCGAGTCTAGCTAGGGCGAATCAATTTTTTACAGAATTGCACGGCCGTTCTGTAATAAACTTGCAGTTTGTAGATTGTAGATTGCAGCTTGTAGACTTAGAGTAAAAGATAGCTATGATAAATTAATTCCATAAGTTCATAATGTAGAATCAAATCCAACACAATATTTTTGTGGTTGGATATTGTTACATTATACAGTACCTAAGTTTTAAAAACTTGAAAAGTCAATAAACTATTGTTAATGCGATCACTTTTTCAGGTAGTAAAGAATCTCCAAGAATTGTACGGGGATATATACAGTCTTCGTAACGTGATAATAACAGGTACTCATACGCACAGCGGTCCTGGAGGACATTTGGTCGACTTTATATTGGATATCAGTATTTTAGGCTTCTCAAGGGAGACCTTCAACGCTTATGTTGATGGCATAACCAGGGTAAGACCTGAAGCCTGTTGCTTAACATCTATTCTGTACTGAAAATAAATTCCAATTTCATATTTTAAACTATTTTTGTAATGGACTCGGTAACTTCAATGAACTTTAATGTCAATTTATAATTAGTGGAAAACATGCACGCCTTCAATTTTGTTAAAGAATAATTAGATCTAGTAATGTGTACCTAGAAATCCTTAAGCATATTTTGTTATTTTAGAGTATAGTTCGAGCACATGAAAATATTCTACCAGCCAGACTATTCTTCGGGGAGACGCGGGTGTATAATGCACACATGAATCGATCACCTTATTCCTATGGATATAATCCACCAGAAGAGAGAGCGAGGTAAGATTACCGATTTTAAACTAACTGCCAATTTTGTTATCTTCCACGCAGCTCCAACCTCAGCAACCTGTTACTATTTCACTTCGTTGGTGAGCCCATAAGCAAGCGTAGTTAAGGACATTTCCTAAACGGAACAACCGGTCAGCTGATTAACTACCGCACAATTTCAGTTCTTATTAACACGATGATCTATTTCTTCTATTCCAATAGAATAATAATATAATATATAATAGAATAATAATAGGATTTTCGCAGATCCAATTGAATTTTTGTGCAAACAGAAATCTGTTTTGAAAAAAAATTTAGGGATAACTATCCCTAAATTTTTTTATCGAGATACTAGAAAATAGTAATTTTCTAACGTAAAATTCAGAGGATTTTTCTAGGCAAGAAGTTTTGTAAATAATCAGTCCCACCTAGCCTGGGTGAGCTTCGATAGTTACTTACTGCTACACTGCTAGGAAATGATTTAACTTGACTAAACATGATTTTCTCTTCATTTCCAAGGGGAAATACCGTTATGTTATGTACATACCTGTGTAACTTCTAGTTCCGGAATGTTATTCCAAGTTGTACTGGTTACGTTGGCTTCTATGAGCTTTAGAATATCGAGTACGAATCTCTTCTCACTGGTAAGGTGAGAAGACAACGCATTGTACTCTACCATGTGATATCTATTTGGTATTGATGCCCAGTGAGCATAATATAGTGTTTATAGAAATTGTGAGGAAATGAAAAGAAGACGAGAGAACGAGACAAAGTAAGGCGAGACCAGGAAAGACATGTTCTGCCCGAGAAGTACAAATGTGATTCCGTGTATAGGTTCGAACGCGAGGTTTTTAGTCTGTGTAAGTGGATACTCCTTACGATTACGTAAAGGATTTTTACTCCTCATATAAAAGGTTAGAATCTAACCGTCACTCAACATTTTGCCAAGATTCTGTTTTGGTTTAACAACAAACACCACATGATGATAGCCAAAACCAACTGCTTAACATACCTTCTGAAGCTATGTTCTGAAGCATAGAGATGCTCAATGTAGTAGATACTACTCAATTATCCATTCAATAGGTGAAATGAACGTAATAACATTCCTAAATCTCAGTGGTCGTAACGAATACAAAAGCACCAATACTCTATTATACGCTATTAAAAACGAATATAAAGTCAGATTAGAATTTAATAAGGAAGTTGTACGGCCTTCTCTGGGATTAATTTTATCAATACGAGTATAATTGACTGGACTCTAGACGTGTTTGTAGTATATCTACTATCGAACCCTCCCACCCTATGGCAGCAGCAATAATGTTAATTTTCACAGTTGCGTTTTGATCATATTTCAGCTCGGAGTAGTCTCAACATTTGTGTTTGTACATAATTGCAATTTACAAGAAATCTACATTACCAATTTAAAAACGAAATCCATTTCAGAAAAAATAATTTTGAAATTCTGTAGATTTTCGCAGATCCAATTGAATTTTTGTGCAAACAGAAATCCGTTTTGAATAAAATTTAGGTATAAATATCCCTAAATTTTTTAATCGAGATTTTTTTTCCAATCATGTTCCCACGTTTTTGGATTTAAGATAGTATTAAAGTTATTTGTATCCTAATAATTATCTCTGTCTTCTTAGGTAGTGAATCTAAGTTACCAAGCACTCCAAAGTCTGTACAGACGGGCTTAATCTTAACGTTTGGAGAGCCGTAAAATCAATATTTTCTAAGTTTTTTTGGGGTTTGGTTCTGACCAAGTACTCTTCATTATGTGATATCTATCGACAAGCCTAGTGCTTAAGTTAGAATCCCATAATTGCTGTATCTAGAGTAATGAAATACTTAGTTCAATTTTCCAGATATGACATGGACACAGATAACGTCTTGAGTCAACTGCGGATAGTAAAAGCTGATGGTACTCTCCATGGAGTACTGAACTGGTTCGCAGTTCACACAACCAGCATGAACATGACTAATGAGTTGGTTTCGTCCGATAACCTCGGATATGCGGCCATATTGCTAGAGAGGACTTTGAATCCTAACAGCCAAGTGGGAAAGGTTAACCTTAAAATAATTATTTACTCTTGAAAAAAAGTTGTATCTTTAATTAATCTGCTTACGTCGTCATTGACCGTAGAATAAGACATTAGTGAGAATAAAGTACCTGGGCATTTCATGAAATGGCTTGTTCTTTCCCCATTATATTATGATATACAAAATGAAAAGTTATGTAGATCTATAAAAGCAATACTTATGTCTAATATAAGCTAAATTCTTAATGGACGTTTATTATTAATTCTAAAATGTGGGGCAGACTGTTTCTATATTGCAAGCCAGTATTTCGTGTAGTTGACATTTCTGGACGTCTAATGTCTCTATTTATTAACTTTAAACATATATCTTTCTAAATTTGTTGGGATTAAAAGGTAAAATTGATATCCATTTTTAATTAATGAAAGGGATGATGAAAGATGACGTTTGCTGACAAAGATAACATAATTCGCTATGTTTTATTTGATATGAAAGTAATATATTGGGACTCAATGCTGACGTGCTGCGACGCTGGCGCATCGTCCTCTGTGTCTATCCTCTTACACGGCGTTATAATAAAAATTTTAATGCCCAGGGTCCAACAGTTGCTGGTTTCTTCTCATCTAATCTGGGTGATGTTTCGCCCAACATACGCGGCGCTCGCTGCGAGTTCAGTGGAGAGGAATGCGACAACCAATTTCTTCTTTGTGCGTTGTTAGAACGGTGCTTCTCTGTAGGACCTGGAGACAATATGTTCGAGAGCAGCAGGATTATTGGAACTGCGGTGTACGAAGGAGCTGTGGTGAGTGTCTATCTTTTACTGTAAGTATTGTGTAGTTTCTTATCAGATTTAAATATGTACTAAAATACACATTGTAAATAAGTGCGGAAAAATCACCGTTGACTTTATTGGTTGCTTTATTATCATTAGATAATTAAGATAGATAGATCATTTTGTTACTTTTTTCAATTTCATGCACTAGATAATCTTAGACTTTGGATATTTCCGAACATTTAAAGATGACATTTTAAAAATATTAATTTTCTAAGTTATTAAAAAGTTCTTAAATTGGTCCTTTAAAAATGAAGTAAGTATTTGATGCTAATATTTCAACTTCTAGGAAATCTTAAACACTCCTGGAGAGGAGCTAACTGGTCATTTGGCTGTCGTTCATCAGTTTCTGAGGATGTCTGATGAAGTCGTGCCAAGATACAACCCTGTTACCAGATCATTCGACTTAGTAAGTCAGTGGTTTAGAAGTCTATATCCAATAAATAATAATATCTACCCCTCATATTGATGATCCCGACGTGATAAAATTTAGTATTCTATTCTAAAATTTCTGTTCTATGACTATTTAAAGAGGTAATGCTGCCAGTCTGCTGGGCACACTAAGCAATGACAGCTTTCTGAGCGGCAACTTTGAGGAAGTCTATTATGTAGATAATGTTTAGTTGTAAGTTTGTAAATATTAACGTTAGGATATATTTTGAGTTTGTAAATATTAACATTAGGATATATTATTGAGTCGCCACTGCCTCAGTGCCTAAAGTCCAAAGTGTATGACCAGTGCATCCTCCCGGTACTGGCCTATGGGGCGGAAACGTGGACACTGACAAAAGGCCTCGTCCACAAATTCCAAGTTGCACAGCCAGCTATGGAAAGGGCTATGCTCGGAGTTTCTCTGAAGGATAGAATCCGAAACGAGGATATCCGACGGAGAACTAAAGTGACCGACGTAGCCTTGAGAATAAGCAAGCTGAAGTGGCAGTGGGCGGGGCATATATGTCGCAGAGCCGATTGACGTTGGGGTAGATAAGATCTGGAGTGGAGACCACGTTCAAGACATCCCGTAGGACGGCCTCCCGCTAGATGGACCGACGACCTGAAGAGAGTGGCGGGAAGCGGATGGATGCGGAGAGCCGAAAACTGGATATAGTGGCACAATATTGGAAAGGCTTATGTCCAGCAGTGGACAAACACGGGCTGACGATGATGATGATAATGATGATGAGGATATATTTGTACTTTCTCCTTGTGAAGGTTCGTCTTCATTATTATTGTATTCGTCCACCAAGTGTCCGTTTTTATGTGTGTGGTGTAGAAGTCTATATCCAATAAATAATAATATCTACACCCCTCAGGTCTTTACGCAATTAATTACTTAATGTTAGAATTGTGTTTAATAATGTCAATATGCCTTCAGTTTAGCCATCAGTTTCAAAAACAAGAACAGCAGAATAATGTAAAATAATCGGAAAATTCCTCTAGACGATTATGCCAATAGTAATAATATGGTCTCGATGGCGCAGTGGTTTAGGCGTCGCACCCAAGCGCGGAAGGTTCCGGGTTTGATTGCCGGTCGGGTCAATTTAGGAAACGAACTTTTCTAGATTGTCTCGGGTCTGGGTGTACTGGTAGACGCCCCCAGTAGTCGTCGTCTGGTTCTCATAGCACAGGGAATACCCTAGTTTGAGACCAGATGATTGGTTGTATCGACTAACGTATTTATTTAAAAAAAAAGACTAAAAATCAATAAATAAATAGTACAATCGCGAATAGAATTTTTACTGTGGCTATATGTACAGCGAATTGAAAAAAATTTAAGATTTTCGACTAAAAATTTATATTAGGAAACCTTGATTTATATTAGAAAACCTTGATTTATATTGGAAAACCTTGATTTCTATTAGTTGATCAAGTATCGCATCGTAAACTTAGCTTAGGGAAAAGACCCACCAATGGACCAGTCCGATATCACTTATCGGTTCAGTGAATAAACCTTTTGTATGATTTTAGAACGATCCAGTCCAAGGTTGTGTAGCAGCGCTGGGTCACAGCTTCGCTTCTGGCACCATTGATGGTGCTAATGTCCTCAATGTAACTCAGGTACATAATCTACCCTAGAATAGGAATGTTTTGAGAAGACCTCAAAGCCTTTATCAAACCAATCACAAAAATTATCATAATGTTTACGGGTGATAATCTCTTTGACTATGATTTATGATTTTTACAGATTAGATTAAGATCAAAATTACGTAAATTAATTAAATTAAAAATTAAATGAATCTTTGACTTCGAAACCTTAAATTCATCGTATGAAAACATATCGTGTAAATTAAAAGACAATAGAAGGCAGTTTGAGATTTCAAAAAAAAGCATCCTGCCACTACTTCGTTACACTGTACGATCGATTTCTGTCGTGCCTAGTGTCAAATCGATTGTTCATGTGCGTCGATAAATGTCATCCCTCGGGAGCTTGTTGTGTACGTTCCATTTCCATCCAGAACCAGATTTTGTATTGCAGATCACAGAAATAGGAGTACAATAATAAATTTGATGCCAGTGACTGCAAATGTATTCTAGATATTGTAGACAGGTACCTCCCTATAATCGATGTATAAAATTGATTATTCAATAAGTTATGTAATAAGTACATTATCTTTACAGGGAACAATTGTAGGAAATCCGTTGCTAGATGCGTTGGGTAATATCATTGCTAGTCCAACAGAGGAGGACATTGAGTGTCATGCTCCGAAGCCAATTCTGTTGGGAACTGGTCGAGTAAGTATCTTCGTTTGTACCAAATTTTTTCTAGAGCCACGAACATATTGGAATATTAATCGGTTAATTTTACGAGTAGAGGAGGCTAAGTGGTTTGCATTTTGCATTTACCCAGACAGCGGCGTATCAATGGGTAAATTTTAGAGGAGGCTCCGGTAGTAAATTGCTTTTTTGATAGTAATGGTGTGTATGTTCGACTACAAGCTAAACACTATCCCTAGCTACAGTATTGACAACACTGGAAGAGTAAATACTTCAAAAGTACGCGGTACTATGTCCGATGTCAGGAACATAGGGAAGGAGTCCCTGCCTGCTCTTTACGTAATTTAATGTAAATGTTGAAGATATACATAATGGAAACTTATCTTACGATGGGAAGTTACCATCAAGTTTCCAAAATTTCAATAATGTCTTATAATTCTACTTTTAGCGTAAAATAACAGAGGGTACTTTCTTTGCAGGTCAGTTTCCCACTTCCATGGCATCCTAGCGTGGTTTCCGCGAGTGTGCTGTGGCTAGGTGGTTTAGCGGTAGCGACGGTGCCTGGGGAGCCCACCACTATGGCTGGACGCAGGATTAAAGATGTGCTGAGAGACGCAATGAGCGAGGCTGGACACGAGCCAAAGGTTGTGGTCTCGGGGATAGCCAACGAATACATCCATTACGTGTCAACCTATGAGGAGTATCAGGTACGGCGTTTTTGAATGAGGCGGAGGTTACTTATTTACATATTATATTAATGTAGGATTTTGAAAGACTACAGAACAAATGTGTATGAAACAGGGGTTGAAAGAGATAATATGGCACACTCAGGTGTTTTTTTATTAAAAAAAAAGTTCAGTACGTAGACATCCTTTTTATTTTAAAATTTTATTTTATTTTATATATATTTATTACACACACAAACATTACAAAAAAGATACATACAGAAAGGATGAGCAAAAAGTACAGCTTATTTCTAAACGAAATTTCTTCCAGCAGACCTGCGCGAGTGACAAATTCGAAATAGAAAAGATAGACACTGTGTGTACTTGCTATAATGATAATAAAATACACTAATATAAATTACATATATATACCATACACAAATATAATACATATCACATTTTAAATGCTATAAAAATGTTTAAAAATTATGCTCCGATGGTCGAGGCAGGCATATATTGTGGGAGGCTAACCGTAGCAAAAAATACACTGATGAGAACTTGAAACGACATTAATAAAACATTGTGTGCTAAAAGTGCTTTCAAAATTCATATCATATCATGTCTTAGTAAATGATGGAGCTGAGAAAGGGGTAGCTGTTACTACACGGTCTAGGGCGGCTATGTCTGCCAGTCAGTCTCTGGCTACGAGTCTATTCGAACCTACCCACCTCTATTGTACTCGCTTTAGAAAAGTCGAATGTTTTTTTCTTTTTTTGGCGCACATGGCGCACAGATTAGCGCTTTTGCCAATGTCACGTATTATCACAATCACAAGTAAATTAGTTTTTTTCTTATCGTAAAACTCCTCCAGTAAATTAGGCTTTACTGAAGTTATAAAGGACTTCATGGAAGAGCGCGAGATCTTCCGCTACACATGTTTATTTAGACCTACTCCATTCTTTTCACTTACAAAAAACTTTCAAACACAATATACTACCACTTTTGTATTTTAAAACTCTCAAAAATGTAAAAAATAGAAAATGTAAATAAAATGACGACCTCACTTCTCCCGTTCCCGCCAAAAAGACAAAAGTCGAAATTATATATTTAGATTATTAAGTTTATTTATTTTAATCAGGTGCAACGGTACGAGGCTGCGTCCACAATCTACGGTCCGCATACACTCGACGTATTCTTGCATAAATTTCACGAACTAATAAACATAGCAATAGAGGTAAGTAAAATAGGTTACTTGTAGTAGTTTAATTTAAATTTTTGATATGAAGCTACAGCGATTGCCCAAGAACTCATCTTATTCGATTTTAAATTAAATATTGTTACGGTTGGATCTTATGTGGAAGCAATAAGGTCGATTATTAAATGGCACGAGACACGCAACTTTCAGTGCGTGCGCGTGCGATATCTCGAGACCTAGGTTTTGCAGTTATGACCTAAAAACGCATTAATATGTTTAAGGTCTACTATCGATTGGTCGAAGATTCCGGAGCGATGACGCATCATATACTTACTCATGCGAACTGGCGGCGTTGAGAACAATGTCGTATTATTGTCAACGAGTGAAATTAATTAGAAGGTTCTACCCTATTTATTTCTATGCGTTATTTATTATTACTAGCATTCGGGGTTGCACTAGAAGTTTCCATCCTCGTTTTATCGCACTATAAATAGAACTACATGTCAGCCAGTGAGTTATTTTTTGGACTATCGATCGAAGCGACGATCAAGGCGACATCAAGGCGAATTGCGAAGACTCTTACGACGACCACTGCGACGAGTGGATAAGACTATTGCGATTTGGTAACATTGTTTGTGAGTGAAGTGTGTACCTTCGGTGACTAGTACGCGAGCACCTACTTCGAGGGCGACTACGAAGACTAGGAACCACCATAATTGAGTTCGCGTATTCTTGACATCTGTTTGTACGAACGAAAATTAACTCTGCACCCTTAACCGACATTTGATTAGCCTCTGCTCGTAACAATATTATTCTAGCAATGAGTAATCAACCAAAACCACAAACAATACACAGTGACAACTACAATTACATTCCTTATCATTACAGAGCGTCTAGACAAGTGGGAAACATTTTGTAAAATCAAAACGCTTGTTGGCGTTATAGCTCGTTAAAAATGCCCTTTGGGTACGTTTCATACGGCCGTTTTCCCAAGATTTAACGTTTCGTTTGATATATAAGAAACTTAATAACGTTTGACAACCAATTTGACCATTGACCACCTCCGTGGTGCAACGGCTTAACGCGTAGGAAAGTAAAACGGGGGTTGCGGGTTCGATTCCAGCCCCGAGTCTGGGTGTTTATGTATAATGTGTATTTATTTACAAAAGAAAAGTACATATGTAGTATATCAGTTGTCTAGTACCCATAACACAAGCGCTGTGCTGCTTACTTTGGGACTAGATGGCGCTGTGTGAAATGTCTGAGATTATTATTATTATTATTAATTTAAAATTCGTTACTCTAAATTACGTGGTATTATTTGTCATTCTTTTCTACTAACGTTAACGACATTCGAGCCACTTGTGTATGCCCCCTGTTCGTTTTAAACCGATGGTAGTGGATGGTTGACCTGATTTTTAAAAATCTCGTAACGGCGTTTTCTTAATCAATAATAATAATATTTTGAACAATTACACTGATTATGTGACCCCAAACTAAACTTGGGAGTCTGCTCTCAGACGCCGTAGAGAGCACACGCGCCAGCGTCGTACGCTCCCGGCAATTCGTCGTTCGTCGTGAACGACGCCTCATCTTCGTCGTAAACGACGCCTTCGTCGCATCGTCAAGTTTGACGCATCGTCGTCGTCGGAATCGACGCATCGGCGGTCGTCATTCGTCGTAACTGACGCATCGTCGGGCGTCCGAATTGACGCCTCGCTGCTGCGTCTCGTCGGAATCGACGCATCATCGGCCTCATTCGTCGAAATCGACGCATCGTCGGTCGTCAGAATTGACGCATCGTCTCCTCCTTTCGTCGAAACCGACGTAACATTGTCGTCGTTCGTCGAGGTCGACGCATCGCTGGTCGTCAGGATTGACGAATCGGCGACACCTTTCGTCGAAATTGACGCATCGCCATCACTGCTCGTCGAGAGGGACGCATCGTCGGTCGTCGGAATTGACGCACTGTCGTCGTGTGCGTCGGGACTGACGCGTCGTGGTCGTCGGTCGTCGAGATTGACGCTCCGTCGGTCGTCGCTTCTTGTCGTCGGCGCGTCGAGTGAAGACACCTGCTGGACTATCACTTACCTTGTGGCGTGCATTGGGGCCGTCACCCTTGCTGTCTGCTTTCTCGTCCGGATCAAGAGTGTGAACACCGGCGGTTGACTGGGTCTGAAGCTTCCTGTGATCCGTGTGGCGCTACCTGTGTGCCTTGCGGGGACCGGTGCGCCTACTGCATTGCACACCCGCACTCGCCCCCTGACTGCGCTCCTCCAACTGCTGCCTGGGAGTGGTGCTGGGCGACGTCGCCCGCCCCTCCTACACCTTACCTGCGACCGTGACGTGCCGTTCGGTCCGGCTATTCTCTTCCCATCGCTCCTCACCAAGCCACCTGAATCTCCGGCAGCTGATTTGGGACTTATTAAGTGATAGGTTAAGTTCACAATAGGGTTTTGTGTCAATTGTGTGCGCGTCGGTGCAGTGTGTGGTTTTTGTGAAGTGTAGTGTCATAGCGGCTCAAATATGAGCTCACGAGATGATGACTCACGGGAAGCCGGCTCTGACCGGCTGCTCAGGCAGGCATCCCAGTCGCCCCAACCTCAGCCATACCAGGACCCAGGTAAATCCACCGATCTTTACTTTAGCACTCCCATGCGTAGAACTAAATTCCGCGACCTCCCTGTCGATCAACCCCTCAACTCTACCCCAATCCCGGAATCCCTGTATGACATCCCCGAATCGGAGTATGTACGCGTTAACAGGACCACCCTCTCCGAATTGGCCACTAATGCGCGTGAAATCAAATTTCTAATCAACGAGCACAAGAGCCTGACAAAAGTGAACAAGGAGGCTGCTAATAAGCGCTGTGACGCTATAGTCCAATTAGCTCTTGCTGTCTATTCTCCCATTTATACGGAGCCTTGCCCTCCCCCCCCGGTTTGCCCGGATCGGCCTGCTCAGGACGTAGACATTGCGAGAATGTTTGACCTGTTAAGCCAAATGAACAAACAGATCCAGTCTATCGCAGCTATCTCTCCCCCCTTAAGCGCTGGCACCGCTTCTGCCACCACGCGCACCTATTCATCGGTGGCCTCTAGCGACCCCCCCTTGCCTAAGCGCCCCAAAGTCATACCCCATAAATCCACGCTAATCGTGGCTCCCCGGAGCGACTCCGACTCAGCCTCTTCCACTGAAACTCACGCCATGTGGAAAAACTCCACAACATTCCGCGAGACTAACTTCGCTCCTATCGGTGTGAGGCACATTTCCGGCAAGCGCATAGCAGTCGACTTTCTCAATGACCAGCACAGGCGGGTCGCCCTTGAGAAGGTCCATGCGTGCAATCTCCCCATCAGTGCCCATGCTCCGCAGGAGCTGAGACCTATGTTCATCCTTAAGGGGGTCCCAAGGGACATCCCCACCGACCAGCTGGCCGACATTATTACTCATCAGAATGATTCCATCAGAGAGAGTGTGGTCGTCCCCTCCGATATTACGTTCAAATATTTAAGGTCCAACCGCAACCCCCAGCTTTGTAACCCCGTATTTATTACCACCCCCACCGTTTGGAAAGCAGTGATCGAGCTTGTAAAAGTCAACCTCGAGCACCAGCGCGTGCACGCCGACAACTACGTCCCTCTCCTTCAATGCACTAGGTGCCTTAATTTTGGCCACACGAGGAAGAGGTGCATCAGCAAGACGGTCGCGTGCGCGCGCTGCGCTTCGAGCGAACATGAAATCAAGGACTGCCCCACCAAGGGCGATCGCAGTGCAATCAGGTGCTATCACTGCTCCAGGAGCGCCGATGCGCGGGCGGGGGCGGGCACGAGTAGTGGGACTAACCCTCATAACCCTCACAGTTACAACCATCGAGGCGATTCGGCCTTGTGCCCAAGGGTCCAACGTATGGCTGACGGCATTAGGTTCCGCACCGTCTATAGTGTGTCAGAATAAAATGTAACCGCAAATCAACACTCAACACTACTGCTCTCATTATTTTAATATTTTAATTGCATCTTACTGATCAGGTGTTATTCTATAAAATGTATGCTTCATGGGTAATTTTTAACGTCCTCTGCTCTTTTAAAAAAAAAAAAAAAATTTTCATACGGATTTGATTTCCCGATCTATCACTCCCCCACATTTTTATTATTGGTTTCTAATGTGTACATCCTGTGTCTCGGCTGGTGAGAGAGCGTACCCATCCCCGATATTACCCTCACCTACCTCGACCGCCGCTGTTACCCGGTCTTCAGGACTGACGCGCTGTCGTCGATGTCGTCGGAATTGACGCATCGCCGGTCGCCGTTCGTCGAAACTGACGCATCGTCGTCGTCGTGCGTCGGAATTGACGCATCGCCGGTCGCCGTTCGTCAGAATTGACGCATCGTCGATCGTCGTTCGTCGAAACTGACGCATCGCCGTCGTCGTGCGTCGGAATTGACGCATCGGCGATCGTCGTTCGTCGGAACTGACGCTTCGTCGTCGTCGTGCGTCGGAATTGACGCGTCGGCGGTCGCCATTTGTCATCTCTCTTTTACATAAGGTTTTCCTATGTTACGGGGCCGCGTGGGTTTCCTCTCTCTCTCCACCTGGGACACGGGATGCTCTCTTATTATAATAAAAAAAAAAAAAAAATATATATATATATATATATATACATATTCAGATGTTACCCTGCCGTTTACCTTTTACCTATTTAGTTATTAGCATTGTTTAGTTACCTTAATTTTACTCTTACCTATTTAGTTGTAAGTATTTCCTAGTTACCTTAATTTTACCGTCTAATTATATAACTCTTACATTATATAAACCTTAGTCGCTAGCACTTAACATTATATAATCTCTATTTGTTAACTTATTACCGCGAGCTGTAAAAAATTTTATATCTTATTATGTTCGCAATCTAATACTTTAATGTTCAGTGATCTCATATGTGTCACCATTTACTTAAATAAACTCCTTTCTATTAGTTTACACCATAATTATTGTCTATCTTGTATAACTCCTTATTCTCATAAGCTGTTATGTCATCATTCTATATCATGTAACACCTTACCTATTAATAGCGTAAGCTAGTCCACCTTAGATTTACCATTTAATATTTTTGCTACTTTGTATAAATTCTATTGTGTTATCATCTTTCGAATTGTATAATTTCTCACCTAACACAGCACAAGCTGGTCTACTTTTATATTGTAACTAGCTTCTTTTAGTTCCTAAGTTCCATGTGTATCGGGAGTGAGGGGATGTAGGCCATTAGCGTCCCCTCCACTCTTTGGTCAAGTTAAATAAATTTAGTTGCCAAAAAAAAAAAAAAAAAAAAAAAAAAAAAAAAAAAAAAAAAAAAAAAACTAAACTTGGAAGGTAGCACCAGTAACCTAGATAATTAAGAAGAAATCGTTTCCTGAATTGATCTGACTAGGAATTGACCTCGGGGATTTTAACTTCAAAGGTGACTTCAAAGGTGACTAATGGCACTAGTAGCAGTGATCAAAATGAATTGGATTTACTGCCAGTCAAATCAAAGCTATTGCTAGAAATAAAATTCTTGACTCGCGCACTGAGAGTTGCCTTACATACAATATTTATAAAATTGATCCAATTCGATTTAAAAAAATCTTTACGCTCTAGGACGTCTTTATATTTTTTTTTAAAACTTTAGACAAGACTTTAATATATCTGAAAATTTTAATAACTTTTACAGCTTCGTAATAAAAGTAGGAACCCTTATAGTTTCGAACAGTCTGTCTGTTTGTCCGTCCGTCTGACTGTCCACAGTTTACCTTAGAGGTTAGAGACTCTTGGTACCTACGAAATATCTGTCATTTGGCATTGTTATACATATTAATCACGCCTACAAAGTGGTGAAATAAAATAAAAAAATAAAAGAAAATCTTACAAATAAAGCCAGGATATTTTTTTACTTGTCTGATGTTCAAAAAATAATCAAAGTCAAGTCAAAGTCAAATCAATTTATTCAAGTAAACCCAAATGCAAGGTATTTTTGAACGTCAAATCTACTTTAGTTCGGTTCAAAAAGGAAACCTGAATACTGAGAAGAACCAACAAGAAACTCAGTCAGGTATCATTTTTTCAACATCATTCTACAACAGTTATTTAAAAATACAATATTTATAAAGCCAGTAAATGCATATGCAGTGAGGATCACTTCCAGTCTATTGTTGTGTCTTCAATGAAATCGCTAATTTTGTAGTATGCTTTTCCAATCAGTGTGCGTTTAATGACAAGTTTAAGTCTCTTTTCCGTTAGTTGAGTAATTTCTTGAGGAATTTTATTATAAAAACGAACACAGTTACCCAAAAATGAACCACTTGACTTTTGTAATTTAAATTTAGGAATAACTAGCTGACCACGACCACGAGTTTCCATACCATTAACAACGCCTTTCTTTTGAAATAGATCTAAATTTTTTCTAGTGTACATTATGTTTTCATAGACGTATAACGAGGGTAAGGTGAGTACATCAATGTCTTTAAAATGATCTCTCAGCGACTCTCGTGCGTTCATACTGTAGATGGTACGTATTGCCCTCTTTTGTAAAATAAAGATAGATTTCATATGCGCCGCTGATCCCCACAGTAGCAGACCATAATACATAAGGCTATGGAAATATGCGAAATACACCAGCCTAGCCGTAGCTACATCTGTCAACTGTCCAGTTCCAGTCCATTATGGATTTTGGGTACATTGGATAGGGAAAACTTAACACAATTGATTTTTTGTGCATTCAGTAGTAAATTATTGGCAGCGAGCCATCTCGAGACATCCGCCAAGGTGCTATTCTGTCCGCTAATATCTATGTCTTTTCTGTTAACTTTAAATAATAATGATGTGTCATCAGCAAATAATATTATTTCACAAAAAGTCTTTAAGCATAAATGGAAGATCATTAATGTAAACCAAAAATAGGAACGGTCCCAAAATTGATCCTTGGGGAACGCCCATCTTTAATTTAGAACCGTCAGATGTAACCCCATTTACACTCACTTTTTGTTCTCGGTCAGCCAGATATGAAATCACGAGATCGAGAGCTTTATCACGTATTCCATAATATTTCAGCTTGTAAATTAAAGTTAATAGGGGTATACTTGGTGAACGTGTAATGAAATGTACTTGAATAAGTAAGAATTTTGTCAGTCTCGTAAAAATTCCACAGAAAATGATTTAGATAGCGTTTAGCCAATAAGTTCGGCCTGAAGTACTCTCTGACCTTGATATTGCAGATGTCTATATGGGTCGTAGTCCATTTATCGTTGGGTATTTGTTCGTTTGTCTTTCCCGTCGATTAAAAAATATAAATCCTTTTGAGTGAAACATTTATGCGGCGAGTCAGATCGGCTGCTGGCGTGCGCGCGCGTATAATACTATATTATAGCGTACGCAGTGTTGTTATTCACATCGGAACACTGTGTTTTTTAAGGCGACGCATTGATAAACAATAATTTAATCTAAAATAGACCTTCTGTTCTATGCAAACGTGCAACGCGCGCTAGCTTACGAAAATTAGGAAAAAACAGTTATTTTCGTTTAAATTACAAACTATAATTAATTTTGAAAAATCATATTGTCATTTTAAAGTGTATGTTTAGATTCATCTACATAAAAAATTTAGAGACTTTAATCGGTCCCATTTGTCCGCAAAAAGAAAATCTCTGTTTTAAAAGAGGTTTCTTTAATATTTTTTTTATGCTATAAAAGTTAACCAACCGTGTAATGCTATTGTCAAAATAAAGTCAGTGAATTGAAGAACCAAATATCACTTTCATATGTTTTGTAATCGCTTAGAAAAATTGAAATTCCCGACATGAAAATTTCCAATGCATCCTCTTAAATAAAGAAAAATATTTTTTCTTTAAGAAAACCTGAATATTTCATTTTCAATTATGCCATATTTTTTCATAATGCTTTATGCATATTTTCTATACAAAATAGTTCCGATGTTTCAAATATGTCAGTCGTCCCGCAACGCTTCATTTTTTTTAGGATTTAATTATTCTAGCTTTTATTATTTATATTGCTTTAAGAGTCCGCCTATGCAGACTGGTATATTTGGTGACCTGGATCTCGATAACTAAAAAAACTGAGTTAGATATTTGGAGTCATATAACCTTAACTCTTTATCTTGAAATCCTTTAACGTGGAAACATGATTGGATAAAAAAATCGCGATAAAAAAATCCAGAAAAAACCCTGTTTTTCACAAAGATTCAGTTGCATCTCCGAAATTGAACAGAATTTTAAAATGATTTTTACTAAAATGCTAAATAAACTCTAAAAACAGTTTTTAATTGATAATGTAGTTTTCTTGGAAATTACGATTATGTGCAAAAACATTCTCCGCGCTAAAATATGATCAAACCGCGACTGCGAAAATCAACTTTGTTGTTATAGACGTAGAGCGCGGGGGTAATGAACGAATTCAGTTGCGCCGGGCTGGGACTTAATTATTCTAAACTTGAATATTCAAGAATTTTTATTTAATTTCAGGATGGAGATGTGGAACCAGGTCCGGAACCCGAGGACAATCTTGACCGCACCGTGACCCTCATTCTACCGGTAGTGATGGATAACCCTCCGCTAGGTACCAGCTTCGGTGATGTACTGGAGCCGCCTCCGTCCTCCGTTAACCGAGGGGACACAGTGAGCGCTACTTTCGTGAGTATTATAATATTTAAATGTAGTAATATGTTGTTTCATTGCAGAATTGCGGTTACAAGTTAATTAAACACTTAAGTCTTATAATAGATTATTATTCTAAAGGTGGCTGACATCTCGCTTGCACCAACTATTAAATAGTTGGTGCAAGCGAGATGTCAGCTCCTTAAATTGAGCTTAAATAGTTCAAGCCACCCTTACGGCCGAATACTCAAACGTTTCTTAAATAAAATTTTAGTTATGTTATCCTTAGTTTAAGGACGGTCTCAAATTTAATTGGTATTTTCAAATGTAACTCATACATTGTAAGTATCCGCTTATTTAAGGAGACCTTAAACACTTGCTGTATGGCAACACCAGTACAAACAAGTCTGTTTTCGTTTCGTTTTCGATAGTACTACAACAACGTTTCTTTCTAAGCAAGTAACTTATATTTTAGCGTATTTTACAAAATCTAATTAATTACTAAAAGCTGCTATTTAGTTATTAGTGTATATAATATATCTTTCTTATGTGTTTCTGTCAAAAGTTAATTGCCGTTTGCCGCCGCGCTTTTTGGTGTTTTTTCCAATTAAGACGGCCTTAAAATTAAGGATGTATCAAAAGTTAAGCAACTCAATTTTTCTTTTGAGTATGAGTTAAGGTTGCCTTATGTGTTTGAGAAGCTCTTACTAATTTAAGAAGCGTTTGAGTATTCGGCCGTTAGACTGCAGTGTTTAATTTAATATTCCTTTGAAGGTGTGTTTCCTACGAGAGACACCGAACAGATGAACCAAAAAATGTATACATGTTTTCTTGCACCAACTGTTTAAACTCGATTTAAGGATTGACATCTCGCTTGCACCAACGATTTAAAAGTTGGTGCAAGTGAGATTTCAAATCCTTAAATAAGATTTTAAATACCGTGTTTCGACTAAATGTACGTAATATTAAAATATATACTTACCAATAGGTAAGTCCAATATTATTTCTTTTTAATTCTGATATTATATTAATATTCGATTTTTTACGTTTCGCAATGTTATGTTATGATATCATTTCAAGGCACAAACCGCTATTATTTGTTCAATCCTATTGGAGGGAGATATGATGAACAAGTGCTTGTCTGGCAAATGGAGCCATTTATGGCTCCGAGTACATTGTTTCAATTTTATGGGCTTAATCGGTTTCTAAGCGTTATTACCTATTCTAAGACTGAAGCTATCACGTGCCAATTTTCACCTACCAACCTTTAACTGTACCTTTAAAGTAAGAGGTTAAAATGCTGAAATTTCTGAATCAAAATACTTATTAAGAAAAAGTATTAACATAGATGTTTGATTGTAATAATACATATACAATTTTATCAGTTCAATGATTTCGAAGTTCATTTAAGGTAGGAAAGACTAGAAGTACGTATTTTTTAATAGATTCGCTTATTCGCTTCGATTTATAGATAACGGATTCATTATTAATCTCCTATCTATTAACTGTTGTTTTATACCGGGTGTCGTCTGAACAGGTGGTGAAAGCAAAACTAACGCTAAATACTATCTTACAAATCACTTAAAGGTCGGTGAGAACTTGTACAGTTCTATTACCAAAATAAATAAATAAGCATATAAAAAGAAAAAAAAATACTATAATTTTCAAGAATAGACAAGTCGTTAGATGGCGTAATAATAATAATAATTTTACATCAGGTGGCTGCAAATCCTCGCAACGATTTGAGACAAGAATCGACTTACGCGCAGGTCGAGAGACTTGAGCTTGGTGAATGGAGAGTTATCGCTACTGATGCCGACCTCGATACTAAGTAAGTGAAGTCAAAATTACAAAGCTCTGTACTGTTCTAAAAGTGCTACAGTATTATAACAATAAGTGTATTAATACGTGAAAGAAAACTTTAACTTTGTACCCCTTTTTAAGCACACTGTGCACACGGAGGAGTGTGATATTTGGTACACAGTACACTTAACGTTTATATAGGTATGTAAAAGTAAAAATTGTTTACGTTCAGTAGTAGTAGTAAGATTCTCCCTAAGGAGGGAAGGTAAAGGGATTTTAGCCCATACAACCGACGTCTTCAGTAATAAATAGATAAATTCCTCGTATTATTATTGCATTTAAATGTCTTAGCCCATACAACCGACGTCTTTAGTAATAAATAGATAAATTCCTCATATTATTATTGCATTTAAATGTCTTAGCCCATACAACCGACGTCTTCAGTAATAAATAGATAAATTCCTCATATTATTGCATTTAAATGTCTTAGCCCATACAACCGACATCTTCAGTAATAAATAGATAAATTCCTCATATTATTGCATCTAAATTTTGACGTAATACATTTTAGATGTTTCTTGGAGTTTCTGGCGATAAATATATTGAGGCAGTCTTTCCAATAAGATCCGTTGAAGCAGACTAAGCCACTATAAAAATCTCAACATCACTATTAAATAAGCACTTATTTCGACAATTTCACATAACACCACAACAGCATATATACTTCGGACGCAAAACTACGCTAATTTTACATCACAATATCCACTAGAAACCATTTGCAAATAATTAAAATATACACCCAACCGCTCCCCATAAAATCCCACCAAAAAACCCCTGTTTACGTTCATACTGCCAATGTCAAAAAGACCGTCAATGAAACTCATAATAGTTTGTAATCATCTGCATTGTAACCTCCTTGGATCAAACAGTCGCACAGTCGATTGTTGCCCTTAGATTAAAAAAAATACATAGATAGAGCATCAGAAGCGAAAAATGAAGCATTGGTAAATCAGTAAATTGACTTACTTGTCACGTCATTCTAACAATGGCGGTCACATACTTAATTCACATAATTTTCGTGCAATTCGTATTTACGTCCAAAATGTCAATATGTCATATTCTAGCTCAGAAACATACAAAAGTTGATTAAAGAACGCAAATAAAATCGATGGAGTAACAAATCATACCTTAAATATCATTCTAAATTAATATTTTTCAAAATAAAACTAAAATTAAACCTATGGACAAGAGTTTGTTCAGTGATGCCAAATTCGAATTTTTTACCCAGTTTTACATTTTATTTGTTGTAGTACTTGTATATTATTATGCAATAAGACCAGGTATTTTCAGATAATGAACAAGTTGAGAAGTGACACAGAGGTGAAGAAATAGGGTACATATTCTTAAAGCAGAGTGAAGGCTCGCAATGTGTTTCTAAAATGTTTGAAAATTATAAACTTGATAAAAAATGTAATTGATAAATCATTTAATTCATATTCAGTTCATATTTTAAAAAAAATCTTTTAGGTACCTATAGGAACGTAATACGAAGCGTATCTATAAACGTATAGGAACTTCAGAACGAAATTTTTTTTCGGCCATTAAACTGTATAATTTATTTCTAATTCAATTTATTTTAGTAATTTTTTAAGTTTTAGTAGTATTTAATTTAGTAATTTTTCTTTCTGCATGATTATTTTAAATGTTTTATTCGGAGTTTACACCTGTAGTAGAGGTGTCAACATTTCGTCGGTAAATTAGTCTCTCATAATTTTATGATGTGGCCAATATGATACAAATCGGAAAGTGAATTGTGCTTAAATTAAAAAAAACGTTTACACGTTTTTCTTTTTACCGAACAGCGTTTCGAACTTTTCCAAAGAATGTTTAATTTCCACTTTTGATTGTACTTCAAAAAATGTTAAAGTAGGTACCTATCTTTCGAAAAACTCAGGTATCATTATCGTTAGCAAGCTTTATTTTATTCTAATGTATAAAATAACATACTTATTAAAAACGATGCCAAATCTCACACTCCTCCGTGCACGCAATGTTCTTAAAAAGGGATCCGAAGTTGGCGCTTCACGTATCAATATAACTGTCTCCAAGTTTTTTTTTATTGATAACACCAAAGGTCGTCAATAGCTACTAAAGAGAAAAAAAGAAAATCAATCGATAAACAGAGGAGAAAAAGACACTGAACTGTTATGTCTTTACCTATTTATGTACAGATATCTGGTGTGATAAACTAATTCATAATTATTAATAATAGACTGTAAGAAGAATTGAAACATAAGTACACAACAGTAAACAGTAAATATAACTCTAAATACCTAATTTGAAACAAATATTTAATAACAAACCATCTCAACGTTACCCCTCATTTCGGGTAAACGAATTGGTATTGCAATACTCCCACATTAGTTTTAGGGATATCAGTCGTCTTGCACACAGTTTGGGATTTTAATATGATTGCGACGAGAAATATTATTAAGCTTTCATTAAATAAGCATTTAAATGCTTGTAAAGGTTAACTCCAGTAAAATACACATTTCTGCATTTTTTTTGCAGCTAAATTATGTTAAAACAGTTACTAGGAACGTATTGTCTTAAATATTTTATTTTAATTGCAACCCTTTCCCGGTTTGCTGTCTTCACTCGTTTTGTATGGGAGGGTCTATCTATGTATTTTTTTAATCTAAGTTGTCGCCAAAGAGTTTTTATTATAAGTTTATATTTACGGTCGAATTTCGACCACAGGGCGACCTCTTACTACTCTTATCTACTCACAAATAAAAATTACATAAATTAAACAAAAATTTACAAATAGGACATAATTAAATCAAGCGTAATTATTAAACATAAACAAGAGAAAAGTATAATAGAATTCTTCCTAGGACTCCTACTTTGGCAATTATTTAATGAAATTACAACTAAATGTTTCCCGCGACTTCGTCCGCATGGAATTAAAACCAAAGTAGCCTATACGTTATGCCCTTCCACAAGGTTTAATCTATCCCCATTCTTAATTTCTTCAAAATTGGTCCAGTGGTTTTAGACATGAAACCATAACATACCAAGAGACAGGCAGTTTCGCATTTTATAATATTAGCACAGATTAATTAGTTATTAACGATATTAGTATGGATATTTAATATTATCTGTTACATATCTTCAAGTCTTTTCAAACTTTTGAATTCGATACCTACTGTTAAATATGAAATGTAACGGGAGCACTGATCACTATGAACACACTATCAATTCTTCATCATAACTATTATGTCCTGGACTATTCGACGACTGCTCGACAACTGAACCCTTACAAGACCAAAATCAGACTTTTATGCAGCACCACTACACGCAGAAAATCCATTCTACCCTCGTTCTTGTTACTAAAATCATACAAAATATCACACGTGGGTAATTTATCCGATTAAAGTTAATGTGGAACTAACACTACATTTTATCTTGCTCGGACCAAAAATTATAACGGACGGGGTCATAAGGAGTTGCCTCTCTTATCACCGTATGTCAAAAGAACTTTCATGTTTCTCTATCTCATTGAGTGTAACCACAAGTAAAACCGTTAGCTATAATATAGTAATTTTGGCAACCTTGCACTGTCTGTGTCATTCGTGTTGCTCATAGCCCGCACGACGTACAAGACATGCTTGCATGCACATGCATTAAGCATTACCGAAATAATTATTTGAAAATACTCGTAAATCTTAAGTGTTTCAGCTACTAGTATTCACAAAAATAAAAATAAGTCATGTTTAACTGTGTAATGCAATGATGTTATAATACAAAAGAGGTAGATAGGTTACATGCACTCGAAAAGTGGCACCCCAAAATTTTGTTAAGTAGCCAACCCGGACTTGGTCAAAGAATATGAAAAGTAATGTTACAGAACCAACAATGTCATGCAATGCCTATTGCGCATTCAAAATTCTAAAATCTATTAATAATTCAAACGTTTTTTATAATATACACGATCATGTGATGACGCAGCCATCCAGTTTTAATCATCGTTTACACTGATTAAAAGCAATAATATACAATTCATCATTTTCAAATTTATAATTAAAAAATGTTGGCGATCTTTTTAAATAAATATGTTCTCGTGTACATGATTCAAGAAAAACGAAATTCGACAAAAAGCAAACATCATTTTTTAATGTCTAATCCCATTAGGTATCAATCATATTTTTTTTAAATGTCTGTTCTGTGGCGTTAAATACCAATATTCTATGAATAAGTCACGGATTCGCTTAAAATTTAGTAAGAAATTGAAATTGACCAATCACAATGATTTAGAGAGCTATGTGATTTGTTAGTTTGAAATGCAATTATGTTTTACATTGCATAGCGACGCAGTGCAATGTATATTTGTCTCACTTTGTAACGTTGTAACTGGGACAATATTTTACTGGGATTAGTACTAAGGTAACCTATCCACCTCTTTTGTATTATAATATCATTGGTGTAATGCTGTACTCTGACCTTTCCCTAATCACGCACATTAGTACAAGACTAATAGAACCTCGTATCAACAAAAAACCCACACACTCATAGAGCAAAAGCTCCGTCCGTTTTATTCTTGGTCCCAGTTATCTTGTGAAGAACAAACAAGTTCCTACTTATATACAAAGTCTTTTATTTTTATGTACTATATCTCATGATCTTATTACATGTCATCGTATGGCCAAACTATAAATCTATGTTAGGCGTTTTATAAAACTTTAAAAAATATAAAATGAAAATTTTTATTTTAGTAAAATTTAAGAAAAACGTGCTTTGTTGGTTATAACTTATGTACCACAAAGCAGGTTTTTTAAAATTACACAAAGAACTAGACATATTCTGATATTTACGCGGGAAAGTAACAAAGATTATACTATGGCAAGTGCGTTCTATGTACATACAATACCTACCTACTTATGAAGCTGTACGGGTTATAAAACTTTTTTAAATTTTATTCTAGGTTCTATTGGACGCGACGGTCCACTTTGGCAGGTACAAGTTCCGCAACCTTCGAATGGGAAGTTCCCACTGATGCAGTAGTGGCCCTCTACCGCATCGTTTACTTCGGAGCGTCTAGAAATATTCTGGGATCCATCACACAGTTTAGAGGAGAGACAGAACCTTTCCAAGTAGAACTTTAACGATAAATGTATTCTATGTACAGTAGGCATTTTTGTACTAGTTAATTCAAATGTATTTTGCGTATCGTGGTGTGTACGGGCGAAACTGGTCTTTGACTCGAGGACAATAAGAGTCAAAATCGCTTTGATATTTCATTTTTATATGTCCTTTTACACTTACCTAATTACTTATAGTTTATTTAAATTAAGGAATAAATTACTGTTACGACTTGAAATAAATTATTTGATAGTGCCACAGCAGTTGAACAATACAACCGTCAATTCAAACACTCGGGGGCGGGTGGAAAAAATTGTTGAATAGGAATCCTTCTTTATAAGAAGCCGCTCCAAACATTTACGATCACCCCTGAAATCATCCGAGTCCTTGGTAGGTGCAGCACCTCTGCTCTCTATTCGTGTTGTATACTATGGCGGCCTTCGATTATAGTGGACGTTGCTTGGAAGAAAAGGTCACAGAGACCAGTGGGACGCGGTTAAGTAGACCGATCGTATAGCGACAGACTACTCATGAAAATAAGTAGTAAAAGGAAGTGGCGGAAAATGACAGATACTATGACTATTGCGGGTATAATATAAATATTTTTGGAGATCTGGCATTTGGCCGTAACATTACTGGATCTTATCAATTCTAACAATATTAACTGTAGATTGTCTGTATGATCTAATCTACTAACATACAATTTAACATCGTGTTTATCATTTGCTTTAGGTAATTCAACAGTATATTATTGTGAACAATTTCCGGTGAAATCTTGTCTTGTATTTTCATTACATCAATTTCATTGCAGTCTATAGACTCAAATATCTGTTAAGCTTTATAAACTTATTTACATTTCTCACTGTATTATTGGTGGAAACAGCAGGATAGCCACGAAAGAAATATAATAATAATAACATTACTGGATCAAGATCCTATGAAACCTTTCACTGAAACCGTTGTGAGACGTCCATTTTAGGAGCTAACATAAAATGTTTTTATTTTTATTTATTCATTTTATTGCACACAAACAAAAATTACATTAAATAAAATTGGGAGCAGTAATCTACAAAAGGCAATGTTTGTAGTTATCTCTTTAAAAGATCTCTACCAGCACACCTGAAAAAGAAAATGTATGAGGGTAGTGTGTGCTCATTAGAAAAAAATATATACCCATACATATACAGGGTTAATTTAAAAATATGTAATAATAATAATAATAATGCGCCAGACAATACACACCAATCAATCATCTGATCTCAAACTAGGGTATTTTCCCTGTGCTATGAGAACCAGACGACGACTACTGGGGGCGTCTCCCAGTACACCCAGACCCGAGACAATCTAGAAAAGTTCATTTTTCTAAATTGACCCGACCGGGAATCGAGAACCCGGAACCTTCCACGCTTGGTTTAACGTCTAAACCACTGCGCCGTCTAGGTCGTCAAGGACTAGGTCGTAGGTCGTATGTACTAATAATCTTTTAGTGTAAAATTCCTGTCAACATACCTAACAACTTTAGTTCTACAACTTTTTTCAAAACTCAATATTTTCCTCAAAAAATATTTGTCAAGTTTTATTGTACTGTCTGAAACGTAATTAATAATCTGTACATATTTCCAATGGTGCAGTGGAAGTGCGCCTCAGCGCCGAGCTGCGCGTGTGCCGCTTTAGCGAGTGGGAAGAGTAGGTGGCATTTTCAGAAACATTTAATGTATTTTTATTTTTGTATGAAAGAAAAAACATGCATTTTTGAGTCGTAAAACAAAAGTTATGGGGAACAATGTTTAGTACAAAATACTAAGAGGTTATCAGTATTTTTAAATTAACCCTGTATATACATACACACGCAAGAACAACAACAAATGTATTTAGTGAAGGCGTCTCTTTCCTCTCTAGGTATGGATACTACAAGAAACATCTATAATTTCCATTATATAACGGATTATACAAAACAGGTCAAAGTCAAAGTCAAATCAATTTATTCAAGTAAACCCAATCACGAGGTATTTTTGAACGTCAAATCTACTTTAGTTCGGTTCAAAGAGAAGAGAAAGGAAAACCTGGACACTGAGAAGAACCGACAAGAAACTCAGTCAGGTATAATTTTTTCAACATCATTTTACAAAAGGTTTATTAAAATACAATATTCAGAGAGCCAGTAAATGCATATGCAGAGAAAATCATTTCCAGACTATTGTTTTATCTTCAACGAAATCGTTTATTTTATAGTATGATTGTCTAATCAATGTACGTTTTATAACTAATCTAAATATATTTTCTGTTAATTGAGTGACTTCTTGAGGAACTTTATTATAAAAACGAACGCAGTTACCCAAAAATGAAACATTTGACTTATGTAATTTAAATTTTGGAACAACCAATTTATCACGACCTTGGGTTTCCATACCACCAATATCGCCTTTTTTTGTAAATTGATCTATATTTTTCCTCGTATACATAATAATTTCAAAGATGTATAAGGACGGCAAGGTCAGTACATCAATGTTTTTAAAACGATCTCTTAGTGATTCTCGTGCATTCATACTGTAAATAGCACGTATCGCTCTTTTTTGTAAAATAAAAATCGAGTTAATATGCGCCGCTGATCCCCACAGCAAAAGGCCATAGGACATTAGGCTATGAAAATATGCGAAGTACACCAACCTAGCCGTATCCGCATCCGTCAATTGCCTAATGCGTCTAATGACATATATCGCGGAACCGAGCTTACAAGCCAATGCCCCGATATGATAGGTAGGTACATATCGCAAGACATACTTTTACTGAGCTTTCGTGGATTATACAATACTTACCTATATATACAATATAATAATATATCTTGACCAATTTCATGAGACGTTCAATTAATCCCACCGTATCGTCCGATGGAAATCATTTGACGATTCGTCCAGTTGTAGTTGGACTCATCGATTCTGTAGGCTGTCTAAAATAAGTATTAGCAAATCAAAATTAATAAGTTGTCAGATGATTCAAAAATACAAGTTGTAATATCTTGCGCGCACTCGTATACAAAATTAAGTTGTAACTCGCACACCCATAAATTACACAGCGCGGAAACAACGATAAATGGTAGCCTTTCACGCATTGTCCTAGTTAGTATGTGATAAGATACATTATGCCTATTCATGTGATGAATTCCTAAAATTCCTAAAATGAATTCCTAAAATCTTTAGCTATTTTCCGCTCAAACTCAAAAACCAGTTAGCTGACCGACTTCAATCTCTGGTATATCCTGAGGATGCTTCGTTGAGAGGCGAAACACGTGTCGATTGGTGGTTTTAGAGTTAGAGCGGAAAATGGCTAAAGATTTTAGGAATTCATCACATGAAATGGATTTCCGCAAAGTAACACCTGAGTCTATACAACATTGTGCCTATTCCTGTGATCTTACGACATACATACTCTCATAATTATATACACTTCAATGCGATCCCCTCATTCTTGCTTCGCTCGCGTTAGTCTCGTTACGCTGGCGTAAGTGTCACTTCGCTCGCGTTCTCGCATTCTCGCTTTGCTCACTTCATCTCATATCGCTCTGCTTTTACATCGCGCAAACGCACGTCTGTTATATTTGTTTTTTGTATAATATTCTATTGGAATATATCTCAATAACAAGCTAGCGATCATTTTGTATATTAACGATCTTAATTAATTAAAACTACTTATTCGATGAATAAATACTTAGTTCGAAACATGTCATATTCTCCCAAATGACTACGACATGGAGTTTTTTTGAAAAAGAGCGTGAAGGTTCATACTGGATCAGCCACGCTCAGGTGATGCTTCTGGTGTCGCACGTGTCCATGATCCTATAAAACCCTTCATAGAAACCGTAGTGAGACGTCTCATTTTAGGAGCTAACATAAAATGTATTTAGTGAAGGCGTCTCTTTCCTCTCTAGGTTTGGATGCTGCAAGAAACATATCTTCAACTTCCATTATATAACGGATTATACAAAATAGGTAGGTACATATCGCAATACATACTGTTAAATATGAAATGTAACGGGAGCACTGATCACTATGAACACGTTATCAATTCTTCATCACAACTATTATGTACTTAATTATTCGACGGCTTCTCAACAACTGAACTCTTACAAGACCAAAATCAGGCTTTTATGTAGCCCCATACACGCAGGAAATACAATCTACCCTCGTTCTTGTTACTAAAATGTTACAAAATATCACACGTGGGTACTTTATGTGATTAAAATTAATGTGGAACTAACAATACTTTTACTGAGCTTTCATGGATTATTACATTATAATAATATAATATATTCTAAATAGAATAGTCCGAGTAACATGGTATGGTACACGGCTATGGTAACTGCTTATCATCAGGCAAGTTGTTTGCTTCTTTGCCAACTTTAGGGTATATATCGGGCAGGTTATTGTGAATGGGGGTATAAATCCGCCGGGGTTTTAACGTGTCGTTGTGACTGTTATACTCCAGATGTAACGTTTATTTTGATTTTGAAAAAAAAAAACAAGCGTTCTATAGAAAAAAGGTACAACCCTATCATGCCCTACATTCCAAAAGTTTGGTAATTGCTAGCAATGTAAAAACGTTGATATTATTTCCTCCTCTTTATTTTTTTTAAACTTTGAGGTGTTACACTAGAACTATTGAGTTTTGGCGAAGTTGTAAAACGCAAGTTTTCCGCTGACACGGATGCTTTAATATCCTTTCGCATTTACCCATCCTTTCAAAATAACCTTGCATGAAACTCATAAATTTAGTTTTAATTCTTTAATCAATGTTCATCTATCTCATTAATGTTTTTGTTTAATTTCTTTTAGAATAAATGAATGAAAAACATTATATTTTCTGTAAGTCTCTATTCATATTTTAAATAATATGTAGGTATATATTTTTTATATTCATATAATTTTAAGTAGCGGTATAGAATCTACGATTTTAAAATAAACACCTATGTTTTAAATGATCGTTTATTTTGCACCTTGTGCTGTTTATTTATTTATGACTTTACCATTCATTAAACTGCAAGGAATCAAGAATTCGATCGAACTTTACTATTATCATTAGTAACATCACAGATTAATTGTTATTAGCGTAAAGTTAGATGAAAGTTAACCATTAAGGCGAGGACAAACAAGTGTGATTTAGAGCGTTGTGAGTTACGTATTTCGAGTCGCATAATTGACACTGCACTCGGTTTCATACGCAAAATGAGTTGTCTGTTGATTCACGCGCGTTAATATGACCGAATATCGAGCGGGGTGAAAGAAGAGTGATGGAAGCGGTTGGTTTGGTATTGGATATGCGAGAATGTTACTTATATACACTTTTAAACTTTCGCGTTGCATTATAAAATATCTGAAAACACGGGAGATTAACGTGATTACCTTTTATTTTTGTCTTGACGTTTCGGTCGAGTTGCATCGGCCGTGGTCTCAAGTAAAGTACTCGATCCATACCGTGTACACACCGCACACCGGGAACTAAGGTAAACTATTAAGTACAAAACAGTGGGCACACCGAAGGATGCTTTGCCGTTGCAGACACCAGGGGTCTACAAAATAGATTGCAGTTGCGGTAGCTCATACATTGGCCAAACGAAGAGGACTATTGCCCACAGGATTAAGGAACACATTGCAGTTGTAAAAAACCAGCAAACAATCGAATCAGCGATAGTGGAACACCTTTTCTAATCGGATACGAATCATTGGATAGACTTTTATCGCCCACAAGTCCTTTCCACCGATCGCCACTTTTATCCAAGAGTCGTGTGTGAAGCAATTGAAATCAAGAGACACAAAAATTTCAATCGGGAAAGTGGATACAGTTTATCAACAGCGTGGAATCCTGTGATTGAAATGACAAAACCTCGTTTTTCACATCCGGTTAAGTGTGTGGACACCGTGAGTGTTGTGTGTAGGAATCCTAATAATTATTTACAAATATCGGGGGTAGATGAAATAAAGTCTACCTCGGACACGGAGTGAAGCTTGCTGCGACAGTTTACTTGAGACCACGGCCGATGCAACTCGGCCGAAACGTCAAGACAAAAATAAAAGGTAATCGCGTTAATCTCCCGTGTTTTTAGATATTTTGAGAATTGCTTGCAAAATGTTCGATACGGATAAGTTGATTGTTGAGTTTCAACAATGTCCGTCAATGAAATAGAAATAGAAAAATTATAAAGTGATAAGTTTTTTAAACAGACGGAATGGTTAGAAGTCGCCGAGAGTTGATTCGAAGAATGGAACTAATTCCTCTGGGCTGATAGCTTTCTCATCTTTGAATCATATTTAGTAATAAAAGGCGTAACGACCTCTAATTCTTAAAAACATTTATTAGTCTGTGGCATTCATTTGTTACGTTTATAGTTATAATTTTTATGTGATTTGTGGGTGTACGATAGACTAATCAAATGTTTTTATTATGTTTTACTTACTAACGCCATCTATTGTGAAATTGAGTAATATGTAATTAATAATTATGAAACTTTTTTACTTTAAATAAAGCTACGGTAAGATGGCGTTAACAATATTATGTAGATATTAGATATGAAACTGTTCAGACATATGTATTATCTATGGTTCAGACTTCGTTGTTCCATATTAATGAGTTATACCTAGCTTGCTTTTCTAACATATTCTTCTAATGCTTTGTAAACGCAAAGTTTTTAATTGGTCACTCGATGGCACCTCGAACTAACGCTGAAGCAACCAAATTATATATACGTTCATCTGGCGGTCTAACATAATTTTAGTTGTACGTATATTACGCCAATCAAAATGCACGACTTACAACTCGCAAATTATGCTCGTTTGAATGCACCCTATTTATAAACCAACATATTTGTATAATATGTACTTATGTTGCGACTTTTAAAAATAGTCGGTGTATCTTTATTAGATTCAAGCGTTACCGAACGCTTGAACTAACAATACGGCATGTGATTTAAACCTTAATCTCTAACGCATAACGTCCATTTTGTACTGTTTACTGATTTGAAATTGTACTTGATGTACTGAAATTTATTGTTGTAATCCACGCCAGTGAATAAAACAAAGAATGGCTGCTGGTATTATTTATTTATCCATTAGTACCACAATATTTCAAAAAGAATACTTAGATCTGTGTAAAAAGATGTTAAAACAAGACGAGATATCAAACAAACTCACATTCAAGATCACTTCACTTCTCTCCTAGTATGTTTGGTTCAGAGAATTCCATTTGAAGGGCAAGGAAGTGAGTTCGAATGCGAAGTGGGGTGAATTGTCGGGCAAGTCTCGCTTGGGCGATTAGTGTTTTTACAAAATTGCATGGTACCAGGTACCAGCGTAACCAATAGCTATTATACAGTTTCTTACAATATTTTACTCAATGTCGTGGTAGACATTTACAACATGCGCGGGACGATGCCGCTACTTACCGGTTAGTAAGTGTTTTTTTTCGGAGCAGCATGGAGGCAATAGAGCAATGATTCAGAATACGTTTTTATAGAATATATTATATATTATTAGACATAAAGTTTTTTGGTTAGCATATTTTAAGTATTTTTTTTCGGAGCAGCATGGAGGCAAAGAAGAAATAGATTCAGAATACGTTTTTATAGAATATATTTTATATTATTATACTTACATAAAGTTTTTTATTGGTATAACTGGTATAAATGCACATGGACATCTTCAACTTATTTTAAATGTTGTATAGACTCAGGTGTTACTTTGCGGAAATCCATTTCATGTGATGAACTCCTAAAATTGTTTTACGTCTCAGCAGCTAACCAGCAGCACAGTGCTGGTTAGCTGACTGAGTCCGATCTATGGTATATCCTGAAGATGCTTCGATGAGAGGCGAATCACGTATCGATTGGTGGTTTTGGAGTTTGAGCGGAAAATAGCTAAAGATTTTAGGAGTTCAGAAGTTCTCCATTTAGGAGCTTAATTTTAATTTAGGAGTTTCATTTAGGAGTTTAGGTTTATTTTGGAGTTATATCCGGAAGATGCTTCGTTGAGAGGCGAAACACGTGTCGATTGGAGGTTTTGGAGTTTGAGCTGAAAATAGCTAAAGATTTTAGGAGTTCATCACATTATTTTAAATGGCACTGGTTATACAGACTTACACCGGCCACGAGCGGCAGTGATCTCGTTCTTTGCTGTTGGTAATGAGTGCGGGGAAAAACAGATAATAATATTTACATTGTAGTTCAGCAAATTTTACCGTACACTTTTGGTGTATTTTTAGATTTTTTTTATAATTTCGATTGTAGGTAGAATTAAGTAAAAAATATGTGATAGGTGATAATTGTGTTTTGTATTATTTTATCAGGGGTCGTAAACTTTGGTTTGCGTTGATAAGGAATATCTCTTAGGTAACATTACAAAAACAATTCTGTTTAGAGTAATAGTGTTTAGTGATTTACACTTTGTGTTAATGTGAGTATTATCACTGCTTAAATACTTACTTTATTTTTAAATACAATAATTTGTAGTGACTTTAATTTAAATATTTTTGTGTGGAGATAGTTGTGTTTTAGATAAAAAATATTTTTATATTATTTTAATTTTAATAATTTTTTTAAACTTACCGCTGAATAATGATACATAGAAGTGTATACTTTTTAGCAACTATTAAAAAAAATATTTTGACCTATTAGTACAAAGCAATCTACGAAAAATTTTAGATAGCAAAGTAAAACAAAAAATAATTTATTTATTATTTATTTATTTATTTGTTTATTTATTATTTGTGAGACGCAGGTATAGTTAATTATATGATATAAGTAATTTTTTAATGCCACTGTGCTCTGCCTTAAAAACGGCATACAAATTATAAGTTATATATAAAGTCTTTACAAAATCAAATATTAATAATGTCAAACAATCAACAATAAATTCACAAAACAAAAGAACATCAAACAATTAAAGAAACATGATACATTGATTCATAAATGTCATTTTACAATAATCATGTCATATATTACCATCCCTTATAAATTCCTGAACAGTGTAATATGCTTTTGAGATTAAAAGTTTATGAAGTTTCCTCTTGAACAATTTGCCATCGTCTAAATTTTTAAGCTGTATTGGTAATTTATTATAAACTCTTGGTATCATTGCTATAAAACTTTTAGAAAATAATGCTGTTTTGTGAGCCCTAGAGTTTATTTTCACGAATAATGTTAATTCTTGTATGTACAATGATGGGAGAGTCAAAACTTTTAAGTCCACGAAGAGCAATCTACAACTGTCGGACGGCTTCAGATTACATATGGCTCTTACGCATTTCTTTTGGGCTTTAAAAGCTGGTTCTATGTTAGGAGAATTTCCCCAGAACACAATTCCGTAACGCAATGTTGATGAAACATATGCGTGATATTACTACATTTCTATTAACAGTTCTGTTTAACTTATACAGGACATAAGAATATTTATTTAATCTTTTTATTACGGAGTCAATGTGAATTTTCCATGTCAAATTTTCGTCTATATGTAATCCAAGAAATTTGGTGTCTCTAGTATTCATAATAGATTTATTTCCATATCGAATATTTAGATTATTTTCAATTGTTCTCTGTTTGAGTGTCATAATTTTGGTTTTCTCTAAAGTTATTTTAAGTTTGTTATTATTGATCCATTTTATGAGATTATATATAGTATTATTTATCTCCGTTTCATACGTTTCTGTATTTTTACCTATAAAGATTACACTACTGTCATCAGCAAATAATGTCATGGGATTATGAATACTTTTAGGTAAGTCATTTATAAAAATTAAAAATAGCAGTGGTCCAAGAATACTTCCTTGAGGCACGCCATACTCTGTCGTTCTTTCTTTAGAATAATACGTTATTTCTATCAAATTGACTGAATTAATGTTATTTATACATGTCAACTGTTTTCTATTGATTAAGTAAGATTTTACCAAGTTTAAGACGTTACCTCTGATACCATACTTCTCCATTTTATACAATAAAATATTGTGATCCACATAATCAAACGCTTTTGATAAAACCATGTAAAGTGCTGCTACTGGTATCTTGCTGTCAACATTAGTAATAATTTTTTTGAGGAACCCATAAATTGCCATGTTAATGTTTTCTCGCTTTATAAATCCGTATTGCTCGCTAACCAGCATGTTGTTGCTATCTATGTAAGAATACAGGCCATTGTAAATAACTTTCTCAAATATTTTTGAGAATATTGGGATTAAGGCAATCGGTCTGTAATTATTAATATTAATTTTTTCATTTTTTTTATGTAAGGACTTATCGATGGATAATTTTAAGGCCTCAGGGAAAAAACCGTCTTCTTTGCATAAATTAAAAATGTAGCTTAAGACAGGTGAGAATTTAAAGGAAACATTCTTTACTATCTTAGTAATTATGATGTCATATCCAGCGCTATATGTGAATTTCAGCGAATGAATTATGTTATCAATGTCATGTGGGACTGTAGCAGTCAGAAATATTGAATTTACGCTACTGTGTAATAATTTGCAGTCATTACTAATTATACGATCATTATTGTTATCATTAACTGGGTGGATTCGGTTCATAAAATAGTCATTAAATTCTTCAGCTAGTTGTCTAGAGTCGGTTATGGATTTATTATTTCGAACAATTTTTGTAATGTTTTCTTTGGGACAATAACCCTTAGTTTTGTTTATTATTTTCCATGTTGCCCTAGTTTTATTTTTGCTATTATTTATATTATAATTATTTTGTGCTTTTTGAGTCAGACAAATTATTTTCTTTAAACGTTTCGAGTACTCTTTGTATTTTTTTATTGAATTCTAGCTTAGGATCTATTCTATACTGCCAAAGCATTTCTCGCTTTCGCTTGCGACATTTTTTTAATGCCTTTCGTGATCCACTTAGCTTTCTTGGAAACAGATTTTCGTTTTCTTGAAAGGAAAACATAGGTTATAGAACAACTTGAATAATTCGTAAAATTCAACAAAAGCTTCATTATAGTCTGTACAATCATGAATATTACTAAAAGTGAGACTTTGAAGAGCATTTTTAAACTTTGTCATGTTTTCTTTACTATAGTCGCGTCTAAATCTAAACCAGTGTGTTAGGACACAAGTCTTTCTGACAGGGCACTTCATGACTTGAGCCGAGTGATTTGACAATGCCCAGCTCCAATACTGTTGACTTTGAACCTCTGATGTTATGTATAATATTGTCTATACATGTTCCACTATCAAAACGTGTAAGTTCGTGAACGCTAAATCTCAAATTATAACTAATATTGACGCTTTGAAATTGTTGTGAAATCCTTGAACTCTTCAAAGTGATATTAAAGTCACCACCAATCACTATTCTTTTTTTGTCATAAGACGTGTACTTAAATAATAAGTTGTTTAAGAGTTGTTTATGGAAGAACGCTTACATTTTGTCACCTTTATTATTTGGTGACTTATATATACATATAATATACATACATACATATCTTCACGCCGTAACCCCAACGAGGTAGTCAGAGAGGACGGAGCGCCAAGCGTCGCGATCCCTACCTACTTCTTTCGCTTCCTCCTAGAGATTAAGGTAATATTCTCGTAAGTTGATAGGTTTTAACTTATAATTACTTTTTACCAAAATACACGTACTTCCTCTACGATTGTTTCTAGTGGAGTAAGGCGCTAAAGAGTAATTAGATAATTTGATTTGTATGTGCATAATAATATTGTTAGACGTTACGATATGTATTTTAAAGACTACATATTATTTGTTTATTTGAGTAAATAAATTATTCGCTAGTAACAATATTCGAATTGTTTAATAGATATTATGTTTACAATACAAACAAAATATTCTTTTAAAGTTACGAGGATTTTAAGAATGTAGGTATTTTATATAAATATGTATGTAGCAGCGAAATCAGTTTCGGTGATTATGTTTTGCAAAATCGAGCTTATTATTTGTGGGATTTCTTCAGGAAAACTCGCATCTCGAGCGAAGACATTTTTTCCCTTACCGATTCGGATATTCAGTTAGATATCATACGAGACTGAATATATTATTGTACATGTCTTTTCCTTACCAATTCATATATTCGGATAGATATCATATTATGATACTGAATGTATTATTTGTAACTGTATACTTACATACAGTATATAATTTTATTTTATTAAAAAAAATATTCGGTAATTATACAACCGGTGTAAAGGATGTGTATCGTAATTCATAGATAGGTAGATTTAAATGCGCTACTTTTGTGATTTTAATGTCAAAAATGTGACTAGAGTTAACTAAATAAAATGTGTAGAATCCACTTGATCACTATGATATAACGTGGTTGTTGTTGTAAATAAAAAAATATTGAAAGATGATTGCATATACCTACTTGATACTTGGATTCTTGGTCCGAGTTCAATACTTATATAGAGTATAACGTATAACTACCACCTGGCATACCACTGCCCACCTGTCGGTAGCAGAGCGTTACGCTAAAGATGGGTACTGCTTTAGTACTTTCCCCCGCGCATTGTATTGAGTCCCTTCTAATTTCAATTTCTTATCCTAATACATTCCACCTCTCTCCTAAAGGGCCATCACAACAGTAACGATATTCGGCGTCAGCAGCAGACGTATCGACTATGATCCTTAACAACCACTTGTTGCGCAATACTCTTCATAAATACAGAATAGTAAAACTAAATTAAATAAAAAATACAAAGAACCGTCTGCATGCAAAAGAAACTTGTAATATCTAAAAAATTATGTAAACAAGACTTTTTTATAATCCAATTCTTAGGGTGGCTTGCGCCAACTAATTAAACTCGATTTAAGGATTTGAAGAAATATAAAATACTTTATTGAAAAGTATTAAATCATTAAAAAGTTGGAGCAAGTCACCCTTAAAATTCATACTAACTACTTATATTTAAACCTCAGAGAATGCCTAGAGGTAAATGTAGGCTTAAGGTAGGCTTTCTAAAATTCATACTATTAAATCTTAACATGCAGTTGAAGGTCGGATAGCAACGTTTGCAAGACGGATAACGGATGACGAACAGTTGAATATGCAATAACAATAACACAATGATGTCACCGCCATTGTCAATGATAGTTAAACCAATTTTTCATTACAATCAGCTTGTGAGCGGTAACGTGTCCGGGACGCGTATTACGTAACTTACAGACGCGCGCAAAATCGCGCAATTTTTTGCGCGATATCTGCTGTCAAAACGAGAATTTGTGTAATGTAATTTGTATAGTGGCGCCAAATCAACCGCGAAAAGTGCACTTTACGATCATAGAATAATAGATACGCAATCGTCATACATGATATCAATTTTTTATTACAATTAGTCACCGGTCGCGCAGTGATCGCCTGGCTGTCGCTGTCTGCAAATTTTTAGGTAATAACCCCGCGGAATACATTGGCGGACAGCCGACGCGTTAATGTCGACAAGTGTAGCGTATGGGTACCCAACCTTAGAAAAACATAGTTGTTACGAAATTAATCTTCATTTATGGTATGTTGGCGCGATGGTAGTGTATCTGCCTTCCTAATTGTGGCGCCGGCACCCTTATTACGTAACTGCGGACAGTAAGCGATAGCCGATTGTTACGCGATCAATCGCGATATCTTTAACATGTCGAGTACAATATAATATCGCGAAGTGCTACTGCGGCCTCTGTTAATTAATCAGAGAACTAAAAACGACTGCTAGCGACCCTATTTATGCTACAAAAAGTCATTTTACCGCATGGCATCGTAACTACTTATTGAAAACAATCGTCGCGCGACTGTGGCGCAGCTGTGGATTTGATTTCCGGTTAGGCTAATCCAGGAAAAAAAATTCTCTAAACTGGCTTGGAGTCTGGATGTTACAGGGAGATCCCCCAGTTTATATAATAAGGGGCAAACGAGCAAGCGAGTCACCTGTCGGAAAGTGATTCAAGCTGCCCATGGACACCCGCGACCTCCGGGGAATCACGGGTGCGTTGCCGGCCTCTAACGAAAGGAGGAGAAGTGCCACTGGCACTCTCACTAACTGAAGGAAATACAACAGCAATAGATGCTGTTATTTCACGCCGATATTTTGTGAGATGGTGGTATTTTCGGTATGATGACCTCCGTGGCGCAACGGCTAAGCGTGTTAGAAAGAAAACGGGGTTGCGGGTTCGATTCCCGCCCCGAGTCTGAGTGTTTATGTATAATATGTATTTATTTACAAAAAGAAAAGTATAAAAGTAGTATATGAGTTGTCTAGTACCCATAACACAAGCGCTGTGCTGCTTACTTTGGGACTAGATGGCGCTGTGTGAAATGTCTGAGAATATTACATTATTATATATTATATTATTTCACCGGACGAGCCGGCCCAATTCGTGCTGCAATGCAGCATGACTCTATTAAACATTAAGTAGAAGTAGATAAAGTAAAGTACCACACATAAATTAGAAGTTTAGTGGTTAGTTTGATGTCACAGGTTACACAATTGGCCTAATTGTCTGCAGTATTATTATTCTTATGTTACAAAAATGAGAAAGAGCGAACGTTCTCAAGTTTTGCGTTTAGCAATAAACACTTCTTTTTTATTAAATGAATTACAACTTCAACTTCTAGCGTAGAACCTAAAATGGCATCTCGTAAACAAATAACGAAGAAGATAATCAACTTCCCCGACACCTGTGTGGACGACAACCTCCGCGGAGTGGTCGCCGTTTACCCCAGCCTGCATTTACACCCCAAGCACAGGGTGGTGACCGTTAGAGCGTTGGTAAGACCTTTGTGATACAAATTATGGGCTTAGATAATATAATATTCATTATGGCTATATGATGCTTTAACAAGGATCCAAAAGAAATACACATATGGCAAATTTTGCTCTGATATAAAATGGGACATTTGATTCACGATGTCGATTAGAATGATTGTTACTCTTCCTTAGACTTTACAAATATCTTCAGACGCCTTACAAAAGATAAGCTGATACACCTGTACATACACATTTAATAAGATGATCGGCCATCATTTCGTTAGAACACAGCACACACACATCGACATTTTAATAATATTATTTACCTCATTTCGCAGTACGGGACAAGCTGTCTGGATTTGTAGTCTATATTACTCGTATCACAATACTTCGTTTATTCGAATCTCTTGAAATGTTTAAGCTGTAAGTGATATCATATGTACTCATACATATACCTGTGTAAGTATAATTCATGAAAACCATCTCTGCGATAGACTCTTGACTTCGTTATAAAAATAACATTTTCTAAAACTGTTCAATTTTATTGAAAGCTGTTTAAATAACATTTTAAAATCAAAGTATGAGTTGGATGTGGAGAGAAGGGTTGCGGCTGGCAATAAAGTGAACGGTGCTCCGTCCGCATTAGTAGGAAGTGTGAATATATCAAACTTAGCCAAAATGACCATCTATAATGCGGTGTTCGTGACAACTTTATTGTACGGTAGTGAGGCTTGAATATGCCCGAAACTGAGTAAAAGAAAAATAAATGCAGTAGAAATGCAATCTCTTAGTAATATGTGCGGTGTCACCCACAAGGGTGTCCACAAGGACAAAATAAGCAATGAAGAGATACGCAGTATGACAGGGTTGCACGAGAGTGTTATTGTAAAAGTGAAGAAAAGAATTTTTCTAATTGTCTTGAATTTTTAAATGTCATTAATCTATGAAAAGTAATTTTGGTAATGCCTTTTTCAGAGTGACTCAGGTCGGGTAGCTGTTCTGGGTGGAGGGGGTTCTGGGCATGAACCTTTTGCAGCAGGTCAAGTATTATATCATTATTCATTACCTATGGATACTAGGTAGTTTTAAACAATATATCTACTCGTATAAAGAAAATTATTTAGAGGATTTCAAATTTTTTTAAACATTAATGCCAGTTGTATTTGCCAGGAAAACTAACTGATCTTTGTAATTTATGACGTGTATAACTAATTAACCATTAATTCAAATTACCATATTATTATCAAATGTCTCTATTTCCTTCAAAAAATCTTTATTTTTTGGAGAATGTAAAAAACTAGTATATCGTCCAAGCTATAAAACAATTTATTAGAATTTATAATCTATGATAAAATGATAACAGTGTTTTGTGATGCGAACTTGTCATTGTCTTGCATAGGTCAATATGATTTATATTTATGGCTACACAAAAAATACTCCATTAATTTAAATCATTTGCGTGATCCTATGACATCGCTCCAGATAATTACATCAATTACGTGAACAAATACTAAGGACTAAAATTGTGGTATGAGTACAATACAAATCCGTAAAATAGAGAAAAACTTGTTTTCTAAATTGACCTAGAAAGGAATCGAAAAACCACTGGGCCAACCGGCCAATCTATAACAATATATAGGTATAAATGATGTCCAAAATAATCATCTCTTGCAATGTACTTTCTGCAAGGCGAAGGCCACTGCAAAGTCTACAATCTTGGTATTAATCTTGTTAAAAATGCGATGCAAGAGGTGAGGTGATGACCTTGCGATCAATATCTGATATCAGTATCAGAATAAGCACTAAACTGTAAATATATCGGAGGACATAATTAAGGGGTTGCTATTTTTATAATTCCATTCATCTGTTCCCAGGGTTGGTGGGCTCCGGAATGCTCGATGGAGCCGTTGCTGGTGGAGTGTTTGCTTCTCCGCCTACTGGTCATGTGTTGTACGGGATTGCGCATTTGCATAAATACAATTCAGGTAATGATACCGATGTTCGGTTTTGTTGTGAATCAGGCAATTCATCAATGATATGTCCAAAAATTAAATAATAAGCTTGCATTATGTGTCATATAACTGGAGTTGATTATCCAGTAGGTAATGTCTGAATTTGTAATTCACCTACATTCTTACCTTTTGGTAGATCTACGACTATGTATTTTTGAAATCAAAAAATGACACCTGAGTTTCTTGCCATATTTTTAACCGACTTCAAAAAAAGAAGGAGGTTTTCAATTCGTCTGTATGTTGTTTTTTTTTGTTTTTTTTTTTTTGTATGTTTGTTACCTCATAACTCGGTCATTTATGAACCGATTTCAAAAATTCTTTTTACGTTTGGTAGGTAATACTTCAGAGGTTGTCCCATTAAAATTTCACCGATATTGAAGCTTGGAATTCGAAGATACACTAGATAACACGACCTGGTTATAACCTTTATTTATATTGACGATTCTCTTGTATATCGTTGCGCTCCGGAATTAGAATGAAGTTAATTGCAGACCTGCCCTAGATATTTATTTAGGTCAAGACCACTCAAAAGGGAGACATAAAATTTTTTTATTAAAAAAAATTAAACCGCCTTCAAAACCACTGAAAAGTATAAAATAACTATCCTTTACTAATCAAAACTCAAGTACAATTAAAATAACTTTATAAATACGATACACATACCTATATAATTAAATTTGACAGTTATTGAAGTCGGTGCCAAATCAATGTGCAACAACATAAAGTCTATTAGTATGGTGGGCTTGGCACCGACTTCATTTATTTTAGTTATTTTAATTGTACTTGAGTTTTGATTAGTAAATGATAGGTATTTTATACTTTTCAGTGTTTTTGAAGGCGGTTTAATTTTTTTTAATAAAAATTTTTAGTTTAGGTCTTTAGCACGTCTTTAGGTTCTTTCTGAACCGATGACCGATCGAAATCGGTCGGATCACGTTGGAAAATAAATAATTTGATATTGAATTTTAATAGAATAAAATTTCATTTTGATGACCTATATGTACAATGAAGAACCTGTTTATACTTAATGATAGTCTGAAATACCTATCCACCTCTTTGTGGATACTGTCAAAAACGGCGTATAGTTAAGTAAGTGATTCCTTGCAGGTGGTGTCATGGTAATCATAGGAAACTACACTGGAGACAGGTTAAACTTTGGTAAAGCTATAGAGAAAGCCAAGGTGGCAGGCATGAAAGTGGAAGGTTTGATAGTAGGAGAGGACGTGGCATCGAGTCACAACAAGACAGGAGGCAGGAGCATGTGTGGAGAAGTGTTCTTTTATAAGGTCGGTTTGCATCACGTAAAGAAACTTTTAGTTTACTCACAATTAGTTCCAAAATTACATATTGGATTTGGACGGCTATAGACCGCTGCAACTGGGTATTTTTTGAAATCTCGTTTACGAGTGATTCTAAAATGTTACCGAATGAACTTTTTTCTTTTGACATTAGTTTTGTTGCAGAATTGAAAATAACTCGGTTGTGTTTTCTTGATTTCCTAATGGGAGTTAGGAATGCATCTGTTTTGTGAGATTAGTCTAGAAAAAAAAGGTGGAAATTAAAAAAAAATAAGTTTCTGCACATTGGCGCTGACGATATTGTAAGGCACGTTTTTGCATGTGTCATGATTGGCGACGATCGGGTGACTTAATGAATTTGAGGAATTAATGTATTGTCGTTCATGGAGGCGGTGATAAATTGTTTCTTTTTGAGGAATTTAGATATTTAAAATGCTTTACAGTTATGTGGGGCGATGGCAGCCAAAGGGTACGACTTGTTGACAATCCGTAATATCGCAGCAGAAGCTAACAAGCATATGGCCACTCTAGGAGTTTGTCTGAGTGCTTGCTCTTTGCCAGGTAAGTTACTCAATTATGGTAGATATTCAGACTAAAAATTGTATCTAATATCATACATAGAAGAAGAATATACGAAGTTACTGGTTCGGTGTTTAGTCTATGAGTTTTACTCGACAGTATTCTGAGATCGAGCTCATCTCTGTCTGTGTACTCTCGTGAATTTCTCCAGGAAAGTGATACCTTCTAAAGAAGACAATAGACTGATCTACTGTTCTTAAACTAACTGAAAGACAGGTTTAATAATAATAATTAATCGTGAACACAATTGTAAAGAATTGTAAAGAATATTTAATTATAAAGAATTTCATTGAAAAATGTGTAAATTATTTGCTTTCGTTTATTGGGGTTAGGTTATTCGTACCTAAGTTTTTTTTTCTTTCGTCACTCCTAGTGCCAGGCAACGACACTACGAGTTATTGATGTCGTAGTCCGATAGTGTTATCTCTCGTTTATCTGCACTATTGAAGATTAAAATATAGTAATACTTGTAGGTAATATTTTTTAATGAAATTAAAATATTTTTTACGATCATTTGTGATTTTTGATTATTTTTATTTAATGTAACATACATTTGTATGTAGTTTCAATAGTTATCATATTAAAAATGTTGAGAATCTCACATTTTAATTTTTTTCAAAGGCCAGCCGCCGTTATTCGAAATAGCTGCTGACGAATTTGAGTTAGGAGCTGGTGTGCACGGCGAAGCAGGGATCAAGAAAATGAAGATGGGAACAGCGAAAGAAGTTGTCCATATGATAGTGGATCAGGTACTGGTACTCATAGACAAGTGAAGAGATCTAAAAGTACTGATGTTAGTGGTGCAGGTCCTACATTTTAAAGTAACTACGTGGTATACCGGCTGGGTTATCACGTAAAAAGTTGCTGATAGGGACAATCGCGACGCAGTCGCGTGACAGAATAATTTGTACCACGTAGTGATTTCGCGATTACGGTGCCATGATTTTTGGTGCAGAAGTAGATATGAACTTCAAAAGTTGAGTTTTCGCTTTTGGAGGTTAGTTTTTTAAGGGTTATATAGAAATTTAAAAATGTTTTTTTATAGCACGGGATACCAAATGAAAGCTCCTTTAATGTCGAATTCAAAAATGTACATAACTTGTTACATCGTATTATTCTTACACTTGTATTTTCTATGTGTTTTACGCGTGAGTATTTATGATGTTACGGAAGCTACTAACATGGATTAAATCACAGTAATAGATATTCAGTTTATTTGTGTACCACATACCTACCTATAACAGGTTTAATTTAGTTAGCACATGAACTATTCAACTACATCATTCTTATAACTAACTACATTATTCATATGCTAGTACGACCGCGGGGTTATTACCTAAAAATTTGCAGACAGCGACAGCCACGCGATCACTGCGCGACCGATGACTAATTGTAATAAAAAACTAGTATCATGTATGACGATTGCGTGTCTATTAAACTACCGTAAAATGCACTTTTCGTGGTAGATTTAACGCCACTATAGAAATTCTCGTTTTGACAGCAGCTATCGCGCGATATTTGGCTTTCGCATGCTGACTGCAAGTTACGTAATAAGCGTGCCGTAACGGGAAACGACTGAAAAACGTTTACGACTCCTAGCTCGCCGCGATCAATGATGGTAGTCAGCAAAATTACTGTCATATGCCCGCACACACTACTGAGATATTGTTTGAAATTCGCTCTCTTTTGCTTACAGATAATTGCTCATCTTGAACTAGTAGCTGGCAACAGAGTGGCCGTTATAATAAACAATTTGGGAGGAACGTCTATCCTTGAAATGAATATCATAAGTGCCGAAACTAAAGAATATTTGGGTGAGTTTGGCTTTAAGTAAAAATAAGCTTTAGGTCAACGCTCGTTGAGAGCACCACAACTCCCGTCCGTCCACTCGTCAGCGAGTGGGTCGAATTGGCGACGAGGAGTTGACGCGGTCAAGTCAAAGAGTGGATGTTGTTACGAAATCTTATGTGGTATCATAGTATTGTACTGCATCCAGAATTGTACAAGTACGTACTCGTATACTAAATTCCAAGTCAATCTGATGATTAAAAATGGATGAAATGGATCATTACATACATACATAATTTTATCTATCTCAGAATACTGCTCAATTGCTTATACTTACATAAATTATACATTTTCGGAATCTGTGAATTAAACATTTGGTTTAGACATCAAACTCGTTACATTTGTGACCTTCTTTATTTGTGTTTTCTCGAGAGGTACCTCTATAATCCTTTCAACGTGATTATATTTCTGAAATCCGGATTTAGCACGTGGACCACTTGCGGTTGACGCGTGATCCACTTACGATCTACGCATTGCACGTTTGCACGTGAGTGGACGATGGGTTGTTACCGATGTGTCCGTCTATCACATGTACATTTTCATAGAAACTACACGAAATGCGGCGTGCAAAGTTATTTGGCATAATTATAGCTACTTAGTACTGTGTGACTGGTTGTAACTTGTATGTATGTCTTTTTAGTTTAGTTTAGAGTACATCCTGTGTTTCCTGTGTCTGCCGTGTTGCGACCCAATTGCATCCAACGTGGTGACGGGCAGACTGCCTGTATTTATTTATGTCTGTCCGTGACCGTAATCAGTGCAATCATGTCGAAATGTCAAAATAAAAAACATATGAAGAAAGTAGTAATTGTAAAGACGATATTTGTATACAGATACTGTTATTTAAAATTGTAAGATATGTGTAGTTATGTAGGTAGTTAAGTTTAAAGAAGTTAACTCTACTAAATATTATTAAACTTCAGATAGCAAACATATCATAGTGGAACGAATATTTTCTGGTCATCTAAAGACATCGCTGGAAATGCACGGTTTTCAAATATGTCTAATAAGTTTGAATAAACAACATGGAGACTTCTGGCTCTCTCTCTTGGACTATCCGACTAACGTGGCGCATTGGGTCGGCAGCGAACTGTCTGCTAGAAACGGATTGGGACCTGGAGATGATGACACGCTACTACAAACTGATGAAAAGAAGGTACTGTAATGAAATTTAACTGAAATGAAAGTTATACTGAAACGAAAAGGAGGACTGACTTTCTTGTCGGTTGTTCTCAGTCTCAAGTTTTATTTTCGAAGCGAAAGTATATTTACGTTAAAAAACACCTTGCAATTGGGTTTACTTGGACAAATTGATGTGACTTTTATTTTGACCGCCATTATACTATAAAATCAATACAAAAAGAACAAAAGCCTCAAAATCTTTATCAAGTCGAGTTTTGGCATAAATCAACTTCAAATTAAAAATAAGAAACGTAAAATTAAGTAATAGGTATTTTATACCCATTTTCTTATCATTAATTTATTAAATTAAAAGTCTAATGTCTACGGAAATTGCTACGTCATCTTAAGTTAGTGTCTGACACGTTCTTGACCAGTTCTTTTAAAGATACATATGTATGAAAATCTAATTAATTCGTAGCTAAAGATATTATCACTGATAGTAATAATCAGAACGGAGTGTTTCCAAAAATTTATACAATTTTCTGAAGAAAAAATAAAATCTCATCCCAAATGTGAAGGTATGTATGTATACATACATATCTTCACGCTGTATCCCCAACAGGGTAGTCAGAGAGGACGGAGCGCCAAGCGTCGCGGTCCTTATATACAGCTTTCGCTTAATCGAATCTCATCACTCCCCTCACACATTTTCGCCTAGGTATGCGAGTGCTTTTGACATTTCAGTCTGCTAACACTCTGGCTATTTCTATTCTTTTAAAGATACATATCAAAACCCCAAAAATAACAGCTATTTCTCATTTCTAGGCCGCATCGGGTCCATCCTTGTCATTGAAAGAACAAGACCTCTTACGTGGAGGCCTAGAGGCAGCTGCAGCAGAGCTGGTAAAGAATGAGGAATTGCTTAATCGGTTGGATTCAGGGTGTGGAGATGGAGACTGCGGGAATACTGTCAAGAAATTTGGTCGTGGTAACTGTGGTTTATAATTAATGGATAGGGACAGTTTTCATATGCCCATTATTTCATAATTTTAATCATATGGCCATATTTTCATAATTTTAATAATATGGCCATATTGTCATAGATCCATTATTAGTCATTATTAAACGTAAAAACAACAATGCTTTGTTAAATGAACAGGTAAATTCAATTCATTCCCCTCTTTTAAACATATTCACATTTGACAATTGAGTTTAAATCCAACAAAATACGGATTCACGCACTAATTATTGAATACGGCTTTACTCACGTGTAATCGGTATAGGTACCGACTAGTTTCGGACCTATTGGAGGTCCATCATCAGGGTGAGTGGGATAAGTTCGCGGCCGCTCGCGGATGGAGTGGCAATGGGGTCACCAATAGCACCAGTCGTGGCCAACATATTCATGGAACATTTCGAGGAGGAAGCGTTGAAGTGTGCACCATTAAAACCAAGATACTGGTGGAGATACGTGGACGATGTGTTTGCTATAGTTTCCAGGCAGGGTGTAAGACAACTATTGGACCATCTGAACCAAATACATCCAAAGATATGTTTTACAGCAGAGGAGGAAAAAGACGGTACTCTCCCATTTTTGGATGTACTGGTGAAGCGTGAATCTAGTGGAAGCCTGGTACATACGGTATTCAGAAAACCGACACATACCGATCGGTATCTAAGAGCAGATTCCCATCACCATCCGTCGCACCTATCTTCGTTGCCACGCACTCTCATTAATCGTGCACTTCGTCTATGTGATTCTCAATTCCTAGAGTCGGAATTGACACACGTGCGGCAGGTGTTAGAGTGCAATGGTTACAACTGGCGACAGAGTTGCCGGCTAGCAAACACGACCAGCAAACAACGGCCTCAGGTTGTAGAGCGAGTCCCGGCATATTTACCATACATGCGAGGGGTAACGGATCAAATTGGACACCTGTTACGCCGTAGATATAGCATCAGGACAATTTTCCGCCCCATGACACAGATTAGAAGTCTTCTACGATCGCCTAAGGATCGGGACCCTCTAGATAGCCCTGGCGTCTACGAAATTCCATGCGATTGCGGCAAAAGCTACATTGGAGAAACGGGACGCAACATCAATACGAGGCTCACCGAGCACATCCGCAGTATGCGTAAAATGGACAGCAACACCTCGGCGGTGGTAGAACACGCCCTCAACTCCGACACGTCACATTATATTAGGTTCGATAAGGTGAAAGTGTTGGTTCGTGAAAAGAACTTTGTATCACGCAAGCTCCTTGAAGCCATCGAAATCGACCGCTGGCCTAATTTTAATAGAGACAAGGGATGGGCTCTGCCGCTTACTTGGAAACCCGTGTTGATAAACACGACGCGGAATAAGAACGATAGTGCTGACGAGTATGTAGCGGACATCGTGAGTACATTTTGTGCGCCCGTAAACACCAATATTGACGTAGACGCATCGGTCTCGCGGAGTTCGTCACCATCGCCGGCGCACCCCGCGCCCTCCACCCTGTCAAGCCGCGCGTTGCGAGCTCAGGCGCGCAGTGCGAGACGGGGCGCGGCCGCGAACTTATCCCACTCACCCTGATGATGGACCTCCAATAGGTCCGAAACTAGTCGGTACCTATACCGATTACACGTGAGTAAAGCCGTATTCGATAATTAGTGAGTTAATAATGTCTCACGAAAGTTTTAATAATTTAATTTAAAATACGGATTCATCCAAATTAGGTTGGCATTAGTGATGAGCTCTAATTGATGACTCACTCGCTGGTTGTGGGTAGCACAACTAGTATAAATAGTCGTGCAGTTTACTCATTTGTGGGTAACCCTATCGTAGACGTCCTAGGGACACTCTGACGGACCCGGACGACCTCATAACAGTGGCGAACGACGCCCTGTTAAACATTACAAACAACGCTGCGACATCACACCGCCCCCTTCGGAGGGGGCGTCGACGTCTTGCGCGCTAACACTAGGGCCTTATGTAGGTTCTCCTAGACGATCACATCACACACACACAGATAGGGCCTCACTTGAGCGCGGGTCTTCCGCTCGCGCTGAGTCACAAGATAGGCACACACCATTTCGGGCCTTCAGACGATTGTACGCCGGCCGGTTAAAACCACTCTGGGACCGGCCCTCACCCGTATAGGTTTCTCAACGGCACGCAGGTGCATATTATCCCGTCGCCAACCTGAGCGAGGTTCCGTCCTCCGTCCCGGGTACCCCCCGGACGGAGGGGCCCCTCAGGCTTTGATGACCTCTCTTGGTGGAGCGCCCTCCGCGCTTCCCCGCTACGCGTTCGGTTCGCTACGACGACCTGTAGGGTCAAGTGGCGGTGGAGGGTAGTTTTATCCGGTTCGAGCCCGGCACTACCCTTCGCGCCCGACGTTCTCTCGTGAGGCGTCGGAGGCGGTTGGGTGCTCGTGCGGAGTTTCTTCCCTTCCGAGAAACAAAAAAAAAATCATTTGTTGAATCGATGCTGGTTAGCTGACCGAGTCTGATCTCTGGAATATCCTGAGGATGATTCGTTGAGAAGCAAAACACGTGTCGATTGGTGGTTTTTGGAGTTCGTATGGAAATATGAAGGTTTTAGGAATTCATCATATATGAAATGGATTTCCGCGAAGTAACACCTGCTATACGACATCTTAAAGGGGAATTTATCTAAGTCATTTCCCCAAGGTTTCGCGAGAAATACACATCCCTGGTTGCATTACATATATTTCCAAATGTAGTTTTTAAAATTTTCAGCCATACAATCATATTTGAAGACAACACAAATGGAATACCCATCGAACGTGTTATGGGATTTGTCAGAAATAGCTGAAACAGATATGGGCGGCACTTCCGGAGGCATTTACAGTTTAGGGCTGGCTGCAGCATCACAGGCTTTAGCTGCGTGAGTATCACGAGTATTATTAAATACATTCATAAATTTAAGCAATTTTTGAGGCCGCTTTTGGCCAGTGTTGTCAATATCAAAATAGCTACCTAAGAATCTGTCCAAAAAGGACTATTTGCTCCGTTGTCTTCTTCTTGTAAAAAACTAATCATATTTGTACACAATTTTCACAGCGCCAGTAAGATTGGCGTAGAAGAATGGTTGTCCGCGTGGGAGAGTGCAATTACCTCCATCTCTAAATACGGTGGAGCTGAGCCAGGGGACAGGACTATGGTATTGTCAACAAGACTTTCGCTAATAAGCCCCGAGAACAGCTTGATAGTCTCAGTGATAAGCTGTCACCGCATAATTATTAAACTCAACGAAATCCATAGTTACCAACGTCTTATTAATCCAATTAATATTTCTGTAATTAAGTATATTATTTAGATTAGAGCAATAAAATTGTACTTTTACTCTTATTTTTATCAATTTTAAAGCGCTTTTAAATGCATACGTTATTGACATTAATAGCTAGTAAATAACAGTGACATTTATATTTTATATAGTTGGATACATTAAATGTAGCAGCGATCACATTTAAGAAGAATTTGAATGAAGATTTGAAAGTGTTATTGAAGGAGACCGCAGATGCTGCGGACCAAGGGGCGAAAGATACTGCAGGAATGACGGCGAGGTATGTATTAGATACATACTCGTACATACATATTTATGCCATGGCTTTATATCGATACCTATACGCCATTTCCATATCGCGGTGGATGTTATAGTGAGTCATTAACGAAATGCAAATGTTAAAAAACCAGATTTTTTCAACTGCTTTGTCCACGTCAACAAATTAACTCGGTGGTGAATGATATGATCGCGTGTTTTGAAATAGTTGATTTACTATATTTTTTAATATCCTTCCCAATTCTTAGGAACTATTGCTTAAACTCTAGGTTCCCAAACTTATTTTGTCTACTGAGTCGAGAGCTTATGCAGTCGTTGTCTAAGATGCCTCCTAGCTAAATGAAATTACAAATCACCCCCCAGGCCTCTACACGACGCCCCCATTTTTTTCTGGGTCTCTTACCGCCCCCCTTTAGGGCTGCAGCGCCCACAGGGGGGCGTTATCGCCCACTTTGGGAATGGGTGGCTTAAACCTACAGCCAATGTCTATATATTATGTAATTAATCTTCCGAAAATTGATCTGTATTTGATGGTCTATGTAAAAATGCTTCTTATTTGACCAATTTCAAAAGAGGAAGTTTTCAAATCGTCTTCCTATTTTAGGGATAGAGTATAACTTCTTCGTTTACGAACGGACTTGAATTTCCCGTTGAATTTAATATAGCTCCAAGGTGGTCTCATTTTAATTTCATTGCCATTAAACTTTGGAATTCGAAGATACATCAAATACACCCGTATTTGATGTATCTTATCGTATATTTATCTCGATGATTATTTTTTTATGAATTAGAAAGATGTTACTGTATACCTACTCTAAATATGTAAGTACATTTTTAGGCTGAGGTTACACAATGGGAAAAATAAATTCCCTATAAAAAAATTAAGCCGACTTCAAAATAAAAACAGTGAAAAGTACAAAATAATTATCCTTTACTAATTAAAACTAAAGTACAAAAGCAATTTCATAAATAGGATACAAATACCTATATAATTAAATTTGATAGTTATTGCAGTCGGTGTCAAATGAATAAACAACAACCATACAACAACAGAAAGTCTACTAGTTTTTTTTTCTTTATTCATGGCTAGCGCACAGATTAGCGCATTTGCCAATGTCGCGTATTAATAAGTAGAATCGCTGGCGAGTTAAACAGTTAGGCAATGCAATGGACATGTCACAGACGTGACAGTATTGTTATAATTCATGACGAACACATGAAGCACGTACGAAGTCAATTCATTTTTTTTACTTATCGCAAAACTTCCAGTAAAGTGAAATAGGCTTTACTGAAGTTATTATGGACTTCTTGGAAAAGCGCGAGAACTTCAGCTACACATGTTTATCCTACTTCATTCTTTTCACTTACACAGACCTTTAAAACAAAATATACTATTACTTCTATACTTAAAAACTCCCAAAAACGTAAAAAAATAAAAAATAAAATGACAACCTTTCTTCTCCCATTCCCGCCAAAAAGTCCAGTCTACTATTTTGTTAGGCTTTTAGAACCGATTTCAGTATCTGTCAATTTCATTTATTTTAGTAAGATATTTGTATCGTAATTATGAATTTATTTTTGTAATTGAGTTCTGATTAGTAAAGGACTAAAAGATAATTATTTTGTTCTTTTCAGTGTTTTTATTTCGAAGTCGGTTTATTTTTTTTTTGCCTAAGTTCCTAATACACCCCGGTAAAGTGATAGCATAGTTCTCTTTGCCTCCCAAGAATTGCGAAATTATATAAAAAAAGATGGTGTCACTGACGCGTCAATATATCGATATTTTAGTTTTATTTGTGTTTGCTTACAGGGCTGGTCGAGCGTCGTACGTGAGTGGGGGGTACGTTACGGATGAAGACGCAGGCGCGAGGGCAGCGGCGCTGTGGCTACGAGCTGTTCTCGACTTTATTCGGAATAAATATTAAGCATAAAATCGATTGATGCGTTTCAGTGTTGACTTGAAACCTATCCTGTAATAATTAGTTTGTTGAATGCGGATTACATTTTCACTTTTAGGGTGTGGAAATCTAAAAACACAATCTTCACTGGAATGAGGTTTCCGTTTTACCGATAATAGTGACCTGACATGGCTTCGCACGGGTAGACATTTAAAAAAAAATACAGCAATATAGATGAAAGAATTTTTAAAATCGGTTGACTCGTTTTTGAGCTTATCCATTACAAACAAATAAGCAAATCTTTTTTCTTTATGATATTAGTTTTTAAAATAAAATACAGCCCATGTTACTCGCTGATAATGTAGCTTTCTAATCTTGTTAGAATTTTCGAAATCAGTGGACTCGTTTTTGAGTTTAATCATTACAAACAAACAACCTAATTTTCTCTTTGTTTAGCACAGATTAGTACAGACTATTGGAAAAGCGGAAACCTCCAAAAACACATTTTTTTAACGGCATTAACGCCGTAAGTACCTTTTAGAACCTATGTAATAAAATCTCATACATGAAGAGAACTTTGTAGCCCTCTTTAAGGATATTGCGCGCACGGAGGAGTGTGAGATTTGGTATAGTTAAAGTTTATATGGAGAAGTGAAGAAAGCTATAATTTATATACCTACATCTAGCGGACTTGATCTGACAGATGTTGTCCTGCCAGAACGTTTGCTTTCTGCTATTAGCAGGTTAAAAAAACCTCCTCTCTGGCTACCCCGTTAAGGATACAGCGTGAAGATATGTATGTATGTAAAAAAAATCCTGGAACCCGATTGTAGTGCCACCTACTGGGTCTAATTGTAAATCTAAACCATCCAAGGACCCATTCACACAAAAAATTTCGTCACAATCGGTTCAGCTGTTTAGGAGGAATTCAGTAACATACACACGTCCAGAAGAATTATATGCTTACGTTAATACTGCCAAATCCAAATGTCAAGCATATAATAGTTTGTGACAAACCTCGGACTAAAAATAATATTAGACGAGAATTTGGTTTAAGAGCGTATCCATTTTTTGTTAATGCGATCTTCTACACTTGTACTAATGCTTGTGACTAGGGAAGTGTACCAATATAACAATACAGAGCTGAATATGACATTTTTTTTTTTTCATGAATACTAGCAACCAAAACACTTAACATTTACGAGTATGTAGCAAATAATTATTTCAGTTTTGTACGTCAAGCCGGTCATGAGCTGTCACGAATTACACCGACAGTGCGAGGTTGGCAAACTTACTATAGCTAACTGTAACTCGTGGTTACGCGCAATGAGATAAGCAGAGAGACACGAGAATTCGTTTGACACACGGTGGTAAGAGCGGCAACTCATTATGGTACCGCCCATTGTAGTTCTCGGTCCGAGGATCAACGAGTGGAGATTGTCAAATGACAGATTGGATAAATAATTACTGACAGATTGACAGAATGAATTTTGAGTATTCAACAGTCTGAGAAGTTTATCCAAGTTGAGAGAAAAGAAGCGTTTAAATTAGATATCCGTTTTTTATATATTAAAGTACACGGAATTAAAAAAAAATTATATACAGTGATTATAGAGGTGTAACCTCAGATATCTGTGTTCTCCTTAAAAATTTAATTAGATATCTGTGTTTTATATATTAATGTATACAGAATTAAAAGAAAATCAAATGCGAATCACTCTTTGGCAAAAATACCTTGATAACGTTCAAACTTAAAAATGTATGGCCTTACTTATAAAAATCACCTAATCATCGTCTTAGCATCCTATTAACAAATTACTACTTAACTTCTTAATCAGTGATTAAATATTTTCTGCTTATAAACGTTGGTTAGGCGTGAATTAACTAATGAACGGTTAATGATACGAAAATTATTTTACTCTGACAATACTGTCAACTGTTGCAGTATGTTGGCAGCTTCAAATATTTTTTTAAAGTAAAAAACGTTGCATGCTCTCATGCGGAATTGCATACTCTCGACCAGATACGTAGGGTTGATGCGTCACGAGTGTGTTGCAGAGAGCATCTTGTTTAATTATACTTTTCGTACATAAAATAATAAAAAATAGCACCACACGGATAAGTTTTTCATGTTTGTTAAATTTCAATTTCTAGTAGTTAGGTTCAAAAATGATAACGGATTTGGATAACTTAAATTATTTAGGCATCTTAGGACACTACAGTATCTTCGTTTATGCGATTTAGACATTTATGTATTTGCAACGATGTAAAGAACGAATTAAAGACAAACGGAAGCGGCCGCATGTTTGCACCCCGTGCGACCCCGACTGGCACTATATTAATCACCCATATTCACCCAAAATATTGCCGTAGTGTGTGCCACGGCACGATCGTATTAGCGCGCACACATACAAACCGCGTACGCTAGCTTTCTATGAAGACATCCTACTGTTATGTTTATACTGTGCTTACGGGGTTCTATCACAGCTATTTACACGTAGAAATAGCTGTCACATCCACACAATCACAAAATCAATCTATTTACACCTCTGATTACCGCGTAAGCTATACAGTTACGCATAGTCATTGAATCAATGAATTATTTAAATGATGATTTATCATTGGCCACCGAATCAGCAGTTTCCTTCTTGCGAAATAAGTAAATTATAGAATTAACTTTTAACCTATTCATTCAACGTAAAGTACAAATCTAAATAGGTACTTTCTGAAGGATGAGCGTTCAAACGAACAATCAAACCAGCAAACAAAAAAAATTCAAAAATAGTTTTTCAAGTTAGTTCTAAAATATTCTAAAAGTAAACTGTAATTTCCGCAAATCATCTATGTTAGGGTAATCTGTTATTGGCCTTTCGTCTATTACGAGTGATGATTGTTAATAATGAAATGGCTGTTGATTACCTGAGTAAACAAAAAAAAAGAATTACCAATTTTTCACGTTCCGCAGATATTATTTTTGGTTAATCTTCAATATACAGACACAGATAGTCTACAATTTTATTATATATATGATAATAATATATATCTGGGGTCGTAAACTTCAGCTTGCATTGATTAGGCATATCTCTTAACAAAAGCAACTCTGTTTAGAGTGATGAAAGTAAAATAACAGCTGTAATAGTGTTCAGTTATTTACGAGTTGCGTGTTAATGTGAGTATTAACTCTATTACAACCCTTGATTTTTTTTAAACATAATAGTGACTTTAATTCGGATTTTTTTGTGTATTTCTGAAAAGATAATTGTGTTTTAGATATAATTTTTAATTTTATGTGACTTTCTGAAATCTTTAACTATTTTCCGCTCAAACTCCAAAAACCACCAATCGACACGTGTTTCGTCTCTCAACAAAGCATCCTCAGGATATAGAGATCAGCTTCGGTCAGCTAACCATCACCGAATCAGCACTTAAGGATCAGGTAACCATCACCTGGCAATCCCTATATTTTTGAAAGTATAAATAAAATTCAAAAAAAATATATAAATATATATATATATATGTTTTTAAAGCTTACTAATACTTAATACACGGAAAGCTTTGATTAGTAGCAATGAATTAATTAGAGAAAATATATATTTCGACTTTTTAATGCAGAGACATCTACGAAAAAGGTATGATAATGAAAACATTAAATAAAATCTAATTTGTATGTAATAGTAACAATAACGTCATATTTATACTTATATTAATTATTTACTTAACTTTTATGTAGCAATTCCTTAAATCCGGTGTAATGGCCGGATTTTTTATTATATGTTAGTATATTTATAATTTTTGATACGATTATTATTGTGTTACATATTATTAGGCACATAAATTTAATATTAGGTATACTTAGTTATTTATTCAATTGTATAATTACAACCGGTGGAAAGATCGTATATTTTAATTAATTATTTAAATTTTTAAATCATTTAGTTTAAGAATTGTAAGCAATATGTAGATATACTCTATAGATTATTTACCAGTTAAATAAATTTGTAGTTTCCATTTCTCAAAACTTAATTGCATTAATGAGATTAATAAAACTCACGTATGATTTAAAACGAAGAGAAAAAAAATAATTTCGAGACCACACTGTGAATCTATGTATAAATATAAAGTTAATGAACCTAGCACCGCGCGATGCGCGGGTCTCGCCCCGCGTAACGCTTTTTCCATTTGTGACCACTAAAACCTCCCGCAAGCCACGTTAAAGAACTTCGTTCTAAAAATATGTGAATAGTTATGAATTAGGTACTGTCGCAGAATGAAAATGTTGTGAGGCTCAATTTTCAATTTAAGTTATTTATTGATTCACGAGCACATGTTACCTTTTCAAACTATGTCACAGAACAGACCTTTACTAAAAAAAACAACAAAAAGTACAAAATAACTATTCTTTACAAGTAAAAGTCAAGTACAAAAATAACTTTATAAATATAGGAATACCTATATAATTTTTGACAGTTATTGAAGTCGGTGCTAAACGCAGACAGCTTATGAGTCGGTCATGAAATAATTATTTGCAAAGTACTCGTAAATCTTAATTGCTTTGGCTACTAGTATTCACAAAAATAAAAATATGTCATGTTCAGCTGTTTATCCTTGTATCTACTAAAAATTTAGGAAGTCGGTCAACAAAAAAGGACAATTTTTGAGGACACGCTTTTAGACAATGATGTTATACAAAATACGTAGGTAGGTTACATGCACTCGAAAAATGGCACCCCAAAATTTTGCTAATTAGCCAACCCGGACTTGGTCAAGGAATATGAAAAGTAATGTTACAGAACCAACAACGTCATGCAAAGCCTATTGCGCATTCAAAATTCTAAAATATTTTAATAATCCAAACGTTTTTTATAATATACACGATCATGTGATGAAGCAGCCACCCAGTTTTAATCATTGTTTACATTTATTAAGAGCAATAATATATAATTCATCATTTTCAAATTTATAATTAAAAAATGTTGGCGATCTTTTTAAATAAATATGTTCTCATGTACATAATTCAAGAAAAACGAAATTCGAAAAAAAGCAAACATCATTTTTTACTGTATAATTCCATTAGGTATCAATCACATTTTTTTTTAAATATCTGTTCTGTGGAATTAATTACTAATATTCTATGAATTAGTCACGGATTTGCTTAAAATGTAGTAAGAAATTAAAATTGACCAATCACAATGTTTTAGAGAGCTATGTGATTTGTTAGTTTGAAATGCAATTATGTTTTACATTGCATAGCGACACAGTGCAATGTATATTTGTCTCACTTTGTAACGTTGTAACTGGGACAATATTTTACTAGGATTAGTACTAAGGTATCCTATCTACTTCTTTTGTATTATAATATCATTGCTTTTAGAGCAAATGCTCTATCTATTTTGATACTAGGTCCATTTCAGCAACAGAAGGTCTACTAGTTTATTATACCTCGCAGGTATTCGTATCGTATTTATAAAGTTATTTTTGTACATTAGTTTTGATTAGTAAAGTATAGTTATTTTGTACTTTTCTGTCTTTTTTAAGTCAGTTTATTTTTTTTTATTATGTTACTACTATTTCAATTTCTAGCGTAGAACCTAAAAATGGGATCTCGTAAACAAATAACGAAGAAGGTAATTAACTCCCCCGAGACCTGCGTGGACGACAACCTTCGCGGAGTGGTCGCCACTTATCCTAGTCTTCATTTACACCCCAAGCACAGGGTGGTGACCGTTAGAGCGTTGGTAAGATCTTTGTGGTACATCTTTGTGATCTAATGGCCTAGGCCTCGATAAAACAATAATTTTTAAAGCTGTATGATAATGGATAATTGGGAATAGATCTAAAGGAAATATATTCTGTTAGTAAAATATCTTTAAAATTAACTCGATAACATGATAAACTTTGCCACTATTCAATTTCAACTTTATTCGTCTGTGATTACAGGTTCTATATATACATATACACAGATAATGAAGAATATAAAACAGTCCTCTGTAATTTGCTGAAAGCGTACAGACAATGACCTATGAATGTGTATCTGCGTGTATTCATCATATGGTCGTAGATGCGCCTGCGCATACTGTTAAACAACACCATTTCTCGAAATAACCAATTAATAATAATTTTATATATAAGCCATTTGGGATGTTTTTTTTAAAGTATCCTTATATAAAAGTAATTTTAAATCTCATAAATATATTTATTTACATATTATATTAAATAATAATTTTTGTACCTATGACGCTGTCTTTTTTCAGAGTGATTCAGGTCGGGTAGCTATTCTGGCAGGAGGAGGTTCTGGTCATGAACCTTTTACACCAGGTAAAATATTATGTCATTACCTTTTTTTAAGTAATCTTTCATACATACATAGCTTGACATTGTATCTCTAACGGGGTAGTCAGAGGGGATGGAGCGCCAAGTGTTGCGTCGCGGTCCTTACATACTGCTTTTGCTTCCTCAGATCTCATCATTCCCCTCAGATTTTTGTTAAGGTATGCAAATGCTTTTGACATTTCCGTCAAAAGTAATTTTAAACAATATGATATCATCATCATGCCTGAATAAAATAAATCAGTTATTAATAATAAATGCTTGGGAGGAAATCGTGAGGTCAAATACAGGCAAAGGTTTACATTGTTTCATATTGGGTAAAATTTTACTAATTTTTTTATAATTTTATACAAACACGACGGTATATTTTATAACACGTTTTTTGGTTAGGTTAGATTAGGTCTTTATGCCACAACGCGCGAGCCGAGCGAGCGAAGCGAGCGTACCGTGGCTGCCGGCCGGCGAAGCGCCAGATCGGACTCCTCTTTATACATGGAGCATTATTGAAACAGGAGTCCGCACTCTAAAGAGATAATTGAAGTCGAGAAATTTAATCTTGTACTAACATCTCTATAATCCTCCATCTCTTATTACATATAGCAATCTTATTTAAACTAGTAGGTGTATTTCCAAGTTATTTCCAGGAGCAGTATTGAAATAGGAGTCCACACTCTAAGTCTAAGGAGATAGTTTAATCTTGAAACATCTCTATATCCTTCCATCTCTGTTTATCTTTTGCTGTTGGTATATGTACATATATATAGCAATCTTATATATACTAGTAGGTGTATTTCCGAGTTATTTCCAAGAATTGAGATGAGACGTCGCGGAATTCCACCAACTCCATTTACTGCCCCGGATGTGTCAGCATTGTCAGGATAACAGCTTGTCAAGTTTATTTATTTAGTTTAGTTTATAAAAAATGCTATTATTTAAAGGACAATCTATTATTTTAAAGATTGCTTATTTTTTTAATTTGCAATCATTCTTTTATAGCAGCTTAAAGTTTTTAAGAATTTTTTAAAAATCTTTTTAATGAAGGAGTAACATAATTTTCATCTATATGTTATCCAAGAAGTTTAGTGCCACTGATATTATTAATAAATTTATTTTTATATCGAATATTTAGATTTCTTCGAATTGCCCTCTGTTTGAATGTAATAATTTTGGTTTCATCAAAATTTATTCTAAGTTTGTTATTATTGATCCATTTTATGAGATTTATCTCCGTTTCACATGCTTCCATGTTTTTACCTATAAATATCACACTACTGTCATAAGCAAATGATGTCGTGGGATTATAAATACTTTTAGGTGTCATTTATAAAAATTAAAAATGTCAGTGGTCCAAGAACACTTCCTTGAGGCACGCCACACTTTGTCGTTCTTTCTGTAGAGTAATATGTCATTTCTATAAAATTGTATGAATTAATTCTATTTATTTGTCAATTGTTTTCTATTGATTAAATATGATTTTACCAAATTTAAGACGTTACCTCTAACGTGATACTTCTCCATTTTATGCGATAGAATATTGTAATCCATATAATTAAACGGTTTTGATAAATCCATGTAAAGTTTTAAAAGCTTTTTGCTACTGGTATCTTCCTGTCGACTAATAAACTTTTAACAAAATTAAATAAATAATTACTCCATAAAAACCATTTGCTCGATTTCAAGACAATACTCCTTACAATTTCAGCAGACTAAGTACTTAGATACAGGAAACACTGATTTGTTTTTTAAACTAACCTTGGGAAGAATGGGAGTAAATGTGTACTTCAGTTGCGGCTAATTGGAAACAATGTATCAGTGTGTGCTAGAAGCCAATATCAATCACAAGTCTCAATACATTTTTAACCGACTTTAAAAAAGGAGGAGTTTCGTTCTCAATTCGTCTGTATATAGTAGACATATTTTTTATGTATGTTCGGGTATTACTTCTTTGTTAATAACTGATTTCCACGATTCTTTTTTCGTTAGGTTCAGTAAATCCAAGGTGTTTCATTTAAATTTCACTGATATTGGAACTTATTAGTTTTCGAAGATACGCAAAATAATCCTAACTACTTAAAAGTTTTATTTATATTGATGATTCTCTTGTATATCATTCCATTCCAGAATTAAAAAAGAAGTTAGTTGTAGACCTATCCTTAGATACTTTATATATTTATTTAGGCCAAGGTCACTCAAAACGGAGTTATAAAAAAGTTTTTTTTTAGGAAAAAAAAATAAATCGACTAAAAAAAACCTTAAAGTACGCAACAACTATCGTTTAATTAAATTCGATAGTTACTGAAATCGATGCTTAATCAATGTGAAATAACAGAAAGGCTACTAGTTTGGTAGGCTTGGTACGATTTCAGTAACTGTCAAATTTCAATATATCTATAGGTTTGATTAGTATTGGACCTTTTACGCGATGCTAATTAGCAAATCAATCCATCAAGACAATCCAGTATAGGAATCGCGTAAACATACATTCCAAGACAATGGACAGTCTTTGGGTTCATTTCCAAGCCGTTCCAGTGAATATAATTGTTTCTATTTTTTCGGCGCCAATAGTAAGCTTAATAGAATTGATAGCAGCTTGATAGAAATGATGACAGCTTTGATAGAAATTGAATGTTGCATTGACTTGACTTAATTGCCTCGTGTAAAGGAGGCATTAGTTATTTTGTACCTTTCAATGTCTTTTTTTGAAGTAGGTTTAATTTTTTTTCTCAATAAATTTTTTGCACGGCAAAACGTTAAGTACTGAAAAACAATGTAATGTAATGAATAGAAGATAATCTTGCGCTCAAGATTGGGCATCCGTATCCGCTTCTGTTCTGTTTGTTCCAGGATTTGTGGGATCCGGAATGCTCGATGGAGCCGTTGCTGGTGAAGTGTTTGCTTCTCCGCCCACTGGCCATGTGTTGTACGGGATTGCACATTTGCATAAATACAATTCAGGTAATGATACGGAAGCTGTGTTTTATATCTACTGGCCCGCAGCTTCCTCCACGTTTTTTATTTCTAAAATAGCCTCAGGATTGAATCTATCTCCATACCAAATTTCATCGCAATCGGATTAACAATATGGTAGTCCATAAAATACGAACAAGCATTGATTTTTTTATTATCTTATATATAAAAATCAATGTTTGTTTGTTTGTTCGTATTTTATGGGCTGCCATACCGTTCATCTGATTACATGATATTTTAAAAATAGAAAACGCGGACGAAGTCGTGGTCATCAGGTAGTCTATTACAATTAAAAATTAATAGCCCCATGTATGACGAAGGATTACTTGAGAACGGCTCTACCAATTGGGCTGATTCTCTTTTGTTTTTTGTGATAAATTCCCATAATCTTTAGCTATAGATAGGATTCGGTCAGCTAACCAGCACCGAATCAATTAGGAGTCGGTGCTGGTTAGCTGACCGAATCCTATCTCTGGTATATCCTGAGTATGCTCCGTTGAGAGGGGAAACACGTGTCGATTGGTGGTTTTTGGAGTTTGAGCGGAAAATAGCTAAAGATTTTGGGAATTTATCACATGAAATGGATTTCCGTTTCGTTCAACGTTTCGTACAAACGAAACGCTTGCTGGCGTTATTGCTCATCAAAAGTGACACTTGTCTACGCTTTATACAGCGGTTTTCACACGATTTTACGTTCCATATGGTGCATAAGAAAGTTAATAACGTTTGACCACCATTTTAAATTTCGTTACGCTAGATATACTATTTGTCTTTCTATTCTGCTAGCGTTTAGGACAATTGAGCCCCTTGTCTAGGCCCCCTAGTTAGTAAGAAGGGAAATTTTACGGAAATCCAACGGAAAAGTCGGAAGGATGGTATTTTTGTATGCAAATCTCTATAGAAAAAATTTGGTGTGTTGCATTCAACATCCCATCCGGGCGAAGTCGGGGCAAGGGCGGAACCAAGCGGAGGTCATTGGGGTCATAACCCCCCCACCCCCCTGAGCTGGGTCTAGGTTGACTAGCGATAAGTTTTCTAATCTCATGGTAATCGAATTGGAGCCTATCCTGACTAGATCCTAACGTATTTAACCCCGCCCTGACTTGAAAGCTGGATCCACACCTTGTGCACCTTGAACCAGCGCGGGTCACTAGTAAATAATAAATGTTCAGGAAATTCACAAATCATATATGTCTCTATGTGCCACGTGAGTATCTAGTAATATACAAACGGTTCGTTACTTCACGAACATAATTTCCAACCCAATAGCCTTACCATGAGTTTGCACAGTCAACACTCGAAAGCGACGGCGTCGAACTTTTGTACCACAATTCTTAGTTCACTATAGTAACCGGTAGGGGCGCTGCCCAATTCTTCATACAAAGCTTTACGTCGTCGATAGCAAGTATCGACGTCGTTAACTCGTGGTAGAGGGATAGCAATTTAAACTTGAATCGCAGGCGTACTCCAAGTTTACTGTTTGCCATGCAACTGTATACACTTGGACGAAGTTTAAATTAGACTTCCTAGTGTTACCACGCGACAAAGATATAATGTAGATATAATAAATAGTGTTTTGTGTTGGAGTTATTCAAACGAGACTCCATCGTTGTACTGGAAGGCAATTATGTGGTTATACACAAAAGTAGATATTAAAATATAAATAAAAACTTGATACCCATTAAAATAATAGGTTTGCTGCAATATTGGCAGATTTGTTATCATATTTGACATAGCAGTTTTTAATCAATAAATATCAAAAACTTGGTTCGTTATATTTGACTAGGCAATTCACAATCAAGGAAAAATCAGCCATGCTGAACCCTATATGCTATCTAGCCTACCGTTTTCATTAATATAAAATTAAAGCCCTACCCTTTGCCATATATTTCTAAAGTCTGTTGAAAATACAATCCTCAGTTTATTGCCGGTTCTCTTCAGTGGGTTATTTTTAAACCGATAAACCTTTTTTAACCGTAAACCGTTAGCGCCACGTAGGTAAAATGTTCTTATGAAGTAAAAATTATTACATTTTAACGACAAGCCGATAAAGGCGAGCTTATTTTTATACACTTCAAAAATAGCAGGAGGTTCTATGTTCGTCTGTATGTATTTTTTTATGTATGTTCACCGATAACTTCGTCAATTGTAGATCGATTTCGAAAATTCTTTTTTTGTTTAAAAGAGGTGTCCCATTTAAATTTCACCGCCATTAGAGCTCGGACTTCGAAGATACACCAAATAACACCAAACAACGCCTCTTGTATGTCGTCGCGCTCCAGAATTAAAAAGAAGTTAATTGTAGACCTGCCCTAGATATTTATTTAGGCTGAGGCCACTCAAAAGTGAGAAATAAAAAATTTTAGGAAAAAATTGAACCGCCTTCAAAAAACACTGAACCGTACAAAGTATATTTTACTAATCAAAACCACTAACTTTGTAAATACGATACACATACCTATATAATTAAATTTGACAGTTATTGAAGTCCGTGCCAAATCAATGTACAACAATAGAAAGTTTATTAGTATGGAAGGCTTGGCATCGACTTCAGTAACTGACGAATTTAATTATATTATAGGTATGTGTAACGTATTTATAAAGTTATTTTTATTGTACTTGAGTTTTTACCTAATGATAATCTGAAATACCATCTCTTTGTGGATGTTGTTGAAGAATACGTATAGTAAGCAAACGATTTTTTAGGTGGCGTCATAGTCATTTTAGGAAACTACACTGGAGACAGGTTAACCTTTGGTAAAGCTATAGAGAAGGCCAAGATGGCAGGCATGAAAGTGGAAGGCTTGATAGCAGGTGAGGACGTGGCTACCAGTCACAACAAAACAGGAGGCAGGAGCGTGTGCGGAGATGTGTTCTTGTATAAGGTCAGTTTTGCACCATGTAAAGAAAGTTCTCTCGAAACTTTTAGGTTCCATTTTTTTTTATATCAGAGGGGGCAAACGAGCAAGCGTGCCACCCGATGGAAAGCGATCATCACCGCCCATGGACACCCGCAAATTCCATGTTCACGATTAGTTTCAAAACTGCATACTTAATAGATTTGGACGATTATTGACCGTTGCGTTGCGTAATTGGTTTTATAGGAATACATCCGTTTACTCTTTTTTGAGATTCCTTAGAAGGAAAAAGATGAGATGTGAGAAAAAATAAGAAAAACAGGTTTTTGTGTACTGACGGTGATTGCACTATACGTTTTGTCGTGATGGGTGGAGATTGGGTAATTTAATGGATTTATTTTTTAAGGAATTGAGATATCCTAACTGCTTTACAGATATGTGGAGCAATGGCAGCCAAAGGATACGACTTGTTGACAATTCATAATATTGCAACAGAAGCTAACAAGCATATGGCCGCACTGGGAGTTTGTCTGAGTGCTTGCTCTTTGCCAGGTAAGTTACTAAATTATGGAAGGTATTCAAATTGAAAATTATGGCTAATATCATGTTCAGAAGAAAAAAAAACCCTCCTCTCGCCACTTGACTAGTGGCCGTCGCAAAGAATTGGACGCGTAGGGGGGGAGCAGCGGAAGGCGCTCCGCCCGGAAAGGTCGACAAAGACTGAGGGCCCCTTCGGTCAGGGAGTACCCGGGACGGAGGATGAGACCTCGGCTTATGTTGTCGCCGGAAAAATGTGCACCTGCGTGCCGTCATGAACCTACACGGGTGGGGGCCGGTTTTAAAGTGGTTATATCCGGCCGGCGATTTAATCGGTTGAATTCCCGAACTGGTGTGTGCCAGTCGTGTAATGCAGAGCGGGCGGAAGACCCGCGCTCAAGTGTGGCAACTATGTATGGAGTAGTGTAATCTAACAGAACCTACAGAGGGCCCAACCGATGACGCGCCGGACGTCAACGCCCTGACGCGCGCGACGGTGCGGTGTATGAGCTTCGCTCGACAGTGTTCTGAGATCAAACTCCATCTCTGTCGGTGTACTCTCGTAAATTTCTCCAGACGCAACTGGAATCTTCTGAAGAAGACAATAATTGGCATAAATCTAACTGAAAGGTTTATTAAATTATTAATCGTGAACACAATTGCGAAATATTTTTGAATATCACTGAAAAATACGGAAATTATTTTCTTTTGCTTATTCGGAAGTTTTGTCTTGTCAATTCTAGCGCTAGGCAACGACAGTTTGTGGCCTCCACGTCGCTGGCGTCGTAGTCCGATAGTTTCGTCTCTAGTAATACATCTCTACTACAGGAGTTTAAAAGATAGAAACTTCTAAAGTATATATGCTTCTCAATGGAATATTTATTTTTAACTTATTTATAATTTTTTATCAATTCAATGTATCTTGAGTGATTGCGGAAATAATTAACTTCTCTTGTTCATGTTGAGATACCTACATTTCTTCATTTTTTTCATAGGTCAGCCGCCGTTGTTCGAAACAGCTGCTGATGAATGGGAGCTAGGAGCTGGCGTACATGGCGAAGCAGGCATCAAGAAGATGAAGATGGGAACAGCAAAAGAAGTTGTACATACGATATTGGATCAGGTACATTTCTCAGTACTAATGTCTGTATATTTTAAAGTACGTGGTACCGACTGGATTATCCCGTAAAAATTTGCAGATAGCGACAGCCGCGCCTTAGTCGCGCAATGAGTGCCTAAAATTCAAAAGTGCTATGACGATGAAAAGACTTTTGATGCGGAAGTAGCCTACGACCATTACTTTTTAGTGCAGGAATAGACGGTTTTCACTTTTGGAGAATATATTTTTTTGAAGCTTACAGATAATTTTTTATAATATTGTTGGACAATGAATGATAGCTCTTTTAATAACGAATTAAAACATTAGGACATTTGTGTTATTCTTTTATACTTTTTCGAAATAACGTATAAAATCCCTGTCTCTTTTACTTACAGATAATTGCTCATCTTAAACTAGCAGTTGGCAATAGAGTAGCTATTATGATAAACAATTTGGGAAGAACATCTATCCTTGAGATGAATATTTTAAGTGCTGAAACTAAAGAATATCTGGGTGAGTTTGGCTTTTAGTAAAAATAGACTTAACCTCGCCACTCAACATCCTATTCTCAGCGGTTGGGTCGACTAGCAGCCGCACGGTCAGCGAGATATCGCCTTATTACGTAACGTGTAGACAGCATGCGACAGCCAATATCGCGCGATATCTGCTGTCAAAACGAGAATTTGTGTAATGTAATTTGTATAGTAGCGCTAAATCTACTGCGAAAAGTGCATTTTACGGTAATACGCAATCATCATACATGATAACAATTTTTTAATACAATCAGTCACCGGTCGCGCAGTGATCGCGTGGCTGTCGCTGACTGCAAATTTTTAGGTATTAACCCCGCCGATTACAACCGGCACATTACAATTGAATGGACGATAAGTCGTTACCGATATATCCGGCTGTCACAGCAAATTTTTGCGAAACTACGCCAGATGCGATGTATTAAGTTATTTAATATATGAAGCAATATCTAGCTATTACTGAAATTGGATATACCTATGTAGATAGGTATATCCTGTGTTGTGTCTGTCCATATAAGCAGTCTGCCGTTTCGCCCGATTGCATCCATTGCGGTGATAGCACTGCTCATGTCTATTCATGTCTATCCGTGATTACGATCGGTGCAATCCAGTCGAAATTTCGGGATAAAAATGTATAAAGAAAGTCAAAGACGGCTATACTAGATTTATTAATGTAAGTTATGATGTACTTACAAGTCAGGTAGTTTTTTTTCATAAATACTAAACTTTATTAATAACAAAAAAGTACAGACATGGGTTAATGTTTACAAACTTAAAACTACACATTATCTTAAATAATAGACTTCTTCAAAGCTGCCGCTCAGAAAGTTGTCATTACTTAAGGTGCCCAGAAGACTGGCAGCATTACCTCTTTGAATAGCCAAACTGATTTATTGACGGAAGAAGCTGCCAGCCCGGCGGTCTCCCGCAGCCTCGACCAGTCTCTTACAAATATCAGAAACCAGTAGATGGGATTCGGGGCCCATGTACTTAAGTATAAATCATTAATTTGACTAAATATTATTAAACTACAGATAGCAAGCAGATTACAGTGGAACGAATATTCTCCGGTCATCTAAAGACATCGCTGGAAATGCACGGTTTTCAAATATGTCTAATGAGTTTGAATAAGCAACATGGAGACTTCTGGCTCTCTCTCTTGGACTATCCGACTAACGTGGCGCATTGGGTCGGCAGCGAACTGTCTGCTAGAAACGGATTGGGACTTCCTGGAGATGATGACACGCTACTGCTAACCGATGGAAAGAAGGTACTGAAATGAAATGCAACTGAAATAAAAGTTGTACTGAAATGAAAAGAAGGACTGAGTTTCTTATCGGATCTTCTCAATGTGCAGGTTTTCTTCTCGAACCAAAGGTATTAATTTGAGGTGCAAAAACACCTTGCAATTGGGTCTATTTTAATAATTTCATTTGACTTTGGCTTTGGCGGCTTTTGTACTGGCATACTGGCAAAGACAATTAAATGACATGAATATAACAGATATTTGAAAATTATTGGAAAATAAAACAATAATGCGATCAACTGGTGTCTATCCGTCACAACCGTTTTCCGTAAAGCAGCTTGATGTGAAAGCAGTTTAGAACAGTTGCAGTCGGTAGTGGCCAAAAAAATTTTGCTTACTTAGGCCGAACATGACACTCAAAAGTTAGCAATTTCTTGTTCTTTGGTGATTCATATCAGAGAAAAAAAATTATTTCACTATGTTTTTCTATGAATTTTAAAATTTTTTTCTTATCAGATTGTAATCGAGAGAACGAACTATATACTACAACTTAAAATTTGTGTGTAATTTGATAAAATAGCCCTTGCGGACTCCTTGAAAATCAATAAATTCGTGTACTGCGTAAACGCGAAAAATCTTCTTTGAGAAAAAGAAACATTTCAGTATGTTCTACTGTGAATTTTAAAAGTTTAAATCCATAGAATTGTAGATGAAAGAATGGCCTACTTATTTCAACTTGCGGTTTTTGTATAATTTACTCAGTTAACCCAAAAATTCTACCCAAAACTCAGCCAAATCCCATATCCTCGTACTTTAGCGGTTCAAAGGACCTTAAGTTCAAAAGCTGACTTTTCATTTTTGGGTGTTAGTTTTGAGGAATAATCTAAAAAGACAAAAGACAATTCTTGGAGATCATCATGTGATAGGTATATCAAAAGATAGTTTAAACCACGTATTCTAGCCAAATCTGTCATAAATTAACCCAAAATTAGTAACGAGAATGAAAATTAACTAATAATAATATAATATACTCAGACATTTCACACAGCACCATCTAGTCCCAAAGTAAGCAGCACAGCGCTTGTGTTACGGGTACTAGACAACTGATATACTTATATACTTTTCTTTTGTAAATAAATACATATTATACATAAACACCCAGACTCGGGGCGGGAATCGAACCCGCAACCCCCGTTTACTTTCCGACGCGCTTAGCCATCGTACACGGAGGTCGTTCTACTACATATACCATAACATAACTAATAGGTATTATAAAATCATTCTTATCATCAATTTATTAAATTAAATCTCTAATTTAACCGAAATTGCTACGTCATAGTAAGTTATTTCTCATTTCTAGGCTACATCGGGTCCATCCTTGTCGCTGAAAGAACAGGACTTATTACGTGGTGGCCTAGAGGCAGCTGCAGCAGAGCTGATAAAGAACGAGGAGTTGCTTAATCGGTTGGATTCAGATTGTGGAGACGGAGACTGCGGCAATACCGTCATGAAATTTGGTCGTGGTAATTATGACTTCAAATAAAAAATGGAAGAGATGAGGATGGAATGGAGGATCTAGGGGGTTAATGTGAGCGATAGAGATAACAAAAAAAACTGATGAGGCATAGGGACGCCGTGCCGTCTACTTAATGTGTGAAAAGGTGAATCCTACGCTATCTTACGAATGATAGCGTTACTTAAATATCGATTACATATCGATTAATCGATAGTCATGTCATTTTCGGAATCGGAGACTATCGATAGTTTGGTAAAACTAATAGTAAATATAAAAACATCGCAAATAACGTATCAACTGGTAACTTAGTTAAATAAAGATATAAGTAGTTATAAAGATTTAATATTAGTCTTTTTGAAACAGCAACATCATCTTAATTTACAGAATTGTAAGTACCTATACATTAAGATATAGTCCTTTTTGCCTCTACTGACTGGTTCAGTATAAAGTGACATATGGTACGCAAAATAAAATTACCATTACACTGCACTACAGTCCAATTTCTGCCAAACTACAATACAGTTTATCATCAGACACTATTTCTATCGCACAGTAGATCGATCAATGTTTGTTTGTTCATGTATACCTACATATAATCATTTGTCAATGGGAAAAACTCCACAATGGGAATAAAATATGTATATGAGGAAATTTTAGGAGAAATTTACCGATATTTGGAAATATTTACGGAAATCTACTAATTTTCTCACATGGGAATTTCCATAGGAATAACACGCATCTCACGCACATGCTGGATACTGCATTACATACACCACATATATACATTTCTAAATGCGGTTATTTCAGCTATACAATCATATTTGAAGTCGGCAAAAGTGGAATACCCATCGGACGTGTTGTGGGATTTGTCTGAAATAGCTGAAACAGATATGGGCGGTACTTCCGGTGGCATTTACAGTTTAGGGCTGGCTGCAGCATCACAGGCTTTAGCTGGGTTAGTGTTACCAGTGCCATTAAATACATTCATAATTTTACTGAATTTTACGACCATGCCGCTTTTGTCAGTGTTGCCTACATTGGCCATTGCCACCTAAAAGTGGTAAAAGAATCGCTATAAATCAAACTAAAAACCCATAAGCAAATATTATTAGCTTATGCGACGAGTGACAAAGGTTGGTGTCATGTATGTTGAATGTGCGATTACGATCCCACTACATGACGGTAAAATGACTTTTTCAAAGTAAAGCCACTAGCAATAGTTTTAGTTAATCTATTGCTCGGCGGAGGCAGCACTAGTGATTTCTATTACTTCGTCATATCCTTGTACGTTTCTATTATAAATATCACGTGAGAATTAAACTACTTATGTAAGTACTACCGTAAACTACATATGTAATAAGCTGGCGGAACTAGGTAGACAATAAACTGAGGCACGGAGTCTATAAGTTATAACATCGTTAGAATTTCTAGCACAAGAAGTACTTTATTGCTAGGGTTGCCAACACGTTCGCGATCTAAAATACTTTCATTGTCTTGATATTATTGTAAATATCCATGGGTCGCAGTCCACTTAATACATATACTATCATATGGACTTGCTTGTTTGTCTTCTCAAAAATATTATCTCATTATATTTCATTATTATTTATAATATTCAGAGCTAGTAATATTGGCGTAGAGGAATGGTTGTCGGCATGGGAGAGTGCAATGACCTCCATTTCTAAATACGGCGGAGCTGAGCCAGGGGACAGGACTATGGTAAGGAAATTCAACACTAAAGCAACAAAAGTATTGTCCATCGATACACTTAACGTCGACATTTCATATTAATGGCTCATCCAGACTTTCGCCAATAAGCCCCGAGAACAGTAAGCCATCAGGCCAGAAAGCCCCGAGAAAATCTTAAGTCTTAATCGTAATAATTAATTTAATAAATTTTATTAGTTTCTACGAAAAGAGAATTCAATGAAAGTCTGTACCAACGTTGTTGATCCAATTAACTATTATGTTTTTTTTATTGTTATATTTAGAGTAGTAAATAGTATTTTTATTATTATAATTACCAAATTTAAAGTACTTGTAAATGTATTCTTTCCTTTTTTAACATCAAGAGTTAATAAGTAAATAACTATGATTTATTTAATTTAATTTTATAGTTGGATACATTACATGCAGCAGCGGTCACATTCAAAGATAATTTGAATGAAGATTTAAAAGTGTTGTTGAAGGAGACTGCAGATGCTGCGGACCAAGGAGCGAAAGATACTGCAGGAATGAGCGCAAGGTAGATCCATACACATATCTACAGGTATCTAGTTATATACGTCATTTCCATATTAGGGTGGATAGAAGCGGTGAGCCGTTGACGAAATGCATCTGTTTATGAATTGCGAAGTAGTTGGAAGAATAGGTCCACGTCAACAAATTAACTCGCTGAAGAACGAAACGATTAAGGAAGTGTTTTTGAAGTGAAAACTTCTCTAGGCGTACCATGCGCTCTTTCTGAACAGTGAACAAATAACGAAACTGAACTGTCACGTTCCGGTCGGTGACGTTGAATCTGGTATACCTACTCGGCTCCAGTCGACATTAAGTACGCTCGTATTTTAAAATTAGAATATTAGATTGATAATAGAATAGAATATTATGAAAGAAGTATGTATAAGGACCGCGACGCTTGGCGCTCCGTCCTCTCTGACTACGACATTGGGGATATAGCGTGAAGATATGTATATATTACGTTTTCACTTCTATCGTGTGGTTAAAGGGTCACAATAAGCATACACCGAATTTTAGTTGCATTGGAAAAAGTAGTTGAATCCGTCAACTGGTTTTTAAAATACACACGAACTAGTCTAAAAACAGGTTTTTAATATGTACACGTTCACGTCAACAAATTAAATTGCTGAAAAACGAAACGAATAACGAAGTGTTATTTGTTACATTGAAAAAACTAATTGAATCCGTCAACTGGTTTTTTAAATTAGGAAAGCATTGATTAGATTTTTTGGCGGGAACGGGAGTAGTGAGGTTGGCATTTTATTTAGATTTTATATTTTTAGGAGTTTTAAAGTGCAACAGTGATAGTATATTGTGTTTTAAAGTTCCGTGTAAGTGAAAAGAATGGAGTAGATTTAAATAAACATGTGTAGCTGAAGTTCTCGCGCTCTTCCAATTCCTTTAAAACTTCAGTGAAGCCTACTATCACTTTACTGGAAGAGTTTTATGATAAGAAAAAACTATTTACTTTTGATTCTACTTATTAATACGTGACATTGGCAAATGCGCTAATCTACGCGCCATGCCATGAAGGAAGAAAGAAGCATAAATTAGAGAAAAGGGTTGATTTATTGATAAATGTATATGACCAACGGTTGACTAAAAATTTTTAACTATATTTTTTAATATTATTTCCCAATTCTTGGGAGGCGAAGAGCTTCTAGTTATATTACATACACATACATACATTAGACATCCGATGTCTAAGTAATTAATCTACAAAAACCGATCTATGAAAGTGTATGATGGTTTGCATAAACATTCTTTTTTTCCTAGTTGTTAAGTTTCTAACACACCCCCAGTATAGTGATAGCATAGATCCCCTTACCTGCTAAGAATTAGAGATTATATAAAAAAAGATGACATCCCTGGTGTACCGATATATTAATAATAATACTCCAGACAATTACAAATTCTGTGACCCCAAACTAAGCAGTAAGCTTGTACAATGGGTACACGCAACGAACTCTGGGGGAGCTCCCAGTAACATCCAGACTCCAAGCCAATTTAGAAAAGTTCGTTTCCTAAATTGACCGACCGGGGATCGAACCCGGGACCCTATCTTGGTAAGCATATGCATATGCCACTGCGCGAACGGGCCATATTGATGTTTTAATTTTGTTTGTTTGTGTATAGGGCGGGTCGAGCGTCGTATGTGAGCAAGGAGTATGTTACGGAAGAGGACGCAGGCGCCAGGGCAGCGGCGCTGTGGCTACGAGCTATTCTCCACTTTATTCGCAATAAATATTAAGCACAAAATCGATTAAGTGTTTTAGTGTCGACCTGAAAGATCGTAATTGGTTCGTAAAATACAGATTAAAGTAGTTTGAAGATTTTGGCATACTCATCAGGCGCCATTTTTAATTTATTTCGAAAATGACGGCGCACGATCTATGTAATCTACATACTACATAATATATAGATATCTATATATAAAAAAAACTTTTATAAAAAAATTGAATCGATTTCAAAAAAGAACACTGAAAAATATTAAATAACTATCCCTTACTGATCGAAACTTAAGTACAAAAATAACTTTATAAACACGATACAAATACCCATATAATTAAATTTGACAGTTACTGAAGTCGGTGCCAAGCCTACTGAAATAATAGACTTTCCGTTGTCGAACATTGATTTGGCACCGACTTCAATAACTGTAAAATTTAATTATTTATATCTTCTCCCTACTTTCCCATTATATCATACTACCATTATACCATGTGAGGACAACGATATTTAACAAATGACATACAAGAGAATCGTCAATATAAATAACCAGGTCGCGTTATTTGGTGTATCTTCGAAACCAAAGCTTCAATACCAGTGAAATTTCAATGGGACTAATCTGGAAGTGTATCCTTTCGAACAAAAAAAGAATTTTCGGAATCGGTTCATAAATGACGGAGTTATGAGGTAACAAACATAAAAAAAAACCGAATTGAGAACCTCCTCCTTTTTTGGAAGTCGGTTAAAAAGGCGATGTATGTATGTTCCTTATGGACTCCGAAACGGCTGGACCGATTTTGATGAAATTTTCAGGGAATCTTCAGATTGGCCTAGCGGGTGATCCTGTAGTTTGGTAGGGATCGGATCAGTAGATTTTTTTTTACGCCCTTTGAAACTAACGCCCAGTGAAACGGGCCGGGTTTGCTAGTATTATATAGATTAGGGACACTTATTCAAACAAAAAATTGCTAAGGTCGCTATGTCTTTATAAGTGTCACGTTATAGAGTTATTTGCTGGAAAAGATAGAAGCATAAAAACTTTGAAAAAATATTCTAGCTTATGTGCCCGCTAATACTATTTACAATGTACTAACAGTTATAGTAAAATGTTTATCTAGGATTTGCTATTTAAATATAATATAATGCGTAAAATCATTTAATGAGTGATATTTTCATGGTTATTGAGGTTTTCGTACATCGATCTTTCCTTGCAAATAGCTCTGTAACATGACACTTCTATACAGCGACGTCAATAATTTTCTGTTCGTTTATTTACACGGGTTTTATCGTGGGCCATAATTAAAAAAAAAAAAGAATATTGTGGCTGTTGGCTATGCTAAGATGCGAACAAAAAACTTCAAAGGCCTTTCTCTTTTAGTGTACGGAAACCTAAAAATAGGATCTTCATAGAAATAAGGTTTCCATTATAGAGGTAACTATTGAAAATACGAAATCCTTCAAAAACATTACTTTTTAATGGAATTACACTTACAGGTTACAGTATAAGTATCAATTAGAAACTATGTAATAAAATACAAATAATTCCGTAAAATTATGCTACGAAACTCAAAACTATATATAGACAGGTTTCTTCAGTCACTGGTTGATATCACTTACTACAGCTAATTATACATAGTAACCGTTGAATCAACAAATCAAATGTTTCCTTCTTGTAAAATAAGAACTCCTGTTCATGGAATTAACTATTTTTATTTAACGAAATTAAAATCCAATAAAACAACCTATTCAAACAACGAAACGGACATTTAATTGAAGTTTGGATAATCTTATATCAGGGAAGTATTAAAAGGTTTGCGCCAAGTTTGCCATGGCAAACGAATACGCTTAGGGATTACTTAAATCAGACTTTCGAGTTACCAGAAACAAACTTGCACAATGTTCGTTTCTACAAAGGTAAGTGTTGACATAACAAACTTGCAGCTTCTTTGCTAAGTATAAACTTAATATAATACTTTTAATTTATAAAAATGTAACTTTAATTAACATAATATAATAAGTATAAACATGATAATTTTGCCACAACAAGATAATGGCAAGCATTTGAGATTTCTTCTGGAACAATATATTGTGATTACTAAAGGCTGTTACTGGAAACCAGAGCAAACTGGAGACTACAGTGAAGAGATGTAATAATGTTACAATATTGTAAGCCTTCACGGATATATTGCTGTGACGTTATGGACATAACTACCACTAATCAACAGAATTATTTTCAACTCATAAATGAAATAAGTATACATATTTGATTCTTATTGTGGTAACATCCACAATACAAGTATTGTTAAATTTCAGTTACAATAAATTGAAATTTTAATCTGACAGACTCTGATAATTCGAAACTGATTGTGGTTTCTTTTCTCTCTCAGCCCTGAAACAAATTATTAAAACTGTTAAAAGACCTGTAAATGAATATATAGTTCCACACTATTGGACAAAACATATAGGAGGCACTGTTGATTACCAAGGTATATCTTACCTTCTTGTTATTCTGACTTTGGCCTGATTTAACCAATCACTAGTTATTTCTTTAAGTTTATCTTCAGTTACATCATAATAGACTTTTTTGCAGATTTCTGAAAAATAATACAATTCTTATAGTGCAAATTACAGGAGATAATAGTGAGGATGTATAAATAACAGATGAATGGACCCACATACCTACAGAATGCCATGGTCACATCTTTAAGAAATTATTTATTTCTAACTGTAATATTCATTATGAATAATGACTGACATGAGAAAGAAAATAACCAACATATTATATTAATATGTAAGAAAATAACCAACATATTATATTAAGATAATTTTTTTTTTCACAATATAAAATAGGTAAAAGATACACAAACTCTAGCAGCTTTAAGGTTCCGTTTAGTCTGGGGACACTTAGGTTTGTATTATACCTATTGCCAGCTTGAGAACAGAAAGAAATCTCGCTAATTAACGTATGTAGCGGCATCCCTTTCTAACCATGCTCAATGAGATTTTATTAACAAAACATACTTACGAAATATAATTTTACAAGTTTCTGTAATTATAAATGGTTTCTTAGTAGAATTTTTCATTTGCTTTCCTGTTAAAGAATACAATTGAGCCACATCATCTAATAATATTCTTCTCAACATATTTGTAGCGAGACTTCGGACGTTTCTGCCACCAATACCTACCAAGTATTTTATCTGAAAAAAAAAGGGTCTTTAAACTTGCTTATTGACATCAATACGATTTGACCTATATTGTACCTACAGTTGCCTGTTTGTTCTGAGCAATCTTCAGCAGTTCATTTAAGTGACAAAAAGTCGCATCATCCTGTACGGGAAGATTTGCAAGGAAATCAGGAATTGCAAAGGAGTCTTCTACTTGCGAATGAAATGGTTCCTCTGAGCGTACTAATAGTACATTTACTTTCCTGTTGAGTTTTACAATCTGATTAGACAAATCGTTCACCATCTGGATAAGATGGCTTTGTTGTGTTCCAAATTGTTCACTAACACAGCCTGTAAGAAAAAAATCAAATAATCTGTAATCTCCACATTATAATAAATAACATAAAAATAATTCAAATCTTTACCAGATGGACAGCTTACATCTTGATGACAACAAGGTTCGCATTTTGCGACTTTGGAACTAGTTCGATATTGTACATCTGGGCTGAATTCGTTCAGATATTTATTGAATCTCTTTTTCTTCTTTAACATTTCTCGAGCTTTAATCTCTTTGGGAGTTGGGTAATCATCAGTTGAATCCGAATCATTTGACAAATAAACCTGTTTTATTTTTCTCTTTCTTTTCTTCATTTCATCATCATCCGACTCTATATAGGAAGATTTTTCTGCTTTTTTCAAATAAAATCGTGCTTCCTCATATGTTTCTAAAAGTGCAATATGAAAAATGCAGTTTTACTTTGGATATGATTCTTAAATATAAGATGCAACAAAAACCGTTACAAAAATAATAACTGGGGTTTTTTTTCGTGGATCCATAGTTTATAAAACTTGTGCATGTATAGAAGAATAAATTACATACCATATCTTTTAAGAATTTTTATTTGGTGTTGTGACCATGTATCTTCAGGTTCAGCCATTCTTCGTAAAAGTTTGTCTTTCATAGCATCAGTTCGTACATTAGGGCAGTAACAGGAATTTCCATCTGGTTTTATCCAATTGGAAGCAACAATGTCTAGCACATCATCTTCATCCACAAATGTGATAATGGCAAAATTAATGTTGCTCATTTTAAAATATCTACCTGAAAATACATTTCCATTAAACATACATTTAGGTAACATCCACATTAAAGAGAATAAGAAACTAATGGCCTTGCAACAATGAAGAAAGGTAGAATATAAGTAAAAAACTAATGTTTTAAAGTACCCTACGAATAAATTTCAAACATGATTTTGGGAAGGAAGGAGCACAACTTTAGCCACATCTATAACCTATTTTCCACATAGCTTTATTTTTTACGTGTAGTGTCAACATTATATTAATAGTGCTTCAAAGTTTTCTTTACTGAAAACTTTACAGAGACTAGACAAAATATCGCCATGCTCTGTGTATTTGTAGTTCCCCCTTATCCTGCCCTTGTTAAATACAATATATGATAAAAAAATACATTCTTAGATTGTCAAAACTGAGGTTGTTGAAAAAAAACCCGAAAAAAAAAATGTTAAAATTTTACCCAACGTGAAGCAATCTAAACTTTAGCCTGTATTTGTCTTCACAAATGCCTCCCAAGCATTAATGATTACTACTACAAAGTTGTAAACAAAATTTTATAGCAAAACTGTTAATTTTTGATAAAAATAGTAAACTTATTGCAGAGACCATTAATATTAAAGTACATGTCATTAGTAGGAACAGTAGCAAATTTATAAAAAAAAGTATTAATTTTAAAGATTGTGAGTTGTAGATAGAATTACTAATTCTATAGTTTCAATATATAAATATATCCCATTTCATTAATGACAAAACCAATCTGGTATTAATCCTCTTTGCACATGCATTTACTGACTATTGTAAAATGATGTTGAAAAATAATTACTAACTTTCATATCAGTTCTGCTCAGTGTATAGGTTTTCTTTTTAAACTAGTACTTAGATTTGACACTGTAAAATACCTTACAATTGGATGTACTTGAATAAATTGATTTGACTTTGTATTTGGATGTGTTATAGTTATTTCAAAATAACAAAATTTTATTGATCTTGAACTGCCGATTTGGCCAAAGCCGAGCAAAAGCAAGTCAGTCACACCTTGTCTACCTGCATTCCACATTTGATTACAGTATACACAAAACTAGATAGTCTACAACTCTTCTATTTATTCTTCCCAGACTAACAAATAAGACAATTTGACACAATGTTGTGATAGTAAATATAACAGACCACATTTTTCTATTCATTTAGGAACACTATTCATGCGTGAACTTGATTTGTAAGAGGTAATATTTTTTAATGTATGTATTTTAAGTAGTTTATAAATAAGTATTGTTATATATTTTATATACAAGCCATGTACCTACCTTTAGTACCTCAGTAATCGTGGGCCCTCTTTTTGAATGTCGTGTTTTAAACACATAGAGAACTATTTTAAAATAAACATTAGACACAAGTAAAAAATAATTAGCCTTAAATGCAAAGAAAATAAGAAATTCTTAATATTTGCTCTCAAATAAAGAATTATGAATTAAAATAAAAAGGATGTCGTCAGTTTGTCACAGATCAGTAATCTTGGTTATTAAATGTTTAAATAAAGTTTACCAATGTTTACCTAAACCACATCGTAAATAGTTTTAATTTAATTTAATGTTTCTTTCTGTACGAATAAAAATAATTGCTTATTATCAATTTTAGAAATTCCAATCAAACACGTCAAATACGAATACCACAGATTAATTACTGGTAGTAGATAGTAGGTACAGTGTTGCCAACAGGTGAACGAGCTGTCCACCAGATTCGACTTCTAAAACCACCAGAAAACCACTAACCAAAAACAACCAAAGTTAAAAAGCCACTAAATTTGTCACTAAATCTTTTTTATTGTTAATATGAAAGAAAAATAAGCAGGGATATATGAAAAACGTTTATTACGAAAATGAAACATATTAAAATTATTACAAATCGTCATCAGATGTGTCTATTTCACCGCCACCATCATCATCAATTTCCAAGGAACGATATGATTCATTGGTGCCAATTTTTTTTATAACGTGTATTGGAATTTCATAGTCATTGCAGCATTTACCTATCACCCTCATACCGCAGCGTACTCTTAATATGGCACATAAAAGATTCAACTTCATACGATTCCTCTGTTTATTTTTTATAATGTTCATGCTGCTAAACAATCTTTCGACGTCGGCATTGGAGTGTGGTAATATTAAAAGAGAAATTGCAAAATTCGCTAAATCTTGAAATCTAGCTTCTCCTTGAGCGTCTTTAAAATGCAACACTTCGATCCAAAACTTTTTTGTGTCTTTGGTTTCACTCCATTTCATTAAATGTATTTGTCGCCACTGATCATCAACTTTTGCAATGAAGTCTGTTTTTTTATTTAATTGAGACATTATGTCGATTAGATCTTCTTTGTTGTGATTTAGTGCTTGTTGAACACTTACTCGAGAAATCTTTTTCATCAAAGTCACATTTTCCGGCAGCCTGTTTTTAATTTCTTCAATCAGACTAACTATAAACTGTATACACCGATTCCGTATTGATACTTCCTCTGCTGCTGGTAATCCTTTTTCTCTCATCTCTTGTATTTGTTTTTCAAATCGGAATCCCAAATAACATCTTTGATCCAAAAAATCACGAATATTTTGAGTGAAAATATTAACTTTATTTATAGGTAAAACGTGACTTTGCTGACAAGCATATCTATCAGGTTGATCAACTCATCGCACAATTTGGTATGGTCTGTATCTTTTGACTCAAACATTTTGTTGACTCTGTTTATCTCAATTAATATTGGATATAAAAATGAAATATATGCTTAATTCATCTCGTTCGCATACATAGAGTGCAATAATTCTGCTGTGTGACACCTTTCGTGGATCTTGGCTATAGAAAAATGAGTTTTTAGCTCTAGCCATTGCGTATATATTCTCGAGACTGCTAATTCTATTGACAACCATCGTGTCTGACATGCTTGAACGATTTTAAGTGGTTTATGGCCATCATTCATTGCTTTGTATAGCTCCTTATAAACACTTTGTCTAGAAGAAGAGCGAGCAAACCAATCATAGGTCTCCCTAATTAAAAATTCCAAATTCCTCGGCAAAAATTGCTTTGCAGCAGCAGAAACAGCCAGTTGCAAGGAATGACATAAACAACGCACTAGAATCAAATGTGGTACCTCTGCTTTCAACTGCGCAAAAACTCCATTATTTACTCCAACCATTACGGAAGCGTTGTCTGTACCAATGCCCATAAAGTTCTCTAGTTTCAAATCGAATCGTTTAAGTGTCTTTTTTATAGCGGAGACAATACCCTCAGCGTTGCATTCATGCAGCTCTGCAAGGTCTAAATATGTAGATACTATTTTTTGGTGTGCTTTACTATAATAAATTATAACCAAACCCAAATATTTCTGAACAGCAATGTCTGTTGATTCATCAATCAATAAACTGTATGATTGATCCTTAATATCTTGTTTTAAAACCTCAATGAAATGTGATGCTAATACATTTTTTATGACCGCGGTGCACTTCGTTCGGTGTAGTTGTACTTTATCTATTTCCCTTTGATGGCTATGATTGATTACCTCACCTAAATGGTCAACTACTCGTATACTCGTATGCATGGCTGTTAACAAAGCAAGCCTGACCTCTTCCTTTTTTTGACTTCCAATGGGTTCTGGTTTAAATGGTAATTTGGGTTGCTCAGTGATAATCTGCAACAATTTACAATAATGTAATAAGTTTAAAAAATTAATTTAAAAAAAAAAACACGACAGCTATCTCCAAAAAAAATATAGCCTATGTCACTCGGGATAAGAATATAAGGATTCCAACGATACCCTAATTTTTTTTAAACTCTAAACAAATTACACTCCTTTTTTTGGGCAGTCGTGTAAAAAATAAATGCACTCTGTCTACTATGCTAACACTCATCAAACTTGATAGGCGAGGCGGATTTATGAACACTACAATGCAAAATGTTGCATTCACGGGAAGCACTGCTGCCATTTTCACATCCCTCAGACACGTATTACGACACCCTCAGGAAGATAATATGAGGTAATGCTAAATACGGTACCACATGGACACATTATTGACCATGCTTTACCGTAATAAAATAGTCGTGTTAGCTTACCTTTGCATTTTGTTGATGTTTCTTCGACATTTCATGTGATTTTAAGTCTCCATAATGGCTCCTTAAAGTGGTACCACAAAATTTGCACTTCGCTACTTGGCCAGTAGTACTTTCAATCATCTGAAGCCAATCTTTTAAAGCAGGGTCTTGCAGCCAAGAATCCCGAAACTTTTGAGAATACTGAGGTTTCGGCATATTTTTCATTAAGTGACCTATCCCTCGCGAACAAACTTCAGACAGTGAATAAGACCAATTTGAGAAAGAAGAAAGTTTAGAATATAAAAAATATTTTGCTGGAAATCCCCGCTTCACCTGACAGAAAACTGCTATAAACAACATATTTTAAGGGAAATCCCCGTGTTACTTGACAACAGAGATTTAGTGTTGCTCACATAGTAAAGTAAATACCCCTAAAATAAATTAGAAATATTATGAACTGCAACGTCCAAACTTTATACTGGCGTGATTATGTACTAAATAAAAAAAAAATAGGAAAAATTCTATTCCACTAAACCACCAGAAAAATCACCAGCCACTAAACGCAATATTTCCCCCACTAAAAGGGGGTTCAAACCACCAGATTTAGTGGAAAATCCACTAAGTCGGCAACACTGAGTAGGTAGTAGTGGTAGTACGATTATGATTCTCCCGTAAGAGGGAAGATAAAGGGATCTTATCCCATAGAACCAATTGTTTTCAGTAAGTAAATAATTTCTTCTTATTATTTCATCAAAATGTCAACGTAATACATTTTAAATGTTTCTTGGAGTTTCTGGCGACAAATACATCGAGGCAGTCTTTCTAATAGGAACTGCTGAGACAAACCCACTAAAAAAATCTCAACATTACTTACTACCGTAACATTACCCCAGCCGGCGCCACACTCTTGCCGAGTCGACGCGAGTCACAAGCTCACGAGTCAAGGCAAGCGCGAGAGTGTGATAACTGCGCTCGTGTCCGCTCGCGTCGACTCGCCGCCGCTTCTCCGCTCCGTGTCGGTATCAAGTCGGTATTTGATGCACGAGTCAAAGGACGCGAGTGGCTAACACAAAACGTAGTGATTATATTCTCTGGCTAACACGAGTGCGCCTACTACACTCTCGCGATTGTCAGTGTATTAGTCAGTCAGACAGTGTATCAATCTGCATGTACGTTCTGAATTTAATAAAACATGGATGATAATTTTGCGAATGAGTAGATACGATGTGGAGGTCCTTAAATAAAAAGTAAAATGAAAAACTACAAAGTTGTGAAGGGGAGCTGGCTACGAAATAATAAATATCTTTATTAAGTACAAAATAATTATTATTCTTTACTATATTAATCAAAACTCAAGTGGAGAAGTGATTTCACAAAAAATACGGTGCAAATGCCTTTAAGTACATATAATTTTTGACAGGTACTGAAGTAGGTGCCTAGTCTACTGAACTAGCACTAAAAGGTCTTACTCATGGTGCAATCTGACTAGCGATTTGTTGTTGCAATTTAAACGCAATAATTGAAATGGTCTAAAATCGGTGACCTTGAAGTGTATGAAAAGCACCCAAGTATGGATTCTGTCTCATTTGAATGTTCGCCACGCACGTTCAAATATAAGCAGCCGTATGCAGATGGATTCATAAATATAGTTTTTTAAAAGTACTTAGCGACTGTAAAAAGGAATGCGAATTATTTTTTCAAATTGTACCTATTTTTACTGGACTATATGTGTGTTAAAATAAAACCTTGTACTGAAATGACGAACATTTATTATTAACTTATCAAACTAACACACATTTTTATTCTTACTCGTAAACACAGACTACACAACGAGGCCAAAGATATAGTTTTTCACAAATTACAAAAGACACACCAGGGTTGCCAGACATTTCAAATATAAACTCATAATAAATAAAAATGTATCTAATATCCTAACAATGTGTATTGCGATGATATTAATTTTTACATACTCTAAACATAGCTCACTTTTAACATTCAATAACATAAAAAATAGCCATGTAAAAATACGATTTGAAAAAAAAAATTGTATTAAAACAACAGAAGCATCTCTAATAATGGTATAACAAAGTTCGAGCGAACTGACGAAAAAGCAGGATACCGTCGCTCACGATCAAGTATGTAGGATGGGCGTGGCTTGATCAAGTCGGCAGAATCGAAGGACGATTTTGCTTCAAGTAAAACTGAATATGACGTATACAATTGGACTACCACAGACGAATAAGTTCACTTGGTGCAACCTCCACTTCATGCGTAGACAGAAAAACCTATAAACTACGCCATACAGTCCATCTCATTCACGCAAGAAAGATACTAACTTATCCGCACGCAACGTAGAAAGTAACAGAGCTACAGTACTTGCTGTCTTTTACCACGTGTCGGTTTTTTCAAGCTTCATGAATTCAGTGAGCTTTATACATAGGTCAATATTTGATAATGAGGTCAAGGCATGTCTTCATATATTTTTATAATTTGTTATATGAAACAATATAATTACAAATGGCCCAGATGTATATAGGACATATAAATTTGTTCAAATGTTTTTACATTTTCCACAAATAGGCAGTTAATCTGCAAAATGTAATTCCTCTGCTGTGTCTCACCTCCGGCATCGTCTATCAAGCATAATATTAAAATAGTAATAATTAAAAAAAATACGCCATAAATCAAGCACTTAAAAATAAATTACGTTAATATTTAGATAGTTATTCAATTAGAATAGTTCCAAATTATGCAATAATATTCTAACTAAATGTGTGTCCCCACCTTCTTCGGTAATTCCTCTGTCAATAATTTCACTTCTATTCTTTACGAAAATATGAAAGCATTTATGAAATTATTGTTAGGTTAGGTTAGGTTACAACTAACATCACACTCCAACGATACCTACCCTTGGGGTGTGATGTTAGTTGTTATGGATGTTAAACAGTCGACCATCGCGGGAAACGTGTTTGAGCCAATCTTTGTATAATTCCATTCATATAATGTATTTTAAAGAAATATTAACTTATTTGCGAAAATGTGTGAAGAGAATGATGAGTTTTGAGGAAGCGAAAGAGGTGTGTAAGGACTGCGACTCCTGGCGCTCCGTTCTCTCTGACTACCTCGTTGGGGATACAGCGTGAAGATATGTTATTAACTTATTTCATCAAAATATGCAATTCCCCTGCCACGATTTGTACGAGAACAATTGCCATTCATCCCGAGGAATTACATTATTGTTAATTGAAAGGAAATATCATTGTTTAAGTCTTTTGTGTCTATTTTAGTAAATTACAGCATTAGTAAATAATCGCATGACTAGTTTTACAAAAGAAAATCTTTTAACGAAAACTTCTCAAAATTGTTATCCTCAAGAAAAACTTTAACTCGGGCTGTAACTGATGATTTAGTGAAAAAATATAAAGTTTATAGAGAGAGTTTATAGGTCATATTACGAAGAGTAATGCTCTTTTGGATCACAGCAGAAAAACAAGCGCAAAAATAATTCCTCTGCCGTAGTGTAATTCCTCTTTATACAGCAATTCCCCTGGACTTAAAAACTACTTAAATATATTAAAATATCTGGCCCGTTTGACAGGTACATTTACGTAACAGAATTAAGCCATAAATAGTAAAAGGTCATTGCGAAACTGCCGTATACATCGTTGCCACAGCACATATAATGGGAGACCCATTATCAAATATTGGCCCACATAGTGCTGTAGTGAGTGATTAGTGAGTTTTGTAGTGTATTTAATATACATACGTATTGATTAGTGTGCTTTTAATAACAACTCGTTGTTGACGAAAGTAAAAATCAACAATGTGTTTCATTTGGAATTAAAACTAGTTGAATTAATCCACTGGTTTTATTGAATGAAGAAATGGTCGATTTGTTGATCAATGATGAACACTGTTACAAATTTTTTTTTAATATCAGTTTCCATTTCTTGGGAGGCAATGCTTACATAGCTGAAGTTTTACATAATAAATCTTACAACTGATCTATATAGAATATGATCTAAGGCCTGTATTCCAGAATCATTCTCAAGAGTGAATCTCTGATTGAGCACAGCTGGAAAGGGTTGGCCCTAAATGCGATTAGAAGCATTTCTTTCTAGTTAGAAAGGAAATACCTATTCTCACACACTCGTTCACACCTACATTCACACTTATTCACATTTCACTTGAGTATTGTTTTGGAACTGGACTGAGCTGTAAATAAAAAATCTTCTTGAATTAAATTACACTGTCTAAAATACTTCTTTTTTATTAACGTTAAGTTCCTAACACACCCCAGTACACAGTGACAGCATAGTTCTGTTTCCCAAGAATGGGGGAATTATGTAAAAAAATTGATGACGTCACTGGCGCGTTGCTATATCGATGTTATGTTACAGAGCTGTCTTAGCCGTCAAGTGTCGTGCATGAGCAGAAGATGCTATTAAATGAACGAAATGAAAAGGGTCCCGTTCCGATGACTTCAGACTTAATATTACATAAATTGGTCTATGTAAAAATTCTTTCGCCAAATTTGGACAATTTTTTTCAAATAAAATAAACATTAAATTCAACAATTATTTGTATTTCAATCACAGAGATAACAGACAATCTAAAAACTATACATAGATGAATATCCTCTATTGTTAAATCTAATAAAAGGATATGTTCCTGTTTTGTTCATACTGACACCTTATTGAATAAATTATATGAAAAAGCTAGTTGACCGTTATTGACAATTGGTTAATTTTGTGCATTTCATAAAAACCATGAACGCAACTGTCCACTTTTTCTTCTGGTAGATTAGTTTGATGAAATATTTCTTTTGATTTGTTTTATAGTTGTCTTAATTAAATCAGGCCAGCTATATTTACCATTTACTATTTTGTAAAAAAAGCATACCAGTTTTCCGAAGATTTATACTACATACTCGCATATTCTCATTTCTCACACTTTAACCCCAACGGGGTAATTAGAGAGGATGGAGCGCTAAACAATGCGGTTTATCACGCGCTGAATTTGAATCCGGCCCAACCAACATGTCCAGTTCTTCTTCAAATGATTTCTGAGGAAGTAAAACGTTTGGATTGATTGGAAAAAATCAAAGTGTATTTTAGAGAATAAGTATACGTAGTACTTTAAGATACCGTAACAAGTGTTTAGTAGAAAAATTAGTTAAAAATACAGAATAATTGTTAAATATTAATTTATATTGATTATTTATTTAAGTATTGCTCCTCAACCCAAATAAATATATATCTAATATTTAAAAATTCATGTTTGTTTGTTCGTATTATATGGCTTCCCATAACATTCATCCAACTGCGATGAAATTTGGTATGGAGATAGCTTGGGTCCTGAGGAAGGACATAGGCTATTTGAAAAATAAAAAATGCAGACGATGTCGCGGGCATTAGCTAGTTTAAAATAAAAGAAGTACTAGGTTTGCACTATGGGTACTACACGAAGATCTGGGGGAGCATTCACTAACAAACACATTCTAAAGCATTTTAGAAAGTTTGGATTCTTCAAATTGCTTGGACGGAAATCTCAGTATCCGTGATAGGAAACCGCTTTAACCGCGCCAAGTAAACCCAATTATAAGGTGTTTTTGAAGGTCAAATCCACCTTAGGTCAGGTTCAAGGAGTAAACCTGTACAGGGTACACTGAGAAGACCTGTCAAGAAACTCAGTCGTCTATCATTTTTTCAACATCATTTTACAAAATATTTATTTATAAACAATGTTCTGAAAGCCAGTAAATGCATGTGCAGAGGAGATTATAATAATAATTAATACTCCAGACATTACACAGATAGTGTGACCCCAAACTAAGTAGTAAGCTTGTACTATGGGTGCCACAAAACGAACTCTGGGGGAGTTCCCAGTAACACTCAGACTCCAAGCCCTTAGAAAAGTTCGTTTCCTAAATTCACCTGACTGGAGACCGAACCCGGGACCCTTACAAGATGCATACGCCACTGCGCCAACGGGCCAGTCAAAATTATTAATAATAATAATCTGGATTATTTCCAGACTATTGTTTTGTCTTCAACGAAATCGTTTATTTTATAGTATGATTGTCTAATCAATGTACGTTTTATAACAAATCTAAATCTATCAAAGCATAACATGATCAGTCACATTTTGATATTAGTTATAGCAGTAAGCATTTGGGCTTACAGTTGGTTAAGGTAAAACCATAGTGACAAGTAGCTGCTTCATCGTCTATCTACCTCTATACTAACATTTTAAAGAGGTAAGAGGTTGTTTGTATGTAATGGATAAACTCAAAAACTACTGAACCGATTACAAAAATTCTTTCACCTGTAAAAAGCTATTTTGTCAGCAAGTAACATGGGCTGTATTTAATTTTCAAAATTTTTCTACTGCGAAGCCGCGGCGGGTCGCTAGGTGCTTTATAGTACTTTATAAGCAGAGGTGAACATTATCATCTTAACTTTTTGGGCATAGGAATCAACTGTTCGTTTCTTTAAAAAAAGTTATAAATATCCCATCATTTTATTATAGCAATAATACGTTATTCATCCCCATAGGTCAAACGAGAGCGAAGCTTCGTATCTCGGATGAAGAAACAATGGACAAAGCAGCCCTTATCACCCTATTTGCAAAATACTTGTAAATATTAAGCGTTTTGTCTACAATAATACGTTATTCATCCCCATAGGTCTAACGAGAGCGAAGCTTCGTATCTCGGATTAAGAAACATATCGAACAGAGATGCTCTTATCACCTTATTTGCAAAATACTCGTAAATATTAAGCGTTTTGTCTACTATTAAGTTTAGTTATTAAGTTTTTTCAAATATAAAAATTATTAATGAAACTCTGGATGACTTCAGGGGTTTTTACCCATACTCAAATAAATGAACCTCCGATGTTGTTCCTATTCCATTCAGTGAAATGTAATTTTGTCACCTTTCAAGATTTTGCAAACAATACTCTGTTTATATGTCACACATCAACGTAATTATTAGAAACTTATTTCAAACCTCATTTTTTAACAATTATTCAAGTTCAATTACTCGAAAAAAGGTCCATTCTTCAGGGCAATTAAAATGCAGCTTTTCAATGTACTACAATCTATGATAAAATTCAGATTTCCATAAAGAACCTGGTAATTTGATTAAACCCCGGGTGAACAACGAAGTTATTATATTTTTACTAATGATTTCATGAATATTAAGGAGGCGGTCAGGCAAGTAGGAAAAAGTTCTAAAGAGTATCGGCAAGAAACTCATACCTATTTTTTACAATTCTTTGTTCATATATACTTTTGTATTAATAAAAAAATGTCATATTCGGCTCTATATTGTTGTACTGTGACTCTTCCCTAGTCACTCTTACTAGGTCAACAAAAAACGGACATGCTCTTAGAGGAAATGTTCCGTCCACTTTGAATCTTGATCCAAGGTTCTTGTTGTTACATCCTAATAGAGCATAAAAATATATTTATCGACATATTCTATCGATATTTGGTTCGTTTCTAGTTATGAGTTGTCAGTGTGAACAAAATTATTTAAATTAAATATATTATATTATTTAAATTGAAACGTGCTACGTCACGTATTGTACTAGAAGTCCCATTCTGTAGTTTTCTCTATCTCCATCTCCGCCATTCTCTCTTGCAGTAGAAGAGCAGATATGTCATCTGAAATTTGTTTTTAAATTTTTTTCATTATAATTTAACAAGACAAGACAAGATAGATCATTACAGCAAATAAGTTTGTATGTTCGTTTGTCAAAAGCGCTCACATACCTAGGTGAAAGTGTGTAATGTGGATGGTGAGATTCGGGGAGGCGAAAGAAGTATATAAGGACTGTGATACTTGGCGCTCCGTTCTGTTCCGTTCCGTTCTCCGTGAGGTTATGTGTGTATGTTTGTGCATCATATAGTTACAGAGAATATTGACTGTGACAGACGAAGAGACAGATGCATGAGTGTTCTCTTATATGGGTTCTACTTTATCTTTTAAAGCAGCAATTCCCAAAGTGGGTTCCGTGTAAAAGACACTAGGGTCCCGCGAATGTTACTTTAGTCGTTAAATCGTTGGAATATTTTAGCTACCGTCATTTGTAGCAACATTAATTTTTGCGCGGAACTTGATCTAAGCATACATATTGACAAATACCATGAACCATTTTTATTTAATAGTAGGTTAAGGTAGTAACTAATTAATCTGTGGTAGGTCCTATACAATAAATATTCTCGATTTCAGATCTATTAATACTTTTTATACGAAGCAGTGAAATAATTTCATTCATTACATTAATTATTATATACATATCTTGACGCTGTAACCCTAACGGTGTAGTCAGAGAGGATGAAACGCCAAGTGCCGCGGTCCTTACATACATACCTCTATCGGTTTCTCAAATCTCATTCTCCTCACACACTTTCGCCTAGGTATGCGAGTGCTTTTGACATTTTCGTCAGTCTTTCATCACTCATTCTTTCCAAGTGTCCGAACCATCTAAGCATTCCTTTCTTCATTTTTACAATAACACTGTCATGGAACCTTGTCATACTGCTTATCTCTTCATTGCTTATCATGTCCGCAAGGGTGACAACGCACATATTTCTAAGATATCGCATTTCTACTGCATTTATCGTTATTAGCATTTAAACTTAAGTAGTAGTGGGAACTAGAAATGTGCCGAATTGTTAAAAATATATATCCTCGGATACGAAAACGGATACGGATTATTAGTGTCTGGATCCGTGAATACGGATACGGACCTCAACATTCGTACTTCGTTTGATTATTCGTAATACAATTAAACTAATCCTCTTTTAGGTAAACAGTGAGGTAACTCACTATTATAACATTTATCATAATTATTACTTTGATAAATTTATTATTTAATTATGAGATTTGAGAAAGCGAAAGAGGTATGTAAGGACAGCGACGCTTGGCGCTCCGTCCTCTCTGACTACCCCGTTAGGGATACAGCGTGAAGATATGTATGTATTAGTTTGATTTTTGCAATAAAATATGTCAAAACTGTAATTTTAAGAAATAAAAAGTAATTAAAAGTTATTATATTTCATTGCTATTTTTAAAATTCCATATAATGAAATTTATTAATATAAAAGATCTGTTGGAGATCTAAAAATATCGGATACGGATACGATTACAGATCTTTTTTTCCCCTCGAATATCCGCGGACACGGATACGGATATCTGGCACATTACTAGTGGGAACAGAGTGGGTATAATCACCGTCTGTGTCACTCCTAGTGACAGTGCGAGTTTGTGACGTCACAGCTCTGTAACGCCATCTCCCTCTACTTAGTAACTTATCACTCTATTCCTACTATAATTCATAACCCAATAACTACTTTTGTTGATGAAAAAGTAGTTTATAATCATTTTGACTGTGGCAGTGGCATGTGCATCTGCTTTCCAAGCTAGGGTCCCGGGTTCGATCCCCGGTCAAGTCTATTTAGGAAACCAACTTTTATAAATTGGTTTGCAGTTTGGGTGTTACTGGGAACTCCCCCAGAGTTCGTTGTGTGGTTGGTACCCATAGTACAAGCTTACTGCTTAGTTTGTTTTACACAATCTGTGTAATTGTCTAGATTTATTTATTTATTTTAAAACAATTTATAAAATATACCAGTTTCAAGAGCAGGCTATAATAACTCACCTGGCTCTGGTTTAATAGGTTTGACCCGTCCAATAAGGCTTGGTAAGAAGTCAGTCTTTCTGATCTGCTTGAAGAACGCGTGGTTCAGTAGTTGTGTAGCGGATGGCCTCTTTTCTGGGTCCCTGAGTCAACAGATAAGTATTTTAAGGTCAGGTAGGTAATGTATAAGTTGATGAGTGACGCAGATGTGAGGAAATACGATTGAGATTTGTATAGCAAAATATGATCTTTGACAACAAATCCTACTAATATTATAAACGCCAAAGTTTGTGAGGATGGATGTGCGGATGTTTGTTACTCTTTCACGCAAACTACTAAATGAATTTTAATGAAACTTTATAAATATAGCTCATACATCAGAATAACACATAGGCTTTAATTCATAAAGATATTACGTGTCTTTGAGCTTCACGCGAACGATATCGCGAACAAAAGATAGTAATTTATATATTTCAATGTTTTTGTTAATTTAGAGAAAATGATAAACTTAATAAAAAGTATAATTGACAAATCATATAATTCAATTCGATAGTATTCAGTTCCTGTTACTAAAAAAAAGTATACTTATCGCTCAAGTAAACGAGAACTTCGAAGGGAAACTTTATTTTCGGTTATTGAATTATATATTTTATTTCTAATTAAGTATAGTGTTTTTTGTAAATTCTGTTCGATAAAGTGTTTAATTAAGTGTTTTCTTTTGGGCATTTTTTTCTAAGTTTACAGCTTCAACAATGCGGTGATATTTTTTAACAAAGAGAAAGTTTTTTTACAAATATGTGCGGCGTTACCTATCGAACAAAATAAGCAATGAAGAGATATGCAGTATGACAGAGTTGCACGACAGTGTTGCTGTAAAATAAAGAAAGGAATACTTAGATGGTTCGGCCACATGGAAAGAATGAGTGATGAAAGACTGACGAAGAAAATATAGAGAGTAAAAGCGAGTGGTAAAAGAGGCCAAGGAAGACCAAGGCTGACTTACGACGATCAAAATGCCAGTGTTAGCCGACGGAAATGTCAAAAGCACGCATACCTAGGCGAAAATATGTGAGGAGAATGATGAGATTTGAGGAAGCGAAAGAAGTAAGGACCGCGACGCTTGGCGCTCCGTCTTCTCTGACTACCCCGTTAGGAATACAGCGACCTAATATCTAATTACGACATAGTAGTTCGTATAGAATCTCGGACCAAAAATTAAAATGAAAGAAGCATTTGCTCTAAGAGCGTGTCCGTTTTTTGTTGACCTAGTTTTTAGTTATAATAGTGTGACTAGGGAAGGGTCAAAGTACAACAATAAAGAGCTGAACATGACATATTTTTATATTTTTGAATACTAATAACCAATACGCTCAAGTTTTACGAGTATTACGGAAATAATTATTTCAGTAATGTATGTGAAGTCAGTTATGAGCTGACACGAATTACACTGACAGTGCGATGTTGCCATGCTTACTATACCTAACTGTTTTACTCCTGGTTATACTCAATGAGATAGAAAGAGAAACATGAAGATTCGTTTGACACGTGGTAATAAGAGTGATACCTTTTTATGGCTCCATCCATTGTATCTCGGTCCGAGTATAGAATAGTTTGATACCTGTGACATCTGTCACAGAGACATATCTAGTGATAAAAGATCGAGTTTGATGGGTATATTTAACTGTTAATCATATCATTTCACCATTTTAATACAGAGATGTCAATTGTTGTAAAATAAAATTATTCTATGATGCTTGTTCAAAGTTATATTGTTGGCATTATTGTTGACAGCTGTCACAGGTGTCAAGGTATTCTGTACGAACTATAGGCCAGTCTTTAATACAGTAATTGTAAAAATGTGGAAGTTTTTGGGGAGATTTTACGGAGAACAGTTGGTAGTTATTTGCAAATTGTTTTTTGGTGAATATTGTGATGTAAAATTGGCGTAATTTTATGGCCCAAGTATCAGTGCTGTTGCACAATATGTGCAATTGTTAAAATAAGTGCTTACTCAATAGTCGTCGAGATTTTTTTTGTGGCTTAGTCTGCCTCAGCGGATTTTACTAGAAAGCACGAAACACCAAGAAGTATTATGAACGTATTACGTAATGAAATTAAATGAAGAATATTTCTGTGTATTACTGAAGACGTCGGCAGTCTCTAAGTCTAAAGGGAGAATCGTACAAAAAAAAATGTGAGTGTATGTGTAGTTTGATGTGTAGTAAATGGTCACCTCTGCAGCGCCATCTCGCTGATGCCGTGGAAGTGGTCGGATAGCTTGCGGGTCGCATATACGTGCTGCAGGCACGCCCCCCCTCCCCCTCCCCCGCCCCCGCCCCCTCCCACGTCCACGCCCACGCCGCTGTCGCCCACGCCGCTGTCCGTGTTGTACATGCCTGCGTACAGACATCAAACACGTCCAGGGTTTCCGCTACATATGAAACGGATGATGAGAATTACGAGATTTGAGGAAGCGAAAGAAGTATGTAAGAACCGCGACGCTTGGCGCTCCGTCTTCACTGACTACCCCGTTAGGGATACAGCGTGAAGATATGTATGTATGTTTGAAATGGATAGTTGGTTGATATCAGATACCGAATATTCAACAAACTGCGACGCTAGTTCGCCAGATATCCGGCGTTCGGATATCCGCACGCTTATTACGTAACTTGCAATCAGCATGGACAGCCAATATCGCGTGATATCTGCTGTCAAAACCAGATTTGTATAATGTTATTTGTATAGCAGCGCTAAATCAACAGCGGAAAGTTCATTTTACGGTCATAGAATAATACATACGCAATCGTCATAACATGCTATCAATTTTTTATTACAATTAGTCACCGGTCTCGTAGTGATCGCGTGGCTGTCGCTGTCTGCAAATTTTTTGATAATAATCCCGCCGGCTTACAGTCTCGTTGCATATTGTAACTATAAGCATATCGCAGTTGCAGCGAACGCAATCGGTGGGGTTATTACCTAAAATTTTGCAGACAGCGACAGTCGCGCCATCACTGACAGTCGCGCCATCACTGCGCGACAGACGACTAATTGTATTAAAAAATTGGTATCACGTATGACGATTGCGAGTCTATTGCGCCATGACTGTAAATTGCACTTTTTGCGGTAGGCATAGCGCCTCTATACAAAATACATTACACAATTTTTCGTTTAGACAGCAGATATCGCGCTATATTTGGCTGTCATATGCTGACTGCAAGTTAGGTATTAGAGTTTACATTATAGTCAAACATGAAACAAATAGGATATAAGCTTCGATCACAAATAAATAACTATATTCACAATCTTCTACAAAATTTAAAGAAATTATTGTCCGAAGTGGCGTATACAGGGTGTACATACAAACGGGACATATTTTTGAATATGCTATAGTATATCGAGAATTCATCTTGATTACGATTTAATAAAGTATTATTATGCAATAATAACAAAGATACAGGTTAAAACACAATCTATTTCACTTGTGCTTCCCCTTAACACAAGTAAAAGACACCGAAATTTAATTTTTACCTAATTTCACAAATCCACAGAACCTCTTTTATTTATGTAACAATAAGGTTGATATTCCTGTGTATGTGGAAAAAACGTATTTTTAAATTAGATTAGAATGATAGGTAGGTAGTGTGCCTTTGTCGCCACGTTCTCCTCGCAATGATTCTGACCTCTCACTGCGGACGTACGGTACGGTTATGAAAGAAATCGATAAAAAACAAAAGATAGACTCTGACCTTGTATTCAGGCTGCAAATTACCAATGTGGGTAAATCACAAAATGTCGCACGATAACACTGCTACAATTTGATACTTTTTCACATCACTTTTTTTTCCATATGTATTGAAGTCCGTAGTAATTACACATTCACAAGTTCACAAACGTAAATGTTCAAAATTGCGGCCTTGCGCTTCTATGCATGCACGTGCACGCCGCGCTATCTCACTATGCACACGATGCAATACGTTTGACGTTTGTCGTTGTAATTTATTAAAGGCATCGATGATTTTGTGCTTCATGACCTCTTCTGTATCAGATTAGGTTAAAAGGATGGCGCAGGTCTTCCTTCAGCACTTTATGGACCGTACTGTGGGGCACCTGTAGTAACCTTCCGGCCGACCTTGTACTATCATCGGGATGTTCATCAAAATGATTAAGAATGAGATCGCGGATGCCTTGGTTAGCATTGCCGCCGGCATCTGTATTGCGCGATGTAAAGCTGCCATAATCCCTTAACCGTTGCACCACTCGCGTCAGTATTCTACCACTCGAAGGCACGTGCTCATCATTACGATGTCCAAAATGGTCCAAATACAAACACAAAGCTTCACTAGATTTACCACTAGCCATACCATAAGCCAAAACGATATCGGTGTATTGCAGATTACTATACAGATAAAACGGCATGATTTAAACAAGAAAATAATTCGTAAGTAGTTAAAAACGAATTGACGATGTACACAATGAATACGTCTCACAGAGATCGTAACCCGAATGCAACTGAAAAAATTTAATAATTTTTGAAAAAAATTATTAATTTATTATTCATAGGTAGATAAAGGTCGGATCACAATAGCTAGGGATAAACAATCATGAACCATTTTTATTTCTTTGTAACATTCGATCGATTTAGGTACTGTTTTTAGTGATTTCATTATTATCTAATATCTATCTATATAATACATATCTGCTTAAAATTACTTATTAACTTATTAATATTAAATTAGCTTTTTATTAATAAGAAAATAGGTAATTATTGTAGGTAAGTACCGATATACGAAGCTCTTCTTAAAAAAACAACTTTCTAGTAGATGTTTCATCAATGTAAAACAATAACCATTATTACTAAGCGTTATTTACTGGCCTGTTATGATAATGTCGTTGTGTCTTACATCCGTCGAACTACTTTGGTACATTTTGATAACATTTTATCTTACTGAAATTCATCTTGAGAAGGCGAGCTTCCTTGAAACAAGGCTCTTGCCTCATCAATTCATTCTGTTTATCCACTTTGATAGAAACTTTCAAAAATATTCATTCATTAAAAAATCAATTCGTACTTCGTATGTACACACCTTTACATTTTGTCGGCATCTTTGTGACTTTCTGCATTTGACTTTGCCGACGTGTGATTTACAGTGGCTTTCTTTGATGTAACGCCGCCAATCCGCCATATTGAACAGCTGACAGTTCATGACCTTAGCGATTTGTAAACATTGTTAAGGGGTATACGAGGGGTATACGCATTATTTTCGAAAATGGTTTTCAGGCTGTATTTCAGTAACGGATGAAATTATTACAAAATAAAAAAATACGTAAGATTTAAAATCTGTAACTGTACACGATCAACCCAATTTTACGAGAAATGGTGGGGATAACACTTGAAAATTAAAACGGTCATAACTCATAAACGGATAGGTTTTTTTCGATAATTCTTTTTGTAACTACATACTAAAGTTATGCCCTTTCATCCATTAAAGTAGCTGTCCCGTTTTCATATACACCCTGTATATTATTAATATCGTACAGTATTATCGGTAATATTGTGTTAATCTAAAGTAGAACTTACTGTCAAACCTTAAGGTTATAAACGCTCGTCAACGATTCTTGCATGACATTGAAACGAAGTTTGTTAAATAAATATTTAAAATGCAATCTTACGTCTTGTGCATAAAGTATAATTCAACTAATCTATTTGCGTTGCTGTTTATGTCATTTTGATTTGTTACGTGAAAGTGACAAGGATAAGACTAAGGCAATATTTAAAATATGATTACGAATTTAATAAAAAGAGCTAGGTTACGTTATTACTATACTTAAATAATGAACACGTAAATAATATTATTTATTTATTAACCGAAAATAACAACTCGCGTCTTTTTTTAGCGTTCTAGACAATGATATTACAATACAAAAGAGGTAGATAGTAGGTTACCTTAGTACTAATCCAAGTAAAATATTGTCCCAGTTACAATGTTACAAAGTGGGACAAATATACATTGCATTGCGTCGCTATGCAATGTAAAACATAATTGCATTTCAAACTAACAAATCACATAGTTCTCTAAATCATTGTGATTGGTCAATTTCAATTTCTTACTACATTTTAAGCGAATCCGTGATTAATTCATAGAATATTAGTAATTAATGCCACAGAACAGACATTTAAAAAAAATATGATTGATACCTAATGGGATTAGTCAGTTAAAAATGATGTTTGCTTTTTTTCGAATTTCGTTTTTCTTGAATCATGTACATGAGAACATATTTATTTAAAAAGATCGTCAACATTTTTTAATTATAAATTTGAAAATGATGAAATATATATATATTATTGCTTTTAATAAATGTAAACGATGACGAAAACTGCGTGGCTGCGTCATCATATGATCGTGTATATTATAAAAAACGTTTGGATTATTAATAGATTTTACAATATTGAATGCGCAATAGGCATTGCATGACGTTGTTGGTTCTGTAACATTACTTTTCATATTCTTTGATCCAAGTTCGGGTTGGGTAATTAGCAAATTTTTGTGGTGCCATTTTTTGAGTGCATATAACCTATCTACCTCATTTGTATTATAACATCATTGGTTCTAGATGTGTTGTTTTTTGCAATTTTTGAAGAAGCACTTTGACATGTTCGCTGTCGAATACTATTAAAACAGAAGTGCACTCAAATTAGTATTTGAGTTTGATACGGACATTTTTAGAGTTGATTGTGTATCTAGTTTTTTTATTTGTGATTGAAGGATATAAGTATGGATTGTATTAAAATGTTGGGTATGCTGCGTGTTGGTGAGTGGTGAGTGGTGAGTGGCGAGTGGCGAGTGACGAGTGACGAGTGGTGAGTGGCGAGTGACGAGTGGTGAGTGGCGAATGGCGAGAGGGGTGGTGAGTGAGGGGTGGTGAGTGAGGGGTGGTGAGTGAGGGGTGGTGAGTGACGAGTGGTGAGGGGCGAGTGGTGAAGGGCGAGTGGCGAGTGGCGAGTGGCGAGCGCTCACTCTTCAGCTCGGAGTCGTCGAGGCAGGGCTCGGGGAAGGTGGTGCAGTCGAGCAGCTGCGGGCGGCTGCCGCGCACCTTCTCCGTGAGCATGAGCGTGCGCGCCACGCCCGCGAACGGCACAGCGCCATTGGCCAGCTCGCAGCCCAGCACGCCCAGCGAGTACACGTCCGAGCGCTCGTCGTAGCCCTTCAGGTTCTACGACACACACCACGACACACACGCGACACACACGCGACACGCACGCGACACACACGCGACACACACGGCGCGCTCGAGTATATGTGTGACATTTTGGCAATCAACACGCGTTAAAGTTCTGTGCAAATGAAAAGAATGAAGAAGGCTAAATAAACATGCCTATCTGAAGCTTTCACGTTCTTCCAAGATGTCCTTTCTTCTTGTTTCTTCCAAGAACTTCAATAAAGCCTAAGTACCACTTTACTCGAGGAGTGTTAGCAAGTATTTTACTTTCATGAATAAAATAATTTCTCATTTTTTTGGGTAATATCATTGTAAGGGTAATATAATAATAATAATACTCCAGACAATTACACAGATTGTGTGACCCCAAACTAAGCAGTAAGCTTGTACTATGGGTACTACATAATGAACTCTGTGGGCAATTCCCAGTAATACCCAGACTCCAAGCCAATTAAGAAAAGTTCGTTTCCTAAATTGAACTGACCGGGGGATCAAACCCGGGACCCTTAGTTTGGAAAGCAGATGCATATGCCACTGCGCCAACGGACCAATCATAAGTGTATATCTTATGAAGTTTTTAGCGGTAATGGATGAAGTGAGGTTGTCATTTTATTCAAATTTCCTGCTTTTTACATTTTGGGGAGTTTTAAAGTACAAAAGTGATAGTATATTTTGATTTAAAGTTCTGTATAAATAAAAAGAATGGAGTAGGTCTAAATAAACTTGTGTAGCTGAAGTTCTCGCGCTCTTCCAAGAAGTCCTTTATAACTTCATTAAGCCTACTTTCACTTTACCGGAGGAGTTTTATGATAAGAAAAAACGTATTAACTTGTGATTCTACTTATTAATATGTGACATTGGCAAATGCACTAAACTGAACGCTATGCCATAAAGAGAGAAAGAAAAAAAACTTATAAGATTCAAACAGTTGACAATTTATATTTCCGGTGCTGTTATTGGCTAGAGTCTAGAGCACTGGTTCCCAAACTTATTTTGTCTACTGAGTCGAGAGCGCATGCAGTCGTTGTCTAAGATGCCTCCTAGCTAAATGAAATTACAAATCACCCCCCAGGCCTCTACACAACGCCCCCATTTTTTTTCTGGGTCTCTTACCGCCCCCCTTTAGGCCTGCAGCGCCTACAAGGGGGCGTTATCGCCCACTTTGGGAATGGCTGGTCTAGAGGCTCCATCTCTTTATTAACTTGTGTGCGTGTTTTGAGCTAAATAAACATTCACAACCACTACAGATGCACAGGTGTAATTATACGAAACACAGTACTAGAAAAGTTTTGAATGTGTGTAAATTGAGACGCGGCTTGAATTTGTCTCTCGAGCGAACGGTTGCCGTGGTGCTTTTGCGTTTGGATAAAGATAAGACGAGCGCGAGAATGTTGAAATCATATTTTTGGTTGCTATGTTTTTTTTTTACTCTATTTAATTAGCAAATTGTCAGGATATTGTCTATTTGTCTCTATGGAGTGCACGCCACTGGTGTATAATAAGATTTATAATTAACAGTGACCACAATAATATTGACTTTCTCTAATTTGCAAGTCCACCTCTGGATCTTCAAATTGAAAGGCATATATACTATCATTTGCAGAGATGGATCGCCAACTTTCAAAATCATGTGCTATAGAGCGTTATTCATGCTTACCTGTTCAAGTAGTTCAGGGCTCAGCCACATAAGGTTCTCGTGGTCCCTATCAGGCGGCGGCAGACTGTGTAACTTGGTCCGTCTCCCGCCCGTGCCCATCGAGGCCGCACTGCGGAGCCCTGACAGACGCACACTGCCATTAGCTCCTAGTAATACGTGGCTCCCACGAACGCTCCTAGAACGTTTCATAGTGTTCCATTGAATATTAATATTGATGAGCATTTTAAAACGGATTGTTTGTGCAATAAAGATCGAAAGACAGGTTTAAGTACAGTTTAATATGTACATATTATTAGATATGTGTATATTGTGCTTTGCTTACGTACTGAATGTAGTGATGTACAAATTGGCAAGTATTCATCAATATTAGCAAATATTGATGAAAATTGACTGCAAATATAGTTTATAAGCAAATGTTTATTCCCTAATTGTTTTCCTTTTTATTGCATATTTTATCAAATAAGGCAAAATTGTCATGAAAATATTCACACTGTATGATGAAATCCTATTATTAAATGACTTACGAAAATTAGTCAAATATTTCTTCATTCACATATTTAAATTATATGCGAATTTCATTTGAATAAGGAATTATTTGAGTTTGAATATCCATAACTATTTTGGCCATTGTATATGTATATGTAAATAAATTTACAACAGTACTAATGGAATCACTAGATAAGGTTGAAAGAGATATAATAATATATTCCGATAGCGAAGTAGCCTTCAAATCCTTATTACACAAGCCAATACATATGTCAGCCTTTGTTGGGAAATACAAAGAAATCCTAAACAAATTAGGAGAAGTATGTAATCTGCATCGCTTAAACCCCAGGCTATATTGGTACTGTAGGCAGAGTAGGGCATAAATCAATTAATTTCTTAATTCAATTAACATTTTAATTGCAATTAAATCAATTTCAATTAATTAAATTCAATGTAATGTGTAATTGTGAGATACAATTACATTTAATTGCAATTAAGCCCTTAATTGTAATTTACAATTAATGTAACTGCAATTAATTTAATTGTTTATTAACAATTAATATGTCACGCTCCAGTTATTATTCGGCCTAAGTAATAATGTCTTTTATTACTATAAAGCATTAGATACGACAATAAATTAACTACCTTATTAGTTGATATATACCTATGTTTATATTAAATGAAGACTATTCATTTGTTATTTTTATCTAAAGTAATCTAAACTAATATATTTTCACTCTATGTCTCAGATTGCATCATGAGTAAGGTATTGAACGAGTATTGTTATTTAAGTAAAGGCGAATTCAGTTTATATAGTATAATTGCAATTAAAAAAACAATTAACAATTAATAATTTGTAATTGTAAAATTTCACACTTACAATTTATTAATTATTATTGTAAGATTTCATAATTACAATTTATTAATTGTCAAAAACCGCAATTACAAGTATTCATTCTAATTGTAGTTCACAATTACAATTTTAATTGCTAATTGTTAATTGTTATTACTATTACATTTCACCCAACACTGACTGTAATGAAAGGTAGAGGAGCTACCAAAACACAGTACAACCATGCAACTTCACATGTAATGGGACCTGAACCATATCTATCAATATCTGGTAACTATAGGTATTATCGAAGGATTAATAGATGAAGAAACAAATGAGAAAAACAATTAGGGCTATTTTAATATTACCTCTTTCCAGAGGTAATATTTAAAAAGTGGCAGGTATCACTGTGCATTAATCATCAATACTGAAAATAACTCCAGACCTCCTATGCAGACGCCGCGATAGCAAAGAAACAAGCATACTTCTAGCTGAATGCCCATGTATTCAAACATAAGATTTCATACACTAAGTTCAGACACACTGACAGAGGAACAGACAGATATCTTTGTTTTATAGGAAACGTGGAAGGTTCGAAGATGAGCTAGAACAGGGAGGGCTGCCAGGCCAGTTACAACAAGAGCTCCAACTATGTAACAGAACTGAATGGCTACTTCTCGAGAAATGCCGACAGTCTCATTGTAGCCCGATATCCCTAAATAGTACATACATCTACATGTAAATATATTAGGTATATTACCTATGTATATAAAGTTGTTTATGTAAATACTGTAAAGCTAGCAACACGTCTCTCAGTATTATTGCACATGCCAACTCTGGTAGACCTTCAAAGAAGTATTGGTCAAGTACATCCCTGCAGGACCCCAAGCTCATGAGAGGAGATACCACATACAGCTCATGGCCATGGACAAAAGAGGTCAAGTATGGCAAGATATTTGGATGCTGCAGCTCTTTTCTCGTTGAAATGTCTTGCTGAAAAATCACAGATAGTTTTCTTTATTTATTATTTTGGTAGAAATAATGTCTACTGACCAAGATCAGTCTGAGATCCAAAAAGTTAACAGATAAAAAAGGAAGAGATCCATTCACTTTATTTTATTTATAAGATTATAAGAAGAAAGGTTTCTATTTCAAAACTTTCAAGTAAAAGATTTTATTGCCTGTTATTATAGATTGCAATTTAAAAATAACTGAAAATTATTGGTATTACCTGAGATTAGACCAACATTGTTATTGAATAAAATAATCACAAAAAATAGTTTTTTTTTTAAATTTTTTAAATAGGTTTGCCTCACGGTTTCATCTGCATAAATTTGACATACTTCCATATAAAATGTAGCTTAGATTACGCTTTGAAGCATCCTCTACATGCCAATGAAATTTCTGTCAAAATCGGTTCAGCCGTTTCAGAGACTAGCTTGAACAAACAAACAGCAATGAAAGTCCCATCAAAGTTAGTTTAATCGTTTAGATTAGCCCAGACACAAGTAGACAGACAGACACAAATTAAAATAAACTGTTTGGATTTTGGTTACATGCAAATAACTACATAAGCTTAAAAACACTGTTTTTTAACAATCGATTTTATTTATATGTATAGATAATAGTTTGATTTTCATATGATGAGTTCTATTTATATGAAAAAGTAAAGTATATGAAAGTAGTTAATCTTTATTATTGGAGTAATTAAATTACTTTTTAAACAATATTTAATAATGATAGTAAATTTAAAAAACTTGAAAAATAAAAGCAAAGTATTGTCTGTTATGAAACCTAATCTTTTTTTTTCTCTTCACTCTACTCTTACACCTCTATAGTCTGTGATAGTGCAATAGCATGTAATTAGCTCTGATAGGTATCATATATTTCAAAAATGCCAAATTTTACCGAGACATTAAACCTTAGACTAACATAAAAATACTACTTTTGACAAAATTATTTATCGGAAAATAAGTATTTACCAAACCCAGTTAGGCACTATATTTTTTTACACTGTCACCAATGATATGGACATAGAAAAACTTCTGTACTACAGACAGATATGGGGCAATCGGGATACTTTAAAATATGTATGACTACAAAACAAAACTGAATACATAACAAAATCATCAGTTTTGTAGTGTTCCGACAATAATTTACGTCTATATCTATAAACTGCGTCGTTTTGATAAAATTAACATAACCAGCGAATGATGCTAAGAAAAATAATGACCTTAAGAATTAAGGTCAAGTTAAAAAAAAAATAAGAAGTCTTACTTGTATCAAACTGGCCTTTTCCTTACTTTTGTCAACAAAATATCTTTTAATAGCCACACTTTGATTATTAGGCTTATACAGGGCAGAGTAAACAACAGCTTCGCCGCCACTGCACTCCGAAATAATAGACGTCAATTGGTAATAATTTATATCAGGATTAAACATTGTAGTTAGGTAACAAAAAGTAAAATATAAAGAAAATATTGACGTTCGGAACGAAGCAACGACTAACACATCATAATGTTAATTTATCTGTAGATCTAAAAATAACGTTAACCGATATCCAGTTGCTGTAAATAATTTAACATCAGAAAAAATATTTGTTTACTGGTTTACTGTATATTTATTAAACTACTTCTTCGATAAACCATGATTTTTCTTATATCTCTTAAAGCATTGGCAACAAGACCATCAGCCTAATAACGTAACTTCTGGACAAACACTTGATATAATTAAACACGTCACAATATTGTTTGTTATAATTCATGACGAACACATGGACCACATGTTTAAACTAAATTAGTATTTTCTTCTTACAACTAAGTCCCTAACACTCCTGCAGCAGTGATAGTAGGCTTTACCATATACTGAAGTTAAAAAGAACTTCTTGAAAGAGCGCTAAAACTTCATCTACACATGTTTATTTAGATCTTCTTCATCCTTTTCACTTACACAGAACTTTAAAACACAATATATCACTGTTTTTTTTTTTCTCTTTGTTTTGGCTTCGCAGATTGCATTTAGCCATTGACCAAGTAAATATGAGTCGAAAGTTAGGGAAACGAAGTTTTCCGCTCTTTTTCTTTTCTCTTCTTCCTTTATGGCATGGCGCACAGTTTAGCGTATTTGCCAATTTCACGTATTAATAAGTAATCCATAGTGTAGAATCACAAGTAAATTAGTTTTTTCTTATCATAAAACTCCTCCAGTAAAGTGATAGTAAGCTTTACTGAAGTTATAAAGGACTTCTTGGAAGAGCGCGAATACTTCAGCTAAACATGTTTATTTAGATCTCCTCCATTCTTGTCACTTACACAGAACTTTAAAACACAATATGCTATCACTGTTGTACTTTAAAACTCCTAAAAATGTAAAAAATAGAAAATCTAAATAAAATGACAACCTCACCTCCCGTTCCCGCCAAAAAACACTACCACTGTTGTACTCTATTATAAATGTGAAAAATAAAAAATCTAAATAAAATGACAACCTGACTTCTTCCGTTCCCGCCCAAAAGTCCTGACAAACCTGACAAACGATGAAACTGTTGTGACATTTGCAACATAGTGCTGCCATTTTATAGAGACGAATACCACTATTTTTTTTCTTTCTTTATGACATGGCACACAGATTAGCGCATTTGCCAATGTCACGTATTAATAAGTAGAATCCATGTAGAATTACAAGTAAATTAGTTTTTTCTTATCGTAAAACTCCTCCAGTAAAGTGATAGTAGGTTTTACTGAAGTTTTAAAGGACTTCTTGGAAGAGCGCAAGAACTTCAGATACACATGTTTACTTAGCTCTCCTTCATTCTTTTCATTTACACAAAACTTTAAAACACAATAATATACTATCACTGTTGTACTTTAAAACTCCAAAAATGTAAAAAATTGGAAATCTAAATAAAATAACAACTTCACTTCTCCCGTTCCCGCCAAAAAGTTTCAGAAATACCATCATTTGCCATAAGTGTGTCATGGCCATGAAATTATTATAACTACAATAACATCTTTACTAATTCCATGCCACAGATTTCCTACAAACTAGCAGACTGAACATAACTACTCAAAATGCGTGGCAGCTTTGTACACATAAACATGCACTCGCACCAATACATTGTCAGGGATGTATTAGGGTACATAGTGGAAAAAAATAAAACAACTGCAAATTATTACAAATGATTTATTTATCAGTGGCGTGCCTAGGGCTTTAGAATAGGGCAAGCTCCACATTTAATATGTATGTTCTTTATTGTTTTTCTATGCTAATATTATAGAGAGGTAAATTTTGTTTGTTTGTATGTAATGGATGAACTCAAAAACTACTCAACCGATTTCAAAAATTATTTCACCTATAGAAAGCTATATTATTAGCAAGTAACGTGTGTTGTATATTATTTGCTAGTGTAAAAATAAAATCAAATCACTATCCTAAGCATATCTTCTCCTTAGTCTGTAATCCTAAGTCCTAAGCTATCTCCTTGCCAAATTTCGTCCGGCGATTTGGGTGGGTATAATTGAATCACAATTTCACATTCATAATACCTATTAGTAGGTTTTAATCTTACTAATATTATAAAACATAACAACTAACAGAATAAAGCTTACTTTTGAAACAACATTAATTCTATTCGATGGCCTAGGAACATCTTCGGGGTGCTGAAAGAATTAATAATGTATTATCACAGATTAATTAGTTTACTAACGTAAAGTATTATGTTTATAATGAAAAATAAGAAAAGAAATTAAAAATATAAATAATTAGAAATAGTACCTGACATAATATAATACTGATATATTATGTATAGTCAACAGTACATCCAAGGGCGTCGCCAAGGGGGGGCAGGGGGGGCAGTTGGCCCCCCCTAGAGATCAAATGTAGCTAGCCGCAAAGCGACCAAAGTGCGAGCAATTGACTTCCTTACCTATTAATAAATTCCGCATCGCATGACAAAACATAAATAAATTCACAAGGTTTAATGTATATTGTAGAAAGTATTGAAATATTCAGAATAACATTAAGCTATTGACAACCGTTTTTAAAATCGCCGCCTTTTTCATCACGACTGTATCAGATTTGCCAAAACGCAAGGCCATTAAACAGTGTAAAAATATGTAGGTAGGTATGGTGTGTGTGTGCATTGTATTTCTTTCTACGACAGCCGTTCACCAGCATTCACGTTAGTTTTGTATAATTTGTTTGCGGCATACCTAAATAAAGTAGAAGTTATTGTTACGAACATACAATTTTAATCACAGTAATAATTTAATTATTACTGTGTTTAAAAGTTTGATTTAGTTATTGTGCTGTCGAGGGCTTGTGAAGATTTATACATTGATATTAGAACCGTTCTTATCACAAGGCAAAGACTTCCAAAGTGTAACGCTTCATGCTCTCGGCGCTCATATTTTTTATCCTCTATAATATTGCCCCATTAACCTTCCCCCCCCCTTAGTCACAAGCTGGCGACGCCGTTGAGTACATCTACCATAGCGTTTTTAATAAAATAAAGCGTAAGCTGTTATATTCTTTTTGATTAAAATTAAGTTTCTATTCTGATAACATTATTGTTCAAGGTTGTTACACTTGATGTGCCGTCCTCTGTACATTCTTAAATAAATGTATGTATAATATATAAAATACAAAAGCGAGAGAATTTAATTTTGAGGTATGAGATGGAGAACATGGAATTTAGCAGTGAAATGGCAAATGCAGTGCGATTCTATAAACGATCACCTGGGTTAATTACAATAGAAGTTGTAGATCCCTTCTCTTTTAAAAGGATTACGGTTTTTTTTTGTATTTTTTTTTGTAGAGAAAGATAAAATTGAATTCATTTGAAGCTTGAAAATTATAAAATTCTGAGTTGCTGCTGCTACCAAAGCAAAAGTTTATTTTTAATTTAATACAAGCAGGACAACTACTTCATACATTAATTCAAGTAATAAATGATGTTCTGCTTAACCAATGACAAATGCAGCCTTGAATTCTTCGATCACAAAGCTTGAATTGCATATTTTCCTAACAAAAGCAAACCAAAATGCTCTCTGGTAATTTTTTTACGAGGTGAAATGGATAGGTCTGTAGTAGAACCTTATTAAAATTTAAATAGTTTGTAAAATACTATGGAACTTACTTGCAGGACAGTTAGTGCATTGAAATTTAATGGAGTATTTTCTAAACTCGGCAAATCATGTGTAGATGTGGCAGTCCTTTTCATTTTTGCTTTTAGATACGTGCTTTCAGGCATTGTAAATATGTTTTCTTTATTCTGAAGAAAAATTAGAAATTAAATGTTATACCCAATACTGACACTGAGATAAGTATATACAGTTATCATAAGTAGCTTAAGCTAGGCTGCGCAAGGCTGTATGGAAAGTACTTCGGTCCAGTAAATTAATTTCAAAATGCTTTGAGCATAAAACGCTGTTTGCATTATAGCTGTCAATTGGGCCTATTAATATTTTTAATCCAGGCATTTTTGAAGTGAAAACTTCTATAGGCACTTTCAGCGAATTTTAGATGGGTAAAATCTTATGGTTTAGCGTCACCGACATGCTGTGAGCGCGTAAAAACCGACATGCTGTTTTGCGCGCAGCTAGTTACACTTGTACCAATGTACTCAAATACATTGTATATACTCGACTATAAGCCATCTATAGATATATAGATATATCTATACATGTATACCTTATATTTATTGTTATTTTTTTACATTATTTCATCATTTATGTTTTTTACATTATTTCATAATTTTTTTTTACATCATTTTATAATTTTAAGTTTTCGCTTCTATCAGCAGTCCTTAATCACTGCCTATTTTTTTAAGCTGTTAAATTAAGCTAGGCAATTTGAAAAATATAGGTACAAGCTTTGATATTTTATCAATTGTCTTTTCGCACGCTGTCTCGTGGCGCGGACTTCAAGACAGAATAAAATATAAAATTTGTAAAAATCACAGTGAATCAAATCAAAGTGAAAGAAATAGTAACTAAAAGTGAACTGGGGATGATTATTAATAAAACTACACACATCAAAAGTGTCTAGGGATGAAGTACGTTTTAGAGTATCGCCGCAATTGAGGATTATTATTTTAACTTTTTTGGTTCGTTATCGATTCTTTTTAGTGATTTTCACTATTTGAATGAAGAATTTTCTTTAAATTTTGATTAAAAATAAAAAATCAACTGTCAATCAGGATTCCTATAAAAGTGTGTAATAGTTTTTTTTACAAAACTATTACAATTTCTGCATCGGAACTGAAAAAAATTGCATCGATATGGAGCGACGACATCATTTGACACGAGATGAGATCATGAGACCCGTCGGAATGTTGCAAGCTGGTTCCAGGCAACATACTGGCCCGTCTGATTGGCCCGTTGACGCAGTGGCATATGCATCTGCTGTCCAAGTTAGGGTCCCGGGTTGGATCCCCGGTCAGGTCAATTTAGGAAACGAACTTTTCTAAATTGGCTTGGAGTCTGGGTGTTACTGAGAACACCCCCAGAGTTCGTTGTGTGGTACCCATAGTACAAGCTTAGTGCTTAGTTTGGGGTCACACAATCGTCATAAGCCGTATCTGGACACGCTGTCGTATCACGGGCAGCGTAGCCGAGCGACATAGAGGACGATCTCATATCACCACTCGCAGACAGGACCGGTACATCCAAAATATAACTCGACGGAATCGTACTATGACCGCCATGATGTTGGCTACGAGGCTCCACAGCTCTTTAGGCTTGCTGATAAGAGACTAAACCATCCGAAATCGTTTACGTGAAGTGAGTCTGCGTTCCCGAAGGCTGCTGAGAGTTCTGCCTATAGCACCCCGCAATCGTCGTTTACAATGGGCTCGCGAACACAGAAATTGGGAGGAAGAAGACTGGCGTTGTGTTTGCTTTTCCGATGAATCTCGTTTCGGTATGAGGCCAGATACAAGACGTACTCGAGTTTGGAGGACCTCTGGACGTCAAGAACGTTTAAAATTTTGTCATATGAATTATTGTTCCCCCTTCATTCATATGAAGGGGGAACAATAATGGTTTGGGCCGGTATTTGGATCGGTGGAAGAACCGATCTCATTTGGATCAGGGTCAACCTCAATGCTCAAATTTATGCGGAGAGGATTGTTTCAGACGTGATCATCCCTCTGCGAAGCCGGTTGGATGATTCGTTTCGACTAATGCACGACAATGCACGTCCACACACGGCTAGAGTCGTAACACGCCCTCTTGCCGACGCTCGGATCAACGTTCTGCCGTGGCCTGCTCAATCGCCAGACCGCAACCCAATTGAGCACGCATGGGATATGCTTCAAAGGAGTATGGATGCCGTGCATACCTCACAACAACTTTTTGACTTGTTAGAAAGAATGTGGGCGGCCATTCCTCAAAGTGATTTTGATGAACTGATTTTAAGCATGCCAGATCGCTGTGATTGTGTAATTTGTGGCACTGATGGAAACACATTGTTAATTTTTTTTTCTTTACAATAAAAATTTATAGAATCCTCATTTTTGCCTTTTTTTTGGCATTTAATTGACGACATTAACTTAGGTGAATTTCCCACAATTTGCAAAAATTGTAATTTTTCTTAATTTTTACAAAATATAGGGATAAGTTGTTAACTTAAACATAGGAATTAAAGTAAGAAGCCAGTCTGGAAGAGTAGATTTGATAAATATTAATTGGATAATTTTTTATACTTAAAAATGTACTTGATCCCTAGACACTTTTTAGAGATGATTAAAAAGAAAGGTAATGGTAAACGAACAGAATTGCCCTGGTGGAACGAGAGGTTGACCTTTTATCCGCAGGACTTGGGGGAGCTGGACAATTCTGAACATAGAGCGACAAAACTTTGGCCTCAAAAATAAATGAGGGGGTCCATGATGATTCATTGGACCCACCATTTACTTGGGACGAATTCAATAGCTCCGTCAAGAGTTTCAGTCCTAAAAAGGAACCGGGGGGAGACGAGTTCACCCTCGATATCTGTGGGGCGGCGATATCCCTACGCCTAACAAATATTTGGAGTTGGCCCACTTCCCGGTTGTATGGAAGTGAACTGTGGTGGTCGTGTTGCAAAAGCCAGCGAAAGAGGATTCGAAGGATTCGAAGTCGTATAGGCTTATAGAACTGCTGCCGATACTGTGAAAGATACTCGAGAAAATACTGATAGGAAGGATAAGATGGCATGTCCAGCCGAAGCTTAGCAAGGCTCAATTTGGATTTATGCCACAGCGCAGTACGAAGGACTCTATGTCATGGTTAAATACCTTAAAGACCAGATTCACAAAAAGAAAATTAACATATTAGTGTCGCTTGACATAGAGGGAACCTTCGACAGCGCATGGTGGCCAGCAATCAGATGCAGGCTAGCCGAGCCTCCATGCCCGGTGAACTTAAGAAAAATGTTGGACAGTTATCTTTCTGGAAGGGTAGTGCAAGTGACATATGCCGGAACGGAATGTAAGAGGAGAACAATAACAAAAATTAAGAATTGCATTAAAGTGTGGGTAGTTGCAAAAAAAACCGCACGCTACGAAGACTTCATTCATCCTCATCAGTCTGCCCGTGACCACGATCGGTGCAATCCGGTCGAAACGTCGGGATAAAATAGGTAATTAGCCTTAAAGTATAAATGCGACATAGACCCGTTAGTAAATATTGTAAGACGTAAGAGAGAGATTACAAAGGGATTTGCAAGAGTCTATAGGGGCCCAATTTTGTGGAATGTGTTGTTGGACTCCCTACTGAAAGGATTAGAAGGACTGGGAGACCACTGTCAGGCATTTGTCGACGACGTGGTGCTGATTTTCTCCGGACAACACTGCTGAGGTTCAGGGACAGGCCAATGCGACCCTTCAGTATGTTAGGGACTGGGAGTCCAAAATAAGCTTTGGTTTGCGTCGCATAAAACAAAGGCGAGGGTGATCACCAACAAACTGAAGTTTGATTACCCGATCTTAAGCATTGGGGGAGCATAGAACTGTCCCGAGAAATCCCGAGAAAGAAAGGTCTTGGGCCTCACAGTAGACAATAAAATATTGTTTAACATCCATGTCGCAAATGTGTGCCGCGAGGCCACAGGAATCCACAAGCAACTGACGAGAGCCGGAAAAGCTCAGTGGCGGTTGAGTCCGGAGGTGATCAGAACCATATACGTGGCAGTGGTCGAAAACCTACTGTTATGTATGCTGCGAGTGTATGGGCGGATGCAACAGTGCAGAGGGGATTCCTACATAAAATCATCAAAGCTTACTGCTGCTGTAGATGCTGAAATCGGAACTCGAAAGCTCAAACAGGGTGACTACTGCACCGTTTTTCAGGCTGAACTTCTGGCGCTGACCGAGATGACAGACAAAGTGTTGTATAGTCGGGAGCCCCGCTGCAGCGTATACGTGTTTCACGTTCGGCTTTGAAAGCGATTGTGGGAGGTATTTCCTTCCACCTCTTAATGATCAAGACCCGGAACAACATTACTGCGATATCCAAATCTGGAAGGGATATTAGACTGTTCTGAGATAAGGCTCACGTGGGGGTGAAAGGAAATGAGCGTGCAGATGAACTAGCGAAAGAAGCTGCGCAAAAGATGAAGACTAAGCCAAACGATGAGAGACGGCCGGTTTTTATATAAAAAAATTATTAAATTGACGAGGACAGCATCGAAAGATGAAATGAGAGATATTTGGCAGATGAAGTAACAAATGTGGCGAAAGTATTCTTACCCAGTGCGGCAGCGGCCTATCCACTGGTGAGAAAGATCCCGACAGAATATCATCTCACTCAGGCTTTGACAGGACACGGCGGGTTCTCGTCGTACCTTCATCGTTTTCGGTGTAAAGAGAATACGGCGTGCATCTGTGATGGGGTGGAAAAGCAGGGGATCCTACGTTTAATTGTTGATTGCCCAGAGTTTGCAAAATAAAGGATGGAGGTAGAAATTAAAATGGATACCTAGATGGAAATACAGAACTTAAGTATATATAATTATGTTATGTCGTGTTATCCACAACGACCCAGACTCAGCTATTCCGTGAAGTTTTTTTTTTATAAATTGAGTTGTCCAAATCGCTTTTACCTCCTAGGCATTTTAATTTATTTTTTGCTCATTATTACGCAAAATACAATACATGAAAATATAATTAAAATTACCAAGATTACCACAATCATCCGTTACCAGAAACCAGAAAGTGTTCTCCGAGTCCAAAAGCGCACTCGATGTGCAGGATGTACCATGTGCAGGATGTACGATGAGCAGGATAGGTATAAACATCTTTATTTCTATAATAAATATAACGGCTTGGCAATCGCAGGGCAATATAATAGCATCTACCTAATATTAACGATCTGAGCCCTAATATTAACGATCTGAGCGCTTTGTACTTGTTTAAAGAACCTATTACAGCGGTGAAAAACCGGCAAACAATAGTGCGTGAAGCGATTGAAATCGAGAGACAAAAAAATTTTAATCGGGAAAACAGATACAATTTATCGACGACGTGGAATCCTGTTATTCAAGGAACAAAACCTCGTGTTTTGCATTGTGTGGACACTGTGAATGTTGTGTGTAGGTATCCTGAAAACTATTTACAAATATCGAGGGTAGTTGACAAAACTTCTACCTCGGACACAGAGTGAAACTTGCTGCGACAGTTTGCTTGAGACTACAGCCGATGCAAGTCAATCGAAACGTCAAGTCGAAATAAAAGGTTGTCGAAATAAAATAAAATAGCCTTCAATTTCCCGTTTTAGATATTTATTTTATAATTACTAACTGATTTATGTTAATTAATCAAGGAATAATTTCATAGAAATCTAACGTTTTAATATAGGGTAGTGACGTCTATGTCACGGTTAAGTACGAAATTGTTAAAGATTTTTCGAGTGAAAGAGACCAATAAAAACGATAAAATATAATCGTGCCGCCCAGTTTTCAGCTGTCCCATACCAACAGACGGTATGCAAAAATTTACAAAGCACTCAATAAAAAGCCGTAATTCCTATATATAAACACGCGGCGACCGCATCTCGAATACGCTTTATACGCGATGTACTCACAGCTATATAAAACCGGGGAGAGAGCCAAATTCTAAATTTAAAGGCGGCCGAAGTTGTCCGAACGCGACCGATTCCGCCCGCCCGCCTCAGTCCATCGCTGACTGCCGCTCCGACATTCCCAAAACCATCGCAACGAACGCGCGGTAACCAAACGTTCACTTGGTAAGGGCACACCATAAACGGCGAACAAAATTTAAATTTCGAATTCCCATATTTGGAACGCGTCCGTGAATATTGCCAGTGAATAATTCCACTATTTTAGTAATTTATAAAACCGTGTAAAGTGACAGTGTGTGGTGCACCTTGAGCGTTTTGCCGTGTTACCGGTAAAGTAGAATTTATTTTACAGCTTTGCTATGATTTCGCTTATCCATAACGGATTAATAGCTTACTAATTTCCAATCATATGCTATTCGATAAGCACGTGCTGGAGGCAGAGTATTAAGTTTCAATATGTCTGCCTGCGTTCCAGAATAATTTTCTCAGCCGCATTTCGCTACTTTACCTTCTTTTTGTCTCTACTTTCATACTTACACCCACCGGAGATTTTCCTAACCTCAAATCTGTAGCGTTAACAGAATCTTATTTTTCACTGTTATTACGCTTTTTTAAGTGAAATACTCAACGGAATATCGTGAAATGCACTTTTTTCTTCTGTTCTACGTCATTTGTCTGGCGCATTGCGGCATCTTAGGTAATAAGCCGGCAGTTTAGGTACAGACATTGCGGAGGCTGTCGGTATTGATTTTGTTACTCTCAACGTCATCTGTGAGTTTCCAACTCAGAAAATAGTAGTATAGTTAAAATTTTAGGCTTATTAGAGTTATTATTGAGTTATCGTTTTGATTTTGATAACAGTTAAAAAACAAAATTACTTAAGTATAAGAAAAAACAACGCGAAAAAAAGAAGAAAATAGTAATAATCATGATTAAAAGTTAACTAAAGTTAACTTAAACGGAGGTGTTTCAGAATCTAATCGGAATTGAGATTGGTACCCATAGAGGAATAGTGATATGCATAAGTGGATAGAAAAATAATATTGATTGTTTTTTTTGCCTACATAATTTGATTTATATGAACTTTGATGGAACATTTGAAAATTGCTTTTTACCTCCTTAGTTAAACTATGTATAATCAGTACCGTCTTTGCCATACGCCCTTACCTATGCCCCGGCCCGTGCCCAGGGCCCTCGACCTCACAGGGCCCCAAAGGCTCGATAGGCTGTATTCACTTACACGAATAAAAGCAGTTCATTTTTTGCTATTCTAGGTATCTACGTATTAAGAATCACTATCAACATTTCCAAATTGAAATGTTCAGACACCAAATCAGATTCTTAATTATTTTCTAAACGGTCAACATAAAAAAAAATGCTTTTTTGTCATTCACTTTTTTATTTTCTGACGGGTTCATTCTAATGCCAAAACGCTCTGACATGCCCTAAGACAGCCTCGCGTGTAATAATCAAGTCATTTCAAAACTTTATAAATTTTTAAAACTCCGACTCTGGAGAGGCGTTATTTTCATGTCATAATTTTCTTTTATAAGACTTAAGAAATGTAGCTATAAACTTGACTTGAAAATCTATAAATTAGTACGATTGTGCTAAAATTATAGCCTTTTCTTTGAAATAATTACATACTTATATCTACTAATACCACAGTTAATCTGTGACTTCGTCATAATCAGGTTCTCGCTTTTTTTAAATTGTAAATGTCTCAGTAGGTACTTTATGTACTGATCAACTTCTAATATCAGAAAAATAATAGTTTTACCAATGTGTTAGGTATTTCTTGTAAAATGTCAAATATAACCTAGATATTATAATTATATTATAAGTACATTATCTACTGCATTATTTACCTGTTACCTGTAGCCCTTACACAGACGTAATTTTCGAAAAAGTAAGGATTAACTTTGTCAAAATTACGTGGTTTCGACTTTTGTTTCGTTTTCCATCAAACAGACTCTCTGTTTGGTGGAAAACAGTCCAACCCATCCATCCATATTAGCTAGTCATAATTTCGAAGAAATCTTCGATCATAATCATAAGGATTATTGCAAATGATCATTTTTTTTATTAAAGTATCTACTAGTAACTTGCTTAGTATTTTTTGTATCGGGGGTTTTGAGCACCAAATCATTTTTCTTTGGGTCCTTGACCACTGAGCTATGCCACTGATGATTTAGGGCGCGCTTACGTTCAGATACGGTTAAAAGATCTTCATAAGTCAGTTTGTTTATGAGTTCGTTCTCGTTATATCTTTACTCTATTTTTTGCCAATTATTCTTAGTAATTTGTAATAAGAATTTTACTTCGCGCAACAACTGGTAAAATTTTTGAAATCGAAATGCCTCAAATATGGAGACGTTTCCACTTTCCAGTTTCCAAGTTTATCTGAGCAGGATTTTGAAAAAATTAATCATTTTGATGATATATTTCGGGCTTTAATAGTGACTTATAGTAAGTATATCTCGGTATTCGTTATGAAGTTATCTCTTATCTACGCAAATTATTATCTAATTACTAGGGACCCGCCCCGGCTTCGTATGGATAGAATTTTTTTGAAAATGAAATACAGCCCATGTTACTTGCTGATAATGTAGCTTTCTAAGGGAAAGAATTTTTGAAATCGGTTAGTAGTTTTTGAGTCTATCCAATACATACAAACAAACAAAGTTTACCTATTTATAATATTAGTACAGATATTATAGGTAACATTATTTTGTATTTCGTTTCGAAAGCATAATCTATAGCGACGAGAGGTACGGCCACTGCACGAACTGTAAGGTTCAGTAGATTTCACAGGAAAGAAAAACCAAGAATTTGAATCGATAACGTTAAAATAATTAACACAAATGAAGCATGACTTATTTCTTGTTTTTTATTCGATTTAATTAATAGAAATCTGTGTCATAGGTAGCTTATTTGTAATTTATCGAATTTGTTTAAGTAACATGTTTAAAAGGTGCCTTCGAATGTCATATTTATTACTGCCTAAAAATCCGTACTGAGGACAACCGTTCAGAAACTTAATTAGGTATTATATTATTAACGTCATCTTATCATATTGTGTCAAATATATTATTCAAAAAGCCAGTAAACGTATGTGTAGAGATAATCTAGACTATCTCTAATAACATTGTATAGCTCTGGGTTTGATAAAATTGCTTTGATGAAGTGCGTAGTCACCTAACTGTAATGCGCAAGTTCGCAGCCTCTTGATAAACTAGTCTCTTCTTCTATAATTCATTATCCGCGGATGGGGAGTGGCACTAACACTTGATCGTTCATGAAGTAGCAACAAGTTGTCGTTAGAGAGCGTTACTCTTGTCACATTGCGACATTGATCTGGGACGGCAGCGCGTGTAGTACGCGCTGTTATGGCACTACGAGAGTGCATGGGGCTTTGGGCTCTGTCACTACTCTCCTCGAGAAATGCTTTGGCACACCGAGTGAAGGGCTTAAGTGTGTTTCATAGATGAGCCAAACGACAGCGCGCCTAGGACGACCACAGGAGAAGTTTTAATGGGAAAATTCTACGTAACCTTTCTACATAACAATCTCTCCCACAAGGGACTGGATACCAGTGTTCAAGGTCTCTTGCGTTTTCAAAAAAAGCTAGCAAATGAATACAGGATAGTAGTAGAAGTCGTTTTTAGCAAGCTAGCAATTAACTATGTGTATGGAGATTTTAAGTTAGTAAGTTAGTCAGCAAAGCTTATAACTTAATGTTTTAAGCTAGGTAGTGTAGTTTATGCCTTGGTGAAACGAAGCTAGTAAGCTAGGATAGTAAGGATAGCAGAAATGCCCAAGTTACTGTTCCTGTTCCAAGACTGTTCCAAGTTACTACTAACATTATATCCGCTAATCTTGCTGCCAAACTGCAAGTTTGCACTGCTGTGTTCCGGTGTTGGGTGTAAGACAACCGTTGACTGCATTTGTTACCTGAAGTGCTTTCTTGACCTTAATAATGTTATGTCCACAAGCCTCAGTGCACTTTCTGTTACATGAACTGTTTGCTCGATTTTATTTTCGGTAGTATGAAAAACCTTCCTCGAAGTAGACAGAATTTGATGTAGTAAGCTGGACTGGTAATTGTTCAAATGTTATTGTTGAAATGAAAAAAGGAATGCTTAGATGGTTCGGGCACACAGAATGAGTGATGAAAAACTGACGAAAAAAAATCTACAAAGCGGAATCGAGTGATAAAATAAGACAAGGAAGACCAAGGCTTACTTACGAAAATCAAATAGCCAGTGTTAGTTGACGGAAATGTCCAATCCACTCGCATACCTACGCGAAATTGTGTGAGGAGAATGACGAGTGTGTAAGGACCGTGAAACTTGACGCTCCGTCCTCTCTGATTACCCCATTAGGGATACGTATTGAAGATATGTATGTATGTATGTAGGCTAGACTGCTCAGTCACTTGAACATAGAGCGGAATTCGTGTCAAGTTGGTTTTCTCTGTACTATTGAGGGAGCGCATTTTCGAATTAAGTTAACCTAAACGGCGATGTATGCCACACTGTCTCCAAGATTAACATAAACTGGGCTCACAATTATCAATATTATATTGGCATTAAAGGCACCTTAAATGGCATGGTAAATTCTGCGAAAAATCTTGAATTGTGCAGCTGAAATGTATCCTAAATAGATGTCCGTTACATAAAATAATTAAACTAAGTTTCATTGAAAATTAAAGAAAATGACTGGCCCGTTGGTGCGGTGTCAGAGCATCTACCTTTCAAGCCAGGGTCCTGAATTCGATCCCTGATCAGGTCAATTTAGGAAACGAACTTTTCTAAATTGGCTTGGAGTTTGGGTGTCACTGGGAGCTCCCCCAAATAGTCCATTGTCTAGTCCTTAGTTGATGATCACACGATTTGTATAATTGTTTGGAGTATATAAAAAGTGTATAAAGTCCATTAATAAACATAATAACGGCGTATATTTCTATCTATGCCCTAGATAAAAATAGTCAAAATATTTAATAGGTAATATTTATTTTACAAAATAGTAAGTCTGTAGATTAAGTTCTACAGATTTAAACATTATAATTTTTCTCTTCAGGTAAGTGAGGTCATCTTTTCTGAAATTGTCAAAATTATAAGTACTAATTGCGTAACTTCCATCGACTGAAAATAAATACCGAATTATTTCAGACTCATTGAATTTTAGACACATTTTCGCAATTAGAACATTGGAATTAATGGACCTCGCCATTATTGTAGGTATATTTATATTGTATAGAATTAGTTCCCAGACCATCATCTCTTATAGCATTATTATTTTAATGTTACTTAACTTAGAAAGCTCAAAAGTTCTGACAGTAGGTTAGTGATTAGTTTTGTCATTCGACATTCAATCATCAGTAGGCGAAAGAAATACGTAAGAACCGCGATGTTTCACTGTCCGACCTACCTAAACTACCCCGTAAATCAAGTCAAGTAACATTAAAATAATAATGCTAAGAGATGGCGGTATAAGCCTCCAGGTGTAAATTTGCGGAAATCCTTTTGCGGAAATCTCCGTCTTAAATTCCAAAAATATTAATCGACACGTGTTTCACCTGTTAACGAAGCACCCTCAGGATATACCAGAGATCAGACTCGTTCAGCTGACCAGCACCGAATGATTCAGTGGTGGTTTAATTTTGGGCGGAGGATATTTTTTTAAATTGATATAAATGGCTATGCAGCTCCCACCAGAACAGTAACCATTGATCTATTGCGATCACCACTATGTTACGAAACACCAACAAGTCTTACTACAGTCAAAAACAGCAGAGTATTCCTTGGAGTAACGTGAACCTCCTCTGGCCTCAGAAAGCAGGGTAACTAAAAATTATAATAATTCATCACATGTCAAGGATTTTGTCTTATAACTATTCCTCGTAATAATCGTTATATTTTGTCAAAATAAACAGTGCTGTAACAACGAACTTCACAAAATCGTTTATTGCAAGACTGATTATTTTTAAAATTTGCGAAGGTTCAGACAAAATTTTTTTTCACCAAACCTGAAGTTCACAAGCCGCTCTGCCCACGCGCAGCTGGCGCGCGTCCAAATCAAAACAAACGCATTTTACAGTATCGTGTCGCAAATGAAAAATGGCATGATGTCTCTTGCACACATAACGTTTAGGAGACTATGGTATCCGTTTTTGAGCTCTAAGGCTCTGTCCACAATATTAGCGACCAGCGCAGAGCGTCTGGGAAATACTTTTAAAAAAATCGGTACCGATACTGTTACAATTCTGTTCCTGTTTCTTCTGAAAATTTAAATCTATGTATCTATATAGATACATGTACATACATATAAAATAAAAAACTGACCTATTGAGATATCAACGTACAGTTCCAACCGCTGGATTAAGTAATTCCTGTATAGAGATACCATACATACAAAGCATTCACATAATGTATGCAAACAATAAGGGGAGGTTTTTCAGAAATTCGGCCTTTATTTAAAAAGAGTTGAAAAGAAGAGTTTTAAGAATGTGTCAAAAATTAAATATTCGTTTAATAACCAAAATCCTTATATAAATAATCTATTCAATATAATTAAACAAGTATTGCTGATTTAGACTTTTGAAATTAAATGCCATGCGAACAAAGTTGCAGGCAACACCTAGTTCAAAATAATTTATTTAATTAGGCTAATTTGTATAAGGCTCGAACCTAAAAAACCGTAAAAAGAAAATTAGTAAGGCCGTAAAAATTTTGCCCAGGATTTATTTGGTGATCTTGTGAATATCAATAATTCAATTTAAAATCCTCCGACATCATATCACTTTCGACAACTGCAGCTTATAAATGAAAGAAATCGGGTCATCCGTTTAAAAGTTACATCAGAAACAGACTTGGAATTCAATTCGAATTTTTCCGTCGGGGAATAAAAATTGTTCAGCTTTTGAACCATCAAATATCAAACGCGTCTTCTGCCTCTATTCGGTTCGATCCATATTTTTTTGCAAATCTATGTAGGCTGTTATTACACTAAATGATGTGATTGCTTAAGTTTCACGGAGACTACTACTGACATGTTAATTTTCAGCCAGACTTCTTATTTGCTCCAGTTTATTTTCCTCTACTGTTGTAGCTCACGGTCTCTATATTGGTGACTTATTTACAAACCTGTCCGCAATAAATCCTCAGAGATATGAAAATATTTTTATTTTCATATTACAATGTTTTCGTTATCGTTTTTGTAATATAACTTTTCTTAGTGTAATATACCCAAAGTTATTTTAATAACGTCTATACCCAAAGTTTTGTCTGTAGTGAACAATGGAATTTGGTCCATTCGGATATTTTTCGCAATAACACTTTTTTAAACCCTCAACAAAAGAGGACTGTTATAAGTTTTATGCTATTGATTCTCTCGTAGCCTCGTAGTTCAAGAAGAACACGATGAACAGATTTGAAAGCGTTCAAGATTATTTATAGCTACGGTTGGTGGAACTTTGTTTAGCTATCTTCAGGATCTTCAGTTTTTAATCCTAATTGTGAAAGATTCTAAAGTACTTTTGCCTTTAAAAATATTGTTAATTGCTTATCACTCTTACGTCGGCTGTTTCAAATTTTCAATTTTAATCATTATCTGTACTGTTTTGAAATCTCCATAATCGTATCAATTGTATGTTACTTAACCAAGCCCTGACCTTGTACTAGTACCATACGATTTTTAGTAAGTAGTAAAAGTACAAGAAAATATTAATTTGGAAAGGAATGGAAATGCTATCGATGGTTTATTATTGCACTGATTTCTGTGTCAGAATTCGCTATTGAACAATTTTTACAATATCATCAACTTCTAGTGTATTACGTCAGTTTAAAAGCTTATATTTAGCTCCGGGTCATCGAACTGCAGAAAAAATGCAATTTACAATGAAGACAATGTGGAAACGTAATGCAAATACGTCACAATTCTAAATGAAACTTTAAGCGCTCGAGTATTTGGATCTTTAAAACCATTTCCTTCAAGATATTTCACTAGAAAAAAATAGCCACATGCCGTAGTTCAATCTCTGTAGTCCAGTTCTATTTTTCGTTTTCGGGACTTTATTTTACTTATCATTATGATCTTTGTAGTGGCTGGAAGCAAAGAGATCGTGAAGTTCAAGACCGATAACGATTATGCCTTTTGGGAGCTTTCCAGAAATCCGGGTTTTGGCTGATCATGGCCGTAATATAGTTCTTGACCCTAATATCGTATCATCATCTCATCTGTAACCTGCCGACTCGTTTCCTGCCATCCTATAGTTTCTACTGTAAGAGGAATTTTTACTATAACCTCTGATTTTAATTACAATGGTAATTTCACTGTAATTAAAGATTGTTTCTCTGTTATTAGTGTTATATATTCTTTTATTCTTGTTATATTCATGTCGTGTATGAGGTGAAATTAACACTATAATAACGTTTTCTAAATTGGCTTAGAGTCGGTGTTGTTATGGATTTCTCAAGTTTGTTGGGTGGCAACTATAGAAAAAGTGCCACACAGTAGATTTATTTGGAAGTTAAAAGAAATAATTCTATTTTATAAATCCTATTGACTCCAAAATGGAATATTTTGAACATAATTTAAAGACGATCTGGCATGGGTCTACTCAGGGACCATTTTAGCGGCTAATGCGGAGAAGTGATGCAGTGGTGTGTACGGAATTCAACGAGTGTTGAATTCAACCAAAATTTGTGATTTCTTACACTGATTCATTATCGAATTTAAATATTCATAATCAAACTATAAACTACTATAGATCTATAGATTTTTCTAGACAAAATGTCGATATTAGTCAGTCAGCGCTGGAATCACAGCGGACTAAAATTAGTAGTCGTTGCGAGCTGCAGTCGAGTGATATAACCGACGAATATAGATGCAAACGCTTTTACACCTAACTCTTGTTTTCGTTTTCTAGTAGGGTTGGCGACAATACATCTATAATAAAACCGTAACGAGTTGTTTTGTATGCTATATGAGACCATTTAAGAAATTTGCCAATACACATATCGTGAGCTACTGAACGGATTTCGATAAAATTTAACATAAAGAGAGGTATATTATTTTATCTTAGGTTGACATATAAAAAAATTTTTAGTTGAAAAAGATGGGTCGAAGCAACATAGCTGTATAAAATGTTAATAATAATTATAACAGCAAAAAATGTAAAAAAGGGATGCAATTAATTGGACGCCATTTTCTGTTTGTCTATCTGTGTTTTTCTGTGGAATTGTGGCTCATGAATGAATGAACCAATTTACATGCGGTTTTTGGATTTAAGAGTTGCAGGTTTTTGATATTTTTTTTAATAATATTTATTAGAATATGGTCCAGCCATCCTCTTATAGACTATTATTTGAATTGCTGAGAGTTTTATATTTTAGGGTATGGCGACTTTATGTTAAATCTATAGCAGTTACTGGTATTGTAATGATAACCATACATAAGACATACCATTCTCACATGACAAAAATACTGTAGGCATACCATTTAAATGGTATGTTTACAGAGCGAAAGGTCTAAAATTGTATTCATTATACAAAAAAAAGTGTGCGGTCGGGGGATCCCCGTCTTAATTGCAATAATGAGACCAATAAAACTCACGTATTATTTAAGATAAAAACAAAAAACTTAATTGCAACAATAAGACAGTGAAACTCATGTATGATTTAAAACAAAAACCTATCGCGTCCCACCCCATGCCACGCTTTTTCCTTACTTGACGATTTCTACCAACTCAAACCTCTCGTAAGCCGCGTTAAAGAAATTCGTTCTAAAACGTAGTTACTTTTTTGGAGCATTCACATTAGCATTATGATACGTCACGTTTCCTAGTTATTCACTAGACTGGATATATCGGTACCTCGTTCACTAAAATCGACTCAAACCGTTTATTCTATGAATTGTATCATTTATAACTGTGTATACGCGAAACGATTCTGGTAGATACCTAATTAAAAACATAGATTGCCTGGAAATTGACATAATCGTTTATTTCAGTGTTTCTGTCGTAAAGATGCATCCATTCGACGTATAAATCTAAAATATCAAACTGCTATTCATTACGCAAATAGCCTTTTATTGTAAGTACTACAATAAAATTGCTATGACAGTTAAAAGTGGGTAAACATTGTTTTCAAACATGCGAAATATAGAATTTTCATTATTTGAAATAAAAGGAAACGACTTCTAAAGTTCTATCACGAAAAATAAACTATTCTTGCATATCTAAAAATTTTACTATTGTCTATTAGAAAATAGTTTTTAACAGACTTCAAAAAAAGAAGGAGGTTCTCAATTCCTCTGTATGTTGTTGTTGTTTTTTTTTTTTGTATGTTTGTTACCTTATAACTCCGTCATTTATGAACCGATTTCGAAAATTCTTTTTTCGTTTGGTAGGTAATACTTCAGAGGTGGTCCAGTTTAAATTTCACCGATATTGGAGCTTGGACGTCGAAGATACACTAGATAACACGACCTGGTTATAACCTTTATTTATATTGACGATTCTCTTGTATATCGTTGCGCTCCGGAATTAGAATGAAGTTAATTGGAGACCTGCCCTAGATATTTATTTAGGTCAAGACCACTCAAAAAAAAGAAATAAAAAATTTTTATTAAAAAAAAGTTAACGAATCAACTGATGTACGAACGGATCGATGATGGGTGTCCGCTACGTTTCGTTTTGTTGAAATAAGAGGTTATGTTTCGTCATAAAACTAATTGAATCTGTCAAATGGTTCAGGGTTCTAGGGTTCTGTACCAAAGTTGTAAAAAGGAACCTTGTGGCCAGAGATCGTCCATCGGTTTGTCTGTCCGTCTCATCTGTCCCAATTGCTTATTTTTGCTATTGATGCTATCGACTTGAAATTAGGAATTTGTAGTTTAAAATATTGCTCGCCCATTACTGCCAATTAAAAAATGTTGAAAATGTATTTTTTGCAAAAGGACCTAAAAGGGAGTATAAAAAAAAATATTAAAAAAAATTGAACCGCCTTCAAAAAAACACTGAAAAGTATAAATAACTATCCTTTACTAATCAAAACTCAAGTACAATTAAAATAACTTCATAAATACGATACACATACCTATATAATTAAATTGACAGTTATTGAAGTCGGTGCCAAATCAATGTGCAACAACATAAAGTCTATTAGTTTGGTGGGCTTCGCACCGACTTCAGTAACTGACAATTTTTTTTATTTTATTTTATTATTTATTTAAAAATACATACATAACATACAGTTTAACAGTTTAACATACAGTGAAGACACCAATTCGATGCTACGAGTAACAATATTTGATATAATTAAATTAATTAATAAATTTAATTGTCATTTTCAAGATGCTTTCTTGTTATTTCTATGCATTTCGGCAGACTGTAGTGAAACATATCAATATCCCGTGATACAATGTTAATTAATCGAATAGCACGCGACAATGGGGCGAAGCTACGAATCTTAATCCTAGACATAGGTAGGCAGAGAGTGTCCAGATGGCGGCGCGCGTGCACATACCCGTCCGGCGCGCACAGGTCGCACAGCTGTAACTCCTCCAGTACCTCTGGGTGGTACACTTCACCACGCAGCACCTTCATGACGTATGTCACGAGCGCGAGATCCCTCCTCACACCCAACTTGTTGTACCTGACCATACCCATTACGAATAGACTCGGATACATCAACGGGTAATATGGATAGTCACCGTACTCTTTATATTATTAATATTAGCATATTTAGCTTCATGTGGATTCCAAATTATGGCACTAGTTTCGAGACGGCTCCTTACGAGTGTATTATATAAATTCTAATGACATGTGTATTGTTGAAATCCTTGCATTGTCTCAATATGAAACCTAAATTTCGTAAGGACTTCTTACAAATGCCAAAGATATGGTTACGAAATCTCCGTTCGGCTACCATCTCGACACCGACATCTTGTACGCGCGACACCCGTGGCACCTCCTCACCTGCCATCTTATACTGGTAGGTCAGCGGTGATCTTGCGCGACTGAACGTCATCGTAGCGCATTTTGCAACATTAAAGTACAGTTTATTTCTATAACTCCACTGTACTACTCTACTGATGTCACGCTGAAGTTTCTCACAGTCTGACAAGTCTGTAACCGACCGAAATAATTTGAGGTCGTCAGCGAACATTAGACAATTAGACTCCTCTACGACCTGTGGAAGGTCGTTAACCATGATGATGAACTCCAAAGATCCTAGATTACTTCCCTGACTTACGCTCGAAAATGTGAAGTAAGGCTCCGATTCGTGCCCCGCATGATCGACGTATTGCCTGCGATCCCTTAGACAACTTGAAAAAAATTTTAATAAGTGCGGAGTGAAGCCAATTGCGGCAAATTTCATCAAGAGGATGTCATTATCTACGGTGTCGAATGCTTTCCGGAAATCAAAGTACGCAGAATCCAACTGCCGCCCGGCGTCTACCGCACGTGCCACGTATGCCGTAAACGACAGCAAGTTACTCCCCGTACTTCGAGACGGCCGAAAACTGTGCTGCGCATCAGCTAGCTGTGATTTAACTTGTGTATAAATACATTCATACAAAGCAGACTCAAATATTTTTGCAACTGCCGACAGCACTGCTACCGGCCGGTATTCACTAACCTCTGGACTTAAACTACCTTTAGGTACGGGGATAACCCGAGTGGTTTTCCACATATCGGAGTAATGCCCTTCCCTTAGACATAAATTAAATATATGCAGCAGAGGTTCTTCAAATACTGAGCGACAGTCTTTAATGACGTACGGCGGAATCCCATCGGGGCCAAGGGAGTGCTTGGGCTTTAGATGGCGCAGCGCGGCTCGCAGTTCGCACCGACCAAGTTGGCCGACGTGGACGCGCGCCGGTCCCGCCCTCGCATCCGCACTGCTTTCCGCCGCCTCCGGATCCAATACCGGCCGTACCTCACTATACACTGAATGGAAGTAGGAAGCGAAACACTCTGCAGACTCTTCATCACTCAACATTTGCCCGTCTTTTGTGATGCGAAAACGTGTCTTGTGTGCTATTCTTTTTGCAATATTCTTATAAAGAATAATAGATGAAGAACACTCAAAATCTCTTCATGAACATGTTAGTACCTAAATATTTTTTATTGCTTTTATGAATTTCGTAAAGTTGTCGGCATCCTTGTCTTTAAAGAATAAACAGTAAATAAAATTATCTACAAGGATTGCTTTCGAATACTTAGGTATTGTGTGATATCGTTAAAACTTAAAACAATGTAAGTCGTTCTACTATATATTTTGTTAGGAAATGTTTAAGAACAAGCTCCCAAGAAAAGTTTTTTGCCTAGGCTCCGCATTCACACTCCACCACCCGAACGCGACATTTATCGTTATAACTGGAATATAAATTCATATAATAAAATATGCTTTAGCTAGTATTTAGTCAACTGTATTGTCTTCCTGTTAGCCGCAACTTAATGTAACTGACTCAAGTAATTTAGGAGAAAAACTTAAAAATCTCTCAAAAAGGCATAACTTTGCAGAAAAAAAAGTATGGAACGAAAATACACAAATTGCGTAATGGGCTTAGGCAGTCGATAGAAAAATGTATAAATAAATATATATTTAAATTTCACATTATTTAACGTGTGCCTGTATCAGCAAACTTATTTAAAAACACTCAAAATTTTGGTAGCCGGGTCCTTAATACATTGTCTTTAAAATCTGAAAAATGTAATGGTCATTGAGATTAAGGTGTGCATACAAAGAAGATAATCAGGATTGCGTTAAATAAGACACTATAAAAAAAAGCTCTACGTCAAACTTTATACGGTTGGCAGCAAGGAACACTATTATTTTTGCAAATACTGCTCGAACTTGGCTGGTTTTTCTTTATATTTATGCATCATACCTTTTATAAACAAAATATATAAATGAACTTTGTTGAACTCTCGCTGAGAGTTTCATATTTATGCTCTTTGCAGTCGAAATTTTGGGTCCCTGGGGCCCCGAAGCCCATCGACTGGTTTCTGATATTTGTAAGAGACTGGTCGAGGCTTCGGGATACCGTCGGACTGGTAGCTTCTTTCGCCAACGAATCAGCTTGGCTATTCAAAGAGGTAATGGTGCCAGTCTGGTGGGTACCCTAAGCAATGAAAGATTTTTAATTGGCAACTTTGAGGAAGTCTATTATTTAAAGTTTGTAAATATTAACGTTAGGATATGTAATGTCTGTACTGATTTATACAATTTATGAAATATAGATATGTTGAAAAAGACACGGGGCAATTCGTGCTCTTGCGACTCAGCTATGAGAAATAGGTACCTAATCTTACAAGAGGCGAACTACTCCACAAAATACCACGTTAAGACAAAATTAATGTGCAAACGACAGAAAACTCTTTGAAACAATTAATAGGTTATTGAAAATTTTATAATGGCAAACGACCCATCGGAGAAATGCTATCGACCAGCCGCCGTAGTCCAACAGACTGTCAGCGCCGGTCCCGACGTTCCGTTAGCACGTTATCCCTTCCAAACCGGAAATCGCGCTTTGCCTTAGTATAGTCAAATAAGTGCCTTTTATTATTTCCACCGACATATAAATAATATACATAAACTAATAAATAAATGCATCAGAATACACACCGATCATTTGGTTTCAAACTGAGGCATTCCATGTGCTATCAGAACCAGATGATGACTACTAAGGATGTCTTCCAGTATACCCAGACCCGAAACAATCTAGAAAAGATCGTTTCCTAAATTGACTCGACCGGGAATCGAGCCCAGAACCTTCCACGCTTAGATACAAGACCTAATCCACTGCGGCGTCAAGGTCGTCGTTACCTTATTTATAACCTATTATTTTAGAGAACCTTTGTTCGAAATTGGAGAAGCAAATAAGAGGATGAATTGCAAAATCTTCAGAAACCGAATGATAAATTGATACGATTAATTTGGCAATCTGGCATGCACACGAGTTTTCCCAGCATATGAAATGTAGTAAACGGATTACATAACGGATGTTCAAACTGGCACGGTTGGAGGTTAGCCAGTGATCATGTGCATTACCGAAAGAGTAATTTTTTTGCTTGTCTTGTCATAAGTCTGGCGGTCGGCCATTTTTGACGCCATTTCTAAAAAGGTCGTTGACTACACCCAGAGCGTATTGTTGTGAAATATACGTATTAGTACACTGTAACTATAGCGTAAGAGAAACAGGAGAGCGCTCTCCACTCGTGTTCAAAATATGACCAAATCTTTAGAAAAGATGAGTACATAGAATAATCGAAGTGGCGCTGATTGACACAAAGTCAAATTCGAAGTTAGTTGCATTTATTCTATTTCAAGGTAAGATACCTTTGACGCCCAATAAATGGAAATATAATTCTTAATTTCATTATAATTACTATACGAGTAATTCTAAAATTAAGTGCAAATTGTTGATTTTTTTGCGCCACCCTTATTTCCACCATAAGCTCTCTTTTCTAACCATAAAATATCCCTCCTATATACTGGAAAACTATTACTATGGAGGGTAGAGGTTAGGATTATTTCAATGTATACAAAAGTGTCCTTCAAATTGCACTAAATTAAGATGGCGCTACTGCGCCCAAAAGACTAATATGAAGTGTTATAAACAAGATATTTACATTTGTACTTGACTACGTTGCCAGTTTGATCTGTTAATTATGATGTTTTATTTATTATCCTATTTCATGATTGAAATAATTTTATTTTCACTCGGTATAGTACGAGTACAACCGCTAAATTCAGGGGGTTATTCACAAACGTCGGAAACTTTCCGTGGCGGAAAGGCCCATCATCGAAAATCATAAATCCAATCCGACGGCTAGGATTTGTGAATACGACTATATATAATATGTATAATGTGAATGTAATACGATTTCGGATTTGTGAATCGCGTATAAACAAAATCCTCGAAAAGTTTCCTGTCAGATACGGAAAGTTGAGTTTCCGACGTTTGTGATAAACCCCGCAGATACCTTAATAAACGTTCTAACTCCATTTTTGTAATTTATGGCACAACTATAGTCCTCCTTACCTTAAACATAGTAAGTAATTAATTTGAGCCAATGCACATTGTGACAATATGGTGAGCAAACTCTATTCTAGATTTGTGATACCCAAACTCTTTCATTAACTTTCCACGCAAGAAAGAGGTGTTAAAGTTTGACTCCGTTGTCTGTTATTGAATGTGGTCCGCGTCGTCTTGATTGAATGAACCAATTCGCAAGTGGGTTTTCAAGGTTCCTTCGGCAAAATACAAATACGGAACCCTTACAGTTTCATCATGTCCGTGACCTTTCGACAAACCACGCAGTGACGTAAATTGGTCATCTAAAGTCAGAAATGAGAAACAAAAAATTACATAATTGGTATCACTGACCCAAAATTTTTTACATTTTTTGTACAATTTAGTTCTAGATTGTTAGCTCTTGGTGGAGATAACTACGGATATTTTGTTTGTACAATAAATATGCTTCTGCCTTTACCATGTACAGTACTTGCAAACAATGCAATAAAAATCGTAAATTTTGGCGATGGTGATAATAATTTTAATAGTACTCCAGACTTAAGAGCTTATTAAAAGTATACATAAGCCAAGGCATTGAGTTAACAATTACATAGATTTATATTCATCGTTCATTCTCAAAGATTCGATCGTTCAAATATTTATATGGAAAAAGATTCGGTCATATCATTCAAGCAGTTGTCAATAGAACAAAGATATTATAATCATATAATCAGTACTATCTTTGCCATAAGGGCACACGTGGCCCGTGCCCGGGGCCCTGATTTCACGGGGGCCCCAAACGCCCGAAAGGCCGTATTCGCTTACACGAATAAAAGCAGCTCAATTTTTTTCTATTTTAAGTAGATACGTAGGTACTAAGATTCAATGTCATTTCCAAATTGAAATGTTCAGTCAACAAAACCTATTCTTGATTATTTTCTAAACAGTGAACATAAAAAAATGCTTTTTCTTGTCATTCACTTTTTTAATTTGTAACGGGGCCCCTAATTCTTGTGTGCCCAAGGGCTCCGGCATGACCTAAGGGGCCTTGTATAATTCAAGATCGAACTATTGTAAGAGTAAAATATCTAAAAACACGGGAAATTAACGCGATTAGTTTTTATTTTCCCTTGACGTTTCGGCCGAGTTTCATCGGCCGTGGTCTCAAGTAAACTGTCGCAGCAAGCTTCACTCCGTGTCCGAGGCAGATTTTATTTCATCTACCCCCGATATTTGTAAATAATTATTAGGGTTCCTACACACAACACTCACGGTGTCCATACACTTAACCGGATGGGAAAAACGAGGTTTTGTCATTTCAATCACAGGATTCCACGCTGTTAATAAACTGTATCCACTTTCCAGATTGAAATTTTTGTGTCTCTTGATTTCAATTGCTTCACACACGACTGTTGGATAAAAGTGGCGATCGGTGGAAAGGACTTGTGGGTGATAAAATTCTATCTAATGATTCGTATCCGATTAGAGAAGATGTTCCGCTATCGCTGATTTGGTAGTTTGCTGGTTTTTTACAGCTACAATGTGTTCCTTAATCCTTTCAGCAATAGTCCACTTCGTTTGGCCAATGTATGAGCTACCGCAACTGCAATCTATTTTGTAGACCCCTGGTGTCTGCAACGGTAAAACATCCTTCGGTGTGCCCACTATTTTGTTTACCTTAGTTCCCGGTGTGTACACGGTATGGATGGAATGCTTTTGTAAAATAGATCCTATTTTGTCCGTCACACCTTTCACATAAGGCATATAGGCGGGTTGTCTGCTCACGTCCGGATGTCTGTCCTTCTTTTTAGACCGTCTCATTCATCGGTTAATCTGATATCCGTTCTTTATCAGTACCTCCTGAACATAATCGAGCACTTGCTCCAGATGTTCAGGGTCACACAGATCGTACGGTCTGTTCTTTGTGAAGTTATAACAGATTGCAGATGGCTGGGATGGTGGTGCGACGTGGCGTGCAGGTATCTGTCTGTGTGTGTAGGCTTCCTATAACACAGTGTGATAAAGTACCATCTTGTCTCGCGGTTATTTTTACATCTAAAAATGACAGTGATCTACCATTCTCCATTTTATACGTAAACTTTATACGTGGGTGAATGGAGTTTAGGTGTTTATACTGATCTACTTCTTGTTAAGGGATAACAAGGTGTATAAACCAGTGTTATACAACCCCACGTCCAGAGTAACACGGAGGATAAGAGCTTTGATCCAAGACCAAAAAGCCCTTTTTACAGAAGACAAGTACGAAAGCTTATACCAACCTCAATCTCATCAACCACCAAAACTATATGGGATGGAATACTTTTTTAAAATAGGATCTATTTTAAAAAAGTATTCCATCCATACCGTGTACACACCGGGAACTAAGGTAAACAAAATAGTGGGCACACCGAAGGATGTTTTGCCGTTGCAGACACCAGGGGTCTACAAAATAGATTGCAGTTGCGGTAGCTCATACATTGGCCAAACGAAGCGGACTATTGCTGAAAGGATTAAGGAAAACATTGCAGCTGTAAAAAACCAGCAAACTACCAAATCAGCGATAGCGGAACATCTTCTCTAATCGGATACGAATCATTGGATAGAATTTTATCGCCCACAAGTCCTTTCCACCGATCGCCACTTTTATCCAAGAGTCGTGTGTGAAGCAATTGAAATCAAGAAACACAAAAATTTCAGTCGGGAAAATGGATACAGTTTATCAACAGCGTGGAATCCTGTGATTGAAATGACAAAACCTCGTTTTTCCCATCCGGTTAAGTGTGTGGACACCGTGAGTGTTGTGTGTAGGAACCCTAATAATTATTTACAAATATCGGGGGTAGATGAAATAAAATCTGCCTCGGACACGGAGTGAAGCTTGCTGCGACAGTTTACTTGAGACCACGGCGGATGAAACTCGGCCGAAACGTCAAGGGAAAATAAAAGGTAATCGCGTTAATTTCCCGTGTTTTTAGATATTTTATAATGCAGCGCGAAAGTTTAAAAGTTTATATTGTAAGAGTAATCTAATGTTTTACGAATTCGATATTTCTTGAAGTTTCACTTTAAATTTACTGCATTTGTAGTACTGCATTTCTATTGTTTATATTTTGAAATATTGTAAAGTATATTTGTCTAGGAGATAAAACATTTTCATTTGCCAAAGCAACATTTTGATTTGAGCCCAATGCACATTGTGATAATATTCTTTGAGGTTTTCGATTTTATAATAATTTACAAATATGGAATTGATCAGAAATAAAAATAATATTTTATTAAACTCACCGACCATACAAAAAATAAATAATCGATCATCCCAATTATATTCTCTGCGTGAGTTAAATTTCCATTTCATCGATTTCTGACTCAGTTCATCGTGTACGGAGCCATAATGTGTTGCCGATCTTATCACCATGTGTCAAACGAATTTTTGTGTCTTTCTATCTCATCGTGACCACAAGTAAAACATTTAGCTATAGTAAGTATGGCAACCTCGCACTGTTGATGTGATTCGTGACAGCTCATGACCGATTTGACTTACAAAATGATATAATTATTTGCAAAATACTCGTTTAGTGTTTTTGCTACGAGTATGCTGGCCTTTTGGGAAAGGAGGGGGAGATTGCCCACCGGCACTCTCGCTCATCGAATGAAACACAACACCAATAGATGCTGTTATTTCACGCCGATATTCTGTGAGGGTGGTATTTCACCGGGCGAGCCGGCCCAAATCGTGCTGCAATGCAGCATGGCTCTACCACACTTGGCACATGGCACTACCAAATGATCATGAATGACAATTATTATTATTGCCTTTAGCCTCTTCATAAGGCTCACTGTATCAGTATATCGCCGCTTTAGTAAACTTGTCATAGTTTGTTATATACAAGTCAAATGTTAAAAAATCCTCTTATCTAAACTCCCCCGTCATTGGCGTATATCCAAAATAATAATTTAACAGTTATGTCGTTCAAAATATCATGGCAGTGCAACCGTGCAGGCGACGTCAAGGCTAATTATATTATTTGGGTCTACTATAAATATATTAGAAAAAATAATAAACTTTCAGCATTCGTATTATTATGTATTGTATATTGTAAACTTTATTAAATAAGTTCCTGTTCTGGTCTAGAAGAGAACTAAAAACATACTTTCAGGTTTTATTTTTTCATGCAACTCCTGAAAGTCGGTCAAGAGACAGCGTTTATAAGAAGCTTGTACCTTGTAGACATAGGTAGGTTGCGCTAGCTGACTGTAGCTCCAATACTTACTGTGAAAACTAACTATCACGGTGTCATTTGTACTGCACCCCAACCTTATGAGGATTGTTGTTAATGTTTAAGAGAGCTTATTTCATGTATTATATTTACCAAGTGTTGCCAGATGAAACATGGATGAATCAGATCACGCCCTATAGCCACCCTCATATCTTTTTGATCAGGATTTACGTAACTTCCGTTACGTTAACACTGGACATCGAGATAATAATTTCGCTGTATCATAACGGAGTAGACAGTAAAGCACTTAGGGTTCCTTACAATACTTATTGACCCAACTCAAATCTCATTATTTTCCTCGCACACTATCACCGAAGGATTCGAGTTAAAATAAATTTTTAAATTACTAATCTTACTACTGTTCCAAAGCTGTTATAACCTGCACAAAACAAAACACTGTCAAGAACGGACGCGATTGGCGAAGCGTAGGATAACGACCCAGTCATTGAGCAAGGCGCGCGATTCTTGCTATAATGCGGAATTCGCGCCAATTTTCGTACGTGCTAATCAGACCGAATAGTTGGGCCGAATATTTGGCTTTTCGGCCGCTATCCTGGCCGAATATTCGGTATTCGGCCTGAGGCCAAATATACTATTCATTGCACCTTGCAACACTAATTTATATATCGGGAACGCCTTAAGGCGATGCATTGGCAATTTTGACGGCAGGGATCTCCATTTTTCTTAGTGATTACAATACGTACACACAGCCCTGTCCAACGCGTGAACAGACTTTGAACCAGGGTGACATGTCACCATCTATGCTTATGTTGGCTCTTATATTGCCTCAATATAATGACCTCATAGCCTGCAGCAAGGGGCCCCTCACTCCATATTCAGGCAGAAGACTCCACAATATCTTTTGCACTACTCTAACGAATACATTTTCTAGATCCACGAAAGCGCAAGACGTCGCGCAAGACGTGGAGGAGTTGCTGAACAATGTTCAGAAACTTCCCCACGTCAATGTGGAGCGAGAAAGTCCGATTCATACAACCCCCTACTGCTCTTAAAACCAACTTGCGCCTCCCATAAATATCTTTTAGAAATGTCTTTATATCATGTTCGGTCGGAGATAATAAGATTTCGTAAACGTTGTAGAATACCTACCTAATCAGTCATTGGATTAAAAAAAATTTTCGTTTATATCTCATTTGAGAATGAGGTATAAAAAAATTTTATTAAAGACATTTAAAAGTCGTCATTATACCTTTGATTATTTATAATAATGAAAGCATTAAATATCAAGATTTATACAAAAATTAAATGAAATATGTATTCTAGACATATTTTTCCCAACCTTTACGTATTTATGCGTTAATCGATTACCTATACATCTTTTATTCTATGATACGTAGATCTTTGGACTACTAGTAATTTCTGTTGGTTCCACGCAATGATGTTATAGGATGTTATATTTTTTTGTAAATATAATATCATTGGTTTCAAGCATTTTATGGGTATTCCCTGTTTTACGTAATATAATCTTTAATATAATATAGATAATTAAATAAGTATAAAAAACTTACCGTTGTATGCAGCTCTTCAGCGATTTGAGTTATATTCCTTCGTTGGCAATGTTAAACTAGAATTTGGTTTCTTTCTTCTTTGGTTCAATTACGGGGCATTTTAAATCAAATCCAATTTTTTGTAAATGTCACAATGTAGGGAATCAAAATTAGTCCGCATGAGTTTAGTGCAAAGGTCATGCTGGCTATAAAAATTAGTCCGGTATAACAATCACAGGTCAAATAATGAAATCGAAGTCGGGTAGTAAACGATAGCAGAATGAGTAAGCTGTACACGTGAACGTTAGCAGTTGCAAATTGCATCTGATTGTATCGTAGTAATTTTACGTTCTCATTGCTGGTGACATTTTGAACGAAAAGAGATATAGATAGATAAAACAGGAGAAAGGATAATAATTGCGGTCATTGGCGGAAACATCAAAGAGGTGTGGCTAATAGGGGCAGTCCTACGCGAGAAATCGTTCATACGAATAACTTTTAAAGTGGTCGAGCACCAACTTCTACGATAGTACCTGACGTATCAAGGCAAATCAAGGCTGGTTCTAGGCAAAAGCCAAAAGAAATGGTGACTTTCTTAGTGTGAAGGAAGAAGCAGATTTAGGAGAGGTAATTAAAAGCATTGATATTTATTTCAATTTGAGTAGACAGACATAGATATTTATTTCACTTTGAAATGTTTACCACAAAGTTTAATGATCGATAATTTTAAATTTTATTGTTTTCTTCCATTATTTTTCTCCTAATAAAATCTTTAGGGAGTCTATTATATGTATAAAGTTATAAATTCCCGTTTCTATACAGAGATATTGTTGTCAGTGCATATCATCGTCATTATCAATGAAATTGAAGTGCGTCTGCGAATTTGAAATGTTACCGAATTGCACGTTACCAAAATCCAAACACGCGTTTTTTAAGTTTTTATTTGTTTGTTTGTCCAGGCAAATCTCCGAAACGACTGAACCGATTTCAACAGGACTTTTATTGATAGGTAGAAAACTTTTCAGAAAGTAACATAAACCTTTTTAATTCAGAGAAAGTATCAAATTCTTATTACTTTTCAATAAGGAATTGACTATGGACCACAGAACACATATACTCCAAGGAGAAGAATTACAACTCCATACAAAAAAAGTGTAGACTATGCGCCATCTGGTAGTGCTTCCATAAACTAAAATGGCGGCGATTTAAATTGTACTCTGAACGTGTTTTCTTAGATGACTGAACTAAATAAAAATTAGCGAAAACTTTACTTGATTAAGTTAATGTTTCAACTATTAAGTCTTCGTTTATTTTTATTTAGTTCAACGGATAGCAAGGTAATGGAACTTGGAAAGTTAATAAAACAAACAGAATTAATGGTAATTTTTTTAATTTCACGAGTTTTAATTACAATTAAATGTGGATATAATAACAACAACCCTTTCAAAAGTCACTGTCTTGATCCACAATTCACAACCACAACAATGCGAGTTTCCTCAAGTGATCAGGGGGAGAATAGCTCATGCGAAACACAGAAAAGCTAAAAACAAATAGAAAAAATAATCGACGGTCATGAAAAAAATTTTTCGATTTGTAAAGTCTTTGACATTTCATCAAACAGGGTTGCTATATTATTGAATTCAATTAGTAGTTTATTCAATTATTAATATCGATAGCAAAATGTGTTAATTTTGTTCAAATTATTTATAAATATCTTTGTTTAATGATATTTGATTAATGTCATTTTTATATGTAGTACTCAAATAATTATAATAAATTAATAAAATAAATAAAACTTCAGTATCAATAATCGATATCAGTACATTGATAAATAATATCGATAAATTATATTTTGTAATGACATCCTTGGTATTTTCTATCTTCTTTCTTTCTACATCTCTTGTCACTTTCATTTTGTTTCCATATAAAGTCTGCCATACCTCCATACAAAGTTGACACCCCCTGCTATGGACGTTACTGCAATGGGTTGATAGTACTTAGTCAGAAGCCTTTTTTTAAGTGATGGCACAGATTAATTAGTTTACTACCGTAAAGTGATGGTATGGAGATTCTTTTAAAAATAATGTTGGTAGTAATTTGTTGCCTAACATTAGCAAACATATTAGAACTCAATAAAACTTTACCGCCATCTGTTCAGTGTAACGCATTGTATACTATTAGCTACCGAAATCCGGGGCATAACCCCTACAGTAGTAGAAAACGCTCGAAATAGAACGAACACGCGACTAAGGTGAACGTCTATTCAAACAGAAATATTGATGACATTGATGACGCCATAATATTGACACAAACAATATTATGGCGTGTGGCAAAACCTTGGTAAAACGAAAAGGGATCTCCCTACATAAAGAAATTCATTGTCTATTTGCCTATATTATTATTGTTAGTGAAAATGTAACAATGTAGTTATACGATTTACGTAATTTATCGTCAAATTACGTTAACTAGTGGTCGCACAGTGGTCGAAATTCGACCCCAAATCTATATTAATAATATAGAGAGAGCGAATTTTGTAAGTTTGTTTATATGGAGTGTAACCTTTGGAACCATTGCACTTTCAAACATTCTATCACTATTTGATAGGTAAATTATTCTAGATGGACATAGGCTGTATATTGTACTCAACTCTGGACAGGCCGCAGGGATAAAATAAACTCTTTTTTCCCTTGGTACACTCCACAGTTACAATATTCTAAATCATTGGCTTTACATACATATCGTTACATGTCTTTAATACAGTAAACGTAAAATATGGCACGGAGACGTCGCGGTCTTCATGCAGTTCTTTCGCTTTGTGATGTCTCAACATTTTTATTATGCATGGTAGGATTTTGCTGGATCCTTCCGGATCGCTAAAACCATCTTTCTCGCTAATTGTGCTACCAGGGGACTGTTGTATTCTGGTATGAAAGGTAAGACCGTCGGTAAAATTTGTAGCATAACATCTTAATCCTCAGGGCTGTCAACGCATTTGCAAACTGAAGTGCTTTGAACTGAAATGCCCATGAGTCTCAAACCATTTACCATCAGATGGTCTATTTCCTCTTTTGTCTTGTTCGTAGTATAAAGAAATCCGTCTTTCTCAGACTATTTGATTTTCATAAGTTAATATCCGCACATAGAAAGAATGAGTGATGAAAGACTGACGAAGAAAATCTACAGAGAGAAAGTGAGTAGTAAAAGAAGCCACGGAAGACCAAGGCTGGCTTCTGAAGATCAAATAGCCAGAGTGTTAGCAGACGGAAATGTCAAAAACACTCGCATACCTAGGCCAAAATATGTGAGTGCAATGATAAGATTTGAGGAGGCGAAAGAATATGTAAGGACCGTGAAGCTTGGCGCTCCGTGTTCTCTGACTTCCCCGTTAGGGATAAAGCATGAAGATATGTATGTACATATGCAATCAACTAATTGTAGCCTTTATCAGATAAAGAACATGGGAAATTGCTGTGTTCATCTACACTCAGCTACATATACTCTAGTAATTTATTTCGTTGTAGTAGACCCGTTCGCCTCAGGAGCGCAGGGTTCGATTCGGGAGATCTTTCACCAGCGGCGTTACTATGCAACTGAGGCACGTGGCAAATTCATAGGATAGGGCTCTCCCTCAGTGTAAAGATGTTCATCCAAAGTTGTAATTTCTTCTCAATCAGCAATCACTACGTAAAGTAATGTACGTCTAAAACGCTGTTACAGTGTGTGCATTTTTTGATGATTTTCTAGTAACTCCTAATTTGAAGGACATAGATTTTGACTACATTCTGGATACTTTCTAGAACTTTGGCCTATTCATTTTCTTACAAATTCATAACCTTGATACATGTGTATGTACTTCAATAGGTAAATTAAATTGATTGAAAACAAACTTTTATTAATAACAAAAAAGTACACAGATACGTTAATATTTACAAGCTTAAAACTACACATAATCTTAAATAATAGACTTCCTCAAAGTTGCCGCTTAGAAAGCTCTCATTGCTTAAAGTACCCAGCAGACTGGCAGCATTGTCTCTTCGAATAATTGGCGGAAGAAGCTGCCGGCGGTCTCCCGAAGCCTCGACCAGTCTTTAACAAATATCAGAAACCAGTCGATGGGCTTCGGACTATTATATTAAATTTAATAAAAATAAGTATTAGGATCCTCTTGTGATCGCGGCCTCTCGGGTCGGGGGCTGGATGGGGGCCCGTGGCATTTCGCCCGCTATGCCACCCTATATTACGCTACTGTCTTTCACTGGTGGATTTTGAAGTTGATCAATAAATCTTCGATTGTAAGATTGAATGCTATTTTTGATTTTATCCTTACAGTTAACGTATTATCACAGATGTATTATATATAAATGCATATATTTCGACATTTCTAACGAATCAAGGTGCTGAGCTGATAATAAAATTTATATAATATAACCTTTTTCCTTGAGTACATTTACTTGAGGATCTATAGTTGTAATAAAATTATCTTTCTTTTTGTTACAGCGATGCAAATAGTGGCGTGACACCGGGTTGACACGAATCAATCCGCGAGATGTCTCAACCGCCGCCGGGGCGCGGGCGCGCGCGGCCCCCTGGCCCGACGTCCCCCATACACTACCGACCGCCCTCCCCGTGGGCCCCTAGCCCTCCACCCATTATATCAGGCCCCAGACACTCCGCCGCGATAGTTTCCCCACCGCCGGTCCAACCTTCGCCGAAGCCTTTCCGGGCTTTGCAATCACCTCAAACATTCAGACCCCACTCGCCGTCACCTAGCTCCCATTTTTCGATATCTCCATACCCCGTGTCCCCTACTTTGGGGCAGAGTCCGGAGTACTATTACTCATCCCCCTACGAACCGATACGCGAATACGATTACGCTGGAGCACCTGTGGAGCCTCCGCCGCCGCCACGGCCGATGATATACGAGGATGAAGAGGAGAGGGGGCCTTCTACCGCTGAAATAATCGCCAATCAGTCGCAGGAGGGCTACGTGGATGAGAAGCTTGCCGAGTATCAAGCTACGATTCAGTTACTACAAGGTACGTTTTATTATAACAACTATCCACAAATAAAATGAAAGATTGTGTGTATTTACTGACACAACAACTACATACTTTTGGCTTTGAAAGTGTTATGTTGTTTTGCGTCCGTGAGACATCATAATACCATTAGGTATAATACTTTAACAAAAAATTTAAATAAACCGTGAGCGAATTGGTTTTGATGTTAGCGCAAAAGCCGACATCGCACGATACTGCACTAAGGGTTCTTGAAATTTTTTTATCATTTAAATAAATTTCAATAATGTTTTATGTTTAGTCACATATATGTAGGTATTACTTTTTTTACAATACTTCATATTCGCAAAATATACGAAGTACAATACTTTACAATGTTTTATATAAAACTGTGATTATGGATATTATAATTTGTGAATTGTCAAAGTAATCTGTTATAAATGGCCGATTAAAGCAAGATGACGACTTTCAATCTCTCACAGATCACGACACATATTGCATGCACCATTTTAATTGTGTAAAAAGTTATATCGACTACAACAAACACGAGTTAACCCTGTAAGATAAGTCCCGAGCTACTAAGACGGCGGCGTGGGCAGTTCGGGCTCGCCGTACCGTACGTGTAGACGTCTTCTTTGGCCGACGATAACAGCGCAGTCAGACGACGCGAAAATTTTCTTGCAGCCGCCACGTGGCGGCCGCGCGGTTGACATGTTTGTATTTTTGTTAAAAGCGAATGTAAACTCTATTCACTAGGCAATGACGTTTGAATTTCTGGGAACTACCCAACTGCGCGGTGATCGCATGGTCGCCGCGCGGTCTCCGCGAGGTCGTTCGCGGTCACCGCGCGTTCTAAAACTCGCATTCTATTCCTCTCTGGCAACCCCAGAAAGAGTGAAGTTACTTGCGCTTGACATGAGTTTAGATATGTAAATATATATAGTGTATTTTGCTCTATTTTGTGTCGGCCACGTTGTGTCGGCGCGAAGAAATTCGTGTCGAATAAACACGCCCTAACACATTCCACATAACCAGTCAATGCATACATACGTACTCAAACACACAAGAAATGCGCCCTCACGTAATACCATACTTAGACGAGTTCACACGCAATAATATAATTTTTTAAATTATTATTAATTTTGTTCATGCAACGTTCATTGTAACTTTTTAATTGCAATTTTTGTTCTAATGACTAAAAGTTTATGAAAAAGAGTTGGTGTATATAAAAAATTGTTTCAGAAAAAAAGTTAGTGAAACTTTTTAACACAACTATAAAATGACTTGTGCTTAGACTTCTTCCTGTGGCAATATAAAACACCTGTATAGGTGTTATTGTCCTGTGGACAATGGAATATGTACAGGTGTAATACTACACACATTTATGTGACTTATTATACCATTATAGCATTAACACAAATTATTCGTTAGGTACTTTAAACGTTGTTTTCTTAGAACAGTTAGTTATTCTCGTTAGCGCTGTAAAATTCGAAATGTTACCTCTGTTATACGACTGCTAAACATAATCGTAGAATCGTTTCGTCCAGCGATTTTAGACACGCGTCAAACTATTCATCATCGTTTTTATTGCAAGGTTGATTGAAAAAGGCATATTTTCTTTCTATGAACACAAATTTAAATTGATTTCTGTCTAAGGGCCATGAAACTTCTGACTTCTGTCTTCTTTTTGTGTGTTCCAAGATACTAGTCACGGCTTATACTGTTAGATTCACTGCTTTATACCTTTTCTCACAGATGAAACGTGGAGATAGGCTTTGATACGGCGTCTAATTGCTAACTTTCATTTACTGAGACTGAATACCGGGTTGACATTTTAGTCACTGATTTGATTGAGTCATTCCTCAAATACGTTTATACCTTTGGATCGAATGACCTGTTATTTCAATATTCGAGTCGTTAAGAATGTCGATCAGATACATTTTAGAGTAGAAACGGTGTAGTCAATAAACTATTTTAACGGTTTCCAATCAACGGAATTTTTGAAATTAAACTCAGCTATAATTCATATAAGGTTTGATTATTCAATGAGTGTAATTTATTCATGTAATAATATAAATCTAAGTACGATAAAAAACTTAAGATACTCATATAAATTTAAAGGTTTGTGTCAGATATTACTCTGACACAGCAAATCGTAGCCTTGTGCGCGATCTACAAATTAAATGTCCGCATCGCTGCGAGGGAATTTGTCACGTACATCTCCAATATAAATAGCCATAAGAATTAATATAAGACATGAGATGTAAACGACAGCTCTATTGCATTAACACGCCGCACAGTACCAATATATCATCTACCACATAGTCCACAGTATTATTTACCATCATCAAGAAACCCAAAAAGAAATATTGTAGTTAACGTATACCGTAAATAGCATAAAAAATTAAGAATTAAAACTGTCTTCGTTTAGAAACTTTAGAATGAGTTAACTAAACCAAAATAAAGAAATAAAATATTCAGTTGCATTTATTCGCAGGCTTTTTTGGTAATATATAATAATATGGTATTATAAAAAAAGCCTGCAAATGAATTAAAAATATATTAAAAATATACTCAAATATTAAATAATATTTTTAATAAGACTAGTTTATTTTATCGTCTACCGGTAAAATTCTAGTGAATAAATAAATCTTTTGCCGATGTTTCAAAATAAGCGCAATCTGAAAATAAATTGGCAGTAAATTAACATCTTGTTACGTATTTAACCCTGGGTTACTCATCAACCCTCAACATTCTACTGACTCATGAACATCTGTTTGGGATGTGTCTTTGAAATCGAGTGTTGTTTTTATATCCGCAGCAACTACTTCAAAGAGATCTGTAAATTGTTCAACGGGTTTCGGTACGTGATTGTGAAAAAGTATTACATGAATTGTTTCGATTTCATATTTGTATGATAGTATAACAACAGGAAGCTTTTTTGTTATTATACTGTCATCTACTGTGCTTGTCGTCATAATAAAAAAATATCTCGAAAATCATTTCGTCATCGTAAACTATATGTTGTTGTATTACACATATTTTATTTAATATTTTTCTAAAAATCTTAAAAATTTAGAAACATTACTGAAGTTAAAATTTTTACTGTAATGACGTAGCATTGAAAAAAGAATGTCTGTATGGACTACATATATCCTTAAAATTTTCTTTTAACTATATTCCACTTGCTATTAGAGGTTTTTCTGATTCCAATATGGCATTCATAAATACTTCAGTCACGATAGTCACTTCGATATAATGAATTGTTATATTTGATAAGTATGATAAAGGTTAAAGATAAATATGAAATTGAATAAATCTCATTATTCTAATGACTCTAACTCGTTACTGTGAATTGCTCGAAACATAATGGAAAAGTAACGATGAAATTGGTAATGTTATTAGTTTTCAATATAAATAAAGAGAAATTGGTAATAGAATAGGATATGTTACAGAAACTTATAAATATAATGGCACTTACATACGCCATTCGAATACAGACGTCGCTATCAATTCGCCTCTAATACTTCTACGTATGGAATTTGATATCTACAGTCAAAGCTCACGCAATCTTCGGGAACTTATGCAGGATAATATTTGTATTTCTAACTACAGGTTTGTTTGATCAATTCGTTCGGTTTGATTTCGTTGCTATTAATATTTCGTGCAGCGAAGCAGTGACCTGATTGTGAATTTATAAATATAGGCCACGTAATTGTTTTTGCTTGAAGCGACGAGTTTTCATCTGGTTCACGCACGAAAAATATTACAATGTCTGTTGGGATTTCGAAATGTATACTTAAATATGTTAAAACTAATTTGTTTATTTACATAGTAGCTGAATACAAATGGACTTTGAAAAGTTGATCGTTCGGGTTAATTTCGGTATAATTGTAGCAAATTTTTATTGGTTACTTTCTATGTTTTAGTAGGAAAGGGAATAATTATGAAGTTTTCGGTGAACTACGAAACAGCAATGTCGACATAAATATAGTAGACACAAACAACAAAATGTCTTATATTGAACAATTGCTTCACAAAGGAATTGTTTTTGCTGTTGCAATGTGGCTTTAAATTCTTATAAATGGAAATTTATATACAGATAGCGAAATAGACAAGGCTATTAACGATGTTAGATTAGCCACATTGTATCTTCTTCATTTAAAAAGTAAAAAAGCAGCGAAGCACATTAATGTAGTTTAGAGCTTGTCCAATAATTTTCCTGCTTTGTTAATTAATTTTTATTATTTTTTTATTTAACCATCCAAGCTTGTATTCGAAAAGTGTGTTAGACAAAATTTAACAACATAATGCAAATAAAATATTTAGGCACTAAGCTAGAATATTTTGTCGCTGTTGGTACTAAGCCAAATCGTTAATTTCTGGGGCGTCCCCTCATTGCACCGGACACCGTGTCAATCACTGCTTCGCAAGTAGAGTTGTGAAATCACAAATTTACTGCATTTTCGCGTGTTACTACACTGTTAATTTCTATTTTTTCAATTCTATTTTTGAAATCGTCAGCATCTAGCTGTATATTCCTAATGGTAACATTTTTTTTCATTGTTATATGTGATAGTAATATTAATATTTGCATTTAGTAATGCCATTTTTTTGCCAGTTATTTTCAATTTGATCTAAGAGGTCAATTAACTAACTTCTATTGCCAGGAAATTATCTTCAATTTAACATTTCGTATTGAATGATGAATGTTGAACATTTTTGATCGCCGTACTTAAAGAGCTAGTATTATTCTTAATACGAACACAACTGTTCCAATAAGATGTACTATTAAAAAAAATAGCTAAAGAATAAGTAATCACAATGAACTTCACTATCATATATCTGTAAATTAATATTAATTCCAGAGTAACTATAATTGTTCTTTACTCTCTACTGCCACCAAAAACAGGTAAGAATATCAAAAATATTCACAATACAAATTGCTAGGAAAATCAATCTATTCTTTGGTTCATTACTGCTACGATGGATATCACCGCGAAATTTTTGACCAGGTTTTTAACGAAAATGTATATGAAGTAAAATGTCATTTGACAATTATTAGTGTATTTTTAAATTAAAGGGTAGGTATATATAAAGAGATTGAAATAAGTTTCAAGCGAAGTGAAAATTGTAAGCAATAATATTATAACTAACTTAGTAAGCGGTGTTAGACATTTTCTGTGTCTTGACTAAAAAAGTTTAGAGGCGTTATAAAATAGTAATAAAATGTTCATTACTCGCTTTATTGTTTTTAAATTACATACTACCGAAATCCATCGATGAAGATCTTATACGCTATTTTAATAGAAATCAATAAAACTTTAAGCTTTCCAAAATAAACACTTTCTTGATGTATCAATATATGTATCTATGTGTAGCAGTCCAGTGCTGTGTGAGATCATCCACCTTGCACTGTATCAGGCCACCGTGTTACGTATGACGTATGCTTCCGTTATTACGAAATATTCTATTCTAGACAATCAAATCGCTGTTTTGACATTGCTAGCTCTGTTATTAGATATAACAGTATCTGTTTTAACTCTCTCATCATTATTTTTTAATATTGTGTTTATTGAAGTCTTTGCTTCGAACATCATCGCAACAAATATTTTACTTTGACTCTTGTTTAGACTTGTGAATATTTTCTGTTTTTACTCTCTTCTGACTAAAACAAAAAGAAGTAGAGAGTATCTAGTAATCTACCTAGTGTACCGAAATATGCATAATAACAAATCCCAGTCATAAAATACAATAAGGCGAATACTATTTGATACAATGATGTTATATTTTATAACATCATTGATTTGATATCTAATATCAATTACTTTTTTCTTTTGAGCCTCCATTAGATGATATGACTATTGGCACAAATAATAATATCATTGATTTGATATCTAATATCAATTACTTTTTTCTTTCGAGCCTCCATTAGATGATATGACTATTGGCACAAATAATAATATATTTTTATAAAACTTTTGTAGGCTGATATTTCCATAGACAAAAAGTCAACCGAAATCTTTTTAGTTACACGTTTATCTGTCGATATCAGTAAGTATGCCTTTCCATATGTCACAGTCGATTTATTCCGCACTCTATACGGAGTTGCAATTTAGCACAGATATGTATTTCGTTAACGCAAAACCTAAAACGACACGCACAAATCAAATGGTATTTTATGATGTTTTGAATTTTATTTTTATTTATCGTACTTTGTCCAAAATTGCTACTGACCCTTAAATTAACGCGTGTAGCTTCGCCACGTTTTTCATCGCTTTTTGTTGCAAGATTAAAATGCTTTAAATAAAATTTGATCGTACTAACATTTTGACTATCAATTTTATGTCTTCAGTAATCAATAGGTACATACATTTTTCATATAATTTCATTAAAATATCGACATCACATATTTTAATGTTCCTTGGACTTTCTGCCGACGAATATATTAAGACAGTCTTTCTAGTACGCTCCGCTGAGGCAGATAAAGCCATTAAAAAAGTTTGAACACCATACAATTAATTAAAAAAAAATTTAACAATTCCACATAATGCATAATAGCGTAGATACTTGGGACGCAAAACTACGTCAATTTTAATTACGATATCCACTACAAACAATTTGCAAATAATTAAAATATTACTAATTAACTAACCTAACTGCCCATAAAATCCCGCCAAAAACTCTCAGTTTTGTCACTTTACCGACCGCTAAAGGTTTGTTTTATATTTTAATATTTATTTTATGTATATTTCTGCAATTGTTATGTACCTAATGATAGTAGGCTTTACTGGAGTTAAAAGGGACGTCGAGGAAAAATATGGAATCTTCAACTGTACTAATCAAACTTTCTAATAACATTTGCAGTAAACCTTAACGCAGAATATTGAAGTTTTGTACCATAAAACTCCCAAAACTACAAAAAATCAAAAATCTTTATGAAATGCCAACCTCACTTCTACCATTCCCGCCAAAAAGTCTAAAAGTGTGTAGTAGTGTTTTTTATTCATGTAAAAAATACTGGCAACCGCGAAAATTTACATAAAATACATTTAAACATTAAAAATAAAATTTACAGTGGAGCTTTTTTTATGTAAAAAAATGTATCTAATATTATAATACATACCTACATGTCTGATAAATAATTTGCCTTCAATATGCACCTTATTTTCAATATTTATGAGTTTTTCAAATTTTCTTAGTGATACCTTTGAAAATAAAGTGGGGTATTGCGATTATGACGCTATTTTCGGTTTTAAAAAATAAGTCAACGTGTTTGAAAATTTGTATTCGTGAATTTTGAATTCCAAAAAAAAGTTATTTATTTCTATTTAAGTCCGCAATACTATTACCCCCAAAAGTGAAGACTGGACTTTTGAAGTTAACATCGGTTTTTACGCCATCCCTATAACTTGCAAATTACACCTGTTTACTTCAGGCTGAGAAAACGGCTGTGACAGACAGACAGACGGACATAATGTTTCTTTTTTAAAAATTTTCGAATGGAACACTAAAAATTAAAACGAATAAAAATATGCTAGTTTCTGGTAAAAAAAAAATATAACCAACCATTCCAAATTCAATGGTTGGTAACAGAAAATTTCATTTTGATACTTGGCAGTCTGGCAGCGTGTTCAGCGCCGGCGTCCCCCTACTGCATCGTCCCCTTCGACGTCTGGCTGTCAGCCAGCCAGACGGCTTCTACAGCACTGTACACGAGAAAATATCGATTCGGATATCTCATGTTTGAAATATACCAATAGCTTATGAAATTAGCAACTAAAGTTGTGTGCGTTGATCTAACACTATATAAAGTTTTTTTTTTTATTCATGACATGACGCATAGATTGGCGCATTTGCCAATGTCATGTATTAATAAGTTGCTGATGAGTTAAACAATTAGGCAATGCAGAATGCAATGCACACGTCACAGTATTGTTATAATTCATGACGAACACATGAAGCACGTTCACAGTAAATTAGTTTATTCTTCTTATCGTGAAACTCCTCCAGTAAGCTTTACTGAAGTTACAAAGGACTTCTTGGAAGAGCGCGAGAACATCTGAGCTACACATGTTTATTTAGACCTACTCCATTATTTTCACTTATACAGAACTTGAAAACACAATACACTTACACACATTCACTTTTGTACTTTAAAACTCCCAAAAATTAAAAAAAATTGATAATGTAAATAAAATGACAACCTCACTTCTCCCGTTCCCGTCACAGTCCTTATGTGAAGTTAGTAACGAAGAGAGTTTATTTTATTTTTAAATGAACCAATTTTCATTTTTATTTCATTCATTTCAAGTAGGCAGTTTCAATCTTCTATTACCGCCAAAGAAGCCTAACTAATATGGTGAATGCAGAATTACCGAACATTCGTCTCCTCTATTAAAAACATAAATATAAATTATTTATAAATGTCCTACATTAATTTCGTCGTCAATTTATCCAAGATCATGTTCTAAATACATTATACTGTCCACGAACTACTACTGGCGTCATTCGCCCCCGTTACTAATTCTTACGTCATAATTTAATGTAATCTCTAAAAATTATTTCGAGCGATTCTAAATATCGAGGTGAACGTACTATGAACACGATATATTAATTTCCATTGTTTTTAAATGTTCTTTGATGAGAACTGAAAATAACGCTAGTTCGAATAAAGGTCGTCGTTCATTTAACAATCCAGCACACTTGACCAGTACCGCCTCTAATGTGGTTGAGATTTATTATCGTTATAAACTTTCGAAACATATATTCTAATTTCACAATTCCTTATTACCACTGAAATTCTTACTTACGAGATGACACCAAGTGAATTATTGGGTGACATCTCTGACCGCTTGCAACGTACCGGTCATAAATGATCACGCAGTGTTTGTGCGATGCGATGTCCGCGAGTAGTTTATGTGAGATTTGATAGCAGGTTTCACTAGAAGGAGATAGTTACAAAGGTCTTCTTGCAAGAATGCGAAAACTTCATGCAGTTGCACAAAATATCGGCGTGAAATAACAGCATCCATTGCTGTTGTGTTTCATTCGCTCAGTGAGAGTGCCGGTGGCCCATAATCCCCTCTCCTTCCTCTCCCTCCTTTCGCTTCCCTAATGCCGGCAACGTACCCGTGATTCCCCGGACGTTGCGGATGTCCATGGGCGGCGGTTGGTCACTTTCCATCAGGTGACACGCTTGCTCGTCTGCCTCCTCTTTTATAAAAGAAAAAAAAACGTTGTTTATTCAGACCTTTCAATTATTTCCACTTGCACTGAGCTTTAACGCACTATTAGTTTTGTAGTTTGAAACTCGAAAGCGTAAAAAATAAAAAATTAAATAAAATACCAACTTTACTTCCTTTCCCGGCAAAAATAAAATTCGTATTTTTTTTAATGGCGTAACGCATGATAAAAATTCGTATTAAACATTTTGCACTTTGTAAATAACCATTTTTTTTTAATATTTTTGTTTTCTATTGAGCCAGTTTGTTATTCAAATCTCTTTTTCCATAGATTCCTATATTATCTTCTAAATGAAACACTAACATTTACCTCATTATTTACTTAATAACAAAAAAATGAACATTAATACTACAGTATAAACATACAGTAGGATGTCTTTGTAGAAAAGCTAGCGTACGCGATTATATACGCGCGGTAGGTACTACGCACGCGCCGTGGTACGCACACAACGGCAATATTTTAGGCAAATATGGGTATTTATTGTAGCACCAGTCGAGGTCGCACGCGATGTTCATTTTAATAATCTTTACATATTACCTATTATTATATTTGACGTGTATTTCAATATTTATTACATATTTAGTATTCTCACAGATGTTCTCAGCATATTCTCTAATAATAAATCTGACATGAATGTGCATTTTAATAAGCTTCACATTATATCTTACAATGAAATTTTATCTTACAATGAATTCTACATATTTTTTGTTATAATATTTAACTAATTGGTTGTTTATTGCTGCTCAATAATTTATCTTTTATTTCATTGATAAATGGTAATTGTACCAATAGTCATTGATGTATATTGTACTGATTGTTATGACGTAAAAATCTGTGTATGGCACTTAGTTACATAATATATCAAATAAAAAAAAATAAAAAACTTAATATGTTAACATGCGACCGCATCCGTTTGTATTTAATTCGTTCTTCACATTGTTGCAAATACGAAAATCTCTCAATCGCATAAACAAACGTTTTATAAGATCATTAGATGCCTAAATAGTTTTAGTTATTCGTATGCAGAATTATCATTCTTCAACATAACTACAAGAAATTAAAATTAACAAATACGAAAAAATTATCCGTGTGCATTGTTTTTATTGTTATGTACTAAATGTACAATTAAACGGATGCTCTCCGCATGTTACACCCAATGGAACAACCCTACGTATCCGGCCGAAAGTAGTACCGTTACGCATGAGCGGGGGTTGGCTTCTTTTCTATGTATTCTTTGTTACTACTCTGCTTGATGAAAAATAATGCAGCTATTTAGAGCAATAGGTTCCGCTTTGTGTTCATTTCACAGGAAACTAACTACCCGTCCTGGCTTAGCACGTGGACTTGACTACGTAATGTCCACATTTTATGTTTTTCTACTTCTATAGACTATAAGTTATACATACATATGAACCTAGTTTTTAACTCTTTTTATAATATTGTCACGCAAAGCATGGACTTAAGTACCAATGTACACATTAAAATTTTCATGTTGATAGCATATTATGCGGGCGCAACATTATGTGTATTACATACATACATATCTTCACGCCGTATCCCTAATGGGGTATTCAGAAAGGACGGAGCGCCAAGCGTCGCGGTCCTTACATACTTCTTTCGCTTCTGCCAATCTCATCATTCTCCTTACATATTTTCGCCTAGGTATGCGAGTGCTTTTGACTTTTCCGTCGGCTAATACTCTTATTATGTGTATTAAACTGTTGTAATTAAATTTTTACAACAACTTACTAAGTCGTCATCTTCGATCACAAATAAAAAACTAGATACACAATCAAAACTCTAAAAATGTCCGAACCAAATGTGCACTCAAACGAGTATTTGAGTGCACTTCTGTTTTAGTAGTATTCGAAAATGTTAACAGCGAACATGTCAAAGTGCTCCTTGAAAAATTGTAAAAACACATCTAGAACGCTAAATAAAGACGGAGATTCTTATTTTCGGTTAATAATTAAATAATATTATTTACGTGTTCATTATTTCGTTATAGTAATAACGTTACATAGCTCTTTTTTGTTAAATTCGTAATCATATTTTTAAATATTGCCTGACGATATATGCAGGACTGTGACAGTTTTAATTCCGAATGAGTTATATTGACGCTGTAATCGCTTCTGCCGTCTCGACTGTCTTAAAAGTCTATTGCTTGTCAGTGTGGTGTCAGTCTGACTCATACTTGGACTGGCTACTTTTCTATTTTCATTTCGGTTTTGGTTTGCCTTGTGTTTTTTTCGATTTCATGCTCGAGTTGAGAACCTTGAAATGCCTATTCTCTTTCTCCTCTGTTGTTTGATGTAAATAATCCCCTAAACCGCTGCGTTGGTGGTTTTTCGGAATCTTTAGGATATACCTACATAAAAATATATAAAAAGTATTGGTACGTATGTATAGTACGGTTGTCAAAAAGTATGCGATAGTAGCGCCAAAATGAAGTACATAACAGTTACGGCAAAGTGACTATCGCATCTGTAGCTTGCTACAAATACTTAATCTGTGGATGTCTTATCCTTATCACTTTCAAATCAAAATAAAGTAAATAGCAATCCAAATAGATTATGTGAATTATACTTTATGTGCGAGACGTAGGATTTCATTTACAAGAATCGTTTACGAGCTTTTATAACCTAATGGTTTGAGAGTAAGGTCTACTTTAGATTAACACAATATTACCGATAATAATATACGATGTCAAAAATATATATAGTATATGTCAATTCGGAGAATTTATTTTATTTTTTTTGTACAGTTCTCCCTTAGGAAGGAAGGTAAAGGGTTCTGTGCCCATATAATCGATGTCTTCAGTAGCAAATAGATAAACTTCATATTCTTTCATTAAAGTGTCGCCGTAATACATTTTAATTGTTTCTTGGAATTTCTAGCGACAAATATATTGAGGCAGTCTATCTAGTAGGATCCGCTGAGACGGACTAAGCCTTTAAAAAAATCTCAACATCACGCTAATAAATAAGCACATTTCAACAATTTCACATAACTTACTCATACCTACTTCTTGGGATGCAAAAGTACGCCAACTTTATATCACAATATCTATTAGCAACCATTCGCAAATAATTGAAATAAACGCCCAACTGCTCCCCATAAAATCTCGCCAAAAAATCTCAATTCGGACAATAATTTCTTTAAATTTTACAGGAGATTGTGAATCTAGTTCTTTAGCTGCGATCGAATGTTGTCGTAGTTAAATTTTATACAATGTATCTTCAGAAACATGGACACATCCGATGTGGATATCGCAAGATCATCCATCTAGTAGGTGACGTTACGCAGTTTTACTTAACATCAACATTTCAGTATATGTATACACAGTCTGGCCATAAATACTGTTACAATAAAAAAAACAATATTATTACATTTGAATTTGGAATCTGTCATTCTCATGTTAATATTAATAATAATAATAATAATGCGCCTGACAATTCACACCAAACATCTGATCTCAAACTAGGGTATTCCCTGTGCTATGAGAACCAGACGACGACTACTGGGGGCGTCTCCCAGTACACCCAGACCCGGGACAATCTAGAAAAGTTCATTTCCTAAATTGACCCGACCGGGAATCGAACCTCCGCGCTTGGGTGTAACGCCTAAACCACTGCGCCATCGAGATCGTCAAATGGCTATTATTATAGTGTAGTAAATACTGATAGTGTTTTCTCATTTTCGCGTCAATTTTTGTAAAATATTCTGACATTAAAACGGAATGGAGTGATAAAGAGAACCGAATTGCTGCAATAGGATTACACAAAGTAAGTATGGAGAAAATTGCAATTTTTGGAAACTCTCCATTCGCTTGGTATTAGTCAATTGTTGTGTACCGGGCTAATGATAGGTATAATGAAACTTCCTGTTTGTGACAGAAAAGATCTGGCCGTCTACTTAGTATTCGTACTAAAAAAGCGATCAAAGCAGTGAAAGAAAGAATCCGGAGAAATCCTGTCCAAAAGCAAAAGATTTTATTTAGGAAATCGAATATGGCACCCAGATATTTTATAAGTGACGGACTGGTTATTACTTAACCGATAATTTAAAAACGAGTAGCGTGGTAAAGACAACTTCTTAGGGGGTATGCAAAGGGAGGTCACAAAACAATGTTATTTACTGACGAGAAAATTTTTACTACTAAGCAAAATTTTAATAAGTAGAATGACCGAGTTTATGTTCAAAGCTTTAGAGAAGCTTTTCAGTCAGTCAGTAGGGTACAACGTAGGCATTATCCGGCTTCAGTGATAGTTTGGTGCGGTGTTAGCTATCAAGGAATGACTGAGCCATATTTTTGTGAAAAAGGTATCAAAACATCAGCCCAGGTGTATCAAGATACGATTTTTGAGAAGGTAGTCAAATTTCTTAACAGCACCACATTCCGTAACCAAGAATGATCCTTCAGCAAGGCTCAGCACCGCATCATAGAGCTCGATCCACACAAGCGTAGCTGTAATGTAACGTTTCTGACATCATCAGAGCTGAAGACTGACCGTCATCTAGTCCAAATATTAATTCGTTTGAATGTGATTTATGGTATCTTTTAGAGAGTGGCATCCTCTAAAGGCTGTAATAATTTGGAGTCCCTAAAACATTCCATAAGATTGTCACTGGCGAATTTTTACACGGAGAAAATACTTTTTTCAATCGACAACTGGCCACAACGTTTAGAGTTTTAGAGGATTGTATTAAGGCCAATGGAGATAATTTCATATTTTTAAAATGCAGTATAATTAAAATTATATATATATATAATATATATAATTAAAATTATATTAATATATAAACCAACGCACACTGCAGAAATTAAACGCTTCATGTAATGGAAAAAAAACTATGTTTTCCTTGTAACAATATTTATGGCAAGACTAGATATATTCATCCATTGTCGTCCATCGGTCTACATAATAATTTCGTATTTAGGACATCTAATTAGTGCCAGGGACCCCGCGTAACGCGTGACCAGTTGTCTATGGTTAGTTCTATTTTAGATTTTTGTTTAACATACGTGTAGCCAATTGGATAGTTATTATTTATCATCTGTCAAAAAAGTAATCTTATAGAAGTTTTGAGATTATGAACGTTGACATTATAGTTTTTCTCGTTTTTCTCTATCCTTAAAAGATCGTTAGGAATTTTTATTTTACAAAATTAATAGATAAATATTAAAATTGAAAAATAGACAATTTATTTTATTTATTCTTTTTCATTTGACTATTTTATACGTCTCTCTATTTCGTGCTAAGCACTTCATAATTTATTTGTGATACTGTCAAATATCCAAATGGTAGGTAGGTAATCTCCTTTTCCTGATAATAATTTTAGCTTGGTTGTCTGTTCATTTAAATGTTTTTCAATTACGCAAAAATTGCTGCAGCCATCTTTGAATAAATGAAAGGCTAGATATGGCATGTTGAAATGTTATATACTCTATATTTGGATCAAGTACACACACAAACACTTCTCACAGTATCACACGGCCATACATTGTGTAGCTATTACTGTTTTTTCTTTCTTTGTGGCATGGCGCACAGTTTAGCGCATTTTCCAATGTCACGTATTATAGTCCGTGAGATTTAATAGGTCGTAGGATTTCACGTTTCTTAATTTTCATGCCGCTATAACTTTGTATCAACGTTCCTGATATCTAATACAAATTCAATTAAGTAAATGCTGAATAAATAAACGTTATTTATTTTTCCCACTACTGATCATTACACAAAACTACTAACTTTGATTTCTTTTAGTTAAAAACACAGATATTGCGTTATATATCTTCAAAAGAATTTTCAGAATGGACGTTGTTACAATGTTATATCACGAGGCGTATTGCTCTAGTACTGCTACCATTTGCAATCGTTTCGTTACCAAACGAAATCGATAATAATCGATTGAAATGTCGTAATAATCAAATAATTTAAAATTAAGATATTATTATATTTTTTAAATAATTTTAGTTCTGTATTATTTTTTTGATGAGTTTACTGACAGAAGCATGTAATCAAATATCAAAGGATGACTGGGCTAAGGTGGTGGAGAAAACAAAAAAAATAATAAAGGAAGACTTTGAAAGAGACGTCAGAATAGACAATTTAATTGAAAATGAATTAATCATAATAGTGGGAGACGAAGATAGCTCTACGGACATGGATCCAAGCTCAGAAAATGATATAATATTTATTTTTCACCAATATTACAGTCTGCCTTTATTTTGAGGAAGTTTTTTATATATTAGTCCCAAAAAATAAATATATCGAATTAAGTTTATTCATATACTTAAATATGTTTTACTGTAACAAATACCATTTCTTAACAAACGTACTATGTAGCTTACAAACTAATAATCATAAAGTGAAATATTATGATGTTATTATGTTATTAAACAATGGTATCGATTTTCGTTAGAATGGAAAAATAATCGAGACATATTTGTTTGGTCCCATAACTAGTCACAGCCATGTGACAGATGTCAAATCCAACCTATTAAATCTCACGGACTATAGTAAGTAGAATCACAAGTAAATTAGTTTTTTGTTATCGTAAAACATCTCAATTAAAGTGATAGTAGGCTTTACTGAAGTTTTATATGACTTATTGGAAGAGCGCGAGAACTTCAGCTACACATGTTTATTTAGACCTACTCCATTCTTTTCACTTAATAAACTTTAAAACACAATATACTATCATTTTTGTACTTTAAAAGTCCCAAAAATGTAAAAAATAGAAAACCTAAATAAAATGACAACTTCACTTCTCCCGTTCCCGCCAAAAAGTCAGGTTAGTTATGCCAACAGCAAAAAAAAAAATGACGTAGTGTCGTATAGTTTTGGATTGTTTCGACATTTAGTTTTTGTTGAAATTATTATTTTATTTTATTGTATTTAACTCATATTTTACTGTGCAAAAATTATTCATAAAGAGTTATAAGTAATGTTGTATGTTGTTGACTTGCAACATTATACGCCATTTTCTTTTAACAGCACTACCTCTCATTATCGTTTTGTGAATCGACGTTTAAGTACGTATTAATTGCTTCCGAGTTAGTAACAAAACGTAAAAAAAATATTTATTAAAAAAAATTAAACCGCCTTTAAAAAAACACTGAAAAGTATAAAATAACTATCCTTTACCAATCAAAACTCAAGTACTATTAAAATAACTTTATAAATACGATACACATACCTATATAATTAAATTTGACAGTTTTTGAAGTCGGTGCCAAATGGTGCCAAATCAATGTGCAACAACAAAAAGTCTGGGGTGGACTTGACACCGACTTCAGTAACTGTCAAATTTAATTATATAGGTATGTGTATCGTATTTATAGTTATTTTAATTGTACTTGAGTTTTATTATTTTTAATAATTTTTTTTTATTTCTCCCATTTGAGTGATCTTGATTTAAATAAATATCTAGGGCCGGTCTGCAATTAACATCATTCTAATTCCGGAGCGCAACGATATACAAGAGAATCATCAATATAAATAAAGGTTATAACCAGGTCGTGTTATCTAGTGTATCTTCGAAATCCAAGCTCCAACATCGGTGAAATTTAAATGGGACTACCTCTGAAGTATTATCTACCAAACGTAAAAATAATTTTTGAAATCGGTTCATAAATGACGGAGTTATGAGGTAACAAACATACAAAAAAAAAACATACAGACGAATTGAGAACTTCCTCCTTTTTTTGAAGTCAGTTAATAAAGAGACATGTGAATTTTAATTTAAGCTTTTATTTCTTTCAATTGTTATAAAATATCCTACAGTATTAAAATAAAATCAATGTGCAAGAAGCTGGCTTTCTTATTACCCGTTTTCTATACTATAATAATGCATAAAAACACAATATAACAGCATACATATTGATTAAAAATTACATCTTATAAACACTGCTGGCACGGCAGACGTGCTACCCTTTCCGGTAGGTACTGCCACAGATTAATTAGAATTACGAACGTAAAGTACTGTGATGAGATTGATTTATTTATAATAACTTGAGTACAGTCACCTATTGCATCCTAGCATAGCTATGAATCGTCGTTTCGACGAAACAATAATATATACTCGAATATACCTTAATCAGTCAATTCCTTCCGAAATTATATGATTACTAACAGACTAAACAACGATATATAATAAATATTACGAGAGGACCCGTGCTACTCCGCAGCATTGTGTTGATAATATAATTCAAAGCTCTCATATGATGCGTAATTAAGCAAATAAAGCTCTTATATGATGAGTAATTGTAACCTAACCTAAGTTGAATATAAAAATTGAAAGTCAAGTTGAATGTTCATACCTAGTTTCCCTCCAAAAAGGGGGAAAAGCTCAAACGGAAGAGTTCCAGCGAGTGTTCTTAGACCAAAACGAATCGAGTACTCCAATTAGAACCGGAGATATAGAAAGAAAGCTATGAAAACCTAAGATGAAAACAAGAAATGTACAGGAGGAAATCGCGTTTGAGTATAACTTGAGAAGGGTGTACGTTAGGTGATTTCCAATGCTTGATGACAAATCTGTGCATCGATACCTTTCATTTAAAAAAAATTAAGCAAATCGGTTGGATAGAACGGCCGGGCGGTCTCGTATTACATGTCGTAATTTTTTTTATATATAGATTTATGAATAATGAACAGTCAAAGCTTTTATTTGACAATGAAAATGACCTTGAAGAATGTTGTTCAACTTTCTATTGCGCTCAAAATTAAAAAATCAAAGTTTAACGTTTTCTAGACTACGTCTGCAACTGGGCCGACACTTTCTACAAATAGTGTATGGATTTAATTCTACGTCAAACAATCCGACAAAAATGAATGATGGACAGACGGATGGAAAGGTTGCTCTTCCATTTTTCCTGTTTTAGTACACAATACGAGTACCTACATATACGAGATGCGTTTATAAGTATTTTATAATAAACATTTTATAGTTTGATATTTGCGACCTTTGCAGTCGAAACTTTAGGTCCCTGGGGTCCCGAAGCCCATCAACTGGTTTCTGACATTTGTAAGAGGCTGGTCGAGGTTTCGGGAGACCGCCGGGCTGGCAGCTTCTTTAGCCAAGGAAACAGTTTAGCTATTCAGAGGTAATGCTGCCAGTCTGCTGGGCACCTTAAGCAATGACAGCTTTCTAAGCGGAAACTTTGAGGAAGTCTGTTATTTAAGATAATGTGTAGTTGTAAGTTTGTAAATATTAACGTATGTATGTCCTTTTTTGTTATAATAAACTATTTTCTAAAGAATCTCATGCTCTGGAACAGCGGTTGCAAAGCTTCTAAGGTCATGGAACATTCAATAAGTCCTTATCATTTTATGGAACCCTATAGCAAACTATAACGATAAAAAATACCGATCGTATTTTAAAAAAAGCACTTGATTTGGCACCGACTTCAATAACTGTCAAATTTAGTTATAAATTTGTATCGTATTTATAGTTATTTTCGTACTTGAGTTTTGATAAGTAAAAGATACTTATTTCGTACTTTTCAGTGATTTTTTTGAAGCCGGTTTAATTTTTTTGAACAGACTTAATTTACCTTATTTCTCCCTTTTGAATAACCTTGGCCTAAATAAATGTCTAAGACAGATCTATAATAATTAATTTCTTTTCTTATTCTGGAGCCCAATGACACACTAGAGAATCATCGATACAAATGAATAAAACTTATTAGCTTCGCGTTGCTTGGTGTTATTTGGTGTATCTTCAAAATTCAAGCTCCAATACCAGTGAAATTTAAATGGGACTAATGTGGAAGTATATCCTTCCAAAAAAAATCCAAATCGGTTCATAAATGACGGGGTGCTAAGGTAATAAACATAAAAAAAAAACAAACAAACAAACAATGTATGACGGAGCCATCACTTGAAAACGGCTCGTCCAATCTGGCTGATTTCTTTTTTGTTGTGTTCATAATTGTCAGGACAAAGTTTGTATGAAAGAAAATTTTTGGAAAATCCACGGGAAAACGCAGAAATTATGATGATATTTTTGTATGAAAATCTCAGTGAAAAAAATTTGGTGTGTTGCAAATATTCAACATTCGACTCGGACGAAGCCGCGGCGGGTCACTAGTATATGTATAAAAATTCAACTTCCGTATGTTTGTGGTAGCAAAACTCAAAAAATATAGTCTGTCGATTGACTTATTTTGACACAACGTTGCATTCGAGTACTAATCTTCTATACTACTATATAAATTCCCAGCGTCTGTCTGTAATAATTACGATTTGACTGTCAAATTTTGTGATTGATAGTTATTTTATGGCTCACTGACTTCGATTTTTGTCTGTCTGTTTGTCTGTCGTATGTCCTTTTATAACTGAAGAACGGCTTGACCGATCTTGATGAAAATTGGTATGTAGTAAGAACATGTGATTATGGAACAGATAGGCTTCTTTTATTTTCGACAATCTACCCCGAAAGGGGTGAAAAGTGGGATGAAAATTTGTGGCAAATGCTAAACCGCTGAACTGAATTTATAAATTGGGTGCGGTAATAGACGTTTTTATGAAAAAGTTATAGATTACTTTTTTATTAAAAATCTACACCTAAGGGGGTGAAAAGGGGGTGGAACTTTGTACGGGAAATGCTAAACTGCTAAACGGATTATGATGTCGAATGGAGATAGTTTGACACCCGGGAACGGACGTAATGTAATACGTAGGCTACTTTTTTATTAAAAATCCATACCTAAAGGAGTGGAAAGGAAATGCTAAACCGCTGAACCAATTATGATGAAATTTGGTACAGAGATAGTATGTATCCGGAAGCAGACGTAGGTTAGACGTAGGCTTTTTTTCAAAAACAATCTTTCATACAATATACATGTACACTGTACATGTAATCTAGGTAATCTAACCTTATCCGGGAAAGCGGCGAAAAAATTTTCCGCGAAGATGGAGTCACGGGTACAGCCAGCCTATTGGCTAGCCTCTACATCACTGGTTCCCAAACTTATTTTGTCTACTGAGTCGAGAGCTCATGCAGTCGTTGTCTAAGATGCCTCCTAGCTAAATGAAATTACAAATCACCCCCCAGGCCTCTACACAACGCCCCCATTTTTTTTCTGGGTCTCTTACCGCCTTCCTTTAGGCCTGCAGCGCCCACAAGGGGGCGTTATCGCCCACTTTGGGAATGGCTGCTCTACATAAATAGAAACTTAAACGTTCGTTTGTTCAACGCACGCTACAACGTCGGGTGTCTGGGTCCAGCTAGTATACATAATATATAGAAAATTAATTTTATAACTAATCCTAACGTAAAGAGAGGTGGTTTTAGCCAGGTTTTAGCGATGAACTTTGTCTAAATCTACAGAACAATACACAAGAGTCATATAATAGTATGCTTATGTTTCTGCTTTCTGTGCAGTTAGTAAAAGCTGGTTTTTGTATAGGTGATGACTGATGGTTATTTATTACTTATATACCTGTTATAACATGATTGCATTTTGCTTTCTATAGGCCCAAATAGTGATTGCTATAACATTGGTGTCAATTTGTATTTTGTTGATATTGAAGTAATTCTCTGTAGGAAGTAGAAACATTCAGTCGATTATAACAATCTCTCCACCAGACCTAACGATTTTTAAACCGTTTAATTTAATTAACGCATTTAAACCATTCTAGACAATTAAAAAGCATTTATCCGTCTAGACATTTTTTAACTGTATATATTCGGCCCACCGTAATGGATCACTAACATTCATGAATTTAAAATACCATTGTATAATTTTTTTTTAATATAATTTGTCCTGTCATCCTAACGTCCGTGTTTTATACTACAATTGAAATAAAAATGAAAACTTAGAACTTAGAACTTTACAAAATGTTCATAGTTGCAAAAAGTTTTATTTTGAAGACTATTAATTTTAATTACAATTGTATAATTATTTAAATCAAAATAGTAAATAATAAGTGGAAACCCTATTTTAAATGCAATGAGTTGTAATTTTAATTTTCTATTTTTTTTTCTTCTTATACAGGATGTCAAAAGACAACGTCAAACCGTACATGAACTCACGGAGGATACGGTTTACAAGGGTACAAAAAAAATTTAAAAGTCGTATAGTTTTTGAGTTGCATTAATTCGAGTTAGTTATTACACAATTCAAACAATTTTCATGATTCTCAGTGCCCATAACTCTATTTTAACTATGTGATTTTTAAAATTTTTTTGGACCCTTTTAGATTTGTCTACCTTTTGTTCCCAGTTAAAAATTGAGTTTAGAGACACCTATATATTTCCCTTTTAAATAGCTGGCCTTTTGATCAATGAAGGTAGCTCAATTACAATTTACTGGCTAACAAAAACCACAATTTTACTAATTCTCGTATCAGCTGTCGTTACTGTCTGGAAAACACCATTTATAGTGTAAAAATACATAAACGAACAAAAAACATGATTATTAAGTAAACAGACATCAATATTGGGTCCTTACATATGAAATTAGCGTTTTGTCGTACTGACCACTTTGATCTGAAATATCTCCTCTTTGGTTAAGAATTCCAAATTCAAATTTATAAATTCATTTAGCTGGTACATTTGAGTTTTGAAAACAGTCATTCATTTGTTTTTTTCCTCATTATTTTTTTCTTTGGCGCGCTTATTACCGCACAATGGAAAACATGAAATATCGGTATATTTACGAGTACGAGTTCTACCGTGGCACCAGTGCTGCAGAAACAGCTCGAAGGATTAATGATGTGTACGGCGCTGGTGTCGCAAAAGAAAGCACGTTACGTTTTTGGTTTCAACGTTTTCGTTCTGGAAATTTCGACCTTCAGAACCAACCCCGTGGACGGCCGGAGACCAAAGTGGAAAATGAAGAATTAAAGGCTATTGTGGAAGCGGATCCATCACAAAACACTTCAGAGACAGCTGCAGGCTTCAGGGTAAGTGACAAAACTGTATTAATCCACTTGAAGCAAATCGGGAAAGTAAAAAAACTTGAACGATGAGTACCTCATGAATTGAGTGAATCGAACTTGCAAACACGCGTCGACTGCTGTGTTACTTTGCTCAACCGATACAATAATGAAGGGATTTTAAATCAAATTATTACTTGTGATGAAAAGTGGATACTGTACAATAATCGGAAGCGCTCGTCGTAATGGCTGAACCCTGAAGACCCAGCCAAATCCTGCCCTAAACGAAAATTGACTCAGAAAAAGTTACTTGTGAGTGTTTGGTGGACTAGCGCCGGTGTCGTTCACTACAGCTTTCTAAAATCTGGCCAAACGATTACGGCAGATATCTATTGTCAGCAATTGCAAACCATGAAGGAAGAACTAGCTGCTAAACAACCGAGATTGGTCAATCGCTCTAGGCCACTGCTGCTTCACGACAACGCAAGACCACACACTGCACAACAAACAACCACTAAGTTAGATGAGCTACTATTGGAATGTCTGCGACATCCACCGTACTCCCCGGACCTTGCTCCAACAGATTACCATTTTTTCCGGAATTTGGACAACTTCTTACAAGGAAAAAAATTCAACTCCGATGCGGCAGTCCAAACCGCCTTCAAAGTGTTTATTGATTCTCGCCCCCATGGTTTTTTTAGTAAAGGGATCAATGAACTACCTATAAGATGGCAAAAGTGCATAGATAACAACGGTGCATACTTTGATTAATTAAATATATTTTACAAAAAAAAAAATTGACTATATTCCTCCCGTACAAAACGCCAATTTCATATGTAAGGATCCAATACATACAGAAATATAAATATGCAAAAAAACACAAATATTTAGTGAAGTGGCTAGTAGCGATAAAATTTCTGAAAGAAAATACATTCTAGACTAGACTGAGCTAATAGGCATAGTATTTCAATATTAATAATAATTAATATTGTTAGTCACTCTCGGCACGTGCTTACTTCAAATTATTTCTGGATCGCTGTGACCCACTTGCAAATCTACTGCTATGAATGATTAGCGGTTTCTTAGAATTTAATCAACTATTTTAGAATTGGAACAAATTTTCTTTGTAATGTTTATAAGGTTTAGCGAAGTTCGCTTTTTGATTGGCATATTCGAGGTAGCAGAAGCCAAGGAATATTAGGGGTGACGTAAGATCAAAATGCCAGAGTTTGAGCTGAACGGAGCTGTGAGCTCTGAGCTGTGAGTGTGAGCATATCTAGATGAAAGTATGTGAGGCGAATGATGAGATTTGAGAAGGCGCAAGAAATATATAAGAATTGAGATGCTTGGAAATCTATCCTCTCTGAATACCCCGTTATGGATGCAGTGTGAAGTTGTGTGTATGTATATGGGGTGACATAAACTCCTAGCGCTAGTACAATGTCGAACACTTATTTGAAGTTTCCTTACAAGTAACACCAAGTTAAGTAAGATACACCACTATAGTGCAATATTTTCAAACATTTAGTCTAAAAAAAAGTCTAGCACCTAATTATTCTACTCTACGGCAAATCGAAGGAATCCTCAGGTGGTCGACCTTCTGGCAGAGCGCCTTCTGCGTTCGCCCCAACATGACCGGTGACGCTGTAAATCCACTAGGGCAAAGACGAGAGTATTTTAAGTCGCTTTGAGACACTACTCGGGATAGAGTTAGACCGAGTGTCCGTGGGGATCTTTTCTCTTCTCAGATACCAATAACAAAGAACACCGAAGAAGGACGCACGAGTAATCTTATAAGATTACAGTTTCCGTTTATTAGGTTTTTAACCTTAAAAGCAGACATTGGAAGGGTGTTTCCGATTTTAGCATTTCAGATCTTAACACTTACGAAGAAATAAATGCCGCAAGTGCTTTTATAAATCTCATCAGCCAGTACTCGGGCTACTCACATTTGATGTGAAACTCAGCCTTGGTTTTCCTACAAACAGATATTCTTAACTTTATTAATTTGTGGCCGTACCATTTATCGCTGACATATTTCATATTTTATTTGTGAAGGTATGAGTATGTCTAATAAATTAAGTCGGTTTTAACGTCTTGTATCAAAGAAATTCAAATGGCTTCATCAGTAGTAAAACTGAAATTATTAAACAGAAATATGTATTGTGTATACGGATATAACTCAACATAAAAATATGTATGTACACAAATATTTGTCTACGTGTCATCGCATGTTCGAATAATTGGGCAGATCGTGATATACTTGAAACGCCACTATTTCATGAAATGGCCATATAACCCCGTCGACCATTATGTCACTAGAAAAGGGATACTATAAAATATAACGATTTCAATACTTGTAGTAATTTTTTCAAGAGAAGTAAGTCGATCGGTACAGACCTACTTTGGATACTTCACTGAAATGTGTGTGAAACCTTCAAACCTTTTTTTGTTCACCTTTTTTTTGTTATTTATATTATGGAAATATAAAAATGAAAAAAATTAGTAATTCAAACTATAAATTAATATATTTAAAATTAATAGTCCCCACAATATATTTACTATTTTCAATAATTAATTACTTATTGAAAACTATGAAATCAATAGATATAACAATGTTTTTAAATTTAAATCGTACAAACCATGGGAGAAGTCATTGTTGCAGAAATTATTTTGTAAAAAGTTGTTTTATAACACGAATTATTATTTTTAATTTTGTATTTTTTAATCATTGTATTTTTTAAATTAGTATATTTTTAACGAAGTGGTAACATTTTAATGCAGTGGATTATGATTTTTGTATTGGATTATATTTCGACTAATTACAAAATGCTTTTAATATTTTATTTCAAATTTGAAAAAAAAGAACACAGAATCATCTCGAGGTCCATTTTATTTTAATTTTATTGTTATATTATTATTTATTTTTATTTTGTTGTTAATTGTAACAACAAAATAAAAATAAATAATAATATAACAATAAAATTAAAATAAAATGGACCTCCATCCATTGGTATACAAACTGCGAGACTAAAAAAGTGTATCTCGATGTCCGTTTGTATGTCTGGCTTCGCATCCGTTTTTAAAGACTATTTGATATAAACAGTGAAAATTTGGAACAGTTGTAGTAAATAAACTTCAAAAATGTACTTTTCATTTTTGATTTTACAAATTTACAAAATTTACAATACAGGGGTTGAGGAGGGCGAAAAATTAATCTAGCTAGGTCTCAATTCACGGAAAAACCGTTTTCTCCGTCTTTCACACACTTAAAACCTCTAAATTCTAAACTTTTTTAATTTCGCGGCAGAGTTTACCCTCTCAACAGTACAGTCGCCGAGTGTAGGTCTACCACGCCGAAGTGCGCGGGTTCGAATCCTGCAATGTAGTCAGACCTTTTTTTTTTTAATTTTACATATGTCTAAGTTCAGTTTGCAACAAGTATCTACTAAAAACACATATATCACTTAATAATGTACTAAGGAAATAAAGTGAAAAATAATAATAAGGTAATAAAATAAAAAATAATGATAAAAGCATTGACTTCATAACTTCAGACAGCCTGTCCCGTACTACGGAAGTGAGGCAAATAAAATAAAATTAAATGTGGATGTGTGGGTGCTGTTTTTGCAATTTTCAACAGAGTTAACCTTCTCAACAGCATAGTGGCTAGAGCGTAGGTCTATCTTGCTGAAGTGCGCGGGTTCGAATTCTGCAATGTGGTCAGAAGTTTTTTGTTTTTTTTATAAAACACCGAGTAAAGCTCGGTCGCCCAGGTACTATTATGTAATCAATCCTAGCGAAGTCGGGGCGGGCCGCTAGGTTAGCACATAAAGACGGCTCGGCCTGGCTCTTGACGGTTGAAGTTCCTATTACGCGACTTTAATTTGTGTTTTTATTATATCTATTTATGTTGGCTTCAATAAATTATGCTGTCTATGCCGCAAAGAATGTATTTTGATGCCTAAAATAAGTCGATTACGGCATAACTCCGCATTCAAAACGACACTTACTAAATCCATCGCTGCACAAGAATTTGTAGTCGATTCTTAAATAAAAATGAGGAAATTCTAAATATAACGTTATTAATATAACATACGCCTGCTTGAGACGCCTACGATCGTATCTAACAATTCTATTTTTATTTTTATAGGTGATAGCGATAGCATGCCCATTAGATGGTTTCTTTAAATAATATTTGGTTCAGGTTCGAATTGGACTTATCTATAATACTATTATGAAGGTGTCTGTATTTATATGGAAGAAATTTGTGTATTATAAATGATTAGATGATGATTAAACAAAACAATTATTTTTAAAACTGATCAGCAACTACTGGACAAATTTCAGTGCCGATAACACTGTTTGGAGTCTCTGTAGGATTCCAGTTATAGAATAGGGTTATGTTATTTAACAATTTACAGGCTATCTGTATTTTTAGGAAAGGCAGACTCATTAATCTCTGAAAATATAAGTGATTTTGATGGAGAATTAAAATTTTTATGCTTTATCCATGTAGGTGAGGTTTCAGCCAGAAGCCGGTATTTTCACAAGCAACTAGCTTTTGTCCTCGGCTTAGCTTACGTGGTAAAGGCATTGTCAGAGGTACTTCTATTGTACTGGAAATAACTTCAGTTAATATTATGCATCTTCAAAATTTTTTTTTAATCCGTAATATACAAGATGTTACAAAAATACCCTACTACCGAAAGGGGGTTGACGTACCCATGAAACTGAACAACTTTCCCTAAGTAACATGGACCAAAATATGAAAAAAAAATGTTTGTCCTCTCATACAAAATGAACGCTCAGCTGGTGAAATTAGTATGAGAGGTCCGAATTTTTTTTCATATTTCGACCCATGTTCCTTGGGGAAAGTTGTTCAGTTTCATGGGTATGTCAACCCCCTTTCGGTAGTATAGGGTATTTTTGTAACACCTTATATATATCCATTTGATTGAATAAATCAAAGTGTGAATTAAACTCACAGAGAATTCCGTATATGGGTAGTTCTCACGAAATCTGGAAATTTCGTCTTAAAAAATTAATAAATAAAAAGAATTGAATTTGTAATTATGTTTTGAGAATTTGACAGTACCTATGTTACTAGTATATGATAAAATAGTGGTCACTAGAAAAATGTTTCAAAAATACTTAGGGCTTAACATATGGTAAAACAATGAATTTATATGAGGGAATGACGGATGAGGGAGTGACAAAGCGATAAATAATGAACAAAAATTCGTTATATAATTTTACATCTGTATTGTTTTGTTTTAGTTTTTATGTGAAATCCATTTCCCTGAATAAATTATATTCAATTAAACGTAATTACCTTCTTATTACACGAGGTACTGCCGTTCAAAAATTTATTTTTTGTAGAATAAATGAAACCTTTTGTTACAGATCCTCTAACACGCTTAAGATAACTCTACTAACGTTTAAAAATTAATAACACTGCTAAATATTAAAAACCAATAGGAGCGTTAACTTATGATATAAAGATACGTTCACAAACAGGCTGTCAGTGAGGATGGGAGGAAATGATGTTTTTTCTTCGGACACAGACAAAAATAATTTATTAACTTCTTATTTATTATTTTTATTTTCAAATAATAGCATTTTAGAAAAAATATTGTATATTTTATCGATTTATATTCTTCCGATCAGTTTTATTAGGGAATTGTTGAGTTAAAAATGCGAAAGTGTTTAAAAACTGGAGTTTGGGACAGACTGAGGGAATGATTTTCGAGATTTAGCATTTCTTTTTATTTTATTTACACATATGATACATAAATTGTAACTGATACTAGTAGCCACAGTGATGGAGCTTACGAGGAAATAATAGTTATCGATAGAAGTTGGCTACACTTTTGTTAAATCTAAAAGGACAGGATTTCGGGATTTGGTGAGAAGTACCCATATACGACATTCATCAATGGTAATTTTCTAATTGTAGTTTCTGAAGACGACATCTAGGAGTAGGGCTCGTTTTATATAATAGTTTTATGTAATATTTTTCCTATAACTTTTGGTGAGTTTCTATATTTCCCGACATAAATTCTTAACCCATTAGTCTCGGAGATAAGGGGTTCAGGGGATATATTCTAATCGAGTGTGTGTACCCAATTTGTTCCTTCTCATTCTACTATGAATGTCTACTTAAATATTAAAACTCTACTTAAATGTTAGCTACTGCAAAATTTTGGGTTAACGAGACGTATCTCTGTGCCAAATGTCAAGGTCGATGCTTAATATTATTGAGCAAATCAACTAGTGGAACAGACGCATGAATGGTTTTTCCTTGTACATTACGGTATCTTAAAAATGTGAAAATTTGTTGTACGCCATAATGAATCAATTTCAACACTACACAATACATTTTCACACTGTTTCCGTAATGGGATGGACAGAGAGGATGGAACGCCAAGCATCACGGTCTTTAAATACTTCTTTCACCTCCTCAAAGCTCATTATTCTCCTCATACACTTACCCAGCATATCGTTTCAATGGTAGCACGTTAAACCGGGTAAGACAGCCACACGCAGCTACACAACCAGGTTGACTGAAGGGAAAAGGACTCGTGGCGTATACCAGCACCATCAACTACTTATTCTTCAGCTTACAAGCGTTAGTAATAGTATTAATTAGATTTATTTTTTATAAAAGCTTAGATATACAATTTTTTAAATTTGATTTGATTTTTTAAATACATAATTATTAATTACATATCTAAAGTTTTAAATACTTTATTTATTGGCGCTATATGACACTAGATAAGCGAGTGCTTTTGACGTTTCTGTCAACTAACACTCTAGCTATTTGATCATAAGTCAGCCTTGGTCTTCCTTAACTTCTGCTCCCATTCGATTGCGATCTGTAGATTTTCTTCGTAAATTTTTCATAACTCATTCTTTTATGTGACCGAACCATCTAAGCATTCCTTTCTTCATTTTTACGGTAACACCCAATCATACTGCATATCTCTTCATTGCTTATTTTCTCCGCAAGGGTGACACCGCACACATTTCGAAGATATCGCATTTCTACTGCATTTATCGTACTTTTACTCGATTTTGCGCATATCCAAACCTCACTATACCGTGTAATAAATAAGCACTTGCATGAATAATAAATAAAATTAAAGTACCTACGTAATGACCCTATAGATCAATCCACTTTAAAGAGCGAAAGCCATGTCTAAATTGTATTTTATTCCAAATAGCTGGATATCACTGGTTACGTCCCTCGTGTGGCGTCTATAGTGCAAAAATCGTGCTTAGTTTGACTTTAAGCGCTATACAACTTTGTGTGATATATTCTCGTGAAAATTCCTAAGTCTTCGAATAGCAACAGAAATCGTTGTTTTCGCGGTGTTTATTCGGCCTCAACCTTACTTCAGCGATATAAATAGCGATATCACGTGTTCTGTTGCTAATCTATGTTCCTGCACACAAGTCGAACAGTTTAACGTGCCAAATCACACGACTCATATTTAGGGTGTTTGACTTTATGAAAAGATTTCTGAAAGGGGTCGTTGTAGAACGATAGTTACAACAGTTATAATTAGAATAACTATTGCGTTGTATGTTTGTTGATGTTTATCAACGAGTGATGTCAAATTTATATTAATTTTAAATAAAATTAATAATTCTAGCCACAATTACAATAATATTTAAAATTTTCCACTACAATTTTAGTATTTCTGATATTAATCTTGCAATTCAAAATTAATATTGTAGTTTCCACTATTATTATAGTGCTCACAACCCTTACCTATTGTATACTGTAAAATTAATAATTTTCACGCTAATATAAGCTAATAAGTTTTTTAATTTAAATTGCATAAACCGCGGGTAATTATATTACATAGCATATCTTCACGCTGTATCCCAACGGGTTAGTTAGAGAGGACAGAGCGCTAAGCGTCGCGGTCCTTACATACTTCTTTCGCTTCCTCAAATCTCATCATTCTCCTCACACATTTTCGCCTAGGTATGCACCGCGGGTAATAGGGTATAATTAGGGTATTATAGTTTTAATTTTTTATGAGCCTTGTTTAAGCACTAACATACCTCTGTGAAAGTTCTTGAGAAGAATGGTGAGATTTGAGGAGGCGAAGGAAGTACACAAGACCCGCGACCGCACTGCAACCTTTCTGAGTTTCTCTTTAGGGATTGCATACACCGTGTATACAACGTGATATACATATTATATACGTTGTATACAACGTGAGCGTATGCATGGTTGTATATATGTATTTTTTTTATAGACCGTAATTATGATATAGCATAATTCTGTTTTACAGTTAGTATTTCCAAGTTGGTAGCATATTTTTAGGAATGAGTAACGTTTTCATTGAAGGTCACTCTATTTTTATAGGGATAGATAACATTTTTATCTATATTTTTCCAATTTTTGTGCTTTTAAACGCGTCATCTTAATATTCACTCCATGGAAGTATGCAATTAGGAACAGAATCGACCGGGTTTCAACCCGGTCTCAGAATCCTTAACTACTGAAAGCGAACGTTTTACCACTGAAGTGATATCTCCAGCGAGGCTACTCAATCGTCACTATGGTCGCATTCCCCGGCCGTCATCTCATTCTGAACATCGATTATTTTAGTATTCCCAAGAATAGGGACATTGACCTGCTAGGTAGCGTTGGTGTAAGTATCCGTCAACTACGAGTTTTGGCAGTTATGCGGATATATACTTTATATCGGATATATCGATATTTCCGTTTCTATAGAAAGGTGAGACCTGAGACACATGATTTGATTTGTACAGTAACGTAGACGATTTATAAGAACACTGCAAAATAGTACTGTATATACATAATTACAGTACTATTATATATAATTCCATATTTATATAATATAATATTATATTAATGTACATTACATACAGTATTGTTACTTTATAAGCGTATTGCTATCAGTCGTCTACCGTGCGGGTTAAATTACATGGTGTTTTACAGTTTCAGGCATCATCTTTCGTGGCACGTGTTACACTCTGGTTAAAACAATACTTACAATAAAAATAATAGGTATAGTACCGTCGTTGTACAATATTACCCACTTCGACGAAGTCTTACTTCGTGGAACTATTCGATGAAACGTTCCCAACGAGTGACTTGTAAGAGCTACCGTTCACGTTCGCCTCGCTATACATGCGATTAATATACAGGGACTTACGTGTATGCCCGATTTCGCCAAGTTCCCTAAAATTTAGCGAACACCTAAAAAAAGATAGGGGTCCGCTAACGATGATTTTGGTTTTACGAAACTTTAGGAGTCCCTATGTTGTTATAAGATCCCTTTTAATTTAGAAACTCGATTTTCGACCGATAACACTATTTGCCAGTTTATTATAATAATTTATTACAATAAATAGAAACTTAAGAAGTAAAACAATAATATCTGTTTTATTGATAAACTTTTGGAAACGAATAGTCACTATGGAAACGATAAAACATAACTATATCTGACAATACTAAGGAACCGTTTAATTGGTGAAAATGAATATTATCTAAGAACAGGTTTAGAGGTCTTTTTAATCTAGGTGGTACATAGTTATGTTACGATTTAAATAGTGTCGGTGAAATCGGGCATTAGGAGGCATTAAACGTTAGGCTGTCAGTCAGTAAAACTTTTTTTTTTGAAGACTCAATAGAAATCACAACACAGGTATCCAGGCCTCTGGCGGTGAGACTGAGCCATGTGTGGCTTTCAACCACTAAAACTTCTGTGATGATCGTTATTGGCGCGTTGTTGAGGGGCTCCGTGATCTTCTATTGAACACGCTGGAGCGCGTCTCGCTCTGTACCGAAGCAATTCTCGGGGAGTCCGTGACAAAGCCCCCTCTTGCACCCACGCAGTGCCACAATAGCACGGATCACTCGCCTTATTGAGGTCAATCGAGGTGGAAATATCGTCTAATATTTAGCGAACCATCATGTAAAACCTTATTCACTTTGGATGACCCTTGCATGAGTCTGTAAACTCCGCCTTTAGGGATAAAGAGACAGGTAAAAGATAAATTAACAGGTTTTTTCAAACACTACAAAAAGATAACACAGATAAAAATGTTCAGGACGTCGTCATTTAAACTAAAAAGAGAACATAGACCTTGAACGGATGAACAAATTCGTATATGTATACTATATACTCGTATTTTTCTGCTTGACTGTTTCTAAACTGCAGTTTTCTGAGTGTTCTTTAGAGAATGTCATGATTATTTTTTTGTTAGCAGTTTTTAATTTTAGTTCATTGTTTAAAATTTTTGGTTCTGGTTTTGGAAAAAAGATTAAACTCAGTGAAATTTTTTCGCTTTTGATTGTAAATAATCATAAGACGATTTCAGAATGCGTAAGTAAAGGTCTCATTACATAATTCTACTTGTTACTTTCACACTTTGACTTCTTGACTTGAAAAACATAATATTATTTGCTTCCATCTATTCAATGTAAAAAATATTCTAAATAGAAGTCAGTGTAAAAGTTGTATTTTTTACATTGAATAGATGGAAGCAAATAATATTATGTTTTTCAAGTTGATAGCGTTAGTAGTTATAGTTACTGAGTAATACAAACAGACACGATATGAGCTTACTTCGTGGGCGTATAAAATCTATAACATTATTCCATACAGTTTGATACTGTTAAAAATAGTACATTTTTAGTGGAAGTTATTATTTATTTTAAATGTATAAGTGTATATAATAACTTGTAGTTTAAAGTACTAACACTGTTGCTCATTTACGTATTTCACATAAAGATTTCCATGTTTACAAAACAAACATTTTAAATGTTACCCACTATTTTCGTTTAAAATATAAATGTTGCCTGTTGCATCTTTTTGTGGTATGAGGGGAATTTGACGCGGAAGGACACAAATAGAACTGTCACTTGAAGACGAGCCAAATGTCACATAAGTTTGTTTTCTTTGAGGCGTTTTGCTACGGAACATTGACCAAGCTTGTATTAGAGATATGCATTTTAATTTAAAATAATTTAATATTTAATATTATTTTGTTATACTTACGAAAAAAAAATTATATGAGCAATTTTACTTAACGTTTTACGTTCTACTACTTTTAAGTACAACTTTATTGTTTACCTACGAGTTTTTGGCGGGATTTTATGGGGAGCGGTTGGGCGTTTATTTTAATAATTCACAAATTGTTTCTAGTGGACATTTTGATGTAAAATTGGTGTAGTTTTGCGTCCCAAGTGTCTACAATGTTGTGCATTATGTGCAATTGTTAGAATTAGTGCATATTTATTACAGTAGTCTGATTTTGAAATTTTTACTGGCTTATTCTGCCTCAGCGGACCCTACTAAACAAACTGCCTCAATATATTTGTCGCCAGAAACTCCGAGAAACATTAAAATGTATTACGTCGACACTTTAATGAAACTATGTGAAGAACATAGTTATCTACTAATGAAGATATCGGCTGTTATGGGCATAAATCCCTTTGCCATCCCTTTTAAAAATTATGAATAGCAACATCCTTAAAAATATGCAGTGTGTTCACTAAACGTGCTTAATTACTTAATGTGCATGAAAGTTAATGAAACTAGTACTCCTACCTATATAATTTCTGAGAGTTATTGAAGTCGGTGACAAATCAATGTGCAACTACAGAAAGTTTATTAGCTTGGTAGGCTTAGCACCGACTTCAGTAACTGTCAAAAATGATGAAGGGTAGGTTACGATACGTTATGTATACGATGCAAATACACCCTGTATTTGCCTCGTATTTATAAAGTTATTTTTGTACTTGAGTTATGATTAGTAAAGGATAATTATTTTGAACTTTTCACTGATTTTTTTGAGGTCGGTTTAATTTATTTTTTAAATAAAAGAAGGTAGTTGTAGTTTTTATTACTCGCGGCGTTGCGCAAAATGTACTGCTAGATAACGCGAGATTCAGTATCTGCTGATAAATTGTATTGCAGTTTGGCAGAACTTAGGAGGTATAATATACCGGTAATGTCATTCAACAAAATTAATAAAAAAAGTATTTTCAAGGTACAGCTGTATTTTCTGTTATTTGTTACTGTTTTATAGTTACCAGTTGTGCCTCAGTTTTATTCGCATTGAATTTGATATTTTTTCGGAATAAGAGTAGCCGCGAAAATGTGTGAGGAAAATAATGAGATTTGAGGAAGCGAAAGACGTATGTTAGGACCGCGACGCTTGGCGCTCCGTCCTAGATATGTTTGTATGTAAGAAGTAGTCTAGATTACTCTCTGAAAAGTACTCTATCTGTGAATGAAAGTCCTGTCGAAATCAGTTTACCCGTTACGGAGATTAGCCCGGACAAGCAAACCGACCGACTGAAAAAAATTAAAAAAAACGTGTTGAAGTTTTAGTTACGTGCCAATATATTTGTAATAAGCTTACGAAAAAGCTTTATTTCGAAATTACAGACACTGCCATTTTGTTTATTTCTGTACTAATAATATAAAGAATTAAACTTTGTTTGTATGTAAAGGATAAACACAAAACCTACTTAACCGATTTCAAAAATTCTTTCACCTATAGAAAGCTACTTTATCAGCGAGTAACATGGGCTGTATTTCATTATAAATCTACCCGTGCGAAGCCGGGGCGGGTGGGTAGTGTATCGATATGTAAGAAACAATTGCAACATTTTTCTGATTCTGTTAGTGACATCATAATGTTTATGATCAAGGCTGATCAGTACGTAGAAGGTAATACGTGAGGACGAGATGACCTAGGCCTTGCTAAGTTGCTATGTTTATGAATAGAATTATTGTGAGAAATATTCGTTATATCATAGAAGTATATAAAATCGTGACTTTTGTAGTAATAACAAAAAACAAATTACGTAACCACCGTAGATACTGTGATAAACGAAATGTTTGCAATGTTTGTCTGCAAAAAGAAAAATGATAAAATATTTTGGTTATAATTATATACTTTATTACATAATTAATTATAACCTAAAGTTTATATGTGGGCGTCCAAGTAAACAGAATCCAGTGGTCGGCATTTAGTTTCCGAGATATACACAGTTTTGTAAAGTTGGGCAAAATTGGGATATTGCGAGCTTAATTGATTATTAAATACTCAATTATCTACAAGTTCATACAGTAAATGACTTTATATGATGTTTCTAAGTGGAAACAAACAAGTAGAGAAGTGTTTTTTTCGATCAAATTTTAAAAATGCTTTTTCTGAGCTTTAACTTTAAATGTCTGATAAAAAAAATATATGCGAGTTTTTGAATATTTTTTTAATCCTTATTATCAATTAACTATTCTAAATTCCGAATCTAATCTGAACTCAATACCCGACTACTGGACCCTTTTTGCTTGGACGCCCACATATTAAGACACGTCCATTATATAAACGATGTCACTTCTATAGTCTTACGCAAAAACGATGATTTTCGGCGGTGTAATCGTCCACCGGTGATGACTGTACTACTACATATAGTTTTCCTCTTCTTGCTGTTGGACCCATGAAGGTTGAACCATTCGCATGGTGTTGTACATGCTCACGCGTTTTCTTTATGGCAATGGTACCAGAATATCTAATCTGTAGAGCCCTAATGATCGACTTTTGGATCAATACCGATATCCTTATCTTCTAATTATCCCTCATTTTAATTAGCAGCATTTCCAAGTGCTTGGTACCTATATCATTTTAAAATATTCCTACAAGAATTAAATAATTCGGTAAATCAAATTCGATACTCGCAGATATATCGATATGTCGAAATATCAATATTTCTGTCTCAATAAAAATCGACATCATTTGAAGACAAACACAAAACATTATCGATATATATTTTTATTGGTCCGTTCCTAATCAGTTATTAGCTGAATTTATTCGCTTTTTTTTCTTAGCAGGTACTGTTTCGAACCGGTGATGAACCATACCTAGTGATATACTATCAATAAATATTTAAAAAATTTTTTTTTAAACTTACTAGATTGTATTGCCATCTGAAAAAGAGTTTAAAATTTCTAATACATTAATGTTCGCTCTAAATTGCTTGGCTTTCTACCATTTCGTAATACAATCAACGACCATGAAAATCTTAATATGCAGGTACTTGTAATCTGTTAGTCGAGTGGGACTGTGGGAGTAAAGAAAGTGATGGATTAATGTTTTTTGTCTACGAATGCGCCAGAGAAAAGAAAAATAAGATTAATCGTGATAAGGAATATTTAACTTAGTGATTATTGAATATAATATATTCAATAATTCAACTTAGTCATTATGAAATGTATAATATATTCAATAATCACTAAGTTAATAATACCTAAGCGAAAATGAGAGACGATGAGATTTGAGGAAGCGAAAGAACGCGACGCTCGGCGCTCCGTCCTCTCTGACTATCCTTTTAGGGATACAGCGTGAAGATATGTGTATACTATATACTTATATGTATGTTATTGTAATAGGTATAGTATATACTACAAACTATTACATCATACTGTTTAAATTTTTTTTATACTATAATTTAGCATTTAATCATTATTTTTACAGATTTTAAAGTGATTTTAAATGTGTTCTAATTTTTTTCGCTGTATTGAATTTTCGCGTAAAATATAGACAAATCTAGACTTAGCGTTAACTAAGTGCTATACTCTAGGTCATCTAGAATATCCCCGTCGTGTCCAATACAATGGTCGCTCAGATTTCTAGTCGAACTCGTCAGACTGGTTTGGTCTGTCCTCTTTATGCTTTTATTCTGAGCACCACTTGTGTGTGGGCGATATGATACTTATATTTTATTGTGCATTACTCGTACAGATATGAATGAGTGCCTATTAATAATCTAAATCATCGGGGCGGGAGAAATTCGCAAAAATCTATTGATTGATATTGTAGGGATGGATCTTTTTAGCATAATCAAATAACGACTGAATTTTTTGTCACTACACCCCATTTTTTTAACATTTTCTCATCATAATCTTCCGGGTTCACTTGAAAACCAAATGAGTGAAAAAAACATTGTTTTTTAAATCATCCTCGAATGGTAGCTAAGTTATACACAAAAATGTTAGTAAAAAGTATGTACAGAACGTAAAACTCTACGTAATGTTATTCAATACATTTTTATTGTTAATTTTTTTTGTGTAATGCCTATTAACAGAGTTAAGAGTGTATTAATGAAAAATTACTTAAAAAGTTATAAAAACAAAAACATTTTTAGGTTTTTTACTTTTTTTATGAACGGTTTCTTTAAAACTTTTTAGTCATTGTTCGTAAAAATTTATTAGCATTTTCTTTTTATAATCTAGGATTTTAATGTTTAAATAGAACATTTTATATTACCTGATATTCAATTTCATTAAATGCTCTGTAAAATTGACTAAAAAATAGGAAATCGAAGGTACCTATTAAAAATCTCGATATTATTGATCGATTGACATTTTGTATACAATACGAAAAATATAGTAAGTCACTTGTTTTTGTAAGTCTGCACTTACTATTATATCAAGTAATTTCTTGCATGTAATGTAACAACAAGACAATGCGATGCGACGCGGTGTCGTGTTGCGAGCAAACCGGATGAGGTAACCTCGCAGTAAATAATACATACAGGCATTATTAAAATAACTATAAGTATTCTATATTACTAGCTAATATCTGTAGATATATTGTATCGTCTTAAGAGTTACTGTGTGATCTTTTTTCATACATACATACATATCTTCACGCTGTGTTCATAACGGGGTAGTCAGAGAGGACGGAACGCCAAGCTTTGCGATCCTTACATATTTCTTTCGCCTCATCGAATCTCATCATTCTCCACGCATTTTCGCCTAGGTATGCGGGTGCTTTTGACATTTCCGTCAGCTGGCTATTTGATCTTCGTGAGTCAGCCTTGATCTTCCTTGGCTTGTGCTACCACTCACTTCCGCTCTGTAGGTTTTCTTCGTCAGTCTTTCATCACTTATTCTTTCCATGTGCCCATGTGCCATCTCAGCATTCCGTTCTTCATTTTTTGGAACACTGTCGTGCAATCCTGTCATACTGCGTATCTCTTTGTTGCTTATTTTGTCCGCAAGGGTGACACTTCACATACCATCAACTGTGGTGAAATTTTGCGGCGTGTTCCACGGAGCAGTGGACTGTAGTTCATTGTAAACAAACTTAACACGTCACGTCTTTCTCTAACTACACGCCGCTGATACCTATGAATAAAAACATAATCCACTGCTCCGATGGAACACACGCCGCAAGATTCCACTACAGTTAATGGTACAAGATAAGAGATCACATTTCTACTGCATTTATATTACTATCACTCGATTTCGGGCATATCCAGGACTTACTACCGTACAATAAAGTGCCACCAACACCGCATTATGGAGGGCCATTTTGGCCGAGTTCGATATATTCACCCTGTTCACTAATGCGGCCAGAGTACCGTTTATTTCATAATGCAGGAAAAACTTGAACACGGATATTCGGCTTCCCGGGGTGAGATTAGGTTATGTGGGACTTTCTCCCACTAAAGTTCATGCGGTGGTTGTTCCCGGAGCGTTGTCGAGTGACTCCGGACTCTCCACGGAAACCACCGGAACTCTTCTCGCGCTGTGCCGAAGCATTTCTCGGCAGGCAGTGACAGAATCCCCCTGCAGTAGGTACCTACACTCTCGCAGTGCCACATCCACGTGGCACTGCCGACCCAGTCTGATCTCCGGGATATCCTGAGGATGCTTCGTTAGGAGGCGAAACACGTATCGATGAGTGTGTTTGTAATTTCGGGCGGAAGATAGCATTTTTTTTATTTAATATTTTACGGAAAATATATCTAAGTTGCCCACCGACTCACTTGTTGCTAAGCGTCGGTGCGGCCGATTTTAGCCGAGCCGGCCGAGCTTTAGATTGTATGAATTCATCGCATGAAATGGTTTTCCGAAAAGTAGCATCTGAGTCTGTAAAATATGATTTTTTAATATTTAAAAATTTGTTGTTAGTTATTTAGATACCCTCTGTATTTTGATTTTTCAAATTCGGCCTTACAATGGTTTCTTCTTGGATTTATTGTATGAATGCGAGAATTTTACTTACTCAAAACGAGTTATATAAAAGGCTTTTAAGACCTTTTTATACATACGTATATGTCCTCACGCTGATCCCTTACGGGGTAGTCAGACAGGACGGAGCGCAAAGCGTCGCGGTCCTCACATACTTCTATAGGCTCCTCAAATCTCATCATTCTCCTCACTCCCCTTCGCCTAGGCATGTGTATGTTCTTACCTTTTTATCTGCGCAGTAATTTTGTAATGTTCTAAAAATTATATGAAACCAAGTTAATTGTAATTTCATTTTTTATTTTATACTCCAAACAGTTACACAAATTGTGTGACCCGGCCTTTGTCACAGGTGGTCACATTTGTAGGAAAGCCCACTCTAAAAGACGTCACAAATTTTGCAATTTTACACCTAGAATTGAATAAATGGAAACAAAAGTTCCAAATTTATTATTTTTTGAAGATAGAATGTTTCTTAAGTTTGTCGTTTACAGTTAAATTTTTGTATTTTAATACTTTAGATCCCCACCTCTACTGTCACACAATGTCACACTTCGTTGACTCCTCTCCCCTAACATGTGACGTAATATATGGATGGCCCCAAACTAAGCACTAAGGAAGGTTATACTATGGGTACCATGCAATGAACTGAGGTAGGTAGGTCCCAGTAACACACAGACTACAATCAATTGAGAACAGTTAGTTTCCTGAATTGATCTAACCGAGAATCGAACCCGGGGCCCCAAGTTTGGAATGCAAACGTTCTACCATTGTGCCCACGGGGTAGTCAATTATTTAGACTTTCTTTCACACATAAGCGGAATTTTAAAGTTCTCAAAATCGCAAAAATAAGCAATTAAATAAAATGTAACTGCTCCTGTGTCCGCCAAAAAGTTAAATCTAAAGTTTTATGTTTTTCAAAATATTTTGTGAATATTTTGAAATTCGAATGGGAACATATAAACACCTTAAAGTGGTCAGTAACAAAATCGGCTATTTATATTTACATACACACATACATATCTTCACGCCGTATCCCCAACGAGGTAGTCAGAGAGGACGGAGCGCCAAGCGTCGCGGTCCTTACATACTTCTTTCGCTTCCTCAAATGTCATTATTCTCCTCACACATTTTCGCCTAGGTATGCGAGTGCTTTTGATATTTCCGTCGACTAATACTCTAGCTATTTGATCTTCATAAGACAGCCTTGGTCTTCCTTGGCCTCTTTTACCACTCACTTTCGCTCTATAGATTTTCTTCGTCAGTCTTTCATCACTCATTTTTTCCATGTGCCCAAACCATCTTAGCATTCCTTTCTTCATTTATAATAAATAAGTATCTCTTTATAATATCATAAGAATACTTACTTACAATATTAAAAAGAGGTAAAGCTTTGTTACAATATACAGAGCGAAAGTGAGTGGTAAAAGAAGCCAAGGAAGACCAAGGCTGACTTATGAAGATCAAATAGCGGTTAGCGGATGGAAATGTCAAAAGCTCTGCGAAAATGTGGGAGGAGAATGATGAGATTTGAGGAAGCATAAGAAGTATGTAAGAACCGCGACGCTTGGCGCTCCGTCCTTTCTGACTACCCCGTTAGGGATACAGCGTGAAGATATATACGTATGTATGTATGTTAACTTTATTTGTTTGTGAAAGCCACGTTATCAGCGACTGACATGGGTTGTATTTTATTTTCAAAAAAAACTCTACTCATGGGAAGCCGGGGCGTGTCGCTAGTTTCATGTATTTTGGGTTAGGTGCATTTATCTGGAGATTATTATCTATCGCTTGTGATTGAGGATTAAATAGCTAGAGTGTTAACCGACGGATAAACGTCAAAAATACTCGCATATCTAACAAAAAGTGTGCGAGCAGATTGATAAGATTTTACAGGCGAAAGAAGTATGCAAAGACCGCTAAAATTGGCTCTCTGTCGTCTCTGACCATCCCGTTAGAAATACAGCGAGAGGATATACACAATACATATAAAAATATAGTTAGTTTTCATATAATAGTATGCGTATTTAGTCGTACAGCTAAATTCTAAACATGCCTGCACGCTGGCCTAACACGCCCACATAGACTGCACTTCATTACCATAAGGACTGAGATAGCGAACCCAGTAAACGAATAATGTAATATCGGCTTTGGAACAAAGCCTTAAAGTGCAATTTTCTTTGTCGAAATGCGTCGAGAAAAGTTGGCAGTGCTTTAGGTCGATGAACTCGCCGATGCCATGTAAAAATTGTAAAAGCATACGGCTTTACTGCGGCGAATTTTGCGGTGTTTTATATTTGTTATCTTACAATGCTTTACAAGTCTGATGACGTAACTAGTTTTTTAAATCTAGACTATAATAGACAACTAATAACACTTGTAATTTCAATGTCTATTTGTCAATCCTTTTGCATGTCTACACCCTCCACATTTTTATATCTGTATAGACAGAATTTTGAAGATAAGTAAAATGATGTATAAAAACAAAAATAAAGACATTTATAAACTTAGAACACTTATCTAGTTAGTATTAGGCCAATCGTGACATTGAAAGGCTACTGGACATAATGAGGGTATCCAGATAGTCTTTCCCCCCTTGAGACATAATTCGGTATCATGCTAGAAGAGCTCCGGTGCGTTTTGTGAAAGTTTCAGTAGTCCCTTGGTAAGGCGCCGAGGGCGGTTGCTGCAGGAGTTTTAGCTTCAGGGCACTAGGTAACCGTGTTACCTTTTCTTTTTGCATTACCAAAACAGGGGCAGAGTGAAAAGTGGATACATTACTTTTATGTACTGATTACAGAAAAGTTTACTGATTACAGAAATTTGTATGGCGCAAAAAAAAACAGATTATTATTTTATTATATTATATCGATTCACTTGTATTAAAAACGTATTTACATCTGTCTTTTAAGCCAAATTCTAATTTTGAACAAGGAACTAATTGAGTAACTTCCATTGAATTAATATGTATATCGATTTAGATTTGTAGATGAAAGTCAATCAGATACAGTTTTCAGTGGGAATGTATTATTACGTAATATTATGAATGTGTTATGCCCATTTCAAGTCAATAGAAAGGTCCCAGTTTATAAAATTAACTTTCAATACATACATACGTAATAATACATACATACGTAAATATCATCACACTGAAAGCCCTACCGAAGTAGTCAAAGAAAATGGAGTGGCAAGAATCGCAGTCCTCACATATTTCTTGCCCTCATACACAAAATCTCATCATTTCCCTCATGTACTTTCTCTGAGGTATGCAAGTGTTTTTAGCAGTTAGCCTAGTCAGCCTAGATCATCCTTACCTGCTATTACCACTCACTTTCTCTCTGTAAATTTCATCGTCAATCATTTATAACTCATTATTTCTACGTGCACGGAAGATCGAAATCTAAGCATTTCTTTCTTTATTTTTATAATAGCGCTGCTATCAACCTTGTTATAATGCGTATCTCTTCATTGTCTAATTATAAATACACACATACATATCTTCAAGATGTATCCATAATTTGATAGTCAGAGAGGACGGAGCACCAAATATCGTGATCCTTACATGCTTACATATTTCTTTCGTCTCGTCAAATCTCATCATTCTTCTTACACACTTTAAGTTATTATTTACTACTATAATATGTGTATAATATAATATCCTAATTTACTTTAATAGTAATTTAATAGTAATAGTAATACTATAGTATATAATATCACCTAGGCGACAATGTGTGAAAAGAATGATGAGATTTGAGGAAGCGAAAGAAGTAGGTATGTAAGGACCGCGACGTTTGGCGCTCCGTCCTTTCTGACTACTCCGTTAGGGATACAGCGTGAAGATATGTAGGTATGACGTAACATTACTGTATTGACTACATAAATACTTTAATATTACTGTATATATGTATATAATAATTTACTTTAAAATGTAATACAAAATAAAATAATAAATATAACATAACATAACTTCACGCTGTATCCCCAACGGGGTCGTCAGAGAGGACGGAGCGCCAGGAGTCGCGGTCCTTACACACCTCTTTCGCTTCCTCAAATCTCATCATTCTCCTCACACATTTTCGCCTAGGTATGCGAGTGCTTTTGACATTTCCGTCTGCAAACACTCTGGCTATTTGATCTTCATAAGTCAGCCTTGGTCTTCCTTGGCTTCTTTTACCACTCACTTTCGCTCTGTATATTTTCTTCGTCAGTCTTTCATCACTCATTCTTTCCATGTGCCCGAACCATCTAAGCATTCCTTTCTTCATTTTTACAATAACACTGTTGTGCGACCCTGTCATACCGCGTATCTCATCATTGCTTATCCTGTCAGCAAGCGTAACACCGCACATATTTCTGAGAGACCGCATCTCCACAGCATTTAACATACTTTCACTCGATTTTGGGCATATCCAGGCCTCACTACCGTACAACAAAGTTGGCACCAACACCGCATTGTGGATGGCCATTTTAGCAGTGTTAGATATATTCACACTACCCACTAATGCGGCCAGAGCACCGTTCACTTTATTGCCAGCTGCTACCCGTCTCTCCACATCCAACTCACATCTTCCATCCCTCGAAAACGCACTCCCCAGGTACACAATTTCATTCACCTGTTCTAGACATTTTCCATTTACACAGATCACACATCTCGTTTGTACCGCTTCTCTTTCAATCACCAGAACCTTAGTTTTGTTCACAATGTGCAATAATTTAATAATTTAATAATAACAATTTTTTGCACACAAGATAATGTGTGCAAATATTTAAGTTATTAAAGTATTCAATCGAATTATTAATTCGTACAGTAAATTCACCGTAGTAAGATGGCATCCGCCTTTAAAATCACCGTATATCTGTAATATACATGGTTACTTAATATATGTGTATGTGGCATTAAATAAAGCGGTCGTTTCTATATTTTATCGAGCAGAAAGATATTGTTTTTATTAGTTTGTTTACAAGATGACACTGTAGTTGTAATAATCTCATGCAAAAGCTTGAAATTGTGTGCATTTAAAAACTATCTGAGAGCGTATTAGACACACATGAATATAACTTTTTGTAGCATATTCAGACTAAGGATGACCTGCTTTTGACATCTCGCTTGCACCAAATTTTGATATATTTATAACTTTGCTAATAAAAGTAAAGTAAAAGTTCCTTAAATCGACATTTAACTAGTTGGTACTAGCCACCCCAAATGTCAGAGACCGCTAAGTAAAATAATTTTTAAAATATCACATTTTTGAATTTTACGTGGCCACTAAATTGGAATTCTATCCACCAAAATTTAAATTATCTTTTAAGATTAGAATTGCATCCACTTAATTAAAGTTTAATGAAGATTATTATACACAATATAAACTATACAGGAGATACAGTTTTTATGACTTTAGGAGTGTATAATAACTTATAATAATAATAATAATCTTAGTAGCAACAAGCCTACATAACTTTTGAAGACTAAAGATAGGTACCCACTAGGTATCCTGCACGCTCATGAGCGTTGGAAGTTTTTTTCATCCCTCAGTTACATGTATGGAGTGCCAGCCCCAGCTCAATTTTTTTTTAAATGTCACCACCATTGCATAGCGGATCTTAGGGTTCACCGACCTTATAAATTTCTTGTATGTAGTAGTGCCAATGGTCTCCGAGTAAAACGACTGTAACATTCGGACAGACAGACAAAATTACGTGGGTTCCGCTTTATGCTATATAACTAAGGAACCCTAAACATGTGTAACTTAACGAAATCCTGATATTTTTTCGCTGTTGATGCTTCTTTTTTTTAGTAATCATGATTCTTTCAGAATTTTGAGCGACACATTTGGAGATAAAACTTTTTAAAAACTTTTGATACAATACATTTTAAGATGTGCTAGGAACTATGAAAGAATAAAAGTAGTATTTCATCTAACAGATGCTGTACGATAATTGCATTTTTTTGTGCGACAAAAGTATGACGTGCGAAGTAGGTACGGATGGTTTAACATAGCTTAAATCTTAATTTGAAGTTGTAATCCGATTAATGAAAGTGAAATCGCAACGAATTTAGTTCAGTAAATGCTGTTGTATGTTTATAATATATATGCTAGTTGTAATATTTATATACGCTAAAGCTAGCTTTCCATAAGAGCGTGTTCGCACGCTCACAAAAAGAGCCGCGTGAGCCGCTTTAGCGGAAGCCTGAAAGCTGCATCTGAGCGCAGAGGCGCTGGCTTATCACGTTTAAGAGTGCCGCGCCGTAGTCACGTTACGTGTCTAAAATTGTTATCGCATATGACGGTTGCGTAATTAAGATATCATGACGGTAAAATGACTTGAATGATTGCAGAAATATTACCACTAGTAGTAGGTTTTAGGTCATTTATTGATTATCAAAGGCAGCACTAATGATTTGTGGTACCACGTGATATCAGTACTCGTTTTGACGATAAATATCGCGTGGTGGCTGCAGTTATATTAATTAGCTGCTAGCTGCTACTATTTCTCTAGCGTTCACGTCAGTGCTCTAATGGAAAGGCGGCCTAAGTGAGAGGTAGGTACAATGATAAAAGCTTAAGCAAAGCTCGCTTACAATGCTACTCTTTAACTCTTTCCATTTGGAATAAATAACCAAAATTATGTTATTTTTTGTTTAATTCGCCATTTTCATTTTCAATTTTTTCGTAACTAAAAGTGAAGATTTGAAACTGAACAGCCTAGTAGGAGGTAAACAGGTGTTTCAATCAAATCAAATCAGTATTCAATTCAATTGTGTATTTAATAATACTTAAAGCTAACACAATATTTTGTAAAGAGATCACTATAATTAATGTGTATTCAGTGACAAATTATTGCTTTTTATAAATTATCTTTCACTGTACTATAACGTTTCGTACTTCGAGTTCGTTGCATTTCATTAATATCTTTTCCTCTTTGCATTTAAAAATGCGACGTCTGTCTCTTCACTTACGGCTTGGATTCTACTGAACGGATTATAATAAGGTTTTTACCGCTGCGTAGGTTGAAATGGCGGTCAAAAGCTCTTAATATACATGTACATTTGTATATAAATATATGTAAAGAGTACCCAAGTTATAGCTTAAAAACTGTACTGTACAGTTACATTTACATACAATAATATGTCTACCTACAATGTATAGTATTTGCACGCGAAAGGCCTTGCACATCGCAGACAAATTATGTAAGTTTTGCGAAGTGGTTTATCTTTCTTTTATTTTGAGTATACAAAAAAAAAGCTTTTCTCGAGTCAGCACATTACACGTAAAATGTGTACAGAATTTTTTCATATTTTGAATTGTACATATTTGTAAATTGACATTCGACGAAAAGAATATAATAACAAAAAAGCTTTTTTTACTTTGGACCTTGAATTCCTTTTGCTTGCTTGCTTGTGATATCGCCGAGGACTCCTGAAAAAGATTTTATTGGTAAAGTTTTCAGACTGTATTCTTACATTTAGATACTTATAACATTTACTTATAATCTAAATGAATAACCTGTTTTTGGTAAATAAAAAAATATTATTATTGTTACTTATAACTGTACACTGAACTACACAGCTATATAAGGAATCCTACTTTATAATTTGAGCTGTTGTGTAGTCTGACAGACTAAAATAGAAAGCAGAACCACCTTGACCGACTACGTACGGAGGTCTCGCATGAACCTGAACGGAAAATTGATGATTCGACATTCGAGAGCTAAACGATAAGCAAGCAGTATTTAACGTAGTGAGTTAAGAGAAAACATTTTTCATCTGTTCTTCTACGATGGGCCTTGAAGTATAGCACTTTTTCACTACCTTACCAAGCGAAACTCGGTCAGAGATGTTTGTAAAACTTCTCTGACTGGTAACAGATATAAAGGTTATCATTACCGTCCACTCATCACGCCTCACCACGCGGCACCCACTCGCTTTCAAAGGGTGTTCGACTAGGTGAAGGCGAGTTGACGTCTCGCGGTCATGTATAGGACGCCGTGCTGTCAGCGAGTAAATTGCCTAGATTTTATTACTAAACCTCTCATGAACTACACGGAGCCACGCGGCCGGCGCGCAATGGGCGCGCAGTCTTCTCACGAGAATGGAGTGGACAACGTGTTGATTTCGAGTGGCGCCGTACGCATGCGGACAGATTGCGAAAAAGACGTCCCGGCGTCGATACGCAGCTTTAATTGTGCATAGATATTTGTATGGAAAGTCTAAATAACAAATCCCTAGAGGAGAGGCGACGTTAATCGGGTGCCGAGTTGGAAAATGAGTGAAGACTTTAATAGTTTATTCACTCTGATGTCCGCATTTTAAAAACATCTTAGCGACGTTCATAAATGAATTAGAAATGTCAAACCGATATTCATTTACAGATAATGGAAGAAGAAGGAAGCACGATAGGCTGCTGGTAGTGTATTCTAAAGCAGCAATAGGGGTTTGTCTGAATACTAAAAATGCTAAGAAAGAATTTTTTGCACCACATGGAATGAAAACTGTGATTACGATTGATGAATAAAATCTACAGAGCGATTGTGATTAATAGCAGAAATCACGAAATCCCAAGACTGACTTATAAACATCAAATTGACAGTGTTTGCTCACGGAAATATCAAAGGCATTCGAATACTTCGGCGAAAGTGTGAGAGAAGAGTGATATGTATTGAAGAGGCGAAATAACTATGCAAGGACCGCGACGAATGGCGCTCCGTCCTTTCTAACTACCCCGTTAGGGATACAGCGTAAGATTATGTATTCGTATGTATTTTTGTTTTGTTCGGGAACTCCACATTGGGAAACCTTAGACCAGGGTCTTAGTTTTAATAGGATAAATATAATATGTCTCTCTCTTTCATAAGATGTCACTGTAAATACAAAATAGATAAGTATTAATATTTAGTATAGTATTTAAACATGTTTTAAGTAATCATAAGACAAAGTTTCGATCGAAAGATAGTATTTCCTATCACGTTAACGACGTAAAAACGCTCAGTTCACTTGGTACGTAATTATTGTTCCCATTCATTCATTAAAAATCCGGAAGGGCATGAAATAGGTCACAGTCTGCTGACGTTCGTCAAGGGCGAGAGGGCTTTGGCATTAGATGTGTAAAACAGAGCACAATATCATGAACAATGCATTAGAAAAGGATGGAGATAGTTGATTCAAATACAGCTGATTTTAGTAACATGTGAGTGTACAATAGTTTGTGATTATCTTGTGAATTCACGTTAGACATAATCTCATTGTCGTCATATAATAATTCGTTGCTGGCTTATATGAAGTTCATTTTTTGCTTGCTGGCTCTTCTCATACAGATTTTATCCGAGCCGATGATAAAGATAGTTTGCATAGGCTTCATTTAAATAAATTGCTATAACTTTAACTTGACTAAATTTTTATGATATTATTTATTTATTAAAAATTACTCGGGAAATATAGTCACATATTCGTTTCATACATAAATATTGTATGTATCATGAAGCTAATATCTATCACCTTAAGACCCGGCTGCCAAAATTTTGAGCGTTTTTAAATAAGCATGTTGAGACAGGCATACGTTTAATGAATGTGAAATTTAAATATATGTTTCTTTAAACATTCTTCTATCGACTGCCTAAAATCACAACGCAATTGATGTATTTTCGTTCGATACTTTTTTTTCTGCAATGTGATGCCTTTTGAGAGATTTTTAAGTATTTCTCCTAAATTACTTGAGTAGGTTACATAAAATTGCGGCTAACAGGAAGTCAATACAGTTTACTAAGTACTGGCTAAAGGATATTTTATTGTATTAATTAATATTCCAGTTATAACGATATATGTCGCGTTCGGATGGCGAAGTGTGAAGGCGGAGCTTCGCAAGAAACTTTTTTTGGGAGCCTGTTTTTAATATATTCAATTAATTTTTAAAATATTTGGATATTTTTCCTTGCTTTAGTGGTTGTTCAAGAGATAAAGCACTTTCAGTTATCAATAAGAGACAATTTCACTATTCTTCGATGTTTTTTTCGGTTTTGTAATAGCTTGTCATAAAGGTTCGTCGCTCAGCACAGATTTATAAATACGTAAATTATTACCTAACCTTTTCAGTTATTAGGACAATCTAAATAAATAAAAATCAATTGCCACATATATAACGGGGAATCGACCTTGACCGATCGAGAATCGAGCTTGACCGATTTGGCTGTTGTCTTTTTGGTTGTGTTATTCATTGTAAGGGCAGGGTTTGCAAGAAAGTTTTTGGAAAATCCACAGTTAATTCAGAACTTCGGGAGGTGTTTATGTATGAAAATCCCAATAAAAAAAAATTAAGTGTGCTACAAACATTCAACATCTACCCGGGCGAAGTTGGGAGGTTACCAGTAAATAAATAAATAAAAATATTTGACTAACTACAAAAAGTAGTTGATCAACCCTTTCTTTCTGGTTATTTGGTCTAAGTGAGAGCTTTCAAGAAATTTTTCATTTCTTATGCTGTAAATCGCCGTAACTCCGTTAATATAACACTTACGACAAAAAGACATTGAAACAATTTTACGTAAAACTCTACGTTCTATAATTTGTGCCTAGAACTCATTTGTATACGACTTACCGTTGTAGAGTTATTTAAAAAACAAGGCTTTCAGACTTCATTTTATTGATTTATTGAGTGAAGCCTAGGGGGTAGATTGTTGAAATTTTACATGATTATGATAACATATTGAACATAATGAACATGGACTGGCCCGTTGGCGCAGTAGCATATGCATCTGCTTTCCAAGCTAGGGTCCCGGGTTCGATCCCCTGTCAGGTCAATTTAGAAAGAAAGAAAGTCCTCTTTCAACGAAGCGTTATCACAATGTACCCTATTCCTTCAATGAAACGATACGAACACATTTTTGATGGTTTCATATGTCTATGAGCTTTATAACTGTGCCCTGTGCCTTACAGTTATGAACAACAGGGTCTACATCACGTTAATATTTATTTTAAGATTGATATCTTTTTGTTTAACAGCGATTGATTTGTTAACGTCGACATAGTTACTGGGAAAATTTTACATTGTTTTTAACTAGTAGACGGTACAAAATAAACGTTCGCTTTTGGTTGACACTAAAACGATTAGGTAGTTTGTCGTTTCCCGTGACTGTTACAGACAAGTAAAAGTTGGTAACGGTCGCAGGAAAAACATTATTTATTAAGTAGGCCAAACATTGATTAGCTCGAAACGGAAGCTATATTTTCAAACCGTTAAAACGAGGATATCAGGTGGAATTGTCATCCAAGTGAACGAAATTCGCTCAATTTTCTTCAGTCTTCTTGTCATTGACGGTTTGTTATTGTATAATTATAATCGTATAATTAATATCAATAAATGTTAAAAATCCAAACACATTTAATTTATGCATGCGTTTAAATATTTTAATGTGTAATAAATTCAAATTTAATTTTAAAATGTGTGAGGAGAATGATGAGATTTGAGGAAGCGAAAGAAGTATGTAAGGATCACGACGCTTGGCGCTCCGTCTTCTTTGACTACCCCGTTAGGGATACGGCGTGAAAATATGTATGTAGAGATAGAAGATATAAATGTCACGTTCGTTTGTCATATAATTTATAACCTAAAAAGTAGGCTAGGAAGTAACTGAAAGAGGCTGTGAGCTCATGTGCTATAGAAATATGGTAAGTATAATATAATAGAAATATATAAAAAGGGAAAAATTTGACCCTCGAAATACCCTCTTTTACTGTTAAATATTACTCGAACTTGACATTTTAGAAAGTTTTTGATGAATTACTTCCATAATCAATATTTCCATTGTACAATAAATTTGCTTGTCATGAACGTATTTTGGTATCATCGCTCGTGATTAGGTTGAGGCAGGTTTTGGTGGATTCAATATTAATCATAATATTTGTACAAGTGTGAAGCTTAAGGACGGTCTACTTGCATAACCTTACGATCCTATCCGATCTTCCAGACGATGACCAGCGCTACGCGAGCTTGTTCTCTAGAGCGAGAATAAAATTAGCATTCTAATAAAAAAGGACTAAATCTAAACAAAACGTTTATTGTGGATCCGTTTATACAGATTTACCTGCAGAGTAAAGATGTCCAAGAACTGAAGTATTTCCTATGTTAAAACACACAACTGTCTCCAGACACTAAAAGGTAGTATGAGTTGTATGATATGTGATGGTACAGTGGCAAACTGCCTTTCGTACGCTGACGATACTGTGCTTATAGCACCATCAGAAGCGGAATCGCAGACACTAGTTACGTGCATGAAAGAAGACTGTGAAGTGAAAGGATTGAATATGAATGTTAACGAAACTAAGGTTCTGGTGTTTGAAAGGGAAGATGTACAGACAAAGTGTGAAATATGAGTAAATGGAAAATATCTAGAACAAGTAAACGAAATTGTATATCTGGGGAGTGCGTTTGGGGAGGGATGGAAGATGTAAGTTGGATATGGAGAGGCGGGTAGCACCTGGCAATAAAGTAAATTATGCTCTGTCCGCATTAGTAGGCAGTGTATATATATATCTAACTCCGCCAAAATGGCCATACATGATGCGGTGTTGGTTCCCCCTTGTAACATTTATTGTAACGTTGGAATTTTATTTTCAAAAACATTCTAACCGTACGAAGCCGAGGCGAATCGCTAGTTCTTACACAATTATGGTCTTTTTATCTTATAATTTAACAATATTAGCTTCTTATAGCTATTTAAACAGAACGGAATGTATCTTTCGTGACTCCTATCTATAAAGGTTTTTATTGGAACTGATTGCAGGAGGTAGGAAATGAAGATAGGGGTGGATTGAATTGGGGTGAATGTGATGGTACAGATAGGTACATATTATTGTATAGAAAACAATAGTGAGTTTTACATACGTATATAACTTAACGCTATTAACTTTTACTTAAACGAAGTAAATTGATTTGGACATCAATATAACACACGTCGCACCTCACCTTCAAATGAGTATTTGAACTCGCAGATGGAAACCTGATAAAAAATTGGTATATTATCGTCTTTAAAGTTCTTTATAACCCCTACCCCTTGGCATAAACACCCTTGAGATGAACAATGGGTAAGTACTTTAGGTTAACTACGGCTTACATATTTTGACGACCTCCGTGGCGCAATGGCTTAGCGCGTCGGAAAGTAAACGGGGGTTGCGGGTTCGATTCCCGTCTCGAGTCTGGGTGTTTATGTATAATATGTATTTATTTACAAAAGAAAAGTATATAAGTAGTATATCAGTTGTCTAGTACTCATAACACAAGCGCTATGCAGCTTACTTTGGGACTAGATGGCGCTGTGTGAAATGTCCGAGTATATTATTATTATTATTATACTACGTTTATTATCTGAAGGCAACTGTCCAAATAAAGCACGAATAGCCAGGCAGACATAGCAGCCCTGTCTGACGTCTGAACAGTCTTCGGAACTTCGACGTTTTTTTTATAATTATTTAGTAAGAACTTTATTTATATTAAGAGCCTGCTAATGCAACCCAGCCACAAGCGTATTTGATCTTCACTTTCACGCCCTATGTCGGCAGCTATAAGGCTGATTTTCGCAATTAGCGTTTGATATTTTAACGCAACTCAACATTTGTTTTTGCCTATGATGTTAATTGCAAGAAAATTACATTACCAATTAAAAAACTGGTTTGAGAGATTCCAGATAATGTACCCATTGTGCAATTTAGCTGAATTTTTGCGCAAAACGGTGTTTCTTCTGGATTTCTTTATCAATTTTTTTTGTTTCCAATCGCGTTTCCACTTTTGATAATTTTAACCTGAAGATTTGAAATCGTATATATTATAGCTCTGAATCTTCTTTGTAGAGATAAATCTCACTAAACACACCAAAATCTGCATAATATACCGACTCTTAATCTATTACTAATATTTTAAAGAGAAAGGATTTTGTAAGGTTGTTGATATATGGAAGGCAATATTCGGAACCACTGCACCTATTTCAAAAATTCTTACGTCATTTGAAAGGTACATTGTTCCAGATATATAGGCTATAGATATTATGTATTCAACCCGGACGAAGTCGGGACGGGCAGTTAATGCCGTTATAAAAAGGTCTTCTTTGTTTCTCTAAACTTGGTAATAGGTATTGCGTTTGATTATCTTCACTTTTTCTTTGACGATAATACTTTTAAGTGGGTCATAGCATGTAACGAACGCTACTGAAAATATTACTGACGTATAATCGATATTCTTTATATAATCAAGTTAGACGTATTTATAATACTATAATCTACTAATATACAAAGATAACAGTGATTTACAGTTGTTGGACATTCCAATCAACATAATTTTTCTTTAATGACAGCTCGATAGCATTTTATTCGACTAGAACAATATTACTTTTTTATATTACGTGTATTGATGTGTTTATTTCAAACTTTGGTATTCACTTTCTTTGTGTAAATGCCATAAATTATACGAAACTAAATTACAATTAATGTGAAATAGTCTATATCTATATAAATAAATTAAATTAGAGTGTCCGTCTATGATTGCGAAATCAAGGCTTTTGAAGTCGTATACCAGTATATATGTATAGTTATTTGCACAAAACACAACACAAAACACGAACATGCTTTTTAAAGTTTATATCTGTGTCTCTCTGATTGTTTATCTGAGTTTTGTGGAAGAGTTTACATTCCAAACTTAAAACCGGGTGAACCACGGTGCACAACTAGTTTATAATATAATAAAACATAACTGTTTGTGCGGTGGTAGTACGTCTTCTTTCCAAGTAGAGAAGGGTTCGATTCCAGGCCAGATCAATTCAGAAAATATTTTTTCTAAATTGTCTTAGAGGCTGGTTACTTTGATGCTTCCTTAGATCTTTTTTATTTGGTTTGAGGATGCTTCCTAGTTCGTTATGGAGAATGTAAGGCAACAAACTGGGGAGCATTAAGTAATCCTTGTCCTTAGTTTGGGAAGTAGGTACTCATTGCCAGAGTCGGAGGCCTATTATACTTTCCTTGCTTGTGGCTTACGACTCCTACAGTGTATATTTATTATATTAAGTGATCGGATATTTTAGTGTTTTTTGCTTTCTGTTTTATTTACATCTCTCTAGAACAATTATTAAATTTTTGCCCTACGTATTAGATATTTTTGAAATGAAGGCTGGTTCATAAATATATAATATAATATATTTAAGAAACTATGAATTATGAACTCTATAATTTGATACCCATCACGACGTGGCTCTATGATTTTTTTGAATCCATCACTAAGTGATACCACTGACGCCATTTTTAATATTTCAATCTTTCAGTGGTATCCCATTTGTGTAAATCGTTTAAGTGTGTTCAGCTCTGTGTCTCTAGGGAACAGATGGACATTTGTGTACCTATATACAAACATATATACATGCATGCATACATACATTTGCTGTTAAAGTGATAACCTTCTGTTTGCTTTGACATAGCAGGGTAAAAATAAATATAGGTAGAGATAAAAAATTCTGATTTAATTTTATGTATATTTTAAAGTGATAGAAGTGTCATAGCTTTCATTGGAAAAGTAATTACGAGATTCTGAAATAAATCTACGTAGTTGTGAGAAATAGATTCAAAATTCATGGAATTTGGGGCGAAGGAAGGCTTGCTTGCGTCGTCTAGGAGATGTCTAGTAACTCTAGTATGACACGTGGGACGTCACGGCGCATGATCACAGTGCCGTGCTCGACCCGAGGCTTCAACGAACAACCAGTATCGAGCGAGCCTCCATTAAGAGAGGTCATGTCGCAATGTCGGACGGCCGCGACTCACCGTCGCACAGCGGTCTGCGAGATCGCGTCAACTTCTTCGAGAAAGTTTGGACTGGACACTCATCTAATGATGCTGTAGACATTACTACAAATGTCGACGAAATTGAGCGTCGCATTGAACAGCGCAAAAGGCGCCCTGAATCACCTAAAATTGAAGTGAAGCTTAAACAAACGCGTGACAGCGAATCTCCTACTAAAAGTTACGAGAGTACTTTTCCTAATTTAAAATTGCGGCATGTGGAGCCTGTTGAGGAGAGGCGTGAGGAAGTCGAGAGGATCGAGCGGCAGGTCGAAGAGGGCGATCTCGCCGCTGGGGTCAGATTCGTTAAGTTCGAGCGGGTGACCGTCAAACGGACTGTAACTGAGACGCATAGTGAGGACAGGCCTGATTCACCGCAGCACGAATGGTATTCAGAGTACAAACACCAGACTTTACACACTGCACCAAGGAAGGAGTATGTTAGGAGCAAATCGGAGTATGATTCTCACATCGCACAAATTCGAGGTAACTTATTTGTTTAACAATAACGTTAAAAAAACTTCCTTTCTGCGAATGTAGAAAGAAAAAGCCAAACCGCTAAATTAAACATTTTAAACGAACATAAAAACTGAACATTTCTTCTTGCGGATAGATAAAAAATAAGACAGGCTATGAAGATAATTTCTTACATCGTTTTTATTTAACACAAAAGTGCCAATGCATCGGTTAGACTAGGAAAAAGAATACAATTTTTAAAGCGCTAAAAAGTAAAAACATGTTTTTGATGATAAATGGTATTGTCACGCGAAGCACGTACTTACGTATGTAAATCTTCATGGCGATAGCATTATATTATGCGGGGCAACACAGGTGTATGATGTGAAAATTCATTTACAACAATTCTTTTATTAAACTATTGTAATTAAATTTTTACAATTTACTAATTTGTTGTAATTAAATTTATTACATTGATTACTATAAAGTTGTTGTAACAATTTATTAAATTGTAATTAAAATAAAACAATAAAACAAAGAAAAAACAACAATTGTAATTTAATTTTTATATAACTAATATGAACGACTCACCCTGACTTCACACATTATAAATTGTCGCGTATAATATTTTCATGTCCATTACATACGTGGGTATACGAATTATAATTACAACAAATTATATAATATATTGTTGTAAATAAATTATTACAATATTTAAGCAAATTTTAATTACATGTTTATTTGTTATGTATAATACAAAGGAGTATAGTGTAGTATAGTTTTGTAAGGACCGCGACGCTTGGCGCTTCGTCCTCTCCGACTACCCCGTTGTGGATACAGTGTGAGATGTATGTATAGTACATACATGTATATTGACATGAATATTATAAATTATTCTGAACTAGGTATATACATATCAAGGAAAAGTAAAACCACAGTGACTTAGCAGGAAACTTGGTATGTACCTACCTGTATGCTTTGCTGTAATTAGTTGATACCAATATATTTTCATGGCATGTTAATCGGGAGCTATATTTCGTGCTCGAATTATCGTGAATACTATGTCATTCCTAAGTTATATTAAGTTACTTTAGCGTTTAAAGTAAATGTTAATGTCAAAAGGTTGTGGCCTTGACTTCGAATTTAGTAAACATGTTAAGTAGGTATATATGTGCTTTTTACTTTTCATGAAAATAGGCACGCGTAATGTGTAAGAACCTTGTATAACAGAACTGAAAAATTTGAAAATTTCAGATAAACGGACTCAAAGCAATAAGAGCGGAAATAAGGCTCGTTCGCACGGTTTTAAAAATTCGCAAAAAAGTTATAATGACTGTAATTAGTCCTATATATACTAGGCCGCCGACTCTTGCAATAAATTCACAAAATTAAAACTAATATTTCATCTTCATTGCTAGTTTTTACTCAGTCCTTAATTTGTCTCAGTTTAATTCGTCTTCAGATCTTGCTCTATAATAAAGATAATGAACGATGCTATTTCAACAAGATTATGTATGAAACAGTCCATGTATTTTTTTTTAATTTTTTGACATTAGCGTGATTTGAAAAGTATAATATACTAAAGTATTGATTAAACATATGAAAGGCGTTTCAGAAAGATATTTGTGAGAGGCGCAAGGTGGTTTTAGGAACGGTAGGGGTTGTATGGATCAGATTTTCTCGCTTCGCGTTATCGTGGGGAAGTTTCTGGCTATAGGTCAGAAAGTTTTCTGCGCTTTCGTGGATCTAAAAAAAAGCATTCGATAGAGCAGCGTAAAGAAATTGTAGAGTCTTCTGCCTGAATATGGCGTGGAGGGCTCCTTACTGCAGGCTGTGAGGTCATTATATCGAGGCCACAGAGCCTGTGTAAGAATAGAAGGTGACATGTCACACTGGTTCGAAGTCTGTTCTGGTGTCAGACAGGGCTGCGTGATGTCTGCCTGGCTGTTCGTGCTGTATTTGGACGGTTGCCTCCAGAGATTGAAAGGTAGTATGAGTGGTATGGTATGTGATGACACAGTGGTAAATCGTCTATTGTACGCTGACGATGCTGTACTTATAGCACCATCAAAAGCAGAGTTGCACATGCATGAAAGAAAAATGTGATGTGAAAGGATTGAATATGAATGTGAACAAAAGTAAGGTTCTGGTGTTTGAAAGGGAAGTGGTGAAGACGAAATGTGAGATTTGGGTGCATGGTAAATGTCTAGAACAAGTGAATGAAATTATGTATTTATGGAGTACGTTTTCGAGGGATGAAAGATATGAGTTGGAGATGGAAAGATGGATAGCAGCTGGCAATAAAGTGAACGGTGCTCTGTCCGCACTAGTAGGTAGTGTAAATATATCTAACACAGCCAAAATGGCCATCCACAATGCGGTGTTAATTCCAAATTTATTGTACGGTAGTGAAGCCTGGATATGCTCGAAATCGAGTGAAAGTATGATAAATGCAGTAGAAACGCGATCTCTTAGAAATATGTGCGGTGTTACCCTTGCGGACGGGATAAGCAATGAAGAGATACGTAGTATAACAGGGTTGCACGACAGTGTTATTGTAAGAATGAAGAAAGGAATGAATACAGCGTGAAGATATGTGTGTATCTATGTAAGAAAGGAATGCTTAGATGGTTCGGGAACATAGAAAGAATGAGTGATGAAAGACTAACGGAGAAAATCTACAGAGCGAAAGTGAGTGGTAAAAGAAGCCAAGGAAGACCAAGACTGACTTATGAAGATCAAATAGCCAGAGTGTTAGCCGACGGAAATGTCAATAGCATTCGCATACCTAGGCGAAAATGTGTGAGGAGAATGAAGTGATTTGAGGAAGTGAAAGAAGTATGTAAGGACCGCGACGCTTTGCACTCCGTTCTCTCCTACTACCTCATTAAGAATACATCGTGAAGATATAAGAAATTGCAGAAATTGTCTTTTAATACCTAATATGATTTTCAATGCTGTTTGTTCCACACTTATTTTGCCCGTAGTCCTCTGTTGCAGTAACTATTGATTTTATTTTAAATAGTACATTAGGTTTTATAAACTTTTAAAACTTTCGCTTTGCATTATGATATATCTAAAACGGGAAATTTAACGCGATTACCTCTTATTTTGGTTTGACGTTTCGACCGAGTTGCATCGGCCGTGGTCTCAAGCAAACTTAAATTTCTGTTATATAACTCAAAATGTTACATTACACTAGGTTTTAGTTTGAAGTGTTAAGCCTATTATTTTGTGTACATATTTTTATCTTATATATGTTTATGTATTATACATATTTGGTACGCTTTCCTCTATGTGAGTTCAATTATTTATTACTGAGTGGCGTTAAAGGTTAACTCCTTTGCGATTTGATGTTCTGTCTGCCCCGAAAAGAAAGCAGTGTGAAAATACACATGTGCATGTATTCTTTAAAAGTAATCTGCTGATAAAGTATATTGTAAGTGTAAATATTTATAACGAAGATAATTGGCGATAAAAAGGTGCACAAGTAGAGTTTCACAGTAACAAAAAAGTTGTAGTTAATTGCAGTTCTTTTCAGTTTAATTTTAACCCAATGGTAGTATAAACTAAGATTAATTTCGTTTAATTGACGAATTACGAGATACCAAAAACAAATTTTCATTATCTTATCTGTCTTTTGTAGTGTTTTGATAAAATTTTTGCATTCGCTAATATTTTGCAATTTTGTTATGCTAGTTTGGACCTCTCGGTTTTAAAACTAGTTTTAAAGACCGTCCACTCTACATATATGTTCGTTTATATTTCTATATGTAAGTACAATAAAATAACTCGTGGGGAATTCTCGCGCAGATATGTGAAAATAAGAAACAACTTCTGTGTTCGATATAGAATAGTTCTATAGTAGACTGTATGAAAAGACGAAATGATTTGAATGCTTTCGAACATATGCCCCTGTCCTGTTATTGACAAAAAAGACATGCACTTACCTCGACGTCTCCGCTATAGGATAATTAGTGACAAATACAGATATATAAATAGTCTCCTTATATTTTAGATTAGCACAAAACAATCTATTATGGATATTTTCCAATTTAGAGCACAGTACACAGCAGATAACGTTCTTTTTTAAACACAGGACGCGAATAATGGCGCTTTTTCCTTTTTTGGATTTTTTACGATCGAAGGTGGCGCCGCGCGCGGCGTATAATTGTACTTTTGTTATGCCCGCGCTTATTTGAATACGGAAGCGCATTGACTTAACATTCTGTATAAAATAATACAATTACGGGCAGAAAATTCTTGTAAATCTTCTTCTTTATCTATTATACCTATGAAAAGGTAAATAGGAAACAGTTCGGTATCTTTTTCTTCAGTTTTTTTTCTTTTAGTACCTATTGACTAATTTTATTATTATTAGTTATGCAGATCCCACCAGACCTGCATCACAGCAAAAAATTTTGGAAACAGTTATATTAATACATGAAGCGTGATATGATAGATATAACAGTTATAATAATACGTGAAGGGGTCCTTCTTAAAAATATTGTGCGCACGGAGAAGTGTGAGATTTGGTATAGTTTATATTCATACTGCCAATGTCAAAAAGACTATCAATGTCAAACAAAATTTTTGATCAATGACCATATTATATTATGTAACCCATAAACTTAGTATATACTGGCGTATAGACGAACATAGAACTCGTTGACGCGTGACGCGTGACGATCAAACAGTTGCACAGAGTAGAAATTGTCGCCAAAGAGTTTATATTATACGTTTATATTTATATTCACGGTTAAATTTTTATCGACAGGCGTTCTCTAGTATAATAAAAATTGATATTTGTATGTATACATATATGCAATACCCAAACTCCGCTATCTTTTGACCGATCACCATATAAAAGTTTGCAAGTATATGTATTTTTTTAACAGATGAGGTCGCTGGCAAAAGTTAGTACATTTACAAACGAGTATACTTACTACAGAGTAATAATTAATAGTTAAAATTTTCATCCTATTTTAAATGTATAAGCGAAATACTCACTCACTGTCACTGACTCGTTCACTGAGTCGCTCGCCGGACTTACTAACTGCCTGACAGATTAATCACGAAATCTCAAAAACTGATAAAATTAGGATCGTGGAATTTGGTCTAATGATAGTTTGTGTAACGTAGGGGCCTAGTGCGGAAGCATTTTTAAAAATTTACATTTTACGAAGAAAAAGAGCCGGTTGAACTTTGTACGGAACAGAATACGGCTCTAAAGTTGAATACAGATATTTTTTATAAAAATACTGAAATACGTGTTTCACATTTTTAAAATATTCGTAAGACAGGGGGGAGGGATTGTCTAGGATATATAGGTCAGTTGTTTTAATTCCGCGCAACAACAGGTAGCATTTTTATATTATCTTATTGATTAGATATTACAATGTATGATAAATACCAAAGGCCAATGATCATTTTACGTTAGAAACTTTAATTTTTTTTTTTGAATTTCCTCTTATTTTACATCTGTATCGAAGTTATGTGTCGAGCTGTCGAAGTACCTATTCCCTTTCTGTTTTATTCCCGTCTTCCCTTTTATATTACAATGTTATTTAAATAACATCACGCAACGCGTTATAGCTGATATGATGTCATTGCTCGTATTGTACTAAAGTTAGAAGTACAGTCAGAAACAAAATACGTATATACAAAATCCAGTTATATTTGGTTTTGGTTGGTAATAAATCGCTAATTATTAATTAAAATCACAATAAAAAATATCGAGAATTAAGCTTTTTTTTTATACAAAATTAGGGGCAGACGAACAAGTGAGTCACCTGATGAAGAGACCACCGCCGCTCATGGACACCCGCAACGTCCGGGGAGTCACGGGCGCGTTGCCGGCCTTTAGGGAAATAGGGAAAGGAGGGGGAGGGGGTGATGGCTCACCGGCACTCACACAACACAACAGCAATAGATGTTGTTGTGTTGCGAGTTGCGAGCCGGCCCAATTCGTTCTGTAATGCAGCGTGGCTCTACCACTCTCACTACTCACTCACTACCAGGTGGTTAGCGGTTAATACACATTTATGTATATCTAATTCATTTGACTCGTTGATATGCCAGATTCCTAAGCCAGGGGTCCTGAATTCTATTCTTGGACAAACCAATATAGAAAACTAATTTTTTTAAATGAGGTTAGTGAGGGCGTTTACACTGTCATTCAATTTTGTCTTGTCTGTGAGGGTGTCATCTAGAGTTACCAAGCGTATATAATACAGTACTGTACTATATTTCGGGTCTACTTATTATATACCGTTGAAGAAATATATAGTACGCAAGAATATTATATTTATATGCGTGTGCTATTACATTATACCTCATACATTCAAATTGGTTAAGCAGTTTTGACTCTGTGAGTAAGCAGTCAACAGTAAGGTATATGTATGTACCTACATACGAACACGCATGCATATAAACATACACTGCTAAACTTTTAACCAAAGAAAAAGCAAAAAGAAGTTTGTTCGTCGCCGTTGACGTATGATAATGAAATTGTTCAACAAAATAGGCAAAACTTTTATCATAAGGAAACTAAAATTAAAAAAATATTATGGAATGTTGTTGTTCCCTGTACTTTTCATTAACGGCCTCAGCAAAATAACAATAATTGCGTAATTTATTAGGTATATTCCATTTTAGTGATACTGTATACAGTTTATTGTCATCAAAGTTTTGTTTTACGATGTAATTGTAATTAATGGTCGTTCGTGGTAATGGACACGTAGCTACTTAGCGTCGATTATATACAAATTACCTTTTATACTGTCACAACCAAGAATCTTGGAATCTAGCTGGATACCGTACTTAGTTGAAGACAAATATGACTTCGAGTAAACTTTGATCACGGACACGTCTCATTTCGGTCTTCCTACTCCCAGAAATAACTATACATCTACATACTATACATAAGATTAGGTACTATGTATATACATATAATTAATATCAACAGTAAAAGATATGGAGGGGTAGAAAGGCGTTCCTAAGTTAAATTTTTCGACTTTAACTACCTACTCAAAGTGCGGTCTCTTAATGCTTACGTATCATACAGCTCTATGTTCATAACGATCGCAACAGAGATAATTAAAACCAGGGAAATTAAACATGAAACTTGGTACATGGGGGCCATCCATACATTATGTCATACGAATTTATTGATTTTTTGGAGTCCCTCTCGTCCTTCACATAGGTAGGTGTGTAATATTTGTATGAATTCCCCTGGTGTGACGCCATTTATTTTTAACCGACTTCAAAAAAATGAGGAGGTTCTCAATTCGTCTGTATGTTGTTTTTTTTAAGTTTTTTTTTCTTGTATGTTTGTTACCTCATAACTCCGTCATTTATGAACCGATTTCGAAAATTGTTTTTTGGTTTGGTAGGTTATACTTCAGAGGTGGTCCCATTTAAATTTCACCGATATTGGAGCTTGGACTTCGAATATACACTAGATAACACGACCTGGTTATAACCTTTATTTATATTGACGTTTCTCTTGTATATCGTTGCGCTCCCGAATTAGAATGAAATTAATTGCAGACCTGCCCTAGATATTTATTTAGGTCAAGATCACTCAAAAGGGAGAAATAAAAAATTTTTATTAAAAAAAATTAAACCGCCTTCAAAAAAATCACTGAAAAGTATAAAATAACTATCCTTTACTAATCAAAACTCAAGTACAATTAAAATAACTTTATAAATACGAAACACATACCTATATAATTAAATTTGACAGTTATTGAAGTCGGTGCCAAATCAATGTGCAACAACAGAAAGTCTTTTGTAATTTTAAATTTAGAAATTAGTAAATTAAAAAAGCACCTTCAAAATTTTTTAAGTATTAGCTTTTGCCCGCGACTTCGTTCGCGCATAAATTATAGCCTATGTGTTATTCTGATGTATAAGCTATAATATTGTAAAGTTTCATCAAAAGCCGTTCAGTAGTTTTGGCGCGAAAGAGTAACAAACATTCATACATCCATCGACTCCTTGAACCCATTCCTTTTCTCGATTTGTATAATGTTAGGATCATCAGATGTGTCTTCATCCAATTATGTAGCATCGTCATCGTGTATTTATAAATGTGACGTCATGAAGCTTATGACTCGCCCTCTCTTGTCACACGATGTCATACAATATAAAATTTTATTGTCCTTCCTGTCCCTTAACGTGTGACGTACTCATCATATATATTTTCAAAGTTGGTGGTTCCTAGCAAAGTATAAAGATGTTTGCCCGAAAGAATGTATAATACATACATCTTCACGCTGTATCCCTAACGGGGTAGTCAGAGAGGACGGAGCGCCAAGCGTCGCGGTTCTTACATATTTCTTTCGCTTCCTCAAATAATAATCATATAATATTTTATATGTAATAAGGTACAATTAGAAACCTTATGGCATGGAAAGTCAATTGCCTCGTGTTTGAAACTACTTTGAATAATACGACTATGTTCTCGTGAGTGAATGATCTTGATTGTAACTTTATATTTCATATTATACAGGTATTATGATACGATACATAAGTACATTATGTTCATGTAACACGTCTACTCACTTGTGTGAATAATATTATCCAGGTGTAACTTTTAATTGTGATTGTAACCGTTCGAAGTAGGTTTACCATAAATTGTGAATCAGTGGGATATTTCAATAATTTTCATGGTTCCACACTTTAAATTTAAATAAAAGATTGTATCCCTATAAGATTACTCTTGTCAACTCATCTATCTGTCATTCACTGTCGTTTTTCTCAAAAACTATGTAATCTATAAACCTGAAATTTGAGAAAGGGACTCTGAATATACGTATAGTAACATACATGTAGTAACGAGGGAGATATAAGCGTTTCTTTTACGTGGGATTTTTGGCCACTTTTGTGGCCAAACGCATTCGACACAGACAGACAATTGGCGCTAATCACGTGATATTTATTATGGCATTATCTTTGTAATATTTTAAAATATCCGTTGGTGAATAAATGAAGGAAAAATTGTGTACTCTTATTTATTCCACCCTAATTTCTGAAACTTCGAAACAAAATTTTAAAGATTTTAGGGAATATAAAGTCTTACCTAATGTTTATAGAAAAAATATAGCGGAAGTCCTAGCGGAAGTCTTATAAATCTTTAAAATTGAATTTAGTAGAAACTTACCGTTTTATAAATATGTTATGAAACTCTTCCGTGCGCTAGTTACACTCACACAACACGCTTGGCACATTTATAACAAATAGCTGTTTTGGACGAATACATAATGTAATAATATATTGTTTAAATGTCAAAAGCAATCGCATACCTAGGGGAAAGTATGTGAGAAGGATGATGAGATTTGTAGAGACGAGAGAAGTATGCACGGCCCGCGGTGTTTGATGCCCATTCTCTCATACCGCTGGTGTATACAGCGTGACGATATGCATGTGTATGTTTCAAGAGATAATTTCGAGATATAATTTAAGAACAATTAAGTATCTCGACTATATTCGATGCTCGAATGACCCGTTAGTGCGATTGTTTCACCTACGTCCTGAACTAAGTTCCTGGTTCTGGTTCGATGGGAAGGTAAATTTAGGAAACGAATTTCTCTGAATCGCTCTGTAAGTCAGGGTGTTTCTAAGTGCTTCTTCAGTTTGAAATTTTGTATGGGATTGTATAGGATTCATTGCCTAGAAGTTAGCTTGGAGTCATATAATTAGTGTAATTCTAGCGTATTTTTGTCGTTATTACATTTGACCCCAGTTTTATCTAATGAAATTGGAGACTTAATATTAATTAGACGTGGATATTCTCGATTATGGTAATGAATAGATTCACTTAAACCAAATCCACTCGCGGATCGGACTCCTCATAATGACTGCTTGTTTCTTTTGAAATTGTGAGTGACTTATTTGATTTGCATAGCTCTCAGTTCGTTCGTCATAATATTATGTATTTATTGTTTCGTGGTATATATACATCGTAGACAGTACATAGTTTTAGGTACATTTTATTTAAGTAGTGACTCTTTTTTAGTTATTATGGTAGGACTTCAGTAATAACTGTCCAATTTAATTTCGTAGGTTTTTGTATAGTATTTATAGTTATTTTTGTACTTGAGTTTTGATTATTAAAAGATTCTTTCTTTCTTTATGGAATGACTCACAGTTTAGCGCATTTGCCAATGTCACGTATTAATAACTAGAATCACAAGTAAATTAGCTTTTTCTTATCGTAAAACTCCTCCAGTAAAGTGATAGGGCTTTACTGAAGTTTTATAGGACTTTTTGGAAGAGCGCGAGAACTTCAGCTACACATGTTTATTTAGATTCCATTCTTTTCACTTACACAGACCTTTAAAACACAATATAGGTACTATCACTATTGTACTTTAAAACTCCCAAAAATGTAAAAAATCGAAAATATAAATAAAAAAGACAACCTCACTTCGCCCGTTCCCGCCAGAAAATCCTTTTGTATCATTATTAAAAGATAGTTACTTTGTATGTTTGTATTTCGTTTTTAAGTCTGTTTAATTTTAAATATTTTTTTTGTTCAGTGATTCGATACAATTATTATATATTGTCATAAATAGATTTTTTATTAATCATTATTTAATCTTGTAAGGGTCTGTTTCACAATGTCTAAATAATTAAATTCTGGATACGTTGCGTCACCTAGGAGATATTGTGTACAGATCCACAAATTCGTTTCTGATATAGTTAACGGTTATTAAAAAATAACCGTCCCAAGATAAGTTTATTTATTTATTCCTAGCTCGCTAGCTAGCTCGAAGAATTCAAATTTATCGTTACTGCAATAAATTGCATTGCACCAACTTTTAAACTAATTTAATAAAGACTAAGAATATTAGAAATCCTATATGAAGCCATCTACAGTTATTCTTAACATATTGATACGAATTTAATATGATTATAGACATTGTTTATTTGAACATTAAAACAGGCATTAATTAAATAGTTGATGATTTAATTTATTAATTATGTTTCTTTTGATTTTCAGGTAAGGAAATGGACCGTTTTTCTAATTCTTTCCACTTCAAGGAAACACATTGTGGTCGAAAAATGATGTAAGTTATTCACTCGTTAGAGCGATATTCAAAAAGGAAACCTTTTTGAATATCGCTCTGAGTCAGACGATCCGAATCAGACAGAACTCACACAAATATTCAAAATTAATAACTCCTTCGAGTCGGTAAATATTTGAAGCAATCATTAAGGATTTCCACTGATGCGCAGTTTTAATCATTTGACTTATTGAATGTGAAGTTACTCGTGCCTAATATTAATCACGATGGCTTTAAGAGATACCTATTTCCTCTTCTAAGGAAACGGTCTTCTAACTATAGAACTACAGCACATAAAAAGTATTCTTGGAAGACTCCTCCGGATTTTTATAAATATTCCGACCATGTCCGGTATAGTATTTGTCAAACTAGTCACATTATTGCTAATCGACCGTGTAGTGTGGTGTCACGTTGCGATAACCGCACTTATAGCTAAATGCACGACACAATTGCACTTGGAATCTGTATAATAAAGTATAACAAACAAAAAAATATAAATACAGACAAATTGCAAACCTCCTCGTTTTTTTTTAAGTCGGTTGAAAAAAATTAAAAACTTACACATAGTTACATGAAAGAAATACTAGAAATATTTAGAGATACATTAGTAAATAAGAATGGTATAATAATCACAAAACTAACCTGTTTTTGTGATCAAAATAAAATCTATAAACTTGGAGTTTTTGTGTGTGTTTATAAATTAAATTTAAAAGTCACTTTATTTTTGTGTATATTTTGTGGCCATAATTCATAAATTAGTCTTGGATCAGTTACGTAACTATGATATGAAAAATCATTAAAATGATATATCCTTATGTAAAATGTTATATATATGTAAAATACATATGTAAAACCTGTTTTATTTACATAAATCTGGTAAGAATTAACTTGACGATTGCTATGATTTCTTTACCTTTTCCGGCCAATTTGCTTACTGCTTGAATTAGTTTTTTTGTGATATGTTATAGTTTATTGATATAAATCAGTACAAACATATCTTAACGTTAATATTTACAAACTTAAAACTAAACATTAACTTAAGTAATAGACTTCCTCAAAGTTGCCGCTTAGAAAGCTGTCATTGCTTAGGGTGCCTAGCAGACTGGCAGCATTACCTTTGAATAGACAAACTAATTCGTTGGCGGAAGAAGGTACCAGCCCGACGATTTCCCGAAGCCTTGACCAGTCGCCTACAAATATCGGAAACCAGTCGATGGGCTTCGGGGCCTCAGGGTCCCAAATTTTCATATATTATATTAAATAAAAGCTGGGTCACGCGTTGCAATGGTTTAGTCACCATTTAGTCAAAGTTAAATTAATTTATTCGAGAAAACCGAATTGCAAGGCATTTTTGAACGTCAAATCTACTGTAGCTCGGTTTGAAAAGAAAACCTGGACACTGAGTAGAACCGACAAGAAACTCAGTCAGGTATCATTTTTTTTATGGCGGAGGGGCAAACGAGCAAGCGAGTCAGCTGGTGGAAAGTGATCACCGTCGCCCGCAACGTCCGGGTGCGTTGCCGGCCTTGAAGGAAAGAATAGGCTCATTTCTTGAAGGTCCTTAAGTCATATGATCCAAGAGTACTGTCGCTATAAACTGGTTCCATAAAATTGCCGTACGTGATAGGAAATGTAAAAAACGCACAGATGTAGACTGCCATCCATCAAAGTGGTGGGGATGCAAGGGCAGTCGATTGGTGACGTACGGTAATAGAATTCAGCACCGGCAATACTCTGAACAATTACTCAGAACATTCCCCATGATAAATGCAGTAAAATATGCTGAGGGACGCAACGTCCCTCCGCAGGGCCAGAGAGTCGAGCCGATTAGAGTACCGGATCGCCGATAACCCGAATTGCTCTACCTTGTATATAGTCAAAAGAAACGAGTTGATACTGGGGCCTTCCAGCCCAGAGATGGAAACAGTATTCCATGTGAGACCTAACTTGTGCATTGTAATGTTCAAGATCAACAAAATATAAAATACTATGTAATGGTAGATATTATAATATTATGTTATGGTCTTAAGTTCACAACTTTCAGTTTTTTCCCAATTTTCTGCGAATTTTTCTTATTACAAAAACCTTACTCGGACTATTATAAAAATGTTAAAAATAATTCCGAATGGATCCAGCCGTTTTCAAGTTTTGCGCGAGCAACGAATAACATTTTATTTTTATTTATGTCGATAAAATTATGTTAATATATATGTCAATACCTGTTTTATTTGCATAAATCGAATGTGAAATAAATGAATCGTAATCAAACTCAATGACTGTGAATAATTCTTATGTTTTACGCCCAAATTATTTATCGTTTAATTTAACTTTCAACAATATGCTTCTCTCGTTTTTTATTTTTTTCGTTTAATTCACTTACTGCTTTAACTGCTACTTTTTTACAGTTTGTTTCATATAATTTTTAGTTTTTACAGTCAATATGTTACTGCTCAATTTTTTCACAGAATGTACAAGTGATAAACAATATTATAATCTAAAATTGACCTTCTGCACTACAAATGTGTGCGCGCTAGCTTGCGAAAAATAGGAAAACACAGTTGCTTTTTTCGCATATATTAAAAACTATAATTAATTTTAAAAAATCCAACTGGCATTTTGAAGAATGTGTTTAGTGTGATATACACAGAAAATTTAGAAGCATAAATCGGTTCCTTTTGCACGAAAAATGTAAATATCTGCATTAAGAAAGATTTCTTTGATATTTTTTTCTGTTATAAAATTGAACCAATTGTGTAATGCAACTGACAAAATGAAGGCAATAAAATAAAGAATCAGGTTACCAAACATCATTTTCATACGTTTCGTAATTACTTAGAAAAATAGAAATCCCTGCCGTCAAAATTTCCAATTCGTTGCCTTAAATGTTTGTTGTAAATTATATTGTGTTACATTCCACTTAGCGCTTATTCCGTACAGTATTAATGAAACGTTATAAACAACATTTCTTATATAACTCCTATTATTTATTATTATTTACGTTAGCAGAGTACAAAATCTTATCGTAAACGATAATTACATCAAGATAGTAACGAGTATTTAAAAAATTATTAATGTGTATAGATTACCCTTGCATAATGTTCATAGCTTACTATTCAATACGCACTAAATGTTGAGAAGTGTGCCGTAAATGTTGAGAATGATTTTTGGAGCGCAAGACAATAGATATGGAGGTCTATTATAAGGTTGCTGTTAGGGTTGTCAATTGTCATGTGATGTATTATATTATTAATTATTGTATTATTTCTTTATAGATGGACTACGCGCTCGTAGCATAAGTATATTAATGTGATATGTTTACTGAGGTTAAATAACGATATACACGGTCACGTATTGGATGGATGAGCGGGTCGCTATTGTAATATTGGTAATAAATATAGATCTCCAGACAACTATACCAATTGTGTGACCCCAAACTAAGCATTAGACATAATTATACTACGGATACTACTATGAACTGGAGGAGACCCCAGACTCCATGACAGTTAAGAAAAATCTTTTTTTTTACTTGGCCGGAAACCGAATCGAGTACTTTGGACTTTGTACTGACTTTGTAGATGCACAACAACTATGCCGATGGATCTGTCAATTACCTTTTTCACATACATATTGCCATGCAGTATACCTAACGAGGTATTCAGAGAGGATGGAGTGCCAAGCACCGCGGTTCTTACATACTTACCTATTTCTTTCGCCTTCTCAAATCTCATCATTCTCCTCGCATACTTTAGCCTAGGTATACATATTTATTAATATAAATGTCTATAAATTATATTGTATATAATTTTATATTAATTTTATTTTTATATTATTAAATTAAATTCATATAAAATAAATCAACCCTAACCGCAGTGCTTATTTTTACTTCGTTCTCTGTTTTTTCTATCTACATCTACCTCGTTGTACATTAAACCTAGTGCTTAGTGCCTCGTTAAATTAACATTAAACGTAGATTCGCATACCTAGGCGATAATGTGTGAAGAGAATGATAAGATTTGAGGAAGTGAAAGAGGTAAGGACCGCGACGCTTGGCGCTCCGTCCTCTCTAACTACTCCGTTAGGGATATGACGTGAGATGTATATATGTAGATTTGAAAATGACTAACCACGATTTTTATTGAATGCCTTCGTTCAGCCTTCGTCTCCGTCGGCTTCCACTGCCAATTACTTCGTCTCTGTAAATTTTCATCATCAGTTGTTCTTCGCTCGTTCTGTCTATTTTTCAAACCATCTAAATATTCCTTTCATTATTTTTGCTGTAACACGTATACTTACCAGACTACTTTATTTCTACGTTACATAATATACTAGTTCAGAATTGCGTCTTCTGTTTACCCTATTTGGGATTTAAAATTATATTCTGCAGTTTGCCAATAGTTCGTGCGGCGCACTTTTGTCACGTCAAAGGACACTATCAGTTGTCTGTATGTTTTCTGACTTTGGCAGTTTTATCTGAATTTTGTAATTTCCCAGACGATTACCAAAAGTACCAAAGGAAATGGTCCACGGACGTAGCTATAACTTTTTCATGGGAGATAAACATGGAATCCACTGTGCTGGATGTATCGACTTATTTATTTCTAATGTATTGGCGCATAACATTTCAGCGCAGCTTAACTCAAAACTTTATTAGTAGGTACAGTAGAGTGAATGAGAGGGCGAATTCGAAAGCTCACTATGCGCGTACCATTTTGTTTTACCAGGGCGAAATTTTGAATTAACTCAAAACGCCAGTGCACTGAGATGCGCAGACTTACTGAGTTGATGCAAGGAATTTTGCTGGGTTACCATTGCCTAATGGGGGAGTCCAGCAATGCAGAAAGGTAAACTACTTAGTTTTTCTCGAGTTTTCGCGAGAGCCAATAAAATCAATCAGTTGGAAATATGGTTGAAAATTACATAAACATATACAATAGTGCAAATACTATTTTGTATGATGGATATCAAAGATGGATATTAGGCGAATATTAGCAAAGCTAAGGGGGAGAGGGGTCCGGACCCCTAAACGTCGTCGTCGTAATACAGGATTAATTGAAAAATACTAATAAGCTCTTAGCATTTTTACGACTTTTACTTATATACTTCTTCATAACTTTTCTTTCATACAAAAATAAAAACACGTTTAACTTTTCTGAAAATGGCACCTACTCTAACCGGTCGCTAAAGGGACTCACATATGGTCACGGCGGGGCGCGGGGTGGCGGCGTGATGTCGCGGTCGGTGCGCTTGCACTTTCCAATGGAAATAAGTACACAGAGTAATTACGTTACAGACAGTACAAGAAAACTTAAAATAATATTCTTTGGGGAACGTGTTAAGTTTTAAACAGTCTTAGAACCAAAGTTGTTAAATAGACATGACAGACGATAGGAATGTGGTATTATACCTATATTAAGAGGTCATTAGTATTTTTCATTTAACTCTGTACGTTACATACATATGTACGTCCGTGGAGTCGTCTAATGAAAAATTCATGTTTAGAAAAAAAAAATTCGTAAATTTTGCATACAAAATCTTACTATGAGATCGATTTTGATAGCTTCGAAATGCGTTTATTTACGAAACATCGATATGTGAAACGTTTAACATAGGTGTTGCTACTCAAAATGTAGTTTAAAATGATATATTTGCCGTAATTATTATTACTAGAGTCGCTTTGGTTGAAATTCGTCCGTTAATATAAACTTTTGGCGACAATTTCTACTCTGTGCGACTGTTTGATCCAATGAGGTTACGTATATGTGATCACACTTATGAGTGCCACCCCATTAAAAAAACTATTATGAGTTTGAAATTGACAGCCTTTTCGATATTGGCAGTATGAACGTAAACAATGAGTGATTTATTTAATTTAATGTATTTCGAATGCATATTATATCAAAATATTAGCTTTCCCTTGTCTTTCTCCATATAAACTTTAAGTGCATCGAACTTCACACTACTCCGTCCGCGCAATTGTTAAAAAATGGAACCAAAGTTTTCGATTCAGGTATTAGTACATAGATAATTGTTAAAAATAAGATGAGAGTATGTTCTATATATAAGTATTGACACAGTAATGTGTTGGCAATTATTATTCAAACAATGTTACTGGATAATAGGATGATATCATCGAAAGTTGTCGGTAGGTTGTGATTAAGCAATTGACGGATGGGAAGGTTATCGACGAGTTCAAGTGCGAGACATTTGATATCGTGCAATATATTTTTCTGGAATACATTACTAATAACATAACATATCTTCACGCTGTATCCCCAACGGGGTAGTCAGAGAGGACGGAGCGCCAGGAGTCGCGGTCCTTACACACCTCTTTCGCTTCCTCAAAACTCATCATTCTCTTCACACATTTTCGCCTAGGTATGCGAGTGCTTTTGACATTTCCGTCTGCTAACACTCTGGCTATTTGATCTTCATAAGTCAGCCTTGGTCTTCATTGGCTTCTTTTACCACTCACTTTCGCTCTGTAGATTTTCTTCGTCAGTCTTTCATCACTCATTCTTTCCAAGTGCCCGAACCATTTAAGCATTCCTTTCTTCATTTTTACAATAACACTGTTGTGCAACCCTGTCATACTGCGTATCTCCTCAATGCTTATCCTGTCCGCAAGCGTAACACCGCACATATTTCTGAGAGACCGCATCTCCACAGCATTTATCATACTTTCACTCAATTTCGGGCATATCCAGGCCTCACTACTGTACAACAAAGTTGGCACCAACACCGCATTGTGGATGGCCATTTTAGCAGTGTTAGATATATTCACACTACCCATTAATGCGGACAGATCACCGTTCACTTACTAATCTTTTTGATATTGGCAGTATGAATACTGTCTGTGTATCATGATAGTTAGTGATCACATATACGTAACCTCCTTTGATCAAACAGTCGTACAGAGTAGAGATTGTCGCCAAAGAGTTTATATTATAAGTTTATATTTACGGTAGAAATTCGACCACAGGGCGTCCTCAAGCAGTATTAAATATAATAATAGAATTACTAGCTGTACCCGCGACTTCGTCTGTGCGGAAAATTATTTCGTGGCTTTCCCGGATTAGGTTAGATTATATTATATACATGTACATAGTATGTTTAAAGTTCGTTTTTGAAAAAAACTCTATGTCTAGTCTACTCTCTTTGTACCAAACATCATAATTGATTCGGCGGGTCAGCATTTCCCATTCAAAGTTTCATCCCCCTTTTCACCCCTTTAAGAGTAGTTTTTTGATATTAAAATAGCCTATGTTCATTCCCAGGTGTCAAACTATATCCATGCAACATCATAGTCAGTTCAGCTGTTTAACATTTCCCCCATACAGTTTTGTCCCCCTTCCTCCCGTCGCCCTTTTCACAGATTTTTTTATAAAAAAAGTGGCACATTTATTTTTGATAAAAAAAAGTGTTATCACCACCTCACCAAATTTTGTAATTACTAAAATTTAGCGTTTACCCTACAAAGTTTCGTCCCCCTTTTCACCCTCTTAGGGGTATATTTTTAATAAAAAATTAGCTTATGTCCGTCTCTCATGCCAAACTATCTCCCTGCCAAATTTCATCATAATCGGTTCAGGGGTTTACCATTTCCCATACAAAGTTTCATCCCCCTTTTCAAACCTTTAGGCGTAAATATTTTAAAAAATAAGTCGCCTATCATTAGCGCAAGTACGTTTTCTTACTACGTACCTATTTTCATCAAGATCAGTCAAGCCGTTCTTTAGTTATAAAAGGACATACAGACAGACAGACAGAAAAAAAAATTTAGGTAGAATCGAAATCGGTGACATAAAACGACTATTTATTGCAAAATTTGACAAAAAAAAAATAAATTACAGACAGACGCAAGAGATTTATATAGTACTATAGATTACATAGTTTTTACTTTTGTAGCAACAATCACATAATCAAATATGTTAAAAAAAATACGTGACAAATTTTTCATTCATTTATTAATGAAAAATTTGTCACGTATTTTTTTATGCGTATATAAGACAAGACGCAAGAGACTGATGTCTAATCTATAAGTCTGTACATATAAATAAAATCGAAGTCTGTGATTCCGAAATAAAAGTTTTTTCTAAAATATAGTTATTTGCGGTATCCTAAACCCAAACGCTTTATGTTAAAAAAAATACCTAACAAGTTTTTTATCAATTTATTAATGAAAAAATTGTCACGTATTTTTTTAACATACGTGTTTAAAAAAAATTTTTTTTTGGTTTGAGTTTTGGTTACCGCAAATAACTATATTTTAGAAAAAACTTTTATTTCGGAATCACAGACACTTCGATTTTATTTATATGTACAGACTTATAGATTAGACATCAGTCTCTTACGTCTTGTCTTATCTTTATCCCATATGTAATGAAATGACGTGTTAGTTCATAAGCTCAAAGTTGCTCAGTGAGCTGTAGATAGAGCTATGCTTGATATTACCCTGAGAGACAAAATACGGAGTAACATAATAAGCTAGTTATCTACTTTTTAGCGACCTAATAAAAAAATAGGATTAGTAATTATGAACAAAACTGCAAAAACTATTCGAAATACAATGTAAAATATAAGATTCTACAATTTAGTAATGGAAACAGTACGAATGAATTCCATCTCTGTCACTCCTAGCGCTGGGCAATGTCATTGCTAGTTGTGGCGTCAAAGCTATGCTATCTCCCTCTAGCTTACCCCCACTCTGTTCTTAATACTCAAGTTTGAATCAAGTACTATTTTCACAATTGAATAAAATAATTATAATTATAATTATTTTAATACAATGAATAAAATGTACCAGTTTAAAAGCAGTTGTCTATAACTTATATAACTTAAAACCAGCGTTGTCGGCATACATAGCTTTAAAAGTCAAGCAAGCTAAAGTGGCAATAGGCCGACAGTCGTTGGAGCAGAAATAGTATAGAGCGCGCCCTGCTAGAGGACGACTGCTACATTTTGTTGTAAGTGGGTGGCACGGAGCACTCGACCTATAAAGACGAAATATCGGACCATTTTATTCACCATTGCTCAGTATTTACACTAACAAATATAAACTCTCGCTCACATTAAGCAGTACCAATACTGTACCTGTGTGTAAAATTGTACATCTCTGTATATTCCGACAGATATTTAAATATTTATGTAATGGCTTATGTAATTTAGTGGTGTGGCAAAAACAGTAAAAAATCAAACTATGAAACAGAACGCAGTAACCGCAACTTAAGACGTAAATTGTTTTCATACAAAATAAATGACATTGCCGCTCTACAGGTTGAGCGCTCCATGGTGGGCTGTGTAACTCTAGTGAACAGCAATAAAGATATGTGTGACGGAGATGGACGCAATTATTGTTGTAAAAATGAAGAAAGAAATGCCTCGATGCTAGATGGTTCAATGAATGCGTCAAGAACGACATACAAAAATTAATCGAAAGAGAAAGGTATAGTGGAAGCCAAGGAAGGCTAAGGCTAAATTGTGGAGATCAAAAATAGTTCGAGTGGTAGCAGATGAAAATATAAAAAGCACTGCAAACCTCGGCGAAAGTGTATGAGGAAAATTACGAGATCTTAGTTATACTCAGTACAGATTTTTACAAAGCAGTAGTTTTTACTTTCACATAATTGAGTGAACTCGATGCACTTGAATAAGATGTTTTAAATTTGAATATGAACCGTGAAAATAACAATGGCGTAGTATTATAATTCAGTAAAAGCGGTAGAAATGTTAATCACAAGCCATTAATTTTCATGCGCGCTTGCACTGACAAGCTTGAACCGTGTCGATAATCTCGTGTTTATTGCACCTTACTTCCGCAGAGAGCAGTCTTATAACTCTAACACGTTAAGCACTAGCAACTCGCCCCGGCTTCGCACGGGGTCTTGTTAGAAAAGTTCGATTGCTAAATTGACCTGAACAGGGATCGAACTCGGGACCCCATCTTGGAAGACAGACGCTCTGCCACAGCGCCAATGAGCCAATGTTTGTGAAAGTTGATCGATAACGTAAATAATTTTTGAATTTGAGTTCAAAGTTATAAGAGTATTTACAGACAAACGCAAATTGCGACTTCGTTTAGTACTGATATACTTTATACGTATTTATAATATCACAAAGTAGTAAATGTTTGTTTGTCTGTCAATTATACAGGGTTAATCCCTTGAACTACTGAACCACTTCTATAAACTCTTTCACTAATAGAAAGCTACACTTATCCCTCAGTAATATAAGCTATATTTTATTTTGATGAAAATAAACTTTTTTATGGCGGATGGAAATGACAAAAAGCAAAGCAAAGCAAATGAGTCATCCGATGGAAAGTGATCATCGCCGCCCATGGACACCCACAACGTCCGGGGAATCACGGGTGCGTAGTAGGCTCGTTTCTTGAAGGTCCCTAAGGCCTAACCGTCCGGGAATACCGCCGCTATAACCTGGTTTCATAAAATTCCATAAAACTTTCAGTTTGAAATCATCCAATCTCCAATATTTGTAAATCAAGTCGAAAGAAAAGTGCTTCTTGGTCGCTTGATTGACGTTACTCAGACCAATATAGGTTGGTTAATATGTTACCTATGTATTATGGAAATAATGTACCTTCTAAATACAAAAATATTACGGGTAACGAGGCCATAATATATAAACACCATACGATACGTATGTACCTATATACATACTCAACTACATAAAACTTATGCAATCGCTACAACAATTGTTGAGTCTTTTGTAAGGTATTTACTCCGATAGTAACTATGCAACATGTAACAATTAACAAAATTCAGCAAAAATCAAAAACTACATCATTCTGAATCGTTAAATGTTCATTTCAATTACATATTTTGAACGTATTAAAACGGCGACGCATTGATAAACAATAATTTAATCCAAAATAGACCTTCTGGTCTATGCAAAAGTGCGCACGCTAGCTTACGAAAAATATGAAAAAGTAGTTATTTTCGTTTATTTTAAAAACTATAATTAATTTTTAAAAATCCAACTATCATTTTGAAGAATATGTTTAGATAAAACTCTACAGAAAATTTAGAAACATAAATCGGTCCCGTTACTCCTAAAAGTGTAAATCTCTGTTTTAAAAGAGGTGTCTTTGGTATTTTGTGTTACAAACTTAACCAATCGTGTATCGCAACTGTCAAAATAAAGTCAATGAAATGAAGAATCAGGTTTCCAAATATCACTTTCATACATTTTGTAGTCACTTAGAAAAATTAAAATCCCTATCAATGTTTTGTAAATATAACATCATTGATCCCACGGTCAAAATTTCCAATGCGTCGCCTAATTGGTTAATAATTAATAATAAAATTTTATTTTATGAAGTTTGAGATCTGACTCTTTCGTTTAGTTCTGTATGTATTGTTCTGTTGTTACTGAGTAATTTTAGTCTTCAGGGTATTAATTACTAACTAAAGCGTCACAACAATAAAGGCAATGATGTCTCTGAAATGACATTTTTATATGAAATTATGATGAAATACTAAATTTCTTATTAGGCTAAATCTTCGTAACAAAACGCGCGGTTTAAATAGTTCGTTCAATAATTTCCGCACTATTATTGTCTATGACGATGTTCATGGAAGGTCCAATCGCCATCGAGTTGTTAGCCGGTACCAATTACATAACAAAAACATAACATAACATATCTTCACGCTGTATCCCCAACGGGGTAGTCAGATAGGACGGAGCGCCAGGAGTCGCGGTCCTTACACACCTCTTTCGCTTCCTCAAATCTCATCATTCTCCTCACACATTTTCGCCTAGGTATGCGAGTGCTTTTGACATTTCCGTCTGCTAACACTCTGGCTATTTGATCTTCATACGTCAGCCTTGGTCTTCCTTGGCTTCTTTTACCACTCACTTTCGCTCTGTATATTTTCTTCGTCAGTCTTTCATCACTCATTATTAATTAAATGAGCATGAATTTTATGTTTCCGAACAGTGTTCCGAAATTTTCCGAACAATCGAGTTACGCGGTACGGCCCCTGTATGGTACAGTTTGGGACTACAAGAGCAAAAAGCGAGATCTATTTATTCGTTGCACTCGCACCTATGACAATTGTAGATAGGCTAGAAATAGAAATTTATTTTTTAGTTATTTCCGTATTGAAATCGTTATTTTGATCATATATAATGTACATACCTACCTACTGGTAAAAGAAAAACCCAATTAGATTTTTACTTCGAAATGGGAATAGTTTTATGTACATTTTTTACAACATTAGCAAAATCTGGTATTAAAACAAAAGAAATATTCTGTTGTTTCCTTTTTATTTTATAGTTTTTTATTATTTGGCACTTCTGAACGTTGCATAAAATAAAGCGCACCCGCTACTGCTATCTCTCTTTTTCACGTACGAGTGTAAATAATGCTCTCACTCGAGTAATTCTCATCAGTTGCTCTTCATGCAGAGCCTTATAATAAGGTGGTCGCACAAATCAATACAAATGAAAACTAACCTTACATTCTGCATGATATAGCGCATTTTCATTCCAATATACACAGTACAAACACGTACACAGGGCCGTATAGTCATATTTGTTAGCGCGCTACGTCGAATGTTTTATGTAAATGGTATTTTAATAATTTATGAGATAACTATGACTCTATATATCTGTACTACTATATAAATCTGTAGCATCTGTCTGTAATAGCAATTTTACTGTAAAATTTTGTGATAAATAATAATTTTATAACTGACTGACTTGATTCTACCATTTTTAAAATTTTTGTCTGTTTGTCTGCCCCTCTATCTGTCTGTCTGTATGTCCTTTTATAACTTGAGAATGGCTTGACCTGTCTTGATGAAAATTGGTATACAGTAAGAACATGTGATTGCACAACAGTAGGCTACTTTTTTTTATCGAAAATCTACCCCGAAAGGGGTGAAAAGAGGGATGACATTTTGTATGGGAAATGCTAAACCGCTGAACCGATTATGATGAAATTTGGTACAGAGATAGTATGTGCCGGAGGCAGACTTAGCTTAGGCTAGACGTAGACTTCTTTCAGAAACAATCTTTATACATTAAATACATGTAATTTAATTTAACCCGGGAAAGCCACAGAAAATGTTCCGCGCAGACGAAATCGCGGGTACAGCTTCGTTAATTCTGCTCGTTCCTCACGTTTTTTTTTTCCGTTCATCACGTTAATCGTGTTCCGGTGTGGAGTATAAGACAGCCGGTGACATTTTTTACACGAGGCACAACATTTTCGTCCACAGTAGGCATGGGTAACACTGCGCTACGCCGTCCAATTGCGTCCAATTGTTCACCGTTCGGGATGTGTCGATTCACTTATTCCAATTGTATTGGCGCATAATACATTTCATAGCACTGCGTTAAAATCCAACAGACACTAAATCGGCGCATTATATTTTGCTGCACCGTGGCGCAATTTTGGTGTTTGACTTGAATGGAGTTAACTCAAAGCGCCGATACAGTGAGATGTGTCTGAGTTATACATAGAGTTGATGCAAGAAATTATGCTGAGTAAGCCATGCCTAGTCCTCAGGGTTGCCAACACATTTGTAATCTTAAGTGCTTTCTTGACCTTGATGTGGTAAATGTTCGTGTCGTTCGTTACTTATCATCAGGTGGACTGTTTGGTCATTTGTCTTCTCCATACTATAATAAAATACAATCACATTTCTTACTTCTATTCAATTCCGTGAGCTTTTTATTTAATTCTATTACACGTTGTAGGCATATTGATCGGGTTCAAAAGGTGGACATGGCTGACGTCACGCCCAAGTTAGATCATACACGTAACCCCTTTCCGTGAAAATGACTCACTTGCCAGCTACTATTTTGTCGTCTTTACTCTGTTTCGTATTTCGAACAACTTTCGAATGAAATTGAAAATTATTTTAATTAAGCGACAATAGAATATTTTTTCGTGCGTTTCTTCTTGGAGAGGAAAATCAAAGGAATCGATGCCCATACAGCCAATGTCTTCAGTAATTAATGTCGTATAATATCTTTGATGAAAAATTTCGACGTAATACATTCAACGTCTCTTGGAGTTTCTGGCGACAAATATATGGAAGTAATCTTTCAAGTAGAATCTGCTGAGACGGACTAAGTCAGTAAAAGATACCCACCATCACACTACGTAAGCACTTATTTCAACAATTCCATAATTGCACAACAGCGTAGGTACTTGGGATGCAAAACTATGCCAATTTTACATCATAATATCTACTAGAAAATAATTTTCAAAGAATTAAAATAAACGCCCAACTGATCCCCATAAAATCCCGTCAAAAACTCGCGGCCAGAGAAATTAAATAAGTAACTGTTTAAAAAAATCAAAATCCGTCATCGTAAACAAAGTTTTTTTATGCAAATGCTATTCTAGCCATAGCCATATTGAAATAATTCTATCTTGGTGCTCTACTGTAACCGCGTTAATGGGTCAGTCACAAAAGTTTTAGTCTATAAATTAAAGCCCTGAACGTTTACTAAAAATATTTTTTATAATCCTTATATTATGTTACAAGACAATCTTACTTTGTGATAACAATGCGACCTCTTTGGCTCACCTACTTGCAATAGTGCCTACGTGATAAGGCATGAACTATTGTATTATACACATAATTATTATATAAGTACATTCACATACACTTCGATCTACATTGTTCTAGGTTACCTACGAAATGGGTGGTCTATTGAAGACCATATCGAGCGTTTCTGTTTCTTGATATATGTCATTTATTAAAAATGCAATAAAAAGTTAAAGTCGAAGCAATTTATTCAAAAATAAACACAGATACTCGTATAAGACACTTTTCAGCGTTAAATCCGCAATCGGTTAGAAAAAACATGCTCCGAGAAGAACCAGTAAGAAATTAAGTGTCGGATAATAAAAGGTTTATCGAAGTGAAGCTTTTTCACTTATTCTTAAAAATTTCGTCAAAACGACTCCATTGATTGAACTGCATGAACCTCACTTTAGCTGATTTTTTTTCTTCTTCATGGCATGGCGCACAGGTTAGCGCATTTGCCAATGTCACGTATTGTTGTATTATGTAGAATCGTTATCGTAAAACTCCTCCAGTGAAGTGATAGTAGACTTTAATGAAGTTTTATAGGACTTTTGGAAGAGAGCGAGAACTTCAGCTACACGTATTTATTTAGACCTACTCCATTCTTTTCACTTACATAGAACTTTAAAACACAATATACCATCACTTTTGTACTTTAAAACTTCCAAAAATGTAAAAAATATGAAATCTAAATAAAATGACAGCCTTATTTCTCCCGCTCCCGCCAAAAAGTCCCTTTAGCTGTTTTTGTATACTACAAATTAGATGTTCGATTTTGAAACTGTTAATTTTTTTTTAATGTTTTTAAATTGTCCTCGGAGACATGTGCGGGAGCCTGTGACAGTCATACCTACACTCATTAGGCATCAACATTGGTAATCGCCTTAAAAAATGTGTATAGCCGCCACTGGAAGTTATGGTCGTTGAAGGTATTACATGCATGACCTTGACACTCCAAGTAGGTTCCGCATCGGCTCACTGCTTCACGCTTCAAATTATTTGTTAAATGAAAAAGCCGTAGTGCCGTTTACGTGGGTTATTTGTTGAAGTTAATTATACAAAAAATATTGATTGTACTGCGTGATCTATAGATTATCTAAAGCTCCTCATTTCAATAATAATAATGCTTCTACGCTGATCTGGGAGAGACAAAAGATTTAGTATGTGGCCGCTGCATGTTATAAAACTGGTCCAAGGGTGTATTCTAAAGAACTTGTACATAGGCGTTGGGGGAAGAGAACATTGTTTTCTCCTTAAAAAATTAATAGTTAATCGATTCAAGTGCTTAGTCGTATTTAATGATATTTTAACAATACTTTACTTATTCCTTCAAACGAACACACGTAACAATCGTAGATTCGTTGACAGTTTCATTAAAATCGATTCGTTTATTGTTAAATTAGTTGAAAAAACCACCAACCGCGTTTCCTTTTTATCGATTACGTACGTTACGTATGAGGTACAAAATGCAAAGTAATAACAGAAGCTCCTAAGGTTAAAATCAGGTATTACCTAAGTTTTTAAGAAGTTGGTAAAGACAAAGTTTACGAAACGTGTTTTTGAGTGACATTTTTACTGGAACCTACTGAAAAGAAGCATTTACCACAAAAAAAAGTCAGTGGTTGAATTGTCACTTTGGCTTTTTTATTCTCAATATTAAATGTATACTTTATTCTCAATTTCTCATTAGCGTGATATTTTATAATTATTTTTCTCAACAGTGATTACCTTTGGAAATAAAGTAAGAAATAGCATTTTTACCCCGTATTTCTTAAGTACACTTTTTAATATGTGAATTGAAGAACTTTTTAATGCAATTTTTTTTTGTATTAAGCCCCTAAAAACTCCTAAAAGTGAAACTTTATTTTCGAGTTCCACCATTTGAAGTTTGGGACAAACGACTGTTACATCAAGCAGTCTCAGAATAATGGCTATGATAGACAGACATCGGGATGATTGGGGGCACAGATTTACCATTAATAGATTAATAGAAAGGCATTCCTTTCACACCTAACGAATTGTTATAGTTACCAGTAAAATATATGGCGTAAGCCTATGATAGAAAGGGATATAATGAAAGAGATATATTTCGTCTCTACGGTGTTCTCAATGCTTTAAGATTGCTAAGCTGTTGGATTTGACAGACATAATAACAAAACAAATCTTTGTTCGTTACCTTAAGTTTTATAAAATTATTTTGGAAGTTTACAAGTGAAAAATGGATATAAAAATTTTTGTTAATATGTGTGAGATAGAGGCTACTCTTTTAGGCGTGATAGTATGCAATATTTTAGGCTGCAAAGGCCGGTTTGACAAACGTAGGTTGTCAAAGCGGTAAAAACTATAGACCTCATTGCCGACGCAATATTTATTAGTAGATCTATGAATGGAGTGGAGATGATTCCATTATGTTGTATTTCTTTACTTTCAATTTAACTAATTATATATGAACCTATTTTTCAACTAGTTGACGATCAAAATAAGCGGTTGCGTTATGTTTATTAGTTGTCACAGATTTCATATTTAGCAGTAAACTTACTATTCACAAAAGTAACATCACTTAGAACTCAAGGTCACAGCGACCTTGATACTAATCCGGCATACCTTAGCATACTGGCAGGTTTTATAATTTGGCGACTCTACATGACTACTAAAATTCAGTAAACACTCTCCATTTCATTCTAGCGTCGCATTGTGCGTCTCACTCGGACCGGTCCATTGATGACCTCATGCGGCGCCGGCGCATTGCGCAAGTGACCGTTGATAGTTTTGAAACTTTTGATGATCTAATGACATTTTGGCAACGTTTTCAGAATATGATTAATTTGGCGTGTGGAGAGTACTTGGCAAGCACGTTGCGATACTTAACTGTACGCTAGTGCGATAGCCCTTTTTAGAGTTTGGTACATTAGAAAGTAAAATTGAATCTTCATAAAGTCTATATAAAATAATATGTGTACGTCTGTCTGCGTGTTTGTTACAATAAATTTTCTTAGAAAATGTATGACATATAAACTTGATATTTAATATTAACAAGTTCTGACTAAAATTTACCATTTCGGACTTTAATCGCATTCAATTTAAATTAGTTATTTCCACAATATATTTGTTAATTTAAACAATTACCCGTTTCGAAATTTTAACGTTACCAGATCTAACAAACCCACATACATACATATTCTCACGCTGTAACCCTAATGGGGTAGTCTGTCAGAACAGAGGTCTAAGCATCGAGGTTCTTACATACGTACTTCTTTTGCCTCCTCGAATCTCATCATTCGTCTCACACACTTTCACCTAGGTATACGAACGCTAGTGAGACTTTCGTCAGCCAACACTCTGGCTATTTGATCTTTATAAGTCTTCCTTGGCTTCTGTTACTACTCGCTTTCATTCTATAGATTTTCTGCGCCAATCTTGCATTGCTCATTATTTCTATGTGCCCGAACCATCTAAGTATTCCAAAGTTTTAGCAATAATGTTTTTTAATTTAATTCATATAAACCGCGGGCAAAATTTATTGTTAGGATGACAACAGGTATTAGAAAAAACTTATTAGAAAAAATTATAGGAGTTGTTATTTTAATTTTTAATCGCGCGGAATACTATTTTATATTGTTTTCATCTTTTATATAGTTACAATTATTATTTTATATTTTTCTATTTTTAGTTAGTATGATTTTATTGTAGCACTAACATTATTATGCTAAATTTTATGGTGATAAATACCATTTTTCAATCAATTATTAACTGTTCTTTTATTTTTATCAATTACGAAGTTAGTTTAAATGCATCGCTTTTTGAGAGTACCTAAATTTTACAAAGTTTCAAGTCTGATATGATTTTGAGGAATTACAGACTCTTAAAATGGTCGACACTACTATAAACAAATTGAAACAACTAGAGACATTTTAACCACCTTTTGCAAATAACGTCCGAACGAAAGAGGCAAAGTGAGTTTCGTCGAAATAACTCCTTATTTTTATTCCGTTAACGTCCACTTTTACGAGGTCCAGCCGAAACCTGTCTGACCTCAACCAGATTCGAGACTGGAATCCAAAATGAAAATATAAAACAGGAAAGTTCTGTCGACAGGCTTTAAAACTATAGCACTAGTTGTCGTTCGCAACTTTGTTCGCATACAATAGATTTTGTAATGTTATATCCTTACCATTATCAAAATCAATTTAGCGATATATCCATGAAACGACTCAATACAGACAAACTTTCGCATTACAATATTAATAAAAAAGTAGCCACATACTTTCCGAGTACTAAGAGACTTTTGACCATGAAAACATGTGTACATATAAGCTGCTACATGTGTATGTAGTATCTCGTTATTACATTCATATGCAATTACTAAAGAAAAATCTATTTATGTATGTACATGATTGTATACATAGTTTTTGTCTAGTAGCTATGTGTATAATTGTATTTTACTTGTTAGCGTATTATGTGAACATTAACTACAGGTGAAATCGAAAAAATTAGACGAAAAATTATAGTAAATCCTCTCGCTTCATAAATTAATTTCGTTATATATATCTAGTTAATAACACAGAACGAAATAATAAAGTATTAACATTTTCTATAGACTCAGGTTTATAATATTACGAAAATGATCAATTTGTACCTATATTTTTTTTGATTGTCTTCCTCTTAGTTTCAAACTTGTTGATTGATATGTGTTTCACTTTTCAACGAAGCACCTTCAGAAAATTCCAGATAATCAGACTCTGTCAACTAACTAGTAACTAATAAATATTTGTCATTTAAGTTTGAAACTTTGGGAGGAGAATAAAAACATATACATATCAATCATTTCAGTATTAAAATTGTAATACCTTATATAAGAATTTTAGGTTTTGTTTCATTTATATATTTTGGATAACAAATTAAGTAATGGAATAAAAATGATTTATTTCTTCTATTTTAGTAATTCAACATGAATTTCTTTGAGTTAATGCTTTTTTGTGGCTTATATTTTATAAGTGATTTATATTGTACAGAGACAAATGATCAATATGTCAGTTTCTATACAATGATTACATAATGATTCTAAAATCATAAATATACACATATCGACCCTTTTTCATAAAATGAAATTGTATTTTTATTTAAAATATTACTAATATTCAACCTGTATATGACATATTATACTCGTTAACACTGCGTGAATGTCAACCATATAGAGATGATCTCATGAGCAAGTTGTAAACAAATATGTTCTAACAGAAACTGTTTTAGATTGCTCCAAAAAAACTAGACAAGTGCGAGTTGAACTCACCCGTAGACGGTTCTTTGAAATCCTTTTGTAATATTAAAATCTTTAAAACAAAAACCTGACAAGCAAAATCTACAAATATATAGTTAGTGATAGTAAAGCCAAGGATGGCCAAGGCTGACTAAAGAAGATCAAATTGCTAAAGAATTAGCTGACCAAAGTGTCGAAAGCATTCGCATAGCTAGGCCAACGGTGTGAGGAGAATCGAAACATATGGCTTCGAGGAGACTTAAGATGTAGGTACCTAATATTATGTAAGAACCGCGATCTTTGGCGCTTCATCCCTTCTGTCTACCCCGTTATAGCGTGACTATATGTATACGTATTGTATGAATTAGACAGAAACCAGATTATCGAGATTCATGACCCTGTATCTTATCATTCTCTTTATACATTTTCATTAAAAATCAGTGAATTTGAGTAACCATCGAACGGCGAACACTCGGCCAATCTATCTATATTATATACTAATATTATAAAGAGGCAAACTTTATTTGTTTGTATGTAATGGATAAACTCAAAAACTACCTACTTAACCGATTTCAAAAATTATTTTACCTATAGAAAGCTACATTATCAGCGAGTAACATGGACTGTATTTTATTTTCTAAAATTTCTACCCGTACGAATCCCAGGCGGGTCGCTAATTTTTTAAATTAATTTTTCATATGTATATATTTGTAATCACGTTCTCGAAAACGGCTCTAAGGATTTCGATAAAATTTACAATGTAGGGGCTTATGGCGGCAAAAAACCGATCTAGCTAGGTCTCAATTCTGTGAAAATTCGTTTTCTTCGTGTTTTCACATATTTAAAATGGGTAATTGGTATTGATTGCTATTTCGCAACAAAGTTTAGCTTCTCAATAGCGCAATACGTATCACGTATCGTATACCACGCCGTAGGGCGCGGGTTCGAAACCTGCAATGTGGTCAGACTTATTTTTGATGTACAATCAAACCTAAAATACGCCAAGCAAAGCTTGATCCCCAGGTACTCTTTATTATAAGCGACAGCAAGATCCATTCCACAAATACACGATTTAAGCATCTGGAATATTAAAAACTGGTTTTATTATCATACATTACGTTAAAAATAAAAACTGGAAACGAATATAAATAGAAATGATGCTAATCAGTCCAGCCAATATGTATAGTGTTTATTTAACTTGTCTCTAAACAATATTATCTGGTTTCCGACTACTTGCTTGACCATAAATTGTCATAGTTCAGAGAGTTCAGACATTGCGATATTTTTGTCGTTGTACGATAGCATAATTGGACAGGCCATGATATACCCGCGGGCTTATTACCTAAAAATTTGTAGACAGCGACAGCCGCGCGATCATTGCGCGACCGGTGACTAATTGTAATAAAAAATTGATATCATGTATGACGATTACGTGTCTATTGCGCCATGACCGTAAAATGCACTTTTCGCGATGATATAGCGCCCCTATATAAATTAAATGCATAAATTCTCGTGTCGACAGTCGATATCGCGCGATATTTGGCTGTCGCATGCTGACTGCAAGTTTTAGGTAATAAGTATACCGATCATTTCACTAAGCGCCACCATTTTTTGAAATTACATATTGTCTAGCTGTTACATTATGATCTAATCGTCATTTTAACTTAATGTTAATATATTATTATTAATTTTTATTATTACTTACGTGTATTTTTTATATTTTTAATAAATATCTTACATCGCTGAATGTAAAAAATATTCAGCTCTTAAACGGACCCGCGGAGCAGCACGACTCCTCTCGTAAGTCTCGTAAGTCCTCTCTCCGTGCTGTGTTGATAATATAATTCAAAAATAATGCTCTTGTATGATGAGTAATTCTAACCTAACTTGAATATTAAAATTGAAATTAATTTGAATGTTAACACCTAGCTTTTTTTCCAACTCAACCAATTTAAGTGAGCAAAAGCTCAAATGAAAGAGCTTGTTCCAGCGAGTGTTCTTAGTGGTGGCGGATTTACATAAGGGCAATTTGGGAACGTGCTCGGGGCCCCACAAATTGAAAAACCCATTTTTTTGTCTCCTACATTAACGAAAAATCAAAGAATAATAAAACTTCTTTGAGAAAATATTACATTTTATATAATTTGTAATATATTAAGTATATTACTTATAATTAGATAATAAAAAACTAAAAGAGTAGAGTTTTCCACTACATAGATTCACAATATGTAAAATATATTGATCAATTCGCTTTTGATTTCCTTACAAGGGGCCTCACAGCCTGCGTGCCCAAGAACCCGTTAAGTACCTATAAATTCGGCGCTGGTTCTTAGACCAAAACGAACCGTGTACCTTAATTAGAATCGGAGATATATAGAGAAAGAAAGTTATGAAAACACAAGAAATGTACAGGAGGAAATCGTGTTTGAGTATAACTTGAGAAGGGTGAAAGTTAGGTGATTTCCAATGCTTGATGACACATCTGTGTACCTTATAAACATTTCATTAAAAAAAAAAACAAATCGGTAGGATAGTACGGGCCGTACGTAGTCGTAATAGATTTCCATAAATTTTTTTAAGGTATGTAGATTTTCAGTACAAAAAAAAATGTTAAAATAATAAACGGATTTGTGCATTTAAAACGCCTGCTATTTCGATGCAATGTGCGCTACGTTATTAATAAGTTGTAACTAATATTACTTAATTAAATGTCTATGCTAATATTATAAAGAGAGACAGCGGGTTTTATAGGTTTGTTTATATGTGGAGGATAATCTATCGCGGTCGATAGGCTGATGCTATATCCAGAGCTTTAATAAAATTAAAAAACACCAACCACCAACCGTGATTCAGAACGCGGCGCAGCACACACGGGACACACGCAAACACACATTTACCATTGTAATTTTCGTAAGCAAACAAAGTAACATTACACAGGTTTATTAATTTACTAATGTTCGCCCCGCGGCTTTGCCCACTTGACCTATACACCGTACAAGGTCTTGACCGAGGCGTCATACATTTTGTAAACGTTTCCTTCATAGGAATGCCATGGATCGTGAGCGAGTCCGTAGTCAAACTCGCACTTAGCCGATTTTCTTTTCAAGGGTTGGATCCGCGAATGGCACTTATTTCAATACTCTTTCACCATTTGAAAGACACATTCTACCAGATTGATATAGGCTATATGTATATATTCAACCCATGCAAAGCCAGACGGGTCACTAGTTATCCTATAAAATGTAACCTACATAACAAATAAAGACTATACTAACAGAGAAAATTGAAAGTAAGTATCTTATTTTAAGTATAAACTAGATTAAAATAAGAATTAATTGAATTAGAGCTCTGATTTTTTTGAATATACTTACTACACAATCCTGAGATAACGCGTATTCGATACATTCACAGCCAATTTTTTTGGGATTAAGTTGCGTACAGTAATTAGGTTAATGTCCCAAACGTACTTGTGTGGTTTCCACCTGACTTTGATTGTAATAGCCGTAATCGCAGCGGTATTGTAAAAGCATTGATCGTCTATAAAAACAATCACTTGTACTTGGTTTCCAAGTATTAGTAATGTGCTGAATATCCGTATCCCATATCCTATAGAAAAAGATCTGTATTCGTATCCGTGTCCGTTATTTTTTAGCGGATTTTGTGCAGATCTTTTATATTAATGAATTTCATTATATGGAATTTCAAAAATATCAATGGAACATAATAACTTCAAACTACATTTTATTTCTTAAAATTATAGTTTTGACACTTTTTATTGCAAAAATCAAACAAATAGTTATGATAAACATTATAATAGTAAATTATCATCTTATGTTTACATAAAAGAGGATTAATTTCATTGTATTACGAACGAACACCAAAGCACGAAAGTTGAGGTCCATATCCGTATTCGCGGGTCTATATAATCCGTATCCGTGTTCGTATCCGCGAATACACATTTTTAGCAATCCAACACAACCCTACTATATATACTTCCGAGTATTAAAAACTGTACATTACAGTTTTCGGTAAGATGGATCACGACTTAATCGTCGAATTTCTTACCCGTTATTTTTCGTGTCGGTGGTAGATTTCAAGTTCAGAATTGTCGTTTGTTCCTTTCACAAAAACCTTGTATACTTAAAAAGGGGTACAAAGTTTTCTCTTCACGTATTAATGTATAGATATATGTCGGTAATGGTATGTCTGTTTTATAATTAAAAAAATCTTCAAGTTTGAGATTGAGATTTTGTTTCCTCAGCTGAAACGATAATATTGAAGTCGTTATTGACCTTCCTGAATATAATTATCATCTAATTATAGTAAATAATATAGTGTGTAAATTTTAGTGTTGGACGGCTCCCCACAAAATGGATTATAATCTAGTCAAAGTTACAGCGAGTCGATGGAACCAGACGGCACAAGTCCGTGAGCTTTGCTGACATGAATATAATAGAGGTCTATGTCCGACAACGGCAGTCTTATGGCTGCTATGATGATGATATTTACATAAAGCGAATGAGAGTAGGGTCCCTTTAAAAGAGTTATATTTCGCATATTGTAACATGTACGTAAAAACATGAAAAGCAAAGTAAAATATCTTGTCCGCTCACATATATTATGATTAAATACTAAATATTACTTTATTAGGATTAAGGTATGCGAACTCGATTCAGCCTTCCTTCTCCATTACTATCTAGAAATTATTAGATCTAGAAATTGAAGATTAGCAGACATTGACTTTTTGGCGGGAACGGGAGAAGTGAAGGTTGTCATTTTATTTAGATTTTCTGTTTTTTACATTTTTGAGAGTTTTAAAGCACAAAAGTCATAGTATGTTGTGTTTTAAAGTTCTGTATTAGTGAAAAGAATGGAATAGATCTAAATAAATGTGTAGCTGAAGTTCTCGCGCTCTTCCAAGAAGTCCTTTATAACTTCAGTAAAGCTACTATTACTTTACTAGAGGAGTTTTACGACAACGATTCTACTTATTAATACAATACGTGACATTGGTAAATGCGCTAATCTGTGCGCTATGCCATGAGGAAAGAAAGTAACGAAGATCTGTTCTATAATTACGCTGTACCAAATATTTTTCATATTCTCCATTAACGAAGTCACGGCCCGAGGCTAGTTTGTACAAACACATCAATAGTCGATACATAATTTTGTTTATACTGTACACTACACTATTAATTATTGTCATATGGTATCAATTTGTCATCAGTTTATTTGAATCTGTTTTGGTTGATCATGTACGTCTATGGTATGCTGATGATAAAATCATCTGTCATCTTTGTAAGTGTCAGAACTCAGAAATATTAACTCAATCATCATCGCCCAACTGCTTAATCCATATTAACATGTCCTTAATATGCGCATATGTAGAATAAACAATATAGGTATATTCTATGCGGTAATAACGACGTCATATAATATAGGTATATTCTATGCGGTAATAACGACGTCATAATAGAGAAAGAAAGGGACATATACCCAGATGATGGAAGACTGTGAGAACTGGGATGATCGGTGAAAAAGGGCCCTAACTTTGCCCACGTTATGGGATGAAGCGGAATAAAAAAAAAAAAAAAACGACGTCATAATTGCGGTTAATTTTAGTTATATATTGCTCTATAGTACTGAGCTAATTGTAATCCAGAAGCCGACAAGGTTTAAATGACATTATTAATTTCGAAAAACTGAAATTCCAATTTTGCTCCGAAAGCTGAAGCCGTAAGTTCGGTCAGAGTACATAAAGTTATTCTTTCTGCCCTAGACTGGAATAGGACAACTGTATATTGTCCTCTGAAGTAAATTTCCTTAATGCTATTTTTATTTGGATGGACAACCTTGGCTCAGTTGTGGCCCTGTAGGTCATTGACATCATAATTACATCATCCATGAAAACGACAACGGAACCAACGATTTTAACTGGTCCCATAACAAATCGAGTGTTATTTTCGTTAGACACACCTAGTGGTTCATGTTTAATAATATTTTTAAACATATTTACTACTAGTTATGCCCTGCGATTGTATTCGTTTTAGGTATTTTTTCAGAAAAAAATTAGCCTAGATTACTCTCTAAAAGTCGTCTACCTGTCAATGAAAATTTTTATAAAAAAAATTAAATCACATTCTAAAAAAAGCACTGAAAAGTATGAAATAACTATCCTTTACTAATCGAGCCACTTCGGAGATTAACCTGGACAAACAAATAGATAGACAGACAGCCAAAATACAATGCATGCTTGGTTTTTTCTTTGCAAATAAAAAGTTTAAGAAAGAGCCTGTATTTCGAAATCACAGGCAAACACTTCAATTATATTTATTTGTATAGGATTCCTATATACAAGATATGTACCTTCAGACGCGATAACGAGTTTCTAAGAAAAAAATTACCTAGTCATATAACACAGTTTCGTGTTAACTTAACTAGATTTTTCCTCTTTAAGTTTAGAATTTAAAAACTGAACTCATTGATTAATATCAAGGATTCACATTCAGAGCATCGAAAAACTTCGGCATAGCAGTGCACTGGTTAAGCCGTAAAATGCTACGGACCGGTTATACCATTCGCAGTAGATAATTATGTTTTTTTTCCATTGAATTTATAAATATGTAAATTAGTTTATTAACTACGAGAATAACTAAATAAATTATCTATACCTATATTAAATAAAATTATTAAATCTATTACAAGTCCGCCCGGCCGGTCTATCCAACCGATTTGTTTAATTTTTTTTTTAAATGTAAAGTATTGATGCACAGACTTTTCATCAAGCATTAGAAATCTCCCAACTTTCACCCTTCTCAAGTTATACTCAAACGCGATTTCCTTCTGTGTTTTTATATTTTCATAGGTTTGTTTCTCTATATCTTCAGTACTAATTGAAGTATGCGTTTCGTTTTGGTCTAAGAACACTCGCTGGAACGAGCTCTTTCATTTGAGCTTTTGTCCACTTAAATTCATTGAGTGAGAGGGAAGCGTGAACATTCAACTTGAATTTAAATTTTTGTATCCGACTCAGGTTAGGTTAAATTTACTCAGTACATAAGTTAGTTATTTTTAACTGACTTCAAAAAAAGAAGAAGGTTCTCAATTCGTCTATATGTTGTTTTTTTTTCTTTTTGTTTTTTTTTTGTATGTTTGTTACCTCATAACTCCGTCATTTATGAACCGATTTCGAAAATTCTTTTTTCGTTTGGTAGGTAATACTTTAGAGGTGGTCCCATTTAAATTTCACCGATATTGGAGCTTGGACTTCGAAGATACACTAGATAACATGACCTAGTTATAAACTTTATTTATATTGACGATTCTCTTGTATTGTATATCGTTGCGTTCCGGAATTAGAATGAAGTTAATTGAAAACCTGCCCTAGATATTTATTTAGGTCCAGACCACTCAAAAGGGAGAAATAAAAAAATTTTATTAAAAAAAATTAAACCGCCTTCAAAAAAACCACTGAAAAGTATAAAATAACTATCCTTTACTAATCAAAACTCAAGTACAATTAAAATAACTTTATAAATACGATACACATACCTATATAATTAAATTTGACAGTTATTGAAGTCGGTGCCAAATCAATGTGCAACAACAGAAAGTCTATTAGTTTGGTAGGCTTGGCACCGACTTCAGTAACTGTCAAATTTAATTATATAGGTATGTGTAATGTGTATCGTATTTATAAAGTTATTTTAATTGTACTTGAGTTTTGATTAGTAAAGGATAGTTATTTTATACTTTTCAGTGTTTTTTTTGAAGGTGGTTTAATTTTTTTTGAATTACTATCAACACAACACTGCGGAGCAGCACGGGTTCTCTCGTAGTAATTAATAGATTGTACTATTTCATAAACTCGGTTTTGTAGTCCGGCCAGTAAGAGATAGAAAAGGCCTTTGCCTTTAAAATGGTTTTCTTTTAATGTTCTATAAATTCAAGAGGCCGTCTTACCATGCACAATTCCATTTCTGGCACTAACACCGAAATTGGTGTCTAAAATAGACCTAGAAATAGAATAGAAATAGACATAGAAATAGAAAATCTAAAATAGACCTTCAACACCATTGCAAAGTCCTCGCGCTAGATTACAGAAATACGAAAAAATAATTATTTTCGATTACATTAAAAACTAGAACTAATTTTAAAAATCCACTGTCATTTTAAAGAGTGCATTTATATGAATATACACAGAAAATTTAGAAGCATAAATCGGATCCGTTAGTCTGAAAAATGTAAATCTTTGTTTCAAAAGATGTTTCTTTGGTATTTTTTTCCTGTTACAAAAGTTTAACAATAGCGTAACGCAACTGGCAATGAATTGAAGAATCAGGTTACCAAATATCACTTTCATACGTTTTGTAATCACTTAGAAAATTGAGATTCTTGCCGTAGAAATGTCCAATTCGTCGCCTTAACCACCCATTCCCAAAGTGGGCGATAACGCCCCCCTGTGGGCGCTGCAGGCCTAAAGGGGGGCGGTAAGAGACCCAGAAAAAAAATGGGGGCGTTGTGTAGAGACCTGGGGGGTGATTTGTAATTTCATTTAGCTAGGAGGCATCTTAGACAACGACTGTATGAGCTCTCGACTCAGTAGACAAAATAAGTTTGGGAACCTAGACCTTAACCGAATCGGCGTGTACGAGCTCTTACTCGGGCGTGTATGAGCTGTCAGGTTAATTTTATTACAAAGTTGTGTAAGTAATATGAATAAATTGATACTACACTCATAGATGTGAACGCCTATTATTAATTAGACGCAATGACACTGAATTGCTGCGTGTAACCAGCTTTAACGAGTTTCCAACATGGCGCCTGTGATTTGGCTTGATTCATCTTGCACTACCTAATAGAATAATCTCTACAATTAAGTCGATGATGTACTGCGTTAAGCTATGTACATACCGATGCTTAACGTGTACGTATAGATAGGGTTGTTACCTAATTAGAAAACGTAGAGTCGAGATTCGAATTCAATGGTCTGTGAAAGTGGTTATTCTTATTGTAAAATTGAAATAGTTAAAAAACTATAAATGACACGTGCATTGATAATATTTTAGCACGGTAAACACCTGAGCTTATTATACATTTCTAATAAATATATTTAGGCACAAGTTAATAATAACAAATCTTTAAAGCCGAAATTAAAGTTTTTTAACGATACGATGTGTACCGGACAACAGTTGGCACATCCCTAATAATATTTCAAATGCGTAAGTCAAATCGTTGAACTGCACGCTTATTACGTAACTTGCAGTCAGCATGCGACAGCCAATATCGCGCGATATCTGCTGTCAAAACGAGAATTTGTGTAATGTAATTTGTATAGTGACGCTAAATCTACCGCGAAAAGTGCGTTTTACGGTCATACAATAATAGATACGCAATCGTCATTTGTGATACTTACTAATTTTTTATTACAATTAAATACATGTCGCGCAGTGATCGCGGGGCTGTTCCTGTCTGCAAACCTTCGACTCGAATTTTGGGAAAAGACACTGTTTTTCAGCGAAGTCGTGAGCAACAACTAGTTCTTTGTATTTCTTACTCTCAGATTACCATTAGGTGATAATAATTACAGTCTGTCTATTAAATTATTTTATTAGGGTATTTTTTAAGAAGTAATCGTCATCTGACGTCATGTTTATTTCTGTTGCGTCAATTGTAAGAGAGGATTGAAGGTGTAATGTAGTCATGTAAAAATATGGAAGAAAAATATAAACGAAGTCAGACCTGTCATTGCAAAGGATAGCAATTAACACATAATTTCTGTTGGAAGTAATGACAATTGACATTCAGAGCAATTATTATAAAATAATAATAATTTTAATTATCAAAAAATAGTAATTCAAGTATCAAAACATGTGCTATCTACATATCCATGTACATCAGAAAGCGTTTCCTACATTAATTTTTTCATTCCTTAAGATATTCCAGTACAATAACCTTTATCTTTTAAAGATAATGTATAATACAATAGTACATATTATTATGTATCTGGTAACCCTAGTTGTCAGAAGCGCACTACGTGCCAAGGTTGCGATATTAGATCATCAGTGTTGTGGTCGCATTCTGTTTACACCATTCTTAAGTCACCGTTTTTTCTAACGTTCTCCGGTTATCAGTAAATGTAACAACTTCACAAACATAATTATACTACCTTACTCTAACCATTTATGTACATTTGGCCGCAATATTACCTGAAGAAACGCAAAACGAGGTCAAACGTCAGTAACGACGCTTGCCCAGAAGGTAGACATTCAATTCAATGTCGCCTTGAAGATGACAATGTTTTATGAATGTTGGAAAGGTTTTTCAAAGCTTACTAATATTCATTGCAATTTTCTTAGCGAATAAGTAAAAAAAAAATTATAACAAATTCTTGCAAACATTGCGAAATAACTGTAATATCTTGGTTTTTCGGAGTCGGAAGCCTATATCTACGGGTATTATAATACTTTCCCTTGTTTATGGCCTCTGAGTCTGGCAACAAAAAATATTTTATCTTGCTTGCAAGTTTTAATTTTGTTAATTACCTATTTCATCTTAATAGTTAATTACTTATTTCATTAATGTTTTCATCTTGTTTGCAAGTCGGCAAATTCTCAGATTTGTAAGTAGAGAAATAATTATATTTTTAACTTGCTGCCTTGCTTAAAGTCGCAATGACATTGCACAGCCCTAGGAGTGACAGAGACAACACATCCCCTATGTTCCCACTACTAAATTTTAAAAGAAAATAACTCTTATGTTTTTCATTGTATTTTGAATATTTTTTCATAAAATTATGATTACAAACTAGGTTGTTAAGAAATAGTCAACTAACCTATTACCCTTCAATTCTCTGATGAATATTACAAAGTGTCCGTACATGCAATTTCTGAGAAAATCTAACCCTACCGAACCGAACCAAACTTTAAAAAGTACCTGTTATATAGTCTAATAGCAACCTGTCCAGGCTTCGCACGGGTAGCCATTTTTTTGAAACTAAAATATTAGTACAGCCCATGTTACTTTCTGATAATGTAGATGATAGATATAGCTTTCTATAGGTAGAAGAATTTTTGAAATCGGTTGAGTTGTTTTTGAATTTATCTGTTGATGTTATAATATAACATCAGTGATTACAACGGAAGTTTACAATTATGTTAATATATAAACGTGATATTTCATGCAAAGTGGTGTAAATTTTTACATTATCTACTAACAGTAACGACGAGATAATGACTTTCTCTAAGCATCCTGAAAGCAGAACGATAATAGAGTCCAATCTAACCGACACACACGGGCGACATGTTGTTTACAACTGGTAACCTTGGCACCGATACGTTCCGGTGTTCCAAAACATGTCACAATGACACAATGCCGTGTCTGGTTACGAATGCGGCCCAAATATATAGGTTGCGAAGTTTTTCTGTTTTTTCCTCTGTATATATTTTCTTTTAGTTTTCGTTAGAACGACTAATCCACTACATAGTTATATGTGGGCGTCCAAGCAAAAAGGGTCCAGTAGTGGGGTATTGAGTTAAGATTAGGATTCGGAATTTAGAATAGTTAATTGATAATAAGCATTAAAAAAATATTCAAAAACTGCCATATATTTTTATCAGACATTTAAAGTTAAAACTAAAGACTTGTTTTGAGAAAAAGCATTTTTAAAGTTTGATTGAAAAAAATATTCCTACTTGTTTGTTACTACTTAGAAACATTATGTAAAGTCATTTACTATATGAACTTTTAGATAATTAATCATTAATTAATAATCAATTAAAATCGCGAAATGCCATTTTTGCACCCAACTTTACAAAATTGCGTATATTATCTCAGAAACTAAATGCCGACAACTGGACCCTTTTGGCTTGGACGCCCACATATACCTTCGTTTGTACGCATTTTTAGGGTTATATTTTCGTTACGTTGGTTTTGTAGTGTGCAGTTTCCAACAAATAACCCTATTTCTGGGGGTTTTGTTTGTATTTATACTAGTAGTTAACCGTGATTGCGTTCGCGTGGAATCTATACATATAAATAAAATTGAAATACCTGTCTGTGATTTCGCAATAAAGGCTCCTCAAAATAAAGGTCTGCTCGAATCTCAATACTCACACGCACACACATATACTCGTTTATAACAGAAAGAGACATAAAGATCGCTGGGAATATGTGTATAGGTTAACAAACCTAGCACCGTTTAGCGCGCGGGTCGCTGAGAGCCGGACGGAGGGGGCATAACGCGTTTTCCTTAGGTGACGATTTCTACCAACTCACACCTCCCGCAAACCGTGTTAAGAACCTCCGTTCCGAAATTTTTTTTTCCCCATTGAATCGATCAGACATCGAACATGTGGTCCGCGGCTTATAAGACAGTTCAATAAATGTATTAAAGCGTTTACGTAATCAGTTCTAGACACGCCCACCTTTAAACTTCGATGTAATTTGCTTGCTCAAGCTTGACATTGGCAGGTGGACAATCATCTAAAAATCTAAATCAGCCATTCCCAAAGTGGGCGATAACGCCCCCTTGTGGGCGCTGCAGGCCTAAAGGGGGGCGGTAAGAGACCCAGAAAAAAAATGGGGGCGTTGTGTAGAGGCGCGGGGGGTGATTTGTAATTTCATTTAGCTAGGAGGCATCTTAGACAACGACTGCATGAGCTCTCGTCTTAGTAGACAAAATAAGTTAGGAAACCAGTGATCTAAATGATTGACGGCAAACTGCTCACAACAGGTTCATACTACGTCTGGTTTACATGTAAAGTAATTTAGTTATCCCACTATAAACAAATGTAGGAAGCTAGAACGCTAATGTGTATCGTAAAAAAATTATCTTCGAGTTACATAAACATCATGTTGTCTGTGTGTCAATGGATTGCACTGGTTTGGAAATGAAGGAAAACGTAAAATGTGCCAGTTGCTTCTCTTCCCGCTGAGGTTGTTAAGCAGGGTTGTCACATTTTATATGAGGAAATAGAGTATATTAATTGTAGGTAGGAAATAATATAGTGTACATACATGCAGTGCATGAAAAATAAATTATTATTCATTTATATATTCCCAAATGTTTCTTTTATTTGAAATACATAAATAAACAATTAATTTTTTATCTAACGTAGGTAAGTTTTGTTTCTTTCGTCTTATCTGAGGCCTTACTTAACATTAATAAAAAAAAATCTGTTTCGATTTCTTTTTTCAAATTGAATAAGATGAATTAATTCAATTTAAAAGAAAGAAATCGATTAAATGGAATAAGTTTAAGAAATATATATATATATATATATTTCTAATTTCTCTAAAATTTTTAATCATACAAAAAAATGAAACAGTATTAAGATAAATAAAGAACACATACAATAAGTAATACATAACCAATTTACAACATTGAATAAAGTGTTTCCGCGCTTTTCTCTCGGCAAAACTTTTTATGATGTCATCTATATTTATAAAACGTACAATATCACGTTCCAAACTTATTATTGTTAGATAATTTAGCCTTCTTTAACTCATTGATACCCTCGAGGGAGCATTAACAATATTTAATATTGAAAATTATCTTTCTGCAGTACAGTTACTAATAATTAAAGTTAAATACGTTCTTAAAATCTAAAAATATATTAAAAAATTATCGGTTATTAAATATTATATTTTCTCAAAGAAGTTTTATTATTTGAATGATCAATGTGTATGTTCCACATTCTTTGATTTTTCGAAAATGTAGGAGACAAAAAAAATGGGTTATTCAATTTGTGGGGGCACCTGGCTTGTGGGGGCCCCCGAACACGTGCCTAAAGTGCCCTTATGTATCCGCCACTATAATATAATATAATATATATCAATATAATAATGTAAATCATCATTTGATTTCGCTTTAGATCTATAAGTTCTAATACTATTGTATCTTGACGCTCTTTTCACCCTGAAATTTTGAAAATCGCTGCCAATAAATTTAACTTATACACAGATAGACAACTATTTCAAAATGATTCCCCTTTCAAAACGTAGAGATGTATTAGATTTAATGTTTCTTTACAAAGTGTTTAGGTTTAAGATAGACTGTCCGGCCCTCTTAAGCAAAGGAGACGTTTCACGAAAGTATGGAACCCCGGCTCGCACTTTGTACATTTACATTTTAGAAACTTTAATATTAAATAAAAGTGTTTTAATTATGGTTTCGATATATATTAGCCTAGTTCTTTCGTACAAAAATATTATATACACATATCATAGGCAACACCTTACCTAAATAAGATGGCGTCAATGACATATTTGACGTTTTCCACTTTTAATAGTTAATTAATAGTACTCTTTGTTATATTACAGGTCTTTACTGTTGAAACCTATTTAAAATCTCAAACAGTGCCTGTTCACAGTTTGAACATATCCACGCTGCAGTTTAGGGTACAAAAAAATTAACAGGCAATGAGATCTTTGACGCCTTGGGAACCGGATCAACTAAATCAACTTTTCTTTTGAGAAATGCAGTATAGCGACAAGTCAACACATTAAATGTTCTATTTTATTAATCTTGGAAAATAATATGGATAAAGTATAAGTACTTAATAAAAAAAAATAAGCCCGTTTAAGAATAGATCAAAGTTAAGCTAAATTATAAACGAGCGCGCGTTTTTATATATGCAGTTCTAGTGTGAATTGTAGAGATTTGACGTCAGCACATCAAAGATAGTGTTTTATTTTATCAATTTTGGTTAATATGAATAGCGATAAAAAAATAACCTTAACATTTAGGTGATTCGGGCGCAGAAAGAATGAGTGATGAAAGACTAAGAAAATGTAGAGAGCGAAAGGGAGTGCTAAAAGAAGGCAAGACCAAGGCTGACCTATGAAGATCAAATAACACGTGTTATCAGACGGAAATCTCAAAAGCACTCGCATACCTACGCGAAAATGTATGTTCTCTCTGACTACCCCTTTAGGGATACAGCGTGAGGATATGTATGTATGTATAAACATTTAGGAAGGAATAAGTCATAAAAGTTAAGCAAAACTAGAGAACGGTTGTTGATGTTTTGATCTGTGCAATTACAGTACAAAGTGAATATAGATGTCAGATTTGTGAAATAAAACAAACATCAATAATTTTTTAACATTTTATTATTCATTCTCGCTATACTCTCTAATTAGAATTCCATGCAGTAAAGATGCTGGTGCTTCTATGTTTTCTTGATACCGAGCCCAACCTAAATACCACACAATGGTCATCACATGAGCACAGCAACCAACAGTGCGGTGTCCACAAATACAATTATAATAATATCCAATGATTAATAATTATTCCAAGTAGCACCTTGTCTCGCCAACAATATATATATATATATATATATATATATATATATATATATATATATATATATATATATCGCCAACAATATATATATATATATAATAAATTCTACCAGATTGATAGCTTGAGACTAGATTTGTGAAAATAAAACAACTTATCAATGCTTTTTTTATGTTTGTTTTATTCTATTTCATTTTCAATATATTCTAACCACAATCCAATTCAGTAAATATGTCAGTGCTTTTATGATTTCTTAATAGTGAACCTAGTATAATAATACCTTACAATGGTCATGACATGCGCACAGCAACCAACAATGCAGAGTCGATCATACCCATATTTCATTCCAAGTCATAGGAAGTGCTTTAGATTGTTCACTGCCTAAGTAAAATTAATAATATAACAAAAAATTATTAAAGAGTAAGTGTTCTTATAGAGCAGATTTTGATATGGTGCTTCTCCAGCCGCTGCTGCAGCATGCTCGTCTCACACATTATGGTAGAAGTTCTGAACCTAACCAGACGTAATATAAACCTTAGCCCAAGCCATACTTTGTTCGCAAAAAATACATTTTTATAATGTTCTACTAGATTAATGGTCAGACCTGATGCAGATTCTAAAAAGTACCATCTCATGTGAAGATTGTACAACTTGAGATACAACTTCCAGATTGTTAAATTGATTGATTGAATTTTATTAATTCCTCCCTAGATAGATGGTTGACACCTAAATGAAAAGGCATTAAATATTGGTGTTGACAGAAGGAGTGCTTGTTAGGTTCCCTGTGTCTATAGTGGTCTTTGAGCGTAAGAAATTCTGCTTCTGTCAGGTAGGTATCTGAAAAGTTAAAAAGAGGTTTCTGTATGTATATATAAAGTATTTACCATCATTTAACACAAGACCAACTAAAAAGTTCTGTATTTTATAATGTTAGCTGAGAAGCTTCATATAAGTGTATACAATAACAATGTTGGAGAATTAGATAGATAAATAATCAATTTTTCAAGTTCTTTAGAAACTTGTTATTAGCCCACACAATGACTATTATTACAACGACTAGTATTAAAATATGGTCATGAAAAATATAATTCTAGCTTCTTTCTGAAATAAGTTTTTATTGAGAGCTTTATACAAACATATGGCTATCTCCTAAACAATGATAATCAACACTAAACATAAAAATATGTTTCAATAGGCTAGCTGTCTAGATCATGTCCAAATTCCTGAGCAAGGTGCTAGCAACAATGGACTTTGCAAAACATTGAGCATATATTACTACATAACAGATTGAACTGAAACAAAATAATAACAGAGAGATATCTCAGATAACATATTTAAAAAAAATGTTTTAATGCAATTAATTACCTTATATCCAAGATTCTTTCCAAGAACAGAAATGATTACAGACCCAATTTTATGACGTGTAAGTGTAAGCATCCTCAATGATTGAAAAAATAAATGCAACTGAACCGAAACTAAACTACACATTAGTAGGTACTACTAAATCCTTTAGATATTAGTAGGTACTTAAATTACGTGGTTTCATATGAGACTTATTTAGATTTATTTATGAGGAAAAATGTAGTTAGATACTGATTAATGGAGTCTTATGAGGAGCTCAGGAATTAAGTTTAATCATCTAAATATTTATAAGTTGGTCTACAACTAGTTTCCAATTAGTAGTTCACATGCACACATTTGTTAGTTTCTATTAGGTTACGTTATTTGTGACTTTGTTCATTGATCAGTTAACTTGTGAACATAGGCGATGAAACATTGCCTTCAAAGAAAAACTATCGATTCAATAGAATACAGACTGTAGAAAGAATTTTAGACTTAAGATTTTATCATTTCAATGAGAATGTAAAAATTAGGTAAAGGCTTGGGTGGTTAAGATTGTAACTCATACTGGGCGGTGCGCACGAATGAGACGTGACAATAATTTTAAAGTAATCTAATCTAATCTAATTTGTTAAAAAGTACACGATTGTATAATTAAATAAAAAAAATAGACCAAGATTAAATGCAGGTGTAATTTTTACTTCATTGTGACACAGATTTTCGTAGTAATTTCTCCTCTGTCATGGTTTTCGTTTTAAAGTTTAATTTATAACATGAAAGTAAAGATGGATTCTGTAAACAAAAGAAATATATACTGTGAATAATAATAAGAGGTAGGTACACGATATTTTAGTGGAATCCTAATATTAAAAAGGTAAAATAGATTTTGTTTGTTCTACTTTCAAGCCTAAAACACTGAACTCATTAAACTGATATTTTATTTAGAAAATGATTACGATTACGCCATAAATGTACTGACGTAAAGAATATTTCGATATAATATCAAAGTGTTCTTTACGTCAATTACGACTTCACATATTGAAAGTTAAAAATGTATATCGATATACGTAACCATCGATAATAAACCGCACTATTGCACTTAGTTATAAATCAAGATTTTACAAAGGCTTAAAATAAATGGCATGTAATAAAGTATTTATACAATAAAAAGAAAGGATATGTACTAACCTGTCTTCATCTAAGGGTAATTTCGCCATAAACAAACATTTTTTATCGTTAGTCCGGCCAACTCTTAAACCACATATTTCACAGATTTTGTAATGCATTCTTCTTAATACAACACCACGGAACACTATATTACACTTTTCAATTATAAATCCAATAATTATATACGTATATTTGAAAAAAGTTTTAAATATCAATTACAACATAAGACAACGAAATTAACACAGATCATAGAGTACTAATATACTGACGGAAAAGAATAACAAAAATCATTATAAATCGACAGAATGAGAAAGAGACGTTTGTATGGGATCGAATAAGACAGAGATAGCCGCCATTAAAGTTAGCACACAACCTGTTTGTCTATATGGAGTTTCGGCAGGTTGTGGAAATCCTCCATAGTTTTGATTTTGAATTTTTGACAGCACTTTGACCCGTGACGTGGGTGACGTTCAAAGTATATTCATACATCATAACTCGAAGACATTTACAACTACACGTTTTCAACAAAATAAAAATAGTTACGCTAAAAGCTCTTTATAAGTAGGTATGTTTTTTTTTAGTAAAGAATAAATTATTGGATGGGATTTTTTTATCATTACTTAGTTAATAATATACATTTCAATAGTGTTTGATAGTAAATTGCATACTTCACATTTAGTTTTGGAACGAACTCGTTATGGCGTACTTGTCCGAATAGCCCAATTAAATAATGAAATATTGCTCTTGTACTAAAAACATATAATAAAAATGGCAAATTCACTATTTTTTTAGCAATCTTAAAATTTGTCCTCGATTTTCTAAATAGCGTACAAAACTCGAGCCGAAAGTCTAACATCTCCTTTAGAATTAGAATACCGTCTAGACAACCACGTAGCGAAATTAAATTGTTGGTACCACCTTTTCGTAAAACAGTATTTTGCTCCAAATCAGCAATACCTAGACTACGAGTATGTGACCTATTCAACAAAGTAAGTCATAAAATTGACATATTTTTTGACTGTGACGTGACATTTAAGTATGCCATAGCGAGCTATTATAAAAAGGACATGACGTAGAATACCTGGCACTCTGGCTTATTTAAGTTAAGCTCATGTAAGTTAAGATCTTTAAAGTTTTATTTTTTTTAAAGTTTTTTCAATTATTATTTTAACTGATTCTTGTTGTTCTGTGTCTTGTTTCATTAAAATGAAAATGCAAGCTGTCTTTACCTGTAAGTGATTGTGCACTTAGCGTAATACTATTAATGTTAAATCTATGTTTTACTTGGTGTAGCAATTGTTGAACTTAAAAAAAAAGACATATTTATTTTATTCTACAAATACGACTGACCTTGTTTAAACATTCATAACCTTTGTTGAGGCAAATCGCAACAAATTCTCTTTTATTAAATTGACCCGCCCAAGTGGCTATTGTGTTAATTCAACAGTCATGTAACAGTATCCTCAATAAAAAATTCTATAGGAACAAATTCGGGAGCTTGTTGGAGTTAGGGTTACCAGACTTAAAAATAATCCTGATCAAATTCCAGACTTTTTAACCTTTAACTTGGCAAGAAAAAATAATTGAAAAATTACATTTTTTTTATAAATCTGTTATAAATAAAGAATATTTTTTTTTTATAAGTAAAGAAGAGATCAGATAGCCTTGAAATAGACCCCTCTTAAATATATAACACACTAGTACAGGGGTCGGCAAATTCCGGCTCGCGAGCCGCATAGGGCTCTTTCAAGGGACGATTACGGCTCCTCAAGTTCCCCTAAAAATAATTAAAAGTTAAACCGGAAAAACACACAGTTCACGAGTCTACATATGAGTATACTATTAAAGCAGAAATAAAAAATGTGGCTCTTTCAAATTCATGAAATCGATATTTTTATTGCGGCCGGCTCTCCTAACTTAAAAGTTTGCAGACCCCTGGTCTAGTACAAGCTTTAGCATTAAAATTGAATTACTGGAATCAAATGCATTAAAGTTATTTGCAACATTTAAACGTAAAAATAATTTCAAATATTTTTGCCATAAATGTAAAAGGATTCGCAGAAGATTTATGAAAGAACGCAACTTCCGTCAAAGATCCCTTTAGACATGAGATAACGATTTCATTGTTCAGTTGTTACTTGTTTGACACGCGATCGAATCAGCTTTCGAAAATGTTTTAAAATGTGTCGCAGGGCTGTCTCTTTACTCACAACAAAAACAGTCTTATTTTTTACACTTTATCAAGTTTTATTTAAAAATAACTGCAATAGGTATTGCAATTTTACAATCTCGACAGCAAGCAATATCTACATATCAGCTAAAAAATTAATAGGAATTTACTGCCTTTCCTGTTTCTTAAATATGATTATCTAATATAAAATTTAAGTATCTATGTATATTTTATATAATATATCATTACACATTACGTGAATAATTAGTGATTTAATATGTGTTATCTACAGATAAGCACGACAATAATTGTAATTTATAATTAGATGTGAAGTAATGTAAAAATATCTAAGATTAATTCAAGCTTCCGTATCAATTTCGGATGAAGTAGAAAATAAAAAAATGATCCATTTATCATTATTCATTTGGTTGTTTTGTATCTCTGTAGCAAGTTTCAGCTGAGTAGGTGTAAAAATGATATAATAAATAGGTTGTAACCTAATAGATAGATGAGTAGACAGACGGACAGATATACATAATAACACTATAAGAGTTTTAGTCATTTTGATTACGGAATCCTCAAGAAGTTAAAATTGTTCGCTTTTACTGTAAATGAGTTCATAAATGAAAACAAAAAGTTAACACAAAAAAGTTAACACAATAACAGTAGTTATAAATATATTATGTTACTATTATTGTTGGATATAGCGGGTACTCAGTCGGATTAAAGCGAATACAGTGTGCACGCGTCTTTTATTTAGCACTTTTACAGTGTCACAGTCGCGTTTCGGCGAGCGCAAAAGACGCCCAGACACATAGTTGCCCGCCTGAGGGTTCCTTCTGGCGAGGGATACCCGTATGGAGGGCAAACATCGGGCTTAGTACGTCGCCAAGGGAGTTCTGCAACTGCGTGTACATTAATGGACTGCCTATTCGACAATTTTTTTACAGCAGATAAATTATATTTTATGCCATCTAGCACCTACTGTTTTCTTCTATGTGATAACCCTATTCCTCGAGATCAGTCCGTGACTGTCAGTGCCACGTGCGTGCTGCCAACTTCCGTTAAGTTGCAGTTATCTGCGTGCGTGATCCATGATCGAAGGGAAATGTCTTGAGGAACTATCCTGAATAAGTTTTACAGGGATTTCCCAATAAACCTTATTATTCCATTGTAGTACGAGTAAATTGCAGGTACCAACACAAGTTCCCGTCATATAATGCAAGTTTCCAAAAACATTAATTTTGAGAAGGTGATTGTATGTACGAGCAACAGAATTCAATTTTATTTCAAACTAGCTGTTATCCGCGACTTCCTTCGCATAATCTTTTTATTTACTAAATTAAATAATTCGCAAACCTTCGCGGGCGTACGCAGAATACCAAAGTTTCATTACAATCAGATGAATGGTTTAGGAACGCGTCGAGAACAAACATACAAAGAAACATTCATTTTCATTTATATAGATAGATTAGTAATTCAAATTACAACTCATATTTGAAATCAATAGTTTCCACTTTAAATTTCCTACTTCTCTCATAATCATTTTTCGCATTAACTTGAAATTGACAGTTTCCACAGTTTTATTTTTAACCATTATTTGTTGTAATAGTTCTAAATTTTTTACTTACTGTAATACGGGTGTAATCACGGGTGTAATATGTTTGACATATTGTGTCATTGTCAAGATTATATTGTGGAATGGAGCCATGCTGCACTACAGCAAGAATTGAGCCGGCTCACCCGGTGAAATACTACCCTCTCACAGACTATCGACGTGAAAAACAACATCTATTACTGTTGCGTTAAAAAAAATGTACGGAATTATATTTTTATACTTCAAACTGTTATTACATACATACATATCTTCACGCTGTATCCCCAACGGGGTAATCAGAGAGGAAGGAGCGCCAAGCGTCGCGGTCCTTACATACTTCTTTCTCTTCCTCAAATTATAACATTATTTTTAATTGTAATAAAAACTAATATGTATTTCTATTATAATCTATAGTATATTAAAAAAGAAATGAAATCTATTACGCGTCCGTCCGATCCAACCGATTTGCTTATTTTTTTTTTAAATGAAACGTAATTGATGCACAGATTTATCATCAAGCATTGGAAATTACCTAACTTCCGCCCTTTTCAAATTATACTCAAACACGATTTCCTCCTGTACATTTCGTATCTTTTCATATTTCTCTATATTTCAGGTTTTATTTGAGGTACGCGTTTCGTTTTGGTCTAAGAACACTCGCTGGAATGAGCTCTTGCATTTGAGCTTTTGCCCACTTAAATTGGTTGAGTTGGAGGGATGCTAGGTGTGATCATTCAACTTGACTTTCAATTTTTGCATTCAACTTAGGTTAGGTTACAATTGCTCATCATATCAGAGCATTATTTTCGTTTTTTTTTTTATAAAAGAGGGGGCAAACGAGTATGCGGGTCATCTGATGGTGGTGACCACCGCCGCCCATGGAAACCCGCAACGTCCGGGGAATCACGGGTGCGTTGCCGGCCTTTATGGTAATAGGGAAAGGAGAGAAAGGAAGGCGAGAGGATGATGGGCCACTGGCACTCTCACTCACCGAACAAAACACAACAGCAATAGATGCTGTTATTTCACGCCGATATTCTGTGAGAGTGTGGTATTTCATCGAGCGAGCTGGCCCAATTCGTGCTACAATGCTGCAGCATGGCTCTACCAGTATGGGTCCTCTCATTACATACGTATCCCTAACGGGGTAGTCAGAGAAGACGATTACAATTAATAATATTTAATATTTTGACATTCGACTGAATTTAATGGCAGGTTAGGTATTCAAAATCTGTATGGAGCGTGTAGGACACGCTCCATACCAATTTCGTATAAATTAGATATTTAATTGAATAAATTCATGTTAATTGGAAAAAAGGGTGATTTTTTTATATTTCTGGTTTTGGGTTATCAATTTACGCAGAGGCAGAGGCGTAAACTGTATGGTAATCCAAAACCAGAAATATAAAAAAAAGAAAGACAGTGTCTTTCATCTCATTAGATGTAAAGATAAGGAAATAAATGAATTGTAACATGACAAAATTATAAGAGTTCTATTTTCGTCACCTTACTGAACCCTAAAAAGTAATACCTGACCGAGTTAATTGACAGATTTGACGTTAAAAATAGTTTGCAATGATTTACACTTCGAGACCTCCCACAGTAGTACGTACGTATATCAACATTATTTAAATCAAATTCTGAATGCGTTTTAGTCAAGGTTGTTAGTCGCGACGTATGACCTCATGGCATTATACTCTATTTTAATAGAGTCGATAAAAGGAATTATGCAGTAATAGCTAGCTTTGTTTTGAAGTTTTTGTAATGATTTTTTACAATGTGAGTTTATACTTCAGTGCCGTAATCTGATAATTGTTTTGCTGTGAACCTGATAATTTGAATAGTAGCAAAAAATGTACGCGATTTAGGTATGAAATAATTTTATCGCCTTAAGGCGACGGATTGGAAATTTTGACGGCAGCGATCTCAATTTTTCTAACTACGAAACGTATAAAAGTGATATTTGGTAATTTGATTTTTCATTTCATTGACTTTATTTTGACAATTTCGATACACGATTGGTTAACTTTTGTAACACAAAAAAATATCAAAGAAACCTCTTTTAAAACAGAGATTTACATTTTTAGGAGTAACGGGACCAATTTATGTTTCTAAATTTTCTGTATAGTTTTAATCTAAGCATATTCTTCAAAATGACAGTTGGATTTTTTAATATTAGTTATAGTTTTTAAAATAAACGAAAATAACTACTTTTTCGTATTTTTCGTAAGCTACCGCGCGCACTTTTGCATAAGGTCTATTTTGGATTAAATTATTGTTTATCAAATCGTCGCCTTAGCAGCGAAGAGAGCCTGCGATTTTGAGTAAATTTTAGTTAGATTTATTAGTTAGAATTTGATTAGATTTGGCACATTTGTATTGAGTAAGTTAATCAGTGCTGACCAGATATTGCCACCGGCTAAATTGATTTCAAGTCAGTACAGTACTGACGCTACGAGTCAGCACTGACTTGTCTTGATTTCAAGTTCAGTAACTAACTCAATCCACCCTTAAGTCCGCAACGACGAAACTATATTTTATGTATAATATAAAGTCCAAAATGCATTTGAACCCATTACTACATTTTCTCCATGCAAATCTTTGAAAGACCACACGCAGTACTGTAGTGAACGCAATCATACACTTACAGTACCGTGTTGAAATCGAAACCAATAAAAGTGAATCCCCGTTCTATCGATATAGAACGAGGATTCACTTTTATTGTGTCTTAATTTATAATGAATGACTGCTTTAACGTGGGTTATACAAACACATTATCAAAATTGAACAGACACTTTACAAATAAGCATAAGATTCATACCTCCTTGAATCGATTTTGGCGATGACCAAATCGATTTGGGTCGAAACTGAAACTGACGCCAAAATTTAGTTTCGGTTGTAAAAACTAATTGAAATATACTTAAAGTTAAACAGTTAAACAGTAAAAACATATCGGTATGTTTGAACTTTCAGAAGTTCTAGATATTACAGATCTTAAAAATAAGCAATATTACCATTTCATAAAAATATTGTAGGATCTCTAGGGCTTGTTTGGATTCCAAACTTTGAAAACCTTCTTAGAAGGCCAACGCATTAACAATAGTACCCTGTAATTATTGTTCAGATGTTACTAATATTGTGAACCCTGTTTATACCATAGCTAAATATTATAATACATATATATATGAATGTATTAATTTGGCAGTTATTACATACAATAGTTCTTGTATGAGCTCAGTGAACTTGGCAACGATGCAATGAAGAAATTGATTCATGCAGTTCAAATTACATTATTAGATCATACTCTGTATCTAGACTTATAGATCGAAGAAACTTTACGTTACAAGTTAGGATACGAGGTTCAGTCTGAAATATATTTATATTGAACTGTATATAATAATATATATTTGTTTATAATAATTATAAATATGCCACGACTATCTGTGTTTTGGCGAGAGATAGGTAATTTATGTGAAAAGAGGTTGATTTATTCAGTAATTTTCTTTCGAAGACAACAAACAGAGGACCTTCCTTTTTATCATGTTTTATTAACTCGTATTCATTGTCTGATTTTAAACTTATTTCAAGAAGAGGATGAGAGTTGAAACACTAAACATAGCACAGAGCTGGATAACAATACAATATTAACTCAATTTCTTGTCTGTCCGTTTGTTATTATTCCGTACGGAACCCTATTACTAAATGTCTGTGTTATAATATCATCGGAATGTTTAAAAACCGTTCAAAAATTTCCTAGACGCAATAAAAAAAGAAGAAAATCATTATTTATAGAAAGAATGTAATGTAACACGTTTTTAAAATGGACTAAACAATATACATAACATAACATATCTTCACGCTGTATCCCTAACGGGGTAGTCAGAGAGGACGGAGCGCCAGGAGTCGCGGTCCTTACACAAAGAAAAAACATTTCTTCATTTCATTTCATGTTTGGTAGACTGCTCCGAATTATTTATTTGTATGTCAGAGCATTATAATTTTAGTTCACATTCAAAACCACCAATTTATAAGAATCCCCTATTGTGAAGTACCGGTAACCTCGCTTCTGACAACCAGTTCGGCTCTGTCATATCTTATATTACGCATGTTTGTAGAATGTCATACGTAGATGGAGGGCCTCGATTGAGGCTGTTCCAATGAGATACAAACTCTCTTATTCGTCACTGGGCTGTACTAATCTTATTTGCTCCTGGGGGATTATTCACAAATGTCGGAAATATTTCCGTGGCAGAAAGGCCGATCGTCGAAAAGCATAAATTCAATCCGACAGCTTGGATTTGTGAATACAACTATATGTAATATGATAATGTAATTTCCGCCGTTTGTGAATAACCCGCTGGTATACTTTGTTCTGTGATTATTCTTTTGACTGTAAATTAATATTTTACTCTCTTTTGTTACAGATGAACAGGAAAGAGTACAAAAGAAAACATTTGTCAACTGGATAAATTCACATTTGTCGAAGGTAAAATACACATAATTTTAAATTGACAACTGTGCTAGTCCTCTGCTAAACTACTATAGTCCGGCCGCTGAGGGAATGCGTTCCTGACGTCTATCAATAGTTGGTCATGACTAGTGATGGGCAAACAGTAACACTATTATATTATTTCTTCAACCGACCCAAGAAAAGAGTAACATAAGTTTCAGTACTGAATAGACTGAGGTGTTTGCGAAAATCCATTTCATGTGATAAATTCCTAAAATCTTTAGTTATTTTCCGCTCAAACTCCAAAAACCATCAATCGACACGTGTTTCGCCTCTCAACGAAGCATCCTCAGGATGTACCAGAGATAGGGTTTGGACAGCTAACCAGCATCGAGTCGGTGCTGGTTAGCTGACAGAATACCAGTATACCCTATACATAAAAAAAAAATATATACATATATATTTATCGTAAATTCAACCCCATTCCAAAGTTACGTCATCCATGCGACACGATCTATCAGGAACGGATTTTCTCAGCGGCCGGACTGTAGAGATAACACGAAGATGAGTGTGACTGTATGATATTGTTTAATTATTTTAAGATCATTCCGGGTCTTATTTGAGGAAGTAAAAGAAGTATATAAGGACCGCAACGTTTGCCGCTCCGTCCTCTGACTACCTCATTAGGGATACAGTTTCAGGATATCTGTGTATGAATATAGGTACTAATAACCCAGAAAGACATTCATACCGTCAAGAGCGTTATTCAGTATACAATATCTGATGTCTCATTCGTCAGACATCCGTTCGTATATAACAATTTATAAGCTATACTATTTTCATTTACTACATACATACATATCTTCACGCCGTATCCTTAACGGGGTAGTCAGAGAGGACGGAGCGCCAAGCGTCGCGGTCCTTACATACTTGTTTCGCTCCCTCAAATCTCAACATTCTCCTCACACATTTTCGCCTAAGTATGAGAGTGCTTTTGACATTTCCTTTGGCTAACAGTAGCTATTTGATCTTCATAAGTGAGCCTTGGTCTTCTTTGGCTTCTTTTACCACTCATTTTTGCTCTATAGATTTTCTTCGTCGGTCTTTCATCACTCATTCTTTGCATGTTTTATTTTCTTTTCAAACGTTCAAATCACGAATGTTTGTATTTACAGAAAAACTCTTTGTTAATGTATTAATTTTAATCATGATTTTATTATTGATTTTCGAACTATATCACTGAATCTAAGCTTTGCACATACATTTACTAGCGTTTTGAAAAATGCCTTTTAAAATACCTATTCCGAAATGATGTGGAAAAAATGATATCTGACCGAGTTTCTTGTCGGTTCAGTGTGTAGATTTTCTTTTCAAATCAAAGAATTGATTGATTTAATGTTCATAAGCGCCTTGCGATGGGATTTACAAGAATAAATGGATTCAACTTTGACTTTGAACTGATGTAGATACATTTATTTTGTATTCTATTTAACATGGGGGTTATTCACAAACGTCGGAAACTTTCCGTGGCGGAAAGGCCGATCGTCGGAAAGTATAAATTCAATCCAATGGCTTGGATTTGTGAATACGACTACGTATGATATGATATATATATAATATAAATGTAATACGATTTCGGATTTGTGAAGCGCATATAAACAAAATCATCGAAAAGTTTTCTGTCGGCTACGGAAAGTTGCGTTTTCGACGTTTGTGAATAACCCCCAGATCTATTATTAGAAATATTAACATATTAACAGCGCCCTTTTTAGTATTTGAATTATATTAATGTATCTATATATTTAAATACATATTTAGATATACATTTTAATTAGATTTGTGATATATTCCTAAAATCTTTACCTATTTTCCGCTCAACCTCAAAAAAAAATTTTTTTTTTGGAGCTATTTTCCGAATTTATTACATGAAATAGAGTTCCGCAAAGTAACACCTGAGTCTATACAATACCTTAAGTAGATTTATATGGGACTACTAACTACCTATATCATTTTTTATCCAACCACAGAGAAGCTAAAAAGAGGGTAATTAACTACTTTATTTATTATTAGGGTTCCGTAGCAAAAAAAACAAAGTCTTTAAAATTTCATCCTGTCTGTTTGTCTGTCTGTCCGTATGTCGCAAAAGAAGTTTTATTTTTTTGCTTGGCTTCTATGCGACCATTATTATAAAAACTTAATCCCACGCAGAATTTAATCAGTTACATCGGAACCGGTTTATTCAGAAATATTGCTGTGGAAGTAAATTCCCTAAATGCTTTCAAGAAAGCAATTTCTTCTTTCACAGAGACATTTCATTTTCTGATAAACTTTTACTTCCAAGGAGAAACTGAACGTGACCCAACTTCCAGTTAAAATTTCATTATATGTTGGTACATATGTACCTACACACCATAATATACCTATTTACATATATTTACTTAGTTTTAATATCTTTTAATTTTATTTTTTTAGCGCATACCGCCAATGCGTATCGATGACTTGATCCACGATTTGCGAGATGGCACCAGGCTGCTGGCACTGCTCGAAGTGCTCTCTGGGGAGAAGCTGGTGAGTCATTTAGCTTGATACATCACTATCTGATCATACCGATGCTTAATGAGTTACTAATCACCCATCCCGGCTTGTTACGGGGGTTTGATTACAAAATCTAAATATTTCTTTGCTTTTGCTTGACGACCTCTGTGACGCAACGGTTAAGCGCGTCGGAAAGTAAACGGGGGTTGCGGGTTCGATTCCCGCCCCGAGTCTGGGTGTCATTATTACATGTATTTATTTACCAAAGAAAAAGTATATAAGTAGTATATCAGTTGTCTAGTACCCATAACACAAGCGCTCTGCTGCTTACTTTGGGACTAGATGGCGCTGTGTGAAATGTCTGAGAATATTATATTATATATTTGTAGAGGAAATGTGAATGTGTCATACATGTAAATATATAAATATTTTTGGTTGAACTTTATAAATGATGGTAAAACCAATAGGTAATCTACTCTAAAAAGAAGTGTTTTTTTCTTTCTTTATGGCATGGCGTTAAGTTTACCGCATTTGCCAATGTTATGGATTATTAAGAAGAATCAGAATCACAAGGAAATTAGTTTTTTCTAATCGTAAAACTCCTCCAGTAAAGTGATAGTAAGCTTTACTGAAGTTATAAAGGACTTCTTGGAAGAGCGCGAAAACTTCAGCTACACTTGTTTATTTAGACCTACTCCATCCTTTTCAGTTATACAAGACTTTAAACACAATATTCTATCACTATTGTACTTTAAAACTCCCAAAAATGTAAAAAATAGAAAATCTAAATAAAATGACAACCTCACTTCTCCCGTTCCCGCCAAAAAGTCCCGAAAAGAAGTTTTATGCGAACACACAAATGAATAGCATGACTAGGACATAAGTAATTGTGAATTTGTTGACATTCACCTTCATTCAAACATTGTTTTGTTATTATTATTATTTTTGATGTGAAACATCTTATGCGTTGGGTCAGGCCGGCTGTTGGCGTGGCGACGCGTCGACACGCGTGCGTCGCGCGTGTTCGTATACCTATAATAGCGTATGTAGTGTTGTTATTCACTTCGGAACACGTTGCCTATGCTTTTTAAATAGAGAATAATCTTTTTCTTTACAAATAATCTGAATGTTTTATTTCTATATTATGCCATATTTTTTTCCTTTAATAAACCATACTTTAGCCAATTTTCTGTAAAAGTATGTAATGTACAAACTTAAAAGATAATCTTACATTGCACTAGCGAGCTCATTAAAATCATTTGAGAATTAGAAAGGGGCGAATTGGGTATTCAAAGTCTACTTGATCGTTCCATTCGCTCATCTTAAAAACCACAGGACCTTTCAACAATTAGAGAGAATAGTGTGCCAGTCATCACGGTCCAGACATAGTTCTATCGCCTTATCAAATCTCATCGTTTTGAGGAAAACGTTGAGATAGAGAGCGATAGAGAGAGCGTAGGTATGCGAGTGCTTTAAAATCTATACTATTTAAACTAATATTACAAAGAGATATAGCGGATTTTGTAAGTTCGTTTATATGTGGAGGGTAATCTTTGGAACCACTTCACCCATTTGAAAAATTCTTTTACTATTTGAAAGGTAGATTATTCCAGATGGGCATAGGCTACATATTATGTATTCGGGCGTAGCCAGGACGAACCGCTATTAGTACTTGTATAATTTTGAAAACTTCCTTTTTTTAGCATCTACTGGAATCTTTTACGTAGGAGTTACGCTCACCCTTATCCATATACTTTTCAGTTGCAATTCTCATTCCATGCTGAATTTAAACAGATCCATGCACAAAATATAAAAGAATCAAGTTATAAAAGTAGCACTTTATTAATTTTATTTTTTCATTGGCTATATTCGTATTGTATAGACTCAGGTGTTACTTTGCGGAAATCCATTTCATGTGATGAATTCCCAAAGTCTCCAGCTATTTTACGCTCAAACTCCAAAAACCACCAATCGACACGTGTTTCGCCTCTCAACGAAGCATCCTCAGAATATACCAGAGATAGGATTCGGTCAGCTAACCAGCACCGAATTCTTATTATTATTCGGTGCTGGTTAGCTGACCGAATCCTATCTTTGGTAAATCCTTATTATTATTCGGTGCTGGTTAGCTGACCGAATCCTGTCTTTGGTATATCCTGAGGATATTCGTATTGTATATTATAGTTATTGTTAGTAAATAAAATATGCATAAGTGTAAGGATTAAACATATGGATGTATCTAAGTTTCTTTTAATCCCATTTAGCTTAGGTTACTTTCAATAATGAAAATGGTTTCCTCATAGCGTGACTCGTACACATTTAGAATTTCATGATAAAAATAAATTGATTAGGTAAAGAAAACTATATATGAATTTTTCACACCGTTCCTCATCCATTACGTTCCTTGACAGAATGTTTTATAGTCTTAAAACCAGGGCATCGAGATCGATACCCAAATAGATTAATTCAGGACGCGGCCTTTTCTAATTTGTCTTGGAGATTAGGTGTTACTGGGTGTTCACCAGGGTTATCAATATCTTTACCCACGACTACAATTTGATGTACCCCTTTAATCCCCTAAAAAGGACTTTATTTGTTTTGAAAATTAACTATATTATTTTTAATATAATACATTTTATTGACATAACTCGGTACATATACATATATATCTTAACGTTATTATTTACAAACATAAAACTAAATATTATTTTAAATAATAGACTTCCTCAAAGTTACCGCTTAGAAAGCTGTCATTACTTACGATGCCCACCAGACTGGCAGCATTATCCCTTTGAATAGCCAAACCGATTCGTTGGTGGAGGAAGCTGCCAGTCGACGGTATCTCAAAGCTTCGACCAGTCTTTTACAAATATCAGAAACCAGAAACCATACCAGAAACAATTAATTTTTTATATACTTATTGTGGGTCTGCTGGAAGAAATTTCTAATAGAAATAAGCTGTACCCTTTGCTCATCTTCTCTACATGTAACTCTTTGTATGTGTATAATGTGTGTGCAATAAATATTTAAATAAACGAAATAAATAATTTTTTTTTCAATTTTACTATTTATTATAATAATAATAATTGTACATACATATCTTCACGCTGTATCTCCAACAGGATAGTCAGAGAGAACGGAGCGCTAAGCGTCGCAGTCCTAATATATTTCCTTCGCTTCCTCAAATCTCATCATTCTCCTCAATAATAACTATAATTGCTACACATTATTTTGTTTATTTATTAAATTATTATTCAACTACGAGTAATTAATTTATATTATTATATTATAAAATATTTCAAATTTCAAAAATAGGTTCAAGTCACGATGAAACAAATACATAGTTGATACATAAAAATAAGATTAATGAAATTAGTCGATACTAATTAGTTTTTGCAAAGCCGGGTTTTGTAATTCATTTGTGTGATAAAAAAATTTTAGTATTTTTTGTGCCCCTAAAATTACCCCTAAAAATATTAGGCCCCTAAAAATCCCATTCTACATTTTTCCTCGCAAATTTAGGGGAATACCTTCAAGTTGGGAACCCTTGTGTTAGCTAAGCTCGTTTAGTGATATCCATAGTACAAGGCTTCTTAGTACTTGCACTGTTATATTCTGGTATTGAAGGTAAGACAGCCGGTGACATTACTGGCACAAGAGGCACATAATCTTTATTTTTTCTTTCTTTATGGCATGGTGCGCGGATTAGCGCATTTGCCAATCTCACGTATTAATAAGTAGAATCAAAAGTAAATTAGTTTTTTCTGATCGTAAAACTCCACCAGTAAAGTGATAGTAGGCTTTACTGAAGTTATAAAGGACTTCTTGGAAGGGCGCAAGAACTTCAGCTACACATGTTTATTTAGACCTACTCCATTTGTTTCACTTATACAGAACTTTAAAACACAAAATACTATTACTTTTGTACTTTAAAACTCTTAAAAATGTAAAAAATATAAAATCTAAATAAAATGACAAGCTCACTTCTTCCGTTCCCGCCAAAAAGTCGCACAGCATCTTAGTCCCCAGTGTAGCCAACTTATTTACAGTCTGAATTACTTCTTTAGTCTTAATATTGTGAATGTTTATGTGCCACTCAGCCATCAAGTAGACTGTTTGCTTTATTGTTTTCTCAGTAATATAAAAATAAACAGGGGCTTTGTACTTAAAAGTCTCACAATTTGTGGTTATCTGCAGAATTATAATATTATTAAATCTAGAGAGCGAAAGCAAAGAATATGTAGAAAAGAAGGCAGACTTCTGCCTCATGCGTAACGGAATTGCCTGCTCTGGGCCGGATACGTAGGGCTGTTGCGTTGGGTGTGAGATGCCGAGAGCATCATTTAATTTTTTTGTAGTTTGCGGTTGCTTGTTTGCGCCATGTGCGACCCCGACTGGCGCTGCAATAATTCACCCATATTCACCCAAAATGTTGCCGTTGTGTGTGTGCCACGACACGTGCATATTAGCGAGCACACATAGAAACCGCATACGTTAGCTTTCTATGAAGACATCCTACTGCTATGTTTATACTGTGGCGAAAGTGAGTGGTGCCAGAAGCCAAGGAAGACCAAGGCTGGCTTACGAAAATCAAATAGAGTGTTTGCTGATGGAAATGTCAAAAGCATTCGCATACCTAGGCGGGAAGTGTGAAGAGAATGATGACATTTGACGAGGCGAAAGAAGTATGTTACGACCGCCATATTTGGGGCTCCGTCTTCTCTGACTATCCCGTTAGGGATACAGCGTGAGGATATGTATATAATAAATAATAATACAAACAGTATTATTATTTAGCAGTAGATGCCAAGGAAAACGACTAAGGTAATGTCAAAAGTACTGGCATACCTTGGCGAGAGTGTTTGAGGAGAATTATGAGGTGAGGAGGCAAATGAAGTATAGTATAAGTACCGCGATGCTTAGCGCTTCTTTGTCTACCTTGTTAGGGATAGAGTGTGAGGATATGTATGTATCATATTTCAACTGAAATCTAGATAAAATTTAAATGCAAAAAGCAATGGTCTGGAACCAGTTATAAAGTCTTAGACTTTCAGATCTCTTCCTAAACAGCTGAATTGTTAGCAAATAAAAGCTATCTGAATGTAAAATAAATCTACCGTCTAGAGAAATTTTAGAAAGTAAGATTTTCAATTACTGTACGTCATTCCTGGGACCTTTAAGTAATTGTTCATGTTATTGATTATCTGTACTTGAATGTTATCGAACGAATAACTAATAAATAAATGTCCAAGCAATTACGCCAACCTTGTGGAAGTAGTTGAACAACGAAATTAACTCCCAGAGATGATGAACAAGTTTTATCAATGTAGTTACACCTACGAGCGGACCCTGGAAAGAGTTACGCAATTGGAAGTTGAATTGAATTAGCTCCGTGGGCTCATTCAACAATTACAAGGCGAAAGGAGAGAACACAAGCTTTCATACATACAGAGTCTGTTCAAGGAGTTAGTTGCTGCTGACACAGCTGAGTTATTTCCATTGAGACTGGATGGACTAACAGATCCAGGTGTTCATTGTAAACATAGATGGTAGACATAGAGCGGACCCTGGAAAGAGTTACTCAATTGGAAGTTGAATTGAATTAGCTCCATGGGCTCATTCAACAATTACAAGGCGAAAGGAGAGAACACAAGCTTTCATACATACAGAGTCTGTTCAAGGAGTTAATTGCTGCTGACACAGCTGAGTTATTTCCATTGAGACTGGATGGACTAACAGATCCAGGTGTTCATTGTAAACATAGATGGTAGACATACTTGCAATCATTTTAATATAAAAAGTAAAAATAAGTTTCGAAAATGTATTAAAATTAAGAAATTTATCCAAAAAAACCCAAAAACTAATAAGAAAACATGAATTCTTTCATAATAATATTAAGTTGAGGAAAGATCGCAGGAATTTGTTAGACCAGCTGTAAAACCACACAAAAATTACATGAGAGTAGGGAAAGATATGATGTGGAGACCACAGAGCTGCATGGAGTCATAGATAGATTAAATGAAAACTATACAGATATCAACAATATAGGTACAAATTAGCTCAAACGAAATATACTGATCTTTTACTTTTATCTGAAAGAATGGAAAGGGAAATATTATTATATAACAATTTAAATGCACTTAAATCACTCCATAGCTCAGATATGTCATACTCACAGATTATAAATAAGAGATGTGGTGATTCCAGCCCACAAAGTAAAGAAGGGGTTACAAAATAAAGAAATAAGGAAGGGATAAAGAAAGGTACTGACAGTAGTAATGTAAAAAGTAATATCATCATATTTTCTGATAGACTGCGTGGTTTGGGCAGTCTAATTAACAATAAATTGAGTCAGTCTATTACTAATTACTGTATCCAGATGCACCCATCTCATAAATATTTAAATTAATTTTAAATAAACGGACCCCTTATTCTAGTTACGACTAGAAAGTTGTCTGTTCCCAGATCGGCTCCTCTGTGTGCTCTCGTGTCCATAACTTGCTTTTTGACCCGGCTGTCCACCAGGAATAAATGAATCATACCCCTTTCATCCTTCCTTTTCCATGTGTACTGATGAATCCTTTTGTGCTTAAATAAGATATTAGCAACAAAAAGATCCCTTTCCATACACAGCCCTAACACAATCCTACCAGCATCAATAACTCCTTATCTCCTACTTGCCTTGGACAGACTCAAATCCTGTTCGAGCTGTCCCGACCAATCCATTCATGTCTCCAACTCTCACCCACTATAATTCTCTCATTTTCTTCAACTGTCGCTATAACTTCCTTAACATTCTTCCAAAACTGCTGTAGGTCACCCAAGCCGACAGAAGACACTGGGGCATTCACCACTAAAACAAATATCCTCGTCAACCGTCAATCTTGAGACGCACCCAGAGCAGTCTCGGGTTTACACACTTACACTCAGTTTCACAATTAACCAAACGAGAAGACAGAAAGACGCCTACCCCTTGGCATCCCCTTTCTTCTTATGGTACCCTTGACCACAAAGCGATGTCCCTTCCGAGCAAGACGGCAAGTTCACTGCCTTTTCGCTTGGTTTTACTCAAACATAACACATCCAATCTTCTTTCTTCCATAATATCAATCACTTCATTCATCTTAGCTTCAGTCCGACCTCTCACATTCCACGCAGCTATTCTGCACTCCTCCCTCCGCTTCCCGCCGCAAGGTGCACAGCGTGTTGGGTGGCGGTCCCCAAGGCCGAATTGCACTCTGCTCACACCAGCGGTTTGACAAACCGGCATTCGTCGCTTTCGGGGGACGCCCTAATTCTTTCGCATACGTTGTCCCGCAAGGTGTGCACAGGAGAAGAATTGTAGCCCTGAAAAGGACTGGCAGGGGTCGCGACGAGCACGCTTCCTCAATTAATCCCCTAATCTAATTAAATAAAATATAATAATAAAAAAAAAATAATAAAAATATTATAATAAAAATTATCGAATTATAAAAATAACAAAGACAAAGTTGCGCGCTCTTTTGAACGTGTATGTGAAATGTCGTATGCGGAGACGGATACGTACATATTCTTATAACAGTTAACAGTTGTTAACAGACTTCCCTCTTTTGATTTTTCTCAATATTTTATTTCTATAGAAGAGAGTTTTACCAGGCTTAGTAAATGTAACATAAATAGCTCTAAGGAAAGAGAGATGTAAATTTCACTCTTTTTCACTTGATCTTGTGCACATCTTCGATTAACCAACCAGGGTATTGGAGAGCATAAAATTATTACTGGTATTCACTCAGATCGTAAAGCTCAATTAATTAAAATAGATTCCACGAAAAGTAAATTAGTACGAATAATTGAGTTTATACCATTAGACGGGAATCAACTAAAACGTTTTGCTGACGTAGCAACAAATTTAGCAAACATCGTTCTCTCTGTTTACGATCCGAATATCATATCTGAATGTTTAGTATATTTAACCGAGATATTTAATAAAAACTGTCTAAAGAAAAAAAAATTACTGGCAACAAGTTATATTTCTCTGATTGGGTGACAAAAGGCATTAGGAGTTAGACTAGCAATGCATATGGAATCTACCTTTATTTTGCAAAAGAAGGCAATACGTGTCATGTACAGTACGAATGCACGAGAATCGCTGAGAGGCACAGAATACTAATATACTGCTGAGAGATCGTTTTAAAGACATTGATGTGCTCGCTCATCTTACCCTCGTTATCATCTTAGAAAACATAACTAGTAAACAATAGATCTATTTCAAAAGAAAGGCATTATTAATGGTATGGAAACTCGTGGTCGTGATCAGCTAGTTGTTCCTAAATTTAAATTACAAGTCGTGGGGGTAATAAAAAAATGACTCAATTTACTGAAAAGAGATTTATATAAACTTGATATTAAATGTACACTGATTGGAAAAACACTACGAAATTTGCGATTTCATTGAATACAAAACAATAGTCGGGAATATTCTCTGCACATGCATTTACTGGCTTTATGAATATTGTATTTTAAATAACTATTATAGAATGATATTTAAAAATGATACCTGACTAAGTTCTTGTCGGTTCTGCTCAGTTTCCAGGGTTTTCTTGAACCGAACTAAAGTAGATTTGACTTTCTAAAATACCTTGCAATTGGGTTTACTTGAATAAAATTTGACTTTGGATTCCCGCAAAGTAACATCTCAGTTATACAATATAACAAAAACTTTCCAACAAGATGAAACAAATTTATTACTTGAATTCATCACTGGAGTCTGAGGCCTAATTTATTTTTCTTTGCTTATGGCCTCCGCCTCACGTAATGATTTCATAAATCTGGTTCATTTTTGTTTTGTTTCACGTTTCCTATTTTTTACTTATAATTTTTTAATATACGGATAGTGACTGAAGCTATTTTGTACAGCCGATGGAGCGCGGCCGCGTCCTCCGCCGTCCGCACTTCCTCTCGAACGCCAACACAGCGCTCCGCTTCCTCGCCGGCAAGCGCATCAAACTCGTCAACATCAATGCCGCCGACCTCGTCGACGGCAGACCCCCTGTCGTGCTCGGCCTCATATGGACCATCATCCTATACTTCCAGGTAAGATGGATAGCGTTCTGCGTTTTAATTTACAGTACTTTTCATAAAATTATAATGTATATAAGTCATTTACTTATGACGTTATTAGCGAAAAGGATCTTGTTGTCTTTATAGGCTTGCATTCATGTATATATTGCATAATATATTCATAGATTTATCTTGTATTATGTAGTGTCTTTAATTTTATCGAATTTACCAACTTAGTTATAAATGTGCTTGATTACGTAATTAATTACACATCGAACAATTTGAGCACTTTACGATATTCCTTGAAAAAGTAATAGCACATACATAATATGTACCCTTTGCTCTTGAAAACGAGTAGGTTTTTAGTTAGTAAATTGTGTTTCAGTATGCCTTTGCCTTTAGAAGGTTGAAACTTGATATTAGCGTAACTAAAAGATCCTTTCTTCTAATGACGACATATTTACTTATTTGTCCAGAATAATTTCCAGATTCCTGTTCGTACCACATCAAAGTGTTTTTGCGGTAATTCCTTGTAGTATTTACGTGTGTACTTACTAATGTGTAGAAATGTTAAAATTATCCGAAAAAATTTTCATGACCTTAATAATCAGGAATTTTACTGGACATAATCTATTTATGTTTACAATCACGAGTGGCTGATAACTTAGCCATTTGGAATCATGGTTGGTTTATTTCATTATAAATTTGCGGCTTGTAGATGTTAATTATATTGTTTGTTGTAAGATAAATAATATTGTTTTATTTCAGAGAAAACATAATATAAATTTTGGTAAATTGTTGCTATGTTTACAATGTACAATACTATTATTTCCTTTTTTACATAAGTACCTCTCATCTATCTATCCTTTCTTTTCTTTTAGCATTTCTATTTGATGATGATTATTATTATTATTATTGGGTGATTATTATATGATTATGATTATCGAATTCGAAACTCAAATATTGGCATTGTCAAAATTTTGTTTAAAGTTTTGAGCAGCCAATAGCAGATACAAGTAATAATTAATTATGATTTTTAATGTAGGTTAGTTCAGTTAGATTGTTCGTTTGGATATACTAACATCATCGATCGGATTTGACCTTAAATCCATTACCAGTACCATTTGCCTTCAATCTGTGTTTTATTTCATGAGTGGTAGATTTGTCAATAATTGTATATGCGAAATTAGTTAGTTTTTATTTTTATTTTACAAGAAACTCACAGCACTAATCAACCATTAAAGTGAGGATAAATCATTTGTCATATAATCAATGGATTCTCTATAATGCAGTTTAAATTATTTCTCAATTTATTCTCATTTTAATTGGCTTGAACATATTTTGTTTGCGCAAGCTTCGCTCAATAATTCGGACCCACAGGATAGAGGACCAAAGGTGGGTGAAAATGCAACACAGCTTATAGAATATTCAGCGATAGTATCTTAATCAACTATGAACGAAAATGTTGTAATTACTCGTAAAAAATTACACAGGCATGATGAATTCTTGTAATTTTTTATGTATTATCGTCCCAAAATTCCAAACTTATTATCGACATGCGTTTCGCGTCTTAACGAAGAATCTTCATGATAACATCTATTCAGTGTTAGTTATCTGACCGAGCCTGATATCGGAAATTTATGGATAACACCGATTCGGTGCTAGTTATCTGATCCAATCTGATATCTAGAATTTCTGAATAACAACAATTCGGTGCTAGTTATCTAACCGAGTCTGATATCTGGTATTTCTGGATAACATTGATTCGGTGTTAGTTTGCTGACAGAGTCTGATCTCTGGCATATCCCAAGGATGCTTCGTTAAGAGGCGAAAGACGCGTCGGTTAATAAGTTCGGACTTTTGAGCGGAAGATAACTATAAATTTTAAGAATTCGTCAGTAATGATTTCCGCAAAATATCACCTTAATCTATACAATATGATACACCGATGTTTAGCTATCGATTAGATGTAGATATTTTTAGTTAGCGGTACTGCAGCAAGCTGAACTGCTATTGGTTGACTTATACGAATTAGAACCTCAACTTATAATTGTTAAAGTCAGCATCACCTATTTCATTTAAATCTTCATTAAATATTTTTTATGTAACACTATGTTCTGATTCATTTCAATCTTTTTTTCTGTAGACCTCATTATTATAATTCTTTTAACAAATAAAATAAATGAACACATTATTTGCTGTAAAAAATTGTTTTATACTTACATTATGTAATGACATATTTCGTAATTAAATCACTTATATTCTTGCTACATACTTTTACTTACATCTGTATAATGCTGGGCACAGGTTTTTTCTTACAAACGACGTGAAATGAAGAAGAGTTATGCTGTACAATGTAGGCTCAGTGCGGATCGACGGTATTTAACTGGCCCATTGCCGTGATAATTAAGGCATTCTACCTTCCAAAATGACAGTCCCGAGCTCTTACATTGTCTTGGATTTTGATATTCCGAGTTTTAAGTGGGAGCTCTTTAACTTCGTTGTGTAATACTAGTATAAATTTCGTGCTTGTGCATTACAAAATTAGTATAAATGTTAAAAAAATGTTATATTTTGTCCAGCGTTATCTATCTAGTCTCGAACGTGGCTTAAATACTATAGCCATGAAACAATAGCTGAGACCAGTAAACAAGACTATGAACGTGCTTAGGCTCAAAATGAATGCTTATGCATCATATATTCAGTAGGTGACTGCACACCTTCGCTTATCCTTTTGTACCAAACGTACTGATGTGTTAATGTGAAAATTTCTATGGGTATAAAATAGAAATTTATCGAGAGGAATCTTAATATTTCAAAATATTTCTAGAAATGTACTACTCATAGGCGTACCGAGGGGGGCAACACAAATCCCCCCTCCCGAAACAAAGCACGCCAATCAAGCCAATCAGCGCTTACGAACGATATACCCGCTCCGCATCCCGCTAACTCCTCCAGATACCCTATTTTCGACTTCTGCGCAATAACGGTCACCGCTAGACTTTCGTGCCGTTATCTGTCATGCAGGTAACGGTACGACAATTAGGTATTATTTAGTAGTTGTTCATTCTTTTTTCCATCAAGCGGTGGTTTTAACCTGTACCTACCCCCCATTAAAAAAACCATCCTGGGTGCGCCTATGGTACTACTTACTAATTTTTACAATTTTAGCAATTTTTCTGGAAATGACACATTGCTCAATTCAAGCACTGAAACACCACTATGATATAAGCGCCGATGAAGCTTGTTGAACGCTGTGAAGCCATCGTCGAATTCGTTTGATAAATTAATTATTACGTATTGCCATCAGATCGAGGAGAACAGCCGGGCGCTAGAGTACCTCGGTGGGTCAAGATGTGCGTCAGTCATGTCCCAGGAGTCCGGCACCGCCACACCCACCCAGCGAGCTGAGGACAAGTGGAAGCAGGGAGCCAGGAAGACTCTTCTGCAATGGGTGGCTAATGCGTTGCCCAAGTAAGTTTTAAAATCAATTTAGAAAGGAGATATTATAGAGTGTACGTATGTATGTATATATTTATTTAGGTACTTATATTTCATTCTTGTAATGATATTTTTAGGGATTCAAACATCCAAGTGACTGATTTCGGTCCATCATGGCGCGACGGCATCGCCTTCCTTGCCATCATAGATGCCATCAAAGCCAATCTGATCAACCTTGCCGAAATGAAGAGGAAGACGAACAAACAACGTCTCGAGCATGCGTTCGACGTGGCAGAGAACGAACTTGGCATCGCCAGACTGCTCGACGCTGAAGACGTGGACGTGGAAAAACCCGATGAGAGATCCATTATGACATACGTAGCCCAGTTCCTGCATAAATATCCAGAACCCAAGGTAAGGAAATATGTGTTATTAGCACGAGAGGCGGCCACTACATTAGTATACTACTACGTTGAAATGAAACACGTTTTGACATAGACTTTGTAAATAACTCCAGACTCCAATCAGGTAAATCAGACATGCTGACTCACCTGTGCATATGACACACATTTATTGTATAAGCTGTGTGACCTATATTTCGTTAGTAAACAACAACCACATGTCTACATTTTATTTGCTTCACTTCGTAATACGAGACAGGCTATCTGGAGATATAAAGTCTATGTAAATAACTATAAACTAATATTTCTAATTGTTCAATAGATAGTGATAATATACTTTGACTGAATTACTCGGGGACACGACGACAAACCAGGATCGTGCTGCAGGATCCTCTGAATCTTGACAAATTGATTACCAGTCTCAAAATTCTTCTAATCTGTTATTTTAACTGAAACTGTCATAATCGCTCTAAAGAAAGCCAGTGCATACCCACCTGTACTATTATACTATGTAAATTTTATACATAAAAATAGTTTCTTTTTAATATTGTTGTACTTATTGAGGTGGATCGATATTTCTAACACAATATAACTAGGGCAATCAATAGATGGTTAAATATATTTTGTACTTACTACAATCAAACATTTATAACGACAGTAAAATATAATATCTTTTTAACAGTAGGTACCTACGATAATAAAAGACAAAAGCTATGGAATTACCTTTGCATTTGTTGAATTACTTTCACAGTATGTACTTTTTACTATTTGTTTAAATATTTATATATTTTTTAATTCCCAGACTACAGGACCAGATGCCGTAGCGGCAGTACAAGAGGAGTACGAATCTCTTAGAATGTGGCTGACAGAACGCGTCACCACAGTTCAAAAGCAATACGACACGCGAACTCTTTCGCGAAATTACGACGACTACGTCCGCGCCGAGAACGAGAGGCTCGCTCGCGAACCCATCTATCAAAAACTCGAAAAGCTTATGTTCACGCAAAGCTTAGTGGCCATAGCACCTAAGTCCTGGCGCGAGCTTGTTTCACTATGGACGGAATTGGAAAGACTTCACAGGAGATGGCTCTGGCTTTTGGACTCAGATTTACCCGGAGATTTTAGAGTAGTCGGCGAATGGCTGGCTAGAGCCGAATATCTATTATATTTTGACGAAATACCAACGACTTTAGATGAGAGAACTGCAGCTATAATCAGCGAGAAACTTGAAGAGCATAGTTCATTCTTCGCTGGCCTTCCAGAAGTTATTGACAGATTCGAAGCGGCGTTACGGTCTCCAGATGCCGCTAAAATCCCGTCCGAAAGGCTTCAAGATATGAGAGAACGCCTCGAGAGCGTTAGTCGTAGAGCGCCACAGAGGAAGGCGAGATTAAAGTATTTGGAGCACAAATGTTGTATTGTAGCTTTCACAGAGTTGACAAAGGCCAAATTGGCCGCATGGACCGGTAAATACGGTCGAATCGATCACGTCCGTGCCTTATTAGATGACTACGACAATTTCGTGACGAAGAATAAGATTTTCCAAGAATTTGATAGAGCATATGTTGATATTAAGCAAGTGGCAGAGGAATATAAGCGAGTGTGTGAAGTAGATAGGACTGAAGCTAGAGAAATTGACACATTTTTGAAGGAAGTACAAGAGTCGTGGAGGAGAGTCGCCTCTGATGTGAGGTGTGCTAGGAGTGTTCTCGAAGAAGTTATCGCTCATTGGGAAAGGTGGAACACATTGGCTGATGATTTGACCACCTGGCTTGACAAAGCTCAGCATATGCTGAGGGTATCTGAGGATGAAAGATTAGAATTCTTCCAAGATCTAACGGTATGGAAAGAGAGACATCAGTTACTGGGAGACGCAGCTGGTTTTTTGGCTGCGACCAGCTCCGAAGAAATCGCTTCTGAAGTGAAGAGGAAATATGTAGAAATTACAGAACGCTGGGAACGTGTATGGGAAGAAGCTGAACGGTAAGCATATCATTATTTTTAAAGGTATAGAACTATAACCGAGGGCAGACATAATATTTGTTGCAACATTGAAATTTCAAAACAATCACAATTAAATGTTCTGGGAGAATTTCTAGGGTTCTCGATTTGTAAACCGAAAATTTCAAGTTTGATTGAAGCTAAAGTTTAGGGTTTCGGGTACGATTCCTGACCAGGATAAACTTAGAAAATAAAGTTTTCTAAAATGTTTTTGGGATCTGGCTGTTACTGGATGGTCTCCTCCTTTTCATGTGCCATTCATAACACCACCAATGTGGTGATTTTCAATGATGTGAGCTTACAATGAACTAGGCAAAACTAGGTAAAATTGTCAAAATTTTTTTTTTTACTGCGGATCGACTTTGTTTCATGTAAGAATTATTTTATTATATCTGCTTGTACATGAAACTGAGTCGATCTGCATTAAAGACATTTTTTAGCAATTGTGCTAATTTTATGGACATCTCACACTTGATCAAAAAATTTATAATACCAAAATTGTCACAAAAAAAGACCGAATGGTTTCTAAGACAATTTCCCTATATCTCTTATTGATTCCGATTTCTCCATACTGTTAAAAAAAACACTATTAAATGTATAACTAAACGAGATACTCTCCGCATCTTACACTAAACGCTTTAACCCTACGTGTCCGATCGAGAGTAGGCAATTCCCTTACGCATGAGGCGGAACTCGGCCTTCTTTTCTATATACGTGGTGGTGTACAGCGGCGGTGTGTGTGAGTGTGTGTGTGTGTGTGTGTGCGAGCAGGTACGTGCGCGGCGGCGATGCGTTGCGTCGAAGGCGCGAGCTGGCAGCGGGCGCAGAGGCGCTGGGCGCGTGGCTGGGCGCGGCCGAACGCCTGCTGGCGCGGCCGCCGCGGGCGCTGGCCGCCGACATCGTCGCGCACATCGACCTGCTGCTGCAGCTCAGCTCCGAGATAGAGCACCACGAGGAGCTCTTCAAGACCATTAGCAGGTGGGTGCTTCGGGACCTCGGACCGACGACCGCTTTTACCACTCAATATCTATTGTATTTTTTTTTATAAGAGGAGGCAAACGATCAAACGAGTCACTTGGTGGAAAGTGAACACCGCCGCCCATGGACACCCGCGGTTTCCGGAGAATTATGGGTGCGTTGCAGGCCTTTAGGGAAAATGAGAAAGGAGGGAAAGGAGATTTGGGGATGGGCCACTGATACTCTCACTCACCGAACGAAACACTACAGCAATAGATGTTGTTATTTCACACCGATATTCTGTAAGAGGGTAGTATTTCACCTTGAGCCGGCCCAATTTGTGCTGCAGTGCAGCATGACTCTACCACATGTAATACCTTCAAATACCTATTGTAATATGATTTTGAAATAACTATACCTGACTGAATTTCTAGTTGGTTCTTTGCAGCGCAGGCTTTCTTTCCAAACTGAGATTTGACGTTAAAAAAATACCTTGTTAACTTACTAACTCGAAAGAATTGATCTAGCCAGTTCTACGTTTTATTCTTCTGACTATATGCTCTTAAAAAAGATAGAATAAGAAAAAAATGGTACAGTATATTATACACTGTAACTAATTCTTCATAGCAACTCGATTTTAAATTTTTTTTAAGATAAATATGGTTTTTGTCATATTTTGGTAATGGTTTCACAATTTGTTTTTCTAGAACCTTCCAAAACGCGATTGCGGAGCTGCCTCGCGATGAAGTTGAAGCTAACATGGCACAACTCAAACAACAGAAAGAAGCTCTTGTACGTGTGAGAGCCACCGTGCCTGTTAAATTACACCAATACAGACAATTACTCGTACAGCACGAGTCCCTGGAAAGCGGTCAGAAAGAAATTGGCTACTGGTTAGACAGAGCTGAAGAATCATTGAAGAGTACCACAGTAACTAGACGGTAATATACTTTTTTAAAGGGTTTTTTTTTCTTCAACCATATTTCCCCCCAAAGGCGCCGCATTGTATTTCTCCAGGAAGGAGAAATGCAATGCGGTATACGCTTATACGCTATACAAGTAGACAAGCGTCTACCGTAGCTTCTCTATTTCTCTCATATGTATCTCTCCCTTGATATCACAAAGTTTTCAATTATCTCGTGATACCGTCGCATGCGGATAACTAACAAGACTCGACCCTTCAAAACAAAAAAGGATGAAAAAAGGTCGAATGTATTTTTGAAAGTATGATACAGACGCACAGACGGTAGACGTAAAACAGACAAACGCTCGGACTTATAACTCGATTAGTGCGGCTGATAATACACTCACCATTACTATGTTAAAAGCATGAGCTGAGTTGTCATAGTTCATCTCTTGAAGGTAATGGTACCAATGTTAACGACGTCACGAACTAGTGGTCGTTTATTTCTAAGACCGGTTCCGTCTTTACCCTAAGAACATGTGGCCTCTCGGACTAAGAGCGTTCCCAAAATATCGAAGTCACGGGTATGGGTGCAATTGATCTAATATTCTTATCGTTTTTAACTCTAGTGAAATAGTTGAAGAACGCTATGAAATACATCGCACGTTTTTCTCTCGGACTACGTACTACCGCTCGATGTTGGAGAGCAAGAACAAGGTGTTCCAAAACATCGTGAAGTCGGCCGACACCGACAGGAGTGCTGACGTCACCGAGCAGGTCCATCTTATGCGGGACTTGAACGAGAGGTGAGTACTGATTCGCTGGTATCATATTTTTATATCAAAAAAATGGCAAACAATCCCACGCGGTTACCACCATAAACTTAATATAAACCGAGGTCGTCATATGCACCTAATTCTGAAGTGTTAAATAGGAGCTAATGAGCACCAGTGTGCTCAATTCACACCGAAACTTACACTTATATTTTACGCGGTATTACAAAAAGTATTATTTAAAATTATAAAAATGCTTAAATTCTTTCTTTAATGATTTTTGCAAATATTAATCTCATAGGACGATTGCTTAAAAATGTTCGTTTCTTGGAGTAGAGCAGGTCTTCTTCAGTTTATACAAAAGTCTTTGGTTAGCACAAACTATGGATGCCTGCAACACTTAGTTTTACGTTAGTAACTAATTAATCTGTGACTTAATATTGTTGGCAAGCTGATATCTATTGGGAAAACCTCAACAGGGAGTTTATTTCACAACGGAACTTTTCTAGGGAGAAAGCTCCTTCAAAACGTACTGCTAGTGACTATTTCTATTGCATAGTATGAGGATGAACTTCTCTGCCTATAGCGAGGGTTGAAGGTATGCATAATGTTAAAAGTAACACTGATTCACGCTGGCGTGGGGATTAGTGCATCTACTTTTCAAGTCGTTTATGATTTCTGCTGTCAATTAAGGAAATGATTTTTTTCTATTTTTTAGATGCTAGGTCTGGGTACTTCCACTGTTTGCTGCGTAATATCCATAGTTCAAACTTAGTGCTTCATTCCAAAATACACAGTGTACTTACTATACGTCTTAAAGATTCTAATTGAGAATGTTGCTTATTTCTTCAGATTTGCCCACGTGTCGTCTGAAGCAACTAAACGCGAAGCAGAATTGCAACGTTTAGTACGCGCTTGGGAAGAGTTTGGAACGAAGAAGCGTGCAGTTGAAGAGTGGGCGTCGAGAGCAGAAGCATTGCTCGCTGACAACAGAGTGGACACGAAGCAGGCAGTTGATTTCCATAAGAGATTCTTCCAGGGAGCTGATGAGAGAGCTGTATCTGAGCTTGTCCGATCTGGAAGGGAACTCATTGAGGTCAGTTGTCAGAAATGTTTGTACGTTTTTGTATTGTTTATTTAATAATTTTTTTCACATCTTCTGTAGGGTCAAAAATTTTTGCCCTCAAAAGATCGCAAATAATTTTGCATCTTATATCACTAGATTATTTAAGTCATTGAAGTAACCTTCCATTATTAAAGATTAAGCCTTACCTCGCAGCAGTGCACTAAAATCATTTAAAATGTTTAAAAATGCCTAGTGAAATTTGCGATATTTATATGAGTCTAAAAACGTTCCCTATCGAAGTTAGTAATCAGTCTACTCTTTAAGCTCTACAAGGATATAAAGAGATATGTCACATCTCTACATAAATGGAAAACGAGTGATGTGTTTAGACATAGTTAAAAAGTTGGATGAGGACAAATGATCAATTTAGTTTCTTATTAGTTCTCAATGCACATTATTCTGAAAATTAGTGATGAGCATGACTTTTAGACATAATTTGATATAGGGCTTACTAGATTAAAAATATTTGAGAGAGTAAGTGATGTATAATTTATAGTTTTTGTCAATAAATGTTGCTAGTTGGTGAGCGAAGAAGAGCGGTCGGAGGTGGTAGAGACCGTGGAGCACCTGCAGCGGCGGTGGCGGGAGCTGCTGGACCGCGCGCCCCCGCACCTGATGCGGCTGGAGTTCAGGCTCGACGAGGCAGTCTTCCATCACTGCATCAAAGACATAGAAAAGGAAATAGTTTATGAGGAACAGGTAAGTCTTGTCAATCTGAAAAACAAGTAAATCAAGTTTTATCATACAAACAATACTGCCCTCTAGCGTACTCGGCAAGCACTTTGTGTATAATCTTTCTTTCTTCTATTCTTTTTTTGTGTATAATAATTGTGTATGATGTTTGTCAAACTTCACTATCGCCAGAGGATTGTAGCTGTGAGACCTTTTTTTTAGTTTTTAGCTTCCTCGATACAGGCCTTGCCTAGTGAGGAAGCTATCGACTATGTATTCGCCTCATAAAAAAACATTTGTAATAAAGAATTTTTGTATTTTTTATATTTTGTAATCTATATTTGTCTATGCTTAATATTATAAAGATTAACTATGTATGTAGTGGATAAACTCAAAAACTGCTCAACCGATTTCAAAAATTCTTTCACTGTAGAAAGCTACATTATCAGCGAGCAACATGGGCTGTATTTTATTTTCAATAAAATTTCTACCCATGCGAAGCCGGGGCGTGTCGCTAGTGGTGTATAACAGTATAAATGTTTTCTATCAGGCTTACAACCAGAGCGATGATGCCGACGGAATCCTAATAAGAAACGAGGAGTACTTCAGGAATCAAGGAAAAGTGATGCAGGTAGAACACTGCCTTCAAAACTTGAAGAAAATCTCTACAAGCTACACCCACCAAACTGGAGACACAACCTTAGAAGAGTCTGTGAGGAAATGTGAAAAAGAATGGGAAAGTACTGTACATCGAGTAGAGCATTTTAGACAGCAGTTACAGAGGATTCCAGCGAAATGGGACGCATATAGAGAGAAATTCAGGGAAATGGAGAAATGGATGGATCACGTAGATAAAACAATGGACAGCATTGTGAGGGAAGTTGATTCTGCTGAAGCATTCGAACGTGAGAAGACTATATTCCAGGTAAGTTTTATTATACTTGATAATGCCTTAAAAAAATTAACACATTTTCTAATTATTATATTTCTTTTTAATGCCTTCTTTGGATACAGCTAAAGGAACTTATGGTAAATGTTATTACTTAAAACCGAAATCAAAATTATTATGATGTGGTCGTTTTAATATTTATATTTATAGTCAAAATTATAACATATACATACATATCTTCACGCTGTATCCCTAAATAATTATAACATATAAAATTTAAAATAGAATTGGTTACTCACAGTTCACTTTTTGAAGTGTAATGCCTATCATACATATATAATACGTTTTTTTAAAAAAGCTGTAGAATTAATTGGATGCCAAATGAAAAGTTTTTCTTCGTTATGAAATGTCTAGTTAGGTTTAGATTGCAAAAATCGAAGTGTCTTCAAACATCTAAAACAAAATTAATACTAATTGTTCATCACTTTAATTTTTTTTGTAGAACATATGCCGCGAAGCCGACAAGAAAAGAGAAGACATGAAATGGTTAGTTCAAACGTTGGATATGCTCACGAACCATTGTTCGGAAACAGAGGCCCAAGAAGAACAAATCAAACTTGAAAATCTTATCACTAGATACAAGAACTTGATACCAACTATTGAAATAACAATGATTAAAACTGAAACGTATACAAGATGCTATACGTATCGCAGAGAGGTACACGAAGTGATTTGTGTACTTGAAAATGCTAAACAGCAAGCCATGGTCGAACCAGAGCCTCAATCGTTGCAGCATGTTGAACAACTGGTACTCGAGCAACAAGCTGCGGTACAGAAGTTAGATCGCCAGAGACCTTCAGTTATGTCCATGTTACAACGCGGCAAAGAACTGATCAAGGACGCTAACGCTCCTGCTTTCGTTAGAGAGGATGTCAGAAATCTTGAGACTGGATGGAACACCGCTTATGAAACTTCCACGGATAGACTTCATAAACTACGTGACACACAGAAAGTTTGGTCTAATTATGAATATCAAAAAGATGAGCTGCTTTCGGACATTGACAGAATTGAGAGTTACGTTGCTCATCCGGGCTTGGAGCTTGGTGTCACCAACATTGGACGAGAGCTTCATGAAACTAAGGTCTTCAATGCTGATCTTGAGAAAGCTAAATCTGAAAAACTGCCTCAACTTCAACATGCTTACGCTGAACTTCGCTCCCTTACTGCTAATAAGCCCAAACCTGTGATAGAAAAGGACCTAGAAACCATCGAACACAAATTAGAAAGAGTCCAGGATGAAGTCCATACTAAAGTCGAACATTTAGAGAAATTCAATGAAGAATGGGTGAAAATAGAACGTAAATTAGAGCATGTACGAGAATGGATAAAAAAGGAAAGTCCTGCACTGATTTCACAAATTCAGTCAGAAAATATTACACCAGAAGAACGTGTGGAGAAGTCACAAGAACTGCAAAAAGTAATTTCTGAAAAATTAGGGAGTATTAGAGGAATTGCCGATCAAGGAAGTAAATTGGCCGTAGAACATCGCGTACAAGATGCCAATAGACTGAAAGGAGAAGTGGTTCTATTAGAGAAAATGATGGCTGATCTTAAACGTTCCACAGAACATCAAACTAAAGTTGTTGAGCATGATTTAGTTAGCTGGCAGAAATACCAAAAAGGCGTTGCTGAAATCAAGCCGTGGATCGAGGAAGCCGAAGTAAAATTAGGAAATGTTCCTAAACCTACTACACTACCGGAAGCTCAACAATTACAACAGCAATCTAGAGCTCTTATAACTGACTGTGATAAACAGCTGACCAACTTACAGATTTTGTCTAGCGTAAGCCACCAACTGTCGGGGAAAACTAGTGCTCCTGACGAAGTCGATGCTATACACTCCAGATGGGCAGTTGTCCACGACTTAGCCGACCAGTGGAACAACAAGTTAGACAAGCTTATCATTAATTGGGAGAACTTCGAACGTGAAGCGGAAAAACTGGAGTCTTGGGTAGAAAATGGTGAAAAGTTGCTTAGTAGTCGCAGCATTACTGTCGAATCACCCCAAGTAGAGAAATTAGATAGAGAGCTCAATAAACTTAAATCATTTGGAAACGAGATTTCACAACAACAAGCTAAAATTATTAGTTTGTCACAAACATGCGATAATATTTGTCACAGCATTCAACCTGAAGGAGCGGCTTTACTAAAGAATAAAGTATCCGATATCAAACAACGCACAAATACTTTAGCTGAAACTGTGAGGACAAGAGTGAACGAGTTATCTGACAAAATAATTATAAGACAAGAGTTCATGACAAAGTTGCACACTTTTGATAGCTGGATCACAGACTTCAGAAGGAAGACTGAAAACTTCGATCAAATTAGTGCCGATAAGGTAGAACCGGCATTACAATCTATGCACGTTCTTCTACAAGAGCATGCTGCTAAAGAACCAGAATTTACTGATGTCTATAATGAAATCAAAAATATGACCCTTACATCACATCCAGATGAATCGCGAGCTTTAAGTGAAACATATTCGAATATTGCTCAAAATTATCAGGTTATCGAAAGTAATATCCAGCAAAACAAGGGTGTATTACAGAAATGGTCTGATCTTCTTAATTGGTATGAAGAGAGTAAACAGCAATTAGGTCACATTCAGTATCAGATCGAAGGTCCTAAACTTACACCTGAAAGTTACGAAATATTACGCCAAGAACTTGTTAACGTTGTAACTAAAATTCCAGAATGGAAAAGTAATGTGGCGTTACTAGATGGTCCCCAGAGGGTTAAGGTAACAGATCAAAACACAGGTAGAATTATGTCTCCGACGAGCTTAGTTAAGGAGATAGAAGTGAAAGCCGAAGCACTGTTAAATCAAGTAACATCTAAAAGAGATCTTGTTCAAAAAGTTGGGGCTAGATGGGATAAATTCAATGTACAACACAATGCTTTGGCTGAAGTTTTACATGGTGTTCAATCAGCTTTAAATGAAATGGCACATAAACCCATACCACTGACTGAAGCGAGCATTCAAGAGATGACTGACCAGTTGGACAAACTTGATGCTGAGTTAAGAGAAAAACAATCTATTAGGAAGGAATTACGAGAGGAAGGATTACATTTGATGAGAGAGGATCAACCCAATATGGGAACTATTCAAAATGCTCTTTCAGCTGCTGACAATAACTGGGACCAAATTGTGAATTCTGTTCGCGACACTAAAAATAAATATATTTTACTGTCATCCACATTACAAGAAATGAAAAACTTTACTGTGGCTTTTGATAGAGAAATGAATAGAGCTGAACAACTGCACAATGATTGCAAGGATGCACCTAACGATTATGTTCATACTGCTCAATCATTAGACAAGGCGAAGAAAGCTTACGAAATCTTGAAACGTTCTAAAGGACTATTGGATCAGATGGATGTTATAAAACAGTCCATATTGAAACAGGCTTCAACGTTGGGAGGATTTGATACAAGTCCATTGGAAGAGGCGTTTTTGAACTCTCAGACACATTGGGAAAAAGTTAACGATGCTGTTATCAAAAGAATTCAGGATTTGGAATCACAATTAATTGTATGGCGACAAATCGACGATACAAAGAACCAAGTTGTTGCATGGCTAAGCGAAACTGGTCAAAATTTAGCGAATGCTTGTGATAACTTAGAAATTAGGTTTGGCCAGAACCATCTTACCAAATATAAAGAAGAATTACCTCTTTATCTAGGCATGAAGAATAGTATCAAAGCTAAATGCGAACAAATAACGAATTTGAATAAAAACATTCCTATGGGACAGGTTGATTCTATTATTAATTATTTGGACAATGAGTTTGAAGCTCTAAAAACTTTAGCAGATCAATTAGAAGGTGCAGTATCTTCTCTGGAATCTAAAGAAAGCAAACTGAAAGATAACATCAAGCGCTTGTCAGACAGTGTTAGCAAAATTCGTGACGACATCATCAAATGTGACGACATGACTGGTGACAATACAAAAATTTTGGATCGTTTGAAGAAATGTCAGGCGTGTAAAGTTGAGTTACAAAACTTAAATGATGAAATAGATAACTTAGCACAAAACGTTTCGGAAATGAATGCCAACTATCCAGGATTTTACGAATCATTAGTTCCCAAGGAGCTTAGTGCTTTGCAAAAGAGATTTGAAAGTGTGCTTTTACATGCAAATAAAACGGAAACAACGTTGCTGACTTTCTTACAAAAAACTTTTACTGACAAACTAGGCATGTTTAATCGGAATCTTAAGATATTAGATGATAAAACACGGTGGTGTATACCAGATGCAACCAGTGACAAATACAATTTAGAAGTTAAAATGGCTGCTCTTACCGACGTTGAGAATGGTATTGTAGAATGCACACAAAAGATAAGGGAGCTTAAAGAAGCCAGTGATATATTACGTGTCGTAGCTGAACCAGCATGCGCACAAGAAGCTGCCGTACAAACCGAAAAAGCGCAAAAGAATTTAGATGTTCTTGCAGCAAATTGTAACGAAATTAAAAACACGTTAAAAGATAATATTGAAGCGTGGCAAGAACTTGAAACACTGCTTGAAAACGTTTCAGAATGGTTGAAAAACAAAGAAAACAATGTGAGACAAGAAGCTGCTAATTTGAGTAACTTGAACGAAATCGACAAGAAAATTGCCGACATTGAACAGTTAGATCAAGAAATTAAAGAATTTAGTGGTGAAATGAAGAAACTTACAGAAATGGGAGAAAAAATAATGTCTCGTAATCCTGATTCACGTGTCTTGCAGTATGTCAATCACTTAGTTAACAGATATCAAGCAGTGGACAAATTTATAGACAGTTATCTTAATAGGCTGAAAGAACTTAAAGACAACAAAGGTAAATATAATAAATCCATTGCAGAATTTAAGAACTGGCTTCAAGATGCTAATGCTAAAATTACAGACTTAGCAGCGATGAGTAAACATGCCAAACCTACAGCGGCGGACCTAGATCAAATTAAAAGACTCAACGAAAATAAAGATATCGGTCAACGTTTGCTTAACAGCGCTATTGAATCTGGTGAAGCATTATTTAGTGGAATCACTCCTGAAGGTCGCGAAGACATAAGGAATGAACTTCGCGCTTTAAGAGACTATTTCGAGGAATCGGTTGATTCTCTAAATAACGTTATTAAAGACATTGAAACAACACTTAATAAAAGATCATCATTTGATGATACTTTCAATCAAGTACAGAAGTGGATCACTGACAAAGAGAAAGAATTAGGCGATTTTAAACTGTGTCCTAATCTTCCAGAAAAGAAAGCTCAACTTCATGCCAATAAGTTGTTACATCAAGAAGTTGAATTACATCAGTCTATGCTGTCTCAGTTAACCGAGAAATTGAAATTAATGCCCGACGATGACGCAGAAAAAAGTCTTTCTAAAACAATTGAAAGATATAAGAATATGTCTAAGGAACTCGAAAAGAGGATCGCTACATGTGAATCTCATGTTGCAGTTCATGAAAAATATGTCCAGACATTTGAAGATTGTCGCGATCGTCTCAACCATATAGTTGCTGAAAATAGTATGCTCAACTATGGAGTTGTGACACAAAAGGAGGATGTTGACGCTAAAATCGCTGCGATAGAAACAGTAACTTCTAAAACTCAAAATATTGAAAACGTTCTTGGTGCACTTAAATCAAAATTGGACACAGTCTTGCAATCTACAAGCTCTAATGGTCATCCAGTGTTAATCAGTGAATACGAGCAGCTTAAAACTACATGGGATCAGTTAGCTACTCAATGTAAAGACCAAGATAAGAAATTAAAAGAAACACTGAAACAGTGGACTGAAAGCCAGAAAACGTTAGATGAACTTGAAGAATGGCTGAAAGTTAAGGAAAATCAAATCAGAGATCAGAGTCTTAAGAGCAATCTTGAAGCTAAGATAGCTCACCTACAAAAAGTGAAAGAGATACAAAATGAGCTTGCTTCACGTAGTACGGATTTCACTGCTTTAGCAAGTACCAAGCAAAATGTTGCAACCGAGTCTGAGATCACTAGCAAAACGTCTAAGTTAGCAACGAGATATCACACATTGAATAATTTAGTCAATGAGATTATTTCTAAATATGAAGTATTTGTGTCGGAACATCAGTCTTTCGAAAATGAATATACTAATATGGAAAATTGGCTTAATGGCATGCTTGGTGAATTGCAAGACTTAAATGAGATTGTGGGCGACTATGCTGTTTTGCAAGAAAAACAAAACAAAGCCAAGGAACTTTACGAGACTAGAAATAAGAAAACTCCAGCCTTTGAGGAATTTTTGAGTTTAGGAGAAAAATTATATACTCATACAAGTCCTGACGGCAGAGAATTTATTCGCCAAAAAATACGTAAAATTAGAACACTGTGGGACAGCTTTGGTGACAGTTTCCAAGAAACTGTTAATAAATTAGATCAATGTCTCTTACAATTCTCTGACTTTTCGTTGGCTCAAGAGCAATTGACGAAGTGGTTAAAGGATGTTGAAAAGGCAATGCAACGACACACTGAACTAAAAGCAACTCTTGAGGAGAAAAAGGCTCAACTACAAAATCACAAGATAATGCATCAAGAAATAATGACTCATCAACAATTAGTTGAATCAGTTTGTGACAAAGCACAGCAACTTGTCGACCAAACTCATGATGCCTCGTTGAATGTTTATCTGCAATCTATAAAACAATTGTTCCAAAATATTGTTACTAAGTCCCAAAACCTTCAAGATAATTTAGAAGATTGTGTAAAGAGACACGAAGATCTTGTGCGTTTGATTCAGCAATATAAAGAATGGTTAGGTTCACAGTCAGAAAAATTGCTTGATATCGAAAATGCTACAGGCGAAAAACCTGAAATCATCAGGAAACTGCAATCTGCTGTTAATCTTAAAGATATTGAAAAAATTGGAACTGCAAAATTAGACGAAATACGGTCTGTATTTTCTTCTGTCAGTAAAAGTACTTCAGAAGCTGGAAACGCAGCTATCAAAACCGAAATTGATAATTTACATGCTCAATTAAGTAATGCGGTTAGTAGTATTGAAACTGCAGAACAGAAATTAAAACATACATTAGAAATATGGAACAAGTTTGATAGTTCTATTGAATCTATCACGGATTGGTTGAAAGACATGGAATCTAAGTGCCGCGATCAAAGTTTGTGCTCTACTCTGCAAGAAAAGGAAGCGCAACTTCAAAGATATGTCGATTTACGTAATAATGTAAATGCTAAGGAAAAGGAAATTGATGCGTTTGTTGACGAATCACATAGCCTTATTCAGCTGAGTGGAGTTGAAAGGCTGAAACCACTCGTGACACAAGTGAGTAGTCGATACCAACAACTGCACGTAATATCAAAAGAAATCGTTAATCACTGGTCTGAACTTGTGGCCGATCATAAAAAATATCTTCAGTTACGGAATGATTTTGATTCTTGGCTGCGCCCTTTAGAAGAACAATTATCCCAAATGGTAACTAAAGAAGATAAACTTAGTATTGAGAGTAAAGGCAATAAATTACAAGTATTCTTAATGGAAAGAGATAATGGCGAGCACAAAATTGGTATACTAACCACTGCGGGTGACAAAGTCCTTCCCGAAACAGCTGCGAATGGTAGAGAAAACATTAGGAATGAAATAAGAGCTCTCAGAGAAAGATGGGATAAACTGAATGACACTATTCTTCAACAGCAAAAAGAGTATGAGTCACAGACGCTTCAGTGGTCAAGTTATCAAGATGTATTACAACAGACGCTATCATGGCTAGATGAAAAAGAAAAGATAGTAGAATCTGAAGAAAAGGCTGTATTGAATTCTGCTCAAGAAATTAAATCTAAATTGTTGAAAAACAAAACCTTGTTGCAAGAAATATGCTCGCACAAAAGAGTTATTGAGACAGTTACTGAAAAAGCCAAGAATGTGGCCGCAACTTTGCATTCAGGCAAAGATCAAAATGATGAAATGACTGCCATAATTCAATCAATTTGGGATAGATATAATGCTCTAACGAATAGGCTCTCAGGTATTATAGACAAGCATGAAAGTACTTTTGAAATTTACCAACAATTTGCTGATCAACAGAAATCACTACAAGATTATCAAAAGCATTTGTGGGATCGTCTTCATCTTCTCTCAGATTTCACTGGCAATAAAGCTGCTTTACAGGGCAAATTAGCGAAGATTCAAGAATTGTTGGATGCTATTCCAACAGGAAATAATAAACTGAAGATCTTGTCTGACCTAATAGAGAATAGTGCCTCAAAATTGTCACCTAGGGGCAAAGAAGGCATGTCTAGAGAATTAGCTTTGCTCAAGGCTGATTTAGAGAAATTTACCGCCACTGTGCATGATGTTAAACGAGGTATAGAAGATAAGATACAACAATGGATAGAGTTTGAAAGTGCAAACGACCGGTTGCAGCACTGGTTAAGTGATACAGAGATGAGTCTCAAAACTTACTCACCTAAAGCAACTTTGGAGGAAAAAGTGGACCAACTAAACAAATACCAGGTAATTATTTACATAGGTACTTATAATATTCTATTTAAAAATATTTAAAGATGTTTTATTGCATTTGACTCTTATATTCTTATCGTTGTAAAATTTTAAACAGGCATTATGTAAAGCGATTGATAATCATGAAAATGACATGAGTGCAGTCATTGCTTTGGGCGAAGCACTGGATCAAGTAAGACTTGGAAAAGAGAAAAATCATGTCTTTGGCACTGTAGGAAATAGTCTAATTTTCAGTAGTTGATCTAATTTCACGAAAAAATTAATGTTTAGTAAATTTTAACACAGAACATTGAAATGACTCAAAATGTTCAGTATTTATATGTATATCTGTCATCATTTTCTCTTGATTTTATTATTATAATCGCTAATCACTCAGTTTATTGTTATTATAATTTCTAATGATATTATACTTTTTACTAATGGTAAAAAGGGTAAAATACTTTTTCTTTGGTAATATGTGTATTTATTTCAATTATTTAATGTATATCTAACCTTCTAAAAATGTAATACTAATGAATCTATTTTATACGTCGTAGATTAGATTAAACTACTGAAATACAATTATGTAATATTCTTTAGCAAACTTTACTAACATTTTCAAATTCTTTCCAGGCTATCTTAGCTAATCTGAAGAAAACAGAAAATGACGTAGACAAAGTGACAGATGAATTTAGTGACCTCATTGAAAATTGTAACGACTCCCGAATCACAATGAACTTGCAACAGATGACGTCACGTTTCCAATCTGTTCAGTCAACAGCTAAAGAACTCGTTAAAAAATGTGAGCAAGCCGTGAACGACCATAACGCTTATCAAGATAAGTATAACCAATGCACAGATTGGCTTAAAACGGCCCAACATAAATTTGACGAATGCAAAAAGAACCTGTCTAATACGCCAGAAGGAATCAAAGCTAAGAGAGAAAGTCTTAACGATTTGTTAAGCCAAAGGCGGAATGCTACTTTACTCGTTAATAACACTTTTGAACTTGGAGAAAAGTTATATTCATCGACTTCTCCAGAAGGTAAAGAACTGATCGAACAGCAGCTTCAAGATATTCAACAAGCTGTTGATAATCTGTATGACAGTATCACCAAAGCTGAAAGGGACTTGGATTCTGAATTAAATAAATGGTCGTCATTTGAAGACAATCTCAAAAACGTCCAAGAATGGTTAACAACAGCTGAAAAGAACTTACCAAAAGATATTGAACTGAAAGCTACTTTAGATGAAAAACGTAATCAACTTAATGTCTATAGATCATATCTACAAGATGCTATCACACATCAACAGGATATCGGTGATCTAGAAGCACGCGCACAAAGTTTACCAGATGTAACTGAGGATATCGCTAAAGAAATTAATGAACTCAAACAAAGACACGACATTATACTTAAGAGAGCAAAATCATTTGTCGAACAATACGAAGCTATTGTTAATAATCATCAACAGTATACTAGGGCCGTAATGGATTTACAAGAGTGGGTAGAAGCTACTCACAATACAGCACAGCTTTGGGGTGACGTCAATTTAGAACGGGTAGCCTTAAGCAGTAATTGTGAGAAACTAAAATCACTACAACTTAGCCTTCCTGAAGAAAAGAATCGCATAGATAAAATTCGTTCTCTAGGGGAGAAAGTGTTGCCAGGAACGATAAGCAATGGACAGGCTAATATTCGAAACCAAATAGATGCCTCTCACCAAGAATGGGAAGGATTAGTGTCATTCATCAACAAAACTATCGAAACATTAGAGAACAAGATCCAACAATGGAACGAATATGAAAATATGAAAGACCAATGCTTAGCTTGGATTAGAAACACTGATACTCAAATTCATGCTGTAGACTTAAAGGCTACTTTGCCTGAGAAACAAGAACAATTTAATAAATTTCAAGAATTACAAGGCGAAGTTCGTGCTAAAGAGCTTGAAATCGACAACATCACCGAGAAAGCTCAACATTTGTATACAGGTGTATTAGGACCTCGTGGCTCACAAATATCAGATTTGTCGCTTAAATACCAAAATTTGTCACAGAAAGTGAAAGATTTGACAAATAGATGGCAGCAGTATGTTAAAACGCACCAAGAATTCGCCAGTAACGTTGCTGAATGCTCACAATGGATTGAAGAATTGCGAGACAAATTAGATTTCTGTGCTGATTTGAGCTCGTGTTCTCAAGATGACTTAGAAACCAAACTGGTATTAATACAAAACCTATTACTAACTAAGGATGAAGGCTTCACAAAAGTCCAGTCATTGGTAGAATTAGCTCAAAACGTAATGGCGAACACTGCACCGGCTGGTCATGAAGCTATCAATAACTCGTTAATAGCTCTGCAGGAACAATGGTCGGCGTTGCTATCTAGAATGATAGAAACTAAGAACATGCTTGATGATTCGGTTACCAAATGGGCCGGATTTTTAGAACAGATACAATTGATAGAGAAGAGCAACACTTGGTTGGAAAATATGTTAACAGAATTAACACCTTTTGAAACATCAATTTCGGACAAGCGAGCTCAACTAGAAAAACTAAAAGAAGTTGAAGAGAAAGCTCGCTGTGATCGCATAGATGTTGATACTTTAAAGGCTAAGGCTGCTGAAATGATTGCAAGTGGGCAACAAAATCAAGCAGCTTCTAAAGCGCAAGAAACTCTAAACAAATTCGATTCATTGTATGATAAGGTCAAAAAGCTCCTGGCTGATAGAGAAGAGCAGTACAAGGATCACAGACTGTATAAGGAAGCTCATGACGAACTAATCCAATGGTTGAGTAGAGCAAGAGAAAAAGTTCCATCACTTAAATCAAAACCATTGAGTGATAAACTTGCTATTGAAAACTCGGTTGCTCCTCTTGATGCTCTTATTAATAAACAAGCCCAAGGAGAGTTGTTGCTGGAACATCTGCAGCACACTGGAGAAGTGGTTTTAGCTAGTACATCACCAGAAGGCCAGGCAATAATCAAGAACGAGATGAAGGCTCTAAAAGAGAGCTTCGACGACTTATTTAATGAAATTAAACAACAAAAAAGTCAATTGGAAGACACAGTTAACCAATGGCGTGAATACAAAGACGAGTATGAACGGATATCAGATTGGTTACAGCAAAAAGAAATTCTTATCAAAAACCACAAACTGGCTTTACTTGGAACTGCAAAAGAAAAAGGAGCTCAAGTTAATGAGGTAAAAGAAATAGTCGACCAGTTACATAAGGGAAAAGAAGATATTGATAGTTTCAATGCTTCAGCTGCTGGGCTTCTTTCGTCTCATCTTGATACTTACGTTAATAATCAACTAAGACACCTCAACTCAAGATACCAAGTCTTAGTAAATATGGCTAACGACGTGGTCAAGAAAGTTGAAACCAATTATGAGCAACATCAAAACTATGACGACAACTATGCAAAAACTAAGAAATGGATTGACGACGCCTGGGAAATCACTCGTAGTGGTAGCGAAACAGGTAGCAATAGTAGCAAAGAAGCTTTACAGAAGCGTCTCGAACAGATTGAAGATTTACTCAAGAGACGTGAAGAAGGTCAAAACCTTGTTCACGCTACTATCAATAGCGGTGAAAAGGTTCTCCGAAATACAAGATCTGATGGTAAAGATAGAATCAATCAGGAACTAAAAGATCTCCAGAATGAATGGGATAGATTGGTTAAAAAGATGACGACAGCTAAAGTACATCTCGAGACAGCGATGCTTCAATGGGCTGATTACAGCTCAAGTTATTCGCAATTACAACAATGGATCTCCGACAGAGAAGCAAAACTCCAAGAAGTGTGTGAGCAGAAAGTTGCCAAGTCTAAGAAAGGCCAAGACCGTTTGGCCGGTCTGACTGCAGGCCTTAGTCTTGGTGAAAGGAAAGCCACACTCCGTCAAACAAACAATATTGTACAAGATATCGTTTCGTTTGAACCCATGATTCAGTCTGTAACTTCCAAGGCTTCAGAACTTATGCAACAAGCTCCGGCGTCTGAAATTACCAGTAAATATGAAACATTGTCAAAACAAGCTAAAGATTTGTATGAGAAACAGAAAGAAACAGTTGAACAACACCAAACATTTATTGATGCTGGTACAGACTTCGTCCAATGGATTAGGGCTGCTAAAGAAAGGTTAGGAAAATGCTCTGATGGGACCGGAGACAAGGAATCATTAAGCAGTAAAATATCACAACTAAAAGTGCTACAAAGTGAATTACCAGAGGGTCAAGCGAAACTACAAAAGGCTCTTGAACAGGGCGAGATATCCTGTGGTATTGCCGATGATGATGACAGAGAAGAGATTGAGGAAGAAGTAGCTCTTATGCAAGAGGAATACGATACTTACGTGTAAGTTTAAGACACGTATTTGCCATTTTTTTCATTTTTATGGATGAATTTAATTACTTACAATTTACTTCACAGAGAACAGCTGAGCAACACCAAAGCTTTGATAGAAGGTGGTATCGTCAAGTGGACAGAATACGAAGAGCAATACAAAGAAGCCTTGGATTGGTTGTCAAAGACTGAAAAACTAGTGCAATCCTTCAACAAGCTGCAAAATAACCTAGAACAAAAAAAGGTCGTTCTTGAAGAATTCCAGGTAGGCCTTATAGTAACATTTATATAATTCAACTAAATGTTAATTTTATATACTTTTCTTATATTTTATCTGAAATGCTTTTTCATAAATTTTATTATTTATTTTTAGGGACATCTGCAAACGCTATTTGATTGGCAAGCTGAACTTGACAAATTAAATGTACGCGCACAAACTTTATTAGAAACATGCGCAGACACAAGGATTTCTAACGGAATCACTCAGCTGACTACCAAATACAACGCGTTGCTATCTCTGGCTAAAGAAGTTATGAAGAGACTTGAATTACACTACCAGGTATTTATGAACAGTCATCATTTTCGTTTCACTTTAATATAGTTATGTGACGAACGGTAATACAATCTAGATGTTTAAATTAATAAAACTTTTTCAATCTCAGGAACACCAACAACACAATGCTCTGTACGGAGAATGCCAAGACTGGCTTGACAGAACCCGCGAGAAACTGAACCAGTGTGCTGAAATACCTAACACACTTCAAGAAGTCAACCACAAACTTAACACTGTCAAACTTCTGCGTCAGTCACTCGAACAGGGTCAAAACAAACTTAGGTATCTTCTTGAGCTGAAAGAAAAAGTCATTATGAATACGGAACAAGCTGGAGCAGCCAAAATACAAGAGGACACTGACAATCTCAAACAAGAGTTTGATAAGCTTATAGCTGATTTACAAGATGTTCGCAATAAGTTGACAAGTAGAGCATCACAATTCGATGACATTTCTAAGGTGTGTTATTTGAAATTTAACTTTACATTTTAAAAAATCCGCGTCATATTTTACAACAATGAAGTTATGTTTAATTTAGTATAATTACCTTCAAAATGAAATTATTAAATTTCCTTTTAATTACTTGTTTCTTTTTTAGATCCATAAACTCTTAATTGAATGGCTCGACGACATCGATCAAAAAATACAATCAGATGATTCTCTTCTAAACGACTTCTCTGAAAAGAAAGCTAAGCTGGAAAAATTCAAGACCTTTAATAGAGATATTGAATCTCACAATGATCTTGTTAAGAAACTCAATGAAAGAATTCAAGGAGATGGTTCTTTAAAATCAAAAGAAATCGAGGATACATTGAAGCGTTACGAGAACATCAAAAAGACTGTAAACGAAATGATTGGAGTAAGTTTTTTTGTATAGCTTGCAATGTGAGTGCAAATTCATGCGAGATTTGAATTTTCGTCATTTGTACGGTAAAGTGTTGCCAATAATGAAGATTTGGCATCAACCGTTCGCAATTTTCGCATAAAATATAGTTGGAATATTGATTTAACTTCATCAACTGTTTATTTGAAAAATTCAGGAAGAGCCTTTAGACCTTTTTCTGCAATTTTTTAAAGTGTTAGGATTATGCCACAAAGTTTACGTTCACCCTAGTCTTGATGGTGAAAATTGAGATTTATTAAAGAAATTAGGAATTTTATTACTTTATACAAAACAGTTATAAAAATGTCGACAAAAGACTGCGTATGTGCTGGTAAAACCGTGGAGAACCGATATGCTATTCTATACCATAACCCTATAAAGTACTTTATAAACTCCGTATGTACTGGCGTATAGACGAACATAGAGCTCGTTGACGCGTGACGATAATTATATCATTTGTCAATGTCACCTATGGAATTAATGATTCCCTTGATTATTGCGATATGTTATATCACAATCACGTACAGAACACGTAACCATTATTGAAAAATACAGTACTTTTTTGAAATAAAACTGGAATAACACATAATAGTAAAATAGGGAAACAGCATCATTCACAGCGTCACAATAACGTCTCGTTTGCTGTCTCTTTCCTATTCGTGCCACTATCATAAAAGATTCTCGAAAGACATTCTCACTCGCACTCTTTGTACGTCTATACGCCCAATTTACTAAGTTTATGGTATACTTTATGAAACAATAAATACAATTAGTTTTTGTTAAAAATTTGTATTTTCCATCAAAATTACTTCTTGCGTGAATTTTGAGACACCTATGTATTCTTTGGAATAGTATCTTATTATTTATTTTTTCTTTTTAGAAATTAGAAGAGTACGTCAACTCCCATATTCAATACAAGGAGTCGTATGATAATTTCTATGACTGGATACGTAACTGTAAGATTGAAATTCAACAATGTTCTGATTCCCATGGTGAGAAGGAAGAAGTTCAAAAGAAACTCAAGAACGTTAACAAAATTATCGAGTCATTACCCAAAGGAGAAGCACTGCTTAAAAATGCTGTTGAACTAAGTGAATCTGTCTTAGAAACAACCGGCAATGAAGGCAAAGACAACATCAATCAGGAAATCAAACAGCTAAAGATCGAATGGGAGAATCTTCAACAGATTTGCAGAGACACGAAGAAATTGCTGGAGAAATGCCTGTCCGCATGGTCGGATTGGTTGGAAACTTCAGACAAAATGAGTAAATGGGTGAAAGACTTCGATAACAAATTAAAAACGGTCCAAAAGGTGGACAAGATCACACCTGAACATTTAGACAAATGTCGTGTAAGTATTATAATAACATTAATATTATTATAATTAGATATAAAAACAGTCCTTTTTGAACCTATAATTAATCTCGATCCTTGACTTACAGGAGTTGTTAACAGAAGCTATAGGAAATAAACACGTTTTAGAAGAACTTAATGATAGATGCGAAAACCTAATGGAACTTAGTGCTTGCGCTTGGGTTCGTGATAAAACCGTTAACTTACAAACCGAATACACAACTTTGTTAACAAAGATACAAAGTTTGGTTTCCAATGGTGAAAAGAATCTTTCAGATCATACAGAATTCATTAAAGCAAAACAAGAGCTTCAAAAGTGGCTGGAGACAGCTCACGGTACTGTACAAGATTCTATTGGAGTTGGTGACATTGATACTACTAAAGATAAACTCGAAACTATCAAACTTGTCACCAATAGAATGACTGAGGGACACCACCTATTAGTAGTCCTGCAAGAGGCATTCAAAAAGGCTCTTAATAACACACCACCAGAGGAACAAGATGGTTTGCGAAACGATGTCAAAGTTCTGCAAGATAGTTGGGAGCAACTGAAGATCGACTTGAACTCTATTACTGCTCAACTTAAAGCTGCTATCGGCAAATGGGAAGATTTCGAAGAATCTAAAAACAAGATGAACAAATGGATCCAAGAGACTGAACAAAACTTAGACAAAGTTATTCCTACAGGTGGCGAACTCGGAGAAATGAAAACTTTGCTGGAGAAATACAAACACATCGAAGAAGAGATCGATAATAAAAACCCAGAGTTAGAGAGATTGAAGAACGAGGCTCTCGAACTCAGCGGTTGGGCCAAGAAACCAGCTGTCAAGGATTCAGTGATAGATATCGAAAAGAAATGCAACGCTTTACGTGCTAAATGCGCAGCGAATAAAGCCGAATTAGAAGCAGAAATCAAAGATTATAATCAATACCATCAATCGTTGCAAGATACGGAAAAGTGGTTATTACAAATCTCATTCCAACTTATGGCTCACAATTCACTCTACATTGCAAATAGAGAACAAACAGAGGAACAGCTAGGCCAGCACGCAGTGTTGCTAGATGACATTCAGAAATATCGTTCTACACTCGATGAGTTAGAAGCTAAGGGTCGTGCTCAAATAGAACGCTACGAAGCAACGACACCTTCAATCCGTGATACAGTTGGAAAACAATTGAAAAATGTAAACGACAGTCATAAGTCTCTTTTAGCTACCGCTTTGCAAATTGAGCGTCGTCTTCGCGAAGGTCTTGCTAAGTTCAAAGAGTATGAAGACACCCTTGAGAGCATTCTAAATAACCTGGACGAATGCGAACCTGCCATCACTGAGCTGGATGTGCCAGTCGACGGTTTGGCCCACGGCAGAGACTTACTTGACAAAGCTAGGGTGAGCAATTTTTCTCGTTCATATAATAAAAAACAAATATAAAAGTAGTTTAGATATGAACTAAATTTATATCTGAAATTGGTTTTATTTCATTACAATTGCGTTTTTTTGAGTCAGTTTTAGTTTTCTGTTTCATAAAGTAAAAAATTATTTCGTATTAAAACTATTGGAAGCGTTGTCATAATGTGGAACAAAATTGTTAATAAACTTTGTTAAACTTGTTTAAATAATTTCAAATTAGCCGTCATGTAATGTATGTATAACATACATGATATGAAAGATTCAAATTATTGCTTAATCACTTCAATCGTGTTATAACATTACTTCTTGTTCAGGCACTCCATAATAGTCTCCAGACCGAGAAAGGTCGGTTATCTGCAGCGGTCGCAGCATGTTCAGCCGCTGCAGCATCAGTATCCCGTCCCTCGTCCCCCGCGGACACCGCTCCCCTGCCTATCCCACCAAGGGAGTTACATGTTAGGGCAAGACTAGAAGACTTAATCGATCAGGTATTGGCTGCTTCTTCTTCCGTACTTGCTTCTAATGTTTTGACTTCATTTTGAATTGCGTGAAGATTGACATATTGACGGATTGCAAGATGATGCTGTTACAGTTAAGGGTTGGTTTCTTCAATTTTGGCCGGTTTTTAACCAGTACTTATAAAAAATAGATCTGAGTATTTTCTGAGCTATATTTTTCTAAAATTGACGAAATGGACTCGTAACCGAAATCATGTTTTCTGTTGTGCTTGATATTAACTTAAATTCTAAAGATGTCTTAAGTTCGCCAGGTCTACAAAAAGAACAGATCCAACGAGTTAATAAAAAATATTGTTGACGTAAGATGTTATTTTAATAGTAATTTGAAGGAAATGGTAGATTAGTGTAGTTAGTTAAAGAAAAGATAATATTGTACAGGCTTTAACGTTGGCAAATGTATTTTTGTGCACCTGGTATTAATAGAACTGAATCAAGACGATTCTAAGAAAATAATGTGACATGTTTAAACTGACTCAGTAGTATATTTCTGAAATCTATACCAGCGCCATCTATTATTGAAGGTTGAAATCTCTCTACAGAAATGTCTAATGTATTTTTATTGTCGTTGGCAAATGCGCTAAGTCTATTGCGCCACGCCTGGAAGAAAAAAATGAACTATAGTTTTTATCTACCTATGTTATATGTATAGTCTTGTGATAATCAAATCACCAATCTAAGTAATAAAACAAACTTCTGCGTAATCGTCTTGACTCAGTATATAAGTCACTGTATGAGTTTCAGCACAATCCACTGAGTGTTTCACCACTAACCATTGTTTAACATTTTACGTATAGTTTAGCTACAAAAGTCACAATTAAGAACACCTAGCTACATAGAAATGACATAATACTACAATGTAGCTTTGTAAAGGCAGTCCTTCATTGCAATTAATAAGAGTAAGGCAGAGGGAACAGAATAAAATCGTTTCTTTGAGCTCTTATATCGTTTCTCGGAGCAAAATATTTTTGATTTTCTTTTTTTTTAAATAATAATAAATACTTCATTTACATTAACAAAAAGTACATACATACGTTAATATTTACAAACTTAAAACTATACATTATCTTATATAATAGACTTCCTCAAAGTTGCCGCTTAGAAAGCTGTCATTGCTTAAGGTACCTAGCAGACTGACAGCATTGCCTGTTTGAATAGCCAAACTGATTCGTTGGCGGAAGAAGCTGCCAGCCCGGCGGTCTCCCGAAGCCTCGACCACTCTCTTACAAATATCAGAAACCAGTCGATGGGCTTCGGGGCCCCAAGGACCCAAAGTTTCGACTGCAAAGGGCCTAAATATGAAACTCTCAGAGAGAGTCGCATACTTACGCCGCTTCAAGTTCTCGGCAGTGCTAGCCGCGGCACCAGCTGACTTGGAAGTCGCTTATCTTAGTTATGATCTCTTACGAGTATAAGCTTATAACATAAGAAATATGATGTCGAAAAATGAAAACTTTCAGGGAAATACTAATAACATTTATTCAGTAAATTTGTCATAAATATTTCATAAAAATGTCTTGTAAGAGTTAGTTTAGCGTTAATGCTTCTCCAAAAAAATAGCAAAACCTTAAATCATTTCTCCATTTAGGTACAGATTGATTATTTACTAGATAAGAGGCTTATAGGTATATGTTTTGGAAATGATTATTATATACATTTAATTGTTTTTACAATATTATCATAACGTAGGCATATTCTTAGTCACTAGTGCTAGTACACGTCATGTTATATTATGTAAACATGTACTTAATTTTAATTTTATTTGTAAAAGTCATCACTCATAGTACCCATTGGGGTTATAGTGATATTATGCCCTAGTATCCTAGTAGCTCTATTTAGAAACTAATTATATTTAGCTTTTCATAAGACGAATCAATACACTTGAGATACATTATATAAATTTTACTTTAAAATAAAACGATAGTTTTTTTTCTCCTCACTAATTATGAGGTCGTTCACGTTTTAAAGTAAAATTAAAGCCAAAAATAAAATACATTGATCTGGATACATTGAACTCGATTTTAAGTACATTAGCGACTAAAAAGCTATTATATCATTTTGCTAACATTATTACCTAATTAATGAATTCGAATTTATTAAGAAACTATCAATTATGATTATCTCTATTTCGAAGTAGGCTAAGTTTTGTCAAGAGTGAAACTAAATTTTAAGTAAAATGTAGAGAAATTGTTGTCATCTGCCTTACTCAGTTTTTTTAAATGTATGTACACAAAACTAACAAGCACTGTTTTTATGCGTTGTGTGTCTGTCATGCATGGTTTGTTTATAGAAACATGTGAGCGAGGTAGGCAGCGCGCCTCGCATCGATATTATACTTAAGAATCTGGAAGGACCAGAGTTCACAGAAAAGCTGAAGGCTTTAGAACAGAAGGTAAGGCTTCTTTGCACGCTGTTGTCAAATTTTGGAAACTGCATTTAGTTAACAAATGAGATGCGAAATGATTGTTTTGAATTATATGAATAACAATATTTACGTAATAGGTTATTTGACAGTTCTCAAAACTGGTATGTTTTATATTTGATACAAATATCACAGAACAAAGCTCGTAGATGACGTTTTAACAAATTTTATAATGAATAGAAATGTGTCAAAATAGTGCGGGGTGCAGGGTGGTTTGCTATGATTTGATTGGTCTCATCGATATTAGTCATTAATTATGCGAGAGTGGATTGGCGAAGAGCTGTGGCCGTATTCGATGTTTAAATGTTACCACAGATTAATTAGTTACTAACGTAAAGCATTACTTAAAATATTCTGATACTCAACTGTGGGCAGTTGCACGTGACTTCATGAGCGTCAACTACGGCTTACTCAAATTATCCACACTTGAATTTAATAGCTAATAAGTTCTATAGATGTTTTTAATGAAATTGAAATATTTTGCCACAGTTATGTTCATAACTATTGAACCTACGTTTCCGATAGTTTAAGAGACAGTCAAATAATCTGTTCCATCGCCTCAAACTAAGCTCTATGGTTACAAAACAAAGTAGAAAACCCACAAACATTCATGTCCGATTTTTATCAAAGTCCCCTAATACTTAGCGCACCCCTAAAACCGAAACTACAATGACAATTTCATCGTTAGCGGACCCATGTTCGCTTTTTTAGGAGTTCGCTAGGTATTAGGGGACTTTGGTGAAATCGGGCATGAGACTCCAAATAAGTTTAAAACATTGTTATAAGAGATCAAACCCAGACGGGCTTAGCTGCAATAGGACATCTTTCATTTTCAAGTTATAATGTAATATAAGATTGTATGATATGTTGTAAATAAAGGAAACCTTTAAAATAAATACATTAAAAAAGGAATAAATAAGAAAATCTGTATTTTTCCTGCTTGGTCTCATTTTCCCACCAAATCCAAACAAGCGTTGAACAATGGCACAAGTTCATAAACAGGCATTGTACGTTAAAATAACTTTTTACAACGGGAACTACTTTCAAGTCTGTGAAATACTGTAAATCATAGGATCTTTCACAACATACCTATTCATATATTTGAAATTATATTAACACAGTTAATAAAATTATAATAGGGTATTTAGAATTTCATTTTCTTTTTCAAATTATATAATAATCTTGTGACTCCCGATTGAAACCATATTATATTTAACCCATAGTCCATAGTGAACACATGAATTAATGTCATGTTGTCTTCCTTTGTTTATTTAAAAAATTGCCGAAGTATTTTATTACAGAAGTTATTGTTAATTCTCAGGTACAAAGCCACCTGGAAACATTGGGTGACGCTGTTCACGGTATGGAGGAAGCCATGAAACAAGTCGTTGAAATACAGGAATGGATCAATGTACACAATGCTCTCGCTCGTGATTGGCTCTCTAATCCATCTAAGCTCAGACCGGAAGCAGCTAAACAAGACATGACTGCTATGAATGACGCCTTAGTATCATTAGGTGAGAAAAGAAATAGGCTATTTACAGAAATTCCCACGGAAGGACTGGAAGATGAGATCAATTTAGAGGAAGATTTAGACAACTTAGAACAAGTTATACTAAAGGCTATTGAAAGGGAGAAGGGTAACCAAGCTATTATTGATGATTTCCGTCACAAATGCCAAGAAATTCATGATTGGTTCGACTCGGTCCTCAAAAAGATGTGTTTAGCAGACAAAGGATCTGGTCTTCCCTGTCCACAGAAACTTAGCGCATTGAAAGAATTATGTGCAGAATTTGAACAATCAGGAAAAGACAAAGTGGATAATATAAAATCAGTAGGATTACAAGTTATTAATATTGTTAGCAATTTAGAATCGCAACAAGTGGAAGAACAAATGAAATCAGTCGAACGAAGGTACAACGATATTGCCAAGCGCATTCAACGTAAACTACAAATGCTCGAAATTACATACAAAGCAATTGATGGAACCAAGAGCGAAGTTGCTGCTCAAAATGAATGGATGCAGAAAGAGATTGACAATATCCTTCACCCTGAACCTCTTGGATTTGAGAGCAAATCAGTTAAAGAGCGACAGAAGAAAATGGCCAATCTCTTAAAAGAGACCGATGGTAAGAAGACTGTTATCGATTCTTTAGAAAAGAAAGTAAGCAACATACAAGCCGAATTGGAACCTTCTGAACAAACACAACTTGAATCGGAATTATCTGAACTGTCATCCAAACAAAAACAATTAGCATCACTTATCAAACAAGAAATTGAAAGATTAGGAAACTCTACAGAAGATAGAAAGAAATTAGAAAATGATATCGAAAAGGCTAAGAACTGGCTCAAAACAAAACTAGCGGAAATAAAGAAATTGGGTGGACCTGTACCATTGGAAACTGCTAAGGTAGAAAAGGAAATAGCCGTCCACAAGAAACACCAGGGCGAGTTATCTGATTTCCACAATGACACTTTAACTGAAGTTGTACGTCAAGGCAACGCTGTTTCTAAAGACTGTTCAAGCGAAGATAGAGCCAAGCTACAAGCTGTTTTGGAAGATCTTAACAAGCAATACACGTCAGCTAAAGTTGATATTGATGATAAACTAGCAGGATTGAATAAGCTGTTACAAGGTAGAAATGAATTTGAGTCAGATGTTGCCAAGATTCAGAGTTGGTTGAATGAAGCCGAAGTGGCTGCTACTCCTGAGCTTCGAACTACGAGTCTTCAACTGTTGGAGGAACAACTAGCTAAGTTCGAAAAGCTAAGCAAAGAAGCTGAAGACGTCGAGAAAAATATCAGTAAAATCAAGGACAAATCTAAAGATATCATGGAAACATTATCTGATTCTAATAAACTGCAACTGAAAGAACAAGTGAATATTCTTTCTGACAGATTTACTAGAATTAATGCTATTATTAATGATAAAAAGAATATTCTTCTTAAACACATTAAGGAATATAAAGATGCTGCGGCTAAGATTGCTGCTGCTCTAGAATTCTTGAATGAAATTCAGAATAAACTTAAGGTGTTGAATAAGCCCATAGGCAACAAAGTAGAAGACGTACAGCCAATCATTCAAGCGTACGAATCTATCTTGACTGACTTAAAGAAAAATAAAGCAGAGCTTAACGAATTACAAGGTGGTAATTTACACGACCTACAAGATATTTTGACCCAACAAGACGATCTAATGAACACTATTGAAGATCAAATATCTAAACTGAAATCACTTCTATTATTACGTGAACAATTCTTTGCCCTTGTTAAAGAGATAAATGACTTCATTACCAAATACACTGACGTCACGGCTGAAATAGAAAAATCGAACGACTCATTAGAAGAGAAGATTAAACGTTACGATGATATCATTGTTAAAATCCAGGGATGTGAAGCTTTACTAGCAACAGCAACGGATAAAGGTCAGCAAATTGCAGCAGAAGGCACGGTAATAGACAGAAACAACATTACAGAACTTCTGCAATCATTAAAACAGCAACTGTTGACTTTAAGAAGAACGGTAGAATCTAAACGGCAGGAACACGAAAGAGCCGCGGCTGAACATAAGAAACTTGCTTCAGACTTATCAGAAATATTACAGTGGCTTCATGACAACGAAGCTGCCGTACACTCCCGTCCTCTTCTCAACAGAGATGTTGCCAGCGTTGACAAAAAATTAATCGAACATGCTGCGCTTGTTAAGAACATTCAGTCTTACCTGGATAAATTAACGAAGATCACAGACATAATTAAGAATGACGATGGTGTACCAGGGTCTTTGTTAGAAATGGTATCTGAAGGCAACTCTTTAAAAACATCACTACCAGAGGAATTATCTAACAGAGAGAAATACTTACAAGACAATAAGAAACACAGGCAGCAATATCTCCAGCTTGTAGAAAAACTCAATATATGGGTGAACGAAGCGACAATACGCCTTGACATGGGCAAGAACGGAACTGACTTCGAAAATATCGAGTCTGATTTGGAAGAACATAAATCTTTCTTCAATACTTCAGAACCGGAGATGAAAGACTTGGTTGGAAAGCGCATGCAAGATGTCGTTGACAAAATCTGGCCATCACTATCGACATCAGAACAAGAAGAACTATCCAAAGACCACCAAAAGCATAACCAGTTATTAAAGAACACATTGAATTCAGCGAAATCTCGTCAAGCTCAGCTGGAACAAGATTTGGAAATATGGAAAGATTTCTGTCAGCTGGTGGATAAGATTAAGGCGATTTTGGAAAAGAACAACATTCAAGACGAACCTGTCACATCTGTGGATGCCCTGAGACTGCACTTGGAGAAACTGAAGCATGCAAAGAATGATCTCGAGGTGAGTTTTTTTTTCTTTCTATATTAATACTGTTTTATATTAATTATAAACATATTATTTTTACGTAAACACGTTAGTAAACTCTTTTTAAAATGTGTTGTGATAATAATCTTAGGCATATCAATGACTGAAATTATGCACTTAATTACCTCATTATATTATACTATATTATGTGCTTATTATATAAATACTAGCTGTACCTGCGACTTCGTCCGCGTGGAAATTTTTTCCGTAACTTCTCCGGGTTACTGGGCTTACCCGAGATACCTATATTGTTAGAAGAGGTCTTGAAAAAAGTTACTTTCTGTCGCGGTGCGCCATATTGAATTTATGATTATGTCAAATGTACAGTAAACTTCTGTGTATCCCATTTTATTTGATACTCATATTGTTGGTCTTAAAAAAAGTTATTTCTTACTGCGAACATCCGCCATATTGGATTTATGATGACGTCACATATACGGAAACCTTCACCTGCGTATTCCATTTTATTCGATACCCATATTGTTGTTGTTGAACAAAAAAAATATTTCCTGTAATGAAACATCCGCCATATTGGATTTATGATGACGTCATATATACAGAACCCTTCCCCTGCGTATCCTATTTCATTTGATACCCATATTATTGGAGGTCTTGAAAGAAGTAATTTTCTGCTATGGAACGTCCGCTGTATAGGATTAATGATGAAGTCACATATACAGAAACCTTCCTCTGCGTATTCCATTTCATTTGATACCCATATTGTTGGTGTTGACCAAAAAAGTTATTTTCTAATATGGAACATCCGCCATATTGGATTTATGATGACGTCACATATACAAAAACCTTCCACTGCGTATTCCATTTCATTTGATACCCATATTTTTGGTATTGAACAAACAAATTATATCATATAATGCAGGGGTTCCCAAACTTATTTTCTCTACTGCCCACTTTGAGAATAAATTATTTTTTAACGCCCCCATTTTTTCACCTACTGAAAAACCACTATAACTTCAAATTAAATTAATTAATTATTGTGAGCTATATTAGCGGTGATTAAACATTAATACCAAACGAGACTTTTACTATAACCCGCAAGAGTTAACTTGAAACCTGAGCGCAGTAGGTAATACACAACGGCGCTCAGGTCTCAAGTTAATTCTTACGGGCTACACCTGCCAATGAGAATGATTATTGAAACGCAACTTTATAGTATTCAAACAGAGTATCTTTTATTCAAAATAAAACAAATATAATCGATCCTAATATAAAAACTAATGTGAAGGATGAATCTGATGTTGTTTAATAAGTTTGTTGATATCAGGTTCCAATTTACTCAAGAACAGTCGCAAGTCGCCACGTTTGGTAACATGCAAACAATTTCTCTTTTTAGTAAGCAGTGTTGCCACAGCAGTAAATCCACGTTCACACAAATATGACGATGGGAATGCTATCAAGAATCGCTGAACGATTGACCACAATCCAGGGTACAATTGCGGGATCGGTTTTTGTAGCCAAAATTCTTGGTAACCATTTTTGAACTTGATTTATATTTCCTCGTTTGTTGTCAATTCCATAAGTTCTTCTTCCAGCTAAGGTGACATTGCTGTGTTGACATTTGAAAACGGATCCAACACCCAGTCTGGTATTTCCAAGTTCAAAATGTCCTGGTATCGTTCGGTGAAGTCAATGTGGAGGTTTTCCAAATGTTGGCAGTAGGCAAACAATTCGTCGTTACTGCATGATACTGATAAATTCGGAAAATTGTGAAACTCACGTCTGCCCATATTCTTTTTGTGTAGAAGCAGTTTGGCTGCGAAAGCAGCAACGACATTTTTTGTTTTAATTAAATTTAGTTCATCGCCTTGCAGTTGGAGATTCATGTCGTTGAACAATTTATACAGGTCTGTCATGTAAGCTATATCATTCTTTGATGTAATGAGCTTGTTGTGCAATTCTGTATCTTTAGTTTCCAATAACTCTATAACAGAGTCAAACATGTTGTAAAATCGAGTCAGATAATTGCCTCTTGATAGCCGACGAACTTCAGTATGAAACAACAAACGGTTGAATTCCTCGTCATTAGTAACACAAAGCTGATGAAATAATCTATCATTCAAAGAGCTGTTGTGGATTTGATTGACTGCTTTGATGACATATTGCAGTGATTGAAATAGTCGTTCACTTAAGTTTCTAGCAACCAAATGTTGTCTATGAATAACGCAATGTACAGCAAGGACATCTGGAATTTTATTTTTTAAGTACGCTATGAAGCCTTTATGGCACCCTGTCATAGCCGGAGCGCCATCCGTAGCAACTGATATAATATTTTTCAAGGGAATCTCTTTCTCATCACAAAACTTTTCCAATGTATTGAATATGGTTTCGCCTTTTGTATCGGTCTCTAAATTTCTAGCAAAGAATAGTTCTTCACATATTTTCTCATCTTTAATAAACCTCACGTACGACAGCAACAATGCTTCATTAGTTGGTAAAGTGCACTCATCGAGCTGAATTGAGAATTGACTTGTCCTCAGGTGATCACACAATGATCCTTCAATGTTTTCAGCCATTTCATCAATTCGTCTTTGCACAGAATTATTACTCAAAGGAATTTTTCGGATAATATCTGCGGCTGGTTTATGAAGCACAGTAGTTATTACTTCCTTTATTGCTGGCAAAATTAACTCTTCTCCGATGTTATGTGGTTTGCCTTTTTGAGCAATTAACAAAGAGATATTGTACGAAGCTCGAAGTCCGTCGTCATCTTGCTTAGCAGCCGCCGAAAATAGTTTTGCTACACTTGGCTGAGTATTATGCTTCTTTTCTAGGTCTTGAAAATATGCTACATTCTTGTCTTTCTTATCTGGATGCATTTTATTCAAATGATCTTGCAGTCTTGAAGGCTTCATTGCTTCATTCGAAAATGTTTTTGTCAGCCGATTGATAGAGGAAGGCACAATTCGGGTTATTTAACAAAAACTTGTTAAAACATGATTGCCCGCGGTCTATTATCTACGAAAATTACCTATTTGGGAGTACTAATAACTATTAAAATGCGAAAGTGTGTCTGTTGCCTATTTATTTGTTTGTTTGTGTCTACTTTCGAAACGGAACGACCGATTGACATGATTTTTATTTTGTATATTCAATAAAACAGGACAGATATATGAACTACGCGGAGAGAAATATCGAACCGAGTTTGAGCAATCTTTTAATTAATATTAGTTGATGTTCACAAGTTGTAGTTGAGAGTCGAGAGGTCATGCAGTCGTTGTCTAAGATGCCTCCTAGCTAAATGAAATTACAAATCACCCCCCAGGCCTCTACACAACGCCCCCATTTTTTTTCTGTGTCTCTTACCGCCCCCCTTTAGGCCTGCAGCGCCCACAAGGAGGCGTTATCGCCCACTTTGGGAAAGGCTGCTATAATGGAACATCCGCTATATTGGATTTATGATGACGTCACATTTACATAAATCTTCCCCTGCATATTCCATTTCATTTGATACCCATATTGTTGGTGTTGAGTAAAAAAGTTGTTTCCTTAATGAAACATGTGCCATATTGGATTTATGATGTCGTCACATATATGTATAAATTACCAGATGTCAATATTTAAAAAACAAAGTTACTAGCCTACGTTTGTTTTCGGATACGTACTATCTCTGTACCAAATTTTATCATAATCGGTTCAGTGATTTAGCATTTCCCCTATGAAGTTTCATCCCCCTTTTCATCCCTTTAGGGGTAGATTTTTGATAAAAAAAAGGAGTCTTGTTTTTTGAATAGAAAAGGTTTATCTCTGTACCAAATTGCATCTTATTCGGTTCAGCGGTTTAGCATTTCCCATACAAAGTTTCATCCCCCTTTTCATCTCTTTAGGGGTAGATTTTTGTAAAAGAAAAACTAGCCTACTTCCGTCCCCTGTTGGCAAACTATCTCCATGCCAAATTTCATAAAATACGGTCTGGCGATTTAGCCGTGAAGACGTACAAGACAGACAGACGGACAGAATTTCGCATTTATAATATTAGTATGAATAGAACGGGATTAAGAAGGTGGTTCTATTCGTCTGTATTATCAGCACACAAATTACAGTTTAGATGCAAAAGGCAGACACGTGTCTGACATGACTATGCATTTCATTATTTTGTTCAAGTATGTACATTATTATTTTATATTTAGTCTCAGTAAATGTGAATGCAATGGAAATACATTTTAGGCTTTAGCGTAAAATACATTCAAATATTATATTTTGTTGTCATATTACATAAAACATACATATAGGCATTATATCTAAAGGTCTATGGAACTAAATGTGACCCTGAGGAAAAATTGACTATGCTATGCAATCTGATCTTTTCCCATTTATTTAGAACGTTATGTCCAAAATATCTATATTGAAAATTGTTATCTCTCTTTCCATCGAAAGCTTTTTATAAAAGTGCGACACCACGCTGCAAAGTTATCTATGAATTGAATTATATGATATAATATAAATATTCTGCGTTTAATTTATTAACTTTAAAAAAGTGATCGAACTGATTAGGATGTCTGTTTAGTTTTTGGAATAACACGAAAATTATTCCAAGAATTAAACAAATATATCTGTTATATCTTTATCAGTACCTATCACTTTTAAAATGGAATGAATAATGGCGGCTGCTGATTACTACAACGCAATAACTGTTCGACTTCATTCGAATTTTTATTGTCAGGGGAATTCCCGTCCAGAGAGTTACAAATTGCAATAGATATTGTGGGTATAGGTCGTGAAAAATTAATTAGAAACTTCTTGTTTATTATTTATTTACTAGTTTTTATAAAAGATGTCTATAATTAAATATTAGAGTTACTAATTAAACCTATACCTTCTTAGTTTTAGCGAGGTTTTGGCCTTAAATTTTAATTAATAGCACCGCAGCTCCTTAGGTGTAGGTATAACTGAAATGGCATCGCGACTCATGACCAGTGATCGGATAATCGGGCGCTAATATACCTAAACTTCATTTTTATGCCTACGAAAGAATAATATGGACATGCCTTTTAGAATCCCGGATCCCGGAATCGTTTGAAATTCCTGATTGCTAAAAATGTTACCTGCATACAAAATAGTTAGAACTCGTTGTGAAAACGATATATTTTCTTTGAATAATGCTTACATACCTTCTCATACTTTCAAGACGGCTGTTCCTTGTTAAACTCTCATTGTAATTTTATTAGGATATCCATATTATTCTTTCAAGAAAAGAAGTTTAGGTATATAAGCGCCCGATTATCCGATCACTGCTCATGACATATGTGTGTAGCTTATTAGATAACTGGGATCTTGGTCTTCCAGTATCCATGTTAAAATCTATTCAGCGTGTGTTACATTTGAACAAATTAACAGATAAAAATTCTAGAAATGTTTGTTCAATATTCAGAGAGACCTAAAAGGTCAATCGAGGTCAATCGTTTAATATATACCATAGATTTATTAGTAACTCGGGACACCATGTTCCGCAAAGGAGCCAAATCAGATACACTGAATCCCCTGTACATACGCCACATTATCAGATAAGCTGATGGGTCGCCAGTTCGTTAGAAAACAGCACGCAACATCTACATTTATGTGATTTTATCTGTGCCATTTATTATACATAGAGTTATAAAATCTGTAATAAAAACTATATTATTAATGCTTACATTTTAATACCATGTTACGCGAAACGTTTGCCTAACATCCAACTATTGTCAAAACAATAATGTCCAAAAGTTGTCATGTGCCTGTGCCATGGTATTAATTTCTATACTTTGTATTGAACAATGATAAAACAATTCTTATTTGTTCTAATATTATCGCTATTGAATATAATTTTAACTACCTACATTTTAAATTTGAAACACCAGTAATTGTTATAAAACTATGTTTATATCTGTCGAGATAAACTGAGCTTCGGCATTTCTGATAACAAATTCGTGCATTTTTGATAAGAAATTATGAAATGAATATATTATGTTAATATAAATATGCTTGTATCTGAGTAGTCATACTTTTTCAAGGTCTTTTTTATGTTCCATTCCAAAACTAAAAAAACGGACTACACATATGTGTCTGTCTGTTTGCCTGTCTGTCTGTCTACCACAGTCGTATCGTTTTACTTGGAGATTAATATTTATAGCAAGAAATAGCTAGACTTATATCCGAACTTCTATGTAATAATTTTATAAATGAAGCTTCACATTTACTCTTATTCAATAATATAATCTAATGAACCACTTGTACAGTTTTACATTACCATTTTTCTCTCTGTTGATCACAACTACTATTACTACATAGAGTACATATACTAATACATAGAGTATATTAGTCACAAACTACTCTAACCTCTGACATTCGAAACATAGACTTTATAAATAGCTCTGGACGTTGTGTCCGAGCAGTAACATTGAGGTAATTCATATAAGTTTCATCTGTACATACGACATACATTTATTATCAGATAAGCCGAGGCCGCCATTTTGTTAGAAAACAGCACCCACACACTTACATTTTATTAGATTCTATAAGCCTCACCTCGTAGTACAGGACAGACTGTCTAGAGTTATTAAGTCTATGCTTAAAAAATGTTTGTTTTTACTTTTGGTGGCGTAAACAGAAACTTAAAAGAAATCTTTGTGGTCTCAAATAAAATAAGGTATCAAATGAAAGTATAATTTACAAATTCAAAAAGGTATACTACATACTTTGTGTTACTTTTTTACTCAGTTTTTGAAAAGAAAACGCTTAAAAATCGCTGTCGCTAAAAGTTACGTTCAGAAGTATCAGAAAAAAACTGTACATCACATTAAGAACAAGATATAATTCGTAAGAAAAATATCAGGATTGTATTATGTACTGTTACTTATACTTTTTTACGAATAGAAAGACTGCTAACTTTGTTTTACAATTGGCAGTCACTAACAAGTTTAAATCCAATTTGACTAAAAGATGTTTTTTAGATAATGTATAAAACCGTAAAATAAGGCAATGTGTTTTATACATCTATAGTTAAGTATACTTTCTATATAAATAAATAAAAGTGATGTCTGCGATTCTGAAACGAAAATTTTTTCTTATTCTATATTTATTAATAGAAATCCGATCCGAGTAAATCTAAACTTACTCCTTGTTTATTAATACGACTGTTGTAGTTATTTTTATGTTACCAAAATCCAATCACGTATTTTTAAAATTTGTATGTATGCCTTTGTTTTTTTTTATTTGTTTAGGCTAATCTCCGAAATGGCTGAGTCGATTTTGTTGACACTTTTATTGACTTCTCAGAAAGTAATCTAGACAATTTTTTATACCCGAAATATGTCAAATTTAACGCGGGTAAAGCCATGGGGCACAGCTAGTATGAAATAATTGAATAATATCAATTTGTGTTAAAAACTATTAATCTCTTTGTTTAATTAAATGGAACACTAAATCTTATTTACCTTTTAATCAAATTGGATTGTAACTATTATGTAATTGTGAGTTACCCTTGGACAGTTTTCAGTGCTCGTTTAAAACAACTTATGTTCGCAAAATTCTCAAACTCACAAGACGTAGAACTCAAAATTCTGTGTCTGTACGTTTCGTAGCTTTAAAACGAAAGTGTCGTTCTATAGGTATGAAACGTACAAGTTAGTGCTCTCTAAACTGGAGACGATAACATTTCGCCTTTCCAATATTTTTTGCAATCACTTTTTGCATCAATTTTTATTTATTGCGCTCGTATACAGGAAAATATTCTACTTATAGTTTTTCTTTTATCAAAAAATCTATTTTTAGTCCGTTACGGCTCTTTTACTTTACTTGTAGGTTAATGCACTTTCATGGACCTTTGTTGTTCAGTTAAGGCGAAGTTACCTGATAAAAAATTATAAAACCCCTATCACAAGAAAAACTGGACCAATTTCCAGAAAACATAGTTAAGAACATTCTCGAAAATTGTAGCTATTACAGAAATCGCATGCGAGTCGGTTCATCTGTTGAAGCTGCTATGCTATAAATACAGACAGACATAACGGCATCAGACTTATAACAACAACAGAAAGCTTGGTAGGCTTAGTAAGTGTCGAAAATTATATAGGTATTTGTGTCGTATTAACGAAGTTATTTTTGTATTTGAGTTTTAGTTAATAAAGATAATTATTTTGTGTTTTTAAGGGTTTTTATTTGAATTCGGTTTAATTTTTTCTATAATTTTTGTTGTTTTTTGAATTCGTAATTGTTAAAGACCTGGATAGTTCCGTAACATTTCGAACAATTCTGTTAACGGTTTTTTAAATCAACACTTACGAGGTAAAAATTTGTATGAGGAGAAATAAATTGTCATTATTGGCATTGTTTCAGGTTGTTTATACTCTGATCGCTTCTCCCTCTATTGAAGAGGTCATACTGTTGTCTTCCTTTTTTTACTTTTTTCACTGCAATACACTGATATTTTTCTGTTTCGAAAGTTACAAATAAATATTTAAGTAATAATTGGAATGGTCATGGGTCTGACTCTGACCAAAAGGTGTTGTAAAATTGTTAGCAGCTAATATGAAATTCATAATATAACCCGTGACGTGTTAAGGCGAAGTAATCTATTTTTTAACTGTTAATTTTACTGGCTCAGCTGATTAAATGCTGTTTTTTGCTATTTTTATTTTGTTTTTTTTCGAATAATATTTTTATTTTATTTTGTGAGATGTGAATGACAAATTAGGTACAAAAATAGTAGTTCCACTTTTCGTGTAATTCATTTTACCGACAAATATATAACCAAAACAACTGTGGTAGTGTGTTCTGTTAAGGTATTCAATTTCAAACTGACCTCAGTTCGGTTTGAATGTAAAGCACGTTTCACATAAAATGAAGCAAAATACTGAATGAACTATCTTCCTGCGAAGGCTATAAAAGTCGTCCAAAGGGGAGAACTTGTGATTAGACAGAGAAATTAAGAATAAGAAAAGAGAATCTTGTCTTGTAATTGTCAAAAAACGGATGCATGTAGGCCACCGTTTATCTATACTGCATTTTGAGACAATAGATACGTTCATGTTCCAAATTTAACGGTCACAAATATCTTTTTATTGTTTAGAAATCAAGATTAGTACAAGAAAAAAGTAATTTGGAAATGTGCTAATTTTTTTTATTGATATGCGAATATTTTTTGCCTATTCTTGAGCTAACTGCATAAATGTTCAAGTTTTATTTCAATTTTAAATTTAAATAAACAATTTCTCGCATCCGCCATTTCTAACGAAAGTGATGGAGAACACTGTAGGTGGCTGCGTAAGGGAACAAGGTGATTTAAAACAGGCGTTATTTTCTAAAATGTCTTTGTGACATTCTTAAGCAGTGATTTTTTCACAGTGATGTTCATTCATTCATTCATTCATTTATCACCCATGTCTACAGCTAGAGCAGCCGCCAAGGCGTTATTGCGTCTTGATGCTCTGTCTAACCTCAAATGGGAAATGGCTTAAAGATATGTATTTAAGTACGTCTGTTTTTATTCCTCATGCAAAATTTATCTTTAGAAAATCACGTAGTGTTCGCTAGTTCTCGACGATAGATTAATGAATGTATATGATTGTGTCGTCTTTCATAATTATGAGACCTCGAGGAATTCTTCATAAAAACCTGATCAAGTGTCAATTGTGCTTGTGCAATTAATGCTCTGTAGTTCAAATTTCAGTTGTTAACTGCCAACTGTAAAAAAAAAATTGTCATAGTTTTCTTTTCGCGGTAAATGAAAAAAGGTTTTCTTTAATTGTATTATGATCAGCTCTAAAAGTCTGTGCATAATTTCAGTGCGGTTAGGTGGGGTTTAGGATTCGGTTACGGCGTAGGTATTCCTTCCATGTAAGCACCTACCCCTTATTCTCAATGTTTTTACTATATTTTCTCGGGTACGCTTTTAAATAGGCATATAATGGCAGAAGTTCATTAGAAGTTTTTGAAAGTGTTAAGAAAATAACACAAAGTGAAAATAGGAATAAAAAGCAAAATATTGAATTTATCGGGAAAATCTCGTTTGAGAATTTCTTCAATAATTAATTTACTGTTTTCGTCAGTTTTGGAAATTTTTCCGGGTATGACACATCTTTTGTCATAACTAGAGATGTGCCGGATTGCCAACAATGTATATACGCAGATACGAACACGGATACAGACCTCAACTTTCGTACTTCATTTATTCGTTTGAATATTATTAAATTAAATCTATTTATGTAAATATAGTGAGGTAACTTACTATTATAATAGTTATCATAATTTTTTGTTTGATTTTTGCAATAAAAAGTGCCGAAACTTATTTTAAGAAATAAAAGGTAATTTTAAGTTATTCTATTTAATTTTTATCTATTTTTAAAATTCCATTTAATGAAATTCATTAATATAAAAGATCTGTTCAAGTTGCGCTAAAAAATAACGGATATGGATACAGACGAATACAGATCTTTTTTTCCCCTCGGATATCCGCGAACACGGATACAGATACGGATATCCAGCACATCACTAGTTATAACTTTAACACATATTTTGAAATTTATTGTTTTAAAAATTTTCATTGAATATTCTGCACGATAATCATAAAGAAAAAAGTGTTAAGGTCCCAAACTTAACACCCGATAGTTAAAACTTAATTTTCGAAGTTAACGACTCTTTGGACTACCAATTAGTACTTACTATAACTGTTTCTTTCGATTCAAAAGCGTCTAAGAAAATATACTTCGACAGGCAGACAGATATACACCGTAGCGATTAAACTGTTCCGTGTTTCCAATTTTGGAACGGAATGATATTGTTGCACAATTAAGATTACAATTTCAAGTTAACAATTCAAGCTTGAATGATCGCCTTAACAACGGATGATGTCATGCAAGTAGCGTTCACTCAAGGCCTTCACTTGATTCAGTCTTTGCCGGTATATCATCGCAATGACAACTACACCCTATCAAAACTTTAAACTAGATATATTTTCATTTTACAAGTGCGAAATTCACGTGCCTACATAGGGATTTTGTGTTATCAGTTATTATTATAAACTTATCTTTAGTTTAAGAACCCAAACATTCCGCGAAAAAGGAAGGTGAGTCGATAAGTAAAAGTTAGTGAATTTTTTCAGTGCATATTTCGTGCAGTCCAGTTAATTCGTTACTGTTCAGTTAACAAACGTGTCGCTGTCGGTGTCTCTAGAATATTCCACGGATGACTAATTTCACTTTATCCAAAACTAAATCGCATACGTATCTTCACGATGTTTGTCTTTCGGGGTGAATAAACAAGCCGCAAGAAGAGTACTTTGATGATACTATCAATATGCATTTAAGCTTATTGAAAATTTACAGTTTGTTAACCTATAAGTTATGTTTTTTAGCCGACTTGTAGACCCATAAGCCACACAAGACCGGGCCCGTTACAGTATTTAATACAGTTTTCATTACATGGGGCGATCAATAATTTTTGTACTGATCGATTAGTTTAGCGAAATATTAATTTAATATTGTCTTAGATAACTGAAGATTGTGAATAATAATTTACTTATAAGGCCGTGCTGAGTAATGTACTGTTAATGAGCAAAAATTATTATGAAATTGAATAAAGTTCAAAAAAATATTAGATTTGTTGTCTGTCTTTTGAACTTCTACTAAAGTATCGAAAAAAATCAAAATATTATACAAAGTTAAATATATTGATGGGATAGGTAAAGCTTTATGAGAAATAACATAGTACTATTATAAATGTGAAAGTTTATGAAGATGGATGTATAGATATATGGATGTTTGTTAGTCTTTAACGCAAAAACTACTGTACGGATTTTGATAAAACTTTACAGTAATATAACTTATACATCAGAACAACACATAGGCTATAATTTATACGCGAACGAAGTTGTGGCCAAAAGCTAGTATGTAATATTTATATTATGAAATAAATATGTAACCAGATTTTCGTAGTAATTTTTGTCTGGAATTCAATAGACACGGCAGTGTTAAAAAATAGTCGATTGACCCTTATAGCCCCAAAGCATTGTTGGGCAAAAGTAATTGTAAATACAATTTCAATTATTTTTGTAATTATAATTGTTTGCCAAACTAAATGTGTTCACAATTTTATTGCATTTTACAATTACAATTTTTAATTGTATTTATGTAATTGTTGTAATTATTAATTACAATTACATTTTCCCCAACACCGCCTCAAAGCTAACGCTTGCTTTCAATACAAGACTAAACACCTATATTGTATTGTAGGTACACAACAAACTATAATACCAAGATTGCTCAATTTAGAAAAGATAAATTTCTAATTTGCTCGAAAATGAATATCAATTTGAAATTTTGGTGTAATTGACGCACGTCAATCAGATTAGCTATTGTACGGCATTGCCGGAATTATTGAATTTATTATATCAATTTTCATAAACGAACCCCTTACCCCTTAGACTTCTGACCAGAATCGATTCAGTCAATGGCCTAGAATTTTTGTGTGTATTGTATTTGTTTTCATTAAAAATGTATTCAATTTTCTTCATAATGCCAGTTGACTGCTGTAACGAGTAACGACTTAACGGAGTCAAGGTCACAGCTCACAGCTAATGACTAATGACGTTTGGATCAACAATTTACTTCGTAGCTACCGAACCTCAGTGACATACGAGATTCAAATATCGGTGACTTGAGTTCGATTTTTTTTATTTTAAATTTTTTATCTGGTCTGTTTTAGCTCTAACAGTCTTAACTAATAATCATTGTATTCCCATTTTAAAAATGTATCGATCGATGTTCAATAATAAGGGCGAAATATCAAAATTGCAATTTATTTCCACAACCTGACGGCATTCCTTTTACTTGCAGACTAATTAAACAATTTTTGTGACTAAATGGCACGAACTATAGTTATGATTCTTATGGCAGATAGACTGTACTTCGTAGTTTCTTCAGTTAAATGTTCTATTCAAAATGCATCTAATTGGCGTTCATCAATGAGTCCAAAATATCAGTTGATATTCATTTTCTGTTATTAGAAGTTATGCCTAAAAAGTTTTTTTTTAAAGATATTAATAATAATGATACTCAAGACAATTACACAACTTGCGTAACCTCAGAATAGGCACTGAGCTTGTACTATGGATACCATAACGAACTGATCATCAATGTATAGGCAAACTGATCATCAATGTATAGGCATTTCTACAGTTTTATCGCAGTACAGATTATGTTGATTTTACCACCAAGTTATCACCGTGCTGCTATCAGTCATCGCTAATCTTGATAGCATTGTAAACACTTTGATATGAAATGCAATTTCATTCCTCCGCTCTTACCATTATCGCGGACGTTTTCGTTTATTCCATATTCTACTTTTTATATTATTTTTAATTGTGTTTAGTTAAATTTTTTTTGTTAGTTTTTGTGTAAATTTATTGCTTCTTGTTTCGTATCGAGATTGCCACTATCAGGTATTTTTCTTGAAATTTTTATTACATACGAAATATTTTTAAGTGTTTTATCATGATAAGTCTAATAACATAACTAAAGTGATTTTGTGGAGTGAATTTTAAAGTTCAAGACCGACCAATGTCTCCAAATTCATGACAAAATGATTGTGTAATGAAGATGTTGTAATCTTTTTATCAAATAGAATTAGTTATAATCCAATTTAAGGTGAACCACATTTATGAAATCCTTCCGTAAAATATGCCTGTGATTATTATCAGTATCGCTTTATAGGAGTGACACGTAACCAAAAATGTCTTAAAAAACTATTATAATTTTTCAAATTGTATAAACTAAGATACTTTATGATTGACTTCTTGGAGATAAAATTATACTTATAAGAGTTTCTATAGTGTTTTCCCACCAAGTTTATAAAAGAACAAAACATGGACACTGAAATCATGAAGATTTGTGGGAGAGCAATAGCAGAGGAGAGCGACGAAAATCGCCGTCTTAAAAATCATATTATAGTTATTTGTACAATTACTTACTTACACCAGGTGTTGTGGTAAATATATAGATTTTAAATAATGTTCGTCTTCCCATCCAGAACCAGCAGCCTCTCTTGGACGTCGTCCGAGAGAGGGCGCGCGAGTTGTGCTCAGGCGCAGACGCAGCCAGCGGCGAGCGTGTCGAACACAGAACCAGGGAATTGACTGACAGTTGGAACGTGGCCTGTGAAGGTAGAAATAGCCTGACATTCTTACAAAATTTCAATTAGATACCTTAATTTACAAGGCCTTTTTATAAGCATAATTGATTTCTACGTTTTTTTTTTTATAAAATAGCAATACTTGCGCCCTTTTTAATGTTTAACGAAACTTTAGTTGAATATTCATTTTCTGTTTCATTCCTGCATCTTGACACCTGATATGTTTGGCATAGAGACGTTGTGGTAATCCAAATTCAGGAATGAAAAACAATGTTGTAATGGGTATTTTACACTCTACTATTTTCTTGCATGTTACTCGCATACCTAGGCGAAAATGTGTGAGGAGAATGATGAGATTTGAGGAAGCGAAAGAGGTGTGTAAGGACCGCGACTCCTGGCGCTCCGTCCTCTCTGACTACCCCGTTGGGGATACAGCGTGAAGTTATGTTATGTTATGTTATTTTCTTTTAATTTAACTTTTGCTTTGTTTGAAATTGATATACTCCGATATACATATTCTTAGTCAGTTTTTTTAATTTAGACGAATGGGCTACATTCAGAAACACTAGAACTCTTAATTTGTATTGGTTTTATGAAATGGCTTGGTAAGGTAAGGGGAAAATAACTATTACTTTGATATTTGAGACTCATATGAACGTCAATTAATTAGGTAGATTCTTACATGTTTACAATGGGAACATACGGAAGTGAATGAACTATTGTAATCATTCCCATTCAATGGAATTTGCATAGCAATTAGGTTTCAAATTCGTCTCTTGACTTACGAAGCTGACAGACAAATCGTCATTATCTCTAGATGTACCTGTATAATATGGGTATGACTAAAGATTTTCTGAATTATGACTGTTCCAATAAAATTTTGCAATTAGGAATTCTGAGAAAGACAAATGAATATACAATGCTTTTATTTGTATGTAAGTAGGTTAATAATACAATTATCAAATCAGCAGTATCAATTGTTCATCTCATTTCAGACTGTTGTTTATAACCGTAATGCAATGGCAGTTATGTTCTGTAGGCGTGTAACCGGGACATGTAGATTTGTGGTATTTTTTGTGGACAGAGGTATTTTTGAAAGACATATTTCAATTTGCATCCAGTATCAGCATTAGTAACAACTCGCGTATGTCCGGCTGCTGAGTAGATATATGCCTCTTCTGATATGAGGATGAGAAGGAATCGAAACATACTTCCCCAAGAGAACCTAGTGTAGATTGGTAAAAATGTAAAATAAGTTAGTACCTCGATGAGCCCAAGTAAGACAGCAATGCATATAGTCCGCAATGCCGTAGCACCACGAGGGTTCTAGGAGTTCTATAATCCATTCTTTCGCCGTCGGTATTGGGCGCCTTTTAAATGTTTTTCCTGCGTTACAAAAATACTGTTATTATTATTATTAGTCCATTTGAATAATAGGTACTAAAGTTCAACGGGCCCTTCAGCTATATAACAGTTTCTAACTACTGTCCTCAACAAAAGAAATAGTGCCTCTTATCGCATTCTAATTTCCAATTCTGTTTGAAGGTTTAGCAAAACGCGCGACTGTCGCCGAGAATCAATTGCAGCGCTGGACCTCGCTTCTGGATGTTCAGAGGAGCTTGGCAGCTGCTGTGACTGCAGCATCAGACAGGTTGAGACAGCTGGATGCCAATCCGAGCACGAGACGCCGTGCATTAGACACACGACATGCTCTACAGGTAGGTGAAATTTATAGATTTTATTAAGGAATAACTTGAGGATAATAACTTATATAAAAAGTGTATGCTATAATTATATATCAGTATTATGCAAAACTATAGTTTAGAAAAACAAACGGGTAACAAATATAAGAATGTTTAACAGTTAAATATCAGAGCCAAATTTTTACTGCGTTATACACGTGGAGGTACGATTGGCATTCCGCCTTCAAAAGAACTTTTGGCACAACGTACATAAATGCACGATTTCAGTTATATGCTAATGTTCAACTGTGAAGCAAGTCTTTTATATCCAGGAACTACAAACCGAAGTGTCAGGATTAGAAGAGAACAGAGACGAGTTGTTAGAACACGCCGACTTCGTCGTCAACCTACTGAAACCTCACTCGAAGGAAGCCGCGGAAGAGACCAACAGGACTGTCAAAGAACTCGTGGAAGCCTATGAGAAGTAAGTTTTATATTTTTTTTTCTAAATTTTTGTTTTGTGGCGTATTGCTTTCATTCAAGTAATACCGCTTGATTTCAACCACTTTAGTATGCGTTATAAATTATAGTAATTAAATTTCAACGTACAAACAGCTATAGACCAGATTTTATTCTACTGCCAGCTAAAGAACTAAAGCAGCAAGTTACGACTTGCAACTTGCCGAGCTGTTGACACATTCAGTTGACTCGCTAATTAGCTCGTTACTTACCGACTTGCCAAGTCATAACGTGTAAACCAAGCATTTAGTAATAGAGGGCATCACGCCTTAACAAAACTATACCTCTGATGTCATTTCTATCAATATTGGCTTACAGATGGCAAAACGGAACAAAACAGAAATAACTTGCTAATTCATCGCCTGTAGTGGTTTCGTTATAACACATTTTTTACGCGATAAGCAATTGATTGTCGGGACCGATCGCCTTCCGCCATTCGTCCCCAACGCATTCGGTTTGCTACGACGGCCTGTAGGGTCAAGTGGCGAGTGGAGGGTTGTTTTAGTCGGTTCGAGCCCGATACTACCCGACTGGTCCTCACGTTCTCTCCTAAGACGTGAGGAGCGGTTGTGTACTCGCGTACGGAGCTTTTCCTTTCCAATAAACAAAAAAAAAGCGATTGATATTATGTGTTTTTCTTTTCTATATCGGCATGAAGAGATTGTATTCCTACACTGTAATTGTTTATATTCAATGGTGATTTGGTATGGTGATATTACTCACAGCTGAACATAAGTGCTTGAGAGCTTGTGTATTATAAAAGTATCTATGTGACAGAATAACAAAACAAACAATAAATTATTCCCTCTCGTCGGAGTATTTTATACGTTTATGTAATCTGAAATATTTACTAACTGATGCCGGAAGCATTAGAGACAGTATTCTGGCAACGACTCAACAAGATGATAGGTTGGCGCTTGTAACTTCGCACCTGAAACCAATTACAACCCCCATGCACTGCAACATGGAATGTCGTCTGTGTAGTCCACTAAAATTTAATCTTCGCTAATTTCATACTCTGTCGTACGTAAAATTAGCTGTGTCATAAACAAGCCGGCGTCTAACATTCTGAGGCCTTCATTCGGCGCTTTTCTTGGCGATTATTCTTGTATTTGTACTTTTAGTTTCGAACACGTTTATTTCGCGTTCCGCTTTGCACTGTTTACGTTTGGTGTTTACTTTTACAAAATAAAATTCGAATCGTAAAGGTCAAGTTATTTTAAATGAAAGCTCTGTAAGTAGCCTTCAAGACTTAAAGTTATTTATAAGCAAAGTTTGTTTACCGAAAACGTACAGTTCAAAGTTGCTTAAAACAACAAGAAGCTATAAAACACAGTAAGCACCTTCAATGTTTCCAAAGACAAATATTAACTCAATGAAGAACAATGACAGCATATATTAAGCCCTATGTCATAGTATTAAGGACAATAATGATATTTTCGGATAACAGAATGACGGGTAGTGTGCTGTAATTGGTAGTGTCTGATACATATGGAGCGGTCAAGGGCGAGCGAACGCATGACTTGACGGTTAGATGTAGTAATAATGAACAACTCGATGCACGATCGCAAGAAATTGATCTGAGACTTGAAAATTTTCAACAGAAAGCAAATTTTTTACAGATCGTTTAACAATGAATAAGAAATGATAGTCTAGAATTTATAATAGAAGTTACAATTTCGATATCAATAGAAGAATATGGCGCAAATAAATATTCTTAGAAAAATGGTAGCTGATTTTCGCTTGTATTTAAAGAAAAATTGGTGTCACGCCTTCGCTCAATGATAATAATATTTTGCTCATTAAATCACCGACAGAATCGCCTCAATATTCAAGGATTATATTAGACTTTTAGACCGTCGATGATGTCAGTTTGAAAACTCGAGTGCTCGACAATGTTATGTACGCCAATCATTAATTCATATGTTTCCTTAATAACATATAAACAAGGATCAGAATAGTTCAAAACATATGAAGTCAACAGCAAAGTTATATTTGGCAGTCCTGCGGATTCGCCATTGGAAGTCTTACGTAACGCGAATTTTTAGGGCGATGGTGTATTTGATTTGATATTTCTGGCCGCAGGCGTTGAAACTGAAGATTTAGGAGGCATAAAGTTGTAATAGACCGTAAAGTAGGAACATTATTTTTCGTAACTCAAACCCTTCTATTTTCGAATTCCTTGGTAGATTTTGTGTGATTTCATTGTAACGAAACGGACAGTTATAGGACATGACGGAGCCAATTAGGTACCTACGGAGATATTTCGAGCGAGAATTGTAGAGGCTGCGAAACATAATTTGATTTTCTAGGAAATCTTATTCAAGGTATTCAGTGGCGTTGTACATTTTAGTTTATTTGAAGAAATTATCACATAATCTCTTCAAAGAAATGATGTGAGTTTAATCTATACGTATAACAAAAAGATGCAGCAGAACCGATTCGTTAGAAAATATCTATGAAAATATACATATATTTGGAGAACGCATTGTATTCAACAGAATTATATTTCAGAAATATGTTATAGAAAATTATAATAACTATACTGGATGAATTGAAATGGAAATTATAAAAGTTAAATACGTAACAAAGTTTTATGTTACATTTCGTCTGTTATTATCTTCTCGTTAATTATCTTTATTCAAAATCTCGAAATAATAATTATGTGTTGGCTTTGAGTGCGACGTTTTTAAAAATAGTGAATTACTTACCTAACGATTAACGTAATCCAACCACTAATTCTCTAGTTAATTCGTATAAGCTATCTATATATTCTTCGAAACTTAAGCTGGAATAGCTTGTAAATTGGAAGAATTTACGATAATTCTCTTACAGGGATTTAGCTTCGAGTTATTTGTTAAAATGAATATAATGCTTTAATTTCTCTTTCTAAAATGTAATGAAGTATAAGGATACTATTGATTATAAAGTTATACAATGAATTCGAGTAAATTATTTAACCAAGTTAACTCTCGTTGAGACATAGTAACACTACATGTTATAATATTACATCGTACTACCTAACAAATCCAAATTTATTAAACAATATATAAAAATATAATATATTGTAATACGCGTTTGTTTGTAGGAAATTATTTCAGTAACATGATTCATTGTTTTATTTTTCCTTCTCAGTGTATGTAGGTACATAGGTACATGATATTACCGTAATATAGCTTAAACGAGATTGTTTTAAATAATTTTAAGTTCAATTCTTTTATGTTTTTACTGGTTTTTCCTGCGCGTTCATCTACAAATCTACATGTATTAAGAAATACGTATCTTCACGCTTTTTGTCTTTAGGGGAGAACAGAAAGCTGAGACAATATTATACCTTGCCATATTTGCTACTATCGCTATTTTGCGGGATCTAATAACTTATATGTGTACATTGATTTATATATGAGATTCGAGGAAGCGAAAGAAGTATGTAAGGACCGCGACCCTTAGCGCTCCGTCCTCTCTGACTACCCCTTTGGGGATATAGCGTGTGAATATGTAATGTAATTTATAATAACCTGATAATTATTTTGTTACAAATGTTAGTTATTTTTACCGAAGTAACACAATAGTTTAAAACGTCCAGTAAAGCAGCCATTTTTATGTTAATTAAAATAATTACAAACAGATGTTTACATGAATTGCACAAAATCGTTGTTTTATTATTTTTAATTATAGAAACTATACAGTATATATTATTACCATTACTACTTTTATACTGCATATAGATTATATTATTTATGCTTATGTGCACATGTTTATAGAGTATGAGTGCGTTCACTAAAACTAACTACATAATATTATGTCATAGTTATTTCCTCGACCGGAAGCTGGTATGCGTTAAAATATTCGAACTCGCGTAGAGTTTATAATAATAGCAATCTTTCAACGCGATTTTTTATGTAGTTATTTGAATAGTTCAACATTTATTGCTTCATGAATAAGGCATATTTTGCACATTACTTTAAAGAGCAGAATCTTAGGAAGGTGCCCCTTAGTTCGTTTCCAAAGCTTTGTTATGAATTCTTTTCCATGTGAGCGTATTTTAACTGATAGGAGGAATTTATAAACAAAACAGTGATGTCATTGTTACTTTTTTAATAAAGGGAAAATGTTATTACAATTTGTACTGGACTTAGGTATAGATTAGTTCAGAATCAATTGACAAATCGCAAACGAAGATCGAAAGGCCGTATATGAAACTCGTTGTACACAATACTGCGCCTTCCGCGGAACGCCATAAAGGTCATTATTAAAAATTACACGTTCCAGACAATCGCGAGGCAAGGGGGACCTCCGTGTAATCGTTACTTATTCAAACTGGCGGACTACTATTTCCGAGCCTACTGCGCATGCTCGGCTAACCGCTTTTAATAGGTCAGGGCCCCTCAGTCTGCACTGGAACCGGGGTACAGGGATATACTTAGATCACACGCCATTTTCATCGTATAAAGTATAGATTTTTACATTAAACACGTTTCAAAAGTGCGAAATGAACGAACGTTGTAAGCTGTTACTCGTGAATGTGAAGCGAAGCACATCGTTCGAGAGCTTTCCCTTCCGCGATCCAAAAACAATACTCCCCGAACCGGTCCGAAAATAAGTGACTTTTACAGTTTCGAAAGGAATCTTTACGCTATAAAGAGACTGGGATGTGCCGCCGTCGCAACACGCGACGTTAAATAGTTTTGTAACGAAATAGTTGAATTATGTGGTACGAATGTGTCGTCTGTTCTCGCCGGCGTGGTGCGATGAGTCACCAGGAGCTAGTTGTATTTCTGTGAACCAGCGACCGGGATCAAGAGATTTTGTAAAATTGTGTACGTGTATATGTAAAATTGTCTACGTGTATAGTTTTGGCAGCGGCAATCCTAAATGTTTACTTCACCGACTTGTACAGATAAGATCGGCGCCGGCCGGCCATGCCGCAGAGCACCAGCCCGGGAACTCTAACGGATGTCGATAATTCCGTGCTTTTGCATAACAATAACGTTTTATCATTTGTTACATTGTGGTTACATTATCGTTATTTACTCTTTTTGTCGACCCGCATAAATTTTAGTCGTCACTTCGTACCCGGCGGGCGCAAGGTCGCGCACCTCACGTCACCCATAAAATAAACGTGTGTGCAAAACGTAAACACTCGGCCGGCGATGCACCGAAAAAACTCGCGCTCTCTGATGTCACCGTGCAAACATTAGAGCGTGGAATTTAAATTTAGATACGTTGCGCGAATTTATCGAGAACGGTTCATTGAGCGACGGGCGGGCGACGCGAGTGGAGCGCCGCAAACCGCCGGCGACGAACGACGAGGTACAGGACCACGGGCTACGGGCACGGGCCACGGGCCACGGACCACGGGCCACGGGCCACGGGCCACGGGCACGGGCACGTTGCACCGCGCTGGGTAACACCCCGCGCTCGGCGCTCGCCGCTCGGCGCCCCACGCGACCTTGCCCCGTCACGGGCGCCGCGTCACGCCGCACCGCGCCGTTAGATTATTTTCGTCGCATTTTGGCAGCTCTCCTACACTTGTGTGCTCCCAAACTCCGCAATATTCTTTCATTACTTTTCGGCCAGTGCATACTTATTACTTTAACTGTCTCTTCTGTTGCAGATTGCGACAGACTCTAGCGGCGAGGCTCGCGGAGATCGACGACATAGTGACCGAATTCGACCGTGTGTCGGAGAAGATAGAAGAGCTCCGACAACTTATCGAAGTTTTGATCGCTAAAGTGAAGACTTTTTACGTGTTTGTGGAAGACGAAGGCGGTTCTGTTCAAGCTCTTGCTAAAGAAGTCTCGGACATCGTCGGAGGCACGAAGAGCTTTATTGAAGAAAGCAGAAAACGTTACGGCGGTTCCGCACCGGCGGACGTAGCACAGGAGTTATCTGCTTTAGAACTGTCTTCGGAAGCCCTATCCGCAGCAATGGAAGAGAAAGAAAGGGAATGGAAACGAGCGCGTAATGCGCGTTCTGAGTACGCTACAGATGTGGAGGATGTGCAAGCGTGGGTCCGCGCCGCAGAGTTGACCGCTCGCGACAGGACATTACCGCCGGAACCGTACAGAAATCGTCTGGTTGAGACGAGGTCTGAAGTGCCGAACATTGCTGACCGCATGGAGAGGTTGACGCGCAACGCTCGCGCGATAGTCGAAGGAAGCCGAGACGCTGGCGAGAGACAGCTAGTTCAGTCGACAGTGACTGCCTTATCCGAACAGTTTGCAGCAGTGTGTAGTGAGCTCGAGGCACGCCAAGCGGCGGTGGAAGACGCTTGTGATGCTGTGGCTAGGTTCCTAGCGTTATTGGAGAAAGTCCTCCTTTGGGTGGAGACACAACGTGCTTTCCTTGCGCGACCGCTCCCACTGGCTGACTTGCAAGAAACACAACAGAAACAAACTGAATACGGGGTATTACATCATTATCAATAATAATCCTATCGTGTGGTGACTACAGCTAAACTATTGTTTTTCGTTTGTTTTTTTAGAATGCACTCAAGAGTTGTAAGCAACAAGCAAAAAATTTAGCAGATATGGCTAAAGAAATTGAGGCCATCGAACGTGTGACGAGTCCAGGAGATTTGCCGTCGAGGCTTGAAGCGGCGGAAAATGCTACCGTAGACGTAGAGAAAAAATTAGCGAAAACAGTTAGTAGTAATGAAGAAGGGACTTAATAGAGTTAACTTGTATTTAATCACTAATTTTTTATTTATTTTACAGAACGGATTACTGCAAGAGTTGGCTGAAGAATGGGAAAGGTGTGAGAAGAAACTAAAGGATGTCGGTCACTGGTTAGAAGCAACCTCGAGAACACTAGAATCACCACAGAATGCGAAGAAGCCTCTTAGAGATCGGCTCGCTTTTAGAGAAAAATTAATAAACGATATCTCTACACAGAAAACTAAGATTTCGTATGCTGTTGAAAAACTTAATGTGAGTGTATGAACTAACCTAAATTCTTTTTTTTTTTCAGGAAATGTGCGCTGCATCAATAGTAGTCGTAGAGTTTTGTGTTGGAGTCTTAGAAATGGTTGTCCCGGCAGGTACACTTCGGTCCGGACGGCGTGGCGGCGCAGTCCCGGGGGCCCGAAGGGGTGGAGGCGGCGGCGCGGGAGCTGACGGCGGCGCTGGACGCGCTGGGCGCGCAGACCGGCGGGCAGGCCACGCAGCTGGCCGCCGCGCTGGCGCAGGTGGAGGCCTACTGCGCGGACGTGGCCCGCCTCAGGGCGCAGCTCCTGGAGGCTGAACAACAGCTGCGGCACGCGGCCCAGCCCAACTACAGCCCGAGAGATCCCGACAGAGCGCAGAGACAGCAACAGGTAAGACTGTGTTTTCTTTAACTCAGAGGCACTAGCTGCTTAATTCGAAGAAGGATTTATGATTTTTTTTGCAAAATATCTCCTTCTTCGATGACACGTGCTAGATGTCGTCAGTCACATGCACCGACACCATCCACAGGTCAAGTAGGTGGCTAGCGAATATTCTAGTTTTGTTTATCGCGTTCGGGAGGCTCTCAGTTGGACGCCAGCGTCATGGTGGCGGGCTCGCTGCGGGCTTGGTGGCGGGCACCGCTTTGTGCACTTGCCCCGCCGTCCCTAGGAAGTAGACTATAATTAGGACGGCGATGGGCCACTTGTATATTATCACTGGCTATGCATTCATCTTATTTTTATTTTTTTTTATTTCCCTCACCCTCACCGCTACTAACTCGTCAACTGATATCCTCTGTCAGGCATGTCGAGAGAGAGTTAAATCGCTACAGAGTAAAATTCAGGCGCGGAACGAACGAATCAAACTGCTAGTACAGCGCGGCAGTCCGGACGCCGATCCGCTGAAAGACACTTAGTCTCATATCTCGAAACGTTCATTTAGCTTTAAGTCAATTTTTAGTTATCAATTCCTACTTTATAATTTTATAATATTTAAAACATTAAATATATATACTCGACACATCGCAGCCACCGTCGTTTTTTTTCATTATCCTTAGCTTCTATCGCCTACACGACAAATCTCGCTAGTTAAACCACTTTTGTAAATTATGTATGTCCGTACTTGCGTATCAGGAGGTCACCCGGCGTATCGAAGAGCTGACCCGAGCTATCTACCAGCTGGACCCCTACTTCGTGATGCCGCCGAGCCCGGCCGAGGCCGCGGACGAGTCGTTGGCCACACTGACCATGCTCGTGTCCACGGCCGACCGCGCGCGCGCCAACCGCCGCGCCCGCTCTCCCGAACGTCGCGATCGCCGCAAACCACCCTACGGAGAACATATCGCGCAGATTGCAAACAAAGCCACCTTGAACTTACCGGACAGACCGGCCAGGGCACGCAGTCCCATATGGGTTCTCGGAGGAACCACTTATGCCGAGATAGTCAAAGGTTACGGCTCGAGATCGAGTTCGATTGGTTCGAGACAAGAAAGCGTGCACAGACGGCCAAGCACACCACTGGAACCTTACAGGGAAACTGATGAACCGGAACGGAAGAGAAGTCCGTCTAGCGATGAGGATGTGTATCGTAGTGAAGTTATTAATGTGCCGACTGTGCGTGCTCAACGTGAACAGAGTTATGACAGATACGAACCCAGTGCTCAATACAGTGACACGCCTGTGTATGACGACGCTGGTGTCAGTGAACAAGTTAGGGATGATGTAAACGTTTATTACGATGAACACGTTCAGGCTATTCCCGCGAATCAAGAAATTCATGAATTCTATATGGAACAACCCATAGAGCACAGTCCACCTGTGGAACCTCCAAGATCAGTTACATCTGTTCCTACTGCAGAACAGTTACCTATTCATCCTAAGGAAGTACATGCTCCCAATAATTGGGAACGGTCTCAGAGTCCAGCAACAAAGTGTCGTTCTCAGGATTTGTCATATGCGGAAATATTAGCATTAGGTTTACGTAAGCAACCTAAAACACAAAACATCGTGTCATTACCGAAACCTCAAGTAGCACAAGTTGAAATGGTTAAGGAGATTGTTATTGAAGTTGAAAAAGCTGCACCAGTTCAACACTATGAACCTAAAATTGAACGTACGGATCCGTCAAGGTTGCAACAAGAGAGGCCTACTCGTAGCCGTTCAAGAGATATGTCAAAGCAAAAGCGTGCTCCTGAAAAACGCCCTACTAAAGCACACGATGTCCAAACGTTAAAAAAGAAAAAGATGACAAAAAAAGTAATCGAAGTCCAAGATTTTGACGATTCACCTGAGTTAGTACAAATGGTAGATCCGGTTAAAGGAATACAAAGATCACCAGTAAGAGTAAATATTGATGCCACTGCGCATGACTCAACAAGCAGAGATATCATTAAAAAGGTCCAACATAGTGATACAGTCGTAGAGAAAGTCACTGATATCTTAACAGAAGAGTCACATTCAGAGAATGTTGTGGAAGAAAGTGAACATAAAAAATCTAAAAAGAAACATAAATCAAAGAAACCCAAACCATCTGACGATGAAATAACAAAAGCTCTTAAAGAAATAGAAGAATTCGATAAACATAAAAAGAAAAAGGGCAAGGATCCATTAGATAAAAACAAAGAGAATGTTCCGAATATATCTGAGGCGGAAGGCTCTCAAGCGAACTTTATGGAATCTATTAAACCGATAACCGAGATAATATCGGTGGAGACCGATGGATCATCTAAACATAAGAAAAAGAAAGGTCGTAAGCGTCCTGAGGATAAAAATATAAACGTGGGGTCAGATATCCTCTCTGTTGAATCTACAAACGAAGACATGACTGAAACCACTGAAACAGTTGTCGGGGAACAAAAGCGAACAGAGATTTCTGCAAATCAAAAAAAAGGAAAAAAATCTAACAAAAAGTCAAAAGAGAAAAACGAACATAGCGAAGATAGTTCTGTAAGTTATGTCGTTGCAGAAAAAACTGTTACTGAAACAATCGAAGACGATTATTTCAATGATGACATCGAAACAGACTTTGTGTTTATAAAATCACAAGACTTTGTTGAAAATCAACTTAAAGCCAATGAACAATTAATTGTAGAGCGTACTGAATGCACAGAACAGAAGACAATGGATTGGTTTAATGACGAACAAACTGTATTAAACGATGAAACAAATATTTCTGAAGAAACCAAATCAGATAATATAGAAAATCAGGATAACAGAGCCAATACACAAGAAAGTGTAAAGGAAATTCCTGTAGACGAAATGATAGCAAAAGATACTGTAAGCACGGAGCCTTCTGTTAGTGAAGTTAAGCCTTCTACTGTGGCTTATGATAAAATTGAGACTGAAATTATTTCCGATGTAAATGAAAAGGAAAGTCAACTTATTGATGACATTTTGTACTTGACAAAGAAACAAGAAGAAATAAACAACGACCAAAATTCAAAAGGTAAACCGAATGTAACTGATCCCTCCTTAGAATTTATCATGAGCGAAACGGTATCTCCTAGTGAGATGATTTATACAGATAATCAAGAGCATGACGTTAAGGAAGAACCACAGGTAGAATTAGCAACGGAGGAGATTAAGGAATTAAAAAAATCAATTAAACCAGAAGTAATATCTGTTGCCACAAAAGATAATGACTCTTCTAAACATAAGAAAAAGAAAAGTCATAAAGATAAACAAAAACCATTAGAGTTTAATGATAGTGATATAATGACTAACTCGAATGAATTTATTAAAGATTTGCAAGTCGTATCTAACCAACCCTCACAGGATACAGAAAAAGTTGAACTTTTAAAGGATAATGAAAAAGTCTTAAACATACTCGAAAGCGATCAACAGAAGAAAAAGAAAAAGGGCAAAAAGCACGAAAAATCTACTGATGCTATTCACTTTGAAATAACAGAAGCTGTAGAAACTTCTTTAGAAGATGTTAAAGTTATTGAGCCTATTATTAAAGAATTGCCTAACATAGTCCAACAAGTTGAAGAACACAAATCTTCAAAGAAAAAATCCAAGTCTAAAAAAGGCAAAAATTCGGAAACGTTTATAGAAACAGAACAAAAGGTCAACGAAGAACTTCAGATAGCCACAGAAAGTATAAAACACGAAGAAATAAACCGGCCGATTAAAGAAAATATTGAGGATATGAAACCTAAAAAGAAGTCGAAGAAATCAAAAACAGCAGTTGCAGAAGCGATATACGAAGCAATTCCTGAAGTTGCGCCTTCAATTGTTCTTGAATCGGAAGAAAAGAAATTACCTGCGTTTGAGAAACATCCAAAAGACATAAAGACACATAAAAAGAAATCTAAACCAAAAAAATCGAAAGTAACAGATCATGATGTAGATACAGCTTTAAAGGAAATAGACCAATCAGAAACATTCCAAAAGGAACAAGTAGCCGAACAGTCTACTCTTCTAGAAAAATTAGCTTCGCATGATGTTACTAAAAAGCTTCCTTTCGAGGAAAGTACTACCACTTCTACAGAATCACAACAAAGTTATATTAGTATGGATTGGAACGCTATGATGGCCGAAGAAGAAACCATTTCCGAACCCCTACTGGAGCCTAGTAAAGCTTTTGAAACTGAGGAATTACCTAAAATTCTTACAGCTGAACAAATCGCAACAGAAGTAACTATTATACAAGAAACTAATTCGTTAATACAAAATGAAAGAGAAAATGTTATAAAAGAAAGACAAATTGAAACTTTAAAAACAGAACAAGATTCTGAAAAGGAGGATAAAATTATCGATTCTACTAAAACAGACGGTCTAGTTTCGGAAACGGAATCCATTATAGCAGAAGATATTTTAGGAGATATAGAAAAGAAACAAGAAGTTCTCTCTCCAACGCCGCGTCCCAGCGAACAAAATAATAACGATAAATTCTTTTCAACGGACTCTCTTAAAGAAGGATCTATAAATATTGTTGAAGAAATCACTCGCTACGAACCTATTGACAAAGATCTTGAGACACGTACTATTTACTTAATCACACACGAAGAGAAAAAATTGCCTCCTATAAGAACAGTTAAAGTGTTCAGTAGTAAAAGTAACTCTTTGGAAGAGACATCTGTGGATGAATATATACCTTGCGCTACTGAACAAGAAATAGTTGATAATAAAGTTGTCGATGAAAAATCTTCCGTTAGACTAGAAGAAGAAACTAATCCTGTGATCGAAAATACAAGTGAAAAAGATGTAATCAAGACAGCTAACGTTGTTGACACTAAATTATTTGCTGAAAGTAACTTAAATCAGTCTGATAATAAAGAGATTATTTCTGAAGAAGGAATAGTATCTGACATAATTGACGTAGTTTCTGATGAAAAGTCTTCCATCGCAGTCGAAGCTGTAACGGAATTATTATCAGATACTGTAACATCGCAACAAACATTAACTGAAACAAGAAAATCAGAAACTTCGGAAGTTTCATCTACTTCACTAATATTAGAAGATTTTTCACTAGTAGAGAATGATAAAGTAAAACAAATGTATGAAGTTCCCAAAAAAGTGGAAGGAAATACTGTAAATGTACAAAATTCAAAAGATACACCAGAAGAGAAAACTCTCAAAGAAGATCATGACTTATTAAAAATCGAAAAGAAGATAATAGACACCACTAAACTTGATATTAAAGAACATGCAGTATCAAAATTAGAATCACCAAAAGAACCAGAAACTAAAGAAGCCTTAGAAGATATACTTGAAGAGGCCATTTTCGGATCTATTCAGGATCGCAACAAAACACAAATTGATAAAGAAAAGAAAAAATCAATAATTCCATACGAACAACTCGTGGAAGAAGTAAAAACTTATTCACTTTCTTTGGACATAGACCAATTAGACTATGAATATAGTCAGTTGTCATCCAACGTACAAATTGATAATCCCTCTCACGACAGTAATGAAATTATTGAAGTTCCAATATCAGAAAGCATTACCATTCCTGTTGAAGAATGCGAAAAGGAGACTAGTGTAATTTCGGACATAGAAACTAATTTAGTTGCTGAAAAGATAACAGAAATGTATATCGATGATGAACAGCCTAAACAATACTCCATCGTTAAAGAAGAAACGCCAAGACACAGTTATCATGAAATTTGGGACGCCGAACGCACTTTAGCTTTTATATCATCAAAAGTAGCTACTAACGATTCTAATATTCAAGAACAACAAGAAATAATCAAAAAACCTATTCAGATATCTGATAACACAACAACTGAAGAAATATTGCTAAGACCAGCAAAGGAATTACCAAAAACTACTGGCAAATCTATTGCTGAACACACGCTAGAATTTATTGATATCGAAAGATCTACACTGAAAACTGTCGATGTAACTGACTCTTCCAAAATACCAATTTCGGAAATAACTTATTCCGTTCCATCACCTGTTACGGATACGAGTTCTGTAATCGATAATATGAAACTAATTACTCATGTGGACGTATTTTCTATGGACGAATCAACACCTACTAACATTGACATAATTAGCGAAGAAGCATTCGTTCCTGTTCATCATGAGGTTCATGACACCGAAATACTTCAGACTAGTGAAAGCTTTGAAAAAACAGAACCGAATATTATTCAATCAAACTTTGATGAACCAAATGAAGATACAATTAAACCAGTATTTGAAGAACCAAGACAAAGTTATCACCAGATCAATGACGCCGAATATTTGTTAGCTACTATTATAAGTAAATCAAGATCTCAAAGTGAGGAACACTCACCGGATCTACTTTCAATTTCTACGGAAGTTTCAAATGATACCGAGAACGTCACTGAAGAAACGATTTCATCTCTAAGAAACGAAGACGACATAGTAATCGAACCTGATCAACAAAATAATACATACAATATAGAAAACGAAACTCCAGTCACTAATGGAGTTTTACAGGGACCATTTTTAGATGAAGATAGTGAACCTCAAGAAACCATATACAACGTGTTTGAAGTACCAAATTATAATTATCACGATATCAGTGACGCAGAACAGATATTCGCGTCTTCAAGAGGGTCTGTTGTAGAACCTTTTGTTCCTTCTGAATTAATTTTAAACGAGGGCGCAACGGTATTGACAGAACTAATTTCTGAACCTGTTGCTGTGTCTTCCCATCAAGAGTTAATCGATGATGTAAAAACAGAGATAGCACTAGAGCAGGAAAAATGTAATCTTTCAAGTATATCAGCAGACGAACAGGCTTTGAACGATATAGACGATGAAATAATTAGCGTGAATGTAAGTGAAACACCGGAAAAGGATATTGTTATTGATACTCCACCTCGTCACAGCTACCATGAAACAAGAGATGCTGAGAGTTTTCTCGCTTCTCTAAATTCATCTAAGAATACCGTACAAATAATTCGTCAAAGTTCTGAGCAACAACTTCGCAAGGAATCGACAGGAACTGATACCGAAATATCTGTGACATCTGATAATAATGTTGAAGAAAAACTACTACGACATGTTGACAAAGTTCCTGAAGTTGAAAAATCTATCGCTGAGTATACTGAAGATTTGATTAGCAATGAAAGTTTGCTTTATAACCCTGTTGAAAGTACTGTAGATTTGGTGAAAGATATTAAAAAACCTGAACCAGCACAAGAAATTCGTGAAGATTCATTACCAAATTCAGATAAAACTGACGACGGTATACTTGAAATGACAACTGTCGGTTCTTTAAAGATTGACGACATTGACGACACACTTGTGTCTATGGTTTTCGGTGATATTAAAGATGTCGAAAAATCTATAGAAGTTGCACAAAAACAAAAGAATTTAACAAAATCCCAAGAAAATACGCAAGCAATTGAGACATCTGTAGGTGTTTTATCTAATGTTACCGACGTGAATCCACTCACTTTAGCGAATAAATACGACGATCAAAGTGTTGCAAATATCGATAACGAAATGATTAAGGAAATTCAGGGGCAAGGGACAACAGAACCAATTGTTAAAGACGCTCCGGTTATTAGAGACACACTTTCGACATTTATTAATGACACTGAACCTTTAGTAATATCAGCAATATCGCCATCGGAAAAGGTTATTTTAGAAATAGCACCTCGAGGTGAGGATGTTGTAGCTGTACCTGAAGCTGTAATGGTAGCCTCGGAGAATATAGAAAATGTTGATCAAAGTCCGATGACGAGAATTCGAGAACGAAAGACGACAGAATTTGTCGAAGACGTTTCAGTTATTTCCAAAGATACTTCGACAATGATAAAAGATTTTAAACCTTTAGTCATAGAATCAGAGGTACCACCATCGGAAAACTTTACTTTCGAAATTGCTCCTACAGTTAAAGATATTACATGTACTGCTGAAATTATTACAGTAACCACAGAAGTCTGTGAAAATGCTGACAAAGAGTCAATAAAGGATATTCAGGAACCAAAGGCCCTGGAGAAATCTAACATTGACGTGTCCCCAATAATCGGAGATACTATTTCTACGTCTATTGAAGATATTGAAACTTCACTAGTATCAGTCATACCACCATCGGAAAAGATTATTTTAGAAACATCTCCTCTGATTGAGGATATATTATTTATACCTGAAGTTACAGAAAGTGTTGATAACGAATCAATGACGCAAATTCAAGAGCACGAAACACCAGAAAAATCTAACATTAAAATTTATCCGGTTATTGAAGATATTGTTTCTACGTCTATGCAAGACACTGAACCAATAACAATTTCGAAAATATTACCATCGGAGAAAGTTATTTTTGAAATTGGTCCTCCAATCGAAGATACATCTACACCTGAAATTATAACAGAAGCAGCAAAAGTTTCCGAAAGTGCTCATAAAGAGCTAGTTATGGAAATTCAAGAAGGAAAAATGCCGGATAAATCTGCTATCGACATTACTTCTGTTGTCAAAAAGATTGCTCCAACATTTATTCTAGATATCGATACTTCAGTAATACCAGCGATATCACCATCAGAAAAAGCTGTTTCAGAAATAGTTCTACCAGCAACTACAACAACAGCAACAGAAGCTACCAATATAATTGATGAACCGATAATGAAAATTCAGGAGCAAAAGACGATAGAAAAAGTTGCCGTTGAAGGCGCTTTGGTTATCGACGATACTATTTCACCATCTATTCAGGAGCTCGAAGAAAGAAACAGGAATGAAAGCCACAAAGAACAGATTGATGTGTCTTTTCTCGAAGAAAATTATAAACTTGAAAATGAATTACACCCTGATATTGAAGAGGTTAAGAACGTAATCATCAAGGAAAGTCAAGTAAAAAATGAATTGCTGGATCAAACTCTCGATACCATCGAACGACTCGATGTGAAACCTCATACTATCTCGGCCGAATTTATTCAAAGCGAAATTTCTCAAACTTCAATTATGCCCGAATCCCAAACTATAGTAGATAACGTTGATAACACTTTTGATACGCATAAACATGTTAGGGATGACACAAGTACGGATCAAAACTTAACTGCCTCTAAAAATATAATCGACGTTAAAGAAAATGAAATGGAAACAAACATACGCCTTGACAAATCTCCCATACATAGCTTGCATGACCTTCTTCCCGAAATTGATTCCATTCCTGAATTTAAACCTTCTATTTCAAATACGGTTTTGTATTCCAATCTGTCTGCTGATGCACCTGAGTTTACACCTTCTTACATGTTACAAACTAAACCTTCAAATGAGCTTTCTAATGTTTATGAAACTTCTATTCCTGTTGAAAAATTGAAAGAAGAAACATCCGTAAACGTTCAGGATGTTCTTAAAGCAACACGCGTAACTGCAGAATCAATTCCTACGACTACAGAACAGACTATTTATTCATCAAAATCGCAGACCAAAACAGAGCAGACTCACACAGAGAAGGTTGAAGAATTGGAGCCTAAAATGGAAGACAAACATGAAATTTCTGAACAAGAAATAACGAGCCAAGAAGAGCATGCTTTTGAAGAACAAGAACCAAAAGAAAGTAAATCGAAACGTAGTAAGAAAAAGAAAAAGAAGGGTAATAATAAAGAACCAGTTTTAAAGCCGAACGATTCACCTTCTTCAGTACCGGAAAACTTAATGGCAGAATCAGACTATATAGATGTATGGACGAAAATGGGAGATGATGGCAAATCATATGCTGAAGTCTTAGCGGAAGGACTAGCACCGTGTGACCAAAAAGAAATAGAGGTATTCCAGTCTCCCGAAGTACAATTATATGAAACTTCAGCTAAAGCAGACGTAGCTCCAGATACTGAATCTAAAGAAGAAGCAAAAGCTCATGAGGAATTACCACAAAAAACGCAAGAAACTGATAAATTAGATTGGGTAACTACCATACAAGAAGAGACAGAAAAATTTGAGGATTATATAACTGAGACAGAAAGCCAACAATGTTCTTGGGCAAAAATTGCAGCAACTAGAAAATCTCCACCAGATCAAACTCTGAAAGCAGAGTCTCAACAACAAGTAGAAGCCTCACATCATGCTCATCGGCCACCGATGATTCTGGTTGATGAATCTGGTGGTGAACTCCATAAGCCAGCTGTTGAGATTGATGCCGAAGGATTTATAACAGTTGATCGCAATAGAAGGTCAAGGTCTCGGTCGAGAGACAGCCATTCAAATGTTTCCCACTCTCGTGATGTTCGAGACAACAGATTTGAACCACTTACAAGTAGTCTTAAACCTGATGAATCTGAATCTCTTCACAGTAGTCCTTCCGATATAGACGAAGAGAAGAAACCTTTGAAAAAGAGCAGAAAATCACGTTCTTCCAAATCCAAAGAAAAAGAAATAACAAGTAAAGCACCAGAAATAGCTCCTAGTACATCTGATGAGGACAAAAAACTTAAGAGAGAAAAGAAGAAACAGTCGTCAAAACCAAAAGAAAAAACTGTTACACATGTCGATGATACGACAGAACCCGTCGAAGTAATTCAAATCAAAGATCGAAAAGTTCAAGTGAAATCTCAAACAGATGAAAATGTAGAAATCACTTCACCACCGACAGAAACTTCAGAAGGTAAAAAGAAAAATAAGAAAAAGAAGAAAGATAAGAAAATAGATTCACGTCTTGAAGAAGTCACTGATGTTCCATCTTCAGTTGAAATTATGCCGTCAGATCAAATGATTGCCGATAAACAAAAACCAGGATATCAAATTGCACAAGGAAAGGATCAAAAAGTTCAAACTCCAATATCGACACCTGAGTCATTACACACACCAGTTAAAGAGAGATTATTTTCGGAAGCCCAATACTGGAAGGTTGATCCAAGTGGATTAGATGATTTATCAGAAATGATTTCTATAAATGTATTGGAACAAGCATCGAAAGAAAGTACAATCTTTCAATCACCTTTTGAGGATGAAGTCCAAACCATCTCGGTTCGAAAATCTCCAAAGTTTGAAAAAGATACCTCTGAAGTAATCATTCCTAAAACAACAACATTAAATGTACAAGTCACTGGTAAAGAACATGTAGAAGAGCATAGAGAAAAATCAGCAATAGAAGAAACATCACAATCATTACAGAAGCAGAAAATAATGCCTCTTGCAGCAGATATTAATGATTCTATCGCAGAACAGGATTCGTCATTTAAAAAATGTGCAAACGACCCTCTCGAAAGCTCAGAAAGTGTACAAGAAAGCTTAGAGTTAAAAGACTTAAAGATTGTAGAAGAGCCTGAGAAGGAAATTTTATGTGTAATCGAGGAAAAAGAATCGGAGGTATTAATTGATACTTCACCGATACACGATATTGAAATCAATGAACAGAAATATCAAACAAAAGAAGTATCCGAACCAGATTTGCAACAAGCGCTATCTATTGTAGATGTTAAAGAACAATGTACCATAGATGATAATTCCATATCAGGAAGTTTAGCTAATATAGTGGTAAACAAAACTGAATTCGTTACAGATTTTATTACTCAAGAAATTAAAAATGTTGGAGCCGAAAAACAAAAAATGCCAGAAAAACAGATATCTGAAGAAGAATCTCTTGAAAATAAAATGGCTGATTTACAAAGAGAAATAGAAGAAATGTTGTTGCCTGAAAATGATTCATCTTTCGTTAGCGACGATACACCGAAAGAGCTCATCGCATCACAAAGCTCTATTGAATCTCATGATAAACATTTAGATATTACGATCACGCCATCATTGGCTTCGCCAGAACTAGATGAAGACGTAACACATTTTCAAGACACTGCGACGCCTGTTCCACCTTATGCGGATAAGTTAGACGAAGAGCATATTAGTGTGAGCACAATTCATTCACTTTTAGAAGAATCAGAGTCTGTAACACTTACAACACAAACGGATGAAGCAGCTTCACATAAGGAAAATGAATTATTGCCAAATGATTTCGAAGATATGTCACAAGTAACACAAACGTCTGCTGATTATGAAATAGAAAGAGAAACGCCGAAATATTTACAAGTTTCAGACACTTTACCAACTAACACTTCTTCCATCGCCATTACTAACAATCTATCCAATTTAAAAGCAGATAATTTTTGGACTGAAAAATTCATTGCGGATGACGCGGAACGATTATTCCTTGAACAAAAATTTAAATCGGATAACATCGAGGCTCCCTTGAATGTCGTTAAAGAATCAATGCCTTTAGACGTAAACGAATCTGATACTGACGGTAGAAACGTTGAGGAAAATATTAGTAATGATAATTCATTCTGGCCTGATAAATATGTATATCACGACGCGGAATGTCAATACTTCCTTCTTATGGCGCGTAAATCGAAAACTCCTCCGCCAACTCCAATAGAATTATTAATAAAAGATCAAAATGATAAAGATAAAGATCGCGGCGGTGGATCCGGTCATTCTTCCGATACAGAAGATAATAAAGAATCATGTCGTTCGTCTTTCGACTCTAATTACCTTTCCATGGACTTACCTGGAGGTATATGTAGTTGGAAAGACCAAAGTTCTTATTTAAGTGTTGAAACACCCACTGATTCCTTAACGGGTCCAATTACTGACAGCACACCGCGCCTCAGCACCGACATCCGAGAGGATATACTAACAACCTTTACCCTAGAACCAGAAGCCCCACCCTCACCCCAACAGGAGCTGCCAGCAGGAGAGGGACCATCCCCGAGGACAGCCAAGGTGACTGACTCCCAGTCGTATTGTACAATCCTACAATTTATATTTTATGTTTGGCATGATATTATCACTAAAATTTTAACTTCATTTATTATGAAAATTTTTATCGCAAATTATCGTCTAGCAGCACGAAGTCTGCCGCTCGTCTTGTAGTGTCATTTTTGGCAAGCACTGTATTTGCAAAAGCTTATACACGTCGGAGATAAATATATTAGTTTTTTAGGTGAATCCTAACAAATGTAGCTTTGTATGAGTAGTACTAATCTAGTCATGTCTAGTCAAATCAGTACATAATTGATTGGAACTTTTGTGAAAATGTTTATAGTCATATCTTGGTCTGAATTTTTTAATATAATAAAATAAAATGAATATTAATGTACACCTTGTTTTATTTAAATTATATTTTTATTAATTTAAATTAGAGATGTTTTCTCCAATTATGGTTTTTTGTGCTAAATATATTTTATGAACTGTCAAAAACATGGTATCTACAAGACGACCGACAGTTATTCATGCTTTATTAAAATTAAATATTTTTTCTAGATAATAAATTATTTCTTTGGGCTTTAAATTAACTGTATGCAACCAGGAAAGAGCTAGTTGCTGTTATGGTAGCAACTTTTCTGTTCAACTTAAATTTACTTCCTATTTTGTTCAGGTAATTTTTTTTAGTTTCAAATCTTGAAAAATCTTTATTCGAAGTAAAGTTTGTTTTTTATTAACCATTTTGTTATTTAAATATTGACGAAACCAAATTAACTACTATTATGCTCTTTGAGAATTCAATGCATCGATCTAAAACCCTAGTCATAAAATAAATATTTTGAACGTGATTTGTTTGCCTTGCTCATTATGGCTAAATTATGTAGCGTTTCATAAATTCTGTCGATAATTGTAACTTCCATATCCATTGTCGTTGTTTCAGTTGCCTGGTTGTTTTGTTGTGTATTTTTTTGCAAGCCCTAACATGTTACGGAATGAACTCTATTTGTTAATCGCACAGTTCAATGAATTTTACAAAACTCGCATGTCATGCCAACATCAATGTTAAAGAGTTTGATTTTTGTGTTTATCGCGTAGTTAACAATAATTCCATTCGTTTGAAATGACTTAGTATTGCAAGTTTTCCCCTGCGTTATGAATGTTTTGGACGACGTGGAATTTGAAAGATCTGCAAAAGAGTAATCTGGCTAAATAATACTTACAACATAAGTTTTCAACCATTTTAATTTCAGAGAAAGATGAACAACTCTTAGCGTCTGAACTTTATTGATTCCACGTCGTAAAATAATTATTTGCTGTGTATCTAATAAGCGTGTGTGTCCTCAGGATAACTTATCTAACGATATTGAAAGTCTACTTGAAGAAGTAAAGAATGTCCAAGCGAACCTATCGGACCTGCCTGCTGAGAGCCTTGATACTATGGAGGACGGTCTTAGGGTGAGTTTCATTGTAAATACGTCATTTAATAAGTAAATACCTAAATTAATAATCTCCGAAATCTTACTGAGGAGGAACACGTAGTTGTAGTCCTACTAAAATGAGAGCATACGCTTGTTAAAATAGCACACAGTTTAGGGGCCCTATTTTTGGACGCGATGTACGGAGTTTGAATTAGTACTGATTCGTGTATACATTTTATTGGTTTGAAAGCGATATTTTAGTAGCTTTAACCTTTGCTTTTCAGTAACAAACTGTAAAACCATTCAAATACTGGAAGTCATTCAAATTCTGACTCCGTATAAGAAAAATAGAGCCAAACCCAAAATTTTTAAAGCCTCGTATTGTAAACAAAACTAGAATTGTTTATATGTTGCATCTATTTGGACGAGAACCACCGTTACGTCACTAATTACACCATAAGATGATGATGTATCTCTAAGTTTGCGGCCTTGGCAATGAATAAATGTCTATGTGATTATGTGTACGTCGATGATGTCATCAGTTACCTTTGGTGTTACAACACAAATGTTTATTATTAACTATTGAGTGCTTGGCATCATTCTGTGCAGTAGAGCAGTAGTTTGTATAGCGGCTCTGAGCTGGGAGTTTACGAGTCGACTTTGAACGAACTTTCAGTGAATGTCAATCGATAGGTGGACGCGTGCTTTATTCGGAAGTGATTGAATCTAATGCCAAAATGACATTCTTAGAGGAGTTGTTATTAGAGAAGTGGTAATTGAAAAACATTTAACAGAAATTTTAATAAAAGGTAGAGTAATACTAATAACATTTGTTTTTTATAAATGTCGAATATCATTCATTATAACAGTGTAATCAGTGTCGTCGTTAGGGGGGCCTAGTGACCCTTGGACGCAGGCCTTGTAATTATCAAGCGACTCCCAATCCAACCCATTGCAAACAACTTGAGTCACAAATATTTATTTTATTATATTACTATCTTCTAATAAACATAACGTAATTTTTTTAGTGAATAAATAAAATCGATAGGATATACTTCCATCATTTTTTTTGTACTAAATCAGCGATCAAATTATCAGAATTCATAACACATGTGACATGGTGGCACCTATAACGATGTCACATTGCTAAATATTATAGTTCAATCTTGATTGATTCATTGACTTCGATGGTAATTTTTAATGAACTTCAAATGTGTTTTATTGGCCGACGAAAAAAAAGGAGGAAGTACTCAAATTGACGCGTACATTTTTTATATGTATGGCCATGCGTAACTTTTTACAAAGTAACGCGATTTCAATTTTTTTTTATTGGATGGGATTAACTTCGAGGTGTCCCATTTAAATTTAAAAAAAATCCGCCCTTAACGGTAGGAAAATAGGGGATGATTGATTGGTCACCCACTGAATTTTTACCTGTTAACCGATTCTACCACGCATAATTTTATACTGGGTACTCCGATTTCAACGATTCAAATCCTAATAAGTAAATCTAATCACTGACGTTATTGTTGTCAGTAATACTTAAATTAGTTTAATTTTTGCTACGTGTAAATTAGTTTTATCGTGTACTTGACAAAAGTAAATAAAAATAATAATTTCAGTTTTTGATGAATATTATTGCATGTACAGATATTTATACAAATTTTGATGCGACGCGTTGGTATAAGTATTATGTCTTCCAAGTCGAAGGCCCCAGGATCGATTCTGATCGGGTCAGCTTAGGAAAATTTTTTAAACTGTTTGTCGTCTGTATGTTTAGTAAGTACACTCCCAGTTCGTTGTATAATACAATAACTCAAACCTAGTGCCTAGTTTAGAATTGCACAGAATGTATCATACTTGTCTGAAACAATTCGGGTAATAGGTATTTTCAAACTTTAGCATCCTGTGCTCAATATCCTACCACTGCCAACACATGTTTTGTTATTCAAATGCATTTCCATCTGCACAACAATGACAACTAGTATAGATGGTATATCGTAAAGAATATTCCTATGTATGTAGTCACTGTTAAATTTAGCTCTGTGTTCTCACATTTATTTTTACATCATCATATCAATTATTGTCAACACAATGAAGTGCCATAACAAGTTTGTTAGCTGTCCCTCTGATTATATTTGATTTGTCGTGTTAAGATAATTATTTGACCGTTTTCTGTGAGTCGTGAGTTAATTTTAATCGCAAATTTTTCATGTGTATCGTTAACAATGTACATAATTTTAAAGTAACGTTTATATAAAGTGATGTAATTCATAAAATCAGCCATTCTAAGAATTGCACAGATGAATTTGTCCTCTACATTTTTATGTTGTTTTCTTACGCGTAATTTTTTTGCCATTATTTTCTGCCGTAATAATTAATACTAAATTAATTAACGAAATTCTCTGAAATAAATATTTATATAAACAAAAAAGATGTCAAAATGTGTTAAATTGAATGTAATTACAATTTGTATTACAAAAACGTTTTTCAGGAGGGCATAGCAGTTCTAGTCAAGTGCGAGGAGGCAGCTGAACTTTTGGACCAGAAAATCATGGAATATAGGCAGGAGCCTGAAATTCAGTCGTTGTCAAAGGAGCTAATAATCATAAGGACCAGAATCTCAAAACTTTTAAAACAAGCCCGTGAGGGCCTTGTCGTCATCCAGGTAAGCAAGGTAACTAGCTAATTTATTTTTATATTCTCCTAACACAACGATAATTATTTTGAATTCAGTATTTTAAAGGTTGTCTTTGATAACTCTTTTTCATGTTTACAGGATGCCAAAATAGAAGTATCTCGACAAACAGAAGAAATGGAGAAACAAAAAGAGAAGATTGCTAAACTGGATCATTGGCTTGAAACCATTGACAATGAACTTAAGCAATCCACAAAACAAATTGATGTTGTAAATGAAGATGACATCGTTAAATATATAGAAGTTTACGAGAGGTACATCAGAGAGTATGAAGAATATGAAGTTATACTGAGGTCGATAACTGTGATTGAATCTAGTCAGTATTTGACGGAAAAAATGAATGCGATGCAAAAGGCATTGTTAGAAACGAGGAATCTAGTCATTATAGAAATTGAGAGGTTAAGGCAAATGTTAATTCATATCAGATCTGTTGCAGAGATAGTCGAAGATGATGTTTCGCAAACTGATAGAACTATCGATTCCACTTCAATGCCGGAGGAGATAGTTTCTCCAAGAGAAAGCGAAATCATCAAAGAAGTGATTGTGGAATCAGAACACATTCCAACACCGCAGGAAAGTGAACCAATTAAAGAAGATACCGTAATCGAAGATACGAAAACGGAAAGGAAACCAATGGAAACTACAGAGACTCAAACTGGAAAGAGTCTCATATCGGATTTACCGTCAGTTACAGATAAATCTGTAATATGTCAACCAGAACCTATAATAACGAAGGACGTGGCGACAATATGCGCACCTCCACAAGAAGTGGAGGTGCAGACCGGTGAGCTGCAACCTCAAGATATGGAAGTATTGGAAAACATCGAAGTGAAGCAAACAGTTTCCGAAGGACATGAAACGATTGAAATCGCAAGTAGACCAGTAGTAAAAGAACAAAAAACTGATGAGCATTCGCTTCTCGTTGATGCTAAGTATAAAGATAATAACTTGCGCAAGGACACACAACTGAATATAACGCATAGCTTCCCACAGTCATTCGAAACAGTTATGGTTGAACCTGATGAAACTACGACTGAAGTTGTTGTTGACGCTGACGGTACAAAGAGAATAATAGTAAAGAAAATCAGAAGGACTTTAGTGACAAGGCAACAGAGTATTCCAACGCAATATCAAGTTTTGTCGAGTGAAGGAGTCCCTCAAGATCACTCATTCTCACAGATCACTTTGAAAGAAGATAAGGAATCTACTTCCAGAGCTATTGAAGGCGGTAACATTCAACATATTCAGTATCAGTCCTATGGTGGTCAAGTTATGTCAAATCTTCCAGGAGGTGAAGTAACAATACAAGAATTTACATCAAGGCCTGAAATGGTAATCAAAATGGAAGAGGGAATGAAGCCGGAAGAAATATTGCAACTGGCAGAAGGGGAAGTTCCTTCTCAAGTACAAACTTCATCTTCAAGTGTCACAGCTGTTGTACAACAAGTCACTAAGAGGATAGTTAAAACGAGACGACGCATCATAAAACGTATTGTTATAATCGATGGCAAAGAACACGTTACTGAGGAAATAATAGAGGAACCAGATAATGTCGAGGTGTTTGAAGAACAAATACCTAGAGTTTCGATAAATGTAAAAGGTCAAGGTGGCGTACAATTTGAAGAAATTGAAGATGTCGACAGAGGTGATCATCCACCTGCAGTACCTCCGAAACCTGATTCTAGGCCAGACAAACCTCAAAAAGACGACACTGGCGATAAATCGCTAAATTACGATACGACATCCAAAGAGGATAATCCTAGGAAACCATCAAAGGATGACAAATTTAACGGTAAAGATAGTTCAAAATATATTGATTATAAGAAATCCAAAGCAGAAGCTGCCATTTCCCATGTACAGGATTTACAACAACTAACGAAAGATTTTATGCAAAAAGAAAGTGAGCATGACGCCTATTCACAAATAGTCGAAAAAGAATCGTCACCTACTCAAACAGTAACTACGGAAACCACTTTACAATACTCTAGAGAGGCGACACCTGTTCAGACGGTTGTTGTATCTAATTTGCCTGTCGAAATTTCTGCACAAAGTGTTCAAGAATATCAAGTTCAAGAGCCACAAGAATTTTCAACTTGCGTTACTAAAGGTGTTCACCACACAGTCCTTGAAACATCCTCATCAAACATTGCTACTGTCGTGCAAAAGGTCACTCGTAAAATCACTAAAATGAGACGACGCATTATTAAACATATTCAAATTATAGATGGCAAAGAACATATAACTGAAGAAGTAATAGACGAACCGGATGATGTAGAGATCTTCGAGGAGGAACCAAAGGTAACTCAAACATTTCAACGTGAACAAGGTGTTAAAACAAAACGTATGAAAATAATAAGGCAAGTACAAATAATTGATGGAAAGGAACATGTTATGGAACAAATTGTTGAGGAACCTGATGAAGAAACTTCATCTGAAACGTTTGAAGCTGAATCTCAAATTCAAGAGCCTAAAGTAAAAACAAAACGCTTGATGAAAATAAAAAAAGTCGAGCTCGTTGATGGCAAAGAAAAAGTTACGGAAGAAATTATTGAAGAACCAGATGAGTATATTTCAAAGGAATTAGACACCACTGAAGGTGGACATAACGTCAGTCAGTCTGTTCAAGAAGTGCTTCTTATACCAAAACACATGAAAGTTATTAGACATATCCAATTAATTGATGGAAAGGAGCATGTGACAGAACAACTTGTAGAAGATTCTGATAATGAAGGCATTCCTCAAACAGAAGAAATTCAACGCCATGTGACTCACACTATACAGGAGCAAGGAGTTAAAACTAAACATATAAAAATAATAAAGCAAATACAAATAATAGACGGTAAAGAGCACGTTACAGAACAAGTCATTGAGGAACCAGAGACGGAATACATTCCAGACAAAACAATAACAGCCGACATTGACGTATCTATTAATAAACCAGTGCGTAAAGAAGATAAATGCGATGATCAGAAGTCGAAAACTACTGATTTAATCGAAGAACCATTACTCACCTCTTATGCAACAACAACACAAAAAGACACGAGTATTGTAGATATTACGAAGTCTTTGATTGGAAGTGAAATCGATCACACGTTTGATTCAAAATCATCTCCACAACAATCGATTCCGGAGAAAAAAGATGATCTAGTGCCAAAGAAGAAAAAAGACAAGAAAAGGAAGAAAAACGTAGATGCAAAGGTAAACGAAGAAACTAGTAAAATAAGTAGTTGTCCAACTGAAGAAGAACCAATGATGGTACCTAAAGACATTGAAAAAGTTGCCGATGTAACATTAGCGGCTGACCAAAAATGTGAATCTACTGTTTCTCTTACTGAAAAGGAAATAATTGAATCAGAAAAACTTGTCAAAGAAGCAATTGGTGAAGAACTGAAGCTTACTCAAGACGTACCCGATTTTGATCAAAAGGTTAAATCGCTTTCGCCAAGCAAAGAAGTTACATTTGTCAAAAAACTTAAAGAAACCTTAACGACACCTACAACCGAAGGAATCGCATTATTAGAAGAAAACGTCTCTGTTCAAGAACATCACTATGAGTCCTCTTTACCAAAAACAAAAATAATATCAGATGATTTGTCAATTCCTGTTGAAGCAAGTAAAGATGCAGTTAAATCTGAGGCAGACATGCCATCACCTAGAGATAAGAAAAAGAAGAAGAAGAAAGATAAGAAACCAATAATAGAAGACAAAAGATCCTCTTCACCAGAGAAAGATGAAATCTCTAAAATTTCTGAAATCGAAAAAATTAAGAAATATTCAGGTGATGTTAAAACTATATCAGAAGGCGATATCAAAACCCAAACTCCAGAAAAAGAACCAACAATTGTTGAGAAAATAGAAACAACCTTCACTAATGACGTCAAAAGTGAGACATCTTCTGCTGATGATGGATTTGCTGTGGTTGAGAAACTGGAAACGACCTTTACAGGAGAAGTAACCGATCTTGAACCTAAAGACAGTTTTGTAACTAAAGAAATAATTGACATTCCTTATGTCGAAAAACCAGAAGTCAATATATTAGACATTACGAAAGAACTTCTGGAAAAAGAAAGTTTACACGCTGGAAATATTCACTCCCCTTTACCTACCGCCAAAAAAGAATTAAAACAAAAGCCCTATGAAAAAGTGAAGAAGAGTTCAGTCGAAAATATTGAAACCGAACTAAGTTTAGGGAAAGAAAATATCGTTTCTGTGCTATCAGAAGATGCTACTCATATCCGAGATACAAATATAGGCAAAGATATGTACAGTCTATCACAATATGATATTCCAGTTTCAGAAATATCGGACCCTGTAAAAGAAGAGTCTCCGAAAACATATTACATCGATGACAAGCCAATACCCGTCGCACAAACTGCAGATGTTAAATCTATTAGTAAAGGAATTTTTGTAGAAGATACAAAGATTAACTTAGATGATTCTAAAATTGAACAAATTCCTTCTACTATTCAAGAAACTTCTATTATTACTTCTGAAGTGAAAGTATCAGATCTCAAAGAACCTATCGAGAAAGTAATGCCTATTCAGAAAGAAATACTTCCAAACGATGGCACGCAAAAAATGAAAACGTTTGCCACTAAAGATGAGTTACCCGAACAAATTGTTTTAGAAACTGAGTTAAAAACAATTCCTGAAAAACTAGCTGCTATTGAGTTAACAAAAGAATTCTTGATTCAAGAAGGAAATCTATTAGATAAAATTGTAACTCAAAGTATAGAACCTGAAAAACCAGTAGAATCTCTAACAGCGCAAGTTGATACATTAATACCTACAGATACCGACGTGTCTGATATTTCTAAAATAATATCTCTTAAAGTTGAGCCCTCCGTATTTGGTCAAGAAGTAGTTTCGGGGAAGAAAGAGGTTCCAGATAAAGATAATGTCATAGAGGAACCGCTAATCACTGAGAAGTCTCCTGAAGCAGTCTCTGATATTAAAACACCTTTCGATTCCACTTTATCTTCTGATAAATTATTAGAACAAATTATCTCTTCTGAACTCCCTAAAGAACCTTCAGTTGAAGTCCAAACACTATCTCCCAAACAGAAAGACATTATAACATCTACCAAGGAACTTTTAATTCAAGAGAGTTCTATACATGAAGGCAGTGTTGTTACAAAACCTGTGGAACAAGTGCACGACGCTCTTATTCAAGCTTCTATTGAAACAAAAGAGCCTGATAGTATTGCAACGCCTAGTAAACAAGGAGTTATCGAAGTTACAGAAGAATATTTGGTACAGAAAACATCTCCATACGACATAATACAGACAGTAAAAGACGAATTTAGTGAACCTCTGAAATCCGAGAAAAGCGAAACCGAAACACTAGATAAATCAGATTTACTCAAAAACAAGAAACTTGTTTCAGCGTTATTTGAGCAGAAGCCAGATTTCCAAACCTTATCTGGAAGTGATGATGAGATTAAAAAATCTGAATTAAAACCAGAAGATAATCTCGTCGACATAATATCTGTACAAGAAACGGTAGTTCGGACTCCAGATGACATACATAATCAAAATATTGCGGAATTCATAAAAGAAACTGATGTTCAAAAAGAAACTTTTCGTGGTGAATTACCTACAATTACAGTGACTGAGAAGCCAGGAAAACAAGTAAACACAGTGACAGAAGAATTAAGTGTCACTGACATACCTGAAAAAATTGTAACCGCAGTTGAAAAAACTGTTAGCCAAATTGTCACAGAGCCAGCTCCTGTACAGTCACCCGTGGAAGTAGAACCAGTTAAAATAGGAACGGTTATAACTGAAACTAATACTATTGCTATTCCTGAGGCCCCTGAAGTGTCATACAATCAACAATACGAGGTAAAAGTCCAAAGTTCAACTGAAAGTATAGATAAACTTTTAACTGCGTCTGAAGAACAGCAGCTCAAAGAAATTGATATGCCTTCGAAAACCTTAGGCCTTATTGTAACACGTTTAGAATCGAACAAACCTAACATAAAACAGGATATTCATTTGCTTCTCGAATCTGAACGCCAAGATACACATTTGTGTGGTTTCGAACCAGCAGTTATTAGAGAAACTGATACAATTGACATAACTAATACTAAAACTGATGACACTCAAGAAGACAAACCATTACAAACAGTGGATATTTCTATGTCAATTACCAAAACAGATGTTGATGTTAAAACTGAACCTAAAGTACAGTTTGATATAAAAGTAGAAGGCCTACAGTCTAAGGAACCTTTTGTCATTAAAAAAGACATCAACGTTGACTTACCTAGCGAGATTAAAATGACCGAAGAACATGTAAGCCAGACTTCAGCTCCGGACATCGGTGAAAAAGAACAATCTGTTCTTGAAGTATTACCTGAAGAATCAATAAAAGATCATAAGAGAAGTAAAAAGAGAAAGAAACATAAACGCGGGCTGGAATCTAGTGATTCAACTGAGGCAGATACACCCACAGAAACAGAAAAAAGTGCTATTGTGACTGATAGTTCATCGTTAAGTCACTATGTTGAATTGCCAACTTCATCTCCTGGTGAATCACCAAAACCTACACAAGACGTCTTGGAACCAACTATTGAAGTAGAAGAGCAGGAATCATCAGCTATTGAATCAGATTTAGCCACAGAAGAAAAAGGATACGAACCCGAAGATTTATCCGTGGGTCCAATAACAACACCCGACAAAAAGAAGAAACAAAAGAAGCGTAAATCACATGCGATCAGTGAAGAAACTATTTATCCAAGAGAGAGTACAGCTGAATCAGATGATACACTTACAACCACTTCAATTGAAACAGATAAAACACACGAAAAGAAAGGTAAGAAAAAGAAGGACAAAAAGAAAGGTCTTAAGGAAGAAATACAACCTGAACCAGAACAAATACCAGAGGTCAAATCAGAAAGTCCTAAGATCGGTAAGGAAGTTGAAGAAGCATCACCGCGAGATGAATCTTACCACACTATAAGCGAAACATCTGATATTAGTACAGTAAAAATAGTTGAAGAATGTGTTCAAAGCAGCCCTGAAACTTTACAGAAAGAAGTGCCAACTACGCTCACATTCCCGGTCCCTGTTGTTGAAGAAATTCCTACACAAGAATATTCTGTTCAGACATCACCTGAGACTACAATTGAGCAACCACAAGTGTTAGGAATAAATGAAATCGTTAAACCAGATACCGCTGATACCGAATTACAAACGTCTCCAACATCGGTGAGTGAAAGCTTTGTCCAAACCACACCAGTGGAGGGTAAGGAAATTGATACCCAAACTACTATGGAAGTTACTCCTATGACACAGAAAATAGAAATGTCAGATTCAGAAATACAGACCAGTAGAACAGTTACTCCGGAAAAAGTTGTTCATGCAGAAGTTGAAACTCAGGTCATTCCTCACGATATATGTGTTCTTGAGGAAAATTTCTCACAGACATCTCCACCCGTCGAGGAAATAAAAGAAGTTCAGGAGGAGGAGCCTCAAAAATCTATAGTAAAAGAAACTAGAGATATGCAAACATCTCCTTTACCGACAATTCAACAAGAAGAAAAAAGTACTGAAATTATTGTAGAAACTACAGAAACTGATATACAAACTATGAAACAAGAAATTACTGACCAGGAGACATCTACTTCACCTGTTAAGGAAAAAGAAATATCTGAAATATCTATTCAAACTCCTGAAGTTCCTCTCGTAAGTAGTTTCACGCAGTCGGACACGCCAGAACCTGTAATTATTACAGAAGAACCTAAACCAGAGAAAATAGAAGCTCCTAAGGAAAATGTTACAGTTGATCATTCTCAACAAACGTCACCAAGGCTTGATCAAACTGTTAAAAAAATAGAGTCACCGCATCAGTTGGAAATTGAAGCTACTGCAAGAGAAAAGGAAATCCTAACAATTGACAATACTCAGCAAACGTCGCCAAGAATTCATTCCGAAGATTCCATCTCCACGTCTACCGACGAACCTTACGAAGTACATTTACGAGCTCAAATATCAATTCCACAGGCAACCACCGACTTCATTGAAAGTGAGCGTCAAATAGAGGAGCTCCCTCAATCAATATTGGGTGACAAACAAAAACACAAAAAGAGAAAACATAAGAAAAAGTCGGATAGCCCGTCTATTCAATCTCCAGAAAGTTTATCCGATCCCATTTCTACAGAACTCTCAGTTTCTGTAACACCAACGAGTGAAGATATTTCCACTAAATATTCATCATCGATAGATGAAGGTGTATCCCAAATGGCTAGTCCCACATCGCCAGTAAGGCAAGAAAATATCGTAACACTGCCGAAACTTACATATTCCGATGTAGTGCAGAGATCGAAATCAAAATCACCTTCTCCAAGTAAGACCGTTATCACACCACATAAAACTGAGAAAGCCAAGTTGCTTGACGCTCTTGAAAAACGTACTCAACAGAGTACTGAATCTCAAAGAGTTCCTGACGACTCAATGGGCCTAGTACTATATGATCCATCGGTTGAAAAATCCTACGACTTAGTTGTTAGTAAGGAACTAGATGAGGCAAGAAATGCTATTGTTAGTAATGATCCGAACAAAATAGAAAAGACTGTTGTTATTGTTATTGAAACAATTTCTATTTGGTTGGAAGAGATACGATATAAAATTCAAAAAGAAACTGCTAGTGGAGTTAAACCAACGAAAGAGGAAACAGAACGGCTAAAGTCACTTCAAAACTATGTCAAGAATTTGAAAGAAATCATAGAGGTGACGGAAATCAACGAGGAAATGATTACTTTGATTGAGACTTTAACACGTCAAGTAGATGCAGTTAATACTTTAAGTAGCCAAAGCTCATTCAATGTAAAAGAAGTCGAAAAGAAATGGAATAAATTTATAGATGATGTAAATAAACTTAGTCAGTCTATTGAACGTGTGAAATCCGATTTAGACGATATTTTACTGTCAGATATTCCAACACAGCAAAAATTAGACCGACTCGACAAAATCGAGTCAGATAATGTAGATAATTCTGATTCGGTGAAAAAAATGTTCAGGAGGTATCGTAGCCTTGTAGAGGCGAATCCAAAGAAAGAGTGTCTCGAGAAACTGTATTCTTGTGACGATGACACCAAACAAATCGAGAACTCTATCAATACTGAAAGAGATCGACTATTGCAACTGGCAGCATTAACTGAGGAGTACGAACAGACTCTACAAGATTTTGGCCAAATTACTGATGTAGCGGAAGCATTATTAGATGGAAAAATCATAGTATCTAACTTGGATCACTTACATGAAGAAATTCAAAAACATAGAAAATTCTTCGTTAATTTAAGTCACTGCAGGGCTATTTTAGAGTCATTGGAAGACAATTTAGACAGTGAAACGAGAGCAAAATATTCATCGCTTCATAATTCTCTTCATGACAGAGCTACCACAATAATTGACAGAGCCGCAAGTCGTGTTCAACAAATGACCTTAGCAGCATCGAGATGGACTACATTAGAACAAGGAATGAAGGAAGAACAACAATGGCTGAGAGTAGCCCAGCAGAGAATCCCTGATCTTACTAACGTGACTTCAATTGACCACGAACAATATATTAATTTATATCAATCTATAAGTTTAGATGTCTCTCACCATCACGCGAAGATTTTGCGTCTGTTGTCAATAACTGAGGGACTGCAGAATCTTATAATTTGTTCTGGGTTGGAAACAGAGTGCTCTGTTGCACTTGATACGCTGCTAAAGCTACAAGAAGACATAGACTCCAGACTGAGGCGATTGACAGCTTTTAAAGAAAACTGGATCACATATGACCACCTTATTGATAGAATTGAAGGTTGGATGAAGACTGCAAGCAAAGAACTAGAACATATCACTCCAGAGAATATCACGACTACTGGTAATCTGCGTCGATTCTGGGAACTCAAAGCTCAACATGAAGTTTATAATAACCTCAAGAACGAATCTGGTATACAATTCGAAAAAGCCCTAGAAATACTGCCGATATCAGATGAAATGGTACAACGGCAGTTCTTCTCCAAAATTGAAGATGAATGGGGCGACTTAGCTGATAAAATTGGTAACATTCACGCATCAGTCATTCAGAACATCTCTGACCGTGATGTTTCTTCTGGTGAGAAACTGAATATCCTTGAAGAAGAAATTAGAGAACTGCGCGCTGCTTTAGATAGCTTCAAAGGTGTCATTAAAAGCGAAGATGAACTAAATCTTTACATTGAAAGATTGCAAGTGATGACAGGGCGCATAGACAGAATACAAAATGAGCTTGGAAGGTTGAGTTTGTTACCAACAGCAGAATCTGAAAGATTAGGTGCTTTGTTAACTCAGTCAAGAATTCTTGATGAACAAATAGGCGAAGAGTTAGAACGCAGTTTGTTATTAAAAGAGAAAATAGTCCAGGTACAGGCTGGTATAATCAGATCCCAGAAGAACCAGCGCCGCGCTCGTCTAACTTTAGAAGAGTGTGAAGCTGCCGAAAAATTGGGCAGTGACGTTGTCGAAAAGGCATCAGAGACTTGTGAGAAATTGATGGAAGATCTAAGTATGCAGTGGCATGAGATCATGGCTCTCAGACAGGCGTTACATACACTGCCCACCAATTTACGTGTCTGCGTATCACCTACAGGGGTTGAGAAGGACATCTCTGCCCTACAGGTAAGACCGATCAAATGTTAATTATCGTAACTTTTTAATTTCAGAACCAAACAGTGTCAATTGTTTGTCTGTTTATTGGTTCTATTAAAATAAAAATATTTTGTTGTTAAATCTGGTTTGATCAAAGTTGTAGCTTTTTTTAGCTGTGATAATAATAAACCGAGCTGTAAATGTTTTCCTTCGTAATCAATCAAATCAATATTTTGCATTTCATAGGAAACCCATGCTCAACTGGAAGCTGCTTGCTCTGATCTCAGCGCCCGACTACGTGCAAAAGTCCAATTGTGGAGGCGATTCGAGAGGCAATTGGAGCTAGTGCAAGGTGCGGTGAGGGAAGCAGACTACATGGTTGAACTGCTGACTGTTCAGGGTCAGGTTGACTACGACCGACTCCTCAAAGCCACTGAAAAACTTGAGGTGAGATTTCTGTTTTTCTGTATTTTCCGTAGCAGTTATTGGTCTATGACGACTTTAATATATCGCATAGATTTAGGTGTGTTACTCTGCGGAAATCTATTTCATATGATGAGTTTTCGCAATCTTTAGCTCGTACCTCACAAAATCTCTAAATAATTAATCGACAAGTGTTCGCTTTTCCAACTCTTCACACTGCATTATGTTATCTTATTTTTAATTAATTTCTACTTGTGATACGTCTTTTGCACTGTCAACATTTTAAAATGTACCTAGAGGAATTAAAGAAATAAGAAAGAAGATAATTTTTTGCACTCGTACTTGATTTAACAATTACCCCCAAATTGCTGGATCAAGAATATTGTTACAGTTACAGTCTTACAAATTTTCAGAAAACAAGTTATGAAAACCACTTTAATCGTACAAAGACCCCTTTCTGCGCGAGTCCAACTCGCATTTCCTCTATTTTTACATTAGGTTCTTAGATTATCAGACAAATACATTATTAATAAACTATTAATATTCACTTACCACAAAGATGTTAATGATTGTGTCTTCTCGCCAGACGTTAAGCGAATCTCTATCGCGTCGAAGCGGAGAACTGGTAGGTGAGTTGCGAGAGGCAGCCGCGCCTCTAGAAGCTTCTACTGAGCCAAGCGTGGCGGCGCAGCTCAAGAGGGAGCTTGACGACGCAGCGGCTGCTTACGAGCACACCTGCGCCAATCTCACACAGCTCTGCGACAAGTGAGTGCCATACCGTCTACCGAATGTAACAAGGGCATAACTCGAAATTTCAGATTTTTTAAATCGGGAATTTACCCACTTTCGAATTATAGCTTCAAAGCTAATTACATTAACACAAAATATGTATAAACTACCATTGGCAAGGAAGTCACCTATTTCTCTGTTTTAGGTAGAGAGAGATATTTCATTATGTGTTTTCCGCTGCACCAGACCGTTAGACCAAGTTTTCTCTGAAGTCAAAGTCAAATCAATTTATTCAAGTAAACCCAATTATAAGGTATTTTTGAACGAAAATCTACTTTAGTGCGGTTCAAAGATAAAACCTGGACACTGACAAGAACCTACAAACTCAGTCAGGTATCATTTTTTCAACATCATTTTACAAAAGTTTTATTAAAATACAATATTCAGAGAGCCAGTAAATGCATGTGCAGAGAAGATCATTTCCAAACTATTGTTTTATCTTCATCGAAATCGTTTGAATGAATTATCTCATTTCAAGTTATGCCACTGTTGTATTGAGGGCTATATAATATGCATATTATATAAGTATTTCACCTATGGGCATCTAAAATCCATAATCAAAATCAATGTGACTCGATCTACTGAGCTCAAATATATAGGTTATGTTAAATACATTACTGGAAAAAAAATTAGAAACAGTTTCTCCGAAATCCACATGGATGAAGTTGCGATCAAAAGCTAATTTAGAATAAACAGTAGCTATGTCTAAAATGCCCGTTTTGCCACAGATATAACAAGGCGGTGGAACTGTGGAAGCGGTACCGCGACGCGGCGGCCGCAGTCAGGGCGTTCGCTGAATTCCAGGAAAGCAGACTACATGCTCTGCGCCCAGACGACGCGCCCGGTACTGCACAGGTAAGTCAATTATTACATTCATATTATACTTCGATGTTATATCCTGGAGATTTAATTATAACCGTTCTAGTCCGGTCTCCAATGTACTGGATCGACTCACTGCTTACAGTTTAGATATAAGAAGAAAAAACTAACTCATTCACTCATTACAACCCTACCTATCACCGCTTCTGATGTAGACGCGACATTCGTCTTTTTGTATGCGGCAATAATAACAAATATTTCGTAATAACATGTGTAGCTTCGGAGTTAATAAGTCGTCGGAGTTGAGAAAAATCATTAAGAGCAGGCGCACATTAATAGGACCCATACCAATTGTCTTTAGACTTTGTAGGGTTTATTTGACACAAAGACAAGACAGTTGACTTAATATCCACCATTCTGCACGCAAACAGCGATCTTTTAATATATCGAAAATGTAATAATATATCAATAAAGCAGGCCATTTTCCTATTTCTTCAATTAAAATTTCGATGGTTTCATCTTGCATATGAAACCGAAGAGCGTACTATGCCTACATGCAACTCATTGAGGCTCTATATTTTGTTACTTGCAATTGAAACTGCCCGCAATCTGCCCGAAGACTTTTTTGCCCATAAGTTTTACCCATATTGTGCTCATTCGCATGCCTTCTCACGGGAAGCCGAGAGTCGGCAAACAAATGGCCTGTATTGTGCGCGGCTTAAAACATTTTTATTTTACGACATAACGAGCCTAGATTCTAATATGTGCTTGTCTTAAGGGTTTCAACTCTGCGTGTGATATTGAATCATTTGACACATGTCTATTTCACAGTCAATATTTCTCCGAATTGATAAGAATTTGAAGGAATTATAAAAGATTTCGACTCCGTATGCGGAATTGAATCATTTAAGTCATTGAATCCGCAGTTACACATAGTAGTCTAGATGTAAGCGTAAAGACACAAAATGAAGAGTTAAGAAAACTGTCTAGGCTACAACGTGTAACAGAATTAAACAGAACTACTTTGTTCAGAATCATTAACTGAATCAATTTCAATAAACTATCTGTATTAATATTACAAATAGAAAGTGAGTGGATTTTATGTTTCTTTTTAATTATGTGGAGGGTAATCTCCGGAACCACTGCACTCATTTGAAAAATTATTTCACCATTTGATAGGTACATTATTCCATATGGCCATAGGGTACATGTTATGTAAGCAACCCGGACGAAATCTGGACGGGCCGGTAGTCTTTAATTCAGATATTTATTTTATATTGTTAGGGATCTATTTGCCTTAAAAGTAAAAACGGAAACTGTTTATGTTGTCAGTGTATATTAGCTTTCTTGACATATGTTACACGTTGTATGCAAGAAATATTTGTAGGAATAAGTAATAAATATATTATTTTTTGCACTCGAAGTCTGAAGTGTCTATTTGTAATGTAAAAACGTACATTGATTAGACAATCATACTATAAAATAAACGATTTCGTTGAAGATAAAACAATAGTCTGGAAATGATATTCTCTGCACATGCATTTACTGGCTCTCTGAATATTGTATTTTAAATGAAACTGAAATTAGAAAAACCAATTTGTTTAGAAGAATCGATAAAATTGTTCCACTCTATGCCTAAAAATAGTATATGATACATAATATGTACATTGTACATACATATTCTCACGATGTACTCATAACGGTGTTTAGTATAGCATAGGAAAATATATAAACAAGAAACAGAATTAGTATTTCAACTTAGTAGAATAAAATTTGTATTTCAAACAATGAAATTTTTAAAATTAATAGTTGCTTTAATTTTATTAAGTACTTTGAACCTTATACAATCTTTAAAATAATTATTAGTTTTAACAAATTTTTTTAAACTTAAATCGTAAACGACGGTCAAAAATAATTGTTAGGATTAAAGCAGATATTATCTTATATATTCGGATTCAATGTTAGAAACAATTGCATGGAGTTATATTTTAATATAACAAATTATTATTTTATATTGTTTCCATTTTTTTCTGTATAGCTTACAATGATTTTGTTGCAAACTTTCATCTATTTCCGCTCTGCGTCCTCCTTCTTGACTATTACAGCTTTAAAAATAGGACATATGGTCTACCATAATTTGCCATCTGTACAGCCCTTAGCCCAGCAATTGCTTTTTACTTGATGTGGTGCACCATGTACGAGTAATTATATTGCGTATTGATTCCCTGTACAACCCCAATGTCAGCATTATTTTGACAACTATAGGTAAAGAATAGCCTTTTATCAGTTCACTAAACAAAATATGATGCGCAACGTGCAACCTTCAAGTCACCTTCAATTCTGTTTATTACGTACAAAAATACAGCCTTTTAAAATAATTAAGCTGTAACAATAAAGCTAGAAGCTAGTTATTGACGTTCACACTTGCTTATTCAACTTGTGTGGACGCCTCAAAATTCAGCACATTCTTGTGTTAGTAACAGAAATATTTTTTGAAAAAAAAAAAACATTTTTCTGCTATGAATTTTAAAAGATTCTACGTACGTCGGATTGTAGATGAAAGAATGAACTTTTTGGCATTAAATTTATATGTGTACACGTAATTTGCTTAGCCTAAGAGCGAGCGAAGTTTTCAAGAATCAGCAAATTCTTTATTTTGTTAAGACGACGCATTGACAAACCAATAATTTAGTCCAAAATAGACCTTCTGGTCCATGCAAAAGTGCGCGCGCTAGCTTACGAAAAATACGAATTATTTAATATTTTCGTTTATTTTAAAAACTATAATTAATTTAAAAAAATGCAGCTGTCATTTCGAAGAATATATTTAGATTAAAACTATACAGAAAATTTAGAAATATAAATCGGTCCCGTTACTCCTAAAAATATAAATCTCTGTTTTAAAAGACGTTTCTTTGATATTTTTTTTGTTACAAAAGTACACCAATCGTGTATCGCAATTTTCAAAATAAAGTCAATAAAATGAAGAATGAGATTAAGTACTAAATATCACTTTCATACGTTTTGTAGTCACTTAGAAAAATTGAGATCCCTGCCGCAAAAATTTCCAATGCCTTAATAAACATGATGAATACGACTCAAGATCCATCCTTAAAAAATAAAAACCTGTCCAAGAGCGTGTCAGATTCAGTAGGACTTGCAGACGAAATAGAAATATTATGAGCTATAAAAATGTTGGGTCTAAAATACTTATTGGCAGTCTATTTAAAATTTTTCTCATTGCTGGTTTTGGGACACGAATGACATGAATTTACGTTTTTGTGCCTTTTGAACTCAATATGTGTAAAGATGGTCGTAAAAATCAGAAAGATACCGGACAGATAAAATACACATGGGAAATGTTGATCGTGTTGAGAATACTCCGCCGGTGGTAGGTAAAAATTGAAGCCAATGTTCGATGCTTTAAACCAGCCATTCCCAAAGTGGGCGATAACGCCCCCTCGTGGGCGCTGCAGGCCTAAAGAGGGGCAGTAAGAGACCCAGAAAAAAAATGGGGGCGTTGTGTAGAGGCCTGGGGGGTGATTTGTAATTTCATTTAGCTAGGAGGCATCTTAGACAACGACTGCATGAGCTCTCGACTCAGTAGACAAAATAAGTTTGGGAACCAGTGCTTTAAACCTTCATTGACTAAGGAAACCCTCTTAAAAAAATCTAAAAAAAACATAGATAATATAAATCCCAATAATTCCGTGTGAAACAAAGGTGACATTTCTGAAAGTTCTCTTTTAAATTTTCGATTTAATAACTCATAGGTACTTTGAAATAATTTTTTTCAAAAAATGTAATTCTTTAATTAAAAGATTTTTTTTATTTAATATTTTTGAGATTTATTTAATCATTTCTAATAATTTTTACTTTAATAATTATTATGTAACTATTTATCATTTTACTTCACATAAATGTGTAGTTTAATTGACTATCTTTTGTCTGTGATAATAAATAATTTGTAATATAGGTACATGGCACACAAAAATATCGATCTGCGTTTTTGTGTATTTTAGCTTACTTACTTCCTTCTAAATGGATTTCAATACGATTTTCTTCATCATTTAGAATATTTAACGAGGTGAATTTCTATGTAGGTAAAATACATTTATGTTTAATATGCAAAAGTAGAGAAATGTTACTTTACGTAATAAAGTCCCCATGCGAGGCTGGGACGATTGCTAGTCTTAAAAATCAGACCACATTTCATAGTTACGCACGCTTAATTTATTATTTACAGCCAGTATTCGTAGAAAAATAAACGTTTTAATTATCAAAATGGCAACACATTAAGTTAATTTCGGAGCGCAGTGTGGTGCGAATTTAAAATGTACGATGACTCATTTCGTCTGACCGCGCCTTACCCGCTTGCATATAAGGTCATCGATCTTTACTTAACTTCAACTTGACATGAAGTCTAAGTTTTTATTTCGATCCAGTTAGCCAATAATTTCTTCCTATAAGCTCCATCCTTTGGCCGACACGACCTGCGTGAAATGATGAACAATAATATCTCATATATTAAATATTATATATATAGCCGTTGGTGCGTCTGTTATCGCATAACTTCTGAACGACTTGACCCATTGAGGTCATATTCCCACAATATATTTGCTTTGTCACGACGATGGTTCATAGTTATACTAGGATCCGATTGGAACTATAGTCAAGTTATAATAACAAAATATTCAATATAATGAGAGTTAAACCGAATACACCTATAATGTATTCTACTTTAAAGACATACATTTTAATGCAAATAAGTGCAAAACAGATTTCAAAACTTATGTTTAATAATTGACTCATTGACAAGATGACAGTAAAAAAAAATGTCGCGCCATTTTACTGTACAAAGCGTAAGCCAGGCGTGGCTTAAGCAAGACTTGCCAAATAAAACTTAAAACTTACGACCGAAATGGTTCATGATGTCACCTCTCTGTTATAAGTATAACTGATTGGTAGTGGTCAGTGTACGTGCAAATACTTAAAAAACAGTTTCCAAGCGTTTTATTGTCGTATAATACATATATTTTTTAAGTCTGCTAACATAAATCTTTACGCTATTGTATGAAACTCAATTGTTACTTTACGAAAATTCCTCTTACAAGGAGAGGGCACGATTTGAGATATTCGCTTCGAGATGAGACTCGTGTTTACTATATTTGTGTTTTGTAGTATTCCTTTTAGGCAAACTCGTTCAATACCCCCGCGCCCTGTGGCGATAACAATAAAGTTGATTATCGCAGTTGCGGTTTGATCGTATTTTAGCGCGGAGAAATCTCAATATTTGTTTTTGCACATAATTGTAATTTGTAACAAAATTACATTACCAATTAAAAAACTGATTTTAGAGATTTGAGATATTATAATTACCTATTTATTTTAGTAAAAATAATGTTAAAGTTCTGTAAAATTTCGACGCTCGGTCAATAAGTTTGAAACTGTGTAGAAAATATCTTGAAATATATGAATTATATGCTGAGAGATGTCGGGTAGCTGAATGAGGTTAAGCTCTGATATGTCTTGAAGATGCTTCACATAAGAGCGAAACGCGAATCGAACAATTTTAAAACTTTGCGCTAAAAATACGTAAATTACTTCATACCATTTTCCGTTTTTAATGGACAAAGCATTCAAGCTGAACTAATTCACACCCTGACATTACTTCTAGCAATATAAAGGCTACCAGATGGTATAAAACCGACCAAGTGGGTGTTAGACCTAAAAACTTCTGTAATATAATTAATCAGTTTATGTAGAAGTCTTTGGTCGGAGCGTGCTCAGTGAAGGGTTTAAGTGGTGGCGATAAAAGGTCAGGGTTAAAATTGAAAATTAATAATAAATTTAATAATAATTTTATAATTTACACACGCTCGATATCTATTTTAATGGCAGCAGGAATAAGTTTGTGTTTCATAGTTATTCTCAAAGTTACTGGGAAAAACGATGTTATTTCTACGGTCACTTGGCGTGTAATTGAAAATATCTCGTATCTTAAAAACTATCATATGTACGCTGCATTCAACTGTTCAAACCAATTTTGTTTCAGTTTTTACTATATTGCGTTTTTAGAACTTTATACTTGACGAGTTGAGATGAGGGACACACTTTGTACGACTTGTGGATTTAGATCACAGGTTCCCAAACTTATTTTGTCTACTGAGTCGAGAGCTCATGCAGTCGTTGTCTAAGATGCCTCCTAGCTAAATTAAATTACAAATCACTCCCCAGGCCTCTACACAACGCCCCCATTTTTTTTCTGGATCTCTTACCGCCCCCCTTTAGGCTTGCAGCGCCCACAAGGGGGCGTTATCGCCCACTTTGGGAATGGCTGATTTAGATTAAGTCATGCAGACAGACACGCATTAGGAATCTCCTTTTAATTGCACAGTGATATTTTCTATAAATATTTTGTGTTTGCTAGTTAACGGTAATTAGCAGTAACGGTAATTAGATATAACTGAGGAAGGAAAGTTTACCTAATAATAACAGTTATTGAAGCTGTCGAGTAGAATGGGCAAGATAAACATTCACACGCTTTACGGAGCTTACATAAGCATACTAATTGATTTGAAAATCATTTGAAATGTAAACATCACTTTAGTCTAGAGCTATGCGATTTTACATCAATAATATCCTATACCTATATTAATAACCGAACATTTCTTGTATATTATTATGTAAAATATTCTTCTTTTCTTCTTCGATTGAAAGGTGCTGTTGCGATTTCTAATATTGCCAGTGTCAGGCAACAATAAGTAGAGATCAAAAGAAAATTATGACAGTGTTTAGAGAGATTCTAAGAAAAGAAAATACAGAATAGGGATAACACAAAACCATTCTTTTGTTTTCAATTTTGTTAGTAGAGCGCAGATATCTGCACCTAAAAGGAAAGAGAGCAAGACGATATAAAATAGGTAGCAAAATAAGTAAATATAACAATCATTTTTTTTTTTATTTAATTTAATTTTAATTAAATTAAATTTTTACATACATATATTTCACAAAAAAAACATTAATGACAAAAAAAATACAAAATACTAAACTTTATGACGTTATGTATGTATAAATTAAATTAAAATTAAATTAAATTAAAAAAATAAAATAAAATAACAATCATTATGATTTTTGGTTCAAATGAAAATAATAATAAATTCCGGGAATTTTAGGTCATGTCCATAATGTTCATAGTAATCAGTAATCACATCACATCCTCGATTCTGATCAATGCTTTTGAGGTATGCTAGTGATAGCACATAGCAGCATGTTGTACGTTGAAGTTCTGTGCAAGCATGGAAGAAGTGGTAAAACTAAATTAACGTACTGTAGGCATAATGTATAACTGAAGTATTCGAAAAAATTTGAAAAGGCCTTTTTGGCGGGAACAGTAGAAGTGAGGTTGACATTTTGTTTAGATTTTCTATTTGTTACATTTTTGGGAGTTTTAAAGTACAAAAGTGATAGTATATTGTGTTTAAAGTTCTGTATACGTGAAAAGAATGGAGTAGGTCTAAATAAGTATGTTTAGCTGAAGTTCTCGCGCTCTTCCAAGAAGTGCTTTATAACTTCAGTAAAGCCTACTATTACTTTACCTCAGATGTGATAAGAAAAAACTAATTTACTTGTGATTCTACTTATTAATACGTGACATTAGCAAATGCGCTAAACTGTGCGCCGTGCCATAAAGAAAGAAAGAAAGAAAAAAAAAGAATGAAAACATGTAAAAATTGTGTTGTGTCAAGAAAGTCCTTTACAAAAGAATACAGCCTTAGTGTTTTTCGAGTCATATTATAGTTAGGCTGAATGTTAATGAAAAAATTAACTCTATCATACATACGCTGTATCCCTAACAGGGTAGTCAGAGAGAATGGAGCGCCAAGCGTCCCGGTCCTTACAATCTTCTTTCGCTTCCTCAAATCTCATCTTTCTTCTCACGCATTTTCGCCTAGATATGCGAGTGCTTTTGACATTTCCGTCAGCTAACACTGACTATTTGTTCTCGTATGTCGACCTTGGTCTTCCTCGGCTTCTCTTACCAGTCGTTTTCGCTCTGTAGATTTCGTCAGTCTTTCATCATTAATTTTTTCTATGTACCCGAACCAAGCATTCCTTTCTTCAATTTAATTATATTACTGTCGTGCAACTTACTCCAACGATGCCTTATAATGCTATTTCTATGTTTATATTTAGAGCTAACAAGATTATGTCTATGCTGCTACCTGTAGAAATAATACTTATTACCCACATTTTAGAATGTAAAGTTCAAGTTCATTTCAGAACACATGGAAAAACACAATAAATAAATCATAATAGTTTATACAATAAGTGAATTAAGAATAATCGCCGTAGACGTAACTCGCTGATAAACATTGATAACAATATCTAGCCAACCACGCTCAGTTGTTCTGTGGACGTCCGCGCCATGTAACGTCTGTGATAGAACCATCGGACATACCAAACCTCGAAAACTAACGAACAAACTCGAATAAATATGACCAAAACGAAATTAAAAAATAAACTCGAAAACGATACTGGCCGATATTGTGAATTTTTTAATTTATTATCTGTGTGTCAATATAATTCGCTGAAAAATCAAGGTCGTATTTTATGTGACTTATGAGGTGACATCAGTGACGAAAATGCATTAAAAGTGACGCTTTTCTGCGATACAAATTACCTATATGCTTTAATTAAACTTTCTTGTTCGCTGTATTGTTTTAACAATAATGTGACCTTGGCACGTGCCCGTGACTTGTAATGTAAGCAGCGATGTTCCAAATTTGAAATTTTGAATTCCGCATTCAATTGAATTTCGAACCGCGCTGGTTACTTTTTTAGTATGTAAACTGCCACATTTCTGTTGTGACGTTTGATTATTGAATCTCGTTAATTAAATAAAACAGTTCATTAAAATTTGTTTATATATCGTAGAGATAACAACTTAGTAAACATTAAATTTAGCTAATGAAAAATAAAACTATTAAAGAGCTAATGGCATGATTAGTATTTGTATTCGTAGCCTCGTAAACTAATGAGCATATTATAATACAGAATATAATAGTGCATTTTCAACAAAACTTACTACTTACCTACCCAGTGTTTGTGAAGTGATAATAAAAATATGTCAGTGTCATAGTGAGTGATACTCACTTCTTTACAAAATGTCACTTCAGGAGGTGAGTTTCTTACATAACTTTATGCCTGTGTTTATGCTATAGAAATGCGTACCTACCTACGTCACTAATTTGTGTCCTCTTGATTTTCTGATTTTTCGTCGTAGCTTGCTTCTCGGGTGAAATACAGGGTGAAACTGTTCAGATTATGAAATTATATTTTTGATAAGATGAGGTACCTAATAATTATGTTAGAACTAGCTTTTATCCGCGGCTTCGCTCGCGTTAATGTTGATTTTGTCAACCAATTCTGGTTACTATTTTAACAGTTATGGGTTGGGGAAAGTGTTTACCATTTCACCCCCTTCATCAAAACCATTTCTGCAAAATTCCAACCAAATCAGACGTAACCAAATCAACTGCGTATCTACCAAATTTTAGCTTCACGAATCATACGAGTTCTCTATATTATCTTTACCACCCCATTTCGCCTCCTTTTGTGAGTAGTTTGAAAAAAACAAATATGCATACTTTCATTATTAATAACATAACATAACATAACTTCACGCTGTATCCCCAACGGGGTAGTCAGAGAGGACGGAGCGCCAGGAGTCGCGGTCCTTACACACCTCTTTCGCTTCCTCAAATCTCATCATTCTCCTCACACATTTTCGCCTAGGTATGCGAGTGCTTTTGACATTTCCGTCTGCTAACACTCTGGCTATTTGATCTTCATAAGTCAGCCTTGGTCTTCCTTGGCTTCTTTTACCACTCACTTTCGCTCTGTATATTTTCTTCGTCAGTCTTTCATCACTCATTCTTTCCATGTGCCCGAACCATCTAAGCATTCCTTTCTTCATTTTTACAATAACACTGTTGTGCAACCCTGTCATACTGCGTATCTCATCATTGCTTATCCTGTCCGCAAGCGTGACACCGCACATATTTCTGAGAGATCGCATCTCCACAGCATTTATCATACTTTCACTCGATTTCGGGCATATCCAGGCCTCACTGCCGTACAACAAAGTTGGCACCAACACCGCATTGTGGATGGCCATTTTAGAAGTGTTAGATATATTCTCACTACCCACTAATGCGGACAGAGCACCGTTCACTTTATTGCCAGCTGCTACCCGTCTCTCCACATCCAACTCACATCTTCCATCCCTCGAAAACGCACTCCCCAGGTACACAATTTCATTCACCTGTTCTAGACATTTTCCATTTACACTAATCACACATTTCGTTTGTTCCGCTTCTCTTTCAAACACCAGAACCTTAGTTTTGTTCACATTCATTTTCAATCCTTTTACTTCACAATCTTCTTTCATGCACGTGACTAGTGTCTGCAACTCTGCTTCTGATGGTGCTATTAGCACAGCATCGTCAGCGTACAATAGGCAGTTTACCACTGTGTCACCACATCCCATACCACTCATATTACCTTTCAATCTCTGGAGGCAACTGTCCAAATACAGCACGAATAGCCAGGCAGACATCACGCAGCCCTGTCTGACACCAGAACAGACTTCAAACCAGGGCGACATGTCACCGTCTATCCTTACACAGGCTCTGTGGTCTCGATATAATGACCTCACAGCCTGCAGTAAGGAGCCCTCCACGCCATATTCAGGCAGAAGACTCCACAATTTCTTCCGCACTACTCTATCGAATGCTTTCTCTAGATCCACGAAAGCGCAGAAAACTTTCTGACCTAAAGCCAGAAACCTTCCCACGATAACGCGAAGCGAGAAAATCTGATCCATACAACCCCTACCGTTCCTGAATCCACCTTGCGCCTCCCACAAATATCTTTCTGAAACACCTTTCATACGTTCAGTCAATACTTTAGTATAGACTTTACTCGCTAAGCTGACCAAGCTGATGGCCCTATAGCACGCACAGTCTAGGTAGGAACCTTTCCCTTTATATAGAGGTACTATGACTGCCGTGCGCCAGTCCTCTGGAACCTCCCCCTTCTGCCAACAAAGGTTGCAGAGTGCACAGAAGGCATCCCAGACCCTAGGACCACCATACTTGATCATCTCAGCAGTCACCTCATCAATTCCCGCAGCCTTTCCACATTTCAAACTCCTTATCACTTTCTCAATCTCTTTCATACTAATGGCATCCTCCAGTCCCTGGCCCGAGTGTGGCAATTCATTAGAATCGCTCTCAGTATCAGAGACGGAGTCGCCACTCTCATACAGTTCTCCATAGTATTCACTCCATCGCTGCAGAACATCCTTTTTATTTGTAAGCAGGTTGTTTTCTTTCGAACGCACTTTATTCATTCTGCAAGGTGCCGGACCACTTCATTATTAATCATAAACAATAATTCTGCAAAGTTTGAAGCAAATCAGACTACGCAATAAAAAGTTTCATACAAAAATTTACCCTCCCCTCACTCCACCCCTATAAGTTTTTCGGGTAGAAAAGTACCCTATAACCGTCTCCAGGGTCCCATCTATCTCTATACCAAAATTCATCATAATCGATTCAGCGGCTTAGGCGTGAAAGCGTAACAAACATACAAACAAACAAACTCACTTTCACATTTGAAAGTTAGGGGAGAAGGGAGGTTTAAGATTAAGTACTTCTATTTAAATTATAGCTCTCATCTTATCTTATTTTCAATAGGTAATAAGATTATCATTATTATTATTATTATTTATTTTCAATAGATAATAAAGTTATTCATTATTTTACATTTTTCTAAGGATTTTTACTGCTTTGGTAGGTAGACGTAATATTTTATGTGAGAATGATATTCATTTATTTATAGTAATATATAAAGAAATATGTACGGTCTATATTTTTTATTGTGTTTTTAATATCGCCGTTTTTAATTTAAATATTGTCGTTACGCATATGGAAGATTTCTCCGTGGACACCGAGATAAAGTATCAGAAAAGGGGATGATAGGTCGTCATCTACTAGACCTGTGTCGTTTTCAAAGTATCGATAATTTCAATCACATTTGACGAAAGTGTCGTTCATCGATTAAATTATTTGACAGATTCCATCACGGTACTATACTAGTCGATATTTAATTGATTGTGATAAAAGGTGAAATTCAGGAGTTTACAAAATAAACTCTCACCTACAGGTTATTTTTTAAAACATATTAAAATTACAAATGCAGTATATCTATAGTATAAATTTTATTAAAATCGAAATCGTTAAAATTGGGTCACTCATGCAATTGTTCGGTCTTTCATTTTAATAAAAAATACAATGAACTATTGATTGAATCATTTGACCTAATCTTTTTTCTATCAAATACTTGAACGATCGAATCTCCGTAAATGAACGAACTAGACAGCAGACAGACGGTATAGTTGAGGATTTAACTTAGAGGTGTGGAAACCTTGAAGTTGTGAATTGTGATCGTATGACTGACAAAATTTAATGATTGAAAACTATTAATTACAAGCCTAAAGTTTCCATACATGTAGTAACAGAATAACAATAATGATTACAAAAATACTCAATATCAAACGAAAAGTATCGATATCGTGGTGAAATCGACTCTTTTCCGTGTATCCATAATAGCAGTGTTTCTCTATTTAATAATAATAAGATGGATGTGAATTATTTTATCACCGTTGGGTGCGAGGTCGAATATCAAATTCACTTATTATGTCGGTTTTTACGATAGTTTTCCTGTTAAACTACAGTTATAATTAAAATTTACTGCCAATGCTTTAAATAACATTTTATAGTTCATGACGTAAACTATATTTTGAAGATTGAAAATAATTTTTAATTAGTGTTTGAATATACGGTATATCTACGTATAAATATGATTTTAATTAATATACAATGACGGAAGTGAATATATTCTGTCATATTTATCCAAAAAGTCCTACTAACTCTTGGCCATTACTCATTACCCAAATTTTGTTACGAAGCACCTCAGCAGTCTTACTTTCGTTGCGCAATAATTGTAAAATGTTCCAGTTGCTCCAGTTGCTCGGAGGTTCTAGTTTAGACACTGATTTGGATTCATGAATACAATGAACTTATCTATTTATATAGAGATTATCGTTATATTACTTATAATAAAAATACAAGTTGTATGTGTATGTTATTGTTATGTATGTATCATATCGATTAAATGCATTGGATGTGATGAAACTTTCTTCCAATTTGAGCTCAAAGTTATGTTTTCCTAAAAGTGACTGGCTTTCGAAATTGGTAGCAACAAAACACATAAACTTAAAGCAAAGGTGATATATGCACGTAATTAGCAAGTTGCCGACTTCTCAAGGACACACTTTCCTACTTTTGCTGCTGTATGCAGAGACAACAACATTTTAGACATGACATCCGAACTACTAGTTCAGCCTCATTGATATAATTAAGTAATATCCGATGGAAACCATATAGATTTAATTACCGATAAACAAAAACCGAATTGCGGCCTTTCTTTGTTCCTCCCATTTAAGGCGACGCATTGGAAATTTTGACGGCAGGGATCTCAATATTTCTAAGTGATTACGAAACGTATGAAAGTGATATTTGGTAACCAGATTCTTCATTTCATTGACTTCATTTTGCCCGTTGCGCTATCCGATTGGTTAACTTTTTTAACATAAAAAAAAATCAAATAAACCTTTTTTAAAACAGATTACATTTTTTGAATGTACGGGATCAATTTATGCCGCTAAATTTTATGTGTAGATATATTAATCTCAACGATTTTTCTTTTTTTTTTACAGATTTAAATTAAACGCACTCTTTAATGCAGAAGAGTGGGTTTAAATTAAATCTGTTTTAAAAGAGGTTTCACTGATATTATTTTTTCTGTTAAAAAGTTAAAGTATCATTTTTTTGCTAGCTGGATTTTTTAAATTTTACTTTTTAATATAAACTAAAATAACTGCTTTTTCGTATTTTTCGTAAGCTAACGCGCACCTTTGTATGGGGTATGGATGCAGAAGATCTATTTTAGATTAATTATTGTAAATCACTGCGTCACCTTAACTTTCCTTTAAAAGGTCATTTTTTTACATTTATTAAATATTCTTATCATTTTAACTATTATAATTGCAAATATAATATGTTTAAGGTTCATAGAAGCTTAGAATCGATAAATTACAGCTTATTGCTCTAAAAATACTTTCTAGCGTATGGGGTGAGATAACTTCACACTATTAGCACAGTAATGGTCCGTACGACATAATTATTAATGCTAAATTCTACAATAGTTAGTTTAATGTTTTAATTGAAAGATCGGATTAGTTGTTACTAAATATTTACTGAATCCACGTCAAAATTACACAGAAATATCTAATTTTAAATATTTATTTCTAAGTAAAAAAAAAGGTACTAACTATTGTTAATGGAAATCGATCCATTTATTTTTTGTGTCAGGAGTTTTTAAATTGTATTCCGAATTGCCTCGCAGGTTTTAATGAATTAGTGTGCATTGAATGTAGGTCGAATGTTAAAAGTCATATGTTAGCTGTAACGTAAATGTTACAGCAGTCGTAGTTGCCTAGATATTAATTACAACATGTTTAGTTTCGCAATGATAGCCAGGTCATCGCGTTCATTGGCCCTTATTAAGTTAATTACGTACGATACTGAAATGACATACAATATGAGAATATCGGAAATGTTCGATTAGAAAAAAAAATTTAATCCCAAATAAATTAATATTTAACACTGTAAATATATTTGTATTTAATGGAATGGAATGGAATGGAAATACATATCTTCGCGCTGTACCCCATGGGAGTAGTCAGAGAGGACTGAGCGCCAAGCGTCGCGGTTCTTACATACGTCTGTCGCTTCGTCAAATCTCATAATCTGTATTTTATATATTTGCTTTCGTTCTGATTTGTAAGAGAAATAAAGAATTATTATAGAACTCAAACCTGATACGTATTCAATAAAAACGTGCAAGTTCTTACAAGATCAAGATGAAATTTTTAAAGCTATAATTTATCGGTTTTAGTTTTAAAATTTTTATTTTTATTTATTTTTTTTTTTTAATATGGAAAATATTGGCTCTGTATCTCATTGTTGTCCCGAGTATTATATGTTTCTGAAATAAGTTTCTCAAGTTCTTGAATTTCATACCCATCGTGATGGAATCCGATCGAATTTTGTTTGTTCTTGACTTTATGTTATACTAGAAATGCCACATTAAACTTTTAAAAAACAACCTCGCCCTTTTCAAGCACGTAACTGAGACGATCTCCTACCTTGTAAATGTACCCACATAAAATTGTAGTATTCTAAATATTTAATTAATGTTTTGCTTTATACTTACTTATAAAAATATTTTTTACTAAGAGCCCTGTGTATCTAAATATCAACAAAACTTTTATTATAACGATTTTAAATATTTTAATATCATGTGGGACATGTCTATGTCTTATTGCGTCTATGGTTAGTAACTGTTAAAATTTTCTTAATTGCGGACAGGCGCTAAACTGCGCGCCCTTGCTATAAACACAAGTTAACAATGGGAATAGCCTTCAGAACTAGAACTCTGAAATCAATAGAGTGGCACACATAAAATGCTCGAAAGAAAATTATTTTATTTATTACAAGAAAGAGGACGATAGTTGATATTTAGATCACGGATCTACAATATTTAAGAAGATGTGTATGTAACATGTATAATTTTATATTATACTAGCAAACCCGGCCCGTTTCACTGGGCGTTAGTTGAAGTTAAAATAAATTAAACAGTTTTTATAATTATTTTGATACTGCAAAAAAAAAATCTACTGATCCGATCGCTACCAAACTTTACGGCGGCGGGGAACACCCGCTAGGCCAATCTGAAGATTCCCTGAAAATTTCATCGAAATCGGTCCAGCCGTTTAGGAGTCCATAAGGAACATACATACATACATACGTACATACATACATCGCCTTTTATATATATAGATACACACGTGTGTATGGTATCGATACATTTTTTTCTATGTTCTCTAAATAATTCCATTATTTTTGTAATAATTAATAAACTAAGTATAATAGTATATTTTTAATATTTATGACTCTTTTTTTCGTATTTTACGCATATTTGTACGGAGCAGAAGGCCTATTTTAGATTAAATTTATTGTTCATCACTGCGTCACTTTAATTGCGTCTTTTTCCACATTGCAAATACGAGTACATCATACACAATTCAATAACGACTAATACCGAGATCAGATCTATCGAATAATTGAATCGATGAACGACTCGTTCGAATAATTGTGATTGCAATTATCGATACTTTCAAATGATTCCAATCAGATGACCGAATCAATCACGTACGATACAGGTCCAAGACAAACGGATAACAGATTCAAAAGTGTTTCTTTTTTCATATTTTGATATGGAACAGTACAGTTTCATGTAGTCAGTAAGTACATACGTCTGCCGTCTCTGGTTTATTTCAGATATCCATTAAACAAATTGATAGTTGCATATCAAGAAAATGTCTGGATTTTATCGCGATTTATTATTATAAATTACTTTTGCTTTTAACGGTTACGTATTAGCCCCAGATTTCATCCGCGTGTAATTGCATTTTTTCCTTTGCTTTGATACCTTTTTTAGTATAACTTAGGCAATGATTTTTTAGAATTAGCTGAATAAATATTGAATTATATTGGATTAATTATTTTCACAAAATTATTTAATGCATTTTTTTCTTGTGCAAAAATCTCTTAGTGCATGCCTATATTAATAAAGAAACTCAATACAACTAGTTCTAGACTAGACTCAGCTGTGCGTTGTTAAGTAAAAAAATAAACCGACCAAGAGTGAATCGGAGATTAATTAGTTTAATACACAAATTGTTATTAAATTGAAAAAGTAGTTCAAAAGTCGACAGTATTTTTTTTAAATTTCTTCTTTAGTATTACCAATTAATATATGTAGAAGGTAATCTGTGCCTTTCTTTTCATTAGATATTAAAATGATAGAGTAAATCATTTGTAACATGAACAAACATGACGATAAGCTTCTTTTTTGCCAATTTGGCTAGTAACTTTGAGATCGAAAGGAAGTTTTCAGCCCAGCATAGCAATAGAATTAGCCCTTTCAGATTACATTACCGATAGTTAATGTTTATGATAGCTAATGATAGTTTAAAGGATAAGGAAAGGAAACCTTAATGTCAGAGAAGCCAGCCCTTGAATGTGTACTTGAATATACGGAACCCCAAAAATTACAACGTGTTAGAAATACGGTCACGTATTTTTCGTTTACTTTTCTCCCCTCGATGGAATTGACTTTCGGCCATAATAATTCTCACGCCCGTTCGACCAAATCTGATAGTGAAAGTCGAAAGTAATTGTATCATATGACACGATGCACGCTTGGTAATGGATAATCATTGACTTTTATGAGGTTGAAATTATTTGTTATTTGCGCGTACCGTTTCGAAAATTACTTTCCATCATTGACATAATATAGTTTCGTTTCATAACTCAGCTATCAAAAAGGTTATACAAAGTGTGAACCAGTGTCCGAAAAATCATGATTTAAAAAAAAAACAATTGACCATATATTTAGACGAACTCGATAGCGCAGTAGTTTGGGCGTTGTGAGTAAGTGCGGAAGGTTCCGGGTTCGATTCCCGGCTTGTTCAATTTAGGAAACGAACTGTTCTAAATTGTTTCGGATCTGGGTGTACTAGGAGACGCCCGTAGTAGTGTTCGTTTGGTTCTCATAGCACAGGGAATGCCTTAGTTTGAGACCAGAGTGGCGATTTTTGACTTTCGAGCGTTTGAAATCAAAGGCGAGTAGTCTAAAATAATCGCACATGACTATTTGTCTCGATTATTTTCGCATTAACGGAATAAGAAGTATTTTTGAAAGTCATCGCTATTTTTGCGTTTCGTTGTATGCATAAAGTCGATAATTAGCGGTTATTAAAATTCGTATTTTAAATATGAACTGAAGATACATAATTGAAAGTTGTATCCGTAGTAATAATATTAATATTTCAGTGCATTTACAGAATATTATACACTATGTAACAAAAAAAAACTAAGAGTACCTACTAGTAAATGAAACGTTTAGTTTCCCGACGTTTACGTAATATCTTTTTTTTTGTACTATTCCCCGTCATTAGAGGGGAGACAATGTGATCTATTGCCCCTGACAGCCGACGTCTTCAGTAATAAAATGATATATTCTTCATTTAATTTCATTCAAGTGTTGATGTAAGACACTTTGATGTTTCTTGAAGTTTCTGACGACAAATATATCGAGGCAGTCTTTCTAGTAGGATCCTTTGAGGCAGACTTACCCACTAAAAAAATCTCAACATCACACTACTAAATTAGCACATATTTCAACAATTCCACATAATGCACAACAGCATAGATACTTGGGATGCAAAACTACGCCAATTTTACATCACAATATCTACTAGAAACCATTTTTAATAAATCCTAATTATTTATGTTTTTTTTTTGTTTTTTAAAACCCCAAAAAAAGTTTGATTACAATTTTACATAAAATAGAACGCAACCTTTGTGTCAGAGACAAGGGGAATAATCACGCGATGTTTTTTGAACTTCGCCATACGATTACAACCTTATGTCACTGCATTTGAGCGGTGGATGCCATAAAAAATTGTTTTTGACAAAATGGAACAGTCGAAGATTTGTCTTATATTGATGCAACTATTTGGAGCAATAGCCTTTTCAGCTTCAGTTAAGAGTTTTTGTATTTGGCTTGTTCACACTAAATTACGCAACCGACTAAGAACAGAGAGAACAGAGAAAGTCTGTTTTTTTTTCAATATGTAATAGTGATGTTGATAGTGCAGATTTTTTATTTAGAGGGACGTGTTTTTTTTACTTAGAGAGTGACGTGTTTTTTATGCATTTTTTAGTTTGATTCACTATCAAAGACCTAAACTAAAGATTGAAATCATCGCTTAAATAATTATGAAATGCTTTATTCATGCCAACCCTACGTGTAACTAAATAATTGAAACGCCAAACACTATTTTGATCAGAATCTTTTAAATAAATCCATTTCAACTATCATTATTTATTATATTTTTTATTAATTCCATTTTTAAATTAAATCGTGGTCGCAGAAGTTGAGCACAAATGAAAACAAACCTTACAGCTTGCGCTATAAAGGACATTTTTGCTTTATTAGATTATCATACAAACGTTTGTGATGCAAATCATTGGTGTTTGACGAAAAGTGGTTTTCTAACCGAAATCGGAAGACTGAATTTCAGTTACATTCAATTATTCGACCGAAAATGCTATTAATAATTTAACTAAAAAACTATAAGATAGAGTAAATAAAAATTACTTACATCTATACCTAGTCATAAAAAGTTAATATTCAATTACCGTTAAATGTAGTTAGAAGTTCCTCACGAATGCAGTCACGTTCAAAAATTAATTAGTTAATAAAACGACAAAATGTTAACAAAAGTTGTTGCAAACTTACAGGAGGGAATAATGTTGCTAATGAACAAAACATATCAGGCCAGTGGAACAACAGGATAATGTTACATTTACATTTTATATTTAGAATGAAACCGCGTAGCAACGATGATGTATCTCGGATGTGATACAGGGAGCTGGAATTCGTATAAAAACTGCGCGTGTGCATGTGGGTAGCGAGGTTTCTATTCATTTAGAATTTTTAGATCTTCAGTGGATTACTGGTTTGAAGAATGATAAAATAAATTGCGAAATTAACCAAATATGGTAGTGTCTGTATGAACAACAAAATAAAATAGTTATAAAATATTTAACCAAGAAACTATAATATTTTTTTAAAGAAATAGCAATAAAAAAGACTACGGCGATTGTGTGACATTAAACTACATAATAAAATTGGTACTGTATTACTCAGATTACGAGAAAATTCAGAAACGTTCCTTTCCTCAATTGACCTAACTGAGAATGAAATCCGGACCCTTCGACTTGGCAGTAGCACAACGTCGCTCTGTCTGTTCGTTTGTGCGCTTGTAACTCGAGAATTAAATGTGTACTGAAACCTAACCAGATAACTTACTTCCGTACTGAAAAATAGAACATACAAATCAGACCCGTGGGTCTTGAGTTATAAACTCACAAACAGACAGAGATGTTGTGCTTAATAATATGTATGGATTTATGCAGTGGCGTAGCTAGTCCTAAATGGGTCCTCTATCTAGTTGAGGGTCCATTTTACCCGACTGAAGCCCAAAAGAAGGGTATTTTTTTAATTATTATAACAAAAAAAACACTCGCATTAATAAAAACAGTATAAGTAGGTATAACAAACTACTATACATTCACACAGATATGTATTGTAAATCCTAAAAACAATGGTCCTAGGGTCCGAGTTAGTCAAATATTATTTACAAATAGACGAATTTTTTTAAATGTCGCTGTCGGGGCCCCTGTAGCTCGGGGGCCCCTGTAGCTCGAGGGCCCCGTATCATTGATACAGCTGATACGGCGTTAGATACGCCCCTAGATTTATGAAAAATAAAATAATATCTGAATTTTGTGTCCGCTCTTCTCGTCATCTTTGTTAACCAAATTCATTCGAATAGTAAATTAATCTCGTTTATTTTCTGGTAAACAGCATATTATTTCGTATGAACGAGTTAAAATGTTTAATACCTATTAATTAGTTCAAGGACTTGTTTGTCCCAACATGTTATCAGTTTCCGTGTAAATAAAGATAACTTCGCTTCTAAATCTTTATTGACTACGTGTTAGCGGTTTTACATTCTTAGATAATTTCACGCCATTCTCCATTTTTAGATAATTTCACGCCATTCTCCATTCGGTGTGAACAGAGCATTAATGAATTACAAATTCAGCTTTGACTCCAAATTCAAGTAATACATTTTTAGACTCACAAGTTACAATGTAGAAAACAGGGACGGACTACCCTCAATAGTAGTTGAGTAGAGAAACGATGGAAGAGTTTAATCTTCTGTCTTTGATTATTTCGTAAGATCAATGGCAGTTAATCGATTACGAGCAGATTAAATTATCGAATATTGACAAAGAATCTTAAAAAGAACGAACGAACTGTGAGTGAAACTAATAATATTACCATGTGTAAGACATTAATCTAGGTTTTACTAATCCGTTCACTTTTTGCATTTGATATTAGGACAGTGAATTAAATTTTACCGTAGACTACGAAATCCATAGTTTTAACTGCTCTTTATCTTACGGCCCTAAATATATTGAATACCCAGTGAACTTGCTTACCGAAACCACTTGCTATCCTATCAATTTAACTAAACCTGTAAGGGTAACCCTTATATTTTAATTCTATCCACCTCTTAAAATGCTGACGCTCATAAGGCGTTAAATCTGAATGGATAATATAGATCACATTGGGTTGTTCTTTAGAAATAGCAGATAATAAGCAAATTTAACGGTATTTGAGTGACAGGTTTAGTAAGAAAACCCTTATTAAAAACCCCTAAAGGAGGCAGACCGGTCCATAACAGAAAGTACGCGGTTGCTAGCCTATCGACTACCAAATTATCAATTTATAGTAGAAGTCTTCGACGACTACCCTTACTGATTGCTTTTGAGAAATACTGTACTGTATCATACTTTTGTCTCATGTGTGCTATATTTTTGAAATGGCCTTAAAAGCTCTTGAATTTGATACCCATAATGAGAGGGTCTGATTATTTTTTTTATACTTCACTTTGTAATGTACCATAGTTAAACGTCATATTGAATTTTTCATACAACTATATATATTACGGGCAAAATTGCCGGCAGTTTTTTCCAAATGGCAAAGTTGCCGTAGCGGCACATTACTACGCGTAGTTGAGTAGAATGCAATGATGTCTCTTACGTCGAAAGCTTCGTAAGAGAATAAATAGATCAACAATACACAAGCTGCTATTACCATAACTCACCTTTTCGTTTCGCCGTAGTCGAGTCGAGTAATAACTCCACTCTCGTAATAATTTTTTCGGATTAATTGATTGTTAAATAACGACTCGTCTCGGCTTCGCACGAGTAGAAACTTTTTAAAGATAAAATACTGATAAATGTAGCTATCTATAATTGAAAAAATTTTTGAAATCGGTTGAATAGTTTTTGAATTTATCCATTACAAACAAACAATCAAATTTTTTCCATTTATAATATTAGTATAGATATAAATAAATTAGTTACGGTTTAAAAAACTGAATTAACATTTTTTGACAAATTAGAGCCAAACCGCGTAATTTCTATTGATTAAGAATTAATATCAGTTTAATATTTCATTCGTCATCGATCAACGCCGTTTAGCTACATTTTTAAAACAGGAATACTGGTGTAAATAAACTGTTACGTCTATTTCCAGTGTACGGAAATTATGTAACTCGTCCAGTAGTGTAAATATAAAGGTAAGCGTCCACAGATTCGCATCGTACGTGTCGGTTGGATCGTATCAAATTATTCAAATTAATTTTAGAATAATTTGTACAGTTAGTCATACAAAAAACGCATTCACTGATCCGCAGCGGACGGACTGCATGCATCGGTCAGGCGGTAATGCTGACGCAATTTCGTGGAGAAATCCACTCTCTCGATGCGTGCGAATGACGTCATCGTGTCATATGAATTGCCGATCATTGGACGCACTCACGCGTTTTTGGCTCACACACAATTGTCTCGCTCGCAACACGCTATGAAAATCCAAATGCTAATGTTAAAAATCCAACTAAAAATGACCCTCGCGTTGCCAATCCGACTGCTGCGAATACCAAGGACGTACTATCACAAATTAGTCCGCTTGATAAATCCGTTCGCTGCGCACAATTCGGACTAGTGGACGCTTACCATAAGGAGGCCGTTACACAGTCACGCAAGAGCATCTTCCAAAACGAAGAACAATGCTTGATGCAGGGCCGGATCTACCATATGGCTTTTTGGGCTTCAGCCCAGGGCCCCGTGGATTCAAGAGGCCCGCCCCCAGCTAATTCAAGTCAAAGTCAAAAATAGACGATAATGCGAAAAAATCCATTATTTAATGAAATTAAACAGATCGTAAGGTTTGCAGCCCTGCGAATCCTGCGATTAATCAAACCTATTCAATTCATTTAATTCAAGCCTACGTTCAGGTGTTGGTACTTCGAACTGACAGTTAAAATGTTCGGCTGCCAATACACATACATTCGATCTCGATCGTGCTCCGCTGTTTCCCTCTCAGACCCTGTCTCTTTCTATCTTGCTAGAATTATTTATAAGTACCATTATATATCATTTTTATTTAGTATTTTCAATTATTTATAACTAGTAGGATAGAATGAAACAGAGTTTTGGAGGAATGTAGCGGATCGTGATCTAGATTGAATGTGTAATGGCCACCTACGGGTTGGCAACCCTGAACTACCGGTATGCATCTCTATCAAACAGAACGGGGATTTCTGCGTCGATTTTTTACGGACGACAGTACATTTACTTAATTTACTTACTAGAGTTGTGGATAACTGCTTAAAAAATTTTACACGTTACGATTTAATATTTTAATAGCGATTTTACTCACGTATTTAATATTATAACATAGTTTTCATTCCTCTTTTGAGTTTTACCAAATTAAATTAAAATACGCGATTAACGTTAACACCTAAAACATTCCTAAATACCATGTGACAATAACTACGTTCCGCTAATAATACCTACATCAAGTATTTTTTCGTTCGAGAGTAAGCACATTTGGCTCATACACAGTACAAGTAAGCATACAGTATTCTATCTGTACAAACGCTCCCAAACGACGCGCTCGAAATCTCGGCATTTCTCGACACACAACAGTCGCGAGTGCGCCGCGGGTGTCGTTTGGACGGTATGAGACACTCCCGCGCATTTACTGACTAAATATTATGTCAATCAAGTTTACGAGCATAATGTTCAGTGTATGGATGTTTGAATACATCTATATCGAAACCGGAAATATTTCTCTGTTGCTAATTTGTAGGAAATATATTATCATAATGATCTAGTTAATTTATTGCTGATTTTTAATTATACTGCACATAAAAAAGCATTTTTTTTGTCCATTTCCACCATACTAACTCACAAACTTTTGAAACTAGATATAAAATACTAGTAAAATTATATAAATAAAAACGTATTAAATTTGCAATAATATAAAATGAAAAGATAATATGACAAGCTTATTAGCTTGTCATATTATCTTTTATATTTATATTATCTTTTATATTATTTATAGGTACTATATTATAGTACCTATTATCAAATACGTAACTCAAGAAAAACATTCAGTCCAAGTCGGTAGCCCTATTGCGTGTTTACGTACCGAGCGACCGTAGGTAATTATCTCTAGGACACTGCCGAGATAGAATACTGTATGCTTACTTGTACTGTGGCTCATATATCTTGCTACCAGGCCATAAACACAAAAAAATATGAGTGAGTCTATTACGATTACGGGGGAATTCCCGCCGCTTATCACCTAGCGTAATTTTGTTCTTTTTGCCGTTATGTTCTCTTCTTCAAAGTGACTGTCTTATTTTTTCTTATACTTTGAGTAATTAGGTGGGCCCCTAAATAGTATTAGCCCAGGGCCCCCTAAACTCACGGTTCGGCCCTGGCTTGATGGTTGGCTAAAGATCTTCGCTCAACCATCGGTCAATGGTAAACAATTTTAACTAACAACCAACCAAGCGTATAACTGCCGCCTAAAGAACTCATGAAAGTGTGTTGACATTCCAGGGTTAATTGTTTCAATTGATACACAATTTATATCAATACTTATCTTAATTGGGGAAAGTGATGAAACCGTGTTTTCATCTAGCCCTGTTGTGAAAATGGTCTCATTAATTAAACGCACAAACGACACGCTCTATTTGTTAAGATGATTTAATACTCTGATTGAATCGTAAGCGAACATTTTAAATTGAATATTAGGTTGAACGTAATTCCGTGATTATTTCACTTATTTTATGATTAATATTTATAGGAATGGGAGGGTAAAAGAAAACCGGACATAATTTGAGTGCAAAAAATAATAACATAACATAACATAACTTCACGCTGTATCCCTAACGGGGTAGTCAGAGAGGACGGAGCGCCAGGAGTCGCGGTCCTTACACACCTCTTTCGCTTCCTCAAATCTCATCATTCTCCTCACACATTTACGCCTAGGTATGCGGGTGCTTTTGACATTTCCGTCTGCTAACACTCTGGCTATTTGATCTTCATAAGTCAGCCTTGGTCTTCCTTGGCTTCTTTTACCACTCACTTTCGCTCTGTATATTTTCTTCGTCAGTCTTTCATCACTTATTCTTTCCATGTGCCCGAACCATCTAAGCATTCCTTTCTTCATTTTTACAATAACACTGTTGTGCAACCCTGTCATAATACTTATCTAATATTAGAGTTCTTACAATATTTGAAAAAAATACAGGATTCAAATTCAATATTGTTGAAATTGTTTACATCTTTCTAACTTAAATATCATCATGGTCACATAACACATGTTTGAAAACTTTCACATTGCTTTTATTAGCGAAAGTAATTGGAAGGAGTTAGAAAATACATTTATTAACAAAAACATTAACTCTACAGGCATGTTTGGAACAAGAAGCTAGAGTTGTTGAACTCCGCTCTCTTGCTGCTCGAGTAGCCGCAGAGACAGGCTCGAGAGCACTCCAAGCGGACGCAGATGCTTTGGCTCGAAGATTACAACTCGTGGCCGGCGCGGTACAAGCGCTCGCTGACCTGGGCGAAGCGAGACAACTGGCGCGAGCGAAAGCGAACCAGGCAAAAGACAAGCTTTATGACATGAGACAGGTTTGTTGTTTTGTATTTTAGATTTTAAGTATTTGTTAAGTATTTGAAATAGGTAAAATTTAATAAAATCTACAAATATGTTTACAGTTTAAGCCTGAATTATCTGAAATTATAAGGTAAAAATTATACAGTTTATCGCTACGTGTTATTAATAAACTTGTAACGCATTAATTTTACTTATTATACTTGATTGTAAAGAATTGTTTTAACGAAAACTATACTATATTACACTAGAAAAAAAAAATTACTTCATTGTAAATAATTATCTCGGCCAAAATTTTGTTCCAGCTGAAAGATAAATAAAACTACGTTATGTTTGAATTAATAAGAACGATAAAACTTAATAAATATTAGGTATAGTGTAAGAACGGATGTTATTAGAACTGTGTCATTCTCGTTCTGCATGAATGATGAGGTTAACGGTCACTCGCCGATTGATCGAAGTGTCCATCGTTTATATCCCACAGGGCATCGACTTGTCGTTATACATACTGACTTTTAATGTGATACTGTTAACTGCAAATAGGTCAATTAAAATAACAATTTCTTGTTGCAGGATCTAGCGCCCGTCCAAGAAGATGGAGAAATAGTCGAAGACAAGTTAATAGCACTTCGCGATAACTTAATCGCATTAGGCAAAAGTGAAGCGGATATCGCTCCGGCCAAAGCTGAGCTCCCAGACATCGATCGTAACGTATCAGATGAACATTCTATTGTCAGAATATTAGAGCTATGGCAGGCGATGTTCAGGGACACCTTTTTGCATTATCACCGACTTTCCACCGCTCTAGTCAGGTCAGGAGACGCTGCGACAGCACTTAGGTTGTGGCACGAGTATCTAATGGATTTACAGTCATTCCTGTCAAGTTCAGTACCAACAGATTACGATAACCTTACAGAGCACCGACGCTTATGCAAGGTGCACAAAAACTTGCTGATTTCCCAAAGATCTGTGTTAATGAATGAAAATACAGAAAGTAGAAATAGAGATTTAGCTAATAAATTTGATACGCTGACTAATCTTCACAATGAAACCTTGTCAAGGATCATGGAGAGATACGATGAAGTCAGCACAAGGATAGCGACATGGGATGACTACAAGGAAGTTTACAAAGAACTACTTCATTGGCTTAAAGTAACTGAATCTGAAAAAGAAAAATTACAGCTTCGCTACGTCCACATTAAGAGAATACGTTTTATATTGGCTAAAATACAAGGTCTCTCAGATAAAATACCTGAAGGTCGAAAACAATGTGAAAAACTTTTCCAAAATCTTAAGAAAGTTTTGGAGTTCACAGAAGAAACTTATGGGGCTTCAGTGAGAATAGAATACACAGGTATCGTAAAGAGGGTTGACAATTTGCAGGCTGGTCTCAAAACTTGGAACGACTTCTTAAATAGAATACTCGAGCTTATCGGCGAATATGAAACAGTAACCGCCGATCTCCATAAACTGTACTCCAAGACACAAGACGAAATTAACGCCCACTCCGACGAAGATCGTCTTTCGAAACCACAACTCAAAAAAGCAATAGATAAATACTTAGACTTGAGGATAAAGGTTGAAAAAACCGAAACTCAAATCGAAGCACTCAGTGTAATTCAGGAACAACTCAAGGAGTGTCTGAGTCCTCAAGACATCAGAATTGTGAACCAGAGGGTCTGGCAACTGCGACAGCAACGAGCGGACTTAGAACATCAACTCTCTATCATCATTCATCGTTTACAAGAGCGATTAGAGATATATTCCATATTCGATTCTAGACTGTCGCGGTTTGCTGAATGGATAAAAACCCTCGAAACGCGTCTCGAAACTTCGAGTCAAAGCAGTGAGATGGGAGCCCTTGACCCTCATGACCTGATCAGGAGGATAAATTCTGATATTCAGGCAGAAACTGCTCTTAAAGAACGCGAATTTGAGTGGGTCTCTGAAACTGGCAACGCCCTTGTTGAGTTATCAAAGAAGGATGAAAAATCTTACAGCAAAAATGTCTCTAAACAACTAAATGACGTGCAAGAACGCTGGCACAAAATACAAGACACTGGAAGAACAAAGATTGCCAAGATCACAGAGTTACTCGAAACGATAACTCAGCTTGAGGAAAGGCTAACGGAGATCAGGTTGAAACTGCATACTATTGAAACCAAATTAAATTCATCGGTAGTTCTAGAACATTTGACAACTAAGTCCGTTGATGAGAAATTCAGGGATCGCGATGAAATTCAAAAGAGTATTGAAACCGAAAGTGGAGAAGTTGCTGAAACGCTGAACCTTTGTGAACTTGTTTTCAATGACCCTGACATCCTGAGGGGTAAGTTCGATTTACGCAACTTGCGCACAGGTGTCGAAATTGTCGATAAGAAATGGAAAAACATCTGCGAAATGTCCGAACAACGTAAGAACGCTTTGAAGGAAACCCGTAAATCTGCTGAGCTTGTAAACTCGCTACTTCCTAAAGTGGAGAAGATATTGGCTGAAATCGGAAAACGTGTTGAAAAGATCGAGGCTCGTAAGCAACGCGGTGAGGCCGAAGATGAGAGTGTTTCCAAAGCTGTGATAAAAGACTTGGAATCATTAGAAGAGGACATAAAACGACTAGAAGATGCTTACAGTCGTATTGTATCTGCTAGAGGAATCGAATTAAGAGGAGCAGGTGCCGATGATGCTACAAGATTAAGAAGTGCTATCCGTTCATGGCAACAACTTAGAGGTCGTGTAAATGCCGCTGGCGCTGATATTCACAAACAATTTGTCGCTGCTCATGGCAAAGCTGTTGTAGCACTAGCAGAGGCCGACGTTAGACTGACAAGAGCTCTACATCTTGCACCTGCACCGATGGACAAGGCTGCCACTCTTAAAGAATTAGACGTAAGTAATCGTTACTAACCATCCAGCATAATAAATTATAACTTGTAATGATGTAATCAAATATGAATTCTGAAATCTATTTTAGGGTGTTGAACAAGAACTCCTTGAATGCGAGGCGCTAGTAGGTGATGCTGATCGATTGGCGGTAGCGGTTTCGACGGTCCAGGGTGTGTCGGACATGGTAGCAGAGTACCGTGCGTTGTACGCTGATGTCAGAACACGTCTAGACGTTGCTAGAGCGGACGTCGTCGGCGATGTCGACACCGCAGTGCAGGTACATAATATCTCTATGCTGCATTTCTTATTTACTGTTTCTTTATTGGCATTTTTTAATTTAAAATTTAAATCTCTAATATCAACGTCTATTCCTCAGGTGGATACATTAAAATGGGAGACAGATGCAGCCCTCCAAGTAGATACGCTAACATCCAAAGAAACTTACCGAGCAGAATTAGCTTCTGCCGTCAGAGAAGCCTCAGAATCTCTAGAAGCTTTACAGACAGCTTTGCAACAAAAACCCAAAGAAAACGCAAGCGGCGACGAATTAGCGACAGCGGCTAAAGAAATCGCTAAAGCTGGCGCCAAACCTTCACAAACATTAGAACTTGCCAAACATTTATCGGAGCTGCTTCTAACTGAATGCGATTCAACTGAAGAAGAAGCTATGCTGAAAGAAGTGGAATCTTTAGCTCTTAAATACGAAGAACTGTTAACTCAAGCTAAGAAACGTGAACTACAGATCAATAATATGAGGTTAGTCTTCGTTAAAGTAATTTGAACCAATATTCGTAAGAATGTTGGTCAGCATTGGAATATGGTCTGACATTGTATCTATATTGTTCTATGTAGCACATGCACTGGTTTGCAATTTGGTGAAGGGGCTTCCTACAAAGCTATTACGTGAACAGTGCATAGATGTGGTGAATATTTCACTGATACTGTATATTTTGGTGTACCTACATTATTGCACATTATTGAAAATATAAGTGAAACGAAATCAAAAATTACGCTGAATAACGTGCTAAATTATGCTGTATACTGACATCTTAAAGCAAAATTATAAAACGGCTAAATTGCCAAAATCGTGAAAACTGTTTTGGAGTTCTTATATTTTTTAAAGAGTAGATTAGAGAACTTTCGGGTATCTATCCATTGTATTTGTGATTTAAAAATGGAATACTGTCAGACATAACGTCAATAACGTCAGAGAAAGTAAACATGAGCCTAGGCGTATACGAAGACGACAATTACATGCAATTAAAGATCCTCCACCACACGTCCTGTAAAGGTATAGTCATTATTGTCCAGGAAACGCTTTGAAATCAAGTGAATTTGTTAAAAATGGATATATTCGACAGTTAGCCTAGATGTATACGGAGATATAGGCCATACAGATGACACTGCTCAGCACAACACAGGAACTTATGTATATTGCATCAATATTTATGAATGTATATACAGCCACATGCATGTGTGCATACAATATGTTCTGAGCTGAACTATGTCCCCTGAGCAGCTACTTATCCATGTACGCCATTCTTTTTTTTTTGTAACGAGGTAGAAACCTTCAAAAGTTCCCTAAATCCCGGGGGGAGGGCGAGTTATGTGGGACTTTTACCCACAAAATCTCCCACAATGTTTGTTGTTAACCTACGGAATCTTCTACGGACTGCAGCCCCTTCAGCGCTATGCTTAAGCAGTTATCAGAGAGCAGAGTGGCCCCACCTGTACCCTCTGTATTATGAAAGTGTAGACTACACGCGCTGTGGTCCTCATGGTCACATGGATGGAGGACCGCAGTTCCCGCTCCGATTGACCATGACTCCAAAGGACAGTTTAGTCACCTCATACGGATAGCGGGGGATACCGTAGTCTCACATTCTGATTTCAGGGATGATCTTTGCTTACACCTAGGCTAACTGTCAAATATAGCTTTGTCCCTAAAACCCTCCGTGATAATGATGAAATACATGCGCTTCAAGGACGTGTGCCAAAAATTAATTAAATTGAATATTTATAAGTAATTATAAAAAATGTTGACGTATTGACATCATTTTTGGCGGTCCACCCGAGTGTTGTAACAGCTTCCTAACCTGGCATGCTCTAAACACTTGCGTTTTCTGGTCCTATAGGTTGCCCCACTCCGCATCATACGCGCTTACGTGCGAACAGTGAGTACTGCTTTCTAATAATTTTTATTAAAATTGTCCTGCTGAACATGTCAGACACAAGTCAGAATTTTCTAAATAGTAAATATTGAGTGGGCACAAAAATATTGACATTTTCGCCAGTTAGTTTAAGTGCTTTCCAATTGCGTTGTGTCTGTCACGTTACTAGCGAGGAAATTGCACACTTGTACACGAAGCATGGTTTTTGTGTTATTTCAGTAGTTAGTGCATTTTATAAAGATTTGTTTATCACTGTGTATACTACACTTTTCACGTACATATACAAAGCTTTATAAATATTATTAAATCGTTTTCTGAAGTCAAACAGAGCTTCTACCATATTACAGTTATATATTCGCTATCAGATTTATTTTATAGTGTTTAAAGTATCGTGCTTTGAAGCAAAGGTTTTCGACAAAATTCGCTGTTATGCAAAGATCACAGCCAATGCAGCTTCATATAATTTATTCATTTTATTATCACTTATCATCACGTTTAGGTTTCAATACGATCTGTGAGGAGCTGACGAATAATGAGAAGCGATTCCAACTAAGAGAAAAGGCGTAGTTTGATTAGTAAAGTATTTGCGCAATAGTGTTTGACACCACTGAGCGACCAACGAGTAAGCGAGAGCAGTGTTGCCATCATCAAAATTTTCCCCTAAGTGTGATCAAAAATCACGGTAAAACAAAACCAAAACTCTCTAAACTAAATAATATTATTATGAACATATTCTTAATTATTATTTACATAATTGTTAGTTTTTTTTACTACAGGCTGACTTAAATGCATTTCAATTAAAGAACACAAAAATTAAATCTGTAATTTTTGTCCCCCGAAAGTTTCTTTGCAATTTTTCGAGGTCCGTAGTCATATATTGCGAGAGCGGCAAAATACAAGCAACTTGCTATCCTCCACCAATTCTACTGGACTGCGTCTACAACGCAACTGAGGAACAAACGTACAATCTCGCCAAACTCAATTGTTGATAGTAGATACCTATTTTATCCAGTGTCGTGTTTGTACTTGGATGTATATCCATCCGTACCGCAAGGGATATGGGCCCGAGAACAGTGGACATTATCTATTTCTAATCATAACTAAATGTCGTAATATTGTCGATCGCTTCTCATTAGTCGTTAGCGGTCTGACCACAGTCTTAACCAGGCCCTTCACCCTCAGCGAGACGGGCCGCTTGACCTGCCCGCTCTGCTCGGAGCGCAACTGGAAACAGCTAGACAACGACCTATGGCGGCTGGAGCAGTGGCTGCAGTACGCTGAAGCCATAGAAGAAGCTAGGACTGAGCCTCCTGAAGAATATGACGCATTGGAAGACGCTATACAAGTAAGAACAAATAAACTTTAGCCTATGCAGTAGGCTTATGTTATGACAATTAAATTATGTACAATTTAGAGAACTTCGTTTCACAAAATGACTTGGCCGAGAATTGAGAACGCACATGAACCAACCATTGCGTCAACGCACTAGTGCGATATGAATCTATTTTTTCTATGACAATTGACACTTATTGTCATTTATTGGTGAAATATACGAATCGAAAAATGTAACGTTTAAGAAAACAAAAGAAGCCTTCTCAGTCTAACTCGTAAAATATGTGAAATAGCGTTAATTGTTTTCACGTTTTTTTAAAGTACTATGAGATTCCGTTCTCTTACCCGTTTCTATTACGTATACGGAGCGTGTTCCAGGTGATGCGTGAGATACTTCGGTAACATTCAGTTGGATAGGCGAAATTTTACAGAAATTCTAAATTATTTTTAACCATTCTCAAACAATTTTTAAGTTGATAATGTAGCTTCTTGCGGATGAAAATTATGTACAAAAATAAGTTTCGAGACTTCTCCGCGCTAAAATATTGTTAAACTACAATCATAGCACGCAAGGATGAAGAACGAATTTGTTTGTGTCGAGCTACATAGGCATATTCTCTATGGGACGAGAAACTATAGTGACAGTACAATATAAATATTTCAATAGGATTTCTTCATAGAACGCCAGCGTGCGCGGTTTGTATGTGTGTGCGCTAATACGCACGCGCCGTGGTACGCACACAATGGCAATATTTTGTTGAATATGGGTAATTATTATAGCACCAGTCGGGGTCACGAGGGGCTATTACCTAAAAATTTGCAGACAGCGACAGTTACGCGATCACTGCGCGATCTGTGATTAATTGTAATAAAAAATGGGTATCATGTAAATATGACGATTGCGTGTCTTTTGCGCCATGACCGTAAAATGCACTTTCTGCGGTACATTTAGCACCACTATATAAATTCTCGTTTTGACAACAGACATCGACAGCCAAATGTCATTTGGCTGTCCCATGCTGACTGCAAGTTAGTTAGTTTTCACATCATCGCAAATCTAAAAATCGCTTAAACATAATAATTTTAATTATAATATAATATCCTACTCAAATAATTTTGGTTATTCGAATCAAGTTATTCTTCAACACAATTAAAAGAATTAAATTTAACGAACATGAAAAACGTTTCCAAATGCATCGTCTTTTATTATTATATACTAAACGTATGACTAAACGAGATGCATACTGCATCTCACACCAAACGCAACAACCTTACGTGTTCGACTGAGAGTAGGCAATTTATGCATGTGGCAGGAGTCGTACTTTTTTTCTTTTTTTGTGGCGTGGCGCACAGTTTAGCGCATTTGCTAATGTCATGTATTATTAAGTAGAGTTCAGTAAAATCACAAGCAAATTAGTTTCCTTCCATCGTAAAACTCCTTCAGTAAAGTGATAGTAGGCTTTACTGAAGTTATAAAGGACTTCTTGGAAGAGAGCGAGAACTTCAGCTACACATGTTTATTTAGACTTACTTTATTCTTTTCACTCAACTTTACTTTAAAACTTCCAAAAATTAAAAAAAAATAAAAATCTAAACAAAATGTCAACCTCACTTTTCCCATTCCCACCAAAGGAAGTCCAGTCGGACTTCTTTTCTGCATATTCTCTGGTGACTGTACTCGGCATCGTAGCAGTCGGTCACCAGCGACTGTTTGTGTGCAGGACCACCGCGAATTCCTCCTGGACCTGGACTCGCACAAGTCGATCGTGGTGTCGCTGAACGTGGTGGGCGCGCACGTGGCGCAGCACGCGGCGGCGCCTGAGGCCGGGCGGCGCGTGCGCGCGCGCCTCGCCGCCGCCAACGGCCGCTGGGACGGCGCCTGCGCCGCCGCCGGCGCCTGGCAGCGGCGCCTGCAGCGCGCGCTCGTCCACAACCGACAGTTCCACGACAGCGTCGTCGAGTTGGTCGCGCGCCTGGCCGCGGCTGAACGGTCGGTGCGCGCGCGAGAGCCGCTGCGGCTGAGGCGCGCGCCGGACGAGCTCCGACGGGACTTCCGCCGGTTCAGCGAGCTGCGAGATGAGCTGGAACGAGCTGAACCACGCGTGCTGGCTCTACATGACGCAGCGCAGTTGTTGCGGGATGGCGACACGCATCCCCACGCTGAGGACATCTGCCGCAGGTTGGTTGCGCTATATGACAGAAATCTACAAAGGCATACAATACTACGTAGTAGAATTGATCAGCAATCGGAAACTTAATTTGAGATGGTTTATTTTTTAATAATTTAAAGTTATGATTAAATCATGGTTGTACAAATTGGTATGAACGAAAATAAAAACTTTGCACCATGTGAATTAAAATACGTATGCAATGAAGCCGAATCGTTGTGCATTAACGGGTTATGTCAGGATGTCAACATAATGGCCAAATAAATTAACTAAAACTAATTTTATTACTCATAAACATTTGCATTATCGAGACGAAGAAAGCACTTAAAATTACAACTCTGAGAACAAAAACGTAATGTTTCTTATCAGAAATTTCACAGAATATATTACCTTACTCACTGGAATGAACAGTGCAAACACCGCTGTTTCGCAATAGGAATAGCGAATAAGATAAGTAGTGAGTGAGCTGAATGGTGTCCGCATATGGCGCTACTTTCGCAAAGCGTAAATCTTTGCCAAAGCCACATCCGTACGTCCGCAGGCTGGGCGAGCTGCGGCTGCGGTTACAGTCGCTCCGGAAGCTGTCGGGCGTGTACGCGCTCAAACTGGGCGCGGCGCTGGCGCGGCAGCCGCGTGCCGCCGCCTCCTCCGCGCTCGCCGCCGCCGCCGCCGCCGCGGCGCCGCAGGTACGCACTACGGTACACACGCGGCGCCGCACACGACATACGCGACATATGCGACGTACACGATCACACAACACGCAGTACACACTACATGGTACACACCCGCGACCGCCAACACGACATACGGTACACGCGCGTGACCGCCGTACACAACATACATAACATACACGTATCGTACACCGTACACGTACAACGCGATACATGCTACGGCGAGGATATTACCTAAAAATTTGCAGACAGCAATAACCACGCGATGCGATCACTGCGCTACCAATGACTAATTGTAATAAAAAATTGGTGTCATGTATGACGGTAGCGTATCTATTATTGTATGACCGTAAAAATGCACTTTTCGCGGTAGATTTAGCGCCACTATACAAATTACATTACACAAATTCTCGTTTTGACAGCAGATATCACGCGATATTGGCTGTCGCATGCTGTCTGCAAGTTACGTAATATGCGTGCAGTACACACACGCCATCGTTACGCACCAGACACATAGTATACAATCACACAACACACGGTACACAGTGTACATCGCGCTGTCACATCCACACTTATACACACACATACACACACCCACGCTCACATCTAATTACAACACAACTACGTACATCAAATCACTCATAAACACATACATACATATAAGTACGTATTGTTTAGATGTAAACACAGTGATGGTTGCGCTTTAATACGTTTACCTGAGCTAATACGTGACAGAACGGGCGTTATCCGTGCATCTTATTTTTTTACAGTGCTACCATATTTCACATACAACACAATATTGCTTACCAATTATACTATTTATTAGTAAATTCAAAAATGGACTACATTGTCACATATGGTTTTTAATTAAGAACAAGCGCACGCACACATAATTGTAACATATATATAAGTGCACAATAATTTTATAAATCGCAATCGCTGAAACAACATATTAATAATGTGATGAATATTCGCAGTAATATTTGTACATTTACATGTTTTTTTTAAATTCACAATTTCACATCAGCAAATGTGGAAAATTCAACATTCATTGCATCATTAGTACACACATATACACTCACAAATACACACATACACTTCCATTCACTCATTCACAACTTGCACACTTACGTCAAGCAATATACCTTATGTATCATAAACAGACACGAAAATTGCCACATCGTACATCACAAACATATACGGCGACTACATATGGCGACCTCACAAATACACAACACAGACATAAAATAGATTATACGCAACATATATGACAGGCAACACAAATACATATTTATTACTAACTTGTAGTAATTTTTTTACTATTATCAAATCATTCCATGCTTTTCCACTTCATATTATTTTACCTAGTAAAATCAATGAATATACTATACAGGGTTAATTGAGAAATACTGATAACCTCTTAGTGCAAAATTCCTGTCATCATACCATACAACTTTTGTTCTACAACTTTTTTCAAAACTTAATACGTTTGTCAAAAAATTTTTTTTAAGTTTTGTTGTACTGTCTGAAACGTAATTACTCTGTGTACGTGCTCCAATGGCCGCGGCCCTCCGCGCCCCGTTGTACGTGTGCCGCTTTAGCGACCAGGTAGAGTAGGTGCCATTTTCAGAAACATTTAATGTATTTTTATTTTTGTATGAAAGAAAAAATGTATGAATTTTTAAAAGTCGCAGAACAAAAGTTATTGGGGATAATGTTTAGTACAAAATATTTAGAGGTTATTAGTATTTTTAAATTAACGCTGTATACTAGACTCCCTTCTCCTTAAATATGACAATTATTTTTTTATTTGTTATTGCCAGTTGCAAGAAGTCTTTCCCTACTAAAATTCCACAAAACTCCGTTATTATCAATATTATGAAAATGCGAAGTAAAGAAGCACTATTCCTTTTTTAAAGTTGAGACAAAAATCGATTTAAAGAGAACACCTTATCCTTAAGTTGCATTAGACTTTGACTCACAGCTTCTCCTTGCCACAGAGCACTGAAAATTGGCAGAGAAAGCACACACCAAGCTTAGTGTTACCTAGAATATAATACTTTAACTTATCAGTTAAAATAAATTGTAGGTAGATTTGAAGTAAAGTAAAATATAATTTAATTACATCCCTCTTAGTCGGAATGCAAATACTAGTCTACTGAAAATATTTTATTTTTACATTTGAAATGCCTAAGTGTTTGCAAATCGACAATCCCCCATAATATCACAATAAGTAGTTGCTTTGCACAGTATTTTGACGTACTTGTTTTTATCCTTCCCTAGCTAATGGATGAAGACGAACAGATATCGACAATGGACCTGCCGCCGCTCGATGAAAATGAGTAAGTAACACAAACGCGTAGTCACTTACCAGTTTATTTTGCTTACTTGTCGGGAAATATGTGCGGACCTATCAAATGATGGAATCTTATTCATTGATTTTGTTTGTAATTGTAAGAACTTCTATTCTATTAAGGTCCACACGTAATTCCGATGAGCTGTAATAGGTATTCGCTTAATATGTCTCAATTTTTGTAACTTACACAATAGTTTTAATTATGGATTTTAATACACGCTTGACAATTCTTTTTTCCTTCCTCAAATCCATTTTTTATTAACTCTATTATTATTTTAAAGTAAAACATGAATTCGAGAACGTTTTTTCTCTTTTTTTTACGTATACTGTATCTTCTATTTTAATTTATATAAGTCAAATTATATTTTATTTTGTTTTCTTATTATGTGCTACTTGATCGTTCTTAAATTAAGTTTAAACATTAAAAATAAAAATCAGGAACACGATTATGAGAAATGATTTCAATTCTTATATTTTAATAGTTATCCCCTGGGGATAAATTTAAGGGAGATAAAGTTATGTATGTATGTGTGTAATACTGCAATTTTTTAGTCTGAGGACGGCTAAAAAATTTTCGTTTGTTAGGATATATCTATACATACAAGAAAAAATTGAATAATTGTAATAATAAACGCGCCAGACAATACACACTAATCATCTGGCCTCAAACTAGGACATTTTTTGTGCTAGGGAACTAGACGACGACTGCCATATTAGGGACGTCTTCCAGTACACCCAGACCTGAGACAATCTAGAAAAATTCGTTTCTTAAATTGACTCGACCGGTTTATTACGGATTACCTTATTACGGATTCAAAGCCAGTAAGCGATAGCCGAATCTCACGTGATTGATCGCGATATGTTGTTAAATCGAGCATGATATAATGTCGCGAATCGCTATTGTGCTGCCTCTCTGTTGATTAATCAGTGAATTAAAAATTACTGCTAGCGACACTATTTGTGCTGCAAATAGTCATTTGACAGCATACGACTGTAATTACCAATTTAAAACAATCACCGCGTGACTGCGGCACAGCTATCGTTCTTTACGTGATAACATAACCCAGTAAGAGTACTTTTTGTAGTATAAATGGGGTCGCTAGTAGATTTTAGTTCACTGATTAATCAATAGAGACAGCAATAGCGATTCGCGACATTATAATGTGCTCGATTTAAAACATATAGCGATCGAATGCTGTTTTTTTATTTTTATGTTTAACATGACATTACCGCTATATTGTCTAGTCTTGCTATGAATATTGTTACAAAGAAAACATCTTTTTTTTCTATTACATAAAACGTTTATTGCTGTAGTGTGCGTTACTGTTTACATCATAATAGTATTTTAAAAATATGAAACTCATTAAAATGATTTCCATTGGCCTTAGTACAATCTTTTAAACGCTGTGGTCAGTTATCGATTAAAACACACACTTTCTCCATGGGAAAATTAGCCCTTGCTAATATTATGCAATGTTTTGCGTTTGGGTTTAAAGCATGCCATATTCTCTTAAAGAGACCATGAATTATGATCAAGTGAATTAAGATCAGGACTAGATGACGGCTAGTCCTCAGCTCTGATGAAGTCAGAAACGTTCCTTTACAGCCACGCTTATGTGGATTGAGCTTTATTGACCCGATGCTGAGTCTTGCTGAAAGGATCATTCTTGGTTATGGAACATGGTGTTTTTAAGGAGCTTAACTACCTTCTCAAGAATCGTATCTTGATACATCTGAGCCTATGTTTTGATTTCTTTTTAGAAAAATATGGCTCAGTCACTCCTTCATGGCGCACAAAACCATCACTGAACCCGGATAATGCTCACGTTGAACCTTACTGACTAATTGAGAAGATTATTTAGCGCTTTGAGCTTAAACTTGGCCATTCTGATGATTAAAATGTTGCTCTATAAATTTCTATTTACGTACCACCTAAGAAGTTGACTCTATTCATTTTTGAATTATCGATTAAGTAATGACTAGTACGTTTCTTATAAGCTGCTGCAAGTCCTAAGTCATCTTTTAAAATATGCGACATAGTTCTGGGTGCTATATTCATTTTCCAAGATAAAATCTTTTGCTTTCGGACAGGATTGCTTCGAATTTTTTCCTTCACCGCTTTGATCGTTTTTTTATTACGAATAGTACGTCGACGGTTAGATCTTTTTTGTCACAAACAGAGGACGTTGCATTATACCTATTAATAGCATAGTACACAAACATTCGACTAATATCAAGCGGTTGGAGAGTTTCAAAAATTGCATTCAGCTCCATACCTACTTTGTGTAATGCTATTACAGCAATTTGATTCTCTTAATCACCCCATTGCATTTTAATATCACAAGAATATTTAATAAGAATTGGCGAGAAAATGGGAAAACATTATGAATATTCATATGGGAATGACAGCTTCCAAATTTAAATGTAATGTATTTTTTTTATTGTAACAGTATTTATGTCCAGACTGTGTATATGCTAAGTTCTGTCAAACTGCAATAAAATTTATCGGCAAACACTTAATCTCGCGTTATTTAGCAATACATTACATAATAAGGTAGCGACTCCTGGCGCTCCGTCCTCTCTGACTACCCCGTTGGGGATACAGCGTGAAGTTATGTATGTATGTATGTATGTATGTACATTACGTAATAAAGTAGCGGAACTTTCTGCGCTTGGTTGCAACGAATTCGTTGCGCTATCGAGGTCAATTGGTAACGTGGATGCGTTTGTGCAGCGTGGTCGTGAGTGAGGAGGGCGAAGAGCAAGAGATCTCGCGGTTGCGGCGCGGGCTGCGGTTCGTGAGCCGCGTGGCTCGCGCTTCGCTGCCGTTCCAGGCGCTGCTGCTGCTGCTGCTGGGGGCCGCCGCGCTGGCGCCGCACGCGCGCTCCGACTGCCGCGCGCCCGGCCTCGACTTCGAACCTGTCCTGCGCTACCCCGACGGGCCTCCGCCCCTTTGATCGCCCACACTGACTAACAACGCTCGCTCGAGCGGCCCCACATACACGAAACCATCAACTTAGTATATACTGGCGTTTAAACGAACAGAACTCGTTGACGCGTGACGATTTTTAATCTGTCATTGTCAACTATGACATAATTGATTCCCTTGACTATCGCGATATGCAATATCACAAACACGTAACCAATATTGGTTATAGTGTAGTATGTTTGAAATAAAACATATAACACAAAATAATAAAATTAGCCAACAGCGATATCCGAAGTGACTACTTGTGACTACTTGTGACGACTTGTCATTCAAAACGGGCTACAATAGCGACCCGTTCGCTATCCCTTTCCTACTCGTGGCACTATAGCCATATGCTAGTATATGTTAAGTTTATGCATGAAACCGACCACTCCCCCCTCTGGAGCGGTCGATGGAACTGCTGCTGACGTCGTTATTACAAAAGATCAGGATACGAAATTAAACGCAAACGCAAAGGCTGTTTGAACGTAACGACGTTAACTATGGTTTAAAAAAACAGCCGCTTCGACGTTGCAGCGCATGCGCACTCGCCACTGCTTTTAATCAAAACGCAGTGTTCGAGCGCGCAGTTTGACATTCCAATTTTAAATATGGTGCTATGCCAACGCTCGGGCCACCGCCGCATGTAAATATCTCGATTTTGTATATTTGTAACGGTTGTTTAAAAAATGGTAAAAAGGAAGCTTGCGCCGCGGCGGCGGCCGCGCGGACGAAACGATACGCGCCAAAATCAAACATGTTTATAAATTATACGATATGTTTATATTTATTATTTATAATTTATATTATATTTGCGTATTTAAAGATGGCGCCGCAATCATAACGAGACGGCTTTCGATTCGCATTCACGCATTGTTACTTAACTATTAGTTTTAAGGACTGTGTACAATAAAGTCAAATAAAGCCTTTGCATTGATTAGCAGTGTTTTATTTCCTGTATTTTTACTATATTTTATATTTACATTCATATATCCAATACTCTTCGAGTTTTAACCTGAAACAAATGCACGTACATATGAATATAAGTACATAACTGTGAAAAATCGCCGATTGAAATAATATAATGATGCAAATACAGACATACTTAACATCATTTTAATTAAACAATTTTTGGCAAGAAAACATATGGTAACATAATATTTATTCTTCTTTTTTTAATTACTGGCTTCTCATATATATATGAATTTTAAAATATTTTTATTACTTACTATTGACAGATGACACATGACAGCTGTCAAATAAACTGATAAGCGTGTTTGACATTTACAACCTAGCATTGTATAGTAATTTCAGAAAAAGTTAGTATAACTAAAAATACCTAAAAGAATGGTACAAATAGAAAAAATATTTTTAATACTACTCACAGATGACAAATGACATCTGTCAAAATAAACTGCTAAGAGCATATCAGACAAACTACCATAAGATTCTATAGTAATTTCAGATCAAGTTAGTATAAGTTAAAATACTCAAAAAAAATGAGGTACCTATTAAATACCCATTATTTAATTCTTTTTTAATTATTTTACTTACCAATTAACGTCTGTGTACGTAGAAATATATAAGTATAGAATTGTAAAATATATAACTACCTATCCTCACCTGTCTCTCATGATCATGAGAGATACGGATAACTACTAGAATAGTATTTGTCTCGCCTACGACGCGTTCGTCGAATAACAAATCGGGTTCTCGTATCGAGGCGTTCAACTTGAGTAGAGTCGCGACTACAATGTTGTAAGCCCTGTAAAATTGGTAATTTAAATTTAACCCCAGCACTAAATTTAGACCAGCACGTCGCCGACTGCGTGGGTACACAGCCTTACAAATTACAATTCAGTATTAATTGATCGATGATGATACTTATTCATTAAAATCAATCGATTTAATTCTTCTTTAGTTGAATGACATCATTGCGATTGCAAATATTGCCAATGTCGTGTAATAATGAGAATAAACAGAAAAAGGGACAATTCAGACAATATTTATAAAGATTTTATCAATAGAAGTAGGAAAATACACAATGGGGATCTACATAAGACCTTCCTTTTCAACCGACTTCAAAAAAAAGAGGAGTCTATGTTCATCTGTATGCTTCGATCACAAATAAATAACTAGATTCACAATCTCCTGTAAAATCTAATCAAATTAATGTCCAAATTAACGCACATATTTTTAATGTCGTATAGTATTATCGGTAATATTGTGTAAATCTAAGTAGACCTTACCGTGAAGCCATACGGTTATAAAAGCTCGTAAACGATTCTTGTATGATAATGAAGCGAAGTTTGTTAAAAAAATATTTAAAATGCAATCTCACGTCTCGTGCGGAAAGTATAATTCACATAATCTATTTGCATTGTTATTTACGTCATTACGATTCGTTACGTGAAAGTGACAAGGATAAGACATATATCGTCAGGCAAAATTTAAAAACGTGATTACGAATTTAACAAAAAAGAGCTATGTAACGTTATTACTATAACGAAATGATAAACACGTAAATAATATTATTTAATTTATTAACCGAAAATGAAAATCTCCGTCTTTATTAGCGTTCTAAATGCGTTGTTTTTACAATGTTTGAAGGAGCACTTTGACATGTTTGCTGTTATCGTTTTCGAATTCTACTAAAACAGAAGTGCACTCAAATACTCATTTGAGTGCACATTTGGTTCAGACATTTTTGGAGCGTTGATTGTGTATCTCGTTTTTTATTTGTGATCGAAGTCTGTAGGTATTTTTTTTATGTATGTTCACCGACAACATCGTCAATAGGGTTATATGCATGTGATTCAAATTATTATTAATAATAATAATTTCAAAGAAGTATGACGAGGGTAAGGTGAGGACATCAATGTCTTTAAAACGATCTTTAAGTGATTCTCATGCATTCATACTGTAGATGGCACGTATTGCTCTTTTTTGTAAAATAAAAATGGAGATATTATGCACCGCTGATCTCCACAGCAGAAGACCGTAGAACATTAGACCATGAAAATATGCAAAATACAACAATACATGAAAATATGCACAATAGAGCCTTGCCGTATCCACATCCGTCATTTGCCTAATGCGTCTAATTGCAGATACGGAGGAAACGAGCTTGCAAGCCAATGCCTCGATATGGTTCGCCCACTGTAACTTGTTATCTACTGTTTAACCAATAAAACTGGCTGACTTAACTAAATGTAATTGTTTCCAACACAGTTCTATTTTATCATGGATTTTGAGTACATTAGAAAAGAAAAATTTAACTGTTAACATTTGGTTTTTTGTGCATTCAGTAGTAAATTATTGGCAGCGAACCATCTCGAGACATCTGTTAGGATCCTGTTTACCCAAGTAATATCGAGATCCTTTCTGTCTAGTTTAATAACGTTTAAATAAAGCTAATAAAACTGTTCCGTATAAGTCCCTGAGCATAAATGGGAAATCATTAATATAAACCAAAAACAGGAAAGGTCCCAAAATTGATCCTTGGTGATCGCCCATTTTTAATTTTGAACGAACAGAAAAACCCCATTAACACTCACTTTTTGCTCCCGGTCAGACAAATACGAGATCAAGAGCATTACCACGTATTATATATTCATAGTATTTAAGCTTGCAAATTAAAGTTTCATGACTAACACAATCAAAAGCTTCGAAAAGATTACAAAAAACACCAATAGCATCCTGGGATCCCTCCCAAGCATGAAGTATAGTCCTGATTAAGCTTGCTTCCGCATGAGTTGTTGACCGGCCTCTCGTGAACCCGTATTGTTAACCGCGAAATACCCCGTGAATGTTAAAAAGGAAGGTCGGTAAACACATAAAAATATGTGCTGATCCGTCTCTGCACACGACATTTCACATATTATACGTTCAGTAGAGCGAGCAACTAGGTATATCTTTGCGGTTCTTTAATTTAAGATAATTTTTACACAAAATCATGCTGCTACCACCATATGTCGACCACGAAGTAAAAACGAAGCTGTCGACGTTCTATTGAACACGCTGGCCACAATTAAAATTATTTATATTAAAAGACATTTTATCTGCCTTCAACTACGTCTCGGTGAGGCACAAGATGTCTATATTATATTTTTCTATGAATAATTCAGCATCTAATATTTTGCCAGAGAAACTATTGATATTTTGATGTACAAACGTAATGAAATTATTATGAAATTTCTCCGTTGTCTGATTATTTAATTTAAATAATTTTTATCAACATTAATATTAGTATAACTACAGATTAATTAGTTACTAACGTAAAGTATTACTACAGTCGTGTTCGATGAAATCGTTTATTTTATGGTAGGTAGGTACTTTTCATTCAATGTGACAAATGAAATCTCTTCATCAATTAATTAAAATAAATTAAAAACTTCCATACGTGCCTTATTATAAAAATTAATACAGTTAGATACCTACCCAAAAACTGTTGTAATTTTTTCAAAAAAAAAAACAAGTCATCATGTAACATGATTTCGGGTTTATAAATCGCCTATAAATTAAACAGTCTCCAATAATCTACATTTTGACTCTTATACATTATATTTTCAAGATATGCATAATATAAGGACAGCAAAGTGAGTATACACTCTGTCAAGAAAATACCGGGAAAAGATCAATAATACACGAAATGTTAGTTATTCATCCAAATTTATTTTATCACCTTCAAAGTATGCTCCTTCAGAAACGATACACTTACGCCAACGAATAATCCAATCATCAAAACATTTTTTAAACGCTTTTTCCGGAATTGAGTTCAGTGCTCGCCGTGAATTCTCCTTTATGTCTTCTACCGAATGAAAACGGGTGCCAGGAAGTGGTAATTTGAGTTTAGGAAAAAGAAAGAAGTCGGCTGGAGCCATATCTGGTGAATAAGGTGGTTGCTCGAAGGTATTTGTTGAGTTTTTGGTCAATTCGTTCACAATGATGGCCTTGTGCGAAGGCGCATTTATCGTGGTGCAAAATCCAAGAATTTTCTTTCCACAAATCTGGCCCTTTTCGTCGAATTTGCTCTTTTAAACGCCGCATAACGCCCAAATAATATTCTGTATTTACCGTTTGACCTTCCGGCAAGAATTCCGAGTGCACAACACCGCGATAGTTAAAGAAAACAGTCAACATGACTTTGACTTTTGATCGACTTTGGCGTGGTTTTTTCGGTTTCGGTTCAGTTGGAAGGCGCCACTCCGAAGCTTGTTGACTAGTTTGCATGTCAAACTCGTCAACCCACGTCTCGTCACCAGTAACAATGCGTTTCATGAATGTTGGATCGGAATTGACTCGTTCTAGCATGTCCTCAGCGACTCTTATGCGATTGAGTTTTTGGAGAAAATTCAGGTCTTTTGGGACTAGCCGAGCGGCAACATGCTTCATACCAAAGTGATTATTTAAAATAGTACGGATCGACTCGTGTGACACAGAAAGTTCGGCGGCTATCGTTCTCAAACTTGAATGAGGATTTTCAGTCACTATTTCCTTCACTTTTGCGATGTTAACTTCAGTTGCAGACGTTGATGGCCTACCAGAGCGAGGCAAATCTTCCATCACATTTCGACCGCTTTTGAACGCTTTGTACCACTCATAAGCACGTGTTTTTGATAAATACGACACTCCGAATACGAAATTCCATTGGCGATGCAAAATTTAAGACAAACTCTTTGTTCGATGTTTTTGTCCATTATGAAATTCGCAATATACACTAGAATGATATAACTAAAAACAGCACTGTATTTAATCTAAATAACAGATGCAACTCAAACTCCGCGCCAAAATGGAAAACAGTTGTGCCAATCTAACAACAACAAAAAAAAATCAAAAAATTGAATTTGGAACCATAAACAAATCATCCATTCCCGATACTTTCTTGACAGAATGTATATCAATCAATTTAACAAGGAGCTATTTTCTATTTTCCTACTAACCCAAAAATTTAATAAACTGCCTAAACTAAGGTGTGAATTCCGGCGACCTATACCTATGGGTCTCATATCTCGATTAGCCGCTGTTCGTATGGCACAAAATAAATATTCTGGACAAAAAATAAACTGTATGATATGAACGGAACATAACAAAATGGAATGTCTTTTATCTGACTATTTCTTATCTTAATTTATCTTATTTTATTTTTATGTCATTGTAAAAGTGCAAGTGATGAGATCTATTGATTGACATAGGTTTCATTCAAGGATAATAGTTTTCGAAATGTTCGATCAAACAATTGCATTTACCTTTCTATTTACATTACATTTCTGATTCTTACTCTTGTTTGGAGTCATTCCAAACAAATATCCCGTTCCATCACCATCGTAGTCGCCCTTCAGGACAGCGTCAAAGGCACTAGTCCGTAGCAATTGGGTCAGAATTAATATCAGCACCTGGACAGTGGACAGAGAAATTCGTGGTAACATTTTATAACAAGGTAAGTATACCGGCATGCTTATTATCTCACTCCTCTCACAGCATGCGACAGCCAATATCGCGCAATATCTGCTGTCAAAATGAGAATTTGTGTAATGTAATTTGTATAGTGGCGCTAAATCTACCGCGAAAAGTGCATTTTACGAGCATAAAATAAAAGCCAGTGTGTTAGCAGATGGAAATGTCAAAAGCTCTCGCATACCTAGGCGAAAATGTGTGAGGAGAATGATGAGATTTGAGGAAGCGAAAGAAGTATGTGAGAACCGCGACGCTTGGCGCTCCGTCCTCTCTGACTACCCCGTTAGGGATACAGCGTGAGGATACGTATGTATGTACGTAAAATAATAGATACGCAATCGTCATACATGATACCAATTTTTTATTACAATTAGTCATCGGTCGCGCAATGATCGCGTGGCTGTCGTTGTCTACAAATTTTTAGGTAATAACCCCGCAGGTCATTCTTTTAATTTTTTTTCAGTTTCACTTCGAATTGAAAAATAAGGAACGTCTTTAAAAGCGGTAATGCTCTTAAGTCTTATATTAAGGTTCAAGGGTTGCCCATACTGTCTTATTTAAAAGAATGACTGTATAATAGTTAAATGGAATACCAGATCGAGAAAGAAATACTTTGCAATGCAATGCGAACAGTATGTGAGTAACACATACTAAACCTATTAATAATAAGCTGGTCCGATATTTTAATATATAGGTTTTAAATATACGGGTCCATATATGGAACCAACTTGCAAATCTGACAGACGTTCATTTTAACATTTCTCTATCTCTTTCTACCAGCGTGCGATAATCGCATCTTAATCTACCCATCTCTTACTAAAGGATACGACGTGTCCGATTTCCACTTAAATATACTATAATCAGTACCTAACATAAAAATCTGTTGACATATAGATATCTCGATTCAATCCATTAAGCACCCTTATAAGCAACTCGGAACCATGTAGTTCAAAGCCCTCGCTCCGATCAGCCGTAAACACTCACGTTTCTGCCCCCTAAAGATATAGTAGCCTTGTATAGGCTTGGAATATAAGACGAAGTATGTGTACGTACCTGGAATAGTACGACAAGCCCGCTGAAATAGTAGAGGAAGAGCACAGTGCGGGCGAGCGGTGCGCGGACCGCTTCGACGCAGCCGCGCGCGTGCAGCGACGCTGGCGGCAGCGGCGAACGCGCCGACCACACTTCACGCCACTCCCACTGCGCTCCACAACAGACAATGAAACCCAGAGAATGGAAACTTACTACTTGTCTTATGAAAATACAGACGCATATAGTTGTAACGGTCCCACAATTGCGAGCAGCTTTGGCTGGTCAATGCTTGTTGACTAGCAAAAAGTTAGATTATGCTTAACTGATCAAAGTGTCATTAATGACATTTGTCGAATCTCATGATAAACCATGACATTTGCAAATAACCTTTTAATCACGGCGTTACATTATGTTTTAGACGGATACCGGTCGATGCGAACTCGCGTCACTAAGCAATCACCCAGCTGATTATTAAACCGTATTCCAAAACGATACTCATATAGTTAGAAAGAAATGTCGCTCTTCATCGTATGTAGCGGTGTCCCTTTCTAACTGTACTCATTTAAAAAAATTTAATAGTTTAAGATATAAAGTGAAATCTTTGTTTGTTCGTATTTTATCATTCGATTGCGATGGAATTTGGTATTGAGATAGATTACATCCCGGAGAAGGACACAGGTTATTTTAAAAATAAAAACGCGGACGAATTCGCGGTCATCATCTATAAATTATAAAAGTCGTACCTGTTGCAAAGGGTCATGGTAGCAGGCCGCTAGAACTCGCGGCGTGCAGCAAGAATATGGTGCGACTGGAGGCAACACCTTACCATCAGCACCTGCCAATCTGAAAGATTATAAACATACATATATTCTCATGCTGTATCCATAACAGGAGTGGTAACTCAAGCATCACGGTCCTTTCGCCTCCTCATAACTCATCATTCTCCTGTCTCCTAACACACTTTTATCAAGGTATGCGAGTGCTTTTGACATATGCGTCAATTAATACTGTACTTTATCCTCATAAGTCAGTCTTGCTCTTCCGTGACTTCTGCTACCACTGGTACCATTCACTTTCACTCTTTTGATTTTTTTGTCAATCGTTCATCACTTATTCTTTCCATGTGCCTTCGTTTTGGGTCCGTAGCCCGAACCATCTAATAAGCATTCCTTTCTTCACTTTTACAATGACACTCATTTAACCTACTGTCATACTGCATATCTCGTCATTGCTTACTGTATAAGATTATAGACTCTGTTATGAAAGGAGCTTGAATAATATATCTATAAATATTAGATAGGTATACAGACTCATGTCTATCTATCCACTTCATATGTAGATACAACACAAGACAGATGTTAGATTTTTAATGCAGGATGAGTTTAGTGATGCTTTATCACTGTACGTGCTAATATTGTAGTTCTATGTAAGTATAGTTAAGTTAGGAAGGTTTGGTTTTACTGAATTCCGTGTGAGCTTACTTATTATGGTACAATAAAATTGTTTTGAAACTCTAGCTACGTTTGCCCTGCCATTATTAGCGCGGATAGAGCGCATTGACTCTGTTGCTAAAGACCCTCCTACTCAATCTTCAAGCATCAATGTCATCTTCCATTAGCTCTCAATAAAGAAAGCTCATGTTAGATTACAAACAGTACCTACTCTGAAATGATACAGTTACCATTGAGAATTGATCAATAATATTAAAAATCGGAGGCGAATTCTTACTTCATAACCAAATCAGAGTCCTGATTTAATACATCGACGACGATCCAAGGAATCTCGTGCCAGTCGCTCGGCCCGTCGGTCCCGCAACAGCCTAGCTCTATCTGCATTGTGTCCAGTAGCCGCTTCCAAGAAGATTCCGTCAAATAATGGGATATACCATCACGAAGCGAAGATGACAGTTCCTTCATCAAAGCCTGAAACCATGAATTGAAGCTTCCGAAAGATCAAAAGAAAAATTCAAAAATTTGAGCATATAGATCTTAACAGCAGAGTCGAAGCGAACATACGGTACTTACAGACACATTTCGAGGATACAAAAGTGTTTCTAGTTAGATATCATTCGAGCAAAATTTAAAAAACAAACAAAGACATGCTGTACCTACATACATAGATGTACGTAACTCAATCCAACCAACGTAAACATTAATTAAACCTCTTTTCGCATAATAAGAGGTGTGCACGCAATCGAGACGGCAACGAGTTTCTCAGTTACGCTTCACAATGATGGTGCTGTTTCGAACGTATACATAATATTGTACATAAACATAATTAAGAGTAAAAGTAAGATCGTACATATAATTAAGAGTGGTAGAGCCATGCTGCATTGCAGCACGAATTGGGCTAATACCACCCTGTCACATAATATCGGCGTGAAATAACAGAATTTATTGCTGTTGTGTTTCGTTCGGTGAGTGAGAGTGCCGCTGGCTCATCATCCCCTCCCCCCTCTTTCCTTAAAGGCCGCCAACGCATCCGTGACGTTTCGCGGACGTTGCGGGCGTCCATGGGCGGTGGTAGTCACTCTCCATCAGGTGACTCGCTTGCTCGTTTGCCCCTCTTTTATATATAAAAAAAAACGATATACAAACCTATGCGTGTGCTACTCTCAAATCTCAACTGTTGTGATGACATCTATTTTATTCCTTTTAAATTCAAGTAACAATTTGTAAGTAGGTATATCAAGCAAGACTACGACAGTCCCATTATAGTTTAAGATACTTCTATTAAATATGAGCTGTTGCCCGTGACTTCGTCTGCGTAGAATTAAAAAAGTAGCTTGTATCCTTCTCCGGTGCTTAATCTATTTCCATTCTAAATTTATTCCCAGTGGAAACCATCAAAAAATCCGATCAGTAGTTTCGGAGATTAGCGTGTATGTATGTACATACATGGTATCCTACTGCTTTATTAATTATTTATTGTATATTAAAAATTAATTATCTTTCAATGACGATAACTTTTTTCACTGGCATCCGATTTCAATTAAACAAAGCTTATATGCTGCCCCAAGATGAGCTTAATCACCCTGTGAAAACCGTAAGAAAAGATGTTCAGTATTTTTGGAGATTAGCTCGTACATACAGACAGGCAGACAAAAATAAATTATTTTTTGTGTTCTATTACTCTTTTTTTATCGCCCACACTTATTTTTTGATAAATTTATGCAATGTACAGCTACACGGTTTCTATTACTTTATTATAATATGTAAAACGTCAAGCCAAAACAAAAGGTAATCGCGTTAATTTCCCGTGTTTTCTACCGACTTCCAAATAAGGAGGAGGTTCTCAATTCGGTTGTATTTTTTTTTATGTTTGTTACCTCGTAACTCCGTCATTTACGAACCGAAAGGATACACATCCAGATTGGTCCCATTGAAATTTAATTGATATCGAAGCTTTGGTTTCAAAGATGTACACGAAATAACGCGACCTGGTTATAACCTTTATTCATTTATATTGATGATTCTCTTGTATGTCATTTGTTAACTATCATTGTCACCACATGGTATAATGGTATTAGGAAGAAGATATAAATTGCCTGTGATATAATAAATTCAGTCAGTAGAGTCAGTCTTGTGGCGGACAGAGAATACTGCTGGTGGCTGTCGTCTTCGAATTGTAAGAATACTGCTAGGGTGCAATTATGATGCAACCTTTACACTGTTCTTTTATAAGTGATTGATATGATATGATATTGATAATGGCCATAATGGGCAATAATATTTCATGTTCGATCTGTTCGCACCTTTTATTGTGAAAGCCCACGGTTTGTGCTCTTCAATAGAATGGAAGTTAACACATTGCGCTCCAGAATTACAAAATGAACTAATTGTAGACCTGCCCTAGATATTTATTTAGGTCAAGGTCACTCAAAATGGTGAAATAAAAAATTTTTAATAAAAAAATTAAACCGACTTCAAAAAAGAACACTGAAAAGTATGAAATAACTATCCTTAACTAATCAAAACTTAAGTACATACATAACTTTATAAATACGATACAAATACCCATACAATTAAATTTGACAGTTACTGAAGTCGGTGCCAAATCAATGTTCGACAACAGAAAGTCTAATAGTTTAGTAGCCTTGGCGCATGTTTGGGTCGCACGCGACCCAAACATGCGACCGCTTCCGTTTGTCTTTAATTCGTTCTTTACATCGCCACAAATACAAAAATATTCTTAGATACCTAAATAGTTTTAGTTATTCAAATCCAGAGTTATCATTCTTCGACACAACTACAAGAAATTAAATTTAACAAACATGAAAATCTTATCTGTATGCATTGTTTTTCATAATTATACACTAAATATATATAAATGTATAACTGAACGAGGTGAACTGAACCCTACGTATACGGCCTAGAGTAGGCAATTCATATTGTACGAGGCGGTACGAGGCACGAGGCGGGAGTCGGCCGTCTGTTCTACATATTCTCTGACATAACCGAAGACACAGAGACACACAGTACACAAACGTTGTCTACTGTATGTGAGCGGCAAAGAGATAGATGATGAAATAAACTATACCAAAAATGAGACAAGCTATGCCGTTATTCGTATAGTAAATTATACATATGTAATAACCCAAAAGGGTCGTTTCAACTTGACGCGTTCCATATCATATGGAAAGCTTTCACCTTAATTAAGACATTCGTTTAGCAGGCGCTCTTGCCAAATCTTGCTTTTTGTTAATAGTACGTAATAAGATGTCTAAAAGTACCTTTAGAGTCCCATTGCAAGCCGCATATACAAGCAATCCATTGACAGACACCATAATGCCGCTAATAAGCCATACGCTGCCAATAAGGGGTGCCCTCCTCCAGTGTGGGCAGTGTAGCAGCCAAGAGACGAGTCGTAGACCGCTGGTGTAATGCAGCTTCATACAATAAGCTTGCAGCAACATTAATCCATAGAGGATATACACTGTCAACTGCAAAGAAGGAAGTCTTCTTTATTTGAATGGCAATCGAATTTGCCGAATCCGAAATTTTAAATTTTAAATTGCTACTAATTTGAAATGTGTTGTTTTTGGCTGTGTGTATTTTTTACAAGTTTTATATGATTCGACTTTGTAATTAGGACAACTTTTGCAACTGAATTTTAAACCAGTTCCATCTAACTAATTGAGCTGAAATGTTGCACTCACTTTTGGGGCTGGTGACAATACAATCTAGTAAAAAATCTAGTTTTCCTACATATTTATTTCAGAGGCTTCTATCACATAGCCTGGACATGAATTTTAGTCTGAGAAATTGCCCCAGGGCATCCTTTAAAAAGTGACTTACTCGAGAAATTGTTTAGTCAATAAAGTTTTGTGTTACCTAGACATTAACGCGATTACCTTTTATTTTCGCTTGACGTTTCGGCCGAGTTACATTGGCCGTGGGCTCAAGTAAACTCGAGACCACGTTACTTGAGACCAGTGCCGATGTAATTCGGGCGAAACGTCAAGCGAAAATAAAAGATAATCGCGTTAATTTCCCGTGTTTTTAGATATTTTATAATGCAACTCCAAAGTTTAAAAGTTTATATTGCTCAAAGATTCTTCAAGGATTGTTCAAATAGTTCGCAGATCTTTTCAAGGATTATAAAAAATTCTTAATTCAGATAACTGTTGCCTGAGCACTAAATTCTTAAAAAGCTCGACTATACTTTTACTCAAGGCTCATAAGAAAAGTAAATAAATAAACAATAAATACATACACGCATATCCTCACGTTGTATTCCTAACGGGGTAGTCAGAGAGGACAGAGCGCCAAGCTTCGCGATCCTTACATACTTAAATACATTTTATTGAGTAATATTTTCTTAGTCTCCATACTTTCAAAGTAGTTACCTACCGCCAGTGTGGTCCTAGTTAGTATCATTGATCGTTCACTCGGTGACTACATGTCTAGGCACGGAGCCATAATTCATTTTATTTTTAACAGCTGAAGAATTTAATTCTCGCAGAAATATTTCAAAGGAGATTACCTTATGTATATCTTTCAACAAAAGCATCACTCTGTACGATGCGTTATAGCAGAATATGACCAGACACACAGAGATGACGAGTTGAGCGATGAGCAGAGCCCTCACCACGCCTGCCACGCGAACACGGCCATCCTTCGTGAATGTGAAGACTCCCCAAGCCATAGAACATCATTGTGTAATGACATACTATCTATTTCTGTACAACACAATGACAATGTATGACATGCTGTCTGTTTCTGCTATTTCTAAACAATAGGATGATAATGTACGACAATGTGCTATGTATTTTTTTAATTAATACTATTTAATGACATTCTTTGATATATGATGTCTGTTTTTGTATGTTTTATGATGACATGTTGTATATTTGTATATTATATTGTTCAATGACATACTGATTCTGATATTATTCATTTTAGTAGATATTTCCTGCGGCTTTGTATACGTGGCCAATATCGCGAGAACTCAGTATTTACTTAAGTTGAATCTTAATTTTTCAAACGAAATCTATTTTTATTAAATCTATTCTAGGTATACAAAGAGGCAACATCAGTGTGCATTTGTTTCAATCTCAGAAAAACCCACGAAAAGAACCATTTCTTTCAAAATACCATCTACACATGTTCTTGGAACAAAATTAAAATACTAGATTTTTTATAGGGAGGTACATACCTTTTGATTTGGTTACATTTTCGATCAAAAATTATATGTAGATTATACCAAATATTTATATGCATTTGCTTATCTGTTATCTACATATATAGGTATATATACATGCAGAAATAATTTAGTTTATGCACTTTCCACATTCAGAAAATTATGTGTCGTTAAAGGAAGAAGTATATAAAGTACCGCAGTATAAGAATGTACCTAATGTTACGTCTTGTAATGTAATTTTATAATAGAAAGAATTTGATTACATTACCTAATTGAAATACATCACACGTCACGTAGTAATATTACATCCTCTTTGACGTCACCTACCTAAAAAAAATATAACAATATGACACTTTATTTTTTACATAAAGGTAGTAACTAATATTCAAAGAGTATAGAGATAATAAAATATAAAATATAACCAATATGCATACCCATCTCATCGTGAAAGTGCAGGCAGCGCGTCAAGCGACAAGGTATTGAAAGTAAGTAGTATATAATAATACTCCAGACAATTACAAATGGTGTGTGATTCCAAACTAAGCAGTAAGGTTGTACTATGGGTACCACACAACGAACTCTGGGGGAGTTCCCAGTAACACCCAGACTCCAAGCCAATTTTAAAAAGTTCGTTTTCTAAATTGACCTGACCGGGGATCGAACCCGGGACCCTAGCTTAGAAAACAGATGCATACGCCACTGCGTCAACGGGCCAGTCGCCAATTTGCAAGTATTGTTTTACGAAATCATAAAACAATACACAAAAAAATACAAATCGATAATGTACAATTTCTTAATTAAAATACAAATCCCCACACTGTATCTTTAATGGAGTACTTAGTGTTTTTCGTGAGAATATGTACCTATTATGTCTAATTAAAATTCCCTACGTTATTTTCTAAACTATACAATATAATGATTGTGTATGATGGGTATTTGGTATAAATAAAATAATGAGATTTGCTACAAGTTTTGTTACATATTTGATCAATATTCACATCACCGTATCCTATATCCACCGTAACCTATACTGTCGATGCTCCCTTTTCATTACTTAAACATTACAACCGTTGCCATACGATTAAGATAACATGTTTAATCAATATCTAGTAAAAGAATCGATGAGCGCATTTTATTTTTATTACCACATACTGAACGCAACTTTATACTTTATACTGGTTAGCAGTGATTTTTATAGGACCGAAAAAAAAACAAAATTGTTCCATTGTTTTCCGTTCATCGGAATACGGAAAAGTGAATGTAATACATACTTTAGTGATTACTTACGCAGTGGATACATAGTTTTATTAATTAAATATTTACCTGTACCTAATAAATTAAACTACAAACGTTTGTGATTTGGGACGCTGTTAATATGGCTGAAAGGACCGTTAAGGTTAAAAGACCTAAAGTGACATGGAGTGACGATCTGAGTCATGATTCTGAAGAAGAAAGAGGTAAAGCTTTCAATTACATTTAATAAGGATTGCCCTTTCAATTACAGTGCATTATTTCTTGTAACAGAAAAATGTAAATCATAAATTACAAATTAATCTTTATTCTGATGAAATCTTGAAGCAATATACTGTTCGTTGATTCAAGGAAGTGTACTGATTTCATTAATAAATATTGTAAGACGCTTGTTAAAAATATCGATTTAATTGTGTGTGGCTCAGCAAAAAATGTAAAGATCTTGTGGTCTTTGCACCGCCAGATTCTAAAAACAGCATGAAACACTGAAATACATACATACAGTGATGTTATATTTCTCTTTTGTGTTATAACAAAGTTTATAACATCATTGCATACATACAGTAAGTATGATAAATACAGTGGAAATGCAAATGGGGAAAGCAATGAAGAGATATGCAGTATGGCAGGGTTGAACGACAGTGTCATTGTCAAAATGAAGAAAGGAATGCTTAGATGGTTCGGGCACATAGAAAGAATGAGTGATGAAAGGCTGACGAAGAAAATCTACAGAGCGAAAGCGAGTGATAAAAGAAGCCAAGGAAGACTAAGGCTGACTTATGAAGATGAAATAGCCGGAGTGTTAGCCAATGAAAATGTCAAAAGCACTCGCATACCTATGCGAAAATGTGTGAGGAGAATGATAAGATTTCAGATAGCGAAAGAAGTATGTAAGGACCGCGAAGCTTGGCGCTCTGTCCTCTCTAACTACCCCGTTAGGGATACAGCTTCACGCTGACAAAAACAATTTATTTATAAATTAACTAATTTATATAATATGATTTCTTTGTAGCTGAGTTTCTTTTAGGTTTTAGCTGGTAGTAGATCGACTTCTCAACATGTTTTGAATAAGCTTAAATATTACGTAAAACTCATCCCAGATAGCATTTTAAACTTGAACCAGGCTTGCATGAAGCTTGCCATGCTTATTATAAGACTGCAGCAATATTGCCAAAAACTTTTTCGTCACATGTGATAGTAGCTTTTTATCATAATGGCAAAAGCTTTCCTCGTGATATTTTGACTTGACAATTTACAATAAAAGAAAAATCAATGCTATCTGGGACACATTAGTATAGTAAAAGCAGAACAGGTCAGTGGGTACATATTAAAACAATAGTAATGTTTCAGAACGAGAGCGTCAAGCACAATTAGAAAGGGAGTTAGCTGAAAAACTAGCCGAGAAACCGAAATATGATCCCGAAGAACTAGAAACAATTATTTCGTATATAATGAAAATGACTACACTTTATGACCTTCGTGAAGGAGATTGGACGCCGGCAGTTAAACAAGGCATCGAGGACTGGATCCTTGAACCAAAAGCCTTGATTCTATGTATCTACTTCAAAGGAGAAGCGCTCAAAGCTGCGAGCGACATACCTTTATCGCCGGTCTATGACTTGACGTACTTTATAAGGCAACCCGATTTTGTCTTCAAAGCGGAAACCTTTCATGAGGACGTAGTGTTTGGAACATTCGTAGATTCTGTTGAATCTAACATGATACACATATTGGAAATGATTTACGCTCCCTATTTCTTTGCGATTAATACTTGGCCTGACAGTGAGTACTTAGTAACTTACATCAATTTCATTTTTTAATTGTAATTACGTAACCGGTCCGTTGGCATGAATGTTAGCACGTCTGCCTTCTAAACCGCGGTCCTTGTGTTTGATTCCAAGCAATTTAGAAAATTATCTTTTCTGCTAACTTTTCGTCTCTTATTAACAGAGCAAAGTCGCTAATTATGATCACAAAAACTGAATACATTCAACACCGGTAAAAGCATCCTTCGATAATTTTCAGGTGTCAAAAGCGAATTTTGTTCCCATATCCACACCTTCCTCGCCAAGCTTACGGATATGTACTACAAGATGCTCGGACTTACGGTGCTTTATATACCACGTGAGGGCCAGCAGATCTCGTTCGAAACCGCCAGCGCTGACAGAGAGTTGGTCAAGCGACTTGAAGGTGTGGTTGTATATTGGACCCATCAGATCAAGTCGTGTCTTGAAGACCAGGCGTCTGTTGCTTCTCAGAAGGAACTGTTGTGTCCAAGTGACGAATTCGACTTCTGGATTTATAGACGTTAGTAGCATCATTCATCTCTTATTTACGGCCCTTTCCAAAATAGTCGTAATGAGTATTTAAATGACAAAATGTCAATACGAATAAAATACCTAGACACGAGTATTATTTGAACTTTGTTGGTTATTCTTAGTATATACGATTTTTTTATTCGGTATAATAATTTGCTTGTAGCAGTCGAATGAAAATATTTTGTTTATACTATAATTTCCATCTTTCTGTCACCTTCATGAGAGTCGAATCACGAGCTTTTCTTCAATTTATTTGGTAATGGTAGCTATTGTTTATAAACGTTGTGTATAATTATAACGATTATTTAAAATATTATGTATTTGTATGCTGTTTTCAGATGAGAATTTGAACGCTTTAGTTCACCAAATAAAAAATCCAGCAGTCAAGCACATAACAAAGATACTCGTAACCACCCATTCTACCTTCATCCATCAATTCCAATCTCTTTGCGATGAGATTGTCCAAAAAATCAGGGAGGCGAAATCAAACATAGAGTTTATGCAAATTATTAAACAACCCTGTGCTGTTTTAGAATGCGTAGTAGACCCAGATGAAATATCTAAACATGTACCGCACATAATGAATCTATTCAGATTTATTTGGATGGAGTCACCTTATTACAATTCAGAAGCTCGAATTACTAATCTCTTTAAAGCTTTGAGCAATCAGATAATAATTTTATGCCGGAACTATATTGATTTGGACGAATTATTCGAGGGTATGACCAAGAAAGCTATGGGAGAGTTCAGCAAATGCATAGATTGTTGCAAGAAATATAGAGAAATCTACGACTTAATGGCTGAAGCTCATAATGACATAAAACCGGAAAGTTGGGTGTTGGACACTGGCTCGATATTCAATTACATTGATTCGTTTGTGCAGCGGTGCTTTGACATGTTGGATGTCTGTAACTGCATGATTATTTTTGGAAGGTTAGTTTTCTTCTTCTTGTAGAAAACAAAAATCATCGATTTTAATAAATTTGATTGAATTGTGAATTAAACTGATAATATACTGCTGTCTGATGGACGTCTGAGGTAGAGCGGACCCAACCGAAAGACGTTCTGTGACAACCGACTGAACAGTCTTCTGTGCAAGCGTCGCAGATGAGTCGGGCATGGGCCACGCAGTCGAAGAAAGTTTAAAATAACTAACATCTGGTGCTCAAGTACCTCGTTAGTTCATTTTTCTTCGTTTTCACTAAATTCAGTCTCCAAAAACTTGAATCGCGATAAGAACCCGGTAATTTTAGGAACAGTCAAATAGCCTATTCTTGTTCTTCACCAGAATTGACGAATTAGAAAAAATTAATAAGCCAACATTCGGTGGCGCTCACGGGGAGCGATTTGAAGCTAAATGCGACCAAATCGAACATATGTTCCACGATGCGCTACAGCACGTGCAACAAGTGACGGACACCATCCTGGACGTGCAGGCGCCCTCCTGGTACGACGACATCCTCCATTTCAGGACCATCATCAAAGACATAGAGGTGGGTACTACGCCTTCAGTGGCAGTGATAAGGTTACATGACTAATTCTTAAGGCGACGCATTGGAAATGTTGACGCCAGGGACCTCAATTTTTCTAAGTGACTACAAAACTTATGACAGTGATATTTGGTATCCTGATTTTTCATTTCATTGACTTCATTTTCACAGTTGCGATACACGGTTGGTTAACTTTGGTAACACAAAAAAATAGCAAAAAACCTCTATTAAAACAGATTTAAATTTTTCGGAGCAACAGGACCGATTTATATTTCTAAATTTTCTGTGTAGTTTACTTTAAACATATTCCTCAAAATGTCAGTTGGATTTTTTGAAATAATAATAATAATAATATTCCAGACAATTACACAGATTGTGTGACCCCAAACAAAGCAGTAAGCTTGTACTATGGGTACCACACAACGCGCTCTGGGGGAGTTCCCAGTTACACACAGACTCCAAGCCAATTTAGAAAAGTTCGTTTCTTAAATTGACCTGACCGGGGATCGAACCCGGGACCCTAGCTTAGAAAGCAGCTTAGAAAGCAGATGCATATGCCACTGCGCCAACGGGCCAGTTTATTTATAATTTTTAAAATAAACGAAATTATCTGTTTTTTCTTAATTTTCGTAAGCTAGCGCGCGCACGTTTGCATAGAACAGAAGGTCCATTTTAGATAAAAACACCTTAGTTAAAAGATAGGTCTAGTAATCATGAACGAAACTGTGAAACTATTGAAAATGTTACATTATATTAATACAACATTTAAAGGTAAAATATATCACATTTAAGAGCAGTCATAGTATAGTATAGACATATTATATTGAACGATAAAATTCGCTAGCAAATTTAAAAACGAATCATCAAATGAGCTCTCACGAACTTACTTGAAAGTGGACAACCGTATCAAGGGTTTGACTTAATTTCAGATAATAATTGAGAACCTGGTAGAGACAGTTTTTGAAGGTGTGAATCACATAGAAGAAGCTGTCGTTGCACTATATTCGCTGAATAACTTTTCAAGGAGAAAGAATCTGAAACGGATTTTCAAGCGCAAAACTGCCAAGGTGAATTTCAGTTGCAATTTTAAATTTTATGTGGTACAAGGCTTTCACTCATCTCTATTGTTTTATAATACAACTTTTAATGACAAAAACCTCATATACGTTAAAATATTGGACAGCCAGAAATTATGTTTAATATAAACAAAACGTACATCTAGAGCAGCCATTCTCAAAGTGGGCGATAACGGCCCCTTGTGGGCGCTGCAGGCCTAAAGGGGGGCGGTAAGAGACCCATAAAAAAATGGGGGCGTTGTGTAGAGGCCTGGGGGGTGATTTGTAATTTCATTTAGCTAGGAGGCATCTTAGACAACGACTACATGAGCTCTCGACTCAGTAGACAAAATAAGTTTGGGAACCAGTGATCTAGAGGAAGATCTCTAACGACGTTGAAATAGAAGACAATCTAAAAGTAAAAAAGAAAAGATCAAAACGTAAGGTGTGGTTTGGCAGGTGTGGGCTATGTTCAGCGATGAAGTGCAAGATACCAAGAAGGACATGGTAGAGGGCCGCAGCCAGCGGCCGGCTGAGCTGCCGACCTTCGCGGGCCGCGCAGTCGTGCTGCGCATGCGCAAGAATAGGCTTGTCTACTTGAAGAAGGTCTGCCATATCTACAAACTCTTTGAAAAAAAACATCTAATCATAGATGTTTTTAATATGTAACGTGCCTACTTATTAAAAAATTAAATTGTGATTATAGATAGCCTTGGGTACACATATAAGTAATAGAAAGCTAGGCACCATTATTGTGTCTTCAGATTTTTATATAATAAGTAGGTGATTATCTAATACAATGTCAGCTCCATCACAAGTACATAGATGGAAAAGATTGAAGATAGCTACATAAAGGCGTGATTCCATTCGACGTCTTTGGAATTTCCACTTATATCGCCTTTGTAGCCACAAGATACTTCCTGGAAGACGCTTCGTTGAGAAGTGAAACACGTCGATTAATAAGTTTAATTTTTGGCGTAAATATGAGTATCTATATATTTGTATTTACAGGTAATGACGGACGCAGCTTGGATGATGTCGTGCAGCAACTCTGAGGATGTGGTCATGCACGTCAACAGGCTCATGGGTGCTATCGATGTCGCTATTAGGGAGCTCTGGATATCGTGGACGGTAACATATATAACCACTTTTATCTACATACTAGCAAACCCGGCCCGTTTCACTGGGCCTTAGTTGAAGTTAAAATAAATTAAATTTTTTATAATTATGTATTTTGATACTGCAAAAAAAAAAAATTCTACTGATCCGATCGCTACCAAACTTTACAGGAACACCCGCTAGGCCCATCTGACGATTCCCTGAAAATTTCATTGAAATCGGTCCAGCCGTTTCGGAGTCCATAAGGAACATACATACATACATCGCCTTTTATATATATAGATTATGTACCTACACTAATAACTCGCCTCGGCTTTTCACGAGTACGTACGTAAATGAAAGCCAACCCAATAATGGTTTCTTCTCGGAGTTGATAAATTAGTCTGTTAGGACATGTGTTCTTTTATGAGTAGGTATAGATTTAGTCATTTTTTATAATCGTCCTTAAATTAATTAGGTGGGTACCTAATACGTACATACATATCGTCACGCTGTATCTCTAACGGGGTAGTCTAAGTAGATTAAGGGGTAGAGCGCCAAGCGTCGCGGTCGTTACATACTTATTTGTAGGAACCTACATGAGCCATGTAAATATGTTTTTACGGAAGAACGCACAGATTCATCATAGCACAAATTGGTAGATACTTTTCAGAATTGAAATTTATAGTAACATATTATTAAACCCAATTCAGACTTACATGTTTTGAAAGTGCCACTTAACTAAATTGTAAGGTTGAAAGATTGGACAAATTATCAAGAAAGCTTATAACTCGATAATTATAAATCCTCCATCAATTAAAACACCACAATTAAACTTTCATTAATGTACCTATCTAATTATTAGTACATAGTAATAAAAGTATTAAAAATTCTCATGACACAGCACAACTTGGACGAGAAATGCGGATCTGGCTTAAATAAAACTTTGATGAGGAAAAGCGTTGAAAATCTTGGTCTACTCGAATGTAATATTGACATGTAAGTAATGTATATTGTATACGAAAATATTAGTATTTAAAATAAACGTTAAAAGAAAAACAAGACATTTATAAGATAAAGAAAAACACAATGTAGATATGCCTACATTTTAGACAATTTTGTGCAAAATATGAATTTCACAGAGATTGTTAGAAACTGTACCTTTTTTCTATAGGTGCTTAATGTTAATTTCTCTAAATTATTCTAGAAACATCTTAGATTTGTGTAAAGAAGCTGTTCATTGGGAAAACCTGAGTCAAGACGTACCGCAACATGCCTATCAGGTAACTCAAGAGGTTTTCAACTTTTCTAATTCCTATGATTCTAAATTCTTATAACAATACTCGTATTAGAGTAAGCGTATTCTGTACCTACACTGTGAAATTTTTAAGACAAGGTTATATTTTAAGGTGTACATGAAATGCAAGAACATTTACTATGTGTACGAAAGCGTATTGGCCGTTGTAAAGGGATATAACAAGATTCTAGACTCTTTGTCAGATGAAGAGAGATTGCTTTTCAAACCATTAATAACCGTAAGTATAATTTGCTGCCCTCTAGGAAATTTCGTGGGAACAAAGAAATGGTCTCGTGATTCGTTTCATCTCCATTTAAATATTCTTTTATGAGACATTTTAATCAATAAGTAATTTAACATCGAATCTTTTATCGTTAAACCAATAACAACCAATTTAGTTATTGTTATGTAAGTATTATAGCTGTGTTTACACGTTTAGCACACAACACAAAATTAGAATCACGGTTCATTATTCTTCTGTAATAATAAGTTTCTTTTGAATACGAATTTACCATAAAAAATTCATAGGACCTTCAATCGGTATCTACATAATCTTTTATCTTCACCAAAACAAATAAATACCTATAAGCCATACTTATTGAATAGCCAAAAGGATTGTCAATGCCAAACTCAAATAGTTTGTGATGGTATAATGTAACCTCCTTGGATCAAAGAGTCGCGCAGAGTAGTTTGTGGCCAGAGTTTATGTTACAGGTTTATTTACGGTCGAATTTCGACCACCGGGCGACTTGTAGTAAATTATAAAACCATAAAGTATTTGCATAATTTATTTTTATTCTAATATCACAATTCTCAATTAAATATCACAAAATTGTTTCCATTACACAACAAATCATATTATAATTATAACAGGGCAAAAGCCATTAATAGTAAAATAATAAACATTAAAGAACATAAATCAATAAACATCAGTCGGCAGCCAACAGTTTTTGATTAATTGTAACAGATACACTAAAATATTTCACTCCTTATTTAAATACTTATACAATGTTTAAGTCATAAAAACATAAGTTCAAAACGAATGCAATATAGAACATCATATTATACTCCTCAGTGTTGGTCATCAGTAGTACATAACAAACATACTTTTAATTAATTATTTAGACACTGATCTAAATGATTATTCATATCAGCCTCTTCTATCATTTTCAGACAACATGGACAAGGCCATTTAGTACCCGTAGCATTCATAGTCTGTGTTTCATCAAGTTTATCGTCATCATCGTCTAAAACAATAGTATGATCAGCAAAACTGGTTGATGCTCCTTCTGCTGGTATTGTACTATTGTCTGTGAAGAATGCAATACACTCATCTAAGTGTTCTTCAATTGCTTTATCAATGTTATTCCCACAACAGGGACATTTTTGTTTACATATATCTGAAACAATATCATTACTAGTCTCAGGCTGCAATTTGACTTCGGGAACTTTAATTTCACCTGCAATATCATCTAGAAAGGAGGGTAGATATCCAGAATTAATATTTCTAGCATCCTTTTCCTCTGACTCAATATATTTGTTAGAGTTTCTTACATGCTTATCAAATGTCACTTTCTTAACAATAGACTTCACTTTATTAACATCATTGTGATCAAAAGAAATGTTAGTATCCTGTATTTTCTTATTGTTATTAAGATTACTTGCAGATTGTACTGTACTGTTAAATATATTTGTGGAAGTGAAACCAATTGACTTATCGTCAAATAAAAACATCAAATCACATGTGCTATCTTCCTTTTCTTTATTACAATCTGGAGTACTAGATGGCACAGAATTCTTGGAACTTTGACTAGATAATTTTGTAGTTATGTGATTAATTAAATTTGTATTTGCGGCTGACTCATGAAAATCTTCTACATTATTTACTTCTTTATTGGAGAAACAATTTGTCACTTCCACAGCTGCTTTTGCACTACAAGATTTTGAATCGAAATTGTTCAACATTCCAGCAGTATGTTTACTACTATTGTCTTCGCTGTTATTACATAAGCTTTCTATAATTTCCTTATTCAGACACTCGTCTAAATGTCTATTTATTTCTTCATTGTTTACTTTGGTACTACAAACAGGACAGCCAACTAAATCCTCCTTCTTCGCAATAACAATTAATTTGTTATCAAATTTGGATTCTGTAATCTTAAAATTTTGTCCATAAATATCCTTGAGAACGGAAGTAGCTGTGCTTTTAAAATAATCATCTATTTTCTTAATTTTTTTTGGAGGAGAACCTTTATTTGTGGATGTTTTCTTTTCAATAATATTTGTTAAATTGCTAATCGAACCACTATTCTGGGAACCGGACAATCTCTTATTTGCCCAAACATTTCTCACAGTTTCCACCACATCTACAGAATTTGTTCTTTTTCTACCACTGCTAATAGTTTGTCCGCTTCCAGTAAATGTTAAAATTGATTTTTGAACTGGCTGACCAACAAGTCCTTTATTAGTAACTGATACTGTATTTAGACCACTTGATTTTGTGGTTTTAAGATCACTAACACTTGTATTATTCGTCTCAGGTAATTTTGTTCTTTCTAGTTGAGAAGACACATTTAAGTCTGATATTGTTATAACATTACTATTTTTCAAAATAGGTTTCTGGGTGTTTTGTGGTTTATTACTTTTAACTCCACTAATGGACTTTGTGATATTCTCTTTTTTTCTTGTACTCTTTTTAGCTTTCATCTCAGGCTCTTTAATTTTGACAAAGGTTCCACCACATTTTCTTCTATGATTCTCATACCAAAAGTCATTTGGTCCTGGTGCTCTGTTTGCAGAACGACGAACAATTCCAAAATACGGCTTCCATATTTGACATGGTCCATTACATCGCCAAACATGTGTTTGATACAATCTTACCTAAAAATAACAACAATTAAAATACTCTTCATAATAAATTATAAACATTTTCCAAGTCATATATTAAACTCACTTCATCATGAAAATCATGGTATATGGTAATGTTAAGACCTGCAGATCCATTGATTCTATGCATATGTGCTTGAAAGTTGGGTCCATGACCATCCCTGTCTCTATCTTTATTTGTAACAAACAAATAAGCATGTATCATCTCATGGAGGAGGGTCTCGATGAGGTTTTTTCGTGGACGAAGCTTAAGTAAGGGCTCGCTTAATGCGATATCACACAGACCTCCGCGACCTTCGTACCTAAAAAATATTGTTAATAAAAAAGTGTTACTTCTGAGTCAACCATAATGTATATTTTATCACTGATTTATCTTAAATTTTTTTACATTTAACATTATATTTCTATACCTACTTAAGTTTGTATATTTCAAGGTAAAATGCTACATGAAAATTTTATTTAACACCAGACCATTTTCTTACGTAAAATTAGAACAGCATAATACAAACAAAATAAATGAACAATACAAACAAAATAAGTAATGTGACAGTAATGTGATCTTGAAGAAGCATCTAGCATGACTGACAATATAATTATCTTAATATTAACAAGCTCAGTGACATATCAAGCTGTGTGACACAACACCACTTTGAGCTTAAATGCTCCCTACAATAACTTTGAATCTTGAGACTAGTGGTAATTTACATGTCAGAGCACTTGTCAGATCATGTGTCACATTACTTAGATGAGCAAAACACTTTCCATATAACTACTATAGCCTTAAGAGCCCGTGACAACCAGACTCATTATTTTATAAAAGCTGAAAATTTCTGCGCATATCCCCAACACAGGTAGGAACGCTCAGCAACTATGAAGTTTGGATCATTGTGGCTTTCCCAAGTCAACTTTCAACTTTTTTACTATGATGTAAGTATAATTACAATTTATTTAATTTTACGAGTGTCTGGCAGGGAGTTGCCACGATAGTGTCTGCCAATGGATGATGTGATTTCTAATGTAATGCTGAATAAAATATACAAAAATAACACTTTATACTTTAACGGTTTTGGGGAGTAATTTTATAAACCTTTGTTATCTGTTACCTGGCAAAGCCACTATGATCCAAACTTCATAGTCACTGATCGTTCCTACCTGTGTTGGGCATATATGTGCAGAGTAACTTTTAGCTTTTATAAAATAACTAAGGTCTGGCCAACATGGGCCTTTGCTCTAGTGTATAACTTAGATACACTTGTGTGAATATTTCAATATCTCTTGATAATAAAAAAAATTAAAAGACACAATTAGGGAATAGGGGTAGAGGGGGTACAGTGCAACAAGTGGCACAATGCAACAGTAGCAATATTTTCATATCTTTTTAACAAGTATCTTTTCTGTATATTGGCAGCTCTTGATTCACCATTTAACTACACTTGTCGTTTAGCGATACGAGTGCGCACATTTTTATTTCAATAAAGATTGACTTTATGAAATTTTTCTACTAAAATTGGCTTCTAGAAGTTAGCCGCGTTTAGGTCAATGCTTCAGTGTTGGTTCTTTTTTACCCATTCGAAAGTCTTCTATTTAATACACTCCAATAAGAGCAAATACACGTACACCGTAGTTGATTTAAATCGCTTCCATTGTACTAATGCATGAAGAACTGCACGGTACATATACATCTGTCACATTCTAGTTTTCTTTTCACCGTAACATCGTTAACATAATAAACACTACTAACGAACAAATTCCGGCACAAGAATACATCCTTTTGCTCCACCTAACAACAGCTCTACTCGTCAATTTAGTGTAGAAAAATAATTTATCGAACTGTACGAACAAAGCGTGGATGTTTGGTGTGGGGTCGATAAATTCTAGATCGGGATCGCCCAAATTCATTCTTGTCACCATTTTATTGAAATAACTGCCATATGATTTTATAAATTTAAGACTTTTCTCAGTTAATTCAAAATGAAATTATAACTATGTATATTAAAATTGGTATAGTGAAAGAACTTGAAAGTTGACAATTGTCATTTTAAAATATGACATTTTAAATTCTTTTCTTTATACTTCTTAAGGCATTGATAACGAGACCATCAGTTTAATTACCACTTATCTAGGCTCCAAGGACTTCTTGGAAGAGCGCGAAGACTTCAGCTACACATGTTTATTTAGATGTCCTCCATTCTTTTTACTTACACAGAACTTTAAAACACAATATGCTATCACTGTTGTACTTTAAAACTCCTAAAAATGTAAAAAATAGAAAATCTAAATATAATGACACTCCCTTCACCCGTTCCCGCCAAAAAGTTGACAATTTCATTATTTTTTATTTATTTGTTTACATTTCTTAAGGCATTGGTAACAGGACCATCAGCCTAATGACGAAACTTCTGGAGAAACATTAACTGTCCCTAACACTCCTCCAGTGATAATAGGCTTTACTGAAGTTAAAAAAGGACTTCTTGGAAGAGCGCGAAAACTTCAGCTACACATGTTTATTTAGATCTCCATTCTTTTCACTTACACAGAACTTTAAAACACAATATGCTATCGCTATTGTACTTTAAAACTCCTAAAAATGTAAAAAATAGAAAATCTAAATAAAATGACAACCTCACTTCTCCCATTCCCGCCAAAAAGTCACATTTTCATTCTTTGGCATTGACGTATTCTAGACGACATACCTATTGTTATTTTTTTATTTTTTTATTTAATTACTGGAGAAACATGTTATTGATTATAATCACGCCCACGTGTATTGTTTGTCGTAATTCATGACGAACACATGGAGCACATATTTCACATAAATTCGTTTTTTCTTCTTACAACTAAGTATCTAGCACTCCTACAGTAAAATAAAATGACAACCTCACTTCTCTTGTTCCCGCCAAAAAGTGTCTGACATATTGTGACACTAACGACTGTTTTTTTTTTCTTTCTTCATGGCATGACGCGGAAATTAGCGCATTTGGTAATGTCACCTATTATTATGTAGAACATGAAGCACGTTCGAAGTTTTCGTTTTTTCTTCTTATTATAAAACTCCAGTAACACGATAGTAGGCTTTACTGAAGTTACAAAGGATATCTTGGAAGAGCGCGAGAGCCAGCTATACATGTTTCATTAGACTTACTTCATTCTTTTCACTTATATAAAACTTTAAAACACAATATATTAACACTTTTGTACTTTAAAACTCCCAAAAATGTAAAAAATCAAAAATCTAAATAAAATGACAACCTCACTTCTCCCGTTCTTGCCAAAAAGTCTAACAACTGTTTTACATACACGATAATTAAAACAGTGTTACATTGTTTTGGAAATCTGTTATTGTAAATTGTCGTTCCATATTACGGTAGTACGAGTAGCTAATTAATTTTTGGTTCCATTATGTTATATTGCTGTATTGCAAAAACGATAATGAATGCATTACAGAGTTCATTACAGAATTAAATTGTTGAGTAACTTGCTTATCTGACACTGACTAGTGACAACAATTTCTGTATGAAACAGCAAGATTCTGGTGTCGTTTTGCTTGTTACAGTGAATTACTATGAATTTGTGATTACTGACTGTTGCAATCAAAAATTAAAATAGATTTTACTGCGAAGTTTGAAATCGTAAATTAAAATCTGTGATTTGTAAGTATGTAACAAAAAAATAATAAACGAAGCAACAATATAAATTAAAATTTCATTAAATTTTAAAATTGTAAAAATGGCAAATCATGAATCGTGAAACTTGCACGTAGCGTTATCTCTCCACATACCTACACGCTCGCTTGCACCAATGACAACCGAGGTGGTAACAGTGCGCGTTTCGACAACTGTTTGTAGTTTATACTGATAACACAATAATTAAGTGTTAAATCGTGTGTTATTCGTAGCGTGAAAATAATTCATGTTATTTGTTTTCTAATTAGTGACGACCAGTGATGACTAATTACAAGTAGAGTTTGTTATTTCGTTCAAAATGTATCGGTACATCAAAACACTCGCCAAACCTCGAAAAGAGTTCACATACTGAAACATGTGGATTAAAGCTTTGGCTTGGCTTATGTACGTAAATTTGAAAGCACTTGCTAACGATCGGGCTCATTTCAGCCTTTCGTGCACTGCAATTTAGAGAAAGATCGTGGCAAGCGCTTGTGAAATAATAATAATATTTTATTTCACCAATTACAACTTCATTATAACTTATATTAAGTTACAATATTTTTATAAGTTGAAGCTATACATTAACGGGGTTATTTTGCCTTCTAAACTAGGGAAACCTCTATCTTAGAAGGCAGAATTCGACCGTGGGCTTATTATAAACTTATAAAATTTTTAATTTTATAATTTATATTTGGCCGGTAGTATAAAAATAAATAATAACACAGATGATTGTGCTAAGTAATGACTACATGAGGATGTGTTTGTGTATGTGTGTGTGCGCGCGTGTGTTTGGATCTGTTAGCATGTGTGACCGCGTTAGACTTTAATTAAAAGGTAAGTATTTTCTCCGTGTCATCGTAATCTAGATGTTGTAACCAGTTTTGTATTTCGTTTTAAAGTTAATTTATTTAAATTATGTATGCAAAGAGTTTTGGTAATTTTATTTTGAATACGGGAGTTTAGGATATAAAAACATTTTTTAGAAAATGCTGTTTTGAAAGATTCAATGTGACAAATCGGTTTTAAAGATTGTTGACCAGCATCCCGCTCGGCTGGAACCTGGAAGTTTTTGTTTAGGAGAACTCGAAGAATGAACAGCTGTCTGACTGTGAGTACTTTAGATGCGGAGTAAAGTTTAAGAGTAGGATACCAGTATGGTTTAAATTTCATTACTTTCAGTACAGCTCTCTGCGATCTTTCTGCCTTAATCAGGAATGCTTCACTGCGCCGCCCCATACTGGTATACAATACATTATTAGTGACTGGCATCTACCACATCCAACACAGATTTAAGTGTTTAAAAATGTACAAGAGGCGTCTGATTCTTGAAGACAAGGTATCAATTTGTGTTTCCCAGTTTAGTCTGTCTCGATGTAAACCCCTAAATATTTCAGATTTGACGCACGTAAAAGAGTGGGGCAATTACAAGTTTTTGATTGCTCTGAGCAAATTTGAGTTTTGATGCTTATGTGTGGAGGAAACCCTGTCTGGGGTCTTAAAGAAAAAGGAATTAACTTTGTTTGGCTAACATTTAACGTGAGGAAGCTAGAAGCTAACCATCCCGTTAACCCTCTCATGGCTAATTCAGCATTACTTTTTGTCTTTGCCTAATTTCCCGGCTGTGTCATCATCATATGGATGATATGATGTATGATATTACAGTATGGAATTTTTTGTTTGCAAAGATTGTTTATATAAATTTTAAAAAGTGTAGAACCTAAGATAGATCCTTGAGTAGCGAAGTAGCGAACACATTGATACAGTTACCGAATTCTTGACGGACAGTCTTCACTTTCTACAATTTCTATAGGTTCTAATCATCCGCCATTTGCTTTTCAATCCGTTTTTTGTTTTAACTTAATTTCACTTTTTGCACATATCTACTTTGGGTCCATACTTTTTGGGTATCAATATGGGGCATCCGATATTATGTGACTACTCGATATTGATATTCGAGGTCCATACTTCAACGTTCTAATTCGAACTCTAGTTGCGGTTTACGTGAGGCCAGAATGTATTCCTTCCTTCCTTTCCTTCATTCCTTCCTTCCTTCCTTTTGTAACTTTGACAATTATTTTGTAGTAGAAAAACAATAACTTATAGTGGTAAATAATTATTAATATTTGTTTGCAGAATTGCGAAAAAAAGATACAACCGGGAATTTCAAAATTAACTTGGATTTCAACTATGTCCGACGCTTACATTGCTGACTGCGTATTTCATATTGGCGAAGTGAGTAATAAATTATTCTATCAGAACACTTCACCACTTGAATGAGAAAACAACATATTTCAAATATTTCTCTTTAATATATACTTTCTTTTTTAAATTTCAGCTTCAAGAATTTTTAACGACATATAAAAATTGTAATTTGAATCTAGTAAAATTGATGGAGAAAGTATGCGCTACTCCACTTATAGAATTTGATATCTATAATGTTTTTGATATAAAAGTTCTTCGCCAAACTATCAGAGACATGGAAGCAAATGCAGCAGAAGAGATTTTAGAAATATATAAGGAAATTATTACTTATCTTATTATCGTCTATGAAGGTTTTGAAGCACAAATAACCCAGGTAGTTAGATCTGCTCGCGTACATACTTGTTATTTGAGTTTGAACATTTCGGAGCTTTACATATCTGGAGCGTGTGTCACAATGGTCTTTGAACAATGCCTTGGTATTAAATCCCTTGAAGTCAAAATATATTGTTCTTGGCTCCAAGCAACAAATCGCACGTGTATTGGGCTCATGTCCAGTCATTACTGTTTCGGGACATGTTATTGACAGGGTGAATGAGACTCGGAACCTTGGAATCATCTTTGACAGTGAGTTGCGATTTGAGGCACATATCTTACAACTGGTTAAAAATTGCTTTTACCGACTCAAAATATTATATAATATAAGGAATTTACTTACTGAGACGGCGCGGGTTACCCTCTGTGAGTCTCTTGTTTTGTCGGTTTTGAATTACGGTGACCTTGTGTATGGCCCACGTTTGTACTCTAGAACTCAGCGTCTCATACAACGAGTGCAGAATGCTTGTTGTCGGTATTGTTACAACATTCCACCCCGCACTCATATAACACCATATCTAAACAAAACCTCCACACTTAATATGGCGTTCCGAAGGCATCAGCACCTCGCTGGTTTGGTATTTGACGTAATTAAATATAGGACACCCGAACATTTGTACAAGAAGGTGCAATTCTCTCCATTCCACAGCAGATATAATGTAAGACCATCACGACCATTACTAGCTGCACATCTTCATAAAACTGTTGCTTTCAAGGGTAGTTTTCGCTACCAAGCAACAAAATGCTGGAACAACATCCCGCCCCCGTTAAGACTTCTTCAGTCAAAATTCATTTTTAAGAAAAAACTTAAAGAATATTTACTAGACCAACAACAATCTGAAGTTCCAGCCAGCTCTTTGACAACAGCAGCTTCAATATCATAGTGAGATAAATCTATTAATTTCAATTTTATTTATTAATTTTATGTGAAATAATTTTGGTATACAGTTTAAACCAATCAAATTTGAGTTTGTGTAGATAGTGCAATTCATTGTTGTTAATATCTTTTATTTTATCATTGTTTCATGTCTTCATCTTCATTATTCTGATTATATCTGGAATGGACATTACATTGTCTGGACACTATACAGTTACTTTATTGAGCAACCGCACACAAAACAAACACGACATGAAGCACACGAACACACACGTAGCAAATATTTATATTAACTTTTTGCTTTCCCTTTTCTTTTTAGCTCGCAAATGCTCCTAGGCTATAGCAGAATAACAGAGTTTTGTTCTTGTTAGAGTAATGTTATACTCTGAGCTATGACCTTTTGCAGTGCTGCAACACACCTGGGCTTTTGCTTATACTTAATCACCTGTCCATGGTCCATGCAGTTCATCATGCATGGGACATGCATTGATATTTATGTCGTTGTAACATTGTTTGTGTATCTTTAGCTACTTTTAAGATTGTTACTATTATTATTATTATTTTTTATTGTGTACTTTGTTTTAATAATGTTTATGTCTGTAAAGGTACCTACCTTGTGTGTTGTAGTACTGTAATAAACTGTTTATCTATCTATCTATCTATCTATCTATATTATTATGCCTTTGTGGCTTTCGCAAACCTCATCGTTACTCAAACACTTTCACTGAGGTATATGAGAGCTTTCGATGTTTTTGTCAGCAAACATTGACTGTTTTTGAATCTTTGTAGGGGTCAACTTTGTTTGCTTGGGGCTCGATAGTTAATGCTCCATCCATTTTGTCTAGGTACCCCTTTCGGGACACAGCATGAAATGTTTATTTGATAATTTGGACAAGTCTTAACTGTTATATATTATTCTTTATAGATGGCTGAACACTGGATAAAATACGTTAGGCGATTTGATCGTTTATTAGAAGACGCTTTACGACTAGCAATTAAAGCGACAATGCAAAATATGTACAAATGTGTTCACGGCGATGGTGAGGTCGTTTTTACCTACAATATTGTGAAATTTTATCTTATAACTCTGTGAAATGAGAGCAATGGGCGCAAGATGACCTCTTTATAATTATCAAGAATCTCAAAGTGATAAACAACGAATAATTTTTAAGAAAAAATATAAACTGACTTCAAACTGAAATACCGAAAAAGGCAAAATAATTATCCTTTACTATTCAAAACTCAAAGTACAAAACTAACTAAAGATAACTTTATAAATTCAATACAAATACAATACCGACATAATTGAATTTGTAGTCAGTCATTCAATTACTGAATGAAGTCAATACCAGCGAGCCTACCAAACTGATAGATTTTCTGTTGTTATTTGTTGGTTCGTCACCGATTTGATTAGAATTGATTGATTTTAAGAAATTATTTTTAATCATGACGTTGTGTTTTTTTGTAATATGCGATTAGTCTAACACAACCTTCATAATAGCAATCTGTATAAACATCTCTATTCATCTTCATAATAAGATCTCATTAGGAAAAGCCTTACGTTTGAAATGTTTGGGATTATTTTACAATTTTTTTAAGTGTAGTGTCATTAATCGTCGTGTAATAGTGTTCATAGTAGGCCTAATATGTTCCGTGATGCATTATCTACCTAGTATTATACCACGATTTATTAAAATGTTTACGTACTATGGGTGGCTTGGAGCAACTGTTAAAACTTGATTTAAAGAATTGACATCTCGCTTGCACCAATTATTAAATAGTCTGTACAAGCGATATGTCAAAGGCCAGAATGTATGATCGTTGGTGCAAGTCAAACGTTCTAAGCTCTATAGTAGTATAAGGTCTCGCTTGCATCAATTATTTAATGGTTGGTACAAGCAAGATATCAAATCGTTAAATCGAGTTTACATAGTTGGTGCTAGCCACCCTTTTTTTTTTAAGTCAGGAAATGCGTTACGCATTCCGTCCCGCCTAGGGGGGTGGCAGGGGGGTATGTGGGACTCCTCGATATTAGGGTGCTAGGCCGAGTCTACCCACTAAAACCTGACGGTGTTCCACCACGGGGCCAAAATGCCGGGGCAACGGGTGCGCGTTTGAACTCTTCCGCGGCCTCGACGGCCATGCCCAGCCTAAGCCGGGCCCTCCTCCGTGTGCGGAGGAGGGCCTGCCCGCCTGCCTGCCCGCTCTCCTGGGAGGCGCGCGAGAACACCGCGCGCACCATCCCGAGGCTATTGGGTGAGGCGCCTTCCCCCGAAGGACAACCCAGGCCTCCAAAGTGGCAGCTTCCGCACCCCGCCTACACCACTGCAGGGGCGTCCGCGTTTACTCACGGGTTTTTACAAGTTTTCCTTCTTCCCACCTTTGATTTTAACGTCTCACGGGTTTCATTTCGAGTTTTCCTTCTCTCCACCTCTGATTTTAACGTGTTTTCTCACGGGTTTCATTTCGAGTTTTCCTTCTCTCCACCTCTGATTTTTACGTGTTTCCTCACGGGTTTTTAAAAGTTTTCCTTCTTTCCACCTCACGTCTTCTTGACTTTGTGTCCTCCGCAGAGGACACAAAACACAAACAAGCGCACGACGACCATTCCCCTCTGAAAGCAGAGGAGTAAGGTGACGACGACCACACAACGAAGTCTATCAACGTGCATCCTTCAAGATACACGCGGATGGACACCCCTTACCACCCCGTTGGTCGGGCTATTAGCCACCGCCCAGTAACAACCCATTAAACAACGAGCAGTTACCGGTCGGCGCCCAGGATGCACCACGTGGAGGTTGCCCAACTCAGCACCCCTGGTGCTAGCCACCCTAAGCCAAGTAAACGGAAGTTAATAAATTTCGAAAATTATAACAGGTATCTAGGTAGAAATTAATGCTTTTCGCGACGTTAAAAAATCTTGTATTTATATTTGTATAACAATTTTCTTATCATCAGGTACCATGGCCCCTTCACCTCTCATCAAAATGAATTTATTTTTATCTGACAAAGATATAATTTACATACCAACACGTTATGAGATTCAGGATACATTTACGACGGTACTCGAAGAAATAGTAGCCATAATGAGTACCATACCAAGAGTATTTGAAAAATTTGCACTACCCGCTGGAGGATTAAAGAGATTTTGTGATGTGATACGAGTAGATGCCGACAGTAATAAACTACAATCACTAATTGACGCCGGTGAGACTGCTCTTCTGTTACATTTTCGTTTAGTGTTTGTCATTTTTTTCGTATTTTTTCCGATTCATTTCTTGGAATCATCGCCAACTAAGAACCCTGCAACCCTAAAGCTCTGAAAAACACAGGCGTACGGACGGTCCAACTTATTACCCAATAGGTTTAGTATATCCGGCATGTAAAAAGTAATAGGACGGACACAGGTTCATTTCGAAGTTATGCCAGTCTCATTCATATACACAGAAATGTTTGTTACACAGATGTAAATTCTTCAATTTCCATTTATTTATACACACATTCTCGTCTCACTATCTGTCCGCTTATATTCTTTCCACACGACAACCACTCATTTGATTTTTTTTTTTAATTCATTGCTATGTTATCTGGCCAGGTTATAGGATACATGTATTTTGTAACATAAAGTAAAGTACGAAATAACCAATTACGATAATGGTGAATCAAGTCTGAAAAAAGACGCTTCTTTGGCGCTTAAACGGCTTACGCTGAGTAAACCATAAGAGATATATATGGTATATTTAATTAATGTGCTGTATAATTGTAGACTTTAAAAAGACCTACAAAAAAGTCCGCGATACCATATGTCTAAAGATCATACATAATAAGCATTTTTGTCTATAAAATAGTCGGCGGGCGACCGCCGTAGATGGCGGATGGGAGCGGAGGCAGCACGTCTTGCGCGTACTCTCGACCGACGGCATTTTCAGTCAGTTCATTAAAAACCTAAACAATAATTCTGTAGCCCACGCGAGCGTAGCCGCGGGCACAGCTAGTATGAGTAATAAATGTAAAGTAGGTATAGGTAATTTTTTTGATAGATGATAATATGTGAGATAATGATGTGTTAAAGTAAAAATATTATAATAATGAAAATGTTATTTTAGAGATTGAGCTTAATATTGAGCTTATAAAAGAACACATTTGTTTATGGGATCCATACGCTCATATCTGGACAGTGGACAAAGATGAATTTATGATAAAGTACCGTGAAGAAGGACACGTTGCAGCTGATTTTGATGATTTGATCATAAGTTACAGTCATTTAGCAAATGCTGTTCAAATACAGGAGACAATTAATCAGGTTTAAAACTGTATTTCTTTAACTTAGAATTTTAAATATAATGTGTATTTGGTTTACATTACTGTTCACTTTCTTTGTAATTTTCTTCCCGTAAAACTCTCGCAGATACACTTTGTGACTTTAAATTCGGGTAAGTTAAAGAAGGCAATTATAGCACATTGCTTAGTTTGGCAGACTAAGCTAGGAGAATTATTACGAACGATCACTGAAAACGATATTGATGTGGTCTACGCTTACGTCGAGAAAAGTAGCGATGATGCTATGAAGGTAACCATTTATTATAAAATATACATCATTTGCTAACTTAAAAGACGTAAATTAATCGGCTCTTGACAGATGCCGGCGACACTTAAAGATCTGGCCGCTACCATGGCTACGTACGAGCAACTCATCGCAGACCTGCCTAGAATCGAAAAAACTTTTCCTCCTATCACTGACCAAATGAACACTCTTGGTACGTAATTATTATTATATAAGTATTGCAAATCAAATTTTTTCTTTGCTTACTTGTTACTGACAGCAATGAATACTATTTTAATTTTTTTTTCAGTTAAGTTTGAAGTCGAACTTAGTTCTGATATGGTTACTAGACATGAAAATATTCCTGTATTATGGTCTAACTACTTAGCATTGTTAGAAGAAGCTAAAAAAGCTCTAGATATGAATAAAGAAAAATTTAAAACAGAACTTTTGGAACAGGCTGAGGTTAGCAATTAACATACTTAATGGTTTGTATCGGATACTTCCTTTATTTCCAAAATCCCCTTTCTAATCCTTCTCACTCTTCAAAATCCAAGATGTTCAAAGAAGCAGCCAAAGAATTTTGTGAAGAATTTTACAATACAGCTCCTTGCAGCTCAGATATAAGTGGTAAAGACGCATTAGCCCAATTGAAAGCGTTTAGAGACCAACTTAATGCTCTTCGGGCACAAGAACAAGCAATACGCGATGGCCTTGCCGTGTTCAATTTGACGTAAATTATATGACTTTTATTAATAAAAATAAGTGGCATTAACATCTATTTATAACATTAAAAGTACTTCAACAATTTTCAGGACACCGGTAAACCTAGACTTACAGAAGATGGAGAAGGAATTAGAGAAACTTGAAGAGGTATGGGGTTTGGTCTTTCAATGGGAGGAGTCATGGGAGAAATATAAAACACAGACATTCTGGGAAATGGAAACGGATGAGATGGAAGAGAACGTAATGTTTCTCTTCAGGTACATAATGTTAAAGAAATACTACCTGTGTTTATAATACATAAAAGATTTAATGATTATATCGTTTTTAGAAATTTTAATCGCCTTTCACGGCAACTTAAAGATAAGGGATGGGATATCATCGATACGACACGAATAAAAGTTGACGCATTCAGAAGAACATTACCTTTAATAGGTGACTTAAAAAATCCTTGCATGAGAGAGCGACATTGGGACAGAATAAAAACCCTTATGGGAGTGTAAGAATATGTTTAATTTTTTAACGATAAAATATAATTAAAAGTTATTTCTTTTTTGACTAATTCGTACTGTTACTTGAAACAGAGAATTTGATCAAAACTCCGAAGATTTTAAATTAGATTTGATCATGCGGTTAAACTTTCAAGCGTATGCTGAAGATATAGCAGAGATATCAAATGCAGCTACTATGGAACTAAATATCGAAAATGGTTTGAAGGCTATCAGGGAAGTATGGAAAAATACCACTTATGAAATGCAGCATCATAAAGGAGACATGTATAGAATTAAGAACGTTGAAGAAGTTATGCAGGTACAAATAAACAGTTCTACTCATTAAAATAGACTGTTACTAAAGTAAATAAGTTTGCTTAGGACTATACAATTTTACATAATGATTGATAACATACCTTAATATGTAGTTCACCTAATTTATATGCTCGTGTAGTTATAGAATAAAATTAATTGTTATTGACAATTGTTTAATTGATCACTCTCATTTATTAAGTACTTAATAAGTATTATCCACATAAAGATTTTAATTTGTCTTTAGTTTTTGGAAGACCATCAAGTTCAACTATCGTCGATGAAATCGACAAAATATGTTGAGCCTTTTATAAAAGAAGTAGACTATTGGGAAAAGTCACTGGGATACGTGGCTGAATGTATTGAGGTATTTTTATTGTTACCGAGGTACACAAATTTTCTTTTTGATGAGTAAAATGAAAAATGGAAATAAATGTTATTCATATTAGATCGCACTTCAAGTTCAACGACGTTATTTATATCTGGAGAGCATATTTAGTGGCGAAGACATAAGAAAACAGTTACCGAACGAAGTCAAAATTTTTGATGCGTTGTCTGCTGATTGGACTGATATCACTTATAAGTTAGTAATGAAAATAAAAAATTTTTTGCTTGTAGCCGGTTAACCGGATATATTCGATCGTAGAACTAAATACCCTAGCTATCAATTAAAGAAAAGTTTTTAAAAAAGAAGTTATACTAAATTGCATTGTCACCCACCAGCTACACACTTTCGTGTTTTTCACTTTAGTAGAACTGGTACAAAATTCAGTCATAAGGACCCGCACGTACTAACAAGTAGAGTCGAATAAAGGCTTGTGATAAATTATCGAAAAGACGTTTTTTTCAAAACAAGCTTTTACTAGATTGTGCTACTAGCTCAAAAGTGCGTGTAAAATTTAGGCTCAATCGGTTAAGTGGACCTGGTTTATAATTCAGTTGCAAAATCTAACCCACATACACTAACAAGTTAAATTTAACTTGTAAAATACGAGTATATTAGTCGCTATGCAATGTGTCACCTTGTTATTGTTTTAACTAATGTTCTAATCTTTATCTTATATTGACAGCATGAACGCTGGTGTAAACGCAATAGAAGCCTGCCTTTATAAACCAGCGCCTTATGTATTCAACAAATTAAACACAATGGTCGATAATTTGGATGGTATATTAAGAGCTCTTGAAAAATATCTCGAAACAAAACGCCAGTTGTTTCCAAGATTTTACTTCATATCTAATGACGATTTATTAGAAATACTTGGGAATTCTAAAAAGCCGCATTTAATACAAGTTCATTTGAAAAAATTATTCGATAACGTGAACAAAATTAGAATTGACAAAGTAAGCTCTTTTATGACACTTATTTTAGAAATATTTTGTCTTTTTTGAAACGTACAACCATAGATCATGGACGTCCTACTCATACAACCTCAGTATTGCAATTGATAGTTGTTATAATTATTCCTATTATTAGGTAAGCAACGAGTAAGGTTACTTGCAAGGTGACGTTACTTGTTTCCTTATTTGTTTTAAGGGATGATGGGCACATTGTTTCAAGGCGCAACTATATAATAACTTTTTAAATACGATACACATATCTATATAATTAAATTTGGTACCGACTTCAATAACTGTCAAATCTCAAAGCTTTCGCATACCTAGGCGAAAATGTGTGAGGAGAATGATGAGATTTGAAGAAGCGACAGAAGTATGTAAGAACCGCGTCGCTTGGCGCTCCGTCCTCTCTGCCTACCCCGTTGGGGATACAGCGTGAAGATATGTATGTATGTATAACTGTCAAATTTAATTATATAGATATGTGTATCGTATTTAAAAAGTTATTTTAATTGTACTTCAGTTTTGATTAGTAAAGAATAGTGATTTTGTACTTTTCATTGTTTTTTTTGAAGGCGGTTTAATATTTTAAATTATTTTATTTCTTAATTTTTTTAATTTCAGTTGTAATTCAAGCTAATATTAATCATTTTTTTTATTATGTTACCATCTGACGATTACACGATTACTTTTTAAATTGCTAAGACACTTTTTGAAATTTTCATCGTGATTCTTTAGCTAGAGCCTAACTACATGCAAAAATTGAAAAAAAAAAACAACATGCATAATAACATGTTTTAGAATTACGCTGTTATGCGAATGACACGTTTTCCTAGTGACTTATACATCGTAACTCGCTATTTCAAAAACTACTGAACGAATTTTGATGAAATTTACAGTTACTCTATGTTCGATTATACCTAGTCTAATTAAAAAATAATTTTTGCAATCCGATTTACAGTTTTTGAGATATGCGCGAACAAACATACATACACTTATGAAATTTGACACACATGTTTAGAAGCTAGTATAGACTAACATATACAAAAACTGTGCAATTTTGAGAATGAGGATGTAATATCCAAAGGGCTCGAATTCGTAACCTCATTTTTTTTTGACAACGTAAAATAACGTTATCAGTGTAACCTAATAACGTTTTCAATGACAACGTACGTTCGCTTCGCTTGCTGGGCTCGCACGTTCTGGTAAATATATGGTACTAACCTAAACCAACCTACCCAAAAATAGTGTTCTTATACAGCCAATTCCTTTCTGGCGCTTCACCGGCCACTGCCGCGGTGCACTTGCTTCGCACACTCGGTTCGCGCGTTGAAACCATACTAACCTAACCTTTTTCTTCTGTTTCTTGGAAGGGAAAAAACTCCGCACGAGCACTCAACTGCTCCTCACGACTCAGAAGTGAACGTGAGAACCGGTCGGGTAGTGCCGGTCTCGAACCGACTAAAACCACTCTTTACTCGCCACTTGACCCTGCAGGCCGTCGTAGCGAACCGAACCCATTGGCGACAAAGCCTGAGGGCCCCTCCGTCCGGGGACGGAGTACGAGACCTCGGCTCAGGTTGTCGATAGGAAATTGTGCACCTGCGTACCGTCAAGAAGTAACCTAACCTACCCAAAAATAATGTTTTAATAGGGCCGATTAATTAGGGATTGAAGGGCAGGCGGGAGAGGGGCGAAAAGTTAATACTTTTTGTATTAAGTAATTTTGAAATTTACGGAATTACTAACATTTTACATTAAGTAGTGTTAACAATAAATCGGTGTTGATATTGTGCTAACAATAAAAGCTACATTAGCAAAAAAACTTCATTAGTTTAAACAGTTATAAAGACTTCGTTAGCTTTATAAACAGTCTCATTTTAATTATTTAAATTTTATGAAAATGTAATTTTATGTTTTAGTAGTAGTACGATTCTCCCTTAGGAAGGAAAGTAAAGGGATCTTTGCTGATACAACCGACGTCTTCAGTAATGAATAGATAAATTCTTCATATTATTCTATAAAAATATTGACGTAATACATTTTAGATGTTTCTTGGACCTTGGAATTTCTGACAACAAATATATTGAGGCAGTCTCTAATAGGATCCACTGGGGCAGACTAAGCAACTAAAACAAATCTCAACATCTACTAAATACGCAGTTCTTTCAACAATTTCACATAACATCACAACAGCGTAGATACTTAGGACGCAAAACTACGCCAATTTTGCATAATATCCACTAGAAACCATTTGCAAATAATTAAAATAAAGGGTTAAAATAAAAGACATCAGTTGTATGGGCTAAGATCCTTTACTTTCCCTCCTAAAGGAGAATCTTACTACAATAAGAACAAGTAGATCGAACTTTTTGGCGGAAACGGGAGGTGAGGTTGTCATTTTATTGAGATTTTCTATTTTTTTTACATTTTTAGGAGTTATAAAGTATAACAGTGATAGTATATTGTTTTAAAGTTCTGTGTAAGTGAAAAGAATGGAGGAGAACTAAATAAACATGTGTAGCTTAAGTTTTCGCGCTCTTTTAAGAAGTCCTTTTTAACTTTAGTGGACTATAACTTTACTGGAGGAGTGTTATGGAAAAGGGAAGCGTTTCTCCAGAAGTTACGTCATTAGGTTGATGGTCTTATTACCAAAGCTTTAAAGAATGTAAATAACAAGTAGATCTGTGATATACTACTTTTACTATCACTGTACGACTTTTTGGCGGGAACGAGAGAAGTGAGGTCATTTTATTTAGATTTTCTATTTTTTACATTTTTAGGAGTTTTAAAGTACAACAGCGATACGTATATACAGCGATACAGCGTATATTGTGTTTTAAAGTTCTGTGTAAGTGAAAAGAATGGAGATCTAAATAAACATGTTTAGCTGAAGTTTTCGCGCTCTTTCAAGAAGTCCTTTTTAACTTCAGTAAAGCCTACTATCACTTTACTGGAGGAGTGTTGGGGACAGTTAGTTTTTCCAAAAATTATGTCATTAGGCTGATGGTCTTGTTACCAATGCCTTAAGAAATATAAATAAATAAAATACTACCACTGTACAGAAACAATGAAACAAAATCAAAACAACATTAATTATCTTTGAGGTTATTTAACCTAAAGCTGCGTGTATCCTTATTTCATGTAATGCTAAGCCGAAGTCTGCTGAAGACTTATTTCGTCAATAATATTGTATACTTTATTGTATCTTTATTTAGAAATCGAAGTTCATGAATTGTAATTACTATTAACCTTAAAAATGCCTAGAAAAACAGTGAAAGTGGATATGGGTGAATTTTCCGTGAAAGAGGATTTATTGAACGTTCAGTACGTACCTCTACGAAGTATTGTAAGTAAATTATTCACCTTTCAGTGTTGTTTATTTACTATTTTATTGAGTACCAAAAAATAGTCCATAGAACTAGGTATAGATTAAATGTTCCGGTCTAAGAACACTCGGTGTTGTTTGGCTGTCTCCGTACTTGTACCATTATAAGTATACAAATTTATAATATCTTCTATCTTCAAGGTTATAGTTTGCTCTCTGTAAGTTATACTTATAACTATACTTTATTTGTTTAATTTTAGTTGTTCTCTTCTCAATGAAACATCTTCAAAAGAGTTGAGAATTTATCAGTTTTTGGTTAGGTGTTAACTTCACACTGCTGCGAGATAACTGGCATAAACACTTACTCGAAGATGTGAAGATTTATCTATGTACTTCATTGAATAGTAAGATATATGAACTTCGGAATTTAGTATATGATCTCAATCTTATTATACAGTACATAATCATAATAATATATTATGTTTAACCCTTTATCAGCCATATTTTGTTACATTAATAGTACCCCCAACGCCAGGTATAATTTCAAACAGGGTTGGGAAATATGGTTATCGATTTGGTTAATTCAATAAAATGCTCAAAATATTTTCTTTGATATTCATTGTTTAGAATGGATACCATGCTTTACAGTGTCAGTAGTTTGTATGGATCTTTATTATAGTGTAATTATTATGTTATAGTTAATTATAATTATTGTATATGTATAATTATTATCATAGTACGTATGGATGGAATTCACAATGTCCAAAGTAAAAAGAAAAACGTAATTTGTCTTTTCAGGAAAAAGCCATGGAATTTTTAGAAACACCTCAAAAAAGTGTGATGCTATGCAATCATAATTTACAAAAAATACAATCCATAGCAAGTGTTGGGAAACGCACATCAGGAAATCATAGATGGTCGAGTCTCTACCAAGAAGCCCTGTGTAATGCTATATATAGTCATGACTGGAACAAGTTAAAGTATTTATTAAAGAAATTGCCCATTTGGGATCACAAATACACTGGTCGTAAAGGACATAAATCATGTTGGTTCTTTACTGCTCCTTATATCAGGGTAAGTTATCTTTTAAGAATTTATATTCTATATTGTACACAATCTGTTAAAGTAGTCATTATACTTGCTGTGTCAATTTAGTAGGCTAGATGATTGCTCTTAAAACTGATATATTTTATACATTATATAAAAAATATTATAAATTTTCAATACAATTTTGAAAAAACTACTTAGAAATAATGGGGAACAGAGTCGGGATAAACTAGAAGAAGACTGTTATACAGCTGAGATGTCACAACATCACAGTGGTATTGCCCAGTGCTAGGAGTGACACCAAAGCGGCTAGACAATTGGCAAACGCTTCATACAATTAAAACGCTTGCCGGCGTCATTGCTCATCAAAAGTGCCATTTGGCTACGTTTTACATATATGAAGGTTTTCACACGACCTTTACATTTCGTTAGATATATAAGAATGTTAATAATGTTTGAGTACCAATTTAAAATTCGTTATGCTCGACTATGTGGGCATTTGTCATTCTGTTCTACTAGCATTTACGACAATTGAGCAACTCGTCTAAGCCCCTGTTCCCACTAATTGAGTTTAAAAGCGAATAAGTCACATTTTCTTTGTATTTTGAATATTTTTTTACAGCTTTTTATTGATTACTAAACCTAGTTTTAATTGGGTAAGAATTAGTAAGCTAGCCTATTATCTTCAGATATGTTAAAAGTTATTACATATTATCATATAACACTTATTTCAATGATTAATTTAGTAATATTACCAAATAATAATTCGTAATACAAACTAATTATAATCAATCAGAGAATTGATTTTAATATCATAATCTAAGGTTTTGCAATTAAGTTACTAGCATAGCAGCTATCTGTCAGAATTTTAAAAATTAGTTTATGTGTAATATACAATTCCGGCCCTGGGGTAGATCGAGAGGAGTGGTCGCTCTAGGGCCTAGAGATTTGACATTTTGCCCCTTGCTACCTAGCACCTAGAGTCTAGGCGCTAGGTATCAAGGGGCACCAAACTGTCAAATGCGAGAAAGAATTTTAAGGGAAAAGTAGATGTTGATTCAATAAGTGTTGATTTTTGCTATTAAGGTTTATAACGACCTGGCGACGCTAATAATGCTGAATTGCATTTTAGTTGAATATATAGCAATTTGAACGCGCGGCTCGCCAGTCGCTTACATACCATCGCCTTGCCATGCCACTTTGTACTCGTTAAGTTGTGTAAGAAGAAATATAAACTTTGATACCGACATGTTATTTATTTATTTGGATTTACAATAAAAGAAGACAAAATGAACACGAAGAAAAACCCTAAAGGTTAATTCTTAAAAAAATAGGACTAATTATGTATGTAACATAAACCGAAATGCATTTCTGTGATGTAAAAACCTCAACCAAAGGGCGCTCTAAGACAATCTCACGCTACCCTGATTAAGAGCTTGGACCGGCACTGAGAATATAACATCTAGCTATTGGCAATTTAACACACCCAGGTTCAATTTCTGCCCAGATCAATTTATGCAAGAAACTTTTTTGAAATCATCTTGTAATTTAGTTAGTGGGAGCTTCCCAAGTCATTGCGTGATATTCATAGTACAAGCCCAGTATTTAGGTCGAGGGTAATATAATTTGCGTATTCGTCGAGGAGTAATTATTACTATTTTGGGTTTGCTACATATTTCCTTTTCGTATCAAAATATGAATAACACAAGATTAATCAAAAAAATTTTTATTTTCAGGCATATACAATATTAATGATGAACCATCCTGTAGCGAGGTCGCAGGATCTTCTCAACAATTATTTGGAAATGGTGTTGTCATGCAGAACGGAGCAAGAGAAGAAAGCTGTAATGAAAAGCATTCTACATTTGCCTAATCAGTTAGTTAGGTTTAGATGGAATGAACAACTCTTCACTGGTGGGGATTATTGAATTACATTAGTCAATAAAATTTTGTATAACATGTGACATTTTTATTGGTACCTACCTACTCATGTTTAAGTGATATTAAATTTTAGGCAAATTCTTTAATTTCTTAATTTATTATAGGTTTGGTAATTATAAACAAAAATGCAATACAATAAACGATATAAGAGTTTTAAGGTTTTTTTTTTCATGGCATGGCGCACAGAGGAGCGCATTTGCTAATGTCACATATTAATAAGTAGGATCGCTGAGTTAAACAGGCAGTGTCACAGTATTGTTATAAAGAAGCATGAAGAAGAAGAATAAGAATAAAGAAGCATAAACACATGAAGCATGTACGAAGCAAATTAGTTTTTTCTTATAGTAAAACTCCTCCAGTATAGTGATAGTAGGCTTTACTGAAGTTATAAAGGACTTCTTAGAAGAGCGCGAGAACTTCAGCTACACATGTTTATTTAGACCTACTCCATTCTTTTCCCTTATACTTTAAAACACAATGTATTATCACTTTTGTACTTTAAAACTCCCAAAAATGGAAAAAATTTAAAATCTAAAAAAAATTACAACCTCACTTCTCCCGTTCCCGCTAAGTCTCACTTTTAAACATAAATATTGAGAACAGAATTGGGATTAATTTTCGTCTCTATCACTCCTAACGCTGACCAATTTCATTTAGCTATGGTCATTGCAATTGTGTGACACTGGTGTGTGACGTCACACCTTTATAACCATTTCCCTCTAGTTTATCTCTACTCTGTCCCCGCTACTGAAGTCTAAAACAATTATTTTCTCAATAAATTTCAATTAGATTAAAACATGTAATGTATAAAATAATGCAAGATTTAAGAGCAGCGACTAGGTTATTGTCTTTTTTTAATTCACCAACCAATTCACTAACGATTAACGAATATTGAAATATTCGTTAATCTTCAGTATTTTTAGCGTAAAAAGATGTAATTTAATGCCAACTAAAAACAATAAAACGTTTGTTATGAAATACTGAGTCCTATTTGCTTTATATTTAGATTTGAAATACAGTAACGACAAGACTTAGTGGACTATTTCGTTGATAACATTTGTACACTTCGGTGCGTATGCAACAATTAATAACTGGATATAAACATCTGCTATTGCAGTATTCATGTACTTATGTTACATTTTGTAGCTTTTTGAGAATATACACACCTAATAATTTAAAGCAAACAAAATTTTAAGAAAAATAAACCACATAAAAAAAACACTGAAAAGTATAAAATAAATATCCTTTAGTAATCAAAAGTCAAGTACAATGAAAATAACTTTATAAGTACGATACAACATTCTTAAATCAAATTTGACAGTTACTTAGGTCGGTGCCAAATCAACGTACAACAACAAGTTTATTTGTTTGTTTATTAGTTTGGTAGTCTTGGCACCGACTTCAGTACTGTCAAATTTTATTATATAGGTAAGATACCTTCGAAGTCCAAGCTCCAATACCGTTGAAATTTAAATGGGACTACCTCTCAAGTGTCTTACCAAACAAAAAAGCATTATCGAAGTCAATTCATAATTGGCGGAGTATAGTCACGTAATAATACAAAAAAAACATAGTCGAATTGAAAACCTGTTTTTGAAGTCGGTTAAAAATGTCTGCCGGTTTCTTTCTATTAAGAAACACTGAGAAATTCTGTTTTCGAAGTCGGTTAAAAATGTCTGCCGGTTTTTGTCTTTAACTTACATGGCGGCATAGATAATTCATGGGTAATTGTGTCATTAGTAGAAACGGCAGGATTGCCACAAATAATATCTACATATAGTATAAGGACACTACCGACATACCATGCTTAAACTTACACGCTATTCGTTCTATGCTAATATTATAATGAGAACGAATTTTAGATTTTGTAACTTTGTTTATATGTGGAGGGCATCAATCTCCGGAACTAGGTACTGCACCTATGTGAATAATTCTTTCGTTTGAAAGGTACGTTTTTCGAAATAAATATAGATTATAGTCCAGGCGTTAGGTATTTTTTAATTTCAAGTTCACCTACCTCGCTGAATTTTTGCATGCTGTTTTAGAGCCCCATGGAAACACTAAATTCACATTTTTCTATATTTTTCTGTTTCTTGGGAGGCGAAATCTTGTATCGCCTATATCTCGGCCGTTTTTCATCGCTCGCTATCCTCAACCCTTATCACCAAGGGGGCGGGCGAAACATTTTCGGAGCGCAAATTTTTTTCTACTTTATATATATTAATATGACTACCCCGTTAGGGATACAGCGTGACGATATGTATGTATGTGTATATTACTTATTGCGTGTATATATGCATGAAATGTTTAATTTTGCTTAATTTATTGCTTATTGCTAGGAATGGCGTCATAATAAAATTTGATTTTGTTGCATCTTGTTCTGTCTACACTGAATTTGAAAAGTCGTGAAAAGTTATGTTAAAAACAGACCAGTAAATCCATAGATATCTGATCCATAGACAGTAGACACTGAGTATTTTTAAAATGAAAACGTTAAAGTCTTGCGGGGCGCGGGATTGTGTACTGTGGTATGATTGGTTAGAGTGATACGTCCATGGATTCGGTCACATCGAGATTTCGGATTTCGGTCACATCGAGATCGGACTTGACTATTTGAGAGCGAATAGGGAGAGAGCTGTAGGAGTCGCCACCGTTTGAGTAATATATTTCTAATCTGTGGTCAGTCGCAGATGCTCTCATAAGTATCAGATAAGGGTTACTGGATTCTGGTTAAAAATAATGTCCACAAACCATATTCCAGAATGCGATAGGTCTGCCTGTAGCTAAAGCAATGATGTCCGAAGATGGTGAATGTATAGAATGGAAATACAATTTGGTACTTGATGGCCCAGCAGAGGTCTGGCTACTGGGCCTGGAACACACCATGCGAGTGGTTCTTAGAGAGGTGACATATTGCCCTTATTTTGATTTCTAATATATGTATAAAAATTTGGGGTCACGGAGGTCCAGAGGAGTTCATCGTCCAAAATTGCTATGGAACCCTTACTCATCCCTGCGTAACGTAGTACGGCGTGTCCGACAAGGTTTTGTTTCGTTTTTTTTCGGATTTACGCGTCGCATTTCTCGGTCTGCCGCGGCCGATAATTGTGTCGTACGAGCTTGTCTGGCATAGTGATACATTTTGTTTATCCGCATAATGTTACATTAATTAAATATTCTCAGACGAAAGGGTAAAGGGGTATTCTAACTTGACTTCACTCCCCCATATTTCAATTTCAATTAAAAAGATTTTACGGAATCTGAAGCCTATACTTGAAGTAATGGACTTTAGCTTAAAATTTATAGAAAAAAAGATATTAACGAAAGTCCAAGATTAAACAGATTGTTATTGTTATGTCAACATTGTACCTTTGTCGCATGGTGACAAGGAAGTCTAATTTAAACTCGCATCAAGCGTATGCAGTTAAATGGCAAACTTAGATCACGTCTGGTATAAATTTAAATTGCTATTTGGGACTTGATCAATTTTTATATCGTTATAGTTGTAGCTTTCCAATGAACATATAAAAGATTTGTACTATATATGACCTCCACGTTGCTAAATATTGGTCTACGACTTCGCCATTAGCCACTGGGTGTTTAACATCAGCATATTTTATTTCAAGCAATTAATTCTGACACGAGCTGCGTTAAGAAAGTGTCGATATGAGAGAGAACAGTGGATCAATGATTGGCCGGGACAACTGGGCATCACGACGAGTAAGGTTGGTTTTATTCATTTTAGGGTTTCATATCGTTCCATAAAGAGGAAACGGAGTCCTTACAAGCGCACTTAGGGCGAGTTTATTCGACACGAGTTTTCTCGCGTCGACACAAAGCTGTCGCCCTAACGTCGCCGCGCGGCGACCACGTGCAGTGTCTAGAGATCACACTGTTAGTGCAAAATACACTGTATATAACATATCTAAGCTCATGTCATGCACAAGTAACTTCGCTCTGTCTAGAGTGGACAGAGAGAAATGGAATGCGAGGGCGGAATCGGTTTAGAACGCGCGGTGACCTCGAACTATCCCGCGGCCGTCGCGCGAACGACCGCACGGTCGCCACGGGTTAGGTAATTCCCAAAAATTTGAATGTTGTTTGAGTGATTAGTTTACATTCGTTTATTAATATGCATCCTTATATACATCTGTATATACTTATCTGTGAATCGAATCTTCTTGGAGAAATCTTTACATAGTAAAATACAAGCTGTACCCGCGGCTCCGCTCGCGTGGACTACCAATTTATAGTTTATGTTTTTAACGAAACATTTAAAAAAGAAACATGTAAATTGGATAAGTGGTTCTCGCATGAAAATATATAAACAGACAGACAGACAGGGAGATGGCGAGTTTTAGAATAAGTATAATGTAAAGATTAGTCTATTTTTTGTTTTTAAACTTAACGTACGTTTGTAGGCTGATTTTTCTTGAATCGGTATTCATAAATCACAAATTATAAGTAGTTCGAAATTATTCGATTAAATACGATAGGGAATAATAGGTTTTTCTAGAATGCAGCAATAAATATGTCTTTATAATCCAGATCATGTGGACATCTGACTGCACGCGTACTTTGCGTCGATGTGAAATCATGAATGAGAAGAAACCGATGAAGAAGCTCCGTAAGAAGCAGAATCAGATACTGACCACACTGCAAATGATGTCGCGAAAACAAATACCCAAAATACTCCGGTGCAAAGTGAATGCGCTTTGTGTGATAGAGATACACTCGAGAGACACAGTCGATAGGATGTATAAACTGGGTTAATATTTTATATTACACATGTCTCAAATAGTTTATTTTTTATATACAAGGTTATTTCGAAAGGATGTGTAAATGCGAAAGGGTATTAAAGTACCCATGACAACGGAAAGTTTGCATTGTACAACTTCGCCAAAAGTCAATAGTTCTAGTGTAAAACCTCAGTTTAAAAAAAAACAAAGGTGAGGCAACCCTAATTTTCCGTTTTAAGTTTTTCCGTCGCCAGCAAATATTTGTAATGTAGGGCATAACGATAGAGTTGACAATTTTTTCTATAGTATTTTTTTTGTATGGACAACAAAATAAATGTATCCCGTGATTATTATATCTGCAATATAGCAGTCAACATTGACACGTTGAAACCCTAGCGGATTTATAGCCCCTTTCACGATAACTTTGTACATCAATGGCAACTAGTTCAAAATTACGCCAAAATTACTGTCCGCCAACCTTATCTCCAAAAGTAACAATCAGAAATTTAAAAAAATCTTATAATTCGATATGTAAGTACATTAATATTTTTCTCTCATATAGACTAAATGTAATCGTGTTACGCACTCTTCGTTAAGGCGACGCATTGATAAACAATAATTTAATCTAAAATAGACCTGCTCTATGCAAATGTGCGCGCGCTAACTTACGAAAAATCCTAAAAAACAGTTATTTTCGTTAATTTTAAAAACTATAATTTAAAAAAATTAAACTATCATTTTGAAGAATGTGTTTAAAGTAAACTGTACAGAAAATTTAGAAATATAAATCAGGCCAGAAAAATGTAAATCTGTTTTAAGAGAGGTTTCTTTGATATTCTTTTTTGTGTTACTAAAGGTAACCAACCGTGTATCGTAACTATCAAATTGAAGTCAATGAAATGAAGAATCGGTATACCAAATATCACTGTCATACGTTTTGTAGTCACTTAGAAAAATTGAGATTCCTACCGTCAAAATTTCAAATGCGTCGCCTTAATATTTCTCTGCTTTTAGTTATAGACGCACCCCGTTATTCATAAACACTACAGTTTAGCTAAAATATACGCTTTGCCTTCTTTATTTTAAAACACAAGTCAATATATATTAAAATTCGACTTTGTTCATCAGTGAATACAGGTTTTATATGCAGATAGCTAATAAACAATATGACAGTCCTCTGTAAATTGCCAAAAGCGTACAGACAGGAAAAAAAAATAAAAATTCATGCACAATCAATACAGAAAAAACTACATATAACATACGTACAATCCTAAAAATATTGTCCTCCTTGAGTCGTCGGGTAAAAAGCACCTTCTTTTATAGCGTTTTTGTCATTTATAGCTGAAAGTGAAGACAAAACATACTTATTTTAGCTTAAAAAGTTTTATAATTTTTAGGGAACCTAAATGTGAATGTATTATACTAGTTATATATAGGTATACACATATATATATACTAGCTGTACCCGCGACTTCGTCTGCGCGGAAAATTTTTTCGTGGCTCTCCCGGAATAGGCTAGATTACATGTGCATGTAAATATTTACAAAGATTGTTATTGAAAAAAGCCTACGTCTAGCCTCCGGGCACATACCATCTCTGTACGAAATTCCATCATAATTGGTTCAGTGATTCAGTGGTTTGGCACTCCTCATTCAAAGTTTTGTCCCCCTTTACATCCCATTAGGGATAGGGTTTTGATAAAAAACTATAGCTTATATGTCCGTTCCCAGGTGTCACATCGTAATTGGTTCGGCGGTTTATAATTTCCCTTACAAAGTTTCATTCCCCTTTTCATGCCTTTAGAGGGAAATTTTTGATAAAAAAGTTAGCTTACGTCTGTTAGGATGTACCCACGACTTCGTCTGCACGGTAAATTTTTTCGTGGCTTTCCCGGATTAGATTAGATTACATGTACTTGTATATGTATAAAAGAAAGATTGTTTTTGAAAAAGAGCCTACGTTTAGCTTATGTCTGCCCTGGGCACGTACTATCTATGTACTAAACATCATATATCATATCACCATACTTCAGCGGCTTAGCATTTCCCATTTAAAGTTTCATCCCTCTTTTCACCCCCTTAAGGGTACGTTTTAAAAAAAAAAAGAAGTCTATGTCCATTCCCAGGTGTCAAACTATCGTCATGCTACATCATACATCAGTACAGCAATATAGCATTTCCCATACAAAGTTTCATCCCCCTTTTCATCCTTTTAGGGATAGATTTTTGATAAAAAAAGTAGTCTGTCCTTTGATAAAAAAGTTTATCACTGCTCCAAATTTTATCATAACAGAAGTTTACATTTTCCATATAAAGTTTTATCTCCCTTTTCACCCTTTTAGGGAGCGATTTTTGTTAAAAAAGTAGTCTATGTCTTTTTGACAAAAAGGTATCACTGCTCCAAATTTTATTAAAAATTATGATATCCCGTACAAAGTTTCATCCCCCTTTTCATCTTCTTAGGAGTAAATTTTGATAAAAAAAAGTAGCCTAGGTCCGCTCGTTAAACTATCTCCATGTCAAACGTCATAATCGGTTCACAATTTAGCATTATCCACACAAAGTTTCATCCCCATTTTCACCCCTTTAGAGACAGATTTCCTTAAAAAATAACTAATCTACATAAGCGCAATCCATCATGCTCTTACTATGTACCAATTTTCATCAAGATCGGTCAAGCTCTTCTTTAGCTATATAAAACATACAGACAGACAAAAATTTTAAAAATTGTAGAATCGAAGTCAGTCATAAAATAACTACTTATCACAAAATGTTGTTATCCCTAATGAAATTTCTTCTTATTTGGTCCAGGCTGCATGAACGTACAAGCGTTCGAATGGTTCTCTCAACTAAAATTCTATTGGGACCGTGAAAGAGAGGATTGCTATATTCGTCAGACGAATACCAATTCGATATACACGTATGAGTATATCGGGAACTCGGGACGACTTGTTATCACTCCGCTTACCGACAGGTGTAACTTTTAAATTTAATTAAGTACCTAAGGATTGAATGTAGTATAAATAACTTTGCACAGATAATTATTACCTAATCATGTAATATAATATTCTTGCACACACTATTCTTAAGCGTTGGGTTTACTGAATATTGTTTGTGAATAAAAGTGCAATTTATAAGGTAGGTGAAGCTCGCAAATCGCAATTTCTTTTTCGAATATGTCATTTTTTAGAAGAGTAGAAAGGAGGCTTCTTGCTACTCGTCTGGAAAAGTTCTAAATCCTATAAATCTATTTACTCGTCAATGATCTGGGAATTTAAGGTTAGAATAATTATAACTAATTTCAATTTCTAGATGCTATATAACCCTAACGACAGCTCTAAATCTCTTCCGCGGAGGCAGTCCTCAAGGGCCCGCTGGAACAGGAAAGACTGAAACTACTAAAGACTTAGGTAGAGCCTTAGCGAGATGGGTAGTAGTCACTAATTGTTCAGATGGCCTGGACTACAAGTCCATGGCTAAATGTTTTGCAGGTAAGACAGGCTTTCAATTTAAAACTTTTATGGAATACTTCAAGCAGGAAATCTTTGCTGGTCAGGCAGATAAAAAATAATATTGTTATAGAATACACCAGCTGTTTATATTCTTCTGCAGATCATCAATGTTGACCAAAGGACAAAATTGTTAGGCTATTGTCAACATTCGTGGTTAAATGTATTGCCATAATTCTTGATCACTGGCGACACTTTTATTTTGAAGGGTGTTTATTGCTAATGGTTATGCTAATGTTGTTGCTTTTGGTCCATGGTCAAGAATAAATAAAAAAAAAGAAGGGTGTTGCTACGAAACAATACTTAGTGATTTAGTCAGTATTTTTGAATGTTAAAAGATGAGTCAGTAAACAATTACACAAGTTAGCGAAAGCACGTCTTTTCAATATGTCCCTATGTAATATTCTATATTCCACTCTTGTCAATATTCTAGAAGAACAAAAACATAATATCTGGAATCTGAGAACGTAACACAAAGAATACTTTAGTGCAGCCAGTGAAACTGGTGCAAGAGAGGCATGATAACTTGATTCTCAGGGTTGTCAACAAACTTAAGTTCTGCAATCTGAAGTGTTTTTTTAGCCTTGTTATTTGTAATGTCCATGGGCCTCAGTTCCCTTATGATCAGGTGGACTGTTTGCTTGTTTGCTGGTTTGTCTTCAGCGTGGTAAAAAAAAGCGAATCTGTCGCTATGTAGTTCTGCTTTTCCGTCTATAAGTCCAAAATGACTAGAACTGGCGTCAAGTGTGATTTAGAAGGTAGGTGAAGGTTGATATTTTTCTAGGTATCGCCCAAAGTGGATGTTGGGGATGTTTCGATGAATTCAACCGTATCAACATAGAAGTGTTGTCTGTGGTAGCTCAACAGATTCTCGCTGTTCTGCTCGCACTGTCGCTCTTCCAAAAGAGGTTCATTTTTGAAGGTTGTGAAATCAAACTTGACAGCAATTGTGGTATATTTATCACTATGAATCCTGGGTGAGTGACCCAGCACGAAATTCCTAATTAATCATTATATTAATGCATGAACACGTAATAAGAGCTTTTTGAATGCGAGTGTACAACTTATATACAGGATTAATTGAAATATACTGATAACCTCTTAGTGCAAAATTCCTGTCATCATACCTAACAACTTCATTTGTTCTCCGACTTTTTTCAAAACAATACGTTCCTCAAAAAACACTTGTTAGGTTTTTGTTTTGTGGACGCAGAAGAGAGACGATGAGCAAGTCTAATAAAATGATATAATATGAACATTATTCAGCCTCCTTAATTTTAGTTCAATAAATAATACACCAGCTTAGGCTTAGGCGTTGAAAATGAAAAAATCAAATTTTCTTAAATCTTAAACAGTACTAGTAGTAAATGAAATCAAATGAGTGACTCCAAAAGAAACATATTGTATTAAATGAACAAAAGTTTCGCTTCGTACAAAGATTACACTTTGTGATGAATTCGCACAAACTTCATTGAAGCAGTTCTAAATAATACTTGTTTTTAGCTTCATTGTTTAATTCAAATAAATTTGTCACACATCAAATGAAACACACTAAGACTTATCAAAAATTCGGATGTTTCATTAAAGCGCTAACAGAAAGCACGTAAGTAGAAGGCTTCCCTTCAAGAGAAACATTCACTTGTTCATACGCGCTACCATGGCCGCCGCCGCCGCTGTGCTTCGACCACCGATTATAACCTCCGATTTAAAATTGTCGGAGCCGAAGTCGAAATCGGAACTGTAATATCAATCGGAAGTTCTGACTTTTCGGAATCGGAGTCGAACCTCCGTAACATCTCTACTACAGAGTATCGAACCTCAGCGTCGCGTAGCCTCAATCAGTAATATTAATTTTCTATTATTCAAGTTACGCTGGACGTACTGAGTTACCAGACAATTTGAAGTCGATGTTTAGGCCAATCGCAATGTGTGTGCCCGACTCTCTAATCATAGCTGAAAACACATTGTTCTCTGATGGGTTCACGGCATACAAGGTCAACGCCAAGAAGGTGAAGTTTGTTTTTATTGACATTTAAAGCTCTATTACAGACATAATTGCATTCATAATCATATGTGTTTATTTTGTTAGTAAAATAATATTTTTCCCTTAAGGCAACACTTTCCCCTCATTTCTTTCTCCGCACACTTTATAATAATAATGACAATAAATGTACCAAACAATACACACCGCTCATGTGATCTCAAACTAAAGGATTCCTTGTGCTATAATCAGACGACGACTACTGGGAGCGTCTCCCAGTACACCCAGACCCGAGACACTCTTGAAAAGTTCGTTTACTAAATTGACCTGACCGGGAATCGAACCTGGAACCTTCCGCGCTTAGGCAAAACGTGTAAACCACTACGCCGTCGAGGTCGTCCTGCGGTCTTTTATCTAACGATAGATTGCCCGATGGTGACTCATTGGTAGTTTTCCTTATAGTAATTTCCTTGCTTCTATTCACACTTACTCATTTTTTTTCAAGCCATTTCAACCAAGCTTTACTAATGCCATAGATAAAGGGAGAATATGAGCGTTTTTATAATTTATGGTTGAACGTTTTTATCGTCACGATTTTACCGTCCACGATATAATAGGTAAGCAAAATGTTTCGCGTCGTAAAAAAAAGATGCCTTTTCAAAGTCCAAGGCATGACGTATCATAATATAATAGCAAAATGTATGCAGTTGTAACTTCATACAACTACAATATACAATAGGGAAGCAAAATGCATTTTGTTTGTTTGATGTATGCATGTTGTTTGTACCGTGGATGGCACAATCGTAGATATAAAAAAATTCAACGGTAAATTCAGAAGCGGTCAACGGTGGAGGCGTTATGGGCCCCAGATTATTTGAAATGCAGAACTGGATACTACTCTACTTCTCCAGTTTCATTCAAATCTGTGGTGAAGCGATTTGTATTTTTGTCGTAGCATGACCGTTAAACGAACTTACATAGGCTTTACAGTCGTAGGTCAGCGTCACTACTGTATTATAAATTTTATATTCTGAATCAAAATAAATCATGAACTCTACAGGTATTCACACTGTACCAATTAGCTATGCAACAGTTGTCTAAGCAAGATCACTATGACTTCGGTTTGCGGTCTATGGTAGCGTTGCTGCGGTATGCTGGCGTGAAGAGGAGAGCTTATCCTAACCTACCCGAGCAAGAGGTATGACTCTATTCATGTAAAACAACATAATATTTTGTCTGATTCATCTAAAGCTGAACTGAAATTCTTGAGACTAGAATTTAAAAGTTTGCACAGAGATTGTCCAGAGGTTCTCTATAATAGGTTTTAGTGTACGTAAGTAGAGATTTTTGGAATTCATCCCCTAAGACGTTTAAAATGTTTATGTATGTTTGGAGACTCAAAAATCGATCCTTATGGGGATATATAAGGGTAAAAAAGTAGCTAAAAAAAATAATTTCTCTGTGGATGAAATGTGGGTAACAGTATCGCATGACTTGGTTCTTCGTTAAGGTTTTAGACCGTATCCACCTGTGTGAAGCGGGAATTCAATGAAAAATTTTGACTTGTGCTATGTTTGTTGAAATCTTTAGAAACAAGTACCTACTGAACTGATATTGATGAGCTAGGAGTGCAAAGTTACTATTCAAAACTGTAACAAACCGGTATGAGAGTTTAAAAATCTTTAACTAATGATCTACGCTTTGTCGACGCTATTTTTTATACCGTGTTACTTTCTTATTTAGATGGTGATATTGGCGATGCGCGACATGAACGTGGCTAGATTGACTGCCAAGGATGTACCGTTGTTCGATGGCATTATGCAGGTATTTCTAAATTTCATTATTACAGAGTGGTATTATAGGGATCTAGCGTGCATTTATCATCCAATCCGAGGGCCCAGCAACTACTCCCGGCCAGTAATTAGGGGTACAAATTTTAGATTATCTTGGTGTCCGGCTTTTACTGGTTTCTTAGTTCATTGCATGGGACTTATAGTATACCTTACAAACCTAACTTAATTTGGAGTGACATAAGTGGTCTAAATATTTGGAATATGGACATTTGAAGCGAAAATAGATTCAGTTAACTATACAATAGTAACCGATGCAATCGCTGATATTCCCAAAACTTTAACAGTTGTTCTCAGTACTAAAAGAGAGGATCATTTCAGAAACTGTGCAATTACCGTTTTCATTTGTAGCAATTTCTTTTGTTTCTGTATTTCGTTGAAGATGATTAATTTGTGTATGTTTGTAACCGTTTGTGTTTCAATAAGCTAAATCTGATCTAATCATTGACTACAAATTCAGTTTATATACTCGCGTGAGTGGATTGAATCGGCGCTATGTTCGCAGGACATATTCCCCGACGTAATCGTGCCTACGTTGGATTACGAGCAGCTGGAGACGGCCATCTCGGCCGAGATGAGGCTCGTGGGCCTGCAGCCCGTGCGCGCCGCGCTGCATAAGGTCATACAGACCTTCGAGACCAAGGTGACCTTTCACCCTTTTTGATACTTCTACATAGTTTTAAATATATGAAACGAAGTCGCTATTTCTTTCTGCCTGTACGCTTACTTCTAAACTATATCAAATATAATAATAAAATACATAACTGAATAAATTTGGAAAACTAAAATTCACCTCTTTTAACCCCCTATCGATGTATAAAAATCAGATGTAACTTTAAATTAAAGGTATAATATATTTCAAAATAAATTTATGACATCAAATAAAAGGTCTCCAAATACAACTTGGTAGGAATGTTTGGAAATTGTATTATCATTGATTACCATATGATTGATGAAATATTGTGTTAGCTATTATCAATATTCTCGATTAATCGTTCGTCATCTTGTTGTTCAGCTTCTTAATAATGGGCAGTGGTTTTTCCGCTTCTGAATTAAAAGCTAAACGTTCTTCTAGGATGTTGGCTTGGATGGAAACGTAGGATGACGAGATATAATAATTAAAAGACGTGCTTTCGCTAGCTCGTGTATTTCTCAACTGAGTTATTTTCTGACATTCAAAAATACCATGTTATTATGAATGTAGCAACACCTTCAAAAAACAGTGCTGCCATTTGTTAACGATTATAATTAGAACGATTAATCGAGAATATTGATAATAGCCAACAATTGATTCCAAATGAAATCTCGTCACAGAACTCTCGCCACTCTAGTATTCTTCTCGGCGACACGAACACAGCCAAGTCAGTCTCATGGAAAATGCTCGCTGCCACCTTGAGCCGTTTAAGTCGTGAGAAAGTTCCCGGTTTCGTGAACGTACAGGTGTATCCCATGAACCCCAAGGCTTTAACCTTGGGGGAATTATACGGAGAGTATAACCTCGCAACTGGTGAGTGGAAAGATGGAGTGCTGTCGTCCATTATGAGAACTGTTTGTCAAGGTGAGGTACTTTTTTGAACCCAAATATGATTAAGATTTAGATGGTGCTGTTTAATTTTGCTGGGGGCAGGATTTGAGCCCAAATATGATTAAGATTTAGATGATACTGCATAATTTTGCTGGGGGTAGGATTTTGTGCCGGGACCGTACGAAGGACTACCACTATTTTACTTGCTAATCCTGCCACTACACAACAGGGCTGTCACTGTAGTGTTCCTGTGGAGCGTAAGACAGCCAATGATATTTCTGGCACAAAAAAGAACAAAATCAGCCCTCAGTGTTGACAACGTATTTTCAATATCAAGTGCTTTCTTAGACCTAATTTGTTATACTCATGTCTTCAAATAGAATCTATATATTATCTTATTATCTTGACCAGACGAATCTCCTGATCAAAAATGGATAATCTTCGATGGTCCAGTAGACGCAATTTGGATCGAGAATCTCAACTCTGTTATGGATGACAATAAACTGCTTACTCTTGTAAACAGCGAAAGGATATCTATGCCAGCACAGGTGATATAAGAATTTCTGATATGACTTTGTAGCAGACTTATGAATATAATTTGAGAAATATAATAGTACCTAATTGTGTTATAGGTTACGCATACCTAGGCGAAAATGTGTGAGGAGAATGATGAGATTTGAGGAAGCGAAAGAAGTATGTAAGAACCGCGACGCTTGGCGATTCGTCCTCTCTGACTACCCCATTAGGGATAGGGATATGTATGTGTAATTGTGTTTTAAATTTTAACGTCACAAATAAGTCTTCGGATAGCGCTAGGAGTGCTACATCAATAAAAAAACACAACATATAGTCACATTTACATTTAATTTCTCGAGAACTAATGACAAAATATCTAAAAACACGGGAAATTAACGCGATTACCTTTTATTTTCTCTTGACGTTTCGGCCGAGTTTCATCGGCCGTGGTCTCAAGTAAACTGTCGCAGCAAGCTTCACTCCGTGTCAGAGGCAGATTTCATTTCATCTACCCCCGATATTTGCAAATAATTATTAGGGTTCCTACACACAACACTCACGGTGTCCACACACTGAACCGGATGTGAAAAACGAGGTTTTGTCATTTGAATCACAGGATTCCACGCTGTTGATAAATTGTATCCGCTTTCCCGATTGAAATTTTTGTGTCTTGTGATTTCAATTGCTTCACGCACGACTCTTGGATAAAAGTGGCAATCAGTGGAAAGGACTTGTGGGCGATAAAATTCTATCCAATGATTCGTATCCGATTGGAGATGTTCCGCTATCACTGATTTGGTAGTTTGCTGGTTTTTTACAGCTGCAATGTGTTCCTTAATCCTTTCAGCAATAGTCCGCTTCGTTTGGCCAATGTATGAGCTACCGCAACTGCAACTGTTTTTAGATATTTTATAATGCAGCGCGAAAGTTTAAAAGTTTATATTGCAAACTAATGACAAATCATAAACTGTTGTAACGCATAGCGAACGACGAGTAATGATCCTAAACGTTATAATCCTCAATAATTATCCAGATTTTGGATTGGCATCGGCTTGACTTGCTTGAAGTAATTTCCGCTATGTCTTGGCGGGAGTAGATGTGACAGACAGGATGTGACGTCGGCTAGATTGACCTGGCGACAGTGATGTCGTTTAGTTCCGTTACTACAGATAAAACTTATCCCTACTACTTGATTTCAAAAACCAGTAACTTCTGTAGGTATATACAATGAATTACAAATACTTCTTTTCTTCATCTTTCAATTTGGTAAACACACGGTAAACCTATTTTTATTCATTCTTTCAGTTCGGTAAACCTATCTTTCAGTTAGTTTAAACGCATAGGTAGTATAAAAAACAAAATAAAATCAAGTAGCCTTTCATTTACTTGTTAATTGAAATAGTAAATGTAATGCACAGACACAGGAATCTTGAAGGACGGTTTTATGCTATAAAACCCTTATTGTGTAATCAGTTTCAGTGAGAAAGGTATAATAATGTTACTACACTGTCCACAATATATTAAACTTTAGTATATTATTGTTTAACATTTTACAATTATAACTAACCGGATCTATAGTTAATACTTAAATACCTTTAAATATCTTTTTTCCCTTAAATACCTTTTTTGCCCCGACGTTTCGACCGGATTGCATCGGTCGTGGTCACTGGCAGACTTTAATATTCTCTTACGCATTACAGCACGATTTTTATAGTGGCTAGTAGTTCGACTACCTCCGTGGCGCAACGGCTTAGCGCGTCGGAAAATAAACGGGGGTTGCGGGTTCGATTCCCGTCCCGAGTCTGGGTGTTTATGTATAATATGTATTTATTTACAAAAGAAAAGTATATAAGTAGTATATCAGTTGTCTAGTACCCATAACACAAGCGCTGTGCTGCTTACTTTGGGGCTAGATGGCGCTGTGTGAAATGTCTGAATTTATTATTATTATTATAGTCTTTTAGTAATTAAAAGATAATAAAAAACAAAAGTCAGTGTTCTTTCGCAGGTGTCCTTGCTAATAGAGACGTTGGACCTGGCTGTGGCTTCACCGGCTACAGTGTCCCGCAATGGCATGGTTTACAATGATTACAGGTAAGTCGTACGGCATTTCATAATATTACTGGGACTTTGATTAAAAAATGTGTAGGGAAATATTTAAGCTTCTTATACAGCGTGTAACAAAATTGATAAGAAAGTTGACTAATCCTATATTGATTATGGTGTGACATACACAATTCCATGAATTTTTTTAAAACATAATCACTGTGAACGTGATATACGCCTTCAGCATCAGCTTCGATTAGCGAAGTTAAAAAATTACCCCACTGTTATGTATATTATGTTCAATTTTATCTAACGAAATGAAAACCACACTGTTGCGGAGTCAGAATCATCTGGAAATCTTTTTCTCTCTTTGTGTGAAAATTATCATGTCGCACTTCAACTCTCCTATCAAAAAAGTCTGTAACGATATATATGTTCAAACGTTTTTCCGTCATCAGAAAAAGAAAATCGATGAAGATCTCAGTTACAGTGATGTTCACAAGTATAGGTTGGACAAAAACAGGCAATTATAACCTCAAAAAGACTTCAAACTCTAGGGTTAACCCTGGGAGCTAAAACGTGCATTTTACGGTCATGGCGCTATAAACACACGATCGTCATATATAATACCAATTTTTTATTACAATTAGTCACTGGTCGCGCAATGATCGTGTAGCTGTCGATGTCTGCAAGTTTTTAGGTCATTTTTAGGGGGTGACATCGGCGAACAGACATAAATGGACATTTCAAAAAATAATAACACATTAAAAATAGTTGAAATGGATTCAGATAGTGGTTCTGAACAAAGCAGTTTCTGATTTCTGCTTAATTTTGTTACACGTTATATATTTCTTTTATTGGGGATAAAATTATAGCGCGTAAAATTGCTTCTTGTTTTCAGAGACTGGGGCTGGTGGCCATATGTCAATTCGTGGTTAGAAACTGTCACTGACACAGAATATAGGGACTACGTGAGTAAAATTGTAGTACCAGCGGGGTTATTCACAAACATCGGAAACTCAACTCTCCGTATCCGAGAGGAAACTTCTCGATGACTTTGTCTATACGCGATTCACAAATCCGAAATCGTATTATATTTCTATTATATATATATCATATTATACATAGTCGTATTTACAAATCCAAGCCGTCGGATTGAATGTATGCTTTCCGACGATCGGTCTTTCCGCCACGGAAAGTTTCAGACGTTTGTGAATAACCCCCAAATGAAATATGAAAAAAACTAACAAATGTTATTTATAGTGATTAGTCAACAATGGTAATCGGAAATATATATTTGTTATGATTTATCCGATTTGCGGTGGTGCCAAGTTTATATTTAATGTCATGTCAGCCAAATTCCTTTTATATTAAGGTTTCAGGATCGCTTCATATTTTTTCTCTTCCGATCAATAACTTCACTTTAGCAAATGGATAACATTGGTCGACAAAGTTGGTACGAAATAAGTTTAAACTTTTTTGAATTAAATATTATAGATATAAATAATAATGTTGAATAAAACACCGGCTTACAACAATGATTAGTTTATTACTGAACTGACGTAATAATGATCGTACATAAAATACCACTGCACTACCGCGGCCCGCGCTCAGAGTATGTGCATATAATATTACACATAAGTGTGGGTATATTAGGCACACTATGCGCATATTGCATACACTTGTTTTGCCCGAGAATCTTTAAATCTAGCTGGATACCGTACTCTGAAGAGTTAGTTGAAGACAATTTGTATGACCTCGAGTAACCTTTGGTTACTAACGTTTCATTTGTGTCTATTTCTAACTCCTGGAAATTACTCGGATATACACCTGCTGTAATATATATTATACTCGTAAGATTGCTATATATAGATATATCACAGTATAAGATGAAAAGGGATGGAGGGATATAGACAAGGTTAAATTTCTCGACTTCGACTACCTCCTCGGAGTGCCACCTGCAGTTTAAATACTGCTCCATGGTGTTGCCTCTAATTAGAGTTAATGCTTTTCGATTCTTTACGATTATGGGTGTAAGACACTCGGGATCAAAAAAGATCCAAGAATACTAAGGTTTGACTTTGGTCGGATATGCTTAATAACTGTTTGTCTAATTACAAAATTGGGGTACGATTTGTCGTTTACGAGAGGGCGTGCGTTTTGGATTTGACGTGTGTTAGTGACTCAATCGTCACATTTTGAATTGAACTGGAAAAAGCTGTGAATAGACATGGTAAGATAATAGACTCCTTCCGCGTTCTGGATTTATAATATTGCGTTAAACATATAGTGGGGCATTTAATTGAGATCTTAACTTACAAAGTGACATAAAAATATTCTGAGTAGCCCTTATGATTTGCCCGAAACAGCCGAGGATAGGCATAGTAGTTTACATAACGCAAACAGTTCATGTGAGCATGTAATGTTTATGGAGTTAAATTGAACGTATTCACGTCAATAACATGGAGCTACCGTGTGTCGGTGCAGCTGCGGCACAACTTCCTGAACATCCTGACGCCGGTTCTGGAACTGAAGCGGCTGCGGCTGGCTGAAGGCGCTAGCGTGCGCGGGCAGGAGCTGACGGGAGTGCGCGCGCTGTGTCGCCTGTTGTCGCTGCGGCCCGCACCTGCGCCGCCGCTGCCCGACGAGGAGGACAACGAGGGCTTCTCAAAAATGCGCTTCCTCTTCGCGTGCGTACACACGACACACTACACACGTCACGCTACACACATCACACTACACACGTCATACTACACACGTCACTACACACGTCACGCTACACACGTCACACTACAAACGTCACTAGACACGTCACACTACACACATCACGCTACACACGTCACGCTACACACGTCACGCTACACACGTCACACTACACACGTCACACTACACACGTCACACTACACACGTGACACTACACACGTGACACTACACACGTGACACTACACACGTCACACTATACACGTCACACTACACACGTGATACTACACACGTGACACTACACACGTGATACTACACACGTAACACTACACACGTCACACTACACACGTCACACTACACACGTCACACTACACACGTGACACTACACACGTGACACTACACACGTCACACTATACACGTCACACTACACACGTGACACTACACACGTGACACTACACACGTGACACTACACACGTGACACTACACACGTGACACTACACACGTCACACTACACACGTCACACTACACACGTGGGCGCGCTGTGAAATTTGTACTATGTGTAACTACGCTGTAACACGTGTGCGTTATACGCTATGCAGACTGCACACTGCACATTATACACCGCACCCAAACGTTACACGAACTGCACGTTACACACTACGCATCGCACCCTCTCGTCCACTCCACTTTGCATCGACATTACCAATGAAGTTATTTTTAATATTTAAGTGATTTTTCCAAATTTTGTGTTAAAAGAATCCCACTTTTTGATTTCAGAACATGAAACAGTCTATTTCTGAAAATAGACTTGTTTACCATTTTTTCTCAGAAACTACAGATCAACCCTGTTTCAACTTGTAATAAAATTACATTGCATCCCGACTCATTTGTAAGCATTGTTAAATTACTGTTTATGAAGAAAATCATTCGTTTTCGCATTTACAGCCTTATCTGGTCGGTATGCGCAACACTCGAAGAGGAGCCGCGTCGCAGACTCGATAACTGGATTAGGGAACACGAGGGCATATTTCCGTTGAAGGACACAGTGTATGACTACTACGTCGATGAGAGACTCAGACAGTTCAAGCCTTGGGAGGAGAAACTACCAGAGAACTGGAGATTTAATCCCGCGTATGTGTTTTTTGAAAGACTTATATACCTCTAGGGGATTACTGTTCTATTACAATGTTAAATGAGTTACCAATTTCATATATTAGATACATATATGAAATGTACAAGGCGAAAGTGAGAGGTAAAAGAAGCCAGGGAAGACCAGGGCTGACTTATGAAGATCAAATAGCCAGTCTTAGCAGACGGAAATGTCAAAAACACTCGCATACTTAGGCGAAAATGCGTTATGATAATGATAAGATTTGAGGAAGCGAAAGAGATATGTAAGGAACGCAATGCTTGGCGCTCCGTCCTCTCTGAGTATCTCGTTGGGGATACAGCGTAAAGATGTGTGTATGCATGTATGTATGTAGATATTAGATATTACATATTTTTTTTGTTCTGAACTGAATTAGTTTTATAATTTTAATTTACGAAAATTATTATAGGAATAATTTAAGTCTGGAGTATACTACTCTGTCAAGAAAGTACCGGGAAAAGATCAATAATACACGAAATGTTAGTTATTCATCTAAATTTATTTTATCACCTTCAAAGTATGCTCCTTCAGAAACGATACACTTACGCCAACGAATAATCCAATCATCAAAACATTTTTAAACGCTTTTTCCGGAATTGAGTTCAGTGCTCGCCGCGAATTCTCCTTTATGTCTTCTACCGAATGAAAACGGATGCCACGAAGTGGTAATTTGAGTTTAGGAAAAAGAAAGAAGTCGGCTGGAACCATATCTGGTGAATAAGGTGGTTGCTCGATGGTATTTGTTGAGTTTTTGGTCAAAAATTCGTTTACAATGATGGCCTTGTGCGAAGGGGCATTATCGTGGTGCAAAATCCAAGAATTTTCTTTCCACAAATCTGGCTTTTTCGTCGAATTTGCTCTCTTAAACGCCGCATAACGCCCAAATAATATTCTTTATTTACCGTTTGACCTTCCGGCAAGAATTCCGAGTGCACAACACCGCGATAGTAAAAGAAAACAGTCAACATGACTTTGATTTTTGATCGACTTTGGCGTGGTTTTTTCGGTTTCGGTTCAGTTGGAAGGCGACACTCCGAAGCTTGTTGACTAGTTTGCATGTCAAACTCGTCAACCCACGTCTCGTCACCAGTAACAATGCCTTTCATGAACGTTGTGTCGGAATTGACTCGTTCTAGTATGTCCTCAGCGACTCTTATGCGATTGTGTTTTTGAAGAAAATTCAGATCTTTTGGGACTAGCCGAGCGCCAACATGTTTCATACCCAAGTGATTATTTAAAATGTTACGGATCAACTCGTGAGACCCAGAAAGCTCGGCGGCTATCTCTCTCAAACTTGAATGAGCATTTTCAGTCACTATTTCCTTCACTTTTGCGATTTTAACTTCAGTTGTAGATGTTGATGGCCTACCAGAGCGAGGCAAATCTTCGATCACATCTCGACCGCTTCTGAACGCTTTGTACCACTCATAAGCACGTGTTTTTGATAAAGTCGATTCACCGTAAGCCTCCTGTAACATTTTCAGTGACTCCGAACACGAAATTCCATTGGCGATGCAAAATTTAAGACAAACTCTTTGTTCGATGTTTTTGTCCATTATGAAATTCGCAATATACACTAGAATAATATAACTAAAAACAGCACTGTATTTAATCTAAATAACAAATGCAACTCAAACTCCGCGCCAAAATGGAAAACAGTTGTGCCAATCTAACAACAACAAAAAAACAAAAAATTGAATTTGGAATCATAAACAAATCATCCATTCCCGATACTTTCTTGACTGAATGTATGTGTACTTTTTGTTAGAGTATAACCTCACAACTAGTGGTGGTCAAAGGAACGACTGTCGTCTGGGCCGTACAAAATTGTTGTAAGCCCATAAATGATGAGGCTTTGAATAATTTCATAATAAATACAAACGTGTAAAAATCTTGCAGAGCACGGTATTATGTCTTGTGATTTGATGATTGTCATGTGATTAAGATTAGACTCAATATTCAGACTGCATAGGTTGTGGTCGTGGTCGCCGTTTAAGTAATCTAATATAATAAAAATCAATGTTTCTTTGTTCGTGCGCTGCTATACCATTCATCCGATTCTGATGAAATTTGGTATGGAGATAGCTTGAATCATAAGGAAGGATATAGGCTATTTAAAAAAAACGTTGATGAAGTCGCGGGTATTAACTAGTATATTATATTAGTGGCAGTCACAGATGCCCTCCGAGGTATCCTTGTTTAGGACTTACTGGTTTGTGGATGTATTGCATACCTAGGTATGCTTAAGTAGCTCGTAACTTGTATTATATTATGTTAAAGTAGTAATAATTAATAAATCGTATCTAACGGAACGGTTAACTCTTTTATCTCCCGACCTTACATGGCTTCAAATTCCTTAAAAACGAATGTAATGCAGCACAGTCAAGTTGTCTCGAAGAAAGTCTCGTGGCGTGCACTAATGTAATGTAATGTCGTATTTGCGTCACATCAGCCTGGGCTTTCATAACATCTTGGTACCGACGGTGGAGTTCATCCGCGTGCAAATGGTGGCACTGGACGCGCTGCGGGCCGGCCACGGAGTGTTGGTGGGCGGGCCCACGGGCACCGGCAAGACCTTCCTTGTGCAGGGCACGCTGCAGATGCTCGACCCGGCCAGGTGACGTGTGCATACACACACACACACACATACACACACACACAAACACGTATACATACATGCACGCGATTGTACGTACACACGTTTATTCATTTGCGCATTTGCGCAGATACATATATAAACACATGCAAACCTGCTAACACAAAATTGATTGCATCTATGTATAACTCACTAATGGAGAAATTTTTAGTACTACTACTTGCTACTACTAATCAGTGATCATATCGTAAAAGTCATAATCTTATATTGTCGTATAGACGAACACATAGCTCTATTTTTAATGTGTCAATGTAACCTATAAAATGAATGATTACCTTGATTATTGCGATATGTAACATCACAATCACATACAAAACATGTAACCATTAGTAAAAAATACAGTACTTCTTTGAAATAATAGGATAACACAAAATTATGAAATAGGCCAACAGCGTTCTTCACAGCGTGACGATTTGTGACAACCTGTCATTCAAAAAAAGGTTACAATAGCGTCCCGTTCGCTGTCCCTTTCCTAATCGTGGCACTACCATAAAAGATTACATTCTCACTCGCACTCTTTGTACGTCTATGGTATACGCCAGTATATACTAAGTTTATGGTACGAGCAGTTACTATTCGTTGTTATTATTGACGCCCCAAGTCCTACAATAATATATCATATTGATGAATGTTGGCGTATGATGAAAGAGAACTTCTAGAACAACAATATGATCTGCTCGAGCTTCAAAACGTAATAGTAGGAGAGCTGTTAGACATTTGTGGGTATGTGTTTGAGGCACGACGAAAATTTTTGTTCAATGCTTTTTCTATTATACCTAAGTACAGAACCGCAGACCTGGCTGAAGGGTAGAGGGGCTGTATTCAAATAAGAGAATTTTTTGGCAAAAATTATTCTTGACATTCTTTAATTTTTATATTTTAAAATGTAATAGTTAAAGTGAAAAAATAAGCAAGCCAGATTATTTAGTTAGTTCTAAAAGTTTGCCAGGTGTTTGCAAAATTATTTTACAAAAAATTCAAAAAATGTATTTGAGGCACCCTGAAATTTTAAAAGCACATTATTCATGACTAAAAATAAATATTTAAAAAAGACAGATCATTTCAGTGGGACATTCTACCTGCAAGATGTTCGAGAAAGTTACGTATGAGTGTGAATGAGCAGCGCTATAGGTAGGTTGCAGTGTGAGAAGCCGTGTATATCGGCAGCTCTGCGTCCCAGAACGCTGCGGTGATATTGGCTTGGGTGACCACGTGACTTACAATACCCAAGCTGTTGCTAGACGAAATTTTGGAGTCGTCATCCTGGAATCATTCAAGTATTGAAAAAGTTTTCATCGTGCCTCAAATATTTACCCAAAAATCTCTAACAGTTCTCGGAGTATAACGGTATCTAATCCCAAATAATTATGAGTGCATTATTGGCAATAATATCGACGTTATATACAACTTTACAGATATAGCACACAAGTTATAAACATGTCCGCTCAGACTACAGCAGCTAACGTTCAGGATATAATCGAGGCCCGATTAGAGAAAAGGACCAAAGGAAATTACGTACCTGCTGGAGGTGAGATGTAACACGTCTTCTCTAAGGTGCTAAAGTTATGGATGCGTAGAGATTTTTTTGTGTCATCTGTCTAATATGCTGCAGTAATAGCAATGAATTTTATTTTCACACAGTTAGCATTAAATCAACCAGTTTTTACCAGAACTTTCAGTCCCCTGTGAGTCACCCCACTAGTGACTGTCTCCTATCCGCTACCGGACATCGTCACTGTCGTGTCTCATGTGTCTGCGACAAAGTATCTATATTTGCATAGCTTCTAAAGATATTTCGGAAAGATATTGTTACGAGCTGTGGATCAAAAAAAATCAAATGCCGGTTAAGGGTACAAAGAGTTTATTTCCGAGTACAGACAGATGTCACGTACACGCGAACTCAATTACGGTGGTTCCTAGTCTTCGTATTCGCCCCTGGAAGTAGGTATTCGCGTAGTAGTCACCGAAGGTACACGCTTCACAACAAACAACTTTCCCGAATTGCAGCAGTCTTCTTTCCTGAGTTGTTGCAATAGTCGTTGTCGAAGTCTTCGTAATTCACCTTGATGTCACCTCGACATATCGCTTTGATCGATAGTCGAAAAATTGACTCAGCGGCGGATACGAAACTCTATTTATAGGCTAAAAAAATGAGGGTGGAAAGTTCTAGAGCAAACCCGAATGCTAGTAATAATAACGCATAGAAATAAACAGGGTGGAACTTTCTAGTTGATTACGCTCGTTAACAATCATTTGACATTGTTCTTCGCCTGTTTTCATGAGTCATATATGATATATGACACATCTCGCTCCGGAATTTTCAAAGTACAACTTTGTTCTTCTGTCTTAATTTTGCTTATACCATTCGATAATAGACCTTAAACCTAGCAATGCGTTTTTAGGTCATAGTTCTGCAAAGCCTAGGTCTCGATATATAAGCACTAAAAGTTACGTGACTCATGCCGTTTAAAAATCGACCTTATCACTTTGACATAAGGTTTAACCGTAACAATATTTTCAGTGATGGGAAAACAACCATATATTATGTATTAGACCCTCGCTCCCCGTGTCACCGATCATATACCTAAGGCGCTGCCATTTGTTATAAATGAATGCAATTACCCAAAAATTAATCATTTTACTTACATACTTAACTTAAATTTGGATATAACCAATTTATGACCATGGCTTCGATTTTTCATACCATTAATACGAGTATAGCTTTTCTTTTTGAACAGATCTATATTTTTCCTAGTATACATTATATTTTCAAAGACGTATAGAGATAGGAAGGGTTTATTTATTAGTTTGCGAATATTATAGGCAAGAAAATGATAGCGTTTATGGACGACATAAACATGCCAGTACGAGACGACTATGGCAGCCAACCGCCTCTTGAACTGGTCCGTTTATGGCATGACTATGGCTACTGGTTCGACAGACAGAAGCAGTGGAGGAAGAACGTCAAGGTAAATGGCGCTAAGTCATCCCTGTACTCCGGAGCAGAGAATAAGGCTGTATTATTCCCCCCTGTCTTAAGAGGTATATAGAGACCTATGTGGATCCGTTCGGAGCAAGCTTCATTCGTTCATCCATGCGACTGCTGCAAGGATGGCAGCATGTGTGGGCCGCTCTGTCATGTCACTTGCAAAGGTGTAGGGGGGCAAGTGCTTTGGCACAGCGCAAGAGAGGCTCCGGTGAGTTCCGTAGGAGATCTTGGAGCCCCTCAACAACGTGCCCAGAATCGACCACCGTTAGGAGTTTTAGAGCCCTATATAACCCAGTGCCACCCCCAGAGAGCCGGGTGTTCAGGTTTCTCCTGTGTTACAAAAAAAGATGGCGCTAAGTATTGTTGGTGTCTTTTTAGATAATCTATCTTCGGAAATGGAAAAAATTTTGTCTGTGTTGTCACTGTTACTGATGTATTATAATGAGGTATAATTTTGAAGATCGTATGGAGGTTAATAATATAATGTCAGCATATAAGCGATTGACTTATTCTATTATTTTGTTAACCGACTTCAAAAAAGAAGGAGGTTCTCAATTCGTCTGTAAGTTGTTTTTTTTTTGTATGTTTGTTACCTCATAACTCCGTCATTTATGAACCGATTTCGAGAATTCTTTTTGTTTGGAAGGTAACACTTCAGAGGTGGTCCCATTAAAATTTCACCGATATTGGAGCTTGGACTTCGAAGATACACTAGATAACATGACCCGGTTATAACCTTTATTTATATTGACCATTCTCTTGTATATCGTTGCGCTCCGGAATTAGAATGAAGTTAATTGCAGACCTGCCCTAGATATTTATTAAGGTCAATACCACTCAAAAGGGAGAAATAAAAAAATTTTTTTGAAAAAAATTAAACCGCCTTCATAAAAAACACTGAAAAGTATAAAATAACTATCCTTTACTAATCAAAACTCAAGTACAATTAAAATAACTTTATAAATAATCGTATTTACACATACCTATATAATTAAATTTGACAGTTACTGAAGTCGGTGCCAAATCAATGTGCAACAACAGAAAGTCTATTAGTTTGGTGAGCTTGGCGCCGACTTCAGTAACTGTCAAATTTAATTATATAGGTATGTGTAAATACGATTATTTATAAAGTTATTTTAATTGTACTTGAATTTTGATTAGAAAAGGTTAGTTATTTTACACTTTTCAGTGTTTTTTTTGAAGGCGGTTTAGTTTTTTTAATAAAAATTTTTTTTTCTGTCTCATTCTAGCATGTAAGCATTCTATCTCACAACATTTCGTGATGTCAAGTTGTATTTATATCCATAAGTATAAAAATGAATGCTTGTTTGATCCATATGCGTTCCTGTACTGTTCATCTGATTAAGATGGAACTTTGGTCAGTTGTGCGCACACCGGTGAAGGTTTCTGTATGTAGACATCATCATAAATCTAATATGGCGAATGCTCTAAAATCACAATATGGGTATCAAATGAAAGGGAAGGCTAAGCGCAAAAAAGGGAATACTCCGGGTAGAGTTTCTGCATATATGACGCCATCATAAACTCAATATGACAGATGCTCCAAAATCACAGTATGGGTATCACATGAAAGGGAATGGTAAGAGCAATAAGGGAATATACTGGAGAATATTTTTATGTTGTGTGGCGTATATATTGCAACGCATGCTGGGTATTCGCTGATAGTAAATAAATAAGTCATATAAGACTCGAGATTTTGTCTGTTATTGGAATATATCTTCAAGTCTTTTTGGCCACTTTACAACGTGCCATCTTTCCTAAATCACAGCACTCAATGGCACAATGTTACGTATTTAATTAGTCCGTACCATAGGACATGGTGCTCTGCGGCGCGGCCGGCCCCCCCGGGGGGGCGCGCTCGCCGCTGCCCCCTCGGCTGCTCTCGTGCTTCCACGCCTTCTACTTGACAGCACCAACTCAACAACAACTAGTCAAGATTTTTGGAACGATGATCTCACAACATCTGCAGGAATTCGACGAGGAGACCAAGGGCGTTGGTAAGTCTCAAATAATAATTTGTTTGCAATGTCATATATTGCTTGGATGCCGACTTTTATGGAGCCTCTAAGGTAGTCATTCGTTTAAAAAATAAGTGCGAGAAACTCACGCTGTTTGTAGTACTGTTTACATTGTCTATGCCTTGTTCTGGTCGTAGATGTTACTTTATATTGATTTTTTGTATCTGTTGAACATACAAATCACCAACATATTCACCGCCAGTGATGTGTTTGATAATAGTCCCCATTCTTCTCATTTTGCATGCACTTATATTCACAGAAACCTCAAAATTTCTTCGATTTTATAATGGTTTTTTTATAACTATTATGATTTGAACTTTTTGGAAGAATATTACTAATAATAATTGATGCATATACTTTCAATTATATATGCAGCGCGTCTAAACTCTCCTGGATATGTTTCGTTGAAAAGCATCACTTGTCAACAGATAAGTTAGCAATACAGCTAAAAATATATATTGTACTTAGTTATAAATAATATATGAAATAGATTTCTTTCAACGTAAAACCTCATAGTTGCAGTTGTACACTACAAAAAAACGAAGAATACGGCTTTTGCTGAACCAAAGATTTCCTTTGGCAGGATTGATCTTTGGATCCCTAAGATGGGTTTAGGAAGTGGAGCCCCCTGAATTTTTCATGCAGGTGGGGGGATGGGGGGGGGGTTTTAGCCTTAACAAAGTTTGAGGTTAATAATTGCGTAGGGTTTAGATATATAGTAGAGTTTGGTATCATTTTCGATTCAATCGAATGCCTAAATGTCAGTTCTGGAATAATATTTAGGTCAATAGATAGTAAAAATTTAATAAAATTAAAAATTTGTAATATGAATTTCAAATAGTACGTAATTCTATTTAGGTATGTAGGTATATACCACATTGTCTCGCACTCGCACTGATTGGGCTTTGCAGTGCCCCCCGCGCAGCCGTCTCTCCCCCCTCACTCGCCTCATACCTCACCCCGCGGCCCGCGTTTGGCGCGTTTACTCGCTTGCCAGTCGCACGGAGTAGCTTGCTGCGTGAGCCGTGAGGGCGTTCGTTTGGCCTCAATCGGTTCACGCTAGTCGCGACTCTCGCGCACAACTACTTAACTTGTCTTTTTTTAAAATGGCAAAACGAGAAAAATTGCTAGTGGATGCTGACCCACAGTCCCTAACCGGAGAGTCCAGCAGTATCGATTGGTCGAGGTGTTGTATTTGTCAATCAAAAAATAAAGAAAATCCGGCCGGCCGGCCCGTAATAAAAACCGTTCAAAATTATTGAGTGGCTACAATACATTAGCGGACAATTTATGTGCATTTAAGGAAATAGGTGAGCTGGATTGTATTAAACATTTTGACAAGCTGAATGAAGATTTAGGATTTGCTGCTACTCTGAGTAGTCGTGAAGCTAAATGGCAAAAAAATTGCGCCATGCAGTATAATTCTACAAAACTTCAGCGAGCACATAAACAGTTTGAAGCAACTAAGGGCCAAAATATTGAAAGCAGTCGATTAACTAGGTCTTCTATGCCTGTGTCACCAACTGGCAATTTAGAGATACCGATTTGTTTCATTTGTTCTATACACGAAATAACAAACTTCAACTAGTCACATCTTTACAACTAAATGAAAGAGTTAAAGAATGGGCCCAGTATTTAATGGATGCGCGACTTATTGGTATGCTGCAAACCAAAGATTTGGTAGCGTCTAATGCAAAATATCACAAAAAATGTTTACAAAATTTAAGAAACAAGTGCAGGAAAGACAGCCGTTCTGCTGATAGTAAAACTACCGCTTGCGAGGCCGTAGCCTACGCTGAACTTGTGGCTTATATGGAGGATGAATTGGATAGCGAAGATCGTGATGTCGTATTTCAAATGAGCACACTAACAACGATGTATATAGTATATGTATAGAATACGATTAGCGCAGTTACTTGGCATTCCCGAATGTGAGCTTCCAGAAACACGATCAACTTCGCTTCGGGAAAAGCTTCAGGATGAGTTTCCACAGTTGACAGTACATCGTCCTTCCAAGGAGTATCAGTTAGTGTGCAAATCTGCAGACTTATCTCTTCATGCACATTCTCACGATCTTCATCAAGACGCAATTGGCTTTTCTAGATTTAGCGCAGCTCTCAGGAAGGAGATGAAAAACTGGAAAACCTGTTTCAGAGGCACATTCGATAAAAACTGTCAAGAATCTTCAGTCCCTCCTCTTGTTTTGGCTTCACTCAATATGATTATTTATGGAACATGGTACCCTGAAGAGTGCAAGGCTACTGAGCCAGCTCTGGCTATAGCACAGCTTGTAATGTTTAATTACAAAAGTAAAGTACCTCCTAGTGGTAATATTGTGCGGCATGACAGGGACCACGAGCCACCACTGCCACTCTATTCAGCTCTCGAGGTTTACGGTCGCACGCGTAGTAAGACTGTAATTGACGATTTGCACATACGTGGCTTATCGGTGTCAAAAAATCGTGTCCGTGAGGTGACATCTGCACTGTGTCACTTAAATATTAATCGAGCTGAAGAGGAAGGATTACTATGTCCCAGTAATCTTTTGCAAGGTGTGTTTACTATTGGCGCCTATGATAATGTAGACCACAATCCATCAAACAATACTTCAGAAGGTTCTTTCCACGGAACAAGTATATCAGTGTTTCAAACACCATCGGATGCTCAGCCAGGCCACCAGAGAAGTTTCCAATCTACATACAACAGTTGCGGACCTCAAACATTAGATGTCCCTCAGTTACCAGAGTCGTTTGCAATCGTGCCAAATGCGTTCCTTGTGCAAACGAAACCAAAAATTCCTGATAGCTGTGTTCCAGTTATGTCACAAATGCTCCCTACAGAAACTATGGAATGGAAAACAGAATCCGAGTGGCTTGAATACGTCCTTAATCGCAGCAGTCACGAAGATGGTACTCGGAGTAATTGGTCTTGGGCTGCATATCATGCAAGCAATAGTGGTCAGAATATCCAGAGTTTACGTACTGCTGTTTGCTCACTGTTACCACTTTTTTTTGAAGAGTCAAACACTGTATCCATGGTTCGTCACGGAATGAATATCATAAAACATATAACGTACCATCTCAACCCCCTCCAAACACCAGTCATGTATGGAGACCAATCACTCTACACTATGGGAAAACTAATCCAATGGAATTGGCCAGATTTGTATGGACAAGAGAAATTTGTGATGATGTTTGCCCCTTTTCATATAGAGAAGGCATTTCTCGGAGTCATCGGGCAGTACATGGAAGGGTGCGGTTGGATTAGCGTTGCTGTGAACGCAGGTTTGGCTACACAGGGAACTGCCGAAGCGATTATGAAGGTTTCACATGTCAAAAAAGTAGGACAGCCCACGAAATCACCGCCGCAGCTCTGTACATGCTTGTAAATCAAGCCCACAGCGAATTCTCCTAACGTTTCATTTGAGAGTTGGGTACGTGAGCAAGCATCTGAATTACCAACGTTCAAGTTCTGGTTGAATTTACTTAATTTACAGATTCTTCTCCTATCATTTGTGCGCTCATTGCGAGAAGGAAACTACAACCTTTTCCGAGAATGCTTGAAGCAAATGTTACCCTGGTTTTTTTTATTCGACTACCAAAACTACGCGCGTTGGCTGTCTGTTCATGTAGCTGATTTGGAGTTATTACCCACGAGTGCCCCAGACGTCTACGCTTAATTCTTGAAAGGAAACTTTGTGATACGTAAGTCCCAAAGACCATTTTCTGCTCTTGCTGTTGACCAAGCACACGAACAGCATAATGCAATTGTTAAAGGCGACGGGGGTGCCATTGGCCCTACTCAAGATCCAACAGCTTTAGCTGTCGTTGGATGCTTGCTGGACCTGAAATATGCCGCTTTCTTCAAGAGTTTAAGGACGTTGAATCTTCTCATGAGCCTCATCACGAACAGTGTCCTGCTTTCCAGAATAAATTTCTGCGACAAGTTCGTGCAGTAGAAGCAAGTATACAAGAGTTTGGCAACCCATTTCAAGAGCAAACAAAATATTTAATTGTACTAGATACAAGGACAATAGCAGATACTGATATTGTAAACACATTAAACAATCTGGAGAAAAATGGAAATGAATTGTATAAAGAATTCGTTGAAGAAAGGCTTGTTAAAAAGACGTCTCCTCTACTTGAACCAATAAAAAAACAGAAAACCAGAATTTTCGCCAATGTCAAGAAGCCAAAAACCTCGAAACAAATTGAAACTGTCAAAGCTTTAAAGTCTGACGTGAATCTATTCTCAAAACTATTCATATCATGTCAGAATAGGAGTCTGGACTTGGACATCTTCTTTTCTTATGAGAATCAAATTAATCCACCTTCTTTATCGTTGATGGGAAATTTGCGAATGTGCCAGAAGTCTGACATAGTCACGGTTTTGAAGAAAGAAATCGAAGGCAACGCTTACCCTGAAAATTGTAATATTCGTATTTTTGATGGAGCTGCATTTGTCCACAGTCATCCTCCACGTAGCTCTAAAACATTCAAAGAATACTGCTGCAATGAGTTCCGTCGGAGCATCATGGGAAGTACAGAGAACATAGAGGCGAGGAGAGTTGATATCGTCTGGGATCTTTACTCTGATATGTCTCTCAAGAAGCAGGTTCGAGATGATAGAGGCCAAGGAATACGTCGTCAAGTACATGAGAACTACAAATTGCCAAGCAATTGGTCAAACTTTCTAAAGAATTCTTAGAATAAGGAAGAATTGTTTAAGCTACTCGGATGCTATGCCCTTCAGGGGAACCTCGGTATACATATAGTGACTAACATCGGTCCGACAATCAAATCATCAGTACCAACGAAAACGCTGTTGACAGGGCTTAATGTAACTTGCGAGGAGGCTGATAGCCGCATTATTCTGCATGCCAAGGACATGGTGATGAATGGAGCAACAAACATAATAATACATACTGTTGATTCCGACGTGCTCATAATTGCCATATCCTACTACTTTTCCCTTGAGCGGTTGGGTCTAAAAGAGTTGTGGGTATCTTTTGGTACTGGAAAGCATCACAGCTATATAGCTGCGCATGATTTGGCACATCATCTGGGTGAAGAGAGAGCAGAAGCCATGAGAGGGTATCATGCATTCACAGGTTGTGACACCGTTTCTGCGTTCTGCTCAAAAGGGAAAACACTGACCTGGAAGGCATGGCAGCAGTGTATTGATGCCACATCAGCTTTTAAAGCCCTTTCTAATCCGTTAAATGAACTGACAGATGACATACTGATTAGCTTGGAAAAGTACGTCATCAAGCTTTACTGTGATGACAATGAAATAGTTTCGGTGAATGAAGCTCGCAAGCTTTCGTTCACAATGAATAAGGCTTTACAGAATATCCCCCCCACAAGAGATGCTCTTAAAATGCATACACTTAGGGCAGCCTACCAAGCAGGTTATATATGGGGACAAGCTTTTGACTCCTCACCCGACATTCCCTCCCCATCAAACTGGGGATGGACTGAAAAAGAAAGACAATGGCAGCCAATATGGACAACCCAGCACAGTATCTGGGATGCGGCGCGAGAGCTGGTAAAATGTGGATGTAAGAACAGCTGTAGAGACCGTTGTTCTCGTAGGCGAGAAGGAATGCCATGCACACTCCTATGCAAGACCTGTAATGGCAACTGCGATAATTCCAGGTATGTTTGAATAACTTTCGCTTTTAGTTTGCTGCTTGTTTGTTTCTACTTTTTTGGGTAATCATTGTTTTATATTTTGTTACAGTGTAATGGACCGCGAAGCACTCATTGAAGATGATATAGAATTGGATCCAGAGGTATTGGAGGACGAGGGCTAGGAATCATCGTGCCAATTTTTTTTACTTTTTGTGTTAGATTTTTTAAATAAATACTGTATTGTTTACTTATTTTTTTTATTTTACGTAGTTTAACATCTTTATCGTGCAAATATGAGTCCTAAACTGAATTTGGCATACTAAAGTCATACGAATATGGTACCAAACTTGGAATAGTAGCATAATTAATGCCTCTATACAGGTTGAGACCCTATTTTCCTCCAGAGCAGAAGCTGCCAAAACCTCAAAAAACTAACATCAAAAATCGAGGTGGCTCCACTTCTTACATCCATCCTTGGGCCTTAAGGACCAATCCTACCAAAGGAAATCTTTGGTTCAGCGATAGCCGTCTAATTTACCGTACAGATGCAACTATCAGTTGCACATTTTGTTTAGATTTTTTTTTTTTTTTTTTAATTAGATTTACCAACAGTTGTTTACACTAATACTTAGGTAATACAATACATGCTAAATAAACTACGTCAAATGTAACAACTACTTATAGGTAAATTCCGCATGCATTATAATATATAAACGGTGATTTTAGATTTCATATAACTGATTTAACAGTAACAATACTCATTTTTCATTTACACATACTAAACATATATATATTAACTTAATTATTGTTTTTTAGTTTTTAAACATTTTTGAACACATCTGTAGAACCTGCCTTTAGAGTCGTTGTGTATATCAATTGAACCACTGCACATATTTATAATTTTACACATACGTGAAATAGGCGAGTTGGAACCCAAAATGGTGGTGCTAAGGGGTGGGCAAAGTGATGTTATTGCGAAACGAGGACAACGAGCTGGCGCGCGAAAACGTATACGGCTTAGTAAGGTTGGACAGTCGATCTTATTTCTAATTATTTTATACATAAATAAAGCGTCCAATAATTCTCTGCGTCCCTCCAGTGACTCCATATTAAAATGATTTAGCCGCGACTGATAAGATCTTTCTTTTTTAGCCCTATAGATAGAAAAAGAAAGATGCCATAAAAATCTTTTTTGTATGCGTTCTAAACGAAGCGACTGCACAGCATAATGAGGTCTCCAAACAACGCAGCAATACTCCAATAAACTTCTCACCAGCGTGTTATACAGCATTTTTTTAGTTTTTATTTTAAATTCTTTTGTATTTCGTATCACGAAACCCAGTGATCTTGAAGCTCTCTTTGTTATGTTTTCTATATGTGGTTTAAATGTCAATTTTGCATCATAGATGACACCTAAGTCTCTTATAGTCTGAACTTCTTTTAACCTAGCATTATTTATAGAATAATCAAAATTTACTAAATTTTGTTTTCTTGAAAATTTTACGAAATAACATTTATCCGAATTCAATATCATATTGTTAATGTCACACCATCTAATAAGCCTGTTTAGGTCTCTTTGAAGTAGTAGGCAGTCTTCTTCGCTTTCGATTTTTCTTGTAAATTTTAGATCGTCAGCATATATGTACGCTTCTGAAGACTGAAAACACTCTGAAATCATCACTACAGTAACAGTTAATTCCCAAAAGCGAAAATAGCGAATTAAAAAAAATGTAAATTTCACTTCAGATCATATCGAAATAAATGTCTGCATTGACAATAATAATAATATCACATACATTTTTAGTATAAATGTATATAAATAAAAACGAATGTTTATTTGTATGTTTGTCGTCTATGCGTTCCTAAACCATTCATCCGATTGTGATGAAACTGCGTCAGTTGTTCTGCGTTCGCGGAGTTCGCGACGTTCGCAAAGTACGCTACGAAATATCGGACCATGTTATTCACCACTGCTCAGTTTATTTACACTAACAAAGATCAACTCTCGCTCGCGTTAAGCAGTACATAACCAATACTGGACCTGTTTGTACATCTCTGTATATTCCGACAGATATTTAAAAGTTTATCTAATAGGTTATTGTTCTATTTGGTGGTGTGGCAAAAACAGCAAAAAATCAAACTATGAAACAGAACGCAGTAACCGCAACAGTGTTTAGACGTAAATTGTTTTCATACAAAATCAATGACATTGCCACTCTATAGCTTGAGTGCTTCATGATTATGCAGTCCCAGAAAAAGTATAGCAACAATAAGAAGAGACCAAATAAGTACTACAGCAGGGGTACAAATTTTCTTTTCCAGGTAAAACGGTACTAATAGCCACTATAGACATGTTCAACAATATTGTAGCGAAACTTCTGCCGACCCCGAGCAAGATGCACTATTTGTTCAACTTGCGAGATATATCCAAGATTTTCCAGGTAATGTTATTTATTAAGCACTGTGTAGTCATATAAATATCATGTGTTTTCGTTTTCATTAAAATTGCGTGTATTACAATGATATATACTAAGTACAGAAAAAATAGCACTCACAATATTTGCGAGTATATATTAATAAAATAAAAAAATGTGGTATATAGAATGGGGATGGCTGCGGCTCCTCATTTGTCGCCCATCACGTGACACTCCAGCGCAGCCAGTGTTGGGCAAAATGTAATTGTAATTCTGAACAAATTTTCTTAGGCAAACAATTAACAATTACCTACAATTTCAAAAAGTAATTGTAATTGTTTTTACAATTACTTTACCCAACATTGAGCGCAACCCAATGAAGGCCTGTCGATGACGCTATATTTTTAGTACAGCGCACGTACGAACGAATTCACTGATCTGTACATATAAAAATTGAGGTTTGGATATACATATTATGTAATAACTAAACTCAACCGTTTGACCAATCCCCATGAAAGTTGGCACGTATATGTATTTTTCATGGAGAAGGTTTTTATGTTATCCCTTCTTTGTAAGTCGCAGACAGATGGCGCTGCAGTATATCAACTTCTACACCCTTCAACTGATAGCCAATAAAATTGGTATGCGTAAACTCTATTTGAACACTGAGAATATGTTGGCGATGTCGAGAGCGATAGAACAAACTATACAAGATTATTTCGAAAGGATGGGTGAATACGGAAGGATATAAAAGTACCCATTACAACGCAACAACTTGCGTTCTACAACTTCGCCTAAAGCCAATAGTTCTAGTGTAAAACCTCAAAGTTTAAACATAAATAAACGTGAGGCAACCCTAATATCAGCGTTTTTCCGTCGCTAGCAAACATTTGGATTATAGGGCATAATGATAGGGTTGTACGTTTTTTCCATTAAATTAATCTTTTTTTTGTATGGAAAAGTAAATAAACGTATCCCGTAATTATTACATCTGCAATATAACAGTCACCAGTGACACGTTGGGACCCCGGCACATTTATGCCCCTTTTCGCTATAACCTTGTATAATTGATAAATAAATATTTATACAATTGTATAATTGAAGAATATTGACATTTCCGAAAGCTGGGGCGGATCGTTAGTACTATATATTTTGTATGTGTATTTTTCACATGTATATATGTATTTTGTATGGGTCGTGTTGTATAAGTCTGCTAAGAAATAAGGTTGGTTATGTGCAACTCATGTAGCCGTTAGGCTAGCAACTTGGCTCTATCTGATTCAATTTTTAACGGACTTCAAAAAAAGGAGGAGGTTCTCAATTCGTCTGCATATTTTTTTTTTAATTTTTTTTTTGTATGTTTGTTACCTCATAACTCTGTCATTTATGAACTAATTTCGAAAATTCTTTTTTCGTTTGGTAGGTAACACTTCAAAAGTGGTCCCATTAAAATTTCTTCGATATTGGAGCTTGGGTTTCGAAGATACACTAGATAATACGAACTGGTTATAACCTTTATTTATATTGACGATTCTCTTGTATATCGTTGCGCTCCGGAATTAGAATGAAGTTAATTGCAGACCTGCCCTAGATATTTATTTAGGTCAAGATCACAAAAGGAAGAAATAAAAAAAATTTATTAAAAAAAATTAAACCGCCTTCAAAAAAAACACTGAAAAGTATAAAATAACTATCCTTTACTAATCAAAACTCAAGTACAATTAAAATAACTTTATAAATAATCGTATTTACACATACCTATATCATTAAATTTGACAGTTACTGAAGTCGGTGCCAAATCAATGTGCAACAACAGAAAGTCTATTAGTTTGGTGAGCTTGGCGCCGACTTCAGTAACTGTCAAATTTAATTATATAGGTATGTGTAAATACGTTTATTTATAAAGTTATTTTAATTGTACTTGAGTTTTGATTAGTAAAGGATAGTTATTTTATACTTTTCAGTGTTTTTTTGAAGGCGGTTTAATTTTTTTTAATAAAATTTTTTGTTATCTTTAATTCCAATGAAATCCCAAATACTTATTGTTAGAGGAACCGTTGAGATATTGTTCTGTTATGATATGACTTATCTATCTCGCATGGAATTGTACTAATTTATGTATGTATGTCATAGCTCATAGATATATTCTGCAATCGTAAGCTAAAAATCATAATGACCCCTGCTTATTTCTTTAACATTAGCCTAATTTCTCTCACTCTTAAGGCCGTGATACACATGCTTGTGGGTGGTATGCTAGGCGCTGGTAAGCTGGCATGCCGGATACTGGTATTCTGTGTCGAAATGATACATGTGCCCATATCTGGCATGCTAGTTTCTAGAAAAGCTGCATAACGTGCCAATGACGAGTTTTTAAGATCACAAAATGAATATTTATGAAGAATTAAATAGTATTACAATACAACTCGCTATAATATTAATAGAAAAACTTAAGATAGCAAGAAATAAGAGACACAAAATAAACAGAATTATATGGACAAAAATTGAATACTACGGAGAACGAGGAATTTCACAAACACGGTTGTTCGCGATTCATCGATATGAATACCAAATTTTTTCATCACCCCCAAAGAGCCTTTCTTTTTTTTTTAAAACTTGTGCGGTCGTTCTCAAAACTTAATTGCAATAATGAGACAATAAAACTCACGTATGATTCAAAACAAAACAAAAACCTAGCGCCACGAGACGCACGGGTCCCGCCCCACGCAACGTTTCTTCCTTACATGACTATTTCTACCAACTCAAACCTCCCGCAAGCCGCGTTAAAGAACTTCGTTCTAAAAAGTTTAAAACTACAGCAAAAAATACAAAACATAAAAGCTACTACAAAACACATTACGACGTGTTTCGTGTGCCTGTAGCTGGCATGCGAGTCTCCCTCCCCCACTTCCCCGCAACGGGGAAAATCAAACTGCTTCTGAATTGTGATCTTCTGGTATGCTTTGTACTGGCACGTGGGATACGGACTGTAAGGATTGATACTCGGGAGCGGGTGAATGAGACAATTGTTGACTTATGACTAACTATATTTGATCTAAGCTCTTGTTACATTATTACATATAATATGTTAAAGGTTCGACACGCACACCAGTACTTGTTACACACACTACAGGCAGAATCTCTATACTCATGCCAGTAACTCATTCTTACCAGTAACTGGCATGCTTTTGTGCGAGTAACAAGCATGTGTATCACGGGCTTTGCAGTCTGTTTTCTTTGTACTCATAAAATAAATAATTTAAATAAGTATTTTTATTTATTTATGTCTTTTATTCATTAAGCTTTTCTATTCGAACGTTAGTATGCTTGTCTGATATGTAAAAAAAGTATGATTATTGCCTGAGCTGATTGGTGGCACGAGCTAAAGAATAATAAATAAAGTGCCTTGAACATTTTAGGGCTTGCTGCGAAGTAATAAAGACTATCAAAACACAAAGCCAAGGTTTCTTCGTCTTTGGATTCATGAATGTTTTAGAGTATTCAGTGATCGACTTACTGAAGAAAAGTGAGTTATTATTATATTATTATTAATGAAAGAAATCTAGATAAAGAAGGAAATTCGTGAGAATCAATTATGGTATGCGACGGACAATAATACGAAATTACATGAACTCTCGTTCATGTAATTTCATCTCGGTAACAATGCAGGACGCCATTTTCAGTTCAGTTCTTTAATGTCACGTGTTATAGATTTCTAGAAATAAAATCAATAAAAAAGTGACTTATATTGTTTTAGGGACCGAGATTGGTTCATGGGTCAGATGGGCGATATGTTGGGCAAGCACTTTGAATTGACTTTCCATGCATTATGCCCTAGTAAGAGTCCACCACTTTTCGGACATTTCCTCAATCCGTTTGAAGTCTATGACGATCTTAATGACCCTGCTGCTCTTAGGAAGTGAGTTATTTGTTAATGATTTATCTTATTATATTGCCTTTTGTTGCCTGAACGCTCAATGCCCGTTTTTGCCAACCAACTCTAAACTGTTGCTACTGTAAACTCTAAAAGAGATCCATAGTTTAAGGCATCCATACCAAAATAAAGGAAAATAAAGGAGGGATATTATAGGGTTAGATAAGGTGAGCTGATTTTAGGTGTAAATAAGGCTGGCGATGTTAAACAATGGTATTAAGAATCAATGATTGCTCAAATGAAGTACAGTAAAATCCCGATTATCCGAGCATCGATTATCCGATCATCCAATTATCCGGACCCACCAGAAAGATGTGATTCATTACGTCAAAGATCAATAACAAGTTATTTCCAATTAAAATTTTAAATTACATAGTATTAGTAATTCATTATCGTTATAGCTCGTAATTTTGTATATCGTATTGTCTAAACTATGTATGTAACATCCATTACATGATAAAAATTGTTTTAAATTTAAATATTGTTTGATTTTACTTTGAAATCGATTATCCGGATTTTCGATTATATGGATTACCCCTAGTTTTATTTGATCAGGATAATCGAGATTCTACTGTAATCAAATCAAGAATTCTATTTCCGTTCATTGAGTCTGAAGATAACTTAAGATATCGTTAGTGTAACTAACTTCAACATTTATGTAGGTACCCTTATTTTCCTATAGAATTTGACCATATTATTAACGCGCTGTCTGTAGGAACGCTGTATACGCTCCATAGTTGCTGACATGTCCTCTCTTACACATTTGTCATGTGGTAATATTGGCCAGTTTTCGTACATAGAAACTCATCGCTACAATATCAAAATACCCTCTTTTACAATTAGGTACATTTTGAACCAAATGGAAGAATATAACAGCTGCCCAGGTGTAGTGAAAATGGACCTTGTACTGTTTAAGGATGCCATAGAACATATCGTGCGAATCGTCCGCGTTATATCGCAGCCACGCGGGAACATGCTTTGTGTTGGAATTGGTAGGTTATAACAACTGAGCTATCTTTAACAATATATTGCAATGTAATTCAAATCTCAAATGCATTGTAGAGCACAGAAAATGGCTATTTATTGATTAAAAAAGAAGATTCTGTTTTCTACCCCATAAGGCCGCATATACATATGTGTATCCACAATATTTTGTATGTACCGACTTTAAAAAGAACACTTACTAAAAAATCCGTGTATGCTTTTATGCTACTTCGATCACAAATAAAATACAAAGGAAAACTATTTTGCATTATACTTTTCAATGTTTGTACATCTACATAAATAAAAATGAAACTGTTGGCTGTTAAGTGCAAAATTTGAGAACCGCATAACGATGTGACAAATTATTTTTTCATACTCTCAGTAGTCCGAGTTAGGTTTTTGTGTAAAGAGAAATTGGAATAGTTTCCTGGAAAGTTCGGCAAAACCCAAAAATACTTTTTCCGGTAGGATTTTTGTATGAATTATAATGTAATACCTGCTGAGCCACAGCAACTCGGGCCGAGCACAGCTAGTTTGGAATGAAGTTATGAAATCTGTATTGTTTTTGAAATCAAACGTTTAAAATTTGTTCATATCTACCTGCTTTTGAAGGTCATAAAATTGTATTTGACGGCTATATTCGTTATGGGCAGGCGGCTCCGGTCGTCAGAGTCTGACCCGTGTTGCGTCCTACATCTGCGAGTGTAACTCGTTCCAAGTCGTCGTTACGAAAACGTATGGCGTCAAGGACTTTAGAGAAGACTTGAAGGTTTGAAGACTCATTTTGCTGTTTCCCATTTAGTGTATAGACTGCGACCCCCAGAGGGGTTGTAGTATCGCTTGGAGGGTCGCGGTCGTAAGTTAGGTAGAACAAAAAAGCAAGGTTTGTCCAAACTGTATTAGGAATACAATACATATCAGTGAAAAGCCTGTAGTTAAAGAATTTGTCGCTCCCCGCATCTTCCACTCTGTATAGTATAACACTGCCCGCACCCGCGACTATTTTGTTCAGTGCACTTGATATATCAATCAATTTGTCCAGTGCACTTGACATTTCAGTCAATATAGTATCAATGGAAAGAAAATTAAATAGATATTATTTTCTTGTAATCATCGACAAAGTCTTAGCTGTGGTTTTAGTATGTTCCTTGGTCACCAGAGTTTTTATTTATTCCTAAAGGGGTCGTGTATTTAGAGTTAAAAAATAAAGTTTAATTCATTGTTCATCTATACTTTTATATTAATATCACACATTAATTATTTACGTCCGTAAACTAATATCATAAAGAGGTTAACTTGTTTGTTTGTATGTAATGGATAAACTAAAAACTACTCAACCGATTTCAAAAATTCTTTCACCTATAGAAAGTTTCATTATCAGCGAGTAACACGGGCTGTATTTTATTTTAAAAAATAATTATCTACCCTCGCGCTACCCTATCGCTAGTTTAAATAATAAACTTAGTTCTAGTTGTAAATATACAGGGGAAGAGTTAACGATATTATTTTTAATAGCTCCTGTACACCAGCTGCGGTGTGGACGCCAAGAAAACCACCTTTATATTTTGTGATACGCAAATAGTAGAGGAGACGTTTACAGAGATCGTTAACAATTTGCTTAGCAGCGGCGAGGTCACCAATCTTTACAAACCCGACGAGTTTGAAGATGTTAGTCACTTTTGCATATTACTTCATAGGTTTTTGGCGCGATGGTCCGACATTTTAAAGCAGCCATACTCAAGCTTTTCTTTTCGGGTCACGTATCAATAACTATTGCAAGCGGGCCACAGCATTACATAATTATGATTAAAATAAAAAAAATGTTACAAATTTATGTAGAGGTAGTATTTATAACTAAGACTAAGGAGGTCGTTGTAATTGTGAACACTTTTTGCCACCAATGCTATACGTAAAGCGTCGTCTAAATGGGAATCAGTAGTATGATTTCTTATTATATTTTTTTGTTTCTCTATAAGTGTAGTATTTTTTGTGCGCTACATTTTTGAGTACATACATACATATCCTCACGCTATATCCCTAATGGGGTGGTCAGAGAGGACGGAGCGCCAAGCGTCGCGGTTCTTATATAATTCTCTCGCTTCCTCAAATTTTTGAGTAAAATTGTAAAATCACCATTGTATGTGTCTCGCCAATTTTACCGGCCAATCATTATATTTTTTTTAAATCGAACGCCTATGGCTCAGTACAACGATGTCTATGTAGTACCTAATATGATTTTTCGAAACAATCGCTATGTTCTACTTAACTGCGGTTCGGGAGCCACACCTAGCTCACGTTCACTTTTTGTTCAGCATAGCGCATTTGCCTTCATTTCATATTTGTATCGATTAATTAGTCAATATGTGAGAAAAATTAATATAAAATTTTATATTATATTACAGAATATACATATATTAAAAATGAATAACATTAAATTTAGTTTATTATCCACAAAATTAAAATGTGGGCAAGTCCATTGTCGCACATTAAATTCGACTTCCCCATTCGCAGTAACGAAACAATAGCACTGTATCGCTTTTACGTACAGCGAAGCGCCACGCGATAACAGGAGACGCGTCACGTTCTGCCAGCGCATTGCAACGCAATCATTGTTTAGATTTACTATTCTACAATTATGTACAGTTTTGCAAAAAAGTCTTTCAAATCAAATACCTGTACCACCTGTATTCATTCGGTACGCTTATTACCTAACTTGCAGTTAGCTTGCGACAGTCAAATATCGCGCGATATCTGCTGTCAAAACGAGAATTTATATAGTGGCGCTAAGTCTATGGCGAAAAGTGTATTTTACGGTTAGGGCGCAATAGACACGCAATCGTTATACATGATACCAATTTTTAATTACAATTGGTCACCGGTCGCACAGTGATCGCTTGGCTGTCGCTGTCCGCAAATTTTAAATATTGGGTCCTTACATATGAAATTAGCGTTTTGTCGTACTGACCACTTTGATCTGAAATATCTCCTCTTTGGTTAAGAATTCCAAATTCAAATTTATAAATTCATTTAGCTGGTACATTTGAGTTTTGAAAACAGTCATTCATTTGTTTTTTTCCTCATTATTTTTTTCTTTGGCGTCGCTTATTACCGCACAATGGAAAACATGAAATATCGGTATATTTATGAGTACGAGTTATACCGTGGCACCAGTGCTGCAGAAACAGCTCGAAGGATTAATGATGTGTACGGCGCTGGTGTCACAAAAGAAAGCACGGTACGTTTTTGATTTCAACGTTTTCGTTCTGGAAATTTCGACCTTCAGAACCAACCCCGTGGACGGCCGAAGACCAAAGTGGAAAATGAAGAATTAAAGGCTATTGTGGAAGCGGATCCATCACAAAGCACTTCAGAGATAGCTGCAGGCTTCGGGGTAAGTAACAAAACTGTATTAATCCACTAGAAGCAAATCGGGAAAGTAAAAAAACTTGAACGATTGGTACCTCATGAATTGAGTGAATCGAACTTGCAAACACGCGTCGACTGCTGTGTTACTTTGCTCAACCGACACAATAATGAAGGGATTTTAAATCGAATCATTACTTGTGATGAAAAGTGGATACTGTACGATAATCGGAAGCGCTCGTCGCAATGGATGAACCCTGGAGACCCAGCCAAATCCTGCCCTAAACGAAAATTGACTCAGAAAAAGTTACTTGTGAGTGTTTGGTGGACTAGCGCCGGTGTCGTTCACTACAGCTTTCTAAAATCTGGCCTAACGATTACGGTAGATATCTATTGTCAGCAACTGCAAACCATGAAGGAAGAACTAGCTGCTAAACAACCGAGGTTGGTCAATCACTCTAGGCCACTGCTGTTTCACGACAACGCAAGACCACACACTGCACAACAAACAACAACTAAGTTAGATGAGCTACAATTGGAATGTCTGCGACCGTACTCCGTACTCCCCGGACCTTGCTCCAACAGATTACCATTTTTTCCGGAATTTGGACAACTTCTTACAAGGAAAAAAATTCAACTCCCATGCGGCAGTCCAAACCGCCTTCAAAGAGTTTATTGATTCTCGCCCCCATGGTTTATTTAGTAAAGGGATCAATGAACTACCTATGAGATGGCAAAAGTGCATAGATAACAACGGTGCATACTTTGATTAATTAAATATATTTTACAAAAAAAAATTGACTTTATATTCCTCCCGTACAAAACGCCAATTTCATATGTAAGGACCCAATAATAACCCTGTCGACCGTTATGAAAATCAAATTAGTGATTTGTTTAAGAATAACGAAATATTAAGTTTGAAACATTTTTCAGATAAAATCAGCTCTTGAAAAACCAATGAAAGTGGCGAATATAATGCAGACCACTGAGAACGTATACCTCTTCTTAGTTGATCGTGTCAGAACTAATATGCATATTGTTCTCTGCTTCAGTCCTATTGGCGATGAATTTAGGTAACTTCATTATTGTACATGTATATATATGTGTATAAATTATGTAATTAGAGATCCTTGCTATATATATATTATGAGTATTTACATATAATATTTATGTATTCTGTCATTTTACACCTATTTAGCAATAATCGATACGTGTTTCGTTTCTCAGTTATCTCGCACCAAATGAGATGCGACCGACTCGATGCGAGGTAACTGATCTAGTTATTTCTCATCTCTTTTACCTGAGAACTGTCTAGGTTTGCCAGAAGATGCTTCGTTAAGAGGCAAAACAGTTGTCGATAACGAGGAGTTAATTTTAGCGTAATGTAACTAAGAATACCTATATAAAATGAAAAAAATGTATGTTGTTTTTATCACTAGTACACGTAACTTAACAATTCAGCGCCTCCGCAACTGAACAGAATGTCTGCTTTTATATTATAAAGAGTGCAGGTGGTAGGACCTTGTGCAGGATCTGTTCAGTTCATAATCACTATATTACTCGCTAATCCTATCACCAAGCTGCACTGTTGTGTTCGGTGTGGAGGGTAAGAAAGGCGGTGACAGTTCTGGCACATAAGGTACAACATTTTAATCTCCAGGGCGCTTGCACATTATAAGACATTGTCTCGTGTCTTATGAGAAGATTTCTTATATTTATATATGACATTCAATGTTATCGTATTACACACTATACGCATGATATGTCTTGTGCCGGATCGACATGGCTCGCCCGGACACGATATCTTGAGTACAAGCGCACGTAAGACGTTTTACTTAAATACGTTACCTACTCCCTTCTACGGGAGTAAGTAAGAGTGGTAGAGCCATGCCGCATTGCAGCACGAATTGAACCGGCTCGCCCGGTGAAATAACACCGTCTCACAGAATATCGGCGTAAATTATAACAGCATCTATTGCTGTTGTGTTCCGTTCGGTGAGTGAGTGCCGGTGGCCAATCACCCCTTCTCCTTTCCCTCCTTTCTCGATTTCCCTAAAGGCCGGCAACGCACCCGTGATTCCCCGGATGTAGCGGGTGTCCATGGGCGGCGGTGGTCACTCTCCATCAGGTATCAGGTGACCCACTTGCTCGTTTGTCCCCTCTTTAATAAAAACAAAACATTCAAGTCGTAACCTGCACACACGGCATATCTATGTTAGATACGACGCGCTGGATTGTACACATTTTATTTAAATTATAATAATGGGAGATAGTGCTGTTATTTCCACAATAGTCCCTTATGTAATTCCTCGCATGTTTAAAGGCTGTATCCAATATCGTCTACCGTGATCCTGACGACGATTTCTTTTATTATATAATAATAAAACCATTACAATTAAACGCCTTCTCTCCATGTTGGTCTCCTACAGATGTGGTCTTTATAATGTCTTGTGAATGGCTTAAACAGTGTGTAGGATACATAAGACATAATTCTTGTGTTATCCGGATAAAATGCTTATCTAGTCTAGACAATGACTCTTCTTTCTTTCTTTATGGCATGGCGCACAGATTAGCGCATTTGCCAATGCCACGTTTTATTACGTAGAATCACAATCACAAGTTAGATCTCAAGTAAATTAGTTTTTTTCTTATCGTAAAACTCCTCCAGTAAAGTGATAGTAGGCTTTATTGAAGTTATAAAGGACTTCTTGGAATATAGCGTGAGAACTTCAGCAACACATGTTTATTTAGACCTACTCCATTCTTTTCACTTAAACAGAACTTTAAAACACAATACACTATCACTTTTGTACTTTAAAACTCCCAAAAATAAAAAAATAAAAAATCTAAATAAAATGACAACCTCACTTCTCCCGTTCCCGCCAAAAAGTCCTCTAGACAATGTCATAATGAGCAGCCGCCCTCAGGGTTACCAACGCGTTTGCAATCTGAATGGCTTGCTAGCTTTGATATTGTAAATGTCGACTGTTTGCTCGTTTAAATTTCCCATGTTTACGTTAATAACTAATTAATTAGCGATCATGGTATAAAAAATAGTAACATCGACTGCTGTGGAGGCATTGTGTGTCACTATATTACGTGATATATCATATCCGGTACCAGGAACCGTATCCGCCAGTACCCAGCCCTGATCAACGCCACCACCACGAATTGGTTCCTGGAGTGGCCCCGGGAGGCGCTGCTCGAGGTGGCCTACAAATTCCTTGACGGGGTGGAACTGCTGGCTTCGATTACCGGCCCGAGGGTGAGCATTTGAACATTAGTTTGTCTTACTGTTAAAGATCAACATAGTGCAAAACGCAAGTTATACTAAACTATCGTGATATAGATGGTGTATATAGAATGGTGTCACAAAATAGTAAACTTAAGTTCATTGTAACAGAACAAAACACACAATACACAACATACTAAAGTTATGCCCTTTCATCCATTAAAGTGTCTGTTTTGTTTTCATATACACCTTGTATAATATTATGTTGGTAAGTATATCCTATTTTTGTGTATTATCACACATTTACCTTTCGGTACGGCGATGGAGTGTCGTATCTGAATATCTCCACCACAAAACACTATATTTATCGCGTGGTAAATAGGAAGTCTAATTTAAACTTGCTTAAAGTGTATATAGTTTGCATTTAAACTTAGAGTATTTCTGGTTCAAATAGTGTATATATAGTTGCATTCCAAACTTGGCATAAGCCTGGCTCAAATAGTGTATATAGTTGCATTGCAAATTTGGCGTACGTCTGGTTCAAATAGTATATGTATATAGTTGCATTGCATACTGGGCGTACGTCTGGCTCAAATAGTGTATATAGTTGCATTGCAAACTGGGCGTACGTCTGGCTCAAATAGTATATATAGTTGCATTGCAAACTGGGCGTACGTCTGGCTCAAATAGTGTATATAGTTGCATTGCAAACTGGGCGTACGTCTGGCTCAAATAGTGTATATAGTTGCATTGCAAACTGGGCGTACGTCTGGTTCAAATAGTGTATATAGTTGCATTGCAAACTGGGCGTACGTCTGGTTCAAATAGTGTATATAGTTGCATTGCAAACTTGGCGTACATCTGGCTCAAATTTAAATAGCTGTCTGGGACAGTTCACTCTAATTCCTCGCTGATAAGGGCCCTAACACCGTCGGCTCAGGTCCGCCGCAAGGAGTCCCTGGTGGAGAGCCGCGAGGACATCCTGCGCGCGTCCGTGGCCTCCATCATGTCTCTCATCCACTCGTCGGTGGGCCGCTACTGCGTCAAGATGTGGCAGGAGATGCGCCGCACCAACTACGTCACGCCCACCAACTATCTGGAACTCGTGTCCGGCTACAAGGAGTGAGTCTGCTGCTTTTAAGGAACAGTGTATTGAAATGAAAGGAAAACCCTTATAAGGTCACTCTTTCGTCCGGAGAATTAAAGAAGGAGCAAATCGGGATTACTCACTAGGGGGTATCTATATGTCTCGTTTGCACCTTGGTGTAACCTCTATACGTTATCTCAGTCTATTCATACGCACGTGTACAAATAAAACCTATTTGGTTATGGGCTGACCAATCGGCGCTGTAACTGCAGCAGTATTTAGACATAGATTGTTTTTAAACAAAATAAATGACATTTCCTTTCTATAGGTTAACTGCTTCATGTCATTCCCCCGCCTCTATTTGCAAAACTAGGTAGTAGATACTAAACCTACAATTTGCAAAATTTCAATAAATTTAACATTTTAAAAAATTAATGGAAGAATTAAAGAAGAGGCACTCAAACTCGTTTTGAACATTCTCCCTCTTTTCAAAACTATAGACCTATGATTTAATAAAATTCATGAAATATGTAGTCTTATCTAGAACAAGAAAATATAAGAAAAGTCCTAGGGCTTACAAATTTTCATAAATCAAGTTTAGAAAACGTCTTATAGAAATCGTACGGAACTCTGGCGTAAGTCGAACTTTTACTTCATAGATTTTTTTCATAGCACAAGCCATAGGTAACGTGTTCTATTTCGTCTGCACGATATTAGCCTTCAGCAACTTAAGAAGTGTTAGAATTGTCCTTGCTCCCATGCAATCTTAAGAAGATAACGTAATGAAACATATCCTATTGACTAACTGGGACCCTTAGTCTTTCAAACAGCTTTCAAAAACTCTGTCCTTGCTTCGGAAAGAAATAATATGCTGTGTACCTGCAGCCTTTTGTGAAGGGAACCGTAATAGGATAGAACTTTTTTTAAATAACTTGTATAAACGATGGATAATTCCCGTTTGACCACTTGTGAACCCAATATCGTTAGAATACGAATCAGGAATATCAGTCAGGCTATGATTTTTTTAGCATAATGATGCTCTGTCCACCCCTAATGGAAGGTATCGTATCGTAATCGTATGTAAATGTATTTAAGTAAGTAGTACCTATTTAGTAATTTTTCAAAGTACAGTACAATATTTTTCGGAAGTTACATCCTCAGTTTACACAAAAATCCTTCTGAATGAAGAATGAATAAGTGTTTTCGTATCGAAATTAGTTATGTGCCCTAGTTTTAGATTTTTGTATTATAACTGTTTAAAAACTTATTGTCATTCTTTGCTTAGTGCTCGTAATTAAATGTTTTATCTTTCACATACATTTGGTCAGGATGTTGAAAAACAAACGGTTCGAAGTGGCCTTGCAAGCCAATAAGCTGAGAAACGGTCTGGGCAAAGTGGAAGAGACTACAAAACTTGTGGGACAAATGTCTGAGGAACTAGCTGTGGCTAAGGTGCATTATTCTATATTTTTTAACATTAATAGATACTCTAATGTCTCTCGTTGATATTCGCTATCGACAGCATAAAAATTTATATGAAGAATTGAGCAGCGTCTCTAGCGGTAACTATACATATATAAACTAAAAATTGTTATATAACACTTTGGCGTTTTAGGTAACGAGTATAGATGGCGTTAACTCATGGTAAGGTTGCAGATGGTTACGCCAATTGTACGATTCCTAACTAAACATTAGACCTTTTCACTATCCTTTTTGTATGGGCACTACACAACGAACTGGGGGAGTTCCCAGTGACAGTCAACTCTCATCAATTTAGAAAAGTTCATATTCTTAATTAAACTGCCTGGAAATCGAGCTCTTGGCTTGGCTTGGCAATGCAGATTACCATCGCGGTAGCGGGCCAGTTATATATCTAAGTACATCTAAAAATAGTAACTACATGAGTAAAATGGTATATAATTTCAAACACCAAGCTAATGATGTCACTTCATCGCTCAGCTTTTCACAACTACCTACTTTAGCGGAGTAAACACGGACTAATTAATAAAATATGGAAAAGCTTTAATTTAAAAGCCCATTTGTAATTCTGAGGTTGATGTGGATAATAATTATTTGAAATATCGGGCTTGTTAGTCAATAATGACGTAATGCAGGTGCAAGTGCAAGAGTACACGGAGCAGTGCATCGAGTATATGGGCATCATCAACGTGCAGCAGCGTAACGCGGACGAGCAGCAGCGCAGCGTGGCGGCGCGCAGCAAGAAGACGCAGGAGGAGGAGGTGCAGTGCAAGCGGCTGGCCGAGGCGGCCATGCGCGACCTGGCCAGCGCCATGCCCGCGCTGGACGAGGCCGTCAAGGTACGTGGCGTAGCTCTCTAGCCCGGGGCCGAGAATATGGCTACGGTGTTCCCCGCCTGTTGTAAGAGACAACTGAAGAGACTTTCGGGGTTGCGGCTGATCGGAGTGAGCGCTCCGGTCGTCCATCTATGCGACTTCGAGGCGGACGACAGTGTGCGTAGTCAGTGCTGTTCTGGCACTGTGGGGGTGCAGGGACTGATACTCCCAACAAGAAGGTGCCTGAGCACATCGTGAGAGGGACTCCGGTGCGTTCCGTAGGAGACCCCAGAGCCCCTCGACATTGCGCTGAGGATGACCACCGCAGTTTTTGTTGGTTAAAAGCCCCACACAACCAGTTTCTCCCCCAGGGAACTGGATATTTGTGTGTAGATTTCTCCTGCATATCCAAAATAGGGGCGCGCGTTCACCGCAGGGGTAGGACGCTGGGCCGAAGTAGACAGACGTAGATGACAATGGTTTATTGTAACATCCCATTGCAATTTCATGCAAGTATTTTGATGATGTTGCATACTTGAAGGTAATAACTGCAGTTCACGTAAAATCTTAGCATTTCCTCATAATTCGGATTTCGTTTTACATTCATTCTGGTTTTGAACTTCGTGATGTACTAAGTTTGCTGTGTTTTAAAACTCGATACAAAATTATAAATTATAACCAGTGATCGGATAATCGGGCGCTAATATACCTAAACTTCATTTTTATGCCTACGAAAGAATAATATGGACATGCCTTTTAGAATCCCGGATCCCAGAATTGTTTAAAATTCCTGATTGCTAAAAATGTTACCTGCATACAAAATAGTTAGAACTCGTTGTGAAAACGATATATTTTCTTTGAATAATGCTTACATACCTTCTCGTACTTTCAAGACGGCTGTTCCTTGTTAAACTCTCATTGTAATTTTATTAGGATATCCATATTATTCTTTCAAGAAAAGAAGTTTAGGTATATAAGCGCCCGATTATCCGATCACTGATTATAACTCAATAAATAATTATAATAACTAAATAAAAACCTTTAAAGACTTAATTAGAATTAAAAAACCATACATAGAAAGCATACAAAGGTCAAAGATTTCACTGAAGATAGAAAAGTAATCCTCGCTGTTTGTCACTATTTTTTGAAAAAATATTGTAATGAAACTTAAAAGTAAAATGATTTTTGGAAAAACAATACTTGAAACTCTCGCTGATTCTTTTCGGTGCCCGAACCGAAAATATCAAACCGATCGTTGGTTCGAAAAAACTTATTTTTTCTGAACCAACACTAGGTTTACGTTATAATTGAATTTAAATGACTGAATTTGAATTACTGAAATAATGCATTTTATTTGTACAGGCTTTGGATGCTTTGAACAAGAAAGATATTACTGAAGTGAAATCATATGCAAAACCGCCGCAAAAAGTAGAGATGGTGATGGAAGCAGTACTGATATTACTACAGGTAACTAAGAATAAAATCGCCAAAGAGGGTGTCAAAGACGCATTAGCTTAGGATTCACTGGCGATTTATACAAAGTACAAGTTTCATATTTACGCCCTTTGCAGTCGAAACTTTGGGTCCCTGGGGCCCCGAAGCCCATCGACTGGTTTCTGATATTTGTAAGAGACTGGTCGAGGCTTCGGGAGACCGCCAGGCTGGCAGCTTCTTCCGCCAACGAATCAGTTTGGCTATTCAAAGAGGCAATGCTGCCAGTCTGCTGGGTACCTTGAGCAATGACAGCTTTCTAAGCGGCAACTTTGAGGAAGTTTATTATTTAAGATAATGTGTAGTTTTAAGTTTGTAAATATTAACATATGTAAGATACTACTCAATAAATAAACAAATTTATTCATCTAATCGCTATGTGCGAAGTGCATGGTGGGGGTATAGTAAAGCTATCGCAGCGCGTGCCATGGCAGAAATCGAGCAACGATGCAATGCGGAAAAGTCAATTTGTTTATATTTACTTCAGTGACAACACGGGAATCAATAATCTGTAATAATAAATAAAATGTTAATTAAAGTACATTACTTACCGTAAAATATTAAATTAAGTGTGCTTCATCAGTGTGTGTTTATAGTTATGAGAGTGTTCACGTTTAAACTTGTTTTATAGGGTGTTAATGTCACCGATGTTTGACGAATGATGTGGACTTGTATTATATATGTATTGCCATTAATTCGTAGCTCTTCAACACTTCTTACATGTTGTGCAAAAACTAATGTATTTCCTTTCATCACATTTTGAAGTTGGGAACTTATATCGTGTTTTATACTTTCAAAACCGGTTTTTATAATAATATCTACTTTTCTAACTACTGTTTTTAACAAATTCCTCTAAAAATACTATTTGTCGTTTCATTATGTATCTTTTAATTACTTTATTAATTAGAAAACAATAAAACATTTGTTTTTCATTATTTGACATAATTAGTTGTTAGTTGCACTCTAGGTGGCGCTACTGTTGTGCACGTGGCCAATACATGTATTGAAAGTGTCTGAGAACTGTGATTGCTAAATGAAAGCTTTTTCTTAAGCATATGTTATTATAGTTATTTGCACGTAACCACAACTCAAAAATCCTTTTTTTATATTTTCGTCTGTCTGTCTCGCTGTCTGTTTTTTTTCTGGGCTAATCTTCGAAACGGCTGAACTGATTTTTACGGAACTTTCATTGGCAGGACTTTTCAGTGTGATCTAGGCTACTTTATATACCGGGGAAATACTAAATTTTACGCGAGTGAAACCGCAGGGCGCAGCTAGTCTTAAGTTTAAAAAATGGATTCAGAATCTGTTAATTTTTTTAGTCATACGAATCCACTGCTAATTGTCTTTTTACCCGACTACGGTTAGGTTATTTATTAACCAATTCTTTTAAAATTTTCTTTTTAGTAACTGTTAAATTTAATTAAATAATTAGTTATTTATATCGTATTCATAAAGTTATTTTTGTACTTGAATTTTGATTAATAAATGATAATCGTTTTATACTTTCAGTCTATTTATTAGGAAGTAGGTTTTGAAGTAGGTTTAATTTTTTCTGAGCAAGTTATATCTGATACAGAAGGAACCAACTTGGGTAGAAGCGAAACGGCAGCTCGGGGACCAATATTTCTTGGATCGTCTGCGCGAATTCGATAAAGATAACATATCGGACAAAACGTTGAAAAAGATCGGCACATACACCGCCAAACCGGATTTTGATCCAGAGATTGTTGGCACAGTGTCACTTGCTTGTAAATCACTATGTCTTTGGGTACGAGCCATAGAGAAGTACGGAAAAGTCTACAAGTGAGTGAATTAAATTTTTTTCTTTCTTCATGGCATGGCGCACAAATTAGCGCATTTGCCAATTTCGCGTATTAATAAGTAGAATCCACACGAAGCAAGTACGAAGCAAATTCTTTATTTCTTCCTATCGTAAAACTCCTCCAGTAAAGTGATAATAAACTTTACTGAAGTTATAAAGGGCTTCTTGGATGAGCACGAGTACTTCAGCTATACACGTTTATTTAAACCTACTTCATTTTTTTCACTTATACAAAACTTTAAAGCACAATGTACTATCACTTTTGTACTTTAAAAGTCCCAAAAATGTAAAAAATATAAAATCTAAATAAAATGACAACCTCACTTATCCCGTTCCCGCTAAAAGTCCGTGAATTGAGTTGTTAATAATCAGACTTCAACTTTGGGTAAAGTTCAGAAATATCCTCATGGAAGAAAAAGTTCCCTAAACGCGTTTAGAAAAGTAATTTTGTATTCAGTGATAATTTTGAGGGATTTTTATTTTTTGAGGACATATTTGAATGCAATTCTGCTCTATTTGACTTCAGTTCTGGATTTAGTTTTTATTTAGTAACGTTTCTCCATAAAAGCTTATAATTGTTTACTTTATTTTCCTCATAGAATCCTCGAATAACGTACTATAAATGAATTAATACTTCTGACAATAACACTACGTGTCAACATTTGCGTGACTCTTAAACTAGGTACTGGGATCCCCCCCCCCCCCCCCCCTTGATCCTTGATCCATAATAGTTAATTGAAATATTGTTGCATATTATCTGTACCCACAGACTTTTAAATGGAAGCAAACTATACCTATCGAAACAAAATGCGTGGCAAATTCACACTAACAAATATTACTCACACACATGCAGAACTCAGGCCCGCATTCAGGAGTGGGTGCTTATACTGCGTATTATCTTCGAGCGGGACTATTTGGGACACTCTAAATTATATTTTTCATGTGATAAAATAAGAATTAAATTAACTAAGTAATGTACTAGTATTAGAGATTATTACTTTATTATATTCCTTCTTTTTGTAGATTGTTTTTGTGACATGAAGGATGTAATTTGGAGTATTCCCAATAGCTCCACGATACAATGTTATGATTGTTCGTTCGATACATGAGGCCTGACGGCTGTGCGCTGCTTCTTTTTACATTATGTAAGAACTCATTATAGATGTGCATCAAACACATCATTTCACTGTTTTTCAATGTGTGCCAGAAGTAACTAGCGCAGAATGTCAGATATGCTAAGGATTACCATTGCAAGTAATCGTAGGTATTATTGGTCATTATTCGCCTCGAGATATCCATATTCGTTTTCACCATTTTTACATGTGAACACAATTTATGCATAATAAAGTCCATCTTCGATTACCTGAATCAAGAAAGTTGTATTATTTTATCATTAAAATAAAAATAATTTTGTAATTATGAAGTATGGCTTCCAGCAATAGCTTTTTTCTAAACAATACTGGTTCAGGTTCAGCCCAGCATAGCGATTACAGATTAATTTGGCAATAGCATGTTCATTTTTAATAGGTATGTTAAATTTCATGGTCAAACAACAACAGGGTTTTACGGGTATCTCTCTTTTACATAATAAATGGGGTTCAACATGTTTTGAGCACAAAACACTGCCAGAATTGGTCTGCCAGTTTGTTCTATGTAGCCTTACTTATGTATTTCTTTTATGTAGTTCTTTAACCAAAAAATTTGAAGATTTTCATCCTTTAGAAACCCGAAATTAACAAGGTATACATCAAAATCAAAAGATAGTTGCAAAAAATAGATAGTTGCTTAACCTTAGGTACCTGTCCGTTAATATTTAATTTTATTACGAGACTCTGTTTTCTCTGAATTCGGCCCTCTTTAAGGTACAAGTACTAATAATGTCAAAATTGGTTAGGTACTTGGTACAAAAATATAAAAAACCTATAAAAAAACCTTAAACAGTACAAGGAAACTTTAATTTTAATAGTTTGAAACATATTTAAGTGTCGGAGCCACGAAATACAAAAATATCAGCTAACTGAATGCAGTAATCAAACAGTTTGCAACATCAGATTTACTTACCGATGGAACGTGATTTTCGGGGCTTTTCTGTATGAGGCGTTGCAACTATTGGGGGTACAACACTTTTGTATCATATTTTGCACTTTAAATAACGAAAATAATGTTTATACACCAAGAAATATTTAATCATCGCACATGTGACGTACTACACAAGTAAACAGACGCCATACTCCGCTTATTTTGACTTAAGCGGAAGATGGCGGCTGCCACGGTTTCGGAATTGCCTATGTGTGCCATTGTGTTGCAACAAATGAAAGAAAAGGATAAATATATACAATTCTAAACTACAATGAAAGTGACAGTGTTATTACTTACACGGTATCTATGTGTGAGTGAATTATGTTTAATCTGCTTCCATTTATAAATCTGTGTCTGTACCTAATTTATCTGTTTATTATCTGTAGAGATAATAAACCAGGTATTAATAAAACGACAACCAAATATACAGTAAAATTGTTTATTAAAATTTAAAATATAAACACTATATATATTATTATTATTATGAACATACATACATGTCTATTACGTTTAGATATTTTAGATGTTACATTTTTTTGGGTAGTTTAGATCCATTTTTAATTTATTTTAAAATTTTAATCATTGAGGAATAAAAAATATTGAATTTATTTATTTGACCACCTCTCTCGACTGCTCAAGGTCCCCCATTTGCTTATGGATGCCCAGTGACCACTGGGGGGCGGTAACACCCCTGTCCGGAATTTACGGTTTAAATGGACGTTTAAACTAACGTGTTTTCTAAATTGACCTACTCTGGAATCAAATCTGGGATCTTCGGTTTGAAAAGCATACATTGCATGCAATGCATTTATAATAGCACCACATCACGGAACCAGTGGACATCTATTTTTTCTTAAAATATCACTCTTTCGATATGTGTTTGTAGAAGGATATTCGTTAGAAGTAATTGCTGATGTTTCACGCAGTTTTCATCTCATTTGTATGTGCGATGAGTTAATATGCACTTAGGAATTGGTTAGGACAAAACTGTTGTCAACGTTTTTTGCTGTATCACACTTGTATGGACATGAATGATGAACTACCAACATATACTTATTACTGGAAGTGGCATATGCGCGTGTGCTGATTCGTGTTAAAAAAAATTGAACATGAATTTTGATAATTCGATTTAAATAAATTAAAGTTTCTTTTGCCAAACAACATACATCTTTGTTCGCATCTGAATAGTGAAATTGTGTTCTTGTCTTAATGTTTCGTCCGTCTTGAATGAGAGGTGACGTGAAATTACTGTGTAAAAAATATACGGCAAAGATTCAAAAAGATCTTTAATAAACCATGACAATATTTTCCAATAATTATAGTAGTAGTTATAATGCTGAAATATTGGCTGTTAATAATCTTATTACTCCTAATCCATCAGAATTGTGAAACCGAAAAAGGAACGTCTAGAAGAAGCTTTAGAATCACTGCGTATGAAGCAGCAGATCTTGGCTGAGGCTCGCGCCAAGCTCAAAGAGCTTTCAGAGATGATAGCCCGCTTGCAAAAGGAGTATGATGAGAAATTGCGCCAAAAGGAAGAATTGGAGTACAAGTCAATGATGCTGCAACTGAAACTGGAGAGGGCTGAGGCACTTATTACTGGGCTCTCTGGTAACTTTATTTCGTATAATACTAATCTTCAGGCGGCAACCATATTGTGTGTCCCAAATTAAGTATTAGGCTTGTGTTATAAGGTAACACTTAACGGCTAGATCTACCATACGACAAGAAGGTTCGTATTCTTAATTGACCTGATTGGATATCGAAATCAGGGCTCTTGGCTTTAAGCTATTATTTGATCTCAAAATCTTAGTTTACGGTCTATGATGATTCATTCATTTAAACTTTTCAGGTGAAAAGGAAAGATGGGAGATGACGGTGGAACGTCTCGATAAAGAGTTTGACAACCTTCCTGGGGACTGCCTAATTGCGACTGGCTTCGTTGCTTACTTGGGTCCCTTCGTTTCTGAATACAGAGAATCGCTTATGAGTGATTGGTTTCTCGAGGTAACTTTGTTAAGAATTATTTGTATCCGCTATCCCTATCGATCATTGGTTTGATTACGGCCTGTTGTTTTAGACAGAAAACAAAATGGGCGTGAGGGCACTACGCCAAAAGGTTCGAATTTCTTTATGCACATATGGGTTGTTAAGGGCATATGTCTTTTCAGGTGTTCAATGAACAAGTTCCTGTAACAATGGACCTTAGTATGAAGAACTTTCTGTTAGATGACGCCACTTTGAGAGATTGGAACTATATGGGGTTGCCAGGTTATTACATGTACAATTTCTAATTGATCTTATGTACTTAGTTAAAAATTATAATTTTGTCGAAGAGGAAAATGTAATCGAAGACGGATTCCTCTTCGCATCTTTCGACCAATTGTCTTGCCATTTATTCTCAATAAAAGTTATCCCGAGCCCTATAGGTAATAACTTCGAATCTATATTTGTAACAAAAGAAATAAAATAGACTGTTAGAAAGTCTAGACACGACACGTAAAATATACGATTACATCTTTTTTTATAATAATGCTACCAACAAATATCAAAATTAGTTTTTGTTCAAATTGTAATCAACAGACATTATGTGCGCATATTGTGCACGTCTAACTCGTTATATGACGGGTAAAGCGACGTCGTTATGACCATAGATATTTACACCCTTCGACTTATAGAGAAGACGATCCCTGGGGAAATTATGATAGGCAAAAGTCGTCATCATAACCCAGTCTATGCCATGAGAGCACTAGCTATTTTTAATGGTTTCTCCCTCATAATCAAAAGAAGGTGTCCCTTACTTTTTCTTAAATTTCCTATTATACTATTTAACGATTTTATTTCTAGATGATAACTTCAGTGCTGAAAACGGCATAATAGTAGTTAGAGCAACAAGATGGCCTCTTGCTGTCGACCCTCAAGGCCAGGCACTTATATGGATATCTAGATTGGAGGAAAAGAATGAAATACAAGTCAGTATCTACTTTTTTATCCGTATACAATCTGATTTGATTCCCTTTGCTTTGTGTAATTTTTTGCTGCTTCACATCCAGTCCTAAATGTAAACGTTTACATTTTGTGTATTATTTATTATGGCAAGAAAGGAAGAATGAGTGATGAAAGACTAGGGAAGAAAATCTACAGGGCAAAAGCGAGTGGGAAAAGAAGCCAAGGAAGGCCAAGACTGACTTATGAAGATCAAATAGCCACAGTGTTAGCCGACGGAAATGTCTAAAGCACTCGAAAACCTAGGCGAAAATGTGTGAGGAGAATGATAAGATTTGAGGAAGCGAAAGAAGTATGTAAGGACGTGACGCTTGGCGCTCCGTCCTCTCTCACTACTCCTTTAGAGATACAGCGTGAAGATGTCTATGTATGTATTTATTATGCACTAGCTTCTGTCAGATCATGTGAAAGTTATACTTCTGTTATAATAAGGGTGATAGATCTTTTGCGGCGTCCGTTAAGTCTACCACTATCTAACTCGCTAATCCAGCCACCAAAGAGCAATGTTGTTTTCGAGTGTGGAGAGTAAGACAGCCGGTGAAATTTCTAGCACAAGACGCGCAACGTCTTAGTCCTCAAGGTTGTCAAGCTATTTACAATACGAAGTGTTTTCTTCCCCTTGTAAATGAGGCCTAGTCTGGTTGCTCGTTTGTCTTCTTCGTAGTATAAAAAAAACATTAGGACTATAAAGTCCGTTTAGTATAAATCAAACTATAGGCATTCATTTAATACAGGTGGGCGGGGCCATTAGTGGTGAGCTTTGATTGGTGATTCACTCTCTGGTCGTGGGTATTAGGGTAATTAGTATAAATAGTCTCTCATATAATAGACTCATTTATTGATTCGGTGCTGGTTAGCTGACCAAGTCTGATCTCCGGAAGATCCTGAGGTTGCTTCGTTGAGAAGTGTGGTGGTAGTGCCATGCTGCATTGGAGCACGAAAAGGGCTGGCTTGCCTGGTCAAATGCCCACCCTATCACAGAATATCAGCGTGAAATAACAGCATCTATTGCTGTTGTGTTTCGTTCGGTGAGTGAGAGTACCAGTGGCCCATCAGCCCTTCTCCCTCCTTTCCCTATTTCCCTAAAAGCCGGCAACGCACCCGTGATTCTCCGGATGTTGTGGGTGTCCATGGGCGGCGGTTAGTTACTCTCCATCAAGTGACCCGCTTGCTCGTTTGCCACCTCTTTCATAACACGTGTCGTTTGGTGGTTTTTGGAGTTTGAGCGGAAAATAACTAGACTTTAGGAATTCATCACATGTAGGCAATCAGACGATATTGCAGATAAAGAACATTGGGTGAAGATATACGTGGCATGTACAGAGCTAAAGTGAGTGGTAGCAAGGAAAGAGGGAAGGAAGATCAAATAGCCAGAATTACCTAGGCGAAAATGTGTAAAGAAATTGATGAGATTTGAGGAGGCGAAAGAAGTATGTAAAGACCACGGCATTTGGCGCTCCGTCCTCTCTAATTACCCCATTAGGGATAAAGCGTGAGGATATGTATGTGCGTATATAATAACGAAATGTACCCACACTTTTTCAACTTTTTCTACCCATTAACAATTTCTGATGGTTAGGTTACCCTTCGGGTTTTTTTATATGTTATAGCAGCAACTAAAATATGTTTCACTAGAAACAAGCGTCCTGCAAATGAGACGGGAATAACTAATAACTATTTCGCTTTCCACTTGGTACAAAAAATATTCTGTTTTCGAACCAGATCGTTGACTTTGGCCAACCCAATTACTTGAAGATAATGGAAACTTGTTTGTCGGAAGGCAAACCTATAATAGTCCAAAATGTGGGCGAAGTCCTAGATCCATCCATAGCTCCTATCCTAGACAAAGCCATAGTGAAAATCGGCGCGTCTATGGTAATAAAGTTCAATGAAAAGATGGTCCCGTATAACACAGCGTTTAAGATGTACTTAACGACAAAGTTGGGTTAGTTTTTGATTACTATTTAATCCTTTATGTGAGCGTGCGTATGTGTGTGTGTGTTTCAATGAAAATGTGAAAATGTATTAAATGTACTTCGACATGATTGTAGTTAATGTTGTAGTATTTTCAGAGATTTTGCAATATTTCGATCATTTGCGACAAGGTTGATATAATATTCAAATAGATTTTTTGAAATAATTGCACAATAAAATTAGGTAATATTATAACTACATTCTTCGGAAATTTCATATCGTTATGCATCAATATTAGGATGTGACAACAGATATAGACATGTAGCTACATTTATGTCGCTAGAGTCACATTGTTAGTTAACTAAAAATTTTTACATTTTTAGTTAATTAACTAAACCTGTGACGTCCTGTCAGAAAAACGTATTAATACAATATTTACTTACGTTGTTACTAACATATATAACTATATATAAATTACTGATATACAGGGTGTATATGAAAACGGGACAGTTACTTTAATGGATGAAAGGGCATAACTTTAGTATGTAGTTACAAAAAGAATTATCGAAAAAAACGTATCCGTTTAAGAGTTATGACCGTTTTAATTTTCAAGTGTTATCCCCACCATTTCTCGTAAAATTGGGTTGATCGTGTACAGTTACAGATTTTAAATCTTACGTATTTTTTTATTTTGTAATAATTTCATCCGTTACTGAAATACAGCCTGAAAACCATTTTCGAAAATAATGCGTATACCCCAATGGGGGTTGGGGGGAAAAGGTCAAAATATGAACTTAGACCGCAAAAAGCTCTGACTTAGCATCATGTTGCAAAGTGGCTGTAGACTGTTCTTCAGCCAGCATCGACTAGCTAATACGAGTGATGTAGAACATTGTTGCAATCTGTTTACTATGTCCTAAGCGCTTGAGAAGTAATATATATTATTAGTAAAAGCATGTTGCTGATTGTACCAGGCAACCCTGTCTATACCCCTGAAGTCCTAACTAAGACAACGATGGTAAACTTCGCTGTGAAGGAGCAAGGGCTGACGTCACAATTACTGGGCATCGTGGTGAGGAAGGAACGACCTCAGCTCGAACAGATGAAGGACAATCTCGTGCTAACTATAGCGCATAATAAGAAAGTTCTTGTACGTACTCATTTATATGTACTTATCTCTGATTAAAGTTATTTACAAATAATATCATTTCCATATTATAATTGATGTGTGTTACAAAAGTTATGCGAAGCAGTCGCATACTTCGATGAAAGCATATGAGGAGAATGATGTGATATGAGGAGGCGAAAGAAATATGAGGAGAATAATGTGATATGAGGAGTTGAAAGAAATAGGAGGAGAATGATGTGATATTAGGAGGTGAAAGAAGTATGAGGAGAATATTGTGATATGAGGAGGCGAAAGAAATATGAAGAGAATGATGTGATATGAGGTGGCGAATGAAATGTGAGGAGAATGATGTGATATGAGGTGACGAAAGAAATAGGAGGAGAATGATGTGATATGAGGAGGTGAAAGAAGTATGTCAGGATCGCGATGTTTTACACTACCCTGTTCAGAGGCAGATTAACAATCTTGGCTGCCCTAGGCCGTGTACTAGCCGTCCCCTTCTCAGCTTCATCATTTAGTGAGACATATGATATGTTCTCATCGGTGTATTTTTTAACCCTAATATCTGGCCGCCCTAGGCCCGGGCCTAGTCGGCCTTAAGGGAAATCTGCAGATCGTGTGTATGTATTGATCTTTTACATTGAAATGTGGTGCCTGATAAATGAGCAGGTGAAGGATGGTGTGGTTTTTTAATGTTACAAAATGGGAGCTATAAAAATGATCAAACGCTACAAAAATGATATTGCCGGGCCCATACTATTTATTTATTTATTTAGACACACCAACGAATGATTCACAATACATACCAAGTTCTTGATTTAAGGGGGCTACAGTCTCGTGAACCTATCAATTACAGCTGCGTACAATACTCATTATAGTTTTTTATACATAGCTATTTGTAGGACACAAACACTCAAGGAACCCAGAAACAACAAATACCTTAACATGTAATAGATCTATAAAACATGGTATACAGAATATGAAGATAATATTGTGCTGTTTACTATAGCCGGTTATGGTTAAGGAGGTTAAATGGGATTTACTATTATTTTATTGCCTGTTGATTACAGACCGATCTCGAAAACGATTTGCTCCGTATCATGTATGAATCCCAAGTTCCCCTCCTGGAGAACGAGGAGTTGTTCATCACACTACAAACTTCGCAGCGTACATCATTAGAGGTGAAGGAAGCTCTTATCACTTCACAGGATACCGAGAAAGAAATTGACACTGCTAGACAGGTAAGTAAAGAAGTTGAGGGTGAGCAGATATTTTTCTGCTTGTTGTGGAATGTGAATGCTAATATAATCTTGATAAACCTGTGTAATATCTGTAATCAAAGAAATTATTCTGCAACAGTTTTTGATCACAAAGCAACAGTCAATAAATAAAGAAAATAATTCTATTGGATTAATCAGTACCGAATGATAGATCTTCATCGTTGTATTAATAATTATAATCAAGAACTAAGCTATGGCCAAAATAATAGAAGGTACTTCGAATATCTATCAAATCAAAATTTGTTCATGTTGAGACATTAATACCTACACGAACATTTCACATTTCGCTCAGAACAAGAGAAAATGTTTCAGTTATGTAAAGATTAGTAAATATCGTGAATATTAACAATATCCTCAGGGAACCATATTAATTCTTAACGTCTAGATTTGTCGCAGAAACCTTTGTGCCAAAGGATCTGGCATTAACTTGATCTTAAAAGATTCTCCCTGTTAAGAAAACCTTTTCCATGTTATTTCTCAGGGATACGTTCCAGTAGCAGTTCGTGCTTCAGTATTGTTTTTCGCCCTCAATGACCTGTCTCGCATCGACCCCATGTACCAGTTTTCGTTGGACGCTTACATCGACCTCTTCACCTACTCAATAGATCGCAGTCCCAAAGGCGGAGAATTAGAAGACCGTATCAGCAACTTGAATGAATTCCATACTTATGCTGTTTACAAGTGAGTGTATCTTGGTCTTTTAAGAATTATATGCCAACAACATTTCCTTAGCCTCATTGCACGGCTTTATTAATATGTAGGTAAATGTAAATATCCGCAAAATAAATGTCCTCATCGCTGCAATGAGATTATTATATTACGTACATAATTAATATAATCTGTAAAATTAGTAATAGGTATGAGATATAGAATGAACAGCGTTACGGTGTTAATAACGCCAAATTAAGTACGAATATAATATCTACCAAATATAATCTCAAAAGCAGCACGGCAACAATTTACGATATGATTATGGTATTTATACACGTATCTCTCAAAGGTATGGAATTAGTATTTATATACTACAATCAGTCTATTAAGGAATGTTTACTTTTTATACCATCATGGGGAATACATGAGCCCTCTGGACATTTACAATATCAAGATTAAGGAATCATTTCTGACGACAGATGCGTTAGCATTCCTAAGAACTAAGGTTCCCAAGATGTGCCTCTTGTGCCGGAAATTTCACCAGCAGTTACCCTCCACACCGGAAAGCAACAGTGTAAGCTCCAAGCACTTCTGTTAAGTGGCGGAATTAGCGAGTGAGATTTTGGTAGCTCTGCACAGAGACCCCACACAAGGTCCTACCACCCCATATGAATCAAATCGGATAGGGACAGAGGCAAGGTTATTTCCAAACACTTTAAGCCAATAAACGCTTGTTTTTTCTTTGACGATTCAAAAGTTATAAGAGCTATTTATCTTGATCAAGTTTACTGGCTGCATAAGTGCTGGTTAGCTAGCTGCTAGCTGTACAGGCTACTAAAAAAATTTGAGCAGATGGCATTCCTATTCGCACCATGATATTATATAAAGATTATATTTCAATCAATTTTTAGGCTTTAGAACCATTTTCAAATACTCCACAAAGGTTTCTAATCTATTTTAGAAGTTTTTTTTTTATAACAGGGAGCAAACGAGCAAGTGTGTCACCTCGAGTGCTGTATAAATCACATGCCTAACTTTAAAGTTAATGTAGCGAACACAGTTTGAATTAATAATAAAGACCTTTAATACTTTCTGCATAAATATTACGTACATAATTTAGTCTTGTCACTTTAAATTAACAGGAACACTTGTCGTGCTTTGTTCGAACGCCACAAGCTTCTGCTCTCGTTCCACATTGTATCACGCATCCTGTTCCAAATGGGCAAGATGAGCATGCAAGAGTACCTGTTCCTCTTGAAGGGCGGCATTGTCTTGGATAGATCGGAACAGCCCGATAACCCTACCAGTAATACATTATTTTCATACATTTCTGTTGTCGTTTTCTTCTTATTCTGTCTTTTAAATGTACGAGAACTAAATAAATATCGTCTGTTGCCTGAAAATGTATTTTAGGGTTCCATATCTCACGAGGGTAAACGAAATTCTCATAAATACTCGGTATACTCGGTACTCACGCGTCCCTTCGCCTACTTGTCTGACTTGATCGATTTTTTCAGGAACTATGCGAAGTGACGTATAAACTTGTAGTTAAATAATACCACGTATGTTAATAATATTTTGCACTAATCAACATTGTAAAATACTGTCATGGTTGGACCTTATGTCCAAGCAATAAAGTCGATTATTGATTGGCACGAGATACGTAACTTTTAGTGCATGGGCCTAGACCTAGGCTTTGTAGTGCTATGACCTAAACACATTGCTAGGTTTAAAGTTATATTTTATGTAAAATGATTGTTTGTACGAACGGAAATAAACTCTATGCACTCTTAACCGGCCATTTGATTACCCACAACTCCTAACAATATTTTTAGGTAGACAAAAGAAGGGTAAAGGGTATTGAACTCGATTTAATCAATGATCACTTCCCTCTATTCTGAGTCCTAGATCTTACCAGAAATCAAATATACAAAATGAAACTGTGTCTACGTGAGTTGAATTCCCATTAGATCAAATATTTTCTTCGGCCAAGGAACAATCAACTCTAATATTATAAAGACAGAGTGCGAATTTTGTGAGTTTGTATGTATGTGGAGAGTTATCTCCGGAATTACTGCACCTATTTATCTCCGGTACTACTGCGCCTATTTGAAAGATACATTACTCCATATGGACATAGGTATGCTATATATTATTCACCCCGGGCGAAGTCGAGTTGGGCTGTAAGTACAACATACACTAGGTGACAGTTCTCTTCAATATTTCCCTACTTTTTTAGACTGGATGCCTGACGAATGCTGGGACAACATAACGGAATTAGACAAATTGCCTGGCTTCCACGGAGTGATAGATGCTTTCGAAACTTTCTCCAAAGAATGGAAAGACTGGTACTTGCATCCCGAGCCAGAAACACAACCACTTATCGGTATGTATGCCTTCAAATTCTTTTATGATTCAGTAGAGTAAAATACAAATACTTATATTTTGATGATAAAATATCTAAAAATGAGAAATTAATGCGATTACTTTTTATTTTGAATTGACGTTTCGATCGAGTTGCATTGGCTGTGGTCTCAGCAAACTGTCGTAGCAAGCTTCACTCTACGTCCGAGGCAGAAGTTTTATAATCTACCCCCGACTTCTGCACACCATATTAACAGTGTCCACATGTTTAACGGCGTGTGAAAAATGAGGTTTTGTTCCTTGAATCACTGGATTCCACGTTGTCGATAAATTGTATCAGTTTTCTTCGTTATCCGTTCATAAATTGTTGAAAGAGTTCAAGGTCATTAAAATGGTAAAAACCGGAAAATAACCAAATCATATACATACATATATACATAATAAGCGGAATATTTACTCCAATCAGATACCAATCACTAGACTGAGTTTAATCGTTTACAAGTCCTTTCTACTGATTGGCACTTACATCCAAGGGTAGGGCGCGAAGCGAAGTCAAAGCAAAAATAGTACAAATAATCTCTGTGCACTGTCAAAATGGCATGCATATAATACATGCAGGTGAGTGGAACGAGGTGTGCAACGAGTTCCAGAAGATCCTATTCGTGAGGTCGTTGCGCGTGGATCGCGTGTCTGCCTGCATCACGTCCTTCATCGTGGGCGTGCTGGGCCCGCGCTACGTGGAGCCGCCCGTGCTGGACATCAAGGTCTGTACACGTACCGTACACACCATCACACGTACACACTCACACATGTATATGTTTACGTATCTTATTTTTAGCATTATTCCCCAATTTCAGTTAGACAAAGGGAACTATGCCTATACAGACACGTCTTAGGAATTCGTTCAAATTTTATGTAAAGCTTGTTTGATGTTAAAAAAAATTATGATATAAGGGTTGTCCATTTTTCTTATAAAACACTCCTGTAGTAAAGTGATGGTAGGTCTTTTCGCACAGAACTTTAACGCACCATAAACTTTTCTACTCTAAAGCTCCCAAAAACTAGAAAAATGGAAAATTTACATAAACGCCGACTTCTTCTGTTCTGTACCTATCAAATAAAACGTTATAGTAACTCCAGCGTACATCTAGAGCGTACGTGCTGCATAGTTTCAAGGTCAGACGAGTGTTTTTGGTCTCCGATTTATATTTCCTACAAAGTTTCAAGTTCAGGCTATTGGTCTCTAATTTATATTTTCTCTGCCTTCCCCCTTAACCGAGCAGGCATCATGGGAGGAGTCGTCGTGGAAGACGTCGCTACTGTTCGTGCTGTCCCCGGGCGTGGACCCCACGGCGGCGCTGATCCAGCTGGCGCAGGACGTGCGCATGTTCGACAAGTTCCACTCGCTCAGTCTGGGCCAGGGCCAGGCGCCCACGGCTGCCAGGTACTCCTACCGTTGCGTTGCTTCTCGCCTCGCCACCGGAATTTGGCGAGCAACACTGAAGAACAATTGTATTAATAATGTAATAATATAAATTAGAGCAAGAAATAAAGTAAATATTTGAGTGATGAAAGATTGACAAAGAAAATCTATAGCGCGAAAGTGAGAGGTAAACGAAGCCAAGGAAGACCAAAGCTGACTTATGAAGATCAAATAGCTAGAGTGTTAGTCGATGGAAGTGTCAAAAGCACTCGCATACCTAGCCGAAAATATATGAGGAGAATTATGAGATTCGAGGAAGCGAAAGAAGCATGTAAGAACCGCGACGCTTGGCACTCCGTCTTTTCTGACTATCCCGTTAGGGTTACAGCGTCAGGATATGTGTAATAAAGTAAATAGAATGGATAGTGACCTAAAGTCAAAACCGCGCAATAATATAAATAAGGTAAAATTGTAAATTGGTTAGTAAGAAATAAGAGAATATTGTAGGAATCGTATGTTCTTCACAATTGATAATAAGTCCTGTCACGGTCGCCAATTTTTTGTGTGTAATTTTGTATATTTTGTACACGTAGTATTGATTTAAACAATAGATTTTGGTTTATATTGAATTTAGTTTTATTTCGTACGACAAGGTGATGGAAGAAGTTGACAATTACAAAAAAAAAAAATTGAACTACCCACCGCACATTATCACAACCAGCATTGCTATCATATTATGGTAGGCGTTAACAAATAGTCAAATATCGATTTAATTTATTCGTTGAATCGATGGTCACCTCACCTCTGTTCGTCGGAAATCGTAACGTACTTAAAATTTATAAATTTTTCACAGACTGCTTGCCCAAGGAATGAAAGAAGGTGGATGGGTGTTCCTAGCGAACTGCCATTTAGCATGCGAGTGGCTGGGCTCATTGAGAGGGCTTGATAACCCTAAAATCCATCCTCGATTTAGACTATGGCTGTCGTCCATGCCTGATGATAAATTTCCTCTCAGTATATTGCAAAGAAGTATCAAGATGACCACAGAACCCCCTCAGGTAATCTTTTAAAGGATTCATCATCAATTGTAAAGATTTTGAACTGACGGCAGATTTGAATTTTGGAAGATAATAAACACCGCGACGCGTAATTCAAAACCAAAAAAAAGCCCTAAGCACACCAAGCTATAATTTACAGCGCCGTTTTCTATCAAAATGGAGGTCCATCGGTTTATTTCATATTTTATATCGCATTTACAGGTGCGTCGACTTCTCTTTGAATACTCGATGCGGAGTTCATATTTTATTGTATCTACATAAAATATATGTTTATCAATTAACTGTACCTGAATTTTAAGAGATAATTTTTTTCATAACAATAATCATACCTGTTTTTCAAGGCTGTCAGTTTCAAATTACAAGCTGTTACATTTTATTCGTGTGGACCATCCGTAGGGTCTGAAAGGCAACATGGTGCGGTTGTTCGCGAACCTCAACGAGGACAAATTCGATGAAGCGTCCCCTATGTACCGCAGGCTCTTGTATTGCGTGGCGTTCTTCCACTGTACGCTAATCGCTCGCAAGCGGTTCCGTCAGCTTGGTTATAACGCGGTCTACAGTTTCAACGATGCTGATTTTGATGTGAGTTTTAACAAGTATCGCTTCACGATTTGCTTATTCACCATCACCACAAGTATACCGACTTTTGAGTGAATGTATGTGTCAGTGAGTTTAGATAAAAGTAGCTTTAAACCGTGCTTTAAACTGTCCTCATCATCATCATCAGCCAATATTCGTTCTTTACTCTTTCATCATAATCACGCAGTGTTGTACTTTTGCATTTCGCCATCATCAGCCAATATTCGTTTGCTGCTTATGTGTTGAAATATCTCAACTCTAGTTTGGCCTGTAATTTGTGACAGACAGACACGGATGGGCGTCCACAAATGTTCCTTTTTCTAATTTTTGTACGGAACACAATATCTGAAACCATTCCACTAGTTGAGGTTCTAACAGGAGTGTGTGGCCAGGTGTCGGACAACCTGCTGGCCAGTTACTTGGAGCAGTACGAAGAGGTGCCGTGGGACGCGCTACGCTACTTGTTCGCCATCATCAACTACGGCGGACACATCACCGACGACTGGGACAAGCGTGTACTCGTTGCCTACATCAACCAATTCTTCTGCGAAGAGGCTCTCGACACACCCTTCTATAGGTACATGCATGAACACCCACATATACATCTTTTGGACATTGTTATCGTTATATCTTTTTCCACACGATAGGTTTTTTTTTTAGTTCCAAAGTAAAAATTGCTACCGATGATGAGATCTATGTTTTGTCATGGATTCATGTTTCAAACTTTTAAGTCAAGCGTCAAAAGATGTGTAGATTGTTGTAATTAAGTTAAAACTATAAACTTAATATATACTGGCGTATAGATGTACAAACAGTGCGAGCAAGAGTGTAATCTTTTATGATAGTGGCACGAGTAGGAAAGGGACAGTAACGAGATGCTATTGCAACCCTTTTTGAATGACAGATCGTTAAAAGTCGTCACGCTGTGGAGAACGCCGTTGACTTATTTTTATTATTTTGTGTTATTCCTGTTTTATTTCAAAGGAGTACTGTATTTTTTAATAATGGTTACTCGTTCTGTATGTGATTGTGATATTACACACCACAATAATCAAGGGAATCATTAATTCCATAGGTGACATTGAGAAATTAAAAATCGTCACGCATCAACGAGTTTTATGATCATCTATACGCCAATATATACTAAGTTTATGGGTAAAACTGACCAAAACTGCGACAATATTAGTGGTTGTTGTTATGCAAGTTATTTTCTTCAGTTATAGATAATGTAAATACGTAGGTTATCGAGTATACCTGCATACCACATCCCTCGCGACGGCAGCTTGGAGTCTTACCGCGACTTCCTCGACTTATTGCCGGCGTATGAACGGGCAGAGTCCGTGGGACAACATGCTTCGGCTGATGTTGCCACTTTGGCACAGGTTTGAAAATCTACTCTGCTTTCAAAAAATACTTTTAGGTTATATAACTTCTTCATAATAAACTCTATTATAAGATAATTGTGTGGTGACGGCTAACTCTTCAGTATATGTTTCCTCAAATGCTTATTGTCGAAAGTGGCATCAGGGTATAATAATTGTATTTTGCTTGCATCTTTATGCTTTACTCATTCGAAATAGAAAAGTGTAAATGTTTATGTAAATCAACCAAAATTAAATTCAAAGAAATCTTTAAATTGCAACCTTAATCGTGGCGATGAACTACCTGAATTTGGATTGTAGTGCATATGTGAAGTAATAAGTTTAATTGATCCCAATGAAAAAATCTTGTATATAGTTAAGCGTAACGTAACATTCTCTTGTTTTTTTTTAAATTTATCTTTCTTAAATGAGCCATTTATTGAAATACTACAGGACGCCTTGATAATATGTTCGACACTTTTCCAACTGGCGTCGTCTGGAGGTGGCGGTGCCGGTGGCGGAGAGGACCAAAAGGTATTTGGAACTTTTACACATCTTTTAGTAGTGTTTGTGTTTAGAAGACTTCTTTGTTGTCAGTATGCGACAAATGTGTGATCTGTGTACAAAATGTATTGGTTCCCCTTAGCACTCCTTGTACACATCTTGGGGTAGGTTCGTCACCTGCCCTAACACTCGCGATGCCGTTGCTCTCCTTCTATGTGCCACCCAAAGCGTACCATCGAATCCCTCAAGGCCTATCCAAAGACCCTTGCCTGCCATATCAGACAGGGCATATCTTAGTCTATTTTTCTAATCCCGGGTTACAGGTATAGATAATGTCAATATTTAAGTTTTGATATTAACAGGTGGATGAACTAGCTGCAGAGATGATTGTGAAACTACCTTCAAAAATCGATATGGAAACGACAGAGCGAATGATGGGCCCTGAAATAGTAATGCCGATGTGCGTCTCGCTATTGCAGGAGATTGGATATTTCAATACACTTATAAATAATATTACATCAGGATTGAGGGTAAGTGTCACTTAGAAATGAGAAACTTCTAGCTTGCAGTAGAGCTTTAGTGTTGAATGTGATCGTTATGTTTATATAACGTTGCAACAGTTTTTACTGGGTGGGTGATCTAGTTGTATCTATGTCGAGCGTTTCGTGCTTTGAAAGCAATATTAAGCCGTTGCTTGGCTCAACTGTTGCTATAGTATGCCGCTATTCATTAAGCCAGGTTAATAAAGGTAGACCGGCTTGAATCCGTGACGGTACATTTGCCACTAACAATTTTTTTGCATTGGAAAAATGGAGCACTTAAGCTATAGAGTGGAAATGTCGTTTATTTTGTTTGAAAACAATTTAAGTTTAAACACTGCTGCACTTACTTCGTTCTGATTGGTCATGTAAGGTCTGGAGATTGGTCTTCGGACCTTATATGACCAATCAGACAACCGATTGTGTGAAATATCATTTACTGTACACATCATTGAGCTACAGAATCATACATTCATACGATGCATAACGTTCTTTATTTGTGATTGAAGCATAAAACATACATATAAATACATTGTATAGTATATCATAGTCACCCCAAAATCAAATCCAACCAAAAAACAAACACGTGCCTATGAATAGACTGAAATAACGTAATAGATGTTGCACCAAGTTCAAATTCAAATTTATTCAAATTAATACAAATTACACCCTAAAAATTTAATACAAATCTTAATTAGATTGGTTGTTGCATTTAAACAAAGGGGTGCAATGTTAGGGAGGTGTATTTACAGTTCTCTCTTTTTAGCGGCCGCTGCACTAAGCTCGAGGCTTGTATCGCAGGTGCCTGTGCATTTGTGAATATACCATGTAGATATTTAACGGGCACTACGCCTCTGAACTTTAGACATAGAATTACTGCACCTTGACATAGAACCACTACACTTGAGACCTTTGCCTTGAACTATGACTATTTCATTCGAATTTCAAAAATCAACATAAATTGTACATAAAGTGAAAGCGAGATGTATAGATACACGTCGTCAAATACGTCAATTGATAGTCCAGTTTAACTTGGTCCGTATAAAATGAATGTAAATTTGAAAATGGTGTATTTACTGTTACTTACCAATGACCTGAGATTGTGTCTGTTTGTTGTTGTTGTTGTTGAGTTTGATTTTTTGCTGTTTTTGCTACACCACCGAATGACATAGCTAGCCATTACATAAGTATTTAATTAAATATCTGTCGGAATATACGGGACGTACACTGGTCTACAGGCCCAGTATAGATTATATACTGTTTTAATGCGAGTGAGAGTTGATATTTATTAGTGTCAATAAACTGAGCAGTGGTGTGTACGATGGTACGATATTTCGTCTCTATAATTTAAGTGCTCCATAATTAAAAAAGAGAAACTTCATGAATACCGTGTCGTCTGTACAACACGACATGCTCGACTCGACTAGGAATAACATAAAACCCTCCTCCCTTCTCCTGACCATTCCTCTCAATATCACAGCTTTGCAGTCTATCAAGACGGCGTCTGTCTTCAGGCTCCCATTCCTTAATCTCCCTAGTAGTCCCACCAGTCTGCACTGATTGTGTGCATCTTTAAAGGCTGTTTCTGGCAATCCAACAATAAGATTTGTGTTCTCATTCAATAATGTAATATTTTTATAGGAGCTGCGTCGAGCTATCGAGGGTTTGGTCGTAATGTCTGAAATGCTCGAAATTATGTACAACTGTATCTTCGAGGGAAAGGTGCCGACCTTCTGGCAAAAAGGTGGATATTTTTTAGTTCTTATAAATTGTATGAAGCTAAACTAATGTTTTTTTTTATGGTATGACGAATTAGAGAAGCATTCAGCAACAGCCAAACTGTTTTTAGCTAGAGGCGGGTAGATCCGAATGGATACGCGCCTGCCAACTAAGGATGTAACCCAAAACACGTATCCTTTGGGATCAGTTGCTTGCTGGTGGAGAAGAATGGATTCAGATTTCAGACCTGTGTCTTGTATAATTTCGAATGTACCAAACGTCAGTTATAAACTAATTTCCAAAAATACTTTTTATATGCCCGAAATCTAGTGAAAGTAAGATAAATGCAGTAGAAATGCGATCTCTTAGAAATATGTGCGGTGTCGCGCTTGCGGACAAAAGAAGCAATGAAGATATAGGCAGTATGACAGGGTTGTATGACAGTGTTATTGTAAAATTGAAGAAAGGAATGCTTAGATGGTTCGGGCACATAGAAACAGTGATGAAAGACTGACGAAGAAAATCAACAGACCGAAAGCGAGTGGTATAAGAAGCCAAGGAAGACCAAGGCTGACTTATGAAGATCAAATAGCCAGAGCGTTAGCCGACGAAAATGTCAAAAGCACTCGTACACCTTGGCGAAAATGTCTGAGGCTAATGATGAGATTTGAGGAAGCGAAAGAAGTATGTAAGGACCGCGACACGCTTGGCTCTCCGTCCTCTCTGACTACCTCGTTAGGGATACAGCATTATATATATTATATCACCGGCTGTTCCTGGCAAACCATAAATAATACATGAAATATTCTTAAACTATCGTGTAGTGTATGACATATCTCCATTCAATTCTGGTTAAAATATGATGAAGATAATTTCACTGAGGTAAATGTCGCGCCTAAAACACTTGCGACTGTGGAAGTCCTAATAGGCTATTAATTTGTACTACACTAATTAATTTCTTCTATGCAAATTCATATTATCCACTTACACTTAAAAAAATACATGTTATATTACTTTGTCAAGAAAGTACCGGGAAAAGATCAATAATACACGAAATGTTAGTTATTCATCCAAATTTATTTTATCACCTTCAAAGTATGCTCCTTCAGAAACGATACACCTACGTCAACGAATAATCCAATCATCAAAACATTTTTTAAACGCTTTTTCCGGAAATGAGTTCAGTGCTCGCCGCGAATTCTCCTTTATAGCTTCTACCGAATGAAAACGGGTGCCACGAAGTGGTAATTTGAGTTTAGGTAAAAGAAAAAAGTCGGCTGGAGCCATATCTGATGAATAAGGTGGTTGCTCGATGGTATTTGTTGAGTTTTTGGTCAAAAATTCGTTCACAATGATGGCCTTGTGCGAAGGCGCATTATCGTGGTGCAAAATCCAAGAATTTTCTTTCCACAAATCTGGCTTTTTCGTCGAATTTGCTCTCTTAAACGCCGCATAACGCCCAAATAATATTCTTTATTTACCGTTTGATCTTCCGGCAAGAATTCCGAGTGAACAGCACCGCGATAGTTAAAGAAAACAGTCAATATTACTTTGACTTTTGATCGACTTTGGCGTGGTTTTTTCGGTTTCGGTTCAGTTGGAAGGCGCCACTCCGAAGCTTGTTGACTAGTTTGCATGTCAAACTCGTAAACCCACGTCTCGTCACCAGTAACAATGCGTTTCATGAATGTTGGGTCGGAATTGACTCGTTCTAGCATGTCCTCAGCGACTCTTATGCGATTGAGTTTTTGAAGAAAATTCAGATCTTTTAGGACTAGCTGAACGGTAACATGTTTCATACCCAAGTGATTATTTAAAATGGTACGGATCAACTCGTGAGACCCAGAAAGCTCGGCGGCTATCTCAAACTTGAATGAGCATTTTCAGTCACTATTTCCTTCACTTTTGCGATGTTAACTTCAGTTGCAGACGTTGATGGTCTACCAGAGCGAGGCAAATCTTCCATCACATCTCGACCGCTTCTGAACGCTTTGTACCACTCATAAGCACGTGTTTTGATAAAGTCGATTCACCGTAAGCCTCCTGTAACATTTTCAGTGACTCCGAACACGAAATTCCATTGGTGATGCAAAATTTAAGACAAACTCTTTGTTCGATGTTTTTGTCCATTATGAAATTCGCAATATACACTGGAATAATATAACTAAAAACAGCACTGTATTTAATCTAAATAACAGATGCAACTCAAACTCCGCGCCAAAATAGAAAACAGTTGTGCCAATCTAACAACAACAAAAAAAAAACAAAAAATTGAATTTAGAGCCATAAACACGAAGTGTTCTGTGAAAAATTGTAAAAATAACACGCTTACAAAGAGAAAACAACATGGGATTTCGTATTTTTTTATTTTATTTTATTTTTTTATTTTAGTTTTTTATTTTATTTTTTTATTTTTTTCGTATCATCTCCAAATTGGTATTTCAAGAACTCAAATCCTATTATTTTTGCTTCGCAGTTGTTAGTTGTCTCTTTCGCACGCACAATAGAGTATAATGAAATAGAGAATAATGAAAACGTCCTAAAGTCGTATGTGACATAAGTGAATTTGAGCGTTAGAGCTAGGAAGATAAAGTTTAATTTAACTAGACATTATTACTAAAATATTTTAGTGGTATTTTGTGATATTTTTTAGCATTATCCCTAAGATTAGATATAGTAAACTCAAGCCGTTTTTGTGCGTTGTGTCATTATGTAAACTTGCATCTTGATAATATTATATCGATGACCATAAACAAATCATCCATTCCCGATACTTTCTTGACTGAATGTAAGTTCTCTTTTATTCTGATATATTTAACTGTATAGCAGAAAACCGCACATGTGATCGACTACAGAACAAACCGACTCTATAAATACAATACCGCACTGAATTGGTAAATATAGTGGGGACTCACGTAAAAAAATTATATTGTGTGAGTGACATCACTTTCAATAAGCCTGTGGGTACTGCTAAAAGACGGAAAATATTTTTTGCGTCACAGATATTATATCTCCTTTGTAGTTCTGCACATTTTGTGTGACAGTGGACCACTGATGCACACTTGTAGAAATTTATTTGGCTAAAATTTTCTATATCCGAGAGAGATTTTGCAAGTCGCTTCAAGGATTTCTCCTTCTTTCATAATTCGACTGTAATGGAACTTGGTAGCGCTTTTTAACATGAAGAAAACAAAAACGGAATTTTTGGCGGGAACGGGAGAGTAAGGTTGTCATTTTACTTAGATTTTCTATATTTTATATTTTTGGGAGTTTTGAAGAGCAAAAGTGATAGTATATTGTGTTTTAAAGGTCTGTATAGGTGAAAAGAATGAAGTAAGTCTAATCTGTGGTCTAAATAAATACGAGTACCTGAAGTTCTCGCGTTCTACCAAGAAGTCCTTCATAATTTCAGTAAAGCCTACTAAAGCCTAAAGCATCACTTTACTGGAGGAATTTTACGCTAAGAAAGAACTAATTTACTTGTGATCTACTTATTAATACGTGTCATTGGCAAATGCGCTAATGTGTGCGCCATGCCATAAAGAAAGAAAGAAAAAAGAAAAATCATGTTGGATCGGAGTTGGTCGCAGTGATACAACAGGGGGCCTAGATAAGTGGCTCAATTGTCGTAAACGCTTGTAGAATAGAATGACAAATACCACATAGTCGAGCGTAACGAATTTTAAATTGATAGTCAAACGTTATTAACTTTTTTGTGTAGTAATAATAATATTCCAGACAATTACAGAAATTGTGTGACCCCAAATTGAACAGTAATCTTGTACTATGGGTACCACACGACAAACTCAGGGAGAGTACCCAGTGTAAGCAATCATAAATAATAGCTAATAGATATTTATTTGAATATGGCGTGGAGGGCTCCTTACTGCAGGCTGTGAGGTCATTATATCGAGACCACAGAGCCTGTGTAAGGATAGACGGTGACATGTCGCCCTGGTTTGAAGTCTGTTCTGGTGTCAGACAGGGCTGCGTGATGTCTGCCTGGCTATTCGTGCTGTATTTGGACAGTTGCCTCCAGAGATTGAAAGGTAATATGAGTGGTATGGGATGTGGTGACACAATGGTAAACTGCCTATTGTACGCTGACGATGCTGTGCTAATAGCACCATCAGAAGCAAAGTTGCAGACACTAGTCACGTGTATGAAAGAAGATTGTGAAGTAAAAGGATTGAAAATGAATGTGAACAAAACTAAGGTTCTGGTGTTTGAAAGAGAAGCGGTACAAACGAAATGTGTGATTAGTGTAAATGGAAAATGTCTAGAACAGGTGAATGAAATTGTGTACCTGGGGAGTGCGTTTTCGAGGGATGGAAGATGTGAGTTGGATGTGGAGAGACGGGTAGCAGCTGGCAATAAAGTGAACGGTGCTCTGTCCGCATTAGTGGGTAGTGTGAATATATCTAACACTGCTAAAATGGCCATCCACAATGCGGTGTTGGTGCCAACTTTGCTGTACGGCAGTGAGGCCTGGATATGCCTGAAATCGAGTGAAAGTATGATAAATGCTGTGGAGATGCGGTCTCTCAGAAATATGTGCGGTGTCACGCTTACGGACAGGATAAGCAATGACGAGATACGCAGTATGACAGGGTTGCACAACAGTGTTATTGTAAAAATGAAGAAAGGAATGCTTAGATGGTTCGGGCACATGGAAAGAATGAGTGATGAAAGACTGACGAAGAAAATATACAGAGCGAAAGTGAGTGGTAAAAGAAGCCAAGGAAGACCAAGGCTGACTTATGAAGATCAAATAGCCAGAGTGTTAGCAGACGGAAATGTCAAAAGCACTCGCATACCTAGGCGAAAATGTGTGAGGAGAATGATGAGATTTGAGGAAGCGAAAGAGGTGTGTAAGGACCGCGACTCCTGGCGCTCCGTCCTCTCTGGCTACCCCGTTGGGGATACAGCGTGAAGTTATGTTATGTTATGTTATGTTAGATATTTATTTGTAATCTGTATTTTTGTTATTTTGTTAAATTATTATTAAGTTTTGTATTTGACTGGAAGTTGCTTAAGAAATTAAAAAAGTCAACAATAGATGATTACAATTTCTTAAGCAAGTCGGATTTAATCAGTAGTAGAGAACACACGTATAAAAAGTAATAAAGACGCAATAAAGTCTAGAGTTTTAATCCTATTTTGAGCAGTTTTTTTAGTTCAGAAGTGGGATTATTATTTCCCAACGTGCTGTTATCATCCGCCATCTTGTGAAGAAAAACTTTCGCTATGTCTAAAAGCGAAACGCTAGCGTAACACTCTAACTACAATTAAATTTAGAAAAGTTTCTTTCCTAAATTGACCCGAACGGAGATTGAACGCGGGACCTCTGCTTGAAAGGCAGATGCTTTGCCACCGAGCCAAAGGGCTAGATATCAAACGAAACGTAAAGTCGTGTGAGAACCGCCGTATGTACGTACGTACGTACGCCGTGAACGCCGTAACGTAGCCAGGTGGAACTTTGGACGAACATTTAGCTGGTCTTAGAGATTGTGTAGCTACTACTCTCTGATTATTTGCGCTGCGTATTCGCTTGAAACTTTTAGATTTCTAAGTGGATTTCAATGTGGTTTTTATTATCATTTAGAACATTTAACGTAGACGTAGTAGTGTAGACGCTTCGTAATAAAATCCCGCGGTGCGCGCAGGTCGGCCGTCGATGAAGCCGCTGGGGTCGTGGTGCCGCGAGCTGTCGCTGCGGGGCGCGCACCTGGCCGCGTGGGCCGGCGCCCCGCGCGCGCCGCCCACGCTGTGCTGGCTGCCCGCGCTCATCGCGCCCACCGGCTTCCTCACGGCCGTCATGCAGGTGACACGGACACGCGCACGCGCACGCGCACGGACCGGCACGGACACGCACCGACACGGACACGGACACGGACATGCATCGACACGGACACGGACACGCACCGACACGGACACGGACACGGACATGCATCGACACGGACACGGACACGCACCGACACGGACACGGACATGCATCGACACGGACATGGACACGCACCGACACGGACACGGACACGGACATGCATCGACACGGACACGGACACGCACCGACACGGACACGGACACGCATCCACACGGACACGCACCGACACGGACACACACCGATACGGACACGCACCGTCACGGACACGCACCGATACGGACACGGACACGGACATGCATCGACACGGACACGGACACGCACCGACACGGACACGGACACGCACCGACACGGACATTTATCTTCTCATAAAAAACCGTATAAGTAAACTAGAAGAATGCATATGGAAAACAATTTTCTCTATTTGTCGTTATAATTCTTTAGTTGTAATCACGCGTACCTATCTAACGCTAAACCCTTTGAGCTAAGTCTTTTGCCTCTGATCAATGTCGTCAATTATGAACAGGACACACTAAATTAAATTATTCTAATAACCTCCGCAGACAACAGCTCGTGGGGAAAGTTGGCCTATCGACACTCTTTGTTGGGAATTCACAGTGATGCCTTTGGAGGAAACTGCATTCGTGAGACCGCCGAGAGATGGGGGTGTTTACATAAGGTAATTATAGTAAAAAGTTCCAAATTATTGATTATTATAGCAGAAATATTTGGTTTACGAAAGTTACTTGTGAGCTATCATGAAGAAGTTTAAATGTTTACAACTCAAACCAATTTAAGGCGACGCATTGGAAATTTTGACGGCAGGGATCTCAATTTTTTTAAGTGAGTTTAAAACGTATGAAAGTGATATTATTAATTTGGTAATCTGATTCTTCATTTCATTGACTATATTTTGACAGTTGCGATACATGATTGGTTAACTTTTGTAACACCAAAAAAAAATATCAAAGAAACCTCTTTTAAAACAAAGATTTACATTTATTTCTTGGAGTAACGGGACCGATTTATGTTTCTACATTTTCTGTATACAGTAGGGCCTCGTTAATCCGGTGAGGCAAAAACAAGACCCTTTCCGGATTATCGAGGCGTCCGGATTATAGTATGCCATATTTAATGCTAATAAAACACATGTTTAGCCTTAGTTTCTTTAATCAATTTTTAAATTAAAGCATAAAGACAAAAATGTACATGTTCAAAATTACAACCATGTAAGAAAAACAGCAAGTTAAAATAAAACATTAGTTAATTCTTCTTGAAAAAGTCTGTAATACTCTTCTGTTTATAGTAATTTTCGCACTTCATTTCAAAAGCCCGGTCTCTAAGTCGACGGAGAAACATAATTTCGTGGCTATCAAATTCGTTATCTTCAGCCCATTTTAAAGCAGTGTTTAAAGCTCCTACTGCCTCTGAATTATCAACTTTTTTGGAGGCGAGAACTTCAACGCTATTGTCTTCATCTTGCTCATCCTCCTCACACATTGCCGCTCGCACAATCTCCTCTTTCGGCACCACCAGCAGCCCAGCACCAAGCTTGAGCTTCTGCCTCACTTATTTGAGGCTCATTGGGTCCCCTCAACCTATTAAACAGCTGGGTTAAAGGAACATCATCCTCTGGTTCGTCATTATCAGTGAGAAATCCAGGGTGCAAAGAAAAAGTTATCGATTTTAATGAGTCCATGAGGTTCATAGAACATAATGCAAGACAGTTAACCGAAAGTGATTTGCGGTAATTTAACTTCACATTTTGTATAACGTTCTGATCCATTGGTTGTATACACGCCGTGGTGTTAGGTGGCAGGAACATTGCAAAAATGTTGCCGTCTTCAGAGACAAGTTCATATGCTGATGGATGCCCAGGACAATTATCCAACAATAACAGTGCCTGAGGAGGCAAATTAACAGAAAAAAGACTGACGACGCCCGCACCTACACCCGCCCGCCTCCCCCGCGAAGCCCATAGCCCGGCCGGATTACAGCGATCACCGAACAAGCGGGAGTCCGGATTACCGAGGCCCTACTGTAGTTTTAATCTAAACATATTATTCAAAATTACAGTTGGATATTTTAAAATTAATTATAGTTTTTAAAATAAACGAAAATAACTACTTTTTCGTATTTTTCGTGAGCTAGCGCGCGCACTTGTGCATAGACCAGGTCTGTTTTGGATTAAATTACTATTTATCAATGCGTCGCCTTAAATTGTATATTTGCATTGAGTACCTACAACGGGAGGCGGCATACGCGCTATTTCTCATACAAAACTTTCTGTCACTTTTTGCGGGAGGAGACGTACTACCACAAGTAAATGAGAGCACTCAAATGTTATCTCTTTACGCTTTCGCACACAAACAATTCGACAATATTCTCCTAATTTCACAAATACGTAGAAATAACTTGATTGAAATTTTATTCGCGGTCTATTAAAGCCTAAAATTAAATGCTACCACGAAATAGTCTCGTGGGGAGTGCGTAGTTTTTTCTTTCTTTTGCAGATTAATTGCAATTTTATTCGTAACGCGGTAAGGTCTATAATGTAATTAGCTAAAAATATAGTCTTGCTAGGAAGTGCGTTTACGTCACAATTTGTACAATTCGGCAATTAAAAACTGTATTACAGATAATTCCCTACAAAATTACCAATTTCGTTCTTTTCGATTTCTCGGCTGTTCTTTCAGGTTTTTCCTAATTTTCTTTTTTCTTAATCATTCCAGTATTTAGGCGAACAAAACGAAAACAAAATTCAAATCGGTCGAGCCGTTTTCGAGTTTACGCGAAACTAACGCATGGCAATTGATTTTTATATATCTAATAAATAAAAATCAATGTTTGTTTGCTTGTATTTTATACGCTGCTATACCGTTTATCCAACTGCGATGAAATTTGGTACGGAGATAGCTTGAATCCTGGGGAAGGACATAGACTATTTTAAAAATAAAAAACGCGGATGAAGTTGCGGGCATCAATTCAGCTAGCAGATAATAAAATATTAACTACAAATGCAAAAAAGAACAACCTGTAATCGTGTGATGTGGATATCTAATACATATATTTGTAACAGGGGATTATATTTAGAAGGTGCTAGCTGGTTTAAGAAGGATGGTCATTTACAAGAGCCACTGCCAATGCAACTGGTGTTTCCAATGTCACCTATTCATTTCAAGCCGATCAGAGCCACTGGGAAGCGACTTCGCGGTGAGTAACATGTTATTTTTTAACCTATAAATAAATTTTCCTACCCAGTCTAATCAATATTTTTAACTGAGATTTCTAACCTATAAAAATAAAAAAATTTTTGGAATATCGCTAGGTCCACTGTAATGAGGATCTTTAATAAATCTTTTACCAGATGTGGGTACCACTAGATGGCAGAGGTTTTGAATTTATCAACCGTCAAAACATACTAATTATGAGATAACAGAAATGTTTAAATCTATGTAATAATGTACACAATATGTGTTATGAAAAATAATAATCCTTATAGAACATTATGCTTTGAAGTGTGAGATATATAATTGACGAGCAAAAGTTATTGACATAAAGATCAAACTGATTTTAAAAGGTGAGAGTTCACATATTACTCCATGTCTGTCAAACTAAGGGCAGTTTTCAGAGCTATAGGTACTACAATGAGTATAAATCAAAAATAATGTTTTAATGAACAAAATAATGTAAATAATGGCTCATGTGGCATTGAATTTACAGTAACAGATGACAGTACCGAAGCAGTACTGCTGCCTAGCGAAGATCCAAGAAAAGATCCTCCCTCATTAACATCTCCACTTGGAAACACTTTACTGTCATGTTGATTTATAACAGTTGCTTTGTGACAAACAATTTGGCTGTAAAGTTAAAAATACCTATGTATTACAGGTCGTTACATCTGCCCTTGCTACTACTACCCCTTGCGAAAGGGTGCGTTCGTTGTGGCCGTTGACTTGCCTTCTGGTAAAGAAACTGCAGACTTCTGGGTAAAACGTGGTACTGCTCTTCTTTGCACCCTTGCTACATAAGCTTTAATATATTATGTTATTTCGCCTATTTACTGCAGTTGTTTTATTTTAACTTCTGGAGACCTATAATGAGTCTAATGTGCTTACGAATAAGTGATAATCCAAAGACAAAAAGTTCTACAACTAATCATGTGCCAAAGTTTCAATTTTGTTCGGTTTTATATGATCATATTACCTAATTATCGTGGTGATATTTACATACATTAAAGGTGGTTGTTAGCACCACACATTTATATAACCTTTAGCCATATATAAAAAAAATAAAAATATTTTAAAATAGTTTTATTCAATAAAATATATTACTATGTAATAATGTAAAAAAAATATAGTAATACTTTTTAACGGCAAGCGATTTTACCACTTCTTTTCATAGAAGACGGCGATGTGGATAGATGAAATCAGATTTCCAATGTTCACAAAGTCATTTAAAAAATGGTAGATCTTCACTAAAAAGGTTTATTTTGATCCACATTAAGAAACACTGGTCTGTTGTTGATATCACACGAACAGTAACATCGTCCATTCTTGGAACCATCATCGATGATAAGTGTCTTGAAGTTAACATCACTTTCAATAGCCTGTCGGATTTCTGAAATAACATTTGTATTATTAGTAATGTGAATAATAATTATTACAGATATTGGTTAGGTAACCTAATGTACGTAGATTTATACTACAGCGATAAACTGACTGGCCCGTTGGCGCAGTGGCATATGCATCTGTTTCCAAGCTAGGGTCCCGGGTTCGATCCCCGGTCAGGTTAATTTAGGAAACGAACTTTTCTAATTTGGCTTAGAGTCTGGGTGTTACTGGGAACTCCCCGAGAGTTCGTTGTGTGGTACCCATAGTACAAGCTTACTGCTTAGTTTGGGGTCACACAATCTGTGTAATTGTTTGGAGTATTATTATTATTATTAAACTATCACAATATTCATCATGGTCTTAAACAAATCGTGTATTGACTTTATATCAGTATTATTTACTACATATTATTTCTGGTCTAGTCAAAAATGTCATTCATGGTAGATATTTAGTTGTGTAAAGACAAAACCTATAATATTTTTCTGTATATTACCTTGTCTAGAATTTTTCTTTGAAAGATCATATCGTCCTCTTCTATTTTCTGTTTCGTTATAATCTTGTGATGCCTGATGACTCTCAATATCATTATGTCCTGGTTTTTTAGGTGGTTGGAACTGATTAACTTGTGCGGTCTTAATAGTTTCACTGCTTTCATTATTTTTTTGTATACCGTTAGCCTCCGAATGGCTTGATAGACTCCGTGAATCTGAGGACTTTCCGGAGGAAAGAATTTGTTGATTTGATTGGTTTGTCTGCTTGGATTCTTCAGAGTGCTGGTTTTGCTCGGTTGCTAAAGCTTCAATGACAGAATTTTCAGAACTGTGTTCTTTAGAATTTGAAGATGAAGAGGGATGTTGGAGTGTCGAATTTGAAGATGTAACAAATTTATCATTCGTTTCCTTCTGTGGTCGAATAAGGTTCTCTGATTTCTTAGCTTGGTTGGGCTGAATTTGTGTTTTAGGTTCCTCCTCTAGTTTGTGTGATTGTTTAGGATTTCCTTGTTCAGAGTGCTCTTGTTTTTGTGATTTCTGTAATTTGTCCAATTGTTCAGACCGATTTGTGCCATTTCGTTGTCGTTTCATTTGTTCCGGTTCCACTTGTGATTTTTCAATTTCTTTTGGCTTATTCAGATGTTTTAGCGTCTTAATTATCGATTCCTTTGTCGATTTTTTATTGTCAGTATTTGTAGTTTGAGAGCTAATTATATCTGAACTTGAAGATGATGATTGTTGAGGTGCCGAATTAAAGGATCCATTGGATTTTGCAATGGACTTCTGATCAGATTGTGCTAACTCATCTGTTTTATTGGTTTCTTTCAGATTTTCTAATTTCTGTGGTTGACTTTTCGGATTTGATTTTCTTTCACTTTGTACTTCTGGTTTAATCGACTGCACGGGTTTCTCTTCTTCAGATTGAGATTGATCATTTAATAATTGCGTCTGTGTTTCTAGTTCACTATTTTTATTTTTACTGGATTGTAGTTCAATTTGTCTTGTGTCCTCTTTTTCATCAGGTTGCGATTGTTCTATTGTATTTTTTATAGATTGTTCCGTTGTTGCTGTTAATTTACTAGTCTTGGTGTCTGCTGTTTGAACATTTGTATCCAAACTTGAAGTAGATGATGAATGTTGAAAATATGAGCCCGAAGATATCTGCAGATTGGATTGTTCTGGCTTTCTCGGTTGTGTTAGCCAAATTGATCGTATTTCGGATTGTCCATCTAGTTTGTTCGTTATGTCTGGTTTTTCGTGGCTAGACTGGTTTGAGCTAGTAGACTGTTCTAACTCGTCTGACTCTTTAATTTGACCTAATTTTTGTTGAGTCTGATTTAATTCCTTTTTGTTACCTGATTCGGTCTGTGACCGTAGACTTGATGATTCTAGTAATTCAGATTGTATCGCCTTTTCACTTGTTCCGGTCAAAGCACCAATATCAGTACTCGATGACTGAGAATCAATTGTGTTTGAATTTGATGAAGATGATAGAGATTGTTGCGATTCCAAACTCGAAGATGTAGCTGATTTGTCAGTAGTGTGCAGAATGGATTGTTCAAACTTACTCATTTGTTCTTGGTTCTTTGGCTGCTCTGGTTGACCTGACTGATTTGATTGTATTTCAGATTTTGCCTGTGATATATTGGATATTTTAGATTCCTCATAAACGACTTGATTTGAGTTACTTGACTGCTGCAACTCTTCTGAGTTGTCAGTAGATTGCTGTTTACTCTGGATCAACTCTTCTTTTTCTTCCTCTTGATTTAATTTTTTGAATTCTGATGTTTTGGGTTGTGTTGCTACGTCACTCATTTCCGTCGTCGGAGATTCAGTTTCAATATTTACTGTTCGAGAACTGACGGTGTCTAATGATGATGATTCTTGGGATTCTGAGGTCGAAAATTCAGTAGATTTATCAGACAATTGTTGTGTCAATTGTATTCCTGGCTCTTTCTGTAATTTATTCAGTGTTTTAGGTTGATCTATAATGTTAGGCTGCTGTGAATCGCCTGATTTTTCAGTCTGATTTGACTGGTGCTTAGAATGTTCTGCATATACTAAATCAGATTGCTTTATTTCTGCAGTGGTTAGTTTGCTAGATTCTGCAGTTTCTGGTTCCGAAGGCTTCTCGCTTGTTTTAGTTAAAGCTGTAGGTTTGATAGTTGGCGTATCAGAACTGATCTTTTCTGAAGTCTGTAAAGGTGTAGTTGATGAAGATGGCTGTGGTTCTAAAATTGAAGATGTAGATGTATCATTTGTTTTCTGATTGATAAGTTTAGGTCGGTTTGTTTTGTTCTCCTGTATAGGACTACCTAATTCCTCCTGTTGATTTAACTGATTTGGTAGTATTTTAAGTTGATCTGTGGGTTTTTCTGATAGTTTTGACCTTTCACCAGCCTGATCGGAGTCAGTTGATAGCTGCTTTTCTGATTGATCTTTTTCCGTTGTTTTATTTAGTTCTTGTTTAATATTTTTCGGTTTTTCTCTATCAACAGGATTCATTGATTTTTCAGTTTCTGTTGATACTGATGTTGTTTGTGGTTTTCCTGATTCTTTTGATGCTTCGTTTGATATTTCACTTTCACTGCTTGATGCCTGAGAACTGGTTTTGTCCGAATGTGATAACGACCATGATTGTTGAGAATTCACGCTTGTAGATGTAGAAGTTTCATTAGTTACTTGCTGAGCAGATTCTTTAGATTCATCTAAGTTACCTAAATCATTAATTTCTTTTATATTTGCTAATTCTTGTTGCTCTTCCAATTGTGCTGTTATTTTATTTGTTTCCTCATTACTATTTTGTGCTTGAATATCTTTAATTTCTGTATCTGGTGCAGAAAATTGGTCTGACATAGGCTTTAAAACATAGTCTTCATTCATATGTTTATCCATGTAATTAACTTGTTTTGTTTGTTCATTATCTTCATCTGATTTAAAGTTCTCATGCTTTACATCTTCAACGTTATTTAATGTTGAATTTTGTTGATGATAATTGGAATTTGACAGATTTCCGTGATTAATTTCAAGAATCTCGTCTGTTTGTTTAGGTTGGCTCGTTTCTTGAAACTGGCCTTCGTGAACAAATTTCTTGTTTTCGGATTGTTCTTTGTCTGAATAAAAAATTGTATCCAATGATTGAAGATTTTTAGTTGATTTTTTATATTCCGAATCGGGAGTAGTTTGTGTATTAGCCTCTTTTTCGTTGGTTTTCAAAGCCGTAGATTGAATTTCAGAGTGTGATTGAGACATGGGATGTAGTTCATCTATTTTTGTACCATCTTTTGTTGGAATCACGTTTGAATGTGACTCATCTAAATTTTCCAGAATTTGGTTTGAAACAGATTGTTGGGTTGATTGCTCCGATTCTTCACTTTCACATGATTCGCTTTCTTCGTTGCTCTCTTCTTCGCTTGTGAATTGCTTTTCAATGGAAGAAGACTGATATTCAGACTCAGTTTTTTGTTCATTTTCTTTCTGATTTTTTACTATATTTTCTGTCGAAGACTCATTGTTTGACGATTCTGATGTACTCCATAATGATCGCGATTCGGACGTGGAAGATTCTGAATTTTGAGAGCTTTGATTAAACAGAGACTCTTTTTTAGTTCCACTTTTGATGTAGTTATTGTCGTTTAAATCCAAGTTATCAGTGCTTAACTTGTATACGCTATTACTCCCAGAGGAAGATGCCTGATTTACAGAGTCAGTGCTCTCCAAATCTGTCAAAAATATAATAAATATGAATTAACAAGTAAATGCAATGTGAGACCCCTTAGTGAAACTATTCAATGTATTCTCCAAGACTGTAAATTTTAGTATTTGACGATTATAACTGTTAACTTTAACATTTCTTAATTACTTACTCTTATCAATATTATGAGGAATTGCTATTGCAAATTGTGCCTGAAAATAGAGAAAATAACATTTGAAATTCAGAGTAATTTAAGTAATTTAAGTTAAAGTAAGATTACTATGAGCAACCAGCTAAAAACGAGCAAAACACATATTAATTAAGGGTTCCATGGTAATTTCGTACTAAGTGCAAATTTTGTTGGTAATTAATTAATGTTATTAAAAAACCATGAACCACGCACAGTGAATGGTTGGGAATGAAAGTTCACGATTAAAATTAAAATTACTCGCTTCCGTACTTAGTTCAGTTTAAATAGTTACGAGTGTATAATATTACTTTTATCGGCAGGAAATATAGGTTTGTATGTCTCAAAGATGTTGTAAAAAACCAAGTTATTTCTACGATTGCCAAATCCAAAATATCTTATTTAAACTCATTTTCGTTAAACATCTCAAAACCTCAAGTCATCTCAAATTTTCACAATTTTCTACCCAATAGTAAAAAAATTAGTTTTTATGACTTTTATTTTCTCACTATTGACATAAATGAGTAAGTTATTTGAAATCTCTATATCGTTTTTAAAGACCTATATAAAGATATTCCACACGCTTATGTGTACTGGAATAGTGTCATAGTCTCAGAGTAAAATTGCTGTGACATATGGACGGACAGACAGACAAGGCGAAATTGTGTGGGTTCCATTTATCCAATTTGATTACGGAACTTTTAAAATCAGTCCAAAATCTAAATATTTACAATTTTTCTTATTTCCGGTTTTGTTTTGCCAGCTTCTCTGTGCGAAATTTCCGTTATAAAGATCACGAAATTGGCCATAAACTGTAACGGTTCCCTTTTGTCTTTATGGCTACCGAACTAAAAAATCTTAAGCAACATTGCTAGGAGGAGTAAGGCGTAAGTTAGGAGTTTATATGAATAATATTTTCTTAGATAACGATTTTGTATACTTACAAGGATGGTAAGTCCTGCGAACGTGACAACAATGAGAGCTTTCATTTTGCTCAGTGGCTCAAGACAATGTCTCTATAGCCTGAGTTTTGATCAACTTGTCTTCAACATGTCCGTTACAGTAATATATATCCTCCAAAAACAATTGGACTAATAAAATCAATAACACTAATTTGTGATACCTTCGTGTAAATATTTGCCTACACTTGCAATAGAGTACGCACGATACGTCAGGTTGGAACATTTGATCAAACATTTTTAATATTCATTTAAGGTAACATTTCGTTATTTAAATTGTAAATTATTAGCAAGTTTACTCGAGTGCGTCAGTAAAATAGCACATTCTAAGAAGTAGTGACAATTATGGGCAAAGGTCGGTACTTTTCGTAATATACAAACGAAACTTAGATAGAATGCCTTGGGGAATTCCAAAATTATTTAATTCTATCTCTATTACAATATAGTATGAATTAAACAACGTTTAATATTAACGTTAATATTTACGTTATAATCTACGTTAATATTTTTTTAAAAATTTGTATACTTTTTGGAATTCTACCTACAGTTTTGCTTACATATACATATTTTAAAAGTTTCTGCTAAATTTTAGATTTTTTTCAAGCGTTTGACTCATGAGTCTAGTACTGATAAGTTATTAAATTTGAATAGACATTAATATGATACTATTTTCAGGAATAATAAGTTACGTATATCTACCGTCTTAACATCAGACAAATATTTGTTTAATTCATACTATATTGTAATAGAGATAGAATTAAATAATTTTGGAATTCCCCAAGGCATTCTATCTAAGTTTCGTTTGTATATTACGAAAAGTACCGACCTTTGCCCATAATTGTCACTACTTCTTAGAATGTGCTATTTTACTGACGCACTCGAGTAAACTTGCTAATAATTTACAATTTAAATAACGAAATGTTACCTTAAATGAATATTAAAAATGTTTGATCAAATGTTCCAACCTGACGTATCGTGCGTACTCTATTGCAAGTGTAGGCAAATATTTACACGAAGGTATCACAAATTAGTGTTATTGATTTTATTAGTCCAATTGTTTTTGGAGGATATATATTACTGTAACGGACATGTTGAAGACAAGTTGATCAAAACTCAGGCTATAGAGACATTGTCTTGAGCCACTGAGCAAAATGAAAGCTCTCATTGTTGTCACGTTCGCAGGACTTACCATCCTTGTAAGTATACAAAATCGTTATCTAAGAAAATATTATTCATATAAACTCCTAACTTACGCCTTACTCCTCCTAGCAATGTTGCTTAAGATTTTTTAGTTCGGTAGCCATAAAGACAAAAGGGAACCGTTACAGTTTATGGCCAATTTCGTGATCTTTATAACGGAAATTTCGCACAGAGAAGCTGGCAAAACAAAACCGGAAATAAGAAAAATTGTAAATATTTAGATTTTGGACTGATTTTAAAAGTTCCGTATCTTCCTTAAAATGGCTATTTTCAATTTTCCTTACATAATCACTAATCAGTCGTTAATTTTAGCACGATATTATTTCTCTAATCTTATTCACCTTATTTTATCTTATTGATCTCGTTGAATTGAATCTCTCATTGAATCTCGAGTACATGGTACAAGCTACCTAGATAGTTTCTTTACAGTTTGGCCATGTTTGTCTATCCGTCTGTTTATACTTTCATATTTCGTCATCCAAGTTTAAATTTGGCACTAGATCTTAAATTGATACCCCAAAACTAGAAATGAAAAAAGACAGCTTTTGGACACCCTATTGTGCAAGGAAAGGAGTGATACCTTTTATGTTACCTTATCGAGTAGTGTATTTTTGAACAGATCTTTAAAAGTGAAATGAAGGTTTCTTTGACTACTTTTTAAGGCTTTCTTAGCCAAATAACAAAAACCGGAACCCTAATAATTCCGTCTTGTCCGTCTGTCCGTATGTTACTGTCCTGTCTGTCCGTGTATTACAGCGATCTTACTCTGACACTACGTACACTTCTACATACTTGAAATTTGGGGGCTAGATGTATTCTATGAACTGCTATCTGCTATATACATTTGTGCAGCGAAATTACAAAACAAAAATTGAGGATTGTACTCCATACGTAGTACTGGGTGATGAATAATAATACCAATGCCGATAAGCATATGGGGTATCTTTGGATAAGATTTCAAAAATGATTAGAGGTTTCAGAATTTCTTTTTTAACTGACCTTGGGGACAAATGGCTCAATTGTCGTAAACGCTAGTAGAATAGAATGACAAATACCGCGTGATCAAGCGTAATGAATTTTAAATAGGTAGTCACATTTTCTATTCAATCAAACGAAACGGAAAGAGTGAAAACCGCAGTATAAAACTGGCACTTATGACGAGCAGTGACGCTACCAAGCGTTTCAATCATTATCGGAAACGTTAGCCACTTGTCTAACCGCTCTTATTACATATCTCGGGAAACTGTATGAGGACCATGAAGGAAGGAGGAGACGCTGTAATGAGACGGGCTCAGATTGTAGAAAAAGAGGCTCAGCTCTATTAATTTAATTTTAATTTATTCTTGACCATGGACAATGTAGTCCTTCAGTCGAAATATTAAAGACTTCTAGAGAAACATTAACTGTCCCTAACACTCTTCCAGTAAAGTGATAGTATGCTTTACTCAAGTTCAAAAGGACTTCATGAAAGAACGCGAAAACTTCAGCTACACATGTTTATTTGGATCGCCTCCATTCTTTTCACTTACACAGAACTTTAAAACACAATACACTATCACTGTTGTAATTTAAAACTCCTAAAAATGTAAAAAATAGAAAATCTAAATAAAAATGACAACCTCACTTCTCCCGTTCCCGCCAAAAAGTCCGCTCAGCTCTAAATCGTAGGGGTGTATCCGACTATACGTATGCCAGTTCGATCCAGACAGTCGCGCGTATTATTGTACAAAAAAAAAGATTTTCAACGACGATACAATAGAAAAAATTAAATGCCGTGTGGTTGGTTGCAAGTCGCATTCAGATGGATGCTGTGATACTCTAAAAATATCACCTTTTGATATAAGTATCAATTAATACAATATTACATCGAAAGTTCTAGAAAGTTTTTTGTTCGTCGCTGTCGAAATGTGGTCGATTAAGTTGACATCTGTATGTCAACTTAATCGCCCCCTTAAAACCACATTTTGCACTCGGATATCGCTAAGCATATCTAAAAAACCTACCTGTTTACCCCTAATATTGCTTAATTGTTAGTGTAATTCGTGAAATTGTTTGTAAAAAAAAGCTACATCGATTCATTTAAACCGACGTTTATTGTTATTGGACGTTTAACAGAACTAAGTGAATACTAAATTGACCCCTAAAAGATATAGTTTAAGTACCTAATTGAGTTTTCGGAATTGCTTCAGGATGTTTTACGAATTCTTATTGGTATATCTTTATCGACTACCACTTAAAATGAAATCACGTCATTGTAGTAATCATACGTCACAATATTGTGGCGAAATGTTTTTAATTAACAATGTCTTATCTTATACCTACAAAGTGATCCATATAAAAACATTAGTTCAAAAGTTTTCCACTACATTCTACATTGTTTTTAATCCTTATTGCATTTTATTTTTTTATATTTATAACGTGTTGACTATTTTTGACACTTGTGCAAAGTAATACACTGAATAATTAACATTTGAATTATATTTCAATGCAAATATGCGACGCAGTACATTCTCTAAATAGATGTGGTTGTGACATACATTGATATCTTGTATCACCTACATTGTTTTATTGAAGGACTTCTTAGAAATTGTGGCAAAGATGACTGCATCGAATAGTTTTTACCTACATTTATTTCCGTTCGTTAAGGAATGGATTGGGTTCATTGTAAGTTCGACTCAGCCATACGATAATTATAAAATATTATAAATATATAAATAGCTTTACTTAAGTAAATAATTTTATAATTATCGTCATAATGTATACATATAATAAAAATGTAGCTGATCGCTGTCTGTACATGTAAAATATATGTGAAAAACTATTATTGGGGACCTTTATCAACGTAATAGAACCAAAGACAATGATTTTAAAAAAATTTGTCTGTTTGTCTGTTTATCTGTGGGTTCGTGCGCGCTAATCTTAGAAACGGTTTAACCGATTTAGATGCCGGTTTCACTAATGTATTGTGGTAAGTTTCACTTAAAATTTTGTGTTTGTTTTATTTCAATCAGTTCATAAATAAAAAAGTTATATCAATTTAAAGAATCACGTCGAACATTTGTTCGATAAAAATATAAAATAACCGTTCAGTTGAATTGGTTGAAACTTTAGTTTACTATATATTATGGTCTGTAAAATGACGATGTTTGAAAGTTTATATAAACAAAAAATGAACAGTTTTGGGAGAATTTGACACTTCCAATGTAAGTTGACCTCAGATCTATATGATATTGCTTGAATTATTCTACATGAAAACCTGTGTTGCACAGTTTCATTGATGCGAGACCTCATATCATCTGTGTATGGGAACGCAACGCAAATAACAATTTACGAAGATTCCTAGCTTTGCAAAAGAGCTATTTTGACACCACGAAACGACCAAGCGGCAGCAATAAATACTGAATTTTTGAGCTTTGTTTCGGAGGATAATGTAAAGTATATCTCCATTAACAGTTATGGAAAAATAAGAATCTACCAACTATCCAGTAGAATTTTTAGAATCTGTCAGTGCTCCTGGATTGCCAGCTCATAAGATAAATTTAAAAGTCGGCGTACCTAAAATGCTCCTTAGAAATCTAAGCCAACCAAAACTTTGTAATATAAAAGTGACCAATTTACAACGAAACGTCACCACAGAAGCAGAGATTTTAACGGGATGCGGAGCAGGTGATAGTGTTTTTATACCCTGGATTCCTCTCATTCCAAACAATTTTCCGTTTAGTTTTAAACGAGTCCAGTTTCCAGTGAACCTATGTTACGCAATGACAATTAATAAAGCCCGAGATTAGACGCTGAAAGTTGCGGGCGGGTGTGGATCTAAGTATTTGCTGTTTTTCACACGGTCAGCTTTGTGGCTCTGTCGCGTGTTAGCAATCCTAGGTAACTTTATGCTTCGACCCCCGACGGCTATACGTCTAATATCGTGTACAGAGAAACATTACTGTAAATTTTAGATAATAAATTAAATAGTAACTTATTTCTGCCACCTTATACTTTCTATTTTGTTATACATTAAAGATTGACAAATACATGAGAACTTTTTGCTGTTAGAAGTCCTGGGGAAACCCAAAAACAAAAGCCCACGCGACCGAAATCGTGGGCAGCAGCTATAAGAAATTACGTGTGTGATGATTTTTGAAAATACCAAATACCCCTAAGAAGGTAAAGACGGTGTTTATAAACTAAAGTTAACCTTTAGTTCACATATTTTTAGAAAATAACATTAAAAAATATTGGTGAGTAAGAGGCTCACTGGAAACTGGACTCTAACCTCGACGTTTACCCAATCAGTCGTAAAATACCTATATTGTATAATATTGTTACAAGCTGAGGGTAATAAGATGCCGGTTAAGGGTGCAAATATTTTATTTTCCTTCGTACTGTTATGCGGTTCGCGATCGAGTTCTTTTTAAAAAAAAACTATATGAATAGAGACACTACTTTATTTTAGAAAATACACTTATCGAGGATTTGATTGGAACTTGACTGGACTGACTTGGACGAAAGACGGATGTGAACTGACTGGGTGATGGGAGAGAGTCTAGGCTAACGGAAATGCTGACGGAACGAAAACATGGAGCGTGGTGATGCCATCAACAATAACCCTTACATGCGTGGGGTATAACAGCTTCCCCCTTTTAAACTAAACTTCGTGTTGTAAGCGAAGTTTATGTTAAATTAAACCTCACTTCTTAATCTTGGCATTGGTATTGATTCCCGAATTACTTCTTCACCTTCAGGGTTATTGCTATCAGGTAAGTTCGACGGGACTGGAGCGGTTAGGAAACGATGAACACAATATCTTCTGGTAGACTTATATAGTATAAACACACTTAAGGTAATTAGCAAACAATAAGTAAGTATAGGATAGTATGAACTATATTCTATTAATACATCTGGTTGCTGTAACATTGTATCAACATCCCTCAACATGTCTTTCGAATCGGTATCCAAAGTTTTCAATGTTTCTAAATCAATGTTATATAATTTCACGGGCTTAATATCCTTATACAGCATTTCAAATTTATTACTATTGCAACAACTATCATTTATTAGATTAAAGTCAGTATTTATAACATGAGTGCTTATTTTAACATTAAACTGAGAATACATTTCAATATTCCCACAATAGGCAGTACAATCTCGCGGTAAGTTAAGTACACCTGTACCTAATAAGTTAATTTCTGTTAGGTCTTTTCCGCACTCTACAGATAGTTTTGTTGTTTCAGATTGAACATATATCCAGCTATTTTGTTGTAATTGTTGCCATATGTTTATAGTACCGTGAATAAATTTAGTATCACACTGCTCTGGTAAGTGTGATTGTATTCCTGATATTATTCCTGTTTCGCAATTTGGGTTACTGATAGCTGAGTATATATTCAGCATATTACATATGTATACGTTATTAGGTACTTGTTTACATTTGTACAGGTTATTTAGACTGCAATATTTAGATTTATCTTTACTTATAGCTATGTAATTAGTAGATGGTATAATCATGGCATAGGATTTAGGATAACTTGAGTCATGTGGCACCGGCACGGGAATATTCTTGTACAAGTTGTATTCCATATGATGTACAAGAGGAATTTTTAGAACGAACACAATCTTATTATTACTGTAGTAAGAACTGAGCTCACTTAGATTGATGATTACATGTATATTACCGATATCTATTGGGACAGGAAACTCTCTAGACTGCAATATATAGCGCATATTGTCCACTAATGTATCATACAGTTGGCGCGGTGTCAAGATAGATGGGTGCAACACATGACTTTTTGTAAATGCTATACCATTTACTAAGTCTTCTAATCTAAATGATAATGTAAGTAAACTAGAAGATATAATATTACATATTTCGTTAAGCTTAACTCTTATATTAAGATTTTCGGATGCGTTCATAATGTGTTCAACAGCGTTATTTAAACGTGCTTCATTAATATTCAGTGTATTTATTGTTTCGTTAAAGTGGTTTAAGAAGGTTTTGGCTATTAATATATTTTCTTTAACTAACGATCCTAGTTTTTTATTATTATTTTGTAGCGTTTCAATAGCGCCGTTATACTTTATAGCATCTTCCTCATCCATTGTTCCGAAGATATGTTTGAACACAGTACCTACACCAGCAAACCATGCAGATCTTTTTGAGTGAAGGGGAATTAAATGTGATAAAGTATTGTAATCTCTTATAATATCGTCGTACCGGGACACAAGCGGTTGTAAGGTGTTTTGACATTCTGTATTACTTATAATATCACTTTGTTGACAGAAAAATCGAGTAGTACCGAGAACGCCATTAATGTTATCTATATGTGGTTTTATATAGGAAATATCGACAGGTGTAACGACATGTAAATGATCAGTGACTAATTTAACGGTTCCTATTGGATCAAAGTAAATACCGGGACTCTTCGTTATCGGATCGATGAGAGCCGCTGAGGTAGAGCTGATTATAGTTATTCTGAAAACAATCATGATAATCTATGATAGATAATTCAGATCATGAAACTAACCTTATATATTACGCACATTACGTTGAATGTAACCTACTCATAATATTTGTAACTAATTATTATCTATTTCGGCTAATTTAATTTCGTCATAGTGGTACTTAACATAACGACGGTTTATGGATACTGAAAGGGTGTTGTTCCCATGAATCTTTACCACTTTATAAGGTCCTTTCCATACTGCCGAAAGGGCTTTCCTTAATCTTAAATGATTTTTTACATAAACGTAATCTCCTGTTTTGTACAAGATAGGCCGTGTTTTCTTATCGTAATAAGTTTTTGAAATCCCTTTAGATTTTAGAATATTTTCTACTGCTTTGTTACGAGTATAGGTCAGACGTTGTTGAAGCATACGGACATAGTCAGAATATGTAGCATTTAAACCTGTGTCATAAATAGAATCTGGAATATAAGGTTTGTGACCATAAAGGAGTTCATATGGCGTGTAATTTGTAGTGCAATGCACTGTAGTATTATAGGCGAGCATTGATGTATATACATATCGAGGCCAACTCGTTTGATTTTCATCAACATATGATTTCAAATATTCTTTGAGGGTCGCATGGCTTCTTTCCAAGGCACCTTGTGTTTGGGGATGATATGGACTCGACCATAACTGTTTGATTTTTAAGAGATTACAAGTTTGTTTGAAAACTTCAGCTGTAAAATTAGTCCCTTGATCAGTAAGAATATATTTAGGTATGCCAAATAATGTGATAAAATGAACTAAACAATCAGAGGTCTCTTCAGCCGTAGTACTCGCAATGGGATAGGCTAAGGAAAATTTAGTTAAATCATCCTGTAGGGTTAAAATGAATTTTAATTTTCTTTCACCAGCTTCGGGCAAGGGCCCGACTATATCAAGAGCTACACGCTCAAAAGGTTGCGTAGATGTGCTCGTAATCTGCATAGGGGCTCTGTTTATGCGCCTAAGGGGTTTGTTAGTTTGACATTGGACACACTTTTTTACATATGATTCGATATCACTACGCATCCCTTTCCAATAGTACTTTTCTTGTATTCGTTTCAGCATGCGACAAGATCCCAAATGGCCAGCTATGGGAATGTTGTGGTTGTCGATTAAGATTTTAGGGATTTCAGATTGTGTGGGATAAATAATGTTATCGTGATATATATGTATTTCGATTCCGGTGTTATGGAACAAATATAAAATTATATTGTGAACTTTTATAAACGAGTGTTTATCAAATGGGTTTTTAAAGTCTGAAATAGCTAATTGTTTAATGGATTCATCTGAAAATAACAAAAGTTCGTATCTAATACTTCTTAAACTTTCGTATATATCTGCGTAAGAACAATCATCGAAATAGTGTACTTTAGTAAATAAAATAAAATACATTTTCTGGTTTATTTCAGCTTTAAGAAAACTATGGAGTGTTCTTTCTTGTTTTTCGAATTCACTGAGATTAGAATGGTTCGACAGAGTTTCTAGTATAAAGGGGTTTGATTCGTCCAAATCTATAGACGTAGGGATTATAACGTGTTTTTGCTGACATTTAGTTAAGCTCTCGTTATGTTCTATAATTAATGTATTATATGTTGCACTGGGTTTGCTGGATTTTTGAAGAAATTCACTGTATGAGTCGAAGAGGTTATCATCTATAATGGGATCACTAATATCAACAGGTAAGTCAACGCTAGGTATCTCTTGAGAATCGATAGGAGATTGTTCCTTGTTGTCACTCTGTATGGGATTGACGGGATGTCTAGATAACGCGTCTGCGGCACGATTTAATTTTCCTTTACGATAACTGATGACATAGTCGTATTCTTCTAGTTTAAGCCTCCATCTCTGGAGTTTACTACTAGGATCTGTATGGTTAAACAACCATTTTAATGGTCGATGGTCGGTCACGATTTCGAATCGCCGTCCATATACATACGGTCTGAAGGTTTTGCACCCGAACAGTACAGCTAATAGTTCCTTCTCTGTGGTGGAATAATTTTGTTCGCTTTTATTAAGAGTGCGGGATGCGTATGCAATCGGTCGATCTTCACCTATTTTTCCTTGGGATAGGATTGCACCAACAGCATAGTTAGATGCGTCGCATGTTAAAATAAAGGGTTTTGAAAAATCAGGATAGATAAGAACAGGAGATGAAGTAAGTTTGAATTTAAGTTCATCGAATGCGATTTGTTGCGGGTTCTGCCAGTCGAATGTTGTGTCCTTTTTTAAAAGGGTGGTCAATGGTTTGGCTATTTTAGAAAAGTCTGGTATGAACCTACGATAGTAAGATACCAGTCCAAGGAATGATTTAATATCTTTAGCACATTTTGGCACCGGAAAATCAGATACTGCTTTTATTTTCTTAGGATCGGGTTTAACACCCTCATCAGTTATTACATGTCCTAGGTAACCAACTTCTTTGTGTAGAAATTCGCACTTATCTGGTTGTAGCTTAAGATTAAATTGGCGAAGTCTATTAAAGACAGAAGCAAGGTTTTCAACGTGCGATTTCAGATCAAACGAATAAATAACGATGTCGTCGAGATAAACAAAGCATTTTAATCCTTGTAGCCCTGATAAGGCGGAATTCATAAGCCGTTGGAAAGTCGAAGGTGCGTTTTTTAATCCAAACGGCATTCTTTTGAATTCGAAGTGTCCTTGTGGGACACTGAAAGCGGTTTTGGGACTGTCTTCTTCATTGATCAATATCTGATGGAAACCTGACGCCAGATCTAATGTTGAAAAATATTTACTGTGTCCTAATTGATCCAGTATTTCTGTTATCTGCGGAATCGGGTAAACATCACCAATAGTGATGTCGTTTAATTTACGGTAATCTATAACTATTCTCCACTTGCGTTGTCCCGAAGCATCAAGCTTCTTCGGGACTACCCAAATTGGAGAAGACCATGGGGACATAGATGGTTTGATGATTCCTTGATCTAGCATTTTATAAATCTGTGTTTGAACTTCTGCTTTATGGCATTCGGGGAATCTGTAAGACTTGGTGTAAATAGGAACAGAGGATGTGGTTTTAATTTCATGTTTAATAGCGTTGGTGTAGGAGAGTTGGTTATCAGGGAGATGAAAAATATCTGAATAATCAGTACAAATTTGAAATAAAGACTCTGTTTCTTCTTTATTTAAGTGGGTTGTTCGGAGGAGTTCTAGGACTCTCTGGGCACGCTGGTAAGTATTCTTATCCCGTTTAGCAGTTTCGACATTGGTATTTAACATTGTGAAGTTATTATCAATTGGGTCTAGTTTAAGTTTTAAATCGGACGATAAAGTAATTGGCGATTCAGAAGTATTGACTACTGAGATATTTATGCGATTGTTAGATTTAACTTTGGCTACGCAGTTTGCAATAAGCAAGGATTCGGTAGGATTTTGATCAATTATGAATCCCTCTTTAATGTCCGGGTTCATTACCGAACATTCGATTATTGTTTCGGTTCGGGGTGGAATAACATATATTGGTTCATTAAACTTTATGTTTATACTAAGATCATTTAATTTTAATATGCCTTTCGGATAATCAATGTTAGTGTTAACTTCATTAAATATATCATTCCCTATTATACCGTCGTAAGGTAAATCTATTTTGTCAATTACGTGAAAGTTAAAAATTACAAATTTATCACCTGACTTTAAGGTGATGGGTATATGTCCTATCGTTGTGATATTGGCATCTCGGGAATCAATTCCTTTTATTTTAATTTTATATTTTGTGATTATGGGCATTTTTTCTACAGCCGATGTCTTTATGAGACTTACAGCTGCGCCTGTGTCTACGAGCAGGCATAAGGGTTTAGAAGATATAGAAGTAAAAATGTTAATATATGGTAAGTATTTTTTGTTTTGTTTGTCGATATTGATTTCAAATATTTTATAGTTATTTTCTTTTTCAGGTACGGAGAATGTCGTTTCGATGTCCCTTTTGGTCTTAGGGACTAATTTTACATTACTAGCGTTAGGATTCGGATCGTCAGTTTGGGGCTGGGTACCCTGTTGGTTGATTCGATGAGATATAGAAAATGATTTGTCACGACCATGAAGTTGGGGCTGGTTACCCTGTTTGTTGGTTCGTGAGTTTGTATTTGTATTAATGGCTTTAGAAATATCAGGTCCGTATACATTTTGCGTATTTTGGTTATAGGTTATACTCGGGAATCTTACTTTATAGTAGGTGTCGGTTTTGATGTTAAGGAGGCTCGAACGACACCGATTCGAGCCGGTGTTCAGTTTAAATTATGTTGTTCATTATCGTTATTATCTATTTCGTCGTATCCTTCTTGAACATCGTTTTCGATGTAATGTATTTGGTGGTCATTACGGCGCGGCTGCTGTGAGTTTTGAGGCGCTGCGAAGCGTTTATTATTGAACTCGCGTTTGCGACATTGTTCGATGGTATGCCCATTATTTTTACAATAACGACAGAATAGGGGAAACATTCTTGGTCTATTCTGAGGATTAATCTGCGGTCTAAATTCGATTGTTCTATTTTCGCCTCTGAAACGCGGCGCAAATTGAGTTTTAATGTTCTCGGGTCTGGGATTTTTTTTATGCATAAACTGTAGAATTTTCTCTTCGGACACAGCGACATTAATAGCTTCGTTCAATGTTTTTGGGGATTGAACACGAACGTTATTAGAGATACGGGGATGTAATCCCAATATAAAAGTATTTAAAGCAACGTCTGTCATTGCTGCTATGCGACCTGGAAGTTCGCTCTTCCTAGGGCAAGAAATGGTAATCTCCGTTAATAGATTTGATAAACACGTCTCCAATCGTAATGAATATTGTGATACAGTTTCATTAATTATTTGCTTACAATCTTGTAGGTCCGTCAACAAATGAGCGTAACACTTTTTCTCACCGAATTGGCCTATTAAAAAATCTTTTAATTGACTCCAACCATCGAATTCTTTGATAGCACAAGCAACCTCAGCTTTACCTTGCAGCTGACTTAAAATGTATTGAAATAAGACTAGTTTTTGATTCTCCGAAGCTAATTTGAATGCATTTGTACAGTTATTTACGAAAGGTGTTAATTGATCACGTGATCCATCAAAGGGTTTGATAAATTTTAACAGAACGCTTAAATCAATGGGTTGTTTTACGCTTTCACTGTTTTGATCTATGCTAGGTGTGCTGGCGCCTGATTTGCTTTCTGCTTTAGCCGATTTGGTATCTAATTTAACTTTTGTTTCTGCCATTTTGTTTGAATACTCTAACTAATAAATATATGAACAATAATTATAAATTTTAATTTATATTATGTGCATCAATGTACGTATGTTAACACAATAATTAATTCCAATTGAATCAAAATGTTTAAGACACTGCACTGCAAACAATGACGTGACGATGACCTCAGTGATAAGTTCTCGGCGACAGTAGGTTCGGATTATGTTACGCTGATAACATACTCGGAGTCTCGGAGAGAATTTTAACGTAGGCGTAGATTTAATAACTTCGTTCAAATTGTATAAGTAAAGTTTTTTTTTTTTTTTCACTTACTGGAAGTAGAACAGCAAAATTATGGTAGATGTGGTACCGTGTAGCATTTCGGCGAATGTATATATTCTTCTCGAATGCGGAAATATGCCGGTATGTCGTAGTATACACTTCTTCACTTCGCGAAACACAAAACAGATAATTCACTGATTAATGCACTGGTATTTATTATTTAACGTATATTTTACGTAGGTAATACTTCACTTTATTCACAGGCGTCCTGGGACCTTAAGATCCCTTTTAGCTGCCACCAAAATGTTATGCGGTTCGCGATCGAGTTCTTTTTAAAAAAAAACTATATGAATAGAGACACTACTTTATTTTAGAAAATACACTTATCGAGGATTTGATTGGAACTTGACTGGACTGACTTGGACGAAAGACGGATGTGAACTGACTGGGTGATGGGAGAGAGTCTAGGCTAACGGAAATGCTGACGGAACGAAAACATGGAGCGTGGTGATGCCATCAACAATAACCCTTACATGCGTGGGGTATAACAGTACGAGCAGATGTCAAGAACACGCGAACTTAATTACGGCGGTCCCTAGTCTTCGTAGTCGCCCTCGAAGTAGGTACTCGCGTAGTAGTCACCGAAGGTACACGCTTCACTCACTAACAACGTTTCCGAATCGCAGAGTTCTTCTATCCAAGGTCGTCGCAGTAGTCGTCGTAGTGGTCTATTTAATTCGCCTTGATGTCGCCTCGATGTATCGCTTCGATCGATAGTTGAGAAACACTGACTCGGCGGCGGACACGGAGCTCTATTTATAGTCAGCTAAAACGAGGGTGGAACTTTCTAGGGAATTACGCTCGCTAACGGTAATTCGACATTGTTCTCGACGCCGCCTGTTTGCATGAGTCATAGGTACATGACACGTCATCGTTCGGGAATGTTCGAAGTGCAACTTGGTTATTCCTTCTTAATTTGACTTAAACCATTCGATAGTAGACCTTAAACCTAGCAATGCGTTTTTAGGTCATAACTCTGCAAAGCCTAGGTCTCGAGATATAAGCACTAAAAGTTACGTTTCGAGCTCCATTAAAAATCGACCTTATTCTTTACGCATAAGGTTCAACCGTAACAATATGTAATATATTATACATAAATTCATCCAGAATAAATGAATACCTGTATTATATTTTTAGAAAATAACATTAGAAATATTGGAGAGTTAGTATACATTTTGGGGTTAAAATATCTCTGTCTATTATATAATTTAACCCAAGCTGAAATCATAAATATAGCATGACATTTACAGACAATTCTGAGTAGTATATATTAGATCTTTACTTATGAAATTGCCGTTTAGTATACAAAAAGTTAAAGTATTTTTTTATATATATTTTTTATTTCTATTAATCAAAGTATGCACCCATGCTATCGATGCATCTCCGACAGCGCTGTGATAATTTGTCAATTCCTTTCTTGAAGAAGTCAGGTGTACAGGAGGCAACAAACTCTTCAAAGGCATTTTGTACTGCCTCTCGGGTATAGAACTTTTTTCCTGCCAAGAAGTTGTCCAAATTTTGGAAAAGTAGATGTCAGTGGGCGCAAGGTCTGGTGAGTACGGCGGATGATGCCACTTCGAACCCTAGCTCTTGTAGCTTAGATACCGTCTGTTGCGCCGTGTGACGTCGAGCGTTGTCGTGCAGGAGTAGCGGGGACGAGCGATTAACCAAGGCTGGCCGAAGATTTGCGAGCTTCTCCATCATTGTGTCCAGTTCCTCACAGTACATATCCGCAGTAATGCTCGTGTCATTTGGTGAGAAGCTGGAATTACACCGGCACTAGACCACCAAACAGTAATTCTGTCACTTTTCTAGGGATAAGTTTTCGTTTGGGGCATTGCTTAGGGGCTGAACTAGGGTCTAACCAACATGATGACCACTTACGATTGTAAAAAAGAATTCATTTTTCATCACAAGTGACAATACGGTTCAAAATAGTTGCTGTATCTATTAAGCAACGCAAGGCATACCTCAACGCGTTCGTCGCGCTGGTGATCGTTCATTTCACCACCCACCCACTTACCAAGCTTTTTTACCTTGCCAATTTGACGCAAATGGACCAATATTATTTTGATGCTAACATCAAAAGTTGCTGTTAACTCGCCAGTATTTTTTTCCTTCTGAGATTGATGAAGAAAAAGAATGGAATACTGTCTCTTTCCTCATATAAATTCGTTATTTCTGTTAGTCGTGTTTTCTACTCTTAAGTACTTGTGTTTAAGTTTTGAGCACGTAGATTGAGTATCTGCCACTATCGCCTTTAATTCGTCGTTGTTGACATTATTTTTCGGGCGGTAATACGGCAACTTCATAGGTAAAGACTTATTATTAAAAACTCTACAACAATAGTAATTATATTAAAAACTACAAAAGAGCGAGCAAAACGAGAAAAAAAAATTATTTTTCAAAGATCCTCAACATTTTTATTTAGGTCATTAGTCTATTTCCGCATAAATTTTAATATCTAAATTACCGTATATTAAAAAAGACAGACTACTTTTTTATCAAAAATCTATCCCTAAAAGGGTGAAAAGGGGATGGAACTTTGTATGGGAAATACTTAACCGCTGTACTGATTATTATGTGATATGATGATAGTTTGACACATGGGAACGGACATAAACTATTATTTTTATCAAAAACCTTCCCTTAAGGGGGTGAAACAGGGGATGAAACTTTAAATGGGAACTGCTAAATCGCTGACCTATGCTGATATATGATAAATTATAAAATTTTGTACAGAGATGGTATGTGCCCGGAGGCTAGACGTAGGCTTTTTTCAATAACTACCTATGTAAATATTTACATGCACATGTAATCTAACCTATACCGGTACACCCACGAAAAAATTTTCCGCGCAGACGAAGTCACGGGTACAGCTAGTAAGGTAATAAGTCAAAGGTGGCATTATAATGCAACCACATCGAAGAGAAATGAGCGACAGAATAAAAAAAAAGTAGTTATTTGCATTTTGTAATTATATACACACAGACGTACAGTAAGACACAAAAGATATGGCACGCGCGGTAAGCGAGTGCTTTTAACATTTCCCTCAGTTAACACTTGCTGTTTGATATTATTCATTTTTACAATTATTTCTTCAACTTTGTCTTATTTAAAACTAGCTGTACCCGCGACTTAGTCCGCGGAATATTTTTCCGTGACTTCTCCGGGTTACTGAGGTTACCCGAGATACCTGTATTGTTAGAGATCTTGGAAAAAGTTACTTTCTATCGCGGTGCATCCGCCATATTGGATTTATGTTGACGTCACATTTCCAGGAACCTTCCCCTGCGTATTCTATTTCATTTGAAACCCGCATTGTTGGTGTTGAACAAAAAGTTATTTCCTGTTAGGGAACATCTACCATATTGGATGTATAATCCATTTGGATTATAAATCTAATGAAGTCCGACAAATCTGTACACAGAGGAAGGTTTATATAGATTCGCATATAATTTGTATAGTAACGAAGTGCATTTTACGGTCATGGAATAATACATACGCAATACTTGATACCAATTTTTTATTATAATTAGTCACCCGTCGCGCAGCGATCGCGTGACTGTCGCTGTCTGCAAATTTTTAGGTAATAACCCGCGGTTCCACGTTTCCGTGAGTGATTGCTATTGTTATGATATGGACTTGCACAAAGACTCCGTATCGTAACGAGACCGCGCGCTATTCGCAAGAATTTACGTGAGGTTCGGTAAAAAATTATCGGCAATTTGTTGACCGTGTGGCGTCCACTTGTTGATCTCAGTGTCATCTCGCCGCCGCCTTTTCGACCACCATCCCCAACAAGTTTGAGTAATTTAAACGGAACACAAAATAGTAAAAATCATCCAAACATTATGTTTGGTTTTTAGTTTAATGTAGTTTAAAGTTTAATGTTGTTGATGTTTTGTGTATTATCTTTTACGTACATGACTTTTCATCAAATATTTACTTAGGTGGATTCTTGTTCTTCATTTATTAGCACGAGCTACTTAACGGTTTTACAATAAATATTAGCGTATATAATTATTGGTTTTAAGTCAATACACGTCACATCAGTGTAAATATTTGTATAAGTACAACCAAAATACAACACATGCTAATGTTTTGGCGGTTCAATATAATTGTGTGCAGAAAAATTAGGCCATTTAAAATTTTTCAATTTCAAAGATCATAAAATTAGAATGCCATTGCTGGGCATGGGATTATTTAGTCCTGTATATTCCGCGGATGATCTGCTATAAAGGAACGCTTCTTAGTGAACTCTATGAACTAGCGGCCAACCATCGCGCCAACGAATTCGTTGCATCGCACACTGTTTCTAGTTCAAGTCGCTCTTCAAAGTCAAAGTCAAATCAAAGTCAAATCAATTTATTCAAGTAAACCCAATTACAAGGTATTTTTGAACGTCAAATTTACTTTAGTTAGGTTCAAATAGAAAACCACCCCCTGCAGTCTCGACATAGATAGCGATCGCTTTACGACTGATTTCGGTTGATAAGTCATAACGATTAATTTTTAACGATTTTTGAAAGTCTCTACATTAAAATTATCGATTGTGATTGGAATCATATCAAATCTAACTGTCAACTTTACGATTTCTGATAATGTTTTTACGATCAAATTTGACAGCTCGCAAAGTCTTCGTGCTTATCGTTATGGCAAGCGATTTTTTTCGTTATTTTTATCGATCGGTAGTTTACGAAAATAATCGCTATGTCGGGACTGCAGCCCCTGGACACTGAGAAGAACCGACAAGAAACTCAGTCAGGTATCTTTTTTCAACTTCATTTTACAAAAGGTTTATTAAAATACAATATTTTCATTAACCCAGTACTCTGCACATTCTGACAACAGTGGAGACTGCTCCCGCCGATCCACGCTCCCGCATTTCATGAACGAGCTAAAGTCAGTTTCGTTATCGAGCTGCAACCTAAAGAACTAAAAGAGCGACCTAAGTCGTTGAAGAACTGTTAAATATATTGAGCTCTGAACTGAATTAATTCGCCCGACACTATTATTACATACGAACTGAGGAGACGCAGACGGTAAATCAGTAACTAAAATGAAATTAAACACTACTTTTTATAGATATCCTTTATTTACAACTTATTAATTTAATTTACGTGATTCTCTTAACATGAATATGTTATTATTTTTAATTATTATGCGACTTACATAAATTTTTAATAAAACTTAAGTAACAGAAAAGATGCCATTGTCTATATATCAAATGACTATTGTAAAATGAGAAAAACGTCTGGCCATAAGTACATTATAAATTAATCTAGAATAATTTACAAAAATAGAGGTACCAACGGGGGGTACCATGACGATAATACACATAAAATCGTTATCGCAAAACATCTAATATGGCACAATTTATTAGAGGGCTGTAGGTATTATATGCATTTGAAATGAGAATATAAATATTAAGACGCCATTTTTGTCTGGCCTTTCGTATTCAATGTCAGATCATTGTGTAAGGTTAAAACAAAATAATCCCATAGCAATATAATTACAACTGTTTTCGGTAATAGGTAATTTAAAAACAATTTTTTAATTTAACCTGTATTACTATTATTTTGAAGATGTAATCTTAATTTTGTTTAAGATTTATATTCCGTACTTAGATTACAAATATGTAACTCCAGACGGCGTGTCTGAGCGACAACGGTGAGCGAAATTGGATAAACTGGTACATACGACACACAGTTATTAGCTAATCTAAGCTCATCGGCGGCCATTTCATTATAATGCAGCACCCACACATCTCTACATCTACATTTTATTTGCTTCACTTTGTAGTACAGACAGGCTGTCTAGAGTTAGACAGTCCTTGATTACGTAATTAAAAAATAATATCTAGTACCTTTTTATTTGTGAAAAATCGTGATTATGTAATCCTCGTAATCCTATTCTCGGTTAATTCAAATAAAGACATTTTTATTTATGAGGTAATATATTTAATTTAAAAAATGGTGGAATGAGATATAAATTCTTTAATAAGCAGCTACTTTGTTTACTTACAGTAGGTAATAATACTGCCATTGTAATAATTCCATGAATACTGCGAAAAATCGAGCTGTAATGAGTATAATTATCTATGGGCGCCATATTTTCTTATTTCAAACGCATAGTAAGTATATCAAGATTAAATTAAAACCGAGGACTGAATACTAGAAAATAACTGACATGAAATATCAGTTAATACCTACGTTTTGTTTAACCAATTTTTGGAAAACCACAAGTTAGTACCAGAAGGTAGGGTAGACTGGGTACGGTTGAAACGGTGGACGGTTGAAACAAAGCGAATACCTCGCGAACCGTGCGTGATGAGGTGAGGGGTACAAGGAAAGAACGAAGCGGACGACAAGTCGAAACACGAATTTTAGTGTTGCATCGCTCTTCGCTCGTTCGTTGTGTATAGGAGGCCCCATTGTGTTTTTTGACGGAAAAGTAAGTATTTTTGTTCGTACATTTTTGCAATTATTATGGTTTTGATTAAAGTTAGAGTATTGAGTTTTGTATCGTTTTAATTAAAGTTTGTAGAATATGGCAGTATGATTAGTTTTTATTCAAATTTGTTATCATTCTTACTGTAAACCGTTTTATACCTAGAAGGGGGATTGGGGACAGTTGAAACATTTTTTGTGGGTACGGTTGAAACAGTTTATTTATTTAATTTTCTTGTTTCTTAGATGCCAAGGGTACGCCAAAGGAAGACTACGAGAGGTCGGGCCGACTTATCAAGCTACAAACAAGCCTATGAAGATGTAAAAGCGGGATCTTCGTTAAGAGCAGCGGCAGAACAAAATGGACTGAACCACTGTTCCCTGTTGAGGTATGTACGTAAATAAGTCTTTAGTTCTTTCTTAACCTATTTTATAACTGAAGTGCTAAAGTTTTTTTTAAAAGCTGTTGAATTTTATTCTCTTAAACAAAAAGTATTGTTGTTTTGTTCTGTCATTTGTTTATCTATGCATCAAAATGTAGATATTTATAGAAATAATGTTTTGAAGTTTTACTGTGTTTTGTTAGTTGGGAGTGCTAAAATCTAATTTATAATGAATGCTGTTGATTTTTGAGATATATAATAGCAAGTAGTACACAAATATTACAAAAAAATTGTCGTCACCAACATCCGATTATTATAAGTTTAAGTTGTACTTAATATAAACCTTTGAAGGCTGATTAAAAATAATGTTAGATTATAAGTATCGTCAAAGACTTTAATATTAATAAAAAAATATTTGTGATATTCAACTGTGCCATTACGAGTCGTAAAATGTTATTATATGATTAATAAAACATGTTAATTTATTATATTTTGTGTTATTTGCATGTGTTTCAATTGACCCCAGGCACTGTTTCAACCGACCCTAGCATGGGGACGGTTGAAACAAATTACATTTTTTTTTAAATTTGATCATAAACATAAAATACAGTACAATGATCTTAAATAACATTGTCCATTAGTAGACAGATATACGATCTTTTATTTAATATATTTCCATCATCGCTCGCTTAACTAACCCCGATGCTATGGACGATAAACGCTAAAATGTTTCAACCGTACCCAGTCTACCCTACTTGACAACAAACACGCATTTATAAGATGAAGAACTAAGTGAAATTAATAGACTAATCTTTCTATGAACAGGCAGCACGCAGTCTAAAATCTTTAAAATATTCGGAAAAGTTCCGAAAACAATTGAATAAAAAGACGATATTTTAAAATTTCGGTAATTCAGTCCTCGTTAATTTTTTAAAGAATATTTCACAATTTTGTGAGTTCATTGAATCTTACCATCGACCGCATGTATGATTAGAATCCGACGTATTATACATATTCAACAGTGCCTTTTCATTGATATAAATAAAAAGGGAGATTTGGTACAAATGACTTACGAATGACCTCGAAAAACAATGTCAATGATCAGTATCAGTGAATAACGATATTCTGTCTTGCTTTCACTCCAGTCTATTGTGTCATTACATCCCGTTTGCTGTTGGCGTATAATACAGTCAGTATTGGTGTCATATTTTGATAATATGATGCATCAGTCGCGAAGTTACACAGTGTTTTGACGTACCATAATATTTTCCCTTTATTTTTATCAACAATTTCATCACTATTGAAGGTATCTTCACAAGTTTTTTCATCAGACTACCTGAGTTTTCTCCGGCTGGAATCTTCTAGTGTGGTACCTGATTCTTCTAAACCTTCTTAGAGGACATCTTCCTGTATTTCTCTCGTAAACCCCATACTCGCAAGTGGGAGCTGTACAGTCTCCGTTGATGACGCAAACTCTGGCCTTCAGTGCGAAGTGTTCTCGACCTCGTGCAAAGGACAGACAGTCCCGCCGACGGATGGCGTCTGGCCAATCACAAACGCAAGAGCACACGCCATTTTCGGATATCCGGGCTTGGAATAAGTGGGGACAGGTGCATCTGGAATTAATAGATCATTTTCACACACAATGGATGTATTCATAACAATATTGCGGTTATACCTTCTAAATGCGAAAGTCTGTTTGTCTGGTCCGTTTTTATGGCAAAACCGCTGGGCTGATTATGATGAAATTTAGAGTGGAGATAGATTAAATCTAGGGGAAGGACACAGGCTACTTTTTTTAATTCCACACGGACGTAGTCGCAGGCAAAAGCTATTATGTTTAAATCTGTACTTCAGAATAATTGGAATCAAAATTGTATGCAAGACAATGCTAAAAATTCGCCTGAACTTGTCGTTACACCTTAGTATAGTTTTTCCACATCTCGTATCTTATTCTAATAGATTTACAAATTGTAAAAGGAAACCCGACAGAGGCTTGAAATTGCCAGATGACCGTGAAATGCGAAAAAATCTGGCCTTTTTTTTGGTACCGTGTTTAATTTAGCGATTGTAGATTTAAAGTCCCCAATTTAGTATTTTGCGAAATTACGGTACTGGCACTACGGACTCTAACACTAAATTACTGTCTTATTAGACTTATGTGATCTATGTTAGTCGGAGAGCTGATAACGAGTTTCGATTGAAAAACGTGTATTTTAATTAATTACTATACGCGAGTAACAATTATTTCAAACGAGTAATAAATACGCTGTTACGAAATAACCGCAAACGTTCTTTCTGATCTTGACTCTGCTTTCCTTATTCAATTAATATTAATATAAAATATACTTTTTTCATTCCTTCGCTTGGACCAAAATAATTTTATGAAAATTTGTTATAACTCTTGGACTATGTAGAAAGAGCAACTGACACAACATTCTAAATATTTCTTTCCAATACAGACTGTCAGCATAGATGAACATAATGGGATTTACAATACAATACACTTTATTGCACCAGTACAGAACCAGTACAAAGTAAAAAGAAAAAACAACGAAAAAAGTACAATTTAGGCGGCCTTATTAGGTACTAAAGCAATTTCCTTCCAATCCGACCTTATTAGGTACTAAAGCAGTTTCTTCTAGGCGACCTTAAGGTAAAGAAGAAAAAGCATTCGGAGAACCTTCCAAATATATAAATATGTAATTACTAATAATGACGAATAATTAACAAAAAACATAGTCAATGAAAGACATACCTTGCATCTACCTGCATCTTTATACAGGTAAATGCAAGTTATTGAGGAATTTACATGAGGGATTTACTTGACTTTGATTGGTCTGTTGGCGCAGTGGCATATGCATCTACATTCCAAGCTAAGGTCCCGGGTTCGATCCCCGGTCAGGTCAATTTAGGAAACGAACTTTTCTAAATTGGCTTGGAGTCTGGGTGTTACTGGGAACTCCCCCAGAGTTCGTTTTGTGGCACCCATAGTACAAGCTTACTGCTTAGTTTGGGGTCACACAATCTGTGTAATTGTCTGGAGTAATATTATCACAGATTAATTAGTTACTACCGTAAATTATTATTATTATTATTACTTGAACAAAATAATGTATTTACCTTCTGAGTTGCGGTGGCGCTGTTTGCTCCTCGTCTCTCTCCAGCTTCGGCTCTTCGGTTGGAGCTCTCCACTCGCTCTGCACATACTTCTCCCGTTCTTGGCTATCATGATTCTCTCTCCTATTGCTGTATCTCCTTTCATGACTGTCGTGGAGGTCATGACTAACACGATTGTCGACACTGTCGTTCTGAGGTGATGGTGCATTGTCAATCCTAGTTCGAACGGTACTTTGGAGTGTCTCGCGTGAGACGCACGCGCATCTCGTGTGATTGAAGAACTGCATGCGAGCGACAGTGATGTTGCCGTCGGCTTTATTCAACTAGAATGGTAAAGTTTGGAAACAAGTGAGGGCGTTTTTCCAACAAACAAATGTAGGTATTTTAATTTGTAGTAGTAGCGTCTGTCGGGTGAGTTAGTTTATACATAGTATAATATAGTACACATAAAATCAATTACCGTGCGTTAGTCTAGAAAAAACTCTAAAATGGCTTGACCAATTTGAATTTTTTTTTGTTTTGTTCGTTTCAATAATATTGGTTAGAAAAAAAGAAGAATAGGAAAAACCCTAAGCAACAGCCGACAAATCGAAAAAGTCGAAATTGGTCATTTTGTATGGGAGTCACTAGAAAGTCATGGAAAATTTCATCAATGAATTAATTTTTGGAGATCTCCCGGAAAACTACAGGAAAAAAAAAAAATTTTTCCAAGTCCCAAATCATAATACAGCACTTGTATTTCCTTTAAACTTAAAAGGTCTAAGGTTCAAAATTCTAGGTCCAATTGCTATGGTGGAGGGAGGGAGGGGGGAAAATGTCTAGTCTAGTCAATTTGAAATACTCAATTTACGCTGTCTTAAATTTTGCATTTATTTTATCAGACGGAATTACGCATCTAAAGGGTTCTAAAGGGTTTTCCCTTTAAAGATATCATATTACTGATGGTAGGAATGGTTCTTCTACTTACATAGAAGGGAATGGTGATGAACTTGCCGTCGACGGGCGCGCACACCTCGGCCTCGCTGAAGCAGCAGCCGGAGTCGGCGGCGCAGCGGTGCAACTGCACGCATGGCGGCATGTAACTGCAATGAACAAGCAAACATTATGCGAACTTTGTTTAAGCAAACTTTACGTCAACGTTAATCAAAAGAGAATAGACAATATAATGTCAAAAAAAAAAAAGCATTAAGAACAATTATTGCTTTGTGCTTTCATCACTATGTACTTCAATTTGTCCTAAGTCATGTATTTATGTACCTATATCTTAGAAGTGATAGATCACTGAATTTGTTAGCAAGTGTGAATACAATCATAATTAAAATGCATAGTAGGTACTTATACAAGGAAAAATCTTTCATTTTGTGATTTGAATATTTTTTACTCCAATTCTAGTTCATACGCTTTTAATATGAATTAAAGTAATCTATGAGTATAATAATTTCCATCATTCATCATCTCATAATGCTACAATTAATTTTATTTTTGGGGACGATTCTCATGCGGAATTATCTGTTCTCCTTTTATGAAACTTTCAAGCCGCGCGGACATTCTTCGCGAACGCTTCATTGGAACACTTTTATATTTTTTTGATTTTCATTGAAAACTAGAATTTATTGTCTTTTAAACTCCAGTGGATAAATCACAAACAACCAAGATATTATCGTATAGGAGTGACAGCTCATTTCCACAATGCACTTCCTCAAACTTTAACCATTTTCTTAACTTCAAGTATTTGCCTATACCTCTCCTAATATTTGGATGGAATACTTTAGAGTAAAAATTCTTACACGGTGTCAGCAGCTGGTGCCAGCTGCCTAACGCTGAGCCATCTCGGTTGCGGCGTGAGACATTTGCCCGCCCTGATCACGCTACGCATGTTGTTCAGAGCTGCGAGGCGCAGCGTCGACTTGTCTACCGATGTTAGGGATGCTGAAATAATAACATAACATGACAGAGCGACGAGTAGTATATGTAGGAACTATAGAATAATAACGCTCACGTTCAATTTCACTACATTTCTTTTAACCTCCAAAAGGACATAGGAAAACTTTAACGGCGCAGTTTAACGACGCAAAATTTGTGGAAATTCTTGCCGCGCGGTTGCCATTCTCATGTATTTATTAATTGCGAATGTAAACTCTATTCACTAGGAAACAACATTCAAATTTTTGGGAATTACCTAAGCGTTCATCGCGCGGTCTCCGCACGGACTGCGCGCGGTTTCGCGCGGGATTCAATTTATTAAAGCCATCTATTGGAAAAATAATGTATTTCTTTTTACTAGACCATTTTGGTGCCTAGTTTTGTGTATTACCTCAAAGTTGCCTTCTGGTATGAAAATGGAGTGTCATACCTGAAAACACTATTTGTTATGTCAACATTGTATCTTTGACATGTGCTAAATCAGAGATTGGGAACTATGTATGAGCGCACACAACTGAAACAATTTAAGTAGGTACTCGGAACAATTTAAGTACCTGAATGGCACAAACGCCGGGCAAACATTTGTGGATTGAATCTTATTTAAAATGAAATAGAAAATATGATAGTATGAACAGTGAAGTGATGTGATAAAATATCAAATAATTATTAATTTTAAATATTATACATCAGATAAGTAGGTACTTACAGATTGAATGAATAACTAAATATAAAATTATGAAATTTCAAACGAAAATAATAAAAAAATAACACACAAATGCTACTCCACAGTATTCTATGTATTGACATATATAAAAATAATAACATATATAAAAATACAAATATATAAAAATGAACACACAATTGTTACTCCACAGTATTCTATGTATTGACATAGAATACTGTGGAGAAGCATTTGTGTGTTTATTTTTATATTATTTTCGTATTCACGTGTATCGACACGTTTAAGGTAGGTTGCCCCACCCACTATGGATTTCGATGTAAATAAACATCACAGTGGCGAATGTATCTGGTTGTATACAACCAAACGTCAGTTACAAGCTTATAATTTATCTTAAACTTTATCATGGAATCTCATTGCTCATTTTATTCATTTTTATTAGTTTTTTTAGTGTAAAAATAATTGTACTTTTACTTACTGTCGTCCAAAATCTTGGGTCTCTCATTAGTAGCGGCTATAGGGTCTATTGCTGATAATACAGTCTGCCTGTATCCCATGTCCAATCTGGTGATCGCCGACGGTGTCACTCCAGCTATCATCGGCTTCGACGTTGAAGAATCGGGTTCCTCGTCTGGGTCCCAATCGTCCGGCCCGTCTGCTGTGTAATCGTCTGGCTCCTGAAAATTATAGAAAATATCATCGTTGAAAACATTTTTAAATTCTATTGAAGTATGCCATCAAAATCCGTGACGTCACGTTTATAAAAATTGCATGGTCTTTAGTCTGGGGCCTTTTCCTGGGGCCTTCCAATTTCCTTAAAGAGTGCTTTTGACTTTGAAGCGCCAGTAAATTAGAGTAAGCTCGGACGATTATGGAATCAAAATGAATAAAGCCATATTGAGTTTCCGCCCTTATCACCATGTGGCAAACGAATTTTTGTGTCTCCTTTCTATCGCATTGACGTGCCCGAGTAAATTTAAAATTAAAGTGTCTGTATGTGTTTTCAAAGTAAAGGCTTTTCTTAACCTTATGTGATTATATGTACGTAACCAAAACCTAAACACGCTTATTAAAATGTTTGTCTGTTTGTCTATTTGTTCATTTGTTAGTCTGTTTTTGTTTGGGGTAATTTCCGAAACTGTTGAATCGTTTTTGATGGGACTTTCATTGATAGGAAGAGGACTTTTCAGAGAGTAATCTAGGCTACTTATTATACTGGAAAAATACTAAAGATGTGCTTAAAACCACGATGTATAGTTAGTATACAAAAGTAAAATTGAACTGTGATTACTAAAATCGAAACACGTGTTTTTTTATGTTTTTTCTGTTTATTTGTTTGTTCGGGTTTATCTGCGAAACGGCTGAACCGCTCTTGATGGAAGTTTCATAGACAGGCAGAGGATTTTTTAGAGAGTAAATTGGGTCACTTTTTAACTGAAACCGCGGCACGCAGCAAGTCGAATATAAATAAAAAGCCGGGTAGGACGTTATCATAGCTTAGGGTTCCTTAGCAATTTAAAAAAGGTAGAAGTTGACCAAAAAAAATTAAATATTCCGGCCCCATTTTTTATTAATTTTACTTTTCTCGTTTCTGGCTTAGGGCTATCATTTTTTATTGTTTGAAATTTGAGCACAATAGGTGTAAACATGACGACATGAATGGTCTGTGTCATGTGAGCTAACAGACAATGACGAGAATTCCTTTTTTTGCCCTTTTGACACGCGGCCCTAAAAAAGCCTTTCCCAAATAAATGAACTAGACAGGTAATTAGTTAATCAATTTCAGCTGTTATAAAAATGTAGGTAACGTATCTTGATTGATTTTCGTCAGCGACTGAATTGACAAATTGATATTCATTTTCAGAGCTGAGATCAAAGACTTTTACCTTTATCCAGAATTTAGAAAGAAACTGACCTAATTCGAAACTTCAGAATTTGGGGTTAAAATAATAACTTAAAATATCGACTATCTACATTATTACTATTATTCTATAATAAATTTAGATTGGTTGTAAAACGTACATTGACTAGACAATCATACTATAAAATAAACGATTTCATTGAAGATAAAACAATAGTCTGGAAATGATGTTCTCTGCACATGTGTTTACTGGCTTAATGAAAATATTGTATTTTAATAAACCTTTTGTAAAATGAAGTTGAAAAAATGATACCTGACTGAGTTTCTTGTCGGTTCTTCTCAGTGTCCAGGTTTTCTATTTGAACCGAACTAAAGTAGATTTGACGTTCAAAAATACCTTGTAATTGGGTTTACTTGAATAAATTGATTTGACTTTGACTTTGAATCCGACGGCTTGGATTTGTGAATACGACTATATATGAAAGATATATTATGTAATATAAATGTAATACGATTTCGGATTTGTGAAGCGCGTAGTGACAAAATCATCGAAAAGTTTCCTGTCGGATACGGAAAGTTGAGTTTCCGACGTTTGTGAATAACCGCCTGGACATTGAGAAGAACCGACAAGAAACTCAGTCAGGTCTCATTTTTTGAACATCATGGTACAATAATTAATTATAATATTATATTATCCATAGACATGCAGTACATGCATGTGCAGAGAGGATTATTTCCAGACTACTGTTGTGACTTCAATGAAATCGCTAATTTTGTAGTATGCTTTTCCAATCAGTGTCCGTTTAATAACAAGTTTAAATCTCTTTTTCGTTAATTGAGTAATTTTTGGTAACACAGTTGCCCAAAAATGAACCACTTGACTTTTATAATTTAAATTTAGTTTTTTTAGTTAATAATAGTAGTAATTTAGTTAGTTTGTATAGAACTCTTTGGTTGAGATAAACAACGCCCCCCCGTTCTAGAACATTCCCCAAAATTCGATTAGAAAATCATTTTTACTTCCACACTTCTAATTAACTTTCAATGTATATTGACGGGGACATTTCTGAACTCGACTCACACGATTAGGTAAATTTAGTAGGCACCTACGTAATTAGACCTCTAGTTGGCATAAATTGTTGCCAGTTGTGATAACCGTAGAAGAAATATGATCGTTCTCGATCTCAGACCAAGAACAACAGATATTTGTTATTCTAATGAGCATTTGTTTCGTTAAAATTAGAGTGAACTTCACACTACATCATACACGGTACAGGCAGAATCGCTCAACGTCTCAGCGTGTAATATAGATTAATGCTGTAACTAAATCAGTCTTGTAGATAGCAGCATTGGCTCAAGCTAACTCAGCGCCTTAGACAAATGACTTGAATAGCGCCTCTTGAAACAAAAAATTAGCTACAAAATAGAACATAACTGCATAACAAGAATGTATCAATAGTCAAATAATTTACTTTAATTATTCAAGCTAAAAAAAAATAAACGATAGAATCCGACCACAAAATTCTGTAATGATCAAAAGTCGCGCTAGCGTCGATTTTCTTGGCACATGCGTAATTTCGAAGCAGTGATTAATTAGTTACTAGTGTAAAGTATATATCTACAGAAAGAAAGTTGTACTATGACAAACTAGATATCAGTTAATTTGAATTGAATTGAAGTCCTTCCCCAGGGTTTAAGCCATCTTCATAACTAACCTTATCAAAATCGGTTTGGTAGTTTAGCCGTGAGAACGTGTCAGTCAGAGACACTATACCTCGCATCTATAAACCTACGTTTACATCTACAAATAAGTAGAATAATGGCTTTTCCTTAAGTTCAAATACTTAGGTATTTATTTGCAATTTACCAAAACCTGAATTACACGCTTTTTTCTTTTTCTGTCTAAAGAGGCTAAGCCTAGCACGGTCGTTCTAGGACTAAACCTTTTTTGACGGAACTTTCACTGGCTGGTAGAAGACTTTTAGAGAGTAATCTGGACTGTGTAATGTGGCCTTCTTTTTATCTCTGAAAAATAAACGTGGATAAAACCTCGAGACAGTTAGTTTACAATATTAGTACCTACAGATAAACTATACACTAATATAGGAGATAAATGAACATAATTATTCGTATTTTTGTTTTCCATATACCATCTATAATCTTGGTGGGTTTCCCAGTTCAACCATTGCTCTGTCTAAAGCCGGCAATGTCGTTATTAATAGCCATTGGTAAACGGTTACTTGCAAATGCTATGTTAACGTTCACTTTTATCCGTGATTAAGATAATATACAAGATACAACGAGCTCGATTGTACCGTCAACAATAATCAAGTCTTTAAAACTTTTTGGAAGATATACTTTTAGGATTTCGTCCCTTTAAAGAAATCACGGAGTCTTTATAAGATAATTCATGCGTCCGACTGTCTGTCTGTTGTCGCATTAGAATTTCTCAGAAACAGAGGCGTACAAACTTGTTTGGTATATTGATACATCTTATTGATCCACATAATTTTCACTCACAATTCTTTAAAATCTGAAATAAGCAATTAGATATACCATTTTTCACTATACGTAGACGGCAACACTAGCTCCGGTTTGTATAGAAATAATACTGGCCATAAAGTTTGTATAACTTTACGTTAATAACTAGTTAATCTGTGGTATAACTACGTTTATGATACTTCCAGACTGACGCATTCCGGTTTGTGTATTGCTTTGATTATATTTTGTTGTTTGGTTTGGTGTTATTGTGTGGTTTTGGTAACGTTTCTCACCTTTTTAAAGTGTAATTTGTACAATTGAATTAATAAATATTGTTGTTTCGACAATTTCACTTCTGTACCGAAAAGTTATTTAACGCACACTCATTTATTGCACTGACAACACCACACACTTTGCTTCCGCATTCGCAATATAATAATTTTGAGACTTTTTAGCGGGAACGGGAGTCATTGTATTTAGATTTTCTATTTTTTACATTTTTGGGAGTTTTAAAGTACAAAAGTGATAGTATATTGTCTTTTAAAGTTCTGTGTAAGTGAAAAGAATGGAGAAGGTCTAAATAAACATGTGTAGCTGAAGTTCTCGCGCTCTTCCAATAAGTCCTTTATAACTTCGGTAAAGCCTACTATCACTTTACTGGAGGAGTTTTAAGATAAGAAAAAAAGAAAACTTCGAACGCACTTCATGTCGATTCTACTCATTAATACGTGACATTAGGAAATGCGCTAATCTGTGCGTCATGCCATGAAGAAAAAAAAATATGAAAATAAAAACAATATGGAGCGCGCGCAAAATACTATGAAACGCCTCGCAAACAAAATTCGTAAAAATTATTAGGAAACCGATTTTTCCTAAAGTGTTTGAGGAGAATGATGGGGGTTGAGAAGGTGAAAGAAGTATATAAATACCGCGATGCTTGGTACCCCATCCTCTCAAACTACCCCATTAGGGATACTTATAGCGTGAAAATATGTACAACAAAGACAGAAAAGAAAGAAAGAAAAGATGACTTGCGTGACGTCACGTATGTTCGCTATGTCTTTCATTGTAATAGTAGTTACCAGTTAAGAACAAGTGAAACACCAATCATATGTGACGTCATGCAACTCATTTTTCCTGTATATAAAAAATTAGTAGTAGCAAAATTCAATTCTAAGATTGTTACCTATTAGTCATGTGTGTCTGTAATTTTGAACACAAGTTTGCTTATCAGCTGTAAGAAAGCAGTGATAAGCTTTATCTATAAATATAATCATAAATATTTAAGGTCATAAATATTTAAGGAAGCGAAAGAAATATGTAAGAACCGCGACGCTTGGCGCTCCGTCCTCTCTGACTACTCCGTTAGGGATACAGCGTGAAGATATATACGTATGTATGTATAAAAGGTTGACTAACATGAAAACTGGTCGAGGGCGTATCCGACACCCAATTGGCTCGGTTCGGTATTAAATTTCGAACAGGTAGAAATTAAAATTATAAAATTGTAATAAATTGTGTCCATTATACCCATTTTTTTAAATTTAATTAATTTAATTGCACAAAAACAAAATTACATAGACGTATAAACAAAATTAGAAGCAGTAATTTATAAAAAGCAATGCTTATCTCTTTAAGAGATCTGTACCAGAGTACCAGCACACCTCGTTCAAAGAAAATATATGAGGTAATCTGTGCTTAAAAAAAAGATTTTTTTTATTTCTCATTTCGGTACCAAGTTTTAGCACAATAGGTGTAAAGATGATGGAATAATATAACAACATACGGATATACAGACAGGCGGATGTGGAGAAATTGTATGATTTGTTTTTTGCCATTTTGTACTCTAATAACCAATACTCCGAATAATTTTTATATTAATGAAATATGCGTAATATACACGATGCCTTACTTGATAACTTTATAGGTCACAAATTCACAATTATTGCTCAATATCCCCTGTATAATATAGTCAAATTGTTAAATTAAAACCAACCCTTGGATGCCTAGAATATTGGCAACGAGACAAACCACGGTGTGGTTCAGCGATGCCATATGGTTTTTATTTTAATTCAACAAAGGAAAAAGCAAAAAATATTCAGAAACCTTCGCGGGTGTTCGCAAAACAACTCACCGAAGTTTTATCACAATCTGATGAATGGCTTAGAAACGCATAGAGGACAAACATACAAAGAAACGTTCATTTTTATCTATATATATAGATAATGCTCTAAGTGTGTTCTGCGGCTCTATATAATATAGTATTTTCGTTCAAACAGTACTTTGCCTTTATGTAATTCTGATTGAGAGATACATATTTGTATAACTACCTAATTACCGAGCTTAATATTGTACTTGTCTATTTACATTTAGACATGAAACTCAAATACCAAAACAATGCCTTTTACAGTGCAGTCAGTGACTAGGAATGTATGCAGGGACATACTTAGGTAGAGTATTTATTGATTTTCTGATAGAATTTGTCTTTAGGATTTCGTACCTGAAAAATAAAACTTAAGCCTTACGAGGCGGTAGCGAACATTCATCCGTCTATGCCACCCATTCCCAAAGTGGGCGATAGCGCCCCCCTGTGGGCGCTGCAGGCCTAAAGGGGGGCGGTAAGAGACCCAGAAAAAAAATGGGGGCGTTGTGTAGAGGCCTGGGGGGTGATTTGTAATTTCATTTAGCTAGGAGGCCTCTTAGACAACGACTGCATGAGCTCTCGACTCAGTAGACAAAATAAGTTTGGGAACCTAGAGTCTATACTATATACGTATGTTGATTGCCCGTGTATCATTGATGATTTTCAGAAACAACGCGACATAATATTCCAATACTTGGAACGCAAGTGATATACTGTTATGTCTGCCTAGCTCAGGGGTCTTATATAATTTACAACGGGGTGGGTGGATGTTATATTTTATTAGGCCTGACCTGGTCAGCGGTGTACCAAATTTATATAGGGCGTCTAGTACACTGGTTCAATCGCAATTAAGTAACAAAGGGTAAGGTATCTGATCAGTTTAACCCAAAAACACTCGTGTACAATTTAAACCGATGAAATATTTATTTTATTTTTAAAACATAACTTAATAGTGCGACCCCAAGAGTTCTTACATTTAACACATGAGCCTAAATATAGTGGAGGGAAGAGTGCAGAGTAGCTGCGTGGAATGTGAGAGGTGGGATTGAGGAGAAGATGAATGAAGTGATTGATATTATGGAAGAGAAAAGATTGGATGTGCTATGTTTGAGTGAAACCAAGCGAGGCGGCAGTGAACTTGCCGACTTGCCCGGAGGAGGCATCGCTTTGTGGTCAGGGGTACCACAAGGAGATAGGGGATGTCAAGGGGTAGGCGTTTTACTGTCCTCTCGTATGGTTAATTGTATGACTGAGTATGAATGTATAAATCCCAGACTGCTCTGGGTACGCCTCAAGATTGGGTTGACAAGAATTTTTGTTTTGGCAGTATATGCCCCAGTGTCCTCTGTCGGTTTGGCTGAACTAGAGCAGTTCTGGGAAAATGTTAGAGAAGTTCTAGCGACGGTTGAAGAGAACGAAAGAATTGTTGTGTGTGGAGACATGAATGGATGGGTCGGGACAGCTCGAACAGGATTTGAGTCTGTCCTAGGCAAATATGGAGATAAGAGAGTAAATGATGCTGGTAAGATTGTGCTAGGACTGTGTATGGAAAAGGATCTTTTTGTGGCTAATACCATGTTTGGGCACAAAAGGATCCATCAGTACACGTGGGAAAGAAAGGGTGCGAGAAGTATGATTGATTTATTCCTGGTGGATAGCAGACTTAAGAAGCAGGTAATGGACACAAGAGCGTATAGAGGAGCCGATCTCGGGACGGACCACTTTCTGGTGATAACCAGAATAAGGGGTCTGTTCGCAGCATGGCGACATCGCGTAGTGTCCAAACCTGCAGCGGTTAGCCGCATTAAAAGCTGGAAACTGCAGGATGCGACCACCAGGAATGAATATGAAAGGGTATTATCCAGTAAGCTTGATGATAGATGGAAAGTGTTGAGCGAGGATGTTGAAGAATGCTGGCAGAACCTTAGAGATAGTATGGTTGAGGCTGCGAAAGAAGTGTGTGGAATGAATAAGATTGGGAACGGCAAAAAGCGTGATGTGTGGTGGGATGATGAGGTGAAAGTGGCTGTGTATAAGAAAAAGAAAGCATGGCGAGACTACCTTGCTACTAATGACTGTGGTATGAAAAATTTGATGAAAGACAGGTATAAGCTGCAGAAAGCAGAAACGAAGGCACTAGTGAAAGAGAAGCGTGAAAGGTGTAGGGTGTTAGATGAAAACAAGATGTCGGACAACTTCGAGGAAAATTCCAAATTATTTTGGAAAGAAGTACGTAAAATCCGAAGTGGTCCGGCACCTTGCAGAATGAATAAAGTGCGTTCGAAAGAAAACAACCTGCTTACAAATAAAAAGGATGTTCTGCAGCGATGGAGTGAATACTATGGAGAACTGTATGAGAGTGGCGACTCCGTCTCTGATACTGAGAGCGATTCTAATGAATTGCCACACTCAGGCCAGGGACTGGAGGATGCCATTAGTATGAAAGAGATTGAGAAAGTGATAAGAAGTTTGAAATGTGGAATGGCTGCGGGAATTGATGAGGTGACTGCTGAGATGATCAAGTATGGTGGTCCTAGGGTCTGGGATGCCTTCTGTGCACTCTGCAACCTTTGTTGGCAGAAGGGGGAGGTTCCAGAGGACTGGCGCACGGCAGTCATAGTACCTCTATATAAAGGGAAAGGTTCCTACCTAGACTGTGCGTGCTATAGGGCCATCAGCTTGGTCAGCTTAGCGAGTAAAGTCTATACTAAAGTATTGACTGAACGTATGAAAGGCGTTTCAGAAAGATATTTGTGGGAGGCGCAAGGTGGATTCAGGAACGGTAGGGGTTGTATGGATCAGATTTTCTCGCTTCGCGTTATCGTGGGAAGGTTTCTGGCTTTAGGTCAGAAAGTTTTCTGCGCTTTCGTGGATCTAGAGAAAGCATTCGATAGAGTAGTGCGGAAGAAATTGTGGAGTCTTCTGCCTGAATATGGCGTGGAGGGCTCCTTACTGCAGGCTGTGAGGTCATTATATCGAGACCACAGAGCCTGTGTAAGGATAGACGGTGACATGTCGCCCTGGTTTGAAGTCTGTTCTGGTGTCAGACAGGGCTGCGTGATGTCTGCCTGGCTATTCGTGCTGTATTTGGACAGTTGTCTCCAGAGATTGAAAGGTAATATGAGTGGTATGGGATGTGGTGACACAATGGTAAACTGCCTATTGTACGCTGACGATGCTGTGCTAATAGCACCATCAGAAGCAAAGTTGCAGACACTAGTCACGTGTATGAAAGAAGATTGTGAAGTAAAAGGATTGAAAATGAATGTGAACAAAACTAAGGTTCTGGTGTTTGAAAGAGAAGCGGTACAAACGAAATGTGTGATTAGTATAAATGGAAAATGTCTAGAACAGGTGAATGAAATTGTGTACCTGGGGAGTGCGTTTTCGAGGGATGGAAGATGTGAGTTGGATGTGGAGAGACTGGTAGCAGCTGGCAATAAAGTGAACGGTGCTCTGTCCGCATTAGTGGGTAGTGTGAGTGTATCTAACACTGCTAAAATGGCCATCCACAATGCGGTGTTGGTGCCAACTTTGTTGTACGGCAGTGAGGCCTGGATATGCCCGAAATCGAGTGAAAGTATGATAAATGCTGTGGAGATGCGGTCTCTCAGAAATATGTGCGGTGTCACGCTTGCGGACAGGATAAGCAATGACGAGATACGCAGTATGACAGGGTTGCACAACAGTGTTATTGTAAAAATGAAGAAAGGAATGCTTAGATGGTTCGGGCACATGGAAAGAATGAGTGATGAAAGACTGACGAAGAAAATATACAGAGCGAAAGAGAGTGGTAAAAGAAGCCAAGGAAGACCAAGGCTGACTATGAAGATCAAATAGCCAGAGTGTTAGCAGACGGAAATGTCAAAAGCACTCGCATACCTAGGCGTAAATGTGTGAGGAGAATGATGAGATTTGAGGAAGCGAAAGAGGTGTGTAAGGACCGCGACTCCTGGCGCTCCGTCCTCTCTGGCTACCCCGTTGGGGATACAGCGTGAAGTTATGTTATGTTATGTTATGCCTAAATATACATAGAAAGAAAATCTATAACATTGTGTCAGGAACAAAGAATTTATAGCACATACAAACCAAGGCCAATAAAACAAAGTAAATTCAAAATTAATAACGTATACCTTGAACTTGTAATATTATGTATCTAGGATCCAGATTCAATATAGTTACACAGTAAATACAATTGCTTAAAAGTTCCTTTTAGATGTTACACAAACAGATGTAGAATAAGAGTCACCATATGATTAATAATTATTCAAAAAATACCTCAGGGTTATATTTTTTTTTTGTAATTAATAACTACTTATAATGACTTATTAATCTACTCACACTGCTCACAAACTCTGATCAAATATACACTCTGTCAAGAATGTACCGGGAAAAGATCAATAATACACGAAATGTTAGTTATTCATCCAAATTTATTTTATCACCTTCAAAGTATGCTCCTTCAGAAACGAGCCAACGAATAATCTAATCATCAAAACATTTTTTAAACGCTTTTTCCGGAATTGAGTTCAGTGCTCGCTGCGAATTCTCCTTTATGTCTTCTACCAAATAAAAACGGGTGCCACGAAGTGGTAATTTGAGTTTAGGAAAAAGAAAGAAGTCGGCTGGAGCCATATCTGGTGAATAAGGTGGTTGCTCGATGGTATTTGTTGAGTTTTTGGTCAATTCGTTCACAATGATGGCCTTGTGCGAAGGCGCATTTATCGTGGTGCAAAATCCAAGAATTTTCTTTCCATAAATCTGGCCTTTTTCGTCGAATTTGCTCTCTTACACGCCGCATAACGCCCAAATAATATTCTTTATTTACCGTTTGACCTTCCGGCAAGAATTCCGAGTGCACAACACCGCGATAGTTAAAGAAAACAGTCAACATGACTTTGACTTTTGATCGACTTTGGCGTGGTTTTTTCGGTTTCGGTTCAGTTTGAAGGCGCCACTCCGAAACTTGTTGACTAGTTTGCATGTCAAACTCGTATACCCACGTCTCGTCACCAGTAACAATGCGTTTCATGAATGTTGGATCGGAATTGACTCATTCTAGCATGTCCTCAGCGACTCTTATGCGATTGAGTTTTTGGAGAAAAGACTTCTTTTGGGACTAGCCGAGCGGCAACATGTTTCATACCCAAGTGATTATTTAAAATGGTACGGATCGACTCGTGAGACACAGAAAGTTCGGCGGCTATCTCTCTCAAACTTGAATGAGAATTTTCAGTCACTATTTCCTTCACTTTTGCGATGTTAACTTCAGTTGCAGACGTTGATGGCCTACCAGAGCGAGGCAAATCTTCCATCACATCTCGACCGCTTTTGAACGCTTTGTACCACTCATAAGCACGTGTTTTTGATAAATTCGATTCACCGTAAGCCTTCTGTAACATTTTCAGTGACTCCGAACACGAAATTCCATTGGCTATGCAAAATAAAGACAAACTCTTTGTTCGATGTTTTTGTCCATTATGAAATTCGCAATATACACTAGAATGATATAACTAAAAACAGCATTGTATTTAATCTAAATAACAGATGCAACTCAAGCTCCGCGCCAAAATGGAAAACAGTTGTGCCAATCTAACAACAACAAAAAAAAACAAAAAATTGAATTTGGAACCATAAACAAATCATCCATTCCCGATACTTTCTTGACAGAATGTATATGTAGGAAAACTTGAGTATGACTATTCTGATTATGGTCGTATTTCTTTCAATAACAACCACTGTATATTAGCAGATAATAATGGGGTTGAAGAGTAAAGCCCTACGTCACCAGCTGGATCATTCCTCTCTCTATGGATTTTATTCTAAGCACTGGTCCGATACCTTATAAGTGTACTGCATCTGTATAACTCCTTAGTTTCCAGGATGATGGTGTAAAAATGAGATAACGTTTCTCATTTAGATCCAATATCCCTTATTATTATTAAGGAATTCAGAACTGAGACTAATACAGACTCAGGACATACGCCTGGTCAAAAGATTAGTAGTAATTAAAATTAAATTTATTTAAATCTTTATACAAACCCAAATTATGTGCCCCTCATGTACTGGAGACATTTCATTTGAATATGTATACTAAATCCTATTTCTTTACGTATCTGAATGACATATCCGGTCGTCGGCCCCGATGTCTCCCCATTTCTATATCAAAGACATACCAAACATACGAAAGTCGCACAGAACAGACGTTGGAGTGCGAGGAAAAAATCCGTTCTCCAGTTCTGAATGGGTAAATGTAAATTATTTATTTTAGTAATTTCACTACACAATTGCATGAATAGGCATAGACATCTATCTGTGAAATTTCATCAAAATATAAGGGTAACGTGTCGGAGCTATAATCCCATAATTTAAGGACAGACAGACATAACGAAATAATTAGCTAAATGTCACAAATATTTGTAAATAGTTGACCAAATTCCAAAAAAAATTCAAAGTATTTGGATAAATATTTATTTATGTTAGACAAAAAATATGTTTTGTTGTCGAAAATTGTGTTTGGCCGCTTATGCGCGTTACGAGGTTTTTCCCAACCGATAGTAAACTTGACGTTCAGAAAGACCTTGTAATTAGATTTACTTGATTAATTTTAAATAATTTTAAATTAAAAAGGGTAATGGCACCTATATTGCTTCACCTGAATACGTGCCTGCAAGTCGGGGCTCGATCCGGCAACCTCCCAGAATAGCAAGCTTATTTAAGGAGCGAATACTCACATCTGTTTCTTCTCAAGATCGATTTTTAAGAATCGATCTACTAATAAAAGGCTATCTCTTTCATCTTCAGACTCGAGTATTTGATAGTGATGAACTTCAGAACATTATATTTACATTAATTTAAATAATAACAGAACCGTGTCTATTTATTGAAGATGTTATGAAAAGCCAAAAAATTCAATGACGAACAGAATTAGTAATTCAACCTCCATAATATTATGTATATTTAAAAATAATAATTTACAATATAAAAATGTCACACACCATTTAAAATTAAGTTTCTACTATAAAATTGCTTTAATTATTAACTATCGTGTAAATTTTAAAATTAATAAATTTACAAACAACTAGCTATGCCCCGCCTCCGCTCGCGGTGACTATCTACCGAATTATTGTTTAGGTTTTTATCGAACCTACTGAAAGCCGTCGAGCACACGCGCGAATCGTGCTAATAATAATAATTCAATAAAATACCTAAAATTATTTCAGATTTTTCAAAAACTTCCAATATAAGTAATTGCTAAGTACTTTATTATTTTAAGGTGACGCAATAATTTAATCCAAAATAGACCTGCACGCGCTAGCTTATGAAAAATACGAAAACAGTTATTTTAAAAAATCCAAGTGCCATTTTGAAGAAATGTACAGGCAAAATCGGCTCCTTAATCCGAAAAATGTAAATTTCTGTTTTAAAAGAGGTTTCTGTTAAGAGTTAACCAAACGTGTAACGCAACTGGCAAAATTAAGTCAATGAAGTAAAGAACCAGGTCACCAAATATCACTGTTATGCGTTTCGTAATCTCTTAGAAAAATTGAGATCCCTGCCGTCAGAATTTCCAATACTGCGCTACGTTATAAATAGGTACGTTCCCTAAAATCAGATTGTGGTTTATGTTAACAACGAAATGTAGTCTGAACTAAATGCTAGCATTATTAATAGTTAGGCCACAGTACAAGTCAGTATTCTATCTCGCCAGTGTCCTAGAGATAATTACCTACGGTCGTTTGGTACGTAAACGCGCAATAGGGCTACCGACTTGGACTGAATATTTTTCTTGGGTTACTTATTTGATAATAGGTACTATATTAAATTGTCATATTATCTTTTCCTTTTTTTATATTATTGCAAATTTAATACGTTTTTATTTATATAATTTTACTAGTATTTTATATCTAGTTTCAAAAGTTTGTGAGTTAGTATGGTGGAAATGGACAAAAAAAATGCTTTTTTATGTGCAGTATAATTAAAAATCAGCAATAAATTAACTAGATCATTATGATAATATATTTCCTACAAATTAGCAACAGAGAAATATTTCTGGTTTCGATATATATGTATTCAAACATCCATACACTGAACATTGTGCTCGTAAAGTTGATTGACATAATATTTAGTCAGTAAATGCGCGGGAGAGTCTCATACCGTCCGACGACAACCGCGGCGCGCTCGCGACTGTCGTATGTCGAGATATGTCGAGATTTCGAGCGCGTCGTTTGGGAGCGTTTGTATGAAGATAGAATACTGTATGCTTACTTGTACTGTGGTTAGGCTATGTCACAGATAACCTCATGACGACATGAGTAACGAATACCTACCAGTCTAGCTTTCCTTGTGACCTCAAAACGACGTCCCCTAGACTGTGTGGTGTGTGAAATAACGTTATTTGCACTGTCCCGCTTTATTTGCACGTTTATTTACAATGTACAATGTATTGATACTCTAATATGCTTTCTAAATCGGAGATCTCAGATGCAGTAAATAACTAAATAAACAGATAAATTGGTCAAGAGTTCCGCTTGCGCATTGACCGTCCTATACGAAATTTAAAAAATGGTGAATATTTAATTTTATCTTAATTATAGGATCTATTAGACTTAGGATTTTTGCATTGAATTATACGTTATACTAGAATAGTAAATTAAAACAATTATTAGAAGCGCAACGCGAGAAATAGATCTATCTCCCCTAACGCCCGACGCTTCCCCGTAAGTAAAAGCGAGACAGTGCTATCGCTTTGTCGCTCCGAAATCCGAATGGGCTAGTTCAGTTCAATGTGCGACAATAGATATGTTCACGTAATTTTGCGTATTTATACAATCTAATATTAAATTGAGTATTAATTTTCTTTATTATTTGCTGTGAAAGTATTACACAAGTGTAAAATAATTTAATTGTTCATTCATTAATCGTTGTAAGTAGGAAATTAAGTGAAATACACTGTGTTGTTCAACGGATTCGCATCAAAGTACCTACATGTCAGCTAGGTGTAGTTCCCGAACCACAGTTGAGTGGAACATAGTAAAGCTTTCAAGCAATCAATCAAGTACATAGATAGCGTTCAATTTTTTTCTGTAAATTTTGGGTAAAATTTTATATTCCCTGAAATTGTTAGAGATAGAGAAAGAATGTTAGAGTACTTTTTCGGGAAAGTTTTTGTTTATGTAAATTATAATAAATCCCACCCGGGTGAAGTCAGAGCGGGTTGCTATTTTAAAATAACCTTTTAGGGCAAAATGTCCACTTCAATGTAACATCGACTCCGGCTTTTCTATTTTTAGACCTGGCAACACCAGGAATTCCGAAGCATCGCGATCCTTGCATACTAGGCCATATACATTCATATATACATATCCTCACGCTATATTCCCAACGGAGTATCTAGATAGAGAGAATGGAGCGTCAAACGCCGTAGTCCTTACATTCTTCTATCTTCTAAAATCTCATTAGCTTAGATTTTTAGAAATCAATTTCGAAATATGCCATATTCATAACTTACTAGCGATCCGCCCCGGCTTCGCGCCGGTTGGATGTTGAATACAACATACCAAAGTTTTTTTTATTGAGATTTTCATACAATACCGAGATTTTTCGTGAATTATCCCAACATTTTCTTTCATACGAACCTTGTCCTGACAATTACAAACACAACCAAAAACCCAGATATATATCGTATAGACACAGGTGTTACTTTGCGGAAATCCATTTCATGGGATAAATTCCTGAAATCTCTAGCTATTTTCCGCTCAAAAACCACCAATCGACACGTGTTTCGCCTCTCAACGAAACATCCTCAGGATATTCCAGAGATCTGACTCGGCAGCTAGAGATTTCAGGAATTTATCACCCAGATAGGAATTTATAGATGAACCAGGTGTGCCCCGAGTTTGCCATGCTACTGTATGCAATTGCAGCAAGTTAAAATCCCACTTCCTTGTTACCACGCCACAAAAATATAATTTTGACACAACAAACAGTATTTTGTGCTGGAGGTATTCAGGTATGACACTCGTCGTTGTACCAGGAGGCAGTTGTGTGATAATCAGAGTAGTAGGGCCATACTGCACTGCAGCACGGATTAGGCTGGCTCGCCCGGTGAAATACCACCCTCTCACAGAATATCGGTAAGATTTGATCGATAAGATTTGATGTTCACAAACACCTTCTAATTGGGTTTACTCGAATAAATTGATTTGACCATTGACTTTGGCTTTAAAATAAGAGCAAAAATCAATTAGAAATAGGTACTATTAAATACGAAATGTAACGGGAGCACTGATCACTATGAACACTTGAACACGTTATCAATTCTTCATCACAATTATTATGTACTTGACTATTCGACGGCTTCTCAACAACTGACTTCTCACAAGACCAAAATCAGGCTTTTATGCAGCCCCACTATACGCAGGAAATCTATTCTACCCTCGTTCTTGTTACTAAAATGTTACAAAATATCACAGGGTACTTTATGTGATTAAAATTAATGTGGAACTAACAGTACATACAGGTGACTCTCTTTGGTATCAAAATAACGGCTTTTTAATAAGTTTATAGGTTACACGTAACCAAAACCCAAACACGCATCTCTGAAATTTTTGACCATTGTACATCTATCTGTCTGTCATCTGTCTGTCTATTTGGTTGTCTAGGTTAATTTCCGAAACGCCTGAACCGTTTTGGGCGGGACTTTCATTGGTATATAGAGTACTTTTTAAAGAGTGATCTAGGCTACTTTTTATACCAGAAAATTACCAAATTCAACGCGAGCGAAACCGCGTGGTACAGCTAGTGTGAAATAAAGATTAAAAAAGACTTAAAGAAGATAAAAATTAAGAAGAAGCAATTTATTCTATCGGTCTTATTACAGGTTAAAAGTGGTTCACTGTTTATCAGTTCGTATCACAGATTTACTATTATACTAATAGATATTGTGTTGACGTGGCCACTATAGCCTTTCTCGCTTTGATGACCTATGTTTGTCAAACCAGCCTTTACAGCCTAAAATACTGCATTTTACCCATAAACTTAGCATATACTGGCGTATAGACGACCATAGAGCCTGTTGACGCGTGACGATTTTTGATTTGTTAATGTCGCGTGTCACCTATGAAATGAATGATTCCCTTGATTATTATCACAATCACATACAGAACACATAATCATTATAGAAAAATACAGTACTTCTTTGAAATAAAACAGGAATAACACAGAATAATAAAATAAGTCAACAGGGTTCTTCACACCGTGACGACTTGCGACGATCTGTCATTCAAAAAAGGTTACGATAGCGTCTCATTTGCTGTCCCTTTCCTACTCGAGCCACTATCATTCTCACTCGCACTCTTCGTATGTCTATATACCAGTATATACTAAGTTTATCATTCTACCATTACGCCCAAAATATTCTCTATATCTCACATACGTTACAAACATTTTATATTAATTGTTCACTTCTAAAGTTCAAAAATAATTAAAAACCTTAAAAGTACAAACGAACAAAGATTTCTTTGGTTCTTATGTCTGTCAAATGCAACAACTTAACGGTCTTAAAACATTGAGCATACCAATAGAGACAAATATTCCCATCCCTTTCTATTACGGGCTTACGCCGTCTATTTTTTTAGCCTAACAATTCGTGACGTGTGAAAGAGTATATCTATAAGTGGTAAACGTGGTATGTACCTAATCATAGGTGTAGTGTTGCGCAAAAAATAGCTTCGCCACAGATGGCAATAGCCAAAATATTCCAACGATTCAACGAGTGTGACATTCACGGAATCCTTGTGACTTTTCCACAGAACCCTAGCTTTCTGTGGAATCCACTTAAGGAATCGTTGCACTAGACGCCAGTGATGGCACGATATCTCTTTTACAAGCCCACCGACAATTTCACGGTCGCATAAATTACATGTAATTCCCCAGCACGGACCACATAATAGCCGACTTCCGCCGCACCGGCATATTATAACAGAAGCGTAACTGTCTTAAGATGTCTGACATTGACATTTCTTAGGGTAAAGGATTTTTATACATACATCATTTGAAAACATAACTTTACGCCCTTTCCCATTCAGGATGTACAGAGTATGAAGGCGCAACAGTCATACATATCTTGATATAATTTCATACAATAAATTCCAGCGAAAGCGGGACTTAATAGTAAATGTAGCATAGTATTTGTGTCGTAATTGATTCGGTCATTTGATTGCAATCATCTGAAATTATCAGCAGGTATAGCTAGCAGTACCCTAAGACTAAGTGCCAAAATTGTTAAATTTGATATTTCTCCTAAATCATAGTAGTCCGGATACCTCTGAATAGTTCTCTACCTGGTAATGTAAGACCTGTCAAAATTGGTTCAGTCATTTCGGAGATAAGTCCGAACAAACAAACAAACAAACAAACTGACGAACGAAGTATAAAAAAAGCGAGTGCTAATACTGTCAAAACAAATAATCGCGTGGTAACACACTGCTGACTTTGTCGAGCAATCGATGAACTAAAAATTGCTGGTAGCGTTACTTTTGCTGCAACAAAAAACATTTTACCGTTATGGCACAGTATAAACATAACAGTAGGATGTCTTCACGGAAAGCCAGCGTACGCGGTTTGTATGTTTGCGCGCTAATACGTATGTGCCGTGGCACGCACACGACGGCAATATTATGGATGAATATGGGTAATAATTGTAGTGCCAGTCGGGGTCGCACGCGACGCAAACAAGAGAATCTTCAGTTTGTCTTTAATGCGTTCCTCACATCGTCACAGATACAAAAATATCTAAATCGCTTAAAGGAACGTATCCTTGATGCCTTAAGTTATTCGAATCCATTATTATCATTCTGCAACATAACTACAAGAAATGAAATTAACAAACATAAAAAACTTATCCGGACTTTTTGGCGGGAACGCGAGAAGTGAGGTTGTCATTTCAATTAGATTTCCTATTTTTTGCATTTTTGGGAGTTTCAAAGTACAAAAGTGATAGTATTTTGTGCTTTAAAGGTCTGTATAAATGAAAACAATGGAGTAGGTCTAAATGAACATGTGTAACTGAAGTTCTCGCGCTCTTCCAAGAAGTCCTGTAAAACTTCAGTCAAGTCTACTATACTATCACTTTACTGGAGAAGTTTTACGATAATGATTCTACTTATACTATTACAGTACGTGACATTGGCAAATGCGCTAATCTGTACGCCATGCCATGAAGGAAGAAAAAAAAAATGAACCGTGTTCATTGTTATTTAATATGTACTAAATGTATAACTTAAGGGTCTGCAACCAACGCAACAACTCTACGTATCCGGTCGAGAGAAGGAAATTCGGTTACGTATAAGGCGGGAGTTGGCCTTCTTTTCTACATATTCTCTGGTCATGGCGTCTTAATTTATTTGATATCAATTTCAGACTATTACAACCTGCAAATTTTTACGCGACGGCCCAGGCTGTTAATAGGTATAAAGCAGGCAATAATCGCGCCGCAGTCACGTGACGGATATTTACGACATTATAATGGCAAACAGACCTTTTTATTGAATAAGTCACGCTATTAATAGTACCCGTATACTAATTAATCTGTGGTAGTACCTAGTTTTTAATTTACTGATTACTCGACAGAGGCCGTACTGCCGACTCGTAATACCACATTATATAATTGCTCGCGAAATTTGGCTATCTCTTACTGGATGCCGTTAGGTTATAAGATTAGTTAACCATATCAAATGAAGATCTGCCCTGCATCAGACAGCAATGACACTATGCGTCGCTCACAACTCCAACGATCTTTGAATACCATAGTGAGACAACGCGGAATATCAATTTTCCTCTGTACGATCCGTAAATATATGTGCACATTGAATTTACTCTCTATATGACCCTCTGGTTTCTGGACTGTCCGGTTTACAAACTGTGGGCATACTTCTTTTTTTGATAAGCGTCCGAAATGTACAGAATCTTTTATACTTATATATATATACCTATATAATATACACACTTTATTGAATACAAAAATTACATTAATAAAATTTTAAGATTTCGTGCGAAGGTGAGCTTATCTCTATAACAGATTTCTTCCAGCTAACCCCACAAAGCGGTGTGAATACTGTAGAGGCTAAATTATAAAATAAAATTTTAAGTAAATCGTTAGTAATTGTTCTATTAAACCTTGAGCAAAAAAAATACCATTTAAAAAAACATACATGAACAAAATATAGTTACATATATAAATACCTACATATTGCATACATAGATTACATACATAAAAAATATATAAATACGTACAAAAATATAAATACTACGTTAAAAAACACAAATACTTATTGAACTAATAAGTAGTGGCAGTGGTCTTTTAAGTGGTGATCGTTATGCCCTATTGATGCAAACAAAAAAATTGATCAAGGGCGCGTTTCACCTCCGCACAGTAGGTTCCGTACGACATATAAAAATGGAAATTTCTAACTTACTCTCCAACCGCAAATGTAACTTTGTAATGGCAAATAACATTACAAAGTTGTAACGTGCTTAGTTTTAACTTATTGGCTTAACACCATCTGAGTCATTTAATATAAAATTTTTACTTACATGTACATTTTACAATTTGGTCGACTATTACCTACTCGTTATGAGCTCAATTAGCTGCGATAGTTTTCCTTTCAACTTCGTTATATATATTATTACCGTGAATCCTTTTTTTATTTAAGAGGGGATAAACGAACAAGCGGGTCACCTGATGGAGAATGATCACCGCCGCCTATGGACACCCGCAACGTCCGGGGCCGTGACTCCCCGGACGTCGCCGACCTTTAGGGAAAGAAGGGAAAAGAGGGGGAGGGGGTGATGGGCCACCAGCGCTCTCACTCACCGAACCAAACAACAGCAATAGATGCAGTTATTTCAGGCCGATATTATGTGAGAGTGTGGTATTTCACCGGGCGAGCCGGCCCTATTCGTGATGCAATGCAGCATGGCTCTACCACGCTTCCACACTATCCACATAAACAAATCCAAAAACAACGGTTTATCAGTAAGGGGGGACCCTTACTGATAAACCGTTGTTTTCACTTGACAGTTAACTTCGACAAAAATTACCAAATTAAAGATTAATATTTCACAAAGGTCTATCAACGACACACCACACGATAGAATAGAGGAGAACAAAAATCATGCCCGCTTTATGTGTAAGTGTCGCTTGCTGACAGGATAAGCAATGATGAGATACGCAGTATGACAGGGTTGCACAACAGTGTTATTGTAAAAATGAAGAAAGGAATGCTTAGATGGTTCGGGCACATGGAAAGAATGAGTGATGAAAGACTGACGAAGAAAATATACAGAGCGAAAGTGAGTGGTAAAAGAAGCCAAGGAAGACCAAGGCTGACTTATGAAGATCAAATAGCCAGAGTGTTAGCAGACGGAAATGTCAAAAGCACTCGCATACCTAGGCGAAAATGTGTGAGGAGAATGATGAGATTTGAGGAAGCGAAAGAGGTGTGTAAGGACCGCGACTCCTGGCGCTCCGTCCTCTCTGGCTACCCCGTTGGGGATACAGCGTGAAGTTATGTTATGTTATGTTATGTTTATTTCGCATCTTTCTCGACGCGATTAATTTTTAGTAACAAGAGTTAAACCGCGGACAGACAGACGGACGTGGCGGAGCTATAAGGGTTCCTTGTTTTACTACGGAACTCCAAAAACGCCTCATACGAACAAATATTACTCTGATGACAAGAGAGGCTTTCACTATCCTTTACACGTGTATTGTATATATGAGCGTATGTATAAAGATTTTACTTTACCTAACGAATGAAGATATAACATTATTTATAATTTTTTTTTAAGTTAAATAAATGTATTGATTATAAATATAATATAATTAACTCTAATTAAAAAAAAACTGTTAGTATTATTTTTTTTTTCTAATTAACTTAATTTTGAAGACAGTGTCTGAAAATCAGTGCCACGCTCTTTCTAGAACTGAGGCATTGTAATGCGTCCACTTAACTTTTACACTGCCACATACCGTTTAGACCTATAAAATAAATTATTCTTTCTTTTCCCTTTTGTTATATACATAAGTATATTTTTCATATATGTATGTCATTGTATGTATATGTCAGAAACACTAGAAGTATGTAAGGACCGCGATCTTTGGCGCTCTGTCCTCTCCGACTACCCCGTTAAGGATACAACGTGAAGACATATTTTTATATTATATTTTTCATGGCAAACTCATATTTTTTTTAAATTCCCATGGCCTTAAAACGAGATTTATTTATCGGTCGATCCTAGTTCTTAGCCAAACTTGTTTCTGTGCGCCGTGGGTATTGTTTCCATAATAAGTGTCCATGACCTTTCAAGTTTGTAGGTGACACAGTTCCTTAGAAAATCAGCTATGACAGACAGCCACACGCATGAGTGATCTCAAATGGGTTCCATATGTCATTTAAGGGCACGAGACCCTAGTAAATTAGATACGGTACCTTAAAACATTGTGTATTCCAGTGATAAATTCAACTTGTACAATTTTGTTTTATGAATTTAGCGCATCTATACTAACTAGAGGTCGCCCTGTGGTCGAAATTCGACCGTAAATATAAACTTATGATATAAACTCTTTGGCGACAATCTACTCTGTGCGACTGTTTGATCCAAGGAGATTACATTGCATATGATCACAAACTATTATGAGTTTGACATTGACAGTCTTAGTGACATTGACAGTATGAACGTAAACAATGAACGTTTTATTTAATTTCATATTACACAAAAATTTTTGCTTTCTGCAGTCCTTCTTCATATAAACTTTAAGTGTACTAAATTCCACACTCCTTCGTCCGCGCAATGTGCATAAAAAGGGGTACAAAGTTTTCTCTTCACGTAATAATATACAGGGTTAATTTAACAATACTAATAACCTTTTAGCATTTTTTTCTTATTATTATCCCATAGCTTTTGTGTATGACTTTTAAAAATTCATAGCTTTATCTTTCATACAAAAATAAAAATACATTAATGTTTCTGAAAATGGCACCTACTCTACCCGGTCGCTAAAGCGGCACACGCACAGCGCGAGCGCGGCGCTGAAGCCCGGTGCACTTGCACTGTACCATTGGAATACGTATACAGAGTAATTACGTTTCAGAAAGAACAACAAAACTTAACAAATATGTTTTGAGGAACGTAGTATTAAGTTTTGAAAAAAGTCGTAGAAAAGTTGTTAGGTATGATGACATGAATTTTGCAATAATAAATATTTATATTTTTCAATTAACTCTGTATAGATCTTATAGAGAGAGCGAATTTTGTAAGTTTGTTTATATATGGAGGGTAATCCCCGGAACTTGAATAATTCTTTCACCACTTGAAAGGATGGACATTGACTGTTTATTATATATTCAATCCGGACGAAGTCGAGTCGGCCGGTAGTACTTACTTACACATTTTTAGTCTTTTTAAGAAATGGCTTTTATATTTTACACTAGCTCTGCCTCGCGGTTTCATCCCGTTAAATTTGTCATTTTTTCGGTATAAATAGTTGTCTACAATGCACTCTGTAAAATTCTCTATCTGCCAATGAAAGTTTCGTCAAAATCGGTTCAGCCGTTTCAGAGATGAACCCGGACCAACGAACAGACAGACAAAAATTAAAAAAAACATGTTTGGTTTTCGGTTACGCGCACTTTAATTTTATTTATATGTATGTATAGATTATCAATTTTGTTGGACATTATTAGTATTATTTCGATTTACTGCATACTATGGTATAATGAATTAATATTTATTTATACGAAGAAAACTGTTATAAGAAAATTATAATAAGTCACAATCACTTATGACAACTTACCTACAAGTCCTGTAAGAACCCAATCAAATAAAGACATTTTGATTTTGACGGATCAGATAACTCGCACACCAGTGCGATGTAAACCATACGTCAGCAGCGCAATAGAATGTCTAAGCCAGTGAAATACAAAATGATGATATGAAAGGTGGTTTTGACACCAATTTTTCTATATAGGATAGAATCCAATATACCCAAATCGAGTAAAAGTGACATGAATGCAATGGAAACGTGATCTCTTAGAAAATATCCTGTGACACCTTTTTTCTTCTTTAGTTTTAGCTCCGGCTACCTTATTACGTAACTGCAGCCAGAAAGGGATAGCCGAATCTTACGCGAACAATCACGATATGTTGTTAAATCGAGTTATCGCAATTGCATCCTCTGTTGATTAATCAGTGAAATAAAAACTATTGCTAGCGACCCTCACGCTTATTATTATTACCTTACTCGCAGTTAGAATGCGCCAGCCAAATATCGCGCGATATCTGCTGTCAAAACGAGAATTAGTATAATGTAATTTGTACATTGGCGCATTAACTACCGCGAAAAATGCATCCTACGGCATGGCCCATTCGTCATACACGATATCAATTTTTTATTACAATTAGTGACTGATCGTGCAGTAATCGCGTGGTTGTCGCTGTCTGCAAATTTTTAGATAATAACCTGCTTATATATGCTACTAAAATTCATTTTATCGCACGGCACCGTAATTGCCAATTTGAAATTATCATCTCGCGACTGCGCCGCAGCTGTCATACTTTAACTGATAACAGTGATAACCCAGCGGGATCTACGAAACGCATTGGAGCCCCTCTCGGTCTGTGACGAAGCAAGAGTCGAGGGGCACAAACTGCCTCCCCAGTACCATCGCATTCATATGTCAGCGCAGATCACAAACGCGCTGTCGTCCTCAGTGTCGCATTGATTAACAACTGAAACCCTCACTTCAATCGGCCGCTATCCCGAAACCTCATTTAGTTGCTTCTTACCACAGATGGAGCACACCAGAAGCTGTTTTTCTGGTCTAGGCTTCAGGGCTGATGCTGTAACTCCTTAGCTTAATCTAAAATGTACAGCAGTACATTTTAGACTGGTAAACATTTTAGACCGGGGGCTGCTTATCGTAATAAAAATTTGCGAAAGTTGGCCAACGACTCTTCCTTATTTAAGTTCCTTATTTAATTTAAGTAACACAGTCTAGCTCCCTTTACGCTTTAAGGCATTCGAAATTTTGACGCCAGGGATCTCAATTTTTCTAAGTGACTACAGAACGTATGATAGTGATATTTGGTATCCTGATTCTTCATTTCATAGACTTAATTTTGAAAGTTGCGATATACGGTTGGTTAACTTTTGTAACACAAAAAAATCAAAGAGTGATCTTTTCAGAAAAAATCAAAGAGTCAATCTTTTAAAACAGAGATTTACATTTTTCGGAGCAACTGGACCAATTTATATTTTTAAATGTTCTGTATAACTTTAAACATATTCCTCAAAATCACAGTTGGATTTAAAAAAAATATTTATAGTTTTTAAAATAAACGGAAATAACTGTTTTTTCGTATTTTTCGTAAGCTAGCGCGCGCACGTTTGCATAGAACAGAAGGTCTATTTTATATATAAATTATTGTTTATCAAAGCGTCGCCTTAAGGCCTAAATACTTATTCCGTAACATCAAAGTGTCATTTAATTAAGCCCGTAATATCCCAAATCAAAGTCAAAGTCAAATCATTTTATTCAAGTAAACCCAGTTGCAAGGTATTTTTGAACGTCAAAATTGCTTTAGTTCGGTTTGAAAAGAAAACCTGAACACTAAGAAGCACCGCCAAGAAACTCAGTTAAGTATCATTTTTTCAACATCATTCTGCAATAGTTAAAATACAATATTCATAAAGTGAGTAAATGCGTGTGCAGAGAAGATTAATTACAAACTGTTATTCTTTTTCAATGAAATCGCTAACTTTGTAGTATGCTTTTCCAATCAGTGTGCGTTTACTATCAAGTTTAAATTACTATTCCGGTAATTGAGTAATTTCTTAAGGAATTTTATTATAAAAACGAACACAGTTGCCCAAAAATGACCCACTAGACTTTTGTAATTTAAATTTAGGAATAAGTAGCTGATCATGACCACGAGTTTCCATACCATCAATAACAACTTCTTTTGAAATAGATCTATATTTTTTCTAGTGTACATATGTTTTCAAACACGTTTAGGGAGGGTAAGGTGAGTACATCAATGTCTTCAAAACGATTCGTACGATTCGTACTCTAGATGGCACGTATTGCCCTCTTTTGTAAAATGAAGATAGAATTCATATGCGCCGCTGATCCCCACAGCAGTAGGTCAATCAATAATGAAGTTATACAATTATTATAAATAATACAATGGCCCGTTGGTGCAGTGGCATATGCATTTGCTTTTCAAGTTAGGGTCCCGGGTCCGATCCCCGGTCAGGTCAATTTAAGAAACAAACTTTTCTAAATTGGCTTGGAGTCTGGGTGTTACTGGGAGCTCCCCCAGAATTCGTTGTGTGGTACCCATAGTACAAGTTTACTGCTTAGTTTGGGGTCACACAATCTGTGTAATTGTCTGGAGTATTAAAAAAAAAATGACATATCTACACACTCTTTTCTAGCTTCAGAAAAACACATATTTGTAGACACAAATTCGCTGCCTACATTTTGGAAAAGAATTAAAGTTTTTGCCCGACTGTACCTAATTACGTCTCAACCACGTTCACATACGCATGCCGAATAACCCGTTTATTGCATTAACAATTCTGATTGATTGTTTCTGTTGATATACACCAAGAAAGCCGTCTTTCAACAATTTCGTATGTATGGCCATTAATTATGTATTTATTCATGTTTATGTTGTTTCAATAACAATGGCCTTCCATCGAATCGAAGGGGGACGTAGTTAGGATTTGTTTGGTGGGGGCTTTTGATCTGAAACTTAGCGTACACTGTTTATATGTGTGCGCGTTAATACGCACGCGCTGTGGCACGCACACAACGACAATGTTTTGGGTGAATATGGGTTATCATTCCCATGCGACGCATACATGCGACTGCTTACGAAATTGTCTACATCGCATAAACGAACGTATTATAATGACCTTAAATGTCTAAATAATTTTAGTCATTTGAATGTAGAGTTATCATTCTGCAACATAACTACAGGAACTTAAATATAACATATACGAGAAAGTTATCCGTATGCATTTTTATTTATTATTTTATATACTAAATGTACAACTAAATGAGATGTCCGCATCTCACACCCAACGCATCAACCCTACGTGTCCGGCCGAGAGCACACAATTCCGTTATGCATGAGGCGGCCTTCTTTTCCACATATTCTCTGACCTAGTGTAGTATTTCAAATGTTTTGTTACAGTAATCGTTTACAATTAGGTAATTACATACATAACATATATATCTTTTCGACTGCCCCGTTGGTGCAGTGGCATATGCATCTCCATTCCAAGCTAGGGTCCCGGGTTCGATCCCCGGTCAGGTCAATTTAGGAAACGAACTTTTCTAAACTGGCTTGGAGTCTGGGTGTTACTGGGCACTCCCCCAGAGTTCGTTGTGTGGTACCCATAGTATAAGCTTTACTGCTTAGTTCGGGGTCACACAATCTGTGTAATTGTCTGTAATTATTATTATTATTATCTTTACGCTGTATCCCTAACGGGGTAGTCGAGAGGACGGAGCACCAAGCTTCGCGTTAAAATTCAGTTAAGCAAATAAAAAATAACTTACTGTATATTTTTTCCTGCCGCCACATCCTACCTTAACGGTTTATAAAATAAATCTGCTTTGACATACAGATAGATAAACGCACAGACAGACATGCAGAATCATTAAGGTTACGGTTTTTGTCATTTTAGAGATAGAACCATAAAAAACCGCTAACGATTTGTAGTGTACACTCATCAACTTGAGTGTTGTAGCAATGTCAGATAAATTAAAAGTATAATAAACTAGCGACTCGCCTTCGCTTTGCTTCGGCAGAAAGCTTTTTTGTCAAAAAAATAATAACCTATATTAAACGGATAATGTATATTCCTATTTGTGAAAGAATTTTTTAAATCGATTCAGTTGTTCTAGAGATTACCCCCAACGTACAAACAAACACGCAATTTTACCTCTTTATGATATTACTAGCGGACCGTCCCTATATAGCCTATTGCGTACCTAGGCGAAAATATGTGAAGAGAGTGATGAGATTCGAATCGAAAGAATGTACCGCGACGCTTTGCGCTCCGTCTTATATGACTAGCCCGTTAGGAATATAGCGTGAAGATATGTATTTATGTATGTATGTCCAACTGGAATAACGTACCTTTCAAATAGTGATTTTGTAATATTAGTACAGGTTTATAGGTAGATTATAGATTACTGAGCTAAAATTCGATGCCCAAAAGCAAAAATGGGGAACAGAAAATAAAATAATTGCTGATTGGAAATTAATTTCTTTTTTTTTATTTTTCTACTGCTTTTCCAAAATTGCTAATTGAATCCAGTTAATGCGTATCCAACAGGGTCTTAACCGGACTTTTTTTTATTAGGTGGAAAACCTCGCTTCACATTTGTAAGGGGATTATGATCTCAACTGACTGGCCCGTTGGCGCAGTGGCACAGCATCTGCTTTCCAAGCTAGGGTCCCGAGTTCGATCCCCGGTCAGGTCAATTTAGGAAACGAACTTTTCTAAATTGGCTTGGAGTCTGGGTGTTACTGGGAGCTCTCCCAGAGTTCGTTGTGTGGTACCCATAGTACAAGCTTACTGTTTAGTTTGGGGTCACACAATCTGTGTAATTGTCTGGAGTTATTATTTTTATTATTAACTGAAAACTGATTACGTAACTACCTGGGTGGGCTTAGTTCCCAAACTCTCCATTTGTCAGTGACTGCCGACCCCAATTACATTTTTAATAATTATCAAAGACGTCTGTAATAAAATTTTTACTTGAACTTGATTTTTAATGCATATGTGTGGGTTATTGATGTGCAAATGATATCACTGACCTACAGGTTATCGTGGCCGACGGCAAACGCTCAATGAAACAGATTTCACACATTCAATACATAACGTGCAGATATCAAAAAGTAAACAAATGCACAAATTGCTATTGTATTGCTAAATATAATTGGATCGTCACATGAATACGTTATTATTTCAAGTCTAAAATATTTTATTGTGTAATCTATACAAATATTATGAAGAGGTACACTTTGTTTGTTTGTATGTAATAGACAAATTCAAAAACCCCTTAACCGATTTCAGAAATTCTTTCACCTATAGAAAGCTACATTACCAGCAACATGAGCTGTATTTTTTTTTTTAAAAAATGTCTACCCGTGCGAAGGCGGCCGGGTCGCTAGTTACTAGATATTTTTGCGGGTTTGTGTTGTTTGCTAATCAGTGCTAACCAGCAGTTCTTTCAATGTTATGTTCCGATGTAGAGGGTATAAGATAGTTGGCGTATTATTTGGCACAAGACTACATCGTCTGAATATATTGTATTTTACAACAGACCTAGCTACACATTTCATCGCTTAAGAGCAAAGACTAGGGGTCATCGTCATCCCTAGAAGCGGCGTAGGTCCTGGCACGATTTCCGCACCTGGACATCCTGACGGAGATGGACGCAAGGGGGTATGTACGTCTCCGAGATGAGGATGGGTAAACCGTGCCCGCGACGGGGGAAGAAGTGCCTCGCGGCAGAAACACCGACGCACAGTGGAGAAATAACCGAATGCCAAGGCCTGGTCCGCTAGATTGGGCAGGGTTTGTCCCTGCCAGCGGTAGTAGCGGTTACGCTGGCAAGTGAAGAGTCGTGGAGGGCTATGATCATCGTTCTGTGAGACCGTAATGGGCCAGAAGGAGGACACCGAACAGGAACGAGAGAGGGCTGATCCCGCTCGAAGATGGCGACGCCGGAGCGGTGCCAACGTACGCCCTGGACTGTCAGCCCTGTAGCCCGGGTCAAAGAATAAGGTTACGGTTTTCCTCGCCTGAAGTAAGAGGCGACTAAAGGGGCCTTCGGGGTCGCGGCCGATTGGAGTAGGGGTTGCTGTCGTCCACTCATGTAACACTAAGAAGGATGACAGCGCGTGTGGTCCGCGCTTTCGTGGCACGGCGAGGGTGCCGGGGGCTCCGTAGTTGCCCCCCCGGGATGTGCCTCTCTTTCGCTGTACCGAATACAGCGAAAGAGAGGCCTCAGCGCGTTCCGTAGGCCTTCATCAAAGCGCTAAGGACGATTACCGGAGGAGTGTTGGTGGGTAAAAGCCCAGTCTCGCCCCCAGGGGGCTATACCCATATGTGTGCAGATTTCTTCTACGCAACGAGAAAAAAAAAGAGCTCATCGTCAGCCTATACCAGTTCATTTTATGGACATAGGCCCCTTCTAAAGCACGCCACTGAGTCCGATCTTCAGCTTTTCTCATGCAACAACGTTAGCAACGGTGTCGCAAACAAACAGATTATCCGTCGTCGTCCCGTCTTTAGCAGGTTACAAAAGAAACAACTGAAATACCGAACCACTAAAACTTCGGATTTTCTGTACATATTTCTTCAACTAGCTAATGCAATTGCATGGACGTACTCAGTTCTTAATTTTAGGTGGAGGTTATTGTAATTTGATTAATAACTGTCATATTGACCTCTATAAATAGATAATGACCGGAAACGAACAAGAGGCATTATTTTGTTTCACTTAACTATTTCTGAATGAATGTCAGTCATGGCAGAGATTAGTATCGCCACCGTCGTCTAGTCGACCGCCCGTTGCGTGAACGAAGCGGTGCGTTGTTAAACGAGTTTTGACTTATAGTCCTTAACTTAGTTCTCAATTCGAAACCACGTCTCCTGTTCGCTTCTTTTGTAAAACACATGTATGTATTATATACTGAATACGCTTATATATTGCTTTTACACGATAAGAATAATGATTAAAAGTTAATTACATACCTTCGAGGCTAAGGCAATGACTCTCCCCTCCTTTCCCCCTGGATACGCCCCTACGCAATTTTGTTAAATAGTTATACTGTTTTACGTGTAACTATAAATGCGCAAGTTTTTAACTACCTAGGCTAGCTTATAAAACAAGTTAAAGCTGTCTAGATGCAATAAAATTAGTAAAGGCTTATCCATACTAACGATATAGAAAAAATTGAAGAAAAAAATTAATCCGACTTAAAAAAAAAATCACCACAAAGTACTAAATAACTATCTTCTACTATACTATAAATGACGACCTCCGTGGCGCAACGGTTCAGCGCGTCGTATAGTAAACGAGGGTTGCGGGTTCGATTCCCGCCCCGAGTCTGGGTATGTATGTATAATATGTATTTATTTACAAAAGAAAAGTATATATGTAGTATAGCAGTTGTCTACTACCCATAACACAAGCGCTGTGCTGCTTACTTTGGGACTAGATGGCGCTGTGTGAAATGTCTGAGTACACTATTATTATTATTATTATCCTCTACTAATCGAAGCTCAAGTACAAAAAACTTTATAAATACCTAAATACGATACAAATACCTGTAACATAATTAAATTTGATAGTTACTGAAGTCGGTGCCAAGCCTACCAAACTAATAAACTTTCTGTTGTTGCACATTGATTTGGCACCGACTTCAATAACAAAAAATACCATCCAAATTTTCTAACTTTTCCATGGATTTTCCAAAAATTTTCTTTCATACAAACCTTGTCCTGACAATTACTACAACAACAAAAAATGAATCAGCCAAATTGGAGCCGTTCTCAAATGACACTCCGTTATATTATATGTATATATGTGGAAATTGATTTTATTTGTATAGATTATGTAAGTATCTATTCTTTTCGGTTACAGTAACAATGAATAAATCAGAAGAAATATTTTAAAAAACTAACCAAACGGGTCAAAAAAATGGGTAATTTTATTTAAGTATTTATTTTTCGTATCGTTAAACTTTGAAATTAAAGGTATTTAAAGTTTAAGTCATAGGAACCACAATAGAAACTATAAGGTATATTGGAAAAAATATACACAGAATTTGTACAGAATTATATTTTAATACTATAAAGTTTAAACTATTATCGCATTTAATAGGGTTTTTTATAGTTAGACTACAATTATTTTATGGCGTTACAATATTTTTCAACTTAGTGTTAACATTAGGACGTTAGTTAATCATTGAAGCCTAATTTATTGATAAGATATAAAATATTTTTTTGTGAAGGAAATATTTTCAATGAAGGGATAATGCACGGTTTGGTTATTTTTTTAACCGTTTAGCATACTGATCGTTATTCACCAATTATATAATGATTTCGTGTTATATTTTTTACGCGGCATCACCATTGCACACCAAGCCTAAACGTTGCTTTTATGTTAGCGCCGAGAGATAAATCTTTTATTGCACCTTGACGCCATGTTTAGTTACTTGCGTATACGCATTATCAGTCTACAAACATACACGTATTCGCCAAAGTGTCAAGCATAGCTGCAATCCTCATACCTCTTTCGATTCATCGAACATCGTTCTCCTCCAACAATTACACGACATATGCGATTGTTTTTAACATTTTCGTCAATGAATACTGGTGTTTTGATCTTCATAAGTTAGTTAATTTCTATTTTGTAGTATGTATTGGTCTTGTAAGAAACCATTGTTTAAGTTTATTTTAATACTGTTGTTATTATTATTTTTATATATCTGATCTTTTCATAAACTTTGTAGGTACGTTCTATTTCTTTTCGTGAGAACTTTTTATTGACTCTTTTGTTACATATACGTCACTTATTTCTATACTATTGTACTGAGTCACAAGTTTTCCTGGTAAATAGATAAATAAAAATAATCTCTATGGAAAGCAGCTGCTACAGACAAACAGACGGACACAGAAGTGATTCCATAAGTTTTCCTTTTTTTCTAATTTTGAAACACAACATTAGAACTATATAAAATTGTCTCTGACTGTACTGCGTTACATCTACAAACCGTATAACATTATTCAATATTAAATACTTTTGTATCGTGGTTTTGAAATATTTAAGTTCATATTCGAGTAAGTATTGATTATGTGCCTCCGATGTGGCAAGCTAATCTTGAGTTAATAGTTGACCTACTAAAGACTGAGATTATGAAACAATATTTAGCCAGATTTACAAGGAAAATATTAAACTAACGAAAAATCTATGTTATGTAACCCAAGATTATTTAAACGGAACACGTACACTATGTGTCAGGAGAATGATGAGATTTGAGGAAGCGAAAGAACTATGTAAGGACCGCGACGCTTGGCGCTCCGCCTTTCTGAATACTCCGTTAGGGGTACGGCGTGAAGATATGTACGAACACTATAGAATATAGTACCGTACAGAACTTATTAGAGTTTTGTAGCCAATAACAAAAAGGGAACCCTTATTGTATCTTGTCTGTCTCCATATTATAAAGTGATAAAGAAGAAATGTATGACGTCTTAATTAATAGGTTATTATGCTTCAATCATGAAACTCGACTCGAAGGAATGCCTAAGCATTCCTTCGTGTGCCCGAACCATCTAAATGGCTCGGACACTTAGAAAGAATGAGTGGTGAAAGAGTGACGAAAAAAATCTACAGAGCGAAAGTGAGTGGTAAAAGAAGCCAAGGAAAACCAAGGCTGACTTATGAAGGTCAAATAGCCAGATAGCCAGTGTCAGAAGCACTCGCATACCTAGGCGAAAATGTGTGAGGAGAATGATGAGATTTGAGGAAGCGAAAGAGGTATGTAAGAACCGTGACGCTTGGCGCTCCGTCCTCTCTTAACTACCCCGTTAGGGATACGGCGTGTGAAGACATGTATGTGTGTATGCATGAGACTCGACGAATTTCATTAATTAATAATCTTAGTTTCTGTTGGTCAATAATGCACAACGTCTATTCATCACTCGATCGCCACTCGTAGTGATACGTAAAATTTTGAAAGTATCGATACTTCCTCGATACTAGATATCACATCAAAAGTATCGATATCGATAAAAGTTTTGATACCATGTGGTATCGAGTACTTTTTTCAAAGGGCACGAATTAGTAGTTGTATGGTCCTTGTATGTCTGCCACGAGTATTGAAGCAAAATTGGTCGTATTATTATTAAGCACCTATTGCTCGTGACTTCATCCGCTTGGATTTCTGAAGTTCTGAAAAAATAATTCGATTGAAATAGACATTTTAGGCTTTTCTGATTCTAAATAGGTATGAAATCTTTAAAACCTAAATGATTGGTTTTCGATTGTGGATCGCCATGTTTAGACGTAATCCAAAAAATATCGAGTAGGTAGGTACGTTATGAAACTATCGACACTTATTATAGTATCGTAATAAGTATAGAGTACGAAAATACTCGGTATCGTAACGAAAGTATCGATACTACTCTGGTATCGATAGTTTTTGCGGATCATTGGTCACTCGCTGTTGTACCGTACTGATCTGTCAACTGTCATGTTGTGTAAATAAGCGAACAGTTAGATACATCCGTTTTTTGATGACAATTAGGTACGAAAAGGTTTGCCTCCGTAAGAATTTTAATTTCTCTGTTACTCTCTGTTACTACAAACTTACTTTTGTTACTATTCTCTACTCTCGGTAAAGTTCCATAGACCTAATAAGCTTAATGTGTTCAAAATTCTAAGAAAATATCGATAGTAGAACGAGCTATTTTCGAAAAACATGACACAAATTTCAGTCAGTAAACCCAGACGAGGGCAGTTCGTAAATCATTTATAAACGAAATTGTTTCGAGCGCTCAGTTAAATTTAACCGTCAAAGCGAAAACGTTTTGTGGATACATTGTCTAAAATCAACACTGAACTACAATTAAAACATCTAAAATAGATGATTGTGACGACGATTGACGATTAAACGATATGATTACAGCCAGTAAGGTGCTTATAGCCTATATTTTTTTTGTCTGACTACGATGTAACGAAAAAGAGGGTTATGATTATATTAGCGTATGTATGTACGTATCTACGTGTGTATGTATGTGTACACTTATGTATGTATGTACATATCTATGTATATAAGTATGTATGTTCGTCTATTCCCACACATAACCGAAACCACTGAATCGATTTCATTGTGTCACTGGTGGCTAGGGTTGCCAACATTTCTTCGGCTGTTTATAGTATTTTTCAGGAAATGCTATAAAAATATAACAGACTAAAAAAGTATAGTATTTTATTGGAAGTGTAAAAAATAGACAATATTATACACATATTTGTTAGTTATTCCTTTTTTATAAAAACTATGTTTTTTTGCACTTGTACTGATTAACAATTTTTGTGTACAATGAAAACGTCATAAGCTTTTTATCGCATTCAATTTTTAAATTAATATACCAGTAGATAATACTTCATAAACGCGGAAGACAATACATACCGATCACCTTGTCTCAAACTAGGGTATTCTTTATGCTATGAGAACTAGACGACTACTACTAGGGACGTCTCCCAGTACACCCAGATCCAAGACAATCTAGAAAAGTTCGTTTCGTAAATTGACCCGGCCTGGAATCCAATCTGGAACCTTCCGCGCTTAGACACATCACCTAAACCACGGCGCCATCTAGGTCATCGAGATCAAAAGCTCATTTCAAGACAGAGGCGCGTTCAGTTACACGCACATCGCATCAGTCGAAACTCGAAAGATTAAGTAAAGGTATAAACCGCGTTGGAATTTGTTTGTTACTAGTTTCGATGTTTCAAAATAAAGATTGATCTATCCAACAGAAATTTAGTATTTTTGCGTACTATATATTTCTTTAACAGTATATAATACGCAGACCCGAAATGTAGTACAATACTATATATGATAGTAGGTGGGTAACCCTACTAGTAACACGGTATTCATCTCATTATGCGAGTGATTGAAGCTGTTGTATTTTTTTTTAATTTTACATGGCAGTAGGTACATTATTACAAATAAAGATAAAGGTCAAGGCCTAAAAAGTGTAATCGGACCTAATCCTGTGAATTTCCAATTCAAGAGCTTGAGAAGGCTATGTGAAAATAGGGCGATATTTTTTATGTCAAATTATTATCGAACTAAAATAAATCATAAAACTGAGATCATAAACACGGGACTTCGGCAATGAATTCAAGAATAAGCACTCATATTTATCTATAATGCGATTACGTATTTAATAAAAATTACAGTTATTTTATTTTTATTAAATACGTAATCGGATTATAATTTTGTAACTGTTATTTTCATTTAAATGCTTTAATACAAAATAATATTGCTTTATTTTTTGCACTATTGTTACTTATTTTTGCACTACTTACGTTTTTAATTTTTTAGGCCTTGACTTTATGTCGTACTACGGACGCCATATTGAATTTTTGAAAGAACAACCTGTTACGCGCTTATTTAAGACGAGATCATTAATGTCTCATTACATACATTGAATCAATACATACACTGTTAAAAATCCTTTTCGATTTGTTGTAGTCGATTAACAAACTAAACTCAACTACGTATCAACAAATAATTGTAAATAAGATGAAATAACTGTAATTTTTTGAATTTTTTTACGTTTCAAGTCAAGTAAAGCCTCGTTTTGTCAACAAAAATCTTCGTGTCACGGTTAGCAATAAAAGTTTGGGTTTACAAATGGCACGATGCGACCAAACAGTGTCAGTTTGTTAACCAACGACATTGTAATTAAAAATTTGTAATTATAACATAACCGTAATTATAACATTGTTTTAGTAACTACTTACAGAGTGCACTCTTGTCACTTTTGCTTTTTATGGTTTTTGCTGATGGCATTTCTTATTTTCGCGAACGGAAAATACAGCGTATATTTCACTAGTGACCCATACCGATTTCACCCGGATTGAATATATAATATCTATATAGTCTATATCCATCTGGAATAATGTGCCTTTCAAATGGTGAATGAATATTTAAAATGGGTGCAGTAGTTCCGGAGATTATACTCTACATAGTGCACACACACGAACAAACGAAATTGGCACTCTGTTTATAATATTAGTGTAGTTAATGTTTAGTGTTTCATTTGAGAATTAGAAAAGGGAACACTGGAGTTAGCTATGGTGTTTGTCCGACTGTCCGTTTGTCTCTCACAGCCGTTTTGCTCGCCATTTGATGTAGAGTTGAATTTTGGAATCGTAAATAACGAGTAGTAGATCAAAGACAGGCGTGAATCTCAATAGTGGAGTTTTCACTTTCGAGTTTTGGAAGGTCAGTTTTTAAAAAAACAAAGTTGAAAAACAAATTTTTAGGGTGACCGTACGGGGTGTCAAATAAAGGTCTGTAAACTACGAATAACTAAAAAATATAGCACGTTACAATAAAACTAACTCGAAGCTTTTTTTTGTAACATTCTATCTAATAAATACGCGTCATATTGCTTTCCGCCCTTTATTCCTAAAAGTTCAATCAAAATTTGAAAAAAATCAAGAATTTTTTATGTCACGGGTAAGCCAAACGAGCAAAGTCTCCTTGACGAGTGGACTGAGATCCATGGACATTTCCTATAAGGATAGAGAAGCACTTCAGACTGTAAATGCGTTGACAACCCTGAGGACGAAGATGTTGTGCTTCTTGTACCAGAACTGTCACCGGCTGCACAACGGTGCGAGTAACTCTGTTTAACGGCAGGATTAGCGACTAAGATATTGGTTGTAGCCTGAAAGGACACCGTACAAGGGCGTACCACCCTTAAATATGATTTATATTGAGATGAAGGTATATATTGGATGTATTAGATACATTTATACATGCAGAGAAAGCTCCACGAGTCCACGACAAATTTCTTTTTATTGGCGGTTGGTAACAAGTAACAACTGACAGTACAGGGCACTAACTGTACATACAAGTGTAATTAACATTCAGCCGACTTTTTTATTCTTTTCCAAGACTTAAATTACGTAACTATTGTGTGTTGAAAATCAATAAGTCAAAAGTAAATAAACTTGTGTAAACAGAGTTCTCGCGTTCGTTTAAAATAAACTGTAACGTGCCAGTTTCTGAGCTAGTAACGATATGTCACATAGTTAAGTACTTGTATAAAATAAGATAAAGAAGTTCATTCCCGCAAAAAAATTAAATTATAAATTTAAGATTTGCTATAGGTTCAATTTCAATAGGTTCCAATAAAATGTATGAGGTTATAACTTTATAAGTTTATAAAAAATAAAATCATATACCAATACATATATAATATTGATAGCTAATTAACTAAGCTGGATAAGTATTTATGACTTCAAAAATATTTTCGTATTGGGAAATATAATTCGAATCTAATTAACAATTCGAACTTCAACTTATTCTTAATAGATACAAAATTAATATCGGCATATTTACTACTTAAATATTTAATTATAAATTTCAAATATTTAGTACCTTAATATTTAAATATTAAGTAATTACTATCTACTTAAATATTTAGATAAAAATTTTAAATAGAATAAGCGGTAGTTAAATATATTATTTTCAATTAAAATCATATTACTATCTAAAAATTAATAGTTTCCACAATAAAATTGTTACTTTTACGAACGACTGCGGCTCAACTTTAAATTAACGGTTTTCATGCGAAATGTTTTTAACTTAAATTATAAAATCCACAGGTAAAGTATGTATCTAATAGTTAGGAGAACAACAGTAACATCGAATAAAATTACTTGTATTTTAACAGTGCAAACTATTATTTAATGCTGTTTCAATTTTTTTTGCCTATAATTATTTTAATAGCGTATTACATTTTTTAATTTTATTTTGAAGTTGTAATATTTTATTGTAGAACTACATATTTTTATTAGCGAATACTAACATTTTTATTTATCAATATTTATATTAATTTTATGGTGCTTTTAATTGTCATTTAATTGAGTGAAATATTATGTAAATTTTGATTTGAAATTTTATTTACTTATATGTTTTTAAATGTGTTGCATTACAAAATGTTTAAAATACGGTGAATTAGCGCGAAATTTACCCTTTACTTCTATAAAAAATTGATCTTTTATAAAAGGTCTCACTTCATCACTTTAATTTCTCGTGTTTTAGATATTTTATAAATTTATTTATATCGTCACTAATCTATATATTAAAGCATAAGCATGCGTTTATGTAAACTATTGATAACCTATAAATAAGTATATTAATTCACTTCATTCGCTAATATGGCAAAAGCAAAGAGTACTCACATCATCATTCCAATCGCTTTCTACGTAATCCTGATCAGTCAGACGCTCACTTTTCTCATATTCCTCCATCTTCATGCTCTGCAACTCTTTCATCATCCCCGTCAACTGATCACCACTCATCGACCCCCACAACTGCATCGCAGATAACAACTCCTCATCATCATCAGTCAGTTCTTTATCAGGCGTTAGAGAATTAAGTTTGTCGAGTTTCGCGTATAATTTTTCCTCGGGTGACGCTCTCGTTTTGGGGACATTAGTCTCGACGGGGGGCACTGTTAGTCTTTCTAGTTTCTCGTAGAGTCTGTCAAGTTTGTCTGCGAATGATGGGGTGTTAGTAACGTAAGCGCTGCGGACATTGTGCGTGAGGATCGCGAGGAGAAGCGGTAAACACAGCATTGTGCGACCGCGGCGGAGACGAGACTGGCCAAGAGGCCACATGGCGCGCACGTTGACTGAAGCGAAGGGTGAACGCGCCAACTTTAGGAGTCAAAAAAATTGATTCATTGGAAACTGTAGCTGCTTCTGATGTGTATTCAACATTCATCCATTTACAGTATTTTTTTCTAATCTTGTTGCAACTTTGTCTTAGAAACGGTCTTATTTCTTTAAACACTACAGATAAACGAGTTCTTAACGCGATAATATTATAAGTTTTTATGACTTTCCCGATATTTCGACGCTGTTCGGCTTAACATCTATTTCTTGTTCTGAGAATCTACAATAATACTATTACAATGTAATGAATCTACAATTCCTCTCAGAACGAAGATCAGATAGCGTAATGATATAATACTTTATACCTTATTCTATAAGCGAGATTCTACTGTTTTAAACGACGAAATCTTTATTCAAATCGGTTCAGTAGTTTTGGAGTTATAATGAAAAAATAGATACACATACTAAAAATGTTTGTTTTGGGTTAACAAAAGTGTAAGCGTTCTTTTAAAAGTAAAAGAAATTAGGTACTAACAATTTCATAAATAAGGCGCTTCTTTGAAATTTTTTTTTCCTCGTAGTGTTCTTGTTTAACTTTAATAAGGTTAAGTTATTGCGCTTTTATCACAAACGCAAATTCCAAAAAGTTACTAAAACTGTGAATGTTAATTAATATTGAGACTGCTACAGGTAGCGACAGTTTTCTTCAAATATTTATCTGTCTGCTCAATTGTCTTTATTTTTAAAGCAATTGTTAAAACAATACGCTCATTCTATTTTAACTTCAGACTTGTCTTGCGTTTTTGCCGATATGCATATAAGTTATAAATAAATATGTGCCTACACACACTCGTGCCGCGCCGCTCATTCATAACGTCTTGGTTCTGCTTTTTTTTAATTGCGGAATGTTTGCTCCACTGGACGCTGATATTTGCTCATGAATTTAAACACTTATCTTTGTATTATGTCGTCACACAATCGAAGAACTTCGAAGATTATGATATGCTTGGGTAAGTTGGGTATTTTATGAATCTGGTGTTTCATGAAATGGACAATTAAACTCGCTGTCGTTCAATGTAAATCATTAATGATTGCCCAGCCATAGTGACACGCATGGACTCTGTATGTTGTTTAAAGCACAAAATAAAAATTTTAGGCGTGTTTGTCACTTGATTAAAACTGCATACACTTCTGCACATAGCTTTATTGATATCAGTTTTCTCATCAATTACTTTATTATTAATTTAATTGTTTTAGTTTACTATCTTGATAAGAAGTTCTCCAATAATTATTTTATACATACATACATATTTTCACGCTGTATCCCTAACGGAGGCGTCAGAGAGGACGGAGCGCCAAGCGTCGCGGTCCTTACATACCTCTTTTGCTTCTTTAAATCTCATTATTCTCCGCACACATTTTATCTAAGTATGCGAGTACTTTTGACATTTCCGTCAGCTATACATTCTGGCTATTTGATCTTTGTAAGTCAACCTTGGTCTTCCTTGGCTTCTTTTACCACTCACTTTCGCTCTGTAGATTTATTTTGTCAGTCTTTCATCACTCATTCTTTCCATGTGCCCGAACCATCTAAGCATTCCTTTCTTCATTTTTACAATAACACTGTCCTGCGATTTTGACATTCTGTGTATCTCGTTATTGCTTATTTTGTCCGCTAGGGTGACACCGCACATATTTCTAAGATTTCGGGCACATCCAGGCCTCACTACCGTACAATGAAGTTGGAATCAACACCGCATTGTGGATGGCCATTTTGGCCGAGTTGGATACAATCACACTGCCTACTAATGCACCGTTCACTTCATTGCCAGCTGTTACCAGTCTCTCCACATCCAACTCACATCTTCCATCCTTCGAAAACGCTCTCCCCAGATACACAATTTCATTCACTTGTTCTAGACATTTTCTGTGTACCCATATCTCACATTTCGTTTGTTCCCTTCCAAACATCAGAACCTTAGTTTTGTTCACATTAATATTCAATCGTTTCACTTCGTATTCTTCTTTCATTCACGTGACTAGCGACTGTAACTCTGCTTCTGATGGTGCTATAAGCGCGATGATGTCATCGTCAGCGTATAAAAGGCAGTTTATCACTGTCATATCATACCACTCACACTACCTTTCAATGTATGGAGGCAACTGTCCAAATATAGCACGAATAGCCAGGCAGACATTACGCAGCCTTGTCTAACGCCTGAACAGACTTCGAACCAGGACGATATGTCACCGTCTATTCTTACACAGGCTCAGTGGCCACGATATAAAGACCGCACAGCCCGCAGTAAGGATCTCCCCAAGCCATTATTTTATTTTTGTAATTATTATATTTTATAATTATAATTACTTTATCTTATTATTACAATATTTTTTTTATTTTAATTAATGTTATTAATTATTGCTATTATTGCCATTGAAGGATTAAATCAAACTTCTCTACAATTATTATTTTGCGCAACATTCAATTTATTCTGACGCAGCCATCTTGCACCAATTGGACCAATGGTACAGCGCGGAGACAGCGCCACTAGCGGTGTGAAATGCAACTGTTTAACGCTATGCCCAGACAAATTACGATGTGACGAACCATTTAATTTGAAATATTTGTACAATACTGCTATTCTCATCTATCCGCTCGATATAAAGGCTACGCAATCGGCCTTTTCTTGAAATACCAGTGTTTCATGAAATACCCAACCACAATGCTGTGGCCTGGTAGAGTATTCATTAAAATAAATATTGTTGCTTTAGTCAGCAAAACTCGCCTTGTAAAATTGGTCATAACAGATTGATGAGAGTGATACAGTTCCCATTATATTTTTATAACGTTAATTATACATTTCTAACATTATTGATACCAATTTAAATGTATCCCAATATTTTTGGCTAGAAATGGCGTCAAAATCTAATTTTGTGTTGGTGTTCTGGGGGTTATTCACAAACGTAGGAAACTTTCGACGCCTTGGATATAATATCATATGATATGAATGATATGATATGAATATAATATGATTTCGGATTTGTGAATCGCGTATAGACAAAATCATCAAAAAGTTTCCTGTCGGATACGAAAAGTTGAGTTTCCGACGTCTGTGAATAACCCGCTGTTCTCTCGAACGGTTAACGGCGTGAAGTTATTGCAAATACCTAATACTTTTATTTTTAATAAAAAATCTAGAAATATAAATATGTAGTTATATTTCTAGATTTTTTATTAAAAATAAACACTGAATACTTATATATATATAGTAGTCAGAGTCCTACTTTACTATTTTTTGCACAATTATTCCTAGAAGCGAGGTTAGGATAAACCCATAAACATAATAGCAGTTAGACTGAACATCGCGCAGGTACTTCAAGAGTGAGCAATGAAAATAAGTCCGCCCGCTTGTAATGATTCACATCAAACACATTACATTAGTTACATCTGAGCCCCGTGAGGGATAAAGCGGGAAGATATGTATATATCTATTTACATCAAATAAAGTGATCGATAGAAAAAGTTTAAAAATTGAAACCGTCACATGCAAATGTGATGAAATAATTGTAATTCGTCGAAGTCCAATAAATAAATTTATTCTCAGTCAAATATCATTTTTTTAATATAAATAATTTTACATTAAGTATTTTAAGATAAATACACATCTTCACGCCGTATCCCCAACGGGATAGTCAGAGAGGAGAGCGCTAAGCGTCGCAGTCCTTTCGCAGTTCTTTCGCTTCCTCAAATCTCATCATTCTCCTCACACATTTTCGCCTAGGTATATGAGTGCTTTGACATTTCCGTCGGCACTCTAGCTATTGGATCTTTATAAGTCAGTCTTGGTCTTCCTTGGCTTCTTTTACCACTCACTTTTGCTGTGTAGATTTTCTTCGTCAGTCTTTCATCACTCATTCTTTTCATATGCCCGAACCATCTTAGCATTTTAAAATACAATATTCAGAAAGCCAGTAAATGCATGTGGAGATCTTATTAGGATCTTCTTCTTCCTTCTTCTTATTAGGGTTATGAAATTATTCCTAGACTACGGCTTTGTTCTCAGTTTTACGGTGTTCACGGGGTTGTTTTCGATTTCCAATCAGTTTTTCTAATTCTGGAATAATTTCTCTTACTTATAGTCTCATACCAAATAAAATTTATCTGAGCTTATGACCTCCAACTGCGCCAACGAATTTAAGGATATGTAGTTATTTTGTCTTATTTACAATTCTATTCTATTCTATTCTCTTATTAAGTCTGGGTGAACTATAAACCACTTTACCTTACTTGTACACGTAAATGCCTTATAAAAATGCGCATTAAGAAGCAACAATGCTATTACTTAACCGGCTCCTGTTATCTAATCTATCTTAATCGGTGCTCATCCAGGTCACTTAGCTTTGCACGAATGTGGCGTATAAAGCTACTATTTTTAGATGACTCACGCTAACCCACACGCAAATATTTATTTATTTAATTAATGGCCCCGAAAACACCGCAAAGTAGACAGGACTACGTTTCATACGTAGGAAGTAAGATTATTATTATTCTTATAAATGTGCATGTAATTGCAAATAAAAAGTAATTCATTAAAAAGCAATTCTTTCGATATGTATTTATTTCATTCAGGATTATTATTAAACTGAATTAGATAGTCCCCGGTATGTGGGAACTTTGCGAAATAAATTACTAATATGTCAACTAAAAACATGTAATTAACATTGAGACAAGTGGATAGAATTAATCCTAATTTGTCATCATCTCTAAAAGTACCTACATGAAACCCCTGTATAAGAATTAGAAACGACTTTTGGGCAGGAACGGGAGAAGTGAGGTTGTCATTTTACTTAGATTTTCTATTTTTTACATTTTTGGTAGTTTGAAAGTACAAAAATGATAGTATATTGTGTTTTAAAGTTCTGTATAAGTGAAAAGAATGGAGTATGTCTAAATAAACATGTGTAGCTGAAGTTTTCGCGCTCTTTCAAGAAGTCCATTTTAACTTCAGTAAAGCCTACTATCACTTTACTGGAGGAGTGTTATAGAACTCCAGAAGTTACGTCATTAGGCTGATGGTCTTGTTACCAATGTCATAAGAAACATAAATAAATAAATAATCAATAACTGTCAAATTTTGCACATACACAAGCGTTCACCATGACTTTTTGGCGGGAACGGGAGAAGCGAGGTTGTCATTTTATTTAGATTTTCTACTTTTTTACATTTTTAGGAGTTTTAAAGTACAACAGTGATAGTATATTGTGTTTTAAAGTTCTGTGTAAGTGACAAGAATGGAGGAGATCTAAATAAACATGTATAGCTGAAGTTTTCGCGCTCTTCCAAGAAGTCCTTTATAACTTCAGTAAAGCCTACTATCACTTTACTGGAGGAGTTTGACGATAAGAAAGAACTAATTTACTTGTGATTCTACTTATTCTGTGTCTGTTTATTAGTTTGTGTTAAATGTGTTAATGCGTGACATTGGCAAATGCGTTAATCATCTATTGAATTGTTTTCTCGCTTTACTTGACGTTGACAATGTACTCACGTACGGTGCCATTAAAAAATAAAAATAAAAGCGTTCACCATTTGCATCTTGTTTGCATCACTGAACACAGTTATGTGTCGTCGACATTTTTCAACAACGCAACAAACGCAACCATTTATTTTAAATCGTCAATTAATCGAAAACAGATTATTTTTTTCAATTACTTATCAACAAATTAATTTGTTAGCAAACGAAACGATCGACTATTGCTCGTTTCTTTGAAATCGGATAGGTTATGTATAGTTTAGTTCGCAAAACTTTTATTGAAAAAAGAACACAGTTATTGATTCGCTTACCAATGATCAACTGTTGATTTAACTATTTAGTTCGGTTATTTACAGCCAGCTGTGACCCGTAACGTGTGGTATCAACTGGTAACACTGTCCAATTGCTGCCACCGGACACCATAACCACAGCGTCTTGTATATACGGTGGCTAATGTCAGCAACAAACAGTATCCATGTTTGCTCAGCTCTTTTATCTGTAAATACTTACCTATTAGGCCATATTATAAAATGCTTAGAACATCGTTGAATGGAATATATTTTTAACATTTTAATTTTTAATATAAATGAAGTCTAATAAATAAGCGCAATATTACGTCCTTTACATAAATACTGTTATACAGGGCTTTTTTTGTAGGGGCACGTGGGGGCACGCTGTGCCCCCAAAGGAAATTTCGAAAATATCGAAAAATTGCCATAAAAACTGAAAACAATGAAAGAATTTGAAAAAAAATCAATTTTGGTAAACTACAAAAATTTTTGGACTTTTTTTAATACGTTTAATAATCACGTTTTATTTCCAAGATATTATGTTTTTAAACAATAAAAAAAAAATTTACTTCGATTTTTTCCTCAAAACACAGTGGCAAGGTGTGGAGAGAGGATACAAAAATTATGGACTTACGACTTTCGAGAATTAGCGTGCCCCCAAAAAAGAAGTGACAAAAAAATGCCTGCTGTTACATATTGATTCCAAAAAAATATGATATTGTAACATCACAAAATTTTCAGTTATTCACTTATACAGTGGACAGTATCAATAGCAACAGACCCCAAACCGCACGCTGTAATATTTAACTTGCAGTCAGCATCAGCCAAATATCGCGCGATATCTGCTGTCAAAACGAGAATGTGTATGATGCAATTTGTATAGTGGCGATATATTCACCTCGATAAGTGTATTTTACGATCATAGCGCAATAGACACGCAATCGTCGCACTTGTTCTCAATTTTTTATTACAATTAGTCACCGGTCGCGCAATGATCGCGTGGTTGTCGCTATCTGCAAATTTTTAGGTAATAACCTCTCCGAAATCATTGCTGGCCCATCGCTTATACGTTTAAGATCCTTAGGGTGGCTTGCACCAATATTTAAACCCAATTTAAGGATTTGACATCTAGCTTGCACCAATTATTTAACAGTTGGTGCAAGCGAGATGTCAAATCATGCAAGCTACTCTTACAGTTTTATTAGTAATTCCTTCTTGTCAATTTTTACGATCTAAAACTTGAAGATAACATAACATAACTTCACGCTGTATCCCCAACGGGGTAGTCAGAGAGGACGGATAACTTGAAGATAAGCAGTAATACCTGTAACTAAGGAAAACCCTGCAGTTTTTGACTGCAGTGGGACCTTTGTAGTGTTTTGTAACACATTGACGATCTCGATAGATCAATTTTGTTCGCAGTAATACAGGTCTGGTGTAACATACATAGCCACTTACGAATAACTATATGGGCATACTTATTATAAACATTGTAGTGTATTAATATTTATATTTTATGTACTTAAATTATATTATTATAAGTACTTACATATACTTACCACATTCATATGGGCAAACATAAAATACATAATATAAAATAATTAAATATTTTACATACACGTAATACCTACATACCTACATTTTTTACATTGTGCGCTTGCGCGTAATATGAGTATTGTTAGTAAGTTTTTGCAATACTTATACTTTAGAGAACGCCCGTGTATAATTGTTGTGTTCTTCTATGCTTGTATGTCGGAATAAAAATATAAAAATATGGACCAGTATATCATTTACGTGCCTTCATTATCATACCTACATCAAATTAAAAAAAAATTAATACCTTAAAGGCACGGACAACAAGTAGCGCGCGGACTATAGTAGCTACTTGGACCTGATATCTGGACACGATATAATTATGTATATCGGCTGTTCAATATCAAATCTTATTAAAGAATATTTTATTTTAATTATTTTTTATTTACATACCTAGCTAAAAGATAAAAATGTATGGTTAATTATAATAAAATAATTTGTATTGTTTTATTTATTTATATACCTACATTTATATATTTTTATGTTACATAAATAGAGAAAAAGTTATGTATATTTATATTACATAATTAGAAAAAAGCTCCGAAACCTATCGACTGGTTTCTGTTGTAAGCGACTGTTCAAGTCTTCAAGAGACCGTTGAGCTGGCAGCTTCTTCCGCTAGCGAATACATATTATCATCACGCTGTCATACCTTCCATAAACATACGTAACGCTTCATACCTATTGGGGTAGTCAGAGTGGACGGAATACTAGAAATAAGTTTCCTATTTAATAATGTAAATTATTTTATTAAAATTAGATCTTCATAAGGGTTATGTCCATTCATGATTTTGCGCTCTCTTGTAATATTTACATTTGGAGACTGCTAGATTTTGATATGGAGCAATTCATATAGAAAGTTATATAAATAACATGTACTAATTATTATCCTAAAATGATAGCGACCCTGTATATATTGGAAAAATATACACACAGACCGCGGTAGAACATCCGAAATGATTTATGTATGCATGGCCTACTTTCAAGATGGCTTCCTTTACTAATAAAATAATTTACAGTTTTCCAGTGAAACTCACGTTCTACATGCGATAAATTTCATATTATATGCCCTTTTAGTTCACTGCAATTCGCAGCGCGAAAGTTATAGCCCTTTGTCAAACAACCAGAAATGTATAATGTATGTGATTTAAAAAATGTGAGTTCCACTCATACACAGATGTGTCGTGCTAATAAACTTGGTAATGATAATGAAAATATGGATGAAATAATAAAATATGATAAGTTAAAGACACCCAAGCAAAAATAATTTCTGATTTCAACACATAAAGATTTTGGGTGGAAAGATTTTGGATTTTGGCTGGCGTTGACTGGACAGGTTTTCACCAAGTATAGTTAAGAACAATCTCAATAACTGCAGCTTTCGAACAAAAGAAACCCAGGAGGAGGAGTGTACATAATTTATCGTTTTTTGCGTCGGTATTTTAACACAGAAGACCCTGCCGATTATAACATTCAGGACGCGGAAGGAGAACAATTATTCGACATGATCGTTTTATAAAATTGATCACAAGACGTCAGCCTATGTTATCTGCCACGGAAATAGCGCACGTCAATACGAGTGGTGTAGGGAGCGCATAGCATGAACCCATGATCAATGGAATAAAACTTATGGTTTTCGATGAATCTCATTTCGTATTTTGTCCTGATTGAAACAGTTAAGAATCGGCCGTCGTGCTGGAAATGTGGAACGACCGAGGTACGTCAGGAAGTGGCCGCGCGACAATGATGATTTGGGCAGAAATAATGAAAAGTAGACGCACTGAGCTCGTATTTATAAATTGCAAAATGAATGGTGAAAGTTATATCGAGAACGTTCTAAGGCCTTATGTTCACCCGTTCGCGTAGAGCCTTGGCTCAAAATTATATATTGATACATGACAATGCTCGCTCCCAACGTCCGGCATGCTTATTACGTAACTTCCAGTCAGCATGCGACAGCCAATAGCGCCCGAAATCTGCTGTCACAACGAGAATTTGTGTAATGTAATTTGTATAGTGGCGCTAAATCTACCGTGAAAAGTGCATTTTAGGGTCATAGAATAATAGATACGCAATCGTCATACATGATACCAATTTTTTATTACAATTAATCACCTGTCGCGCAGTGATCGCGTGGCTGTCGCTGTCTGCAAATTTTTAGGTAATAACCCCGTGGGTATTGTCGCAGCCTGCACAGTCGCCAGACCTCTATCCCATCGAACATGTATGGGGCATGCTGCAAAAACGTGTTATAAAAGATTTGGATGAAGTGACAACATGACTGCTGCAGAGATGGCTAAAATTTAATTGGGAACGTTTGCAGCGAGAGATGACAAATAATCTTAATCCAAGAAAAATCGCTGTCGACAAATTTTAAAGAGCGGAGTACGTCATAACTCTCTATTGATTTTCATTTACGGAAGAATTAATGATTCGAAATTTAAATTTTTTTTCGCATCAAGTAAATTGACGCGGTTTGTACAATGTTGGCGTATCTACATTCTACATGTATAAAATATAGTTTTTTTATTACAAAATTGTTTTCGACAAAAATGGCCTTTCTTTTAAGATATTTCTTTTACTAAAAAAAATAATAAACTAAAAAAACGACGATACAAAAATCGTTAAAAAATTATGTAGATAGACTTTTTGATACGTGACTTTCGACGTGAAATCGTATCATTTTTTCTACATAAAACGGCAATTTCGTGGGTAAGGACCTAATATAAACACAAAGTATCACTATATATGCCTAATTTTTAAATACATGTATCCCTAAATAATACAGAAATTGAATCATTTAAATTTAATGCATTCTTGTAAACAGACTCGGTTCATTGTATTATTGCTTTTCTAAGGAATTGTATAATAAAATAAAGGCAAACTGTTCATTCGACAAAGTTGCGCTTTCGTAGAATGTTCTTCTTGAATGTACTGACCTAAAATTATTTACAATATTTAAACAAGTTTATATAAATTGTATATATGTGTAGCGTATATATATTTTCATAACATATTTGTCTACTAGCTCTAGCTTTGGATAGATGTAAATAGGTAATTAATTACCATTTTTAAATGAAACGCAGAAATCTAGAAAATATGTTAAGCCGTAATAATTTTCTTTAACAGTATCTACGTGCTTCCTAACATGTTGAATATGTACCTACTATGTACCTACATTATTTTAAGATAAAAAAAAATGAATAAACTCGAAAAAAAATACCAATTTAATAATTTTTTATCACACAAACTTCATACATTTTTCTTTCGTGCCATTATTTTGTCTTTAGAGCTTTTAATTCAATTAGATAGTGTAAGTACCTACTTTCAAAGATTAGATACCTACCAAGAATTTATGATAACATTTCTTTTTATTTTAATAGCATAATTAATCATACGATATGCCGAATAAAATAAATAGATAGCGAATGCATAAGACGAAAGTTTATTTTTCTCCGAAAATAAGTCGAGCTTTCGTAAAAAAATAAAATGTACTCGGAAAGCGCGGAAAGCAAATGAAATATTTTTACAGCAAACTAAATTGCATCCAAAAAGTATTAATTGACAACGTAACAACAATCTTTGTTTATTTTTCTGTCATGAATGATAAATTAGAACAGAACGCATTTAAACGCTTTGAATTGGACTGACATCATCGGGGGACTATTCTCAAAACTTTAAAGGTATTTCATATGTTGAAATGACTCGAGAGCTAATCTTAGACTAACAAACAGTGGAAACTGGACTACAACCAAAACTCAGTAGTTCTTTACGTTTTTGTAACTAAATGACAAATAAGTAGCACAAATGACAGCTCTTTTTTCATGTTCATACGTAATAGGTCACAAGGTTTGACATTATTTGAAATCAAATAAGGCAAACCTCTGACAATCACGAACAACAATATTATTCATCTCTTTCTAACTCCTCAGTCTCCTATTCAATACTGTAAGTAAAAACTAGGGTTTTCGATTTCTCGACACATTTTATTTCACGACATTAGTAGAGAACTCTCGATAGTCATTTCGTGTGTTTTTCAAATTTTTCGAAAAATTAAAAAAATTTAAATATAACAAAAAACAGAATTTAAAAATCAACATAATGTTTATTATTTGTTTATGAGATCGATTTTTATCTGAAGCTTAATTAAATCATGTAAATCATTAAACCATTATATTTCTTGGTCCGAGTGGTAGAAATCGTGAGAACGTGAATTTTAGATTTATACATTACTAAGGAATCAATGTTTTATCTCACTGTATCGTTGTTTGGTAACAAAAGAAACACTGTTCTTTGATGGTATGATTACAAAGAAAAAACAAAGATGTCACTGCGGTTACCAGTTAACAATAGATTAAGATAAAAGGTAAAAGGTAAAAAAGATAAAAGGATTCAAGGTAACGATTTCCTGCTCGAAAGATCTTTAGGTAATATGATTCCAAGATTCTTTGGCAGGCAGAAAATGACGTCGGTTAGACAGACTAGGTCACAGTAGCGACCCGTGGTTTCAGTGTACAGACAGAAAATATCTAATATTATGACTTCGAGAATAGCCCTCTGAATCGTCGTTGCCGTATACACGTCTGGCGAAATCCCGTGAAATGTGTCAGTGGCGACGAATAGACATAGACAGATATTACGTCATCTAGAGATGTGAGAGATACAGACACACGACATGTACACACATACACACCGTTGTCGCATACCTCTGCATACAAACTACAATGTGTCACTTCCAAGTTTTTCTTTATTCTGGGTAATGTAAAATACGAAGTATCAAACTGCGATTACAATTTTACATACATACGAGATATGAAGATATCTTCACGCTTAACGGGGTAGTCAGAGAGGAGGGAGCGCCAAGCTTCGCGGTCCTTATATATTTCTTTCGCCTCCTCAAACCTCATCATTCTCCTCACACACTTTATACCTATTGTATAGGTATAAAGTAAAGCACTCGTGTGCTTTTGACATTTCCGTGAGCTAACACTATTTGATCGTCATAAATCAGATTTGGTATTCGTTTTGTTCTACTACCATTTACTTTCGCTATGTAGATTTTGTCCGTCAATCTTTCATAATTCATTCTGTGTACGACCTAGGGTTAAAAAAATTTCTGCGGCTGATTATAGTGTTTTCCAGAATAAGCTAAAAAAATATAGTACACTTCAAAAATATTTAATATTTTATGGAAAGAGTAAAAAATAAACAAAGACATAAATGTTACTTATTTATTTTTATAAATATTGTATTTTTATGCATTTCCTATATTTGTATAAATTGTCATATGCTTTATCGTTTTCAATAACTCTTCAAGATAGAGACGTGTTCAGTTACGTGCAACTCGGACCCTAGGTAGTCTGTGACTCGGACAGTAGTAGAACGGTTCTCTCTTAGGAGGGAAGGTAAAGGGATCTCAGCCCAGCCCAGCCACAACCGATCTTTTCAGTGATAAATAGGTAAATTCTTCATATTATTTCATTGGACATCGCATCAGTTGAAATTCGAAAGGTTAAAGCGCGTTCATCAATTTAAATAAGTGAGGAATTTGTTTGTTATTACTTTCGGTATTGCGAAATAAAGACTGATCATTGAAATATAGTATTTTTGCGTACTATATATTTCTTAAACAATATAGTATAGTACGCAGACCCGAAATATAGTAGAATAGATAATACTATATATTATGGTACGGTTGGTAGCCCTAGTCTGAACCATCTATCAATCTTAATGCAACCATATATTATAGGTAATAATATCCATAAATAATTAATAACATTATTATATATTGTATTGGTGCTGCATTTATACGGAAACATTTCTGAACGCATCGAGAAGCGACAAAATCTACATATAAGTACTTTGCTGTCTAAAACAGCACATCTTCATTAATGTTAATTGAGTATGTAACAGACACCCAGCGCAATATTTAACTCAATGTGCCATAACAAACGATCTACTAAATTAACAACAATCTCTTGTTAAAATTCTCATTGTCGCATGGCATGCCGTCCTGTCTGCCACAACCGCGCAACAATTCATGCGGTTCAGTTGGAGAAAATTATGCCTATTGTACTATCGATAGAACAGCCGTCGATGGTAATATAAGTGTTGGTGGGTAGGGTGTCGACCTTTCAACATATGGTAACCACGTGACGGTAGAGCAATGTCTAGGCGAACATTGTAAGTTATTGCCATTCATGGTTTTACACGGCTTGCATAGGAACGCAAATTGTGCGTAATCTTTCTTATATGTGTATACAAATAAATGTTTCTTTGTATGTTTGTTCTCTATGCGTCCGTATTTATCTAATCGTAATGAAAGTCTGTAAAGGTTTCTGAATTATTTAATTTAGTAAATAAGAGACTATGCGAACGACGTCGCGGGCAACAACATACGTATAAAACACAGTGTCTTTCAACAATAAACTTAGTATATACTGGCGTATACTATAGACGTACAGAGTGCGAGTGAGAATGTAATCTTTTATGATAGTCACAAGTAGGGAAGGGACAGCAAACGAGACGCTATTGTAACCCTTATTGTAACCCTTTTTGGTCGTCACAAGTCGTCACGCTGTAGTGAACGCTGTTGACTTATTTTCTTATTTTGTGTTATTCCTGTTTTATTTCAAAGAAGTACTGTATTTTTCAATATTGATTACATGTTCTGTATGTGAATGTGATATTACATATCGCAATAATCAATAGAATCAGTCATTCCATAGGTGACATTGACAAATTAATAACCGTCACGCGTCAACCAGCTCTGTGTTCGTTTATACGCCAGTATAGATGCAGTTTATGCTTACGACATATTGCAACAATGTCATAATTGTCAAAATTCATGCTATTAAATCTTAACTTGTAGTCGGTGCTTTAAATATTTTTAGTCGCTTTATGAATTAGGTAATAACATACCTAGATAGTTGGTAGCCTCCAACTGCATGTTAAAATTTAATAGCATGAATTTTTAAAAGCCTACGTAGATTTGCTACTAGGCACTTGAACAATTTTATTATAAACTCGTCTCATTAACATCATTTTTACCATCTTTTTAGTTCCTTTTACAGATTTTACGGGTTATTTGATTTTTAAATGAACTTTTTTTTTCATTCTATTCCTACGATACAAGCTTGGCCTAGCCAGAGTCATTGATAATACTTCACAGATCACATTAGCACATTTTCTAGTGTTTTATAGATAACTAAAATAAGATTTTATATATTGTTTGTTTATTGTTATTTTTATGTTGTTTTTTATTTTATTTTTTGTGCTATAGACCGCTATAGAACGCTAGTTCTGCGAAATAACTCAGCTTCCTATCTAGTCTAGATATTCACGTAGGCTTATTTTATGTGTTAACATTAAAAAAGAGTATTAACCGAAGTATGTAGTATTCTTTTATTTCTGTACACACTTTGATTAGTCACCAGTTAAGTCGAACGCCAAGTTTTTAATATTGTATATTAATCATACGAAGACTTACGAAGATCAAATAGCTAGTGTTAGCTGACGGAAATGTTAAAAGCACCTAACCGAACCTACCTACCTAACCGAAAATTTGTGAGGGGAATGATGAGATTAGAAGAGGCGAAAGAAGTATGTAAGGACCGCGAAGTTTGGTGCTCCGTCCTCCCTGACTATCCCGTTAGGGATACGGCGTGAAGATATGTATGTATATTAATTATTGTTTTCTATTATCTATTAGCCTATGCTGGTAGTGTGTTAAGTCATTATACAAATAAATAAGTAATTGTTATTAATTATTGTATTATGTAGACATAAGCGCTTATTACACCTTCAAATTTTTTGGAACAACTTTCCTAGGGATGGCGATCTGTGATCGATTAATGGAAAAAATTATCGATCGAACTCGAGTAGATAATCGATTTAGTGAATTTATAGCGGACCACCCAAAAATGGAGTTTCCATTATATTTGCATTGGTAAGAACGCAACTATAAAATAATGAGCTAGCGTGGAATTTTTTAATAAATTATACATACTCATATCGAACACTGCCGTCATCTTAGCGCTCTCGGAGCCAGGTTTAGCGCTTTTTTGAGTCTTCTAATTTTTATCTATCCCATGCAAAATTTAGAAAAAACGTAGAACGATTTTTGAATGTCTGTCATCTACACTAGATCGATTCAATGCTCGAGATCGAATAATCGATTCTTCCATTAATCGATCTTAGATCGCTATCCTTAGGAAAGTTGTTACAACAAATTGGAAGGTGTAATGATGGCTCTAATGTTATCACTTATCACAGTATAAACAGTAGGACGTCTTCATAGAACTCCAGTGTGCGCGCTTATACGCACGCGTTGTGACACCCACACAACAGTAATATTTTGGGCGAATATGGGTAACTATTGTAGCGCCAGTCGGGGTCGCATGTGACGCAAACATACGACCCCATCCGTTTATTTTAATTCGTTCTTCACATCGTCACAAATACAAAAATGGCTAATTAAACGAACGTATGGTTAGATACCTAAATAATTTTAGTTATTCGATTCCACAGTTATCATTCTTCAACATAATTACAAGAAAGTAAATTAAACAAATATGAAAAACTTATATAGACTCAGGTGTTACTTTGCGGAAATCCATTTCCGCATCTGGTATATCCTCAGGATATACCAGAGATAGGATTGGCCGAATCCAATCTCTGGTATATCCTGAGGATGCTTCGTTGAGAGGCGAAACACGAGTCGATTGGTGGTTTTTGGAGTTTGAGCGGAAAATAGCTAAAGATTTTGGGAATTTATCATATGAAAAACTTGTCTGTATGCAGTGTTTTTCATTATTGTATACTAAATGTATGACATCCGAGATACTCTCCGCATCTCACAGCTAACGCAACAACCCTACGTATCCGGCTGAGAGTACCTAGGCAATTACGTTACGCATAAGGCAGGAATCAACCTTCCTTTCTACATATTCTCTGGCGTTACTTTGCAGGAATCCATTTCATGTGATGAATTCTGATAATTTTTAGTTATCATCGGCCCAAAATCTAAGTTGTTAATTGACATACGTTGCGATTTCGATGCTAGTTAATTGACGGAATCTGGTATCTAATTTCTTGAGAACGCTTCGTTGATAGTTAAAAATAATCAGAATTCATCACATTGTCACATCACATCACATCCGTGTGATGATTCATATTATACAAATACTACTTTATTCCAGAGGCAAACTAGCAGTCTTGGCCGCCCTAGGACGTATAGTACCATCCGCCATTTTTTCAGCTCCATCATTTACTGAGACATGACATGTTCTCATCGTGTGTTTTTGACCAGGATTATCAGCCCCTAATATCTGGCCGCCCTAGGGCCGGGCCTAGTCGGCCTTAACGGAAATCCGCCTCTGCTTTTTTCTATATACACATAAATTCGTTTGTCCATTTTCACAGGTTAACCTGAACCGATTCTAATGAAATTTAGTATGAAGATAGCTCGAACTCAAGGGAAGGACATACATCATAGATTAACCACTAACAGATATAGCCTTTCACACGTCGCGAATTGTTAGACCGAAAGAAATATATGGCGTAAGCCTATAATAAAAAGGGATGGAAATACACATAATTTCGTTTGTATCGGTATGTTCAATATTTTAAGACTTTAGCTACAAAAAAAATTTTTGTTCGTTATTACTTTTAAGATTTTTGATTATTTTTGAATTTTACAAGTGAAAAATTAATATAAAATTTTTTGTAAATACATATATGTCAGATAGAAACCTTTTTCGGGTGTGATAATATCTATTCGTAGTAAATCTGCGACATACATAGTCCTATGTATTGACAATTAAAATATAGTACCTGGGCGACCGCGCTTTAATCGGTGTCTTACAAAAAAAAACAAAAAAGTCTGACCATATTGCAGGATTCGAACCCGCGTATTTCAGTTTGGTAGATCTACGCTCTAGCCACTGTACTACTGAGAAGGTAAAATCTGTTGTGAAATCAGAAGAGTTAAGAGTTTAGAAGGTTTCAGTGCGTGAAAACATAGATAAGACGAATTTTCTCAGAATTGAGACCCAGCTAGATCGATTTTTGACCACGGTAAAACTCTATATTGTAAATTTCATCGAAATCTATAGAGCCATTTTCGAGAACACGATTATAAATATACGAATATTGCGTTTATAATACTACTTTTAAATAACGTAGTTTCTTAAAATAAAGGAAGTCCATGAAAAACATTAAATTCATTGTTCAGGAAAATAAATAATAGATTTTTCTCCATGACAAATCCAGACGCCATGTCCGAGCAGCAACGGTGAGCTTAATCAGATAACCTGACTCACCTCTACATACAACACACATTTATTATCACATAAGCTGATCGGTGGCCAATTCATTAGAAAACAGCACCCACACATATATATTTTATCTGATGTTATTTGCTAGGACAGGCTGTCTGAAGTTATGAAGTCTATGTTTTTATCATTATTTTTCATTTTATTTCCCGTTTCCAGCCCGCTCCGCTGGGCGTAAGTGAAAATTTTGTACGTAATAGTACAATATTGTTTGAAAAATGGTGAAAGGTCTATAAAATTGAAAAAATGAATAGACTTAAACCATCTACAAACGATTCCGCATCGAATGGTCGTGGTCCCATGTCGATCCGTTCATTAGTTTTAACGTGATTGACGCACAAAGAAAACATAACTTAATTATATATATATATATATATAGCTAAATCGATTTCTCGCCAGCCTCAACCCCTTTATTGTAAATTTCATCGAAATCGCTTGAGCCGTTTTCGAGAGATATCAAATATATATACAAATATGGCTCGTTTAATATAATAGTGGATATATCTGAGGCACTCTTTGAAAGCAATAGAATTTCTAACATAATTATTGAATAAAAACATAATATAAAGATCGATTATATGTCACATATTTCTGAACTGAAGTAACGAAAATGAGCAGCCCGCAGATACGAATCACGTTTACCCCAAAAAAAAACCCATTGGCCGCCCATTTGATTACTTCATTATTCAACTAAACGACATGTTGTCTGTCTTATCTTGTTGTTACATTATTATTTTTTCCAAATATTTTTAGATCTTTGCCTCCATGTTTTTCAAAGGAGATGTTAGATTTTCGGCTCGCGCTTCTTACGCTATTTAGAAAATCGAGGATAAATCTAGATTGTTACAAAAAAAGTAAAATTGCAATTTTTATTATATATTTTTAGTACAAGAGCAATATTTTATTATTTAACTGGGCTATACGGACAACAAGTACGCCATAACGAGTTCGTTCCAAAACTAAATGCGAAGTATTCAATTTACTATCAAACTCATGTGATATGTAGGTATATTATTAACGAAGTAATGATAAAAAAATCTCATCCATTAATTTATTTTTACTAAACAAAAATACCTACTTACAAAGAGCTTTCAGCGCAGCTGTTTTTATTTTGTTGAAAACACACATGTTGAAAATGTCTTCAAATTGTAATTATGAATATAATTTGAACGTCACGCACGTCATGGGTCAAATCGGTCAAAATGGTGTCAAAAACTATGAGCACAGATTAAGTATTTATAGCAAGCTACAGATGCGATAGTTGTTTTACCATAATTGTTATGTATTTCGTTTTGGCGCTATTATCGCCTACTTAAATGTTCAAGTTATTTTTTTATCACTATTCATATTAACCAAGCTTGAGAAAATACAGCACCATCTTTGATGTGATGACTAAAAATCTCTACAACTCACACTAGAACTGCATGTATCAAGAAAGGCGTGTTTATTTCTAATTTTGCTTAACTTTGACCTGTTCCTCAAACGGGGTTATTTTTTTATTAAGTACTTATACCATATTATTTTACCCATATTATTTACCATGATTAATAAAATAGAACTTATTTAATCTGTTGACTTAACATTTGTTGTCGTTATATTGCATTTCTCAAAAGAAAAGTTGGTTCATCTGTTTCCCGAGGGGTCAAAGATTTCATTCCCTGTTAATTTTTTTATACTCTAAACTGCAGTGTGGATATGTTCAAACTGTGAACAGGCCATTGTTTGAGATTTTAAATAGTTTTCAACAGTTAAGACCTGCAATATAATTTGTTACAAAGAGTACTATTAATTAACTATCAAAAGTAGAATACGTCAAATATGTCATTGACGCCATCTTGTTTAGGTAAGGTGTTACCTATGATATGTGCATATAATACTTTTGTACGAAAGAACTAGGCTAATATATACCGAAACCATAATTAAAACACTTTTATTTAATATTAAAGTTTCTAAATTGTAAGTGTACAAAATGCAGGCCGGAGTTCCATACATTCGTGGAACGTCTCCTTTTCGCTCATCGTCTGGATAATTTTGAGATAATGAAAATCAATATAATGTACCTAAAACATGTACATATTCCAACATAGATTACATTTAATCTCCAACAATTGAATAGTTCCCTTAGGATCCGAAGAGAATTATTCGATCTTGTGTAGGTTCCCATCACTAGTTGTTACAGTATTTGATGTACGTTCTTTCTTTGCAACCTAGTTAAAAAAAAACACGTAATCCAAATTGTCAATACGTTTAATTCTAATGAGCTTTAGTGTCAGGGGGAGGCAGATGCAGTTTCGCCGCCAGATCGTGAGGTACGTCCAAGTATGTTCTCTCCAGTCCAACAGTGAGGATCAGCGCTCGCAGCCTGTCTACTTCAATTGGGTCCCCTTCGGAGGACCACACTGTCATAGTAGAGTTGAGGGATGACGTCTCTCGTAAAAGATCCAGTATAACTGGTTGACTGTTCGCTGCTAACCCGGCGCGTACCTGGAAACAAATATGCATGATTTTATACTTAGTTACTAGTATACTTGTTGCTGTGGCTATGCATGTTCATAACGCCACGCCACACAGAAAAGTAATGCTGAGGATTCGTCTTAGAAGTAGGAACTTCATAGCATAGTTCTTATTTCCGTGGTGTGCGTACTCCTTCTCCTCCTCATGCTAAAATTGCTAATTACTAAATAATAAAAGGTAATTTAAAAACGAGCAACTACGTTTTCTTTTGTAATACGTTTCCTCTATAAGTCGCTCAATTAACAGAAAAGAGAAAATTTGAATTTGTTATATAAAACGCATAGATATTAATTGAAAAATCGGACTATCGATTCAACGATTTCATCAAAGTCAAAACTATAGTCTGAAAATTTAGTTCTCTATACATGTATTTATTGGCTATCTGAATATCGTCTTTTTATTTAACTCCAAAAAAAGTGGAGGCTCTCAATTTGTAATTTTTTTTTACTTTTTTGTATGTATGTTTATCACGCGATATTTTCGACAATTATGCACCGATTTGATGATTGTTTTTTGATTTAAAAGGGTATAATATGTCCAGGGTGGTTCCACAGTTTAGTTAAAATCTAATAATGGAGTACTGCTTAAACAAAAGAAGTTCTCAACGGATTTCCCATAATCTCATGATTCTTTTATTTAATTTTACTTTTCAGAATTTGAAAAAAGCTTAGTTTTAGACCTACCCTAGATATTTAGTTACGACAAGACCACTCAAAAGTGAAAAATAACAATAAAATTGTACGGAACTATCTAAATTTACATCTTTATTTCTGCCAGCGATTCTCAGTATAACTCATATAAATAGGAATATCCTAAATAAGTTTTTAGGAAAAAATAAACCGAACAGAGAAATAAAAACATTAAAAAGTAAATACAAAATAAACAATCTTTTATTTTATGAAATAATGTCTGTACTAGAGTTGTGATTAGTAAAAAATAACCATTAGTAGTTAAGGATAAATTTTGACCTTTTCAGTGTTTTTTTTTTGAAGTCGGTTTGGTTCAATTTTTTTTTTAGTTATTTTAAGGTTTATTTTGTAAATACTTGAATAAATTAATTTTACTTTGAAAAACGATGTATTATTTTGCCTTCTTAATATGACCTAATTCGAAGCACTCACAGGGAAAGTGACCGTCTGGTTAACTTGTTCGTTGACTATCCTGAGCATACTCCCAATCTGATCTCGACTATATTCGCCCTCAGTGATGTTGCCGCCGTAGTTCGTGGTCCAGCCAATGGACAAGATCGCCCGGGGGTGTTTTGAGGCAAGTTTAAGGAACTTCGTAGCGTCCACGGGCTTGGTGGTGGCTGCGACAGGCCCAGGAAGGATGTCCGCATTCAGCCACAGCGGGAACGTTACCTGTCAATATAACAACAATAGAAATTTGTGAATATTACGATTTCCTGTTATATCCATTGCCTTGCAGTAAAAAACGATTTTATTGTAGATGTTGTTGGACTGACGAAGTGTTCAGTGAGAAATAATAATAACTGAATAAAAATAGTTTACAATAGTAAGATCTGGGAAACACTGAAGGAGGCAAAAGCGTACACGAAAAATTAATAATAATGTAAATGTTTGTTAACGGAGTAAAGAGGACTTTTTTATTTAATTTGTTTACAGCCAGACAATAACTGTCGATTTCTGTAGAATCTAGTAATTTATTAGCTTGTTATATTATTCCTTGAAAAAAAAAACTGTTTTGATCTATGGCAATAAAGGAAATTAGAAGCACGTGAACTTCGTCGAAATATCGGATGAACCGAACAAAACTCTTAAAGTCGGTAAACGTTAAAAGACTTCTAAACAACATAATTTATAATTATGAAAGGAACGCTTAGATGATGCGGCCACATAGAAAGGATTAGTGATGAAAGATTGACGAATCTACAGAGTAAAAGTGAATGGTAAAAAAAGCCGAGGGAGATCAAGGCTGACTTACGAAGATCGAATAGCCAGAGTGTTAGCTGACGGAAATGTCAAAAGCACCCGCATATCTAGGCGAAAATGTGTGGGGAGAAGGATGAGATTTGAGGAAGGGAAAGATGTAAGGATCGCGACGGTTGGCGCTCCGTCCTCTCTGACTACCCCGTTACGGATACAGTGTGAAGATATGTTGGTTAAAGAAGCTAATTTTAAATAAACAATTTTGCAGTACTTCTTCTGGTGACTGCAGGATGGTGAATAACACGTCTAACTATGTAGTAGATGACATACTGTACGTAATGCGGCTCGCGGCGCGTTGACGCCATAGCGCTGTCGTCCACATATTTACAACTGTTTATGATAATTATTTTTAACGCAATATTATTGTAATTTCTTTGCAACGACGCAGACGTTGATTTAGCCGATGTTTACATATACATGATCACTGTGCGCACACACACACAACTTACACTACTTATTCTACTGATTTTACTTACTTTATTAGACTACTTTTCACTCACATCACTTAACAAAATATAATCTACACATTGCTAATGGGGGTGGGAGCCTAGTCCTTTGTAATACAGGTTATGCCTAGTATAGACACCAGACTATATTTTTTAACAGCAACAAATTGCTTGGACTAAACCTCATAAATCGTTGAATAAACAATTATATACTATACTACATACAATTCCTCTGTTCACCCTACCAGCATTACAAGTAGCCGACGCTAAATTAAATCCGGTGCGAAGGATCAAACCATGTTTTGTGTTAGGTCTACTACATAGATTTCATAAATAATTCCATACGCCATATCCTGTATAGCAACGGTTAGCCAAATCAGATAAGCTGACTCACCTGTACACACGACACACATTCATTATCTGATAAGCTGATCGACCGCCATTTCGTTATAAAACAGCACCCGCACATGAACATTTTCTTTCCCACACTTCGTAGTCTCGAGTTATAAAGTCTACAATATATTTTGTAAGGTGGCTGATTAAATTACTCGTGCTTCTACCAGGCGGACCAAGAAGCATAATAAGTTGCCGCCTTTACCACCGTGTGTCTAACGAATTTTTGTGTCTCTTTCTACCTCATTGAACGTAACCACGAGTAAAGTCAAAGTCAAATCAATTTATTCAAATAAACCCAATTACAAGGTATTTTTGAAAGTTAAATCTACTTTAGTTCGTTTCAAATAGAAAACCTGGACACTGAGAAGAACCGACAAGAAACTCAGTCAGGTATCATTTTTTCAACTTCTTCTAAAACAGTTAGCTATAGTAAATATGGCAACCTCGCACTGTCAGTGTATTTCGTGTCAGCTTATAACTCGGTCATGTAATATTTATTTGCAAAATACTCGTAAGTCTTAAGTGTTGTGGGTACTATAAATAAAAATACGTCATGTTGAACTGTTTATTGTTGTACTGTGACCTTCTCTAGTCACATTATACATTACATTAATTACATTACATCTTTCCCTTCCTCAAATCTCATCCTTCTCCTCACACATTTTCGCCTAGATATGCGGGTGATTTTGACATTTTCGTCAGCTAACACTCTGGCTATTCGATCTTCGTAGGTCAGCCTTGGTCTCCCTCGGCTTCTTTTACCATTCACTTTCACTCTGTACATTCGTCGATCTCTCATCACTAATCCTTTCTATGTGCCCGAACCATCTAAGCGTTCCTTTCATCATTATAAATCACTGGTTCCCAAACTTATTTTGTCTACTGAGTCGAGAGCTCATGCAGTCGTTGTCTAAGATGCCTCCTAGCCAAATGAAATTACAAATCACCCCCCAGGCCTCTACACAACGCCCCCATTTTTTTTCTGGGTCTCTTACCGCCCCCCTTTAGGCTTGCAGCGCCCACAAGGGGGCGTTATCGCCCACTTTGGGAATGGCTGTTATAAATCATACATTAGTAAGAATCTAGAAAGTCGGTCAACAAAAAAGGAGCTGTTAGACTAAATGATCCGTCACTGTGGTACTTGGTCCGAGGTGCTTAAGCCCGCACAATGAATTTCTTTATTTATATTGAAGCATGACATATTCAGTGGCAATAAATTCCCACATAACATTTTTACCTTTAAAAGCCAAAACGAATTGCACACTTTCTAAAATTTTAAATTGCATCAATTTATTAAGTCTATATTATTGTGGATCCACTTATACGGCAAGAATCAGAGAACGGATCCAGGGAGGGTCATAGGGTCATATATCCCCCTTAGGTCTAGATCACTCAATTTTCTCTAAATGTTCTGTTTCCTTTTCCAAACGAACACAGTACATACATACATACATATCTTCACGTTGTATCCCCAAACGGGGTAGTCAGAGAGGACGGCGAGCCAAGCGTCGCGGTCCTTACGTACTTCCTTCGCTTCCTCAAATCTCATCATTCTCCTCACACATTTTCGCCTAAGTATGCGAATGCTTTTGACATTTCCGTCAGCTAACATTCTTGCTATTTGATTTTTATAAGTCAGCCTTGGTCTTCCTTGGCTTCTTTTACCACTCACTTTCGCTTTGTAGATTTTTTCGTCAGTCTTTCATCGCTCAATCTTTATATGTGCCCGAATCATCTAAGCATTCCTTTCTTCATTTTTACAATAACACTGTCGTGCAACTCGAACACAGTATTTTACGAGATTATAATTTTAATAATTTATTTTTAATACACATCATGACGCTATATACTAGTGGTAGGGTCTCGTGAATGGTCCGTTCGAGATGATACCACAATCTTACTGACTAATATTGCCACCAAACGTCAGATCATGGAAGGTGTTCCGGTGTGAAGGGTAAAACAGCCAATGACGTTTCCGGCATAAGAGGTACAATGTTTAAGCCCTCAGAGTTGGCAACGAATTTACTGTCAAGGTCGAAATCAAATCAATATATTGAAATAAATTCAATTACAAGGTATTTTTGAACGTCAAATCTACTTTGTGTGCTCTCTAGCCTTGACATTGTAAATGTCTATGGGTCTCGCTCCACTTGTCGTCAGGTGGACTGTTTACTCGTTTGGTTTTTTTGCGGTATAAAAATAAATATATTCCTAACTCCTAATTGCGCTATCCCCGCAGTAAAAAGAGAAGGAGATTCATTCATGTTGTGTTATAATTTAATAAGGGCTTAAATATAATGGCCACTAAAAAAAACTATAGGACCCTAAGCTCTCTTACCTAAAAATATACAGTACGTTTAGTATACTAAAGGCCAAAAAAAAAAAGAAATCCGTACCAAAAAAAGAAAACCTAAAATTGCAACAGTTCTAGCTCTTTTAGTCATGACTGCACTTCAAATTGTATTCAAAAACTAAATGTAGTAAACGTTCACCAAATTTTAACAAGCAAATATCTATATGAACACTCTTTTTGGTTAGGTTATGTTAGGTTAGTATTTTTACCACAACGAGCGAGCCGAACGAGCGGAGCGAGCGTGTCGTGGCAGCGGCCGGCAAAGCGCCAGATCAGAATCCACTTTATACATGAAACGATTTGTCTAGAACTCTAGAGTAATTTACTTTTGTAGGATGTCATGTACTCGTACATATTTGGAAGAAGATAAAATTTTTGGTTATAATTTGACACTAAAATAAGGAATTAATTTTGGTGATCATTTACTATTTTTGGCAGTATTAAGTGATTTTTTGCCGTTATATTTTACTATATCTGGTAATAAGTTAAACATAAGCCATATAATAATATTCAATAATAGGCAAGTTTCGACGTAACATTGGAGTTACGGTTTTGTATCGGTTTTACCAGAAAACCTGCCAAAACTACGAATGAATCGGGGGCTTATAAATTTGCATACAGTCACGTGATCATTGCGCGACCAGTTACTAATTGTAATAAAAAATTCATATCATGCATGACGATTGCGTATCTATTGCGTCATGACCGTAAAATGCACTTTGCGTGGTAGAAATAGCGCCACTATACAAATTACATTATATAAATGCTCATTTTGACAGCAGATATCGCACGACATTTAGCTGTCGCACGCTGACTGCAAGTTAGGTAATAAGTGTGCGAAACTACATTCGTGAGTTTTATAGTAGCCTCCATGACGTCATAGTGGGGTGAGAAGTTATCCCGTATCCTATGCCGTACCATATACACTAGAAAATATTTTAGAGTAATAATACAATATTTCAAATAACTGCTTCTAGAAACATGAACATGTATTTGCAATTAAGTATTTAAAATATGGGATTAAGTACGTAACAACGCACGGAAATTTAATTCTGTTTCAGTTTTAAAAACTAATTTGAGTCTGACACTGAATAATAGTATCCCCCCCTAAATTCAAGGACTGAATCCGTCCTTGCAAGAAGCTCTCTCTTGCATCGACTTCCGCGAATAATTATTGAGATACAAGTAATTAACTTTTCCAATTACATGTAATTAAATCGGTATTTTATCTTTCCCAATTATCCGTTTCTAACATACATAGAGGTTGTCAACCTTTTCCTTTGCATTGCATCAATCAAATTCAAAAGTTTTATTCAAATAATTAATATAGGGATGCATTGATGGCATTTCAAAATTGGTGAAAATGTAGACAAAATTGCTATGAATTGCTAATAAAAAATAAAATATTATACAAAAAAAGTAAAAAGATATTAGCTTTAAAAAGTTTTAAGACACTGTAAAATAATTATTGCGAATAAAAAAAAATCAATCATTTAAAATAATAAATTCTACTATGAAAAATAACATTTTCTGTAAACTTAATAAATAAACTTGACAAGCTGTCATCCTGACAATGCCGACACATCCGGCGCAGTGAATGGACTTGGTGCTCTTCCTAACTTCTGGAAACATTGGCACACTTCGCAATCGCGACAGCGATATAAATAAAGAAGAAGAAGAAGAACTTCTGGAAATAACTCTGAAATACGCTTAGTACTAGTATATTATATAAGATTGCTATGTATATATTACCAACAGCAAAAGACGAAAAGAGATGGAAATATATACAGATGTTTCGAGATTAAATTTCTCGACTTCAACTATTCCTTTAGAGTGCGGACTCCTGTTTCAATACTGCTCCATATGTATATAGCGATTCCGAACTGGCGCTTCGCCTGCTGCTGCCGCGGCACGCTCGCTTCGCTCGCTCGGCTTGCGCTTTGTAGAGAAAAGACCTAAACTAACCTAACCAAAAAAAGTGTTATAAATACATCATAGTATTTACATTAAAAAAGTTACAAAAAAATTTGCAAAATTTTACCCAATGTGGAACAATCTAAACCTTAGCCTGCATTTGTCTTCACAATTTCCTCCTAAGCATTTATTATCACCATTACACTACCTGACCAGTGTTTCTTGTCGGTTCTTCTGTGTCCAGGTTTTCTATTTGAACCGAACTAAAGTAGATTTGACGTTCAAAAATACCTTGTAATTGGGTTTACTTGAATAAATTGATTTGACTTTGACTTTGACACCACATTAAAGTTTCAGTGATTGAAGTTGTAACCAAAATTTTATAGTGAAAACTGTTAATTTTGAAGTTTACCATTTTTTATAGCAAAGACCATTAATTTTAAAGAAGATGTAATTTACATCAAAAGTAGCAAACTTATAGAAAAAACCGTCAATTTTAAATATTGAGATTTGTAGATAAAATTACTAATTCTATAGCTCCATTATATATGTCCCATAAGTATATTGTTAGTTCTACTATTATTCCTATCAGCCACTTGAAATTTATATCAATTGTTTTTATATCATTTATTTCAGAGTTGATAAGCGATTCCACAGCGACATCTGTCGTGACAGTTATGAACGAAAAGAATACAGTGTTCTTATAGGTTTGTTTTCTTACTACTTGTGTTTTGTGACGGCACATTTAAATAAAAACTAGAAAAATGAAGGTTTTGGAATTATCTCAATATTTGCATGTCTTTTTATCAGAGACTTTGAGATAAAGAGTTGAGATTTGGAATAATTTTAAAAATAATGGCCCGAATACAGAACATACAGAAACACGTACATAATATTTACATATCTTCACACTATATCCCTAATTAATCAGAGAGACCGGAGCGCCAAGCATCGGTGTCCTTATATACTTATTTCGCTTCCTCTAACTCTAATCGCATCATTCTCGTCGCGATCTTTCACCGAGATATGCGAGTACTTAAATATTGATTTCGGGAATTACGTTTTGGGGAATAAAAAGTGACGTTTTTTATAAATTGTCGTGTGTTTTTGTGGTATTATATAATAAAATAATGAAAAATATGTATCTCTTTTTTTTCACTTTTTGTCTAAAATAATGAATGTTGAGCATGTTTAATTTTGTTTATAATTGTGTTATGAATACTTACCAGACAGCCATATTAATAGTGTTATAATAGTGATCAGAAATTAGGGAGCATAAATACGTAAACTTTATTTGCGGAATGATATAGAGTTGCTAAAAAGGGTCCCTAAAACGGATTTACGGGTGCCCCAATTTAATTTACAGATATTATAAATATGATGTTGCCAATAAATTCTTTTAATATTTATTAATAGAAACTGTCTGCATTCATTTTGCGATTAAATTTGAGATTTCGCTGACATTTGACGGAACACGTTTCGAGTGCTTAGAATGAAGAACAAAATTATATAACACAAATATTTTGGCAATAATTATTAAATATTTTGGTCTTTAAATGTACATATCAAGTTTTTATGTTATTTTTTAATGTTTCATATAATAAGTAGCCAGGGGCACAAGGGGCCCCGTATATTTATATCTTAGTTTATCTATTTATTTCTTAGTTTCGATATTTAAAAGTTGTTGAAACGGCTTATAAACGCATTAAAATTATTCTTTTAAATTTATGCAATTGAATTTCTGTTCTCGCAGATTTTAAAAAAATTAGAATTTCAATTTACGGATAACAAAAACGTAAAAATAATTTGATTGACAAATATTTCAAGCTTTTGTTTTATATGTACTATTAACAGTTATCCATAAAATACTTAGGATCAAGGCCTTTTGTTTTAAATTTCATATTTCTTTGAAAATAAAAGTAGGTAATGTATTCTCTTAAACGATGGACTTATTCAAGAGTTAAAAATTTCGATTTATTTTATTTTTTGCTTTTTAAGTGTGTAAAAATTAAACTTTACATGCCAAATTATGTTCACTTGTAATAGCTTTGTTTGATTTTTATTAATTGAAACAAATGTATGTACCACACTCAGAAAAATAAATTATATTCTATTCCACTCCATTCTATTCTGTTCTTCAATCAAACTGGGGCCCTCGTAAATCAATTTTGGGACCCGTTTTAGTAACTCTATATTCTACTAAATAATAATACTAAATTTAACTAATTACGCTCCCTAATTTCCGATCTCTGGTTATTAAACACTAACCTAAACTAAAAATTAGGCTTATAGTATTTTTTTATAATTTTTTTTTGAACGATTTAAAAGAGTGTCTTTCATATATGGACCGGAGCAATAGCCATGCAGATAGTAGTTATAATATTGTATCTTTGTCATATAATATTTTTGAAAATATTATCATTAAATGTATGTAACCTGATATACATACATAAAAAAATTTAACAATAAAGCTATCGTTCGCTTCACAAATGAGATGTTGAGAATAATACTGTTGATAATTATTCAGGGGGTTTAAACAAGTGGCTCAATTGTCGTAAAGGCTAGTAGAATAGCATGAGAAATACCACGTAATCTAGCGTAACGAATTTTAAATTGGTAGTGAAACGTTATTAACTGTTTATATATCAAAAGAAAAGTAAAGTTGTGTGAAAACCGCCGTAGAAAACGTAGTCTTATGGCACTTTTGACGAGCGATGACGTCAGCAAGCGTTTCCATTGGACGAAGCGCTTGCCACTTGTCTAGCCGCTCAGTTACTAAATAAAAAGACTACATTTTGTAGTTTCGAACGACGCCGATACAAAAAATCAATTGGGACATACAACACTTTGTTTTTTGTATTATTTCGTAATACACATAATTGCCTAAGTTTGATAAAAAAACCGAATAGTTGAATTGTTGGCGATTTGCAAGACATGCTGAGTCTCTTCTATTTGCTTTACATACATATATAAATAGTTAAATTACATCGCAAGTAACTAACAAGAAGCGCTTGATTACTGTTGGATAATGATACAAGATAGCTGCGTGCGCAGCCCGCTCGGCTGCGCATGCGCTTGCTTCCGGACTGTATTTAATAGTAAATTAGAAGTTCTGTTTCTTTTTATTTGCAAAGTTGTAGATTAGATGTAATAAAGATATAGAAATCTCATTGCAAGACATTTTCGTAAATCATATCAGAATATCAGAAAAAACTTTATAAGCTAAGCTTAATTCGCTAAAAACTCAGTTATCTGAGCTAAACTCAGATATTTGAGCTCGGAATCCGACAAGGAATTTGAAATTGATTTGATGATGATTACGATTCATTTAAATCCCAAAGACGAGTTACCAAGAATACCTATAAAAGCAATTTATATCCGTTAAAGCATTTCCCAAAATATACGAGCCTAATGTATTAAAGGATAAATGAAAAATGGAGATCGACAAAGTCGTCTGGTAGGTTTATAAATGGCGTGGACCACACAAGGGACTACCATAATTCACACGTTATGTCATATTTAATTTAGACGTCCATATACAACAAAATTATACATTAAAAGAACTTTATAACTATAGTGATAAAGTTTACATCTGTTCGTAAATTTACTGAAAATTCCGTTGATGTACAAGCTAGGAAATTGTTCTTTATGGTGAAGAAATTGAGTATATTTTCGCCTAATGGAGGGATTATGTATCTATGGGACGTTTTTTCATGCAGAGCTGATTTACTTAATTGCTTAAATGTGTTCGAAGCAATTTGTCCAACGGCTTGTACCTATGTCGTGTGAATCATAAACCTTTACAGTCTACAGTACTCTCGCCTACTGTTTAGGGTTGCCAGATGGGCTGGATTTGGGTGGATTCTCCATATATTTCATATGATTTTCGACTCCCGACAAAATAAAGAATCTCCTGACAACGATCAAAACGTAAAGTTTCAAGAAAAACGTTCAATATAATTCGAGAGGCGTACGGCTGGGGTTGTATACCGAATTACCGATTACTGATATCTTCAAGATACCTAAAGAAAAATAAGCATAAAACGATCAAATCTGGACCAAACAAATACAAAATAATTTTTGTAGTAAACGATATAATATACTGCAAACATATAATTGTAATACATTTAATTATAGAGTCAATAATTAGGTAGGTACCTACGATGAATGTTTAATAGTTAACTATATTGACCTTTACGAGGTTAAGTTGTTGATTTCGAAATGTATTTTCGTTCATAATAATAGGTAATACTTAATTATTCTTCCGAAGATAACCCAAAAATCGAAATTTTAAAATTCTATTCAGATACTTATTCCAGTATTCTCATCTGGCAACCCTAGTGTTGGAGGACGTTTTAAAGATAAAACGAAATTCTGGAACAACTTATCTTGATATGGGACAACTGCAACTTAGCAAAGGCGTAATTTTAAAATTGGATTTAAAAAGGAAGCAGTTGTTAAGAATTGTAAACCAAACTATCATGGGACTTTCTTTTATTTGAAAAAGTACGTAACATAATAAAATTCTGATAGTTTTTGTTCAATGCGTCTCTCTCTGAGAGTTTTACATGTACGCTCTTTGCAGTCGAAACTTTGGGACACTGAAGTCCCGAAGCCCATCGACTGGTTTCTAATATTTGTAAGAGGCTAGTCGAGCCTTCGGGAGACCGTCGGGCTGACAACTTTTTGTGCCAGCGAATCATTGGCTATTTAAAGAGGTAATGCTGCCAGTCTGCTGGGCACCCTAAGCAATGATAGATTTCTAAGCGGCAACTTTGAGGAAGTCTACTATTTATGATAATGTTTAGTTTTAAGTTTGTAAATGTTAACGTTAAGATTAAGATATATAACATTGGTGATTTATGTCAATAAAAGTAATAATAGATAGTTTTTTATTTTTAAATTTGATTTAATTTAATTTTGACGACCTCCGTGGCGCAACGGTTAAGCGCGTCGGAAAGTAAACGGGAGTTGCGGGTTCGATTCCCGCCCCGAGTCTGGGTGTGTATGTATTATATGTATTTGTTTACAAAAGAAAAGTATATAAGTAGTATATCAGTTATCTAGTACCCATAATAGAAGCGCTCTGCTGTTTACTATGGGACTAGATGGCGCTGTGTGAAATATTTGAGAATATTATTATATTATTATTATTAATTTTTGGATTTTTTCAAGTGATATTTGAGGACAGATAATTAATAGAGTTTTTTGAGAACGTATTAAAAACCTATTGTAACGCGTTAGATATTATTGAACTTGTGATATAACCCATACAACGACCACAAAAAAAACTTAATTTTATCCTATATATGGCTCTAAAAATAGACTCAAAGGTAAAACTCAACTTTTGAAGGTCAAGTCTGCGTTTGAGCCACTACGACAAGCGGACAGTGACAAATAGAGATACAGACACCAAGATGATTCCATAAGTAGCCGCTACTTTGCTAGCAAAAATTGTCGCAAGTATTGAATTCATATTAAGAAGAACTGGAGGAATACTAAGTAAAGCCTAGACTCCAAGAAAAAAAAATGGTGATGGTTTGTACCCTTGGCTTATATGCAGACGTGTCAATTGCTAAATTTCACACCAAGAGTTCAATCACTGAAAACTAAAGCATTCAGAGATAGATATCCCTTGTGGTAGAGATGGATTTACATGAGTTCATCCAAGTACAAATCAAACTCTATGGCAAATTGCCGTGAGTGGAATAATGGAACGTGTATTAATGAAAGACAGATCACGCGTGTCGCAATACCTAAAGTACTCCGTACTCACGGATTTATATAAATCCGTGGACACCTGACCTTTATGTAGGTCCACGAAGCTGGATCTATATCCTAATAGTTTCGACTTTTTAATGGTTACGCGTCCAATAAAATGTCGGAACTGTCCGTCGTTATTTTGAATTACCTCTGGCTTATTAAACTGCGCGATCTGCGCTTGACTTTTCTCGAAGGCTTCTATGGATTTGAAATCCAACTTGACACCTTTTTGCTTGGAGTTGACGTTGTTGTACTGGGAAACGGCTGACAGAAAGTCTGCAAGCGTCAGATCTGATGTGGTGGCTGGCGGGTGGGCCATAATTGGTATCAGCGGCCCGTCTTCTTGACCTCGCACATGTCCAAGGACTATATCCGCTTCCAACATCGAGATCTCGCCTGTAGAATAATAAAATTTTATGAATAATTCCGTGAGTTCATTTAGCAACTCGCTTCTCCTCGAGAGATTGGAATTCATTATACGACCTTTCCACACATATAAGTTCATTCAACGACATTTAACGATTTCTGCAAAGTAACACTAGGGTCTTTACAATGGTGAAACTTTCTTCATACAAGGTTATTTCGAAAGGATGGGTAATGAGAAAGGGCAATAGAGTACCCATGACTACGGAAAACTTGCGTTCTCCAACTTCGCCAAAAGTCAATAGTACGTAAGTTCCAGTGTAACATCTCAGAGTGGTAGAGCCATACTGCACTGCAGGACGAATTGGGCCGGCTCGCCCGGTGAAATACCACCCTCTCACAGAATATCGGCGTGAAATAACAACATCTACTGCTGTTGTGTTTCGTTTGGTGAGTGAGAGTGCCGGTGGCCTATCGCCTTATCCCCCTCCTTTTCCTATTTCCCTAAAGGCCGACAACGCACCCGTGATACCTCGGACGTTGCGGGTGTACATGAGCGGCGGCGGTTACTCTTCATCAAGTGACCTGCTTGCTCGTTTGCTCCCTTTTTCCATAAAAAAAAGGTCTAAAACTTTTACTATCCGGCAACATTTTAATAAGCAGAGTTTATGCTCAAAGCTCTAGAGAAGCTTCTTAATTAGTTAGTAGGGTATAACGTGAGCATTACCAGCTTCAGTGATAGTTTGGTGGGGTGTAGAGTGGGGTGGGGTAGAGGAAGCAAATGAGCAATCATTTGCTTCCTCTTCTTATAAATATAAAAAAAAGTTGAAAAAAAATGAGGCACCCCTAATCTCAGCGTCTTGACTTTTGACGCGAGTCGCTAGAAAACTTTTGGAATATAGGGCATAATGATAAAGTTGTACTCTTTCTTGTCTATTAAATATATTTATTTGTATGGGAAACAAAATAAATGTATGCCGTAATTATTAGCGCTTAGGCTTAGCGCGTCGTAAAGTAAACAGGGATTGCAGGTTCGATTCCCGCTCTGAGTCTGGGTGTTTATGCATAATATGTATTCATTTACAAAACAAAAAGTATATAAGCATTATATCAGTTGTCTAGTACCCATAACACAAGCGCTGTGCTGCTTACTTTGGGACTAGATGGCGCTGTGTGAAATGTCTGAGTATATTATTATTATTACATCTGCAATATAACCGTCAACAGTAACACGCTGGAACTGAGGCGGATTTATACCCCCTTTGACAATAACCTTTTGTAGTATTTATGTGCGCTCGAACTCGAATCAAAATCTATGGAGCACTTGCTCTAAGAGCGTGTCCGGTTTTGTTGACCTCGTTTCTAGACTTTTACTAATGTACGTGTCTTGGGAAGGATACAATACAATAATACGCAACTGAATATGACATATTTTTTATTTTTGTGAACACTAGTATAGCTTAAGATTAATGAGAAATTTATAATTAACTATCGACCCGCCCCGGCTTCGCACGGGTGCAATGTAGTTACTAATTCCTCGTATCCGTCTAAATAGCTTTCCAAACTAAAAGGAACAATTCCATCATACATTGTTTTGGAATAAGACAGCATTTTCGATGAAAGCTCTCAGTCGGTTTGAGTTTTTCCGACATCATGAACTATTATCGTCATATTTCAACAAATTAACACAAAACAATATTAAACTATACGTATAAACCTTCCTCTTGAATTGCTCTATCTATTGATGAACGCATTAAAATCCGTTGCGTAGTTTAAGAGATCTAAGCGTGCAGAGGGACAGACGGGGGGATGCGACCTTGTTTTATACTACGTACTACTCTGTCAAGAAAGTACCGGGAAAAGATCAATAATACACGAAATGTTAGTTATTCATCCAAATTTATTTTATCACCTCCAAAGTATGCTCCTTCAGAAACGATACACTTACGCCAACGAATAATCCAAACATTTTTTAAACGTTTTTTCCGGAATTGAGTTCAGTGCTCGCTGCGAATTCTCCTTTGTCTTCTAACGAATGAAAACGGGTGCCACGAAGCGGTAATTTGAGTTTAGGAAAAAGAAAGAAGTCGCCTGGAGCCATATGTGGTGAATGAGGTGGTTGCTCGATGGTATTTGTTGATTTTTTGGTCAAAAATTCGTTTACAGTGATGGCCTTGTGCGAAGGCGCATTATCGTGGTGCAAAATCCAAGAATTTTCTTTCCATAAATCTGGCCTTTTTCGTCGAATTTGCTCCCTAAAACGCCGCATAACGCCCAAATAATATTCTTTCTTTACCGTTTGACCTTCCGGCAAGAATTCCGAGTGCACAACACCGCGATAGTTAAAGAAAACAGCCAACATAACTTTGACTTGATCGACTTTGGCGCGGTTTTTTCGGTTTCGGTTCAGTTGGAAGGCGCCACTCCGAAGCTTGTTGACTAGTTTGCATGTCAAACTCGTAAACCCATGTCTCGTCACCAGTAACAATGCGTTTCATGAATGTTGGATCGGAATTGACTCGTTCTAGCATGTCCTCAGCGACTCTTATGCGATTGAGTTTTTGGAGAAAATTCAGGTCTTTTGGGACTAGCCGAGCGGCAACATGTTTCATACACAAGTGATTATTTAAAATGGTACGGATCAACTCGTGAGAAACAGAAAGTTCGGCTGCTGTCTCTCTCAAACTTGAATGAGGATTTTTAGTCACTATTTCCTTCACTTTTGCGATGTTTTACTTCAGTTGCAGACGTTGATGGCCTACCAGAGCGAGGCAAATCTTCCATCACATCTCGACCGCTTTTGAACGCTTTGTACCACTCATAAACAGGTGTTTTTGATAAAGTCGATTCACCGTAAGCCTTCTGTAACATTTTCAGTGACTCCGAACACGAAATTCCATTGGCGATGCAAAATTTAAGATAAACTCTTTGTTCGATGTTTTTGTCCATTATGAAATTCGCAATATACACTAGAATGATATAACTAAAAACAGCACTGTAAATAATTTAATCTAAATAACAGATGCAACTCAAACTCCGCGCCAAAATGGAAAACAGTTGTGCCAATTTAACAACAACAAAAAAAAAACAAAAAATTGAATTTGGAACCATAAACAAATCATCAATTCCCAATTATTTCTTGACTGAATGTATATTAGTTCAGTAATGTATGCAAAATTGGTCATGAGCTAACGCGAAACATACTGACATGACAGTGCGAGGTTGTCATACTTACTATAACTGTTTTACTCGCAGATACGCTGAATGAGATGAGAGAGACACGAAAATTCGCTTGACACACGATGATAAAAGCAGCAACTTATTATGACTATATCTATTATATTTATTAGCATAAACATACATTATCTATGGATAAAACATCAAGGTGCAACATAATTAGACCTCGACGCCATTTCGAGAAATAATCGCTAGGATTTACGATATACGCATAAGTGCCGTAAGATCAAAAGCAGTTAAAACTATGGATTTCGTAATCTACGATAAAATTTGATCGACAGTTTAATCCACTGTCCTAATACCAATTGGAAATAGTGAACGGATCAGTAAAACCTAGATTAAAGTCTTACACATGGTAATATTATTACCATACAGTTCCTTCGTTCTTTTTAAGATTCTTTGTTAATATTCGATAATTTAATCTGCTCGTAATCGATTAACTGTCATTGCTCTTACGAAATAATCGAAGACAGAAGATTAAACTCTCTTCCGTCGTTTAAGCTACCATTGATATTACGGCCCTAAGTTGCTAATCCATCTCTAAACCAGTTCATAAAAACGTCAAAGTGAAATGTAAAAAATTCTAGATCTAGTGATACCGTAAATAAAGACAGTAATTGTCGACTTCGAGTACGTACTTTATTAGCATTATACACGATTTCATCAGTCCCGTAACATTTAGCGAACCCCTAAAAAAGGATAGGGGTCCGCTAACAATGATTTTGCGTTTCACGAAATGTTAGGAGCCCCTACGTAGTTAAAAGATCCCCTATCAATTTAGAAACTCGATTTTCGAACCCATTACATTATGTGACAGGTTTGTGTGTTATTTTTTGACAATATGGAGAATAATTTATTACAATAAATAGAGACTTAGAAGTAATCCAATAATATCTGTTATATTGATAAAATTTTGGAAACTAAAAGTCGCAATGGAAACAATAAAACGTAACATAACTACGTCAGACATTACTAGGGAACCGTAGATTAATGAAAACGAATATTATCTAAGAACTGGTTTAGGGGTTCTTTTAATCTATGTGGTACATAATTATGTGCCGTTAATGTTGGTGAAATCGGGCATTAGTTTCTGAAATCGATTGTGGCGGACGAGCGGATGAATAAAGGGTCCATTTTTTCTTTTAAAGTAAAGAACCTTATAATATACCATGTATAAAAAATATTTGCAATGTACTTGAATGGAAAATATTATTCAATATCGTTATAAAATATGATTATATTTTTGCAGCGTCGCGTCGCTGAAAGCCTAATTCTGTTGTACGTGCTAATTGTTATTAATTGCGATATGTTCCTAGAACGTTACATGTTCCTGTACACAACAGGGGATACGTGTTATTTTTGGATCGTAAGCAAATGATCCAAGTTATAATTGATGAGCGTGAAAGCTACGAGTTTAATTTCACGTTATTACATGAAAAAACCGGCCGAGAATGCGTCAGACTTAGAGTTCAGTACCATTTAAAGCTAAATATTAAAAATTTGTTAAAAAAATTTTTTTGTTGAACTCACGCTCCTAGGGTTCCATACCAGAGATATATTAGTTAAATTCATCGAGCGCCTTAAATATAAAGCACAGACGCATGTATATGTACAAAATGTTGAGCACTGATTTAATTATTATGTTTGCCAATAAAAGATTTTTGCTGATTTCTAAAAAACTGTGATAGTTAGAAACATCTTTTTATTATTTCTGTAATATAAACCTCTATCAACGTCAATTGTTTCAGATTTTTCGCTTTGCAAACTTCGAGGATAATGGGGGAATGGTATTTTTAGACATTTTTCGTAATAAGTCAAAAACTATGCAGCTTAAAAGAAAGTAAAAATATGTTTTATTACGTGCAAATTAAGCTGTTTCATATGATATTCCTTTGACCTAGTTAGCCTACAATTTAAAATTTTGAACTCTCCTTTCCGTCCCGTTTGCAGTAACGTAAAATTTAATATTTTTAAATTTACAATAAAGGTAGAAAGACATTATTTAAAACTACTTCAAATTGCAAGTCGATAGCATTAATTCATGAAATAAGGGACTGTGGCAATTTTCACAATGAATGAGTGTGACAGTCAGAAAGACGGACAAAGTTGTAGGCACAAATGTTTTTTTTACCATTTTACTTACACAGATTAATTAGTTACTAACGTAAACTTACATCATTTTTAAAATTACAAATTACGTCGTTTTAAATCAATTTAACTTGATTAATTTAATTTTAACTAAAGATTAAATTACTTAGTTATCTTCTGGTTCTAAAAATTTCTGAATACTTACCTACTATTACGTTATTTCCCAAAAAACGCCTTGGTAATTTCTATACTTCTAAATTTAGAACAAAAACCTCCAAGTTGGCTACACTGTGAGTTCGGTTTTTGAAAAACAATTAGAAAAACTTTCTTCACGTCTATAGTTTATGACTTGTACCAATTCACAAAGAATCTTAGTGTTCCAGCTGCACTGTACGTGGTATGTAGCGATTTATTAACTTTATTGGACATAACTATATTAATAGACGCACCATTGTTCCTACACGTTTATATTATGTCATAAACCTGTGATTTAGAACTCAAATCATTGTCTGTAAAGTTTGCCGAAACTAGTAAAATAAGGGCTTCCTAACTTCCATTACTTCATAGTATTTTCCTTATTTTTGCATGGATACTTAAAATTTAGATTACGTCTCTACATATAAATGAAATTGAAGTGTCCGTCTGTGATTTTCAAGTAGATGCTTTTCTCAAGCTCGTGTAATTACTTGCACCTTACTAAAACCTATACGCGCGTAACTTTTTAAATACCTACCTGTCAGTCTGCTTGTCCGGGCTAATATCAGCTCTAACACGACTGAACTGATTTTGTCGGAACATCGGCTGGTAAAGAATTTTTCAGAGGACAATGTAGACTCATTTTAGTCCCAGAAAATACCGACGCGGGTGAAACCGCGGGTCACAGTTAGTACTTATTAATGTTAATATTTTACAATTTTTATTAAACAAATAGTAATTTGTAATGAGAAGAAAAATTTTATTAGATACAATTTCCCGTGTGTATTCGAACGCCATAAGTGCAATAAGTTAAAAAGTTTACAATCAAAAAGTCTTTAATAAGTTTTAAAAAATCTTAATAGGTACAAAAACTTACTCGCTAAAGCGGCTTCCAGGTAAGTTTTATTGTTTACAGCATGTGCCCAAGTAACTGTTGTTAAATTCTTCATTATTTCATCTTCACTCTTCACCACAATACCTGAAAACAATGCGATATGAAAATATAATTCATTCTTTAGAAATAATTTTATTCATTTTCTGGCAACATTTGAAATTCACTGAAATATAAACAAGAGCTTTATTGTTAAGAGGTTATACAAACGTTTATGAATTTGTTTTCATATCCGTCTCACAAGGATCACGAAAAATTTAATTTAATTAAATAAATATATATAATAGTGATTTTACTTTTATATTTAGTTTAAATCAACATTGAAATAAATATACCTACTTTGTCAACACAAACGCTTTGTTTTCATTATTCACTTGACATAATTTTGACGTTTGTAGTGATGTGACAAGGACACCATGTTAACGATAATCGGTTTTTTATTCGATTATAATCGTTATCGTTATTTATTAATTCAAATCATGGTTATAAATCTACAATGTAGGTTGCACATGGCCATTTTAGACTTTGTAAATTAAACTCATTTATATTCTTTTAATATAGATCAAGGCAGTAAACATGTTTGATATGTAACCTCTGACGATGTGTTTTAAAAATTACTTCAGTGTAGAGCTTAATATACGGTTGTCATAACGTAGGTAATTAAATATTTTACAGCTCTAGCACAGATTATTTAATTGCTAGCGTAAAGATCTAGTGTAATTAATAAAATATATAGGTTAGCTATATCCATTTTCCACACTTATTAATATTATAAATGCGAGTCTGTTTGTCTGTATGTCTGGTACGTTTTCTCAGTTAAACTGCGAGACCGATTTTTATGAAATTTGGCATAGAGTTAGTTTTACGCGAGGGAACGGACATACGCTACTTTTTTTTCTAAAATCTACCCCTAAAGGGGTAAAAAGAGGGATGAAATTTTGTATGGGAAATGCTAAGCCGCTGAACCGATTAAGACCAAATTTAGTATAGAGATAGGCTTTCACTATTAAAAAATATTTACCTCTTTTTTATCAAAAATCTACCCCTAAAGGGGCGAAAAGGGAAGTAAAACGATGAAATTTGGTACGGAGGTAGTATGTGCCCGAAAACAAATGTAGGCTACTTCGTTTTTCAAAAAATGACATGTAGTTTTTACACACGTGACGTCATCATAAATCCAATTTGGCAGATGCTCCGCGATAGGACGCAACTTTTTTCAAGACCTACAACAATATGGGTATTAAATGAAATGGGATACATAGGAGAAGGTTTCTGTAGATGTGACGACATCATAAATACAATATGGCGGATGTTCCGATATAGGAAGTAGCTTTTTCGTTAAACACCAACAATATGGGTATCAAATGAGATGGAATACGTAGGCGAAGGTTTCTATGTATGTGACGTCGTTATAAATCCAATATGGCGGATGTTCCATAACAGAAAATAACTTTTTTGTTAAATACCAACAATATGGATATCAAATGAAATGGAATACGCAGGCGAAAGTTTTTGTATATGTGACGTCATCATAAATCCAATGCGGCGGATATTCCATAATAGGAAATAACTTTTTTGTTCAGCACCAACAATATAGGTATCAAATGAAATGGAATACGCAGGGGAAGATTTCTGTATTTGTGACGTCATTGTAAATTCAATATGGCGGGTACTCCGCGATATTTTTATTATTTATAATTAAATGGGATAAACAGGAGAGCGTTTCTCTATATGCGACATCATCATAAATCCAATATGGCGGATGCTCCGTGGCAGGAAGTAACTTTTTTCAAGACCTCCATCACCCAGGTATCCTGGGTAATCTCGGTAACCCGGAATAATCCCCGAAAAGTTTTGCACGACGATGAAGTCGCAGGTATAGCTAGTATATCCATAAGAGCGAAATACCACTCGTGCATTGATTCACTAACTAATTAATCATGCAAGAACTACTAAACTTGTAGAGCTAGAACTATGAAAATAATAGTTTGTGTAATTGTAATGTTTTGATGTACTTATTTAAGGAATGATTTTCGGAAATTTATATTTTAAGAGAGAAAACGAAGGTTTGAACTTTGTATGAAACTTTTATGTGGTGCGGAATGCGGTTTTAAATTGAGTGCACATCATATTGCTTATTAAATAATAAAACAAGTGTGTCAGATTATGTTAAATTTCACTCTCAAAGGGAAAGGATTAGGTTTGTACGCAACTGTTTCTTACATTTTCACGGCTAAACAGCTGTGTCGGTTTTGATGAAATTTAGAACGGAGATAGATTAAACCCTAGGGAAGCCCTTTTTAAATTCCACGCAGACGAAGCCGCGCGTAACAGTTAGTTTAGTTATAAATCTATTTGTGTCACTCTTGTTTTTGTAGGTCAACCTTTGACGACCAACTAAAAATTAAAATACATTAAAATTAAAGGCCTAACAAAAATAATAAAAAATGCACTTTGGGAGTTTTAAAGATTTGTTCTGATTAGGTATTGTAAGTTAGATACTGTTAAGAAAAAAATATCCTTCAATAAAATGAGAAACACAAAAACTACAAGGAAAGACAAGAAATCCTTGAAAAAACACTTAAGTAGTCTAGTTTTTTTGGGAAAAACGATTACAATTCTTTTGTAAATATCACATCATTGATTACAATGATATAAACAGACTGTCATTATGAGATTTTAAACAATAATAATGTGATATTAAGATGCATGGTTGACATAAAAGATCTGACAAATCCGGATTGGTCCTAAATTTAATAAAATTATAGGAGTCTTGAAAGCAGTTCTTACTTGATGAAAACTAAAATGCCTGATGCGTGTATCAATTTATATTTGAGGTTTGATCTGCTTTAAGGAGGTTATGAGTGAGATCTGCCGGAAATTCTTTGGCAATTGTGTATTGAGTCATTGAGTTTGCAGTGTGATGCATACTACCACTTAAGATTACTTTGATAAGCAGGTACTTGGGATTAGGAACATAAATTAGGAACGTGAATTTAGATAACTCCTTATACGAATAATATAATAAAAGTACCTACATTCTTCAAGGTAGTTCACTAAGACGTTTTTAGTAACTTCGATACACAATTATATATATATTATACATATTTATGCATATATTTTGTATCTAATAATTATTTTTATTTTACGTCACCATCAAAACCAGCCAACTAAACAAAAATCTACATAGATATTGCCTTGATATGGCCACTACGGCCATTATAGTCTTTCTCGAAACTTTTTGGCGGGAACGGGAGAAGTGAGGTTTTCATTTTATTTAAATTTTCTATTTTTTACATTTTTGGGAGTTTTAAAATACAAAAGTGATAGTATATTATGTTTTGAAGTTATATATAAGTGAAAAGAATGAAGTAGGTCTAAATAAACATGTGTAGCTAAAGTTCTCGCGCTCTTCCGAGAAGTCTTTTAATCGAAGAATTCTTCCAAGAAGTCTTTTACTTCACTAAAGCCTACTATCACTTTACAGGAGAAGTTTTACGATAAGAAAAAAAACAAATTTACTTCGATTCTACGTACAGTGGAATCCGTTTATTATGACTCCGCCTATAATGACCAAACGATTAATATGAAGTAATTGCTGTGTGAAGTTTGGTTTTCATATAAAATTCTTTATAACAAAGTTGGGGTATAATGACTTTGCTTGTTCGCTTATAGTGACAGGTCGCTTATTATGATCAATTTTTAAGAAACTATGTCCGGTTATAGTGACAGACATGATTCCTAACACCTTCACTCGTTTTCTTGACCCTTCCCACCCCTTTCCTTGCGACGACGTTTGGGTTAGATACACACAATTCGTAGTTTTTCTCTCTATTAAATTAAATACCTAAGAAAGTAGGACGGTGTTTACTTTCTAAGATTATGTTTTGTATGACGTCCGCTTAGTATGACGTGTTTATCACTTCCTTTCGATGTCATTATAAGCGAATTCTACTGTATTAATACATTGGCGAATGCGCTAATCTGTGCGCCATGCCATAAGAAAAAAAATTAGTCTCTCGCTTTGACAACCTGTTTGTCAAACCGGCCTTTGCAGCCTAAAATACTGCATTCTACCATCACGCCCAAATGTCTCTATCTCGCATATATTTACAAAAAAAATACATTAATTTTTCACTTCTAAAGTTAAAAAATAATGAACTTGAACGTTCTAACGAACAAAGATTAGTTTGGTTCTTATATCTGTCAAATGCATCAGCTTAACAGTCTTAAAACATTGAACATACCGATAGTTACGAAATATGTTTATTCTCGTCCCTTTCTATTACAGTTAGGCTTACGCCATATAAGTATTTCTTTCAGTCTTACAATTCGTGACGTGCGAAAGGCGATATCTAATATACAAGGTTATTTCGTAAGGTATGGGTAAATACGGAAGGATATTAAATTACCCATGACAACGGAAAACTTGCGTTCTACAACTTCGCCAAACGTCAATAGTTCTAGTGTATAACCTCAAAATTTTAACAAAAATAAAAGTGAGGCAACCCTAATATCAGCGTTTTCCCGTCGCTAGTAAACATTTGGAATGTAGGGCATAAATGATACATACATACATACATACATATCTTCACGTTGTATCTCTAACGGGGTAGTCAGAGAGGACGGAGCGCCAAGCATAACGTAATGACATATATGATAGGGTTGTAAATTTTTTATATCAATTGGATGTTTGTTTTTGTATGGAAATCAAAATAAGCGTATCCCGTAATTATTACATCTGCAATATAACAGTCAACAGTGACACGTTGGGGTCCCGGCGGATTTATACCCCTTTCACAATAATAACCTTGTTAAAAACTCAATGGTCGTTTGTTCGTATTTTATAGACTGCCATAGCGTTCATCCAATTGCGATGAAATTTGGTATGGGCGTAGATTAAACCCCGAGGAAGGACATAACCTATTTTAAAAATAAAAAACGCGGACGAAATCGCGGGCGTCAGTTAGTCTACTAATAAATATTCTTATTTGCTTTTTTCAGTAACATTCGAATAATTACTATTCTTGGTATAAATAGGAATAATAACGTAGGTACATCAGATAATTACATTTAAAACCAATTTCTAATGATCACGTAGAATTACAATTTAAAAAACTAGGTATTAGTTTACGTAAGCAAGTGCTTAATAATAAGTTTCCTTACTTTCTTTCTATAATTTTACATGAAATAATACGCTATCAAAAATGATGCTATGCAAAATGTTAATGAAATTAGAATAGAAATAAATTTAACGTTGTAAAATCGTTTTAAACTATTAAGCTTTCAATGTGCTACAAAGCTAACTAGTTTCTTGATCGATGTTACAATAATAAACATAAAAAAAGCATTTAGTTTTGATTTGCAGAAGTCTAGACTTTTTGGCGGGAACGGAGAGGTAAAGTTTGCGTTTTGTTCGGAATATTCGTCTATTTTTTTTTATTTTAGACCCTTTTGGGAACTTTCAGACAAAAGTGGTATTACATTATATGTTAAAGTTCAAGTAAGTGTCAAGTGTAAATAAACTGGTAAACTTTAAATAAACATATCCAATCGAATTCTTCGTGGTCTTCGTTCGTTCGTTCGTTTTAGAGACTTTGTTATAAGAAAAGAGAAGAATTTTTACAACAGATGAATGCGGAATATGTAAAATTTTTACACAAGACAAGATCTTTTGAAATCTGTGATTAAAACAAAATACATCGGCTGTGTGAGCATAGTTCGTTTGCCTCCAGCCATTACATGAAGTAAAGTGTGTAACATAGTATTGTGTGAACGCCTACCATTATTTTAGCAGCAATTAAATGTTATACCAATGATGTCTTTTGCTACAGGAATAGTTAACAACATAATATACATATTGTTTCATAAGTTTTTACACTTTATCGAAGATATAGTAACCTTCTATTAGCTTACTTACTTAATATAGGTGCGTGGATCCATCGATTTATACACTGACGATTTTCATTTTCATAATAAGAATAAGAAACGAATGAAATGCATGTGGTAGGTTACTCAAAATTCTTTGAAGCCTTTGTTGGGTTCTTTTAAGCAACGAAAAGTTTTTAATTTAAATTAATTTCGATTTTATTTATCATTTATAAATCGAACAACTTATTTTTAGCCTATAATTTCAAGTACAGTCAGGTCAGCTCACAACTTGCAATTACAAGCACAGTTAATCAGCTCACATTATTGAATAAGTATATATTTTTTGCTAGTCCTAGTGTTATCTCACTTGATTGACTTGAATTATAATACAGCTATATAAAGGTACGTATACATTCTTCTTTTTCTCTTTATATACTAGCAACTCGTTTCATATTTATTAGAAACAGACTTTTGGCGGGAACGGGTGAAGTTGTCATTTTATATAGATTTTCTATTTTTTACATTTTTGGGAGTTTTAAAGTACAAAAGTGATAGTATATTGTGTTTTAAAATTCTGCGTAAGTGAAAAGAATGGTGTAGGTCTTAATGTGTAGATGAAGTTCTCGCGCTCTTCCAAGAAGAAGTACTATAAAACTTCAGTAAAGTCTGCTATCACTTTACTGGAGGAGTTTTACGATAACGAGTAATAAATACAATACGTGACATTGGCAAATGCGCTAATCTGTGCGCCATGTCATGAAGAAAAAAGAAATTATTAGACACATTTCGGTATAGGTGTATCTCGAACGTAATCTTACACTTAATAATCGTGTTATGTCCCTAACACTCTCCAGTAAAGTGATAGTAGGCTTTACTGGAGTTAAAAAGATATTTTTGGAAAAATGCGAAAACTTCAGTTGCACATAGGTACCTATTCATTCAAACATTCAAATTCTTAGCACTTGCACAGTAACACAATATACTATCACTTTGTATGTTGAAAATTCCCAAAAACACAAAAAATAGAAAAACAAAATTAAATGACGACTTCGCTTCTCCATTTCCGCTAAAAAGTCCTACTTATAAATCACTAGCGATCCGAAACTAAAATAGTAGACAATTTTTTGAAACTAAAATACAGCCTATATAAGGGGAGAACAGGGTAATGGGATTCAGCGGGTAATGGGAGTCACCCACAAATCTACGTAACTATACACGCGAGTATCGTGTAAATGATCTCTTCTGCTCCAACTATGCCCCTCGGCACCAGTGTTGCCGACTTAGTGGATTTTCCACTAAATCTGGTGGTTTGAACCCCCTTTTAGTGGGGGAAATATTGCGTTTAGTGGCTGGTGATTTTTCTGGTGGTTTAGTGGAATAGAATTTTTCCTATTTTTTTTTATTTAGTACATAATAACGCCAGTATAAAGTTTGGACGTTGCAGTTCATAATATTTCTAATTTATTTTAGGGGTATTTACTTTACTATGTGAGCAACACTAAATCTCTGTTGTCAAGTAACACGGGGATTTCCCTTAAAATATGTTGTTTATAGCAGTTTTCTGTCAGGTGAAGCGGGGATTTCCAGCAAAATATTTTTTATATTCTAAACTTTCTTCTTTCTCAAATTGGTCTTATTCACTGTCTGAAGTTTGTTCGCGAGGGATAGGTCACTTAATGAAAAATATGCCGAAACCTCAGTATTCTCAAAAGTTTCGGGATTCTTGGCTGCAAGACCCTGCTTTAAAAGATTGGCTTCAGATGATTGAAAGTACTACTGGCCAAGTAGCGAAGTGCAAATTTTGTGGTACCACTTTAAGGAGCCATTATGGAGACTTAAAATCACATGGAATGTCGAGGAAACATCAACAAAATGCAAAGGTAAGCTAACACGACTATTTTATTACGGTAAAGCATGGTCAATAATGTGTCCATGTGGTACCGCATTTAGCATTACCTCATATTATCTTCCTGAGGGTGTCGTAATACGTGTCTGAGGGATGTGAAAATGGCAGCAGTGCTTCCCGTGAATGCAACATTTTGCATTGTAGTGTTCATAAATCCGCCTCGCCTACCAAGTTTGATGAGTGTTAGCATAGTAGACAGAGTGCATTTATTTTTTACACGACTGCCCAAAAAAAGGAGTGTAATTTGTTTAGAGTTTAAAAAAAAATTAGGGTATCGTTGGAATCCTTACATTCTTATCCCGAGTGACATAGGCTATATTTTTTTTTGGAGATAGCTGTCGTGTTTTTTTTTTAAATTTATTTTTTAAACTTATTACATTATTGTAAATTGTTGCAGATTATCACTGAGCAACCCAAATTACCATTTAAACCAGAACCCATTGGAAGTCAAAAAAAGGAAGAGGCCAGGCTTGCTTTGTTTACAGCCATGCATACGAGTATACGAGTAGTTGACCATTTAGGTGAGGTAATCAATCATAGCCATCAAAGGGAAATAGATAAAGTACAACTACACCGAACGAAGTGCACCGCGGTCATAAAAAATGTATTAGCATCACATTTCATTGAGGTTTTAAAACAAGATATTAAGGATCAATCATACAGTTTATTGATTGATGAATCAACAGATATTGCTGTTCAGAAATATTTGGGTTTGGTTATAATTTATTATAGTAAAGCACACCAAAAAATAGTATCTACATATTTAGACCTTGCAGAGCTGCATGAATGCAACGCTGAGGGTATTGTCTCCGCTATAAAAAAGACACTTAAACGATTCGATTTGAAACTAGAGAACTTTATGGGCATTGGTACAGACAACGCTTCCGTAATGGTTGGAGTAAATAATGGAGTTTTTGCGCAGTTGAAAGCAGAGGTACCACATTTGATTCTAGTGCGTTGTTTATGTCATTCCTTGCAACTGGCTGTTTCTGCTGCTGCAAAGCAATTTTTGCCGAGGAATTTAGAATTTTTAATTAGGGAGACCTATGATTGGTTTGCTCGCTCTTCTTCTAGACAAAGTGTTTATAAGGAGCTAGACAAAGCAATGAATGATGGCCATAAACCACTTAAAATCGTTCAAGCATGTCAGACACGATGGTTGTCAATAGAATCAGCAGTCTCGAGAATATATACGCAATGGCTAGAGCTAAAAACTCATTTTTCTATAGGCAAGATCCACGAAAGGTGTCACACAGCAGAATTATTGCACTCTATGTATGCGAACGAGATGAATTACGCATATATTTCATTTTTATATCCAATATTAATTGAGATAAACAGAGTCAACAAAATGTTTGAGTCAAAAGATACAGACCATACCAAATTGTGCGATGAGTTGATCAACCTGATAGATATGCTTGTCAGCAAAGTCACGTTACCTATAAATAAAGTTAATATTTTCACTCAAAATATTCGTGATTTTTTGGATCAAAGATGTTATTTGGGATTCCGATTTGAAAAACAAATACAAGAGATGAGAGAAAAAGGATTACCAGCAGCAGAGGAAGTATCAATACGGAATCAGTGTATACAGTTTATAGTTAGTCTGATTGAAGAAATTAAAAACAGGCTGCCGGAAAATGTGACTTTGATGAAAAAGATTTCTCGAGTAAGTGTTCAACAAGCACTAAATCACAACAAAGAAGATCTAATCGACATAATGTCTCAATTAAATAAAAAAACAGACTTCATTGCAAAAGTTGATGATCAGTGGCGACAAATACATTTAATGAAATGGAGTGAAACCAAAGACACAAAAAAGTTTTGGATCGAAGTGTTGCATTTTAAAGACGCTCAAGGAGAAGCTAGATTTCAAGATTTAGCGAATTTTGCAATTTCTCTTTTAATATTACCACACTCCAATGCCGACGTCGAAAGATTGTTTAGCAGCATGAACATTATAAAAAATAAACAGAGGAATCGTATGAAGTTGAATCTTTTATGTGCCATATTAAGAGTACGCTGCGGTATGAGGGTGATAGGTAAATGCTGCAATGACTATGAAATTCCAATACACGTTATAAAAAAAATTGGCACCAATGAATCATATCGTTCCTTGGAAGTTGATGATGATGGTGGCGGTGAAATAGACACATCTGATGACGATTTGTAATAATTTTAATATGTTTCATTTTCGTAATAAACGTTTTTCATATATCGCTGCTTATTTTTCTTTCATATTAACAATAAAAAAGATTTAGTGACAAATTTAGTGGCTTTTTAACTTTGGTTGTTTTTGGTTAGTGGTTTTCTGGTGGTTTTAGAAGTCGAATCTGGTGGACAGCTCGTTCACCTGTTGGCAACACTGCTCGGCACTGTGTTGAACGGCCTCGCGCTAGTAGGCCCCCGCGCTTGGAAGGAATATCTGTGTTTTGTTTTTGCGCTCCGCCAATGTAATTTTTCGTCGCCATTAAATAGAAGGTAAGTATGGATTTTTTTACAGTACACGATTAAAATGTTCACATGCGTTTAGTCAGACATTCAAAATAGTGATTTAAAATTAAGATTGCGTCAGTGTTTCATAGGTTTTTTAATTTCAACTTTTTTCTCATTAGTATAGTTGTGGGAAATGAAAGTCAGGTCACTCAGGTGAAGAGAAAGAGAAGGAAAAAAGGAAATGGAAAGGTAAAGGTCAGGGAAAGAAAACTAAAGTACAGAAGAAGGACAATGAAAAGACAAAGCGACGAATACTTCAAGAATCAAACAGAACTTCAGTATCAGACGTAAATACTAATTACATTTTCCAGGATGATGAGGATAACGACGCAGACGATGCTGGAAACTGATGCCTGGTATGCAACGATTTCGCAAGGAACAACGAAATGTGGGTTGTGGGCTCATGCGGACTGTACTGAGTGAGAGTCGGCCGAAGGTTATGTTTGCGATGTCTGCTAAATTTACTTTGACTCCGATTGTCCAGAGGGTGACCACCATTACCCCCACGTCAGTGCAATGAGTCAAATCTGTTTTTTTTAATTGTTATAATTACCAAATTGGATTACCAAAATAACTGAAATTGATGACAAATGATAGCTAGTTAAGTAAATTTAGTATATTGGCAGTTGCAATAAATATATCATTTGTAATTAAAGTTTTATTTGATTTCTCGCTTAAGTGACTCCCATTGCCTCCTTTTCTCCTGCTCATTGATAACGTAGCTTTCTATAGGTGAAATAATTTTTGACATCGGTTGAATATTATATTACATACAAACAAAGTGTACCTCTTTATAATATTAGAATAGATAGTAGATAATAAGTATTAATGAACAATAACAAATGAGGTACTTTACAGAAAATCCAAAAAAAATTCTAAATAATAATTTTTGATATAAAAAAATGCCAAGAGCTTGTCGGACATCCATTGAGGGTTCCATTGGTGATTTCGACCAAAGTATAAGTTTAATTCAGTAAAGAGACTACTAGCGAAATGTGTATAAATATCCGAAGGCGATATCTCCGCTTCGCTTATTGCCTATAGACTTCTAATCTAATCCCAGTCGCTTAATAAAATTTTACTTTAATTAAAATTAAGTTTTAAACGTGTACAGACCTAATTCACTTTGACTGACGTGGCGTGATCATCTACCACATCAATATACAGATACAGTAATAGGGCTACCAGCCCTTTATTGCTGTATATTCATCATAAGTCCTGCTGTATTAAGGATCCTGCTACTCATAGTCTAAAAAATATTTCTACTGGGAAAAACTACTAGTTATATTTTTACGATAAATTTATCTCTCTCGTTATTATAACTTAACGAACGTAATTTAATTTCGACGATTAAAGATTCATAAGCGATTTCTCCTTTGTTCAAAAGATGCAGTTTTCAAGAATGTTCATAGAAATGTTTGGTAGAAATAAATCTATATTAAATATCAAAAAATACTCATTTAAAAAATTTAATACAAGGAAACATCCTGCATTACCTTTTTTTAAATTTTATTTTATTTAATATTACTATATTTGTATGAGCAGTGGCATGGAAAATTCCATTTATTTTTAACAGACTTAAAAAAAAGAAAGAGGTTCTTTTTTGTTGAATGAGTATACCTCCGAGGTGGTCCTATTTATATTTCACCGGTATTGGAGCTTGGATTTCAAAGATACACCAAATAACGCAAACTGGTATAACCATTATCTATATTGATGATTCTTTTATACATCGTTGCGCTCCAGAATTAGAAAGAAGTTAATTGTAGACCTGTCCTAGATATTTATTTAGGCCAAGGTCACTCAATAGGGAGAAGTAAAAAAATTTTAAGAAAAAAATTAAACCGCCTTCAAAAAAAACACTGAAAAGTACAAAATATCCTTTACTAAACAAAACTCAAGTACAATAAAAATAACTTTATAAATACAATACACATACTTATACAATTAAATTTGACTTTTATTGAAGTCGGTGCCATTCAGTATGCAACAACAGAAAGTTTATTAGTTTGGTAGGCTTGGCATCGACTTCAATGACTGAAAAATTTAATTATATAGGTATATGTGTATCGTACTTATAAAATTATTTTTATTGTACTTGAGTTTTGAATAGTAAAGGATAGTTATTTTGTACTTTTCAGTGGTTTTTTGGAGGCGGTTTAATTTTTTTCTTAAAATTTTTGATTTAAAAAAATTGACAACCCTAGTCATAGTCTAACCAATAATACTAAATTATGTATATCTAGGTACCGACCTGCCATCACCACCAATAGCAAACACACCAACATTTTTTCTCTATATTCGTATAGTGAATTATAGTATTTTTTAGAACAGCTTATGACATATTGTCCGTACGAGTATTTCTTGATATGTTCGAGGTACGCTCTGAATTAACTCTGGGGCACCTGCAGATTGCTAAATTGTCCAATTGTTAGTGACAACTTGATTGTTAGAGTGATTTTAGTTTGTCCAAGGACATGTTTTGCATTGAGAGCAAGCGCGTCGTTTATCTGTTATCAAATATTATCTTTAACCGCTCAAAAAGGATCTCAAAACGCGCCCGATCTGCGTGAACGGCTGATAAATAATGATTGGTAAATATTGTTTGTCTAGCTACAAAGTACAGAAATAGTCCACTATGATAGTTGTTCGTTTTGATACGTCGGCTGCGGGTTCTATTTTTTACTATCCGAATGGGGTCTGATAAGTCCCTGCTCAACTTTTAGATCATTATAGGGTTCCGTTACTGGAAATAGAGCCCTTATAAGATGACACGTTTGTCCCTCTGTCTTCCACAATCGATTTTGTCGGAAACTATATGTGACATACTACAAAGTGATTTAGCATAATTATACTTTATACTGTAATACTGATAAATATACTGGATTATTAGGATATGGACTAATTTTGACTGCAGGGATCTCAATTTTTCTAAGCGATTACAAAGCGTATGAAAGTGATATTTCGCAACCTGATTCTTCATTTTATTGACTTAATTTTGCCAGTCACATTAACGTTCCACGATTGGTTAACTTTTGTAACAGAAATGTTAGACCTTTTATAGTAACGATTCACATTTTTCGGACTAACGGGAAAGATTTATGCCTCTAAATTTTCTGTGTAGATTAATTTAAACACAGTTTTCAAAATGTCAGTCGGCGTTTTGAAAACTGTGTTTAAATTAATCTTTTTTTTCGGATATTTCGTAAGCTAGAACGCACGTTTTTATGGGGTCCCTATACGTATAAGCGCAGAAACTCTATTTTAGATTTATTATTGGTAATCACTGCGTCACCTTAAAGCCTGTTTTAAAGATTACAGAAAAAATATCGTATATTTTCCTAAGTCTAATCTCTACAAATTAATTCAACAAAATAATTTCATGAATATCGTACGAACCCCCAGCGTTCTAATTCAAGTTTGGTAATTTGTTTAATTATCAAAACTGCAGAGAACGGATTTTCTATCTGGAGCATAAAGAGGTTTATGTAGATAAACTTATTTATTCTTTTGCAGTCCTATTTATAAATATATGAATTTTAAATGAGCAATTACGTCCTTAGGAAATTTCAGATATCAATGTTCATCTCAGTCAGCCATACCCAGCCATCAATTTATATAAAACTTAGAGCAGAAGATATAAATTACTTACAATAGAAATAGATTATTGTTGATAAATGATAAATCTTTAATCACATAATTAATAATTATAGAAATACAAGTAGTTGTAGAGGTCATTTGTAAACGTTCTCCTTACAGGAACGCTTTTTAGAAGTTTCTTTCCTCGGGTTTAGTGTTAAAATAGGTAGGTACATACTATTCCATACTAAAAGAGCTGGAAACAATAAAAGCACAGAAACTAGAATTATTATGTCACTGATTGGCCCGTTAGCGCAGTGACATAGCATCTGCTTTCCAAGTAGGGTCCCGGGTTCGATCCCGGTCAGGTCAATTTAGGAAACTAACTTTTCTAAATTGGCTTGTAGTCTGGGTGTTACTGGAAACTCCCCCAGAGTTCGCTGTGTGGTACCCATAGTACAAGCTTACTGCTTAGTTTGGGGTCACACAATCTGTGTAATTGTCTAGAACTCTAGAGTATCAATATTATTAATATTATGTGTGCTATTATTTGTACATAAATAAAATAAATTAATTAAAAAATCCGGAGAAATTGGTTAAAAGTCGTAACTTATGTAATCTTATTAATTACATTTTAGTGTTATAAATGATGATTTATGTTCATTCCTCTTGTTTTACTCAGATACAATGAATTAAAACGGTAATTGTTAACCGTAACATCATAAAACCTTGATCAAGTGTTAGTTCGATTCATGACTCTGAAGATTCCGTGCCGTCTTACTCTTATAAAATAATAATTTTCAGATAGCTACCTACATTACGTAACGACCTCAAAGGTTTGCACTAGGTTTGTACTAAAAGCACACACAACCAGGGCCGTCTTAGGTAAGGGGCCCTTGGGCACAAAGAGTTTGGGGCCCCTAAAGAGTAATAAAGACGTAGATATTTTCTTATTATTGATTACGGTTAGCTTTATCTATACAAAATGTGATTTGATTACTCTTCGTGAGCTTACGTTGATTAACGATGTTTTTTTCAAATTGATTAATTTAATTTAATGGATTTCCGCGTTTCTGGGCCCTATAGGTCGTGGCCCCCCACGTACCCTTAGTGTAAAGACGAAACAGCACATAATAAACTGGGTAAACATTGTGATGGAACCCAAACTTCAAGACAATCGTTTTAAAATCGATTAAATATTGATTGTGTGTACAACTTGAGACCCGGTTAGGAAACAGGGTGACAGAATGGGTGCGATTGTCTCTCTGATATGCTCTGTTACAATTTATAGGTATCGTTATTAATCTAGGTGGTTATATCGCCCTAGTTATTAACTTAATACTCATCACTACAAGAGTAACTAATGAGCAACTATAACAAAAATCGCGTCATCGGTTTTGCTCTTGCGTACATTCCTAATAAAAAACGAGATGATTCCTACTGAGACGCCGAGAAAGTAAATGATTTACAAAAACCGGACGTGAAAATAGATTGAAGATTAATATTTAAAAATCATGTTAATATCAAGATACTAAGCACGTTCTAATTAAAATATTTTTCATTGCCTATTGTATATTATAATTCTATCATTTTTTCGAGACAAAAAGTTAAATGGTTTAGCGTTACAAACGATAACGACATGTTTAACGAACTTAGGAACTCCAATTTTGTAATTATTTTTCTTCTTATTGAAAGAGTATCAACTAGAAATTGCGCTAAACACAAACAAACAAAACCTGTACCCGTGCTTGGCTGCGACGCTCTGCTTGTAACGAAAATGAACTAAAACAAAAAATAATTCATATTTCATTCATCTTTCATTCAATCGCTTGAAAATGAATTATTTAACTACAAATATAACACACTCTTCATTGAAAATAGTAAAAATAACTCGAGAAAAACGCCTGGGTACAATTGTATGTACGAATAAGTAATAACATTTTCTCCGTAATCTACATGAACAAAAATTTGTTTAAAATCTTAAATCTTCGAAAGTTCTGCAATTGCTTTTTGATTGACTGCTGATCCACAGCAACGAGGTACGGCTAGAATTTGTAATGAAGTCAAATTATATAATATAATTTCCCGCAGAATTAATTTGTTAACAACCAATATCATGATCACGAGTACCAAGCGTGTCCGGTAGTTGATAACCTCGACAGTACTCGGATCGATAACTCCGGAATCGAACCTGGGATCGGTGAAACGTAAACACAAGGTTTAGGTAAATTTCATATTTTTAGACGAAAATAATAATAGATAATGATACTGTAGACAAAAGTAATAATAGATAATAGGGAATATGCCTATATGTTTTTTTATATTTTTATTGGATAGTAAACATCGCTATATAATAGTAAAAAATATTCAACGCCAAAAAAGTAACTTAAAGTATTTAAAAAAAAAGTTAAAAATAGCCAACCGACATGGGCACTTTAAACGCCCGCCATTTTGGCGCGCTTGATGTGACGTCATAGTCTATAACAACAAACAAACAAGTGGAGAGGTTAGGTTAAAGAAATATTGTGGTCTGCTGCAAATATAGTGTTTCAACTTGAACATATCCAACTGCTGAATCACCATATGATTCTTCTTACAAAAAATTGTATTATTACTTTTAAATGTGCAATGAAATCACAATAAAACTGACCATATAAATCGCAAATACTCAAAAGCAAACACCTAACAACTATGCTCTCGGTGACAGTTGTTATAAACTTTGACGTCACTTTCACTCTGACCAATGGCGTCGTGTTTCAAATATTTGAATATCCCACAATTTTTTCGCACTTTTTAAAGATTAATTTCTTACTCAAAAAGAAATTAGTAGTGTGTGACCGCAAACTGAACACTAGGCTTGTACTGGGAGCACCACGCAACGAACTGGGGAAGCTCCTAATAACACTCAGACTCCAAACTAAGCAAGTTCGTTTCCTTTTGACCTGGGGACTTAGACGAGTGGCTCAATTGTTGTAAACGCTAGCGTAACGAATTTTAAATTGGTAGTCAATCGTTATTAAGTTTATACTTATTTAATCCAACAAAATGTAAAGTCGCGTGACAACTGCCGTATAAAACGTACCCAAATTGCACTTTTAACGAGCAATAAGATTGTACAACAACTACAATCGACACTTGCTGGCGTTAGTGGCTCTTCACAATACGAAAGGGTATTAAACTACTCATTGTAACGAAAGACTTGCGTTCTACAACTTCGCCAATAGTCAACAGTTCTAGTAAAACACGTCAAATTTAAAAAAAAAAGGTGAGGCAACCCTAATATCAGCGTTTTTGTCTCGCTAGTAAACCTTTGGAATATAGGGCGTAATGAAAGGGTTATACAATTTTTTCCTTTTAAATGAATTTTTTTTTTTGTGGAAAAAGAAACTAAGCGTATCCCGTAATTATTACATCTGCAATATAACAGTCAACAGGACACGTTGAAACCCCGACGAACTATACCCCTTTCACAATAACCTTGTATAAGAAAGTTAATGTTTACTAAAATTACATTATTAAAGTTGCTCAGACTCCGTAAGGAAAGCTTGAGTAATTTTAGTAATGTCATAATTTCACTAATATTATAGTACAACACACAAATATATAAGAGCGGTATTTAGGGGTTTCAATCCCCCTTTGCCTACGCTAATTATTCTCCGCCACTTTTTAAAAACATTATCAACTTATAATAATTATAATATATATATATACTACTTATTTATTGCCTAAACACATCTTTGCTTCGTTTCCCTTTCGAGGCAGTCAGAATATTACAATTACATCTGAACACCATTCATTTTTAGAAATAAGTATTAGAGCTTTCAGATGATAAATCTAAACTAAACAGTGTCGGGTGGTTCTCCTATCACCTCTACACCTCAAACAAAAACTCGATCTTTCGGCCAACAAAAACATATCGACTTAAGTCGTCAGCCCTGTGGCCCCCTGTCGTAAAAACCAGTTAAATAGGCTTTCACGGTCATAGCCAATCGACAAAATCGATAAATCAAATACATCCATTCTAGCGACTCCGAGCAGAACGACAGCGCATATGGTCCTTGCTAGCGTAGAACTGCGAGAGTACTGGACTCCCGGGGAAGGAATCTTGTCTTAGGAAAGCAAGGACCGTTCCTTGCCTTCCCAAGATATACTCGTATTTAGGCATAGCGTGAGAGAAACTCCGGCGTGTTCCATAGGAGATCCCGAAGCTCCTAGACAACGAGGACGATCGCAGCAGGAGTTTTAGTGGTGCACAAGTACTGCATAAGCCGGTCTTGCCTGAGGGTACAGATTAGATAATAGTGACTGTGCGTAACCCAAGGGATTGTGTTCAAGTTTCTCCTGCTTTGCCAAAAAAAGGCCTAATAGCAGGGGCCATAACTCCCATTCCCGTGGCCCCCTCCTCTAGAACCGCTTTTGGGGTACTGACATGTACCCATTGCTACGTTTAGTCAATTTACCTCACGTTCACATGTACCTAAATGTCAACTCAAGCGCATGTGAGATCAGGATGTTCAGTATTGTCAGTCCACATCGAGTTGTAACTACAAAATCAACTTTTATCTTTATGTTAACGATTTAAAGTCGTTTTTATATTAAAGTCAACGCTATCCGCCTCGCGTGATGCCCAGAAATGCAGATTTATGACCTGCGATTTCTCAGTAAGTATCCTGACGTCACCTGTATTTAAAACGTGATTTGATATCTAGGTATAGTTTTGTCAAGCGTATTCGATAGAATACATTTAAAGGTTCTTCAAAATTTATAAAAATATTGTCTAAATTGCTATTTATTGCTCTTAAAAATTGTAATGCCATACAATTAAATGTTACTTCTTCAATAAAATATAACATCTTGGACTTTTTGGCGGGAACGAGAGAAGTGAGGTCGTCATTTTATATAGATTTTCTATTTTTTACATTCTTTGTAGTTTTAAAGTACAAAAGTAACAGTATATTGTGTTTTAAGGTTCTGTGTAAGTGAAAAGAATGAAGGAGGTCTAAATAAACATAAACTTCCCATCAAAAAAATCGAAACACTACTGTAAGTGCTATTCAGACGGCATTTAAATAAAAAAGAGGTTTGATATCATTAAAAAATACTCCAATAAATAGCTGGCAGTTTAGTCTACACAATGGTGTACCACAATTCCAAATTTGAATTTAAATTTTCTAATTTTCATCGATTAAATGAATGTGGAGCTCAATGTGGAGATTGTTTTCAATGTGTATTCCGTCGGAATTTCTGCATTTAATTGCATTTTTTTGCCGAAAATATCGTTTTTTTAATAATGATTGTTAACAAAGCTTTGTAACATCCTACTAAGGAGATTATTTTCCTAACAAATATGGATACCTCACCCACAGAAGCCGCCCAAGTCGTGGCGTTGCTGAATTCAGGGCTTAGTCAACGTGTTGTGCCTGTACAATTGCATCTTAGCCTCTCTGCTGTCAATAGAGTGTATCAGCGTTATCGAGAGACTGGTATGTTTACTCGCCGTCCAGGATCTGGTAGACATCGAGTCACGTCTGAACGAGATGACCGGTATATTGTGTCAGTTTCTCTAACTCTATTCAACTGCAGCAGTGGCTCCGTGATATTCGAGAATTGACTCTGAGCGATTCTACCATTAAAAGAACATTGGCGGAGCGTGGCCTGAAACCTCATAAACCAGCTAATGGCCCAAAATTGACGGTAGACCACCGAAAAGTGCGCCTTAACTTTACACGTGAGCACTTAAATTGGTCATACCTTCAATGGAGCAAAATTCTCTTTTCTGACGAATGTAATATCATGCTGTAGGGTAACGACAGAAGAAAGAATGTGTATCGAAGAGAAGGGAGAGCGTTTTACACAGTGCTACATTGAAGAAAGAGTCAAATACGGTGGCGGTTCATGGACTGTTTGGGGAGGCATAAACGCCGATGGAAAAACCGAACTTGCTTTTGTATCTGGATCTCGCTTACCATTATTAAATGGGTCACGTTACATCGAAGAGTGTCTGGAGACTCGTGTGGTACCTTAGGCACATTTTATTGGCGAGGAGTTCATTTTTATGCAGGAGAATGCCAGGGCTCATACCGCAGGCACTGTAAATGAATACCTGAATGAAGTCGGTATTACGGTTATGGGGTGGCCAGCAAAAAGCCCGGATATGAATCCCATGGGATGAGAATGGGATCCCCAGAACACCTATGGGATGAGTTGAAGAGACAAGTAAGAGCGAGAGATCCTGCTCCGGAGACGCTTAGCCAGCTTAAGACAGCTATACGAGAAGAATGGGATAACATCCCACAACACAAGATTGTGACTCTCATCCGTTCCATGACGAACCGCATGGAAGCAGTCATTAGAGCCCGGGGAGGAAATACCAGATACTGAATAAATTTTTTTTAAACATTTTTTTTTTACGTCCGTATTTCTAACATTTTTCAAATTCTTCTCACAGGGTAAAACCATACCTTTTGAACAAAACACGCTAGCTAAAGAAATTTCATTTTAATTTGAAACATCAATGTTTGTTAAACGATGGCTTATAATATCCACAATTAACTGGCACTATTTCTTTTTTTGTTTTAGCGTAAAAAATTCATAAGACTCGTTCAAAACCAAACTTCAGGGGTGTTTCGATTTTTTTGATGAGAAGTATATTATGTAGCTGAAGTTCTCGCGCTCTTCCAAGAAGGCTTTTCTAACTTCAGTAAGACTTACTATCAGTTTACTGGAGGAGTTTTACAGAGTTTTACGATAACGATCCTATTTATTAAAATACAATACGTGACATTGACAAATGCGCTAATCTGTGCGCTATGTCATGAAGAAAGATAAAAAAAACATCTTAGACGCCATAAAATCACTACGGCGAATAAAAAAAAATGGGAATAATTTTAAATGTTAGATTGTATTGTGCTACAAAATTCTCTATGAAATAAATGAACAAACTTGACAAAATGTCATCCTGACGACGACATCCGAAATAAGATATCTAAAAACACGGGAAATTAACGCGATTATCTTTTATTTTTGCTTGACGTTTCGGCCCAGTTTCATCGGCCGTGGTCTCAAGTAAACTGTCGCAGAAAGCTTCACTCCGTGTCAGAGGCAGATTTTATTTCATCTACCCCCGATATTTGTAATTAATTATTAGGGTTCCTACACACAACACTCACGGTGTTCACACACTTAACCGGATGTGAAAAACGAGGTTTTGACATTTGAATCACAGGATTCCACGCTGTTGAAAAATTGTATCCGCTTTCCCGATTGAAATTTTTGTGTCTCTTGATTTCAATTGCTTCACGCACGACTCTTGGATAAAAGTGGCGATCGGTGGAAAGGACTTGTGGGCGATAAAATTCTATCCAATGATTCGTATCCGATTGGAGATGTTCCGCTATCGCTGATTTGGTAGTTTGCTGGTTTTTTACAGCTGCAATGTGTTCCTTAATCCTTTCAGCAATAGTCCGCTTCGTTTGGCCAATGTATGAGCTACCGCAACTGCAATCTATTTTGTAGACCCCTGGTGTCTGCAACGGTAAGACGACAACAGTTTACTTGAGACCTCGGCCGATGAAACGGCCGAAACGTCAAGAGAAAATAAAAGGTAATCGCGTAATTTCCCGTGTTTTTAGATATTTTATAATGCAGCGCGAAAGTTTAAAAGTTTATATCCGCCATAAGGTTTTCATGACCGTCTCGCGACAGTTCGAACCTCGGATCAAGAAACATATGGACGGTGTCATAATAAGTTGTCGCTGCTATCGCCGTGTGTCAAACGAATTTTCGTGTCTCTTTCTATCTCGTTGAGTGTAGCCACGAGTGAAACAGCTATAGTAAGTATGACAACATCACACTGTCAGTATATTCGAGTAATATTTATAAAAATTTAAATGAAAGAATTCTTTGCAAAATACTTGTAAATCTTGTGTTGTGGCTATTAGTATTTACAAAAATTTAAAATTTAAAAAACCCCCGACATAAAAAGCCTCCAAAAAGTAAGAAAATAATATGTACCTCATAGCCCTTTAAAGTGATAAGTTTCAATATAAATAGTAGTAGTAATATATCCAAGCGTCGTCACATCAGGGCACCGCTACATAAGCAACAAATAAGTTGTGGAATTTTTTAATAGAATCAAATATAAGAAAACTTTTTATGATTTTCCATTGTTAACATCACTGATTAATTATTTACTAACGGAAAGTATTATGATGTCGTCTTTACACAGCATAATACCGCCATTTTTTTGCTGTTTCATTTGTGGGGAATGCGATTGACAAATGCTTGCCTGGCAAACGAAGCCATTTATGGCTCCTAATAAATCGGTTCAATTTCGTGCGCATAATTAGTTTATAATGATCTCATATTTTTCAAAGGTTAAGACACTTCTGTGTAGTCTGTTGCACGTTACCTTAGTATTTGGTCTCTATTTGTCTCTATATATCTCTATTGATGACCTCCGTGGCGCAACGGGTAAACGTAAAATGGGGATCACGGGTTCGATTCCCGCCCCGAGTCTGGGTGTTTATGTATAATATGTATTAATTTACAAAAGAAAAGTATATAAGTAGTATATCAGTTGTCTAGTACCCATAACATAAGCGCTGTGCTGCTTACTTTGAGACTAGATGGCGATGTGTGAAATATCTGAGTATGTTATTGCCTCGTTTATAATTCAGTAAGTAGCGAAACATCTAACCGGGCGTAAGCTTAGACCTGAATAACCTGAATTCAATCTACTAGCTAACTAAAGATCATCTAAAGATACTGTTTACGCGATATTTAACGTTTTTTTATTATTATTGGTACTTCAGACATTCATGCCAATTGTGTGAACCTAAACTAAACACTAGTCTATATTATATATAGGCACCGGTTACTATACACAAACAGTAACAACTAGTCTCCAAGCTTATTTAAAAAAGTTCGGTAATTTAATTGATCTGACTGAGAATCGAACCCAGAACCTCGGCTGGAAGGCAGACTTTCTACCATCACACCAACGGGTCAGTCACACAAACTTCATACTGACTTACCAACTCAATAAATTATTTTTTTCCACCACCACCATACCATACCAGACCACGATCGGTGCAATCCAGTCGAAACTTAAAAAAGTGAAAGTTTAAAAACACCAATAAATTGTATCATAATCCTCAACAGCGCATCCTATGTCTAGCGGTGTAGAATTATTTTAGTGTCCCGTTCCAAAATAAATTGAATAGCGAAACATTTATGTAATCATCTTGGTCTGTCCGTTTGCAGAAACAGGCGAACTATCCGTCTGTAGAGAGTAGAGACAAATGGACTATCCATCCGTAGAGGGTACAGACGGACGGACTATCCGTCTGTAGAGAGTAGAGACAAATGGACTATCCATCCGTAGAGGGTACAGACGGACGGACTATCCGTCTGTAGAGAGTAGAGACAGACGGACTATCCGTCTGTAGAGAGTAGAGACAGACGGACTATCCGTCTGTAGAGAGTAGAGACAGACGGACTATCCGTCTGTGGAGAGTAGAGACAGACGGATTATCCATCTGTAGAGAGTAGAGACAGACGGACTATCCGTCTGTAGAGAGATAAAGGCGGACTATCCGTCTATATTGTCTGTTGAGAAGAGAGATAGAAGGACTATGCGTCTGTAGAGTGGAGAGACATATGGATTATCATCTGTCTGTAAAGAGTATAGAATTGATGCATACATATATACATACATATTCTCACGCTGTACCCCAACGAGGTAGTCAGAGAGGACGGAGCGTCAAGCGTCGCGGTTCGTACATACTTCTTTCACTTCCTCAAATCTCATATAGAATTGATAACACACATTAAGCAGATTTCAACAAAAAAATTAATATCTACTAATTCGATGTTACATTCAATTATTGATTTCTGAATAAAATAATAAAAAACAAAGTATTAGTAGTTTAATAGAAATATTAATTACAAACATTATGTGGTACTTACACATTTAAAAATCTTATTATCTAAATTCTTAAACAATTATAAATTCTTTGGCTGTACCTACATTGCACAAGGTGATTATGATAATATGCACAAAAAATATCATAATTTTTAAAACCTACATTTATAATTACAAAAATACATGAAAAATAATTTCATCAAAAAATAACATTTCTATGAGTTTATCAATTTTTCATTTGGCCAGTTACGAGGCGAGTTATATGTAAATATGTATTTATTATAATAAGTAATTATCCTTTTGATGTCATTAAATCTAAGCCGGACGGTGCTTATAAAAAACATTGCCAAGATCATAGAGAGCCTTTGAACAATAAGACTATTTTTTAATCAAAATTTAAAACGTTAATATTTATTTCTTTTGGGTTGTTCATGATCTGTTTTAATTGCTAAAGCGTATTTACAAATATGTACATACTGTAAAGTTATATTGACATGAAATATCGAAATTTTGTTTGGAGCTTAAAACTAATATCCAAGCGAACTTTTTACATTATTTTTTGCTTATTAAAGAAACATAATAAAACAATGTTCTTTATTATGAAATAGGAATAGGTTTACTGTCTGAAATTCTAAATCGTAAAATTGAACCGCTAGATAGAGACAAACATTGATTTGGGATTTAACATCCATAGCCAATATCACTAGTACTCTGCAACACTCCTATTTTATTTGTTGTATCGACAAAACGTGACATATTTAATTATTTTTAAAATGATTTTATCGATCATCACTTCCATACCGCTTCCACGGCAATTTGGCATCGTTTACGTGTTTTATTCTGTTTTTGATACATCTTACATAGATTATGTATCTGCTTCCTACCAGCACGCATCAGTGTTCTTTATAAGCTCATTTACGCACACGCACGACACGCAACGGCGCCTTTCTATTAAAAGTCTCTAGCGTAGGTGGTCTGTGGTTTCTATGAATACATATTTGCAATTAGTTAAAACGAACAGATATTTAAAAATATATGAATGAAATTTCCGGTTAAATATCGGCAGAAACTGAGACAAAAATTGAAATTCGATTTCAGTTCGAACTTTCAGTCGGAAACTACTTCAATCTTTAAACTATATTAAAAATGTTATTATTTTTAATTCTATAGTTGTTTTCAAAAATAGGTTTTTTTTTGTTAATTTTTCAATCACAGCCATAGATGTGTCCACATATTTTTTATACGTAATTAGGAGATTACGATAAGATTCATAACAATAAGCCTCATTATTTAAATATGAACACTGGTGCCTGAACATTGATAAGTATATTTGCTAATTAATATTATCAGGCGCTCTTTTTAACATCAAAGTATAAATTGAACTATCACAGAACACAAAATAAAATTGTTCAAAACTAAAAACATTGTGATGTATTCACGTATTTAAGTTCTAACTAATTATTATATAATTGGTTCTAATAAAATTCCATGGAATGTAAAAATGTAGGATACCTGGGTAAAAAAATTATTCTAAATCGCTTAAAATAATTTTAGACACTAAATTAAAATACTGTCTCAAGCCTAGAGCCTAAGGGTTTTGCGCAAATGAAAGAGCATGACAACCTATCGTGATTATATTGTATTCTTCTATATGAAACTTTCAAATACTATTTTTTTCTTCAGGACATACCTGAGATTCACAAACAACCATAATTTTGATAAAAATATAAACATTTTGATCAACAACGTCCACAACATCGCAGCAGTACCGCTTTTGCCATAAGGGTACATGAGGCCCGTACCCAGGGCCCCCGACCTCACGGGGCCCCAAAGACCCGAAAGGCCGTATTTGCTTAACGAATAAAAGTAGCTCGATTTTTTTCTACTTTAGATAGATACGTACTAAGAATCACTGTCAATATTTCCAAACTGAAATGTTCAGACACCGAATCAGATTCTTAATTATTTTCTAAACAACGCTTTGAAAGATGAAAAATGCTTTTTCTTGTCATTCACTTTTTTACTTTCTAACGGGGCCTAATCTAATTCTTGTGTGCCCAAGCAAGACGTGCCCCGGCATGCCCTAAGACGGGCTGGCATCGCAGTAAGTAACTTAGAAACTTCAGAAGTAAAGTGAAAGAACTTCTTCAAATAATGCAAAATCTTCAGTTCTATACGCACCTTAAATTACTCATATTATAGGTTCACTTGCACTAATAGCGGTACCCTCATACAAGCCAGAAAGGCCGGCTTGCATTACTATAATGCTCAGTGAAGAATCTTGCACAGAACTTCAACGTATACAACATGATATGTATATCAATATGTACATTATTTATCACTATTGTATCTTTAAAACACCAAACAAAATCAAGAATTAAAAAACCAAACAATTTGTAAGTTTAGGTACTTATCTCACTTCTGCCCAGATCCAGAAGTAATAAAATACTGTAGGGATGTTGGTAATTTCAGTATTATCGACTCGATTAAAATCACTCCTATAACCGTAAAATAAGAGCCTTAAAGATCTTATATTTAATTTAAATTTTCTTCGACCTATCATGTACTCTTTCGATTTGCGCAAACCTTTTATTATTAGATTTAATTGTCATTATAATAATTTTGTTCCTTACAAAAAGAATATGGCAACACAGAGCGGGTAGATTCGCAACCCGAGAAGTTAAAATCACATTGAATTTAACTTCATTTCAGCCTCGTCCTTTGGCTTTTCCAGCTTTATTGTCAAATCTGTAGATGGGGAGTATTTCGAATTTCTTACACAACATATTATAAAAATAACGAATACAGCGAGTACAAGAGCGACACAAGCACAGAAAATCGCGCCCCAATCCAAGATAGCCCGCACGATTCTCAGTTCTGAAAGGAGTCTTTCGTCGATAGCAACGTGCTGCTCTATCCAGAGAACAGGGAATAGCATTTTGGGCATATTTTCATACAATCTGAAAGTAAAAGTAGTAGTTACAAAAATAAGAATATACAATTGCTAAATTAGAAAAAAAAAATGTTGAAAGAAGATAGAATTAATTCTGCTTATTATAATGCTCCAATCGCACTCCAGATGTTGTTCACAGTGAATAGTTACTGGAGCGTGACTAGAGCATTCTGTCTTGTGTTGAAAAGACATTAGGAATTATCTGACTGCATTTTCTGCCAGTTTTTCTCAATACGTTGTAATAGGCTTTTTTGACTGATCTTAATGCCATATCATTTCCAAATTGAAAAGGGGAACGACATAGAGACAGGTTGGTACCCGTCCCTTATACAAATTACTTAATTGCAATTTGGTCGAGTTTTCTGGTCTCATAATGGTCTGGGAGGAGATAAATTATAGAACTATAATATTATTTTTGAACTTACGCCACATTTGGACTTGGTTGTATAAACATATTGAGTTGAAACCTAGCTGCTACCTCGAGTGGAACTCCCAATCTCTGAAAGAAAAAGGAATATCTTTGGTAAATAATATTAATAAAAGACAATTAGTTTTCAGTACAAAAGTCACTATTAACTTACAGGCTCAACAGCTATGTAAAAGGAATGTTTTTCTGGATCCGGTTGCATGCCAGTCACCAGTTCCCTGAGCTGTGATTCGCCATGTAGGAAATGTGGTAAAGAGACGAACGCCGGCGAACCATACCGGCATGCTGACACGTTCATAACTCCTGACCACGCGCATTCGCCGTTACAGAAACATGTGTTGGATGGGGACAGGGTAGCTGGAAGAAAAACAATTCAATCATAGACTGCTCCACTGCAGATTGTCTATTCACCATCGGTTCCCAGCCAGGAGCTAAAATAATTTGTTATTGATTGGATCGTGTTTATTAGTGACTTTTTCAAAATACTAGAAATCATAAAATTTAAAAGGTTTTGTGTACGTGTGCGTTATGTGCCCTCATCACATAACTTCGTGTCGAATTTTAATACAACTAAATACAGTTTTAGTTAATACATTACCTATTTATTTAGGAAACATTTCAACCCCAGTAATCGCTAGGGTTCTAAAAAAATTATTATTATCGCTTTTATTACTGTGTACTTATCTTTTTTAATCAGTTCAATTAAAGCCTAAAAAATTGAAGAAATGATCCCGGTAATAGCTAATCAAAAATAAATTTTGCTCACAGTTATCAAAACTAGAGTCTACGACTTCGTATTTGTGGTACTGCAACCCGCCCAGCTCGCCACTGTCCGCATACTCCATGTGCAAAGACCGGCACAGATCCGGAACGAACATGGTGAGTTGGGACGCCTCTGTTAAATTACGAGACATGAACTCGCCAGCACTGCCTGAAAGCTGTAAGTATGATGTAATTTTGGTGCCCAACGTGGGGCTAAATTGTACGAATAGTAGACATTGTTTTTCTTCACAATCTTTAATTTTTGTAACTAGAAAGTTGACATATTTGGAATTTCTTTTATACAATTATTTATGCCGATTTAATTATTGTGCAAAGGTTATGCAAAATGAATGACAATTACATAACGATTAGCTAAATGTACAGTCGCTCAACCATCAGTCACTGCGGTATGCGTTCAAAGCGTTAGACCTAACGGTCTTATAGTACGGTCTCATATAACGGCTTATTAAAAGAAGAAGTGATGACAATAAACTCAGGTCGGGTATCATTTTTTAACATCTGTCATTAGACGGAGAGATGTGCTTGACATAAACATCAATTGAAACATCGCATGAAACATCACGAATGTTGCATCCAATATGTATTGTTACTTGTGCAAGGATACATAGATTTCTTTTGTGAATAGCGCTTCTAAATTTTTTATATTTTGTCCACTACAATATTATACGAGCGATATTTGCATATATACGTATATGTTTGTATTTGCGTTCTGAATAACAGCTCTAACGATTTTGATGAAATTTACAATATTGGGGTTTATGGAGGTGAAATATTGATCTAGTAAGGTCTCAATTCTGGGAAAAATAGTTTTCTCTGTGATTTCACACACTTAAAACTTCTAAGCTCTAAACTTCTAAATTCTTTTATTTCGCAACAGAGTTTACCTTTTCAATAGCATAGTGACCAGAGTGCTGGTCTACCAATCTATCAAGTGTGGGGGTTCGAGTAATGCAATGTGGTTAGACTTTTTTTTGTTTTTCTTTATATACCCAAGCAAAGCTCGGTCGCTCAGGCACTTTTTTTAATACTCACAATCAGATACAGAAATTTTCCTAAAATTATGCATTTATCTTCGATAAAATCTGGTTTGATCTTTCAGAACACAATGTCATCAATATCTTACGATAAAGCAGGTATAATTACCTACTTTATCGTAAGATAATATAATATTTAATAAATAATAAGTAAGATATCTCAAAGTCAAAGTCAAATCAATTTATTCAAGTAAACCCAATTACAAGGTATTTTTGAACGTCAAATCTACTTTAGTTCGGTTCAAATAGAAAACCTGGACACTGAGAAGAACCGACAACAAACTCAGTCAGGTATCATTTTTTCAACTTCATTTTACAAAAGGTTTATTAAAATACAATATTTTCATTAAGTCAGTAAACGCATGTCCAGAGAACATCATTTCCAGACTATTGTTTTATCTTCAATGAAATCGTTTATTTTATATTATGATTGTCTAGTCATTGTACGTTTTATAATCAATTTAAATTTATTCTCTGTTAATTGAGTAATTTCTTGAGGAACTTTATTATAAAAACGAATGCAGTTACCTAAGAATGAAACATTTGACTTATTTAAATTTGGAATAACCAATTTATCACGACCTCGAGTTTCCATACCATTCATATCGCCATTCTTTTTAAACAGATCTATATTTTTTCTCGTATACATAATAATTTCAAAGATGTATAAGGAGGGCAAGGTGAGGACATTAATGTCTTTAAAACGATCTTTAAGCGATTCTCGTGCATTCATCCTGTAGATGGCACGTATTGCTCTTTTTTGTAAAATGAAAATGGAGTTAATATGCGCCGCTGATCCCCACAGCAGAAGGCCGTAGGACATTAAACTGTGAAAATATGCAAAGTACACCAACCTTGCCGTATCCACATCTGTCATTTGCCTAATGCGTCTAATTGCATATACCGCAGAACCGAGCTTACTAGCCAATGCCCCGTTATGGTCCGCCCACTGTAACTTGTTATCTACTGTTAAACCCAGAAAACTGGCTGACTTAACGAATTCTAATTGTTTCCCACCCAGTTCTATTTTATCACGGATTCTGGGTACATTAGAAAAGGAAAATTTAATACATTTAGTTTTTTGAGCATTCAGTAGTAAATTATTGGCAGCGAACCATCTCGAGACATCTGTTAGGATCCTGTTTACCCAAGTAATATCTAGATTTTTTCTGTCTAGTTTAAATAACAATGGGGTATCATCAGCAAACAATATTGTTTCGCATAAGTCCCTGAGTATAAATGGGAAATCGTTAACATATACCAAAAACAGGAAAGGTCCCAAAATTGATCCTTGGGGAACTCCCATTTTTAACTTTGAACCCACAGACAAAACCCCATTAACACTCACTTTCATCTCGCGGCCAGACAAATACGAGATCACGAGATCGAGAGCGTTACCACGTATTCCATAGTATTTACGCTTGCAAATTAAAGTTTCATGACTAACACAATCAAAAGCCTTGGAAAGATCACAAAAACACCAATAGCATCTTGGGACCCCTCCCAAGCCTGAAGTACAGTCCCGATCAAGCTTACTCCCGCATGAGTTGTTGACCGCCCTTTCGTGAAACCGTATTGTTGACCATGAAATACCCCGTGAATGTTAAAATGTGCTAGCATTTGTTTGAATATTATTTTTTCGAAAATTTTGCTCAACGCTGGCAATATTGACACCGGGCGATAATTGGTTGGATTTAACATACAGCCCGATTTAAATAGTGGAATAATTTTACTGTTTCATTAAACTGGGAAATACGCCTTGATCGACACATTTATTAAATATATCTACCAAGATTGGCGATAATATAGGTATTACATTAGTTATTACATTAATTGATAGTCCCCATAAATCCTCACTTTTCTTTTTATTTAATTGCTTGAACGTCCTTTCTATTTCATGTGCAGATGTGTACCTAAATTGAAAACTAACATCTAACACATGATTAAGTTTCTTGCGGGTGCTTCTAAGCACTGGTTATTCCAAATTCGTAGTAGTTTTAACAATCGAATACCTTGTACCTGGATTTGCTGGAGTATATGAAATTGAATTGAATTTTATGAATTTTAATAAAATTGGAAGGTTATATCAGTAATATTATGTATCGAAAAAATAAAATAATACCTTTGAACATTCCCCGTTGTAATAAGGCAGATGGTCCTCGTGATTCCACCGAAGGACCTGTCCTGGTAATGTGCCACTTTGAGAACCGGTTGAGACCTCCAGGTAACCGTCAGTGTCTATCGAATTATTTCTCTGGAAAAATATATATTTGTATTGTTTTAAGTGTTACATAATATCTTTTGTGTATGTCTTTAGTTAGTGTGTGATGTGTGCCTATATTTATAAACTATTTAGTACTTATTTGCCATAAATAAATATATATTAATTAAAATATTGTATAGACTCTTAAGTTATTTTACGAAAATCCATTTCAAGTGATGAATTTCTAAAATCTTTAGCTATTTTCCGCTCAAACTGCAAAAACCACCAATCGACACGTATTTCGCCTCAACGAACCATTGTCAGGACCAATAAGAATATAATTACTACATTTTATGAGACGGCACTTAGAACAACAATTTCTACCAACCTACCAACATAAAATTAGCGATGTCCACCTAATTATCGATAGTAGTGCTGTGTAATTCGACATGTTATCGATATTTGGTATGTACCTACGCAGTTGCGAAACACGATAGCGCTGGGATTTTATGGATATGCACCGTGAACAAAAATAGTCTAAAACATGCGTAAAAATCAAACTTAAAAAAAATCAAACTAAAACACTTTCGTGAATACGAAATGTAGAAGTAGACACAAAATTTGTTTATGATCACAGAGTACTATGGTCTATGTAACATGTGTAATAACAGAACAACAAATTGAGTTCGGCACGTGGGCAAAACAGCCAACATGAAAAAGTAATTTAATTCTGCTTTGTGCAATTGATATTGAAATGCGGTCATAACAAAATTATGATATGCAGCTGTTATGACCTGTATTGCTAAGATTTAGTCGTTTTTATTTTGCGTTGCGTTTCGAAAAATATGTATTTTCTTATTAAAGGGTAGTGTCCATCCACTGCTCAGGATATTCCAGAGATCAGACTCGTTCAGCTAACCAGCACCGATTCAACAAATAAGTCAGCTGCGCGATTATTTATACCAATTTATACCAATCCAGAGAGTAAGTGACCAATCAGAGGTCACAACTAATGGCCCCGACCACTTAATTTGGACGAATATATACTACATATGTATTACATATTTACATTTAACAATTGAGTTTAAATTCAACAAAATACTGATTTGTCAAAAAAAAATAGCTAAAGATTTTAGGATTTCATAGGATTTCATAACAATAATTAAAATTAGTGTATTAACCATTATGAACGATTGAGTGGCCCGTTAAAGCAATTTATTACATTTCACTTTTAAATCAAAGTTTCTAACATCTGGCCAGTCAATTCTAGTTTTTACGTGATGCTCCTCGGAACGTTTCAAAGCACACATAGTACGAACATAATTTAAAGCAAAGCATACAATGTGTGTGAATGTAAAACTCACTGGAAATCGCTAATATTCTTGAACTAGATGTGCAAATATTCGCGGAGTTTATAATATAAAAAATCTATCTCCATTACCTGATAAAACCACCCGAATCTATCAACTGGCGGCGCACCTCCTGTTGTACTGGACGGCAGACTTTTCGCCAGGTCCAGCAGCGGATCCTCGTAACCATCAAAAAGCAGCTCGTGTGCCAATTTAGACACAGATATCTGCTGCCCGAACATCGCCAAGCCCATTGAAAGGCCCTTCTGTCTAAGGTAGCTCCAATAGCGGGATCGATACACTGCTGACTGAAAGAAAATTTAGGAAAATACATAAAAAACTATTAACAAAAGGTAAGTTTTATAGAAATATTTGCTATTGCATTGAATTTTCCGTGCGTGAGGAGTATTTTGGATTTTTTACGCAATGTCCAGTACATTCGACCTATCCAATTTATCCAGCAAACGATTGCGTGGAAATATCTGTGAGCGGCATGGCTGGAGTCTTCTTCTTCTGCAGCCCATTGCCATCTAATGCTGTGTATAGGGCTCTTGCAATGCAAGCCATTCCCTTCGATCTAAAACCTTTCTCGTCCAACATCTTCCCTCTATCATTGGTACATCTCGTTCAGTCCACGCTTCTGCGCCGCGTTCTCGCGACCGGACATACGTAGGTAATACGTATGTTGTGCATTATTGTATGTTATTTACATATAATAACTATTCATTTATTTAAACTACAATCAACGAATTCGTTGTTACAATACGTAAAGCTTTTTAAACTACAAAGAAACCAGTGTATAGAGATTAAGCTTCACTACTTCTTTATATGATTCCAACGCAAGTATATTTCACGTAATCGGATTATATCCTCTCGGGATTACGTAACTTTTAACAAGATAGACGAAACGAGTGGCCGGATTTAGATTTCATGCATTACATATTTACTTTAGAATCTTTTTAGAATATATATGTAGTTATAACGATATACCTACATCGATATTATATGCTTTAACAAAATAATTTGTTAGTAGACAATAAAAATATAATCAAAGCGTCAGTATCACGACCTTTACACACTACGAGTAAGTATTTTCGCATCATAAACTCTATCATACTTTTACATACATTTAATTTTCAACTAATAATCAAACCACCACAAATTTCTTCGGATTTTCACTTTCTCACTATTAATGTTTTTAAACTTTTACGACTTGTACACATCTTACAATATTTACTAACGGGTCTATGTCGCGTTTATACTTTAAGGCTAATTACCTATTTTAGCCCGACGTTTCGACCGGATTGCACCGATCGTGGTCACGGGCAGACTGCTGAGGATAAATGACGTCTTCGTAGCGTGTGGTTAGTGGTTTGGTTGGGAAAAAACCACACGATACGAAGACGTCATTCATTCTCACTATTAGTCTTCTTCATCAATGTTCTTTACAGCTCTATACATGCCCGTATCTACTATCTAAACATTCCTTTTTACACCTTTTCATTGTAAGGGGAATTCATAAGTTTACACTGAAGGGTGAAGGCTGATCTTTTTACCATAAGTATTTGATGTTTTTACCCACGGTGGACGGAACAGAATGGAGGTGGTATATGCGTTTAGGGTTAGAGGTTGTTTGTGTGTATGTAAGTCTGTTAACAGTTTCCTCCAAAACTACTGGACCAATTTCGATGCGATCTTTTACATTTAGAAGGTATTATTTCAGAGGAGGTTCTTAAATACGTTTTACCGCTGTAGACCACCAGGGGGCGCTACAGCTACCAGGATGGTCAACGCTTGAGGGCTTTTTATAACAAAAAAAAAAAAACATTTTGATATTAATGTTAGTGGGATTTAGATAGTAACGTACTTAACGTACTCTCTAAAAAGATTAAAATAAAAAAAGCAAAATTAAAAATTTTTAAAAATCCCACGCCGGTTGTTAAATTTACTTACGGTAGTTTACTTGAGACCACGGCCGATGCAACTCGGCCGGAACGTCAAGCCATAGTCGGGCGACGTTAAAAAAGTTATTTTTGAATCCTTTTTCGATTACGATTTACCATCCGGCGTGGGATTTTTAAAATTGTTTATATAGTATACTCTTATGTACATAACGTTACGTCATTTGGACAGATGTGGACAGAGCATCACAACGAAACAAAACTACAGCTTGTTATAGATTTACAGATAACAAATCGGAACCAGATTTCGACAGCTTGCTTACCGTTGGTCGACTTTACAGAAAGCTATCTCAAGATATAAATATACCTCAAGAGAGTAGATCCTTTTATGTTCTTGAGCTTCCAGATTAGCATGAATGTTTTAGTGGAAGTTAGTATTGTATAAAAATGTCGACAATATGTTGTGTTGAAAGCGATTTGTAATCAAATTGTAGGTGATATGGGGCACGTGATCATGTTGGCTTATAAAATACATCAGATTATTTCCAAAATTATCAAAACCACGACCTATCCAAAATTGTTATCAAGAAATGTCAATTTAGAATAATTATAGATTAGGCACTTACTTGCAACATTATTTCATAACAATTTACAAGTTACAATTAAAGAGGCAGTACTATCTTTGAAAGGCAACCCTAAGGTTACATCGATTTCAACCTCGATATTTCATAATTCTAACAGTTTCTTAGTTTTTGTAAAGAATGCAATTGACAATTAAGGGAAGAAAATATCAGATGAGAATATTATACCAATTAGGGAGAGCATATATCTTCGTTACATCCATCTCTTTATCCAAGTTGACATATCAGAATAAGGGAAAGTAGATGGTTACGATCAGAGATTGTGAGACCTTTCATTGATAAAGATTCTTCGGAGCGTTATACATTTACATACGAAATTTCTTTCATTGGATGAAATATCCGTGATGTGGATGCCATATTTACTAGTGCCACTGCAACCACAGATTGCAACCAACGATTCATACATTAAAGTATAAACGCGACATAGACCCGTTAGTAAATATTGTAAGATGTGTACAAGTCGTGAAAGTTTAAAAACATTAATAGTGAGAAAGTGAAAATCCGAAGAAATTTGTGGTGGTTTGATTATTAGTTGAAAATTAAATATATGTAAAAGTATGATAGGGTTTATGATGCGAAAATACTTACTCGTAGTGCGTAAAGATCGTGATACTGACGCTTTGATTACATTACAAAAAATTATACACTTTGAATTTTAATTATTTCCGCGTCTAAAGAGGGAGATTCTACTTACTTACGACTTTGAAAAAATTTACAGAAAATAAAATGAAATACGTGAATTTTTTCTAACATATAAACAATATATAAAACGAAGTTTCCTACTCGGTCATTTTGTACAAAGAGAATGTAACATTACTACGTAATAATAAAAAGTTGAAAAAATTATCGTGTATTTATTTGTTTTTATACGTAAAGAAGTTTAGTTTCTAAGTAGGTTAGAAACCATGTGACTAATTGTAATAAAAAATTGATACCATGTATGACGATCGCGTGTCTATTGCGCCATGACCGTAAAATGCACTTTTCGCGGTAGATTTAGCGCCACTATACAAATTCTCGTGTTGACAGACGATATCGCGCGATATTTGGCTATCGCATGCTGACTGCAAGTTAAGTAACAAGCAAGCAGGGTATACCAAATTGGTCGATACTTGTGAGAAATTCTACAATTCCTGGCTATCTTTCGCTCAAAATTCCAAAACCATCAATCGACACGTGTTTCACCTCTTAACGAAGCATCCTCAGGATATTCCAAAGATCAGACTCGGTCAGCCAACCTGCACCGAATCTGCGAAGATAACTAGGATTCTAAGATTTCATCACATGAAATCGCATTTCGCAGTTGCCGCCTGATTTGGTCGATATTGATATTTTTAAATTAAATTTTAACTTACAGCAGCTATCACATTGAGCGTAGTGACGTTGTCTTGCAGGCTACCGTTGCTGCCACGCGCGTCGAAGTGCCAACTCCGCAGCGTTCGGTAGGCGATTGTATTGTTGTGTGAATGCCAAGATATATTTACATGGCGTCTACGTTCATGGAATCGGTACGGACCTGAAATTTAAACAAATACAGTAGAACGCCGATTATCCGAATTAATTGTGACCGGGGTCGATTCGGATAATCGAAAATTTGGATAATCGGACATAGACTGGTAATGAAGAAAAACAAACTGTCACACATAGGGTTGCCAACCATACTTTATAATAACGTATCCTACTTTATTTTTGGTAATTATACTTTTACTTACAAATAAAGTATGCAAAAATATTTTATTTTCAACCTTTACTCTGATGCGTAAAATAAAATACTCATTATGGGTACTTAACGATTTATAATTACTGAACGAAATGTTAGATGTCAGTTTCGTATAGTTATTTTATTTACATTTTTTCAAAAGTCATCACCCGAAACATTCAATACAGTTATCAGTAATTTTTCACTTTTTATTGATATGAGCTTAAATTATATGATAAAATGGTTTGATTTTAGTGAAAATAACTGGCTTTCAATACTTCCTAACATGTCTTTGAAAAATGAGGTAAAATTTGATCATTTTGAAATGGTTATTACAAAGGCCAAATTACAAGACAGATTAAATATTAAGATGGACGATGTGTATTCCGAATCTATAAGACTTAAAGAGATCCAAAGAAAATTCACTAATGATGATAAAGAATTTTCAGTGAAAAGTAGAGTAGAAAAATGGCAATATATACTTAAAAATGCTCTCCATTTCCGCCACTACCTACTCTCCATTCCCGCCACTTCAGCTTTCACTGAAAGAATTTTTTTCAGTAATGAATCTAAAGTGGTGAGAAGAGAGAAATAGAGCATCAATAAATTTAATTAAAAACGAATTGTTTATTTATTTAAATTTAAATGTTGATTGTCAAACAAGCTTTGCGACATTTAAAGATAGATAACAAAAAATTGTTAGCATGTGCTAAAAGCACACAAAAATACGTTTTTAAAGCAATAAAAGCATAAAATTTGAAAAATACTTTTTTTTCTTACTAATACTTTATTTTTTTCCTATCCAAACCAGTTTATACGTTTTTTTTGTCAAAAAAAGTTGGTAACCCCAGTCACACAGAATAAACTTTATTAAGTTTAACAAGCACAGTTCTACAATAACGCTCACTTGAACATGTATGTTCATAGTGTACGTATGTGTGTTTGTATTCTTGCGTCCCCACAAAACTTTTTATTGAAAAATTACTCGGTTTTAATTTTTTATATTACGCTTAGGACCGATTCGGATAATTGGCGATTCGGTTAATCGGCGTTCGGATAATCGGCGTTCTACTGTAACTATAAATATTTATAAGTATAATATATATATGTATATATACTTTCTTTTCAGTATTGGGCGCTTTTATAATTTTCCGATGAACGCTTTTATCGCCACCTTTTTACCATCCGAAATACAATAGGTAAGCAAAATGCTGCCCTATTATGTCAGTGAAACAGACGCTTTTTCAACGTCCACTGCATGACGTTATCGTGCACGGAAATATAAAAACGTCTCCTTACAACTGCATACATTGTGCTTCCCCATTGTCCCGTGGACGGTAAAGACACAGTACAAGTAAGCATACAGTATTCTATCTCGCCAGTGTCCTAGAGATAATTACCTACGGTCGTTTGGTACGTAAGCGCGCAATAGGGCTACCGACTTGGACTGAATGTTTTTCTTGGGTTACTTATTTGATAATAGGTACTATATTAAATTGTCATATTATCTTTTCCTTTTTTTATATTATTGCAAATTTAATACGTTTTTATTTATATAATTTTACTAGTATTTCATATCTAGTTTCAAAAGTTTGTGAGTTAGTATGGTGGAAATGGACAAAAAAAATGCTTTTTTATGTGCAGTATAATTAAAAATCAGCAATAAATTATCTAGATCATTATGATAATATATGTCCTACAAATTAGCAACAGAGAAATATTTCTGGTTTCGATATAGATGTATTCAAACATCCATACACTGAACATTGTGCTCGTAAACTAGATTGACATAATATTTAGTCAGTAAATGCGCGGGAGAGTCTCATACCGTCCGACGACAACCGCGGCGCGCTCGCGACTGTCGTACGTCGAGATATGTCGAGATTTCGAGCGCGTCGTTTGGGAGCGTTTGTATGAAGATAGAATACTGTATGCTTACTTGTACTGTGGTAAAGACGTGGCGATAAAGACGTTTAACGGTAAATTATAAAAGCGGCCATTGGCTACGTGTACGACACTAGCGCCACCTAGCATGCGCAACTATTTCGGATTGTGTCAAATAATTACATACAAATGTTTTATTGTTTTCTAATAAATAAAGTAATGAAAAGATACATAGACAGACGATGAATAGTATTTTTGGATGAATATATTAAAAACGGCACTTAGAATAATGGATATTATTATAAAAACCGCTTTTGAAAGATAAAACACAATATAACCTCAAACTTTGATGAAAAGAAATAATTTCGTTTTAGCATAACATGTAAGAATGTTGAAGAGCTACGAAATAATGGCAATAGTTACTTAATAAGAGTCCACATCTTTCGTTAAATATCGGTGACATTAACACCCTATAAAACGAGTTTAAACATAAGTACTCTCATAACTTTAAACGTAATGATAATGAAGCACACTTAATTTAGTATTTTACGGTAGTAAAGTACTTTATTTAACATTATAATTTAATTATTACAGACCAATGATTCTCGTGTTGTCACTGAAGTAAATATAAACAAATTGACTATCCTAAATTGTTGCAGATTTCTGCCACGGCATGAGCTGCGATCGCTTGCCACCATGCACTTCGCACATAGCAAATAAGATTTCTTGTCCAATGGTGCAATGGATAATATATCTGTTTTTTATATCGGCTACCCTGAACATACGTATCGGCTAGCTTATTGCGATAACCGAATTTCACCCGATATTGTCAAACATGATAAGTTATACTGATAACGCATCGTGAGATCGTGACGTAGGCCATTAATTTCTAATTTTACTGCAACAATCATTTCTTACCAAATGGGTATAATCCATTATCTCATAGTATTATCGAACTTTGATTTATTTATCATAATTATACTTTACTCGGCCACGTTCTGCTCTGGCGCAGAAGTTATGTACTTATATCTTCTCTTGTTAGGGGGCGTCCATTAATTATTTGAGCTCAAAATGGGGAGGAGTCCAGTAAAATCTAATTTAAACTAATGGGGTCATAATTAAAAATTTTACGTCAACTTTTAAACAATATACATATTATTATATAGATAATAAAAAAAACTGTTAAATTTTCTTTTACTTTCTTTGGAGTGTATTATTTTAACATTGTTCGAGTATTATCCTTTAGCAACTTTAGCGTATTAACTTGCCATAAATATTGTTACAAGGAGAAATTGATATTTTTTTTAAATTACATACAACGTTTATTACTGCAGTGTACGTTAGTTTAAACATTAATACAACAACATTTTAAAAATATGAAATTCATTCAAAATGATCTCCATTTACCATAATGTAATCTTTTAAATATCGTGGGCAGTTATCGATTAAAACACGCACTTTCTCCATAAGAAAATGCGCTACTGCCAATCTTGTGGAATGTTTTAGGGACTCCAAATTATTATGGCGTTTAGAACATGCCATACTATCTAAAACAGACCACAAATTATGATCAAGTTGATTAAAAACGGGACTAGATGACGACCAGTCTCCAGCTTTGATGAAGTCAGAAATGGTAGTTTCCAGCCACGCTTGTGTGGATCGAGCTGTATGATCCCGTGCTGAGCCTTGCAGAAAGAACCATTCTTAGTTATGGACATGGTGTTGTTAAGAGATTTAGCTACCTTCTCAAGAATCATATCTTGATACACCTGGGCCGATATTTTAATGCCTTTTTCACAAAAATATGGCTCAGTCACTCTTTGGTAGCTTCAAAGTCAAATCAATTTATTCAAGTAAACCCAAATGTAAGGTATTTTTAAACATCAAATCTACTTTAGTTCGGTTCGAAAAGAAAACCTGGATACTAAGAAGAACCGACAAGAAACTCAGTCAGGTACGAGTATCATTTTTTCAACTTCATTCTACAATAGTTATTTAAAAATACAATATCCATAAAGCCAGTAAATCCATGTGCAGAGAGGATAATTTTCAGTCTATTGTTGTGTCTTCAACGAAATCGCTAATTTTGTAGTATGCTTTTTCAATCAGTGTGCGTTTAATGACAAGTTTAAATCTCTTTTCCGTTAATGAGTAAGTTCTTGAGGAATTTTATTATAAAAACGAACACAGTTACCCAAAAATGCACCACTTGACTTTTGTAATTTAAATTTAGGAATAACTAGCTGATGACGACCACGAGTTTCCACACCATTAATAACGCCTTTCTTTTCAAATAGATCTAAATTTTTTCTAGTGTACATTATGTTTTCATAGATGTATAACGAGGGTAAGGTGAGTACATCAATGTCTTTAAAATGATCTCTCAGCTACTCTCGTGCGTTCATACTGTAGATGGTACGTATTGCCCTCTTTTGTAAAATAAAGATAGATTTCATATGCGCCGCTGATCCCCACAGTAGCAGACCATAAGACATAAGGCTATGGAAATATGCGAAATACACCAGCCTAGCCGTAGCCACATCTGTCAACTGTCTAATGCGCCTAATAACATATATTCCCGCACTGAGCTTATTAACTAAAGTCCCGATATGGTCCGCCCACTGTAACTTATTGTCTACTGTTAAACCAAGAAAAGTAGCTGATTTCATTAATTCTAATTTTTTCCCATCCAGTTCTAGTCTATTATAGATTTTGGGTACATTGGATAGCGAAAACTTGACACAATTGGTTTTTCGTGCATTCAGTAGTAAATTATTTGCAGCGAACCATCTCGAGACATCCGCCAAGGTCCTACTCCGTCCGCTATTTTGTATGTCTTTTCTGTTTACTTTAAATAATAATGATGTGTCATCAGCAAATAATATTATTTCACATAGGTCTTTAAGCATAAATGGAAAATCATTAATGTAAACCAAAAATAAGAACGGTCCCAAAATTGATCCTTGGGGAACGCCCATCTTTAATTTAGAACCGACAGATGTAACCCCATTTACACTCACTTTTTGTTCTCGGTCAGCCAGATATTAAATCACGAGATCGAGAGCTTTATCACGTATTTCATAGTATTTCAGCTTGTAAATTAAAGTTTTGTTACAAACACAGTCAAAAGCGTTGGAAAGATCACAAAACACGCCAATGGCATCTCATGAACCCTCCCAAGCCTCTAGTATATTTCTGATCAAGCTTGCTCCCGCATGTGTTGTTGACCGCCCTCTTGTGAAACCGTACTGTTGACCGTGATAAATCCTGCAAATGTTAAAATGTGCCAGCATTTGGTTGAGCATTATTTTTTCGAATATTTTACTTAACGCTGGCAATATCGACACTGGGCGGTAGTTTGTAGGATCTGACTTACAACCCGATTCAAATATTGGTATAATTTTACTATGCTTCATCAAATCGGGAACCACATCTTGATCGACACATTTATTAAATACATTTACTAAAATCGGTGTTACTATTGGCATTATATTAGCCAGTACATGAACTGATAATCCCCACAAATGGTACACGGTAGCTTACACGGTAACACCCCACCAAACTATCACTGAAGCTGGTAATGCCCACGTTATACCCTACTAACTAATTAAGAAGCTTCTCTAGAGCTTTGAGCATAAACTCTGCTTATTAAAATGTTGCCGGATAGTAAAAGTTTTAGACCTTTTTTTTATGGAAAAAGGGAGCAAACGAGCAAGCAGGTCACCTGATGGAGAGTGACCACCGCCGCCCATGGACACCCGCAATGTCCGGGGAATCACGGGTGCGTTGCCGGCCTTTAGGGAAATAGGGAAAGGAGGGGAGGGGATGACGGGCCACCGGCACTCTCACTCATCGAATGCAACACAACAGCAATAGATGCTGTTATTTTACGCCGATATTCTGTGAGAGGGTGGTATTTCACGGGACGAGCCGGCACTATTCATGCTGCAATACAGCATGGCTCTACCACTCAAATAATGACCTAAAAATGACTTTTGGTTGTTAGGTTTGGCAAAAGTTTAGCGATCGCTTCACTGTGCTTTGCGATCGCCTTAGACTTCGCAATTTTTTTAATTACTGTCTATCAAAGAAGTTACTAGATATAATATGTAACTTCCTTGCTATCAATAAACAACTTCTGCATGGACACGAAATCTCACAGATCTGCTGTCTACGTTGAAGTGACTCACTTTGACGAGCTATGTTTGTCAATTCGGCCTTGGTAGCGTAAAATACTGTATTACATATTTACAAAAAACTTTATATTAATTTTTCATTTGTAAAGTTCAAAAATAATTAAGAAAATTAAAAATGCGAATGAACAAAGATTTGTTTTGTGTCATAGAACTGTTAAATGCAACAGCATAAGTCTTCAAATATTGAGCATACCGATAGAGACGATATATTTGTATTCCCATCCCTTTCTATTACAGAGTTACGCCGTATATTTCTTTCAGTCTAATAATTCGTGATGTGTGAAAAGCAAGATGAAAAGCTATATCTGTTAGCGGTAAATCTGTGCCAAATCGACACCTTATTAAGGGTGCACCCTAAGCCACCCTAAGGGCCGTAAAATCAATGGTAGCTTAAACGACAGTAGAGAGTTTAATCTTCTTTCTTCGATTATTTCGTAAATTAAATGGCAATTAATCGATTACGAGCAGATTAAATTATCGAAAAGAACGAACGAACTGTGAAGGAAACTAATAATATTATCATGTGTAAGACATTAATCTAGGTTTTACTAATCCGTTCACTATTTCCATTTGATATTAGGACAGTCGATTAAACGGTCGATTAAATTTTATCGTAGAATACTAAGTCCATAGTTTTAACTGTTCTTGATCTTGATACCATTGCACAACCGAAAGTAACGTCATTCGTTTTTACAAAGTTTAGTTTCTTTACTTGCACTCCTTCGCGGCGGATAGTCACCTCTCCCGCACCTGATCGCATCCCTTCAGATCTTTCTTAAAGCGTTGGGCGTTATTACCTAAAAATTTGTAGACAGCGACAACCACGCGATCACTGCGCGACCGGTCACTAATAGTAATAAAATATTGGTATCATGTATGACAATTGCGTGTCTATTATTCTATGACCATAAAATGCACTTTTCGCGGTAGATTTAGCGCCACTATACAAATTACATTACACAAATTCTCGTTTTGACAGCAGATATCGCGCGATATTGGTCGCATGCTGACTACAAGTTACGTAATAAGCGTGCGAATTTGCTCTACTCTCCATCTGCCAATCAATCAAAGTAAAATTCATACCCAATTGTACCAAGTTTGGTATTTCTTCCGGGAACTTGTCTGCATTGGTCCAGTTGTAGAGGTAGACGTCGAAGTAGAGAGGAACGGTGGGCGCCAACCATTCGCGGAAGGAACGAGAGCTCGGCGTGAGCGCCACTTGCTGCAACAAAACGGAATAGAGATTTAAATTGGTTATAGAACGTATCTAGACTAATTGAAAAATCTTATTCCTGTGTGTGTGTGTGTGTGTGTTTGTAATTCTTCCCCACCAAATTTAGAATGGAGATAGAATAAGCTCTGGGGAAGCACACACGCTACTTTCTTTTATTCCACGCGAGCAACGGCCAGTTAAACTTACCGAATATGGTATTCAAAGATATTATGGAATGATGTTGACAAAATTATACGTGATTCTTCTTATAGATTCTTCTCAGTACAGGCCTTCATTCTGAACCTAAAAAATATCGTTATTGTAAAAAGGTGTATTATACAGGACGGTAACAAAACAACACCAATGTATGCACATGGCCGGTTTCTGTGTGCATATACGTTTGTTTGTATATTATTACTATTTATTTTTATTTCTTAAGGCATTGGTAACAAGACCATCAGCCTAATGATGAAACTTCTGGAGAAACATTAACTGTCCCTAACACTCCTCCAGTAAAGTGATAGTAGGCTTTACTGAAGTTAAAAAGGACTTCTTGGAAGAGCGCGAAAACTTCAGCTACACATGTTTATTTAGATCTCCTCCATTCGTTTCACTTACACAGAACTTTAAAACACAATATACTATCACTGTTGTACTTTAAAACTACTAAAAATGTAAAAAATGGAAAATCTAAATAAATGAAAACCTCACTTCCCGTTCCCGCCAAAAAGTCCGTTCGTGCGAGACAGTTAATAAATATAATGACCGTTGATACAAGCATAACGTGGGTATACGGTACGAGCGTCTTGCGCATATACATATATATTATAATTATTTATTTACAGGGTTAATTGTAAAATTCTTATAATAATAACCTCTTAGAACAAAGTTCCTATCATCATAATACGAGTACCTAACAACTTTTATTCTACGACTTTTTAAAAACAATGCGTTACCCAAAAAAAATTTTAGTTTTGTTGTACTGTCTGAAACTTAAATACTCGGTAAGTGTACATATTTCCAATTGTGAAGTTATGCGCAAGCGCACCACCCGTGATCTCGCGTCGCCCATTCGCGCTTTCGCCATGAGCGCGCCACTTTAGCGAAAGCAAATTTTTATTCAAATACCTAATAGTATTTTTAACCGACTTCAAAAAAAGAAGGATGTATGTTGTTTTTTTTTTGTTTTTTTTTTGTATGTTTGTTACCTCCTAACTCCGTCATTTATAAGCCGATTTCGAAAATTATTTTTACGATTGGTAGGTAATACTTCAGAGGTAGTCCCATTTAAATTTCACAGACATTGGAGCTTAGACTTCGAAGATACACTAGATAACACGACCTGGTTATAACCTTCATCTATATTGACGATTCTCTTGTATATCGTTGCGCTCCGGAATTAGAATCAAGTTAATTGCAGACCTGCCCTAGATATTTATTTTGGTCAAGACCACTCAAAAGTGAGAAATAAAAAAATTTTATTAAAAAAAATTAAACCACCTTCAAAAAAAACACTGAAAAGTATAAAATAACTATCCTTTACTAACCAAAACTCAAGTACAATTAAAATTACTTTATAAATACGATACACATACCTATACATATAATTAAATTTGACAGTTATTGAAGTCGATGCCAAGCCCACCAAACTAGTAGACTTTATGTTGTTGCACATTGATTTGGCACCGACTTCAATAACTGTCAAATTTAATTATATGTATATGTATGTGTATCGTATTTATAATGTTATTTTAATTGTACTTGAGTTTTGATTAGTAAAGGATAGTTATTTTATACTTTTCAGTGTTTTTTTTGAAGGCGGTTCTATTTTTTTTAATAAAATTTTTTTCCCTTCACGACTGCAGCACGAAGTGTTTCAATACAAATTGATTAATTATTAATTGGTAATAGAAGTAAACTTTTGGGCGTTCCATTGTTATAGGTATCTAACTTACTATTTAATTCTATCGTAGATTACATTATATTGAATTTTTTTTTTTTAAGAAACAAACTTTTTTTTTCGTTTCGCAAGAGAAATCTGCCCTGAGATACTCAACCCGGAGTTTTTGGCGGAATTTTACGGGGAGCGGTTGGGCGTTTATTTTAATTACCGCTTTGCAAATGGCTTTTAGTGGATATTGTGATGTAAAATTGGCGTAGTTCTGCGTCCCAAGTATCTACGCTGTTGTGCTGTTATGTAAAATTATTGAAATAAGTCCTTATTTAGTAGAGTAATGTTGAGATTTTTTTAGTGGCAGTCTGCCTCGGCGGATCCTACTAGAAAAACTGCCTCGATATATTAATCGCCAGAAACTCCAAGATTCATCTAAAATGTATTACATCGACATTTTAATGAAATACGAGTAATATGAAGAAATTATCTATTTATTACTGAAGACGTCGGTTGTATGGGCTAAGATTCCTTTACCTTCTCTCCTAAGGGGGAATCGTATTTCTACTTAGTAACTAATAGTCTGTGCTACTACTACAGATAGCCAACCTCCTGGGAGAGAGACAGGGTTATGTGCAGCTTGCACCCACCAAACTCCTGCCGACTTCCGCGGTGATCCTCGGCGCATTGTTGAGGACTCCGGGATCTCCTACGAAACGCACGGGAGTCCCTCTCGCACTGTGATGAAGCACTACTTGGGGGAACAGTAGGAGAACAAGAGGAGAGTGGTGTGATGACTAGTACCTAGGACCTACCTAATTATTGTTTAGCTTTTAGTACATTATCTACATCATTATTATATTTCTTTTCAATAAAATCGTTAACTTAAAATTTTTTTTTACTTGTAATAATTTCAAGTTTTTAGTTTTTATTTCGTTACTTAATATTTTTCATTCTATTTAGTGTATAACTGTCTAAACACTATGATCCGCCATACACTGTGTTCTACTTGTAAAGCCCTTTCATACAAATATGAAATCCGCCATTTTGTACCGGCGGCCATCTTAAATTTGGAATTACATAATGTACTGTATTTTACAAGTCAAGCCCTATCATTTGGTACTCATATTGAGGAGGTTGTGAAAAAATATGTAATCCCCCTTTTTGTGGCGGCGTCCATCTTGGATTTACAATGATACTGAATATATGTAACTGTAGTGTCATTAGAACTAAAGGTGTGTATCAAATTTCAGATCAATCGGTCAACAGAAAAGGGGTAAATTTCAATTACTAGATTTGACCCAACGAACAGGGCAAGCTAAATAAAACCGTTTAAAAACTAATCCCTAACCTACCGTCAGAATTTACAGCATTCTAAGTCAAGTAATATTAAAATATTATGCTATAAGAGATGGTGGTAAGCCCCTGATCCATTAAGTACACGTTATTCAAAGTACCTTGTCTCCGTATCTTCCTTCGACCCTGTTCGTATAGTTTACGATATGTAATGACTATTTATGACAATTCATAAACTGTTCAACAAGGTCTTGAACCTTCGCTGATGGAAACAATGACATGACACTAATTGACTGAATTGTTACCCAATTTCAATCAATAACATCGATGCTTGTCAATATTAATTCGTCCGATAACCGCACTACCATTGCACTGCCGCAGTATTAACTTTTGAAGTTTATCCCAATTTGATTAAACTCTTGATTGATAGTCAAGGATTAATGGAGAACTCAATTGAGACAAGCTTATTGATTCGTACTTTTGACCGATTTGTTTATAAATGAACTATTCTAGCCAGCAAATTGAATACACAATGAGAAATAAACACATTGTTTCTTCTCCGTAATCATGTTTTTATCAGACTACAATGCGAGGGTACAAAAGTAGAATGGTAAATAGGTAGATGTTTACGCCGGAACAAAACCACGAGCCAGTTATTGAAATCGGTGCCAAACCTGCCAAACTAGTAGACTTTCTGTTGTTGCACATTGATTTGGCACCAACTACAATAACTGTCAAATTTAATTATATACTTATCTGTATCCTACTCATACAAGTTCTTTTTGTGTACATTCGTTTTGATTAAAAAAGAATAGTTATTCCGTACTTTTTTTAAATATGTGTGTTTTTTTATATCGGTTTATTTTTTTTAAAGTTGATCCTTTTGAATGACTTTGGCCTAAATAAATACCTAAGGTAGGTGTACAACTAACTTCTTTTTCTGTAACACCTCAGTTTAATGTTTACGTATTATTTAAACAAAATTGTCATCAAAAAGAGTTTCTAAACGTAAAAATGCCTACAGAACCCAGCTCGCTATCTACTTACGTAAATGTAGTTTTAGTAACGAATAACAAATTGAAAAATAATATGTTTTAAAATAGTATGCGCCAGGATGCATGCGCCGAATATTAGCCCCAGGAGAGCCAATTTTACCTCATCCCTATCACGTAAAAGGTACCCTTTCGTCAAAACATTTACGTTATTTCCAGCCCCTATATTTCGTATGTCTATTGCAAATTTGCAACTGCACATTTGAAAGGGAGCCTCGGTCGGATCTCGCATCTTGCATCTTTAAATATTTGCTAGGCTGTTACTGGCTATATCGTAATACCAATAAATATTGATGCCAATTGAAATCCACACGCAATCTATTATGCATAGTACATGCAATACTTATATCATCCATTTTAATACTCATGGTTTCCCGTAATCTAATTATGACCTTTAAGTTGACTGTTGACTAGTAGTGCTATACTATAATATACAGCTTCTTCAGAAAAGATTGTCGACATTTTAAAATGGAAAAATTAAATAATTCTGTTCTATTGAGATTACTTAATTATTTCCGTTTGTACGGTTTCTTTCAAAGTATGACACTAATAAAAATATAATAATCTTGTATGTATATGTCACAAAATATATTTTTGTACATAAAACTTCGAAACTATTAAAAAACCGCCCAAAGTGTTGGATACGCATTAACTTAGGGTTGAATAAAGAATACACATTACACATATATTTAAATTGGGTCTAAAACGCCCTTCAAATTCAATACACTGACCTCGATGGCAATGATTTAGATGTTGCATCCAAGCACGGAAGTTTCCGGGTCGATTCCCGGTCGGAAAGTAACTTTTCTAGATTGTCTCGGGTCTGGGTGTACTAGGAGACGCTCCTAATAGTAGTCGTCTGGTTCTCATAGCACAGGGAATAACCTAGTTTGAGGCCAGCTGATTTGTGTGTATTGACTGGCGCATTTAAGCATTTAATAAAATATGACAATAATATTCTCGGACCGAGAAACATAATGCACGGAACCATAATAAGTTACCGCTCTTACCACTGTGCGTCATACGAATTTTTCTGTCTCTTTCTGTCTCATTGTGCGTAACTACGAGTAAAATAGTTAGCTATAGTAAGTATGGCAACCTCGCACTGTCAGTGTAATTCATATCCGCTAAAGAGTTGATCATGAAATAATTATTTGCAAAATACTAATAATAAAATAAAATAAGTATTCACAAAAATAAAAATATGTCATGTTCAGCTGTGTATCGTTGTACTGTGACTTTCCTTAGTCACGCACTAGTAAAAATTTAGCAAATCGGTCAACAAAAAAATGACACCGTAAGGACACGCTCTTAGAACAAATGTTCCGTCCGTTGCTACTTGATTCGAGATAACAATATTGTTTTTTATTTCTGGGTACCAAGTAGTTCTGTAGGTGTAAAGATGTAAGTGAAATATAGACATGAAGAAAGAAAGTGTAAGAGTTTTTTATTGTGATTATATCTACAGAACCCAACATGTTATTATTATTATTTTTTATACACGGTATTAGAGAAACGCTTCCGAAAACGAAGAGGACGATAGTACCAATGACACCTTTGATGATGGATCAGAAAAAAAATCAATCACAATGAAAAACTCATCTTTTTACGTTTTATTAGAATTATTCACGCTCCATCACGTTAGTACAGTTAAATGAATCAATAATTTCATAAAAAATACATCACTTTAATTTAAAAAAAACCAGCAGTGAAACACAAAATCAAAAACAGCTGACGCTCAGGTCAAAGGACGCGCGGGCGCCGAACTCGCGCTGTCTGCAGCTACCGATCGCACCAATACCTATTTCCAATACTTGTCTAAATACCTAACTTATCTACTTAACCTAACTTATCTACTTAACCTACTATTATGCCACTGTGCTAGTTCTACCTAGCCACTTGCAGTCGAATTCACTGGTTGAATAAGCCAAGTACCGGGTTCGATTTTCCGATAATGTAAAATGTATTTCAATGAAATTTTAAAAAGGATAGAGTCATGCTTTTTAATCCATCGTGTAGGTATTTTTAATATTTTAATGTATTCAGTTATGTACCTATTTAAGTATTAAATACATTTTTCATTAGCGAGGAATCGAACCCGGTACTTGGTTTATTCAACCAGTGAATTCGAATGAAAGTGGCTAGGTCTAGTATCATTAGTACTATCGTTTGTCTTCGTTTTCGGGAGCGTTTCCCTAATACCGCTTATTAATTTTTACAATGCTATACTTTACAATGTTATATAAATATTTTTCATATAATGTACATTATCTGTGAAGTATCAGTGGCCCCGACTAAGCCTGTATCGTGAGAACCAAATGGACAAAAGGAATGTGAAAATGTTGCGCATATGAGGAATACTGCGTATATATTAGAAAAAAAAATTTAATTTTTTAAAAGATGTTATTGCCTAATACGAGTAGACATAATAAATTTAATTCTTCTTAGTTATTGGTATCGCACGTATTGCAACTTCCTACAGTTGTGATAACTGAAGCAATAAAGAAAACTATCTTGGCATAAACATGTCAGTATTGTCTGAGCTGTAATTATAACTGATAACTTGGAACATTTGTTAATAACAATATATAAACACACATGGATTTTTTGTGTAAGAAGTAAAAATCTTATATGAATGCCTACCAATCTGTAGGAGTTAGATTACTTAGGTGTCCCCTAAAAATTTGCAGGTAGTGCTAGTCGCGCCGCCGCATGTTCCGTTGCGCGACATATAGGCATGGGTAACATAGGATTCATGGAGTTAAATGATTCGAAACCAAACGCGGAATCGAAACGCAAATTTTTATCGACTCCGAGAAATAATTTATTCCGATCCGAGCAATGGCTTGAGTCCGGTTGGTTTCGAACTGTGTTCGGCACAGATTGCATCAGGGCTCTCTGAGTCAATGCGGGATTCAAAAAGGACAAAAGCTTTAATACTTACATACATCAACAATATGGATGAATCTACAACATACCATCCTGCGGATAAATATAAACGAGGAACGCACTGCAAACTATGCAAAGCTAAAGAGTTACTCTCAGTCTTTTAGAATACGAGAAGTGAATCTAAGCAGTCACAGTCAAGGAGCTATTAAAGGAGTCAGATCCGCAAATGAATTCCGCTGGCTTATTTATTACGTAACTGCAGATAGGAAGCAAAGAATGTGTACAAAAGAAGGTCGACTCCCGCCTCATGGGAAACGGAATTGCCTGCTCTCGGACGGATACGTAGGGTTGTCAAGTTGGGTGTGAGATGCGTGAGAACATCTCGTTTAATTATACATTTAGTACATAACAGTAAAAAACAATACAAACAGATATGTTTTTAGTGTTTGTTAAATTTAATTTCTTGTAGTTATGTTGAAGAATGATAGCTCTGCATTCGAATAATTAAAATTATTTTGGCATCTATGGACATTATCGTACGTTGGTTTATGCGATTTAAACATTTTTGTATTTACAATGATGTGAAGAGTGAATTAAAGACAAATGGAAGTGGTCGCTTGTTTACGTCACGTGCGACCCCGACTAGTGTTACAATAATTACCCATATTCGCCCAAAATACTGCCGTTGTGTGCGTGCCACGGGACGTACGTATTAGCGCGCACACATACAAACCACGTACGCTAGCTTTTTATAAAGACATCACTACTGTTATGTTTATATTGTGTAGTAAGTTATAACCAAATCTTACACGATCGATCGCGATTTATTGTTAAACCGAGCACGATGTAATGTCACAAATCGCTATTGCGTCTATGTTGATTATTCAGTGAACTATAAACTACTACTAAGAACACTATTTATGCTATGAAAGTTATTTTATCGCATGGCACCGTAGTTACCAATTTAAAACAGTCGTCGCGCGACTACGGCGCAGCTATCGTACTTTACGTGATAACCCAGGCGAATAGGTGTTTCCATTTTAATCTAAAATTAGTAGTAAGGTCCAGAACGTTTTTTGTGCGATTCTCAAAAGTCAGGCTCAACTGATTTTGTGGAAACACTATTTTAAAGCCTCTAGCTAGTTTTGTGAGAACATTCCAGACCAATAGCAATTCAAAGTTCTCGTAAAGGTATGTATATATATAATCGCAGGGTGGCCTCTAGTGTTACAGCAATGAGCCGGAGGACCTTGCTTATCTTGGTTAAAGCACTTACTGGGCATTGTTGCCCAAAAAGACTGACGAAACGCCTATGCACATTTGGTCTGACTGCCGACCACTGATGCCACTCGTCAATCCTTCCTCGGCCAATATTTTCTGAGTCCAGACGAGGTCACCCGGCCAAGGAATACCCTGCAGTTTTTGACTGCAGTGGCACTAGGTAGTGTTTTGTAATATAGCGGCGATCGAAATAGATCAATTTTGGTCGCAGTGATATAGGTCTGGTGGGATCTACATAGCCGCTTATATCAAATAAAAATTAATGTATTTCATAAACAGTAGACATCGCTAGCCGTTCATAGAAGCTGTTAGCATAATCAGTACACAGTTGTCATTTGGAAATGACGAAAGCATCTTACGTGATTACATTCATGAGGACTAGATTAGTCGCATTAGCCGGTCCTAGGGCTTCATACTGTGCTACAATGCTACATGCTTTCACAAGTCTAGGTACTGTCATTAGAACAATCAATGAAGAGCTATTACAACTATTAGATCATATATATATATCATTAAAATTTTTGAAAATTGTTTTTATCGGTTTAGGAGATTAGCTGCAAAGCTCTATGAAGTTCTCATGACTAAATTAACTGTCAAAAATCCATGGAGCACTCAACCTATAGAGCAGCAACGTCATTTATTTTGTATGAAGACAAATTACGTCTATGGTAAACACTGTTGCAGTTACTGGTGTTCTGTTTTATAGTTTGAGTTTTTGCTGTTTTTGCCATAACACCGAATAGAGCAATAGGCCATTACATAAATATTTAAATATATGTCCAGTTTTGGTTATGTACTGCTTAATGCGAGCGAGAGTTGACACTTGTTAGTGTAAATAAACTGAGCAGTGGTGAATAAAATGGTCCGAGATTACATCTCTATAGGTTGCGTGCTCTATGCAAAAATGTAACATAATATTGAGTAAATTAGCATCATATCTCTGTTACAAAAAGAAGTTGGTGTTCGAATTTCATGTTTCTGGCTTCAGTAGTTAATGATGCTATGCTAGGCGATGATGAATCAGTCAGGACATCTCAGAACATCTTACATACATTTATGCACATATATCTCACACCAATAACTACAATGACACCGTGTGTCAAACGACTTTTTGTCTCTTTCTATCTCATGGAGCGTAACCACGAGTAAAACAGTTAGCTATAGTAAGTGGCAACCTCGCACTGTCAGTGTTCTTCGTGTTAGCTTATCAGTTGGTGCATGAAATAATTTGCAAAATACTCGTAAATCTTAAGTGTTTTAACTACTAGTATTCACAAAAATAAAAATTGTCTATCGTCGTACTGTGACCTTCCCTAGTCACACACATCAGTAAAAATTTAGAAACTCGGTCAACAAAAAGGACACTTCGAGGACACGCTCTTAGAGCAAATGCTCCGCGCACTTGGTACGAGATAGATATAGATATAGATTGACGTTCAAATCTAAATATAAAATGTCATATCAACGTTCATTTACATATTAGGATCAGTTACATATTAGGGTTTCCTAATTATTAGTGATCTAAGTCTCACATATTGGTCTCAATATACATATTGGTCTCAAACTTCAATACGTCCATACGAATGAATTTCTTCCATGCTACAAGTAGCGTAACTAAAGGTGATTACTGATAACTTACAGAGGCCAAGACTGCGTCAAATATGGTGTTCCAAGCGAGCGCGACGGCGAGTGCCGCAAGGGCTAACAGCGCTCCGCCGCCAGCGCCGAGCCAGCGCCAGCGCGGCGTGCGCCCGCGCATGTTGCACCGCCGCACTGTCGTGTTTACCACCGCTCTAACAACACAGTGCTACTATTAATATTGCTAACATAGTATTAATACTCTAGAACAAGAAAAGCGGACCATTATGCACTTTACATTATTTATAGACTAATAAATTAAGGACTCATTGAACCAATAAAGGGAAGCCATTATGCGCAAATAGTGTTTGTTCTATCTTATGAATATGCAGCTTTATTTATATGTTAATATAAGTAACCAATATGAAACAATGCTGACAATTATCTAACTTTATTGTACGACTAAGTCTAATCATTATTATTGGATGGAGTCCACAAATAGCCAGTCAACTACATACTCAATAACTATAAACGGTCCCCGACGCAATTAATAATAACTAGTTTTTGCCCGCGAATTCATTCACGTATATTTTATAGCCTATGTGTTATTCTGATGTATAAGCTATATTTCTGTTAAGTTTCATCAAAATCCGTTCAGTAGTTTTTGCTTGAAATAATAACAAACATCCATACATCCATCCTCACGAACTTTCATGTTTATAATACTAATTTTTCTAACTCTTCCAGAAGGCAGATGAAATAGTGAACAATTAAATACCATCTTCGAACGGTACGTGCTTAATACTTTTTGGCTATAATATCGAATATTTGTTCGCTGAATGAAAGTAAGTATAGTCGCGTGTAATTAACAAAAGTCGAAGAATTATCAAAATGTCTATAAAAGTCTCAATCATAAAAAGTGACCGTCGGTGGATAACGCATTAAGGAAGATAAAAGTTTACGATTCGTTCAAATTTAAACTTGTAAGGCCACAATTACTCAAGCTTATCACTCAATGTACCGCTCGGTATCTAAATATAATGATGAACTATGTTAAGTAATCAAAATTCGGACTGTTTATAATTCCTTAATCAAAGTTAGGCATGTTTGTTTTGACTAATTATACCAACAGAACAACATGTTAATTGGTACCTATGATACATTCATTATAAACATAAATAAAATCTAGGAAGCAGAGTTAATTTTTTACCAAACCAGGGGGGGTTTACTTATAAACGACGGAAACTTTCCGTGGCGGAAAGGCCGATCGTCGGAAAGCATAAATTCAATCCGACGGCTTGGATTTGTGAATATGACTATTGTTAGTTCCACATTAATTTTAATCACAAATTACCCACATGTGATATTATGTAACATTTTAGTAATAAGAAAGAGGGTAGAATGGAATTCCTGCGTGTAGTGGGGCTGCATAAAAGCCTGATTTTGGTCGTGTAAGAGTTCAGTTATTGAGAAGCCGTCGAATAGTCAAGTGCATAATAGTTGTGATGAAGAATTGATAACGTGTTCATAGTGATCAGTGCTCCCGTTACATTTCATAATTAACACTATATAATATAAATATAATACAATTTCGGATTTGTGAATCGCGTTTAGACAAAATCATCGAAAAGCTTACTGTCAGGTACGGAAAGTTGAGTTTCCGACGTTTGTGAATAAACCCTAGACAAGAAAAGATTACAAAAGCGAAAGTATTTAATACACATTACGATTTGTTCGTCGAATCATTCGTATTTATTTATTTATATTTCTTAAGGCATTGGTTACAAGACCATTAGCCTAATGACGTAACTTCTAGATAAACATTAACTGTCCCTAACACTCCTCCAGTAAAGTGATAGTAGGCTTTACTGAAGTTAAAAAGGACTTCTTGGAAGAGCGCGAAAACTTCATCTACACATGTTTATTTTGATGTCCTCCATTCTTTTCACTTACACAGAACTTTATACCACAATATACTATCACTGTTGTAGTTTAAAACTCCTAAAAATATAAAAAATAGAAAATCTAAATAAAATGACGACCTCACTTCTCCCGTTCCCGCCAAAAAGTGTCAAATCATTCGTAACTCCGACCGGTATTGCCAGATTTGAAAACAATAAAAAAGATTTTTTTCTAACCATTTTTATGTGGCATGTTTATAAGTACTTACTAATTTCTTTAAACTACAAAACTTATAGCCTAAACTAAATATTTTAAATATTTATTACTTGACATTAGAGATTACAATTTAACTAGTTTTTCATCTTCAAAATCAAGCAACACTGATTGAATATAAAGTTGGTTGTACGATTAACAACTTATAGCGATGGTATTCCCGGACCGTTACGACTTTGGGACCATCACGAAACGAGCCTGACTCTTTCAACCCGCACGTGTTTCCCTGGACGTTGCGGGTCTCCATGGGCGGCGGTGATCAGTTTCCATCAGGTGACAAGCTTGCTCGTTTTCCCCCTCTAATATAAAAAAAAACGATCAAATTGTGATGTGTATTAATTAATAAATAATAATGTTTAAGCAGTCTTTTATTATATTTATGTGTTTCTAATGAAAATTGGTGCTACAAACTTTACCAAGATATAGAAATGTCTGTGTATTATGTGGGTATGTTATGTTATAAGTAGCAATGTTCATAGTAAGACAAAAAATACGTTACCAAGATATAGAAATGTCTGTGTATTATGTAGGTATGTTATGCTATATGTGGCAATGTTCATAGTAATACAAATACTTTAAAACCTAGATGGAGTTGACATCACTAGGCTATATTTATACATACATACATATCTTCACGCCGTATCCCTAACGGGGTAGTCAGAAAGGTCGGACCGTTAAGTGTCGCGGTCCTTACATACTTCATTCGCTTTCTCAAATCTCATCATTCTCCTCACACATTTTCGCCTAGGTATGCAAGTGCTTTTGACATTTCCGTTGGCTAATACTCTAGCTATTTGATCTTCATAAGTCAGCCTTGGTCTTCCTTGGCTTCTTTTACCAGTCACTTTTGCTCTATAGATTTCTATATTTATGTTATGATTATGACTATATTTATGTTTACCATAAAGTGCATTTTATGTAATCGCAAGGGATGTTACAGAAACTGGGATTCTTACTTTACTTTACATTTATTTACTTACTTTACCTTTATTTTAAGCTTCGATAAATTACGTTGCGACTTTAAGTACGTCCTTGCAGTAGCAATATATAAAAATATGTGAGTCAAGTTGGTGGGATACTTTATTATTTTCCTTTTAACTAAACGAACTTATCCTCGAGGGTATCAAGTGGATTAGAGCCGTCGTTAGCGTCGACCTTGCACTAACATCAGACAGCGAGCCCGTAATATGATAAGTTCGTATTTGCGGTCAATATTGTGTCGTCTTGGTTAGGGACGCTTTACACCTTCCGATCCCGATTGCTGATTAGGATCCGATCCTATACGCGGACCTGTGGAGTCCCAGCTTCTGCTTTAAAGATCGTCATGTACCTAACAATGACCGAGCCCAAAGCTGTAACTGTAAATCTTCCGGTTTTTCATCAATTTTGAAACCATTAAGATGTCATGTTATTATTATATCGCAATTAGACATCTCGCGGTCGTTGCAGTGACGCATATAGAGTCAGAGAGAGTAAAAGGACCCTTTACTCTTATCCTTTACGGTTGCTACTCAAAGCTCGAAATATTCAATTCAATAGATATGTACAAATATGTCTGCCAGCGTTGCCAGATTTTTTTCCAGGAAAAGCGGGATTTTAAAACCTTTCGAGTAAAAAAAGCGGGATTCCTTCAAATTAAGTTTATAATGATAATAAATAGCCACAGAAAATGTTTTTAATGAAAATATGTTACTAATATAGTAATAACAATAATAACTGTCTGGTTTACCCGGTTAGGTACTTAGTTAAATTTTCAGAGGAATATAAGCAAGTAATTGTACTACTTATTCATATTTCTCTGAAGATTTTTTTTAAGTTGAAGAACCCTGCACAGGGTAGCTCCGGATTCAAAACTCGGCGCTTACGCATTCCAACAAAACTAAAGAAATGCAATATTTAGGTATCTAAATTTGTATTCTTTCCTACGGGATCGTGCGTGATCGTGAAATAGAAACAAAGGAATGATTGATTAATAGTGAGAGACTACGTCGCGCTGGCCGCCGAAAAGTGGTATCCCCGAATCCCCGAAAAACGGGACTGAGCCTGTCCCGCGCGGGACATATCATTTTAGTCAAAAAATTGGGACGTCTGGTAACGCTGAATTGTCTGCCCATTACGTCTAACCACACACACTCATGCAAGCTTCGTTCAAAATTTATTTACTTATTTATATTCATAACAAATACACAAGACACAAACTAAAATGATGAAGTACGTGTTGTACATAATATGTTATACATAGCTATCAACACCCTTCTCCGAATAAAACATACTTAAATTACACAATAAAGGAATACATTAATTACATGTGTCAAAGTCTGTATGTCAGTGGGAATGTCTGTTTGTGTGTTAGTATGTGTGTGTGTATGTTATATATAATATTTTAACTTCGATAAATTTTTCAGTATTAAAGAGACAGTGGCAAGGCTAGACATTTCTGTTTCCATTCTTGTCGATATAAAGAGTAGATATTTAACTCTCTGTTCACTGTTTATAGCTAAAAAATCTTAGAACATTTGTGTTGATCCACATCAATACTCCTGCATGTATCTATTTTACAGATTCTGTCAGCAAGACGCATCAATGAAACATTGAGCTCAAAAGTGATTTGTGATTGTTTACGTAAAATGGTTTACAGGGTGTATAGTTGACGGATTGTGGGTACCTCACACACTGAGTATGATAGGCTAATGAGAAATGTTTCTTCAGAATAACTTTAAGAACAGCTCGTTGCACTCTTTCAACCCAAATAATCAGTTTAAATAATGTAGATGCTAGACGCGCGAGTGTTGTTTTCAAAAGAAATGGCGGTCGATCAGTTTAATCCACTGGTTCCCAAACTTATTTTGTCTACTGAGTCGAGAGCTCATGAAGTCGTTGTCTAAGATGCCTCCTAGCTAAATGAAATTACAAATCACCCCCCAGGCCTCTACACAACGCCCCCATTTTTTTCTGGGTCTCTTACCGCCCCCCTTTAGGCCTGCAGCGCCCACAAGGGGGCGTTATCGCCCACTTTGGGAATGGCTGGGTTAACTGATAATAAATAAATGTCGTATGTACAGGTCACTCAGCTTATGTGATTTGTCTCACAGTTGCTATTTATTTACAAGTTATTTATAATCTATACCTGTACCTGTTAACCTAAGGTATATAAACTTTAATAACAATGACTTTTTATTTATTTTCTGGTTTTATGACAATATTACGTTTATAATATTATGAGTGCTTGCGCTTAAATTGTGCGAAGATTTTCATGTCTTGGTAGCTATTAGGACCTTGCGCGGAATTAGTACAGATTACTGCTACCACCTTACTCGCTAATCCTGCCAGCCTAACAGCAGGGCTTGCACTGTTGTGTTCCAGTGTAAGACAGCAGGTGTTGTGGCACAAGAGTAGAGGTGTTCAACTGGAAAAACATTGATGTTTTTTTCGGCGTGATGTATCGTATATACCTGCATCGATGTTTTGCCGTATATTACTGGAAATAATCGATGTTTTCGATGAATCAATATTTTTTAACAAAAACATACAATATCGAAAAATATTCATGTCTTCGTTTCAAAAGTCATTTATACTAGAAAGTTTTGTTTCTAATTTTACATAGGTCATTTTACTGGAAAAAACAAACGATCGGGGATTCCGCCGAAAAATTTTAATCCAAACAGCTTGAGGGCAGTGACCTTCGTTTATTAATGTTTGTTGTATTTCGATATATCAAATAAAATACATCGATGTATCGTATTGATATCGATCTTAGCGATATATCGGAGAAATTCGATGTACCTAATGCTAAACATCGATGTTTTACATAAATCGATGTATACTGAACATCTCTACACGAAAGACAAATCTTAGTTCTCAAGCTTTGTTTTTATTATATTGTAAATTAACATCTAAATTACCATCAGATAGATTGTTTGCTTGTTTGTTTTGTTTGTTTTGTCCGTGGCATAAAAAAGTTGTTGTGAACATAAATTGAGACTTAAAATTCTTGACGTATCGGAGCGGATGTATTTCATTTTTTGAACTAGATTTTTAATGTATTTTTCAATGTTCGTATGCCTATTAAACGCTAACGTGCACCAAATTGTCACAATTGACGCGTCCGCTGCACGCAGCGAACTGGACATGCGTAATCCAACGTAGGCGCTCAGAACTGCTTTCACTGACACTTCTTTCTTTACTTTCATCTTCACACCTTACATATATACCATGCACACGGGTTGGATAAAGATAGAGTGGCTCTAACTGAAAGTGCTTTGTCTCCTGGACAACAAGTAAAGTGCGAAAAATATCAAAATATTATTAAAAGTTAATTTGTTACACTAATGGGATAAATGTTATCTTTGCAATGAATACAATACATATAAATATATACGTAACTGTATTTTCAACCGACTTCAAACAAAAGGGGAGGTTCTATATTCGTCTGTATGTTTCTTTTTATGTTCACCGATAACTTCGCCAATTGTAGTCCCATTTGTAAATTATTTTTTTGTTTGAAAGAGTATATTTCCAAGATGTTTCCATTTAAATTTCACTGATATCGCAGTTTAAACTTTCAAGATACTCCACATAACGCTAATTATTTATAAGCTTTATTTATATCCATGCTTCTCTTGAATATCATTGCGCTCTAGAATTAGAAAAGGAGTTAGTTGTAGAACCTACCCTAGATATTTGTTTAGGCCAAGGTCACTCGCAAGTGAGTAATAAAAAAATAAAAAATAAAATAAACCCACTTCATAAAAAACACTAAAAAGTACGAAATAACTGCTTTATGTCTCCTGGACAACCACTAAAGAAAAAATGTCACAGTATTGTTAAAAGTTAATTTAAATACATATATATATATTGAAGACAGAGGTTAATATAAATATGTATATTACTCATGGACAAAATGTATACGTAACTATCTTTTCCGACTTTTTTGGCCAACTGTATTCGTTTTTATAATAAAATTTCTCAAGACATTGCTCAATTAACGAAAAAGAAATTTAAACTTATTATTAAACGCACACTGTTTGGAAAGGCATAGCGATTTCATTGAAGAAAAAACAATAGTCTGGAAATGATCTTCTCTACATATACAGTTACTGGTTTTATGAATATTTTACTTTAAATAACTATTGTAGAATGATGTCGAAAAAATGATACCTGACTGACAAACTTGTCGGTTCTTCTCAGTGTCCAGGTTTTCTTTTCAAACCGAATTAAAGTAGAGTTGACGTTCAAAAATACATTTGAGTTTACATGAATAAATTGATTTGACTTTAACTTTTGACTTTGAGTAATTTTTTTCGATACAACAGTACAACAGTGAGACAAAAATGGTTAATATCCAAAGCAATCCCAATGGATTAGCTTCGCCCACCTCTGATATTACGCGCGTACATTACAGAGGTCGACATACATTACAGAGGTCGTCCTGTGATGTAACTAATCTGCGTAATCAAAACTTTAATTCTTCATTAATAGGAAGTCCAAATAACTACGCAACATGTATTGTGAGAAACGATAATTTAACTATATTTGGTTACATTGTACTTGGCATATTTGGTCACATTATACTTACTAATCGATTATTATCATTCGCTGGATGTCCACGTGGAATAATAATTTGTTTATAGTAACAATCTATGAATAGAAATGGGTTTGCGTTTAAAGGCACTATAAAATTGATAATAATAACGTAAAAATACTGTTTATCTTTATAAAAATAAAATGTTATAACTTTAAAAATACAATGGCATTATAAATAATAAGTACAGGCTATAAATTACCCAAATGTAGTTCTATTAATATTTCGTAATATTTCGTATCTAGGTACTTTTAAAATACAAATCCTAATATAGTTTTTTCCGACATGATTTCTGCTATCATCCTGACAATAATCTCTGCCCGTGGTTCATAAAATTTCAGTAAAAAAAATTGTGTACAAAATAAAGACAAAACTTTGTACTTGTATTGGCCTGTTGGGGCAGTGGCATACGTATCTGCTTTCCAAGCTTGAGCTTGAGCTTCCCGGGTTCGATCCCCGGTCTTATCAATTTAGGAAACAAACTTTTCTAAATTGGCTTGGAGTCTAGGTGTTGTGTGGAACTCCCCCAGAGTTCGTCGTGTGGTACCCATAGTACAAGCTTACTGCTTAGTTTGGGGTCACACAATCTGTGTAATTGTCTGGAGTATTATTATTATTATTAATGATTATTATTGTTAATGTATCCCTCTTCAAGCATATTGCGCACACGGAGAAATCGGTATGTGAGGTACGGACTGACAGATAAACATAAGGATTGACGAAACTAACAGGGTTAAATTTTCAGCATTTTCCTTTCGGGACTCCAAAAAGAACAGTACAACAGTACCAAATTGTTTGTGGGAATTACAATTCTCAAGATGATTTGAAAAAACTGATTACATACTTATTTCCAAGATAACGGCGGAAGACTCTCCACTCTAAAATCATATAAACTCGGGTTGGACTGATTCTCATGATCCATACTAACATTATAAATGCGAAAGTCTATCCGTTAAATTTATCTTTATACACATAATATGTTATTACATGATAAGAAAATTTCCACAAAGGCGAGCTTATTTCTGTAAGAGATATCTCCCAGCAAACCCCACATTGTTACACAGTAGATATGCAATGACGGTAGGAAATGGACAATATACATTCATAGTTATACACATTTGTGTTCATATGCAATAAATAATCCTTTAAATCATACCGTCAATACTAATATTATAAATGCGAGTTTATCTTGGTCGACTTTCACCGCTAAACTACTGGATCTATTTTCATGAAATTTAGAATGGAGATAGATTAAGCCCAGATAGATTAAATCCACCCAAATTCTACGCGGAGGTCGCGGGCAAACTTAATAATTACATAAAGAATAAATAGCTTATAAATATATACATAATGTCTATCATGTAAAACCATACATACCTACTACATATTAATATATACATACATTCAGTCAAGAAAGTATCGGGAATGGATGATTTGTTTATGGTTCCAAATTCAATTTTTTTTTTTCGTTGTTAGATTGGCACAACTGTTTTCCATTTTGGCGCGGAGTTTGAGTTGCATCTGTTATTTAGATTAAATACAGTGCTGTTTTTAGTTTTATCATTCTAGTGTATATTGCGAATTTCGTAATGGAGAAAAACATCGAACAAAGAGTTTGTCTTAAATTTTGCATCGCCAATGGAATTTCGTGTTCGGAGTCACTGAAAATGTTACAGAAGGCTTACGGTGAATCGACTTTATCAAAAACACGTGCTTATGAGTGGTATAAAGCGTTCGAAAGCGGTCGGGATGTGATGGAAGATTTGTCTCGCTCTGGTAGGACATCAACGTCTGCAACTGAAGTTAACATCGCAAAAGTGAAGGAAATAGTGACTGAAAATCCTCATTCAAGTTTGAGAGAGATAGCCGCCGAACTTTCTGTGTCTCACGAGTCGATCCGTACCATTTTAAATAATCACTTGGGTATGAAACATGTTGCCGCTCGGCTAGTCCCAAAAGATCTGATGTTTCTCCAAAAACTCAATCGCATAAGAGTCGCTGAGGACATACTAGAACGAGTCAATTCCGACCCAACATTCATGAAACGCATTGCTACTGGTGACGAGACGTGGGTTTACGAGTTTGACATGCAAACTAGTCAACAAGCTTCGGAGTGGCGCCTTCCAACTGAACCGAAACCGAAAAAACCACGCCAAAGTCGATCAAAAGTCAAAGTCATGTTGACTGTTTTCTTTAACTATCGCGGTGTTGTGCACTCTGAATTCTTGCCGGAAGGTCAAACGGTAAATAAAGAATATTATTTGGGTGTTATGCGGCGTTTAAGAGAGCAAATTCGACGAAAAAGGTCAGATTTGTGGAAAGAAAATTCTTGGATTTGCACCACGATAATGCGCCTTCGCACAAGGCCATCACTGTGAACGAATTTTTGACCAAAAACTCATCAAATACCATCGGGCAACCACCTTATTCAGTAGATATGGCTCCAGCCGACTTCTTTCTTTTTCCTAAACTCAAATTACCACTTCGTGGCACCCGTTTTCATTCGGTAGAAGACATAAAGGAGAATTCGCGGCGAGCACTGAACTCAATTCCGGAAAAGCGTTTAAAAAATGTTTTGATGATTGGATTATTCGTTGGCGTAAGTGTATCGTTTCTGAAGGAGCATACGTTGAAGGTGATAAAATAAATTTGGATGAATAACTAACATTTCGTGTATTATTGATCTTTTCCCGGTACTTTCGTGACAGAGTGTATATCCGTGAATAGAATATGTGACATTACATTAGATAAATAATGCTCTTTTTGTCGTTTCTTGATAAGATGACATGTGAGACAATAGCGAATATTATGAGGGAATTTATTCCACAATGACGTAACCTTGTACAGTGAAGGAGTTAATAGAAGAGGTTGGTTAATAGAGGAGTTAGAAAGAGGGTATTGTAGTTTTTGTGATACAGTATATATAGGTCGAGAAAGGCAAGGCAATACGTGAAAGCGAGATGGAATTTATTAGGGAGAAGAACGGTTAAGAAAGTTTTCACAAGGTTTTCACCAGAACCACCCCAGATAGCAATTTAAACTTGAACCGGACGTGCGAGAAGTTTCCTGTGCAACTGTATACACTTGAGGCAAGCTTGAATTAAATTTCCTAGTTATCACGCAACAAAGATACGATGTTGATGTAACAATCAGTTGTGGGCTGGAGTTATTCAGGTATGACACTCCGTCTTCGTATCAGAAGGCAAATGAGTAATACACAAAAGTGGGTAACAAATATAAACAAAAATTTAATTAAAACTGCTAAAAATTGTAAGATTGCAGTAATATTGTTAAAAACATTATTGTCTTATACTTTATTGTTGTAATATTTGACATCGCTTTTAATCATTAACTGTCAGGCTTGCCTCGTAATATTTTGACTTGGAAATTTACAATCGAAGAAAAATCATGCATGCAGCAACCTTCTATGCTATCTGGGACTGGACTTATTTTTAACCGACTTCAAAAAAAGGAGGAGGTTCTCAATTCGGTTGCATTTTTTTTTTGTTTTCTTTTGTTATGTTTTTTACCTCAGAACTCGGTCATTTATTAACCGATTTGGAGAATTATTTTTTATTTGAAAGGATATAACTTCCAGATTGGTCCCATTTAAATTTCACTGGTATTGGAACTTGGATTTCAATGATACTCCAAATAACATCAAATATCGCGAACTGCTTATAACCTCTATATATTTATATTGATTATTCTCTTGTATGTCATTGCGCTCCAGAATTAGAAACGACGTTAATTTTAAATCTGCCCTTTATAATTTATTTAGGCCGAGGTCACTCAAAAGGGAGAAATAATATTAAAAAAATTAAACCGACCTCAAAAGAAATTACTGAAAAGTACGAAACAAATATTTATTTCGTACTCTTCAGTAATTTGTTAAGCATTAAAATGTTATAACTTTAAAAATACAATGGCATGATAAATAATAAGTACAGGCTATAAATTAAATGTAGTTAATAGAAAATAATATTTCGTATCTAGGTACCTACTTTTAAAATACAAATCCTAATATAGTTTTTGATACCAAGACAAGATAAATAAAATAAAAATATCTTGACCGTGGGGAAGTATATATACAGGCTACTTATTTGTAATTAAGTCGTAAGTCACTCGTATAATAGATTATTTCCACGTGAAGAAAGTCGCAGGCAATAGTTGATGAAAAATAAAATTACTGCCTTCCCAAATTGACCTTTTTTACGTAGGATTAACTCTACTAGATTACTCTTATGTTTAGTACACATGATATGTGTTTACGTATGCATATTATATTACTTATGCACATACATAATGTGTGACGTGACGCAGCTATTGACACGTGTTACTGAGCAATAAAAAATACATCGCATTTTCTTTACCTTATAAGGTTAACGGGTATTGTAATTTTAATTATTTACATAACTGTGCTACTCAGTTTTGCCGGCGTTAAATTTGTTATTTTTCCTGTATAAAGTAGCTTAGATAAGCCTCTAGGAAGTCCTCCACCTGCTTATGGAAGAACCGTCAAAATCGGTTCAATTGTCTCGGAGATTAGCCCCGACAAACAGATAGACAGACACAAAAATTTAAAAAGAGCATGTTTGGGTTTTGGTTACGTGTAAATAACCACGTAAGCTTATGAACAAGCCTATATTTCGAAATCACAGACTGACACTTCAATTTTATTTATATGTATATAGATAGTGCATATTATGCAGCCTATATTATAATGTTATCTTTATATAAAAACTAACTGACTATTAACTGACAATGTGTGTGTGATAAAGTTCTAATATTATTGGAACTTTTCCCCCCCTGCCCTCTCCTAACTTCACCTATGACGATGAAGACGATATCGCTGCCGCTATCCACCGTGCGCACTTCAGCTACACCTGCCGCGGCAGGACGACGCTGCCTCACGCGGAGCTGGCGACCGCTGTACCTCACGAACCGCGTGCGAGCCATCGAGTCATCGACGCCTATAAAGGGCGCGTCGCAATCGCACAGAGCCTCTTTAAAGTAATATTATACAAGACGTGCGTCAGGCCTATCATACCGTATGCCAGCGTAGTATTCGCTCACGCTGCGCTCACTCATATCAACTCCCTTCAATTAACTCAAAACAGATTAATGCGCAGGGCCACCTGCGCCACTTCTTACGTGTGCAACGTAGATCTTCACTATGACTTAGAATTGCTCACAATGTCCACAAACGCTATCGAAGGCCTAGACATGTGTTAGGCGACAGCGACGACAACATTACACGTTCGAACTCGAACAGGCCCACTTACATATTACGACCGCCCCGCCCCCAACGGCGGAGGCGAGAACGGCCCCCGTGGCACCCGTAGGGTCTCACGTTTAGAAGCTCGATCACGTCGTACTACACGCAGACACGCGGACCTCAAGCCACATTGTAAACTGCCACGCGGAACACTAGGCACACTAATCTGCCTACAGCCGTCTCGCCGGCCGGGTCCGCTAGAGGCACGGCCCTCACTCGAATAGGAAGACCCTTAAAATCCACGCAGGTGCGGAAAATCCCCCCTGGCGACGCCTTGAGCCAGAGGTCCGACCTCCATACGAGGTATCCCTCGGCTGACGGAACCCTCAGGCGGTCGACCATCTGGCAGGCTCCTTTAGCGCCCGAACGCGACCGGTGACTTTTAAGTCACTAGGGCTAACAGCAAAGACAGGGTTTTTTTTTCCGTTCGAGTCCGACACTACTCAGTCGGCGTAGAGTCCGCCTGAGCGTCTGTGGGGATTACTTCTTCTCTCAGAAACAAAAATAAAAAACGCAGCCTCTTTCTACATTTGGACATCTCTTAACGATCTTATAAACATATGTTACCTATCTATGTAACTAAATTAAAACATCTGTAAATACACTATTCTAATTAAAGTGACTCTTCCAAGAGGGAAATATGGTGACTCTTGGAAAAGACGAATTTGGCGAATTTGGAAAAGACTAAATTGTGTTTAATTAAGCCAAAACAATGTGTCAAAAATCAATCAAAAGTGGTATAGGCAATAGAATATCTGTCACTGTATGGTTCCGCGGCCAGGCACGGATCCAGCCCTCGGACAAAAGGGTGGCCAAGTATTCAACAAAAAATCCTATACTTAGATCGAATTGCGCGTTATATGCATATTGTATGTATGCTATATTTATGTATGTATGCTATATACATACATACATACATATGTTCACACTGTATCCCTAACGGGGCAGTCAGAGAGGCGGAACGCCAAGCGTCGCGGTTCTTACATAGCTCATTCGCTTCCTCAAATCTCATCATTCTCCTCAAACATTTTCACCTAGGTATGCGAATGCTTTTGATATTTCCGTCTGCTAACACGCTGACTATTTGATCTTCGCAAGTCAACCTTGGTCTTCCTTGGCTTCTTTTACCACTCATTTTCGCTCTGTAGTATTTTCTTCGTCAGTCTTTCATCACTCATTCTTTCTAAGTGCCCAAATCATCTAAGCATAGTGCAAATAATTCATAGTGGGTAATATTATTAATTCGTTACTATCTTTGTTTTAGTCTGCTCTCTGTTAAACTTACACCACTGAGCCAATTTTGATGAAATTGGGTATACAAATACAAAAATACAAAATACAAAAAACTTTGGAGAACGACATAGGTAAATATAAATAAACAGACTTCAAAACAAAAGCACTTGAAAGTGCAAAATAATTATACTTTAGTATTCAAAACTCAATACAAAAATATCTACATGGATACGATACAAATATTTACATAACTAAATTTAATAGTTAATAAAATTCGATCGTATAACTACCGTTTTGAGGTTATAAAAGGGATTTATTTAACAAAACAACTATTTTATATATTTCAGACAATTTTGATTTTTTTTCACGTACGTACGTATGCACGTAAAACGTAGAAAACCAGAAAAAAAAATTTAAAAATGGCTTGGTTAAAAAAAGAAACCGCCGAAATGACCTTGTTCGACCCCCTGGATCCATGCATAAGTCAAAGATTATTACTAGAGATCGCCCTGTGGTCGAATTTCGACCGTAGATATAAACTTATAGTATAAACTCTTTGGCGATAATCTCTACTCTGTGCGACTATTTGTACCAAGGAGGTTACGTATATGTGATCATGATCACAAACCATTTGGGTTTCAAATTAGCAGTCTTTTTGACATTGGCAGTATGAACGTAAACAATGAGTGATTTCTTTAATTTAATGTATTTCTAATGCATTTTATATAAAAATATTAGCTTTCTCCTGTCCTTCTCCATGTAAACTTTAAGTGTAGGAGAAAAGGGAGTAATGGGAGCCACTGAAGCGAGAAATCAAATAAAACCTTAATTATAAATGATATATTTATTGCAACTGAAAATATACTAAATTTACTTAATTAGCTATCATTTGACATCAATTTCAATCACTTTGGTAATTACAACAATTAAAAAAAAACAGATTTGACTCTCATTGCACTGACGAGGGGGCAATGGTGGTCATCCTCTGGGCAATCGGAGTAAATTTAGCAGACATCGCAAACATAACCTTTGGCCGAATCCCACCCAGTACAGTCCGCGTGAACCCATAACCCACATTTCGTTGTTCCTTCCAAAATCGTTGCATGCCAGGCATCAGTTTCCAGCATCTTCTGCGTCGTCCTCATCATCCTGGTAAATGTCGTTAGTATTTACATCTGATACTGAAGTTTCGTTTGATTCTTGAAGTATTCGTCGCTTTGTCTTTTCATTGTCCTTCTTCTGTACTTTAGTTTTCTTTCCCTGACCTTTACCTTTCCATTTCCTTTTTTCTTTCTCTTTCTCTTCGCCTGAGTCACCTGATTCTCATTTCCCACAACTACATTAATGAGAAAAAAAGTTGAAATTAAAAAGCAATCTAAATTTTACATCACTATTTTGAATGTCTGACTAAACGCATATGAACATTTTAATCGTGTATTGAAAAAATTTCGACGCTTACCTTCTAATTTATGGCGACGAAAAATTACATTGGCGGAGCGCAAAAACAAAACACAGACATTCCTTCCAAGCGCGGGGGCCTACTAGCGCGAGGCCGTTCAACACAGTGCCGAGGGCCATAGGTGGAGTAGAAGAGATCGTTTACGCGATACTCGCGTGTATAGTCACGTAGATTTGTGGGTGACTCACATTACCCCCTGACTCCCATTACCCTGTTCTCCCCTATCAAATTTCACACTCCTCCGTCCGCGCAATTTTCTTAAAATGGGAACCAAACTTTCGCTTCACGTATTAATACATAGACTAGTGCCATCATTGTTCGATTATTTTCAAATTCAATTTATATCCTGCCGCTAAACGGAACCGAAACAGCTTGCAATATTGTGTCCTTGTGAGGAAGATAAGGCAGCCCGAGATTTCTGGCACAAAAGGCACAGGTTCATCTTGCTAACGCATATGTAAATGCGGTATCAATAGATAGATAACAGAGTTTAATTTATGATGAAAGTGTAACATTTATATTCTTTCGTAATAATTCTTCGAGATAACGGCATAAATATGAAAAAAAATTGGATTTATCTGTCCGCTATCTGTATCTAATTTATTTCTAAGCAAGTATTACAGTAGAAGTATTTATATTTACTTTAGTGGCTTCCCTATATATCTAGCTTTCAGTCGTTATTTTTATTTTTGTGATACGTGTAGTACATATGGGGAAATAAGCTTTTATTTGTCGCGATAGCGAAAGTTGGAGTTATTACCTAAAAATTTGCAGACAGCGACAGCCACGCGATCACTACGCGACCGGTGACTAATTGTAATAAAAATTGGTTTTGACAGTAGATATCGCGCGATATTGGCTGTCGCATGCTGTCTGCAAGTTACGTAATAAGCGTGCCGATCACTACACGACCGGTGACTAACTGTATTAAAAAAGTAGTATCATATATGACGATTGCGTATCTAGTATTCTATGACCGCAAAATGCACTTTTCGCAGTTGATTTAGCTCCGCTATGTAAATTACGTTACACAAATTCTCGTTTTGACAGCAGATATCGCATGCTGTCTGCAAGTTACGTAATAAGCGCGCGTAACGCATTTGGCACCTAGCAGTGTAGCATGGCGTGCTCTTGATGTAAGGGTGTGAGAGAATGGAGCTGCCTAGTGGATACGGAACCATAAATGTTTTCTTAACCTTGATATTGGAAATGTACACGAGCCTCAGAGCAATTACCATCAAGTGGACTGTTCGGTAGTTTGTCTTCGCAGTACAAGGAAATATAACAAAAACAATCCTTGGGTTGGGAATGACAATCCGTACGTAACATGAAAGACTTGTTCTGGGACTTTTTGGCGGGAACGGGAGAAGTGAGGTTGTCATTTTATTTAGATTTTCCATTTTTTACATTTTTAGGAGTTTTAAAGTACAACAGTGATAGTGTATTGTGTTTTAAAGTTCTGTGTAAGTGACAAGAATGGAGGAGATCTAAATAAACATGTGTAGCTGAAGTTTTCGCGCTCTTCCAAGAAGTCCTTTATAACTTCAGTAAAGCCCACTATCACTTTACTGGAGGAGTTTGACTATAAGAGAACTAATTTACTTGTGATTCTACTTATTCTGTGGCTGTTTATTAGTTTGTGTTAATGCGTGACATTGGCAAATGCACTAATCATCTACTGAATTGTTTTCTCGCTTTACTTGACGTTGGCAATGTACTCACGTACGGTGCCATTTAAAAATAAAAAATAAAAAAAAAGACTTGTTCTGTGGGAAACTAGGACCGTCAATTTGGCAAAAAAAAAGTAACAAGCGTCCATTATTTCTTCCCGAGTGCACACGCACTGACCGATCTTTTAAATTAGTACGATCTAAAGTAACAAGTATGACAAGTAGGTAATGACCACGTCCGGTGCAGCTCCTGTCTCTGTGACCATAGTAATACTATATGCTACGCCGTCTTCAGTCATCGTAACGCACTTGAGGTCCGATCTTGATAAGCATCATTCATAGTACAAAGTCTCGCAATGATTGTTTCCGATACATTCGAAAACTATTGAAGGCATTTGAATGAACTTTGAAGTAAAGAGTCGATACCGGTCGACAATAAACGTCCGTAAAGTTCTTCCAATATTTCTCGCTAAGATATATTATATCGACGCTTTTGACTCTTTCTCTTTGACTTACATTTTTAAGATATTAATGTAGGTAACTCGAATCAAATTCTTATTTAACGTGGCGAAAACGAATATTTTATTTTAAATCTACATATTTCGCGAATAATCACAAATTATAACAGTAAATACCCATTAGTAAATTCTTATAGAATTCGTTGTTCTCAAAATCATTGCCAATATTTTATTTAACATTACAGAAAATTGTAACCCTAACTAACAAAAATCATGTTGTCCTTTACGTTTTTAGGTTTTATTGGCAGGTTTATCTAAGGTAAAAGTCTCATGCTGTTGAGTTCAGTAGTTTTTAATTGAAGGAAAACAATGGAAAATCGCATTCATTATATATATACATATATATATACATTATATGTATCAACAACATGTGTTTCGCCTCTCAACTAAGCATTCTCAGGATATTCCAGAGATCAGACTCGATTACTAACTAGTATCGAATCTTCACCGAATCACCGAACCTAGCCTAGTCTGATCTCTGGAATATCCTAAGGCAGGGGCGGATTTAGAGGTCTGGAGGCCTCGGGCCAACAAAGGAGTGGAGGCCCCCAAGCGCCAAATTATTTTCCAAATAAAATGACCAATTTTTTTCAGTCGACTTTTTCAATAAATAATTTATTGTGAAACCAAGTAGATTCTTTTAGTATTTAACAAGTATATATATATACATACATATATATATACAACTTGTATATATATATGTATATAAGTAAGTATATATATATATATATATATATAGATCTATATATTTGTTTTCATACAACTTAGTATTTTTCGAGCACAATAATTGGAAACTTGTAAATTATATAATTCGGAATATTTTAATGTTTAACTTGTTCTATAAGTGTAATTTATCGTTTTTAATCTACGTTTATTCGTATAGTATAATTTGGTACTAATTTATCTAACAAAATTCCTACTGATTAGATAAAAAATACTACAAAATGAGGACGTCTTAAGGCCTTCGAAATTAGCTTATTTTTGTTCAACGGTAAAATATACTTAGGATAGTTTCATTAAACATTCTTGATTATTATATGGTTCAAAACATGATATCTACAACTTCGCTCGATTATGAAATGTTATGAAAACATTCTTGTTTTTGTTATTAATTAAACTTTTACTAAAAAAAATATGTCGAAAAATTAGGTAAAAACATTTAGAAGAGAATATGTTATAAAATTGTAAGTGAAATTGCTCATTATTAAGTATTTTATCAATAACTATCGACACTACTATCTGAAAAATATTTGGTAGATATCTCCAACCACGATACTAACGTCAAGGAATTTGTTGCGTTATTTATTAGTAGGCTTATTTCACATACATTATTACCATACATCCCGTTTTTATCGAGAATATCCCGGTTTTGGACATTGATCCTGCAGTCCCGGCTGGTTCAAAGTCAAATGAATTTATTCAAGTAAACCCAGTTGCAAGGTATTTTTGAACGTCAAATCTACTTTAGTTCGGTTCGAAAAGAAAACCAGAACACTGAGAAGAACCGACAAGAAACTCAGTCAGGTATCATTTTTCCAACATCATTCTACAATAGTTATTTAAAATACAATATACATAAAGCCAGTAAATGCGTGTGCAGAGAGGATTATTTCCAGACTATTGTTTTTTCTTCAATGAAATCGCTAACTTTGTAGTATGCTTTCCCAATCAGTGTGCGTTTAATAACAAGTTTATTGCTTTTCCGTTAATTGAATAATTTCTTGAGGAATTTTATTATAATTGGGTTGGGTATTTTGTCCCGGTAAAATTGTCAAAAAATAGTTTTCATGGTATTTTTACGTATAATTTGTATTTGTTTCAATAATCAATAATGTAATACAAATTATTTTCCAATAAATTAAAATTAATCATTTATTCACTAAAATATTTTATTATTAAATATTATTAATTTATTATTATTGACATTAAATAAATTTTCAAGTGTAAAACTGCAAAATTAAAATTAGTTACTACGATTAAAATCTTACATTTAAGACTGGTAGTTTTTTCCTAGCTCCTGCTTCTATTCCGGTTTGAAACATCATGGTTATGGAAAACCGTTTCTTTTTTTGGTATTTTTTATAATTACCAAAAACAAACATACTGGTTATGAAGTCATCGGAGTCGATTTGAGATACAAAAGTTACCAGGAATAAATGGCAAAGAAAAACACCCACCTTATTTTTAGGGTTCCTTAAACCTTAATGTAATAAATGAAATGAAATATTAAATGAAACCCTTATAATTTCAGCATGTCTGTCAGTATGGCACAGCCGATTAATTACGTCATCTTTGCGTCTTAGAGCTAAAAGGGACAGTGACGTAAAGCGGTAAGAAATATTTCGGAAACTTTTATTTTTCTTTTTAAAACCCCAATTTTTATATATGTATATAACTTCTTAGGTTTCGAGGAAAAGGCTCTAACAATTTCGATGTAATTTTGTGTTTAAGTAGGTAATGTTGTATTTCTGAGTTTATTAAGAATAGGTGTTTCCCTTGAAAAAGTCGTTTTCGCGCCATTTCTTTTCTAACGCCATCTAAAAGAAATATAAAAAAGTCCTAGACATTACATTTTAATCTCCAGAAACTTTAAGGAAAAATTATTTTAATTATTAACAAACAGTACATACATATGTTAATATTTACAAACTTAAAACTACACATTATCTTAAATAATAAACTTCCTCAAAGTTGCCGCTTAGAAAGCTGTCATTGCTCAAGGTACCCAGCAGACTGGCAGCATTGCCTCTTTGAATAGCCAAACTGATTCGTTGGCGGAAGAAGCTGCCAGCCCGGCGGTCTCCCGAAGCCTCGACCAGTCTCTTACAAATATCAGAAACCAGTCGATGGGCTTCGAAGCCCCAGGGACCCAAAGTTTAGACTGCAAAGGGCGTAAATATGAAACTCTCAGAGAGAGTCGCATACTTACGCCGCTTCAAGTTCTCGGCAGTGCTGGCCGCGACTAATTTAAAAAACTAATTTAAAAAATTCACCGAACGCTGTGTGAGAGTCGAAAAAATTCATAGAACCCTTTGCGCGAAACTCGATTTTGCGTTTGATCGAGTCCTAATTATTTACACGTGATTACAAACACGACGTCACTCATATTCCAAGTTACATATCTCTAAAGAATTATCTAAGAGAGATCTAATCTAATAAATCTAATAACAAAGATTGCGATACTCGTTTTATCTTTAAAAAGTATAAAACAAAGTCGCAAATCGCATTTATGTACAATCACTTCTATTGATACTTGAAATATCACTAGCTTCTGCCCACGACTTCATCTGCGTGGTGGCGACTTACAACAAAAGGGACAACAACATAAACACCTTCTCCATGAAAATATGCATATACGTGACGACAACTTTCATGGTGATCCGTCAAAGGGTGTTGGAGTTTAGCCATTACATACGTACAAACTAGGGATGTTACGGAGGTTCAACTCCGATTCCGAAAAGTCGGAACTTCCGGTTGATATTACACTTCCGATTTCGACTTCGGCTCCGACATTTTAAAACGGAGGTTATAATCGGAGGTCGAAGCACAGACACGGCGGTTGCCGCGGTCAGTGCATACGAAGAACTTTATGCTTGTCGCTCGGAAAACCACCCTCCTATGTTCTATCTCTTGATTACTCTTTCATTTGTTCCACCAGGCTCAGTAGCAGGCGAACAACTTTTTAGTGGTGTTGGCCTAATGTGTGACTCATTGAAAAAAAGATGGGATCACGATAAAGCTACGAAGCTTTTGCTCATAAAATACAATATATTTCTTTTGGAGTCCCTTCATTTGATTTAATTTACCACTAAAGATTTAAGAAAAGTCGATTATTTATATTTTCTACGCCTAGGTGTAAGCAGGCGTATTATATTTTGAACTGAAATTAAAGGGGCAGAATAGTGTTTGTATTATTTTATTTCACTAGACTTGCCCTTAAGACATTTCTGTTCTGCTTTCGCCTTCGACTCCGATTCCGGTTCCGGTTCCGACAAACAAAATTTAGAAACTCCGACTCCGACTTCGGTTCCGATAAAACCACTTCCGTAAGTCCGTAACATCCCTAATACAAAAAAATACATTTTTAGGGTTTCGTACCTCAAAGAAACTCTTATACGATCACTTCGTTGTCCGTCCGTCTGTCTGTGTGTCTGACTGTCTGTCTGTCAAGACCCTTTTTCTCAGGAATGCGTGGTCTGCAATACTTTGAAGCTGTAAAAAAATCGAACTTCTAAGTCAACGCAATCAAAAGATCGGCCGTTTATGCCACATATATTAACACTAGTGAGGGTATCAAAACTAATAAGGGTACTTGCCGTTGACCTAAAGAGAAAAATCCGAACTCATAAAGTTGTAGATATATCACATGAAAAAAATGTTTTTGCCATTACAAACTTAAATTTGCAGTTGGAGAGTACGGGAGAGTGTGTCATTTGACTGCAAAGTTTAGTTTGTTTTTGATTTCGACATATTTTTTTGAAAATACATGACACAAATACATTACGTGGTGGTACGGAACTCTTGGTGCGCGAGTTCGACTCGTACTTGGCCGGTTTTTCTTATATATATCTACTGAAGATGTAATAACATTTAGTCTATAAAAGTTGAGAAATATCGACGTTACCTACGTAATAAAGCCCTCATGTGGAGCCTGGACAGATCGCTAGTATACTATAAAATAGATAATAAACACTCGATATTTATTCAAAATACAAATATAACCGACGTCAACAATCAACAATATGGTGGCTGAAATTACTTTCTAATTTATATAGCTTTTTGGGTTCAACTATATATTTCTAAAGTTTTATATTTTAACTAGCTTCATTTCCGGTTTTATCTCCGTTGAATTTTGAAATTTTTCAGTATAAATAGCAGCCTATATTTTTTGTCAGAAAACTCCTGTACCTACCAAAGAAATTCTCACCAAAATCGATTAAATCGTTTCGGAGATAAATTCGAAAAAACAAACACAGACAGACAAAAATTTAAAATGAGCATGTTTGATTTTTCGTTACATGCAAATAATTATATAACATACATACATATTTTCACGCCGTATACGTAACGGGGTAGTCAGAGAGGACGGACGTGGTATAATCATATAAGCTTTAGAAAAAACCTTTATTTTGAAATCGCAAACAGGCACATAACACAATTTACATTTTTATTGCATGTATACATATATGTATGTACATATACACACGCCGATATATTCGCTTTTAAGTCGGTCTCTGGAGTCGGTGGCACCGACTTCAGTAACTGTCAAAAATTATACAGGCATTTGTATCCTATATCATAATTTTCTCTCATAGTATCCCTTCGTCTGGGGCCCAGGACTAACCGTCCTCACCGTTGCCCCTGTGGTGATCTCGTCGATGTACTAGGTCACCAAGGTTTATCCCGTTTACGTAGTGCGGACCTTGAATGACGTCATTCGGCGGGCCCTTGTCGTCGCTGGCATTCCTGCAGTCTTAGAGTCTGTAGGTATTGCGCGCAGCGACGGCAGGAGACCGGATGGTTTGACGCTCGTTCCTCGGAAACTTGGAAGATCGCTGGTGCGGGACCTGACTTGTGTCGATACACTTGCTGTTTCCAATGTGCCGGCGACTTAAAAGTCAGCGAGTGCCGCGGCCGGCACTGCCGAGAACTTGAAGCGGCGTAAGCATGCGACTCTCTCTGAGTTTCATATTTACGCCCTTTGCAGTCGAAACTTTGGGTCCTTGGGGGCCCGTAGTCCATCGACTGGTTACTGATATTTGTAAGAGACTGGTCGAGGCTTCGGGAGACCGACGGGCTGGCAGTTTCTTCCGCCAACGAATCAGTTTGGCTATTCAAAGAGGTAATGCTGCCAGTCTGCTGGGTACCTTAAGCAATGACAGCTTTCTAAGCGACAACTTTGAGCAAATCTATTATTTAAGATAATGTGTAGTTTTAAGTTTGTAAATATTGGGTCCTTACATATGAAATTGGCGTTTTCTACGGGAGGAATATAAAGTCAATTTTTTTTTGTAAAATATATTTAATTAATCAAAGTATGCGCCGTTGTTATCTATGCACTTTTGCCATCTCATAGTTAGTTCATTGATTCCTTTACTAAAAAAAACCATGGGGGCGAGAATCAATAAACTCTTTGAAGGCGGTTTGGACCGCATCGGAGTTGAATTTTTTTCCTTGTAAGAAGTTGTCCAAATTCCCGAAAAAATGGTAATCTGTTGGAGCAAGGTCCGGGGAGTACGGTGGATGTCGCAGACATTCCAATTGTAGCTCATCTAACTTAGTGGTTGTTTGTTGTGCAGTATGTGGTCTAGCGTTGTCGTGAAGCAGCAGTGGCCTAGAGCGATTGACCAATCTCGGTTGTATAGCGGCTAGTTCTTCCTTCATGGTTTGCAGTTGCTGACAATAGATATCTGCCGTAATCGTTTGGCCAGATTTTAGAAAGCTGTAGTGAACGACACCGGCGCTGTCCACCAAACACTCACAAGTAACTTTTTCTGAGTCAATTTTCGTTTAGGGCAGGATTTGGCTGGGTCTCCAGGGTTCAGCCATGGCGACGAGCGCTTCCGATTATCGTACAGTATCCACTTTTCATCACAAGTAATGATTCGATTTAAAATCCCTTCATTATTGTGTCGGTTGAGCAAAGTAACACAGCAGTCGATGCGTGTTTGCAAGTTCGATTCACTCAATTCATGAGGTACCCATCGTTCAAATTTTTTTACTTTTCCGATTTGCTTCAAGTTGATTTATACAGTTTTGTCACTTACCCCGAAGCCTGCAGCTATCTCTGAAGTGCTTTGTGATGGATCCGCTTCCACAATAGCCTTTAATTCTTCATTTTCCATTTTGGTCTCCGGCCGTCCACGGGGTTGGTTCTGAAGGTCGAAATTTCCAGAACGAAAAGGTTGAAACCAAAAACGTACCGTGCTTTCTTTTGCGACACCAGCGCCTTACACATCATTAATCCTTCGAGCTGTTTCTGCAGCACTGGTGCCACGGTAGAACTCGTACTCGTAAATATACCGATATTTCATGTTTTCCATTGTGCGATAATAAGCGACGCCAAAGAATAAAATAATGAGAAAAAAACAAATGAATGACTGTTTTCAAAACTCAAATGTACCAGCTAAATGAATTTATAAATTTGAATTTGGAATTCTTAACCAAAGAGGAGATATTTCAGATCAAAGTGGGCAGTACGACAAAACGCTAATTTCATATGTAAGGACCCAATATTAACGTATCTATGGTACTGTTTATAACTTCATTATAAATGTAACAAAGTGATTTTCATACTTGTTTTTTTTTTGAAGTCGGTTTATTTTTTTCTTATAAAGTTTTTTGTGATAATTATACACACAATGAAACATCTTCTTTTCAGTAATCAAGCTCAATACAATGTTAGTAATATTGTAGAACCCTCTGCTGCGAATGGAATTTGCTTTTGAGTAATCTTTATATGCTCGTATGTGCATGATTACCTTCAAATCACTGACTCACGAATCCTCGCACGATTTGGACTATGGCTTTGACTCGCAAGGAAAATATTTTTATCTAGTATCACCTCCACTCCGACTCACAGTGTAACAATGTTTGAATGAGTTACGTTATCAATATCTAATGTAATATAACAATATAACGTAATTAATGTAATAAATTTTTAAGTGTATGTTGTAACTTGTAAGAGTCATAAATTATTGTAATCTATCTTAAATAATAAAACTTTAAAGAACTGCCATGAGCATAATTTGGCAAAGTAAGCTTGGGGGTCTGGGAGAATACTCCCACGGGTTAGAGGGGTCTGGCAAATTTAAAAAAACTAGGATTTAGATGTTGGTTTTTTAAACTATTTAGACTAATGATACTACTGGGTAATACTACGTTGGACAATTCTGTTGCGGCAACTCCCACTCCTCGCCACCCCCGATTTACGCTACCAACGTATCTGTACAGTAACAAAGCAATCGAAAAAGTAGATACACTTGTTTAGTGATGCCCGAGCCAGAAAATAAGTCTCACCTGCCATGTAAGGCCCTCGATGACACTCCAAGGATGTCACTCGGGGATTCCAAGAAGACAACAGCGAGCGAGCAGAGGGACGTTTCGTAGGAGCCCCTCGGCATGCGCGAAGCATAACTACCGCGGGAGATTTGGTGGGAAAAAGTCCTACATAACCCAGATTCTACCCCAGGGAGCTAGGTACTTGAAGGTACATCCCGCGGAATCAAGAAAATCTTTACAAGCTTCACTGCTCTAGTCTGGGAAAACAAGAATAGAGCTACGTACCTCTCTGTCATAGGAGGTGAATAGAGAGCTTTCGGGGTCATGAGCGATAACATGAGAGCACCGCTGTGAGAACGGGGACTTAGAAGTTAGATTCACCACAGCACAGCCACAGCACAGCACACACACATTATTGATAAATTAATAGCCCATTGCCTACCTAAGTTCAAAGACAATAAGCCATTTTTGGTAGCAGATGATGAACAACATGCACACAAAATATATTATAAAAGCTATTTAAACATATCTTCACGCTGTATCCCTAACGGGGTAGTCAGAGAGGACGGAGCGCCAAGCTTCGCGGTACTTTCATACTTCTTTCGCCTCTTCAAATCACGTCATTCTCCTCACACACTTTCGCCTAGATATGGGAGTGCTTTTGACATTTCCATCGGCTAACACTCTGGCTATTTGATATTCTGAAATCAGCCTTATTCTTCCTTGGCCTATTTTACCACTCGCCATCGCTCTGTAGATTTTCTTCGTCAGTCTTTCGTCACTCGTTATATTATTACTATTATATGTGCCCGAACCCTCCAAGCACTCTTTTCTTCTTTTTGACAGTAACACTCGTCTAACTTTGTCACACTGTGTATCTCTACATTGCTTATTTTGTCCGCGAGGTTGACATATTTCTAATAGATCTCATTTCTACTGCATTTTAAAACGCTTTTAATTTTATAAGCTATTTATGGAAACAAATTCAGTGTTATTTATGTGATATTCAACTGTCCAACTGTAATTAACTGTGTTTAATCGTTCGTGGAAAAGAGGGATGTTATCGCTTTGAAGCCGTCGTCTGTTTGTCTCTCTGTTTTTTTGTTTGAAAGTAGTTGTCCGCGAAGAGTACTTAATATGTTTGGTATGTATGGAAATCACTCCAACTATATTCAGGATAATCGGCTCTGAATCTCATGTGTATGAAGGGATCTTAGGCGCTATAACAGCAAATAAACGTCGACCTTGATCTCTATTGGCAAACGAAGGTCTGATAAAAACCGGCATAAAAACAGAAGCTAACAATATTGTATGAAATATTATGTGACGCATTTCATAATTTGTTAACTGCATTGTTAAAGGACCTACGAGTCTTTCAGAGGACAGATAATAGTAAAATATACCTATTTATTTATTTATCGTTTTTAAGAGTACCTACTTTGTTGCGAATTATTTCTTTTCGGAGGTTACTTAAATTTTTAATTTAAAGACTAAAAATATCAAAGCTGCATTTTCTTTATTATACCTTGCACTCAATAGCTTGTAAGTATTCTAAGGTTACAGATATTATCATATCATCGTGAGATCATCAACTTTATCATATCTTAACGAACTATTTACTCAGATGTTTATTCCAATTTTACTAATACTTAATCGCCAAAAATCAGTGCTGAGCACCTGTTATTGATTTGTAATAATAGGCCGGTGGTAATAATTACTTAATTACAATTATAATCGCAACAAACATCTGCGTAAATAAAAATTTGTTATGATACGATAAAATCGATGACCTTACATCTGTATTCTGTAACCCCATACCAACTTAAGGCGACGCATAGGAAATTTTGACGGCGGGGATCTCAATTTTTCTAAGTGATTACGAAACATATGAAAGTGATACTTGCTAACCTGATTCTTCATTTCATTGACTTCATTTTGCCAGTTGCGCTACACGATTGGTTAACTTTTGTGAGAGAAAAAAAATATCAAAGAAACCTCTTTTAAAAAAGAGATTACAATTTTTCGTTTTCACAATTGGTGCGATTGATGCCTCTAAATTTTCTGTGTAGATTAATCTAAACAGGCTCTTCAAATCGCCAGTTGGATTTCTTATAATTAATTATAGCTTTTAACAGAATCGATATTACTGTTTTTTTATATTTTTCGTAAGCTAGCGCGCGCACATTTGTACGGTGCAGCGGGAAGTTATTCACAAACGTCAGAAACTCAACCTTCCGTATCCGACAGGAAACTTTTCGATGATTTTATCTATACGTGATTCACAAATCCTAAATCGTATTATATTTATATTATATATATATCATATTTTATATAGTAGTATTCACAAATTTAAGCCTTCGGATTGAATTTATGCTTTTCGACGATCGGCCTTTCCGCCACGGAAAGTTTCCGACGTTTGTGAATAACCCCCCAGGTCTATTTTAGATTAAGTTATTGTTTATCACTGCGTCGGCGTCGCCATAAACTACAATACCAATTTAAAACATTGTGTCAAAATTTTTTTTAAACTTGGAATTCTATCTTAGTTGTACCTAGTGCGGAAGAAAAATCACCGGCCAAAGAAACATCTCTAATAATGTAAAATTATATCAGAACCAATATTTGGATCGTACCTACACAGCTAAGCAGTTATGAACCAGGACACCAGGGTTAATAGAAAGATGACACCGAGTTTTCAAACCATTGAACACTAACACACTGGCCAATAAACAACATCTTCACACTTTAATTATTGTTAAAAAGTAATAAGCCTAGAATACTATTTATAACTACAAAATTTTCCAAATACTTTTTTACATTGAAAGTGTTTCACTGCGACTACGATCTGTGGACTATATTCATCCTATTTTCTATTTATTCTTTATCTTAATATCTGTTTGAACATATTTATCCTTCGATGCTAATAATACATAATTAGTAAAATCAAAAATTTAAATAGGTATCCATATCATTAATTAGTCAATCATATGTTACAAATCGACGTCGAGACGATCTATTTTCTCAAAATATTCTACACAAAATAAAGCTTAATTAAAATTTAAAAAATAGCTTCATAAATTTGAAATAAAATTTTAATTATATTTAAAAACACCAAAATTAAAAGTAAAACTCACCGAGAATGTTGATAATAATCAATAATTGTAAGTTATCGCCAATACCAGATAAAAGATTACAAATACTTATTAATTAAAAATAAAACAGTCACTAAATATCATTTGCAATTTAATTTTAAAGACAATATTTTCGTTGATAATTTAATGTCGTGTTAATACAAAAATAAACATTAATTATTAATCCACATTTACTTTTGAACCAGTCTGTTATAATAGCAAAAATCGTATTAATTTACGTCAATTTTTATGATTTTTCGATTTAATTATGAAAAACGTCAGCAATTCGCGGCGGTCGACGCTCTACTGCCGTGAACAATGAATGATAATATATTGATAATATTGTACACTACACAAGCGCAACATGTCTACCACATGGTAAATCATTGGTATATAATATTAGTACCGATTATTTATCTAATTGTTTATTGTTTCTAAATAAAATAAAAGCAGTCGCTTAAGATGACCTCGGTGGCGCAAGGGCTTAGGTGTTGCATCCAAGCGCGGAAGGTTCCGGGTTCAATTCCCGGTCGGGTTAATTTAGGAAACAAACTTTTTTACATTGTTTTGGGTCTGGGTGTATTTAAAGACGCCGCGGCCGCTTGTTAGTCATAATAAAAGGTACGTAGTACGTACTCTTTGAGTTCTTCGTCGTCTGGTTCGCGAATGCCGTAGTGTGAGGCCTAATGATTGGTAATGATAGGTATCACAGCTGTGGTAGGTCTATGTTGTCTGGCGCGTTTATTATTGTAATTTATTATTATTGCAATTTATACTAATATTATAAAAAAAATGTTCTTCAATAACTGTCAAATTTAATTATATATTGCTTCGAAGTCCAAGCTCCAAGACCGATGAAATTTAAATAGAACTACCTCAGATGTATAATACCCTTTCAAACAAAAAAAAAATTTTCGAAATCGAAGCTATCGGCGAACATACATAAAAAAACGTACATACAGACGAACATAGAACCTCCTCCTTTTTTTAAAGTCGGTTAAAAAGAGACAGCGGATTTTGTAAGTTTGTTTATATATGGAGATTTTTATTTCAATAATTCTTTCACAATTTGAAAGGTACATTATTCCAGATGGACATAGCCACATAGGCCATATATTATCTATTTGACCCGGGCGAAGCCGTGACAGACCGCTAGTATCGTATAATTATATATACATACATACATATCTTCACGCTGTATCCCCAACGGGGTAGTCAGAGAGGTCGGAGCGCCAAGCGTTGCGGTCCTTACATACCTCTTTCGCTTCCTCAAATCTCATCATTCTCCTCACACATTTTCGACTAGGTTGCGAGTGCTTATGACATCTCCGTATGCTAACACTCTGGTTATTTATTATACAAAGAGTTCGTATAATATAAAGTAAAATATACTGTATTAATGGCAATGTTATCGTAATCAATCTGATAAATCGATTCACTCGTGCTCTTTCAAATTAAACATATGATTTGTCATGTTTTGATTACCTGCGATACAGGTTCTACCTAGTGTGCAGGGACCGCTGTAATATATTGAGCATTGTAAATGAAGTATTTTGTTAAATAAATTATTTGTATTTGATCTTCATAAGTCAGATTGTTATAAGTATAGATTACAAGTATCGGTTTAGTTGTTCATTGTATGTTATTATTCGTTATAATTTGATATGTAGGCTCCGCGTAAGCACCTATGGTAGCATAGCAGTAGGAATATGTATGTCGGATCTAGGAAAACATAGTTCACATACTGTACACAAGCGGCGTCTATCGTCGTCTTAGATGAAGGCTGTCGCGGGAGGGTGATGTTAAAGGGCACGGTTAAAAGTAGTTACGAACGGGACTCACGCGCAGACGCTTTTGTTCCTTAATTATATTATTCCTCGTGTAATAATTGTTACTTGATCGGACTAGAGTACTTTTGTATAGTGTATAGTATTGTGATTAAATGAGTATCTATCCATTATATTGAGGTACCCACAGGATGACAGAGCAAGCCGTAGACACGTCCACTGATGCCATTCGGAGCCCTTCTGCGACATGTATATTATAGAACAATATAGTTCCTATTTCTATGTATGGTAGGCACCTATGGTAGGCAGTATATATTATGTATACACTAACCGTTCTCCGTTAGGTAGTTTTCCGTTATAAAAAGGTCCCAATAGTTACTGCATGCTTGATTTTACTTTGATTGTAAATCACAAAGTCAAATATGACAAGGCAAGTTTTTACATTTAATGATTAAAAACTCGCCATCAAATATGACGACGAAGTTTGTGACAATATTGCTGAAATCCTATATCAAGAGTAGGTATCAAGGTAGAGAAGCTATCGAGTTCATATTTTGATACCTAATTTTGTATATTATCACACAATTGTCTGCTGATACAAAGGAGTGTCATACCTGAATAACTCTTATCACAAAGCATATCATTATGTCAGCATTGTATCTTTGTTGCGTGGTAACTAAGAACTCCAATTCAAACTTGTGTCTAGTGTATCCAGTTAATTATATACTCTAAAAAATCCTGCTAATGAAAGTCCCGTCAATATCAGTTCAGCCGTTTCGGAGATTATTAGAGGCAAATAGACAAAGAATAATTTAAAAATCGCATGTTTGCGTTTTGGTAACGTAATGATTAGATATACTGGCCCGTTGGCGCAGCGGCTGAGACTGTCGCCCTCGCTGTCGGTATTTCAGTGTACGCTGGCTTCACCTTCTTCTTCTTCGCCTTCCGGGAATGTACGGGAGGAGGGCCCGCTGCGGTTAGTGGCTGCGTTTGCAGGGGCCATCAATGAAGCCTCCGCATGCTCTTCGACGACCAGGGGCCGCGGTTCCGGTTGGCTCACACATATAGCACTCGCGTATTATACCTAATATATACACGGACAGTGTGCATTGTAGGAAAGAGATAGATGCGGAATGGTAAGTACAGTAACGATTTACAAGTGCATCACATGTTATATATAATATTATTCATTTTAAATCCACCAGCATATTAGAAACTCTTTTTTTAATTAAAAACGACCAAAACACGTTAGGTTCATTGTTAGTTATACCGTGGTATAACAGGTTGGATCGTGATCCAACTGTCCGACGCTTTATATTAGTGTATTATAAATTATAATGCACTGACTATAGTGACAGATAGTTGAGTGATGAACGTGTGAACATATACTTGTCATTCATTCATTCATTCAAAAAACTTTTTTGAAATAAATTACATTTAACATGTACTTAAACTGTGTCATATTGAGGGGAGATTAAGTCAAGAGGGGATATAAATAGTGGCGAAACTTTATCAAAATGTTTATTAAGTTTGAATATGAAATTCATTCTTAAAACTCAACGTGCACATACAATTATGTACTAATATTTGTGTTACTAGCAATCCAAATAACAATTGCGATGTTGAAGTAACAAATTATTAAATATTATCACGTAAACAGAGACGTAATGAGGGGCAATTAATTAATGACAAAATATGTATTTACATAATTTTTTATTATAATTACAAAATCAATTCCTGAAACTTAGTGTATACATATTATTTGTTCATTTGCATAGATTATAATATACGGATCATTATCAAAATCAAACAACAATTACAATGTTATAAGTAATTACAAATAAAATAAAAATTATTACAATATTGATGTGAAAAACTGTTTATGTTGTGTATTATAATATGTTTACTCTATACTCAGTTGATGAACTATCCTCAAATAAAATATACAGTAACTAGAAATACACTTACTAGGCTTTTAGAGAATGTAACCAATTAGTCAATCTGAGTTTTAGTAATAGCGATTTGTGACGTAATTATTTATACAAACGAATTTTAAGTTTAATATCTGGTCAACTAATCCAGTTTTCTTCTTTAAAAAAATAAATAAATTGAACTAGTTTAATTCAATGACACAAAACGTCAACAAAACGTACAACACATTGAAAATTATTGTTTCATTTATGAACGAGTTGATTTTCAAGTTTTCAACTGGTTAACGACGACGGTTGTGTTTCGTTGTTGCTAAAAACGTTGACAACCGGTTGTTATCCAACCTTAGTATCAGGTGACCCCTTGCATTAAATGTTTGGTAGTAATGGAAGACGTAGAGCAAATTTTTTTATACTCCAGAACAGTGAAGAAAATTTCAATAAAATACTTTCTCAGAATATACAAAAACTTGACGCAGCTTGGTTAAACTCCTCCATTTCTTGAATAGGGACAGTTCAAGTATTACGTAGGCCGCCATCAAAATAAAAAGTATTATGAAAGCAGAATTTTAGTCATCTTTTCACCACCCTCCCTCTTGTCAGCGAAAGTAAGCAAAGCTTTTTATTACTATATTTGTACCGACTTATTTCTAGTCAATATCATTTCTTCGAAAACATGAGATTGGTTACATTTTTAAAAAGAAGGGGATATTTCCCCAAATTTCACTTTTCTCATCATCTATGTCAAAATTGTAGATAAGCTTGGCATAAAATCAGGAGGGGGGAATTTCTGCCCCTAAAACCGTCCCTCCTAATGAACTGAATAAACGTAACTGAGCAATATTCATTTATTAAAGTAAACTGTAAATATGAATATACAATAAAACATGACTTTTACATAAACATTAAATATCACGATGGAATTTTATATAAAATTTATAAATACGTCATTTATTACTTTTCTTATGTAATAAATATTCCTAAATATATTACATAATATAACATTACCATAAAAGTTAAAAAGACAGTTTATATTACACTGCTAACAATAAACTAATAGTTACATGAAGTCGATATTGCTATTTTATTCTTTCAGGCGCTTATGGTGATAATATATAATATTTTTGAGGCGCAAAGCTTTTAAATCCTCTACACGATTTTACACTGTAGTCATGAAATTATATAGATTTCCAAATCATAATAAATATAACAAATATAAGCATTTCATTACTAACAATATAAGTGACTAATAATGTAATTACTAATACAAAATGGCATGACATGAAGTTCTTTCATTTGCATTGTCTTAGAAAAATATAATGGTCGTAGACAGAAGTCATCAATTCAAGACTTTGCATTAAAAGTAACGACTACTAGTGGTGACTACTGGTAGTTATTTATAGTTACTAGTAACTGTGTTTATTAGTAGCGGTTATCAGTGATAGTTACTAATGGTAAATAATTTGTGGCACCTAGTTGTGACATGATGGCTACCAGTGGTTATCAGTGGTGATTACTAATAGTCGCTACTAATGGTGGCCATTAACGGTCCGTCTACAGTGAGCAGTACTTATTCATTAGTCATATAACCTAAAACACAACAAAACATTTTTCGATAAAAACTACACTTAATATAATAAAACTTTAAACACAATAGTAATAAGTAACAATTTTTAAGCATGATTGTGTAACCAGAATAGAATCAAACCTAAAACGCTTCAATCTATATTTTAAAGCTAGTAAGCCAATGATAGCTATCTCGTTCTAACATTAGTACATATTAGCATAAAAAAAAGTGCAACACAGTTATACATCGCGATATAATTTAAAACAATATAATTACCATATAATATAACAACAATAAAATTCGGAAGATAAAGTTTAAAATTATTCATAACGTAACAGAACGTTGGTATAGTCTGACTGAACAATCGTGTCCCAAAATTAAAAAAAGCTATTAACAATATGGGTTTTATTACATAATATGCTAAATACAATGATTTAAATAAATTAAATGTAAAAAGGAGTTGCCAGACCCAGAATACGTAAATGTATTTGTTAGCACAAAGTATGGAAATAATTTTTTTTTTCTTTCTTCGTGGCATGGTGCATAGATTAGCGCATTTACCAATGCCACGTATTGTATTATTATTTATGTAGAATCGTTGTCGTAAAACTCCTCCAGTAAAGTGATAGTAGACTTTACTGAAGTTATATAGGACTTCTTGGAAGGGTGCGAGAACTTCTGCTACACATGTTTATTTAGACCTACTCTATTCTTTTCACTCACACAGAACTGTAAAACACAATATACTATCACTTTTGTACTTTAAAACTCCCAAAATTGTAAAAAAAGGAACATCTAAATAAAATGACAACCTTACTTCTCCCGTTCCCGCCAAAAAGTCTTATGGAAGTAATTAACAAACTGAATATTAAATGCAATTTGTCAGAATGATAGACAGGGAGCCATAATTCATTGCCGTATAATATTAAGTAAGCGTAAAGTAATCTAGCGAAGGAAAATGCAATACATGGTATAGTTCATGTGTATGGAAATCCGATTCCGACGGCATTTTTTGTATTAATTTTGGCTGTCAGAAGTCAAGAATAACAATTACTATGCGTTGGAAATAAGAATAGGACGTAACGTTAGCTGTGCTCGCCGGCAATACCTGCGTTAAATTTGGTATTATTCCGGGATAAAAAATAAGACTACTTTTTAATTACTCTAAAAATTCTTTACCTACCAGTGATAGTCCTGTCAAAGTCGGTTTAGCTGTTTCATAAGAGCCTGGACAAACAGAAAGCCAAAAATTAAAAAAAAGGCGTGTTTCTGTTTTGGTAACATACAAATAGAAGAGCTTAAGACAAATGCTATATTTCGAAATCACAGACGGACACTTCAATTTCATTTATATGTTTACTGAAGGTATTTATTGTGGTAGCAACACCGATGAATAAAAATAAGGGATCACTGGCGCCCTCTAGCAAAGTAAGACTGCGTTCGTGACGTCATCACGAGCGCGCCACGTCACTCTTTTGTTTTTTCCCTTTACGACTGCAGCACGAAATGTTTAAATATAATACAAATTCATTAATTATTAATTGAAGTTCAGTTTTGGGTGTTCCATTCTTATCGTTATCAAACATATTTAATTTTTACAAGTTCTCGTTAGTGTTAGAAGGTTGAAAGAATATCATAATTTTTTTATTAAGTACTGCTTTGCTGGTAATAAAATAATGTCAAACGGTGAGTATAGTTGTCAGAGGGTAAAGTTAACTTATTACAAACGCGTAGCACTATTGGATAATACTAGAAAATGCGTGAAGAGAATATTGAGGTTTGAGAGGGCGAAAGAGTTATATAAGGACCACAATAGATACGTCCTTTTCGTTTACCGTATTAGAGATAAAGCGCGAAGAAATGTAAATATCTACTAAGTACTCGTAAAAGTGTAAAAAAATATAAATAAATGCATAATTTAATTGCAAAGTTAAAATATACAATCGTCTATAATAAAATAATATTAAATAACATTAATATTGCACATCGACTAATGGTACTATAGAATGCTAAAGAATTCCATTATTCACTTTTTGTGACATGCCATTGACAAAAATGTCAAGTATTAACATAATAGCAGAGATTAAATGATAGTTAATATACGTTACTTAAAATTAGACTTGCAATTGGAATTTCGAAATATTTCAAATCTCATTCTCTGACACGATTGACTTGTCAGACTATATTTAGGGGAATGAGCAATTCTTTGGCTACATTACATTGGTGATATATCAGTCTAATGATACAACTACATCTGCGTATAAAATAACGTTATATATCCATAAACTTTAAACGCAGGTGTGGTTGCAAAGAAAACGTCAATATTAAAGCTGTAAGTCTAAATAAAATATATTCATGATTACCCGTCATAAAAAAAAACCTGGGAAGACTCATTAACTTATGATTCCGTAACATTTCGAACAAAGCAGAGGTTAAATAAAAAAATAATTGGGTCAAAAATACCCATTTATTTATTTCTCATTTTTGTTTTTGTTTTCGGCTCAATATGTGTACGATAATGGAAGCAATCGGCTTACATACAGACAAATAAACAGACAGACAAACACAACAAAACTGTGTGAGCTACGATAATCATAATAATGCTAAGTATACTATGCACAATAACTTTTACGCGGACAGGTCAATTATACCCAGCACAGATGCTCTAAAATAAGTATTATACAAATTTTTAAGACTTTAAACGATTATAACTCTATCGTTAGATTGCAGGCCCCGTTCAACATTTACGTTACCATAGACAAAAAGAATATTTATTCATTTCAAGAATCTTTGAATCTAACTGGATTATGGATACCGTACTCTGAAGAGGTAGTTGAAGACAAATTATATGACATTCAGTACTTCTGGAAATAACTCGGAAACACACTTACTGTATGAGATTGCTATATGGATATACGAGTACCAACAGCATAAGATGAAAAGAGATGGAGAGGTATAGAGATGTTTCAAGGTTAAATTTATCAACTTTCAACTACCTCCTCAGAGTGCGGCCTCCAGTTTAAATACTTGCTCCATATTCATATCAATCAATATAAATTCAAAATGTTTTCTACTGTATTTACTTAATTTAATTAAAAAATCTTTTAGATAAAAACTATGAATATGAAACGTTTATTGTAATTTTCAGCCAAATCGGTAAATAAAAATATCGATTAATTGTATCATCTCATTTCCCTCATCGGTATTTAGTCGCACTCACTATTTACTATATTTAAAAGTACCTACCCACAATTTATCTTTGATCCCATCCAACAAAATCCTAGGATCCACGCGAACCCGTAGGCACTGCTAGTATAGAATACTTTGAGGCACTTTATGGCTTAACTTTTGGTTATATTAGGTACAAATAACTAATTGCTAACTATTTTAAGTCACTCTTTCTATTATTTGAATACATGTTATATATTTTACCTATATTTCGTCATTACATACTTATTCGCCACTTGTTTCGCTTCTGAACGAGACAACCTCAGAAAAGTTTAGACTCGATCGGCGGGGTTATTATCTAAAAATTTGCAGACAGCGACAGCTACGCGATTATTAATTGTAATAAAAAATTGATATCATGTATGAGTATTGCGTATCTATTATCCTATGATCGTAAAATGCACTTTCCGTGGTTGATTTAGGGCCACTATACAAATTATAGTACACAAATTCTCGTTCTGACAGCAGATATCGCGCGATATAGGCTGTCGCATACTGTCTGCAAGTTACGTAATAAGCGTGCGGATCTAGTATCAAGTAAAAAATACACATTACTTTCTTGGTTTTTTTAAAATACTTCATTATAAATCACGTGTCGAAAGAAAAAAAATTTTTTCTAAAATTTTTTGCGTTTTGTTGAAAACACGTGTCGACATGTTTGAATAGCGTAATATAGCTATAACATTTAAAAATTTGTTTCAAGTAAAATATGGAATATCCGCCAAATAGCGCTCAGTCAATCCATAACATTCTTTCAATAATCATTACCGCTGTTCTTCGCTTTCCTCTTCCTGTTCTGTTTGGTTGAGGATTGGTGTGGTGTCCTCGGACTTTAATATATTTCTCAATAGTATCACTATTCCTATAAGCGCTAAAACTATTCCTAGCACCTGAAAAACAAAAAAAAAGATTTATTAGCTTATTTTGCGCCTCCAATAACCTAATACCCCAGATTAATAGTTACTAACGTAAACTAATACGGTAAGCGAAAAGCTACGTACAGTCAAAGACTTCTATGTACTGAAGTAGACCCGCTCAGAAAAAGAAAATTTTTATGCAATCCTTGAACATTGACAATATTGACACACAAACAAATCATATGAGTAAAAGAGAAAGTGATGAATTTTTATAATATTTAGCTCTCTTCCACTCAAAATTCCAAAACTAATCGTCACGTGTTATGCTTCTAGACGAAGTATACTTAGGACAGGGCCGAATTTAGGGGAGGGCAACCGGGGCGACAGCCCCGGGGCCTCCACAAAAGAGGGGCCCCCACAATAGACTTCACAAAAAAAAATCTTTCAAATTCCGACTAGTAACCACTAGTAAACATCTTTTCCTTTGATATTTTTTTTTCGCTGTTTTACCTTTACCTACAGTATTTTGTACAAACATGATTATATTGTTCTTAAATATTAACAGAAACCATTGATCTATATTTGTCCACTCCAATCAGGCAATGCAATCAGTAAAATATCAAAATCTCAAATGGGCCTGATAAGCACTTGCAATTTACTACCCATCTTGAGGGAGTACCCCAATGGCTCAATGGCTGAGTGGGGTAGTACTTGCCCGCAACCTCGGAGGTTGGGTATTCAATTCCGTGTCTCGACTCTCGTTTTTTTTTTCAAGTAGTGGTAGGTAGTACTTACTTATATACATATATATATACAAGTTGTATATATATATGTATGTATATATATATACTTGTTAAATACTAAAAGAATCTACTTGGTTTCACAATAAATTATTTATCGAAAAAGTCGACTGAAAAAAATTGGTCATTTTATTTGGAAAATAATTTGGCGCTTGGGGGCCTCCACTCCTTTGTTGGCCCGAGGCCTCCAGACCTCTAAATCCGCCCCTGCCTTAGGATATTCCAGAGATCAGACTAGGCTAGGTTCGGTGATTCGGTGAAGATTCGATGCTAGTTAGTAATCGAGTCTGATCTCTGGAATATCCTGAGAATGCTTAGTTGAGAGGCGAAACACATGTTGATTAGTTTTGGAATTTCGAGCAGAAGATAACTAAATATTCATAATAGGGAAAGCAGTTATGCTTTCGAAGACACCTCGTGAAAATCACGTGTTTCGTCATTCGTCAAGTATTATGTTGCCAAAGATCGAAGTGCTTATTACATTGGGCATTAGATACACAATCGTACATGATTTGATGATATGACACTGAGATTTGTAAAGTCAAATAAAAGAAATAATTTTTGTATAAATTGTGGGTGAAATAAGTTAGTACCTCTAAGGTACCTCGTAAACTACTTAAACCACCCGTATGACGATAATTTAAGTTTTTTCCGTATTTTAAACACATAATTCAGATGCATCTCTGAAATTCTACAGAATTTAAAACAATTTTTACTAAAATAGATAGGTAATTATAATATCCCAAATTTCTCAAACCAGTTTTTTCATTCGTAATGTAGTTTTCTTGCAATATACAAAAACAAATGTTGTGATTTATCCGTGCTAACATATGATGAAACCGCAACTGCAAAAATCAAATTTATTGCTACCGCGATAGTGCGATAAGTCAAAAAAATTATCCGTCACGGGACGCCCGGCAGATGTGAAACATTGGAACTATTTTGTTTAAAAATATGCATGAAAGAATGGTTTATTAAAGGAAATAAATATGACGTAATCAAAACAAAATATATTTTTTTTAATTTTAATTTTAAATATTTTTTTTTAATGAAAATACTTATTCTTTATTTAAATAACTCGCAACGTGTTCCGAAGTGAATAACAACACTGCATACGTTATAGGTATACGAGCTCAGCGCGGTGAGAGAGATCGTCGAGCCAAGTACAAGTTCACAGTTACAAGCGCGTGGCGACGCATCGCCACGCCAACAACCGGTCTGACCCAGAACGGAACGGACCATGAGCGTAGCCAGGCTCTTAATGCTTCTATGAATACTTTAAAGCAGCCATACTTAACCTGCGGGCAGCCGAGTTTTATGAATGGCCCGATTAGTTAAAACAATGAATGAAGGCCTATGGATACAAATTTTGCTTATTTGCTTATTTGCTATTGTCACATACTTTTTAGGAATTCGAATATGACAGATGGACGGACGCATGAGTGATCTTATAAGGATTACATATTTCTATATATTTATTCATTTTTTTTAAATGGAAAAGAAACACGTAAAGCTAAAAATAAATATTTAGAAATGTGGCGGATTGTTAAAAATGTATATCCTCGAGTATGAACACGGATACGGATTAGTGTCTAGATCTGTGAATACGGATACGGACCTCAACTTTCGTACTTCATTTGTTCATTCGAACAATTATATTAATCCTATTTTATGTGAACATAGTGAGGTAATTTACTATTATAATGTTTATCACAATTATTTGTTTGACTTTTGCAATAAAAAGTGCCAAAACTGTAATTTTAAGAAATGATTTGAAGTTATTATATTCCACTGCTATTTATTTTCGAAATTGCATTTCATGAAATTCATTAATATAAAAGACGCGTTCAAGACCCGCTACGAAGTAACGGATACGGATATGAATACAGATCTTTTTTCCCCTCGGATATCCGCGGACACGGATACGGAAACGAATATCCGGCTCATCGGTATATAATACAGCGGAATACTCACAGTGAGTGCGTAGAAGGCGTAAGGCATCATATCCCTGAGGTTGAGGGCGGTACGGGCCAGGCGCGCGTACTCCTCCGTCATGAACAACTCCTGGCGGAACCAGAACATGGGCACCAGCACGTCCTCGTCGGGCAGCTGGTTGTTGAGGCTGGGGGGGGGCGGGAAGGCGAGAATTAAATGTTTTATTATACATACATATCTTCACGCTGTATCCCCAACGGGGTAGTCAGAGAGGACGGAGCGCCAAGCGTCGCGGTCCTTACATACTTCTTTCGCTTCCTCAAATGGCATCATTCTCCTCACACATTTTCGCCTAGGTATGCGAGTGTTTTTGATGTTTTATTATAATAATAACAATCATTTTATTTGTTTGAATATGAGTATAACATTGATGTTGATATTGTACACAAAATATAAGGCTCTTCATATTCTGCTAACAACATACCATGCTTATATTAATAATAAATTTATAAAATGTCAAACACATGAATTATTATTGAATGTCATGCATAATCATAATCAAATAAATGTATAAAATGTCGAACAAAAAAATTAAATATTGAGTGTTTTTCGAAATCAAAGTCATAATGATTTACATAAACAAATTAAAACCAGGAAAAAGAATAAAAATATTGACATGACAAAAATTTGTTTTGGTCAATAACATAACTCACTTAATTTGTTAATAAATTCATGAATATTATAGTAACATTATTCTCCTAGCAATAGAAAGATTCTCTTTTCAGTGGCAGTATCTCAGATTTATAACATTCTGGCAATTTATTATAGTATATAGTGATACAATATGAATTTCTGGTAAAAATTTCAATTTTTTTTTAATTGTGTACATTTCAAAACGCGACATGTTTTTGGACGAATACTAATGTCTCGTAGATGTATATGTATATACAATTGTATGGTAACTATACCATTGTACATATACATATACATCTACGGGACATTAATACATACTCTAAGTTTAAAGAATTTATTCTCATTATTATTTATTCAGTCCGTATGGAAGGTGCGATGAGATGACTTTCTCTGCGTGTTATGTATTTGTGTGTGCGAGAAAGGCTTTTTCTAATAAATGTTAAGTCACTGTGTATAGTTTTGTTCAAAATTTTTCTTATTAAAACACAAGTAGTATATATGTATAATTGATTTAAATTCATTAATTTGGTTTCTCTGTAAATGGTTTCTGTCGGTGTTAAATATGGATAATGAAATAGTAGTTTTATTAATTTGTTTTGGATTGCTTGTAATGGTTTTAGCTGGGTCTTAGGTGCATTGCCCCATATTTCAATTAAATAAAGCAAATGAGGTTTAACTAATGACATAAAATTTTTCAAGGAGTGAATAACGTAAAATAGGCGCCTTGGACGTCGGTTTGCGGAAACAAGCCCGACATCAAATGAGGAGTGCCTAATAGAAAAATCTACGTAGGCTTTCAAGAATTAACTACAAATATTTGTAGCCTTCGACTGCATTTAAGATTTAATAGTATGAATTTTTGAAAGCCTACCTTTTTTATTTTCAAACTTTTAGTTTTAGAATTGGAAGATTACAGATTAAAATATAGCCTATGACAATCTTTGGATTAAGACCAATCTAACGATACCCTGCACTTTAAAATCCATCAAACTGCAGAAGGTCACAAAAAACAGACATACATAAATACATCTGAAACATACATTGGCCTCCTTCTTGAGCAGTCTGATAAAAAAAAATGGCAGCTAAGTATGCCAAAATATTAAAACTCCTTTCCTAGCCCTCGTACATATATTACCTGATCAGAGGCACGTGTCGAACTAGCAAGTTGATTTGTAACTGTGCTGCGACGGACAGCGGCATACCGGTATACATTTCCAGAGACAGCTTGAAATTATGTTCCCTGTAATAAATAAAATAAATAAAACCAGCTAAGCGTGACGCAATACACATTGAAAAAAAATTGGTGTACTGTAGAATCCCGATTATCCGAACATCCGGACTCACCGGAAAGATGTGATTCACTACGTCAAAGATCAATAACAAGTTATTTCCAATAAAAATTTTAAATTACATAAGTATTATGTAATTCATTATCGTTATAGCTCGTAATTTTCTAATATCGTATTGTCTAAACGACGTATGTAAAACCAATTACATAATAAAAAATTATTTAAATTTAAATATTGTTTGATTTTACTTTGAAATCGATTATCCAGATTTTCGATTATACGGATTACCTCTGGTTTTATTTGATCCGGATAATCGGGATTCCACTGTATATTGAACAGTTTCACATTTTGTTTTCTCTAATTTGTTTCCCCATTCTGTTTACTTACACTTGTATCGAGCAAGTCTGATTTGGTTTTTTCATTTTCTTTTACTTTAATGTTTTTCAATATTTTTAATATTTTGGTGTCTTAAATATTTTAATTTATTTTTAATAGTGTTTGAAATGAATTATGTTGTATTATCAATTTAATTGCAATTCTAATTAAATTTTCACAACTTCTCTATCATAATTATTTCATAAATGTTTTGCTACTCGTAATGTAAAAAGAAAAATATCTTTTGTTTATAATTGATAAATAAAAAGGCACAAAATAATGGATAATCATATACCGATCCCCGCGGTACAGGCTGCGCCTAAAGTGAGTTCAATGTTTATTTATTTTTGGCAACTGGCAATAAAACTTTGATCACAAATAAAAAACTAGATACACAATCAACGCTCTAAAAATGTCCGACCAAATGTACTCCTTCAAAAATTATAAACATAACACATATAGAACGTTAAAAAAAGACGGAGGTTCTTATTTTCGGTTAATAAATTAAATAATATTATTTACATGTTCTTTATAACGTTATAATAATAACATTACATAGCTCTTTTTTATTAAATTCGTAATCATAATTTTAAATATCGCCTGACGATATTATGTCTTATCCTTGTCACTTTTACGTAACAAATCAAAATGGTGTATATAGCAATGCAAATAGATTATGTGAATTATAATACTTTATACACGAGACGTAAGATTGCATTTTAAATATTTTTTTAATCAAACTTCGTTTTCAATGTAGTAGTTGCAAAGATGACGGAATAAATTCACAAACAAGAAAAAACTTAAGGAAATATTCAATTTTTACCATTTAGTGTAAAGAACTAGATACACTTTGCCATTAAATACAGTAAATACACTTTCTGAGATAAAAAGAGCCTCAAGTCGACTACAGCATGAACAGAATATGGTAAAAAAACATAATGTTTGAGGGAGTGCAATTGAGTAATGCCTTGCCCGGAGTTATTAAGGATTCCGTAACTTTAACCAAGTTTAAAAACCTACTTAAAAAGCATTTAAAGAAATCACAAAAGTATTAGTTGGTTATATTTCAACTCTCAACTCAACAACTATTTGTTCGCAATAAGATTATTTCGCCAGGACGAATTGTTTGCTTCTGAAAAAACTTTTCACGGAAATTATTCCTCCTACAATGCAAGCTACATCTATGATTTTTTTTAAATTGTTAACCAACTCGAAAAAAGGAGGGAGGTTCTCAATTAGGTTGCATTTTTTTTGTTATTTTTTTATGATATTGTATAGACTCAGGTGTTACTTTGCGGAAATCCATTTCATGTGATAAATTCCCAAAATCTATAGCTATTTTCCGCTAAGACTCCAAAAACCACCAATCGACACGTGTTTCGCCCCTCAACGGAGCATCCTCAGGATATACCAGAGATAGGACTCGGTCAGCTAAATCATAATCACGATTCGGTGCTGGTTAGCTGACCGAGTTTTTTATGTTTGTTTCCTCAGAACTGTCAATTATGAACCATACATACATACATATCTTCACGCCGTATCCCTAACGAGGTAGTCAGAGAGGACGGAGCGCCAAACGTCACGATCAAACGAAATGTGTGATTTGTGTAAATGGAAAATGTCTAGAACAGGTGAATGAAATTGTGTATCTGGGGAGTGCGTTTTCGAGGGATGGAAGATGTGAGTTGGATGTAGAGAGACGGGTAGCAGCTGGCAATAAAGTGAACGGTGCTCTGTCCGCATTAGTGGGTAGTGTGAATATATCTAACACTGCTAAAAAGGCCATCCACAATGCGGTGTTGGTGCCAACTTTGTTGTACGGTAGTGAGGCCTGGATATGCCCAAAATCGAGTGAAAGTATGTTAAATGCTGTGGAAATGCGGTCTCTCAGAAATATGTGCGGTGTCACGCTTGCGGACAGGACAAGCAATGATGAGATACGCAGTATGACAGGGTTGTACAACAGTGTTATTGTAAAAATGAAGAAAGGAATGCTTAGATGGTTCGGGCACATGGAAAGAATGAGTGATGAAAGACTGACGAAGAAAATATACAGAGCGAAAGTGAGTGGTAAAAGAAGCCAAGGAAGACCAAGGCTGATTTATAAAGATCAAATAGCCAGAGTGTTAGCAGACGGAAATGTCAAAAGCACTCGCATACCTAGGCGTAAATGTGTGAGGAGAATGATGAGATTTGAGGAAGCGAAAGAGGTGTGTAAGGACCGCGACTCCTGGCGCTCCGTCCTCTCTGACTACCCCGTTGGGGATACAGCGTGAAGTTATGTTATGTAATTTGTATACATATCTTCACGCTGTATCCCTAACGGGGTAGTCAGAGAGGCCGGAGCGCCAAGTGTCGCGGTTCTTACATACTTCTTTTGCTTCCTCAAATCAGATATGTATGTATGTATGTATATAAGTATATAATTTGTATACTGTTACTATATCTACTGTGAAATTGCATTTTACGGTCATGGCGCAATAGACACGCAGTCGTTATACACGATACCAATTTTTCATTACAATTAGTCGCCGGTCGCGCAGTGATCGCGTGGCTGTCGCTGTCTGCAAATTTTTAGGTCTGCAACTATTCTACACTGTCTGCAAAACTCCGCGGGTTTCAAATAATCATTCAATATCAAAACATCAGTAACGTCACTGCACTGACGTTTCGTCTGTCAACTTAATCATCATCACAGTAGACGCCATCTTTTTGTTCTGTGTTGTCGCACGTACTTTTGACATTAATTTACTACCAGGAAATCTAATAAATAAGATCAAAACTAATAGGTAGACAGTGTTCAGTCCAACATTACCTATGTTATGCAATACTGTACAATGTCGTGGCCAGAACTCCATACAATTGTAAAACATCTTTGGATTTTAATAATTATATACTTATAAAAATTGATTGTTTAATGGGCTAGGACTTAGTGTACGAGCTTTTTAGTTAATTCTGTTACATGTTATACAGCGTGTTATTTTACTCACGGCTTGGGGTGCAGCCCATCTATTTTACTGGGATAGTAGGGGTCGGAGAGTAACATGTGAGGCAGCGAGACAAATGCGGGAGCGCCGTAACGGCACGCTGATACGTTCAGAGCGCCCGGCGGCAAACAGTCGGCATTTCGTGGGAGGTCGCAGTAGCACTCCTGCATACACACACATAAATCAGTGGTTATTAAGGTGTCCCCTAAAGCGACAAGTTTTAATGCGATTTCGATAACTACATATATTATGGCATTTTAAAATGGGGAGGAAAACCGATGTAATAAAAGTGTCGGCCGCCACTCGGGTGTTTTCGGTAGGATTCGGTCACGATCGGCAACTCGTGTATGGCACTTAAATTTACATATACAAATATGTACAATATATACATATATACAGTGAATTTTCTATAGTTTTACTGCTATAGAAGATCCAGCGACTATAGTTTTCCTTCTACAGAAGATCCAGCTACCTGTTTTTTTAATGTAATGGGCATACGTTTGTCTTTAGTCGTGTCTAATGGAATGCAATCACGGGAGCGAACACCAATCGTGTTCATCCATTATATTAAGTACTTAAAGCGTCAAATTCGTTTTCTCACTTTATCTGGGTACGTATATCCGTTGTCTAAGAGAGAATCATCGGCAGCGTACTGAGCACCCTTTATACCTTGTACTTCAACCGAGCCGTTAGCATTCAGCGTCAGGTAACTGAAAATAAAAAATAATTTAAATACCAGGTCGAATTGCGCTCAGAAGGTTCCATATTAAATTATAAAATGGTAAATTTATAAAATTAGTTTCTCAACGAAATTTCAAGCTCTCCCTGACTTTTTAACATTCTAGTTTGAAATTCCAATTTTCTTCGTTTTTAATTGTTATATGAATATTAACTGTAGCCCGCGACTTCGTTCGTGTGGAATTAAGAAAAGTAATCCTTCCCGAGGTTATAATTTGTCCCCGTTCTAAATTTAATCGAAATCGGTTCAAAGTCCTAACTGTGAAAACGTAACAGTCAGACAGAGGCACTTTCGCATTGGTAATATTAGTATAAAAGTATGGATTTAAGGTGGTTCGTTTTCCATACAAAAAGTAATCATAATATACCGTTTCATTGAATAGTAAAAATGCTTAAAAATGTGCTCATTAATACTAGTTCAGGTACTTATTTACGCAAAATTAATAAAAAGTAATAAATCTTTAATAGAAATAACATATATCAAATACCGTTTTTTACAAAATGATATGCGTGTGTGTGTGACGATTTACGTGTAACAACACGAAATGCAAATAAATTAGCGATGTTGCCGGCCTGCACGCGCCGCCCGTACGCTACGTTGCCATTCATGATATCTTGCCTTCAAACTTTAAAATTGATTAGAAACAATAATTGAGAATTTTTAACAGGACTACAAATTATTAGTGTACATAATATATTGTAAATCGGTATCAAAAATGTATACCTACAATGAGTTAAATTATTATTTAAAACGATATGCAATTATAATGTTGTATATTATTTATGTACTTTTATAGTTGATGACAATAATAGATATTATTTGGATATTATTATTTACAAACATATCTTCACGCTGTATCCCAACGGGGTAGTCAAAGAGGACAGAGTGTCAAGCGTCACAGTCCTTATATACTTCTTTCGCTTCCTCAAATATCTAGGTAGGTATACATACGCGTGCTTTGGACATTTCTGTCGGCTAACACTCCTAAGTATTTGATCTTCATAAGTTAGCCTTGGTCTTCCTTGGCTTCTTTTACTACACTTTTGCTCTGTAGATTTTTTTCATCGGTCTTTCATCACTCATTCTGTCTATGTGCCCGAACCATCTAAGCCTTCCTTTTTTCATATTTACTATGACATTGTCGTGCAACCCTGTCATACTTATCTTCATTGCTTATCTTGTCCCCAAAAGTACACCGCACTTATTTCTAAGAGATCTAATTTCGACTGCATTTATCTTACTTTCATTCGAGTTCGGGCATATCCAGGCCTCACTACCGTACAATAAATTTGGAACCAACGCCGCATTGTAGATGGCCATTTTAGCAGTGTTATATATTCACACTATCTAATAATGCGGACAGAGCGCCGTTCACTTTATTGCCAGCTGCTGCCAGTCTCTCCACATCCAACTCACATCTTCCATCCCTCGAAAACGCGCTCCCCAGATATATAGTATTTCGTTCACTTGTTCTAGACATTTTCCATTTACCCATATTTCACACTTTGTCGTACATCTTCCCTTTTAAACACCAGAACCATAGTTTTGTTCACATTCATATTCAATCCTTTCACTTCACTGTCCGCAACTCCTCTTCTGATGGTGCTATAAGCACAGCATCGTCAGCGTAGAAAAGGCTGTTTGCCACTGTACCATCACATACCGTAACACTCATACTACCTTTCAATGTCTGGAGCCAATTGTCTAAAAGGCAGACATCACGCAGCCCTGTCTGACCCTGTACAGAATTCGAACCAGGGCGACATGTCACCATCTTCTATCCTTACGAGAGCTCTGTGGTCTCAATATAATGACCTCACATTCTGCAGTAAGGGGCCCTCCACGCAATTTTCAGGCAGAAGATTATAATTTTTTTCGCACTACTCTATCGAATGCTTTCTCATGATCCACGAAAGCGCAGAAAATTTTCCGACCTATGGCCAGAAACTTCCCCATGACACTGCGGAGCGAGAAAATCTGATACATACAACTGCTACCGTTTCTAAAAACACCTTGTGCCTCCCACAAATATCTTTCACGAACGCTTTTCATACGTTCAGTCAATACCTTGATATAGACTTTACTTGCTGAGCTGACCATGCTGATAGTCCTATAGCACGCGCAGTCTAAATAGGAACCTTTCCGTATATAGAGAGGCACCATGATTAAGGCGTGTCAGTCCTCCGGAACCTCTCTCTTCTGCCAGCAAACATTGCACAGTTTATAGAATGCATCCCCGACTCTAGGAACACCATACTTGATCGTATCAGCAGTCACCTCATCATTTGCCGCAGCCTTTCCAAACTTCAGACTTCTTATCGCTTTCATACTAATGACTTCCTCTAGTTCCTAACCCGAGTATGACGATTCGTTAGGATCACTCTCAGTGTCAGACAGAGTCGCCACTCTCATACAGTTCTCCATAGTATTCGTTCCATTGCTGCAGAAAAGCTTTTTTGTCTGTTAACAGGTGATGTTAACAGGTGATGAACGCACTTTATTCATTCTACAAGGTGTCGGACTACTTCGGTATTTACGTATTTCTTTCCAAAATAATTTGGAATTTTCTTCGAAGTTGTCCGACATCTTGTTTTCGTCTAACACCCTACCTTTCACAGAGTTGCAGAATTTACTTCCTCAATAATATAGCACAATGAGCGTAGGTCTACTACGCCAAAGTGCGCGAGTTCGAATCCTGCAATGTGGTCTGACCTTTTTTGTTTTTTTTTAAAGTTGAAATAATACGTTCAGTTTGCAACAAGTACTTAATAAAAACATAATATATCACTTTAGTGATATGAGATGAAAAATAATGACGGACGTACATGACAGATAAACATACATGATAGATAGACAGGCAGACAAGCATAGTATACACAAAGTGCAAAAAATGTAAAATGTAATGAAAATGTGAAATTATTTCTCCCGTAAAAGCACGCTAATCAATACATACAGTGCGAACCATGTGTAATGAATAAATTCGTTTTCTCAGTTAATATTCGTAGAATGAAGAAACCCTCAAACAGGTCAATTTTTGTTTTTTAAATTGAATTTAGTAACTTAAATTTTTCACCCCTAACTGACACCCCTTCAGTATGACACTTACCACCCCTAATTTTTCAAATAAGAAGGGTAGGCTTGTGATACCTCATTTGAAAGACATTTTCAATCTCCATTCGGTAACTAGGCAACAGAATAAAAAAAATTGACACTCCCGAATGGAGATTGAAAATGCCTTTCAAATGAGGTATCACAAGCTTACCTTTCTAATTTAAAAATTAGGGGTGGTAAGATTTACAATCTCAAGCATCAACATATACCATTGAGCTAATTTGACTTAAAAATTTAGTGTGAAATTATTAAATAGTACAGTCACTTGAACTCAGTATACATGTGTGGGTAAAAATACCAAATTTGTGATTTGAATTATTTATCATGATATGTGACTAATAGATCTACAGGATAATTTACAAAGTTGTCTGAATAGTTGCGGTTAGGGATAAAGTGTACGCTAACATAACTTTCGTGTGTGGAAATACAAAAATAACTCTATAAAAAAATAAAAAACCTCGAATTTGCGTAAGTGACGCCATCTATTGAGGAAATAGGCGCTCGGGAACCGAACGAACCACCTTAAAAGCGTAAACTATTAGCTACTGTCAATATTAAATTATTAATAGATGGCAGTAATGTCGTTTGCGAGTATACTTACAATAATTATTCGTGATTTTGACAGGTATTTTTGAACGAGTGTAAAAATTGAGCAATAAAAAATAACACGAGCTAGCGAAAGCACGTCTTTTCATTACATCTCTATATATTCTACATTTCCAACCACGTCGATATCCTAGAAGAACGCAAAGCATATGTAGAATCTCAGATTGTTTTCATAACTGGGGCAAAATATATGTCCATAAAATGTATTACTAAGCCACAATTCCATGGTAACGTATTAGGTCAATTTTGTTATGCAGCATTTTGGTTTATCAACAGTAATGATGGAGCATATAAGAATAGTGGACAAGGGGTATGTCTGCTTTTAACTTACGGTGTAAGCAAAAGAGACAAAGAGAGTGAAATGTCGATAGTTCCTTATCTCTTTCTATTCTAGGTCTAATATTAACTCCAGTGCCAGCTTATGCCGCACACGTAGGATGTTCAAGCCAATCAGAGCGCTCAGCTAGAAAGAAATAGAGGGAACTATCAGCATCTCATGTTCACTCTATGCTTAATTCTCTATGATTGAACAACTGTGTTCCGGTAGACTTACGTGCAAATATCTGGCACGAACACCACCACGTTGGGCTGACCAAGTTCCGGCGCCCACAACTCACCAGTGGACCCGCGAACTTCTCCACATTCATCACGGTACATCGTGCGATTAGAATAATGCCACTTCTCTATATTGCCCAGACGTGAGAAGTCTTCTGACCCCGTATTCATTAGGAAGACTCCGTCATATTCTAAGGAGCCATTTCGCTGAAAACAATAATAATTTGTATTTAGCAGTGTCCCATATGATCCATGTTAGACCCAAAGATATCTATTTAAACAGAGGTAGACGCGTTCTACATACAAAATTTTTACGCATTCAATAGTAGCTAGTTAACATCAGCGCGTTAAGTTCTGACCAAGACGCTGTCACCATTGTGAAGATGGTGAATGGTAAAGATAAACAGCTAAGATATTCTGTATTATTTCTCTTTCAGATCAGTGTAGAGCAGTTATTTATGTACTTAAAAGGAAAAGTCATGAGTCAGACGCCAAAAACGTCGTTGAATAAGCGTTCTAATTATCGTTATTTCATTTTGTAACTGATTACGTCGCTATTGTTACGAATGGAATTCCTACTATATATCGCTGTTAGCGTGTAACTTTCGCCACTTGTGCAATTGTTCCGCGTCCAATGAATGAATGATTTATCGGCGAAACAATAGGTAATATGTGTGCTAAATTCAAACGAAAACATGCCAACCCTCATATATGTATGTACGTTTGCAAAATCGTTTGACGTCCCCAAAAATAAAAATATGTCATGTTCAACTGTAGTGCTGTACTGTGATCCTTCTCTATAGTCACGCACATTAGTAAAGGTCTAGAAACTAGGTTAACGAACACGGACTCGTTCTTACAACGCAGACACAGGACGCGAAAACTTACTTGCGGCCTACGCGCGGCGGCTGCGCGGTTGACATTCTCGTGTTTTTATTAAAAGCGAACGTAAACTCTATTCACTAGGCAACAACGTTCGAATTTCCGGGAATACTCAACCGCGCGGTTGTGTAGTTCCCAGAAATCCGAACGTTGTTGCCTAGAGAATAAAATTTACATTCGCTTTTTATAAATACATACACGAGAATGTCAACCTACCCCGCCAGTGTGTTCTAATTAGGGTTGCCAAAATTTCTTTGGTTGATTATAGTATTTAAAAAATTATAGAACATTTAAAAAATATCCAGTATTTTATGGAAAGAGTAAAAAAAATTATATTTTTTTGCACTTCTTGTATTTTTAATAACATTTTGTGTACAATGAAAATGTCACATTATGCTTTATCGCATTCAATTTTTAAATTAATGTAGATCAAAAGATCATTTCAAGACAGAGGTGGCTTCGGTTACACGGACATAATAAAGGATCGTTGAAATATTTCATATTGTTCAATTTTTTTTTCCGACATTTTCCATTTTTGAAATATTTCCGAACTTTTTTCCAAATTTGACTGAGTGAATCGAAAACGGCTAGCAGTGGCGGTGTGAAGTTGTTGTTACCTTGTTCATTTAGTTTGAAATGTAATTGTTAAATAGATAGAGCATATTTTGCTGTACGGCGCGGATTCTAGAACGCGGTTATAGCGCAGTGGCCGCGCGGCAACCGCGCGGTGACCGTGTTGTATAGGCGCGAAGAAATTTGTGTCAAATAAACGCGCCCTTAGAGCAAAAATTCCGCCTATTTTGATTATTGTATCGAGGATTACTCTAACAATACGTTAAATATCTACATACGGTGATAACATATCTACTCGTACCAGTCACTTAAATTAACCTAGAAAAAAATATTGCCCAAACTATTACTATTGAGGAGGCGAGAGAAGTATGTAAGGACCTCGATGCACGAACGCGACTTTTAGAGATATAGCGTGGGGATATTTATGTATGAATTTGAAACTTTACAATAGATAATGGTTAATATAATACCCTCAACAGACACTAAGATTATGCGTATTAATAGCCAACCAAAGTGTTACATTTATCACGTATGTCAAGTGTCATGGTACGAGTATAACCTATTAGACCCATTAATCGCGACGTTATGTTTCTTCGCAAATGGATGGGATAAAGTACAATACCAACTGCTGAAATAGTTATTTTCATCGATAATAATAATTACACTTCTCAAACCCATTAAGTACCTAACAAATAAGATATTCTAGCAACCCTAGTACCTACATACATGTGTCGAGAACGTCTACGAGTGGCGATACATAGTTTCAATGACGAGCAGGTGTTTCCCTTCTCTAGTTTATAGTATATTCTTTGACGGCCTGCGTCTCCCTATACACCTAGCTTTAGATGCACCTTTGATTGTGTTTATTTTTTTATTGCTGTATATGTTTACGTCTGTCGTTCAAGGTGAATAAACAATCGATGTTAGAGTTACGTAAGACAATGAAATTTTGCGGTACAATGGACAAGTAGCGCGTTACAACATTGCCATCAAGACTTGCGCTTGCGCACGAATCGACAGTAACACGCACGCTTATTACGTAACTTGCAGACAGCATGCGACAGCCAAATATCGCGCGATATCTGCTGTCTAAACGAGATTTGTATAATTTAATTGGCGCTATATCTACCGACACGCAATCGTCATACATGATATAATTTTTTTATTACAATACAATTAGTCACCAGTCGCACAATGATCGCGTGGCTATCGCTGTCTGAAATTTTTAGATAATAACAACGGTCAGATAATTTCATTTTCGATTCCTTTGCATTGTTCGACGATTTACGTTAGCGTTTTAGAGAACCGTAGTAAAAGGACAAATGGAACCATTATAATTTGACTCATGTGTATGTTATAATAGAATTTCTCAGGAACTATGTGAAGTACAAACTTGAAGGGCATAATGATACATTTTGCAAAAGGAATACATTTATACACTTCAAATCTGGTAAAAATATAGTCAAAATTGCTATTTAATACGATTAAAATATATAATGCCATACAATGAAATATCTCCTTCATTAAAAATATATAACCTTTGTAAAATGTATAGACATATGCCAATGACATCTACTATAAAGTTTAAGAGCGTCATGCGACAGTTCATACTTAGCTGTCGCTGATAAAATTAATCATGAGTCATGATTAATAGCGCTATTAATCATGACTCATGATTAATAGCGTTTATACATTTTACAAAGATATTTGTATAATGTTACATTTTACAAATACCTTTATTAATGGTCATGATTCTTGAGCATTAATAAAAATGAGAATAAATTAAAATATTAGATAGTACTATAAAATTAATATTTGCTATAAATAAATGAATAAACTTAACAAACTGTCAAGCTGTCGTTATGGCAATGACATCTACTATAACATTTAAGAGCGTCATGCGACAGTTCGTACTTAGCTGCAGCTGATAAAATTTGATTTTATAGAAAATTTCGAACAGTTAAAAAAAACCTAACGAAATACCTAACCGGCAGAAGTCGTTTATGAGTAGAACATTTTCCCTATCTACAATTGTGGTGCAAAGTTCAAACTAGCGAAACGCTCGTTAAAAGTAAGTAAATTTCAAAACAAAAATTTATTGTGAAAATAGTTAATTTTAAATTTTACCATATTTCGTGGATAATAGTATTACCTAAATATAATTAAAATATAATTAAAGTACTAAATATAAATTTCGTAGTGAAAACTATTATTTCTAAATATGATAGTTGTACCTTGAATTACTAAATCTGTTGCTCATTTAAATACATAAATAATATTTGTTAATTCAAGTATTATTTTGCATTAGTTAATCTTTTGATTAGTTTGAAATATTCGTAGCAGAATTAAAGAAGGGTATTGGAAACTCAAGCTTGACAATTCTCTACTCCCCTTCTCTTCATCTATGAAACTATACAGAATCTTTAAAGCCGCGGCCAATATGCTATTTATATCACTCACACCCAGTTGCAGAAACACTCCTTAATTTTTTAAAACTACTTTAAACACTAATGAATCATTAAAACGTTCCACAAAACAGGATTTGGTTATTTTAATGCTCCTTTAAGTTTAACTAACGAAATGTCAAATCAGAACTTCAAACTTATTTTTATGTTGCACAAAACGTCATTAGCGCTAAAGATTAATTAATTTGACAGTTTGAGGTTAGAATTTTTAATGACATTTAGTTTTTTGGCAACATTTTTTAATGTCGCCTTTAGTTAAAGTACCTTTTAATGTACTGTCAAAAGCTTTATGCCACGTCTTTAAATCTAATGAATAATTAGCAATAATGATTCATTAACTAAGGTAGTATTTAAGGAAAGCTTTCTGCAACTGGGTGACAGTCTATGATAAACAGACTTGATTTCAAAAATGTTCGGCCTTCCAAATCATATTTTATAATAAACATCATTCATGAATCACTATATACAAAAATTCCTTTATCTGTCTCTTACTCATGAGTAAAACATTATGACTCACGTTAAACGGTATCAATGTCCAAGGTCGTATTCATATTTCCAACTAAAAGCATGAATATGCTTTTACCTCGCTCACATATAAATTGAATAATTTATATGCAATGCGATGCTAAATGCGATCCCTTGAAAATATGTGCGCTGACAACTTCGCCGAAAAAATAAGAAATGATCAGATACAGTGAGTAAGTAATGAAGAGATACGCAATACAGCAGTGTTGAATGACAGTGTTATTGTAAGAAACAGAAAGGAATGCTCAGATGGTTCGAACACAAAAACAATAAATGATATAATGAAATGATAAAATATTGACGAAAAAAATATACAGAGCAGCGAGTGAGTGGTATCAGAAGTCATAGAGGACCTAAGCTGACTAGTGAAAATCAAATAGCCAGTCATAGCTAACGGAACTGTCAAAAAAATGATGAGATTTGAGAAGGCGAAAGAAGTATGTAATAACCGCTATGCTTCCGACTCCATCCTCACTGACCAACACTTTAGGGAGACACTCCGAGGATATGTCCCGAGGATATGTACTTTTCAGTTTTTTTAATGTGAAAACACACTACCAACTTTCAGAATTTATTAATTACATGAAAATCATAGGTCGTGAAAACCTAGTTGTTATAAAGAAATTACAAGATATTCGTATGTATGTACAGCAAATAAAATCTTATTACATAGTCAAAGTCAAATAAATGTATTGAAGTAAACTCAATAACTAAATATTTTTGAACGTCAAATCTACTTTAGTTCGGTTCAAATAGAAAACCTGGACACTGAGAAGAACCGACAAGAAACTCAGTCAGGTATCATTTTTTCTACTTCATTTTACAAAAGGTTTATTAAAATACAATATTAAATAAACTAGTAAATGCATGTTGTGCAGAGGAGATTTCATATTCAAACTTAACAAACATTTTGATTAAAGTTTTGCCACCATTTATATTCCCTCTTTACCTAATCTCCCCTCAATACAACACATCAGTCACTATAGTCAGTGCATTATAATTTATAAATTATAATATACTAATATAAAGCGTTGGACAGGTATGATCACGATCCAACCTGTTATACCACAGTAAGTTATGCCACGGTATAACTGACAACGAACGTAACGTGTATTGGTCGTTTTTAAATAAAAAGAGTTTCTAATATGCTATCCTTGCTTCATAAAAAACTTGGAGATGTAACGGTGATTTTGCACGAGGTATTAAAGTCAAAGTCAAATGAATTTATTCAAGTAAACCCAATTACAGGCTATTTTTGAACGTCAAACCTACTTTAGTCAGGTATCATTTTTTCAACTTCATTTTACAAAAGGTTTATTAATTAATTAAGCCCGTAAATGCATGTGCAGAGAAGATCATTCCCCGATTATTGTTTTATCTTCAATGAAATCGTTTATTTTATAGTGTGATTGTCTAATCAATGTATGTTTTATAACCAATCTAAATTTATTCTCTGTTAATTGAGTAACTTCCTGAGGAACTTCGTTATAAAAAAGAATGCGGTTACCCAAAAATGAAACATTTGACTGACGTAATTAAAATTTTGGAATAACCAATTTATCGGGACCTTGGATTTCCATACCATTCATATCGCCTGTCTTTTTAAACAGATATTTATTTTTCCTAGTATAATTTCAAAGATGTATAAGGACGGCAAGGTGATCACAGATTAATTATAGTTACTAGCGTAAAATAGTGATGTTCATTTTTATACAAAAAATTCGAAAAGATAATAATTAATATAAAAATGCATTATATATTACGCACTGATAAAAATAATCATATCGACCAAAGAATTTATAACGGAAATGTTACTTTTAAGACTGGTAATAATCCTTTGTGTTATTCATTACAGGTAATAATAATCTCAATAGTCCCCGTCTGGAGATTAAACATACGTATATATTCTCATACTGCATCCCCTATGGGGTAGCTAGAGAAGATGGAGTGCCAAGCATAGTCTCAACATACTTCTTTTGTCTCTTCAAATCTCATCACTCTTCAGCACCTAGAGACTAGGCGCTCTGTTTAAGAGACTGACAACACGTCACGACTGAGGCGGTGCGGGTGAGACGCGAGTGGAAGTGGCTGAGAGATAAACATGGTACTCAATCATGAATAGATTGTACGATTTTTAATCCTATGAATAGATGTACGATTTTAAGGGTTTTTAACCGACTTCAAAAAAAGGAGGAGGTTCTCAATTCGTCTGTTGTTTTTTTTTTTGTATGTTTGTTACCTTATAACTCCGTCATTTATGAACTGATTTCGAAAATTCTTTTTACGTTTGGTAGGTAATACTTCAGAGGTGGTCCCGTTTAAATTTCACCGATATTGGAGCTTGGACTTCGAAGATACACTAGATAACACGACCTGGTTTATAACCTTTATTTATATTGATGATTCTCTTGTATATCGTTGCGCTCCGGAATTAGAATGAAGTTCATTGCAGACCTGCCCTAGATATTTATTTAGGTCAAGATCACTCAAAAGGGAGAAATAAAAACATTTTATTAAAAAAAATTAAACCGCCTTCAAAAAAAACACTGAAAAGTATAAAATAACTATCCTTTACTAATCAAAACTCAAGTACAATTAAAATAACTTTATAACTACGAAAACCGTGTGAAAACCGTCGTACAAAATGTAGCCAGGTGACACTTTTAACCAGCAAGCGTTTCAATTGTGCCACTTGTCTAAGTATCCCCCTGATTATTAAAAGAGAAGACAAGAATGACGCGTACGCTCTATATAGGCACCTAAGTGCTAAGGTTGGTACAATGTTTAACGTTTTTAGGTTAGGCAATATTACGGGAATTTTTTAAAATTCTTTCTAGCAGTTTCGCTAATTAACCTCCTCTTTAAATCTACTATTAATAACAATAACGATATAGTTACGTATTCATTTCATACATCTATACTAATAGATCTATATACATAGGTAAACTTTATATAAATAAACTCAAATACTACTAAACCGATTTCAAAAATTCTTTCGACTATAGAAAGCTACATTATCAGCGAGTAACATGGGCTATATTTTTTTTTAATTTCTACCCGTGCCAAGCCGGGGCGGATCGCCAGTATACCACAAAGCTTCCCATTAATGCATTAAATTAACTTTTATCCATATTTCGATATTTTTATTACCACTAAATGTACTTACCTCGTAAAACCATCCGAATTTATCGAAGGGTATTTTAAGGGGAAAGTCGGGTATTTTATTCGCAACATCGATGATGGGGTCGTCTATTCCATCGAATAGCCAGGACGACACGTTGGCGGTGATGAAAGTGTGCTCGTGGAACATGCGCATCATCACATCAGCGGCCAGACGTATCACGCGGGCTCGATTGCGGACAGTGTAGGCTACCGTCTGGGAGGGAATTAAATATATTTCATGAATAAACCATTAAAAATGACTTTTTGGCGGGAACGGAAGAGGTGAAGTTGACATTTTATTTTGAGTTTTTACGTTTTTGGGAATTTTAAGTTACAAAAATGATAGTATATTGTGCGTTCAAGTTCTGTGCAAGTGTTAGAATTGGAAAGTTTGAATAAATGTGCGTAACTGAAATTTTCGCGTTCTTCCAAAAAGTCCTTTTTAACTCCAGTAAAGCCTACTGTCACTACTGTAGAGCGTTAGGGACTTAGTAATAAGAAGAGACGTTTTATTTAAGAGATGCACCACTTTTTTACTTGAAAATGACAGAAATGTTTCTAATAAATACGAAACGAGTTGCCAGTATATAAAAGAAAAGAAGCAGAACCATTAAAAACACGGACATTATTTGTGTTTAAGATCTAGAAGATTTAAGAGTACGCCTATGCCCTAAAATGGAAACCCTAGCATTATAGTAGTTTTGGAGGAGTTTTTGGCGGGATTTTATGGGCAGCGTTTGGGCGTTTATTTTAATTATTTGCAAATGGTTTCTAGCGGATATTGTGATGTAAAATTGGCGTAGTTTTGTGTCCCAAGTATCTACACTGTTGTGCATTATGTAAAATTGTTAAAATAAGTCTTTTTTTAGTAGTGTGACGTTGAGATTTTTAGTGGCCGAGTCCGCATCAGTGGATCCTACTAAAAAGACTGTCTCGACATATTTGGCGCCAGAATCTCCAAGAAGCATTAATATGTATTACGTCGACATTTTAATGAAATAATATAAGGAATATATTTATTTATTACTGAAGACATCGGCTGTATGGGCATAAATCCCTTTACCTTTCCTCTCAAGGAAAAATTATACAAAAAAAAGTAGTTTTGGAGGAGGGAGAAGATTAATAGTCAATAAGACCATTAGTCGAATCGACTATACAATTTGCTTTCTATTTAATGCAAATTATGTTAATTCTATCCAAACAGTTTTTACGTGGCATGGGTTTGAAAAAATCAATTACGAATAGACTGAAAGATAACAAAGTGAATAGTTAGCCCATAACTTATATAAGTTCCTTATAGACGTCATCCCTCGGCAGACTTTAACGACCTGCCATGCAATTCTGTAAAAACTCAAGCAAGACTCGCTCCACATTTCACCTCACTTCGCATTCGAACCCACTTGGCCTTCAAATGGAATTCTCTAAACTAAACATACTAGAAGCGAAGGGAAGTGACCTTGGATGCGAGTTTGTTAGGGATTACTTTAAAAATAAACATCTCTGTCGATATTTCGTCTTAGCGTATTTTAACTTGAGCCATCATACTTAAAAATACTGTATTTGCCCCCACAGAAGTTTCACTTCTAACATTTCGCAAGGTTCATCGAATATTATTTAAGTCAATACTAACCGCTATTATCGGGTTAATGCTGGTAATACTGTCTGACAGGCTGCCGTTGGACATATCCGGCTGGTAGTGCCACCATTTCTGATTGTAGTACGTCACCGTGGCGTTGTTATTCCACGTCAGGTTGGTCTGTTTCAAAATAGCAACATCATACTCTATATATAGGTATAAATAAACTGCAGTGTCTGTGATTTTGAAATAGAGGCTTTTTCCCAAGCTTATGTGGTTATTTACACGTAACCAAAACCCAAACACACTCTTTTTATATTTTCGTTTGACTGTCTGTTTGTTTGTTTGTCCGGCCTTATCTCCAAAGCGGCTGAAACGACTTTAACAGCTCTTTGACTGGGGGGTGAGGACTTTTCACGGAGTAATTTGAACTACTTTTTACACCAGAAAAATACCAAATTTAACGCGGGTGAAACCGCGAGGCATGGCTAGTAAATAATAATAATTCTCAGTTTCGTGTATACCAATCGATAGTAGACCTTAAGCCAATGCGTTTTTAGACCATAGCTCTACAAAGCCTAGGTCTTGAGATATAAGCATCAAAAGTTGCGTGTCTCGTGACATTTAATAATCAACCTTAATGCTTGGACATAAGTTCCAACTGTAATAATACATATTGACAAGTTTTCGCATTTGGAATTTCTTAAGTAATGGCTTCTGACTCAACAAGAGCGTTAGTTGCTCCAATGTCACGTATTGCAGAAAACACTAGAGGAGAAGGAAATCTATAAAACAATAAAAATTTTAGATTATATACTGTTTTTCAGGTAAATTTCAGGAACCTAAAAGAAAAGCAATTACGCAAAGGACAAATAAATAACAATAATAAATAATACTCCAAACAATTACACCAATTGTGTGACCCCAAACTGAGCACTAGGCTTTACTATGGCTACCCCACGACAACGACCTAGGGGGGAGCTCCAGTAACACTTGCTCCGAGACAATTCAAAGAAATTATTTTCTCTAAATTGACCTAACCGGTGGGAAGGGAAGCTTGAAAAGTAAACGCCCTACCCGCAGAAACGAACCAATCAAAAATAATACGTACATACGGAAAAAAGAAACATAAAGTCACCTTGGTGCCTCATCGTCAATCTATCATAGCTCTACAAAGCCTAGGTCTCGAGATATAGGCACTAAAATTTGTTCGTGACATGCCATTCGATAATCGACCTTACTGTACTCAACATAAGGTCCAACCGTAACTATACACTTAGTGTACGTTTGCTTGCTGCTTATATACGTAGCCCGGCGCATACCCGGCGTACGACGCGATGTAGGACAGGCGTCATGAAACGTTCACACGGCGACGCGAGCTTGACGTTGCTGCTCCGTCGACAGAGTTTCGTAGATCTGTATGTAGCGGCAAACGAGTGTATGTCAAACTTATAATGACGAATACGCGTCTAGGAAGTTACGTCTCTATGGACAGTACGCCTAATAGAAAATGTACGATTTCATTTCATCTATTCGAAAAAGATGATTGGTTCTTCAATATGTGCGACCAAAATTGATCTTTTCTCTTATAGACTTTCATAGAGGACAGAAATGAGTTAGAATGAGAAAAACGAATTCATCCTTATTGTTCTGCGAGCAATGAGGTCGAATGAAAATATTGTATGAAAAACATTGCTGGTAGATGAATATAAAAGAGTAGCAGGGTAAGCATGGGTCTGATGCCCCTCGGGAAAGTTAGGCTGATATTTTTACTATGAAATTGCCTTCTAATGAGAAAAATTGCCTTAAGTTGTCACGCCTCTGCACGCGCTAGTTTTTCAAATAAAAAAATTAATCAAATTTTGAAAAAAAAAATTTATCTCTCTTACTGCATAACATTTTTTTGTGATTTTTTCGCACACTGTATATACCAAAGAATTGTTAAACGAAACTTTTTAAATCGTCCCAGTGATTAATATGTCGAAATATCTCAAATTAAAAATTTTTAAAAATAAAAATGTCACGGATTTTGAGACACTATCACGATTTTTTTTATATAAATGACCCTTACTATGCTCTATAACAAATTTTTTTTTCAAAATTTTCGCTAGGGTAGAACAGTGTTAAATATTACTAACCATATATGAATATTAGAGTCGCTAAGCAAGTAATAATGTTCTAAATTTTTAATGTAATTTTAATAATAATAATTTTTTTTTAATTATAACAGTACGAAATTGAGATGTGCTTTAATATGTATATGTTTGTTTTTATAGTTATCACTTACATAATTGGTTTTCCGCGAGCACCTAGTCCTGCCCCCTACTGCCCCCTAATACGCGACAAGTTGTTGCGTGTTTGTTTACTTTTTGTCTCCAATTCATGGTCTAAACATCTTTCTTTTGCGTACTTATACGAAATCATATTGTTACGAAGTTGACTGTTATACAATTTAGTATTAATGATTCTCATATAGATATTTATACTATTACTTTGAATAAATATATTTTTAAATAAATACATAATTATTTACAACAAATATTTGTTGTCTCTTAAAATACGTGACATTTTTATTTTTGAAAATTTTTAATTTGAGATATTTCGACATATTAATCACTGTGAAGACTTACAAATGTTTCGTTAACCACTTTTGTGGTATATCTAGCGTGTTCAAAAAAAATCACAAAAAAATGTTATGTAGTAAGAAAAAAAATTTTTTTTTCATAATACGATTAATTTTTTTATTTGAAAAACTAGCGCGTGCAGAGGCATGACAACTTAAGGAAATGTTTCTCATAGAAGGTGATTTCATGGTAAAAATATCAGCCTTTCCCGAACTTTCCCGAGGGGCATCTGACCCATGCTTCCCTGCTATACTCTTTCGTTGTACTTTTATATATCGAATAACGTCTCTCATTTATTTTTGTCATAGAGGGGAATGAAAAGTAGAGTGTATCGCTCGGTAATAAAATTTATTGTTAACCTCGGACGACGTACTACATTGAATCCCTCGCTGCGCACGGGATTCTACTCTAGGAATCCTTCGCTTCGCTCTGGACTCAAAAAGTTCACGATCACAAATAAAAAACTAGATGCTCAATCTTCTGTAACATCTAAACAAATTATTATCAGAATTGACATATACATTTCTAATATCGTATAGTATTATCCGTAATATTGTGCTAATTTAAAGTAGACCTTACTATCAAAGCATAAGATTGTAATAGCTTGTAAGAGATCCTTGCATAACATTGAAACGAAGTTTGTTCAAAAAAATATTTAAAACGCAATCTTACGTTTCGATCTTGAAAGTATAATTCACATAATCTATTTGTCATTTTGATTTGTTACGTGAAAGTGACAAGAATAAGACATATATTGTCAGGCCATTTTTGAAAAATATGATTATGAATTTAATAAAAAAGAGCTATGTAAGAATATTATTATAACGAAATAATGAATACGTAAATAAAATTATTGAATTTATTTACCGCAAATAAGAATCGATCTTTTTTAGCGTTCTAGACGTGTCCTTTTTACAATTTTTAAAAGCGCACTTTGTCATGTTCGCTGTTAGCGTTTTCGAATACTATTAAAACAAAAGTGCACTCAAATACACGTTTGAGTGCACATTTGGTTCGAACATTTTTGGAGCGTTGATTGTGTATCATGTTTTTACATATGATCGAAGGTTTACTACCTTGTTAATAATCTACTATTATATGTTTGCAACACGCTTCGTGGACAAACTATAGTCTGCCCGGCTGAACAAGATGCAATGCACGATTTATTTTAAAGCATATAATATGAAGCTACGTCACCGTGGACAGAAGGCCTAAGTCGTTATCTCGTTAACAATTATGTGTTATGAAAATAACTTTGTAAAATAATATTTTTATTCCGGTATATGATAACACAATCGCAATGACCTCTTATTTATTGACCATTAGCACTCCCGTTGATTCAGACGGTCGTAAGTGTATTTGCTTTGTAGCCATTGTAGTCAATAATAAAGCACTACACAATGAGTAATATTTAACTTAAGTATAATTATATTATCGTGTATTTTACGATAAACCATTGGGCATATTTGTCTCGATAACAATGGCACGTGAATTAGTAATCCACATTATGAGTTATTCCATTGAATACTAGCTATAGTAGCATATAATTGTCCGAAATAAAAAGTAGACTAGATTACTCTTTGAAAAGTCCTCTATCTGCCAATGAAAGTCCCGTCAAAATCGATTCAACCGTTTCCGATATTAGCGCGGACAAATAAAGAGATAACGACTTAGAAAACGCATATTTGGGTTTTGATAACGTGCGAATAATTACTCGTATTTGAGCTTATGAAAAAGCCTGTATTTCGAAATTATAGACAGCATTTCACGTATATGGTAGATAAAATTAATCCACTTCGCATTTACTAATTCTGATTTAAACCATTTATAATTTAAAATCAATAATCCTTACAAAACTACTACTACTTACGTGAACTTTAATAGTTCTCACAGAGAAAAATGAAAAAAATAATTTAAAGCAAAGGCATAAGGCCAGGATAACAACAGAAATTAGGTACCTATATTGGAAAACATTATGTAAGAAGTTGTACTTTATAAGCGCTAACTATTATTTCATATAGTTTCAATTTTTTTTATAGTTTATAATGATTTTATAGCGTCATAATATTTTATTGCGTAGTTTTTTTATACCGAACGGAATATACGGCCGAATCATTTGGTCCATATTTTTTGTTGTTGATTTTTTCCTTTACAATAAAGTGCAAAAGAAAACTGTTAGCCGTACTAAACAGTTTCATGTATAACTGTTTGGTGTGCATGGCGCTTATAAACGTATAACCCAGTATAATAGACAGAATATGACTCACGCGCAGAACCGCAGAATGATAATATTTATACATTTGAAAGTTTTATATGTACATGTAAAAATATTGAACTTGACGAATATCGAATATAATCATTCGATAGCGAGTCCGGTAATCCGAACAGCTCACCTCTACCCAATACCGCTTCATTAAATAACCAGTATTCCTTTTTCAATCATTTTTAGGTTCCGATATGCTATTAAAATGTAGAAAGTATCAGTTACAGGTAGTACCCAACCGAAACTAAATTTTAAAACCGTTACCGAATTTCGGTTTTCATCCCAGTTTCAGTCAAAACCAAAAACGAAGCTCCTTTTTAGGGTGGGTTCAAACTAGCGTAATTTTGTGAGTGTAAATCCAAAGAAGCGTAGTTTTGTGAGTTTGAGTCGCGTATTTTGAGTCACATAATTTACGTGCAATTGGAATTTTCAAGCCGCTAAACAAACATATTAATTCAAATAGATTAAATATGAAACGAAATCTAAAAAAAAACGTGCGCGGTCGGGGGACCCCCGTCAGGAACGAAGTTCCTTAGCTGCAGTTTCCATTATTCAAAACTTAATTGCAATAATGAGACCAATAAAACTCATGCATGATTTTAAAAAAAAAATTTCGATACTCGTACGCACTCGTCTATAATAGAAAGAGAGAAATATCACTGTGAATCTATGTATAGAGTTAACGAACCTAGCGCCGCGCGACGAGCGGGTCCTGCCCCAAGTAACGCTTTTTCCTTACGCGACCATTACTACCAACTCAAACCTCCCCCGCAAGCCGCGTTAAAGGACTTCGTTCCAAAAACTAATGATTATGTACATTTTGTTTGATAGTGTAATATTCATTTAATTAATAAACCCTTAGTTACTTATAAATTTTGAAAATTGAATTCTGATTTTGGTCACAAGAACTCCGGTTTAGGGTACAATGTCAATTAAGGAGTTATGGAGATCAAGCCCTATTGTGATAATACTGGTATTTTAATACCTAGATACGTAATAAACATGTTTAAATTTTCCATTAAATTATTCGTAATCATATAAATACACAATTACGTCAGGATTAATGTATTAATATGTTGTTAAGCAACAAGTTTTATTCGATAAATATAATAAGGCATCACTTATCAATTATATCATTATACTCTGATGGCCTTGAAAAATATAACTTTCGACAAAGTCCAAGAGCTTGTGGTAAAATATACTCTTATGGAACACCACTACCGGTTAATTAATGACCACCATGTATAAAAGTATGGAGTAACGTAGCCTTATTCTCTAGCCCGGGTTGTGTGAACTAAAGTTTATGCGAAGCAGTGGGACTTATAAGTTGTTTGTAGCATACCTAATTACCTTAAATATACTGTATTATTCAGATAGATTCCAGCCCAAGCAATCAAATTTGCAAAAGAATGAACTTTGCAATTAGCTTGTAGATTTTAAGGCATGAATACTATCCCAATTCATTCTGTGGCATCTATAACACAAACTTGTGCTTACTTTGGGGTACGTAATATATTACATTTAAACAATCGAACATATCAACAATGGAACAATAAAAAAATAAAGCATCCGTAGTTGCAAAATTGGTAAAATATAGGTGTTAATTTAATACAACGAATTGTTGATTTGATATGATACTTATGTGTTGACTTTTGCAATAAAAGTATATTTTAACTATTAAATTTAAACTGAAATGCAATTTATATGATTTAAAAGCCACCCAAAAGACAATCTCACTCTACCCTGATCAAGAACTTGGACCGGCGCTGGTTTAATGTAGTCCCAAATCGTATCCTATCTTTTTCAAATCGACATAATATTATGATGCCACAATTGATCATTATGAATTATGGATATTGGTTCTTATACACGAGTAATTAGGCAACAGTGCACTTTGCTATAGTGCAAGAAAAATCAATTAGCGATGATTTCGATGGAGCTGTCTTGGTATTTCCCAGTGAATTATAATATTATGTGATACATTTGCGATTAATGAAATGTGAATAATATGTTTCAGATTACGACATCAAATACATGTCTTATCAAAAACTCGTTAAAATTATACATAATTATTATATTAATATATTTGTTAGCCAACTATTTATGTCTGAAATACAATGAGCTGCGCAATTATTGATGTATAAAGTAACAACTAACAAGTATGACGCACACTACGTAGACAACAAGAAAAAACAACTATATACAAATTTTGCAACTCTTAACTGGTCTGTTATCAAATTCTTTACTAATTAGAGTAAATAGCCGAAAAAAATCAGTATTTATAAATTGCGAGCAATCTTAACATGTTTGAGATGATAAAGTTCTTATTCATAACATATTCTTTAAAAAATCATTTAGTACAAATATGCAAACGATTTGAAAAGAACCTGCACTAAGAGAAACCAGTAAGAAACTCGGCCAAGTAGCTATAAATACAATGATTCGGTCAATAATTTATTTCTTCATGTATTCTGCTCAGCGGATCTATCATTGCCGTACTCCTCTCTACTATCGTCAAACTTCACATAATTCAAAATGATAAAAGCATATTTATGGACAGCAAAGTATAGTAAAATATTCGAAATATTACGTCCTGTCAGCATTTCAAAATTAAAATATATGCTTGTATTATAATATCTTCTTGGACACTTACTGTATTACAGTTTAAGAGCTTTTTTATGTGTTTGGTAACTAGGATCTTGATCCCAAAGAAGACTGGAAGTAACTATTGTGATACATATAACTTATACACTTTATCTTAAAATCCACAAAGTTGTAAACGCGATAGAAGAAAAAAAACTGGATAAAAAATCTAGAAAAAAACATGTTTTTCACAACTATTCAGTTTGATCTCCCAATTCTACACAATTTCAAAATAATCTTTACTAAAATTAATAAGTAATTACGATATTCCAAATCTGTCAAACTACTTTTTAATTAGTTATGAATATAGTTTAGTTTTCTTTAGTTTTCAAATGACAACTATGTACAAACATTTATTTTGAGATTTTTTCACACTATAATATGATCTAACTGCAACTGCGAAAATCAACCTTATCGCTGACAGCATAGGACGGTGAGGTAAAGAAGCCAAAGGCACAAGAAGAGGTGAGGACTTACCCAAGGAACCAAGAAAAGGTGGGTTAAGATAACATTAACTATAATGCGAAACAGAGAAATGGACAAATTAACAGACAAAGGAGACTGGAGAGAATGATAAATGAGATCCTAAAGGTAAAAACATCATCTAGATGAAATGCAATGCCGCAGTACGAAAAGGGTCGGTCTGAAGAAGGGATGAAGAAGGAATATTTTAGTTTAGTCCCTAATTCACTGGGTCAATATTCAGTGGAGTCATGATGTTTTATACGAGCAGCGTGGTATTCATAAGATGTCCTCTTATGAATACCGCGTATAATACAAATAAGCTAAGTGGCCAACCTATTGTCAATAGTATGAAGCCTTTACAACTCCTACTACATAGCTAAAGCCAGAAGCCATGGCTTAAAGTGGCTTCGAAAGCAAGGAGACCCTGGATATGGATGAGACCATATCGAGAACCGAAGAACCAATATCCAATCCAATGAAATGTAACTTGCCTTGGTATGCGTCTCTCTAAACACATAAGGTCCGACCTCTTCCACTGTAATCTTTACGTTTTTGCCTGCTAGTATATCAGCTACATTGGTTATGTTGAAGAAAAAGCATTCCAGGTACATAGGTATTGGTACTTCACGCCACATTTCAAACGATTGTGATTTATCTGTCAATATCATCATCTGAAATGAATAGAAAATTATAGAGAAACAGTACTAGTTTCAAGTTGAATACGCAACCCTAAACGGGTACAAGTATTATAATAATCGGGTATATATTTGACTTCATGTTATTAACGTAGTATTGAAATCTGAAAAACTTTGATACCAGGGTATAGGGTTTAACTAGAATATATCCATTCCAGACCGTATCGTGCATTTCGCAACTTGAAAATTCTAGGCACTGTAGTTATTTTTAACTACACTGCCTATTGATTTGACGCAGATGGTTTGCATTTGCTTTATCTTTTATATCGAGTTTATTAGCAAACATTATGCTCGTATGCATATGTATATTATGATTGATGTGATTAATAAATTATTTTGCACAGATTACATTCACGCCATGAGACTCGACTAATACATACATATAACCTTCACGCTGTATCCCTAATGGGGTAGTCAAGGTCTCAACTAATGTAACTAATTAATGCAACACTTTTAGTGGTCATTAGGTTGTGGTAACTTATGGTAATACTCAATAGCAATATAACATACAATATAAAAATACAGCCATAACATGGGGTGCTTGAATACTAGTTATCACAAATAACAGTTACTCTACTCAATTACTTACTCGCTTTAACTGTGAGAAAAATATGCTGGGCCAGAAAATAACCATCACAGCACCCAATACCACAAACGCGGCTCCGAAGCCCATCAGGAAACCAATCCTCTTACTCATTATCGATTTTTCTTGGCTGCCTAAAAACAAAAAACGCGTAGGTATACTTACGCAAATTAAAATTCAACTGTGACAACTTCAGAAATGTACCCAAGTATTAACACGTACTCGGCAGGTCCAATCTTAGTTCCAACCATTACATTATATCGCTAAATAATAATATCAGAATATATTTAAAAGGAATACATATTTCAATGTATGGCTCCAGGAAGTTTTTAAAGTCGACAACTTGGAAACTGGACATTTTAAAGTTTGTTAATTACATGATAGCGAGACTTGTTCAAATAATATTTTTAACTAGAACGCGTTCTAAGGGGTACAATATGGGGCTTATTCGGAATATCGAAAATTTGAGATTTTAGAAAATGTAAGCTCTTATTCAACAAGTAGCACTCCTTTACCTACATATTGTCTATGTATTGTCGTTGCTTAACGTACACATTTATATAACGACGGTGTCTCCTTTAAGAGAAAAAAATATTTTCATGAAATATTTGAAGCTGTGTCTAGCGAAAAATAATAAAGAGGTATAAGAAAACAAAATAGTATATTGCGCAACAAGTGCGGTAAGCTGCGCTCATTCGCTTGAGTAGGCAATCGACAACACCGCACGAGTTGCAGATACTATTTTTTATTACTAATGCAGAGATAATTTCAGTACAAAGAAAAATTATAGAAAGTAATAACTTTATTATTATTTATTATTACATTAATCTAAAACTTCGAAATCAACATTTTCTTTATCTTTCACACCGATGTCAATGGGTACTAAAATCGATTATGTTTTTTTAGATATTAATTTCACATTATTTTTTTAAATGGTGAAATTGCGTGACAAGCAAAATTTGCGTGCGACAAGTAAACTTATCAACCGCAAAAATGTGCGTTTAGATACTGATCCCGCATAAGTAATAAAAAAATATATAATATAGACGAATTGAGAATCTCCTCCTTTCATTGAAGTCGCTTAAAAATTTTTCCGTCAAACAACGCAAAAAGCAATCAAAGGCTTACTTCTGCCACAGTACGTACCTAGACAAAGTTCATAAAATAAATATAAAAAAGACATTGTTTTTACAATAACACCACAATAACACAAACATTTTTCATGTAGAAATTCCATAAAAAGTAATAAATTTCTTCCTGCATCGACAAATTATAATTAAGTGTTCATATATAACAATTTTAATTAATAATTTTGAATAAATCTAAAGTACAATACAATTTTAGTAATGAACGGTATCACATATTTTACGATAATTTCAATTCATTGTATTCAGTAATTTTAAAACTGTAAATTACAAGGACTAATGGGTACAAAAACTTTATTTGAGATTATTTCTATGCTGATTTTACGTTTTTTCTAACAATAATAATAATAATTATCGTGACCTTCATTGGCTTTTCCCTTCTCTATATTTTTTTGCTCTCCATTTTGATTTCTGTTTGTCACTTCCTGTTCCACATTTTTTTCACTTTTTTCCTTAATGTCAGCCATGTCGTCCTCAAGCTCACACCACAATTAATGACAGCATAAAATAATTTATCTAGGCTAAAGGTTAATCGTGAATATTATCATTTATGAGAGATTGTTGTATCAATTTAATGAGTTATTTTAGTCGTTACAGTTGTCTGCTTCTACTGATTAGGAATGAGAGTACTCAGAGGGGAGGAGGTACACCCTCCACCAACGATATTATCTGTATACATTTGTCATTCACTGTTTTATCATTTATAGTAATATTTATTATATTAAGCAGACGTTTGCAATTGTAGTTCATATCCTTTTTTCTCTGTAACTGTATGAGGTTTTTAACTGTGAAATGATTAGTATAAATTTGTAATATTTCTGTTGATGCGTTTATTAAATAAAAATAATATAGATCTCAATTAATTTCCCTAAGTCACTGCATGTTGAAGCTATCATTATGTCATATGATAAGAACTACAATAAAAAGAAGAAAGTCCATAGAATAACACATATTTCTATGTACCATTGTGGGTTACGGGTTTTTGTCTTTAAAATCCTCCTCCATCTGTGACCATCTTAGGGCTCTTCCTCCAGTTTTAAGCAATTTCAACTTCAATTTTCAATTTTACCCCGAACGGCGGGGTTACTACCTAAAAGTTTGCTAACAGCAACAGCCACGCGATCACTGCGCGACCGTCGACTAATTGTAATAAAAAGTTAGTATCATGTATGACGATTACATATGTATTATTGTATGACCGTAAAATGAACTTTTCACGGTAGATTTAGCGCCACTATGCAAATTACATTACACAAATTCTCGTTTTGACAGCAGATATCGCCCGATATTGGCTGTCGCATGCTGTCTGCAAGTTACGTAATAGGCGTGCGGGGTAGTCGCGATCCTTACATAATTCTTTCGCTTCTTCAAATCTCATCATTCTCCTCATACATTTTCGCCTAGATATGCAAGTGCTTTTGACATTTCCGTCTCCTAACACTGGCTATTTGATCTTCATAAATCAGGCTTGGTCTTTCTTGACTACTTTTACCTCTCACTTTCGCTCTGTAGATTTTCTTCATCAGTTTTTTATCGCTCATACAGCGTGAAGATATGTATGTATGTATTATTTAGTCATCATCCCTTGTTCTTTGTAAACAACACAGAACCTCACTATTCCTGAATTTATTACATTCGCTAATTTTTTTATTATGTACTGAATCATTGTATGCTTCGCAGCACATTGCTTTGGTACAATTAGCCATTCTATTGTAAAAACTTTTATTGATCAAGCTTAAAATGCAATAAATACCTGCACATTTTTTGAAAAGACTGATTTCTGAATGCAATGAGACTTCATAATATGTTGTAGTATTTAGTGAGCAGGACAAATGAGAATTGGCAACAGTTGAAAAGCTGGATTATTATGTAAATATTTGCAGAATAATAATATGCCGAGCAAGTCTCGCAATGGGTGTGAAATTGTTATCACATTAGGCAATTGCACGATTATGGTAAAATGAGTTTATCATACAGAAGTAATGCCACTAATAGTAGTTTTTAGTGTATAATAGAGGCATCATTAGTTTGTAATTTCATATTATTTTATTGCACTTTTTGACTACAAAAGTCTTATGTGATTCAGTTATAAAATACTGGTTGTAGCTATGTAGGTAATGAACTAGTGGGTGTTATAACTACAACAGTACAGCCCCACACGCAATTATCACCACTGCACAAAAAAATAATAGAGGTCAAAGTACAACAGAGTGGAAAATCTGTCTATGATTATTAAATTCTAATGCTAATATTTTTTATAAGCGGTTAGGAGTAAGATAGAATTTCAAGTTATGATTGGTGAACAAACAAAATAAAAAATGAACCCAGTGTTAGATTAAATATAAAATGCAATGCTTTTGACTATGCATTTTCATTCCATATTGTAGTTGCCATACATAATCTGTCACTGTTATCAAATGAAAACGATAACAATAATGTTAATAAATTAAGTACAACTAATAATTATATCATACCTATCTATTAGAATTATGTTATCAGCTATGTTTTTTTGTGATTTACGAACATCACATAGTTCATAAATTGCTCCTGCACCTATGATAATGCCCTGTGGTTAGACTACAACACATTTAACTATTCATATAAATTGGAAGATAGTTCTAATATTGTATATTGTAATGTTAAATTGATATGGGAAGTACTTTGTCCTAACATAAATTACCACTATGACAAGTAGTGCTTATAATTTTCATCAAAATATTGTATAAATATCATAAATAATAGATATTTATTGCCATACTTTTTCTCGGGCTTCATCATGGTAAATAATAAATTACCACTATGATAAGTAGTGCTTATAATTTTCATCAAAATATTGTATAAATATCATAAATAATAAATATTTATTGCCATACTTTTTCTCGGGCTTCATCATGGTAAATAATACTGTGGACTATGTGGTAGATAATATATTGATACTGTGCAGCGTAGTAACGCCATAGAGCTGTCGTTTACATCTCAGGTCTTATATTAATTCTTACAGCTATTTATATCGGATATGTACGTGACAATTTCCTTTGCAGCAATGCGCATATTTCATTTGTAGATCGCACAAGGTTACTGTTCGTGTAATTGTATCCATAGGTGGCTGGTAAGTATGATTATAGGTGCTTAAAATATGACGACGAAATAAAAATATGAATTCGCCATATACAATCGTGTAATACGTAAAATCTACAGGCAAGTCTCAGTAAGTAAGTAAGTAAGGGTAGATGAAAATTATATAAAAATAAAAAACAGATTAAAAGTAATAAGTGGGCCCCGCGGGACTGTGTTGCCGTTGCAACAGTTACGATTTGCTGTGTCAGAGTAATATCTGGCACAAATATTAAAACATAGATCCAATTTAAATATTAGGCAAGTTGTATGAATATTTTGGATTATATATAAAATGTGTATGGAGAATGATGAGATTCCAAGAGACAAAAGGAATATGTAAGGACTGTGAAGCTTGGTGCTGTCTTCTCTGACTACCCCATTAGGGAAATAGCATGAAGATAGGTATGTATATTATATGTATTATTTATTATGTTGCAACAACCACACTATTACCAAATAATGTGTAACTGTTTTGTATCTATCATTTTATACACCCTTACATAAACCCCTGGCTAAGCTTTAGAAAAACTACTGTTTCTCATTTTGACACTTGACAACAGATATTGTTGACTAGTTCTTGGGAGCCAAAACTATGCCTACATTGATGGTATTTTCGGTATTAATCAAATTTCAAAAACAAAGTTTTGCTTTATGTATTTTTTCTACCCATCTATCCAGAAACCACTTCCGTCGGTTAGGATAGAAGTCTAGGGCGATCGCGAAGTGTAGTGAAGCGATCTCCACAGACTTCGAGGTTAAGTTTTTTTTTAACTATTGGATTGGAAAGTTTTCTATCAAAAAACAAATTCTATGGCTAACACTTCAATAAATATATCTCATTAAGTATAAAAACACATAACCAGTAGTGGAAGTAAAGTACTTCCAAATAATATGTTATATGACAAAAACTGTATTTATCAACTCATCTACTGTTTTGATAAGATAATGTTTGTCACTGTACAACAGCAACGATAAACTTCTTTTTATTAAGATTATTTGTATGTAAGATTTCTAGTCTTTTATTTAGAAAAAATAACACAGTAGGTACTTACGAATGGAACACAAAGTAACAAAGTTGAAAGCCAAAGTAAAGCAAAAAACAGAAAAAATACTAATGTTTTCTACTAATTTTGTTCAATAAATAATAAATATTACCTGAAGTTGATTTCTGTTTCTTGTTTTTAAAATATGAAAGGTACACCGTTCACAGAATTCAAATATACATGGCCCTAATTCAATAATTTTAAGGCACTTTGCACAACTTTAATTAGCCCGACATAAGTACTTTACAATTACTTATTTGATAAAGAAATTAATGAGTGTTACAACTGATTGAAAATTATTTAGTACATTTATTGAAGACGATTATTAAAAAATAAAATTTAAATTTAGCGGAACAAACTAATCACGTAAATACTGAAAATATGAAAATAAAGTAAGCAAACAGTGGTCAGGTTAATTTAATTGACATTGACACTTGACAATGTTGTAATCTGTCTCTAGATATGTAACACCTGGAAATAGGGATACGAAAAAAGAATCGATTCTTGTGAGGTATCGATACTTTTTTTTAATACTGAACCCAGTATCAATACTATTCATTAGTATCGATACTTTTTAACCTCTCTCTATATTGTGCGTACTATTACAGTTCTACTTACATCTGTTGAAGAATCCCCTACTAAAAGTTTACCGCTGCGTCATTGCTTTAACATTAATTGAATATTTCAGGAAATTTTCTCGTTTTAGATGACTCGTGAGGATAAGCATATTAGCATTAGCGTGATTGTGAAACTTTAGTAAAAGTGAAACAGGAATTATAATTTGTATTGTTTATTTAAGCACAAAAAATCAATAAGAACAATATAATCTAAAAAAATATTATTTTCATAGAAGTTATCGGTGTTCTAATAGTAATTATTTCAAGAATAAGTAGCAAGTAAGATCATTAGATTCCTTTGGAAACCGCCCCGGCCTGCATATCATGCAAAGTTTTTCAAAATTGTTTATAGATATTTAAAATTTCATTATCCATTATGTTACGCTATATTTATATTCTTATTAATGTTGGCTGAGATAAATTACTTTTATTATACCGTCTCCATTATATATCTGATTGTTAAATCTGAATAAAACCTACAATTTAAGCTTGAATTCTATTTTTTTTAATAATAAAATCCAAAAGTATTCGGTACCTTAAGGTATCGATACTTCTCTTTCGATGCTTTGCATGGCATCGATACATTTCATACGATACTACCACAGATTAATTATTACTATGTACAATATCGATACTTTTGTCGCGATACTGTATCCCTACCTGGAAAGTTGCGGCCCGAGCTAAAGTAGAATAGCAACAAGGAACACAAAGACGTGCTTTTCACTCTAATAGACATGGGTAACGAATAACGTCAGAGTGAAAAAATCACTGGGATTGGCTACTTATGAATGTTAGTGATTTTTTAGGAAATAACGACGTTCCGGATTGCGAAATCACGTTGTTCCTCCGTGCCATGCTGTTGTCTCCGTCATTCCTGTGATCACTGTCACTGTGTCGGCGAAAGGAATGAATACTAATTTGATACCCATATTGTTGGTATTGAACAAAAAGTTATTTTTGTTATGAAACATGCGCCATATTGGATTTATTATGACGTCGCATGTACAAATACATTTCCCCTACGTATTTCGTTTCATTTGATACCCATATTGTTGGTGTTGAACAAAAAACTTATTTCCTGTTATGGAACTTCTGCCACATTGGATTTATGATGACGTCACATATACAGAAATCTTATTCTGTGTATTCCATTCCATTTGATACCCGTATTGTTGGTGTTGAAAGAAAAAGTTATTTCCTACTGTGAAGCATCCACCATATTAGATTTATGGTGACGTCACATGTACAGAAACTTTCTCCCACACTTTCTCCTCTGTATACTATTTCAATTGATACCCATATTGTTGTGTTGAACAAAAAATTATTTTCTGTTATGGAATATCCGCTATATTGGATTTATGACGAAGTCAAATATCTAAAGAACCACATGTCATTTTTTAAAAAACAAAGTAACCTACACATACCATTTCTGTACCAAATTTCATCATAATCGGTTCAGCGGTTTAGCATTTCCCATACTAAGTTTCATCCCCCTTTTTACCCCTTTAGGGGTAGATTTTTGATAAAAAAGAGATCTTTTTTAATGGAAAAGGTTTATCTCTATACCAAATTTCATCTTAATCGGTTTAGCGGTTTAGCATTTCCCATGCTGTTTCAGTAATTAAAAAAAAAAAGGCAGCCTATATCCGTCCCTGGTGCAATGACTAAGGAAACTAAAGGACATGAAACAAGTACAAAATAAACGTGCATACCTAAGCCTCGACTGTCGCAATTAATGGCTGCCGATTAGTGATGTACCAAATTTCTACTATGTAGATGTCGTTAAGTCAGTTGTTGAAAGAAGTTTTGTTTCAGCATCAGTATTGAAATAAAAATCATTTTGCATGATATCTTCAGAAAAAGGGAGGGCTTTTTTTTTTGTCATAGATTTATACAAAACTACTAAAATATTGTTCAAACTGAAAATAGCAGTCAGCGTAGTTCGATGCTGTCAGCATATAATTAGAATCTGCGTTTAAGGCGATTATAAGGTGTTATTAGCAACAATAGCAAAAGTCCCCTTCAAGGATAGCACCTTTCTGTCCTTCGATCATTTTTGTATGAAACTTTAAATGAACCCTACATACAAACAAATTACTTAGGTACCTCTTTTTGTAATACTTAATAGTACGTCCATGATTATTACAGAAATGCAATTGCTTTTTAAAAGAAACCCATATTTTTATGAAGCGCTTTCATAAATGTTGGAGATCAATGAACATAGGTCAAAGTAGTTGAAGAACAGCACAGTCCTTTTAATGCTTTTATTTTCTTTACATGTATAACGTTACTACTTCTAGAGGTGTTGGTGAAATTAAAGTGCTATGAGAAACATACATACGGACCGACCAAATCTATAGCCATGGTGTACTGTAGCACTTTGATAAACTAAATATTAGAATAATTTTTTTTTTAAATTAGTGGCCTTGTCACACAGTTATTGGGAATAACATTTCAATTAGGAATAAAACACTGTGGATTTCTATTAGTCGAAGAATTCTCAAATTCAGTTAAGTACTTCCAAAGGTTACCCCGTATATACAAACAAACAAATTTTATTTTTTTCCATTGTGAAGAAATAAGTAATATTATAGTTTATAATATTATCTAGCGCAGAAAATCCACAACATCTTTTAAAAGTCAAGATAATAAATTGCTAGGCACTACAAGGGTGACCTATGTCAGACTAGTCATGTCTTATGTACCTATAGTAAAATATTTTTACAGGGTTTGAAAAATAGAATCGTTCGTTAATATTATTGTTTGTAAAATAATATTTATATTAAGTACATACAATTTTTAATAATATATTCACAAAATAAATAAATATAGCTAACTAAATAGCACAATTTTATTAAATAATTTCTGAATGAAACTTTGGAATACTGAGATTTGAATTTAAGCTGTCGCTGTCTTTTTTTGTATGTCAAGAAGAGAACTTCATCTGTTATTTCTGTTCTTAGTTTTTTAAAAGATTCTTTTAATTGTACCGCATCTGGATTATTAGTAAAACTACTACCAGCTCTTATTGGTCGCAAAAATAACTCGGCGTGATCTTGATTCACATCATTCACAAGCAGTTATTTAGAACTATGAGTAAATTTTTCTCTCGGAAATATCAAATCAAAGTTCAGCCACATTCTGTAAACAATTAATATTTTTTTTCTGTTACTTTTTTACAGTAGAGGATTTACATTAAATTAAAAAGTAATTAATTACCACTGTAAATATTTTCTCTGATTCCCAATAATATTTGCGAGGTAATGCTTCATACGGTAATTTTTTTTTTTAATGATTCATTGAAAGAAGCTTCTTTGAAATGCAAATAACATAAATATATATCATGAATACCCCGTTGGGGATACAGCGTGAAGATATGTATGTATAAATCATTTGGGTTCAATTTTGTTTTCCGATTATGTCAAGTCACTCTTCCTCTAATAATACATGATGGTAATCTGAAACGAGATAATTACGACATATAAACATGATACCTGTATTTATCGATATTTTTTAATATAGGTACATGAACAGCCCTAAATTTATATGTTTTGACACTTCGTTTACTTGTAGCGTGTCGCAAAAAATGGCGGACCGGCACGTTTTGACATTACAATGACGTCACATAAAAAAATTACTTTTTAAGAAAAGTACTGTTGTTCTCTCTTACATATACATGAAGCCATAAGTCAAAGAGACAACACTACGTTTGAATGTTATGCGTTAGAATATATATAACTAAATGTTGCTATAGATCAACATGCCATGTCCTTAAGTTTCCTTAGTCATTCTCCATGCCAAATTTTACAAAAATCGGCCCGGCGGTTTAGTCGTGAAAACGTACCAGACAGACTTTCGCATTATGCATTATATTATTAGTATGGATAAACTTGTCGCAAGATTTACCTATGTAAATAAACAAGAGTACAATATGTAGTCATCTAGACACAAGTAATTCTAAAAAAAAATTTATATACATCATAAAATAAAATACATTCAAGCAAATCTCGTGACAAGATTTAATAACATACTAGCGACCCGCCCCGGGTTCACGCGGGTACAAATTTTTTTGAAAACAAAATACAGCCTGTGTTACTCACTGATAATGTAGCTTTCTATAGGTAAAAGAATTTTCGAAATCAATTTAGTAGTTTTTGAGTTTATCCATTACCTACAATCAAACAAAGTTTACCTCTGTATAACAAATAAATAAAATAATTCTTTATTCTCTAACTACTGAACTAGGCGTATGGCCTGTATCTCAGTAGTATAATATTAGTGTAGATAAATTGTATAATGTAATAAATGGATATGTTTCATTTAAGGTTTATTTTCTTTTTGTCTAAAATTTAGAGCAATTAAATAAAAGCTAGTTTTCAAAAATGTTTTTTTACTATTAATTTTAACCATTTATTTACATCGTAGACCTACATCGACCTATTTAAATTGAAATCTATTTCAACATGGCTTATACGTTTCAATATGTACCTATTGACCTATGCTAATCTGCTAGTGACAATTTTCGTAGTAATTTTACATTCTCTGGTGACAATTAGTTTAGCGGCTATAGCGATTAATATATAGACTTGGAAGAATTAGTTATTAATCTGTGCATTTAGACCTATAGATAAGAGTTAAAAATAAATTGTAAAGGTCAAGGTGCCAGTTCGATTCGCAAACAATTTCGTATGAAACTTCTAAAATAGTTAAGTAATTTTTGTATAATTGTAAGACCGCTAGGGCTATCGTTATTATCCTCAAATTGTAATTATGGCTTCATATTGCTGAATTTTTTAATTCTTGGGTTCAGTTATTAAGGGGGGGAACTGGAATGGTCGTATTTGCCTTTGCCCTTATTCAATTTTATATATATTTTTTTTAAATTTTTGTTTTAGCATGTGGATTAATGAGATGCATTACCAATACATCACTATACAATATTTCAAGCTTGTAACTTGAGTTTCTCAGAAATTCGACTGGCAGACGAACGGATGGTTGAGTGATCTTACGAGGACTGCTTTTCCATGATAATAAAAATAATTCGTCTGTTAAAATAAAACATAAATGAAACCTCAATACTCTTCCTACATGTTTATTGAATAAATTACAAAAACTGCAATGTAAATCCCATTCATTTAGGCAGTAAATTATTGTAAATTATATTGCTGTAACAATTAAGAATACGAACTGAAAAAGATTATATATAAAACGAAATTAAAAGAATTGTATAAGTTTCTATAGTTGGAATGGTCCACCACATACAATACTCAATAAAGCAAGGTTTGGAAATAAAATCACAGATTAAATATAGAATGAATCTGGGCATTAGTTTTTATAAACTGTATTTTTTACGTGGACACGTCTAGAAATTGTTTTAAACTGCAATCTTTGACGGAATCGGGAAAAGTGAAGTCACCTTCACGTTTTGTTTAGATTTTTTATTTATTGCGCTTTTGGGAATTTTAAAGTAAAAATGTGATAGTATATTGTGTTAAAATCCTTATGTCGAAGACGATAAGATCGATTATCGGATGGAAAGTCATGCGCAACTGAAAATAAATGTATGTTAATCATTGAGTAGGCGAATATGGAGAATTTTAATTCATTCGATAAAATCATGTGGAATTATAATAATATGCACAATAATGCTATTAAAAAAAAAAAAATATACCATTTTCTAGCAGTACAATTGTTTGTAACCTTGAATAAAATCTGTATTGTTACTCAATTGTATGCGCATGCGCCACTTATATTAGTACTTGAGATTATTTTTTTAAGCACTTGTTTTTGGAATTGTAGAATAATATTTTAATATCAATATTTGAGATTTATGGGCTCACAAATGACTATTTTGTTTCGAGAATTTGGTTTACAATTTTAACATGTAGAATCAATGTGAATCATGAGTAAAACATTTCGCCCTGTACGTAAATAGAATAAATTGTGCCTACAAAGTGACGTGTCCACAAAGTTTAATGACAGTGTCTTTGACACTATCCTTGTTTTTCCAATGCGAGTACAATACATACTTATAACAATAAGTTTACAAGAGCCTAATAAGTATCATGTTGGGATATATTATTAAACATTACACTTAAGTAATATTGAGCTTTCTAGAATATTCAGACATGAGACAGGTGATGCAAGGCTCTGTCGCTGACAGAGTTACCAATATATATAAAAACTACCAAAATGGTAGATACTCTCTTAAACTTCTTTTAACAAAGTTTCTTATATTGAACAGCAGGCATCCCAACATGGTTTATAGACAATCCTATGTGCTATATAAAGGCAATAGTAAATTAAAGCTAGTGAATTGCAATGAGGCCAGATTCTAATAATTTTTGTATCTTTGCAGCTATGGCTGGGTTCTTTAGATGGTCTTGAAGAGCTTGAGGATCCTGTTGCATCTGTTCTAAGATGCAACGCATGGCAGGGTCCCGGAGAATGGACTGCACTTCTGGATCAGACATCGCACGTTTGCGCACCTAATGAAAATGAAAAGATATGAAAACAAAATCGGCCAAGGGGGGCTGTCGCAGTAATGTTGCTAGAGGTTATTCACAAACGTCGGAAACTTACCCTGGCAGAAAGGCCGATCATCGGAAAGCATACATTCAATCCGACGGCTTGGATTTGTGAATACGATTATATATAATATAAATATAATACGATTTCAGATTTGTCAATCGCGTAGAGACAAAATCATCGAAAAGTTTCCTGTCGGACACGGAAAGTTGAGTTTCCGACGTTTGTGAATAACCCGCAGGTCCGTATTTCCAAATAGCGTGATTTAAGTGGGCCTGATATAAAATGGGGACGCAGGAAAAATGCGTAACAATGGTTGCAATCCTTTAATACAAAATCAGATTTTAGTGGGGACAATCAAATTCTAAAACTTCGTTTCTAATAATTTTACGAGATTCGAATGCGATTGTAAATTTTAAGCTATTTAACAATATTTATGGATAAGCAGTGATTTGATATTACTGAAAAAACAAAACATTCTTGTCTATGACTGAATCCATAGAATACTGACAAAAACATAACGTTGATTTGTAACAATGATTCCATTAGCATTTTAAATTAGTAATTTTTACAATTTACTTTGAAAAACAGTATTATAGTTCCTTGTGTTAGTAATACCTCAACTGACAATTAGATCATCGCTAGCCACAAAATAGCGACAGCGTTGTTAAAACAATGTTTTTAAATTTTGTTGCCACTTGTTCTCACCTCTTCAGGATTGGAGTGCAATTGCGTGGAGCAGGCGCGGTAGCCCTCCAATGCCTCTGCATTGCTCGGATCCAATTCCAGTGCCTTTTGGTAAGCGCTAAGTGCTTTGGACGATTTTTGCATACCCTATCACAAACAATAACATCAATAAATATAAAGAACTGGTTGTGCCCCGCGGTTTGACCCGCATTAAACATAAAATTTGTTAATAACTTGACTATAGCACCAGCTACATTGGTATTATAAGCATGTATTCCCTAGAGACAGAATAGACACTGTCTACCCTGACAAATGGCTAAAGTAAATATTTTTAGGAAATAGTGGTAGAGCCATGCTACAATTGCTACATTGCAATACGAATTGGGCCGGCTCGCCCTCTCACAGAATATCGGCGTGAAATAACAGCATCTATTGCTGTTGTTTCGTTCGGTGAGTGAGAGTGCCGGTGGCCCCTCTCCCCCTTCTCTTTCTTCCCCTAAAGACCACACCAACGCACCCGTGACTCCCCGGACGTTGCGGGTGTCCATGGGCGGCCGTGGTCACTCTCCATCAGGTGACCCGCTTGCTCGTTTGCCCCCTCTTTTTATAAAAAAAGTTTTCTAAATTGTCTTCAGTGAGTTTCAGTGTTACTGGGAGGTCCCTCAATTCGTTGTGTGCTGCAGTCAGTACATGTCCAACGCTTAGTTTGAAGAAGGTTTGCAGTTTCAAATTTGTGTGAATGTCTAGAGTATTATTTATTATTATCATTTATTTGTGTCCCTTACACAATTCAGTAACACTAGTAACATGTGATATGACATGATACCGTTGTTCGTTTTGACAATAAATATGGCTGCTTGCTGCTGCTGTGGTTGCAGCTAAGATTCCACCTTTGCAGACTTAGATGTGTTTGGCGATTTGAATCTTAATATCTTAGAAGACTGAGAATTAGATATTTGGATACATACAACTTGAACTTGAAATCCTTAAACGTGGAAATATGATTAGAAAAAAATTTGATTAAAAAAATTCCAATAAAAACCCTGTTTTGCACAAAGATTCAGTTGCATTTCTGAAAATCTAATGAATTTTAAAATGATTTTTACGAATGGATAGGTAATTGTAAGAATCTCAAATCACTACAACCAATTTTTTAATTGGAAATGTAGTTTTTTTAAATTACAATTATATGCAAAAACAAATATTGAGATTTCTCCTCACTAAAATATAATCAAATCGAAATTGCGAAAATCAAGTTTATTGTTATCGTCACAAGGCGCGAGGGCAATGAACGAGTTCGGTCGCATTGGGCTGCATAGGCAGACCCTTAAGTCCTAAATTAAACGTTTGACTGGCTTGTTAACTTGGTGGCAGAGCATCTGTCTTCTACGGCGGGGCCTTGCGTTCCATCCCCAGTCAGGTCAATTTAGGTAACGAATTTTTCTAAATTGATTTGGTATCTGGGTGTTTTTGGGAGCTTACCCAATTCATTTATGGTACCCATAGTACAAACTTGGTGTTTCACAGGGTCACACATCTGTAAATGTCTGGAGTCTGGAGTATTTAACAGGCCTCACAAAAGAAAACTAACAATAAAAACCTGACATCATTTTCTCTTTTCTCACATAAAAAACCAGCTAAAGTAGAATAAATGTGACCTCTACAATAATACTTTTACCTGTAGAATCTTTCCCTTCCGGATCCATCCTTTTATGAATTTTGGCTCCAGTTTGCAACACAGTTCACAATCTCTTAGGCCAAGGTCAAAGGCTGCCAGTTTTGTGTAGCAAGCGGCTCGGTTTGAGTACAATTTGGCATCATCTGGGTTACGTTTTATGGCCTCTGTGTAATGTTTCACTGCTGCGCTATAGTCACCTGTAAGGAAAATGAAACTTGTTGAATACTATCCAAATTTACGTATCTATGTAAAATATATATAAATAAATTTACATAGATTACATATTTTGCAAACATAACTTGCAAACAAAATAAAATAACTGTAATTCGTTGACGGATGCTGGAGTCAAAGGCCTATTACACTTACCCAGGACTTTTTTGTCACATCTTTTTTGGGGGCACGCTAATTCTCGAAAGTTGTAAGTCCATAATTTTTTGTATCCCCCTCCCCACCCCTTGCCACTGTGTTTTGAGGAAAAAATCGAAGTAAATTATTTTTGAGTGGCTGGTTTATGTGAATGCATCCACAACAATACTCAGGTCATTGGTGAGAAATTGGATTTCCTATGAAGTGCACCAAATTTGCCTTATCCCAGAAAATTTGGGTGGGAGAAGCAAAAACTACCCTCCACTGACCTCGTAGGACTTTTTTTATGGCAACACAGAAGAAATCTGTACACAGATACCCGTCCCCTGGGAAAGAGACTGGGTTATCAATATAACCCAGTATCAAATATATCAAAACTGCTGCTTTGATTGTTCTCTACGCATTGTCGAGGAGCTCCAGGGTCTCCTGCGGAATCTACTGGAGCTCCTCTCGCGATGTACTGAAACATTTTAGGGAGGGGAGTAACAGTGGCCAACCAGCACCCTCGTAAGGCCACTACAGCACCCATATGCGCTGACATTCTCCTCGGGGTAGCATGGGTGAACGACTAGAGCCCTCACTCCGATCAGCCGCGATCCTGAAGAGCCCTTTTGTGGCCTCTTACGACAGGTAGAAAACATCGTAGCCTTATTCTCTAGTCTAGGCTACAGGGCTTATTTGTAACCTGATCTAATGCTAATCCATTTTAAGTATGCAATGTGATAAAATGATACTTGACCGAGTTTTTCGTCAGTTCTCCCCAGGATGCAAGAGGTTCAAACCAAACAAGGTAGATTTTGACGTCCAAGTACAGTTAAGTTTACTTGAATAAATTAATTTGACTTTGAATGTTCTAACATAAAATATTTTGTCTTTTTTTACATCAATATATTATTTACCTTTTTTGAAGAATTCGTTGCCTAGCTCCTTCTCTTGTTCTGATTTCACAGGATCAACATAAGCTTTCTTCTCCTCTTCTGCTATTTTCCTCTCCACTTCACTCAAAATTGTTTTAATCTCCGGTGTGCGGTGTTCAGACATCGATTTCTCAAAGTAGGTCTTTGCTAATTTCCATTGCTCCATTTTTTTGTAAGCGTTACCTAAACAATTAAAATAAAAAGATAAGATATGTAGATAATTATCTATTCAATCGTGACTAATTTAGACTAGGTGGAGTACACTTTCTAAAGCTTAGCGTCTGGGTAACAATGGGTAGTGATATATAAGACTCAGTCATATCATCTGATGTGGATAAGCAAAACGGTGCAATGCATTGAGGCCCCATATCTTAGAAGACTTGGTAGACCATCAATCTACTAATTATCAAAATGATACAATTACACAAATTGTGACTGAGCATATGATTTTGCTTAAATTAAAATAATTAGATTTCCGCCCGCGGCTTCACTCACATGACTATAACATCTGTACAGTTTTTTTATACAATATGAATACGAATACAATTCAACTTCCTTGTTTATACCTAATATTTATTAGTTTGAGCCAGTGGATAATGTGGAGTGATAAGAATTTTTTTAATTTCCATCAATAAGTGAGTTAATTTGTAATTAAAAATCCAATAAGTTGATCATTGTGAGGACTTAAAGTATATACAAATTTTAATCGGCACAGAACATGTAAAATCTTTGAATTTTGCACAGAAAAAGCAACTAATTGTTTTGTTAAACCTACGCCTGATTTGTGTATTACTCGACTAGTTAAACTGCATAAGAGCAAAATCAGTATATAAAACTATTTAAGTAATGGAATGTGTTTCTCTGACTAGTAATTCACATAAAAGACAATTTAATAGGTCAGTTTATGAAATGATTGGATTTTTGTTGTTCTCCCATCAAGTGGCGGTACTACTTATATTATTATTATTAGTGCTGTATATTTTATTTAAATGACGAAAATATTTAGAATTGTTCTGGTTATGATGATTAAAAAACTATACTGGCACCACAAAAGACACATGAATTCACAAAAACACATAAATACAGTGACCTCTTTCCTTAATTTGGATAAGCAAAGAATTGAGACATCTGATAATCTATTTAGGGCTTACTTTTTAATAACAAAGTATTAAAAAAATTGTTTTGTTGATAAATAACGCAGGGAGCTATCTCTTTGCTCTCTTCTTGTCCACCGGTTGTGCCAAAGTCATGATTGATTAGTAATCTATAATACTTTAGCCTTCCCTTTACTTTTACAAAAACAATGAACATGTATGTCAGCCTTGCCCATTCTGAAGCCCTAGGCACGCCACTGATGCACAGTAGTATATATACTAATATTATACGGAGGTAAACTTTGTTTGTTTGTATGTAATGGATAAACTCAAAAACTACCCAAACAAATTCAAAAGTTCTTTCACCTATAAAAAGCGTCTTTATCAGCGTAATTTCTATCGCGCGAAGCCGTGGCGGGTCGCGAGTGTATAATATACTCAAGTGTGAATCTTTGCGACAATAGAAAGAAATACCATTATTTTATATTGCATGTATTGACATACCTTTCTAACTGTGCTCAATCAGAGATTCAGGCTTGAGTATCTTTCTATAATACAGGCCTTAACTGCCAACAAAACTTGCATTGAGTCAACATTTAAATCTAACTAGATGGTAGCATGTTTTTAATATAATTGAAAACGAATTAGTAGATGCTGCTGTCATAAGGGTTTCATATTTTTTAAATTATAAATTGGGACATAGGAACCTTTAAATATTACGTTTGCACAATTTTAGTAATTTTTAACACCGCCCTCCCTTTTGTCAGCGAAAGTAAGCAAAGCTCTTACCTTCTCCCTTCCTATGCTCACATAAGCATTAGCGTAATTTTTACAAAATCTGTTCATGTTTCCTGTTATTAATGAACCAGTACCTGTCATAGTTAATACAAATAATAAATAAATATTGCTGACATAATCGCCATTTAGACCTCCCTGTACCCCATGCCGTAAAAGACTCCCTACTCCCTTCGGTGCCTAAGCAATACTTGAATGATCCCATAGATGATAATGTGCACTTACCGATTCTAGTAAAAGCTTTGGCTATCAACTTAAAATCTGCTCTGTTTTCTCTACCCACATCAATTGCTTTTTCACATTCCTTGATACATTTCTCATATTCTTTTTGTTCAAAATATACTGCAGCTATATTAGTATGAAATGTTATATCTGTAGGATCATGTTCTAAGGCCATGTTGTAATGTATGAGGGCATTGTTAAAGTCTTTCTTTTTGTAGTACTCATTCCCTTGATCTTTTTCTAACAATGCTAGCCTGCGGTTTTCAGGCAAGTCCTCGTATTTGGGCTTCGGTGGTTCCTCTTTCTTTGGTGGTGGAGTTGGTTTTGTCTCGGGGACTGGAGGGTCTATGTCCATAGGTGTATTAATATCTAAACCGAGCATAATGCTAATAGTTGTTATCATCCTCTTATCATTCATTTTAGAACCTAAACTTTGTATATCAAATGGATTTAGAACAAGTTGCTGAAAAAGAATTAGATCACTTTAAATGTCTGATATAAAAAATATTCTGACAGCTGTCTGCCATAAATAAGACCTCAGAAAACATACATGAAAGAGTGGCAAACTGGTAAGGAAAGAAACATGCTAATATAAGAAGTTTATATGGAATTGGAAGTCCGACAGATGTTATCCGCCTGAAATAAAAACAAATTTAAAACTCGATTGCAGTGCCACCTACCGAGACCAATTGTGAATGTAAACCATCCAGGGACCCACTCAAACACACAAAAAATTGTCAAAATCGGTCCAGCCCTTTAGGAGGACTTCAGTGACAAAGACATGTACCGAAGAATTATATACATAAAGATTAATTAGCGGACTCGATAGACACTGTCTTGCCCGAACATTGTTAAAAATAAAAATTTTCTAGAACCCAATTATCAATCTAAACCATCCAGGGACCCACTCAAGCACAAAAAAAATTTCATTAAAATCAATTCAATCCAGCCATGTCGGAGTTCAGTGATATATCAATTTTATATAGTATGCCATTATATATTTAATAACCTATGAGTAAATAGAGTAAATCAATCGAGTAAATCGTAGCTGACATAGTGGAATATAAATCACGTTTACAATGCCAGCTACGTGTTTAATCATATACGAGAAAAGAAGAGTAAACCACCCAAACTATGTGTTTTTGCACAAAAAGAAGGTTCGTAAAGAAACTAGATACTTTCATCATACCCAAAAAACCCATAATAAGCCACCATAATTAATTAATTGATGGTAAAGAAATATGATCAGATCGAATTGTTTATGAGGTCATAATTTTTTTCAAATTAAACTTACAATCTTGATTTTACTATATGTTTTCTTTGCTTATGCAGACTTACACAAATTCAACCTTCTTTGTAGTGCCAAGAAACAACTTTCCTTATAAATGTCAATACAAACTCTCCGCGAATAAGCGAATAATCTATGGGTTTTCTTATAGTAGGCGTGAAAAAGCTTAACTAAATGGAATCATTTGTTTAAACGTGAGTGCTATCATCAACACCGAAATGTTTGCAATCAAATTATCAAATCAATCACCAACAACAGGTTTAGTATCTAACACTCGTCCGCTAACGTGATAGTAAGCTTTACTGCAGTAAAATAACTTGGAAAAACGCAAAAAACTTCAGTTGCTCATGTGTAGTTTGACCTTCCATTTTTTTCACTTGTATAAAATTTAACACAAAATATACAATGACTTTTGCACTTCGAAGCTCCCAAAAGAGGAAAAAATTAAACACCCCAACTTCGCTTCTCCCATTTAAATCGAAAATTCAATTAAAATTAAAAGTAATTACTTACTTCAACTGTTTTCACATATTCTGGATCTTTCATCCACTCTCTTGTCTGAGGGTTATTACGAATTTTTTCAAATAACTGTTCAGCTCTCGCTTTGGCTTCCTGTGCCTGCAACTTCACCTCTGACAATCCCGACGCTAGCTGCGCATTACCAGGCTCTAATTGGAGACCTTTTTCGTAAGCTGCGATTGCTTCATCGAATCTTCCCAAGTAAGCCAAGGTGCTACCTTTTCGCGAATAACCTTTGCTCCAAGACGGATTCAGAGACACCGTCTTCTCTGCATCTTCCAGCGCTGCTGCATAATTGCCGGCCTTTGCATGAGCAGCTGATCGATTACTGAAGAGAACGTGGTTTTTCGGATCTAAGGCAATGGCCTGTGTGTAGGACTCCACAGCTTCAGAATAATTTCCAGAAGACAACGCTGCGTTACCCTTCTCTTTTAACTGATTAACCTAAAAAATTAATGAATTTAGTAAAGGCTAACTATTGAAACAAATGTGGGACAGCGTTATAACCTCTCACCTGTTCCATGATATTATGATAATTATCTTTAGATAGTAACAATTAAAAAAATTAAGCACAAATATGAACAAAGTAACTCTTTCGCACTTGCAGCTTGCAATGTTCACTCAAAAATTCTATCTTTTGTGCTATAGAAAAGCAGACAATTGAAATCTCAGATAGAAATGACACTTCAATTTCGAGAAAATTCTCATCAAAATGCGATCGCATAATAACGTTTCATTTTAACCAGAGCAAAAGAATTTCAAAAGTATTGAAACCATGAAGCATTTGTGTACAATAAAGATAAAGTAATAATTTAATATGATTTTTAATTCATAAGATAACGTGTATGACATGTATTTTATTCTCACCACTAAAGTAAAAGATTACTAGGTACAATGATTACTCAAACAAAAGCACTAGGAAACAAGAAACACATTACGCGTAATAGTTTGCGTATAACGGAATAATTCACTGCAGCTCAAAAAAATTTGCAAAATTTCAAAAATAACAAGAAATGATATTAAACGAATACAAATTAGTTAACTTATTTATTAACGTGAATTCTTAAGCGCAATAATTTCTTAAAATAATAATTGAATATTGACTATGAGCGAATGATAATTCGTATTTCTATTATATTTAATCTGTGTTCAAATTTTGCCATGGATGTATGAACAAAGAGGATGTGACATTACTACGGTATGAAAGTCCAAGCATTGTGCTATCTGCGCACTTAATGTTGCCAGAATCTTTTATACGCACATTTATACGTCCCCAAAATCCCAATTCCCAAAGAATAGTAATCATTCAAATTATTAAAACTGTCGTGAGACATCATTTACTAAATAATGGACTTTTTGGCGGAACGGGAGAAGTGAGGTTGGCATTTTATTAAGATGTTATATTTTTTATATTTTTAGGAGCTTTAAAGTACAACAGTTATAGTATATTGTGTTTTAAAGTTCCGTGTAAGTGAAAAGAATGGAGCAGATCTAAATAAACATATGTAGCTGAAGTTCTCGCGCTCTTCCAAGAAGTCCTTTAAAACTTCAGTAAAGCCTATTATCACTTTGCTGGAGGAGTTTTACGATAAAAAAAAACTAATTTACTTGTGATTCCACTTATTAATACGTGACATTGGCAAATGCGCTTATCTACGCGCCATGCCATGAAGGAAAAAAGAACTACATAATATATGAACACTGATACCCTCACGTCCAATCGGTGTAGGTAACGACTATGAGCTGAGTAGTTTTGGACCTATCGAAGGTCCTTCATCAGGATGAGTGGGATAAATCCCTTGTATCTATTAAAATTAGGTCGGTGGTCTATTTCGATGGCTTCAAAGAACCACAAAGTGCGTGACACAAAGTTCTTTTCGCGAGTTAACACTTTCACCTTATCGAACCTAATATAATCCTAGGTGTCAGAGCTCTTCCACTGCCAAGGTGTTGCTGTCCATTTTGCGCACATTCAGTGCTCACTCAGTGTGCTCAGTGAGCCTAGTATTGATGATGCTTTCCGTTTCTCCAATGTAGCTTTTGCCGTAATCGCATGGAATTTCGTAGACGCCAGGGCTAACTAGAGGGTCCCGGTCCTTAGGCGATTATAGAAGTCTTCTAATCTGTGTCATGGGGCGGAAAATTGTTCTGTTGCTATATCGACGGCGCAACAGGTGTCTAATTTGATCCGTTACCCTTAGCATGTATGATAAAATGCCAGAACTTGCTCTACAATCTGAGCCCGTTGTTTGCTGGTCGTGTTTGCTAGCCGGCAACGCTGTCGCCATTTGTAGCCATTACACTCTAACACCTGCCGCACGTGTGTCAATTCCGACTCTAGGAATTGAGAATCGCATAAACGAAGTACACGATAATGAGAGACTTTACCCACCCTAGAAAAATCGACAGTATTGAAGAATTATTTAATGCTAGACTTACCACGTGTCATACATACACGCGTTAAAGCAAAAAAGTGCGGCTATACGAAAGAAGCCGAATGCACCCGATTAAAACCCGAATGCCGGCCCCCGACGTATTATGACGCCTGCGAAGTCTCTGGCGCTTAGAATATAGTGTCGAAAATGGTAGGACTTGTACCATACGAATATGTGAGCGCGAGAACCGGAACGCGACCAATTTGACAAGTTTGAGAGTAGAGGGAACAGGCGTGCCCAAATATAAATGTGTTCAGCATGTTTAATGTTTTTTTATTCTCGTTTTTATAAATATCAACCATTCTAATTAAAAAACAAAATATTAGGATTCGCTTCAGAATTAGATATTTTCCCGTGGTAAAAAGTACCTTCCCCAGGATACTATTATATTTTCTTGCCAAACGTTATCAAATTACATTTAAGCATGAAAAGGTTACAGACGGACATACAAGAATTTCTTTTGTATTTATAATGTTAATATAGATTTAGCTAAATGACTGTGGTTAGTTCAGCTTGACGGCTGCCCCCCCTAGACAAAATGCCTAGCTACGCCAATGTGCGTGGCACAGAAGACAGGTGCGACAGATGATGGGAATCTGCTCTTAGATACCAATCTGTTTGTGTCGGTTTTCAGAATACCGTATGTACCAGGCTTCCACTAGGTGCCCGCTCCACTAGTACATCCAAAAATGGGAGAGTTCCGTATTTTTCCTCATCTGTAGTGAAAAATATCTTTGGATGTATTTGGTTCAGGTGGTCCAATAGTTGCCTTACATCCTGTCTGGAAACTGTTGGAATATGTTGGCCATGACTGGTGCTATTGGTGAGCCCATCGCCAATCCATCTATTTGCAGTTAGAAATTCTTTCGCCAGAGAAAATAGGCATTCGTAAGGCAAAACTCTATCAATCCCAGGTACTCAGTAGGTGAGGTGTTTACTATTAACTGTTGTTTTATTATATAGTTTATAGTTATAGTTTCTGCTACTGGTACATTGGGGAATAAGGACACCACGTTGAAACTGTCCATTATCTCATCGTTTTGCATTTTGACGTCCTCCAACAGATGGATGAAATGTGTGGAGTCTCTTACAAAGTTCGCTGTTTTTCCAACTCCCGCCCAGTCCCACACGAAAAAGAGGAAGCCAAAGAGGAAAAAGAAGAAGAGTAAGAAACCATCAGATGAAGAGAAACCTGAGGTAAGGCACCCCTTCCCCCTCAGGTAATGAGCGCAGCGGCATCCCCGGCTGCCGCACAGGGGATCATACCGCGCGCTAGTACATTGACACTTCAACCAGCTATCGATGCTTTGGAACAAGAGAACCTGGAATTACTCAGGGTGGCTCTAGAAGCCGTGAAGGCAATATTAGAAGCCGTACTGCAAGAGAGTGACCCGGTTCCAGCTATTCTGGATAGGATAACAAGACTGGGAGGCAGAATTCAGCTCCTAATGAAGCCACATACGTTGTAGGTCCGCCTTGCCAACGTATCGCTCAACATTCCTTGTGGACAGCCCTGCGGTGCGACATACGGAGCCGCGACCCAGGTAAATTGACACCAAGGGATGATAATATCTACCCACTTCCAGTGACCCTCAAACAACACGCCGCTAAAACCTACGGAAGGAAATTATACAATCCACTGCTCCGGTGGGACACACGCCGCAAAATTCACCACACCGGACGTGCTAATGTTTCTTCGGAAAACGTTATTGAAAACCAGAACAAACCTGTGACTGATATTGAAAACATGTTGTCATGTCTCAACATAAGGCTGACAAACTTAGTCCAATTTTAACCGTTCTTACAATTTCAAAGTCGACACAAGTTTGCACGTTTACACCAAAAAGACGTTCCTTCGTCGTATCCCTCGGTTTTGAAGGTACTCCCTTTGATGCCAAGCAAACTACTGGAATCCTTGGCGTCGATATTTCGAGCGATGTTCAGTTTCGCGGTCATCTGGAAGGTAAAGCTAAATTAGCTTCGAAATAGCTGGGTGTGCTTGGTAGAGGGGGACAATATTGCACCCCGACATATCGCCTACAACTTTACAAGGCACAGGTTAGGCCTCATATGGAAAATATTGTTCCCATCTCTGGCCTGGAGTGCCCCAGTATCAACTCCTTCCTTGTGACCGTATAAAATGTAGAGCGGTTTGGGTTATCGGCGATCCGGAACTTTCTAATCGGCACAACTCTCTGACCCTGAGGAGGGACATTGCGTCCTCAAACATATTTTACCGCATCTATCATGGGAAATGTTCCGAGGAATTGTTCGGAGTACTACCCCCTGCTGAATTCCATTACTGTACGTCACGCAATCGACTGTCTTTCCATCCCCACTACCTTGATGGATGGCGGTCTACAACTATGCGTTTTTTACGACATTTTCTAATACCTACGGCAGTTTTGTAGAACCAACTTATAGCGGCTGTATTCCTAGACTATTACGACTTAGGGACCTGTAAGAAACGAGCCCACTCTTTTCTTAAAGATCGGCAACGCACCCGTTATTCCCTGGATGTTGCGAGTGTCCATGGGCGGTGGTGATCATTTTCCATCAGTGACTCGCTTGCTTGATTGTCCCCTCTAACATAAAAAAAAATTTGCGCAGCACGTTCACATTATGAACTGACGCGATTCGATTCGATTTCAGAAATGGTAACAAATCGATTGAAAATTAGTTTTTATGTATGTGCAGTGGTTATTTTTTTACTTACCCATACCTTGACAGAGTACTCACACACTTTACTTATTTGGGACAAAGAGATAAACGCAAATAACCTAGATAAATCGCAAAGTGATAATTTATCGCTCCACAAGTCTAATAATCGTTTTAAAAACCATAGAAATGTAACAACAATAATATTAAAAACTGTCACACTTGAAATTAATTACTATCCGAAATTAATAGTCAGAGCTGGTAACATTGTTTACTCACAGCTAACTACATAACATGTAGTGATCTGTGACCAACAAAAAAAAAATGAATGGATCCCCTTGTCAAGCTCTTTATTTTCATTTTTCCACAATTTTTATAAGTCGATTATCCGTAAAATTGTCGTAGTCGAGTTATTTTCAATAATAAAATATTATTCTCAACATATATATAGGGGGAGGCAGACGTTAGACGATTTGTTGGCTCGACAGTTCTAGTGTTTGTGTTCTTTGGTCAAACGTCTTAGCTTGTAATTGGATCACAAAGACGTGGGGAATACCAATTGTGTTTGTTGTTCGTTGATGGCCGATTAATCGTTTCCTTTTCAATTATTGAAGAGGTGAGCGTTCCCGCGTTTCCTGGGTTTCCTGGTGACTCACTCGCGGGGTTTCGCATCGGGCCGTAACCATGGACACAGATGATGGCGAATCATCGAGCAGTGGCCCTATGTCCAGCCTTAACAGCCTTTTCTCATTCACTAGTCCTGCCGTCAAGAAATTATTAGGATGGAAACAGGTACCTGATAAAATTCTAATACAGTAATAAATAACGTAAAGGTAACATGATGTTAAATACTAATGAACAACTCTTTGTCTGCGGTTTCGGCTGATTTTTCGCTTTAAAATGTGTTCCAGTGTGCAAACAAATTATTTTCTTGAGATTGGTAATTTAAAGAACATTAGAAGTAGGAATGTTATACATCTATTATCTAAATACATTAAATGATAATTACCTATTTATTTAATTATTCCTTTATTAAAATCTAAGCATACATAACCTCAAGTCATTTAATTGTTAGGGCATTAGTGTATAAGAAAAGCATTTTAAAAGTTACAATAAATATTTACTTAGTAGTAACTTATAAATGGCAAAGCAGAACCAGACAGTGGGTGTGTCCAGGTGAACTCAGACCTTTATATTCTTAGTAAAACAGTCAGTGTAACTAAGAATATGTCTGTTATTCAAAACTCCTGTCTTAACCAAGACAACTGAGGTCTGAGTTCGGTTGAACATGCATAGTGATAGATTGCTAGCTATGTGTCCGTACATATCCTTATAATAAAAGCCTAGCTGAGCCAACTTTTATAGCCTACATGGGAAGATAAACAGTTTTCACATTATATTTATTTCTTTCTCTCTCAGACCAGAGTTGCAATAAGTTGTAGTTGATAATATATGACATAGTGTCAACTAAGCTTTACAATAACTACTACTTCTCGTTTTGATACTTAACAACAGATATTGCAAACTTATTCTTAACTAGTCCTGTATAGTTGGTGTTTTCGATATTAATCAAAGTTCAAAAACAAAGTTTTGCTTTATGAAGTCTTTTCTATCCAAAAACAACTTCTGGCGGTTAAGTTAGAAGTCTGGCGATCACGAAGCGTAACGAAGCGATAATCTCAGACTTCAATGATAACTTATTTTTTAACTATTCGAATGTCTTCTATGAAAAAACAAATTCCATCACAGACACCTATAATACACCTCTAAGGCAATCGCTTTGCTACAGTTTGTTACGCTTTGTGACCGCCTTAGACTTTGATATTAAGTTTTTTTTAACTATTCGAATGTCTTCTATGAAAAAACAAATTCCATTGCTGACACCTTTATAATACACCTCTAAGGCGATCGCTTCGCTACACTTCGTGACAGCCTTAGACTTTTAAGTTTTTTTTTAACTATTCGAAAGTCTTCTATGAAAAAACAAATTCTATTACTGACACCTCTATAATACACCTCATTAGGTATAAAAACAAGCAGTAGTTATTGTAAAATGCTGCCAACTACAATTTAGATATCCTCTTTAGTAGGTTTTTGATATGTATATCTATCTACATAAATAAAAATGAATGTTTCTTTGAATGTTTGTCTTCTATGTTCATCTGGTATGCCATTAGAGGTTTCTGAATTATCTAATTTTATAAAAGACTGCGAAAGAAGTCTCTATACTAATATTAGAAAGAGAGAGAGGATTACAGAGAGAGAGAATTTTATAAGTTTGTTGGAACCACACACCTATTTGAAAAATTCTTTTTCGAAAGGTACATTGTTCCAGACATAGGCTATGTATTATGTATTCAACTGAGTGAAGTCGGGGCAAACCACTAGTAATATTTAAAGAGAGAGAGAACGGATTTTGTATGTATACACATATAAACATACAATATTTTGTATGTTTATATGTAATTATAAAAAAAATATATATGCCTTATCATGGTGTAAATGCAAGTATGTTAACTGAATGGTTAAAAACTCTGAACTATGAGGTTGTGGAGAAGATACTTAGTAGAACCAAGCCATATATGGTCACATAAACACATACTCACACATACACACACACATACACACACATGCACACACACACTAAGTTAATGTAAGCTTAAAATTAAAAATAAGTTGATGTAAGTTTTAAAAATTTTATGTACCTATTGTTAGAAATATTTTTATTACCACTGGGGAAGTTGGGAGTCACTCCCAACACAAGTGTTTTAAACTACTTACTGGGAGGTCTCCACAAATATTTTGCAAAGAACATTTTCGGAAAATAAAGAATTATTATTATTAGATGTGGAGGGTAATCACAGGAGCGCTGTACCTATTCCAATAATTCTTTCATCATTTGAAAAGTTTGTTATTCCAGAGGGACACAGCCTCTATATTATGTATTCAACCCGAGCAAAACAAGGACAGGGTTGCTCCTTTATAATAAAATAACAATAATTATTGTGGTAGACAATACACACCAATCTGACATCAAACTACATTCCCTTTGCTACTTCGATCACAAATAAGAAACTAGATACACAATCAACACTCTAAAAGTGTCCGAACCAAAAATGGAGATTCTTATTTTCGGTTAATAAATTAAATAATATTATTTGCATGGTCATTATTTTCTTATAGTTAGCTCTTTTTAATTAAATTCGTAATCATATTTTTAAATATTGCCTGACAATACTTAAAAATATTGTCACTACATTATCTTCGCATTATCCTTGTCACGGGTGAGTCAAGCTGGCACAGCCATCTTCAAAAAATTAAAAAAGGGATATGGCAAAATAATGTGCTCGTTATGTGCTAATTATGTGCCCAAGTCAATATTTTTGTGCTCTCTGATTAACGCGGCAAATCACTCTTGCTAATTCGCCGTGCCAGCTATCGGAAAGCTAGCACGGCCCATCTCCTAGCGGGGCTAAATTTGACTTTGAATAAAAAAACAACCATCGTAAAATTACGTGCTTTTTATGTGCTTTAAAATGGCAGAGACCAATTTCTGAAAAAAACCACCCCCTTGTACGGTAAACAACCCTTATAAGGAATTAACCATTTTGCACGGGCTGTCAAATAGGTATACAACTATTATAGAGAGCACATTCAACAATGCAAAAAACATGTTTTGATGAGGGACATCAATAACTTTCTTTTGAAGTCATTCGGGAATTTCATGCTCTCGTAATGAGCATTCTAGACTTGAATGCTTCGGTTTGAAATCACTCAGGATTTTGTGCTCGCGACAAAGGCACCCAGGAATTTTGTGCTTTGGTTTTAAAGCATCCAGGAATTTTGTGCTTTGGTTTTAAAGCATCCAAAAACTTTGTGCTTGCGAAATAAGCACCCTGGAATTTTATGCTCGCGAAATAAACACCCCGGACTTCTGTGCTCACAATATAAGCATCCAGGAAATTTGTGCTCGCGAAATAAGCACCTCGGACTTATGTGCTTCGGTGAAAAACCATCCAGGAATTTTGTTATAAATACGATACACATATATAATGAAATTTGACAGTTATTGAAGTCCTGTAACGGAAAATTCCTGGATACTTTCAAATCAAAGCACAAAAGTCCAGGGTGCTTATTTCGCGAGCACAAAGTTTTTGGATGCTTATATTGCGAGCACAAAAGTCCGCGGTGCTTATTTCGCGAGCACAAAATTCCTGGATGGTTTTTCACCGAAGCACAAAAGTCCAGGGTGCTTATTTCGCGAGCACAAAATTTCAGGGTGCTTATTTCGCGAGCAAAAAGTTTCTGGATGATTTAAAACCAAAGCACAAAATTCCTGGGTGCTTATTTCGCGAGCACAAAATTCGTGGATGCTTATTTCGCGAGCACAAAATTCGTGGATGCTTATTTCGCGAGCACAAAATTCGTGGATGCTTATTTCGCGAGCACAAAATTCCTGGATACTTTCAAACAACAGCACAAAAGTCCAGGGTGCTTATTTCGCAAGCACAAAATTTTTGGATGCTTTAAAGCCAAAGCACAAAACTCCTGGGTGCCTTTGTCGCGAGCACAAAATCCTGAGTGACTACAAACCGAAGCATTCAAGTCTAGAATGCTCATTACGAGAGCATGAAATTCCCGAATGACTTCAAAAGAAAGTTATTGATGTCCCTCATCAAAACATGTTTTTTGCATTGTTGAATGTGCTCTCTATAATAGTTGTATACCTATTTGACAGCGCGTGCAAAATGGTTAATTCCATGTAAGGGTTGTTTTCCGTACAAGGGGTGGTTTTTTCAGAAATTGGTCTCTGCCATTTTAAAGCACATAAAAAGCACGTAATTTTACGATGGTTGTTTTTTTTTTTCAGTCAAATTTAGCCCCGCTAGGAGATGGGCCGTGCTAGCTTTCCGATAGCTGGCACGGCGAATTAGCAAGAGTGATTTGCCGCGTTAATTAGAGAGCACAAAAATATTGACTTGGGTACATAATTAGCACATAACGAGCACATTATTTTGCCATATCTCTTTTTTAATTTTGTGAAGATGGCCGTGCCAGCTTGACTCACCCCGTTGTCACTTACTGTCACTGTCACGTAACAAATCAAAATGACATTAATAGCAATGCAAATAGATTATGTGAATTGTACTAAGATTGCATTTTGAATATTTTTATGACAAACTGAATGTCATGCAAGAATCGTTTATGAACTTTTATAACCTTATGGTTTAACAGTAAGGTTTACTTTAGATTAACACAATACTACCTTTAATACTATACGGTATTAAAAATTCCGATAATAATTTGTTTAGATTTTACAGGAGATTGTGAATCTAGTTCTTTATTTGTGATCGATATTGTGCTGTCTATGAGCATCAGAGGAAGACTACTAAGGCAGTTTCCTAGTACACCCAGACCCGACCCAACTCGACCGGGAATTGAACCCGAAACGTCAATCATCATCGTCGTCGGCTCTCATATAACTATTCAGATTTAAATTTCCTCATTACAAAGTCATTTCTACACAAAAAATACTTCTGCCGGTTATTGTAAAAGTCTAATGCAATTGCGCTGCAACATTTCACATTCACCTTAGGCTATGTAATTAGGTTGTATAGGTTCAGGTATTACCTTGTAAAAATCCACTTTATGTGATGAATTGTTATAATTATTAACCTTCATCCGAAACTCCAAATCACGATTCGGTGCTCATTAGCTGACCGAGTCTAATCTCTGGAATATCCTGAGGATGCTTCCTTTAGGGGGGAAACACGCTTTGATTAGTAGGCTTGGAATTTTTGACAGAGGTTAACTAATCATTATAAGAATTCTCAATTCAAAGCCTCCTCAAGTGACTAGTGATCAGAATTTTGACCTTAAGATAAAAATTAAAAGAATTCATTATATTATGTGACTATGCTTTTTTTTAACTTTTATAATAATAATAAATTTTTTATTGACAGGAAGAACACAAATATCCAATACCAAAAACAAACAATAGGTATTTAACAATAAATTGACAATAAAATTAAAGAAAAAAACTAAATATACATAAAATCTTATACCTAATGTTACTTTTTGTTAGGTCTGTACAAGGTTTATTAAGGTGTACAGAAAGCCAGTGCTTAAAAATCGGATTGAACACATCCTCACAGATGGTCCCTAATACATTGTTTTTAGAGCTTTGTATTCTCATCCAGAAGGATACTATAACACAAGCCCTGATCACCGCAAAATAATCTGGAACCCCAGCGTTGGCGAACATAACATTAGAAAACCATTTCATGATATTTATTTTGGATTCATGCAAACTTGAAATCTGTACCTGTATACTTTTTACTTTTTGTTAGGTCTGTACAAGGTTTATTAAGGTGTACAGAAAGCCAGTGCTTAAAAATCGGATTGAACACATCCTCACAGATGGTCCCTAATACATTGGTTTTAGAGCTTTGTATTCTCATCCAGAAGTATACTATAACACAAGCCCTGATCACCGCATAATAATCTGGAACCCCAGCGTTAGCGAACATAACATTAGAAAACCATTTCATGATATTTATTTTGGATTCATGTAAACTTGAAATCTGTACCTGTATACTTTTTACTATTTTTTCCACACGTCTTCAGAGTTCTGTAATATGCTAATGATTATATATGATTAAGTCAATATTTTTTTTATGTAAACAAATATCTATTGAATTGTTGCATGTGGTTATTAATGATCTAAATTGTTAAAAAATTTAACAATATCTGTATTGTGTTCTTTTTTTAATCAATAGTGTTTGTTTGTTTTAAAATTAATTTATTCAGAATTAAGAATTTCTCAATATTTAGAGGTCTGTCCCCTCAGTCTTCATCATTGGGGACAAAGCGTAAAGATAGTACATACATATGTCTATTATCGATGTATGTAGAAAATTAGTTACCCATGTTGTTGTTTTTTGAAGGAAAAACTATTTGATTTTATATATAGTAGAATATTTTTTTACCAGGTCTTTGTATACTGGCCACAAAAATTATATAAAAAAAGTTGTATATGATAGGTTGGTACATCTTTGCACAGTATGTGGAATATATAAAGTTAGAAACCTAAGCATAAGAATGAAAAATTATATAAAATTTTTTTAAAACAAATTATGGTCAATGAACTGCATTCATCCTCATGAACTTTGTTATTGTAGATCTCAGATATAGAGTAACGGGTGATTGGAATCAATAACTAGTCCTTTTTTGCTTAGAAATTTATTTAGTCAAAGGCTCAGAGAACACAAACATATTATTTTAAGTTATATTATGATTATTATGGTTAAAATCTCTAAGTATCATGGTTTTTATATAAGCACTTCTTTTGCCTTCTTTGGCAAATCTTGAAAATGTGAGCATGAGATTTGCTCACATTTTCAAGATTTGCCAGTACTTTGACATTTCCATCAGATTAACTGTAACACTGACTATTTGATGTTCCTAAATCAGTCCTAAGTCATTCTTGGGCTTCTTTCACTACTATATACACACATTAAAAGTGTCTAGGGATCAAGTACATTTTTAACTATAAAAAATTATCCAATTAATATTTATCAAATCTAGTCTTCCAGACTGGCTTTTTACTTTAATTCCTATGTTTAAGTTAACAACTTATCCCTATATTTTGTAATAATTAAGAAAAATTACAATTTTTGCAAATTGTGGGAAATTAACCTATGTTAATGTCGTCAATTAAATGGTAAAAAAAGGCATAAATGAGGATTTTTTTAATTTTTTATTGTTAAGATAAAAAAATTAATAATCTGTGATTTCACCATTGACACGAATTACACAATCACAGCGATTTGGCATGCTTAAAATCAGTTCATCAAAATCACTTTCGAGGAATGGCCGCCCACATTCTTTCTAACAAGTCAAAAAGTTGTTGTGGGGTATGCACGGCATCCATACTCGGCAGAGCTCTTCTTTCGACCATATCCCATGCGTGCTTAATTGGGTTGAGGTCTGGCGATTGAGCAGGCCACGGCAGAACGTTGATGCGAGCGTCGGCAAGAGCGCGTGTTACGACTCCAGCCGTGTGTGGACGTGCATTGTCGTGCATTAGTCGAAACAAATCATCGAACCGGCTTCGCAGAGGGATGATTACGTCTGAAACAATCCTCTCCGCATAAATCTGAGCATTGAGGTTGCCCCTGATCCAAATGAGATCGGTTCTTCCACCGATCCAAATACCGGCCCAAACCATTAATGTTCCCCCTCCATATGAAATGAAACTTCCTGACGAAATTTCAAACGTTCTTGACGTCCAGAGGTCCTCCAAACTCGAGTACGTCTTGTATCCGGTCTCATACCGGAACGAGATTCGTCGGAAAAGCAAACACAACGCCAGTCTTCTTCCTCTCAATTTCTGTGATCGTGAGCCCATTGTAAACGGGCCCTACGATTGCAGGGTGGTATAGGCAGAACTCTCAGCGGCCTTCGGGAATGCAGACTCACTTCACGTAAACGATTTCGGATGGTTTGGTCGCTTATCAGCAAGCCTAAAAGCTGTGGAGCCTCGTAGCCAACATCATGGCGGTCATAGTACGATTTCGTCGAGCAATATCTTGGATGTACCGGTCCTGTCTGCGAGTTGTGATGCGAGATCATCCTCTATGTCGCTCGGCCACGCTGCCCGTGACACGATAGCGTGTCCAAATACGGCCTATGACGCTCTGTGTAGTGCCAAGAGCGACAGCCACAGTACGTTGCCTGGAACCAGCTTGCAACATTCCGACGGCTCTCATGACCTCTTCTTGTGTCAAATGATGTCGTCGCTCCATATCGATGCAATTTTAATCAGTTCCGATGCCGAAATTGTAATGTTTTTGTAAAAACGCTATTGCACACTTTTATAGGAATCCTGATTGACAGTTCATTTTCTATTTTTAATCAAAATTTGTAGAAAATTCTTTATTCAAATAGTGAAAATCACTAAAAAGAATCAATAACGGTTCAAACAAGTTAAAATAATAATCCTCAATTGCGGCGATACTCTAAAACGTACTTGATCCCTAAACACTTTTGATGAGTGTATATTATTTTTCGTTTTACCGTCCCCCACCTTGTATCTCTAAATATGTCCCTCAGAAAAATTTGAAAAAATCATGAACATTAAGACTATGTGCCTACGCGTTTGGATTTTGATACATAAGTAGACTGAGATGGGAGAAAAAGTCCATATAAAAAAATCCCCAAATTACAGGGTCATTTCTGACATTTTGCATATTTTAGTTGTGTCTCTGATGGAATTTCAAAATGATTTTTACTGAAATGGATAAATATTTATACATATCTTCATGCTGTATCCTTAACGGGGTAGTCAGAACGGACAGGGCGCCAAGCTTCGCGGTCCTTATATACTTCTTTCGCCTCCTTGAATTATAATATCCCAAATCCCTCCAACCAGTTTTTTAATTGATAATATAGTTTTCTTGCAAATTACAATTACATACAAAATCAAATGTTAAGATTTCTCCACTCTAAAATATGATCAAACAGCAACTGCAAAAATCAACCTTATTGCCGCTCGCATAAGGCGTGGGGGAAGCGGTATGTGATAAGAACGAATTTGTTTGCGCTGGGCTACATAGGCAGACTTAAGGAATACAAATATGTTAGAATTGCATTATATTAGATGTTTTTTCTATGAAACAAAATCTAAACTTACTTTTCTACCTGAAAATTGTAGGAAATGCTTTGTTATTGGTATTTGGTATAACAGCTGTCGTATGGAATATTAATTGCACTAGTAAGACTTGAAGTTAATTTGTTTTTAGGATTCCGTATGGCAATATTAGAATGCCATAAAAGTAGAAACTTTTTTTAGTTCATACTTCTATGCAGAACTCTCATATTTTCTCATGTCTGTTTATTCATCTGTCGATATGCCACAGCTGATTTATTCCATCTTCCTTACATCTACTCTTGATGCAAATAATTTAGTCATGTATATTGTATATAAAATCATAATGAGTGTTATACATACCTGTAATTGATAGGTTCACGGGACTGTAATCCCCTCAAATCGAGAACTTGATAATATTATGTATTGTGAGCCATCATTGGTGTGTCTAAATCATAGAGCACTCAACCTATAGAGATGAAATATCGGACTATTTTATTCACCACTGCTCAGTTTATTTACACTAACAAGTATCAACTCTCGCTCGCATTAAGCAGTACATAACCAAAACTGGACATACTACTCTGTCAAGAAAGTACCGGGGAAAGATCAATAATACACGAAATGTTAGTTATTCATCCAAATTTATTTTATCACCTTCAAAGTATGCTCCTTCAGAAACGATACACTTACGCCAACGAATAATCCAATCATCAAAACATTTTTTAAACGCTTTTTCCGGAATTGAGTTCAGTGCTGGCCGCGAATTCTCCTTTATGTCTTCTACCGAATGAAAACGGGTGCCACGAAGTGGTAATTTGAGTTCAGGAAAAAGAAAGAAGTCGGCTGGAGCCATATCTGGTGAATAAGGTGGTTGCTCGATGGTATTTGTTGAGTTTTTGGTAAAAATTCGTTCACAGTGATGGCCTTGTGCGAAGGCGCATTATCGTGGTGCAAAATCCAAGAATTTTCTTTCCACAAATCTGGTTTTTTTCGTCGAATTTGCTCTCTTAAACGCCGCATAACGCCAAAATAATATTCTTTATTTACCGTTTGACCTACCGGCAAGAATTCCGAGTGCACAACACCGCGATAGTTAAAGAAAACAGTCAACATGACTTTGACTTTTGATCGACTTTGGCGTGGTTTTTTTGATTTCGGTTCAGTTGGAAGGTGCCACTCCGAAGCTTCTTGACTAGTTTGCATGTCAAACTCGTAAACCCACGTCTCGTCACCAGTAACAATGCGTTTCATGAATGTTGGATCGGAATTGACTCGTTCTAGCATGTCCTTAGCGACTCTTATGCGATTGAGTTTTTGGAGAAAATTCAGGTCTTTTGGGACTAGCCGAGCGGCAACATGTTTCATACACAAGTGATTATTTAAAATGGTACGGATCGACTCGTGAGACACAGAAAGTTCGGCGGCTATCTCTCTCAAACTTGAATGAGAATTTTCAGTCACTATTTCCTACACTTTTGCGATGTTAACTTCAATTGCAGACGTTGATGGCCTACCAGAGCGAGGCAAATCTTCCATCACATCTCGACCGCTTTTCAACGCTTTGTACCACTCATAAGCACGTGTTTTTGATAAAGTCGATTCACCGTAAGCCTTCTGTAACATTTTCAGGGACTCCGAACACGAAATTCCATTGTCGATGCAAAATTTAATACAAACTCTTGTTCGATGTTTTTGTCCATTATGAAATTCGCAATATGCACTACAATGATATAACTAAAAACAGCACTATTTAATCTAAATAACAGATCCAACTCAAACTCCGCGCCAAAATGGAGAACAGTTGTGCCAACCTAACAACAACAAAAAAAAAACAAAAATTGAATTTGGAACCATGAACAAATCATCCATTCCCAATACTTTCTTGACTGAATGTATTTAAATATTTATGTAATGGCTTATTGCTCTTTTCGGTGTTATGGCAAAAATAGCAAAAAATCAAACTATAAAACAAAACACCAGTAACTGCAACAGTGTTTACCATAGACGTAATTTGTTTTCATACAAAATAAATGATATTGCTGCTCTATAGGTTGAGTGCTCCATGGTCTAAATAAATACTCACGGATGTATGTAAGGGGCATTTATTGTGGTCCGGATCCACCTCTGCCTTTTTTCTTGGTTACGCAAGAAAAATCCATACCATAGATATCCATCCGCCCGAGAGATACTGAGTTACGTGAGGGTTTTACTCACCAAAACTCCGGGAATGCACCTATACTCTCTACGCTTGCCACGCTCGCATTGCTACGATAACATGGACAATACGCGTTGTCCTCCTCCTTTGGGTCCCGTGGAAAAATCTTGCCGTCCTTATACATCTTTGAAATTATTATGTTTATGAGGAAAAATATAGATCTGTTTAAAAAGAAAGGCGATATTAATGGTATGGAAATCCGTGGTCCCGATGAATTGGTTATTCCAAAAAAATTACATAAGTCGAACGTTTCATTTTTGGGTAACTGCCAGCGTTTTTATAATGTACCTTAGGATGTTACTCAATTGACAGAAAATAGATTTCGATTTGTTATAAAACATATATTGATTCGATAATCATACAAAAAATAAACGATTTCGTTGAAGACTAAAACAATAATATGGAAGTGATATTCTCTGCACATGCATTTACTGGCATTTTGAATATTGTATTTTAATAAATCTTTTGTAAAATGATGTTCAAAAATGATACCTGACTGAGTTTCTTGTCGGTTCTTCTCAGTGTCCAGGTTTTCTCTTTGAACCGGTCTAAAGTAGATTTGACGTTCAAAAAATCTTGTAATTGGGTTTACTTGAATAAATTGATTTGACTTTGACTGAAGGACGGTCGGAGTCCCCACTGATCGGCTGCAACCATGAAGGCCCATGTAGTCGCTTCGTACGACACAGACGGAGATCACCGTAGCTTTATTCTCAAGCCTGGTCTACAGAGCGAATATTAGGTTGGGCTAAAGGGGGCCTTAGCCCAATCTAATATTCGCCAAATATCCACTTTTTGTATATCTGTGCCACAAAGTGATAGATTGCATGAGTGGATGATATGTTTCACGACCTCAATGGTGCAATGGTTAAGGTGTTGTGTCTAAGCGCCAAAGGTTCCAGATTCGATTTACGATCGAGTCAATTTAGGAAACGAACTTTTCTAGATTGTCTCGGGTCTGGATGTACTGGGAGACACACCTAGTAGTCGTCACCTGGTTCTCATAGCACAGGGAATGCCCTAGTTTGAGACCAAATGATTGATGTGTATTGTCTGGCACATTATTATTATTATTTTGTATTTCTAATTAGTTCATTTTATTGGCATTTAGAACTGTCTTTTTATGGTGTGAAGTCTCAGGCAAAAAATAGTGTACCTTTATCCACTGTTGGCTACTCCCGTGTGAGAGCTATAGCCTACATCCATGAACCTACTGAGCTGAATTTGGTACATAAACGTGAATTTGTAACTCAAAATCAGAAATGAGAAAAAAAAATGGAATTACGGTTTTTTTGTACCCAATTATTTTTAATTTTTTTTCAATCAACTATATCCGAAGTTTCTACAGAACCCTAACTAAATTCGTGTCTGATACGCTATTGGCCGGCTTTTATTAACTGTTCTTGGTGACTATTTGGTATTAATATAATACTGTTTTGTTATTGATATAGTATGAGTCAATATTTTTGGCTTATAGTCACAAAGTTCCAAGAATGCTGACTCATATAAAAAGTTGTTTACTGACTGTGAGTTCTGTTTTTGTGAATACTTGTTTTCGTTTGCAAATGAGTGCTTAACTTCGAATTACCGGTGTAACAAACTAGACCTGTGTCATTCGTGGTTGATTCAGTTATTGATTGCAATCATTTAAAGGTATTGATTATTGTAATTACAATTTTGCAAAGTATCGTTCATCGATTCGATCATTTGAATTTTAAATGTTATATATTACATAAATTTAAATATATATGCAATTTAATTATAATTGCAGCAGAATTAAAGTAAAAACTTTAATAATTCAAAATTTAAAAACTTTCGACACGTAAAAAGTAAAAAAATTATTTCCGTTTTTTACTTAGAGACGTCGATGGTCAGCTACATGAATAAAATAAATGTTACTGCTGTTCATAAATTCTATTTTATTTTCTTTGTATCTGATCTGTGCCGTAGATGAACGATGTGATCTTTTGACCTCTTCTTCGTAAGGCATAGAAGAACCACCCAAGTGTCAAGAAAAGGGACAGGCTTATGAACATTTACTATTATCTATCTGAGATCTACAATGTTATGCCTCTTGTGCCAATTTCACTGGCTATCTTACATTACACTGAAACATAACAGTGCTGTTTGGTGATTTGATTTACCGGTGTTTGGCAAACAGTAGTTAGGCGGTAAAATTAGCAAGTAAGATGGTGGTAGCAATCAAGACGGACACCACACAAGGTTCTACCATCCACTCTCCGCTGAATGATCTGTATCTGTATAACAATGAATAATAATAACATTTCACAAAGCGCCATCTAGTCCCGAAGTTAGCAGCATAGAGCTCGTGTTATGGGTACTAGACAACTGATATACTACTTATATACTTTTCCTTTGTAAATAAATAGATATTATACATAAACACCCAGTCTCGGGGCGGGAATCGAACCCACAACCACCGTTTACTTTCCAACGCGCTTAGCCGTTGCGCCACGGAGGTCGTCATATACATACGAATGAATGAATGTTGGGATTATTTAACCGAATCTTTTTCGTATCAGCTCTAAGGTCCTACCACCTGCCCACCATTAATTATCTGTATCCTGTATAAGAATACATGATAGGATCATTTACTTGAATCCTTTTATGTCAATTCTTGAACAATCGAATCTTTTTATGAAAAAGAACGATCGGCACAGTTCTATAATGAAGCCTAAGCCCTCGAAGTAATCGGAAGTTTTAGAGAGGGAAGATATCTTGATATAATATGGGTGCACGATCGTAATTTTGTCACGCCAGTAGTGGATGATGTAGTCACGTCAGTGGGTGATCCTGAGATCTACAGAGACTTACCTCCAAGGGTTTCTATGGTTCCGTACTTCAAAAGGAAAACAGAACCCTTCTGAAATCACTAATACGTCTGTTCGTCCTTCACAGTGGATTTCTCAGATGTTATGTGACAGCCTTGTAGCATAGCAATACATCTTGGTAAACCATATACATACTCGTATATTCCTTTACATACATACATATCTTGACGCTGTGTCCCTAAAGGGGTACTCAAAGAGCTCGGAGCACCAAGCGTCGCGGTCCTTACATACTTATTATTATTATTTTTTATTTATTTATTCACTTCTTTCGCTTCCTCAAATCTCGTCATTATCCTCACACATTTTGTCTAGGTATGCGAATGCTTTTGACATTTCCGTCGGCTAACACTGGCTATTTGATCTTCATAAGTCAGCCTTGGTTTTCCTTGGCTTCTTTTACCACTCGCTTTTGCTGTGTAGATTTTTTTCGTCAGTCTTTTATCACTCATTCTTTCTATGGCCCGAACCATCTAAGCATCATCGTACAATATTTATTTACGGGTCTATGTCGCGTTTATACTTGGAGGCTAAATACCTCTTTTATCCCGACGTTTCGACCGGATTGCACCGATCGTAGTCACGGGCAGACTGATGATGATGAATGTCATCTTCGTAGTGTGCGGTTTCTGGCAACTACACACACTTATTCATCACATTTTTTAATTTTCATTATTGTCACTGTCGGTACTTCGACACACTACATTAACGACATCTACACTTTGGCGACGTCCGGTTTTCCCGCTCCGGACACACTCACTGATGACGGGATTCCATGATGTTGATAAGCGGTATCCATCTTCCCGGTTTAAAATATGGTATTTCTTGATTTCAACCGCCTTTCGTACTATTCTGGAAAAATAGTGTTGATCGGTGGAAAAGACCTGTGGCTGATGCAATTCAATCTAGTGATTGGGTCCTGACTCCAGCAAGTGCTCAGCAATGGCTGACTTGCTGGTCGGTTGCTCCATTCTCCATCAGGTGACTTGCTTGTTTGCCCTCTGTCCTAAAAAAAGTTTACAAAAAAATGTGACAAAGTACCAGCTCTAATAAATCACCAGAAGTAAAATTTAGGAAACCATTTTTAGAAATTGTATGCAACCCTGTCGCTACTCAAACTCACTCTCGACTCTAGAAATATTAGAATTTGGTGAACAGAAGTAAATTGACGACTGAAGAAGTAGCAATCAGTTGTAGTCATTTTTCAATAGATTCATTGTTTTACTAGGTACAGGATACCTCACTGACTCCAAACTCTAAACTGTCTGATAATACTTTTTTGAAGAAACATAGCATGTTTGTTAAGGAGTTTGAATGGCAGATTATTATAAACAATACTTATAATAATATTTAATAATATATGAGTTGCATTTATATGAATGCGAAATGTGTGAGGAGGCGAAAATGTGGGGAGAATAATGAGATTTGAGGAAGCGAAAGAAGTACGTAAGAACCGCGACGCTTGGGGCTCCGTCCTCTCTGACTACCCCTTTTTATTTACACCTTTCTAATACAATACAATACAATTATATTATTACAAGGCAAGTTACAGTACAAGTAATATTCTGTGGCCAAGTGCTTTGGAGTCATACGATTATTCAGATTATTCTGTTTTTTTCTCATTCATCATAAAAAATCCACACATAGTTACACTGTACTTTGAATTAATCCTTCTTCAATTGTTCTCCAGGGCGATGAGGAGGAGAAATGGGCAGAAAAGGCAGTAGACAGCCTTGTCAAGAAACTGAAGAAGAGGAAAGGTGCTATCGAGGAGTTAGAGAGAGCACTATCGTGTCCGGGGACACCTTCGAAATGCGTTACCATACCACGTTCGTTGGATGGAAGGTTACAGGTCTGTTTTGTTTTCAGTTGATCATGTTTCTTTGGACCATCACATCAATTTGGTTGCACCACAGTAATACTAATCAAATTAATTGTACAAAAAAATCAATACTTACAGTTTATTTTAAGTAAGTGTAACTAAATTATAGCTAAGTAAACTTATTTACACTAAGATTAGGTTTGGTAAAATTACGAACTATTGTTTTATATTTTTTTTTTTTAATCAACATAAATAAGCAGAACAATCTGCATTTGAGGAAATCTCGAATTAAATATTTGCTTTGTCAAAGCAGATAAATTGTGTGGCCGAATACTACGTACTCTTTGGTCACAAATAAAAAACTAGATACGCAATCCGAGCTCCAAAAATGTCCGAACCATATGTGCACTCAAATGAGTATTTGAGTGCACTTCTGTTTTAGTAGTATTCGAAAACGCTAAAAGGGAACATGTCAAAGTGCTCCTTCAAAAATTGTAAAAACAACACATCTAGAGCGCTAAAAAAGGCGGAGATTCTTATTTTCGGTTAATAATTAAATAATATTATTTACGTGTTCATTGTTTCCGTATAGTTTTAGCTTTTTTTAATAAATTCTTAGTCATATTTTTAAAAATTGCATGACAATATTTTATGTCTTATCCTTGTCACTTTCACGTAACAAATCAAAATGATGTAAATAACAATGCAAATAGATTATGTGAATTATACTTTACGCTGGAGATCTAAAATTGCATTTTGAATATTTTTATAACAAACTTTGAATGTCATGCAAGAATCGTTTACGACCTTTTATAACCTTATGGTTTGACAGTAAGGTCTACTTTAGAATAACACAATATTACCGATAATACTATACGATATTAAAAATATATACGTCAATTCGGACAATAATTTGTTTAGATTATACAGATTGTGAATCTAGTTCCTTATTTGTGATCGAAGTACATACTATATTATACTACTTAATGATTCATAAATTGTAATTTACATACTGTCATTCACTGAATCACTGACCTCTCGTAGTGCAGTCCAGTTTATTTAGTTTTTAAAATTCGGTATGTTTTATGGAAATGAGAGCAGTTAAAAATCATGAACACTACTGTGAAAAATTATTTCAATTGTTTTTAAAATGCATTGTTTATTATATTTTGAACTTCAGTAACAACAATGCGCGCAACGCAGTAATAAGCTAGAGGGATGACGCTATTGTCGACGTCACGAATTTGTTAAAACTAGTAGTGTCATTGCCCAGTGCTAAGAATTACAGAGACGCCGCTTATCCTTACTGCATCCCCACTAAAGTCTCTATTTTAATTTAACAATTTAATCCTTGGGGTACCTGGGGGCCTAGACAAGTGGCTCAATTGTAAACCCTAGTAGAATAGAATGACAAATACCACGTGATGTGGCGTAACAAATTTTAAATTGGTTGTCAAACGTTGTTAACTTTCTATTCAATCAAACGAAATTTAAAGCCGTGTGAAAACCGCCCTTGTAAAACGAAGCTAAGTGGCACTTTTGACGAGCTATTACGCCTACAAGCGTTTTAACTGTACGAAGCGTTTGCTTGTCTAGCCTCTCTGCTGAATTAAAATCACACTACAGGGTCTAACGTACCCGTAACTACGTATGTTGTTATTTTGTGGCATGTACTACGAATTTATATTTTGATATTTTCCAGTAGTTTTGAAGTTATATTAACGTAAAATTATACAAGAGCTAGAAATAACTTTCAGTCTTTATTACCTAAGATGTCTCTGAGTATGGATATTCGTTGGAAGTACCTCACCTCTCAGCTATTGTCAAAGACTTCTTTTTACTTAAATCAAATCGCTAATTTTGTGGTATGCTTTTCCAATAAGTGTGCGTTTAATAACAAGTTTAAATCTCTTTTCCGTTAATTGAGTAATTTTTTGAGGAATTTTATTATAAAAACGAACACACGTACCCAAAAATGATCCACGTTACTTTTGTAATTTAAATGTAGCTGATCACGACCACGAGTTTCCAAACCATTCATAACGCCTTTCTTTTGAAATATATCGATATTTTTTCTAGTGTACATTGTATCTTTAATCACATGTTTTCAGTAATAAAAAGATGAAAGATGTAGACTCTTGCTTGACTTGATTAAATTATATGGCTTTCGTTTTTGCTATAAACTTCCTAATAAAAGGTTAAGGTGGCCTAGTCATTCAAACTTGCATACAGATTATCCCGTGGCATTTGAAAAGAAATGCATTTTGGATTGTGGGAGTGAATAAACCTTTTGTAAAATGATGTTGAAAAAATGATACCTGGCTGAGTTTCTTGTCGGTTCCTCTCAGTGTCCAGGTCTTCTATTTGAACCGAACTAAAGTAGATTTGACGTTCAAAAATACCTTGTAATTGGGTTTACTTGAATAAATTGATTTGACTTTGACTTCGATCGAAAAATGACCTCTAGTCTCAGACATATAGTAACTTAGGACCGAGGCGCACAGAATTTAATTTAAAAAATTCAACGTTTTAAGCAATGGTGGCTGTCAGACTACCACTCATGCCAAGTATTAAAAGCAAATAATATATTTTTTAATGAGCGTCTAAAGATCTATCACGATAGTGTTCTTGGATTATTACACCTATCTAAAACTTGGGGTATCCAACCAACAAGATGAACTCTGAAAACATAACACCTTTTTTCACAATTATGTCACAGATAAGTTGTAGCTTTAATTGCTTTTAAAAACTTGTCTATAGTTCTTAATTCCTTAATTGTTCTATTCCAGGTGTCCCATCGCAAAGGACTTCCTCACGTCATATATTGCCGCGTGTGGCGCTGGCCTGACCTCCAAAGCCACCACGAGCTCAAACCGCTCGAGATCTGTCAGTACCCATTCAGTGCTAAACAAAAGGAAGTGTGTATCAATCCATACCATTACAAGCGAGTCGAGAGTCCGGTGTTACCCCCTGTGTTAGTTCCAAGGCATTCCGAGTTCGCCCCAGGACATTCGCTCCTGCCTTTTCAAAGGACTACTGAGCCGGCGATGCCGCACAACGTTTCGTATTCAGGGTCAGGTTTTCCACCTTCAGCCAGTTCAGAGCTACCTGATACTCCGCCGCCGGCGTATTCTCCTCCCTCAGACGACACAGAGCCTCCAGCCGAAGTCGCCCCTGTGTCGTACCAGGAACCACTTTACTGGGCCTCAGTTGCTTATTACGAGTTGAATTGCAGAGTGGGAGAAGTTTTCCATTGTAATTCACATTCTGTGGTCGTTGACGGGTTCACTGACCCCTCCAACAACAGTGACAGATTTTGCCTCGGCCAACTCAGCAACGTGAACCGAAACTCGACCATAGAGAATACTAGACGTCATATAGGGAAGGGTGTCCACTTATACTACGTAGGCGGAGAGGTTTACGCAGAGTGCTTGTCCGATGCGGCCATATTTGTCCAGAGCCGCAATTGCAATCACCATCACGGTTTTCATCCATCTACAGTGTGTAAGATACCTCCGGGTTGTTCGCTGAAGATCTTTAACAACAGGGAGTTCGCTCAGTTGCTCTCTCAAAGTGTGAACCATGGCTTCGAAGCGGTGTATGAGCTGACCAAAATGTGTACGATCAGGATGTCTTTCGTCAAAGGTTGGGGGGCGGAGTACCATCGCCAGGATGTCACATCCACGCCATGCTGGATCGAAATACATCTACATGGTCCGTTACAATGGCTAGACAAAGTTTTGACCCAGATGGGTTCACCACACAACGCCATTTCTTCAGTATCTTAGCCGTGCTGCTATATTATATGTTCCCACCGGATCCCGGAACCTTGTTTGTCAATCTCATAGAACACCGTTTGTGATGCATTTGATTTCAGATAGGAAATTCCTTTTTCGAATCCTTTGCTTCGTTGCAGTTTTTTTAAACAAAACATGTTCTAAGGGTACATTAGTCCCAAATATCTCCGTTTCACAGATTTCATAAGCAGCTCAAAGTGATGTGTCCAAGTAATGTTATAAGACTAACTGTAATATTAGAATTTATAAAGACATAAGGTAAGTACATGTTATACTCGTAAATGTTTATGACAATTTAAAAGATATTATCTGTGTAAATATTGCTTTCTCGGTGGAACAAAATGTAATGAAATTGTATTTTTTTAACTTATAGTAGATAAGTTATTGAGCTTCGATTTTATTTCGGTGGTCAAATTCAGCACAAAGAAAGGAGCGAAATCTATTGTTGATATTGAATCGTAGTAGTAAGTACGTACAATGTAAACTTAGGAAAATGTGTCATTGATAATGATTAGAAGATTATCTAAAGCAGAAATACAAATTTATTATATTATATTAACAGGGAGCTTTTATGGTGCCATTATTGTTTAAGGCTCTGCATTAACGGCGAGTGATGAGAATTGCGCGAGCGGGCACTACTCTCGTACGTGAAAAAAAGAGAAAGCATTAGCGGCCGCGTTTTATTTTCTTTTCTGGCCGGTCTTAGCGTCAAATAAAAAAATGGCTATGAAATAAAAACGAATGAACAAAATATTTTTTTAATACATTTGCTCAAAAAGTAGACTTTTCCATGTGTTTAGCGCACGGAAAGTTATTCTTTTCCACACTAGTGCTTTTTGTTTTCCTCCTGCATATAACATCCAAATGCATGAAGGTGTTTAATCAAAAAGTTTTCTGTGCAAAATTTTTGTATGAAATGACTATTTTACAGCGTAAAATACATGAATTAATACATGAATTAAATTTAAAATTTATTTTTTTAATATATACGTATAATGTAAATAAATAAATAACGCAATTAAAATTATTTTGAATTTAAATAAATTATTGTCATTGAATTGGCTGAATGCATAGAAAACGTTGCCCCGCCATGTCCTAAAAAAAAAAAGAAACTTACTCCCGCGAAATTACATTTCTGCATTTTTTTATTCATTTATATTTTTTTCGCAAATGTATTAAAAAATGTCGTTCGATGCACGTGCGGAATTGTCATTTCCACTCGTCCTTATTGTTGACCCGCGCCTTCGGCTTGGGTCAACAAACCAGCACTCGTGAAGAAATGACATACTTTTCACACTTGTATCGAAATGTACTATTGTTTTACCAGATTTTTATAATGTTCGAAATATTTCAATTAGCAAAAAAATTATACAAAATCTATTCCTATTTCGAAGCAAATCTACTTTGTTTAAAAATTCTATTGAGAAAAAATCTGATTGCGTTTTTCTTTTACAAGAATTTACATGTTACAATTTTAATACATTAATAATACAATTTTACAAGAATTTACATTCGAAATTTGTAATTAAAAAAAAAAATTTCTAGCGTAACTTTTTGCTCTTATTGGCTATACAGGCTACAATAGAACTGTTTCATTGCGGACAACTTTGATCTATTGTTATTAGTACTAAATACCCAGAAAGTTTAGGATGTTCTTGTAGAGCTATGCTTAACCGACACAGGAAATATTGAAAGAGATGTGATCAAAAAGTGGATTAGCTCACAGTCGTACAGATGATGTTTCCTCCGTGTCTTTGCATTGTCATATCCGCATATACACATCGATTAAAGTATTATCCACATTAATATTACTTACAAATTTTTTTTATACCTTGACGGAAAAGAGGCTTGGAAATTGACGCCGTTGTCTACGAGTTTGTCTGTGTCTGTGTGTATGCGTAGTTCTCGAATGATGAACTGATTAGCACGCCCTTTTTTTGTTCGAAATACGCCAAACTGCGAAATATTAACACAATCGTTTATACGTCATAATAATGTTTTTGGTTTAATTTCTTTTTTTTTAATTTTTTTTAATTTATTATTTGCACTTCATGCAAAAAACCAAAAACAACGCGTTACATGCTCTTGCCCCACACTAGGATTTCCTTTGTTGTGGATGACAAGTCCCTTGAATTTAACTTATTAAACCTAATAATTACCAATGTAATGTTATTTGATCGCAATTTTCTGGAAGAAAGGTCGTACTCATTCATGCCCCCTGAAACTACGCCAACAACAAGTAAAAAGGAAAAAAGGAAAAGAAGCCGGGAATGGCAATTATATAATATTTTTGGTTTTGGCCCTGTAAAACCTCCCTGTACGTAGATTAAAATTATTATGTGTTCTAAATATTTTTAAGTATATATTGTATAAACAGTACCAAATAACAGTTTTTTTCGATGTAATAATATCTACTTATTTTTTAATAAAAATCGTTATTTAGTTCGTTTTATTGTTATTTGGTACAACAGGAATTAATGTGCCATCAGTAAGCAATTTGACGGGATTGAATAATATTCTTCTTCACGAGACAAGTTAATTATTTTTTTAGGCTTGTAATGAATACTCGACAACTACTCGATATTCCGAATACCGTAGTGTCACTAATTCGGTCGGGTACCGAATATTATAGATTAAAAATGTATTTGAAATGTTTAATATTATATAAATTTGTATGAAGAAAAGAATACATTGCTAATTGAATTTGAATTGAATTGAACGCCGAAAAAAAATACAAGACTAAAACAGCGACATTTGTGTGAAATAATTATACAATCTGAATATTATTTAACCGAATACCGATTGCTTGTCGCAAGCCTAATGTAGTATAATCTTAATTTTTTATATGCGATAACAAAGTAAAAAATGACGTCACGCTGCTCCATTTCTTCACCAAGTAAGTCAGCTTGCAGAAGATATGACTGACCGAGCGATACTTTCCCAAAGATGCCTTTCAGTTAAGTTAATAAATAAATAAAATAATATTTTATCAAACTGACGGCTACAAAAAATAGTTTTATGATTTCTCATTAACATTACTCTTTAAATCTTCAAACTCGCTAAAAATTTTTTTTATCTTATGATGTGGACTTATATCTTATTCTCATAAATCTTATTCTCTTATGAGTATCTTATTCTCTTCTTTTCATTTTTGGTTGCATTACTCTTTGCGATTCCTGTTCTGTCTCTCTTCTTTTCTCATTCCTTCTGCCTTCTTTAATTCAGTTTCTTTCGTTTTTTCTCTCCTCCCTTCGACAAATGTTACAATGAAAGGGACTCTACATCTTATTTCCCTCTTCTTAACGGCATTTTTGACAACACAAGAATATATGTATGTAATTTGACATAAATGTCAATAAAATGGAATTATCTACTTTCTGCGTACCAAATGTTAACTGCGAAAGATATATTATGATCAGACTGAGAAAATTTGTAAAAAGCTGTTATTTCTAAGCAATATGTAATCAAAATCACTTCAGTACAGAATTATAATAACGCTAACCGTATCCAAAATTAAGCTAACGGTTGTTTTTAATTTGAACTGATGGGACGCCATTTTAATTCAGCTGTCTTAACGCCATATTACTTTTGTTGGCAGTTCTGTGTTGCTACTTGCGAGTATGATAAAGAATAAAACTACTATTTATTTGTTTTATGTACTTGGTATTAGGATAAAATTGCTGAAGTGTGTAATACATTGGTGGTGTCAAGAATAGGTTACTTTACCCTATATAAAATAGATTTTCCAAAAAACGCCCGTGGCAATATAATGTACTAAAAAGAGAGATTGTCCAAATTCATACCCACTACTAGTTTAAAAGCTTATAATTCTTGTTTTTCAATGTACGATATTTATATTTTTCATACAGGGTAATGATTTTTTTTCAAGTACAAGGTTCATGATAATTCAGTTAGATCGCTAGGAAGCAGTCCAACAGCTAGCTGATGATACATTTGATCAGGAAATGGATATTGCGTGATGTTATTATTTTAAGCCGTCAACGAAGAAAGCCAACAGATTTGACAAATAAAGTCTTTGATCCAAAAATTGTGTCTTAAACCAGTGAGACATGTTGACAGTAAAAAGATGAAATTGATCTCAAAATATTGAATAAGTTTATGTTAGTTCCTCAATAGTTCGACTGAAGTATGTCCCATACATATAGTAGTGTATTTGATGAGAAAATATATTTTTAACTAAACTGTTCTACTGAAAGTAATGAATGAACGTCATGGTGTCTATAATAGAATATTATACTACTACTAATGGTACTTAATACTAAATTCTTGGCGCTCTATCCTGTCTACTGTCTTAGGAATATAGCGAGATGATGTGTATTTCTTGTACAGGCATTTATAAGGTTTTTTTTCTGCTAAATTTCCCCCAATAGATAGAACTTGTTACAAATAATTTAACACATTCGAGTTCCCAAAAATTCCAAAAAAATCCCTAGAAATCTAGAATTTTCGTAAGTGGCAATACAAAAAATTATGTGAGGTTGTGTTACAATTTAAGGTATCTTCAGGATCAAAATGATGCAATCTAAAATTTTAGAAAGTTATGCCTAAAATACTAGCTATAAATAAATAAGTATTCTAGACAAATTAGATTAATTGTGTAACTGCAAACTAGACTTGTACTATCACAACGAACTGAGGGATTTCCTAGTAACACCTAGATGTTAGAGTTTGGACTCCCAAGCCAATTTAGAGGAGTTCGTTCTCCCCCAGCTTAGAACGTAAATGGAGTCCCACAGCGCCAGCGTCTTTCCCTCACCATCGGTGAGTGGTTTTCGGGGGTATATAACCCATAAAAGAAATAAGATCGGTCAATTACTCAGCTCTCTGTGCCGAACAGCTGTCTAAAAGCGCATTTACACCTTCTAATTTGTTGGAACAACTTTCCTAGGGATAGCGATCTGAGATCGATTAATGGAAGAATCGATCATTCGATCTCGAGCAGTGAATCGATCCAGTGAATAGACGACAGAAACTCAAAAATCGTTCTACGGGTTTTTAAATTTTGCATGGGATTGATAAAAGTTGGAAGACTCAAAAAAGCACTAAATCTGGCTCCGAGAGCGCTAAGGTGACGGCAGTGTTCGATATATGTATTGTTAAATACGAAATGTAACAGAAGCACTGATTACTATGAACACGATCAATTCTTCATCACAACTATTATTTACTTGACTATTCGACGGCTTCTCAACAACTAACCTTTACAAGACCAAAATCAGACTTTTAGGCAGCCCCACTACACAGAGGAAATCTATTCTACCCTCGTTCTTGTTATTAAAATGTTACAAAATATCAAACGTGGGTAATTTATGTGATTAAAATTAATGTGGAACTAACAGTATGTATAATTTATTAAAAAATTCCACGCTAGCTTATTATTTTATAGTTGCATTCTTACCAATACAAATATATTAGAAACTCCATTTTTGGGTGTCCGCCATCAATTCACTTGTAGGAGTTACACTTGACAATCTGCGTATCCATTATTTCTACCAATCATCCTATACACTAATTCTATTCGATTCTCTACTCGAGATCGATCGATCAATTTCCCTATTAATCGATCTCAGATCGCCATCTCTAGGAAAGTAGTTCTAACAAATTGGAAGGTGTAATAAGTACATAACTTTCAGTTCGATCTCTGGAATTACCTGAGGGCGCGTATCGATTTAGAAATTAAGGCGGTAGATCGCAAAAAATACATACAAATGAATACTTAGGATTGGTTTAAAAAAGTAATTTATTGTACACACAGCATCAAGCAAAATGGCTACGCATTGGACTTTGAACTTTTAAAAACAACGAACGTAATGCAAGAAATGGATGTCGATATTCTGTTACGTGTTTCACGCTCAAGTCATTTAATGTCAGCTGTCGTTTAAGGCGACGAATTGGAAATTTTGACGCCAGGGATCTCAATTTTTAACGTAAGTAACTACAAAACGTATGATAGTGATATTTGGTATCCTGATTCTTCATTCCATTGACTTCATTTTGCCAGTTGCGATAAACGGTTGGTTAACTTTTGTAACACAAAAATTAAATATCAAACAAACCTCTTTTAAAACAGAGATTTACATTTTTTGAAGCAACAGGACCGATTTATATTTCTAAATTTTCTGTATAGTTTACTTTAAACATATCCCTTAAAATGACAGTTGGATTTTTTAAAATTAAGCATATTTTTTAAAATAAATGATAATAACTGTTTTTTCGTATTTTTCGTAAGCAGAAAGTCTATTTTATACTAAATTATTGTTTATCAATGTGTCCCCTTAATAGGTACTTACGTGGGAATCGGTCCAAGCATGGCACTCTTTTAATTCGATTTTGCCATAAATACCTAGAAATAGTTTCACCATTTGCTCGACTGTGTTTACAAGCCTAGTTAGTTTGGCGTCGCATAATTGATGTGATTGTTTAAAAAAAGAAGAATATATTTATTTAAAATTATATTTTAGTAAGAATCATAACCCAACATCCTAAAATATTTATTTATGTATAACTCGAAATACTTAAAAATAATATCACAATATGTTAATATTTACAAACTTAAAACTACACATTATTCCAAGTCAGCAGGTGCCGCGGCCAGCACTGCCGAGAACTTGAAGCGGCGTAAGTATGCGACTCTCTGAGAGTTTCATATTTACGCCCTTTGCAGTCGAAACTTTGGGTCCCTGGGGCCCCGAAGCCCATCGACTGGTTTCTGATATTTGTAAGAGACTGGTCGAGGCTTCGAGAGACCGCCGGGCTGGCAGCTTCTTCCGCCAACGAATCAGTTTGGCTATTCAAAGAGGCAATGCTGCCAGTCTGCTAGGCACCTTGAGCAATGACAGCTTTCTAAGCGGCAACTTTGAGGAAGTTTATTATTTAAGATAATGTGTAGTTTTAAGTTTGTAAATATTAACATCCTAAAATTATAATTAACTCACTTTTATTCTGAAGATACCATTTAGATGAAATCCCTTAATTCTCAAAAGTAACCCTGCAGGTAGTGGTGGTAATATAGTAAAAACCGTCCAAAATATATTCTGTGTCGGTCTGGTTTCCGATGTATTTTTACTGTATTATTTTAGTACATTTACAGTAAATTCAAAATTATTCAAGAAACTAAACGTTTTTGAAATAAACATTAATTTCAAATTGTAATTTTTCCGAAGTTTTTGTAATTGTACAGCATTTTTTAAAAAGCTAACAGACTCGCACAAGAATATTACTACATTTACAAGCAGTGAAATCGAGTCAGTAAATTACATTGTTATAAAGTGAAACAGTATTTTTTTAAACGAACTTATAGCTAAAAAATGTGCCTGTTTTTTTACCGATATTAATAACACTTCATTTCTCTTCATTTAAGTATTTTTCTATTATATATAAATTTTAGTGTTTTTTTTAGATTTTTGTCTAAAATATTTTATTTCTAACCACAAATTGACTAGGCGCTCGATTACATTACTTGTTATTTCAAATAGTCAATATTATATGAAACGAATTGTTATTATTATTGTAGTTTTTTTTGTGCCTTTGTAAAATTTTATGAATGCCTTATTTTGTGATCAGAGTATTTATATACCGATGTCTTTATGCATTTTATTTGACCACTACAGTGCCTATTATAAGATAATAACACCAAATGAATGCCTTATTTTTCTTTATAATATATTTGATATAATTTAAAAAATCTCTGAGGAAGTACATAGATATTTATGTACAATATTTTATTAATAATTACTCTTATCGAAACTTCTAGACACATTTGGAGCGAGTTATTAAATATGGAAATTGTGACAGACAAGAGTCTAGAATGATATTTTTTTCTAATGGGTGACAAGGACATCGCTAAATGGCTGCATACGTCTTTCTCACTCATTTGGTATTGAAAGCGTAATGTTTTTGATAATATAGTGACGTAAGTAAAATTGTATTTAGTACCTTTTAGACTAACGTTATATTATTGTAATAAGAGCTGTCTGTATTTTTGAGTTATTGTTACATCACCCAAACAAAATTTGTTATTGGTCAAAATTATCGTGATATATTTTAATTTTATAAGAATAAAGGTTAGGACGGTTGACTCAGTTAAAAAAAAGATTTTTTGATATTCGTTGTGATATATGTATAAATTATGGAAACAATATAATAAGATCCGTCTTTTGAATGAAACTCACACAAACACAACCTTCCTATACCTGCGCAAATTTTTATGACAAATATAAATACGTCGATCTCTCAGACCGAAACTGGGGGCCTAGGCAATTGGCTCAATTGTCGTGAACGCTCATAGAATAGAATAACAAATACCACGTGATCTAGCATAACGAATTTGAATTGGTAGTCAAACGTTATTCACTTTCTATTAAATTAAACGAAAAGTAAAATCATGTGAAAACGCTCTGTTCGTATTAATTTGCACTTTTAAAATATTTAAAGATTGAAATGCGTTATTATTAACGTATTATTTACACGGCGTTCACACATTCAAAATGTGAACGATTTTTTCCATAAAATCGACTTAAAAAAAACGTTAAATCAATAAATGACAGCGCCTCAGTCTTCGCTGTAAGGTGAAAACAGGAATCTGACGTATACGTATATTTGTGTACTGTTTGTTACTCGTCCATAAAACGCTATAAAGCACTATTTCTATGGTGTAAATGAAAGACAAATAGCACTGCTATTTTCACATTTTAATGAATATTTCAGAATTTTTTCTCGGTTATGTTTTGATTTTATTGTCGACTATTAATAGAGATGTACATAATCGGTGTCATATTGTTTTAAATCGATGTGGTGATTGTGAATTGTTATTTTTTTCGTAAGAATTGTTTTATATGATTTTGGACTTGATAACGATTTGGCTTGGGTACAATTAAACCCACTATAGCTCAGCTTATTGGACTTTTATTATAATTTGATTGAAAGTTAAAAAATGTCGATACTTTTGAATGTATGGCATGTTTTTGGAATTTGCGTGCTTCTGTAGTGATTTAAACAATATCAGTCACTAAAACGATTACTATGTAATTAAGAAAAAAATATTGTAAGCAACGTTATAGAATTCATTTGGTGAAAGAAATATTATTTAGAATCTAGAATTGAATTAAATAAAACGAACGACTGATATTACTAGTGTAAAGAAAAAAAATGACGTATTTATCGTTTGTCGAGTCCAAAATATCGTTAATGTTTCGTATGCTCGGCTGTAAGTCTCGTTTCGATCTATTATTTGGATATTTGAAGAGTATGTAAATCGATTTTAATTGTACAAAATTATTGTTCGAAGTTTTCTTTGGCTCTTATAATACTGCGGTAAGTTAGATGTAAGCGTATAGATGCCATTGTAATTTTTATCATTTTTTTTCTGTTTAGTAAGTAATAAAGTTTCTTTTATTGAAATATTGTTGTGATTTTTTTTCTATTATTCTATAATTTTTCCCATATTCAATCTATATGTTGAACAATTTCTTGTTTGATATCTTTCAATTTCATCCTTTAATGTGGTTATTGCATTTGTCTTTCATGTAGGGCGTTCTGGGTTCGAATACTTGAGGTTATGTCGTCGAATACTGTAGTTACCGCCAGAGACCCTTTTTTTTTTTTTTTTTGCGTCAGGAAATGCTTTATGCATCCCGTCCTGCCGTAGGGGGGTGGCAGGGGGGTATGTGGGACTCCTCGACATTAGGGTGCTAGGCCGAGTCTACCCACTAAAACCTGACGGTGTTCCTCGAGAGCCTTGATGCCGGGGCAACGGGAGCGCGTTGGCATTCTTCCGCGACTCCGGCGGCTATGCCCAGCCTGAGCCGAGCCCTCCTCCGTTTGCGGGCAGTTTGACCTGCCCGCTCTCCTGGGAGGCGCGCGGGAACACCGCGCGCACCATCCCGAGGCCATTGGTGAGGCGCCTTCCCCCGAAGGACACCCCAGGCCTCCGAAGTGGCGGCTTCCGCACCCCGCCTACACCACGGCAGGGGCGTCTGCACGCCCACCTGATTTTTACGTGTTTACTCACGGGTTTTAACAAGTTTTCCTTCTTCCCACCTCTGATTTTAACGTGTTGTCTCACGGGTTTCATTTCGAGTTTTCCTTCTCTCCACCTTTGATTTTAACGTGTTTTCTCACGGGTTTCATTTCGAGTTTTCCTTCTCTCCACCTCCGATTTTTACGTGTTTCCTCACGGGTTTTTAAAAGTTTTCCTTCTTTCCACCTCTTGACCCGCGTCCTCCGCGAAGGACGCCGGAACCAACACTTAGCCAACAATACCCCTCTCAAAGGAGAGGGGCAAGCGGAAAGACGACCCACACGGCAGACCCTCGCCCTCACGCAGAGGACGGGGAACACAAACTTATCCCCCCCGGGTCCAGGCCGGGTCCTTTCGGCTCCACCTCCTACTCGGTCCCAGCCCGGTCCCACCCCTGATTTTAACGTGTTTACTCACGGGTTTTAATAAGTTTTCCATCTTACCACCTCGGGGCCGAAGGCCCCACACGCCGTACCCCCACCCTCATTATGAGGACGGGGAACACGACCCCCTCCCCCCCGGTCCGGGCCGGGTCCTTTCGGCTCCACTACCTACTCTGTCCCAACCCGGTACTGAGGGCATCGCCGAAGCGACACCCTCAGGAGTGTTTATCGACTCTCCAGTCTAGATCCGCAGTGTTCAGTGGAAACAGGGTCACCTCGAGAAGGATGTAGACATGAAGTCTACGCACTGCGGTCTTGGGATGGCAGGCTAAGGCTCCACTTAATGGGAGCTATAAGCGCCTGTTAGTCCACCCCCTGTGGCGGGTTACCCACACCACTCGGCCCCACCGCCAGAGACCCTGCACTATCCATCCATATTACCATACTAATATTAGGTCTTTACCTATAAAATTGCCGTTTAGTATACAAAAACTTGAAGTATTTTTTTTTATTTCTATTTAAGTATGCACCCATGCTATCGATGCATCTCTGCCAGCGCAGTGGTAGTTTTTCAATACCGTTCTTGAAGAAGTCAGGTGTACACAGTAGAAGATTTCTGTACATGTGACGTCGTCATAAATCTAATATGGCGAATGTTCCACAGTAGGAAAGAATTTTTCTTTCAACACAATATGGGTATCAAATGAAATTGAATATGCTGGGAAAGGTTTCTGTATATGTGACGTCATCATTAATCCCATATGGCGGATACTCCACGATAGAAAGTAACTTTTTTCACGACCTCCAACAATATAAGTTGGTATCAAATGAAATAGGATACACAGGAGAAGTTTTCTGTACATTTAACGTCATCATAAATTCAATATGGCGGATGCTCCACAATAGACAGTAATTTTTTCAAGACCTCCAACAATATAGGTATCTTGGGTGTAACCTCGGTAACCCGAAGAAGTCACGGCAAGATTTTCCATGCTGACGAAGTCGTGGGTATAGCTATTTCTTCATATAAATTACATTGTCGATAGGGAGGGGATAGAGGCACTGGTCTTTAATATAGCTAGCGAATTTCTTAAATTGTCTCGGAGGCTATGTGTTGCTGAGACCTGGCCCTGTTCTTTGTGTAGTACCAAGCCTATAGTTAGTTTGGGGTCACACAACTTTGTTAATGTCCCTGTTATTTAACTATTCACTCTGTCATAAAGATGACTATTAGTTATATGACATCAAGTACGATAGCTTAATTATTCCGTTCAAAAACAAAACGACGCTTGTGGAATCATTTCGTTTTTTTCTCAGGGACTTGTTTGTTATAAACGGTTGAAAGTAATTGTCATAGTAAGTAATGGCCTAACAGACGTAAAACTGAAAAATTTGAGTTCGACTAAGGGGACTGGAAAACGTCTCTTATTGTCTTCCTTTATGTTTGATGAGTTCATTCATTATTATTACACGAAAATTGCGTTTAAATATCAATCGAGGCAGTACTTGAAGTTTTACATATAACTATTAATGATGTATTAATGCATTTTATCGCAAATTGGTATGATCCTTCGAGCCGGATGTACGAGTTGCAAGGTTGTTAACATTTGTTATTTTATGTATATACCGTGAGTAATAAAAAGGAAAACGGCGATTTTAAAAACAACGAGGATGTAATTAGAGTAGGTATATACTATCTATACTATACCTAAAATATTTATTCCTTTACGCTTATGTTAAAAATACACACTACGTTGTACTAAATAATTAAAATTACAGAAATAGTTGTATAAACGTAATTCGGGCACGTGATGACTGATGAGCGATTGATGAAGAAAATTCGGGCACGTGATGAGCGATTGACGAAGAAAACAAAGCCAATGTGAGTGGTGGCAAAAGTCAAGGAAGACCAAAGCAGCTTTATGAAGATCAAATAGTCAAAGAGCTAGCTGGCGCTAATGTAAAAAGCACTTGCATTACTCGACCAAATGAGGAGAATGATGAGATTTGACAAAGCGAAAAAAAGAGTTCGTTTTTTCTGACTACCCCGTCAGGGACAAGACGTGATATGTATGCACGTTATTCCTACAGATATTAAAAAAAAAGTGCTTGAGATAGCTTTCTGTATCGGGGGCCCTAGATAAGTGCCTCAATTGTCGTAAACTCTAGAAGAATAGAATGACAAATACAACATGATCTAGCGCAGCCATTCCCAAAGTGGGCGATAACGCCCCCTTGTGGGCGCTGCAGGCCTAAAGGGGGGCGGTAAGAGACCCAGAAAAAAAATGGTGGCGTTGTGTAGAGGCCTGGGGGGTGATTTGTAATTTCATTTAGCTAGGAGGCATCTTAGACAACGACTGCATGAGCTCTCGACTCAGTAGACAAAATAAGTTTGGGAACCAGTGATCTAGCGTAACGAATTTTAATTGGTAGTCAAACGTTGTTAACATTATATGCAACTAGCGGCCCGTCCCGACTTCGTACGGGTGGACATTTATTATTTAATTGAGATGTAAGCTATCCTACTTTCAAATTGGATCAAATTGCACACGGTGTGCAAATCAAATTTAAAATCGGTTCAGTAGTTTAGGAGTCCATCGCGGACAAACAACGTGACACGTAATTTTTATATATATAGATTAAGCGAAACGTAAAATCATTTGATAACCGCCGCATAAAACGCAGCCAAATGGCACTTTCGACAAGCAATAACGACAGCAAGTGTTTTAAATGTACAAAGCATTCATCACTTGTCTAGCCGCTGAGATCCACGAGCCTACATTACAAAATATAGCCTTTTAAGCTACCGTATATTCCCTTTTGTTAAGATTAATGTGTGAATCTAATTTATGTAGGTATGTACGCATTGAAAGTAAATATTTGTCGTCAACCGACTTATGGCTGCGTTACACATGATCGCAATGTTGTATGCAATTTGCGCGCCACATAACTCACAGAATACAAATGGCGGCGGGTGTCATGGCCGCCAGTAGACGCTTTCCGAAATGCAATATGGCGAAAACTGCGTATTTGTGCTAACATTACATAAAAACATACATACATATCACGCTGTATCTCTAACGGGGTAGTCAGAGAGGATGGAATGCCTATAGCATCGCATTATTTCTTTCGCTGGTGAAATCTCATAATTCTCTTCACACAATTTCGTAGAGCTATGAGTGCTTTTGACATTTCCGCTAGCTAACACTGGCTATATGATATTTGTAAGTTAGCCTAGGTGTTCTTTAGCTTCTACACCACTTACTTTCGCTTTGTAGATTTTCTTTATCAATCGGTCAGCAGTCATTTTTTCTGTGCCCGAATTCATCATCCAAGCAATCCTCTTTGCGTTTTTACATTATTACTGTCATCAAACAAGACATACTGCGTATATCTTCATTGCTTATTTTGACCGCGAGGGTGACTTCGCATATATTTCTAAGAGATCGCATTATGATTAATTGAAAAAAAGATTATTTAAAAAAAGTCGGTTAGGAATATTTGAGAATGATATCTTTACTATTGGTGCGTTCACTGGCTTTTGGTCAATCGTAATTATAAAAATCGTACGCAATGATGTAAAGTCGAATAAATTATATCTGAGTGAGTTTCTTACCGGTTTTTCTCAGATTATTAACTTCCAAAACAAACCATCAAAGGAAGGCTTTGATGGTTCAGGCACATAGAAAGAATGAGTGATAAAAGACTGACGCAGAAAATTTACAGAGCGAAAGCGAGTGGTAAAAGAAGCCAAGGAAGGCCATGCCTGATTTATGAAGATCAATAGCCAGAGTGTTAGCCGACGGAAATGTCAAAAGCACTCGCATACCTAGGCGAGAATGTGTGAGGAAGATGATGAGATTTGAGAAAGCGAAAGAAGTATATGTAGGGATGGCGACGCTTGGTGCTCCGTCTCTGACTACCCCGTTAGAAATACAGCGTGAAGATATGTATGTATGTAAATTTTTATTTTATAATTCACGTTTGCTTTTTTTAAAGATCCTAATGTAATCCGTTATCAGTACATACATATGCAGTACTTCCGTATCTTTAAATTGAATTAAGAAAACCGATGGACAACTTAAGATGCTGTGTTTTTATTATGTCTAAGCCTTAACATACTATATACAAATCATTTATAGCAAGTATAACATAATTATGGTCGTGTGGTAACAGTTATGTATGTTCGCGACGACCTAAGTAGATCAGTAGATCAATTAGTTATAGTCTAGTAGCGTCTACCGTACAACAAGCATTACGTAATGCGATCCAATAGATTCGTAACAACGTAGTCGGTATCGATGGTAAGTGCTTAATCGATTTATCATTTATAGCGATCGCCATTGAAACAAAGATAAAAAACTATTAAAGCAAGGTGACAATGAAAACATCAGTGTATTAAATGTTTGGTCAAGCGTAATTTGACCTTGTATAACAGGGTTCCGCGAAGTAAAATTAATTTCTAGAGATCTGCAAGCCCTATTTTCGTCATAATTATAGGTAATTGGGATAAAAATGCTAATTATTGCTAAAAAATATAATGCCCTCTAATAAAAAGTAATCGTTTCATTAAAAATAAACTAATTTGAGAAACATAATATTATTACAAATTTTCTATAAATTTAAAAAAAATCCGTAAATACAATAATAGTTTGCACTATAAAAAATAGTTGTCTATAAAAAATTAAACAATATTCAACCATATAAAACTGTTAACAAAGCATTCTTGGAAATTGGAGAGATCAAAATCGGTTAGCTAAGATTGGTTAATTGATCGGGTTCGTTTTGAACGTTAAGGGGTGAAAAATGTTTCAATTTTTTGGACGAAGGATAGTTAACAATAATAAGGATTCATCACTTGAATTTTAGCACTTGTTTTAAGATAGTGTACAGCAGGGATGTTATCGAGCTCCGTAACCGTAACCGAAACTATCGGATATCTGAAATAAAAATCTATCCGAAACCGTAACTGGACCGCCTATGCAGCCCAGTACAACCGAATTCGTTCATTGCCCCCGCGCCCTGTGGCGATAACAATACAGTTGATTTTCGCAGTAGCGGTTTGAATCAAACCGTTTGATCATATTTTAGCGCGAAGAAATCTCAACATATAAACAAATTTTGTTTTTGTATATAATTGTAATTGGCAAGAAAACTAAGTCACCAATTAAAAAACTGGTTTTAGAGATTCGAGATATTATAATTACCTATCCACTTTTTTAAAATCGTTTTAAAATTCTTCTGGACTTTTTTATCAAGATTTTTTATCCAATTATATTTTTACGTTTAAGGATTTCAATATAAAGAGTTGAAGTTGTATGTATCCATATATCTAACTCTCAGTCTTCCTAGATATCGAGATCCAGGTCGCCAAAGTCTGCATAGGCGGGCTCTAAAGTCGAGTTTAAGTACTTTGTGCAAGCCACCCTGTGGTTTGCACCAAGTATATGTAAGTAAGTATAAGTGTACTTAAACTCATTTTAAGAAACTGACATTTTGTTCGCACCGACTATTTAATAATTGGTGCAAGCCATCCTGAATGTGACACGCTATGACAGCTTTTCGCCGACCAAGACGTCGTCCACTCCTGTGGGATTACAATAACTTACATAAAAAGTGTCGTTTAATTACATTTGTGCAAAATGCGTCCTAAACCTAATTTATAGTCTATCCATATAATAAAGCAGTCGAAACCGTGTGTCTGTGCATTAAATAAGTTTATCAAAAAATGATTGGGCGATAAAAAAAGTGTAACAGAACACAAAAAAGCTTTTTTTGAATTTTTTATGTATGTCTGTACACACTAATCTCAGAAAATACTGAATAGGTTTTCTTGCAGTTTTCACAGGTAGATTAAGCTAAGCTTGAAGCAACATTTATGATTTGTTTCCCTGAAATCGGATGAAAGTGAAAAAGTTATCGCCATTTAAAGATAATAATTTCAAACTCGCCGCTCGCCTGTTACACGTTCAAGGACATAAGAGGGATGTGTACTTGAGTAATTAAACTTACTTTCACGCGGACGAAATCCCGGCCACCAGCTGGTATATAATAAATCAAACAACCGTAACTGAAATTATCGGATAATCCGAAATAATTATATATCCACTGAAACCGGTATTAATATTCTCATATCCGTATCCATATCCAGATAGGAAATTTCATATCCATAACATCTCTGGTGTACTTATGTACCTACAGTATCGTCTATTGTCCTACGTTTTATTTAGGTTATTGTATTTCCTACGTTATTAGGTAAGCATATTACTTATATATTAATTAGAAAGTTACAAATATCAAGTGCAAGTTGCAACGATTCATTATAAGAAACAATTGAATATATCGGTGTAGATTAATGTCGAAATGAGTCATATTACACGGCGACAATACGGAACCACTGTCACTGAACGACCTCCACTTGCCATTCATCAGATTGGAATCTACTGGAACCGATTTACTTGTTTTGTGGCTTATTTATAACAGGTACTTACTCTAGCGTTTACCCGCAACTTTTTCTGCGTGAATTATATAATTTGTCCAAGAGCATGTTAGATATACTTTGACTTATTGTTCCGTAGAAATTGAAAAAAAAGATTAAAAAGGAGTGAATCCAGAATACTATTTAATTTACCAAAATATTATTTCACTTCACGAGTATTTCTCATTTCTGATTTAGAGTTACCACTTTATGTATGCACGCCGCAAAAAACACAGCTAACCAGGTAAGTAGGTGTAAAAATTACGAAATAAATCGATTGCGACCTAAAGATAGAAAGACAGAGAGAGTATTATTTAAATTCCGAATAAAAATTACTCCAGAAACAGTTATGTATTAATTTCACGCATAAACTTTGTATTCATCATAAAGCTCCCTTCGATATATTAAAGTTTTGGTGTTTGTCCAAGACACAAAGTACTTTCAGTTGTCCAAGGGACAATTTTACTATTTTTTATGGATTTTTTTGATTTTATAATAATTCCTGTTTTCAAAAGTACATTGCTGAACATAGATTAACAAATAATATTTAATTATTATCTACCCTTATCTTCTTTCTTTCTTTATGGCATGGCGCACAGTTTAGCGTATTTGCCAATAAATTAGTTTTTTCTTATCGTAAAACTCCGCCAGTAAAGTAATAGTAGGCTTTACTGAAGTTTTATAGGACTTCTCGGAAGAGCGCGATAACTTTAGCTACACATGTTAATTTAGACCTACTCCATTCTTTTCACCTATACGGGACTTTAAAACACAATACGCTATCACTCTTGCACTTTAAATATAGATAACCTAAATAAAATTACAACCTCACTTCTCCCATTCCCGCCAAAAAGTCATCTACCCTTATCAGTAATCACCAATTAAAAGAATAAGCGAATAAAAAAAAAATATTAACCGACCGTACAAAAAATTGTTGATCAACCCATTACGTGAGATAATCTAATCTATGGTTAATTAAAATATAGTCTGTGGATATAGGCTATGAGCAAGCTGTGACTAGAAGGAATCATTAAATTGTAATGGAGATCAATAGAAGTGAATATTAATTAACAATACATATATATTTTCACGCTGTATTCCCGACGGGGTAGTCAGAGAGGACGGGCGCTAAGCATCGCGTTTACTTCTTTCGTTTCCTCAAATTACGTTATTCTCCTCACACATTTTCACCGAGGTTTGCGAGTGTTATTGACGTTTTCGTCAGCTAACGCACTGGCTATTTGATCTTCGTAAGTCAGCCTTGATCTTTCTTGGCTTTTTTATCACTAATTAATTTAATAAATTCGGAGACCGCCGGGCTGGCAGCTTCTTCTGCTAACGAATTTGGCTATTCCAAGAGGTAATGCTGCCAGTCTGCTGGGCACCCTAAGCAATGACAACTTCCTAAGCGGCAACTTTGAGGAACTCTCTTATTTAAGATGTGTAGTTTTAAACTTGTAAATATTAACGTTAGAAAGTGTATGTACTTTTTTGTTATAGTTATAAGTAAACCTTGATATACATTTAATTAATAATATACATGTACCTACTATATAGAGGTTCTAATGAAGCATAATTATAATTGATAATAGAAGTCCTTTAAACGAAACATTATATCCGACTTGGCCATTTTAGTTACGAGACTCCAGAAATATGGAAATACGCCGGCTGCTTATCCTCCTGCTCAGGATCAAGCTGCAAATGTACCAATATTATAATACATAGAACTATGATTTTTTGTAGCGTATTGATACTTTTTCAAGATAATATATTTTTTAATAAAGCGCCAACGCTTTATTGCAGTGCATCATATATATGTATGTATCATATTTTATCGTTATTTTTACATCCATACCTATCCTCACACTGTATCCCTAATGGAGTAGTCAGAAGGATGGAGGGTCAAGCATCGGGGTTCTTACATACTTCTTTCGCCTCCTCAATTCTCTTCTTACACACTTACGCCGACGTATGCGGGTGCTTTTCACTTTTTCGTCAGCTAACACAGGCTATTTCAGCTCCATAAGTCAGCCTTGATCTTCTTTGACTTATGCTACCACTCACTTTCGCTCTGTAGATTTTCTGCGTCAATCGTTCATCACTCATTCTTTCTGTGTACCTGAACCACCGTTTAATCATTCCTTTCTTCATATTTACAATAACACTGACGTCCAACGTTGCCATTAGTGATGTGCCAGATCGTTAATAATGTATATCCGTGGATACGTATCCGAATACGGATATTTGGTGTCAAGATCCGCGGATACGGATACGGATCTTAACTTTGTCACTCGATCGGTGTCGGTGCGCGTGACTTTGAAACGATAGTTGACGCCAGTTGACGCTTTGCGTGACAGGACATGTTTCGACTTATATAGAATTTAATCTATGTATTGAAAATTAATAAGGTTCCCAAAAGATCCGCCAAAGAAGTAACGGATACGGATCCGGATCTTTCTTCTTCCTCGGATATCCGCGGATACGGATACGGATATCCGGCACACCATTAGTTGCCATACCACGTATCTCTTCATTGCTTATTTTGTCCGTGAGGGTAACGCCCTACCTATTTCTAATAGATTGCATTTCCCAATGCATTTCTTTTATTTTCACTGGATTCCAGGGATATCTAGACCTCGCCACAGTACGATAAAGTTAGCACCATGCACCAATACCCCATTGTGGATCCTTATTATAAAAAATAATAAATCTATTATGATGTAATACCGTTCTGCTTTGCCATTCGTAGTTTTAAATACTTATAGCCAGAAGCTTTGATGCTCTGTCCACCGCAAATGGCACTTGATGTGAAGTTTCGATCAAAAACTTTTATTGTTTATTTCCCAGACCGGTATGAAAGTTATAAACAAATTTTAAAATGCAACGACAATAATGGTTTGATGTAATAAGCGCTAATAGTGTACTTTTACCTATATATTAGAGTATTAGAGGCTGTCCGTCTGTCGTTCTGCTCTATATAAGACGCCAATATAGATTTACAGCAACGTCGGTTATTATGGGTAAAGTTGTGACATCTAGATAAGTTAGTGCCTACGGGGCCAAAATAATCTGTTGTTCTAGTTATCAGTAGGATATTTAGAACTTAGATAGTTCGGGCACTTAGAAAGAATGAGTGGTGAAAGACTGACGAAGCAAAGCGAAAGTGGGAGGTAAAAGAAGCCAAGGAAGACCAAGGCTGACTTATGAAGATCAAATAGTCAGAGTGTTAGCAGACGGAAATGTCAAAAGCAATCGCATACCTAGGCGAAAACGTGTGAGGAGAATGATGAGATTTGGGAAAGCGAAAGAAGTAAGCGCGATGCTTAGCGCCCGTCCTCTCTGACTACCCCGTCGGGAATACAGCGTGAGGATATGTATGTATGTATATTTAGAACTGGTGATACTAAATATACATATATTCTAGTTTTTTTTTGGTACTAATCGAGGTTAAGCGCAATATTTGCACTAAGAAGCACTTAACAATTGGTAGAAATAACAATGAAACGCTATTTATTGCTATAAATCCTAATGCTATGCTATGCTATAATATCCTCAAATGAAATGTTACTTCTTTACTAAATAGCATAACTTAACATAACATAACTTAACATAACATAGCATAGCATAACATAACTTGCAAAACAAATTAAGGGCTAAAAAACTCAAAAAATGTAAAATAATAGTTTGTACTCTACAAATGCAATGTCAATATGATTTTTTTTCGTATAATTGGTGCTATCATCATCCTGACAATTGATCCTCCTTTGGTGTTTGCGTGAAAACTGTAATATATTCATTTATTTCAAAGTGAACAATAATTAGTAACCTAATGTTTAAAATTTGCTTTATAGTGGAAATTATTATTTCAAATTGTTATAATAAGTATGATTGAAATCAGAAATACTTATTACATTACATGGCCATTCAATTTCGGAGAACACACGAACCTTACTTATATTCTGCAGTCTACACGAACACTTATAACGACAGTCATCGATCTTTTAGATTTCTAGAAATTAAGTTTAAAAATCTATAAATAAAAATGTAAATTTTCGTTTTGTCGTTTGTTCGTTCGTCTTAAATCTCCGAATGTTCTTCACCGATTTGTTTGTTTTGATAAAACGTTGCAATTGAATACACGCGTGTTTTAAAAAAAAATACGTACTACACCTACTGAGCTATAGCAACGCGTGACCGCTAGTATATGGAATATGGCGAATGATCATTTTTTATTGTCTATGCTAAAAATTTTTTTATCAAGTCTGCTTGTACCTACCTAATCCGGAACATTACAAAACAATGATAATAGAAGTATTGTTAAAAGTTCAATTGCAATACTAAGTCACGACGTAGGTACAAAACAATCGCATTTTGAGTGTAAGCACATGAGCATACTAAAAGTTTATCTCCGCCCACCGCATGTGCTTGTAGAAAACGCAAAGTAATATAGTGGTAATGTATCAGGTGGTATGACACGATAAATTATCGGAGCATGCGTGCAAGTAGTATAAGAGTCGACAGAATTCCTCATGTTTTAATTTGATCTCATTTTTTTACTACGAATTATTTATAAATTCATTCTTTTAAATACAATTTTAAACCAATTTTTTTAATAGATATTTTATTTATGACTAAAATGTGATAGCTTTTTGCTATTTCTTTTTGGAGAACTAAATGTAGGCAATTATTTGTGCTCCATGTATGTCAAATGTTTACAAAACTTCTTTAATAGGTTACTAAAATGTTTTTAAATGTTAATATTAGATTAATGCCAAATCAATTAAACCGAAAACAGAAAACTATTGATATTTGTTTAAGGAAGTCAGATAAACATAATGTCATATTGATACATACTATAAGAGTGGATAATGTTACCTCGTAGCGTATATTTTACAAAATTAAAAGATTGTTAAAAACATTTACGTATTTCGGAACAAATATTTTGATCATAAATTGTACTGCATTTTTTATAGATGTTTATCAGTAAAATAACATTTGCAGGTCGCGACCAACTCTGGGGCTACGAATTGTTGGACTGGTCGTTCTTGGCCTTGCTCGAATCATCTAGATTGTTCAGTAGGTGGCTTCGAGGGCTGAAACCGGTTACAAAATGCATACTCTACAGATTTAGAATGGTCATTAATATATCAAGAGATTCTCAACATTAAGACTAAAAAAGAGGTGTACCTACAATATTTTTTTTTAACTCTGGAGTAACAAAACCAAACATAATAATGGATTACAAAATTGAAGAAGAGACAGTTTTGTTTTTTTAAAAAAACAAATCTTTTTTTAAATCTTAGAAGGAAAACCAGTTTTTTTTTGTTCACTGCCTCTTTTTAGTTAAATCAGTTTACTTCAGGGCAAGGCTACGAATTTTTAATCTGGGAATTAAACGTCTCTCTGTAGTGGGTATTCATTGATTTATTTAAATGCAATTATTTTTGTACAATGATGTTATAAATTAATTTTTTAACGATTTCTGTGAATTAGTATTTGTGTTCGGAAATAAAAACAAAATAAATTTCAGAAGCACCAACTTTTTCAAATATGATCGTAAAGTTGGTTCTCCACCTCAACATGCTCATGATTCTAGTAACTTTATATTTTATAGATTTTTAAACTTTAGATCTCAGTTTCTTACATGTAAGTGATTCGTTTTCAGTAACCCCTTTTTTATCGACCGTAGATATATGATACGAACAACTGGCGACATTATGATGTTTTAATAAGTAGATCGTTAATAAATCATAGCTCGCATTATTTGATGCGTTAACCATAAGCAATTTAAGTAACCAGCCCAACAGAGTGTCTCGTGTTACAAAACCACTAGGGCCACACGTAGCATAACAATATTCAAGTATCGGCTGTTGTAATGAACCTGGCTACTTTATAAATACAAGTGGGGGCGCGCCGCGACGCAGACGTGTGTTGTGAATGGACGCCATTACAAGTGCAAAACGCGGGAAAATTTGACGTTTAGTTTTGCGTTCAGAAATTTGTGCAACATGTTTACTTTGAAGGTCAGTATGTAATAATTAGTGAATGTAATATATATAAATAACATTATGACGTTAAGCTTAGCAAGAATCTAATATTTATCATAAGTAACTAGTTATTTATATCGCAATTATTGTCTGAATTTTTCTCTCGACAGTTGGAATGTGACAAATATTTACTCGTAAATAGAGGTACATGAGAACTATTATATTATATTATAATAAACTATTATAATAAACTCTAATTAGACGGAGTTTTCATAGTTTTTAGAATTCAGTACAATTATATACAAATATATGAGCAAATCAAGTTTGACATCTATGTACATTTTTCTCTTAACTTTTACACACTTTTCCCTTCTTTTTGAGGCTCATTTTGACATCAGATGACCGTAGTTTACGCAAAAGCTATGTTGTTGATATCTTCTACATTAAAAATGATTAATCATATTTTTAAAATTAGTGATTTTCATCGGCTCAGACGACTTCGAAATAATTTTTTTTTAAACAATCATATGTATACACACGCCCACATACTACGGTACACAGAAACCTGAAAAATTGTATCCTTCTCGTAGCTTATGTAATTGGACAAAACAGTATTCAGTAACAACCGTAATGACATTGGGTAATACCGAAGCAATTTTTTACGTTCTTTTTATAAGAAACTTCAATTAAGTCGTTTATATTGAACGACACTGTAATATTTTTGGCCTAAAACGTGTTTAATTATATTAGCAATGCCAATACATACTACAAGTGTTACACTTTTTGCTAAATTGTGTTTCGATATACACATTGATATAATCTCGATATAATGAAAACAATTACAAATGAAATATTATTTATTATATATTATTATTATTTATTTATTATTATTTATTATATACATTAAAACAAGCACTCGCATATCTAGGCGAAAATGTGTGAGGAGGATGATGAGATTTGAGGAGGCGAAAGAAGTACTTAAGAACCGTGAAGCTTAGCGGACTACGCCAGACTACGCCGTTAAGGATACAGCGTGAAGATATGTATGCACGCAAGTACATTAAAACAAATACAAATGGAATATTATATATCATGCATAAATCTATACTTGCCAATATATATAAATTAAAAATGTATACCTCTTTTTTGCTGGGGACGGGGGACCTATGCCCCTTTAATACCATACCTAAATACGTCTTAATGAGGATTTGAGGCGGTCTTCAGTCCCTTCTCAGTACTCTAGCAACGTAGACCACTTTAATTGCAGTATTCTTTGGGATCGTCTAAAACGGAAAGTCGAGGCTGCCACTTCGACCGCGTGCGATCTCGAAGATGCTCTTTAGTCTTGCACCTATGAGATACTGGGAAAACTCTGCCGACATTTTCCATTTATAGGTTTTATAGATGATACAGGACGTTTAGCAATTCTTAACTTCTTACAAGACTCTTTCGCAGGTCTATGTCGCATTTATACTTTAAGGCTAAATACCTCTTAATCCCGACGTTTCGACCGGATTGCACCGATCATGGTCACGGGCAGACTGATGAGGATGAATGTCGTCTTCGTAGTGTGTGGTTTCTGGCAACCGCCCGCAATTATTCCTTACATTTTTTTAATTTTTATTATTGTGACTGTCGGTACTTCGACACCCTCACAGTGTGACATTCATTCTCATCAGTCTGCCTGTGACTATGATCGGTGCAATTCGGTCGAAACGTCGGTATTAAGAGGTAATTCGCTTCAAAGTATAAACGCGACATAGACCCGTGAAAGATTGCGATCTAGGTCAAATGGCGCAGTGGTTTAGACGTTAACCCAAGCGCGGAAGGTTCCGGGTTCGATTCCCGGTCGGGTCAAATTAGAAAATTAACTTTTCTAGATTTTCTCGGGTCTGGGTGTACTAGGAGACGCCCCCGGTAGTCGTCGTCTGGTTCTCATAGCACAGGGAATACCCTAGTTTGAGATCAGATGATTGGTGTGTATCGTCTGGCGCATTATTATTTTATTATTATAAAGAGTTTTGTAAGATATCTCTTGATGTGTTTCATTGCCGAGTTTACCGTTTAGTTTTGAAAATCAAGCATCTGTCAGACGTCTGTTTTCAATTATAAAATATTTCAGCTGGTCAAGATTAAGCCTAGGCGTAGTTATGCCTTTGGCTTAACTTGTAGTCCGAGTTTTACTAAAAGCTTCCCAAGTTAATTGTAGTTCCTGTAGTACAAGCCCTAGTACATAGTCTGAGGTCACACGATTCATGTAACTTCTTTAGATAGTATTAAATAAAAAAAGTGAACCGAAAAAGAATTATTGCCCGTGCAATAATTATTTTTTGGTATGTGCAAGAATATCTGAATCCGTATGCAAATATTCTTGCACAGCTCTATTAGTATATTTTGAACTTCTGTCCAAAATTTGGGTAAAAGATAACTAAAAATATAAGTATATGTATATATATAATAATTACTACATATATATACACCTTTAAGGCTGTATCCTTAATGTCGGTAGTCGGAGAGGACGGAGCGCCAAGCATCGCGGTCCTTACATACCTACTTCTTTCGCTTTCACAAATATCATCATTCTCCTCACACATTTTCGACTAGGAGGTAGGCGAGTGCTTTTGACATTACCGTCAGCTAATACTGGCCATTCGATCTTCGTTAGTCAGCCTTCGTCTTCCTCGGCTTCTTTTACCACTCGCTTTCACTCTGTAAGTAAGGTTTTATTCTTTAAATTATGGGCGTCCAAGCAAAAAGGGTCCAGTAGTGGGGTATTGGTATTGAGTTAAGATTATATTCGGAATTTAGAATAGTCAATTGATAATAAGGATTAAAAAAATATTCAAAAACTGGCATGTATTTTTTGTCACACATTTAAAGTTGAAACTCTGAATAAGTTTGTTTCGACAAAAAGCATATTTAAAGTTTGATTGAAAAAAAAAACACACTTCTACTTGTTTGTTTCTACTTAGAAACATCATATGTCATTTACTATATGAACTTGTAGATAATTGAGCATTAATTAATTATCAATTAAAATCGCGAAATGCCATTTTCACCCAACTTTACAAAACTGCGTATATCTCGGAAACTAAATGCCGACCAGTGGACCCTTTTTGCTTGAACACCCACAATTAGTTACTAATATAAAGCCTCGTTACAAAACTACAATAAAAAGTGATAATTAGTGAATTTAATTCAAATACCAACCAGAAGCAGCATGTTTTGTGTTAATAGTATTTCAAAATATTTCGTTATCCAGCTTGTAAGAAATGTCTAATAAAGCCATTTTCTTTGCACTGTTAACTTTGCTTGTACTAACGTTTTTGCATTTATTAGCCAGGCTCTTTTGTAATGAAAGCAGTCATATACACAAATTTTAACAATATTACACAAATTTTTGGAACACATCTAGACATATGGAGCTTTTTCATAAAGTGTATCACGAAAATGTACGGGTTCTGGCCTAGTAGTAGGGCCAATAAAAAGCACCCAATAAAAAGCAAGATTCTATTTCCCAAAAAATTACAAGTCAGAAAAGGGTTTATTTTTCGAATGCGGTTATTTTTTTTATGAAGATCCTCAAGGAGTCTCTCAACGAAAAAGAGATTTAAACTTACACTGATATGGGAAATCGTGCTATAATACGAAATAGGAATTATTTAAACGAGCAACAACATTTATAACGCAGTTTATAACTTATTATATTTAAAGTTTTCCCTATAAATTTACTATTTCTGGCTTTAATCGTATGCAAATTAAAATTAACGGTTTTAACTAGAAATTATTTTTAACCTTAACTATTACCTACAAACTTTGAATTTACTTATCCCATTTGGGAAAGGCAAAGATCAGGGACCATACTGCCAAGATTTGAGTAACTAAAATTAAGTAATAACAGAAGAATATTATTGTTTGCAAATCGCAAATGATAATATTATTCTGTTCTTATTCTGTCTTACATTTTGAATGAATCGTGTCACTCACATATTAGAGTGAACTGAGTTATGATTAACGTGACCATACGTCCCGCTTTGGGCGGGACAGCCCCGCTATCAGGCTGTCTGTCCCGTTGTCCCCAGCCAGAGCAAAAATGTCCCGTTTTTCCAAACAAATCAAACGATAATTAATACTTAACGTACGGGTATCCAAAACACAATTAAGTGTCGCAGTTCTGAAATCAATTTTAATTACCAAAACCGACATCAACAATCATGTGATAAGCTCTATTTCTACATGACAACGACATGACGTTTTGAAACTGGTTTGCTCCGCCGACAAATATAAAACAAATGCGTCTACAACTGAATCTAATGTTGATCAATTCAAATTACTATTACTAATACATTGTTCTCATGTTCTTGTTCTTGAATAAATTGTAAAATAAGCCTTTTATACTAAATCTCGCAAGCGTCCCGCTCTGTCAAAAAAGATGAATGGTCACGTTAGTTATGATACTAACATGATACAAATTTGATCTAAAAATATAGGCAACCTTTAGGTAACACTACAAATTAAAAACAAATCGCTCGACAAATAACTTCAATTTTTTCAATGCTGTACTAAGGCGTACTATATTGGATAATGCTAGTGTTATTGTAAATATTTCATAGTTTTGTGTATATAATGGGAAAGCAGTGTTATTAGAGTGCTACGTGTCATACGCCGGACCAGTGTACGATGAAAATGTAACGAATTTTTTGTTTTTTGTTTGTTTACATTAAAGTCCAAAATAAAAAAAAAATAGGATATACATATATCTCTCATAAATTACTTGATATTGGCAGAATTCGTATATATGAGAAGCTAGTAATTTTAAAGAGAAGAAGAAGAAACGAAATACCGACTCAGTCTCTCGCGCTCCTGCCAAAAAGTAACGATGTTAAAACTCAGAGAAGCAAAAAAAAAGATAATTATGAAGTATACTTTAATTCTCCTGTTCGTTTTTTTTAATATTTTACTTTGTGCACGGAATATCTATATAATAACAAACTCAGTTGTTTTAGTATGCATAGTAATTCTCCCACGAGTTCATTTACTTCAACTATATTATATAGGTAACGCGGTGCACTACTTTGTGTAATGTAATTATGTCTTACAATATAAGTACGTACACTTACTTAATCAGCGAGTTATTTGTTCATCTTACATGGAGTTACGTTATTTTATTGCCTTTTATCATTTAATTTAACTTTAATTCGCCGTTGTGCGGTGTTAGTATGCCTTCTTAATAATTCGTGAGTTTTGGATTTGATCTTCAGCCATTTTGTTTAATATTCAGAGGACTTCATAAAATATTTTATAGTGATTGTAAAAAAAAGTCATTTTTTGATATCTATCTATAAGATTTAGTACTTTCTTGTGAACTTCAAATAAGATATAAACATACCTATATACGTATTCTCACGCTGTAGTCAGAAGTAGACAGAGAAGATGGAGTACCAACATCGCATTCCTAACTTTTTCCGCGTACTCTAATCTCATTCTCCTCTCACATTGTCGCCTAGGAATGCGAGTGCTTTCCGTCGCCTAATACTCTGGCTATTTGATTTTCATAACTCAGCCTTCATTTTCCTTGGCCTCTGCTCATTTACTTTAGCTCTGTAGATTCGTATTTTATATTCTCTGAATTATTTAAATTTTAAGGGTGGCTTGCACCATTTAAACTTGATTTAAGGATTTGACATCTCGCTTGCACCAACGATTTAATATTTTGTGCAAGTGAGATGACAGTTCCTTAAATCGAGCTTAATAGTTGGTGCAAGCCACCCTCAGTCCAATAGTTCTGAAGATAAAAGAATGCTTGAGTACCAAATATTTTAGCGTTAACTAATGTAAGGTATATCTCTTAGTAATATCAGTACATTGGAATTATTAAATTTCAAATTTCTATGTCGACTGTAAAAGGTGAGTAGATAGGCTGTGATTCCGTAAAAGTTCTGTTTATTTGGTTTTGATATGGATCTTAAAAAGCTAATTTTGTAGGTTAGCGTAGATGTAGCATATATGACCGTCGTGCCAGGAGAGTCATAGGCGACACTAAACTCGTCGAGAGCAAGCATCAGTCTTGATTATCGACGTACAGTTTCTTGCTTTTTGGTATTTTACAGAATATATTTTAGAGAGTGTGCGTTTGGATTGCATGATCTGATTCCACCGTTCTCGTTCTGCTATCGAACATCCAGGCGCGGGAAGCGTCTCCTTCATCATCATCCTTTTTGTTCGCAAAAAGCGATTTGCGTCATCTTATATAATACGCACTGGAGTGCTATTCACAACTTCATTTCATCGGATGAAACATCGGATGAAACATCGGATGAACGCATCGTTGATAACATCGATGAAAAATTACATCGGTTGTTCGCTAGGATTTTCCTACGATGTAAAGCCAAGGAGTTGGCAGCAAAAACTTTTTACAACCTACACATGTGGTAAAAATGAAATTTAATAGTATAAATAACTTTTCAAAATGGCGTCGTGATGCCCAATTAATATCGTTAGGTACTCTCTTCACTTACCTTTATATTATTTAAGCAACGGTGTTGTACAGTGATCTCATATTCGTGAAATAAATGGGGCTAAAGATTTCTCAAGGAATTAATGTGACTAAAACTGCAGTTCATGGACATTTATGGTGATTTTGGTGATCGAAGACGCCTACGAATCCTACAAAAGCCTACAAACTATCCATTTGTTTCTGTTAAAAAAAATATAAATAAATGTGAGACTTAAGAGTTAATGCCATTTATAAGTAAGTATTGTAGAAGTTAGGACAAAAATGTGTTTCATATTTTGCTGTAATAGCCAACTAAACATTAAACAAAAAGTGCGGGAAACTGCATTCTCTGTAATTTGTCATGTTTTTGTAAAACTACAGCTTAAAGGTGTTTATTTTAATATTTCAGTGGGAATGGATGAAAAGAAAGGCAGTGTCAAGTTCTCATACAAAGAAATAACCAATATCCACTTATCATTTTATGTATTATAAGGCAAGATCATGATGTAAAAAAATAGAGATGATTACAAAGAGAAATGTTGATGCAGTGAATTGTTAAAATGTATTTTGAAGTGTAAACCTTGAACAAAAGAAAAAGAAATGATAATGTACCTGCCTACCATGTGCCTGTGAATTACAAACTACCTATGAATTACAAAAAAGTTATAATAACTGGTATAGGTTATATTTATTTATACTTTTATGTATATAAATAGGTTTCTAAAACTTTGTGCTATTTTTGAAATACTATAGAAGTCATGTTACAAACAATTATTATCAATCTTATTTAATATAAATGTAATAAGTAGCTATTAAACTTTGCATTATGAAATAAATACACTAATGATATCTACTGATCTACTTATTTTGTACCTGCATACTTTTATTATAATTGAGGTTCATAAGGTAAAATTTATAAACGAGGTACATTTTTTTTATTCTTTTAGTTCTCCAAATTATATCTCCATAAAATTATACACAATGTTTTCATACATCTTACCTGGGTACTTCTATACTTTCTGTAGGTAAATAAGTATTAGTAATTCTAAAAATATTAGTAGTTACTCCTATCAATCATTCTCATCGTTAGTGCCATAGAATAAATTACTTATAAATTATATCAGGAATGAAATTAAAAGACAGTAGGTATGTACGTGCTCTTGCTTTTAATAAATCTTTAATTATTATTTAACAATCAATACAAAATTCTCTGTGACTAGAAAAGTTGTGGAAACTTGTACAAAGCTGTGTTGAATGCTATGATTTCTCAGTTCTTACTTCTCAACAACAATGATAAAATTGTAATCAGTAGCTGTATCCATATATATCTGTAAGAAAAAAAGTTGCATAAAATTCATTACCTAAATAAAATTAATGTGCAGCTATTGAAAAAGTTACTGTTTCTAATAATCAATTCAACTGAATTTTAATTCATTGCTGGTCAATATTTAAAAGAAAAAAGACCATTAATTTGTTATCCTTCTGAGTCATACCACTAATACAATTCAGAAAATGTACATACATGTCAACATTTTATTAGAAATATACATACTTATTATAGCTCTATTAATATCATTAATGTTAATACTAACTTCCTTAAAAAGGTTCCTGTCTGTACATCATAAATAAACAATACTGTTGTGATTTCATTTACCTATACATAAATACTTACAAGGTGTGTAGTTCTAAAACTTCATGGTTATGAGTTCTTATTTAGTTTTAGAATATGTACATATTACAATAAAAGTGTCCATACTCACATTTCGTGGACATTGTATTTACTGGATATATCCATATTCTAAGTCTGTATGCTGTATGTCTGCTGGTGCATGACATAAGTGATGACGTACAGCATACAGTATCCATTGTAACCCTATGATTCGAAATATGTTGTTTACAATTCCTGAGGTTTTTGAAATATATTATCTACCTATCACACACGACATCGAAACGTTTCAAATACTTTCTTACGAGGGATTTAGATTTATTACATCAAAGAAGAAATGGGTATTAACAAAAATCAGGCAAAAATCATCAATTAGTGATTACTTACTCAGTGTCATAAATTGTTTTTTTCTATTTGAGAGGGAAGGCAAAGGGATCTACGCCCACAAAGCCGATGTCTTTAGTAAGAAATAAAATGACAATACATACAAAATACCTTTCTGCAATAAAATAACTAGCAACCAATTTCATAAAATAATAATACTGTATTACTAGGTGTCTCTCTTTATAGCAAGGATTAATCTTTTAATAAGAATGAGATAATAAATATAACAGAATAAATGAGACAAGTTATGAGACCAAATAAGGTCTCATAATCTATGGTAAATAGTAATGGGTAGGTATTTATGTATTTCTCCTTCATACGTACATACACGATAGTTTCACGTTGTATTGCAGACGGAGTTGCCAAGCAAAGCGGTCATTGAATACTTCTTCCACCTTATCAAATCTCATTACCTGTCTATGCATTATTCTTCTCACACACTCGCCTAAGTTATGCAAGTGCTCTTAATATTGCTGTTATTTGTAATACTAATAACGGGTATTTACTATTTGAAAGAACGAATGTTATAAGTAGTATTTGTTAGAGCGTTTTTTCATTGGCTGACACGATAACGATATATCGTCGCAGATGCAGACTCATCGATATCGGGGCACAGAAATCTATGGAGCGACGCTTTTTCACTAAACCCCGACCCCGATTTATCGTCGTCGTCGCCGGCGATCGGCGACGACATGTCAGTACTAGGGATGGCGATCTGAGATCGATTAATCGAAGAATCGATTATTTCGACCATATAAATCAATTTTTAATCGATATTTTGTAGTGAATCGATTCCGTGAATCGATACTTTACCCTTTAAAATCGAGATTCGATAATTTTTGTTATGATAAGAAATATAAAACTGTTTAGAATGAGTTGAATGTAGGAACTGTGAATTTTATAATTTTTTAACTTAAATATTATAATTTTTTTTTTATCTTAAGTAGAGGTTCATAAACATGTAACATTTAAATGCAGTTGTAATTGTTTAATTCATTAAAACTGATTAGATTGATTATTTTAGCGTCTTCCAAGTTTTCTATAATTACATTCATATCTGTCATCAACACAAACTTATATCGTAAGTCGATGAAATATCGATTTTCGAGAGATCGATTTTTTAGACTTCGAGTTTTCTATGAATCGATTTTTCATACTTCGAGTCAAATCGATTCGAAGATCGATCTTTTTTCGAGAGAATCGCCTTCCCTAGTCAGTACTACGTCTGCTCTCCATAGAATCGTCCCGATAAAATCAAGAATGTATGACATAATTACACAATGGTGCAAGTGTGGGTTCAATATCACCATCCTCCCACCTCCCCGCTAATCTGTCGTTCGCTCTACTCCATTTTACTGAACAGTTTAGTTTGATTAAATATTCAAAATGACTTTTAAATAAGTTCCTTCAACGTTAGATACGTTAGACGTAAGTAAAGCAGATATACTAAATAACTAAATATAATTTGTCGTCTGCCATATGAATAAGTATACGAGTAGTTTTATAGTTAACGCACTGATCTCGAAGGTGTAATGTTTGTCATTGAGACATGAAAGTTCTGTTTTTGTTTTGTCGCCATCGATATTGGTACCGTGTCGTTGAATCAAAAAGTTTCAAGATAATAAAATATCTACGTGTGACGGCTACGATATTATCGTTATCGTGTCGGCCAATGCAAAAACGCCCTTACGTTGAATTGTATGATTTACCGCTAGAAATAAGGACTTATTTAAAACCGGCGGCAAGTGAAATTTTAATAATTTATCACATACCTACAATTTATTGTATAATAGTTTGTAATGTGTAATTAGATTACACTGATTTTAAAATCAAATTATAGAGATTAGGTTTATATGCCTACTTTCTCAGTGTTTCGAAACTATTTAAAATTAAAATATCGATTTTCAATTTAATGCATACTTAGGTATATTCATGATGTAACCCAGGTAGAATATTGTCTTAGCTGGACTAGTTTGAAACTTCAAACTAGCTTTATTTTACCTTAGCATCCAATACTCGTTTTATAAATTTATTTCTAGGTAGCTGTTAGAGTAAAATACATTACAAGACTCTACAGCGTAACTTACATTCAAAAATATCGTGCTATTAGCTTGCTTTCCACGTGTATTTTGGGCTTCAATTTTAGCTTGGATACATAGCTTAGTACAACCGTACATTATGTTAATATTGTAAACTGTATATGAGTGTAATTATGTCACACGAATTTCATAAAATTATTAAATTAAAACAGGAGGTCCTAAATTAGTTTTATTTTAATTTAAATTATTTTAAATAATGCTAGTAGTGTGAATTCATTAAGAAACCAATTTAAACCTTTAGTGCATACAGATAGTTGGAAATATTTTTTAAGTTTTTCGTTAATAGTTCAAATTTCGCGTGTTAATACCTACTTAGATATATTAGCTTTTGAAATGTGACGTCACGAAACTTTGGACCTCTCCCACCCCTTGTCATACAATTTCACACTTTTTCGACTTAAAAAATTGGCTTAATGCAAGTTAATTCCACTGATCGCTTTCTACCTGGGAAGTTGGCAGGCTAATAGCTTATCCCTTCATGCTATAAGTACCTACTTATCCTCCATGCGATAGAAATATTTTATGTACTTACTTACTGCTATGATTTTTTATGCTTTAGTCTTTTTAGTCTTAATTTATAATGCAATGATGGTGTTAAAGAGACCAATCACAAACAGAAAACAATAAATTTATAATAAATACCTACTGTGACATTAAGACCATATACTTCATTGTAATGGTATTGCATAATATTACCCAGTAATTAGATTTAGGAGTACCTACCTATTATTACATTGAATGTTTTACTAATTTTTCGGTATTGTCACTTGTGAGGTTGTGAATATATTAATATTGAATAAAATTACTGCTTAGGTATTATCTACTAGAAAGTTAGTTATGTGAAAAGGGATGAAAATGAAAGTTAAAAGTGAACTTTAAACTTCAATAAACATTGAAAACAATAAAGGATACACCTTTAAAGTATACTAATTCCTACATAAAATGGCCTCGATCTGGAAGTTTCCAATTATTATCTGTGAACTATATAATATACCTATTTCAGTAATCTAATTATCCTGATTCATATTATATTTATCAATTATCACACTACAGCTAATTCATGTAATTAAAACTCCTATTGCATTTCATGTTTTATTTTTATTAAGTACTTATGTTTACTTTGCTCAATAATATCTCTAAAATATTTTTAACTTATTCAATACATTATATACATTTTGGAAGATTTCTTGCAAACCTTAGACATGATGTTTTTTAGGTAGGTTAGTTAGCCGAGTTACCTGTAATACAATAATATTAAAAGTATTAACTAGATTACATAGAGATATAATGTTTATAACTCAAAACAAGATTAGTGAAGTTGTTGGAGGATTATGCATGTAAATTTGAGTCAGTTTTAAGTTTTGGTTATTTAAGTCAGTATCAGTTTGCTCATATAGCAATGTGAAAACAGCAGTCAATTTCAGTAGGTACCTATAGGTTGTATATCAACTTAAATCTTACATCTTTGATTTCACATTACTAACTAAATACTAATAGACTAGTGTTGCTTTATTATTAATATAGTGTCACCGGGTAACTAAAATATCACTACACTAACACAAATATAATCCAGACAAGATTTGTATTTTGTACTCAAGAGCAAATTAAATACCTATATAAATCGTTAACTACATGGCAAAACCTTGTTTTTGTTCATAACTTTGTTTACATATGACTATTGAGATATTTTATTGTGGCCTGGGTGTGCTTCAATCCAAAACTAGTACGAAAAAATATTATCACAATTTTTCACCGCTAGATTTAAATTTTACTTAAAATAACTTTATATCATATACGTAATCGCACCTACAGTTACATGTACTCACTAATTTTATGAAATTAATCATTTATAACATTAATTATAATTTAGTAATAAAATTCAATCCAAGAAAACAATTGCAATATTCATGGTAACCTCACCTTCGTCAGCAAACACTAACAGCAAAATGAACATTTTGCGTATAGAAAAGATATTGAAAATCGCTAAATTTATTCGCTCCTTTTCTACTATAAGTCTACCATCTTGATGTGAATTTCCATACTAAGCGTCTTCCTTCACAAAATTAGTTTTTTTGTTCAATAAAATTGCACGTAACTTTATGACACATGTATCACACGTTGAAAATAGAGTATATTTTAATTATTTTAAGAAAAACTTCCAAAGCTTTAACTGTTCACCGAGAAAATAGCTTAACATCGTAGAACTCGTCTAATAGAAAGTAGCTTTTCGCTCGTGGATGTTGTCATACAATTTGACAGATCACAAGCGCGAGGATGTACGCAACGTTGCACGCGACGAAGTGTCAAAATTACATTTTGACAGCTAAAGTCGAGGTTGAGAACGAGAGGTTATCGGACTTCTCTTTCTCACAATTTTACATCCGTGAAGTTGTGAATGCCAATTTCATAAATTAGTATGGAAAATTCGTACATCGGTTGTGATCATCGGATGCAAACAACCTTTGCGCATTCACAATTTAAAGCTCACGGATGTTTCATCCGATGCAAGGATGTTTACGTGTTGTGAATAGCGCTCCTGCTTAGGTCTTCTACACTCCGGCGTCGATTTTTCCTCACACTATTTGAGCACTTTCAAAACAAGAGTGAATAGGCATCTTCGGGCAAGCGTGTTTAATGTTAGGTCTCGTCATTGCTTTTCATCAGGCAAGACGGATCAAACGTAGAAAAAATAAATAAAAAAAGGATGTCCCTTGTGAGCACAAGGAGTATAGGGCTACGGCATATCCCGCCTGTCGCATAAGGCGGCGAAAGGGGTCCTTCGAGGTCGTGATCGATCTGAGTGGGAACTTCTGTCTTTTTGTGTAACGTGGTCGATGCTTCAGCACCTTACGACAGGTGCGTTCCAGAGGTCCTTATCGGAACGGCCACCGCAGGAGTTTTAATAGATGGTCTCGCATAATTCAGTCTCAGAGCTGGGTACCTTTGTTATATCCTGTTTCCAAAAAAATTTCTCTACACAGTATAATATTATATCAATAAAATAATATACACGGGGTAATATAACATATACGGAAATCCATTTCACGTGATGATTTTGCTTATTTCCGTCTACAATTTTAAACTTGCTAATCGACACGTCGGGGTGCGTTTTGCTTCTCTACGACGCAAGGTGGATCTTTTGGCGGGAACGGCAGAAGTGAAGTTGGCATTACATTTAGCTTTATATTTTTTACATTTTTAGGAGTTTTAACGTACAAAGGTGATAAGTGTTGTGTGTTAAAGTTCTATGCAAGTGTTAATAATTGGAAAGTTTGAACAAATGTGCGTAACTGAAATTCTCGCGTTTTACCAAAACGTCCCTTTTAACTCTAATAAAGTTTACTATCACTTTACTGTAAAGTGTTAGAGACTTAGTAATAAGACTTTTTTTCAGACTTTTTACATCAGCGAAACGCCATTTTTTACATGAGAATACGAGAAAAATTTTTCTATCATAATAAATATGAAACTAGTTGCCAGTGTATAAAAGCGAAGAAGAAGCAGTGTTAGTTAACTGACCGAATTTGATCTCTGGAATTTCCCGAGGATGCTTCGTTGAGAGGCGAAACACGTTCCGATTAACAAGATTGCGATTTTGAACAGGAGGTTATTAAAAATTATGAGTATTCATTACATAACGCATTATACTAATAATAATTTTACACGAAATCGCGGGCAAAAACTATAGTTGTAATTTGAAAACCCTAGATCACGTAATGCGCCTCGGTTCCTAGTTGCGTAAATGACCACGCCTGCTACTGCGAATTGAGTCTATTTTGCATTCCGATGCAATTTGTTACATACAGTATTAATGTAGATACAATATTAATAGCAATATAGTTCTACTGATATCAATTAATAACTTACAGATATAAAACTAAGTTTAAATCATTATTTGCGCAATTGATACTCCATACTGTAAGTTGTTATCTACCAACCTCGTTATTGCATAGGCTTTCTCTTTAACAATAATTATTCTAGTGTCTGCTTACATTAAGCGCACATACATTCTTCATGCATTCAACATACATTCAACTTTATTTGTTTGTGATTACAGGTTGTAGATATAGATAGCTATTAGATACAACAACAACAAAAAACAGCCCTCTGCAATCCGCCAAGAGTTCCGCACGCTTATCACGTAACTTGCAGATAGTATGCAACAGCCAATATCGCGCGATATCTACTGTCAAAGCGAGAATTTGTGTAATGTAATTTGTATATTGTAAATCTACCACGAAAAGTTCATTTAACGATTATATAATAATAGCTACGAAATCGTCATGCATGATATCAATATTTTATTACAATTAGTCACCGGTCGCGCAGCGATCGCGTGGCTGTCGCTGTCTGCAGATTTTTAGGTAATAACGCCGCCGAATTCGTTTGCCAAGAGCATATAGACAGTAAAATAGAAAGAAAACCGTGCACATCGATAAAGACACAAAAGACACAATACAAACGTGCACGTGCTAGCTTATGGAAAAACAGTTATTTTCGTTTATATAAAAACTATAATTAATTTTAAAAATTCAACTGGTATTTTGAAGAATGTGTTTAGATTAATTACATAGTAAATTTAAAGATGTAAATCGATCCCGTTAATCCGACAAATATAAATCTCTGTTTTAAAAGACATTTCTTTAATATTTTTTTTTCTGTTAAAAAGTTAACCAATCGTGTATCGCAACCAGCAAAATTAAATCAATGAAATGAAGCATCAAGTTGACCAAATATCACTTTCTGAGTGATAGTACTTTAGAAGATAAGATAGGATAATAGTCTTGTTTCGTTAAAACTATCTCAATATATAGATAATGTATTCTATATCTATATATTTTTGAATAAATATGTAGTTAAAAGAGCTATCATTCGATACCCCACGTGATGATTTAAAAAAAAATTGTTTTTGACTTTTCATATCGAATTAGGTCTTTTACTAACAGAATTCGGATTTCTATATAGATTTCTATAAATAAAATAGAAATTTGAACATAATTCTGGCAAAAAGGGAGTCTATCAGTTAATTTGAATGGACTATTCAAATGATGATCCTACATAGTTCGTGATTGATTCGGTTATTTGATCGCGATCATCTGAGAGTATTGACGAATGCATTCACAATTGAACTTATCGTTCCTATTCGATATTGAATTGTTTAAGTGTAATTTAAATAAGTTTACAAAATAAACACACATGAGATACATGTGTATACTGTATATATAAAAAGTACATGCAATGACACTTCAATCACGAAATTATAAATGCAGCAGAATTATATTAAAAGAATTGTAATATTGAAAAAATCGAAATAGTAAAATAACGATCAGATTAAATGTGAAATCGATACATATCTCATCATATCATAATCACAAATGCATTGTATATGAACTATAAATGAACTGTATATGTAATAATGAACTAACGTTTGGATATTTTGATCCAAACATTTTCCATATCATTGCCATCGAATGTTTGAAAATAAACAATTGATACAAGTGTACTAAATGCTCACACAAACATAATGCACTTAGTTTCACTGAGCATTACAAATAGTCAGTGCTCGAACATTGACAATGGCTCTAAAAACTTTTAAAAAGGCTGTACTAAGCCCTGAAATTGAGCCTTTTGGAACTCATTTGCACGTGAAATTCTACGCCTCCTTAACCATTGTTTTAGCGAACGCATTTCGCAAGATTTAGGCCTTACGCAGTGAGTTGCCTAAACCAAAGTATTCGATGTCGACGCCAGATCGCATACTAATGTCGTTCGAAAACGTTTCGAATTAAAATGAGGTTACTTCAATTGTCATTAGTCATTGACTGATCAGTTACGGTGATTTGTATCTGTATGTAACGGACCTCCCATTCTGTCATAGTTATGGGTTCTATAGCCAGTGTAGCAAACACGGAACCCTTAGGAAAATATGATGACATCGTCATATTTGTCTGTACGTTACATGAAATGTATTCCGTCATCTACACACCTACTGAGTTGAAAATTAGCACAAAAATGAGCTAAAATTAAATAAAATTAGCTAAAATCTAACACATAAAAATCAATCTTTGTTTGTTTGTTCGTATTTTATGGGCTTCCATACCATTCATTCGATTCCGATGAAATTTGGTATGGAGATAGCTTAAATCCTGAGGAAGGGTATAGAGTATTTTAAATATAAAAAACGACGGACGAAGTCGCGGATGTCAGCTAGCAAGAAATAAGAAAAAAAGTGACGGTAACTGACGAAACGAAGTTTACATATTGATTAGATTTTGAATTATTTGCGCTATTCGAAGTTTCAAAGAACAAAACTTGGGTGCAAGTGTGGAAGAATTTGAAAATCTAAATGAACACGTGTGACTGGATCTTCCGCGTTCTTCCACGAACACTAAACAACGTCGTATATTTATACAATATAAATAAACAGGTACAGAAAGACGAGTTTCCCCATTTTTCGACACTATTGCTATTGTTGATTGTTGTTGAATATGTTGTTGAATATTGAATATGTGCAGAAGTCCGCTATTGCAGAACATATTATACTGGAGGCAGGCCCTAATTACTGGATTGAATTTCACAAGCCACAAATATTGTCGACAGAACGCCGTTATATACCCAGAATTGTCAAGGAAGCAACTGAAATATCACGATATAACCCTGAACCTCTAAAAAATTCGTATATTTAGTTCTCATAACCACAGACCATTTTTTTTTGTTAGTAACATTATTTGTTGCATTACTTGGGTAAATACAATTTTTACAATATGATGAGACAATTTTTGAATATACCGGAACTTTGATACATTGTAAGACGTCCTTGGACTAGGGCTGCCACCTTTCAAAAAGAACAGACCCGGAGATTTCATATTACATACCTATTTTCACGCTGTATCCCTAACGGGGTAGGGATTTATTTATTTCCATTCAATAAAACAATGTTTTTGAGGTAGGTATTATTTATATATTGACCGGGGTAGGTAATTGACCCGAGAGTCCCGAGATCGACATAATTTTATAATTTAAATTTTTTTTTAATTTGTTTCATTGATTAGGTATTTGTTTCGATGTTTGGAAATTAAAGGCTTTTACTATAATTAACATTATTTATAGAAATTAAACAAGCAGGTATAAGTGCTTGGAGTCCCAGCACTAGCAGCTCTATTTGAGTTGAGTCCCAGCCTGGGACCAGATAAATTTTTAAAACTAGAATTTTTATTTGAAAGAAATTGTCTTAACATTTTTCTTCGTACGCCGCCCGGAGATACCAATGTTAAACCCGTAGCCCAGATATGAACCATTCAACCCCGGAGACTCCGGGTCAAACCCGGAGGGGTGGCAGCCCTACCCTGGACCCAAGCACTTAGTACATATTGTTTTAAATATGCATTCTTTTAATTAATATAACTGTGTTACAATATGTAGTTGCCTAATACGTTTTCGTCCGGTTTTAACTACCTATATTGGACGCTATTACTGATTAATGATCTGTAAAGTCGCTTTATTACTTACATATTTAAGTTCATTGCAGGTACTACGAGTTAGATTATTTCTTTGTCAAGCAAGGTCGACTTGTTGTAAATCTATTTTCCTGATATAATAAGCAGAAGTCAGGCAAGTGTCGCCAAGTTGAACAATTTACGGATAACACAAAAAACAGGACAAAAACACTTTTAGACCATATAATGTTTAATTACTTGAAGATAAATAAAAAAATTAATAGTCGATTAAATTTGTTATTTAAGTCGTTTTAGCTTCGTTATAATAACTAATTCAGAGGTTTTTATTTAGAAATACCAAGCTTATATTTGAGAGAACAATTTTTTGGGGTTTATTAACTAAAATGACTGAACAGAACCCTCAGAACAGAATAAGGTTTAGTTTAGTCAGGTCTATCTTCTTCTTCGACCTTCTTCTGTCTATATGTCACAATCGATTTTATCTGTAATCTTTGCATGTACTCAGATATAATTTAGCACAAACTCATAAATTGGCAACTTGAAACTGGAAATGAGAAAAAAAATTAAAAAGGGTGTATTTTGACCAATTTTCAATTCAAATTGGTCAAAATACAGACCAATTTTCAATTTAATTATTTCTAAATTATAAAATGAATGTATTATTGCTTTTTGCTATCCGACCCTGCTACGAAATAATTATTTTTTTCCTTGTAAATAAATGTTTTATGCATTCATGTCCTGCGTTGGGGGCGGCGTGAAGGCTATGATAGACTCCTCTTTAACTGAGTTCGTCCACTAAAAGAAAACTCAGTGTTCCTTCAGGTGCTATTTGCCGGAGTTGTGGGCTTGTTTACGCACTGTTCTGTGGCCCTAGCGACGACGACGACGCCGACATCCGCCGGATCTATCCCGTTTATTAGTACTTGTCCAATATTATCTTCTCTATCAGGTCGGAGAGTAAGCAGAATTCAAAATTATATTCTCGGGTAGGATAATTTAGGAGACTAATCCTATCATATCCTATCTTATCTTTTACTATAATATGAGTAATATTTGTATATTTATAATCGCGTTGTCGAAAACGGCTCTAGCGATTTTGATGAAATATACGATATAGGGGTTTACAGGTGCGAACAATCGATCTTACTAGGTCTCAATTCTAGAAAAAAATCCTTTTTTTCCCATGTTTTTGCATACTTAAAATTAGTATTGATTGGTAATTTTGCAACAAAGTTTAGCTTCTCAATAGCACAGTGGCTAGAGCGTAGGTCTACCACGCCGAAGTGCGCAGGTTCGAATCTTGCAATGTGGTCGATCTTTATTTATAACTAGCAAACCCGGCCCGTTTCACTGGGCGGTTAGTTGAAGTTAAAACAAATTAAACAGTTTTAATAATTATTTTGATACTGAAAAAAACAAAAATAAAAATTCTACTGATCCGATCGCTACCAAACTTTACAGGAACACCCGCTAGGGCAATCTGAAGATTACCAGAAAATTTCATCGAAATCGGTCCAGCCGTTTCAGAGTCCATAAGGAACATACATACATACATCGCCTTTTATATATATAGGAGATAGATGACAACGTCAAAGTTAAGAAAGCTGAGAACTAATACGGTGAGCCCACGGTGAGCCTCTTGTGTCAGAAATTTCACCACTTTTCTTACCCACAAAGTACATTATAAATAGGGGAATAGAGGTTGTATCAGACGAAATTCCTCCATCTAGTGACATCTAGTAAAACTAGACTTAAACCGTCAAGTAATTTCATACATACAACAAAACTACGTAAAAATGTTATTACTTGATTAATAACAATGAATAATAATATGAAATTGAATAATAATGAAATAATAATAACATAAAATGAAGAATCAATGGTCAACATCAAAGTTCGAACTATGAATGACACGAAGCTCATACGAGGCAACGTCGAATTGAACTGAGCTATCCCTTAATGTAATATTGGTGAAATACTTGTTGTAAGGACCGCGACTCCTGGCGCTCCGTCCTCTCTGACTACCCCGTTGGGGATACAGCGTGAAGTTATGTTATGTTACTTGTTATAAAAAACTAGTAGTGACATCTAACTATGCTAGACTGATACTAGAAGGTCAAAAATTCATAATAAAAATTTTTGTATGGAGCGAAATGACCCTGGCCTTACCTTCCATACCGGAACATAATGGTACAGGTACTCCTATTCGCCAGCAGGAATAACGAGTGAGATGATGGTGGTACCAATTGGGATGGCTTTTACACAAGGTCCTGCACCCCCAAGTGATATTCCACTTAAATGTTCTCTTATAAATATTTCTTCATGTCTTGCTCATAAATGTTCTATGGTCTTGCTACGCATTATTCGCCGTATGGAATGTTGTCGGTGACGCCTATGCTAGCCAGTTGCCTCGTAAAGAAAGGTCACTTTTTGCATCATTGAATTTCAATCGTTACTTAGCATAATTTGAGGTTTATTGTGCTGATTGAAACGCACTGCATAATTGTAATTACGGTTTTATTAAGGTTACATGTATGTAGATATTTTGATTAAATCTTGTCGTTCTATATCAAGGTTAATAATTTTATTAGTCATATAAGCTAGAAATCTTGTGTTGTGTTTTTTTTGTTCGTTTTAAATATAATTAAGCTGTAATGTGCAGTGTAAGTCACAGAAGACTTGAAAAATCGGTTGTTGTAGATACGTAAATGTAACTTTGTTTATAGTGTTCCATTTCAAAATATGCGCAGTAGAGAGAAGCGACAGTTATGAGATCTCCTCAGTATCTATTTGGTTGTAGTAACCGTTTTTCTCAGAGCCGACATAATTGAGGTAAACATCTGAGTGCATGGTTGTAGTGGTCCAAAAAAAACCCGAACTTCCAAATTGATGTAATGAATTTTTGTAATTTTATAGGACAAGGGTTCCCGAGAATACCTCATTTAGAAGGTGTTTTTAAGAACGTTGATTCGCAAATCATAGATTTTAAATCTGTAAATAATATATGTATCTAATAATCTTTTTTGTAATTATACCGGTCATTTGGTAAACGATATGTTTTAATTCACTACAACAACAAAAAATTAAACATTCATGTAATTTTGTAATCTAATATTCCAGTGTTGTAGTCAGTCTGCAACATGATGCTGAGCTAGGATCTCTTTGTGGTCACAGCATACGTCAGGCACATTTGTAATCTTTTGTTCGTTTTTTGTTTTTATTTTTATTTTATGTATCTTATTTGCTTTTTCCAATTTTCTATATTGTGTGCTGTGCTGGGAATAAACTATTTATCTATCTATCTAATTTAAATATCAAGTTCGAGTTATACGTAGCTGATATTGGGTATTTAAACAATGTACCAAAACAATTGACATTTGGTGAGACATTTTAGCAATCATAAATTTGTTAGTTCTCCAGAGAATGAAAGGTAGTATCAGTGGTATGATATGTGTTGACACAGTGGTAAACTGCCTATTGTACGCTGACGATGCTGTGCTTATAGCACCATCAGAAGCAGAGTTGCAGACACTAGTCACGTGCATGAAAGAAGAATGTGACGTGAAAGGATTGAATATGAATGTGAACAAAACTAAGGCTCTGGTGTTTGAAAGGGAAGAGGTACAAACGAAATGTGAGGTTTGGGTAAATGGAAAATGTCTAGAACAACTGAATGAAATTGTGTATCTGGGGAGTGTATTTTCGAGGGATGGAAGATGTGAGTTTGATGTGGAGAGACGGGTAGCAGCTGGCATTATAGTGAATGATGCTCTGTCCGCATTAGTAGATAGTGTGAATATATCTCTAACACTGCCAAAATGGCCATCCACAATGCGGTGTTGGTGCCAACTTTATTGTACGGTAGTGAGGGTGGATATGCCCGAAATCGAGTAAAAGTATGATAAATGCAGTAGAAATGCGATCTCTTAGAAAGATGTGCGGTGTCACTCTTGCGGACAGGATAAGCAATGTAGAGATACGCAGTATGACAGGGTCGTACGACAGTGTTATTGTAAAAATGAAGAAAGGAGTGCTTAGATGGTTCGGGCACATAGAAAGAATGAGTGATGAAAGACTGACGAAGAAAATATACAGAGCGAAAGTGAATGGTAAAACAAGCCAAGGAAGACCAAGGCTGACTTATGAAGATCAAATAGTCAGAGTATTAGCGGATGGAAATGTTAAAAGCTCTCGCATACCTATGCGAAAATATGTGAGGAGAATGATGAGATTTGAGGAAACGAAAGAAGTATGTAAGAACCGCGATGCTTGGCGCTCTGTTACATTATAGAGTAATTTTTTATCTTAAACAAGTATTGAGTCTTCAGTGTAAAATGCCCAACACATCTTCCATTTTGTTGGAACAACTTTCCTAGGGATGGCGATCTGAGATCGATTAATGGAAGAATCGATCATTCGATCTCGAGCAGTGAATAGACGACAGCCACTCAAAAATTGTTCTACGAGTGTTTTTTAAATTTTGCGTGGGATAGATAAAAGTTAGACGATTCAAAAAAGCGCTAAATCAGACTCCGAGAGCGCTAAGGTGACGGCAGTGTTCGATATGTGTATGTGTAATTTATTAAAAAATTCCACGCTAGCTCATTATTTTATAGTTGCGTTCTTACCAATACAAATATAATAGAAACTCAATTTTTGGGTGTCCGCAATCAATTCACTAAATCGATTCTCCACTCGAGATCGATCGATCAATTTTTCCATTAAACCTCGTATCGCCATTCCCAGGAAAGTTGTTCCTTCAAATTGGAAGGTGTGCGAGGCAGTTAAGCAGTTATTTATATTTTTGACGCAAGTCAAGTGGCGTGTACTGCTTTTACGTTCTTATTGTATTAAACACGGAAGTTTTAATGCAGTTTCAGTAATAACAGATTACAGTCGCTCATGATTTGGTCTTTAGGCAATATCCAATTTACTGATCGTTTATAGATAGAAAACATATTTCGTTGCACTGCAACAGTTTAGCTTTTATTAACGAGGTAAATAATACATTTCATTGTACACCCAACGACGTATTGAGTAACTCCCATTTAGGTTAAAATATCGAATTTGAAAGGCAAAGGATATTAATCAATAATAGGAGTATGTAATATGCACATTTGAGTAGATAAATTATTTTTTGTATTACTGCTGTTACCGAATTTCTTACAAAAATTATCGGAAAATATAATTACGTATTCATTTTATGCATAAATATTCTATTTATCATAAAGCTAATATCTATCCCATCAGTAAATTAAATTAATTTCCCTCCTTTGGTGGTTGTCCAGGTGACGATCCATTTGAGTTGTTCAAGGAACAATTTTACTATTTTTAAGGTTTTCTCGATTTCATAATAATAGTAATACTTGTGTCAGCAAGGATTTATATATATTGAAATTATTGAATATTTACTAAGCCTTATTATATGTATTTACTAAGCTAAAAGACCAGTAAAAAAAATAATTGATTTAACCATCTAGCATCATTATAAAAGCTGAAAAATAGATTTAAATGGAATCACAAGAAATAATTATTGGGAGATATTCCTATCATAAATAAAACCCTTCGCTTTCTTATCTATGTGTATCTCTCTTTTTTGTGTAGGTAGGTATGTTTTCCTACTATAATAATATTATAAATGAGAAAGTTTGTGAGTTACTCTTTCCCACAAAAACTACTGAACGGATTTTGATGAAACTTTACAGTAATATAGCTTTAACATCAGAATAACACAGCCTATAATTTATAAGCAAACAAAGTCACGGGAAAAAGCTAGTGTGTAATAATTCTGCTGTCCGAAGATTAAAAGGCATCTTCGCCACATATTCGAATTATGGTTTAGGCGCATCTTGGGAAAACTACATACATACATTACGTTGTTTAAAGGCCTTTAGGCGAAGCGTATCTTTAGAAATGTACAGGTAAATATTGAAATGGAAATAAATATGCAATTGGCACATTGCTATAATATGCAGTACATTCAGGAAAACAGTAAATGCATGTACAGATCACAAATTTTGTCTTTGACGAAATCATTTATTTTAAAGTATGATTAGCTGTGTTCTACGGTTTCACTGGCTTTAAATTTGATGTTTTTACAGGACACATAATAAAAAAAAACAAATATTCTACGTAATAAAAACAAACAAAATCGAGTGAAAGTAGAATAACTGCAGTAGAGATACCATCTCTTAGAAATATGTGCGGTGTCACCCTTGCGAACAAAATAAGTAATGATATGTAACATTGTCATATTCATATTTTTACAGTGTTATTGTAAAAATGAAGAAAAGATTGCTTAGATTGTTCGGGCACGTGGAAAGAATGCATGATGAAAGACTAACGAAGAAAATCTACAGAGCGAAAGTGAGTGGTAAAAGAAGGCAAGGAAGACCAAGGTTGACGTACGAAGATCAAATAGCCATAGTGTTAGCTGACGGAAATGTCAAAAGCACTCGCTTATCTAGTCGAAAATGCGTGAGGAGAATCATGAGATTTGAGGAAACGAAAGAAGTGTAAGAACCGCGATGCTTAACGCTCCTCCCGCTCGTTAGGGGTACAGCGAAGATATGTATGTATGTAAACAAATATGACTTTTTTAACCGATGAAAAAAAGGAGGTTCTCAAGTCAACGCACATATTTTTTATTATTATTTATTTTTATGTATCACCACGCATAATAGTAGTCCGATTTTGACGATTCTTTATTTATTGGATTGACTATATTTCGAAGTTGCTCATATTTAAATTTTGTATTGGTACAAATATCGTTTTTGTGTAATTACCAATTGATTGATTTTATCGGCGTTCAGAAAATTCGCAGGGAGAAAGTAAATTTCCTTTGTGCATTATTGGACCCTCCCACGTGAAAGGTATAGCTACACCCATGTTTTCCGGTCATACTCAGAAAGTTAAAAAAACGCAGTTAGGTGCTCAAAAGTATTTTTATAATTTGATCCTTTTATTTGCTCTTTTGTAGTTTTTGGTTATAATAATGTATCTTGACCTCGACGTTCGAAAGCTTTAATTTCTCAGGATCTCATGAATTAAAAGCTTGTGGTTAAAAAAGAATAAGGAATTGAGTCAGCTTCGATATTTGCTCAGTGAATGTCCTAATAGCCTTGACTATATGACATAGCGACCAATTATACTTGTCTACATTTATGGAGATACCTGCAAGTTCTGCCCGAGTGGGTGGGTCCAGTAATATAATACAATTCTTAACAATATTTCCAAATCACTACTCACTACACCAATAGGTTTATTGACTGCTGAAAACTGGTACTTTATATATTATTATACTTTAACTAAGGTACTTAAATTCTTTTCGTAATGGATTCAAAGCTGAAAATCGAAGATAGACCGAATTCAACAAACAATAAGTATATTTCGAAGACTGCAACTTTAAAACAAAAAAAATACAAATTGCTTCATCATTTCAAGAACTACGATGCTACAGATAGACACCGCTATGTATCCGCTTTAAGTCACCACTCTTTACGTCAGAGATTAACAATATAATACGGAGAAAATACGTATGTATGTACTTCACTCTGTCCCTGATGGGTGAGACAAAGAGGATGGTGCTTCAAACATCACGGTCCCTGGATAATACTTCCTTTACCGTCTCAAATCTCATATTTTTCTCACGCGGTCCTCGTCAACCTCAGCAAGGAATACAAGTGTCTTTACATTTGCGTTAATTAGCACTCTAGCTAAGTGATCTTCATAAATCAGCCTTCGTTGGCTTCTGATACCTTCGCTCTGTAGATTTTCAATCATTTCTCCCAGTCCATTTATTCTTTTCGTGTGCCCAAACCATATAAACATCCCTTTCTTTTTATTTACAATAACACATTTATCCAAAAAGTGAGTGGTAAAAGAAGCCAAGGAAGACCAAGGCTGACTTATGAAGATCAAATAGCCAGTGTGTTAGCGGATGGAAATGTCAAAAGCTCTCGCATACCTAGGCGAAAATGTGTGAGGAGAATGAGGACATTTGAGGAAGCGAAAGAAGTATGTAAGAACCGCGACGCTTGGCGCTCCGTCCTCTCTGACTACCCCGTTAGGCATACAGCGTTTCATCCAACTTACCAACCGTACCATATTATGTGTCTCTCCATCACATCAATACGTTTGCCAACACGATAAGCGTGAGAGTTGAAATTGTCAATGTATTTGGGCCTCAGATTACTTATGATCAGGAGAAGTCTTGTCTTCTGATATTTGTCTTCTCCATAGAATAAAAAAAATGGTATAGAAATAGTGTATATATCCAAATTGCATATTCATAAATATAATACGCAAGTTATCGTCGGCGTTCTAAATTACGACAGCCGTCACGGCGATATGGCAAGATCAAGGTCGTCGCGGTCCACTTTTCAGCACTTGCACTTCTCGTTTTGTATCTCGTTGCGTCATCAAAACAGTTGCTGCTTGTTTATTTGGATACGGATTAGTATTTTAACTTTTAGGTGGGCTAGATTATGTTGAGTTTTTTTATATGGACTTTTCTGATATTTTATGATCGTGCGACATGGGAATAGTAAATTAACCAGTACAGTATAATAATTTATGCTCGCAAGCAAATAGAAAATATCAAGAAGAAATATACTAATGAGCAATAGAATTAGTAATTCTTGTTATAGTAATCAGTAAGTAGAATTGACATTTTACCTTCACAGAAAAAATTTAACAAAAGTCCGAGATGCTATAGATTTCCAGTTAATAAGTTTAGAAGTGTAATATTCTACAAATATCGTAAGAAAGTCAGTGCCAATAGGTCTGACACTTAATTGATTTTGTATAAATCTTCTTTTTCTGTATTTTCAGACGATAATCTTCTGCACAGTCTGGCTTGCAGTCCAAGCACAAAACTATAATGGCCCGACCACAACGCCAGTGCCTATTCTCAAACAAATAAATAGACAGAATGACGATGGTTCGTACAGTTATGGTTACGAAGCCGCCGACGGATCCTTCAAGATTGAGACGAAATACCCTAATGGGGACGTGGCAGGGAAATATGGGTATGTTGACGAGAGCGGGAAACCTAGGGAGATCTCTTATGGCGCTAGCAGTAAGCGAGGATTTGAACCTCAAGGTAAGCTGTCTATTTGACTATGATTAAGCCAACACTTTATTGAACTTAGTAGAAAGACATTTTTTCAACTTACTAAAATTCATAACAATAGGTAAACTATTTGTTTGTTACGTTTTCATAGTTAAGCCGGCTAAACCGATTTTGATATTCAGTGTAGTGATAGTTGAGACCCTGGGAAAATATATAATCTACTTCTTTTATAATAATTATAAACTTGAACCGTTACATTTTCCTGCCTCAGCCTCTGGACCGATATTGTCGAAGTGCAGTATGCAGATAGCTTGAATTTTTCCCTACTTCTGTGGTTGTCCAGTAGACAAAGCACTCTCAGTTGTATAAGGGATAATAATACTATTCTTTTACATTTTTTTGCATTTTATTATATAATTCCTGTTCATGAAAGTACGATGCTCAGCACGGATTTATTAATATATAATTACTAATTATGAAACTGTTTCAATTATTACGACAATAACTAAGTGGTTTGCGCCACGTCATAAAAAAAACTAAATAACAAAAAATAATTTTGTCAAACTAACCACAGAAAAATTAATTGATCAACCAATAACATTTCTTTCATATAAAATACGTTACACCACCGTTATACTTTCTAACTAAAATGGTCTATGTTGTTCAGGGAAGAATGAGCTACATTATTAAAACTGCATACCACACTAAATAAATTTTGGAAATTACCCCTTTCATACGAACAAATACTATATGAGGAAATTTTTACGCCAGGAATCTCAAAATTTTCTAAGTGACTACAAAACGTATGACAGTGATATTCAGTAACCTGATTCTTCATTTCATTGACTTCATTTTGGCAGATGCGATACACGGTTGGTTAACTTTTGTAACACAAAAAAAAATAAAAGAAACCACTTTTAAAGCAGAGATTTACATTTTTCGGAGCAATGGGACAGATTTACATTTCTAAATTTTCTGAATAATTTACTTTAAACATATTCCTCAAAATGACAGTTGGATTTTTTAAAATTAATTATAGTTTTTAAAATAAACGAAAATAACTTATTTCGTATTTTTCGTAAGCTAGCGCGTGCACGTTTGCTTAGAACAGAAGGTCTATTTTAGATTAAATTATTGTTTATCAGTGCGTCGCCTTAACATACATTTCCGAAGCAACTATCCAAAATTCAGCGAGATAATTTGAATTTTTATGATACGTTCTCTGCGTTATTCCTATATTATTAAACTAGATGACACTGACCTCTCCAAGTACCCGGTTTTACTGGATTCTAAAATACTAACCAACATAACAGAAATTCATATCTAGAGCAAGTTACATCATTTTATAACGGTTGGTTGTTCCCATGATAGTGGTAATTGTGTAAGCTAAAAGTTGCTAAATTGCTTTCATGCTGATGTGAGAGAGAGAGAGAAATATATGGAATATGCTCAGTGCTCATATTCACAGGTCCTAAAAGTCAGCCAAGAGATAGGACTTATAAGGAATTGTTATAACGATGGCCTAGTAACTTGTAGTGACATGTAACCTCCAAATTCTTACACGCTTTCCGTTAGTTTCAACTGTAAGTATGTATGTATGTAAGTATATACATAAGTACGTATGTATCTATGTAACGGAATCTTTCAAATTAATATTCACCCACTCCTAGACATCTCGATAATTTTAAGCAAGTATTTTGCACACAGCGTTATTGAGAAAATGAAGAAAGGAATGCTAAGATGGTTCGGACTCATGGAAAGAATGAGTGATGAAAGACTGACGAAGAGAATCTATAGAGCGAAAGTGAGTGGTAAAAGAAGCCAAGGAAGACCAAGGCTGACTTATGAAGATCAAATAGCTAAAGTGTTAACCGACGGAAATGTCAAAAGCACTCGCATACCTAGGCGGAAATGTGTGAGGAGAATGATGAGATTTGAGGAAGCGAAAGAAGTATGTAAGGATTGCGACGCATGGCGCTCCGTCCTCTCTGACTATTTCGTTAGGGATACGGCGTGAAGATATGTATGTATTTTGTACACGTATTAAGAACCGATGACGATACAATAATTTCATAACTTTGACCTAATGTTCTGAGTCCTGACAGGATAATCAAGACAGACGGTTTTTTTATTCTTTCAAAACTATAATTTCTAAGGTGAATCGTCCTTTATTACTTTTGTATTATGTATGGAGAGAAGACGTCTGTATAATTATCTGAATACTGCATGTGTAATATAATTGTACAGCATACGTGTGAGTGCTTACCTTAAAAACAGGTTTAGTTTTGCCAGCGATTTTAGTTCGAAAAGAAAAATCAGACTGTTTTATTGACTGGCCTGTCGGTGGTGGCAGGGATTTTGCAACCCTGTACTCCGAGCCAGGGAATCAGGCTACGGTGTCCCCCGCTTGTTGTAAAAGGCGACTGGCGAGTAATTGGGCAGGTTGAAGCCATTGGAGTGGGAGCTCTAGTCGTCCATCCGTGCGCCTGCACATGTAAATTTTAGGGAATATGAAGTGTTATCTAGAACGTACAGGGAATCTGAAATTAAAGTATCGAAATTGAGTCTCAAAAAATTTGGTGTAGAAAACCATTTCATAAATATGTCACGGAAGTACGGAACTATCTCGCACGAACTCTCTCGAACTCTCACTTATAACCATATTTTTATAATATTCACCATTTACTCCGTTATTCATAATAATTCAAATGCTGAGATAGTTGTTCTGATGAATAAATAATTGGTGTGAGATTTTGTAATATTCAACCTTCGTAGCTGCTTCATTTATGCAGATTATTTAATTACGTTACAATTGCTATAATGAATCACTAATCTAAAAACGATTACGTCTTGTGATATGGCATATTTTTCCTGTGATAAATCCTGTAGTAGTAGAACTTCAACAAAAAGCATAGGGTGGAAAAAACCTACTCTTTATTTTTTTGTTTCTTATTTCTAGTTCTGTCATACGCAGTATGACAGGATTGCACGACAGCGTTATTGTGAAAATAAAGAAAGGAATGCTTAGATGGTTCGGGCACGTGGAAAGAATGAGTGATAAAAGACTGACGAAGAAAATCTACAGAGCGAAAGTGAGAGGTAAAAGAAGCCAAGGAAGACCAAGGCTTACTTATGAAGTACAAATAGCCAGAGTGTTAGCAGACGGTAATGTCAAAAGCACTCGCATACCTAGGCGAAAACGTGTGAGGAGAATGATGAGATTTGAGGAAGCGAAAGAGTTATGTAAGGACCGCGACGCTTGGCGCTCCGTCCTCTCTGCCTACCTCGTTGGGGATACGGCGTGAAGATATATATGTATATGTATGTATTTCTGGTTCTGAGTACACTTTCTCTTTTTATACCCAATTTCTAGACTATAAAGGAATTTTGCTGTTTTGACTACGGAATTCTAAAAACCGGCGAACAGTGAATCGGACACGTATTAACTTAGCAACTTCAGACAACGTAAAATGTTAATAATAACATGCATTTTTACTAAATTTATGATAGGTTGGTACACTATTACTCATGTGTCAATTTCTTTGGGACTTTTTTGTAATTGGTATAAACTCTTGGTGTTACTTGGTAATCTGCCAGTTCGCTATATCGTACCAATTGTATAAGTATAGTGCTTAGTTTTCGGTTATACAACTGACACAGTCTAGAAGTTTATTTAAGATTTATGTTTACAGGCTCTGGAATCATGGTCCCACCACCAACACTCAACGATCCTCAAACAAATGCGCTCACAGACGGCCAAGAAGACGACGGACAGTATAGAGAGGACCCGAAGATATACGAAGATCCGAAATACAATGGAAGAGCGCAGACTTCGGCCCGAAGACCTCTTCAAAACTTAAAACAGTTCCACCAGCCCGCTCCAGCTCCTGAACCCCAATACCAGCAGATCCAGGAACCCCAATACCAGCAGATCCAGGAAGCTCAACCCAGCTACCAGCAGATCCAAGCACCTCAGCCTCGCTACCAGCCGCAGTATCAACCGCAACAAACACAATATCGCTCTGCTCCTCTTTACACCCAACAAACTTCCACCTTCAACCAATCTCCCCAACAATTTCCTCAAGAATTTGCTTCACCTCGTCCCCAAAGCCAAGTTTACCATCAGCAACCACAGTTTTCTTACCAAGGGTACACTCCTCAACCCCAGTACCAGAATTATCAACCCCAGAACTACCAGAGCCAGAATTACAACCCGTTTTCTGGACACCCCGCCCAAAATTTCAATCCTAACACCGGCTCTTATACAATCGACTTCACTGGATAATATGTATTAAATAAATTTAGCATTTATTGTACAAATATTGTAATGCATGTAGGGCACTTGTTACAGTTGATGAAAAACGAACGATTTCTTTACTTTTTATATATTTTAGTACTAGTCAAACAATGGAATATTGTTTTGTATTAGGATTCATAGCTTTAATTTTGTATAGTTTGTTTTAACACGTTCACTGTGATAAGAACTCCAAGTATGTTTAATGAGAACATTAATTCGGTTTACTTGTGTAGGATCGGTACAAAAGAAAAATATGTACTCGTATGTCTCTGTGGCGCAATGATTAAGAAATCAAAACCTATTCCTAACCTATCAATTTCAACTAGAAGTCCCTAAGAAAATAGATATTTTTACCATATATACATATAATAGAGAGCGTAGATATGTTCTGTCCTAATTAAAAAATAATCTGACCACATGTTACCTATAAGAGAATAAATTTGATAGAAGAGAGTTTTTTAACTAAAATGGTATTCAAGGTTTTGTGTGTTCCTATGCCAAAAAAATCTACTAGTTAGCATTCAAAATAATCTAAACGTAGGTTTTTTTTTTCTACACAAATCAACCTACTAAGTATCGATTATAAATGAAGGGTTACTAATAAGCCTCCTACAAATTCAGAAGAAATAATATTACATGCAGTGAACGTGTTAAATAGCATATTATTTAATATTATTATTACTTCGCGTATTAATTGTACAATTTTTCCCGTATTTACAATGTACATTTCATTAGGTCTATTCTGTATTAATTTTAATTTATTTAATGTACAGGGATTATTTTATTTTACCAATTTCTTTAGATATCTTATACCTTTTCCTAAGCATATATACACATTATATATATGTAGTATTATATTTTATTACTTAGTATATTATATATAGTATTATATTTATATTATAAATATTTTAAAACTGAAAATGTACTTTGTGATTAAATTTTATAACTACTTTACTCTCAAATGACCATATTTGAATATAATATGTTCATATATCGATATATTTAGAAAGTTTTTGTCTCTCTGTTCTCTAAATATTTTATTTGTATTTGTATGTATCTAATGCTAAGCTATTATTATATAAAGTTATGAATTGTAGCGATTATAGGTATGATGAAATATTTGTAACAAGCAATGAAATTCGATCGATATGCGCACGCGCACGCGCCGGTTGCTAAACACTGCCATACGACAAAATTACGTGGTCGCAATGTAAATAACTATTAAATAAATCGTTATATAAATTCGAATTTTGTTTCCTTTTGCTTTTGTGAAAGTGATCAATAATAAATTCGATCCCCGTGCAATATCAATGCTATATGGTTTATTTCATTATGATTTTAAATACCATACGTCGGTGGATAAGAAGACAAAAATTACATCAATTGTACGTATGTGTGCAAATTCCGTCTCTATTCAATTTCCCAAAAAGTTAAATAACATTTAGTATGTCTTTTACGTAAGACAAATATTTTTCGACACTAATTACTAACGATAAAGACATTTTTCAATACATTTTCGTTTCATACAAACGTTGCCTTGTTTTATAATTAATCCAATAATATCGGTTTCATTCAAAAATACTCAAAAAGATTATTTACTAAAGGGATGCATTTAAAGGCACTCTAAAATTGGTGAAAATATAGACAAAATTGCTATGAATTGCTATTAAAAAATATAATGTTCTACATTTAAATATTACTCCTTCATTAAAAATATATCAGCTTTAAAAATTTTTAAGACGCTATAAATTAATTATTGCTAATAAAAAAATAAGCAATCATTTAAAATAATAGATTGTGCTATGGAAAATAACATTTTCTATAAATTCAATAAATAAACTTGACAAGCTGTCCTCCTGACAATGCCGGTATATCCGGCGTTGTAAATGGCAGTCGCAGTAATACAATTGCGCAACGTCTCTTCCTAACTCCTGGAAATAACGCAAGAGATACACCTACTAGTATATATAAGATCGCTCTATATACATGTACCAACAGCACAAGATGGAAAGAGATGGAAGAATATAGAGATGTTTCACCATTAAATTTCTCGATTTCAACTATCTCCCTAGAGTGGCGGACTCCTGTTTCAATACTGCTCTAGAAAATAACTCAGGAATATACCTAGTAGTTATATAACATTGCTATATATAGATATACCAACAGCTAAAGATGAGAAAGGATGGAGGATTTCAGAGATGTTTCGAGATTACATTTCTCGACTTAAACTATGTCTTTAGAGAGCGGAATTCTGTTTCAATACTGCTCTTGGAAATAAGTCTGTAATACACTTACTAGTATTATATAACATTGCTATATATAGATATACCAACAGCAAACGATGAAAAGAGATGGAAAATAATAGAGATGTTTCGAGATTAAATTCTCGACTTCAACTATCTCTTTAGAGTGCAGACTCCTGTTTTAATACTGCTCCATGTATAAGCGGATTCCGATCTGGCCGCCGATCGTCGCCAGCCGCCGCCGCGGCACGCTAGCTTCGCTCGCTCGGCTCGCGCGTTGCGGTAAAAAGACCAAACCTAACCTAACCAAAAAAAAGTGTTATAAATATATCGTCGTGTTTGTATAAAGTTACAAAAAATTTGCAAAATTTTATCCAATGTGAAACGATCAAAACCTTAGTCTGCATTTGTCCTCAAGATTTCCTCCCAAGCATTGTCACCATTACACCACATTAAAGTTTAAGTGATTGAAATTCTAACCAAAATTTAATGTGTAAACTATTAATTTTGAAGTTTACCATTTCAAAAAAAAATTTACAACCCTGTCATTATGTCCTATATTCCAAAGGTTTGCTGGCGACGTAAAAACGCCAATATTAGGGTTGCCTCACTTTTACTTTTTTTTTAACTTCGATGTTTTACACTGGAACTATTGACTTTTGGAGAAGTTGTAGAACGCAAGTTTTCCGTTGACATGGTACTTCAATACCCTCTACCCATCCTTTCAAAATAACCTTGTATAATAAATACGAAAATGTCTTTGTTTGTTACGTTTCACGGATAAATGGCTGAACAAAGTTACTTTTATTGTTAGAAATATAGATAGCCCCTTGAAGTATGTTGTGTTCTGTGAGATATAGCCTCTTGTACACTTGTCAATGTCAATTAGACACAATAATAATCATGTGTGTAATACATATGTCTTTATACCCTTCAAGAATAGAATGTAGATTTATTTTTGGACATCTACTTTTAGTATTTCAGCGCGTGACCTAACACCTAGCCATCAACGGACCAGTAGTTTGCTGTTCTAATTCTGTGTGTGGCTCAGGCCTGTGACAGTTTTGGTTCCGAACGAGTTGTATTGGAGCTGTAATCGCTTCTATCGTCTTGACTATCCGCCTCAAGTCAATTGCTTGTCAGTGTACTGTCAGTCTGACTCATACTCAGACTCTAGCTACTTTTCTATTTCGATTTTAGTTTTGGTTTACCTTGTCTTTTCTTCGATTTCATGTTTGAGTTGAGAACCTTGAAATGCCTATTCCCCTCTGTTGTTTATGTAAATAATCCCCTAAACCGCTGCGATGGTGGTTTTTCGGAATCACTAGGATAAACCTACATAAAGATAAATAAAAGTATTGGTACGTACGTATAGTACGGTTGTCAAAAAAGTAGGCGATAGTAGCGCTAAAACGAAATACATAACAATTACGGCAAAGTGACTATCGCATCTGTAGCTTGCTACAAATACTTAATCTGTGGTGTGGCTCAGTAGCAACACAGAGACTAGTTGGCTGACCTTTATTGTTCGTATGAACTGCGTCACTAGAGGGAGTAATGGTCGATGCGAGCCAATGCGAGCAGTCGCCAGTTTTGCCATGTGTCATACGACATTGAACCAATCATTGAACTAAGAATTAAGAACGCGATTAGTCGCCAACTAGTTCCCTCGTTTCCCTTAAGAGAGCGCTCTATCAAACTCGGTTTTTTGCAAACTACACTAGACTAAGCCTAACACTAAAGTAGAAGTACCACTGCACAATAGCAATATGAAATAGTCATAAGATGGTAATTATAATTCGAAAAATTGAACTATTTTATTTGCAGTACTCAAAGAAGCGAAATGTTAAATGAATGTACTTAAAATGGTCCCCAGGCATGAATATTTAAAAGTGTAGTAACTATAATAGACAAGCGGAAACGCCGTAGGCAGGATTTATATCCGGTTTGTACGCCAACGGCCTTACCGCGCCCTGACAATGAATGCAAAAGTGGACCAAGAATATCTACCTACGTAGATACGTACATGTTATTTATTGGTTATTTGAAGAGTCATTATCGCAGACAGAGTGAGTAAATAACGTTATACAAAAGAGTTTTGCGAATGGTAGAACCTCGTACGAGGTCTTTCCGGATCGCTACTACTATCTTATGTGCCAATCCTGCCGCTATACTGCAGTGATTGAACTGTTGTGTTCTGTTGTGAAAGATAAGACAGCCGCTGAAATTGTAAGTATAAGAAGCACATTTGAGTGTTCAGGGTTGTCAATACATTGATATTTTAAGTGTCCATGGGCCTCAATTCACTTATTACCAATTGTATTGGTTGTTAGCCAACGGAAATGTAAAAGCATTAGCATACCTAGGCGAAAACATATTATGTATTATTATAAGTATATAAAAACTAGGTGAAAATGTGTGAGGAGAATGATGAGATTTGAGGAAGGAAAAGAAGTATGCGCCGTCCTCTCTGACTACCCCGATTAGGAATACAGCGTGAAGATACGTATACGTATACGTCTTTCTCGTGCCATAAAAAGATTAGTATAATTTGAATGAACGTTATGATGAAATCTGCGGAAACATCAACAATCTAAAGTCTAAACAAATGACCGAGCGAAACAAAAAACTGAATGTCTTGACGAACCCCTTTTGAAGGACGAAATCGTAACATTTCGCTTCGCGTTCTAGTTAATGTTACTCATTATGAACAAAACAAATGCACATACATTACATACATTGTTGTAGTTTATGATAACTATACGTAGCGTAGTATACTCTTCTGTAGACGGTCTACGACGTAGCGAACACATTGTACTTACTTACGTATGTTACAGCTGAAAGAAAATATATAGAAGACGTTTGTCGTTAGAACCAGACTTCTATATATGTATAAATTGAGGTGGACGTATGCCCTACTGGAATCCAATTTATTTTCGCGGTCCTCAATTCAACAACATTACACACGCACACTTACAATATTTACATATGTGTAATTAAACAACAAGAAAGAGAGTGTAATTTAGGCTTTTTCTAAGTTTAAGCAACAATTTTTGTAAGACCACGTGATGTGGGTTTGGCACGCACTGATGTTAATTAATTCTTATTTAACGGCACAGAATTTGGTATGCAGGGCGCGTCTGGCTTCAGTTTATGTAGAAAATTAATTATTTTATACATGGTTAATGTGATAGGGGGTATAAAGCCGATGTGGTCCCTGTCCGGCCCTTGTCACTGTTGACTGTTATATTGCAGATGTAATAATTACGGGAGACGTTTGTTTTCTCTTCCTTACAAAAAAAAAACTTTCATTTAATGGAAAAAAACGTACAACCCTATCCTATATAGCAAACATTTGCAATATATGCCCTATATTGCAAATGTTTGCTAGCGACAGGAAAACGCTAATATTAGGGTTGCCTCAACGTTATTTTTGTTTAAACTTTGAGGTTTTACACTAGAATTATGAATTATGACGTGACTTTTGGCGAAGTTGTAGAACGCAAGTTTTCTGTTGTCGTGGGTACTTATATATCCTTCCATATAACCCATCCTTTCGAAAAAACCTTTTATAATACGTAGTTAGAAAACGAAAGTTATAATTATAGGAGTACTTAATACTATTTTTTACTGTTTGCTAAAAGTAAAAGGAATTTCTGTTTAATTTAATGATAAGAAAAATATTGCAATGAAATCAATAATAAAGTACACAAAGTCACGGGATAATGTATGCTTTCACTGGTTCACTTCTGTATTGAGATGTTAATAACTACAAAATGTCAAGAGTTTGCCATCGATGCCGCAAGGTCTGATACAATAATGGTCTCATTACTACATGATAATGTATGTATTCGCTGTGCATAAATAAATTGTAAAAACAGATGATGGTTAACTGCCTTATTGACTTATAAACTAGCACTGCTCGCGGCTTTGTCTCGTAAAAAAAAGTATTTTTTTATTTAATACATTCTGACCAAAACATGTAAGCTTAAATATATTGCTAAAAGGAAGATTTCTGCTCGCACACCGCACCTATTCAATACTGCGTGCATGCATTATGTATGTGTGTGTGTTCTAAAATATGTAAATGTTTCTAACTTAAATAATAGCTTTCGTTTTAAAGGTTGCATTAAAGGCAATTAAAGTATTGATAAGGTCACAAAATGACCTCCAATTCAATCGTGCTTTGACTCGGCCGAATTCGTCGCACGACAACGTATGTGAACCACGCCCCACACAGTGTATTATAATGTACAGTGATTAAAACTCGCAAAAGAATAAAATGGTACAGTAATTAGTCCAAAAAGTGAATTTTGTGTAGTAATTGACTAAATATTAAGTGCTAATTTAGCTACGTATAATGAAAATACAAAAATAGTTATTACAGTCAATTTCAAACTTCAACCTTTAATCACTGAAGTACTTATATTTTTCGTCAGCATAGGCGAAGAACTTTTAAGAAAAAATGACGCAAAAAGTGTAACAAAGAAATATGAGAGCATGCACAATAAAATATACATAATTTAAGTGACCATATAGAAAAGTTATGTTTTCTATGCAATATTTGTGATGAAAAAATTTACTACAGAGGTCCAAAATTGGATTTTATTAGCACAAATAATAACATAACAACATTTAAATAAAACGTATACATACATATTATATCTACAAACAGTAAACAACGAATATTCTAAAATAAAGCGTATATCACAATATAAGCCTACATGACTTATAGAGTACATTATTCATGTATATATTTGTGTAAACAGAAAGATAGAAAGAAATATTTTATTCAATTACACCTCCAATCGAATACATTAGTCCCTGTTGGACAAAAAAAAACGCATTTAATATGCCACATTTAAGAGCAGTGTAGCCTATAAATTACCTCGTGTCGAGTTCTATCAATGTGAAACACGTATCCATTATCAAGTTTGAAATTTTTTGGTAGAATATAGCTAAACATAATTAATAAGTATTTGTAATTAAAATATATAAGAAATACATTTCGTTTACGTTCTAGTTATCCATCTTTGAAACAAGGAGAGAGCTTGAGAAGCTTCACGACTGCAGTCAAAGGTTAAATAAAATGCACGCGGTCTCTGTGTTTCATTACTATTCTATGTAAAGCTTGACACTCAAGTGTTAAAATGCCATTTCCTCGTATGAAAAAAACAAGTAGCGAGTACTGGGTGATATAAGGTACATGCCATGGCGGCCTCTATAACACAATAGGTAAGAAAACAAGACGCTAAATCATTGATTAGATTCCCGGACTTACGTAGAAAACTATTTTATTTTATGAGGATAATTATTACAGTTTTTAGCCATCTTCGACTCAAAAACTCAAAGTTATTCATCGTCACCTGTTTCACCTCCTATTGAAACATCCTCAGAGGATTCCAGAGATCAGATTCCAGTGACTATTATTTATGACATGAAATAGATTTCGGCAAAGATTTATTTTTTCTTCTTTTAGATCTGTAGGTGTTCTAATATTCATCACATGAAATATCATTACTATATATTTTTTCCGAGTTACTGCGGATCTGGAAGTGTTTTCATAGAACGCTGTGACTATGAAAGATTTGGAATATATTCTTTTGAATTAAACGTCTGTTACCGTAAAATGTCTCTACTAGGGTTTCTGATTTCTCGACTTATTTTTGTTCCCGGAGCTCGAGAATTCTTGACTAAGAATTCCCGGGAATTCTCGAATAATATTTACTTCAGTAACTGTCAAATTTAATTATATAGGTATGTGTATCGTATTTATAAAGTTATTTTAATTGTATTTGAGTTTTGATTAGTAAAGGATATTTTATACTTTTCAGTGTTTTTATTGAAGGCGGTTTTCATTAAACAAATAGTAAATAATCGGTCGGGGCTATTGAAACTGCGGGGCAATTGCGCCATTTGGCTATAACTTTCGTTCTATAAGGTTTATTAATAACGACATTTATTTAACGAAATAATGAGTATTTCCTCTACTGAGACCTTATAGAACGAAAGTTATAGTCAAACGGCGCAATTGCCCTGCAGTTGCGTTAGCCCCAATTAAAATAACAAGTATCTTCATACAAACCATTTTTAAATTAAAGTTGAACAAGCGGGAGAAGAGAGCACGGACGTAAACATAATCAAGAGATCAAGACGCGATTTTCGATTTCTCGATACTTTTTTCTCCTCTCGAGTAGAGTCAGATTTCCCGGGAATTCTCGCTTCGAGAAGTTTCGACCGGAAACCCTCAAATAATATAATATCTTTGTATTGACTTTTAAAGAACAAGAGGAAAAAGAAATAAATACAAAGATAAGAACATCTTTTTATTCACTGGTATATTTTATCTTCGTATTCACTCATTCACATATCTTTGTATTCACTCTTATATTTGTATCATATTCACATATACATATATTAGCGGGTTAAAAATAAAAAAAATCCTATAACCCGATTGTGTTTATGTGTATTTTACACAAACCCCCACCCTGGTGTGACGTCACATACTTTGCACTTTTGCACCTAAAACTGAATAAATGAAAATGGCAGTTCTGAAATTATTATTTTTTTAAAGATAGAATATCTCAACAGGTGACGTAGTTTTTGGATGACCCCTTATCCCGCGAATACAAGAATTCCGAAAGTGTTCAATAAATGAAAAAATGGAAAATTAATGTCACCGACTAAATTTGAGAAATAAAAGTCGTTGAAGATAATTTTGCCCGAAGCACCTGCACCGTTGACGCCGAAGTTTCTTGTGTTGGACTTGTGTTCGGGTTTGGAGGGAAAGAGAACCGGTGAAATTTCTCTCAGCAGACCCGCGAGCGAGATATTTCATAAAAGAGATAGACACTATGTGAACTATGTACACTTAATCCTCGGAATAGCCAACAGATTTATAAGTGTTTTCGAAGCTCTCATTTCCCTTCAAGTCACCTGTTTGCGCGTTTGTCTTCTTCGAGGTATAAAAAATCCAAGTCGAGAGTCTAGCATTTAATTCCTGGGACAACTACCCATGAATTTATACGAACCTTTGAATATATCACTCTCCCAGTGCCATAAGTAGCATCCATTGCGCAATTCTTTAATTCTTTGAGTGTCAAGTTTTGAAGCTCTAGACCTAGAGGTACAATTGATGTAGATAATTATCAAGAGATTTTAACGTGTTTATTTTCATAGGTATACATGGTTCCACAGTTAATATAGCAAAAACAAAAGCTTTAGTTTCATCATATCTGTTTGTCTGTCTATCAGCATATCGCGTCGCTTTATTTATGTCATCTACACCAACTAAGCTGATAGACATAAATTATACAGGAATTAAACAAAATTGGAACCATATTTTGAAGAAAGATGACGAGGCTCGATTCAGTTATTTAAAAACAAACCAAAAGCCGTTCAGTTACCAGATTCATAAAGTTTTAAATACAAATACATATAGACTAGGCGAAAATGTGTGAGGAGAATGTTGAGATTTGAAGAAGCAAAAGAAGTATGTAAGGACCGCGACGCTTGGCGGTCCGTCCTCTCTGACTACCCCGTTGGGGATACAGCGTGAGAATATGCATGTATGTATGTACATATAGACTTATCTAGTAAGAAGATTATTTAAAGTCCGGAAGCAAATGAAATAAAAATTGATTGATTTTAATCGCAATTTAATTTATTAAATTGAACGATTGTTTAATCGTGCTTTTTAAAAATGTCGGAATTCAATAACTTACATTTTTATACCAAGCGTCGAATAAGATAAAAAAAACATGTAATGAATAAATAATGATAATTAATCTTTCAAACAAATATGACGTCACAACACCGCGGCTGACAGCGAAATGTGTCTAAAATAACGTCTGACCTCGACCGGTCTATATTTTAGGGCATTCTCCACACTGATAACTTGCATATTGTTGCAGTTATAACATTATATAACATTCATGTAGCTCAATAAAAAAACTACCCGGATTTATCAGCTGAAAGTTGTTCAGATATCTGAATGTTTGACTATTGTTTTTTGTCTTTTGGTGTTACGTTCCAAAATTAAAAAAATAGAATGCTTGCGACATACTCGGTGTCTGTCAGTTTGACGGTAGTTTTTTCAGAGACTTCTTCTCTTTTCAATCGATTTCAAAAAAGGAGGAGGTTCTATGTTCGTCTGTATGTATGTTATTTTGCATGTTCACCAATAACTTCGTCGATTGTGTTTCGATTCCAATGATTCTTTTTCCGTTGGGTTGGCTCATGTAAATTTCATCGATAGCTTGAACTTCGAAGATAACCAAATAATGCAAAGTCAAATTCAATTCAAGTAAACCCAATTGCAAGGTATTTTTGAACGTCAAATCTACTTTAGTTCGGTTCGAAAAGAAAACCTGAACACTGAGAAGAACCGACAAGAAACTCAGTCAGGTATCATTTTTTCAACATCATTCTACAACAGTTATTTAAAATACAACATTCATTCAAGCCATTAAACGCAAAATGCTTATAAGCTTTATTTATATTAATGAATCTTTTGTGCGTAGGTCTACAATTAACTTCTTTTCTAATTCTGGAACACATTCTGCTCCAGTATTATACTTCAGTATTATACTTCAGTAACTGTAAAATTTAATTATGTAGATAATTGCATCGTATTTATAGTTATTTTTGTACTCGAGTTTTGATTAGTAGAGAATAGTTATTTTGTACTTTTCGGTGTGATTTTTTTTAACTCAGTTAATTTTTTTCTTAAAAAGTTTTGTATACTGGCATCTCGTTTTATATTTATTAGAAACAATTCCGCCATTATCACGTAAAAAAGTGGCGTATTTTTGAAGTAAAATGTTTGTTTCCTTATTACTAAGTCCCTAACACTCTTCAGTAAAGTAAGGCTGTGTTTTGGAATTAAAAAGGACTTCTTGAAAAAACAAGAAAACTTCAGTTACATAAATTTATTCAAACTTTCTATTTTATTATTAATTGCACATTCATTTTCATATAATGAAAGTAATGAAGTCGTTTATTTCCGAACCCTAGTAGACTTAACATACAGAAATACCTTATAAATAAGAATCAAATATTTTTAATTTGAAATTGTGTGGTTATTTTCATATAATAGTCAAAAACTAAACATGTAGAGACTCATGTGTTACTTCGGGGAAATCTGTCAAGTGATATATTTATGTACATGCTATCTTTCATCGACAGTCATATTGATCGACACGTATGTGACTTCTCAACGAAGTATCCTCAGGAAATTACAGAGATTAAACTCAATTAATAATGAAACCATTCGCAAGTCAGAACAACAAAAATACTTGAGTCTATTACTTGATACAAAATTGACATAGAAGGCTCGCATACAATTTTTACAGTATTTTTAATTTATGTCTCACCATAACAAATATAAAAGAACACTCAACACTGCAAAATAAAATAATAAAGACACTATATCATTATAATTACCTTACACCTACACACATAGTTTATAGAAACACAAGAGTAATTAACACATACAACGCGTGCATCCTTATTAGAAAAATATTCGCAAATTCAATCCACACTCAGATAAACTTTACCATAAAGACTAAATACACTTTCAGAAATAAAAATAGCCTTAGATTGACTACACCAATAACAGAATATGGTAAGAAAAAACGTCATGTTTGAGGAGGTACAATTGTATAAAGCTTTGCCAGAATTAAAGATTCCGTAATTTTAGACTCCAACTTTATTATAAGCATTTAAAGAAATACTTTATTATAAGCATTTAAAGACGAATACTGTTAGTTGGGTATGTTTCGACTCCACGTCTGCCATTGTTATCACTTGTCAAATGCATACATTTATAAATCATGCTGTAAACTAAATTTTTCGTTTAAGTGAATGTAATATGATATTCTCATTAGAAATAAAAATCTTCGATCCGAAGTCACGTGAAATTAATCGCAAAAGACTTTCAAGAATCTTTGGGTGGAATATATCTACACGTATTGATCAAATTGATCACTAGCTACGTATATTGATAATATGTATGTATACAGGCAATGAAAGTACTGGCAATGTCGCACACGGCCCGCGCCAGACCTACATACTTCCGTCATATTGACAACAAAGAGAGTGTAACCATTACACAAAGTGAACCATGCAATTACGCAATTCAACAAATTTTTATTTATCTCATTATATGTTACTGGCGTCCAGCGCAGGCTTCGCACGAAGACTTGATTATGAAACATCAAATATAGTTTCGACGTCTGTAGATAAAAAAATTTATTAAAAAAAATTAAACCGCCTTCAAAAAAGACACTGAAAAGTATAAAATAACATAACATAACATAACATAACTTCACGCTGTATCCCCAACGGGGTAGTCAGAGAGGACGGAGCGCCAGGAGTCGCGGTCCTTACACACCTCTTTCGCTTCCTCAAATCTCATCATTCTCCTCACACATTTTCGCCTAGGTATGCGAGTGCTTTTGACATTTCCGTCTGCTAACACTCTGGCTATTTGATCTTCATAAGTCAGCCTTGGTCTTCCTTGGCTTCTTTTACCACTCACTTTCGCTCTGTATATTTTCTTCGTCAGTCTTTCATCACTCATTCTTTCCATGTGCCCGAACCATCTAAGCGTTCCTTTCTTCATTTTTACAATAACACTGTTGTGCGACCCTGTCATACTGCGTATCTCATCATTGCTTATCCTGTCAGCAAGCGTGACACCGCACATATTTCTGAGAGACCGCATCTCCACAGCATTTAACATACTTTCACTCGATTTTGGGCATATCCAGGCCTCACTACCGTACAACAAAGTTGGCACCAACACCGCATTGTGGATGGCCATTTTAGCAGTGTTAGATATATTCACACTACCCACTAATGCGGACAGAGCACCGTTCACTTTATTGCCAGCTGCTACCCGTCTCTCCACATCCAACTCACATCTTCCATCCCTCGAAAACGCACTCCCCAGGTACACAATTTCATTCACCTGTTCTAGACATTTTCCATTTACACAAATCACACATCTCGTTTGTACCGCTTCTCTTTCAAACACCAGAACCTTAGTTTTGTTCACATTCATTTTCAATCCTTTTACTTCACAATCTTCTTTCATGCACGTGACTAGTGTCTGCAACTCTGCTTCTGATGGTGCTATTAGCACAGCATCGTCAGCGTACAATAGGCAGTTTACCACTATGTCACCACATCCCATACCACTCATATTACCTTTCAATCTCTGGAGGCAACTGTCCAAATACAGCACGAATAGCCAGGCAGACATCACGCAGCCCTGTCTGACACCGGAACAGACTTCAAACCAGGGCGACATGTCACCGTCTATCCTTACACAGGCTCTGTGGTCTCTATATAATGACCTCACAGCCTGCAGTAAGGAGCCCTCCACGCCATATTCAGGCAGAAGACTCCACAATTTCTTCCGCACTACTCTATCGAATGCTTTCTCTAGATCCACGAAAGCGCAGAAAACTTTCCGACCTAAAGCCAGAAACCTTCCCACGATAACGCGGAGCGAGAAAATCTGATCCATACAACCCCTACCGTTCCTGAATCCACCTTGCGCCTCCCACAAATATCTTTCTGAAACGCCTTTCATACGTTCAGTCAATACTTTAGTATAGACTTTACTCGCTAAGCTGACCAAGCTGATGGCCCTATAGCACGCACAGTCTAGGTAGGAACCTTTCCCTTTATATAGAGGTACTATGACTGCCGTGCGCCAGTCCTCTGGAACCTCCCCCTTCTGCCAACAAAGGTTGCAGAGTGCACAGAAGACATCCCAGACCCTAGGACCACCATACTTGATCATCTCAGCAGTCACCTCATCATTTCCCGCAGCCTTTCCACATTTCAAACTTCTTATCACTTTCTCAATCTCTTTCATACTAATGGCATCCTCCAGTCTCTGGCCCGAGTGTGGCAATTCATTAGAATCGCTCTCAGTATCAGAGACGGAGTCGCCACTCTCATACAGTTCTCCAAAGTATTCACTCCATCGCTGCAAAACATCCTTTTTATTTGTAAGCAGTTTGTTTTCTTTCGAACGCACTTTATTCATTCTGCAAGGTGCCGGACCACTTCGGTACTTACGTACTTCTTTCCAAAATAATTTGGAATTTTCCTCGAAGTTGTCCGACATCTTGTTTTCATCTAACACCCTACACCTTTCACGCTTCTCTTTCACTAGTGCCTTCGTTTCTGCTTTCTGCAGCTTATACCTGTCTTTCATCAAATTTTTCATACCACAGTCATTAGTAGCAAGGTAGTCCCGCCATGCTTTCTTTTTCTTATACACAGCCACTTTCACCTCATCATCCCACCACACATCACGCTTTTTGCCGTTCCCAATCTTATTCATTCCACACACTTCTTTCGCAGCTTCAATCATACTATCTCTAAGGTTCTGCCAACATTTTTCAACATCCTCGCTCATCACTTTCAATCTATCATCAAGCTTACTAGATAATACCCTTTCATATTCATTCCTGGTGGCCGCATCCTGCAGTCTCCAGCTTTTAATCCGGCTAACCGCTGCAGGTTTGGACACTACGCGATGTCGCCATGCTGCGAACAGACCCCTTATTCTGGTTATCACCAGAAAGTGGTCCGTCCCGAGGTCGGCTCCTCTATACGCTCTTGTGTCCATTACCTGCTTCTTAAGTCTGCTATCCACCAGGAATAAATCAATCATGCTTCTCGCACCCTTTCTTTCCCACGTGTACTGATGGATCCCTTTGTGTCTAAACATGGTATTAGCCACAAAAAGATCCTTTTCCATACACAGTCCTAACACAATCTTACCAGCATCATTCACTCTCTTATCTCCATATTTGCCTAGGACAGACTGAAATCCTGTTCGAGCTGTCCCGACCCATCCATTCATGTCTCCACACACAACAATTCTTTCGTTCTCTTCAACCGTCGCTAGAACTTCTCTAACATTCTCCCAAAACTGCTCTAGTTCAGCCAAACCGACAGAGGACACTGGGGCATATACTGCCAAAACAAAAATTTTTGTCAACCCAATCTTGAGGCGTACCCAGAGCAGTCTGGGATTTACACATTTATACTCAGTCATACAATTAACCATACGAGAGGACAGTAAAACGCCTACCCCTTGGCATCCCCTATCTCCTTGTGGTACCCCTGACCACAAAGCGATGCCTCCTCCGGGCAAGTCGGCAAGTTCACTGCCGCCTCGCTTGGTTTCACTCAAACATAGCACATCCAATCTTTTCTCTTCCATAATATCAATCACTTCATTCATCTTCTCCTCAATCCCACCTCTCACATTCCACGCAGCTACTCTGCACTCCTCCCTCCACTTCCCGCCGCTAGGTGCACAGCGTGTTGGGTGGCGGTCCCCAACGCCGAACTGCACTCTGCACACACCAGCGGGGACAGACCGGTGCACGTCGCTTTCGGGGGACGCCCTAACATAAGCATTTCCGTTGTCCCGCATGGTATGCACAGAAGAGGAATTGCAGCCCTGAAAAGGGCTGGCAGGGGTCGCGACGAGCACGCTTCCTCAGTTGACCCCCTATAAAAGTAAGTATAAAATAACTATCCTTTATTAATCAAAACCCAAGTACAATTAAAATAACTTTATAAATACGATACACATACCTATATAATTAAATTTTACAGTTACTGAAGTCGGTGCCAGGCCCACAAACTAATAGACTTTCTGTTGTTGCACATTGATTTGGCACCGACTTCAGTAACTGTCAAATTTAATTATATAGGTATGTGTATCGTATTTATGAAGTTATTTTAATTGTACTTGCGTTTTGATTAGTAAAGGATAGTTATTTTATACTTTTCAGTGTTTTTTTTGAAGGCGATTTAATTTTTTTTAATAAAATTGTTTTATTTCTCCCTTTTGAGTGACCTTGACCTAAATAAATATTTAAGGCAGGTCTGCAATTAACTTCATTCTAATTCCGGAGCGTAACGATATGCAAGAGAATCGTCAATATTAATAAAGGTTATAACCAGGTCTCGTTATTTAGTGTATCTTCGAAGTCCACGCTCCAATATCGGTGAAATTTAAATGGGACTACTTCTGAATTATTACCTACCAAACGCAAAAAGAATTTTCCAAATCGGTTCATAAATGACGGAGTTATGAGGTAACAAACATACAAAAAAAACAACATACAGACGAATTGAGAACCTCCTCCTTTTTTTTAAATCGGTTAAAAATATAAACAAACTCTTCCTCGCTATATGAACTAAATAATGGCGAATACTGAATTAAAATCCATTTAGAACTTAGAAGCAAATACACGAACGTGGATTCGTCGTTTATACTATTTAAAGATATAAATTACATTTAATTCTCGCTCATTCCTTGGAAACTTGGAATACCGAGCTGAACTCTACCGAATTAAAGTAGATTTGACGTTCAAAAATATCTCGTAATTGCTGGTTTACTTGAGTAAATGAATTTGAATTTCACTTTGACTTACTGCTCGTGTGCTATTGGTGTCGATAGATTCGCTGCTTCTTATGTCCCGACGACTTCCAATTCAGCGGGCCCTACGGCCAGCACTGTCGAGAAAGGTCGAGACCTTGAAGCGCCGTGAGTATGCGACTCTCCAAAAGTTTCATAATTACGCCCTTTGCAGTCTAAACTTTGAGACCCTATATGTGGCCCCGATGCCCATCGACTGATTTCCGATATTTGTAAGCGACTGGTCGAAGCTTCGAGAGACCGACGGACTGGCGGCTTCTTCCTCCAACGAATCAGTTAGCGATGACAGCTTTCTAAGCGGCAACTTTTTAGAGGTACTTTATTTTATTTAAGATAATACCTACTTTTAGGGCAGTTTGAAAATATTAATGTTAAGATATGTATGTACCGATTTATTTCAGTAAAGTTATCTATTCACAAGCTATGTTATTATACATTACTAGCGGTCTGTCCTGACTTCTCCTGGGTTGCATACGTAATATATTGCCTACGTCCATGTGGACTAATGTACCTTTCAAATAGTGGAAGAATTACATTTTAAAAGAATAAATAAAGAATGTACCTTTCAAAAAGCGCAGTGGAATAAATAATCTTAAGGCTAACGATAACAAATATTGTAGATAAAAATATGATAAGCTAGACTAGACAGTAAACTATATAGGACACTCGTGTATAAAAAATAGATATAAGAAGATATGTAATTAGAAAAGAAGGAAAATGAAGAATAATGAAGAGTAAATTTAAGAACTGTAGGATAGGAAAAAGCTCTTACCTTAATCATGTCAGGGGAAGCAGAATTTTAATTTAAAAAATAGGCGCAGTGGTTCCGGAGATTACGCTCCATGTCTAAACAAACTTACACAATCCGTTCTCTCTATAATATTAGTATATATTATTAAGTTAGCCAAAATAGCAATACAGACCCTTTAGGCCCATATTCCCGACCGATGTTCAAGTGTGAATCTCTGATTGAGCATCACTCATGACATGACATGACAATCACTGTTGGAAACAAATGCTACTACAGCAAGAGATGAAAAAATTACAGTATACTAGAAAAATATGCGATTTTAGTAAGACCAATTATAGACAGATGGACAAATGGATGGAGAGACGGATGGACAGACAGATAAGACGAAATTAATCGAAAGTATTAACTATACACAGACCAGCGGATGTCGCGTCGTGACCGTCATTTAAAGTTTAATATTAGACATTTTAAGTTCCAGTGTTTCAATGTCTAGGATTTCCGAGCACTATATTTCACGGTTCAAGGCTTCAGTTTTATATAACAAATAATATGATGTAGTTTGGTTTGTATCTATATACATCGAAACGAAATATTGTTCGTTGCTAAGCGTGAAACTTGAGAACGACTGGATCGGTTTGGCAAATTATTTTTACAGGCTCATGATCGTCCGAATAAGGTTATTATGAAAAGAAAAACTCGGAAAATTCTGCAAAAATAGTGTTTTTTTTTTAATTTATTCTGTTGCTTTCCCAGTTATTTATTCCAGAACATTTTATATTTACTTCATTGCTTACTTATAATACATTATTTTTCCAACACTTTAAGTCCTAATCACAACAACCAGATTCTATTTATTTTCTTTTTCCAATCTACTTTTTAGCTTTTCTTTATTTCAATAATATTACGAAATCTTAGTTTAGGGTGCTTTTTCTTTTGTATGAACTCGAGACCATAATTCACGAACAATATTATTATACTTAAGTCACAGCAACATGAGCACGGTTAGTTAAGAATAAAACACAAGAAAGAAGAAAATCTACAGAACCAAAGTGAATGGTAGTAGTCAAGGAAGGCCAAGGCTGATTACGAAGATCAAATAACCCGACTGTTATCTGACGGAAATGTCAAAGGCATTAGCAAACCTTGGCGAAATTTTGTGGGGAGAGAATGATAAGATTTGAGGAGGCGAAAGAAGTACTTAAAGACCGCAATGCCTGGTGTTCTGTCTTATCCGCTTACCACGATAGAGATATAGTGTTAAGATAAGTCTATGATACAAACAATTAGACATAATGACATAAGTTATTAGACTCCCATAGACAGTTTTGTTTCTATATTTGATACGATTACTGCAACTAACCACTACTGCATGGGTAATCTTGTTTTTTTTTCGTATCTAAGAAGGTATAAAATCCCCACGATTTCCAGCTGAGTAGTGTCAGACTCAAACCGACTAAAAAAGCCCCTCCTTTGCTGTTAGCCCTAATGACTTTTACAGCGTCACCGGTCACGATGGAGCGAGCGCTAAAGGCACCCTGCCAGATGGTCAACCGTCGCCTAAGGGTTCCTTCAGCTAAGGAATACCTAGTATGAAGGGCGAACTTCGGGCTCAGGGCGTCAGCTGGGGAGAAATAATCTAGTGGCAACCATATCAAGCGACAGCAAACTTCGAAAGGCATCTTAAGCTGCTATTATTAGATAGAGGCAATTATAATTACGTTGTAATAATTATCGCCTGAAAAATGAAATCTGCTAAGTTTGGAAACGCCTAAAACCTCTGCGTATTTTCACCTCCAAAAACTTTTTTGCATTCTTTATGCCTTTAAATTTCGGAGAAAAACCCCTAAGTTGGCTACACTAGTAAATGACGTAACGTTAGGTTCAGAAGAACTGTGTTCTATAAAACTCATTTAAATAAAACATGACATAGTGTAACGTAATTTTACGAGACCGTATTATAAATATGGTAAGAAACACTTGTGAGCGAAACCGACTCGCGCTGCACCAAATCTTTTTTCCTTTCGATGTCCTTAGATAGCTAAGGATTTATTGAAAGGCTACATCGATCAGATATATCACAATGTACATGTGTGGTTACGTGAGGATTGATTAACTTTGTATACGAGTACAATGAATACATTATAGGCAGATAACTTGTATACGTTGTACATAGATTAAAAAACATTTGTTTTAAGAATTTCAACAGAAAAAAAAAACAGTAAAAAATAGAACCCTTGTAGTTTTGTCATGTGTCTGTCACTTTATCTGTATGTCCGTTTGTCACAGACATTTATTGTATTTACTTTTATAACCATTGAGTTCCAATTTGGTATAAACGGTATAAATATGGAAAATCAAGAATTGAACAATAGATTTAGATTTTTTAAACATTATTTTAAACCAGCTATATTTGACAGTTCCTTCCACTTTAATGTAATTTTTCCGGGATAAAAATAGATAGATTACTCACGCAAAAGTGTACTATCTGTCAATAAAAGTCCTATCAAAATCTGATCAGACGTTTTGGAAATTAATCCGTGCAAACAAGCTAAAATACAAAATAACGTGCTAAAATACAAAAATATGAGCTCGAAAAAACTTTTCTCTGTAATTCACAGGCAGAAACTTCAATTTTATTTATTTATGTATTCATGATAAATTAAATTTTTACTATCTGTATTACTACAGAACCCTATATTCATGCGGTTCGACGCGTTATTCACCATTTTTGTATCCTTTGATATCTTTGTTGGGAAAGCTCAGGATTTATTGAGAGGTTATGTTGAAAGAACTGTTTTAACCTTAACATCAGACGTGACATCTTTAATTTATATCTCGGTGAGGTCTATATCATAAATATGTTATGGAAATGTTTAAATGTAATGAAGTTCTGTTTACCCTCTTTCTGGTTCGTTTTTGTTGTTTTTATCATCACTACCAGAACTCACTCTCAAAAATATTTACCCAATTCACCCCCAGAAATATACATACCTTGCCTTAAACTAGTGTCTAAAAAATAATTGGGCCTCGCGGTTTCACCCGTATTAAATTTAATATCAAAAGCATTCACATAAAAAGTAGCCTAATTTACTCTCTGAATAGTCTTCTACTTGTCAATGAGAGTCTCGTCAAAATTGTTTCAGTTTAGCCCGCACAAACAAACAGACAAGAATCTATACAACAAATGTTAAAATAATGTCTTTACGTTTGGTTACGTACAAATAACGCATAAGCTTAAGAAATAGCTTTTGTTTCGAAATTATAGATAGACAAATTTCAATTTTATTTATATATACAGATAACTTAATGTATATATTAAATTTATATACAAAAATAGATACCTGAAGTGTCGTACTCTTTTCTCTTAGATGTTTTATGGCTCTGTGTTAGATTTGATTCGCAAATATACTTTATAATTTATTTTATATTTGAACCATGACGTAAACCAAAGTATAAATATAAACTTGGACAGCCCTATCAAGGTAACCAGGGCTGTCAACTGTGACACAACGCTCTCGGAATCTAGATTTCTACGTGAAAATTAACAACCAAGGTTGCTCCAATTATGCTGCTAACTTAATCTGTTTAAGTAGGTGGTAGTTGAATGAACTTTATCTGTTTTTAAAGTTTTTTTAATTTATATAGTTTTTTATTTTATCGAATTGTTAATTCTAATGTACCTACCAGTCACAAAACTATTCACTGGGTATAAAGTTTTTATTAGGTAGGTACTTTATCTCTAAGTTTTTTTTTTAAATTTATGATCATTTACGATATTCTTTTTACTTTAACTTCAAACAGGAACGATAGAACACATTTTTGTCTCACTTATAACTGATAAAGTGATAACCACGGTAATAAAAGAGATAGATGACGTCACGCAAGGTCGTTTGTCCTGTTTTCAAATAATCACCAGTGCTACAAAATCCTCGATGATTGTCGACCTCGTTCTGTTATTCTCGACTGCGAGTGTTTGTCAAAATGTACCAGTTGTCATTTTATTCACAAAAGTGTATTAATTAAATAGTACTTTAAAACCTATTTACATAATAGGAATTCTTGAAGCCAAAACTACTAGCGCATTATAAAAAGTTTGTACTGAGAAGAATAGGCAAGAAACTCAGATATAATTCATTCAACGTCTTACTACAGAACGCTATTAATTACAATATTTTAAAATGTTAGCAAACACGCAAGTATAAAGAGCATATCTAAATTGCATAATATCTATACAATCCTTACGCCGTATCCCTAACGGGGTAGTCAGAAAGGACGGAACGCCAAGCGTCGCAGTCCTTACATACTTCTTTCGCTTTCTCAAATCTCTTCATTCTATCTTCTACAAAATTGTTGATATCATATTCTCTCCTTAGTCATTATGCTTTTTCTAAATTTTATGTAGATATTCGTTCATATGAGCGAAGGTAAATGATGGTGCTCAGGAAGACTATAACCAAGCGTATGAGGAGAATGATTTCGAGGAAGCGAAACAAGTATGACAGGACCGCGATGCTTAGTGCTCCGTACTCTCTGACTAACCCGCATAGTCAGAGAGGACGGAACAACAAGGATATAGCGAAGGGATATGTATGAAGGTATGTAAAATTATCTGATATTTAAAATAAATAGTATATCAACAAGGTAAAGCACAAGACGAAATAGTAAAAAATGCAAATAAATCAAAATCAAATCAAAATTTAAACCTTGTACCAGAACCCAAATACACATAAAATCCACTGATTTATAAGTGTTGATTTTATTTGTTAGAAAGAATAAATATCTATTACAAAGCTTTCTATCATTATGGATCTTGAATTATAAACATTTTAGCGGGAAGTTGAAAAGCAAATACAATTAGCAATTGGAAAAAACATATTTGCAATTACGTTAATTTGTATATAAATGCGAGTAATCAGCTCAAAACATTAATTAAAAATAACTGAAACTAAGTATATTGTCTATACTAAACCTAAATATTCTTACGCTGTATTATTAACAGGATAGACAAGATGGAGCGCTTTCTTTCGTCTCCTGAAATCGAAAAGCTCAGGATTTCAGGATATTGTCATTTTCTCGAATAAGCAAATCGATAACTTCCAACATTATTCCTGATATACTTTCCTGTAATTAAAAGACTGTCTAAAATGTCCATAGCTTCTATAACAGAATGAGGACAGTATGTCCTTAATTATGTACAAAATATTTTTGTCTTCAGCCTATTATAGTTACTCCACGCCCTTACAGCAGCAACCCTACCCGAAAAAAATATAATAAAATTATTAGTGAAAGGTATCCCCGTTTAAAGTATAAAAGTGGACGACGCCCGCGCCGCGCCTCCGACTTGAAGACATGGCGGCGTTAGTGCGATTGGTACGTGCAATTTTGTTCTAAATTTGAAAATTTAAAAATCTTTCACCCTAAATTAGGGATGAAACGAAGAGTGATGGCATCGATATTTTTATCGATTATAATTATTATTTTTAAAAGTATTTCCTAATAAGAAAATGTATTTTTAGACAATTGCATACATTTTTTTAGCTAATAATGCAATTCGTATCTATTATAATTTATTTTTATCGCAGTCGTTAGTATGTACATTACTCTTTGATATCGTTAATTATTTTTATTATTAAATACAATTAAATATGAAAGTGTTGTGTGATAAGATGGTGATAACAGTGACGTCATTGGACCTGTTTCTTTGTTTCCCGATCAAGCCAACTGGACTAAAGTGACGTGTTTTATTAACTTTCTTATGTGTAATTAGTGTGGTGCTATGAATTTATTTATTGTTTATATGTGATTTTTATGATTTTCCTTTACGCAATAGAATTGTCAAGTTTTTACAAATAAGCTATTAAATAAACACATACATTTAAAAAACATTGCAATAACAAACTTTAGTAAAATAACAAACATATAACATTAGATAGTATATCGCAATTAAAAATGATTAATAACGATACAGTACAATATGTAAGAACTACGTATGAACTAGTGTGCACAGTTCACTTCCGTAGGTAACACATATGTAACGATTTTCAAATAAATCGATTTAAATGTTGAGATCAATCAACTGAAACTAACTTGTGTTGTGGTATACATTTGTTCCAAAGATTGTTCTTCATTAAATTGTTTATTTTTTACCTTCATACATGCATACGCCATTTCTCACTTGGGGTAGATAGAGTATCAAAGTAGAAATATTAGGTACGTTTAGTAATCTGTAATTCAATCAGTATCTAAAACGAAAGGGCGATCCCATTAAGTACCTATTCAAGGAATTCTTGGCATTTAAATTTTAAATTTTTTATTCGTTATTGTGTGATATAAATATGTCACAGTACTAGGTAATCCACACCAACCGGTCCCAGCTCTAGGACTACAGGTACACCGGTAGTGAGTGGTCGCCGTGGCCTCTAAATATTTGCGCGTTCCGATTTATCATTCCCTTTGTACTGTAATTGGATTAACAGGCTCATTACAAAATTATTTAACGATTTTCCACTTAATGTTTGTTTTTTCTTCCTCTAATTAATTTAATTTGTGATGACGATTAAATTAGATCAAACTAAATCTAATAAGTAAAATCTTAATTTTTACAATCGATATAAAAAATAGTCGCTGTGGGACAACACTGGTATTGGGTACTTACAAGAAAATTGCGATATATTTTCGATAAACTGTTCTTTCTTTCTTTCTTCTTTTAACGTACCTTTTTACATGTTTTTTTATTAAAACAATATACAATACTTAAACCGAGTTACGATACGTAATAGCATTTATAAGTGTGCGTGTCACAGATAATATCAGAAATAGAATGATAACAATAAAAATAAAAGTGAAACAATTTAACACTAAAACTCACCAATGCGTAAACTTTCGACATGGCTGTGACGTATTCGATTGACAAGCGCTAGCGATTTTCGGGCGATAGAGCGGAAATATTCTAAATATTTTCTGACCTTTACAGGAATGAATCTGCAATGATATTAATAATGCGAAGGATTGTCTATGTGTCTGTTACATTTACATGACTAACTTGAACCAAGTATTTAAATTCGATTTAAGGTACTGACATCTCGCTTGCACCGACTGTTTAGTGAGCGAGATGTCAATTCCTTAAATCAAATTTATATACTTAGTGCAAACCGCCCTAAACTGTTTTTTTTATTCAATTTGGCATGAGAAAGGTTTAACTTAATGGAAGGACATAGGTTACTTTTTAATTTTAGGCGAATGAAGACGAGATCGTTGTTAGTAAAATATAATATTAGAATATTGTCGTTGTTGTCTGCAGATACTATGTGTCCTCGAACTAAGCACCAGGCTTTAGCTATGGGTACCAGACAACGGACTAGTGAGCACTCAGTAATACCTAGACTGCGAGAGAATTTGGAAAATTTTTTCTTAAACCGACTTGATCGCGAATCCGAAAGGCCTTGGGCTTTAATGAGAAAATGGTTAAAAACTTTGACATAAATTAGCTTATCTCTACTTAACCAGAGAACACCTAACGCATCAAACAAGTGTGATCCAGTATGAACCTACTCTTTTTTTATCTCGTTTAACAGTAAACCAATAAATAGATTATACAGTAAGAAACTTAACATGTAAATTCCTCTTAAAATTCAGAAATAATACTTCATAAATTATTCCATGGTACGGCTAAAGACGAGTCGAAATTTTGATTGCCAGATTTACAGCCCGTTACTCGCTGATATGTAGCTTTGTATAGGTGAAAGAATTTTTGAAATCGGTTGAGCAGTTTTTGAGTTTATCCATTACATACAAACGAACAAAGTTTACTTCTTTATAATATTGGTATAGATAAGTATAGATAAATTGTAATTTATTATCACAATTCTGTTTTTGCTATTTTAAACACTGAAACACCTTTACATTTATTTACGCTGATTGTCAATTACCGAAATCGAGTGAAAGTATAATAAATGCTGTGGAGATGCGGTCTCTCAGAAATATGTGCGGTGTCACGCTTGCGGACAGGATAAGCAATGATGAGATACGCAGTATGACAAGGTTGCACAACAGTGTTATTCTAAAAATGAAGAGTTGGTTCGGGCACTTGGAAAGAATGAGTGATGAAAGACTGACGAAGAAAATCTACAGAGCGAAAGTGAGTGGTAAAAGAAGCCAAGGAAGACTAAGGCTGACTTATGAAGATCAAATAGCCAGAGTGTTAGCAGACGGAAATGTCAAAAGCACTCGCATACCTAGGCGAAAATGTGTGAAGAGAATGATGAGATTTGAGGAAGCGAAAGTGGTGTGTAAAGACCGCGACCCCTGGCGCTCCGTCCTCTCTGACTACCCCGTTGGGGATACAGCGTGAAGATATGTTGTTGTTGTTGTTGTCAATTACCAGACTATCAGATGGTACGATGACTACATTAGTTACACAGTTCACAATTCCAGTTGTAATTACAAAAAAGGAATAAAATTGAGTATAAACATTACAAATAATAAGAAAAAGTGGGATGTATTGTAAACGGTGTTCTGTAAACGTATAATATAAAGTGAGTGCGAGTGTTTGTGAGTATGTGAGTGAGGGTGTATGTGTGTGGGTAAGACTGCATGTATGTAACAATACGTTAATACTTTGCAAGTTTTTCTGTATCCTCATATGATAGGTTAAAGTTTAAGATAAGTTTTTTCTTATTATTAAATTAATAAATTAATTCAGTTTATGTTTTAACTTAATTTATGCTTTGTAATGTAATCTGATATAGTTGTCATTTCTTTACTAAATGATAACTATAACGTTGTTGTAATTTAATAAATCAATTCAATCATCAGTCAATTCTTCTTCACTTTCATTACTATATATTTTTTCACGTCTGCAATCTATTATAGTGATGTTGTAATATGTTGTTGTCCAAAGGTCCTAGTGGAAGACTAATATCGGTTCCCTGAACCGGTAGTAATAGTAGGGTAGTATTACTAAATTATTTAAGGATAGTTTCTCATTTTATTTTTCAATTTAATGCTTTGTGAAAGGTGCATATAATTTTAAGTATGTCTGAATATATGACATATGTCTAAGTTGACCCTGTCTTAAAGATATCCATCCGCTATCGCTACATCTTGTGACTTGAGCGATAAACTTTTTTCTGTGAAACACATAAATTTTACGTAACATTTCAAATAATACCAACTGTTATGTCAAGGGCATCTTACTGTTTCAGTTCTCTGTACTAGATTTTACTAATAACTTTTGTATAGATTATTAAAATGGATCACAAAAATTATAAAATTTATGAACAAATACTTTTAATTCAATGCCAATAACGAAAGCCATTTGACCTCTTTCTTTGTTAATTAAAGTTAGTATAACGAGATCAAATTTGTCCTTATCGCAAAACAATATACGCTTATCTTTATTATCTCTGGTGAGGAATAAAGACAACAAGCAAAAGAACACGGGTCTATAATCTACTATTAATAACATAATTATCTTTGGTGTTTCGAGTCCTCAAAAGAACAATGAAGAAAGAATTGGCTAAGAGTATAAAATTTCAGACAAAGTACATGTTAAAATAAAAAAATATGAACAAAGTATTTGCTATTTTTTTTATTTCAGTGTAAATAAAACTATAAACTTTGTTGGAATCTGTAAATCTTTAACAAATATATTAATTATAATCTATATGTTTAATACAGAAAAAACCTACTGTTATAACGGTTATGAAGTTAATCTATACGTTGTAGAAGTGGGAGCTAGAGGAATACCAGCAAAATCTCTCTATAACCTGCTGAAAAATCTTGGCCTATCCAGAACTGCAGTAAGTTCTACATTAGAACGAATATCTAAAACTGCATTAGCAGGTTCATACCAGATTTGGCTGGGCAAGGAGAGAAACACGAGTAGTGAAGGTGAGTGTTGATGTACGTCAGAAAGGGGCCCCTTAAACCTACACCGACAAGTCTCGAGATCTGCTCGGAGTTTCTCTCTGCCACACGATGGACCCGGAACCCGCACGGTGAATCCATGGAATGTTAAGAAGTTCGTCTCATAACAAACCAAATCACTATAGCGACCAATTTAAATTAAGAAACTTAACATATGGTTCAACAGCATTAGGGTACCCATTTACGTTGTACTTTTCAGCTCAGTTTGCGTGTTGGCAAAATAAATCGACATTGATATACAGGTAGGCAGACGGGCAAATCGACAGACAGATTGGAAGTAACGGTTCTGCGTTCGCCATTTGATTACAGTAATCTAAACTGACTGACTGGTTCATTGGCATGGTGGTAGAACGTCTGTATTCCAAGCCGGGATCCACGGTTCGATCTCGGTCACATCAATTCAGGAAAAGAATGTTTATAAATTGGCATGACCTCTGGATGTTACTGCGAGTCCCCCAGTGTTCGCTGTGTGATGCACATAGTTCAAGCTTAAGTATTAGTATTACATATTATGTATTATTATAAGTATATAGAAACTAGGTGAAAATGTGTGAGGAGAATGATGAGGATTGAGGAAACAAAAGATGTATGTAACGACCGCGACGCTTGGTGCTCCGTCCTCTTAGACTACCCCGTAAGGGACACAGCGTGAAGATATGTATGTATCTATATAGAATCGACTCGTTTTCTCACAACCCGTTTTTTTCAGATCCTATTTAATGGAAACGGCTGTTTAAATAGTTGTAGTAAGCGGTAGTCGAGACACAAACGTGAACTTCAATTTTCAAAAACAGTTATGGTTTTGGGAGTTTTTTAAATATACATTATTCAAAAATATATAACTTTGAGCTACATTTATGTTAAAGTATTCGAAAAAACGATCAAAAATTTCCATCTCCCCATCTTATTGGAATCGCTCAGAAATATCTTAAAAAAAATCATGAACATTGGGAGTAAGATATTGCGAATAAGAAAAATGTAAATAATAGATGTTTATTTCTATATTTCTTTCACTAGTAATCTATAGTGTCCATACTGTTGTGTGTTAATTTGCATTCTGCGTTATTTCCAGGCGGTGTTAGCCGTGTTGTGCGCGTGCGCATACGCGCAGTATTCGGAGGAACGCGCGCCGCGCTACATCGCGTCCGCCTCAGATTCCAAACCGACATCCACACCTGTGCCTATACTCAAACAGATCAACAGGTAATTTTTATGAAGTATACTTTACACGAGGAGAATTAGTTAAAAATTATTTGTTTTCGTTTTAACACGTTAACAGCGTTACTGATTTATCGATACTTTTCATTGTTACGGAAAGAGGCGCATATACCCTCGTACGAAAACTCTCATAATTGCGGCAAGGAATTTATTTAACCTCGCTGCGTTTCAGATATTTAAATCATTGTTTTGTCTCATTATTAATAAGGCGTTGCTACACATAAATCAGAGTTCGTATTTCAACAACATACTTTGTTTAGAAATTGTAGATAAAAAAGAGGGCTTCTGTTTCTCATTGAAGCAGAGAAATCAAAAAGCTCATCTGCACTCTCGGTTCCTATTTTTTTCACTTTTTTGTCTGCTTCGCGACTTGACAAGTGCTAAGTTTTTCTTAACATCCATCGCATTTCCTCTTCATTGACCTTTTTTGGAAGGCGTGCTTATTTTTGCTTGGTGGAGGCGCTATTTTTGACAAACTATCCGTTTATTTGACTTTGGTTTCAATTTGACATCATTGTCGCCAGATAGGTTTACTTTCTTCCGCCACCTTTCGGACATTTTGCACGGACGACGTGACGCGGTGCGCTCTCTACGATAACCTACACAAATATGGCCGCTTTTATAATTTTCCGTCGAACGTTTTTATCGCCACGTCTTTACCGTCCACGGTACAATGGGGAAGCAAAATGTATGCAGTTGTATGGAGACGCTTTTATATTTCCGTGCACGATAACGTCATTCCGTGGACGTTGAAAAAGCATCTTTATCATCGACATTATAGGGAAGCATTTTACTTACCTATTGTATTTTGGATGGTAAAACCGTGGCGATAAAAACTTTCAACGGAAAATTATAAATGCGCCCAATGGCCGCGTGCAGCTGGCGTGACTTGGTTCTGCATTACTATAACATTTTATGTATTCAGTGCGGTTTTCAGATTTAAGAAATCCCGTATTAAGGTAAAAACACCACAGTTCCCAGTTTCAAGCATACTTTAGACATATATCCATTTCTTTTCTACGCTGGATAAAATTAAAAGAATACACCGTACGAGGCGTTATAAACCCATTGTCGCACTGAACGTGTTAAATCATACGTGAGTTTTATTGTCTCATTACTGCAATTAAGGTTTCAGAAATGGAATCTGTGGCTTCGTTCCTGTCGGGGGTCCCTTGACCGCACACGTTGTTGATCTTACATCTTATGCGGCGGGTTAGAAGGATTCAGACCGGCTGTTGGCGTGGCGATGTGGCGACGCTTCGCCACGCGCTTGTACTGAGCTCTTAGTGTTTCTTAAACAAGGAATAATTTCTTTAAAAAAATGTGATTATGCCATATTTATTTCCTTTAATAAACTATCCTTTCATGCATATCTAATACATAAAAATCAATATTTGTCCGTATTTTATGGGCTGCCATACTGTTCATCCGATTGCTATGAAATTTGGTGTAGAGATAGATTAAACCCCGGGAAAGTACATAAATAAAGGCTATTTTAAAAGAAAAAAATGCGGATGAAGTCGAGCGTGTCAGCCAGTTTTCTATACAAAATAATTTCGATGTTTCACGTCTGCCAGGCGTCTCGCGACGACTCATTTTTTTTATAAATTAATACTTTACTAGTTCACAGATTTTTTTTGTAGATGAATGAATGAGTGCAAATGAATTTACCTGAAAATAATCCTGGTGGCGCCCTGCATACATTTGCAATTATGTGACTTGCGCAAAACTCTCGTGTTTTGTTTACATCTTCATTAAAATGCGCTTTTCTCATCTGTTTACTTTTCGCTACCACTTCTTTTGTTTGGTTCGATTTTTAATTTGTATTGACACAACCATCTTGCATGTCAACCATAAAGTCAATGATATTACATAAAGTCATGTAAATCAATCGGAGCGCGAGAAGACAGTGCCACTAGTGGCATGAAATAAAAGTGTTTTACGTCATATAAATAATATATTATTATACATGACGTTAAACACTTTTATTTCATGATCACATCACGATAATACATAATGCGACCAAGCTTTTATCTTGGAATATCGACAGCCATATTGCTCAGCAATATCGCTGTATAAATAATGAAGCTTTAGAATTAGTAACTTTATCTACAAATCTCAATATTTAAAATTGACGGTTTTCTCTATAAATTTGCTACTTTTGATATAAATCACGTCTTCTTGAAAGGTAAGGTCTTTGCTGTAAAAAAATGGTAAACTTCAATCTTACCTCCTTTTACAATAAAATTTTGGTTACAACTGCAATCACTGAAACCTTAATGTGGTGTGATGGCGATAATAAATGCTTGGGAGAAAATCGTGATACAAACGCAGCCTGCGTTTGTATTCACGATTTCAACGTTTAGATCGTTCCACATTGAGTAAAATTTTTCAAATTTTTTTGTAACTTTATACAAACACGACGATATATTTATAATTTTTTTTTTTTTGTTAGGTTAGGTTAGGTTTTTTTGCCACAAAGCGAGAACCCAGCGAGCGAAGCGAGCGCACTTCGGTAGCGACCGGCGAAGCGCCAAATCGGAATCCGCTTTATGTATAAAGCGGATTCCGATTTGTTTCAATACTGCCCAATTGCAGTATTGAAACATGAGTCCGCACTCTATAGAGATAATTGAAGTCGAGATAAAAATAATCTCAAAACTTTTCTATAAACCTCCATCTTTTTTCATGTTTTGCTGTTGGTATATCTCTCTATATATAGAATTGTTATATATAGTACTCGTAGTAGGTGTATTTCTGACTTATTTCCAAGTGCAGTATTGAAACAGGAGTCCACACTCTAAAGAGATAGTTGAAGTCGAGAATTTTAATCTCGAAACATCTCTATAATTCTCGATCTCTTTTCATCTTTCGCTGTTACTATATCTATATATAGCAATCTTATATAAACTAGTAGGTGTATTTCCGAGTTATTTCCAGAAGCAGTGTATAAATAAGAGTCCGCCCTCTAAGGAAATAGTTGAAGCCGAGAAATTTAATCGTGAAACATATCTTTATCCTTCCATTTCTCATCTTTTTATATAGCATATGTATATATAACAATCTTATATATACTAGTAGATGTATTTCCGAGTTATTTGCAGGAGTTGGAAGAGACGTCACGCAATGCCCCAACTCCAGTCACTGCGCCGGATATGTTGGCATTATCAGGATGACAGATTGTCAAGTTTCTTTATTTTATTACTAAGCTAGACTGAAATCCGATTGAAGCATCCTGAATATTAAGTACATAAACCGGTTTGATGTCGTTTGCCACACTTACTGCAGTGTGCTGCAGTCGCGATGCACTCGCTTATCGTTCGTAGCAAATATTTCAATTGTGGATATAGTGTAGCATTTCTGCATACATATTTGATACATGTATACTATAATTAATGTTTTCATGCCAGGGCCACGCACATCGCAGACAAACTTATATAAGTTTTGCGAGATGTGTTTTTGTTTATTTTTCTGAATTATCTTGTATAAAATAAATAAATAAAAAAAAAAAAATATTTAGTTCATAGAAAATGTTATTTTTCATAGCACAATCTATTATTTTAAAGATTGCTTATTTTTTTTTTGGTAATAATTGTTTTATAGTGTCTTAAAATTGTTAATGAAGGAGTAACATTTAATTATATAACATTATATCTTTTAATAGCAATTCATAACAATTTTGTTTATATTTTCACCAATTTTGAACTGCCATTAAATGCATACCTATTGCTCTCATCGATTCGGCCGACTTTTCATCGGACAAGTTAGGACTGAAGAATAAATGATTTTTTTAAATTTGTAAAACAAGAAAATAGCTACTTACCAACCGCAAAGATATGCGTTTAGATACTGTTTATCCCGCATGAGTAATAAAAAAAAAGAATGTAAAATGAATATCTAAAAAAAACACAATCGATTTTAGTATCCATTGACATCGGTGTGAAAGATAAAGAAAATGTTGATTTCGAAGTTTTAGATTAATATAATAAATAATAATAAAGTTATTACTTTCTATAACTTTTCTTTGTATCAAAATTATTTCCGCATTAGTAATAAAAAATAATATCTGCAACTGGTGCGGTGTTGTCGATTGGCCACTCGAACGAAGTTGAGCGCACGAGCGAAGCGAGTAGCGAGACTCAATACTCAATCGACAACTTATCGCACTTGTTACATAATATACTATTAATTTACTCAAACTCGCTACAGCATCATTTTGCTTATTAATATGAACCACCCATATGATTTTGTCAAATGAATCCAAAATCCTCTGAATAGCATCATTGAGCATCACATAAATGTTAATATACATTGCAGGCACAATGAAGACGGATCATACACGTATGGGTACGAAGCCGCCGATGGATCGTTCAAAATCGAGACAAAGTCACGAGGCGGAGAAGTCAAAGGAAAATATGGGTACAGGGATGACACCGGTAAAGTAAGCATGGCTTGAGTTTTTTAATGTTACAAACAATCACATTTTAAGTAAAGATAACGTACACAGGTACACTCACACTGCGTGGGGTTTAGATTTATTCTGCTACGACATATGCGTACTTACTCTAAGCTCGGACCACAAAACATAATAGGCAGAATCATAATAAGTTGTCGCTCTTACCACCGTATGTCAAACGAAATTTCCTGTCTCTTTCTATCTCATTGAGCTTAACCACGAGTAAAACAGTTAGCTATTATAAATATGGCTACCTCGCACTGTCAGTGTATTTCGTGCCAGCTTATACGACTCGGTTATGAAATAATTATTTGCAAAATACTTGTATATAAGTGTTCTGGGAACTAGTACCTATTTAAAAATACAAATATGTCTTGTTAAGCTATTGTTGTACTGTGACCATTCGCTAGTCAGACACATTAATAAAATTCTAGAAACTAGGTCAACAATAAACGGACACGCTCTCAGAGCAAAACCTCCGTCCACTTTGGTTCTTGGTCCGATATGTCATATGTTTAATTTATCCCAACTATTGGATTTTAAAAGACAATAACTCTTGTGTTGGGACTTTGGCGGAAACGGGAGAAGTGAGGTTGACATTTTGTTTCGATTTTCTATTTTTTACATCTTTGGGAGTTTTAAAGTACAATAGTGATAGTTTATTGTGTTTTAAATTGCTGTATAAGTAAAAAGAATGGAATAGGTTTAAATAAACATGTGTTGCTGAAGTTCTCGCGCTCTTCCAAAAAGTCCTTTATAACTTCAGTAAAGCCTACTATCACTTTACTGGAGAAGTTTTACGATAAGAATTAACTATTTTACGTGTGATTCTACTTATTAATACGCGACATTGGCAAATGCGTTAAACTGTGCGCCATGCCATAAAGAAAAAAAAAACTTGTGTTCGTAACGAAACTCTGTAATCTTTTTACAATCGTGTTTGTCGTTTCAAATTATTTAAATAACAGTCAATAACAGTAATAACCTAAATGTGTTAGCAGTATAATTGACGGTTCTTGCAGTGACGTGCATTCCATAGAGTAAAATAGACACTATCTACCCGACAATTTGCTGATTAAATAAAGTTCAAAATTACATCGCAACCAAAAATATGATTTCAAAATTCCCGCTCTCGCAGTATCTTTATCCAAACGCGACAAAAAAGCGTCAAGTCAATTCGCCCGAGAGACAAATTCAAATCGCGGTTCGATTTACATAACTTTTCTAACGCTGCGTTTCGTATAATTACACGCGTGCATTTGTAGTGGTTGTGAATGTTTACTTAGTTCAAAACAAGCACACAAGTTAATAAAGAGACGAAAGACGGAAAGCACCGCAAAAAGAAATTGTGAACGGGTTGAATCTTATTAGTTATAGATTAATTTAACCCATTAGAAAAAATAATATATTAACTTCATAAAAAATATGAACATGTTTATTAAACTTTAATTTTTTAATTAATAATACGAACGATCTTATTTCTCGTTTCATTTTTTTCTTATTTTAGTGCCCTCTGAACGCGTTTATAGTGACGTTCTCTTCCTTACTTATGGAATTTTTAATAGATACGTAAAAAAACAACAGATGGCACTTACCGGCGTTTATTTTCATATTTAGTTTTTCTTCGTTGTTGTAGTTTTATAAGATAGCAAGTAACAATTTTGCTACCGTTGAATATTTTTTTAAATAGTTCCAGTGAATAAATAATGTAGGTAAAATTAAATCATATTAACATTATTTATTTCATACGAATTATATGATAAGTGGCGATTTTGGTGAGTTTTCTTATTGTCTACCCTACTGGAAATGTTTGTGCACGTCACTGGGTTCTTGCATGCTGAAGCACTGAACTTCCCTTCGAATTTTGTTAATCGGGTTTGCATATGGACTTGTGTTTCAGGTGAGAGTGATAGAGTATGGTGCGAACAAATACGGCTTCCAACCGGCCGGTGAAGGCATCACAGTTGCTCCGCCAACTCTTGTAGACGAGTCCACCAGAGACGAGGGACTCCGGCCAAGCAAGTCCCAGGTGAGGTTATGATCTTTAAACAGAATCAAAAATCATGTTTATTTGAAACCCTATTTAAAGATAGGTCGAGCCTATCGAATTACATCCTTAGCTCATAAAATTGTGGTGCTTCGAAAACTTATGATCACCGAGATTCAGCTAAATCAAACAAAGAACGTTTTAAACGAAGCTGTAAGTCTATTTAAGCTTTTCCCATAAACGAAATTTCTCCTATTATTTGTCTTTCCAAAATACTTTTCAACAGGATTTGCTTGAATAAAAAAAAATGACATTGCATACGCTATAGGTATACGAATTCAGTACAAGTGCGTGGTGACGCGTCGCGCTTGTATTGAGCGTATACTTATCGTATACGTGGCAAGTCGCCACGCCAACAGCCGGTCTGATTCACTGCATAAGATGTTTCACATCAAAAATATTACCAACGCAAAATGCACCATAGGTATGAACTCTGAATTGTCTTTAAATAAAGCGTTGGACAACTCAGTATTTTCAAAGTCGATCTCAGCAGGGTAACCGCGCCCAATACCGCGCCCCTTCTCAATCCGCTCAGTCGATCGACTACGACTACGAGGAGCCAGCGCCGCCGCCCCCGCGGCCCGCGCCGCGCCCGCCCCAGCAGTACCGGCCGCCGCCCCAGCAGCAGCAGCACCGGCCGCCGCAGCCTCGCCCTCAGCAGCAGTACAGGCCTGCGCCACAGTCTGCGCCGACACCGCCAAAGGTACATGCCACTAGCGTATTTTTAGAACGAAGTTCTTTTACGCGGCTTGCGAGAGTTTCGAGTTGATAGATATAGTCACGTAAGGAAAAAGCGTTACGTGGGGCGGGACCCGCGCGTCACGGCGCTAGTTTTTTATTTTTGTTTTTGTATACGTGAGTTTTTTTTTTCAAATTATTGCAATTAAGATTTGAAAAATTGAAAGTGAAACTAAGGAACTTCGTTCGTGACGGAGGTCCCCCGATCGCACACTTTTTTTTTAAACATGGATGATGAGAGAACTAAAGATGAAACTCAGTGACTTGTATTAAGAAAGGCTTAAGTCCAACAGTATTACAATACAGGTTGATGGCACAGGCATGAAAAAGACGCCGCGTCACGTATTTTAATATTGGAGCAGCTAAGTAATCTAGCCTACCTGGAAGTATTTCCAGGTAGGCTAGATTACTTAGCACCAATAATAGGTTAGGCTTAATAAATATTAAGCCTAACTAACACATTTACATAAGAGTAAGCCACTGGCCGTTATTTCGCTAGATCAAATGACTTACACGATTTTATTTCTATTACTTTCAATACGTCGCTAATGGTAAATGGTATAGTTGACGCAGAATCATTTTATTTATATTGTATTGGTAAGGTATTGGTATATTATACGTTGAAAATAGAAGCTTTTTTGTGTTCTTCTGAGAAGCTTTTTGTGTTCTTCTGAGAAGCTTTTTGTGTTCTTCTGAGAAGCTTTTTGTGTTCTTCTAAGAAGTTTTTTATGGCTTCATTTCGTCTAATATTTCAATATCTCAGGTAACAATCACTGAAATTAATTTCTTGAACGAATATTTTTCGTAAATATCTTTAATAAACAAAGGGTATAACGAATTCAGCATATATGAGAAGTTCACCAGCGGGTCTAATGGAGTACTTACTATTAATTTATTATTCGTTATCTGTAATATATTTGCATCATATCTCAGATTTAAACCCTAAATGTTAAAATTATTTTTGATCAAAACTACTCGAGATATTTTAATTAAATTAAAACTATTTATAAAGTTCTTTGAATTATTCACAATTTTTGCTTAATTCTCGTATAATTTTTTTCAACAGTGATTGTTATTACATTCCATTGGATAAAAATGCGATCATATTTGCCAAGGATTTCAGAATTCGCGGTTGATTATGTATTGGCTTACCATTGAACCAATTTTACCGCCCATTACACTGATTTTTTTTAACACGATTTTATTTTTATTATGAACTTGCATTATAAATGTTGTATCATAAAATTGAAATATGTATTTACCACATATTAGGGTAGCATTTATTTCATGCGTTAATGGTTTCTATAATTATGTGTTTTCAGCCTTCGTTTTTCCCCGGTGCAGCACCAGTGCCAGCACCTTTAGAACAGGATAATTTCTTCCAACCAGAGCCTCCTCGGCCTAAGCAACAATACAGACCGAAACCAGCGCAAGATTTCCGGCCAGCACCACAGTTCGCTCCCGCACCGAAGCCCCAAATAGACTACCAAGACTTCCCCCCTAATCCTCCCGCTCAGCAGCAAAGGTTCTCCCCATCTCCCCAGCAGTTCCCTCAGCAGAGAAATTCTCAGCCGTTCTCTATGCTTGATCAACTGTTGAAAGAATATTCTCTGCCGCAAGGCGGGTCTGCTCCTCTCCACGACATCACCTTCGGTTCATATTAGTTTAAGTCAAAATTATTTTCTTGTAAATATGTAGACTATTCCTTTTTAATTTTTATGAAATTATTATGTAATAAAACAAAATTGATTTGTTTGAGCAATTTTTATTAAAAATTCTTTAGTTGTCTCTTCATTCTAAATGGAATTATATGATTATTTGTTTATCAATAGTTTTAGCTCTTCTATTTATACCTAGCACTTTTAAAAACAGTCAAGTGGTGATTAACACTATAATAAAAACCTAGTTCTCAAGTGTGCAGGAACAGCCGTGTGATTCTCTAAGGCGAATTAGTTGAATTCACTTCTGAATCCGCGGTGAGATTGTGAACTGAGTACCGGTATTCTGTATGTATGTCGGTTCCTTTGGCGCATCCCATTTTAATAAACGAGTATTAATAGATTTATCTAAATCGTGGTAGTTTTATAGGATATACGAGTATATGTAACTTTTATAGAAATGCTAAGATGGTTCGGGCACGTGAAAAGAATGAGCGATAAAAACTGAAGAAGAAAATCTATAGAGCAAAAGTGAGTGGTAAAAGAAGCCAACGAAGACCAAGGCTGACTTATGAAAATCAAATAGCTAGAGTGTTAGCCGACGGAAATGTCAAAAGCACTCTCATACCAAGGCGAAAATGTTTAAGAAGAATGATGAGATTTGAGGAAGCGAAATAATTATGTAAAGACCGCAACGATTGCCGCTCCGTCCTCTCTGACTACTGATACTTAGAGATATGGCGTGAAGATATGTATGTATGTAACTTTTACTCAAATGCCCCAAAAGAAGGGTGATGCTTTTCAGAAAAAACAAGCTAGAAACCCAAATAATCATTTCGAATATTTTCTTTTACACAAAAGCGTAACCGATTCCCCACTGTAACCGAACTTGCCAAACCCGTAAAGAATTTATTTTTTGACATTCGAATTTAAACTTTATTCACAAGAACAATTAACAGAGTATTGCTTACTACGTATTCATACTGTTTGAACAATATAGCGCGCACCGCATGGGCGTCCGCGATTTTACCGTGAAATCTATCAACCAATAAAAGTGCAGCATTTTAGCTCGAACTCTGACATCGATAGATTGAAGTTTTTCGCGCTAATAATGTGTCTATTTACTGCACAGGTACATTACATCTTCACAGAAGTACATATTTTGGGTAATACCTATTGCATCTGTTAGATAAAAGACCCAGAGTAAGTCCAATTTAGGATGGTTTCTTGTTCTACATTAAGTTGATTGAAAGGACGTAATCAGAGTCCACAATTTCCAATCCACAATCGAAAGGTAAAAATAAGAAATCATAAAGGAATAATAAATTACACAACTATGGCCGGTTTTAATTTAATTTGACAAAAAATAAACCATCAATACATACATACATGCATATCTTCACGCTGTATGCCTAACGGGGTAGTCAGAGAGGACGGAGCGCCAAGCGTCGCGGTCCTTACATACTTCTTTCGCAACCTCAAATCTCACCATTCTCCTCACACATCTTCGCCTAGGTAAGCGAGTGCTTTTGACAAGTCAATCAATACGATACAACCTATACCTATAATTACCAAAGTCGGAACCAACTGACTGACTGACGGCACTGACTTCAATCACTGACAAATTTGAGTAGATAGGTATTTGTAACGAATGTATGAAGTTATTATTTTATTTCAGCTTTGATCGGCAGAAGATAACTATTTTGTACTTTTCAGTGCTTTATTTTGAAACCGGTTCAATTTTTTTTTTGAACTTAATTATTTTTCCTATTGTTTGGCCTTATCCTAAATTAATATCTAAAATAGGTTTACAAATAAGCTTTTATCCAATCCTGGAACGGAAGATTGAATAAAAGGACTTTCTTATTATACGAGCCGCTGAGAAATTCGTTTGTTTAAACAGTACTCCATCATCAATCTCAACTAAATTGAGACAACCCTAGAAGTATACATTGGAAGTGGTAGAGTCATGCTGTATCGCAGCACAATTTGGGCCGGCTCGCCCGGTGAAATACCACCATATCACAGAATATCGGGGTGAAATAATTCCATCTATTGCTGTTGTGTTTCGTTCGGTGAGTGAGAGTGCCGGTGGCCCATCACTCTCTCTTTTCCCTATTTCCCTAAAGGCCGGCATCGCACCAGTGATTCTCCTGACGTTGCGGGTGTCCATGGGCGGCGGTAGTTACTCTCCATCAGGTAACCCCCTTCCTCATTTGCCCCTTTTACTAAATTTAAAAAAAAAAATCTAAAACCATCTAAAATAAAGAAAAATTGTCGAAAGCGGTCCATGTGGTAATGAATAATGGTGTGATTATGGCTGAACACACATAAAATGTAGATATTACCGTCATAGCATCAATGATACAATGGCTTTAAGTTGTACTGACTTTAGGTACCTACGCGCGACTATGGCGCGGCTGTCGCTTTGCTAATTTGTATAATAAACCAGCGGATCAATCTTATCATTTAACTCATGAGTAAAGTAAATAGACTGTCTAAGTTACACAATACAATTCCTTAATAACGCACTGCCATTGTTGTTTATAGCAAACTTTGTACGGAGGCCGTGGGAGTCCTCATTTGTTAAGAATAAACCTTTCTACACATGTAGATACCTATGTACGTGTGTTCCCAGAATATTACGCAAGTTATTATGCAGTCTGGTTAACCTTTTTTTTTATGCGTAGCGACTAGCGACCTTCGTAAATAGGTCACAACGTGACATAGAGTAGTAATGCTACAACTTCTAGAATCTATATTACATATTTTAACTCTTATTTACAATTATATTACACAGCATTAAAGTATATGACGACCTCGATTTAAATGTTGCATCAACCGCGAAAGGTTCCGGGTTCGATTCCCGGTCGGTCAATTTAGGAAATTAACTTTTCTAGATTGTCTCGGGTCCTGGGTGTACTGGAAGACGCCCCCAGTAATCCTAGTCTGGTTCTCGCAGCACAGGGAATACCCTAGTTTGAGATCAGATGATCGGTGTGTATCGTATGGCGCATTTAAAAAAAAAATTATATGTCCGCTAGCTGCACTTGCAACTTCGTCCGCTCTGAAAATTTTTCCTTGACTTCATCCTCACTTTTCACTCCTTGTCAGATAGATTTTTAATAAAAGAGTGACCCATGTCTTTATGATAAAAAAAGTCTATCTTTGAATCTCTGTACCGAATTTTATCATATTTGGGTCAGTGGTTTAGCATTTCCCATGCGAAGTTTGATCCCCCTTTTCACCCCTTTAGGGGTAGATTTTTAATTATAAAAAGTAGCCTATGTCTCTGGTATAAAACCATCTCGATAAATTCGAACTGGCGGGCGGTTTAGCCGTCAAAAAGTAGTAGACAGACAGGTTTTCGCATTTATATTAATAGTATGGATAATTACATGTGACTGATGTATTTAAAACCACTTTAAAATGGTAAAAATAACGATGAAAATGTTATTTACCACAAAATACAAAAGTATATGGTGCCCTGCAATAAAATTACCATTTTACTAAAAATATTCTAATTTGAAAATGAATAATGTTGTTAGATCATAAAATATTAATTCAATTGTGAGGGTTTGCTCTATTGAAAAATGTCGTGTACAATTTTTCATACAAAATTTCTCCTGTCATGGCTTTGGGATTTGCTCGTTATTTATATAATGGACAATTCCTTTCAACGAATCAGAAACGGTAATTTACAGTGTACTCTATTAATTTTAAATAAGTATAATAATTCTTATTTTCAATTAATAAGTTTATATTTATATTTCTTTTTACTATTTACTGAACCAAGTAAAGTAGTATGTTTAAAAAAATATGATTCTCGACTTTGTCGATATTTTAATAAAAACAAAGAGGAAATAGCGTAATGATATCGATGATTTAGAAAATATTTTCTAAGGTAAGCCGTTACGCGTTTTTTATTTGTAGTTGACGCGTTCCGCCCATTTTCCGCCTGTATTACAGAACACATAATTACATCATAATATGTGGGCGTCCAAGCAAAAGGGGTCCAATAGTGCGGAGTTAAGACTAGATTCGGAATTTTGAATAGTCAATTGATAACAAAGAATAAAAAAATATTCAAAAACTGGCATATATATTTTTTATCACACATTTAAAGTTCAAACTTTGAATAAGCTTGTTTTAACAAAAATAATATTTAAAGTTTGATTGAAAAAAGAAACACACTTCTACTTGTTTGTTTCTACTTAGAAACATCATATAAAGTCATTTACTATATGAACTTGTAGATAATTGAGCATTAATTAATAATAAATTAAAATTGCGAAATGTCATTTTTTCACCCAACTTTACAAAACTGCGTATATTTCGGAAACTAAATACCGACCACTGGACCCTTTTTGCTTGGACTACATATAGGCATCTATTACCGTGGTATTTTTAAGAATAGTAAAGTCTGAGTTCAACAAAACATGCCCGGGTAACATTAAGAAATACGCATGTCAATCATTACTCCACAAATTCGAGGAAATAGTAATTGGCAGTCGTTTCCTGTATTCTACTGCTATTCACCCCTTTTAAGAAAGAATCTAGGCCGTGAAGGTTGGCTATTGTGTCCACATGAACATTAAAGTAATTTTATCGACCTTGGCATGACAGTCCACTTTTACGCGTTTTACACACTGCAGTATGACATCAGTAAATTCCTATGCGTTTAGAAATGGTTAACCATTATATGGTTAAACATAATAAAAAAAAATTAGGTAAATATCAGGCAATAATAATATTGAAGATATCGGCTGTATGAGTAGTTCTCTTTGCATTTTAAAAATTGGGGAATTATTATGTCATAAACAAGTCGGGTCAAGTGAAGAACTGCCTGAAGAAATGAAGAATTGAATAATAGTACATTTCGATACAAGTGCGGAAAATATGTCATTTCTTCACGAGTCCCGGTTTGTTGACCCAAGGCGCGGGTCAACAATAGGGACGAGTGGAAATGACAATTCCGCACGTGCATCGAACGACGTTTTTTAATACATTTGCGGAAAAAGTATACCTAAATAAATAAAAAAAATGCAGAAATGTAATTTCGCAGCAGTAAGTTTCTTTTTTGTTTTAGAGGACATGACAGGGCGACGATTTCGATGCATTCAGCTAAATCAATGACAATAATTTATCTAAATTTAAAATAATTTTAAATGCGTTATTTATTTATTTACATTATACGTATATATTAAAAAATATATTTTAAATTTAATTCATGTTTTAATAGTATTTACGCTGTAAAATAGTCATTTCATACAAAAATTTTGTACAGAAAACTTTTTGATTAAAAACCTCCTTCATGTATTTGGATGTTATATACAGGAGGAAAACAAAAAGCACGTATGGAAAAGAGTAACTTTCCGCGCGGTAAACACACATGGAAAAGTCTACTTTTTGAGCAAATGTATTAAAAATTATATTATCATATTGACTGTCATTATGTTTTTTCAAAAAGGTTTCAATTCTCATATTTTTTAAAAACCCAAAGATTAGGGAGAATGTTCGAATTCAATTTGAGAGCACGATTTTGGCCATTCTTTAATATTCCTAGGAATATTTTAGTGTTTCTTAGTTCACTATAGACTATAAAAGTACACCACCACTACACTATTGAACCCACACAATGTTTTGCCATAGTTACCCTAACATTTTAAAATATTTAAATAGAATAACAGAAGAGGTACTTTAAAATGAATAAAAATTTGGATTAACTTGCTATTTATTGCTATTCAAAAGTAATGCCATAGAATTAAATGTTACTCCTACATTATCATAGTATCGAAGGTATGATCGCCTCAGACTAGTGTTCACTTCTAACATAAATGTCAGAAGTCGTTTTTGAGTAAATAGAATATTTTCCCTATCTACAATTGCGGCAGCCAAGTACGAACTGTCGCGAGCTCTTCGCGAGGTCGTCGCGAGACGCCCGTTTCAAAAGTGAGTAAAATAAAAAACATAATTTTATTCTGAAAAAGGTTAATTTTAAAGTATTTATTAAATATAAGTAATTTTATAGTGGAAACTATTAATTTTAAAATAGATATGATTTAAATTAACAGTAGCAAATTCATAGTAAAAATTACTTATTTATAATATGATACGTTGTAGATTGAATTACTAATTCTGTTTCATCTTATTAAGGAGAAAATTGAATTATTTAACTCAACTTCATTATCCCACCACTATTTCCCAAACTACAATACCTAACATTTTAAACATTTCAAGGAATTATAAAGCCTCGCCCAAAATATACCGGTAAAATAACGAAAGTCCTAAGTCCTAGATGTCATAGATATTTACAAATTCAGAAGTGTGCGTTTGGATTGCATTATCTGATTTCACCGTCCCCGCACGCTTATTACGTAACTTGCAGAGAGCATATGACAGCCAATATCGCGCGATATCTACCGTCAAAACGAGAATTTGTATAATGTAATTTATTTAGTAGTGCTAAATCAACCGCGAAAAGTACATTTTATGGTCATAGAATTATAGATACGCAATCGTCATATATGATACCAATTTTTATTACAATTAGTCACCGGTCGCGTAGTGATCGCGTGGCTGTCGCTGTCTGCAAATTTTTGGGTAATAATCGCGCCGTTCTACTATCGAACATCCAGGCGCGGGGGGGTTTCCATCCTTATGTTGTTGTCATACCTTTTGTTCGCACGAAGCGATTTACGTCACCTTATTTCATGCGCACTGCTAAGGTCTGAAAAACCCTGACGGCGTCGATTTTTCCTCACACTTAGTATTTGAGCACTTTCAAAACAAGAGTGAATAAGTGTCTTCTGGGCAAGTGTGATAAATGTTAGGTCTAGTCATTGCTTTTCATCAGGCAATACAGAGATCAAACGTACGCCCATTTTAGTTAAAAAAAATTAAGTTTAAGAACCATTTTATAAATTACGAACAGAACACTGTGTTCTAATTTCTACAATTTATAGAATAGCCTTCACATTTATGTATCCCGATAATTTAAAATGAATTATGATTATTCTACATATTATGTCATTTCGAGAGTTCTAAATTCAAATTCTGCTCATGCTCTGTGTCCCTTCGTTCGTGTCTTTGTCATTAATGATAATGGGCCACGCCATTACAAAAAAAATCATAATGGGGGAGTTTTTGGCGGGATTTTATGGGGTACGGTTGGGCTTTTATTTTAATTATTTAAAATTGTTACTGGCGGATGTCGTGATGTAAAATTGGCGTAGTTTTACGTCCCAGTGTCTACACTATTGTGCATTATTGTGGAATTTGAAATAAGAGCTAATTAGTAGCGTGACGTTGAGACTTTTTATAGTGGCCTAGTCCGCCTCAGTGGAACCTACTAGGAAGACTGCCTCAATTTATTTAATACCGATATACATAATGCAATAATTTAATGGAGATTTTATATATGAAAAAAATCGTATCTCTGAAGATTTGAATATTTTTTATTTGCCTCGATCAGTATGAATAAGAGTTTTGTACTCTTTGAAATGTATTACGTATAATAAAAAAAAATTGTGTATTTACATAATATTACCAATATTTTAAAGTATTCTTTAAGTGTAACTGTTCACAATTAGTTTATGTAAGCTACGAGTATGTGGGCGAGAGGCCGATAACTTCATAGATAATATTTTAAAACAATAGACAGTATTTGAATAATCTCATTTGGATCATTCCAGTTACGTATTTGTCATTGACATATTCGATCTGGTTTAAAAAGTTTCAACACAGTTTTAACAAAAAAAAAACAGAAAACCGGTAATACTTAATATTAATAACCCATTTTATTATTTCTCTAAATTAAAATCTAAAATTATAGAATAATTCAGTTGTTTATATGTTCGTACAAGTTGTTAAAGCAAGCCAGAGGATAGAGCTTATTTATTAAAAGGTAAAAATATTAGGACAATAAAACAAACTGAAAATAAATCAGTACAAAAATTTTTGACATAATTTAAAGATTATAATTTAAATTTATATATAGACACCAATTTCAATATTTTCACATTTAATTAATTACTGACATTTAGGTTATTTAAATCTATTTATTGCATATTGACATCTATTTTTACATTTTGACATTCACCTATTTATTGGAATCCACTTTTTCATTGTTGGTAAAACGATTGCGTAGTTGCGATCACGGACAAATAAAGAATTTGAATTTGAATAAATAGAATAAAAATCTGCACAAATAAATAAAATCGAAGTATCAGTGATTAGAAAACAAATACTTCTTAATGAGTACATACAGTTATTTTCACGTTGCCAAAACCTAAACACTCGTGATAAATTCCCAAAATCTTTAGCTATTTCCCGCTCAAACTCCAAAAACCACCAATCTATTATGGTATATAATTATATTCATTGGTGGTTTTTGGAGTTTGAGCGGAAAATACCTAAAGATTTTGAGAATTTATCACGTGAAATGGATTTCCGCAAAGTATCACCTGAGTCTATACAATAACTTAAACACTCGTTTTTCAAATCGTAGTCTTTATGTTTGTTTGATCAGACTAGTCTCAGAAACGGCTGGAACAATTTTAACAAAACTTTCATTGAAAGATAGAAGATTTGTCAGAAAATAGACTAGGCTACTTTTATTCCAGAAAATACCAAATTTAATGCGGATAAGACCGCAAGATTCTAGAAAATTGAGTGCGACAAATTATAAGGAAAGTGTATAAGGAATGGATTAGCAACCTGTGGTTATCTGGTTTTCCTTTACTATCTGTAAGTCAAAATACTTGTTAAGAGTTACGTTGAGATTTGATTTCGTTTCACCTTAATGTTCTTTTCACCCTTATTAGAAAATAGCGAGAAGTTTATCCTTGGTTTAGACATAATAAAGGTATTTTGTAAGTAAGAAGTAACCATACAAAGCACATAAATAAATTTTCTCCTTGGATTTATCAAAATCCGGTAAAACTGAAAAACATTACACACACGTGAACATTTTACAAGAAAATCGCGAAACGAATATTTCTATTCAATAGTATTTTGCAAATAATGATCAATAAATTAAACATTGTTCTCATTTTAAAGCTTCATTAAAAAATATTTACACAACGAGTATTCTAATTGTAACATATCACGAATAAATTATTTAGAATCTACCTCAATGTCTCTTGGGTTTTTTCATGTCGTCCATAGTTTCTTCCCCAATTACCTGCACATTTCTTACTTGCTTCCTCGGTGGAGGTGCTGCGGTGGTCAACTCAGTAGCAGGCGCCGGAGTCGGCATAAAATCAGGACTTATGGCCAGCATTAGCATTTTCAGCAGCAGAGCCTCCCTTACTTCTGCTGGGAGGTACTCGTGTGTTTCTTCCACCCGATTGGATGATGAACCAGCTGTATCATAAGGTCTCGTGTATAGCCGTCTCCTTGGTACGTACCTTTGACTTTCATATTGATTCTGCTCATAATTTGCCATTTGATTCTGATACAACTCTTGCTGTCTGTAATTAGGGTCGTACCGATAATCATATCTATCATTCTCTTGATATTGACGAGCCATTTGATGTGTATAATAGGGGTCTTGTCTATATAAATGAACAGGTTGGTACGGAGGTCCGGGGCCAATAATCTGGTCCATCAGTGCTTGCAATCGGTTCTGTCTTATAATCAGAATTTGGAGCAAGCGTTTTAAGTCTTTGGTGCTAACTGGCGCTGATATTGAACCCATATCATCTACCGGTTCGTAGCGAGGTTGAAAAAACACTGTTGGTTGCGTAGTACGAAACGAATTAACGAATCTCGCTTGATATCCCTGGATGGGTACGCCTCTCTCATCTACTGGCACTGGTATTATTCTGGTTACTGGTCTGAGCTCGTAAGGCATCGTAGCTGTTTCCGTAGCTGCGCCTTTCTGCTGTGGAGTTGGGTTTTCCTTTAAAAACGGTGGCTCCAATACTTTACTCTGGAGCTCGTACTGGAGAAAGGGCCGTTGGTTACCGATAGGCACTGCTGCACCTGGGTTGTCTCTAAGGTACTCCTGTGTACGGAACTGTATGGCCGGTCTTCTATAAAAAGGGTGATAAAACCTGTCTTCAGGCTCCCGTCGAGCTGGTATGTGAATAACTGGAACTGGGTTAGATGTAACGACGTTTTCCTGATTAAATACTCGGCCAGTACTAGCTTCTATAGTAGTTTCTTGCTCTTGTTCCGATTCCTGGTATTGCTGTTGAAGTTGCTGCCTTGCAGCTACTATAGAATGTATAGGAACTAACTTTGGACGAGGAGTTGTGGTTGTGAACAACGGCCGCACTGTACCCATAGATAAATGACTTCCATAGACATCCGTTGAATCATCACCTATAGATTGCTGTAGACTTATCATACGAGGGTTTGGACTTGTACCTGTTAATTCACGTCTTATTGTATTTGCTTTGCTAGACTCAGGTTCGTTCTCATTTATATCTTCATATACTGGTTTCAATGTCTGGGGAGCATTTGTTGTTGTTTGTTTCACCAAATTGTCTTTCACTGTTACAGGCATTGGTTTTAATATTTGGGTATGTGGTTTACTAACACTGTCTTCTGACTTCGGTTTATACAAATTTAAAATATTGCTAGTAGTTTCGTCGAGTTTTTGTTTCTCAGTTGTTGTCTCTACACTCGTTGTGGGCCTCGTGGAGCTGGATGTGGTTCTTCGTCTTGGAATTGGTTGGATTACTGTACCTCTAGTAGTGAAACTGCTTCTAGTCGGGTACACTATAGTTGCAAGTGGTCGCCTAGTAGTAGACGACACAGTTTTATTCACTCTAATTACCATTGTTGGCGTACTCGCAGTAGTACTACTGGTCGTCACTGGCACAGGTGTACTATCACTCGAAGATGAATATGTCACTCGTTTTATTTCGCCATCCTTATCTATGTATCCAAAAGTTCCTTTCACATTGCCCAACACGTCTCGACTCTCAATTTTAAAAGTGCCATCGTCTGCTTCGTAGCCTATGGTATACGATCCATCCTCATTTAATCTTCTTATTTGTTTAACTATTTCAACTTTAGAAGGGTCAGCGGTTTCACTCGCTTTTAAAATTTCTTTGGTAGAATTAATGACGATAGGCTGATTGATTTCTGTAGTGGCATCATTGGTAGAGTTATTGGCTGCGACAATTGCTACACACGCGATTAGCACGGCGAGGATCATGTCGCTCACAGCAGCGTCATATCGGCGGCTGCGCGTGCGCAAGCGGTCCCATATATAAAATATCGCCCCACTCGCGGCAGCTGCGTGTGAATCTTACGCAAACGCTACCATTGTTGTCATTTCATTATCTGAAACGGAAAATCTTTTTTCTTTCCATACACTCGTGCTGTAAGATCCCAATTGTTTAATTGTCCAAACCGTTTTGTAAATCTCTAAGCATGTGGACAAATTGTTGCCCTTTTCGCCTCATTCGGTAGCATATTTAAGTACTCCAAAATACGACTTCTAAGGTTGAATTCACAGCAGACGGTTATAAAATATGGCTACTGTCTTGTTTAATTACGCGATTGTTTCCAAAATATTTTTAGTTAATTAATGCTGTGTCCATTTGTTCGATTGTTCCCACGGATCTAGTCAATGTCATGACAATTACACACTCGTTTTTAGGTCGGACTTGTCTATGGTAAAATTGTGAGGTGGTCTATTGTGGTACTTTTGCAACATTAATGCAACTATGAACTTTAATTTCCCATTTAAAGCAAACCATTATAAATGGTAAAAACGCCATTTATAAAATGCCATCTGCATTTTTTTTAACTTTAAATAATAATTAGCGTGACGCCCCGACTTCGGACGTATACTAATAATAATAAGTAATAACCTAAAAGGAGCCGTGTCATAGAAATTCGCCATACAAGAGTTTAAATTTCCAATTTCTATTCCTGTTGAAATTAATAAAATGTGGAAATGACATATCTTATTATTAGCATTAAAAATATTAAAATATAGATAGATTTTCATTCCTTAAGAAGTGGTATTCAAAAACCCGGCCAAATGCGTATCTGACCATGCACAATGAAGGGTTCCGTGGACGGGATGCACAATATTCATTTAATCGGTAGCAAAAATAAAAGTGTATTGCGTACCGTTTCTTAAATTTAAAGTCAAATCATTTTATTCAAGCAAACCCAATAGCAAGGTATTTTTGAACGTCAAATTTACTTTACTTCAGTTCAAAGAGAAAACCTGGACACTGAGAAAAACCGACAAGAAACTCAGTCAGGTTTTTAACATCATTGTACAATGGGTTTATTATAATATTCGTATAGCTAGTTAATGCCTGTGCAGAGAGGATTATTTCCAGACTATTGTTTTGTCTTCAATGAAATCACTAATTTTGTAGCATGTTTTCCAATCAAGACGCGTTTAATAACATGTTTAAATCTCTTTTCCATGATTGAGTAATTTCTTGTGAAATGTTATTGGAAAAACAAACACAGTTACCAAAATGACTCATTTGATCTAGATGACACTGTGTAAAAAAAATTATTTCTACGGTCGCTGATCGTGTAACCGAAAGTACACCATATCTCAATAACTGCACAATATATCCTATTTAAACCAATTTTCGTTGGTAGTACTCTTTAAGTTCCAGTATCCCAAATTATTAAAAATTTTCCACCCCATGGATAAAAGTTTGAGGGACGACACACTTTTTATGCTGACTTTAGAAGCGCATATCTCAGCAACTATTGACTTATACAGGGTTAATTTAAAAATACTAAAACCTCTTAGTATTTCGTACTAAACATAACATAACATATCATATCTTCACGCTGTATCCCTAATGGAGTAGTCAGAGAGGACGGAGCGCCAGGAGCTGCGGTCCTTACACACCGTTTTCGCTTCCTCAAATCTCATAATTCTCTTCACACATTTTCGCCTAGGTATGCGAGTGCTTTTGACATTTCCGTCTGCTAACACTCTGGCTATTTGATCTTCATAAGTCAGCCTTAGTCTTCCTTGCCTTCTTTTACCACTCACTTTCGCTCTGTAGATTTTCTTCGTCAGTCTTTCATCACTCATTCTTTCCAAGTACCCGAACCATCTAAGCCAGCCTTTCCCAAAGTGGGCGATAATCAGTGGTGGATTTACACTAGGGGCAGTCGGGGCTAGTGCCCAGGGCGGCAAATTTTCTAGGGCGGCAAAATTTGGAAAGTGGAAAAAAATTTTTTTAGTGTTATTAAAAGTTCTCAATAGGAATTTTTTGTTCTTTTAATTACTCATTTATTATTTAATAGAGAATTCAAAAAATTCAACACATTATATGTCGAATCGAAATTTGATAAATCATAATTTTGGCGTCTTAAGGAAAAATTAACCTTCGAAATAATTTAATTCATTTATTTCTGTAGCTGTAACGAACTGAAGCGCAGAAAGATCGTTTTCTTGTTTGAAAAGAGTTAAAAACTACTTACGTTCTACAATGAGTGCAAATAGGCTCAATAGCTTAGCTATTCTATGCATCGAATCGGACATAATTCAACGTTTAGATTGTGAAAATTTAATCGACTAATTTGCAATTCAAAAAGTCAGGCGTGTTTACCTGTGAAAAAATTATTATAATATAATTATGAGTCAAGTTTAGTGCAAAATTTGTAGTTCTGAAAACAAAAAAAATATTTTTTTATATTATATTGAGGTATATCGTATATAGTACAGATAAAAAATTATTTGCAATACATTAATGTTTTAATTTTTTTTAAATAAGATATTAAATCTATATATATTTGAGGGAAATTTTAGTGATGGGGCGGCATTTTTTCCAGTGCTCAAGGGCGGTATAAATTTAAATCCGGCCCTGGCGATAACGCCCCCTTGTGGGCGCTGCAGGCCTAAAGGGAGGCGGTAAGAGACCCAGGAAAAAAATGGGAGCGTTGTGTAGAGGCCTGGGGGGTGATTTGTAATTTCATTTAGCTAGGAGGCATCTTAGACAACGACTTCATGAGCTCTCGACTCTCAACTACAACTTGTGAACATCAACTAATATTAATTAAAAGATTGCTCAAACTCGGTTCGATATTTCTCTCCGCGTAGTTCATATATCTGTCCTGTTTTATTAAATATACAAAATAAAAATCATGTCAATCGGTCGTTCCGTTTCGAAATGAAAATAGACACAAACGTCAAACAAATAAAAAGGCAACAGACACACTTTCACATTTTAATAGTTATTAGTACTCCCAGATAGGCATTTTTCGTAGATAATAGACCGCGGGCAATCATGTTTTAACAAGTTTTTTTAAATAACCCGAATTGTGAATTGTGCATTCCTGTATCAATCGGCTGGTTCATAGAATACTTGTTCTGACTTGTTGAGTACGATTGAGCGTCGAATGAGATAAACGAGTTTATGCATGTTTGTTTTATTCCTATCGGTGCGTGCTGCTTATGCAATCCTATATAAAAAACGTAATATTTATTTTATTTTCATTTACGGTTTCGCGCGCAATAGATACTTAAGTATCTATAAGCAGTACTTAAGTTCAACACTTACTTACGTATTTCTCAAAACAAAACAATGTCGGAAGTAAAAAAGAAGAGACGGCAATACTGTGCGGAATATATTAAATTCGGATTCATTGAAAATCCGACAAACCCATCGTCGCCTTTGTGTCTTCTATGTCTAAAAACATTTTCGAATGAAGCAATGAAGCCTTCAAGACTGCAAGATCATTTGAATAAAATGCATCCACATAAGAAAGACAAGAATGTAGCATATTTTCAAGACCTAGAGAAGAAGCATAATACTCAGCCAAGTGTAGCAAAACTATTTTCGGCGACTGCTAAGCAAGATGACGACGGACTTCGAGCTTGGTACAATATCTCTTTGTTAATTGCTCAAAAAGGCAAACCACATAACATCGGAGAAGAGTTAATTTTGCCAGCAATAAAGGAAGTAATAACTACTGTGCTTCATAAACCAGCCGCAGATATTATCCGAAAAATTCCTTTGAGTAATAATTCTGTGCAAAGACGAATTGATGAAATGGCTGAAAACATTGAAGGATCATTGTGTGATCACTCGAGGACAAGTCAATTCTCAATTCAGCTCGATGAGTCCACTTTACCAACTAATGAAGCATTGTTGCTGTCTTACGTGAGGTTTATTAAAGATGAGAAAATATGTGAAGAACTATTCTTTGCTAGAAATTTAGAGACCGATACACCAACACCGCATTGTGGATGGCCATTTTAGCAGTGTATGATATATTCACACTACCCCAACGCCGGCGGTCCCCAACGCTGAACTGCCCTCTGCTCACACCAGCGGGGACAAACCGGTGTACGTCACTTTCGGGGGACGCCCTAGCATTCATATTTACACTGTCCCGCATGATGTGCACAGGAGAGGAATTGCAGCCCTGAAAAGAGTTGGCAGGGGTCGCGACGAGCACGCTTCCTCAGTTGACCCCCTACTGCGTACGTACGTACTAAACATTATCCTAAATAACTTGTTTTACGACTTTCAAAATTTATAAGTTTTTTCCTTCATACAAAAATAAAAATACATCAAATGTTTCTGAAAATGGCACCTATTCTATCCAGTCGCTAAAGCGGCACACGCGCAGCGCGACGCTGAAGCCCGGTGCGCTTGCACTGCACCATTGGAAATATGTACAGAGTAATTACGTTTCAGACAGTACAACAAAACTTAACAAATATTTTTTGAGGAACGTATTGAGTTTTGAAAAAAGGCGTAGAACAAGTTCTACGACTGTGTATGCACAGAACACATCAGACTGTGTATGCACATACCTACATGTGCATACACAGTCTGATGTGTTTATGTACAAGTCGATACGTCAGTATTGGGCGTGGCAAAATCTATCTTTGATAAGATTGTGTCATTTGTATCTGGATCAAACCAAAGATTCGAATCAGTGAAACGTTTCATTTGAATCATTGATTCTCAACTAGAGCAGAAAATTAAATACCTCCATATATTGCTTTTAATTAACCTTAACCTTAATTTAATACATACATATTAGTTTTTTAAAATTAAGAAATTTAAAATAAACATTTACAAAGACCAATCAAATGTAAAAAAACAAACATGACGACATCGCTTGCGCTTGCGCATCAAATGCGTATTTAAACTCATTTTGCATCTCTTTTACTCCTACAAAATGCTAGATCGCCTATCTCTTCCTCTCGCGTAAAACGTGGGACTGTGAGATGGCTATCGCTGACGCCTAGCCTGACCTAGCGAGATACAAATGATACATTTGCAGCGGTGTTAGTGATTCGGATCAGTAGATCACTTTAAAGACTAGTTAGTACACAGAGTTAGTATCACGAGAGCCAGCGAGAGTAGACGTAGTGCGACGTTGTACGTATACTTTGTCAAGCCAGTGCTTCTAGGTTAGAGCAGAGAAGATGGGCCCTACAAACGATACACACATGATAAAACAAGTTTGTTCATTTATTTCAAATAAGAGACTCCAAGTTCGATAACTAAAGGAGATGCTCTCCGCATTTCACACTCAACACAACAACCCTACGTATCCGGCCGAGAGTAGGCAGTTATGCACGAGGTCGTCGTATTCTTTTCTACATATTCTCTGATACCGTGGATGCCACGCAAAGAACTGGGAAAGTATTCTATAATATTGATTTGTTTATTCCTTCTGCACCAAACATTTCCCAGGTAGCAATTTCAACTTGAACGTGCACCAGGTTTGTAATGCAATTGCATACACTTAAGACAAGCTTAAATTAGGCTTTCTAGTTACCACATCACAAAGATACAATGTTGACATAGCAAATAAAATGTTTTGCGCTAGTGTTATTCAGGTACAACACTATCGTAGTACCAGAATGTAATTGCGTGCTACAAAAGTAGGTACTAAAGTACATACAAAAATTTGATACCGACTAAAAGTGAGATTGCTAAAAACTTTGGTGTCATATTTGACGTAGCAGTATTTTAGTCATTAATCAAAAACCTGCAAGGTCATATTTGACTTGGCAATTTATACTCAAAGAAAAATCAAACATGCAGCAACCTTATCTGGGTTAGTGGCAGATTTAATGCCAAATGGTATTCTAAAAGTACACCATTGGGTGTAGTAGAAAGTTATATGAGCAGGAAAGCTACTACTAATGAAATTATATGTACATACGCTATATAAATACCTATAAAAATCCACAAACATTAAGCATATATTCATTCTAAATATAATATAATACAATATGTGAAGTAAAATATATATATAAATAAATTACAAAGTACAATATTTATAATACCCAGACTCCAAGATAGATTAGCCTAACTAATATTTCAATTATTCTTTCTTGGCTTATGTCACAGCAGAACAACGTAATGGTAGATCATATTATATTACGTTATATAGTCGAACATTATCATTACAGCCATGGGAAAATTTTAATATTGTCCCAATTAAATTAGTATTATATGTACTCAATTTTGACTGTATTGTATGTTTTATAAATTCGAGAAAATTACGTTCAAATGTACATTTAAATGCGGGGTCTACAATTTACGTAAGTGCTACTTTTAAAATTGATATTTAAAATGCTTTATTTTTAAAGCCATATTTTAAAATTTTAAAACTCGATATTTTAATTACAATACCTTTAACTTTAAAGAAAATCAGTAACGTCGTCTTCACTGAAATAATCAGAAGAACCATTACAATGTCACGAGTAATTTTTGTAAACTTTTTGAGAGCTACGAAGCCAACGTGGCAAATAGAGAACGCCAAAAAAATGTATCATGTCAGTCTCTCTTTACGTATTGAGCTGAAAGGCACAGAATTAAATTAATAACCTCTTTTACATTATAAAAAAAATTACTAGTTAGAAATATTTCTATCATTCTCATATGAAAGTATATAGGTGTATCTCTAACGTAAAATGTTTGTCTTTTCATTATAAAGTCTCTATGACACTCTTCAGTGAAGTGATAGTAGACTTTAATGGAATTACAAAAGACTTCTTAGAAAAACGGAAAAAACACTTGCACATATTTAATCCGACTTTCCCATTCTCAGGACTTGCACAGGACTTTAAGGAACAATATACTATCACTATTGTAATTTAAGTTTTAGAAACGGTAGGGGTTGCATGCATCAAATTTTGTCGCTTCCCGTTATCGTAGAGAAGTTTCTGGCTATAGATCAGAAAGTTTTTTGCGCTTTCGCGGATCTAGAAAAAGCATTCGAATGAATATGAAATTTAATAAAATTGCCAACTTCACTTCTCCCGAATAACTGAAGCCAGAAATGAGTAACAAGAAATTGATTAATGACGCACTTTTTAAAAGTTTTTTTTTAAGTTTAGTTCTCTCCGACATTGCAACAAAACCCTAATTTAATACATACCTACATACACACATCTTCACGCTGCATCCCCAACGGAGTAGTCAGATAGGACGGCGCGTCAAGCTTCGTGGTGCTCCTTTTCTCCTCACACGATTTCGCCTAGGTGTGCGAGTGCTTTTGACGTTTCTGTCAGCTAACACTCTGGTTATTTGGTCTTCGTAAGTCAGCCTTGGTCTTCCTTGGCTTCTTTTACCACTAACTTACTACATACCCTACGCTACCATACCCTAATTTAATTCATGTCGTAAACGTTCTTAACCGATTTTTTTCAATGTTCTATTCCTCAAAGGAAACACTTCATTGCATTTGTGTTCCTGAAGATGACGTTGCACATATTTTTGACAGTAAACGTTTTTACCGCATTCATCCAATATTAATTCAACTTCGAGCATATCATTAAGGGAAATACATTTGCCCAATTGACTCGAAAATTGAATCTGATTTCATATGCGAACTATTGTTACATAATGAAGACGTGTTATCAAGATTAGTAATATTAATAGGAGGCACACAACATACACAGTAGTGAATGATACAAGCGTGCGATAATTCACATAGTACATATTGCAATTATACTTTCAACTGGGACAAATCTTTTGTGGCAACAGTGGTGCTCTACGATCAAAGATTACATAAACTTCGTGCCATCTCTAACGATCTTATAAGGTATAGATAGAATTACATTTGTACATACATACATACTTATCCTCACGCTGTATCCCTAACGGGGTAGTCAGAGAGGACGGAGTGCCAAGCGTCGCGGTCCTTACATGCTTCTTTCGCTTCCTCGAATCTGATCGTTCTCCTCACACGTTTTTGCCTAGGTATGTACGATCGAGATGTGTACGATCGCGTGTTCACGCTTAATAACATTCATATTATCATTTTATTTGGTTCCTTTTTAACTAAATAGGAGTCAAGGTGCTTACATCTCTACTCTTATGTCACTGTTATACTTGTCTTTTCTTTTGTTTCTTAACATAACATAACATATCTTCACGCTGTATCCCTAACGGGGTAGTCAGAGAGGACGGAGTGCTAGGAGTCGCGGTCCTTACACACCTCTTTCGCTTCCTCAAATCTCATCATTCTCCTCACACATTTTCGCCTAGGTATACGAGTGCTTTTGACATTTCCGTCTGCTAACACTCTAACTATTTGATTTTCATAAGCCAGCCTTGGTTTTCCTTGGTTTATTTTACCACTCACTTTTGCTCTATAGATTTTCTTCGTCAATCTTTCATCACTCATTCTTTCCATGTGCCCGAACCATCTTGGCATTCCTTTCTTCATTTTTACAATAACACTGTCGTTCAATCCTGTCCTACTTCGTATCTCTTCATTGCTTATTTTGTCATTTCTAAGAGATCTAAGAGATCGCATTTCTACTGCATTTCATGTTGCACAACAGTGTTATTGTAAAAATGAAGAAAGGAATGCCTAGACTGACGAAGAAAATATACCCAAGAAAAGAAGCCCAGGAAGATAAAGGCTGACTTATGAAGATCAAATAGCCAGAGTGTTAGCAGACGGAAATGTCAAAAGCACTCGCATACCTAGGCGAAAATGTGTGAGGAGAATGATGAGATTTGAGGAAGTGAAAGAGGTGTGTAAGGACCGCGACTCCTAGCACTCCGTCCTCTCTGACTACCCCGTTAGGGATACAGCGTGAAGATATGTTATGTTATGTTAAGAAACAAAAGAAAAGACAAGTATAACAGTGACATAAGAGTAGAGATGTAAGCACCTTGACTCCTATTTAGTTAAAAAGGAACCAAATAAAATGATAATATGAATGTTATTAAGCGTGAACACGCGATCGTACACATCGCGTATGTATCCGATCGTTTGATTGTTTGTCAGTGAGCACCAAAAATGTTAAATACAAAACATAACATCATTAAATCTAGAGTTCTAGAGGCTTGCTTGACTCGCTCTTCGTCTTTCTTACGTGTGAACATCTGGCCTTACGCCTTGCACTTTTCATTTTAAAAAAAAACGAAAATAAGTTGTTTCCTTAATTTCTCACACAGCCTCTGGCGAGAATCGGCGCCGCCGGCATAGCCCTGCATGCCCCCAACCCTATCAAATGCTACTGACTGGATCACAGTGAGTCTGACCATAATTTCGCAACTGAGAACAGTGCCATCTAGCAACAGTACGTAAAACTAATGACAAATATGTCAATATAATGTCTTAGAACACAGCATACACAGTACGAGATTTAATGTACTCTAAAGTTCAAAAAGCATGTCTTTCAAAGAACTCGATGTAAGATTAACAGAAAATTGTAAGATGGCGTTATAACGTTATGAAATTTTCTGCTCATGTATTGGGTCTTTACATATGAAATTGGCGTTTTGTACGGGAGGAATATAGTCAATTTTTTTTTTGTAAAATATATTTAATTAATCAAAGTATGCACCTTTGTTATCTATGCACTTTTGCCATCTCATAGGTAGTTCATTGATCCCTTTACTAAATAAACCATGGGGGCGAGAATCAATAAACGCTTTGAAGGCGGTTTGGACTGCCGCATCGGAGTTGAATTTTTTTCCTTGTAAGAAGTTGTCCAAATTCCGAAAAAAATGGTAATCTATTGCAGCAAGGTCCGGGGAGTACGGTGGATGTCGCAGACATTCCAATTGTAGCTCATCTAACTTAGTGGTTGTTTGTTGTGCAGTGTGTGGTCTTGCGTTGTCGTGAAGCAGCAGTGGCCTAGAGCGATTGACTAATTTCGGTTGTTTAGCAGCTAGTTCTTCCTTCATGGTTTGCAGTTGCTGACAATAGATATCTGTCGTAATCGTTTGGCCAGATTTTAGAAAGCTGTAGTGAACGACACCGGCGCTAGTCCACCAAACACTCACAAGTAACTTTTTCTGAGTCAATTTTCGTTTAGGGCAGGATTTGGCTGGGTCTCCAGGGTTCAGCCATTGCGACGAGCGCTTCCGATTATCGTACAGTATCCACTTTTCATCAAAAGTAATGATTCGATTTAAAATCCCTTCATTATTGTGTCGGTTGAGTAAAGTAACACAGCAGTCGACGCGTGTTTGCAAGTTCGATTCACTCAATTCATGAGGTACCCATCGTTCAAGTTTTTTTACTTTCCCGATTTGCTTCAAGGGGATTAATACAGTTTTGTCACTTACCCCGAAGCCTGCAGCTATCTCTGAAGTGCTTTGTGATGGATCCGCTTCCACAATAGCCTTTAATTCTTCATTTTCCACTTTGGTCTCCGGCCGTCCACGGGGTTGGTTCTAAGGGTCGAAATTTCCAGAAGGAAAACGTTGAAACCAAAAACGTACCGTGCTTTCTTTTGCGACACCAGCGCCGTACACATCATTAATCCTTCGAGCTGTTTCTGCAGCACTGGTGCCACGGTAGAACTCGTACTCGTAAATATACCGATATTTCATGTTTTCCATTGTGCGGTAATAAGCGACGCCAAAGAAAAAAATAATGAGGAAAAAAACAAATGAATGACTGTTTTCAAAACTCAAATGTACCAGCTAAATGAATTTATAAATTTGAATTTGGAATTCTTAACCAAAGAGGAGATATTTCAGATCAAAGTGTCAAAAACTTGACTCGTCATATTTGACTTGGCAATTTACAAACAAATAAAAATCTAGTATGCAGCGGCCTTATATGCTATCTGGATTCGTACAAGTATAGACGCATGGGCAAACGGGCAAACGATATGACAAAAACTATAAGAGATCTGTTTTTACGATTTTTGCAAGAAACCATGAAAATGACACTTGAGCGGCATTCTTGGCGGATTCATTGGAATCGGTGCTAGATTTGAGGTTATCAAAGTTTATACGCATACAATGTACATACGTCTTTATGCTTGAATAAATTTAATTTATCTTGAAAAGAGCATTCTAGGAGCGTATTTCTAAAATATAATATTCTTTTGTTCATCGCAGTCGGTTAAAAATAATAAACTTGACATAAATACTTACAATAAACGCTTTTTATTGCTCTGTAAATAAGAGATCTTGTCGGCCTACGTCCATTATTTTCGAATGTCAAGGCATTCTACGGTGTATGTGTATAGTAGGTATAAGATCATTGCATTTGTACATAAAATTATATCTTTTCTTTATTTTTTGTGTCAAGCAATGTAGTACAATGTCGTACAACGAGTACACAGTAACAATATTTCGACAAACTGCTAATGCAGCTTGATAGCGACTATAAATCAGTGATTAGTCGCTAAATATAATAGAGTGTTAATACATACAATATTAATACATCATATAATAGAGTGTGATTCAGAACAACTCTATTGTACATATTTTAACATTTTTTCGCTATTGTACCTTCTTTTTAAGAGCTTAGAGGTTGTCAGAGAAAATAATTATAGAACTGGCAAGTTAAAAACTTAAATATGTTTTTTTTTGGGAGAATAGAACAGGATTTGAAAAATGAGAAAAAAAGAGAGCGAGGTGTTTTTTTAGACAGAACAAGGATGGTTGTGATGGAGTAAAAAGGAGATTATTTTTCTCCTCAAAAAAAAAAGATATTTGATTTCTTTGTAAAAGTAAAATCTGTTAAGAATATTAAAGAAGATGTTGGCAAAGTGAAAAAGAAAAAGGCTCGAACCAGAAAACTGATATCGCCCAAACTTCCAAGGTAAATGGACCCCTCGACAAGAATAAGGGGGAGCAATGGCTTCAATCGGATAAAGAGCACATTAATCATGGTGACGCACCAGTTTCATACGAGTTTATGGAAGTTATATTTACAATGACGATGCTAATTGCAGAATTTTATAAAGTCGACTTATAATTTTGGAGATAACATTCGAGTGGAGTATGGGACAATACAATCTAATTTAAGCCAGTGGTTTGTGTTTTTTTATCATAATGTGTAAATTATAAGGTGAAAGGTATTTATATCTGATTTTTGTAAACTACACCACACCATCACAACCACTTTGATATCTTTCTGTTTCTATTTTATTTACAAAATTAATTTTGCAGCATCGTCATTGTAAATATAACTTCCATAAACTCGTATGAAACTGGTGCGTCACCATGATTAATGTGCTCTTTATCCGATTGAAGCCATTGCTCCCCCTTATTCTTGTCGAGGGGTCCATTTACCTTGGAAGTTTGGGCGATATCAGTTTTCTGGTTCGAGCCTTTTTCTTTTTCACTTTGCCAACATCTTCTTTAATATTCTTAACAGATTTTACTTTTACAAAGAAATCAAATATCTTTTTTTTTTGAGGAGAAAAATAATCTCCTTTTTACTCCATCACAACCATCCTTGTTCTGTCTAAAAAAACACCTCGCTCTCTTTTTTTCTCATTTTTCAAATCCTGTTCTATTCTCCCAAAAAAAAACATATTTAAATTTTTAACTTGCCAGTTCTATAATTATTTTCTCTGACAACCTCTAAGCTCTTAAAAAGAAGGTACAATAGCGAAAAAATGTTACAAGATATACATACGTATCTTCACGCTGTATCCCTAACGGGGTAGTCAGAGAGGACGGAGCGCCAAGCGTCGCGGTCCTTACATACTTCTTATGCTTCCTCAAATCTCATCATTCTCCTCACACATTTGTGACTACGTATTCGAGTGCTCTTGAGATTTCCGTCGGCTAACACTCTGGTTATTTGATCTTTATAAGTCAGTCTTGGTCTTCCTTGGCTTCTCTTACGACTCGCTTTCGCTCTGTAGGTTTTCTTCCTCAAGTTTTCATCACTCTTTTTTTCAAAGAATCAGTCCATTGTGTATATATATTACAGTACTTATTTCTATTAGATACTTACCTAATTTAAATATAATATTAAATTTTTTATCAAATTTTTATCATAAGTTTAATGGATATTTTTTTTAAATGTTTATTCGAGTTTTTGGTTATGGTCTCTGTTTAGTCTTCCACGAGAAACGTCGTGGGTTCGCCTTCGGTTCGCTAGATGGCGCACGCCAAGAAATCAAGACCCGCGTAGTCGCCACTAGAGGTTCACCATTGTTGTTGTTGTTGTTGGTATGAAGATACATTTAATTACTTAATTTATTAATAATAACAATAGATCGATTCTGACCAATTTTATCTAGTCTAGTTCTTCTACATCTTTCGTATTAAATACTTTGCAGTAAGTCTGTACATTTAATGTTTATGTCTAAACCTAAGCCTTCTAAGTCAAGAGCCTGACGAGGATCATGGTTCTGAGAAGGTGCCAGAGGGCTCTGTAACTGTCTGTCCGAAAAGTGCTTCGGCACAGCACGAGGGATTCAGCTGCATTTCTTAGGAGATCCCAGAAACCCTCGATAACGCATCGCGAACGACCAGCGCAGGAGTTTTGATGGGTAAAAGCCCCACATAACCAAGTCTCTTTTCAGGAGGCTGGGTATCTATGCATACATATATACTAGTTGTACCCGCGATTTCGTCCGCGTACAAAATTTTTTCGTCACCTCCGGATTACTGAGATTACCCAAGATACCAATATTGTTAGAGATCTTAAAAAAAGTTACTTTTACGTTGGCGTTGAACAAAAAAGTTATTTCCTATTATGGAACATCCGCCTTATTGGATTTATGATGACGTCACATGTACAGAAACCTTCTTCTGCGTATTCTATTTCATTCGATACCCATATTGTTGGTGTTGACCAAAAAAGTTAGTTTCTATTATGGAGCATCCGCCATATTGGATTTTTGATGGATTGGATTGGATTGGATGAATTATAACGTCACATATAAAGAAACCTTCCCCTGCGTATTCCATTTTATTTAATAACCATACTGTTAGTGTCGAAGAAAAAGTTATTTCCTATTGTGGAACATCCGCCATATTGGATTTATGAAGACGTCACATATACATAAACTTTGCCCTCAGTATCCCGATTCATTTGATACCCATATTGTTGGTGTTGAAGAAAAAAGTCATTTTCTATTATGGAAGATACGTCACATATTAAAAAACCACATGTCATTTTTTCGGGCACATACTATCTCTGTACCAAATTTTATCACAATCGGTTCAGCGGTTTAGCATTTTCCCTATAAAGTTTTATTCCCCTTTTCACCTCTTTAGGGGTAGATTTAAAAAAAAAAATAAGTGTGTTTTTTTAATAGTTTTTTTCATAGTTTAGTTTTATATCTGTACCAAATATCATCTTAATCGATTAAGTGGTACATTTCCCTTACAAAGTTTCATCCCTCTTTTCACCACTCTAGGGGAAGATTTTAAAAAAAAAAGTAGCCTATGTCTGTCTCCTGGTGTCAAACTATCTCTATGCCAAATTTGATAAAAATCATCCGGCGGTTTAGCCGTGAAAACGTACCAGATAGACAGACAGACAAACAGACAGACACATTTATAATTTACCCAGATAGCATAGAAGGTTGCTGCATGCTTGATTTTTCTTTGATTGTAAATTGCCAAGTCAAAATTAAATTACCAGGCAAGCTTCGGTGAATAATGATTAAAAGTTGCCATGTCTAATATGACGAAAATGTTTTTGAGAACATTAACTGTGATCCTATAATTTTTTGTAGGGATTCGATACCTACTTTTATGTATTAATTATCATTTGCCTTCTGATACGAAGACGGAGTGTCATATCTGAATAACTCCAGCACCCAAGTAATTGATTGTTACATCAACATTGTAACTTTGTCGTGTGGTAACTAGGAAGTTTAATTCAAACTTGCCTCAAGTTTAAGAGCTAAATGAAAATCAGCGATTTTATCGTAAAATATAATTTATTATAATAAACAAAAAATATTAAAAATTACCATTTATAAGTTTTTACAGAACTCGCCACAGTGCACTTCGTGGACAGTCACGCACGAAATTCATACATAATTATTTAATTATTACTAAATATACTAGAGACACGTTAATGTAATGATCAGACACAGCATAATATGTACAAGGTGCGGCCGGCCGCCACTGTCCATCGAACTAGATAACACGCGGACTCGACACAACTAGGACCAATCGGGACTTTAAATATGGCTTTTTCACGCAACCCGATTACCTTCGATCGATCAGTAACAATCATGGAGGTTTCACTTAAAATAAGATACCAAATTGTGTCTCAAATATGGCCCAATGTCGATGTTTTGTGGAGGTTATAAAAGATCAGAATTCCGGTATCAATTTTATGCAAATTGCTCTATTACGAAAATGAACCATAGGATTAATATTTACCAAGCAATATCTTTAAATGACATCGGTTTAAAATTTTGGATATATCCTCTCTACATATCAATAGAAATACTTTAGAACGGAACTTAATGACTTTTTAGTTCCTCCAGGCTTGTTTCGACCTTAAGTATTTTGGACTCAAATATACACTCTTTTTAAGTAAATCTCCATGACAACAACTTTATCTAGCTCAAAGATATTCCATTAAAACTAAAACTGGATGCCGTGCCCTCTCAAAAACGCATCAATCTGTCCTGAGGATGCAGACTCTCCGCGAGGAGCCACGTAATAGTACTGCGGAGAAGTTTGTCTTTGCGGCGCTTGGTTCTGAGTAGACACCGCCAGCCTCTGAGCTTGAGCTCGTGCTGCAGCACGGTCCCTCTGCAGCTGGCTCTGCTGTATTTGCTGCTGCTGGGCAAACAGCTGCTGTGAGTTCTGGAACTGAGTTTCGGCTTGCTGTCTTTGATAAACTTCTTGTGGATTTGCTTGTGGAATCTGATGTCTGTAGAGAGGACCGGCAGAAGCTTGCACTGGAGCGATCTGTCGTGAGGGAATGAAGGGCCTCTGTGGCTGAGGCTGAGCTTGCTGCTGGGCGACGAATGGTTGCAGCCTTTGGTTCAAGTTCAGTTCTCCGTTGGTTTGAGGCAATGTTTGGAACAGCTGAGTATTGTACGATCCACTCGAAGGATCGTAAATCAATTCGGTCGAATAAAGAGGATTTCCGCTCGGCGCCGGAGAAGCAATGGCGGAGGCGGTCGATTTCGCAGGACTTGTCAAAGTCGCAGCGGTCGTTGATTGCAGTTGATTTTCGCGATGGAACTTGGCGAATTCAGCGGCAAAGTCGATATGTCCCGGTCTACCTGTGGAAGCGATGGCTGGAGCAGGAGAAGGCTCGTAGTCCGGTTCGGGACTGTACTGAATTTGAGGTTTCGGTGTCACTTGAACTACTTGAGGCCTGAAGGTTGTCGCCGGTGGCAATGCCCTCGCAGTTGTGACGGGCAGAGGCCTAGGCGTGATAGCGATCTGCTGAGCTGGCTGGTACGCTGGACGTCTGATAGCAGGGCGCTGAACAACTCTCTGCCTGATGTGTTGGAGGGGTTCTTCTTCAACTTCGTCTTCATCAGCATCTCTGAAGTCGTTCTGGAAGAAGGTGGTTGGCGGGCGAGGAGTAGTTGGTGTCGGCCTGAGGACTGGTCTGGTTGGGTAATTTGGTACACCATCGTCTTTTTCAGCGGAGTCTGGTGCAGAAGCTTCAGGTTCTTCTTCTTCGTTCTGTTTGTTAGGATCGCATGGGTTGCCAGACACGTATGTGAACTCTCGCTTGTTGCCATCGGGATCGACGTAACCATATTTGCCGCGGACAACGCAATCGGTACCTCTGGTCTCCTCTTTGAAAGAGCCATCAGCAGCTTCATAACCAAATGTAAAACTGCCGTCATCATTCACCTGCAATTGATAAAAATTTTATTCGGTATAACATCGCAACAATAAAGTTTTCATATCTACTGAAAATATTTACAAAAGGAAATTGGGTGATTCTGTCCTAGAACATAAATATTCGTTTCCTTTGTGTTATTTCTGGGTGCTCTTCTGGTTCATACTATGATACCTTTAACACATACATAATAATATACTTATATAAAAACTTAATAGTCTGGATCGGCTTTTCTCACATAATATATATACGCACTCATAATCATAACCCTCATTGTTTGGAAGAGTATGATTAGAATTACGATCTTGGATTGTCCGACCTTTTTTTATATCACAAAAAAGACAAACAAACAAACAGTCTATCTGATTGTAAGTTACAATATCAAGATACTTACGGACTTTTATGATATCGAGGCTAACAGAGCACTTAAGACTGTAAATGTATTGACAGCCCTGAAGACTAGGATATTGTGTCTCATGTACCAGAAATTTCACCGGTTGTTTTGCCTTCCAGATTGGAACGCATCAATGCAAGCACTTGCGGCTGAATTAGCAAGTAAGTTGATACTAGTGATCTGGATCACTACTAGTAGTAGTAGTACTGGGTAGTGTTGATTTTGTATGGGATCCATCTGGATGGATCCCATACAAAATCACTCTACCCACAGAATGTTGCGGTAAGATGCATACCCATATATTTTATACCATGGAGCAGAATTTAAACTAGAGGCCGCACTCTTAGGAGGTACTTGAAGTCGAGAAATTTAACCTTGAAACATCTTATATCCTCCATCTCTTTTCATCTTTTGTTGTTAGTAGAATCTTATGTATACTAGTAGGCGTATTTCCAGGAGTTAGAAAGAGACAGAAATCAAACATTACTGATTAAAGATTCTTGATTATGATTTTACCTTATTATAGTTCCTAATGGTCTGTACTGGAGGTTGCTTGGGTCCCTCTTGCTGCTGCTGCGACTGCTGTTGCTTCAATCTCGCCGGTGTGCGGTGGACAGCTCTCGGTTCATAATCATCGTCATACCTGTCTTGGGCTCGGTACAGCGTATCGTACTCGTCTGCTGACACCAAAACCACCTGTAAATGAGAATATTATATACTATGTATGTGTAGTTTAGTAGCGCGAACAAACTACATTAAGTCTAATGACCGCTTTCTCCAACCAATCTTAAACTCTTCTTTTCAGTAAGAGATCTTTTGTGCAAAGCATCCTCTAAACTAAACTCGATTGTCGCTACATCGAGGTGTTGAAGTGTCTGTACAAAGCCGCAACCATGACCGTACAAATCCAAGATGTCCAGACAAGACCAATTCTTTTGCAGCGTGGAGTGAGACAAGGAGATGTTATCTCTCCGAAGCTCTTCACCAACGCACCGGAGAACGTCTTCAAAACACTGGACTGGAACGGTCTGGGCATAAATATCAATGGTGAGTACATTTCACACCTATGATTCGCAGACGACATAGTCATAATGGCAGAGTCGCCGCAGGACCTGTCAGAGATGTTGCGAAGCCTAAGTGGTTCTTCCAGACTGGTGGGTCTGGGAATGAACTTGGACAAGACGAAAGTCATGCTAAATTCATTCGTAGACCCAATCTCAATTACAGTCGATAATGTCAGCATCGAAGTTGTTCAGGAATACATCTATCTAGGACAAATTATTCAACTGGGTAGAAACAACTTCGACAAAGAGGCCGACAGAAGAATACATTTAGGTTGAGCAGCATTTGGGAAATTACGTCAAATCTTTGAGTCGCCACTGCCTCAATGTCTAAAGTCCAAAGAGTATGACCAGTGCATCCTCCTGGTCCTGACCTATGGGGTGGAAATGTGGACACTGACAAAAGGCGTCGTCCACAAATTCCAAGTTGCACAGCGAGCTATGGAAAGGGCTATGCTCGGAGTTTGTCTGAAGGATAGAATCCGAAACGAGGATATCCGACGGAGAATTAAAGTGACCGACATAGCCTTGTAAATAAGCAAGCTGAAGTGGCAGTGGGCGGGGCACATATGTCGCAGAGCCGATGGACATTGGGGTAGACGGGTTCTGGAGTGGAGACCACGTTCAAGACATCCCGTAGGACGGTCTCCTGCTATGTGGACCGACGATCTGAAGAGAGTGGCGGGAAGCGGATAGATGCGGAGAGCCGAGGAGAGGATATGGTGGCACAATATTGGAAAGGCTCATGTCCAGCAGTGGACGAACGCGGGCTGACGATGATAATGATGATGATCCTCTAAACATATCTCTTTCTAATTTCTTTTTGAGGTTCCTTAAAAACAGAACGCTTGATTACTCGTGTGTTCTCGTGTCCACTGATCCATCACAATCGTTTATTTTGGAAATTATTTGTCGGACAAATTTAAGATTAGAGATACATATTTTGCTCTTAAACATTTTAAAACATTCATAGAAGAATTAAAGAAACTGCCTAAGTATGTGAATGAAGATGTCATGTGACTACTATGAATTCTTGTGAGTGCTTCTTCTTCTAATTCTTTATAAAAGCTGCTGTGTGAAAGAAATTGTATGTACCTGGTCTCCAGCGCCTCTATTTTGTGTCTGTCCATCATATCCGTAAGGGTCTTCTACAGGCTGTTGCAGACGAGGCCGAGGTCTTGCTCCAGAAGATAAGCTTACGACTAATAATAAGCATAGTACCTGAAAATAGAAATTAATATCTATAAATATTTGTAATTTTAATCGTTTTAATGTAATTCGTAGTTGGATAACATGTAGTACATGCTTTAGCGTGAAAATAAAACAGTGTATTGGCAACTTAGGTAGTATTTAATTTAACCTTCTCAATCACAAAAATGAGATAAACCTCAACAATTAGTCCGATCAATATGGATACCGAAATGCGGTAATCGCGATTTGTGCTAATTGTGCAAATCGCATTCACCATACGGAACTACAGAACCCTTCACTATGCGTGGTCCGACACGTACTTGGCCAGGTTTTTTGTAATTTTGTATGATTACACGAATAATAAATTTAACACCTTGTTCAAAGTGCTTGGTGTCAAGGTAAATCGATTAGGCGAGTTCAAGAGCATGTCATATGTGTAATTACTGTTATAATTACATGCAGCATTGCAATTATCACGGTAATTAGAGATTACGAAACATACCATATGTTGTAACGCTGTCAAAACATTTTGACAGTATATAGGTATTGGCACATATTATATATCGCATGGATATATATGGTATATAGGTATTGGTACATATTACATATCGCATGGATATATCGCATAGTAAGCAGCACCATTTATTGTCAAGAGCTCGGATCAAGAATGTATACGGACGGAGCTTTTGCTCTAAGAGACTAATTTGTAGACTTACTAATATTCATGACTAGGGAAGGATCACAGACTAACAATAGACAGGTGAACAAGACATATTTATTTTTTTTTTTTAATAGTAGGCAAAACACTTAAGATTTTCTAGTATTTTGCAAATAATTATTTATGTACTGCAATATTTGTCAAGTCAATCATGACTCATGAACTGGTATGAATTACATCTACAGTACAAGGTTGCCATACTTGCTCTAGCTAACTGTTTTACTCGTGGTTTCACTCAATAAGATAGAAAGAGAGACGCATAAATTCGTTTCATACACGGTGATACTCGTAAGAACGCCAACTTGTTATACAATACAAATTCTTTATTACAAGTATACAATACAAAATTCTTTATTACAAATAATTTTTTATGAGGCGAATACATACCCGATAGCTTCCTCACTAGGCAAAGCCTGTATCGAGGAAGCCAAAAACTAAAAAAGGTGTCACAGCTACGATCCTCTGGCGATAGTGAAGTTTAACAAACATCAATATGTTTGTAGCAATACAGAACAAAAAATAAAAAATTTAAATAATATAAAAGCATTAGAAAAACAAAATACAATATCCGAAGAATATTTCGCATCAGCATGTCACCCTCAATAAGTCTTCTGTTTCATTATTATGTTAATGAAGCAAGCAATTTTTTTTTCTTTCTTCATGGCATGGCGATTAGCACATTTGCCAATGTAACGTATTGTAATAGTATAAGTAGAATCGTTATATAAAACGTTAAAACTTCTCCAGTAAAGTGATAGTAGACTTTACTGAAGTTTTACAGGACTTCTTGGAAGAGCGCGAAAACTTCAGCTACACATGTTTATTTAGACCTACTCCATTCTTTTCACTTGCACAGAACTTTAAAACACAATATACTATGACTGTTGTACTTTAAAACTCCCAAAAATGTAAAAAATAGAAAATCTAAATAAAATGACAACCTTACTTCTCTCGTTCCCGCCAAAAAGTCAGCAAGCCATTTATGTATTACAGCCATGTATTTTTTGGCTGTAATACAGACATTTATGTATGTATTTATGTTATGACTCCGGCTATTTTGATTCGTGGTCCGTGGTTCCAGCAGTGTAATTTACAAACGTAGTTAATACCTACGTGTCATTATTATTTATATTTATACATATTTGTGAATAAATGACTGTAACTGTAAAAGGATAGGCAGACATGACGAAACTGGAGTTCCGGTTTTGACAGTCGCCGACGGAAGTCTAAAAAGCTGTGTTTGCTTATAATGTTCTGCCTTTAAAATGTCTGATTACCTAATGTATTTTGTAATAAATAGCAGAAGGACACATGGGTAATCTTAAAAGAGTTTTCTTTATCTTTTCAGACTTTTCAAACCAACCAATTTAAATTTCTCTAAAGCTGAAATAAATAGCTACATACTTCGAATTTTTATCATTTTGAATATCACTAGAAAACTACTACATAAATAAAAAGCCTTGTTTGTTTGTTGCTATAAACAAAATAAAGTCTTAATTAACGTGTTTCGATTAATCTTTGAGCCTATTGCAACTTCTATGTTTAACTCAAAATGAACATATATATTACATTATCCATTTCGGTATTACAGCGTTTAAAAATGTAGTTCGTTTACACTTCACGCAAATTATTTTTTGTCTGCCAATTCCAGAGCTAATCATTTTCTTAGTAATTAAGTTTATTATTTTATATATGAGAACGTATAGGATTGATTGCGATAAAATTGTATTACATTATTATGGCGAAAAAAAGATTCCTGACTGAAATTCTTTCGAGTTCTTCTCAATATGTGTGTTAATATATATCTTGTTTTACAATAACTTTATGATTTTACATTTAACCATGTACAGAGTTAATTAAAAAAAAAATAACCTTTTAGTACTTTGCATACTTTGTTTTGTATCTTAGTATTTTGTATATAAACATTATCCCCAATAACTGTTGTTTTACGACTCCAAAAACTCAAAAACCAAAAGCTCCAACTCCAAAAACTGCCATCGAACCTATACAATACATTAAATGCTTCTGAAAATGGCACCTACTCTATCCAGGCGCTAAAGCGGCACGGCGCTGAGGCCAACCATTAAATCGTTGGTGCAAGCGAGATCTCAAATCCCAAAATCGAGTTTGAATATTTGGTGCAAGCTACCCTAAGTGTCAGACATCAACGTGAAATTAGAAAGGTATCCTTGGTCCATTTCGTATTTATCAAATTATTTTGTAATGCGAGTTATTTATTACAATAAAATAACATGCAAGGTCGCAAAGCTAACGACTCGTGCGTCCGTCCGCCTGCTCGTATTGCTATCTATTATTATTTGCGTCAATTGAGACAAAGACATGTTATTACTTTATATTTATACATTATATTTATACCGCTTGTACTTATTTGGCTAGCGATATGCTTAGACTCGAAAAAACAATTCAATATTATATACATAGGTAAGTAATATTTGATATAGGCAAACAAGCGGTTTAAATTATTTTGTAAAATGTATCCCATTTATTTGCATTTATATGATTGTATTATAATAATAGGTGTTATACGATTAGTTTTATATGCGAAGCCGAGACTCAACTCTAGATTAACACTATACACTGTACAATACAGCGCGCACGCGCATAAATGTTCACATATACTGACAAAACTATGAGAGTTCTGAGTTTTGTCATTTTGAATACGACACAATCGAAGGCGAAGAAAATCTACAGGGCAGAAGAGAGTGGTAAAAGAGGCCAGGGAAGAATAAGGCTACTTATGAAAATCGAAAAGCTGGAGTGTTAGCAGACGGAAATGTCAAAGACACTCACATACCTAAATGCGGGAGGAGAATGATGAGATTTGATGAAGCGAAAGAAGTATGTAAGGACCGCGACGCTTGGCGCTCCGTCTTCTCTAACTACCCCATTAGGGATACAGCGTGAAGATGTATGTATGTATGATTACGACACCTCAAAAAGTTAGATAATAGACTTATACAACGATAAGTGTACCTACCTACATTTTAAAAAACGGTTATTACGCTTCCCTATCGATAGAGCTCTATCTCCTAACCGGGTGCTCCCGACTACTATCAATAGTGTATGTAACGCTAAAGGTCAAAGACTGAGTTAGGCTCAATAATAACCTTTTTATAACCCTGGCATCTAATCTCGTCTTTAATAAGCAAACATTAGAGGCAAGGCCGCGAGGTCAAGTACACTGAGAGCATCTCCGTTCGTTCACCTAACGGCGTCTTACATAAACGGTATTAGATGATGTTATGTATATGCATTATCGTTACGGTTTAACAACGAACTTTACGAATGAGAATACAGGGCGAGAAGGGCGAGTGCGACGAGGTTGATCACCGCTCTAAGCCACAGAAGTTTTAGTGAGTAATAGTTGCTAACATTTCTTCGGCTGATGGCTGATTATAACATGTTTTCAGAATAAACTATAAAAAATAAAGTACGCTTCAAAAAAATATAGTATTTTATGGAAAGAGTAAAAAACAGACAAAGATATTTGTTACTTATTTATTTTTATAACACTATATTCTTTTTGCACTTGTTTATTTTAATTTTTTTTTGACTACATTGTCATATGTTTTATCGCATTCCATTTTTAAATTAATGTACATCAAAAGCTTATTTCAAGAGTGTTTTGTTTGTTATTATTAGTTATGGCGTTGCAAAATAAAGATTGGTCCATCCAACTGATATACATACATAGTATCTAGTACATATAGTATTTTTGCGTACTATAATATATTTCTTCAACAGTATGTAGTACGCAGACCCGAAATTCAGTACAATACTATATATTATAGTACACGTACGGTTGATAACCCTATAAAAGCCTCACATAATCCAGTTCAAATTTCTCCTGCGTTACCAACAAATATGGTGATTTTTGCGCTATGGATGACGCAGCCATTTGATACCTGTCATGTAGTTTCACTTATTTGGAGAGGTAATGTAATTGAAACATTTAGCAACTAGATAGTTTACTTTAAAATGTTTGCAATATAACAGGTACAATGATCAGCAACTTTTACGATTTTAAGTCTTGTCATCGTTTCCCATTTTTGATGTGAAAGGTCTTATGCGGCGGTCCAGACCGGCTACCTATACTTTACGTTAGTAACCAATTAATCTGTGCCTATACCTATAACGTATGCTATTCACTTCGGAACACGTTGCCGGTTTTTTAAATAAAGAATTTTTTTTTTAAATCTTTATATTTTGTTTTTAATTATCCCATACTTTTGATTATGTTATATTTATTTCCTTTAATAAACTATCCTTTCATGCACATTTTCCATACAAAATAGTTTCTATGTTTCGGTACTAAACAGTGGTGTCCTCTAGTGATAATTTACTTCGCTATTCTCGACGATCCCAAAGTTATGAGCAGGCTTGAACGCCGAAGTTTATGGAAAGACTTCCCCTCATGAAGCACTCAACCTACAGAGACGAAATATCGTACCGTCTTATTGTATTGATCACTGCTCAGTTTATTTACACTAACAAATATCAACTCTCGCTCGCATTAAGCAGTACATAACCAATACTGGACCTGTGTGTACATTTCTGTACCTATATTCTGACAGATATTTAAATATTTATGTCATGACTTATTGTTATATTCGGTGGTGTGATAAAAACAGCAAAAAATCAACCCATAAAACAGGACGCAGTAACCGCAACAGTGTTTAAGACATATGTAAATTGTTTTCATACAAAATAAACGACACTATAAGTTGAGTGCTCCATGCTTTTTCTTTTGTGTATATTCTACCGTTTATATTATAAAAGTTTGTGTTCTGAGTAACTATTTAACATTATATTCACAACTATTTCACTGCGCGTCACGGTAGGGTTCTCTCTTATAATTATACATCTAAATAAGCTACAAATTTAACTGTTATTTATTACATTTTAAAACTAGATAAAAAACTGTACCTATTTTTAATTCGGTTTTATACTAATCATCATCACACTTTCGGCAATAGTCCCAATCCTTTTACGTATAAGAATCAGAACTGAATATACCAAGAATGGCTGCACTGATTTCTACCAAACATAGCCAAGAACGAGAAACATGTAGCTTTCAAACAAAACGCACAAACACACAGAAAGAATGATAACGGCGACGAAATTATAACACCACTTTTCCGGTGGGGTTTTTTTAAATTTAGGCCACCAACAAGGTTTACATTAATTACATGATTAGAATATATACACCGCTACAATAGAAGAAACTTGTTACATGCAACCTTAATTATAGGTGACGACAACATGCGCAAAAAAGGAAGTTGATACTAACTTAACCACATTACATACAAATTATACTTTATATATGTACATGTATATATAGATTTTGAGGGTGACTTAAGACCAAAACAGTCACAAATATAAAAAATTTATAAGAGAAGAGTGAAATCAAAAATTGATTTCACTCTTCTCTTATATATATTATCTTATAGAGAAGAGTGAAATCAATTTTTGATTTCACACTCCTCTCATATCTGTCTACACTACTATCACTCAAAATACATGATGTTAATGACGTTGTTAATACGTTTTTCTTGAAATAGACTGATACAAGGTAAATGGAGAGTAAATACCAGTTATAAATTAAAATAGACAAAAATCTCGTTTTCCTTTAACCTTAGCCGTCATAGTGTATGCAGTATATACACCACATGATCGCAATGCCTACTTACAAAACTAGCTACATACCGATCTAGTTGCGCGTACGTGGGTGACATAACTATTGAGTAGGGTGTCCATGTTGGAAGTGAAACTGAGCGTGAAATGTTGTTTTTGTCGGGACTGCGTGATATTGCCCACAGCTTGCATAAACTAAATATTATATTGCATAATAATTACATTAGGAATTGTGACTATCATTAAGAAATTGAATTGACACACTTCTTCGACAGAATTCAATCACGACGCTATCTATGAGTGAATACTATGATGATCTGAGAGAGATCCTAAAATGTGTCAGTTGCTTAGTTCGTGAAATTTAAACAGAAAATGATATTTTTCACCCGATGACGTCGAAGCAAAAAAAAAGTTATGACTAAATTATAACAGTACTTTTTGCTCTCTCGCAGAACCGATAACCTCAACCAATTTCAACGTATGGATTCGTTTTATTTAGGCGACCAGGTAAGGTTGCTTTTTAAAAAAATTCAATGACATCTATAGTACCTCATAAACTTCAAGACTAAAAAAATTCACCAGACTCGATTATGATGGGATTAAAGGCTAAAAATGCCAATTTCAAAGTAATACAACACATGGAACATAAAATATAAAATTAATTAAAGAAAGGAATGAATGAATTATAATTATTAGTGTAAAAAAATTAAACGAAAATGTAAATCACAAAATTAAAACCGGGTTAAGTATTTAACAAAAAGTTACACAAAGTAGAATAATTGTAATACTTTTTCGACTAGCCAGTTGACAGTTCGCCTTCTGAGCATTGTGTCCCTGCTTGATGCCTTCGATGCTCGATCGATCTTCGATCCCCAATCAGATCCATTTAATAAGAAACGATTTTTTCTCAATTGGCTTGATGTCTGGGTTTTGTTGGGAGCTCCCCCAGCACGTTGTATGATATCCATACAAGCCTAGTAATTAGTTTGGATTCACACAATCAGTGTTATTGTTTGAAGTATTTTTATTTATTCACTGTCGGAGTCGGAGGCTATTAGCATACTATACATATATATATATATATACATACATACATATCTTTACGCCGTATCCCCAACTATATATATATATAACTCCGGCAATACGTTTAAGATATTACAGTTAGATATTTCATCTTGTTTGCTAATTTTTTAATATATAATTGGGTTTTCAATTTTATAACTTTTATTACAAGAAACTAGCATAGACGATGAACTGACAAACTGTAACGATATGTTTTCTTTTTGGCGTGAAGATGTGCATGTATTAATAAATTTATATTCACAAAGTTGTAACCAGTAAATACTTTAGCTATGTATACTCTGCAATGATAATAAAAGTCTTTACATATTGTAATTTTAAAAAATACGAAATTTTATACATTTTTATGGTAATGGTGTCGTATGGTAACTATAACTGTTGTTGATAGTTGATACATATATGCATACTAATATCTTTACGCTGTATCTACTGTATGTACGAAGTAAGCATGTCTAAGAAGACGGAGTATCGGATAAGTCGGTCCTTATTTTTTAATAATATTTTTTATGTATTATTTACTTCAGTTCAGGATTATTAGGACTTTTTTCTCAATTACCAATTTTATACAAATTACGGATAAGATTTGCACTACATAGTTAATTTTACTTTCTTTTAATCAAATTCTAACGTTATTTCAGGCCTAAAGTGTTGTACTAAATGGCCTACAGTAAACTACCCAGTACTTCCAGAGAGCGATGGAACGTATTAAAAATTGTGCTTATTAGCTTATGGCATAAAGCCATTTAGTACAATATTTTGGCCTGAAATAACGTTAGAATTCAATTAAAAGAAGATAAAATTAATTATTACTAATAACCATTTCTTTTGAAATTAGTTACATTAATGTTATGAATGATGATAAATTACTTTCAATTGAACATTTTAGTAATAGCAACATCTCTAATATTAAAAGTCATGGTGTGAGTCGTAATTTTCAAAACCGGACCTGTTTCCGCTTTTCCTCTATCATATGCACCCTAGTAATGCTCATGAGCATAAAACAAAGTCAATAAGCAGAGAAAGTCCGGTGAGAACTTTGAATATAGACATTGGTAGAATGATGTCATTTTATATTTTTTTAGACAATGTAACGTCTCTTAGAACCACTGTGAAAGCGCTATTATGTTTTTTATTGCAAATTTATGATGTATTGTTTAAACCATATGTCATAAAAATTTAACTCTTGACTCCTGGCATAAAAAGAAAGCTTGTCTGTTTGTTTGTAGCTTCATAATACAAGAATAATAAATTGTTGTATAAAGTGGCTCCGACGAGTTACGTCGCAGATCTTGGAGCCTCTTGACAACACGCTGAGAACGACCACTGCAAAAGTTTTAAGGCGAGGGTTCCCGAGAGTTACTTTAATAGAAGATATTTATAAGAATGTTATATTCGTAAACCATAGCGATTTAAACTGTGAAAAATGTGTGTTATTTAACAATCTTTCTTATATTTATTCCGGTCGTTTGATACATAATATGTTTTAATTCACTGCATCAAAAAAAATCTTGAACAATCTTATAATTTGTAATCTGAATATCAAACCATTCTAGTTATATTTGGTTGCGGATATTAAAGAATATACTTAAATAATTCTCACTGAATGGGCCAAATATTTTTTTTTTAGATCTGCGAATACGGATACGGACCTCAACTTTCGTACTTCGTTTGTTCCTTCGTATACAATTAAATTAATTCTATTTTATGTAAACATAGTGACGAAACTTAGTATTTGTTCCACTATTGCAATAAAAAGTAGTATTAAATGTAATTTGAAGTTATTATATTTCATTGCTATTTATTTTTAAGATTCCATTTAATGAAATTCATTAATGTAAACGATCCGTTCAACATCCGCTAAAAAATAACGGATGCGGATACGAATACAGATCTTTTTTCCACTCGATTATCCGTGGACACGGATACGGATACGAATACGGATATCCGGTACATCACTATTGGAAATTAATCTAATTAAGTACTCATTCATCGCAGCATTTCAATTAAAAACAATAATGAAAAATGTTCAACAATTATTATTATCAATGTGTCGAAAACATTAAACCACGATCGATCATGACCGTTGTTGCGACCACCTATAGAGCGCTTTCAATTTACCATTGAATTATTTTATTGCCATGATTTTACCGCCCACAATACCTGTAGTGCAAAAAGAAGATTTAAAAAAAAATCCTAAGAATAAACCCTTTGCATATTTGCTAAATTCATACTTGACGATTTTTGTATTGTCTTTCGCGATACGCTTAACGTCATGCTGTAAAAGAAAAGTAGGCTTTATCAAAAGAACGAACGCAAGTTTCAATAACACTGCATGATTAGTTATGAAAGAACAACTGTGATTCAAATCAACTGTAAAATGCCTTGCAAAATAACTTGGCTAGATTTATTGGCGTAATTAACTGTATGCGGTCGTTAATTTGTCGAAATTATTATTAAGAAATCATGAATCATATAGACATTAATATGCTAATATATTAAGTGTAATTTCTGGTCGTGTTTACCGACATAAATATTGTAGTCGCTACTAGTAGTGCTTTCGCTGACTACTGCGACGAGTAGCCTTGATTCAGCAATAATTAATCAACTACAATAGCTGGAGGCGTTTAGAACGTCGCAGTGATACGGTAATTGAGGTTAAAAACCATGCACACGGTCACCTACCGGATGGGTAGTCTAGTATAGAGATTCCTAGAGTAGCTTCTGCGGAACCCAAGGTTTCCCTATATAAGACACTAAGGTTCGCGAATGTTATATTGGTCGTTATATCGTTGGAATTTTTTCATTACCGTCATTTGTGGCGACATTATTTTTTGCGCGGAATTTGGTCTAAGCATACATATTGACAAACATTGAACAATTTTTATTCTATACGAGGTCCTACTCAATAAAAATGGTCGATTTTAGACCTAATAATAGTTTTTATAGGAAGCAGTAAAATAATTTTATTCATCTCGTTAATCTTTATTCCAAATATTTGTAACAAATGATTTTTATTCTTCTTTGAAATTGCGGTAGGTATTTTTTTATTATTATTGTTTGCTATAGGGTTCCATAAATTAAATGGGATTTATTGAGTATTCCATGGTCTTAAAAGTTTAGAAACACACAGTAGCATCTATGCGTATCGAACGTCTCTATTTACCGCTGTAAATATAGAAGTCATTGCTTGATGTTTTATGTTCTAGCGAAAAGGCGGAATCGGTTTCTATGATGTAAATGTTTCGTATGTGGGCTGGAATATTTTGGTCGTTTTATTTGTTTTATTGTCTATGGACGAGTTTTAAGAAATAAATTAAACCAACTTCAAAATAAAAGCATTAAATGCTATGAAATAATTATCCTTCATTTATCAAAGCTTAAGTACAAAAATAACATCATACTTACGATATAAATACCTATATAATAAGACGGTAACATAGCCGGTACCAGAGAATATGTAAAAAAGAAGGTTGACTCTCACCTCATGCGTAACGGATTGGCTACTCGCGGCCGGATACGTAGGGTTCTCGTGTTGGGAATGTGATGCGGATAGCATCTCGTTTAGTAATACATTTAGTATATAATAATAAAAATAATAAAAAAACAATACACATGGATAAGTTTTTTATATTTGTTAAATTTAATTTCTTGTATCTATGATGAAGAAATAACTCTGGATTCTAATAACAACAATTATTTATGGCATCTAAGGATATTATAATACGTTCGTTTATGTGATTTAGACATTTACGTATTTGCAACGATATGAAGAACGAATTAAAGACAAATTAAAGCGGTTGCATGCATGTTCTCGTCGCGTGCGACTCCGCAATAATTATCCATATTCACCCATAATATTGTCGTTGTGTGCGTGCCACGGCGCGTGCGTATTAGCGCGCACACATACAAACCGCGTACGCTAATTTTCTATGAAGACACCCTACTGTTATTTTTATACTGTCCCGGTACCAAGCCTACCTAACTAGTAAACTTCCTGTTATTGTTTATTGGTTTAGCACCTTCATTAACTTTCTTTAATTACGTAGATAATTTTTGCCCATTTCTTATTTCATCCGCAAAAGCGACACCGCACATTTTTCTAAGAGATCGCATTTCTACTGCCTTTATTTTATTTCACTCGATTTCGGGCATATATTATGCTTCGGGCTCCAGAAATTAGATTTAATTGACCATTTTATGAAAATCGTACGGAACTCTACGTAAGTCATTCACAGTTTTTTTTTGGCGACATAACCAGTGAGATGGCTAATTCTGCCAGTACCATGTGTTAAAAGGTATATGATAATTCATTCATTAAACTGTTAAATCCATAGACTAAGTCGTAATACACTGTGAAAAACTGATCTATTATTTATTATATCTATCATTGAGGTGGGTCTCCTAGCCTATTCCAAGAAACGAAAATTTTATAGTCTTCGAATACAACATAGACAATATTATTGACAAACAAACACTTAAGTGTAACTACAAAGCAATATATACGAAGACAACAAGATTAAAAGAGAACGCATAACGGCCGCCGAGGACGCACGAACATGAAACGAAATATCACGATGCATTAAGTTTATGCTCCCAAAGATTGCATACATACATTGAAACTCTGTTAGTAGTCTGTAGTTAGATACTCGGGCATATTATACCTATAATTTGGTGATATAACACTGAGTTTAATATTTGCAAAATTAATTACGTCGTCGTAAATTACTGAACTTTACTTTGAATGATAATTTAAGCTCCTAATTTTAAACGACCGCGTGAGATACAACAGTTGCAGCGGTTCGATGTAAACTGAACACACTGGTGCTTATTAGCTCCAATGTAATACTTCAGAATTTAGTGCATAGAGCGCCGAGGATGCGTCTTCTTCCAATATCGAAATCTTTGATTGCCTACCTTCATAATAATTAACATAGAACAAATATCAGGTGACATCCATTTCATCACCCACAAATGGCATTGCCACATCGTCCATCGACGACATTTTGATAACAATGCGTCGTTAAAAATATCAACGAATTGCATATAGTAATGGAGGTAGAATAGATTATCTAAGAATTATCTCCTAATTCGTAACATTTTAATGTATGTTTCAACCGTAACTTAAGATGAATTATGATTATGATTTATGAGCTATGAGTCTAATAACGTCTTCAACACTCGATATGCTATTTAATTATGATACATGATAAATAAAATATACGCATATATAGCATATGTTGGAGCATGCGGAAATAATTTGCATACACTGGTTTGTTGGATATTGAGACTAGAGTGTTTAAATCATAGATAATAATACATGTTTCAAAACGGAACTTAAACGATTAGTATCATGGAAACATCAAGTATTGTACTTAGATGAAATCAAAGATGGCGTGACGATCTTGGAAAAAATGGTAGTCGACATTATCATTTTGCAGTGGTTGAGCCAAGCAATTGGGCCAGTTCGCCCGGTGAAATACCACCCTCTCACAGAATATCGGCGTGAAATAATAGCATCTATTGCTGTTGTGACTCGTTCGGTGAGTGAGAGTGCCGGTGGCCCATCACTCCTTCCCCCTTCTTTCCCTCCTTTCCCTATTTCCTTAAAGGCCGGCAACGCGCCCGTGATTCTGCGGTTGGTGCGGGTGTCCATAGGCGCCGGTTGGTTACTCTCCATCAGGTGACCCGCTTGCTCATTTTCCCCCTCTTTTATAAAAAAAATCAAAGTTTGTCTTAGTAATACAGTACCTACTGGTCAAATATGTACTCGAACAATATTTTTTCAATTGACGTTATTCGCAATTATTTGATTGAGCTACGTTTAACGCCAATCATTCCTAATTTCTGACGATAACTTACCATTTCTAATCGTAAGTTACATACTAATAGTAAGGTCGTTGCGGGTGTCCATAGATGGCGCTGGTCACTCTCCATCAAGTGACCCGCTTGCTCGTTTACTTCCTCTTTTATAAAAAAAAATTATCATTTCGGGCCAAGTATCACAATGGAAGGAGTATTTGCTCTAAGAGCGTGTCCTTAAAGGGTCCTTTTTTGTTGACCGAGTTTCTAGATTTTCACTAATCTGCGTGATTAGGGAAGGTCACAGTACAACGATACGAACGTACTGAACATGACATTTTTATTTTTGTGAATACTAGTATAACTAAAACAGTTAAAAATAATTGTTTCATGACTAATTCATTAAGCAGACACTGTTCTATTCAATAACGATTCATATTCTCCTATTTTAACTCCATATCAATACTAGCTTGCCTATCTGGGCGATAAAACTTCGAACACTTTCAAGTAGGGTGTCTCAGTAAGTGGACAGGTCACACTGGCTTTGGAATCATCTTGTGTGTCTAGCAATAATGAACACAGGAGCAGATATGGCGATCTAAAGCCAAGTATGAGAATCCACTGCACAACCTCGCTGTACCACGATAGTGCAGACCACACGAGCTCGTTCTCCTCGGGGTTGCATAGATAGGCATCAGGATCGTTCACTCAGATCAGCCGCGACCCCGAAGACCCCTTAATAGCCTTTTACGAACGACGGGGAACACTGTAACCTTATTTTCAGATCTGGGCTACTAGATTGTATAACCTATAACCATAAGTGAAAAGAAATGGAGTAAGTCTGAATAAACATGTGTAGTTGAAGTTCTCGTGCTCTTCCAAGAAGTCCATTATAACTTCAGTATAGTCACTGTACTGGAGGAGTTTTTCGATAATAAGAAAAATCGAATTTACTTCGAACGTGCTTTATGTGGATTCTACTTATTAATACGTGACATTGGCAAATGCGCTAACCTGTGCGCCATACCATGATGAAAGAAAAAAAACTATGCCAACGGTAACCACACTGTCACATTCTGCGATGTACTAATGTCATAAAGAGAGCAGATTTTGTTCGTTTATATGTGGATGGTAATCTCTGAAACCACTGCATCTATTTGAAAAATAAGCTACATGAGTGCTCCTAAATGTTATACATTGTATTAAATTAATTTAACATTTTGAGTTCGATGGGGAAAAAAGTAATTGATATTCATCGACAGAAACTGAGTTATTGGGTTTTAAACTTCAATAGAGGGAATAGTGTGGGGATGAGAGTCACACAGTCGTCACAAAGTCGCAATGACAATGTACAGCGCTAGGAGCGACAGAGACGGAACTTATACCTACTCTGTTCCCACTAATAAAGTTTAAAAGCGAATAACTCTTATGTTTTCCATTCTATTTCGAATTTTTTTTTACAGTTTTGTTTATGATTACTGAACCAATCTTTTAATTAGATTAATAAGAAAAAGTCATCTAATTTATTATGTCACCATTTGAAGGTACACTACCATTACCATTATACCATTATCATTACCATTTGAAAGGTACATTATTCCAGATGGACATTGGCTATATATTATGTTTTCAACCCAAGCGAAGTCCGAACGGGCCGCTAGTTTAATATAAACAAATCTTAACAAATTAAGTACCTACATATATTTTTAACTAACTTCCGCTTGAAGTCGCAAACCGAAGGTCCACTTGTGTTTCACTTCCCTAAGAAACATCTTCAGGAAATTGCGGTGCTCAGCCTCTGTGTTCAGCTATTCGGTTAGCTGACCGAGACTAATGCCCGATTTCACCAATACTTAGCGAACCCCTAAAAAAGGATAGGGGTCCGCTAACGATAATTTTGCGTTTCACGAAACATTAGGATGTACGTAATTAAAAAATACCCTAAATTCAGAAACTCGATTTTGTGTGATGTGATAGTTTATTATATTAAATAGTTAATTACATTAAATAGAAACTTAGAAGTAATACAATAAGAACTGATTTAGGGATATTTTTATTTTAGGGGTTACGTAGTCACGTGACGGCTTAGACAGCGTTGGTGACTTCGGGCATCAGCTGTAGAACTTCTTAAAGATACTTCGTTGAGCAATGAAGACGTGTCAATTAACAAGTTTGGAATTACATTGCATATATTTGTACTTAATGTATAAACATATATTGCTTAAATTGCATACACGTTAAATTAATTACTTGTATTTTCACGAAGTAACACCTGAATATCCAAGTTTCCTAACTCTTTTTAAACAGAATTCATTCATATAGTTTTTTAATATTAGAAGCACGACTTCAACGTATACTTTCTCTAAATTGGGTAATGTTGTCTCGTATCGAATAGATTACACAATCGATTTAGTTATTTCGTTTGAAAACTGGCCTATTTACAAAAAACGCTAGACACTTCATAATCATACATATGCAGACCCAATTGTAGGCACAGTTTTTTAGAGTTCCGTCGCCGAATATCAAAACCAGAACCCCAGTTTCGTCATGTCTTAACACCCTGTCCTTTAATCCGTTTGTTACAATTGATTTACTCAGTAACTATATGATATGCCGACAAACATATGTGGCATACTAATAACATGTACTACATTTGTAAATTATACTGTTGAAACCTCGGAACAAGAATTAAATTATATACTATATATAATAGTATAAATGAATTGACTGAATGTATAATAATAATAGTATAAATAGAAAATAGTATAAATAGAATAATAGTATAAATGATCAGAGATGGCGTATAGTATAAATGAATTGACTGATTGAGTTATTATAATGTAATTTATATTTAAGTAACGCAAGAAAAAAATATTTTGAAGATTTGTCGCACTATACTGTCTCCGACTGACAGTTCGCCAGGACGAAACGCTAATAATTTATACACTAGCGACCACCCAGCTTCGAGTAGACACTTGATTATGAAACGTCAATATTTTTCTACTTTTATGGAGTAGGTAAATTGTGAGCGTTTTATACCTACATATAACTAACTTTCCACGTTAAATGTTCTGTATGATGGCCACTTCGCATAAAATCCACTAGTTTTAAGTAAATGTACAGAAATCGCGAATGGAAAACACTGAATGCAAAAAAAATAATTTTAAATAATCTTTCACTACTTTGGTGTGCAGAAAAAGTTTTATTCGAATATGTAAATTTAGTATCGATATTACAAGTTAATAAGTATTGCAAAATAGATACTTATTCGAAATTAAAATTTGGACTTTCGATTCACAAATCTACGAAATGGAAAGGCTATTTATTATTTTTTTGCTGTAAGATAAATACATCATTTCAACATTCTCACGTCTTTTGGAATATTAACGAGTTTATAAATCAATAAATACAAAAAATGTATTTTAATCTAAATTACCATACATTCATAGTAGATATCTTCACGCCGTATCGCCGTATTGCGTGACCACAAACAGATCACTAGGTTTGTACTAGGGTACCACGCAACGGACTGGGGAAGCTCTCAGTAACACCCAGATTTTAGACTTGTATATAGAAAAGTGCCCTACTTAAATTAACTTGACTGGGAATCGAACTGGGGCCCCAGCTTAGAAGAAAGATACTGTATCACCGCGCCGATGGAATACATTTCACAATACATTTGAGTTTTAAGTGACACGAAAGTAATCGGACGAAAGTTCAAAACATAGATTACAGTATTACCCGCGAGAGCCGGTTTCAAGTTTATTTCTCAACATTGGACTATTTAAAGTCAACAAGTTTTTACATTAACCGGTTGTTAACGCTCGTGAGAGACTGATAACTATGTACCTGCATTCGATACAAAGGGTACCAGGAAGTTAAATACTTAAGTTTGTATAACAGTTGTAGTATTTTAAAGACATTATCGTTTACATAAACTTAATACTTCGACTGTTACCATGTATAAATAAATATTAACAGATACATTTTTCTTTTAGTAAATTAGATTATTAGATATATAAATCTTAAAATAAACATTAGTGTTACCATGTAAGAATAAATAAACATACATACTTTAATTTATTTTCAATTTTCAAAAAAGTTAAACAATCTTTTTGAGTGTTTTTGGATAGACCGTATGTTATAAAATAAGGCAATGCTTATATGAAATAAAGCTCATTGCAAATAGTTATTTATGTCAAAAAATATTTTGTTTATTTTGGGGTGGCTTGCACCAACATTTAAACTCAAATAGGATTTGATATCTCGCTTGCACCGACTATTAAATCGCTAGTGCAAGCGAGATGTCGAATCCTTAAATCGAGTTGGTGCAAGCCACCCTTAATATCTTAAGTAAAGAAAATACAAAATTTTATTTAACTGTTTCGAAAATTGGATTAAAACAGATTTTAGTTGGTTTAGTAACCCATTGCTTGCGGCGGCAACGATACAGTACTATCGAGCGGTGCTCATGCCAGCTGTTACGTAAACATAATTATATGTATTATGGTCGTTATAAAACGCTCTATATCTTGACAGTGGGCAGTTGGAATGTTAACGACTGAAGGTAACGATTTCTTCATTACTTTTACGCTACCTAGTGCAAAGCAAGTGGGCCAATTTTTTATATACAAATATTGCACAAAAAAACGCAAAATGAAACTATTCAAGTCTAAATCCGATATTGTATAGACTCAGGTGTGACCTTGCGGAAATCCATTTCATGTGATGAATGTGAAAAATTCTCAAATTCTTACACCGATTCTGGTGCTGGTTGGCTGACCGAATCTGATCTCTGGATTATCCTGAGAATGCTTCGTTGAGAGGAGAAACACGTGTCGATTGGTGGTTTTTGTAGTTTGAGCGGAAAATAGCAAAAAATTTGGAAATTTATCACATACCTACAGTTCATCCCTCTCTGACAGTATCGTACAAATAGGTTCATTTCTCCGTACAGGCTTACAGTACTCCCTAAATTAAAAGGATCCCTAAACCGGTTCTTACAATTAAATAATATTTGTTTTCACCAATCTAACGGTTCCTTATTAATGTCGGATATAGTTATGTGACGTTTTAGTGTTTCCAGTGACTATTCGATTCCAAAAGATTATCGATAAAGTATACATTATTGTTTTACCTCTAATTTTCCATATAATATAATAAATTATTCTCCATATTGTCAAAAACTAACACACAAAACTGTCACAGTGTTATGGGATCGAAAAGCTAGTTTCTAAAGTTAGAGTTAGGGGGTCTTTTAACTATATAGGGGCTCCTAAAGTTTCGTGAAACGTAAAATCATCGTTAGCGGACGTCTATCCTTTTCTAGAGGATCGCTAATTATTAGAGGCTTTGATGAAATCGGCCATTAGAGCTCTAAGCATAACTTTTTCCTTAACCTTACTACGAGTACGATTTGTATGTAACTTACGATCAGAAATGGTAAGTTACCGTCAGAAATTAAGAATGATTGGCGTTAAACGTAACTCAATCGAAAACTTGCGAATAACGTCAATTGAAAAAATATTTTCCAGTACATATTTGACCAGTAGGTACTGTATTACTAACACATACTCTAATTTTTTTTTTATAAAGGAGGGGCAAACGAGCAAGCGAGATGGAGAGTAACCAACCGCCGCCCATGGACTCTCGCAACATCCAGAGAATCACGGGCGCGTTGCCGGCCTTTAGGGAAATAGGGAAAGGAGGGAGAAGGGTGATGGGCCACCGGCACTCTCACTCATCGAACGAAACACAATAGCAACAAATGCTTTTATTTTACGCCGATATTCTGTGAGAGGGCGATATTTCACCGGACGAGCCGGCCCTATTCGTGCTGCAATGCAGCATGGCTCTACCACCTTTAAAAATTGCACTTGTGATTGCACTACAGAACCCTAATTACATTTTTTCAGATTGCTATGGCATCCTAAGTTAATGTTTGTCGACATGCTCCTGGCCGGTTTTTAATTTAAAAAAAAAACTTTTAAATGCAATAAACAGTGGCGGCCTCTAGTACAACGATTAGCATAATAGGCACTACGCAAGAGCAAATTGCTATTTTTTTAAACAGAAAACATAAAATTTTAAATTACTTGTATTTGAATTAAAAAAACGTTGAACCTGCTTCCTATTTCGAAAACGAAAAGCAGTCACGGCCAAAGTAGTCATAAAGTCCTCGCTATTCGTAGACTCCGTGCTGTAGTAGCTTTGGATGGACTTATTTACATTGAAGGAGGGCTTATGATTTTGTCACAGGCCTCTGCAGTATAGTTTTATAATGCTGGCCACGCCACTGAGAATTTTTATAATGCTGGCATGATAAAGTTACAGTCAAAATCGTAACATGTTAATACATGTTAATAATAATTATCCGTAAATTATTTATCTGCTGAATCCAAAAATTTGCCTTGAGATGTGAAGTCTGAAATATTGGATGTCCGATTTCGCATGCTACCTTAAAAATACCACGAAATTAGAAGTTAACATGAGCTAGTCACTGGGTGTCCGATTTTACCCGCTTGCTAACTTCTAACTTCATGATCTCATGAAGTTAGAAGTTAGCATACGGGTAAATACGGATATCCAGTTTTTCAAGCTTCATATCTCGCAGCAATTTTTTTTCCACTGATAATTTACAACTAATTTACAGTTAACTAAACAACTTTATTTAAATTTAAAAGATCTAAAAAGGATTTAAAAGGTCCCTGCCATCCTACCATTATTGAAGCTGTCCTTGTTACACACAGTGAGTGTGTTATTTTTTCGTGTACAACGTTATCTTTGAGTATAAACACTACATTAATTACATATGCAAAAAGTAGCTCTATCAATCTACGCTCTAATAACAAATTGGTCAAGGCTAAACGTAAATTTATTGAAGAGATTATTTACTACCTACATTGCCTAGCACACCTAAATGACCGTGGCCGCCAAAATCACAGATATACACACATGCACGTATGGGACGTATCGTATCAACTCTAAGTTAAAAATATAGCAAGCAACAGTTAATAAAGCAGTCAAGTTTGTGTCAGACACGCATTAAATTTTCTTACACTAGATTTCAAACAATGTGAAAGTAACGTTTTTTTAAAAATTAAAAAAGAGACGGAAGTAAAAGTTTCAAAATTTTTGGCGGGAGCGGGAAAGTTGATCTTGCACTGGCACTTTTTTCAAATCTTCTATTTTCTACGCTTTTGGGAATTTTAAAGTATAAAAGTAATTTTATATTACACGTTAAAGTTATGTGCATGTGGAAATAATTAGAAGGTCTGAATAAACATACACAGCTGAAGAATTCATTTGAAGTTTCCAAGAAGTCCTTTTTAACTTCAGTATTTCATCTTTGCTAAAGTTACAGTACTAGTAACTTAGTGTAAGAAAATAGAACAATTTTTACATCAAACAAATGCTATTGTAATCTGTTTAATTAACACGAAAACATGGCTGCATGGGCATAGTTTCCTTGCCTCCTAAAAATAACAGAATAATACTGAAAAAATGTACATAAAAGCTCGGACCAAGAAACATAATTGACACAACCATAATAAATTACCGCTCTTGCCACCGTGTGTCAAACGAATTTCCCTGTCTCTTTCTATCTCATTGAGAGTAACCACGAGTAAAATAGTTAGCTATAGTAAGTACGGCAACCTCGCACTGTCAATGTAATTCGTGTCAGCTAAGAGTCGGTCATGAAATAATTATTTTCAAAATACAATAAAGTCTTAAGTGGATTGTCTACTGGTATTGGCTACGTGGCGCCACCTAGCATGTCCAACTATGCGCGAGTATATCAAATAATATTTTACTGTTTTCTAATAAATATAGTAAGACGACAAATAGTATTTTTAGAGGAGTTTGTTAAAAACAGTACTTAGAAAAATGGATATTATAATAAAAACCGGTTTCGAAAGTATAAAACACAATATACTTAAGATTCCAACCTCAAACTGTGATGAAAGGAAATAAATTAGTTTTAGCACAAAATGTAAGAAATGTTGAATAGCTACGAAATAATGATAATAGTTATTTAATAAGAGCCCACATCATTCGTCAAACATCGGTGATATTAACACACTATAAAACAAGTTTATACGTGAGCACTCTCATAACTTTAAACGTCATCAAGCACACTTAATTTAATATTTCACGGTAGGTACTTTAATTATCATTATAATTTATCAATTACAGATCAATGATTCTCGTTATGACGTACGTGTAATCGTTGCAGATTTCTACCACGGCGTGCGCTGCGATCGCTTTAATACACTCCCACCATGCACTTTGCACGTAGTGAATACACAAAATTAAAAATATATCATGTTCAGCTGTGTATCGTACTGTGACCTTCCCAAGTCACGCACATTAGTAAAAATGTAGAGTCGGTCAATAAAAAAAAAGGTATTTTAAGGACACGCTTTTAGAGCAAATGCTCGGTCAATTCATAAAACTTATATTTTTATGCAATTAACGCTGTTACAATGTTACCATCCGCAAAACAAAAATCGTGGAGCTTTCTTTTATATAAAAAAGAAAATCTCTTAACACTAATCAGTACTAATAAGAAAGCTTTACCGGCATGCGCACAACACCTCATCGGCGGGGTTATTACGTAAAAATTTGCAGACAGCGACAGCCACGTGACCACTGCGCGACCGGTGATTAATTGTAAAAAAAAATTAGTATCATGTATAACGATTGCGTATCTATTAATCTATGACCATAAAATGCACTTTTCGCGGTAGATTTAGTGCCACTGTCGCGCGCCAATATCGCGCGATATTGGCTGTCGCATACTGACTGCAAGTTACGTAATAAGCATGCGGAATTTCATATTGCGAGTGGATAAACGATGCGCGAACGCATAGATGACGAACAGATAAGCATTAATATGTCGCTAGGGAAGGCTAAGTGTTTTCTTGAGCTGATACCTTTTGATTAAATTGGTGTAAATCAATCACGTAAATATACTTAATCACTAATTAGTTTATTGTTTTTATATGTATACATTACTAGATATAACACAATCGAAGCTGTAAATCTCAGCATAGAAGACTTACTGCGCTACGAATTAAACAAAAAGCATTGACTTGTAAAACACGTAACAAGTTGCAAGAATTCAATCCAAGTGTCCATTGCGTAGCTGAGATTAGTAATAGAGTATCCTTAATGGATCAACGTCACTTTCTACGCGCGATGCGCGTGCGCACGCATTAAACATGCGCCATATGCCCGTGAAAGCCTACCGGTTTCACCGCGATTGAGATGACCGTCTCGTGAACTCGTCGATCACAGACTATGTTAAGTAATCAAGTTGTATATACTTTTTAACTATCTTCTCCGCTGAAAGTTTAAAACTTATTGATCGACACGTGTTCCTTATCAACGATGCATCGTTAGGAAATTCGAGACAAGTTCCAAGAACTGATGCTAACCCTTAGAGAACAGTTAGGTATTTTGGACATATTTTCACACCTGATAGATGCCAACTGCTCCAATTGATAATGACGGGCGAAGTAGAAGAATATTCTTGTTTACTTGAGACCACGGCCGAAGGTAAGCGCGTTAATTTCCCGTGTTCATAAATATTTTATAGTACAACGCGAAAGCTTACAAGTTTATATTATAGAAAAAAGAGACGTCACGTCCTGTCTACGCAACATCCGGAAGTGGATGGGTATTACAGAGCAGTGCAGTTATTCCGACTAGCAAGTGACCGCGGGAGATTTGGAGAGTTGATGACATCTCTCCAGTAATGTAGAGCCAGTGGAAGAAGAAACTAAAATAGCAAAACGTGAAACGCTTTTAGTTTGTCTGTCAGTATGTTATCCCGACTTTTTGTATTATATTTATAACTACTGAGCTGAGAAGCATAAAGATAAAATCAAAGGCTATGCTATACGACAACTACGTCTTCGCGTTTTGACATTTGACAACAGATATTCTTAACTAGTTCTTGGGAGCTAAAACTATGCCTGTGTAGATGGTGCTTTCAGTATTATTCAAATTTCAAAAACAAAGTTTCGCTTAAGAAATCTTTTGTACTTAAAACCTACTTTTGGTGGTTAGGTTAGAAGATTCAGGCGATCGCGAAGCGTAGCGAAGCGATCCATTTACACATCGACATTAAGTTTTTTTTATTTATTCGGAAGTTCTCTATCAAAAACAAATACTATCACTGACACTTCAATAATATACCCCATTAAGTATAAATACATGTAAGAAGTAGTTATTGTAAAGTGCTTCCATATCAGAAATGAATAAAAATATTAATCAGGTTATGCACCCATTTTTTTCTAGTTATTTTTATTACATTATTTTTATTACTTATTTTATTAAAATAAATTTTAACTTTGTATGAAATTATTACGGAATCCTGATGCAATCCGTATCTGACATGCTCTTGCTTACCTACCTAATTCATTCCAGTACCGTACTTACTTTTTAGGTAATTATGTTATGATATGTAGAAAGGAAAATAAAAATTACACTATCGAAGAATAATATCATTATCTAAAACAGACTTTTGAATACAATAGGTGCTTTACATGTAAATATTTTTAGATCGATATCAAAAAACACGAAATTATGTAACACTGATCTCCATACAGCACACATTGATGTATTAACTTATCCGTTTCCTAGACTGATGAAACGCGCATCGATTATAGTATCGCCAGTATCAATTGATCAATCGATTTCAACAGTCAAGATTAACTATTATCGATAGTGGTACGTGACTATTGTTTGCACATAGTGTAAATATATGTAATAGTGGTTAAATTGATTAAATATGGCGCGTTTTTCCCGCGCAATTGCGATGCTGCGGCAACGGCAAGCAGCAACATGGCGAATATTTTAAGGGCTGTCCAAACTAGAAATAATTTATTATGTTACAATTCCTTTAAAAATTCCAGAATAAAATACATTCATGTCTCAAATCACTGTACAGTTGCGAAATGTTACTAACGAATGAACCTTTCTAAACTTTCTCGGAGTCTATGTTACTAGGTGCTCCCAGAGACCGTTGTATAATTCCTATAGTACAAGACGCTTATATTGGGGTCACACAATTGATGTAATTGTACGCGTTTTTATTATTATTATTCATTTTTAGACAAGATTTTCCTTTAAAATTTTCGAATTCAATCTAAAAACGTCCGTGTATAAAAAAAATTTCAATTGGAATTAGCAGTTACTGTTTTTAAAAAAATATTATAGTTATAATTCTGTTTTACAGTGACGAAATTACAAGTATATGGAGCAATATGAGATAGTTTCTTTTGAAATGACTCGTTACACCCGTTTTTTCGTTAGCTCGTGTCTGATGACCTTATCAAGTGGTATTAGTGATGAACGATTTGATATATACGTCCAAATTTATATTACACAAGTTTTAATTAAGACGTTGACAAATTGCTTTGAGTCTACCCAAGAGCATACCTCGATAATGACACAGCATAGAAGTCGGGCTAAAATAGCAGAGTGAAACAGTTCACTCTAGTTTTACTTATAGCAATGACAGACCATTAGAAAGGGATGCATAATTGTCAGTTTCTCCGAAGTCGATTTCATTCAATTTCTTTCAGAAAATGACACGTTTTTACGCCTTTTATGCTGTAAAAACTACTAGAGCTAACAGCAAAGAGAAGCGTTTTTCAGTAGGTTCGTGTCCGACACTAAACAGTCGGCGTATAGTCCGGCTGAGTGTCTGTGGGGATATTTTTCCTTCTCATATAAAAAAAAAAGACGTGGAAGTATAATACCAATAATATTATTTGTTTCACTTACATACACCAATATATTACAAAAACTAAATAAGAAGGCCGTCGCTGATTTTTATGTTTTATACCGGCTTCTATCCTATATCATTATTCTGAGAAATCTAGTGCATTTATGGAAACATTAATAAATTGGTTTTAGAGCTCTACGTAACATATATTTCATGTAATGGTTGTCAAATCCATTAGACGCCTGCTAAGAAGAGATTTTTAGCGATAATCCCTAAGGCGGCCATTGCACGTTAAGTTGATTGGCAGCGTAGAGAGAGTATGTAAAATGTACAATGGATTTTTACATGGTTTTGCTATTAGTGTTGCTAGCTAATATTTGTTCCCACGTAGGGAGTAGGTTTCTTCATGATGACGCAGTCGAGAGTTAATAATGCGCTTATCAATACGACGGTATTTAGCAGTGGAACGTATCACATACGTGTAGGTAGATTTATATTATACAAGTCATATTTTTTCAATCATAAAATAAATTAATGTCAATATTTATTTTTGTGTTCTGACCTTCGTTTCTGAGTAATTATTTTACTGAACATTTTCTTCTGTTTTATTTTACTGTTCGAAAAAGGTTTGTTATAATTCAGTTCCAAAATATGTAATAATAAAAAAGAAAAATAGAAATCAAATTATATTTAGAATTGAAATTATCGTAAGTTCACACTACAACAGAACACTATTCAAAATTGTTGTTATATAATGTGATGATCTGATGATAGATGGAGCTAAGACATTTATTTTATGACTATCATTATTTATCATAATTATAGAAAAGTACAAATTAAATATAAGGATTTAGTAATGACTTAGTACAGCAACATACAGCAAACAGTATACTTCAAGAATAGAGAAATATAGTACACAAACGCCAGTTATATAGTGCAATCTAAAGACAGTATCTTGAAGCCAGGACATTAAAATTACAAATATTGCTTATAATTATAAGAAATCATATAATTCAAAGGTGACATTCGCGTAGCAAATCGAGACCAACTCTTTAAACTGAAATTTGCATAAAAATGAAATACCATTTTATTTCATCGACAAATGAAATTTTTACATACATACATATCTTCACGCTGTATGCCTAACGGGGGTAGTCAGAGAACGGAGCGCCAAGCGTAGTGATCCTTACATACTTCTTTCGCTTCCTCAAATCTCATCATTCTCTTCACACATTTTCGCCTAGGTATGAAAGTGCTTTTGACATTTCTGTCGGCTAACATTGGTTATTTGATCTTCAGAAGTCAGCCTTGGTCTTCCTTGGCTACTTTTACAACTCGCTTTCGCTCTGTAGATATTGTTTGTCAGTCATCTCATCACTCACTCACTCAAATCACTCATTCTTTCTATGTGCCCGAACCATCTAAACATTCCTTTCTTTAATTTTATAATAATACTGTTGTGCAATCCCGTGATACTGCGTATCTCTTCATTGCTTATTTTGTCCGCAAGGGTGACACCGAACATATTTCTAAGAGATCTCATTTCTACTGCATTTATCTTACTTTCACTTGATTTCGGGCAATATGTCAATATTTTAGAACAATTCTGAATTATGAAGATGTATTTAAGTAAGAATATTTTGATACCTATACTAAAATGATGCGGAAAATTAAGTTCAATAAACTGAACAGATAAAGTTTTCCACGGCATTTTCTTTTCGCTTTTTTATACCGTATGGGGAAAACTGTTATTAAAAACTGGTAGCCCCAATATGTACGAGTGTATTTAGCTTTATACTCTGTGTTGTTTAGCACATTACTGTGTTGACTGCTTACCTCGAAAAATCCGGCACGCGCTAAAGAGCAGAAAATACTTTAGCTTTGTCACTTTCTTCTACGTTGCATGCAGATAAGTTAGTCTCTTTCTTGTGAGAATGAGATGGAATATATAGCATAGTCTATAGGTTTCTCTGTCTACGGTAGGCAATTAATCCACGGTCCAGCCTAGGTAGGTGTAGATAGATAGATAATAGCTACAGATTTTAGGAATTTATCACATGAAATGGATTTCCGCAAAGTAACACCTGAGTCTATACAAGTATGTAACTATTTATTAGTGTATAATTCTGCTCATTTGTTTTAACGTTGTCTTTCTAACTAGAAAACGTCCACGTTTTCAGTGCCGCGACTGCTTAGACGTGATTTTTCTATTCCAAGGTATTTTCTATCGAGACAAATTCATTTCATTTGCGATCGCTTTGACAGTCAGATTCATAAATAATAATCAGCGCCTGCAATACATAACGTAAGTGTACCAAGTTTCAGCGTACTTACTCATGTACCATATTTGAAAATATGCCAAAGATAAAAAAAAAATTCAAACACTTGATTATCGGTATGGCTGTACCGCGTCTTTCAAAGACGTGTCCACATCAAAAAATCGATGACGCTCAAGATAATCTATCTGATCATATCGATTAAACTGAATCTGTAACGTAACGTGGTGATTAACATCAATTGGCAATTGGCAACTTGCGAAACTACGTATTTATTCATTAATAACAGTTTTGATTCTTTCATTGTCGATGTCGAAAATGCGGGTCGTGAGCTTAAACGATTGTAAATTATCGATAAGTACACGATACGATTGAGGATTGATATGTACTTGTTAAAGTACAGGTAAAATGAAAAATACTCGGACATGATTACGTCAATACGTTCTATTTTAAATTTTCTAACATATTTTTTTACATAGATATTATAAACCGTAGAATAATAAGACGGATTCCGCGACACGAATTTTCTTTAATAAAATCTGAATATTTTGTTTTTGATTACGACATATTTTTTTATTATGCTATATTTATTTCCTTTAAAAAGAGGTAAAAAAAGCCAAGGAAGGCCAAGACTAACTTATGAAGATCAAATAGCCAGTGTTAGCAGATGGTAATGTTAAAAGCACTCGCATACCTAGGCGAAAATGTGTGAGGAGAATGATGAGATTTAAGGAAGCGAAAGAGGTATGTAAGGACCGCGACTTTTGGTGCTCCGTCCTCTCTGACTACCTACCCCGTTAGGGATACAGCGTGAAGATATGTATGTATGTATGTATTTCCTTTAATAAACCATACTCTCATGCATATTTTCTATACAAAATATTTTCAATGTTTCACAGATGATCTGATGAATTATCTGACAGGCGTCCCGCGACGGCTCTGTTGTTTTTCATTTAAATTGTACTTTGTCCCGAATTCCTGCAATAGGTATTCAAAGACAAAGCCTTTCCGACACATTCTTGACCCGCTTTTTACTATTACTTGACCACTCCCGAAATCGGTATAAAAGCGACTACATTAACCCGTTATTTGAACCATCATTTCGTTAATATATTACCTTGAATGGTTATTGAAATTTCGTCTATCGTATGAGAATAACATCGAAACATGAATCTCACAACGATTACAGTGGCAACACTTTACCGTACAAAATTAACACCTTACGAAACAATACATGCGTGATGCAATGTAGTTGAAAGCACCAATGATAGGGTGACATTACGATGACGAAACTATTAGGACGTTTTGATTTCTTACTGAAAATGAATACACTCGCAAGTTTATAGCCAAAGACAAGTTAAAAAGACGAGACTCCGCATAGCATCCTTCAAAAGTTAAGCAACTAAAATAGGCCAGCCCTCAGTAAATAAGATACTATTAGTTATAATATTATTGTTTACAATTTTTACTTCACTTAAATTTCAATTTCATCGCTTTCTATATCTTATGATTTTAAAATACACTAATTAGAGGGAATTTGGACGTATTTATTTTTGTAGTGTATTTGTAAAGATTAAGCCCATTCTTAAAATAATTTAGAAAAAAACAAATTTAACTACGATTTTTAGGAAGCGGGCTCACGTGACGTGACGTCGCTATACATTTTGTCCGTAACGTGATTTTCCGCAAAAAAAAAACACCTCACTATGTCTCTTATCTTAGGAAGGTTTCGCAAATCTACTTTATTAAAGCTTTATCCATCTTTTATTAACTTGTCCGTGTTTATATAGCTAAAGTACTTAACTGTGAGCGGCTGAGCGATACTCGATACTTGTTTAAAATTACGTTTCGTTTTACTTGGTTAAAAAGTAAGATATTTTGTAAGAAAAGAGATAATTTTTGAATAAATCTCTCAATAAAACACTTTTCCAGGTTTTGTTAAATACAGTGTCCTTGTTGGTTCATTTTATTATCTGTCGATTTGGAGAATTTCATTTTAAGCGCAGTAGATGGTCGAGATGGAAAGTTGACAGTGAGTAATTTTGTGTCAACGTTCGGTCGCGATTGTATGCACTTTCGGTGTATTTCTCGAGAAATGATTTGTTTAAAACATCACGCGGAGTCTATTGTTTTATTATGTCTATGATTAGAGTTAGAAATATGTCAAAAAAAATTAAAAAATGGCGAAAAACTTTTTGCATACGCATTTACTTAGAACACCGTAGTAATTTTAAACGAGTAGAAGTTTAAAAAAATGAGCTCAAAAACCCACTTTTGTTTTTGTTGTTGCATTACTGGGTTTGAGTTACGAACATTGTACGTCTTTATAACAAATTGTAGCTCAATTAGTGTGAAGATGGTGAAATATGTCGGCTGAGACATATGGACAGACAGTACTAAAACTGCTAATAAGCGATCCATTCAGCAGTTTGGGATATGATACCTACAAAATAGATAACCTCGTGCCTAATTCAATCACATTATAGAAGGCATAAACGTAAGAAATCAAACAATAACTATGAGCAAAGTTAAGTCCAGGCTTTAATAAAATATTCGATAAAAAATAAATTTAGATTTACTTTATTCGACAAAAACAAAAATATTATCCAATAAAAAATTCACTTACCTCGATACGCTTAAATATTACACTTAAATCGATAAATAAATAAGAATTCTAACAAAAACGTAGTGACTAATGTTAACCTTATTGTAACAGTTCATATAGTATTACAGTGGTAGTCGTGACTACAAAAAATACGCTGAAAACGTAAACAGCATGGTCACAGTAACGTTCACACTCAACCCTTGACAATAGGCATTCATTTATCGCACGGCGGCCTACAGTGAATCGTTGTCTTTGAAAATAATTTGAAAAAACATTAATCTTAATCGTCATGTTGAACATTGATCATAAAATCAATGTTTGATGCAACATAAAAATAAATTAGATTATTCATGCTATATCTTGATGGGATATACAGGGCGGGGCGCCTTTATTTTATATACATAATATGTACTCTTGTTCAACATTCTCATATTGTTTAACACACCGAGCAACACATATTTATTAGGTTGGAAAGACTTTATTGAAAATTTCACATTTGCTTTAGGTATATGAACACAAATTTTAACTCCTCTGTAATCATAATTTGCATTAACAATCTACAATTCGAATAATTAAGAAAACGCCTGATACGTATTTATTGTTATTGTTAACAAATGTAAAATATATTTTAGACTAAACATATATTTCCGCCTAGATATAAGAGTAATCTCTACGTTCTTACTACCAATTTACATTCGGACTTCTTTAATCTTTATAATTAATCAATAAACTTTAACCAATAAACTTTTAAAGTTTCGCGTTGCATTATAAAACATCTAAGAACGCGGGATATTAACGCGATTACTTTTTGGCTTGACGTTTCGGTTGAATCAGTTTATTTGAGATCACAGCCGATGCAACTCGGTCGAAACCAGGGGGTGTCAACTTTGTATGGAGCTATTGCAGACTTTATATGGAAACAAAATGAAAGTGACAAGAGATGTAGAAAGAAAGGAGATACAAAATACCAGGGATGTCATTACAAAATATAATTTATTGATATTATTTATCAATGTACTGATATCGATTATTAATACTGAAATTTCATTTATTTCGTTAATTTATTATAATTATTTGAGTACTACATATAAAAATGACAATAATAAAATATTTTACTTCATTGAACAAAGATATTTATAAATAATTTGAACAAAAATAACACATTTTGTTATCGATATTAATAATCGAATAAACTACTAATTGAATTCAATAATATAGCAACCCTGTTTGATGAATTGTCAAAAACTTTACAAATCGAAAATTTTCTTCATAACCGTCGATTATTTTTTCTATTTGTTTTTAGCTTTTCTGTGCTTCGAGCACGAGCTATTCTCCCCCTGATCGCTTGAGGAAACTCGAATTGGTGTGGTTGAGACTTGTGGATCAAGACAGTGAATTTTGAAAGGACAGAAAAGGTAGACTTTTGTTCTCCATAATAAATAATTAGAAATTGTTGTTATTATATCCACGTTTAATTGTAATGAGAACTCGTGATTTAAAATAAAAAAAATATCACTAATTCTGTTCGTTTTATTAACTTTCCAAATTCCATTACCTTGTTATCCGCTGAACATATTAGTTTAGTCATCTAAGAAAATATGCTCAGAGTACTATTTAAATTCCCGTAATTTTAGTTTATGGAAGCATTACCAGATGGCGCATAGTCTACTCTTTTTTTGTATGGAGTTGTAGTTCTTCTCCTTGGAGTATATGTGTTCTGTGGTCGAAACGTTGAACCAAAGATAAAAGGTAATCGCGTAACTCAGTGTTTTTGAAGTTTTGATCTTCTACTATACCTATACACTATTACTACCTTTCGTATGTCGTTCTCATTCATTATTTATATTTACTTAACGATACATACATATCTTCACACTGTATCCTTAAGGGGGTAGTCAAAGAGAACAGAGTGCCAAGCTTCGTGACCGTCTAAAAAATACACAAAATAACGTAAATATCATGGTCACAGTAACGTTAATGACTGTTCTACTAAATAGTATTTATTATCAGTGATCGGAATCATGGTGACTGCTATCAAAGATACGACCCAAAACTCCCAGGATGTCCCGGGATTCGGTACCAAATCTGATAGAAATACATTACTAGGGCTCCGAACGAAGTTGATTCTAATTGTTACGAGCTATGGGTAACGCGCACTTATTTACGGCGGTTCCTAGTTTTCGTAGTCGCCACTCCCAGTAAGTATTCGCGTAATAGTTAGTAGTAGTCACAACGGTGACTTATTCGTGTTGTTTGTGAGTCAACCGTACTATAACGCTTATATACAAAATCTTTTTCTAAAAAAATTTTCGTCGCAAAAATTTTTTTTTGATTATTTTGATTTGAAAGATTTGATTTGATTTAGAAAGAGAATTTAAAAAAAAAGAACAAAAATTTTGTAGAAAAAGATTTTTATCAAATTTTTATAGAAAAGATAAAAATTCTATAAAATAACTACTTGGAACTAAACTAATACTAAATACTAAAACTAATACTTGGAGTCTATATTTTTCGCGAAAATTAACAATATTTAACAGTTGTTGGTGTTTGACGGATAACTTTTTATCGCTTCAAATAATACGCTTCCAAAAACTTAAATAATTCGTATGTTCATTGACCGTCTAAATGTAAATCATATCACGATTGTTTTATTGAACTTTTCCATGCAAATACACCACATTTACTAAGATTTACGAAAGCGATTACTTTTACTTTCTCTTTTTAGATAAACTAACGAGCTTAACAAGAAAATAATGTTTCCGTCGCGAGACAGTTTTAGGATGAATAATATTATTTGTCAAAAGAGTTCTAAAGTCATCCCCATGGTATATGCTTTGAATGAATGATTTGGGATAACACTACTAAAACTTATTACGATAACAATACTACAGTAAGTTTATTTTTGAGCTTAGTGGTACGAAAGCTCGAATTAACTTTAGAATAATATGTATTTCTAGCAATCGAGTATGTATTTTCCTATACGCTGTTCTGTTGTACCGTATCTCTTGCTTATAACAATGAATTAAACCTTTGTAAATATTATAATATAAATGTCCTACATTCACACACACCACATACGCACACACACATAAATACATATCCAAAGTCAAACTACAGTTCGTTTTTCTTTTATTTCTTTTTAATCTTGTTCAAGCTTTATAGTTTATTTTGCTCTCGTTTGTTTGTTTTTGTTTTCTTTTTATTCCTGATCTAGCGGATACAGATTTGTTTCATTATTGTTATAAAGAATGTAGAAATATATAAAGAAATAAAAATAAATAAATAAAAATTAAATTCTATTAAAAAAATACATACCTATGTAAAAATTTGTATTAGTGTAGACTTATTTATGAACTTCCATACCACTCAATGGATTGAGTTCAAATGTATGAGTTATATTCGAAACATTAGTTAAAAGCTTTAGAAAGAACTTCAAGCAATTTAAAATTTAAAAAAATAGCCACCGTTAAGCGTGATACAGCGCAACAGCACCGGATTCCGGAGCACAGGAGCTTAAAGGTGGTAGAGCCATGCTGAATTGCAGCACGAATGGCTAGTCCGATGAAATACTACCCTCCACAGAATATCGGCGTGAAATAATACCATCTATTGCTGTTGTGTTTCGTTCGGTGAGTGAGATGGCCGGTGGCCCATCACCCCTTCCCCCTCCTTTCCCTCCTTTCCCTAAAGGCCGGCAACGCATCCGTGATTGTCCGGATGTTGCGGGTGTCCATGGGCGTCGGTTGGTTACTCTTCATCAGATGACCCGCTTGCTCGTTTTCCCCCTCTTTTATAAAAAAAAACCATGACAAAGCGTCGAAAATACTCGCCACATGTAACAGAGCGAGACATAACCCAGCCCCTCTCCCTGGTACGCAGATTTGGTTATCTGTGTTTCTCTTGCGTTACCACAAAAAAGTTTCAGCTAATTAATAATACATTTCCAAATAATCACACCAATTGCTTGGCCTAAATCTACTAGACGTGATGTAGTGTGAAAGAAATTTTAACATAATTACAATGTAAGATTATAAGCGATAACGTGAAACAATAAACATTGAATATGCCATTAAAGCTATCTCTAATAGATTCATAATTAATCAACTTCCAACAAAAAGACAATCAAATCGATCTGACGACCTCGACCTTTCCATCGAATGAATCAATGAATCACAATCGATCGATTTAAATCATCGCGGAGTACGCACCGCACTTTCACCTGACAACTGACCTTGACAGCTGCGCCTCCATCTTTAATTACTGTAATTAGAGTCAGAGTCGGCCATTTTGTTCTTAATCGTATATCCGATACACTGCCCTTGATACCAGTAACTTGTTTAGGGTGTCTTACGCGTGTCATGTATATGACAAAACAAGGTCTTCTGTCTGTCAAAACACTTCATTTTAAAATCTCTGTTATAAGATAGTAGAGGTATTATTGCATATAAAAGAGCATAGGGACACTGCCATGCCCCCTGATATTTATGACAACCGGCCAAGAGCAGTCGTGCGCTATTAGTGTTCTGTAACGTCAGTTGTTAGCTCGGAACACAGTTGTTACCAATCGCAAAATAAAGTTTGTCGTAGAGCCATTATACTCTCTGACTAAAGTAACTGGCAGACAACGCGCAGCCTAAACCACTGAAAATAGAAACAGGATATTTGAAAGAAATATTCCTTAGAATTCAACTACTAAGGGGGTAAAATAGTAGACAAGAGTTTGTACGAAATTTTTTAAGATTTTCGGTTTGAAATAACAAAAAAAAAGTTACAATATTTTTTGAATGTATCCTTTAAGGGGCTAAAATTGGGGATGAAAGTTCGTATTGGAATTCCGCTGTTTTTGTGGTTAATGACATGTATTTTTTTAATTTATTTAATCTGCTTCCCCTAACATTTGTCTGTCAGAGACCTCATCTTACTTTATATTATTATTTTCTAATTTACATACATTTAACTCAATTTTTTATTTACATTACAACTCATCCTCTATTAATGTTTTTAAATTTTCACGACTTAGACTTAGACTTAGAGGTACACGTCTTACAATATTTACTCACGGGTCTATGTCGCGTTTATACTTTAAGGCTAATTACCTATTTTATCCCGACGTTTCAACCGGATTGCACCGATCGTGGTCACGGGCAGACTGATGCGAATTAATGTCGTCTTCGTAGCGTGCGGTTTCTTGCAACTACCCACACTCATTCAATGCATTTTTTAAATTTTTATTATTGTCACTGTCGGTATGTCTTATTGTACTATATCTCATTATAACAATTAGCTTATTTCATTCGCTCTTTATTTATTTTTAGTTGCTTCGACACTATTTTTACTATTACTTTTGTTGACAACTACCGAACTACTACCTAACTACCGAAATTTCAAGGCTTTGAGAAATCATGCTTTATGAGGCAAAAAGAGGGAATGGCCGAATGGGAGTTCAAAATCACATACGTAGATTACGAAGAGATATTACGCTAAGATTATCAGCTTATTTTTTTCTACTTATCTTATTTTAAGTTCTTCGTTTCTATTTATCCCGAAATCTACGCTTACGAAGTCGCGGGCGGTATTCCAGCGTATAAATCAGTATATGAATCATACTAAGTCATAGACTTTATAAATAAGTTTCATTTTTGAGTAACTGCATTCGTTTTTACAAGAAAGATCCTCAAGAAGTCACTCAATTGACAGAAAACAGATTTAGATTTGTTATAAAACGTACATTGATTAGACAATCATACTATAAAATAAACGATTTCGTTGAAGATAAAACAATAGTCTGGGAATGATCTTCTCTGTACATGCATTTACTGGCTCTCTGAATATTGTATTTTTTAATAAACCTTTTGTTAAATGATGTTCAAAAAATTGTAACAGGCTGAGTTTCTTGTCTGTTCTTCTTAGGGTGCAGGTTTTCTTTTGTCTTCTCTTTGAACCGAACTAAAGTAAATTTGACGTTCAAAAATGTCTTGTAATTGGGAATACTTGAATAAATTGATTTGACTTTGACTTTGAAATAATTCTAGATAAATCTGATAAGCTGACTCATCTGTACATAACACACATTTATTATCGGATATGCTGATCGGCCGCCATTTTGTTCGAAAGCAGCACTCACACATTTACATTTTATTTAATATTATGTGCCTCACTTCGTAGTACGGGGCAGGCCGTCTGAAGTTATTTAAAGTATCTGTCCAATGTATTAAAACGTCTAACCTAATACACTCCCGATAATTTTCTTTCAGTATATCCCTATTTCTCAATGTTCTTGATTTTTTCCAATACAAAGTAACTTGTTACATATTTTTGAATTCGTGATTTACAGAGCTTTTCGCCGCAGGATGATTTCTAAAAGATTAACTTTGTATTTAAGCAAAACTGACCACTACTTTTGAAGTTCACGTACAATGTGACGTCATCAGCTGAGAATGTACTTACTAATTATCGTTGGAGATTTTAGCTTGTTACAATCAGACACCAAGTCGATTTCTTAAGTGGGTTTTAACTTTGTTTAGCTTTTCCGATAATCTCAACTCTTTTTAAACATAATTATTAAATATAACACAAATCAAGTTTACCTAATTAACACATAAAGTTGCATCTGCTTTTAATGGCCTATCAGGAATTTTATAATTACTTGCTCCAGAGGCCAAGTGGAGTGAAAGTTCTCACGCTTTTATAAAATACCGTTCGTTAATGTTCCTATAAAACGAAATTACTTTCGAACATGCTAAAATAATATTAATAATAATTAGGTAAAAATAATTTCGAGTATTAACAGAAATATCCATATGGAATGGAATTCGTGTTTGCTTATGTTAATTACTCAAAATCTGAAAAATATAATTTCTGAATAATCCATTTTTATAAGTAATAATAACAACGCTCTAGAGAATTACACACAACAGTCTTAGGAACCCTTAGGCAGGGCCGCAGGGCGCCTTTCCCTTCTCAATTTGTCTCAAGTGTCAAATTTCTCAAGTCTAATTAAACATGTTATTAACCCGTGACCTTCCAACTTGCAACAGTATCGAAATATAGGGAAAGTCGTTAAAACTTATTATCGCGGTAAGAACAAGCTGTTACCCGCGACTTCGCCCGCGTGGAATTTAGCGGGATGAAAGGGAAGTTTAAAACGTACGAAGTAATTACCTTAAAAGAATGTTTTGGTTTCAGCTGAAAATTAAAAGTAAAGCGAAACTCGATATCATTATCGTTGTCGCTTTTAAAACTGGTTTCGGTCGGACATTACTAGCAACTCGTCACTATCTATAAAGATCTTGAGATTCATCGATGTTGAGCGAGAAAACATCGATGTTTTAACATCAATATTAAAGGTCCTCTAAAACACCGATACATCGAGGTCCAGCACAAAAATATCAAAAATCAGTGTTTCCATATTTGCAATATTATAAGATTTGATAAAAATATATTTAAAAATCCGAAACTCCTGTAGAACATAACGGCTTTTGAAATGTCAGCCTATCAATACACATTTAAACTGACGAAAGTTCTTAGTTACATTTCTCTGTTAATTTTATGTCCGATTTTAGCACCAAAACATCGATATGTTATTTCACTGATTATTTATCAGACATCGACGTTTACTTACCGATTTCGACATCGATGTCAATACCGATGTTTTTCTAATATCGCTCATCCCTAAATAGTTCTAACTTAAGTTACAATTATTCCTGAAAGCGGAGTCAAGGTGTACTTTTATTGCTCATTGATATTCTATGCACCCCAGAAGTGAAATGTGAAGATAGAATTAATGTAATATACATATGTATTTTTAGCGTTGCAACTTGGAAAAAAAGAATAAATGTAATTCGTCTGTTTGCCACAGCTGCTTTTTTCAAAGAGTCTTCGGCGTAGACAGCTGTTTGAAACATTGAGCTACAAGACCAGCAATTGCAAAAGAAAACTTTGTTACCCATCAGACATCACAAGTTAATTATCATACTTGAAATACATACATACATACATATCTTCACGCTGTATCCCCAACGGGGTAGTCAGAGAGGACGAGGCGCCAAGCGTCATTATCCTTACACACCTCTTTCGCTTCCTCAAATATTTTTGTACTTGAAATAAAGCACATAAATATTGCACGATATAACTTCAATAAGCAATTTAATAATAAACGCGTTTTTAATTAAGTGTTCAAATCTTCAGCTCACAAATCAGTCAACCTGTTCCCATAGTTGCACGTGATCGACTAAATGAGTTGTAACCAATTGACTACTCTTTAGGTGACAAATGTTTAGTCCTACATTACCAGTTTGTAGGTCGATGGTTTGGAATAGTTGTAGTAAGGGATGGACCAAAGACAGATGTCAACTTTGAAAGGGGTTTTTGACTTTGGGAAATTCGTATTTATGGGCTTATATAGAGAATTAAAAATAAATTATCGTGATCATTGGGGAAGATATGAAATGAAAGTTCTTTATTCTTTATTCAAAAATGTAAAATGTTTTAATCTTCAAAATTATAACTCGTAATAATCTGAAAAGAATCATGAACAATAAGAATAAGCTGTAAGTTGAAGAAAAATTCCGAAGGTCGAATTATAATAGACATTTTTATTGGATTGCACTTGCCTATCAAGTATTGTAGTTATTATCAGCTGCCTTACGCAATTGTTATGCGCACGCGCACCGTTTTTTTCCTCCAAAAATTAGGCGAAAGTGGAAATAAGATGTAAATTATTTTGTTCGTAAACTTTCTTGCATTGTTGTTACGAAAGTTGTACATATTAAAGCCGGAAACGTCTTGGAAAAGTATGAAATTATTATATAAATACCCAAATGTACATGTTATATTTACATGTACATATGTATGCATATTCATTTATAATCAACCTAAAAAACACGTCATAGTTAAGGCACTATTATATTATTTTATGCAGCTGTTTCACCACCAAACGTAAATCATTTTTTATAAGGATTTTTTATGTATTTGTAAGTATATTTTTAATATGTTAAAATTGAATTTTTGTTTAAATTTGCGCGTCGTATAACTTGTTATGACTACCCCATTAGATATACAAGGTTATTTCCAAAGGATGGGTAAAACCGGAAGGGTATATAAGTACCCATGACAACGGAAAACTTGCGTTCTACAACTTCGCCTAAAGTCAATAGTTCTAGTTTAAAACCTTAAAGTTTAAACAAAAATAAAGGTAAGGCAACCCTAATATCAGCGTTTTCCCGTCGCTAGCAAACATTTGGGATATGAGCCATAGTAATAGGGTTGTACATTTTCGTTCCATTAAATGGATGTTTTATTTTTGTATGGAAAACAAAGTAAACGTCTCCCGTAATTATTACATCTGCAATATAATAGTCAGCAGTGACACGTTGGGGTCCCGGCGGATTTATACCGCCTTTCACAATAACCTGGTATAGCGTGAAAACGAGTTGCATGTATGTACATATGATTGTGTGTATATATGTATGTGTGTGTGCGTGTGTATGTATGTATATTTTTTGAGGACAGAGTTCCCAGCTAAGTGTAAACAGAATTGTGTAATCAGTGTTCAAATTATAAATAATTACCAACCGCTAATTACAAAACAAAGTTTGTCTTAGAGCTTTTTTTTTGTAAAGAAAAGTATGTGATATAATTTCTCTTTCAAACCTTTATTTTTTTTATAACAATGAAGAAATGAAACTGTAATCCCTACACTAGGATACCCAGTGCTGTAGAGATTACTGCTATACGACATATACACATAGAACATAACCGGGAATAAAAAGAAAACAAAAACAAACAATATACAATAAACTATAAAGCATAAACCACAAGATTAAAAAAAAACAAAAAACATAAAGCGAACTATAGTTTATTTATGTGTCTATGTATGTATATATATATATGTGTGTGTGTGTGTGTGTGTGTGTGTGTATGTGTGTGTGTGTGTATGCATGTGTGTGTGTGTGTGTTTGTGTGTGTGTGTGTGTGTGTACTATGTACGTATGTCTGTATGTATGTGTGTTCGTATTTCTATGCTTGTGATGAGTCTAGTAAATGTGTGTTATGAACTAAATGGAATGAATGGGAATGTGTGTGTTGCGTTTGGAGCTATGTGTATGTGTACGTAAATTGTGTCTGATTCTCATTGACCTTATTCTCAATGTTTACTCCTTATTCACATTTTTCTGAGCGATACTAATGAAGATTAGGTCGGAGAATAATTATTAAGCATTATTTCGATATACATAATTTGTAATTTTAAAAGCTATCATTTGATACCTCGCATGACAACTAAAAGAAACGTTTTTACACCATAACTCTTAAGACCCGGCTGCCAAAATTTTGAGTATTTTTAGATAAGTTTGATGAGGCAGGCACATGTTTAGTGAATGTGAAATTTAAATATATATTTCTGTATACATTTTTCTATCGACTGCTTAAAACCATGACGCTGTTTATATTTTCGTTCGATACTTTTGTGTCTGCAATGTGATGCCTTTTTGGGATATTTTTAAGTATTTCTCCTAAATTACTTGAGTAAGTTACATAAAATTGCGACTAACAGGAAGACAATACAGTTTACTAAATACTGGCTAAAGGATATTTTATTACATGAATTAATAATCCAGTTACAACCATATATGTCGCGTTCGGGTGGCGGAGTGTGAGGGCGGAGTCTAAGCAAAAAACTTGTTTTGGGAGCTAGCTCTTAAAATTAATATCTGAATTTGAATTATTTACATGAAATAATAGTATCTAAAAAAAGTAACTGTGGCAGAGTATTAAAACCGTACGTGTATTCAATATTTATTTGAATAAATATAAATGTCCAGTGTATGTATGAATTGTCAGCGGACAAGACACAGCCTTGTACCTCGATCCTTTCTAATGCCATTCTGTGCACGCTGCTCAGTGGTAATGTCGATAGGAATTTATGTAAATACAATATTAATGCCAGAATTGATTTTTTATTTACCATGGAGAAGACAAACGAGCAAGCTTTCCATCCGATGGTAAATGGACTGAGTGCCTCAATGACATTTACATCAAGACAAGCACTTTTAGAAATTCGTTGGCAATTCTGAGAAATAAGGTGTTGCCAGAAATTTCACCGGTTTTCTTGTTGTTGTTCAAGAGCAAGCCTTACTGTTTTAAAAGTTACACGCATTTTGTAAGACGCATAATTAATTGGCGACGAAGAAAATCTACAAAGCTAAAGTGAGTGGTAGCAAAAGCTAAGGCAAACTAAGGCTGACTTATGAAGATCCAATAGTCAGAGTGTTAGCTGACGGAAATATCCAAAGCACTCGCATAGAGAGGAAGAGAAAGAAGTATGTAAGGACCGCGACGCTTGGCGCTCTGTCCTCTCCGACTACCCCGTTAGGGATGCAGCATGAGGATATGTATGTATGTATATATGCATTACCTAAAAGTGAGAATTATCTTAATTTCCTTCCTTCCTCAAAGTTGCTGCTTTGAAACCTGTCATTGCTTAGGATGTCTAGCAGATCAATAATTATTAATTGATTTTTCACTACGGCAGTTTTATATTATTATTTAATAACGTTCATTCAATACATAAACGCGGAAGTTAAACGAGTGGATATACTGTATATTGTCACGTTTCGTGACTCCAGCGTACTCTACTTCTACGGAGTCACGCGAGCATGTTATGTTACTATTACGAAATATTGAGTTATTATACCCCGACATGCTTACAGCGCCTCTCTTGTTATTTTTAGCGTTCTTATCTTGAAAGCAAAAACGGAACCTGCGGAAACCTTAAACCAAACCGTAAACCAGATCCGGACCACCAACGTATTTTACTAACGTATTTATAGCCCGCGTCTTATCTCCTTTGGCGTTCATCGGATAGCCACGACAACGGATGACACAAGATAAATTTATTAAAAATAAATTTCGGACTTGACTTACCGATGACCATCTCCAAGATTTAATAGCAATATTGCACCAACTTAACGCCAGACTTCTGACAAATAGTTCAAAGTAAAAATTACATTTTTCGCATTAATTTTCCATATTTACTTTGTTATTATTTTGCATTAGGTAGTTAGATGTGATGTTAGATGAATAAGAAAAAAAATATTTGTTAATTGACATTTTAAATCTTGGTTCGTCATCTAACAGTCTTATAATTTTTAAAAACGGACCGCCAATTAGTGTCATAATTTTTAAGAACAGACTAATTACTGATCCCTGCTTTAAACTATAAATCATACATAAAAAATTTTGTCTGTCCATCACAGACGATTTTCTTAGAAATTGTATCACAGAACCTGGAAATTGGCATTATGATATAGATTGTTGGCGCGTAGATTTTAAAACTAGACTTGACTGTGCCCCCTTTGTTATCGAAATTATTTTTAATACCATTGGAAAGACAAACGAGCAAATAGACCATCTGATTACATGTGGACTGTGGTCCATGTAGGTACATCTACAATATCAAGGTTAGAAAGCAGGTTATAAATACGTTGACAGCCCTGAGAACTTAAATGTTACGCCTCTTGTGCCAGAAATTCACAGTCAATGGCTAGACCTAGAAAGTCAAAACTTTCGGATACCACAAAGCCTTACCAAAACTTAATAGGAAATAAATATCTGCTGATGTCCTAGATGTCAGAGAACTTAGATACTTAAGAGAAAAATTGAGTTAGTACCGTATTATGAGTGTACACTATACAGGTCTGTACTTAAGTCGAACTGACTTCACCTTTTTTTTAAGTCTATTTAACGTAAATGTTCGTTTGTGCAAAATGTTATATCTCCGAAAGTTCTTCACAGATTGCTTTGAAATTTTAACACAACGTTGCATTCAAATATGCGCTTGTATTTACATACAATATACATAATATATGCTTAATATATCTACTGAGCCACGGTAAGGAGTGGCTGAGTACAAAAAATATAGTTAAACGTCACGTTTTCCGTTCCCGTCCGGAAATAAATATTATACTCACACAATATGCTGCTAATGAAAATATAATCAGGAAAGCAGTACACATTACATCAAAAGCTTGAAAGCTTTGAATATAATACTTACCTGAAACAAAAAATAAATTGCAATTAATGGACAATTTCATTGAATCTTAAATATATTTAATTATTATTAGTAAAAACGAATAAATAATGATAAAAGTAAGATAAAAAAATTAGAAATGTGACGATTTCTTAACATTTAATGCATCGAGAACTAATTTCTTGATATACTCATATTACAAATACTTAAGTAGACAAAAACAGATAAAAGACAGTCCAATTAAAAGTACCTACGGATAATTTGGGAAAAATAAATCACTAAGCTGTCCAGTTAAATAGCAAAATAATTTGATGTAATGTTACCTCAACAAATCGATCTCTCTGTAACCAAATTCTTGAAGAACCCATAATACAAAATTCATGTTATCTTTCGTAATTCACTTAAATCCCTAGACATTACCTTCCTAGATATGTATCTAAATTCCAGAAATTTGTTGGCATATGCAGAAGTCGAGCGTATGTTACTAATTAGCTATCTAAATACTATATTTTAATATGTTGTGCAAAAAAAAATTACAAAACTGTAGATATCTAAACGATAACATTTAAGAACTTAAAAACTTAACTTTATGAATAGCTTTATAATGTTCTTAGTAATAATAAGTAATTTAAAATTGCTGTCTCTATTATAAAATGAAATGGAAAAAATGATTCCTAGGTATTTGTTTAAATCTCCAGACAAATTGATGTCCGGTATTTAATTGCCAAATGCATAAAATGAACGTACCTTATTCTTAATTTTCACGTATTGCTTAATCTTCGGTGAATCAATTAAATAACTAGGGATTCGTGCAAATTCCTAGTTATTCCTACCTACTTCCTAGATGTTGTTATCGATGCAAAAAAAAGGTCTTCATGAGGCACGGTTTCACCATTCATCTCCTAGATTCACGCTTATGAATCAAAGTTAAGGATTTCAAGATGGACCAATTTCACAACATCGGCCTTCCACTCTCCCATTCAAAGCTCAATGAAAAATTGTGTGTGAAATAATATCACAATTCAAATAATATGGCACTAACTTCGCATCAATACCGTGTAACAACATTGGGAGGTCAATGTGACGAAATTGATTACGTCGTGTGAGATGCCCATCCGTGATAAACCTACATATTAAAGCTCCGTAAATATTTTTTATGTCGGATATTTATAAATTGTTTATTTGTATTTTTAATTACATACGTAAACTTAAAGTAATTCCGAAAAATTATGAACATATTAGCTTGCTGTTGCTCGGCTCTCTTTGACAGACGTTGTTCTGCGCTTTCTGGTAAGCGCCGCATGAACTTGACTTGGTTTAAATAAGTTAAGCACAGCGCAACCTATTGTCGTAGATCCTACAAGTAGCATAGCTATGAGTCATCGTCTGGATTCAATTCTAACGATTAAACAAATATGTTGTGGTAACATGAATGGGTCAAGTCGTTTAGAAGTTACACGATCACTAACAGACGCAGCAACGATTATATACGTTAACACATTTTAAACTCCATAGTTTGACGAATAAACGTATAAATTAAGAATTATAAAAAAGACAAAATAATGTGCAAGTACTCGTAAAAGAAATGAAAAATAATTAAATTTTCCATTATGACTGCCCTCTGGAATACTCATATCACAGATTAATTACTATATGTATAATTAGTTACTAACGTAAACTCGTACTTTAAAAGTGGTGTTAGTAAATTAATAATACGTTGGGAACCGTTGATAACATTTAAAAAAAGCTGTTCTTCCGCAAAGTTCAAACTATCTCCATATCACACCAAAATTGGTTTAGCGGTTTAGCCATGAAGATAAAATAATTATTAATTAGATTTCATTAAAATTCAAAGGGCATTAGGGTAACGCTCCCGAAAACGAAGATAAGACGATAGTAGATACCTTTGAGTAGAAAAAAATCGACACTGATGAAAAAGAATCATCTTTTTACGTGATGGAGCGTGAATAATGCTAATAAAAAGTTGTAAAAAGATGATTTTTTTTCATCGAGATCGATTTTTTTCTGACCCATCATCAAAGATGTCATTAGTACTATCGTCTGTCTTCGTTTTCGGGCGCGTTTCCCTAATATCTATCCTATTCTATCACGAGTCCTAAACAATACTATTGTTAACAGGTCTTATTATTACCAATTTTTAAGTATATATTCATGACCCTTGAAAGTAAAATACATAGCCAACGTATCGTAAAATTGATTAATAATATGATATAATTAAAATAAGCATGAAATAATGAAAATTACACAACAAAAGAAAGCGAAACTATAATGATGTTGTATAATTTAATTAATATACGCCATGTTATAACATAAGTACATTATATCATTACTAACTTATAATTTGTATGCCTATATAAGGCAGAGCACAGTGGCACTAATAATTTACTTATATAATATCATATAATTGTATAGTTAATTATATAGTGTCTCGCAAACAATAAATTATAAATAAATAAACAAAATAAAAAACTATCTTCATGTAATATAACAATCGTAAGTACGTCTGGCATTGTAGTCGAGTTATAATAACGAAATCAAATTCATCGTGCCGTCTATTGGAAAGGGCAGAGCTTCGTTTGCCGGGTTAGCATATTATAAAACACTAGACCGACCCATTCATAGTTTGATTATTGCATTTGTTAACTAAATAGAGGCCGCAGGTCCCGATTTGACGCACCTAAGCCCTAATTTTAAAAGGTGGTAGAGCCATGCTGTATTGCAGCACGAATAGCACCAGTTCGCCCGGTGAAATACCACCCTCTCACTCTATATCGGCGTGAAATAACAGCATCTATTGCTGTTGTGTTTCGTTCGGTGACTGAGAGTGCCTGTGACCTATCGCCCCCTCCCCTCCTTTCCCTATTTCCCTAAAGGCCGGTAACGCGCCCGTGAATCTCCGGATGTTGTTGCAGGTGTCTATGAGCGGCGGTTGGTTACTCTCCATCAGGTGACCCGCTTGCTCGTTTGCCCCCTCTTTTATAAAAAAAAACAACCCAAAAGCATATTGTTAGAAAAGGCCTCACGAAATATCTCTTTGTGCTACCCTACTCTATCCATCCCGAATTAAAAAAACCCCCTTTGCCCTACCCTTCTTTGTCCACCCCGAATTGAAAATGTCCTGAAGTCGTGTGTAAAACTTGTAACGTAGTGCATACTGTCGGTGCTCTATATATCGCCCTTCGAGTGTGAATTACTATGCTCGTAACAGCGGTCTCAAACTCGTTCTATGTTACGTAATGGCCAGTACCGGCGCATGCGCAACCGCACAATACCTAATAAAACAGTCTTTAAATTGTTGTTCTATTACAAAAATAGAAGTTTTAGAAAAAGTTATCATACGTACATTACAGTTCACAATGTTTGCCTTTCTGTCTTTCTCATGTCTCTCTCTCTCTCATGGGATTCTATCTCTCTCGTGATTCTCTCCCTCACTCTCCCATAGGTCCTCCGAAGGAAACTTCGCTCATGTTTTTCTCTCATGGATCTGTCTCTCCTTTTTCATGTGTCTCTTTTTATCTCTCATTATTATCTATTCTCGGAGAAATTATATCTGTTCTAAAAATAAGCGATATACGTATTGTTGATTTTTCATACGAATATGCCTATTTTTAGAGTTCAATGTGTAATTTAAAAGGAAAAACGAACCCTTATGAGGTCACTCATGCACATATTTATTTTGTTGCACTGATTAAAGTTTTTAACCGATTTCAATTAAAGAAGGAGTTTTTAATTCATCGAAATCCTTTTTTTTTTTTTTATATATATGTCCACCGATTTCTTGGCCATTTCTGATATTTCTTAAATGAAAGCGTATATGTCCAGTGGTCTCATAGAAATTTAACTAATGTAAGATCTAAAGACATAAGACTGCTTTTTATTTCATATTTCGTTTTAGAGTTGGAAAGAAGTTAGAGACCTACACTAGGTATTTAGTTAAGACAAGGCCACTGAAGAGGAAAAAAAACAAATTTTTAAGAAAAAAAATTAAATCGACTTCAAAATAAGAACATTGAAAATTAAAAAGCGATTATCATTTACTAATCAAAACTCAAGTAAAAAAATAATTAAACTATAAACTTCACTAAAGTTTTGCAGAATAAATATTACAACGAACTAATCGATTTTCAGAATTTATCCTTAGAAATTTACCACTCAATAAATATCGTAAATAAATCGTAAATATCGTGGACCCTTTGTACGCGAGTGGAACCCGTAAATAACTAATTGTCATGTGCAATGTGTATAAACACAGATTTACCACTAAAATATCGCCATTCACACATCATAATAGAAAGCTAACCAGCACCGAATCAAATTCGAAATCGAAAAAAATATTCGGTGCTGACCGAATCCTATATCTGTTATATCCTGAGGATGCTTCGTTGAGAGGCGAAACATGTGTCGATTGGTGGTTTTTGGAGTTTGAGCGGAAAATAGCTAAAGATTTTAGTAATTTATCACATGAAATGGATCTCCGCAAAGTAATACCTGAGTGTATACAATATCAGAAAGTGATGGGACTATACACACGTCATGAGAGAAAGGGATAGGACTATACGTATTTCATCTCTATCGATATACACAATATTTTAACATAAATGCTGTTCCATTTGACAGTCCTATGACACAAAACAAATCTTTGCTCGAAGTACTTTTAACTTTTTTGTTTTTGAAGTTTACAAGCGGGAAATTAACATAACGTTTTTCGTAAACATGTTAGAGATAGTCTTTTTTGGGCGCGATGGTAGAATAAGGCTAAGGCCGGTTTGACAAACATGACATACAGATATCATGAGATACATACATATGTACATACATACATACATATCTGCGCACTGTATCTTCTATCTACTACTATCTACTTCTTTCACTTCCTCAAATGTCATCATTCTCCTCACACATTTTCGCCTAGGTATGCGAGAGCTTTTGACATTTCCATCTGCTAACACTCTGGCTATTTCATCTTCATCATCATTCGTTATTTCTTATTATATCATGAGATATATCGTGGTATATCTCTAACGGGCTGGTTAATGGAGAAGGGGGCGCCAAGCGTCGCGGTCTTTACTTACTTCTTTCGCCTTCTTAAATCTCACTATTCCTCTCATGCAATTTTGCTGAGATATGAGAGTTTCGACATTTCCACCAACTTTCAAAAATTGATCTTCATTGGTTTCTACTACCTATTTTCTTAGTATTCACATGTGAGGAACTGATGAGCCATTCCATAATGTGTATATAAATAAATAAATAATCTAGCGATTCGTGATTTATAAACAAATCTGTACTTTCTTGCGCAGTGCTTATCGTGTCAAAAACATCTATAGTAATAAACTGTAATATGCAATTTGTGATACTAAATTGTACACATTATCGAACCTACACAACTACGAGGAAACAGTGCTGGGAACAGTCATTACGGGAAATAATGGTTTGTTTGAATCATGGCGAGTTGTCAGATAACCCACACAAATAAATATTATTATCTGTTGTCCCATATTTCAAACAAAACTAAGATAATCTCTAAATAGTATAAAACAAAGGTGCAATCCGCATAGGTCTGTCCATTCGCTAACATCTAAACTACTAAGTTGATTTTATTGTGATTTTCAGCGTCATTTAGAAAATCTATCGGAGAAGATTTACGAGTATATGTATGAGACGTTCACATTTCTATAGAAGTAGAAAAATATTGAGACATAAGTTAATTTGACCGTGTGAAATAAGGGCGCGTCGCCAGTAATTTTTAAAATGACAAGTTTTTAAATTTAATTTTTAGAAATTGATAAGATTTATAACTTTTCCTTTTCTCAGATGAAAACTCTCATGTCTGTATCTCTCATGGGTCTCTGTCCTACTCTCTCATAGTCTCTCTCTCTCTTTCATATGCTTACTGGAGGAAAATTGCTCCATCTCTCTCTCTCTCTCTCTTCTCTCTCTCTCATGGGTTGCTGTCTCTCTCCCTCTCTCATGGGTCTCTGTCTTTCTCACTCTCTCATGGGTTTCCGTCTCTCTCTCTCTTTCATAATTTTTTCTCAACGGCTTTATTTTTTGAATTTTTTATAACTCGTGCATATTTTAATAATGCCTTATGTTGGTCATCATCAGACCTCCGGCTGTCAAAAGTAATGAAAATCAAAGTTTTCGTCTAAAATCCCCTCGCATTTAAGATTCAACTGAGTATCCCGAGTATGACTGGACCGATTTCAATCGTTAGCTGAGACCATTCTCGAAGATTGGAGCTTTAACGTAAAAAAGATTAAAGAGCCACGTTGTTATAAACAAGCACACAAATACACACAGGCAGACAATAGACAACGGTGTCAAACTTACAGACATATTTTCCGTTGGAAATTAGTAGATAATTTAAGCGTTACAACAATCTTTCCTATAAAAAACTTCAACGCGCTCTTAAGTTCTGTTAATAAAAGAATCAATAGTTACAAAATTATAAACTTTTAAGCTTTCGCGTTGCATTAAATATCGTAAAACACGTAAATTTACTTGATTACCTTTTATTTTGGCTTAATATTTCGGCCTAGTTGTTAGACAATATTATGTACATCTGGAATAATGTACCTTTCAAATAGTGAAACAATTATTCAAATAGATACAGTAGTTCTGGAGATTACCCTCCACATATAAACAAACTTACGAAATCCTCTATGTACATAATATTACTAGCTATACCCGCGACTTCGTCTGCATGGAAAATTTTTTCGTGGTTTTCCTGGATTACTTTAGATTATATGTACATGTAGACAGTACGTTTAAAAATTGTTTTTGAAAAAAGTCTACGTCTAGCCTACGTTTGTCTCCGGGCACATACCAACTCTATGGCCCAAACATCATAATTGGTTCGGCGGTTCGGCGGTTCAGCATTTCCCATTCAATTTCATCCCCCTTTTCACCCCCTTGGAGGTAGTTTTTCAATAAAAGGTAGTCTATGTCCGTTCCCAGGTGTCATACTATATCCATGCTACATCATAATTACAGGTTTACCATTTGCCGTACAAACTTTCGTTCAACCCCTTTCACAGATTTTTGATAAAAAAATGTAGCCTATGTATTTTTGATAAAAAGAGTTTCTGCGTTTATCCATACACAGTTTCATCCCCCTTTTTACCCCTTTAGGGGCAAATTTAAAAAAAAATAAGTAGCTTATCATGAGTGCAATTACATTTTTCTACTACATACCGATTTTCATCAAGATCTGTCAAGCCGTTCTTTAGTTATAAGAGGACATACACATAAACAGACAGACAAAAATTTTAAAAATGGTTGAATTGAAGTCAGCGAGTCATAAAATGACTGTATCACAAGACAGTAAAATTAGAATTACAGCCAGACGCTAGAGATTTATATAGTAGTATAGTATAGAAGAATAGATGTATAGATTGCAGTTCAATAGTCGTAGATGGTCGTAGCAATAAGCCTCCGCTACAAAAACACTAATTATTCCAGTTCAAAAACTTATAATGTTGTTTAGATTTTCCGATACTCCTTTTCGCCAGTTGGTTTGTCTAATATCCACCGTAAGCATGTGTAGGTAGTATGTAACATTGAGATAGTAACATGTAATGTTGTGCGTGATTAACAATGGCGTCGGATAGACAAAGAAATTCAAAAGAAATTTGCATTACAAATATTAGCAAATAACCTCGACCTACATCCAGACAAGTTGGTTACATAATTATAATTCATAACAGGCCATACAAATATATATACATATTTAAACATAACTTCACGCTATATCACATTCGGGATGGACACAGCGTTGGACTACAAAATCATACTATCCATAAATAATTTGAGCTTACAGTTCATTTAAATCCAATTTTTCAAAAAAGTAAACAATCTTTTTGAGTCTTTTTAAATAAAAAAACATTCCGAAATAAAACAATGTTTATATGAAACTAGCTGTACCCGCGACTTCGTCTGCGCGGAAAATTTTTTCGTGGCTTTCCCGGATTAGGTTATATTATATGTACATGTGCATAGCATGTTTAAAGATCGTTTTTGAAAAAAAGATTCGACAGTTCAGCATTTCCCGTTCAAAGTTTTATCCCCTTTTTCGTCCCATTAGGGGTAGTTTTTTTTGATAAAAAAGGAGCCTGTGTCCGTTCCCAGGTGTCCAACTATATCCATGCTACACCATAATCAGTTCAGCGGTTTAGAATTTCTCGTACAAAGTTTCATCCCCCTCCCTCCCGTCCTCATTTTAACAGATTTTTGATAAAAAAAGCTTTTGTTTTTTTGATAAAAAAGTTTTATCACCACATCAAATTGTATCATTAGCAAGTTTTACCGTTTCCCATACAAAGTTTCATTCCCTTTTTCACCCTTTTAGGGGTAGATTTTCTAAAAATTAAGTAACCTATCATGAGCGCAATTACAGGGTCTTACTACGTACCAACTTTCGTCAAGATCAGTCAAGTCGTTCTTCAGTTATAAAAGGACATACAGACAGACAGATAGACAAAAATTTTTAAAATGGTAGAATCGAAGTCAGTGAGTCACAAAACGACTATTTATCACAAAATTTGACAAAAAAATTTAAACTACAATTAGCGTTCCTCATACAAAGTTCATCCACCTTATCACCCTCTTAGAGGTAGATTTTTGATAAAAAAAAGTAATCCATGTCCGTTCTCTGATGTCAAATTATCTCCCTGCCAAATTTTATCATAATCGGTTCAGGGGTTTACCATTTCCCATACAAAGTTTTATCCCCCTTTTCACCCCTTTAAGAGTAAATTTTCTAAAAAATAAAGTAACCTATCATGAGCGCAATCATGTGTTCTTACTACGTACCGATTTTCATCAAGATCAGTTAAGCCATTCTTTAGTTATAAAAGGACATACAGACAGACAGACAGACAAAAATTTTAAAAACGGTAGAATCGAAATCAGTGAGTCATAAAACGACTATCTATCGCAAAATTTGTCAAAAAAACTGAAATTACAGACAGACGGAAGAGATTTATATAGTAGTATGGATTAAGTTTATTGTAGAATATCTTTATTAGTTAGTAAATAGTCAAGAACTATTTTGTATATTCTAATACTAGCTGGTGGCCACGACTTCGTCCGCGCGAAAGTCATTTTTATTACGCACTCTGATTTAAATGAAACTAAGCCTAAATGTTGCTCTAAGCTGAACTTTATCTACCTGTAAAAACCGCAAGAAAGTCCGTTTAGTAGTTTCGGATATTAGCGTGTACATACAGACAGACAGACAAAAATTTAATGGCCATTTACTTATACTCACTTTCGATAAATTTATTCGATGTACAGACACGCGGTTTCTACTGTTTCATTATATGTATAGATTATATAGATCTCTGGTTCAAGTAAAGTAAATCTTATTAAACTTTTGTCGTAGATTATATTTTGTATTTTCATACAAAACTCCTCACAACATTGCTTTTACAAGATAATATATGTACTTACTGTATCCTTATAGACCTGTTTTTGTAGTTGGTCCCACAATAAGACACTCAAGGCAGTGCAGATAAGCATACAATGGAAATTCGCACAAATCGTCGGTATATTCTTGATCAAGTTGCATTTACTTGTAATGTATGTTCTCTTGTTTCAAGGTCCAACGCAAAAAGTTACTTTTGCTACCAACTCCGCTCGTATAATATGTAATATTGAACTTTAATATTTTCATTTAATCGAAGAAACAACTATGACACAATCGTTGCTATTTTGATAAAAAGAACAAATTTAAAAACAACGTTTTTTTTATTATTTCCGGATAGTGCTTAGGCAATCCAAGACATCAAAATAAACTTGTTTCCTTAGGAATTACAAACAAAATAGAATTCAAAAAAAGAACTTCCAAAATACTGGTCATTTTATGTTTCGTTTTTAATTTCTGCTTTGAACTAACAACTTATTTCTCCATAATATCAAATTTCCAAGTCATATATGACGGAATAAATCGTGACATACGGAAATACAGACGGACAGAAAGACATGATGAAACTAATATTTTAATTATAATTTTAATCTAGCCATTTTAGATAAAGAAACGAATTATTTACCCTAGTGGCCTAGTGTTTGCTATGCAGAAGGTTCACTCTATTCTTGAAAAATAACAATAAAAATGAAAATTACATTTTAAAGAAACTGCTAAGATTAACTATAATAAGAGTAATGCAGGAAAATTTAAAAAAATAATAAAAATAAAATATATCTCGCCAACCTGTCTCACGCATTGACACCAATCAATTATATTAAAAAGCGATTTGATCAGAAAATCGTTTCACATTCGATTATTCATATCAAATAATCGATTGTACAATCGAGGCCGCTGGTGGTCAGATATATCAATCACTGACCAATGGCTGTTTTTTAGAAAGCACCGTCAGTACTTAGAGCGCTTTTGCAACGATAACATTTTATCATTGTTTTCCAAACATTAATCTTGACAAAGATTTATGTCGATGATGTAGGTCTAGAGTATATCAAAATTTTAACAAACAGACTGACAGATGAATAAATGAGTTTTTAACGAGGAAGCAATACACTTTTTGCCCAACTACGGTGAAACAAAAAGATGGGTTTGATTTAAGCAGTGTATGTTTGTACTTGTGTTTTTTACAGTATAAAGGAAGTAAACAAGTATACCGCCCACTTGATGGTAAGCAGTTACCGTAGCTTATAGATGCATGTAACACCAGAGGCATCACTTGCGCGTCCAACCCTGTTCGAATCTTGAAATCGAATGTTAGAATCAAGAAAAATCTTGACAAGAGGGAGCTCATTCCACAACTTGATGGTTTGGGAAAGGAAACTCCTTCGAAAAGGCACAGCACGAGAAAATTTAGGTTATTGTATAGACTCAGGCGTTACTTTGCGGAAATCCATTTCATGTAATAAATTCCTAAAATCTTTAGCTATTTTCCGCTCAAACTCCAAAAACTACCAATCGACACGTGTTTCGCCTGTCAACGAAGCATCCTCAGGATATACCAGAAATAGGATTCAGTCAGCTAACCAGCACCGAATCTAATTTAAATTTAGGTTCTAAAGTGACTTATTTGCTCCTTCCAACATGTTCTTCCGTTACCCCACGGAGCCGATACTACTGAACCGATTACAACATAATTGTGATATCATTGCATTCGTCTCAATTACGAGCAAGCTCACAAAGTTAGTATGGTAAGTATACTATGTTTATGAGCAAGCTATAAGCTAAGTTACTTTTTAAGGAGATCAATATGGCGTCTATTGCATGACATAAAGACAAGTATACATTTGTTATTATCGAATTTCATTATAATTTCATATTTTTCATATGAAAAATATGATGCTGAACATTATTTTTTAAATTTAACAATTTGAAAATTGTAGAAAAAAAACAAAAACCTGCAAACAAGTTAGTTCTCCTGTTATTCTTTGAATTCATTGCCGTAGTCGGAAGCCATGGGCGCGGGAAAATAAAAAACAATGGCCACTGCAAAGTATGCCGCTGAATCATAGATTCTTCTTTTTTTAAATACTGGCAACTCGTTCCACATTTATTAGAAACATTTGTACCACTCTCATGTAAAAAGAGGTGTATCTCTAACATAAAATGTCTGTTTTCTTACTACGTCCCTAATCTTGTCCCTAATACTCTACGTCCCTAGCACTCTTTAGTAAAGTGATAGTAAGCTTTACTGCAGCTAAAAAGGACTTCTTGGAACAGACGAAAACTTCAGTTGCACATGTTTATACGAACTCCATTTCTTAACATTTGCACAGAATTTTAAAGCATAATGTACTATCAATTTTAACCGACTTTGTGTACCTTAAAATTCCTAAAAACGTAAAAACTTAATAAAATAAAGAAAACTTAATAAAATGCCAACTTCACTTCTTCTGTTCCTGCTAAAAAGTCCGCACCGCAGATGATTTTTTACAATTAATTATTTAAAAAATATTTAGAAAAATTAAAAAAAATATAATTCATAATAATAATACATTTTTTGTACGAATGCGAGAAAAATTATATATATACACAGTCCTTTTCGTAACTCACTGACTAATTCTTTGAATTTGATGCCGGAATCGAGGGCCATAAGCTCGGAGAAGTATATATAATACAGGCCTCCAATTCAGGCAATAAATTCGAAGAATCAGTTATTCATAATTACTTGTTAGTTTTTGTTAAATATGCTCTTGGGTTTTGATATTATAACTTTTATTTATTAAGGACGGGATTAGCAAAGCAATAAACTACCACCAATGCGTTGGCCACAAAACATAATTTTGGAGCTAAACACTTGGTATCTACATCTAAGATCTTAGAAGTAATACTTAGCAAATATACAAAAGTTATTTAATTTACTCGGTTAACGTTATTTAATTTACTCCATATCGAAGTCACTAATAACTTAATTATAAAACATGCAACACTGTAAACGCAAATCCCACAGTACCAAGCGGCGTGCATAGGTCACTTGCTCCATTTGTTTTGTAGACAGCCAAAATTACCTAGAACTTGTTACTTGTCTTAAAATGGTGTAAAAGGCTATTAGATCTCACTGTAGAATACAAACTCCTTCTCACAAATGAAGTGGGAAAAAGGCTTGTAACTAGGGGGCTGCTACCTGTCCGAATTTGACCCGGAATTTAAATAGTACGTGTTTGGGTCAGGAGTTACTATCGTACACTCCAGGGTCACGAATGTTCTCGCTGCTCGACTGCTAATGGCCGCGTGTGCCATGTATTGTGATTACAACTGCTTATCAATCAACATAAGTTTGATAGAATTGTTAAAACTAATTAAATAAGATGTCAAAAGCTCTCGCATACCTAGGCGAAAATGTGTGAGGAGAATGATGAGATTTGAGGAAGCGAAAGAATTACGTAAGAACCGCGACGCTTGGCGCTCCGTCCTCTCTGACTACCCCGTTAGGGATACAGCGTGAAGATATGTATGTATGTATGTAATTAAATAATATTTGCCGAAAAATTTTGAAGTTCATGAAAAAACCAGCGCAAAAGAGTTGCTAGCCTATACAATTCCCTTGCAATATCTCTATCCTTTACTTTGATTTTATGTATATACAAAAGCTAGTTATAGCACACAAAAACATTGCGTACCAACTCTATAAACGGTCACCAGTGTCACACTAGCACGTTGTGTATCATACACAAGCGGAACAAGAGAATACCGCAATAGAGTGATAAGAGTGAGACAAACGATCATTGTTCATATTGGGTTATTTCGACTCGGGTCGGTGATCTAATTTCATAACAACATAGTAATTTAAAAGTATTAATTCACATAAACTTCGTCAAAACTTTTTATCGATACCTGTTTCGCTTCTCAACGAGACATCCTCAGTATTGCAACTCGGTTAAAGTATTTGAGTAAAACTTAGTGCAACTGACCGACGCTATACTTTCCTGAGAACGCTTCGTTGGGAAGCGAAATACGTGTCGACTAAAATTTAAATATTTGGCGGAATATAGTTTTGGATAATATGAAATAGGTACAACAAAATATATTATTTTGTGATAAAAACTAAAATGTGATACAACAAAAATTGGCATGCCATATAGAAAAGAAGAAACTTCTTTGATATCGTGAGCTTTGTACAACGTAAAGTAAGCAAAAAAGCGAGTAAATAAATAATTCTAAAGGTTCCGTACCTTAAAAATGTAAAACGGAACTCTTGTAAGGTCACTCACGTGCCCGTCTGTCATTGTCGATTTTCTAGGAAATTATATGATATAGAAATTTGAAATTGACAGTAATAGTCTTATTAACCATCCTATAATGTACTAGTAAATCCCCATCTCGTAGTCTACTCAGAAAATTTAATGCCTTATAGACCAAAAGAAATTAAAATGAAATAAAAACATTACCCTTCATCTTAGGCAGTCTTATAAAACAAGCAATAAACAACAAGTATGTACCTGCCCACTTCGCTGGCGTAAATTTCAAGCCAAACGTATCTGCCATGTGTATGAAAAATATCATCATAATCTGGCGTGTCTTAAAGTAGTTACATGAAAACAAACGTACAGAAGTCATAAATTTATGTAGTAAGTACATACATTCATTACTTAAAGCCGACATAAAAAATAATCAAGGCCAATATTAACCAAACATAGCTAATGAACATTTTATAAAAAAAACACTGAAGAGTACAAAATAACTATCCTTTACTAATCAAGACTCAAGTACAATAAAAATAACCTTATAAATACGATACACATAACTATGTAATTAAATTTGTCCAATGCCATGCCAGATGCCAAAACCAATAAACTTTCTGTTGTTGCACTTTGATTTGGCACCAACTTCAATAACTGTCTTTAATTATATGAGTATGTATCGTATTTATGAAGTTATTTTTATTGTACTTCAGTTTTTATTAGTAAAGGATAGTTATTTTGTACTTTTCAGTGTTTTTTAAGGCCGTTTAATTTTTTTCTCAAATTTTTTTCATTTTTCCCTTTGAGTGACTTTGGCCTAAATAAATATCTAGGTCAGGCCTACAATCAACTTCTAATTCTGGAGCGCAACGATATACAAGAGAATAATTAATACAAATAAAGGTTATAACCAGGTGGCGTTATTTGGTGTTATTTGGTGTATCTTCGAAGTCCAAGCTCCAATACCGATGAAAATTAAAAGGCACTCGGAAGGGTATACTTCCGAGGTACAACAAAAAAAAATTTCGAAATCGGTTAACAATTAACGAAGGTATCGGTTAACATACGTAAAAAAAAACATACATAAAGACCAACATTGAACCTCCTCCTCTTTCCGAAGTCGGTTAAAAATATAGTGTCCATGGACCTTGGTTGTATTGCCATCACGACCATTCGCTCTTTTTTCTTTGCCGTAGTATAAAAAAGAGCACACAAAACAAAACTAACGACAAAGCCAAAAACAAATAATCAGACAGACAGAAACTTGAACCTACATCATTCCTGTTAATGATTCGCTCTCGACCGAATATTGTTATTCAATATGACCTTTACTCTTGCTAATTAAATATGCGTCTACAAAATCCATGTAATTAATCAAGAGGTCAATTTTAAAACCGTAAGGCTCTTCCTAGTCCGGTGACCCCGAACTCCGCGCGTCGCGTAAAATGTACTGTTCCTAGCTTTTTGTCTGCAAAAACAATAAGCGGATACCAAAAGGTTAAATTAACGGAACTCGGATTAACGAGAGAATCCTGACTACTTATTGAAGGAATTCGCAATTTTCGTTGAAAATTTGGAAAATACACATCATTTGTTGTTTCTTCGTGACTAAATATGTACCTAGTCCTATAAAAACAGACTTAATTACACAATGTTATCTAAATAATTCTACAAGCTCCCTTAAAAAATAATCAGGACTGATTATTTTACACCAAACACTGCCAAAAGTAGTCTCACACCGCTTTCAAAAACAGGCAAATTAGTAATCTGCTCAAAAGCTACGTTTCTACAGACACACAGACAGATAGAAAACGACATCAAACTTATAACACTTTCTTTAGAGTCAATGGTTAAAAACCAAGATTAATGCCAACGATTGGTGAGACATTCAAACCCGTGTCAATTTAGAAAAATACATTTTAAAACCGTTACGCCAATGTTGACATATAATATATGCAATCGTATTACCGTGGGAATTGAATTGCATCAAGTAACTCGCCGCTCATCCTTGACTTACGAAAATAAACACCGACTGTTACACTTTCATTAGTAACAAAATTAATATATATTTTTATGCTGTTACTAAGTGTTACCTGTCTTGTTACCGCCTGTCTTGTTATATCTAAAAACGTCAATAAAAATCAATAAGCACTTACTTGGACTTTCATATGAAACGTTAATATTATTAATTAACAATACTCATAGTTACCAGGAAATATAAAAAATAACAGAAGCAACATTGATATATAAGTTTCCATAGTGGTCTGGGAGAGCAGAAAATATAGAATGTGCCTTCCCTCATAGGCCGTAAAAGTCGGCCTCAGAATAGGCATGCCTAATATGATGCATGTTTTTTTTTTAATATTTTTGCGTTACTTTTGGAGATATTCAACATTTAAAGATTTTTTTTATAACAATTTAAAATTGGTTAGAAAAAAAAAGCATGTGTGTACTCATGTACGCACGTAAGAAACTATACTTTTTCGACGTGAATAAACATAAATAACGAAACTGGCCACATATAAAAGTTAAAACTGGCCGCTTGAAATTAATGAAATAAAAACTGAAATTGGTGACATAAAGAAAATACATCGTCTTCGTTGCTAACTTCTTGTTGTGTTGGATCGCGCGCGCAACTTTCGTTGCTTTTGGACTTTTTGGCGGGAACGGGAGAAGTGAGGTTGTCATTTCATTTAATTTTCTATTTTTTACATTTTTAGGAGTTTTAAAGTACAACAGTGATAGTATATTGTGTTTTAAAGTTCTGTGTAAGTGACAAGAATGGAGATCTAAATAAACATGTGTAGCTGAAGTTTTCGCGCTCTTCCAAGAAGTCCTTTATAACTTCAGTAAAGCCTACTATCACTTTACTGGAGGAGTTTCACTATAAGAAAGAACTAATTTACTTGTGATTCTACATGGATTCTACTTATTCTGTGACTGTATACTAGTTTGTGTTAATGCGTGACATTGGCAAACGCGCTAATCATCTAGTGAATTGGTTTCTCGCTTTACTTGACGTTGGCAATGTACTCACGTACGGTGCCATTTAAAAAAAAAAAAACTTTCGTTGCTAACTTCATGGTATGTTATATTTTGAGACGTAACTTCCGTTGCCTAAGGGTGGCTTGCACCAACTATTTAAGCTCAATTTAAGGAACTTGCTTCTCGCTTGCACCAACCATTAAGTAGTCGGTGCAAGCGAGATGACAGTTCCTTAAATCGAGTTTAAATAGTTGGTGCCAGCCACCCTAAGTCTTTGAAAACGATATTAAGGTTTCAAAGCGACGATATTGTGTCATTAGCTGTTGAGATTATGAGATCTATTAAAATTCGACAAATCATTTTGTCGAATTGTATGACTCCTTTTGGCGTGTTTGAAAAAACAGATCAGAGTGTATTTTTTAGCGTGTGACGAATTTGCGCATGCTTAAGTAACACATAATTTATTATTTTTGAATTTATTGATTTCAAGCGGCAAGTTTTATTTTTTCATGTGGCCAGTTTTGTATTTTATATGTGGCCAGCTTTGCTTAAAAACTTTTGTTTTTAATCACTCGCTTACGTGTATGGAGTACCCCCTAATTTTATTTTTTTCTAAATTTCACTACACCATTTATAGCGGTTCATAAAATACATTTACCTTCGAAATTAAATCTATAGTACTCTCCGAATAAAATATGTAGCTGTGACACACAGACAGACAGACGGACAGGACGAAATTGTAACGGTTCCGTTGCTATTTGGAAACGGAATCATAAAAAGAAGTTTAAACTCATTCAAGAATTTTCTTTCGTCGCGGCCAACGGTAATGGTCGCATCTTAGCCAATCTCTTTCATTTAGCAATATCTATTTATAACAATAATCAAGTAATTTGCATAACGCCACCGACCACCCTACTTTCATATAACGGTAACGAAACTTACAATTCGCAACAAAATAACGTTTTAATAAACGTAGACCTTCATATTTTGTAATGTAAACGCGTTCGCACATTGCGCAACATTCGATAAAGTCGCTCGATTAATATTATACAATATCCGATAATTGTGCCTGCATTACTTCATATCTAATTGTTGGTTGCTGATATTTCTTTTTTTTATTTGCACTCTATGTGGCCTGTCACTGTTAGTACAGTTTTATGTAAAACCTTACATTACCTTACATTGTAAAATATTTTAGTGTAAAATATGTAGGTATATAACAATACGGTTCAATGTTGCCACATGAATTTTTGTTTCTTCTTAGAGTGACACGAATATAATCTAAAATCAAAAGAAACACCTCGAAACCAAATAATAATTATTATTATATTAAGTAAAATTGTTGGTTCTTTTTCAAGTTACTGGTTTATCATTTTCAGTTAATGTAATTTGACTAGAAATCATCTAAATTTTCTACCAAATATCCATCAAAAAGTCGTCCTTACCCCTGAATTTAGGCGGAAGTCCCCTAAATTGGTTAAACTGTATAGATCCCACTACTGGTTACAGAGTTTTTCTTATAATTGAGGTGGAAAAAGTGGGAAAAACAAAGTCGCTGGCAACATCGAATTAACCATGAATATACAGTTTTAAAGCAATCTTTTATGTATATCAACAAGAAACAACATATCATTATAAATCTTTATCAAACTTACAATGAGAAGTTTTTGTCTGAGTTTCGCTTATAAACTTTTCCCACGACACAGACACACTCGAGAAACTTTTATCTTCATAATTACTACAATGCTGTACGTTGTACGAATTACAACAATGCACCGTCACGATATAATTGTATTATTTTCTAAAAGCTCGTTGTAACATAAATAGTTAACTTCACGACGCCTACCGTCTGAGAAGAAACGAGCATCAGACACAACAATATCATCTTGATGCCACCTCTAAGAATGAGGATCTGACTCATAGATTTGTTGCACTATAGTCTAACTTTTAGTTCAATAGAGGGATTTGATGTTTGATAGTCAAATGATAGAACTGAGTCGATGTCGATTCAACTAAATCGACCGAAAATCCTAATTTTAATTCTTTTAATTGGGTGCTCACATTGCCCTGTAACTAGGGTTACCAGATGATCGGGATTCGTTTGGATTCGTCTGGATGTTCAGACTTCCGACAAAATACAAAATGTCCCGACAAACAGCTTCTCGTTAAATTCATAACAAGATATTATTTAAAATCACTGCGCGAGTTCAAAATCACTTTACTCACTCCGATTGAGCGAAATGCGCTCAGGCAGTAGCGACAGCAAGCGGCGTGGCTTCAAATGATATTTACCAGGAAACAAGGATGCTTTGTATACCGATTACTGCTGCCTTAGAGAAACATTTGAACATGTTAAACTGCAAAATTTGGCTATAATTTTATAAAATGCAATCAGAGCATCATCAAAAATTTAAAAATATATATATATCATTTGTGTGGTAGTCAAAGTCAAAGTCAAAGTCAAATCAATTTATTCAAGTAAACCCAAATGCAAGGTATTTTTGAACGTCAAATCTACTTTAGTTCGGTTCGAAAAGAAAACCTGAATACTGAGAAGAACCGACAAGAAACTCAGTCAGGTATCATTTTTTCACCATCATTGTACAATAGTTATTTAAAAATACAATATCTATAAAGCCAGTAAATGCATACGCAGAGAGGATCACTTCCAGTTTATTGTTGTGTCTTCAATGAAATCGCTAATTTTGTAGTATGCTTTTCCAATCAGTGTGCGTTTAATGACAAGTTTAAATCTGTTTTCCGTTAATTGAGTAATTTCTTGAGGAATTTTATTATAAAAACGAACACAGTTACCCAAAAATGAACCACTTGACTTTTGTAATTTAAATTTAGGAATAACTAGCTGATCACGACCACGAGTTTCCACACCACTAACAACGCCTTTCTTTTGAAATAGATCTAAATTTTTTTTAGTGTACATTATGTTTTCATAGATGTATAACGAGGGTAAGGTGAGTACATCAATGTCTTTAAAATGCTCTCTCAGCGACTCACGTGCGTTCATACTGTAGACGGTACGTATTGCCCTCTTTTGTAAAATAAAGATAGATTTCATATGCGCCGCTGATCCCCACAGTAGCAGACCATAAGACATAAGGCTATGGAAATATGCGAAATACACCAGCCTAGCCGTAGCTACATCTGTCAACTGTCTAATGCGCCTAATAGCATATATTGCCGAACTGAGCTTATTAGATAAAGTCCCGATATGGTCCGCCCACTGTAACTTATTGTCTACTGTTAAACCAAGAAAAGTAGCTGATTTCATTAATTCTAATTCTTTCCCATCCAGTTTCAGTCCATTATGAATTTTGGGTACATTGGGTAATTCCTGTAACCAGTGCTTACTGCGAAAAGGTGTTTAGTTTGTTAAATAATTTGTATAACGAAAAGAGAAATCGTATGGCCATTGGTTTAATGAAAGCAGAGTTAATAATTAGACTGAAATTTGTAAACAGTTTGAATTTTAAAATTTTTTCGAGTATTCGAGTATTTTCGATTCAGGTATCAAAATCGGACGTTTCAGTAAAATCGAATGCGGCAAAATAAAAAATATGTTATTTTCGTTGTAAATTACTTATGTTATGTATATATAAGTTTCTTTGTCGTTATTTTCATTTAAATAATAAAAAGTAACATTTTGATTTACAATATTTATTTGTTCCGACAGTAATCCCAAAATTCCGACTTTCTGAAATTTTGTCCAGATATTTCAGTCTTTCTATCTGGCAACCCTACCTGTAACATCGCCATTTCATATTGTAATAATCAATTAGAAATAATTAACACCACATTTTATTTTCCTTTTTTTACTATTCTCCGCACTTTCTGAGTACATTTTCCAAGTGATTTTTGTTAGGAGTTCAGGGACAGCTGTGAAACTAATATAGGCGATCGACTCATATGCGGCTAAAATTATAACCCTACTCTTCACTTCACCATAGTTGAGTATAAATAAAATTAATTTTACTTACGTAACACAACAAACGGTAAATAATAATTCATCTTTAAATAGACTGTTAGATCGTCGTAAGTCGTCTCGTTTATTATTTCTACGGAGCGGCGACCTCGTTGCCTTAATTGCACTTTGGCTGTGAACTTTAAATTCAAGTTGTAAATACTAACTTGATTATAAGCTTCAAATAATGTATGTATATTAAAAATCAATTTTACGTATCTAACGAAGTCGATATGTAAGAGATTTGTAATTTATTCCATGTTGGATTACTTTACATACGACTTCTTCAGCCTTACAGCCTAGGTCATGGGTCATAGGGTCCATTCTGTTGTAATTCTAAGAAGGGAGTGAATGGGAGAAGACTCCCATAGTGATGTAGTTGCCCTAGGACCATGGGGCCCATAGAGAAAGAAGGCTGTGAGGGGCGTTAATTATGACGGTGGCATTCACGAATTTGTCAACCAATTAGTGCATTTCAAAAAAAAAATTGTTGTTATTTTATGTGGCCTATTTCATTATTATACAATTTTCGCTTTTTTTAGTTATGGGACAGCAAGCCTTATAGAGCCAGTGTGTCAAATCTTAACGTACGTATATGTATAAGAAGCGCTCTAGGAGATGCCAAAATCTCGACAAGAGCCAAAAGCGACCATCTTGGGAGTTGTAATGGGTAAAAGCTCCACATAACCCAGTCTCACTCCCGAGGAGCTGGGTCTTGAAGGTTTCTCTCACGTAACCAAAAAGTGGCAACCCTAGTTATGTGGGAGTTCGACTTGCGCACAGAATATTACAGAGTATTGGTGGTTATAAAATGGTTTTCCGAACCTAATTTCTGCAGATCTATAAGACCTATTTTATTTTTTCCAAAATAAATAGTATTTTTTCACGAGAAAATTATAATTTAACTTTTTTAAGCATAAGAAAACATGATAAGGCAAATTATCCGCTTTTTGCATAAAACTGATCTTAATTTGCAGCAAATAAAACCTATTTCTTTCGAGTCTCGACTCTCTATAACAATAGTTAGCAAAAACAGTTACTAATCTTAAATTAGATAATCGAATTTACGAGTAAAGCAAACTACAATCCAAGACCTATTAAAAACGTAACACTGTACAAAGATTACATAACAGCTAAAATCGGCTAAGAGTGTGTCGGACACGCATTACGCACGATGACGTATTATCTATTATTTAATTTCTTTACACGAAATTTTTTTTAAATGTATTATCATATCCATGCATCTTTACATCTATAGACAAATAGGTAAATAAAATTGAAGTGTGTCTGTGATTTCGAAATAAATACTTTAAAAAAAGTCTATGGTCAAAACTAAGTTGTTTTTAAAGAATGGATGTCTATTGTCTATCCTAGTTCTTAAAATGGATCATAAATACATCCGATACTTATATTGTGGTAACTTTATTGGTTTAACTGCAGACTACTACTGCGTAAGAAAATCAAAAACCATGCAACACTTGCCTGATCTAATTTTCTTTTTTCTTAGTCCTAACCTCTCCAGTAAAATGATAGTTAAAAAAGCTTCTTGGAAGACCGCGAAAATTTCAGAAACGTTAGTTTACTTTGATTTGTCCATTCTTCATCACGTTTGTACAAAACTTAAAAGCAAAATCAGAAAATGCAAACAAAACGTGAACAAACATTTCCCGTTTCTGCCAAAAATAGCCGATCTTCTGATATCGAAACAATTTGCTTTTCTTTTTAACTATTAATTAAGTCTAATCTGTAGTAGAAATACTGATTAATTCGTAGTTGAAAAACCGATTAAAACGAAAGTTCTATAACACCTTTGCCTGAATATTGATATGAACACCTTATGAATGTTGCTAGTGTAAAATAACGTCCGTAGTTGTTACTGATCTAGCGTCACAAGTAACAACTTATTACATAGTATGTTTATTCAGATCGCTAGACGTACCGAGTTTCCTGACACTGTTTTCACTTTCCTCGGACATGGCTCACGCGTTTCACTTTCGATACGATGTGTTGACGTATCTATTAAATTAGTATCGATTCTCACTATAAAAGTTACATTACCATGTACATTTTCTCTCTGTTTTTATTACTACGCAATTGTCGCTACATCTTCTAAAATCGATTTTTAAATTTCCAATTTACTTCTTACAGGCATAAAAGTAATGCACAGTAGTAATCACTGAAACTGACAGTCTTGTTCTTGATTCCTTATTAAACAAAAAATCTAAACTATAAATAAATTTTAAAATGGCAAGAGAATTAAAAAAATTAATTGAACTGAAGTATTTTTAATTGGAATCGCACTGAAACTGTATTTACAGCTTGATATAAGAGGCTGATGTCTTAATATAATAATTATTATTTATCCCATGTGCTAGTTAAACTTTTTAATGATATAATAATATATTTTACGTATTGTAATCTTGAAAATTAGAGAAGACACCAAATACACCCATTTAAAAATATAAATTGGCGATGATCGTTTAGATACGCATTAACTTAGGAGCGAATGAATTAGAACGAATTGTCGATTAAAAAAGGAATAAAAAATTCGGGTCCGGAATACATCAATTTACGTCTCTCTACGTAAAAAGTGTAATGATGACCGAATGAATCGGTTGTGGAATACGTACAGGCGGACGTACAGACTTGACAATAGTATAAGGGTACCGTTTTGCAACTTTTGTTACTGGTCCCTAAAAAGAAAATATGGATTACACAGATAATTACAAAAAAATAAAAATATTTTAAACATTATTAGATTGTGCACATAAGAAGAATTTGGAAATGGGTCGATAACAATATGGGTAAACTACAATTGAAAATAGTAGATAAAAGAAAACTAAGATAACCTAAGTGTTAGCTGGCGGGAATCTTAAAAGTATTCTTATACCTCGGCGTAAATGAGTCAGAAGAATAATATTTACAAATACTCAAATATATGTGACTGACAACCTTATGTATACTCGATTAAAAGTATGCAAAACTAAAAATACATATTTACATATCCTCACGCTGTATCTCTAACGGGGTCATCTAATCACTAACTATAAATATAATGCTAATAAGCTCAACAAGCCCGAACAAGTTTGGAATTTTCTCGAAAGTTCGATTTAATTAAAACATTTTGTAAAGCTGGTACAGCTGATATTATGTAGATAAGAACTGAAACAAAATGCATTCAAGTTCGAACCTCTCTACTGGAGTTTTATTTGGTATTTTTTAATATTAGGATTTTGAATTTATTAATAACAGACCTTTTTTTCTAATTTCGATACTCCTTTGAAAATTCGATTTAAACAAATCCTCGTTAATAAAAGTATTAACAATTCATCAACAAATTATTGTTCATTAAAAAAATTTTTTAATTAAGCAAATAATTTTTAATATGATATAATCTTAATACGAGTACACACAAAAAGAAGTTGTTAATACATATTCATATGTCATATCAACTTATTGCAGCAATATGTTAAAATATGAACTTTGAAAAAGGATAATTTCGTGGACGGAGTGAACGACCCGGACAAGCAATTGTCCTTTCTAACAGTATTCAAAGCCAGCCACAAACCTAGGCATAAATAGGCTTTATTTCTATTGCCTAACTCGTAATATCCCTACATGTCGAAAAGGTAACAATTATTACTCAATTCAAAAACTTTGAAGCTCGAATGTGATAAACAACTTTGGCTGTTAGCATTACATTATTGCCAAAGCATTAATCATGAAAAAAAAAAATTATAAAAATAACTGTTACATAGAACTTGTTTGTAACACAATTTTTCTTACCGCTTTCATATTGTGCATAGCTTAAAAATAGATACTTATTTTTAAAATCCCTTTTATTAATTTTAATTCCTTATGCCCATTTAACAAGAGCACAATATGTAATATTATACTTCACTTAGGAAACCGCAACATGCATACGAAAGTAATTCACATGCAACAATAGACGTAGAAATGTGGTTTAGAACCACCTCCTGATAATAACCACTGAGATACCACTGAAAAAAACGGCACTTGAAAATAATCCTGAAAAATCCAGGGTGCGTTCTAAAACCACAATCCTACACTTATTAATTGACACTTACGTAAATTTTAGCCGCCATTTTTGGGGTAAATGTCACTGTCACTTCACTCGCGGGCACATGCGCGGGACGTACGCGCGGCGAATGGCGGGCGCGCGCGCGTGCATGTTATATAGCCTCCCCTCCAAACTATTATTATATTAATTAGGCACATTCAATGTTTTCACCACGCAGCCTGATCAAATTGATCTGGATACACTTCCTGCATCGATTATCCAGAATCGGAAAGTATTAAAATTAATGCCTAGAGCAACGTAATGTTCAAATTAACTTTCATTGGTGCTAGTGATATAATAGCTCCCTCAAGAGAACTTAGTTTTTTTTATATCTCCCTTCCAAGCCGTAGATCCCAGATTCGATTCCCAGTCAGACAGTAAATAGAATAATAGTTAGTGAGACTAGTTTTTCTATAGGTATGCTGAATAAACTATATATTGTTTAATTTATGTAGTTTTTTCATGTAAAAATAAGCTAATTTGAACTATGTATACAACTATGTATACAATCGTTGAAGGGTCAAATAAAGATTTTTTTAATTTAAAAATAGTATATGTCCTTGTTCCTTGTGTATCCTCAGGAAATGGAGAACCGATTCAGTCAGCTACCCTAAACAGAATCCTATATTAGGTATTTGTGTATTCGTGATGAGTATGACCGAGGCTAGAATTTCCTGATAGTGCTTTGTTAAGAAACGTAACACGTGTTAACCAATAATACTTTATTGTGAAAATGAAGAAAGGAATGCTTAGACGGTTCGGGCACATAGAAAGAATGAGTGATGAAAGACTAACAAAGAAAATATACAGAGCGAAAGCGAATGGTAAAAGAAGCCAAGGGAGACCAAGGCTGATATATGAAGATCTAATAACCAGAGTGTTTGCTGACGGAAAGGTCAAAAGCACTCGCATACCTAGGCGAAAATGTGAGAGGAGAATTATAAGGTTTGAGGTAGCGAAAGAAGTATGTAAGAACCGCGAAGCTCGGCGCTCCGTCCTCTCTGACTACCCCATTAGGGATACATTGTGAAGATATGTATGTAGGTATGTAATATGTCCAATACAAAGTTTAAACCCTCTTTTCACCTCTTTAGAGGTAGATCTTTTATTTTTAAAGTAACTATCCGTTTCCTGGTGTCAAACTATCTCCATACCAAATATCATCGCAATCGGACGAACGGTATGGTAGCCTATAAAATACGAACAAACATTGATTTTTACATTTTAGATTCGAAAGTCCTCTATCAAAAAACGAACTCTATCATAGAGATCTCAATTATATCTCGTAATAAAACCTCAATAATATCCCGTACTTAATCTAAAGCACTTCCATGCCTTTATTTCGAAATCGCAGACGGACACTTCAATTTTATTTATTTATATGAATTCGGCAAAAATATCGATTGTTTTTTTATTATTTTAAGCGGTTTTTTTAATGTTTTTAATCACAAACATTACATTATATCGCAGTGATGACATAATATCTGATTAGCGGAGTTGTTATTTAACTTTTTGTAATGTAACCGTTACGGTATCACACGCATCTTGCTTCTGTTAATTAAATGGTTAGGTGAGTTATCCACGCAAGTTTTAGAGTTCAGCAGGAAAATGACAAATATGGAACCTTTGTAGTTACTTCATGTCTGACCGTACGTCACTGCAGAATTATTATGCAGAAAAATGTATGTTTGTATGTATGTAATGGCTAAACTCCTACACCCTTTGACCAATCACCATGAAAGTTGGCACATATACGCTGCAACTTTCATGCTAATTGGTCAAAGGGTGTAAAAAAATAAAAACCTCCATGAAAAAATACACATGTATTTTTTATTTTTTTTATCAAGCTATGAAAGACAATTACGGTAATAACGTTTCGCCAAACCGCTATTGCAGTTTGATAGCGACTAAAACACTTTATTTCATTACTATTGTAGCTCTTGTTAACATTACACTAGTGTATATAATTTTCAATATATATATATATGTCGGAAAAGACACGAGGCAATTCGTGATTTTGCAACTCAGGCATGAGAAATAGGTACCTAATCTTACAAGAGGCGAACTACTCCATAAAATACAACGTTAAGACAAAGTTAATGTGCAAACGACAGAAAACTCTTCATAACAATTATTACGTAGGTAATTGTAAATTTAATAATGGCAAACGATCCGTCGGAGAAATGCTATCGCACCGGCCGCCGTAGTTTAACAGACCCTCAGCGCCGGCCCCGACGTTCCGTTAGCGCGTCATCGGAAGTCGCGCTTTACCATAGTATAGTCAAATGAGTGCCTTTTATTATTTCCACCGACATATATATATTTACACAAGCCGTTACCCGCCCGCTTCACTGGGCGTAAATGATGTACCTATAGTAGATTTTTGTTTGAAAAATGGTGAAGGGTCTATGGAATTCAAAAATAAATAGTCTAAAACCATATACAAACGACTCCGCGTCGAATGGTCATAGTTCTATACCGATACGTTCAGTAGTTTTCACGTCATTGCGTAACAAAAAAAAACATTTTCGTTATATACTATATACTTATACACAGATTTCTATACCTCAAAAAGTATTTAATGGATATAATCTGTGCAAAAGTACAGAAACGAAAATAGGTTACCCAAAACCAAAAATGAGAAAGACAATATTATGTAAAAGATTTTTTGGGTTCATTTTTGTTTTCTATTGGAAGTAACTTAGGCTTCCTTTATTTCTGTAATTGGTACGAAATTCGAAGTTAATACATTATAAATACTCACAGCCAGCTTTTAGAGTTCTATACATGAAAAGAAGAAATTAAACTTGGAAGATCACTAATTTATACGTCCTTCTGCCCATCTGATAGCCGATTTTTCTTTCTAATATATAATATGTCGTATGCATTTGAATTGCTGCTTATTGCGATAGCACTAAACATAATTTGGTAAATATCAGAAACTTCCTGTAGCAAATCGAGCTCGCACTTGACTCATTTTATCCCCCTTCAAAAATAATTACCTTCTCTCATATTCGATAACTACATAACTATCTCTTATTTTCGAGCTCTGACTTGCTCGAGTTAATGAAAAAATGTATTCGTTTGGCTCGACACTGATTTTATTGTCTATCAAAAAATATACAGCTACCCAATTGTGTATTTCCATTGACTGGAATTTATGTTCATCTCGGACCAAGAATCATAATAATACTCATACTTCGCCGCTTCAAGTTCAAGCAATGCTGGCCGCGGCACCTGCTGGACTGGAAGTCATCGGGACGTGAGAAACAGCAAATGTATCGACACAAGTAACGTCCCACACCAGCGAAATTTAATTAATTTTTTAATTTATCTTCAACTTTGTCCAAAAAAGCTATGGAACTGTAAGTTAATACATGTTAGATATACACATTGCTGGTTTTAGGCCTGTTTTTGTGTTCAAACTTCACTGAAATAATGTGAAAAAATGATACTTGGCTAAATATCTTGCCGGTTCTTTTCAGTACAGACTCTTTCCATAGACCTTCCAGAGACCATAAACGAGAGAGAATATACTAGGACTCCGACACCGGCAGTGATTTCTAGAGATTACAATGATTTCATCTTATTTGGAAATTGTTAAATACATTTCGGCTAATTTCGTAATTTTTATATTTTTATTGTAAGTGTATGTACCTCGGACCGAGAATCAAAATGGAGGTAGCATTTGCTCTGAGAGCACGTCCGTTTTTTTGTCGACCGACTTTCTGGACTTTTGGAAAAGTCTCAGTACTACAATAGACAGATGAACATGACACGTTTTTATTTTTTTGAATACTAATATCCATCTGTACTGAAAGAGTCTGTAGGTACTGAAAAGGTTTACGAGTGTTTTCAAATAATTATTTCAGTAATATACGTGAAGTCGGTCAGGAACTGACAGGAATTGCACTGACAGTGCGAGGTTGTCATCACTATAACTAACTGTTTTATTCGTGGTTACGTTCAATGAGATAAAAAGAGACACGAAAATTAGTTTGTTCATTATTTTTCATCATCCAGCCCAGGGCTTTTTTTGTGGGGGCACGTGGGGGCACGCAGTGCCCCCAAAGGAAATTTCGAAAATATCGAGAAATTGCCATAAAAACTGAAAAAAATGAAAGAATTTGAAAAAAAAAAAATCAATTTTGGTAAACTTTACAAAAATTTTTGGATTTTTTTTATTACGTTTAATAATCACGTTTTATTTCCAAAGATATTATGTTTTTAAACAATAAAAAAAATAATTTACTTCGATTTTTTCCTCAAAACACAGTGGCAAGGGGTGGAGAGGGGGTACAAAAAATTATGGACTTACAACTTTCGAGAATTAGCGTGCCCCCAAAAAAGAAGTGACAAAAAAGGCCTGATCCAACCTATTTACGCTTCACTGTAATGAATTAGTATGACAACTTTACACCAGACTACATAACACTGCCTTTGCTGTCATATACGTAGATACATATGCATGTGTCTTTAACTCTAATTATTCATTTAGAATACCGTCACGCGAACTATGCCTAAGTAATTAACACGTAGGCTGATTAAAGCACGCGTGATTTTAGGAAGTCATAAGAGGAATGCAATAACTAACTGACAAACAGATTTATACACGGATCTAATATAAAGTATGTATGTAATTTATTGAAATTCGATTGAGATAGATATGTATTATGGCAGGAATTAATGAAAACTAGCAAATACCAAATACAGTTTGTACTTTATACTATTATCTACACTTTTATACAAATATTATAAAGAGAAACTTTGTTTGTATGTAATGGACAAACTCAAAAACTACTCAACCTATTTCAAAAATTCTTTCACCGACCTAAAGAAAGCTAACATTATCAGCGAGGAACTTGGGTTGTATTTTATTTTCAAAGTAAATTCTACCTGTGCGAAGCTTTGACGGGTTGGTAGTTTTTAATAAATTACCGCAAACCAAGTTTGTCGTTTCGTTTATGAAAAAAAGAAATATCTAATTATAATGAAACCCCGATAAGTTACTTCAATATACTTCCTTATTCTTAAGATTCGTTATCTTCCTCGACTCCTGAGTGACATTGCGTAGATTAAGTGTTGAATTTTGACACGTATTTTCGAAGTAACGTGGTATACACTATGTAAGTTTAAGATTTAAAAAGCATTCATTCAATACCTCATGCTATGACCCCAAAAAGATTTTTCTTTTTACTTAAGTAACCAAAACTGTAAACTCAACTTTTGAAGTCACTTACTATAATTGTTCCTCAGTTGTTTACGTTAAATTTCCGAGATAAATGGCTGTGATAGACAGACATAGAGACGAACCTCAAGGTGTATCCAAGGTGAGGAACAGGACACTAAAAACGAAGACGAAAAAATGCCGCAGCTGCTGAGACAAGTAGAAAAACAAATGGAAGTGTATTGAAACCAGTTAACTTAGGATTTCGAAGAAATTAGAAAATAATAGAAAAATGAGTCCAAATTTTTTTCCTCTTTCCTATCTATCTATCCTCTTTTTCCAATCTTGAATTACCATTTGGTACTTGGGTACTTGAGATACCATTACCAAACAAACAGATATTCTATATTATTTCTATATCCTTAATAGCGGGCAAACGCTAATAATCACATAAACAAAATAGCTCTTCAACGTGTTTGTTAAGATTTCTAATGCGTTAAATATTAGCAATCAAATAGTTAATGATGAAAACAGATTAGGTAAATGTTAAGCTGTTACTGGTCCAGTTTTAAATTAACTTCAATATGTCAATGGCTGTTTGATAATAAATTGATAAGAATAATCGGTGTTTTGTCCTTGCCATTAACGTTCTGAACAAACTAATAAGCCTTCCAGGATATTGAACATTCACAATGTTATGGTATCTGCAATATTCCAGAACATTTTTTTTTTCGATTACAAAGCACACAAGTCGCTGAGATGTCGTTTTAAAAAGATGAATGTACTCGCCTTACCCTCCTCATATATCTTTGAGAATATATTAAATTATACTATAAGAATACTTACCCATACATAAAACATTTTGTTTGTAAAAGGTTATGATTTAATTATTCTTAAACAATCATAAGAGGCCATCCATAAATTACGTCACATGCAAAGGGGTGGGAGAAGGTCAACGAAGTGTGACATTGTGTGACAAGGGGTAGGAGGGTCATAAGATTTGTGACGTTACATGTCAAAATCTAAAGTATTAAAACACAAAACTTAATAGTATTTAAATAGTAATTACTTTGTGTCTTGTTAATTTTCTAGAAGGTTTAATTTGATGTTGATGTTATTAAAAAATGACAATTTTGGAACTTTCGTTTCTTTTATTCATTTCTAGGTGTAAAATTAGAAAATACGTGACGTCACACCATTCCCACAAATGTGACAAGGGCGGGGCGGGGTTAAAAATCGTGAAATTCGTGTGACATAATTTACAGAAGGCCTCTAAAAATCAAACGGGTCATTATTTTTAGGTAATCCAGTTAACGGAAAAATATTAAACTTATTGTTAAAGTTAAAGGTATACAACGTTAAATGCGAAAATCCTACGTTACAATTATAATAAATACATACATACATACATACGTATCTTCACACCGTATCCCTAACGCGGTAGTCAGAGAGGACGGAGCGCCAAGCGTCGCGGTCCTTACATTCTTCTTTCGCTTCCTCAAATCCGTCATTCTCCTCACGCATTTTCGCCTAGGTATGCGAGTGCTTTTGATATTTCCGTCGGCTAAGACTCTAGCTATTTGATCTTCATAAGTCAGCCTTGATCTTCCTTGGCTTCTTTTACCAAACTTTTCTTCTTCGAAGGAGCTTCGCGTCCTTACATAGTTATTTCGCTTCCTCAAATCCGTCATGCTCCTCACGCATTTTCGCCTAGGTATGCGAGTGCTTTTGACATTTCCGTCGGCTAACGCTCTAGCTATTTGATCTTCATTAGTCAGCCTTGGTCTTTCTTGGCTTCTTTTACCACTTATATATTATAATATTTACAATTGAAGGCAAAATTACAATCTAGAAGTGATACTCTCTGCACTTACATTTATTGGCTTTCTGAATATTATATTTTAATATATAAATAAATGATAACCACTGATACCTAATTGAATTTATTGCCGGGCCGTCTCGGTGCCGGTACATTCTAAACCGTGGTGACGTGACGTTCAAAAATACTTCGTATAGCTAGGCTTATTTTTAATTTTAATTAACTTGTGTTTTAAGGAGACATAACACTTAATAAATAAATTAAATACACGATATTATCTGAAAGCTCATACGGTCTATCGAAAAATATCTTCGAATATTGTATAGACTCAGGTGTTACTTTGAGGAAATCCATTTCTTGTGATAAATTCCTAAAATCTTTAACTATTTTCCGCTCAAACTCCAAAAACCACCAATCGACACATGTTTCGCTTCTCAACGAAGCATCCTCAGGATATACAGGATTCGGTCAGCTAACCAGCACCAAATCGGTGCTGATTAGGTTAGACGTGTCGATTGGTGATTTTTGGAGTTTGAGCAGAAAATAGGTAAAGATTTTAGGAATTTATCACATATCTTCGAATTCCATTGAAGACCGAGAAGATTTTTAGAGGATTAAAAAATGAAAGGTATTGTTTGTAAAAAAAATTATTTGTAGAGCGTTTTTACGGTGATAAGCTGAGAAGTAATTATTCTAAAATGATGTATTACAGAAACGGGTAGCAGTCTCTCCTAGAGTGTCAAGATTAGTCAAAACATGGGTGAATGGGGATGAATCCCTAATATTATTCCATTTTCATTATGAAAGAAAGGCAAATAAAACTATTTTTGACATGCATACACAAAAGTTATTATTTAAAAGAAAATGATATCATATCTTATTATTCCTAAGAACATACATACAGTTATTATTATTTGTATAAATAATATATTCATGGTGTAATGTTGAGATTGCAGCATTTAGTCCCAATGCTGGAGCTGGCGATTGCAATAAATTAATTGGAGGAAGCATATCTCCGATAGACGTGGTGAAATCCATAACTACAACATATTATTTTTCTAATATTATATTTAAAATTATGATAACATCTGACATAACGTGAGATCTAAAACTGTCAACCGCGCATTTGTCAGTTTTCGTTTCACTTTCGCTGCGCGGGCGACGGCCGACCATGTCAAGGTCAGGCGGCTCCGCCAATGAGAAACGACGAGTGGGCTTTTTACTTTTATATTTTATTTCTCAGTAGCCAGGATGCGGATAAGACAAAAGAGTTTTTATCACGGAGGTGTATCCGGAAATTAAAAATATAATTATTATTACTGTGAAATTATAAATTTATAATAACGTTTATTAATTCAAAATTACGAACTGGAAAAACATCTCGCTCGTATCATACCTTCAAGTATTTTCTTAATTGTATTTATGCATGTATATCTATAACAATGTGATTGGTGCAATGGTGTAAAGATTCGGATTCGATAATACAACCTAGGACCTCTTAAGTAATACCACGAGACTATTATACCATAGCCGTTCTAAATCTCTTTCAAATTCAGTATATTTCACTCACTTCATATTCAGACATTTTCATATAAATTTTTGTTTATTTCGAAGTACATAAAATTCGCACGAAACATTAAGTAATTGTATATTATAATAATACAGCAAGGTCGTTTCAATGTCCGGTTATTCGTCCGTCTATATGCGTCACTACGCTAATCGTTCTTGACTGAATTGTATGACTTATATTTGTACAATTAACATATACATTAGTACTTGCAAATAATAGTAATTGCAATTGAATTTCTATATCAAAATTGATGTAACGAACACTTCAATATCTGGATTCTATATCTTCGCTCTATATAACACTGTAGATAAAGTAGACTAATAAGACATTAAAACTTTACATTTCCAGATTTTTGGAATCAAATGTCAAAGATAAGGGACTAAGTTTTTTACCGATTCTCAGCACAGATAAGGTTTTATGATTTCATAGGTAACCATGTAGAAAAATTAACCGAGTTTCTGAATTAGATGAGTATATACTTATCTTAGCATAAATATTTACAAGCTTAAAACTAAAAATTATCTTAAATACGTAATAGACTTCCACAAAGTTGCTGCTGTATTTGATTAGTGCCCAGCAGACTCTTTGAATGGCCAAACTGATTCGTTGGCGGAAGAAGCTGTCAGCCGGACAGCCTCCCAAAACCTCGACCAATCGCTTATAAATATCAAAAACCAGTCAATTAGCTTAGGGGCCCAGTTTCCATTGCAAAGGGCGTAAATATGAAACTCTCAGAGAGAGTCGTATACTTACGCCGCTTCGAGTTCTCGGCAGTGCTGGTCGCGGCGCTTGCTGATCTGTAAGTCGTCGAGACACAAGAATTAGCAAGTTTATCGACACAAGTAATGTGGTGTCCCACACCAATGATCTTCTAAGTTTCTAAAAAATGAACGTCAAACCATTCGGTTTCCTGCCATCGCTGCACGCAATACCGCTTGTCGCCGCTAGTGTTACTGCTGTTTTAGAGCCTCCTCTAAAATGCCAGGAACACCAGCGGCAACAAGGGTCCGCCGAATGATGTCATTTAAGGCAGCTTGTCACGACTGAGTTTCTTAACAGTTCTCGGCACATGTTTATACAAACTGGTAGATTTACTTGCAAAAACTTCTGCCGTTCAGGTTTACTCACATAAAATATACTGAATTTAATTTAGTTAGTATTCACAAACTATATGAATTTACTATAAGGCTTCTTTGGCGCGGTGGAGTGGCACTGTGGCACGCTTCCCACGCCGCGTCACCTCGCCTTTTTTCCGATAACTTTATCTGTTCGTGCTCCATTCAACAGAATTCGTGACGCTGTTTTTATACTATACTCTAGTCGGTACATTATTTATTTTATTTTATTTCCTTAAACCACATTATTTTTATTACTCATAATAACATAACATAACATAACTTCACGCTGTATCCCCAACGGGGTAGTCAGAGAGGACGGAGCGCCAGGAGTCGCGGTCCTTACACACCTCTTTCGCTTCCTCAAATCTCATCATTCTCCTCACACATTTTCGCCTAGGTATGCGGGTGCTTTTGACATTTCCGTCTGCTAACACTCTGGCTATTTGATCTTCATAAGTCAGCCTTGGTCTTCCTTGGCTTCTTTTACCACTCACTTTCGCTCTGTATATTTTCTTCGTCAGTCTTTCATCACTCATTCTTTCCATGTGCCCGAACCATCTAAGCATTCCTTTCTTCATTTTTACAATAACACTGTTGTGCATTACTCATAATATAACTAATATTTATGAAAACCACTAAAAAACTTAGTTTATGAATTTTACATTATAATACATGGAAGCATATAGTCTCTTAATTCACAAGTATCTTAACTTCTAATTCATCAACTTCCCAATTAAAGCGAATATTAATAGTGATAAGTTGGGGTAAGATCGTAAGCGGAGTAATAAACGTAATACTTCCTAATAATGTATCATTTTTCATTTTCAATGTTACATTATTAGGAAGTATTACTTTTATATGATGTTACCGCGCCTACGATCTTGCATTTCAATGTAAAAATGATACATTATTAGGAAGTATACGATGTTACCCCTCTTACGTTCTTACCCCAACTTACCCTATATAACTCGATAAAAATAATATAGGTAATTATACTAGAAAAACTGAGTAATTGACAAAAATAATTCTATAGTTAAATGTTTTTAAATTTGAATAATAAGAAATTCTGTAATATCTAAATTAAAATAGTCTCTCGCCCGTGGCTTATAACCACTAACTTATAACACTTAAATCCATGAGTTCTGCCTCACTGAACTACACATAATCTCATTATTCCTCTAATAATCAGCTGTCGTGATTACTATAGATAGTGTATGAGAATTCACGACACGAGCTAAAAACATTTGTAAAGAATAAGCTATTTTTATAAAAATCGGTTTCTGCTGTATACTCGCAAATAAGCTATGAATAGTAAGTGATCCGTGGATGAGACAGTTGCGTACGCGAACGAAATCAAGCGAATTGCAGTTTACGCGTTTATTGGTAAAAATATACCTATCAATGTTTTGTGGATTTTGTAGTTATTAAGTAAAAGTAAAAGAAGAAAAGTTTGGTAAAAGAAGCCAAGGAAGACCAAGGCTGACTTATGAAGATCAAATAGCCGGTGTTAGCCGACGGAAATGTCAAAAGCACTCGCATACCTTGGCGAAAATGTATGAGGAGAATGATGAGATTTTAGGAAACGAAAGAAGTATATAGGGCCCGCGACGCTTGGCGCTTCCTTCTCTCTGACTAGCCCGTTAGGGATACAGCGTGAAGATATGTATGTATGTATGTAAGTAAAAGTATGACTACGCTTATTGTAAGCTTGTTGTAAAATGTAATTTTTACAGAAAATAGATCAACCAATTTTCAAAATTTTGATGATATTTGTTTGCTAATATGGTTATCGTAAAATTTTAAAAGAAGGAAGAAGCCATCTGATATCTGCCATCTGCCGTCATCTGATCGATTTTATTATTACCTTTAATGCATTTTGTATTTTCTTTTCATTTTTTATAATTGCCCACATCTATTCAATTTATTTTTTGAATTTGAATTCGGGCCAAATTTCCACATCATTATCAACTGTCAAATGACCAAAACAAGGCAAAGGCATTCTTTATTCAGCCTATAAACTTATTACGATACGTTCAGAAATCAAGACGAGTAACTTATGCCGCAGGCAGAATCACAAGTGAATCGCAACCGATTTATATTTACTGGCAAACTATTGCAAATTCAATCTTATCATTTAAATGTAAAGAACCATGTTATATGTAATACCGAATGTGCAATGAGCTGGACATGTGCACAGTATTGCTTCAATGTTTGGCTGTTCTAGATAAGTCAAGGACTATTTTGTTTTGCAAAAATACTTTCTTTCAAAACACTACTAAGGTATGAAGAATATATTGTTATTAAATAACAATATATTCTTCATATATTGAAATAATGTATTAGTCAGTTGTATATAGTCAACCATTAGCAGATAATTATTATATACACCAAAAAATATTAAAATTTCTGAAGTATTGTGACTGATTAATGCTCTACGTTGTAGGTGTGAGCCCTTAGTTTGATTCCTGTTCAGACCAATGTAGGAAATGATCTCTTCTAGATTGTTATGGAATCTGGCGATTATGGGTAGTCTCCCAGTTCATTAGCTCCTCAGTTATGATGCCAATAGATTGATAGATAAACTCTTTATTACCAACACCTCAGGATAGAAACAAAGTCAACATTAAAGTTCATAAAAATAAAAATGTAACAATAGTAGAAGCCTGATGTTTATTTTGGGGTTACGGAATCGGCTGTATCTGAATTATCTCTAATATTAAAAAGATATCTTTTAGGACAACTTTTTAAACTTTCTGTAATTTTACTTTTATCGGTAGAGTGACATTGCCACGCAAACATTTTTTTTAACTTATAAAGATGTTTGCGAGGTACACAATACTTATTGCGTTTCAAACTATTTACCAGTAGATAAGAACTAAGGATAGACCTGGTAATAAACAGAGGCTATGGCTTATAGACGAAAAATAACGAGATATTGACAACTTATTAGCCTATCGCCTATAGTAAACTGTTCTACTTACGCTTGACACAGTAGAAGAGCATCAGTATCAGTAATAACGTCTGAATGTGGGCGTCGTCACAGTAACTTTAATCTACGTCGCCGACGTAGAATATAGTTACTGTGTCGTCAAGCCTTATTAGGGAGATATCGAGTGCATTAGAGAAAGAATTGAGATTTATAAGAAAAGAAAGAAAGAGTGTGCGAGTACCCGGCACATTTGCTTTTCATACCAAGAGGTGGGGGAGTTTTTGTCAGGATTTGGTAGGGAGCAGTTGGGCGTTCATTTCAATTAAAGTAAATTTCTATAAATATTTTTAAAAGTTGTAGAAATAAATTAAAAAACAAAAATTATTTGCAAATTGTTTCTAATGGAAATGTGATATAAAATTGGCCTAGTCTTGTGTCCCAAGTGTCTACGCCGTTCGCAATATGTGGAATTGTTGAAATAACTGCTTATTTAGTAGCGCGATATGTTGAGTTATTTTTTAGTGGCTTAGTCTGCCTCAGCAAATCCTACTCAAAAGACTGCCTCAATATATTCGTCGCCAGAAACTCCAAGATACATTTAAAATGAAATAACTAGGAGAGTTTATCTATTTATTACTGAAGACATCGGTTGTATGGGCTAAGATCAATTTACCTTCCCGTCTAAGGTAGAATCGTACTACTACTCCGAGAAGTGGGTAGAAGCAAGAGAGGTGGTATAATGAGCCCTATGCTATGGTTGACCTTTGTGGAGCTTGCAATTATTTTTATTTTGTTTACCCAAAGCAGCTTGACGGCATTTCTTTTATTCAACTTTAATTACTAGGATTTTTTTAGGAATCAGTATAAATATTTTAAGCTTAAAAATTAAGTATTTTGGAGTTTTTAGCACGTTTATACTAAAATAGCCCTCTGCATTCGTCTCAGGAATTCCATTGTATCCTAATGTAAGAGAATTTGTAACTGACATATCCATATGTTAATGTCCACTTTTAATTACAACACAAATTCGTCTACGGCCACAATGGCCGACTATTTGTTTTGTAAACACTATACAATAGGACAGATGCATACGCAATCGTAAAGTCACTCAGTGTTAAAGTCGTTATGTACAACTTAAATAAGTAAATTATTTTTAACCCCCGACGCAAAAGAAGAGGTGTTTTAAGTTTGACGTGTCTGTGTGTCTGTCTGTGGCATCGCAGCTCCTAAACAAATGGACCGATTATGATGCGGTTTTTTTTGTTTGAAAACAGGTTTTCTAACGGTTGTTCTTAAACATGTTTCATCAAAATCGGTTCAGCCGTTTGAAGAATATCAGCTCTTTTTTAGTTTTTAAAGAGACGCGAGCATCTTCTATTAGTCTAATCCACTGGTTCCCAAACTTATTTTGTCTACTGAGTCGAGAGCTCATGCAGTCGTTGTCTAAGATGCCTCCTAGCTAAATGAAATTACAAATCACCCCCCAGGCCTCTACACAACGCCCCCTTTTTTTTCTGGGTCTCTTACCGCCCCCCTTTAGGCCTGCAGCGCCCACAAGGGGGCGTTATCGCCCACTTTGGGAATGGCTGGTCTAATCAATGCGAGATTTAGTATACTGTGACTTCAATAATGTCAAAATATCATAGTAACCTTGGCCAGATGCTGCGGCATCATCTGAAGTCAGCGGGATCTGCTAGCCACTTACAGTAGAGGTATCATGTTTAGGCTCATTGAAATGGTCTCTATGAATAGGTTATAGATAGATAGATAGAGGGTGATCAGGGTCTGATGATGGATCAGACAACTATTTTCAGAATACTCAAATTTAGGCGAGACACGATCTCGTGTCGCAATTTCGTGTATCGTCCCGTAAACTATTTGCGTGAATGTGGGGATAGAGTGTAAGATCGTAGTGTTTAAAAAGCATGAAATAAAACTTAAATTTAAAATTTAAATACCCCCGACTCAAAAAAAACTCCAAAAAGTAAAAAAATAATAAGTACCTCATAGCCCTTTAAATTTGTGATAAGTTTAAATATAAATAGTAGTAGTAATATATCCAAGCATCGTCACGTCGGGGGACCGCTAAGTAAATAAAGAAATAAAAAGAGAATACTATAACTAAAAATGATAAAGTATGAATGTATGAAATTTAAATACAAGTAAACTTAGCAGTTTTTTAGTTAGTTTTGGTTTTGATTCACCTAACGTGAGTCCAGTATAAATAAATAGAATAGTAGTTATGAAAACGATTAACCAACCAATTAACACATAAAATAACAATAATATCTATACAACAATACATTCAGAATTATTAATTTGATATTAATAATACGGGAAATAGAAATAATGAGTGATGAAAGACTGACGAAGAAAATCTGCAGAGCGAAAGTGAGTGGCAAAAGAAGCCAAGGAAGACCAAAGCTGACTTATGAAGATAAAATAGCCAGATTGTTAGCTGACGGAATTGTCAAAAGCACTCGCCTACCTAGGCGAAAATGTGTGAGAAGAATGATGAGATTTTTGGAAGCGAAAGAGGTATGTAATGACCGCGGCGCTTGGCGCTCCGTCCTTTCTGAATATCCCGATGGGGATACAACGTGAAGATATGTATGTATGTATGTAATAATACGGATTTATGTATTTGTGTTGTTAAACACGGACGCGGACATAATTCGTTAGGACATAAATCAAGTTGTGTCTATGATTTTTAACTTTTAAATAGCTTATAAATCTTGGTATTAAACCTCATTAATAACTGATAAAGATAATATTTTGACAGTGACAAAATGATTGAAAACTTAACAAATCACAGTGATTTTCTCAGAAGAAACGAATTATGAACATAATATTATGAATGCCTTGACAAAGGATACCGTCTAAAAACATGATAAAATAAATGAAATATATACATCCAAGGTATAACCATCCCATTCCGAAATTATATCACAGCTTAGAGAAAACAATACATATAAGGGCAAATGAGGGTCTTAAAGTGCATACAGAGGCTGAAAAGAAGTGTCCACGTATTTGTAGGAGTCAAGAATGTTGAAGAACCACAAGCATATTACTATGAGGTCGAAATTTGCCACTTGATGGCATACACTGGTGCATTAGTTGTCACTGTGGCCGTTTTGAGATCGTTATTCTTATTATGGAAATCGGAGTCTTGGTAAGGTAATATGCTTTCTCTCTAATTATATCATAATTAAATTTTCAAACAATTTACACTAATTACATTGACCGAGTTATACTCCTAACTTGAACTTTTTTTCTTTTATTTATATAGATAGTAGGTATTATTACAAAATAATAACAGATTCTGTCTTTATATTATCGACATTTCCTGATTTTCCTGAAAGTCAGACCTGCATAAATATACAACTCCGACTGATTCAAACTTCAAATATTTCCAGAACGACCGAAGAATCGATAAACTTATCATGAACATAGCAAAATACATGTTATTTGGCATAAATGTATTTCAGTAAACGCAAAAAGAGGGCGTGGTTTCCCTTAAAAAAATACATCTGCCTTGTAGCTACGAATACGACATTCGAACCTGAAGATCTACAGTTTCTTACCATTTTAAAGTGGTCAGGTTTGCTTTTCCTGTTGTTATTAATTCTCAGGTATCTACATTTGAAATACGCACATGAGGCTGTCGTGATGTCTAATCGCTTAGGAACAGCGACAAGAGCTGTCTTAACTAATAGTGAATATAAATAAATACAACATTTAAAGTAGAACCCGTATGCGTAATATATAAATCTTGAAAATGTTGCTATTTTAAAATAATTTAAGGATATATATTGATAGTTTGCACCGCAGCATAAAACTATTATAAATATGCGACGGAGAAGGCTAGAAAATACATATTTTACATGCATATGGAAAAGCAACTTAATAAACCATATATGCCGAGATATCATTTTATTTATGGAAATTACCTGACTGTTCCAAATATATTACGTAGTTTGATTTTTGTAATATATAGTGACAATTATAGATGTTTTTTATTTTCACCTGATTACGCTGAAACAAAGCAGAATACAGTGGCGATGTATAATTATATTATATTATTAATCGACTTCAAAATAAGGAGGAGGTTCTCAATTTGGTTCGATTTTTTTGTTTTTTTTTTTATTGTATTTTTTTATTGTATGTGCAAAAACAGAAAGCCTATTAGTTTAGTAGGTTTGGCACCTACTTCAGTAACTGTATCGTATTTAAAAAGTTATTTTTGTGCTTGAGTTTTGATTAGTACAGGATAGTTATTTCGTACTTCTCAGTGTTTTTTTTGAAGTCGGTTTAACTTTCTGAACATACATATACTCACCCCGTATCCCTAACGGGGTAGTCAGAGACGACAGAGCGCCAAACTTCACGGTCCTTATATCTTTTGCCTCCTTAAATCACATCATTCTCCTCACACATTTTCACCTAGGTATGCGAGTGTTTTTGACTTTTCCGTCGGCCAACACTCTAGCTATTTGATCTTCATAAGTTAGCCTTGCTATTCCTTGACTTCTTTTACCACTCACTTTTTCTATATAGATTTTCTTCGTCTGACGCCTGAACAGACATCGAATCAGGACGACATGTCACCATCTATCCTTACACAGGCTCTGTGGCATCGATATAATGACCTCACAGCCTGCAGTAAGGGGCCCTCCACGCCATATCCAGGCAGAAGACGCCACACTTTCTTTCGCACTACTCTATCGAATGCTTTTTCAAGATCCACGAAAGTGCAGAAAACTCTCTGAACTATGGCCAGAAACTTCCCCACGATAACGCGAAGCGAGAAAATCTGATCAATACAACCCCTACCGTTCCTAAAACCACCTTGCGCCTCCCACAAATATCTTTCTGAAACGCCTTTCATACATTTAGTCAATACCTTAATATAGACTTTACTTGCTAAGCTGACCAAGCTGATGGCCCTATAGCACGCACAGTCTAGATATGAACCTTTCCCTTTATATAGAGGTACTATGACTGCGGTGCGCCAGTACTCTGGAACCTCCCCCTTCTGCCAACAAAGGTTGCACAGTGTACGGAAGGTATTCCAGACCCTAGGACCACCATACTTGATCATCTCAGTAGTCACCCATCAATTCCCGCAGCCTTTCCACATTTCAAACTTCTTATCACTTTCTCAATCTCTTTCATACTAATGGCATCCTCCAGTCCCTAACCCGAGTGTGGCAATTCATTAGAATCGCTCTCAGTATCAGAGACGGAGTCGCCACTCTCATACAGTTCTCTATAGTATTCGCTCCATCGCTGCAGAACATCTTTTTTATTTGTAGGCTGGTTGTTTTCTTTCGAACGAATTTATTCATTCTGCAAGGTGTCGGACCATTTCGGTACTTATGTACTTCTTTCCAAAATAATTTGGAATTTTCCTCAAAGTTGTCCGACATCTTGTTTTCGTCTAACACCCTACACCTTTCACGCTTCTCTTTCACTAGTGCCTTCGTTTCTGCTTTTTGCAGCTTATATCTGTCTTTCATCAAATTCTTCATACCACAGTCATATTTAGTAGCAAGGTAGTCTCGCCATGCTTTCTTCTTCTTACACATAGACACTTTCACCTCATCATTCCACCACACATCACGCTTTTTACCGTTCCCAATCTTATTCCTTGCACACACTACTTCCGCAGCCTCGATTATACTATCCCTAACGTTCTGTCAACTTTCTTCAACATCTTCGCTCATCACTTTCAATCTATCATCAAGCTTACCGGATACTACCCTTTCGCATTCATTCCTGGTGGTCGCGTCTTGCAGTGTCCAGCTCTTGATGCGACAGACCGCTGCAGGTTTGGACGCTACGCGACACCGCCACGCTGCAAACAGACCCCTTATTCTAGTCACCACTAGAAAGTGGTCTGTTCCCAGATCGGCTCCTCTATGTGCTCTCGTGATCATAACCTGCTTTTTGAGCCGGCTGTCCACCAGGAATAAATCAATCATACTTCTTTCGTCCTTCCTTTCCCACGTGTACTGATGAATCCTTTTATGCTTAAATAAGGTATTAGCAACAAAAAAATCCTTTTCCATACACAGTCCTAATACAATCCTACCAGCATCCAGCATCATTCACTCTCTTATCTCCATACTTGCCTAGGACAGACTCAAATCCTATTCGAGCTGTCCCGACCCATCCATTCATGTCTCCACACACTATAATTCTCTCGTTCTCTTCTACCGTCGCTAGAACTTCCCTAACATTCTCCCGAAACTGCTCTACCTCGCCCAAGCCGACGGAGGACACTGGGGCATACGCCACTAAAACAAATATCCTTGTCAACCCTGTCTTGAGACGAACCCCAAGCAGTCTCGGGTTTACGCACTTATACTAGTGCACAGTTACACAATTAACCACTATATGTAAAATAAGAAAGTAACAGACTGAATTATCAATACGGCCCAAAGCTCTAGAAACCTGAAATTTTGCACAGAGATTCCTTGTACCATGTAAGCGCTAGCAAGCACTAAAAATTGATCATGTATTGAAATTCAATCTAAACAAACGCATTTAACGACCAATTTTGTCTAAAAAAAGAATGTTATGTAAATAAACACCTACTAACACATATACCTATATAACTAAGGATACATACATACATATCTTCACGGTGTATCCCTTGTAACGGGATAGTCAGAGAGGACGAAGCGCCAAGCGTCGCAGTCTTTACATACTTCTTTCGCTTCCTCAAATCTCATCATTTTCCTCACACATTTTCGCCTGGATATGCAAGCGCTTTTGACATTTCCTTCATCTAACACTCTGGCTATTTGATCTTTGTAAGTCAGCCTTGGTCTTCCTTGGCTTCTTTTACTATAATATTTTTTAAGATAATGCCATTACTAAAGATAATCGAATGAATGAATGAAGATAAATGGAGTGAAAATGCGATCTCTCAGAATTATGTATATAAGAATATAGTCACCCTCGCAGTCAGATAAGTAATGAAGTGATACGCATTAATTCAAAGAAATACAGTCATTGTTTGGCACGAAATTAATACATAAACTTCAATTATTATGGGTAGGTGTATCACATAGCAAACTAGAGTATTGCCGTATTGCAGCAAAGAAAAGTGCGTTTTATGAAATACCACAAAGCCTTGACATTTCCAAATCGTAACTAAGCCTCTTCTAATATCCTGCAATAAACAAAATGTAATTAATGGATTGTTTATCGTATCCGCCATTTTAAAAATGTATTGCTGCCTGTTTTAGTATATCGCACGAAAAACATCACGCATTGACCTTATCAGATTGTGATACTTAGAATTCCGTAGACAAAATAACAAAAGGAACCCGTTGATAATAATAGTTGACAATAATAATAATAACTAGAAATGAGAAAAAAGCAATAGATATTATGAACCCATTTTCTTTCTTTTTTATTACTAATTCTTTAAATTGAAGTAATTTCCCGCAATAGTGAAGGAACCCAAAGTTATACATACGTATATCCGACACTATTGGCCGATTTTTTAATATACATACGTATATCCGACACTATTGGCCGATTTTTAATCAATTTTATGAACATCTAACGGTTACTTTATCGATATTAATTGCAAATCGTGATGTGATTCATGGGACAGACAGACAGCAATGTAAACTTGAACCAGACGCCAAGTTTTTCACACAACTGTATACACTTGGGCCAAGATCAAATTAAACTTCCTAGTTATCTCGCGACAAAGTACATATTTTTTTTGTTACTAAGAAGAGAAAAAATCCCCACGGACATTCAGCCGGACTCTACGCCGACTGAGTAGTATCGGAGTCGGATCGATTAAAAAACTCCTCTGCTGTTAGCCATAATGGCTGTTACAGAGTCACCGGTCGTGTTGTGGAGAGCGCAGAAGGCGCGCTGCTAGATGGTCGACCACCTGATAGTTCCTCCAGTCGAGGGATACCTCGTGTGCAAGATGCACCTCTTTTTCATATCATGTGCAAGATCCTCATATCCTATCCTATCCTTATATCTTTTTATATATTATTTTTCTTCTTTATATTATTTTTCATTTAGAATTATAATTTGTTTGTCATTTTTTTACTACGCTTTTGTTATGAATTCTTTTGGTAGCTACGGAATAAATCGATCGTGTCTGGTTCTCTTGCATGTTCTTCAATTATCCCTGACTCTATTCTCATACAGTCCTTTATACCTCGTATGGAAGACGAGCCTCGGGCTCAGGGCGTCGCCGTACCTAAATACAATGTTGACGTAACAGTGTTTTGAGCTGGAGTTATACAGGTATGACACTCCGTCCTACACAAAAGTAGGTATCAACATATAAATAAAAACTTGATACCTAGCAATATTTTTGCAAACTTATTTATCATATTTGACATAGCAGTTTTATTATATTAGTTAATCATTAAATGTTAAAAATTTGCCTCGTTGCAAAAACAGAAAGAATAAGTGATGAAAGACTGACGAAGAAAATCTACAGAGCGAAAGTGACTAGTAAAAGAAGCCAAGGAAGACCAAGGCTGACTTACCGCTTACCTAGGCGAAAATGTGGGAGGAGAATGATGAGATTTGAGGAAGTGAAAGAAGTATGTAAGGACCGCGAAGCTCAGTGCTCCGTAATCTCTGACTACCCCGTTAGGGATACAGCGTGAAGATATATACGTATGTAACTAGCCTCGTCATATTTGAATTGATTTACAATCAAAGAAAAATCGAGAACGCAGCAAACTCATGCTATCTAGGATATGGACTTTACTGACCATAGAGAGCCAAGGCTGAACAACTACCTGGCAGTATGGACGGTAGACAGAACTTATTTTCAACATACCTACGTAACAATTTAATCCATTGCTGTGAAGGTAACATAACTTACCTTCACAGCAATGGATTAAATTTACCAGAATTCGGACCATAGCCATAGGTCCGAATTCTGGTAAATTCAGAATTTTTTGTTTAAAACTTAAGTTTCTAGAGTAGATCTCTAAATCGTTTAGTTTTGAAATGGAATTAGATAGTTATTCACTATAGCGTTCCTATGGTACAAATCTGATTGATATCCATCAATTAGTCTGCACATCAAAAATTATCAGTTCCTTCCCTGATCTTAATCAAGATTAGATTGAAGATGTTTATTGCGGCGTTCAGACCATCATTCCAAATTCTAAAGAGCGGACTGATATGTCAATTTACTCCATCTGATCAAATTGACGTCAGACTAGCTAACTAAATAACGATGTGAATGCCATAATGTTTTCTCCAATTATCCAAACCTATACTATTCTTTATAATATAGTGTCCTCTCGCTTTTATTCCTTTGCCCACGAATTTCAATTCCATTCTTACATATAATGACACCCCATTTATGGAAATCCTTTTAAAGTATTGCTAAAACAAAATTCACCTTTAATATCTGTATTTACTACGTAATCCCTTTGGTGCTGCATTTTAAGTATATGTAATTATGTCTTATTTTTATGTAGAATACCAACTAACTTGTGAAGTCCTTGTTCAATGTTTGTATTGTCTGTTTTTATATCCTCAACTGAATCGTCAGTTTGGAATTTTACCTAGGATAAAATCATACATCATTTTTAGCACACCGTACAGTCTCATCCAAACAAGACGTTGGTAAAAATTATCTACGGGTAGTTGCCTTTACATTTTTTTTAAATACCAACAGCCTCAGATCAGTCCGAACTACTGCCAAATAAAATCTGCACGTTTTATCAATAAAATTAAATAGACACGCACGTAGCTATAATTTTCACGTGGGGGAGTCCAACAATAAACAAAGATAAACAAATTTTTGCCAGTGACTTCGCGCCATTAAAAAGTCAGAATTCTAAACGCCAATAAAATCAATGAATTGTAATTTATATCTACAGTCATACCATCCAATCGTTAAGCTACTATTTTGGAGCACGGATGCAATACAAAAGGTGGACTCGGCGAATGTTAACGTAGGCTAAAGGGAGTCCGGACACTCTAAACGTCACTTTTATATACGTCTATGTAGATAGATAAGAAACCAATCTACCACTGGTCCAAGGTGTCGACGAGGTGTGCAAATCAAACGCGTATCCTGCGCAATGACATGGAACGCGTGCAAATGAAAGCGTGACACAGATCACGCGCACCGTAAGCAACGATGCATTTTGTGATCGGTCCAATTTACAAGTCTGTGGAGCTGGATGTAAATGCTGAGATCTGAATCCGACTTTTAAAATATCGGCCCTATTATTTCATAAAACAGGTGAAACTTGAACACACGTATTCCGCCATCCGAGGTTAAGAATGGGGCTTTGGTCCACTGAAACTCCTGCAGTAGTCGTTCTCGTTCTCGGCGCGTTGTCCGAGGGCTCCAGCTAGGAAGATTAAATCGTTCAAAGACTCCAGTCTCCAAGATAAATCTCGGGGTGCCAAAATTGAACCACATCTTCGCAGTGGTACGACAGCACAGTCCACACGCAATCTCATCCTCTTCTCGATTGCATGGTATGAACAACAGTGTGTTCAATCGAGCGTCGACAGATGGCGGCGGTAGTATGATTTTGGTTAAAAATTCTCTTAAAATAAAAAATCGCAAAGACATAGTTGCTCGCTCGGTTGAACGTGTATGTGAAATGTCGTGTGCGGAGACGGTTGATTACATATTCTTATGTGTTTACAGACCTACCTCGTCTGATTATTCTCGATTTTTAATTTCTGTAGAGGAGAGTCTTAACATGCTTAGCAAATGTAACAAATCAATCATAGCATGTGGTGACTTCAATGTGGACATAAGAAATAGCTCTAAGGAAAGGGAGATGCTAATTTCACTCTTTCTTTCATTTGATCTTGTGCACATTTTTGATGAACCGACCAGGGTTACATACCATTCGGCGACGTGCATTGATAATGTTTTTATGAATTAGAGCAAGATTAGGGAGCACAAAATTATTAGTGGTATTCGATCAGATCATAAAGCTCAATTAATTAAAATAGATTGCATGAAAAGTAAATTTGAAAGAATAATTGAGTTTAGACCATTAGGCGGGATACAGTTAAAACGTTTTACCAACGAAGTAACAAATTTAACAAACATCGTTCCCTCTGTTGGCGATCCAAATGTCATGTATAAGAATTTTTTGAAAAATTTAACCGACATATTTAATAAAAACTGCCCAAAGAAGAAAAAAATAATTACTGACAACAAGTTACATTTCTCTGATTGGGCGACAAAAGGTATTAGAAAAAGTAGGGACAGACTTTATGAGTTGTATGACGAAAAATCATACACATCGGATGAAAACTTTCATAGCTATGTCCGCAATTACTCAAAAATATTTAAAAAGGTATCCAAGCACGCGAAATCAATTCATATCGCCAATAAAATTAGTAAGGCAGATAACACAGTAAAAGCGATATGGAACACTATTAACACAGAAGTAGGGAAACAAAATAAGAAAAACGAAGACCTCTCAATATACATTAATAATAAAATTGCTACTAATAAAAAACAGGTTGCTAATGGTTTTGCTAAATTTTTTTCAAATGCACCTATACACATTACTAGTGGTCTAGCATCCTCTGCACATACAGCACGGGCACTATTAAGCCAAAATATAGGAAAGTGGTGCCCTAGTTTTCAGTTCAGGCACACTTTTTCATTTGAGATAGAGAAGACTTTCAAAGAATTAAAAAAAAAGAAAAGTTAAGATTTGTGGGGATTATCAGTTCATGTACTGGCTAATATAATGCCAATAGTAACACCGATTTTAGTAAATATATTTAATAAATGTGTCGATCAAGGTGTGTTTCCCGATTTGATGAAACATAGTAAAATTATACCAATATTTAAATCGGGTTGTAAATCAGATCCTACAAATTACCGCCCAGTGTCGATATTGCCAGCGTTGAGTTAAATATTCGAAAAAATAATGCTCAACCAAATGCTGGCACATTTTAACATTTGCAGGATTTTTCATGGTCAACAGTACGGTTTCACGAGAGGGCGGTCAACAACACATGCGGGAGCAAGCTTGGTCAAAAATGTACTAGAGGCTTGGGAAGGGTCACGAGATGCCATTGGCGTGTTTTGTGACCTTTCCAAGGCTTTTGATTGTGTTTGTCACAAAACTTTAATTTACAAGCTGAAATATTATGGAATACGTGATAAAGCTCTCGATCTCGTGATTTCATATCTGGCTGACCGAGAACAAAAAGTGAGTGTAAATGGGGTTACATCTGACGGTTCTAAATTAAAGATGGGCGTTCCCCAAGGATCAATTTTGGGACCGTTCCTATTTTTGGTTTACATTAATGATCTTCCATTTATGCTTAAAGACCTTTGTGAAATAATATTATTTGCTGATGACACATCATTATTATTTAAAGTTAACAGAAAAGACATAGATATTAGCGGACAGAATAGGACCTTGGCGAATGTCTCGAGATGGTTCGCTGCCAATAATTTACTACTGAATGCACAAAAAACCAATTGTGTTAAGTTTTCCCTATCCAATGTACCCAAAATCCATAATGGACTGGAACTGGATGGGAAACAATTAGAATTAATGAAATCAGCTACTTTTCTTGGTTTAACAGAAGACAATAAGTTACAGTGGGCGGACCATATCGGGACTTTATCTAATAAGCTCAGTTCGGCAATATATGCTATTAGGCGCATTAGGCAGTTGACAGATGTAGCTACGGCTAGGCTGGTGTATTTCGCATATTTCCATAGCCTTATGTCTTATGGTCTGCTACTGTGGGGATCAGCGGCGCATATGAAATCTATCTTTATTTTACAAAAGAGGGCAATACGTACCATCTATAGTATGAACGCACGAGAGTCGCTGAAAGATCATTTTAAAGACATTGATATACTCACCTTACCCTCGTTATACATCTATGAAAACATAATGTACACTAGAAAAAATTTAGATCTATTTCAAAAGAAAGGCGTTGTTAATGGTATGGAAACTCGTGGTCGTGGTCAGCTAGTTATTCCTAAATTTAAATTACAAATGTCAAGTGGTTCATTTTTGGGTAACTGTGTTCGTTTTTATAATAAAATTCCTCAAGAAATTACTCAACAAACGGAAAAGAGATTTAAACTTGTCATTAAACGCACACTGATTGGAAAAGCATACTACAAAATTAGCGATTTCATTGAAGACATAACAATAGACTGGAAGTGATCCTCTCTGCATATGCATTTACTGGCTTTATAAATATTGTATTTTTAAATAACTGTTGTAGAATGATGTTGAAAAAATGATACCTGACTGAGTTTCTTGTCGGTTCTTCTCAGTATTCAGGTTTCCTTTTTGAACCGAACTAAAGTAGATTTGACGTTCAAAAATACCTTGCATTTGGGTTTACTTGAATAAATTGATTTGACTTTGACTTTGACTTTGAAACTACAGCTCACACACCGTTCAGCAAGAATAACATATATACAGATATTATGTCTATCAGCCATACCCTTCACTAATGTTGAATCAAAGAAAGTTACGTGGCCATTATATGGTAGGTTGTCTGTCAGTGAAACTGCAGTCCATCTAGGGGCAGTGACTGATGGGTGAGTGACGAATATTTAGCATATCGCCATGCAATTCTCATTCATTTTAAATGACGCTTGCATGAGCATGTAACAGCCGCGTTATGCAATTAGATTTCAGGTGTTAAGAACTACGAGTGGACCTCTAGTTTGTTGCATAAAATAGTCGAGAGGCTATTTAAATAAAAGCTACCTATTACAATAGCACGATTAAGACGTTTTACAACCGAAAATTTAGTAGAGATATACATCAGTCTAAAATTACAGGGGTACCCAATAATAACTCTTTTATGCAGCAATCAGAACTCATAGGAAGTGACCTCTGAGTGATCAGATTAGATGAAGACAATGCCCCAGTGAACGTGGACGGTCCGTGACCCGCGACCTTTGTACGTTAAAACAATTACCGAACGACGAAAAGCTGACCATCTACATAGATGATATGATATAAGATTAAGAAAACGATTTATTGTTAAATCGCCGCCAGCACAGAACATACCAAGTTACCTACTTTACGTGAACCATATGAACTTTGTTTTATTTTTACGTGAAATTTACGTCAACCACTGTAACCCTTCTTTGATTTATTCTGCAGAAAAACTCACAATGTGTAACTCGACTTCATATATTATTATATTTTGACCAAAGTAAATCTACTTTCGTAATAAACTGACTAATTGATAGACGACGCACAACCTAAACATACATACATACATATCTTCACGCCATATCCACAGCCTAAACCATTAAAGATAATTAGAAACGTTTTGGAAGATATGTCCCTTAAGGTGTATACAGGCGTAATGAGAAAAGGTTCTTGAAAATTCAACTTTTAAGAAGATAAAATGGAGGACTTGTGTATGCATACGAGTGTGTGAAAACATTATAAATAAGTCCACGAAAGCTACCTTTCAGTTAGAAATTAAGAAGGAAGTGTTTCAGAATTTTTGGCAATTTATGCTTTAAGAGACAAAAAAAGGAAGAAACTTTGTTATCTAGCCTTTTGAAAATTAAGAATGACGTGTTTCAGTGATTTTCAAAAATTATTCTATAAATGGGTAAAAAAACGGATGGCAGTTTGTATGGGAGTTCAAAAGGGAATATCACAAACTTAGATTACAGGGAGGTGTTAAATTAAGACTTCTCTCATAAGTTCTTTATTTGTATTTATTTCAAGATCGACGTGGAGGAAGTAGCAGGCGGAAAGCTAGTCTTAAACAATCTTAAATTTAACATTCTAATTAATAATTTGGTACAGCGGTTCTTGAACTTTTCTTTTGTATATGGGCTTGCGTATCAACTGGCTACATTACACGAAATGCAAGGTAACATCACAATCAACGTAATTATATTATCTAATGACGATATAATATCAACTAACACCAAACTGTATACGGTATATCTAGCAGAAAACTATAATCCAATAAAAATTATACTTATTAATGTCTGAAATAAACAATCATACTAATCACATTCAACACCACAGGCGCACTTATGATCAAGAATTAACCTTTAAGAACAATGCAGCCGACCAGCGTATGTCATAAAAAATGACGAATGGTCGATTGGACTAACGCGCCTCGCTATACAAAAGAGTAATAAAATATTGTTAGAAAAACCTTGACCTAACCGCGCCCAACTAAACTGTATCTATTATATTCAGCAGCGGTTAGTTATATATGTGTTACACTTGGGAGAAAAGAAGAAAGACTGATGAAAACATGACTGCAAAGATACTTTACTAAAAACCAGGATCGCGGATCCAACCCTCAAAAGGGGTTGTGGTCACAGCCGCCCTAAAATCTGCCGAGTACGAGTCTGACTACGTACACACTCACAATCGATACATCGTATACCTACAAAGGAGACGTTTATAAAATATATGACGCCCCGGCCAAGGCTTTGTACAGTGTATAGGTACGAGTGGACAAAGTCGCGGGGCGAACACTAGTAAATTATTAAACCTTTAAAATGTTAGTTTGTATGCATATCACAATATCACAACCTCGATTAGGGTTGCAGAACTTGTGGATATGCCCACCACGCCCGCAGAGCTGGGATCCGCGTTAGCTAAAAACAGAAGTTTATTGAATCCATTGCCGTAGTCGGAGGCGGAGGCCATGAGCAAGTAAATAATGGGCAAATACGTACTGTCTGACCTAACTTTCTGTTTCGGCAAGTTTCGGCGAAAAGTTAGTTTCCGCTCGTTCGGTTTCGGCTGCGAAAACCCGAACTACGTTCGTAACTTTTGGCGCGGCCTTTAGTGGTGGACGTTATTATGGGCAATCATCTCACCCCGCACCCTTTACCTATAGCAAAAAGTGCGTATTTTGCGTGACAACTATGGATTTATCAAATAACTGCTTCCGTGAACGCGACCACACATTGGCAATTATCTAAAATGAACGTAAAGTTAAAAAACGTTCAAAAGAATTATCTCAGAAGAAAGTTTCAGCTTCGATTTCGGCAGAAACCGACAATGAGACCGACAATGCAATTTAGTTTCGGTTGCAAAAACTAGATTCGGTTGAAAGTGAGTAAACAGGCCTTCGACTCGAGCGATGAATTTTTAACGTATTGAAAAAAATAATTACCTACTTTAAATTATTTTTACTAATTTTACAAAGCTGTCGGCATTCACTCATGAGTCATGAAAAGACCCTTCATGTAAGATCATGACACAAAGGTGGCTTGCATCAACTATTTAATCTCGATTTAAGGAACTGATATCTCGCTTGCACGAACTATTAAATAATTGGTGCGAACGAAATGTCAATTCCTTAAATCGAATTTAAATAGTTGGTGCAAGCCGCCCTTAATCTAAGGGTCATATTCCAGAACAGTAGGTACTCAAGTGTGTATTTCCGCTTGAGAAAAATTAAAGAGCTGCCGCTATTCATCGCATTAGCAGCATCTCTTTCAAACTGTGCTCGATCAGAAATTTACACTCCAATATCGTTCTGGAATACAGGGCTTTAGGTACTTTATCGAATTGGTTTACACAAAACCTACATAAAAGAACAAAGTATCATACATAGTTAACAAAAACATAACACTCCTTGACGTATGCAGTCAGGTATTAGCACTGACCAATGACTGTAGGAAGTTCGTACTTCAATGGGTAATAGCTCTGAAGTTCCTTCTGTATGTTAGCAAATTAACACTTCTGCCGCTATGTACCGCAGAGAGCTATTAAAAATACTTAGGTGAATGAGAATCTTTTTCTTTCTTCTTTCTTGAAAAATTTAAGCCGACCCTCGCAAGTCGCATCACCTCGCATAGGGAAGTCCAATTACTTATCATCTACCGACATCTACAATTAAATAATTCTATACTATCTGCTACCACATATTCATCATTCAGCCTATTTCTCCACTGTTGATTGGACTTCCACCGTGATATACCTAAAAGTCCAATAACAATATAAGACAAAAGAATAGAGCTTATTTAGGAAAGAAAGAAATTATAAGCATAGAGATCACAGGTTGTAAACGGCTATCAACACAGCAACTTCTCACTGTTGAGTATGTGGTTAGGCAGATATCTGTCCCTCTTACTTTTAAATCGCCTAATTAAATGTAATGAATAGAACTAATTCCAAGAACCCGCTTTTTGTTTCTATTGCGGTTCTTTGCCTAACTTTTACAACAACAAAAGGCGATCTTGCGCAAATAAATTATATCACAAGTCCCTAAGCGAATGTTGATGTAATAAAGAAAGCGATGTCCTTAACCGGAGCTCAGCACATGTAATGAATTGATAAGGTCGATAATGCGCAAACGCTGGTCTGGAATGCGTCCGTTGTCGTGAAATAAAATGTGGGTCAAATTGTGACTCAATTGTGACTAATGCAAATTTGTTTCAAGAACAATTTAATCGACAACATGGCAAAGTAAGTAGTTGAAATAAAACACATCAATGTATTTCAATTCGTTTCATAAAAAAAAAAAAAATTAAGTGTTAGTAAACGGTGTGTATTACGTTCGATATTATAATTTCAGAAATATGTTATTAAAGTTATGAGATTTATGGAATTTAATGAAAAATAGAAATATATTTAAGTTTTGTTATGTTTAAATCATATTTATTACGAAAAAACTGGCATTTATACAATAATGTAATAGAATTTAAACACATCCTAACAAAATATATAATATCACATGCAGGCTAACAAACAGGTAATAGTGCAATAATTTAGCAGATATATGTCATTTGTATATGGTGTTAGGCTGATGGCGTGCATCTCGTCTGCTACACGGATGACATCCTCGTGCTCGCCGAGGAGGAGAACTAAAAGAGGGCCATGCGGCTCGCCGACCTTGGGGTGGCGCAAGTCGTTTCTATAAAGAACTGAGCCTTCGGGTAGCTCCACGAATCTCGTCGGTGACGTACCAGTCTCGGTAAGCCGCTATACGAAGTACCTGGGTCTCACCCTGGACAATTGCTGGGGCGAGATAAAGAACTCTCTTGTACGAGCGGATATGCTGGCAGGTGAAAAGTCGTGGAAGGTTGTGTTCTCCTTCTGTGAGACCGTTAGGGTCCAGAAAGAGGACGCCGAGCAGGAATGGGAGAGGGTCGATCCCACTCGGAGATGATGTCGCCGGGGCGGTGGCAACGTACGACCATCAGCCCTGTAGCTCGGGCAAAAGAATAAGGCTACGGTTTTCCCCGCCTGTCGTAAGAGGCGACTAAAGGCGGCTTCGGAGTCACGGCCGATAGGAGTGGGGGCTCTGGTCGTCCATCCATGCGACCCTGAGGTGAATGATAGCGCCACTTTTATTCAAGAGTAGTGCGAGAAGCGATTGAAATCAAGAGATATACAAATTAGCGCTGTGCTGGTTAGTTTGGGACTAGATGGCGCTGTGTGAAATGTCTGAGTATATTATTATTATTATTAAATTTTAATCGGGAAAATGGGTACAATTTATCGACGATGTGGAATCATGTGATTCAAGGAACAAAACCTCGTGTTCCGTATTCGGTTAAACGCGTGGACACTGTGAGTGTTTTGTGTAGGTATCCTGAAAACTATTTACAAGTATCGGGGGTAGATGACAAAAGGCCTACCTCAAACACGGAGTGAAACTTGCTGCGACAGTTTGCTTTAGACCACGGCCGATGCAACTCCGTTGAAACGTCAAGCCAAAATGAAAAGGTAATAGTGTTAAAGGAGACGTTCCACGAATGTATGGAGCTCCGGCCTCCACTTTGTACACTTATAATTTAGAAACTTTAATATTAAATAAAAGTGTTTTAATTATGGTTTCGGTATATATTAGCCTAGTTCTTTCGTACAAAAGTATTAAATGCACATATCATAGGCAACACCTTACCTAAACAAGATGACGTATTCCACTTTTAATATTAATTAATAGTACTCTTTGTAACAAATTATATTGCAGGTCTTAACTGTTGAAACCTATTTAAAATCTCGAAACAGTGGCCTGTTCACAGTTTGAACATATCCACACTGCAGTTTAGGGTATAAAAAAATTAACAGGAAATGAAATCTTTGACGCCTCGGGAAACAGATCAACTAAATCAACTTTTCTTTTGAGAAATGCAATATAGCGACAATAAATGTTAAGTCAACAGATTAAATAAGTTCTATTTTATTAATCTTTATAAATGATATGGGTAAAGTATAAGTAGTTAATAAAAAAAATAGCCCCATTTGAGGAACAGGTCAAAGTTAAGCGAAACTAGAAATAAACACGCCTTTTTTGATATATGCAGTTCTAGTGTGAATTGTGGAGATTTTTAGTCAGCACATCAAAGATGGTGTTGTATTTTATCAATCTTGGTTAATATGAACAGTGATAAAAAAATAACCTGGACATTTAAGTAGGCAATAGTAGCGCCAAAACGAAATACATAACAATTACGGTAAAGCGACTGTCGCATCTGTAGCTTGCTACAAATACTTTATCTGTGCTCCATAGTTTTTTACAGCGTTTTGACCGATTTGACCCGTGACGTGCGCGACGTTCAAAGTATATTCATACATCACAAATCGAAGACATTTTCAACTACACATGTTTTCAACAAAATAAAAATAGTTGCGCTGAAAACTCTTTGTAAGTAGGTATTTTTGTTTAGTAAAGAAAAAATTAATGGATGAGATTTTTTTATCATAACTTTGTCAATAATATACCTACATATCACATGAGTTTGATAATAAATTGTTACGCAAATTAAGAACACACACTCGCATAGTCACTTTCACATTTAATTTCTCAATAATTAATAGCAAACTACAAACTATAACACGTTGTCACGAATAGCCGACGACGAACAATCAACAGCTAAACCCGCAGAATGATGTAGAATGATCCAGATCTTGGCACGTATCGGCTTATATAGACTTGCTGGCGTCACTTCTCCCACGCCTTCGCGACAGCAGATGTGACAGGCAGGATGTGATGTCAGCTAGGCAGACCCGGTGACAGTGACGTTATATTGCTTCGTTACAAAATTGAATACTTCGCATTTAGTTTTGGAACGAACTTGTTATAGCGTACTTGTTGTCCGTATAGCCCTGTTAAATAATAAAATATTGCTCTTGTACTAAAAATATATAATAAAAATTGCAATTTCACTGATTTATTAACAATCTTTAGATTTTTCCTCGATTGTCTAAATAGCGTACAAAGCGCGAGCCGAAAATCTAACATCTCCTTTCCCATTTTAGTATGTGGAATTATTAAAATAAAGACTTACTTAATAGTACGATGACATTTTTAATGGCTTAGCTTACTTTAGTGGGTCCTACTAGAAAGACTGCCTCAATATGCTTGTCACCAGATACTCAAAGAAACATTAAAACGTATTAGGTACGTCGATATTTTAATGAAGTAATATGAAATATAGTCTATTTATTACTAAAGAATTTATCTGTATGTGCATAGATTCCTTTGCCTTCTCTCAAGAGAGAATCGTACAAACAACAACATTAAAAAAACATTGGAATGTCAAATTAACGTCAAAGTTATAAAATAAATTATACTTGTTTATTTTCCAATTTTCCATGTGATGTTTAATAATTTCTGAGAAAGTACAATTTTCAATAATAAAATATAATTTTAATTGATATCGGTAACACGTTTCAAGTAAGTTAACTTTTATCAACTATAAAAAAAATGTATACAATTAATTTCTTGGCGCTTGTTATAATATTTAGTGTCCAAAAAGTTTGCTTTCTAATTATGTTATTATTTTTGTGTAGTTTCAACGAAAGATGTATTAAGTACCCTCTAATACTACATATTGAAATATTCGTATTTTGTTATATGGAATCCACAAACAATTTGTCATATTTTTAGATAGCCAGTAAATAACAAAAGAAAGCACAATGTCCATGCCACATAGCAGTTCAAGCACAACAAGTTCCAGCACAAAACGCAAAGAAATATACAAGTAAGTGTAGTACGTATAGAATTAAATATTACTTCATTTTAAGTGACCTAGTTACTCATTTGTCTTACTTTTAAGCTTTTTTTATCAACTTATATTAGCCTTTGCCTGGAACTTTTCCCTCTTCATACTACCACGCAACGCAACAGTCTGTGTTGGCCATGAGTGTAGCCATGCAAAGTGTTAGGTTATTTTGGTTTAGTAGTTTTTGGAGTAGAGAGTGTTAGCTGATGAAAATGTCAAAAGCACACCTAGGCGAAATTGTGTGAGGAGAATGATGAGATTTGAGGAAGCGAAATAATAATGCAAGGACAGAGACACTTGGCGCTCGGTCCTCTCTGACTACTCTATTATACAATATTAAGATATGTATGTATGTAGTAATTTTTACACGAAAGAAAAAAATACAGACAATATCTTATCATTACAATATTAGCTGTATTAAGGTATACAAAGTTATGTTTTAATAAGTTTATAGCTCTATGCTTTGTGAAAGTGTGAAAGAGACCCACAAAGGTGATCATAGTTCATAACTTTCTGGGAAAATGTTCGCCTAGTATATTACAGTAAAGATGGATCTGTATCCCTTATCACCTACAACTTGCCAAGAATACTCCCTGATGCACTAGTTAAAACATTATTAAGTCTTGTGTCTGAAACAAAAGTCTCAGCCATCTCTCTGCGTTGCCTAGACAATAACCTATATTCTGGCCTCGATGTTTTTATGAACAACCTTTTCTAAATATACTTAGAATGTCAATGTTATTAACATGCCCTCTGTCTATTTAATAGAAGCTATATAAGTAACAATGAATTGTATTATTATTATATATTTTGTGAGTGAAGATAACATTTTGAAAGGATGGAGGACAATGATATCCAATAGAGTACAGTAGAGATGTATGAAAAAGACCTATCTTCGAATGGTTTGATTAGTTACTAGTGTTGAGATTATGTACATATTGCAGTAATGTTAATAAAGGCTTATTTATTTATATTGTTTTATATAATTTTCAGATACCAAGCACCATGGCCACTGTACTCAATGAACTGGTCTGTGCGGCCAGACAAAAGATTCAGACTTGCCTTGGGTAGTTTTGTAGAAGAATATAATAATAAGGTAATATTTTACATAATACATTTTCAACTCTGAAACTTAACAGTTTTTTTAATTAATTGCAAGCACTCGTTGATAATTTTGGCAAATAAGTTGTTTGAAAGGGACTTTGTGCATACAGTGTCAGTCTTATGCTTGGTCTACATGATATAAGCCAGTAGGTAGAGAGAGACTTCGTTTGGTATACAGCATGAAGATAATTAATGTAATGCAAAGTTGAGAGTCAACTATATTTTAGCATCTAAATAGTTCTGTAATTAGTAAGTTGTAGGTTACTCTTCAGTTGGCAAGTAGAATAGGATCAGGTCTATAACTGTTTATAATTTGTACAGATATCTACTTACCAACATACTAATTTCGTAACATGTAAACCAACCATTAGGTCCTGTTGCTCCCCCAGGCAGTACCTCTTAAGGAGCAGTATTTTTTTAAGTTTTCAAACTATAAATTAATATGGTTACTTTGATTCTATTAATATTATGAAAGTATGGCAGAGTGCCAAAGCCTGACACCTCCAGGCAGTGCATAGATTCGCCCCACCCCCTAAGGTTGGCATACAGTATGTTAGCCAAATAATTTAAGAAGTTAAACCAAAAATGTTTCAGAGTAGTAATCCTGTCGAAAACCTTAAATATTAATCACAACTATTGAACAAGAACATACAACTTGTAAAAACAACATCAATAGATTATTACCTTTAATATTATTTTGCGACTTTATATAAAAAGATGCTATCTGACCTATCATTTATTGCCATTTAAAAAAAAGATATAGACGAAGATTGAAAAGTTTTTAAGAGTAAACACTAGAAGAAAAATAAGTTTAAGTGGAGTGAAATTATAAAGAACTAGTCCATCCCGGCTTCGCATAAGTAGAAATTTTTTTGAGAATAAAATACAGCCCATGTTACTCGCTCATAATGTAGCTTTCTACAGGCGAAAGAATTTTTGAAATCGGTGAAGTAGTTTTTAAGTTTATCCATTACATACAAACAAGCAGTGTTTACCTTTTTATAATATTAATATCTAGATAATATTATACTAACAGTATATTCAATTGTCATGTTGAATTCTTATAATATTTATCTTCCATACAAAATTCGAAAACCGACACGTGTTTCGCCTCCATATATATTCCAGAGATCAAACTCAGCCAGCTAACCAGCACTGAATCAACGATTGAGTCAGCTGCAGCAGTCGCTATTAAACATATTTACATTGACAATTATTTCATTAACAAAATAGTAAAAAAAAAAATATTCATTGATTCGGTGCTGGTTTTGCTGGCTGAGTCTGATCTCTGGAATATCCTGAGGATGCTTCATTGAGAGGCGAAACACGTGTCGAATAATCTTGGACTTTTAGGTGGAAGACAGCTAAACATTATAATAATTTATCGCATGAAATGAATTTCTATATCTATACAAAATGTTCAATTGTTGTTTAAATAATTATTTCTTTGTATACAGGTGCAAATTATATCACTCGATGAAGAGACAAGCGAATTTAGCGCTAAAAGCACGTTTGACCACCCTTACCCCACCACAAAGATTATGTGGATACCCGACAGTAAAGGAGTGTACCCCGACTTACTTGCCACCAGTGGTATGAATAACATTACTGTTAATTACGTTAGTAATAGTAGAGACTAGTGAAGTTACTGTGATTGTAGGACCTAGTACCTATAAAACTCACAAAAATGAAACAAGTGTAGTGATCGGCACGCTTATTACGTAACTTGCAGACAGCATGCGACAGCCAATATCGCGCGATATCTGCTGTCAAAACGAGAATTCGTGCAATGTAATTTGTATAGTGGCGCTAAATAAATAACGAAAAGTGCATTTTATGGTCATAGAATAATAGATACGCAATCGTCATACATGATACCAATTTTTTATTACAATTAGTCACCCGTCGCGCAGTGATCGCGTGACTGTCGCTTTCTGCAAATTTTTATGTAATAACCCGGCCGAATTGCATATAATGCTGATATGCAATAGCATATCCTCTGAAATTTACATTTCGGAGGCACTGCTGCTCTAATTAAAATAATTACTGGGTATGCTGTGCAAATAGTTATGATGTAATATTTTGCCATTTTATTGTTTCATTTTTTCTTTTGTACAGTGAAATTTGGTTTGGAACTTTCACAAAGATTGTACAACTGTAAAACAGTGATGAAAATTAAGTAGAGTATTTTGTTTCATTTGTATTTGTCCGATACTGAATCATTTCAAAGTTATAGACTACTTGAAAATGCATAACATGCTGCGGCTCTGTAATGGGCGATACATTTAATTTGTATTCATATTATATATTTTGGTTTTGGGTTGAATGTATTCGCTGTAGAGGGTCCTTTTACATTAAATAAATAAATATATAGAGGGTTCTAAAGAACTTAGTTATTATTTCCCCTATAAAATTTATATAACGCCATTATATAGGCCTATAGGGTGTACCTTGAAAATTTTAGGAGCCTATCTAGACCTAGATGGAGTAGGTATCCAATTTGCTCCTTTAAATCTATTAAGAATAATATTTATTTGCTTCAACATGAAACTCAGTAGTTTTGAATTATTAACGTTATACCTTGGGCTTTTATATATATTTATTTTTATTAGTAACAATTTAAGGCAACACTTTTACCTCACTCTCTCTGCCTGTGTCTGTATTGTGCCCACATCCTTCGATCACATAAAAATAAGATACACAATCAATGCTCCAAAAATGTCCGAACCAAATGTGCACTCAAATGAATATTTGAGTGCACTTTTGTTTTAGTAATATTCGAAAACACTAACAGAAAACATAAAGTGCTCCTTTTTAAATTGTAAAAACACCATGCCTAGAACGCTAAAAAAGACGGCGATTCTTATTTTCGGTAAATAAATTAAATAATTTTATTTACGTGTTCATTATTTCGTTATAATAATATTGTTACATAGCTGTTTTTATTAAATTCGTAATCATATTTTTCAAAAATGGCCTGACAATATATGTCTTATTCATGTCACTTTCACATAACAAATCAAAATGCGATAGCGATGAAAATGTTTTAGGTGAATTATACTTTAAGCACGAAACGTAAGATTGCATTTTAAATATTTTGTGTAACCGACTTCATTTCAATGTCATGCAAGGATATTTTACCAGCTTTTACAACCTTATGCTTTGACAGTACGGTCTACTTTAAATGAGCACAATATTACGGATAATATTATACAATATTAGAAATGTATATGTCAATTCGGACAATAATTTGTTTATATTTTACAGAAGATTGTGCATCTAGTTGTTTGTGATCGAAGCCCACACCTCGTTATAGTAAAAGTTGTTATTCATTAATTCATATATAATATAAAAGTTATTTATTAATTAAATACTTGGGCTACTGAGGATTTAAAAGACGACATGGACATAGAGAGAACGTAGGTCGCTGTCTGTTCGCTGTAATGTTTTAGGTCGTAGGTTTGCACGTTGTAGTAAACAAGTTAAAATTATGATTTTTAAATCGTACTGCCAGTCGTTTTACTCGTGCAGCCTGTGGGTTAGCTACACGCAGAGGGCGTACCTGCGCATCCAATACAACAACGCGTTTAGGGTCTTGTTGGGGTTGCCACGGTTTTGCAGCGCCTCTACGATGTTTGCCGAGGCGCAAACGGATGATTTTTATGCCATTGTCAGAAAGCGATGCGCCTCAATGCTAAGTCGCTGGCGTATCAGTACGAATAGCATCCTGAGCGCGTTTACTAATGGATGGGATTGTCCACAGTTGAAGCATTGGTTGAGGCTACATACGGCCTGCAATTAGTGTTAAATTTAATTTAATAGATAAGTACTAACAATAGTTTAATAAGTAATTGTTATCTACTAACACTATATGGGCTTATAGCCTCCAAATAAAATTATTATAAATTATAATTAATGGCTGTTTACTCAACCAAGAATATAATAATTAATAATATTTTTTATTTGCTGGAACATGAATAACTGTTGTTGTATGCAAAAAGACAATAATAAGCTTAACGCATTTTGCTAACAAAATAGCAGTGTTGGGCAAATTTAATTGTAAAAACAATTATAATTAAAAATTGTCATATTAAAATGTAATTGTGAACACATTTTGTTAGGCAAACTATTACAATTACAAAAAGTAATTGTAATTGCTCCGGTGGAACACACGCCGCAAGATTCCACCACAATTGATGGATAGCTGTTATACAGCGTATAGCCATACCACAATATAAATATAACAATAGGTTGTCTTCATAGAAAGCTAGCTTATTCGGTTTGTATGTGTGCACGCTAATACGCACGCGCCATGGCAGGCACACAACGTCAATATTTTGGGCGAATATAGGTAATATTTTAGCGACGGTCGGGGTCGCACGCGAAGGAAACATGCGACCGCTTTCGTTTGTCTTTAATTCATTCTTCACATCGTCGCAAATACGAAAATGTCTAAATCTCATATACGAACGTATTATAATGTCCTTGGATGCCCAAATAATTTTAGTCATTCGAATGCAGAGTTATCATTATTCAACATAACTACAAGAAATTAAATTTAACGAATACAAAAAACTTATTAGTGTGTTTTATTTTTTATTATTATGTATAACTACTAAATGTATAACTAAACGAGATGCTCTCCACATCTCACACCCAACGCAACAACGTATTCGGCCGAGGGTAGTCAATTCCGTCACACACGGGGCGGGAGTCGGCCTTCTTCTCTACATATTCTTTGGCCATACAGTTTCTGACAAAAATGTATGTGATAGATAGACACTGAGATTTTGGTTTGGTTTTAGTACGGAACTTTAAAAAGATTTAAAAATGTGTTTCTTATACGACCAGGTGACTATCTCCGCATATGGAGAGCAAATGAACCATACACATTATTCGAATGTGTGTTAAACAACAATAAGAACTCGGACTTCTGCGCACCGCTGACGTCATTTGACTGGAATGAGGTGGATCCCAACCTGATCGGAACGAGTAGCATCGACACAACCTGCACTATATGGGGCTTGGAGACAGGCCAAGTGTTGGCAAGAGTTAATGAGGTGTCGGGACATGTGAAGACACAGTTGATTGCACATGATAAGGTATAACCTACAACTCACGTAATAATATAACTTAGTTATTGATTTGTTTAATGTGATTAATGCATTATCTAGTCTTACATACTTTTCTCTCTCTCGTCCTCAAATATTACCGTTTAAATATTGTTTACTAAAACATGTGTAGTAAGGTAATGAAAAAATTATGTAACAATAATACAATATTTCCCTTGGGAATGGGAACTCTTTCTTTTTATACAGGCCTTATGAGTCTTTGCGACTTTGACTACGAAACTCAAAAAAAAATGTAAACAAACCCTTAGTATTTAATCATCGATGCTAATAATTCATGTTTCAAATATTCCGCTCGTGTGGACGTGGCGCGAAATGTGCGCGCATGTGTGTGTGTATGTACAAACTAGCCCACTGCCCACCGCACAATCTCATACACAGAAGCGCAGGGTTCCCAGATTTGAAAAACAAAATTTTGTGATCTGGGCTGCAAAATTCTAGCGCAGGCCTGAAAGTATAGTATGCCGTACAAAAATTGAAATCACGAGTTTCTAGGTCCAAAAGAAAAGAAACTTCCTTCGAATCAATTCTGCAATTAATAAGATTTTTGGCGGGATATTATGGGGAGTGGTTGGGTAAATTATAAATTTAAAAATTATAGTACAATCGCGTCACGTAGCTACTTTTCGATGTACATAGTACATAGACTAAGGGTCGTAAGATCAACGGTAGTTTAAACGACAAGAAAGTTTAATCTTAGTCTTCGATTATTTAGTAAGATCAATGGCAGTTAAGATTACGAGCAGATTAAATAATCGAATATTGACAAAGAATTTTATAAAGAACGAACGAACGCTGAATGAAACGAATAATATTACCATGTGCAAGACATTGATCTAGGTTTAACTAATCCGTTCACTATTTCCAGATATGAGGACAGTGGATTAAACTGTCGATTAAATTTTATTGTAGATTACGAAATCCATAGTTTAAACTGCACTAGATCTTACGGCCCTGAGAATGATGTGACGTGAACTATAACAATAACTTTTTGGCGGGAACGGGAGAAGTGAGGTTGTCATTTTTATTTAGATTTTCTATTTTTTTTAATTTTTGGGAGTTTTAAAGTACAAAAGTGATAGTATATTGTGTTTTAAAGTTCAGTATAAGTGAAAAGAATGGAATAGGCTTAAATAAACATGTGTAGCTAAAGTTCTCGCGCTCTTCCAAGAAGTTCTTTATAACTTCAGTAAAGCCTACTATCACTTTCTTGGAGGAGTGTTAGGGACAGTTAATGTTTCTCCAGAAGTTACGTCATTAGGCTGATGGTCTTGTTACCAATGCCTTAAGAAATGTAAATAAACAAAAGTGATGTGACGTATGGTAACCGTGGTGGGCATGGCCTATGGCCCATGGACAGGAGGTGTACGACATCGCGTTCAGCCGCGCGGGCGGCGGGCGCGACATGTTCGCGTCCGTGGGCGCGGACGGGTCCGTGCGCATGTTCGACCTGCGCCACCTCGAGCACTCCACCATCATCTACGAGGTACGTGTGCCCGCATTCTTTTTTCTTTGTGAAAGAGGGGGGCAAGGAGCTTTTGACGGGATTTTATGGGGAGCGATTGGGCGTTTATTTTAATTATTTACAAATTTCTAGTGGATATTGCGATGTAAAATTGACGTAGTTTTGCGTCCCAAGTATCGACACTGTTGTTGTTGTTGTTGAAGTATCGACATGTGAAATTGTTGAAATATGTGCTTATTTAGTAGAGCGATGTTGAGATTTTTTTAGTGGCTTAGTCCGCCTCAGCAGAACCTATTAGAAAGACTGCCTCAATATATTTGTCGCCAGAAATTCAAAGAAACATCTAAAATGTATTAATACGTCGACTTTTTTTATTAAATAGTATGAAAATTTATATATTTATTACTGAAGACACACATCGATTATATCGGCTAGATCCCTTTATCTTCCCTCCTAGTGAGAATCGTACCACTACTTAGAGAGGGCAAACGAGCAAGCGAGTCATCTAATGGAAAGTGATCACCGCCACCCATGGATACCCGCAACGTCCGGGGAATCACAGGTGCCTTGCTGGCCTTTAGGAAAAGGAAGAGGAAGGGGGGAGTTGGGCCAACAAAACTCTCACTCATCGAAGGAAATGCAACAGCAACAGATTCTTTCATGTCAATATCCTTTGAGAGTGTGGTATTTCACCAGCGAGCCGGCCTAATTCGTGCTCCAATGCAGCATGGATCTACCACACATGTATGGGTTTTACGGATAGATATTCTAAACTGAAATTACGTGCCTGGCCATTGCATTTACGCATACATGCAAGCTATCATATATTTATTTATGTATTTGATACAACAACAGTTTAAAAACAAACAACTGTTCTATAAACTTTGCCCAGCTGCTGAAAGAATGCCTTCCTAATGTCTGTCAGTTGATCATTACTAGCGATGGGCAACAAGAAACACATATTATTTCTTCAACCGACCCAAGAAGAAAGTAACATTATGTTAACTATAAAATGTAACAGAAGCACTGATCACTATGAACACGCTATCAATTCTTCATCACAACTATTATGCACTTGACTATTCGACGACTGCTCAACAACTGAACTCTTACAAGACCACAATCAGGCTTTTATGCAGCCCCACTACACGCAGGAAATCCATTCTACCCTCGTTCTTCTTACTAAAATGTTACAAAATATCACACGTGGGTAATTTATGTGATTAAAATTAATGTGAAACTAACAATTAGTTTTAATACTTGTTTGTTTGACTTCTAATTTCTTAATGTAACTAGCGAAAAAAAAAAAATATGCGACAGTAATATTCAAAAATATTTATTATAAAAATCAACAATAAAAATATCTTAAAAACCTATTATTCTATACTATAACAACAGGTAACGTTACAATTGCCTGTTTTTTTTTGGCACATCACTACAAAAATAAATAGTTCACATAACCTGTTAATAGACTTTTGGCGGGAACGGGAGAAGTGAGGTTGTCATTTTATTTAGATTTTCTATTTTTTACATTTTTGGGAGTTTTAAAGTACAAAAGTGACAGTATATTGTGTTTTAAAGTTCTGTATAAGTGAAAAGAATGGAGTAGGTCTAAATAAACATGTGTAACTGAAGTTCTCGCGCTCTTCCAAGAAGTCCTTTATAACTTCAGTAAAGCCTACTTCCACTTATTAATACGTGCCATTGGCAAATGCGCTAATCTGTGCGCACTGCCATAAAGCAAGTAAAGAAAAGAACCTTGTAACAGCACAGTGTGAATTAAAAAAAATACTTATTGCTTTAACATTAAATTTAGCGCAAATTTACAACATTTATTGTCAGTTGACATAATACTATAGTTTTTAATGATAATTATTTGTTAGTTGGGCAAATAAACAATTAAAATACTTTTATCGATAATTCAACGCCATTTCAAAGTTACGTCATACTTTCGATCATGACCTGTCAGGAACGCATTCTCTCAGCGGCCGGACTATTAAGTACAATAATTGGACTTTTTGGCGGGAACGGGAGAAGTCAAGTTGTCATTTTATTTAGATTTTCTATTTTTTACATTTTTAGGAGTTTTAAAGTACAACAGTGATAGTATATTGTGTTTTAAAGTTCTGTGTAAGTGACAGGAATGGAACAGGTCTAAATAAACATGTGCAGCTGAAGTTTTCGCGCTCTTCCAAGAAGTCCTTTATAACTTCAGTAAAGCCTACTATCACTTTACTGGAGGAGTTTTATGATAAGAAAGAACTAATTTACTTGTGATTCTACATGGATTCTACTTATCCTGTGTCTGTATACTAGTTTGTGTTAATGCGTGACATTGGCAAATGCGCTAATCATCTACTGAATTGTTTTCTCGCTTTACTTGACGTTGGCAATGTACTCACGTACGGTGCCATTAAAAAAAAAAGTACAATAATTAGCTATGCGAGATTAGAAACCAATAACAGTCATACTCAACTTTTACAAATAACATTCTCTCACACATGACTGTCTATGTAAAAGTAAATGAAAATTATAATTGAAAATAATCGAAAAACAATTTAAAAATATTCCAAAGACAACGATTTATACAATACGGTTATTACTAACTTTATTGCCTTACAGCAAAACCTTACGCTTAATTACCTCCTCCGACTACCTCCGTGGCGCAACAGCTTAGCGCGTCGGAAAGTAAACGGGGGTTGCAGGTTCGATTACCGCCCCGAGTCTGAGTGTTTATGTATAATATGTATTTATTTACAAAAGAAATGTATATAAGTAGTATATCAGTTGTCTAGTACCCATAACACAAGCGCTGTGCTGCTTACTTTGGGACTAAATGGCGCTGTGTGAAATGTAAGTTTATTATTATTATTATAAAATTTCAGACGGTGTATCGTTAAAAATATTCAATTTTTCTTCGATTTCGCGTAATATAGACACAATGCACATAAATTGATCATCGTCATTGGTCACTCAGCAATTAAATTCACAATATACCTAGTCACTGCACGCACACAAATTAGTCTAAAGCCTAAACTTCCCTGACGATGCTTTGCTGAGAAACCAAACTGTGTTAATTAATAATTTTGTTTTGGCGGAATGTAGGAGATGGAGTTAATACAGTATATTATGTTAGATAGCATCAGTAATAATAATAATAATGCGCCAGACAATACACAATCATCTGATTTCAAACTAGGGTATTTCCTGTCTTATGAGAACCAAACTACGTCTACTGGGGACGTCTCCCAGTACACCCAAACCCGAGACAATCTAGAAAAGTTAGTTTCCTAAATTGACCGGACCGGGAATCGAACCTGGAACCTTCCGCGCTTGGGTGCAACATCGAAACCGCTGCGCCATCGAGGTCGTCATCAGTGAAATCAGCCATTATTGTTCTTTCTGTCATATTTCTTTCATTATAAAACTTAATCGTAATTATGTTCATTTAACAGCAATACTAACTTACCACCTCGCTTTCTCCTAATCATCTCTCGGTATACGGAGCAAATCACAGAAGATGCGTTGAGTACCCAGTCATGTAGTCGCACGCTTCTCTTGGCTAAAATCAAAGTGTAATATCATATAAAGGTGAGTGGGTTATGTACAGGACCCTCAACACACGCCGCTGCTGCGATTGGCGTGGAACAAGCAAGACCCCAACTACTTGGCCACAGTGGCCATGGACGCGTGCGAGGTCATAATCTTGGACGTGCGCGTACCGTGCACGCCTGTGGCGCGCCTCAACAACCACCGCGCCTGCGTCAACGGCATCGCCTGGGCGCCGCACAGGTGACTCGCCGCTACACGCCTCCACACGCATTCACACGCCGCTACACCACTGCACTACTACACCACTACACTGCTACATGCGTGACACCCCACTGGTTGGTACTCATGACAAACGAACAAACAAACAAAATTTGTTGTTAGGTAATTGTTGAGTTATTGTCATATGACAATACCTCAACAGCGAGAAACATAAACTCAACACAACACAGTTAAGCTATCCAGCAAACTCAGTTGGCGACCACACACGATCCACGAACTCGCCCGCGGTCTATTACCTAAAATTTGCAGACAGCGACAGCCACGCGATCGTTGCGCGACTATTTGTAATAAACAATTGGTATCACGTATGACGATTGCGTGTCTATTGTGCCATGACCGTAAAATGCACTTTTCATTGTAAATTTAACGCCACAATACCAATTATATTATAGAAATTCTTGTTTTGACAGCAGATATCGCGCGATATTTGGTTGTCGCATACTGACTACAAGTTATGTAATAAGCGTGTCGAAGGTAGCTGAAGACGCATTACGCGAACATTGAGTTGACTTTCGACACATTACGACAATCGATCGACACACTACGACAACAACGATAACATGAACAACGCACTAATACACACTACGACAACATGAACAACGCACTAATACATACTACGACAACATGAACAGCGCACTAATACACACTACGACAACATGAACAGCGCATTAATACACACTGCGACCACGTGAACAGCGCACTAATACATACAACTACAGCATGAACATGAGCGCACTAATACCATATGTGATGGAGTATCGTTGTCCCCGACCAGCTCGTGCCACATCTGCACGGCGGGCGACGACCACCAGGCGCTGATCTGGGACATCCAGCAGATGCCGCGCGCCATCGAGGACCCCATCCTGGCCTACACGGCGGCCGAGGGCGAGGTCAACCAGATCCAGTGGGGCGCCACGCAGCCCGACTGGATCGCCATCTGCTACAACCGCCACACGGAGATACTGCGCGTCTAAGGGCCACTACTGCACGACCCTGACCCTGACCCTGACCCTGAGGCAGGCGGCGACTGGCGACGACACTCGCCTCCGACGTCATCGACGTGTCCACTAACTGGACTGCGTTCCTGTAATAACGGTTGGTCATGGCTCAACGATGCGACTGTTTTGTTATATCAAGGTAACTTTTTAAAAACCACAATACCAAAAATGTACAGTCCACCAAATATAGCTAATTACATTTCCGAGTTACAGTATTCGAACAAAAATTATCACATGTAAAACAGATCTGTTCAGAAATTACAATACTGTAGACAGACACGACGTTGAACTTATAACATCTCTTTTCCATCAGAGGCTAAAAACCAGAACGGAGTCTGGAATTTAACTAGTTTATTTACAAAACGATACATCAAAACATTAACCTGTTCTTTCAACAAATGAATGAATTTGCACTCGTCATTTTATCATTGTGCTTCATTTGCTCAATTTACAATGAACGAGCTTATTGACGTTATTAAACTATTAGGAAAAATAACGTGTTTTTCAAATTGTTACTATTTGAAATTACAACAAAACGGTTGCATTTTGTTGGTCCGAAAAACCCACGACCCACCTTTATCGTTATATTCAAAAAGCTACATGAAGCTAATTTTCACAGATGATACAGTTATAGTTGTTATAATTATACTATGTATAGTCATTTGCATCTTATAGCCGATTTTCAAGACATAAGGGGCTTGAATCCTGGCGTAGTGCCACCGCCGCCATTGTGGTTTTTTTTAACTGCGAATCGCAATAAGGACCAGATTAATCAACAGGGGACGCGTTTACAAAGAATCCCCTAACTTGCAACATTCCAGTGATCTACGACTTAGGGCTCCCATGGGAAATGTTATCAAATAATTTATATATTTATTGTCAAATATCTCGGAAACCCCGTACTTTAGGATATTGTATATTAGAGGACAATTTGTATACACATCCCCTGTTGATTAGCGTTACTATGGTGAAAAGTTGTCATTTTAGGAATAAATCAAAATTGCTACAGAGGCACTATGCCACTTTCCTTAGATAAATGTCTGGAGTCCCTTTCATGTACTTGACGGTTATAATATATAATACGTCTGTAAGTGTAACGTAATCCAGTTAGTGTACCTATCATCAATTCATATCGGATCAGTATATTACGTGGATATTGTCATGGACCAATTATCTATGAAACATGGATATAGTAAATGATGCTGTCTGTAATCATTTCCTGAAATATTCTATGTTAATATTGTTTTAGTTAAACAACAGAATGAATATGTGAAATCATTAAGAGTGCATCAGTAACCTATTAATTGTAAGAGGTTATTTTCCATTCTTGCAACTCCATTGCCTAGCTATATAATTTCTAGACTTACGTAAATCGAAAAAAAATTAAATTAATTTATTTCAACTCTAAAAACTTGAAGTTGTCGTGTGACTGAATAATTAATTCAAAGCTGCATATATTTGCAAATAAGCGCGTTCCATAACCCTATTGTGTTCCATTTCCACATGTTATCAGCATTTGTAGTGTATACGTAGGGTTCAATGGATGCCAATTATGTGAAAATACCATTCATGATAATGATTAGTATTTGATTATATCTAGTTTTGCAAACCTTTTAAATGTCAGCATCATTTACATGTTTTTCTCATAGTATTGGAAGTCCATAAATATTCTAAGTAATAATTAACTCATACAGCACTATTTAACAATTAGGTAATTATGCGTAGAAGACTGACCAAGTAAACTGAGGATGTGGTAGGTGGTAACATCGATTTTTTTCTATCCATAGACAACAACTTTCTACTGTCATTGTTGTAACAAAAAGTGCGAAAAAAACATGGTGTTGAATGTTGATGTATGCCATTTCAAAAAGGTGTAAACTGAAATAATAAATGAGATTTTGTGCTGGAATGGACGCATTCAAACTTTTTAGTAAGGAGGGGTTAGGAGTAATTGAGGGCGTGGTCAGCCCACCAAAACAGAATTTTCAAATATTTTATATTACTGCTGCATATATCTTATATCGATTCTTTTCTCATTTTTGCACTTATATTTAAGGGTTAAACCTTAATACAAAGAAATCTAGGGCTGATTGTATATGTCCATTCACGCTCAATATTTTCGTGTCTATACCAAATATATTTGTACTGGATATTTTAGTCTAATGTAATTTTTTTAATTTTGCCATCGTGATTTGTTTCTCATATTTTTTTTAAAAAAAGGTAATGATTGAGTGACTGTCAAATGCCATACATTTTATAATCTATCAACAGTGACATGGGTGAACAAGTTGTCTACTAGTATTGGTTGGACAAGGCGTCGTTATGTTAACAGATATACGGTACCGTTGGGACGTGGCAAGCATCATTTGCTTAAAGCCGGTTTGCACTTTGATTAGCTTAGTAACAATTTGGCAATTTTATGAACATAATCAGTATGAATCGTTCAAACTACTCCTGCTTTTATTGAAGATGTCATTATAGACACTAGTGGAAGATAAAATTTTTGGTATGTCGATCTAAAATGAAAAATCCTTCTCAAGGCACGTTACAAAAATGGACGAGAAAATATGAGACTGTACAATCAATGCCTATACATACATAACTTCACGCTGTATCTCTAATGATGTAACCAGAGGGGATGATATTCTCTCAACGTAATGGACAACTTACTACACAATACTCGAACTTCTAAGTTATGTGTATGTATGTAAATTAAGTATTCGAAATGTAAACCGCATAAATTTTGATGATACCCACTTATTCTTATTGTAATGTTGACAAGACTGTTCAAATAAAATTCGTACAGACGAATACAATCGATTATAATCTTAAAAATTTATAATTTATTACAAGTTTATTATTTAAGTTGTGTCTCAATAAATGTGTAAAGGAAACGTGTGGTAATAAATAAAATGTAATGTGTACAAGCCTTATTTACAAAATCAAAACATGTTTAAGTTGATTTAACTGTATGGCTCCTCTACACGTTAGCCATTACGCTCGCCATCGCCTTGATTAATTTTTTATATATACTGATCCCCATAATAATAATAATAATCGTTATTTGATGCAGGTTGTTGACTATTTTGCCTCGATAATAAACCTTTGTCAACCTTTTGATACGCCTATCCTCCAACTGTCCCACTAGGGTTGATCAATATTCATAGATATTATCGAAACATCGATGTTGAGCGTGAAACATCGATATTTTAACATTGATACTAGGCCCTCTAAAACTGATACTTATTTATTTTCGTAAAAATCAAATGGAGCTAAGCAAGGCGAGCTATAAAATGTATTTTGCAAAACTGAAATTTTCAAACGGATTTTAAAATGTCAAATTATCAATACATATTTCAAACTTTTACGAACGAATTGTCATAGTTTTTATGCTACGTTGATGAAGTATGATATGCTAGATGTCACTTGTTTAAAATTATATTTATTTTATATCTCGTTTTAGCACCAATATATCGATGCTTTTACTTCAATATTTATCACACATCGATATTTACTTACCGATAAGTATTGATATGAGACTTTTTGGCGGGAATGGGAGAGGTGAGGTCATTTTATTTAGATTTTCTATTTTTTACGTTTTCGGGAGTTTTGAAGTACAAAAGTGATAGTATATTGTGTTTCAAAGTTCTGTGTAAGTGAAAAGAATGGAGTAGGTCTAAATAAACATGTGTAGCTGAAGTTCTCGGGCTCTTCGAAGAAGTCCTATAAAATTTTAGTAGTCTGCTGTCACTTTACTGGAAGAGTTTTACGATGACGATTCTACTAAATAAATACAATACGTGACATTAGCAAATGCGCTAATCTGTGCGCCATGCCATGAAGAAAGAAAAAAAAGTATTGATATCGATGTCAACATGGATGTTTCTTTAATATCGCTCACCCGCTCATCTCTAGTCTCCACGTTATTACTAATTTTTCTGTTCGTACTTTTATTATATACCTTTTACCTCATCAACTCATCTAAATGACTAGCTACTGATTCGTTGTGAATTTGTAAATCCAATAGCAGTAAACTATTGTTTTTGGCTAGGTTTCCTTTCTTCAGATATTATATGCTGTCAATTTCCGTTTTAACCTTGTGATAGTTGTATTAATATTCCTTTTATTCTTGTGTTCTTTTATTAAACATAAACAAATCTTCACGCTGTATCCCCAACGGGCTAGTCAGAGAGGACGGAGCGCTAGGAGTCGCAGTCCTTACACACCGTTTTCGCTTCCTCAAATCTCATCATTCTCCTCACACATTTTCGCCTAGGTATGCGAGTGCTTTTGACATTTTCGTCTGCTATACTCTGGCTATTTGATCTTCATAAGTTAGCCTTGGTCTTCCTTGGCTTCTTTTACCACTCACTTTCGCTTTGTATATTTTCTTCGTCAGTCTTTCATCACTCATTCTTTCTAAGTGCCCGAACCATCTAAGCATTCCTTTCTTCATTTTTGCAATAACACTGTTGTGCAACTCTGTCATACTGCGTATCTCATCATTGCTTATCCTGTCCGCAAGCGTGACACCACACATATTTCTGAGAGACCGCATTTCCACAGCATTTATCATACTTTCACTGGATTTCGGGCACATCCAGGCCTCACTACCGTACAACAAAGTTGGCACCAACACCGCATTGTGGATGGCCATTTTAGCAGTGTTAGATTGCAGTGTACTTTATTGATCGCCTTAATAAGTACTAAACTGCTACTGAGGCGACCAATAGCATACCAATAGAACAATAGTACATGCTGGCAAGAGTGTGGAGCAAACGTGTAGTGGAACCGCTTGGATAAGATAACATGGTGTTAACGTGGTTTGGAGAATGTACTTTTTGGCTATCATTACAATGCATTTGAAACTCCCGGTAAGATTGTTGTTTTTTGTAAACAACAGGTAAGAAATTAGTGATTGCTTTATGGAATCTATTGATATGTTTGTGCAAAAAATCAATATACAAACAAGATCTCTTTGAGATGGAATGGAATTAGGTGAAGAATTATATTATTGTTTCTTGATTTAACGAATTCAAGGTGCACAAACATATTTTTTTTCATTCCTTAATAGAAAAAACTTAGACCAAAGGCCAAAACCAAAATATCGTCCAGATTTGTCAGAAAATGTGTATATATAATGAACAGTTGGAACTAATGGTACAGCTTCCGAATTCTCGACCGACTAACGCCCATTTTACACAATGTCTGTGAATTCTACTCATCGACTATATTTTTTGACTTTATAATGAAATTAAGTTAACACTTACACTACAGCCGTGTCGTGGTAAATTCAACGTTCGCTATTCGTAGAACATACCAGCGCACTAACAAGCATGTGAAATGTGAATCTCAATATATGGCTTTCCTGCATTTGCCAAGTTTTTGGACACACGGCTTGTGGCTTGTGTAGACTGTAGAGATACTATTATGTTCAGGTTCAAACTACTATAAATAAAACACCTTAAAATGCATAAAAAACCCATTTCTGTTTGTAAAAAATGGAACAGTGCATTTTTTATGCACACATCTATGTGTGGTTGTGCATCTTGGAGTCTTTATGTCAGTGAAATTTAGAATTTATGTAAATTAGAATCCCTTAGTGATATTTAAACGGCAAAGCCTGTACTGCATTTATGTAGAATTCCTGTAACAAGAATCCCATGTGTTTAGGGCTGTTTCAACTTTAAGTGATACAAAGTTAGATATTAAGTTTCCTACGGTTTTTCCTCCTTAAAATCAATCAGACAATGTAATCATGTGTCCTTGTAAATTAATTTTTGCCAAATAATAAAAACGAAGATGAATAACAAAAATAAAATAATTAAACGAAAGACTAGATATGGTATGTACTTCTGAACATTGTCTAGGTACTTGAGACTACTGATGAATCAAATACAACAGACATTACTTTCACTGTATCAATATATCATACGCTGATAGTAAAGAGAGCCACTAGTCTCAAGACGCACTATACCATATCTTGTTTAATTAATAGAATAAAAATTGTTTTCTATAAATCTGTATATGTAATTAATGGAAGAAATAGATGTAAAAATTAGGTATAAATGAATATTTAGTAAGATTTAAATAAATATTGATATAAAATCCCATCTTATTTTTCATTTTTCACTATTATGACTTACCACATTATTTACAACTGACACATTTCAAATCCTGAGTCAAATCATTATCTAGTTTATCTCCAGAAACCCTAGAGTAATCGCTGGGGCATTAATAGAGGTTATCAGTCTCAATTTACCACGGCATTCAACCGCGTAGCTCCTCTCCTACGTACGCACTCTCTGAATCTAGAACACTCAATCAAATGAGTAACGTTTTCACTTTACTGAACCTGAAAATGGATGAATTTCACCACTGACACAGATAAAAGTTGCTATTTCATGGTATTTTAGAACAGGTATTTGTGAACAAGAGAGGGATGAATGTCGTAATCTCAACGTAAGAGATTTCTCTGATTGCTTTTTGTGGAGGCATCTTGGGTAAGACTAGAGAGAAGAACACATGCAATAAATAGTATTCCTTTAGGGATTTCAAATTTCGACCGATTCGACCACAGAGTAAGATTATATATTTCGTATAAAACATTTTTGTGTTTATAATTCAATATTTTTTGCCATTTAGATAGAAAAAAAAACTCAATATTAAAGTAATAATCAAACTGTACTACTATTTTCGTAAAATACTACCTTTTTAAATTCCAAATATTATACTTCTCTTTTTTGACTGTCAAAGCTGATCTAAAAAGTACAAGGGCTTTTTGGCGGGAACGGGAGAAGTAGAGGTTGTCATTTTAGTTAGATTTTCTATTTTTTACATTTTTAGGAGTTTTAAAGTACAACAGTGATAGTATATTGTGTTTTTAAGTTCTGTGTAAGTAACAAGAATGGAGGAGATCTAAATAATCAAGTGTAGCTGAAGTTTTCGCGCTCTTCCAAGAAGTCCTTTATAGCTTCAGTAAAGCCTACTATCACTTTACTGGAGGAGTTTTACGATAAGAAAGAGCTAATTTACTTGTGATTCTACTTATTCTGTGTCTGTATACTAGTTTGTGTTAATGCGTGACATTGGCAAATGCGCTAATCATCTACTGAATTGTTTTCTCGCTTTACTTGACGTTGGCAATGTACTCACGTACGGTGCCATTTAAAAAAAAAAGTACAAACGTCAAATTCATTGCAAATTCACGACAAAACTATCGAGGATATATTGTTTTTGCAGCAAGCTACAGATGCGTCAGTCACTATCATCGCTTACTTTTTGACAACCGTACTATACGTACGTACCAATATTTTCTACATATCTTTATTTAGGTATATCTTAGTCATTCCGAAAAACCAACAGCGCAGCGATTTAGGGGATTATATACATCAAACAACAGAGGAGAATAAGCATTTCAAATTTCTCAACTCAGGCATGAAGAAAACACAAGATAAACTAAAACTCAAATCGAAATAGAAATGTAGCTAGAGTCCGAGTCAGACTGAGAAGCAATTGACTTATAAGGCGGTAGTCAAGCCTTAGTAATTGCGATTACAGCGCCAATACAACTCGTTAGGAACTAAAACTGTCACCAGTGTTGCCGACTTAGTGGATTTTCCACTAAATCTGGTGGTTTGAACCCCCTTTTAGTGGGGGAAATATTGCGTTTAGTGGCTGGTGATTTTTCTGGTGGTTTAGTGGAATAGAATTTTTCCTATTTTTTTTTTATTTAGTACATAATCACGCCAGTATAAAGTTTGGACGTTGCAGTTCATAATATTTCTAATTTATTTTAGGGGTATTTACTTTACTATGTGAGCAACACTAAATCTCTGTTGTCAAGTAACACGGGGATTTCCCTTAAAATATGTTGTTTATAGCAGTTTTCTGTCAGGTGAAGCGGGGATTTCCAGCAAAATATTTTTTATATTCTAAACTTTCTTCTTTCTCAAATTGGTCTTATTCACTGTCTGAAGTTTGTTCGCGAGGGATAGGTCACTTAATGAAAAATATGCCGAAACCTCAGTATTCTCAAAAGTTTCGGGATTCTTGGCTGCAAGACCCTGCTTTAAAAGATTGGCTTCAGATGATTGAAAGTACTACTGGCCAAGTAGCGAAGTGCAAATTTTGTGGTACCACTTTAAGGAGCCATTATGGAGACTTAAAATCACATGGAATGTCGAAGAAACATCAACAAAATGCAAAGGTAAGCTAACACGATATTTTATTACGGTAAAGCATGGTCAATAATGTGTCCATGTGGTACCGCATTTAGCATTACCTCATATTATCTTCCTGAGGGTGTCGTAATACGTGTCTGAGGGATGTGAAAATGGCAGCAGTGCTTCCCGTGAATGCAACATTTTGCATTGTAGTGTTCATAAATCCGCCTCGCCTACCAAGTTTGATGAGTGTTAGCATAGTAGACAGAGTGCATTTATTTTTTACACGACTGCCCAAAAAAAGGAGTGTAATTTGTTTAGAGTTAAAAAAAATTAGGGTATCGTTGGAATCCTTACATTCTTATCCCGAGTGACATAGGCTATATTTTTTTTTGGAGATAGCTGTCGTGTTTTTTTTTTTAATTTATTTTTTAAACTTATTACATTATTGTAAATTGTTGCAGATTATCACTGAGCAACCCAAATTACCATTTAAACCAGAACCCATTGGAAGTCAAAAAAAGGAAGAGGCCAGGCTTGCTTTATTTACAGCCATGCATACGAGTATACGAGTAGTTGACCATTTAGGTGAGGTAATCAATCATAGCCATCAAAGGGAAATAGATAAAGTACAACTACACCGAACGAAGGGCACCGCGGTCATAAAAAATGTATTAGCATCACATTTCATTGAGGTTTTAAAACAAGATATTAAGGATCAATCATACAGTTTATTGATTGATGAATCAACAGATATTGCTGTTCAGAAATATTTGGGTTTGGTTATAATTTATTATAGTAAAGCACACCAAAAAATAGTATCTACATATTTAGACCTTGCAGAGCTGCATGAATGCAACGCTGAGGGTATTGTCTCCGCTATAAAAAAGACTTAAACGATTCGATTTGAAACTAGAGAACTTTATGGGCATTGGTACAGACAACGCTTCCGTAATGGTTGGAGTAAATAATGGAGTTTTTGCGCAGTTGAAAGCAGAGGTACCACATTTGATTCTAGTGCGTTGTTTATGTCATTCCTTGCAACTGGCTGTTTCTGCTGCTGCAAAGCAATTTTTGCCGAGGAATTTAGAATTTTTAATTAGAGACCTATGATTGGTTTGCTCGCTCTTCTTCTAGACAAAGTGTTTATAAGGAGCTATACAAAGCAATGAATGATGGCCATAAACCACTTAAAATCGTTCAAGCATGTCAGATACGATGGTTGTCAATAGAATCAGCAGTCTCGAGAATATATACGCAATGGCTAGAGCTAAAAACTCATTTTTCTATAGCTAAGATCCACGAAAGGTGTCACACAGCAGAATTATTGCACTCTATGTATGCGAACGAGATAAATTACGCATATATTTCATTTTTATATCCAATATTAATTGAGATAAACAGAGTCAACAAAATGTTTGAGTCAAAAGATACAGACCATACCAAATTGTGCGATGAGTTGATCAACCTGATAGATATGCTTGTCAGCAAAGTCACGTTACCTATAAATAAAGTTAATATTTTCACTCAAAATATTCGTGATTTTTTGGATCAAAGATGTTATTTGGGATTCCGATTTGAAAAACAAATACAAAAGATGAGAGAAAAAGGATTACCAGCAGCAGAGGAAGTATCAATACGGAATCGGTGTATACAGTTTATAGTTAGTCTGATTGAAGAAATTAAAAACAGGCTGCCGGAAAATGTGACTTTGATGAAAAAGATTTCTCGAGTAAGTGTTCAACAAGCACTAAATCACAACAAAGAAGATCTAATCGACATAATGTCTCAATTAAATAAAAAAACAGACTTCATTGCAAAAGTTGATGATCAGTGGCGACAAATACATTTAATGAAATGGAGTGAAACCAAAGACACAAAAAAGTTTTGGATCGAAGTGTTGCATTTTAAAGACGCTCAAGGAGAAGCTAGATTTCAAGATTTAGCGAATTTTGCAATTTCTCTTTTAATATTACCACACTCCAATGCCGACGTCGAAAGATTGTTTAGCAGCATGAACATTATAAAAAATAAACAGAGGAATCGTATGAAGTTGAATCTTTTATGTGCCATATTAAGAGTACGCTGCGGTATGAGGGTGATAGGTAAATGCTGCAATGACTATGAAATTCCAATACACGTTATAAAAAAAATTGGCACCAATGAATCATATCGTTCCTTTGAAATTGATGATGATGGTGGCGGTGAAATAGACACATCTGATGACGATTTGTAATAATTTTAATATGTTTCATTTTCGTAATAAACGTTTTTCATATATCCCTGCTTATTTTTCTTTCATATTAACAATAAAAAAGATTTAGTGACAAATTTAGTGGCTTTTTAACTTTGGTTGTTTTTGGTTAGTGGTTTTCTGGTGGTTTTAGAAGTCGAATCTGGTGGACAGCTCGTTCACCTGTTGGCAACACTGACTGTCACAGGCCTGCAGTCTTGGATCGAAGTGCTGAACTATTAATCTACGAAATTTGTCTTCAATGCAATAACAACTGTATATTAGTGATTTATTGACCAAATATTAAAAAAATAAGATGACTTTAGCGGAGTTTTTTAGTTGTTCGCTTCTAGCTTTTGGGGCTCCGTTTGCCATGTTCGCTATGACGATAGCGAACGACCCAGTTCGCATCATCATCATGATTGCAGCTGCATTTGGATGGCTGCTCTCATTCCTTCTGTCGTCCCTGGTTTGGTTTGCAGTGGTTCCTTTACGTTCGTATCTAGCGTTCGGAATGGTCTTTGCCATAATATTTCAGGTTGGTATTAATAATATTAGCATGTAATATTGTTGTATCTGAGTCTAAAAGTAAATGAATATGGTATATTTAGAATACTGTATTTCCTCGTGTTATTATGCTGTTATCCATTTCATATGTAAGTTATATATTTATCGGCTATAATCCACCAAAATTTCATACCTAAAATATATCTGTCGCCTTAGTGAAGTTTATAAACCTTTAAAAAAATTGAGATAAGTCCTTTAACTTTTTAGATGTTTTTAAACTAAACATATCTAAAGGCAGAGAAAAGGGAGTCTCAAGCATCATACTACTAAATTGGTTATTAGATAGTGATATATTGGCTGCTTCAAAGCAAAACAAAGCATCGGTGTTACTAAAATTTAATGCAGTAAAAATGAGTTTTAAGTATAGCTGAATCATGGAAATAAAAGAAAATATTTTTTCTAGAATATTAATTGTAGCACCATCTCATAGAATATTGAGTTACCGGTAAGCTGAAATGTTTGTAAATTGATTGAATCAACAACAACAGATGGTATAAAATAACTTGAGATATTTAACAGTCAGATACTATAGTTATGTATAGAAATATGTAAGGACCGCGACGCTTGGTGCTCCGTCCTCTGACTACCCCGTTAGGAATACCGCCTAAAGATATGTATGTACTATAGCTATGAACTATGGGGGCATTAGTAACAGTTATTGATTTTATAATCAAAAGTATAGTCTACAAAAAAAGATGACAACAAAATTTTCTTGAATTTTAATAGACCTATTATATCAATATTCTATTGAAACATTAATTTACCAAATATTATCATTACAGGAATTATTCAGATATGGCATGTATCTTCTGCTCAGAAAGACAGAGTCTGGTCTTAAAGAGATATCAGAGAATCATGAAATTGGGAGCAATAAACTAGAAATGGCTTATGTGTCTGGACTAGGCTTTGGTGCCATGAGTGGTGCTTTCGCCCTTGTCAATGTATTGGCAGATTCAGTAAGTGTACAAGTGATTTAACATATTTTGAGCTTGGGTATCCATAAACATTTAGGGTTGCCAACCATCCTGTTTTCCCAGGACATGTCCTGGTTTTTGTAGTGTCCTGGGATGTCCTGGATAGTTTTTAAGCAGCGTTCTGGGTTTTTAAAGCGCCCTGATAAGGTTGCGTATTTTAAAATTCGCGCGCCACTTTTGCAATCCTTACATTATGGGCGGCCTCACGACTCACGAGTGTTCGCATTGCCCGGGCCCGTGCCCGTGTTGTTTCAAAACAAAGATGCAACATACTTACATTAAAAATATATGATTATTATTATTACTTGAATTTCGTTTAACCTATTTTCACTACATATTAATTTAGCTATTGCTACTCTATTACTGCGTCCTGTTTTTAATTTGAATTGTCCTGGTTTTTCGACTTCAAATCCTAGTTTTTTAAATTTGGGGTTGGGAACCCTACATTACATAGCATTACGTCTTTATTTGACAGATCCACAAATATTTCACTACTTATGATACAGATTACATTAGGACTGGAATTATATATTATATATTTATCTATAAATCTAAATAAAGATTAAATAAATCTTTAATTAGTTAAAAAGCTGCTTACATTCGGTTACAAAAGCAGACAGCTCTTGTCACTGTATATCTGCACTGGAGAACTCATAGCGTATATTGTGTTTGTACTTTCTACCTACTACCAAAGTTGGATTCCAGAATAGGTTCAATTGGTGCTACTGGTTTCAAATTCGTCATGTATATTTTCTTTCTTCCTTCACAGATAGGCCCCGGTACTCTAGGTCTACAAAATGGCACAGAATTCTTCTTTGTAACGAGCGCAGCAATGACATTGTGCATGATCCTGCTCAACACATTCTGGAGTGTCATCTTCTTCAATGGTCTTGATGAAAAGAACAATCTTAAAGTCCTCTGGGTTATTGGTTCACATTTCTTTGTATCTGGACTTAGTTTGCTTAATCAGAAGGAACTGTATGCAGCAACAATATTACCTTCATATGTCATCCTACTTATAACTATGGTGATAGCTTTCAAATGTGCAGGAGGTTCAAGTAAAAGTTTTGTACAAAGTTTTGTAGTTAGGTCGTAGGAAAAGTTGTAAAATTGATATAATGTAAGATAAAATTCAAGCACACAATTCGACATTTCAAGTGAACTAATGAATTGATTGGTTACAACTTAAGGCTGATCAAGATTACCTAGTGCCAATCGCATGCCAATTTCGGTCTGTTAAAATCTGATCATGTTCACATTGTACAATCTGACTCAGTTCGCGAGTCAATCTGGAACCGTTAATAATTAAATGGGATATATTTCCCTCGTAATCTATATATATAAAAGGCGATGTATGTATGTATGTATGTTCCTTATGGACTCCGAAACGGCTGAACCGATTTCGATGAAATTTTCAGAGAATCTTCAGATTGGCCTAGCGGGTGTTCCTGTAAAGTTTGGTAGCGATTGGATCAGTAGAATTTTTTTTTTGTTTTTTTTTTTGCAGTATCAAAATAATTATAAAAACTGTTTAATTTATTTTAACTTCAACTAACGCCCAGTGAAACGGGCCGGGTTTGCTAGTTAGTAATAAAATTAAAGTTACAAAAGTATTTACTTGCTTGTAATTCTTAATGAGCATAACACTATCGGTACATGTTGCAACAAGTTAGATCTCGCTCAAACAAAATTTCTTTAAGAGAAATTGTGACTGGAATGGAATTCGACCAGAACTTGAGTGTTATGGATATTATGAATGCACGCATTGTTTGTTACTTTATAATATTTTACCGGACAGATCAGACCGAGAATGGCATGTGATCGGTACTATAGTCTAGATCAGGCTTTACGATACAATTGTATCAGTCAATCGTCCCATTATTGAATGAAACAATGGTTTCAAGCCTTTCTGCACATTTAACATTTGATATGTCCTTGATATTATTAATGGCATTTTTACATTATCCTTTAATATTATACCATTGACAAAGTTATTAATGTATTTTGTTATTAGGAGCTCCGGAACACAAATACTTGACATTTGACTATAATCTGTGTTTAAAACTAAATCTTGCTTTAAGTTTTCATATAACTGTAACAAAAAAGGACTAGGAAAAACAATATAGAATCATTTGAGTTGTACAATTTGTATAAAACAAAATCGCAATTTCTGTCCATTTGTGTCTTTAGTTCTTTCAAACTACACAATAGATTTAATGCAGCTCTTACCATCATTTAAAGAGTTCTTCCAGGAGGTTTTTATATGAGTATATCATGATGGATCCCATACCGGCAAAGCCGAGGCGGGTCGCTAGTATATTTTTAAATAATTCTATAAAAATGAAGTTAATTAAATTCCTTAAAGATCATAGTTTCAAGTGATATTTAAACTACTTACTTTCCTGTGATTTATCTTGAATACTGCTGCTACAGCTGGACTGTAGTCTGTTTGAACTATAATAAAATTGTAGTTCTAGAAGAAGACTACCAGTCTTTCTAGAAGAATCAATCTGAATCACTCAGTCAAGTGCTTGACCCAACCATGAGCTTGTCGGGTGGAGTACTGATTTATATCTCACTATTGCCCACTGGAATTATTTCTAAATAAAACAAACAATGAAATCTCGTTTATGGCGTACATAATATCATATCTTCATGCTGTATCCTTAATGGGGTTGGCTGAGAGCAGACAAACATTACAGTCCTTACATATTTATTTCGTTTCATTCTCTTCACACCATTTGCTTGAAATAAATAATAATTCAATAGGACAACACTGACCATCTCAGGTTGGTTCTATTGCTCACACTTTCAAGGTCCGGGTCTCACTTGACCATATTGGTATTGACGAACATCAGTAGTAATTGTCTTTTTATTTTAATTTTTGTAAATATGCAAAAAAACTAATAAAGTTTATAATCTATAATTGTCATAAACTCTTTTCACCAGCTATCTACTCTCAAATAATGTGTATTTCATAATAATAACATTCCTTTAACTTTATAATATGATATAATGTATAAACAAGAACCTTAAAAAAATATTACATGACAATTAGTGCAACAAAATTTGCTGATTGAAATGAGGGTAGTTACATTTTTTTTTAGTGGTTTCCAATAACATATTGCGATAAGCTTGACAATAACGTTGTTTTGTTTCATTTAAAATGGTTGACAAATAAAAAAGATATGTTAATTTTAAACAACTAGATATAATATTTAGATGATTAGTTACATGCTACATTTTGTAAAAACATCCTTTTGTGTGTAACAAGAGTTTTTGTTCGTACCTGTATATCTAAGTTGTAAGTGTAATAAATAATAAATTATAGAATTTAAAAAAAAAGATATCTATGTAGTTCCTATTAGACTGCGTATTCGAAACAATCGCCATGTTTTCCACTTAACTGAGGCTTGGGAACCATCAGCGCCCTTAACTTAACAGGCCCTTGGGCACGAAGGCTGTGGGGGCCCTTGTAAGGAAATCAAAAACGAATTGATCAATATATTTCCAATTTCTCTTAAGATTTTTAATCATACAAAAAAATGAAACAGTATCAACATAAATAAATAATACATACAATAAGTAATACATAACCATTTTACAACATTACATAAAGTGTTATTCCGTAGGAATACACTGTGAAGATATGTATGTAAATAAAGTGTTTCCGCGCTTTTCTCTCAGCAAAACTTTTTATGATGTCATCTATATTTATAAAACGTACAATATCACGTTCCAAACTTATTATTGTTAGATAATTTAGCCTTCCTTGACACATTGATACCCTCGAGGGATCATTAACGATATCTAATTTTGAAAGGGATCTTTCTGCAGTACAATTACTAATCATTAAAGTTAAATACGTTCTTAAAATCAAAAAATATATTAAAAAATTATCGGTTATTAAATATTATATTTTCTCAAAGAAGTTTTATTATTTGAATGATCAATATATATGTTCCACGTTCTTTGATTTTTCGAAAATGTAGGAGACAGAAAAATGGGTTTAATTTGTGCGGTGGGGCCCGTGGACACGTGCCTAAACTGCCCTTATGAATATCCTCCACTGGGAAACACACCTAACTCCCTTTTAATCAATGATGTTATAATACAAAAGAGGTAGATAGGTTACATGCACTGAAAAGTGGCACCCCAAAACTTTGCTAAGTAGCCAACCCGGACTTGATCAGAGAATATGAAAAGTAATCTTACAGAACCAACAATGTCATGCAATGCCTATGCGCATTCAAAATACTAAAATCTTTTAATAATCCAAACATTTTTTATAATATACACGATCATGTAATGACGCAGCCACCCAGTTTTAATCATCGTTTACATTTATTAAAAGCAATAATATATAATTCATCATTTTCAAATTTGTAATTAAAAAATCTTGGCGATCTTTTTAAATAAATATGTTGTCATGTACATGATTCAAGAAAAACGAAATTCGAAAAAAGCAAACATCATTTTTTAATGTAATCCCATTAGGTATCAATCATATTTTTTTTAATGTTTGTTCTGTGGCATTAATTACTAATATTCTATGAATTAGTCACGGATTCGCTTAAAATGTCGTAAGAAATTGAAATTGGCCAATCACAATGATTTAGAGAGCTATGTGATTTGAAATGAATTATGTACATTGCATAGCGATGCAGTGCAATGTATATTTGTCTCACTTTGTAATATTGTGGGACACTATTTTACTTGGATTAGTACTAAGGTAACCTATCTACCTCTTTTGTATTATAATATCATTGCTTTTAATCCTATGCTTGTACGGTGAACAATGCGTTTTATTTCATTTTATATATGGAGCACTTGTAATACTTTTGTAACAGGTAATTAAAAAACTGATGCTTAGTGTAGTATAAGACAGCAAAATATACATTTAAAATAGATTTTTAATGAATTAAACTTATTTTAATATGCATAAAATTAAAATGTGAGCAGTGAGCAGATCTTGCCCATTAGGAGCGACTGCCTCGCTTTTACTTATGGCGAAGCGGCAGATCGCGCGTCCCACTCTGCCAGCGCGTAGCGTCACGATTATTGCTTTAATGTACTATTCTAGTTTAACATATAATTCAATGTAAAAAACTGACTTTTTATAAAAAAAAATACGAAAATGGCAAACACTGGTTTTATTTACATTATTAGTAATTAGAGATGCATAGGTCCAGATGGATACATTTCCATGGACATGTACTTGGATACTAAATGCAAATGCCTATTTATTTTGTTTATTGATTACAAAAAGAAAATATCATACTGTATATGAAATACTATATTATGTCCAGCTAAATTTTATATTAATATTAGCGTAAGTTAGGGTTGCCAACCGTCCTGTTTTCCCAGGACATGTCCTGGTTTTTGTAGTGTCCTGGGATGTCCTGGATAGTTTTTAAGCAGCGTTCTGGGTTTTAGCGCCCTGATAAGGTTGCGTATTTTAAAATTCGCGCGCCACTTTTGCATTCCTTACATTATGGGCGGCCTCACGACTCGCGAGTGGTCGCTCTGCCCGGGCCCGTGCCCGTGTTGTTTCAAAACAAAGACGCAACATCCAACTTACTACGAGTATTTAGTTATCAACTTGTAAGTGAACAGGCTACACAAAGCTATCAACTTGTAAGTGAACAGGCTACACAAAGCCTTTGTTTTATATTTTAATAGCTCTTTTTCAACTTATATAATTACATTCAAATATTTACATTAAAAATATATGATTATTATTATTACTTCAATTTCATTTAACCTATTTTCACTACATATTAATTTAGCTATGGCTACTCTATTACTGCATCATGTTTTTAAACTGAATTGTCCTGGATTTCCGACTTCAAATCCTGGTTTTTTAAATTTGGGGTTGGGAACCATAGCGTAAGTTAACTGCATTATGAATAATATACTATAATATGTCCAGCAAAATTTTTATATTAATATTAGCATAAGTTGTTTTATCAAATTTTTTAGTTCATAACATGCTAAGAAATTGGACAAAATAAAGACCAAGGTTCAGGATATAACAATCAAAATCAAAAGATTAAAATAGAAATGGGGAGGTCATATGATTAGAGTAAGAGACAAATTGAATAAAATTGTTTCTCTGTGATATGTAAGAGAATAAGAAAGGTAAAAGACAGAGTGCCTGACCACAAAAACGGTGGGATGAAAGCATTAGACAGGTCGCAGAAATAAAATGTAGTAGAGTTGGCAGGGATAGGTTGGAGGAGGCCTATGCAGATTGGCAAATGGACATAAAATATGAGTAAATGCCAAATATACAACTACATTTAATTCTGAATAGGCTTTATTATTATTAGCTTAAGTTAACTGCATATGTAATAGGATTTACATGAATTGTGCATACTTGAAGCCATGCCATGAATTATATATTCTGTGGCCAGTCCCATTAGAGGTCTGCGAACAAAAGACCTAGCAATATTTACCCCCTTTAAAATAGTTGGACCTACTTGTCACTAGTAGCGTCAGTGACAAAATAATTCTATAGTTATTAGCATAGTGTAGAAAACTCATAAGCTTACGGGAGGAGCTTATCTGTCATGGCCTACTTGTAACTTACTGCAATGACTCTCCCATCTCATCAGCTAACTGTGTTAATAAAGAATCCACTGTCCATATCGTATCTGCAGTATCCACCTCCACCTGTGGCATGTATGTTCTTAGTATTTCGACCACTGCTTCCACACCATCCGCAGAACTGATACCACCACCAACCTCTGTAAATGCACTTACTGTCTCTGCATCCTTCCTCTCGGCCCTACAAAAGAAATATATATTTCTAAAACACCAATTGTAATAGGTTCAGCCATTTACCATTCAGAATGGATAAAAAATTGAGGCAGTTGTTTCTATATGGAAAGGAATTCGTGAAACTACTTTTGTAAAGTGAATATAACATAATCGGTTGTACGAGCAGTTTTTCCTCCAATTATTAATTATAAACATCTATAATCAAGTGCCAATCAATAAGCCAGAGTGTTAGCAGACGGAAATGTCAAAAGCACTCGCATACCTAGGCGAAAATGTGTGAGGAGAATGATGAGATTTGAGGAAGCGAAAGAGGTGTGTAAGGACCGCGACTCCTGGCGCTCCGTCCTCTCTGACTACCCCGTTGGGGATACAGCGTGAAGTTATGTTATGTTATGTTATGTTATAATCAAGTGCCAAAACAAAAAACACAGTCAACCTAAACCTTAGTCGCTCTTTCCACCCCAGACAGGGGTGTTACATATGAAATATACTTGCACTGGTGGAATTGCTATTTCTTTCTCAAAAATATCCTGTAGGTCATCGAGATCAGGTATTGTGGGAATATCATCGCTCGACTCTGGCGATTTCTTTGGTATTATTAATTCCCTGCAAAATAAAACAATTGGTAATATTTTGAGAAATAGCAATTTCATGTTGAAACTGTTTACGAGAGTTAAAAACATACTTAGGCTCGATGCGGCTGCTCTCTGTCCAAACGCCTACTTTTCTAGGTTCTGGTACATTAGAACCTAATTGATCATTCATTTTAGCTCAAAAATCATCCCAAAATATTTCTATTTTGGTTTCAAAAATTTTAATTCATTTTGTTTACAAATCAAGTTTCTATGACAAATTGATAACCAGACACCAGACAAGGTGACAATGACAACAGCATAGAAAAAAATAGTGACAACCAGTGTTTCCACTTTAATGATTTCCTTTACCCTTCTCAGGACTTTTTTCCCCTCAAAAATTATTCTGTTATAGTTTTGGCACTAGTAGAAAAAAACTACTCAACGGTCACTTATCATTGGGCCACACTGTATTAAGGTTTGAAAAAAAATGTTGAAGGCAGACGCAAATTCATTTAACTGCCAATTTTGGTAAACTATTTTATATCACTGCCTTTTTCGAATGCTGCCGTAGAATGCCTATTTAGTGATTTAAAAAATATGAAAACAGATAAACGCAACAGGCTCGATAATGAAACAGATCAATCCTGTGCGTAAAATCTGGCTTGAAAAGAACGGGAACAACCTCTGTACAGCTAGTTTGTACAGGCCAATGCAACTGCAAGCGAATCTAAAAAAATTAGACTAAGTATGAATAAAGTATAATTCAACATTCGTATTCTTATTTATAGCCTGACCAGAAATATATAAAACCTGCATTGGTTTCGCCACTGTAACTTTTATAAGGTAACACATAGTATAGTCCATACAGAAAGTAATTCTGAAATTTTCGGCAATATGGCTAGGTTTTTTAACTTTTTTGGTTAGGCTTTACTCATGATTTCCCTCGATTTCCCCATTTCGTATCTCCTTTTTCTTCCCCTCTAGACCCCAATTTCCCCTCAGAAGGGAAATTTCCCCTCATTGTGGAAACACTGGTGACAACTGATGAACTGGTTTTTGTTTTCTTTTTAAGCGATTTTCCCTTAAAATAACAACCTAGATTTTCCTTTGAGAGAGAAGGCAAAGGAATCTATGCCCATAAGAGCCGATGTTTTCAGTAACGCAGACATATTATAATTTCAACGTAATATATTTTAATGTTTCTTGGAGTTTTAGGCGACAAATTCATTGAGGCGGTCTTTCTAGTACGATCCACTTTAAGCCTAAAAAAAAATTTTAACATCGCACTACTAAATAATCACTTATTTCAATAAATCCACATAATGCACAACAGCGCAGATACTTGGGACGCAAAACTACGCCAATTTTACATCACATTATTTCACAACTAATTGTAAATAAACTTGAAATAAACGCCTAACCATTTCTCATGAAATGCCGCCAAATAATCGATTTTTTGTACCTTTTGAAATGATATGCGTAGTATACCCTAGGCGGTATATGTAGGGTAGTAAAGTATATAATTAAAATTACAGATTTTAACACGAAAATGCCAAATCGTTTGGATAAGTTTAGATAAAGAATATTAAGACCAGTCTTCGCAAAATAAAATATAGGATGTATTAATTTTTGATAGTTTACTAATTAAATAAAACTGCTTCGAACAAAAAATCTCATCAGGAGTTACTATTTTATTATTTAAGTGTTTTAAACGCTTAGATGTTTCGGGCACATATAAAGAACGAATGATGAATGATTGACGAAGAACATCTACAGCTACAGCGAGTGGTAAAAGAAGCCCAGGAAGACCATTGCCGACTTACGAAGATCAAATTGCCAGCGTGTTAGCTGACGGAAATGTGAAAAGCACCTGCATACCTAGGCGAAAATGTGTGCAGAGAACGATGAGATTTGAAGCGAAAGAAAAAGCGTATGTAAGCACCGCGAAGTTTGGCGCTCCGTCCTCTCTAACTACCTCGTTAGGGATACAGCGTGAAGATATGTATGTCTAATTATTTCTTTTGTTGGGTTATTATTATAGAATACATCATGCAAGGTAAAGGTGTTTCCTTGTTTGTTTTAATTTTTAAAGGATGATGGCCAAATTGTTTCAAGGTGCTACTATGTGCAAATTTTAACACTTATAAAACTGTAGGTCTGTAGGTATGCATCTGTATAATAGCATACAATTTGCAACATATTATTATAAAAATACGTACTAATAAAATATAATAATCAGCAGAATAGCGTTATCAATGACGTTTTTTAATTTATGACTGGGGTATTAGAAATCAATATGGCAAAACTGGCCTAGGTATCACCCTCGTAACTATCAAAAAAACCTTTCTCTTTGCTGAGCCCTAGTGGCTTTCACAGGGTCGCCGATCGCGTTGGAGCGAGTGCGGTAGGCACCCTGCCAGATAGTCGAACGCCTGAGGGTTCCCCCAGCCGAGGGATACGTCATAATGAAGGATGAACCTCGAGCAATCGTAACCGCTGTATAACACAACTCAATACCCGACCTCACTGTTTCATTCGCAGCAGTCTTTCTTAATTATTTGGTCTGAGCAGCAAATTTATTTGTACAAATTAACCTATATCAAATTGTTACACAACTAGTAGGTACCTGAATTTAATAAAGGCAGTGTTGCTATGAATGGTGACAAGTTTTTCACCATTCACAAAGAAAAAACGATTTCAAACAAGTTGCAATATATTATATTTAAATTGATTCTATTAAATTAAATCACGTTACAAGGTATTTTTGAAAGTCACGGTTCGTAAAGCACAGACATGGTACATAAGGGGGATGTTTAGGGGGCCCGGACCTGTTCTTAGCTTACACTTATTTTCGCCGAATATTCACCTTTTATAGAATAATAATTAATTCAATTTATTGGTGTTTAGAACTCTTACTTTTTCGTAGCATGAAGTCATGGGCAAAAACTAGTTTATCTTTGTGAATTGTTGCCCCCAATCCCTGTGTTAAATCACTGTCCGTGTCTTAAAGCAGCAAGAAGTAGGGTCAAATAGTATTTACATAATATGTACATACATACATTTGATTCTCTTCTCTTTGATCTGTACAATATCAACTGCCGGAAATCCCGTAAACTGGCTTAGGTGATTCCCGACTAACTTTAAAGTTATCCAGATTTTTGGCCTAAAACAAACTCTTCATATATTTTCAGCAACGAATCTGGAGTTCTAGGTCTAAAATCTTTGAGCACATGGTCAAAATGCGCCATAGACACTGCAGGGCAGTCCAAATCCTGCTCCAAAGCTCTCAATGCTGCCTCATTACATAAGGCATGTATTTCAGCACCTGAAAAACCTTCTGTTCTCACTACAAGATAATGTGGATTAACATCATCACTAATGGCCATTTTTCCAAGCCTTAACTCCAAGATTTGAAGTCTTGTCTCAGAATCTGGTAATGGTACATAAATGAGTCTATCCAAGCGCCCAGGTCTAAGTAAAGCTCTGTCTATCCTATCAGGACGATTGGTAGCAGCCAAAATTGTGACAGAATTCAAAGGTACCACACCATCTAGTTCTGTCAGGAGTTGGGCCAGTACTCTCTCATGTACACCGGGCTCACCCGCCCCTCTTTCACCCCCTATAGCATCTATTTCATCAAAGAATATTACAGAAGGTGCAACTTGACGCGCTTTTGTAAATAAATCCCTAACAGCCCTTTCTGACTCCCCAACCCACTTAGAGAACAACTCTGGCCCCTTTATTGACAAAAAATTTAAACCACTTTCTGTTGCTAAAGCCTGTGCTATCATCGTTTTGGAACATCCTGGAGGCCCATACAGTAAGACTCCTCCGGGAGGTTTAATGCCTAAACGCTGAAAGCTTTCAGGGTGTTTTAGAGGCCATTCGACAGCTTGTCGAAGTTTTAATTTCAATCCATCCTGACCGCCGATATCTGACCATCTGACATTTGGCACTTCTATTAACAACTCTCTCATAGCACTGGGTTTCACTACAATAAGTGCTGCTATCAAATCCTCTTTCTCGATGATATTGCTTCTTCTCTTAATACATTTCATTGAAGCTTGACTACACAGATTTACTAAATCTGCAGCAACATATCCATGGGCAAGATCAGAAATAGAATCAATGTCTTGTGAAGACACATTATTAGGCAAATTTCGAAGCAAACTGTACAAAATTTCCTTTCGCCCGATTCTGTCTGGCACAGGCACTTCTATTTCTTTATCTAGTCTTCCAAATCTTCGTAACATAGGATCTATAGCTTCTGGTTTCCTAGTTGTCGCTAAAATGAATACTCTATTATCTTCCTCATGTAAACTATCTAAAAGAGATGCAAAGGCTGATGTGACCCTTCTCTCTTGTTCGGTACTGCCTGAAGACCTTCGTGGACAAATTGTCTCTATTTCATCCACAATAATAATACTTGGTTCATTCTTTACTGCTTTAGAAAATATATTCTTCATAGCATTCTCGGTTTCACCAAAATATTTGCTGAATACTGCCGGGCCATTGATTTTTACATGAAAACAGTTAGCAGTGTCTACTAAATGCTTGCAGATTGCAGTTTTTCCTATTCCAGAGTGACCATAGAGTAGAAGGCCCCTTGTTGGTTGGAACTTTGTAGCCAAACTCTCTACATCAAAAGATACGTTTATATAAGTTCTTATTTCGCATACAATATTGTCAACACCTCCTAAATATATCGGTTTCTTTATTTTTACTTTTTCGACAGTACACTTTTCAATGTTCCACACAGTATTATCATTTAAAACGAACCAAATTTCATCACGTTTGTTATGTTCTGATGGTTTAACATCTATAATTTCTATTTCCAGTTGCCTGCCAAAATAATAATAAGGTAATACAGTGCCAACACTGATAAAATACATATAGAAATGGTGTTTTAAAATACCACAAATGTCTGTTTCAGTTTTATAGTTTCTAATTTTAATGGTGATTTGTGAGGCGGCAGATATTTCTCCGGGCAGCACAGAGACGGTTATTTCTTTGTTGCTACTACTACACCATGGCCCAACCAGATCTGAAACAATTTTGTCAGAATTAGGTACATGTAAAGAACTAGATTAATGTGAAATATTTATCTCTATGGCTTATCATAATATGTGCTATGACATCACATATTATGCTAAACACACTAATCTCTTTATTCCAGCTGCATTTAAAGTCCTAAAAAACCGATTAGGCTGTAAATTATACATCTACGACTGTCCAATTTATATCTACCCAATAGCTTTACAAAAATTTTAGGAAAAAAAATTAAACCACCTTCAAAAAAAAAAACACTGAAAAGTACAAAATAACTATCCTTTACTAATCAAAACTCAGGTACAATTTAAACTTAACTTTATAAATACGATACATATACATATCTATATAAAATTAAATTTGACAGTTACTGAAGTCAGTGCCAAGCCTACCAAACTAATAGACTTTCTGTTGTTGCACATTGATTTGGCACCAACTCCAATAACTGTCAAATTGAGAACCTCCTCGTTTTTTTGAAGTTGGTTAAAAATAGAATTTTACAGTTCAGTGTCACATATAGATACAACTATGAACAATCGTTGTTACAAAGAATATTATTTTATCTTCTGAATAGTACATACTTGATAGCACATAGTGTTTTGTTTTCATGCCTGCTTGGAATATGTGATATTAGAGTTAGTGTCTGGCCAAAAATAGATTTAGAACCAACACCAAATATCGGTTTTTGTCTCAGTTTCGGCATAAACCAAAACTTCTTTGTAGATAATTTAAGTTGTTGTTCAGCTAATTGTAAATTGTGTTTGTTCGTAGAAATTATAATTTGATCAATTAATAGCGTAATTTTTTTTAATAATACCTAATTTTAAGTTTGTAAATGTTAACATTTAGATATGAACAGCAATTCTTTTTCTTTCTTCATGGCACGGCGCACAGATTAGCACATTTGCCAATGTCCCATATTAATAACTGGAATCAACAGGAAGCACCTTTGAAGTAAATTAGATTTTTCTTTTTATCATAAAACTACTCTAGTAAAGTAATAGTAGGCTTTACTGAAGTTATAATGGACTTCTTGGAAGAGTGCGAGAACTTCAGTTACACATGTTTATTTAGACCTACTCCATTCTTTTCACTTTAAAACACAATATACTATCACTTTTGGACTTTAAAACTCCCAAAAATATAAAAAATATAAAATCTGAATAAAATTACAACCTCACTTCTCCCATTCCCACCAAAAACTACATGTACAGCATAATAATTTTTTGCAATAATTTTGTTGCTCAAAGTTTTTTTTTCTTGTTGCTCCTACATACTATGCAATGAAGTGACCAAAACCAGCTCCAAAACTCATTAATGTACATTCAGTTTTGATCATAGTGTCAGCAACTTATAGCTGCCATAATCAAAACTAAACAGATGCTAATTTTGAATTAGACACAAATTAAAATATAAAATGTGACAGCTATGTCTTTCCGTGCGAAACATATAAGTAGGCCCAGTAAGAGGATTTATAAGGTACTGATACATGCAATAAAAAGTAACCTATCACTGTCCGATTGCGCTTTGCCATCTGTATGCCTAAATTCTTACTGTTAAATGTAAATGTACTCATATAACTTAAACACAATCCCCAAGATAACACAACAAACCCCCAACAGTCCAAGAACACAAAGATACAAATTAAAATGATTACATATCTATATAGTTAGGAATTGCAATTCATTGTTATAATAATTAGCTACTACTAACCAGCTGCCGGTAATATAACAGCGGCAGGAGAAGAAGTTTTAGACGGGAACATGCGCCTCACTAATGTAGGAGCGCCTTGCCTAGTCAGTTGTAAAGGTTCTCCGATCACAGCCTTAATTAATGTTGCAACGGAAGGATGAATCAACACAGAGTCCCGTGGAACGCCTTGTGGACGTAGACCCGTCCTCTCGAGCCAAGAAAACAACTTGCCGTCCTCTATATAGGGACATTTTATCTGATTCTTCTGGCAATTCAGTTCCAAGTGAATATTTTTATCGTTTGAGGTTATACTACAACCACATTTTTCGCAATCTACCCATAAAGTTTTCACTTGTTTTGGGGACATTTTTAATAAATTCTATAGATAGAACTCTTAGATAAATTCAAAATTATGGAAATAACATCTTTAAAAGGGTAATTCAAAACAGATACCACAAATAGTAGTATGTGCGCCACAATTCTGAAATACCCAATACCTACAATCACAGATTAAGTATTTGTAGCAAGCTACAGATGCGACACTCACTTTGCCGTAATTGTTATCTATTTCGTTTTGGCGCTACTATCGCCTACTTTTTTGACAACGTACTATCTGTACGTACCAATATTTTTTATATATCTCTACTAGCTGCACCCGCGACTTCGTCTGCGCGGAAAATTTCTTCGTGGCTTTCCCGGTTTAGGTTAGATATATGTACATGTACGTAGTCGTTTAAAGATTGTTTATGAAAAAAAGTCTATGTCTAGCCTACGTCTGTCTCCGGGCACATACTATATCTGTACCAAACTTTATATTTAGTTTGGCGGCTCAGCATTTCTCATTCAAAGCTTCATCCCCTTTTCATCCCCATAAGGGTGGTTTTTTGATGCAAAATTACCCTATGTCCGTTTTTGATGTCAGACTATCTTCTTGCCAAACTTCCTCATAATTGGTTCAGCTATTTACCATTTCCCATGCACAGTTTCATCCTCCTTTTCACCACTTCAGGGGTAGTAATTCTACTAAGTATGGAACTTAGCGTAAGCGCAATCACATATTCTTACTACGTACCGCTTTTCATCAAGATCAGGCAAGCCGTTCTCCATTTATAAATAGACTTACAGACACAGACAGACAAAAATTTAAAAAATGGAAGAATCGAAGTCAGCGAGTCATAAAATGACTATCTATCACAAAATGTGATAGTAAAATTGTAATTACAGACAGACTCTAGAGATTTATATAGTAGTAGTACTAGCTGACCCGGCAAATGTTGTTTTGTCATATAAATTGTTTTTAGAAAAAATAGGGATTGGTGGCAGAAGGGTGAAAATTTAGGGTTGTATGTATTTTTTAATGCCGAATCATAAAAAAATTAAAATAAAGAATTTTGTCCATTAAATAAAAAAAAATTTTTGGGGTGGACCACTCCCCTACTTCACTTAGGGGTATGAAGAATAGTTTACGTCCTATTCTTAGACCTACTGAATATACACAAAAAAATTCATAAGAATCGGTCAAGCCGTTTCGGAGGAGTTTTCTTACAAACACTGTGACACGAGAATTTTACATATTAGATGTAGGTATTGTGATTTCGAAAAACCACCAACGCAGTGGTTTAGGGGATTGTTTACATCAAACGACAGAAGAGAATAGGCATTTCATGTTTCTCAATTCAAGCATGAAATTGAAGAAAACACAAGGTAAACCACAACTCAAATTGAAACAGAAAAGTAGCCAAATTCTGAATCAGATTGACAGCACACTGACAAGCAATTGACTTTTAAGGCAGATAGTCAAGTCGACAGAAGCGACTACAGCGCTAATACAACTCGTTTGGAACTAAAACTGTCACAGGCCTGCCTACAATCCCTACAATACGATCGGGATGCGATTTGCGATCGGAATTGGCATTTACAATATATTGTTGTATATTTCATAAGGCATTGGCAACAAAACCATCACCCTAACACGTAACTTCTGGAGAAACTATGTAAGTCCCTAACACTCCTCCAGTAAAGCAATGACTAGTAAAGTGATACTTTACTTTACTGAAGTGAAAATGGACTTCTTGGAAGAGCGCGAAAACTTCAGCTACACATGTTTATTTAGATCTCCTCCAATCTTTCCATTTACACAGAACTTTAAACACAATATACTATCACTGTTGTACTTTAAAACTCCTAAAAGGTAAAAAATCGAAAATCTAAATAAAATGACAACCTCACTTCTCCCGTTCCCCCCAAAAAAGTCTGATCAGCCATGCAAATCTGTAAAAACTCGAATCACCCAATATGAGACTCGCTCGACAATTCACCCCACTTCGCATTCGAACTCACTTGACCTTCAAATGGAATTCTCTAAACCAAACATTCTAGGAGCGAAATGAAGTGATCTTAGATGCGAGTTTGTCGGAGATTGCTTTAAGAGTAAACATCTCAGTCGACCTTTCGTCTTAGAGTATTTTAACTTCTGAGATAATTACGTTGAAAACTCGTTTATTTAGATTGGATTGTTATATTTAGCGAAACTTCATAAAATTCATCTATGATAGTATAACTCGCCGCCACCACTCATCGAGTGCGATTCTCTAACGCAAATTAGTCAATTCGCTTCTGAATCCGCGGTGAGATTGTCAACTGTGATTTGGTAATCTCTAAAGTCGACAGAAATACTAGCGCCGCCTCAATGAGTGGCGGCGGCGAGTTGTACTATCGTAAATGAATTTTATGAAGTTTCGCCAAATATAACAATCCAATCTAAATAAACGAGTTTTATTTAACGTAATTATCTCAGAAGAAGTTAAAATACTCTAAGACGAAATGTCGACTGAGATGTTTACTCTTAAAGCAATCTCCGACAAACTCGCATCTAAGATCACTTCACTTCGCTCCTAGAATGTTTGGTTTAGAGAATTCCATTTGAAGGTCAAGTGAGTTCGAATGCGAAGTGGGGTGAAATGTCGAGCGAGTCTGGCTTTGGGTGATTCGAGTTTTTACAGAATTGCATGGCTGGGCTGGAATTAGAGATGGGTAGGTTCATAATACACTCTGTGGGTGGGTCACAGATTAAATATTAGGGTAGGTCACAGATTAAATAATTGTATATAGGATGGATGTGGTATGGATCAAAGATGGATACATGTCAGCGAGTCCATAGATTATTCACATATTATGTCAGCGGCACCAGTATCCCTAGTTGTACTGTTGGATGTACATCCAAACGAAAATAGGACACGAATAATATATTTTCCAGAGGAGTAGAATGGAACCTACGATGAAAGAATGAAACGCGTCAGGGACGGATCGCGCACACAAGTTGGTAAATGGTAATCAGGGTTGGAATAATTTGACAGTCGGAAAAGAGTAGTATTTTGAATTTGAAAAGGTAGTAAATCACGTCACGTCTTCACGAAAATAGTACAGTTTGATTATTATTTTAACATTTGAGTTTTTTTCTATCTAAATGATAAAAAATGTCTAATTATAAACACAAATCCACATCAAAAAGCAAGCAGACGGAATTCGTTACGTCGGCATTAATCCCTCTTTCTTTCACACATACCTACCTACTCTAAAATACCATAAATTGTAACTTTTATCCATTTTCGGTTGTGTAAAGTGCTCTACTGTGCATACATATGCTGATATGATTTCTTTCAAATTGTGTAAGAAATTGCGGTGGTAGTAAAATGGTAGTATTTTAGCGTACTATCCAAAGAACCGGGTAGTACGTAGTACAAAGTACCTATGGAATTGTAGTATAAAAACTACTATAGTAGCACGAAATCCAATAGTTTTCGGCGTTATATCGTTAGGCGTGCGCAGCGCGATATAGGTAGATTATCAAAGCGCGGGCGCAAACTGATAGTCACAGAGGCTGCACTCCTCCTGAAAATTGAAACATTAGGCGTACGTATTTCCAGGAGTTAGAAAAAGACGGAAATGAAACCTTAGTGATCCAGACGTTACTCGGGTCTCGGGTCGTACAATTTGTCTTCAACTACCTCTAGAGTACGGTATCCAGCCAAGGAACTTCTATTCAGCTAAATTCAAAGATTCTTGGAACGGTTGGACGTGTTTCGTACTATGGGTTTGTATTAGTGTTCCTTATTTGAACACAGCACTCTTTGGGCGCTTTTATACTTTACTATTGAACGATTTTATGTACCGTTCACGACATAATAGGGAACCGAAATGGAGCAATTTTTTGTATGAAGATGCTTTTAAATCTCTTTCGACGATATCGTTATACCGTCGGCATGACGTTGACGTCCACCAACTGTATACAATTTGCGCGACGATAATCTACCAAATATGTCGCTAATGCTACCAAAGAGAAGGTCCTATGCGGGTGACGCATCGCATTCAAGTCCGGATTTTTTAAAGATAACTAGGATGGAACAATGATGTTATATTTAAATCAGAAGGCTGAATATTTCAAAGTTTTGCTCCTGGCACTAAAAGAGGTTGACGAAAAAACAATAATAAAACAAACATTACAGTCTTAAAAGTAATATATTTTTTTCTGATTTAACATAAATATGAAAACAAATTTCATGTGATGTATATTTTATTTACATAATAGCGATTTGCCAACAGACAACATTCGCAATAAAAAAGTGTTAATATTTTATTTATTGCACTATTTGAATATGTGTGATAGTCATTGAGAACAGATTTGAGAGAGATGTGATGAATTTAAAGAGACCAGCATATGTAGAGAGATTTCTTACACTAATAAAACAACTACAGATCATATAATTAACTTAGCAAAAATTTTGTGGTTCAATTCATAGAAATTATCTTAGATTTTAATAACATCCAAGAGCACCTATGAACTCCATATGTCATTTTTTGGTACCGAATTGAAACTGTACAAAAACAGTATCACTAAAATTAGTTTTCTAATATCTATGTCGAAAATAACAAACCTAATAAAACTTTCAAAAATCTCACAAGAAATTCAACTTGTTTATTTAAAGAATGAAAATGGCAGTAAACACTTACTTGAATATCACTCGCAGATTACTTTGATATAATGTATTGATTGGTAAATAGGTAAATATATATTAATAAACTTGTAATTACATATTTTTATAAATTTGATATAAATTATGACTTTTCAAACACTTCATTTATTTTCAGTTAAACAATTTTTGTTCATTTACTGCAGATGGCGCCACCATTATTATTTCCATTCTTTATTTAAACTGTTGTACTTAATCTCAAAACAGATTATATACAATTTTTAACATAATTTTGTTTGTTCTTTTAATTTTACATAACTGGCATAAATCAACATATTAATATAATAGGTTAGCAGAAACGACAAACTATTACAATTTACAAATAAAGACTCGTGACAGGTCCCACCATTTTCTGATTTCAGTAACACCAATCTACATCGTAGACTAATTTTGTAGATTTTACAATGCAAATATTGAAAATACTGATGTTATATATTACGTCAATGTTTTACAAATATTTTTTTAACTAGTTTTATTCCAGTGGATGTGGTCACAGAAATCACAAAATGGCGAGACAACGGAAAATTCCATACATAACAACCTTATTCCTTGCTCATAAGAAATATGTCCTTTTTAAATTTTAATTTATTTAATGAATTTTGCCAGTACTTGTGATAGAACATGTTTACATGATAGAACACGATAGAATATGTTTTGATGCTAAAAATTGTAAAAAAATTTTTTTTTTAAGTCTCATCTGTAGGAATCTTATTAAATACATAAGGTTTACATTTGCATATTCCAATAACTGGCTAGAAATGAAATTGTTATAAATGATTTTATGGCATACCTTGTAGATATCAAATAAAATTGCCAGTAAAATACATATTTTGGTGTGTCGACATTGTTTTTTATTTTTAAACTGGCTGACATTGCAAGTTTCTTCAATGTCCAGTACTAATTTACAGTCCTTCCTATTTTTTATCTATACCATTAACAGAATAGAAAATTTAATATTGACTATAACAACTTTCATTATAAAAATGAGACATAACAGTTATGAAACAGTCACCATGTCGAAATATTTCAATATATCCATTTCTTTTTCAATAGTCATCTCTAGACTTGTAGAGACGGTATTGAAAGGTAGTATATTCTTACAACATAAATAATATCAAAATCATAATCTCTTATTTGCAATAATTAAGAGTACCACAATATTAGTCAATATTCCTATATTTAATCGCATGTGAGACCTTGATACATATCAAAATGATGCATTTCACTGCAAGAAATAAGATTATTTTGATTCCCTGCAAAATATTGACACACCATATTATGGAGATCAAGTAGCTATAATATTGAGTATAAAATATATATATATATATATAGAAAATTTGTAGATGTCTTTCAATAAGGATAACAATAAGTGTATGTTGTCAATGCGAATAATATCTGCAAGGTGCAAAATATAATACACAGTATTTATGTACTTGATACAATATTCTTTAGTTTTTACCATACTTTCAAATGAAATAAATGCTGGCTACTGTGTTGAAGATTTGTTTAATAATTATCATATGATCAGTTGTAATCAAAGTAATCATTCTAATAAAATATTTCTAACTTTATTGGTAATTGAAATTGAAAATAACATGTTTTATACACATCATGAACTACTTTTGAGGAAAATGTGTGAGGAGAATGATGAGATTTGAGGAAGTGAAAGAAGTATGTAAGAATCGCGACGCTTGGCGCTCCATCCTCTCTAGACTACCCTGTTGGGGATACGGCGTGAAGATATGTATGTATGTATAAACTACTTTTGAATTTCAGAGGTATAAGGAGATAGTATGAAATGTCAAATAACTAATTAACTAACATAACTGATTATGGTCATTTGAATTAAACATTCGTACTAATTAATGATATTTTTAGTCAAGAAGTTGAGTAGGCTTCTCTAAACATCCAGTCAATAGGGTTTCCTATCCTCCTGTTAGTGTTGTATGAGGGAAGAAGTCATGCATTTATATTATTTTTCTATAAAATACGTATCTTTATCATCATTCTGGAAAGCTATGGTTGTGAATGTAAGGTTAATTTTTGCTATTGTCAAGTACATAATAGCAATATGTTTATTTGTTCTTTTGTTTCATTTGAAAGTATGAAAATATATATTAAATCAATACCTATTTGCCAACTCGTATGGGTTTCAAGATGCGATGGTGTGAGGGTATTTTGGAAGGTCATACGCTTCTAATTACTTGTTTATCTGGAGATCTTACTTACGATGGTACTACAATGTTACAACTGTACCTGTTACCATCTTTCTCGAAGTATTCTATAAGAATGTACATCCGCAGATGGAATGGTAACAACATTAGCACACACTAATCACCATGTAAATTGGAGAACTGTAATATCCACTGTTCACTAGCACTCGAATGTCCAGACGAACCGGAGTAGGTGAGCAATGATTTAACAAATTAATAAATCAATAATGACTGTGCATTGACGAATCAACTGATTTGAAAGAAATTAGTTGATGTTAACTAGTTCATTTAACATCAACGAAACATAACCTATATTTTCAACGAAATAGCATATATCATTGAATCATTTTATTCATCTACAAGGTGAATTATTGTTTGGTAAATAATTTGTTACAATTAAGCTGTTCTTTAAATAGTTGATATAAATGGTTGCGTTTCGTTGATCAACGACCTAATAAATCATCCACGAGCCATTTCTATACCGGTATACTGGCAACACTGAAATGTCTGGAGCACTGTTCACTCTGTTCACTGTGTCACTGTGTTCACTATGTTCACTGTGTCACTGTGTCCGCTAGTGCAGATGCGTGTGCAGCATGTGCAGGTCGCCCGAGGACAGGCGGCCGAGCGCGTCCCCATCGGGCGCTAACATCTGCTGCAGCGTGGACAGCTCGCTGGAGTTGAGCGACGGCAGGCCTTCGCCGCGGTCCTCTAGAAGCCCCGACAGCGTGCTCCCTCCGCCTGCGCTTCCGCTTCCGTCCACGCCTCCGCCCCCGCCCGACGTGTCCATCGCCATCTGCATGCTGCCGCCCAGCTGCGAACATGAACGCGGCATTACTTATTATTTTCTAACTGTATTATTTGAACTTTTTGGCGGGAACAGCAGTTGTGAAGTTGGCATTTCATTTAGATTTTCTATTTCTTGCGTTTTTGGGAGTTTTAAGGTACGAGGGTTAGTACATTGGACGTTAAAGTTATGTACAAGTATTGTTGGAAAGTTTGAATAAATATGTACAATTGAGGTTTTCGCGTTTTTCCAAAAAGTTCTTTTTGACTCCAGTAAAGCCTACTATTGCTTTACTGGAGAGTGTATGGGACTTAGTAATAACACAGTACAAGTAAGCATACAGTATGCTATCTTCATACAAACGCTCCCAAACAACGCGCTCGAAATCTCGACATATCTCGACATACGACAGTCGCGAGCGCGCCGCGGTTGTCGTCGGACGGTATGAGACGCTCCTACGCATTTATTGACTAAATATTATGTCAATCAAGTTTACGAGCACAATGTTCAGTGTATGGATGTTTGAATACATCTATATCGAAACCAGAAATATTTCTCTGTTGCTAATTTGTAGGAAATATATTATCATAATGATCTAGTTAATTTAATGCTGATTTTTAATTATACTGCACATAAAAAATCATTTTTTCTGTAAATTTCCACCATACTAACTCACAAACTTTTGAAACTAGATATAAAATACTAGTAAAATTATATAAATAAAAACGTATTAAATTTGCAATAATATAAAATGAAAAGATAATATGACAATTTAATATAGTACCAACCAAGAAACCCAAGAAAAACATTCAGTCCAAGTCGGTAGCCCTATTGCGCGTTTACGTACCAAACGACCGTAGGTAATTATCTCTAGGACACTGCCGAGATAGCATACTGTATGCTTACTTGTACTATGGTAATAAGAAGACAGACATTTTGTTACAGATACCTACTCCTATTTTTTACATGAGAATGGCCGATCTGGCAGAAATGTTTCTAATAAATATATATTTTTTTTTTATTTTAATTTATTCTTGACCATGGACAATGTAGTCCTTCAGTCGAAATATTAAAGACTTCTAGAGAAACATTAACTGTCCCTAACACTCCTCGAGTAAAGTGATGGTAGGCTTTACTGAAATTAAAAAAGGACTTCTTGGAAGAGGGCGAAAACTTCAGCTACACATGTTTATTTGGATCTCCTGCATTCTTTTCACTTACACAGAACTTTAAAACACAATACACTATCACTGTTGTACTTTAAAACTCCTAAAAATGTAAAAAATAGAAAATCTAAATAAAAACGACAACCTCACTTCTCCCGTTCCCGCCAAAAAGTCCGTTTCTAATAAATATGATACCGAGTTGCCAGTACATAAAAGAGAACAAGACCAACGCGGCATGAGGACTGCTTATCATGATACTTTTGACCATTTGGCAAAATGCAAGAGGAATTCAAAAATTATTTTTCAGTTGTGTTGGATTATGTTCAGAGGATCTTAATTGAATGTTGATTGTTTATCAACGAATCGCCATCTGAATATCTGTTATATATTAGATAGTAAAACTGTTTATTCAAGAACACAACACAAGGTACAGAAAACAAAGAAATAAACAAATTAATTAAATAAAAAAAAAATAATAAAATACAGTAGAATCCCGATTATCCGAACATCGATTAAACGAACATCCGATTATCCTGACTCACCGGAAAGATGTGATTCATTACGTCAAAAATCAATAAGTTATTTCCAATCAAAATTTTAAATTACATAGGTATTATGTAATTCATTATCGTTATAGCTCGTAATTTTTTTATATCGTATTGTCTAAACGACGTATGTAAAACCCATTACATAATGAAAATTGATTAAAATTTAAATATTGTTTACTTTTACTTTGAAATCGATTATCCGGATTTTTGATTATACGGATTACCCCTGGTTTTATTTGATCCGGATAATCGAGATTCTACTGTAAATACAAAATTAAATGTGCCTCTGTAATATGAATGTGAATCTTTAAATGATGAGCCTAAGAGCTGATATTTGAAATAAAATACACCAAATAAGAGTTTAATTATTATTTATGGCAAGAAAGAATGTTAGTTAGCAATGAGTAAAGATTAAAAGTAAAAAAATTATTCCATAGAAATAAATCCATAGGAAACAGTCATAAGATCAATATATCTACTTATTATACAGACTGTAATTAAGTAGATACTGTTCGGTTAGAGGTAAGATATTTTTTAATTTATTCATTCTTTTAATAACTAGAAAGGATAAAAACTAATCTGAAAAACCTCAAAGAATAATAAAATTGTTCCTTGGACAATTGAAAATGCTTTGTCTCCCGGACAATAACTAAAGTACGGAGAAATATTAAAATATTGTTAAAATTAATTTAATATTGATGAAATAAGGGCGGCTTTCACCAACTATTTAAGCTCAATTTAAGTATTTGACATCTCGCTTGCACCAAGTATTAAATCGTTGGTGCAAGCGAGATGTCAAATTCTTAACTCGAGTTTAAGTAGTTGGTGCAACTAGCCCTAAATATTAGTTTTATGATAAATACAATATTCATGTATGAAATGAATACGTATCTATATTTTCCTAGTAATTTATGTCAGAAATTCAAGGACAGCGGTGAGATAGAAAATAGTTGATCAAGACAATTAAGCAATGAAATGAATGAACATACCTGCGTCAAATGTTGCTGCTGAACTACATTAGGAGACACGTGACCCAAATTAGGAGACACATGCCCCATATTGGGGGACATCCCACCGTGCATAGGGGACATCGCTTGTACTTGAGCCATGGGCGACATGGCCTGCATTCCAGGCGACATCGCCTGCATGTTTGGGGACATCGCTTGCATTCCCGGGGACACCGCTTGCATTACAGGGGACATCGCTTGCATGTTTGGGGACATGACTTGCATGTTTGGCGATATAGGTTGGGCGTAGTTGGCGCCAGTCCAAGGATCTATGTGGCTGGGTCCCGGGACAGTCAGACCTCCTTGTATCCATTGCTAAAAATAAAGATCTTTTATTTAAAATCTTGTCACAGAAAAGTAAGATTTATATTTACGTTATGTTATAAAAGTATGATAGAGGTCTGTACATTTTTTTTACATGAAAACTGTCTACCCAAGCCCATCGATTTTTCCCTATAGATTTTTAAAGGCTTTATTTAATTATTTAGGTTATCTTTAATTAAATTACAGGACTCGTGTCATCTAGGTATAGTATATTATTCTTACTAGTTTACTGGTTTAAAATCTGTCTACATGAAGCTAGTTAGCTAACACACATTATTTTACCGAATTTCATTTATTAGCCTCGATCACCCGAGCGAAAGGGAAAAATTTTCGATGTTGACAACATCATTACATGGTACAAGAGTACACAGCTCGAATGATATTTAGTGGGTTTTTTTAAATTATTTTATGAGTTATAACTTTATAAGGTTTAATATAATAATAAAACCTATTCAGACTTAAACTTAAATTACATATTTGGCATTACTCCTATTTTGAATGTCGTTTTGCCAATCGGTAAAGGCCTCCAATCTTCTCTATTTTTGCCTATCTCTGGTCAGTCTACTCCATGTTGTTTCTGGAACATATTTAATCATATACCACCGATTTTGTGTTATGGCTCTCTGCCCTTGACTTTCTCTCGGCTACCACTGAGTGACAATTTTACTCCATTTGTGTCTCCCTCTTATCAAATAACCCGATCATTTTCATTGTAGTCCTCTGATTTTCAATATTATATACTGGACCTTAGGCTTTTGCCTTTTGCATTTCTCATTTTGTCAATTTTCTTGGCTCTTATTATGAGTATTTTTGAATTTCAAATTTACCAGTGATTTGAAAAAAATGTATACTGAGCAGAATCAACAAGAACCTCGGGTATAATTTTTTCAACATTATTTACAATATGTTAAGATACAATATTCAGAAAACCGGTAATGCATGCGCAGAGAAGAATACTTCCAGACTTTAGTTTTGTCTTCAACATTATCCCACATTTTACAGTTCGATTTTTCAATATAAATCTCTTTTCTGTTAATTGAGTAAATTCCCGAGGAACCTTATAACTGCGTTTGATAAGTGTGATAACCCAAAAATGGACTATTTGTGATATTATACTCTTAAAGTTCTGTGCAAGTGGGAAATAATTGATCTATAAAAAGACATGCAGCTTTTCACGTACTTCCAAAAAGTCCTTATTAATTCAAGGAAAACCTGTTACCGCCTTACTGGAACAATAATTGGGATAAGAATGCCAAATAAGTTATTAAGTATTAATAGCAAATAATACGAACAGGATTTTAGCTGAAATTATGTGATTTACAAATTGGTGTTTTTCCAGTTATATGGTTAGGCTGATGGCCTACTTGTCAATGTCTCAACATATTTGTAGAAATAATAAAGGATGCGTAGTTTAGATTGAATTTATTTTCTTGTTAAGAAAAAGTTACAGCCAATAGTCCGTTATAACCTTGGGCTATAACATAGAGATAGTACACTTTACACGTAAGAGTTCGTTCAGTTATAGAAGATTATAGTGTTAATCTATAATACATAGTAGCACTAGGTCACAGACCACAAAGTTTTATGTTCTATGGGCAGTGGTTTGAGTTCAAAAATAATATCTAATCCTGTATTCCTATAACCAGAGATGTGCAAAATAGTTTATTAAAAGTATTTAAATATAAAATGTAAATGCTTAGTTTTTTTTTTTTTCAAATACAAAATGGTTTTGAATAAAAGTATTTAAATACAAAATAGGTATTTTCAAAATACTTTATTCAAATAAAATACTTATTTCACTGATTTTAACACTAGTTTTGTTCGAAGTGTTCATCTTTCATGTTCCGTCTATGTGACCTTATAATCATTCCACCAAACAAATATACACCTGGAGGTGTTTCCAGGTCTATTGTAATATTGGCATTATTGGCATTGGCATAGAAACAGTTTGACTTGCAATGTTGGCATTATTGTTGGCAACATTTAGAATGGGTGCGTTCTTAAATAAAGTAATTATGAATTTAAAAATGAAAAATACGAAATATCAATTAAAAAAATTAACAAAACTATTTTGCATTTTACAAATACTAAATACTTATGTAGATTATTTCAAATAAAACACAAAATGCATTTTGAAAAAAGTATTACAAATGCAAAAAATAGGTATTTTATATTTCCATTTTAAACAGATGTATTTCAAATAAATCACACCACATAACAATATTAGAAATGTATTGATCAACGTGGGTACCTGGTAATGTGGCGACTCGTGTTCGAACTGTGGCGGGTACACTTGCAGCGGAGGACTGCTCATTTGGTGCGGCGGCGTTTTGTCTGCAAATTACGAACATACAGAGTAGACGTCAAACGTAGTCGCGTACTTCGACGTGAATTTGTACGAGAAGACGAGTGCGAATGTGTGCGACAATGAAGAGAAAAGGGAGCCAACTGCTAAGAGTCTGCCTATGCAGACTTTTGTGTGTTTTACGACCTGGATCTCGATATCTAAGAAGTCTGAGAGTTAGATATTTGGATACATACAAATTCAACTCTTTATTTAAAATCCTTAAACGTGGAAACATGATTAAAGAAAAAAATCTCTATAAAAAATCCAGAAAAAACCCTGTTTTGCACAAAAATTCAGTTACCTCTCCCAAAGTATACAGAATTTTAAAATGATTTTTACTAAAATGGATAATTATAATATCTTAAACCAGTTTTTTAATTGGTGACTTAGTTTCCTTGCAAATTACAATTATGTACAAATACAAATGTTGTGATTTCTCCGTGCTAAAATGTGATTAATTTGCAACTGCGAAAATCACCTTTATTGTTATCACCATAAGGCGCGGGGGTAGTGAACGAATTCAGTTGCATTGGTCTGCATAGGCGGATTCTTAATATTAAATACATAAATATAAATGCTAAATAATGCTCTATAATCTGTCTATTCCGTTAAAAGCATAGCTGAAGATTGAAGGATATATATTATGTACATTTGTTATAACTAGTTGTGTCAACGAGAAAAAATGTAACACATAAAAAGTAAATCAATAAATTATCTACTAATTTTCATAATTATCGATATCTTTTTCTAGGAATGCATATGTATGCTTCTAACACCCGACTTCGACTCGAATGTTTTTTTTAAATTCATAGAATAAAAATTTTACTAACTCAGTGTTTATACAGTTCAATTAAACAATTATTAAAATATATTTTTTGTAATATTTTTTTTTTAAATATTTATTAAAGTTCAGTTACGTTAAGGTGACGCATTGATAAACAATAATTTAATTTAAAATAGACCTGTTCTATGCAAACGTGCGCGCGATACCTTACGAAAAATACGAAAAAAACGGTTATTTTCGTTTATTTTAAAAACTATAATTAATTAAAAAAATTAAACTGTCATTTTGAGGAATATGTTAAGATTAAACTATACAGAAAATTTAGAAATATAAATCGGTCCCGTTGCTCCGAAAAATGTAAATCTCTGTTTTAAAAGGTTTGTTTGGTTTTTTTTGTGTTACCTATGTTAACCAACCGTGTATTGCAACTGTCAAAATGAAGTCAATGAAATGAAGAATCAGGTTACTAAATATCATTGTCATATGTTTTGTAATCACTTAGAAAAATTGACATCCCTGTCGTCAAAATTGCCAATGCGTCGCCTTAAGTAAATACTAAAAAGATTTTCGTGTATATATTCACCTTTTGGTTCGGACTTGATCGGGTCTAGTTTGAATGCTCCTGTAAAAAAATAATTACTAAGTATAGAGAAAAGAAGAAAAAACAAATGCAATAACAATGTGATCCCATTAATTCATAATTAAGTTAAAAAGATTATTTTTACCAAAAGTTATACTTTCTAAAATTGTTTTATGAAGTAATGAGATGTTATGTAAACGGTGGCAAATTATATACAAATAAAAATAACAATTAAGCGTTATATATAAATATCATGCAAAAAATTAAAATTACAGTTATTTTTATAAGTACGCAAAAAAAACCAAATCCTACATAATTAACGCAAATTCTTAAAACACAGATTTAGAAGACATGCATTTTAACAACGAAAATGTGATGGAAATCATTCTAATGCTAATATGTATATGTGTGAAAAATAATTAAAATAGAAAAGAAACAAAAAATAACTAGTTAAAAACTAAAAAAGAATACAAAAAATCACATCCATGCCACGAGACGACGTCGTACCTTTTTTCTCAAACATTTTCCGGGAATTTTATTTGCTCTTTGAGAATAAATAAAAAACGATTCGTTTTTATTAGCGTATTAATATAGAACTGCATCACTCAAGCTTGGCTATTTATTAAATATTGTATAAAAATGTCAAAAAAATCGTATAAAATTGTTTCAGTAGTGTAATAATTCAAAAGAGATCAATAATAACTTATCAACAAACGATAAAAAAACTGAACATCCTGTTAAAATACAGAATTTATCATTTGAATTATTTCACTACACCGCTATTATAATTTAAAATCGTCGAAAAATTATATTGCTGTACAGTTTAGGACATTTTTGTAAAAGTTCATCAAAAATTTTCATATAATTTACTTATATCGCTTTTTTACAATTCAATGTAGATATGTCTCAATTATACATAATAGTTATGAAATATACACAAAATGTATGGTTGTAAGCTTTTATCGACTTCACTCTTCACTCAGAGCTGATACAGACTGGAACACGGCATTGATATACTCAATGTATCTTGTAAATATCATATTTCCTCGACAGAAACATATAAAGGATACTGTAAAAAAAAGAATATTGAAAATGTGACCTGAATTTCTTGCGGTTCTTCCTAGTACAAGTTTTACTGTAACGGTGATGGATATTATACCCAAAAACACCTTGTACTGCGATCAAAATATTTCATATTAATTAAAATAAGTACTTCGAGACAAAGACTGAAAACTCAAACAAACCCTAGGCGATTTAGAAATATACGCTTTTCTATAGGAGGGGTAGGTCATCTGTATAGTGTTCCAGTCTGAAGAAGTCTTATTTCACACTTGGTGGTAGGTCATATGTAATTAGAAATGAATTATACACCAACGTTTACATATTTTTATCAAAAAAATGACTGAAAAAATGCTGTATATCAGAAATGCACCAAAGTAATGTAAAAATATGTATATAAAATTGTGAACATTCTCAAGAAAGACGAATACCTAGTGGCAATTTCAAAGTCCTGTATAGTCCCGATACAAGACGAACCAATATGGCACCTACAGCACAGATACACTCAGGCGTACAAAATATGTTTTACATTTGTAATAGCAATATTTCTTTTTTTTTTTAAAAAAAAGCGAAAATGCTGTAATTAGAAAACAGTATTCAACACAAAAAAATGTCAACTGTATAAATGGAATCACCTATAAATATAATTATTTCTTATTGCCACTAAGTATATATATTTAAATTTTCATAACAAGCAAACTGCTTTGTTATACAGTATTCAAAATTTCTTTACAAATACGAATATAATGTAAGATTTATTTTCAATGTTGTGATCATATGTAATAGCAGATCACTTCATAAAGCTCTATTAAATACTTTCAATTTATATCTAAATACAGATTTTTAAGAACCATGTCCTTACAAAACGTTAAATAACACACATATCCACATTAGCACTAAAATAATTAGATAAAAGAAACACATTTTTGTACTATAACATGTTGAACTGAAGAAGTGCGCTATGATACACATAGCGAGTCTACCAGTTCATATATATGTTTTCATATAAATAAATTAAATATGATTACATCAAAAGAATCTATACAATTTTTTTTTGTATAAACTCTTTACAAAAAAATACACCATGTATAATAAAAACAAGTGATAAACATCCAAAAAGTTTAACGTGAAAATAAATAGATAAATAATAAATATACACCAATTACATCACTGGTTGAATTGAATGATTTAAGTATTTAAACACAAAAACTGCTATGAGCTTATTTATACGAAAAATACTATGACAAATTGTTAGTACCATCACCGCTCTCACAAAATATCTAACCTACATGTAGGTGTACCCATACTTCAGTAAGGGGGAAAGGAGGGGGAGTCTAGCTATTATTAATAAATACATACATTGAAAATATTTTTGAAAAATGATTGGGTGGTTCTTGGATATCCTGAATAAAAAAAAAACATTTTAAGAATTTTCATCTATAGGTTTGTAAATTTATTTTTCGAACTTCGTTAAAAAGCTGTTGAGAAAATTTCCGTGCATATCAATGCAGGGATCTATTTCAAAAATTTTGATAAAATTACGCTATATAAGAAGCGGGCTAGAGCCAATAATATCTGAAAGTATAAGACTATAAGCATATTTCCAATTCACATTCAACATTAGAAGTGCCGGGGCAACTATCCCTTCCCCCATCCGTAGATACGCCCATAAATAACATATTAGATGAGAAATAGCTGCGATTCTAATGAAATCTTATTATAACTCGAATCCAGATAATACAGGCGATGCTTTTTTTTAAAAATGTGACAGTGAAAGATTTGGCGAATTTTAATTTATTCTTAAATTAAAAATTACATTTAATACTAAAAATTTACAATCGATTCCGTAAAATACAAAGTCTGTAAATAAAAAGTATTAGCAAAAAGGCTTCTAAAATAATCGCGTTTAATTTTTTGTAGTTAAATCATTACAATAAAATACATACGAACATATTTCGTTCTCAAAAAAAAATGCAAAAAGTTTTAATCAACCCAATGTCACATTTTTTATAGGTTTTAATAATAATACCATCCCTGTATAACAATCGTAACCAAAATAGAACTTACTGTCTTGGTCGTACGACTGCAAGTACGACGATAACAAGTTAGCCTTCCGTTTTTTGGTCTGTAAGTAATCATCTAAAACATATGCAAGTAAACAGATTAGTCATACGTCATACGAATGATTGACAATAAATCGCTACGAAGCAACAAGTGATATGACGTTGCTCAGTGACGTCATGAAACAATTATTCAGTACAAGGAGTATTCGAAAAATATTAATGAAGATTATTTGTCTTATTTCACTGTCTGATAAAAAAACAACTATACGGGTGAAATTGGAAACACTGGCATCAATTAATTCGTTATTGTATAAATGCACTGCAATCAAAATTCTGGTAGTGGATGGAAATCGAGTCCTTTAGATCCAGAGCGACGAATTATATCAACGCACCTGAACAATCACACAAAAACGCATCGTGACCGCAAAATTGCGGGACGTTTTTGTTGTAAACACAAGCTTAATTGAACTGTTTTTACTTTACACGACGAGTTCAAGTTTTCAGTGTAGATTCATTCGACTTTTATTTTACTTATATCATTTTATTCCTGTTCTTAGTATCATAGGAAGCTTTAGTTTATATGGATGCTAATAATTTTTATATCACCCGTATAGTATCACAAGTAATACATTTTTGTGCTGTGAAATTAATTTCATTTAGAAATTGTATTAAATATATTACAATATCGAATTAATATTGCTTAAGTCAGTACATACAAACCTTTACTCGACCGAATACTACAAAAATTTGGCATTATTGTGGGGCGGATTAGTGATATTGAGTCTCAGCGTCAAGCGTCTTAAAATAATTTCTATTCAATTTATCATAAAGGTAAATAATTTGTGTTACATATAATTAAACAAGTGACGTTAAAATACATAATATTGTTTTTGACATTGATTGCTAACCATAAAGATATATATCGATACATTTTATTTCATACTAGCTCTTGCTCGTGGCTACATTCGCGTAGTTATTTATTTACTGAATTAAATAACTCAGAAACTTTCGCTGGCATACGCACAACTCACCAAAGTTTCATCACGATCAGATGAATGCTTTTGGAGCGCATAGAGGACAAACATAGAAAGAAACGTTCATTTTTTTTATATAGAAAGACAGAAGATAGACATTGGCTCGATTCGTAACACCAGTTTTATCTAAATAGACTCAAAATGATTATCTTTTTGGCAAATTGAATTCAGATGGACTAAAAATTATTAGGTACTTTAGCTATTTTCAAACAAAATTAATGGAGAGATAAACGTATACAGGTTGAATCTTACACTCGTATTTATAAACAAGTAATTACTTGTTGCTAAGTAATTTCTTAATGAAGTCATTACTTGTGGCTAGAATTCTTCAGTACAAAATCTTATTCTATAGAGTAATGCACGTTACTTACTTAAGCAATTGCTTAAGTTAGAGTTGATGCTTGATAATTGTTTCTCACTGGCAACACTTCGTTGCTGCGTTTTGTTTCATGAGAGGGCAAACGTGAGGTCTAGATTATTTTTACAAAGTCTTGCATTATATTGCCTAATATAAATTTGTAATACATAATTCGATAAAGTTATCGGTATAAAAAGAAAAATAAGTCGTACAAGATATTTTTTAATCATTCAATTTTATCTTTGAACAAACAAAATGTTTGGAGAATCGAAACGTTTGACACACGATATAACCCTACCAAATTTAAATGTATGATTTTTATTCTTGGGATATTAGCTGACACGTGATTTATAACTTGGAAAGATTATTATGTAGTTATTATTAATGGCAAAATAACATTAAGTACAACACTTTTACTGAATCGATATCTCATCCTGAAATCATTTTCAGTATTTTCGCGAAGAGGGTCATTACGGAAATATACTTTTGTTTTTCTAGGTTCATTAATGTTAACACTGTTTTCAACTTCTTCCAATGGATCACTTAAAATATTGTCCAAATTAAAAAATAAATGCTCGATATCTTCCATATTTTCTGTACTAAACACTGTCAAAAAGCTACGAACCGAGTAATAAGCGTTGCTTAAGCAACGAAAGTAGTTACTATTACTTGATTAAGAATTCTAACTTTTGACAGTTCTTACTTCGACCGATTTCTTAACTATGCAATAAAAATAGTTGCTCAAGTAATTACTTTTGCTTAAGTAATTACTTTGACTTGTCTATAAATACGAGTGTTAGTGGATCTATAGCCTCTTGTTACATACATACATATCCTCACGCTGTATCCCTAACGGGGTAGTCAGAGGACGGAGCGCCGAGCGTCGCGGTCTTTACATACTTTTTTCGCTTCCTCAAATCTTATCATTCTCCTCACACATTTTCGCCTAGGTATGCGAGTGCTTTTGATATTTCCGTCAGCTAACACTGGCTATTTGATCTTCGTAAGTCAGCCTTGATCGTCCTTGGCTTCTTTTACCACTCACTTTCGCTCTGTAGATTTTCTTAAGTCAGTCTTTCATCACTCATTCTTTCTATGTGCCCGAACCATCTAAGCATATAGCCTCTTGTTGAGTATAGATAACAATATACTAATTACGCATTGAGGTTCCGTAGCAAATTGATCAAAATGTCAGTATGAATCAATGTAAGAATCCATCGCGATCTCATTTTTTTTCTTATTTAAGGTTTAAGCTGTAAAGTGTAAAGACAAGGGAGTAAATCGAATCGAATTTGATTAACGATGGCCAGCTATGGTGATAACAAATGAAACAATGAGAAGTGAGGGGTTGTGCGCTGTTACTATGAGTTTCATCACTGTTCATTCTTGTTATCGATTTTATGAGTCAGTATTGCTTGGTCAAACTATCTTACAGCTGTAGAACCACTAAGACGTCAACATGACATTTAGGGATACGTCTCGTAGATAAGAGGCAGAGACATCCTAGAGTACTGTTCTAGGAATGTTCCTATCTACTCTCTTCTTAGCTCTTCAACGTGATATGTGAAGGGATTTTATGGAGTTCCGTAACCGTAACTATCGGATATCCGAAATAAAATTATCTGAAACGATAAACAAATCTGATATAAGTTTCAAATAAATTCGGAGAGGAGTGTAAATGCAACACATTGTGACAGGTTTTCGCCGGCCGAGTCAACACACTAGCCGCGTCGCTTGCATTGTTCAGATAGATTTATTATTTCTATTTCATAGTCAGCCATCTTTTCTTGTGGAATTACTATTACTTAGATGTAGTGTTTAATAATATCTAGGCAAAAAGCGACCTAAATCGAGTTTAATTTGGACAAAAAATCTAATATCTCAAGCTGATTTTGAGTTTCTTGTTGGTTCTTCTCAATGTCCAGGTTATCTTTTTGAACCGAACTAAAGTAGATTTGACGTTCAAAAACACCTTGCATATGGGTTTACTTGAATAAATTGATTTGATTTTGACTTTGAATATACGTAACTGAAGCTATCCGAAACCATAATTGAAACCGTCATATTATTCATATATCCGTATCGACATCCGGATCCGAAATTTCATAACCATAGCATCCCTTATGTTACTTAAAGAGAATGTGTCTATGGGAGTATTCGAGATAGCTTCGTTTCAAAACGACGAAATCTTTGATATTTTAGACTAGATTTTATTACAGATTAGAATTAGACTAGAAATGTTAAATTGACTGATAATTATCTATGCCCCATCGAGGGTTAATTTTGATATTTGCTTCCATCTACTGGTGAATAATAACAGCTGGTTTCATCGAATTCTGATACAGTAGCGTGCGGAGCTACGGCCATATATAAAGCATAATGTTCTGCCTCTGTAAGATCTAAATCGTCCTGTAATTTTTTGAAAGCGTTTGCGTCCAACGCCAACACGCTCTCCGCGACTAATATAGTGTCGCCATCTGTAGGTGGCAGAGGGGCTAAGCTAGCGGGACGCCGCAGAGAGTTCTGCGAGGTGGACTTCTCGTTGTCGTCTCCGTGTAAGGATATATGTGTAATACTATCGGCGTAACTCAGACCTGTTCCCGACGCGTTATCTTTGAGCGACGCGTGCGACACGGCCGACTTGAACCGGGACGGACGTTGTCCGGACACGCTGCTAACGGACCGGCCGACCGGTTTGCTCTTTTTCTCTTTTTTCCCCTCAGATTTGACGCTAGGCGCGGGAGATTTCTCTTTTCGACGGAAAAGACGCGAGAAGAACGAACGTTTTTTAGGCGCGGGTGGTAAAGTCGGTTCGCTCTTCGCCACTGACAAGTGATTGGTATTTTGGTTGAGGACTTCCGGATTACGAGTAACCGGGATCTGGCGACCCGGTTTGAGGATACTATCGACGGAAGTTTGGCTCGTTTTGAAGCCGTCGACGGAAGGAGCCTTGCGTACTCGCTTGGGCGGCAGAGGAGGGGCTCGCTCGTCGTCCGTGTCGCGTTTTAGGGGCGAAAACTCGATAATCGGACCACGATACGTCTGGACTTGGACATCTTCGTACGGCAAAGTTTCGGGCTCGGCGATCACAACGGGATTTTTGAACGCTAACTGCAAGCTAGTGTACGTGCCGGCATCGTTAAAGTCCTCCAAGTCCGTTTCGTTGTCATTATTTAAGTTAACGTTCTCTAAACGCGTCCTGTTCTCGGAATATATCTCGTCTAGCTCGGCGACCTGGTCTAGCAAGTCGTTGAGACTTTTCTCGTTAGTATCAGGCCCGTCGGGGGCGGAGTCCCCGTCTTCGATGCCGTTAGCTGGGCCAGCTATGAGCGCCGAGCCGCTGTCCTCGGACACGTTGACGCTGAGACTGTCGCTGGTGGAGCTGACGGCCGCGGCGGGCTCCGATTGCGGTTGCGTCTCCTTGTCGAGTAAAGGTTTGTTGTTGTTCCCGTCGGTGGGCCGCTCGGCCAGCAGCGTGTGCAGGAAGCTGAGGTCGGGCAGCGGCTTGCGTTTCGTACCTGCATACTCGGGGATGTACGTGTACTCCATCTCCGGACTTCGAGCGTCGTCGGACTGCCTCTTGAGCTGGATATACACCTGGAAACAGTTATCTTTGTCACAACACTAGCATCTTATTCATATCTACTTTAAATAACCCTGGAAAACTAAAAATATGTAATGTGTAGGCTGCTCATCTTCCTGCACAGGTGTCATGAAAGTTGCTTAAGGAATGGACTTATAAAGAACTGGTATAGGATGGAATAGCAATATGTCGTTAATTTTGCTTTGCCATCCGAAAGCTCAATTGTTTATTGCTGGAAGTGACGTCAAATGTGATTTTGCTGTGCTGTGATATATGACCATCTTGGAAACGAGGTGAAATTATGTATGTCGGTATATTGAACGTAAGCGTGACGTCATAATCGAGTCGTGCTAGAATATAACCGTTGGAATGTGGCATTTAACAATCGAAGCTCGCGCCGAACAAACATATCTGTTCAGTAGCAATATTTACAAATTTGATTGAGGTTATCCACATCATCACATACGTCAAAACCTGACGACAATGTGTCCAATGAGTCTTGCTGCTCCCCTTGTAGCAATATGTATATGAAGTATAAGTTTCCTCTATAAGGAGTCACAAATCTTTAGGCTCAAAGAAAAAAAAAATTGTGGAAAGATGATTACGAATGTTTTCGTACGGAGAGGCACCCATAGCTCGTCTGCAGGTTAACAAGAATTCCCAACTCCAATTATCCAGATCCAAGTTGTCAGATTGTAGGCCATGAGCGCCGGGAAGAGGGTGCAAGGGGTAAACTTGCGCCCTCTTCACCATGAAATAAAATACATAGGAAGGGCGGCGCGTGTAGTGGGTCGGTGGGTAGTTCAGTGTAAGTGTATGTAGATGCGTGTAGCGTGTGTGGTGTGTAGTGTGTAGTGTGCAGTACCTTGTGGTGATGGTCGGAGTGCGGCAGGCGGAAGGGCGGCGCGTGTCGTTAGTCGGTAGGTAGTTCAGTGTAGGTGTATGTAGATGCGTGTGTGGTGTGTAGTGTGTAGTACCTTGTGGTGATGGTCGGAGTGCGGCAGGCGGAAGGGCGGCGCGTGTCGTTAGTCGGTAGGTAGTTCAGTGTAGGTGTATGTAGATGCGTGTAGCGTGTGTGGTGTGTGGTGTGTAGTGTGTAGTGTGCAGTACCTTGTGGTGATGGTCGGAGTGCGGCAGGCGGAAGGGCGGCGCGTGTCGTTAGTCGGTAGGTAGTTCAGTGTAGGTGTATGTAGATGCGTGTAGCGTGTGTGGTGTGTGGTGTGTAGTGTGTAGTGTGCAGTACCTTGTGGTGATGGTCGGAGTGCGGCAGGCGGAAGGGCGGCGCGTGTCGTTAGTCGGTAGGTAGTTCAGTGTAGGTGTATGTAGATGCGTGTAGCGTGTGTGGTGTGTGGTGTGTAGTGTGTAGTGTGCAGTACCTTGTGGTGATGGTCGGAGTGCGGCAGGCGGAAGGGCGGCGCGTGTCGTTAGTCGGTAGGTAGTTCAGTGTAGGTGTATGTAGATGCGTGTAGCGTGTGTGGTGTGTGGTGTGTAGTGTGTAGTGTGCAGTACCTTGTGGTGATGGTCGGAGTGCGGCAGGCGGAAGGGCGGCGCGTGTCGTTAGTCGGTAGGTAGTTCAGTGTAGGTGTATGTAGATGCGTGTAGCGTGTGTGGTGTGTAGTGTGTAGTGTGCAGTACCTTGTGGTGATGGTCGGAGTGCGGCAGGCGGAAGGGCGGCGCGCTGAAGGCGATGGCGACCTGCTTGTGCACCAGCAGGACGTTGGCCGGCTCCTCCCATACCACGCGCTCGCCCTCGCGCTCCACGAACACCACGGCGATGTCCTCGCGCGTCACCTGCTCGCGTGTCCACACACACACATTAGGTACTGGTCGGTCATATATTGAAGGGTGAAAACACTGCATTCGGCAACTTAATTGCGGCCGATTTTTGGCCGAAACGGATATTGTGGCCGAATTCAAATCTTTGGTGGGTCTATAAAGGAAACATTGAATTCTCTGATTAATAATAAACTGTGTGAAAAAAACGTTTAACTGTAATGAGAAGCTTACATGTTCAAACACTTTTAGAGATTACCACAAAACAGCTACTGCCGCACACTTCAAACTCAACCCTTCCGAGATTTAGGGAGGTCGATGGTCTCCCCAAATTTCGAGAGACCATCGGACTGGCAACTTCTTCCGCCAATGAATCAGTTTGGCTATTTAAAAAGGTAATCCTGCAAGTCTACTGGTCACCCTAAGCAATGACAACATTTTAAGCGGCGACTTTGAAGAAATCTATTATTTAAGATAGTGTTTAGTTTTAAGTTTGTAAATATTAATGTTAAGATATTATGTACTCGCTCGATGGCTTGTATTTCAACCCTTATTTCGAGTGAACATACCTTCTCACACAACAGTATCAGCTCAGTGCCACCTCGCACCGACCCGGAACATTGGCTGAGCCGCATGATGTTGAGGTCGCTCATGGCCTTCTTGTCGTAGATAACGTCCGACACTACCGGATGTAGCGCGTGGCGGATCTTGTGCGTATTTGCATCCGGGATGAACACTTGGAAGCATAATCGAACGGCGTTCAGATCGATGCTTTGAGGGTTGTTCTTGTGACTGAAACCATCTGAAAACACAATCAAATATCGTTGTTAATAACATTGAAAAGTTTGTATGTTGGTGTAATTAGTAAGCAGGGTCAGCGTTATGTAACATAACTGAGAAACTATTGCCATCTCCCTTGCGTACATACGAGTACGTTCTGTTATGTAAGAGTTCAGTTAATGTTTACGTAGTTGTATCGATTACATTTTTATATACCTAATGTTTTTCATTTGTTCTAAAAATTCATAAACTTCATTGAAAAACATAACACAAGGTACTACACAATTTGAGTAATGTCTAACTTCGAAACATCCTTAAGCTAAAAGTATAAATATTATATTCGCCTAAGCCTCGTGAAGATTTTATACTACTCTGTGAAGAAAGTACCAGGAAAATATCAATAATACACGAAATGTTAGTTATTCATCCAAATTTATTTTATCACCTTTAAAGTATGCTCTTTCAGAAACGATACACTTACGCCAACGAATAATCCAATCATCAAAACATTTTTTAAACGCTTTTTCCGGAATTGAGTTCAGTACTCGCCGCGAATTCTCCTTTATGTCTTCTACCGAATGAAAACGGGTGCCACGAAGTTGTAATTTGAGTTTAGGAAAAAGAAAGAAGTCGGCTGGAGCCATATCTGTTGAAGAAGGTGGTTGCTCGATGGTATTTGTTGAGTTTTTGGTCATAAATTCGTTCACAATGATGGCCTTGTGCAAAGGCGCATTATCGTGGTGCAAAATCCAAGAATTTTCTTTCCATAAATCTGGCCTTTTTCGTCGAATTTGCTCTCTTAAACGCCGCATAACGCCCAAATAATATTCTTTATTTACCGTTTAACCTTCCGGCAAGAATTCCGAGTTCGCAACACCACGATAGTTAAAGAAAACAGTCAACATGACTTTGACTTTTAATCGACTTTGGCGTGGTTTTTTCGGTTTCGGTTCAGTTGGAAGGCGCCACTCCGAAGCTTGTTGACTAGTTTGCATGTCAAACTCGTAAACCCACGTCTCGTCACCAGTAACAATGCGTTTCATGAATGTTGGGTCGGAATTGACTCGTTCTAGCATGTCCTCAGCGACTCTTATGCCATTGTGTTTTTGAAGAAAATTCAGGTCTTTTGGGACTAGCCGAGCGGCAACATGTTTCATACCCAAGTGATTATTTAAAATTCTACGGATCGACTCGTGAGACACAGAAAGTTCGGCGGCTATCTTTCTCAAACTTGAATGAGCATTTTCAGTCACTATTTCCTTCACTTTTGCGATGTTAACTTCAGTTGCAGACGTTGATGGCCTACCAGAGCGAGGCAAATCTTTCATCACATCTCGACCGCTTTTGAACGCTTTATACCACTCATAAGCACGTGTTTTTGATAAAGTCGATTCACCGTAAGCCTTCTGTAACATTTTCAGTGACTCCGAACACGAAATTCCATTGGCGATGCAAAATTTAAGACAAACTCTTTGTTCGATATTTTTGTCCATTATGAAATTCGCAATATACACTAGAGTGATATAACTAAAACAGCACTGTATTTAATCTAAATAACAGATGCAACTCAAACTTCGCGCCAAAATGGAAAACAGTTGTGCCAATTTAACAACAACAAAAAAAACATAAAATTGAATTTGGAACCATAAACAAATCATCCATTCCCGATACTTTCTTGACTGAATGTATATATATAAACTTCTCATCAAAAACACCCCTGAAGTTTGGTTTTGAATGAGTTTTATGAATTTTTTACGCTAAAATGAAAAAAAGAAATAGTGCCAGTTAATTGCGGATATTATAAGGTATCGTTTAACAAACATTGATGTTTCAAATTAACATTAAATTTCTTTAGCTAGGTGTTTTGTTCAACAGATGGTTTCACCCTTTGAGAAGAATTTGTAAAATATTAGAAACAAAGACGTAAGACAAAAAAATGTTTAAAAAGTTTATTCGGTATCTCGTATTTCCTCCCGGGCTCTAATGACTGCTTCGATGCGGTTCCTCATGAAACGGATGAGAGTCACAATCTTGTGTTGTGGGATGTTATCGCGTTCTTCTCGTATAGCTGTTTTAAGCTGGCCAAGCGTCTCCGGAGCAGAATCTCTCACTCGTACTCGTCTCTTCAACTCATCCCATAGGTGTTCTATGGGATTCATATCCGGGCTTTTTGCTAGCCAGACCATAACCGTAATACCGACTTCGTTCAGGTATTCATTTACAATGCCTGCAGTATGAGCTCTGGCATTGTCCTGCATAAAAATGAACTCTTCGCCAATAAAATGTGCGTAAGGTACCACATCAGGCTCCAGACACTTCAATGTAACGTGACCCATTTAATGATGGTAATATAACATCATTCTCAAAAATTAGTACACAAATCACTCATATCATTTAGTTTAAGTAATTTGTCGAACCAGTAATATGACATATACATATATATGACAACCTGAGAATTATATCTATACTAAATAATAGTATACTTATTATAAAGACAGAGCGCGGACTTTGTAAGTTTGTTATGTGGAGGGTAATATTTGGAGTCAGTGCACCGATTTGAATAATTCTTTCATCATTTGAAAGGTATATTATGTATCCACCCGAGTGTGCGCGTGCGCTGGTTAAATATTATAAATAATTGAAATAAAAACTGCCCATGACAAATTATGGACTGTATTTCCTTTTGTATTAAAATAATTATTAGGAACAATGATTTGATGTGACAATAGCCCACTTAATTACTATCAATTAAATACGAAATAATTATAACAATTAATTAAAATTTAATGGTTACCATCGAGATTTGAACTTTGAATGTTATACGAACTTCATTACAAAGCAACGTCGAATGAAACTAAGCTATCATTGCTTTTAATAAAATGATGAAAAAGTTCAATACTTGACAAAAAACTAGTGGTGACATCCAACTATGCTAGACTAAATAAAGGCCAAAAATTCATAGGTAAAATTTTTGTATGGAGTGAATTTAATGATAAATCAATACAAACATAATGTAAAAATCAATGCGACTGTGTTTTTCTTATTTTATCATTATATAAATCTATTGGAAACATGCCAAAGTATCAACAATGAAAACCATTCCTTATTCCCGGGTCGATAAGAACCACTTCCTATTGACGTATTTGTAAATATAAATCAATTCGACCCCTCACCTTGTCTTTGGGACGTGAGATGGAAATCAAGAAAATGAAGAACTCTAAAGCCATACTAATGTCTAATGCTAAAATGTGACAGAATTGTGTCTGTACATTGAAGATATTAGTGAAAGAATTATTAAGTTTTTAAGTTTTTCAGAATACAAATTTAATATTTTTAGATTTTTTGTGTTAATTCACTAAATATTACAGAATTAATTTATGCAAGTACTCCGGTGTTTGAAAGAGTAGGATCAAGTATCCAGTTTGAATACTAAGACGCTATCTTCATAAGGGGTGTTGTGACATGGAATTCTATAAGTATAACAATAAATTTCAATTTAAATTACTTTATTCAAATATAAAAATGATAACAAAGATTAAAATTAGTCACGACTGTTAAGTGACGGAAATGTCAAAAGTATTCACATAACTAGGCGAAGTGTGAAGAGAATGGTGAGATTTCAGGAGGCGAAAGAATATTTAAGAACCGCGATGCTTGACATTCCATCCTCTCTGACTACCCCGTTAGGGATACAGCGTGAGGTTATGTATGTAAAATAAAAATTAAAAAAAAAAATCATTTATTTTTTATTTTTTTTCCTTATTTGCGTTTATTTCTGATTCGGGTACATTCTTTATTCGCTGGTTTTAATTTAAACCATTTATGTAAATCATTATAACATTATACAAGGTAGTAAAATTGTTATGTAAATAAAACATTTAATGTTGACTGGTCCGTTCGCGCGGTGGCAGATATGTGCCTTTCAAGGTAGAGGTCCGAGATTCAGTTTCCGGTCAGGTCTATTTAAGAAACGAACTTCTCTATACTGGCTTGAAGTCTGGGTGTTGCTGAGAGCTTTTCCAGTTACTTGTGTGGTACCCATAATTGGCCGAAACTGAAGTTTAAACCCCAATAACTCAGTTTCTGTCAATGAATGTCAATTAGTTTTTCTCAATCGTATTCAAAATGTTTTGTTATTTTAAAACAATGTTTTAAATTTACCACATTTAGTAGTAGTCCTTTAGCGTATCTTAGGTATTGTATGTATTTATATATTGTACATATAATACATGCAAATAAGGTCATGTGAATAAACTCTATCAGCCTAAATGTATCTTGAAATGTATAATCATTTCAGTTAGAATAAATCGTTGTAGAAACACTGTACATCAAAAAGTTTGTAAACAGTATCATGCGCAGACACCGTAACATGACACAGATAATAACATATACAAACACAGCGGCTTCCGCATTACTGACCAGCCGGCGCGCCGTAGGGCCGGCAGACCGGCCGCGGTTTATCGGCAAATCATTATGTAATTGGCTATTTAAGTTTTAGAAACAGTTTTAAATTATATGGCAGATGAGAAGCCATTTTAACCCTATAAATATCGGTGTTCAAAAGAGATGACCAGTTTCTTACTCGTAACAAAATCTAATAGTTCTCGAACACAAAAAATGATAAAGGAAAAATCAATCAATCAAGTTTTGAAAGATAACAAAAATGTTTAATGTTTTTTCTAACAATGTTTTTAAATTACCTTAAACCAACAAGTACAGTGGTTCATATTTGAATCACGTTTTTATGTTCTAAATTCATGGAACAAAAGGGAGGATATGGGACGTTATATTCTCGACTGGGCAAGGCGGTACTCATACACATAACGTCGCACTCCAGCTATGCAATAGACTGTAGCGGGAACTAGAGAAGAGATATTTATATCATTATTTATTGCGACTGATACAACGTTATTCATTGATATCCATATTTATTGCGATTGATAATATATCTTGACGAAATAGAATGAAAAAAATGATGAGTTCTGAAGAAGCGAAAGAAGCATGTGAGGACCACAATGCTTGCTGCTCCGCCCTCTTTTCTGATATATAGTATAGCATTAAGTATTGTGATTGATCAAAGACAAAAAACCGACCAGTGCATATAAACCATAGGCAAACTAAGCGAACGGCCTAGAGTGCTCGAATTTGGAGAGCGCGGGAGCCATGACGAGGGTGTTACAGGAGGGTACTTAGTGAAATAACGAATAAAATATATCCCTATTATATTTAACGCGTAATATTTGTATATATACATACGTATACATCGCTTTCTCGAAAAGGGTTCTAGCGATTTCGATGAAATTTACAAAATGGGGGTTGAAGGGGCGAGAAATCGATCTAGCTAGGTCTCAATTCTGAAAAAAATCGTTTTCTCTGTCTTTCACATACTTAAAAATTCAAAATTTTCTTAATTTCGCAGCAGAGTGTACCTTCTCAATAGCACAGTGGCTGAGTGTAGGTCTACCACGTCGAGGTGCGTGGGTTCGAATTCTGCAATGTAGTCAGACCTTCTTTGTTTTTTTAATATTTTGAAATAATATGTCAAAATTCAGTTTGCAACAAGTACCTATTAAAAACACATACAACTTTAATAAGGAAATAAAATGAGAAATAATGATAAAAGCATAGACCATAATTTTAGACAGCCTGTCCCGTACTACGAAGTGAGGTAAATACATCAGATGTAATCTAGATGTGTGGGTGCTGTTTTCTAAATAAATAGCGACCGATCAGCTTATCTGATAAAAAATGTGTGTCGTACTTACAGGTGAGTCTGGTTATCTGATTTAACTCATCGTTGCTGCTCGAACACGGTGTTTGGGTTTGGAGTTGTTTATAAAGTCTACTGCTAAAGATCATGGAGAAAAATCTATTATTTATTTCCTGAACAATGAACTTAATGTTAAACTTCATTTTAAGATACTACGTTGTTTCAAAGAGTAGTATTATACAAGCAATATTTGTATATTTATAATCGCCTTCTCGAAAACGGCTCTAACGATTTCGATGAAATTTACAATGCAGAGCTTTACGGTGGTCAACAATCGATCTAGCTAGGGCCGAATTCTGAGAAAATTCATTTTCTCTGTTTTCATATACTTAAAATCTCTAAACTCTTGTGATTTCACCAAAGAACCAGTAGATACCTTCTCAGTAGTACAGTGGCTAGAGCGTAGATTTACCAAGCTGAAATACGCGGGTTCAAATCCTGCAATGTGGTTGTGTTATTTTTTTTGTAAGACATCGAGTAAAGCTCGGTCGCTCAGGTATTGTTATTATTATTAAGTCCTTTACCCAAATTTAATTTCTATTTGAACATATCCTAAAATGTTTCGCTCAAATAAACTTGAAAATGCGATAATGCGATGCGAAAAACGCGGTATAGGTTCAGTAGAACTCCCGTCGAACACTGAGATTTTAATACCGATTTTTTAATTATATTTATTTTTGTGTAATAAATATTAAATGTATCAAAATAAATGTCATCACAGATAAATTCATTACAGTAACTTTGAAATTACATAAATATCAATAAAATCAACACTAGCGCGGGTCGCGAACTTCAGACGATTGAGTTTTGCGTTCGGACTTACGTCGTCATAACACATCTACTGTCTTTCTGGCCTTAAATAAATAATTGGCAAATTATTTAATTATAAATTACATTAATCTGTAAGAATTCTGTTCGTTTTATTTCAAGTCATTCGCCTAGTGCAATGATTCTCAACCATTTTTTTGTCGCGGCACACTTTTAACGATTTCAAAATTTGGCGGCACACAAAGAAAAAGATAAGTTTAAATGTTGTTTATTATTGTAAAATAGGTTATGATAACAATTTTTAGTGTAAAATAAAATAATATGTACTACAAAAACAAAAGTACGTTTATTAAGGGATTAATTACAAGTTATGAAAAAAAGCATTATAATTTTTAATATATACATTTCTAAAATTTGGAGGCACACAGGATTTGGTGGCACACGAAAGTGCCGCGGCACAGTAGTTGAGAATCACTGGCCTAGAGCCCCTAGTTCGCTCGGCCAGCTCAGCAAAGATCATATTGCATCCTATAAACATCATTTATGAAGTCGTTGCGGAAGATATGTTATATATGATATGTTAGGCTTGTATATTTTCCTTCCTGTTTTAATCGACGCCCTACAATACGCTTTTTAGGGTTCTAAATGACAACAACGGAACCCTTTTAGTTCCGTCATGTACGTCTGTTGTGTGTTACAGCTGATTTCTTTGTTACAGAGACGAAAGTTGGTAGCTCGATATCAAATTAAAAAAAAAAAGAAATTAAATAATGATTTCAGATGAAATTTCTTCAATATACTTCTAGCTTATGTAATTACTACGTACCTAACCTTTAAAGCGTATCCTCGCTCACGCTCGTATTCGCTTTTTTTATTGGTTTGCGCTGTACGGTCAGATTTTATAAATAACTCCAGAGTCCATGTCGCGTACAGCAACGGTGAGGCGAATGATATACGCTGACTCATCTGTACATACGACACACATTTATTGTCAGATAAGCTGATCGACTGCTATTTCTTTTGAAAACAACACCCACACATCTACATTTTGATTTTATTTACCTCACTTCATAATGTGTGTCTGGAGTTATAGTCTATGAGTGTAAGTTTAATAATAATTTTAAATTTCTTTCTTGACATTTTTTTCAAAGGATAATAAACAAACAAACAAAAAGAAACCAAAATATATTTGAATATAGGTGACAGAGTATACAGCGCTTGTTCCCTGTGCACGCGCCGGTCCACAGTACTGAAATAACCGCGAACGGACAGAAATATACGCGTTGTACAAGACCGGCACCGTGCCGCCGATAGACGGATTGGGAGCACGACTAATGATAACAAAGAAAGAGTTATTTTATAATATAATATGTATATGACTTCACGTCATCTCTCATTCGGGGTCATAATCACATCTTGGCGCTAAAATTATAAACCGTCTCATTTAAATTAACAGTTTACAATATTTTACTAAATCTGATTTAAATCATATTATACAATTTAAAATTAATAATTTTCATCAATCATATTATACAATTTTAAATAAATAATTAATAATAATATAAAAAAATATACTAGTAAAAAAATACGGAGTTTAATTTTAATAATTTTATACATTACAAGTAATATAGGTACTATTTTGTATCGTTTAAAAATTTTTTTATAGCCTATAACATTTTTTTATAAAGGCATTTATTTTTCAAGTTTTTTAAATTTTATTGAAGTGTATTACAAATTTTTATAACGATAAAACAGCACTTTGTATAGAATCAGGTGTTACTTTATGAAAATCTATTTTTATTCTGTAATTATACTTCATAAAATTTTTCAAGATTGTTATTTTTAATAAAGTGGTCTCATTTCGTTGTTGTCTTACCGATTTTTTATAGAGATAACTAGTACTTTATATATTATTGGGTGTTACTTCTTATAATTCTTATAATTTTTAGCAATATTGCTTATCTGTTCATATTATTATCAGATTTTGAAATTTCGTGATAGAACTACTAACCTTTACTAATATACTATACTAATCAAAGCTAAAGTACAAAAATACCTTCACAAATACAATACAGATCAATGCAATGCAATGTTTTAAGCTAATAATATAATTAAATTTGAAAGTCATTGAAGTCGGTGCCAAGTCAATAAGCAACAACAGATTGTCTACTAGTTCGTTAAGGCTTGGCACCGACTTCAGTAACTGTCAAATTTAATTATATAGGGTGTTTGGTTATGAAGTTATTTTTATTCATGAGTTTTGATTAGTAAACGATAATTACTATTTCTAAGTATATGTATATGTCCTCCCGCTGTATCCTTAACGAGGTAGTCAGAGAGGATGAAGCGCCAAGCATGTTATTTTTCAGTGTTTTTATTTTGATGTCGGTTTCATTTTTATTTTATTTTTATAATCATTAGTTAGATTCTATACTAACTATACTGAGATTTGACATAAGGTAGGGTGGCTTGCACCAAATATTTAAACTTTTATTTTGTTGGAAAAAACTATGGAACCAGCCGATTTTTCGAGTTCGATCTGTGATCACAGATCAGTCTGTCTCACGGTGTTCCACGAAGCTCTCCAGTCCGCTCTATAAAATAATATACTCTCTCCATTCGTTACGACCTCGTGGGCGGTTACCGCGTCTTCCTCAGTGAAATGGCTCATAAAATCAACAATGCGTACGTGCGTATATGTCCGCCTGTTTAGTGTTTGAACGAGTTATTGATAGGTTTAGCGCGAGACCGGTGATAAAAACACGGTTAATGTGTAAACAATTTTATTACCACGCGAGTTGAATGAAAGGATTGTTCAGTTTAATCTATTTCATTTATGAAATTATGTTACCTACCTATTGTAACGGAATTAACTACGTTTTTCTACTCGCCATGTACTATCCGTGCATAATAATATTAAACGTGTACTCGCTATAGTGAAAATACCCAACTTTAATATTTTTACATGGTACTAGAGTAGTTAAGACTAGTTTATCCTAAATATCGTATTGAGAGATATCACATTGACGACAAAATGTCCACACTTCTTACTGCAACTATAAACTCAAGAAAAAAGTATGCACAAAGGAAAAATACTCAATTAGACTTTATTGAATAGAATTTACAAAAACACTATATTTAAAAAATCAATGTTTGTTTTTTTTTTTTTTTTTTTTTAAATGGCACCGTACGTGAGTACATTGCCAACGTCAAGTAAAGCGAGAAAACAATTCAGTAGATGATTAGCGCATTTGCCAATGTCACGCATTAACACAAACTAGTATACAGTCACAGAATAAGTAGAATCCATGTAGAATCACAAGTAAATTAGTTCTTTCTTATAGTGAAACTCCTCCAAATAAAGTGATAGTAGGCTTTACTGAAGTTATAAAGGACTTCTTGGAAGAGCGCGAAAACTTCAGCTACACATGTTTATTTAGATCTCCTCCATTCTTGTCACTTACACAGAACTTTAAAACACAATATACTATCACTGTTGTACTTTAAAACTCCTAAAAATGTAAAAATAGAAAATCTAAATGAAATGACAACCTCACTTCTCCCGTTCCCGCCAAAAAGTCTCAATGTTTGTTTGTTCGCGCTTTATGGGCTGCCATGCTGCCATATCGTTCATCCAATTGCTTTTATTATTTTATTTATTTATATTTCTTAAAGCATTGGTAACAAGACCATCAGCTTAATGACGAAACTTCTGGAGAAACATTAACTGTCGCTAATACTCCTCCAGTGAAGTGATGGTAGGCTTTACTGTAGTTAAAAAAGGACTTATTGGAAGAGCGCGAAAACTTCAGCTACACATGTTTATTTAGATCTCCTGCATTCTTCTCACTTACACAGAACTTTAAAACACAATATACTATCACTGTTGTATTTTTAAACTCCTAAAAATGTAAAAAATAGAAAATCTAAATAAAATGACAACCTCACTTCTCCCGTTCCCGCCAAAAAGACCATCCGATTGCGAAGTGGTATGGAGATAGATTAAACCCCGGAAAAGGACATAGGCTATTTTAAAAATAAAAAACGCGGACGAAGTTGCGGGCATCAGTTAGTTAGGAATAGAATACATAATTTAACAAAAGAAATAAAGTTTCGTTTCGAAGATCTCGTTTATTTGAGTGATAACCGCACGTTTTTTTTGGAAATATGAACTGAATACTATTAATTAAATGATTAATCTATTACATTTTTTATTAAGTTTATCATTTTTTCTAAATTAACAAAAAGGTTTTAAAAACACACTTTTATTCATCCGAATGTTAAAGGAAAGGATTAAGCAATCGAAATGAAAATAATTTACTTGGAGTCATAAATGGCTCTATTTGCTGTGCAAGCAAACAGCCGCGTCAAACGCATTGCGCTTCCTCAAAAAAATTTGAAAAGTAGAAAAATTACAAAAACAAAAAATCGTAACACTGCATTCCAAATGTAGTTGAAGTCAATTTAATTTATTCAAGCAATAACAATTGCAAGGTATTTTTGAACATCAAATCTAATAGTGATCAGAATAGATTGCTGTTCAATCTACCTATTATTTGAAAAGAAAAACTGCACACTGAGAAGAACTGACAAGAAACTTGATCAGGTATCATTTTTCAACATCATTTACATATGTATTCATACATATTACACTACATATATTTCATGTACATATTAAAATTTTAACGCTGGCTGCTTATGCGCACATGTTTGACTTTTTTGCCTCATTTTTCTGGTCGGTATTACTTCTTAGTATAGACTTCTCAGCTTTATTATTCTAAGATTAAGGCATTAAAATAATCAACACACACTTTTGGCAATAAAAAAGGTAGATATTTAGGATGACACACGGTCAAGCATGGCCAAAAATAAACCAATACATAGTATAAAAGGAAGTCCCCGGCAAACGTCTGTCCTTCTGTGTATGATCGTGCTAATATCCGGAACTATTGAACGGATTTGTAAGCGGTTTTTTTGGTATGGTTTGTATTTCTGCAGGAAGGTTTTGTGTCTTAAAAATTGCCCTAGCCCACGTAGGAGCTGAGTATTAACAGCATTGGCGAATCATGTTGAGAGAAAGTTTTCCTAAAGCGCTCTCATGGAACGTGGTCTAATCCGTTAGACATACAAAAAAATCGTTCTTATCTTCAATTCCATCAAATTTTTTAGGTTAGGTTCGCCCTTGAAAATCCGGAAAAAAACGCTATCTTTCTTAAAATTTATTATTCTACGCGATTATATTTTTTTTATTATTCTAAAAGATTATATTTCTTTTTCCTGCCCTCAATTATCTGAAAATTAACATAGTGAATTCGCAGGTTGGTTGGACTAATTAAGTATATTACAGTCTGTGTGTGATGTGGATGTGGAGTATGCATGTGTGAGTGTATGGCTTTGTGTTCGCATATGCGAGCGTGCTCGTGCATATTAGCATAGCTACGTATATCCTTGCGCTTGATACACTGGATGCCGAGAAGGTGCATGTGATTGCGTGTGTGTGTCACTTACGCTTGAAGGGGTCGACGCGGTACTCCTCGCGCACGCGCAGCGCGTCCGCAATGTCCTTGCGCTTGACGCACTGGATGCCGAGGTTGCTGAAGGCCACTTGCGCGCTACTGTTGGTGTCCACGTGTACGGTGCATACGCCCTTCTTGCAGTGCTCCCGCCCCACAAGGTTGTGCGGATGCGCCCTGGGACAGCCACCGCAATCAATCAATTACATACAATCAAACTAACGATTGGCTCTCGCGCTGCCTACTAGGCTTAACGAGTTCAAAATGCCGTATCGTAACCTGTCTCCTTACGTACAAATCAAAACTATACATACATATATATCTTCACGCTGTATCCCTAAAGGGGTAGTTAGACAGGACGGAGCACCAAGCATCGCGGTCCTTACATATGTCTTTCGCTTCCTCAAATCTCATCATTCTCCTCACACATTTTCGGCTAGGTATGCGAGTATAACAAAAATATACTCTCCTATATATTAATGATTCATTTTTAGAGAATTATTCTGTAGATTTAGCAGACCAAAATGTAGATATTAAAAGTTAACCAGCAGTCTTACTTGTAAGGGCTGTCCTTAGTAACACAAGATACGACGACAATGGCTCGGCCCTTGTATCCGCATATCTCGATCGTGGGGTACGTTTTCCTCTCCGGCGTGCTATTGACACCCGGAATTGAACCTGCTGATCTTCCTTCGCATTCATAACGGAACCTGTACCAACAAACAATAATTAAAACAATAATTTTCATCAAGATTTGTAGGAACTTTAAAAAGAATAATTATATATAAGCATTTAAATATTATGTAAATTGAAACAATGAAAACATTGTACTATTAAATTTTGACTCTATAAATAATTACATTTTTCTGATACTGACACTGACTTAAGTTCGTGGTTTTTATAGTTCATGTTAAAAAAATAAGTGTGAAAACTATTAATTATAAATTGTACAAACAGAAATGTTCATAGAGGAACTAATATTACAATAAGTTATAGTTGGAATTACTAATTATGTTGCGCATTTATACTATACTAGCTATTGCCCGCGACTTCCTCTGCGTAGATGTACAATATACAGCCTATGTAGGGTGGACCGTCCATTCTAAATGGTAGTGTAAGTATTTCTGAAAGAGTTTCGGACATTACCTCATACATCCGAACATACAAACTTAACCTCTTTGTAATATTAGTTTAGATGGTTTTTATTGCCAAGAAATTTACGTTTAGAATTTTATTATGTATATTTTTTTGAAAAATTGTGTACAAAACTAATACAATTTTTTTTCATAAAAATCAGATTATAATAGCAATAATTAAATACTTTTAATGACGAAAAAACTGATAAAAAAAGTCTCAATGGAGCAAATAAGGTAACCTTGCTGCTAAACAGAAACAGGCCATCTTTGGATAGGTAGTTTCAATTATTCCAATACTAATTTGTCTTCGATTTTAACATATAAGTTCCACAGTAAATAATGATTAGAAGGAAAATAATATAATTCTTAATTGTTATAAAAAACTAACACAGGATAAATAAAATCTTTATCTACCGCACTGTATTTGATGAGATATATGTGCATCGTATAATTGTTAAGGAAAAAAAACAATAATAAACTGCATCTTTTAGATACATGTGTGTAAGATACCAGCTTCACGCCTGACTTCGTCTATATAGATTATGGAAAAATATAATATTTTTCTATAACTTTATTACACTATAAGTACTGCCAAAATAGATATTTAAAATATTTATTTTAAAAATAATTTGTATGAATCACCAACGATCCGTAAGATTTAGGAAATACCTAAAATGATTGGGGTTCCCTAACGTTGCTTTTTCGTTTGAGTCAATAGCTACGTAAAGACCCTCATAAGTAGCTTATTTTAGTGGTACCCTACAGTAGTTTCTAACCGAAACTAGTTTTTACAACCTAAAACGAATCAATTTAGGTCGAAAACGAAACTGGAACTTCCTTCCTTCCAACGATCCGTAAGATTTAGGAAATACCTAAAATGATTGGGGTTCCCTAACGTTGCTTTTTCGTTTGAGTCAATGGAAACGTAAAGACCCTATAAGTAGCTTATTTTAGTGGTGCCCTACAGTAGTTTCTAACTGAAGCTAGTTTTTCGACCGAAAAGGAATTAATTTAGGTCGAAAACGAAACTGAAACTTCCTTCCTTCTTTTTATTCAATTGCTGTCTTTTCTTTGCTTTTGATAGTCGATGAATTCGACGAGTTATGAGGAGAGCATGTTTAGGTTAATATTATGTAGAACGTCCTGAAGCAAAATGCGATGATGCAACAGAGCTGTTGGCTATTAGGTAAGAGTCGAAGATTGAGGTTTAGTGTCTGACCGTAACTAGTTTTGACAGCCGAAACCGAAACCTAACTAACATAACATAACATAACTTCACGCTGTATCCCCAACGGGGTAGTCAGAGAGGACGGAGCGCCAGGAGTCGCGGTCCTTACACACCTCTTTCGCTTCCTCAAATCTCATCATTCTCCTCACACATTTTCGCCCAGGTATGCGGGTGCTTTTGACATTTCCGTCTGCTAACACTCTGGCTATTTGATCTTCATAAGTCAGCCTTGGTCTTCCTTGGCTTCTTTTACCACTCAATTTCGCTCTGTATATTTTCTTCGTCAGTCTTTCATCACTCATTCTTTCCATGTGCCCGAACCATCTAAGCATTCCTTTCTTCATTTTTACAATAACACTGTTGTGCAACCCTGTCATACTGCGTATCTCATCATTGCTTATCCTGTCAGCAAGCGTGACACCGCACATATTTCTGAGAGACCGCATCTCCACAGCATTTAACATACTTTCACTCGATTTTGAGCATATCCAGGCCTCACTACCGTACAACAAAGTTGGCACCAACACCGCATTGTGGATGGCCATTTTAGCAGTGTTAGATATATTCACACTACCCACTAATGCGGACAGAGCACCGTTCACTTTATTGCCAGCTGCTACCCGTCTCTCCACATCCAACTCACATCTTCCATCCCTCGAAAACGCACTCCCCAGGTACACAATTTCATTCACCTGTTCTAGACATTTTCCATTTACACAAATCACACATCTCGTTTGTACCGCTTCTCTTTCAAACACCAGAACCTTAGTTTTGTTCACATTCATTTTCAATCCTTTTACTTCACAATCTTCTTTCATGCACGTGACTAGTGTCTGCAACTCTGCTTCTGATGGTGCTATTAGCACAGCATCGTCAGCGTACAATAGGCAGTTTACCACTGTGTCACCACATCCCATACCACTTTTACCTTTCAATCTCTGGAGGCAACTGTCCAAATACAGCACGAATAGCCAGGCAGACATCACGCAGCCCTGTCTGACACCAGAACAGACTTCAAACCAGGGCGACATGTCCCCGTCTATCCTTACACAGGCTCTGTGGTCTCGATATAATGACCTCACAGCCTGCAGTAAGGAGCCCTCCACACCATATTCAGGCAGAAGACTCCACAATTTCTTCCGCACTACTCTATCGAATGCTTTCTCTAGATCCACGAAAGCGCAGAAAACTTTCCGACCTAAAGCCAGAAACCTTCCCACGATAACGCGGAGCGAGAAAATCTGATCCATACAACCCCTACCGTTCCTGAATCCACCTTGCGCCTCCCACAAATATCTTTCTGAAACGCCTTTCATACGTTCAGTCAATACTTTAGTATAGACTTTACTCGCTAAGCTGACCAAGCTGATGGCCCTATAGCACGCACAGTCTAGGTAGGAACCTTTCCCTTTATATAAAGGTACTATGACTGCCGTGCGCCAGTCCTCTGGAACCTCCCCCTTCTGCCAACAAAGGTTGCAGAGTGCACAGAAGGCATCCCAGACCCTAGAACCACCATACTTGATGATCTCAGCAGTCACCTCATCAATTCCCGCTGCCTTTCCACATTTCAAACTTCTTATCACTTTCTCAATCTCTTTCATACTAATGGCATCCTCCAGTCCCTGGTCCGAGTGTGGCAATTCATTACAATCGCTCTCAGTATCAGAGACGGAGTCGCCACTCTCATACAGTTCTCCGTAGTATTCACTCCATCGCTGCAGAACATCCTTTTTATTTGTAAGCAGGTTGTTGTCTTTCGAACGCACTTTATTCATTCTGCAAGGTGCCGGACCACTTCGGTACTTACGTACTTCTTTCCAAAATAATTTGGAATTTTCCTCGAAGTTGTCCGACATCTTGTTTTCATCTAACACCCTACACCTTTCACGCTTCTCTTTCACTAGTGCCTTCGTTTCTGCTTTCTGCAGCTTATACCTGTCTTTCATCAAATTTTTCATACCACAGTCATTAGTAGCAAGGTAGTCTCGCCATGCTTTCTTTTTCTTATACACAGCCACTTTCACCTCATCATCCCACCACACATCACGCTTTTTGCCGTTCCCACTCTTAATCATTCCACACACTTCTTTCGCAGCCTCAATCATACTATCTCTAAGGTTCTGCCAGCATTCTTCAACATCCTCGCTCATCACTTTCAATCTATCATCAAGCTTACTGGATAATACCCTTTCATATTCATTCCTGGTAGTGGCATCCTGCAGTTTCCAGCTTTTAATGCGGCTAACCGCTGCAGGTTTGGACACTACGCGATGCCGCCATGCTGCGAACAGACCCCTTATTCTGGTTATCACCAGAAAGTGGTCCGTCCCGAGATCGGCTCCTCTATACGCTCTTGTGTCCATTACCTGCTTCTTAAGTCTGCCATCCACCAGGAATAAATCAATCATACTTCTCGCACCCTTTCTTTCCCACGTGTACTGATGGATTCTTTTGTGCCCAAACATGGTATTAGCCACAAAAAGATCCTTTTCCATACACAGTCCTAACACAATCTTACCAGCATCATTCACTCTCTTATCTCCATATTTGCCTAGAACAGACTCAAATCCTGTTCGAGCTGTCCCGACCCATCCATTCATGTCTCCACACACAACAATTCTTTCGTTCTCTTCAACCGTCGCTAGAACTTCTCTAACATTCTCCCAGAACTGCTCTAGTTCAGCCAAACCGACAGAGGACACTGGGGCATATACTGCCAAAACAAAAATTCTTGTCAACCCAATCTTGAGGCGTACCCAGAGCAGTCTGGGATTTACACATTCATACTCAGTCATACAATTAATTACAGTCGCTTTCGGGGGACGCCCTAACATAATCATTTCCGTTGTCCCGCATGGTATGCACAGAAGAGGAATTGCAGCCCTGAAAAGGGCTGGCAGGGGTCGCGACGAGCACGCTTCCTCAGTTGAGCCCCTTAAACCTAACTTTTAATGTAATTCTTTACTACATTTTTAAAGTTTCTGTTAATTTTAGCTAATTGCAATTATAATTATATTTATGTTCATGTGAGCAATTATGATAAAATAATTAATTTGTTGCTCGAAAAATAATAATTTTCTGCTCTACATTCCAGTAGGGTGAAGTGACTTCCCACTGTGTCTATAGTGCAATTGGGTTTATTTCAATTTGGTAGTGAAACTCGAGCAAACCAAAAGTTCAATTCAATCGGACACCACTTCCCAGTTCATTTTGTATAAGCCTAGCGTTTAGTGTGAGATCGCATAATTATTGTGTAATGTTTTTAATTTTTATTAAAGCAGAGACTCAAACCTGAGACCTTCGATTTAATCAGAAGCTTATCTTTAATAATACATACATAGCCTCATGCTCAACCCTCTCACGACTACCCCAGTAAAAATACCTAATAACGGGGTAGTCAGAAAGCATGGAGCGCCAATCATTTCGATTTTTACATACATCTTTCGCGTCCTCAAATCCCATTGCTCTCCTCGCAAAAATTTTTCCTAGGTATGCGAGTACTTTTACCATTTCCGTCAGTTAACACTCTGAGTATTTGATCTTCATAAGTCAACCTTGATTGCCCATGGCTTCTGCTACCATTCAATTTCACTCTGTATATTTTCTTTGCCGGTCTTTTATCACTCATTCTTTCTCCATATCCGAACCATCTAAACATTCGTTTCTTTATTTTTACAATGATAACCTCATCATATATTTCTAAGAGATCGTATTCCGCGTAGTACTAATAATAACAACATTAATAGTTTAGGTAAGTTTTGATGACTCATGGCTTCTATGTACCTACATACATATGTATGTATATAATAAGCATATAGATATAGTGCAAATGCAATCGGTATAAAAAAGGGGTGAAAATTTTAACCCTTCAAAATCAACCCCAATAACAAACCAAAGTAATTTCTAGATGTTTTACAATGATAAGGAAAAGTGTCCATAGAGGTCACGCTCCTCCAAGTTGAGGAAAGACATAAGGAAATAAAGTTTTGGATAAATTTTGCTATATTTTCCGGTTCACTTACTACACCGATGTAAAAACCGACAATTTTCATACAATGCCCGTTTGTTTAATATACAGTAACAGTTTTAACGAGAAATAATTACTCATCGTAATTATCGCAGCACGAGTAGTGACATAGTAGACCATTCACATCCAATAATAGGGTTCTGTAGCATGAAGGAAAAACTGAAACAGTAAAAGATCATTTATGCGTCTGACAGTCAAAGTCAAATCAATTTATTCAAGTAAACCCGATTATAAGGTATTTTTGAACGTCAAATCTACTTTAGTTCGGTTCAAATAGAAAATCTGGACACTAGAAGAACTGACAAGAAACTCAGTCAGGTATTATTTTTTCAACTTCATTTTACAAAAGGTTTACTACAATACAATATTCCTTAAGCCAGTAAATGCATGTGCAGAGAAGATCATTACCAGACTATTGTTTTATCTTTAATGAAATCGTTTATTTTATAGTATGATTGTCTAATCAATGTACGTTTTATAACCAATCTAAAATTCTCTGTTAATTGAGTAATTTAAGTCTGTCAAGAGTTGATTTTCTTAAAAAATATGTGACAGACTTGGGCTAATTGATGGATGTAATGTTATACGTTATATTAGATGTGCCTCGCGGGTTCAGCCGCGTTATATTTGGTATTTTTCAATGTAAAAATTAGCCTAGACTACTCTCTGAAAAGTCTACCTGCTAATGAAAGTCTCGTCAAAATCGGTTCAACCGTTTCGGAAATTAGTCCAGACAAACGAACGGACAGATAAAAATTTTAAAATGCGTGTTCGGGTTTTTGTTACATGCAAATAGCTATAGCATAAGCTTAAGAAAAAGCCCTTATTTCAAAATCGCAGGCAGGCACTTTAACTTTAACCTTCTAACACCGACGTCCTTTTTTTGTCACGACATCTCCGACTTGCGGTGTCAGAGACCGCCAAGATTAGGTGTCTGTGACTAAGTAACTAAATCGCTAGTTTTTATTTTATATTTTATTATAGATTAGATTTATAAAATACTCATTCTTAAAATAAAGCCACATTTATGCATATTAATCGTTTATTTTCATTTACTTTAGAACAAATGTCTTTGGACCCGTCAATATTAAGAAATTTCACTTAAAATCAAATAACGTCCTCTAAAAATCTACTTTTACGAAAAATCAACAAAAATCTAAACATTTTTTGTAAAATATGAAAAAATAAACTAAAAAATACTGTATATCTAAAAACACGGGAAATTAACGCGATTACCTTTTATTTTCTCTTGACGTTTCGGCCGAGTTTCATCGGCCGTGGTCTCAAGTAAACTATTAGTTTTACTAACACTCTGGCTATTAGATCTTCAGTCAGCGTTTGTCTTCCTTTGCTTCTTCTACTACTCTCTTTCGCTGTGTAGATTTTCTTCGTGAGTCTTTCGTATAGACACGATTACACAAATGTCTTGTTATTTAGTCGTAATATTTTCATCGCAGGTGGGGCATTAGTATTAGAACACCCCTTTTTACGAGTTCAACATGAACTAGGAGCTCATGTTGAACTCGTAAAAAATAATAAATACCATTGACTAAAAAAGTCACGTAGTCTACGACGTGCGGTCTCACAGACCGCGATTGAAATTTGATTAAAAATATCTCACTTATGGTTAATGGTACGACACATCCACCACTTCCCACTGCGCTTGCGTAGCTAAACTTGAAGGTACTGAGACGCACACGTAAGTGGGGGAACGGGAACATTGCAGTCAGGCAATTTTGACAACGCGAGCGGTCTGTGAGACTGCACCTCGGTGATAGAAGCTAGTAGGTTAAAATATTTTGCACTTAACGTTTCAAAATATTCATTATTTTAAGATTACCGAAGAGTTATAGAGACTTCATCATCCTCCTCCTCCCTTCCCCTCATCACCAAAATTATTGGACCTAGAGTTTTCAAAATTCCAGAGAATAATCTTAAAGAGTCTGCCTATACAAATTCTGGTATGTTTGGAGACCTGGATTACGATCTCAAGAGTTAGATATTTGGATACGTAAAACTTGAATTTTTTATCTTGAAATCGCCAAACGTAATCTCCAAAGAAAATCTCGATGAAAAAAAAATCCAGGAATATCGTGTTTTGCACAAAAATTCAAGATCTCCGAAATTCTACAGAATTACAAAATTATGTCTATTAAAATGGACAGGTATTCCAAATCACTCAAACCAATTCTTTAATAAATTGGTGATGTAGTTTTCTTGCGAATTGAATGGATTAAATGAAAGCGTTACGGTGAAAATGAAGAAAGATGAAAATAAAGAAAGAAAGAACGACTGACGAAGAAAGAGTAAAAGAGAGTTATATTAGAAGCTGTATTAAAAATTAGAAACAAGGCTGACATATGAAGATTAAATAGTTTGATTGTAAGCTGTCAATATTAGAAGTTCTCGAATATCTCGGTATAAGTGTAAAAAGTCTGGAGAGCATGACGAGAAAGCGCTACAAAACAACGCCCCAGGCAATGATTTCAATACTAACGGAACTGCTTATTAGCAAGATGGTGGCCGATCGGATTATTTAAACAAACGTGGGGTATATTTTATATTGCTTCACTTTTGAAATATGCATTACGTATGGACAAATTCGTGCGCACGGATCTGAATTCCTTGTGGTACTGATAGATGATGTATATCCATGTGCAAATCAGAAATGTATCCTTTAGTACGAGTTATTTGCGCAAGCGCAGTGGAATGTGACATGTATGTAATCTGTGTAAGTGAAAGCGTGACATGATCGTGGATCACACACGTTGCAATTTTAATATAAGTTGCACTAGTACTCTGTGGTCGGGAGGTAATAAAGTGTTCCTAATGTATTAGTTATCTATGCGATCGTGCACAACAATGTAAGTTATATATAGTATAGTTATATAAGTTATATGTAGTCGGAAGCAAAAGTACTTTGTGGTTGAGAGTTTTAAAGAGTATAAGGTTACGGTGTCATATATCTATCGTAAGCGGCGATTAAAGGAACCTTCGAATAGCGGCCAATCGGAGTTAGAGTTCCAGTCGTATAACCATACGACACCAAGAAAGACGACAGCGTTTGTGTTCCGTTCAGTCCCTGCCTTCCAGAAAAGTGCTTTGGCATAGCGTGAGGTCTGGTGCTTTTCGAAGCTCCTGGAGGCTTATCGCCATCTCTTAGCATTATTATTTTAATGTTACTTGACTTGACTTACTGGGTAGTAAAAGTAGACTGGACGGCTAAACATCGCGGTTCTTACGTATTTTTTCGCCTACTGATGATTAAATGTCGAATGATAAAACTAATCACTAACCTATACTGTCAGAATTTCGAGCTTTCTTAGTCAAGTAACATTAAAATAGAAATGCTACAAGAGACGGTGGTAAGCCCCCTGGAGGGGGTTTTAATGGGTAAAAGCTGTGCAAAACCCAGTCTCACTTTCCAAAGACTGGGTATCTGAGTTTGGTCTTCTCCTGTGGAACAAAAAAAGGTTTGTCGAGCTCGTTATATGTGCGAACTCATATTCTTGAAAATGTCGGACCTACTCATCATCAGTATGTGGAGTCTATGCAGCCCATTGCGACCGAATTCGTTCGTTATCCTCGCGCCCTATGACGATAATAATAAAGTTGATTTTCACAGTTGCGATTTGACCACATTTTAAAGCGGAGAAATCTCGACATTTGTTTTTGCACATAATTATAATTTGCAAAAAAACTACATTACCAATTAAAAAACTGGTTTTAGATATTTGAAATGTTAACCTATCCATTTTAGTAAAATAATTTTGAAATTCTGTAGAATTTCGAAGATACGACTGAATCTTTGTGCAAAACAGCATTTCTTCTAGATTTTTTCTCCAATCATGTTTCCACGTTTAAGGATTTCAAGATAAAGGGTTGAAGTTGTATGTGTAACTCTCAGATATGTAATTCTCAGTCTTCTTAGATATGCATGTCCACGTCACTAAACACACCAAATCTGCTCACACCAGTCTGCATAGACGGACTCTTAATCTTTTATGTATGTGTGGAGCTCGCCACCCACACCCATTCTATTCTATACATTATGGCAATAATTACTACTGTTTTTCCTTAATAGTTTTGTTGTTCTATTGATTCGCATTGTAGCTATTGTACTTCCCTGTACTGTGATGATGATGACAACGACTATAATATGATTAATTAAATTTTAGCTGACACACTATGTTTTCCACTTTTTTAGGGCTCCATATTAAAAGAAAAAACGAAATCCTTATTAAGTCACTTACGCGTCTCGTTGTCTGTCTGTCTGTCTGTCACAGTTGATTTTGTCCGAATAAACGGAGTGGGAGCCCCAATAGTAAGTAGACGCTCAGTCCTTGCTTTCTCCTCTTACCTCAATATCCAAGCAAGTTTGTATGTTTCTATTTAACATTCAAACTTGTTTGGACGTTATTATTATCATTATATGTATTAACATGAATCTAGTTAACACATATCATGTCGATTTAATTCACATTTTAAAATATTCATAGGAGAATTTATATTACTAATTTGGAAATGTTTATGTATAGACATAGAATACGTCGGGTCGTGACGTTTTACAGGGAAATCGCATACAGCAGTTAATTTTAATGGATAAAAAAACGTAATGACGTTTAAACGTAATAACCTAATCAGATACAAATATAGTTTGAAATAATTTATATGTATCATCTACCCAATTATTAAAATTAAGCGGGTATTATACAGAGATACAAAGATCAAGATTTGTTATTAGTAAAGACGTATAATGGATTTCCTCTTTTTGTGACGATAACGTAATTTGCGTTACGTAATGATACAAAAATAACGCAGCTATTAATTGAGTTCAACGATCTCTAATCAGGTGTTCATCAAATTAACAAGGCAAGATTCGTGTCTTCCTTATGTAAGGACTGTACTGTGATCTATCTCTGTAGCCGGTAGCAGAGTATAAGAGCAGGTTACAATACGCCCCAGCTGTCGAGAGGCTATTCGGAGAACTTCACAATCTTCGCCGATTAGAGCAAGAATTTCAGTTATTCATTACAAACGATAATAATAATGACTTGTGTTCGAGTGTTTCGAGTGTCTGCTTCTCCTTCACAAATATTGCTTCAGCACAGCTCTCGGGGCGCTTTAATGCATTCCGTAGATCTTGGAGTCACATACGTCGAGGACAACCACAGCGAGATTTAGTGTGTAAAAGTGCCACAGTACCAGTCTCTCTCTACGAGGGTTGAACACGTTATGAAAGTCTCTCCCGCGTACTCAAAGAAAGGTCAAATGGCGTCGAGCTGTAATTCTGTTGTGTCTGCCTAAAGATATGTGCTGTTGCAAAAAAAATACTGACATACATACATCTTATAATGTAAACGAAACCCAGACAGGAGTTACAATTTTTTCAGCAACTGTTTGCCAACTTTTAGTTAAATGTCGCAGTCGCATTTCAATTGGTATATTTCAGACACAAATATAGTCGCGCGCGCACGTCATACTGCCTGACTAATGGATCAAACAGACAGTCACAACAATGCGAAGCCATTCAGCCAACTAGTTGTTATCGATGACGCAAAACTTGCGATCATCATATGTACAACTTTCACTGACAATCTCTTGCAGATTAAATAACAAAAATGTTTCCTTAATGAATATAACGCAGCTAAAAATAAACTACACGTCGTCGACGTACTAACTGCTTTATTTGGCCATCAAATTTTCCTTCTATAGTTGCTCTGTTGGTGAACTTATTATGCATGTTCACACGTGTACCTAGGGTTGCCACCCGTAATATAAAATTTATTGTTTATACTATGTCTTTTAATGAACTTCGTATAAGACATGTAAAGATAATTTATACCATATCTTCACGCTTTTTACGCAGAGACAGAAAGAAAGGGACACGCGTAAGCAACTCGTTTCTTCTAAGAAAACGAAGGTATGAAGGTATGAAAATACATTAAAAAAAATTAACCAGCAGTAGTCAGTAAAATTATGACATTATTATATATTACGGTGAAATACGGAAGTTCTGTAGTTACTAACTACAAACTAGTTGTTACTAAATATTTACTGAATCTGCCTAAAAATAATTGTAAATATTTAAAATTAAAAAAATAAAAGTACTTTAATTCTTAAAAATTATAAAACAAATTGTTTATCAGTTGAATATTTTTAAAGGTCAGAAATAGTTTTTCTTTGACGTACGAACAAAATCATTCAATATTTCTTAACGTAATTTGTTTTAAAAAACCCGTTCAACTTTAACAAAATTTATTTTTTTAACTAAAAATTTACGTACATCACGCTGTGTCCCTAACGAGATAGTCAGCGAGGACGAAGCGCCAAGCTTCGCGGTCGTTACATCTTTTTTGGCCTTCTCAAATCTCATCATTCTCCTCACACATAAAAATAAAAAATGGTAATCATTTAAAGTCTTTATCAGTTGTCCACACTTTCTCGTTTCTACGAGTACGAGCCTAATCTGTGAATTCACCAAATTATTCTAATTCTATCAACGTAACATTTTTAAATATCCGGTAATTTATTTGGATTGTGTAAGAGTCCTCATTAGTTGTAATAATAATAAAGTGGATTGTATAATTTTAGCCTTATTTTAATATGACTCTGTGACTACTCTGTTAGGGATACAACGTGAAGATATGTATATATATGCATTAATTTAATATACAAATTTTGCATTAAATTAGTAGTGTACCGACGGGAAGCGAATTAGCAAGTGTTGCTAAGTGTGTTACAATAAATACGAAATATTTGTATGTTGCCAACAAATGGATTTCTAAATAGTAGGTATCTTAAAATTACATTCGTATACATACATATCTTCGCGCGTATTTAAGATACATACATATCTTCACGCTGTATCCCCAACGGGGTAGTCAAAGTGGACGGAGCGCCAAGCGTCGCGGTCTACTAATTCTGTCGCTGTTGGAATGTATTCTCGAAATTAAATAGTAAATTTTTATTTAAGCAGTAAAGTTTTATTGCAGTATGACATTGCCTATATATTTTAGAGCGATAAATATTTCTAGTTATTTTTAGCAACTTTAAAAAACTTTTAAAAATATCCCAAATATTTGCTGTGTAGTCGGTAGTAAGCATAGTGCACGAAACTCTTATTACAGCTGGATAAACTTTACTAAGTTCCTTATTGTCATAATTAAACTCATAATATTTGACAATCATAAGGAGTAATACCTACCATGATTTAATCTTAAACAAATACCATCAGTTAATCTTTCATTCTTTTATAAATTAATTATCTTATCAAAAAATCGTTTATTTATTCAAAACGTCGGTGGAGAGCGTATATATAGTAATACATATTATACATGAAAGGGTTCCGTATAGCCCCGTATAGACCTGTGTCGATCGTGATTGATTCGATCATTTGATTTGCAATCACATTTGAAGGAACGTATCGTTAATTGAGCCGATCATTTATCCGATTCTCGGTAAGTACTTGTCGATATTTAATTGATTGTCTATGCCGTTTAATGTGATAAAAAATGAAATAAACAAAAATTACACATTGTTTTTTAAAACACAAACAATAATATTATAAATGCGTCTAAATTATAATTATAACTATAAAAAATATCGATATCGTAAAAGATCAGATAACTCACACAATCGTTCGATCTTTCATTCCAATAAAAAATACAATCATGATTGTATATCTGTATGCAATCAATGCATCAATGATTGATTGGATCGAATCTTTTTTTTCAAATCAATACTACTTGAACGATCGAATCTTTGAAAATGAACGATTGACACAGGTCTAGTTCCGTAACATTCTATCGAAATCTTGTATGAAATTTTAATACCAAAACGATTTTAAATCATTTGTCAATAAAAAAAATTTTGGTTTACCCGTTAATGGTTTAAGCATACATAGACAACGGCACCAAAGATATCCCCTTTCTTTCCGATTAAAAACAGGCCTAAAGTAAGTCTTGCGCAATTAGTATTTCATAATTAACAATAAAAAACTGCAAAACAATGTTCTGCAAACTGCAAAACAAGCTCGTAAAGCTTTTTTTATGTAAAAAAAAGTGTCTAGTATATTTTGGATATTTTCTTCCCATTTACCCCTTATTTTCTATGTTCGTGAATTTTATAGGATTTTCTGAGCAATATTTTTGAAGATAAATTGAGAGGACAGCCATTTTTAACTGACCTAGAAAAAGACGATGTTCTCAATTCGTTGGAATCTCTTTTTATGTGTATTCACTAATTTCTCCCCACTTTGTGCACCGATTTAAATTTTTTATTTGATACGATTTATTATGTCCAGTGTGGTCCCATAGAAATTTAGTTAAAATATTTCTAGTTTTAATTTTTTCTTAACAAGTTATTACGCGGATTTTCAAAAGTACATTAAGAAGCGATTAACTGAAAGTAACGTGTTATACATATTTAAATTCGTGACGTATATAGCCTTTTGATATTCAACGAGATAAACTACAAATAAAGGCAGGGTAAGTCTTCAAAAATAATTTCAAAGTTCCTTTAGTTTAAGCGACGCATTGATAAACAGTAATTTAATCTAAAATAGACCTGTTCTACGCAAACGTGCGTGCGCTAGCTTCCCAAAAATCAGTTATTTTCATTTATTTTAAAAACTAAAATTAATTTTAAAAAATCCAACTGTAATTTTGAGAAACATGTTTAAACTAAACTATACAGAAAATTTAGAAATAGAAATCGGTCCCGTTGCTCTGAAAAATGTAAATCTCTGTTTTAAAAGAGGTTTCTTTGATATTCTTTTTTTGTGTTACAAAAGTTAACCAACCGTGTATCGGAACTGTCAAAATGAAGTCAATGAAATGAAGAATCAGGATACCAAATATCACTGTCAAACGTTTTGTAGTCACTTAGAAAAATTGAGATCCCTGTCCTCAAAATTTCCAATGCGTCACCTTCTAAGATAATATGAGCATCTAAATTCGTAAAAACTATGTGTCTCTACCCTCTAACTTTTTAACTATCGGGTGGAAAATTAAAAAAAGAGTAAGATATTATTTTGTGTAGTTTTTGAGATATGGGCTATTTTCGGTTACAAGCTCAGCGATCGTAGAAATAACTTTCTTTCATAGTGTCATTGAGAAACACTATGAAATACCAACTTATTTTTGCTGCGGATCAAATGAATATTGTGCATCCCGACTATGGAACACTTACATGGGCGTGGCCCAATATGCATTTGGCCAGTTTTATCAATTTTGGAACGAACCGCACACAAAGACGTGGGCAACAGCAAATTATTCACGTGTAGGTTAAAACGCTACCAGACGAAAACATATCCAATATGTACCAATTACCAAGTGACCCTGAGTTGGCTGGTTGAACTGAAACTCGGGAATATCTTTTCTTAGCCAAAGACTCAGTTTTTGGGAGCGGTGCCAAATTGAAATTCGAATGATAAAAGACAAGAACTTTTGTAGTTAGACACGTTAACGTCTGGCGAGATTACAAAGTAACTGTTAGTTTGACTACAGAAAACAGAACACACGGAGAATTGTTTTAACTTGTAGGTACTGCTTAAGTCCAAGAATTTCACGAATGAATTTAGAATTGTTAAAATTAATATTCTGACTATAAATGTAATATTGCTGATTTAAATAATTTACAATTTTAAACTGTACAATATAAAAATGAAGAAAGGAACGCTGAGATGGTTCGGGCACATAGAAATAATGAGTGATGAAAAATTGACGAAGAAAATCTACAGAGCGCAAGCGAGTTGTAAGAGAAAACAAATCCAAGAAAGATCAAAGCTGACTTATGAAGATCAAATACCCAATGTGTTAGGCGAAAACGTGAGAGGAGAATGATGAGATTTAAATGGGATTTAAAGAACCGAAAGAAGTATGTTGGACCGCTTAGCTTGACGCTCCGTCCTCTCTGACTGCCCCGTTAGGGATACAGCGTGAAGATATGTATGTACAATTTTAAATTAACAATTTTCGCAGTGCATTGGTATTCTTATTACTATTGTTAACTTTAAAATTAAGTTTCCACACATTCTCTTTAAATGAAGTCAGAATTTGTATTGGAAGGAATTACATTTTAATTCTACAAACTTTTACATAGTTTCAATTTTTTTATAGCCTACAATAAATTATTTATAGTGTCATTAGATCTTTTCAAGTTAGTATATTAACAAAATGGTACCATTATATTGTAGTACATCACATTTTTACAGCGATAAATAGCATTGTTAACATAATTTTTACCAATTTAAAAGTTCTTTTTAGGATTTTTTAGCGGGAACGGCGAAGTGATGCATTTTATTTAGATTTTCTATTTTTAAAATTTTTAGGAGTTTTAAAGTACTAAAGTGATAGTATATTGTGTTTTAAAGTTCTGTGTAAGTGAAAAGAATGGAATAGGTCGAAATAAACATGTGTAGCTGAAGTTCTCGCGCTCTTCCAAGAAGTCCTGTAAAACTTCAGTAAAGTCTACTAGTAAAGTAACATTGGCAAATGCGCTAATCTGTGCGCCATGTCATGAAAAAGAAAAAAAAAGTTCTTTTTAACGCGTCCCGTAATAAACTAATACGCTGTTAAGATCAGCCTTTACAGTTCAATGACCTTATTGTATAAATGGCGTACAGTCGCAACTGATGACTAATGTACGCTAAAGCGATAAAATTCTCCAAAAATATTAATAATACTTCAGAATTACACGAAATGTGTGATCCTAAACTAAACACTAGGAGCTTGTACTTCATGACTACCACAGGACGAACTTGGAGTGTTTCCAGTAACACCAAAACCACAAGTTAATTAAAAAAAAATTGACCAGTAATGGCCCGTTGGCGGAGTGGCATATGCATCTGTTTTCCAAGCTAGGGTCCCGGGTTCGATCCCCGGTCAGGTCAATTTAGGAAATGAACTTTTCTAAATTGGCTTGGTCTGGGTGTTACTGGGAACTCCCCCCAAAGTTCGTTGTGTGGTACCCATAGTACAAGCTTACTGCTTAGTTTGGGGTCACACAATCTGTGTAATTTTCTGGAGTATTATTATTATTATTATTAATCATGACCATGCTTGGCAGATGTCCTAGGGTCAAGCCGTCAACAGACTATAGGTACTTAGTACTTACAAGGGATATTGTGTTAAATTGTACTATTTCGAACAACGAAAGCATCTAAACCTTTACTGCAGTCATTTAATGATGCTTAAACAAACACAAAGAGATAAAAACTTCAAAATATATATTACGGATTCATAAATCAAAAAGTATATTTCCAAAAATATCTTTAATGCACTAGCGCAGGTCTGTTAGTTTTATGTATAGACTAGCATCGTAGAGTAGATTTTATTTTTAAATTAATATTCTCTATTACGTGTAGACTAAATGTAAATCTTATGTTATACATAAATAATCTAATAGAAAACAATCAATGTTTGTTTGTTTGTTCGTTCGTATTTTTTACGTAGGATTGTGATGAAATTTGGTATAGAGATTGCTTGAATCCTGAGGAAGAACAATTTTTAAATAAAAAATGCTGACGAAGTCGCGGGCAACAGCTAGTTAACAATAAAATAGAACAATAAACCATTACATAAATATTTAAATATCTGTTGGAATATACAGAGATATACACACGAGTATCGGTTATGTACCGCTTAATGCGAGCGAGAGTTGATATTTGTTAGTGTAAATAAACTGAGCAGCGGTGAATAAAATGGTCCGATATTTCGTCTCTATAGGTTGAGTGCTCCAAGTTCGTCAACGACCTAGTTCGAGAAGAACGCTTTCTCAAGTGAACTGAGCTCAAGTGAATCTAGTTGGCGATAAATGGCGCTCTTCCTCCCTTAGTTCAATATCATTATCAACCTCTTGGGGGTGGGCTTATGTGAGGCCTTTACCCACTTAAATAATAGTAATAACCTATTGCCAAAAAACAACTATTTACAGTACATACAGTGATACCCACACTAGGCGCAGTCTGTATCGTGGGGATCCGTTTGTAATCATCCATTTGATTTCTGCCTTATTAATTTATAGTCGTCCTCGGCACGTTGTTGGGTTCCGTGATCTCCTACCGCAGTCTTTCTCGCGCTGTGAGAAACCACTTTTCGGGAGGGTAGTGACGAGAGCCCACTGCACTCTCGCAGTGCCACGGCAGCGCGGACTACACGCGTTGCCCTCCTCGGGATCAATCAGAGCCGCACAAACTCTATTTTGGATTGACGTCTCTAATTTGATATCAACATGAAATATTAGCTGAGACATGTTCGATGAGTGTGCATCAGTGATATGCAGAGTACACATAGGTGCCGCCTAAGTTATTCCAAATACATTGGCGTATCTCTCCAATGCATAATGCGCGCCTGCGCTAAAAGCCAGCGGGCGCGGGATGTCGATGGCGCGTGATTTGCGGGCTCACTCGGCGCACGCTTGTTGCATAACATTTTGGTGCGCCATGGTTTAATTTTAAGTTAAGGCGACGCACTGATAAAAAATAATTTAATCTAAAATAGACCTTCTGTTCTATGCAAACGTGCGCGCGCTAGCTTACGAAAAATACGACGTAAAATTTTCGTTTATTTTAAAAAGGATAATTAATTTTATAAAATTCAACTGTAATTTTGAGGAATATGTTTAAAGTAAACTATACAGAAAATTTAGAAATATAAAACGGTCCCGTTACTCTGAAAAATGTAAATCTCTAAAGAGATTTCTATGATTTTTTTTTTGTGTTACAAAAGTTAACCAACCATGTATCGCAACTGTCAAAATGAAGTCAATGAAATGAAGAATCAGGTTACCAAATATCACAATCATACGTTTTGTAGTCATTTAGAAAAATCGAGATCCCTGGCGTCAAAATTTCCAATGCGTCGCCTTAAAAGTTAACTCCAAATTTGTTTATTTTGAGTTAACTGTTAACTCAAAGCGCCGGCGCTGTGACATGCGCCTGAGATACTGAGTTGGCGCAAGGAATTTCGCTGAATAAAACATGTCTATTGCAGACACAATGTGCAAAGGTATTTTCCGTCTCTTCGTATTGACACAATTTTGTGTCAGAGAGGTGGAACCACAAACTGGACACGCAGTCATAAGTAGCAATGTAATACATACTTTATGTAGATTATTCCGGTTTTTTACACAACTTGTATATTATTTGAACGGTGTATCGCAAATTCTTTAGGCAATACAAGGAAAAACAATTAAAAAACCGAAGACGAGATTTTAAATTTTAAGTATGTACAATGTATTTGCAGCCCTGAAAAAAACCAGCCATGTGTGTGTCCTGGACGCATTAACCGACTTCAGTAACTATCAAATTTTATTATATCATATGTGTATCGTACTTATAGTTATTTTCATTGTAGTTTAGTTTTGATTAGTAAAAGACAGTTATTTTGTACTTTTCAGTGTTTTTTTTGAAGGCGGTTTAATTTTTTTTCTTAAATTTTATTTATTTATCATTCCCAGTTAATTAATGTATTTGTACCTTATGGCTTAGTCAAGAACATAACGGAATAATGCCCAAGTGACAGACACACAGACATAAGAAAACATAAAGCTTCACTGTTATATTTTCAATATTTTGTCAACCAAAGTACGGAAACCTACAACGTTTTATAATCAAAACAGAGACATTTTGCGCCTTAATTATAACTGCGTAGAGCTTGCCAAATATGCATATGAAACAACAATTTTTGAACACGAGCTCGTTAAACGCCTACACACAATGATTATAATTAGTAGTATCGCAAACCAGCCGAAGTAGCGGAAAGTTGTTTACAATTCACGGCCCGTGCCTTAATAAATATCGTTCGTGTTAGTTGTAGTAGCATTCTTTGCCAGCGTTATCGGTTTATAGATCCGGAGGCGATTGTAGCATAGTGAAATTATAGTATGCGTATAGTGAATTAGTGTTTAGAATGGAGCGTGATGTCTGCCTGCCTATTTCTGTTTTATTTGGACAGTTGCCTTCAGACATTGAAAGGTAGTATGAGTGGTATGATATGTGATGGCAAAGTGGTAACATATTGATCCTTTATTGTTCCTTCGTTAGGAGTATACTTGAGTACGCATCACAGATATGGAGTCCTAGATATGGCTCATATATGGATCGCCTTGAAGGAGTACAGATGAAGTTCATAAAGTACCTTCATTTTCGTACTAGAACTGAAGTTGTCGATTATTTTGACTCGTGTCATGGATTCCACCTGTTACCTCTTAGTCGACGGCGAGATATTGCAGACCAACTTCTGCTACACAGAATAGTTAATGGCGAGATTGATTGTCCTGACATTTTATCTGAACTGAGATTTTTTGTTCCATCGAAGCAGTTAAGATACTCTCCAACCTTCCACGTCCCCAGTGTCTCCACTAATTACAGACAGAATTCTTATTTGTGGCGAGCTTGTAACTTTTATAATAGCATGACGGTTATCGCTGACATCGATATTTTAAACGATACCCTACCGAGGTTAAGAAGAAAACTCAGTTCTTTATTTTTCGATTAATTTATATATTTTTTTAATATGTATTATTATATTTTTATATACAGGGTGTATATGAAAACGGGACAGTTACTTTAATGGATGAAAGGGCATAACTTTAGTATGTAGTTACAAAAAGAATTATCGAAAAAAACGTATCCGTTTAAGAGTTATGACTGTTTTAATTTTCAAGTGTTATCCCCACCATTTCTCGTAAAATTGGGTTGATCGTGTACAGTTACAGATTATAAATCTTACGTTTTTTTTTATTTTGTAATAATTTCATCCGTTACTGAAATACAGCCTGAAAACCATTTTCGAAAATAATGCGTATACCCCAATGGGGGTTTTCAGGCTGTCCCATTTTCATATACATCCTGTATAGAGCTTTCAGATTCATTTTTTATGTTTACTTTGTTAGTTATTATTTGTGTTTTTGTTTTTTTTTTCTCTGTTTATTTTTATATGAATGTAAGCACTGCTGGCTTTCTCATATAATTTTGTATGCGCCTATACTTATTCTATTTCTATTTGTGAAAATTTTATCGATTCTTTTGTTATTCCTGTTTCTATATTGTTATAAAGAGTCGCAAGTTTTCCTTATAAATAAATAAATAAAATAAAATAAATATGCTGACGATGCTGTGCTTATAGCACCATGAGAAGCAGCGTTTTAGACTAGTCGTATGTATGAAAGAAGAATGTGAAGTGAATGTATTGAATATGAATGTGACCAAACCTAAGGTCCTGATATTTGAAACAGAAAATGTACCTATAGACGAAGTGTGAAATATGGGTAAATGGAAAATGGTCAGAACAAGCGAATGTAATTGTATGGACTTACTATATCTGGAGAGTGTGTTTTAAAGGGATGGAAGATGTGAGTTAGATGTGGAGAGAAGAGTAGCAGCTGGCGATTAAGTGTCGGCTTTACTGTACGATAGTGAGGCCTGGTATTGTTAAAAAACGAATGAAAGTAATATAAATGCTGTACACATCTGATCTTTTAGAAATATCTACGGTGTCATCCTCGTGGACAAGATAAGCAATGAAGATATACGCAATATGACAAGTTGGATGACATACTAAAATTGAAGAAAGTAACGCGCAAATGATTCTTACATATAGAGAGAATGAGTGATAAAAGACAGACGAAGAATACCTACAGGACGAAAATTAGTGGTAGAAGCCAAGGAAGATCAAGGCCAGTGTTAGCTGATGGAAAGGTCAAAAATACTTACATACCTCGCAGTGAGTGAGGAGAATGATTGATGAGATTTGAGGATGCGAAAGAAGTATGTAAAGACTGCGATGGGCACTCCATCCTCTCTGACTACTCCATTATATGTGAGGATATATTATATGTACATGTATCCGTAGCAATAAGTCAGACTCAGTTCAGAAGCGAAACGAGAGTCCATCACATCAACAAGTTGAAGTTTTGGGTAAATAATATATAAATTCGTTACTAGGATTTTAATTTTTTAACTTTTAACACAATACTGAACTGAATCACGGTAAACTAGTCTCCTGTGTGTTTATGTAAAACACAATATTATTACATTACTAGCTTATCGGAATCAAGTATTCATATGTATGTTTATGCAAATTTGAGCAAAGTTCACACAATGCTACTGATAGTCAAGAGGTAAACAAATATATATATATATGTGTATACATGAGTCATGATCACTCAGTCGGCTGCTGCCTGTCGATATACGAATGAATAGAGGCTTGCCACTATTCACATGTTAAAACTAAACATTATTTTAAATAATGGACTTCCTTAAAGTTGCCGTTTAGAAAGCTGTCGTTGCTTCGGGTGCCCAGCAGACTGGCAGTATTACCTCTTTGAATAACCAATAGCCACTAGGCTCACATATGTATCTGCGGGTCCGTATCTCAATGTACAATGTACAACTAATTGCAAATCAGACGCGCGTTTTTGGTACGAATTGTTTGCCAGCGGAGTAGAATGGAATGTGCGTGAACGAAAGCGTTACACGGATCATGAGCATGGAGAGAAAAGTACTCTATGGCCGGATCCTGGAAGTCATAATGCTCACTGGTTAGATCCACACAGATCTGTGGACACGGGAATTGGTAAAACCACGAGTATTTCTTTTTTAAATTTTGGATTGGAACACTAATATTAAACGATCTCTTTTTAGGAGTTCCAAAGTTAAATTATTAATGTTCCATTCCAAAATTGAAACAACAAGTTATAAAATATTGCAATTAAAAATTGCAAACAAGCTCAAATAACTAACTACCCAGACATGCTTTTTGATTCTTGGTTCAAGATTTTATGCATCCCCGTCTCGTTGGGAGACAGCAGGGTGGATCTGTGGTAGTCCTCAAGAATCCAGTCTACCTGGTAAAACCTGACGATGTTCCTCGAGACGCCAGTGCCGGTACAGCGGGCACGCTTTTTCACTATAAGAGACCTAACCATAATGAGCACCAGTGTGCTGCTCAGTTCGCGCCGAAACGTTGTCACCGTATACGACACGCGGACTTACAGTGTTTAAAATTAGAAAAAGCTTATCATTATGCGCGTGGTTTCAATATCAGTTATTTACAACGACGTATTAATTTAATTTATTTTGTAAAGTAAATTCTCTATTTTTGTAAAAAAAATATCAAATATTAAAAATTAAGTAAAAATATTAAGTATCTATCTAACGCCCAATATAATAGGCAATCTCTCTTTAGTTTCTTAAGCATACTACCTTTCAGCATTATTTCACGAAGGACGATACACGGAGAATTTCGTTGCACGTGGTATTCACGAGGTGTCCTCGGCGGCCGTTATCATTTCTCTTTTATTCTTGTTGTCTTCCCATATACCTATTGCTTTCTAATTACACTTGTCAATGTTTTAATTCGAGGATTGCAAAAAATTATCGTTTCTTTAAGTAAGGCGGGTCTACTTCAGTTTATATATAATGTAGAGGCCTTTACATTACTGTTCTTGAGGATTTAATTTTTCCTTATAAGATACTGAAAACCGTAGACTATAAATAATTCCAGACTCGTTATTTCAGTAGCAATGGTGACGCAAATCAGTTAAGCTGGCTCGCCTATACATACGACACACATTTATTATCAGATAAGCTGACGGCCGCCATTTCATTAGAAAACAGCACCTACATTTTATTTGTCTCGTTTCGAAGTATGGAACAAGTTGTCTGGAGTTATAAAGTCTGTGATACTGAACCTTAAAAATCATTGTCAAGAACGAAGCATGTTTTTGTGATAAGTGATAACGGATCGCTATAGTATCATAGTTTCGCTAAATAACAGATGACACTAGCCCATTGTCTCCTTATCGCGATATCTGTTGATCCACTTCGTATTATCAGCATCCTTATGATAATATTTTATGTATCTTTAATGTAATCGTAACAGACTATATTCCCACGAAATATTACATTGTACTGTACGGCTATTGTTGCTAGATCACTCGCTTTTGGCGGGAAGTCCTTCCAGTCTTCTCTGGAGGCGTCCCGCCAGTTTTTCGAGCGGGAAGCTCAAAATCCCGCTTTATCATATATTTATATGATAAAGCGGGATCTAATCTACCCCGAAATATAGCTTCTATAAAGATAATTTGTATTCAAGTAAAGTTAAACAATATCGTAGACTATTATTATTCCTTACACTACGACTTCCTTTTGCTAATAATGATATATTTTTCTTGAATATACCTAATACTGTTAATTTAATAATTGCTTATCTTGACAGTATGAGAAGGTAATAAAATACTATTAAGATTTGAATGATCTCATTAATGTTTGCGATTTTAAATTAAAGGATTGTAATCATTGTTACGCATATTTTTACGTCCCGATTACGTCAGTCACGCTTTTTTTCATATTTGGAAATACAGAATCTGACAACACTAGTACGGCTGTACGGCACACCTAAGCACTACATTGGGCATGAATTATTAGAAATTGAAATTAGAATACTTAATGCCTGTTTTACACACTATAAGTTGGTAAGTCAGCTAGTTGTGAGTCCGCGAATTTCCGTGTTCAAACAGCTTGATAAGTTGCAAGATGCCTCTTCTGTACTTGTACTTCAATTACTGCTAACATAAATGTGGAAAATCGTCATACCAAGTGATAAAACTTTTATCATGCGGATCAGGAGCGCATCCTTGGTACGCAGGGTGCGGGCCAGACCCAACAACATCCTGAGAATGATAGGGAGTATAATAGACAGCCCCTTTTCTCTCGCATTCCATTTCGCATTGTTACGGACTGCATGTCCCAATGGCACGAATTATTAAATGAATTATAATGGTAATATAATTATGAATTTGGTACTAAGCCTTAGTCTATGAGCTTACAAACACAATGAGTCTCTGTTACTTGATTAATAAATTTAATAAATAAAAATAAAATAAATAATGTGTAAACCAGGCTTTAATTATATTTATATATTGGGGATACGGCGTGAAGATATGTATGTATGTATGTAATATTATAAAAAGGTAAAATTGTGTCTTTTATTGTATGTTGCGGGTAACCTCTGGAATTACTGTACCGATTTCTTCGACAATTCTTTCACAAATAGGAAGCTACTTTATCCGTGTCTAAAATAGGCTCTATATTTTATTCTGACAGAAATAAGTTTTCGTTACACTGTCTACATATAAATATGAATCGCTATTACATATGAATATGAAGGTAATACTATAACGATCATATTATAAGAAAAGGAGACTAGTCACCTTTCACTAACAAATTCCACAAGACAGGGAATCCTAGTGTGGGGGCTCCGCCTCACAGCGTGCTGTTTTCGCATTGTAATAAAATAAAATAAATACATAAATACATATTGTTCACGTTGTGTCCCTAATGGGGTAGTCAGATCAGAGACATAATGGACGAACCTGTTATTTTCTTGTTTGGCAATACCATCTATCAGCCCTAATTTACGTTAGTAACTAATTAATTTGTCTCCTTAAATCCTTAATACTTATTGGTAGATGTGGTATCATGATGTCATTGTTCTGCATCAGGATGTTCTGTCCAGCCCGAACAGAAAATAGCGTGAAGTTTATAACAATATTCTATATATTATACATACATACATACTTACAAATAAATAAAAGTGAAATGTCTGTCTGTAATTAGAAATAAGGATTTTTCTCAAGCTTATATTGTTATTGGAACGAAGTTCTTTAACGCGACTTGCGGGAGGTTTGAGTTGGTAGAAATCGTCACGTAAGGAAAAAGCGTTACGTGGGGCGGGACCCGCGCGTGGCCCGGCGCTAGGTTTTTGTTTTAAATCATACGTGACTTTTATTGTCTTATTATTACAATTAAGTTTTGAGAATTTGAAAATGCAGCTAAGGAACTTCGTTCCTGACGGGGGTCCCCTGATCTCACCCGTATTTTTTACAAAGCTTTTTTAAAAATTTGATCTGTCTGCCTGTCCAGGCTAATCTCCGTAAAGGTTGAAGATTTCGATGGCACTTTTATTGACAAGTAGAGGACTTTACAGAAAATAATCTAAGTTACTTTATATATTGGAAAAATGCCAAAAATAACGTGGGTGAAACCGCGAGCTAGTAGCTAGTAATATAATAACACTCCAGACAAATATACAACTTGTGTGAGCCCAGAGAGAGCGCTAGGCTTGTACTATAGACAAGTATTATAGAACGAACTGTGTGAGTTCTCAGTAGCACTCAAACTCCAAGCCGATTGAGAAAAGCTCGTTTCCTAAATTGACTAGACCGGAAATCGAATCCGGGACCCGGAGTTGTTAGAAAGATGCTCTGCCATTGCGCTAACGAGCCTGTAGAGTTATTATACTACTAACTTTTGCCCGCTACTTCGTTCGCGTATATATTATAGCCTATGTGTTATTCTGATGTATAAGCTATATTATTGTAGTTTCATCAAAATCGGTTTAGCCGTTTTTGCGTGAAAGAGTAACAAACATCCATACATCCATCCTCACAAACTTTCACATTTATAATATTAGTAGGATATATACATATTCATTTGTTGACAGCAGTTAACGGCATACATCGAAGGGCGCCAACTGCAAATAAACCCCCGCGTAGTTTTTGCGCGCATTTGCAAAAACCTTCACACATGACAAGGTATGTCAATGATTAACAATAAGCGTTAGCTCTTCGTGTGAAAGGGATGACGCGTAATCTCTCGCTCGCACCTGACCGGTGTTACCAATCCTCGGTGAAAGTAAAATGCGTTTGAGGAAAACCGAGTAGCGAGAGGCGTGAGTGTTACAACATAATGCGGTATTATCAGCTTATTGTGTGTCGTAGTACGGGCGTTGAATTTAGCAGATCACGCTGCTTGGGTATTTCGCGAAGCGGCACCATTACATATAATTGCCGACTAACATCCAGCCACATCAGTTAATGCTAATCATGTAATAATACAAAATACAAAACTGTGAGAAATGCAAACTTTTAAACTCGCGTTGCAATATAGAATATAATATCTAAAACGGGATATTTAACGCGATTACCTTTTTATTCTGGCTTGACGTTTCGACCGAGTTGCATCGGCCGTGATCTCAAGCAAACAGTCGCAGCAAGTTTCACCCCGTGTCTGAAGTAGACGTTTTGTCATCTACCCTCGATATTTGTAAATAGTTTTCGGAATATCTACACACAACACTCACAGTGTCCACGCGTTTAACCGAATGCGAAACACGAGGTTTTGTTCCTTGAATCACAGGTTCCACATCGTCGATAAGTTGTACCCGTTTTCCCGATATATTTTTTTTTATTTTTTTTTTTATGTCTTGATTTCAATCGGTTCACGCACTACTTTTGGATAAAAGTGGCGATCAGTAGAAAGGACTTGTGGGCGATGCAACTCAATCCAGTGACTGGTATCCGATTGGAGAAATGCACTTGTCTCATCGTACTAATCAGACTCCTACTAATATTATAAATGCGAAAGTATGATGTTTGTTACTCTTTCACGCAAAATCTACTCAATGGATTTTAATGAAACTTTACAATAATATAGCTCATACATCAGAATAACACATAGGCTATAATTTATAAAGATATTGTGTGTTTTTGAACTTCGCGCGAACGAAGTCGCGGGCGAAAGCTAGTACATTATAATACTTCACTTATACAGTTATCAGCATTACATTGTATCAAGGCGCTATCAGCAATCAGAGAGCGCGATGACAAAACCACTAGCGGCGTAAAAAAGAACAGATTTTAGGGTTCCGTAAGCCAAAGAACCCTTATAAAATCACTTCTACAATTTTTATTATTATAAGTTTTGATTATATAATGTACATTCTTGTAAACGGAAAACACGATTAGATAAAATTTTCTCGTTAGCATTTATTACCAAAATCAACTGTTTTTACAATTTCTCTTAATATTTAATAATGGCAATATATTTATGTATAATTTTTTGCAAAATAGACTATTACGAACATGAGATAAATCTGATAAAAAAGATTATGTACGTTGTTTTTATTTCATAGCCACTTTATTATTTGACGCTTAGGAGCCTTGCATAAAATAAAGCGCACCCACTAATGCTTTCTCTGTTTTTACGTACGAATGTAAACTCTCTCACTCGCGCAATTCTCGTCAATTGCCCTTCATGTAGGGTCTTAAGCCCGAAACTTGGTACTATGAGGACGACCCCCAGTGGAGGAGTATCATCCAGTAATTCTAAAGTCTAAATAAACAATATAGAAAATTTCATTTTTTAATTGACTTGTGGTCTAATTACGTAAATTCCATTAAATAAAAAAAAAACAACAGCATTGTAGACTCATTGATTAAATTCATTCATTACAATTTTACAATGGGAATCCCCGGAGAATGAACTATTTGTCTATTTCCAGTCAATGAATTATGTAATTAAACGCCTAATCGGGTATCGAGGACCCGGAACATCGTAACCGGAAACATGATTGCGATTTATCGTATAACGGAAACACAGTGCAGACGATAGTGTACTAGCAAAAAATTGTATTTTTGGCGCTGATAATATCTAAAAATAAAAGGGAAAATATGGTACGTTCTAAATCTAACTTAAAACATTAAATATTCGATGATGGACACAGAAATGCTACTCAGACAGACACCAATTACATTGTGTATCAGGCCGCGTTTATTCGACAGGAATTTCTTCGCGCCAAAACAACGCGTTCGCCGCGCGGTCGCCGCAAAACAGAGCAAAATACACTATACAGTGTTTTTTTTAAATGGGACAGTATGGAGAAAGCCGAATCTATAAGAGATACAGGGGAACTGTCTTAGGCACCATTTGGTCTTTTTTGTGTATTTAACAGTTCTGGCATTTTCAATTTTTGGTCGTGTGAGATTTCCATAAAAATTTGTATAATTGTCGACATTTTTTTTAACGCCGATCGACTCACTTTTATGTAAGCATCATTTCATTCTAACGGAGGAAAAAAATCTGTACAGCAAAAGTCGGTCAAATTTATTTCAATATACTGGTCCCAGTTAAAAAAACCGCGCGTCGACCGCGTGGCGTCCGCGCGGTTCGGTGGTTCCTAGAAATTCGAATGTTGTTACCTTGTGAATAGAGTTTACGTTCGCTTTTAATAAATACGCGAGAATGTCAACCGCGCGATTGCCCCGCGGCGGCGACCGCAAGAAAATTTTCACGTCGCATATGTCTGCGCTGTTAGGTTATAGGAAGAGCAGGACAAGATATCGTTATTTATTACGACTGATATAGGACGTACGTGTTATTAAGACTCCATTTATAGCGACAATAAGCAAGCATTATACGACGTTATTGAAGGCACCCGCGATTGCCCATAGTTCAGTAATATATTACTTAAACGGTGACTACGCCTACAGCTCTCTTCCTATCCGCTCTCGAATATTCAACGTCTGATCGTTCATCGTTCCGCGCGCCGCGACATTTTTACACATATGTTTTCATTACTAAATTACTCAGAGTATCATCTATAGGTTTGCGGGTCTGTGGCAACTGGCAAGGAACGAACGGAAAAACGGAGCAGTTGTTTTTCCGCCTACCAGACTATCTTGACATTGAGGTTTATCCTACCCTAAAGTATTAATGTAAAAATGAAAAAAGAATGCAAGTTAGTATCAATCATCAATAATATTAAACTATATTTGAAAGAGGAAGCCCACTCACTGACACTTAACTGACAGTCCAAACTGCTGGGTCTGTTTGAAATTTTGCATAGAGGTTCGTCATTAATGTAGGTATTGACTAATAATGGTTTTTTTAAATTCAACCCCTAAGACACTAAAATAGGGCATGTAAGTTAGAGTAAAAACTCATCAGGCCACTATTTAAAAACAGAGTTTTCACTTTATCGAAGTACAAATGTTATTATAACATCAATGACTTTTTAAAGGATAATACTTTATATTAATTAACATGGACAGTTACAGTTTTTTCTCTTTTCTATACAGTTGTCGATTTCTATTTTGTTGATTGATTTGAAATTATTCATTAATAATTGACATTAAATAATTATTTATTATTTATAAACTGAAGGATTATTATTGAGAGGTTTTCAATTTTTTATTTTAATATTATTTTGACATAATATCATTGGTTAGATAATTGACATACAATTTACTTCTCCATTACGTATATTAATGATATATTGATGTATAACTAAATGGGAAATTTATAGTTTTTTTTTCCACAAAATCCGCTAGTTTGGATATTAAATATTTGCATGCTATGTCTTAGTAGAATATGTAAAGGAAAACTGATTTTATGTCCATCTATGTTTTATGTAACTACTCGCATTCTAGCGAATAAAACATTATAATTATTATCATTTTTGAAGATTTTATGAAAATATATTTCGGTTAAAAATTAAGAAGTGTTTCAATATTTTTGAAAATTTATTCTTTATAGGGATAAAGTATGGGATGAAAGTTTGTATGAGAACTTCGTTTTTATTTGTAATAAGTAATTAGAAATTAAGAATTATGTGTTTCAGCATCTTTTAAAAATCATTTCCTAAGAGGGTAAAATGGGGAAGACGAGTTGTATAAGAGTTCAAAGGAGAACACCTCAAACGTAGCTTGCAAAGAGCTGTTAGGATAAAATTATCAGTTCTCTTATTTCTACATATTTCTTGTAAGTATTCAATTTGTATTTTTTTGAGATATGCGCGATGAAGATGCGGCCGGAAAGTTATAGCATTCAATATTTATTTTAGTATTCTGCTTTATGATCTGTATTAAATATCTTTGTTTTTAACCGATTTCGAAAAAGACTGAGGCTCTTCATGTTCGGGCTTTGGTTAGAGGCATTTGTATCGTATTTTTAAAGTTATTTTTGTACTTGAGTTTTGAGTAGTAAAGGATAAAGGATATTTATTTTCAGAGATGTAACTTCCAGCTGTTTGGCCGGACACCGGATATCCGGCCAACCTTGAAGCCGGATAGCTGGATAACCGACCGAAATTTGCCGATTGGCGCTTCCTAACGAGTATCGTAACAAAGTTTGCCAGAATTTATCTTTCAGTACCCTGCAGTACCGTATACAGCGAAAGACTTTTTCTGGAGCTGGCCTTGTCTATGAAGACAAGCAAAACCGTTTGTTGCCTCTTGATGCAGAGAAATTGATATTCTTTCACTATAATTTGCCCTTAGTGCAGTACGAGTACTTTTTTTGTGGTAAATGAAAATATGGTGATTATATTATTTGTTATGTGGATTAAATAATGTACTTAAATGTAAAATTCGTATTTTTTTTTTGAATCCGGTATCCGGCCGGATTCTCACTTATTATCAGATATCCGGCCGAATAGTAAATTCAGGCCGGATACCGGATAGTTACCAGATTTTCTTGCGGGTGTCCATGGGCGGACGGGCGTCCTTGCTCGTTTGTCCCCTCCGCCATAAAAAAATATCCGTTTCGTTTCTCGTTTATTTTGTACTTTTCAGTGTTTATAGGGCTTAGATTGCTAAGCTGTTGCACTCCACGAGCTGCAAGCTGCAACAGCTACCCGCGCAGTGCGAACTGACCTGAGCGCCTTGCTGGCGGGCTGCTCGACGAACCGCACGTAGGGCCGCGCCGGCTGCGCGAGCGCGGGCGCGGCCGGCGCCGCCGCCGGCTGGTACATGCCGTCCTCTACGCCGGCGCCCGCGCCGAACGACGGGTCCGCGATTGATATCGCCTCAACTGCGCAACACACATATATATTTAGATTCTACTCTGAAATAGTATGTAGAGGTGGGCCTTAGCATTAACATAACCCAACCGTTTATACTGAACAGTCAACTAGTTGAAAAATAGCTACTTTTTCAATTAAAGCCTGACAAGAAATAGAAATATATTGCATGAAACCTATCACGAGTGCCCCCACTTGTTCGTTTCATTCATGTTTTATCTATGACAAATGCATTTGCATATTTGAAAGTTATCGAGAACTCTTTAATGTTCGCATTATGGCCGATTCTTATGTATTTCTTGACAGATTATAGGCATTTTGTGATTGTTGATGCACTTTATACACGCATTAACAAACGAAACGACCAATAATGAGCGGTCGCCTTGTTTAGTTAAATAAAATTAGTTGAATAGTTGTATATGAAGAAAACAACTGATTAGTTGACCACAATTCAATGGTTATTATAACTAGTTCGTTGAACCAGCATTCAGCACTATCGCAAATTGCAAATTGAAAGGAGTTAGAACGTTTTGCCCTAGGACCCATACCGACCATTTAAATTTTTTTAACGGCGAGCAACTATCAGACCTACGTTAATCGAAAAAAGACACAACCCTCTAATAAAGTTACAATTTTGTAGCGCTGGATTGCGATACTTATTAATAAAAAACATTTTTTTTTCGCAACAAAAATTACCGAAAATATAATAAAATATTCATTTCATACGTTGATAATGCATTTATTATTAAGTAACGCCTACTCTATCAATATATATTTTTTAATTTAGTGGTCGTCCAGAAGACAAGGAACTTTCAGTTACCCAAGAGGCGATTTCACTATTCTTTGAGGTTTTTCCAAGTGTATAATAATTCTTGTTCATAACAGTACGTTGCACAGCACAGATTTACAAATGTGTAAATTATTATCTATCCTTTTTAATTATTATGACCATAAAGTTAGTATATTGGCGTATAGACAAACATAGTGCTCGATGACGTGTGATCATTTTTAATTTGTGATACCTATGAAATGAATAATCTCCTTGATTATTGCGATATGTAATATCACAATCACATACAGAACACGTAACCATTACAGAAAAATTCAGTACTTCTTTGAAATAAAACAGGAATAATACAAAATAATAAACTAAGCCAACAGCGGTATCCACAGCGTAACGACTTGTGACGATCTGTCATTCAAAACGGCACGCTTATTACGTAACTTGCAGACAGCATGCGACAGTCAATATGGCGCGATATCTGCTGTCAAAACGAGAATTTGTGTAATGTAATTGTATAGTGGCGCTAAATCAACCGCGAAAAGTGCATTTTATGGTCATAGAATAATAGATACGCAATCGTCATATATGATTACCTACCAATGTTTTATTACAATTAGTCACTGGTCGCGTAGTGATCGCGTGGCTGTCGCTGTCAGCTAATTTTTAGGTAATAACCCCGCGGAGTTACAATAGCGATTCGCTGTACCTTTCTTACTCGTGATACTATTATAAAAGATTACATTCTCATTCGCACTCTTTGTAAGTCTATATAGCAGTAATTAATTATTATTAACCTTGATTTATATAACTATTACGTATAATAATATTAATACCAATTACTAATTTATTAATGTCACAATGACAATTTGTATCATGATATCTAATTATTTGTACAATTATAATAATATTTACACATTAGGTTCTCAGTGATTCAATTCATTGTTAAAAATTCTGTTACTGAATAAAAACATATTGTTTTTAGCCAAGTTTATATTTAAATCATGATTTAAGAATTCGAATATTGCAACCGATTTTTCGTTACCCTCGCCTCCTATGGCGATAACAATAAAGTTGATTTTCACAGTTGCGATTTGACCACATTTTAAAGCGGAGAAATCTCGACATTTGTTTTTGCACATAATTATAATTTGCAAGAAAATTACATTACCAATTAAATAACTAGTTTTAGAGATTTGAGATGTTATAATTACCTATCCATTTTAGTAAAAATTATTTTTAAATTCTGTATAATTTCGGAGATACAACTGAATCTTTGTGCAAAACAGGATTTCTTCTGGAATTTTTTTTATCGAGATTTTTTTCTCCAATCATGTTTCCACCTAACGGCCGAATACTCAAACGGTAATCAAATCTCTCTTCAAGTAAAGTCTTCATTAAAATTGATCGTAGGTTAAATTTAACTGGTATACTGAAAGCTCAATTAACATAAAGTAATGGTGCATTTACTAATGCCTTGTCAACGTGTCAACAATGGCAATATTCAAAATATTTCTGTCAAATTTGGGTCTTGCACAATACTTATCGATATGAACTGTGTTTCACGCAGTAAATTTTTAAATGTTTTCTATTTGTAATCTTAAATCGGATTTATGGAAAATAATAGGAATTATAAATATTGTGTAAAAAGCCACTTATCACATTTATGTCTGTTTTTTCTATTTCGCAAATTAAACAAGAAATTTAATATTAGGTTTAAATTACATTTGATCCTATTAACAAACCTTCAAACGGAACGGTTTTTTCTATCACGCGTCATATTTTAATTTTGATTTGTTAGCAATTTGTTTTAATTCGTTTTTGTCTGAATCGATAATTACAAAATGGATAGTAAGAAAAAAAGAGGGTGTAATTTATTACACTGCCTATGAAAAACACATGTTGCTGGAAATTATAAAAAAGCGAGTAATTTTTATATACCTACACGATTTTATCGGGGACTCAAATTGGTAAAATATATGTCTGGATAACTTTTATAAAAATCATGCTTTTTAGACGTAATATAATATCAAATAAGGAAAGTAATGCTACGACAATTTAAAAAAAGCAAGGAGCGTGGCTTCATATAGCCTAATACTTTAATTCTTCTACTTCGAGTGGAAGGCGAACGCCCGTACAACAAAAAATTTTGTATGATGATTTCAAGTAAAAGATAAGAAGAAGATTATCAGAAGCAAATGTAAGTTATAATCATAAGTACCAATATCGAAATGTAAGTCGCAGTTAAAATTACTGAGAACTTACAGAAAATCTATATTTTTTGTTACAAGCGATATTATTTTAAGATTACTATGCTTACTGAAGAGTTAAATGATCGGGTATGTTTTAAAAGCGAAGATTTATCATATACCTATTTAGTTTTAATCGCTCACTGCGATCACTGCGCGACCGGTGACTGATTGTAATAAAAAATTGGTATCATATATTATGATTGCGTATCTATTATTCTATAACCGTAAAATGCACTTTTCGCGGTAGATTTAGCGCCACTATATAAATTACATTACACAAATTCTCGTTGATAGCAGATATCGCGCGATATTGGCTGTCGCATGCTGTCTGCAAGTTACGTAATAAGCGTGCGGTTCAGCGGCTTAGAATTTCAAAAAGTTTCACCCCCCTTTTCACCGTCTTAGGAGTGAATTTTTGATAAAAAAGTAGGCTATGTCTTTTTGATAAAAAATGTCTATCTCTATACTAAATTTTATCATATTCGGTTCAGCGGCTTAGCAATTCCCACACAAAGTTTCATCCCCCTTTTAATTCCTTTACGAGTAGATTTTTGATTAAAAAATGTAGATTATATCCGTATCCTGATATCAACCTATGTATCTCCGTTCCAAACATCAAAATCGGTCTGGTGGTTTAGCCGTGAAAACATAACAGACAGACAGACAGATAGACTTCCGCATTTGTAATATTTGTATGGATTATTCAACAACTAGCGAGGTTTCAACCTATAATAATTCAATATACACGTAAAGAACTGTAATTCTACAAGCTTGAATCACTTATTATTCACCTCCTAGTATCCACATAATTTATTTGTTTTAAAAATAAAGAGGAAGGAAAATATTCTACGCATAAAACTAGTATTTCTATTTTTTAATTGTAGGGTCAACGCCCGAGTTTTTGGTCACTTAAAATAGTCTGGACACGTAAACAATGTAAGAAAGTGAACGGAATTCCCTGTACTGTTTCATTGTATTGCGAACACATAAAACAACTTTGGATATTGTTATTGCAAATTATACTGTTTATTTTACCTTTAGAAACATAATTAGTGAGCACTGAATATCTATTTTATTGCTCTACGAATTAATATACATTATAATAGATTGTTGCACTGAGCGTAATATTATATTTTATGGCACAAGTGTTAGCTTGGAGCCTAAAAGTAGTGAAGGATCGAAAAATATATACATACATATCAAACTGTATCCCTAACGGGGGTAGAAAGCGCCAAGCGTCGCGATCCTTACATTTTTTTGCTTTCTCAAATCTCATCATTCACCTCACACATTTTCACTTAGGTATGTGAGTGCTTGTGACATTTCTGTCAGCTAACACTCTGGTTATTTGATCTTCGAAAAATATATAATTGTGTAAGTAGTATCACTTAAATAAGGTCAAATAATATATTATGTGGTCACCATTTCGGTTGCGGAATGACCTCAACCTAAGTTCGGCCACTGAATTCCCACTCGATGTGGCGCTGGCCTTAACGAGACGCTTTCTTTCAAAAACAAAAAACTAAACAGAAACCAAACAGAAACGAGTTTTTGGCGGGATTGTATGGGAAGCGGTTGGGCGTTTATTTTAATTATTTGCAATTGGTTCCTAGCGGATATTGTGATGTAAAATTGGCGTAGTTTTGTGTCCCAAGTATTTACGCTGTTGTGCTGTTATGTGAAATTGTTAAAATAAGTATTTATTTACTAAAGTGATGTTGAGATTTTTTTAGTGGCTTAGTCTGCCTCAGCGGATCCTATTAGAAAGACTGCTTCAATATATTTGTCGCCAGAAACTCCAAGAAACATCTACAATGTCGACATTTTGATAAAATAATATGAAGAATTTACTTATCTATTTATTACTGAAGACGTTGGTTGTATGGGCTAAGATCCCTTTACCTTGCCTCCTAAGGGAGAATCGTTCTACTACTACTACCAAAGAAACTTCGTTCCATTTGAAAAATTAATTCGAAATTTGTATTGCTCGTTAATTTAAATAGCCTATTCAGCCAGTTCGTATATTAAATCTTCCGTAAAAATCAGTAGGTATATCAATACTAATATTTTAGGCTAGCAACTAATTAATTAACGCTAACATTATTTACCTAACATAAATGTGAAAATGAGTGTCTGTTTGACTAATCTAAGGTTTGACTGTTATGTTTTCGCGGCTAAACCGCTGCACCCATTTTAATGAAATTTAAAATGGAGATAGCTTCAGGCCTAAAGAAAGACATACGCTACTTTTTTTTTAATTCCACGCGGACTTAGTCGCGGGCAACAGTTAGTTTTATATAAAACTTATTATAATTTCAGTCAATTATTAAATTCTCAACCCATAATACTAAAAAAAATAAACATTACTACTCAATTTGACCAAAACTATGCAATAATTAACATAATTGCTTTGTTTTTAATTTAGAGCAGAAAAATACCTCTTTGTGTTGCTTTTATAGGGAAATAGTGATGACATCAATACAGAAGAAAATTAAATTCGAAAAAATCTCCTTTTTAAAATTGTAATTATTCTTAAACTCCAGTACAGATACCGGGAGTAGGTCTAAGGTGAAACAACCTTCATCAATTTGACAGCCACAATATTGAATGTCATGTGTCCTTTTCCCTATACTCGTGAGGAAAACGATTCAATAATTCGACAGTGGGAGTGATGTGTGGGTAGTGACGTCACTGACTTGTTCTTAATTACGTCTGAGAATTTTGCAAAACCTCACTATAAATTAAAACAATTTTGTGAGGAAAGTCCTTTGATTTAATAAAAATATGTATACAATATGGTACGTTAGAACTAGTGTCCGAGTAAATTTTCTATATTTCGCCAAGTTGCGACAAAAAACTGCAATATCGATTTATTTTCGGTTTCGGTAACAAAATGCCGAAACTGTCGAACTGGCACGCTTGTTACCTGACTTGCTGTCAAAACGTGAATTTGTGTAATGTAATTTGTACATTTGCACTAAAACTACCGCAACCTCGCACTGTCAGTATATTTCGTGTCAGTTTATGAGTCGGTCATGAAATAATTATTATTTACAAAATACTCGTAAATCTTAAGTGTTTTGGCAAAACTTACAATAATAAAAATATGTCATGTTCAGTACGTTCGTATCGTTGTGCTGTGTCCTTCCTTAGTCACGCACATTACTAAAAATGTAGAAAGTCGGTCAACAAAAAAGGACACTTTAAGGACACGGTTTCAGAGAAAATGCTCCCAACAGTGAAATGTTACCAAATTATCAAAGATGGTTAATTGATGTGATTAAAATCGTTGTAAGCCAACAAAAGAAACTTTCGCTTTCAATTGCGGTCGAAACTGAAACTGCAATTCGGTTTCGGTTAAACTTTCGGTTCCAAAACTAGTTTCGGTTGGATACTTGTTACATTATTTACATATGTAGATTACCTAATAGATCAGATTAGTACAATACTACTCGCAAACCAATACATTCTATATTGTATATCATGCGACAGCGACGAAAGAGATAGAATGACAGGAATATCGTTACTCATTGACTGATCACGGGGGTATCACGTTGTGCCTTTTACATTGGATTTATGAGATTCATACGAAAAGTACTTATACGTCACACACTGATTTCAAACTTTCACAACTTGTACACATTTTATAATCCTAACTAACCGGCTCTATATCGTGTTTAAATACTTTAAACCTTTTTTGTCACGATGTTTCGACCGTAGAAGTAATTCGTGTCAGCTCATGACCGACTTGACAAACGAAATTGAAATAATTATTTGTAAAATACTCATAAAACTTAAGTGGTTTGGCTGCTAGTATTCACAAAAAAATAAAGATGTCATGTTCAGCTGTCTATTGTTGTACTGTGAACGTCTCTAATCACGCACATTTGTAGAAGTCTAGACACTCGGTCAACAAAAAACGGATACGCTCTTTGAGCGACAGCTCCGTCCATTTTGATATTGGTTCGAGATATAGACACTCAAACATAATTCAAATTATTTTTTCGGCGGATAAGTAGTATTACAAAAATCTTACAATTGCCAGTATGGGGAGTCGTTACATAGTCACGGAATGATATGCAAATATTATTGTTTAACAATTACATACACATTTATAACAAAGATAAATAATTAGGTATTACAAACAATATAATGTCAATGTCATTCAAATTATCATAATAATTATCACACTGTCTCCAAAATTAAGATAATTTTAATTACATACTATATTAGCCACAGACGATGTTAGCTAAGTGTTTATTAAATTATCACTGATATATTCAATGACATGCATTCAAAAATAGAATAATATATTGTTTCATTTAAATATTCATTCATTGTGTAATTATAACACTTATTAACCAGCCAATAAATACCATTTTTTTCTAAAATATATCTTTGCTTTTTCTTTTTTCTTTTCTTAATAATAATTTTCTTTCACATTATTAGATAACTTATTGTATATTTTGATCGCCATAGTTTGTCTGTGCCATAGGACAACAATATGATATGTTCATGTGTTTCTTTTCATCGTAAGTATTCCGAGTTATTTCTACATTTTATACAATACCTATCTCGAAATCTTCTCTTGTGTATAATAATGTGGATGAGTTATAACACGCATATAACGTGCACTTTGAATAAAAACACTAGGAAAATATAACTCGATATCTACAGTTGCATCGACATTAGCATAAACAAGTACTAGACAACTAGAAGTTATGGCGGCGACTTTCGAAAAACTGGTTTTAGGGTCATCACCTTATAAAATCGTAACCAATAAACGATAACCTTTGTGCAAGTTATTGTTAATATTCGTGATTAACTGTTGTAATAATCATTAACAGATGGCAACAGTATTATTTTTGAAGGTGTTGCTGCTGAATAATAATATTAAGGGATTTTTAAAAGTCAATAAAATAAGTCAGTCGAGAAATACTGAGGAAGTGAAAGCACGTTTTTTTATTGTATCTCAATATAACCTACGTTTTGCACCCACGTCGATATTCTACAAAAACAAAAAACTTTCATTTGCAAACGCATTTATTTGTTTTTGCAAAATTAAAGGTCAAAGCTCATTTACTCCGGCACCCAACCAGCGCGACTCCACCGCTGTGTCCACTCATCAACGAATAGACGTCGCGTGTCCAATGAAGTATCGAGAATTTGTTATTATTTTATTCCTTTATACATTCAAGAAACTTAATTTTAACACTGCATTAGGTATTATTTTTTGTGCATTTCCTGCATAATAAACTACACGCAAATAATATTTTTATCGAACTTCCCATTAGTAATTAAATCATGCCAACTCAAGGTAGGATTTTCCCATGGATTAGGCATATACAGGCAAAAATAAGTTGTTTCCCCATTTGTTATCTAGCAGTTACGATGCGGGTGTTAGCTATACTATAGTTATTGTATACATAAATACCTATTATTTTTTCTACGTTGGTCTGGGAAAGAAAGACATAAAATGTGTACGCCGCAGATCTTGCGCAAGTTTTAATAGTCAGCCAAGAATAGACTTTATCATAAGGAAGTTCTTAATAATTTATTAATAAGGAGTTGAAACTGGAACTCCTGCCATACTTTGGTTAAAAAACAGCCAAATAGTGCCAACCCTACCAAAATGTTGTCGACCTGATTATATTTCTTATAGGTAATGGAATAGATATGGCAAAGGTAAAATTAAGGTTAAATTGACCTGTCACTGTATCCACTTAACCATGTTTTTTTACGATTACCATTTACCTACCATTAATTATTAGTATTACTACAATGATATCATTTCAAAGCACTATCGTACCAGTAGTACCTACTACCAGGATCATTAAGTGAAATTTTGAGAGCACTATAATCCAATACTCTAACAATATCAGTGTCTGATCTTTCGGTTTCAACGACTTTCGGTACAATTTTTAAGTTTCGATTAAGTTTGTGTTTCGGTAGTAAACTTGCCGAAACTACGACATAAACCGAAACTACGTTCTAGTTTTCGCACTGCTTTCGTTGGCGATCGGCGTAGTAGGAAGTCACAAGTACTGTGTACAGTAAAAATGTAAATTTAAAGAAATTTAGAATTTTATGACTTCGTTCACTTATATTATGTGTTCTATTGTAAGTCCGATTAATAAAGTAATCACGTAAGCCTAAACTACATAATTTATTTCGTTCCACACAAGATGTGCATAACTATATAATTATTAAGTTAACTATAAGTGGCATAGGGCAATAGTAACATGGTATGCAAGCTACTGGGAGCCGTGCGTTCACGTTGTATCATCTATAGAGTTTATATACAATAATATAAATAAAATCGAAGTGTCTGCATATGATTTCCAATTAAAGGCTTTTTCTTAAGCTTATATTTGCACGTAACCAACATGCAAACATGCTTATTTTAAATTGTAAAATCTGTCTGTTTGTCCGGACTAATCTCCGACACGGCTGAACCGATTTTGACGGAACTTTCATTAGCATCTCGCCAATAATTTTTTGAAACCAAAAAGTAATTTTGGTATGCGTACAGCGCATCTGAATCGCAAACCAATAGAAGGAGAAATCATAATAAGCTGTAATTTATTATTTAGTTTCATTTATAAGTAGCTTTATTTATAACATAGAAAGAATAAGTGATGAAGAACTGACGAAAAAAAACTATAGAGCGAAAGTGAGTGGTAGCAGAAGCCAAGGGAAGCCCAAGGCTGACTTACGAAGATCAAATAGCCAGTGTTAGCTGACGGAAATGTCAAAAATACTAGCATACCTAGCCGAAAATGTGTGAGGAGAACGATGAGATTGGAGGCGGTGAAAGAAGTACCTATGTAAGGACCGCGAAGCTTGGCGCTCCTTCCTGACTACCTCGTTAGGTACACAGCGTGAAGATATGTATGTTATAACTAGATGTACCCCCGACTTCATCCGCTGGAAAATTAAAAAAAAACCCAACGTCTGTCTCCAGGAAAATACTATATCTGTACCAAAATTCATCATAATCGGTTCAGCGGGTTAGCATTCTCCATTCCATTTTTTTATATTCACTGTATTTTAATATTTTATATATAATATTATTCCAATACAGAGTACGCGATGTCCAAAGCGTGTCTACTTTTTTTTATGGTTTTGTTATTTATTAAGAAAAATTGAACCCTTATGAGACCACTAATGAGTTCGTTAGTCTCTCAATTTGTCTCAGCCAATTTTCTCAAAAACTTGATGTACAAAGTGATACGCTTTGTTAATTCATATATTTCCGACTAGTCGGCATTTTAAAATATTCTTAGAAGATTTAAAGAAAGGACACTGAATTAAAGGCTGAACTACTGGCTGGCTACTCGAACTGAACTTGACCATTTCCCTACTCTTACTCCCTTTTACATAATAAATATAAAGAGCCTCTGTGTGTAGAACACTCGTTTGACACATTTTTGGATTGTCATTTATGAATTTGGGTTACCGCCTGACGTCTTTGTGCCTTTCGGTTCAATACGACTACGAAGGAAGTAATTGAGTGACAGACATGAAGAAACTATAAAGATCATGTTCTGCCATTGTCTACGGAACTCTTTAATTATAAAAGTTAAAGGGTAATGAGGATCGCACATTTAAACGCAGGTATGGCAAAGCTTAATAAGAAAATAAAACGTGATTACTCACAAACATCACTAATATTCAGGTTGGAGCGCTGGTCACCGTCATTGTGATCTACTGAACCCGGGGTCAACGCACTCTCTGTAAACATTACAGTAGATATAACAATATTTATAAATGCAATAATATACCACATCATTGTCATACAACGAGACATATAGACATATATTATCTGTAAATTTTAAAATATCTTTAATAACTACTGCTACTGCACATGACACTACAGACTACATTTAACCACACCTGCGTCTAAAGTACCCAAATCACAAATTATACAGGGTGTCGATAAAAGCATGAAATCGAACAGGAATAGAATGTACGTCAAATAATCATTGCCAAACATTTCGCTAAGTTACTAGTTAAGTAGGGAGTAACTAGATTGCGTGTAACCAGCTCGGTCAGTGACAGGTCGTAAGTTGCTGAACTTTAGTTCTTTGGTTAGCAAGTAAAATGGATTCGATCACTACACAAAAATTGACTTGCTACTTACCAACATATGACATGTAAATCAGGCAAGAAATGTATATGATCGACATTTTAAAGGACACGAATCCGGATGTAAATCTGCGTTATTCCTCATTATTCCTCGACTTTATATAGGGTATTGTCGTCGTTATTTTTTCAAAAAACAATGTAGCCTGGGCCAATCCAGTGATACTTCATATTTTGAAATTGATTACGTAATTTTGGCTTTCCATGAGCAAAGAGACGAACATATATGTTACATGTACGTTACTAAAATCATAACTCTCCTTTCTGTTTGCGTGTCGGGTAAAAAACCCTTAGTTTCGTCCAGTCTGTCCGTAAGTCACCGGTTTGTTCCGGCATCTTTAAACCAATAAGCGGAATTGCGAAAAAAAATAAAATTATGGGTTTTTTGACAAACATTTATTTTATTTTAGTTGACCCTAAACCTACTTTTACAAAATTACTACGGAACTCTAACTTAAATAAGTATGGGACACGCTTTTGTCCGGTTTTTTCTTTTTACTGCGTTCTTTACTAGAATACAAATCTTTTCAATTTGAATTTATATTTAATAATAGCAGCATAATATGTAACAAAGCATGCATATAACCACACCCATAGGTACATTTCTATCGGCATTATAGTATACTCGTATATGTACATCGAAACACATTTCATACCATTTATGTTTAAACGCAGGTGTAGACACGAGACGAATCTTACAATCAAACCAATTCTCTGTTAAAACCACATTAAATTAGTTCGTTAAAAATTTTGTTTATAACAATCGACTAAAGCCGTCATTACATTATCAAAAAAATGTAAATAAATGGTAAATACCTAATATTTAATAAAAATAATCAAATTTTTTCCAATATTATGAAACATATTGCATTTTCAAATTTAGTTATCACAATTTGTGATCCAAATTCATTCATTTTGATTATGTCAGAACAGCTTAAATAAAATTCAAACAAATGCAATTCCATTCAATATTTAAAAACCAGCATATTAAATTAGCTTCCTGCAAGTCGACTACATTACACTAGTTATAACAGTAACTACAGATTTCTCCATCAATTCCACAATATATTATTAACACTTCTAATTAGCACATACGGTTTAAAGACATGAGCTCACAACACTGAAACAAACAATATTCGCTGATTTCAGTAATCAAGTTAAAATATAGATTTTAGTTTGATAAATCTTAGTCATGTAACATGAAAGTATTGCCAATGAAGATATTTAACGGCTTTACGGCGGCTTACACCATTTAAACTCGAGTTAAGGATTTGACGTCTCGCTTGCACCAACGTCTTAATAGTTGGTGCAAGCGAGAAGCAACTTAAACCCTTTTCCTTAAATCCTGTTTTCTCTTTTCTTTATATCCTGAGAGAAGGTCCTTAAATCGAGTTTATATAGTTGGTGCAAGCCACCCACAATAACAGTGATCGGAATCAGGGATGTGATTACTATTAAAAGGATGGATATGGCACAAAATTCTATATTAAGTTTATTATAATGATTTCTTTTTTGATCGTTTAGTAAAAGCTCTTGAATTAATGAGAAAAATAGACTCCTAGGAGCATAACTATTGTGTTATTTACTTAGTAGTGACCCGCCCCGGCTTACGTGTAGATTTTTTTTTTAAATAAAATAAAGCCCATATTACTAGCTGATAATGTGGATTTCTATAGACGAAAGAATTTTTGAAATCGGACGAGTAGTTTTTGAGTTTAGCCATTACATACATACAAACAACGTTTATCTCTTTATAATATTAAGTATAGATATATAGATTTTGGTAACCAATTTTCTGTCGTTAATTTTTATTAATGTAACACAGATTTTTAAGAAAAATATTTTTATAAGCGTTAAAATCATTCTCGCTAGTAACGCATTTACTTCCTTACTACTAAGGTACTGAATCCCGAAACATCCCGGGAGTTTTGGGGTATATCCATACTTTTGATAGTAATCACACCGATGATTCCGATCACTATTTATTAACGTAATGGTTACTGCATCTGCCTTTTAAGATCCTTCCGGGTTCAATTCTCAGTCAAATTAATTTTGGTAATAACTTTTCTAAATTGCTATAGAGCTGTGTTTTCCAACTTTCTTAAATTCGCAACCTCATTACAGATAAAAAAAATCTAGCGACCCCCCAAGACCATAATTAATCTATGTCAGTGATTTCGAAGACAAAGTATTTAATTGTCTTTCCATTCGATCGAAAAATCAAGTGCACAGTGCAAGGTGGTACGTTGCGGGCAATAATACATTCTACAGAGAGGGAGGAGCGGGAATAATAAACACTGTACAGCTTTTTCATTGAAATGGTAGTATTTTTAATATCTACAATTTTTGTTTTTCCTTTTATCTAGTTTGTGACCGCGATTCCTAAGCAAGACTGCGACCCCCCAGAGGGTCGCGACCCACAGATTGAAAAACACGGCTTTAGAGTGAAGCTGTTACTTGGGTACAGTTCTAATTATTAAATACGTGCTATAATCATCGGAGTATTTATTTCTGAAATTTCATATATGTAGCTACACTTACGAGTAGTATTAAATAGAATTTCGGTGTCGGTTCGTTCGGTTTTCGGTGCAAAATTGGAATTTCGGTTCAGTTTCTGTAGCAAACCTTCCGAAACTATACCGAAACCGAAACTGCGTTCGCAAGTTTTCGCGCTGCTTTTGGTGGCGATCGGTAGATATAATGGAGAGCGGCCGTCCTTCCGCCGTACTAATGTCGTTCGCTTATTGTTTTGTGGTATAAATTTAAAATGTACAAAAGGTAATATCTCAAAAGGATGTTGAAATTTGATTTCTGTTTCGCTTATAAAAACTTATTCAGTTGGAGACTATAATATGATAAAACAAATACGTAAACTGTGTGACCTAAACTAAGCAGTCGGTCTGTACAATGAATATTACACAACGAATTGGGGGAGTTTCCAGAAATACCTAGACCCTGAGCCGTCAATTTAAAAGTTCATTTTCGCAAAGCCTGACAGGGAATCGAACTTGGGCCCCGGTTTGAAATGCAGAGCTCTGCCACCAAGCCAACGTGCCACACATAAAAAGTTAACGCCTATCAATAACTTTAATCAATATTAATTCATATCGTCATATAATATCTTACTGAATTGAAAACTCCATGAGTAAAAATAAGATAACACTGACGCTGGAGTATTCCAGATCGTAACGTTAGGCATTACGTCATAAATCATACATACAATATATAAAAGAATCATCATCAACAGCCTGTTAGGCTACAGTTGGACACAGGCTTCTCCAACGAACGTCACTGAGCCCAATAGTATCCCACTGAACTTTCTGTTTAGAAAGTTACGGCACAAAATTGTAGTTTCGGTTTTGGCAGCAAACTTTGACCGAAACCTAAATTCGTGAGTGAGAATTTTTGTAATTTCTATCTGTTCTCCGCCCAAGATTCTCTAATGAAACGGATTTTCACAAAGTAACGACTAAGCCTATGTACAATATACTACGTTCGTGTTCGTGAGTTTAAGCGTTCCGTTTACTGCATTATGGTGATGAAAGCGCCTCATCTCATACCATAATACAGTGAATCTAGAAAGTATTTTTTTAGTACAACAAAACTATATTTTTCAAACTGCTCCCATGAACACAAACACGTATTTGCAATTAGAGTTTAAATGAACATAAACTATATATATCTAAAAAAAGAATTACATTAAAAGAAAAAGACGAAAACCTAAATTAGGTTTCGGTTATCAAAACTAGTTTCGGTAGGACACTAAATCAATCTTTAGCTCGTGATAAATTCCTAAAATCTTTAGCTATCTTCCGCTCAAACTCTAAAAATCACCAATCGACACGTGTTTCGCCTCTCGACGAAGCATCCTCAAGATATACCAGATATCAGGATATACCGGATATACCAGTTAAATTCGGCCACCTAACCAGCACCGAATATTCGGTGATTCGGTGCTGGTTAGGTGGCCGAATTCTATCTCTGGTATCCTGAGGATGCTTCGTTGAGAGGCGAAACACGTGTCGATTGGTGATTTTTAGTTTGAGTGGAAGATAGCTAAAGATTTTAGGAATTTATCACATGCGATGGATTTCCGCAAAGTAACACCTGAATCTATACAAAATATTCAGCTCGTCTCTAATCTCGTCTCGTCATCACACCACTTTGCTGAAGGACGTTCTACACTACATTTACCTAAACGTGATCTCATCATAAACTCCAACAATTATTTATCAGTTCATTAACTATCAAAAACAAAGAAAAGGCAGGGCTTGATATTAAACGCAATTTCCTCTTAATCGGAGCTGGCTGCAAAAGCTATTAACTTAATTATCAATGAGGAAAGCCCCCTACATCTATTCTTTATTATAAGTTAGCTATGCCTCGTGGATTCACTTGCATTAAATTGGCTATTTTTGAGAGATAGAAATTAGCCTCTCTGAAGTCCTTTATCTGCTCCTAAAATCCCAACAAAATCGGTTTAGCCGTTTCATAAATTAGCCCGGATAAACAAACAGACAGAGCGACAGACAAAAATTAAAAAAACGCGTGTTTGGGTTTTGATAACGTGTAAATAAGTACAGAAATTGCATAAAAGTATAAAGCTTTATTTCATAATCATAGACACCATAGATCCATTTACTATCTGAGCCCGACCACGCGGTGATGTGGCTCAGTAAATATTATATGATATTATTATTCGTAAATTCAGGTCTTAAGTTCATACTAAAATCCCATAGAAAAAAATCACCTTCAGTTTTTCCTTAATTTTTTTATTTTCCGGGCATCTTTTCCAATTTTTCTTTATCTGAAAGCCATATTCGGACTATTACAATTAAAAATAAATAGCCAATTCGTTCCGGCAGTTCTCAACTGAAGCGCTTACCAACGAACAGCATTTTCATTTTTATCCATATACATAGATAACACAGATAATAATTATTTATAGTCAATAATAACTATTCAATCGAGAGTAAAGGCTAATAAGGTTAGACCTGGCTAGACATGAGATGTCAATTTTTTACGACAAACGCATGTGCTAAACATGATACGAAAACAATATTTATTACTTTGAATTCAACTGTAAGGGAGACACACATCCACGGATAACAGCCATGATAACAAACAGGAAAATTTAACTGATAAGCCAACTGACCGAGTCAAAACATAATTATAAGGGAATAACTGAGTTCTGCACAGGGTCATAAAAGTCAGTGAAGGAATAGCTTGTTACTTATTAGTATAAGCAGTGTTTCTCAAAGTGAGGTACGCGAATCCCTAGGCATTCGCCAGTTGATCGCAGGGGCTTCGTGACAGCGAGAGTGTGTGAGAGCCGATTTCGCTCTGAGACAAAGATGGAGAGAGGTGGCGACGTGCGCTTCGGACATTTAGCCTTATACCCCGGGCCCGATAATAAGATGATAATATAAGAGGCGACTGAAGGGACCTTCGGGGTCGCAGCCAATCGGTACAGGGGCTCTCGTTGTCTATCCATGCTACATACACAGGAGGCCGTATGTTCCACGCTGTCATGTAATGGCCCTACGAAGGTGCAGAGGAGGGAGGCTCTGTCACTAACCGAGAAGGGTTCTGATGCATACCGTAAGAAACCCCAAAGCTCGTCAACAATAAATTCAAGATCACTGCAAGATTTTAAGAGAGTAATACGCGATTTCACCAACGCTATCTAAGTCGTGACATAACTATAAACCACCTAGATTAAAAGGACCCCTAAACCGGTTCTTAGATAATATTCGTATTTTTCTTAGTGATTATTTGTTTTCAAAAGTTTACCGATAAAATATTATTGTTTCACTTCTAAGTTTCTACATAATATATAATATAATAAATTATTCTCCATATTGTCAGTAACTAATACACAAAACCGTAACATAGTTATGGGTTCAAAAATCGAATTTGTAAATTTAGGGGAACAACATAGGGGGCTCCTAACATTTCATGATACAAAATCATTGTAAGCGGACCCCTATCATTTTTTAGGGTTTGACTTAATATTGGGGGACTTTGATGAAATCGGGCATAAAAGCCCCACATAGCCTAGTCTCTCCCCCAGGAGGCTGGATACCTGTGACAACACTAGTTCAAGCCAAAGTTTAAGCAACACAGCGTCTCTAATACTCCCAACTATCTGACCTTTGGTTATTAAATAATCAAAATACCTGGAACTATTTCTCAATAAATTCTTGGGTTACATTGTATAGGCTCAGGTGTTCATTTGCGGAAATCCATCTTGTGTGACGAATTGATATAATATTTCGCTATTTACCGCCCAAAAATCCAAAACTAATCGACATGTATTTCGCCTCTCGACAAAGCATCCCTAGGACTTTCCAAACTCGGCCAGCTAACCAGCACCGAATTAACAAATGATGATGCTTTTTCTTCTATTTCTTCTTGGGCTTTCTTGGGCTATCTTTTTGGCTTTAATTCGTGGGCTACCTGGGGATGGTTGAAGGAAAACGCAGAAGACAGTGTCACAAATGACTAGAGAAAACAATGTGTGATTGACAGTACACATTGTTGTCTCTCTGACGACCTCCGTGGCGCAACGGTTTAACGCGTCGAAAAGTAAACGGGGGTTGCGGGTTCGATTCCCGTCCCGAGTCTGGGTGTTTATGTATAATATGTATTTATTTACAAAAGAAAAGTATATAAGTAGTATATCAGTTGTCTAGTACCCATAACACAAGCGCTGTGCTGCTTACTTTGGGACTAGATGGCGCTGTGTGAAATGTCCGAGTTTATTATTATTATTGGCAGTACAATCATACAAGTCGGAATATCTTTAATCATGAGTACCATACAACTGAGATGCTCGACTTGAAGACTATTACACCAAACATATACTACTACACAATAAAAATAAAAATATGATCATTTTTTTTCTGAAAACGACTGAATTCATCAACCTCGAAATATGAAATACAGAGGCTGAGCTGAAACAATTAATATTAAATTTTTAAGACAAATCAGTAGTACCTACACAGTAACAACACAGGCTATCATTTGCCAATAGGACTCGAGAGCAGCAAGGGATAAGCAAAATACGAATTAAGAGAATCATCTTCAAATCAATTGTATCCCTGCAATGACATTACACTGATGTTAAGATTTTTTATGATAAATTTTATGTAGGTCAAATAAATTATATACAATTATTCCTATTATTTCCATTGTATTATTATTATATTTAAATCTGTATGTAATAAAAATTCGTATAAATAGTATTACTATAATAAGACATACTATGATAAATAAATTAAATCAAATGTTGACTTTATCAGACCCGCTAGCTGGTTAGGGCATATGCTTTTTAAATCAGAGTACCAAGTTCGAGTCCCAGTCAGATCAATCTAGGAAACAAACCTTTTTAAATTGGATTAGAGCCTTTGAGCTCACCCAGTTCCCATAGCACAAATATAATGCTTCCTGAGGAATCATACAATTTGTATTTTTGTTTAAAGTATTTTAACATCATTTATCATCATCAAAATTGTCATTAATTTAATCCCTAACTAGATTACCCTATGTTGTGAAAATCAATGCTACAAAATATAGATGATACCTGATCGGAGTTTCTTGTCGGTTCTTCTGTGTTCAGGTTTTCTTTTCGAAACAAACTAAAGTACATTTGACATTCAAAAATACCTTGCAATTGGGTTTACTTGTATAAATTGATTTCATTTCCACAGATACAGATAATTACATACCTACACAATTAATAATTTATGTATACCAACTAATTAATCTGTGCTTATACTAAACGAATATATAATTATTAATTGCTAATAAAAATTAATAATGAAATATTTCTTTATTAAATTCCTTTAAATCCTTGAAAAACATTATTAATTAAATGTCAAATGTAAATATTTTTTATATCGTTTTGTGAAATACTATATTTTTTTGTTTTTTTTTATAGTATTTTGGTCCCCACGATACAAGGCTTAATTTAGTGTGGAGGCCACATATACTTCACAGATAATGTAAGTACATGAAATATATTTATATTAATATTGTAAAGTACTGAATTTTGTACGTTATAGCTAAATAATCTGTAGCATTAAGTATAATAAACTTTGAAAAAAGTAATAAATAAATATTGATATGTATTAAAAAATTTATATGAACTGTACATAATTTGAAAATATTCAATAGTAACTGTTATGTGTAAGGGCAACCACATATTGCTGTGGCTCAGTAGGTATTATATTATTATTCGTGAGTCGTGAGTTGTGAGCTATGGTCTTGAGTTCATACAAAAATCCCATAAGAAAAAGCACAGTTTTCAGTTTGCCATGAATTTTTCAATTTCCAACTGTTCCAATTTTTCTTTCCCTAAAAACCTTATTCAAACTCATTGATTATTTACTTCAAACTATTATAACATTTAAAACAAATTAGTCAAATCACTGCAATGATTTTTAGCTTTTCTATTTTCTAGATCAAAGGAACGCTAATTGGGTACATTCTTTTATCACAGCGTGATTTAATTTAATTTATATTTAGTGAAATTGGTATTTAAATTCTGAGATACATTAATCAGTCCAATGTTTGGAAGTGATCTGCTTACCAACCAACAAGCTTCATTTTTATTTATAGAAGATTATCACTTTAAATAAAATCTTAGGTGATAAAGGAGAAATTCATATTAATTAATAAATTGTAACATTATTTTAAATAATTATTATTGTAAATTCTAATTTTAAGCACATTTTAATTACTTTGGCACATTTCGGTATAATTAACCTCATGACAGCACAGTTAAAAAATATTTTGTTTCAAATTCTCGATATGGCCCTGATAATTGTCATGAATCAAATTACAGGTTACAGCACTGATCACAAGAAAGTTAGAGCGGTTAATATCAAATTTGAAAACAATAACAAACCATATTAACATTTTTATTTTATATTAATAAGTAAACGAGAGATATAATCATGCCTACAAAGAAATTAAGTTATGATTCCATTGTTATATAAATTGTTTAAGATAAATAATTAGAAGTTAAAGTGTAAATCATGATTTTAAATATGACATTAGCCATCCATCAAGCCATGTTGAAATCATACGTTTTTTCATAAACATATGTATTATGTTGCAAAATAGATACCAACGACTATAAAATACTTATTTAAAAAGTATTTAAAGGTCATTAAGTTATGTAAAATTTTATAGTTTCCCGAATCAAAAATAAAAAAGCAAAATGTGTTTTTATTTGAAGTAAAAATTAAAATTTTACAACAGTTTCACAACAAAAAATAGAATTAGACCAATATGATCAAACAATCATGTATATCCAAAGCAAACTACATTCTTCATGGACAGTCTGCAGCCAGCTTTTAGGGATATTTATAGAACTACACTCAATCTGTGAGCTAACCGATCACTACAACCAACACATTGAGAAGCTATTATTTACACTACTGACTGAAACCAAATCAGACGGCTGAAATACGAAAAGCCTTTGCTCAATGTCATTAATTAAAAAACAAAACCAAATTAATGCGTGCATAATGCTATGCGCTTGTCAATTTAATAAACCCACGGAAGCGAATTTAGAGCATCATGCAAGTTGTTTCACACGGTTTACCTCCGCCGATGTCCATTGCACTTTATAGCGAGCGCGGATCGCCCGCGGACACTTCACTGCGGTCCTTCCGCAAACAAGAAAATCAAAGCGCACATTTATTTAACTTCGACATAGCACTGGCCGGTTCGGAGTTAAAAACTGAAAACTCGAACTCACTCAACCTCACCACAAATTCTCGTTGTTTTCGATTATAAAAATATAATAACACACACGATCGACTTCACAATAATGCCGTCGTAATCTTAAGACGTACCTCCATGGGCATGATCCTATAATAACTGTCTCTTCGCTCGTCCAAGGAACTAGTTATCAAGGTCTCGTCTCGATCGCAGCACGCACAGTTCCAAGAACTATAAAACACACGACGACGCAACGTTTGCAATAATTAATTACATAGAAATGAACACAATAGTAATATTTTTATCGTTTGTTTCGTTTGTATTATATTTATTAATTTATATACAAAATCATTGAATTATACAAAGAAGTTACACCTACACTTTTCTTCGTTGAGTGAACGTCAAAAATGATAAATCGCGTATGTGTGCGTTAACACAGGACGTCACACCAAGAACGACTGACAGCGATTGGCCGCGAATGTCACATGGCGGTCTCGTGACGTATGCGGACACGGCGCATGCGCGCAATGAATCAAAACTTTTTGAACGAGAGCGAAAGAGAAACATATAGTGCTGTCACCACTTGCGGTTTCCCGCGTTTACACAATTAATGACAAAACGTGAGGAATGAGGATACAAATATATATTATTTTAAATAATTTGAATCTTACAAACGCTATAACTACAATATTCTTTAGTAATTATTAATTCCAATGTTTAAGATATTACGAAATGATGAATAGCATTTAGGTATGTGGCAACACTGAAACAAAATAAAATTATAAGATCAAATATGGATCAAATATGAAATCAGGCTGATGGTTGGCTGATGGCTTAGATCATTGCCCAAATGCCAATAACTCCAAAATAAATTTAAAAAAACATAGAAAGAATGAGTGATGAAAGACTGACAAAGAAAATCTACAGAGCGAGTGAGTGGTAAAAGAAGCCAAGGAAGACCATGGCTAACTTAAGAAGATCAGATAGCCAGTGTTACCCGACGGAAATGTCAAAAGCGCTCGCATATTCTAGGCGAAAATGTGCGAGGAGAATAATGAGATTTGAGGAACCGAAAGAAATATGTAAGGACTGCGACGCTTGGCGCTCCGTCCTCTCTGACTACCCCATTAGGGATACGGTGCGAAGATATGTATGTATATATGTAAAATAAAATAAAATATATAATTAATTCGAGATTGTAAACTTTGTCGGTATACTATTTATTTATTGTACATATACAGGTACTGTGTGGGCTGTGGGTCTTCGATCACAAATGTGGGTATAATAAAACTAAACATACAATAAACATTTTAAATTTTTATATTAATACAATTACACTGAGTTTACAACCATTATGTAACGAATTAGATTTCTCAGAGTTAAAAAGGCTCATCTATGATTTTTAACAATTTTTTAACCTTGATTTATAGACTTACTTTAGAATTCGGTTTAATATTTCTCAACTTCGCGTCTCGTACTTCAATGGTGAAGTAAAATAGATAAGTCAGCCTATCCGTTTAAGTTGACACAATATTTAACATCAAATATGCCGATCGGCCGCCGTTTTTAGAAAACAGCACCGCTAGATAGCGTTACAGCGTCGTTAAAAAATACACAAATAATGCTATCTCGTGTGGTGAAATCTATGGTGGAATGGAGGTGGGATGAAAGCTCGGTAATTATTCGGTATTCGGCATGTTCGACATATTTTTCCATGTTCGTATTCGGTCGAATATTCGATTAAATGCTGTTCTCAGTAGGTATTATATTCCCAGATAGCAATTTTAACTTGAACCAGATATGCTTCACGTAGCATTGTTATATTTCACATAGCAGTTTTTAATTAGTAATTGTCACAAACTTGTTTTTTCATAATTAACATAGAAATTAAAAATCAAAGAAAAATCAAGCGTATAGCGTAGACCTTAGGTATATGTCACTCGGTATTTTTTCTAAGTTTTCGAATTTCCTGGCAAATTTTCCATTTTTTCTATCTTTAAAAACCTTATTTGAACTAATTACTAATATTTAAAAAAATTGCTTTGTTCCAACTGTTCTCAAGTGACTCACCAAAGAACAGTTTTTAATTTAATTTTTGTGTATGTTGATAAATATAAAGTATAATAAGTTATTTTAAACTTGATGTAGCATTCATAACATATGGCTTAACTTAAGTACAAAAGTACAAAAATAAATAAATACGATACAAATACCCATATAATTAAATTCGACAGTTATTGAAGTCAGTGCCACATCAATGTGCAACCACAGAAAGTCTATTAGTTTAGTAGGCTCAAAATAGGCTTGGCACCGACTTCAGTAACTGTCAAATTTAATTATATAGGTAGTTGTATCGTATTTATAAAGTTATTTTTGTACCTTAGTTTTGATTAGTAAAGAATAGTTATTTCGTACTTTTCAGTATTTTTTTTGAAGTCAGTTGAATTTTTTGTCAAATAATAATAATAACACTACTTCAAACAATTACAAAAATTGTGTAACCCCAGATGAACAACTATAGGCTTGTACTACGGGTTACGGGTACCACACGACATACTGGCAGAGCTCCCAGCAACATCCTGGGAGCTCTCCCAGTTCTCCAGCCAATTTAGAAAAGTTCGTCTCCAATTGACCCGACCAGAGATCGAACCCATCCTATGTATCTCCTATAGGTTCGGAATTCCCCATACTGGACGAAAAAATATTTTAATAAATTTGACCAACTTCTAACATCCAAATTTATTTTCTTCAATACAACGAAATGATGCTTATATGAAACTGTAGATTCGCATTAAAAATTTTTTTCACCAATTTTGCTAATTTAAAATAAAACACTATATAATTAAATTCGTCAGTTACTGAAGTCGGCATAAAGGTCACCAAACTAATAAACTTTCTTTTGTTGCACATTGATTTGTCACCGACTTCAATAACTAACGTTATTTTGTACTTTTTAGTGATTTTTTTAAGGTATTTTATTTTTTTTCTTGAATTTTTTTTGTTTCTCGCTTTTAAGTGACCTTGGCCTAAATAAATATCTAGGGCCGTTCTACAATTAACTTTTTTCTAATTCTAGAGCGCAACGGCATACAAGAGAATCATCAATATAAAGGTTAGAAGCATTCCGCGTTATATGGTCTTATTTGGTGTATCTTCGAAGTCCAAGCTCCAATACCGGTGAAATTTAAATGGGACCATCTCAAAAGTATAGTCTTTCAAACAAAAAAAGAATTCTCGAAATCAGTCCAAAATTGTCGAAGTTATCATTAAAAAAAAAATATATACATTAAAAAAAATAAAATCAAAAATTAAACCGCCTTCAAAAAACACTGAGAAGTACAAAATAACTATCCTTTACTAATCAAAACTCAAGTACAATAAAAATAACCTTAGAAATACAATACAAACACACTTATGTAATTAAATTTGACCTGATAATTTAAAAATTCGGGAAATATGAAGCTCCAGGAACCTGAAAGTCACCTGGTAGTGCTCCGTTTTTGATAAGCGAGTGAATCAGTCAGTAGTAAAAGTTGTAATTTTTATTTTTGGACGTCAATATCTGAAGAACTGCAAAAGAGAACTGTAAATGTTTCATTTATATCTTGTGTTTTAAGTAGGTAATTATTGCAAATTTATAGGTCTAATAGATTTTGAGTTACAGGAAGTCGAAATGAAAAAAACTTTCGCGTTAATAATCCCCAAACCTCTGTAAATAATTATGCCTCTGTTTTGTATGCTTTTATTTGAGTAGGGTAGGAGATATATATTTAAATACAAAATATTTTGTAACATATAAAATTAAGAAAGGGTGTTGTTTGATTTGATATGGCGCACTGTTTGTTACTGAGTAAATAATCATTACGGTGTTTGTTTTCGTAATATAGGCATCGGATTCATTCATTATTCGAGAGCATGACTCATAAGGTTTTATAGCGAGCCTTTCAGTAATCCGTTTCGGCGCGTAGGTGTATCCTTCAGAATATTTCAGTAGTTTGGGCACAGTGACTCATCTTTCGCGATATGTTACATGAGATCAGTGCGTGAGTGTGACGCGTCTCTTATACAATGAAATTACAATTTTTTGGCACTTATAAATATTAATCGCAAGATTTTTTAAGACTGTGAGCAAGCATATAAATTGTCTTGTACAAGTGTCCGATAAATGGATCCCGGTTACAAGATACTATCGCAAACAAATTTAAAATACTTTAATTAAGTATAGTATACGCTATATATTTTAAAGTATTTTATAAAATCACATCAACCACCAATTTAAAAAGAACTCGCACTGACAATGAGAGGAGAATCCTCAAGAAACCATCATTTCTTTTCTACACTTTTTATCAATAAAATTACACCTTGGTAAATTAAATTCACATTTGAAAATATTAGTTAAATTTCAGTGACGGCAACAAGTCCGTACGGCGGGGCTATTACCTAAAAATTTGCAGACAGCGACAGCCACGCAATCACTACGCGACCGGTGACCAATTGTAATAAAAAATTAGTATCATGTGTGACGACTGCGTATCTATTATTCTATAACCATAAAATGCACATTTCGCGGTTGATTTAGCGCCACTATACAAATTACATTACACAAATCCTCGTTTTGACAGCAGATATCGCGCGATATTGGCTGTCGCATGCTGTCTGCAAGTTACGTAATAAGCGTGCGGATTGGCCATGGGCTGCGTAAAAATTGGCAGGTACATGTGTTCGCGCTGTAGTTATTGTGTTGTAACAAATTATTTTTACTTACAAAATTTTGTAATTATAACTTAATTGATATTTTGTCAAATTTCATATGAACTTCAGCCCTTTAGCACACTGTAGGTACCAACCTTTATGTGGTTGTTTGTATTCCTTATCGCTAAACATTGGCCCGCGACTTACCATTTTAGAAAAAACAACCTGCAGCGAACTATATGCAGACTTATAAAGTTATAATATCTCCACTTCTCCAGTCTCGATTCCCTATTTTAGAGATTTTTTTAATAATAATTCATAATTTACCAATAGAGGAATCTTATACGAGCATAACATTTTTCATAGGTAGGTAATGAAAAACATTACCCTCCGTCTTGGCAGTTCGGATAAAAAGAAGATAAGTTTTTAAAATATTTTTTGTTACGCAGCGACTTTGTTTTATCGCCCGACTCAATGATTTATATGATCACATAATTTTTCATTGTTGTGGATGAAAGAAACAAAAAAAATATACAAAATTTTTTTTTGTTTTTAAATCATCAATTACGTATCATAGGTAGGTGATTTTTATACTTAATAAAATGTTTTTCATTTTAGTAAGTATAAAAATGTAAATATAATATAGGCTTAATGGAAGTAATGTAGAATACAACAGACATACCGATCCTGATAAGGGTTCCTCGTTGTTTATTAAATTAAAAAAAATAGAAATTATGAATTGTTTATTTACTCTTTTTCAGAAAACTGCATTTTAGAACGCCTGATTTCGGTCAATGCTTGTGAATTCTGTTTCAAAATAACTTTGCTATCAATGCGTTGTTAGTACCTAGTAGCTGCCAATGAAGTCAAAGTCAAATCAATTTATTCAAGTAAACCCAATTACAAGGTATTTTTGAACGTCAAATCTACTTTAGTTCGGTTCAAATAGAAAACCTGGACACTGAGAAGAACCGACAAGAAACTCAGTCAGGTATCATTTTTTCAACATTATTCGACAATAGTTATTTAAAATACAATATCCATAAAGCCAGTAAATGCATGTGCAGAGAAGATCATTACCAGACTATTGTTTTATCTTCAATGAAATCGTTTATTTTGTAGTATGATTGTCTAATCAATGTACGTTTTATAACCAATCTAAATTTATTCTCTATTAATTGAGTAATTTCCTGAGGAACTTTGTTATAAAAACGAATGGGGTTACCCAAAAATGAAACTTTTGACTTATGTAATTTTAATTTTAGAATAACCAATTTATCACGGCCTCGAGTTTCCATACCATTAATATCGCCTTTCTTTTTAAACCGATCTATATTTTTCCTCGTATACATAATAATTTCAAAGATGTATAAGAACGGCAAGGTGAGGACATCAATGTCTTTAAAACGATCTCTTAGTGATTCTCGTGCATTCATACTGTAGATGGCACGTATTGCTCACATCCCCATAAGACTGAAAATATGCAAAGTACACCAGCCTTGCCGTATCCACATCCGTCATTTGCTTAATGCGTCTAATTGCATATACCGTGGAACCGAGCTTACTAGCCAACGCCCCGATATGGTTCGCCTTTTTTTTTGCGTCAGGAAATGCTTTATGCATCCCGTCCTGCCGAGGGGGGGTGGCAGGAGGGTATGTGGGACTTCACGGCTGTAAAGGTGCAATGCCGGGCTACCCACTAAAACCTGACGGTGTTCCTCGAGAGCCTTTGTACCGGGGCAACGGGTACAGTTTTGTATTCTTCCGCGACCCCGGCGGGCAAAGGCCAGCGCTAAACCGCCAGCCTCATCTCATTTTGGATGGGAGGGCAGAACTCCCATCCATAATTTCATGAGAGGCGAGCGGGAACACCGCGTGCGCCATCTCGAGGCTGTTTTAGGAGTGACCCTCCCTCGAAAGTCACCCCAAGCCTCAGTAGGCACTCCACTGGCAGAGCGGTGGAGCGTATGCTCGCCCGAAGGCGATGGTTTCTGGAGAGGGCCTCAATCGGTGGCCATCTCCTCTGCTCTTACCACAGTGGGTACTGTCGGGGCAGCGGCAATTGTCACCGTGCCCCTGCTCTTTTTGGGCTTAGCCCCCTCACATTTTTGCCCCCCAGATATATGATTGACCGGTAGGCCGCTGGCGGCACATAGCGAGCAATGGGGTGCCGCCTTACACGTGCCAGCCAAGTGACCCTCTTGGCCGCAGCGATAGCACTCGCCGCTTCAGTCCACCTCAGACGTGCAGTTTATGCGCAGGTGCCCCAATTGAAGGCACCTGTAACACCTCATCGGTCTCGGCTCCAAGATCTGCACCCCAGCCGACACCCATCTCACCAACAAGCGGCCATCCGCCACATTCTTTGCCGCCTCTACCGGACACCGAACCCAGGCAGAGCCTAAGCCGAAGGGAGCACGATGTATCTCGCTCACCTTCAGCGCCTCGATGGCGCATCCCCCTTCGTTGCAACGGCCACAGAAACGTCGGCAACCGACCCGGAGTCATCCAGGCCCGATATGCGCAACTCTGTACATTTCGTGCGCCTGGAGATTCGTACGATCTCTGGGCTCAAAGTCTCCCTGAGCTTGGACGCCAGAGAGTCGACCTTTTCTACACTGGTGGTGCCCGGTAGTTCCAAAATCCCGGCCCCAATTGCCGCCTTCCTATACCTCAGCTCCGTGATGCCCAGGTTGCCGAGGTTTATCCTGTTTTTAGCCTCCGTGAGAACGGAGGCATATGTCACTCCCTTGTGCTGCGCATCCGGCAGGATTGTCAGCACAACTGCGGACGTCTCGGGTACGCGGAGCTTTGGTTTCCTCCTCGGTTTCTTAGCCTTCTTTTTATTGTTTCCTTTAGAAGCCTCTGTAGAAACAGTTTTCTTCTCAGTCTTCTCAGGTATCTTCTTTTTTCCACCCTTACGGGCTATCACGCTGTAGGCTCCTTACGCAAGGGCGGGCATTGGAGGCAGCTGGTGGGGCTGTGGAGTTGCCTCCGCCCCAGACGACTCAGACGCCTTCCTCTTCCTCCTTTCTCCTTCACGCCTTCTCCAATCGACGCCGGACACTGATGCGTCAACCACAACACTAGCGCCTAACGACGTCGGCCTAAACCTCTTTTCTGGAAGTAGTCGATCTTCCAGCCCTTCCAGTCTGGCATTTATCATCGTGCCAACCTGCGCAATAATTACACGCGCCAACTCCTCCTGTGAGAACATCACGTTATTTGTGCCAACCGCATCCGATGTGGCAGGTCCAGCACGGCTCGCATGTTTCGCCACCTCAACCCTCAGTTCTGCCATTTGAGAGCGAAGCTCTCTGCTATTTTCTGCCTGGAGCATTCGAGTTTCCTCTGTTGAGGTCCTAGACATAAGCTCCTCGGTTACACCTCTTAACGAAGCCACCGCATAATTTAGGGCTTTTTGGAAAGTGCCCTTAAGGTTTCCGGATGTGTTGGATTCCTTCTCGATGGCTGCCAGATCTTTCATTATTGTACTACGGTGGTCTACTGCCACCTCCGCCCGACCACCTTGCTCCTCTTCAGCCGACGACGACTCACTCAGGCGCAAAGATCTAATGCGCCTGAGCTCTTCTGTCGTTTGCGCCATCTCTAGTTCGGCTCGAAGTGCCAGCTCTTGTTTTTGGGCTTCGACGAGATCCTGTTTGGCCTTTGCGAGACCCACGTATTCGCCCGTGGTGGGCGGCCAACCTCTACTTCTTAAGGCCACTTTTAGTTTTTTCCTTTGCTGCCTTTCCAATAGCAGCATCTTATAGTCAGGATACATTTTTGACTCAATCATCTTGGTGTTATCAGAATCTGATTCTGATGCTTCCACCATTTTTTTCCACTCCTCGGGGGTAAATTGGCTTGGTCTGCGCGACATCACAGCTTCCGAGACAATTTGGATATCACTGGAGCACTCAGCGTCCGACATCCGATACTCCTCCTCAGATATCCTATGTTCCGGATTCTTCGCAACACCGACAGCACCTGAAGCAGCACTTGACATCGAACAGTCAGACATGTAATCCACCTCCTCACTATTCTTCTCCACATCAATACTTTCCCTCTCTTTCACCTTCTTCCCCTCATAATTTTTTATTTTGGATTTTGTTTTTCGTGTATTCATATCAAAAACGTCCCATTTTCACGGGGGACTCGGATTCATGGAACGAACTAAAGGTCACTCACCGGGTGACGTCCATTCCGAGGAGAAGGGTAAATACTGTAGGGGTCCCCAGGTACCCACAGGTTTTTACGTGTTGACTCACGGGTTTGTTTCAAGTTTTCCTTCTTTTGGGCCGGCCAATGAAGACAAGCCCGTCGTCGGTCCGCGCAGCCAAGTCATACCCCCTTAGCACCGACACGGGGGTCATTGAAGTGACTGCGGGGGTCCCGGGGAGAGTAGCTGGTGCCTGTCTGCCCCCCAGACGACACCCGGCGACAGGGTTAGTGCCGCCGGGCGCGTCACCACTTTGACTTTGCGATCTCCGCAGAGGACGCAAAAACCCAACAATGCGCAAACGCGCGCGACGACCATTCACCTCTGAAAGCAGAGGGGTAAGGTGACGACAACAACCCCAGTCCTCTGAAGGACAAGTTTCCCCCACCGGTCCGGGCCAGGCCCTTTCGGCACTACAGCCTCATCGGCCCCGACCCGCTACTGAAGGCGCCGCCGAAGCACCACCTTCAGGAGTGTTTATCGACTCTCCAGTCTAGATCCGCAGTGTTCAGTGAAAACAGGGTCACCTCTAGAAGGGTGTAGACATGAAGTCTACGCACTGCGGTCTTGGGATGGCAGGCTAAGGCTCCACTTAATGGGAGCTATAAGCGCCTGTTAGTCCACCCCCTGTGGCGGGTCACCCACACCACTCGGCCCCCGATATGGTTCGCCTACTGTAACTTGTTATCTACTGTTAAACCCAGAAAACTGGCTGACTTAACTAATTCCAATTGTTTCCCACCCAGTACTATTTCATCATGGATTCTGGGTACATTAGAAAAGGAAAATTTAATACATTTGGTTTTATGTGCATTCAGTAGTAAATTATTGGCACCGAACCATTTCGAGACATCTGTTAGGATCCTGTTTATCCAAGTAATATCTAAATTTTTTCTGTCTAGTTCAAATAACAATGAGGTATCATCAGCAAATAATACTATTTCGCATAAGTCCCTGAGCATAAATGGGAAATCGTTAATATAAACCAAAAACAGGAAAGGTCCCAAAATTGATCCTTGGGGAGCCCCCATTTTTTACTTTGAAACAATAGACAAAACGCCATTCACACTCACTTTTAGCTCCCGGTCAGACAAATCGATCACGAGATCACGAGATCGAGAGCGTTACCACGTATTCCATAGTATTTAAGCTTGCAGATTGAAGTTTCATGACTAACACAATCAAAAGCTTCGGAAAGATCACAAAAAACACGAATAGCATCCTGGAACTCCTCCCAAGCCTGAAACCGGAAGCACAGTCCCGATCAAGCTTGCTCCTGCATGAGTTGTTGACTGCCCTCTCGTGAACCCGTATTGTTGACCATGAAATACCCCGTGAATGTTAAAATGTGCCAGCATTTGTTTCAGTATTAATTTTCGAATATTTTACTCAACGCTGGCAATATTGACACCGGGCGAAAATTGGTTGGATTTAACATTTAAATAGCCCGATTTAAATAGTGGAATAATTTTACTGTGTTTAATTAAACTGGGAAATACGCTTTGATCGACACATTTATGAAATATATCTACCAAAATTGGCGATAATATAGGTATTTCATTAGCTATTACATTAATTGCTAGTCCCCATAAATCCTCACTTTTCTTTTTATTTAATTGCCCAAAAGTCCTCTCTATCTCATGTGCAGTTGTGTACCTAAATTGAAAACTAGGAAACCATTTTTCAATATTTTTGCTCAAAAACGTTTCTGTTGTATGCGAAAACGATCCTAGACCAGTACTAATTTCTACGGGTACATTTGAAAAATAATTTTCAAAAGCATTAGCAACCTCAATTTTATGTGTAACAATTTTATTATCAATTTGTATGGAAATATTTTCGTTCTTTTTATTTTGTTTACCCCCAATTTCTTTGTTAATGGTGTTCCATGTAGCTTTTACTGCGTTATCTGATTTTCTGATTTTATTCGCAATATAGATTGCTCTGGCGTGTATAGATACCCTCTTAAATATTTTTTATTTAATTTAAATAATTTTTATCAGCAGTAATATTAGTATAACTACTAAAACTTGCTTCATCCTTCTTAGTTCTTAGTTATAGTCCCTATAACCGAGTTAATACATGTGGCTACTGATGTAGCGAGTTTGTGTTTTGTCTTTTTAGACAAGTACAAAGTACTTTTTGTCAGTCTAAATTTATGTAAAATGTTACCAATATAGGCTATTGGCGTCAAAATAAATTAATTTGTTACTATGACATAGTGTCACCCTTCTCATAATATTATTTAAATTTCGAATATAATTATTAGAATTCTTTGGCAACCATGACGAATAGGGGAACGCACATACTATAATTTTGTTTACATTTTTTACACTAGCCAAAGAATTCAAACTATCAGCTAATTGCTGCTTAGATACATTTGATGAATTCCCCAATATAAGTACTGAGGTGATATTTACATCAAACTTTTTATTTAAGACTAATTTAAATATTTGTGAAATCGGTGCCTCTGGGAAACAATAATTATTGACTGACTGATTGACACTGTTGTTAATTAGACTGCCCAAACCTGCTCCCAGTCTATCAGAAATTATTACAATATTATTTTTAGTATTATTACAGTCAGTTTGTTTTCCATTTCCAATTTGTGTACTCAACCTAGAAAGTTGAGGTGATATTGGTGTATTTATTTGAGTACTTTTACACAATGATATATCACTCACTCTCTATTTGTTTTGATATAAGCCTAAGGTTATTATTATTACATTCGTTCTGAATTAATTGATTGCTGCAAAACGTTTGTTTATACTTTGTTTGATTCGCTTCAAGTCATTTTTAGTGTTGCGTTTACTTAAACGAGACATGATAAAATACTTACATTTTTCAATAAATTTTTTTTTCATTATCTGAAATGACTCAAAAAGATTTAGCTATTTGGCAAATCGGAATGAAACGAACTGTAGAAAATATATTTTGTGGTATATTTACAATTACAACCATGGACGTACTACTATTCTTAGATTACAACCCACGTTTTGCCAATGCTGCAGACAGGTGAGTCAGAGGCGGTAGCAGCGACAATGTATATCGATAAAAGTATGTCATCTATAATTTCATTATTGAACCTTTTGAGTGTTTGTACGTATGTACAACTACCGTGTTAGAATGTCTAAGGATACCTCCTTAGACATTCTAACATTTCATACCTTAAAATGCTTACATACACATTCCGTAATAATTAACAGTTTAGCCGATCGTGTTAAGGTATACCTTTTCCTTGTATAATCTAATTACTGGCAGATTTTTTAAAACAGCAAACTACATATAATATTTTTGAAATAAAGAGACGCTTTTTTTTCCTAGTGTAGACGTGTAAATAAAAATAGGGTTTGCCAGATAGGAAGACTAAAATATCTGGGTGAGATTTTAAAAAGTCGGGATTATGGGATTGTATTTATTATGATTGCATTTATTATGGGATTCTGACGGTACAAATAAATACAAAAATCAAAATGTATCTTTTTAATATTAAAATTAAAATAATGTCAAAGAAACTTAACTTTTTGCACTTAACTTAAGAGACGTGATGAAGTGAGAGTGAATGATTTCGAAACGCCAGTGATTTTAAATTTCTGTTTTGTTATGAACTTTACAAAAAGTTGTTTGTCAAGACATTTTGTATTTTGTCAGGAGTATGAACAATATATGGAATGTCGGGACAAGCCAGACGAATCGCGACCACCTGACAACACTACTTGTAAAAGTGCATTGTAATTTCTCACCCCTGTTAATTTACGGGTTTAAAAAATTGATGTTTTATATAATATTCCCTAATTTACGGGAAAAAATTGATGTCGTACAGATATGTATGTATTGTACATACTATTCTCTTTTACTATGTCATGTGCGGCGGCGGCTCGGCGGGACGCACCTATTTCATTGCGTGAGGCGCCTCCCGCAATTTAACGGTTGCCTTTTTAATTTTAGCCCTTTTGGTTTTAACGTACGAGCAGGTACTATCGATGTATACTCCATTGTAATACTTTTAACATTATATATTATGATGTAGTCTGTTTCTTTCGGGTAAGCAAAATCTACTCTAAAGAGTTTCCAGACTACCGCTTGTAACGTATATAATTCGTTGATCATTTTATTACACATTAGTGAATTCAATATTAGTTATAAATCCGTTTTCTTTACAGCTTCAAGCATTTGTAAAATGTTCTTAAATCCATAATAAAATAATATAGAATAATTATTAATTACAGTTCATATCACAACTTAGAAAATTGAAACAAATTAATCTGACAAGTTTATACAAATGAATCACAAAATCTAAAGTATTTTACTACATTTACGGTTGAATTTTGATCACTGAGTAAGCACTATAGTTATAATAATACGATACTGAACGACAAATACTAATTTTGAAGTAATATTAAAAAAGATCTTTATGGTAAAAATGTAGGTATGCTGTTTACACTCGGAAGCTTTGGAAAATATATAATTTCTTTACTCATGCTCTTCATAATAGTTAACATTATATTTTTTAGCGATATGTATATCAAATTAATTAATAAACCGAAACATGTAGTCTCATGATATCTGTCTTACCCAAATCGATCGTAATTATATAATAGAATTAGAATAAAATGTAATAGTACCTATATTACGTATTAATATCGCATGAAATGTAGTATTTTGTAACTTGCTAATCTTATCATTCTTGAACCTTACGACCTCGCCATACCAAAATTATTATTCGTTATTCACTCAGATAAACGTGGATAACATTTTTATTTATTTTGTTGTAATTTGTTGTAATGTGTGTGTATTACACACACATACCTATCTTCACGCCGTATTCCTAACGGGGTAGTCAGGGAGGACGGAGCGCCAAGTGTCGCGGTCCTTACATACTTCTTTCACTTCTTCAAATCTCATCATTCTCCTCATACATTTTCGCCTAGGTATGCGAGTGCTTTTGACTTTTCCGTCGGCTAACACTCTGGCTATTTGATCTTCATAAGTCAGCCTTGGTCTTCCTTGGCTTCTTTTACCACTCACTTTTGCTCTATAGATTTTCTTCGTCAGTCTTTCATCACTCATACTTTCCATGTGCCCGAACCATCTTAGCATTCCTTTCTTCATTTTTACAATAACACTGTCATGCAACCCTGTCATACTGCGTATCTCTTCATTGCTTATTTTGTCCGCAAGGGTATTACGTACAAAATTGTATTTCTATTAATTTGTGTCATAATATGAATTATGTGGTTAGTCGATGATTATGTGACCACATAAAGTCCTGAAAGATTAAAAAATGAAATCACAGATTAAAAACAGAACATTTTTTATTTATACACTTCGTGCCTCGTGGTTTCACTCGCGTTAAATTTGGTATTTTTTCGGTATAAAAAGTAGCCTAGATTACTCTCTGAAAAGTTCTCACCTGCCAATGAATAAGCCATTCAAAATCGGTTAAGCCTGTTCTGTCATTAGCCCGAACGAACCGTCAGGCATGTTTTGGTTACGTGCAAATAACCTGTGAAATAACTACACATAAGCTTAAGAAAAAACTTTTATTTAGAAACCACAGACAGACACTTAAATTTTAATTATATTTCTGTTGTTTTATGAAGATCGAATATAAAATAGTTTAATAAAGTAACGTTAAGAAAATACAGAATAGATCTATGATTGAAGACTGTCAATACTCATACTTACCTATTACTTACCTATATTCACACAGCAATATGTAAACCTTTGTGCTTATTATTGTACCGGGTATCCTACGTTGTAACGATAGGTACATTTAGCGCTCTGCCCATTTGCAACCCCGCTAGGGATATTGCGTGAAAATATCTATATACGCCATGTTTGGGAACAAGTATTACATGAACTGCTATATCAAAATGCCGCGTAACGTAACTCTTTATGATTACAAAATGGAAATATATTTTTTGCGTTTATTATTTGCCCCTTGTGAAGCTGTAACATTATGTCATAGATAGTTATAACAAGCTCTGCATCTCGTATTAAAAAATGAAGCAAACAATCAAAATAATGCATCAGTAAATACACACATACGCCTCTACATTTTACATTAAATAAAAGCCATCAATAAATACTTCGGCAAATCGCTTTATTTGATACTAGTATAAACGTGACGTATTCACAGGCGAGCCCGACTTCTTTACTTTGTTTCACTTGAAGTACGCGACGATATCTATCTATCTACCTTTAGCCTCTATACCAATGACATATGGATTACGTTAATTCATTAAAATTGTCGAGGCTCTGGCGACACCCCTTGAAGGTCCTTGACTCGATGTGTCACCGCGGCGCGCGGCGTCCGAGGGTTGCGGCGCCGGCGCCGCGCCGACTGGCGCCCGCCGCGGCCGCCGCCCGACGCCGCACGCGACTACCCGACATGGTCCCACGAATTATGACATAATTATGAATATTTAAGATTCTCATATCAGATTAAAGGTACTTGGGTAGGTAGTTGTGTCCAACAGGAGAATTGACTTTTCCTATAACTGCTGCCCGGCAAAGTAAAAAAGAGACTTATCATTTTAGAAGTAATATCTACGTATGCATGTACATTCATCTGTTTCCTCGCAGAGCCGAAACTACTTAATGAATATGGCAGCTAAGCGAATGTCATGGCATGGATTGTTTTTGAAAAATTTAATATGGCGTCCGTGTTACAATATCATACCGAAGTATGATAAAGAAATTATAATAGAATATGGAGTGATTTTAGCAGAGTACCTGTCTATACCTGCGTATGTAGGTCTGAATTAAGACTAGATTCTGAATTTAGAATAGACAATTGATAATAATTTAGAATTTTAGATTCTTCTCCATCCATATCCATACTTCCATACTAATATTATAAATGCGAAAGTCTCTCTGTCTGTGTCTGTCTGTCTGTCTGTCTGTTCCGTTTTCACGGCTAAACCGCCGGACAGATTTTGATAAAATTTGGCATGGAGATAGTTTGACACCAGGGGGTGAACATAGGCTACTTTATTTTTTTTAAATCTATCCCTAAAGGGGTGAAAAGGGGGATGAAACTTTGTATGGGAAATTTTTAACCGCTGAACCGATTAAAATGTAATTTAGTACAGAGGTACACCTTTCCTATTAAAAAAAAAAGTTTTCTTTTTTTATCAAAAATCTACCCCTAAAGGGGTGAAAAGGGGGATGAAACTTTATAGGGGAACTTTATAATGCTAAACCCAAACAATATGGGTATCAAATGAAATAGAATACGCAGGGGAAGGTAGATACATATGTGACGTCACCATAAATCCAATATGGCGAATGTTATGATATTCATTTTCAAATCCAAGATGGCGATTATTACTTTTTTTGGACAAATCGATACGGATATCAAATTCTAGGTTTCTCGGGGTGCTGATTACGAAAATTATGTTTATTTTCGAATCCAAGATGGCGATTATTATTTTTTTGGATAAATCGACATAGGTATCATATTCGAGGTTTCTCGGGGTGCTAATTACGAAAATGATGTTCATTTTCAAATCCAAGATGGCGAATATTATTTTTTTTTGATAGATCTACATGGGTGTCATGTTCTAGGTTTCTCGGAGTATTGTTCAATACCAACAATATGGGTGTCAAATGAAGTGGAATATGCAGAGGAAGGTTTTTGTATATGTGACGCTATCATAAATCCAATATGGCGGATGTTCCATAATAATAAATAACTTTTTCGTTCAACACCAACAATATGGGTATCAAATGAAATGGAATACGCAGGGGAAAATTCCCGGACATGTGACGTCATCATAAGTCCAATATGGCGGATGTTCTATAATAGGAAATAAGTTTTTCGTTCGACACCAACAATATGGGTATCAAATGAAATGAAATACACAGGGGAACGTTTCTGGACATGTGACGTCATCATAAATCCAATATGGCGGATGTTCCCTATGGAAATAATTTTTTTGTTCATTACCAACAATATGGGTATCAAATGAAATGGAATACGCAAGTTTTTGTATATGTGACGTCATCATAAATCTAATGTGGCAGATGTTCCATTATAGAGAATCACTTTTTTTTTTAACACCAACGATATGAGTACCTCGGGTAACTTCAGTAACCTAAAGAGGTTAAGGAACATTTTTCCACGCGGACGAAGTCGCGGGTACAGCTAGTAACGATATAAATATTTTTCTTTGATTAGGTAATTCAAGTGCGTACATAAATTATGTTGAAATGGTTCAGCTATTTGGTACCTTGACGACGGAACAATAGGAGGTTAAGCTTTACTTCAATTGAAATTGATCTACGTTTATTTCACATATGTGGAGTATATAATTACAGAGAAAAGAAAGTTACAGTAAACGTCGATTTATCCGTGAGACCGTGGCACAACGTGTGCCAAAGGCATTTCGAGTCATCGCGTCCGTGGCACAGGGTTATCAACTTATCAATGAACAAAAACAAAAATGTAGCCAGTCATCAGAGAAACTGGAAAATTAATTCCCACAATGCTCTCTTCATTGTCCGCTTTTGCGTTTTCCTTCCGAAATTTACATATACTCTTCGCTGTTGTTCTCAGCTTTTTAAATTTCAAACCCTTTTAATATCTGTAGACAATATTCTCAAAATACATTATGTAAATTAGTAAATTGCTCCTTTGTTGGTGACAGGATCTGGAATGAAGCCTCGCTTTCTTTACGTTATTGAGGCGTGAGCGACTGAGCATACGCAAAATCTCGAGTGTGTCACTGCATGCTTTTCTTTCGTCAGCGTACAGCACGGAAAACCTCTTCCTATCTGTTATTCGACCTTCCTTAGAATCGGTTGAGGTGCCGTGCTCGACTGATGCTCAAACTGCCTGGTTAAGTGTTTGTCTGAGTACTAACTTGCCTAACTCAACGTCTTGTGAGAAACACTGGGATGAGCCTCTATGCAAAATCTTCATTTACAACTTTTAAATTCTTGTAGTACCGAAAAAGATTCGTCTCGCCACCTGGCTGTTTCTGAAGAGTTAGGACACTGGTTGCAGGTAATAATAACCTTCAAAAAACTTAAGAACCTTTCATTGACAATACCACACTTTCTCTCATGGTATCCCTTCACCTAAGGGTCAGGACTAACCTTTGCCTTCCTCACCGTTGCCGCTGTGGTGATCTCGTCAATGTACTAGGTCACCACGGTTTATCCTGTTTACGATAATTATTAATTATTACTCATAGATTATAAAAATATCGTATTTGATACGTTTTCGATAATTGATATTTTACATAGATATGTTGATGTATCGATATATTTTCACCATCCCTACTAATTATCTATTTTATCCCGACGTTTCGATCGGATTGCACCGATCGTGGTCACAGGCAGACTGCTGAGGATGAATGACGTCTTCGTAGCGTGCGTTTTTGCGACTACCCACACTCATTCATTGCATTTCTTAATTTTTGTTATTGTCACTGTCGGTACTTCGACACACCACACTAACGACATCTACACACTGGCGACGTCCGGTTTTCCGGCTCCGGACACACTCACTGATGACAGGATTCCACGATGTTGATAAGCGGTATCCATCTTCCCGGTTGAAATTATGGTATTTCTTGATTTCAACCGCCTCTCCTGCTACTCTGGAATAATAGTGTCGATCGGTGGAAAGGGCCTGTGGCTGATGCAATTCAATCCAGTGATTGGGTCCTGACTCCAGCAAGTGCTCGGCGATGGCTGACCTATTTGTCTGTCGTTTTCTGACAGCTGTGATATGTTCTTTGACTCTTTCTGCTATTGTTCTTTTCATTTGTCCGATGTAGGAACTACCACAGCTGCAATCCACCTTGTAGACACCAGGCGTCTGGAAGGGAATGACATCCTTTGCAGTACGCAGGTGCTTTGCCATTTTAGAGTGCGGACTATACACAATCTCAATGGAATATTTCTTTAGTGCTGTTCCAACTTTGTCCGTTACTCCTTTTATATACGGCAAAAATGCTGGCACTCTGCGGACCTCGGGGCGACGCTCCCTTCTCCGCGGACGTCGTATGTTTCCTCTATATCCGTTTTGCTTTAGTACCTCCTCAACATGTGTGAGTTCACTATCTAAATGTTCAGGGTCACATAGGTCGTACGCTCTGTTCACTAGTGAAGCTACCACGGATTGAAGATGTCGCGGATGGTGATGCGAATTAGCATGCAGATACCTGTCAGTGTGCGTGGGTTTTCTGTACACAGTGTGAGCCAAGGTACCATTGTCTTTCACCGTTATTTTCACATCAAGAAAGGGCAACGATCTGTCTATCTCCATTTCAAATTGAACCTGATGTTAAGGTGTATGGAGTTCAAGTGGCTAGCTAATTGTTCCACCTCCTGTCTGCCTCCGCTCATAATATGCCCATGAATGACGTTTTTCGGCGAGTTCTTGTCGCCGCTGGCGTTCCTACAGTTTTAGTGCCTGCAGGTATTGTGCGCAGCGACACTAGGAGGCCGGATAGTTTGACATTCATTCCTTGGGACTTGGAAGATCACCGGAGTAGAACGCCACTTGTGTCTATACACTTGCTGTTTCCCATGTACCGGCGACTTCCAAGTCTGCAGGTGTCGCGGCCAGCAATGACGAGAACTCGAAGTAGCGTAAGTATGCGACTCTCTCTGAGAGTTTCATATTGACGCCCTTTGAAGTCGAAAGTTTGGGACCCTACGGCCACGAAGCCCATCGAATGGTTTCCAATATTTGTAAGTGACTGGTCGAGGCTTTGGGAGACCGCCGGGCTGGCAGCTTCTTCCGGCAACAGCAAAATCGGTTTGACTATTCAAAGAGGTAATGCTGCCAGTCTGCTGGGTACCCTAAGCAATGACAGCTTTCTAAGCGGCAACTTTGAGGAAGAAGATTTAAGATAATGTTTAATTTTAGTCTGTAAATACTAACGTTAGGTTAGGTTAATTTTAATAAAAATTGCCGAAAATTAAATTATTATTTTATGTTTTATTTTATAGCGTTGATTAAAATTTTTTCCAAGAGTGCACTGTGCCTAGGGCGCCGTATTTGCCGTATCAGTCTGTTCGTCTGTCACTATTTTTTATTCAGACCAATTCAGACTAAGTACCTTGCTGAATTTTTGTAATATAGGTATGATAGGTATGGTAGAAATTGTAGTCTTCTGCCTGAATATGGCGCGGAGGGCTCCTTACTGCAGACTGTTATGTCATTATATCGAGACCACAGAACCTGTGTAAGGATAGAGGGTGATATGTCGCCCTGGTTCAAAATCTGTTCTGGTGTCAGACAAGGCTGCGTGATGTCTGCCTGGCTGTTCGTGCTGTATTTGAACAGTTGCCTCCAGAGATTGAAACGTAATATGAGTTGTATGGGATGTGATGACACAGTGGTAAACTGCTTATTGTACGCTGACGATGCTGTGCTTATAGCACCATCAGAAGCAGTGTTGCAAACATTAGTCACGTGCATGAAAGAAGAATGTGAAGTAAAAGGATTTAATAAGAATGTGAACAAAACTACGGTTTTGGTGTAAAAATAGAACCAGTACAGACGAAATGTGATATTTGGGTATATGGAAAATGTCTACAACAAGTGAATAATAATAATAAAAATAAATAAGGTTTTTTATTTTCTGTCACAAAAAATGGTAGATAATTTATCATGGTACTGCAGTACTAAAGTTAGTGGATATTACTCAATTTTATGAGAGACTGGTGTCTGTACTAGGAAATCCTGTATGACAAATCACCAGCCTCTGAACCCTCACAAAAGTGGCTCCTGTTTGGGTTGAAAGTGGTTGTGAGAAATTGTGGTAGTTGTATGCCTTAGTTGCATCAGTTGTGTGTGTGGGTGTGTGTGTGTGCGTGCGTGCGTGCATGCGTGCGTGCGTGCGTGCGTGCGTTCAGATGTTGCGAATATGTTGATATTTTAGACTTTGAACTGATGGGGTTTTTAAGTGTGGCAAGTAGTAACTAGCATCTTTACGGTTACGCGGATACAAATAATAGCCTCTCCCTTTGTTCATAATCTAGATTCATGAGCCAGGAAGTTACTGACTTTTTACATTCAGCCTTGGTTAGTGAGTATATAGAGAGCTGTTTGTTGGCTTGGTTGTAAAGGTACCCACCCAAAAAGCCAAAGTATTTTGCCGAAAACCCTGTTTTCCTTTTACCCAAGGGGCAAACATTGTATGCTAGGCGTTTAGTTGCAAATTTAGTGAGGTCATATTTTAATTGAGTGTGTTTGCGTAGAATCGTATCCCGAATAAAAAGCTGTCTGACTGATAAAACTTTACAAGAGGCGAAGAGATCTTTTATTGGATATAGCATGGGAAAGGAAAAACCTACTTTCAAAAGGATTCTTTGGACCCGTTCTAATCTAATCAGAGTGGTTTTAGGCGCTCCTCCCCACGACAAGATGCAATAGGATATAATACTTTGGCACATGGCAAAATAAACCATTTTAATTATTTTAAAGTCAGCAATATGACGTATGTTTTTAAAAATATAGATTAATTTTCTTGTCCTTGATGCTAATAGGTCGATGTGAAAATTGAAATTCATGGTACTATCCAGTATTACTCCAAGGTATTTTATTGAAGTTGTTTTATTTAAGCGAGGACATGAGCTATTATTATTAGGGGACTGAATGCAGGAGTGAGATATGATGGAGAGTTCACTGGGATTTATGCTAGACTTTGTTTCTAATTGTGAAAGGGATGTATTTGGTTTTCTCCACATTTAGTGTTAACCTATTTCTGTTAAGCCAGGATGAGACAAGGTCAAAGCCAGTCTGTGCATGGTCGTAAACCTCTTGCCAGTTGTCTGCTTGGAATACAAGTGCTGTGTCATCGGCAAAGGTAATTATTTTGCCCTTTTGTAAGTTAACGTTACAAAGATCATTGAAGTATATTAGGAACAATGTTGGCCCTAATATACTTCCCTGGGGCACACCGCATGTAACTGGCAAGTCTTTGCTATACCATTTTCCAATTCTAACTCTCTGTAAGCGATTGGAAAGATAGCTAGAGAATGATATTAATTGGGTGTCCCTTATACCGTATTTTTCCAACTTTTTTAGTAAGATGGGAGCAGAGACCGTGTCGAAAGCCTTTGCTAGATCAAGGAATACAACAAGAACCTTTTTTCCACAATCCAAGTTGTCTGTAATATAATCTGTTATTTCCTGAACTGCATCATTTGTAGATATACCAGCCCGAAAGCCATATTGAGATTGCGAAATGAGCTTGTGGTTCTCTAGATAGTAAACAAGCCTTATGTTTAGGAGCTTCTCAATCAGCTTGGACAGTGTAGGTAGGATAGAAATAGGCCTGTAGTTATTAACACAGTCTCTGCTTCCAGCCTTATATATTGGATATATTTCAGCCAGCTTTAGTGCGTCCGGGAAAACACCCGTAGTGAAAGCTAGGTTGAAGATATGAGTCAATGGCGGTATAAGTATTGCTTTATATCTTTTAAGCAAGCCGGCCGGGATATTATCGCGACCCACCGCACAGTCATTTCGGAGATTGAGGATAGGACTTTGCATTTCATCATAGTCCGTGATAAGTAAGACAAAAGAATCTTTTGAGCATGGGACTTCAGGTTCTGGTAGCAAGTAATTTGTGTTGGATATATTGTTAGCTAAATTTTTCCCAATGCTAACGAAGAAATTGTTTACATTATTAATTGAAATATTAGGGTTTCTCTGAGATATGATTCTGCCGCATTGTCCTTTCTTTTATGAGTGTTTGTTATAGTTTTAATAGATTTCCAGCGTTTTTTATTTGATTTACTCGCTGACTGAATCAAAGACTTCTCATACTGGCTTTTAATTTTTTTCAGAAGATCGTTACAGAAATTTCTGTAACGTTTATATGTTAATTGAAATGTGTCATTGTCCGGATGTTTTTTACACTTTTGATGCAGATTGTCCATATTTTTCATACAACGGAGAAGTCAGAGTGTGATCCATGGCTTTGTAATTCTCTTACGATTTGGAATTTTTACGGTTCTGGAATTGCTTTTAATTGCACATTGAACAGATTTTATAAAAAATTGTGTTGCTAAATTCACATCATCCATAGAGAATATTCCACTGAAGTCAATATTGATAACATCATTATCTAAAGTATCATCATTTATTGTGGTAGATGTCCTTTGCAGGGGTTTGATATTCTTTACTTTACTTTCTGTACTTTCAATTCTAATATGAACAAAATACTGTCGTGGTCTGTAAGTGATGTTTCCGCTATATAACAGTATGCTGGTAGCTTTGTTTTGATAATAACATGATCTAGACATGTTTTGGAGTGTGTGGGGAGTGAGTGTGCTGGCAACATACCGTGAGTTGCTAGGAGGTCAAGGTAAGTGGATGAGTTCGGGTCTTTATTATTGGGCAAAATATCAATATTGATATCTCCTATAATGACAATATTTGTGAATATTGAGTATTTTAATAGGCATTGGTTCAGTGAATCAAAGAAGTTGGATAACTTTTTATAACCATAGGGTCTATAAATAGTTATTATAATAGTGTTAGAGTTAAATTTAAGTACTAAACAGTTTGCATCAAGCAGTGGTTCTTCTTCCACCACCGGGATTAGTGTCGTTTTGTGGAACACTACCACGCCTTCGTATTGAATTATGTTATTGTTTGTTTGTATGTGTATCCATCTATAGTGGGTATGTATTGTGTATGAGGCAACCAGCATTCAGTCAGAATAATTACGTCCCAGTGTGTGTTTGATCTTTCTAGTAGGGTAAGTAGGCCTGGTATATTTCGTGTTATACTCCTGATATTTTGATGTAGAAATTTCAGGGATTGACCAGATAAAGTATTTGTATATATAATGTATTGAATGTAATTGTGTATCTAAGGAGTGTATTTTCGAGGGTTGGAAGATGTGAGTTGGATGTGGAGAGATGGGTAGCAGCTAGCAATCAAGTGAACGATGCTCTGTTCGCATTAGTAGGCAGTGTGAATATATCTAACACAGCTAAAATGGACATCCACAATGCAGTGTTGTTTCCAGCTTTATGGATATGCCCGAAATCGAGTGGAAGTATGATAAATGCAGCAGAAATGCGATCTCTTAGAAATATATGCGGTGTCACCATTGCGGACTGGATAAGCAATGAAGAGATACGCAGAATGGCAGGGTTGAACCACAGCGTTATTGTAAAAATTAAGAAAGGTAGGTATGCTTAAATGGTTTGGGCATATAGAAAGAATGAGTGATGAAAGACTGACGAAGAAAATCTACAGAGCGAAAGCGAGTGGTAAAAGAAGCTAACCACATAATTCATATTATTACACAAATTAATAGAAATACAATTTTGTATGTAATACCCTTGCGGACAAAATAAGCAATGAAGAGATACGCAGTATGACAGGGTTGCATGACAGTGTTATTGTAAAAATGAAGAAAGGAATGCTAAGATGGTTCGGGCACATGGAAAGTATGAGTGATGAAAGACTGACGAAGAAAATCTATAGAGCAAAAGTGAGTGGTAAAAGAAGCCAAGGTTCCAAAAGCTGACTTATGAAGATCAAATAGCTAGAATGTTAGCCGACGGAAATGTCAAAAGCACTCACATACCTACGCAAAAATGTATGAGAAGAATGATGAGATTTGAGGAAGCGAAAGAAATATGTAAGGACCGCGAAGCTTGGCGCTCTGTCCTCTGTGACTACCCCGTTGGGGATACAGCGTGAAGATATGTATGTATGAATGTATATTACAAAAATAATGTCAGTTCTTATCAATAAAAGTAATAAATCTAGATATAATGAAATTGACAGTTTTGTACTAAAAAATAAGGGTGTGTCGATTTTTTAAATGCATAATCATAATAATCAGTGTGTCATGTGTATTGTTTGTGGATGCTGGCCACTGAAAAATAAAATAAAACGTGATCAACGTGTTTATTATATTCTAAATTCAAAAACATATTCGAATTGTCATCAGATCAAACCTTCAATTTTGTAATTTCATCAAAACCAATCAAAACAGTATTCACATCTCAGAAAAATAATTATAAAAATCACCGTAATGCCTGAAAATAGACCGAAAATGCAGCAGACGCCATCACCCGTGGCTAGGGCAGGGGCTGGCGATATTTGTGAAAGAGAATTATCGAGAGAGAGGTACAATTTGCAAACCACACCGCCTGCGTAAGTTGGTTTCCATAATAAAAAATCATAAAAATAACGATTTTATAACGTCTATAAAAAAAACCTAACCTTCAAAAGGTGGTTAATTCTCCGGGGAACGGATTATATTGTGTGGATTGTGTGCTTTGATTAAATAAAAAGCTAGATACTTGCTAGATATAGGATACAACGACAAGTGAATTTACAGTGCTGCCACTGACGTAAGGTATAAATTTGGACTTATTTTCGAAGCAATTTGGAATTACTGAAGAATAGCAAAGAGAATGCAACCACTACATTGGACTAGCTACGTCCGGCCACGTTACTGTGGCTCGGTAGTTATTATAAATATTAGTACTCGTAAGTTATGGTTTTAATTCATACAAACATCCCATAGAAAAAAACTCACTTTTTTCAAAATTTTCCCATTTTTCGGACTTTTACAATATTTTTTCTCTTAAAACTTTATTTGGACTATTACGAAATTAAAAGAAAAATAGCCACATCGGTCCAGCTGTTTTCAAGTTATGCGCTTACCAACGAACAGCATTTAATCTTTCAAAATTGTAAAATAGTAGGTATTTCAAAGTCAAAGTCAAATCAATGTATTCAAGTAAATCCAATTACAATCTGTTTTTGAACGTCAATTCTACTTTAGTTCGAAAAGAAAAGCTGGACACTGAAAAAAACCGACAAGAAACTCAACGTCATTTTAGAAAAGGTTTATTGAAGTACAATGTTCAGAATTCACCTATCTCTTAAAAACTAAACATCTGCATCCGTTGATTTATGCCCTAAAATATTCGCGTACTCTTCCGCATACGCCGAAATCAAAAATTCTGCATGCGCGACATCCCTGCTGTTCAAGCATTTTAGTATACACTGGCGCATAGACGATAATAGAGCTCGTTGACGCGTGACGAGTTTTAAGTTGTCAATGTCACCTATGAAGTGAATGATTCCCTTGATTATTGCGATGTGTAATATCACAATTACATACAGAACGTAAGCGTCATTAAAAAATACAGTACTTCATTGAAATAAAACAGGAATAACAAAATAATAAAATAAGTCAACAGCATTCTCCACAGTGTGATGACTTGTGACGACCTGTCATTCAAAAAGGATTACAATAGCGTCTCGTTTGCTGTCCCTTTCCCACTCATGCCACTATCATAAAAGATTATATTCTCACGCCAGTATATACTAAGTTAACATGTTCATTGTTCAAGTACCTCCTCCAAAAAATTTTAGGAAAAAAGTTAACCCGCCTTCAAAAAAAAGAACTGATAAGTACAAAATAACTATCCTTTACTAATCAAAACTCAAGTACAATAAAAATAACTATAAATACTATACGTATACCTTTGTAATTAAATTTGACAGAAGTCTGTGCCAAGCCTACCAAACTAATAAAATTTCTGTTGTTGCACATTGATTTGGGATAGTTACTCGTATTTTGTAATTTTCAGTCTTCTTTTTTTTGAAGGCGGCTTCATTTTTTTTTTTAATTTTTTTGTTTCTTATTTTGAGTGACCTTGGGCTAAATATCTAGAGCAGGTCTACGATTAACTTCTTTCTAATTCTGTCAATATAGATAAAGGTTATAAGCTCAGCTCAGCTCACGTTATTTGGCGTATCTTCGAAGTTCAAGGTCCAATACCGGTGAAATTTAAATGGGACCACCTCGGAAGTTTGGAAGTACCTATACTCTTTCAAATAAAAAAAGAATTTTTGAAATCGGTCCACAATTGACGAAGTTATTGATGAACATACATAAAAAAACATACAGACGAACATAGAACCTCACTTTTTTTAAAGTCAGTTAAAAGTGGATCACATCTATACTTGTACACAGACACCTCAAATCTAAGTGTCACTATAGATTAAAGGTTTTTAGTACTTTTGCACTTGTTTTATGGCTCTCATGCTGTTATAAGAGATGGACAATATATTTACTTTCCGCGCTGGCCATGAATATCCACCAAGATGCGACCAAGGGATAGGGTTTATACGCCATCATCATATAAACGATATAGTGGTCTGCCATATCTGATTTTCACCTTTTTTTTAATTTTCTGATATGCAAAGCTTAAAAATTTAATCTTGATAAAGGTAGGTGCAAATAAAACAAGACATTGTGTAAAGTTATCTACATACTTACCAAATTATTATTTATTCCTCTCTATTATATACACAATTATCCACTTTAATGAGGTCCGACTCGAAGTTATTGACAAGGATAACTCACTTAATGAACTTTATGAATGGAGTGAATCCCATGTTTGTGGACACTAAAAATTGCTTCCGATATTATAAGACTTAATGAATCAAATTGTTTCCAATGATGTCACGTATTTGTCATTTGAAGGAAAATATGCGATGTACGTACGTTACTTAATAAAGTCTTAGTAGGTATTATTATAATGGTATTTTACAGTTACTAGCAATGAAACGTACCTAATGTCCACCTACTCAAAGAGTTTTTTACAAATCAAACTAAACGGTTACCTCATTACGTATGCTGCAGCCAGTAAGCGACAGCCAAATCTTACGCGATCAAGCGCGATATCAAATCGAATGTCGCGAATCGCTGTTGCTGCCTCTGTCGATTAACTTATTATTAATCTTATTTATAATAAAGAAAGTCATTTTACCGCATGGCATTGAAATTACAAATTAAAAAAAATCGTCACGCAACTGCGGCGCAGCTATCATTTTTTATGTGATAAGTGATAACACAGCGGATCTCTGTCGTGTACGTACCTACTACCTACTCATGTTCAAAGACTATACGAAGTGTGCTGCTTCGAGATCGCGATATTTGTTGTGTATTTATATAGACTAATATGGCAAAGAAAATTCTTACTTGTTTGCGGCTAATTGGTAGCAATCGTAGCAACATATTTAGTTCATCAAAAGCAACTCTCGGAGAACGCTCGTAAAGTAAACGCTGTGGTCGGTGAAAAATATTTTATTACGTCCAAATAAAATGTGTTCATTTTTAATGGGATATATATGTATAATGGAACTATAGAATTAGTAATTTTATCTACAAATCGCAATATTTCAAATTGACGGTTTTCTCTATAAATTTGCTACTTTTGATATAAATCACTACTTCTTTAAAATTAATGGTCATTGCTACAGAAAAACGGTAAACTTCAAAATTAACAGTTTTCACAATAAAAAATTTTTAACATTATATTTTTTATTAGCAATTCATAGCAATTTTGTCTATATTTTATTTTATATTTTTAAATGCATCCCTTATTTAATAAGCCTATTAATGTTATATGTTGCACTTTGTAAAGTAACTACATAACATACATTTTCTGTATTTTATAACAAACTATCTGTAGTGCGATTCTCTAACGCAAATTAGTCAAATTCACTTCTGAATCCGCGGTGAGATTGTTAACTGTGATTTGGTATTCTCTAAAGTCGACAGAGATACTAGCGCCGCCTCGATGAGAGATGAGTACATTTTTGTTTTAAAAATGGTGAAGGGTCTATGGAATTCAAAAAATAAGTAGCCTATAACGATCTACAACTAATTCCGCGTCGAATGGTCATGGTCCCATGTCGATCGGTCCAGTAGTCTTCAAGTTTATCGTGGTCAAAGAAAAAAAACTTTCATTATATATATATTAATTAATAATATATAAAAACACGCACGTATTCGAATGCGACTATGTGTCAAAATTTCAAGTAAATCGACCTACTAAGTAATCTACTTTTTGAGTTTTGGGACCACCATTTCTTATATATGTGTAATAGATTTCACAACATTACGTTACAATAACCAATATTGTGAAATCTTTAAACCAATAAAAATACACAAATAACTTTTAAAGATAAATGTCTAAATCTTAAAAACTGACAGATAAGCACAGGTGATTATTATAAATCATCTGTGCATTTGTTGATTCGCGTTGGTACTCAAAATAGAAACATAGATCTCAGACTAACATTTATATATAAGGTCCCTAGTTTAATGTGAGGTCCATGTGCAAAATGGTTGCAGAGACTTAATCCTCACTTTGTATCAATGTTTGTATCAATAATAACAAAACAATATTTTTGTTTTGTTTCGCTGTTGAGCATACATTATTTCTTCCGGCCCGGGAATGCTGAAATATCGAAAACACCCTCTTTTTATTACAGCCGATTGCAGCCAGTGCATCCAAAAAAGCCAATATTTTCAACCCCACTCAACAAGTTCACTGCCAAAAATTCTTCTCCGAGCCCCAACCTAGCCAGGATTAAGAACTGCCTTGAAGAATACCAGCGGGAGATGAAATTAACAACACCTTGCAGACCCGTAAAAATCGGACCGAAGGCCATCTCTATGGAAGATCTTACGCCTACTAAGAGGATTAAAAGAGAGCGGTATAGTATTTAATGAAATTTGGAATCGAGGGCTTGATACCACAGAAAAGACATATCTTCACGCAGTATCCCTGACGGGGTAGTCAAAGAGGACTGAGCGCTAAGCGTCGCGGTCCTTACTTCTTTCGCTTCCTCAAATCTCATCATACTTCTCACACATTTTCGCCTAGGTATGAGAGTGCTTTTGACATTTTGATCTGCTAACACTGGCTATTCGATCTTCATAAGTCGGCCTTGGTCTTCCTTGGCTTCTTTTACCACTCAATTTCGCTCCGAGATTTTCTTCGTTAGTCTTTCATCACTTATTTTTTCCATGTGCCCGAACCATCTAAGTATTCCTTCATTTTTACAATAATACTTTCGTGCAACCCGTCATACTGCGTATCTTTTCCTTGCTTATCCAGTCCGCAAGGGTGACACCTAAAATATTTCTAAGAAATCGCATTTCTACTGCATCTATCGTACTTCCACTCGATTTCGGGCATATCTAGATCCCATACCGTACAATAAAGTTGGCACCAACACCGCATTGTGGATGGTTGTTTTGACTGTGTTAGATATACTCACACTGCCTACTAATGTGGACAGAACATCGTTCACTTTATTGCCAGCTGCTACCAGTCTCCACATCCAAGTCACATTTTCCATCCCTCTAAAATGCGCTCCCTAGATACACAATTTCATTCACTTGTTTTAGACATTTTCCATGTACCCAAATGTCACATTTCGTCAGTACCCCTTTCAAACGGCAGAACCTTAGTTTTGTTCACATTGATATTCAATTCTTTCACTTCACATTCTTCTTTCATGCACGTGGCTAGTTTCTGCAACTCTGCTTCTTATAGCGCTATAAGCAGCACAGCATCGTCAGCGTACAATAGGCAGTTTACCACTGTACCGTCATATATCATACCACTCATACTACGTATCAATGTCTGGAGACCACTGTCCAAACAGAAAAGATACAGCTTAATATCTAAGAGTAATCAATAATTATTAACTCGTCACCATGTCGCCATAACAATTGGGTATTTTAAAGTTTCAGGATTCGCTTTATGTTGCTTATAGAAATTTAGATATCAGTCTGTTGCGTGTCCCATGGATGTTCAAAAATTGACAATCAGAGCTATCGTGTTCCCAAACTACACAACAACTTATTTTTGCGGTTGCCAGATAACGACATAGTGGAATATCTATACGAATATACTTCGACACCGAGATTAAACCCAATATGAAAAGTAACTGTCTGAACAGATCTGGTCACGAATCAAACCTAAGATTCTTGATTTGCAAAGTCTATCATAAGTGCATTAATTATTGTACCTACGAATCAGTAATGTCTCAATACAGTTCCGGGTAAAATGGTCTGCTTTTATGATTAAATCTCCTCTCTTCTCCAGAAAAGACAAAGATTTACCAGTGGTAAGATCTCCCGGTCTTCACAGCATAGCGGAGGAACAGGCTGCTGCCAAGATAAGCAAATTCCTCTTAATGGCAGTCTGGCGTCGGAGGCGAGAAGAAGTCAAGTGTCTACGAAAAACTCTGGAGTTCCAAGTACGATTTTACGCACTTTTCGCAACGAAATTTTAGTCAACAAAAGCATCTGTGTACTGTGGTAAATAGTTGTTTGAGGTCTGAGAATATCACCCAAATAGGAATTGAAACTTGAACCAGGCGTACGCTAAGTTTGCAATGCCAATATACACTCTAAGCAAGTTTAAATTGGACTTCCTAGTTGCCACACGATAAAGATAAAAGGTTGACCTAACAGCAGAGTGCTTTGAGCTGTAGTTATTCAGGTACGATACTCCTTGTCATAAACATATATAGTAAAAACTTTGTTGTCATAATTGATATATCAGGTTTTACTTATTAAATGTCAAAACTTGCTTAGTCATATTCGACTTGGTAACTTACAATCAAAAGAAAATTAAGCATCTAGCAATTGGATGTATGCTAACTGGACAGTGCTCTGTTATTAAAACAGTTGCCACTTGCCAAGAATTGCGAACTAGTAGTCTGTACGCTACTTTTATCTAAATGCTGGGTATAGGCCACTCGGAAGTCAGATAAGGTGACAGATTATACTGCACCACATAGTCCCAATGTACATTATTAAGGGCTGACGAATTGCCATTGGTCAATCTACTGCCAGAACTTTAAATACACTCAAGACCTCTTACCTGATTCACCAACTACAGTCCTTAATATACATCGGAACTAATGGCTTAACCTGCCTTCCGAAGTACAGAGACTTGGCGACATAATCCATCCAATAGTTGGCTGCGTATAGCGCGATATTCCTCAACCTCATGACATTGTATCGCACACCAAAGCACTACGAGTAACACCGCTACATTACTGGCTTTTGCAACAGAAACTACCCCCAATTCCTTCAAATTCAGTGTCATTGTTGTGATGTTCTAAATTAGGAGCGGATAATTATAAATGATGCTACAACTATTCTTGGCTATGATCTAATATCCTTTCCTTTCCAACGTTCTAAATACTATCTTTTTTTTTACAAAAATCCATTTCCTGATCACTAGGTGTCATGTTCAGAGCGTCTCCGTATCCAGGTGTCAGCTCTAAAGTCTCTGCTGGACTCTGATAATGCAAAGGTCCGACTAGCGATGAGGGAGCTAGACAGGCTGAAGCACCTGCTGAAAGATAAAGACATGGAAAAAGCTGTACTAGAGCGAGTAAGTTCGTTTTGGAGTTCTTGATATTTTTAAATATTGATGTGGTAGACCCGATAAATACATTAATTTAAATGGAAAATTTGTATATCTGATGAATTAATTCACAGGAAAAAATCGCTTTAGAAGGCGATGTGTGTGCTGCTGAAGATAGGGCGTCGGAATTGAGTATAGGTTTGTAGCCATTTTCTGGGATTTTCTGGGAAAAAGATCTAACAATTGTTAGATCTTTTTGGAAAAAATACTGATTTTTTTTTAATAATGACTGAAATGTATAAGTTAGGTTTGCCCTTTGTCGACCCCGTAGCCCGAGTCATTGAATAAGGCTACAGTGCTTCCCACTTGTCATAAAAGTCGAATAAAGGAACCTTTGAGGTTGCGGCCGATAGAAGTGGGAACTCTGATCGTCCATCCCTGAGACCTGAAGGAGGTCAACAACGCCTGTGCTCCGCGCGGTCGTAGCACTGCGAGGGTTCAGCGGACTTTACTAACTCGACGTTCGATTATTAGATTAACTGAGAGATTAACCGTGAATTTAAGTAGGTAAAGTCTATTTCAATCCAATTTGCTAAAAATGATTTAGATTCAGTATTTCATTTACTTAAACAAGCTATTTGTAATGTCTTTAGATGCCCAAATAACAGTTATTCGAATCTAATGTTATTATTCTTTTACATAATCACAAGCAATTGAAAATAAACACGAAAAACGTATCCATGTGCATTGTTTGTGTCTTATTGTATACTTACATATTTGTACATACATGTGAACAGTGGTAAATGTAAAGAAGCTCGTCCAAAGTTGTACCTATAGTTTCTTTTCAATAAATCACTACCTACGTAAAGTGCGTACAAAACGCTGTTATAATATTGAGCGCATGTTTTGATAATTTTTTGAGAAACTTGGAGATGGTATTAATTATGAAAATACCTTTTTGTACTACAGCGCGGTGTCTGCAAGTAGCGAGGATTTAATGAATACGTTCCGGACCCGTTCTTAAAATGGCCTATTTCGTTTGTTTACAAATGCATTCAAATTTTGATATGCGTGTATCTTCTTAGTAACTTAATTGAAAATAAATATATTTCGTACTCAATTTCATAAAAATAAATGTCAGGATCCTCCTATGCTTGCAGCCCTCTCGGGTCGGGAGCTCGTGGCATTTCGCACGCTATGCGACCCTATTGTTACGCCACTGTATGTATAACTAAATGAGACGCTGTCCACATCTTAAATAACAAGTCCACGTATCCAGGCGAGAGAAGGTAACTCCGCTACGCGAGACTTCTTTTTATATATTCTCTGCCTACGGCGTGTTGCAGGCTGGCGCAACGCCCGCAACGAGCTCGACGGCGTGCGCGCGGCGCTAGCGGCGTGTGAGCGCGCGCTCGCAGCCGAGCGGGCGCTCGCGGCGGACGCGCGCGCTCAGCGCGACCACACCATCTCACGAGTAACATAATAATCTTCCACTAGTGCTAAAACCTTCTTTGTTTAGATCGATAATTTGAATCGTAAAATTGTGTACTTACTAAAAATTTCTAGTTATTAAGTACCATATACCTACCAACATGTGCCGTTCTAAATCACCTTAGCAGTAAATTACGTATCTACAGTAGTTTTTTAACACTGGATTTCACTAAATCTTATTTATTATAAAAAGTTATTTTTAATATCTACACTAGTCAAATGATAGAAAATTGTTAATCAGATATATTCTTATTTTCACTATGTTCCGCTGACGTTCATAATTATGTACAGCAATTAAGAGACTAAAAAGTAACCTCTTAAAAAAATTAAAAGTAAAATTCCATTTAATTTAATACAATGTGGCCCGTGGGCATGTGACCGGTCGAATGATTCAGATTATTTATAAAAAATGATCGATAAAAAAAACATGCAGTGGCTTAACAATAGGGTGGCATGACGGGCGAAATACCACGAGCTCCCAACCCGAGAGGGCCGTGATCACGGGAGGATCCTGACGTTTATTTTTATGAATTTGAATATGAAATAGATCTACTTTCTATGAAGTTACTAAAGTATAGTTTTAATGTTATTGAATTTTTTAGTCATTTAGTTGCGTTAATGACCTTGCTTCGTATTATTTGCTTTATCTCCGAAGTTATTAGCTCGATTTCAATTTTGTTTGAGGTTTCTAAAAGCTTACAAGGATTACTTTATTGGTTGCATTCATAAGCTCATTTAATGTCACACGACATTTTAAGAAAGTCGGAGACGAAGACATTTTTCCCAAAAATAAATCCTAATTTATTTCAAAAAAGACCGCTACGTCGATAAAATATCCCATTAACATGGTGTTTTTATTCATTATTTTTAATTTACTGCATAATCGACCGATCGACTCGACTAAACAAATTAAAAGTAATATATATATATATAATTTTTCATAAATAATCAAAATAATTCGGCCGGTCACATTCTGACCAGCGACACTGCATATTATATAAAGTGATGAATTCTTACAAGTCATTGGTTATCCTCGCCCAAAATTCCAAAAACACTAATTCGACACGTAAGTATTTCCTCTCTTAATGAAACATCTTCCAGAACATTCCAGAGATCAGACTCGGTCAGGTTTGGTTCGGTGCTAGTTAGCTAAGTCTGATATCTGGAATATCCTGAGATGTTTCGTGGAGAGACGAAACACGTATCGATTAGTGATTTTGGAATTTAGGAAGTTAGCCAAAAAGTTATAAGGCCGGCCGCACATTGGATACGAATTTGTATCGTACGTAAACATACGTTACCAGACCTACGAGTCGAGCGCACACTGGTTGCTTCTTTCTGTTTTTCTCCGTAGAAATGTCAGTAGTAACGGTGACCGTAACCGGTGAAATTGTTGTAATTAATAATTTAGAGCTACTAGGTAATTCGTCGTTGATTCGAAGATCGTGGCGGCGTCGCAATAGTCGTCGTAGAACCAAATGAGTACGTGAAATACATTTAAAAAGAGATGAACATGGTTAATTTCATCATATAAAGGCATATTTAAATAACGAACCCGACTATTTCATGGTTATCTACGCATGAATAAAGAATATATTCTAAGCACTGTACGGTCTAATCTAATCTGACTAAATAAATTTGTGTTCGTACATCAAATTAATATTTTTTTTATATGCATAATATAGTATTTTTAATGTACGAACACATGAGAAATCCGAACAAGTTGGGATTGATTTCGGACGTCGGAACCAGTCGGAACTAAACACGCGTAGACGCACAACTAGCTCACACATAGTGTGCGAGCCTGCGCGGTACCATAGCCACTCGGAGGATCGAGATGGATTGTGCCTATTCGTACGTGTTCGTACGAGTTGAATTCGTACGAAAACGTATCGAAAGTGCGGCCGGCCTAAGAATTCATCACAAATCCCATTAATTCTAACTTAGTAGGTAGATATGAAATAAGTAAGCAGAAATAATAATAATTAGTCTGATTTGCAATTAACATCACAACTGTTATTAATACAATATATGACTATGCCTCAAACTGTAAAAATTTGGAGAAAAGAAAAATAACAACATTTTAATGCACATCTTATCTTATCTCATCTCAAGCTGGAAGTTCTAGAAGAGGAATTGGCTGAACATGAGGCGCTGTTGTCGGAGGCAGAAGTCGAAGTAGAGGCGCTGAGGCAAGAGGCAGATGAGAAGCAACGAGCGCTTGACCTCGCCAGTGAGCAGCTCCAAACGGAACATGAGTTAGTATCGATTTTAATATTTACAATACATACCGTCCTGTTCTTCTTCTTTCTTCTTAATTCCGCTGTATGTTTAAATTAAAGAAGAAACTGAATACGTTTCTTCCGTTCCGGGTTTCGTAGTATTTTCGAGCAAAGTTAAAGTCAAAATAGAAAAAATAAACGAGAATTGGATCCAAACATTACTCATTATCATATTTTATAACTCAAAAATCCATACCTATATATTTTTTTAAAATTTCCACTAGATGAATGAAATTGTATTTTTGGGGAGTGCATTTTCGAGGAATGGAAGATGTGAGTTGGACGTGGAGAGACGGATAGCGGCTGGGATTAAAGTGAACAGTGCTCTGGCTGCGATAGGAGGCAGAGAGAATATACTAACTCTAGCAAAATGACCATCCACAATGCGACGTTAGTGCCGACAATATTATGCGGTGCATAGTGAGGCCTGGATATGACCCAAATCCAGTGAAAGTAAGATAAATGCAGTAGAAATACTATCTCTGAAAAATATATGCAGTATCACCCTCACGGACAAGATAAGTAATGAAGAGATAATGCAATATGACGAGGTTGGACGATAGCGTCATTGTAAAAATAAAGGAAAGAATGATCAGACAATTCGAGCACATAGAAGGAAAGATGAACGATTGGCGAAAAAAGAAAGCGAAAGTGAGTAGAAGCAGAAGCCAAGGAACACCAAGGCCGGCTTATGGAGATCAAATAGTCAGACTGCTAGTTGACTAAAATGTCAAAACCACAGTGTTCGAGAAAAATGATGAGATCGAGGAGGCGACAGAGGTGTGTAAGGTCTGCAAGTCTGCAACGCTTGGCATTCCATCCTCTCTGACTAGCCCGTTAAGAATACATCGTGAAAATTATATGTATCACTTGCTAAATAAATATTTTGGTGTTGGGGAAATTTACGTTTTATTTCACACTTTTTAACATACATACATACATACCTATACGCATATTCACGCTGTATCCCTAACCTGTGGTAAGCTTTGATTGGTCACTCACTTTTGGTGTGGTAGGTAGGGGGGCAACTGGTATAAATAGTCGTGCAGCTGATTCATTTGTTGATTCGGTGCTGGTTAGCTGACCGAATCTTATCTCTGGTATATCCTGAGGATGCTTCGTTGAGAGGCGAAACACGTGTCGATTGGTGGTTTTTGGAGTTTGAGCGGAAAATAGTTAGATGTTCGGAATTTATCACATGAAATGGATTTCCGCAAAGTAACACCTAAGTATATACAATATCTATTTGATTTTCTTAAGTCAGCCTTAGTCACTTTCGCACTGTAGATTTTCTTCGTCAGTCTTTTATCATTCATGTTATGTGCCCGAATCACCAACCATTACTCCTTTCTTAATTTTTATAACGCTGGTGCAACCCTGTCATACTACGTAATTTTGACCGCAATGGTTGACACCCCACATATTTCTAAGAGATCATGTTTCTAGTGAATTTATCTTATTTTGTCCTGATTTCGGACATATCCAAGGAACGCTTTTTAAAGTTATAGTATAAAGATAAAACCTATTTTTAACAATATCTTATGTATAAGGTTGCTAACGAAGATCAAACTGGAAGTTTTCAGATGCAATTATACCTAAAAATTGACATATGACTCGGAGATTAATATCCTGAAAATGGTTGGTCCGATTTCCATTAAACAGCTAAGAACAACTGCATCTTTTAAGTAAAAAAATACGAATTGCTTCATCTGTTCAAAAACTACGATGCCAGAAATAAAAACAGACACGAACAGACAGAGAAACGATGACCTTAAACATACAACACCCCTCTATTTCATCTGGGGTTAACTGACCCTTTAAACTAGTTAACATCCGCCTTTTCTAGGAACCGTGAAGAGTGCGAGCGTCAGCGGCGTTCTACTGAGGATAGAGTGACGATAGCAGCGGAGGAGGCAGCTGCTCTTCGAAACACTGTAGATACGCTGCGAGCGCAGCTGGAAACGGCGCGCACAGAGTTGACCCGGGTCACGGAACAGCTGGAGTGGTGGCCGCGGCCGCTCACTAAGTAATACAACTATTGTCTAACTACAAACATTCTAGAGTCGGCCTTATCACAGAAATTAGAAAAAAATCTTTCTTGCGCATATTTTTATAATAAGTGTTGTCAAATTAAAGTATGAAGTGACGCCATCCTTGCATATATATGGCATATATATGTCGGAAAAGACTCAGGGCAATTCGTGCTCTTGCGACTCGGCTATGAGAAATAGTTACATAATCTTACAAGAGGCGAACTACTCTATAAAAAACCACGTCAAGACAAAGTTAATGTGTAAACGACAAAAACTCTTTGTGACAATTATTGTGTAGGTCGATCGATCCATCAGAGAAATGGTATCGCATCGGCCGCCGTAGTCCAACAGACTGTCTCAGCGTCGGCCCCGACGTTCCTTTAGCGCGTTATTTCTTCCAAACCAGAAGTCGCGCTTTGCCTTAGTATATTCAAATGAATGCCTTTTATTTTACTTCTTTATATATATAAAGAAGCAGGTTAGAATGGGTGTCTTCTTTCTCCCCGTAGATACGTATATATTATATATCAGAATACATACATACATACGGAAATGGAACGTAACTGAGTGTGAATGAAAGGCATGAATTAATACAAAACAGTGTTACTGTTGTTTAATAAGATTCTGATTTCTTCTGCTTTCATTTACAATTAGTTCTTATTACAAATAAATTTTTACGACGCTTAGGGAAAGTTACAAAGATAGAAAGGATTACTTGCCTGTCTAACCCACAATCCTCTTTGTATTAGAATGTTGGGAGCGGCCCGATGGTGGTTTCGCGAGCGAGCCTCTCGCTCTGTTCCCGCGGCTCTGCTGTGGGCGCTGGTGCCAGCCCGACATGGCTGTTGACACGCAACGTACCACCGAACAGATGCAACACGCATTTAAACACGCAACACGCAGTTGTTCAAACAACCCGCAACATGTATTTATTTGTGCAACACGCAACTAGCCATACAACATACAACAGGTAACATGCAATTACACATGCAACCCGTAACACGTATTTAGTATTTATCTACTAACACACGCAACTCAATCATTGACACAACTTTCAAGAAATCTCGTTATACACATTTGTATAAGTAATAGTAGATAAATTGTACATGCAACACATACATGTAAATATTTCCATATACGTACTGTGTGTTTAGTGTGAATGTGTGTAGTCACACACATTCACACTAAATATAAGGTACTGTGCAACACCCGTAAACAATACTCAATGATTGAGTTTTGACGAACAGCGGCGTCACAGCATATCGTTTGCAAAAAAATCTGTGACACCTTTCATACATTCAAGACAATACAATTGAAATGATTTTGGTAAGTATTTTTGACGTTATTATTTGTATGTGATGTTATTGCTAAAATGTTATATTCTAATTTATTATTAGGTATTTTAAAATAAGATTTGTGATATTATTTATAAACATTAAGCAATTAGAATGGTTAATGTAATAAAAGTAATTTATTGTACGTATTGTTTCCTTTTCAAAGCTAAACGAATTGATAAGTAAATTGATTGATCAAAGCTCAGGGCCGTGTTTAGGGATTGTATGTTCTGTATCCTGAAGGCAGTAACCGTGAAATCCTTTGCCCCTCATCTTTCCATTATACTATGGAATACGTGGTAACGCTCTCGATCTCGTTATCTCGTATTTGTCTGGCCGCGAGCTGAAAGTGAGTGTTAATGGGGTTTTGTCTGTGGGTTCAAAGTTAAAAATGGGAGTTCCCCAAGGATCAATTTTGGGACCTTTCCTGTTTTTGGTATATATTAACGATTTCCCATTTATGCTCAGGGACTTATGCGAAACAGTATTGTTTGCTGATGATACCTCATTGTTATTTAAACTAGACAGAATAAATGTAGATATTACTTGGGTAAACAGGATCTTAACAGATGTCTCGAAATGGTTCGCTGCCAATAATTTACTACTGAATGCACAAAAAATTAAATGTATTAAATTTTCCCTTTCTAATGTACCCAGAATCCATGATAAAATAGAAATGGGTGGGAAACAATTAGAATTCGTTAAGTCAGCCAGTTTTCTGGGTTTAACAGTAGATAAGTTACAGTGGGCGGACCATATCGGGGCATTGGCTAGTAAGCTCGGTTCTGCGGTATATGCAATTAGACGCATTAGGCAAATGACAGATGTGGATACGGCAAGGTTGGTGTACTTTGCATATTTTCACAGTTTAATGTTCTACGGCCTTCTGTTGTGGGGATCAGCGGCGCATATTAACTCCATTTTCATTTTACAAAAAAGAGCAATACGTGCCATCTACAGTATGAATGCACTAGAATCGCTTAAAGATCGTTTTAAAGACATTAATGTCCTCACCTTGCCCTCCTTATACATCTTTGAAATTATTATGTATACGAGAAAGAATATAGTGTTAAAAACGTTGATGTTCGTTGTGATTTTTATTATTATAATTTGATTAATACTAAAGTCATATTACATCTTCTTTAATATGTGTATGAATTTTAAGGGATAAATGATGATTTAAGCTGTAGTAATTATGGAAATGTTATTTATTGATTATTGTATTTCTCTTTATGAGTCACATTATCAATTTATTTAAATGAATACTTGTAATGATTAAAAACTCGACATGAAATAAAAATTAATGATGGCGACGCTCACTCTAATGTGACTCTAACTGTCGTGCTCGGAACGAGAAGACGTTAAATAAGTGTAAAATTGTGTCAAGTAAATTATACTTATATGTTTTGTCAGTAGTCTAAGTTATCAATCAGTAGTTTAATTTATCATATAAAATCAGTGTAAGAATTGTTCCAAGTAAATAATACATATATCTTTTGTCAGTAGTTTCATTTATCAGTCAGTAGTTTAATTTATCATATCAGAAGTGGGATCAAGTCCATGGCTCTTGAAGTCAATCTCTCTTGAAGGTTTAGTATTTTGCTGCGTAGCGGTAAGTGAAACAGTATTATTTACACAATCAAACTGGAAAAGTCAGGACCAGGACAGACTAAGTATTATTTCTAATTCTATTTTCCTACACATAGAAATACTTAAGTAGGTAGTTTGGGAATCTTTGCAGTTAGTAAGACGAAAGTATTATAGTCTGTGATTATCGTTTATATAGTGTAAATTCCTACATAATACAATGCACTTAATCTAGTTGTTGCCCACGTTAATAAATTACTTCTTTAAGTCGCAACATACCTATGGGTGACTTTCAACAATAAGCATCAATTTAAATAATACCCACATAATTACATTATAGTCTATAACAAAAATAATATTATTTTATTACATGCCCTTATAAAAATATAGTAAGCAATATGTCTATAGATTAAACGTGTGCTCGTATATTATTCTTTGCAATGTTTATTTTATTTAAATGTTTAATTTTACGTGAGTTGTTTTATGAATCTAGAACATCGATTAAGAAATTGTAATATTACCCACACTGATGGAAAATGTTGTTCCAGGATATCAAATTATTGTTTCGGTTTGCTATTAGTGTAAGATAGGGTTTATTCACTAACACCATCAGACATATTTACTGTAATTTTTATCTAGTACCCACCGAACAAAAGATGTCAGAACGCGGGTATACACCTCCTGGTCGGACCACAGACAGAACAAAGCGTTCTAATCAGAGTCTTATCAAGCCGCATCGTTCAAGTCATAAACGGTATCGAAGCGATTCTAGAAATTCTTCACGGTTAAGATATCAACGCACTAATAAAAGTAGTAGCCGCTACAGCGTTGAATCCAACGAGTATTCACGGTCGCCCGAAAGAAAGCGTTCACGTTCACGCAGGACCAGAAGAGAGCGGTCACGAATTAATAGTAGTAGGACAAGTCGAACACAATCCCGTGAGAGTCGGACTACTCACAAGTCTCGCATCGAACGGGACCGGAATTATTCTCGGTCGCGAGTGAGTCGACGGCGCTCGCCGCACCACAGACGTTATTGTGGCTCTCGATCCGCTAGCCGGGAGCGTTCACATCCCAGTAGCGAGCAATCATACTTACAACAGCGTACGTCTCGCCGCAAGCGGCACCGTAGTCCTCTGTCGAGTATGTCTCCGGGGAGTCCACCCCCGAAGATAACTGCACATCTGCAGCATGCAACAAATGATTCACTGTTGCAACAACTGGTAAGCGCTTTACAAAATGGAGGTAGTAACCGAGGGAACGTGACGACCCACGTTCAGGGAGCACAAAGTATTATCACCGATTTCGAACCTAGTTCAAGATCCCAAACCATGAAAGACTGGTTAGCGAAAATAAATGAGTCTGCTGAGATTTATGGGTGGACGGAACAACAAACAATTTTTTATGCGCTGCCAAAATTGAAAGGCCTGGCGAAGAAGTGGTACGACGGGTTGACCAGCGTTAAATTTGGTTGGACTGAATGGCAAGAGAAACTTCTGAAAGCATTTCCAAGCGATCAAAATTACGCGGATTTGTTATCTGAGATGTTGAATCGAAAAAGCAGGCGAAATGAGACATTAGTAGAGTATTATTACGATAAAATCATGTTGATTAATCGATGTGAACTGAAAGGCCGACAGGCAGTGGATTGCATTGCACATGGTATATACGATTATAATATTAGAATGAACGTGCAGGGAGCACATTATGACGATCCTGACGAAGTATTAAATTATCTTCGGAATATATCAAATAACAGAAATGATTCACTCAACATCAGGGGGAAAAACGCGGAAGAACGTGATAGAGCAAACCGCGATAATCCGTTTTATAGATTTGGCCCGTTACAAGAAACCCGCAATAAAACTAATCATGACACAGTGGGCAGGAAATTACTGAGTACAGTCACTTGTTACAATTGCGGCGAAGTAGGACATACTGTCATCAAATGTACTAAGGAAATTCTAAAATGCTCCAGATGTAAACGTCATGGACATGTAGACACTGACTGTAAATTTCAATACACTCACGGTAGATCTAATAATGTAAGCACTAATAGTTCTGATGCTAACACCGCATCAAGAAAGATTCTAACTATTGATGGAACCGAAGACAGCAATAGGAAATATTTTAAACAGGTTAAAATTAATAATGTAGTAATGAACGGATACATTGATTTTGGAAGTGAATGCACTCTTATTACTGATAAAGTATGTGAATCTTTAAAACTAAATATTATGTTTGATAACTTACCTACTTTACGCGGATTCGGAAATAGCGCCATCTGTCCGTCGGGAAAAGTTTCAATTCAGACAATTGTAGACTTTGTGGAACTGAAGGTGACAGCTTATGTGGTTCCGTCTATTCTATTACCCGCTGACATACTAATAGGTCAATCGCTAACCGAACACCCGAACGTGAGAGTGTACAAAACTGATAAAGAATTAACACTGTACCAGATTATTGCTTCCAAATCTAACTTAATTACGCTTAAGACCGGGAGTGATTTCAAAATTAAGGGTGATTGCACAATTGAAGTTAAATCTACCACGAATTATACGGGTTTTGTTATGATAACACCAGAGCTGCGACGGAAAAATGACGTAGAGTATTTGATTTTACCCGGAATTTATGCGGTTACAAATGGAGTTGGTCATTTAGTGGTTATTAACCTAAAGAGTAAAGAGATAATTATACTCGAGGACACGGTTTTGGTTTTCGAGGCATAGGAATACCGAAAGCGATTTTATCTACTGATTCTGACGACGGCTACATATCCAATGTGCGACAGATATTCAGTAATGAACGTACCTGTTTTACTGTAGAAGAATTAAATGTCGATACAGAGCTTGACTCCAATGCGAAATTTAGGTTGTTGGAGTTGTTGAATGAACATCGAGACTGCTTTGCTTGTTCGACAGAGGAATTAGGTAAAACCACTGTTACAGAAATGCGTCTAAAACTTCACGATACTACGCCGGTCACGTACAGGCCCTATCGGTTATCGTTATCGGAAAGGGAAAAAGTCAATAAAATCATTAGCGAGCTACTATCTAATGGAATAATCCGCGAGTCCGATTCGGAATACGCAAGTCCAATTGTCTTAGTGTCTAAAAAGAATGGTGAAGCTCGACTTTGCGTTGACTACCGAGCCTTGAATCAGAAGACGATTAAAGATAAGTACCCTATGCCACTGATAGATGATCAGATTGATAATTTACAAGGTCAAAGTTATTTTACTACCCTAGATTTGACACAAGGGTACCACCAGATTCTACTCATCAGACGATTCAAAACCGCTCACTGCATTCGTCACTCCGGATGGTCACTTCGAATATAATCGAATGCCATTTGGACTGACGAATGCGCCAGCTGTTTTTCAAAGAATGATCCATTCTTTACTTAACAGACGTAAAATCCCAGGAGTTATGGCCTATATGGATGACATAGTGATTGGGTCAAAAACTATCGAAGAAGGGAGGGAAAAGCTGCAACAGGTTTTAGCGATATTGCGTGAAGCTAACCTTACACTTAATCTAAAGAAATGTCACTTCTTTAAAACTAAGATTGAGTATCTGGGCCTCGAGGTCTCTACCGAAGGGATTCGTCCTGGTTATAGAAAGACGGCAGCTGTCTCTGAGTTTCCCCCACCGAAAAATCCTCATGAAGTCCGTCAATTTATCGGCTTGGCTAGCTTTTTTTCGAAAGTTTATCCATAATTTTGCGACCATAGCTCAACCTCTTACATCTCTAACGAAAAAAAACGTACCATGGGTCTGGGGTAAAGAGCAAATTAATGCTTTTTCAAAAATAAAAGAAATACTAACTACTAGACCAGTACTTGCTATCTACAACCCCAGCTACATCACTGAATTGCACACGGACGCGAGTCAACTGGGTGTCGGTGGCATATTACTTCAGAAGGACAGTGAAAAATCACCTCTTAGAGTGGTTGCTTATTTTAGCCGACAAACTTCCATTGAAGAACGTCACCTGCATTCCTATGAACTAGAGACTCGCAGTCGTGATGTCTTTGAATTGTTTTCGGGTATACTTGCTGGGCCTTCACTTCAAGGTGGTAACCGACTGCAATGCACTAAGGACCACACTGACGAAACGCGATTTAGTTCCAAGAATTGCTAGGTGGTGGCTTCTGGTTCAAGACTATGACTTTTCCGTCGAATATCGTCCTGGAACCAAGATGCAACACGCAGATTCTTTGAGTCGCAACCCGTTGCCTCCATGCGGCAAGGAAATGGTTAATTTCAATGTTCTGAATATTGTAAACAACGATAATTCATTACTGGCTGCCCAATTAAGTGACCCTAAACTTAAACTTATAAAATGTATTTTAGATAAAAACTGCACAGAAGCTAAAGATATCAATAACAATTATCAAATAAAAGATTGCATGATTTATAGAAAAGTAAAAGATGAATTAAAATGGGCAGTACCACAGGATGCTAGATGGAAAATATGCTTGTTATCCCACGATGAAAGCGGCCACTTTTCATTCGAAAAGACGTTAGAAAAGATGCGCAGAGACTATTGGTTTCCCGGGATGACTCGTTTTGTAAGAAAATATGTTCGTGCTTGCATTCCTTGTGCGTATGCCAAAGAACCATCTGGCAAGAGACAGGGTGTTTTGCATCCGATACCCAAGTCCAGCACTCCATTCGAGTGCGTACATATAGACCACGTTGGGCCTTTCGTTCGCAGCAAGACTGGTAATACCTACATTTTTGGCATTATTGACGGTTTCTCTAAATTTATTATTTTACGTGCAGTAAGAAATACAAAAAGTAGAACGTCAATCCAAGTGATGCGTGACTTCATAAGTTTGTTTGGTTGCCCAAAAGTAGTTATCTCCGATCGTGGAACTAGTTTTACATCCGATGAGTTTAAGAAGTTCATGGTCTCGAATCAAATAAAACACGTGAAAAACGCCGTGGCAACTCCACGCGCAAACGGACAGATTGAACGTTATAATCGTTCAATCTTAGGTTCCCTGACTACTCTGAACATTGATAAGGACGACCGAAACTGGGATTGCGACTTAAGTAAGGTTCAGTGGAGCTTGAACAACACGCTTAATAAGGCCATTGGTACTACACCATCCAAAGTTGTTTTTGGAAAGGACACGGTTAATCTTGCGGAGAATCATTTACACGAGATTTCCGAAAACCTAAGGCTAAATGAAAATATTGACGAGACTCGCAGTCAGGTGTCCTCTCATATCCAGAAACAACAGGAGATGATGAAAGTTCGGTATGACAAGAAGAGATGTGCGGCTACCAAGTATAAAGTGGGCGATTTAGTTATGGTATTGAAAAATGTACGAAATGTTGGTAATAGCAATAAGCTCGTCCCACCATACAGCGGCCCTTACAAGGTCTCTGCTGTTTTAGGGAATGATCGGTATGAAGTTTGTAGTATCGAAGGCTTTTCTACCAGAAAGTATAGAAACGTTTACTCTGCAGACAAGATGAAACCGTGGATCCGACTCGGTCCCATTAACTCTGACTCTGATGCTCAAGACTCCTCTTCTGACAACGACTAACCTAAGTTTTGCCTGTGCATAGTCATTACACAAATCATGTCTGTAATAAACTTTCTACAACAATCTTACCTATGGTCATTAACAGTAAACCGAAACTTAAGCGTATTGACGGCGGTGGCGTGTAATGGCAGCCATACAGTGATACAGAATCAAAGCCGTCGTTTGCAGTATATGGTTGTGTGGGCATAAGAGGCTGATACGCCCTGTGAGCGTACGCAGTAGTACCACAGCTCTACATAATTAAGTTATAATCATTATATAGTACTATGGGCATAAGAGGCCGATACGTCCTGTGAGCGTACGCGGTAATGCCAATATTTTATGTAAGAGTGGGCAGAGGCCGATGCATACTGTTTTGCACGCGGTAACCCACTAATACTGTTTCATTACTTGGAGTCCTGTGACCGATACACCCTGTGAGTGTACGCGGTATACAACGAGTGACCAGCAACGCTGTTGTTGAGTAATGTGTACACCCTGTGAGTGTATACGGATGATGTTTTTAAGGCGATATGGGAAAAGAAGAAATGGTGCAAATGCAAGGAACATGTGACGTGATTGTGCAGTGATACACGTCACCACTTTATGGTGAAATAGATGAAGCAAAAATTCCGAAGACAATTGTGATTAACTGACTTTTACAATACTGTTATACTTACGTAGTAAATAATATAATTATATGTATTAATAAAATAGATTAAATTACAGTCCTACATTATATATAACTTATGTAATTACAACACAACTGAAAGTTGAATGAGGTCATTCATTAGGCGAGGATGGCCGAACTGTCGATATAGTCTTCATACTAAATAATATTTTAGTTGTATCTCTCCTTCCTTTTTTTTTCTTTTGTTTTGCGTTGGTGTTCGTTATTAAATTTCATAACCTATTAGGTTACATAACTTTACAATCGGAAACTATACACAATTTTGCCTGAGGACAGGCAATAGTCAGAATGGCCGACTGTTAAAAACGTTGATGTTCGTTGTGATTTTTATTATTATAATTTGATTAATACTAAAGTCATATTACATCTTCTTTAATATGTGTATGAATTTTAAGGGATAAATGATGATTTAAGCTGTAGTAATTATGGAAATGTTATTTATTGATTATTGTATTTCTCTTTATGAGTCACATTATCAATTTATTTAAATGAATACTTGTAATGATTAAAAACTCGACATGAAATAAAAATTAATGATGGCGACGCTCACTCTAACTGTCGTGCTCGGAACGAGAAGACGTTAAATAAGTGTAAAATTGTGTCAAGTAAATTATACTTATATGTTTTGTCAGTAGTCTAAGTTATCAATCAGTAGTTTAATTTATCATATAAAATCAGTGTAAGAATTGTTCCAAGTAAATAATACATATATCTTTTGTCAGTAGTTTCATTTATCAGTCAGTAGTTTAATTTATCAATAGATCAGTTTAAAAAGAATGGCGATAGGAATGGTATGGAAACCCGAGGTCGTGATAAATTGGTTATTCCAAAATTTAAATTACATAAGTCAAATGTTTCATTTTTAGGTAACTGCATTCGTTTTTATAATAAAGTTCCTCAAGAAATTACTCAATTAACAGAGAATAAATTTAGATTGGTTATAAAACGTACATTGACTAGACAATCATACTATAAAATAAACGATTTCATTGAATATAAAACAATAGTCTGGAAATGATTTTCTCTGCACATGCGTTTACTGGCTTAATGAAAATATTGTATTTTAATAAACCTTTTGTAAAATGAAGTTGAAAAAATTATACCTGACTGAGTTTCTTGTCGGTTCTTGTCAGTGTCCAGGTTTTCTATTCGAACCGAACTAAAGTAGATTTGACGTTCAAAAATACCATGTAATTGGGTTTACTTGAATAAATTGATTTGACTTTGACTTTGACTAAGCTTTTTAAACATTAGGGGCCATCCATAAATTACGTCACACAAATTTCTCCTGTGACAAGTACTGTCAAATTATTTTTGACAGTACTTGTCACAGGTGGTCATATTTTGAAACCCCGTTCCCCTTGGTGTTATCTATATTTCGAAATAATCAAATTAAAACAGTAGTATCCAATTTTTTTTATTTCTATTAAAAATAATCTTTAGTAAAACCAACATAAAGTCAAATATTTTAGATAATTGATAAAACAGAAGACTAAAGAACGATAAACGATTAATTATGTTAATATTTTAGGTTTAACACATGTGACGTCACAAAGATTTTGACCTCCCTGCCCCTTGTCACACAATGTCACATTTCGTTGCCCCCCTTTACGTGTGACGTAATTTATGGATGGCCCCTTAGGCTAAAAGTGCCCAATTCGATTTGTTAAATTAAGTCTTAAAGTATGTCATTGTGCTCGAAGACACCAAGTAGCGATGAAAGTCGACGGCCACACTTATTGAATGACCGTCACATTAGTGACGGGCGTTTTTGGTCATAAATAGTCCTTTTCGTCGTAAGCGTTTTATAACCAATTCCTTTTAATTTATAATACCAGTCAGTAGAGCTTACTAGTTCAACACAAAAAATGGTTTTACGGTAAAATTAACACTTTTCGAAAAATATCAGATTTAAAGAAAATAATTTAGAAAATTGTCATACTCTATCTATATAATTAAAAGAAATGTTCGTTGCTAGGCGAAAAGCTTTAGACCGCTGGTCCGATTTGGCAAATTTTCTTACGTTTGTAATAGTAAGAGTAAAACGAATTATAAAAATGCATACACAACTTACAAACCACTGAAGTGGAGATGGACAGGGCATACGATAACAGAGAGGAAGGAGAAATTAACGAGATTAATAACAGAATAATATCCACATGACATCAAAAGGAACAGAGGTAGACAGATTAGAAAATTGGAAGGTGACATCAGGAAAATAGCTGTCTATTCTTATTTTATCTATAAATTAGCGCTAATCTATTTTATGTGATGTAACGAACATTTTTAGCCACCTTCTGCTAAAAATTTTGAACTCGTTAATCGACACCTGTTTCGCCTAAAGTGCCTAAACGAAGTATCTTCAAGAAATTCCTGAGATCAGATTTGAGGCTTTTACTGCACTAGAATAAAAAAAAAGACTGAAGAAATTAGTAATTATTTATTCAGTCTTACAATTCTAAGTAACAATTTCTACAAAATATTAATATTTTGGAATGGCGTTTATCACTTGGGAGTAGCCATAATAATAACCAGAATTTACTTAGTGTTTTAGACCATTTGTGGCCTGTTTTATCACCATGGATGTACCCAGGTTCTTGAGTGGGTGGACAGATCAAAAAAAAATTATAGGGCAATTATTTAATGTTGATTTTATTTGGTACCTCGAGAGTTATACAGGTGACTTAACATCCAGTCCTGTAGCCCAGGCTAGAAAATAAAGTTACGGTGTTCCCCGCCCAACGTAAGAGGTAACTAAAGGGGCCTTCGAAGTCGCAAGACGGATGGCTTAATGGATGCCAGGAGCAAGGCCACGCGCGGATCCAACTTTTGAGTATCTTACTGGCTTCAAAATCGCAATAAAAACCACACTAGACATTGTGAAATTTCGTTATTTTTAGTCAGTCGATTTATTCCATCATTTTATATCTACTGAGCTGACATTTGCCACGCAAATTAGCAACAAAAAAAACGAATTGAGACTCGAAAATTAAATAATGGGAGTTTTGGACCTATTTTGGTTATTTTATATTAAACGTTGTTTTATTAAATTAAAACAGAACACTAAGTCAATGCGTGCCACGCTCTTAAGTATTTTTTAAATGTATGGTTAAATGCTTGAAAAACACATAAAATTTAGAAAAAAATCACCTACTAATCCGGGGGTCATATCTCGCCCCTGAATTGACTTTAAACGAGAGAGCTGTCCTCTTTTCACCTAGGATACACCCACGCTTATCGCTTTTTGATTTTTTAAATTTTGTTACTTTAAGAATAAGACCCCAAAATACAACAGAAAATTATAAATATAATATTTACATATACATGTATTTAATTAATTTACATTAGTATTCATTCATGTAAGCTAAATAAAAATATTAAAAAGAGTAATACTGCAACACAACCATAAAATCAATTTTAACAACGACTAGTTACCTATGATATAGAAAGAAAAACAATACATTCATGAAAATATTATTTACTATTTAAAATAAATAGTTTAAATTTACACGTTGATTTACATTATAGGCCGCACTGTCTGTACTAAAATAAACAATTTAAATGTAAATCAGTAACTTATAGCAGCTTATACTTCACAGGGCCGTTTTTTGATCAAAATAAGCTTATTTTGATGACGATTTGAAAACTCCAATACTTTAATTACTATTTACAACAAATGGTTCGTTTCCTCTATCATTAAGTAGATAAAAGGCAACACTTAATTTTTAAAATGGATCTTTTAAGTATCTACTAACTACTATTAGTAACATTAATTACTATTAGGACGATAAATAAATAGATTTAAACATCTACAAAACCACTAATGCTCTCTATCGAAAGCGACCTAGAGACGGCCCTGTATTTGGGGTGTCAGTCTACTGACTAGAAAAGGACAGAATCAAGTTTATTAATGTATTTTTAAGAATATTCCGACAACCGTTGGAGGGACAGCAACCGTCACCCGTTTGCCCCTTGTGAGTACGCTTATGGTTGTATTACTTACAAGATATTCAATACAGATAAAAATGGAAATAGGTGAGAATTTAATAAATTTAATTACGTAGGTACTACGCGTGCTCGATAACATGAGACTTGCAAGCAATGTAACCCCCTGCCCGTTACACCACGCACCCCTACTTGGTCCGTGTTGTAACGCTAGGAGTGTCGTTTCCTTTGCCCCTTATTTTTTGTTTCGTTCTATCATAAGCAAAACGATATGTTTCTATATTTTTCAAACAAGTAGGTGCGAGGTAACTAAATTTTATTTCGTTTAACTAATATTACTTAAAAAAATAAATTTAGTTGGTATTTTTAGCACGGTACAAGCAATGATGTCACCGGGTTCAGGTTTCATGTTATTGTGCACCAGTACATAGCATGATTATTTTTATCGATACCATTGGATTGATTGATTGAATGTTAAATGGAATATTTGTCTAAACTGTGTGTTTTGGTTAAGAACGTATACATAAATATCATAGTAAAAAAATGTTCTGCATGGCCAAGACTTCTTGTTGTCAAAAGTTTATCATACTGGAATGTCATTTTTCTGCATATTAAATGTAAAATCGCACTGACTAGAATTACACTGCAGCGGAGCACAACACACCATGACGTGCCTCTATTTTGGAAACCACGTTTGAACTACGGTGGCGCAACAATACGTGTAGCGAATTTGTCTTTCAACCTCTGAACAAGACAGATGTAAATGAAATGGACATGAATAATTTCTATGTTACATGAGAAAAAGAAAGGAAAACTCGTTTCGCGCTTTAAGCGCGTTTCAACTTGAAATTACGTTTCGCGCCACGTGCTATACCGTACTATAGCGGCAACGAAACTGCGAGACGCGGCATGGATGGTGGTATTTAGTTTGCCAACTTATCTTCATAGTGCTGCTGTGCCACTATTGCCACTAATGATGTGCGAAATCGATTATCAATAATCGATTAATAATATAATCGACTGCAATCGATTATAATTTGAATAATCTATAACGATCGATTATGAAAAAATTCTACCACACTACCAATTTCTACTTTTGTTGATTGTTGTGGTTTAGTATGGCAACCCTGTCATTGCAAAAAGGGGATTCCCTTGTTATTTCTATGAACCTCTTCACTTTATTACTAACCCACGAATTTTTATTCGTAGGTCATTTAAAAGTAAAAAATGAAAACAGTCCGTTAATGAATTTCATGTTTCAAGGGAGAGTTATCACTTTTATCACTTGTCATTTTATGTTCAGATAAAACGAGACGGCAGTACAGTGAATTGTACCTACTAATGAAATTAGATTGTTTTTAAAATGACTGAACCTATAACCTTGTACCTACTAATTAAATTAGATTGTATTTAAAATGACTGAACCAATAACATATGAGTACATTTGTGGAATAAATAAATCTTAAGATTTTTCACTTATTTTTTTAAAGAACTATCTAAAACATCAATACCTTTATTTAGTGAGAATTACGATTTACGAAGATTGTTTTAGGTAGTTTCTTAAAAATATCTTGCCTTTTTCCACAAAAATGAGAAAGAACTACCTCCATAAATCATAATCGACCTTAATCGATCAATAATCGATTACATATCGATTATTGTTACAACTATAATGGATCAATCGATTTGTAAAATAATCGAATCGGCACATCACTAATTGCCACGTAGTGCGTTCTATCTTATACAATTCCATACAAGCAATATTTGGTTGTTCCATGTCGCGCCGCTCTACTACAGTGCAGATCGACATACTTATTACCTAACTTGCAGTCAGCATGCGACAGCAAGATATCGCGCGATATCTTCTGTCAAAATGACAATTTACATAATATAATTTGTATAATGGCGCTAAATCTACCGCGAAAAGTGCATTTTATGGTCATGGCGCAATAGACACAAAAACGTCATACATGATATCAATTTTTTATTACAATTAGACACCGGTCGCGCAGTGATCGCGTGGCTGGCGCTGTCTGCAAATTTTTAGGTAATAAGCCCGCCGCTCAGTGCGGCCTTGCCTTTAAAGTTCAACTTTACATGCATACCTATATTATTTACATATAATTTACTGGTAAAGCTATTAAAACTTGTCATTTGAGATCGTAGAGAGAATTAATATTATCTACATTTTTAATTTCAACATTCATTCTCTTATTATGTATATTTTTTGTATCTTGATCGTCATTATAGCTCGCCATACATTCATAGTCATTACATACAATAGGTAACAGAATATATAAACCACTATATACAAACATCACCAGATTGATTTCATAGAAAAATGAAGTCATGTTGCCAATTTTTTTACAATAAAAATGTTTCTTTTTTATATCAGTCTAATGGTTGAATATACATATTATTTGTCCAAAATGGTTTATAGTAATGTTACACATACTACACAAAATTATATATTAAAAATGACGGTGTTCCATTATGGTACAGTGGGCTTATCTACGAAACGGCTGAACCGATTTTGACGGGACTGTCATTGGCAGGTCAGACTTTTCGAAAAGTAATGTAGGATACTTTTTATCCCTATATACTTTTTTTAATTAGTAGGTAAGAAAAAAAAATTAACTCAGGTAAAACAGCGGGGCACAACTAGTCAATATTGTTGACACTTTCTAGATATTCTGATTTCGTTTTGAAAATGTCCGAGGGAAGCAGGATTATTGTGAATAATATTCTCTGACGCAAACAACATTATTCAAAGTAATAATGCAACTGCAATTTTCTTGCTATCCAAGTGAGTAAACTTGTATACGTTTTGAAAAATTATCAATAATATAATTATGTAAAATGATTGTCCAATGCGAATGTCACTTTCATCTAGTATTAGGGATAGAAATACTACCGTCACTTTCATCTCATTAGATATGTAAATGCGACCGTCACTTTCATATCTAGTATTAGGAATGCAAATGCGACCGTCACTTCAATTCTAGTAAATCTGAACTTTAGCTTTATATTATATATCAAATTAGAGATGAAAGAGATGGTCGCGTTCAATAAACAACCGTCACTATATATCTGATAAGCGTATGGTGTTACACGTGCAATGTTATTGACGACATAGGTTTGTCAATAAAATTATGTATATTGTCAATATAATTCGGGTAGCTACATATATTATTTTGTGTAGTAATTAAACATGTGTGATATATTAATTACAAGAAAAATATATTAACTACAAAAAAAAGTGGCCACTTTGGCCACCGACATCAGGCAATGTTTGCAACATTTTATTGTCTGATGTTTTCAATTCCGTAAACGCTTCGATCACATATAACAAGATTCACAATCTCCTATAAAATTTAAACAAATTATTGTCCGAATTCACGTATATATTATAAGTGTTTAATATCGTAAAGTATTATCGGCAATATTGTGTTAATCTAAAGTAGACCTTATTGTCAAACCATAAGGTTATAAACGCTCGTAAACGATTCTTGCATGACATTGAAACGAAGTTTGTCAAATAAAATATTTAAAATGCAATCTCTCGTCTCGTGCATAAAATATAATTCAAATAATCTATTTGCGTTGCTATGTTGCTACGTTGATTTGTTACGTGAAAGTGACAAGGATAAGACAAATATTGTCAGGCAATATTTCAAAATATGATTACGAATTTAATAAAAAAGAGCTATGTAACGTTATTACTATAATGAAATAATGAACACGTAAATAATATTATTTATTTATTAACCGAAAATAAGAACTCGCGTCTTTTTTTAGCGTTCTGGATGTGTTATTTTTGCAATTTTTGAAGGAGCACTTTGACATGTTCGCTGTTATCGTTTTCGAATACCACTAAAACAGAAGTGCGCTTAAATACTCATTTAACGCACATTTGGTTCGGACATTTTTGGAGCGTTGATTGTGTATCTAGTTACGAGTATATGTGATCGAAGCGTAAACGTGATGGGATGTTCCTAGGCAGGATCGAACACTTAATTGTTATTAAACATAAAATTATATACAATACAATCTCTGACATGTAGAATACGACTAGTGACGGAACGGATTCTAGTTGAAAGTCACGACGAGGTTAGCGTAGGTGTTATTTTTTTTTAGTAATCTTTGGTTATTTAGTTTAAATATTATTTAAATCGCATATTTGATAATTTACCTGCAAACAGAGTAATACTGTGAATAATAATACATTCGAAAAGTAATTATATAGGAGAAATGAAATAATATAGACTAAAAAAGATTGCCGATTTCTGTATAATTGGGCTTATTGATTACAGAGACAAAAATAGTGGTATTTGTCATTTTAATATTATAAAATTATCTTTTGTTTATAAAGAAGATGGCAGTGGAAAAATTGAGAAATAATTTAAAATTACCTATACTTTGAGGTTATACTATAATTCGAAATTAAATATAAAAGCTACGCGTTTACTTTTTCTTTGGTGTACTCATTAAAAATGCAACGAGATATTTACTGGTGGCGTAAAATATATTCCTCCGAAAGGAGATAGAGGAAAGGATTGGTCAATGTCTTTTTTATAAATAAAAATTAAATGTTGTTTGTTGACAAGCGCATCATTTGAGAACGGTTGAACCGATTCGGCTATTTTTTTTTTAAATGTTTGAAAATTTGAAAATTGGGGAAAAATATACAGTACGTTTTCCTATGGGGTTTTTGTATGAACTCAAGGCTATAACTCGTGAATTATAATATATAATACAGTGAGGCACAGTAACGCGTGGTCGGGCACAGTTTGTGGCGGGCGGGGCTCACATCATGGCGAACCCCTCGGCGCCCTCGTTGATGGCCCAGAGCAGCGCGCGCAGCTGCTGCTCGTAGGAGTCGTAGCGCGGCAGGCACAGCTGGTTGAAGCACGTGTGGGCCGTGGGTAGTGCGGAAGAGGCGGAGGGCACGTGCACGATGTGGAAGCGCGGCGCCAGGTCTGCGAACCCGCCGGCGGGCAGCTGCGCGCAGCCCGTGGCGAACTGCAGCAGGCGCGCGCGCTCCTCGCGGCGCAGGCCGGCCAGCGCGGCCCAGAACCACTGCAGCTGGCGCTCCCAGGCGCGGCCGCGGCCCGACACGAGGCAGTGCTGGCGCCAGTCGCGCACGCCCAGCTCGCCCGAGCCGCACACCAGCAGCTCCAGCTCGTTCTCGTCAAACATGGCCAGCAGCCGGTCGGGCGCCAGCGGCGCCAGCCCGCGCAGGAACGCCTCCGTCTCGCGCCGCACGCGCGCCGCCAGCCGCCACTGCGCCAGCCGGTCCAGGTACTGCAGCTTGCTGTCGTTCGTCACCTGCACCGCCCGCACACACACACTCACACGCACACGCACATACTGGGGGATCCATACCATCAAGATCGGGCAAGCCGTTTATGAATTATAAAACGACATACAGACAGACAACATTTAAAAAATGGTAGAATTGAAGTCAGTGACCCATCAAACGATTATTTATCACAAAATTTAACAAATAAATTAAAATTATTTACGGACACTAGAAATGTTGAAACGGACACTAGAAAAGGACAGAGTCCTTTGGTGTGCGGTATGTCTAAAATATATTATTTTAGACTACTAACTAATTAATCTGTAATGTTTTCATCTTCACTTTTAACAATTTAGTTCGAACAAAATTTAAATAAATGTCGCTGTAGCTACTTGCATCACGCAATCGTTACTCTGTGTAATTATATTAGAACAAACATATTATTTTATATAAATTAAAGGATTTGCCTGCCGAGTACCTGCGCTCGGAACCTGAAGCTAATCGCTTTGAGTTCAATAAAGGTTCGCACGTTCGGTTACAAATCAGGTTCAGTCCGCCTTCGTTAGGGTCCAAAAGCTCGGTTCTGTCCGGGTTAAAATTCGTCTTCGTCGCTTAGGTCTATAATCGCGGGGTACGCGGGGGTATTGGTCCAACGGTCGGGTGAATCTTCCCCCTCTTCCCTTGCCTCACTGTTTTCCTTGACCCCTGCAACTCCTGAGGCGGGTGATAGATTTTTCACGGCAGACGAATCTTTCTTCGTAGAGGAAAATCCGGGTCCCTCCACTCCGCAAAGAACGAAGGCTCCTGAAAGTTCAGCGGAAGTAATTACACCCGCATCCTCAACAAGTACCGTGGTCTGCAAAATTCCACGGCAGGAAAAAACTCCAACCGTAGTCCCACTGTCCGCACCCCGTTTATGGCCCGCGACAGCACCGCTCATTAGGGAGTTTGGGCCGTCACCTCTGGACTCTTCCTCCGCTCCCGCTTTTGAAAAACGCCTCATCTCTCCTCGAGCACCTTTTCCATCTCTGGCACCATCCATGCCATCTTTGGAAGCCGAACCCATGGACACAGCTGTACCGCCCAAATCGTATGCAGTAGCGGCAACCACCGTCGTAGGAACAACCACCACCAATGTCTCCTCTCCTAAAGGGGCCTCACCAAAAGAGCCAACATCTCAAACGACAAAGCCGTCTCCACGCTACCCTCCACTAATTGTCGAACACCTGCCTGACTGGGTTCGCCACTTCAAGGAACTTAAGAAGGTATTAGGTCATGTACCAAATGCGCGCCCTTACGGAAAAGGAGTGCGGTTTATGCCTAAGAGCGATCAGGAGTACCGTCTTGTTCAGCGCTACCTCACATCGCTGGAAAAAGACACTGGAATCTCCTGGTTCTCATATTCGCTGCCAGCAGAGCGAAGTTTAAAGGTGGCCATCAGAGGACTACCAGCAGACACTGCGCCTTCTGATATAGAAGACGAACTTCGCACCTTGGGATACGTGCTAGAATACATCCGCCCAATTCGTGCTCGACAGGGCCGCCCAGGGTGTATTTTCTATGCGCAATTGCAGCGTACTCCTGATCTCATTCCGGCCATATATGACATAGGAGAGCTTCTATGTATGCCCGGTGTCAAAATAGAAGCCTGGAGAGGCAGAAAAGGCCCGGCTCAATGTCATCGCTGCCAACAGTTTCGGCATTCATCACACAACTGCCACAGGAAAATCTCTTGCGTCAGGTGTGGTGAGGAACACGTCGCTCGTGATTGCCCCCGTCCACGTGAGGAGTCACCAACATGCGCCAATTGCGGTGGTTCACACACTGCTAACAACACCGGATGCCCAGTATTCCGCAGGGAGGCCCGGAATAAAAAAGCTGGTACAGTGCCTTTAACAGTTGCGAATACCAACAAGTCTGCCATCGCGACGAGAGCAGAGGCAGATAGTGCCCAATCCTTGATGGCCGCAGCCAATGATCCCCTGGAACGAAACGCTCCCAAAAGGAAAAGGCTCAGAAAAAGGAAGGCGAAAACCGCTAAGTCTACAATCACCATCGGTAAATCAACTGCTACCACAGCTCCGCAACCAATAGAACCCAGGAAACTTCAACCTAAACCTCAACAAGAGCCGGCCGGCCCAACCAGAGTGAAGGAGGCACAGCCGGGGATAGTGTCGGCGCCCTTGGACGAGAACCGAAAGGTTCTTTTGCGAGCGATCCAGGTACTGCAGGACGTTTTGGTTGCACTGCAATCCAACCAAGATCCAATTCCTGTCATCTTCAGAGGGATCACGTCATTACTTAGTTCCAATGTTTGAGACTGTGAAGATGATACACTGGAATGCTGACGGACTGTCTAAGCAAAAGCGCAATCTCTTGCGGGCAATTGCTTCCGAAAACGACGCTGACCTCGTGCTGATTTCGGAGACACACCTCCGCAGCACAGATCGATTGAAGATGCCCTCATACATTGTATACAGGAAAGACGAAATCTCGGATACCTCAGGCATTGCTTTTCGCGGTCTAGCTGTTCTTGTGAGGAGGAGAATCGTCCATCAGCTACTAACACCGTTGCAACTTCAGTCCCTGTATGCTCTCGGAGTGGAGCTGTGTATCGCCGGCAATCCGATCCGTGTGTTTGCTGTGTACAAACCACCATCTAACCGTCTTGTGGTGGCGGATATCCATAATTTACTGGACTCACCGTTCCCCACAATTCTGGCTGGTGACATGAATAGCAAGCACACTGCTTGGAACTCGTCAAGAATCTGCCCTGATGGACGCCGCCTTTTTGATGACGCAGAGCGAGAAGGCTACGAGGTCTTGGGTCCAGAAGTGCCGACGCATTACCCGTACACATCAGCACATGTCCCAGACGTTATAGATCTCACGATTACCCGCGGCATCCCATCCCGGCCAACAATCGACGTGTTAGATGACCATATGATCTCGGACCACCAGCCCGTATTAGTCACCATAGCCGATCATCCGGTTCGAACGCGACCACCCGCCGCTCGTCGCCTTCATGACTGGGAAACATTCGGATGTTATATGGACCAGCACCTCCAATCGCGACCCATCCGAATACCTGAGGATGTTGACCTTTTAGCTGATGAGCTTACTTCCTGCATGCAAAACGCTCTTCGTCACGCCACCCGCGACGCTCCCAAAAAGACGTTCACGCATTTTCCTTCCGCGTACATTAAAAATATGCTAGCTGAGAAGAGGCGCATCCGAAAGAAATGGCAACTCACTCGTTGTCCGACTTTAAAAACCCAGTTGAACTCGCTGACTGCGAAGATCTCAATTGCCTTAGAAGCAGAGGCAACTGAATCGTGGCAACGCACCATCGACTCGGCCGGAAACGACTGGACATCCATTCACAAGATATGTCGTCGAGTATCTGGTCAATCGCAGCCCATCCGTCCACTACGAGCCAGCGATGGCACCTTACGCTACAGAGCGGAAGATCGGGTGGAAATTTTTGCGGAGTATCTCGAGCGACAATTTCGACCGTACCCATCCGAAGACAACATGCACGTGGCAGAGATTCATCAGCACTTGGACAATTACTTCGCCGCACCGATAACACCCGAAGAAGATCCCATAGTGCTCTCACCAGGCCAAACCCGGCGTATGATCCAGCGCACGCCACTCCGGAAGGCCCCGGGTTTCGACGGCATTTCCAACGAAACCCTGCGTCACCTACCGCACCGCTCGGTTGCGGTGGTGACGCGATTATTCAATGGAATACTGCGCACGGGACACTTCCCGACCACATGGAAGCTGGGCCGCGTGATAATGTTGCCCAAAGCTGGAAAGAACTTGAAACCAGAGAGCTACCGGCCCATTACACTACTTCCGACTATCTCCAAGGTGTTCGAGAAGCTTATACTGCGGCACCTTTCGCCACATATTATGCCTCGGGAAGAGCAGTTTGGCTTCCGCGCCGAACACTCCACCACGCTCCAACTGTCGAGAGTACTGCACGATATGACGGTGGCCTCGAACAAGAGGGAACACACTGTAGCCGTACTCCTCGACATGGAAAAAGCCTTCGATCGCGTCTGGCATCCAGGCTTGCTCTTTAAGATGTCCACGTCTACGACTCCTCGTCGAATCGTCAAGACTGTGGCCACCTTTCTTAAAGATAGGCGCTTCCTAGTGGCAGTGGAAGATGTCCTATCCCAAGAGCGGCGCATTGAGGCCGGTGTCCCCCAGGGCAGTTGTCTGTCTCCGGTGTGTTATGCCAGGTACACGGATGACATCCCCGTAAAGGGCGGAGCAAGGCTCGCCCTGTACGCTGACGATGCCGATGACGATACTACGTCTCGTCCATGAGTCCAAAACACGGTGCACGTAAGATGCAGGTGGCTCTGGACGCTCTGCCCGCCTGGCTGGCACAGTGGAGGCTGTCAGTGAATGTGGCGAAAACTCAAGCGATTGTCGTCGGACACTGCCGAATTCTACCCCCACAGTTGCGTCTCCTCGGTCAGGAAATTAAGTGGTCTCCTACGGTGAAATACCTTGGGGTAACCATCGACCGCCAACTGAAGATGAGGCAGCATGTAAACGCTGTCGTAGGCCAAACGCGCGCAGCTCGTGCTCTTCTTCGTCCAGTACTCTCTTCCCATCTCCCTCTGCGTGCGAAACTGGGCGTCTATAAGACGTACGTTCGCTCGCGCCTTACGTACGCAGCTCCAGCGTGGTTTGCGTTGGTAGCGGAGAGTCAACGACGGCGATTGCGGGCACAGCAATCGCTCTCCCTCCGCACCATCGTAGACGCGCCACGCTATGTGCGCAATGCCACTATCCAGAGGGATTTGGAAATGGAGAGCCTGGACGACTTCATCAAACGTCTGGCCACGAAAATGTTCGCGAACGTGGATGGGTCGGTTTTTGCGCATATACGGAGGGTGGCACCGTATCATGCGCGGCCACCCGATAATACCCCAGGATTCGGCAGGCTTCTGCCGAGAGATTTGGTAGTCGGCGGTAAACCCTAGGACATAACGCGCCACCTGCTTGTAGGACGCTCGCCAGATACTAACCAGGCGAGCTAAGGACCTCGCAGGCGGCCCACCCCAAACAAGAGTACCTGGCAAAAGCCGAACCAGAGACCTGGCCGTTTTAGCGACCAGCGAGTGCTCCCACCGGCAAGGGGCCATTGCCCCGGTACGGTTTCCCCGTCCCCGTGAGGGGGCGAGATGACTACTTCAAAAAATATAAATTAAACTGAAAACTGCTGATCGTTTTTTTTAATCATAAGTGTTCTCTAACACCAAAAAAACAACTTGCCATCCTCTATATAGGGACATTTTATCTGATTCTTCTGGCAATTCAGTTCCAAGTTAATATTTTTTCGTTTGAGGTTACAACCACATTTTTCGTAATCTACCCATAAATTTTTCACTTGTTTTGGTGGCATTTTTAATAATTCTATAGATAGAACACTTAAATAAATTTAAAATTATGGAAATAACATCTTTATAAGGGTAATTCAAAACAGATACCACAAATAGTAGTATGTACGCCACAATTCTAAAATACCCAATACCTACAATCACAGATTAAGTATTTGTAGCAAGCTACAGATGCGACACTCACTTTGCCATAATTGTTATCTATTTCGTTTTGGCGCTACTATCGCCTACTTTTTTGACAACGTACTATTTATGTACGTACCAATAGTTTTTTATATATCTCTACTAGCTGTACCCGTGACTTTGTCTGCGTGGAAAATTTTTTCGTGGTTGTCCCGGATTGTTAAATTATATGTACGTGTACATAGTATGTTTAAAGATTGTTTTTGAAAAAAGTCTACGTCTATCCTTCGTCTGTCTCCGGTCATATACTATCTCTTTACCAAACATCATCATTGGTTCGGCGGTTCAGCATTTCCCATTCAAAGTTTCATCCCCCTTTTCAACCCCTTAGGGGTAGTTTTTGGAGTTTACTCCTTAATAATCGATTTTCATATAAGGCCCCCGGTATGAAAAAAATATGAGGAGTAAAATCTACTCATCGAATGACCTCGTTACCGTTTTTCGTGCGCAACCTATATATATCTAGGTTTCTCGGGGTGCTGATTACGAAAATGATGTTCATTTTCAAATCCAAGATGACGAATATTACTTTTTTTGGATAAATCGATATGGGTATCAAATTCTAGGTTTCTCGGGGTGCTGATTACGAAAATGACTCACTTTCAAATCCAATATGGCGAATATTACTTTTTTGGATAAATCGATATGGCTGTCAAATTCTAAGTACCTCGGGGTGCTGATTACGAAAATTATGTTTATTTTCGAATCCAAGATGGCGATTATTATTTTTTTGGATAAATCGAAATAGGTATCATATTCTAGGTATCTCGGGGTGCTAATTACGAAAATGATGTTAATTTTCAATTCCAAGATGGCGAATATTACTTTTTTTTTGGATAAATCGATATGGGTATCAAATTCTAGGTTTTTCGGGGTGCTGATTACGAAAATGACTTTCATTTTCAAATCCAAGATGGCGTATATTACTTTCTGGATAAATCGATATGGCTGTCAAATTCTAAGTACCTCGGGGTGCTGATTACGAAAATGACGTTAATTTTGTAATCCAAGATGGCTAATTTTTTTTTTTTTGATAGATCTACATGGGTGTCATGTTTTAGGTTTCTCGGGGTACTGATTACAAAAATGACGTTCATTTTAAAATCGAAGATGGCAAATGCTACTTTTTTATATCTATTAATATTGATATTTAATATTATTGTATACAGTGAAGTGAATAAAGGTATATAAAATATGGAAAAAACCAGTAAACTCCAGTCGTGCGTCGGAGCTGACACACACACTTTTTTTTGATAAAAATGTAGCTGATGTCCGTTCTCAGGTGTCAGACTATATCCATGGTACATCATAATCGATTCAGAGCTTTAGCATTTCCGGTACAAACTTTCGTCCCCCGCCCTCCCGTTCCCTTTTTAACAGATTTTTGATAAAAAAAAAACTAGGCTGTGTTTTTGATAAAAAAATTTTTAACACTGCACCAAATTTTATCATTACCAAGATTTAGCGTTTCTCATACAAAAATTCATCCCCCTTTTTACCCTCTTAAGCGTAGATTTTTGATAGGAAAAGTAGCCCATGTCCGTTTTCTGATGTCAAACTATCTGCCTGTCAAATTTCATCATAATCAGTTTAGGGGTTTACCATTTCCCATAATAAGTTTGATCCGCCTTTTGACCCCTTTAAGGATAGATTTTCTAAAAAAATAAGTTACCTGTCATGAACGCAATCACATGGTCTTACTACGCACCGACTTTCGTCAAGATCAGTCAAGCTGTTCTTCAGTTATAAAAGGACATACAGACAGACAAACAGACAAAAATTTTAAAAATGGTAGTCAAAACGACTATTTATTACAAAATTTGATAAAAAAATTGAAATTACAGACAAACGCAAGAGATTTATTTATATAGTAGTATAGATATTATATATATGTATCCGTGACTTCATCTGCGCGGAAAATCTTTCGTGGCTTTCCCGGATTAGGTTAGATTATTTCTACATGTAAGTACTTGTATTTATATTTATAAAGATTGTTTTTGAATAAGAGCCTATGTTTAGCTTACATCTGCCTCCGAGCACGTACTATGTCTGTACCAAATTTCATCATATATCATCATAGTTCAGCGGTTTAGCATTTCTTATTCAAAGTTTCATCCCCATTTCAACCCCTTTAAGGGTAGTTTTTTGTAAAAAAAAGTATTCCATGTCCATTCCCAGGTGTAAACTATATCCATGTTACATCATAGTCAGTTCAGCGGTTTAGCATTTCCCATACACAGTTACGTCTCCCTCCCTCTCGTCCCCTTTTCAAAGATTTTTGATAAAAAGGTAGCCTATGTATTTTTATACAATAAGTCTTATCACCTCACCAAAATGTATCATTACTAATATTTAGCGATTCCCACACAAAGTTTCATCGCCCTATTCACCCTCTTAGGGGTAAATTTTTAATTAAAAAAAAGTAGCTTATGCTCGCTCTCTGATGTCAAACTATCTCCCTGCCAAATTTTATAATAATCGGTTCAGGGGTTTACCATTTCCCATACAAAGTTGTATCCCCCTTTTCGCCCCTTTAGGAGTAAATTTTCTAAAAAATAAGTAGCCTATGACGAGCGCAATCACGTGTTCTTACTACGTACCGATTTTCATCAAGATTAGTCAAGTCGTTCTTTAGTTATAAAAGGACATACATACAGACAGACAGACAGACAGACAAAAATTTTAAAAATGGTAGAATCGAAATCAGTGAGTCATAAAACGACTGTCTATCGCTAAATTTGTCAAAAAAACTGAAATTAAAGACAGACGCAAGAGATTTATATAGTAGTACGAGTATAGATATAGTAGAAGATATAGAGAATAAGATAGATATAGATGTAGCGCCATGTAGCAACATTTCGCGGTTGGCCGTACCCGTATGGAGGCGCCGTTAGGGATGAGGTCGTGCGTGTAGAGCAGGCGGCCGGCCGCGTCGTACACGTCGTCCGAGAAGTACAGCTCGGGGGAGTCCCCGCCCTCCTCGCTCGCCGCGTCCAGGTCCGTCTCCAGCACGTACTTGATCTTGGACAGGTACAGGGACGGCTCGTCTTGCTCGAAGTGCTGCGGACAACAGGTTAGTGTATACCTAATTAGAATCTGTATTTACAATAGTTTATTAGCATTAGCACTGTATTAACAATAGTTTATTAGCATTAATGACTTCGTTATGAGCTCATGCCACCATTGCAGCCCACAGCCACCCATGGAAACTTCAGTATGCACACTGTATCCCCAACGGGATAGTCTAAAGGGACGGAGCGCTAAGCTCAGCGCTCCTCTAATCTCATCATTCTCCTCGCGGTTTTTTGCGTAGGTATGCGGGTTAACTTCAGTATTTCTTAGTATAATAGTCATGATTTATTTATATCCTGTATTTATTACAAGCTTTTATTTAACTTGCCGTGTTAGTATGTATGAGTGGGTGAATCTTGAAGCTAAATTAGAACCACTTCCTATCGTTCGATTGGGCTCTGGTATACTTTCGTATCTTCGGTACAATGCAATAATATGATACCATAGAGCTGATCTGATGATGGAGTCGGAAGATGGCCATAGGAACTCTTAAACTAAACAATATAAACCTATCGAGTTTGGACTCAATTGTTTTGTCTTGGCAAACACTCTGGTGTTACATGATATCCAGGGTCAGAAGATAGAAACGGTAGGACCTTCTGAACTAAGCAAGATAGACACGTCGTGTTTTTTCATTTTTGACTACAATGTAAACAAACAAGAAACTAACCAAAATTTCGCTTAATCTTCACCGTTCTCTGGTCCGGCATATTACACTTTGCACTCTGATAACACTGCTTCTCCGTTATACAAGGTTATTGTGAAAGGCGGTATAAATCCTTGGGGGTTTCAACGTGTCACTGTTGACTGTTATATTGCATATGTAATAGTTACGGGATAAGTTTATTTTGTTTTCCATACAAAAAACATTCATTTAACGGCAAAACATGTAAAACCCTATCATTATGCCCCATATTCCAAACATTTACTAGCGACGTAAAATCGCTGATATTAGGGTTGCCTCATCTTCCTTTTTTTTTAATTTCGAAGTGTTAGTCTAGAACTACTGACTTTTGATGAAGTTGTAGAACGTAAGTTTTCCGTTGTCATGGGTACTTTAATACCCTTTCGCATTTACCCATCCTTTCGGAATAACCTTGTATACACGAAACTATAAAATATGCACATATAACACTAAAATAAATACATACATAACTTCGCGCTGTATCCTTAACGGGGATTATCCCCAACCTAATATCTTCTATATATATAAAAATTACGTGTCACGTTGTTTGTCCGCGATGGACTCCTAAACTACTGAACCGATTTTAAATTTGATTTGCACACCGTGTGCAATTTGATCCAACTTGATAGATAGGATAGCTTACATCTCAATTTATAGTCGCAATATTATTTTATTGTAATTATTTGTCTATTGACACTCATAATTATCTGTTAGTTCCAAACGATTCTAACAGATGGCGATATCTGTTGACTGGATTGAGTACGTATAAATATAAATATCAATATGTATGTATACAAACTGCAAGCAGCTCGTATACATTGCTAAAAAAGAGAAAAATAAAGGTTTGTTTTATAATTTTGATTTTGACATAAATGAAGAAGATCGTTTATTTTTTCGTTGATTTTTATACACATTTAATAATTTAAGAAATTTATAGATAATAAGTAGTAACACGAATAAATGGAATTAACAGGTAGAAACCCTTTTATTTTGAGACAAAGTTTATACATTTTATGGATAAATTAAATTCATATTATAGTGAAGATAATACAGTGAAATTATTCTTGCTTTTTAATTATTAGTGCTTGACTGTTTAAAACTCTTTAATTAAAATATATACATGTAAGTATTATCACATAGTTATATTATTAAATTTGCTATGCATCAAATCACACTGTATGATATATGTATTTTGATGGTCATGAGGTACTAAGGCTCCAGGATATAAATGAATCTGGTTATCCATCTATTTATTATCCGCTTGCTTCTCATGTTATTGATTTATTATATTGTTAATAGTTAATCGATTTACAAAAATGTATTTACCATTTTGTAGATAATTTAACGGAGATTAATAATGCTCTCCAAAGGTTTATTAATATATATATGAAAAAGGTACAAAGCTCCCAATAATTTTTTAATAATTGTACAAATATTTTTATAAAAGTCCTTCCCTTTTAAATCCCAATCCCATGGATTCTTATATCAGCTTTAACGTTTCCGTCTTCGTTCGTAAATACGTTTATCCCAAAAAAATATTAAATAATAAATGTCCACCCGTACGAAGTCGGGACGGGCCGCTAGTTATAAAATATAGTACAGCACTGAAAAAAATTTTTATTAAAAAAAATTAAACTGCCTTCAAAAAAAACACTGAAAAGTATAAAATAACTATCCTTTACTAATCAAAACTCAAGTACAATTAAAATAACTTTATAAATACAGTACACATACGTATATAATTAAATTTGACAGTTACTGAAGTCGGTGCCCAGCCCACCAAACTAATAGACTATGTTGTTGCACATTGATTTGGCACCGACTTCAATAACTGATAAATTTAATTATATAGGTATGTGTATCGTATTTATAAAGTTATTTTAATTGTACTTGAGTTTTGATTAGTAAAGGATTGGTATTTTATACTTTTCAGTGTTTTTTTTGAAGGCGGTTTAATTTTTTTTAATAAAAAATTTTCATTTCTCCCTTTTGAGTGTTCTTGACCTAAATAAATATCTAGAGCAGGTCTGCAATTAACTTCATTCTAATTCCGGAGCGCAACGATATACAAGAGAATCGTCAATATAGATAAAGGTTACACAGGTCGTGTTATATAGTATATTTTCGAAGTCCAAGCTCCATTGTCGGTGAAATTTAAATGGGACCACCTCTGAAGTATTACCTACCAAACGAAAAAAGAATTTTCGAAATCGGTTCATAAATGACGGAGTTATCAGGTAACAAAAAAAAAACCAACACAGACGAATTGAGAACCTCCTTCTTTTTTGAAGTCGGTTAAAATTGACGTTATTTGTCAAGCGATTTGTTTTTAATTTGTAGTATTATCTAAAGGTTGTCCATGTTCCGAGATCAAATTAGTATTATAAATCAGATCACTCTAATGTGTGAGTGACACGACTCATTCGAAATATAAGACAGAATAATAACAGAAGAATATTCTTACGGTTGGATCTTATGTCCAAGCGATAAGGTTGATTTTTAAACGACACAAGACGCAATTTTTTGTGCGTATATATCGAGAACTAGGCATTGCACTGTTATGACCTAAAAACGCATTGCTAGGTTTAAGGTCTACTACCGAATGGTATAAGCAAAATAAGGAAACAAGAACAAAGTTGGACTTTGAAAATTCCAGAGCGATGACGTGTCCTACTCATGCGAACGTAATTGACTAGAAAGTTCCATCCTCTTTATTTCTATGCGTTATCATTACTAACATCCAGGATTGTTCTAGAAGTTTCTACCCTCGTTTTATCGGATTATAAATAGAACTACATGTCCGCCGCCGAGTCAGTTTTTCAACTACCAATCGAGGCGATATATCAAGATGATATCGAGGCGTATTACGAAGACTACTACGACGACTACTGCGACGACTTTAGATAGAAGACTTCTGCAATTCGGGAACGTTGTTTGTGTGTGAAGCGTGTACCGTCGGTGACTACTGCGTGAGTACCTATTTCGAGGGGCGACTACGAAGACTAGGAACCGCCATAATTAAGTTCGCGTGTTCCTGACGTCTTTGTACTTTGGACCCTTAACACCCACAGCTCGTAACAATATTATTGTTTGCGATGTGCAACCAATAATAATCTCGTATAAAATACAAATTTTTACACATCATGACGTTCATTATTCTTTTCATTCTTGGTGGTTTTTATTAAAGCACAAACACACAAATAATTTGCGAACTAGCCTAGTTAGATCATACATGTCATAGACGTCACATTCATTTACATTTTACATTAAGGACAACACTGAAAAAATAAGATATAATATGTATAATAATAATATACTCAGACATTTCACACAGCGCCATCTAGTCCCAAAGTAAGCAGCGCAGCGCTTGTGTTATGGGTACTAGACAACTGATATACTACTTATATACTTTTCTTTTGTAAATATATACATATTATACATAAACACCCAGACTCAGGACGGGAATCGAACCCGCAACCCCCGTTTACTTTCCGACGCGCTAAGCCATTGCGCCACGGAGGTCGTCGTATGTATATTGTAGTAGAGTTCTTTTTTTTGAGGGAACAGAATTCTAACGACTCCCTTCAAATAAAGTCCCATATTTTATTTTTAAAAATCTGCCAGTGCGTAGTCCGTCGCGCTTTGACTACTTATTGTAAAACCCTAAAGTATAATCATGGTTTTGAAACCATTAACAGTCGTACTCCGTGACCGTGACGTGGTGGTTTGATACCGCCACGTAAAATTTCAAAATTCTATTGATAGAATAAACGAATGGATTATTTGCTTGACCTACCTGGGTACGGCAGGTACTGCGCATATGATAAAGGTAAAAAAAATTTGTTCCAAAAAAGTGTTTAATTCATAAGCCAACAAGTTTAGAATAAAATAATAAATAAGGTGGACATTTTTGGAGAGGTTAACATTCAACCAAAATACCCCAAAGTTGTATTTTTTTAAAATAAAAAAGAAGTGTTTGTTTCAAGCTGAAATTGTAAGTGTCTTAATTATATATATTTAAAAATATCTGCAAAAGTCTGACACTTTTTCCGGGGTTTAATAATTGGAAAACTTCAAAATAAATGTTGCACGGGCTAGAGAGAGATACGCTACTGGTAGTAGTACATTCGAGTGAGAGCGACGATCACCGGCGTAGTCACGATCGCTTTCTGCTCTCTCATTGGCTATTGATCACGTGATCTTGTACAGCTGTGTGTACTTCACCACTCGGAGTGAGCTACCATTTACGCGCTTGGCTATTGTGACCACGTTATTTTCATATTTCGTTCAGTTTGTAATTTTACGTAAGTAATAATAATCAAAAATTTATTATTTGATTAATTTGAACGTATAGTACTTTTTAATACAAACAATCATCTGATGAACAGCAAAATGCTGAGCAGATCAATGAATTTTCTGAAACTACTACACGAAAATGTGAAACTGCGTTAAAAATTGGGCAAAAGCATAATTTAGTCAAAGTTAGTCAAAGTCAAATCAATTAATTCAAGTAAACCCAATTACAAGGTATATTTGAAGAACCGACACGAAACTCAGTCAAGTATCATTTTTTCAACATCATTTAACAAAAGGTTTATTAAAATATACTATTCAGTCAGTAAATGCATGCGCAGCGAAGATCATTTCTAAACTATTGTTTTATCTTCAACGAAATCGTTTATTTTATAGTATGATTGTCTAATCAATGTACGTTTTATAACTAATCTAAATCTATTTTCTGTTAATTGAATGACTTCTTGAGGAAGTTTATTATTTAAAATATAGTAGTGTGGTTATACCATTAAATTTGTCTCCGACTAAAGGTTATCATCGCCACTGTTACGCTAATTTCACACAGTTGAAACTACAATACAACTAGAATTTATCATCAATCTCTACAGAATCTTCTTCTTGATCAGGTATCAGGATTTTAACTACAAATTCTAGAGGGCAGAGATGGGCAGTTGGCATCTCCTGAATATCGCCCTGACAATGAATTCTCACTCAACCACTCAAGAGATTTTACAGATTTTTTTTGTTTTATTTTGTACTAGCTGTACCCGCGACTTCGTCCGCGTGAAAAAATTTCCCGTGACCTCTCCGGGTTATCGAGGCTACCCGAGGTAATTATGTTGTTGATATTAAATAAAAAACTCATTTTCTATAATGGAACGTCCGTGATATTGGATTTATGATGACGTCATATATACAAAAACCTTGCCATGCCTATTCTATTTCATTTGATACCCATACTGTTGGTGTTGAACAAAAAAGTTATTTCCTATTATGGAACATTCGCCATATCGGATTTATGATGACGTCACATATACAAAAACCTTCTCCTGCCTATTCCATTTCATTTGATACCCATATTGTCAGTGTTGGATAAAACAGTTATTTGCTAATATGGAACATCCGCCATATTGGATTTATGATGACGTCACATATACAAAAACCTTCCCCTGCTTATTCCATTCCATTTGATACCCATATTGTCAGTGTTGGATAAAAAAGTTATTTCCTATTATGGAACATCCGGCATATTGGATTTATGATGACGTCACATATACAGAAACCTTCCCTATTCTATTTCATTTGATACCCATATTGTTGGTATTGAAAAAAAGTTATTTCCTATTTTGGAACGCCCGCCATATTGGACTTATGATGACGTCACATACATACTGTACCGGGTTTTCGGGTACGTTTACGTACCAAATTTTATCACAATCGGTTCAGCGGTTTAGCATTTCCCCTATAAAGTTTCATCCCCTTTTTCACCCCTTTTAGGGGTAGATAAAAAAAGAAAACTGTTTTTTTTAACAGAAAAGGTGTATCTCTGTACCAAATTACATCTTAATCGGTTCAGTAGTTAAAAATTTCCCATACAAAGTTTCATCCCCCTTTTCCCCCCTTTAGGGGTAGATTTTTGAAAAATAAAGTAGCCTATGTTCATCCCCTGTTATCAAACTATCTCCATGCCAAATTTTATCAAAATCGGTCCGGCGGTTTAGCTGTGAAAACCAAGCAGATAGACAGACAGACAGAGACTTTCGCATTTATAATATTAGTATGGATGGATGGATTAGTATAGATAATATGGATAGTATGGAAGTATGGATAGTGTGGATACCTTGTAATGCACGCGCAGGCCGATAATCTGCGCCAAGAAGGAACGTGTGAGGCGCGCCCGAACTAGCTGCCGGTACGAGCCGCCCAGTGCGCTCTCGTACAGGCACTTCCCTACCATCTTGCCGGCGAACTCGTAGTGTTTTAACTGGAAAACCACGTACGCATCATGTATTGCATATCCTATGGAGTCACTATGGTAACCTGGGAAGTCTAGGAAATAAAAATATGTAGAAATTCAGTTCTGTATCACTCAAAGAAATGTCAGTGACGGTTCTATGGATATCTGTAGATAATGTTGTATATTTCTACCCACAAGAATTTATCTACAAAAAGAAAAAAGGTAAGGAAAGAGAAGATAAATGTAAAGAAAGAGGAGATGGAAGGTAAGGAATGAGGAGATGGAATAAAGAAAGAGTGAAGAAAGAACGTATGAAACTGAGACTCTCTTAGAGAAACACACAACAAAAGAGTGAGAAAGAGGACAGTGGGAGATGAGAGGGCGGGGCGAGCGGGGCGAGCGGGGCGAGCGGGGCGAGCGGGGCGAGCGCGCACCTTGAGGTGCGGCGGGCGGTCGGGGTTGGGGTGCACGAGCGCGGCGGGCGAGTCGTGCAGCGGCGCGAACAGGCCCAGCGCGCGGTCGAACAGCGCGCCGCACACCAGCGAGAACCACTCGCGCCGCACGCCGCCCCAGTCCACGCCTGCGCCGCGCGACATGCAACATTTACAATGGTTATTGTTACACACGAGCCACTGTGACACATTAACGACATTACGCGTGGTTATCTACTATATGGACAATACATTGGCATCCCTATCCAGCGTTTCCGTGCTTCGAAGTATCTACATGCTAAATTGTTGACTATTACTATCGTTAAATGGCAGTGAGCAAGACATGAGGTTAAATGACAAGTTTGCAATGATTTCCTCCTGCCGTGAGTATCCAGCAATGGCCAGAGATGAAAGTCTAGAGGTGAGAGGTGAGAAGTGAAAGGCGATAGACAGAGCCACACGCACCCTGCTCGCCCAGGAAGCTCACATCGAAGCTCTTGCACCAGTCGGCCGTGCTGAAGTGGCGCGTGGCCCGCAGGCTGGTCCGCAACAGGTCGGCCCGCTCCACTCGCAGTGCGACCCGCTCGTGCGGCCGCCGTGCGTGCAGCCGCCGCACCTCGCTGTAGAAGAACTCCTGTTTGTTCTGCAACCACAGCGACACGCACGCACACATTATTACGAATACAACACACAAAGGGTACAGTAAACACCCTGGGTCATCCAGGCTCCAGGAGAATTTAGAAAAGCCTTCGAAAGCAGATGCGCTAATAAATCAAACACATTCATATTCATCCGCCATTTCCCATTCGGAACAGATGAGCATCAAATAAATTGATCTTTACTTCTATGGAGACTAGACGATATTCTGCAGCCTTCCTTACTATATAATCACCACATAGTATCACGGCTTAATAACGATAAATAATAAAATCGAATGATAATGTATGTGCAACTAACCTTGAATGTGTCCTCCCCGCCGCAGTTCTCCAGCAACAGTTGCGAAAAGGTGGCCGCAATGAGGTCCCTATCCGCTGAAGTCAAGGTCAACGATGGCTGCATTCCATCTTCTATAGAGAATTCCCCACCACGCGTTATTTCTACTCCTTCGCCTCCTTCCATTGTTTCCGAGGATCGCGGTTTTAGAATCAACTGCCAATTACGTTTGTCTAATTTAATATACCTAATATAGGGTTTGGAAAACATGAATAGGTTTTATTATATTTTGTAGTGGTCACCATCTGTATGCCTCTTAGAACAAAAGCACTCTTAAACTAAATCTTAAATAATATTCGGTTTCAACGCTTTATGAAAGCTTCATGAAATGCAAAGAGCGTTATTATGGCTTCCATAAGCCTTTTATTGGTTTCCTAAATCTACATGTTGTAACCAGAGATACAAACAGAGGATGTATAGTGTATACGAACCTTGGTGGAGGGACAGAGACGGAAGGACGTGATTCTCTTGGGGATGAACTTAAGGAAGTAATCCTTGACGATGACGTGCTTAGGGCTGAGGCAGCAAAGTACGCGGCGCGCGCGGCCCGGTGCCAGCAGCCGCGCCTCGTAGCACGCGCCGCTCCCGCCCCCGCCCCCGCCCACGCTACCTCTCTTCGCCCCCATATTTCGCTGCACGCTTGCCATTTCGCTCGCTGCACAAAGACTACGTTAGCCCAATAATAGGGTATAACAAAAGAGTATCATGGGCCTAACTGTACACAGTCTAAATATGGAAATGGATGGAAAAAAGAGATGTCCTTTTGTGAATATGATATGGCAATATTAAGTCCTTACACAATTGAAAACAAAAGAAAAATAAATAATTTTTAGATTATGACCAACGCCTCTTCGCGGATACATTTTGCTGCACAGTCGCCATTTCGCTCGCTGTAAGAAAACTGATATTAGCCCAATAATAGGGTATAAGACTATATGTAGCAGAGCAGCGGTATAAACGTGTTGTTGTTGCTCCTTTGTTTTTTAAAGTTTGATCATAAATTTTTCGCGCGTGTGGTCTCAAAACGCATTTAAATAAGTGACCAGTGACGTGTTTACTTAAAGAACATTTGAAATTGTGAATAAACACTTAACTTATACGCATAATTGTGAATTGAAACCATTCTGTGACTGTGATCAGTGTAGCAAAATTTACAAACTACCCTCCGATCAGCTGATTTATTATTTGCTTATAGTTTCATATATAGGTACCAGTAATTATTGTTGTTAAACAAACATTGCCACTGTGGTGCAGCGCCTCCATATTTTCACCATCACCATAGAGTCCTCAATATGTCTGCTTGCGAAGCGTGTGGAAAGTTGGTCAAGACATCAGACAAAATTTCTTGTACTACCTGTGATAACATTTACCACTATCTTTGTGTAAACATAAGTGTATAAGCATACAAAAAACTCAATAAAACAGCACGCTTGGCTTGGATGTGTCCTAGTTGTGTTGCTAGTAAACCTAAGGGCTGCAACTTGGATACTCCTATCAGGTCGAGTGGTGAGTTGATCACGGATAGCTCTGACGACGAAGACAATAACATGCGTAGTATAATCAGAAATGAAATAAGGTTTACTATGCGAACCGAAATGAAAAGTCTTATCAGTGAACTTATACGTGTGGAAATGTCTGTTCTCAAAAACAGATTGATGAATTAAAATCTTCTGTTATGTTCGACATTGCTCGGTTTAATGATTTGAAGTCTGAATGTAACAACTTGCAGAAGGAAAATGGGGAATTGCGCTCCGAGGTTACTGCCCTGTCTGGGACTGTTAGGCAAATGTGCGATCAAGTTAATAATGTTGAGCAACACATGCGTGACGCAAATTTGGAAATACATGGTTTACCGGAGTACAAGGGCGAAAATTTACCAAATCTTATAACACAAGTGGCCAAAGTTGTGTCTCATCAACTTCATGATGGTGATATATTGAAATGTACCCGAGTTACCAGTATTAACAATGATAAGAATCGTCCTCGTACCATTATTTTGAAACTACGTAGTCCTAGATGTCGTGACGAGTTTTACTCAGCAGTGACCAAATATAACAAAGCTCATAAAGGCGATAAAATTAATACCAGTGTTCTCGGCATTGGCGGTGACAAGAGACTCTCTCCCTCAAACAAAGGGTTGCATCCTTCAGCACGTATTAGGGCAAGGGAGAAGTTATATAAGTTCGTGTGGGTCCGCAATGGAAGAATTTATGTCCGTAAGGATGAGAACTCTGGTCTTATACTTATAAGAAATAGACAAAGTTTGGATAAAATTTTATAAGATAGGAAGTTTATTTTTGTTTTTCTTTAAATACTAGTAAGATGCATAGCTTAAAATTAATAAAAATGATGGTTTCTGTTTTCTATCAAAATATTCGAGGAATGAAAACAAAAACATCCGAAATTACTTGTTCGATTTTAAATAGTGATTACGACATAATTTGTTTAACCGAAACATGGCTCGATGAGTGTATTTTTTCCTCTGAATATTTCGATCAAAGATTTTGTGTAATAAGAAGAGACCGTAGTGATAAATTTAAACGAATCTATTGTAAGAGTCATGGTGGAGGTATCCTAATTGCGGTATCGAATAGATTAAAATTTGTAAACAAGATAGCTTGGCAGACCTCTGTGGAGGATCTGTGGCTGCGCATTGACTTGGGTATAACGCCTTCGTGAATCTCTGTTTAGTTTATCTCCCCTCTTATTTGCCTAGTCAAGTATTCAATTAATTTTTATCCAGATGTGAGGATATCTCTTTACAATATTCTGACAGTGAAATATTGATTATAGGCGATTTCAATCTTTCTCAAGTTAAATGGGATAATATTAACGATCCATTCGTGGAGCTTACTGACGTTAAATCATTGTACCTGCAGGAGTTTATGGCTATTACTGGTCATACACAGGTTAATAATATTAGTAACGCAATGAATAACATTCTTGACTTGGTTATAAAAAATGAAAACACTGATCTTGATTTGGATCTAGCTCTCCCTCTTAGCAAACCTGATATTTATCATCCGCCGCAAGAACTAACACTACAAAAATTTGTGCCATCATATCTTTCTTTTAATAAATCACATTTTCGGTATTTGTTCAGTAGAACAGATTATGAGGCATGTGTACTTGACTTATCTGCTGTGGATTGGAAGGAATTCGACAGCCTTGATTGTAATAACTTTTCTAAAAAGTTTTACAGCGTTATTTGGAATACAGTTGAAAAGAATACACCCAAATGTAAATCCAGAGTAACTTATTATCCCATATGGTTTACGAGTTCACTAATAAAGCTTCTTAAAGAAAAACGTAGATATCGTTTACGTTATAAAAAACACAAAAACTATGATACATTTGCTGTTTTGCGAACTAGAGCGTGTTCAGTTATCAAGAGTTGTTTTAAAACATATATTGATAAAATTGAAAAGGATCTCGCTACAAACATTAAATCTGTCTGGCGATACACTCAAACAAAAAAATATAGCAACGGCATCCCTGAACTCATGCAATACAGAGTAACATCCGCCGTAGGTGGTGGTGCTGTCGCAGATTTATTTGCCGAATACTTCGCGTCTGTGTATGTTGATGGTACCACACCGGTGGACTATACTCCTCACTTTAATGTTTCTAATTATAGCTTAGGATCAATTCATATTACTGAACAGGATATTAAGACTAGCTTAAATAAACTCGATGTAGATAAAGGAGCAGGTTCTGATGGTCTTCCTCCAATATTTGTTCGACTCTGTGTAAGGGGTCTAATTAAGCCTTTGCACAAAGTCTTTAATAAATCTTTAAGTGAGGGCATTTTCCCAGAAATGTGGAAAATTTCACATATTGTTCCTATTCACAAAAGTGGGAACAAAAATGACGTTACTAATTATAGACCCATATCACTTATCTCATGCTTTGCCAAAATTTTTGAAGGTTTGGTATATGACGTTTGTTACAATCATTTCAAGCATTTGATTAGCAAACATCAGCATGGATTCGTTAGTAGTCGTTCGACAAGGTCAAATTTATTGATTTACACTGATTATATGTGTAACTCTTTTGAAGCTAAAGGCCAAGTTGATTCAGTATATGTTGACTTTGCAAAAGCTTTCGACCGTGTCGATCGTTTGATACTAATAATTAAATTAGATCATATCGGGATAGACGGAACTCTCTTGCGGTGGCTGGAAAGTTATTTATTGAATAGAACTCGACTCGTTAAATTGGCTGGTTTCGAGTCTATTACATTTAAAGCCAAATCCGGAATCCCCCAAGGATCTAAATTGGGTCCTCTATTATTCTTGGTTTTTATTAATGATGTATTGGAATGTCTGCAATCCAACTGTCTAGCATATGCTGATGATATCAAAATTTAGAATAAAATATCATCAACTGAGGACTGTCTACGACTTCAAAAGGATTTAGATATGTTAAATGATTGGTGTACTTTAAATAGAATGTCGTTGAATATTGAAAAATGTAAATATATAACTTTCACTAATAAACTGACATATATGGACTTTAAATATAATATAGGCAGAACACATTTAGAAAGAGTATGTACAGTTCGTGATTTAGGAGTAACTTTTGACTCAAAACTTTCGTTTCGAGGCCATTTAAATTACATAGTCCTTAGGGCCAATAAAATGCTGGGTTTCATAATTCGCATGTCAAAACCATTTCAAAACATGTTTAGTTTAATTTTGCTATATAATGCTTTAGTACGTAGTATTCTAGAATATTGCTCCACACTTTGGTCACCGCTATACTCTACACATATTGAAAGAGTTGAATCTGTTCAGAAACGCTTCGTTAGATATATAAGTTCTAGAACTGGTGTCAGAGAATCATTATCACTATATACTCAAAGACTTCGACACTTTAATATGTTGAGTCTTGAACAAAGACGTATTATTGCTGATATACTTCTGTTACATAAAATAATTAACGGTCGAATTGGTGCACACTAATAGAATTATTTAGATTTAGAGTAAGCGGACGTAACGTTAGACGACCCAAGCTTTTTGATATGCCACGTATGAGCCTTGTAAGTTCGTTTAACAATCCAATTTTGCGTATGGCCAGGTTAGGTAATGGTCTTTATGACATTGACATAATGTCCATTGGGCCAGTTTCCTTACGGCGTTGCCTAATATCAAGCGCAGTGTCTACCGTGTTTCCTGCAGGGTAGGGCCTCCGAAGTGTCTGTTCTGTTCCTTTTAACTTTAATAATTGTATGTCTTTCTTGTTTATATAGTCTATACCGCTACATATGAAAAAGTTGTGCATACCTTTTAGTTTATATATGTACATTTATGTATCACGCTATCAGCACAGGATCAAGAATGTTTCTTGATCCTAGCTAGCAGTGCTCTTATGTTTATGAATGTTATGTGTATATATATTGTTGGTGTCTTTTAAACAAAAAAAAAAAAAAATAAGAAAAAAATATAATGGGCATAACTGTACACAGTCCAAACATGGATGGAAAAAAGAGATTTACGCCATAGGTCAGAGAGTTTTCTGCGCTTTCGTGGATATTGAAAAAGCATTTGATGAGTAGTGCGAAAGAAAATGTGGAGTCTTCTGCCCGACTATGGCGTAGAGGGCCCCTTACTGCAGGCTGTGAGGTCATTATATCGAGGCCACAGAGCGTGTGTAAGGATAGATGGTGACATGTCGCCCTGGTTCGAAGTCTGTTCAGGCGTCAGACAAGGCTGCGTGATGTCTGCCTGGCTATTCGTGCTGTATTTGGACAGGTGCCTCCAGACATTGAAAGGTAGTATGAGTGGTACGATATGTGATGGTACAGTGGTAAACTACCTATTGTACGCTGACAATGCAGTGCTTATAGCACCATCAGAAGTGGAGTTCCAAACACCTGCTATGTGCATGAAAGAAGACTGCGAAGTGAAAGGATTGAATATGAATTTGAACAAAACTAAGGTTCTGGTGTTTGAAAGGGAAGATGTACAGACAAAGTGTGATATAGCGGTAAATGGAAAATGTCTATAACAAATGAATGAAATTGTATATTTGGGGAATGCGTTTTCGAGGGATGGAAGATGTGAGTTCGATGTGGAGAGACGGGTAGGAGCTGGCAATAAAGTGAACGGTGATCTACCCGCATTAGTAGGCAGCGTGAATATATCTAAATCAGCCAAAATGACCATACATACACAACGCGGTATTGGTGCCAACTTTACTGTACAGTAGTATGGCCTGGCTATGCCCGAAATGGAGTGAAAGTGAGATAAATGCAGTAGAAATGCTATCTCTTAGAAATATGTGCGGCGTCACCCTTGCGGACAAAATAAGCAATGAAGAAATACGCAGTATAACAGGGTTGCGCGACAGTGTTATTATAAAAATGAAGAAAGAAATGCTTAGATGGTTCGTGCACTTAGAAACAATGAGTGATGAAAGACTGACTAAGAAAATATACAAAGCGAAAGTGAGTAGTAAAAGAATCCAAGGAAGACCAAGGCTGACTTGTGAAGATCAAATAGTTATAATGTTAGCCAACGGAAATGTCAAAAGCACTCGCATACCTAGGCGAAAATATGTTAGGAGAATGATGAGATTTGAGGTAGCGAAAGAAGTATGTAAGGACCGCGACGTTTGGCGCTTCGTCCTCTCTGACTACCCCATTAGGGATACGGCGTGAAGATATGTATGTGTGTAAAACGAGATGACTTTTTGTGAATATGATATGGTAATATTAAGTTCTTACACAATCGGAAACGGAAGAAAAACGAACGGTTTTCAGAGTAGGAGGAGAGCAAAGAAATCGACATTAAATTGATTAAAATAGTTGTATCAAGCTTAGAATCAGCAATTTCGAATAGGAAAACAATTTCTATTCTACTCTTATATTTTCTTTACCAATCACAGGTATGCAATTACAATTCTGTTTTTTCTGACAAGATCAAACTTTGTTTCTGCTTTCTCCCGTTGGTAAATAATAGTAGATTATATAACAAGGGAGAAAAATAATATTTTTACGGCGAGGCACTATTTTGAGTCCAGAGCGGAGCGAAGGATTCTAAAGTAGAATCCTGAGCGCAGCGAGGATTGAATATACGACGCCCAAGGCAAAAAATTAATTTTACTACCGAGTAATACACTACTTTTCATTCCCATTTATAAGAAAAATAAATGAGAGACGTTATTCGATATTTAAAAAGGTAAAGGTAAAAGTACAAAGAAATTTTATATTTTCAATTTCTTATGTTTTTTCCTGGCGCGGGCGCAGGTAAATATCAGGCAGTAACATTTCTCATACAATATGTTCATTTGACCTCGTCTTCCTTATTCAAATTCATTTCTGCCCTCTGTGAAAATCGTTAAGATATAAGACCTATTTGCACTTATCGAGGAATCAATCATCGTTTTTCAATAGTATGAAAAATAAATTCTCAACATATCAAAACGTTTTGATCGTCTAAATACAATGAAACTATTTTCTTTCATGTGCATCATGACCAACAGGTTATGGGGACACAGAGTTGTCGACAGCAATATCAGCAGTTTGTACACCACATATATTAGCGCTCCTCACGATGCGGACAGTCGTCTCTGCGTCGTGATAGAAATCCTAACAGTGTTTAAGTGTGCAAATATACGAATTTATCACGAGATGTAACTATTGAATTACTGCTACCTTTGCGCCAATAAAACGATACGGCTTGACAAACTTTATGGTTTTATTGTCAATCTGCCTTAGGAAAAGCAACCAGTATTTTATTTAATTCCATATTGGTGACGTGATCCAGGATCAAGGAATCATTAGGAGTCAGATCTGCGGATGGATCCACTTTGAGTCAATTCACTACCCAGAATCGGTAATACCCATCTACCCATCTAATGTGAATTAACTTACCGGTAAGTACGATGCAATCGAATTCCCCATTAAGTAGCAACACCTTATCGTAATGGACGGCTGCTCGATAAACCCCCGGAGTGGGGAAGCATAGCGTCAGCATCACGCGTTGGTTCACCGAGTCGTACTCGAACACCGCCGACGATGACAGGGCTTCGTCTCTCTCTCCTCCTAGAGGGCTGATATCGATGGAGAAATCCTAGAATACATAATCAGGGACTAGACTGAAGTTCTTGCGTTGTCAAACAAGACTGCATTTTGCGTCCCTGGAATAATGTACACAGTCTGGCCAATAATACTCTTACAATAAAAAAAAACAATAACGCATTTGAATTTGGAACCTCCGTCTCATACGAATATTCATAGTGTTTTCTCATTTTCGCACCAATCTTTGTTAAATATTCTTGTGATATTAAAATGGAGTAGCGTGATAAAGAGAACCGAATTGCTGTGATAGCCATTACAGTTACACAATGCAATTTGTGAAACTCTCCATTCGCTTAGTATTAGTCAAATGTTTGTGTACCGGCAAGATTCCAAAAAAATGCTGTCCGAAAGCAAAAGATTTTATCTAGGGAAATGAATATAGCACTCAGAACCATGTAGCGTATTTAAAGAGGACTCAAGGACTTGCAGCTTATAAGAGACGCACTGGTAATTACTTAACCGATAATTTAAAAATGAATAGGATGGTAAATTCAAAACAACTTCTTAGGCGGTATGCAAAAGGAGGTCACAGAAAATGTTTATTTACTAACAAGAAAATTTTTAATATCAACATTTTAATAAGCATAATGACAGAGTTTGTGCTCGAAGCTCTGGAGAAGCTTCTCAATTAGTCAGTAGGGTACAACGTGGGCATTATTCAGCTTCAGTGATAATTTGGTAAGGTGTTAGCTGTCAGGAGTGACTGAGCCATATTTTTGTGAAAAATGTATCAAAATTTGTTCCAGATGTACCAAGATACGATTTTTGAAAAGATAGTTAAGCTTCTTAAAAGCGCTATATTCTTAACCAAAAATGATCCTTTCAGCAAGACTCAGCACCAGGCCATAAAGCTCGATCCTCACAAACATGGCTGGAAAGGAACGTTTCTGTCTTCATCAGAGCTGAAAACTGCTCGTTAAATAGTTCCGGTCTTAATGCACTTGATTATGATTTATAGAGCATGGCATGCTCTAAACGCCATGATAATTTGGAGTTCCTAAAATTGCGATTGGCGAATTTTCCCATGGAGAAAATGCGTGTTTCAATAGATAACCCGCCACAACATTTAAAGGATTGTATTAAAGCCAATGGAGATCATTTTGAATGAGCTTCATATCTTTAAAATGCTATTACATTAATGTATAAACTAACACACATTGCAGTAATAAACATTTTACGTAATAGAAAGAAAACGATGTTTTACTTATAACAATATTTATGGCAAGACTAGGTATATTATATATAATGTACAGATCGTTATTGAGGATGGTTGGAAACAAACAAGAGTCCATTCCATTCTGCTGGTAAACAACTTGTAGCAAAGGATAGATTTCCATTTGGATGAACATCCACCAGTGTTGTACAGTTTCAGGTTTATATTTTTTATTAGTTTTATTATTGCATTGGTCATAGCCTAACCATATAATTTCTACAACATTGCATTATGTAAATCATAGATTTGCAGATGAAAAAATATTCACATAATCATTTAGTAAAATGATTACAAAAAAAAATATATTATTTTTCAATTAAATGTGGAATTGACAGCACAGAGAAGCAAACCTTAGATGATGCTTAAGATGGGCATCTACGACTGCCCATAGTTTAGTAATATATAACTTAAACGGTGACCAGCCTCTCTTCTCACCAGCCCTTCGCAGCTCCACTGTCAAATATTCAACATTCGATTTTGATATGATCAATTAGACCACAGTACATTGTCCTGTGTTCCGCAAGATTTTGACACTTGTTTTTATTACAAAATTATTCAAAGAGTTATTTACTGGTCTGTCCACCTACGGCACCCCTAAATTCCTATTCGGATTCTTCCGTCCGTGTACCCTGTAGCTACTAGCCAGTAGTGTCGGTGTCACCTCTTCCCTATCATCTACGGACTTATCGGTCTGTGCAACTCTGTCACCCCTAAGTTCCCGTTTAAAGTCTCCCACCCGTGTACCCTGTACCATGTACTTGCCTTGATTACACGTGATGAGTACGGGGACGAGACAGTGTACTCGTCCGAGTGCTCATTATCCGTAAACACATGACCGAGTGTTCAACCGAGCGTACAGCCGCTCGGACCCTATTTTATTTACTAGACTGAGGGCCCACCCCCGCGCTTTCCCGCACTGACTCGTTAGTGCACTCGGCACGTATAAACGCACACACGCGATGCGTACTCGGTACTCGTTTTCTTGTTCGCTGCGTTCCTTGCGTTTTTAATACAATTCAATTTAAATTGTATTTTCTTCAAGTTCTTGACTGACTGTCTGACTAGGTGCAAAGCTAAAAATACATATAAGCTTCTAAGCTAACCGTAAGAAGTCGTTTTTGGGTAGAAAAGATTTCATAAAGCGAGAATTTCTTTTTGAAATTTTATTTTTACTGTCTATACAGACAGTTTTGGCTCCCAAGAGCTAGTTAACAACATATGCTGTCAGTTGTCAAAACGGGAAGCAGTAGTTATTGTAAAGCTAAGCCGTGTCGGTCCTCACCTGTATATCCTGGGGCCTGTCGAGCACAGCGGGGTTGTCGTAGCGGTCTCGCGGGTGCACGGGCAGGCGCCGCGCCGCGCCCGCGCCGCACACCGCCGCTCCCCCCGCGCCCCCCGCCCCCGCCCCTCCGCCCTCGCCAATACCACCCCCACCGCCGCCCCCGCCCCCGCGGCCCACCCTCGACCGCCGCGCCTCCGCGCGCCCCGCGCGGAACCACTTGCGGAACGGGCTGCCGCACACCGCGCACCCGCCTGTCGGTACCTCAGGTCAACAAGGATAATGGACGAGGCCATAATCAGTTGCCGCTCTTACCACCGTGGGTCAAACGAATTTACGTGTCTCTTTCTATCTCATTGTCGTAACTACGAGTGAAACAGCTATAATATGGCAATCTCGCACTGTCAGTGTATTTCGTGTCAGCTTATGATTCAATTATGAAATAATTTGCAAAATACTCGTAAATCTGAAGTATTTTGGCTACTAGTATTCACAATAATGAAAATATGTCATGTTCATCTGTGTATCGTTGTACTGTGACCTTCCCTAGTCACGCACATTACTAAAAATCTAGAAACTCGGTCAATAAAAAAAAAAGTTTAAGAGTACACTTTTAGAATGCTAGAAATATTGAGTCCATTATGTTTATTGGTCGGAGGTTGGTGTACATGATACTAGTGATGATCGATATTGGGACTTTTTGGCGGTAACAGGAAAAATGAGTTTGTCATTTTATTTAGATTTTCTATTTTTTACATTTTTGTGAGTTTTAAAGTACAAAAGTGATTGTGAAGTATATCGTGTTTTAAAGTTCTGTGTAACTGTAAAGAATGGAGTAGGTCTAAATAAACTTGTGTAGCTAAAATTCTCGCGCTCTTCTCCAAGTCCTTTATAACTTCAGTAAAGCCTACTATCACTTTACTGGAGGAGTTTTACGTTATGAAAAAACTAATAATTTCTCTTTATGAAAAATTTACCCTATAAATTTTCCACGCGAACAATTGCCATATTCTTCTATTATTATTCTAGATCTAGAGAATGGCGCCAGAATCAATATTCTACTAAACAATTTTTTTTTAATGTGAAAACAAGCTTTTTCGGAGATAACACCTATTCTAGATAAACTTTGAAATAAATCACTACATAAATACAAAATTTCATCCAACTCATCATAGAAAATACCAATAAATAGAAATATGTATTATACAAGAATTACTCGCTTAAAGTAATAAGATTTTAATTACCACCAAACATAAAAAAATCTCGATCAATTCCCACCAATCAAGAACATTCTCGAAAAGAAAAGCATTTAAAGAAAAAAAACGCATACATGAATTCATCTATTCTAGAGCTGCGTTGCCGCCACACATAAACAGATGACTGTATTAAACTTAACACGTATCTTTTCGTCGTGATCTTAACACTACATAAATGCAAAACGGTATCATGATCATGACATATTCCTTCGTGTACAGAGTTGTGAGCACAACTAATCTGTTAGTGTGGCTCCGGTGACAAGAGTGTCAAGTTCAATGAAGTGGTCTGTGGGCCGTGTGTTGTGTTATACTGAGTGTGAGTACTGACCGATGGTGACAGAGATGACGTAGGCGCCGGCGCTGCGCACCGTGAACTTGACGCGCGCCGTGTGCGCCTCCGCCGGGTCACCCGAGCCCAGCTCCACCACCGCCGAGATCTGACACACACACACACACACACTAACACACACACACACACACACACACACACACACACACACACACACACACTAACACACGTGCCTACTTGACAACTAACGGGAGCAGATAACACAGGCTACGTGTAACAGTCAGTAACAAGTGATACCTCGGTAACCTCGGTACAAACAGTAAATCGGTGACCAAAGTTAAGCTTGGAACCAAAGCTAAGTCGGAAGCTAAAGCAAAGTGACCAAGGCAAGTCTAACTTAAGTGTTAATCTAATATATTATATTTGTATCGTATTTATGAATTTCTTTTTTACACTAAGTTTTGATCAATAAAGGATAATTATTTTGTACTTTTCAGCGTTTTTATTTTGAAATTGGTTTAATTTTTTTAGTTTTTTCAACAAATTTTTTTTCAACAAAGTTTTTTCAACAAGATCTTCTGTGATTTTTTCCTTTTTGAGATTTGCCTAAATAAATATCTACGGTAGGTTTACAACTAACTTTTTCCCAATTTTAAAACAAAACACTAAAAAAAATGATTATCAAAATACAAAAACCGTTGAAAAGCTCTTTTGTTTAAGTAGTACTCCATAGTCAGATCTTAACAAAATTTCTCTATATACCTTTTCAAATAAAAAACGAAATTAAAATCGGCGATGACATTGCGTAACGTACACGCAAAAAAAATACATGTTGAATCGAAAACCTCCTCCTTCTTTGAAGCCCTCTATAAATATTATCTAGTTGAGTTTCTTGGTCATTATTTTCAGTATAGGTTCTTCCCTAAATAGTGGTAGATTAATAGATTGGACATTTGACGTTCAATAATATCTTGTAATTCACAATAGTTTAATTTTTCTTTTCATAAATGGGTATCGAATCAAATAAAAAAATGGGCGTATGTTTGCTCACGATGTAGCCTGTTGGAAAGCAATAATGAGGCCAAAAGTCAAACATACTTGCTCAGAAGGTACTTATTCAATCAGTCTCGAAAGTCGTGAAAACGCCGAAATTGTAGGTGTGATGATGATGAAAGAATAGCGCAGGAAAGATGTTCCAAACCTTAGCACTATGTATTATGAGGTAGCACATTGCTTCGTACGAATGAAAGGGAAATCAACGATATATGAATGGAGTCCACCCGTATGTCTCGTCATTCTATGATAGAACGGAGACGGAGAATCACGAAATTTAGATGCACATTATCCAAAATAAACCCTGTAACACTGTCGATGCTCAAGATTTTCAGGTTTAGGTTTGACTATATTGCTTTCTGACCCGGAGATCTATTGAGACAGCGTATCCAACTCCCAGAGGTGATAGCAGTATCCCATTCACGAGCGGACTTATGTTTTTTATGCTTAAGGCTTGAAGCTGCCCTGGTGTGAAATGCTGCCTAACCTTAGAGAGAATCTTAGAAACAAGTTTTTTTAGCAGCGATTTTGGAATTGGACTCGATAGACTATACTAAGCTCATGCTAGATGATTTGCAGCATGTCTAGAACTTCAAGATTCGCTGAAATTAATAAGTATATGGTTTGTAAAGTTCGAGTCAAAAAACCTGTCAAAATTATAGTTAAAACATAATTGAGTTTGTGAAAGGTTTAACCTGGTGATTTGACTACGATTCTTATTTATAACGTGTCATCATAAGTAGTCGGTAGTGGGCAGTGTCAGACCGACCTTCTTGGTGCCGTGCGTGATGCTGACGTCAAGGTCGTCCGTGTCGCACACGGGGTAGGGCTGGCCGTTCCGCTGGAAACACAGCACAGTGAAGCACATGGAGTCGCCCACCTCCTGCGGCTCTTGCCAGCCCCACTCCACCTGCACAGCCCACCAGACACCTCGTTAGTGCGCACTGATGTAGTTAGCGACTCCCATATTGGATAAATGCAACTTATGAATACCTTGATACCTTACACTGACTCGAGTACTTTGCAAAATGTATCTTCGTAATTAATTTCTACCAGGTGAGTTTTTTATCTTGAGACAAAGAAATATCTTAATAAGATGTCATTAATTTGAGATGTTTTAGTGTAAAAGTTGTACGATTTCGATGGAGCAATCAATCGATCTTGTATGTGACCTTGGTCTAAAGTGATTTGAGGATAATTTTTTTTTTTAATGAAAAAAGACATATTTGACCCTGGCAAAGAGCGAATTTCTCAATCGAACTTAACTTTCAAGTGACTTTGAAGGTCAAGACCACATCCAAGATCACCAGTTGATTGTAGTATTACTTGGTATATATATTTTCCTGACATCTTTCGTCTAAAGTTCCAACCTACTCATCGGCACGTGTTTTGCTTCTCCAATTAAATCTCGCTTGGTAGCTGACAGAGTCTGAGTTCTGAAAACACGTGTCGATCAATAAGTTTAAAATGTTGAGTGGAATACTTATAAAAAGTGAGAGGCCAATAAAAGGCCAATGCAGGACGCACGTACCGTGCAACTGGCGGGGTGCAGGTACTTGCCCGTGACGTACTGCAGCAGCGAGTGCTTGGCCTCGGGCGCCAGCGACGGCTGCGTCACGGCCGCCAGCGTCACCAGCCCGCACACGGACACCGACACCACCAGCATACCGCCTGCGCAGTGCGCATACCAGCTAAGTTACATTGCATTGACTCGGGCGGGCTGGCTCAAAAACAACCCTGTAGCTGGGGGGACACAGAATAACCTACCAGACAGCCACCTGCACATAGAAGCTAGGTATGTTATATTGTATAGTATTTGCGAGTGGTAGGCATTTTTTTTCAGATTTCGGCTGCTAAGTTGCCCCGAACGCAGTGCTTTCGGTATACGCTTTGTTCGAGCCACGATTACGGATCTTATAATTATTTATCGATTTTGAAATACATTTATAGTGAACCTTATATGATATTTGTGAATTTACGTTTATATATATAATATAATATATATTTATTAAACGATTTTATGTTTTGAATTAAATAATTTACATGTTTTAAAAATGTATTAATTGTTGTATCTTTAGTTAATATTAGTTTTAAAACATAATAGATCTATGTTAAACGTATTTGAAGCCACGCAGTGGCCCTTATGCGTGCTCTGTCCGGATGAATACCACCATTTTACACCCATCGCTAATCCTGCTGTTTATCAGCAAATTCTGGTGGAGAACAAGACAGACGGTGAAAATTCGAGCACAAGATTTTTTATTATTTAAGTACTGCCATTATCATTAGTTTTGAGTTCACGTTGACGGAGATCAAGCAAGTGAGCTCAAGAGATCATTTGAAATACCAGTGATACCCTTTCTGGTTGTAGCAGTAAACATCTTACAATCCTAACTAGACGGGTTTATGTCGTATTTATACTTTAAGAAGAAGGAAGAACAGAAAACGTGAAAAATAGGTGTTTTTATGCAGACTTTTTAGCGCAAATTTAGCCTAATACGTCTTGCAACATGTATTCACAACCAAACTCTGTAGATATATAATAATTTCGATCTTGAAGTTGCAGGTCCGTTTATTATTATTATTCATTTTGTCCGACCATAAATTTACTGTGCTATTTACCGGTCCGTTCGCGCGCCATCCATCCGCAAAAAAGCGCGATAGTTAGATAAGGAAGGTAGAGCCATGCTGTATAATTGCAGCACGAATTAGGCTGGGTCGCCTGGTGAAATACCATCCTTTCACAGAATATTGATATAAAATAACAGCATCTATTGCTGTTGTGTTTCGTTAGGAAAATGAGAGTGCCGATGGCCCATCTCCCCTCCTTTCCCTTTTCCTCTTTCCCTAAAGGCCGGCAACGCATCCATGACTCCCGGATGTTGCGGGTGTTCATGGACGGCTGATCACTTTCCACCAGGTGACCTGCTTGCTCCTTTGCTCCCTCTTTTATAAAAAAAAAAATTATAAAATAGCCACAACCGCGACCCTTAAAATCAAGCTCATGCACTGCTTAAAACGACAAGAGCTGCCTATAAACATCAACCACGTGTTAATTGCCCAAGGTATGCTCCCTACGTTTTAAGGCTATATACCTTCGTTATCCTATTATATAATATTACAATATTTAAAAACATTAATATGGTAGTAAATATCGCCTGAGATCCAGTTATGGAACACTGGTTTCGCTTAACTCATATGAAGGTAGTCGATCCCTGAGAAACTCCGTTGAACGCATCTCACCCCATGTCCAAGCGTCCTGATGCTTGCTACTTTTGACTACCGCGCTCCACAGCTCCGCTTTTAGCGACTGGAGCGCGTCTTTAGTAATGGGCAGGCTCTGGCGCGCCGCGGACCACGCGCTACAGTCCTTGGGGTCTAATACGTGGCGCGCGGCAGAGTCCTCCAGCCAATACACGTCCTCGATGGAGGACACGTCCAAACTCAGCAACCTGGGGAAAACTTGTCATGTACATAAATCAGCTAATTTTATATAATTAAATACCCACAAAAGTTATATTTAAATAATAAATAATTTAAATTTCGTACAAAGACGAGTTAATCTTTATTAATTAAATTTTCTGAGCAATACGTATGTATATTTTTCATGTTTAATATATACTAACATTATTAATGCGAAAGTTCTGTCTGTCTGTCTATTACGCTTTCACGGCTAAACCGCTAGACCGGTTTTGATAAAATTTGATACAGAGATAGGTACAATTTTGGAGAAGGACATAATATACTATTTTACTTATGTACATACGTAGCTTTTTTTATTTTTTTTAGATTTCATAAATTACTTGTTTAAATCTCACACGAACAAAGTCACGGCAACGACTTTAAATATATAAATTGACGCCATTTCCATTCGCAGTGGACAAAGCATTTAAGCGGAAAAAAATTAATTATCTTGTCGCTTCTAGTGGTAAGTATTTGCAGGTTACAGATGACAAAGCAGCGAAGCAAAAGGATAACTGAGTTAGCTATGCCTTAGCAGAGAAAAACGGACGCATATAACCGCGTTGTTTTTACTAATCACGAATACCAAGTGTTAGAGATATCTTTAGATTTGTCTTCGTTATAATAATCACGTGTATATCGCATTCTATTCATACACTCTCCGCCTCACCCCTGTTCTTACCTATTCTTTGCCTAAGACGCGGCCAAGGAGTTGCGCGCAGACTATAAGAGCTTACGCGGTTTGTACCGCGTATGCTGTAGTCAAATTTTTGTTTGTATAGTTTGTATAAACTATACAAACAACTTGCAGAGTAGCGCCAGTGAGGGTCACACGCAACGCAACCATGCAACCGCTTCCGTTTGTCTTTAATTCATTCTTCACATCGTCGCAAATACGAAAATGTCTAAATCGCATAAACGAATGTTTAGGTGACTAAATAATTTTAGTTATCGGAATCCAGTTATCATTCTTCAACATAACTATAAGAAATAAAATTTAACAAATATGAAAAAATTAATCCGTGTGCATTGTTTTATGCCATTATATACTAAATGTATAACTAAATGAGATGCTCTCCGCGTCTCACACTCAACGCAACAACCCCACGTATCCGGCAAAGAATAGACAATCCGTTACGCATGAGGTGGAAGTCGGCCTTATTGGAACGATAGTTCCTTACGGCAGGCTTGGAGGAGATAGGGATTTTGCTGCGCGATCGAACTGAAAAAAATGTGAGACTAAAACCGTAAGAAAAATATATAACGGAAGTTACGTAGTAATATTATATTCTCTGAACGGAAGTGCTATAGTCGTATTTGGAACGAAGTTCCTTATGCTTTGTACGATTTTCCACTGCAAGGGAAGGCAAAGAGATATATGCTCATAACAGCCGATGTCTTCAGTAATGTGTAGATATATTCTTCATATTATTACGAAAATGATGTTCATTTTCAAATCCAAGATAGCGAATATTACTTTTTTTTTTGGATAAATCGACGTAGTTATCATATTCTAGGTTTCTAAAGGTGCTAATTACAAAAATGATGTTCATTTTCAAATCCAAGATGGCGAATATTACTTTTTTTTTTTGGATAAATCGACATAGGTATCATATTCTAGGTTTCTCGGGGTTATTATTAAGAAAATGATGTTCATTTTCAAATCCAAGATGGCGAAAATGACTTTTTTTGATAAATCGATATGGGTGTCACATTATAGGTTTCTCGGGGTGCTGATTACGAAAATTATGTTTATTTTCGAATCCAAGATGGCGATTATTATTTTTTTGGATAAATAGACAGGTATCATATTCTAGGTTTCTAGGGGTGCTAATTACGAAAATGATGTTCATTTTCAAATCCAAGATGGCGAATATTACTTTTTTTTTGCAAATTGTGTTACTTCTATATTATCCGAAGGAACTTCGTTCCTAACTGGTGTCCCATGACACCACATCATTTTCTTTTTTCTACATATTGTCTGTTCAAGGTCAGGAGGAAGTTTCCCTTCTATGGTTTTAATTTTCTCTGGTTAGGGTGTAAAAGCTTATTAGTTAGTTCTATTACTCGTGCTCTAATTAGCTTAACAATATCTGCGTAAGCTTGAATCATAATCCTTGCAATTAAGTTAGAGCCAGATTACACGAAACATTATCCACGCCCTAATTTCGTTTAGAATTTAATTACGTTTAAATTAATGAAGCTCGGAACAAACCCGCTCTCGGAAACTATTCCCGGATTGTGGCGTGTCATAATTGCGAAGTCTAATTTGTAAGCGGAGACGTAACCAGCGTGTTGTCAACCCCAAAGTCGTGGCGACAGATGTCCCACTGTTGTTGTGTCATTGTTGTAGGAACATAAACGTTTTATCTACTGATAGTTGGTACACTAGTTACATAATAGTAAAAGCTATCTTTCTGGTGGGAACAGGAAAAATAAAATCTACACTGCACTCTTTAATTTTTGTAGAATTTAAGTACGGGATACAATAAAAATGCTAGCAATTTTTACAAAAATATAAAAAGTGAGCCCTCGGTCCCGCCAGGCAGATGTGAAACATGGAAACCATTTTGTATAGAAAATATACGTGAAAGGATAAATTTGTAAGCGGAGACGAAAACAGCGTGTTGTCAACACACGCCAAAAGTAATCTTAATCAAAAAATATGGCATAATCAAAAGCAAAATACTTTTTTAAAGAAAAAAAAATCTTTATTTAAAAAACACAGGCAATGTGTTCCGAAGTGAATAACAATACAGTATACGCTATAAGTATAAAAGCTCAGTACAAGAGCGCGGCGACACGTCGCCACGTCGTCATGCCAACAGCCGAGCCGGTTTGACCCGACGCATAAGATATTTCACATCAAAAATATAATTTATTAAAAATACACTCGCATCGTAAAGCCATTAGGTATAGGCATTTACCAATGCTATAAAAAATGCATGCATTATAAAATTATAAAATGTGCAATTTCATGATACAATTTAAGTTTTTAAATTATCCGATATAATTGCCGACGTCATCATGACAATGACAACTGTTCGAGGTTTATATGATTCGCAAATGCCGTATCCCTAATGTGGGGTATAGTCAGAGAAGATGGAACATCAAGCATCCTTACATACTTCTTTCTCCTGCACAAATCGTTGAGGTTAAATCGTGCCATTAATTCAAATATCGAAATAATTTTAAATTAAAATTGTGTGTTAAATCTATTAATTTTGAAGTTCACAATAATGTCGCGATAAAAATAAAGAATAAGTCATATTAAAAAACTGTATGTAAAAATATCGCATTAAATTAATCATCGAATAATCGCGCTTTAGGTAACATTAGAGGTCACGAGTTGGGCTGACCGTCGCGGGTCATCGCTAATGAGCGCAGTCCGGTGGAACTGATAAATGACCCCAAGCCGGACTGCCGTATCCGTGCTTAATGGTGCGAGAAAGGTAAGATTTATTTGCATGAAATAATAAAAAAAATCTATGCTATAATCTTAATTTTATTTTCTAAAATTGAACAGAACTGTTTTATGTTAAAGATATTATTATGCTAACGCTGTATCCCTAACAGAGAGGACGGAGTTCCAAGCATCGCAGTCCTTACTCCTTCTCAAATCTCATTCTCTTCACCCTTTCACACACTTTCGCTGTAGTGTGCGAGCGCTTCAGATTTCCATAATCTGACACTGACTATTTGATCTTCATAAGTCAGTCTTGGTCTTACTTGGCTCCTTCTACCACTCGCTTTCGCTCTGTAGATTTTCTTCGTGAATCTTTCATCACTAATTCTATGTGCTAAACATATGTGTTTTTTGAAGGCGGTTTAATTTTTTTCCTAAAATTGTTTGTATGAGAAGTATTCGAGTTTCATAGAAGTATTATATATCAAGGTAACTCGAGATTACGAACGGTGACGTCGTAGTTTTTCTCTATCGTTGACGAATTCCTTATCACCCTTAGCACAAAATTAATAATTGAAATGAAAGAAGAGTATTTTTTTTATTGCTTTTCATTCAGTCATTTTATGCAGTTTTAGGGCTCCATAACGTCGATCTCTCCATACAAAGGAAAAAATTGAACCCTCATAGGATTCCGTTGGCCATCTGTGTGTCCATCTGTCTGACCAGTCAATACTCTTTATCTCAAAAACGAGCAGAGGTATCGAGTTGATCAAACACTGAGGTCTACGGTCCCTTGGAGGTGTAATATGTTATACTTCAAGTCAACGTAATCAAAAGATGCGACCATTTATGTACTCAAATCCTATTGGGTTCTTCCCGCTGACGTAGAATCATGGAAAGGTAAGAACCAAGATTGTATCACAATAGAAGGAAAAATTCCAGAAATTTATAATTAGTAGTACCTGGGCGACCTCGCCTTGCTCGGGTATATAAAAAAGAAACACAAAAAATCTGACCACCTTGCAGGATTCGAAGCCGCGCACTTCGGCGTGGTAGACCTACGCTCATGGAGCACTTAGCCTATAGAGTGGCAATGTCATTTATTTTGTATGAAAACAATTTAGGTCTAAACACTGTTGCGGTTACTGTGTTCTGTTTTATCTCTACAGGTTGAGTGCTCCATGCATACGCTCTAGCCATTGTGCTATTAAAAAGGTAAACTCCGCTACAAAATTTAAAAAGTTTAGAGTTTAGAAGTATTGTGTGTAAAAGACGGAAAAAACGATGTTTCCTAGAGTTAAGACCTAGCTAGATCGATTTCTCGCCCCCTCAACCCCAATATTGTAAATTTCATCGAAAACGCTAGAGCCGTTTTCGTGAAAGCGTTATCAAATACATACAAATATTGCTTTTTTGCAATTACAAACTTACAGTTGCAGTTGGAGTGTATGAGAAAACGTGCGTCTCAATAGCAAAGTTAAGTTGATCTCGAATCCGACTTTTTTTGTAAATACGTAACGAGTTCCATACCACCATACGAGATAATATAATCTCGTATGGTGGTATGGAACTCTTGGTCTACGAGGTCATGGTCCACAATGTGATATGAGTCTGGTTATTCTTCGGTACGGTTAGTTCTCACTGGATTTTGTGTTCCTGCCATTATGACCTCACAAACATATTAATATGAAATCCTAAAAATTCTAAAATAACATGTGACGCGATGGTGACAAGACAACCTGCCGGAAACTGCTCTTATCACAAAAAACCCTAATAATAAAATTATTATCTTTCTACTTCTCTGGCGAAAACAGCGACACACAGGCAATCACTATCAAAGGAACTCCTCTAAATCACATAAAGCAATTCCAGTGCATTGGGTCTATACTCAACATTAGAGCAAACACGAAGAGATTTAAAAAATAGAATTCACACAGGCTGGCTCAAATAGCGGTCACCGTCTGTGGCCTCTGTGACGTAAACGTATTCAAACTAAAGACACCGTATATATACAAGTCGTTAGACCGGCAATGCTTATGGATCCGAATGCTGGGGGATAAGGAAATGCGAAGAGCAAGAAATGCATACCATGGAGACGAAAATTCTGCGCTGGATAAAATCCAAAACAGGTACATCTAAGGCATCTTCAAAGTAGCTGATATTTAGAAAAAAAGAAAGAGAATCGTTTACATTGGTTTGAACAAGTAATGTTGGTTAGAAAGGGAGGCGAAAACGACAAAATCCGCCCACCGTCTTCTTGGAGACGAATAATCTATCTACGATGACATGCCGACGATGGGCTTAACGTCAGAAATGATGCAGAATCGCCAGGAAACAAGCTAGAGAATTAATTGATTGAATATTTTTCCAGTATATTTTGTGAAAGTGATCCAGAAGTAAAACTGAAAATTACCAAATGAAACCAACCGCAAAATTCTAAAGAATGACCCACAAACTATTAATAGAGCTTTATCAAAGCATTAATTACGTGAACCGCAGTTAATCTTGAAAGATAGCCGCTAACTACAGCTTATGCGAGTAACTGCGACTTGGGGAATAATTTAAGCTGGCTAACGCCTTCCGCCGAGAGTTAGATTACGAGCGCGATGCAGTCGACGCTCGTAAAATTTGTAAATTGAGTTGGGTCACGGAATGCCAGTGGTTTGAGGAGCTGTTACAGAGCTGGTACAGAAAATGAGCTAACTAATGATAATTACGAACTCTTGATTGTAGATTTACATAGATTTAAGACTGTATCTGAAATACGTTTGTGAGATGTCAGTTTAACGATAAAAAAATTTACACTTCTACTCGGAAAACTCTTCTAACTCGGAAAAAGCATGCACAAAGGAAAAATACTCAAATATTTATTGAATAGTATTTACAAAAACACTATGTATATTTCGTTAGAAATAAAACGTATAATTTAACAGCCGAAAAGTTTCGTTTCGAAGTTCTGGTTTATTCGAGCGATAACCATACTTTTGTTTTTAAATATGAACTGAATACAACTGAATTAAATGATTTGTCGATTACATTTTTCATTAAAATTATCGTTTTTTCCGTATTAGCAACAACATTTTAAAAAACACATTTTTCGTCATGCAAATTGGTGACCCATGTCGAAAAATTGGTCTTTGGATTTTGCTTTACGAAACACAACCCTAGTTCTTCACCAGTTTTTAAAAATGGTGGCCTTTTAAAGTTTTCTAAATATACTTTTGCTACAGCGTCCATTGATACGAACGAAAGAGATAACAGTAAAGGTAAGGGAAAGGACAGTTACCCTTTTACATACTTCGTTCGTACCGAAGGACGCTATAGCAAAAGTATATTTTGAATATTTTGCAAGCTGTGTCACTAGACATTCACCTCATAAACAATAGTCGATTTGGCAATATTTCTGCGTTAACGATTTTGTTAGCAACTTTTCCCGTTCTCCCATCCAATCAACTTTGTTCTTTGTACAAGGGCTCATCCATCAATAACGTTGTATGCAACACATTGTTGACCGCAAGTAGGTCACCGACGATGGGCACTCCATCAAGTGCTATCGTGAACCGCCCATCAGATTACCTCTACTGTTCCGGCTTTTAGAACTACATTTTAACCCCCGACAATACAAAGATGTTAAGGATCGATCGTCTATTTTTTATCTCACTGTCGTCCCTGAATTCTTGACAATAATTGTCGAAAAACATAGCTACGTACTAATTCAATGTATACAAATAATCTATACTAATATTATAAAGAGACAGAGCGTATTTTGTAAGTACGTTCATATGGTAGCTATTTGAATAATTCATTCACCAATTGAGAGGCGGTGTCTAGATGGACATAGGCTATATATTATGTATTCAACCCGGGCGAAGTCAGGACGGGCTGGTAGTATTTATCACAAAGCTAATACCTATCTTGTCAATATATTAAATTAAAAATTTCGATATTTTTCTCCACTTTAGTTCTTTTACTTACCTACTTTAGTGGTTGTCCGGAACACAAAACACTCAGTTGTCCAAAGCAACAATATCACTATTCTTTGAGGTTTCTTTTAGATTTTGTTATAATTCTTGTTTATAAAATTACGATAGTCAGTAGGATTTATAAATACAATGTATATAATATGTATTATATATGTTACATGTGACTTCGTCTCTGTAGAAATAAAAAAAATTAGCCTATATTCTTCCTCAGAGCTTAATCTATTTCCATTCTCAGCCCAATGGTGCAGCCGCAAAAACATAACAGATAAAGAAACCGGTACTTTCGCATTTATTCATACCAGCAATATATATATATATATATTTTAATCGCATTTTCGAAAACGGCTGTTACGATTTTGATGAAATTTAAAATATAGGGTTTTACAGGGGCGAGAAATCTGGGAAAATTCGTTTTCTCCGTGTTTTCAAACGCTGAAAACCAGTAAACTTGTCCGTGAAATATGATTGGTAATTCGTAACAGAGTTTACCTTCTCAATAACACATAATACCCGGGACCGGACTGAAAGTCGATGATCCTGTAACTTACACCATATACCTAATAGTGATGCTATTTTTTAAAACTCCCATGTAATATAGTTTCATACAAAGTTCAACGCCCTCCCCCTATTGCGATTGAAATTTAAATAAAAATGTGAAATACGGTTCTCATTATTTTCAATAAACAGTATTTGCAATCAATTTCACAGCCGCAATCCGTTCTGTACAAAAGTTTCACACGAAGTTCAACCACCCTTTTCCCCCCTTACCTAGTTATTTCTAGGGTTACCATAAAAGATATAACAGTTTGCTCCACTTAATTTTCTTGAAATATGTAGGGGCCGTAAGATTAAGAGCAGCTAAAACTATGGATTTCGTAATCCACGATAAAATTTAATCGACAGTTTAATCTAATGTCCTAATATCAAATGGACATAGTGAACGGATTTGTAAAACCTAGATTATTGTCTTACACATGGTAATATTATTCGTTTCGTTCACAGTTCCTTTGTTCTTCTTAAGATTCTTTGTCAATATTCGATAATTTAATCTGCTCGTAATCGAATAACTGCCATTGATCTTACGACATAATCGGAGACAGAAGATAAAAACTCGCTTCTGTCGTTTAAACTACCATTGATCTTAAAGCCCTTATAAACATAGGCCCATATTGGGTGTTACTGAGAGCTCCTCCAGAGTACATTGTGTGGTACCCATAGTGCTTACTGTTTAGTTTGGGGTCACACAATCTGTGTTATTGCCTGGAGTATTATTATTCCAGAACGATAGCACAGTACAAGTAAGCATACAGTATTCTATCTTCATACAAACGCTCCCAAACGACGCGCTCAAAATCTCGACATATCTCGACATACGACAGTCGCGAGCGCGCCGCGGTTGTCGTTGGACGGTATGAGACGCTCCCGCGCATTTACTGACTAAATATTATGTCAATCAAGTTTACGAGCACAATGTTCAGTGTATGGATGTTTGAATACATTTATATCGAAACCAGAAATATTTCTCTGTTGCTAATTTGTAGGAAATATATTATCATAATGATCTAGTTAATTTATTGCTGATTTTTAATTATACTGCACATAAAAAAGTATTTTTTTGTCCATTTCCACCATACTAACTCACAAACTTTTGAAACTAGATATAAAATACTAGTAAAATTATATAAATAAAAACGTATTAAATTTGCAATAATATAAAATGAAAAGATAATATGACAATTTGATATAGTACCTATTATCAAATATGTAACCCAAGAAAACATTCAGTCCAAGTCGGTAGCCCTATTGCGCGTTTACGTACCAAACGACCGTAGGTAATTATCTCTAGGACACTGCCGAGATAAAATACTGTATGCTTACTTGTACTGTGACGATAGTCAAGTGTAAATCCCTGATAAAGTACGATTAGAGAGAGGTGCCGCTATATGCAATAAATAGCGGCATTTCTATCTATTCGAAAGCAGAGATTCACACTTGAGAAACAATACGGGCCTTAATATGCGGATTTTAGTGAAAATAATTTTTTTATGACTTATTAAAAAAAATAGTAAATCGGTTATGTGCGGCGATGAAAATCTCGTTTACTAATCCCCCAACGGGCGCCGAGCGAAGGGTGGCGGTATAGATAAAGATTTGAATACTCTTTGTTACATCGCTCCGAGTCAAGCAATGAATATGAAAATGGCAAACCTCGTAAAAAACCGGCGGCAAGCGGATTGTGCTTTTGATATTTAATTTTACGGGCGTTTTTATGTGTACACAGTGATAGACCCGGACTTTTTAATGTAGTGTTGCGAGCGGAACGCGAATCAATTTCCCGCGGCGTTATGAAGCCAACTTTGCAACCTCATCGCGTGGATGGCAGATCAAAATACATTGCTTCCTTAGATGTATACATTTGGATTTTTTTTAATTACTAGATATTTCTATTATAATACTAGTTAACTAAAACAATAACGCTAAAAAGGAGCGTTTACTAAGCTTTTATTCAACTCGACTTGTTAGTAATACATACATTATTATGTATGGCTCGCAATGACAATGCCCAAAAATTATGGAATTTTGCCCCATCCACAAATTTGCATGCCCAGTATTAATATTTATTTTATTGCATGGGAGCACTTCGAAATAGTATAGTAACTAAAGCGAAATAGCTAGCGAATTTAAAGATATTACAAAAAAAAATTAAAAGCGCCTACCAAAAAATAGCACGCGTATCGGATATTTTCCAAAACGACTACAGAAGTCAAGTGGAATACAGGCAATAGCAATCATACAAACAAACAAAGCACCCAGAAGCACAGCAGGGGTTGTTATTTACATACAATTTAATAAAATCGCCAGAAAAACAATTTCACACGTTCTTGCACGTGCACATAACTTGACAGTTGATTTTAGTTATTAATCTGAGATGTAACTTAATAAAAATCCGAAATGTCAAAGTCAATGACGTTACATGTGTAATCATAATTCATTAGTGAAACTCACAGAGCGTCGTCGGTTTGCTATTTTCTGTCAGTTACTTCCATGGAGCACTTAACCTATAGAGCAGCAATGTCATTTATGTTGTATGAATACAAATTACGTCTGTGGTAAACACTGTTGCAGTTACTGGCGTTCTGTTTTATAGTTTGATTTTTGCTGTTTTTGCCATAACACCGAATACAGCAATAAGCCATTACATAAATATTTAAATATATGTCCAATTTTGGTTATGTAATAGTAATGCGAGCGAGAGTTGATACTTGTCTGAGCAGTGGTAAATAAAATGGTCCGATATTTCGTCTCTATAGGTTGAGTGCTCTATGGTTATTTCATTCACGAAAGAAGTAATTTCATTTTTAGAGTTTTTCAGTAATAGTTTAAAAAATGTAGGAGTATTAAATTCTAGGATACGGTCATTTTTTATCATACATCTGCACAGAACGTAATATAAACAACACAAATGTCAATGTGTACAGCCCTTGATTATTTATTGTCTACAGCCTACTACTACTACTAAATATGCTTTTTATTTTGATTATTGCTTGCGCTAGCTTATGGAAGTTATAAACCACAGAGAAAATCATAAGAAATTAAAATATATTTTTTAAATAGAATGGTTACTCTGGGGCCAGTGGTAGTGAGTTTGGTCCATGTCATTATTGAATTTTCAACCAGCTCAAACCAAATCAAAAACCAAACAAACTTTGCACATACTTTTGAAGCTGGTGACAATGCATACAGCATACATATCGTTACGCTGTATCCCTAGCGGGGTAGTCAGAGTGACGGAGCGCCAAGCGTCGCGATCCTTACATACTTCTTTCGCTTTCTCAAATCTCATCATTATCCTCACGCATTTTCGCCTAGGTATGCGAGTGCTTTTCACATTTCCGTCGGCTAACACCCTGGCTATTTGATCTTCATAAGCCAGCCTTGGTTTTCCTTGGCTTCTTCTACCACTCGCTTTAGCCTTTAGATTTTCTTCGTAGTTAAGTATTCGTATTGTAGATTTTCTTCGTCAGTCTTTTATCACTTATTCTTTCTATGCACCCGAACCATCTAAGCGTACGGCATAAGGATATGCATAAGATGGTTCGGACACATGAAAAGAATGAGTGATGAAAGAATGACGAAGAAAATCTATAGAGCAAAAGTGAGTGGTAAAAGAAGCCGAGGAAGACCAAGGCTAACTTATGAATATCAAATAGCTAGAGTGTTGGCCGACGGATATATCAAAAGCACTCGCATACCTAGGCGAAAAAGTGTGAGCAGAATGATCAGATTTGAGGAAGCGAAAGGTGGATGTAAGGACTGCGACGCTTGGCGATCCGCCCTCTCTGACTACCCCGTTAGGGATACGGCGTGAAGATATGTATGTATGTATGAGTAACTTTACACTATATATATATATACATAACAGTATGATGTCTTCATAATATAAAGCTACCGTACGCGATTTGTATGTGTGCACGATTATATAAACCCGCCGTGGCACACACAATGGTAATACTTTGGTGAATATGGGTAATTATTTCAGCACCAGTCGGGGTCGCACGCGATGCAAACATGCGACCGCTTCCGTTTGCCTTTAATATGTTCTTCACATCGTCACAAATACAAAAACCTCAACATCGCGTAAACGAACGTATTGTAATGTTCTTACATGCCGAAATAATTCTACATACATACATACATATTTACAGCGATAGTGTCGCGGTCCTTACATACTTCTTTCGCTTCCTCAAATCTCATCATTCTCCTCACACATTTTCGCCTAGGTATGCGAAAGGTTTTGACATTTCCGTCTGCTAACACTCTGGCTATTTGATCTTCATATATCAGCCTTAGTCTTCCTTGGCTTCTTTTACCACTCGCTTTCGCTCTGTAGATTTTCTTCGTCAGCCTTTCATCACTCATTCTTTCTATATGCCCGAACCATTTAAGCATACCTACCTTTCTTCATTTTCACAATAACGCTGTCGTTCAACCCTGTCATTCTGCGTATCTCTTCATTGCTTATCCTGTCCGCAAGGGTGACACCGCATATATTTCTAAGAGATCGCATTTCTGCTGCATTTATCATACTTTCACTCGATTTCGGACATATCCAGGCCTCTCTACCGTACAATGAAGTTGGAACGAACACTGCATTGTGCAGTTTACCATTGTGTCATCACATATATATCACTATATATCACTCATTGCTATCTTCCCATCCACTACGTTTCCGGCCGAGAGAGGCGGGAGTCTCTAAGTATTCTCTTGTAACTTCGGAATTTTATTAAAACCAATGCGGTTATCCAATAATAAAACATTTGATTTATGTAATTTAAATTCTAGAATAACTATATTATTATAACCCTTATTATGACCTCCATTCGTCTTCTACGTATGTGTCCATTTGGAAAACCGGTATCTGCATTCGTATCTGTAGATATCATAAAAAAACAGCCAAGAGTGTATTGCACACTCATATACTTAGACATCCGTAGTAATTACAGACCAGAAGAAGTTAAATTTAAAAAATTGTGTCCAAAATATCAATAATTTAATTTGTTGTATCTCCTTTCAGGTTTTGGGTTACGAAATTAAACAAAATTTCAGTTCAGTCGGTGTAAAGATGACGGATGCAATCGGTCGTGACAGACAAATGGACAGATTTATTTATTTTCTTTACTAGTAAACTTCACAGCTTTACAATTGAGAAAAAGTACTTGAATTGACATTCAAATACCCAATTATGAAGTTTGAAAAATTACAAACCATTTATACAATACAAGAGGGTACAGAATAATTGTTTTCGCGTATAAGTCTGTGTGCGAGTGATGTTAGTTAAAAACGGAAATATATGTATGTTTACGTGTATATGTAGGTATGTATGTAGGTATGTATGTATGTACGTATGTATGTGTGTGCATTTGTGTCACCGTGCGGGATGTGTGTGCTTGCGTGCATGAGTTACGCGTGTATGCGAGCGTGTGTATGCATAAGTATAAAAACTATTGAGTGCACTTCATTAATGTCAATATGTTAATGATTTCCTTCAAAAATCGCGAATGCTTTAAGAAGATATCCATCTGAGAGAATTGCTTCTCGTATGTCATGACATCTCTAAGTATCACGGATAGACATGAGGATACTACAACGGGGTCCATTTTTGTTAATTTCTCCACAGAACTCTAAAAACGTAATCTCCTTCCAGTAACACGGCCTTTTGAACTTACCCCTACCCACATCTATAGAGGCCATAGGGAGACAAATATAATATGATATTATCTTTTATATTCAACTGGAGCAAACAGAGCGCTGTTCAACTTTTCACAAATTAGACGGAGCGCTCGAATAACTTTACGTCCCTCGCCAGACTATAATATTTACTTCACAAAACTCTTTCATACAGAACATTTTAAATGAAAAGAAGCAACAACTTTTAGCATTCAAATAACAAAAGACCTCTGGAAGAAATCACAATTTTTCGTCGTAATCCTCCTATGAACATTTAAAAAATTAACTAGTATGATATAACATTTGCGTTAAACATGATGTATCACTATTCCCAACCAATTTGTACGTTATGTCACCTACTGAATACAACAATGGCATAACTTGAAATAAGATGACGCAGAGAAGACTTGGTCTAAGGGTCTGGTGCACCGGAAAACACGTAATGACACATAATGCTGTCTCTCTACCTTTAAATTAGAGGAACTGTAATAGGTGATTTTTTATGTTAATATAGTTCGTAACTGGATAAAATTTCTATAAAAAAACAATTATATTACAAAAATTATAACTTCAAATTATTATTTAATTACTGTGGAGTAATCATACAAACACATGAACATGTATATGTTCAATTTCACTCGAAAAATTAACAAGTTACGATAAAAAACTAAATTACTTGGTGTAAATGTGCTGCAGTCGATGCGTGGCCAGCCACTGCCTCAACACGAGTCTTTGTTGAAGCACTTGTGCTGCTCTTCTGAGTCGCTTCTCCTCGGCCGCCGGTAACTCTGGCAGTTTGTCTAATTGGTCTGGTGATCCGCATCCTGATAATGTCGAAATTCCTAAAACAAAATAGAAATCAAGTTGTGAAGGATGATTCAACGAACTAATGAAACCATCGGGGGATCATTGGTAAATAAACTGACATTCTTTTAAAAATATCTGTTGACGGATTTGGCTAGCCTTATTTGATGAAACTAAACGCCAACAATATGTAACCTATTCCTTCAATGATAACGAACACCCATCATTGATGGTTCGATAGTTTCGTTCGTCAACTAGTAGATTCGTTGACATAAACAAAGTGGTTGATAAGATTAGCCGGTTTTTGAACTAGTTAATGTTTCCAAATAAAAAGTTATGTTTTGTTGACGCTTAATATGACAGTGTCCCATCTTTAATAGTATTATGTAGTTCGCGAACGATCTAGTTCTAAAGATCGCTCCCTCAAGAGAACGAAGCGAAGTAGTTAGCGATAAATACCACTCTAAGTTCCTTGTTTGATGTTGCTTGGCACACTGTGGTAAAAGTGGCAACTGTTCACCCTGTTCCATGCTCCCTCTAGTGATAGCTCCTCGGTAGCTCACGAAACAATTAATGTTAATGCCGCTAGCGAGCTATAAACTAACAAATTAGAAGAGTAAATTAGTTTAACAATAAGCCGCGGACTTGGAAGTGAGGTAATTTGCGGAATACTAAAGCGAAGTCTCATAGTATACGACTGAATATAGACAAGCAGAGTTTGAGACATTCGTATTCTTAGATTAACATATAAATTATAAAAACACGAAAAATGTAAGGTGCATTGGCTTTTATCATTAATACTACGTCAATTACGTAGTTCAGGAGTCAAAACAAAAATGAGTCCCATGTCGGGCGCCAAAATGAACGTTACAGCCACATTGAATTTTTGACTGAAATATATTTTTACTGGTTTCTAAACCCCTGACGAAAAGGAGGAGTGTTATAAGTCTGCCTTAGTTGTCTATGACATCGCAGTCCTCGTTCAGATGAACCGATTTGCATACTTTTTTTTTTAATGCAAGTTTTCGTGTATGTACTTGGCTAAGTTTGAAGGAATTGTTCCAGCTTTTCTAAGGATATTGAGCACTTAATCGTATGTGTGCAGTGATCAGGATCTAAAGCGCTATTTCTGCTAAAAACTTCGATTTTTTTTTCTCTGTTGGCAGCCAAAAGTCTGGTGATGACCAGTATAAGATATTATTAAAAATAGGTACTAGTTTTCTTTTGTTTAACTTCAAAAAAGATAGAACAAAAGTAAAATAAAAAAACCCTTGACGCAAAAATAGTATATTAGTTTGCAAAAAGCGACGAGTAATTAAAATACTGAACTATTTTATCTGCGCACAGGAAGACTCATACCTAACAGCGGAGTTAGCGAAATAAATAAAAAATACGTCGGGGATCGCTATAAGACATATTTTTGTATCAGGGTTTTTTTTTTTATTTAAGAACAAAAAGACTTGGAAACAACTTGGAAAATATGTACATACTTATACAATTTCAAGTTATTCTTCACTTAATGTGGACAGTGTATTAAAGTAACAAAATCGCACCTTGACGTATTTTTAGTATATTATATTTGGGCTTACAGATAGCAAAGCAAATGACAAGATGTTAGACCATTTAGTATACGCTACACCACTTTTCATCCAAATAAATAAAAAGGGAAGCAAGACATTACTGCTTGTGTTAAGATATCATTCCTGTCATCATAACCATCATATCATAACCTGTAATTTAATTATTTAACTTCCATTCACGGGAAAGAGACGTAATGGTTCATTTGTTTCGGCATTTCCATTGTAAAATTATACCTGATCGACTTCGTCAATGAGCACCAACAGAGCCGGCCCAGGGGTAGAGCGAGGGAAGCATGGTCGTTCTAGGCGCTAGGTGGCAAGGACTACCAAAATGCCAAATGCGAAAAATAATTTTGAGCTAAAAATAAGTTTTGATTCAATAACTGTTGATATTTGCAATTTAATAGTTGTATTTGTAAAAAATTAATAAATATTATGTATTCAACTTAAACTGAAATACAATTTATATTATTTAAAAGCCTCAACCAAAGAGCGCCGAAACACAATCTAGCTCTACCATTTTGGAGGGCTTGGAGCGGCGCTCATTCCCAAATATCGAAATGAAATTCATTTCCAGATAGAGCCCTGGGAACTGAATTTAAAATAACAAAGCAAAATAGCTCTTAAACGATAAGACATAAATACCATTAATAAATAATTTAGAACAAAGACTTTGTTGTCAGTCCGTTGCTTGGATACGCTTCGACCTTGACCTTGAAACGTTACGGGTCGATGATTAATCCACCGTGTGTACTATTTAATGGCAAATATTTTTGGCTTTCATCGTCATCGGATTCTTTTAAGTATTGTGCGAAATAATTACTTGCAGTGTCAAGATTAGCATTACTTGCTCAACTTAACGACCTACAGTGGGTTTAGTTTCGGAATTACATATATATGGGACAGAGCGGACAGAGCGCCAACATCGCAGCATTTACTTGCTTCCTCTCTTCCACCCTTTTGAATCCTTATTATTCTCTTTACACTTTGCCGAGGTATGCGAGTATTCCTGACGTTTCTCTCAGGAGATTAATCATAAGTCACCTTTGGACCGCCTTGCTTAATTTTTAATCTTATTTTCACTAAATTTTGGGATACATCCCGAAAAGAAATGTCGGCAATTGGCACCAACACCGTAATTTGGATAGATTTTTAAACATATTTCTTAAATTCAAAATTGAAAGCGATGCAGGAGCAGACCCGGGGGGGGTACATAGGCAATTTAATTTTAATTCTCATTTTATTTATTCGTCCTGATAAAATTAAGAACATGTTTTTATACAATTTAAATTTTTCCAAATTATTTCCAGAAGCCATTTTAGATATCTACCTACCATATGTTAAAAATAACCTTTCACTGATAGCGCTAGGTATTGATGAGATTATGCACTTATTATATCGATTTCCACCGATCAAAATGAAATACTATAATTTTGTTTGAGGAATTGCACACCCAAACCTAGTATTTACATCAGAATCATAATATTTGACTTTGGGATTCACCTGTGCACCTAGAATGACCCGGTCGGAGTTCGGTAGCCCAGTTCCGTGTGCCGCCTATATTCGATCCGAGCTAAGGCAACAAGTGACATATACGTTGCATCTATTGGTTACATAATATGTGAACGTCATTTATATGAAATGAAAGACATTCAAGTGCATAGTAATAAGTAAATTCTCGTGCTAAAGGCGATAGTTAGGATCATATCTAAATAATCCTACTACTAAACCCTATCTAAATAATCACTGTTTTTGAGATAATTTCATGTAATAAAATAAGAACATTTCAAAATTTTTAATGTACGCGTAATTAACTCTGATAGCACGTAGTGAAAAAATTCACTGTATTGAGAACAGATATTTCCCAGATAATGAACGAGTTGAGAGGGTGAGCTGAGATAAAAAAAATGGTGTTCAAAGTAAAGCAAAATGTGAGCCTTTAACATTTGTCCTACGAACAATGTGTTTATAATATGCTTTGTTAATTTAGGGGAAATGATAAACTTAGTGACTGCCCCGTTAGGGATACAGCGTGAAGATATACATATATCTTCAGCGTGATGCATATCTTCAAGCTGTATCCCTAACTTTGTATGTATGTATGTAATAAAGTCAAAGTCAAATCGATTTGTTCAAGGAAACCCAATTAGAACATATTTTTTAACGTCGAATTTAGTTCGTTTCGAAAAGAAAACCTGGACACTGAGAAGAACCGACAAGAGTTTCTTGTCAGTTGAAATTTTTTCAACATCATTCTAGAATAGTTATTTAAAATACATTACATTACATTATCTTCACACTGTATCCCTAACGGGATAGTCAGACAGGACGGAGCGCCAAGCATCGCGATCCTTACATACTTCTTTCGGTTCCTCAAATCTCATCATCTTCATCAATATTTAAAATCCAATATTAACAAAGCCAGTAAATGTATGCCTGTACCCTGTAGTATGTTTTTCCAATCAGTGTACTTTTAATGACAAGTTTAAATCTCTTTTTTGTTAATTGAGTAATTTCTTGAGGAATTTTATTGTTAAAACGAACACAGTTGCCCAAAAATGAACCATTTGACTTATGTAATTTAAATTTAGGAATAACTAGCTACTACTAACTACCTGTACCCTGTAGTAGGTTTTCCCAATCAGTGTACGTTTAATGACAAGTTTAAATCTGTTTTTTGTTAACTGAGTAATTTATTGAGGAATTTTATTGTAAAAACGAACACAGTTGCCCAATAATGAACCATTTAACTTTTGTAATTTAAATTTAGGAATAACTAGCTGATCACGACCACGAGTTTCCATACCATTAATGGCGTCTTTCTTTTGAAATAGATCTATATTCTTTCTAGTGTTCATTATTTACTCTATGATATTTGATATGTAACGAGGGTAAGGTAAGTACATCAAAGTAAATCATAGAGTAAATAATAAATATAACCGATAAATTATTTAGTTTTCGCTTAATAAACAGGAACTTCAAAAGGAAATTTTAATTATGACTATAAAATTTAACATTCTATAAGAGATACGCAGTATGACAGGGTTGCACGACAGTGTTGTTGTAAAAATGAAGTAAAGAACTCTTAGATGGTTCGGGCATATACCTAGAAAGAATCCCAAAAAGTCCCAATGCTAAAAAGAAGACAAGAAAGACCAAGGCTGACTTATGAAGATCAAATAGCCAGAGTGTTAGCCGACGGAAATGTCGAAAGCACTCGCATACCTAGGCGAAAATGTGTATGGAAAATGATGACATTTGAGGAACGAAAGAAGAATGTAAACACCGCGACGCTTGGCACTCCGTCTTCTCTGACTACGCCAGTTAGGGATACAGCGTGAAAATATATATGTATGTATTTTATTCCTAATTAAATATATTGTTATGTAAATTCTACTTAATAACGTGTTTGAGTGTTTTACCTTACGCATGGTTTTTTCTAAGTTTATAGGTACAGTAAAAGTGTCGAATTTTATCGTTAAAATAGTATCACAATATGATATTTCGAACATTCTAGTATTACGTTAAAAGTTTATTATCCATTTCATGGAGAATTTAAAGTGGTACAACAGTATTGGTATTCGTAGGGTAAAAAATGAGATACCTATGTCAATTCTTCTCTCAAAACGAACGATTTGAAGTAAAATGTAGTAAACATCATTTACATAGAGCGAAGCGTATACCTACTGTCTGTTCCGAAACCATATATTTAAACATCATTCACATTCGTCTGTCCTATACCAACAAAACATTAGCACTGAGACAAGTCCCGAGGCCGCCATAACGGCAGGTTGATGATTCCGCCCCAGTGGCTGGCAACCTTTTTGAATTTGTTCTAAATAGCGCTCTGGAGCTGTTAGCTCTAAACTATTTATATAAGTGGCGGAAGCTACATAGAGGAAGCGATATTTTACCACGGGTAATATATCAATTTATAAGAGCCATAAAAGTAATTCAAACTACATACATAAATACATACGTATCTGCACGCTGTATCCCTATCGGGAAGTCAGAGAGGACGGAGCGCCAAGCTTCGCGGTCCTTACATACTTCCTTGGACTCTTCAAATCTCATCGTTCTCACACATTTGCGCCTGAGTATGCGAGTGCTTTTGACATTTCCGTCAGCTAACATACTACTAAAACTACAATTTTTTATACTTTAAATTGGATAATAGTTTCCACCATAGATTTCATAGCTCCAGACAGCCCGTCCCGTACTACGAAGTGAGGCAAATAAAATATAGATGTGTGAGTGCTGTTGAAGTGGCGGTCCATCAGCTTATCGGTGTCGATCATAATAAATGTGTCGTATGTCGTATGTACAAGTGAATAAGCTTGTCCGATTTGCCTCACCGTTGCTTCTGGGAAACGGTGTCTGAATTATTTCTAAAATCTTTGGTATGGTCATATCAGAATGACTGCAGAAATTATTATAAGAGAAAATACATACGTAAAGAATTATTATATTTCAATAATACCTACTATATAGTTACTACATTTATATAGTTTCGAGTTATCTTTATAAGAACGAGAGGACCCGTGCTGCTCCGCAGCATTGGGTTGATAATATAATTCAAAAATAACCTATCCTAAGTTTAATACAAAAATTGAAAGTCAAGTTGAATGTTCACACCTAGCTTCCGTCCAACTCAAACAATTTAAGTGGACAAAAGTTCAAATGAAATAGCTCTTTCCAGCGAGTGTTTTTCGACCAAAACGAACCGCGTACCTCATTTAGAAGCAGAGATATAGAGAAAGAAAGCTATAAGAAATGTACAGAAGGAAATCACGTTTGAATATAACTTGAGAAGGGTGAAAGTTAGGTGATTTCCAATATTTGATGACAAATCTGTGCATCGATACTTTTCCTTAAAAAAAAAATAAAGAAATCGGTTGGATAGAACGGCCAGACGGACTCGTAATAGATTTCACAATTTTTTAAATACTATATAGATAGTTTTTCAGTACATGTCTTTGTCATAGAACGAAACGGCTGAACCGATTTTGATTTAATTGTGTGTGTGATTGAGTGGGTTGCTAGATGGTTTAGGTTCACAATTGGACCCTATAGGTGGCGCTGCAAGCGGGATCTAGGAGATTTATTTATTTATTTGGGAACTCCTAAACGGCTTTACCGATTTTGTTGAATTTTTTGCGTGTGTTTGAGTTGAGTTTGAGGTTCACAATAATTGGACCCAGTAAATAGTGCTGCAATTGTGATGTCACCTTTACACTGTTCTTTTATAACTGATTGATATTGATATGATATGATATTGATATTGATAATAACCATAATGGGCCATAATATCCCATGTTCGATTTGTTCGCATCTTTTATTGTGAAAGCCCACGATTTGTGTTCTTCAACAGAATGGAAGTTAACACATTGCACTCCAGAATTAGAAAATAAATTATTTGTAGACCTGCCCTAGATATTTAATTAGGCTAAGGTCACTCAAAAGGGAGAAATAAAAAAAAATTATGAAAAAATTAAACAGACTTCAAGAAAGAACACTGAAAAGTATGAAATAACTATCCTTTACTAATCAGAGCTTAAGTAAAAAAAAAACTTTATATCAATCAACCATATAATGTTGGACAACAGAAAGTCTATTAGTTTAGTAGGCTTGGCACCGACTTCAGTAACTGTCAAATTTAATTATATATTATGGGTATTTGTATCGTATTTATAAAGTTATTTTTGTACTTAAGTTTTGATTAGTAAAGGATAGTTATTTCATAGATTTCAGTGTTCTTTTTTGAAGTCACTTGAATTTTTTTATAATTTTTTTTTTACAGCGACAAATAGTAATTTTGCGTTCGATGCATTCCTTTTGCCATCTTCTTGTTGGTACGAAGGTTAAAACCAAGAAACGTCTGCTTTTAAATTGAAGGTGACAATTTTGGACCCATGCCAAATTCGCTTACAAAATGAACTTTCCTAAATTCACTTCAATTCTGAGTCCTCCGTCCGCACTGAGATCGTTGTTCTTACTTTTGTAGTAAGACAAGAGTATTTACTGTGTTGTCGTCCAATCATAGAATTGGACAGACCAGGATATAGGTCGTGTTAGTCGCTTTCGAAATTAGTTTTGTATAACAGTTATAAGACGTAAGGTTGTATACATTCTCCGTGTATAACTTTTTGCAAGTTGTGATGTCTTTGAGCTTTGTAATCGGGTAGAAACTCAAGTAAATTATTATGTATAAAAGTATAATTTTATTCAGTGGAAAATCATTTCATAAACCAACGTAAAAGCAACGAAGTGTTGGGCAGTGGTTGGGCCATGCGGTTGGGCACGCTCACAGGAACAAGGTTCTGTCCGTTTATTGAACGTTCTATCGCATAAAGTTATTTCACCTTGAAAAAACTAGCTTCCGAAAGATTTTTCATAATTTATTTCTGCTAGTGTTGATTGTAATTATTTTCAGTGAAAATGCTAACTAAAGACTACATTTAGGAATTAGAACTGATGGTTTATAAATTAAAAGAAATTTACTAACGTAAACTAATATTATAAAGAGGTAAAGTTTGTTTGATTCTACATAATGGATAAACCCAAAAACCACTTGATCTATTTCAAAAATTCTTTCACCTATAGAAAGCTACATTATCAGCGAGTAATATGGGCTGTATATATTTTAGAAAAAAATGTCTACCCATACGAAGCCGTAGTGGGCCACAAGTATCTAATAAACTGTTATCAAAAATGAAAATATTATTTTAAATACATCAGAGAGCATCCCTAAAACGCTACTTCCCTCCGATATTTCGTCACTTGTACCAAACGTAAATTTTGCTCGGAGTGCACTAATTAGAGTGGTGGTTGTACAATTCAGTAACGCTATCGACAGCTTCTATATCTATACTAATATTATAAATGCAAGTGTCTAACAGAAATCTATGTACATATCTATATAGATATACATTAATAATATAAATTCGAGTTTCTTTGTTTGTCTGTTACGTTCTCACAGCTAAGCCGTCCCATTGATTTTAATATTTGGTAATGGAGATAGCTTAAATCCTAAGGGAATCACATACAGATAGACATTTTTAGCGTCGGCTTGCCTTAGCCAAATGGCAAAAAAGGGAACTCTTGCAATTTCGTCATGTCCGTTTGTCTGTCCGTATGTCACAGACATTTTACTAGGACACTATTAGCACTATAACATACATACATATTTTATAATTTTCAAAGTATTCCTATGAACCGCAAACAATATAAGTTACAAAATTACGAAAAAAAAAAAAAAGAAGGGTGGCAGTCCATACATGTAATTGAAGGATGAAAAAAAATGCAGCGCACTTAAGCATACGGTAATGTGAGATTTCTTCAGATAGGTCTTCAAAATGACAAACAGTTTTTAAAATGACTGTTTTATTTAAGTCGATAGTTGGTGAGATATGGCCTTTTATAGTCGTAAAGTGTGTCTCCCTTTTTTTCTACTATTAGGTGGAAAATTCCGAGAAAATCACAGGTAGTAGAATTTAAAAAACTGGGGAAAATTTGAATAAAATTTTTAAAACGTCACGCCGAATTAGAAAAGCTTATGCCCGATTACGCCAACGCTATCTTAGTCGGCCCATAACTATGTATCCCCTAAATTTAAAGAACCCCTAAACCCATCAACAAATATAATAGCACGAGCGAAAAATGAATAAATGAAGTAAAATGATAATAGTAAAAAAGGGCCTTGAATAATATTTAACCAGGGGAAGCAGAATATACCTATATATTAAAAAAAAAAATTCGTTTTCACGAATCTAACGGTTCCCTAGTAATGTCAAACATAGATATGTGACGTTTTATTGTTTCCATAGTGATTATTCGTTTCCGAAAGTTTACTGATGAAGCCGATATTATTGTTTTATGTCTAAGTTTCTACATAATATAATAAATTATTCTCCATAGTGTTAAAAACTAACACACAAAACTGTCACATAAATTATGGCTTTGAAAATCGAGTTTCTAAATTTAGGGGATCCTTTAACTACATAAGGACTCATAACGTTTCGTGAAACGCAAAATCATCGCTAGCGGTCCCCTATCCTTTTTAGGGGTTCGCTAAGTATTGGGACTTTGGTGAAATCTAGCATTAGTTTCTTAAATTGACCTGACCGGGAAAATAACCCGGGCCGCAAGCTTGGAAGGCAAATACACTACCACCGCGTTTACGGGTCGGGTCAGTCATTAGTTTGAAGTATGAGTGTTGCATTGTATTACTTTGTTAGATTACAATTCCTCCGGCAGTTCGTTGTGATATGTCCGTAATACGTACCTTAGTGATGGTAGGCCACACAACCTGGGTTACGTTTTAGAATATCCCTGCTATAAAATAAAAGGTCATCAGAAATGTTATTGTGTACATGAAAATTGTCTTTTTTAGGGTACAGTATATTAAAATCTCTTCTGTCCGTCTGTCACTGTCGATTTTGTCGAAATGTAAATTTAAATTAACCATCCCCCAACTCCTCGTTAACAAGAAATCTACAGGACCTGAATTTTTAAACACTAAAAGCTTATTTAAAGTTTATAGGAAAAATACTATGAGTCCTAGGTCTTACAGTTTCCCAAAGTACAAGTTACTATTACATAAACATTTTTCAATCGAATCTTTTAACGTGTTTTGGGATATAATAAATCCACGGGACCATAGCTGAACGCAGCCCTGTGTGTAAATATACCATAAGTAACTGACATACTGTATTTCCTACAAAGATATTTAAAATATAGGTACCTGAAAACTCTGATATTCCAGACAGCATCGAAAGGCCAGAGTGCCGACTGTGAGATGGATGGATCATACCGATGGAGCATATCTCCGAATCCTCGAATTGCCACATACCGGGGCCGAAGCAAATACTAAGTTTCTTTATTCGACAACCAAGGAACATTAACGTCAGAAATACAGTGAAATGGATCGCCTCTATATCATTACAGCTTCTAACGCCATCCAGTATTGTATTGAAAATTAAAATGAAGCATTCAATTCATCGCCAGCGAGTAGGCGGTATCTCAAGTTATGTACATCGAAATATTAAGGTACAAACATGCGGTAGGCGCGAAAGCTGCGGCCCGACTGATGCTCATGGCTCTTGTTCGGGCTGCGGGGTGTCCCCACCCACTTGTCTATGGGGTGGGGAAGGGGGTAGCGTCACAGGATGCGAGAACGACGTTGCTCGCCCGCGGGAGCTCATATTGAATACAGTAATTCTGTCGCAATATTGCTAATATTCTATTGAAATTTAGAAATATGAAATGCACTGAAATGAAAAAATTCGTTAGCAGCGAGTTTGACTCGCACATAGAATTCCATACGATTATATTTATTAATTGATTTTCTAAGTTTATTTTCTGAAGATATTATAACTTACGATTCGTTATATTTTTCTCAAAACTTATATTAAATATTTTAAACAGTAGTTTCAGAGACAGGGGAATGCTCGAGTTCAAGTAGGTACTCCAATACGTATCCTCACGCTGTATCCCTAACAGGGTGATCATAGAGAATGGTGTGCTAAGCATCACGATCCTTACATAATATGTACACAATACACAATATTATGTAGGTACTTCTTTCGCATCGCGAATTGTTAAAAAAAATCGAAAAAAAATCGAATATTTCAAAATGTTATCATTAGCCAGTTTAGATCAGTTTAGACATCAAAAGTGTCTAGGGATCAAGTACATTTTTAAGCATAAAAAATTATCCAATTAATATTTATGAAATCTAGTCTTCCAGACTGGCTTCTTACTTTAATTCCTATGTTTAAGTTAACAACTTATCCCTATATTTTGTAAAAATTAAGAAAAATTACAATTTTTGCAAATTGTAGAAAATTAACCTAAACTAATGTAGTCAATTAAATGGCAAAAAAGGCAAATTTGAGGATTTTTTAAATTTTTATTGTAAAGATAAAAAAATTGATAATCTGTTTCCACGTGTTGACACGAATTACACAATCACAGTGATTTGGCATACTTAAAATCAGTTCATCAAAATCACTGAGGAATTGCCGCCCACATTCTTTCTAACAAATCAAAAAGTTGTTGTGGGGTATGCACGGCATCCATACTCGGCAGAGCTCTTCTTTGAAGCATATCCCATGAGTGCTCAATTGGGTTGAGGTCTGGCGATTGAGCAGACCACGGCAGAACGTTGATGCGAGCGTCGGCAAGAGCGCGTGTTACGACTCTAGTCGTGTGTGGACGTGCATTGTCGTGCATTAGTCGAAACGAATCATCCAACCGGCTTCGCAGAGGGAAGATCACGTCTGAAACAATCCTCTCCGCATAAATCTGAGCATTGAAGTTGCCCCTGATCCAAATGAGATAGGTTCTTTCACCGAACCAAATACCGGCCCAAACCAATATTGTTCCCCCTCCATATGAATAAACTTTAAATGACAAAATTTCAAACGTTCTTGACGTCCAGAGGCCCTCCAAAGTCGAGTACGTCTTGTATCAGGCCTCATACCGAAACGAGATTCATCGGAAAAGCAAACACAACGCCAGTCTTCTTCCTCCCAATTTCTGTGTTCGCGAGTCCATTGTAAACGGGCCCTACGATTGCAGGGTGCTATAGGTAGAACTCTCAGCGGCCTTCGGGAACGCAGACTCACTTCACGTAAACGATTTCGGATGGTTTGGTCGCTTATCAGCAAGCCTAAAGAGCTGTGGAGCCTCGTAGCCAACATCATGGCGGTCATAGTACGATTTCGTCGAGCAATATTTTGGATGTACCGGTCCTGTCTGCGAGTGGTAATGCGAGATCGTCCTCTATGTCACTCGGCCACGCTGCCCGTGATACGATAGCGTGTCCAGATACGGCTTACGACGCTCTATGAAGTGCCAAGAGCGACAGCCATAGTACGTTGCCTGGAAACAGCTTGCAATATTCCGACGGCTCTCATGATCTCTTCTAGTGGCAAATGATGTCGTCGCTCCATATCGACGGAATTTTTTTTGGTTCCGATGCAGAAATTGTAATGGTTTTGTAAAAACGCTTTTACACACTTTTATAGGAATCTTGATTGACAGTTCATTTTCTATTTTTAATCAAAATATAAAGAAAATTCTTTATTCAAATAGTGAAAATCACTAAAAAGAATCAATAACGATCCAAAAAAGTTAAAATAATAATCCCCATTTGCGGCGATACTCTAAAACGTACTTGATCCCTAGACACTTTTGATGAGTGTTAACTACACTATGGTTTAGTTAGATGGCCAACAGCCGAGAAATACGCCGGGATACCTCGTATTCATGCCAAAAAAAAAATGCTGTCAACGAATAATTACTGACTGATTGACTGAATGACTTATGAGCTGTGAATTCTGTATGTGATTGGTGCGCTGTGAGCTGTTTCGAGTCTGTGTAGTGTATATCAAGGGAATAAAGAGTTACATTATATTTATGATTTAATTTCGACTATTTGGCGACCATAGTTTGAATTAAACAACAATCTATGTAATGCAACGCTAACAAACGATATTTTCACATATTAGTGTAGACATCCTACAAAAAGATGGACACAAATAATACAGGTACCATTAGATAATAACGAGCCGTCAGTTCTAAAAAGTTTATTCTTACTTCTTCAATGTGACAGATGGCCAAACTACACATGCCTGTCATTTCTGATTTTCAACCGACTTCCAAAAAAGGAGGAGGTTCTCAATTCGGTTGTTTTTTTTTTATGTTTGTTACCTCATAACTCCGTCATTTATGAACCGATTTGGAAAATTCTTTTTTTGTTTGAAAGGATATACTTCCAGATTGATCCCATTGAAATTTCATTCACATTGAAGCTTTGGTTTCGAAGATACGCCACATAACGCGATTTGGTTATAACCTTTATTCATTTATGTTGATGATTCTCTTGTGTGACATTTGTTAACTATCGTTGTCCCTACATGGTATAATGGTAGTAGGGAGAAGATATAAATTGCCTGTGATATAATAAATTCAGTAAGTAGAGGCAGTCTTGTGGCGGACAGAGAATATGACTGGTAGCTGTCGTCTTCGGATTGTAAGAATACTGCTAAGGTGTCATTATGATGCAACCTTTACACTGTTCTTTTATAACTGATTGATATTGATATAATATTGATAATGGCCACAATGGGCAATAATATCCAATGTTTGATCTGTTCGCATCTTTATTGTGAAATCCCACGGTTTATGCTCTTCAATAGAATGGAAGTTAACACATTGCGCTCCAAAATTAGAAAATAAACAAATTGTAGATCTGCCCTAGATATTTTTTTAGACCTAGATCACTCAAAAGGTCAAAATAAAAATTTTTTTATAAAAAAATTAAACCGACTTCAAAAAAGAACACTGAAAAGTATGAAATAACTATCCTTTACTAATCTAAAACTTAAGTACAAAAATAACTTTATAAATACGATACAAATACCCATATAATTAAATTTGACAGTTATTGAAGTCATAATTGAAGTCGTAATTGAAGCATTACTGACAACAAATATGAAAGACTAAGTGCAACGTTGTAACAAATTTCCGTCCAAGAATGATATGACTCATCGAAAACTGCGCGAACGAACATAAACAGTGGCTTACAAATTTTTTTTTTACCTTTTTTGCATACCTTTTAAATATGTATTTATTTGCGTCTCGCGAAAAATTTCAAATTTTGAAAAATGGCTCGGACTATGAAGGAGCTTGGCCACCCCTGTTATATACTGTTTAAGTAGGCCAGTATATTAGTAGGTTCTCTGTGCTACTGATACTTTAGTCTTTTAGACTTCGATCACAAATAAAGAACTAGATTCACAATCTCCTATAAAATTTATACAAATTATTGTCCGAATTGACGTATATATTTTTAATATCGTAAAGTATTATCGGCAATATTGTGTTAATCTAAAATAGACCTTATTGTCAAACCATAAGGTTATAAACGCTCGTAAACGATTCTTGCATGACATTGAAACGAAGTTTATAATAAATTTTTTAAAATGCAATCTTACGTTTCGTGTATAAAATATAATTCAAAGAATCTATTTGCATTGCTATGTAAGTAATTTTGATTTGTTACGTGAGTGACAAATATTGTCAGGCAAGATTTAAAAATATGATTACGAATTTAATAAAAAAGAGCTATTTAACGTTATTATTATATTGAAATAATGAACACGTAAATAATATTATTTATTTATTAACCGAAAATAAGAACTCGTCTTTTTTTAGCGTTCTAGATGTGTTATTTTTGCAATTTTTGAAGGAGCACTGACATGTTCGCTGTTAGCGTTTTCGAATACCATTAAAACAGAAGTACGATCAAATACTCATTTGAGCGCACATTTGATTCGGACGTTTTTGGAGCGTTGATTGTGTATCTAGTTTTTTATTTGTGATCGAAGATATGGTGATAGTAAATGTTTGTGTTTTGTATCTTTTTTTTACAGACTGCGGGAAGATATAGTTTGGCATATTCGTTAAATGCAGTAGTGTTGCCGACTTAGTGGATTTTCCACTAAATCTGGTGGTTTGAACCCCCTTTAAGTGGGGGAAATATTGCGTTTAGTGGCTGGTGATTTTTCTGGTGGTTTAGTGGAATAGAATTTTTCCTATTTTTTTTTTATTTAGTACATAATCACGCCAGTATAAAGTTTGGACGTTGCAGTTCATAATATTTCTAATTTATTTTAGGGGTATTTACTTTACTATGTGAGCAACACTAAATCTCTGTTGTCAAGTAACACGGGGATTTCCCTTAAAATATGTTGTTTATAGCAGTTTTCTGTCAGGTGAAGCGGGGATTTCCAGCAAAATATTTTTTATATTCTAAACTTTCTTCTTTCTCAAATTGGTCTTATTCACTGTCTGAAGTTTGTTCGCGAGGGATAGGTCACTTAATGAAAAATATGCCGAAACCTCAGTATTCTCAAAAGTTTCGGGATTCTTGGCTGCAAGACCCTGCTTTAAAAGATTGGCTTCAGATGATTGAAAGTACTACTGGCCAAGTAGCGAAGTGCAAATTTTGTGGTACCACTTTAAGGAGCCATTATGGAGACTTAAAATCACATGGAATGTCGAAGAAACATCAACAAAATGCAAAGGTAAGCTAACACGACTATTTTATTACGGTAAAGCATGGTCAATAATGTGTCCATGTGGTACCGCATTTAGCATTACCTCATATTATCTTCCTGAGGGTGTCGTAATACGTGTCTGAGGGATGTGAAAATGGCAGCAGTGCTTCCCGTGAATGCAACATTTTGCATTGTAGTGTTCATAAATCCGCCTCGCCTACCAAGTTTGATGAGTGTTAGCATAGTAGACAGAGTGCATTTATTTTTTACACGACTGCCCAAAAAAAGGAGTGTAATTTGTTTAGAGTTTAAAAAAAATTAGGGTATCGTTGGAATCCTTACATTCTTATCCCGAGTGACATAGGCTATATTTTTTTTTGGAGATAGCTGTCGTGTTTTTTTTTAAATTTATTTTTTAATCTTATTACATTATTGTAAATTGTTGCAGATTATCACTGAGCAACCCAAATTACCATTTAAACCAGAACCCATTGGAAGTCAAAAAAAGGAAGAGGCCAGGCTTGCTTTGTTTACAGCCATGCATACGAGTATACGAGTAGTTGACCATTTAGGTGAGGTAATCAATCATAGCCATCAAAGGGAAATAGATAAAGTACAACTACACCGAACGAAGTGCACCGCGGTCATAAAAAATGTATTAGCATCACATTTCATTGAGGTTTTAAAACAAGATATTAAGGATCAATCATACAGTTTATTGATTGATGAATCAACAGATATTGCTGTTCAGAAATATTTGGGTTTGGTTATAATTTTTTATAGTAAAGCACACCAAAAAATAGTATCTACATATTTAGACCTTGCAGAGCTGCATGAATGCAACGCTGAGGGTATTCTCTCCGCTATAAAAAAGACACTTAAACGATTCGATTTGAAACTAGAGAACTTTATGGGCATTGGTACAGACAACGCTTCCGTAATGGTTGGAGTAAATAATGGAGTTTTTGCGCAGTTGAAAGCAGAGGTACCACATTTCATTCTAGTGCGTTGTTTATGTTATTCCTTGCAACTGGCTGTTTCTGCTGCTGCAAAGCAATTTTTGCAGAGGAATTTAGAATTTTTAATTAGGGAGACCTATGATTGGTTTGCTCGCTCTTCTTCTAGACAAAGTGTTTATAAGGAGCTATACAAAGCAATGAATGATGGCCATAAACCACTTAAAATCGTTCAAGCATGTCAGACACGATGGTTGTCAATAGAATCAGCAGTCTCGAGAATATATACGCAATGGCTAGAGCTAAAAACTCATTTTTCTATAGCCAAGATCCACGAAAGGTGTCACACAGCAGAATTATTGCACTCTATGTATGCGGACGAGATGAATTACGCATATATTTCATTTTTATATCCAATATTAATTGAGATAAACAGAGTCAACAAAATGTTTGAGTCAAAAGATACAGACCATACCAAATTGTGCGATGAGTTGATCAACCTGATAGATATGCTTGTCAGCAAAGTCACGTTACCTATAAATAAAGTTAATATTTTCACTCAAAATATTCGTGATTTTTTGGATCAAAGATGTTATTTGGGATTCCGATTTGAAAAACAAATACAAGAGATGAGAGAAAAAGGATTACCAGCAGCAGAGGAAGTATCAATACGGAATCAGTGTATACAGTTTATAGTTAGTCTGATTGAAGAAATTAAAAACAGGCTGCCGGAAAATGTGACTTTGATGAAAAAGATTTCTCGAGTAAGTGTTCAACAAGCACTAAATCACAACAAAGAAGATCTAATCGACATAATGTCTCAATTAAATAAAAAAACAGACTTCATTGCAAAAGTTGATGATCAGTGGCGACAAATACATTTAATGAAATGGAGTGAAACCAAAGACACAAAAAAGTTTTGGATCGAAGTGTTGCATTTTAAAGACGCTCCAAGAGAAGCTAGATTTCAAGATTTAGCGAATTTTGCAATTTCTCTTTTAATATTACCACACTCCAATGCCGACGTCGAAAGATTGTTTAGCAGCATGAACATTATAAAAAATAAACAGAGGAATCGTATGAAGTTGAATCTTTTATGTGCCATATTAAGAGTACGCTGCGGTATGAGGGTGATAGGTAAATGCTGCAATGACTATGAAATTCCAATACACGTTATAAAAAAAATTGGCACCAATGAATCATATCGTTCCTTGGAAATTGATGATGATGGTGGCGGTGAAATAGACACATCTGATGACGATTTGTAATAATTTTAATATGTTTCATTTTCGTAATAAACGTTTTTCATATATCCCTGCTTATTTTTCTTTCATATTAACAATAAAAAAGATTTAGTGACAAATTTAGTGGCTTTTTAACTTTGGTTGTTTTTGGTTAGTGGTTTTCTGGTGGTTTTAGAAGTCGAATCTGGTGGACAGCTCGTTCACCTGTTGGCAACACTGGTTAAATGCTTACCTACGTGTATCTCTCATGAATAACTTGACATTGGCAAAATTTGTATATACGAGAAGAAGATTTAAAGAAAAATAATTTACACTACGTCAAATTTCAGCTCAGTACGTGTAAAGATGAAGGAATAAATTGATTGCGACATACGAACAAACAAACAGCAGGCGGACGTGACAAAATTATAGGGTTTCCTTGAATATGAAATCGATCTTAAAATCTGTTGACTTAAGCTCGGTATCTTAGTCACTATACCACAGAGATTTTTTACACTTAAACATATACTAGCGATCCGCCCCGGCTTCGCACGGGTGCAATATAGATACTAATGAGGTGTCAGTGTGGAGTGATTAATAATACCTATTAATATTATGGTTAGACTATACTACAGGATAAAATACAGGACAAAATAAGGTTTTAATCTTCTTAATTATATAACGTTCTGAAAGTCGCACTAACAATTGTCGCGCTGAAAAGCACGTTATTATTTTTATTTTCATTGCTGGAGAGCTCCGATAAACGCATGTAATCGCTGCAAATCGTACAATGCTATAGAACAGGGGCGCGGCCTTCGACGCGCTATTTAGTTTTGTTGGGCGATAGTTTTAATTCTACGACATTTCATAAGATATTAATTTGAATTGTGTGGTGTGAAAGGCAATTATTATGTACATGAAATGCTTAAGGTAACTAAAGTATTTAATTTGAAGGACAAATATCGTATCCGTCCAAATAGCTTTCCGAACTCCACATTATTTGTATCAATTTTTATAAACAATAAAATGGTTATATAAAGCTATCCGTATAATATAGACATATGCTATCGCTGACTTTTTAGTAGTCCTAATAAAGAGGAACAATTCTATCATACATTGTTTTGTTATATTTCAAAAGAATAAAACAGCATTTTCGATGAAAACTCTCAGTCGACTTTATTTTTTCCGACATCTTGAACGATTAACGTCATATTTCAACAAATTAACACAAAACAATATTAAACTGTATTGAAAACCGCATTGAAATCCGTTGCGTAGTTTAAAGATCTAAGCGTACATACAGAGGGACAGACGGCGGGAAGTGACTTTGTTTTATACTATGTATAGATATAGATAATACTTAATACAGTTTCCTCTTAAGAATCCGCTATGTAGACTCCGCCTCCTATACTTTGGTGTATTTTGTGAACCTGGATCTCTATATCTAAGAAGACTAAGAGTTAGTTATTTGGATACATACAACTTCAACTCTTTACTCTGAAATCCTTAAACATGGAAACATGATTGGAGAAAAGAATCTCGATAAAAAAAATTCCAGAAAAAAAAACAAAAATCCAGTTACATCTCCGAAATTGTACAGAATTTTGAAATGATTCTTACTAAAATGGATAGGTAATTATAATATCCCAAATATCTAGAACCAGTTTTTTGTGCGGTGCGCAGTGCGGTTTTCTTGCAAATTACAATTATGTGCAAAAACAACTGTTGAGATTTCTTCGCACTAAAATATGGTTAAACTGCAACTGCAAAAATTAACTTTATTGTTATCGTCATAGATGTAGATTACTGGTAAGGACGTCCACTAGGCTGCAGACGGGTTGTCGGCTTCCCGCGAGTGGCGCCATTCAGCCCTATTCCCTCGTTTGAACTCCAGTTACAGCTGTTCTCCCTCCCTGGTTTCATCCTTAAATCTTCCGGTTTACCTACAAAACTTGAGGATATGCCTTAGTTTGGTTGTCCTCAGTTACTCTTCATCCAGTGTATCTGATCTAGTGCATTGAATCTAATGCCTGCATATATATTGCATTTTGCTATGAAATGTATACTAGTTTCGTCCCCATTACAATGTTTACATAGAGGATCTGTTGTTAATCTGAGTAGTGATAGATGTCGGTTTATACAGTGACCTGTTACGGTACCTACCAGTATTCTTACAATACCTTTTTCTAATCTTAGGATATATTTAGCCTTTGTTTTGACTTTTCTTTCAAAGTACGTCTTGTTTTGTCTACATGTTTTTAATGTTTTCCATTCTTGATTTGATTTTTCATCAATTAATCTTTCTATTAGACTTTTTGTTACTTTGTTTGAGATCGAAAGATATGGTTTTGATTCTATTATTAGTGTGACCGCCTCACATCTAGCTAGTTTATCTGCCTTATAATTACCTTCATTACCGCTGTGTTCGGGGATCCAGGCTATGAAAACGTTCTTTTCCTCTCCTAATTTGGAGGATTGCTTTGCATTCCCCAAACAAAGCCGATGCAGTTTGTGGCTTATCTATTGATTTGAGTGTTGGTTGACTTTCAGAATATATTTTGATATTCTCTGTTACTATAGCCACTGAACCTAGTAGTGGTGGTAGAAATATGGTAGCAAACTTGTCTTAGGGTCTCAGTATGTCTCTATTCCAGCAGGGAATAATCATTCCCACGCCTGCCATTTTTGATGATTTTCTTCTAGAACTATCCGTATGTCATGTGGTGCTGTCTTTACCTATCTTTAGTTCCCAATCTTCTCTGAGTTCTATGGGTATTCTATATTTCTTGTCGAAAATTCTTCTTTTTCTGATTATGTCATTAATATGTATAAGCATTACTAGCTTATCTTCGGACCCTGAGACTATTCTAGTGTGTCCTTTGTCAAAGGTTTTGTTCTTCCACTCCCCATACCTCTTCGTTCTGTACCATTGTTCCATTGTTATTGTTATCGCCATAGGGCGAGAGTGTAATGTACGAATTTGGTGGCACTGGGCTGCGTAGGCGGACTCTTAAGCTTTTAATAGATCTGACTGTGTAGCCAATTTGCATAAAATATGTTTTTATTTTTCTTCCACCTAAAATTTATTTATCGACATTTCCTCAAGGTTCCTCAGGAACAAACAAACTCAGAAACAAAGTTCCTCAGGAAGTTACTCAATTAACAGAAAATAGATTTAGAGTTTAACGCGATTACCTTTTATTTTGCCTTGACGTTTCGAAGGAGTTGCATCGGCCGTGGTCTCAAGCAAACTTTACTTTTTGCTTGAGTTTGCTCGAAACCACGGCCGGTGCAACTCGCTCGAAACGTCAAGCCATAAAAGGTAATCGCGTTAAATTTCCCGTTTTAGATATTTTATAATGCAACGCGAAAGTTTAAAAGTTTACAGATTAAGAGTTGTTATAAAACGTACATTGATTAGACAATCATACTATAAAATAAACGATTTCGTTGAAGACAAAACAATAGTCTATAACGATTTTTTCTGCACATGCAATTACTGGCTTTCTGAATATCGTATTTTATTAAACCTTTTGTAAAATGATGTTGCAAAAATGATACCTGACTGAGTTTCTTATCTGTTCTTCTATGTCCAGGTTTTCTCGTTGAACCGAACTAAAATAGATTTGATGTTCAAAAACACCTTGTAATTGGATTTACGTGAACAAATCGATTTGACTTTGACTTTAACTTTGACTAAATTATGCTCTTGCCCAATTTTTAACACAGTTTCACATTTTTGTGTAGTAGTTTCAGGAAATTGAGTTTACTTGGGTAAATTGATTTCACTTTGACTTTGACATGTGTGTTACTCAACGCAGCACCCTCAGGAAAATCTGCAGATTAAATTCAATTACCCAGAGCTAAACTCTGGTAAACACTGAAGCTCTAATCGAATATGAGCACTGAACATCATGAGGAAGGAATAGTCTGGAAATTCGTCCAGTTTGCATGAAACGGAGGTTGCATCAAGTAACATTGATTGTGTGGGGCGTCGATTGGGCTTGATCAGGTTTACTTGATGGAAATCGTTTTTCACATCTGCCGTCAAGCCATCAAAGTCAAGATAAGTAAAAAATAAATTCATTTATTTTTTACATAGCTATTTAACATAGCTCGCGTTGATGTATATTTTAAAGTTGAAGTATGCTGCATGACTTGATGGCTTGACGGCAGAAGCGAAAAACGGATTGGGACATAGGTTCATGCAAACTGGAGGGGCTTGAATAAGCGTATTTGATCGTGTGAGGCGGGCATTAGTGACCACTTTCCATGATATTGTATTTTATTTTTTAATTTCATGGGGCACCACATAATTTGATTATATACCAAAAGAAACTATTTAAGTATTTTTTTTAATTTTTAAATAACATTTAAGGGTCGCTACTAAGGGTTGAATTTTAAATTAAAACTTAAAATCTCTACATTTGTTGGTTTCTTTTACTCATAAGTCAGGACATAAGAAATACAAAATTATTGTTATTATTACAAATGAAGACATATGTAAATATTTTAATCATTTATTTTTAAGAAACAAGGATTGATTTATTAGTATTAGGGTACTTTTTCCTATACTCTTTCACCAACGAAAGCAAGAGTTGCTTTTGTTCTTCATTGGTTGTAATCAATTTATTATATTTCTTCATTAAAGCAACAGATGTTCAGCCAAATTCAGCCATATCGTTCACTATTGCATAGAATGAAGATATTTTTGGCAAGTATATAAACAGCGTCTTCATTTCAAGTTTTCACGTCTTTATTCAAAAAATTTGATAAGATACCTAGGATCTGGAAGAATCGTACTGAGTTGCTACTCAGGAAGTTTTTTATATTTTATTTGTGGATATATTGGACATCAATGTTTAATTTCTTTAAGCTATCTTCTATGCTTTCAATTTTTAGTGCTTCCAACATTTTCTTATCTTGAATTGAATGTTCGTTATCGAAAAATGCAAACGAAACGAAACCAGCTCTTCCGACAAATACTACAAATGGCTTAGTATTTTTTTCAGCACAACAGTAGTCATTTTTTTTTGGTAAGATTTCAAAGGCTCTAAGGTCTTTCAATAATTGTAGGTCGTTTCTTGGTGCTGACCATCTGGTAGAGGCTTGGTAAATTTTCAAGCAGTTTCAAACCGGCTTTTGCTACCCTACTAGTTCGATGTAGACCAGCGGAGCGGGATCGAGGGTAGAGGAGGCTGGTCCTATGCGAGTCGATGTTTCACTTACAGTTAAAATGCTTAATGCATACATATCTTTACGCCGTATCCCTAATGGGGTAGTCACAGAGGACGGAGCGCCAAATGTCGCGGTTCTTACATACTTCTTTCGCTTCCTCAAATCTCATCATTCTCTTCACACATTTTCGCCTAGGTATGTGAGTGCTTTTGACATTTCCGTCTGCTAACACTCTGGCTATTTGATCTTCATAAGTCAGCCTTGGTCTTCATTGATTTATTTTACCTCCCACTTTCTCTTTGTAGATTTTCTTCATCAGTCTTTCATCGCTCATTTTTTCTAAGTGCTCAAACCATCTAAGCATTCCTTTCTTCATTTTTACAATAACACTGTCACGTGACACCGCACATATTTCTAAGAGATCGGATTTTTACTGCATTTATCTTACATTCACTCGATTTCGGGCATATCTAGGCCTCACTACCGTACAATAAAGTTACATACATACATACATATAATCACGCCTCTTTCCCGTAGGGGTAGGCAGAGACCACTTCTTTCCACTTGCTACGGTACTTGTTTCGCTTCGTCCACTTTCATTATTCCCTTCATACATGCTCTTCGGTTTAGGGTACTCTTGACCTGGCCTTTTTTCAAGACCACCCTGATTTGGTCTCGAAACGTCCGCCGAGGTCTACCCCTGCCAACACTTTCATTCATACTCGCCTTATACACTTTTTTCGTCAATCGTTCTTTATTCATTCTCTCGACATGGCCAAACCATCTCAGCATACCTTTCTCAATTTTTGTTACTACATCTTCTTTCAGACCACGTTTCCTTATCTAATTATTTCTTATCCTGTCACTCAGTTTAACTCCTATCATACTTCTTAATGCTCTCATCTCAACTGCATTTATTCTGCTTTCATGTTTCTTCTGCCATACCCAACTTTCACTTCCGTACATGAGTGTCGGAACCAACACCCCCTCATGCACCGCCAAACGAGCCTTGTTAGACACCTTCTGACTGTTCATAAAGGAGTTCAAAGCTCCATTCACCATGTTTCCTGCATTCACTCTTCTTTCAATATCACTCTCACACTTTCCATCTCTTGTAAACTTTGAACCCAGATACACAAACTCATTCACCTGTTCAATTTGTTCATCTCCAATCACGATATTGCAGTCTGTCACTGCCTCATCTCTTTCAAACACCATCACTTTCGTCTTCTTTGCATTCATCTTCATTCCCTTTCTAACAAAAGCTCCATTCATAGCAGTTACCATCTCCTGCAACTCCTCGGCCGAAGACGCAAGTAATACTTGGTCATCAGCATATAGAAAACATTTGACGAGTAACTCATTCATTCTCAACCCACTTTCATTCTCTTTTAAATCTGTCAAGCAATTGTTCATGAACAGATTAAACAGCCACGGTGACGCTACACATCCCTGTCTAACACCTTTTTCGATATTAAACCATTCAGTGTATGCCCCGTTTATCCCTACACAAGCACTAGAATCCCTATAAAGAGATTGCAATGCTCGTATGAGGATACTGCTCACACCGTTCACGGATAATGCTGACCACAATTAATTCCTCACCACTCTATCATAGGCCTTTTCTAGATCCACGAACGTGCAATAGACCTTCTTGTTTTTAGCCAAACACTTTTCGGCTATGTACCGCAAGGAAAAGACCTGATCCGTACATCCCATTCCCTTTCTAAATCCCGCTTGTGCATCCCATACTTTTTCGTCTGTTTCATTTACAACCCTTTTAATCAACACTTTCGCATACAATTTACCGACGACGCTGAGAAGGCTTATACCACGGTCATTTATGCATTCCTGCCGTGACCCTTTTCCCTTATACAATGGCACGATTACGGCTTTGCACCAGTCTCTGGTACTTGCCTATTTCGCCAGCACAAATTGAAAAGGCGGTACAGCTGGCTAGCCACTATGCCCTGTCCAGCCCTCAGCATCTCGATGGTAATCCTGTCATACCCTGCAGCCTTACCTAATCTCATACTTTTCAACGCTTTCACTATTTCATCCATGCTTATCTCATGCTTATCATCTTAATAAAGTTAGTACTGTAAAATAAAATGCTTAATATACACCTAAATGTACAATTTGTGACACTTATTTAAGCGGCCATACAATGCTTTTTCTTAAAGTTTGACACCTGGTAGCGACCTCTAAATCGTATCCAAAAATTAAAAGAAAAAAATATGTTTCATATTTAGATGTATATAATCGAATGACAAAATGCCGCGATGATAATTCAAAAGTCGAAAATTAAGGACCACCCTAATGCATAGTTGTTGTATTGGTATATTATATTCTTATTTCTCCCTCAGACCAACATGCAAGCAAAGTACTTTTATCTCTCACTTCTCTGATCCTTTTTTGTTTTCTTAAAAAAGTCAAACATTTTTTTCTACATTAAATCGTCAAATTGGCACATATTAAAAATTAAATCAAATAAATTATAAATAGATAACTATAGGACTTGATTACTACTATCAAGAAAATAAAATATAAAATTATAAAATAAAGCAAGTCTTTATTTGTCTCAATAATTAAAACTAAATTATAAGTATCATTTTTCTCTATTTTATTTATTTTTAAAGTTTAATAAACTGACTACCTTACTAGAACAATAATAACAAATAATAATTTGGAAAGTACTTTACTTCCACTACTGCTTACGTGTTTTTATACTTAAGGCTCTTTGGACCGGTAAAGTACGAGGATATGGGATTTTGCTGAGTTTTGGATAGAGTTTTTGGGTTAACTAAGTAAATTATACAAAAACTGCAAGTTGAAATAAGTAGGCCATTCTTTCATCTATAATCGTATGGATTTAAATTTTTAAAATTCATAGTAGAACATACTGAAATTTTTTTTTTCTCAAAGAAGATTTTACACATTTACGCAGTACGCGAATTTATTGATTTTCAAGGAGTCCGCAAGGGCTTTTTAATCAAATTACACACAAAATTTAAGTTGAAATATATAGTTCGTTCTTTCGATTACAGTCTGATGAGAAAATTTTTTTAAAATTAATAGAAAAACATAGTGAAATAAATTTTTTTCTCTGAGATGAATCACCAAAGAACAAGAAATTACTAACTTTTGAGTGTTATGTTCGGGCTTAATAAGCAAAGTATACACAAACTAAAAATTACAGTAAATAGATCATTCTTTCGTCTATAGCCAGATATGTAGGAAGTTTTAAAATTCATAGCAGAACATAATGAAATTTTTTTTTTTTTCTGACAAGAATCGCTACAGTACGATAATTTGCTGATTTTTGGGTACTACTTACGGGCTAACTAAGCAAATTGCACCCAATCTGTAAGTCAAAATAAATTGTTCAGTCTTTTGTCTACAATCGTATGGATTTCAAATATTGAATATCATAGCGGAACATACGAGTTTATTTTTTTTCTGAGAAGTATCCCCCGGTCATGGTAATTTTACTCGTAACTTTGGAGGACAAGCCAGCTATAATGAAAGAACAGAAAAGTTTTCTATTATCACTAAAAATAAGTTTATTGTTATAACAACCATAAAAAAAAAAATATTTTTCACATTCGATAAGAAAAGTAAAAAAAACAGGATTCATTGACTCGAATACTTTATGTAAAAGTTGATGTCACCGATGTGGCGCTTCAGTCGGGCTACGAGCCCTGTAGAAAGTGGACGTATACACTAATTTTATTCATAAAAAGTGTTGCCAGTGAAAAAAATAAATGTAATATCGATATATTACTTCATGTGTCCAAAATTTTAATAATCGGTTAGTATTCAATTTAAGTATGACATAATGTAACTTATTTACTGTAATATAACGTAAATTGTCATAATTATGTCATTTAGAAAGAAAACGAATGCCTAAAAGTATATTAAAGTTAATGTAATGGCAATATGCCAATTTTATGTCAGTAAGTGTCAGTAAGTACCTAGTTATAATTATATCTATAATTTATATTTTTACCAAATTTTTGGCGGGATTTTATGGGAGCGGTTGGGCGTTTATTTTAATTATTTGCAAATTGTTTACTAGTAAATATCGTGATGTAAAATTGATATAGTTTTGCGGCCCAAGTATCTACGCTGTTATGCATTATGCGAAATTGTTAAAATAAGTGCTTATTCTGTAGTGTGATGTTGAAATTTTTTTAGTGGTTTAGTCGGCTAAAGTCGATCCTACTGTAAAGACTGCTTCGATATATTTGTCGCCAGAGAATGTAATGAACATTAAAATGTATTATGTCGACATTTGATATTTTAAGAAGAATATTTCATTTCATACTAAAGACGTCGGCTGTTATATGCATAGATTCCTTTGCCTTCCCTCTCAAGGCATAATTGTACAAAAAATATTTATATTTTTACAGCGCTTTCAAAATTTTTCTATCAATTTTGCAAATTTCTCAACTGCAAATACATAGTTATCATAATTTTTTCACTAATCGCTATTTATCATTAATTATACATATAAAAAATCTCTCTTTATTTATGTTCAATTATTCTTCTGTAAAGATATGTATTCGTAAAAGTGATTGTTTAAAAACAATAACTTTGTATAGTTCAGATGGAGAAAGTAAGGCAATTTAACAAAATTACCAAAAAGAGGCGTTTGCATTTACAAATCTGTATAGAAAATACACGCAATACAACACGAAAACACCATTCAGAAAGGTAGATAATTATTATGTTACAGAAAAAAAAGTATGCTAGTTACTAGTTAGGTATGAAACTGTTATAGTAAGTTTAAACCCATTGAACGTTTATAATTTATACTTGCCTATTTGAACTAACGAGAGCATCGATTATAACTTGTATAACATAATGATATTTAATTAATATTCATTTCAGACATTTCTCATAAGTCACAATTTAAACTTTAATTAATAGTATTTTAGTGATTTTGTAGATGTCTCAGATCACCACTTATGTTACCACTGATTTATACTTATACCATTTGTGTGACCCCAAAATAAGCATACTTCATACTATGATAATGCACTCAGGCTACAAACTGGTAACTGGTAGTCTGGATGTTACTAGATACTCTTCCAGTAAGTAGACTCACAGTTTAACTCGTTTCATGAACATAATTAACCTGAGCAGGACATTGAAAGAACAAATTAAGTGATCAGACTGGGAATCAAATAACTCGGATCCTAGGACCTCGGAATGAACACAGCTTTATATTCATGTATATGTATATTACATTAAGAACCATAAAAAATGCATAAGGCCTATTTATAGAAAAACTAATACATCCGAGAATCTGGTAGTAACCTAGTATCAGTAACAAATAATTATAACGTAAAGCTGTTGTTCTATGAAATTTCTATGTAGGTACTTCATTAAAAATCACATTTATGACTTCATAAGTAAAGTTAACTGTCCCTAATTTATAATATGTAAACTAGGTGCCTAAATGAGAATTTATCAGAAATTGTATGCGAAGAGAACATAAAGTATAGTTTTAAATTTAAAAAATAGTAATCAAATCAATTCAATTTTTAAAAAATTGACAAATTTATATTATGTAAGTGAAAATTGTAATAAATATATTAATTTTATGTAACAATAACAAATAATTATAATGAAAAACTTGTTCCATGAGATATTTCTATGGAGGTATTTAATTAACAAATCACATTTGTTACAAATGAAATTAACTATTCCTAATTTATAATTTGTAAAGTACTTAAGTGAGAATTTATAAGATATTGTATGCGGAGAGGATATAAAGTATAAAGTTTTAAATTATAAAAATAGTTAATTATTATTAATGATTCAATTTTTAATAAATTGTTAAATTCATGTTATGTAAGTGAAAATTGTAATAAAGCCCATATATTAATTTTATGTATTGCAGTTCTATCAACCAGCATCTAACAAGTGGAATTGATCATTTCGAGTGCAACAGATTGAGACTGTATCTACAGTAAGTACTTACTACTTTATGTAATGTGTAGGATTTTGAAAATTTAGTACCTATGCCTACCCTAATATGATACTTACCTATATGACAGTATTTGCCTAATACTTACCTAATGTTTTTAATATTACAATAATGGGTTTTTTTAACAAAAATATTGTAATTAGTTTGCAATGTAAAGAAATGTAGTCTATTCGAGGACGATGTAACCCAGTCTATTACATGAGTAATGGTAACCATTGTCCACTGTTACTATTACTACATGATATGTGAAAGAAGTAATAAAAAATAATTATGTTTACATAGACATGTTATCTGTAGTAAATACAATTAATATTAATAAATATATTATATAGTTGGTATGTATAAAAGAGCAATAAATAATGTGAAATTGCTTGCTTGTTTGAAGCCAATTGGCAGCAACTCATTTAGTCAATCACCAGCAAATGACATAACACGTCTGATTCGTAAAGTAAACATTTCAAAATCTTATGAAATTTTAAATAAAACATATTTATAATTTAATTGCTTATTTTAGTTATGATGTGCAGTGTTTGTCGCCCAGTAATTAGGTAATAATTAGGTAGTAATTAGGACATTACTATTATTTATATAATAGTAATGTCCTAATTACTGGGCTGGATGATACTAGATAATTAATAGTTTTTCTGGCCAGTATTTAGGATTAAACACTTTTAGTAGCTAGTGCCCGTGAAAAAAACTGGACATGAAAAGTGGTATGTTACATTCGCAAATGAATTGATCTCGGATTTCATTCACTTCAATGATGATATTCACTGCTAGTTGGCAACATTTGCATTGCAATTTCGATATGAGATTATAGATACGTTCCATAAAAAAATTCATAATTATTTCTTCCAATTGGAAAAAACATATAACGTTTGATTTTAAATGACGGTCACAGTCACACTTGACTAAAAAGTAACAATTGAACTATGAAGTCAGCATTATTCTTGTGTACAAAAAAGTTATGATTGAAACTCATTTGAACTAGATTTATCTATACCATTCCAATGTTCCAAATAAAATTACCATATTTAGTAAGTGATGTAGGGTGACCAACGTACAATGATGAATAATGGAAACTTTCTCTAATGTTATTACTGAAAGCAATAAATACTAATTTGTGTCGTTTTCCATATGGTAGTTACGGGAAAAATTTCTAAGCTTGTTTCTTATTATTACAACTAATGTAAATTCTTTCTTAATGATCCGTTTCGAATCCATAACTTATTCAGAAATATATTTTATAGTAATAACAAATAGAATTGGCATTTCCATTACATTAATCCGTCTATTAATGAAATAATGTGAGCGCATCTTTCATAAGTATTTAACTGTTAGTATCCATAACAGAACTTTTATCTTGAAAATACTGAATATTGCATCAATTTGTCTCACAGTTATTTCGAATAGTCAGATATATTTTCGAATGGTCAGATATATTTGTTTTTTAATTTCAGAGTTTGCCAGTAAGCAAAAACAAATGCTTGTTAAAAGGCAAAAAGAATTGTAGACAGATTATTTTTTTCAACAAATTCAGGAAATTGCAGATCATGAATCTCTTCATGACTGCAAGTTTTCTTATTTAAATATTAATAGAGAAGTTAAATTTGGTCTTTACTCAAAATTTTATGTTAATTGTAAATTGTGCAACAAAGAGTTTAATTTGGAGACGTCTCGTAATTTAAAAGAAAAAGCGACTATTAACCATGAAGCAGTAGCTGGAATAATTTCTATTGGATGTGGTTTCTCTCATTTAAGATATTTTCTGGCAACCTTGGACATCCCATTTTTCACTGTGAAATTATATCGTTCTCACCATGACACCATGTGCACCTGGTGGGAACAGACAACTGCACACAGCATGGCTCAAGCTGCTCGTGAGGAAGCTGAGTACGAGCACCGAAATAAATTGGCAATGTCAATGAAAAGGGAATTGGACAAATAGAAGACAGCGTAAATTCAGGCCGGAGGAATGGGATCTGCGTGTCATGAAGCGTTACTATCAATAACGCTGTAATGTTATTAAAAAGGTATTCGTAATTTATAATGCGTAACTTTTATCATTTATTTTTGCTTTTATCTTCCCTAAAATTTTTACAATGTTCATTCCGTTAAATGATTATAATGTTCATTAGTATTGGTTTTTATTTTATAATAAACTTTTATGATTTTCTGATCTTCCTTTATACCATGTATTTCCAGCATATAGCAGACACCAGACTCCCCCGATGACAATTTGGTGGTGGTTTGAATGATATGTACATTGTATTAATAGAGAGTAAATGTTATAAAAAAATGAATATTATCTCTTCATACTATGTTTTATCTCATAGTAATATGTAGTATAGAATAAGTAAAGAGACAAATGGAAGAAGGAGTACCTTCATGCCAGGGGATTATAATGTTCGTTATTACATCTTTTTATTTTATATTATATTAACTTTTATCTTTTATAATTTTTGATCTTCCTTTATTTTTTCCAGTATATTGTGTCCCTTCATACTATGTTTCATCTTCTACTAGCATGTAGGAACTAGTGAAGAGAAGAAGAGGGCAGAGGGAAGAAAGAAGAGGGAGTACATAAAAGTCAGAGGAGAGGAAGAGGATATGAGGGTCATGAAGCATTATCATCAATAACGCTTGTTATTATATATATCATCAATACTTATGAATAATGGCAAACGGTATTATTATTATATAATGTATTAACTTTTATCTTTAATGATTTTTAAATCTTTCTTTATATTTTTCCACCATATTATGTCCCTTCACTCTGTTTTTATCTTCTTAATACACAGTTTTGGAGAAGAGGTGATGTATTTAGTCTCTTCAGAAGAGAGAAAGAAAATCGGTGGGTCATGAAATCTTGGTAATGAACGGGTCATTAGCAAGACTAATAATGTTAAACTGTGTAAATACTTGTATAATAAGATGTTAATCGATGTTAGTATTATATATCAACTTCATCTCTTATTGTTTCCTATATTTTTAATCCCAACCCAAAAAGAGGGGTGTTATAAGTTTGAAGTGTGTCTGTTTGTGGCATCGTAGGGCCTAAGAGGATGAACTAATTTTGATTTAATTTTTTTTGTTTGAAAGGTGACGTGATCGAGTGTCCTTGGCTATGATTTAAGAAAATCTGTTCAGCCGTTTAAAGAATATTAGTTCTTTTTTAGTTTTTGAAGAGACGCGAGCATCTTCTACTAGTCTGTTCGATACGAAATTTAGTATCTTATGACTTCAATAATGTCACAATGACATGGTAAACTTGACCTGATGCTGCAGCATCGTCTGAAGTCAGCAGGATACCCAACTCCTCGCCACTTATAGTAGAGATATCATGTTTAAGCTCATTGAAATGGTCTCTATGAATAGGGTATAGATAGATAGATGGTGATCAGGGTCTGATGATAGATCACACAACTATTGTCAGAATATTCAGATTTTGGCGAGGCGCGATCCCATGTCGCAATTTCGTGTATCGTCCCGGGAAGTATTTGCGTGAATGTAGATCGTAGTAATAGTGTAGATTGTAGTGTTTAAAAATCATGAAATAAAACAAATTTAAAATTTAAAAACCCCTGATTCAATAAAGAAACTCCAAAAAGTAAAATAATAATATGTACCTCATGGGCCTTATAATTTGTGATAAGTTTCGATATAAATAGTAGTAGTAATATATCCAAGCGTTGTCGCGTCGGAGGACCACTAAATAAATAAAATAAAAACAATACAGCTAAAAACGATAAAACTAGGTATAAAATTTAAATACAAGTAAACTTAGCAGTCCTCAGACTTGAAGACGCTTGGACATATTACTACTTCTATTTATATCGAAACTTATCATAAACCTAAAGGGCATTGAGGTACATATTATTTTCTTACTTTTTAAAGGTTTATTTTTGTCGGGAGTTTTTATGTTTTTGATTTTCTTGTCCTTCATACAGTATAGTGAGTTGCAAAGGACAGATACATTATAGACTAAATAGGAGTGGAAATAACTTGTAACTCTTCGATATTATCAATACTTTATTTTGTTTTGTTAAGTTTATAGTTTTTGATATAGACAGAGTGAAGAGACGAAAAATGGAAGTAGAATTATCTTCGATTACAGTGAAGAGGTCCTGCAAGATGCGAAACGCCCCTAACAGTAGAAACTTGGAATAAAATACAGAAGAATCCGTAATGAGTAAAATAATAATGGACACCCTACTATTATTAATGTATAGTTTAGTCAAAAGTGTACTAAGTTTTAACAAAATATTTTAAATAAAAACTAAGTTATAAACGTTATATTATTTGCGTTACATGTAATTATATATATAAGTGCAGTTTCCTCTTTACTTGTACATACAATTGTCATACATACTTTCCTGTATTTATTACCTAAATTTTAAAAAATATAAGAAACCGATTATAATCTAGTATTTTTTTCTCAAATTAAATTAATAGTTATAGATCCGACTGAGGTTGACCTTCCCTAATCGAGTTTCCTAATAAAATAAATATTTTATACAATATAATGTATAATAAACAAAACGAGCTAGGGTTGCCACCCCACATCCCTGCATTTTGAATTAAAAATTATTGAATTAATTTTTTTCAATAATTATTGTTATGCAGTTTCTAACGAGTAAAAGATGTAAATAAAATTCCAAAGTAGGGTTGCAAACAAAGATAACCCTATACCATCGTGTTCCTAATATTATTATCTACATTTTCACATATAATTTTCATATGTAAGGAAACTATGAGAGTAAATTACTAATACACACTTAGCTATTTACACTTATCAACCTTTAATTATTGCTTAGAAAAAGGTAGGCAACCCTACTTTGGCGTTTTATTTAGGGAATTTCCTCGATTAGGGAAGGTCAACCTCAGTCGGATCTTGGACTAATTGAATAATGATTACAGAATTAGAAATTACCGTATAAGTGACCTTCTTTTTTTACTAGGAAGTCTGATTTTAACTAGCTGCAAGTGTATACAGTTGAAATCAACCTTGGTGCACGTCTGGTTCAAGTTTAAATTACTAGCTAGCTTACATAGATCTGCATGGATGGATGACCGAAGCCTCAGTCCGTTCGCTCGCGACCCCAAAGGCCGGCCTCTTGTCTTTAGAATACCGTAGCCAAATTCTCTGGCCCAAGCCACAGGGTAGGTGTTCTTGTTATTGCCGCTGACTCCAAAACCATACTCTTACTCATACTAATAGAAACCTTGGTATTCACCAATATACCTACATGTCAATACCAAATAAGCCGAAGTCAAAATGGTCCGTAGGTACTAGACGGCGAATTGTTAACTCCACGGTATCATTAGGCTGTTGGTTATCATCCATTACCAAAGAATTTGTCGAAATCAGTAGAATGAGTTGGATTTCAATGGGTTTATTATGAGTCGTCTGACTAGGAGTACTTGGGTTTCGTTATCTACTGCATCACACTCAGATCTCTGAATCACATCATCAAGTACAGTACAGTACGTAGAATATAATATAAGTATATCCTTGCGCATCATCTGATCCTGGCCCTAGTCTCGTGACAGCAAACAGGTCAAAAAATCTTTACGATATAAGTAGGTGTAACGCATTATTTTTTATTTTATTATATACAAATGAACACCTAATATAATATATGAAAATATGTGTAATATTTTTCAAACTACGTTTAATATGTTTATTTCTAAACTAAATACGATTTCATCTCATAAATATTTCTGAACGTAATGCTTACGAAACATTCAATAGTATTATAACTTTATTTGCATGTGTGGCCTACGGGAATCGCGCGTGTGAGTGTGGGAGAAATCTGTGAAATTAGGTACTATGAACACGTTCGATAAGCAAACGCCATCTAGCGTACGAATGTTTCCCCTAAAAGGAGAGCCACAAGGCCTTAATGAGATATATTTATTGAGATGTTAGTGATAGAATTTATTTTTTGACAGAAGACTTTCGAAAAGTTAAAAAAAACTTAACATCAAAGTCGATGGTGATCATAACAATCGCTAAGAGATCGCCATAGACTTCTAACCTCTTCTAACCTCTAACCGCCAGAAGTCGTTTCTGGCTAGAAATTATTTCATAAAGCAAAACTTTGTTTTTGAAGTTTGATTAATACCGAAAACACCATCTATACAAGCATAGTTTTGACTCCCAAGTACTAAGTTAACAATATCTGTTGTCAAGTGACAAAATGGGAAGCAGTAGTTTTTCTAAAGCTTAGCCAAAAGTTATTTATTTTTTTGCATTTAGGAAATTTAAAGTTTTAAGTACATTGTAATTTTGTTATAAAAATTGTACCTAGTAAATAAACAATGAGATGTAAATGTTTGTATCAATTTTTGACACACGGTTTGGAACGACGACGAGTAGACTAGCCAACAGGATATAATTGTCTTACAAGTAAATAATTTCAAGAGACATCAAAGTTGAGATTCATCTATTAAAAAAATAATCTTAAAAATTAGGCTAAAGTTCTTCGTCACAATGATCCTTCTATATTTATAATAATTCAAAAATAAATGACCTATCTATATTTACAATAATTCAAAAATAAATTATGTGAAAAACTCACCAAGATCCCTAAAAAGCTGCTTATATTCACCGAGTTCATTTTGCTCCAGCCACTCGTCCACCAGGGCGGTCTCGTCCTCCAATATTTCCGTCACAGACACTCTGCCTAGGTATATTATCAAACAGAGAAACAATGCCGTCCCATAACAATGTAACTGATTAATCATTTTTATTAATTTTATTCATAATAGCACTTTTATCACATTTATTCATTAGCAAAACATTGTTATTTACAAACAAGGACGGCATAACCACAGATAATACTAATATTAATGTACTTGGGCATGACTGGCAATGACAGTTGAGCGTATTGACATTTGTCCAATCCCCTAGGCACAGACCCCTAGGTAGCCTGTCTGTGCGCACATGCGTACATTACGCACAGTGGGCAGAGAATAACTATCCTCTTAGTTAATATCTCTTTTTTCCTGACAAGGAAAATATAATAATTCTAAAAGCTTCGATTACGAATAAAAAACTAGATACACAATCAACGCTCCAAAAATGTCCGAATCAAATGTGCGCTCAAATGAGTATTTGAGCGCACTTCTGTTTTAATGGTATTCAAAAACGCTACAGTGAACATGTCAGTGCTTCTTCAAAAATTGCAAAAATAACACATCCAGAACGCTAAAAAAAGACGCGAGTTCTTATTTTCGGTTAATAAGTAAATAATATTATTTACGTGTTCATTATTTCATTATAGTAATAACGTTACATAGCTTAGCTCTTTTTTATTAAATTCGTAATAATATTTTTAAATCTTGCCTGACAATATTTGTCACTCACGTAACAAATCAAAATTACTTACATAGCAATGCAAATAGATTCTTTGAATTATATTTTATACACGAGACGTAAGATTGCATTTTAAAAAATTTATTATAAACTTCGTTTCAATGCATGCATGAATCGTTTACGAGCGTTTATAAGCTTATGGTTTGACACTAAGGTCTATTTTAGATTAACACAATATTGCCGATAATACTTTACGATATTAAAAATATATACGTCAATTCGGACAATAATTTGTATAAATTTTATAGGAGATTGTGAATCTAGTTCTTTATTTGTGATCGAAGTCTAAAAGACTAAAGTATCAGTAGCACAGAGAACCTACTAATATACTGGCCTACTTAAACAGTATATAACAGGGGTGGCCAAGCTCCTTCATAGTCCGAGCCATTTTTCAAAATTTGAAATTTTTCGCGAGACGCAAATAAATACATATTTAAAAGGTATGCAAAAAAGGTAAAAAAAAAATTTGTAAGCCACTGTTTATGTTCGTTCGCGCAGTTTTCGATGAGTCATATCATTCTTGGACGGAAATTTGTTACAACGTTGCACTTAGTCTTTCATATTTGTTGTCAGTAATTTAAGACATTTTGAAACACATACGAAACGATAATAATTTTTAAAAATATAATAGCACAAAAATAAAAAGGAAACTCGGGTACATTTATCGAGAGCCACAAATAATCCTTCAAAGAGCCACATGTGGCTCGCGAACCGCAGGTTGGCCTCCCCTGGTATATAATATACTATACAGTAGATAGCGACCACAAAATTGTTTAAACATCACTGACAGACCTAAATTCAAGCCATATTACAGAAGAAATTATTGCTTGTAGGTTGTACAATAGCAAATAAAAATAGATATGTAATAAATATAAAAACCAAATGATGGAATAAATTCAACTTATTAAATAATAAATTATTTTTGATAAAAAAATACTAGTGATGGGCCTAGCCTAGCCACTGAGCTACATCTGCGTAATTTAATTTTTAATTTCATAACTAATTTAAAAAGGTAACTATTCAAGAACTAAAATTCACAAAAGCCATGTCTCTAAAAAAGTATGCATTTGTATTTAAAATAGTAGGTATTTATAATAAAAGTATGGAACTGTTAATAAGGCAGCCTCACTCCAACAGGCTCATCTTTTCTTTATCTTTAATACTGAAAAGAAAAGGAAGTTTATTAATAAATTTATAAAATAAAAGACATCAAAAAAAATTGACAAATATAATAATTATATTTATAAATTGATTTTACCACATAGTATATTTGATATTCAATGTAAAGCTAATAGTATGAAATCACAATAGATCTTAAATGCGTTAAACACTATATATGAGAAATTACTTTTTTATTTTAAGCTTGTCGGCAAGGGAACAAGAAAGACCAGTGCCATCTGGTTCTACATTGAGTTCCTCTACTTTAGAGTTGTTTATGATCATTGAGAAGCGTTTAGAGCGGAATCCGCCGAGAGGTGGAAGATTTGTGCCCAAGTCGAGTGCCTTGATGAAGTTCCCGCTAGGATCAGCTAACATTCTGATCTGAAAAAAAATTAATAACATAGTCACAAGGCTCACTGATATACCACATGGATGTTGTACAGTTCTGTTTTAGCACTATTTTGGATAAAATTAATTTTCCAACTTTTACAATAAAAATTTTTAAATACATGAATTTAATCATAGGGATACAGCGTGAAGACATATGTATATTGTAAACATATGTTTGAATTTACTCATCACCTCCAAAACACACTCTGCTCTGGTGGTCTGTCTTCTCCTTTAGTTTCTACCACCCTGCCTGTGCTAAATACAGAGTTGTCATAATATTAATAATAGCCTTTATTCAGACAGTATTTAAACTGAAACATAAGTTATAATATAGCACTGAGTTATGCATCGACAAGCCTGTCTGTATGCCATGAGTTGGCAAAGGCCTCCTCCAACTGCCTCCATTTCTCTCTATCGTTGGCTGCTCTTGTCCATGTGTCACCTGCTACGGTTTTAATGTCATCGAACCACCTTTTGAATGGTCTACCTCGCTTTCTTTTCATGTGACTTATAAACCAATTCATTACTAATTTTGACCATTTTTCCTGAGTTGTCTATAGCACATAAAAATATACAGCAAATAGAGCTTTTATTTTTACAGTGTTAAGGTTATCAGTAATGTTATCTGTACATTTAAAGAAATTATTTATTTTGTTATGACCTCAACTACGTCATCGTGCTTAAAAAAAATTTAAAATTCATGTATAGGAATTTTTTGAGAATGTTTCATGTCTTCATGATTTTATTAAGTGTACTAAGATGGGTAGAAATATTACATAGTACTATTGAGTAGTTAAAAACATAACCAATTAATTTCAGTTTCCCAATGAGACATTTATGTCTCCACCAATTTATTCCAATCCCAAGAAAGCTTAGAATTCTATAATTATTTACAATACCGTACAGACCCCCTTGGTTATTGAAACAAGGGCACTAAGAGGTCAGAGATCAGAATGTTAAATAATATCATAATAAAGAACATTAAATAGAGTGAACAGTAAGAATAAAACACAATTATGTGAACAAGGTCAGATATTTTAAATTGTAAATATAAAGCCAACAGAATGTAGTTAACAATAGCATATCAGTAAAAGTGCTATATCAATAGGTCGAATGCAATAGATTTAAATAACTAATTAGGTTTAGAATGTGATACATACATAAGCAGCAGTTATTGATTTTCAAGGAACTATGTCTGTCGTGAAGGTCAACAAATGTTAGTCTTAATGAATTTTGTAAATCTGCTTTTTATTAATGCAAACAAATAGTCTGTATAGTTAAAAATAGTTTTAAAAGAGTATTTTTAGGATATTGTCATGTAAAGAAATGTATTATAATATTTTTGAGTAAATAATGTATTGATGTAAGAGGTTGTTATACATACACTTATGAACATAAGTATAAACATTAACTAACTATAATAATTAATAAAACACACTAAAAAAAATTGCCTGATTTATCCCTGAATTTTCTAATCATTTTTCCAAACCCTCACCAACCACATTATTTTAAATAGTTTTTCTTAGTTTTCTAAAAAAAGCACCAAATAATATAATGTAAATAAGGAATAATTACAGCATAACCTTCGTATTTTATTTTTACAAAGACTGGATTAAGTATCAGATTGCAGCATGAAATATATCCCTCATTTTACAAGCGAAATACTTTTTGGGTGACCCCCTCACTTTCATCGACTTCGAATTTCTAGTACACACACAATTTCTCATAATATTGTTTCTCTTACCCTAAATACTTTGAGGAAAGTAATACTTGAATTATTGAATGTGTTAAAATATTAAAATAATGTACTCACTTTTCCTTTAGTGTTATGCTGTTGTCCCCAAGCAGCCATCACATAGGGATCATTGACGGACACGCATACTATCTCAGCAACACCTTCACTTTTCATTTTATCAGCATTCTCTACGTAGCCAGGCAGATGTGTCTTCGAACAGCCAGGAGTAAAAGCGCCGGGCACCGCGAACAACACAACTTTCTTACCCGCCGTGAGGTCACTAATATTGACTTTATTTGCCGGCGAATCCTCAAATAAATCTAAAGAAGGCAGCTTGTCTCCAACCTAAGCAGAAAAGATAAATGAGCCGGCCGTTATGTAATTTTTTTTTTGTAAATGGGAAAAAAACTATTTACCTTAATAGGCGCCATTGCTATTGAGGTGATGTGTAGAGTTCGTGTACAAGACTGCTTCGCGAGTGCAGAAACGGCTCGAATGATTGGCTTGTTAATGAAAATCATTTGTGATTGGATATGTATTTTTTATTATTAAAGGTGACAATCACAAGATTTATCGATCTCTTTATACCCAACAAGTGTCAATGTGTCACAAACTCACGAAACGTCTATTTTTTTAGTGATGTACTACGAAGGCACGAGACCATGAACCAAACCACCATAGCATCTATAGTTTGCGGCACCAACCAAAATGAGTAATTTTGGTTCGACATTCGACATAATCATAGAGAACCTAGCCTACGAGCTTAAGTGGCCTAGAAAGACATTGTTGATTGTTGTCTGCTGCACAAACTACCTAATATGTAATATGTATTATCTATGGTCTGCCGTCCAACTGCTAAAATGGACATTTAAAAGATCTTACTCACGGTGCAAGGGTGTAATCTGACTTGCAATTTGTTGCGGCATTCCACAGATTAAGTATTTGTAGCGAGCTGTTACAAGGCAACAAATTGCATTGTAAGATAAGTTACATGCGACCTGCAACTTGCCTACTTACGATCCAATAAGTTGCCTTGCAACAGATTGTAGCAACAAATTGCTAGTCAGATTGCACCGTAAGCAAGGCAATTTAGCGTTCAAACACAAATGCGCGCTAATTTAGTAGTAACCATGAAGCAGATACGTTACCTGTGTCTGAGCACAGGTCCAAACACAGTTTTAATATATTTTGTACTATAAGCGGTACCAAAAAATATACAATCAAATATGTAAACAACCCTAGTCCTACGGTACTCACTGCCTAATTGCCTTCGATCACAAACTGTAAAGTGGTCTATGATAGTGTGGTAGTGACAGTCGTAAAAATATTTTCAAAAAAACAATATCATGTTTCATCGATAAGTACAAAATTAATAAAAGAAATAGAAGTGAGCGGAGTTCTAGTGAGTAAGTAGTGATTATAGAGTGATATTGGTTGCTGTGAAACTTCGAGTCAGCATTTGTCCTTGTCTAGCACGCAATAATTACATGTTGCGTCACGATCTTGCAAAGCGGAACGTATAAGTATCGATAAGTCAATATAATAATAATAATAATATAATAATAAAGCTTTATTGTTCCATTTCTTAATCTATTATTTACATGTGTTGTTAGTAAGTTATTAATATTATATTCTAATATTAGTAGGTAAAACTTTATTAAATGCTTAAATACTAGAAATGGATCCCTTTTGGGTAAAAGCCTCCCCCATCCTTTCCCATTTTTCTCTCTCTACGCCGAGACTCCACCAGTTCTTGCCTGCAACTTCTTTTATGTTATCTGCCCATCGTTTCTTTGGTCTTCCTACTCTTCTTTTTCCCAATGGTCCAGACCATTTCGTTGACTGTGAAGTCCATTTTTTGTCAGTGTACCTGGTGATGTGTCCTGCCCATTGCCATTTCAGCCTCATGGCATGTTTGAGGGTGTCTGTCAGATTTGTCTTCTTTCTTATTTTTTCGCTTCTTACTTTATCTATTTTCCTCAGTTTCAGTATACTCCTTTCCATAGCATGTTGAGTTGTAATTATTTTATTTTTTATTTTATTTGTAAATACCCATGTTTGACATGCATATGTTAAACTTGGAAAGATGCAAGTTTCTATTACAGTCTTTTTTAGTGGCATACTGTAGTTCCCCTTCAGAATTTCTTTCTGGGCCCAAAAACTTTTCCATGAGCAGTTGACTCTTCTCTCAACCTCTTTTTCGTTGCTTTCTGGATTAAAGGATACTTGTTTACCAAGGTATATATACTCGTTGACATATTCAATTTGGTTATTATTGTCTACTTGGATTGGTTTCTGTTGGCCATTTGTCATCACTTTCGTTTTACTTGCATTCATGTGCAGTCCTACCTTTTTGCTCTCTTTGTTGAGAGTTTGTATCATTTGTTGCAGTTCTGAGGCTGACTTAGCAAAGATAACAATGTCATCTGCAAACCTTAAGTGACTTAAATGTTTATCTATTATCCAAATACCTTTTTTGTTCCAATTGATATTTTGAAATATATCCTCCAGTACAGCTATGAAAAGTTTAGGAGAAAGGGGATCACCTTGCCGAACTCCTCTTTTTATTGCAATTTCTTCTCCTATAGTCTCTAGCCTTATTTTGCTTGAGTTGTTTTTGTAGATGTTTTTCAGAATAGATATGTAGTTTTCCTCTATGTTGCAAGATTCTAGTGCTTTCCATATTGAGACATGGGAGATGCTGTCGAACGCTTTTGAGTAGTCTATGAAGCCAATATACAGGAGTTGGTTGTTTTCTTTAAATTTTTCGATAACTTGCTCTAAGGTATGTATATGAGCAAGTGTAGAATATCCCGAACGGAAACCTGCTTGCTCAACTGGCTGTTTCTTATCTATCTTCTCTGTTATTCGTGACAGTATAATGGATGAGAAAAGAATATATATACTGGGAAGTAGACTTATCGGCCTGTAGTTTCCAATATCTAATGGACTTCCTTTTTTATAAAGGAGTATTATGTCTGACTTACACCATTGGTGGGGTACTATTCTTGTTTCAAGTATCCTATTGAAGAGTGTTGTTAAAAATGTAACTATAACAGGGGCTCCTATCTTTATGGCTTCATTAGTGATGCAGTCTGGGCCAGGGCTTTTTTCCAATTTTAGTTTCTTCATGTGTTGCAGCACTTTTATTTCTGTTATTGCACTAATTTCGCCGAACTTTTGTCTGTCTGTGTCTATAATTTTTTCATCATGAGTGTCTTAGGACAATCTTGCATATAGCTCCTTGTAGAATGTAGTAGCACATTTTAATACTTCTTGTCTGGTTTTCATATCGTCTTGTCCTTTCTTCAATGTTTGTATCCAGTTTTTGTGTGTATTTAATTGCTTGTTAGCTTTTTTCACACTTCTATATTTCGCTAGATTCCATGTTATAATACTTCTTCTATGTTGATTGTAGTCTTCCTTGATTGCTTTGCTTGTTATTTTGTAAAGGTTTTTTATTTCGTTTTTTATTTCTTTTGTTTTATTTTTGCAAATTATTAATTCAGTGCGTCTTTTTATCAGGTCTAAAGTGCTCTTCTTGAATATTTTATGTTCTTTTTTTTCATAGATTTTATTATATGATTTTGCTTTTAGGCTTGTGATAATTGTGTTTTCGAGTTGATCATAGTATTTTTGTACATCTTGTGTATTTTGAAAAATTTCTACTTGTTTTTTCATATTTTCTTCTAGATTTTCTTTGTAATTTCTTATTTCGTTTTCTGTTTTTAGTCTTCTTGGCGTTGCTGTAAAGGATGATCTGTTTAGTTTAGGTTTCTCTAAGTTTATTGATGCTCTTACTAGTCTATGATCCGAGGTAAAGCATACATTATTTAACACTTCCACATTTAGAATGTGTTTTTGGTTGCTACTTAGAATGAAGTCTATTTCGTTTTTTGTCGTCGCATATTGGATCAGCCTTTTGCCTCTTTTATTTTGAACGCCATATCCATATTTTCCCATTATACAATTGTCGTTTGGTTGTGGGTGTCCGATCTTGGCGTTAAAGTCTCCCATAACTAGTACCAACTGGTCTGCAAGGCTGTGGGCTTTTGATAGTTCTTCATAGAATGTATTAATTTCTTCTTCACTTGATTGGGCTGTTGGAGCATATACTTGTATCAAGGACAAAGCTATATCGTTGAACTGAAGTTGGAGTAAAGCCACTCTTTCAGATATTCCTGTGAAGTTCACAATGTGTTTTTTGAGTTCTATTTTTATTAGGAAGCCGACGCCATAGAGTCCATTTGTTTCTCCTTTGTAGCAGAATATCAAGTTTTCGTGTTCCTCTATCTCGCATCCGTTTCTTCTTACTTCGGCCAGTCCTAAAATGTGCCAGTCTATTTTTTCTATGGCATAAGAAAGTTCGAGATAACGTTCTGTTGATGATAGTGTTCTTACATTGTAGGTGCAAATTTTTAATGATTTTAGTTTGTTCATTCGTTTAGATGAGGGGTGGTGGTCTTTAGTCCCCACGGAGACCAACCGGGTTGGGGGCTGTAGTTTCTCGTTGTCCATGTTCATGTTTGTAGTTTTGTCTTTGTTTGGCTTCCAGGGGTTGTTTTTGGTTGGTTGCTATTGTTTACTGGTTCGTGGTTGTGAATTGGCTCTGGGGCAGTTCATATGTTCAAAAGCATTAGTTTTGTTTATTTTACTCGGGGCCTTTGGTGTTGATCCACTGTCGCAACTAGTTTGAGTTGGTGTTTTTGATGGAGATCTCTTTCTTTTCTCATTCCCCTTGTCTTGGTTAGCTTTTCCTTTAATTATTAGTTGGTCGTACCGTATAATGGCCAAATTCCCTTTCTTAATTTCCTCCTGTTGTTTCACTTTTAATTCTTTTCTGATTTGTATAATCTCCTTAGGGAAGTCTTCAGTGACATATGTAGATGCTGGAAATTTCTTGTTGTCTTTAAAATTTCTACTTTCCTCCATGTTAATGCGAGTTCCACTAGTATAGGTCTCCGCTTCTTGTCGTTTTTTTTCCCCAACCTTTGGACTCTGCTAATTTCCCACATGTCAAATTCCCGTATACCACTCTTACTTCCTACATCGTTTAGAAGTTCAACAACCAATTTCATGAGCTCGGGATTATTATTTTCGGTTTCTTCTAGCCCGTGTAGCAATATATTATTTCTCGTCGCATCTTTTTCTAGGCTATGAATTTTCTTTTTCAGTATTGTCACCTCATTGTTAAGTTTAAGGTTGTCTTCTACTAGTGGTTTTAACTTTTCTTCTATAGTTGTTACCATAATTGACGTCAAATAGGAGGTTTGTTTCATAAATTCTTCTTTTAGCTCATTCATCTTTGTATCCATCTTTTCATTTACTTTTTCCAGAAACATATCTATTTGACTCTCCATTTCTTGTAATTAGCAGTTATTTGTTTCAATTGATCACACTTTCAGCTTCAACTTCTAAATAATGGCTTCTAATGTGTCAATCACATTCATTCTGCCAATGTCACGTATTGCAGAAGACACTATAGTAGAGTTTATTTACAATAATTTAAATTTAGATTTGCTGTTTTTCAGATAAATGTAAGTACTTGTAGTTATATTTATGTATAATAATTTCGGCCGATTTATCACTTTCCCACTCGACACAGTAGTGTTTTTGTTGTTATTAACTGCAATTCAGATTTATGGAGTGTTGTGCCGTTGAAACAATATAGTTTAGATATGCGGCGATCAGTTTTAATCCGAGAAATTAATTAAAATCGGAGACACAACTTACAACGTACTTCACTTGTCAAACGCCAAACGTCATTTTCCAAGTCAATATAGTTTCAATTAATTTTGGAAATTTATGATACTTTCATACATACATATCTTCACGTTGTATCCGTAACGGAGTAGTCAGAGAGAACGGAGCGTCAAGTGTTGCGGTCCCTACATATTTCTTTCGCTTCCTCGAATCTCATCATTCATCTCACAGATTTTCATCTAGGTTCTAGGTATGCGAGTGCTTTTGACATTTCGGTCGGCTAACACTGGCTATTTGATCTCCATAAATCAGTCTTCCATAGCTTCTTTTACCATTCGAAAAACAACAATGCTTTGTTAAATGAACAAAGAAATTCAATTTATTCGCCACTGTTAAATATATTTACTTCTTAAAATTAGTTGAATTTCAACACAAATATTGACTCGTCCAAATTAAGTGAACGGGCCCATTAGTGGTTGGCTCTGATTGGCCATTCGCTCTTTGGTGTGGGTAGGGGGCAATTGATATGAATAGCCGTGCAGCTGATTCAGTTGTTGATTCGGTGCTAGTTAACTGACCGAATCCTAACTCTGGTATATATCCTGAGGATGCTTCGTTGAGAAGCAAAACACGTGTCAATTGGTAGTTTTTGGAGTTTGAGCGTAACATAGCTAAATATTTTAGGAATTTATTACTTTATGTAAACACGACGATATACTTATAATACTTTTTTTGTTAGGTTAGAATAGATTAGGTCTTTTTACCACAACGCGCGAGCCGAGCGAGCAAAGCGAGCGTGCCGCGGTTAACCGGCGAAACGCCAGATTAGAATCCGCTTTATACTTGAAGCAGTATTGAAATAGGAGTCCGCACTCTTAACAGATAGTTGAAGTGGAGAAATTTTATTTCGAAACATCTCTATAATGCTTCATCTCTTTTTATCTTTTGCTGTTAGTATATCTGTATATTGCAATGTTATATATTTATGTAAATAACATTGCTATATATAGATGTGGTGTATTCAGCAAGGTAACAAACGTGCCGGGAACTGTGCAGACATCGACCGTGATACGCGGCGCTGATCGACAATATTATACAAATAAGAAAGACTAAATACCTCAGATGTTCGTTAGTCTTCAGGGTGGAGTAAGTCGAAGGTAGCTTCCGGCGCCGTAAAGCCACAAAACGGAAGATATTTTCACTTCTCAACTACCTAACCTTTTGGTCTACCACTTTGAATTATAAAGTAACAAGATAATACAATGCAATCAACTGCTAATTTCAGGTGGCAAACACACAACAACACGACAGTACTTACTTCAACTACAAATCAGTTTACTGGGATTTGCAACGATTTTTCAAACACCGTTTTTCCCTATTTTGTCAAAAAAGCGGCCGACGCCTATTTAGACCTCTATTACAACTTTCAATTTACACCGGTGATTCCCAAAGTGGTCCAGGTGGACCCCCAGGGGTCCACGGGAAACTCGACGGGGGTCTACGTTGGCGTAAAAAAAAATGGGGGTTTACAAGTTGTAAGTGGGGGTCCACGAAAATGTATCTGGTTTCGATAGTAAAAAACAAAATTGTTGGCTTGGCTTTATCTATCAATGTCAGGTCAGCCACTATTACTTGTAAAAATTTGCATATTCGATATTCGGTACAACGCGTGTAGAGTCTTGCAAAGCGCCGCCCGCTCGCAACGCTTGTTCAGACGTGCAAAGGGACGAAATAGAACTTGTGCTGTGCTTGCAATCTTGCATGAACTTGTTTGATTCTTCACCAATATAATTACGAATGCCAAGGACTAACGTTACTAATTTGTTTCCGGAACTTTGAAAGATAAGTGTGAGTGAATCGATGTCAGTGTTTGCTAGTGCCGGAAAAAGTAAGTACCTGCCTATTTGTTATACTTACTTTTATTTTATATTGTAATAATATTATATTTGTTATGTTTGCGTGTAGTTGGTACGTAATAAAAATTAAATACTTTACAGGGCAATATCTACTTTTCTTGGAAAACTGAAATTTATGTAGCAAAATATTAGTCGGTGCGAATTCTTCCAGTTTCCAAACTTGTCGCAGGCAGAATATCTTGATGTGGATATTCAGACATACATTCAACATTGAAATGCCCTGCATGATGACTTCAAAAATAGATTTGAAGATATTCCGACGATGGAAATACCACCATGGATCATTAATCCATTTTGTAAACAGAAGTGGCAAGTGTGGTAGTACTAGACGAGCTACTCGAGCTTAGCATCAATGAGGAGCTGAAGGTGAAATTTAAGAAAGATTTACCTATCAAACATTTTGGCTGCAGGCAGAAATACCTGAAAAATATCTTGGGCTGTGGGAAATTGCGAGAAAACTTTTGATAGCGTTTCTCTAGTTGTACATAACATAACATAACACAACACAACACAACATAACAACATAACATAACATAACATAACAACATAACATATATCTTCACGCTGTATCCCCAACGGGGTAGTCAGAGAGGACGGAGCGCCAGGAGTCGCGGTCCTTACACACCACTTTCGCTTCCTCAAATCTCATCATTCTCTTCACACATTTTCGCCTAGGTATGTGAGTGCTTTTGACATTTCCGTCTGCTAACACTCTGGCTATTTGATCTTCATAAGTCAGCCTTGGTCTTCCTTGGCTTCTTTTATCACTCATTTTCGCTCTGTAGATTTTCTTCGTCAGTCTTTCATCACACATTCTTTCCAAGTGCCCGAACCATCTAAGCATTCCTTACTCGATTAGCTCGATGAGTCCACTTTACCAACTAATGAAGCATTGTTGCTGTCTTACGTGAGGTTTATTAAAGATGAGAAAATATGTGAAGAACTATTCTTTGCTAGAAATTTGGGGACCGATACAAAAGGCGAAACCATATTCAATACATTGGAAAAGTTTTGTGATGAGAAAGAGATTCCCTTGAAAAATATTATATCAGTTGCTACGGATGGCGCTCCGGCTATGACAGGGTGCCATAAAGGCTTCATAGCGTACTTAAAAAATAAAATTCCAGATGTCCTTGCTGTACATTGCGTTATTCATAGACAACATTTGGTTGCTAGAAACTTAAGTGAACGACTATTTCAATCACTGCAATATGTCATCAAAGCAGTCAATAAAATCCGCAACAGCTCTTTGAATGATAGATTATTTCATCAGCTTTGTGTTACTAATGACGAGGATTTCAACCGTTTGTTGTTTCATACTGAAGTTGGCTATCAAGAGGCAATTGTCTGACTCGATTTTACAACCTGTTTGACTCTGTTATAGAGTTCTTGGAAACTAAAGATACAGAATTGCACAACAAGCTCATTACATCAAAGAATGATATAGCTTACATGACAGACCTGTATAAATTGTTCAACGACATGAATCTCCAACTGCAAGGCGATGAACTAAATTTAATTAAAACAAAAAACGTCGTTGCTGCTTTCGCAGCCAAACTGCTTCTACACAAAAAGAATATGGGCAGACGTGAGTTTCACAATTTTCCGAATTTATCAGTATCATGCAGTAACGACGAATTGGTTGCCTACTGCCAACATTTGGAAAACCTCCACATTGACACAAAAAATGGTACTAAAGTGTTGTACCTCCAATAGTTGCAACGCCTCATACAGAAAAGCCCCGAAAATCACGTTCTATCGGTAAGTAAATCTGATGTTGCAAATTTTTTGATTACTGCATTCAGTTAGCTGATATTTTTGTATTTCGTGGCTCCGACACTTAAATATGTTGCAAACTATTAAAATTACAGTTTCCTTATATTGTTTAAGGTTCTGGCAGTGTTTTGTGCTCAAAACATTTTGAACCCCATTTATTATGTAATCGTGTTGTTGTTTGACTATGAAATTTAACATACCTATTAAAAATGAACATGCTATCGCCAAATTAATCCATACTTCATAATTACAAAATTATTTTTAATTTATTATAAAATAATACAACTTTCTTGCTTCAGGTAATCGAAGATGGACTTTATTATGCATAAATTGTGTGTTCGCATGTAAAAATGGTGAAAACAAATATGGATATCTCGAGGCGAATAATGACAAATAATACCTACGATTACTTGCAATGGTTAGCATATCTGACATTCTGTGCTAGTTACTTCTGGCACACATTGAAAAACAGTGAAATGATGTGTTTGATGCATAACAATAATGAGTTCTTATGTAATGTAATAAAAAAACAATCCCATTAATAAATAAAATACTGAAAACATGCATTGTTTTATTGTGAAAGCTATTTTAGTTTTTATTCTCAATGTGATCGATCACCCATCGACTATCTCCCGATTTCTTTTAATTTTTGAGTTTTATGCGTAGTTTAGAGAAAATAATAATCAAAGGACAAAGCATAGCGATAAAGAGTTATTTAATAATTTTATAAAACATTCACTGACGCTTATCTCCTTAGAAAAATAGTTAACTATAACACTCGTCTGATATAAAACTTGTTCTATTTTCTCATAACCAAGTCTATAACACTTACAGTAAAGCAATGGTAAGTAGGCTTTACTGGAGTTACAAAGGACTGTTAAATGAAATTCCTCCAACTCCTCTCACTCGCACACAACTTTAACGTACAATATACTATAATTTTTGCACTTAAAACTCCCAAAAGCACAAAAAATAGCAAATCTCAATTTTGAATAAAATGCCAACCACGCTTCTTTTGTTTACGCCAAAAAGGTCTAAATTATTACTAGTCTATATTATTATAAATCGAACCGCAAGCAAGGTCATCACAATGTACATGCGGCCCAAGACCAGCAGCGCACAGCCGTCAGGCCTCATGTATCGAACGAACAATCATAATATTGTATCGTGGAGCCATTGGGAACACTCCAAATTACATCCTTCATGTAACAAAAACAATCAAAAAAAGAAGGAATATAATAAAGTAATAATCTCTAATACTAGTATATCAATTAATTTTATCCTTATTTACATTAACAAAAAGTACATACATACATTAATATTTGCAAACTTAAAACTACACATTATCTTTATTTTATCCTTATTTTATAACATGAAAAATATAATTTCTGTCCCAAATAGTCCCGCTCTAAGATAATACATAATATAGATACCCACTCCTTAATGTGGCCCTGTGTTCTGTATGTGTGTGAGTAATATTTGTTAGTGTTAAATTTGCCACGCATTTTGAACCGATAGGTACAGTCTGCTTCCATTTAAAAGTCTGTGGATTTCATGATGTAAAATTGGCGTAGTTTTCCGTCTTAAAGTGTCTGCGCTGTTGTTTATTATGTGGAATTGTTGAAATAAATTATTATTTAGTAGTGTGATGTTGAGTTTTTATTGTGGTTTAGTCCGCCTCAGCGGACGCTACTAAAAAGACTGCTACAATATATTAGTTGCCAGAAACTCCAAGAAACAATTAGAATGTATTATGCCAACATTTTAACGAAATAATATGAGGAATTTTTTTTTTTCTTTGTTTTGGCTTCGCAGATTGCATTTAGCCATTGACCAAGTAAATATGAGTCAAAGAGCGAAACGAAGCTTCCCGCCCTTTTTCTTTTCTCTTCTTCCTTTATGGCATGGCGCACAGTTTATTGTATTTGCCAATGTCACGTATTAATAAGTAGAATCCATAGTGTAGAATCACAAGTAAATCAATTTTTTCTTAGCGTAAAACTCCTCCAGTAAAGTGATAGTAGGCTTTACTGAAGTTATAAAGGACTTCTTGGAAGAGCGTGAATAGTTCAGCTACACATGTTTATTTAGATCACCTCCATTCTTGTCACTTACACAGAACTTTAAAACACAATATACTATCACTGTTGTACTTTAAAACTCCTAAAAATGTAAAAAATAGAAAATCTAAATAAAATGACAACCTCACTTCTCCCGTTCCCGCCAAAAAGTCTATGAGGAATTTATCCATTTGTTTTGCAGACAGAGGTTGTACGGACTAACATCCCTTGACCTTCCCTAAGGGGGAACCGTGCTACCTAAGGAATGATTTTACTACTCTAATACATAGTCCACAGTGTTATTTACCATCATGAAGCACAAAAAGAAGTATTGCAACATTATACTACAAATAGAACAGTAAACACAAGTAAACCATGACAACTCATAATGGCATTTTTAGTTCATGCTGTTACCGCCAGAGGCGCTGTATTAAATTTCATACTAATGAATTTAATATAGTCGCTAGCGAGTACAGCCGTGCGATTCTCTAAAGCGAATTAGTCGAATTCACTTCTGAATCCGCGGTGAGAGTATCAAATGTAGACTGGTATTCTCTAAAGTCGATAAAGATACTAGCGCCGCCTCGATGAGTGCGGCAGCGAGTCATACCATCGTTAATGAATTTTTTGACGTTTCGCTAAATACGACAATCTAATCTAAAAAAAAAAACAAGTTTTATTTAACGTAATTATCTCAGAGAAGTTAAAATACCTACACTAAGACGACATATCGACTGAGATGTTTACTCCTAAAGCAATCCCCTACAAACTCGCATCTAAGATCACTTCACTTCGCTCCTAGAATGTTTGGTTTAGAAAATTCCATTTGAAGGTCAAGTGAGTTCGAATGCGAAGTGGGGTGAATTGTCGAGCGAGTCTCGCTTTGGGTGATTCGAGTTTTTATAGAATTGCATGGCAGTTTTGTAAACTCATAATAGAGGTACTGAGCACTTGCGGCTACAAAGCCAGCCAAGCAAGATGTTTACTACAAGAGGCCTTTTATCACTGTCTAACTAGGTGATCATAATACATTTATTACATTGAATAACTTTGAAATATCCACAGATTTATCACTAATAGATATCGCCTTTCACATGTCACGAATTATTAGCCTACGTAAGCCTATAATAGAAAGGAATGGGAATACACATATTTTGTCTGTATCGGTATGCTCAATGTTTGAAGACTGTTAAGCTGTTACCTTTGATAGACATAAGAAGCAAACAAACCTTTGTTCGTTAGTACTTTTTAAGTTTATAAATTATTTTTGAACATTTCGAATGAAAAATTAATATAAAAATTTTTGTGAGATCGAGATCAAAGGTCGGTTTGACAAACATAGTTCGACAAAGCGAGAAAGATTACAGTGGCCACATCAACACAATATCTATTAGTAGTAGATCTGTGGAATTATCAAATATTTTTGTTTAAAACATGGAACACCATTGTGAATGATATGATCTCTTTAACTCTTGGTTATAATTTGTTCGTTCTTACTCTTTCTTTTGTTCTGTTTCGTTTCGTTCGTTTCTTTTTCTTCTCATATGTCTTTCGTCAATGTTATATGTTGTTTTTTCAACTTTTTATACATGTAATCAATGATGTTATATTTACAAAATTATGACATCATTGCATGTAAGTAAATGAATGATCTACATAAGCAAATTATAAACTATGGAACCTATAGATTGTTTGTCGTAATATTTTAGTAAATAAAGACACGTTAAATAAATCAAACTGTTTCCCTTCAACTAAATTGTATTACAATGGCTTTTAGTAAAAGTCAAGAATTGGCAAAAATTTCTGGTTTTTGGTGAAGACTACACGTAATAGAGTTTATTGATTTATAGTTATTATTTGTGAAACCGGAAAAACGTCTAACCACATTTACCTTCTTACTTAATTCTTAGGAAAACTGTTATCAAATCGAAACACGGAGGGTAGATATTTTTCTTTTAGCTACATATACACAGGTGAGTAAATACATACATATAAGTAAAATTGACTACTTAATTTTTACATGTTATTTTTCGTGGACGTATTTGCGTAGTACGTCCATGGTTTATGTATCTTGTGGTCACCCTTTTGTTTACTGAAAACTTTAGCATATTTTAGCTTATCTGTGATAGGATATACCAACACCATATGATTCGCTTTTATATTTTTTTTTGCAACACTTTTTTTACCATTTCGTAATAGGCACCATACAATTACAGAATTATAAAACAAAATCGATAATGAACAATGGCTGTCACGTAAATAATCAACGATTTTATTTAAACTACAAATTGACAGGGTTACCATAGGAACTATGAAGAATATTACTGAACAGTTTCGAATAATAATTTTCTGTTTTAAATTTTAATAAATTTGTACGTTTATGGGTTTAACATGAAGACACGTATCCAAATTATTACAACTAATATTATAACAAGTCTCTAGTCTCTTAAATTATCTTTAGAATGGTAATATATTTTTATTTTTTCTTGCACATTTTCCATCCTATGGTTGTCTGGAAGAAATCGCCGAGAGCGATAAGACCGACAGTTGTATCGCCAAAATTGTCATTTTTGTAATTTTCTTGTATGTTTTTATCTGTATTAGGAATAAGGTGTACAATAAAGAACAAATATATAAAAATAAAATAAATAAATAATTACTACAATAGATCATCTTTCAATCGCATAGCAAGTGTTAAAAAGGGACAAATGACATTCCTTTAGCATCCCTTGTAACTATCCCGCTCAGCTCGTTGTACATTTATCTATGTCGGTAGCCTAAATTAAGTCTCAAAGTAATGCCATAAGGTCCGTTTTTGTATTTATAATTTTTGATAGGCCACAGTCCTGTTTGAATGTTACGTCCATAACTTTAGGTATTACTGCTACTCTCTTTGGTCTAGCGAGTATTTTTCAGGCCTGTGACAGTTTTAGTTCCAAACGAGTTGTATTAGCGCTGTAGTCGCCTCTGCCGTCTTAACTATCCGATTTAAATGTCAATTGCTGGTCAGTATTCTATCAGTCTGACTTATACTCAGACTCTTACCACTTTTTTTATTTCGATTTTAGTTTTGGTTTACCTTGTGTTTTCTTCGATTTCATGCTTGAGTTGAGAACCTTGTACCCACCTATTTTTCTCTGTTGTTTGATGTAAATAATCCCCTAAACCGCTGCGTTGGAGGTTTTTCGGAATCACTAGGATACACCTATATAAAACTATATACAATGTATTGGTACGTACGTATAGTATTGTTGTCAAAAAAGTAGGCGATAGTAACGCCAAAACGAAATACATAAGAGTTACGGCAATGTGATTGTCGTATCTGTAGCTTGCTACAATTACCTAATCTGTGGTATATTTGTTCTGTGAAACGATCTGTCAAACTTTCCAATCGCTTAATTTTCTTTTTTAGTTACATATTTTCCGCGTTTTAATATGATTTGATTGTTGTTAGTGTCACTAGAGCGGACTGCTGTTAATTACGTGGACTATAAGTTAAAACAATGGAGTCGCCTCCATTAGAAACAGTGTATCAGGCCATAAGCGCCCTGTATGATAACCCCAATGCAAGTGAGAAGGAAAAGGCTTCCCTTTGGTTAGCAGATGTTCAAAAATCTGTAAGTATACTTTCTGTCTAATTTTAGCATCTATATCAAACTTTTTTAACAACAGGTAAGTGTATTCTGATTGAAATTTTGTAATAATTCAATCTTTTGTTAAAATGCCACATAACCAACGTTCGTTACAGATCCATTCATGGAAAATAGCAGACGAGCTATTACAACAGAAAAAGGATATCAAATCATGTTATTTTGCTGCACAGACTATGAGATCAAAAGTACAACACAATTTATCAGAATTACCAGCAGAATCTCTGGTGTCACTCAGAGATTCGTTAATAGCACATCTAGAGGGGACGTCCCCTGACACCAGCGGCGTGATCCTCACCCAACTCAGCCTAGCTATCGCTGATCTAGCTCTGCAAATGACATCATGGCAAAATTGCATAACTGACCTCATCAAATCATTTTCAAACAAAAACGACTACGCTCTTCTTGAAGTATTGACAGTACTACCTCAAGAAATTGATTCAACAACCTTAAAATTAGGTGACAACAGACGAGAAGAAATAAAATCGGAGTTGAGATCTCACTCGCAAATGGTTATGATGTTTCTGAAAGAGAGTATAACGGCTGTACAAAATACGACTGTGGCATTGAAGATTATTAGGTGCATGACGTCTTGGATACAAGTTAGAGCTGTAATTCTACAAGAGATACCACAGAACGCTGTTATTGGTTACTGTCTGCAAGTGTTACATGACTATAATTCTCTCAATATAATTCACGATGCTGCGTCAGACTGTATATGTGCTCTGTTACATTGTTTAGAAGAAAATAACAATAATGATGACATAGAGAGACTACTCTATGACAGTGTGTCTACTTTGGAAGAAAGTTACCATATGGCTGTGGCTCATGAAGAAGAGCTAAAAGCAGCAAATTATGCACGAATGTTCACAGAATTAGGTGAAACATTTTTAGAAAAGATCATTGCATGTACTGCAAGTGGAAATACTCATTTTGCCATGAGATCTTTGGATTTGGCATTGGTTTGTGTAGGCCATCATGATTATGAGGTAAATATTTTTAAATTATATTGGAGTGATTGTATAAAAACAGGAAACCCATCTTTTTTATCACCAATTGCAATTCAATTGTATTCAATTGTTTCGAATTTTTTTACTCTTATATTTTGAGTTATATACAATTCCTACAATAATTACATCATGGTTTTTCATAGATATACATAATGTTTCCAAAGGAAATAAATTAGTCCATAGGTCTTAAATAATTGTCTATCCAAACTATAGAAGTCCTTGTTACAAAAAATAATCTAAACCAATTTTCACCAAATACAGCACTAGTATAATAATGACTAAGAACATTTTCAATAACTGCAGCTTTCATTTAAATTGTTTAACTGATCTGTTTACTTTTCAAATTTTTGATGACACTGGTACTATTTACATTACTAGCTAATTAATCTGTGCTATAACTATGGAAGGTGACATCTGAAATCTCCCTTAACACACAAACATTTCTGTAAGACATCTACACTATATGAAATTGAGTAATTTGGAAATTCTATCAGGTTCTCCAAAGTCAGGTCCTTTTTAAAGCTTGCAACAGGACTTGGGCTTGCAACAGAATTTAAAAAGAATGCAATCTATATTCCATTTTGGATTATGATGTATCTATACATACAAATGTGAACCTTTCCAACACACATATGATCAGTAGTGAAAAACTCTTCCTGTCCAGACACCCTTAATGTCTTTTTATTGTTTTGCTAATATAATTATATTCAACCACAATTCACAGGTAGCAGAAATAACATTCAACCTATGGTATCGTTTGTCAGAAGAATTATATCAGCGGGACTATCAGCCTTTAACAGATATGTTCAAACCATATGTAGAACGTCTTATTGAAGCCCTAGCGAGGCACTGTCAGTGTGAACCAGATCTCACACAGCTGCCTGAAGAGGGCGATGAATTCTACGTAAGTTGAATTTAATATTTATTTAACAATTGCGACCCGCCCTGGCTTTGCCTGGGTGGGATGTTGAATGTTTGCATCACATCGTGTTTTTTATTTAGAATTTCATACAAAAATACCATCCAAATTTGTGACTTTTTCCATGGATTTTGTAAAAATTTTCTTTCATAGGAACCTTGTCCCGACAATTACAAGCAACAAAAAAGAAATCATCGAAATCGGTCGAGCTGTTCTTAAGTGATGCTCATCATACATGTGGCAATTGTTTATTTATATTGATTTTTATAATGCAACTCATAAATTATTCTTTATTTCCATCATATTGTGATCACATTAGTTTACCATTACTGTAAACTATAATAAATAAACTTATAATTTGCAAGTGAGTTTACAATTCCAAGTTCAGATATAAAAGTCATTAGTTTTATTTAGGATAATGTGGTAATGTGTAATGACACATAATGATGTCATTACACATTACCACATAATATTACCAAATAATATACTATAATTATATGTACACTACTATGAAATGAATTTACACATAAGCATGTGTAGTCCTAAAACCGTTCATGGCGATATGTGGGAATACTGTTGCATGTGGAACTTATCTGTAAGAGACTGCTATACTTAGTGATTATCTTAAGAATCATGTATATTATGGAATGTATTAGTGTAAACAGTTATTGATAAGCCTAAATAAATAAAGAAATAAATACAAATCAGAGCAGGAAATGCAAGAGAGCGAATGCATTGTTGGTTCAAGGCTTAACTCGCACACTCGCTCATGTCCCTTGACTTGGATATCCGACATATAGTAAGGTATCAGTGCTTTCCACAGTACTGCATTAGTGCTCTCATATTTCTTACCAATGCAATGCATTAAAATAAATTACTTGCTTTTATCATTCTATTGCACCAATCATTTACACTGCAAGCTCACACACACATACACAAGTGTCACATCATTGAGCAATTTTCCATTGATAATAAATATCACAGAATAAAAAATATTTTTGAAAATATATAGTACTCATAGTAGTAGCACAGATTAATTAGTTTATTTAGTAGTGAAAATGGTTATAGTACTATTATAACTAATCTGTGGTATCATACAAAATATATTTAAAAATAGTATTTTCAGCTCTGATTGAATAGGATAAGATTGTCAATTGTCAATTGAAAAATGCTTAAATAGTTCTCTGTTAGATCTGCATTGACTATTATGCAAATGTAACTCAAATAGTGTTATTTTTTGGCAAATACAAAGATATAAATGATATATTGAATTTTTCCTAATGTTGGTCATAACAATTGTGTAATAATTATTGTACATTCACTGATACTTTTGCAGGAATTCCGTAGGAAAGTGATGGAGCTTATCAAGGATGTGGTATTCATTGTTGGTTCAAGTTCGGTGTTCAAGCAAATGTTCGCAACACTTCATTCTGATCACTCATGGGAGCAGACAGAGGCAGCGCTGTTTGTTATGCAAGCTGTTGCTAAGAATATAATACCGTAAGTACATACAAAGAATTCTTACGCCATTTGGACAGCAACCAGGCGTAACAAAATTATAACTTGACGTCACTTTAGGTAATAATTTGATAAGTATGTAGGCCTACAGATGACAAAGCAGGTAGTAAGAACTTTATAGGACCAGCCCTGTACCCTGGGTCAAAGAATAAGTCTCTGGTGTTCCTTAGCAATTAAGCTGATGAAGCAAATCAAGCCAATGAAACAAAATTAAGTTGTTGTAAGATGTGATTAAAGAGCCCTTAATCATACCACGTGCGGCGCGTGGTGGAGGCGCTGCTGGCCGTGGGCGGCGCGCGCGAGGCGCACGTGTGTGTGTGTGTGTGTGTGTGTGTGCGAGCGTGTGCGTGTGCGTGTGTGCAGCGAGGAGGACGAGTACGTGCCGCGCGTGGTGGAGGCGCTGCTGGCCGTGGGCGGCGCGCGCGAGGCGCACGTGTGTGTGTGTGTGTGTGTGTGTGTGCGAGCGTGTGCGTGTGCGTGTGTGCAGCGAGGAGGACGAGTACGTGCCGCGCGTGGTGGAGGCGCTGCTGGCCGTGGGCGGCGCGCGCGAGGCGCACGTGTGTGTGTGTGTGTGTGTGTGTGTGCGAGCGTGTGCGTGTGCGTGTGTGCAGCGAGGAGGACGAGTACGTGCCGCGCGTGGTGGAGGCGCTGCTGGCCGTGGGCGGCGCGCGCGAGGCGCACGTGTGTGTGTGTGTGTGTGTGTGTGTGCGAGCGTGTGCGTGTGCGTGTGTGCAGCGAGGAGGACGAGTACGTGCCGCGCGTGGTGGAGGCGCTGCTGGCCGTGGGCGGCGCGCGCGAGGCGCACGTGTGTGTGTGTGTGTGTGTGCGAGCGTGTGCGTGTGCGTGTGTGCAGCGAGGAGGACGAGTACGTGCCGCGCGTGGTGGAGGCGCTGCTGGCCGTGGGCGGCGCGCGCGAGGCGCACGTGTGTGTGTGTGTGTGTGTGTGTGTGCGAGCGTGTGCGTGTGCGTGTGTGCAGCGAGGAGGACGAGTACGTGCCGCGCGTGGTGGAGGCGCTGCTGGCCGTGGGCGGCGCGCGCGAGGCGCACGTGTGTGTGTGTGTGTGTGTGTGTGTGCGAGCGTGTGCGTGTGCGTGTGTGCAGCGAGGAGGACGAGTACGTGCGGCGCGTGGTGGAGGCGCTGCTGGCCGTGGGCGGCGCGCGCGAGGCGCACGTGTGTGTGTGTGTGTGTGTGTGTGTGCGAGCGTGTGCGTGTGCGTGTGTGCAGCGAGGAGGACGAGTACGTGCCGCGCGTGGTGGAGGCGCTGCTGGCCGTGGGCGGCGCGCGCGAGGCGCACGCGTGTGTGTGTGTGTGTGTGTGCGAGCGTGTGCGTGTGCGTGTGTGCAGCGAGGAGGACGAGTACGTGCCGCGCGTGGTGGAGGCGCTGCTGGCCGTGGGCGGCGCGCGCGAGGCGCACGCGGGGGTGCGCGCCACGTGCGCGCTGCTGCTGGGCGAGCTGGGCGAGTGGGTGGCGGCGCCGGCGCACACGCGCTACCTCGAGCCGGCGCTGCGCGCGCTGCTGGCCGCGCTGGCCGAGCCGCGCCTGGCCACGCCCGCCGCCACCGCGCTGCTGGTGAGTCGCGCTCTTCTATACTTGTATACATACATACACAACTCCTCAGGACAGGAACACAGTCAACATTCAAGTTCATAAAATACTAGCGACCCGCCCCGGCTTTGCATGGGTAAAATTTTGTTGAAAATAAAATACAGCCCATGTTACTCGCTAACAAAGTAGCTTTCCGTAGATAAAAATTTTTTAAAACCCGTTGAGTAGTTTTTGAGTTTATCCAATACATAAAAGCACATTTTACCTCTTTATAAATAACTTTCATCAAGTAAATAGTATCAAGAACTTGGATCCAAAGAACCAAATATGTTAGATTTAGTACTATGTGTTGATCCTACTCCAAAAATAAAGCAAATACTCCGTCACCCTTACCAGCTCAGATGATATTTAATTGTAATTGAATAATAATAAAGCTGACACAGGCTCGATTATCGCGAATATGTTTGCTAAGCATTTTTCTTCAACTTACACCAAAAGTAATAACTCTAGTAATATTAGCAATGTTCATTTAACAGTCTCTAAACAAAATAATTATGGAGGAGCGTACTACATTGAAAAAACTTAAATAGTTAGATGATTGTAAGGGAACGGGCCCTGATAGGATCCCTCAGTATTTCTTAAAAAACTTCATCCTCACTTGCTCTTCCTCTAACGATTATTTTTAATTATTCTTTACAGACTGCTACATTTCCTACAATATGAAATAAAGCAAATGTTGTTCTAATACATAAAAAGGGTAATTCCGTTGATACCAAAAATTATCGTCCTATCTAATTATCTCTATATTATCCACATTCTAAAGTATTTGAATCCATTGTCTGTCAAACACTGACATGGCACTCAAAAAATGTAATCTGCACTGAACAATATGGATTTAGTAGCCACAAATCCACTGTCACAAATCTTCTTGCATTTGTTAATGAAGTATCTTAATCAGTGAACGCTCGAATTCAAGTCGACGCCCTATACACTGATTTTACAAGAGCCTTTGACAAGGTCGATCACAGAATCCTGGTGCAGAAACTTCAGCTCTGTGACATCCATGACCCTTTGCTAAGCTGATTTAGAACCTATCTCACTGATAGAGTGTAACATGTAGTAGTTGGAGCTTACACATCCAGTCCGTACACAGCTGGCTCAGGAGTGCCTTAAGGCTCCCACCTTGGCCCAATCTTATTTTCGATCTTTGTCAATGACATTGTGGAACGCCTGCATCATAGCAAGGCAAGGCATTACTTTTTGCTGACGATCTTAAAATATACAAACCTATTGAGTCGCATGATGGCACACTTGCTTCAGACAATATTAATCTTTAATCACATTGACGCCCTCCGGTAATGTATCATTAATATAACTAAAAGTACAGACCGGTGATTTCTTTTTCGTAAAATATGTTTACAGTTATTAATATTATTTAACGGCATTCTGTTTCTTTTCGACCACAACAATATACTAAATCACATTGGAGTAAGGACAAATCTTCGAAATTATTAATAAATTTATAAACTTTTTAAGTCACTGGCAAAAAAAGAAAATGAAGAATATTTATTTTGATCTCAAAGAGCAAATCTTTTAAAAAGAAACAATACTGGCCCCAGATGGGAACCTTGGGGTACACCTGATGAGACAATAAAACTATTTGACTCGGAGCCACAAAACACAACCCTTAGGCGTTATATGTATAATAGTAAATATTCAGAGATTGCGTGTCACCATATATTAACGCGTTTGCGCGTGTTCCCAGAACATGTGCAAGTCTTGCCGCACGCAGGCGCGCAGCCACGCGCGCCTTCTGCTAGAGGCGGCGCGTGCGGCCGACACACTGCCGCTGCCGCCGCCCGCCGCCGCCGCGCTCGTGCGTGCACTGGCCGCCGCGTTGGGTGCGCTTCCGCCCGCGCAGGTAACACACACGCACCACACATTCGTCACGCGCTCCCGCCCGAGCAGGTAACACACGCACCAAACACCACACATTCGACAGGCGCTGCCGCCCGCGCAGATAACACACGCACCACTCATTTGTCACACACTGCCGCCCGCGCAGGTAATACAGTCACTACACACCACACATTCGACAGGCGCTGCCGCCCGCGCAGATAACACACGCACCACTCATTTGTCACACACTGCCGCCCGCGCAGGTAATACAGTCACTACACACCACACATTCGTCAGGCGCTGCCGCCCGCGCAGATCACACACGCACCACTCATTTGTCACACACTGCCGCCCGCGCAGGTAATACAGTCACTACACACCACACATTCGTCAGGCGCTGCCGCCCGCGCAGATCACACACGCACCACTCATTTGTCACACACTGCCGCCCGCGCAGGTAATACAGTCACTACACACCACACATTCGACAGGCGCTGCCGCCCGCGCAGGTAACACACGCACCACTCATTTGTCACACACTGCCGCCCGCGCAGGTAATACAGTCACTACACACCACACATTCGTCAGGCGCTGCCGCCCGCGCAGATCACACACGCACCACTCATTTGTCACACACTGCCGCCCGCGCAGGTAATACAGTCACTACACACCACACATTCGACAGGCGCTGCCGCCCGCACAGATAACACACGCACCACTCATTTGTCACACACTGCCGCCCGCGCAGATCACACACGCACCATACACCACGCATTCGGCACGTGCTGCCGCCTGCACAGGTAGCACACGTACCACACACACGATACATTCGACACGCGCTTCCACTCGCGCAGGTAACACACGCGCCACACACCGCACATTTGACACGCGCTGCTGCTCGCACAGGTAATACATGCACCACACACCACACATTCGACACGCCCTGCCGCCCGCGCAGGTAACACACATACCACACACCACACATTTGACACGTGCTACCGGCCGCGCATGTAACACACACATCACACACACGACACGCGCTGCCGCTGCCACCTGCGCAGATGCAGCCATCCGCGAGCGGAATTGACCCTATACATTAGAGTATTGACGGGCGCGAAAGTGTTCTAATTTATAGGCTCATTTGTGCCTACACACGATAGATAGTATCTGAGGTAGGGTAGTTGGTCTGTGCTTGAAGCCTTACGATTTACTATACAATTGGCCAATAACTTACAACTTATTATTATTTGCATTTGGATAACTAAAAAAAGGGATTAATAAAAAAAAATTGAAATTTCATGAATAATTCGACACACACGTGAATGACAGAAGTGAAGCTTCACACTCAACAGAAATGGCAAAGGAAACTTCTTAAGAATTCTTCCATATAAATTTACATAATACTTGTCGACATAAGCGATATAGCGATAGCGACAACGCAATTGATATCGTAGTAGGTCACAAAGCGTGTCTGTCTGTAGAATGGCTAATTCAAATGTGAAATGTACTGAACACCGTGTGCTAGCGTTAGTGTCCATTTTACCACCACATGTGGACAGTATGACAGTTACAAGAGAACATTGTAATCTACATATGCAATATTATTATTGTGGCATTTCACCAGTTTTCCTAACCCTAACAATGAACCTGTCGTATAGCCTACTGCTATGCCATTATACTATTTGCCACGCGTCAACTATCGACACCTATCGAGATCAACCGAGTAACTACCGACTCTAGGTAGCTATAGAAGTCTCGCTTTAAAAATAAAAATATTATAACATGATCGATGTGTACGCAGATGTCAGTGGCGATGCGTGAGGCGGTAGCCATGCAGCTAGCGGGGCTACAACAGGTGCTGAAGAGCGACAAGCCCGTGAAGAAGGGCACCGTGTCGGACCCCGTGCTGTACTTGGACCGCGTGGCGGCGCTGTTCCGGGACGTGCAGCCCGCCCCCGCCCCCGCCCCCTCCCCCGCCCCCGCCCCCTCCCCCTCGCCCGACTGCGAGCCCGAGCCCGCCCCCGACCACCCGTGCCTGCCCGCCTTCTGCGACGCGTGGCCGGTCATACAGGAAGTCATGGACAAGTCAGTATTGCTCTCTTTTTTTTTTTTTTATTCATGGCATGGCGCACAGATTAGCGCTTTTGCCAATGTCACGTATTATATTAATAAGTAGAATCGTCTTCATAAAACTCCTCCAGTAAAGTGATAGTAGGCTTTAGTGAAGTTATAAAGGACTTCTTGGAAGAGTGCGAGAACTTCAGCTACACATTTACTTAGACCTTCTCCATTCTTTTCACTTAGAACGTTAAAACAGAATATACTATCGCTTTTCTACTTTAAAACTCCCAGAAATGTAAAAAATAGAAAATCAGAGCAATAAATTTTTGAATAAATATATGTAGTTATGTGTTCTTTTCAAATTTTATGGGTGTTCTAATTCCGTAAAATGACATCGATTTTCAGATCCAAGATGGCGGACATTATTTTTATGATGAATTCTCGATTACTTGCCGATAGTATGTGATATTATGAGATGTTTTTATTCGTCCTATATAATTTTTACACACTTTCTTAGCGTAACTCGCCATTCTAGACCACTCAATTTCGATACAAAATATGACATTATGCCTTATTGACACTGACGAACGGGAATCGCCTTACAGGCTAACAGTTAGCCGATATTATTTCCAACGCATTTTGTACCGCTAGGTTCAATCAAAGTCTGCGTCTTTATTATTGGTATCTTGAACCTATGCTCATAGTTCAGATGTAAATACATTTTGTGTATAAATATAGGTAAGTAGTGACGTAATGTTCAGTGAAGTGACCTGTCTTCCAATTTAAGATGACAGTGTTCCGATGGCCTAACAGCATTTCCTCGATGTGTATTTGTGCATGTACAAATAACTGAGCAATGTATAAAACTGTAGTGAATGTTGTATGCTTCTATAATTGATAAGTTCATGGAACCGTAACCCCCTTAAAGTTGAAATGTGCTGTGAATCGTTAGTCGGTGTGTCTAAATAAATAAAGAAAAATGGGTCGTTGTGACACGCCTGGCAGATGCGAAACATCGAAACTATTTTGTATAGAAAACATGCATGAAAAAATTTGGCATAATCAAAAAATATGAGATAATCAAAAACAGAATATTTTAATGTTTTTAAAGAAGAAAATCATTCTTTATTTTTGGAGTGAATAATGCATACGGTATAAGCTCAGTACAGGCCACCCCAACAGCCGATCTGACACGTGCACACGCACAGGTACTGCGGCGACAGCCGCGTGATCGAGCGCGCGTGCCGCGCCGTGCGGTTCGCGGTGCGGTGCGCGGGCCCGGCGGTAGGGGCGGGCGCGGGCGCGGCGCTGGCGGCGCCGCTGGCGGGCGCGCTGGCGGCGCTGTACGCGCGCGCGCCGGCCGCGCACAGCTGCGTGCTGTACGTGGCGGGCGTGCTGGTGGACGAGGCGGGCCGCGCGGCGCCGCCGCCCGCCGCGCCGCTGCTGGCGCTGCTGCACGCGCTGCTGCCGCCGGCCTTCGCGCTGCTGCGCGCGCCCGCCGGCCTCGTGGACCACCCCGACACCGTGGACGACCTGTTCCGCCTGTGCATCCGCTTCCTGCAGCGCCTGCCCGCCGCCGTGCTGGCCAGCGGCGCGCTCGAGCCGGCCGTGCGCTGCGCCGTGCTGGCCGCGCGCCTCGACCACCGCGACGCCAACTCCTCCGTCATGAAGTTCCTCTACGACCTGGCCAAGCTGGCCAACACGCCACCGCCCGCGGACGATCCGGAGAAACAACACATTCAAGGTACGACTACGACCACGACTGTCTCACTGTACGTTTGTTTACGGACCGACGGAAACTAATTAATTAAGCATTAGTTAGCCGATGAATCCACCTACTTTCAACATCTTTCTAATAGTGGCATTCCGCGTGATTTTCATGTATATTTACACTCAAAGTGTTAACCAATATCAACAAGAATACCATAAAAAAATTGAAACTATTAAATTAAAAAATGATTCGTTTAGTGTTGCCATATTTCCATTTACTTAAATTTTTTTACTCATTATTACTTTCTGATTAAAATAGTACCTATACAATATTATACATTAATATAATACTTTTAATCATATGTGGTATGTATATATATTTTACTTTCACTGAACTGCATTTTAATCTTTTCCAAATATACATTTTATTGTACATAAACAAAAAACGTAAAATATGACCCTATATTCATCAGAAACTGAATGATTAACCAGTTTTAACTTTTTATGATGTATAAAATATTAAATAATGAGAAAAATAAACTTGATGCTTTGAAAATTTTCTTCACAAAAAAGACTGAAATATTACTTAAAATCTAGTTCTTCATTGTAATTATTTAATACATAAAATTAGGGTTTCATCCAATTTATTATAGGATGTTTTAAACTCATCTATAAAGTATAAACTGAGTACAACTGTTGTCCTAATTTATATTTATTAAGTCAAATCTATAAGGAAAATGTAAATAAATTACATATAAAACTAACAATAACATAAAATATTCAGTAACTTAAAGCAAATATTTAATAACTAGTCATATATCAAGTTACTTCTAATTTCGGGTAAATGAATGGATATTACAATACTCTCACATTTTGTATATGATTTAATTTTATGCACTATTAAAATAATGCATACAACATGTGCTATGAGAGCTTAAAAGTCATCATTCTCACTTAAATCGCCCATTTATAGCAGATTGTTGCAACTCATTATTTATAATATCTACTAGCTATACCCGAGACTCTGTTCGCGTGGAAAATTTGTGTGGCTTTCCAGGATTAGAGGTAGTTTTTCGAAAAAAAAAAAGCCTATGTTTGTCTTCAGATACATAAATCTCTGTACAAAATTTTATTATTATCGTTCAGGATTTCTCATACCAAGATTCATCCGCTGTTTCACTCCCTGAGGATAAGATTTTTGATAAAATTGTAGCCTATGTCCGTCCCCTAATGTCAAACTATTTCCGTGCCAAATTTCATCAAAATCGATTTCGCAGTTTAGCCGCGAAAACGTAACAGACATCTCAGCTATCTTGAATATCAAAATTGATGTCATTTTCGTAATCTGTATAGCAAGCGACATCGAAAATTACACCTCGTCATTTTCTTATTCTGTACACCTAACAACCTTGAAAATGACATCCATGTCATTTAATTAAATAAGATAATGAGCACCATCTTGTAATTAAAAATGCACGTCATTTTCATAATCTGCACCCTTAGAAACTTCATAAATAATGCCCATATCATTTTTTTAATAAAGGGATGTCCGCCATCATAAATATGAAAATCGACGTCATTTTTGTAATCAGCACTCCGAGAGACTCAAAAGTGATACCCATTATCTCATTTTATATAAAAAAATTATGTTCGTGAGTACCCAGCATAGGTTGCAATGCCACATAATACACAGAAGCCTTCCCCTGCGTATTTCCGTTATTGCGCTTATTTATTATAAAAGCACACAAATCAATACGTATATTTAATGCACTATAAAACTCACCAATCACTCATTAAAACACTATGTATAAAACTCACTGAACATTAATTTTGCTTATATTTTAACAACGACGGTTCGCGGATACAGCTAAAGCTATACTAACACTGATTGCACTAGACTACTTCTAGTTAACAGCGCATGGCGGAGGGTATAATTAAATTATTTCTGACTACCTCCATTCAAATAAACAGTACACAATCGCTTGTTGCTACTTGATAACTACTACACAAAGACTAACGCTAGATTCTTTTATAAAGCCTCATTAATACATAGGCAAAGTACCTTTTTTTGCTATCAAAACGTCACAAAATTGTCATAGATGACTAATTGACGTGATTAGAATGTAGTGAAGCTAAAAATTACTTTCTTTTAATAGTATATTGTCATATTGGAGCATCCGCCATATTTGATTTGCGATGACGTCACTTGTACAAAAATTTTCTCCTGTACATTCCCTTTTATTTGATATCATATTGTTGGAAATTTTGAACAAAAAATTTCTCTCTATCAGGAAGCATCCACCATATTGGATTTATGATGACGTCACATATACAGAAATCTTCCACTGTATATGTGACTTATACAGTGGAAGATTTTATTTAGATTTTCTATTTTTTACTTTTTTGGGAGTTTTAAAGTACAACAGTGATAGTATATTGTGTTTTAATGTCTAAATAAACATCTGTAGCTAAAATTTTCGCGCTCTTGCAAGAAGTCCTTTATAACTTCAGGAAAGTCTACTATCACTACTGGAGGAGTCTTACGATAAGGAAAAACGAATTTACTTTGAACGTGCTTCATGTCGATTCTACATACATAGGTACATACTATCTCTGTACCAAATTTCATCAAAATCGGTTCAGCGGTTTAGCATTTCCCTTATGAAATTTCATCCCCCTTTTCACACCAAATTTCATCTAATTGGTTCAGCAGTTTAGAATTTCCCATACAAAGTTACATCCACCTTTTCACATGATTTTTGGAAAAAAGTAGCCTATGTCCGTCCCCTGGTGTCAAGCTATCTCCTTGCCAAATTTCATAAAAATCGGTCCGGCGGTTTAGCCGTGAAAACGTACCAGACAGACAGACTTTCGCATTTATAATATTACTAGCTGTACCCGCGACTTCGTCCACGTGGAAAATTTTTTCGTGACTTCCGGGTTACTGAGGTTACCCGAGATACCTATATTGTTAGAGGAGGTCTTGAAAAAAGTTACTTTCTATCGCGGTGCATCCACCATATTGAATTTGTGATGACGTCAAATGTAAAGAAACCTCTTGTGTATCCCATTTTATTTGATACCCATATTGTTGGAGGTCTTGAAAAAGGTTATTTACTACTGTGGAGCATCCACCATATTAGATATATATGATGACGTCACATATACAGAAACGTTCCCCTGCGTATTCCATTTCATTTGATACTCACATTGTTGTTGAACAAATAATTTATTTCCTGTTATGGAACATCCGGCATATTGGATTTATGATAACGTCACATATACAGAAACCTTCCTCTGCGTATTCCATTTCATTTGATATCCATATTGTTGGTGTTGAACAAAAAAGTTATTTCTTATTATGAAACATCCGCCATATTTGATTTATGATGACGTCATATACACAGAAACCTTCCCCTGCGTATTCCGTTTTATTTGATACCCATATTGTTGGTGTTGAACAAAAAAGTTATTTCCTATTATGGAACATCCGCATATTGGATTTATGATGACGTCACATATATAAAAAACCACGTCATTTTTTAAAAACAAAGCCTGCTACGTTTATTTTTAGGTATATACTATCCATGTATCAAATTTCATCATAATTGGTTACATGGTTTAGCATTTTCCCTATAAAGTTTCATCCCCCTTTTCACTGCGTTAGGGGTAGATTTTTGAATAAAATGTAGATTATGTTCGTCCCCTGATGTCAATCTTCGTGCGAAATTTCATAAAAATCGGTCCCGGCGGTTTAGTCGTGAAAATGTATCAGGCAGAAAGATTTTCATTTATAATATTATACTATATTAGTATGGATAAGTATTGATATCGATTATCTAAGACGTCTGTTGTATAGGCTAAGATCCCTTTACCTTCCCTCCTTAGGGAGAATTACTGCTGGATTGTTGGTGTCATTTTTTGGCGGGAACGGGAGATGTGAAGTTGACATTTTATTTAAATTTTATGTTTTTTGCGTTTTTGGGAGTTTTAAGGTACAAAAGTGATACTTACATAATGCGTTAAAGTTCTGTGCAAGTGCTGAGAATTGGAGTTTGAATGTGCAACTGCAGATTTTGTGTTTTTTTAAGAAGTCCTATTTAATTCTAGTAAAGTCTAGTATCACTTTACTGGGGAGTGTTAGGGACTTATTAATAAGAAGATATATATTTTGCGTAAGATGTGCACCACTTTATTACATGAGAATGGCAGAAATTTTAGTATTAAATATGTGTGGAGTATCAATATTTAATACCATATACAGTGAAAGACAGAAGTCGTGTGATTTATTTTTTCCGGCGAAATGAGCGGTCTCTCGGCGTCGTGTCGTGAATCGCATTAGGGGGCGCTCTGAAGTCGAGTGCGCTCGAATGGAAACGAAGCCACACGAGGTCGACGGCCAAGAACCCACGAATTCGATTCGTGCGCATATATATTGTAGTTATTAGCGTTACAGCGTGAAGTGTACAAATAAGTGGACAAAGCGTAATATTTGGTGCAACTTGTTATTAGCCAGTAAAATTGTAGTTAGATTGTGTATCTAATTGCTGCTGATATGTATTGTCAATGTTATAATATTACTAGCAAACCCGGCCCGTTTCACTGGGCGTTAGTTGAAGTTAAAATAAATTAAACAGTTAATATAATTATTTTGATACTGCAAAAAAAAGATTCTACTGATCCGATCGCTACCAAACTTTACAGGATCACTTGCTAGGCCAATCTGAAGATTCCCTGAAATTTTCATCGAAATTGGTCCAGTCGTTTCGGAGTCCATAAGGAATATACATACATACATTGCCTTTTATATATATAGATAGATATACATTACTATGTTAGTACTTTATAGAAATATATGTATAACTACAAAAAAAAAGAAGAAAATGTATGTATATATGTATAGATATTATACAGTCGGCACGTATGAAACGAGTGGTAAGTGTATATACCCGTGACGGTGAGTGTGCGGTGGTGTGCGATGGTGTGCCGGTGTGTGCAGCGCTGGCGTCGGCGGCGGTGGGCGCGTGCGGCGAGGAGGTGACGTGCGCGCTGGTGGAGGCGAGCGTGCTGCACCTGCACCCGTACATGCTGGCGGACGTGGGCGAGGCGCTGCTGGAGCTGGCGCGCGCGGCGCGGGCCGCCCAGCGCGACTGGCTGCACGAGGCGCTGCGGCGGCTGCCGCGCAACGGGCCCGCCGCGCCCACCGACCACCAGTGCGCGCACTTCCACCACTGCGCGCTCCGGTCAGTGCCCCCCGCCCCCCGCCTACTGCCCGCCGTACACTCGCTATACATGGTTCATTTCGATATACTCATAACCTCACACACTTTGACCTACCTATGCAAAAACTTTTCACATCTCCATCTCCTAACACTCAAAATAAAATACCATTCATAATGATATTGCTTACAATATATTGAATGCCTTTGTATTGATAATATTTTCAAAGAATTTTACCGTTTCCATTTTCACATAAAAAGCAGTTGGTCGAGTTGGTAAGAGTCGATTATAAATTACCTCCTACCATTACAAAAAAATAGTCATTTATAAGTACAAATGAAAACATAACTTTAAATACACATACATACGTATCTTCACCCCGTATCCCTAACGGGGTAGCCAGAGAGAACGGAGCGCCAAGAGTCGCGGTCCTTACATACCTCTTTCGCTTTCTCAAATCTCATCATTCTCCTCACGCATTTTCGCCTAGGTATGCGAATGCTTTTGACATTTCTGTCTGCTAACACTCTGACTATTTAATCTTCATAAATCAGCCTTGATCTTCCTTGGCTTGGCTTCTTTTATACCAATCACTTTCGCTCTGCGTATTTTTTTTGCCAGTCTTTTTATCACTCATTCTTTCCAAGTGCCCGAACCATCTAAGCATTCCTTTCTTCATTTTTACAATAACACTGTCGTGCAACCCTGTCACACTGTTATACTTGAAATTTAAGGAAGCGAAAAAAGTATGTAAGAACCGCGACGCTTGGCGCTCCTACCTCTCTAACTACCCTATTAGGTATACAGCGTAAAGATATGTATATGTATGTATGTATACTAACAACTTCTTAATGCGAAATTGTTGTCAACATACCTAACTTTTGTTCTACGACTTTTTCAAAATTCAGTACATTCCTCAAAACCTTTTTTTTTAATTTTGATGTACTGTCTGAAACGTAATTACTCTGTACGTATTTCCAATAGCGCAGTGCAAGCGCACCGGGCTTCAACGCCTCGCTGTGCGTGTACCGCTTTAACGACTGGGTACAGTAGGTGCCATTCTCAGAAACGTTTAATGTATTTTTATTTTTGTATGAAAAAAAAGTTTCTAATTTTTGAAAGTCGAAAAACAAAAATTATTGGGGAAAAGTTAATGTTTAGTACAAAATACTAAGACAGTGCAATAGTTACTGAAACGCGCGCTATTTGACCAATGAGCGTGCGCGGTGATACAGTTGCCCGTCAAATGGTACCAACCCATTTTTCAAGAAGTTGGTACTCTCAACCAACAATGTGATGAACTCAATGAACACAAATCGAAATGTTGTCAACGACTAACAGTGATACTGTCATTGACGCAGTGTTTCAGCGGTTTTTAAATACTTTGAAATCACAAGCATATGTTATCTAAAACACGTGAAATTAACGCGATTACCTTTTATTTTCCCTTGACGTTTCGGCCGAGTTACATCGGCCGTGGTCTCAAGTAAACTGTCGCAGCAAGCTTCACTCCGTGTCAGAGGCAGATTTTATTTCATCTACCCCCGATATTTGTAAATAATTATTAGGGTTCCTACACACAACACTCACGGTGTCCACACACTGAACCGGATGTGAAAAACGAGGTTTTGTCATTTGAATCACAGGATTCCACGCTGTTGATAAATTGTATCCGCTTTCCCGATTGAAATTTTTGTGTCTCTTGATTTCAATTGCTTCACGCACGACACTTGGATAAAAGTGGCGATCGGTGGAAAGGACTTGTGGGCGATAAAATTCTATCCAATGATTCGTATCCGATTGGAGATGTTCCGGCTATCGCTGATTTGGTAGTTTGCTGGTTTTTTACAGCTGCAATGTGTTCCTTAATCCTTTCAGCAATAGTCCGCTTCGTTTGGCCAATGTATGAGCTACCGTGAGTGCTGTGTGTAGGAACCCTAATAATTATTTACAAATATCGGGGGTAGATGAAATAAAATCTGCCTCTGACACGGAGTGAAGCTTGCTGCGACAGTTTACTTGAGACCACGGCCGATGAAACTCGGCCGAAACGTCAAGGGAAAATAAAAGGTAATCGCGTTAATTTCACGTGTTTTAGATATTTTATAATGCAGCGCGAAAGTTTATATCACAAGCATATGTCTCATATTTTCTTATATATTACTTCTTCGTCACGAAAAATCATTTCAAATAATACCTCGATAATTTTTTTCAGTTTGTAATGTTAATGTTGCTTATTACCAAAGTGAGATATCAGATGTTACACATCATATGCGACTACTGTAAGGCTCGTTATTTTTTTTTAACTATTCAATAGTGTTCTATCAAAAGACAAATTCTATGACTGATACGTCAGTAATACACTTCATTAAGTATAAAAACATGTAAACAGTAGTTGTAAAGTCCTTCCTACTGGTGTATACATGTACAAATATCTACCTACAAGACTGGCAATGAAGAACTAATTTGACAACTAAAGAGTAGTCAATTGGATACAACTCATTTAGTCGTTCACATGCAACTACGGGAACAGGTTGTCTGATTTGAGAGCTAAATATTCGAACACTTCATTAAAAACGCGTTTGTTATTAAATTGCTTATTGAAGTTATATCGTGATATATTTTATGTGCTTTATTTCAAATATGATAATAATAATATAATAAAATATGATAATGATAAAATAAGACATTTCACACAGCGCCATCTAGTCCCAAAGCAGCACAGTGCTGTTATGGGTACTAGACAACTGATATACTACTTATATACTTTTCTTTTGTAAATAAATACATATTATACATAAACACCCACACTCGAGACGGGAATCGAACCCGCAACCCCCGTTTACTTTCCGACGCGCTAAGCCATTGCGCCGCGAAGGTCGTCAAAATATAGATAGATAGTTAACTTGTGATTTCTAATGTGTAATAGTTTTTGTTTGCAATTGCTTCTCTTGTAGGTCAATACGTAGAAAGGGTACAATCCTTTTTTTGGCGGGAGTGGGACAACTGAAGTTAAAATTTTAATTAGATTTTCTATTTTTGTGTTTTTGGGAGTTTTAAGGTATGAAAGCAAACCAACAAAATTGTTTATTAGGAACAAAAAGTATAACAACAACTTAAAATATGTTAACAGCTGCAAAAGTTTAAAACTGTAGCGCAGCTACTAAAAAGCGATAATATTATGTGCGTTAAAGTTCTCTGCGAGTGTTAAGATTTGGAAAGTTTGAATAAACATGTGTAACTTAAGTGTTTGCATTCCCTTTTTAACACCACTGAAGTCTACTATCACTTTACTGGGGAGTGTTAGGGACTTAGTAATAAGAAAACGGACATTTTACATAAGAAGTACACTACTTTTCTACTTGAGAATAGCAGAAAGTTTCTCATACGAGGGCTGCTATTTATGTATCCGGAATAACAAAGTGAAACAAACATATAGCATTTGTTATAGTTTTATTGCTTTTCAAAATATTCACCATGATGATTGATGCACTTTTGCATGCGTTGGAACCAATTTTCGTAGAACTTTTTCCATTCGGATTGAGGTATCTCCAAAACGTGCATTTTGAACGCATCAACAGCCTCTTCACGGCTCGAAAAACGTTGACCACGTAATTTATTCTTCACGGTTGGGAATAAATAGAAGTCGTTGGGGGCCAAGTCGGGGCTATACGGCGGATGACCCGTTAATTCGATCTTTTGATCTTCCAAATACCGAGTTGTTTCGGCCGATGTGTGGCAGCTAGCATTGTCATGATGAAGAAGTATTCTGCATTGTCGGTTGTTCTTTCTTATTTCTTCAAAGACTTCTGGCAAACAAATGGTCGTGTACCATTCAGAATTAACCGTTTTACGATCCTCTAGTGGCACTGTAGCTACATGTCCATTTATACCAAAAAAACAAGCGACCATTTGCTTCAAAGTGCTTTTTGAACGAATGCCTTTTGTTGGGTTCGGCTCATCTTGGAACACCCAAACCGTTGATTGTTGTTTAGTTTCATGATCATACGCATATATCCAAGATTCATCACCTGTGTAGATATTATAGACAGCTTTTGATGCACCCTTTTGTAACATTTTTTCACACCAATCGACACGAGCCCGTTTTTGGTCAATTCTCAAGTTGTGCGGAATCCAACGTGAACAAATTTTTTTTACAGCTAAATGTTCGTGTAATATTTTATATATACTCGTCATACTTATGCCCATAGACACCTCTATCTCGCGATATGTAACATGACGATCTTGCATTATTAGTTCCCGCACAGCATCAATATTTTGAGGTACAACAACCGATTTAGGGCGGCCTTCTTTAACTTCGTCCGTGAGCACAGACCGCCCACGATTAAACTCACTAAACCAGTGAGTTTAATCAGTATTTTTCGATGGTGCTTCGTCCCCAAAAGTCGGAGTGAGTTGATCGATGCACTGTTTTTGAGTTAGCCCTCGCCGAAAATCGTACTAAATCATAGCACGAAAATTTTCACGACTTAAATCCATGGTGATAAAGACTCGCAATTTTCAAAATGACGCCACAAAGGATAAACAAATGACAGCTACATGAAACACATTGTATTCTTCAGCCAAAGAGTTCCATTTTTAAATGTTATAATTACTTTTTTAATATTGTTCTGTAACTGGCCAGTTCCGGATACATAAATAGCAGCCCTTGTAAATATGAAACAAGTTGTCAATATTTAAAAGAGAAGTAGACGTACGAAGTATGCCAGTGAGAATGTAATCTTTTATGATAGTGCCACAAGTGGGAATAGGACAGCAAATGGAACGCTATTGTACCCCGTATTAAATTACAGGTCATCACAAGTCATTACGCTGTGGAGAACGCTGTTGACATATTTTATTATTGTGTTATTCCTGTTTTACTTAAAAAAAATACTGTATTTTTCAATGATGGTTACATGTTCTGTATGTGATTGTGATATTACATATCGCCATAATCAAGGGAATCATTCATTTCATAGGTGACAATGATAAATTAAAAATAGTCACGCGTCAACGAGCTTTATGTTCGTGTGTACGCCAGTACATACTAAGATTATGGCTCGGACCAACAAATATAATTAATAGAACCATAATACCTAAGGTCAATCTAAGAGCTTAGACCATATGCTTCATCCATTTGGTTCTTGGTTCGAGATCCACTGTTCACTGTCGCCTTGCGCCTAACGGATGGACTATCGCCAAGATAAGTAGGGTGTGAGATGCGGACAACGTCTCATTTAGTTATACACTAACTGTACCCGCAGCTCCGCTCGCGTAGACTACAAAATTATTGTTTAAATTTCAACGAACCGACCACACAAACCAACTGAATACCGTCGGTCAAGCGCACCTTCCACCCGCCACCCATGGCGAGCGCCCGCCAATTATTTTAAAGACAAAAATGCTTATTGTGGGTGATCCTTAGAAGATAGGCATATCGTCGTCTAAGAGTGGTGATATGCTAACTCCATGTTTGCCATAATTAAGTTTTTAGTACAAACAGAACAAGCAAAGCTCTATAAAATCGTCAAACATGCTAACTGCGTCAAAGATACTGGTAGACGACTTTTCGGGCCTCAATAATCTTCTCTTAATAATGTTCTTCTTCTGAACCATAAAATTATAATTAAGTTTTTTTTCATGTCCTCATGAGTTCACTGGTAGGGAGTTAGCAGATTAGCACTAAGGCGACGATATACTAGCTCAGACTTTTTTTGTAGGTCTTTTTAAGATCTACAATTATGTATTATATTAATTTGGTTTATTCTTCGCATGCAACCCCGAATGGCGCTACAATGATCACCCATAATCACCCTAAATGTTCCCATTATGTGCGTGCTACGGCGCAAGCATATTGCATTAGCGAGCACACGTACAAAACGTGTACGCTAGCTTTCTATACAGACATCCTACTGTTATGTGTGTACTGTGGTACAGAAGACTGGTTGTATATGTATATTTGATAATGAGTAATGCATTGCAGTGCACAGCACATCATATACAGAAACCTTCCCCGTGATACTCCTTATTTTTTTTAATTATTATTTGAAAAGTATTATACAAATAGAACGATATCTTGATACCTAATGATACCCATCAGATAGGTTTTTTTTAAATATCAATTTACTGGAGAAGTGTTGGGATTTAGTTAAATGAAGAAAAAGCAAATCTTATATCAGAAATGTGCTTTGTGTGTTGTTGTATTGTTATAAAATATTCTGTAGTTTTCCAGTAAATGATCAAGCTGATGGCCTGGCCGCTAATGCCTTAAGAAATATTTAAAAAATTGTCTCGCCTCATTCATGTCTCGTTTATATTGTTTTTGTAGAAGAAATAGATCTAAAGAGAAAAATAGACTATACTCCATGTTATTCAATGTTTTCATTCAGAACATAGAAAATTTTTATAATATGTATTCTACATCCTATTTTGAGTATTTATTGTATTATAAAAGGAGGAAATGAAATAATCATTGTTATAGATTTTTATTTATTTCAAACCCACCTTATGACTTGGACATAGGTTCAACCATAACAATATTAGTATGAAAACATAGAAAATTAATGTAATTAATACAACACACAAAGCACATTTCTGATATAAGATTTGCTTTTTCTTCATTTAACTAAATCCCAACACTTCTCCAGTAAATTGATAGCAGGTATTTACTGAAGTTAAAACAGATTTCTTGGAAAAACGCAAAAACTTCAGCTGTATGTTTGTTTAGACCTCCATTCTTTTTAACTTGCACAGTACTTTTACGCACAATATACTATCACTTTTGTACCTTAAAACTCTCAAAAATGTAAAAAAATAGAGAATGCCATCTTCACTTCTTCCCGTTCCCACCAAAAGTTTAAAAATATAAACTAAAAAGCATAACTGTCTAACCGCACGGCTCCACTCCTTACCACACCCCACCTCGCTTTCTGTCCAACAGCACCTCCTCTTTGTCACAATTCTTACCATAAAAGATAACCTAAAATATTTTCTTTATTTTTCAGGGCAGAGAAATGTAAAGAAATGACAAAATTACTACAAAACCTCGCAAGATTGTACCGATAGAGTATCAGAGGAGTTAATTACTAATAATATAAATGAAATACATATTAATCAGTTACGTTGGTAACACTATAGGACAAGACTGAGACTCGAGCATTTTATTACTCATATCGAGATTTTGAACTAGTATTGTTTACGGGCATTTGTGAAAATTATAATCAGATTAAGCCCTAAACTTCAACCATTAATAATTTTGTAAATATTATGTCTTTTTCATTTTATTAATGTTTAAACGCTAGTTTCGAAATAGTAAAATTTAAATGAAAAAAATTCAAAGGAATACATAATTATGCATTTTTTTTTTCATTTCCGTAGCTTAGTGTATTGTCTGTGGTTCAAGGCGTAACCAACAAATCAACCTAGTGTTTCTGGATGTCTTTTTTATTGCGTGTAATTATAATATTTGTGTTGATCTGATTTTGTCAGATTTGTCTCTCCTGATCAAAAACTGGATATGTGCTATGAAATCTACAATATCACAATTCACAAGCAATAAATAAAGGGATGAACATAATTTAGTATTACGTAAAATGTTTTTTTTTTTAATTTGTATTAGAACAAACAACTCTATGAGTTAGATGAGTACAGAATACGTTCTGTTGTCTTTAGAGTATTTTGTTATATAATCTTCTTTTATTTGACATGTGATAAATAAACACAATTGTAAATATTTATTATAAATGTTTACTTTAAATATGTCTTTTATTTACATACACACTTTCACTGTACTAATAAAAAAATTAACTTATTATTATCTCTTACTTGCACAGTATTTACATCTTTTTTACCTTCGACATAAACAAAGACAGAAAAAAATCAATTCCATCTGATTAACTTCTCAAATTGAAAAATTGTTATCTTAAAGTGCCCATAACAAGATCATTTCATTGATTGGTCACAAAGCTGGCCTTGACAGTTGTAAATTATTTAAATCCTATAATAACAGTGCACCAGACAATACACACCAATCATCTGACCTCAAACTAGGAAAATCCTTGCTATAAAAACCAGATGATTACTGGGGGCGTCTCCGAGCAGTACACCCAGACTCGAAACAATCTAGAAAAGTTCATTTTCTAAATTGACCCGACCGGGAATCGAACCCGGAACATTCCGCGCTTGACTTAACGTCTAAACCACTGCGCCATCTAGATCGTGAAAATCCTATAATGTATCTAAAGCGCCTTATTCACGTTACATGTTACTGAACGAGTACGCCCCTTCGAGGTCACGAAGTACGTTGAAAGAGGACAATGAATAGGAACTAAGTCTGTAATTATTACTAATTGTTTTTTTTCATGCAGACTCCCCAACACCGTGTATGTGGCGCCGATGGTCAATGAATAGCCCGGAGCGATCGTATATAGCGCATTCTAGATCCTGTGTACTCTTTCTGTAAAAAAAATTCATCTGTTTCGATAACACTGGTGACATTTGATGATGAAAAACACGTGCACTCACTACTGTTATTTTATCTAGTAAGCAATGTTAAATCAATTTACTCAAGCAAACCCAATTACAAGGTGTTTTTGAATTTCTACCTTCGTCTGGTTTGAAAAGAAAACCTGCACAATGAGAACTGACAAAAACTCAGTTGAGTATAATTTTTTAATATCATTTTACTACAGGTTTATTAAAATTAACAATATTCGAAAAGCAAGTAAATGCAGTGCAGAAGATTATTTCCAGACTATTGTTTTTGTCTTCTACAAAGTCGTTTATTTTGTAGTATGTTTATCTAACCAATTGTTAGCCATTATCAATATTCTCGATTAATCATTCTAATCATAATCGTTAACAAATGGCAACATTGAAACGAATGAAACTATTCATTTTTTTAGGATGTTGACTTAGATGGAAACATAGGATGAGGAGATATAATTAAAAGACGTGCTTTCGCTAACTCGTGAATTTCTCAACTGACTTATTTTTTGACATTCAAAAATGTCATGTTATTATGAAAGTAGCAACACTTTAAAAAAAAACAAGTGTTGCCATTTGTTAACGATTATGATTAGAATGATTAATCGAGAATATTGATAATAGCTAACACAATATATGTTTTATAACAAATCTAAAATTCTGAGGGACAATATTATAAAAACGAACACAGTTACCTAAAAATGAAACATTTGACATAAGTAATTAAAATTTTGGAATAACAAATTATGACCTTGTGTTTCAAATGTCATTCAACGATCTCTTGTTTTTTCCTATGTATTCATACTGTAGATGGTATTGCTCTTTTTGTGAAATAAAAAAATGCACACACGATGGTGTGTACTGCATCCAGTGTCCTTGAACAGCAGACGTAAAGCAAGATAGACTGTGAATAGGGCGCTTTATTGACTAATTGTTACCAAACAATGAAATAGGTTTGAATCAGTTGCATACAATTGGTTTGAAACACTATCATACTATGCACTTTGTCTTGTTATCTACTGCATAAAAGTCATATCTGGCAATAACGACCATTTCTAGTTCAATTACATGCACATATATATTGTTCATATTAAGCATACTCATATCTACATTTCTTATTCGGATCTTTAATAGCACAGGTTATGATTGCATTCACAATTTTTTCTTACGAATCTTGGGGCTAGACAATGTAATGAAATTAACTCTCCTTGGCACTTTAGGACTTTGTACTGCAGGAACTGTTACTGGCTCCTTCACATCTGTTACTTTTGCCTGTTTCATAAAATTGTTATCGTTATTCATTGATTTTGGTGTCTTTTTTTGTTCTGGAGATGATTTTATACTTTCCATTGATTTATCAGCTTCAGAAGACTGAGTGGTGTTATTGCTGTTCGATATCTTTGAAGATTCAGAATAACCATCGGATTTCTTATCCTCAGTTTCTTCATAGACAAGTTTGAAGTCTTCGCTGTCATCTATAAAAATAATTTCATGATTCTTGTCTATGTCAATTTTTTCGTTTTGTGTAGATTTTAGAATTTCAGTGTTAGAGTTATCTGACCAGGATGGCATAGCTGTTTCAACTAGAACGTCTAGTTTAACTGGTGTCTTCTGAGGTTCTGAGGCTTTGCGCTTTTTGGGCGCTTTGAACTTTATGAATGAATCTATTTTTGAGATGTTATTCGTCGATTTCTGGGCTGGTTCCCACGTTTTTTCTTTCGTTTGTGGTTCTTCTGTCTGGATTTCCATTGGTTCTGTAAAAACATTACAGTATTTATTTAAAAAACAATTGAATGTTAAATAGTTCAATAAGTTAAAGTTAAATGACTGGCCCATTGGCGCAGTGGCATAGCATTTGCTTTCCAAGCTAGAGTCCCGGGTTCAATTTCTGATCAGGTCAATTTAGGAAACGAACTTTTCTAAATTGGCTTGGAGTCTGGGTGTTACTGGGAACTCCTCCAGAGTTCGTTGTGTGGTACCCATAGTACAAGCACAGATTAATTAGTTTTTGGTACAAGCTTAATGCTTAGTTTGGGATCACAAAATCTGTGTAATTGTCTGGAGTATTATTATAAAAAAAAATAATCTTTAATTTGACATTACTCTGTGAAAGTGAGTTTTGTGTTACTTTTTTTAAACTACCTTCGAAGTCCCAAATTGGATTGCTCAGCAGTCTTTGGGAAACCAACTTATTCCTACATTTTTGGACCAAAATTTCTATTAATTTCTTGTGCCATTTGATCGATGTCATCATTTCTTATTTCCCTCTGCATAGATGTTTCGGTGCTACAGTTGCTATTAAAGTTGCTGCTGGTGATGAGATTTATCAACTGAGTAATTGAGAGATGTAAATACCTCATATGAATAAAAAAAACTTATTTTTAAATTTAACTATTATTTTAAAATAAAACCCGTGAACTGTTCATATCTCGAACACTTTTCATTGAAAATTACGTTTTGCAGAAGATAAAAAGTAACTGATTTGATTAACTTTCAACAATTCAATTAGCATATACCTATATAGATTTTCTTTGTGGATTCAATATTTTGGACTAATCTATATTACACTGTAATAATTTCATAATAAAAATTACAAATACATATAGTAGAGATATTAAAAATTGAAGTTTGATATCGCCTGTACCTGAGCAAGGCTCCATTGGAGCATCATCAGGTAAAACCTCTCCGAGCTCCCCGTCCGCGAAGGTCATGACGGAGCAGTACCCGTCGGTGCTGGACGCCACCAGGGTCCGGCAGTCCGGAGACCACGTAAGGTCCGTCAGTCTGAAAGTTTTTGAAGGTCGGTTTAGTTCGGTTCAAATAGAAAACCTGGACACTGAGAAGAACCGACAAGAAACCAGTCAAGTATCATTTTTTCAACTTCATTTTACAATAGGTTTATTACGATACAATATTTTCATTAAGCCAGTAAATGCATGTGCAGAGAAGATCATTTCCAGTCTATTGTTAGTTTGTCCAGTCCAGTTAGTTGGGGGTCACACAATCTGTGTAATTGTCGGGAGTATTATTATTATTATTTTTTTATCTGCAATGAAATCTTTATTTTATTTATTTATTTGATCAATAGATACTCCAACAGCATTATCACATAATTACACCAACTAAAATATCGAAAAAATCTGAAACAGTGTGAAACACTTTTACAGGAGTATACAGCACTTACAATTTATAGTATGATTGTCTAATCAATGTACGCTTTAAAACCAATCTAAATTTCTTCTCTGTTAATTGAGTAATTTCCTGAGAAACTTTGTTATAAAAACGAATGCAGTTACCCAAAAATGAAACATTTGACTTATGTAATTTAAATTTTGGATTTTGGAATTTAATTTTCAATACATAGATTAAATTCTATATAAGTCGAAACATGTCCTGTCACGCAAAGCGTCAAGTGGCGTCAACTATCGTTTTAAGTTCACGCACACCGACACCGATCGAGTAAGAAAGTTAAAATCCGTATCCGTATCCGCGGATCTTGACACCAAATATCCGTATTCGGATCCGTATCCGCGGATATACATTTTTAACGATCCGGCACATCACTAGTAGATACATATCTTCCCGCTGTATATAATATATACAGGTGAAGACATAAAATATCATCAAGTATGCTTGATCAAACCCGTGTCGAATTGGCATGAAACGTTGTTTGGCATGACGCCCCTACAATGTCACATATGTTCAAATTTACTTGATGAAAGCTCCGCTTCATACAAATTGAACGGGCTTGATCATGCAAACTTGATTTTGTATGGCGGGCATTACATACAAACATTTTTATGCATAAAATCCTCGTATAAAAATGCGAAACAATATTTTTGTAAGCGTAATTGGAAAGCGATATATATCAGACAACAAGAGTAAAAGAGAATCTATAATAGCCACCGAGGATACCCGAACTTGAAACGAAATTTCACGATGTAGGTACTAACTGCCCAAAAATCTAATATCTAAATAAAACGGATTACTTCACTATTTTTTTTTGCGTATAATTTATTTATTTGGCACACCAACAGAGTATCATATAATTCTTTCAATATTTGACACAATTTATTAAATTATTCCTAGTATATACTTAAGGTACACTTAAGGGTGTACAGAAGGTGGCTTGCACCAACTATTAAAACTTAATTTAAGGATTTGACATCTGGCTTGGACCAACTGTTAAACAATTAGTGCAAACGAGATGTCAAATCCTTAAATCGAGTTTAGTAGTGGGTCAAGCCACCCTTAGTATTACTTTCCTAGAACATGGGCGTATCATGTGTTCATTTATTATTTATAATAACTACTCGTATACAGCATGCACATTAAAAAAACTGAAATTAAAAATTATCAAAAATATTCTAAAAATAATCTATATTATATTAATTAAAATGTATAGTTGTATGTATCTTTGGATGTCACACACGTGGAATCTTTTCTTAGAGTTAGGGTAGAGAGGTTGATATTGTTCTGCTTTTTCTGATGGGTGCATTTCATTTATAAACATAGAATTTGTTAATAATTTCATTACATTTAGTAGCGCCTAATGGATCTTTATATAGCTATGAACCATCGTTTTGATGAAACAAGTGGCATATGACCTCGAGTGGTCAAATCATTCAGTAGTTACGTGATCATTAACATACTAACGATTATACAAGATTGTTGGACTTAATATGGTATAGTTGCCACATAAATCTTTGAACAATTACACATGGTATGCTAACACAACATATGTATGTTCATACGCATTCATTTAGTATGAAATTAGCATTATATAATATTTTGGTATAGCTGCGTATATAATGGATATTATAGTTTTTATGCATTTTCAAAATTTATTTCTCATCTGTTATTTTTTCATTTATTTCTTTATTGGTGCGCCAACAGGTCCACATCTAGGAAAAATGTAACAAACTTTTTAGATAGGATGCCAGGATGCAGACCCAATTACAGGCGGACACAGCTTGTGAATATGAATTAATAACTGTCATAATGTTAATAGTTAATTTTGCAATGTTTGCCATTTGTAATTTTTTTATTTCCTCAAGGAGTTGTGTGTAAATAAGCAACTTTTTGTCTTCTAAATGTGCAATTGAAAATGTCTACTTTCGTTTGTTGGAAAAAATGTTCATGACAAATCCTTGGCAACGAGTTATTTGGGCCCAAATTAATTCTGTATCTTTTTACACGGAAAGTTTTAAAGTTAACCACTAGAATGTTGACGAGGAACAAAAACTTAGTTCAGGGGGCTTACCACCGTCTTTTATAGCATTATTATTTTAATGTTACCTGATTTTTAAAGCTTGAAATTCTGACGATATGTTAGTGATTAGTTTTATCATTCGACGTTCAATCACCAGTAGGCGAAAGAAATTCATAAAAACTGCGATTTTTATTTTTTTTTATAGCCTCCAACCTTTTTTTTTAGTTAGGAAATGGTTTATGCACCCTGGCGGGTGGGTATGTCAGACTCGACGACTGTAAGGTGCAATGCGGGGCTACCCACTAACACCTGATGGTGTTCCTCCGGGCCGCCTTATGCCTGGGCAACAATGGGGTCGCGTTTTTCACTGTACCGTGACCCTGGCGGCGATGGGCAGCGCGTTGAATGCGCCCGCCCGGCGCGTACGGCGCAGGAGGGCGGAGCCGCCCCTGCCCTATTTGTGTATAGGGGGGAAGGCGCGCGGGAACACTGCGCTCGCCGCCTCGAGGTTTTACGCTGTACTTATATTTTTACGCTGTATCTTTAATGGGGTAGTCAGAGAGGTCGGAGCGTCAAGCGTTACGGTCTTTACATACTTCTTTCGCTTTCTGAAACTCATCATTTTTCTCACACATTCATAGTTCAGGAATACAGTTAAAAGAATCGAATAGACCGCTACCTGGTGTAATGTATGTTGGAGATGAGTGCCACGGGCGTCTTCTGCTGCGTGTCGTATATGAAGACGGACCGTTTGGTGGCCACGGCCAGGAGCATGCGGTAGGGCAACGGGAAGGCGGCGGAGCGGCCGGCGGGCCCGGCGGAGCGCGGGGCGAAGCGCCGGGGCGCCCAGCGCGCCGCCAGCGCCGCCTCGCCGCACGCCGCCGCGCACACGGGCCTGCGCATGCGCACGCGCACCTTCACTACTACTACTACTACTACTACTACGGTACACTACACTGCGATACTACACCGACTAGCGTTGAGTAAGCAGCACGCGAGTAATCACAATTGTGCCAGCACAGTTTTAGAAAAGAGTGAGGGCATCATAGAATAAACTTGTGGCAGCACATTAGCAGTTACACAATTGAATCGGCTGCGAACCGCGATGCTGCATGGCGTGATTTGAGTGATCATTCGAAGTTTTATTATCTATGGCTAATGATATAATGACATAATTAACTCCGTACGAATAGATAATTTATGCAGGTGAATGTAGGTATACTTAGATAATATATATATTTCTTTGGTACTTGTTGCGTGCGAGCGAGAAGGCATATACAATTTATTTTCATCTTTTGACTGTCACGAGCCACTCACTTTTGCTGTGCGTGCGCAACGTGCACCGTGCATTCAACACTCAACGGGCACCTCCCCACTCCTCCAACACAGTTTTTCCAGCCTTGCACAAACTCGTTTGCAAAAAGAGACCCTCGCACGATACTCATTTTTAAAATGCGTGCTGCTCATCTCTAACACCAGTACAGGGTCAACTCGACTCGACGAACAGGGGGCCTAGACAACTAGCTGAATTGTTATAAACGCTAGTAAAATATAATGACAAATACCACGTGAAAACTTTGTATGCAATCAAATGAAATGTTGTCGTGTGAACGCCGTATAAAACGTAGCAGAGTAGCATTTTTGTCGAACAATAACACCGGCAAGCGTTTCGATTGTATGCACGAAGCGTTTCGCCGCTTCCGCCGCTTGTCTAGCCGCTAGCCATCATATACATCGTATAGGATACCACTTATTTTAAATGAAATAAAAGTTATTTGAAAAAAGTTGGATACAAAATTAGAATATCTGCATCATTTCCATCATTATTGCCATCATTTCAGCAAAACAAGTATATAGTGGGAAAATGATCGCAATTCGTAAAAATCGTTCAAAATATACACATTAACATGCTTCAATAATTACATACATACTACCAGACGACAACGCCATCTACCGGATCAAACTACAACTAAGAACCATTCAGGTGATGCCATAAGTACAAACAAAAAAGAAATCGTTCTCGCCATTTATTGAGAAAAGAATTACGAACGTACGCATATCGAAAACTCATATATTAAGATTATCTTGGAGCTTACACAAGTGGCCCAATTGTCGAATATGCTAGTAGAATAAAATTACAAATATTCTAATTCTAATTGGTAGTTAAATGATGTTAACTTTCTATTCAATCAAACGAAAAATTAAGTTGTATGCAAACCGCCATATAAAACGCAGCCGAGTGGCACCTTTCACAAGCAATAACGCCAGCTAGCGTTTTGATGGAACGAAGCACTTGCCTCTTGTCTAGCTGCTCATTTCTTATAAACCAAAATGTATGTTTCCTTGTATGTTTGTCCTTTCACCGTTTCTGAACCAAACATCCGTGAGGAACGGGTCTTTTTTTATGGCGCGATTTTTTTTTGCGTACTCTCGCGATAATTCTTGAGTCATTTAGTAAAAAAACAAACGGGAACGAAGTCGATTATATCTTCTACTACTTACACTTTCAATGAATGTCTCGTGTAAATATACACAGCATTTATCGGTTTTGTGTCGAGTTTAGTATTCTCTGGTTCTATCCTGCCAGCGGGGACAGCAATAAACAGTCCATCCGGGCTGAACTGCAGTCTTCGGTAATACGTCTGTAGTGTATCATCGTGGTACAGGCGCACTTGGACATTATGAAATGGGTGCTCTGGTGGGAACGGCAGTACGGCCTTGCTGCTTCGAGACATTACTTTCTTGGTAGTCACATCAAATGTACGAAACACCCTGAAAAACATGGAATAACTATATTTGATCCATGATTTTGGTTGTCATATTAGCAAAATGGTATACTGTTATGGTTTGGACAGAGGTACTGTTGCTGTTTACAAAGATTGATTGGTTCAGTCATTCATTGTTCATTGAAAGTTAAAATTAAGGATTTAGCAAGATTTTCATATAAGTTGGTAATGAATACATCACTGATATCAATTTATTCTAGATTCCAACTTCGAAAAGAAATTTAATAGTTATTTCATTTTGAATATGAGAACCAAACCTGGGACACCTAATAGCTTCTATTTTAACCACACTTTATTAAATCAAAGATAATTCATTAAAGGTTCTAAAAGTAACCTTCAACATAGGGACCTTCAAGTATTACGTAAACAGAATTTTAGTCATTTTTACACCACCTGTTAGCGAAGGTAAGCAAAGCTCTTACCTCCCCTCCTATGGTTGCGTAGGCATTCGTATATTTTTTTCAAAATTGGTTCGTTTCTATATTGCTATTTATAACCAAGGACCTATGAACCTATCATAGTTAATAGAAAAGTAAATAAATATTGCTGATGTAATCGTCATTCAAACCCCCGTCACCCATGTCGTCAAAAACATGCAAAGCAAAGATCCCTCTGTCCCTCTTTGGAGCTTACGTAATACTAGAATGAAGCCACATGTATAAACACATATATGTACATTGTATACATAACAAAAGTTAGTTAATAGGTAGGTTCCAAGTTCTAACACATATCTATACAAATAAGAGTATTGCTCAAATCTCCTTCAATACAGGAGTCAGGATGTGATACTATTTGTATCATCCTACTTAAATTATTGGAATGTTCCTAAAAACTAGAAATTTCTTTTGCGGTTCTCAATATTACGTGACATTGGTAATATTCTAACAGCTACATGATATTTAAATAGAGAGAAAAAAGAAATGTAATTTATGCACCTATCACTGCTGGCAGATGCAATAAGTTGTCCACGTGGGTCCCAGGACACACCTTGGACAAAACCTTTGTGGTCAGACAGTATGCAACTGTATTTGCCGCGAGATACGTCCCACAACAACAGTTTATTATCCACTGAGCCTGATGCTAAATAGGCTGAATTGGCACTCCAACTGATATCTAAAACATCTTCCATGTGACCACGGAGAGTCTGAGGGCAAAGAAAAACATATGTTGTGCAATGTAATTAAATAAATAGAATATTAACGCGCAAACCGGGCGCGTAAATCACAGGCGATAGCGGGTGAAGGGCGGAACGCGGGGGCGATCGAGTGCGGTGAAGGTGAAGCGGCCGCTGAAAGGAGAGAAATATTTACTGCGGCACGACATACATAGATGAAATAACATTATTTTAGTATTTCATTATAGGAATATAAGTTTCAAAAACAGTCAATTTTATTGGACTTATGCCCACTACGTACTATAAACAAGTACATACTATAAAATAAGTAGAGCTATCTACATTACATAATTTATAGTATATGTATAATGATATAGGATATAATGTGCTTGTCTATCAAATGAAGTTTCAGACTATTGTATAGAGATAGACTCAGGTGTTACTTTGTGGAAATCTATTTCAAGTGCTAAATTCCTAAAATCTTTAGCTATTTTCCACTCGAATTCCAAAAACCACTAATTGACACGTGTTTCGCTCTCACTGAAACATCCTCAAGATATTCCAGAGATCTCGGTCAGCCTCGGTGCTGATTAGCTGACCGAATCTGATCTCTGAAATGCCGTGTTCGGCGAAACACCTATCAATTGGTGGTTTTTGGAATTCGAGCAGAAAATAGCTGAAGATTTTAGGAGTTCATCACAAGTTTCAGTTTGTCACACTACACATTACACAATATCTTCATTTCTTCCTATAGTACACTACACACAACATATTGTATGGTTTTTGCTATATAATAGTCCATTTAAAAACAATACATAGAATATGCACTTGCAAAACATATAATAAATAGACTATACTTTAACCATTTCTTAACAACATAATTGAAGGATAGGTTTACTAATAATGAACAAATCTGCAAAAAATATATAAAAATGAAAATGTTCCTTTGTTCAAAACTCGTAGTACTTTGTGATTGTTTTTGCAATTTGGACACAATGTTGCATTCCAATATGCACCTTTTTATGTATCTAAAACTAATATATCTATACATACAGACAGCACTAGTGATAAATAAAAGGTTTTTTTTTCTTTATTCGTGGCATGGCGCACAGATAATCGTATTTGCCATGCCAATGTCACATATTATAAGTCCAATTGCTGATGAGTTAAACACTTAAACTAGTTAGGCAATGCACATGCAGTATTGTTATTAATTCATGACGAACACATGAAGCACTTCAAAGTAAATTCGTTTTTTCTGCTTAGCATAAAACTCCTTCAGTAAAGTGATAGTAGGCTTTACTGAAGTTATAAAGGACTTCTTGGAAGAGCACGAGAACTTCAGCTACACATGTTTATTTAGACCTATTCCATTCTTTTCACTTATACAGATCTTTAAAACACAATTTACTATCACTTTTGTACTTTAAAACTCCCAAATATGTAAAAAATAGAAAATCTAAATGAAATAAACTCACTTCTCCTGTTCCTGCCAAAAAGTCCATATAAATACAAATTATTTACTTATAAACCAAAGTAGTGGGAATACAGTGAGAATATGTTCCTTGTCTGTCACCTTTAGTGCTGGGCAGACACTGCCTGTTTGTGATGTCACACCTCTGTAACATTATTACCCTTTAGTTTATCTTCATTCAATCTCTGACTCCCATTTTTTCAAGAAGCTTTTTCAATAAGTTTTTCATTTATATACATACATATCTTTACGCTGTGTCCCTAAACAAGGTAATCACAGAGGACGGAGTGCCAAGCATTGCGGTTCTTACATACTTCTTTCGCTTCCTCAAATCTTTTCATTCTCCTCACACATTTTTGGATAGGTATGCGAGTGCTTTTTCATTTCCATCATTGCCTTGGTCTACCTTGGCTTCTGCTACCACTCACTTTCCCTCTGTAGATTTTCTTCGTCAGTCTTTCATCACTCATTCTTTTCAAGTGCCGGAAACATCTAAGCATTTCTTTCTTCATTTTTACAATAGCACTGTCGTGCAATCCGGTCATACTGCTTATCTCTTTGTTGCTTATTTTGTCCACAAAGGTGATACTGCACATATTTCTAAGAGATTGCATTTCTATTGCATTTATCTTACTTTAATTTGATTTTGAGCATATCCAGGTCTCAGTATCGTACAATAAAGTTGCACCAACACCACATTGTTGATGACCATTTTGACAGAGTTTGATATATTCACACTGCTCACTAATGCGACCAGAGCACCATTTATTTTATTGCCAGTTGCTACCCGTCTCTCCACGTCCAACTCACATCTTCCATCGCTAGGAAACACATTCCCCAAATATACAATGTAATTCACTTGTTCTAGACATTTTCCATGTACCCATATCTCACATTACATCTTTTTTCAGTCATAATTCAGTCAGTTTTTCAATTCTATTAGAAATTTAAATTTTAAATTATTTTAAAACATTGTTTAAAAGTATAGTATATCTGACTGACCCAGTAGTGCAGTGGCAACATATTTATTTTCCAAACTGGGCCCAAGATGTAATGCCCTTGTCAGATTAATTTAATAAACAATTTTTTCTAAATGGCTTGGATTCTGGGTTTCATTGGGAGTCTCCCCCCAGTTCATTGTGTCGTACCCATAGTACAAGCCTAGTGCTTAGTTTGGAGTCACCCGATTCGTGTAATTGTCTGGAGTATAAAATCAAATAATATACTACATATATACCAGTTTTAAAAGCAACTTTGACTAATCTGTTATATCAGAATGTCTATCTTACATAATATGTAAGAGAGTTACTGTTAGTTATGCCATAGTAATATAAGTTTTTACCTAACTACAGCAGAGAAAAGGGTAATGTCATTCACTGATATATATGTATGTTATCACTGTTATGCTACGCCCAACTATTTTGATGACTAAATGTAATTTTTATTAAGCATAAAAATATAGATGTTACTGGAAGTACTTTAGATAAACTTCTGCTTACATGTTATAATAGATAATGAGGTGTATTAATTGAAGTATCAGTGATAGAATTTCTTTTGATAGAAGACTTTCAAATAGTTAAAGAAAATCTAACCTCGTTCATTTTTGGGTAGAAAAAAAGTAAAGTGAAACTGTTTTTAGAATTTGATTAATACCAAAAACATCAGCTACATGAGAATAATTTTGGCTACCTACCTAATTTTTTTATGATTGAGCGTCAAAATGGAAAGCAGTAGTTAATCTAACTCTTAGCCCATCATTGCTCCAAATGTAATTTAGGAGTACAAACTGAAATTGTTAATATAGATTTACAATGCAATCTTATATTTATTAGGTTATACTAATAAACATTTCAAATTTAATAACCTTGTATATTATCCATGTTTCTTTATACTGCTCCTCGGCTTGTTCAGCCGAAGGTGTGGTGTCTGTGTCAGTCTTTTGTTTCCATATAAATATAATTGACTCATCATCACCAGAAGCTAACAGAAGCCCATTTGGTGACCATCTCACTACATTTACTGCTTTTTGATGCCGTGTTAGGTCAGCCGCAACTTCTAATTGGACGGAACCCGTCGCTATTGTTGATAGATACCATATCTGATAAAACAAAATCAACGATGTGTCTCATTAACAGTTTATAAAGATAACTAGAGACAAATAGATACAATACTTAATTTTAAGAAGCTAACCACGACGTGAGTGTCCGTGCCACCAGTGGCTATTCGTAATGGTGCATTATTTTCAACTTTTGGCTGAAAATCGACACTTAAAACTGGATCTCTATTGTGCCATGATATTTCCGGAACTGCAAACTTCATTCTCAATATATTTAAATACTTATATTTTTCGTACTTGTACAAAAATTAAATCAAAAGCGATAATCACAGACTAAGAATGAAAGTTTTAGTTTATCCATTCGCTAATGTCACTTTTGGCGCCAAATATCCTTTTTCTTCTGTTGTTTTTGTACGATTTTCCATTGAGTGGTTCGGCAAAGGAATCTATGCTCACAGCATCCGCCATCTTCAGTAATAGAATATCTATATAGATAACATACTCTACACTTCTACAGTCTACACATTTCATTAAAATGTCTACGTAATATATTTTAATGTTTCTTGTATTGAGTCAGTAATTCTAGTATAATAGTGTAAGCCACTCAAAAATTCTAATATCATACTACTAACTGTAAACTTAATTTAATAATTCCATATAATATTGCACAACAGCATAGATACTTGGGAAGCAAAACTACGTCACTTTTACATCGCAATATCCACTGGAAACAACTTGCAAATAATTAAACGCCAAAAAACGTGTATCGTTGTACTCTGGTCCCCTCTAGTCGCTGCGCCTAGTCACTCGTATAACGTATTAAATTAATAAAAGTCTAAAACAGAAACTAGATTAACAAAAGAAGAACACACTCTTAGGGCAAAAGCTCCGTCCATTTTGATTCTTGGTCCGAGTGTTTTGGTCTGGGACTACCTTAGCAACATGAACGCATAAAAAAGAATATTGAGAAAATAATGTTCTGTGATTATGGTGAATGGTGAAGTAAGAAGAAATCGAGGACTTTTTGGCGGGAACAGGAGAAGTGAGCTTGTCATTTTATTTAGATTTTCTAATTTTTACATTTTTAGGAGATTTAGATTACAACAGTGATAGTTTATTGTTTTTTAAAATCTGTGTAATTGAAAAAAATGGAGGAAATCTAATAAACATGTGGAACTGAAATTTTTGCGCTCTTTCAAGAAGTCTATATTAATTCAGTAAAGCCTACTATCACTTTACTGGAGAAGTGTTGGAACTTAGTTTGTGTTTCTCCTCTCCCGAAGTTACATCAATAGGCTGATGGTCTCTGTACCAATCCCCTATATAAAAAAAAATGAGACGAAATTGACAAGTGGCAATCATACCAGTGGCAACACCATTTCTTTTTGACGTTTTGTTGATCTAGTAATTTTCATTACAAAAATGGTTTGTATTTTACTTTTATTAAATCCGTCTAAATCACCTTTGCGTGGGTTTAAAATACCCGAAATTATGAAGTAGATCTAATATCATGTAGTGTTCCATTAAGTGTCATGTATATTTCATTATTTGTTACCATTCTGGATATTGCAGGTGAACGTACCTAAACAGCGCAGGACGTACTGCAAAAAATGCAAGTGCCACAAGACTCACAAGGTCTCACAGTACAAAAAGTCTAAAGAAAGGCATATTGCACAGGGCAGAAGACGTTATGATCGCAAACAGCAGGGTTATGGCGGTCAGTCCAAACCCATCTTCAAAAAGAAGGTAAACATCGTAATCATAACCTATACATACCTTGTTTATTTATTCGTAAAAGAACTACCTTGCCGATATTAAGAATAAATATTGTATAAAAATCTTAAATCCTAATGAAAAGCACATCATCAATTTGTCAAGTTTTCAGAACAAATATATTTGATAAATTGTGATACGTAAAATAAACTACCTACTAGTTCTTTCTTACGTTCTTATTTCGTTCTCGTAGCTTCCAGAATGTTCTCCTTGAGATAACACGATCTATCAATAAAATAGAATACTGTGAAGAAGTACTCTCTAATATGTACTATGTTAACCCTTAGCCATCTAATGCGTTTTTCAGTTACACCACCACTTAACAATGGCCATGGAGACCTCTTTCATATTTCTAGTGTTAAATATAACAATATTATTATAGAAACTGAATCGGGACACTAAGGGTGGAGTTCACCAACACAACTAAGTATTATAATAGTAAACAACTATTTACTTCTATTCTGATGTTCACCAATGCTAACCAGCATGCTTATTACGTAACTTGCAGACAGCATGGGTCAGCCAATATCACGCAATATCTGCTCTCAAAACGAGAATTTGTGTAATGTAATTTGTATAGTGGCTCTAAAACAACAGCGTAAAGTGCATTTTATGGTCATAGAATAATATATATATGCAATCATCATACATGATACCAATTTTTTATTACAAGTCACCAGTCGCTTAGCGATCGCGTGGCTGTCGCTGTCTGCAAATTTTTAGGTAATAACCCTGCGAGTGCTTTCCTATCTAATTAGGCGATCAACTTAACCAAAGACAGGTACATGGTGTAAACATAGATTATTGACATTTTGTAAAATCTTTAGGTAATTTATGTACATACTCATTATTTCATGCTATTTCTCGTTCAGGATGGAAACTTATTTATTAGTTATTACATGTATTTTACTTTGTACACACATTAATATTAAACAAACGTAAATTTCACAAGAAACATGTAAATTCACATACATGTATTGCATTTGTTGCTCTGTTCTGAGCTTCCTTCATTGTTCCTTCTTTGTTTGAATACTTTTGACAATATATCTTGATAATGTTATACTGTAATATTGCATAGCTTAGTTTTTTAAGCTAAAATATTGGCGTGACTTTAAAAATTTTGTTGTTTTATATTACATAATCGTTTTCGAAAAGCCCTCTTTGATAATTGTTACTGTCTATGTGTTGAAGTTTTTATACATTTGCATTGTACCATTTGGTCATTCATTCGAAAATGCCTGAACCGTTGTAAACAGTCTATTCAAATCAGCTTGTGTACTCCATTTTGAAAGTTGTGTTAAATTTTTATAAACCTATATATACGTGACATTGATGAACTCCACCCTAATAATAATATACAAAATATATAATCAACACTGATCATTGGGCTATACATATTACATAAAACCGTAGGTACTTTTATATCCAAGATCTCAATAGGAACAATGATTATAATTTATTTATTTTTTCTTATTTTTAGGAACTCAGAAGTATAGCCTCCAATATAAAATTATTTATGACATAATATACGTAGTCACAATTACTATAAAGTTACAATTAGCAAGTAATAACAATTTGTGGTGACAGTCCACACACATTTTTTGGGAACATTGTGAAATTTTTTTGTGCAAGTTTTGTATTTAACTTTTGTCAATATTGTCAATTGAAAATGTGCTTGTGTACTTGAACCATTTTTAGTATAGTTTGACTAATAGCAGTCTTAAGTTCTCTTTGCGATTCAAGCTGGTGCAAAGTGTTCCAAATGGGCTGTGACAAGATCTTCAGCCATTTGCTTCATGAAACTATTGCTCTAACTCTACCTACTATTTCTGATTCTGATTGATACTCGTCATCAATTACATGGTCCACTGGAATATCTTCTATATGACTGCAGTCTTCGTATGGTATTTCGGGCACTTTGTGATCCAAGTCTAAGTCAGACTTTTAGCAAGCTAATAATATTTTGATCATATTCAAGCATTACAAATCCATGAAAACATGAAACACTGGAGTTACTTTGAACAATATTAGGTGGTTAAAGGTTAACATTCAGTCTTATATAGATTTGTTTTGCAAATATACTGGTACTTATAGTATGAGCTGGTTTGCTTTAGTATAAAAAACTGCAAAAAAACAATTACAAAACTTGAATGTTTCTTCATCTATCAGCCCTTCTTACCTCTCATATTTAGACATTAGCATATCTAAAATATTAAAATTTTTGTAGCAAGTTCATTCTTTCAGATTTGACATCACTCAAAATCAGAATGTGAAAAAAATTGAAATAACGTATAAGTAAAATACATTACAAAATGCAAATTTTGAATTTAGTAATTGAATTGTGAATTTAAAACTTTGTAACTTGCTAGAGAATTTCTCGAATAACTCTTTTTATATATTGTACTAGGCGAAAACCACAAAGAAAATTGTGCTGCGTCTGGAATGCGCTGACTGCAAAGTGCGCTCACAGGTGGCACTGAAGAGATGCAAGCACTTCGAGCTTGGTGGTGACAAGAAGAGGAAGGGACAGATGATCCAGTTTTAACTTGGCTAATAAATAAATTAAAAAACTATGTTTTGTTTTATTATAAGAATTTACACAATACAAGATAAAAAAATTACATGTATCACTTTAAATACAATAATACTATTTTACTTATTTAAAAATAAAATAAATTTAATGTAATAGTTTCCATAGAGTATTATTAGCCATAAAGTTTGCAGTTAAAAAACCATGTTTTAATGCATCTTCAGACCTTAAAACAGGTTATAATGAAAGGCTTGCAATAAAATTGCGTAATAAAACCCAAATACATAATTCAAAATTTTATTGTCAAATGAAATCATTGAACACATGTATAATTCTCTAAGTTTGACACTTAGAAAGTTATGTTATTATAAGCTTTGCATGATAATGTATTTTTACTCTAGCTGTCCGCCCCGGCTTCACACGGCTAGAATTTTTTCGGAAAATAGTAATACAGCCCATATTAGTCGCTGGTAATCTAGCTTTCTATAGGTGAAAGAATTTTTGAAGCAGTTGACTAGTTTTTGAGTTTATATATTAAGTATTACATACAAACAAAATGTACCTCTTCATAATATTAGCATAGATATCAACAAACACTTCAGATGCATATTATGTATTTTGTAGCTCATATTGTATTTTAACTAGTATTTAAAGGTAAATACTATAGTTAAAATACCTTGCGGACGAAATAAACAATGAAGAGATACGCAGTGTGACAGGATTGCGGAACAGTGTTATTGTAAAAATGAAGAAAGAAATGCTTAGGTGGTTCGGGCACATGGAAAGAATGAGTGATGAAAGACTGACGAAGAAAGAAACTGAGTGGTAAAAGAAGGTAAGGAAGACCAAGGCTGACTTATGAAGATCAAATAACCAGAGTGTTAGCGGGTGGACATGTCAAAAGCTCTCGCATACCTAGGCGAAAATGTGTGAGGAGAATGATGACATTTGAAGAAGCGAAAGATGCAAGGACCGCGACGCTTGGCGCTCCGTCCTCTCTGACTACCCCGTTAGGGATACGGCGTGAAGATATGTATGTATGTCTATTTAAAGTTACGTTCTCATTTGTTTTTACAAATAACTTTTTTTTTGTAACGGTAGTAAGCAATTTAACAATGGTATGCTGTTTTCTTTAGAATCGACTTACCAACTCGACCAACTACTTTTTAAGTGAAATGAAAGACAGTCAAATTCTTTGAAAATATTATAAATAATAATACTCCAGACAATTATACAGATTGTGTGACCCCAAACTAAGCAGTAAACTTGTACTGTGGGTACCACACGACGAACTTTGGGGGAGTTCCCAGTGACACCCAGACTCCAAGCCAATTTAGAAAAGTTCGTTTCCTAAATTGAGCTGACCGGGGATCGAACCCCGGGACCCTAGCTTGGAAAGCAGATGCATATGCCACTGCACCAACGGGCCAGTCATACTATTATCAGCCTTTGTATTAGTCATACTAATACAAAGGCATTCAATATATTGTATGCAATGTCATTATGGATGGTATTTTATATGTAGCAATTATATGGAATTCTGCCTTCTGATGTGTTAAAACCCATTGTGTTGTACTTAACTATCATTTTAATCAATTTCAGTTGTATTTGTAATCTGAAACAAACTAAAAAATGTCTGCTTCTTTCAAATACTACTTTGCCATAGAGTAATTGAAAAAAATATTAACTATTATTTAAACATTTATTAAAATAAATGAGCAATGTACAAATTCATATAAGTTAAAGCTTACACAAGTATAATATATTGTAATCTCTATAATTCAATATTTATAACTTAAAGTTTATTATTAATCTCTATACCCTGATGTAGTATCAAATATATTATTTGTTAATTATTTTCTCAAACACAATCGGATCAAGTCCTTCTAGTGTTATTTTTAATTTAACTGCATCCACTGGCACTCCAACTTGGACCATTTTTACAAATCTTTCATACTCTGGACTGATTTTCATATCTTTGGATTTCTCTTCTTTACTAACATTTTCGTTTTCATTTGACATTTGTTCATTAGTTTCTACATCTTCGACAAGTGCATCTGATTTGACATCTTGCAGTTGTGATGTTTCTGACGTATTTACTTCAGGAATTGACGAGAGCTGCAATAATTAACCATAACTAGAATAGAAATTTAATTAATCTGCTTTCTGTGGCTCTTTTCAATTCATTTTGCCAAAAAAGTCTCTTGAAAGCTCTTTTGCCTTATTTTTAAGATAATGTTCATATGACAATATTCATTTTAAGACAATGAAATAAAATTGAATATCGTCATACTTATAATAATATTAAAACTTATTTTATGTAATTTAACGTTTTCAAATTAAACGCAGAATCTTATTTACATTTTTGGAAAAGTTCTGACTTATTTTCAGTGCAGTTTCTTCCCAAAACCATTTTAATTTGAAAATGCATGAAAACAAGACTAAAATCTATTCTGAAATGAATCAGTATCTGTATACCTAAATACTATATTAATTTGTATGTTAAGATGTAGTTTTGAGAAATGGTTGAGAACGAGCCATTACCCTAGTTTCCAACAAAATCATAGCAGCATTAATTTTCTCAAGCTTTCTCTCAAAGAGCATCAATTTGTGTTCACACTGCTTCATAAAATTATTTAAAAATTGCACAGTGGTGACGACGAAGTGGTTCACAAAAGCTAACGTTCTTTTCTGTTGTAGCGCTGCCACCTGAAATAAGTAAAATAAACAAAAGAAATACATGCAATTGTGAAATTAAGAATATTTCAAAACAATTTAATAACGTAAGCAGTACTTTGGATAGATCTAAATTTTGTATTTCTTGATTTAACATTATATCCTGTATGCATTCAGTAGAAAAATAAGTATGTAATTCAGTGTAATTTAGTACGTAACAGAGAGTAATTGAATATCACAGAATATCAATTGTAGTTAGACTTATGAGAATGTAAAATCACTATCGACCTCGCTATGCTATTTGGTAATAACAGTTAGCAGATTTAGTTTAAAAAAAGAAAACTAGACTTCTATTAAAACAAAAAGTTTATCAGTATAAAACAAACACAATTAGGGGTGAGCACGGGGTGAAGTCACAGATTAAGTATTTTTAGCCAATCTGACGAAACTCCACATGGAAAAACAGGTCTGAAATATGTGCTAACTTTAATGGCGGCTATCTGTATCTTTTTTCACCCCATGCAGACATCTCTTTCTCAATCTGTCGATTTATAACTATCTTTGTCATTATTTACCGCCAGTATATTAGTACTCTGTGATATGTGTTAATTTTATTGTCTTACGCCTTTGCAGTCGTTGATATTTATAACTTTTTTTAAATATACGTATTACGACTATCATGCCACAATGCCGCAGGTCACTATGCCACTATCCACTTGACCTCACCGCTTGCTATAAACAAGGAGTGTTAATAGGACTCGTTTAAGTGATGAACGAACTTGTATCTAATTATATTTTATTGAGCAGTATTTTTACACACCCATATTTCAGAGACGCCATTACAGAGAGTATATATGATTCACATACAATAGATATTCCAGTTAACACAATAGACTAATATCCCTTAACACTTCCTCTCAATTTAAAGTTACAAAATTAATATCCTTAAACAATTACAAAAAATACAGATTTTTAACTAAATTGTACCTTTTTAGTTTATGTAGCTGACAACTCTGTATCTGTCAAATCAACTTGTGACAATCAATCAAATAACCTTAAAATAACAAAACAATTCACAAATTAAACAGTTTATCACAAATACGATTGATCTTTTCGAAACACAAAGCCTTTGTCATTATATCCGCTATATTTTCATCACTTCTAATATAATCTATAGTAACAATTTTCTTTGCAACAATATCACAAAATGCACCTTAATATCAATATGTTTCGATCTCTTTGTGTTTTCGTAATTCCCAATCATTTTTAACGCACTTTGATTATCACACAACATCACTGCACTACACTGTTCCTGAAATTCACTTGTAAGTCCTTTTATGTACAGCACCTCAGCCATACATGCAGCCGCCGCTACATACTCAGCCTCGGCAGTCGACAAGGCAACCAGAGTCTGCTTTTTCGATGCCCACGAGATGAGATTGTCTCTATGATAGACAACCATGCCACTGGTGCTTTTGTGGTCAGCCTGGTCACCAGCCCAATCAGCATCTGTGAAAGCTAAAATATTTGGATTATGTTCTTCATTCTTCTTATAAATCAATGTCTTCTCTATAGTTCCCTGTAAGTATCTAAATATTCTTTTTCCTGCCTTCCAAGCACTCTCTGTAGGATAATCCAAGTATCTACTCAAGAATGATGTGGAATATGTAATATCCGGTCTGGTCATCATTACCAAGAAATTCAAGCTCCCTATTAACTCTCTGTAAGGTAAGTTTTCTTTATATTCCCCTTTACAGCTAAAATTTACTTTCATTGGAGTCTTCGAGGTCTTACATTCATCCATATTAAATTTTAATTAAAGTTTTTTTTAATAAATGCCTTTTGTGAATGTTCCAATGTGTTTTTATTTCTATTCCTAAATAGGTTCCTATATCTCCCATATCCTTTGCTCTGAATTCCGTTTGCAATTCCTTTAGCATTCTTTCTATTTCTTCCGTTTCGCCCATTAACAAAATATCATCCTCAAATAAAATTAACCATAAATTTGTCCCTTTGTACAAACATACATCATGCTTTGACTTTCTAGTTGCATGTTTACATAGAATGAATTAAACCTCTCATTCCAGCACTTTGGCGCTTCTTTTTAATCCATATAGTGCCTTACGTAGTTTTAATACTTTATTTTTGTCACCTGTATTTATTCCCTCCGGTTTCTTTATATAAACTTCCGCATCTAATTTTCCATTTAAGAATGCTGTAGATATATCAAGTTGTCTAACTTCCCAGTCCCTTTGTAATGCTTGTGACAAGCCCAGTCTCACAGTTGATAGTTTCGCCACTGGTGAATACACATAGTTTTGGCATTCTTGCTGAAATCCACGAGCAACAAGTCTTGCTTTCTTTGTCCCATCAGATTTTGTCTTGAATACCCACTCAGTGTCGATGACCTTTTTTCCATTTGGTAATTCCACTTCTATCCAAGTACATTGTTCCTCTAGAGCATTTAATTCCTTATTAATAGCATCTCTCCAATCTTTCTTTATTGCTTCCTCATAAGTCACAGGATCTTCTCCCTCTATAACTAAATTTCCAAACTCTTAGTCCTCATGCCAGGTAGGTTTCTTTATTTTTCGCCCTTTTCTTGACATTTCTTCTCCTGTTTGTGAAGTATCTTCTTCACCATCATCATTTTCTTCCAAATATTCTACATCATAAAACTCTTCTTCTTGTGTATTATTTTCTTCTTATCCTTGTAATATATTCTCCTTTTGTTCTTGCGCATTTTCATCCTCACTCTGTAGAATAGTTTCTTCATGTCCTTGTACAACTTCATTTATGTCCTGTAACACAGATTCTTTATCCTCTTTTTCATAATCCAGTGAAATTACATTATCATCAGTAGTTTCCCTTTTTTGCATGTATATAATATCCCTTTTAATATCAACACACTTTCTTTTTGGATAATACACTCTAAATCCTTTTCTTTCTTCATATCCAACAAAGATTCCTTTTTTTCCATTTGCATCCCATTTCAGTCTTTTTTGTTTTGGAATATGCACATATACTTCAGATCCAAACATTTTATTTAAAGTTGTTATATCAAATTCTTTCCCTTCATATAATTCATATGGCGTTTTTCCTTCTTCTTTGCTTTTGCTAATTCTGTTTAGTACAAAGACTGCCATATTTATTGCCTCCGCCCAGAAATCCTTCTCTATATTTTTCGCTTTGAGCATACTTCTAACTGCTTCAACTAGGGTTCTCATATCCCGTTCAACTTTTCCATTTTGTTCTGGTGAGAATGCTACAGTTGTCTGATGACAAATCCCTTGTTTAGTTATCAATTCCCTCATTTTTCCATTGAAAAATTCCGTACCGTTATCTGTTCGTAGTACTTTTATTTTGTTCCCTGTTTGTCTCTCCACTTGTAAAACAAAATTGCTTATCTTTTCTGGTACCTCTGATTTTTCTTTAATAAAATACACCCATCTATAATTAGAATAATCATCTTTCAGCAACAGAAAATATTTTGATCCCCCAAGCGATTTTACCTCCATTGGACCACATAGATCTCTGTGAACCAACTCAAGAATTGCACTTGTCTTTGTTTTGCTTTCTGTAAATGGAAGTCGATGTATTTTCCCTTCTAAACAATCTTCACACTGATCATGTTCCTTTTTACTATAGACAACATTGTTCCTTTTTAAAATCTTGCTTACATGATCAAAATTTTGATGACACAGTCTCTTATGCCATTCAGTCAATGATGCTAGTCCAACTTCATTCTCTTCATACTTAAAATTCATCACATAAAAATTTCCTTTCCTTTTCGCTATTGCCCTTAAGCAGTTATTTTTAAGTATTAAGCATCTATCACCTTTCATATTGAACTTATACCCCCTCTGAACAATTGTGGGACCAGAAAATAAATTCAATTTCAAGTCTGGAACATATAGCACATTATTCAAGGTTGTTTCTATGTACTTTTCTCCATCATAAGACTTCACTTCTATTTGTCCAGTACCTTTTATTTCTAATCGCTGCCCATCACCAATGACTACATATCTCCCTGAAGATTCTTGATATTTCATAAATCTTTCTCTCTTAAAAGACATGTGAGCACTTGCTCCACTGTCTACAATCCAGTCTTCTGTAATTATTTCTTCACTATTACACAAGGCTATTATGATAAAGGCGTTTTTATTTCCTTGCCCACCTTTCCGACAGTTTTCCTTTAAATGACCCATTTACCATAAGGCAAATAAAACATTTCCTAATTTCTTTGTTTGATTTACACTGTGTGCTGTAGTTCCATATTTTCCCGCACTTATAACACTTTTTCCCTTGCTCTATCTTTTTCTTTGTAAACAAAACCACATTATCACTTTCTCCACTTTTAGATTTTATTCTCTCTTCTTCTACTAATAGTCTTGCAACCAATTTATCATAAGTTTGCCTCATAGGTTCCACCGACTCCCATGCTGATACAAAATGACTTAATGACGGTGGCAATGACATTATAACTTTAATGATAAGTAACTTTTATGAAATATCCTCTCCTGCTTGTTTAAGCTGTACTTTTATCTCCTGTAGCTTCGCTAAAAATGTAGCTATGTCTGTGCCCTCCTGTAACTGAAATTGGAAGAAACGTTGCTGTAATATATGCAAATTGGTGCTAGATTTCTGTTCAAATACACTGTGAAGTTTATTTCACATATCATTTGCTGTCTCACAAGTAAGAACGTGCACCATTGCAGCCTCGCTCAGTCGCATCACTATTTGAGTTTGAGCTTTCGCATCTTTCTTCTTCCAATTTTCATCATTACATTTCTTCTCTTCTCCGTTCACTACTGATAATAATTCCAGTCCTCTTAGCAGAACAGATATTTGAAATTTCCACAAGTTCCAATTCTTCTAGCCTTCCAGTTTAATTACCCCTACACTTCCGAGTCCCATCGTGGAAGCATCCATGACTTTGTTCGACAACTGTTTTGACTTTACCCTTCTAGAAAAGACCCGCTGCTTGCTGAATGCGATGCCTTTACCCAGCACCACACGCCTTCAGCCCCCACAATTTTTACCGACGCAACCGACGCCGACGCCTACGATCTCTCGAGTTTATTCTTCCACCAAAACTGCCCCGTTGTCTTCACCTAGAACCAGAATTATGTGCCTGGGCCCAAAACCTGTTAATAGGACTCGTTTAAATGATGAACGAACTTTTATCTAATTATATTTTATTGTGCAGTATTTTTACACACCCATATTTCAGAGACGCCATTACAGAGAGTATATATGATCCACAGACAATAGATATTCCAGTTAACACAATAGACTAATATCCCTTAGAAGGAGCATGTAATATAAGAGTCGAGACTTTCATACATCAGCAGTGTTTTGTGCTCAAAACATTTTGAATTCCATTTATTATGTAAAAGAGATACCCGTAAAACCCTGTTGTTCTTTGACCATGAAATTTAACATACCTATTAAAAATGAACATGCTATCGCCAAATTAATCTCTCATCGCTATGCTAGACTAAACCTGGACCAGTGTTGTTTAGAAAAAAGCCAGTGCTGGAATCCATACTTCATAATTACAAAATTAATTTTAATTTATTTATAAAATAATGCAACTTTCTTGCTTCAGTTAATCGAAGATGGACTTTATTATGCATAAATTGTGTGGTCACATGTAAAAATGGTGAAAACAAATATGGATATCTCGAATAATTTGGCAAATAATGACAAATAATACCTACGATTACTTGCAATGGTAATCCTTAGCATATCTGACATTTTGCGCTAATTACTTCTGGCACATATTGAAAAACAGTGAAATGATGTGTTTTATGCACATCTGTAATGAGTTCTCAGATTATGTAATAAGAAAACAATCCGATTAATAAATAAAAGACTGGAAACATTCTTTGTTTTATTGTGTAAGCTATTTTAGTTTTTATTCTCAATGTGATCGATCACCCATCGACTATCTCCCGATATCTTTTAATTTTTGAGTTTTATGCATAGTTTAGAGAAAATAATAATCAAAGGACAAAGCATAGCGATGAAGAGTTATTTAATAATTTTATAAAACATTCACTGACGCTTATCTCTTTAGAAAAATAGTTAACGTTAACACTCGTCTGATATAAAACTTGTTCTATTTTCTCATAACCAAGTCGCTAACACTTACAATAAAGCAATGGTAAATAGGCTTTACTGGAGTTGCAAAGGACTGTTAAACGAAATTCCTCCAACTCCTCTCACTCGCACACAACTTTAACGTATAATATACTATAATTTTTGCACTTAAAACTCCCAAAAGCACAAAAAATAGCAAATCTGAATTTTGAATAAAATGCCAACCACGCTTCTTTTGTTCGCGCCAAAAAGTCTAAATTCAAAACTTTCCTGATTATCAACTTTCACGACTTTTAAAAATATATCGTTTGTGTCATTAAACTTCATGTACCCACATAAATCGAATCGCAAGCAAGGTCATCATGTACATGCGGCTCAAGACTAGCAGCGCACAGCCGTCAGGCCTTACGTATCGAACGAACAATCATAATATTGTATCGTGGAGCCATTGGGAACACTCCAAATTACATCCTTTATGTGACAAAAACAATCTACAAAAAGAATATAATAAAGTAATAATCTCTAATACTAGTATATCAATTAATTTTATCCTTATTTACATTAATAAAAAGTACATATATACGTTAATATTTACAAACTTAAATTACTACACATTATCTTTATTTTATCCTTATTTTATCACATGAAAAATATAATTTGGAGTGTCCCAAATAGTCCCGCTCTAAGATAATACAGAATATAGATACCCACTCCTTAATGCGGCCCTGATTTCTGTATGTGTGTGAGTAATATTTGTTAGTGTTAAATTTGCCACGCATTTTGAACCTATAGGTATAGTCTGCTTCTATTTAAGTCTGTGCATAGATATGAAAAAGAGATTTGTATGAAACGCTTACTAAGCTCAAGTACCAATTGTTAGCTATTATCAATATTCTCGATTAATCGTTGTAATCATAATCGTTAACAAATGGCAACACTGTTTTTTTGAGTGTTGCTACTTTCATAATAACGTGGTATTTTTGAATGTCAGAAAATAAGTCAGTTGAGAAATTCACGAGTTAGCGAAAGCACGTCTTTTAATTTATATCTCCTCATCCTACGTTTCCATCCAAGTCAACATCCTAGAAGAACGAATAGTTTATCATCTCAAAACAGTGTTGCCATTTGTTAACGATTATGATTAGAACGATTAATCGAGAATATTGATAAAAGCTAATACAATATAAGGCAAAAAACATAATGGTCGTTTCCACGCCTGTCGTACACCACTGTCAACATTATGAAATTGATAGTGATGTCGTGTCGGTGAAAATTTTTATCGATAAAGGAGGCTTAACATGCAATAAAGTTTAATGTACAATAAAATAATTTATTTAAAAATAAAAACTCAAGTGTTATGTAAAGTGTTTTATTTTTATTTAACTTAGGTACATTTTATTGAAGCGTTTTATGAAACTGACATCTTTAATTTGTTTCGTTTCGTTCTCGTTTTTAATATAATCTCTATTAATATTGGCTGCTAATCTGAAAAAAGTATGCGATTGTATAATTAAACAAAAAAAATACACCGAGATGAAGTGCAGGTGTAATTTTTACTTAATTGTGACACAGATTCTCTCAGTAATTTTTCTTCTGCCGTGGTTTTAGATTTTTTATTTTTTTTCTTATGTTGTGATGTAAAATTGACGTAGTTTTCCTTCTCAAAGTGTTGCGTATTATGTGGTATTGTTGAAATTGAATCCTACTAAAAAGACTGCCTCAATATATTTGTCGCCAGAAACTTCACGAAACGAAATGTATTACGTTAATATGAAGAATTTATCTATTTATCTCTGAAGACATTGGTTGTATGGGCTGAGATGACTTTACCTTCCCTCCTAAAGGAGAATCGTACTACTAGTCTACTACCATGTTTTGTGGTGAACATAAATTTGAAATACGTAGTATCCCCCATGTTTCCCCTTAAGTAGGGATACGGTATCGCGACGAAAGTATCGTTATTGTACTTAGTACTAGTATCGTATTAAATATATCGATGTTATGCAAAGCATCGAAAGAGAAGTAACGATACCTTAAGGTGTCGAAGACTTTTGGATTTCATTTTCAATTATTTCAAAAAAATAGTATTCAAGTTTAATTGTAAGTTTTATTCAGATTTAACAATCAGATATACAATGGAGGCGGTATAATAAAAGTACTTATTTATTTCAATCAACATTAACAAGAATATAAACGTAACATAACATAACGGATAATGAAATACTAAATACCTAAAAACAATTTTCAAAAACTTTACATGACATGCGGGTCAAATGAATCCACTGTTGTTACTTGCTACTTATTCTTGAAATAATTACTATCAAAACACCGACAACTTCCATGAAAATAATATTTTTTTAGCTTATATTGTTCGCATTGATTTTTTATGCTATGATCATTATAATTCCTGTTTTCCTTTTACTAAAGTTACACAGTCACACTAATGCCAATATATTTGTCCTTAGTCATCTCAAACGAGAAAATTTCCGCAGCGTTAAACTTTTAGTTGGACATTCTTCAACAAATGTAAGTCATAAAAATTAAAAGTTCAAAAATGTAATATTTATATAATAGCAATACTTGCAGTTGTATAAATATATTAACACTCGTACTTAGGTTCACAAATCTATAAACTATGTATGAATGTACGTGATTACACGCATTAATTAATTAATATATTCCTTGGATTTAAGTAGCTCTGACAGTACGCACAATAAAGAGAGAGATTACAAAGAATCGATACCAACGAATAGTATCGATACTCGGTTCAGTATCGAAAAAAAAGTATCAATACCTAAAATTCTTGGTATCGCAAGCAAAGTATCGATAACTTACAGGAATCGATTCCTTTCCGTATCCTACCCTTAGGTACTTAGGTAATCTGTGTATTTTTATTTATGTTGTGTCAAGTTATCTTAATTTACCTTTTTTCTTAGTTTAGAATAATATAAAGTGTTATTACGTAATTGAATATGGCAGGCGAAGTTATAGTGGATGCTTTGCCATACATAGATCAAGGCTATGATGATCCGGGCGTCCGGGAAGCGGTAAGAAAGTTATTGAAATTTTCTAACCTCTAAACTATTTTTATTAGTTTTCTAAATAGAAATCTTTTTAGCTGTCATTATTTGATTAATAGTCTATTTTAGGCATTGGCTATGGTGGAAGAAGAATGTAGGCGCTACAGACCAACGAAAAATTATTTAGAAAACGCTGGCCCCGAACTCAGCACTTCATTTGAAACTCCAGCTCTGCAGAGGGAAATGGAACGCGTCCAACAACGATTGCCAATGGAACCTTTGTCCATGAAAAGGTAACTCCTGTTGATGTCCGGCCACTAATGTTCAAGTGTAGGTCTTAATCAAGCCCGTCCACTAATCGTAGTTTTGCTTGGCGCCCCTAGAGCACACAGATTATCTGTTGGATGGCCACACATGATCAAATTTTCTTTATTCAACCTCAACTTCATTCTAATTAGATGGACTTGATCAAGTATAGTTGATTGTCAGTGGGGCTGGCCAAAGGCCATTTTGTGTAACTTTTAAATTCTGTCATTTTAGCTAATTACAAATATATTATGTTTACATATGTAGAACATAATTCATATGTAATAATCATAATAAAGCCTTCTAGTCGGACTTAAATTTAATAAAATATTTGGTGTTTGCTTGCTTTTTGTATGTCCGTTTGCCAATCAGAAAAGGCCTCCTCTAACATTGTCCATTCCAATCTATCCCTGGCCACTACTCCGTGTTATTCCTGTAACCTGTCTAATGTCATCATCCCAGCATTTTTGTGTTCTGCCTCTCTGTCTTCTTCCCTCTCTCGGATACCATTGAGTTACAATTTTATTCCATTTGTCATTAGAGGGAGTCTAATCATATGACTTGACCATTTTCATTTCTAAAAATGGAAAAGAACAATTAATACTTTTGTTAAAAAGAAACACTTTTTAATGTTAAAGATATTTGAGGTGATTTACTATCATGCAGATCATCATTGAAGGCATTGTGAAAAGTCACAAAGTTTTTGGTTCAGTGAGAGTATGGCAGGTATGCTGCCAAAACCAAAACTAATTTCATGTTGAAATTAGTCGAAACCAAAAATTCAGCCAAACACTATATAAAATGAGTACACAGTTGCCCAGTATGGTAAATTGTAATTTGACCAAGTGTGGCCATTATTGGTTTACTTCATTTATTTGTCATTAAATGATGATAGCGTAACATCACCAAATATCATGTATACAGTGTAACGATACTTATATTATGTGTTTACAGTGCTTATTTTTATTTCTAACTGCCCATACATATGTGATATTATTTTGATCTCATTACTGGGCAAGGAGCGCTCAACCTATAGAGATGAAATATTGGACCATCTTGTTCACCATTGCTCGGTTTATTTATACTAATAAATATCAAGTCTTGCTCGCAATAAGCAGTACATAACAATACTGGACTTGTGTGTACATCTCTGTATATTCCAACAGATATTGAAATATTTATGTAATGGCGTTCTATTCGGTGGTGTGGCAAAAACAGCAAAAAGTCAAACTATAAAACAGCAGTAATCGCAAGTGTTTAGACATAAATTGTTTTCATACAAAATAAATGATATTGCCACTTAAGGTTGAGTGCTCCATGTTGCTGGGTAATAGTTATTTATTTCATCAATTATAAATTATTAAAACTATCCAAAGATATCAAGAAATTATCGACACAGAATTCAGACGGTTGCATACATGTTTCAAGATATCACGTAATCTCAAACTATTGATGTGATACTGATACTTCTATATCAGATACCTTACAACTGAGACTTCCATTTGAAACCACCAGTTAGAAGTTGATATTTGGCTCATAAAACACTGTCATGCAATATTTTGCGAATAACACATGCTTTATTAATCTTGCAATGATACCATTCGAAAATTACAACAGATATTCTAACTAGCTAGTAGCACAAGCAACACCGAGACTCGAAAACAGTTTAGAAAAGTTTCTTTCCTAAATCGAACTGACTGGGGATTGAACCCGGGCCTAGCTTGGGACGCAGATGCACTGCCATAGCACCAACGGACTAGTCCAAAAAAAAAACTATAAATCGTCGATTTTTTACCTTCCCTCCAAGAAAGAATTTTACAAAAAAAACTAAAATATAAGATCGGCTTGCACCAACTATTTAAACCCGATTTAAGGGACTGACATCTCGCTTGCATCAAATATTAAATAGTTAATAAATTAAGTAAAGTAAGTTAATTCAATTCAATAAGATGCCAAATTATTAAGAAAACTACCTTCTGATTGATATACAATAATCTACTAATTCTAATTTGTGTATTGTGCATGATTGCTTGCAAATATTAGTAAAGAAGTAATTAATAAGTGGTGCAGTATTATATTTATTAATAATAAGTATCATAGAGAATTTCCTGTGCAGGGGTCGAATTCAAATATGACTGTTTTTAATCGTAAATACTTTTACTAGTAGTAGTTTATTAATAACACAGTTCTAAAATCATATGTAATTTCCAAGGTATGAACTGCCTACCCCGCCGGCTGGTCGTCTCGGTGAACCATCAGCATGGGCAGAAGCAGTGGACAACTCCCACGCGCAACTGTCGCACCAAGCCACCAGGGTGTTGAACTTGGAACTACAATTACATTATGGATCCGAAGCCTGGAGATCGTACCTGAACACGCTACTAGCTTTGGTGCAACGCTCACAGAATAATCACACACAATTGAGGTGTATACAATATGCTATGAACTTCTTTAATCTCCTGATGGATAGGATCAGTGTTAGATTTAAGTTAAATACCATTGTCTGCTTGTGTGTTTCTTGTGCCATTGTAACACTCGAACATATGAACAGATGTAAAAGCATTGTTTCTTATGAAATGCTGCAGTTTTCGTGATTGTTCTTAGGTAAATTTGATGGAATTTAGTCTAGCTGTCTTTAAGATCTTTTACTTTGAATCAGATTATTAGATTTATTTTAAGGGAGAGAATCGCGAGATATTTGTTTTCAATTTCTTAAAAAATCTCGAATTTAGTGTGTGAAGACAGTGATGAGATTTAAAGAGGCGAAAGCAATATGTAAGGTCCGTGAAGCTTGGCATTCCGCCCTTTGATTACCCCGTTAGGGATAGGGATACAGCATGAAGATATTTTGAATTTATTACAACTCGTATATGAATTTCTTTCATGTAGGAAGCAAATAGCAGCAGTGAACTGGGAACGCAAAAGGTCTCAGACAGCGAGCGGCGCACGGCTCCGAGCACTGCGCCGCCGCTGGGCGCAGTTGGTGTCGGATAACTATCGTTTGGAACGCGCCATTATGCAACTCGAAATACAATTGGAAAAGGTAAATTTAACAACATCGATGTTAATTTATAATTTGTAATTTCGTAGTTTTATGAATCTAATTAACATAATTAAAATTATGAATCTGGGTTTTTTAGAACACATGATGACTTTTGTAAATACTAACTAGACTCGCTCACGTAGTGCTAGTAAATAAGAGCTTATGTTTTTTGAGACAGATGTACAGCCACTTTGCGTTTATTTTAGGCGTTTTTGTAGTCCCTAATAAAAATATTTAACAACTTAATTTTTTCAGGCTAAAGGGCAGGCAACTGCTGATGACGGTGAACCAACGGATTTGGAAGCAGTCAGAATGTTGCCAGACAAGTTGAATTCAGAGACAGAAAAAGAAGTACAAAAGAAAATTGAAGATATGTTTGCTGATTAAATTGATGAACGTAACATGTTTATGTAAATTAGATAAGATTATTTTAAGTATTATGTAAATATTTCTATAATATAAATTACAATCATTTCATTACATTTCCTTTATGCTTTTATTTCTTCTTTTTTATATACTGGCAACTCGTTTGATATTTAATAAAAACATTATTGCCATTCTCATGTATTGTATTAAAGTGGTGCATCTCTTACGCTAAATCTTTTTATTATTAAGTCCCCTAATACTCCTCAGTAAAGTGATACTCGTAGTAGGCTTTACTGGAGTTTTAAGACTTCTTGGAAAAACACGAAATCTTTAGTTGCACATAGTTATTCAAACTTGCCAATTCTCAGCAATTGCACAAAACTTTAAACACAATATTATTACTTTTGTACCATAAACTCCCAAAAACGTAACAAATTTAAAAAATTAAAGTGGCAACATTTCCCGTTTCGCCAAAAAGTCCTCATGGTTTTATTTCTTCTTCTTCTTCAGTTGAATGGCGCTGTCGCGATTGCAAATTTTGCCAATGTCACGTAGTAATGAGGATAACAGAAAAATGGTTTTAGTTAATACCGTCGTGGTTTAATCATGATTCTTTAATTATAATGAACGCAACACTTAAGTTTTTTTTTTACGATCGTCAGTTGTCAACGGCTGTCAATTTTATTTGAAAATGGCGGACGATGCTTCAAGTAGTAGTGGTTGCGCCGGTAATTTAGTTGATAACTCAATAAATCAAGATGAGTTGATTATGAAACAACAACGTGAAATAGAAAAAGAGGTAAGTTTTGTTTTTCAATAGGGTGAAACTTAATATAACTTAAGGTTTAACTGAAAAAACCAATTACAATGACATCGATGTTTGTGTTTATTTTTCAGATATCAGAGTCTATTTCGCTCGTAGGTGAACTTGAACCTTTTTCGTCACTAGAAAAGGAATACAACGAGGATACCGTGTATCTATTAAAAGTAAAAGATTTGTCGTCTAAATACAAATGCATTAGGCGAACGCGACCCGACGGTAACTGCTTCTTTCGTGCATTTTCTTACGCGTATTTAGAACATCTTTTGACTGATAAGGATGAATACGAAAAGTTCTATGAAATAGCCAAGAATTCCAAGGACATTCTAGTTGCTTTAGGCTTTTCACAATTCACAGTCGAGGATTTTTACGAAACGGTGAGTTCGCGATTTTTTTAAGGTTATGTTTTTGTGTAATTTTTTTGTACGCACAGGGTTGTCGCTGTGGGACCGATGTAGGTTTTGTTTTTTTAATGATAAATACTGCAAGACATGTCGAACTTTATTTGTTAATTTTATTTATTTTAACAATATGTAACAGAAAGAGTCGCTGGAGACAATTATGAGTTATTACAATTGAAAATTATATTTTATGTACAGAAAAATATTTTGATTTAAGTACTCTACAACATTTTGTTTTTGTTTGTAGTTTATGGAAGTCGTTCAGAGAGTGGGTGATCAGGCCAGTGGCTCCCCAGACACTTTAGAGACTGCAAGAGCAGAGTTACATGATAAGTTCAACAAGCAGGGCTACTCGGACTACATTGTAGTGTATCTTCGTCTTATAACTTCTGGTCAGCTGCAAACACAGCATGACTTCTATCAGAACTTTATTGAAGGACCTCGCACTGTGACAGAATTTTGTAGACAGGTCTGAATTTTTTTACATAAATAAATAGAAACAAATGTAATAGTTTCAAAGCTGTATATATCTAAATGTTAAAATTTACACTTAAAACTAGTATTATCTTGTCTTATTTTTTGTATTCCAAAAGTATCGCATTCATTAGCATTCCACAAAAGTATTATTGTTATGGATTTCTGTTGCAAGTGTATAATTTTTATTAAGTGTGTATCTACTTCATTATTTTTGCTAGATAACTTGTATTTCCTACTGGCTCTGGTCAGAAGTGCCTTTTCTTAATTTCATGACCTTGTGATGGAATTGGAATGGTTAATCTTCTTGTAGCACCCTTTATAAAGTCTGAAATTAAACATTTGTTTGCAGGAGGTTGAGCCAATGTATAAGGAATCCGACCATATTCACATTATAGCCCTCAGTAATGCTCTCAATGTTGGAGTTAGAGTAAAGTACATGGATCGCGGTGAAGGGAGTCAGGTATGCTATTAACATATGACATTGAGTGTCTTATTATACATTAGAAATGAATAGGTTCTCAGTTCTTGCCATGGTATTATAATATAGTATCCCAATATTTCAATATTGTTACAAGCGCCATGATCACAGGCTAACTGGAGGTCCACTACTGCAGAACATATCCTGGAGGCAGGTCTAATCACTGGATCGAATTTCACAAGCCACAAATATTGTCGACAGAACACTGTTACATACCCAGAATGGTCAAAGAAGCCACTGAAATCTCTCGGCACAAGAACTTCAATCCAGGGGGCGGGTTTAAATTGTCCATTAAGATGGAATCCAGTGATAGGCTTAAGGACAATAGGGCCGGCGAAAACTAAAAATCGTGACGATATAGTGAGTGTATACTATTGAGGGGACTATCGAGTGAGATGAGTTACAGTAGTGATGGTAAAATATAACAACTACGAGCCAGAAAGAGGGTAGACTGAAATATGTGCTCCTCCTGATCTTGGCGCTTGCAACAGCATCGAAATATCGGGAAACTCTATCATATTTAATATCGCGGTAAGAACCCGTTTATATGTTTATGCTTCGAAATATCGGGAAACTCTATCATATTTAATATCGCGGTAAGAACCCGTTTATATGTTTATGCTTAAAGACCTATGTGATACAGATAATATTATTTGCTGATGACACATCACTATTGTTTAGTATCCGACATAATAGAACTTTGGCAGATGTCTCGGAGATGGTTTGCTGCTAATAATTTACTACTGAATGCACAAAAAACCAATTGTGTCAAGTTTTCCCTATTCAATATACCCAGAATCCATAATAAATTAGAACTGGGTGGGAAAGGATTAGAATTAGTGAAATAAACTACTTTTCTTGGTTTAACAGTAGATAATAAGTTACAATGGGCGGACAATATCGGGATTTTGGCTAATAAGCTCAGTTCGGCAATGTATGTTATTAGACGCATTAGACAATTGACAGATGTGGCCATGGCTAGGCTGGTGTACTTAGCATATTTCCGTACCTTCTTCGTCTTATGGCCTACTTCTGTAGGGATCAGTGGCGCATATAAATTCTATCTTTATTTTACAAAAGAGGGCAATACCTTACATCTATAGTATAAATGCAAGTCCCTAAGAGACAATTTTAAAGACATTGATGTACTCACCTTACCCTCGTTATACATTTATGAAAACATAATGTACACTATAAAAAATTTCAAAGGAAAGGTGTTATTAATGGTATGGAAACTCTGGTGAGATCAGCTAGTTACTGCTAAATTTAAATTACTAAAGTCAAGTGGGTCATTTTTGGACAACTGTGTTCATTTTTTATAATAAAATTCCTCAAGAAGTTACTCAATTAACGGAAAAGCAATTTAAATTTGTTATTAAACGCACTCTGATTGGAAAAGCATACTACAAAGTTAGCGATTTCATTGAAGAAACGAAGGAAAGGTGAAAGGCTTTATGAATATTGTAATTTAAATAAGTATAGTAGAATGATGTTGAAAAAATGATACCTGACTGAGTTCCTTGTCGGTTCTTCTCAGTGTTTAGGTTTTCTTTTCAAACTGAACTAAAGTGGATTTGAAGTTCAAAAATACCTTGCAATTGGGTTTACATAAATAAATTGATTTGACTTTGACTATTTTATTGTTACAATGGGTTATTGTAGTTGACTTTTGAATTTCTTCAGTGCAGTCTGTTTAAATAATGTCAATGCAAAAAACCTGTTGATTGGTTTATTGTTTCTCAGGTCATAGCCCACGACTTTCCAGAGGGATCTAAGCCACTGGTTCATCTCCTGTACCGGCCTGGACACTATGATATATTGTATGCGTGATCTCCATCCTCATTATAAACATAATAATTAATTATAATTTACCATAGTGTTTCACTTTACAATAAAACAAATTTATATCAATATATCCTTTGTTTTCATTACATCATCCTTTTGTATATTGTGATTTATGATTTTGATGACCCAGTACTATACATGTTTATATTGCGTGAATTCGGAACAGACTAGCTGTGCTCTACGGTTTCACCAGTATTTGGTATTTTTCCAGTATAAAAAGTACATGATTACTCTTTCAAAAGTCCTGCCAATGAGTCCTGTCAAAATCGGTTCATTGGTTCAGTAATTTCAGAAATTAAGCCGGAAAGACAACATTTTAGAAAGCCATGTTTGAGTTTCACTGAAATGTGCAAAAAAATAATTTTAAAAGATTTTTTAAAAAGGTTTAAAACCCTTTACTTCTAAATCACAGACATTTTTTATTTTATTGAATTGTATAAATATAGAAAGGGCATATAGAAAGAATAAGTGATAAAAGACTGACGAACAAAATCTACAGAGCGAAAGTGAGAGGTAATAGAAGTAGATGAAGACCAAGGCTGTCTTACGAAGATCAAATAGACCGAGTGTTAGCTAGCGGAAATGTCAGAAGCACTACTTAGGTGAGAACGTGTGAGGAGAACGATGAGATTTGAGAAGGCGAAAGTAGTATGTAAGGACCGCGACGCTTGGCACTGTCCTCTCGAGCTGCCCCGTTAGGAAAACAGCGTGAAGATGTATATGTATAGATTTAGACTGAAGGTCCTATAATATGAATCTAAATTATCAATAATTTATATAGTTATTAAAATCTGAAAGATAAATGCTTCTGACTGGATAAGTTAGTGGCCAATGAAATTAGGTTTGTGCAGGTTTTATACTCCAGAAAAGACCAAGCAAACGGTGGACTATGTACAATAAGCATATACAACATTAAGGGTAAGACAGCATTTGAGATTGCAAATGTGTTGGCAAACCTGATGAGTAAGATGCTGTGCCTCTTGCTCTATGAATTTCAGTTGTGTTTCGGACATTGCTGCTGAGTCCAGTTTTACACTGCTGGAGCACAACACTACAAAAACTGTTGTTTATTTGCAGGAGTAGAAATATGGACGGACCCTACAGTCCCACCACCAGCAATGATTAAATTAAATTTGTTTCCACAATCATTAAAAACAAGACTAAAGACAATTTCTATGGAAATGATTAAAAAAATTGTTTGAAAAAGAATTTGGAAAAAGTTGAATTAAACAAAAATAGAAAAGTCTAAGGATTTTTTATGGGATATTAAAAAAGGATTGAAAGAAAATTTAAAAGGTTTATTGTAATTGTGAATGTAAATATGAATGTTCAACATACGACAATTTTTATATAATTATAAGCACACGGAATGCAGTCATACAAATCGAGTTACAAATGATTACGCTTACGAAATAAGTTTATCTGCAGAAGTAAACACCATCTGGCTCCCGTTTAGGTTTCATGCCGGCAAAGAATGCTTTTATATCTTCCTCCTTTACAATTTCCTTTCTATCTTTAAAGCTCTTCAGAAATTCTAGTAGTTTGTCCCGCATTTTGTTGTACTCAGTTAAAGCGTTAATTTGTTGGACCCTGTCCAGTGACGATAGAGCTTGCAAGCCTTTTTCGTACTGTGTTGAAGGTGCTCCATTAATTTTCTCTTTTCCTAGATTCTCGTAAGCAGTCACAGTGTCTTCTGGATCAATTAAGAATAACACAGACAAGTCTTTGTACATTGAAATGCATTCGCTGCAAGTACAAAGTTTCTGACGGAAATTGCTGGGCCAAAATGTAGCTCCTTTAAACATCTTCTTGGTGCCTTTTGGCCGTTTACAGTCTTCTGTGTCGTTTAGTTTTGGTTTCTTTGCTATGATGTCATCATCTTGATTAGATTCTTCGGTGGGTAGTTTTCTTTTGTTTTCATTAGCTACAGATTCAGAATCTAGAGGGGCTTCGTTTTCTTTGTCAGACAGTTCATTCTCATTGGCTGTGTCGTCCTTCATGTCTATGTCGGTGGGTACTTCTTTAATATCAGCAACTGTGTCCTCTTTTTCCTCGTTCACTGTCTCTGTTAAATTAGACTCGGAGTCTATTCCGTTACTGACTGTATTTTGCTCGCTACAATTTTCTTCAATATTATCATTATTTTCTACTTCATTGTCGCCACATGTTGTGTGTTGCTGAGCGGTTTCAGCCTCATTTGTAGTTTCACTTTCAGTTGTTTCTGTTTCTTCAGTTCCAATTTTACTGAGGTTTTCCTCAATTTCGTCTTTATTGTGACTTTCTACAGGATCTCCACATGTACCATTGGGTTCTTCAATATTCTGATCACTGGTTTCTTCAATATTTCGATTGGCTTCTTCAATATTCTGATTATTGCCTTCTTCAATATTATCACATTTTTCTGATGATTCCCTTGTTTGTTCTTTATCGGTTTGAGCTTCTGCTAAGTTAACATCTGACTCAGAAGTCTGATTTTCAACTATTTCTTCACTAGTTGGTTCAAGTCTAGTTGTATCTATCTTTACTATTTCATTACTAGTCTCTATTTGTTCTTCAGTTTTATTATCAATTACACTAGCTGTGAAAAGGGTGTTATCAATGTCATTGCTTTCTTTGGTTTCTAAAGCCTTTTCAGAATCCAGTGTCTGTTTATTAGAATTTGTTTTTAAGTCTTCAAAATTTTGTTCAGAACTCTCAGTATTTGGTTCATTTGAATATTCTACGTCTTGTAATGGCTCTTTTGCACCTTCGTTTTCCAATGAAACTTCATTTTCAGCCTTTTCTTGTTCAGTCTGCATTTGAATGTCACCATGGTGTTCAAGTTCATCCTTTATTTTTTCTTCTTCTTGTGGTACTTCATCAGTTGTCACATGTTCCTCACCATTTTCATCTGCTTTTGTTCTATCTTTTGATTCATTCTCATTGGAAATAGAAGATGAATCTTTTGTGCCATTAACCAGGTTTTCACCATTGAATTCAGAATCACTGTTCCCTATGATACTGTCAATAGCAGCGGTTATATCCACTTCAGTATTTTCATCATCTTGTAATGTTTCTTTTATACCATCAGATTCCTTGCTATTAACAGCTAAATCGCTGTATTCATGTAAGAAATCATTCCTTTCCATACAAGCCTTGCAAATCATTTCAGAATACTGATCATTAGTAGGGACAGTTGCATCTAAATGTGATGCATGGAGCCAGTCTTCACAGATGATGCACTGGATCATTTCATCTTCAACAGGGGATTCTGGATCAGGATAAGGCCTGTGACAGATGCAATAAACTCCAATGAAGTTTTGATTATAACTATTATCTTCGTTAAGTTCAGTTTTGTTAGGAGTAAATTGACAAGGATGAGTGTTGAATTTAGGATTGCCACAGTCACAACGGAAGTTTCTCTTCGTATAGAGCTCTATAAGCTCATGGTTCTCATGACAATTTAAACTGCATGCAAGACACACGCCAGCTCTTTTTGTTGGGTCATTCTTAGCTTCACTGCTACAAGTCAGACAGGCATAGAGGGCTTGTCGTTTTACATAACCCTGAAAAGATTGAACAATTACTTTTAGTATTGCACTCGTTTTTAAATCCAAAATGGAGTATCAAATTTTGAAATTCAAGTTTTACTTATACTAGGATATATTATAACACAAGTCTGTGGTCTATTGGAGGGTTGTCAAAAATGTAAAGCACAATGGTTTTTTTAAAATTGTTTACCAAAAATTGTTTTTAAGAATATACATTATTTTATTTAATTAAAATTGTTTGCCAAAACTATTAACATTAATAAACAACAATTTCATGAATTTGAAACTTTAATGAACTAAATTATTCATACATACATATCTTCATCTGTATTTTTTTTTATTACAAATAAGTGGCTGTGCAGATCCCACCAGATCTGTATCACTTCGACCATATTAATCTAATGTGATTGCCACTATGTTACAAAACACTACCAAGTCCAAGTATTCCTTGGAGTGATATGCTGAACCTCCTCCGGACTGAGAAAATACTGGCTGAGGCAGGATTGACGTGTAGGTGGTGATACAACGAATAGGACACAAAATGTGCATAGGCATTTCATCCCCCTCCTGGCAGTATGGGCACATTTTTTGTGTTGGAGAGCCCCATGTTGAACATGTGCTTATTTAAGCAACAATGCCCAGTAAGTGCTCTAACCAAGATACGCAAGTTGCTCCGACTCATTGCTATGGCACTACAAGCCACCTTGCAATTATATGGCTTTATTAGGGCTATGGAGTGCTCCTGGCCTGTAATATTCTTCCAATACTCACAAGAAGCTTTGAAACAAGATTTCCACAAAATCAGTTGAGCGTGGCTTTTGGGAATACCACAGAAAGGTTCTGGACCAATAAATGTGATTTTGTTGCCGGCCCTTGAGAGTTCATTGGCATTTTCATTGCCTACGATGCCTGCATGGTCAGGAAGTAATCTTAGAATCAATTTTTATTTCCCAGTGTTTAAAATAGTCACGCAGTTATTAACTAGCCTAGATGTGATTACACTCGAGGCCAATGCCAAGAGCTGCCTGACTATCAGAATGTATGTATATAGTTCAGTTTACAAAGTGCTGTTTAGCCACTGTTTAACGCTATATCCCTATTTCCTATCCTAATTGTTCATATGTATCTTAAATTTTATCCAATTAAAATTAATTTATAGATGTAGACAAGACATACATAGTACAAACATGTTGCTTACGACATGTAAAAACATATTACATTTAAAAACATATATTTTAAATAATTCGACGTCGTTTATGACATCTCTTAAATTACCTTAGAGTAGGTGCAATTTTTGTCATCTGAAGCACCCAATACTGCGTTGGCATCGTCTTCGAAATCCTGTTGTTCTTGTAAAACATCCATCATAGTCACGACTTTTTCGCCATCACACTCAGTCATGTCTGTGTCTTCGTTGGTGTTAACATCGTTATCAGACATTTTTATAAGTTTAATAATGAAATAAAAACTATTCAATTACAGAATCAAGTTGCTAATAAATATGTCAATGAAAAAAGCCGGTTACAGTTAGGCGCCAATTACAATAGTGATTTTGCCCGATTTTGCACAGCGAAACGGAAAACGAAGGATATTTTTTTTTTTGTGTTGCCAGATGTTTGTGAAATGTCAGTGATGGTTTATGGCGTAGAGAGAGTACTAGGGACTTTTTGGCGGCAACGGGAGAAGTGAGGTTGTCATTTTATTTAGATTTTCTATTTTTTACTTTTTTAGGAGTTTTAAAGTACAACAGTGATAGTATATTGTGTTTTAAAGTTCTGTGTAAGTGAAAAGAATGGAGAACATCTAAATAAACATATGTAGCTGAAGTTTTCGCGCTCTTCCAAGAAGTTCTTTTTTAACTACAGTGAAGCCTACTATCACTTTACTGGAGGAGTGTTAGGGACAGTTAATGTTTCTTCAGAAGTTTCGTCATTAGGCTGATGGTCTTGTTACCAATGCCTTAAGAATAAATAAATAGTATGAACTAGAGTATATAGCAAAGAGCATAGTAAGTATACCAAAGGAAAGAGAGGCGACTTCATGTGACAACTGATTCACGACAAATAAGCGCTACCTGGCGAAAGTTGGGGAAACTAAAAATTGCTACATACATACGTACATAGTATATTATATTGGTATACATTATGTATAGGTATTTTATTATGGTGAAAAAGAAAGTAAATATTTTCTAACTCTTAGCTTGAAACACAGAAAGTATGGAAATACATAAGACGCAGATAATTAAGCTTAGAAATGAAAATATCTATTTTATTTTCAACCGAAAGCAAGAATACATTAAAATACAATATTAGTGAAAAACTTTTATTTCTCTCATTTTAATTATTTTTAACCAGATTTGCCTTCAACACAAGCAGAAAGTACAAATGTAAAGGGTTAATAAAACCATTGAAATTAATTAACTAAAATTAAATCATGTTATCAACAAAATTCACTTTCTAATTTTGTGTTTATTAAAATAATCCTGGGCACTTTTCTTGATAGAATCATCTCCCTCATCATATTTGATTTTTCCAGACAAAACGCGGTTAATTGATCTGCACCAACTATAAATTAAAATATTAATTGTCGTCTCCATAAAATAGTTTTTTACGGCTTCTTTATGTATGTCACAGCTGCTCGGAAAAGAAACAAATGTATCTGCCAACATTTTAATAGTTTCTCTGCAGTTTTTCTTTTGGAGATTTGTTTTAAGATATGTTGTAGATATTTCTTGAATTTCATTAAAACAAATTACAAGCTGACTTGAAGGATAACAAAGCCATTGTCTGTTCTTCGTATACTCTTTTAATTTTAAATAATTACAAACATTGTTATCACTATTACTATTTGCCACTAAGCTCAATCTGCATGCTTTACAAGTTTTTATAATTTTGGATAAGCATTTTCTTAAAACCCAACCACAAACATACTCCCGTTGCTGATGTTCGGGTGCATTATTAATACAAGGATTTTGCAGAATTTCATACAATTTTTCATTTATTTCTATTAATGGGTCATTATTAAAATTTTTTTTATTACTATTTTTGTCTTTAATAAAAAATTCCAAATTGTTCAAGCAATTATTGAAGTCTTCTTCACAATTAGCGTTTATTGAATGTTTTGACGCAAAATTATTTAAAAGTGTTGTTTTAAATGCCCCTTCGAAACTTCGGCAGTCGGGAGATGTATTTCTTACGCCCAAACTTCTTATATTACCGAAAAAATTTTCTATGGGATCTTGGTTCAAATGTCTTGTAAGCATGCAGTCAAAATTATATTTTTTATTTAAAATATCCCAGAGGGTTTGTACTCCTTCGATTGTTTTAATGAAATTTTTAATGGATGGTGCAGTTGTTTCAATTAACCACATTTTACTACCTTCTCTTTTTTGTGAAAGAAATTTCATGGTTTTTAGAAATTTTATACCCTCTTGCCAAATTTGATGATGAGGTGAGTTTCTTCTAACTCCTCCTCTATATATTTTTCCATTCGGAATATGAAAAGACCCAGCATTTAAACTGTCAAATAATTTATCAAGCAACAAAACTATAGGTATGAGTTGTCTGCACTCTTCGGGTAAATTTCCTCTTGCGGTCAAATGTTCAGTGGCAACCGCAACACTGTGGCTGAAAATTTGAGTAGCCATTTTCACGCGCATTTTTTTTATTTTTTCAGGCTTCACATGTTCTTCTGTCAGCTTCTGAAGGTATCTGAAATTAATTAGTTAAGTTCGTGAGGTCAATACCGTCGCTCATTTATAAAAAAATTATCCCAATATAGTCTTTGATATTAATTATTATCATTATTATGATGGTTAATACAGTATTTAGCACAGTTTATACAGTGTGCAAAGTGTAAGCTCGTGATTTCAAGCAGTGTCCGTATATGATACATATAATAGTCATCGAAAATCGCTTCCATACAGTGCTTAAATTTACACAACCAAACTTTGGATTCATAGTTAGGTGAATAACTAACCTGGTATTCTATTAGATATTGGTAACTATTCGTGATCTAGGGAACACCCTTATTTAATAATTTCAGTGTGAGTAATTTTATGCTAGCGTTTTATTTTACATTACTCAGTTAATTGAGTTTCTAAATTAAGTTTTAAACAAAAAACTAGTTGTTCCCCGCGACTTCGCAAATATAGACGTAAAGACAAAATATAAAGTCTTTTACATTTCAAATATATTTTCATTGTATACATACGTCTTGTGGTGCGAAAAAAGCACTCCTTCTCGGCGACGTATTGCGCTATAAGGTTTCTAACTAAAATAGAAAATTAAATAGCTCTTGTTTCAATGAGTCGATTTCGATAAAATAAACACTAAATCATTTTGAATTCCATAAGTAGTATTTGCGTGATGCACTTACAAACAAATAAACAAACTGACGAACAGACGAAAATTTCAAAAATAGTTTTTTTTATGTTCTATTACATACTCATAATTTGCATCACCCACTTATTGTTTTGGAAATATCTTCAATGTACAGGTTTAGTAAGTCTGCGAATTTATTATATGTGTAGATCACTCACCTGAGCTCTCCATATGATTTATCAGCTTCATATAACCATTGGAAGTACTCCCATTTTACAGTTTTTATTTTATTATTATCAGCATAGTCTGTATATTTTATATTTTTTTTCAGTAAATTATTTCGCAACCCCTTTATTAAGTGAGGGACATCATATAAAGGGATGATTTTTTGTCCATTTACTTCAAAAAAATCATAACGCCATTCTTTTCCTGCCCTCATGTATTTCATTTTAGTTTTTTCTACTAGACCATTTATAGCACTTACATTCGTTGTGCCTTGATCGCACACTGTACACATTACTTTTAAGCCTGTGGATTGTATCTGTCGTACTACTTCTGTAATAATGGATTTTAAGTCTGAATATTTAATTGCATTCGTAAAATAATATGCAACAGGCTGCTTAAAATTTAATTTTATGCCTTTGACCATGAAAACAAGGACATGGTTTGCTATTTTAAAACTATCACTGTCAGAGACAAATCCGCTCAATTCGTCTTTGATCGCATTGTAGTGTATAGCTGGTGTTAAATGCATTTCGTCAAAAATCAGAGTGCATAAGCGGTCTTCTTCACTGATCTTGGTTTTTACAGACTCCTTTAGTTTCTCAAATATAATTCGGTTCACCCCTGACGTCAGTCTAATTTGGCTTAATAGATCTCTTAATACTCTTGCTGAGGGTAAGTAAAAATATTTATATAGTAGTGCGTAACACCTGGGGCTTTTTTTATATAATGTAAGTGCCAAAAGTTTGTCTTCAGTAGTATAGCGTCTTCCTCTAATCTTCTTTTTTGACTGACGAAACTGCATGCTGGTAAAAATTTTTCCAGCTGCACTCATATTTTTCGTAACTACTGATAATGATTTACCAGCTAAATATTTTTTTGCCTCTGCTAGGCGTACACTGATAGACTTCTCCCTCTTCTCTATTTTTTGTAATCGAAATTTCAGCTTCTTTATTTTTTTCTCATAGCTCTTGCGAATTTTAATTACATTTTGTGACGTTCTCTCAACTGAAAAACATAAATTCATGGTTTAATGCCCGTCTGTATGAGTTTTATTAAAATTAAACCAATGTACAATAAAAAATATGAAGTGTATTACCCATATCAGATGCAGTTGATGTTGAGGGTAGATTTTTGGGACCTGGTTGGCTGATGGTTGGTTGGTTTACACCTGAAAAAATTTTTTTTTTATTTTATCATAAAAGTGTATAGATATTTATGGCAAAATAAATGACAATGCCCAAATTTGCTACCACTGGTCCCAGAGTAACCATGCTATTTCAAAAATATATTTCGATTTCTTATGGGTTTCTGTGTGGTTTATAAATTCCTTAAGCTAGCGCAAGCAATTATCAAAATAAAAAGTATTCAAAATAATAAGTATATTAGTAACTAGACATTCATTATGGTCAGCCATAATAAATGTTACAAGGCTATAAACATTAACGTTTCTGTTCTTTATTTTACGTTATATGTAGATTTATGATGAAAAATGACTATATTCTGGAATTTAATAGCACATGATTTTCTAAACTGTTATTGAAAATCTCTAAAAATGGAATTATTTCTTTCCTAAATGAAACGACTGACAGCAAATCAATGACGCTGTCCAAGTTTGATTTATGAATTATGATTATGACACACCTAATGTCATTGACTTTGAAATTTAGGATTTTTATGAAGTTACATCACACAATCTACATATATATTTGCTTGTGGAAGATTGTGTGAACTTGTTTTTGTGGCAATTCAATTATATTTTATGTAAATAACCACCCCTGCTGTTATTCTGGGTGCTTTGTACGTCCATACGATTACTTGTGGCTGTATTGAACTTGACTTCTGTAGCCGTTTGTAAGACGTTGCGATGCGCGTGCTATTTTTTGTTAGACGCTTTCAATTTTTTTTTGTTATATCTTTAGACTCGCTAGCTATTTCGCTTTAGTTACTACACTATTTCGAAGTAATCTTAATAGAGCATATAGTAAAATAAATATTAATATTAGGCATGCAAAATTGTGGATGGGCAAAGTTTATAGAACTTTGTCCCAGTTTTTGGGCATTGTCATTTACACTTAAATTACTTGGAATTCTCTTTCATTATAATCCAATCAAATAAAGGTTTAAATAGAAATTTCAATAACAAGTTTGAATATTCAATATAATGTTCATTAAACTGTTTTCAATATGTATGTAAAATTTCAACATGCTAACCCCCCATTTTAGTTCAAAAAACTAATAAAAATGTTAGGATTCAACTATTGTTTAGTATGGATGGCAATGCTATGTGCGTAGTCTTATCTGTAGTGTTGTTATAGAAGTAGTCTGCGAGTCTGTGTTAAGTTATGTTGTATGTTGGTAAAATGTATCTATGAAGAATTATATGTACAGTATTATTAAAATAAATGTATATCGAGAAATATAAGATGCATTAATTAGAAATACAAAAATAACCTTAAGAAAAAAGAGGTCATAAAGCGTTGTTTTCTAAATTATTCTACAACGGTAAGTCAGAGAAAAAAAGAGTTCTAAACACAAGTTATAGAACGTAAAGTTTTGCGTAAAATGGCTTCTGTGTTTTTTTTGTCGTATAAATGTCATATTAACAGAGTTAAGGCATCGTAACAAATTGTATTTTTTAACTTGTTTTTTTTTTATAATCGGTTCACATAGTTATAATTTCTTTTAGGTAAATAGAATTCTTATATTATTTTTCACAAAAAGCTTGCCGGATTTTTATTTTTTAAACTACGATTTTAATATTTAAATGGATTATTTTTTTGTTATTTCTATTTTCATTTAATTCTTCGAATTTACTATGAAAATACTTCACAATGTTTTTTCCTTACTATTGTAGTTAGGCAGATAAAATCAAATTTGTCTTCTTATAGTCCAGCAATCAAACAAGGATTAAAATCAAAATTTCGAACTGATGCGGACGTCAGAAATATTGGGAGGTAATAATTTAAATATGCTCTAAACATACACGTGGAATTTTAACGTCTTAACTTCTAAGGTTGGCAATTAAAAGAGGTGATAAAAACACGTTTTTAAGTAGCTAACTCAAAAGAATTTTAATTATAATTTGTGACGCTATTTTATTTGTGAAACATAATTTCCATTCTATACGTCTGTATGAGCTTTATTAAAATTAAACCAATGAATAATAAAAAATATTGTATGAATTACCCGTATCAGATGCAGTTGATGTTGAGGGTAGGTTTATGGGAACTGGTTGGCTGACGTAATTATTTACATCTGAAAAGATTTAATTTTTTTATTTTATCATAAGAACAGTGTGTATATATTTAAGACTAAATAAATGTACACTTTTAAATTACTTGGATTTCTCTTTCATTATAGTCCAATCAAATAACAGTTGAAATCGAAGTTTCGATAATAAGTCCGAATTTTTAACGTAATTTTTATAAGTGTTTTAAACATGTATGTGAAATTTCAGCATGCTGCACCTCCGGCTTCGCTCAAAACACTAATAAAAAGAAGTCAGAAAAGCGTTGTTTTCTAAATCACTACAACTGTAAGGTTTGAGTGCTTACTATTTTTGTTCTATTTACCTGTCATTCTGAAACAGCTCGTTTACGCTTTTAAAGTCTAGAGTTAAGTTAGTTAAAGGCAGTAAACGATGGTGAAATAGAAATAGAATATCGAATTTTGTTTCAACAAGTTCGAAACTGAATTTACTGTCTGTTCTGTCAATTGTTAATTATTCAGCCAGTCCACATGTATATATTTCTGTTTTGTTTGACAAAAATTAAAAAACGTTTAATTAAAAAACAAGGATAGCAGAAATAGAAATACACATGAACACAGAACAAATATACTCACACGAAACCAAACAAAACCAACGAACTAGGCATGTCGTTTTAAAATCGATTTATCAAATAATTCATTTTTTAAATCGATCTGAAATACTGAATCAATTCATTAGATCGATTACATCAATGTATTACTGAAGACTGGCTGTATGGGCATATGTCCCTTTGCCTTCCCTCTTAAGGGAGAATAGTACAAAAAAAATGGGTAGTTTACCGGAAGTCAATTTAAATTCATAAAAAACAAGTCCTTTATTTCCCCATAATAAACTGAGTTACAAACTACACAAAAATTACTTAATTAAAATTTGCAAGTTTTTCATAAAAAATCACTTTCTAAAGAAATGTCATACAGAAGTAAAATATTACACGATTACTTTGGAGCAAAAATTTAAATATTTCCTCTAACAAGAAATGAATTTTGAAATGTTAAATAGTATTTCGGAGATTCGTGACATTGACTAATAGCAAAATTTATGATTCATCAGTATTATTTTATTAATACTAATAACATTAACACTCGCATACCTAGGTGAAAATGTGTGAGAAGAATGATGAGTCGAGGAAGCGAATGAAGTATATAAGGACCGCAAAGATTGGCGCTCCGTCCTCTCTGACTACCCCATTGGGGATACAGCGTGAAGATATGTGTGTATATAATACCAATAACATTTAAAATTTTAATTTCATTTGCAATTATATGATTAATAAATTAAAAAAAATTCAAAATCAAATTAAAATTTCAGATATTTGTTCGTTTGAAATTTTAATTTTAATCGTTGTTTGACTGCTGGACTATAAGAAAAAAAATTTGATTTTATCAGCCTAAGTAATAGTGAGGAAAATACGGTGTGTGTGTGTGTGGATGTTTTTATGGTAAAAAATTAAATGAAAATAAAAAATAACAAAAAATAATCTATTTAAATATTAACATCGTAGTTTAAAAAGTAATATAAAAGATCTATTTAACTGAATAGAAATTATAACTTTTTGTGAACCTATTATAAAAAAGTAAGTTTGCTACGGCTCTATTACGAATGAAAGGAATTTCTCATTTCTTGTGCTTCAGACCGCCTTAACTTCGTTAATATGACACTTACGATAAAAAGACGGAAAAATATTTATATAAAAGTTTACGTTCTATAATTTGTGCTTAGAACTTTTTGTCTCTAACCTACCGTTGTTTAGAAAACAATGCTATTCTGACTTCTTTTTATTAGTTCTTTGAGCGAAGCCGGGGGGTAGCATGTTAAAATTTTACATGCATGTTTAAAACACTTTTATGAAAATTACATTAAAAATTCACTTATTATCAAAATTGGATTTCTGTTTTTTGGTTGGACTATTATCAACTTAAAGGATTAAATTATAGTTACCTTCGCTAGAGCTACATTGCTGTAGTTTTTTTTCATCAGAGGATGAATACATGCGTGGGATACAATAACTATGTTCCATCAATACAGATGTGGCAGGTGAAGAAAAGATACCTACAAAAATACAGATATTACAATAAACATTTAGAAGAAATATAATAACTAAGGAAATGTTAATAAATAAATTAATGTTCATTTATTTTTTTCTTTTATTCCAGTTGCACCTAGTAATAATCAAATGTAGTAATTTAATAGGCATGCAAAGGAGAGAGAATACTTTCAATAAATTAATTTTCATACCTTCCAAATATGAACATGGAACAGCTGCTTTTGTTATACGATGACTAGCAAGTTTATGTTCCGACTTAAAATGGTAATCACAAAGTCTTTGACTTTTGTAGATTTTAAGAGGATTCTTCTCCTTGAGGTTATTACCACAAATAGATACCCAAGCCTCGAACAGTTCTTTTCGCCGCTCAGGATGAGGGAATCGATGCATGTATGCACCTAAGTACATTTAAACATAAAAATAAAGAATAATATTTAAAACCTATGTATATTCAGTTCGCAATATTGGCAATTTGGCAAATACACTTTGTCAGATTAACCATGGGCCTCAGAAATTTTGCGATAATGTGAATTCAGGAAAATATGATTTTGTAAATTTCCTAGTCTTAGTGTATGCCTGGATGTAGATCTAGTAACACAGCGACTAGCGTTGTTGTTGCTATAATTAGGCCTTAGCTAATTAAAGCAATTGTTGTTTTATTACATTTAATTATTGTTGCTTTTATTAGCTTTAATTTTATTTCATTATTCTTTTAATTATTGTAGCTCGATTTCTATATACCAAATTTTATAGACTCAAGTGTTACTTTGCAGAAATTTATCACATTCTATATACCAAGTTAAAAATCATTGAGCAAATCGCAAAATCTAAACAGTATGTAAAATTTTTGAGTTTCTTACCTAAATCATCACATCCGATAACACAACGAATTTTCCGTTTAGTTAAAGAAGTCATAATTGTTGAATAAATAACAACAGGTTTTCAACGAATAAATACACAAAATTACAAACGAATTAACAATAATGAATATAAAATGAATACACAAAATAACGAACAAATAACAAAAATAATGAAATAGCAAGAATAACAACAGAGAATGAAATTATAGATCAAAATAAAAGGGAAAAATTCTCAACGCAACGACATTCAAATTCAACCACAATTCAACGATGGGGGGTGTAACGCACGTGTTACGTGTCATTGCTATTACGTTTCGTTTCACCTAATATTCAGAATACACATTAGTGAGTTTAAAAAATATTTGACTTTTTTAAAGAATAATATTGCTATACAAAGAGAAATCATTTTCATTTTGAATTTGATTTTAGATTGTATTTATGTAATCGTATAAAACAATAACCGTGCTACCATCTAGTGCGGCTTTTTGAACTTAAGCTATTAGTTCTCCCAACATGAGGTAGGGAGAAGCACTTTCCATACAAAAAATTCGATTTGACAGTTCGGTCTAAGTTGCCAACCCCTGGTATATAGGTCCGTGCCGTCCGTGGCCACATGAGGTAAAAAATGTTTTTAAGGCCTTGCTATTAGTGCTGCTAACTAATATTTATTATCGTGTGGGGAGTAAGTTTCTTTATAATGACGCAGTCAAAAGTTAATGTGCAATAACAACTGTGTAGATAGAGAAACGTATAGACTACACCATACATTCAATCTCATTCACAGAGGAAAGAGACTAATTTATCCACATACAACGTAGAAGAAAGTGACAAAGCTAGTATTAGTATTTTAGTATTTTCTGTTCTTTAACGCGTGCCGGTTTTTTCAAGGTTTTTCAGGCATAATGATTGATTGATTGATTGATTACGCTAAACAACACAGAGTACAAATCCATAGAGGGAATAATACTAGGTACGGAGGAACATGGCCCCATGAGATAAAAAATGTGCTATGATTTAGCTATGCTATTAGTGTTGCAAGCTAATATTTATTACTGTGTAGGGAGTAGGTTTCTTTACAACGACGCGGTCGAAAGTTAATAATGGGCTTAATAATAATATTATGACGGTGTGACGGTATTTAGTAATGGAACGTATCACATACGTATAGATAGATTTGCATACAAGGTTTGTAATGTTTCTCGAATCATAAAATCTTGGATCAAGTAACAATGGACAGAGCATTTGCTCGAAAAGCGTGTCTTTTAAGTTACTTCTTTTGTTGACAGACTTTCTGTTATTAATGCGCGTCACTAGGGAAGGTCACGGTAAAACGATACACAGCTGAACATGACATATTTTTATTTTCGTGAGTATTCACGTAATAAAATATGTTGCCAAAACACAAGATTTATGAGTATTTTGAAAATAATTATTTCATGAAAGGCTATCTAATTTATCAATATTTCAGAACAAAATTCTGAAGAAACATTAAAGGTGGACTATTTTGATGTAATAAAATGCCGCGGAAAATTAAGTTTAATAAACTAAAAACCAATTTTCCACGGTATTTTCTCTTCATATATTTTATATCGTGTGGGGAAAAGTGATACACGCTCTTACGAAATTGTAATATGTGTTTTTAGGGATTTTCTAAGTATTCATTTTCTTCATTTACTATATATCCAAATAAACTAATTATACATTGGTATCGAGCTTTTATTTTCTTCATACACATTTTAACAAGCACGAAGTGGCAGGGTAGGGCGATGGTATGTGTCTGGCGAACCACGCGTTCGAATTGCTTTAAGCATACATATCTTCACGCGGAGAAAGAAATGAACGGGGACAGAGGCTGATTGACTTTGCTCTCGAACATAAACTCGCAATCTTAAATACTTTCGTCCATAAAAAACCCAACCAAAGATGGACTTGGTGATTACCGAACGGGAAACATAAAAACGAAATAGATTTTATACTATCAAATCACCCGAATTCTTTTCAAAACATGGAAGTATTGAACCTCAACTTTTCATCAGATCATAGACCACTCAGAGCAACCCTAACCATCACAAAATTAAAAAAGAAACGCAGAGGATATAAAGACAATAAACATTCAACACTAAAAACCGAACAAGAAATAATTAATTACAAACAAAATATTTCATTTCACTTACAAGATTTACATAAATGTTTAGGAAAAACTTCAGTACAAGTATATTATAATAAACTAACAAAGGCTATCTCCCAGAGCTTACAGACCGCTCGAACATCTAATGAAACTTCAAACTGTACTCATAAAATTTTAACAGAGCGCACAGTAGGACTTATCAAGAGGAGACAGGAGATACAACATACGAAAAACAAAACTCGGGCCATGAAAAATGAAATATCTGCACTATACAAATTAATAAGTAAATATATAAAACATGACTATAAAGTTTACAGATGGAAGACCACCGAAAAACATCTAAAACAAGCAGAAAGTTCAAAAAAAGCTCTTAAAGAACTACGAACAAGCAAATGCTGGATAGGTGGTCTGAATCGAGAAGGCAAAACTGTAAGTAACCGTAAAGAAATTATACAGATAGCTACCGATTTCTACAAAACTCTATACAGCGTCCAGGCAAAAGAGAGTATCAGCCATGAAAATGCAAACTCTATGAAGGAAAACACGAAAGGAGTTATAACACCAATTTCAGAAAACGAAGTCATGCAGGCAATAAATGGGTTAAAGTTAGATAAAAGTCCAGGCCTAGACGGAATCACGAATGGGGCCATCAAGGGCGCCCACACATCATTGACTCTACCCCTAACCCATTTATTTAACCACATACTCGAAACCGCCGAAATACCATCTCAATGGTCAGAATCAGAAATAATTTTAATATATAGAAAAGGGGACTCAAAAGACATTACGAACTATAGGCCAATAAGCTTGCTTCCATGTATCTACAAATTTTTTTCTACCATTATAAACAAACGCATAAGTGTTACGCTAGAAGCAAAGCAATCAATAGAGCAAGCGGGTTTTCGAAAGGGTTTTTCAACAATCGATCATATACACACGCTGGAACTAATAATGGAAAAATACCAGGAAAAACAAAGAGCTCTTTATATCGCGTATATCGATTACAAAAAGGCTTTCGATACCATATCGCATGCAATCGCATCTGGGAAGCTCTGAAGACCCAGGATGTTGAAAAATAATATATACAAATAATCAGAAATATTTATAAGAACAGCATAGGTAGAATAAAACTAGAAACAACTGGTCCTTCAGTCCCTATCGAAAGGGGAGTTAAACAAGGAGACCCACTGTCACCAAAATTATTTATATCTGTTTTAGAGTCAATAATAAAAAGTTTAGACTGGAAAAAAATAGGAATCGATATTAACAGCAAATACTTAAGTCACCTACGCTTCGCAGACGACTTGGCACTTTTATCAGAATCAAGCCAACAGCTACAATCTATGATTGATTCACTATATGCTATTAGTAAACAGGTAGGGCTAGAAATGAACCTTTCCAAAACAATGGTCATGACAAATAGCACGAATAGAAAAATATCAGTAGACAACGAAATATTAGCATATACAGTAAAATACGTTTATCTAGGAAAACAAATAGGCTTCGATAGAAAAAACAACGACCTAGAAGTGGAGCGAAGAACACAAAACACTTGGAACAAATACTGGTCTCTAGAAGAAATATTTAAAAGTAACATGCCAACAAACATCAAAACAAAAGTTATGTCAACATGCCTCCTACCGTGCCTTACCTACGCATGCCAAACTTGGAAATATACTTCGAAAATAAAAAACAAAATTATTACCTGCCAACACGGAATAGAACGTAGCATGCTTAATATAAAGAAAATGCAGAAAATTCGTCACACAAAAATTAGAAATATCACCTAAGCCACAGACGCGTTAAGCTATGCTAAGAAATTAAAATGCAAGTGGGCAGGGCACGTAGCGAGACTACGTGATGGGAGATGGACTAACAGGGTAACAGAATGGAAGGGCCCACAAGGAAACCGTCTCAAGGGAAGACCTCACACTAGATGGGAAGACGAAATTATAAAAATAGCTGGTCCCTGCTGGTCACAAGCAGCTCAAGACAGAGACATATGGAATTCTTTGGAGGAGGCCTTCACCTTCACTTGAGGAGGGGTTCTTGTACATTAAATAAAATATGTTGAAATGTATAACTAAGCTAAGCTCATATTGAAAAAAAAAATACATATATATTATATATCAAAAATGCATGTAAACATTGTACGCTAATCTTTTTTTTCTTTTTCACTTATCTTTATAATTTTTTACATTACAAGAAATAAAAGGTTTTTTATTTTATTATTATTTTATTTTTATCTTTACGCTCTGTTCCTAACGGGGTAGTCAGAGAGGACGGAGCGCCAAGCATCGCGGTCCTTACATACTTCTTTCGCTTCCTCAAATTGCTTTATATTCCACTAAAATGTAATTCAGCACTTTCAGCATCGCCAGGTTGCTACATATTTCTTATTAATAAGATAACATATCGCACCCTTAGAATGAAACCGACTTAATTTAAAATTTCAGAATTTCGGTTTAAAATAATAAATTTAAAAATACCTACTAATTAATTTAATAGATACAGTACGAACTTGCCTGTTCCATTAGCAACATATCGCGAGAATATTTAAACATGTATTTGTGAACTTCTTTTTTCAATTTTATTATTTTATGTGAATTCAATGTCGGAACTTGCCAAAACAAAATCTCAAAATTTTGAATTAGACCAGTTTCATTCTATGGTCTATCTATGTAAGGAGTTCCCATTTCTATAGAACTACGACAACAGTTTATGTCTAATTTAGTTTCGGTAAGTTATTTATTACGTTATAAAACAAAAAAATTTATTGCAGTAGCAAATAATACATACATACAAACACACATACATATCTTCACGCCGTATCTCTAACGGGGTAGTCAGAGAGGACGGAGCGCCAAGCGTCGCGGTCCTTACATACTTCTTTCGATTCCTCAAATCTCATCATTCTCCTCACACATTTTGCACTAGGTGTGCGAGTGCCTTTGACGTTTCCGTCGGCTAACACTCTGGCTATTCGATCTTCATAAGTCAGCCTTGGTCTTCCTTACCTTCTTTTACCACTCACTTTTGCTCTATAGATTTTCTTTGTCAGTCTTTCATCACTTATTCTTTCTATGTGCCCGAACCACTTTAGAATCCCTTTCTTCATTTTTACAATAACACTGTCTTGCAACCGTGTCATACTGCGTATCTCTTCATTGCTTATTTTGTACGCAAGGCTGACACCGCACATATTTCTAAGAGATCGTATTTATGCTGCATTTATCTTACTTTCACTCGATTTCGGGCATATCCAGGCCTCACTACAGTATAATAAAGTTGGCACGAACACCGCATTGTGTATGGCCATTTTGACCACTGCCTACTAATGCGGACAGAGCACCGTTCACTTTATTGCCGGCTGCTACCCGTCTCTTCACATCCAACACACATCTTCCATCTCTCGAAAACGCACTCTCCAGATATGAAATTTCGTTCACTTATACTAGACATTTTCCACTTACCCATATATCACACTTTGACTGTACATCTTCTCTTTCAAACACCAGAACCTTAGTTTTATTCACATTCTTATTCAATCCTTTCACTTCACAGTCTTCTTTCATGCACGTAACTAGTGTCTGCAACTCCGCTTCTGCTGGCGCATAAGCACAGCATCGTCAGCGTACAATAGGCAGTTTACCACTGTATCATTACATATCATACCACTCATACTACTTTTTAATGTCTGGAGGCTACTGTCTAAATACAGCACGACTAGCCTGGCAGATATCACACAGCCCTGTCTGACGCCTGAACCAGCATCGAACCAGGGCGAAATGTTAACATCTATCCTTACACAGGCTCTGTGGCCTCGATATAATTACCTCACAGCCTGCAGTAAGGGGCCTTCCGGGCCATATCCAAGCAGAAGACTCCACAGTTTCTTTCGCACTACTCTATCGAATGCTTTTTAAAGATCCACGAAAGCGCAGAACACTATCCGATCTATGGCCAGAAACTTCCCCACGATACTGCGGAGCGAGAAAATTTGATCCATACAACCACTATAATTCCTGAAACCACCTTACGCCTCCCACAAATATTTTCAGAAACACTTTTCGTACGTTCAGTCAATATCTTGGTATAGATTTTACTTGCTAAGCTGACCAGTCCGATGGCCCTATAAGACTCTCAATCTAAATGGGAACCTTTCCCTTTATAGAGGCGCACTATGACTGCGGTGCGCCAGTCATCCGAAACCTCTCTCTTCTGCCAACAAAGATTGCACACTTTATAAAATGTACCCAGACCCTAGGACCACCATTTTTGATCATCTCAGCAGTAATCTCATCATTTTCTACAGCCTTTCCACATTTCAGATTTCTTATCGTTTTCTCAATCTCTTTCATACTAACGACTTCTTCTAGTTCCTGACCCGAGTGTTGCGATTCATTAGGATCGCTCTTAGTGTTAGAGACAGAGTCGCCAATCTTAAACGGTTCTCTATAATAATCACTCCATCGCTGCAGAACATCTTTTTTGTTTGTTAGCATATGATGTTCTTTCGAACGCACTTTATTCATTCTGCAAGGAGTCCCCATACACAAAATATCTTTTTTCAACATTATGTTGTTTTTTCTCTACTCTAGTGTATAACAATAAATAATAAAAACTGGCCAAGTCGGGCTCGCGGTCAGGATCCTTGCATTGTACTTACGTTGTATGGTGGTATGGCACCCTCGGCTCGCGAGTCCGACTCGCGTTGACTATTTTATTCCGAAATTTCGACCAGATTACGCCGATTCTGGTCACAGGCAAGCTCGAAAGCTATTAACCTTAAGTATTAATACAATGCAGACCTCATTATTTATAGTTGTAACAAACGTTATGTAATTAAACACTGCAACAAAAAGGGTCTCACGGAAAGTGTGTTGAACGACTTTAGAATAGACTCGGTTTTTTTCGCGAGCCAACACTTTCACCTTATCGAACCTAATATAATGTGAGGTGTCGGAGTTGAGGGCGTGCTCTGCCACCGCCGAGGTGTTGCTGTCCATTTTACGCACACTGCGGATGTGCTCGGTGAGCCCCCGCGCTGTCAAGCCGCGCGTTGCGAGCTCAGGCGCGCATTGCGAGACGGGGCGTTTGTTTTATATGTTTTAGAATGTTTTAGAATTACGCTGTTAAGCCAACGACACGTTTTCCTAGTGACAGATACACAAAAACTACTGAGCTGATTTTATATGAAACTTGCAGTTTTCCCTAAGTTGGACTAGTCCAACTAAAAAAGAGTTTTTGCAATCGGACTTATAGTTTTTGAGATATGCACGGACAAACATACAAACATATATTCATTATACAAATATACATACATACACTTATGAAATTTGGTCCACATGTTTAGAAGTTGGTATAGACTTTCGTATACAAAAACTGTGTAATTTTGACAATATTACATACATACGGGTCGAATAGATAACCTCCATTTTTTTTTAGGGCGTAAAAATGTTCCTTTTGCCTCCGGTCTAAGTTAGCCTAAATAAATTTTAAATTGGATTTCTTTGAGCAGTTTGACTACAAATTAATGTAAATAAAAATATATTTCTATCTGTATTATTTAATTTAAATTATTTGAATACAGGAACATACAAAAAAATTAAAGAAGAAAGGGTACATCTAAATTCTTTCGGCCATTTCCTACGTATAAAAAACCTGCATTTGAAGTTTTAACTTTATGAAAATACATCATGCCTGGCCAATAAAGGCTTTTTAAGTACGCAATGTCGCCATTTTGTTCTAAAGATAAATTCCAACAACCGTTAGGGATATCTTGATCGATCGAATCAAGAAGATCCATGCTATAGTTGTAATCTGGTCTTGTGAGTAAATTAGTATTCCAACGTTGCTGAGCTGGTCTAATATGAAGATATGATTTCAGTTGTTTCGCTTCTGAGGCAAGCAATCCGTAGAAATTTGGGTTGATAATTACATTACCATTTGGCTGTTTGATTATTTGGCCCCTTGCGCATATTTCGGCCTCGTCACAAATGTTGCTTATTGTCGCTGCTAATCGACTCTCCTCTTTCATTTCTCTGCATCTTTCCGGATGGTGTTCTTCTAAAGCTTCATCCAGAACCTTAACTTTCAGGCTGGGATCTCCACGGAATGGAAAAGTGGTTAGAAGTGAGAGCATCTTATATTTTTTCTTCGCCTTTGGTAATAGTCCCCAGAAGTTAAAGTCGGTCGTGTAGAAATATTTCCTGTCTTGTATAGCGTCGTTAGTAATACCCACAGCTATGTGGTAGTCAAAGTCCACGGCATATATTTGACCCCAGTACTGCATGTGAGCGAAGTGGTTCTCGACTTGAAGCAGAGTTAACGAGTTCTGGAGGAGCGATATTAGTTCGCTGGTTAGCATCACGCCATTGACGTTTACATATTCTTTATACTCCCACAATTTGTGGACGTTCATGTTGGACTTTTCAATATTATTTCACAAACTCGAAACTATCCTGACAAACTGTCAACATATTTAAATTTTTGACAACTTGGTTTTGTAAATTGTCATAACGTCCTAGGTATCATAACTGTCATAGGTACCTATGTATGTATTCGAAATTTAAATCTGCTCTTCGAAAATCACTATTGCAGTGATATAATATGCGATATAGCGACTTCCTCTGTAAACCAACCTACATGTAATATTTAAAAATTTAAACACTTGGGTTGCATATTATGCTATACAGGATCATTGTTTTAAAGTGGGTAGTTGGGACAGTATGGGCAAATTTTCTACTATAAAAGACTCAGAACACTGCCTATTTTGAAGACATTCCTTGTTTTTCAATTGTAAGTCAAACCGTGGAAAAAAATTTTTCTCAAACGTGAATTTTCACAAAAATGTTCCAAATTTTTTTATCACATGAATGAAAAAAATTAAAAAAAGCGAAGAAAGCTTTTTCAGTTGTCCAAGGGACAATTTTAACATTCTATGAGGTTGTTTTAAACTTTATAACAAAAATAATAGTATGAGATTATGTAAATTATTATCTATCACTATCCTTTTCAGTTATTATGACAATATACATATAAATAAAGAAAACTATTTTCCCGAGTAACTGAGCAGTACAATAAATAGTTAATCAATAATTCGCTACTAAAAATGTCTTCATCTACAGCTAGTTCTTCGTGGACTTAGCAAGTAATCTCCAGTAATAGCGCTTTTGTGATTTTCTTTGCTATACACTTACGTAGTTTCGTATAAGAAAATCGGTGTGATGTGATGTAAAACGAGAAACGGTGTCAACTGACAATTACCCGATGTCAAATATTTGCCGGCCCTCTGTCGCTCGTAATTCGTAACTTGACCGCTAACAACAGCCAACTTATTGAGACCTCGATAACGAGGCAACGCTCAGAATACGGCAGTTTAAATTAAATTGGTAGTAGGTACGTCCCGTAAAGCAATTTTCTTATTTTTCCTAGTTTACGAGCGTTACTCGAGTTACTTGTTTGCAGACTCATGGGTGACATTTCGTAGAAAATATTGCGAAATGTAGATAGGAAAGACGGTTTCGAATGACAAATCGGGTAGCATAAAATTCTTATTTATTCGTTTTTAACAACGTCGTAGTCGGAAGTTGTTAGTAAAGTAATAAGGGGATTGCTTTTTTAATTTTTAACCTATTAAACAAACAATAATTAATTTATTTTCTTAATTCTTCTACTGATCAATAGATGTCAGTAATTTTTTAATGCTCGTAACGGTCAATACAAAAGCTAAGGAAATGAATTAATAACTTTTATTGTCAAATAAACTAATATCTGTTTTTAACCGAATTTTATTAGTAAATTTGAAATAATAATTATATTATACAATTCAAATAACGAAGTAAGCTAGCTATTGAACACAAGATGCCGCAGTGCTTTTCCTATTTATCTCGTTAGATGGAGTTACAAGTTTTAAAATGCATCAAATATTTATTGTCACATGTACCCATAGAGAAAATTATATATATGCATGTACCTACCAAATACATACATTAACAGATTTTCACTTGGGGTCTTTACGTTGGTTTTTGAAAGCTGTAGATCAGTTTTTCAAAAATTACTTTGTATGTTTATTAGTTCTGTTTCATTGTTTGTGGTTATGTATGAAAGTTGTAAAAACATTTTATATTAGCACGAGATTGATTAATTTCATGTTATTGTTATGTCTATGGTGGGATTATTGAGTCAAATATGTATTGAATATTTCTTCATAATATACCTAATTCCCTTCTAAGAATTACATTTATTGGTTGAGATTATTTGTCCAATCCACGGGTCCATGGGAATCTATCCCACCGCTGCTTCATAGATGCAACCTTGATTTTTACTTTTATTATCGATGCGAACTGTCACAGAAAATTTGTTTTTTTGTAGAAGATTTTTGAATAATTAAAAAATATTCGAAGTCGCTTTTAGGTAAAAAGGTTTCAGTAAAGAAATTCATCAAATAATAACTATATTTAAAAGTTAACCCTTTCTTACTGGACTATAGATGTTTAAAGAGTTTTTCCAATTGAACTTTATTATATTAATAAGGTAGGTAAAAATAAACACACAGATAATTTTTAGACTTTCTTTATATCTCGATGTACTGTTACAAGACCTAGACTAATTTATACTGACAGTAACTATGTATCACAATCTTAGGAACTTCGATAGAAAATATAATGTTCACAAAATTTAAGAACTTCGATAGAAAATACAATTAATTAAAGTCGACGTTTGAGATCCAACGTCCACTTCGTGATATTATACAAAACAGTTTTTCTTATCATTCAAACACAAAAATACATTGCTGTGAGAACATTTCGTGTAAGGGATCGACTGAATCTTTTAGAAGCTGCAAACCTCACACCTTCCTCTTTTTTGTGCAAATGTAGGTCAATGTATGCCTCTGTTACCCAAACGTACATCTTTCAGAGTAGAATAATTGGATTTGCGCCTTTAAGGAGGACAGCATTTGAAGCATTATCTGTAGAGACCTTTTTTTATGACCAGCATTTTTCGTAGCCATCAAGCCTTGAGTAATACAGAGTCGAAAATCTTTTACGGTAGTATTCTCAAATATAAGTTCATGAATGACAAAGGCGTTGACAAATGCTATGTTCAATAGACCTCAAATCAACACATGCTACGGAGATTTGCGATCTATACAGTAAAGGGTTTTCAAACGATCAGCTGTGTCTACGCCCTCCATGTAGGTGTTGTAATTTTTGACAACCGTTGGGCAGGTTACTGTAGACTTAGAGCCATGTTTTTCGTTACGCGAAACAATTGTTTCTTCATTTCCGTGAAAGTTAGACACTAAATGTACTACTTTTTTGTCTTTCCATTTCCAATATCCAATATCTGGATTGGAAAGTAGATAATCACTCTCTTCTCTTTTTCATTTTAGAATCAGCGAGCATATTTGGTGGTAGCCCTTTTCTATAACTTCTGATTGTCCCGCATGAGAAGGTATTTTCAGTTTTTAACTTTTCAAGCAAAGAAATAGACGAAAAAAAACTATCAAAATAGTCAATTGTCCCTTTTCCCCATTTTTGTTCCGTCAGTTCTAAAACTACTCTTTCTCCCAAGCTATAGTTTGAAAATTTTGAGCTCATTTCTTCTTCTTTCCCCTGATAAATCTGGATTTTTTTTATATAGCCCCTCTCGGTCGGCCAAACACCACAACTTATAACCTCTTTTGATTGGTTTCATAGGTAGACATTGTTTTAGTACAAACCTACCCTTGAATTTGATTATCAATTCATCCACGCTCATTTCACGAGATCCACGATAATACTTGAAATTTTTTATTGAGTGCATCCTCAACGGGTCTGATCTTATACAGTTTATCTTTGCAGTTCTTAGGTATTTGAGCATTATCATTACAGTGTAAATGTGATAAAATCATAGCAAACCGGTCTCTTGGCATAGTGTTGCATATAAGTGGATTGTTCAGGTCAAATGCCGAAGAGTAATGGTCTGTCCAAGCCGGTCGAGTATTGTAGCCCATATAGAAATTTGTACCTATAAATACTAAAAGTTCCTCCTTTTTTAGATTCAATACCTTGCCTTTCTGTACACAGAAACAGAACTTGGCTTACTGTACATGCTACAGCGTAAAGGTTATTTCGATATACAATGTTATCTGATATATCGTCAATCAATGCAAGACATATATCAGTCGGATTAGTACAGTGAGCAAAAAATTCTTCTACTACTTCAATTTCTGCGTTATATTCCGATGCATTTGTCTCTAAATCTCGCTTCTTCCACTTACGGTTTGGTTCGTCTACCTTCTGTCGGGTAGCTCTTGGTACGGACGTACTTGATGAAGGGAGATCAATTTGGGGACTAAAGCTAGAGATTGGAGATGTAGATACCTGATCCACAGAACTGTTGTTCTGTTTAGATGGCATTTCTTAATTTGTCAGCGATGGAGGAACTTCGGCTAAGACCTTCTCAATAGCCTCCTCAAAATAGTCATCAAAGCCTCTCGATGATGGTACTTTAACATTTTTGTCGATTTTTTCATCGCAGACACCTACATCCGATTCTTTGTTACAGCCTGGAAGATCCTTTAGCAACAGTGCTTCGATGAAGGCAGTATTCTTAGAAATATCAATTACCGTATGTACATAACCTAACATATTTGCTTTCGCTTATTTCCTATAATGCGGTTGTAGTTAAATGCTTTAATCTTTGTAGCCCTAGAGTAAAAAGTCCTCGTCGATTTTTGTAAATGCACAACATGAAATAATGTGATAATACACCACGCAAGTATTTAGAAATTTATACAAAAATAAATAAATAAAAATATTTTATTAAACTAAGCGATTATAGGAAAAAAGCAGTAAATCGACTCTGTACATAATGCTTATACCCACATATAGAAAATAATATAACATATACATATATAAATATAGAGGTACTCATAAATTTGCATCCGCATTAGTCTGTGAAAGAAAGAAATATATAGAACGTTCCAGCTGCTTTTTTTCTCGTGTAAGCCGTACCTAGATGTTGGCCTAGGGGTAGGGTATACAGAACTTTCATAGACAATGAACCTTTCATAAGTTAGGAACCCAAATTTATTTTATAACCGTTCTGCCGAACCGGCCGTAGCGTATTACAACCGTAACCAAAATCAATTTCGGTTAAAATGAAACTCAAACTTCCCTTTGTTTTAGTATTTCTATAGTTTTTAATTTCTTCTACATTATAACTACCTACTTACAAACATATTTTTGTGTTCGTATAAGCAGTTACATACATACATATCCTGTTGTCTTCTAAACTCAGTTGCTCCTCTACACTCAGAAAAAAGTGTCAGGCCGAGTTTTTTGTCAGACAGTCCGTCTCTCTAGAAATACTAAGGTCTAAGTTCGGCCGGCGCATACGCTCAATGTTTAAGCGATACTAAGGGTCACATAAATATCAAATATTTATTTACTATGTATTTTACAGGGTTCTAATCAGACAAACTTCAGTAAATGAAGAAGATGAAAGTGATGATGAATGACTAGATGTTTTTTCCTGTAATTCACATGAGGGAAGCCTCGAGTAGCACCTATAAAATAGTTCCACATCTCCATATGAATCGTCACCCTAAAACGTAAAACCATAAATCGTCACTTATCTCGTTTGTCCCTTAAACAATGGATACATCATCTTCACAACACGTGCGTAATTAGCCGGGAGTCGTCTGCCGCAGCGCGATTCGGCACGCGCCCCCCTACTTGACCACCTGCGCCCCCCACTTGACGGCGAGTGCGCTCAGCACGCGTGATCAACATCCACGATAACCGCGACCACCTCGCAAACGTGTCTATTCACTTGTTTTTAAAATGTTATTAAAAACTTCAACACGTGCTCGTTTTATGAAATTAAAAAATCAATGCAGATAGTTTATGGTTGAAAACAAAAAAAGTTTTCCTCATATTAGGGCACTGAAAATATTGAAATATTGATTGATTGCGAGAGAACCATGTGAGTAAGGATCGCGAAGCTTGGCTCCGTTCTCTCTGACGAACCCGTTAGGGATACAGCATCAAGATGTGTGTGAAAAAATTGATTGTAAAGACATAGATAGTTTTGGCCACTCAAGATTTCTGGATTTTTCTATGAAAAATTTCTTTTGGTGGTAACAGGATTAACGAAGTTTAGGTACATGTATAGATTTTCTATTCTTTTGTGTGTTTGGGAGTTCTAAAGTAGAAGAGTATATGATGTTCGAATCTAAATAAACATACCTACAACGTTTTCGTGTTCTTCCAAGTCTTCGAACTCTAATAAAGCCTACTATCGCTTTATCGGGATGTAATATGTTGCGGTATTTCTTCTTCTCGGACTTCATGGTGGTAAATAATACTGTAGAATTTGGTAAATGATATATTGGTACTGTGCGGCGTGTTAACGCCATAGAGCTGTCGGTTACATTTCATGTCTTATACTAATTCTTACGACTATTTATATTGGAGATGTACGTGACAAGTTCCCTTGCAGCGATGCGGATATTTAATTTGTCAATCGCGCACAAGGTCACGATTTGCTGCATTAGAGTAATATCTGGCACATCGTATTTTTTTGAAAGATTTGTTTGCAAAATCTAGTATGATATTAAGATTCTTGGCTGCATGAAGAAAAAAAGAAGAATTTTATATCAGACAAGTGTTTTTAAAATCTCAATCATTTACGTAACCCGTAGGCTGTATGGGCTTAGTTTCTTTTGCTTTCGAAGGATTGGATAATTATATTAAAATATACTGAGAGTTTTTGGAGGAATTTCATGGGAAGCACTTAGGCGTTTATTTTAATTATTTGCAAATCATATTTAGCGGATTTCTTAATATTGGCGTAGTTTTCCGTATCAAGTATCTATGCCGTTGTGCATTATGTAGAATTGTTGAAATAAGTGCTAATTTAGTAGTGTGATATTGAGATCTTTTTAGTGGCTTAGTCCAGCTCAGCGGATCCTATTAGAAAGACTGCCTCAATTTATTGTTCACATTTTAATGAAATAATAGAAAGAATATATCTATATTACTGAAGACATCGGCTGTTATGGGCATAGATCCCTTTGTCTTTTTTCACAAGGGAAAATCGTACAAAAACATTTGAGGGATTTTCTTCGTGTTCATTTTACTTCTTTTATTGTAAATCTAAATAAATAATAATTATATGTCGGTATCAAAGTTCATATTTCTTCTTGCTCAATTGAACGAGTACAAAGTGGCATGTCAGAGCGATGGTATGTAAGTGACTGGCGAGCCGCGCGTTCAAATTGCTATATATTCAACTAAAATGTAATTCAGCATTATTAGCATCTCCAGGTCTCCAGGCTACAAACATAATTAAAAAATAAGAAAAATACAGTTTGGCAGTAACGGGAACTCCTCGTGTTGTAGGCGTACATAGGCTACGGTAGTCGCTACGTAGTCGCTTATCCATTCCATTAGAAGCCTACTAATTAGAGTAAAGAGTAAATGTATTTCGATTACTACCTAGACGGAGGTCACACTACATAGTGTTTATTTATTCAATGTAATAGTGGAAACTACATAAATATGGATTACGAAATGTCAATATCGACTAAATGTGAATGTGTTACACATACCTATATATAAACCTTTCCGTCGAATATTCTAGTGTGATGGTGAAAACTACAGTTAAATCTTCTTAGAAGTTTGGAAATAAAGCAAATACACAGATAAACGCGAATCGTTAATTTATTTATTATTTAAAATATAAATTATATAAAGTACTACTTTCCTGAAATTAAAGACTTGAAGAAATAAATGCTTGTGCATGCGTTTTTACTTTTTTTAAATTACTTATAAATTATAATCGTACGACATCGTGTATTTTTATTCAGATGAAATAAAAATCTGTTCGAGTTTTTGAAGTTTAATCATCAGGGGTTCAAACTCGCCATATGCGTTCACGTATTGAGTGAACACAGTCAGTCAACTCAGTCAGATTTGTTTTCCAACGACGCTGGTTACCGATCAGGAGGCAGGCGTGCGAATGAGCAATCACAATAAGATCGTCCAAAAACAATGCAGAGGTTCCCACAGCCGCGCCCCAGGCCGCCTCGTGACGAGATGCATAACCGCCCTTTTTAAACTTCAATACTAATTGTTTTTGAACGGTAGGCCGGAGGTGAGCCCCGCGGGCATTTCCACACTACACCGTTGCACCAGAAAAAACACTCAACACTGTATCTGGCTTTTATTTGAATTGTTTTGATATAAAATTAGTTATAGTTAGCGTTTAATTCCCGTTATGTTTGATGTTCAGATTATCAATTGTTGCTAGTTATAAAAACAGATCTTTAGAGATCTATTTTTGAAAGCCAATTGTAATACAAGCTTTTATAAGATAATATATTCAATAAACATAAGTTACATTGTTAATATTGTGTAAGCTATACTTAAGTTCAACAATGCGTTCACGCAACCGAAATTTTTTAGTTACCAATTAACACAAAGGCGAATTGAATTATTCGCAAATGTCTAATCGTTCGAACACTGTTATTATAATTCGAAATAGGTACGCGTGATTCCCACAATCGCGTACGATAAATTGCAGAAACTGAAGCACTACATTCCCACAATTAAGAAAAAGAATGCAATCTTGTGAAAGCAGCGAGCGGTCGAGTGGCGATTTGTGAACGAATCGCGACAAAGGGCGGGAATTTGGCAAGAATTGGGTGTTTAATCGCGAGTGAGCGCGCCAAACAGGGTACAATGGTGGCTCTTAGATTAAGGCTATTTGTGTTAAACACGTCGCTATTGTGGAAGCTCCTCCGCTCGGCTGCTCCTCGCTACTAACACTAATTGCTCGATGGTGTCGATATTGTAGGGCGGCGTTATTGAGACTCGAGAGCAGTTTCACAAGTGCTTTCAATTCAAGTAATAAGCCTGAGAAAGATGCTAGGATGTCTCGATTGTTAATCGGATTCGATGGCTCTGTACTAATATTTCGAGAATTTACAGATTTTGAAACAAGTTATAACACACCTGTGTGTATTTTCATTTTTTGGTATGCAAAGATTTGGTGTAAGATATGTGCAGGCTGGCAGGCGACATATGATTATCTAGATTTGCTTTATTGTCGGCAAGTCCAAATGCTTATTCATTAGGAGTGGTGTCACAAGTGTGTTTTCGTTGTGCTTTGAAGCTCTGCCTACCCTGACTGAGAAAGGGTGTGAAGTTACGCACGTATATGTATTTTATTTTTGTATTAAACGAAAGATGTCTTCAACACTTCTATTTAGAATTATGTAGATATATTCAATTAACCCGTCAGAAACAGAGTTTAAATAAGAGAAAAGTGGTTTTGTAGGGTGGAATCAAATGCTATTTCAAATCTTGTAGGTTTGTAAATTGGTGTAGACGTTTGATTACTATTTGTAAAGTCGTAGAGTTACAACAAAATATTATATGGTACATAATTAAAAGATACAACGTGATCATCGGCAGTGTTGTTAAAATCGTTAAAATCCCACTGAGTGTATGTCGCGTGCCGAGTCGTGGTCCGCACGCGACTGACCGATAATGATGAATGAGTGTAACTGTGTTGCCAGTGCGAATAATCATTGCTTGATGGGGTTGCAAGCAAAAATAATTGGCGCCCCGTGGACAGACGGCTGGTAATGTTTTGATAATGACGAGTGCCATTGTCCGATCGTGAACGCGGGTTTATATTTTGTTTTAAGATTTGTTTACTTGATGGGGGCGGCCGTCTTTCTTGTATAAATATAGAATTTGAATAAACAAATAGATACAGTGATTTTGAATAAGCCGTTGCTTCTTTATTCTTTTTTAATGTTGTACTAACGATCAGATATTTCTCACATATTCGCTAAAATATGTATCGATATATTTTCCTAATATTGTTAACAGAGGGGCAGGTGCGTTCGGTTCCAATTAGAGAGTATCAGGTGATAAGTTGACAGACACACGCATTTATCAAATCAATACACGGAATTTTGTCATTATTTGAACACAAATATTTCACCAAGGGAACTTAGGAAGGAAGGAACGCTTATACACGTTCTCTGTTATTATGGACCAACTATACCTATTTATTTATTGAGACTGCTTTATCTTATTTCGTACATCTGCATTTCCAGAGGAGTTTCAGCACATCTTCCAAGGAATATCTTGCGAACCCTGGCTATAGTGAGACTTGGTAGCGCTTTGTAGCATAGTAGCGATAGCGATTACAATAGATCAGAGTTGGTTGCAATGATCAGTGATATAGGTAGGTTAAGGTCGATGTACACTGATGACGCAGGAGAAACCACACAGGTATTTAGACCCCCAAGGGTGAGACTGGATTATATACAGGGTTAATTTAAAAATACTAATAATCTTTTAGCATTTTGTACAAGTATAATCTCATATCAGGATTGTATTATCTTAGGTAGGCCTTCGACGGTTGATATCAACTAGATACCTGTGGTTAGTTTTGAAAAAAAATTGCAAAACGAAAAGTACATGCGCTCAAATAAAAGTCCTCAAGTTAGCGACAAAACGGATTCGAACAAGCTTCGAACACATTTTTGTATGGGAATAACGGTAGCATTACTGTTGTATATTGACAAACGGACATACCATTTCAGGTGGTTTGATGGATTGTTTTGGGTTTCCTTTACAACAGATAGAACTAGAGGTTATTTACATTTCTATTGACTCGCATTCCTAAGTCTGCTGACGTCCCATTTGAAATAATATACATTTTATTTTGGAAAGTTATTGTTTGCCATTGCACGTACCTACTGCGAGAAAGATTATGTAGACGAAAAGCTATAGATCTCAATATATCTCTCCAGAAACAGCTCTCAAAAAGAAGTAGCATTATATTATGAATGCTTTTGATATAGTTCACTTCAATCCAATTTTTAGTACCTACATACATACATATCCTCACGCTGTATCCCTAACAGAATAATTAGATTTAGTGTCTCATTCAAATGACGAAGACCTGTTTTAAAATATATACACTTTTCATTAAATTATTTTCTATATTATTATTGTGTATTTGTTTTAAATATAATAATAATATACTCGGACATTTCACACAGCGGCATCTAGTCCCAAAGTAAGCAGCACAGCGCTTGTGTTATGGGTACTAGACAACTGATATACTACTTATATACTTTTGTAAATAAATACATATTATATATAAACACCCAGACTCGGGGCGGGAATCGAACCCGCAACCCCCGTTTATTTTCCAACGCGTTAAGCCGTTGCGCCACAGAGGTCGTCAATATTTAATAAATAATGTATAAAATATTTAATACAATAAAAATATTTAAAACATTTTTGGCAAACTAGTTTTAAGAGACCAAAGAATAGTTTGCTTCTTAAATTGACTTGACCAGGGATCGAACTTAGGAATCCTAGGAAGGCAGGTAGTTACTAGTTAGTAGATACTATATACTCGTATATTTACGTCGCATAAACGAGTCAAAACGTAAGAATAGATATTTTACTCATACACAAGATTTCTGCATAACAGTAATCGGTTGTCAGTAGACATTCAGTGAAGGATAAGGTTTGTATGGTTTATCAAACGTGTATAACTTAGGTTGGAACTGGTCACAATTTGACAGACAAAAGCTTGATGCATCCTTCGTATGCCTATTTATTTGTGTCACCTACAGATAGGTAGGTACGTGGAAACGTGTTTGCGAACTCCTCTTTTTGTACTGATGGTGTAAGTACATTCAAGTTGTAATCAGACGCATTTACTTTGGTATGACTTATTGTTTGCTGGCATCGACATACAAGACTGGTACTGTATAAATAAAAATTTGTCCACCTAAAGAATAGTCAATTGGTTACAACTCATTTAGTCGGTCACATGCAACTGTCGGAACAGGTTGTCTGATTTGTGAGCTGAAGATTTGAACAATTCATTAAAAATGTGTTTATTATTAAATTGCTTATTGGAGTCATATCCTGCAATATTTATGTGCTTTATTTCAAGTAATTAACTTGTGATGTCTGATGTGGGACAAAGTTTTTGTTTTGCAATTGCTTGTCTTGTAGGTCATATGCTGTTATGAAACGTGCGCAAATGAATGTGAAGCGTGAAACGATCGCGTCACGGAATCTAGGTGTAGTTACATGAAGCTGGATATTCATTTAGAGTCTTTAGACCTATATCTTTAAAACTTTGAACCTACCCATTAATAGTCGTCATGTTAATTAAAATATAGATTATTAGATTGCCAGCAATGATTCAATAAAATATAGTAGCTGTATTCTGTTTAGAGATGAATAACTGAATTTACAAATACGTTTATTGTGGGAACAATCACAACGAGCTTGACGCCAGCCTCGAAAACGTCAAAAGATTTACACGTAACCTACATAAAGAATAAACAAGCGAAATAAATTCTCAGTCTGTAATGATAAAGGGTGCGGCAGCATCTGCATGATGCGGACACGACACTATCAATTATCGGCATTGTCAGGAACCGACAATACGTCTTCGCATGTCGTCGCGCCATATTGAGACGTTATTCGTTACATTATAAAAGACCCACGCACCTATAAAACACCCACTTGTGTCATATTTGAATTTGAACTTTATTCGTTCTAAATTTAAAATTTTGTTTTGCGTTCGACAGATAATTGACAGGTGCGTTCCAAATCAGGCCAACCTCCCACTGCTTGCCGACAATGCGACACCAGTCGGTGTACAATGCAAGGCACGGCGCTATTCACCGACACGATCACGTGTCGCAAACGACCGTAAAGACTTAATTAAATCAAATACATGTGGACTGAATGTAGGCAGATGATGTATTTGTTGATGGTGTCCGACCCTAGAGACTCGTTGGCGAATAAATAAGAGTGAATTTCTAAGAAAATTTTAACTTTCGTCTCATTTTCCCACGTGAATTTGCAAATGTTTACAATAGACCCATAGACACTGTGAATTTGTTTTAAAATTATGCAAATATAGTAGGTAGTTCATTTTCGTATCTCTTTTTACTATTAATTGTATTTTCGTATGTCTTTCAACTTAATATTTAACAATTTATTAGAAAAATTATTAGTAACTTCATTCATAACGTATGTATCGTCCTTAATTTAAAAAAAATAACTGTCATATAAAAAATTAATATTCGTGTGTACATTTCATTTTCTGTTATTAGACACAGTGACAAGCAATAAACTATGAATATTACATTTATTTCACATTTTTTGTACACTGTAAGTACATTATCCACACTTGTCCATTGTTATCAGGCTTTCTTTAATCCGCTTTTGGTGCTCAAACGGCCTTTCCTTGAGCAGAATGCCGTCAAAACGCAAATCCGTCACATTCGGACAATCAAAGGGCACACAAACGTGCAATAATATAACAAAACTAGAAAGCAGTCGTTAACACCGCACAATTTCCGACCTCCCGCTGACAAATAGGATCGACTTAGAAACTGCAAGAGCAGTATAAAAAAAATATAATAAAAAATACTGGCAGAATGGACACGAGGCAACGACAGATGTATTTAAAAAAAACTTTATCGTCGCGTTCAAAAATCTCGTTATTGCATCGATTTGTAGGGTTTTGGTTTTGTAAATTGGAATAAATCGGGTGCACATAAAGGGGTGACGTTCTCATTAAAAATTTTATTAACTGCTATTATTGACCCCACGTTTCAGTGTCATTTATAATCGTTTATAAAATAAATGGAATATACATAGGTGCTGTTTATGGAGCTTTGTCAAAAGGCAAGATCGTGTTTTATACAAATGAATGCAATTAAAACCTGCTTTGGCTGGGTATGTGAAGATAATATTAATTACATTGAAACGGACATAAGTTTTCATTTAATATAATACAATAGCTTGTAACTTGATTGGAAATGTCAAATACAGATATATATTTTAAATTAAAATTTCTATGAACACGTCTCTAACTGTAACTGTACATGTAGGTGTACCTACATGACCAACAATGTACGTATTTATTTCATTGTTGTATTTTATTTAAAAAAAAAAACATTTAAATCAGTTGGTCTGTTATAACAATATGTATCAACTTATAACAATGCTGCACTAACAACTTTCTAATAGTTTCATTCAGTAGACAAAATTTAAAAAAGTCAGTAGGATTTCCGAACACGTACGTATTCACATTCACAGTGTAGAAATGTTTCATAATTATAATTATATTTCCAACCAGTATTCAAAGTTTAAAGTACAGAGTAAAAATTGTATTCACGTTTGAGTTTAGAAGAATTCTTTTATTACTACGTCCAGGTGCGCACAATAACCACTTTGGTTATTTAAAGCCACTTGAATTTCGAACACGTACCATTTTTTCTTTTTAGTTTTATAAATAACTAGTACATTGTTCAATGGCATTGTACCAGGATTTTAAGTTTTTAGTTATTTAAAACTTTACTTTATTTCTGTAATGTTATGGTTCTAGTAAACTGACGAATATTTTATTATTGTTTAAATGCTGTGACGCTATATGATTTATTCGAACTTTTAAAATGTGAATTGAAAACTGCTGCTCAATTGAGCGTTCACAAGTTATGAAATACATTAAAAATATTTTTCATTGTTTAGAAAATTCCAGCTATTCTCTTTAAAGCTATACTCAGAGGGAAAGAAGCTGAATTAAAAACAACGTTTTTTGAGGACACTCGAGTCGCTCTTACAGTGGCCTAACAATGGGGACACAAAAAAGAGTGTCTAAACCGTAGTGATCAAGTGCATACCGGATTTTTCCGGTGGAGGGCGGCGGCTTCCGCTCTCGAAGCGTTTCCGCGGCTTCAGCTCGAGAGCAAGCCCGACATGGCGACAATATTAATCAATATATCAACATTATTCGCCGCTCAAGTGGATGCTTCTTGAGAAGAAATACCTACCAACGTATAACTGTCATTTCTGACTTCTGTGATAATACATATGTTTATTTGTGTTAATTTTTCCACCATAAATACATCTACAGCGTATCCGGTTCCGGGCAGGGAGGGCGGAGAGTTAGTTGGTTCGAAAATCGTAAAAAAAAAACAAAAATCTCTAGCTGAGTTGAGATTATTGGATCCGCTCTTGGTTATTATTCCAAGGTTTTATTATAAATTCTTTACTAAGTAATACTAATATTTTTTTAAGACGAGGAGAAAATACCTATTTGAACTTTTTGTGTCTTTTATGACTAGAATCAAACAAGTACACATCGTTACCCTAATGAAAGACAAAGCAAACATTGGTGACACCATTTGAAGCCATTTTTTCGCTTCAATTTGTAATCCAGTGCACAAACTCTACTACATTGGTTTCAGTCTTCCCGATCTTTACCTTTGACGACATTATTTTTAATTTAATGTTTATAAATCAATTAAATGTGAGAACCAATAGCCATAAGCATTCAGCAATGTCTGCAAACATTTAACGTAATTACATTTTAACTAGAGACTGTTGTTTTTGAACTCAATAAGTGATAATGGAGGGTGAAACTGTTTATTTTGAAGTGTGGAGCTTCACTATTGATTGGGAGTATTGGCGATGTGGCTTCATCTTGTTTGTCTAATATTGACAGCGTTAGATGGCTTCCAATAATAGTTTTGCTACTATGTAATATATTAAATAACATCTGTCCCAGATTTCGTATGGAATTCTTGCAATACTTTGAATTCTATGTCGAGTGTTCTTTAAATTCAGAAAATGGGTCCGACTTTCTTGCCGTGTATTCCTTTTCATCGTTATCAACAATGGTATAACACGTTACCTGTTTTTAAGTTTTTAACGCTTATTTGACATTATTGAAAAAACACTTAGGGCGACGCATTGAAAATTTTGACGGCTGAGATCTCAATTTTTTAAGCGACTACAAAACGTATGAAAGTGATATTCGGTAATCTGATTCTTCATTTCATTGTCTTTATTTTAACAGTTGCGATACACGATTGCTTAGCTTTTGTAACACAAAAAAAATACCAAAGAAATCTCTTTTAAAACAGATTTAGGAGTAACGGGACCGATTTATGTTTCTATGATTTCTGTTCTTTGATTTATGTTTTGATCTAAACATATTCTTCAAAATAACAGTTGGATTTTTTTAAAATTAAAGCTAGCGCACTTTTGCATGGACCAGAAGGTCTATTTTAGATTAAATTATTGTTTATCAATGCCTCGCCTTAAAGAATCCTACTACGGATCTGCGGCTGTATACTGTACCAAGAATATTAATAAAAAACTAGCTATGCCCTGCGGTTCCACTCACGTTAAACTTAATATTTTTCCAGAAAAAAAAGTATCCGCGTACTCCTTAAAAACTCTTTTACCTACCAATAAATGTCTCGTTAAAATCGGTTCAGTCCTTTTGAAAATAAAAATTTAAATAAAAATGAGTTTTGGTAACATGCAAATAACTATGAGTTTAAAAATAGCCTTTATTTCGAAATTACAAACAAACGCATTGATTTTATTTATTTGTACCTATAGATTTGTGGAATAAATATATACCTACTCCAAAACCACTATGATTTCAGTAACAAAACAGCGTTCAAAACAGTTTTGTCGGGAGTAGATAAAAGCGATTTTGACAGAGCGACCAACAGATGGAAACATTTCACAGCGCAGCACAGCGCAGCGCCGCGCGGTGTGGCGCGGGGCTGTAATTGCTTCAATCGGCCACTAAACACGCGCCCGCTTCGTATTTATTTATTTACTCGTTATTTACTGCAACATTAACGACGGCACGAACTCAACGGAAAACGTGTTGCGAATACTTTTTTCTACATATTTTTTTGGATCCATTCGACCTCGTATTTTGATTTCAATCGTTGACAATTTTCGGAGTAACGCGATAACTACTATTCCAGGCGTCAGGTATTTTTTAATTACAATTTCACCTACCTCGCTGAATTTTTGCATGCTATTTTAGGGCCCCTTGGAAACACTAAATCCACATGTATATATTACATTGAAGGGCGAACAGATGTAAATCTTGTATCGTCTATATCTTGACCGTTTTTCATCGTACGGGGATAAAAAAGATATGAGCGTAGAAGGCGCTTCAAGCGCTACAACTTAGAAAAAAAACTTATATGACTTTCTAATTTTAAAATGTATATACATATATATGAGCGCGCTTGACGTCAATTGAAGTCGACTAAGAAGCCGAGAATACCTGAGTCAGCGTCACCGACTCTATGCGCAAAATAGCGCAAAGCATGCCTAAAGAGATTTTCACCTCAATAATATTTTACCTAATTAATCGTCCAGTACCTACAAACAGTTGATCTACGCAATTATATTTAGTCGGGTTTTAGTTTTGCAGCTTTGATTTGTATTTATAGTACTTACATAAGTTATTATAAAAACTTACTTGCAATAATCAATATCTATATAAGCAAAATACCACTGCCTGACTGACTCATCACGCGATTTCCGAAACTGTAGGTCCGATTGACTTGAATTTTAGCATAGTTACTCCTTTCGCGGTGTAGACGCTCACTAAGAACGGATTTTACGAAAGTCCTGTCCAAAATAGCTTTGCTACCCGTGCGAAGTCGAGGCAGGTCGTTAGTGACACAATACAATACATTTATGGTTTAAAATAAAAATAAAGTAGCGCCGCGCGACACGCGGGTCCGCCCCACGTAACGCTTTTTCATTACGTGACGATTTCTACCAACTCGAATCTCCCGCAAGCCGCGTTAAAGAACTTCGTTCCAAAAATATTGTTTTACATTTTCTCATGTGTTATTGGAATAGCTTTTTAGATCTTGAAATACCTATAATGAGTTGGTCCGATGAATCGCTGGTTTGTTTACAGCGCTGCTAGATATGTAGGTATGGTACATATTTATTTACAAATATTAATTGTAAGTATTATGTCAAAAGTGATGGTGAGCCTACAGTCTGTTCAGCATTGTCGGTTGTTAAATATTTGTCTGGTGGAGCGACTGAACACGACTCCGCCGCAGGCGAGTATGGTGTCTCATTTGTTTTCGCAGTTATGGACTTTTTTTAAAATTGCTCCGTCGATATTTTTTATAAATGTATGAAACTATATAGTAGTAACAGTTCCATTTTCTGTATATAGATTACGTTTAATGTTTGTGTATGATTACGTTTATATAAATTTGTCGCTGAGTTGGAGGCTATGAGCAAAGTAAAAATGGGAAGGTCAGGCCACTGACTCCAGCAATGAATTTAAGAATTACAATTTTTTTTATCTTGCTCACAATATTCGTCAAATATGTGATCGGGTTTTACGTCATAGCTTTTAGGCTGCATAGGCTTTCCAATTTTATACCATACTTTAAAAACTGTAGGTACTGAATTCTTCAATAAACAGTCTGGCTTACGTAATTAAGACAAATTCCATGATACTTTGTTAGTTGAATTGGTTATGTGGCTTTGACTCCGTGATGAACACATAATATATACATACATTTGACATACAAAATATGTGACATAAGATTATAACCATTTTTGGTTCGCTGTACCTACTCTAGTACGAATCGTATCTTTAAGTTGAAGTAATGAGTATGAGAATTACGAGAATTATGAGAATGAGAATTACATAAAAGTAAGTGATACAAAAACAAAACAAGTAAGTAGGAAAAAAGTTCATTTCATTGATTAATTGATTGAGTCGAATGTGACGTCACCCTACTCGCAAGCTACATGATTGGTTCAATCGTGTGGTAAACACGACTCGTGGTCTCTCGTTGTGCGATGCCGGGCCTGGCTGTTATTGTTATATAACTACTGTACGTGTACTTACCAATAATATATCATATTTGTACACCTATTACATGACAGCTTCTGTGGCGCAGTGGGTAAGAACTTAAGGTACTGCGTCAGAGAACACCAGGTTCTTTTGATTTAGTATATTGTCATAGATGGCCAATACAAAAGAGACAGAGCATAGTATTGCGTATGTTAGAGCGAGATAGATAGACAAGACCATCCACATTCACGCCATAGTTCGAAATGACCCCAACGTCAGTTACGAAAGAAATCTATTAAACTTATATTTGCTAAATCTCTGGTGTTACAGCGTAATTTTGTGTTCATTAGAGGGGGTTATAAAAGTTTTGGTCATAAATGGATAGGAAAAAGTAACCCAATTAACGACATTACTGCTTTGAATACTTACGAGTTCGGTTTATAATAACAGCAAATATGTGAATTCTGCTATACATTACCTCACTTTGGTAGGGACTTGTTGATATGTAGTTATCTCATCAGTTTACAGACACATATGCACGTATACGCGTACTGGTGTATTTGTTTCTTTGGTTTCGCCGTAATCATTTCTGTGCCAATCTATATATAATACGTCTGTGGTTCCTCGCTTATGTGACGAGCGGCGAGCGATTCATTCAGCCGTCTTTACACCTATTGAGATAATATTTGGCACAGAGATCTGCGGGACAGGAAACCTTTCGATACTTTTGTCTATGCGCGATTTACGAATCCGAAATCGTATAATATTTATATTGTATATATATCATATTATATAGATAGTCGTATTCACAAATCCAAGCCGTCGGATTGAATTTATGCTTTTCGACGATCGGCCTTTCCGCCACGGAAAGTTTCCGACGTTTGTGAATAACCCCCCTGAATTGGTAACATACTATGGGTTGATAGACAAAGTGAAATTGAAGTATAAGGAAGAATTCTTATACTTCAATTTCACTTTCGCCATTTTAACAACATAACCTTAAAATCAGTTGTAGAGTCGTAATTACATTGAAGACATTGATAAAAAAATTATCGCACTCAGCTTTTTTTAAGCTAAGGACTTTCTGACAGCAAAACAGTCTTTTATGGCAGAGAAACCTATAAACAAATGAAAAATCGGTCAACTTACCTACACACTGGTACACACCTCGCATGCGCAAGGAACTTGTTGCTTTTCTCCTGCGTCATTGACTGAGTTTTTTGTTGATACTCCTTAGTGCAGGCTTTTTTTTATTAATTTTATTGCACACAAACAAAAATTACATATAATTAAAATTGGAAGCAGTAATTTACAAAAGGCAATGCTTATCTCTTTTTAGAGATCTCTACCAGCACACCTTAAAAAAGAAAATTTATGACTTTGTTTCTGACAAAGCGTTCTGACGTTTAAGAACACTTTAGGTTCATTTGAATAAATTGATTTGACTTTGTTCTAACTGTCTATAAATTAAACTCCATTAATCTTTCAGAAGAAATTAGTTATTCCGATGTTTTAGTAAAATCAAATGGTTTATTTTCGTTACGTTCGTTTTTATAATAAAGTTCCTTGAGAAGTTACGTATTTATTACTCTTCGCCTCTTGGCTTATATAACTTGTAGTTCTATTCGCTGACGACAGGATCGCTGTGGATAACTGGGCTGACCTCCCTTCGATAGCAGATTGATGATTTGTGAACTCTTTTCTTTGTATATTTTGCACTCCCTTTGCGCGATCATGAGTCTGAGCCACTCTACCGTAAAAGCCTGAAAGAAACAGAGATATTCAAACAAGCATATTATAACCTGAACCTTGTTTATACCTACACACATATTGATATAAGTGTATATTTGTGATTTATAAATAAATGCTTTTTTACGATTATAAAGTTATCAAAGCATGTAATCAATGCCCAAACAAACTTTTTTAAACTTTTCGTCTGATTGTTAGTCTAATCTTCGAAACGGCTGGACCACTTTTGACGGAACTTCCATTAGCAGGTAAAGGACTTTTCAGAGAATAATCTAGATTACTTTTTATAGCAGAAAAATACCAAATACGTGTGAGAAGATGGGGCACAACTAGTTAATTAATAATTTAATGTTTAGCTCGGTTTTGCCGTGGTCTACACTCAGAGCATTTGCGGTCTACACTGTGGTATTAGATTCGATCCTGGTCTGATAATTTTATTGAATGGACTTTTTAATCTAAGTAGTAGGTTGCATAGATGTTATTGAGAGCTCCAGGTACCCATAATACAAACCCGGGGCTCAGTTTAGGGTAACACAATTTGTGTAATTGTCTGGGGTATCTTAGAAAGCTAAAAAAATAAACATATCTCAATAATTTTCTAGAAAATGTTTACAGTGTAGAGATTCTAGTTCAACTGTATGATAAAAGTATGGTTAACGACGGCAAATGGTATTTCATTAGAAAATAACACGATGTAAGTATATACGTATGTATATGTGTTGGTGTTCATGTCGAGTGTTCCAGACAAGAGGAAGAGGCGTGGCGAAGAGTGGGCGGAGTTTTGTCGAAGAGTTTCCACAGAATACTGCAATATTGCATTGTGTACTTTATATTTGACTTTTTGGCGGGAACGGGAGAAGTGAGGTTATCACTTTATTTAGACTTTCTATTTTTTACATTTTTGGAACACATAAAGTACTTTCGTACGAAGTGTGTACGAAGTATATTGTGTTTTAAAGTTCTATATAAGTGATAAGATTGGAGTAAGTCTAAATTAACATGTGTAGTTGAAGTTCTCGCGCTCTTCCAAGAAGTCTTTTATAACTTCAGTAAAGCCTACTATCATTTCACTGGAGGAGTTTTACGATAAGAAGAAGAAATGAAAATTGCGAACGTGCTTCACGTCGATTCTACTTATCAATACGTGACATTGGCAAATCCGCTAATCTATGCGCCATGCCATGAAGAAAGAAAAAAACTTTATATTTTGATTACGGAGTAACTGTTGACAATACAATAGGAATTTGATGCTGCGGTTATTATATTTCATTTTGTAAAAGATCAATCTTTTGATGAGAGCTATTTTCTCATTAATCGCGCTACGTAGATATCGACGACCTCAATGGCGCAGTGGTTTATACGTTGCATTCAAGCACAGAAGGTTCCGGGTTCGATTCCCGGTCGGGTTAATTTAGGAAATGAATTTTTCTAGATTGTCTCGTTTGGGTGTACTCGTAGTCTGGTTCTCATAGCACAGGGAATATCTAATTTGACATCAATTGATTGGTGTGTATTGTCTAGCGCATTATTATTATTATTATTGTTATTTGGAAAGCATAATATAATATGTAGGTTATATAATTAGTATTTTACTTAGTATTTTTAGAAAGAAAATACTTACTAATTAAAACGAATAGCTGTCAGAATTTCTATTTCATTAGAGTTAGTAGAAGCATCAATGAATTGACATTAATATACCCAGAGATAGATTTATTTATTTGTAATCCATTGACAATCGAGCGTGTAATTGCCAAGTCTGTCTTTGATTGTTGATTTGTTGACATAATATTGCAAAGCCATTATATATTCATTTCATATATTCAGTTCTCTAATTTTTACTTACACACATATTAAATAAAATATACTTATTGTAAAATATAACCATATCCTCATTATTGTACAATAAACAAGGTTATTATAGAAGGAGGTATAAATCCGTCGGAGTTTCAACGTATCACTGTTGATCGTTATATTGCAGATATAATTATTACGAGATAAATTTATTTTGTTTTTCATACAAAAAAAAAACATTCATTTAATAGAAAAAAACGTACAACCCTATCATTATGCCCTATGTTCTAAATGTTTGCGAGCGAAGCAAAAACGTTGACATTAGGGTTGCCTCACATCTATTTTTTTTTAACTTTGAGGTATTACACTTTGTAGTGAATTTGCAGAATGCGAGCTTTCCAATGTCGGAGATAATTTAATACCCTTTCGCATTTATCCATTCTTTCGAAATAAACTTGTATAAGCGGATATCTTTAATTAGGGCATTATAATTTATTGTCTTAATTTTTCTGTATTTTTCTATTTGTTGTGCCGTTGATGTTCCATAGAAATGAAAATAAAATAAATATCATTTAAAAAAATTCTTACCTATATTCAAAGGATATTCTGTAAAATATTCAAAATAGTTGTTACACTTCTTGAAAGTAATGGAGCCAAAAACTTTAAAAATAGGGATTATAGCGGCTTACTTAATAAAAATAAAGGCGAATACAGTAAAATTGCATTGAAAGCACTAGAATTCTATATCTTATAAATTATTAGAACTTATTATTTTATATCCTACCTATATCTACTAACGGATTATTGTACATATCAGCCAATGCCCCATTTGATCAAACTTGTCTGTGTGTGTGTATTTCTGACATTAAACAAGTATAATAAAATAATTGTCTTACTAACATTTTTTATAACTTTTCACCCGCTTTATGATAACTAGAGGTCGCCTGGTGGTCGAAATTCGACCGTAAATATATACCGTAAATATAAACTTAATATAAACTCTGGTGACAATTTTTACCCTGCGCGACCATTTGATCCAAGGAGGTCACGTTATATTATATGAACACACACATTAGGCACATTTATTGTGAGTTTGACATTGACAGTCTTTTTGCCATTGGCAGTATGATTGTTAAACTATGCCAAATTTCACACTCCTCCGTGCACGCCTACCAAACTAAAGACTTTCTGTTGCTGCACATTGATTTGGCACCGACTTCAATAACTGTCAAATTAAATTATATAGTGTATGTGTATCGTATTTGTAGTTATTTTAATTGTATTTAAGTTTTGATTAGTAATAGTTATTTTATACTTTTCAGTGTTTTTTTTGAAGGCGATTTAATTTTTTTAATAAAAATTTTTTATTTCTCCCTTTTGAGTGATCTTGACCTTAATAAATATCTTGGGGAGGTCTGCAATTAACTTCATTCTAATTCCGGAGCGAAACGATATGCAAGAGAATCGTCAATATAAATATAGGTTATAACCAGGTCGTGTTATCTAGTGTATCTTCGAAGTCCAAGCTCTAATATCGGTAAAATTTAAATGGGACCACCTCTTAAGTATTACTTACCAAACGAAAAAATAATTTTCGAAATCGGTTCATAAATGACGGAGTTATGAGGTAACAAACATACAAAAAAAACCTCCTATTTTTGAAGTCGGTTAAAAAAAGGTACGGAACTGTTTTGTCTTTACCTATTTATATGTAGATAGTCAAAATAATATTATTTTTATTGAAGTACGTAAACCTCATAAAGTACTGGCTGTTACCGCGACTTTTTTTTAGGGATATTCAGTTAAACATTAAATAGGTATCCTTGCCTTTTTTTTTATTTTTACTGCTTCACCTGATTGAAGGACTTTATTTTCTTCATTTACTCTTATTTTCCTAAAGTTATTTATCTGCTCCTATTGCCACGCCACCTTGCGTTTATTTAATACCTACCCCGTTTTTATTCTAAGTTCCTTTATATTTTTTAATTAATATACATCATTTCTTATTGCTAATTAGATACACTTATCTATCTTATAATATCTTACAATTCTCTGTTTTTTAAAACTATTTTAATGTCCCTTGTCGTTCTATTTCCATTATTTACATTTCCTTACTTTTTAATGTTGTTCTAACAATTTTGAAGGCTGCCACTCTTTCTTTAAGTTCTTTACCAGTTAAATAAGTACAGTGATTGTTGTTATTAACTTTAATATCACGGTTATAATAATTTAGTTGACGTATTATATAATTTGTCAACGTAATAATTCAACCGTTTGAACCATCTGCTTCAATGTTTGTAAAATACTATTAATTATGTCTGGAACCATAGCTATAATGTGCTAACCACTAAACAACGCGTGAAAAATTACAAATAAGTTGTTTACACACCATGACAGATATAGTTAAATTTCATTTTCAACCCTGCCATTAACCCTATCTCTGCGTACATATACAACGCAACAAAACAGACTGCCAATATACCGCAGTGACTATACAGTTATGGCAGTCAAATTTGGTATTAATCGTAAGTGAATAAGGTTGAATATAACAGTAAAATAAATATAGTTAATCCACACGTATCCATGCATAACGTAGGAGGGGTTTAAACTGAGGCGTTGCCAGAAGGCGGGGCTTCCCAACCGGTCTGGCATCGGGCCGCTTAGTTCGGAGCGAGCGGCTCGCGATGCCGCACCACTATGACGCCACCGCACAGCTTCGCGATACGAGACCTGCTGCCAGAGGCTTCATCTCGATCTCCATCCCCTGCTTCCGACCCCGAGGACACCGAGTTGGACGTCACTGGAACAGAGACGCCTCCGCCCGGCTCCTCTAGAGACACCACAGAGGACAAGAAAAAGAACGAAAAACCAGCGTACAGCTACAACGCGCTCATCATGATGGCGATTCGGAGCAGCCCAGAGAAACGGCTTACACTGAATGGCATATACGAGTATATTATGAAGAATTTCCCATATTACAAAGAGAATAAGCAGGGCTGGCAGAATTCGATACGGCACAATCTCAGTTTGAATAAGTGTTTCGTCAAAGTGCCGCGGCATTACGACGATCCAGGGAAAGGCAATTATTGGATGTTGGATCCATCTTCAGATGATGTATTTATAGGGGGCACGACGGGGAAGCTTCGGAGGAGGTCGACCGCGGCTTCGCGGTCGCGGCTCGCGGCATTCAAGAGAGGTGCGATGCTTCATCCGATGTTTGGGAACCCGTATGCGTCGCTAGTTGGACTATATCCTCCACTGCTCTCTGTATACAGCCGGTACGCTCTACCAAGCCCACTGTTACGGCTGCCGCCGCCGCCTCCCCATCCTTACCACCATCTATATCGAAGGATCCATGGTCTGGCTCCCATCAGTCCCTCCACGGAAGATCCAGACCCCCACATAGTGAAACATAGTTGATAAACTGTCGGAGTCTCGCGGAAGGTATCGCAAGATATCTTGGAAGAAGACCAGGTTCGTAAAGCCGGGGACGGCTCAAACTGTGATATGTGATCGGTTTGGTGTGTACAGTGAACGAATTCGTATATGTAAAAAGTTTAACTCTATTTATTATAAATATTAAGATAATTATTTAATTGTAAGAGGCTTTTAAAAATTAAGTTATATTGAACGAAATAAACTCTCGAGCGGCTCGCTTCCGAATGTTTGTTTTTAATTTTTTTTAACTTTACATATATTAGCTAAATTGTGTTACAAACACAGCTATCTATCTATCTATCTATCTATATATATAAAAGACAATGTATGTATGTATGTTTCTTATGGACTCCGAAATGGCTGGACTGATTGATATTTTCAGGGAATCTTCAGATTGGCCTAGCGGGTGATCCTGTAAAGTTTGGTAGCGATCGGATCAGTAGAATTTTTGTTTTTTTATTTTTTACGCCCAGTGAAACTAACGCCCAGTGAAATGGGCTGGGTTTGCTATCTATTATTATATATTGCTTGCTAGTATAAATATCATTGTTTCCTTTTACATATATGATAGGTATGTATACTAGCCGTGAACCGCCTTCTTCACTGAGCGCAAATGAAAAATTTGTACCTAATTTTTGTTTTTGTTTGAAAAATGGTGAATTTAGTCTATGGAATTAAAAAAAAAATAGCCCTAAATCATGTACAAACAACTCCACGTCGAATAGTCATAGTTCTATACCGATACGTTCAGTATTTCACGTGATTGAAAGACAAAAAAAATCATTTTAATTATATTATCTAGGTTACGTCAAAATAAACAGTTCCATACAAAGTGGAAAATATACCGTAAAGTGTCCAGATCTATTTTGTATTACTTAATATAAATTATAGCTGTGTTTGTGATTAGCTTAATAAATAAATAAATTAATAAAAGTTTACAAATAGCAAACATTGCACAATTAACTGTTGACATTATTACAGTTATTCATATTCACAAGCTGTGTGCGCCTGTAATTGGGTCTGCATCCTGCCATCGAATCTAAAAAGTTGTTACACTTTTTCTAGATATGGACCTGTTGGCGAACCAATTAAATAAATACCTATACAAGCAAAAAGGCTTGTGGTTCAACTAATTCACTTGTTGCAAAGCACTCACCTCTATTTATTACTATTGAAGACAATTTATTTATTAATCTAAACTAACATTAAAGAGAGCTAAAATTGGGTGTTTGTATGTTGGGGTAATCTCTGGGACTACTGAACCGTTTCAAAAATTCTTTCACAAATAGGAAGCTACATTATCCGTGTCAAATATAGGCTTTATTTTATTTTGATAATTACAGGTGAAGCTAATAAAAGCGTGTTATAAAGACTTATCACCGAAGCGAAGCGAAGGCGTGTCGCCAGATAAAATAAAGTTGCAATCCGTGTTTGTTTGTGTATTCCTTTATAACTTCTAAACTTGTAAGTGGATTTAAATACCGTTTTTACCATCATATAGAACATTTAACAAGGAAAGTTTAGATGTATAATACATTCACATTGAGGCTACGGAACTGGAGAGATATTGACGTTCCATAATCAAGTCCGCGTGCAGGTCGTCAGTGAGCACAAATTAGTGATGAATATACCATAAAAACAATAAAAATCTTTTAATTGTACATTGAAATAGTACCACAAAATCAATTAATGTTAGGCTTGACTAATCAACTATATACATTTATAGTGTGCGAGGAGAATAATGAAATTTTAGGTGAAATCCAAGAAGGATGTAACGACCGGGATAATTGGCGCTCTCTCTGAAACTGCTTTGTCACGTATACAGCGTTAGGATAATGTAATGTAAAATTTATAGTAGGTATAATATTTTGTACGCGGATATTAAGCAGTCCAAGAATTAATTTACATTTTTATTTTCATAAGTCTCCGAGTTATTTAAATATTTCTTACCATATGTAAGTGTATAGATTAAGCTTACGTCTTCGTGTATTCTGTTATTCTAAAACGACGATTGTCCAATGTTCATTATCTTGTTAGGTTAAATTAAGTTTAGTATGTGCAATTATAAAAAAAAAACAATTAAAAAAAATATTATTTGATTTTTAAATGAAATGTAAGTGAGCGTAGAAACAGTAATTAAAACTAGTATTTTATACATAAAACTTAATAGTTTCCACTACACGATTACTTTATTTGACTTAAATTAAAAAAAATTCAAAATTAATAGAATCTACAGGAATCTACTTTTTAAAATTCCAAATTTGTTGTGTAGTTTCGACATTTATTTTTTTGACGCATTGTAACGTTAATTCTGCCAGGTGCACCTATTTGGTTACTTTTTAATATAAAAAACTAAGTTGAGAGAAAATAATAATTCCGGAAAAGAAAAAAGCAAACTGGGGCTGTATCCAATTTATTGTTTCAATTTTGTAAGTTCAAATTATAATCACAAGCAAAGCTGTCACATAATAGAGTGGATATAGAGACACTCAGTAGGTATATAACCTCATTTACTATTAATTTTTTTTTTTATTTATATTATTAACAAATTTTCTTATTAAATATTTAAAATTAGCAGCCAGTGGTATTTAACTTATTGTTTTATATAACAAGTTTAAAAAAAAGGGGACGGTGGCCCGTTTGGTAGATAACGAGTACAAATATGAAATTGAAGTACCAACACATTCACACTAAGTCTACGGTGAAAGACAATTAATATAATGGATATGGCCAAAAGGAAGAATATTGTGGCCCCAAAAAAAAGAATTATAGTATTCAAACAAGCTTTTTGGCGTCGTATGAGGTCCCAGTGACCACGATACCGGTGCGGGTCCTGCGAAAATCCTCCCCTTGGCGTCGTTTACTGCGTGGTTGGTAGCGATGGTCATAAATATTTAAAGTTATGTTACCTTAAATCGCCACAGTTTATATAGACTTGGGCCGTAGGTGACGTTCAGCAAATTCGAAAAAAACGAGCCGAGATGCCAGTCTGTGAAATAGAGACAGGTTACGATAATAAACGAGGAAGAGGGACATAAAACAAAAAGGACGTGCTTCAGGTAGATAGCTTAAGATTCTATTTACACGGTCCTTTTTCACTTTTCGTGATAGTACGACTATAAAATTAAGGTAAATAAGGTAAAATTGATAAAAACTCGGCGTTCGTTCGAGCGGTAAAGAGAAGCGAAAGCAACCTTTGAAATAATCCTTTTTTTGTACAAAGTTATGAAATCCACTCTCTCTCTCTATAAAATAGCGACCTGCCCCGGCTTCACGCGGGTATACATTTTTTGAAAATAAAATATAGTCCATGTTACTCGCCGATAATGTAGCTTTCTATAGTTGTCAGAATTTTTGAAATCGGTCGAGTAGTTTTTGAGTTTATCTATTACATACAAACAAACAAAGTTTACCTCTTTATAATATTAGCACGGATTAGTTTTTTTTTTCTTTTTTTTCTAATTGGCTATCTGCGATCAGTACAAGTACTATAAGCAGGTGAGTTGTAGGATGTGGGCGTGGGAAGATCTTTGTCCAATGACAAAGTCCACACTTCAGATGGGAACAAATCTCTTATCCAGCTCCAATATATTCGCTCTTTTCAATCTCTTTGCTGGGCTGTTAACCAGTAGCTTCTGAGCCAGTTCGTTCGGATGAAATGCCAGGCGGGCCTTGTATTTAGAGCTGGTTTTCCCAATTTCTTCCCTGACTGTGGATACATTGGCGAAGTAGTGGACTTCGGAATTAGTGATGAACCATGATGCCCTCCGAATGCACTTAAGGATGGAGTTTTGACAAGGTTGGAGGATTTCAATGTTCGAGTGACTGGCACTTCCCCATAGTTGAATACCGTAACTCCAAATCGGTTTGATGGCAACCTTGTATATGAGGAGCTTGTTTTCCGTGGACAGATACTGCAAGTTACTGAATTTTTAATTTTGTAGTAGCATTGTGGTGACCTCGCTTTATATTTTTTGCTATATCTCCGAAGTCATTAGTTCGATTTTAATTCCGGTTGTTGTTTCTAAAAGCTTATGAGGTACTTTATTGATTGAATTTATACGCCCATTTAACACTTCACGACATTTTAAGAAAATCGGAGACAAAGTCATTTTTTTCCAAAAGAAATCCTAATTTATTTAAAAAAAGACGACTATGTCGATAAAATGTCCCATTAACATGGTCTGTTTATTGATTATTATTAGTTTACTGCATAACAGCCACAACTACACAGAACATTGTTAATATAAATAATAAATAAATAAATACGCCAGACAATACACACCAGTCATCTGGTCTCAAACTAGGGTATTCCCTGTATTACGAGTACCAGCTATAGGGCCGTTCCCAGTACACCCAGACCCGAGACAATCTACAAAAGTTTGTTTCCCAAATTGACTCGACCGGGAATCGAACCCGGAACCTTCCATGTTTGGGTGCAACACCTAAACCACTGCACCAACGAGGTCGTCAAAGACTTAACTCTTCGAACCACTTTACAAAACGAACTTGCTAAAGTAGTAAGAAACGCAGTAAGGGTACACACTCTTATCGATAATTTTTCATAGATAATCAGAATCATTCTGCCGGTCACATGCCTATGGGCGACACTGTATATTTCTTAGCTGTACTCTGTTACGCGTTGCTGTAGCTCGCCTATAACTATATTAGTTTTAAGTGCAACGTTATGTTAAAATTTCAAAGCAATGGCGGAAAACTTTCGGAGAATTAAGATTTTGAACGAACGAACATTAACATTTTTATTTATGTATAGGTATAGAACTATAGAAGATTGATATATGTATATAAATACTAATTTCCTACGTATGACTTTTTAGAACAGAGTTATTACGAATGCATATAAGTACATATCTATACATAGTATAAAAGGAAATCTCCGGAGAGTGTCTGTTCCTTTATCTGTCTGTATGACCGCACTAATGTCAAGAACTACTGAACAGATTTTTATGCTGTTCTTTGTGCTATGGAATGCAGATTCCTCCAGGTAGATTTTTGCTCGTTAAAAATTGATCTAGCCCATATAGGACCTGAGCATTAACGGTATTAATGAATCAAGTCGGGAGAAAATGTACCGCTAACACGCTCTCATGGAGAACGCTGCCGTACTGGAGAGCACTGAAGTATATACTAATGGTAAAATATAATATCAAGACAAAGTAGAGCCTCTCTTAATTCTTTTCGTTTTTGTGTGAGTTTAATAACAATGATAATGAAGTAGATATATACGAAATAGCTGCTTTTAAAGGATATTTTGACAATTACTTGTGTCGGTGCAAATTTAACGGTACGGTGGTAAGACCTGGACATGCCCACAATCGAGTGAAAGTATGATAAATGTCGCGCTTTCACAAATATGTGCGGTGTCACCCTCGCGTACAAAAAAGCAATGAAAAGATACGCAGTATGGCAGTTGGATGACAATGTTATTGTAAACATGAAGAAAGGAATATTTAGATGGTTCGGACACATAGAATGAATGAGTGATGAAAGACTGAAGAAGAAAATTTACAAAGCGAAAGTGAGTGGAAGCCAAGTAGCCAAGGCAGACCAAGGCTGACTTACGAAGATCGAATAGCCAGAATATTAGTTGACGGTAATGTCAATATCACTTACATATATGATACATACAAGTTATACAAAGTTACATATACAAAGTTCTACAAACATATACTTTCGCCAAAGTATGTCAGGAGAAAGATGAGATTTTAGGAGGCAAAGAAGTATATGTAAGGACCGTGACACTCCGTTTGGCACTCCGTCCTCTTTAACTACCCCGTCAGGGATACAGCGAGAGCAAAAAAAAATTTTTAAACAATAGTTTTATAAAAATGTAATCCGGGTTTAGGAAGAACTCTAATCCAAAAGAATCATGAATTATTTATCGAATCAATAAAAAATATTCACCATAAAATTCACGAGACCGATTGCGTATAATCTGTCTGATTTTTGTAAAATGAAATAGGTAACAGACAATAGGAGTTTTTGGCGGGATTTTATGGGGAGCGGCTGGGCATTTATTTTAACTATTTGCGAATAGTTTCTAGTGGATATTGTGATGTAAAATTGGAGTAGTTTTGCGTCCCAAGTATCGACGCTGCTGTGCTGTTATGTGAAATTGTTGAAATAAGTGCTTATTTAGTAGAGTTATGTCGAGATTTTTTTAGTGGCTTAGTCTGCCACAGCGGATTCTATTAGAAAGACTGCCTCAATATATTTATCGTCAGAAACTCCAAGAAACATCTAAAATGTATTACATCGACATTTTGATGAAATAATATAAAGAAAAATAATATGAAGAATTTATCTATTTGTTACTGAAGAGGTCGGTTGTATGGTGAAGGTCCCTTTACCTTCTCTCCTTAGGGAGAATCGTACTACTACGGTAACAGAAAATAATTATGTTATTGATGTCGACTTTGAAAATTAAACAATTAAATTATTATAAGTATAATTAAAACATTAAACATTACTTATACGTAGATATCCACTTAACTATGTGTGAGATTTATAAAGTCAAATAAGAAAACGGTTTTTTTTATTTAATCTAGTGCTCGTAAAAGAAAATTTTCAGCGTGGTTTCTCTTCAAAGCGATTTGTTAATAAAACGTTTGAAAGCTTTTTTGATTAGATATTTGTAAAAAATAATTTTTTGTTTTGTTACGATAGATTTGTGTCTTTATTTATGTTTGTTATTGACAATCAAGAACTTATAAAGATCATAAAGCCAAATGATAATAGTCGAGCCGTCTAAACATTTGCGATACTTATGAACAGCGTCCAAAACATCACGATGAAATAAACCAGACATGTGTCGTTCATAACGTAGCAAAACGAGCGGCCTGTCCGCCTCCTCTGCGACAAAAGTTAAATGGCGCTCGGCAAAACGTTGCCAACAAAAACATGTCACGCACTCGGTAACGCGAAACCAACATAATCCCTGTAAATCCAGCCGTCTTATTTGACACAAAACATCTTGCTTGCTGGAAATATTGTGAAAAGCTGCACTGAATCTATACCTTCAATAAATCACGCGGCCATTTTATACCCACGTTCCCGCGCTTTTTCTTAACCACAGACAATTAGGCGGGACACTATGCACCATAAACAAGACCGGCGCTAATCCACGGATCATCGTGAGCAGACACAAGCGGTGTGTACGCGGTATTTCTTGTAAATAATTGTAAATCTATGTCACAACGCAACGACAGATACATATGTCAGAGGATTACGGGGCGGAGATTAACCCGTTTTATGCTGTTTTATGTGGCACGTTTGGTTCGCTTCGGAAACTGACGACTTCCCGCCAAAATCAGTTGTTAATCTCTATTTAAATATGGAAACGATATGTTTTCAAAAAATATGGTTTAAATATGATTTTGATGGTTTTTCTATCCTCATAAAAAACATGAGAATAGGAAAACCATCAAACTCATAGATATTTGGCGCTCCGTGTCCTCTGACTATCCCGTTAGGGATACAGCGTGAAGATATGTATGTATGTATATAAAAACATCAAATTTACCTGTAAACCCATTTTTATAACGTCAAAGCGGGATTCAAAACTACAAAATTAAAGCTGTCAATCCTTTTACGTCATTGTCAAAGCCTAATCTGGTCAAAGAAAAAAAAAGATTATTTGGACATGCAGAATGCGTACAATCGAAATATTAATAGTACTTTTATGGGTAAATGCATTGTGGATTGTTTGTCCACATTTAGTGTATCCACATTTTGCATGTTTATTTGCACACATTGCTTATAAAAATGGATTCTGAAAGGGCATTTTACCCTTTAAGGCGGAAGTTTTCTTGCGACAGTGTGTTTATAGAATAGGATTTGGGTATTATTATAAAAATGTAGTTTTGGAAGAAAAAATGTTATAATTATCCTTATTGTGGGATAAAATCTATATGTCGTTGAATTCTGTTTGCTATTATTCAGATATTCAATGCTTGCTCTTTTCATATAAGTAGATGACGATTTTATTCCTTTCATTTGGATTTCTACTGACAGTAATGTGCCACCAATTAAATAATGTGTAATGGAATGCAATTTTGTTTACGCTTGTCTTCATAAGCCCTATTTATTTTTTTATTCTAAAATATTTAAAAGTAGATACTTTCCAGAAAGAAAATCAAATTGTAAATAAATTATTTATTAAGTAATATTTAAATTGAAATTATTAATTTTGTATCAAAATTCGTCTAAAGAAAAGTCAAAGCATTTATCAATGTAATAATGTTATGAATAAAAGTGGAAACGTCTTCAAAAGTTTTATTTTTATTGTTTTTATGTATCTTTTTGATTAATTAATGAAAAATTGAATTAGTAAAATGATAAGTTATAAGCAACGACGTAACGAAAAACGTTGTAAATAATAAATCCACTAATATAATAAACGAGTAATATTTGTATATACTATACTATATGCATATATATATTTGATATCGCTTTCTCGAAAACGACTCTAGCGATTTTGATAAAATTTACATTATAAGGGTTGAAGGGGACGAGAAATAGATCAAGCTAGGTCTCAACTCTGGGAAAAATCGTTTTCTCCGTCTTTCACACACTCAAAACATCTAAACACTAAACTTTTTTAATTTCGCTGCAAAATTTACCTTCTCAACAGCACAGTGGATGAGTGTAGGTCTACCATGCCGAAATGTGCGGGTTCGAATACTGCAATGTCATCAGACCTTTTTTTTGTTTTAATGAGTTGACATAATATGTTTAAGTTCAGTTTGCAACAAGTACCTATTAAAAACACATATCACAATATAGATGTGTGGGTGCTGTTTTCTAACGAAATGGCGATCGATCAGCTTATCTGGTAATAAATGTGTGTCGTATGTACAGGTGAGTCAGGTTATCTGAGTTAGCTCACCGTTGCTGTTCGGACACGGCGTCTGGCTTTGGACTTATTTATGAAGTCTATGGCTAAAAGTCATGGAGAAAAATGTATTTTTTATTTCTGCATTCGTCGCTCATCTTTGCAAATGAATTAGACAATAACGTGATTATTTGAATAGAGTAGTGGTGGGATGCGTAGACGCGTTCGTCTATTTTCATTGAATGTTGCAATTGTTCGTTTATAAGATAAACAATACATTACACGCACATTACATTACTTTGTGTATGTCATTGGATTTCATAATTTTTTCTGTCTATTCAAACAAAAATATTCCAAATACCTCCTTTTGTTTATTTCCTCGTAAAAACCATACAGATATTAAAAATTTAAGCCGAACACGTATACTTGAAATGTAAAGTAAGCAACATTTATAGCCGCCGTAGCTTCAAATACGACATTTTGCTAGGGATAATAGATAAGTAATAGGCAGAGGTCGAATTACGGAAACAAGCCTGTCATCGCGCATCGAGTATTATAATAGGTCTTTGACTTTGGTAATTAACTCAAAATAGTTCAAATATGGCAATGAATTGAACACTGTTGATTCAATTTGTTTCTAAGTTCCAACGCCATTTCGTAGTTATAAGTTTTATATAGTTAAATAACTGTCATTTTAATGTTATCGTATATATTGAAAAATATTGTTCTACACATCGGTTCTATATCAAGCCTTGTTGCCCTGTGTGTTATAGTATGTACAATGTATATTTTTGTAATAGTCTTTTATTGCTGTTGAATGTAATATCAATGGCCGCTTATAATTTGCCGTTGAATGATTATAAATATGTGCGGTGTCACCCTTGCGGACAAAATAAGCAATAAAGAGATACGTAGTATGACAGGATTGCGCAACAGTGTTATTGTAAAAATGAAGATAGGAATGCTTAGATGATTCAGGCACAGAAAGAATGAGTGATTAAAGGCCGATGAAGAAAATTTACAAAGCAAAAGCGAGTGGTAAAAAAAGGCAAGGAAGACCAAGGCTGACTGACGAACATCAAATAGCCAGGTGTTAGCTGACCGAAATGTCAAAAGCACTCGCATACTTAGGCGATAATGCGTGAGGAGAATGGTGAGATTTGAGGAAGCGAAAGAAATGTGTAAGGACCGCGACGCTCGGCGCTCCGTCCTCTCTGACTATCCAACGTGATACAGCGTGAGGATATCTACGATTTTATCGTCACGATTTTGCCGTCTACGACATAATAGTGAAGTAAAATATATGCGGTTTTATGAAGACGTTTTTAGATTTCCGTCGACGAAAAAGGTACATGCACGACATGATGTTATCGTAATGCCATGGACGTATCGTCAATAGGGAAGCATTTTGCTTCTCTCTAGTATTGTGGACGGTAAAATCGTGACGATAATATCGTTCAACGGTTAATTGACGATTAGTATCGTCAAAAGCGCCCAATACCTACGAATTTTGTTTTAGACTTGATGTCGTTTCAAACAAGCCACATCGTATTTTTAAAAAATAACAGCTTATTTCGAACGAATCTAATGATCCATGAATACCCCACAAACTGGAAACAGTAAAGGTTTTCACTCTGTGAAACCACTTAACCGATTTCCTTACGTAGTACAAACTAAAATCATGACCCTCCTTTGTAATTCCCGTAATCAGCTAATATTGGCTTTATTTTTGTATCAACGGCAATTCAATATTACGAGTATAATATAACGACGTACGTGTATCAGTACTTACAAACTCATATAATTATATCTGTATTCTTTCAACAGATAGTGAACCGAGATGTTTACGAACCACATTATGTTCTCTTTATAGTTCTCTGATGTTGTTTCATAACATTTTATGCTGAGTGGAAGTTCTTAGAACGTTAGTTACAGTATCATTATTATTTTTACTGATTAAACATCAAAAATACTTTTAAGTTACGTAGTAATGTGCTAAAATAGTTCAGGCGTACAGAAAGAATAAATTAAGAGACTGATGAGAGTGTCCGAGCACACTCAATATGGCTTGACTTTGTATTTGCGATTGCCTACTTTGTAATTTTTTTCTTCTGTTTTGTAGCACAAAAAGCTAAAATGGAATCATTATAGTTTCATCAAGTCTGTATGTCTGTCGGTTCATATACGTTTCAGGCGATTTATTCCATTATCTTCACATCCTCTGAGTTCTTTTTTACACAGACGTCAACAGGTTCTAATGTCAAAAATGAGAAAAAACAAGTCAGATTTTTGAGTCATTTTTTTAAATTTAACATTAATTCGCTCCTCGCACTCGCATCCCTAGGCAAAAATGTGTGAGGAGTATGGTGAGATTTGAGGAGGCGAAAGAAGGACCGCGACGCTTGGCGCTCTGTCATCTCTGACTACCCCGTTAGGTACGCAGCGTGAATGTACAATAATAATAGTTACAAAGCTGTAGTACACATCTAAATGTTAAGCTTAAAAATAAGTATTATCTTAAATATAGAAATAGAAATAGACTTCCTTAAAGTCGCCAAAACTAAAAAAAAAGTTTAAAAAGTTTTTATTTTTTTATAATTTACTCAGACATTTCACATAGCGCCATCTAGTCCCAAAGTAAGCTGTATAGCGCTTGTATTATGGATACTAGACAACTGATATACTACTTATATGCTTTTCGTTGTTTGTAAATAAATACATATTATACATAAACACCCAGACTCAGTGCGGGACTCGAACCCGCAACTCCCGTTTAGTTTCCGACGCGCTAAGCCGTTGCGCCACAGAGGTCGTCAGTTTGATTAGTGATTAGGTTTATTAACAAAGTTTTTTGTTAAATCCAGGTAACCGTGTGGTCAAAACACACTCATTTTCCTTGTTTATATTTAACCCGTTTCTCGTTTTCAGTATTACAGAATACTTGTTTACAGTAATTTTTTAACAATCTCCAGTTAACACGAACCAGCGTCGGCGGCAACATCAAACAGATAACAATTGCGAGATCAAAGAGACGCCGCCGTGCGGTAAAGGTGAGTCTATCGGTACCGGTCTACTAGTTTTTTGTGAAGATATAATTTGTATTGAATATTAAGTTATCTAATAAGATCTAATGAGATCGGATCTCGAATATTTGTTTTGTTAGTGTACATTTAGGTTCTGAGTTTGATAGCCATAGAATTGGTCACCGTCTTATTTGAGCCAGGATCAGATTCGGACAAAAGAGAATTATCGTATTTTACGGCAGAGAAAAATATAGTAAAACCGTGTTAAAAGCCTTGGCCTGCTTTTATACGATACGTTAAGTTGTCTCAACATATCATGCATGTTCATGCGAAAGTAATGAATATATTCTACATTATCTACATTAGATGAAAACATAGATCTTCCCGCTTATTACGTAACTTGCAGACAGCATGCGACAGCCAATATCGCGCGATATCTGCTGTCAAAACGAGAATTTGTGTAATGTAATTTGTATAGTGGCGCTAAATCTACCACAAAAAGTGCATTTTATGGTCATAGAATAATAGATACGCAATCGTCATACATGATACCAATGTTTTATTACAATTAGTCACCGGTCACGTAGTGATCGCGTGGCTGTCGCTGTCTGCAAATTTTTAAATAATAACCCTGCGTATCTACTAAATATCTTTTGGTACTGCCCACAGACCCACAAGACAAGCAATTGCAAACAAAAACTTTGTCACGCATCAATAATCATAAGATAATTATTATACTTGAAATATAGCATATAAATATTTAACGATATAACTTCAATAAGCAATTTAATATTAAACGCGTTTTTAATGAAATGTTCAAACATTTAGCTCACTAATCAGTCAACCTGTTCCCATAGTTGCACGTGATCGATTAAAGGAGTTGTAACCAATTGTCTACTCTTTAGCTGCTAAATTAGTTCTACATTGCTGGTCTTGGTCGATGGTACTGCCTGTGATTGGTTAATAGGGTATGTGCTGCAACAAAATCACGGAAGACGCTTTTAACGCATGCGATCATCTTTCAAAATACGTTTTATCTTTGGATTACGTAAAAATTGTTCATATTTCCAGCTGTACTAAACTTAAATGGCTGCCTACATTGTTACCTATGAGAGTCCAAAGATCCATTAGGATTTTGTATACACAGTTTTCAATACTTCATCATTTACCTACGAGATTTTCAATTTCTACATTCAACTAATGATCTTGATTTCCAATCGAATTGCATTCTTTTTCTTCAGACTCCTCTCCGTTTTGGCTTCATGTCTAATTCTCTCCCCATCAACATCTAGAAATATTGTAATAAGTTTCTATTTGATGAATCTTTGCGTGAGTTTTTGTAGAAAACTATAATAAAAATACATACATGAATACATACATATATATACATACATACATACATATCTTCACGCTGTATCCTTAACGGGGTAGTTAGAGAAGACGGAGCGCCAAGCGTTGCGGTCCTTACATACCTAATACATATAATATTAAAAATACTAAATAATAGTTATCAGGATTTGTGAATTGTGATTAAATATTAAAACCGTAATTGTTAATAGATGGAAACATTGTGTCATTTTGACGGTGTTGCTACTTAGTGAATAATTTGTTTGTAATTTGGTCAGTTGGTATTCTTTAATGTCAAAAAAATCTAGCGAGAGCACGCTTTTTCTTTATATCGCTAGTGATTTTCTCATGACTTCGTCCGCGTGGAAAATGGAATATATGCAGCCTACGTCTACCCTGAAGTTCTATTCTAAATATTTGTGAAAGAACTTTTGAAATTGCATGTACAGTTTCGGAGTTACTCCTACATCCGAACTTACAAACTTACGTCTTTATAATATTGGTTTAGATAAATCTTGCATTTCTACCCACGTCAATATCCCAGAAGAACAAAAAACATATTTAGAATCTGAGATTATTTACAAGTATCGACCCGCCCCGGCTTGGTAGACATTTTTAAAACTAAAATATAGCCCTTGTTACTCGCTGACAATGTAGCTTTCTATAGGTGAAAGAATGTTTGAAATCGGTTCAGTAGTTTTTGAGTTTATCCATTACATACAAACAAAGTTTACCTCTTCATAATATTAGTATAGAACAGTATAGATAAATGTACGAAGCGCTCTGAGCGTTAGTCGAATTCACACTAGATTAATTTTGGCCAAAAATATCATCAACATCAGAATAAAGCTTACAAGGTAAAGAAATTGTTAGTATTGCCACAGATTAATTAGTTTACTAACGTAAAGTATTGCCTTAAGTTAGATATTTGCTATTATAATTATTATTTTTAGAACTCCATTAGACTTAGTTATGCAAGAGAAAATACACAATCAGATAAAATGACATTGTTTGCTGTAATTATAGTATCCCTTGACTGTATCGGTGTCGTATTACGTATGTTTTAAAATATTTTCGTTTACTACAATAGTTTGGTAATCCGATATTTTAGTTAAACGATTACACAATATATATAATTACGACATTAATTGTGGTGCTGGCCATGTTGAAATGGACCAGGTAATGCGTCCTTTGTTCGTCTATGTTGGTCGATGTGTGCTTTTAATTTTTTTTTAATTCGGCAACTGATTTTCAATGTCGGTCTTCGATTTGTTTTTCGTGCACTCGAAGAGAGCTCCGTACAATATTCATATAATTATAATCTGAACTGTATTCCTGTTTTCTGGAAATCTATTAGACCTTTATCATACGCAAATCATATAAATTAATTATTTGATAAATTGCTAGTAGTAACAGCTTCGGTTTGTTTTTACTCTTTTAGGTCTTTCATGATCTCTTTAAAATGTCTACAGAAATATAAATATAAAATGAGCAAAATATTATGTAGGTAATATAATTAATATAATAAAAATATTTCTATGATTATCAAGATTGTATTTTATGTAATTCCTGAGAAATTTTACCGTGGCAGACAGTGGGACAGACGGAAGTGAGTGATCTTAAAACAGTTCAATTGTTCCTCTCTTAATAAACCATTGGAAATTGAAATCTTAATTCCAACTCCAGATTAGAAAGGGATGCCGTTTCATCACATACAGCGGAATCCCTTTCTAATTTTTTCCTAAGTATTCTCAAGCTGCGATTCACATTTGAGTACCTATCGTTTTAGAATACGGGCCTTAGTTTGAGAAGAAACTTCGTATGTGTGTGTTGATGAACTGAGGAATTGTAAATCACGCAGATTTCCAAAGCACGAGTTTTCTTCCTCACACAACACTGAGGTTACGGGATAAGCTCCCTGCCGAGCAAGGAGTTTAAAAGCGTATGAAAGAGTTTTTAGAGGGTCGACAACGCGCAGTATATAACTTATATAACTTGTGGGTGTCCATCGTCTACGGTGTAAAAGAATAAAATCAGGCCGTATGCTTGTTTGCCACCTTTGTGGTATAAAAAAATATATATCTTGTAATAAATATTCAAATTCAAAGTGGACTTTTTGGCGGGAACGGGAGAAGTGAGGTTGACATTTTGTTTAGATTTTATATTTTTTACATTTTTGGGAGTTTTAAAGTACAAAAGTGATAGTGTATTGTGTTTTAAAGTTCAGTACAAGTGAAAAAAATGGAATAGGTCTAAATAAACATGTGTAGCTGAAGTTGTCGCGCTCTTCCAAGAAGTCCTTTATAACTTCAGTAGAGCCTACTATCACTTGACTGGAGGAGTTTTACGATAAGAAAAAACTAATTTACTTGTGATTCTAGTTATTAATACGTGACATTGGCAAATGCGCTAACTGTGCGCCATGGCATAAAAAAGAAAAAAAATTAAGACTGAAAAGTACAGTTCTTAAATTAATCTCAAATCTGAACTGGCATAAATCTACCTGTCTACTAAATATTCATTTGTTTCCCACAATAAGTGAATTACACGAGTTATTCACCCAACACCGTGTGATACATTCATCTGTAGACGTGGCAGTCGATTATTAAATTAGATTGTGACCCTTGGGTGAGGTTAACTAAAGTAATTGGACCTCTAGTCGCCGGAATGATTGTTATTGGACACAATAGCCCACAGCTATTTACAACACACACATGGAACAAACAAGTGGATTATTTAGGTATCTTTCAATATGAATCATTCTGATATTACAGATAAAAATGCGACTCTCTACAAGTTTCATATTTACGCCCTTTGCAGTTAAAATTTTGGAACCTTGGGCCTTGAAGCCCATGGACTGGTTTCTGATATTTATAAGAGATTGGTCGAGGCTTCGAGAGACCGTCGGGCTGGCAGCTTCTTCCATCAATGAATCAGTTTGGCTATTCAAAGAGGTAATGCTGCCAGTCTACTGGGCACCCTAAGCAGTGACAGCTTTCTAAGCGGCAACTTTGAGGAAGTCTCTTATTTAACATAATCTTAGTTTTAAGTTTTTAAAAATTAATGTTAAGATATGTATGTACTTATTTTGAATAAAAAAAATATAAAAACATTTACGTATCTAGAACTGAGTATGAATGAAGAAAAGTTCTGTTTTAGTTACTTGTAGCGTGGAGCGCAGACGTCATGGATTTGTGACGTCGCAGAAGTCGTAGTACCGTAGCTTCTCCCTCTGGCTCAGGGTTGTCAGAGGGCCGGGTAGGTACTTCGGGAAAGCCTCCTGGAATTACGTTTCTTGCCCCATGTCCAGGGAAGTCCTAGATATTCAATGGCAAAGTCTAATGATAAGTGTACAAATAAGTGTAAAAATAGTGTGATAACAGAAATAAAATCAGTGATATGAAACTAAACCCGTATAAGTATTTAAGAACAAGTTTTAAAGAACACGTAATTTTATATATAAAATTGCGGTGTGTGGGTGTTCTTATTATTCTTTCCTTCCTAAACGGCTTGACAATTTCGTTGAAGATTTTTTTTAATACTTATGAGGTCATTTCAATGGAGGCTATAGTTGGATCCGTCCGCTTATTACGTAACTTGCAGTCAGCATGCTACAGCCAATATCGCGCGATATCTGCTGTCATAACGAGAATTTGTGTAATGTGATTTGTATAGTGGTGCTAAATCTACCGGGAAAAGTGCATTTTACGGTCAAAGAATAATAGATACGCAATCGTCGTACATCATACCAATTCTTTATTACAATTAGTCACCGGTCCCGCAGTGATCACGTAGCTGTTGCTGTCTGCAAATTTTTAGGTAATAATTCTGTCTAATAAATAATTCTAAATAATTCTTTTTAGGTAATAAGTGGTTCCTTGCGGATAAAGTCGCGGGCAACGGCTACTTTGTAAATAATTCTTTGAATCCCTTGCCATTGCCGGAGGACGTAAACAAAGGGAAGTATAATAGGCCTTCGACTCTTGAAGTGAATTTAAGTTACCATTTGTTAGTATTTAGAGAGAAATGAATTAGTGCTAGATTAGGTGGTAGGACTCACGAGAATCACGAGGAGGAGGATAGGATTCAAGAGGTTGATGGTGGCGCCCCGCCCTTTGTTCTGATGGTTCTCTTTGTCTTCTTAGATGAAACAAGCATGATTATTTTACTTGATAATAATAATTGCTTACAGCACTAAGTAATCACAACGTTTTGCTGACAGTGCTTCACGCATGCGATAGATTTTTGACATTTATACCTAATATTTTTTCTTGACGGTGTTGTCACTCGTACGAAAGGAACTGGGATTAACGAATAGGAATGATTTAGGAAACAGCTCATAAGTCCTAACACAGTTATTACATTTTATCTTCAAGTTTTTCTTATTTTATATCTGTGCCTATTAATAGTGGTTTTATTTCAAGTACGGATTCTACTTCATAAGTGGCATGAACGCTGCAACTTTTGTTGGTCAATATTCATAATTGAACGATTTTAAACAGCACTCAGAGTGATTAGTCCGCACCCTCTGTGGGCAAACTTTTAGAAAGTCAGGGGTTGCAAACATTTCATTTCAATTTTAAACGAAATAAAAGTATTTAAAAGAGCATTGACTTAAAAAAATGTAACTTAAAATTAGGTTCGACTTTTTAAATTTGTATTGTAATAGCTTTCAAATTATAGAATTCATGACAATGCTGAAAATATATTTTTTTAAATTTATGTTTAAGCTCTCGAAACTGACCCCCAGAAGTAAAAAGTCATTATTCGAAATTCACATAGATATTATAATTGTTTCAAATTTATATATTTTTTTGATTTTCATTTAGGTTACTATTTTCAGCTCAATAGATAAAAACTTGATGCAAAAACTTGATAACCAAATACGGGGTAGGCGTTCAGACAGACAAAGAAACTTATGTTTCCATTTTACGTTTTTGTTTAAACTCAAATAAGTTTAAAAAATATAACCATGAAATATTTCAGTTACTTACAGAATATCTATTATCTAATTGGGCAATTTTTCTGTATATTTAAAATATTGGTTAGAATAACGAGAAAAATAACATATTTTACTGAATAATAAATCACCAAATTATGATGCAACGATATTATTATATAACCAGGTCTAATAGCGCCATTTTGCTGAAAAATTTAACATTTTCACACAACAACTTAAGCACGAGTTTTACGATATCAATCATTTCGATTCAATCCCCAATTTTATTTTTTATGTTCTCTAATAATATATTTATTCTCGGTTAGCCAGACATTAATTTAATGAATAAATCTGTCAATTATAAAATACATAAAACTTTCCAAAGGTACACGACCCCTACATTGTCCATCTACCCGCATGTTCGCTCTCCTAATATAGCAATTACCGTGGTTCGCCACGCCGTCCGTTTGTCGTCGACCATTACTGTCCGCACCCGCTTGTTTGCGCCCTAGTTGACGTCGTTAAGATAATCTTAGGGTTGTAGCATTTTAAGGAATAGGGTTAACTAGAATATTGCTCAGTAATCGAAAAGTACACAGGTCATCTCCCTGAGTTTCTGGTTAGTTCTCAGTTAAATATCTACAGGTATTTAATAAGGATAGGAAGGCAGATTTAGTAAGGAATCGGAACCGGTTCAAAATGTTGCTTAATGAAAGTTAAAAACCTAATTTTAACTTACGTATCGAATTACACAGGTTTATATTTAGAATAAAAATCGGTAATTAATAAAGGTTAAAAATTGGATTTATGCAAACTTGAGCATACTTAAGAGATGTATAAGGACCGCGACACTTGGTGTTCAGGCCTTCCTGTCTACCTCGTTAGGAATATCCACAGCTTGAAGATATGTATGTTGAAGATGTATATGTGCGGAGTAGTCAGAGACGACGGAGCGCCTAGCGTCGCGATTTTTACGTACTTAATACATTTAATAAAAATACTAAGTAAATAATGGTACTTCATTTGCTTCCTTATATCTCATCATTCTCCTCACACATTTTTGCCCAGGCATGCGAGTGCTTTTGACATTTCCGTCAAATTTCCGTCGGTAATTTCCGTCGGTTAACACTCTGGATCTTTGATCTTCATAAGTCAGCATTGATCTTCCTTGACTTCTTTTACTACTCACTTCCGCTCTGTAGATTTTCTTCGTCAGTCTTTCATCACCCATTCTTTCTATGTGCCCGAACCATCTAAGCATTCCTTTCCTCATTTTTACACAAAGACTATCGTGCAACCCTGTCATACTGCGTATCTCTTCATTGCTTATTCATGACACCCCACATATTTCTAAGAGATCGCATTTCTATTGCATTTATCTTACTTTCACTCGATTTCGGGCATATACAGGCCTCATTATCGTACAATAAAGTTGAAACCAATACCGCATTGTGTATGGCCATTTTGGCTGAGTTAGATATATTCACACTGTCTACTAATGCGGACAGAGCACCGTTCACTTTATTACCAGCTGGTACCCGTCTTTTCACATCCAACTCACATCTTCTATCCCTCGAAGACGCACTCCCCAGATACACAATTTCATTCACTTGTTCTAGACATTGGCCATTTGCACAAATCTCACATTTCATCTGTACCGCTTCCCTTTCAAACGACAGAACCTTAGTTTTGTTCACATTCATATTCAATCCTTTCAGTTCACATTCTTCTTTCATGCACGTGACTAGTGTCTGAAACTCTGCTTCTGATGGTGCTATAAACACAGCATCGTCAGCGTACATTAGGCAGTTTACCACTGTATCATCACATATCACACCAGTCATACTACCTTTCAATCTTTGGAGGCAACTGTCCAAATGAAGCATGTACAGCCAGGCAGACATCACGTAGCCCTGTCTAATACTAGAACAGACTTCGAACCAGGGCGACGTGTCACCGTCTATCCTTACACAGGCTCTGTGGCCACGATATAATAACCTCACAGCCCGTACTAAGGAGCCCTCCACGCCATATTCAGGCAGAAGACTCCACAATTTCTTCCGCACTTCTCTATCGAATGCTTTTTCAAGAACCACCTTCCCGTGATAACGCGAAGCGAGAAAATCTGATCCATACATCCCCTACCGTTCCTAAAACCACCTCGTGCCTTCCACAAATATCTTTCAAAAATGCCTTTCATACGTTCAGTAAGTACCTTGGTATTGACTTTACTTGCTAAGCTGACCAAGCTGATGGCCCATAGAACGCGTAGTCTAAATGGGAACCTTACCTTTTATAGAGGTACTACATAGGGCGTGGTAAAGTGTGATGTGTGGTGACGCATCACGCTGTTTACAATTCCTAATTATATTAATTCCACATACTTCTATCTTTAAGGTTCTGCCATTATTCTTCAACATCCTCGCTCGTCACTTTCAATGTATCGTCAAGCTTACCGGACTGCTGCAGGTTTGGACGCTACGCGACATCGTAATGCTGCAAACATACCCCTCATTCTAGTTACCACTAAAAAGTGGTCCGTTCCCATATCGCCTTCTCTGTGCGCTCACGTGTCCATAACCTATTTTTTGAGCCGACTGTCCACCAGGAATAAATGAAACATACGTACTCCTTTCCTCCTTCCTTTCCCACGTGTACTGATCAATCTTTTTGTGCTATTAAAGTAGTAAATTAGGTATTAGTAACAAAAATATCCTTTTCCATACGCACTCCTAACATAATCCTACCAGCATCATTCACTCTCTTACTTGCCTAGGACAGACTCAAGTCCCATTCGAGCTGACCCGACCCATCCATTCATGTCTCCACACTATAATTCTCTCATTATCTTCAATTGTTGGTAGAACTTCCCTAATATTCTCCCAAAACTCCCCTAGCTCCCCCAAACGGACAGAGGACATTAGGGCATACACCACCAAAACAAAAATCTTCATCAACTTTGTCTTGAGAGGCAGTCAGAGCAGTCTCGGGTTTACACGCTTATACTTAGTTACACAATTAACCAAACAAGAGGACAGTAAGACGCCTACCCCTCGGCATCCCTTTCTTCTCATGGTACCCGCCTACCCCTGATCACAAGGCGATGTCCCCTCCAGCCAAGTCGACAAGTTCACTGCCCTTTCGCTTGGTGTCACTCAAATATAACACATCCAATCTTCTTTCTTCCATAATATCAATCACTTCATTCATCTTCTCTTCAATCCCACCTCTCACATTCATGCTGCTAAGCTGCACTCCTCCCTCTACATCCCGCCGCGAGGTGCACAGCGTGTTGAGTGGCAATCGCTATCGTTAACGTAGTCCGGCGTGGTGTGCACAGGAGAGGAATTGCAGCCCTGAAAAGTGCTGGCAGGGGTCGCGACGAGCACGCTTCCTCAGTTGACCCCCATACACTTATAGTCTACACTTATATTTGAGGAATATTTGTGTAGCGTTTACTGGCAACCCTATCTTTATCAAATTGGATGCAGTGGTCACCATCGGTGGAACGGATTGCTTTAACGTCGCCTTCAACAAACAGAATTTTTAGGGTTGTCACAGAATACGGGCGATAGCGGAAGTACCCGCCGGTAGAATAATGTTGAAAAAATGATACCTGACTGAGTTTCTTGTCGGTTCTTCTCAGTATTCAGGTTTTCTTTTCTAACCGAACTAAAGTAGATTTGACGTTCAAAAATACCTTGCATTTGGGTTTACTTGAATAAATTGATTTGACTTTGACCCACAAGTTAATATTGTTTGTTTAGTTTGTTTGTTCGTTGGACTGTTTATTCGTTTGACATCCTGTATTATAAAATAAAAATTCGGAGATAAGAGGGGAAATTTCAGGTCGATATTGAGCAAGTAACTAGTGCAATAGGTTTAGATGAAACTCATCACTATTGCCAGTTTCAACTTTATAACGTAACTGTTATCTTATAAGCGTATTCGGTTTTTCTTTGTCGCATTTACTGGCATTCTGTATATTGTATTTTAATAAATGTATATTGTAAAATGATGTTGAAAAAATCATACCTTTCTTGTCAGTTCTTCTCAGTGTCCAGGTTTTATTTCGAACCGAACGAAAGGAGATTCGACTTTCAAAAACACCTTGCAATTGGGTTTACTTGAATAAATTGATTTGACTTTCACTTTTTAAATATGGAATTCTAATAAAAACTATATTACAGAACATTTCGCTTATGACTTGCGCTGCCTATAAATTTACCCCTTTAATTCTATCACTGAGGGTCGTGTATGATCTCCAAACGGATGGTTTATGTGACGGGTCACGTGGAGCCGTGATGCGGTGCCGTGGAGTCAATTAATAACAATTACTATCGTTTATATTATGATTGTTATAGTCGATATAAATCAGTGTTAAAATTGTTTTGAAATATTGAGAAGTGGTTAAAATTACAGTAGTATTCAGAAACTCAGCTAAATATGTCAGCAACAGCAGCAATAATTTTATTTACCTGAATTCATTGCCGGAGCCGGAGGCTCGTTGTTACATATTACATACATTATACATACATACATATCCTCACGCTGTATCGAACGGGGTAGAAACGCCAAGCTTCGCGGTCTTTACATACTTCTTTTGCCTCTTCGAATCTCATCATTCTTCTCATGCATTTTCGCCTCGGTATGCGGGTGCTTATCGCATTTCTGTCAACATACACTCTGGTTATTCGAGCTTCGTAAGTCAGTCTTGGTCTTCTTTGGCTTCTGCTACCTCACTTTTGCTCTGTAGATTTTCTTCGTTAGTCTTTCATCACTCATTCTTTCCATGTATCCGAATTATCTAAGCATTTCTTTCTTGACGAAGAATATCTACAGAGCGAAAGTGTGTATTAGCACAAGCCAAGGAAGACCAAGGCTGACTAAAGAAGATCAAATAGCCAGAACATTAAGTAGCGGAAATGTCAAAAGCACTCGCATTCCATAAAAAATGTGTGAGAGAAATGTTGAGATTTGAGCAGGCGAAAGATGAACATAAGAACTGCGATGCTTGTCACTCCGTCCATTCTCACTACTCCGTTAGCGGTACAGTGTGAAGATATGTTTTGTATTATGCAATAATAAATGTATTTATTCTTTTGTTTTAGTCTGACTTTACATCGTAAACGCCATAGACGCCATTTTGAATTTTTCAAAAAACAAACTCTGGCATATCCTGTACGTAATTAAGGGGAATGCAATAATGCTTCATAAGTTGAAATCACGTAAGCGGTTTCAACTTCGTAAAGGAATAGATGAGCGTAAATATGCTGTTAAAGCTGTTTTGCCCAGAATTTTTAATCTAGGGCACTGACTGGTTCAGAAAGAACCTGCTCTGAAAAAACTTTTTTTATTTGTTTTACAATTGTCTTACAGTATTACCTCCTATATTATTGTTTTAACTTTATAATCTACTGCCAAAAAGACTTCTTCTAAATAAAAGTCTTTTTCAAGTAAAAAAGTGGCGTAGCGACATAGAGCACATGTTTGAAGTAAAATATCAATTCTCATATTACTAAGTCCCTAACACTCTAGTAAAGTGATACGAGTAGCAGGCTTTACTGGGGATAAAACATCTTGGAACCCTTGGTAAGAAATTCTTAAAAAAACGCGACAATTTCTTTTGCACCAATTTATGTAGGCTTTCCAATTCTTCCACATTTGCACAGAATTTTAACGTTCAATACTTTCACTTTTGTGCTTTAACATTTACAAAAGTGTAAGGAATAGAAAATTTAAACAAAGTATAAACGTCACTTCTGTTCTAAACTGGAGAAGAACAGAAGCGAACTTTATATTTTGTTTAAAACTAAGCAAAAAGTTGTCGCCAAAAAGTCTCCCAGGACCAAAATTCAATTTTTAAATTCACGTCTGGGCTTGAGCTTCTATTTACTGTATCTGTTGCTTTTAGCTGTTCATATTGAATAATCTCTGAAAAACAGACATTTATTTATAGACAGATCTGAATTAACAGTCAGGCAGACAACGCCGTTATTCCATAAGTTTGGAACTTAAGCGAGATGACTATTTGTAAACGACTAAACAGTGAAATGTAAGAGTCGTTTGCTTTAAACTGTAGTTGTGGGAACAGTATGGGATACGTTCCGTTTGTCACTCCTAGCACTAGGCAATGACTGCGAATTTATAATACCACCTTCTGAGGATACCACAGCCATGTAAAGCTATCTCCCTCTAGTTTACCTCCACTCTGCTCTCACTATTGAATTTTCAAACCCAATACATAATTCAATTATGTTTAATGAATTTAAAATAATCTATCCAAATTGTATAGACTCAGGTGTTACTTTGCGGAAATCCATTTCATGTGATGAATTCCCAAAATCTTTAGCTATTTTCCTCTCAAGCTCCAAAAACCACCAATCGACACGTGTTTCGCCTCTCAACGAAGCATCCTCAGGATATACCAGAGATAGGATTCGGTCACTAACCAGCACCGAATTCAAGATCCAATCGGTGCTGGTAAGCTGAATTCAAAATCCAATCGGTCCAGTTTAAGAGCAGTCATCTTGCCTATTTATTTTATCTAGCTTATTTACTATAATCTATATAATCTATACACATATATATATTTATAAAGTATTACAAAATACCTTTGAAATGTCTTCAATAGGATTTGATACTGATGCAGTTTAAGTATACATATGTAGACAGACAGACAGTGTTTATTATTTGTGTATACATTGAGACATTTTCTCATGCAACGAAGTTCTTACGACAATTTGAACACAAAAGCTTAATATCGAGTTGTTAGTGAATGGTGCGGTCAGTGCGCTGTATGGCATTGTGGCGGATTGAATCTTAATACACCCGTATATTTGCCATCTCTGTTCTATTGTTGTCCACAATAGTTCTGTTTACAATCTTTTAAGAGCATTTGTTAAATTTGATTTAGCATTTGAATAAGTTTAATGAAATAATAAGACACTTAATTTCATCGAGGTACTTAGTAATAGAGTTGCAGCGTTGATTTTAAACCGCACCGTCTTCCGCTTCTGTAGTAACACAATTCTGTTCGTCTATTCACACTGTAAGATATTATCTCAACAAAGCATCCTCAGGATATACCAGAGATCGGACTGGTATATCCTAAGGAAGCTTCGTTGAGAGGCGAAACACGTGTCGTTTGGTAGTTTTGGAGTTTGAGCGGAAAATAGCTAAAGATTTTAGGAATTCATCACATATTCAAACTGTTCTTGACACATATGTAGGCATTCTAAACATACACTAAAGTACATGTTTTGGATTGCGATAGGTTTAAGAAGCGTATGGACCGCGTCACGAAAGATGAGACCTGACAAGCGGTGGTAGTGGGTAATCCCTCCCCTCGTTTACGGAATAATTGGACGCATTAATTACTTTTTAATAATAAGTTCATTCAACTTGTTCAATATAGCTGTATGCAATTCTTATATTTTATGGAATTGTGACGTCAATATACTTTAATTTAGTCGGTACATATCACATATTATGTTATACGAAAAAAAAAAACCAGCGGATTACCACAGTGAAAGTTCCAGACGTGTGTGGATAATATTCAATTCATCGTCAGCAAAAGTAAATTTGTATTTCATAGTATTTCTCAAAGATACAGTGAAAAACAAAGTCATTGCTGCAGTCGATAGACTCAAAATGGGGTGTATCGAAAATATCCCATATCTCAAAAACAACACAACATATCTCATTGAAATCAATTTTCGTCGAGAGTCAGTTCTTAGAATTTTATAGTTAAAAATTTAGAGGGGCACACATTTTATGACTTGACAAGTGTACAAGGTCATTAGGTGATCAGTGAAAACATAAGTCATTACTTTCCAAAAATATTAGTATTGTATCCAATAATCAGATTTATTTAATTTGTGTTTAAAGCCAGAACATATTACAGGGTTAATTCCTTCGTGGTCCTCATTTAAAGCGATTCGTCTTCGACGACAGCGCTGCCCATTTGAGCGCACAATGAGGGCATCGCTGCCTCCCATTCATAAACTATAATAGAATAATTTGTATTTATAGTTGTTGCCCTCCGACCACTTGTCCTCCCGCATTCCCTCCTCACCGGATTCGTAAGACATTTCACATTGTTAACGGAATTAATGAAATTGGTACAAATGTGTTTGATTCCTGTTTTTGTAACATTTCTGTAATAATCGCACGGTGTCGTGTTACCCATGCGGGATATTTGTGTTGCCTCTAGTCCATTTGAGCGTTATTATGACGGTATTGGTAATGTATGTATTATAGTATGATACAATAAATTCTTATATTATATTTTAATTTCATATCAATAATTTCATTGTTTATTTTGTCACCCTTGCGGACAAAATAAGCAATGAAGAGTACGACTGTCTTATAGTAAAAATGAAGAAAGGAATGCTTAGACGGTTTGGGCACATAGAAAGAATGAGTGATGAAAAATCTACAGAGCGAAAGCGAGTGGTAAAAGAGGCCAAGGAAGACCAAGGCTGACTTATGAAGATCAAATAGCCAGAGTGCTAGCCGACGGATATATCAAAAGAACTAGGCGAAAACCTAGGCGAAAATGTGTGAGGAGAATGATGAGATTTGGGGAAGCGAAAGAAGTATGTAAGGACCGCGACGCTTGGCGCTCCATCCTCTCTGACTAGCCCGTTAGGGATACAACGTGAAGATATGTATGTATGTATGCATACATATCCTCACGCTGTATTTTTCCATCCAAGTATCGCAGTCCTTACTCTTTTCGCCTCCTCAATCCTATGAAATGTTCATAATAGTACGAATAAGGTTTATAGGGAAAGAAAATTTGGAAAATTGAATAATTTGTAAAAAACGAATGTACTTTTTTATATCGGGTTTTTGTACAAAATCGAGACCGTTACCTCACGAACAATAATATAATACTTACTGGATCCACGTGTGGCTGGGCACGGCTAGGTTGTTATAAATGTTGGTAAATATGGAGTTTCTATATTACGTAAAGTTAAATCTTTGCTGTTAATAATTTACTACTGAATGCACAAAAAACCAAATGTATTAAATTTTCCCTTTCTAATGTACCCAGAATACATGATAAAATAGAATTGGGTGGGAAACAGTTAGAATTAGTTAGGTCTGCCAGTTTTCTTGGTTTAACAGTAGATAGTAAATTGCAATGGGCGGATCATATCGGGGCATTGGCTAGTAAGCTCGGTTCCGCGATATATGCCATTAGACGCATTAGGCAATTGACGGATGCGGATACGGCTAGGCTGGTGTACATCGCATATTTTCATAGCTTAATGTCCTATGGCCTTTTGCTGTGGGGATCAGCGGCGCATATTAACTCGATTTTTATTTTACAAAAAAGAGCGATACGTGCTATTTACAGTATGAAGGCACGAGAATCACTAAGAGATCGTTTTAAAGACATTGATGTACTGACCCTGCCGTCCTTATACATCTTTGAAATTATTATGTATACGAGGAAAAATATAGATCGATTTACAAAAAAAGGCGATATTGGTGGTATGGAAACCCGAGGTCGTGATAAATTGGTTGTTCCAAAATTTAAATTACATAAGTCATATGTTTCATTTTTGGGTAACTGCGTTCGTTTTTATAATAAAGTTCCTCAAGAAGTCACTCAATTAACAGAAAATATATTTAGATTAGTTATAAAACGTACATTGATTAGACAATCATACTATAAAATAAACGATTTCGTTGAAGATAAAACAATAGTCTGGAAATGATTTTCTCTGCACATGCATTTACTGGCTCTCTGAATATTGTATTTTAATAAACCTTTTGTAAAATGATGTTGAAAAAATTATACCTGACTGAGTTTCTTGTCGGTTCTTCTCAGTGTCCAGGTTTTCTTTTCTCTTCTCTTTGAACCGAACTAAAGTAGATTTGACGTTCAAAAATACCTTGTGATTGGGTTTACTTGAATAAATTGATTTGACTTTGACTTTGACTAAATGATTCCTGAGTAAGTTATCTGAATATTGGAAACAATTAAAGTATTAAAACGACCAAGCGCGAGTCGTACCAAGCGCTATTATTGTTCTGCACTGTCGGTTGTTAGTTGTTACCGATCACCAACCGCAAAACAAAATTTGTCCTGGAGCTTTCTTTCTTTGCAATGAAAATGCAACTTAATGTAAGTTAATGTCAATGATTATACATTTTTCTGACTGAATTTTAACCCCAGACCAACTTTTTTGTCTTACGCGTTTTCTGTTAAGGACAACACTCATTTAGTACTTCGGTATCATTATCATTTTCATGGCATGGCGCACAGATTAGCACATTTGCCAATGTCACGTATTGTATTTTTATAAGTAGAATCGTTATCATAAAACTCCTCCAGTAAAGTGATAGTAAGCTTTACTGTAGTTATAAAGGACTTCTTGGAAGAGCGCGAGAACTTCAGCTACAGATGTTTATTTAGATCTACTCCATTCTTTTCACTTACACAGAACTTTAAAACACAATATACTATCACTTTTGTACTTTAAAACTCCCAAAAATGTAAAAAGTATAAAATCTAAATAAAGTGACAACCTCACTTCTCCCATTCCCGCCAAAAAGTGCTTAGCCCTTCGGTATCCGAGTAGCAAGCATCGCATCATCAAACGGCGTCCGCTGGTTGTCGACGTGTGGTCGACTACTACAGGACAGCAAGTTGATGCCTCGTGGTCTACAAGCGGACGCCGCACGGTTAAGGCGGGCATTACTGAGACCTCTGGTAAATGTATTCGCAAATTATAGAGAATTTAAATCCATAAAAATTATATGTTATTTAACACTCTTTTTTGTAATTATGCCGGCCATTAGGTACATGATCGGTTTTAATTTACTGCATAACAAAAATTTCACACAGTCGTTTATTTCTCTAAATCTAAATATCGTATCATTCAAGTTATACTTGGTTGTGAATATTAAAAATAAGTAATATTAATGATTTGAAACTGATGATTAATTCTCATATCGACAGCATTGTTGCCAAAGCCTCAAAGGCTTTAGACTTTCTGATGCGTAGTTCGACAAGCTTTACTCGTGCTAAAACATTTAAAATTTTTGTACTATTCTCTGGTTTGTAATTGTTTGTAGTATGCATCACAAGTCTGGAACCCATTCTGCTGTAAATATATAGTGCGAATAGAAAATATTCAAAAAAGGTTTATTAAATACAGTTGTTACCGGGTAGGACTTCCTTACAAATCTGAAAACTACCTTGAATTACGTAAAAAAATTCATTTTATAACCTTAAGAAACATAGGGAGATCACAGACATATTATATTCACTAAAAATAACATCAATTAGTGTCGATTGTGCTCAACTTCGGAGTAAAATCAAACTTAAGGTTCTCGCAAAAATAAAAAGATTTAACTCGCCTCTGTAATACCTGTAGTGTCGTCAAACTATACGCAAAATAGTTTCATGCTGCGTGCAAGCAACGACTTTAATGTATTGAGTAGGGAACGCAATATTAACCTCTTTGCAACTATCGTACCATCGCGTCGGGGAGAAGAATGCTAACCAAGCAATTTTTTAACTATTAATTGTATCTTTATTATTGGCGGCATTATGTTTACCTACTTTTAATTTCCTATGGCAAATACCCATACTTAAATTTTTATTGTATTTTTTATCCGCAGAGATCTGTCATTATCAGTGTCATATCATATTGAAACATATTGTTATTTTTATTGTGACATATTACGTTGTTGGTCTTCCACAAAAATAAACAAAAAAATAATAGTCGCTGAATGGGTGAGGCATTTCGGCAATCATAATTTTTTTAATAAAAAATGCATTTCTTCAAGTTTATAATATATATAATCTGCGCTTGCGGAGACTATGCGATGTTCTTCACCCCATCAGATTACTTCTACGCTTGGAAACACTCACTTTAACGCCGATAATTTATTATTAAATCTCACATGAACATTCACGTGAAATTCACGTGAACGAGGCGCGGCAGCGCGTTGCTATCGAGTTATGCGAGTGCATATATGGCAAGTCTATATTATAAATTACAACCACAGACCACTCGAAGAGAGGCAGTGATAGTTGGATGCCAGCAAATGAACCTTTACCCTCTCTTTTATACCCACAGTAGACTTTAATAAACAAATTAGTGGTGCATGCTAACGACTTAATTGATATAATTGCATTAAGTAGGATGCTATTGCCAAGAGCAATTTGACGTAACTCTACACTGGACCACCGACGTGAATACTGACAATTACTACAGCTATGTAGGCTATCTAGTGTCCACGGGTAGTCAGCAGTGACATCCAAAATTGTCTTGGATCTTCTATAAGTAAATTTTTTTTTATGAATTTATAAAATGCTAAAAAAGGCTGCAACAGCTATTAGGGTAGTTTTAGCAGCCGGTTTGTTTCATTATCTTTATACTTATTGAGCTGAAATTAGGTACAAAGACGTAAATTGCTAACATAAAACCAGAAATGCCTATTTTCTTTTTTAAACGAATAGTTTACTAAATATTATTCGGTGCAAGGTACCTAAATTCATTGTATTCTTTTTCAGTGTTTATTTTTTTATTCTTGCATGCCAGTAACGGTAAATGTGTAGGAAATAATGTGCCTAATAATGTTATCATGTAACATCAGGTCAAAATACACATGTTAGGCAAATAAATATTTGAATTTGTTTTGTATTCGAAAAGTTGAGCACGAATTTATAAAATTAAATTTGTATTTATTTCGTAATTACGAAGCCCTAGTTAATGCGTGACCAATACGCTTTTGATCTTTTAAGGTTCCGTATTTTATCTGTACATCCGTCTGTCCATCCATCACAGATGACGGCCAATTTTTTGGATACTGTGCGACGTCCAAACTTAGATAGTACAGACATCTTGTTAATTCACATATTTTACGCTGTTAACATTTCGTCGATACTACTATATCTATACTATCTATTTGTATATTTAATAGTATAACAAAAGAGACCTGATTTTGTTTTGTTTGTACATATGTGGAGGGTAATCTCCGGAGCCACTGCACCTATTTAAATAATTCTTTTATCATTTGAAAGGTATATTATTCCAGATGGACATAGGATTTATATTATGTATTCAACCCACGCGAAGTCGGGACGGGCCGCTGGTATAATATATTTATGGAGGAAATAAAGAAGTGTATATATTGGTTATTCGAACTTGATCATTCCCTCCTCTTATATCTGTAACAATGCGACACAGAATTTCAAAAATTACATCCATACGTACGTGAAAGTAACTCTACCTATTTGCTGTTACTTTTTCACGCCATACCTGCTGAGCAGGTTTCGATAAAATTTGACAAGAAGATAGATTGTATCCTGGGGAACAGCCTACCTTTTGTCACATAAATAATCCTGAAGGGATGAAAGTTTGTATGGGAAATCCATCATTTCTCAAGGTAAAAAATAAGGAATTCATGTGTCAGCTTTTTTACAAAATCATTTCTTGAAGGGGTAAAATTGGGGATGATTTTAGAAATCCTACAAATCTTTGTATCGGTACTAATGGATAACACATTTTCGATAAAATTTGACAAAGAGGAAATTTCCATTCTGAGGAATATTTATTTTGTAATTGTTTAAAATGTAACGTTATAAACACTATAGTCTCCTCTGTTTATTTATTACATTTTCACGGCCAACCCGCCGCGCGCTGGACCGATTTTGATTAAATTCAGAAAGGAGTTAGATTAAGCCCTGGGGAAGGACATATCTTAGTTTTTAAATTCCACACGGACGAAAATACGGGCTACAGCTAGTATAGTATAAAGCTTTACGAGTAGTTACAATTTATTGGAGAAATATAACGAAAATTTTAGGTGTTATATACTCCATAAATTAAAGTTTACTAATATGTAAATTCCTTTAATAAATTAAAGGAATTTACATATTATAAATATCGTATAGAAACCTCTGTGCGTGAGTTGAACTCAGGCTTTACTGATATTTCTATTCTGATTGTGAGTTATACTAAGTATCAAGCGTGAGATCCAAGTGTTGAGATCAATCTCGATGTGCTCGACCGAAAATGATTGCTTGATCGTTGTGACATGTTTTTAGAGAAAAAATGGGCGTGAAATGAGAAAGCTATAGCCGACTTCTGAAACCGGTCACACACATATGTTTAAAGAATAAAGCACCTAATACATGTCACAATTTGGTTGCAAAACCAACCGTAACTCCAACCAGTGTTGCCAGTTTCGAAATGAAAAAGTAGAGAATTCGGTAGAGATTGATTGCGGTAGAAACTTTTCGCTACTGTTGCGTCTTCAAATCTGGCAATACTGGTTGGATTACAATTGGTTGTTACAATTACAATCAAATTGTGACGTGCATTGGGTGTCTAAGTGGTATGTATCGTCGATATTTGTGATTACTATACTATTTTTTATTATTCTATTATTATCCTCTTTGACTATCCCGTTAGCGATACAGCGTGAAGATATGTATGTATTATCTATTCTAAAAATAACTTTTGTATATATATTACACATCCGTATTTGTACGTTAATTTTTATAACAAATTCATATTGAAAATTACACAAGCAAGTGAAAGTACGTCTTTTAGATATATCCCACGTTTGTAGCCATGTTAATGTCTCACAAGAAGGAAAGAAATATCTAATATGAGAATTAGATTTCATATTATAATATTCAAATTTTCCGTTCGAATTTTACCCTCAAACGATCATCACTCAGTATGCAGCTACAGTTATGAATACTCATAATCCTAAGTCTTGTAAATATCCAGAAATTAAGTTTAATTAATCTTTTTTTATAAATTAAGTTTAGGTTACCATTTTATAAATTACGTTCGGTTGAGTTGTTGGCGGGATTTTATGGAGAGCAGTTGGACGCTGATTTTAATTATTTGAAAATTGTTTTCAGTAGATATCGTGATGTGAAATTGACGTAGTTTTGCATGCCAAATATCTATGCTGTTGTGCAATAGGTGGAATCGCAAAAGTAAAAGCTTATTTAGTAGGTAAATGCTTATTTAGTAGAGATTTTTTTAGCGGCTTAGTCTGTCTTAGCGGATCCTACTAGAAAGACTGCCTCGATATATTTGTTGCCAAAAACTCCAAGAAACATTAAAATATATTACGGCCATATTTTAATGAAATAATATGAAGAATATATCTATTTATTACTGAAGACATCGGCTGTACGGGCATAGATCCCTTCGCTTTCCCTCTCAAGGGAGAATCCAACATGGACGTTATGTTCAGTTTATCATTTTATAAATTAAGTTCTGTGAACCGTTTTGTAAATTCAGTTTAATTTACCATTTTTTATAAATTCAGTTTAGTTTTATAAAATTCATTTTTATAAATAAAGTTTAATTACGTGCGTGAGTCAAAATTGCATTTCGCCAATTTTTAAATATTTTACGTAGATTATTTGCGTTCTTTTTACTTCTATTTTTAACGTTAAGTTAAGTTGGGATGTTTTTTACACGTATGTTTAAAATACATTTATGAAAATTGTCTCGAAATTTCAGCTGTCTGTTAGAAATTTCAATTTTAGCCCTTTTTGACAGGACTTTGTAGGTATTTATTTGGCATCAGTCCTGCCTGATAAAAAGCTGTGACGGTGTGTCTTTGCTCAGTAAATTACCTCTACTGAGCATAGGTATAACGCAATTTTACTCAAGCTGTATGAAAGGAAACATCGTCACGGAAGGAACGTTGAACGCTGTGTACCTAACGGGGTAGTCAGAGAGAACGGAGCGCCAAGTGTCGCGGTCCTTATATATACTTCTTTCACCTCCTCAAATTTCATAATTCTCAGACACATTATAAGTACGCTTTATGTCTAAAAGATGTAACAAATACGTAGCTTTACTCGTAATTAATATTGTTTCAGGATTTTTAAAGACAAATACGGAGAAATCACATATTTATAAATAAGTAGCTGTTGTCCGCGACTTCGTTTGCGTGATTATTCAAAAAAAGTAGCCTACGTATACTTATAGTAGTTTATATTCCTTCCCAGGGATTAATCTATCTCCACTCTTATCAAAATGTGTCCAGCGGTTCAGTCGTGAAACGTTACGTAACAGACAGAAACGTCTGCGTTTACAATATTAGTATGGATGTCGAAGAAAATCGTGACGTCGTGAGCAATTAAAACGGAAGTGAAGAATAAATACTTAAAATATTGAATGCATAGAGGATTAAAAACATCACGTGATAAACTACACGCGTAATTAGATACAAATATAGAAAGCATTTTTAGATTTGTCAAATTCTCATAAATACTGTAATTATAGCGTTCGGACTCACATGTTTAAAGTGTTGGCTATTGTTCAAAAGTTATTGATAGCCGTTCCTGAAACTTATGTAAAACGATCAAGATCAATCGATCGATTACGCGGCGGTGTCTTTGATGTGGCCAGTGTTTACATCGCGCAATGCCTGCCTGTTTTTACACTCAAACCATTACCAACATGCGAGCCAACATATTGATTGGATCATGAGTTTCATGAGTGATTGCGCCTTAGAATTAAAGGTAACTTAAGCAAGGAAAACAAGTATGATTACATTTATCCTAAATCTAGGACCACGGGGAAGACGGTTAGGAAATGTTTGTACATTCCTGTCTGTACTATTGTGTCTCCAGCGTATGTTATGTCGTGTAATGTATCTAAAGAGAGACTTCGGGATCCCTGACCCTGACAAGTACAGTTCTGAGGAAAACCGCTTAGCTCATTCCAAAATATTCATTTCGTAAAAGATCTTGGCAACTATCGATAAACACCGAGGACCACTACAGGAACTTTAGTTGTGGTTCTATCCGATAGGTTATATATATAGTGTTTGATAGAATTATATAATCATATGCAAGATGAACATTCCATAAGAGATCGTAAATAAATAATAATAAATGCGTCAGAATGCCAGACAGCGCTAATACACACAGATTATCTGATCCCAAACAAAGATATTCTCTGTGCTATGAGAACCAGACGACGACTACTAATGGTGTCTCCCAGTACACCCATACCAGAGACAATCTAGATAAATTCCTTTCCTGAATAGACCCGACCAGGAATCGTACCCGAAACTGTCTGCGTTTGGATATAAGATCTACATATAACACTGTGTCATCGAGGTAATCCTGTCTACAATGCGCTGAACGGGATTGTGGTAGGAGTTATGGTTAGTAAAAAACTAGTCTCTCTTCCGGGAGGCTGTCTTTTTTTTTTTTTTATATATATCAGAGGGGGCAAACGAGCAAGCATGTCACCTGATGGAAAATGATCACCACCGCCCATGGACATCTGCAAATTTTTAAAGGTTTCTCCCAATTAGCAAAAACATGTACCGTGTAGAGCTATAAAGTGTTTGTAGAATATGCTCTTAGTGTTGTGCTGATAACTGAGCTTATATTATGGAATTTACTAGATAGTTGATGGACTACAGCATCCTCTGCAAGAGTCTTTATGCTTTGAGAGGTGGATCGAGCCCTTGGTACTGGTTATCACTAAAAGTTAGGATATTGGCCTTAAATACAGTTTGACAACTCTGACAGTGGGTTGGTCACCATCCGCTATACCGCATCCAAGCTTAGATCACTTGTGAGAGAAATTTCACCCGTTATGTTAACCTTTAGACTGGACTGGATGGTGGTAGCGGTCACGGACGCACTCTGCACTAGGTCCTACCACCTTTTATAGTCTGTCTGTCTGTCCTTATGTCACAGTCGATTTATTTGGTTATCTTCATATCCACTGGGCTGACAGCCACACAGACGTACCTTACCATAATAATAAAAAAAATCTGATTATTCCGAAGTCATTTTTTTAGACGTATTTATTAATTTAATATTAATTAATTTATTATTTACTAGCTTTAGCCCGCGACTTTGTTCGCGTATAAATTATAGCCTATGCGTTATTATGATGTGTAAGCCATATACTTTAAAGTTTCATCAAAATCCGTTCAGTACTTATTGCGTGAAAGAGTAACAAACATCCATACATCCATCCTCACAAACTTTCACATTTATAATATTAGAAGGATAAGTAGGATTACTTAATTTATGTCAAAAGCATTCGCATACCTAGGCGAAAATGTGTAAGAAGAATGATGAGAAAGCGAAAGAAGTATGTAAGGACCGCGACGCTTGGCGTTTTAAAGATAAGTTTGGAATCATTACATTAAGACTTATTTTACTTATATTTTCGCATTCAGTATGTAAATACGAGTCTAATATGATCTGAACTTTGTTACACTTTTTATATTTTTTGCACTAAGCTAAGGATATATAGGTCACTAAGCAGTCGTGTTGAAGTGGCCTAGTTCGCCAAATGTTGGAGCATTGGCCTCACAATGTTTGGTGGATACTGTTTGTTACAACAATCGTTTGGTTTGGCCCAATGAACGATATTGTGTATAAACACCCAGGTTACGTTTAAACGAGAGCTTGGCGCAAGTCATGACCGAAGGGTTCAAGAGATTGAGGATAATATAATATTTTTGTAACTTTGTCGTTGTCTAAAACCAGATTATGTATTTGTTTTTTTTGTAATATTAATTGATGTCACTAAATGAGCTCGTTTCACACATAGGGGAGCAAGTAGGGTTTATGGTAGGGTAACACGGGATTGCTATATGCTTTGTTCGCGTTGGTTTATTTGTACGATTTGTATGTTAATGTATTTGGGTTGGTCAACTACATTTTTAAATTAGTCAGTTAGTTCGGAAAAATGTTTTATGCTATTTAATAATGGGTGATCTGAACAAAACAACAGCAATTGCTTCTAGTATTTGATATTAACATTAGCAATTGTTAGTTATTATAAGCTCTCACTTATAGCGATTGCTTTCGTTGAAGTGAATAATCTTTTACTGCTACTAGTTAGTTTTTCCAAACAAATCAGCGATAGCGGAACATCTTCTCCAATCGAATACGAATCATTGGATGGATGAAATCAAGACACAAAAATTTCAATCCGGAAAACGGATACAATTTATCAACAGCGTGGAATCCTGTGATTCCAATTTCAATGACAATGTGATTCAAATAATTTCCCGTGTTTTTAGATATTTTATAATGAAACGCGAAAGTTTAAAAGTTTACATAGTTAGGTTTTGTTCATACTTTTTTAGCAATATCTAAATTTAGTTAGCATTTGCTTAAGTAAAAATAGAATAAGCTTTTAGTATAAGCTTTTGTTAAAGTATATTCCTACGAAACTCAGTTTTTGCTTTAAAAATGTAAGTAAAAGTATATATGCTGACGTTTAGTCACATCGCCTGTTGTCCTAAGAGTCCGCCTATGCAGACTTTGCTATGTTTAGTGACCTGGATCTCAATATCTAAGAAGGTTGACAAATAAATATTTGAATACATACAATTTTAACTCTTTATCTTGAAATCCTTAAACGTGAAAATATGATTAGATGCAATAATCTCGAAAAAAAATTTCCAGAATAAACCTTGTTTTGCGCAAAGATCCAGTTACATCTCCGAAATTCTAAAGAATTCTTAAATTATTTTTACTAAAATGGATAGGTAATTATAATACTTCAAGTTCGGAAACAAGTTTTTTAAATTGACCAGTTTTTTACAAATTAGATTACGTGCAAAAACAAATGTTGAGATTACTCCGCGCTAAAATGTGATCAAAGCGGAACTGCGAAAATCAACTGTATTGGTATCGCTATAGGGCGCAGGGGTGATGAACGAATTTGGTTGCGCTGGGCTGCAGGCGGACTCTTAATGACTGAAAAGGATAGATCATTTACATATTTATAAATCCCAACCAACGTACTTTAGTGAACAGGAATTAATATATAAACTTTTAAATTTTCGCGTTGCCTTCTAAAATATCTAAAAACACGGGAAATTAACGCGATTACCTTTTATTTTCGCTTGACATTTCGGCAGAGTTACATCGGCCGTGGTCTCAAGTAAACTGTTACAGCAAGCTTCACTCCGTGTCCGGGGCAGATTTTATTTCATCTACCCCCGATATTTGTAATATTAAATAATTATTAGGGGTTGACATTGTCGTTGCGGGTGTCCATGGGGGCGATGATCATTTTCCATCAGATGATACGCTTGCTCGTTTACCCCCTCTGATATTAAAAAAAAAAGGTTTCCTACATACACTAACACTCACGGTGTCCACACACTTAACCGGATGTGAAAAACGAGGTTTTGTCATTTGAATCACAGGATTCCACGCTATTGATAAATTGTATCCGTTTTCCCGATTGAAATTTTTGTGTCTCTTGATTTTAAAGGAATTAATATAAAATCGAAAAAAACTTCAAAGAATAATAAAATTGTCCCTTGGACAACTGAAAGTTCTTTGTCTTCTGGACAACCACTATAGTAAGGAATAATATTGAAATATTGTAAAAAATAATTGAATGTATTAATAGAATAAATGATAAATATTACATACATACATAACTTCACGCTTTCGTTTGACACTCGGTGGTAAGAGCGACAACTTATTATGCCTTTCTCCATTGTGTTTCTTGGTCCAAGGCGTTCACTGTACGTCACGATTCTATCAGCCAATCACAGACAAGTGCCATAGTTAGACTTCTACTGCGATATCAATTGACGTACTCGCTATCGTTATTATATCGCTTGTGACAATTTATACATTTATATTTACCATATTATTGAAAATATATTTAATGTAACAATATCTACTCATATCATTATTATTTTTATAGAAACTTCGGTGGATGTACTAAACCTTCATATAAAAATTGTGATGTGCGTTCATGTACTGCACATATGATCTAGCCAATCACAGACAAGCTGTACAGTTAGACTTAACTACGATGTCAATTGACGTTCTCGTTATCGTTCGTATATCGCTTGTATCGACATAGACATTTTTATTTATTATATTATTAAAAAATAATATGTAATTATAGAATGAGTTTGCTCCTACTATAAAAGAGGTTTAACCGTTCTCAGTTCATGTTTAAGCCATGTCGGCGTTCTGTACTTCACTTTGAAGTGCTTTCGAGATATTTACGTACTGTTTGTTTATTTTCACATTCGCGGTGGCCCCGGCGGTAACTTATGAACTCATCCCTGCACCAGCTCTATGTTTCATTTACGTTAAAAATATTATAACACAACATTACAGTACATATCGGAGTACGTTAAAGTCAGCATGATGAACTTGTTTGTCGGAGATTCTTAGAATTATCTGCTTGTGTTTTTGTTTATTTATAATAAAATCTCACAACACATGAAATATTGTAACACTAGTTTTTGCAGTAGCTCATTTTGGTTGGAACTTATCTGAAGTCTGAAAAATAACCATATTTAATTGCACAAAAACAATACATTCCAACATTGAATTATACATTACATTAAAAAGTAAATCAAAACGATTATCATAGTACCATCTGTTTTAATTGGATACATCTAAATTTTTCGAATTATCAAATAATTTATTAGTCTCTTGGACATATAATGACGTCGTAAGTAAAAGCGAGACAGTGCTATTGTGTCGTGTTCTTCACGATGGACATGTTTACGACGTTTTAATTTTGCGTATTTATGCTATCTAATATTAAATTGAGTATTAATTTCCTTTATTACTTACTATAAAAGTATTACACGTGTAAATTCATTCAGCCGTTTATTGATGAATCGTTATAAGTACGAAATTAAGTGAAATACTCTACATTGTTTACTGCACAAGCGTTAAAGTTTATGTGAGCTAGGTGTGGTTCCCGGAACCGCAGTGGAGTGAAACATAGTGATACTTTCAGACAATCAATCTCATCAAGTCTTAGCTACATGTTTCGAAATACCAGTTAGAGGTTTTTTTAAATTAAATCTGTCTCCCAAAACACTTGTATCTATCGAGAAAATGCACTTGTAATGAGAAAAGCCGGCAAGATTCAACACCGTCTTATAACATTATACAAAAGCGTGTCAGACACACATTAAATTGGGGGTTTAAAGCAATTTCGGTCAATGTTAAAATAAATAAAAAGTGTAACTTTTTTATTTGTTTCATTTTTTGTACCAAATTGGATTTATGTTACCAAATTAAGGACATGTCTGTACCAAAATCTCTGTAGTTTTACATTCGGACCGACACTTCTTTATCACTAATCACGTCAATTAGTCATTTGTGAAAATTATAGAACCTATTTGAGCCTAATTTCGCGTATCTAGGCGAAAATGTGTGAGGAGAATGATGAGATTCGAGGCTTCAGTTAAGGTTCTACATACACTTTGGCTCTGTATATTTTTTTTGTCAATCGACATTTCAGAAAGCGAAAGAGGTATGTAAGGACCGCGACGCTTGGCGCTCCGTCCTCTCTGACTACCCCGTTAGGGATACAGCGTGAAGATATGTATGTATGTATTTGAGCCTATTTGTAGCATATTAAAGACATTCGATGGGCAGTTATGCACTGGCCAGTATGTATGTCAAGAACAACAAATATTTTGTTTCATCAAAAGCCAAGATATATACATATGTATGATAAATAATAATACAAACAATACAAATCATAAAGAATCATGAATGATTCATTACTGTATTGCATACTAAGCTACATTTCGGAATAATATAATTTTAATTTTTCATCTTCATTTGTCATTTAGGCCATACTTTATAACCTTTATCTATCTAAAATATAAACAAAAATAAATTGCCACATTGACTGAGCATCATTTGAGAACGGCTGATTTCTTTTTTCTTGTGTTCGTAATACTGTTAAGACAAGGTTAGTACGAAAGAAAATTTTTAGAAAATCTACGGAAAAGATCGGAAATTTGGATGGTATTTTAAAAAAAATTTGGTATGTAACAAACATTCGAAATCCCACCGGGGCGAAGCCGGGGCTCGCTAGTAACAAATAAAAGTTAATTTTTTATTTATTTGCAATTCTAAACGTATTATATAATTGTATTTCTTTACTAATATTAAAAGAGGTAAATTTGTTTGTATGTAATGGATAAACTCAAAAACTACTTAAGAGATTTTAGAAATTCTTTCACCTATAGAAAGCTACATTATCAGCGAGTAATATGGGCTGTATTTTATTTTCGAAAAAAATTCTCCCCGTGCGAAGCCGGGGCGGATCCCTTATCACATATAAACTGAAAACAATAATAATAATAATAATACTCAGACATTTCACACAGCGCCATCTAGTCCCAAAGTAAGCAGCACAGCGCTTGTGTTATGGGTACTAGACAACTGATATACTACTTATATACTTTTCTTTTGTAAATATATACATATTATACATAAACACCCAGACTCGAGACGGGAATCGAACCCGCAACCCCCGTTTTACTTTCCAACGCGCTAAGCCGTTGCGCCACGGAGATGCAGTTTAAAATACATTTATAATTGTTTTATTAACTGCACTTTACGGACTTCCCACCTAAGTCTTTTTAAGCCAATAGCGAGACCTTATTACTGTGGTATTAACTCAATTATCACTATAATCAATTCAAGATTATGCAAATGCTTTTAAGGAAGCCACACGAGAACCAGCACAGCCAATACTAAACACGACAGTAATCTTTAGTGAACTCTTAAAAAAATATCAGAGACTTCATAAATATTAGCCATATTTTAATGGTAAATATCACTGATGTTAACAAAAAAAAAAGATACCAGATATGCGTCTGGCGCATGGACGTTTTTTATTGAGAGGAAAGCTCTCAATGTAATATCGAGCAGAATCGACACCACCCGAACTTGCACGATTAACGAAGCTTATCTCATTCTCACTGCAGTCTATTGGGTCATTTTATCTCTTTCGATGTCACTAGTGTCACTGCGAGCGAGGTCGTAGCCACTTGGGGGAGGGAGCGGGTTGTGAAGCCCTAGATGAGAGACAATAAGTAACAACTTTAATTATAATAATTAATAATATATTATATTGTTGCGGCAATTAAGAACACACACTCGCATAGTCACTTTTACATTTAATTTCTCAATAATTAATTGCAAACTATAACACGTTGTCACGAATAGCCGACGACGAACAATCAATAGTTAAAGCCGCAGAATGATAGAGAATGATCCAGATCTTGGCACGCATCGGCTGATATAGACTTGATGACGTCACTTCTCCCACGCCTTGGCGACAACAGATGTGACAGGCAGGATGTGATGTCAGCTAGGCAGACCCGGTGACAGTGACGTTATATTGCTTCGTTACAATGTATAATAAAGTTTAATTATAATAATTAATTTTCCAATTTTCATTTAAACATATTATTTATATTTCTGTCAAATGAGTTTAGTAAGAGATAACTTGCAGGTAGCGACGAAGCAATATTGTCCAAAGTGGGAATATTACTAGAAAAATTTCCGGCAATTAGCCATTTTCAAAAAAAATTACCAGTAACATTCTCACTTTGGGCAATGGTGTTGGCAACGGCACATCACTAGTTGCAAGACGTACTGAGTTAGAAATTATGTGGCGTAGAAACTTGAACTAGGATATAGTTTATAAAATATCCTATGGATTTCTCTGTGCGCAAGTCTCTATTTTTTAATTAGCCGACTTAAAAAGAAGGAGGTTCTCAATTGGGTCGTATGTTATTATTTATGTTTATTATCTCAGAACTTCGTCATTTATAAACCGATTTGGAATATTCTTTTTTATTTGAAAGTATACTTCCAGATTGTAAAATATCTTAACTATATATGGTCTCAAGCAAACCTATGAAATATGTTTTTGCATGAGACCACAGCCGATGCAACTCGGTCGAAACGTCAAGCCAAAATATAAAGATAATCGCGTTAAATTTCCCCTTTTAGATATTTTATAATGCAACGCGAAAGCTTAAAAGTTTACTTCCAGATTGGTCCCATGTCCCAATCCTCTCTATTTTGCCCGAAGTTTTTAAGGAATTCAACATTATCACATCTCCGACACGTTCTAGGTGACTTTTTCTTATTCTTCTTTATTACTACAAAAGAAAATAAACATTTTATATTTCAATTATAATCCATTATAATTTTGAGAAATGCCGCCTATGTAACTTTCGTGAAGCGGTCGATTAAGTCTTGACATTCTTAATATTTTTTCTGTAATTTTTTTACCAATCGAAAGCTCCTAACGTCATAACAGTAACAAGCTAGTGTCGCCGAACAGTCCGTGTGTCATGTTTCCGCGTCGCTGCGCACGCGCATAACTACTGACGTGATGTGAGAACGAAAAAATATGACAAGGGTACTCTGATACGGCCAGAGTTTTAATCAATCTCCGCTCTTGCGTGATACGAATGAATTATGTACTTAAATATACCGAGTACATAAAAAGTATATAAAATATACTTACAAGAAAAGATCGGCCATAACTTAATCGTATTTTCACACTATGTATCATCACTCATTGTCAACTTATTACGTGTACATGTGTTTTTAAATGCAATATTTAATTATACAGACATTATTTATTTATAAGTTATGTTTTTGAATTCATAACTAAGATGGGTCGATTTTATGCTTCATTCATATTAACTTCATATGCTTAATTTTAACTTCATTTTAATGTAACCTAATTTATTACACTTGAACTTGAACTGACATCTCGCTTGCACCAACTACTTTGTGGTTGGTGTAAGCGAGATGTCGGTTCGAAATCGAGTTAAATAGTTGGTGCAAGTAACTCTTAACCTAATTTTAGAGTAACTTAATTTACTTAATTTTTATGTAACTTTATTTTAAGTAACTTAATAAAATGCTAGGGAATCCTGAATTAATGCATGTACAACAACGCTCTGGGTTGGGTTTTCCCACTTTTATAAATATAGATGTATGTCGTGTCATGTATGACATCAATTATGTATGTCATGTATGACATCAATTTATAATTAGAAAAAGTTTAAAAAAAACAAAAAGTTACAAATCTTAGTAGTATTTATGATAATACAATAAACAAGGGTATTAAGTAGTCGCATGGGCTGTTTTTAAAAATTAACGGAAAATGCATTCTTATATGAAAATCTTATTTCCAGCAGACGAAGTCGACAGCCATTTCTAGTATTCTTAAACAAATTTGTTACATCACTTTATCCGATCTAAATCCGACTACGAAACATCTAGGGCGCGTCCTTTATTTAATTACAAATAAATAAAAAATCACCGGGAATTTAATGAAAACAAAATCAAAATGGTGGATCAAACGGTGCGCGCGCATTCAAAGGCTCAGCGTCAGTAAACGTATAAACAGCGGTGAAGCAGGCCGCCCGCCGACCGCCACTTCCTGTAACAATTTAATTACACCTGTTTTACGTAAACATCTATTTCCGGAATGGTCCAAGTTTATATTATTATTAACAGGTTTTAATTTTCATGTTACAGATTTACGGATGTGCGGGTATGTCGCAATAGGTTCCGTTTTGTGATCCCATGCTTTAATTATTTATTTATTATGGGAAATCAACAGCGTTTAGAAAGTAATGAAAATGAAATTACAGTATTATAGAATACGTGGTTTTAGTGAGGCCAATTACAGATTTCCACATAATTTACAGCGTCGCAGACGGGTGTGCCTACGTGCTTATGAGATTTAAATATGTGCCTATGTATGTAACAATATTAGGTGCATAAGTGCCATCGTTACAAAAACGAAATGTGTTTCTGTATGTATGCTTTCATGTGTTAGTATAATATACGTGTAATGCTATACTTGGTGAATTCGTTAGTTGCCTACCTTTCTCTGAAGCAGAATAAATCATATTCACTGAATTTACCGTTATAAAAGTGTGTTATGGCGAAGAGGTACACGAAATAAACCTGTATGACGTGTATGACGACGAGGTACAAGGAATCCGAGCTCTGAAAATAGTTCCGGACAGTCAAGACGTTTCCAACTTATATATTTATTATATATAGTACATATATGTACATATGTACAAGTTATATACAAACGATAATGAGAACGTGAATTAATATCGCAGCAGAAGTCTAATAATTATAAAGCGCGTCTGTGATTGGTCGATTCATAGCGATGTACAGTGAACGCCGTGTATTTGCGCTATAGTGGCGCTAGTTCTGCTGCCACACGTGGACAGTTCATACTTACACAAGTCCACCTATATTGTACATATGTGCGAATATGTGTGTAGGCATGCGTGGACCTCTACATCTTTTCAAACCTGCGCAGACGACCGGAAAATAATGAAAATAAATTATCGTAAACTCACTCACGGAATAGGACTTATAAAACCGAAATAATATTGGCTATTAGCCTATAAACCCTTCATTGCCAGATTGCATATATAAGCCAACCCGGGAGGTAAGTTAAGCAAAGTTACTGCTAAATTGTTAAAGATGAAATACAAAGAATACATAATCACGATTAATTCACTTTCAGTTCTCCATGTTAACTACCTCGATTAAAATGAACTTCACAGTATTAGTAGATAATTGGTCATCTACTAGAAGCTCGAATATGCCGTCACTAAAAATACAAGCAACGACATCAACCAATAAGAACACTGTATTCTTTAGTTCATAACCTTCATGAGAGATGTCGCTGCGGAATCATGGATTAGTTTTTGAAAATGTTACCTAAGAATTATTAATGTATTTTAAAATCAGAAGACAAAGAAAATGATTGAAATAGGTTTCGAATAAAGTGAAAACTGCATGCAATAATATTATAACTAACAGAAAGTAATTGTTTTTGTTTGTACCCAATTGATGTACATGATGACCTGGTGATTCTATGTCTAATGTACGCTAATCATCTATCTGGTCTACTTATCCAGGTAGCAGGTACGTTTGAATAAATATACATACTGTAGAGCATAATATTGAAGAGTTAGGCTCTGAGGTGAAGACTGTATTTCAGGTGCTTATTTTGATAAAGGAAATTTAACAAGAAACCTTACAAGAGCACGTTAGCAGGACATCATATTTAAATGTACAGTTCTACAATATTAAAATAAAAAAATATTAAAAAAATCTATATATTACAATAATCATTACCATTAAGAGGTTACATCCACGTCATAGACCTTTCCAGTAGACCGTAATATGTGCCAGCTACATGTACAAATACATAGATATCATCGTTAATTAAAGTATTTTAATGAAATTCCAAAATCGCTCTATTTTTTTCATGAAGTCTACCGCTATCATATTATTCATCATTAGAAAAATCACAAAAGCATATTATATCGTACTATGTATTAAAGAGCAAGAGAGCCTTAAGAAACATCGCATTGAAAGATGTTAGAAAATCAACGACATTACATGTAGTCCGAGGAGCGAGGACATCCTCGCATGTGTCGTCGCTTTGACCGTTTTCAAATTCTGTTCTTAAATGGCGATTTTACCAGCATTTAAATCTGCAATCTTCTAATTCAATTACCACATACTTAATTATGAATTATAATCGATAAATAATGTATGCATTTACATATTTAGAACAGTAAAGCATTAAGTCTCTTTGCATAAGAAATCTTTGTCGTTATGCCATGTACACATTTTTACAACATTTCCCTTTCGGGGTGGACAGGACATCAAGGTCTAACAAAATTGTATTTTGAACAATATGTATTTGGGCATAGTATATGCAGATATTGCAATGTTGAACAGTTTAAAAACAATGTTTTCGGGAATCAAACCCGCGACCCTCAACTCGGAAGGTAAATGTACTAACTACTGTGTCAACAGGTCAGTTTTTTCAATTCTAATTAAATGATTTGTTTAGATTCATATACCTAAGTCTAATATTGTGGTCTGTGTTTATTCCATTTTTTATCTTCTACTCGTATCTAAGGTATAGATACAATTTTAATACTCTCACTATAGTTGTAGGCGATATATGTACAAAATATGTGTAAACAATGATATTTTTAAGATCATAACCTCGCGAATCACACGCGCCGTGACACAGATCGATCAACATTTGAAAATCGAACGGTACGCGCGCGCATCCGGCCGCGCGGACATGCGTCTTTGATCGTCGGCTGGAAACATTCATCATTCCGCCCGGGCCCGGCTTGTATTGACAGATTTACGATACAAAACGCATAGATTGGAAAAAATATCGATCCCGTACGAATTTATAACAGGAATTATTACACAATTATGATTGATATTATATAGTATATGTACATAATATGTATATGCTCCCAAAAGAAAAGTATTATCTTTTTTAAGTAGAAAATTGCCATTTTCTCGAACTGGCTATTATAACGGATAGAAACAGTAAATTGTATAACAAGGGAGTGAAATAACATTTTTACGGCGAGGCGCTATTTTGACTACTCTCATTTCATCTATAACTAGAAACTCAGTCAAGTATCATTTTTTCAACATCATAATACAATAGTTATTTAAAACACAATATCCATAAAACCAGTAAATGCATGTGCAGAGAGGATTATTTCTAGACTATTGTTGTGTCTTCATTGAAATCGCTAATTTTGTAGTATGCTTTTCCAATCAGTGTGCGTTTAATAACAAGTTTAAATATCTTTTCCGTTAATTGAGTAATTTCTTGAGGAATTTTATTATAAAAACGAACACAGTTGCCCATAAATGAACCACTTGACTTTTGTAATTTAAATTAAGAAATAACTAACTGATCACGACCACGGGTTTCCACACCATTAATAATGCCTTTCTTTTGAAATAGATTTATAAGTTTTCTAGTGTACATTATGTTTTCAAAGATGTATAACGTGAGTAAGGTGAGTACATCAATGTCTTTAAAATGATCTCTCAGCGACTCTCGTGCGTTCATACTGTAGATAGCACGTATTGCCTTTTGTAAAATAAAGATAGATTTAATATACGCCACTGATCCCCACAGTAGCAGGCCATAAGACATAAGGCTATGGAAATAAGCGAAGTACACTAGCCTGGCCCTAGCCACATCTGTCACCTGTCTCTATCACGCGTCTAATAGCATATATTGTTGAACTGAGTTTATTACCCAAATTCCCGATATGGTCCACCCACTGTAACTTATCGTCTACTGTTAAATCAAGAAAAGTAGCTGATTTCGCTAATTCTAATTGTTTCCCATTCAGCTCTAGTCTATTATGGATTGTGGGTCCATTGGATAGGGAAAACTTGACACAATTGGTTTTTTGTGCATTCAGTAGTAAATTATTAGCAGCGAACCATCTCGAGACATCCGCCAAGGTCCTATTCTGTCTACTAAAACCTTTTTCTTTTCTATTTACTTTAAAATTTAAATAATAATGATGTGTCGTCAGCAAATAATATTATCTCAGATAGGTCTTTAAGCATAAATGGAAGATCATTAATGTAAACCGGCAGGAAAATTAATGCAAAAACAGGAAACGTCCCATAATTGATCCTTGGGGAACACCCATCTTTAATTTGGAACCGAAAGATGTAATCCCATTTACACTCACTTTTTGTTCTCGGTCAGCCAGATACGAAACCACGAGATCGAGAGCTTTATCACATATTCCATAGTATTTCAGCTTGTAAATTAAAGTTTTGTGACACAGTCAAAAGTTTTGGAAAGATCACAAAACACGCCAATGGCATCTCGTAACCCCTCCCAAGCCTCTAGTACAGTTTTGAGAAGGTCTGCTCTCGTATGTGTTGTGGACCGCCTTCTCGTGAAACCGCACTTTTGACCAGGAAATATCCTGCAAATGGCAAAATGTGCCAGCATTTGGTTGAGCAATATTTTTTGGAATATTTTCCTCAACGCTGGCAATATCGACACTGGGACAGTTTGTAGGATCTGACTTACAACCCGTTTTAAATTTTTAGGTAAGAACCCGCCGGTCGAACGCGAGACCTCGAATCTCGAAGAACCTAGATATATCTAGCAAATATATTTAGGAAATATATCTAGTCTATAGGTTCTTATTGGTTTCTTGTCAGTTGTTAGGGATTGCGTGAAATTATGTACGAGTATGTAGTACAAGGTTGACTTGTGTTTCATAAGTGCCTACAATAAAAATAGTCTTTCGGAAGCGATAGAACGTAGATACGTTTAAACAATAGTATCTGTTGAAACGCACGCGGTTATTATTTCACTAGCATTTTTATATTACAATGCAGGGGGTCTACTCTTGATAAATGTTCTTCAGACACAAAATTCGATAATTGTATATAATTTTAAGTGGCAAACATGTATATGGTGCAGTTACCGTAGCTTATGGAGGCCTGCAACACCATAGTATCCAGTAAATAATTCTTGTAATTCTAAGCCATCCTTCGTCCAAAATTCCAAATCCATTAATCAAAACGTGAGTATAATAATTTAATCTAATATAGATCTTCTGTACCATACAGACGTGCACACGCTAGCTTACGAAAAATGCGAAAAACGATTATTTTCGTTAATATTCAAAACTATCATTAATTTTAAAAAATGCAACTGGCATTTCAAAGAGTTTGTTTAGCTTAATCTACACAGAAAATGTAGAAGTATAAATCAGCCCCGTTAGTCAGAAAAATGCGAATTTCTGCTTTAAAAATGCTTTCTTCGATATATTTTTTTTCTATTACAAAAGTTAACCAATCGTGTAACGTAACTGACAAAATGAAGTCAATGAAATGAAATATCCAAGTTGCCAAATATCACTTTCATGCGTTTTGTTATCACTTATCACTTAGAAAAATTATAACAACAACAACAATTAACAAAGTAATATGTGAGTTTATGCAATGTATCATTTTCTTCAACCATGACCAATAACTGCGTCTATTCTCGTTATCGACAACGTAAATAATTATATAAAGAGTTATGCAATGGCTTTAGCAATTATAGGAAACTATGAAATAAATAGCCGTTACGGAAGTATAAAAATGTTCGGTAAAGTATCAGACGTACAAATCGGTTTTCTATTGAGAGTAGACCTCGTCGGTACTCGCTTTTCAACGTCTTACAACAATGTTAAATAAACCAATATTATTATTCATTTATTACAATAATTATTATTCATAACAATAGTATAATATAAGTGGACTATTTAGTAGATGGCGCCGATATCGCGCACTCTAACGGAAGTACACCACGTTATTTCAGTACCCAAATATTTCCGTGGCGGTGTGATGGATCGTCTCCTACTTACTACTTCGCTCTAATCGCTCTGTTTATCAATATTGTTCGGGAGTGAACTGTTGTTTTTACCTTACTTTTTATGTTCATTTACATGTGATCAGATCATGGACACGAATGAGGAAATTCCGTTTGAATAACAAAAAGCGATCGGGATATGGGAGTGACGGTCTCGCATTAATTTAGAATTTCATAGTAAATAAAAATGGGTTCAAAACTGTTGTTTTCTGTATTATTATTTCTGGTTCTGAGTGATCACTTAATGTATTAAATTTAGTTTTCGGAGGTGTAAAGATACAAACGGACAGACAGATATTATGACAAATTTATAACGACCCCCTTTTTGCCATTGCGATTACGAAACCTCATACCGAGTGTTTAAGCGCTTTGTTACTGAGCGGAAGTTTAATTTAATATATTTTATTTAATGCGAATTGTACAAGATTATGGTAACCGTTCTTTCAGTTCAAGTAAGTTGCAATATATTTTTGAATATACGTCACAAGAAGCTTTCACAAATGTTGTTTCAATATAATTATGGATAATTTGCTCTACAGTACCTATGTTATATACGTAATAGTTACTTTATGTACACAAATGGTTTTCCGAATACATATTGAGTTCTTATCGAAATATATATTTATTTTGACCAGCCTAAATTATACTAATTTTGTATTTTTAAATGCTGCGATTTTCGTGAATGTTTTGAGCAATGTTGGTTGGAAATCGATCCAGCTATTGTTAAGATCTTCAGTTTTGAATTATATCGTGAAGAGATCTTAGACAATACAGTGGTTGAAAACTTTTTAAAGGTGCTTAATGTGCTTATTATTATTTTTATTTATTTTATTTCAGTTATTAAAAAGTCTACACTGTCAAACACATGACTGCTACAAGATTGATATCCGATATTAATTTCATTTGCTCTCTCTTCACCGACTTTAATTTGGACAGTTATCATTTTTCCCAAAAATACGGCACTATTTTATTTTATACAACATTAATTTTCTTTTAAAAGTAAATATTACAATCTTATAGTCTAGCTCTTAAAAGTGATTTTTCTGTAACACGTTACGTCTGATGTTGGTTCCATAGACATAATTTTGTGATGAATCGATCATAATTGTATCGATTTTTATCATGACGTATAGGTACGCCCTTGATGGACAATTTGTGTTGTTTTTGTACAACTGTTTTTTGGAATCTAACGTTAAAATGTCTTGACTGGTGAATAATTTCGAATTTAAATGCCGTTTCATTTATTTTTGTTTGCATTTTTGTCTGTCGTTTACAATACATTTTTTTATCTAACTATAAGTTTAAATACGAATATTCAGTGTTAGTTTAACCTTCTGTAATAAAAACAACTATCTATTTAAATATTTGTAGTATTTACAAAATCAGGCGTCGTCTTTGTCTAACAAACATGGCATGTGATTTTGACAGATGAGCGCGCGTTTTCACGGCGCCACTGTTGCTGAGATTTACTGTTGCTCCAACGGCCATATTGTTTGGTCATTGTCTTGCAACTCGTTCGAAATTCAAAATAAATGGTCGCGGCTACTGATTTGAATGTCAATGCCTACTGGTTAGTCAGTTGTTTTTGTTTCTGCCTAAACAGAGCGAGTACCGTACGTGCGTACGCGCACCATTGTGAATTACGGATTTTTAAGGTTTTTAAAATTTAAATCAAGAAGACATACAGTGTTTAACGTAACTGCATAGCATTATATTAATACGTGAAGCGAAACCTTCGGATCCCTTTCTAAGAATATTGTGAGCACGGAGGAGTGTGAGATTTGGCACATTTAAAATTTATATGGAGAAGAAGTACAGGAAGCTAGACTTTTTTGTAATTTGTATTACAAATAAAATAAAAGGCTCATTGTTTACGTTCATACTGCCAATGTTAAAAAGACTGTTAATGTCAAACTTATAACAGTTTGTGACCGTACGTAGCTAGGTAATCCCCTTGAATTAAACAGTCGCTCAGAGTACCGATTGTCGCCAAAGAGTTTATATTATAAGTTTATATTAATATTTATGGTGGAATTTCGACCACCGAGTGACCTCTGGTCAGTGCTCTCATTTTCTTTTAGAGTTTGTTTACCTTGCTATGAAGTTTGTGACGCAGTTGTTGATCCAATATCATGGGCTCTCAGTTCAATTCTAAGTTTTATGTCTGCTTAATTCGGGGTAAAGCCTAGTGCGGGGACCCCGTGCAATATTGTTACAAATTGTGATAACATATAAATAATCGTTTATTTAATAATTGTTAAACAAACGATTATTGATTTATTAACTATTATCCTTCCTTTTATAAAGGTCATTTGTAATTGGTTAATATCTCGATTACATTATTTTGTATCTGTAAAACTGCATTTGAATAATTCGATTCGAAATTGGAAAAAAACGAAATACTCATATAATCATAATTTTTGTCTCTGAGAGTATTTAACATAACAGCTATTTGGAACGGCTGTAGTGTGCAGTAGTCCAAGTAACACGACTTTTAAAAGAAGAGTTTTACTTTTGCACATTAATTTTGGGGGAAAAATTTTGGGGAAACGCGATAATTGCGCGTAGTAAGAAATAAAAGCTTTATAAATCGGGAATTCGTGTTATTTATTCCAACACTTTTAGAAATAGCGGTCCTCCCTTGCATACGCTTGGTTTCCAGAGGCCCTGCTTTGTGTAAGGTTTCATCAGGCTGGTTTTTATAAATAAAAGTTGTCGGTTGCTACTCAGAACGCGACTTGGTGTAACACAACCACAAATTGCGTTGCGATAAATAAGACCGCGATCACACGCAGTGTTCATTACCTACATGTCTACTGATATATGGTCTGCACGTTGATTGCCTGTGAAACTATCTTATTTAAAGTCCAGTTGGTCCATGCAGTAGCCAAGTGACAATTTAACGTGTAATTGGTTCAAAAATAGTATTAATCTATGTACTAATCATAAGAAATTGCTTATGTAAATAAAACATATTTATATTTAATTAAAAAATGAATGTGTTGTAGTTATTATTATTAGTATGTTACATATGTGTATGTAACATAACATAACATAACTTCACACTGTATCCCCAACGGGGTAGCCAGAGAGGACGGAGCGCCAGGAGTCGCGGTCCTTACACACCTCTTTCGCTTCCTCAAATCTCATCATTCTCCTCACACATTTTCGCCTAGGTATGCGAGTGCTTTTGACATTTCCGTCTGCTAACACTCTGGCTATTTGATCTTCATAAGTCAGCCTTGGTCTTCCTTGGCTTCTTTTACCACTCACTTTCGCTCTGTATATTTTCTTCGTCAGTCTTTCATCACTCATTCTTTCCATGTGCCCGAACCATCTAAGCATTCCTTTCTTCATTTTTACAATAACACTGTTGTGCAACCCTGTCATACTGCGTATCTCGTCATTGCTTATCCTGTCCGCAAGCGTGACACCGCACATATTTCTGAGAGACCGCATCTCCACAGCATTTATCATACTTTCACTCGATTTCGGGCATATCCAGGCCTCACTGCCGTACAACAAAGTTGGCACCAACACCGCATTGTGGATGGCCATTTTAGCAGTGTTAGATATATTCACACTACCCACTAATGCGGACAGAGCACCGTTCACTTTATTGCCAGCTGCTACCCGTCTCTCCACATCCAACTCACATCTTCCATCCCTCGAAAACGCACTCCCCAGGTACACAATTTCATTCACCTGTTCTAGACATTTTCCATTTACACTAATCACACATTTCGTTTGTACCGCTTCTCTTTCAAACACCAGAACCTTAGTTTTGTTCACATTCATTTTCAATCCTTTTACTTCACAATCTTCTTTCATACACGTGACTAGTGTCTGCAACTTTGCTTCTGATGGTGCTATTAGCACAGCATCGTCAGCGTACAATAGGCAGTTTACCATTGTGTCACCACATCCCATACCACTCATATTACCTTTCAATCTCTGGAGGCAACTGTCCAAATACAGCACGAATAGCCAGGCAGACATCACGCAGCCCTGTCTGACACCAGAACAGACTTCAAACCAGGGCGACATGTCACCGTCTATCCTTACACAGGCTCTGTGGTCTCGATATAATGACCTCACAGCCTGCAGTAAGGAGCCCTCCACGCCATATTCAGGCAGAAGACTCCACAATTTCTTCCGCACTACTCTATCGAATGCTTTCTCTAGATCCACGAAAGCGCAGAAAACTTTCTGACCTAAAGCCAGAAACCTTCCCACGATAACGCGAAGCGAGAAAATCTGATCCATACAACCCCTACCGTTCCTGAATCCACCTTGCGCCTCCCACAAATATCTTTCTGAAACGCCTTTCATACGTTCAGTCAATACTTTAGTATAGACTTTACTCGCTAAGCTGACCAAGCTGATGGCCCTATAGCACGCACAGTCTAGGTAGGAACCTTTCCCTTTATATAGAGGTACTATGACTGCCGTGCGCCAGTCCTCTGGAACCTCCCCCTTCTGCCAACAAAGGTTGCAGAGTACACAGAAGGCATCCCAGACCCTAGGACCACCATACTTGATCATCTCAGCAGTCACCTCATCAATTCCCGCAGCCTTTCCACATTTCAAACTTCTTATCACTTTCTCAATCTCTTTCATACTAATGGCATCCTCCAGTCCCTGGCCTGAGTGTGGCAATTCATTAGAATCGCTCTCAGTATCAGAGACGGAGTCGCCACTCTCATACAGTTCTCCATAGTATTCACTCCATCGCTGCAGAACATCCTTTTTATTTGTAAGCAGGTTGTTTTCTTTCGAACGCACTTTATTCATTCTGCAAGGTGCCGGACCACTTCGGATTTTACGTACTTCTTTCCAAAATAATTTGAATTTTATTGTGTTATATTGTGTATGTATATCCTATAAATGCATATAATATAGCGTCAATATTGTCAATCAAATATCTCACAAACAAAAATAAATCTCCTTCCTGTCTCTGGCTACTTTAGATTTATATATATCCTAAATTCCTAATACAGTATCTCTCTCTAACACTGTATCCTAAATTCCTAATCACTGGGTAGTAATTAAGGATAGACCGCCAAGCATCGAAGTCCTCACATACTTCTTTCACCTCTTCAAATCTGATCATTCTCCTTACACACTTTCGCCTAGGTATGCGAGTGCTTTTGAGATTTCCGTCGACTAATATTCTGGTTATTTGACCTTCATAAGTCAGTCTTGATCTTCCCTTGACTTTGGCTACACTCACTTTCCCTTTGTAGATTTTCTTCGTCAGTCTTTCATCACTCATTCTTTCTATGTATCCGTAGCATCTAAATGTTTCTTTCTTCATTTATCAATAACACTGGCGTCCAAATTTGTCATACCACATATCTCTTCGTTGTTTATCTTGTCCACGAGGGTGACATCTAAGGTGATATCAATGAGATCGCATTTCTATTGCATTTATCCTACTTTCACTCGAATTCAAGTATATTCATGCCTCGCTACCGTGCGATAAAGTTGGCACTAATACCGCATTGTGGATGGCCATTTTGGCAGAGTTAGATATATTCACGCTGCCCACTAATGCGGCCAGAACCCCTTTCGCTTTATTGCCAGCTGTTACTTGTCTCTCCACATCCAACTAACATCTTCCATTTCTCGAAAACGCGCTCCCCATATATGCAGTTTCATTGACTTGTCTTACATAGACATTTTCTATTTACCCATATTTCACACTTCGTCTGTACATCTTCTCTTTCAAGCATTAGAATCATAGTTTTGTTCACATTCATACTCAATCCTTTAATTTCACATTCTTCTTTTATACAAGTGACTAGAGTCTGCAATTCTGTTTCTAATGGTGCTATAAGCACAGCATCGTTAGCATATAAATTTTTATAGTAGGAAATGCTTTGAGTTTAGCTGTGATTTGGATGAAATAAAAATAAGACAAGAACATTTTACTTTGCGATTGAGAGATGCAAAAGTGATAACTCTGTTGGACTGATATCTATTCATCTCCTAGAAATATTTTGTTACGGAAGGCATTGCCGAAAAGATTTCATATTAAGTACTATTTAATCAGTCAATAAACTTATAGGGTAAAACTGTTAATGTTTAAACTTAGGGTTAAATAAAACTACATAATATGTACATGCCTATGAATACCAGAGAAGTAACACGTTAACAGTCGCTTCATAATATATGAGGTAATTTTGAATAAGATTCACAAAATAATGGCTGAAATCTTGAAAAATTTCGCTGTCACAGAAACTCATAAATTTACGGCCCGCTGTAAGACCGCCTGAGTAGAGACTATAATTATTTATACCGTAACTGCAAGATGTACAGAAGTCACAGAAGTAACGCACCGTTGCGAATGGCTTTGATTTAATGCGACTTAATTTTTTTGGCCGGTGACATATTTTTTGTCGCACTGTGCGCTTTGTCTGCGCGTGCGCCGCTTGTTAGGTGACGTTGGCGTCTGTTAATCATTTGTTTATTGTTTAAGAAAACAAAAAACATGACATTAATTATTAGGTATTTAGGTTAGGCGTGTCATTATTTAAACTGGATGTTAAATAATGGGCTATATTGTATAGCTAGATGGATTATCCATTGTGGAATGTATTCAACGAGTAAATAATCGTCTGAATAATTGTACTTAAATTAGTGTGCATGTAATGCGTGATTTATTTGTGGCAGTGGCAGCAGTAGATTAGAAAAATGTGTGATTAGTGAGAGTTCGACTTGTGTACAGAGGCTCCCGTACTATAAGTATATACATTAAGACTGATTGGAAATTTTGATGGCAGAAATCTCAATTTTTCTAAGTGACTATAAAACTTATGAAAATGATATTTGACAACCTGATTTCTCATTTCATTTACTTCATTTTGCCAGTTGCAATACATGATTGATTAACTTCTGTAACACAAAAAAAAATATCAAAGAATCCTCTTTTAAAACAGAGGTTTACATTTTTCGGAGTAACGGAACTGATTTGTGTTACTAAATTTTCTGTGTAGTTTAATCTAAACATATTCTTCAAAATGACAGTTAGATTTTTTTTAATTAATTATAGTTTTTTAAAATAAACGAAAGTAACTGTTTTTTTCGTGTTTTTCGTAAGCTAGCGCGTGCACATTAGCATAGAGCAGAAAGTCTATTTAAGCTTAAATTATTGTTCATCAATGTGTCGCCTTAAACTAGCTATTGCCTGCGACTTAATTCGCGTGTAATTAAAAAAAGAAGTAGCACGTGTCCTTCCCAAAAGCATAATAGTATGTCCATTGTTAATTTCATTAAAACCGGTCCAGGTTCCATGTAAAAGTTTCATACAATGTTCAACCCCTTTTTCTCCCTCAAAATGTAAATTATACACAAACTGTCATCAGACCAAATTTCATGATCCTAGCTTGAATAGTTTATGAGATTTCGTGCTTAATCGATGAATCAGTAAGTGAATGGTCATTCGCTTTTATAATATACTAGCTGTACCCGTGACTTAGTCTGCGCGGAAAACTTTTTTGTGGCTTTTCTGAATTGGGTTTGACTACATGTATATATATGTACAAATATTGTTCATGAAAAAAGGCTGCGTCTAGCCCATGTCTGCCTCCGGGCACATACCATCTTTATACTAAATTTCATCGTAATAGGTTCAGTGGTTTTGATATAAACAATATAACATTTCCCGTACAAAGTTTCATTCTGCTTTTCTCCCCTTTAGGGGTAGATTTTCGTAACAAAAATAGCCTACTTTTGCGCAATTACATGTTCGGTCACACCACAATGTCAGTCAAGCAGCTCTTGAGTTACAAAAGGATATACAGAGAGACAGACAGCCAAAAATTTAAAAACGTTAAAATCAAAACCCACTGAGTCGCAAAATGACTATTTATCACAAAATTTAACAGTAAAATTGTATTTACTGACAGACGCTACAGATTTCAATACGTGTATTGGATCAAGGCTGACTTACGAAGATCAGCCAGAGAATAAGCTGACGGAAATGTAAAAAACACTCGCATACCTAGACGAAAATGTGGGAGGAGAATGATGATATTTGAGGAAGCGAAATAAGTATGTAATTCCTGTCTGACTATCCGGTTAGGGATACAGCGTGAAGATATGTTATGTTTCTTAGTATAGTAGATTTATACAATAGAATATAAATACATTGTAAATTTCTGAACTTAATGTCTACCAGATTTTCATTATATTTTTTGAGAAATGTTTACTAAGTGTTCATACTTATTCCAATTTGTACAATCCTGGGTCTAGTAGATTCAGAGATAAGGAGATGGCGGGGAATGACCAGATTGAGTTCAAATATTTAACTAGTGCAACATAATTATGTAGGTTAACAATATAGGTACATAAATATCACAGTTTGTTCCTAACGGGGTAGTCAGAGAGGACGCAGCGTCAAGTTTCACGGTCCTTATATACTTCATTCGCCTCCTGAAATCTCTTCATTATTCATTCATCATTTCCGTCAGCTAACGCTGGCTATTTATCAGTCAGCCTTAGTCTTAGCCTCAGCCTTAGCCTTAGTCTTAGGCGACAGTGAGTGGTAGCTTTCGCTACCATTCACTGTCGCTCTATAGATTTTCTTCGTCAGTCTTTCATCACTCATTCTTTCTAAGTGCCCGGACCATCGAAGCATTCCTTTCTTCAGTTATACCACACTGTCGTGCAACCCTGTCATACTGCGTATCTGTTCATTGCCTTGCTTATTTTCTTTGCGAGAGTGGCACTTGGCACCGCACATATTTGTAAGGTTGGCAATATGTAACTCGTGCATAATTAGGTACAAGTTTCAAGTCTTTCGACCGCATTTTGTACAAAGAAGTCTATTGCAAAAGACGTGAGACAGTCGAATGAACGCATGAGGAATCTCTTGCATGCGTGTTTTCACTTTTCAAGGTACGAAACCCTGAATATCAGAATTTTTTTTTACTAAAATTTTATTTTAAGGTATTGAAAGTCTGTCATCGTCATTATCAAAAACGGACAATCGTGTTTAGTTTTTACTTATGAGACTAACAAGACTGAAAAACTGCTATTATCTGCTTTGGAGTTGCTATCTATAATGGCAATGCTTTATTTCTCAAGACGACGCACTGTAAATTCTGACGACAGGAATCTCAATTTTTCAAAGTTACTACAAAACGTATGAAAGTGATATTTGGTAACCTGATTCTTCAATTCATTGATTTTATTTTACCAGTTGCGATACACGATTGGTTGACTTTTCTAAAACAAAAAAGTTATCAAAGAAACCTGTTTTAAAACTGAGATTTATATTTTTCGTAATAACAGGACCGATTTGTCTCTAAATTTTCTATATAGTTTAATCTAAACATATTCTTCAAAATACCAGTTGGATTTTTTTAAATTAATTGTAGTTTTTAAAATAAATAAAAATAATTGCGTTTTCATATTTTTCGTAAGCTAGCGCGCGCAAGTTTGCATGGAGCAGAAGGTTTATTTTAGATTAAATTATTGTTTATCAATACGTCGCCTTAACGAGAAATGGCATAGCGTTATGTATGTTTATTTTTAGCAAAAAATAATTTTATTTTTTTGTAAATAATCATTTTCATGCCATTTCGAATGGGATCTCACGAAGAGATGGTCAGAAGCAGTCCAAATTATCATGACGTAATAAGAAACATCGACTTGTAATTGATTTATTCTCGGTCTTAATAGATCAGTTTATAAACACCTACATCTAGACCCCATACAATTTTGAATAAGATTCGTTTCTCAACAGATAAATGTGTCAAATTTTTTTTGACTTAGATACCAAATAAGTGTAGTATTTTCAGTTCTTTATTGCTTGCAATTTGGTATATAATAGTGATGTATAAAAATGTTCTTGGTTTTATAATCTTGATTTCGCAGAGTTGGTCTCAAAATGTTAATTTTGCAGTTTTGGTCTTGCAATGTTTGCCTTGTAGTGTTGGTTCTGCAGTGTTGCTCTGGAAGTCTAGGGTTTGATCTTGATTCTTTGGTCTTGGTCTATGAGATATTTAGATCGGAGAAAAATTAGTATTAAAAACACGTTTCCTATGTAGACTCAAACAGTTTGGCTATTCAAAGAGGTAACGCTGCTAGTCTGCTGGGCACCTTAAGCAATGACAGCTTTCTAAGCGGGAACTTTAAGAAGGTCTATTATTTAAGATTAGAAGTAAATATTAAGGTATGTATGTACTTTTTCGTTATTAATAAAAACTCAAACTGTAATTTTGCTCAATACCTTACCCGGAGGTCGGTCCAGATAGGTACACCTTTTGTAAACATTGATATATATATTCTATATACTTAATACCCATTGAAGTACATTCCTACAGTTTAGTTCCGCTACTTGGGTGTCTACACGTTTTAGTGAATTTCACGGGACTGATGTGTCTGAATTGTTTTGTTGTTTTGCCGATTTTGTCCTAATGCGCGCGTGACGGCCCACTGTGCGCTCCTGCTAAGTTTACGACTACTGTTTTGTTACTTTGTCTCGTATTTGTAACTGAATCGCTAATGAGCATGTCAGTGTGACACATAACTGAACTCATGGACAATAACTAATACGATTTATGAATTTATTTCTCGCCCGCGGTTTTGTTTACGAAATATTTCAAAATGTTCTTTCTACAAGGATAACGAAAGGTAAAAATTAATGTTATCGATGAGAGATTCATTACCCAGTATTGAGATACTCATTATTAATTTTTTTGCAACGCTTACCGACATTTGTCTTCTGGCCTGTTATGGATAATCTGTATTTCTGTAATGAATGTATTAAACACACATAACCTCTCTTTGTGCATTCGGATTTTGTTAGAATTATTACATACCAGTGTGTAATTAATAACTATTCAAATAACAAAAGCTGTAATAATCTTATTTAAAATGAATTGTAAAGGAACGGCATTACTCTACATTCCGCGTTCTTTATTAGAACGTTCAATAAACTAAACAATTCTGAAAACAATGCAAAAACATTTCTAAAAACTAACTTTCGAATACATTTCTTTGTTACACTGATTTATGTCACCCCCTGCTTGCGCTATTAATGACCACTTGGTAGCTTATGCAACTACCTACTGACAGAAAGGGAGTCGATTGCAAATTAAATGCGTGGTTTGCTTCTAGGCGACAATCATAAGTAAGACAATATTATAATAGAATAGAACAATATCAGACATGTATCTTGCTGAAGTTTGGAGATAAACTTCACCAAATAGCTGTGTGATTTTTGGTTTGGACTAGTCTACATTTTCGTAAGAGATGAGCTTACCTTACTTAAGGTTGGGTTTCTTTAAGGCGTTATGTGATTACAATTAGTGATGTTAAACTTAACGTATTTTCACGAGATATACTATGTATAGATACCGGTTGCATGTAAAATCTGAGTACGACTTTGACTACGATACAATAAGATTACGACGTGATATACTATGACTACATATGAATAAAGTGTATTATCCATTATACGTCTTATTATAAAGAACTTGTATAGGCGATTGGCTAGCAACCTTTTTTCATTAGAAGTTTCAGTTTCGTAATTCTAAGCACAAACATTTATTACTCGAAATTGTGGCAAAATGTATTGTATAAACTCGGATGTTACTTTGCGGAAATCCATTTCACGTAATGAATTCATAAAATCTTTAGGCATTTTTCGTGCAAATTACAAAAACCATCAATCGACACGTGTTTCGCTTCTCAACGAAGCATCTTCAGGATATTCAAGAGATTATACTCAGTCAGCTTATCAGCGCCGAAACACCGATATGGTGATTGGGGTTTTTAGATTTTGAGTGGAAAATAGCTAAGAATTTTAGAAATTCATCACATGTAGCAAAGTGTGATTTTGTTGCGTTTCGATGCTTTGTCTACATTGAATGGGAAACATCGTCAAGTTAATCACGTATGTTTATAACAAAATGAACAGGATAACGTAATTTTATAAACAGCAATTTCTATTGTAATGTACAAAAACCTTTATTAATAAACAACGTTTGACAATCTGCCATACTTTACTCACTTAAAAACGATTCATACAAAAATTTTCACCACCAGCTCCCTGATTACAGTAACAATTATTTTAAATAAGTCTGTACGTCACTACCGTACGGTTTCCGGAGCATTGTTCGAGCTTCGTGGAAAGCTGTTGGATGCAACAGCACTAGGAGTTAATTGTTGTCGTGCTAGAATTGTTGTCATATTAAATCGTCTCCGACAGATGTTAATAGTGATTGACGAGTTTAACTCGATTACGTATTGCTTTAGAATTTTGCAAAACCATCAAAACATTGTAGAATTTTTTGCATTTTGTTCGATTTAAGACTGTTATACTTTACTATGTTATATTGTAGTTTGATATTTTTACGTTTCAGTACAAAAAATATCAAAAATTGAACCTTTCCAGTTTCGTCGTGTCTATCTGTCTGTTCGTATGTCACACCCGTTACCTTTACACCATTGAGCTGAAATTTAACATAGAGAGTTAAATAGGTCTTTATGAATTTATTTCTCGCCCGCGGCTTTGTTTACGAAATATTTCAAAATGTTCTTTCTACAAGGATAACGAAAGGTAAAAATTAATATTATCGATGAGGGATTCATTACCCAGGCATTGGAATACTCATTATTAATTTTTTTGCAACGCTTACCGACATCTGTCTTCTGTCTATCCTGTTATGAGCTGAAATTTAACATAGAGACTTAAATAGGTCTCTATGTTAAATTTCAGCGAGAAAAAGTACTAACCACTGGTAAACTATGGACTCCATTATCCATATTTTTTAAAAATTTAACGTGTCCAACACAGTTGTTTTTGATCCACATTACGAAACTATAATGGGATTTGCCATTTTGATACGACAGTAAAAATGGGTATTCTAAATGAGTTGGAATACAGTGTATACAATTTTAAATATTTAAAATTAAATAACCCCTACGCAAAATAAAATTAAATTGATTTCCACCATGCACGACCAAGATAATTCTTGAAAACTTGAAAACGTTTAACTTTCTACATAATAAGATGCAATATCAGTATCTAATTAATAATTGCGAGGTCAATCAAAGCATAGTAATTATCCAATTATTTATTTTCTTCAATTAAATCTCATCGTGTATTTTCTGTAAATATTTATTTGCAATATTTATTTTGCATTTGATTTGTCTAATTTTATTCATTTTACCTAAACTTTGTTTTTAAGCAGATATTCGAATATTTCTTAAAGATCTGCCTAGGTATGCAGCCGCTGCTGTCTGTAGATAGAATTATAACAAAATTTTATTGAAAATTTACGTGTAATGATTATTGCCGGGAGATTTTTTTTGTCTTTAGCCGAAATATTATATAAGTCCGTATGTAATGCTGGGAGAATCCAGTCATATTCTGTCCATCTGGCAATCCTAACAACACTTCTTTTCCTTAGGGGGTTAAAAGCAACAATGTGATGTATTGTTGAGCATTGTCTTCAGCTTCTTACGATAATTCATCATTGATTAACGAGCAACGCCTTTAACGGAAGCCAAAAACTCAAAAGAGTCATCATTGTACCCTAATAGATAATTACTGGGAGCGCTTTGTCGGCGTTTCCGAGAACATTCACATGTCGTGAATAAACATTAGCTATGCTAGACACCGACTTTGCGAAAAAAGGCGATAGTTAGCCGTGCAGCCCGACGGGAATCACGGACAAAATAATAAAAAAAATCGGCTAAGTGCGAGTCTGACCGGTGCACCGAGGGTTCCATACCACCGTACTATGTATTCGTGTTATGTACTTACAAAAAAAAATGTAAGTCGGATTCAAAAACAAACATTGCAGTTGAAAGCTCAAACTGCAAATATAAGTTCCTAATGGCAAAAAGGTGTGATATAATTACAAATTCGCAATCTTTGGATTTTTCCTATACTACACTGTGAGATGGGAGGGAGGGAGGTAGGTAGGTCAACGGGAAGTACCCTGTAGGTTTTTGTTTGAGGGTATAGATGGCTGTATCTTTTTGTTGCGTTGACTTAGAAACTTGAATTTTTTACATCTCCAAGGAACCATAAATTTCAGTGTTTGATGCGAATTTCAACTTGATGCCTCTCCCCGCTCTTGAGATAAAGGGTCTTGACTGGTCGGACAGGGTTCGGTTTTTTTCTTTTGAGGCAAAGAACCCTAAAAGTCAAAATGGGTCTAGAATGCTCATCGATATGTTAGTTTTTAGGCTTCATTTCTGGTTTCGAATTACAAACGTATCTATGCCAAATTTCAGCTCAATAATTGCAAAAATTACTGATACAAATTCAGACAGCTGTGACATACAGGCGGACAGAGAGACATAACTGCAGGAGCGACCAAATTGCTACCGATTAATGTTTTTAGACTTTAGCGACTTGTTCACATCTTACAATACTAATTAACGGGTCTATGTCGGGTTTGAAACTGTCTGTCAACCGCACACTACGAAGACGACACTCATCTTCATCAGTCTGCCCGTGACCACGATCGGTGCAATCCGGTCGAAACATCGGGATAGAAGAGGTATTTAGCCTTAAAGTATAAATGCGACATAGACAGGTTAATTAGTATTGTAAGCTCATTGCTACCAAAGTAATTCGTAAAACTGCCACCAATGTGTTCCAACTGTGTGTCCTAGTTAGTGTGTGCTAACTCTCTTGTGCTCCGGTGTGTAAGACAGCCGGTGTTCTGGTATAAGAGGCACGAGATCTTAGTCTAATACGGCAGGATTACAATCCGAAGTGCTGTTTTGGTTTTGCTATTGAAATTGTCTCTGGGCTCTTACAATCCATTTACCATCAGGCTATTCCACTTGCCATCATGTGAACCGTTTACTCGTTGGTCTTCTCTGTTGTATGCAACGAAACTCTGGGGTTCCTGTTTCTGTTATTTTGGCTGCGGAACCCAAAAGGCGATAGCCATGCATCTCGACGGGAATCATGAACAAAATAATAAAAACATCAAAGTCAAAATATATGTTGGTGATAGAAAAAAAATTTGGAGAAAAGATGACTATTGACTTTGTTGTACCGCGACTCTTGCTCGTTCACTTCGCTCGGGTAGACTCTATGGCATAAACGATAAGATTCATTTTGGCATCACGATGGAACGTCTCAATTCTCCGTTGTATCGTAACCAGGGCGTGGCCCGTTTCAAATGGAAACATTTGCCAATATTATAGTGAAAGGACAGAACAGATGAAATAATTTATTTCCCTATGTCGCTTTGTATCCAAAACTTGGTCCTATTGTGAGTTTTTGTGTCGGCCGCTTTGCTGCCCCGTGTGGCACCGATGTCTTTATTTATCCTTTTACGATAAAGAGCACCGACTTTACCATGTTTTCGATGGAAAACCGATCTGGTTGCGTTAAGATGAGGCTTATTTTAGAGTTGTCATCAAGTCGGACTTAAGTCATTTCGCTTTTGAAGTGAATTTGATGTGTTTAGGAGATGCGTGTTGATGACAATAGTATTAGAGTGTTTGGTAAGCGATCCGGCGGTTTTGTGCAAGACGGCGGAGAGCGCGTTTTATGTTAGCTATTGATTTAAATGATTTACGTTAAGTAAATTCGGATTCGACTTAAGGAGATTTAGTAAAACTGTCTTTGATTGTGTTTGGTATTGGGTCGTTAAATAAATCAATCATACATTATTCTAAATACGAAATTTCTATGTATCCATGATAAAATAATTAAAATGCTGTTAGTATTTAATATGTTATTAGTATAATATTTCTTCTACAATTTCTTCATTGCGCGAGCCACAAATTATGAAATAAGTCATTTATAGTAAATATAAAAGTAATCTCAACTTGCAGTCGGAGGCTACAAATATCTTTAATTATTTCATAAATTAGGATTTTATGAATTGCTTAAATATTTAGATAGCTAGCCCTCGGACTGCATGTTAAGATTTAATAGCCTGAATTTTTGAAAGCCTATGTAGATTTTTCTACTTGAAGTATAAAAATAAATAATAAGTATGAATTTTAAAAATTGTATTAGGAACTGGTCTTGTTAACTTCATTTTTAACATATTTGTAGTTAACTAATTATTGAACACGGCTATACTCATGTCCAATCGGTAAAGGTACCGACTAGTTTCGGACCTATTGGAACTCATCCCTCTCACCCTGATGAAGGCCCTCCATAGGTTCAAAACTAGTCCGTGTTCAATAGGTAATTAGTTGGTTAATAATGTCTCACGAAAGTTTAAATAATTTTATATTTGTAGTTCCTTTTACTGTTTTTACAGTTGGATTTTTTTATTACATACTTGCTAATGCCCGCGACTTTGTCCGTGTTTTTTTATTTTTAAAATAACATATGTCCTTCTTGGGTTTAATTTATCTCCATGTATACAGTATACCAAACATCGCAATCGATTGAACGGTATGGCAGCCTATACAATACGTACAAACAAACAAACATTGATTTTTATATATTAGATTTATATATCTATATGTATTTATGTCCGTTTACATAATTGTTTTTCGTTCATTAATGTTTTTTTTGTTTATATGAGTATGTTTTTTGTATTTATTATGTTACTTATTCAAACTTGATATAATTGTATTATTTACTCATAGTTTTAATAGAACGAATCACAAAGAATTTACTTAAAATTTTAGTTCATTATTTACTCTGTACAGTATTACTATTACGCTGTACACTATTACACTGTGCAAAGCGTTGTGAATATACGCTTTGTGGGGTTGGCTGAAAGAAATCCCTTATGAGCTCGCCTTTCGCTTGAAATCTCAGTTTTATTAATTTAACTTTTGTGTTTAATGAAGTGTATGTATATGTATATACAGAATATACACATATATAATAATAGAACGCAAAATCTAAACGTAAATATCGCAACCAATTTTGGGTATTGTCAATAGCAAAAGATAGTTTGTAGTACAGAGCGTTCGTTTTAAGTAAAAAAAGGTATACAATATAATGTAACCATTTATTTCGGTTTTCGTTTGTTTATTTATAATATTTGTATTGAATTTTTAATATAGTATTATCTTATAATATGTTAATTATAAATTACAATGTAATTACAATTTAATCTCTGTCTTTGTATACGCCTTGTATGATTATTAACATATTCTGTACCTATACATATTAATTCTCATCTGCTCTGTGCTCATGTTATTGTATTATTTATAACTTTATACATATTATGTACGTTACTCTCTCTGTATATTGTCTAGAATACTTTGCAAGATAGACTGCTAACGCGTATCCAATAAAATCGGTTCTAAGTCCGAGTAGAGATTTAACAACAATATTGTTACATTAGTTATTCACTTATTATTCTAAGTGTGAGGAGTGTGCAGTCTGACCTACTTTAAGTGAAACAATAAACTTAATGCTATCACAAATAAATATATATAAAAAACCATGATAATTTTGCGAGTGGTATGATCTTGTGCGCGCTCCGCCCAGATTGCTACCATCTTACTCGCAAACCATTTCGCTAAACAGAGTAGTCCCTTATTTCGCGATTCCCTATGATTCTAGACATCGTAAGGCTGAGCGTATCTTTATTTACCAAAGTGAGAGAATGTTCCCTTCTTTGCGTGTTTTGTATTGATATATTATTGAAAATAAGAAATAGAATTTACGCATATACAGTAGAAGTATACAGCGTAGAGCCTGCACTATTGTGTTGCAGTATGAAGGACAAGGTAGCCTGTGAAATTTTTGGCACAAAAGATACAACATCTTCGTTCACAGGGTTGTACATTCTTTTACAATCTGAAGTGTTTTCTTAGCCTATATATTGCGAACATTCATGGGCCATTTAGTGCACTTATCATTATGTTTGCATGAAATCAAATCAAAGGACGTGATTGACTTGCTTGTCTTTCCAGTAGCAGTTACAATTTCTTCAATCTAGTATACCCTATTCTCAGTGTTCGTGATTATTTCAGATTTTTCTAAGCTGTAGGTAGGTTCAGGTTGGAAATAATTACTAAGGGTATTTAAAAAAAAAATTTTATGAAGCAGCTTAACGCAGCGTGTCCTAATATATTTTTGCATTCGTGAAATCAACCCTGAAAGTTAAGAATTTTCTTTTAAAATTAACGTCTGTAACCGTTCCAAACAACTGTTTCCGCTTTATATCAAAAATTCTCTAAAAAATGGTATGTGGCAGACAGACAGACACTGAAGTCCATAAGTCTTCTATTTTCTAATTTTGGAACGTATCACTATGTACAATAGAATTACTGCTCATTCATTCAAACTATATAATTAAATTTGACAGTTACTGAAGTCCGTGCCAACCCTATCAAACTAGTAGATTTGCTGGTGTTGCCCTGTTGTAGCATATTGATTTGATAGTCTTTTTTGTTAGTTGTGTGATATGTTAGTTTCCAAATGTTATGTTAGTTTTAAAAGTTTAATAATATTTTGAAAAATCTGATTAGAGATTTAATAAAAAGATTGTTACATTAGTTATTTTTTAAGCAACAATCACTTTCATTGCAGTTATTTTATTGTCAACTATCTATAAATTACAATTCTCTCATAGATAGGTTTTGAAGTTATGCCTAACGTGAGCTTTGGAAAAACAAGTACACACTAGAATCGATTATAAAATAATTTTCACGATGATTAAATGAAGGATGAACAATAACTACTTTGGTACAGATATAATATAACGGTAGATAAATGAGGGTTCCTTTTTTTAAGTTACTGAACCTTAAAAAGAAGTCAAAGAAAAATAAGCAGATAATGTTCAACAGGCTAACGGTAACAGTACAACGTCCCTAGAGAACCTTAATGTTATCTACTTATTCAATAGTTTTACGGTTTGCGGCTAAACCCAGAAGCCGTAACCCTTTGAAAATACGTTATAATAACCTAAACATTAACAAACAATTAAACATTGTCTTGAGCAGAGACGCCTTGAGGGACTTTACTTCCTTATTGTCGCGAATAGAACGTTTATTTGTCTGAAAACTTATCACATAGACAATAAGCAATTTGCTATTCCATTGGGAATTTATTTTTAAAATTAAATACATGTTTATCTTGTGTTCTTGGGAACCGACAGACTTCAGTAAAGACACAAATCATTAATATTCTTTAAAAGAAGTAAATCAGGTGCCGACTTAGAAACAATGTGGTAAATTATCTCTATCATAACGAAAAGAATCGCCAAAAAGTGAAATGACCGAGTAAATATTTGTCATGTGGTTAGGTGTTGTTCTTTGAACATAATTTTTTTTGAACATAATATATGTTACTGTGAATATCCAATATTAGGTAAACAGACATCGGAGAAGAAATCAAAGTTTTTTTATCTTATTTGAAAGTTTTTATTAACTGTGTACTAGGATTATGATTTCATAACTTTTATTCAAGTTTTACTCTTTAACTATAAGTATATAATTATAGGTATTTATAAACCTATAACTGTATAAGTTCTAAACAAAAACTCTAGGTCAACTTTTACCTACGACCTTCGTGAGAAGAGGACATGCAAAAAGAGATTAGTTTTCCGATTATCGTACAAATTAGACAATAATTAAATGTAACTACAGTTTTATATTCATCGCGATCGCTTATTTTGTAGAAAGATTTTCTAGTTAATGCAAGTATACTTTATAATAAATTCACATCTCTCTTATTGTTCTTCTTTTTTCAGTTGAGAGAAATTTATTAAAATTATGTATTGATCAGAATTTAATTTGAAAGCGGTTTTAACCATTAACGAGTAATCTGATATAATATAACTAAATAATAAGTCTGTGTAAACAGTGTTATTGTAAAAATGAAGAAAGGAATGCTTAGATGGTTCGGGCACTTAGAAAGAATGAGTGATGAAAGATCAGAATAGAACCTAGATATAGTCCAAATATTTTTACACACAGATCCCATGTAGTATAACCTAGGTTTGTTTTTCAGTAAAAGTTACTGTTCACAGAACGAAAGTGAGTAATAGCAGAAGCTGAGGGAGACGAAGAGTGACTTATGAAAATCAGAGTGTTAGCAGACGGAAATGTCAAAAGCACTCGCATACCTAGGCGAAAATGTGGGAGGAGAATGGTGAGATTTGAAGAAGCGAAAGAAGTGTGTAAGGACCGCGACTCCTGGCGCTCCGTCCTCTCTGACTAGCCCGTTAGTGATACAGCGTGAAGATATGTATGTAATAAGTCTGAATTGTTTGTAGAATGTTTGTAGAATCTTTTCTAAATTGATTTAGTTGTCTTAAGATTTGTTTATCATTTATTGATTTGTTATTTTCTAATTGTCTATGTGGCCATTCGGTTTTAAAAATGCGAAATTTTTGTGACCACACTCAGCACACTACTGAGGAATTATGAAAACACAGTTTCTTTCTTTACCAAATGTCACCATAGGGGCCAGCATTCCTTCAATCATTGCTTTTCAATTGCTTTAAAAGAATCTACTAAACTGAATTCATTATATCAACCAGAGAGAATCGGAAAGCTCTAAGACTACAAAGAACTTTAACACGCCATCATCGTTTTACAGTCACATTGTACCACACCATGACAAAACGCCACGCATGGGGTCTGTACAATACCACTAAACCACAGAGCTGTAAACAAAGGCTTATTTATTGTTTTACAGCAGTCATATAACTTTGTCGCCTTAGAAAGAGCCCAATAACACTCTGAACCAGTAATAAAACCATCATTGGACAGAGGGACGAGCGCAAGAGACGTGGACAAAAAGCTCAATGAATAGATTTGGCACGCTCTGGCTGAGCTGTGGCCGATTGAATGTTATACCATGATGAATGTGCGGAAGTCAAATCCCTTACAACTTAATAATAACGATAAACACCGGTCCCCTGTTTAAATAAATGTTTTGCAACATTAGCGCGGCCATTTTGTGTAAGCTGCGTACGCGTTTTGATTGTACAAATGTTTAGGATTATAGAAATGTTTGTTAAACTTATTTGTTTAGTTGACGATGATAAATTGGTAGACTATGTACCTACATAATACAATGTGTTAAAATAAAAATGAAAACTGTTGAATTAAAACGTAAAATTTTAAATATTTAGAATTCGCGTTTAGTCGCGTTTTGTGCTACAAAAAATTCTATAGAATTTAAAATTAAATAGTTCGAAATCGAGACGTTATTAAGAATAATATATAATAATAAGTAATAGTGAGTAGAGAATAAAAAAAATTTGCATTTTTTTTACTGAACATGAGAAATTTACGACATTAGTCTACTGTGGTGGTTTTTTTACTCGATGTATCTTGACGTATGTTTCACTCTTGCTCAAATAGAAAGCAATGAGGAGGGCAAAGTTAATCGTGTTTTCAAAAGAGACTATTTTGAGGAAACACAGTACACGGAATTCGGTTATTATCGTATAATTCCCATCCTCAGACGATCGAGCTGTGCTATGAATGTTCTCTATTTCCATTTAGTTTTTATCGAATAAATAATAAGAAACTATAACACGCAGATGTCATCCGCCATTAATAATGGTAACGCCGACGTTTACCACAATAATCACTATAGCAATAACAACACATCGGTATGATAAATGATAATATTTTATGGCATTCGCCCTCGATGTATGACGCTTATGTCTTCATTTTGCCAAACATTGTTTTTAGTTGCATCCAAAAAAGATTCATGTTGCGAATATAATAAAGTTGATAATTTTTTGACAGCAGCTACGGCCGTTAGTAGTCTAAGCTGGGGTGTACAAATCGCATTGATGTTGTTCAATCGTACGTAGCAAATTGTCGATCGTCGGAGTCATTATCGGTGTTGCTTTTGTCCAAGCTCGGGACGGCGTCGGCACACTGTGCGGCCTGCGTGCGCGCACGTTTATATGTGCTTTTTAAAAGTTATTCGAGTGTACACTTCTACGGTTTGTGTGGATCGTAAATGGAATGTATTAGATATTGTCGTCTAACTAAAGATGGGATGTTTAATCACCTGTAATATATCCTCATTGGGATATTATTTTGTTATTTTAGAATTTTAAAACTTATGTCAGAAAAACTAGTGTTCATTAAACTTTAAATATACAGCAAATAAAAATAAATATTGTGTATTTGTATATTTCTTCCATGTTCCGCTCAATGCTTCAAACTTGTTGATCGAGACGTGTTTCTCTTCTCAACGAAACCTCAGAAATTTGCAAAAATTAGATTCTATCGGCTAATTAGCATTGAATGCGAATTTGAATTGAATGTTTTGATGCGAGCAAACAGAATTCGTATATTTTTGAACACATTGTTGAAAAATTAAATTGAAATTCATCACTAGAGATGGATCTCCAGGAAATGACACTAACCTGAAACTATGCAATCCGCCTTTATCCAATGTATCTTTATCAAGTGCGAGTTTATACACTTGTCGCTAGAATTGGAATTAATGAGTGCTCTGTGTATTAACATAGAGCACTCAACCTATAGTGGCAATGTCGTTTATTTTGTATGAAAATAATTTACGTCTAAATACTGTTGCGGTTACTGCGTTCTGTTTTAAAGTTTGATTTTTTGCTGTTTTTGCCACACCATCGAATAGAACAATAAGCCATCACAAAAATATTTAAATATCTGTCGGAGTATACAGAGATGTACACTCAGGTCGAGTATTGGTATACTGCTTAATGCGAGCGAGAGTTGATATTTGTTAGTGTAAATAAATTGAGCGGTGGTGAATAAGATGGTCCGACGTTTCGTCTCTATAAATTGAGTGCTCCACGCCAATACATTATTTTGCTGTACCTTGATTGATCTGTCCATTCAGCGGACAAATATTGCGAAGTTGTATGTGTATATAATGTGTACAATGTACATATATCTATTTAACTTTATCTAGTATTCTCTATGACTAAACAATATACATCCCTATGTTCCTCTTCGAACTGGTGTATAGAATTGCAAATAAAATCCATTGTTATCTGTAATTCGACACCATTAGCAAATTTAGAGATATCTATAAAATGTTCTATCGCTTGTTCCCACAAGTCTCGTGAATTGCAAACACGATCACGCATTGAAATTATATCAACTGTCTTTTTAAATACTTTCATTTTGTGCTGTACAAGTAAGTACATAGAGTGGATAATTCCTTGGTTTGGATTAATTTTAATATTGTCTGTCTGCATAGCGTCGAACAAAGGGCCGACCCCATCGAAATCACAATCGGAGCTAATATTGATAGATAATATTGTTACAAGGAATCACTGTTTATAAATTTTGTTCATATGAGCGGCGCAGATGGTCTGGGGTATTGACTTCAAGAGAAAACTTTAATTCTAAATATGTTTGTTCCCGTTGGTAAATACTAAATCCTGTCTCATCACAGACAGCTTTTGAAAGAACATGGTCTGAGAAGAACCGACTTGAAATTCAGACAGCTATCAGGTATCGATTGGCACGATAGCGGTGTGGTAGGTCTTGTCTATCCACGTCTGAAAGTCCCAGTTTCAATTCCTAGTCGGGTCAATCTATAAAAATGAATATTTCTATTTTTTTATTAGTCTGGGCGTTACAAGGAGTTTCGCCAGTTTGTTGCGTGGTAGTTTAAGCTCAAATCACGCACAGAAGGTTCCGTACGATATGAATGCAAGGTAAATTAGATTTATTTTCTGAAAATCTATGCGACCTAGCATTTTTCTTACTTTTTCTCGTGAACCATTACATACTTAGATGGTTCGGGCACATAGAAAAAATAAGTGCTGAAAGACTGACGAAGAGAATCTACAAAGCGAAAGCGAGTGGTAAAAGAAGCCAAGGAACACCAAGGCTGACTTACGAAGATCAAATAGCCAGAGTGTTAGCTGCCGGAAATGTCAAAAGCACTGGCATACCTAGGCGAAAATGTGAGAGAAGAATTATGAGATTAGAGGAAGCGAAAGAAGTATGTACGGACCGTGACACTCGGCGCTCTGTCCTCTCTGACTACCCTGTTAGGGTTACATATAGATAGATAGATATCACACACACACACAAGTCACACATATGCCTTTACAATTATACATTTAGCTATAGTATTAAATAAAAAAACTTAGACTATGTACACCAAAATTGCATAAAGCTTGGACACAGATTACAGCGTGAAGATATGTATGTAACTAACTATGTAACTATTGTATTCCATAAAATTTTGAATGTTCTAAGCCAGTAGTTTCAGAGACAAGAGAGTGGGAAAGGGTGGTAGTTAAGTTCGAGGAGGCACTACATTTACCTTTCTCTAATTGTCGTATCAATATTTCAACATGTTAACTGATGCTCACGCTTTCGTTTAATAGGTATGCGAGTGCTTTTGACGTTTCCGTCAGCTAACACTCTGGCTATTTAATCTTCATAAGTCACTCTTCGTCTTCCTCGGCTTCTGCTATTACTCACTTTCGCTCTGTGGTCAGTAACTTTTACTGAAAAACAAACCTAGGTTTAAACTACATGGGATCTGTGTGTAAAAATATTTGGACTATATCTAGGTTCTGTTCTGATAATATAGCTTAATTGTGTGTGTGATTTTATTTACATACAGACATACATATCTTCATGCTGTATTCCAACAGGGTAGTCAGAGAAGATGGAGCGCCAAGCGTCGCGGTCTTTACATACCTCTTTCGCTTTCCTCAAATCTCATCATTCTCCTCACACATTTTCGCCTAGGAGTGCTTTTGACATTTCCATCTGCTAACACTCTATTTGATCTTCATAAGTCAGCCTTAGCTTCTTTTTCCTCTTACTTTCGCTCTGTTGATTTTCTTCGTCAGTCTTTCATTAATTTCATTTTAGTAATTCTTTCTGATTTTATTTAATTAATTATTTATAGCATAAGCTTTATTAATAAAAAGTACATACACATGTTAATATTTACAAACTTAAAACTACACATTATCTTAAATAATAAACTTCCTCAAAGTTGCCGCTTAGAAAGCTGTCATTGCTCAAGGTACCTAGCAGACTGGCAGCATTGCCTCTTTGAATAGCCAAACTGATTCGTTGGCGGAAGAAGCTGCCAGCCCGGCGGTCTCCCGAAGCCTCGACCAGTCTCTTACAAATATCAGAAACCAGTCGATGGGCTTCGGGGCCCCAGGGACCCAAAGTTTCGACTGCAAAGGGCGTAAATATGAAACTCTCAGAGAGAGTCGCATACTTACGCCGCTTCAAGTTCTCGGCAGTGCTGGCCGCGGCACCTGCTGACTTGGAAGTCGCCGGCACATGGGAAACAGCAAATGTATCGACACAAGTGGCATCCCACACCAGCGATCTTCCAAGTTTCCAAGGAATGAGCGTCAAATTATTTATCGATTAAGTTATTCATAATTAAATAGATTAGAAAATATGATCACATTTATATGTTATAGGCCCCTAACACAATTTCAATGTAATTGCTTTTGATACCCATGTGTTTATATTGTAAAATTAAAATAAACATGGCTAAGAATACCGCAAAAGCATGCATTGTGGAGCAGTTGTTAGCACAAACAACAATTTGTCCGATGAGGCGTGCGGCCCACCCTCGAGCACGCTAATCTCAAGTAAGACTGTGTTTGTCGGTGTTTAACTTCAACTAAAGATGAGTGATGCTTTCAAAATAATCGGCGTTACATCAAAGAGCCCGTCGTTTGATTTGCCGACGTGCTGATGGAATAGATGCCAGATATGTGCGTGCCACGGAACACTATATATGCTTTCTAAACTGTAAATGTACAAATAAAAATAATAAATTCAAACTCGACTATATATAATACTCAACAAATTGCAAACAAACCGAAATGACTACATTTATACATCCTAATTGCTAGGAAAGAGAAAATATAATACTCTGGCATAAGATACACAAAGCCTTAGTCCTCAGGGTTGCTAAAGCATTTGCAATCTGAATTCCTTTCTAGCCTCAATATTTTAATGTGTCCTAATTCACTGTCAGAGTCAGAGAATTGTTAAGAAAGGGAAAACATTTTAAAGGTGGTAGAGCCATGCTGCATTGCAGCACGAATAGGGCCGGCTCGCCCGGTGAAATACCTCCCTCTTACAGAATATCGGCGTGAAATAACAGTATCTATTGCTGTTGTATTTCGTTCGGCCCATCACCCCTTCCCCCTCCTTTCTCTATTTCCCTAAAGGCCGGCAACGCGCCCGTGATTCTCCGGAAGTTGCGGGTGTCCATGGGCGGCGGTTGGTTACTCTCCATCAGGTGACCCGCATGCTCGTTTGCCCTCTCTTTTATAAAAAAAAAGGTTTATTTACAATATTTCAATCACTGCATGAATGTTGTTTGTACCTACAAGCGCTTCATTTTGAATGCAATAAATAAATTGTGTATTTGGTCAATTTATGCCAACTCCATGATCTACTACAGAGCACTATTGTCTTGGATGGTTACCTATTATTCCATATAAAAATCGTGTTATTTTTAAGCTAATAACTAATAACTTACAGTTTTATTTCATTAGTTAGTCTCTCTGTTACCTTAATAATTTATAGACATTCGTTCCGAGTGCACGTTTAATGCAATATAATATTCTAATATTATAATCAGACTTTTTTATTTGTTTCCTGAGCCCATTTCCAATAAACATAATACCTATTAAGAAATTTCTGGCACAAGAGGCTCGAAATCGTAGTCCTCAGGGTTGTGAACGTTTTTGTAATCTAAAGTAAATGATAAATAAATAATAATAATAATAATGCGCCAGACGATACACACCAATCATCTTGTCTCAAATTAGACCATTCCCTATGCTATGAGAACCAGACGGCGCCTACTGGAGGCATCTCCCAATACACGCAGTTCCGAGACAATCCAGAAAAGCTCGTTTCCTAAATTGACCAGACCGGGAAAGTGCTTTCTAACCTTGATAGACAAATGACCTAATTCACTGCCAGTCAGAGAATTGTTATGAAAGGGAAACACAATACCATGAATTTTCTGGCACAAAATTTTAAAAAGAAAATTGAATCGCGTTACAAAAAACACTGTAAAGTACAAAATAACTATCCTCTAGTAATCAAAACTCGAGTGCAATAAAAATAACTTTGTAAATACGATAGACATACCACACCTACTTATTTAATAAAATTTGATAGTTACTGAAGTCGGTGCCAAGTGTAGGTACCAAACTAATAAACTTTCTGTTGTTGCACATTGATTTGGCACTGACTTCAATAACTATCAAATTTCATTATATGGGTATGTGTATCGTACTTATAAAGTTATTTTTATTGTACTCTAGTTATGATTGGTAAAGGACAGTTATTTTTTACTTTTCAATGATTTTTTTTTTGAAGGCGGTTCAATTTTTTTCTTAAATTTTTTATATTTTTTTCGTTTATAGACAAATAGACAAACGTTTGAGTGACCTTGGCCTAAATAAATATCTAGGGCAGGTCTACAATTAACTCCTTTCTAATTCTGGAGCGCAACAACATAAAAGACAATCATCAATATAAATTAGGGCATAAGCAGTTCCTTATTTAGTGTTATTAGGTGTATCTTCGAAGTCCAAGCTCCAGTACCGGTGAAATTCAAATGGGACCACCTCGAAAGTATACTCTTTCAAATAAAAAAAGAATTTTTGAAAACGGTTTAGAATTGACGAAGTTATCGGTGAACATACATAAAAAACACACAGACGAACATAGAACCACCTCCTTTTTTTGAAGTCGGTTAAAAAGGCACATCACCTTAGTTGTTAGGATTGCCAATGCATTTACAGTGTGAAGTGTGCAAAGCTTTCTGACCTTGATATTTTAAATGTCCACAGGCCTCAGTACATTTGTTTTCAGGTGAACCGTTTGCTCGTTTGGATTTCAGCGGTATATTGATTTTGATTTGTTTAAAAAATTCGTATTTATTAAAAAAAAACAATTTATTTTCCGTAATAAATAACTCGTTTAAAATGATTCTCTTGGCTGCTGCCTTACGCAAATACCACACTATTAGCTAGCTATGAATTTGTCACAAAAAATTTGGAGATAAACATTGGCACAGTCGTCAATTTGGGTAAAACACCAATTAACTGGGTCAGATTGAGATAAGCATCGTTTTGAGTCGGCGCCGTGTTTTGGTTGAGATGATCGCTAAAAAATACACCACCCACGACAGCACCCTTGCATAAAAAGCTATTGCGTCTACATTTCTTTATATGGTTCAGTACAAATAATATATTTTACTATATACATTTTAATCACGTACATAACTCTGGTAAAAAAGCATTTTGTAACCGCGATGGAAAAGGCGGTTATAAGTTCGACAGTATTGTCCGTCTGAGTGTTTGTCAAGAGACAAGAGTCAGTCAGGAAAGGAAAAGAGATTTAACGTTGTTATAAAACGAACATCGATTGGAAAATCATACTTTGACTTAATTTCGTTGAAGACAATACTGACTGGCTTTCTGAATGTTGTATTTTAATATATTGTGAAATACATACATACATATCTTTACGCTGTATTCCTAACGGGATAGTCAGCGAGGACGGAGCGCCGAGCTTCGCGGTCCTACTTTTTTCGCTTCCTCAAATCTCATCATTCTCCTCACACATTTTCACCTAGGTATGCACCTATATATTGTGAAATGATGTTGAAAAAAATGCACTTGACTCAATTTCTTGTCGGATGTTGTCATTGTAGGTTTTCTTCTGAACCGATAATAGATTTGATATTCAAAAATATCTTGTAACTCGGTTTTCTTGAAATTGATCTAATGATATATCTATATCTATATATATAAAAGGCGATGTATGTATGTATGTATGTTCCTTATGCACTCCGAAACGGCTGGACCGATTTTGATGAAATTTTAAGGAATCCTGTAAAGTTTGATAGCGATCAGATCAGTAGAATTTTTTTTTTGTTTTTTTTTTAAAAACTGTTTAATTTATTTTACCTTTAACTAACGCCCAGTGAAACGGGCCGGGTTTGCTAGTAATATATATTATATATGGTATATTTCACCAATTTCTGTTGTTCATTTCAGTCTTAACTCGGTGATCCCTAAGAGGGTCAATCAAGTCTTCACTAAAAGCCGCCTGCAACACTTAGCAAAATGGTTCTTGATAATTTGGGGTCGGTCTAACCACTTGAGGCTAGTTGGGTGGTTTCACATAACATGTAGCCATAAATCATGGTGTAATTGACTTCGCTCTCTCTTCATTAACTTATTTACAAGGACAACTTGCGTCTCAATACAATAAGTATAAAAAAGAGATGACATCATTAGGTAACAAAAGAGGCAATAAAATGTTTTCACAAATGAAACAGAATGTACATAGGTTATGAATAATTATGAAAAATTAAAATACATAAATAGAAAATAATAAACGTACTTTGGAAATATAGAATACGTAATAAAAGTAAAAAATTATTAATGAATGAAGAACTAAATCTAAGTTTTCTCCTCATTGTAGGTTCTCATGATAACCATCAATTTCAGAGACAAGTGATAAACTGTTATAATAATTACTAGCAGACCCGCTACAATTAGCAATTCTGTTCATAATTTGCAGAGACACTGGGAATGTTTAAGATGGGGGTATAGTTTAGTTGTCTTAACGGAAGAAATAAAAGCGGGACAGTCGATTCAGGAACTTGCTGGAGTTTTTCGAGGTGGTTATATCGCAGTGATGTTTATTTGATACGATTACATATATTAAGTAGTGCTACCTACTATCGGACTAAGGAATATAATATGGACGGATTCATAATAATTTGCCACTCTTACCACCTTGTGTCAAACAAATTTTCCAGCCTCTTTCTATCTCATTGAGCGTCGCCACGAGTAAAACAGTTAGCTATAGTAAGTATGTCTACCTCACACTGTCAGTGTATTATGTGTCAGCTTACGAGTATGAGACGGTCATGAAATAATTATTATTCGCAAAATACTCGTAAATCTTAAGTGTTTCGGATATTAGTTATCAACACCGACAAATAAACATAAAGAGGAACACTGGCACCCTCTAGCAGTGTACGGTGTTCGTGACGTCATAGAAAAGATTTAATATTATCGTAGCTAACACTAGTATTCACAAAAATAAAAATAAGCCATGTCCAGCTGTGTGTTATCGTACTGTGGACCTTCCCTAGTCACACACATTAGTAAACATTTAGAAAGTTGGACAACAAAGAAAGGATACTTTAAGGACACGCTTTAAAAGCAAACGCTTGGTCCGAATACTTGCTGAATCTAGTGTCTTTAACGAATGTATCGATGCTTTGAATTCTCGGATGAATGAATAATAATAATACTCCAGAGAATTACACAGATTGTTTGACCCCAAACTAAACAAGAAGCTTGCTTGAAAGCACAACGAACTCTGGGGGAGTACCCAGTAACACCCAGACTCCAAGCCAATTTAGAAAAGTTCGTTTCCTAAATTGACCTGACCGGGGATCGAACCCGGGATCCTAGCTTGGAAAGAAGATGGATATGCCACTGCACCAACGGGCCTATAGTATAAAAATTGCATATCTCTTTTAGTCACAAACATTGACTAACGATGAACATAGTCCTCATCATGATGAACATCGCGTTGTGTTAAATATAAATGGTTATAGTTAGTCTCATTATCACCTACGAATATTACGCAGTCAGCGGACTGTGAACAAAATTGATGATGTCAAACATTTCCCGCTCCTTAGGTGTCGTGGTGGTCCCGTGGTCTACATCAAACGCGGCACACTGGCGGCGTATAACTGACAAATTACACCAAAATATTAACACGTGTTAACATAGTATTAATAGACGATACTGCGCCGTTCTTGATATATATATTTTTGTTGATTAGAGAGTATAATAACAGTGATATATTGTACGAAAATATAACGAGCAGGATGAGACAAAATCTGAACTATAAGAAGAAAATATGCAGGTGCTTTTGACATTTCCGTCGGCTGACACTATTTGATCAATTAAATTTTGTAAATGATAATGTTATTATGTTATCAATTACGTTAATTTTATTTAGAAAATTAAGAAAAGATTTATAACTGTTAAGTATTTATGGTGTTTAAATAATCTTGATATAAATGTCAAATTTAATCAATTAGTTTAAAAATAAAATAATCGAATAAGTGCAATTTATAATATATACATATTTCTACGGACGGTCACTTGTTACTAATTGCAAAGTAACTATCATGTAAAAGAAATTTGTTACATTATTATAAAACAATGCAAAACGCACTAACTATAGCGTATAATTTTCAACCGGCCAAACTACACATGCCTGTCATTTCTGATTTTCAACCGACTTCGAAAAAAGGAGGAGGTTCTCAATTCGGTTGTATGTTTTTTTTTATGTTTGTTATCTTATAACTCCGTCATTTATAAACCGATTTCGAAAATTCTTTATTTGTTTGAAAAGATACACTTCCAGATTGGTTCCATTGAAATTTCACTGATAGTAGATAGAAGTCGGTGCCAAATCAATGTTCGACAACAGAGTCTATTAGTTTAGTAGGCTTGGCACCGACTTCAGTAACTGTCAAATTTAATTATATTTTATGAGTATTTGTATCGTATTTATAAAGTTATTTTTGTGCTTCAGTTTTGATTAGTAAAGGATAGTTATTTCACACTTTTCAGTGTTCTTTTTTGAAGTCGGTTTAAATTTTTTCCTTCAACTTATTCTACTTCTAAACGTTTACGAATGATCGGTTTTTTTATGATACGGATGATAACGACTTGATTAATGACTTCTGATTTGTCATATTTTAATGACTGATGTTTCAGTGATACGGTGGAGGGACCGCAATTAAAAAGAATTAAAGAAACAATAGCACATAGTAAAAGTTTTCAGTTTTCGATTCCATAAACAGAGTTTCGAACAATTTTGGTAGAGAACACACACATGGAACATAATTTTCGAGATTTAAACAGTGAAAAGACAAATTATTTTGTGGTGTAAAAGCAGTGAAGCTTGCACTAGAAATACTTTGTCGGCACTCGCAGCGTGTGTATACGTGTTACCACCTACCACCTACCGCAGCTCGTTACTATGACAAATTATGTCATGGAATGTTGATTGTGTCGGCGATGTGTTAAAATACATCCACATTTTCCTTCGGAAGACAAAAGTATTATATTTTATGGCAAAATAGGCAAAAATACTCCACGATTGTGACATATGGTGCCTGGAATTTTTGTGGGATGTCAGTGACATCATGTCACTGTTATTCAATCGATCCGAATCATCTATATAAGTAAAAAATAAGGTTAGATGCAAGGGTTATAAGTGGATCTCTTAAATGAAGTCTAAAGGAAACAATCATCCATAATCTATAAATGGAGTCCAAAGAACATGTGATACGTCCTGGATCAGTATCCAAACCCAATTAATAATGTCTAGTGTTTGAACACAATTAATGTTGTACCGAAACGTCCTTATTAGTTAATTATTTCGGCAGATTTGCTGCCGTAAGCGAAATTGAACAGAAAGCCCTATTTTGCGCCGAATAAATCGAAAGTTCGGTCGGCTACTCATTGCCGTCGTCCTATCTGTTTCATTTGCTGTGTATGTGTTATAGCTCTCCGAGTTTTACTCCTTGTGCTCTTGCTGTAGTCGTCCTTGGTGCATTGGCAAGGGTCTCCGGGATCTCCTACGGAACGTATTGGAACTTCTCTCACGAGGATAATAGCAGTGCCTCCTGTAAACTTGCTGCGCCACGACAGCTGCACGGACTACACGCGCTGTTCACCTCCTCGGGGCCGCATGGTAATGGGCAAACCGTAGCGCCCATAGAGATTAGCAGTGATCCCGAACGTTAGTAACATATTAGTCGAGTATTTACACTTCACATTGTTTTAATAACACAGTGTAGCTTTCGTTTTTTTATGACAATGATTTCAAGCCTATATTTGTCACTCTGTATTGTGACTGTGATAATGACGAAACACTCGTAATGGCTGTTCCATGGAATGAAATTGTTTGTCTCGATGTTGGTACGACAATTATAATATTTATGATTTTCTGATCGTAGTTTCTACAACGATTCTTCTTCTCTGTTTCAATAGAAAATCATGATGTATCTTCCATGACCACTCATTTTCACTCTACACATTTTCTTCATTTGTAGTTCTTCACTTATTTCATTTCTACATGTCCATACCATCTAAGCCTTTCTTTCTTCAGTTTTACAATAACATTTTCATCTAATCCTGCTATATTTCGGTTGTCTTCTTTGTGCATTCTATTCGAGAGGGTGGCTTTCTCTCTTGATGCTTTTTCGATTTTACAAACTGTATCAGGTCATATCATAGTTGCTACATTTTGTTATTTCGTAAACGATCGGTCCAATGCCTGACAGTCAATGAAGCGGTAACCGACCCATTAGCTGCAGAGCGATCGTACGAGACACCATGCATTCCATGCGAGCTTTTAATTAATTAACATGTAAAGTGCCGCCTCCAGGAAATAATTTTAAATGTGTGTGGCTCATACACACGACAGAAGAAAGAAAATTCATGCTGAACCCACAGTAGTCCAGTGTGAACAAAAGCAAACGTTAATTTTAACTAGTAAGAATCCGTGTTTGGTAGAATATTATAATTCTATGCCTGGTCTGCCTTTCCTTTAATAGACTAGAATTATTGTTTCAAAGACTTATAATCTAATGCTGTTTAAAATAGAGAGAATTAAGACTGTAAGTACGAATAGTTGTAGAATGATGTTGAAAAAATGATACCTGACTGAATTTCTTGTCGGTTCTTCTCAGTGTCCAGTTTTCTTTTGGAACCGAACTAAAGTAGATTTGACGTTGAAAAATACCTTGCAATTGGGTTTACTTGAATAAATTGATTTGACTTTGACTTAGTTGTGCTAGAAATGACGACAAGATGCGATGTTGGTGTACCTCGATGCTCTCTCCGCACCGAATGGCAAATGCTGTGTATCATACGTCCACTTTTTGCAAGATTTGTACTAAGATAGTAATAAATTATCTCTTTCTCTTGTTTAATAAGTATCATCGTGTCATTTTTGCACATGTTAACTACAAACGACTTCAACCACTCCGTTGACAGCTTATCATCTCGAAATTTTCAAACGACTAAATTAAGTGTCTCCAAGGGTCGTACAATGTGGGTGGCGTTCCCGGCCGGGCCCAATTAGTGCCGGCTTGAGCAAAATACACCGGGGAGGATTTCAATATCTCGGATAGAGAGTTGTGTGGTACAAGTAGGAGTGGTTTGTGTCTTCGATGACGAAAGTTAGTATATGGAGACATTACTTGTAAGCCTTAAACCGATCGAAATTTAGGGTAATGCTTCAAATTATTAAAGTAAATATATTTTTTAAGCATTAAACATTTTTTAATGTTTGTCCATAGTAATTTTTTTTTTAATTTCTCTAATTGTAAGTACAACTTGCATCTAACTCATGCTTTTAAAGAAATTCAGGACAGGATTATTAACTAGCGATATTGACGTTTAAATTACATAGCCTCAAGTAATTTCGCATTCGGTGTGTAGAGCGTCAAAGTTACATCTCGACGTCACTTTCCAAAACAAGTATTTAGGTTTACTGAGGGTAGAAAGGAATCAGATAGCGATGGGTTGATAGCCCGTTACTTATACGAGGCGAGATCTTTGTAATAAGCTCCCACCCCTTTGCCGACTGTTATGACCCCCGCGGAAATAAGCAGCTACATCGTGTTTCTATTCTCTTACTGATCAGCATGGCCAAGCAGGTATATTTTATTCAAGAGATAATATAAACATTATACTCGTAGCATCACATTTCTCTCATAATTTGGACCAAACGAATTATCTGGGGACTCCACTAACACGCGTCCAAACAATCTCTTTTTAGTTTCGCTCATGTATAAAAACGGACACAAGCGATAACAAATCCGCTCGGGACTTCGCAAATAGTTAAATAAAATAAACGGTACATTACACTTTGTTTGTACTTGCTACTAGTTCTTTTTCCAGTTTGTTTCTGTATTTTGCTAATAGTAAATATTTGTTAAGGAAAAATACATTCCGGATTAATTATAAAAGTTAACTCATCATAATAATGAAAAACGAAAATGAAACAAATGAGCTAAGTTCTTTGTTAGTTTAATGTAGCTTGTTAAAAAGTATTGTGATCTTAATCAGTGCTAAGTTCCTAATTTCCGATTTCGTTGTTGTTGTTGTGTATTCGGTATAAAAATAAAAAAACGGATTGAAGAACATATCCATGCACACTTGCACACTCCAAACTATTGGCCCTAGAAACTTAAAATTATAGAATATAGGCCAGTACTACTTTGGAAATTCAAACTCTAAGGGGTTTAAAAGGGAGTTCGAAGATTATATTCAAATAAACTGCGCGTATAACTAGTGACGGACAATTTTCCGCGATTTTTGCAAACATGGAAAAATTTCAAGACAAATTTGGGAAAAATTTCGGAAAAATAATTGAAAAATATGAAAAATTGTTCAAAAAGTTTCAAGAATTTTTCTTGAAAAATTTCAACGACCCGTAAATTACGTACCTATAACATAACCCATGTACCCATAGATTCAGTGTAGCTTGCAGTCGTGGGTGGGTAGTCAAAATCAACATGAAAAAGTTAATTATAACGAAAACAATGCAGAAATCTGTTACCTACTGATTAAAATTTTGATTGGATACGTGTTTACATCTACAGTTTGTTTCAATATCATTTGCAAAAATGGTCCTTTTAGTTTTCGTTTCTTTAGTTACAAAGTATGTTAGAGAATAAGGTAATTTTTATATGAAACTATGTTGCCCGCGACTTCGTTTGCGCATTCCCATTTTATTTCCATTCCACTTAGACTATTACGATCTACAAACATGTAAAACAAATTGCCAAATCGGTCCACTCGTTCTCAAGTTGCGCTTAGCAACGACATTTTATTTTTATTTATATTAATAAAATTTATAGCAAAATGTTTTTTAATTACTAAAAGCTGTTTTGTATGTTTTTTTCTATAAAGCTATCTTATTTACTTTTTTGACAAATTGTATCGAAGCGGACTATAAGTATCTCATCGCCGTCTATTTATGTATTTATGAATTCATCTGCATTATAATTTGATTGTATATTTTTTAAACGCTCTCAAATCACGTGGAAATTGTGAGGGCTCTTTTATAGGGGTGAACAAATTGATATCATTTGGGGAGGGAGCGATCGGAGCTATAATTGATGTTATTTTCCTCAAGACTTACTTGAGTACCGGGTTGCGATGGAGAGTTTAGGTACGGTACGTGTATTACGTGAGATATATCTGAAAATTTATAGTATTAATAAAAACCCGACTAAGACATTAATGTCTACCCACATTAATGTCTACCCATTAAGTTTAGTAGCAATTTCAGACAAACTATGTCTTTCATACTTATTTTCACGCTGTACCCCTAACGGGGTAGTCAGAGAGGATAGAGCGCCAAGCGTCGCGGTTCTTACATATTTCTTTCGCTTCCTCAAATCTCATCATTCTCCTCACACATTTTCGCCTAGCTATGCGAGTGCTTTTGACATTTCCGTAAGCTGACACTCTGCCTATTTGATCTTCATAAGTCAGCCTTGGTCTTCCTTGGCTTGTTTTACCACTCGCTTTCGCTCTGTAGATTTTATTCGTCATATAACATTATATTGTGTTATAATTGTTAGTGTTATAAGGCGTTACATATAATAAATAAACACGTTACAATAAAAAACATAATTCAAAATGGATTTGAATTACCTATTATTTGATTTATGTTTCTCATTATTGGATTTTTAGTTACCATTTGACGTCTCTGTAAGTGTTATTTAATAAGTGCAAAGATATTGGATAAAGTGACTGTGTCTTACGAACAGATAGACAGACATGAAACTATAGGGGACCCGTGGAACGAAAGTAATAGTATTCGAGTGTATTAGTGTTTTATATTGTTAGTTGTTACGTGATTGGCGCTCCATCCTCTCTGTCCACCCCGTTAGCGTGAAGATATGTATGTATGTTACTTGATACTATTATCAACCGCAAAAAATGTAACGCGCAGCTTTTTTTCACGTATAAAAGAAATATTTCATTATTTAAACCTACAGGAAAAGAAAACCGAGAGATACATATGCTGTAGATTAATATTTTCTTTTCGTATATAAAAGAAAAAGAATTATCTACGACGTGAAGATATGTATGTATATTGTAGATATATTATATATTATTATTATTATGTATATTATAATATTGAGCCATACTGCATTGCAGTGGTAGAGCATGCTGCATGCTGCACTACAGTGCAAGAGTGGTAGAGCCATGTTGCATTGCAGCACGAATTGGGCCGGCTCGCCCGGTGAATTACCGTAACCTTCTCACAGAATATCGGCGTGAAATAACAGCATATATTGCTGTTGTTCTGTTCGGCAAGTGAGAATACCGGTGGATCATCACCCCCCTCCCCCTCCTTTTCCTCTTTTCCCTAATTCCCTGTCGGCCGGCAACGCACCCGTGATTCCCCGGACGTTGCGGGTGTCCATGGGCGACGGTGGTCAGTCTCCATCAGGTGACCCGCTTGCTTGTGTGCCCCCTCTTTTATGAAAAAATTAAAATTAAAAAATTATAAAAAAACCCAAGTCAAAAGAAAACCTTCAAAAAGTAATAAAAATAGTTGTCTACTCCATCATCAGACCCTGACCACCATCTCTCTATCTATAACCTATTCATTGAGATCGTTCCAATGAGCCCAAACATGATACCTCTGCTGTAAGTTGCTGATACCAGATGATGATGCAGCATCAGGTCAAGGTTACCATGGTATTGTAGTATCATTGAAATGACAGTAATATTAAACTTTGAATCGATCAGACCAGTAGACGTGGCTCGCATCCCTTCAAAAGTTAGAAAAGAGCTGATGATCTTCAAACGCCTGAACGGCGTTTATGGTATATTTCTTTTGTACATTAGAAAAAAACTGCGATACATTGTTTTGCAATTGGTGATTTTAGTAACAATCGGAAAAACAGCTTTTAAACTGATTCTTAATAACGTGAGGTTCTAACGTAATAATGCAAACCTTCCGTTCTTTGCACTTTGATCTTTAAGTTTTCTTCTTCGTGTTTACTCTTGTTCTTATTTTCTGAGTTCAATACCACAAGGAAAATTACTGTGCCCGCGTCTAGTCTACAAAATGTAGACGCGTGAAGAGTCATTTTCGAATTTTGTCAAAGAGATATTTAAAAAACAATAATAAAAGTAACTTGTAGAGTTTTAAATACATGGTGTAAAGGGCATTTGATACTCTACAGATGATTTCAAAAACGATTCGTACGACATGACGTCAACGAGGACACGACAGATGCGAACTTCTAAAAAGTTGTTGTTTTATCTTTGGGTTTATCTAAAGATAAATGGGTATACCCAAAATAAAAAAAAACAACTATTTAAAAGTTCACATCCATCTTGTCCTCGTTGTCCTTATGTCGTCGCGTTAGCCCAATAATTACCACTTGCTATAATCGTTTCAAAAAGCCTTATTGATTTGACGTATGAGGGAGACAGAAATGATCGGAAAAAATCAAATGAGTTTATACTGTCAACTCCATTTGTGGCCTCTGAATTGAAACGTGGTCTATTATTTTCTTGATATTTATTATTTTTTTTTAAACAATTCGTAAAAGCGAATTAGACATTACATCAGGTTGCTGGCGGTTCTTTCGTCACTGATATTCAATTCTTCAAAAAAGTGTGTCAATTAAGACACTCATGTCACAACTAATATGCAACACGTGTTGACGTCTGTCACATTACCTAACTAGACGCGGACGGATTGCAGTAATGCTCGAACAGTCGCCGGAGTGTCTGCGGCCTGCATGTGGCAACACTTGAGCGTCGACCATGCGGAACTGTGACATTTGCGTTCTAAATGTAATGTTATTTATATTATGAACCAAAACATACGGTGTTATTATTGGTTGATTTTTGATTTCAATCTTTTATTATAATAAATAATAATTATAATTACAGATAAACACACCAATTTTATAGACCCTTCCAAAAAAAAACTAGTTCTAGGCTTGTGCTGTGAGGTTACATAACGCATCGAAAATATTATTTACTAGTGATAAGAAAAACCTTGTGCGGGATCTATTTTGATCACAACCACTATTATTAATTGCATTGAAACTGATCGTAAGTTTTTATATAAGTACAAAAATAAATATGTCCTCTCGCTGCGTGAAGTGCGCTTTGCAATTAGATACGCCACTCGCACGCGGATCATCCGCTTGTGTGGACGGAGCTTAATTAACTTGTTCGCATACACGGCTTATTTTAAGGCGAGGTTCAGACGATGCTTGCTCGATTCAAATTTTTAATAGATTTATCGAATACGATCACGAATATTTGGACACAATGATAGGTATACAGCACGGGTGACATGGAAGCGCACATATAGCATTGATTAGCTGCCGCCTGGCTGTAGCGAAGATAACTAACGTACATATGAATACCGAAAAAATGTCGGTTAAACTAAAAGGTTTAATTTAAAGACGACCTCCGTGGCGCAACGGCTAAGCGCGACGGAAAGTAAACGGGGATTGCGGGTTCGATTCCCGTCCCGAGTCTGGGTGTTTATGTATAATATGTATTTATTTACAAAAGAAAAGTATATAAGTAGTATGCCAGTTGTCTAGTACCCATAACACAAGCGCTGTGCTGCTTATTTTGGGACTAGATGGCGCTGTGTGAAATGTCTGAGTATATTATTATTATTATTAATTACAGCGACTCCATTATTAGACAGTTGTAATACACGAAAACGAAATATGAGCCATTAAAAAGCCATGTCAATTTAATCCACGGAAATGAAAATACTTAGGTGGATGTTCGAAGCCACGAGGCGTGAAATTATTAGAAACGAATATAATATTCTTAGTAGCCTCCATGTACACAACATCGCCGGCAAGTGCAAGGGATTAGGTTATGTCGGTTTGCTAACGTGAAAACTGCACAGAGAACATCGGAAACTCTGTGATCAATCTGAATATCTCGAGGTTTATATCAAAAGGAAAACTGAAAACGTAATTGAAGAGTCGATCAGAGACCTCAATTCATGAAACTAATCTGAAGACACCATGTCCGACGACACAGCAAAATGGAAGGAGAAAATCAGGAAGTCAGACTTCGCCATCAGATGGCAATAACGCACGAGAAAGACGGAATAATATTCTTAATTAATGAAATAAATAGTTCTGTCGATAGCGGAGGAAAAACTATTTCTCGGACACGAAAATCTGTCGTATAGCCTCTTTGTGAACGACTTTTTAATAAATAACCTGTTCATTATTCCAATCTATAAAATATAGTGTCACATACATACATATCTTCACGCCGTATCCCTAACGGGGTAGTCAGAGAGGATTCATTTAGTGTCACGTTATTTAAAAAAAATATCGCTGTGTGAAAGTGGCCTTAGTGTTCCTTTCTTTAATGTGGCATGGGGCAAAGTTTAATATATTTACCATTCGTTGCAATTAAAATACCTCTGTAGATATAAATAATAGCGGTGTGTAAAAATATGTGCGGAGTCATTCTAGTGGACAAAATAAGCAATGAAAAGACGCAGTATGACAGGGTTGCACTACAGTGTTATCGTAAAAATGAAGAAAGGAATGCCAAGATGGTTCGGGCACATGTAAAGAATGAGTGACGAAAGACTGACGAAGAAAATCTACAGAATGCATGTGGGTGGTAGCAGAAGCCAAGGAAGACCAAGGCTGACTTATGAATATCAAATAGCTAGAGTTTTAGTCGGCAGAAATCTCAAAAGCGCTCGCATACCTAGGCGAAAATGTGTGAGGAGAATGATGAGATTTGAGAAAGCGAAAGAAGAATGTAAGGACCGGGACGCTTGGCGCTCCGTCCTCTCTGACTACCTACCCTACTATGTATGTAAAACACACTTCGTCCCCAAATGTTACAGGCTCACGTTTTTCTTTACGAATCTCAACCCTATTTCTTGTCTCTGCCTCTGAACTCTTTCGTTACCTAGGAATACCTAGCATTAAAATTTTTAACAAATGAACATTTACATTTTTATTTATATATATTTTATTTGACTCATTAACATACAGGCAAAAATTAAATTACAAAAATTTAAAAACCGTGATTTTTTATGTACTGTATTTATGTGCATTTATGTACTGTACACTGTCTTTATGTGTATGTCACACAGCGCCATCTAGTCACAAAGTAAGCAGCACAGCGCTTGTGTTATGGGTACTAGACAACTGATATACTACTTATATACTTTTCTTTTGTAAATAAATACATATCATACATAAACACCCAGACTCGGGGCGGGAATCGAATCCGCAACCCCCGTTTACTTTCCGACGCGCTTAGCCATTGCGCCACGGAGGTCGTCGAATTGAGTTTTTATTTTCCCCAGTTTCTATGCTGTCATTATTCTAAGGGATAGCTCACTTAGGATTCGATCTGTCACAATTAGCAGAACCAGAGATTATTTTAGGCAGGGTAGAGACTATACGCAGCTCGTTTACATCATAAGTTGTTTGTGAACTGTTGTACCCAATAAATGTAATAAAAAATAAAATACAGGTGTGAATTAACAATAGTTGGGTCTACGGTAACTGCCGATCACGTTGGGTTGTGAAAACGTACGGGCATTCAGACATAATTGTGTGAGATTATCCAATTACTTGCGGGAGCTGAGGCTTATTAGCGCGGATGACGAAGTACTAGAGTCATAGACTAACGAAATGTAGAGTAGTCATAGCACGTTATGTTAGGCAGAGAATCAAATTCAAAGTAATTTATTGTAGTATGAAAAGTGTAAGGCGAGAAATGGTTGGAGGTTGGGGTACGTAGAATTAATGAGTAGCGAAAATTGATGAAAAAAACTTATAGAACGGAACTGAGTACTAGCGAGGCATTAGCAGAAAGTAAGAAAGACCTGGGCTGACTAATGAAGATTGAAATAGCCAGTGATGCCAGTTGTAATACATGATTGGTTAACTTTTGTGACACAAAAAAAATATCAAAGAAACCTCTTTTAAAACAGAGATTTACATTTTTCGGAGAAACAGGACCGATTTACATTTCTAAATTTTCTGTATAGTTTACTTTAAACATATTCCTCTGAACCGCAGTTGGATTTTTCAAAATTAATCATAGTTTTTAATAAACGAAAATAACTGTATTTTCTTATTATTTATATGCTATCGCGCGCACGTTTGCGTAGAACAGAAGTTCTATTTTAGATTAAATTATTGATTATCAATGCGTCGCCTTAAGAATACCTCGTGAAGATATGTATGCATAAACTGTGTAATTCAATTCAAGGTACTCGGTAATAGTTTTTTTCTATATTATCTTGCAAGAAAATTTGTAATAATGTTTTTCTAAGGCCAGTTTATTAATAGAATATTATAAAATGCTAAATACTTGCAAATCTTCACGCTGTATTCCTAACAGGCTAGAGGCAGGCCGTCAGAGAGGACGGAGCACCAAGCGTTGCGATCCTTAAATACAAAATATTAAGTAGTGCATAATATGCGGATACATGAAATTTCAAGTTCGTACCATATATGTAGCTTCTTATATCGACTATGACAGACGGACTGACGCAAAAGTGATTTTATGAAGGTTCCGTTTTTCTGGCGCGTTAGGTGAAAAAGATCAGTGTAATTTCAGCAGGCAACGGAAGATAGGTACGTCACCGATGTAACACATCATGAAGTTAGCAACGAATAGAATTTATTTTATTAATATGTCACCAGTATTAATTTTTATTTCATTCATTTAGTGGCCAGTTTTAATTTTTTTGTATGTGGCCACTTTTGTTTTCTATTTTTATTCTCGTCAAAGAAGAGTATGACTTCTTATGTGCGTATATGCGTACATATGTGCTTTCTTTTCTTATTAAGGTAAGGTACCCTTAAACTAATGGATCAATGTATATGAACCTTAGTACTAACGGATTAGTCAAAATCATGTGCATATGCAGAAATCCTTCGTCGTAGTATCGTATCTGCGTTAACATTTGATCTTCACTGATCTATATATGTGGACCGTTATTACTTATTTTTGATCGGCTGCGAGCGGCCCCGCCTTCGGCCCGCGTTGCCTTGTAATAAACGTATCAACTTCACACCTCGCTACAATGGCCGAAACAAAGACCTTTTTGTTCGCTAATAAGGCCTGAATTATATCGGCTATTTTTTACCAAAGTGGCGGCAGGGCTGTGTCGTGGCAACTGTTTGGAAAGTATGACTCGAGGAAAACTATTGTGGCTTCCGATATCGACTTTAATATTACAACTGACTTTGCATATTTTTATGTTTAAGCTATAATTCTATAACGTAGAAAGATCGCAACACTAAACATGGCTTCTTTGCACACCCTTCGATTAAATTCGAAGTGCTGTCTGTTTCGTTTCCATGGTTAAACCGCTGTGCTGATTTTGATGGAGATAGCTTGAATCCCCAAGATTCAACTACTGTGAAAAAGAATTGAGTACGCGAACGAACGATGTGTATCGATGGGTAACGATGTAGAAGACTGTTCTTAAAACCTTAAATCTTAATTTAATAGAGTTTAAACTGATGAGAAGGAACTTGAAATTTTGGACAAAACTTTCATAGATTTACTTTCTTTTAATTATTTTTAAAAATTTGATCTCTAGGATTTAAAATATATAAATATTTACATAATTTTAATTAGATTTCATTGTGTTAAAAAAAATCGTACGTAGTTATTGTAAATAAATACAGAACTATTTCGAAGACACTTTTGAATAAATGGACGCTACCTTATGTTCTTCGAAGCAAAAACTATCGATTTCTGTTTATTCAAACCAAAATTAACTAGGGTTTACTGAGAAAGTGAAAACAGTGATGACAATGCATACAAAAGGATTTATTAAGGACAATAATAGACAAGTACGGCAAACAAAATATTGAGAGACCACAGAGCGAGCCCACCCACGACATACTAATTATCACAAAGACAGATGTCCGGATGAAAGTGAGTGTTGGTATGAAAAAATATTCTTGAAAACATCAAAACTAAGCGCCGACGGATTAACAGAAACTTGGAATCTAAGGCTGTTATCATTATACAAGTTAAATTGAAGCTTATACCCAAAGCGGTAGAGTTATATATCCAAAAACCGTGACAATACCAGACAAAATTCTGACAAAGTTATTGTGTATCGCCATAATTTCATTGAAGTCTCTGTCGGCTTAAAAATAGGGTATAGTATTTTTTTGAGCTTGGTATCTGGATGATAAAATAAATTGGTATTTATTGCTGGCAAAAACTTGTCAATGGAAAATATGTCACAGATGACAAAGCGGCTGATGCGAGTTATTTATTCATGGTGGATTATCCCGCAGATTTATTTATTTCTGCCGGCAAAAGGACATCGTCGGCAAACATCGGCCGCACCGGGCCGTAATCACTTTATTTTGGGCCCGTTTAATCATTGGATGGCTTCACGGATGATCCCGTTTTCGCAAGGTTCTTATTATTGTTGCAGTTTAAATTATGCATGGTGTTTTGAGCCGCTTTATATATAGATGAATAGATATTGTCGTCAATAAGCACTTCAGTTTGAGGACCACCTTGACTGTTTTATAACGATATTTCTAGCGATCCGTTCAAAAACTGAAAAGTATCTGTTTGCTTGTCCGTTTGTTTGACGCGAACAGCTGAAATTTAGAATGATTATGATAAATAGTTATGAATAGATATGAATTTCAAAAATTCAGTTTTAACTTTGGGATTTAGTTTTTAAGATTGAAATTAAAAAATATTTTTTTCAGGAGCCGTCGTGTGGGGTCTATCAGATGAAAGGTAATATACGCTTATAAATATTATGTTACAGAAGATATTACGAATTCATGAATATGTAACTAAGAATATTAGAACAATACTGTATTTTACATTACTAATATTTTTTTTAAGATGTGATAAATTACTTTTGTATGATTTGTCTTAATATTATTCTTAACTAGTAACTGTGATAATGAAAGAGACGGCGACCAAACGTGACGTCACTCGTCGAGTCCTTTTTCCTGACTTCAAAAAAATGTTGTTGTACTTCAAAATAGCTCTAAGATGCTTGTGTATGACACATTAATGTGTGTTTCTTTTTTAGAAATTTATTTGGACGAAACGCCTCAAGATTGCTCTTCCCTGCCTTATATCAGATAGTATCGCTTCGAAAAATCTAAAAGAAAACCTTGTACATTACCTGGGAGACGCCCACAGTAGCGTCGTCTGGTTCTCATAGCACAGGGAATGCTCTAGTTTGAGACCAGATAATATGTATGTATGGTCTGGCGCAATTATTTATTCATTTATTATTGACAATAACGTGTAAATTGTAAAAAAAATATAAGCATTGATTGTATTAGATACTTTTTAATGTGTGAACAGAATGATTTGCGACAAGCCCTAAGCAACTTACAGTATGCGGCATATAAGTATGATGCACTTAGATTTTTTTGGCCATAATAAATTTATCACGGGTTGTAATCGCTTGAACCAGACCTATGAAATACAGACAGTAAGTTCCTCTTGTAACCCAAGCACCTACTAAGAAAATCATTCAATAAACGAAAGTGAGAAAAACTTGAATGGAAACCTTTGAAGAAATAACTGAACAAGCATTTTGGTGTTTTGACGACCTCCGTGGCGCAACGGCTAAGCGCGTCGGAAAGTAAACGGGGGTTGCGGGTTCGATTTCCGCCCCGAGTCTGGGTGTTTATCTATTGATTTACAATAGAAAAGTATATAAGTAGTATATCAGTTGTCTAGTACCCATAACACAAGCGCTGTGCTGCTTACTTCGGGACTAGATGATGCTGTGTGAAATGTCTAGTATATTATTATTATAGTGTTATTAGACAGCTTGGTATCAGTCAGTTTTTTTTATAGAAACTATCTGACGTAAACACAGACGTGTACTTTAAAAGCTAAATTTTTAAAGGAGTCAAGTAAAATAATTAAATTATCCATCCAACTGGCAACCACAAGCACCTTACTTGTTATTATCGTTCGAAACATGAAAGTAATTTAGTGAAACATATTAGTATACCGTCTAGAGTTATAAATGACATTTGATCACCCATCCAACCAGTGATGACAGGTACTTTTGCTTGCTGTGATCGTGGAATCACAAAGTCACTGTTACTCTACGAGCACCTCATAATACCGTGATATTTACAATAATTAATGGTGTTACACAGCTGTATGAGTCTACATGGTCACCTCAGTTGGCAGATCAAAGGGCCGACGCGCCACGGGGGACAGCCATGATTACCGGTAATCGCGCGACGACGGGTGTCGTCCAGATTTAATGTTGTCACGTATTAATGGAGGATTTGGGCCGGCTATTCATTGACTGATCAAGATTTGAACTCAAGTTTTTAAATTTTTATTAGACTTGACCCGATATCTACAAAAACTAAAACTATTAAGCTGAATTCCATATCATATTAAATAATATCAAAATTAAATAAAAATTGGCTAAGTGTGTGTTCGACTCGCGCAAATGGGCTCCATACCAAATTTATAAATTTCGTTAAATTCGTACTTTATAGATTTTTTATTGCTTGAATTTCTAAGATCCAGAATTTTTTAGTATCGAGTGCTTTCCGAAATAAAACGAGGAATAGTTAGTCTAGAATAGTCTAGTACACTATTTGCCTCTTCTTTATTTCGTCTATGAATATTTTAAATATAAACTAGTGAAAAGCATGTTAGTTACTAAGATGTATCATTGTATCAAATTTCTAGTTCATACCTTGCATAGTTTCTAAGAATATGAGCGACAAACTCAAAGTAAAATTAATTTATTCGAGGAAGCCCAGTTACAAATTATTCGTGTTGTATTTAAAATTAGCGCCTTCCAGTATCTATAGATATGGCACCACTGTGTCACTTCCTTACTATGTATAGATGACAGCTCGTTATCTCTCTCTACTCTGTGGATATTACTAATGCTTACATCTTGTGTAACTGTATTAATAAATTATACATATTCAAAGTGTTCCTCAAGTCGTTTTTAATCATAATCTTATCAGGTTATGGGCCCAGTAAGTCTGGCAATTAAAATCAGTGCAAAAAGTGTTGAAAAATTACATAACCTAAAAACTCAACGTGCTCAGCGTTACAGTGCAAAAATTTTTGTTGTTCTCCGAAAATAAAGAACCAAAATGTCATCGAATAATTCATTGGTATGTATAGAAAAGCTAACGGGCCGTGAAAACTATGCGACATGGCGATTTGCAGTAAAAACGTATCTTGAACACGAAGAGCTATGGGACTGTGTTGAATGTGATGATCCAAGCATAGTTGATCAAAAACGTGACACGAAAGCCAGATCCAAGATTATACTTCTCGTTGATCCTATTAATTACGTCCATATACAAGAAAGTGCGACTGCGAAGGAGGTATGGAACAATTTGTCGAAGGCTTTCGACGACTCCGGACTGACACGCCGGGTTGGTCTACTGCGAGACTTGTGCAACACAACATTAGCAGGATGTCCTAATGTAGAGGAGTACGTCAGTAAAATTATGACGACAGCACATAAATTAAGAAATATAGGTTTCCACGTTGATGACGAATGGCTTGGCACACTCTTGTTGTCTGGTTTACCAGAAAGCTACAAGCCTATGATTCTTGCTTTAGAAAGCTCGGGCCTCAAAATTAGCTCTGACTCAGTGAAAGCAAAAATATTACAAGATGTGAAACAAGAAAGTGACTCAAGTGCTTTTGCAACAAAACAAAATAAGCACTACAACAAAAATAAAAGAGACACTAAAGGTCCACGCTGCTTCTCTTGTAATAAATATGGTCACAAGAGCCCAGAATGTAAAGAAAAGCCAAAGAAGAATCAAAATAACAACAAAAGTGACTCATCATATGCTGCAGTATTTCTTGCTTCTCCGGAACACTCTGATGCCTGGTATATAGACTCGGGGGCATCAGCACATATGACTAAACATAAGTTTTTGCTGAAAGAAGATTCAATACCTCAAATAAAAAGTGTTAAAGTGGCAAATGATAAGATTTTACCTGTACAAAGCTCTGGACAAATAAGCTTATGTGTATATGATCAGAAGGACCAAGAAAATGAAATTTTAATCACAAATGTTTTATATGTGCCTGAACTCGCTGCAAACCTACTGTCGGTGAGTCAAATTATAAGAAATGGTGGCCAAGTGAAGTTTAACAAGAATGGTTGTGTTATTATGAACAGAAACAATGTCATAGTAGCAACAGCAAGCTTAATTAACAATATGTATCAGTTGAATAGGCCTGGAGGCTATGCATGCATATCAGATGTCATTGAGCAAGATACTTACCTGTGGCACCAGAGAATGGGTCATCTAAACCTTCAATCTGTAAAGAAAATGACTGAAAACACCGCTGATTTGAAATTAAATCCAGTAAAAGACAATTTCAAGTGTATAACGTGTCAGGAAGGAAAACAAACACGTCTGCCTTTCCAAAGTCAAGGGTCTCAGAGCAAAGACCTACTTGAACTGATACACTCAGATGTCTGCGGTCCGATGGAAACACAGTCACTAGGCAAAGCAAGATATTTTGTTACATTTCTAGACGACTACTCAAAGAAAATATTTGTTTATACCTTGCACAACAAGTCAGAAGTCCTAGAAAAGTTTAAAGAATTCAAAAACCAAGCTGAGAATCAAATAAACCGCAAAATTAAAATTCTCAGGTCTGATAATGGTCTTGAATATGACAATAGAGATTTTTCAAGCTTTCTTAAAGATGCAGGAATAATACATCAGACAACCACACCTTACACACCGGAACAAAATGGTACTGCTGAACGCATGAACCGAACATTGATTGAAAGAGCAAGGTGTATGATGCTTAATGCAAACTTACCTAAAATGTACTGGGCTGAAGCCATTCATACGGCCGCCTACATTATTAACCGCTCTCCGACAAGATCACTTAATTACAAAACACCAGAAGAAATGTGGACTGGTCAGAAACCCAAAGTCAGCCATATGCGTACATTTGGCTGTGAGGCAATGGTTCATTTACCTAAAGAAAAGAGAAAGAAGCTTGATGCAAAATCACAAAAATTAATTTTTATTGGATACTGCGAAAACTCAAAAGGGTACCGTTTTATTTTACCTAATTCAAGAACTGCTATCAAAAGCAGAGATGCTATGTTTCTAGAGTCAACAGTCAAAAGGGATTGTGAACCTATTGAATTAACTTCGAGTGAAAACAGTGTCACCAACAAAGCAGAAGACACTATAAATGATGATGATTCATTCAACTCAGTAACTGGCCATACATCATCATCTGACTCCGAGTTCATTCCAGATAAAATAATAGATTCTTTACCTGAAAGAAAAACAAGAATAATGACTAGAAAACAGCACTTAGAAGCACAGAATCAAGAGGAAAGCTACTTGTGCTATCAATTAACTGAAAATGAAGTTCCTGATAATTATGAAAAAGCAATAGTGTCAGCTGAGGCTTCAAAATGGATTAAATCAATAAATGAAGAACTTGATGCTCATGAAAAGAACATCACATGGACTTTAGTCAACCAAACACCTGATATGAAAGTGATAGGGTGTAAGTGGGTGTTTCGAATAAAAAAAGAACCCTCTGGCTTGCGCTATAAGTCACGACTCTGCGCAAAAGGGTACTCACAAACTAAAAATATTGATTACCAGGAAACATTTGCTCCAACTGTAAGGTATGATTCCATTCGTCTATTATTATCAGAAGCAGTTCAACAGAATCTTCATATTGTTCAATTAGATGTCAAAACAGCATTTCTCTATGGTGAGCTAGAGGAAGAAATTTATATGACAGTTCCCGAAGGCCTAAACTGTGATGAAAACAAGGTATGTAAGCTCAATAAATCTTTATATGGTCTAAAACAAGCACCGAGATGCTGGAACATTAAATTTGATACAGTACTAAAGAAATTTGGACTAATAAACAGTAAAGCTGATCAATGTGTATATGTTGGTACATTTAAAGGAGTCAAATGTTACCTGTGTTTATATGTAGATGATGGACTGATATTTTCAAAGGATAAGACTGAACTAAAAGAACTTATAGACTGTTTAAAATCTGAATTTGAAGTAAAAACATGTGAACTTGAAAATTTTGTTGGAATGGAAATTGAAAAATATGACAAAGGAGTCTTTATACATCAAACTAATTATATTGATAAATTGTTGAATAGATTTAATTTAAATGAGTCTAAACCCAACAGCATTCCAGTAGATCCCCATGTGAAATTGGAGAAAGGAAAAGGAGAAACAGAAAAGAATATTCCTTACCGTGAAGCTGTTGGATCCTTGATGCACCTGGCAACAGTAAGCAGACCAGATATCTCATTTGCAGTTAGCCTGGTGAGTCAATTTTTAAATTCTTACAATGAAACACATTGGAACGCTGTAAAGAAAATTTTCAAATACCTAAAAGAAACCAAAGATCATGGCTTATACTATACACCAACATCTGAGCCTAACACAATAGTAGGCTACAGTGATGCTGATTTCGCGAACGATCCTAACACGAGACGTTCAGTAACTGGATATGTCTTCACCAAAAATGGTGCAGCAGTGACTTGGGCCTGCCAGAAACAACAGACCGTGGCTCTCTCAACCACAGAGGCGGAGTTCATGGCTGCCTGTGCAGCCACCAAGGAGGCTATGTGGATTAAACAACTGCTAAATGACATTGGTGAATTTAAACAAAAATCTGTGTGTTTAAACTTGGACAATCAAAGTGCTATAAGTGTAATTAAAAACATTAGCTTTCACAAGCGGTGCAAACATATAGACATAAAATACCACTTTATTAAAGAAAAATATTATGCTAAAATAATTGATTTAAACTATGTATGTAGTGATGAGCAATTTGCTGATATTTTCACCAAACCTTTGTGTAAAGCTAAATTCATTTATCTTAAAGACAAAATTGGACTTAAATCCTTTAAAGAAATTTAGAAAGAAATAATTAATTTGTAATTTAAACACACCTATTTGTTTTTCATAAATTTAATGTAAAATGTTATTTGAGAAGGCTTAAATTTAGGAGGAGTGTTGTATTTAAAATTAGCGCCTTCCAGTATCTATAGATATGGCACCACTGTGTCACTTCCTTACTATGTATAGATGACAGCTCGTTATCTCTCTCTACTCTGTGGATATTACTAATGCTTACATCTTGTGTAACTGTATTAATAAATTATACATATTCAAAGTGTTCCTCAAGTCGTTTTTAATCATAATCTTATCAATTCGAATGTAAAATTTATCATCGATTCAAAAAAAAATTGACATGAAGCTCAGTCACGTATAATTTTTTCAACGTTATAGTACACTACATTAAAATACAATAATAATAATAATAATAAATACGCCAGCCAATACGCACCAATCATCTGATCTCAAACTAAGGTATTCCCTGTGCTATGAGAACCAGACGACGGCTACTGGTGACGTCTCCCAGTACACCCAGACCCGAGACAATCTAGAAAAGTTCGTTTGCTAAATTGACCCGGCTGGGAATCGAACCCGGAACCTTTCGCGTTTAGACACAACGCTTAAATCACTGCATTGAAGTTTCAACAATATTCAGAAAGCAAGCAAATCTGCACAGAAGAGTATTTTTTAGTACATTTAAAATTTTGTCTTCGATGTAATTGTTTCATGATATGGTTTTCTAATAGTGTACGTTTGATAAAATAATATTTCTTTTTTCTATTGAGATATACAAACTAACAGATATATGTATACAGATCTTATAAAGGTTCCGCTTTTCTCTTTAGAAAGAAACCTAAAAAACGCGTTTAATTTGTCGTTTCGTCGGAGCGTTAACAGCGATCTTTATTCATTGGTGTCATTTTTATAAAACTGTTCTTTATGCCTCTTATCGAGATTGAAATTAAGATGTTTTAATGTGTTATATCAAATACACGTATCGACCGAACCGGCCCAATGTCCGTTGATTAAATGCATCTCAGACCTGTTACATTTGCTTACAGATTTCTATAAAGTGTACCCAGAATCATAAATATTTATAACGATCACAAATTACATGGATATGGAAATAATAAATGGAATGTTTTAGCAAATTATGTTCATTTGGGTACTAATGACGAAATTTATCGTTAAAGAAGCTGATAGCATTTGAATGTTAATTAAATTACGTATTTTTGACTCGTCGCAAAATAATGTTAAGGCGACGCATTGATGAACAATAATTTAATCTAAAATAGACCTGCTCTATGCAAACGTGCGCGCGCTAGCTTACAAAAAATACGAATTACAGTTACTTTCGTTTATTTTAAAAACTACAATTAATTTTAAAAATCTTACTGGTATTTTGAAGAATATGTTTAGATTAAACTATACAGAAAATTAAGAAACAAAAACCGATCCCCTTACTGAGAAAAATGTAAATCTCTGTTTTAAAAGAGATTTCTTTGATAATTTCTTTTGTGTTACAAAAGTTAATCAATCGTGTACGTAACTGGCAAAATGAAGTCAATGAAATGAAGAATCAGGTTATCTAACATTATTTTCATACGTTTTGTAGTCCCTTCGAATAATTGAGATTCCTGCCGTCAAAATTTCTAATGCGTCGCCTTAAGTCGTAAAATTTTCAGTTACGGTAAATTTCGGAACAAAACCAAAGTTTCGGTTTGATTTTGGTTTTGCCGACCTGCCGATATGACCGAAACTTTACGTACGCACTGTTTGCGGTGGCGATTGGTGCAGTGAGACTAACGAGAAGCCCCCTCACCTATATCATGTACAATAGAAATTTTTAGTATATTAAGTATTTCTTTAAGCAATCAAATTATTAGATTGTCAAATAACTTCTATGAACACAAATGCATATTTGCAATCAGTCAAACAAACAGAAATTTGGTATAAAAATGTATAAAAAAAATTTAAAAGAAAGCGTCGTAAAAGGGCTTCGAGATCTCTTACGGAACGTACCGGAAATTCTCTCGCGCTGTGTCAAAGCACTTCTGGACGGGTAGTTACAGAAACTCCTTCCACCCTCGCAGTGCCATATCAATGTGGAGCACAGACGTTGTAGTCCTCCTCGGGACGTTAAAAGACGAGTAATGTATTTCACCAGACTGTGTGTATATCTATCTATACTAATTATTATATATGTGATGAACTCCTAAAATATTAAGCTATTTTCCGCTCAAACTCCAAAACCCACCAATCGACAGGTGTTTCGCCTCTCAACGAAGCATCCTCAGGATATAACAGATATAGGAATCGGTCAGCTAACCAGCACCGAACCTTCGGTGCCGGTTAGCTCAGCCCGTGCGAAGTCGGGACGGGGCGTTAGTTATTAATATAATAAAAATTCTCACCCAATTTGAGTAAATAAGTAATATTAGCTTAATTATTGGGTAATTAGGATGTGACGTAATCACAAATTCAATATGGCGAATAGCCTAACTTTGTGAAGTCTCTTTGACGAGATCTTCTCTATAGACAGTTTTTGGAGTTTACTCCAATGGTATGGAAATTTTATGAGGAGTAAAATTTATACAAGCGTTAAGTATAAGCGTTACGTTTTCTGCGCAATGTACCTTTCACAGCTTTTTGATTTCAAGTTTCATACAAAAATAAAACATGTCTAAGGTGCTCTAGCCTGGTGTGATACAGATATTATCTATGAGTAGGTACGTACATATATGCTTACAAATTCTCACTTGTATCCCTACCGAGATATACAGATATGGCGGAGCGTCATCGCGGTGATTATTTCTTTCACTTTCTCAAGTCTCATCATACTCTACTCTCTCCACACACTTTCGCCTATAACACTAATTATTTGATGTCGTAAGTCAGCCTTAATAAATATGGGAAGCTAATAATAGCGTTCCATATTTATTATCGCAAGAAAAGGATGAGTTCCCATAAAATGGGACCTAAAATTGTTGCATAGATGGGAATGCTGGAGCTAAAATCGCGAGCGAAGTTGCGGTTATACCTAGTATTTCAACACGAACGCACTTTTTTGTATTTTATAATAAAACCATTTAAAATTCATGTTAATGCAATGAACATGGGACCCTTATCAAAATGCAACAAGGCACTAACACCAAGCGAGATTCTTTAAACACGCATAATGAAGTTATCTTTCATCGGTGCAGGCGCAGCGTTCATAATGGCACCGCTAATGTGTGGATACGTAGCCGCGCGGAAGTCAAAATCATTGTCACCCTACTCCGCGTTTGCTTTTTGAAAATCAGTCTTAAGACACGACTATTTAAGTTGAATATCATTTGCAAATATATTCTATAAATAGGGTGGATTTTAAATATTTTATTGTTGAATAGCTCTTGTATTATGTTATATGAAAGCGCGGGACCGTAAGAAATTAGTTCACATTGATGTCATCTCATTGTGTTCAGTGTGTGTGTGTGTCTGACGGGTGACATGTCACTAAGTGTCACAGCAACTATAACTGAACGATAGAGTTGAGACATAAAAATATTAATAATACCGTTTTTTATTAAATCTATTTATCTATACATATAAGTCAAATTGAAGTGTCTGTCTGTGATTTAGAAATATAGTATCTATGTGTATATCAATATGTCGACGGTTCCTATGTATACTAATTACAAAAAGAACACTTTTCAGGAAGGTAGTTTCAAGCCTTTAAGTTCTTAAATGTTTCATATTTTAAAACGGTTTTATCTAGCTTGGCCTGTTTTGGTCAAATCTAGTATTTGAAATTTTACCCCCTTCCTATTGACCGATTGATCTGAAATTTGGCACACACCTTTTGTTCTAATGACAATACAATTATGTATATTCAGTATCATTGTAAATCTAAGATGGCCGATAACAAAATGAGGGTAGATTAAGTTTCCTGCGTGTATTAGGGCTGTACATAAGTCTGAGTTTAGTCTTGTAAGAGTTCAGTTGTCGAGCAGCCGTCAAATAGTCCAGTACATAATAGTTGTGACGAAGCATTGATAGTGTGTTCATGGTGATCAGTGCTTCTGTTACAATTCATACTTAACAATAGATACTTCAACAAGTGTCGAAACTAAGATTTTTAGAACCATATTCGATATTGCACTAAACACTAATAACAATTCTTTAAATTCAAATTAATGACCTCAAATCTTTTACGTATGAGTTCTATCCTACTGTATCTTTCATTGGTAATCATGGTTATGTGGTATTGGTGGTATTGGTTATAGTTAAAGAACAAGTGTGCTACCATTGTCACCCAACAATAATACAGTAAGATAAAACTCATACGTGAGGTCTCAAGGTCATTTAATTTGGATTCAAATAATTGTTAATAGCGCAATATTCAGCATGGTACTGAGATTCTTAATCCAAACAGATAAACGCAAATGCAATAATTTTTAAACCGTAGACTTATATTATACAGATTAAAGTGAAGAAAGATAAAAAGACAATTGCCAATTTCTACCTTGCGCTAGCACTACGCCGCGCTAGCTAATACGTAGCGAATCCGTCGATGTTTTAAAACCTATTTAAACCCAACATACAGGCTTGTTTCTTGGTCCGAGCTTATAATACAATAAATAAAATACTGCAGTTACCTAGATCAGCGCAAAGATTAGCTCTGTCTGTAAGTAAAGCGATCATATGACAGGGGTTGTCACGCGCGGTGACGGGTGCAGTATGCGCAGGAGTCGCTCATACGCGCCGCTGGTCAATGCATATCCCGATAAAGACACGAGTTATATGTATTGGTTTAATGCTTAGCATAACAATTTATTTTCAGATTTCTTTATGCCTCGGTGACACAAGGCTAGTTAATGAAATCAGAAGAGTATGTTAGTACTGCTTGCTTATACAGGCTTATAGTCAATGGTGTTTCAGTGAATGACCCTCTCAGCGTCGTAGCAGTGCAATGACAGCGCGGACCATAGCCGCTTTCATCCTTCTCATCATATACCTATTATACAATTATATACCTAGATATTTGTATTTTATTTATTGTGAAGTGATTTCTTGTACTTGAGTGAAAGGAATAATAACATTTTTGTATTGTTCAGTGTTTTCATTTTGAAGTTGGTTTAATTTTTTTACTTGAAAATTCATTTATTTACACTTTTGAGTGTTCTCGTCCTAAATAAATATTTAGGGTAGTTCTACAACAAATTTTCTTCCAATTCTAGAACGAAATATTAATTAAAAAACAATCAAAAGCGTTGAAGACATCTTTATTTATATAATCAGTTATTCCATCATCACGTCTGATTAAATTTCCATGGGGCCACCCTGGACATAAGAGAATCATTTCATCATCAAAATTAGTGCAGAAATGGTGGAAAAATAATGACCAAACGTGAAAAGAAATAGAGAATCTCCGTCTTTTTTTTAAGTCGGTAATGCCCTGTTAGTTTGGTATAGATTTATTTGAACAAATTGATCTGACTTCTTTCAAGTCAGATGCGTTAACCAGTTATTTTGATTTAATTTTCCCATTTGATTATCTAGACTGTAAGAGAGTATTAAATCGGTAATAATGCAGTATCAAGTTCAGTCCCGGTAATTCGCCACATCGCTCACAAAATCCGACACCTTCATACCTAAACATGTGTGCAAACAATTCGATCTATATTCAGTAACAAACTAGCGGTAGAAAGCTAAGAGATTTTAGGGTGACACACAATAGAGGCAATTGGGGCTGCGCAAGCCATGGGAGGTAGCGGAGCGGTATCTATTTTACACTTTGTATAACTTACATTTTGTACGCTGCTTGTATTTAACAAGGTTCATATCAATAATCGTCTGCTTAGTGTAAGAAATCATTATTTGTGACAAAGATATTAAAAAATAATTTTATTAATAGAGAACTTATACTTCGTAGGACCTATAGATTTTAACTTTTAACTTCATTCGCTTTGCGTTTACATGTACAATAGCTTCTTGCACAAAACTGATAACTGAAATATAGTTAGTAGTCGATAAAAATGTCTAATGAATTATTAGACTGTTATTCGGAATATTATTGGCGGCAAAGTATACCTAATACATAGATATATAAATAGATAGACTCCCTATTGCATATTTCACAGTCAAGAACCATAATAAGTCGTCTCACATGTACATATTGAAACCATCGCATGATGATTTCTTTTCTAGTGAAATGGCGGCCGATCGGCATGCTTTGTTTCCTTCACTTATGAAGAAGGGCGGGACGTCTACTCTATTCTTTTATATGTCTATGTTATAATGTCCTTGAAACTTTTAATTATGATTGATTTGTTAGCATACCCATTACATTGAATTAATTATTTTATGCATTTGCGATATCCAAAAGCTATTCAATTTACGTAATAGCATTTTAAGTTCGTTTTACGATCTCTATAATCGCGTGTTTCATCAATGTTAGATTGCCAATCATGTTTAACCTCTTGACAGGAAACGAGAGTAACATCCTCGGTCCAAGAAACAAAATAGACGCATCATTTGCTCTAAGAGCGTGTCCGTTTTTCGTTGACCGATTCTCTGGTGTTATACTAATGCTCGTGACTAGGGGGGAGTTACAGTACAACAATATACACCTAACCTGACGTATTTTTCTTTTTTTGAATACTAGGAGCCAAAACACTTAAGATTTACGAGTATTTTGCAAATAATTATTTCAGTAATGTAAGTGTAGTCGGTTATGAGCTGATGCGAATTACGCTGACAGTGCGAGTTTGTCATACTTACTATAGCTAACTGTTTTACTTGCGGTTATGCTCAATGAGACAGAAAGAGACACAAAAATTCGTTTAACACACGGCGACAAGAGTGGCACTTTATTATGGCTCCATCCATTGTGTTCCTTGGTCCGTAGGAAAAACTTATAAAACTGTGACAACAGTTCAAGAATATTTTAATGTTTTTTTTTGTCGAAAAACTGTAGTTTTCGAGATTGTTCTCATTAGTTATATTTGGTCAGGGTTGATCTAGATTCTTTTTGTCTAAGGTTTTTTTAATTTAACTTCTTCAAACTACAATTTGCTATTTGTCTATCAGTCTGTTATATCAGTTTATTTTCTACTATTCAACATACCCTTTCGCCTGTATACTGAAGATAAATATTTCTTTAACTTAACGTCTATAATTTTTTCTTTCTTAAATCTGTTTTTACTATGGTTATCATAATTTTGGTCGAAAGTAAACTAAACGCTTAATTCAATAATTTTTTCAATGGGGTATGTGAAAATAAAACTCTATGAGAAATATAAATACAAGTATAAAAAATATTTTGCCGTAAATCTCTTCATTTCTATTTTCAAATTATCAATATACTTAATTAGTAAAAATTTAGTAGCAAAAATTTCGTATAAATGTGTCAAATAAATGAGAGCGTGATAGGTCTGTAAAATTACACAGATTATAAACAGATTATAGACAGATCCAAAATAAAAGGGAAATCGCTTCAGCTTCCTCTCATGAATTACTATGTAGCTGCATGCTCCTGCGTTAGTCGTAATAAAACATTTATAAATATTTGCCGGCATTATTCCTCTCGGGAGGGGGGACGCCGTTAGCATGCGTTATACGGGGCTTGACGTGCGTACGCGCACAATATACACGTTTAGAATTGTAGCGGTTTGAATTAGCGGGGTTCTGGTTAGCTAATATTTTATATGCTTTATATTAGTTTAATTTATGCGTAAAGAAAACATTGCAATTTTATTAACATCTGCTTCTCATTGTCAGATTGTTCTAGCCTAACTAGCAAAACGGTCGTATATGAGGAAATTTATGCAATTTTAAGTCTTTAAATTTTTTTATAAGTTTTAGGACATTCCCTGATATTTCGGCACTATTACATGCGCCATGATGAAATGTGGGTAGAGCTATTTAGGAGTGAACATCCTGTCTACTCTTTAATTTTGTTTTCTCTGGAAAATGAAGAAAAATTAATTAGCCAGAAGGCAGGCAAAAGCGTTGCTCTGAAATAGAAATAGGTAGGTCACGTGAAACCGTGACCGTTGACCCATAGTGTGTACGCGTTGAATGCAATAATAGTCTGTTACCAGGAGCTATAAAAATACTCTATCCCTGGATACACAAATTAAACACTTTATTACTTACCTGTGGGTTTGCGAATACGTAATGATTTTAGTCCACGCTTTGTGGTCCGAGGTCCTAGGGCCTGATTTAATGGTCGGGAGCAAAATTACCTACTCTGTTAGTGCCGATAGTTAAATATTTTATAATACGACACATATGTATGTGTCCTGTTATAAAATACTCAACTATATATGTATAATGATGTTATATGTATAATATCTACGTAATATATTTGTTATCCGTGAGTTCGTGAAAACGGAAGCAGGATATGCATAGGTCCCTGATACGCATCGTTGGGGGCAGAAAGTGCTTCTTAGTCGAAAATTGTATTAAGTACGCTGTCTTCGAATTCATACAGGTCCGCGGATACGTGACGTGGAAGTAGGATGTAGTTGGATGTACACCTGAACTCATATCATTTAAAATGTCGGAACAGTCTCCTATAACTTATTTTTATCGCGGTAACAGCCGATTATTTGCATTATTGGTACCTTTGATACTTAAGCAATAAGTATGACTTTCGTATAAGTTTCTGACTACAACTGATATCGTTAGTTTAGAAATTTCACGTCGATTAAAATAAATGTTCTTTGAGTGGTAGGCAGTAACAATTATTCCCATGACATCAATTTTATTTTGTTGTAAATTTTCCTTAACATTGCAATTATTTTTTCTTTTATAATCTAAGCAAGAAACAATGGAGAAAATTTTATATAACACATATCTTTACGTTTTATGCTTAATTAAAAAGATAAATTACGTACCATCTGGACATGCATACAAACTGATGAACATAACACCCTCATTAGATCGCAATTGAGTATATCGGAACTCAATTAGATATCCTCCTGTAGACTTGTGAAAGGAAAGTACTGAAGTGCTTAAAACACTGGCCAAGTATAAATTAAATAGATTTCTAGAATTACAGTTTATTCAAGGCGCGACAAATTTGTATATCCTTCCATGAATCACCGCACTAAAATTATGATTTATTTTTAATATTTGACAATCGTTGTAGATCTCTGGTATGCAAATTTTATCGGGTCAACTTCGCAACAAAAGACACAACTAGGTAATGTTATGCAGATAAAAGCGAATACATATTACTACATGTCAAAACAAGGCCAGACGTCCTCGCGATCATTGGACACGGTGTCGCAACTTATATTTACAAAAAAAATTAAAATCGAAGCCACCGTGCATTATATTTTTTGTGTTTCGTTACGCGTTTATTGTTACAAATACTAAAAATACTAGTTTGCTATATTATATGCTGGTAAAATCAACGCTCGCGCAGGGGGAAGAGTGTAAAAATGGCGGCCAACAAATCATATTTCAAAACGGGTGAAATCTATTGTTAATAATGAAATAAAAATAATTCAAAGCTGTAACTATAGCTAGGGTAGAAACCCTTTTGTAACACATTTTATTGTGTAAATCGGAGCCATGTTGGATAACATTGCCAGCGTGACTGACAACCCACCACGTGCAGAGTACATGTTATTTTGTAAAACAGTAATTTTAAGAGCATAGGCAATTTAAAACTAAATCGAAGTCATTATTTACCAATTAAATCACATACTGATATATCTTTGAACATCAAATCTAGTACCGGTTCCGAAATGAGTCGATGTATCGGAACACGAACGCGTTAAAATAGAAAGCATATTAGTAAATAAAAACAAATAACTAAGTATATACATATATGCGTGCATAAGCTTCAAGTTAAAATTTTAAATTTATCGTTAGTTAAATAAATTTAATTAAACCTAATAAGAGAGTTATAATAGATAACAACATGTGGCCATAACCCATAACACAAGGAAAGATTTAAAGAGATTTCGAATTTCTTAGCAATAACAATGCGATTACAAAAATTAAATTAATTACTATTAAAAAATATAATAATATCCTAGCTTCATTGTAACCGAAACTTGTACCCTGGTATCAAATAGCTTTTATAACCTTTAGCGAATACTTTTTCCTTAGTTTAAAATACTTATTACGTCTTGAAACTTTTCCCTAGTTTAAAGGATATTTTAGAAGCTATTAACCGGTTTCTATTTTGTTTATTGAAACATTCTTCGCAGCGTAATTCCCCGGGATAATCCTTAGAATTTAAACTGCAGATACCCTTTGTTTTTGAGTTCGTTACACCTTCGTCTAAAATAAATAAACTGTGCTCAGAATAACAGGATTATCAGACAACTCACTATTGTTAATAGAGTTCTTATTGTTAAATTATGTGACCACTATTACTTCTAATTGTCTATGACTTCAGTCTGTTGTCCCATTTTTAATCACTCATATACAAATACAAAAAAAAAGTTTTGCTATTTGATTCCCAAAAAACTGAATTTTCTAATAACCAAATTAATTTCTTAAAAATTATGTTTAAAAAAACTAAAAAAACACGCTTTAAAGGGAAATCGAACTAAAAAGTAAAAAATAATGTTTATCCATTAAGTTTTTGTTTAATAGTGATAAAAATCGCACTCAGTACAAATAAATACTTGTTACTAAATTTAAAATAAGAATAAAGTGATAGTTCGGTTTCCCTTCAAAGCGTGTTTTTTTAGTTTTTAAACTATAATTTTTGTTATTACGTTGACTAAAAATTTCCATATTGTGAGACTGAATACAATAGGAAGCTTCCACAGGAAAAGAATTTTTTTTTAATTAATCAAATCAAATCATATTTTTTTTTTCAAAATTTTTCATTTCATTATCAAATTATTGTATTGCCATCGATCCGAGATGAAGCTAATAAAAAAGCGTGTTAAAAAATAACTGCATTTGAGTTCAGTCCAGAGATGGAAACAACATGAAAATACAATTTCGAATACTGTAAATAAATCTCCAATAAGAACTATTAATACGGGTTTGTTTTAAAGAATTAAATATTTAATTTGTAATGGATTGCATTTCTTATTCTTGACATAAAATAATTGCAAAATAATGATAAGTACGATTGAATTTTTGACTGACATGACCGACTGAAGTTGAAGTTTTCTTGATTAAAATTTGTAATTAGACTTTTGATAAAGGAAAAGTGCGGTGATATAAATATTTTATATCTAAAGATGTTCATTTTTATGATATTTTTAAGGAGAATAATAAAATTGGATTTAAAATAACAAAAGCGGCAAACATATTGTCAGTTTTTAGAGGGTTTAATATTTTAAACATCTAAAACCATTAAAATTATAGCGACGTTCAGGTACCCTTACGAACCCTTACGCAAAAACATATTGATTTATGAAACCGCAACCATTTTAATTCCTTCAGTTTTTTTATGGAGGATTTAATGAAATTTATACTTTGTGCGTGACGTAATATGAGCCACAATTTACTTCATAGTAAGCTCAACATAATTTTGTCACTATATTTGACTTTATTTATGTAATGTAATAGTTTTTATTGTCGCTCCCACAGTAATGGCGGCACAGATTTTAACGTCACACAGAGCAGAATGCGTGGCGAATGTGACATCTCAATTTAGCGGTATTGTCTGTCCGCACACAATACCACCCCGTGTGTACATGGTATTAAATAAATCACCATATTTCCGCGGACGCGCCCCTTATAACCACCCTCGAAGATGTCACTACTATATTTTATTTCGTGTGACATACATCGAGGCTTTAATCAAATATGTTTCACAGCTTACTTACAGCAAGTTTATTCAACAAGACATGGACAGAGTATAATTCTAAGGTTTCATTACTAGTTGACGATAAATTACAAGAGATAGTATGTTTTATAGAAATCGGAAGTAAGTAACAATGATTCATTTCCAACACATCCATACGTGGTTTGGTATATGTTGATGACAATGCGATTTGTACTTTGTAATTTATTGTTACATTGTTTGGTATTTAATACAGTTTATTGGTTTTATTGTACATATCACCGTTATTTTTTACCAATTATTTTATGTGTTCCAGTTCTTTTAAAGCGATATTAATTTTTCTATTTCACCGCTAAGTATAATAATCTAAATGAGTGTTTATTATTATTTTTAGATACATCTGCTAAAAGAGCTTCTAGGTGAGTCGTAATGTAGATATCGTTATGCTACTAAACTACTAATTTAATGCCACCATCATTATGGTAGCAGCTATTACCAACTTTCAATAAAGAACCGCTATCGCATCAAAACACTCGAAATGGGAGTGAAGAAACATCACTTCTCCATCGGCATCTTAATCGACACAATTACTGATATGACACCGCTGTGTCGGCTCCGAGCCGACCGGCTTAAGGCATTAGCGATTAACATACCGTGGGCTTAATCCTCAAAATACTTGCAACGGTTCTGCTTATAGCATCATTTGTCTGTGGTTTCGTTGAGTTGGAAATAACGAACTGCTGTCATTTTTTTAATATTGTTTATTAACGATTTATTCAATCTTTGCCAATGTAAGTTAAAACTACAGAAAAATAATGTTTATTTGTTTAACCTAATCTAATGAGGATATAAATTGAATGCAGATTAGTATCTACTGTAGTACAAAGAAACAGAAAAAACGCGATAGATTTCTTTACAAACTTTAATCTATATTTTAAATTAGATTGAAGTAACTGAAAAACATGTTATTAGATATTTATGATAAAATAAATAATAGTGAAATTAACATTGAAAACGTAAAATATCAAAAAATTAAAGAGATAAGATAAGCAGCTTTTATCCGTGAATTTGGCTGAGTGGAACTTATTCGGTCCTCTATTTCTTACCTACTTCGATATCATCCTTTCATCTCCTTAGAAGCATCACTTTCAAAATTCCTTCATAACAATTTTTTTATCTAAACACTTGTGTCCGCTGTCGCTCGTGGCTCACGTCGACCGCTTTGAGCGCTGTCGCGGCGTTTCTATTTGAAAACAAACGTATTGATTTGCATGAATCACATATTAACAGTTCGTTAACAAACTGTATCGTAAATATTTTGCCGTTGGGAAACCACCGGACTTCGATACGACGTATCTTAGAAGGCGTTCTCCATTTGTCACGATGTCAGCACTCGTTGTCGAACTTTTTATTTTAACGGTGTTATAGAGACAAAAAACTTCAAATAATGATTTACAGAATAAATTACATAGTTATAATGATTATTACTTATATTATAAAGGAAACAGCGTAGGTAGTTTACGTATTTATTCTAGTAATAAATCAATATATTTATCAATAACAAAAAAGTACATACATACGTTAATATTTACAAACTTAAAACTACACATTATCTTAAATAATAGACTTCCTCAAAGTTGCTGTAATAAATTATGTTCAATGAAAAGAAATTAAAGTTAGATCTGTTACCAAAAACTGGAAACGAAATAGTTTATAATTTTTTTTTCATTACATATAGCTTCATATTTGCATCAAGTATTTCTTGGTATCTTTTTATTAAGAAAATTATGTTATTGTTTTTGAAAGACGTCTCGTGTCGAAGTCAAATGGAGAGGCGCAGGTTTGTATAATGTTTCAAATACATATTAATTTGAATGTTAATTCTGAGTTTCACCGAAAGACGGGAGCTGGCTGTGCTCGGCGCGATTAGGATGGGCTGTTATGTGTGGTTCCATTGACATGTTTTTTGATTTACAGTAAAAAATTGGTGTTAACTTTAAAATATTTCAAATTGGATTTGTTGAAAATCATCAGGATACATAATTTTAATTACGTAGTTTGCTAACAGAACAGTTATGATTAGTCTAATGTGTGTTCGTATATTTCTATTATGAAAATATAAGCATATGATTAGATTGTTTACGCAAAGGTTTAACCTGATTGCTCGAGAAATAAAAAATAAATTAACAGTCTGATATTTGGTTTCCTTTTACAGAAATTTTACCGCTAAATAAATTTTACTGCTGAATGCTTAGATGGTTCGGGCACATAGAAAGAATGAATGGTGTAAAACTGATGAAGAAAAAAGAGTGAAAGCGAGTGGTAAAAGAAACCAAGGAAGACTAAGGCTGACTTATGAAGATCAAATAGCCAAAGTGTTAGCTGACGGAAATGTGAAAAGAACTCGCCGCACCTAGGCGAAAATGCGCGAGAAGAATGATGAGATTCAAGGAAGCGAAAGAACTTGTAAGGACCACAAAGCTTGGCGCTCCAACCTCATACCCCGTTATGGATACAGCGTGAAGATATGTTATGTTATGAAATTTTATTGAAGCTGAGTTTTTTAAAATGCGGATTATTTTATTTCTAAGAAAGTGTTAATATTCAAATAAAAGCGTTATTGCAAAAGTTAAAAAAGAAGTGCCTAAATGATTTAGACAGAATGAGTGATGATTAATTCTCTATGTCCACTTCCTGTATATTTATAGATTTTTTGAATGTTGCAAAATGGCTATCAAATACAATGTTAGTGCTAACTTTACTGTACAATATTGAAGCCTGGGTATACCCGAAATCAAGTGAAAGTAAGGAATGCTCTGCAAATGTGATCATTATCACTTTTGTGGACAATATAACAATGAAGAGATATGCAGTATGGCAGGATTCGTTGAGTATTAATGTAAAATTGCAGCAAAAAATTCGCAAATGGTTCGGGCACACAAAAGAATGAGTGGCGAACAATTGATGATGAAAGTATTATCCACGGATCCAAAGTGACTTATGGATATTAAACAGCCAGTATTAGCTGACGGAAATGTCAAAAGGACTCTTGCTTACCATTGCGATAGTGTATGAGGAGATTTGAGGAGCGAAAGAAATATGTAAGGATCACGATACTTGTTGGTCCATTCTTTTTCTACAGCGTGAGGATATTTTTGTCAAAGGACAAACCCACAAACGACTTCGGCAGTTATGAAAATAACAAGTTTTTGATCATTATTGATGCCATTTATATTTTAATATTCGTTATTAATCAGCGAAAGCGAGTGGTAAAAGAAGCCAAGGAAGACCAAGGCCGACTTATGAAGATCAAATAGCCAGTGTTATCCGACGGAAATGTCAAAAGCACTCGCATAAGCAAAAATGTCTGAGGAGAATGATAAGATTTATGTAAGCGAAAGGAGCATGTAAGGACCGCGACACTTGGCGCTCCGTCCTCTCTGACTACCCAGTTGGGGAAACAGCGTGAAGATATGTATGGATGTTATTAATCAGAGAAACTGCAATTAGAGATATTTGTAATATTTGTTTTTATACTCTGTTCCAAATGAATGTTCCAAGAAGTTAAATGCGTACCCTGTTTCTAAATTCAATTTAACTTTGGTTACATTTATTTATTTTTAAATAAGGCTACATTATTTCAAAATTCTTAATAGTTATTACGCAAATAAGGTAGGTGAATGGTTATGTTGAGTATCCGATTGACTCCTTAATTTTAATAGTTAATAAATTAAAATATAAATAATAATAGTTTAGGTTAATTTAATAATTTAAACGCATATTTAAGAAACTATTCTTCTATCTTATCTCCAAACGTATTTAGCCCTCGCAAAACTCTGATGAGATTCAGAAAGAAAAGCAGTAAGGATAGGAGACACATTGAAAAAAATTTGAATTGTAATATAACATAACATAACATAACTTCACGCTGTATCCCCAACGGGATAGTCAGAGAGGACGGAGCGCCAGGAGCGCAAGGAATTGTAATATAATCCTCATTATATTTATTTCATTTCATGTAATATATATAGCATGCATACATATCCTCATGCTGTATTTCTGACGGTGACTGATGTAATCAGAGGATGGAGCACCAAGTATCGCAGTCTTTACATACTTCTTTCGTCTCCTCTAATCTCTTCATTCTCCTCATACAGTTTCACCTAGGTATGCGAATGCTTTGACATTTTCGTCAATTAACGCTCTGGCTATATGATCTTTATAAGTCAACCTTGGTCTTGGCTTCTTTTACCATTAACTTTCGCTTTGTAGATTTCCATCGTCATTCCTTCTTTAAACATTCTTTCTGTGCCCGAACCACGTAAGCATTCCTTTCTTTATGTTCGCGGTAACACTGACATCCAACGTTCTCATGTAATATATTATGTTATTGTATTAAATTCCTACTTTTGATGGTTTCCTGCCTCAAATGGAAAAAACAGCACCCTTATAGGATCACTCCGTTGTCCGTTTGTCTGTCTGTCTGTCAAGACCCTTTTTCTCAGGAACGCGTTTAGGTATTAAGTTGAAATTAATATTAAATACTTATACCTGCGGTTCCTTGGAGCTGTAAAAAAATCAAGCTTCTAAGTAAACGTAATCAAAAAATATTGCCACTTACGCCTTATGGTTTGAGATTCACAAGTAAATTAAATCCTATAAGATACTTCTCATTGATCTAGAATAATTAAATTTGGTGGAAGGAAGGTCTCAAAGGAAAAATCTCGAACATTGTTAATTTGTAGTTATTTTATACAGCATCTTACATTTACGTGTCTTTCAATTGCAATGGTAAGTTTGTTTTTGAAACCGACTTATAGGTGTTACAAAAATACCCTATTCTACTGAAAGGGGGTGACGTACCCATGAAATTGAACAACTTTCCCCAAGGAACATAAGTGGAAATATGAAAAACAATTTTGGACCTCTCATACGAATTTCATCAACTGAGCGTTCATTTTGTATGAGAGGACCTAAATTTTTTTTCATATTTCGATCCATGTTACTTAGAGAAAGTTGTTCAGTTTTATGCGTACGTCAATCCCTTTTGGTAATGTAGGGTATTTTTGTAACACCTTATATATTATCGGTAAATACATAATACAAGTATATTGTATGAAAGTACGGAACCCTCGGTCCGCAGTACGACTCTCACTTGACCGGTTTTTTTTCCGTAAAAATATTACTCTACTTATGTACTTTGTGTGGCTTTTGTAAATAGAAACTAACGATGCGTAACACTGATTATGTAAGTCTGACTCGCACTTGCTTTCAAAGTTAAAGCAAACGTCCTGCGTTTCTCAATTTTTATATACTGTGACGACAATTTCATTAAAGTCTAGTGTAGATCGGAGAGATATGAATCAATTACACGTTAATAAAGTAACATTAATAAAAAATTATTAAGCGTGAGTTAGATTTGCGTACAAAGAGTTTTGTACAATATTTTGTAGTGAATTTATAAACTTCATTTCCGGAACATGTAACACCTAGGATTTTCATTATAGTTTTTGCAAGAACTATAAATAAGCTTTATGTGTTTTATGTACTATTTAAAATTCTAGATTCAATAGTTTAGAAAACAGAAGAGGAGAAAGGGGACAGTCGAATGAATCTCCATGGATTAATTTAAATCCATACATACATATCTTTATGCTTTATCATACATTATTTTTAATGTTAACTAGTATAGCATATGTAAGCTAACAAGATGTACCGCTCTCTTAAAGTTCAAGCTCAGGCGTTGTATAGTGTCTGAGAATGTGTGGCAGACGTCGGACAACGGATGAACGAGGGACGGGTGAGAGGACGAGTGATTTAAAAGGGTTCCGTTTTCGTAATAGCTACAGACCCCTAAAAAGGAATGGAGTGTTATTAAATCACGAAGATAAGTATGTAAATGATGAAATGATAACATATTTTATCGTTGGGATTTTAATGACGTGTCGCGTCTAGTAATGGTAACGAGTTTTATCTCGAGTAATAAAGATCTGTACACGGTCAGTAGCTAATGCGTTTAGCTCTTCGATATTAATATATTTATTCCACCGACACTCGTTTGGATTGTTGATGCGATTCGCTCCATTAACTTATCGCGTTATTGGTTAAAAGTTATTTTTATAGGGCAGGTTTGTGGAGCTACCAGTGTCCAATCATCGATCTGATCACAATAGATCAGAGTTGATCACAACGGATCACTGATGCAGGTCTTATTAGCTCGCATAGGCACTAAGATATTAGACTTTAAGTCTATAAAAATAAAATTTATTTAAATTTATTAGCTACTAGATACGCAGTATGATAGGGTTGCATGACAGTGTTACTGTAAAAGTGAAGAAAGGAATGCTAAGATGGTTCGGGCACATGGAAAGAATGAGTGAAGAAAGACTGACGAAGAAAATCAATAGAGCAAAAGTGAGTGGTAAAAGAAGCCAAGAAAGACCAAGGCTGACTTATGAAGATCAAATAGCTAGAGTGTTAGCCGACAGAAATGTCAAGCACTCGCATACCTAGGCGAAAATGTGTGAGGAGAATGGTGAGATTTGAGGTAGCGAAAGAAGTATGTAAGGACCGCGACGCTTGGCGCTCCGACCTCTCTGACTACCCCGTTGGGGATACAGCGTGAAGATATGTATTATTTCTTTAAAATGTCGACGTAATACATTTTAATGTTTCTTGGAGATTCTGGCTATTTGATCTTCTAAGCTATTTGATCTAGCTATTTGATCTTCATAACTCAGCCTTGGTCTTCCTTGGCTTCTTTTACCACTCACTTTCGCTCTATAGATTTTCTTCGTCAGTCTTTCATCACTCATTCTTTCCATGTGCCCGAACCATCTTAGCATTCCTTTCTTCATTTTTTCAATAATACTGTCGTGCAAGCCTGTCATACTGCGTATCCCTTTATTGCTTATTTAGTCTGCAAGGGTGAGACCGTACATATTTCTAAGAGATCGCATTTCTATAGGATTTATCTTACATTCACTCGATTTCGGGCATATCCAGGACTCACTACCATACATAAATTGCCTTGCCTTATGTTGTTTCGGTTTCGGACAAATTACCGAAGTTGCTTACATTTATATATTATATACTTAATATATACTTATTACATTTTTGGTTATTTTGTTTATTCTTTTTATTTTATTATCAGCTACCTACCTGATAGGCCTCAGCCGAAAATCAGCGCTGTGGTCATATGATTGTATGCATGTACGTGTATATGTCTGCAGCATAAATATGCTGAGTTGAGGCCTTTTCGATGCACTGGACCTATATTAATTTTTATGAATCGTTTGCTTTTATGTTTGTTAATTTTATTGTATAAGTCTAATATGTTTCATAACTGAATGTACATATATTCTTTTTTCTAATGTTCTCATTTTTAATAGTGTGTCGAATAAATGTGTGTTTCTTTTTCTGTTAACTCTCAGTATCCAAATATTTGGATGCACACAACTTTAACTCTTTATGTTGAGATCCTTAAACGTGGAAACATGATTGGACAAAAAAATCTCGATAAAAAAATTCTAAAAAAACTCTGTTACGTGCAAAGATCCAGTTGCATCTCCGAAATTCTACAGAATTATACAATGCTTTTTACTAAAATGGATCATCATCATCATCATTATCGTCAGCCCGTGTTCGTCCACTGCTGGACATAAGCTTTTCCAATATTGTGCCACCTATCACCATATCATAACATTACTAAAATGAATAGGCAATTATAATATCTTAAATCTCTAAAACCAGTTTTTTAATCGGTAATATAGTTTTCTTGCAAATTACATTTATGTACAAAAACAAATATTGAGATTCGTTTGTGGTAAAATATGATCAAACCGTTAAAATCAACTTCATTGTTATCGTTATAGGACGCGGGGTAAGGAGCAAATTCTGTTTCGCGGGGCTGCATAGCCGGACTCTTAATAAAATGGTTTTCACCTATTGCAGTTTACTTTTCAAACAAAACGACATGTTCTATCTATCATTTTATCATCGCTCGTAATTGATTAATTGAATTGCTACCAATTGTCAGCAAATAAGTTAGCAATTTCTCAGTACTGCAATGCCAGTCAGTAAAATATAATATGTATTTGTTTTGGATATAGAACCTCAAAAATATATCGTCATCAGCACATAGCTTTCAACTGGTGGGTATGGTTTCCTAATTCATTACCATATTCTTATATTCCTCTCGATTTATGACAGAATATTGTCTCCTTATTGTTGCTGCAGTTCTCTGGTTCTATAAACTATCGGTCATTTTGATGTACGTCGCATTCTCTTAATTCTGGTTTAATCCTGAGTTGATTTCACATACTTATGCATATAGCTCCACATACATACGGCTCTTGCCATAGCTTCTTGAGCGATTTTAAATCTGTGGATCACCTCAAATGCTTTAGGGAGAATAGAAATTGAAAGTGTTTTTCAATAGATAAGAATATTTAATTGTTTGTAGGGGTTTACAATATTATCAGAACATTTTGTTCCAGGTGACTTTTATAGAAATCAGGTACATGTTCAATAACACCTATACATTAAATACAAACGATTAAATCTATAATTTGAATATCAAGTATTATTCTATAAAAGAAATATCAATATTCGGTTCTATTTTAAATAATGTTTGGATCAATCTTAGGAGGATACAGATTTTGATGTTGGCAACACTGATTTTTACATAGGCACTGTCAATGTAATACGAATATAACGCAAAACAAAACTCTGTTATATTTAATCACCGTGTCGATAAATAAACCTGCCGCTAACCGCTAAACAATGTGCGTCAAGCCCGCACCTGTACCGCTGTAATTGGGGCGTGTTACAGCCCGCCGTAATAACCGTGACTTGCTCGACGCATTGTTCGGCTTTCTTTGCTGACGCTCCCTGTGATTTGCTACCGACATGCCGTCTTATCTACCCACATATATTACATAGGTAGGCAATTAGGTATTAGAAGTATTTATACCTTTACCGATGTCTACAGGAGGACATCGAAAACAGTCATTTAACAAAAACATGTACCTAGGCCAAGGATCTTCAAATTGGACTGTAGTTAATGTATTCAATCAAACACTTTAGAAAAGATAAATGGAGTAGTTAATTACTATCATGACTTCACTGTATTTGTATACACATTGATAAAAAGTGATAGACTTGTCCTATTAATTAATCTAATTAATAACGTAATAAAAATTTCTAATGATTTAAACAAAACGAAATACTGACTGTACATAAATATTAAATTATTGCAATTTTTTTTATCGGAGATTTTCTTTTTTTTAATTTCTGTAATTACATTCATGTTAAATGTATTAAGATTATGTTTGTACATTGCGAATGGACGGTTGAGATATACACATTACATGAATCTAACTCTATTTCACAAAAAAATGCTTCTAAAATGATTTTTGAAACAGTAAAAAAATATCTATTTTGTCTATTACCTAGGAACCTGCCCCGGCTTTGCACGGGTAGACATTTTTTTAAAAATAAAATACAGCCCATATTACTCGCTGATAATGTAGCTTTCTATAAGTGAAAGAATTTTTGAAATTGGTTGAGCAGTTTTTGAGTTAATCCATTACATACGAACAAACAAAGCTTACCTTTTTATAATATTAGTATAGATTTGTATCCTACAGGAACAGTAGTACAATAAATGCACATATACCTATATGTATATAATATATGTAGGTAAGAAGCGATGACAATATTGACTGGTTAGAAACTATAACAAAATTTTTGAGAATGTGCACTCCTAATTACATAATTTTTTTAATAGTGTTATGTAATATTATGTGCTTTTAATAATATAACAAAGCAATAGTTATTATTAACGTTACCAAATGGATGTGCGTGTGTGGGCGAATGTATGTATGTATGTCTACGTGTAGTAATGGGTGCACTTGTAAAATAATGATGACGTCGTATTTTTTATTCGCACAGATTATCGCAATGGAACATCTCATTTAAAAAATTGGTTGACTTATATTCTATAGGTTAAATTATAGTATAAAAAAGACTTTACATAATTTAATTTCCGCCTCCAGTGAAGTCGGGGTTTGCTAGACGCTAGTTTGATATCATTTTCGTATCGCTTTCACGGATATCGCCAAGTCACTTTATTAAACCAACAGTAATAGAACAAATATAATTAAGTAAATTGTAACGGTCTCAAAGAAGAATGGGCTGCCGTAACAGTATCATTACATCGCACAATAGAGGTGTTATTTGCATACATACAAAGCAATATTTTCCAACGGTTGCCATCGCTCGTGTAATCAACGGAATTATTTTGCTGTCGACATAGAATTATTTCGAAGAACCTTTCATATTTCGTGGGTTTAAAAATCGAAAATGACTATCGAATGAAATTTAATCCATCAGTATGCAGTCTGGCTTTTCAGATTTGCTTATTAATAAGTAACTATTAGTGTTCCACAAAGCTTCTGGCAAAATGAATCTGGTAATAGTTTTATTCATGCTGAAACATACATAGTAAATAAAAATCCGGCCAAGTGTGAGTCGTACTCACGCACCGAGGGTTCCGCATCACCATACAATGTATTTGTATTGTGTATTTACCGTTAAAATATAAACTGAATTCAAAAACTAACCTAACTTTGCAGTTGAAAGACACGTTCTCCTATACTCACCAACTTCAAATGTAAGTTTGTAATGGCAGATAACTACAAATTTACATTTTCGGATTTTTCCTTCACTTGTGCTGTAAGACATTGTTTCTTGCCAGATTTCATGATTCTAAGTTAACGGGAAGTACCCTATTTTGATTGTGATTCCCTTGCGAGTGTCGAAATATGTTCCATAAACGGCCGTATCTTTTGATTGCGTTGACTTAGAAGTTGGGGGTTGATACTTCCACGTGATCCTGAGAAAAAGGGTCTTGACAGACAGACAGCCAGACAGACAACGAAGTGATCGTATAAGGGTTCCTTTTTTCCTTTCAGGTACGGAATCCTTAAAAATAACCTTAGTAATATATTCAAGGATTTCTAACTATCTAATAATAAAGTGGCCAGAAAATAAAACCTAATAAACGTCTTAAAACCTAATAAAAGTCTTTTTTTGTTTTACTAGACCTGTCTACTTATTTAGTTTCAATAAGCACAAAAATTGTACGCAAAATCTTTCCCATTTGGAAATATTAAGCGAAAGTTTGTAAAAACAGAGTATGTACTTTAAAAAAGTCTATCGAGAATATGTACTCTAATTGAGTTTTCTTTCTCTCAGAAATGTAAATTACATTGACGAAATTTATAATCTAAAAAAGTGAAATTTCTAACATACACACATCGAAAAAGTCTAAGCAACATGTACGATTTTGAACTTTTGAACGATTTTTACTATTGTAATATATTTATATTTCTTTTATAAATAATAACTAAGCCTTTTTTGACGCATTAGTGACTAAAGCAACAAAATCCTTCATTCAACTGTTCATTTAATCACAGTAATTAACAATATGTGTACTGTAACATACGTAGTATAAAATAAAGTTAAAACAAAATTAAACTTTTCATGTTTTACTAAATTAAATGCCGACATTTTTATTATTATTTGGTGATTCAATACAAAGTGTGACCGCCTCTGGTGTTTATAACTTGTCGGCAGCGATTTTTCATTGAATTTAAAAGATTGTTTATCTGATCCTGCGGCAATCGGTCCCAATGGAATTTTAACAAGTCTTTCAGTTGTTGGATTGTCAACACTCCATCCAGGTTCTCTAGAACACGTCTCTTGAGCATGTCCCATGCGTGCTCGATGGGATTGAGTTCTGGCGATTGTGCAGTCCACGGGAATACCCAGATGTTTTTCATTGCCAAGTACGCTCTGGTCCACCGAGCTGTGTGTGAACGCGCATTGTCATGCTTCAGCGTCAAATCTGAGCCAAGACTTTGTACAAATGGGTGAACATAAGGCCCGAGGATATCTTCAACGTAACTTTCAGTGTTCATATTGTCATCTACAAAAACGAGCTCAGTTCGTCTGTTCTTCATTATACCCGCGCATACCATCACTGTGGAGCCACTATAAGGGTGCACTTCCTGGACGAATCTCAGCCGTTCAGAATTTCCGGGACGACGATACACTCTTACCCTTCTCGTATCAGGCCTAAATCCAAACCGGGACTCATCACAAATTAAAATTTTATCCCATTGCATCTGGGTCCATGTCAAGTGTTCTCTACACCATTCGTTTCGACGGGCTCGATTCCCAAGGCGTATAGGTGGGCACCTAATTGGGCGTCGTGCTCGTAGGCCGTATTCATGCAGTCTATTTCTCACGGTTTCGTGGCTAACGACAACACCGCTTGAGAATTGTAGCTTTAAACCTATCTCCCGGGCGGTTAGCTCCTTCCACGTCCTGGGTGCTGCTCAGCAGGATCCCTTGTATTAACTTTCGTTAATGCTGCCAAAGACGACAAATCACGCTCCTATTGACACCAAAATGCCGAGACACCTGGGACTGATTTCTTCCCGCTTGTAGCATTCCTACAGCTCTCTGCATTTCATCAGCAGTCAAATGGCGCCGCTCCATAACATAAAAAATGACTCACCACTCAATTTTTTCAATAACCGTATATCTTAAAATGATAAAAGTGCGATAAATAGCAAATTTATCAAGCAACGAAAACACATGAAATCAAGAAAAAATAATTAGCTTTTATTTTAATGAAAACAACACAACCGAAAAGGTTCTATTTTTAAAATCAGCCAGTATATGTTTCCGAGAACAAAAAAGATTGTATACCAATTTACTTTTCTAAGAAAATAATAAAATATCAAATAATAAAACATGCAGTTTCTGTAAATGATGCATGTTGCTTAGACTTTTTTGATGGGTGTATTTACAATTGCAATACAACTAAAGAATAGATCTCTCTTTTTAATCTTGTAGCTTTCTAATAATCATTGATGAATTACAGAGAAGGAAAATTGAGGAAAAAGAGAAGAAATCTGACTCGACTATTTCCCATCTTATTTCCGAATTTCACGACTTAACACTGTCGAGTAGCGACAATAATTAAATTTAAAAAAAGAAAATTTAGACAGATTAAATATGTATTCTCTAAAAATGTATACAATTTGATATTCTGTAAAAAAATATGACTATTAATACTATACGGCGATGATGTCTGGATAGTCCCGAATGCAAGGCAGCTTGAATGATATCTCCACAGAGGAGTTCTTCAATTATATGTGTACATATCTTAATTTATTTTAATTTTTAATGAGAAGCGTAAGATAACTCACTTTTCTTCATACCATTCTCTGATCTGACACTTGTCGTTTCCTTTTTTCTTTTCTCCGTCTTTTCTCTTCAAAATTTCAAAATTAAATCTAATTTTCTTAGTACTGACTCCGGCCAGTACTAAATGAAGAGTTATTACACAGACTTCTCTTTATATCAAGAGAATTTTGGCATAATACTATAAAAAGTAAACATGCATGAATATGTCAAATATAAAAAGTCAAAACAAATAATTTAATACAAAATCTTATAAAAAGTATTACACGAATCATTTAAAATAAAGGTACATTAATAAATAGGATAACAATACGGGTTTTAGGAGAACAAAAAATAAACAGATGTAAGCCTGTAGTAAAACAAAAGTGACAAAGTAAACGAAAACTTTATGCAATATTAGACGAGGTAAAGATTATTATACATTATACGTTAACAGATAAGAATTAGAGAGATACATATTTACTTATCATTAAAAGCAAATATCGCGATCAGCGCGAGGAGGCCAACTTTATATGCATACTACCTATTATCGTGATACCCCTATAATTCAAGCTGTCTTCCGATTAGGACTATCCAGACATCATCGCCGTATAGTATCTATAGTTATATTTATTTTTTACAGAATATCAAATTGTTATTTTTACAGACTTCATTAATTTTTTTATAAATTTAAAAATTTTCTGTTTTGTTTGTTATTTACCAATATCAACACTCGCTTCTTTGCCGATAAAACAGACATGTTTTGAGACATTTTTGCGGAAATATATTTCAGCGAAACCTCTTTTGAACTTATCAATTATCTTAGTATACTTCAAACCATTATTTCTTTATCTAATCTTATTTTTACATTTTGTTTATATATTTGTTGGTGAGGATTTTTGAGGCATTGACATACATTATCGTTTTGGTAAGTGTTTTAATATTGTTGTTGAGTATTCTCTTGTCATAATAACAGATTACTTTATCAGCGATAATTTGATTCTGTTTTCGTATTTTTGTTGCGTATCAAAATTGAATATCACTCAAATACTCTACATCAGAGATTCCTAAAGTGGGTTCCGCGGAACCCAAGGGTTCCGTATATGGCACTGAGGCTCCGCAAATGTTACATTGATCGTTAAATCGTTGGAATGTTGTGGTTACCGTCATTTTCGGCGACATTATTTTTGCGCGGAACTTGGTCTAAGCATGCATATAGACAAACATTGAACCATTTTTATTTTATAGGAGGTCTTACACAATAAAAATGCTCAATTTTAGACCGATTAATAGTTTTTATAGGAAGCAGTGATATAATTTCATTAATCTCCTTAATCTTTATTCCAAATTTGTAATAAATGAGTTTTACTCTTATTTGAAATTGCGGTAGGTATTTTTTATTATTATAGTTTGCTATAGGGTTCCATAAATTAAATGGGATTTATTGAGTGTTCCATGGTCTTAAAAGTTTAGGAACAACTGCTCTACATGAATATTGCAAGAACGATAATATTGTTGCTTCGAAAACCACCAAGGTAAAACATAAATCTTAGTGTAGGTTTTGAATGTTTACTTGGATATACATAATGTTTTGACTTTGAATGAAATATTCAATGTTTCATAATTCATAAGTTTAGATGGATCTATGAAAACACGACGAAATTATTAATCATTATTGTCATTGATGGACTTGTTTTTAATGGTTTTACCTGTCCAAGGATTAAATCTTTGACTTTACCCACCTATTATTGAATCATAAATAATATGTTTGTTGTTAACATTAAATCTTGATTAAGACGCACACCAGGACCAAGTGGTCAGACAGTTTGATATGAACTTATGTTTAGCAGAGATGTGAGAACTAAATTACACACCATGATTAAGAACTGTCCTACCATTCAATCTCAGTTAAATGAAAATGTACTACCTATCCGAAATGTCTTACCTGGTGATAGAGTGTAGGCGAGAAACTACACTAAAATTAGGACAAGATGGGTGTTTGCTACCGCGACTCAACGTCTCGGAAGACTCTATTATGCTGTGCAGACCGACGAAGGATTGCAGTGGACGCGTCACCTGGACCAGCTCCTACCAGCGCCTCTGGTGCCGCAGCCAGGAATCGTCGGGGAGGCGTGTCATAAATGACATTTTAATCTTAAAATGTTATTGCTTAGCAAAGGTTGATTATGATCGAGTGTCATGAAGATTTGTGAATAAAAATATATCGTAATAATTTAAAGTAGTAATTAATTGTATATAATATTTGTACTTGTTTCTAGTTATTTTACTATTTACACCTCGGACCAAGAAGCATGATGAACGGAGCCATAATATCTTGCCGCTCTTGTCACCGTGTGTTAAGCGAGTTTTCGTGTCTCTCTCTATCTCATTGAGCGTAAGCACGAGTGAAACTGCTCGAGTATGGCAACCCCGCACTGTCGGTGTGAATCATGTCAGCTCATGACAGACTTTACGTACATTCCTGAAATAATTATTTGAAAATTACTCGTAAATCATAACTCATAAGTTTTTCGGTTATTAGTATTTACAAATATAAAAATATTTTACATTCGGCAGTGTATTGTTGTATTGCAACCCTTTCTTAGTTACGCACATTAATAAAAGTCTAAAAAGCTCCGTTCATTTTGATTTTTGGTCCGAGCAATAGACGTAATATCGTAATCTTCAGTGTTGCCAACCCAAATGCTATTAGATTTTTTAGTCTTGATATTACATATGTTCATGGGTCTCACACGTCAACGTCAGATGAATTATTTGCTTGTCTGTCTTCTCTGTGGTATAAAAGAAAAATAAATTTCTATCATTTAGTTATCATTACAACATTATTTATCGAAATATCTGTAAAATCACAGACCGCGTTATTGTCGTCGAAACATAATACTCGTTATGGGTCACATTAGGGCCGATACAAAGCTTGTCTTATCGGCATTCATCGGCTGTTTGCACCAACAAAGGCATAAACCGAAAACTAGCAAATATCGTTATAATAAACTGATCATATTTCGCGCTTTGTACAAAGATACTATCTGCAATAGGGTGACCAATAATAACGAATCCTATAGGGAAATAATTTCAATTTTTTCTACATCTCGGTCTTCCTTCCTGAGTACTTTGTGTCCAATTTAGACGCCGTTTTTAAATAAACTTCGGTGTCATTTTTCGTTGGTTTTGTTAACTAGCATTTCATTCACAAACTGACTAAACTCATTTTTCAAACGAAGTTTTTATTTGCTGTTTATTTGAGTGCGTTTTGTAAAATATAATTTGATGTGCGCTCAAATTTATGTTACTTTTTTTGGTTTTTCACAACCAGCTGTATAACTGACCCCAATAGAGAGATTTTTAGTTGTCTATATAAGCCTTTAAAATTTGTCTCAAAAATTAAGCATAAAACCTGTCTCTAAACACACCAATGTCAGCTATTACATAAACAGAAACGAGAGCGCATTTTTACATGAATTTACCTGACGTATTTTTATAAATTAAGTCACACATTAGTAGTGGTAGTGGTAGTAGGTAGTGGCTGCATTGCAGCACGAATGGGCCGGCTCGCCCGGTGAAACAGCACCCTCCCACAGAATATCGGCGTGAAATAGCAACGTCTATTGCTGTTGTTGCACTCGGTGAGTGAGAGTGCCGGTGGGCAATCTCCCCCCTCCTCCTCATTTCCTTAAAAGCCGGAAACGTTCGTGATTCCCCGTGGTGTCCATGGGCGACGATGGTGACTTTCCATCAGGTGACTCGCTTGCTCGTTTGCCCCCACTTTTATAAAAAAAAACATTATTACTTAGCTAGCCGAATCCGATCACTCTTCGTAGAAACCATTGTTTTAAACTGAAAATTTTTTTTTTTTTATTTTGTGCTTAGAAAGCTGTCATCAATTGATGTCATAAGTCACTGAAAATTAAATTGCTTAAATTAATTTGGAAACCTTTCTAGTAATATGTCGAATTTAACTCATTTTGAGCTCAATCGATCGATTAGTTTTCGAGTCTACAAGTTATTCACAGACTAACATTGATTTTTAGTATAATTCTATGAATATTGCTCATTATACATACAATGCGGTAGAAAACTCAATCTCTTAGATATATGTGCGGTGTTACCCTTACGGACAAGATAAGTAAAGAAGAGATAATACGCAATACGACAACGCTGGACGAGTGTTATTGAAAAAATGAAGAAAGGAATGCTTAGATGGTTTGGTTACATAGAAAGGATGAGTGGCGAAAGATTGGCGAAGAAAACTACAGAGATAAAGTGAGTTGTAGCTGGTAGCAGAAGCCAATGTAAACCGAGGCTGGCTTACGAAGATCAAATAGCCGTATTGTAAGTTGACAGAAATGTCAAAAGCACTCGCATACTTAGGCGAAAGTGTGTGAGAATTATGATATTTGAGGCGGCGAGAGAAGTAAGATCCACGATCGTTCGGCCTCCATCCTTTCTGACTATCCCGTTAAAGATAAAGCGCGAGGATATGTATGTATTCATGCAATCATTCCCGTTAAAACCACCTATTCATGTATTAAAAAAATACAGGTTATCAACGTAAAACATGCGTAGCATGATCATAATAAATAATTTAAAAGAATTTAATCTATTTCGATAGTAATCAGTGTTGGGAATTCTCCTATCGACACATGAATACTAATATTAACGTTTAATGTTTGATATAGCTATTTAAATTTTTGACAATATACACAATCTCACGCTAATAACTTGCACAATATATGGCGATAACGATCAGAACGTTTATGAAAGGACACTGCGCAAGCGCAGCGATGTTTAGTTGAGTGAAAAATAATATGTTTTTAGATGTTTATCAATCATGTCGCTACCAGGCTTGTAGTTGGTGTCATATTACAAATTTTTTGTTGTTTGTGAATAACAGATAACGTGTTCTATATTGCCTTTGTTGGGACTATCGCTCAGTAACATCGAAAGAAGCGCCACTGTGTACCTAAATACATACATATGTATATATCAAGTTTAAATTGATCGTTGTTATTATTACCCCGTTAGGGATACGGCGTGAAGATATGTATGTATGTATGTATGTGTTATTATTACATACAATAAAAGTTATAAAAATAAAACCAGCCTACATATTTAAAAAAGTTGGAAAACTACTTAATTAAGAAAAAATAGAAAAGATTCAAGTTAAATATTGTACTAGAGAGCAGTGATTGAGGGAATTAAATTAGGACAAGTGTTGTAAATTGATTTAGTAGCATAATAGCAGCGAGTGAGTGCGCATCTCTCATAGGAACAACATATTGTTCATATTTCTAAAATATCGAGTTGTGTTTTATAAGTGAAAGTAAGTGTATAGTATAAATATAAAATGTAGGTTTAATGACAAAAAGGTTGAAGGAGTTACATATCATACGTAAATATAAAAAAAATCGTCTTATTTCCAATTTCCTTTTTAATTACAAAAAATATTCTATGTTACTCTAATATATTTCTAGCGTGATTCTTCTGGTAGATAATTTCTCTATCTATATCGTTCGTTCCGTATTATCTTTCGTTATCATTGCTATAAACTTATATACGCTTAGGGTAAGTATGTGTATGTCATAACGGAACAAATCTAAACGCCACACATTATGATTGTACGTCGTCTTTACAATAACATTATTGGAAATAAGTGTAATAGTCGGTTGTATTATTAACAGCATACTTTCCCTCGCTTACGGCCAAGGCAGCCTCCTCGCCTAATGCCTGATTTGCACGTTACAAGTTAAGTCGGTAAGTAGCAAGTCGAGTAAACAGGTCGATAAGTAGTAAAAAGTAGTAAGTCATAAGTGGTCTCTTCAATAGAGAAATCAATAAATAGAAAAGTATAATAGAATCGGGTCTATACGCTATATAATTATACCATAATTGGGTCCATAGCTGTTAAGTGAACTTCCATCACTGTTATTACAACGTTAACGCCTCATTGTAATTCTCCGCTGTCTTTCATTCCCGCTCAACTCAATAACGGAAAACGGTGATCGGTTTTGAGCGTATTATATAAGATTATATACCTGTCTTTGACTACATGGCTGACAGGGTATCTAGACTAAGAATAGAGCATTGATTTAAGGTCTGAAGCTGAAATTTTCTACAACAACTTAATGAATAATCTTGTCAGGTTTGCCACATGGAATCAGAGTTGCTACAATTGTTGGTGCACTAAGGACGTATTCTTCTTTTTTTATGTTTTAGTTTTAAAGATCGTGCTGGTTGAAATGTTTAGCTTATAAATTACACTTCAATTACGTTATAATTCTATAACATAATTGGGTCTATAACTGGTTACATGTGAAGATTTAATTGACTCGCTACTTACTGACTTAGCCACTCATAAAGTGTAATTCAGATACAATTTGAAATCACACTTGATCAAATATATGTTTGTTACGAGTTCTACTACAATAAGTTTTGTATTAAATATAGCTAGGTAGATACACAAATAGTTTGATCGTTTTATGTTCCGAGTTGACACGACACACCTCACGATGTGGACTAGATTTACCTTATCTGTATTAACGTGTCAGATAGCGTAGCGTTTTGACACTTAACCTAGGGTGACCATGAGTTATAATTCCATTCGTTTATTTATACAATTCTTGAAATAATAATCTACTTACATTAGCGGTTTCGTAGAAAGATAGGACACGGCAGGATTTCGTTACAGAACTTCTGTCACAAAATATCGCACCCAAAGAACGTTAGTTCTGGTTATTATGCTTCCCTAGGCTACCGTATCCATTTAAGATTTGCATACATATTTGTAGTATAAAAAAATTAATTTCACTTACCTAACTTTTTGATACATACATATACACTCAGGCTGTATCCCTAACGGGGTAATCAGAGAGGACGGCACGCCAAGCGTCGCGGTTCTCACATACTCCTTTCGCTTCCTCAAATCTCATCATTCTCCTTACACATTTTCGCCTATGTATGCGACAGCTTTTGACATTTCCATCCGCTAACACTCTGACTATTTGATCTTCATAAGTCAGCCTTGGTGTTCCTCGGCTTCTTTTACCACTCACTTTTGCTCTATTGATTTTCTTCGTCAGTCTTTCATCACTCATTCTTTCCATGTGCCCGAACCATCTTAGCATTCCTTTCTTCACTTTTACAGTAACACTGTCATGCAACCCTTGGTCTTGGTCTTCCTTGGCTTCTTTACTACTCACTTTTGCTCTGTATATTTTCTTCGTCAGTCATTTATCACTCGTTCTTTCTATGTACCCGAATCATCTAAGCATTCCTTTCTTTTTTGAGTAAGAAAACCTAAATATATCTGTCCATCCCCCTGTGAGTAAAGTTAGGGTGAGGTTATGTGGAGTTTTTACCCAATTTATTGTATTTTTGCACTACAATGCGGACCTCAAGCGGTTTCGTCCTCTTTTGGGAAGCCCCACTCCGATCGGCCGCGACTCCGATAAACCCTTCAGACATCTCTTATGACAGGCTGGGAAGAGTGTAGCCTTATAATACGGCCTGAATTATAGGATTATATTCCTATCTAGGTAACTTTTATTTGTATTCGAATACTTTGAAGTCCATGAAGTCTTTGAATTAAATTATATATGTTTCTGAAGGAAAACGTTAAGTCAAAATCAAACAACATAGATCCATCAATTATATTTTATAGAACGTAATTATTAATATGTATACACTTTATTTAATACAATGGTTACATCAGTGAAATTCGAGATTGCATAAAGGCCTGTTATCTCTCTACGAGATCTCATCCATCGTATCCCTTAAGTGAAGTGAATACTGTAGAGGGTAAATAACAAATAATTACATTCAAATGATAATAATTAATGTAGTCCTTCCATAATAAAAATATAGATCGTGTAATATAAATGTTTGTAATTATCAACATAATATGCAGACTTATTATCAACATAAGTTGATCGGCCCGTTGGTGCGGTGGTAGAGCCTCAGCGTTTGAAGTCGTGGTCCTGATTTTGATTCCCGGTTAGGTCAATTTAGAAAACGAACTTTTATATATTGGCTTGTAGTCTGATTGTAGCAGGAAGCTCCCACGGTTTGTTATATGTTGGAATTGCTGGAGTATATACTATTTACATATTATATTTCGTACCGATGCTTAGTCTTTGTAACGGGATTCGCGTCTACTCTGGATAATATCTTAAAAATAAGAGTAACCGGTACGCATGAACTCTGACATTGACCTTATAAAGGTCTTTCAGTTCTTGAAGCCTAACCTGGAGAGAAATGTAATACAAGTTTTATTATTATTAGGTTATTATTAATATTTATTTATATTTATAAAACACATATACAAGAAATAAACAGAAACAATGATACCCGCAGAAGTATAAACTGTGTTGTAGATATCAACGCCCTCCTCCGAACATAGTATGCTTACATAACATAATAAAGGAAAAATACAAATTTCCATTTGTTAGTCAGTTTGTGTGTGTCTCAATATAATAGGCGTTAACTGCAATACTTTAAGCGGTTTTAGACGTGGAATAACAAAACAGCCTATGTTAAAATTATTAATTGTTTTGTAATTATTGCTATATGATGGTGTTATTATGTAAAAAGATTGACAAATGTTGCTATATTTTTGTTCGATTTATTAACTATTAGGAATATTTAGATATATTTAATGTCAGTACTATAAAATAAAAAGTTCTACATACATGTGGCTTATAAATATTTAGAATTTAATAAGTTTTCAATGAATAATCGAAGTTATATTCACCCTAGCATTGCCCTCCTACCGCTACAGCGGCGTAAACCAAAGCGGACCTCAGTATGACCACAAATAAACAAATATTTAAATTTCTGCACAGAAATATCAGCGTCAAAGTTATTGTTGCGGAGGGTTGTAAGGTATATTATCGCGTGTACAACGCCAGGTGTCGGTGAGGCCGTCTGTCTGTCAGGTATGCTAGATCATTTTGACGGTTCACGCGCGCTCGCGCTACCGCCGCCGACTGCCAGTCGTTGCGCTCGCGTCTGTCAATCAATGTTGTGATATGTGATTGTTTCGTATAGAGCCTCATTGCCCAGTTCCTACTTACAATCACTGCTACTGGCTGTGGGCCAACAAATAATATCCAGGAAAATACATCAAAGTCAAAGTCAAACCAATTCATTCAAGTAAATCAAGTTACAATGTATTTTTGAACATTACATACACCATCAGTATGGGAAACCTGCATTGAGAAGAACTGACGCGAAGCTAGCTCTAGTATAATTTATTCAACATCATTTTACTATGTATTTTAATGCAATATTAAGAAAGCTAGTTATGCGGAAGCAAATAAAATAATTCCAAATATAATTTTGTCTTCAACAAAATCATTTTTTTTATTGTATGTTTTTTCAAGCAGTGTACGTTTTATAACAAATTTCAATTTTCTCCGTTGAATGATTTTGAGAAATATTATTAGAAAATTGAACGTACTTACCCAAGACTAGAAACTACCTATTTGACTTAAGTAATTTTAATTTTGGAATAAAGTTTATCCGTTAATTTACTTGTGTGGTTCTTGTTCCAACTATTCAAGCTCGTTTTATAGAACTGACATCTCGCTTGCGCGAACTATTTAATGGTTAGTGCAAGCGAGATGTCAAATCCTTAAATCGAGTTTAAACAGTTGGTGCAAGCTTTTTTTTTATAAAAGAGGAGACAAACGAGCACGCGGGTCTCACCTGATGGACAGTAACCGACCGCCGGCCATGGACACCTGCAACACCTGAAGAATCACGGGTGCGTTGTCGGCCTTTAGGGAAATAGGTAAAGGAGGGAAAAGAGGGAGAGAGGGTGATGTGCCACCGACACTCTCACTCACATAACGAAACACAATAGCAACAGATGCTATTATTTCAGGTCGATATTCTGTGAGAGGGCGGTATTTCATCGGGCGAGCCGGCCTAATTCGTGCTGCAATGGAGCATGGCTCTAGCACAAATAAAAGCTACCCTAAATTAAAGTTTAAGAGTCCGTCTATGTAGTCCAGTGCAACCGAATTTCTTTATTAGTCCCGCGCCCTATGTCATTAACAACGAACTTGATTTTCACAGTTGCGGTTTGACCACATTTTAGTCCAGAAATATCTCAACGTTTGTTTTTGCATATAATTGTAATTTGTAAGTAAACTACATGACCAATTAAAACTGGTTTTAAGGATTTAAGATCATTCCTCATTCATCATCATTACCTATCCATTTTAGTAAAAATGATTTTACAATTCTGTAGAATTTAAGAGATGGAACTGAATCTTTGTGTAAAACAGGAATTTCTCTGGAATTTTTTAATCGAAAATCTTTTATGCAATCAGGTTTCCACGTTTAGGGATATCAAGATATGATTTCAAGATATGAAGTTGTATGTATCCAAATATCTAATTCTCAAGCCTTCTTAGTAATCGACATCCAGGTCATCAAACACACCAAAGTCTACATAGGAGGATTCTTAAGAGGGCTTATATTTAAAATTGTATAAGTTAAGATATAAGATATTAAAATAAATGTCTGTGTTCTCACAGATAATCTCTCAATCACAGACAACCATGAATGGAAAATGGCGCAAAGATGTTAATGTCATTAGTAAAAAATTACATAATTGTAATTTTTTGTTTGTCCTTAGACCGCACTTAATATTTTAGGATTATTAGCTTCTCTCCTAAAATGAATCCCTTTGCTGTTAGTAAACTAATTAATCTGTGCCTTTGCATTTAAAAAAGAAAGAGCCGGTCATATGCGTGTCAGACGCGTTAATTATGAGTACGTAGCAATATGATGAGGAATTAAATAAAAATTGGGTTCAAAATACACTTTATTGAATTTTTCGTTCTTCATGATTGGTTTCGTGTCACCAATTTATGTGCTTATGCCAAATATCAGTTCAGTAGGTGTAGAGAAGGTGTACGGACAGACCGATAACAAATAATGTTTAGGTTTTAGCTATTTTGGCCGCGGAACCCTAAATAAAGGTATTGTATAGACGCAGGCGTTACTTTGCGGAAATCCATTTCATGTGATAAATTCCTGAAGTCTTTAGCTATTTTCCGCTTAAACTCCAAAAACCACCAATCAAATACAGTTCTTGATTCGGTGCTAGTTAGCTGACAGAATCCTATCTCTGGTATATCCTGAGGATGCTTCGTTGAGAAGCGAAACACGTGTCGATTGGTGGTTTTTGGAGTTTGAGCGGAAAAAGCTAAAGATTTTAGGAATTTATCACAACAACTAATTAAAGGTATTTTAATGAAACGTTGGTGTAGAGTTATGTTTAATGCCAATGCTAGTATAATCGAATGGCGGGGGTGTCTTCTGTCGAGGGGAGAAATGCTTCAGTAAGTCTATCATTATGCGATCAATATTGCACACAGTGATCGTTCCTGTCGTAATATTAAGTGATGGTATTACCACACGTTGGCTCACCACCACCCTGCGAATAATTCAATATTAAAATCTGGTCAGGAGCGAGTCGCAGTGAGAGGTCCACATTAGTACAATATTTCTGTGTTATGTATTTACCAAAAATAGGTAATTTGAACACTGATCATTGCTCTAACGAAGAGGTAAGTCGGATTGAACAAGCTTACCTTTGTAGTAAAAATAATATTCTTTCTAAAAAAAAATTTTTTTCTGATGTTATTACATAGTAACGATTTCAAGATTTTTTCTATTACTTGTGTTGTGAGAGCTTGCTTCTTGTTATGACTTTTCATTTCATGGCTATAGGTCAACGGGATATACCCTATACGTTCTAATGAACGAGTGGTTATGTCTTTTGATTGCATTGTCTTAGAAGATTAAATTACACCTCTAAAGGACCGTAGACCTTATATTAACAATCGCCAACTGCGCGACCGCAAAAAGTAAAGTGTCAGAGAAACCAACGGTAATGTCTTCAGTTCGGCAAGTCTTGGTGAAGAAAGGCTAAAAAATAAAAGTGACTTCATTAATAAAGTGTTTTAATCTGTCAAAAGTCGAGTCCCTCCATATTAGTGGTTAATAAATCTTGGATCCCGATTGAAAGCTTTTCGTTCTTCAAGAATGTTGACATGGATGGAAAAACGTGGGATATTATTTTGAGATATACCTAATGAAATCATGGCAGGGACCACCAGGCAAACGTCATAAAGATAGACCTTACGCGCGCTGGGAGGACGATATCAGAAAAATAGCTCGACCACAATGGAAGCAAATAGCCCAAGATCGTGAGAAATGGCAATCCTTGGAAGAGGCCTTCACCTGAGAGGGATTCCTAACTAAACAGAAACCTATAAGTATCATATATCGCTAAGTTGCTAACTTCTTTTCCTAACACATCTACTACAACAAAGCAATCTACAGTAAATTATACATAAGTGAGCAAACCTTGCGAATGAATCATAGTTTATTTTTTAAAATCAGTCTAACATTTATTTTATTAAGAAATAAAAAGCTTTTTTATTTTTATTTATTTATTTATAATGAAAAGACGTGCTTTCGCTAGCTCCTGTATTTTTCGACTGACTTATTTTTTGACATTCGAAAATACCATATTATTAAGTAGCAACACTTCAAAATAATAGTGTTGCTATTCGTTAGTGATTATGATTTTATCAGTTAATCATGAATATTGACAATAGACACGACATTATACTTATTGCAGTTGATTTCAAATTCATACCTCTGCTCATTCTTGTGGAGGATCTTCAGGCGGACGGTTAACACAGAGGTTTAATAAGGATTTCGTTTTTTCTTCTTGAGGTTTGGAACCCTAAAAATGGATAAATATTAGTCATATTTGCGCAATTAGTGAGCGTACTGTCAGGTGTTAGCAACTACCAACCACTAAGCAAAAGCGGCCGTGGAGATTTTTTGTGATATATGTAAAGAAATGTATATGAATGATTCAATGTTGTTTCTTTTCCTTTAACGTAATGTATGCATTCGAAACATTCATAATTTATTCAACTAATACGTTTTTGAAATGTGGTATAGTTTCCATATGTTATCAGCCAAGATAATTCCATAAGAATTTCTTTTTTAATTTACTAAAACTAACTCACAAAAGCGAAAAAGACTTTCGAAGTATTTGACTTTGGGCTCCGCTTACTACAATAACCGTTTCAATTTTCAGCTACTTATGTCTGTTTTTGAGAAAAATACCTGTGACAGAAAGACGGGTAGACAGATACCGTGGTGTCACCATACGTATTCACGTGTTCCTTTTTTTTATTTAGAACGTAACATTAATAACAGATATTGAGGACACATGCACCTGGTTCCTGAAGGTTCAATACTCAAAGGTCATAGAAAGTAATCCCAGTTCGTTGAATATTAATATATTCAATGCATAGTTTATTTGATCGAGTCACACTATTTATGGCTTTTTGAGAATTTTATTATTATTGTTATTAATATTCACCAAAATAAATTTTCCATAACAAATAAAAACGTTAAAAACCGATAACCGAACCAATAACCGAAAATCGAAATTTATTTAAGGACATTGTCAAAAACTGCAGCTTTCAAACGTTCAAGAACTATTAAGTCACAGATAAATATATTGACAGACAAAGATATTTATTAATGTTTTTAAACTTTCACGACTTGTACACATCTTACAATATTTACTAACGGGTCTATGTCGCGTTTATACTTTAAGCCACGACCGGTGCAATCTGGTCAAAGCGTCGGGATAAAATAGGTAATTAGCTTTAAAGTATAAACGCTACATAGACCCGTTAGTAAATATTGTAAAAGGATATCTATGTAGTACCTAGTTGAGTGTTCGAAATAATCGCTATGTTTTACTCAACTGAGGCTCGGGGACCACACTTGGCTCACTTTCAATTAGACGCTTGTGCAGGGAACGACGTACCACATTTTAGTTCATTTCGTATTTAAAGCACTTGTGAAACATTTTTATAAGTAATTAAAGAAATTATGTTCTGTTTACTACTAGTTTGCAAAATATAGGTGCATTTAAAACGGATCTTTAATGAATTAAATTAATTTTATTATACGCAAAATGTTATTAAGAGTCCGCTTTGCTATGTTTGGTGACCTGGATCTGGATATCTAAGAAGGCTGAGAGATAGATATTGGATACATCAACTTTAACTCTTTGTCTTGAAATCTTTAAACGTGAAAATATAATTAAATACAAAAATCTCGATAAAAAAAATCCAGGAGAAGCCCTGTTTTGCACAAAGTATCAGTTACATCTTCGAAATTCTACAGAATTCTGAAAGTATTTTTACTAAAATAGATAGGTAATTATAATATCTCAAATCTCTAAAAACAGTTTTTTTAATTGATAATGTAGTTTTCTTACAATTATGTGCAAAAACAAATGTTGCGATTTCTCTGCACTAAAATGTGATCAAACTGCAACAGTGAAAATCAAATTTATTGTTATCGCAATAGGGCGCGAGGGTAATAAACGAATTTGGTTGCACTGGACTGCATAGGCAGACTCTTGAAACGTCGAGAGCAGGTTTTGCCCATTCGGAGTGACCTGTGGGAGTGACGATATAATAATAGCACTATCTCGTTCTTACAGCGAAAACCGGCGGTTCGGCGTCGCGCTCTGCCAGTGTTTAGCACCACGGTTGTTGTTTGACTATGCGGAGACATCGTAAATATTATAACACTTCTTTTTCCAAAAGAAAATTGTGTACATAAATCGGCAATAGATTTAATTGTTTAAAGTATAACTTGTTATCTTTAATATTTATAATTCCCACTATAATTTTACAATTTCTGACATACATTAATAATAAAAGTTTCTACGATAAACTTATTATTATCATTCATTGGTCCATTGCATCCATTAACTATTGCAAAATTTTAAATTAAGAGATGTATCAATATTTTTTTAACTTCAATCATAACCTCTGTCAAAAGTAAACTTGTGAGGATGACAGCAGAAATTATATTTAAAAAAATTCAAATCGTACAAATTATTGCCTAATAATGTTTTAATTTTTTTACAGTTTACAATTATTTCATGTTAATATAAGCATACTTTTAATTAAATGGTAACATTTTATTGTAGTGGATTATATTTTTTATAACGATACAGCATTTAAATTATTATTTCCAGAAATTATAAAGTTCTTATGTGTCTATTTTCCAAAACGAATTATTGAAATAAAATTATTAATACGGCGTTAACGACATTAATTTCACGTTCTCAAGAATTGAACGTTTCAATTATCAAAATTATCGAGTATCTTTATTTTTTGACCGCATAATAAAAACTAAAATCTAAATTACAGTCAATTAAAAGTCCTCGCTACCAGGCATACATAACTGATGAGAATAATGAAATAAACTGTGACCACAACATTAAAACAGTTCTTTTTACGTTTGATCGGCGGCGGGCAGCAGCTGGTGATCTTCCCAGCGCTCCTGACTGCCTGGTACTTCGTTGTCAAGCGGTCCCAGCAATAATGTTCTTTTTACATTGACATGTTTTATTTTATTATTTTTAGGGTTTTAACGAAATGTTAAAAACGCAACTCTTGTGTTTCTGTTATTTTTATATCCGCAGAGCTGTTTGGTACAAATCCGAGAATGATAAAAAAACAATTAGAAAAACTCGTATGTACTCGTACGTATTGCACGTCGGAAGTTAGGTAGAATATACTGGCGAACTTTTTCTGCGACTGTGTTATACAGGCCTTTAAACGCCGTAGCGCTGTTCGCTCACATCACATAGTCTAGTAGTAACTTTATAAACTATTTATACCTACTAGTTATCAACGTGGTATTGTTGTAATCTCATTGCAACGACGCGGAGATTGATTTTCCCGATATATCAGTCATGAAATGAGATTAAGAAAATGCAGTGTCAGCGTTTGGTTATCATAAGCTAGCACATTATATTTCTTTGGTGTTAACAGAAAATTAAAACTGTCCGCTTATATAAAGAAAATTAAAACTGACTGCTAGAAAAATAAATGAAATAAAAATTAACACATAACATAGATTCTGGACTTTTTGGCGGGAACGAGAGAAGTGAGGTTGTCATTTTATTTAGATTTTCTATTTTTACATTTTTGAGAGTTTTAAAGTACAAAAGTGACAGTATATTGTGTTTTAAAGTTCTGTATGAGTGAAAAAAATGGAGTGGGTCTAAATAAACACGTGTAGCTGAAGTTCTCGTGCTTTTCCAAAAAGTTTATAACACTTTACAGGAGCAGTTTTACGATGAGAAAACAAAACAAATTCATTTGAACGTGCTTCATGTGTTCGTCATGAATTATAACAATACTGTGATGTGTGCATTGTATTGCTTAACTGTTTAAGTATTTAACCTTGGTTTAACTCATCAGCCATTTTACTACTTATTAATACATGACATTAGCAAATGCGCTAATCTGTGCGCCATGTCATGAAGAAAGAAAAAAATCGTAAATACTCTTCGTTGCTAACTTCGTGTTGTGCTATATCGACGCGCACAACTTTCGTTGCTAACTTCATGGTGCGTTACATCAGTGGCGTAACTTCTGTTATCTTTTGCTTGACCTAGCGCGCCAAAGGAAGTACAACTTCAAAAATTTAAAACTAGATTTTTTCAATTTTTTTCTATTCGCCACGGAATTTTAATGCATGTCCGACTTATTTATATATTATTTGATTTTTCGGTTAGAAATTAAGGAAGAAGTGTAGTATAAACATTTCAAAATTCTTAGTGGGCGTAAACTAGAGGATAATAATTTGAATAGAATCGGTTGTTTTTGTTGTTAATACCACGGAGAGTGGAATGTAGCCTTTTGATTGGAAATTGAAAATTACAGTTTCGGCGTTTTTAGAAAATAATCTTCGGGTAAAATAGAGGACAAAAACGATTATTGGATGTCAAATGTAACACCATACCTAAACGTAATTAACAGAGATGTCAGGCGAAGATTACCAGCTCACTTATTCTACTCTTTCACGTTTCCATTTTAAAGTTTCATTATGAAATCGTTAGCTTATTTCAGCTTATTTATATAAATACCAAAGCATAACATTCTATCGCAAGCAATGTATCGTGAACAAAATCTAATTCACGTTTACTTACTCTAGGTACATCGACAATGTTTCCATAATAAAATAATCTACTCAAATATGCAAACGATTAAATGTAGCAGCAACCACTCATTACCAACCGGTATCGGCAAATCGTTCCGTAATTTGATGGAAAACGCTACAAAACTGTTATTTGGACTTGTTGGGGCCTCTTTAACTATGAATACTTTATTAGCTGTTGACCACAATTTTTTTTTCCACACCGATCACAGGCTGAAATAATAGAAACTCATACCGAATGATAGGTATTTCTGTTTTATAGATTACGGAAAAACGTCATATACGCAGTACACACATAAATATCCTCACGCTGAAGAAGCGCCGAGCATTATGGTTCTTACATATCTGATTTAAGCGACATCAAGAAAGACAATGACGCTCGTAGTCCGTGCTGTCGTAGCACAGTCAAGGAGCTGAGGCATAGCCACGACAAAATACGTGTGAGCTCGCCTGCCGGTGACCTTTAGCGTGTATTTAAGAGGGTCGGTACCATCAAGGAATGGTGCTATGGAAATGATAAAGGATAAATGATTTATGTTATGCACTGAGATAACGTGGAACACCATTGTGGTGACCGCTGTAATGTCGCACAAGATGTATTGGTAAAGTCGAAAGAGAGTCAAGAAGTCAAAGAAAGGCGGCGAGAGTGAATACTCGAGGTGCGAGCGAGGTTCTTTTTTCTTTTAACGTCAGGAAATGCTTTATGCATCCCTGTCCCGCTCGGGGGTGGTGGGGTGGTTTTTGAGACTCCTCTAGATCAGTCTAGAGAAGTCTCACATGCCCTCCCCTTTTAGTGAATATACTCAGGTACATCCACTAGGAACTGTCGGTGGTCATCATCGTCGCGTTATCGAGGGACTCTAGATTCTCCTACGGAAAGCAACATGCTTACTACCTACCTTGCAGTCAGCGTGCGACAGCCAAATATCGCGCGATATCTGCTGTCAAAACAAAAATTTGTATAATGTGCAGTATAATAATTTGTATAGTGGCGCCAAATCTACCACAAGAAGCGCATTTTACGGTCATGGCGCAATAGACACGCAATCTATCATGATATCAATTTTTGATTACAATTAGTCACCGGTCGCGTAATGATCGCGTGGATATCGCTGTCTGCTAATTTTTAGGTGATAACCCCGCGGAGCCCCTCTTACCGTGTGTCTACGGTCTAGGACGGTCGAAGCCGCGAGCGAGGCTCTGAGCCAGAGGCATTCTGGTGATTGCCCGCTAAAGACATCCCACGCGCTCGCCCGTAAACACACACATCGTCGCAAGCGTTTTGACGAGCACACATACCTAAGTGTCTTTTCATTTCGCGTAGTATATGTATTCTCTGGCTGATGGCCGATCTTTACCCTCTCCAGATTTGCTTCGGCACAAGGTACGAAAGGCATTGATGCGTCCCGCAGGAGAGCCTGGAGTCCTTCGACGACGACTGAAAGATATTGCTTCGTTAGAGAAGTACTCGATGGCTGACGCGATTGTAAATGTCGACGAAATCGATACTTTTAATTTTGAAATATCTCAGTCCAACACTAATTATGGATGGAAATATGTAAAATTTTAGTTATAGAATCACGGTTATAGGAAACACTTTCTGAAGGTTTCAAGGTGTTCATGTGTTATTCGAAATGTTCTCACGAATAGAAATCATACAAAATGAAATTATACTTCATATCACTTGTAGAATTATGGATAGCTGTTGCGTTTTGAAGAGGCTATTGTAAGGACCTCTGTATGTTTTTATCTTCCCTTGTTCCTTATCGCTCTATTGAACTCTTAAATGTGTTAATACTCTTAAAATTTTCTCAATAATAGTAATAAAATTATAACAATAGTTGATTGCTATTACGTATCCAAGTTCGAAAAATTTAATAAAAAAATTAAACCGACTCCAAAAAAACACTGAAAAGTATGAAATAACTATCCTTTACTAATCGAAATTTAAGTACAAAAATAACCTTACAAATACGATACAAATACCTATATAATTAAATTTGACAGTTACTGAAATCGGTGCCAAGCCTACTAAACTAACTTTCTGTTGTCGCACATTGATTTGGCACCGACTTCAATAACTGTCAAATTTATTTATATGGGTATTTGTATCGTATTTGTAAGTTATTTTTGCATTTAAATTGCGATTAAAAGAGGATAGTTAGTTCATACTTTTCAGTGTTTTTTTTGAAGTCTGTTTAATTTTTATATTAAATTTTTTTATTTCTTCCTTTTGAGAGACCTTGGCCTAAATAAATATCTAGGGCTGGTCTACCATTGATTTCTTTTCTAATTCTGGAGCGTAATGTGTTAACTTCCATTCTATTGAAGAGCACAAACCGTGGGCTTTCACAATAAAACATGCGAACAGATCGAACATGGGATATTATTACCCATTGTCAATATCAATATCATCAATATCATATCATAACAATATCAATCAGTTATAAAAGAACAGTGTAAAGGTTACATCATAATTACACCCTAGCAGTATTCTTACAATCCGAAGATTACAGCCACGAGCCGTATTCTCTGTCCGCCACAAGACTGACTCTACTGACTGAATTTATTATGTCACAGGCAATTTATACCTTTTCCCTACTATCATTATACCATGTGTGGATAACGATAGTTAACAAATAACATACAAGAGAATCATCAACATAAATAAATATAGGTTATAACCAGGTGGTGTTTTTCGGTGTTATTTAATGTATCTTCGAAATCATATCTCTAATATCAGTGAAATTTCAATAGGACCAATCTGGAAATGTATCCTTTCAAACAAAACAAGATTTTTTTTAAATCGGTTCATAAATGACGAAGTTATGAGGCAACAAACATAAAAATAAAAAAACGTACAACCAAATTGAGAACCTCCTCCTTTTTTGGAAGTCGGTTAAAAAATGAAACACTATCAGAATGACTTTGATATTACTAATTCTCTGTCTATCAGACACTGGGTGTTCCGGTGGAAAAATAAAAAAAGGAATATTATTGACTTATTCCGTCAGTAAAAGCCTATCAGTCAGTCTTTGTCATGCATTTTAAAAATTACGATTTGAATCTTTTAATACAATGTTAAAATTTAAAGGAATATTTAAAAAATACTAATATTTATTTAAATATTATTTGTATTAGCTGTTACTTCCAACTTTGCGTGGCGTTTAAGAATGTCCTAAAAGGACTACAAGGAATAATCCTTTCCTAGCGTACAAACTATCTCCATATCCTTCGTTTACAATAGGTTCAGAGTTTTAGCCGTTAAAACGTAGCAGACAAACAGACAGTTTCGCATCTATAACAGTAAGTAGGTATGGCTTACGTTACATAATTAGGAAAAGTGAGGCGATGTGCGAAGTAAATTTTTTAAGAGAGGTTTTATGGCATTTTCTAATTTACTACTAAATTAATATGTATGTAGGTATTTCAAAGGTAGGGAATTAATACTACACCTGTATGCTAAAGGGAGCGTCACGCCGCGCAAGTTAGCGACACCGTGACGACACGTGCGGCTGCTCCCACGGCTTGTTGGCCCTCAGTGGCTATTGTCCTGTGATCACACTTAATAATTCAACATACATAACTCAACCACCATTACGATGGCTACAATTTTCCTTCTTTGCACGGTATATGATATATAACTTTTGTAACTATTTCACAATTTATTTAATTTCGAATATATTTTTCAAATCACTTCTTTAATATCTTTTAGTATAAAGATATGTATGTAGTTAATGAATAGATTTCATTAAATGTTTGAAGTAGGTTAATATGGGTTTCGGTTTCTGATTATACAATATTATCAACTTATGGTTGCAATCACTTAAAATGATATAGTCTATGGATAACAAGCCCTTATGTGTAGTACATGTATACAGGCAGTATTAAAATATTGGATATTGTGGCGGTATTGTATTAAAAAAAAATGTGAGTACTCATGTACGCACGTAAGAAGTTACTTTGACGTTTTTGAGTAAACTGGCCACATATAAAAAATAAAACCGGCCGCTTGAAATGATTAAAATAAAAGAAGAGTTCTTGGCGGGATTTTATGGGAGGCGCTTAAGCGTTCATTTTAATTATTCGCAAATTGTTTCTAGTGGATTTTGTGATGCAAAATTGACGTAGTTTTGCCGTCACAAAGTGTCTACGCTGTTGTCCATTATGTGGAATTGTGGAAATAAGTGCTTATTTAGTAGTGTGATGTTGAGTTTTTTTTAGTGGATTAGTCCGCCTCAGCGGATTCAATATGTTTGCGTCAGAAACTCCAAGAGATGATTAAAATGTATTACGACGACATTTTAATGAAATAATATGGAGAATTTATCTATTTATCACTGAAGACATCGGTTGTATAGGCTATGATCCCTTTACCTTCCCCCGTAAGGAAAAACCGTATTACTACTACTACTGAGTGAAATAAAAAATAATAAATTATGGGTTGCATCGACACACACAACTTCGTCACACGTTAAAAATATACTCTGATTGATTTTTCCAATCGTGCCAAAAGAAGTATAACTTTAAAAATTGATAATTTTTTACTGAGCTTTAAAGTAAAGTTTAATATTTGCATAGAACTCAGTTAAATATTTACATGTCACGTGTGGGACTCGGATTCTACGGGTTATAAGGTATAATTAGGCAGTGAACATTTCTATAATACTGTCTTTCATTTTGGGTTTTACTGGTTCTCTCAACGCATACATGGACAAAAATGTGCTTAAAATTGTATTCAAGAATCTAAGTATTAATATTACATTTGTAGAAATGTATATATTTATATATTTAAATGTAAATATTACTTTTTACTAAAGTTATATTAATAATTAGGTACTTATCTAAATATATATTTTTAAATATACCCAATAATAAAGAAAAACAATGAACAATTTGTTAATTTGTTTTTTTGTAGGGGTGATCTCTGGAACTACTGAACCGATTCTAAAAATTATTTCCCTGATAGAAATCTACTATATCTTAAGAATATATATTATATACAATAAAAATTGAATTGAACTCCACGCGAAGCCGAGGCGTTGGTTTAAATATACTAAATTTTACGTCCATTTGTTATTGTTATTATACAGGGTGTATATGAAAACGGGACAGTTACTTTAATGAATGAAAGGGCATAACTTTAGTATGTAGTTACAAAAAGAATTATCGAAAAAAACGTATCCGTTTAAGAGTTATGACCGTTTTAATTTTCAAGTGTTATCCCCACCATTTCTCGTAAAATTGGGTTGATCGTGTACAGGTACAGATTTTAAATCTTACGTTTTTTTTTATTTTGTAATAATTTCATCCGTTACTGAAATATAGCCTGAAAACCCCCATTGAGGTATACGCATTATTTTCGAAAATGGTTTTTGATAGGAAACGAGTTTTTTTGATAGGAAAACTTAAACACGAAAATATCTATTTCAGTGAAATAACTGTGAAGAAGAATATGATATTATTTGTATGTAAATATTTTGAACTCGAAATGTTCGCAAACATAAATGTGACAAGAGATGATATCTATATGAAATCAGCAATCAGGACATATCGGGCAGTAGGGATGTGACGTTAAGTGAAAAAATCGATTACTTAAAAATCGATTGTTTTCTTTTCAGTATTAATCGATTTGAGAAAAATCGATTGTAATTACAAGAAATAATCGATGTTTGTGAAAAAATCGTTTTTTTTAGTATTAATTGAAAAAAAAAGTCCTTTACTATATAGTAATAAAACTAAGAGATTAGTATAGTATTAACAATTTATTAGAATAAAAATAAAATAAAATGATAAGTACGAAAAATAACCAAAACGATAACCTCTTGGGTTTCAAAACAAATCTTTCATAAAACTTCTAAGTTTAAACAATGAAAAAAAATTAAAAAAAATTATTTCCACATTAGGTTAGAGTTAGACTGTCCCGGCATGTCATTTTTGCTATGTTTTGAGTTATTTCCATCAGCTGATATCTTGAATATCATCTTCACGTGAGTTCTACGGCAAAAAAATCAATTAAAAGATATGACCCGTTAGTTTCAAAATAATACAATACTTATCCCTAAAAGTAAGCAAGGTTCAGGAAAAGAAAATACTTTAGTTACTAAAGTGTTTGAGCAGATGGTCTCGATGCCAATGCCTATTGAAAAAAATTAACTAAAAACTTCCTGTGCTTTTAATTTTAATGTTGACTTTTTGGCGGGAACGGGAGATGTGAGGTTGTCATTTTATTTAAACTATCTATTTTTTACATTTGTGGGAGTTATAATATACAAAAGTGATCGCATATTGTGTTTTAAAGTTCTGTGTAAGCAAAAAAAATTGAGTTGATCTAAATAAACATGTGTAGCTGAAGTTCTCGCCCTCTTCCAAGAAGTCCTATAAAACTTCAGTCAAGTCTACTTCTACTATCAGTATCTCTTTACTGGAGGAGTTTTACGACAACGATTCTTCTAGATCTAATATAATACTTGACATTGGCAAATGTGCTAATCTGTGCGCCATGCGCATGACTCGCTTGACAGATATTATTAGTCATGAGGACCATAATTATAACGAAATATAATAGTTTATGCTACCTGGTTAGCCTGTAGGACAGTGGGATGTTTTCGCTCCATATGTTGCTTTAAATTTGTAGTATTACTACATGTTTTTAATTCTTTCGGGCAATATTTGCATTGTGCTGTAGTATTATCCTTCTTCATGAAAAAATACTTCCGCCAGCCGCTTTTAGGTGTTTTACCGTTAGAAGATGTTTTTTTAAATTATTTACACTCGGAAGAAAGGAAACTGTTGAATAAATACGAAACTGTTTTACGTACATACATACAGATGGCGCCGTCTTTTGATCGACTTGTTCATGGTAGTACTTCGCGTTTTTTCCTTTGTCGCAATTAAAATGTGTAATTTTGGCAGCATTGGATTTCTTTATTTTTCATTTCTTCATATTTTTAATAAAAACAATTGTAATTTATATAATCGATTTTAAAAAATCGATTACTAAGAAATAATAATCGATTAAAATGAAAATCGATTGTTTTTTCACATCCCTATCGGTCAGTGCCGATGTTTCTTGAACATAATGTAGCCATGCAAATCGCAGCGCAGTACGTTTTGTTTGTTTTCTCCTTATAATTTATGAGGAGTGAGTGATCTAAACGGAACACAAATCGGCAAAGCACCGATTACTAAGAAATAATAATCGATTAAAATGAAAATCGATTGTTTTTTCACATCCCTATCGGTCAGTGCCGATGTTTCTTGAACATAATGTAGCCATGCAAATCGCAGCGCAGTACGTTTTGTTTGTTTTCTCCTTATAATTTATGAGGAGTGAGTGATCTAAACGGAACACAAATCGGCAAAGCACAACTTAGTTAAATCTTGATCACTCTTTACGAAATTCCATTTCAAATGATAAATTCTTGTATTCTTCAGTGCTAATTCAAAAGATCAGATTCGGTTAGTTAATTAGCATCGAACTAGTTTCGGTGCTAATTCCAAAGATCAGATTCGGTAAGCTAATTGGCACCGGAACTAGTTCAGTGTTAATTAGCTTGTCAGACTTTGATCTCTGGAATTTCCTAAAGATGCTTCGTTAAGAGCTAAAAAACGTGTTGATCAACAAAGAAGTTTTTGGCGGAAGAGAGCTAATAAACATACTCGTATATTACAGATTGATCACTTGAGATGGATTTCCGCAGAATAATACTGAGTTTGTACAATATTTTCATGATAAGCCTTATCTCTTAACTAACTTTAAGGTGGCCACAGACGAGACTTCCAACAGTTCAGATGGTTTGTCATGATTGTCGAAACGTATGCTCTTTTAGAAACGGCATCTCGGCTGTGGTTTCCGAAATTGACTGAAATCCCGCGCTACTTTTTTGGACGCATCGGCATGATGTCTATAAATTGCGTATACCACGCCATCTGGACGTAGGAAGGCTCCATGAATGTGCAAATCTACGTCCATTTTTATTTCATTCTCAGTCGCGCCGCCATTAACAACGCAGTGTCTGCGCATACTTACAACGACCGTTTTGAACTTGATTATTACGGAAAAATATTCGATCGAGAGTTTGTTTTATCGGTATTATAAGTATATAGAAATAATTTGCGTTATAGTAAGCAGCACACGATGACTATCAAATTTTTTCTACAAATATTTCACATTTTTGTCTGACTCTTCAAATAAAAATGAATCCATTTTTGGGTAACTGCGTTAGTTTTTATAATAAATTTCCTAAGGAAGTTGCTCAATTACCGAAAAATAGATTTAGATTTGTATAAAACGGACGTTGATTAAACACTCATACTATAAAATAAACGATTAAGTACGTTGAAGACAAAACCATAGTCTAGAAATAATATTCTCTGTTCATGCATTCACTGGCTTTCTGTGAACATAGTATTTTATTAAACCTATTGTAAAATGATATTGTAAAAATGACACCTGACTATTGATGATATTCTTGTCGATTTTTCTCAGTGTCCAGGTTTTTCTTTTCAAATCGTACTAAAGTAAATTTGACGTAAAGAAACACCTTATAATTGGGTTTACATGAATAAATTGATTTGACTTTGATAGGGGCGGCGTCTATGTTTCTATGTTTGCAGTGGTGGCAATTGAAGCTGTGCCGCGGGTTTGGCCTCGCGGATTCATCGTAGGTACTACTGATAGGGCACGAGCGAGAAAACTTGTACCTTGAACGTATGCGATAGATCGATTGTCATTTTTTCTGTATGCTAAATAACTGAACGCCGCGCTGTCCCTTTGGATGAATCCATAATTTAGTATCTAGTATTCGTTCCACATTAATTTTAATCACATAAAGTACCCACGTGTGATATTTTGTAACATTTTGGTAACAAGAACGAGGGTAGAATGGATTTCTTGCGTGTAGTGGGGCTGCATAAAAGCCTGATTTTGGTCTTGTAAGAGTTCAGTTGTTGAGAAGCCATCGAATAGTCAAGTACATAATACTTGTGATGAAGAATTGATAGTGTGTTTATAGTGATCAGTGCTCCCGTTACATTTCATATTTAACACTACACATTACGTAAAGAGAAACTTTGTACCGATGTTTAAGCATATTGCGCGCAGCGCGATATTTGGCATAGGTCAAGTTTATATGGATGTCTTCAGTAGTAAATAGATAAATTCTTCATATTATTTCATTAAAATGTGGGCGTAATAAATTTTAATTGTATCTTGAAGTTTCTGGCGACGAATATATTGAAGCAGTCTTTCTAGTAGGATCCGCTGAGGCGGACTAAGCCACTAAAAAATTTCAACATCCATGTATTAAATAAGCACTTATGTCAACAATTCCACATAACGCACAACAGCGTAGACACTTAGGGACGGAAAACTGCGCCAACTTTACATCACAAAGTCCATTACAAACAATTTGCGAAAAATTAAAATAAATGCGCAACCGCTCCCCATAAAACCCCCCGTAACTCTAATAGATTGTGGTCAAACAGCACACAACGCACAGAATAGAGAATCGTAAAGAAAAGTCCCTAAAGAATTTTAAATTGTTGCCCACGAATAATTACTGACTGAATGGACGCTTTTATAATTTACCGTTGAACGTTTTTATCGCCACGTTTTTACCGTGTGAAATACAATAGGTAAGCAAAATGCTTCCCTATTATGTCGACGATAAAGACGTTTTTTCAAGGTCCACGAAATGACGTTATCGTGCACGGCATATAAAAGCGTCTCCATACATTTTGCTCCCCGATTGTACCGTGGACGGAAAAAACGCGATAAAAACGTTCAACGGCAAATTATAAAACCGTCCATTGATTGAATGAGTTAGAATGATATATGAATTTTACATGATTTGTTAGCTGTGAGCTGAGAGCTGCTTCGAGTGTGCGGAGTGTATGTCAAGGGAAAAAAACGTTCATTTTATATTTATGGTCGTACTTCGGCCACTGCGACCACTAGTATAGTATATACTAAATCTGTATTCTGTAGATGAATCCATTGTAAGCGGCACCCGTTTGGATGTATCGTTAATGCAGCTGGATTTTACCTAAAAATTTGCAGACGGCAACAATCACACGATCAGTGCACGACCAGTGACTAATTGTAATAAAAAATTGGTATCATGTATGACGATTGCGTATCTATTATTGTATGACCATAAAATGCACTTTTCGCGGTAGATTTAGCGCTAATATACAAATTACATTACACAAATTGTCGTTTTGACAGCAGATATCGCGTGATATTGGCTGTCGCATTCTGACTGCAAGTTACGTAATAAGCGTGCCGGGCTTTACTCTGCGCATCTAGATAAGCAGATGGTACAATAAATAACTCCCTAGTGTTTTATTTCCTCCTATACAGTAAACCATTGTAGTACATAAATATTGCATAATGTTGTGAAATCAGTTTCGTTAAGGACGAGAGGAGGTTTGGTATAACGATAAGATTGTATGTACATATTTATCTATACGTATTTAAATGTCTGTTTGCGAATATATTTGATTACATCAGATAAATAAGTACGATAAGTACTTATCAATTGAAATACATATCTATTTTTTTGTCTATATTTTATCTATGTATTTATTATTATCTATCAGACGAGTAAAACCCAAATATAACTGGAATTAAAAATTGAAGCACATCAGTTTTCTAACTACTGCATGAAACTAATGAGAAAGGGTTTTTGGAAATTTAACTTATAAGGGGTTAGAAAAGGTATCGAAATCGGTATGAAAATCATGAAAGGCTTCGTGTAAAGAATTTATCAGATTCAAAAAAATCGATCGAGATGAAAAGGGGCCTCAAAGATAGGTACTGCTAAAGGCGGAAGCAATTCCAATGCATTTTGTGACTGCAGACCACTGATTAGATGTGGACCATTGACATTTTGAGCATTAACAAAAAGCAACCGTATATTTTAAATAAGGAACATGTAGGCCACATTATATACACACTACACTACATACATATATACTTACAGCTTATTTATATTTTATGTAATTAATTATATTATTTCACTACTCTTTAATACACACAAATATTCACTAATATAAAATGTATGTATTCAAATAATATATATATAAAAGGCGATGTATGTATGTATGTTGTATGTATGTATGTATGTATGTATGTTCCCTATGGACTCCGAAATGGCTGGACCGATTTCGATGAAATTTTCAGGGAATCTTCAGATTGGCCTAGCGGGTGTTCCTGTAAAGTTTGGTAGCGATCGGATCAGTAGAATTTTTCAGTATCAAAATAATTATAAAAACTGTTTAATTTATTTTACCATCAACTAACGCTCAGTGAAACGGGCCGGGTTTGCTAGTTAAATAAAATTTATGAACTTACAAAAATTTTATATACGTATTTTGTTTTACATCTACCGACATTTTTAACAATTCCTATATTACACTGTGCACGCCCACGCTAAAAAAATAACGGTCGCGCTAACACAATGTACGACACACATTCTTTCTGCGTTCGTTCCAACGTCTATTACAAGTGATGAGACCGTACTAATTTTATTCGCCTTATTTATACTCGTTAATATCTGTTGTTATTTATATCGTAATTCGTAATTATTGTCGTATATGTGTATCGCTTGTATAATTTTATAATTGTGTCTGTGAATCGTGTTCCTCATAAATATTTTGTTACCTCTGTGAAGTGTTCGTGTCATTTACTTGTGCCAGTCTACTAAGTGTATTTTTCTATGTGTGGTGTAGTTTATATAAATCAGATTCTTATCTACACACCCACAATCACCTGTAGAACCATTTTTTGTGGTAGAGCCATGCTGCATTGCAGCACGAATTGCGGCCAGCTCGCCCGAAGAAATACCACCCTCTCACAGAATATCGGCGTGAAATAACAGTATCTATTGCTGTTGTATTTCATTCGGTGAGTTAGAGTGCCTGTGGCCGTCTCCCCCCTCCCCCTCCTTTACTTGAAGGCCGGCGACGCACCCGTGATTCCCCGGACGTCGCGGGTGTCCATGGGCGGCGGTGGTGATCGTTTTCCATCAGGTGACTCGCTTGCTCGCCACCACTTTCATAAAAAAAAATCTTCTCGGTGTCCGTTTGTTCGCCACAGCCTTTTTTCTGGGACTATTAAATGTAAACAGTTAAAATTTGGAACAGTTAAAATTTTGGAATATTTAAAAATGGTATATCTATACTAACATTATAAAGGGGTAAACTTTGTCTGTTTGTATGTAATGGATACATTCAAAAACTACTCAACCGATTTCAAAAATTCGTTCACCTTGTAGAAATCTACATTATCAGCGAGTAACATGGGTTGTATTTTATTTAAAAAAAAAATTCTACCCGCGCGAAGCTGGGGCGGGTATTATTAAGTATTCGTTTAAATGAAATCGTAGGTATTCAAATAATTAAAAATTATAAACAATTGTGAAAAACTACCTGAAAAGTGACAAAAATTGGATTTATTAAGTAGTTGAGACAGAGCGGAGATAAGCTAGAGGCCACGCACTTGCAATGACTGGCCAGCGCTAGGAGTGACAAAGACGGAACTTATTCTCTCTGTTCCCACTATTCAAGTGAAAAAAAAGAGAAAAAAACTCTCATTTCGAATATTTATTTGCAGTTTTTTCGTATTTACGAAAAAGTATATTAAAAATGGAAATTAAATTCTACAGTTAAAACCGTAATGTTGGCAACACTGTAAGGAATATAGTGTAATATTAAATATGTGTCTGTGGAATGAATATTAGAATGTCAACTATTGTTACATAAACACTTTAAATCAGACCTGATATTGTTGGCATTAATTTCAATAGATAAGCCGTCCTTGGATTTATCTTGTTCTTGATGTACCATCGTATTGTACAATCAAGATAAGTATCACGGTAATGGACAGACACACGAGCTCTATGGTCAATTCTGATTGTCGGTCATTGTGCTAAGATATGTCTATCTTCCCATATTAATTTATTTTTTATTTTGTCCAGCTCGCGGCGGGACGACCACTACAGAATATCAATCAACCACCTAATCTTTGACAGACTTTTTTTAGCGTAAACGACAGATCTTATAGCATGTTTGCGCGATATTCTATTAGCCTTCAAGGGTCCTAAGTTGGATACCCAGTCAGGTAAATTTAGGGAATTAATTATTCTAATTAGCTTTGAACTGTGGGTATATATAATATGTCTTTCTACAAATTTGTTTTAAGTACTACTCGGTTGCGCTAAGTTGGCACCTCGCTGGAATGCAAGGCCCCCTCGCGCTTCCCCGCGCTTGTCCTGCGTTTGCCCAGTGGCGTCAGTACGGTTTGCATGCATTGTTACCGATACGCGCGTGTTAATTTTCGTTACCTACATACCTGGTTAGTTTTAGATTATTTTTGTTAAGTTTTTTTGTTGATGTATCTCAAAAAAAAAAATTAATTAATAAATATCTTTTATTTTTAACCGACTTCAAAAAAAGGAGGAGGTTCTCAATTCGTCTGTATGTTGTTTTATTTTTGTTCTTTTTTTTGTATGTCTGTTACCTCATAACTCCGTCATTTATGAACCGATTTCGAAAATTCTTTTTACATATTTACAATTATTATTACAATTTTTACAAATTATTACAATTTCACCGATATTGGAGCTTGGACTTCGAAGATACACTAGATAACACGACCTGGTTATAACTTTTATTTATATTGATGATTCTCTTGTATATCGTTGCGCTCCGGAGTTAGAATGAAACTTCTTTAGTGGTTCAGTAGAATGAAGTTAATTGCAAACCTGCCCTAGATATTTGTTTAGGTCAAGATCACTCAAAAGGGAGAAATAAAAAAAATTTATTAAAAAAAATTAAATCGCCTTCAAAAAAACACTGAAAAGTATAAAATAACTATCGTTTACTAATCAAAACTATGAAATTTAATTATATGGGTATGTGTAAATACGATTGTTTATAAAATTATTTTAATTGTACTTGAGTTTTGATTAGTAAACGATAGTTATTTTATACTTTTCTGGGTTTTTTGTTTGAAGGCGGTTTAATTTTTTTTAATAAAAATTTTTGTTAATCATTAACATAAGAATTATTAAAAAATTATTGACTTTAAGGTTCGGGATTTTTTCACTGATACTTTTTTGCATACCATACCCGAATGGCAAAATGACGACATCCACGCCAAGTGCAAACTTAACTCAACCGGGTTGTAATATAAAACATCGCTTTGTATATTTTTTAATTCACGATTCTGAATTTTCATTTAATATCCCACGCGATGACGCCAAAAAATTCGTTTAAATCAAGCCCCCATAACTGTCCCTCAAAAGTGAAAATTCGTGTTTTGAAGGTGTTGTTCTTGGACTATCACGTGTTCCTCTTTCCAATTTGGAACGATTATTACAAATGATTACGTGAATCTATAAGTGCTTTTAACTGAGTACGACTCAACCGTTCATGGATTTACAACTTAGTTCGACCTTCGACAGCTATGCCTTGCCTCGAGTTATTTACCTGACAACTTTAATTTTCATGCGGTGTGCAAAATTGAAATGTCGCTGTGTGATATAAAAAACATTTAAAAAAGATTCAAAACTACAGTGGTAACGGTTGTTCATCGCAAGAAATTTTCTTTTGGGTTCCGTATATTAAATGGAACCCTCATTAGATCACTCATGCTTCTATCCCAGCTGTAGTAAATATATACATAGTACATAGACTAAGTACAGAGATACATAGTACATAGTTCATAGAAATACAATAAATACATAGACACATAGTCCACAGACACATATAGTATACAGACAGTACCATAAACTTAGTATGTACTTGCGTATACATAGAGCATAGAGCTCGCTGACGCGTGATGATTTTTAATTTGTCAATGTCCCCTATGGAATGAATGATTCCCTAGATTATTGCGATATGTAATATCAGAATGACATACACAGCACGTAACCATTATTGAAAAATACAGTACCTTTTTGAAATAAAACAGAAATAACACAAAATAATAAAATAAGTCAATAATGTCATCCACAGCGTGACGACTTGTGACGACCTGTCGTTCAACACGGGTTACAATAGCGTCTTGTTCGCTGTCCCTTTCCTACTCGTGCCACTATCATAAAATATTACATTCTCACTCGCGCTCTTTGTACGTCTATACGCTAGTACATACTAAGTTTATGGACAGTATATACGCAGACATATAGGACATCTACATGTAGAATATAGTACACAGGCACATATTTTACAGATACAGTGATACATAGCACAAGAACACATAGTGCGTAGATACATGGATACGTAGTTATATAGATCCTCAAGGCGACGCATTGATAAACAATAATTTAATCTAAAATAGACCTGCTGTATGCAAAAGTGCGCGCGCTAGCTTACGAAAAATACGAAAAAGCAGTTATTTTCGTTTATTTTAAAAATTACAATTAATTTTTAAAATTCCAACTGTTATTTTGAAGAATATGTTTAAAGTAAACTATACAGAAAATTTAGAAACATAAATCGGTCCCGTTACTCTGAAAAATGTAAATCTCTGTTTTAAAAGAGGTTCCTTCGGTATTTTTTTTTGAACTACAAAAGTTAACCCATTGTGTATCGGAACTGGCAAAATACAGCCAATGAAATGAAGAATTAGGTTACGAAATATCACTTTCATACGTTTTGTAGTCACTTAGAAAAATTGAGATTCCTGCCGTCAAAATTTCCAATGCGTCGCCTTAAACATCAACGAGAAAAAAAGATGACGGTGCGTAAAATCTAGAGTTCACATGTGTCGGCTCTATTTACGTTATCGTCATCGATTAGGTGGTTTGTAAATATTATACAAATCCCAGATGTTTACTTGCATTTTGTATCTTTTAAATGATGATATGAATAAGGATTGTACGCTTTTTTAAGAAGTTCTGTAGCCGAAATAGCATAAACAAAAGTCAGTCGGTTACATTGAACACTTAAGTTTGATGAGAGACTTCGCCTCCCTGTGTGTGTTCTACCGTTTATATAACGGGCTGTGTTCAGAGGAATTGTTCGACATGATGCCCACGGCCGCCTCTACCATCGCACCGCTCGCCACCGGCAGGGATTTCATCCTCACACTTTGGAACTGAAATGGTCACGCACAGTTCAGTTTCAAATGAGCTTTCTCCCTCGAACTTTAAGTTTGTGGAATGAGCTCCCTGACGAGGTTTTCCCAAGAGACTACAGCATGAGGTTCTTCAAAAAAGACGTAAAAAGATTTTTACAGGGTCGGCAACGCGCAGGTGATGCTCCTGGTGTCGCAAGCGTCCATGGGCTACGGTAACCGTTCAACATCTGGCGGGCCGTATGCTTGTTTGCCACCTTCATGATATAAAAAAAAATATGTCTGTCTGTTCGTCTACCTGTCTGTCCGTATATTATAGCCGATTTATTTATTATTTATTTGACTCAGACGTAAATTTGTAACCCTAAAAGCGGTGACGAGAAACAAAAACCAAATGATGCGTATTCTCTTCCGATTTTCTTTAAATTGACTTTTGTTTTGTCCAAAATTGTTATGTAACTGTAAGTTAATGTGTGCTCGATACCCTCTTGGCCAATATTTCCTTACTCTTGTCCACTATATGAAAAATCAAACTATGCGTGCGCCATCTTTAAAAAAAACAAACTAATTTGAAGTTAATAATATGAAGAAATTCACATAGAAAAATCAGTCTCAGATGCAAACAATTTGAGAATCTTTAGAATTAAAATAAAAGACGTTATTTGATAATCTGCATTGGCAAAGCCGTAAAAGAAGGTAGTTTTATAGCATATAGTGAAAAATGGTGTTACATGTAACAACTTCGCACCTCTTTACGATATTTTCTCGTATAAAGTTAATAAGAACAAGGCTATATATCGCGCGCTGTCAGAATGTGCGCCCGCGCACTGCGCGCCGACACTTCCATGCATAAAATTATTTTAGCGAGAAATCATTAGGAGCCGGACCACTGTGGCGCGCGAGATACATTGATCAGTTTGGAACGGTTTAATTGCGATCTCATAAAGAGCTTTCTTATAATAAATACATCAAATTAAATTGTTTTTACATGTCTAAGCAAAAAAAGGTATGCTGGTCTACGTTTCTTGCTATGCCTGGGTCACTCTGTGTAGTCGCAATAAAATTGTTAGCAGATGTTGACGTCAGCTGTCGAAAAGGTATCTGGTGATTTAATGTGTAACTACGTCAGTGCCACGCAAGTACATTTTAACTCTCTATATGTACGAGATCTTGGTTTTTAAAATTAGAGATCATGATGGACAAGTCACCACTACAATGTTTCGTCTTCGATTAAGACATATACATACATATATCGTGTTTTATAAGAAAAATTTGAGTTCGTGATCAGTGATCACTCTCTTTGTGTTGATTAAAAAGATCTCCCGGTCATATATTTTTCCTAAATTATTGTACTCTGTACACATGTAACGTTCTACCACATAATATACCTCGACTAATTAATTTTTCGTTTTAGCTTTTGGTAAAATAACAAGCTTTTCTACTTTCTTCGTCGAATAAGATGGATGTCGATAGATAGGTCGTTTAAAATGCAGCAAAATAATGTACTGAGCTTTTTCGTTTTAATGCTTCATTCAAGAAATATCTGCTTACAAATTTGTCAATGGAAATGCTAAGTCAGTTAAGAATATTTGTCTATCATGTTCCATTACGCAATTACAAAATGAAAAATATTACTAATTGCAGCACTCGACTTCCTTCCTACAAGAAACGAGGGTCAACAATTGAGTTACACCGAATTACACGTTAATTGACGCCTCCAATTAACAGAGGAGGAAACCGACAATGTCTGTGCGAGTTGCTTACATTGTCTTCGAGTGTACGCTATAGGTGAATATTTATGAAACAATGGTCTAATTATTTCAACAAAGGTGCTACTATCAGTTCTCACTGTAATCTCGAAATTAGTAGATTGTTGCACCATGTACGTAATGTACATACGTACTAAGTGTGTTTATTGCGCGAGTGTTAGATTATTAAGCGTTCAAAAAAGAAAAACACGAGTACAATTAATAAAATAGATCAAAAAATAGATGAAAAAAAACTTTTAAAAGCTGAATGTTACCAAAATAACCATTATAAGTTGAACCCGCTCTATGATTCTAGTTCAGTTAAAGACAGTTCAGCTTAATCCCAGCTTCTCGACGACAGATCTCGATAAAACTTGCTACAACTGCAAGTATCCTTTTCACTTACGTCCAATACCTAGGTTCTTTTTTATACTTCTTTTCGTTTTTCGGTTAACTACAAACAATCAGTATACGGCCTTATTATTTGGCAATCATGATAGCAACTTACTGCTCACTTTTTTTTCTTTTATCAAAATAAAGGAATACTTTATTATTAAACAAAATAAACAATTATCTGTTCTTATGGGACGGAAAGATACATTGCTAAAAAGTGTAACAAAAGCCGGACGGGCTGGATATTTGGCAAGAACATCGTAAAAAGCCTGATATGTCCGGCTAAAACCGTACAAATGGCAATCCTATGTAGAGATATACATAGAGAAGTGAAGGACTAGGGACTTTAATATGAACTCATCGTACCACTGTGTTATATTGTACTCCGTCTCAACGTATATGAGAGCGACATCGCCCACGCGCGACCCGCGACCCTACTTATAATTCAATTTATACACAAGCGCTGGTGCTGTACATGGTTATATCACCTCAATTGAGAGTGAGTGAGTGATGACTGGATCCACAATAACACTACTGCCGAATGTCGTTACGGTGTTCTTACTCCTCATTAGGAGAGAGGTGGAATACAATGGGTTAAGACATTATTCGTAGGGAATCAAGACAATGCAATGTAACTGTAATTATACAACTTTTACAATTATATTTGTAATTGTTTGCCAATCAAAGTGTTTTACAATGACAATTTTTAACTGTAATTGCTTTTACGATTACATTTTGCCCAACACTGCCAAGGGAAAGAGTACCCGGCGCATACTCCATGATTCACCGTATACTGAGAGATTGGTAGGAGCATGGGAGGTTGTGGGTATATTTTAAGGGCACAGTTCTGTATTAAAAACAAAAATTTGACAATTTTTAACAACGATTTTTAAGTGTTTTCTTTAAGTAACTCAAGTTGTATAATTGAGTGTTATGGTTTAAAGCTCTTTGATTCTAGTCTGTGTATTTTCTCGCTTGTACCGTGAAAATTATCAAGTAAACTAAGTTAGTAATTTTTGGGGGACAGGGGACGGGATTTAATAGTAATTAGTATATCCTTCCAGAAAAATCTATATTAGTTTATATAAAAGTCTATATGTCATCCATTTTTGAAAATTATTTGAAGTCTTGAAAATAGGTTTGGTTTTGGACATTAGCATACATGTCATGGGGAGAGGCATTATTATCTAACAGATGATATATATCTCGTGAGCACCGTCCCCTCACTAGGGCATCATGAGCAGCAGCGGGCATCAGTTATTTAACCTTAGTTAACGTGCGGGTCACAAACAGTCTCGGACAATATCAGAGGTGGGACAATGTTCCGCATATCTTGACATCGATGACTCACTGTGTCGTCTTTATAACAACGAATGATACTAAATTCGACCCTTTTTTAAATCTTTTCAACGTGTGCGCTCTATATGACCTTAGAAGTTACCTATAGTTTTTTTCATAGGCTTTTTATACCGCACGAAATCCAAACGAACAAAGATCCCACCTGATGACAAGTGGATCGAGGCCCATGAACATTTACGATCAAGGTTAGAAAGCACTTCAGATTGTAAATGCATTGGCAACCTTGAAGACCAAGACGTTGTGCCTCTCGTGTCAGAAATTTCACAGTGTCTGACTTTCCACACGGAACGGTGCTTGTTTGGCGGCATCTAGTGAGAAGGTGGTAGCGATTCAGACTCCACACAAGATTCTGCCACCCGCAGTATATGCGAAAACTAAGCGTGGCCAAAACACATCACCTTAGACTTCCGTAGGAGTTTTGGATAAAGAAGTGGTTAAATTAAAAAAGTAATAAAAAAAAATTACTATGTATTTCTGGTTTTAGGCAGCCACTTTTAAGTCTCTGTATCTTTAAGCTCAATAGTGTAAAGAGGACGGAATAAATCAGCTGTGATCCTGCTACATACATACAGATACACAGATGGACAGACAGGCATAATCAAGCTCTAAGGGCTCCATTTTAGCTGTTTTGGCTACGGAACTCAAAAAATATAATAAAAAAATTAGCTCAGAAATATATGCGATAATGTAATTTATAGTGCGTTGTCATGATGACTGCAAACTTTCCCCCGACTTGTTTCAGTAATACCGTTAATAGTCAGCTTCTAAAAGTAATACGGTGATGAGTAATATGTATATACCTTCCTCGGGAAATAGGAATCACAACAGTGAAAACTACATCCAAAAATATTCTGTGGTTTTTGAGACAAGTGCGTCATACAAACAGTTGTGCTGAGGCCATATGTAAATGTAATGTTGAGAAGATGACGTACATTTAGAGCGTGGTAATCCGGAGTATAACAAATGATATTTAATAAATGATGACAGGCTCGTATCCGCAATTGGACGTCTATTGCGCCTATTTTAAGACGCGGCGAGATTGTCTCTACTCTAGCCATCCCAGCTCCTCCAAGAAACCAAGCACCTTCTTAATAATGGCGAAGGTAAAGACTTCAGGGAGCGATCTTGACGAGCCAAGATGTTTTCCCGACAAGCTGCCACTCCATTGACCTCTAGTAAAACGTGAGTGGATGTTTTATCCGCCTCTATACATCCCCTTCAAAGAAAAGTGTTAGTAACACCAATATTAAAAAGGTGTTTGTTATACGGATCATGACCGGTCAAAGCATTCATTATAAGTAAAAACACAAGAGTATTTAACATACAGCAACTGTACATATGCAACACGTGCATCCTTATTAGAAAAATACTCGCAAATTCAATCCACACTCAGATACACTTTACCATAAAGACATTAAATACACTTTCAGAAATTGAACAGCTTCAGGTTGACTACGCCAAGAACAGAATATGGTAAAACACACATATATACAAATATTGCTCGTACAATAATATAGAAGTGTGTATGTTTATTCTCAGAAGCAGTCATTTGCTAAATAAAAGTCTTGTTTTAATAAAAGTCTTGTTTTAAAAACACTTCGTACTTCGGTAACGAGAGAAACGAGCTCCCACCACGTCGATTAACACCGAAGGCACCCTGAAAACTTAGGAATATAGTTTTGATGACAAGGATGCTGTTGAAACCAGAACCATGCCAAAACCACAATCTTGCGGCGAAAGCCAAAATCGAAAAGGTCGGATCTTATCCGTAATATTCATTTGTGTTCTCTCCCTGGTTGTTTAACGAGATGATGTCTACGTTATTGGCTTCTCATAAAAACATCATATCGTGCGGTGAGAAGGTATCAAAATAGACTGGCCTACTAGCGCGGTGGCGGAGCATCTGCTTTCCAAGCCAAGGTCCTGAATTCGATTCCAGCAGGTCAATTTAGAAGACGGATTTCTCTAAATCACATTGAATTTATTCTCATTCATTAATATGTCAAAAGACCAAGCTATCCAACAGAGACTATCGAGAGAAAGTTGCTTGCTTCGTAATCGTAGAAATTTTTTTTTTCAGTTACTTCGACACTTATTTTTATCCCCTTGAAGTCGATCTTTTATAATCCGCCGAATGTGCAAGTGTTTAATACAGTCTGGGTGTTTCTGAGACATCCCCTACTTCGTGGAACCCATTCTTTAGTTATGGGTCACGCAATTTGTGTTATTGTCTGTAGTATTATTATTTATTACTAAAATTCGTTGAATAGTTCTTCAGGAAATTGCAACCAAATAAAAATAATATGATAGTAATATAACATTACCATCATGTTATTTTTATTTAGTTACTATACTTGTTATTGAACTGCAATTTTGAAGAGGACATTGTCACTAATTAAATATGATACTAAATTATAAAGTTTACACAGAGCGTATGTTGTCAGTAGATTTATGTTTTCGATTTGAGTATTCGCAAAATAGACAATGGCGATAGCGTTCTACTAAACACGGTGACAATATTAATATTTGCATATTTGCACAGGTTCTGCCGAATTTGATAAACATTACGTAACAGAAAATATTTTGTTAAGAACACAGACAATTGTTAAAACAACAATGTTTTGCGCACATTGACTAATAAACAATAGAATATTATTATACAAGCTGTGCCTCACCGTTTTACTGGCGTTAAATTTGTTTTTTTCTGCGATAGTAAAAAATTGCCCAGATTACTATTTACCTTCTCTATTTACTATTTTACCTTCTCTTGCTCTCTTTCGGATTAGAGATATTTATTTCTCATAAGAACATATTACATTCCCTTAAATGAGAAATCTAATTTATAACATGATTTATACATTTATCCATTTGACCAGTGATGACTACGATAAAAGTGGAGTCTAAACATACCCAACTAATAGTATTCGCCTGATTTCTTTAAATGCGTCTTAAGTCGGTGTTTACATGTGGCTAAAGTTACAGAATCCTTAATAACTTCAGGCAAACCTTTATACAGTTGTACTCCCTCAAACATGATGTTTTTTTTGCCATATTCTGTTCTTGGTGCAGTCAGATTAAGGCTGTTTATTATTCTGAAAGTGTATTTAGTGTTTTTATGGTAAAGTGTATCTGAGTGTGCATTGAATTTGCGAGTATTTTTCTAATAAGGATGCACGCGTTGTATGTGTACAGTTGCTTTGTGTTAATTACTCTTGTTATTATAAACTATGTGTGTAGGTGTAAGGTGATTATAATGATATGTGCCTTTATTATTTTATTTTGCAGTGTTTGCAGTTCTTTTATATCTGTTTTTGATGCAGAGCCCCAGACTTCTATTAAATACTCCAGGTGAGTTTCACTAAAGTGTTATGTATGGTGAGAAATAACTTTCGTGGGATACAAATGACCAATGACCATACTACGAATTAAGCCAACAAGAGAAGATATTTTAGTTTTCAAAAGTTGTATGTGAGCCTTTCATGACAATTTTCTATCAAGTTATAGACCCAAGTATTTTTCTTATTCGACTTGCGAATGGTTTTATTAACTCTTTATTCTCTGAAAAGTCCTCTACTTGCCGATGAGAGTCCCATCGAAATCAATTCAGCCGTTTCGGAGATTAGCGCGGCCAAACAATCAGGCAAACAGGCAAATTCAAAAAGCGTGTTTGGGTTTTGATTACGTGCAATTAACCAATTCAAAATCACAGACAAACACTTCGACTTTATTTGTGTGTATAGATCTATAAATGAATAGATTTTGCTGTAAAGTATGAACCAAAGGGGTATCACAGATTCAGTTTTGCGATGTGTACTTAACTTATACCTATTGTAATGTGTTTATTTTTATTTCATGTGCCATATTCAATGCATATACTTTGTTGATATCTCTATAACTCTATTTAAACATTTAATAGAGTATTTGTACAGCCTGTCTATGATTATTATTTGAAAAAATTAGTTGGTGTTCGACTTTCGTACAAAAAATGATGTCAAATCGACTTTGAATATACCCCAAATAAATTACTTTTTAGTATTTTTTCATATTTCCAAAAATATAGCTCAGAAAAATGTGTGTTAAATCATGAACATAGAATAAAAGAAATATTGTAGGTATTAGGAATGCATTACGTTACAAGGTACCTTTTTATGCTGAAAGAAAATTATATTCTTTGAATTGAATAATACGCAAATTGTGTTAGTATGACCTGAACTTATCTGTGTTAAGGGTCCCGTTCATAAAGGGCGCCAACAGAACCCTATTACTATACATCTCCCCATGGTCATCTCTTCGTTTCTCCGACCGTCTATCTGTTCTACATTTAAAGAACTATCTTTTGAACCGTAATAGATAGTCGATTGAAATTATCACAAAATATGTGTTATTGCGGCCGATATCCCAACAAATATTAAAAAAGTAAAAAAATGTGTGGGCCCCGTTAAATCAATAAACATGTGTTTTTCAAGGTTAATTTATTTTTGCTCTATCGAAAAATTCTAAAATAAAATATGAAATAATGAAAGTCAAACCAGTGTGAGTCGGGCACGCGTTGAAGATCCCGAACTGAATAAAAGTATTCCTTTAATGTACAGAAGACAGACCCCCTCGGTGTCCGATTCGCGCTTGACCGACTTTGTATCAATATCATTTTGCAATAGGTATATTAAAATACACTATTAAAAATCAGAAAATACATGTGCAGAGAAAGTTATTTCTAGACTACATAATTCGATTAGTTTGAGAGTTTCGACTTGGCAATTAGAGTTCGGAATACTATCTCTTTCCTCATATGGTTTATTTCTGTTGGTTTCTAAGTGAATTAATAGTAGGTTAAGGCATTATTTTAAACATTTACAGCGAATACTGTAGCTACAAGCTGTGTTTAGTTTTAGTGTTGATATAATATACTATAAATATTATGTAGATATATAGATAAAATAAATTAAAATAAATTACATTTAAAATTATTTTTTTTAAGAACATACAATTTATGTGTACTCGTGTATTAAAATGACTATAAGATGTTTAATATATGTGTAACGTAATATTTGTCTTGTATTATCTTTTGTTTCTTCTCCTATCCGTTGATTTGTTTTCATGTATTTTTAATGGTTTTCAGCCTTGAAACTATATTAATTAGGTGTTTAGTAAACGTTTCTGTGGTTACTTGTTCTTTTATTATAGCTGTTAAGTCAAATGGACTAATTCTGTAAATTGCTACAGCAGTCTCGTGATAGTATTTTTGCTGACATTCAATCACAAGATGTTCTATCGACTGGACACTCGACAAGTCGCAAGGACAGAGATTATCCGGAATGATCATAATCTTTGTGATATCCGTGATTAGATAGAATTCGGGTTGTTGCAAAGTTTGGCTTTAGGACTTGAAGAGCCTCAGAAAGCGATTCGTAAGTTGGAAGCCATTTCTTGGTGAACTGACAGTTGTTAGTTTGAGTGTATAAACAAGCTTTGGCGTATCTCATATCTTACAAAACTAATAGGTAATCAATAATAATCAGGTGATTTATGCAGTGAGGCTGCTTTTTTTTACTGTGATGTCTGACTCTTCATTTCCAACAATACACTCGTGAGCTTTAACCCACACGAAGGAGAAAGATTGGTTACGATGACGGCAGGTGTTTAACGCCAAATGGATTTTGTTTACTAGGGCATTATGACTATCTGGATTACTGATCTTTTGCAAACTTGATTTGCTGTCTGAGAGATTGTTGACGATGGAATTCTATTAATTTGCATTTAGAATTTCGCGTAGTCCGTGTGGATCGCTGTCATTGTTGTGTTCCGAAGTGGAGGGTGTGAGACCCGGTGAAATTTTTGGCACAAGAGAGACGACGTCTTAGTCCTTAGTGTTTACAATATAAAGTGCTTTCTTGTCCTTCATATTGTGTCCATGACCACAGACATATCATTATATGGACTGTTTGCTCAATAGTGATCTCCATATAAAAAAAACTACCAGATGAGTACGAGTCGGACTCATGTACCGAAGGTTCCGTACTCGGACTAAGAAAAATAGACGGGGCCGTATTAAGTTGCCGCTCTTTCGCAACCTCGCACTGTCAGTGTATTTCATGTCAGTTTATGAGTCGGTCATGAAATAATTATTTGCAAAATATTCGTAAACTGTGTCCTTCTCTACTCACGTACATCAGTAAAAATCTAGAAACTCTGTCAACAAAAAAGGATACCGTAAGGACATGTTTTTAGAGTAAATGCTCCATCCATCGTGATATTTGGTCCAAGGTTCCGTACCACTACACAGTGTATATTTGTGTTATGTTATGTACATTCAGTCAAGAAAGTATCGGGAATGTATGATTTGTTTATGGTTCCAAATTCATTTTTTTATTTTTTTTTGTTGTTGTTAGATTGGCACAACTGTTTTCCATTTTGGCGCGGAGTTTGAGTTGCATTCTGTTATTTAGATTAAATACAGTGCTGTTTTTAGTTATATCATTCTAGTGTATATTTCGAATTTCAGAATGGACAAAAACATCGAACAAAGAGTTTGTCTTAAATTTTGCATTGCCAATGGAATTTCGTGTTCGGAGTCACTGAAAATGTTACAGAAGGCTTACGGTGAATCGACTTTATCAAAAACACGTGCTTATGAGTGATACAAAGCGTTGAAAAGCGGTCGAGATGTGATGGAAGATTTGCCTCTACTGGTACTCCAGCAACGTCTGCAACTGAAGTTAACATCGCAAAAGTGAAGGAAATAGTGACTGAAAATCCTCATTCAAGTTTGAGAGAGATAGCCGCCAAACTTTCTGTGTCTCACGAGTCGATCCGTACCATTTTAAATAATCATTTGGGTATGAAACATGTTGCCGCTCGACTAATCCCAAAAGACCTGAATTTTCTCCAAAAACTCTACTCTCAACTAAGAGTCGCTGAGGACATGCTAGAACAAGTCAATTCCGATCCAACATTCATGAAACGCATTGTTACTGGTGACGAGACGTGGGTTTACGAATTTGACATGCAAACTAGTCAACAAGCTTCGGAATGGCGCCTTCCAACTGAACCGAAACCGAAAAAACCACGCCAAAATCGATCAAAAGTCAAAGTCATGTTGACTGTTTTCTTTAACTTTCGCGGTGTTGTGCACTCGGAATTCTTGCCGGAAGGTCAAACGGTAAATAAAGAATATTATTTGGGCGTTATGCAACGTTTAAGAGAGCAAATTCCACGAAAAAGGCCAAATTTGTGGAAAGAAAATTCTTGGATTTTGCACCACGAAAATACGCCTTCGCACAAGGCCATCATTGTGAACGAATTTTTGACCAAAAACTCAACAAATACCATTGAGCAACCACCTGACTTCTTTCTTTTTCCTAAACTCAAATTACCACTTCGTGGCACCCGTTTTCATTCGGTAGAAGACATAAAGGAGAATTCGCGGCGAGCACTGAATTCAATTCCGGAAAAAGCGTTTAAAAAATGTTTGGATGAGTGGATTATTCGTTGGCGTAAGTGTATCGTTTCTGAAGGAGCATACTTTGAAGGTGGTAAAATAAATTTGGATGAATAACTAACATTTCGTGTATTATTGATCTTTTCCCGGTACTTTCTTGACAGAGTAGTATGTTACGATTCAAATGAAACTTAACTTTTCAGTTGCAAGACACGTTCCTCCATATTCTCCTGCAAAAATGAATTCCTAAGGCGAACATTATTTTTTCATATAATACGACTACAAACTAAGGATTTTCGAATTTTTTTTCCTACATTTCTGCTGTAAGAGCTTGCTTCTAGTCAAATTTCAAGATTAGGTCAATGGGAAGTACACTATAGGTTTTGATATACTTGTGAGTGTCAAAGTATACCGTATTTTCATATTGCGTTAATTTAAAAGCTTGATTTTTTTTCTAAAGGTCTACAGACATTAATACCAAAGTATTTCAACTTGATATCGCCACGCGTTCTTGAGAACGGACAGACAGACAGACGAACGGACAACGAAGTTATCCTATAATGGCTCATTTATGCCTTTTGAGATACGGAACCCTAAAAGTTAGACGTACTAATCCCATGGAGTAATCTTTAGAGATAGCAAACAACTTTAATTGTCACGTGAATATTGTGTAGTTGGTGCCACGTACATTTTATCTTTTATTATCTGTTTCGAGTGTTACAATTTGAAAAATAAAATGATGGCGAGTAATTTTTCAAGTGGACATTATGTGTTGTGTCATTGTTATCAAAAAATATTATGAAACCAGTGTACCTAAGTGTTTCTTAGGGTTCCGTAGACAAATGATAAAAAACGGAACCCTTATATTTCCGTCTTTTTTTTATGCAAGAGGGGACAAACGAGCAATCGGCTCACCCGATGAAGAATGACCACCACCGGCCATGGACCCGCAATATCCGGGGAATCACGGGTGCGTTGCCAGCATTTTGGGAAATAGGGAAAGAAGGGGGAGAGGGGATGGGCGACCGGCACTCTCACTCACCGAACGAAACACAACAGTAATAGATGCTGTTATTTCACGCCGATATTCTGTGAGAGTGTGGTATTTCACTGGGCGAGTCGGCCCAAATCGTGCTGCAACAATAATATAGATAAGTATGCTACTAATGTCTGCATGTTGATCACGACCGCTCTAATAATTTTGATAAATCTTATGTAGATGTTGTGGATATTGGTGATATAAAAATTACTACTGAAGAAATCCTAAAAGAACTTTCTAACCTTGACGTAAATAAAGGTGCAGGTCCTGATAATATCTTTCCAATATTAATAACCAGGTGTGCAAAAAGTCTAGTTTTACCGTTATCAATATTATTCAGGCGATCCTTAAGTGAAGGCTTAGTTCCAAGTATATGGAAAACAGCTTTTGTCACTCCCGTGTATAAAAGCGGCGACAAATCCGATGTCAAGAATTATAGGCCTATCTCTAAATTATGCATATTTGCGAAGGTGCGAAGGAAAGAATAGTTTATAATCAACTTTACTCTTCTTTTTCATCTTACTTCATAGCAGAACAGCACGGCTTTCTTAAATGTAAATCTACTGTGTCAAATTTGATACTTTTTAATGATATACTACTTATAGTATGGATACTGGTAGTCAAGTTGATAGTTTTTACTGATTTTAGTAAAGCGTTTGATCGCATTGACCATCGACTATTACTTCAAAAACTTTACTACGATGGTGTTCATGGAAATCTCTTCAGATGGCTAACATCATATATTGTGAACAGGTCACAAGCGGTCGTACTAAATGGTTTCACTTCTACTTGGATATCTGTGTCCTCTGGAGTCCTGCAAGGTTCAATTTTAAGTCCTTTACTGTTCATAATTTTCATAAATGATATAAGCTCTTGTTTCAAAAATTCTAATTTTTTAATGTTTGCCGATGATATGAAAATTTACAAAACCATGTACATATAGCAAAGAACATTGTCTTAATCTACAACTTAATTTAAGTAGTTTATCTAACGTTTAGCCAATTAAACGTAGGTATGAATGTGTAATATATATACATATATTGTGCCTTATATTGTCTAAACCTTATGATAACACTACCGACTTCAAAAATAATAAATAAGTATACTTCAGATAATTGCCCAAACTGAGCATTAGGTTCGTGTTATGAGTACCGCACAACGATCTGGGGGAGCCAATTTAGAGAAGTTAGTTTCTTAAATTAACTTGACCGGAAATCGAACCTGGGCCCCGACTTGAAAGACGGATGCATTACCACCGCACCTACGAGTCATTTAAAAGTATGAAAAAAAGTCACGCGTACTAAGTCACAGGTACTATTTTAAAATAGGTATGTATACAGGGTGGAATTTTTTTTTCCGACACATACTACGTACTCCAACCTCAGTTAGTCTCGCAGAATCTTTTGATTTTTATAAGACAGACTCGACTAGCACCAAAAAAGTTTTTGAAGTTATATTTCCTTTGACGTGTTTGGAAAAACATATCAGAGTGTATTTTTCAGCGTGTGATGAAATTGTGCATGCCGATGTAACACACAAATTATTTTTTATTTCATTCATTTCAAGCGGCCAGTTTTATTTTTTTATACATGACCATTTTTGTTTTTTAAATCTGCCCACTTTTGCTTAAAAACGTCAAAAAAGTAAAACTTATTACTTGCACACATGAATACTTTTTTATGTAATTTGCTTAAAAACGTCAAAAAAGTATAACTTATTACGTGCATACATGAATACTTTTTTATGTAATTTGCTTAAAAACGTCAAAAAAGTATAACTTATTACGTGTATGCATGAATCCTTTTTTTATGTAAATTGGCCTTTTACTTGTGGTTATACATTTTTCCAAAATCCGTGAATGCTGATCGAAATATCTATAAAAGTTAAGGATACTCTTCTAAGACCTTTTCCTGTATTTGCAATTAAAAATCCCTTTTAAAAATGCCCCCTGTATAATATTGATTAGAGAGTAGTCCCACATAACCTTCCTGCCACTTCGAGTGGGATAAGGACGCATAAAACATTTCTTGACGTTTAAAAAAGCCCATACATATGTTCATAATCATATAAAAAATTAACGTATCTATATATCTACTGTTTTGCTGTTCTATGATAGACTTGTAGTTCTAAGGTAGAAACGTCGCTAGAGAAATCAAAGTCGGCGCGGCGGCGTAGCCGGCGACGGTGCTCGATACGTCATGTTGCAGTTCACGCTTGACCGAATCACATTATCTACAAAGATAATACACGCACTGGATGTGACACTGTTCTGATATGCGTGATCACAAGTTACCTACTCGTATCAGATAAAAAAAGACGAAGTTTGAAAAAATAGAAATTTTGAGTTTATAAGGTAATGGTTCGAGAGTGGGTATCACATGACAGTGGCGTGACTTCAGATCTTCTACGAGTATTCATTAGTTTCGAAACACATAATTTGATAATTTCTTTCGTCATCCATCCTACGATATCTTAAGACGTCACTATTATTCCAGTTTTACCCTATCGTCCAGGCTCCACATTGATTATCCTACCGTTGATATATTGAGGAGTGGTCCGGCCATGTTGGCACGAGTTCAGTCGAGTTGGCTCGAGATTCTTTGGAGAGTGGTAAATCGACTCAAATCAACGGAGTTCCTATGGGATGACGAACTCATACAAACCGAGCACGTGCTATTGTCTCTTGTCTAGATGTCATTTTAAAATTTCCAATTTCCAGAACCGTTCCAAAAATTGAGATTCTGGAAATTTGGATTTTGCCTTGACCCATGGTAATGTAGATGTAGTCACATTTTTCCTGAAAATTTGAACCCGAAATGGTTACGACGAAGAATGTTGAATGAAGTAATGATACTTACTGTTGTTATTTTTGGAGCTTTTCAAGAACTAACCATTTTTAAAAATTTAACTTGAAGTAGTAATTACAAGATATAATGAGATGTATAGTAACCAGACACATGACATCGTGGATTGCAATAATTTGTATTACATGTAAAAATTTATACTAGTAGTTACGTGTGTTAGCTTCACTACATTCTAATCACGTCAATTAGTCATCTATGTCGATTTTGTGAGATTTTGATAGCAAAAGTGGGGTCAAAATACTTTGCCTACGTATTAATGAGGCTTTATGAAAGAATCTGGCATTAGTCTTTGTGTAGTAGTTCGTGTACAGTTTATTTGAATGGAGGTAGTCAGAAATAATTTAATTATACCCTCCGCCATGCGCTGTTAAATAGAAGTAGTTTAGTGCAGTGTTAGTATATCTATAGCTGTGTACGCGAACCGTCGTTGTTAAAATATAGCCAAAATTAGTGTTCAGTGAGTTATTCAGTGTGCAGTGAATTATTCAGTGAGTTTTATACATAGTGTTTTAATGAGTGATTGGTGAGTTTTATAGTGCATTAAATATATGTATTGATTAGTGTGCTTTTACGTGTATGTAAAGTGGATTTTTTTGCAGAGTAATATATTATTCTTGCTTCATTTACTAGCCTTGTGTTACCCATAAAGGGTCGAACCCGAAACGAGGAGATCAAACAGAGATCTGAAGTAACTGACATATCTCAGAAAAAAAGCACGCTGAAATGGCAGTGGTAATAAGTCGTTTGTGAGTGTTGCTACTTAACAATAAACGGTAATAACATTATTCGTGATTTGAAAGTTTGAAACTACATTTCCCCACAGACGTCGAAGTCCTAGAAGAATAAAAAGCTTTCACCGAGCTATTACACGCGATTTAGTTGACTTGAACTAACTGACTTACAACGTATAAACCATGCATTAGTTAAGGAACAATTGTAGACACATTTAATCGAATTAAGAGCTCAATATATCGATATGGTTAAGGATCGATGTCAAGTTGAAGGGGCAACTCCAGTCGAGATACGAACGGGACATCAATTATTACAATCTTCAAATGTTGTGAATGAGATATTTACGATATGGGACAATGTTACTCCATTGCGGCGAAATAAAAAAATATTCCGACGCCATGTCATGAATGTAGCGTTGTTCAGTACAATAATAATTAAGTCGGTACTAATTAATACAGACATACGTATCCTCACGCCGCGCCGTATGTCTAACGGATTAGTCAGAGGACGGAGCCCGAATCCTTACTAGAGCTCGGAACCGGTTTCGAAATAGCGGTTAATATCGTTCCAAAACCGGTTATAATTCCGTTCATTGATTAACTGGTTAATGAAGGGAACAGTTTTGAATAAACCGAAATAATTTAGTTTATTACCTATCAAACGAAAAAATAATTTTCGAAATCGGTTCATAAATGACGGAGTTATAAGATAACAAACGTCCAAAAAAAAAATCATACAGACGAATTGAGAACCTCCTCCTTTTTTTGAAGTCGGTTAAGAATGCGGCTTTTTCCCTGTCTTAAAAAACTCTGTCGATACGATTGCATTTTGTTATCATAACTTTAGTTAAATTCTAATTAAATTATTTGCCTTATGAAAAGTATCACAAGGATGTTAAAAAGTATCAAGACTCGTTAAACACATAATGACATGCGAATATATCAATGTATAGCAATTAAGGGTGGCTTGTTCAAATTTAAACTCGGTTTAAGGATTTGACATCTCGCTGCACCAACTATTATATAATTAGTGCAAGCACGCACGCACATTACTACTACGCACGTTACTAAAAATCTAGAAACACGGTCTACAAAAAAAGGACATCGTAAGGACATGCTCTTATAGCAAATGCTCCATACATTGTGATACTCGGTCCGAGGATCAAATAGTCGCACAGAATAGAGATTGTTGCCAAAGAGTTTATATTATAAGTTTATATTAACATTTATGGTCGAATTTCGACCACTGGGCGACATCTTAATTGTAAGTTAAAATGATAATAATAGTCATAGAAATCATCAATTCTTTAACATAGTTTGGGTCGATCTGTATGATACTACAAAGTAACATAATTATGGTCATAACAGGCATGTTGACAGATTTTGAAATACCCTTCTATAATGTAGGTACACGTCTACTATTTCCGAATAAAATATTATTTCTGCAATAAATTAGGTTTTAACGCCAATTATTGTAATTTTTTCTACGTAATTTGAATTAAGCGCGAAAACGCTAGTAGGTGTCATGGCGTCCGCTTGTGACGTCACGCCTAGGTAAATATTGTTGTACATTACGTTATTTGGGTTGCATTCACAAATTAGATAGAATACAAGTTATATTTACCACGGTGTGACATCATTCGCTTTGATTGGTGTTTCAGTTACCATGGCCGATTGCAGTATTTTGTACTTTTATTTTATTAAAAATATTATTAATCTCAATCTCTAAATTAAAACTGAGTCGTTATTTAAAATCGTTTCAACATATATTTTTCTCTAAAACCATTTATTATTTGATTCCTCAATACTGTCATCATGCCTAGTCTGGTCTAAACTGGATGTTTCTAGTACGAAAGCTTTTTAATCCGTTAACTTTTTCTTAACAAAAATTTTATTAAAAAAAATTAAACCGCCTTCAAAAATAAAAACACTGAAAAGTACAAAATAACTATACTTTACTAATGAAAACTTAAGTACAATTAAAATAACTTTATAAATACGATACACATACACTATATAATTAAATTTGACAGTAACTGAAGTCGGTGCCAAGTCTACCAAACTAATATGCTTTCTGTTGTTATACATTGATTTGACCTAAATAAATATCTAGGGCAGGTCTACAATTAACTTCTTTCTAATTTCGGAGCGCAACGATATACAAGAGAATCATCAATATAAATAAAGGTTATAACCAGGTCGTGTTATTTAGTGTATCTAATCTAGTGTATCTATCTAAGCTCCAATATCAGTGAAATTTAAATAGGAGTACCTCTAAAGTATTACGTACCAAACAACAAAAAAACAATTTTTAAAATCGGTTCATAAGCGACGGAGTTATGAGGTAACAAACATACAAAAAAAAAACAACATACAGTCGAATTGAGAACCTCCTCCTTTTTTTGAAGTCGGTTAAAAATTAGAAAATGTTTTATTTTTATAGCGGCTGCGTGCGCAGGTGCGGCTGTCATACATTTTTTGGTCATGTGCGATGATAATTTATCGCGCGGACTATTTCGCCAGAACGGAGGAACTGTTACATTTTGTTTAGATTTATGAAGTGAAAACTTCTTTAGGCACACTTTGCGCTCTTTCTGAGCAGTGAACGAAACTGAACCGTCACTCTCAAGTCTGTGATGCTGACTCGGGTACTCGGCTCCAGTTGACTTCAAGCGCGTTCGTATCTATATTTTAAAAATTAAACCGACTTCAAAAAAGAACACTGAAAAGTATGAAATAACTATCCTTTACTGATCAAAACTTAAGTACAAAAATAACTTTATAAATACGATACAAATACCCATAAAATATAATTTATTTCGACAGTTACTGAAGTCGGTGCCAAGTCTACTAAACTAATAGACTTTCTGTTGTGGAACATTGATTTGGCACCGACTTAAATAACTGTCAAAATTAGAATATCATATAAGTTTTCACTTATATCGTGTGGTTATAAGCGCACATGCTTTCTTTATATTTAGTGTTTTTGGGAGATTAAAAATGGTAGTTTTATATATTGTAGTAAAAATGATAGTTATAAAAATAAAATGAACGGGTTCTTACCGCGATATTTAATTTTTTTTTAGTTTCCCGTGATCATGATGCTTGCAACAGTATCGAAATATCGGTAAACTAAAAAAGAAAATTAATGTCGCGGTAAGAACCCGTCCATTTTGTTCTTATAATGGATACAAACCATGAGACTAAAAAAAATGATACATACATATTACGTACATACATATTTTCAGGCCATACAGCCTGACCTGACTACCCCGTTAGGGATACCCCTAACGGGGTAGTCAGGACGGAGCGGCAAGCGTCACGGTCCTTATATACTTCTCAAATCTCATCATTCTCCTCACACATTTTCGTGTAGGTATGCGAGTGCTTTTGACATTTCCGTGGGCTAACACTCTAACTATTTGATCTTCATAAGTCAGCCTTGGTCTTCTTTGGCTTCTTTTACCACTCAATTTCGTTCTGTAGATTTTCTTCATCAGTCTTTCATCACTCATTCTTTCCATGTGCCCGAACCATCTTAGCATTTCTTTCTTCATTTTTACAATAACACTGTCGTGAAATCCCGTCATACTGATAATCTCTTCATTGCTTATCCTGTCCGCAAGGGTAACACCGCACATATTTCTAAGAGATCGCATTTCTAGTGCATTTATCTTACTTTCACTAGATTTCGGGCATATCCAGGCCTCACTACCGTACAATAAAGTTGGCACCAACACCACATTGTGTATGGCCATTATGGCTGTTAGATATATTCACATTGCCCACTAATGCGGACAGAGCACCGTTCACTTTATTGCCAGCTGCTACCCGTCTCTCCACATCCAACTCACATCTTCCATCCCTCGAAAACGCCCTCCCCAGATATACCTACATATAAAAAAATCATAGTATCTATAATATTGTAATTATATTATATTAGCAAAAATGATATTATGTATATAGGGCGTTATGAATAGTGGGTAAATTATGGCGTCAATGTTTGTTTTATGACTAAATTAAATGAAGATGTTGTGTCATATCTCACTGAAGTTTTCGTTTTCTTCCTAGTCCTATTTAACTTCAGTACAGTCTTCTAATGCAGCTTTAATAGTAGCGGTAAGAAAATGGAATTCATATCATACATGTCCTACAGAGAGAAAACAGTAGATTGCATAACAAGGGAGCACAATAATATTTTTACGGTGGTGCTATCTTGAGTCCAGAGCGGAGCGAAGGAATCTGGAGTAGAATCCCGAGTGCAAAGAGGGATTCAATGTACGACATCCGGGATAAAAAATTAATTCTATTTTCGAGTGATACACTCTGCTTTTTTTATTTCTTTGTGGCATGGCACACAGATTAGTGCATTTGCCAATGTCACGTATAAGTAAAATCGTTATCGTAAAACTTCTCCAGCAAAGTGATAATAGACTTTACTGAAGTTTTATACGACTACTTGGAAGAGCGCGAGAACTTCAGTTACACATGTTTGTTTAGACCTACTCCATTCTTTTCACTTACTCAGAACTTTAAAACACAATATGCTATCACTTTTGTACTTTAAAACTCCCAAAAACGTAAAAAAATAGAAAATCTAAATAAAATGACAGCCTCAGTTCTCCCGTTCCCGCCAAAAAGTCTACACTACTTTTTTTTTACTTCATGGCATGGCGCACAGATTGGCGCATTTGCCAATGTCGCGTATTAATAAGTAGAATCCACACGAAGCACGTTCGAAGCAAATTCGATCTTTCTTCCTACCGTAAAACTCCTCCAATAAAGTGATAGTAGGCTTTACTGAATTTAAAAAAACTTCTTGGAAGAGCGCCAGAACTTCAGCTACAGATGTTTATTTAAACCTACTTCATTCTTTTCACTTATACAGAATTTTAAAACACAATATACCATAACTTTTGTACTTTAAAACTCCCAAAAATGTAAAAAATAGAAAATCTAAATAAAATGACAGCCTCACTTCTCCCGTTCCCGTCAAAAAGTCCTAAATAATAATTATTTGTTGTGAAATGATGTAATGTTAAAAAAAATATGAGTTTGGATGTATGTAAGTGCTAGTTGTATAAACAGTTATATACACTCTACTTTTCATTCCATCTATGAGAAAAATTAATGAGAGACGTTATTCGATATGTAAAAGTACAAAGAAATTTGACATTTCTAAATTTTTAAGTTCTTTTTTTTCTGGCGCGCGGCTACGCGCAGCTAAACCTGCCAGTCACATTTTTCATACAATATTTTCATTTGACCTCTCGTGTTCCTTATTCAAATTTATATCTGCACTCTGTGAGTCTTAAGGAGAAAAGATCTATTTTAGCCGCACTTATTGAAGAATCAATCATAATTTTTCGAATAGATAGAATTTTGGTATCAGACTCATAATCTGAATTCTTAATGGATTATTATGTTCACAATTTGTTTCTTTTTAATTATCAAGACGGTATTGACTAAAGCCACAATCCACACCACAACAAAGATAATCATTCGATTTTATGTTATACTTACATTGGAATAGTAAATTAAAAAAATGACCGTGGCGCTAATACTGCTGCTTCATCGTAAGTAAAAGAGTGTACGACGATGGACTAGTGTGCGACAATGGATTTGTCCGCGATTATTTACCTTATTTTGTGTATTTATACATACATACATATCTTCACGCTGTATCCCTAAGAAGATAGTCAGAGAGGACGGAACGCCAAGCGTCCTTACATACCTTACGTATTTATACTATCTGATATTGAATTGAGTATTAATTTTCTTTGTTACTAGCATAAAAGTTTTACACAAGTGTAAAATCAGTCGGTTATTGATTAATCGTCATAATATACGCTACTATTTAGTAGCGTAACTTATGACTCAGCATAGTTGTTCACTGCATGAGTATCAAAGTGGATGTGATCTAGGTGTGGTTCCCGAACCTCACTTGAGTGGAATATAATGATGCTTTTATATAATAAATTTAGTGATACATATAAATATCGTTGAAGCTAATAGAAATGATAATTTAAAGGACAGAAAAGTATTTTATAGAATGAGTGACAAAGTCGGTGTTGGTGTTACTAAAAAAAACAAATGCATACCGAATAGGTGTTTCATACATCGCTAATCATATTTAATAATGAAATGATGTTATGCAATAATGAATGATAGAAATAAAACATTGTAATCGTCTCTTCTATCAATAAAACACATTAACGCGTAATTACTTACAAATTAATGACATAATGCGTAACAATGTTTCATTATGTACAATATTCGTTCATTATTTATCAGTTAATCGTAAATATTATCTAATATCGCTAAATATTTGGCAAACGTATCTCTATTATAAAAACAAATATGGTTTTCCCAGTTTATAATGATTGATCGTTATTAAAAATCCTTATCAGGCATGATATGACTTTATTTGTAATCGAAGTCCAATATGTTACGTGTAAAAATTACGAGGCAATATTTTTTTCACAATTTTTCAGATCCCTTCATTTGATGATTTATTGTTTATACTAGATGTTGTCCGCGACTTCGTCTGCGTGGAATTTAAATAAGTCACCCATATTCTCCAGGACTTACCAATTTAACGGTTTAGCCGGTAACGTGATATAGTATGATAAACAATAATTAACTTAAAAAAGAGCTTCTACGCCCAAACATACCTCATACAAGCGCGCTAGCTTACGAAAAATACGAAAAAATATTTATTTTCGGTTATATTAAAACTATAATTAATTTTCAAAAATCCAACTGGTATTTTGAAGAGTGTGTTTAGATTAATATACGCAGTAAGTTCAAAGGCTTAAATTAGTCCCGTTAGTCCGAAAAATGTAAATCTCTGTTTTAGTAGGTTGCTTTGATATATATTTTTTCTGTTAAAAAAAGTTAAACAATCATGTAACGCAACTAACAAATTGAATTCGATGAAATGAAGAATCAGGTTACTAAATATCACTTTCATACGTTATGTAGTCACTTAGAAAAATTGGGTCCCTGCCGTCAAAATTTCCAATTCGTCGCCTTATACGTAACAGACTAACAACGGTTTCCTACGAAGTTCACCACTCACCTTCTGCGAGTGAAGTTTAGCAAAAAATGTGAAACATGTGTCTCATTATTTTAATATAAATAAATCTATTTACAAAAAATAATTTACCAAACTAACTGACCCGTACAAAAATAGTTGATCAATCATTTACTTACATACATACATACTTACATACAAATTGCAAGAAAAACAAATGTTACATATAAGCCACATATTCAGTAGAATAGCAGAATCAATCTTATTTTGTAATCCGTTGATAGTTCTTTTATCATTTATTATCGTAATGAATAAATATTTTTGTGACACATATCTAACAAAATGCGCCTCGTATTGCAGATATGATATAGTAATATTCTTTTATATCATTACGATTTCGCGGTTGACAGAAATCATATTATTTCTGGAACATTTAAAACGTCAATTATAAATTAAGATGTATAGACGACAGGCTAACAATATGTCAATTATTTGATAGCATTTTATCATTTACAGGTCCCAACATATTGCAAAAGTGACGTCGTGGGACGGAAAATTACTGTGACGTAACCGATGTTGGATTCCTCACATGAGATGTAAATTTAAATATTTATTCGCGAATATTCGCGAATACGAATATTCATTACAACACCAGGATAATGTCGTACATAAATGAAATGAAACTAATCAGTTCAAGGCTGTAAAATTAAGACTGATAGCTAATTAAAACTTTTTTTTTAAATTAAGTAGATATTACGTATATAATATATTAACAGCTCTGTAGATTTTTCATTTATTTACCTTTTCAACTTACAAATACATTCGCATGATTCGCACTATCTATGCGAATATAAAAATAGTACATGCGAATATTTACGAATGCGAATATTCGTTACATCTCTAATACATACACACATATCTTCAAATAGTATCCCTAATGGGGTAATCAGCGAGGAGGAAGCGCTGAGCAACCCTGTCCCACAATACTTCTTTGGCCATCATACATACTTTCACCTATACATACAAGTGCTGTTGAAATCTCCGTCGAGTAACACTAGCTATTTGGTCTACTTAAGTCAACCCTGGTCTTCCTTGACTTCTGCGGTTACTCATATTCGCTCTGTAGGTTTCTTCGTCAGTCTTTTATCACTCATTCTTTCTATGTGCCCGAACCATCTAACCATTCCTTTCTTCATTTTTACAATGACACTTCCGGAAGGTGTTATATTCCATATATTTTTGATTTTATTAATATTTCTCGCAATTATAGTATATCCTAGTATATCCGCACGCTGTATCGCTAATAGTTTATTATTACTATGTGTATTTAAATTTAAATTTAGGCGAAAATGTGTGAAGAGAATGATGACATTTAAGGAAGCGAAAGTAGTAAGGACCGCAAGGCTTGGCGCTCCGTCCTCTCTGACTACCTCGTGAGGGATGTAGCGTGAGGTTATGTATGAGTTTATGTATTTATTATTATATTATTATTGTAGTACATAGTATAAATGTATAGTACATAGATTAACCAATTAACTCTATACACTAGGCCTATTGACATATGTATCAGTCTTATACTAATATGAACACAAATATATCTCTATGTAATAGGCTTATTTATTTGTATAAATTCCATGCAAAAGAACTTGCGATCAACAGTAAATATATATTTTTGTTTCACATAGATATTTTTGTCGTTTATTTTATAAATGTAGCTGTTGGCTGCGAGTTAGTCCGCGTGGAATTAATAAAGTAACCTATAACCTTTCATAAGGCTTAATCTATCTTTGTTCTAAATTTCATCAAAACCGGTCAAGCCGTTTAGGAAAAGAATAACCTACGAACTGAGCGTGTTCGTAATTCTTTTCCTAAGCGGCACCAGAATTGTATGTATAAAGACATTTTTATTTTTAAATATTTTATTAGATATCTTATATTTTGTAAATATAAAATTTAATTTTTAATATAAATCACTTATATTTTTAAGTTAAAACTAAAAATCATTTTCACTCACGAGATGATACATTGACGTCACGACTCTGTCCTATTATCTCTAAGACTATTTCATTATTTTCTAGAATTCTCTAACATGAATCAATACACTGAGAAACCATACAACCTTTAACATAAATATCATTTAATTTTATTTATGCAAACAATAATTGTATTTATTAACTTTTATATTAAATGGACTTATGGATCAAAAACGTAACGTAACTAAACTACTATCTTTTATAATACTAATAATACGCATACAATTGCAGCAGGCGAGATGCAAGATAACAATATAAATGGTATGTAGGTAGTGTAGCGGGCGTCGGTGCCTCGGTGCAATGCCAGAGCTTACACGACAGCTTATGGGCTCGGGGCGGGGCTTCGTAACGGAAAGCTCTATCTGCCATTGGTTATCCGCCGTGCGTAAAGTTGCAGAGGCGGAGAGCGTCTCGCGCCGTATAAAACGCGGCTACCGCCTCCGCGCCCGCCAGTCCGCACGCAGCTCGCGAACTTAACGTTTATTCTCAGTGAACACGTTAATCGATAGTGACGAATAGTGAAAACATGGTGAAGTTCGAAGGAGATTTTAGTATAAACGCTATACTAATGAACCATACGGAGAGCAAGCCGCCTCCGTCGCCCGCGGCCTCATCCACCGGCGCGTCCCATTCTGAAAATGAGCTCAGTGACTCTGAGCTTGATGTTACCGGTACAGAGCCCGTAGACTGTACCAAACCAAAGGAAAGCGATGAGAAAAAGGACAAGAAACACGAGAAACCGGCGTATAGCTACAATGCGCTCATCATGATGGCCATACGGAATAGTCCAGAGAAACGGCTCACACTAAACGGAATATACGAGTACATTATGACAAACTTTCCATATTATAGAGAAAACAGGCAGGGCTGGCAGAACTCTATCAGACACAACCTCAGCCTGAATAAGTGTTTTGTCAAAGTGCCGCGGCATTACGACGACCCGGGCAAGGGAAACTATTGGATGTTGGATGCGTCTGCTGAAGACGTGTTCATAGGAGGCACTACAGGAAAACTGCGTCGCAGGTCTGCGCTGAACGGTCGCTCACGACTGGCTTGCTTCAAACGGCCATTGTTTGCTGGAGCGCCGCTGCCGGCGGCTTATCCGCCGGCAACCTACTCGCAACTAGTTGGCCTATACTCCCAGCTGTTATATCAACGGTACGCGCCAATTAAAGCACCGGTCGCACCCGGGGCAGTGCATCCAGCTTTCCGCACAGAGGTAGGCTACGGCGCTTTGCCTTATCCGCCGGCGTTGTACACAGATAGATTGCCGACACCCTTTCTTGGACAAACGCCGCTGCTTTCGGGCGCGCCGTTAGGGCAGTCCGCGGGAATGCTCTCGCACTCACCTCCTCTTATTGCTCCATCTCCGCCGACTTCTGGAGCCTCTAGCCCCGAGCTACCATCGCAGTCTCATCACCCGCTGACGCCGCACATCTACAAACCCATCACCGTGCTCACAAGGCAGTGACCATTCGCACCCGCTAATCTTGAAGAGGCTGAGTCGCTTGTTCCCTGGAGCCTGCGGCGCGTTTATCTGTGATTTAGTTGTAATTAATTAGTTTAACGGACCAGTGGAGAGCACGAGGTAATCTCTATTTAGTTAATGCACGAAACTTTAATATATGGATTAGGCACTAATGTACCTCAAATCATTCCTCTCATGTTTTGTGTACGAAAATTTATTGTAAAAATGTATATATCAAGTGTATATTTAATGCAATGGCATAGGATTAAGATGAGAGTATAAATAAAAAGAAAATATCGTTAAACTTTCTTTCATTTCTGTACCTGTGGAGGCCGCGTTCCAGGAAACTGCTAACAATGACATTTTGAGTGCCACGGACTGGTAATGACATGATTTGTAAATGATGCTATTAGGCAGAACAATAACTCGACAATGTAGTTCTTTAAAAAATCAAGTTGAATAATGAGGGCGTGACGCTTGTATTTGACTGTATTTGTTTTTGACTGAAAATATACAAGGATTTTTTAACAATAAAAGTCTGAAAATCCTGTATACCATACCGTTTGAGTCGTGTAAGGCGTGATAAATGATTGACGAAGGAATGGTACGATAGTGATCGCGAAAATCTCAGGATGACTCGTAAATATCATATCACTACGTTAGCTAATGATAATGTCGAAAATATGTGAAGTAATGATGAGATTAGGAGACACGAAAGGAGGTATGTAAGGAGATCAATCCTTCTATCTATTTTGACAATGATACAGCATTATGTTGCATGAATGTGTGTATGTACCTAGGCAATAATGTGGACGTTCCAATATACTTTTCATTCTACACTATGAGATAAATAAGAGGCGTTGTTAGATAGGTATAATAAGAAATTGTATGTATATTATACAATAATATAAATTTATGTTTTCGCTTCGGGGCGCGTCCACGCGCCGCCCAAAGATAAATAATCAGCCAGTAATATTTTTCACAAAATATTTTTCGTTTCGTAATCACGGAAGCGGTAAAAAACAATATCCGTGTTCCTTATTCAAACTAATTTCTGCCCTTCTAAGAAAGTCCATTAAAAAGACTTTCGATTGCACTTATCGCAGAATTAATTCTTCGTTTTTCGAATAGATGAAAAATAAACTATTAGTTAAGAAAAAATTTTAAATGATTATGTCAAAAAAATGTATCCATCGGTAATACATATTTGAAAGTTTGAACTGGGGTTTCTATCGTTTATTTATATTTTCAAACTTCCAAACTACGACTTTTTTTGCCTTCACGCTTTAAGTAGGTACCTCTAACGAGGGATTATAATTTGTCATTGAGCATAAATATTATATCTGGCGTTTAGGCCTATTCGAAAGGCAGTAATAAAGTTGATCGTCGTGCTTACGATTTCGTTCGCGGTATAACTTCACCTAACTTTGCAATATTACTTTTATATTGCTTAGATCACATTCATAGGGATCTTTGAGATAATTACAGTTCATTCTCTAAATAATTAACACGGGTAAAGTTAAAACGTAAGATCTTAGTCAAAAGTATGCAGTTTCATTTCATTACGTACGATAATACAATGGATACGTCTATGTAAATGGCGTTACCATTTCTTCTGTTTTGGTTTGTGCTGGTATTCTCTAAATATTTGAATCTATTTATTAATATCTATAGAAAATGGATTTAAAACTAAATAATTTATAGAGGGAACATTTCACTGCCACGGGGCCAAAAATTCGTCAAAGATAAAAATTAGGAACGAGGGATGTGATCTCTTTTGCGTGATATTTGTGTATTTAATGAGCTTTTAATGGTAGTAATATCTAAAATGTTTTATTTTAAAATGATTTTACAGAAATTAATGTTTGAGTTCTAAATTAATATGCAAAAAACCGACTAAAAGCGTGTCAAGATCAGGTTATCCGAAATACCTTATTGTGACATATCACTTTGATAATAAAAATTCGACATTTCTATTGCAGCTTTAAATAGAAAAAAACATACTTATGCAAAGGAAAAATACTCGAAGCATTTCGTAGAATAGAATTTACAATATTAAAAAAAATTAAACCGCCTTCGAAAAAGACACTGAAAAGTATAAAATAATTATCCTTTACTAATTAAAACTCAAGTACAATTAAAATAACTTTATAAATAATCGTATTTACACTTACCTATATAATTAAATTTGATAGTTACTGAAGTCGGTGCCAAGCTCACCAAAGTAATAGACTTTCTGTTGTTGCATATTGATTTGGCACCGACTTCAATAAGAAGTCGGTGAAGAATAACTACTTTTCTAATTATAGAACGAAATGATATAAAAATGTATCATCAATATAAATAAAGCTTATAATTAGTAATTATTATTTCGTGTATCTTCAAAGGCCAAGCTCAATACCAGTGCAATTTAAATGGGACCACATCGGAAGTATATCAAACAAAAAAAAATTTTTAAAGCGGTACGCAATTGATGAGGTTATCGATGAACATACATAAAAAAACATACAGACGCACATAGAATCTCCTTCTTTTTAAAGTTGGTTAAAAAAATACATACAGACGAAAAGATTGGGTGGTTCTACCACCAAAGCTTTTCAGTTTCGTTTTTTGTCAATTTAATTTTTTATTAAAAAGTTTTACATTAGGAGAAACACGTACTACCCAAACGAATTTGATTTGCATTTCTATTCCAAATTTTTGATTTTTTTGTTTCGAATCTTGTTTTGATTATTCATACATATTTTATTATTTCTATTTTTAAAATAAGCTTACAAAAATAATTCTTGTATTTATCGATATATACAATATCTACGAGTACATCACTATTTCGTTTAGTACGTGACGTTACCTTGCCGCCCACTTACGTCTCATTCCTCTAACCTTGACAGAATAGTTCGCTTAGAAATTCGTAAACATTTCAGGTCTCTAGGGTAGTTTGTCTGTGGTTCCAACTTTATTGAACGGTACTAAGGGCTAGATATGCCCGAAATCGAGTGAAAGTGAGATAAATGCAGTAGAAATGCGATGTCTTAGAAATATATCTGGTGTCACTCTTGCGGACAGGATAAGCAATGAAGAGATACGCGGTATTTTTTTTTTTTTTTATTAGGCACACCAACAATTGTTTACAGCAATATATACACAAAAAAAAAAAAATTGAAGAAAATTCTTACTGAGCATAACAATTAATTATAGGTGAGCACGACATACACCATAAAAGTTAGGTACAAAAAGTAAATTACAAACTAAAATTAAAATTAATTATTCAAACAGACATATGTTAGGACACTAAATCAAGTCCATATGTATAAATAATTATACATCAACACATCGAAATTGTCCAATGATGGTACGACGGAAGCTGCTGATTGAGTCCATGCTTATATCCACTAAACCACTGATACTATTAAGTTCGTTACATAGCCTAGGTACTGGCGAATTGGCTCCATGCACCGTGCGTCGTGGTGGTGGATACAGCGGTGTTATCCTGTGTCGTGGCAATCTAGCAGGAGCGCAAAAATGAAATTGTGACAATAATTAAGGACAGTCTATTTTATTATTTAATATTTTGTGTAAAAATATTAGGTCAAGCAGTCTCCTACGTTGATCCAGTGAGTGCATTTTAAAATAATTCAGCCTGTCCCCATAACTAAAATCCTTTCTTGCCTTTCCTACGAGAAATGCAATATGCCATAGAAAGCGTTTTTGTATACGCTCCAGACGCAATATATGTGAAGAATAATGTAGCCGCCACACTACAGAGCAGTATTCAAGTATACTGCGGACTAGGCTTTGGTATAGCATGATTTTAGTTTTAGTATTTTTAAAATCTTTAGAGCTGCGCATAATAAAACCCAACATTCTAGATGCTCACTTTATAACATTCTCCAAGTGAGGCAAAAATGTCAACTTTTTGTCAAATATCACCCCTAGATCCCCCCTATTTCGTCTTTTGTTTGGATAGCGTCGTTTCTTATATAATATGTAGAGGGTATCTCATTCATTTTGCGAGTAAATTTTAAATGAAAACATTTTCTTACATTTAGAGTCATACCATTTTCTGTGCACCAGCCAACCAGTCTGTTTAGATCGTCTTGGAGATGCCTCGTGTCGTCAATCGATTGAATAGTCTTTGAAAACTTTATGTCATCGGCGTACATGAAAACTTTTGAAAATTTGAAACAGTTGGGGATGTCATTAACATATATATTAAATAAAACAGAACCCAAATGTGAGCCTTGCGGTACACCGGATGATAACCATTGATTACTACTGAGAAGGATCTGTCTGTCAAGTATGATCTCAGCCATTCGAGAAAGCTATCTTTAAATCCGTAAGCAGACAGTTTTCTCAGTAGAATTTTATGAGGAACCATGTCGAAAGCTTTGCTAAAATCAGTATAGATGACATCTACTTCCTCATTTACATCCATTGATTTCATCAACAACTCCGAAAACGTTACCAAATTGGTATTAGTTGATCTACATTTTACAAATCCATGCTGATATGAACTTAAATACTGTTCAAAATGTTTTTGAATAAGGGGACATAGAAGAGATTCAAAGATTTTGCCAAATGCTGACAATATCGAGATAGGTCTGTAATTGGAGACTATTCCGCTACTACCAGACTTAAACACAGGCACCACCCTTGACTCTTTCCATAATTTAGGAAAGATACCACTAATGATTGACGTATTATATATTAGACAGAGCGGCGTAACCAGTTCCGAGGCACAGTTCTTTATAAAAATTGGTGGAATGGCATCAGGACCGGCCCCCTTACTTCCATCCAGGGATTTTAGTACCTTTTCAAGAGTATTGTGGTCGATAGTTGGAGCCAAAAAAGTCTGACCATAATTTTCCAAGTTCTGGAGAAAGGTAGCAGACTCATTATCATCCCCGTACTCACAGTCAGTGTTTACAGCACTTAGACTATAGACACCGGAGAAATATTTTGAAAAAAGGTTACATATATTGTTGCCATCTGAAGTGATAGTACTGTTTCCATCCGACATTGATATGGAATATGTACTGGAACCACCGCGTTTTGATTTTACGTATGACCAGAAGAGTTTAGGGCTGCCTCGTATCTTCTTTTCTATGGCTTCCAAATAAGTATTGTAACACCGTTTAGACAGGATCTTACAACGATTACTCAGCAATTTTAAGGTAAGTTCATCTCTGGGATTCTTATATATTTTAACCCTACGTCTAATATTATTTTTCTCTTTTATAATTCTTATCATGTTATTGTCAAACCATGGGGGAAAGCGATTGCTTCTAGGTCTGGCCTTAGGTATAAATTCGTTTATTAGTTCATGTAATTTACTATAAAATACCCCCAACATCTCATTTACATTAGTCAGTTCCTTAAATAGTTTAGACCAGTCTAACTGATTTAGTCTTTCACGGATACTGTCGTATCTTCCTTTATAGAAGTTGGGTCTAGACTTCTGCATCTTATTATTATATGGGAGTTTATTACTTTGAGGTAGTGAGACAGATATTTCAATCGGGGGATGGTAACTATCGATTTTGCTTAGTGATGATAACGAATTCTTAGCTGTACAGTGGCTGAAATTAGTCAGCACCAAGTCCAGTATCTTTCCGGCATCATTCACTATTGCATTCTTTTGGGTAATTTTATTGGTATGAATAAAATCAATTAGCGGATGATACAGATTATGCATATTGCCACTATAGCTTTCAGACTCCATCAGCAACCCCCAGTCTATTCCACCCAGATTAAAATCGCCTACAATACACGTTTGTAAATCGCATTGATCGAAAATAGCATTACAATTATTAATAAAGTGACCTAGCAATGACTTATGTACGGGAGGTGGCAAATAAACAACACAAAGGGCTATCCGGTGAGCAATTTTAGTATTTGGTATTTCTATTGAAACCCATAGATCCTCACATTTACTTTGCCATCCGTCCATGCGATTAGAGATGATTTTATTGGATACAGCTGTTAGTACTCCTCCTCCTTCCTTATGTCTGTGAAATCCAGTATCCTCTCTGTCCCGCCTATAGAATGTATATCAAAGAGCTCATTACTATCTATATTGCAATTTAGCCATGTTTCGGTCAATACAATAACATCATAGTCATTACAGCACACTGATTGGTAAAAATTATTGGTTTTGGTTCTCAAGCCTCGGACGTTTTGATAGTAAATACTTAAGTTATACATTTTTAAAAAGAAAAAGTAATTAAGATACAATGCCAAAAATATATACAACCAGACCAAATTAAACTATTTTGGATACAGATTCATTATATTGTATAACAGGGTTGCACGACAGTGTTATTCTAAAAATGAAGAAAGGAATGCTTAAAAGGTTCGCGCACATAGAAGGAATGAGTGATGAAAGACTGACGAAGAAAATCTTCAGAGCGAAAGCGAGTGGTAAAAGAAGCCAAGGAAGACCAAGGCTGACTTTTGAAAATCAAATAGCCAAAGTGTTAACCGACGGAAGTGACAAAAGCACTCGCATACCTAGGCGAAAATGTGTAAGGAAAATGGTGAGATTTGAGGAAGCGGAAGAAGTATGTAAGGACTACGACGCTTACCGCTCCGTCCGCTCTGACTACCTCGTTAGGGATACAGCGTTAAGATATGCATGTACTCGCTGTAAGTCGTTTAGTAACGGGTCAATTTCTCATTTTCACTAGAAGACAATTTTCCTGCCAGTCAGATAGGTCACGTCGCAACTCGCAAGGGACATCCCCTGACATCGTTGGCGACATTTTACATGTTATTGAACAAGTCACGTGTTGCACATACACGACCAAATGGGTCTGCCGACCATAAAGTCTCCCAACAGTCTCCCAATAGCATTTTGTACAGTGAAATTTCAATGGAACCACTCTTTTCAACAAAAAAGAATTTTCTAAATCAGTCCACAATTGGCAGTCATCAGTGAACATGTATAAAAAAAATACATACAGGCGAATATAAATTCTCATTTTTTTGAAGTCGCTTAATGAATAGATTCTACAAAATTTTGCTCTTTTTAAAATCAATAAAACTTACATACACTTTAAAATTAATTGTTTTCACAGTAATTACCTTGAATCTTAATTTGAACCCCGGGCAGTTCCATTGTTAGGTTGGCATAAATTGAATTGGACACTATTAGAAAATGGAATTGTATTAATTAGATTTAGAATAAACTATAATGAATTTACATTGTTAGGATTTTGTTTAAACTTATAATTATTTTACATACATACATACATGTCCTCATTATCGGGGGTAGTCAGAGAGGGCGAAGCGCCAAGTACCGCGGTCATTGCATATTCTTTAAATTACATAAGACAAATGTTTCATTTTTGGGTAACTGCATTCGTTTTTATAACAAAGTTCCTCAAGAAATGACTCAACAGATAATTTTAGATTGGTTATAAAACGTACATTGATTAGACAATCATACTATAAAATAAACGGTTTCATTGAAGAAAAAACAATAGTCTGGAAATGATCTTCTTTGCACTTGCATTTACTGGCTTAATTAAAATATTGAATTTTAATAAACCTTTTGTAAAATGAAGTTGAAAAAATGATACGTGACTGAGTTTCTTGTCGGTTCTTCTGTGTCCAGGTTTTCTACGACGTTCAAGAATACCTTGTAATTGGGTTTACTTGAATAAATTGATTTGACTTTGACTTTGACTTTCATACCTCCGCAAATCTCATGATTCTTCTTACACACTTTTGCCTAATTCATTATTATACAGCATTACTATTTTCTTCTATAGTTATTTTAATTGTACTTGAGTTTTGATTAGCAAAGGGTAGTTATTTTATACTTTTCAGTGTTTTTTTGAAGGCGGTTTAATTTTTTTTATATTTTTTTTTATTTCTCCCTTTTGAGTGATCTTGACCTAAATAAATATCTAGGGCAGGTCTGCAATTAACTTCATTCTACTGAACTACTATAGTCCGTGAGATTTAATAGATCGGATTTGACGTTTCTTAATTTTCATGCCGCTATAACTTTGTATCAACGTTCCTGATACCTAATACAAATTCAATTACGTAAATGCTGAATGAAAAAACGTTATTTATTTTGCCCACGACTGATAATTACACAAAACTACTAACTTTGATTTCTTTTAGTTAAAAACATAGATATTTCCTTGTATATCTTCAAAAGAATTTTCTAAATGGACGTTGTTGCAATGTTATATCACGAGGCGTATTGCTCTAGTACTGCTACCATTTGCAATCGTTTCTTTACCAGACGAAATCGATAATCGATTGTAATGTCGTAATAATCGAAAAATTTAAAATTAAGATATCATTATATTTTTTAAATAATTTTAGTTCTGTATTCTTTTTTTGATGAGTTTACTGACAGAAGCATGTAATCAAATATCAAAGAATGACTGGGCTAAGGTGGTGGAGAAAACAAAAATAATAATAAAGGAAGACTTTGAAAGAGACGTCAGAATAAATAATTTAATTGAAAATGAATTAATCATAATAGTGGGCGACGAAGATAACTCTACGGACATGGATCCAAGCTCAGAAAATGATTAAATATTTCTTTTTCACCAATATTTTTTATTACAGTCTGCCTTTATTTACTACTAATACGTAGTGTGCTTATAATAGTCTCAAATAATGAAGTTTCTTAGACATTATTCCCCATAAATAAATATGTCGAATTAAGTTTATTCATATACTTAAATATGTTTTACTGTAACAAATACCATATCTCTACAAACAATGTAGCTAACAAACTAATAATCATAAGTTAATTTTATTATGATATTATTATGAACATCAAACAATGATATCGAATTTCGTTGGAATCGAAAAATAATCGAGATATATTTGTTGGGTCCATAACTAGTCGCAGCCATGTGACAGATGTCAAATCCGACCTATTAAATCTCATGGACTATAATGAAGTTTGATTCTAATTCCGGAGCGCAACGATATACAAGAGAATCATCAATATAAATAAAGGTTATAACCAGGTCGTGTTGTTTAGTGTATCTTCAAAGTCCAAGCTCCAACATCGGTGAAATTTAAATGGGACCACCTCTGAAGTATTACCTACCATACATAAAAAGAATTTTCGAAATCGGTTCATAAATGACGGAGTTATGAGGTAACAAACATACAAAAAAAAGAACAAAAAAAAACAACATACAGACGAATCGAGAACCTCCTCCTTTTTTTGAAGTCGGTTAAAACACTATATTTAATTAGAAATAAAATGTGTAATTCAAATGCTGAAAAATAGACACGTAGGACTTACTATCGTAGATAAGTATGTTTCGAAGTTCTCGTTTATTCGAGCGATAACTACAAGTTTTTTTTAATATGAACTGGAACTAGTATTGAATTAAATGATTTATTGATTACAATACGATGTAATCGATTATTAATTATAGAGGTATACTTTCAGAGATAACGATTTCTGTAAGTATATCTCTGAAAAATCTGGAAAATACATTGTGGTTTACATTGTGTTAGTTTTTTGGCATTATTATGAAAATCATATAATAATTGCCAAATTTATCCTAAAAAAATAGCTGTCTAAAAATCACATAGATTTCTTAATTTATTAGCATTAAGAACAATGAGTAGACTGAAGGTTTATTATAACTTTTGTATAACGATTGGTAATTGTGCAACGGCAACACCGCCGCGGATGAGCTTTTTGTAACCTGTTGAAAACAAATCTTTTTTTTATCTCGGTCCGAATAGTATTTTATCTCACATTCACCATGTAGTTACTACTTTTTTATTGTCAACAAATAACCTACCTAATACAGTGCCATTCTATAGTAACAAGTGATAGTATAGAATGTGGTATTAATGCGCGAATTTGACTTGTACTCGTTTTATTTTTACCCGATTACGGCGGGCCCAAAAGAAATGTGTTATGTATATCACTGAAGATTAGTAGATAGATACATATAATAATATAATATAATAATAATATACTCAGACATTTCCCTCAGAGTTAGTTGTGTGGTACTCATAGTACAAGCTTGCTGCTTAGTTTGGGGTCACACAATCTGTGTAATTGAGGGGATATTGTTTTATTAAAAACAACTGTTCTCGATCGATTACCTTTTGTTACTGACTATCATTGAAATACATTTGTTATAAGAAGTATAGATCATTGTACATACTACACTATATAATTGTCTGGAGTATTATTATTATTGCGTTATATCTGTCTATCCGCCTGTCTGTATGTCTGCATGTCACAGCCAATTAGTTCCCTCATCCTTAAACTTAATAAGCTAAAATTTGACACAGAGACTTAAATTGAGAATCCAAAAGATAAACGAGATACAAAAAATTAAACTTTTAATGGTAATGTGAACCCAATTTTTTTTTAATTTAATATTTTTTGTCTAAAATTACTATGGACCCCTAAATTAATGTGTATTTCACTCGCTCTTGGCCGGTTTTTTATTTTCATGACATACGCAAAAAAAAAATTTAAAATTTAAAAATTGCTTTATACATACATGTACATATCAATTAACATCTCATTTATTTTTCTCATAGAGAGGAATGAAATGTAAAGTTAAACTCGGTAGTATAATTAATTTTTTACCTCTGGCGTCGTACATTGAATCGCTCTCTGTGCTTAGGATTCCACTCTAGAATCCTTCGCTCCACTCTAGCCTCAAAATAGCGCCTCGCCGTAAAAATATTATTTTACTTGTCACCTCAGAAAAAAACATATACAAAGGAAAAAATTCGAAGCACTTCATAGAACAGAATTTCCCAAAATATTATTTATTTAGAAATAAAATAATAGGTAATCCAACTGCCGAAATTAAAGGAAAAGTGTAATTCTTTTTTTATTTATTGTAAAATGATGTTGAAAAAACAAAATGCTTGATTTAGATTCTTCCCATTGAATTTTCCTAGAGTCGTTAAATTTCTTTTTGAAGACACACAAAATCCAAACTCGGTGAGATAAAATTAGGAACTTCTAGCCTTAATTTAGAATGAAGCAAGTATTTGTTTTCAATCAAAGCTTAGATTAAAAAAATACATAGATAGAGCAACAGAACCGAAAAATGAAGCATTCGTAAGTTAGTGAATTCATTTACTTATCATGTCAGTGGCGGTCACAAAATTCACATAATTTTCGTGAAATTCGTGTTTATGCCCAATATGTCAGATTCTAGCTCAGAAACGAATCTAGGAAAAAAGCGCAAGTAAAAAAACCCAAAGGAAATAAATGCACAGAAAAAAGCGCAATGTTATATAAGCCCACAAGAAATATCCACACGTGGAAAATTGCACACATGGATTAAATCACACAAGGAAAAAACCTCTCATGTATAAATGCGCATATAGAAAAAAACACAATGATGTGCACTTTTTTCCGAAAATAAAATTAGGTTATGTCAAAAAAAGTTATGTCAAATTAAATTGTCAAATGATGTATTTTTTTTATCTAAGAAACAAATGTTTTATACAAATACTTGCTTCCGTGACGAAGCCAGGGCGGGTCGCTACTTTTTATATGTAAATAGAATATAGATAAATATGGATTATTAAGTAAATGTTTATATCTAAAAATGTCATATACGAATCAGTTTTCCGTTCGCTGAATGACGTAAGTTATCATTCATACGAATAGGTACATATTAGGTCCTTACATATGAAATTGGCGTTTTGTACGGGAGGAATATAAAGTCAATTTTTTTTTTTGTAAAATATATTTAATTAATCAAAGTATGCACCGTTGTTATCTATGCACTTTTGCCATCTCATAGGTAGTTCATTAATCCCTTTACTAAAAAAACCATGGGGGCGAGAATCAATAAACTGTTTGAAGGCGGTTTGGACTGCCGCATCGGAGTTAAATTTATTTTCTTGTAAGAAGTTGTCCAAATTCCGGAAAAAATGGTAATCTGTTGGAGCAAGGACCGGAGAGTACAGTGGATGTCGTAGAGATTCCAATTGTAGCTCATCTAACTTAGTGGTTGTTTGTTGTGCAGTGTGTGGTCTTGCGTTGTCGTGAAGCAGCAGTGGCCTAGAGCGATTGACCAATCTCGGTTGTTTAGCAGCTAGTTCTTCCTTCATGGTTTGCAGTTGCTGACAATAGATATCTGCCGTAATCGTTTGGCCAGATTTTAGAAAGCTGTAGTGAACGACACCGGTGCTAGTCCACCAAACACTCGCAAGTAACTTTTTCTGAGTCAATTTTCGTTTAGGGCAGGATTTGGCTGGGTCTCCAGGGTTCAACCACTGCGACGAGCGCTTCCGATTATCGTACAGTATCCATTTTTCATCACGAGTAATGATTCGATTTAAAATCCCTTCATTATTGTGTCGGTTGAGCAAAGTAACACGGCAGTCGACGCGTGTTTGCAAGTTCGATTCACTCAATTCATGAGGTACCCATCGTTCAAGTTTTTTTACTTTCCCGATTTGCTTCAAGTGGATTAATACAGTTTTGTCACTTACCCCGAAGCCTGCAGCTATCTCTGAAATACTTTGTGATGGATCCGCTTCCACAATAGCCTTTAATTCTTCATTTTCCACTTTGGTCTCCGGCCGTCCACGGGGTTGGTTCTGAAGGTCGAAATTTCCAGAACGAAAACGTTGAAACCAAAAACGTACCGTGCTTTCTTTTGCGACACCAGCGACGTACACATCATTAATCCTTCGAGCTGTTTCTGCAGCACTGGTGCCACGGTAGAACTCGTACTCATAAATATACTATATTTCATGTTTTCCATAGTGCGGTAATAAGCGACGCCAAAGAAAAAAAATAATGAGGAAAAAAACAAATGAATGACTGTTTTCAAAACTCAAATGTACCAGCTAAATGAATTTATAAATTTGAATTTGGAATTCTTAACCAAAGAGGAGATATTTCAGATCAAAGTGGTCAGTACCACAAAACGCTAATTTCATATGTAAGGACCCAATACAAATAATATTCTTATCACGTTTGTTTATATCTAGCCTTACATTTTGCTAAATACACAGGTTAAGCAAAAATTGACAAGTTGATTGATAACGTTATCAAAGTTGTGATAATAGTATGAACAAAATAGTTACTTATAATTTTTGTCATACTGTTACAACAAAAAAAAAAAACAACAACATAACATTTGAATTTGGAACCTGTCATTCTCTTATTATGAATATTCATGGTGTTTTGTCATTTTCGCGCCAATCTTTGTTAAATATTCTTGTGATATTAGAATGGAGTGGAGTGATAAAGAGAACCGAATTGCTGTGATAGCATTACACAAAGTAGGTATGGAGCCAAATGCAATTTTTGAAACACTATCGGCTTGGTATTAGTCGAATGTTTGTGTACTGGGCTTATTAATAGATATAATGAAACTTCCTGAAAAAAGATCTGGCCGTCTACGTAGTAATCATACTAAAAAGCCAATCAAAGCAACGAAGGAAAGAATCCTAAGAAATTTTATCCGAAAGAATAAGGTTTTATCTAGGGAAATGAATATAGCACCCAGAACCATGTCGCGTATTTTAAATGATTATTTAGGACTTGCCGCTTATAAGAAACGCATTGGTCATTACTTAACCGATAATTTAAAAATGAATAGGGTGGTAAAAACAAAACAACTTCTTAGGCGGTACCCGAAGGGAAGTCACAGAAAATTTTTATTTAGTGACGAGAATTTTTTTACTATCGAACAACATTTTATTAAGGTGACTCACAGAGTTCATGCTCAAAGCTCTAGAGAAGATACTCAATTGGTCAGTAAGGTACAGCATGGCCATTATCCTGCTTCAATGATGGTCTGGTGGGGTGTTAGCTGTCAAGGAGTGACTAAGCCATATTTTTGTGAAAAAGGCATCAAAACATCGGCCCAGGTGTATCAAGATGCGATTCTTGAAGAGGTAGTTAAGCCTCTTAAGATCACCATGTTTCATAACCAAGAATGGTCTTTTCAGCAAGACTCAGCACCGGGTCAAAAAGCTCGATCCACACAAGCATAGCTGGAAAGGAACGTTTCTGACTTCATCAGAACTGAAGACTGGCCGTCGCTAGTACCAATCTTAATTATTTATGGTCTTATGGTCTTGGACTTGATTATAATTTATGGTCTCTTTTAGAGATAGTAAGGCATGCTCTAAACGCCATGATAATTTGGAGTCCCTAAAAGATTCCAAAAGATTGGCAGTGACAAATTTTCCAATGGAGAAAGTGAATTTTTTACTCGATAACTGGCCACAACGTTTAAAGCGATTGTATTAAGGTCTTCATTTTGAATGAGTTTCATATTTTTGAAATGCTGTTATATTAATTCAGTTCAATTCAATTCGTTTTTATTAATATATAAACTAACGCACACTGCAGTGATAAATGTTTTATGTAATAGAAAATAAAACGATGTTTTCCTTGTAACAATTTTTTATGGCAAGACTAGGTAGGACTAGGACATATATAACATCTGTATTTTAGTATATGAAGATTGCACGCTTTTTAAGCATATTACGCGAAAGGAGTGTGAGATTTGACATAGTTAAAGTTCACATGGAGAAGGAGCGCAGAAAGCCATAATTTATATACAATAAAAGCTGTTCTCAGCCATGCGTTGATGAACAAACAAATATTTACATTTATATTTAAAATATAGACATTAGTATGCACGTGGCATTGCGGAAGCGTGCTCGTCGCGACCACTGCCAGCCTTTTTCAGGGCTGCAATTCCTCTCCTGTGCACACCATACGGGACAACGATAACGATAATGATGCGTGAATGATGATGATGGGCGTCCCCAGAAAGCGACGTACACCGGTTTGTCCCCGCTGGTGTGAGCAGAGTGCAGTCCGGCGTTGGGGACCGTCACCCTACACGCTGTGCACCTAGCGGCGGGAAGTGGAAGGAAGAGTGTAGAATAGCTGCGTGGAATGTGAGAGGTGGGATTGAAGAGAAGATGAATTATATATATATTTTATTTATAATACTCGGACATTTCACACAGTGCCATCTAATCCCAAAGTAAGAAGCACAGCGCTTGTGTTATGGGTACTAGACAACTGATATGCTACTTATATACTTTTCTTTTGTAAATAAATACATATTATACATAAACACCCAGACTCTGGGCGGGAATTGAACCCGCAAACCCTGTTTACTTTCCGACGCGCTTAGCCGTTGCGCCACGGAGGTCGTCAAATTGATTGGATGTGTTATGTTTAAGTGAAACCAAGCGAAAGAGCATATTGATACGATGTACTCAAACAAAAACCTAAAGAGCACATGTCGTTGACTTAGAATCATTTTTAGCAAGAAAAAAGTTCTCACAGTATGATGAAAGGGAACATTTCAAAAAACGTGAATTTGTAATTATATGATACTTTATGGCATTACAAACTTATATTTGCAGTTGGAGAGTATGGGAGAATGTGTCTTTCGACTACAAAGTTAAAATTGTTTTTCAATTAGATTTATATTTATTGGTAAATACATCATAACATACATACATTGTATGGTGGTATGGAACCTTCGTATTCTTTCTTGCTATTGGCCGGTTAATTATATTTGGCCCGATGTCAAATCGAACCTAGGACATTCAGTATTAACCAATGGACCACAGATGCCGTAATCGTTAACTTGTACAGTCGTAGTAGACATTTACGTCCGCTTTATTTCGAGTCTACGTTAGTTTGTTCTTTGACAAAAAGATTTATAGTTTCGTGTACATAGACAGACAGACAAAGACGTTGATTAGCGGTGACATGTGTTTACTATAAATATTGACGGTGGTATTCAACGATAAATTTGTTAATCATGAAATGAGACTTGATGTATTATCACTATTATAACACCTTCGCATGGGTCACTTGAGAAGTTTTGATACTGCGTTTATTTTTTAAAAGAAAGTGAGTAGTAGCGTTCCCAAAAAAGAAAATCGTAGAATTACAACAAATGACTTGTTGCTTTCATCGCTACTTCGAATTATCCCAAGTTATATATATCCTAAGGGCTACCGCAGAGGAAGGACTATTGCCCGTGGAGGAGAAAGTTCGCGCGAAGCGTGAAACAATGTCCGCCGACACTTGTTACTTTATTCTTAGGTTACTTTGTGTTGCATTATACTTAAAGTTTAAGAAGAAAAAAAGACGTTTCCAAAGATAAAACTAGGTCCGTCCCTATATATCAATTCCTATGTATTAATTCATCCTACCTTTTTCTTGACGTAGGTATATATTTGTTTTTTTTCTGAACTTCGTTAATTAGAATTTTTGGATTGATCTCAAAAGTCGTGGTGCATAGTTAAGTCACTTTCAAATGCTCAACACAAAATCCCTCGTACTTTTGTTTTGTCTCTCTGTGTCTGCAGTTGTTTGAGAGACTTTTTAACCGACTTTAAAAAATGGAGGAGGTTTTCAAATCGACTGTATGTTGCTTTTTTTTGTACGGAGTACTTTTGTCCGCTGTTCTTTGGCGACAATCTCTACTTCGTGCGGCTGTTACATGTACGTGATAACTAACAATTATGAGTTCGACATTGACAGTTTTATTGACATTGGCAGTATGAACGTAAACAATGAGTGTTTCATTTAATTCAATGAGCGTTTTCGGCGGGATTTTATGGGGAGCGGTTGGGCGTTTATTTTGATTATTTGCAAATGGTTTCTAGTAGATATTGTGATGTAAAGGCAGCCTACTTTGCGTCCCAAGTATCTACGCTGTTGTGTCGTTATGTCAAATTGTAGAAATAAGTGCTTATTTAGTAAAGTGATGTTGAGATTTTTTTAGTAGCTTAGTCTGGCCTCAGCAAATTCTATAATGATTGCCTCAATATATTTGTCGCCAGAAACTCCAAGAAACATCTAAAATGTATAACGTCGACATTTTGATGAAATATTATAAAGAATGTATCTATTTATTACTGAAGACGACGGTTGTATAAGCTAAGATCCCTTTACCTTCGCTTCGAAGGAAGGCTTCGCTTCGCTTCTTCGAAAAGTCGCTTGCCTCTCAGTCTTCTACAGGATACATTTCGGAGAGTGTGCATCGGAATTGCATGACTTGATTCCGCCGTCCTCTTTTTATCACCGTACAAGCAGACATAGGCGGGGTTTCCATCCCTATATTGTAGATGTACCACCCACTCGCACCAAGCGTTTTGCCTCAACATTTTTAATACGCACGGCTAAGGAGTGGAACGCCCTGCAGGCGTCTGTGTTTCCTGACGAATATAACCTAAAAGTTTTTAAGGCCAGAGTGAATAGGCACTTACTAGATCCACGTGCTACATCTTAGGCTCCACTGCTACTTAAAATCAGGTGCAGTAGGAGTCAAACGCGGACCTAGTTATCATAAAAAAAAAACCTTCCCACCTAAGGGAGATTCGTACTACTTAATTTTTGACACATTTTAGCTTCCTGAACTTTTTCTCCTATAAACTTTAACTATGCCACATTTCTCCATGCGCGCAATATTCTTAAAAAGGGATCCGAAGTTTTCGCTACACGTATTAATACAATATACTTTTTTAAAGCGGTAAAAACGAGTGTCAAGATTAGCATAGAAAAAAATAATAATGCCTTTAACAACTCAAAAATTGTGTACAGAATGTATCAAACCAACAATTAAAGACGTGTTTACCGATTATAAAAAAATAATCTTTATTGCGGTAAAATGGAATGCAGACACCATGAAAATAAAAAATATATTCCACGCGATAATAACTTAAACACAGATGTATGTGATAAAGAGATGTACATTATATATGTCCTCGTATTTGTGTACCTATATAAAATACATAATATGTACTTTTGTTCACAGAACATAATTGTCACAATACAAAAATACACATGGACGATATTCTATTAATAAAAATGAATACTTTTTAATACCGTCCATAATTTTCCAAACTGAATCAACAGTAACAGTTTTCTTTATTGTAAGAAAATAATGTTTAATATACAAACAGTACATACGCAAAATCCGCACGGAATAAACTAGAATTTTTGTCTGTATTCGCGCTATTTCTGTTACTGGGTTGACAGGGAGAAGAGATACGTTGTATGACAGGATTGGACAACCGTGTTATTGTAAAAACGAAGAACGGAATACTTATGGAAAGAATGAGTGGTTAAAGACTCACGAAGAAAATTTACAGAACAAAAGGGAGCGAAGCGAATCAAGGAAGACTAATGCCTGATTTCACCAAAATCCCGTAATACTTAGCGATAACGGATAGGGATCCGCTAATGATGAACATTTCATCGTTAGCGGACCCCTATCTGGTTTCAGAGTTCTCTAAGTATTGTATTACGGGACTAGGCGAAATCGGACATAAGGCTGGCTTATTAATATGAAATAGCCAGATTGTTAGCTGACGGAAATGTCAAAAGTACATGCATACTTAAGCTAAAGAAAGTGTGTAAGGAAAACGATGAAATTTGAGAAGGCGAAAGAAGTATACAAGGACCTCCAAGCTTTGCGCTCAGCCCCTCTTGACTATCTCGCTAGGATATGTACGTATGTATGTATTAATTTGCTATGGAATCCTATGGTAACGCATGCGCGACATACTCATGGCCACCTTGGTGTGGTTGAGCCATGCTGCATTGCAGCACGAGATGGACTGACTCGCCCGGTGAAATACCATCCTGTCACAGAATATCGGCGTGAAATAACAAGCATTTATTGCTGTTGTGTTTCGTTCGGTGAGTGAGAGTGCCGGTGTCCCATCTTCCTTCTCCTTTCCTTAAAGGCCGGCAACTGCCCCGGATGTTGCGGGTGTCCATGGGCGACTCACTTGCCATTAGGTGACTCGCTTGCTCAATTGCTCCCTCCTTTTATAAAAAAAACGGAGGACCAGAGCAGTAGAAGATACCCTTGTGATATACCTACATTTAATATTTGTACTGTATTTAAATTTCATTAATAACTTTCAGCGTGCGGCGCCGTCCGGATAAATAAAAATGCTCAAACTATTTTAATTTTTCCAGTAATATGTCAGACATAGCCCATAACAGTGTTGGCCAAAATGTAATAGTAAAAGCTATTACGTACAGTTAAAAATTATATTCGTAAAATGTAATTGTAATAACTAATAAAATTTTGTGAGGCAAATAATTACAATTATAAAATGTAATTCTAATTGTTTTTACAATTACTTTTGCCCAAAACTGGCCCATAACAATGAGTTCAGTCGATCGAGTCTTCAAAGTCAGTCAAATCAATTTATTCAAGTAAACTCAAACGTATTTTTGAACGTCAAATCTACTTTAGTTCGGTTCGAAAAGAAAACATGAATACTGAGAAGAACCGACAAGAAACTCAGTCAGGTATCATTTTTTCAACATCTGTCTACAATTGTTATTTAAAATACAATATCCATAAAGCCAGTAAATGCATGTGCAGAGAGGATTATTTCCAGACTATTGTTGTGTCTTCAATGAAATCGCTAATTTTGTAGTATGCTATTCTAATCAGTGTGCGGTTTAATAACAAGTTTAAATCTCTTTTCCGTTAATTGAGTAATTTCTCGAGGAATTAAAAACGAACACAGTTACCCAAAAATGAACCACTTGACTTTTATCATTTAAATTTAGGAATAACTTGATCTTGATTAGGAATAAGTTGATCAAGACTACGAGTCTTATTCGAGTATTCTCAGTATACCCAGCACTGACTGAATAGCTGACTGACGGACAACACTACCCGACCCAGTTTGATCTCTGGAAATTTCGGAGAATGTTTTCTTGAGAAGCAAAACACGTTTCAAACTACGTTTGAAATTTTGAGTCGAAATAGCTAAAAAAATGTAGATATCAATTAATTATTGGTACAGCTGAGTTATCTAATGTTTTCGATACCTGCCTGTATTGTTTTCGATATTTGTTTATACATAAATGATATCCTGGCTGACTGATTCGTCATCGCCCAGCCTAAAGTAATAAATAAACTATATATACTTTTTGTTGTAAGTAAAACGATATTGTTATTATATGTACTACTATTACTAAATAAAGAGAGTGAAAATTGGTGGCTAAGTTTGTGTGAGCAAGAAAAGTTAGACTTAAGAGGAGACTGTTTCCCACGTGGACAGTTCAATGTGGCCTGTTCCAGAGTGAGTTCCGCTAGCGATCTGGTAATCTTTGCACTGGTAAGCACACAAGCAGCACACGCGAATGAAATTGTAATATTCTTGAATGTTAAATGTTCTTGTAAGTTGTAACATTGATACGTGGAATTGTATTGGTAAACAAACAGGCCGTTTTAATTATTCATATTTAAAACGGTTGATAACAATATACGCGAGGAAATATTATTTTATGAGTATTTCGAAGGTAAATATTTAAAGGTATTTGGTTATTAGGACAAAATATATGTAATATTTACACGAGTTACTGTGGCACGTGTAAATCTATACTCTTACACATTTAATGTTTGAATCATATTTTTTAGTTCTATAGTTGATTCCCGTGACTTTACCTATTTAAATATACGTGACATTGTAATCATATTAGTTACCACTATAGAGGTGATTTTATAACATAACGCGCTGTTCCGTCTTTATGCTAGGAGCACATGACATGGGGAACGAGCCTAGAGCCCCCGGCCCGATAAGGCCCTGAAATACTGAAATCTTTATCTATATATATATTTATCCAAATCAATTGACAATTTTTAAAAAACTTGACATTCAAACATTGAGAAGTTCTATTTCTTGAAAGAGTAATAAAATAAAGATAGAGTATATTTATGTAAAGCTAACTATAATAATAATAATTATCTGGTCGTTAAACAAAAGTACGGTTGATGATGATGAATAAAGTTCATGTTTTTGTTACCTTTTTTGGCTTCCTAAAAGGATGCCCTTTTTTTAGTTTCGGAGGAGAGACCTGCACACGAGTACTCTGCCCTCTGTGAGTGGGGGGACTCCAAAAAACCAGAACTGCCGCGTTTGTCATCCTCTCTAGAATCTCCTATGGAACGCACCGGAGTCCTGTTTCACGCTATGTTGAAGCGTTTTTCGTAGGACCAGAGTCCATCCTGCTCTCTCGCAGTGCCACGACATCGCAAACCACACGCCCTGTCAATCTCCTTGGCTCCTTCAGTCGCCTTTCACAACATGTGGGAACACCGTACCTTCATCTTTGGGCCGGTCTATAGGATTAACGGTCCGAGGCGTACGTTACCACTGCCTCGGTGTCATCGTCGTCGACCGGAATCTGTCCACTCTCGCTCCGTCTCGGCGTCCTCTTTCTGCACCATTACGGTCTCGCAGAAGGAGGATCCTTTGTCCTAGAGACCCTGCATGGCGTAAGACGTCCCGTAACAAGAGTAGGAATGAAGTAGATCGTTTGCTTATTGTACGAGGCCACTTAAATGGAGATTTTCGTGGTCGTGGTCGATCGGAGTGAAGTCTGGGCTCGACCCTCCATGCAGCCCCGAAGACGACAACAACGTGTATCTTTCATGCTGAAGAAGCATTGCGAAGGTGTTGAGTGAGTTGTCTTTGCCCACCTGAAACGTGCTTCGGCACACCACGAAAGGGATTTCAGTGCAGTCTGCCCCCTCGACAACACACTGAGGTCAATTGCCACAGGAGTTTCAATGGGTAAAAGTCTCACATAGCTCAACTTCTGTCACAGGAGCTGGTTATCTTGTGAAGGTCACACGCTTTACTTCTGCGAAACTATGTGAGGAGAATTATGAAATTTGTAGTAGCGAAACAAGTATGAACGGACCTTCGTTGCTTGGCGCTTCGTTCACAGAGTACTCATACAGTATACGAAGAGCTACGTGCTTTGTCTGGATTCAGTATAAAAATATCACATCTTTCGTGGTTTAAGTTAAAATCAAATTATTTAAAAATACAAACATTGCCAATTAAATTAATTTAGTTTATCGAATAGTCTAAGGACAAATCCATAACAATAAGTTTTAAAAACATGTCAATAACAGATTCAATTCCGCTGAATTACGATACAAATATTGTAACAATGTAAAATCGCAATGTGTTAAAATTCATACTCGAATCATCCATCACTTCCGAGGGTGGTCCAATAGAAAGTTGGTAGCGGAAATAGACGTTTGGAATACTAAAACTTCGAACTGCAAACTGTATGATAATTATTGAAAGAAATCGGTCAACACAAACTCAAAACTTAGTATTATCTTCGATACTAATAGATTTTTTCAAAGTTGTCGCTAAGACTGGTTATTTCATGGAATAGTCGCAACTGCTTCGGCGGAAGAAGCTGCCAGCGCGACGGTCTCCCAAAGCCTCAACCAATCGTTTACATGTATCGAAAACCAGTTGATGGGCTTTGGGGGCCCAGACTCTCAAAAGTATATAACTAATGGAATAATAATTATATGTATAAATTAATTAAATTTTATATCGCGTACTCGTTTTTTTAAATGATTGATAGCTGACGACGACTCAATTTAGACTTCATATTTCATTTTCAAGCAACGATATTTATGTTTGTTTGTTTGAAACAATCACTATGTCCATTTCAACTGCAGTTCAAGAACTACATCTAGTTGCTAGGTAGCTCAGTTTAAATTCGACGCTCGTGCATTGAACAATGTAGCGCATTTTATTTCATTTCGAACTTAAAACACCCGTGTAATACTTTTACGATAAGTAATAAAAAACATTAATGCTAAAATAATAGACTGCAAAAAAATACATTAAAAACGGATGTGAGTTTAAATTATTAAAGTATTTTTTTTATTAAACGCGAAATGAAAACGTCATGGGCAAGTCCATTGTTGCACATTGAAATTTACTTGCTCACTTGGAACGATGACACAATTGCACTGTCTCGCTTCTATTTACGGCAAAGCGCCAATTTCCGCATCACGCTCTGTCAGCGCGTGGCGCCACCGTCGTTATTTTGATTTATCTATCGTAACGTATAATTCAATGTTTTCATGTTTTCTGAAGTTTTTGTTTTGACGTAACTACATACTCGCTCATATCTTCCTACTTGCACCATACACTAACAGTTAACCACCTGAGTATTTGTACACAATCGCACAAACAAACACACAATCAGGCACGGCTGTCAGTGCGAAGGCAATCATTAATCATCCATCATGTGATAGGGTCGCGGCAGACATTTTCTCTTCCAATCTTCCGAGAAGCGTATCAGGCTTTACGGTACCAGGCATTTTTATAATGTTTAATTTAAATTGTTGAGTTTTAGGGTTCTGTAGGCTAAGTGGCAAAAATAGAAGTTTACGTTAATAAGAAACTATATCTACACCCCACACATAAAAGGGACACTCATAGACGAACACAATAATAAAGTAGATGAAAACTTCACGGAGGTAACAAGTATATTCAGGACTCACAAGATATACAGACTATATAATATATAATATTATGTTTTACACACAGTAGGTATAGATAATAAAAACGACAGCAATTGTGATAAGCTTGTAAGAAAGACAAATAAAAGCATAATATTAGCGACTAGCATTAACCATGCGAACGATTGGAGAACGAACGATTGTGTGTCATACTCTGTGTTGGCGCGACCGTTATTTTCTTAGTGCGGGCGCGCACAGTGTAATGCAGAAAGTGTTAAAAGTGTCGGTAGATGTAAAATAAAATACGTATATAAAACGTTTGTGTGTTCATAAATAATTATTTCATGAGTAGTGAAATAATACTTATATATAGTTACATAAAATATAAATAAGCTGTAAGTATATATGTATGTAGTATAGCGTGTATATTATGTGGCCTACAGGTCCCTTAACGTTATGTCGTGAAATGATTTATTTCGTTATCTATATACTTATTGAGCTTAAATTTCGCGCAGTTACGTGGTTACGTAGAGCAGTTACTTAAAATGCATTTTTTTAGTTTTTTTTTACGAAATACGCTTGTACGCTTTTGGCTGGTTTTTTCTTTTTAAGGTATCTATTTGTATCGTAATTAGAAAACGCTTAAAAGTAAACTTTCTGAGTTATCTGTGAATTGTCAGCTAAGAATCGAACTTTATGATTGAAACGGTCGCCAAGAGGTCTCTAGGGACCGATACATTTCACTCACGTCTTCAGGCTGTCTTGTCAACGGGGTGGTCAGGTCATAGTAGATGCGAACAACAGGATTCGCTGAGGTTGTCCACTAAATAGAATCGCTATATGATAAATAGTTACTTGATTGTGGCCATGGGACTTCTTGGGGAACCATTGCCAACGTAATATTAGTCTTGGTATCGTGTGTTGATATAATAATAAAAATTGTTTAGGATTCTATATCAAGAACAGAATTGGTCAAGTGCGTGTTGGGTACACTTTAACGTAGGCTTGTGTAGCATTATCGGACAAACTGAATTTTAAATAAAAAGTTTGGTACTAAAATACCCCTTAATTTTATTCCTCATTGCTACATTTGGGTTACCTATTTCCGTGTCTGTGCTAAACAGCTCAATATACGTAAAGATGACGTCATAAATCGATTGTGACGCGGACAGACACAGAATGAAGTTATATGGGTTCCTTAAGGCGCTCCCCCAGGCAAACAGGCAAACGTACTATAGAGCACCTCATACTAGAATTCGAAAAATTCTTCATGTAATATAGTAATTATTGATTTTACTTGGGTCTTTTGAAAAAATTAAAATGGTCAAGTTTTATATCATAAAATTATCTATACATTAGTTTACATCGCAAGTAAATATAAATTCTATTTATGAAGTAGAATTCTGTATTCTTTTGAATACAGATTTTATATGTATTTTATATATAACTGAAAAATATGAGACAGCAAAAGTGTTGTTAAAATGTCGAAGATTATTACAATATTTTTGTTACTCTTTATATGTTTTCAAATAACGAGAAGATAGCCTCTAAAACTGGCAAAAAACAGTATTTGACTAGGGGAAGCGTCTTAAACGGAACGGCAATATGTGAAATATGTGCGGTGTCACCCTTGCGGACAGGATAAGCAATGAAGAGACACGCAATATGACAGGGTTGCACGACAGTATTATTGTAACAATGAAGAAAGGAATGCTTAGATGGTTCGGGCACATAAAAGGAATGCGTGATGACTGATGAAAGACTGACGAAGAAAATCTACAGAGCGAAAGTGAGTAGTAAAAGAAGCCAAGAAGGACCAAGGCTGACTTAAGCCAGAGTGTTAGCAGACAGAAATGTCAAAGGCACTCGCATACCTAGGCAAAAATGTGTGAGGAGAACGATGAGATTTGAGGAAGCGAAAATACCTCTTTCGCTGCCTCGAATCTCATCATAAGGACCGCGAAACTTGGCGATTCGTCCTCTGACTACTCCGTTAAGGATACAGCGTGAAGATATGTATGTATTTATGTATGTATGTTAAACGGAACCCGTTTAAACAGAATCAAATAATAGCAGGTTGCTATTTCAACGTATAGACTTTTTGACGGGAACGGAAGTAAAGTTCACTTTTTATTTATTTGTACTTTCTATATTTTGCGTATTTCTTGCGTATTTTGTGAGTTAAAGTTCTGAACAAGTGTTAAGAATTTGAAAGTTTGAGTGAATATGTGTAGCTGAAGTTTTCGCGTTTTTCCAAAAAGTATTTTAACTCCAGTAAAGCTTACTGACACTACTGGGGAGTGTTAGGGACTTAGTAATAAGAACACAAACATTTCACATAAAAGATGCACTACTCTTTGTTACATTATTACAGTACATTTCTGACATTATTGTCAGAAATGTTTCTAATGAATATCAAACGAGTTGCCGATATATAACAGAGAAGAAGAATTCAACTCATATAATTCTATGAAACAAGTAATTTTTACATCACAACATAATTATCACTAAATTATTATTACCCAACTGATGCTCGCAACTGCGTCCGCCTGAAAGTCGGCTTCATTTTGCACTCCTGTTTGACGAATCGCAAAATTCAATCAGCATTGTTTGTATTGTAGGACACATACCACACTACACTACATACATATATACTTACACTTTATTTATATTTTATGTAACTATTTATATTATAAGAATATTCATTATTGTACATACACACAAACTCACGCAATTATAAATTTTATATATTAAAATAATTAAATATAATTTGGACATGCAAACATTTTATATACGTATTTTATTTTACACCTACCGACACTTTTCAACATTTTACACGACACTGTGCACGCCCGTGCGAACAAAATATAATGGTCACGCCGACACAGTGTACGACACAAAAAAATTGATTCCGCGTTCGTTCTCAACGATTATTACATGTAACAATTGTGCTGATATATTTGCCTTGTTTATAATCCTTCATATCTGTTGTTATTTCATAATTATTGTCCTATCTGCATATCGTTGTATATTATAATAACTGTGACTGTAAATCGTGTGTTTCAAAAATATATTGTTACCTTTGTGAAGTGTTCGTGTCAGTTATTTGTGATCGTCAACTAAGTGTCCTTTTCTTTTTTTATGTGTGTGGTGTAATTAGATAACCATATCTACACCCCCACATATTGGTGACCCCGACGAAGAAAATTTGGATTTTCGGAAAATCAGAATTCGTTATCACAAATTATTCGGAAGTACCGACACAATTTTTGAACTGTGACCGAACACAATTGTGAGCGATTTCGAACATGAGTCAACCTAGCAGAGTACATGACCTGGATGGAGTGGACAGCAAGGACGAGGTACTACGAGTAGGAGTACGTGTTCCTCCATTTTGGCCGGAAGAACCTGCTTTATGGTTTGCTCAGGTTGAAGGTCAGTTTGTGTTATCTAAAATTATTAACGATGACACTAAATTTTATTACGTAATTTCACAATTAGACCACCAGTTTGCTCTAGAGGTAAAAGACATTATTACGAATCCTCCAGCTACCAACAAATATGACAAATTAAAAACCGAGCTGATAAAACGCCTTTCAGCCTCACAGGAAAAGCGAGTGAAGCAACTGCTGATGCATGAGGAGCTCGGAGACCGCAAACCTTCCCAGTTTCTGCGACATCTTGCAGGACTGGCAGGTCCAGCTGTGCCTAAAGATTTTTTGGCTACCCTCTGGTCTAGTCGTTTGCCACAAAACATACAAACAGTGATTGCTTCACAGATGGACTTACCTCTGGACAAACTAGGCGAATTGGCAGACAGGGTACACGAGATCGCTCCATCCACGGCTCAAGTGGCAAGTACAAGCACATCCGCTGCTTCATCATCAGCTTACGACGACATGGCTAGACAGATAAGCGAACTGACAAGGCAAGTAGCTGCACTAACTACTAGAATTAGTCAGAACGAACGCTCGCGCTCTCGATCTCGCCGGTTTAGCCGCTCGCGCAGTTGCTCTAGACATAGACAACCACCGTCGAACCACCCGTATTGCTTCTACCACTACACGTTCGGGTCAAAAGCGAAGAAGTGCAAGCAACCCTGTAGTTTTCAGTCGGAAAACTCACAGGGCAGTCGCAAGTAGCGGCCAACGACTGCCCTTCATCAACAGGCCGTCTATTCGTCACTGACCGCACATCAAAAATGCAGTTCCTAGTGGACACTGGCTCAGACTTGTGTGTTTTTCCGCGGTCAGCTGTCAGAACGCCCTGTGTGAAGTCCAAGTATGACTTAATAGCAGCCAATAACACCATCATTCATACTTACGGACCAGTTCAAATTCATCTGAACTTGGGACTTAGGCGTGCTTTCACTTGGAGCTTCACTATATCTGATGTATCGAAGCCTATAATTGGTGTGGACTTTCTAAGCTATTACAACTTGCTTGTAGATTGCAGGAACCAACGCCTGGTTGACGGGACGACTACGCTGTCAGTGGCAGCAACTACATTAAAGGTTCCTGAAGACATCGCGTCTGTCAAAGCTGTCACCGGAGAAACTGAATTTCACCAGCTGTTGCGTGAGTTCCCGGAGATAACCCGACCTGCAGGCATTCATCTTCCATCCAAGCACAATACGCTACATTACATCAAGACCACACCGGGTCCTCCTGTCTCCTGCAAGCCTCGTCGTCTCGATCCAGTCCGATTGCAAGCAGCGAAGAAAGAGTTCGAGGACATGCTCGCAAGTGGAACAGCCAGGCGTTCAGAGAGTCCCTGGTCTTCGGCGCTACACCTGGTCAAGAAGAAAGATGACGGTTGGAGACCGTGTGGAGACTACAGAGCCCTAAACGCAAGAACCGTGCCAGACAGGTACCCCATACGCCACATCCACGATTTTTCGCACCAGTTGTCAGGATGCTCTGTCTTCTCTACGATTGATCTAGTGAAGGCATATAACCAAATACCCGTCAATCCAGAGGATATACCCAAGACCGCCATCACAACACCTTTCGGATTATTCGAATTCCAATATATGACCTTCGGATTGAGAAATGCTGCGCAAACATTCCAAAGGTTCATCGACGAAGTACTTCTGGGTCTCGACTTTTGCTTCGGATACATCGACGACATTTTGGTATCCTCATCGTCAATCGAAGAGCATAAGGCACATCTCAGGCAACTGTTCGATCGCCTAAAAAAATACGGCATTCTTGTCAATACGACGAAGTGTATACTCGGTCAACCAGAGGTCACATTTTTAGGTTACCGTGTATCTGCTGCTGGTACTAAGCCTCTAGAAACGAAAGTGCAGGCACTACAGGACTTCACCACCCCAAAAACGGTTAAAGAAGTTAGACGTTTTTTGGGCATGCTCAATTATTATCGTCGGTTTATTCCTAATGCGGCGAAACTTCAAGCACCATTGAACGAAGTTCTAGCAGGTCCTAAAATCAAAGGCTCACACCCAGTTGAAATGACCCCAGCACTACTACAGGCTTTCGAAAATTGCAAAACCTCGTTGTCTCAAGCAACACTACTCGCTCATCCGGATCCATCGGCCGAACTAGCGATAGTCACTGACGCTTCAGACTCTGCTATCGGAGCTGTATTACAGCAACGTAGTGGGAAAGATTGGCAACCACTGGCATTCTTCTCGCACAAGTTGAGTGGTTCTCAGAAAAAGTATAGCCCTTATGACAGAGAGCTTCTGGCTGTGTACGAAGCGATAAAATACTTTCGTCATATGGTTGAAGCCAGAACCTTTGCTGTATTTACAGACCACAAACCACTCACGTTTGCCTTCTCAACCAACAGAGAAAAGTGCTCGCCTAGACAGTTCCGATACCTAGACTTCATCGCACAGTTTACTACCGATCTGAGGTTCATACCTGGAAAAGAAAACGTAGTCGCTGATGCCTTGTCTCGTGTCGAAGAAGTCGCATCAACTCTCGACTACCAGATTCTTGCACGATCTCAGGACAAGGATCCAGAACTGCAAGAACTGCTTCTCCATGGCTCGTCTCTGAAACTGAAGAAAATACCATCCCTTAGTAGCGACTTACCGGTGTACTGCGACACTTCCATGCAGTCACCACGTCCGTTCATCACTCCAGCGTTCAGAAGACAAGTTTTCGACATGGTGCATAATCTTCATCATCCTGGAAGTTCAGCTACAGTTCGACTGGTTACGCAAAGATTTGTGTGGCCAGGGATTCGAAAAGATTGTAGAGAGTGGGCTAGGCAATGCTTGTCATGCCAAAAAAGTAAAATATCCCGACATACCACCTCTCCTCTATCCACTTTCCTGACACCTTCCTCGAGGTTTTCTCACATACACCTCGATATCGTAGGGCCACTACCACCATCTTCTGATTACAGATACTGCCTTACGATCATCGACAGGTTCACGCGATGGCCAGAAGTACTCCCTATCAAAGATATCACTGCGGAGACCTGTGCAGCTGCTCTCGTGTCTGGTTGGTTTGCCAGATTCGGCTGTCCTGCGAGGGTGACTACAGACCGTGGTCGCCAGTTCGAGTGCCACCTCTTCAAGGCTCTTACTACCTTGATTGGTGCCCGCCACTTCCGCACCACAGCTTACCATCCTGCTGCAAACGGCATCATCGAGCGTCTTCATCGCCAGCTCAAGGCAGCCATCATGTGTCATGCCTCCTCGTCACAGTGGACCGAAGTTCTTCCACTGGTACTTCTAGGCATGCGCAGCGCTTGGAAAGAAGACCTCCATGCATCTCCAGCTGAGCTTGTGTACGCGGAACCACTACGCTTACCTGGTCAATTCCTGTCTCCCGAAGATGACTACAAAACAGCAGACGTCACAGAATACACGACGCGCCTACGCTCTTCTATGGCCAAGCTCACACCAAGACCAACTTCATGGCATACTTCTGCTTCGCCATTTTACATACCACGTGATCTTCACACAACATCTCACGTATTTCTCCGCCAGGATCACGTGAGAAGACCTCTTGAACCACCTTACGCTGGTCCATATAAAGTACTGGAGAGAACACCAAAGTACTTCAGAATAGAAGTCCAGGGTAAAAGCGCAACTGTCAGTATCGACAGACTGAAGCCGGCCTACCTAACTAAAGAGGTGCTAAATGCTCGACCTACTGGCATTTCATTACTACCACCGGCAGTTCTGAAATCTCCTGAAGGAACCAGAGATGGCAAAGACGTTCATCACCCTCAGGAGAAACGCACACGCAGCGGTAGAAGAGTTCGCTTCCCTGATTATTACCGACCATAGCCATGGTCTCAGCGGGGGAGTGATGTAGGACACATACCACACTACACTACATACATATATACTTACACTTTATTTATATTTTATGTAACTATTTATATTATAAGAATATTCATTATTGTACATACACACAAACTCACGCAATTATAAATTTTATATATTAAAATAATTAAATATAATTTGGACATGCAAACATTTTATATACGTATTTTATTTTACACCTACCGACACTTTTCAACATTTTACACGACACTGTGCACGCCCGTGCGAACAAAATATAATGGTCACGCCGACACAGTGTACGACACAAAAAAATTGATTCCGCGTTCGTTCTCAACGATTATTACATGTAACAATTGTGCTGATATATTTGCCTTGTTTATAATCCTTCATATCTGTTGTTATTTCATAATTATTGTCCTATCTGCATATCGTTGTATATTATAATAACTGTGACTGTAAATCGTGTGTTTCAAAAATATATTGTTACCTTTGTGAAGTGTTCGTGTCAGTTATTTGTGATCGTCAACTAAGTGTCCTTTTCTTTTTTATGTGTGTGGTGTAATTAGATAACCATATCTACACCCCCACAGTATTTACAGTCTAAATTTCATTACTGGGGAAGAGAAACCGCTTAAGAGTCCGCTTATGCAGACTTTACCATGTTTGGTGACTTGGATCTGGATATTTAAGAAGGCTGAGATATAGATATTTGGATACATACAACTTTATCTCTTTATCTTGAAATCTTTAAACGCGAAAATATGATTAGATACAAAAATCTCGATAAAAAAAAGTCCAGAAAAAACCCTGTTTTGCACAAAGATCCAGTTACATCTCCGATATAATACATAACATAACATAACATAACTTCACGCTGTATCCCCAACAGGGTAGTCGCGGTCCTTACACACCCCTTTCGCTTCCTCAAATTTCATCATTCTCCTCACACATTTTCGCCTAGGTATGCGAGTGCTTTTGACATTTCCGTCTGCTAACACTCTGGCTATTTGATCTTCATAAGTCAGCCTTGGTATTCCTTGGCTTCTTTTACCACTCACTTTCGCTCTGTATATTTTCTTCGTCAGTCTTTCATCACTCATTCTTTCCATGTGCCCGAACCATCTAAGCATTCCTTTCTTCATTTTTACAATAACGCTGTTGTGCGACCCTGTCATACTGCGTATCTCATCATTGCTTATCCTGTCAGCAAGCGTGACACCGCACATATTTCTGAGAGACCGCATCTCCACAGCATTTAACATACTTTCACTCGATTTTGGGCATATCCAGGCCTCACTACCGTACAACAAAGTTGGCACCAACACCGCATTGTGGATGGCCATTTTAGCAATGTTAGATATATTCACACTACCCACTAATGCGGACAGAGCACCGTTCACTTCATTGCCAGCTGCTACCCGTCTCTCCACATCCAACTCACATCTTCCATCCCTCGAAAACGCACTCCCCAGGTACACAATTTCATTCACCTGTTCTAGACATTTTCCATTTACACCGATATAATACATATTTCTAAAATTATTTTTACTAAAATGGATAGGTAATTACAATATCTCAAATCTCTAAAACCAGTTGTTTAATTGATAATGTAGTTTTCTTACAAATTACATTTATGTGCAAAAACCAATGTTGAAATTTCTCCGCGCTAAAATGTGATCAAACCGGAACTGTGAAAATCAACTTTATTGTTATGGCTATAGGGCGCAGGGGTGATGAACGAATTTCGTTGCGCTGGGCTGCAGGCGAACTTTTAATTGCGATTGATTCTAATCCGACACATACCTTATACAATATCTTTATACCGTCATAAAAGAAAATAGTTTTACTATTTATTATTTGTGTAGCTGATAATCTAATACAAGTACTTATATAAAAATAAATGTTCGTTTTTTCGTACGTTATGGCTGACATACTGTTCATCCGATTGCGATGGGTATGGGGTTTTTTTGGCGGGAACGGGAGAAGTGAGGTTGATATTTTGTTTAAATTTTCTATTTTTTTAATTTTTGGGTGTTTTAAAGTACAAAAGTGATAGTATATTGTGTTTTAAAGTATTGTATGAGTGAAAAGAATGGAGTAGGTCTAAATAAACATGTGTAGCTGAAGTTCTCGCGCTCTTCCAAGAAGTTCTTTATAACTTCAGTAAAGCCTACTATCACTTTACTGGAGGAGTTTTACGATAAGAAAAAATTAATTTACTTGGATTCCACTTATTAATACGTGACATTGGCGAATGTGCTAAACTGTGCGCCATGCCATAAAGAAAGAAAATTAAAAAAAAAACTGGTATGGAGATAGATTAAACTCAGGGGAAGGATATAGGCTATTTTAAAAGTAAAAAACGCGACGTCGCGAGCATCAGCAAGTAATAAATAATATTAGGTTTATTAGTTATCTAATCGAGCTGTTGTGTTATACGTCTACTATTATAAAGCATATTAGAACATTAAGGAAATCATTAATAAAACTTTGGTGTACAGATTAATTATATAAATAATTCATGTCGATGTATAAAATAATTAAAGAATAATGTTGTTTACAAAATATTTTAATAGTTATTATTATGTATATATTTATAACAAATAATGTGATAACTTTTACTAATTCTATGTAATTTTAGTAATCTATATATATATAATGAAGTTCTGTTTTCTTTGTGCGTCAATCACGTTAAAACTATTCAACGGATCGACATGGGACCACGACCATTCGATGCGGAATCGTTTGTAGATGGTTTAAGTCTATTAATTTTTTTCAATTTTATAGACCCTTCACCATTTTTCAAACAATAATGTACTATTACGTACAAAATTTTCACTTACGCACAGCGGAGCGCGCGGGAAACGAATTGTATTTATATATTTTTATGAGCAACTTTTTAGCTAAAGCTACTAAATTATATTAAATATTAAAAATAATATTAAAATAACATATATAAGAGAACCAGGCTAGGTGGAGTGATGATCTCCGCAGCTGGTAGTAACTAGATGAGAGAAGCCGAAAATCGTTCTCGATGGTGTGCGTTGGGACAGGCCTGTGTCCAGCAGTAGACTGCTATGGGCTGATGATATAAGAAAAAGACAACTATCTATGCGAATGTTTAAGGACGCCAGAACCACGAGGACAAGACGCTCGGAATGATTTTTAATAGAATAAGGACATAAGTCACTTGCACTTGACTTTAAGCTTTGATATTTTAACAACATAACATAACATAACTTCACGCTGTATCCCCAACGGGGTAGTCAGAGAGGACGGAGCGCCAGGAGTCGCGGTCCTTACACACCTCTTTCGCTTCCTCAAATCTCATCATTCTCCTCACACATTTGATATTTTAATTTCCCTAATTAATCCTACTTAACTTAGATCGGAAGTTCTAATTTTGGAAGGTTTATTATTAATTAGTCTGTAAGTTCTAATTTAAGAAGGGGCACATTCATTAAAATTACAAATTGCAAAGTTACAATGCCATTGAGTAGAGATGTATTCGTAAGTGTGAAACTTAGATGTTTTATTTTATATTTCTTAAGGCATTGGTAACAAGACCATCAGCCTAATGACGTAACTTCTGGAGAAACACTAAGTTCCCTAACACTCCCCCAGTAAAGTGATAGTAGCACTAGGCTTTAAGTTAAAAAGGACATCTTGGAAGAGCGCGAAAACTTCAGCTACACATGTTTATTTAGATCTCCTTCATCCTTTTCACTTGGAACTTTAAAACACAGTATACTATCACTGTTGCACTTTAAAACTCCTAAAAATGTAAAAAATAAAAAACTACATAAAATGACAACCTTATTTTTCCCTTTCCCGTCGAAAAATCCCTTTGATTTTCTTTGTATGCAACGAGTTTTTTTTTTTCATTTCATTTCATTCACTTCAACCAGATTTCTCTCGTTCCCGCCAAAAACTCTGAAACTTAGATGTTAACTAGTATTAGCAGAACTATTATTGTCTATTCCGTATAAAATACTTACGGTTTTATTTTTAATTTTTTTTAGAATGCCATTAAAACCAGTCAAGCACATATAGTACAATCAATCAAAGTGATTTAGTTACAACTTCATACTTATATAATTACAATTTTGTCAAATTTTTTATATTGTACGAGTATATAGATGGCTAGATAGATCAAAGCATATTTTTGATGTGTGTCCTCTCGCTTTTCTGCAATCTGTGGGAGTGATTTCGTTAAAAGGGACGGAAGTGTGTAACAGGAAGCCGGGGAAGCGCGCGCTCTTTGATTTGACCAATGAGCGCGCGCGGTGGTAGAGTTGGCCGTCAGATGGTAATCCTTTTTTTCAGGATATAATGTTAATGTTGTTTATTACCAAGGTGAGATGTCAGATGTTACACATCATGCGACTACAGTAAGGCTCGCTCGTTTTTTTTTTATCTTAATACCTAATTTGATGATTCCATTTTGATGATTTCCAATATTTAGGTTTGTTTATTTTGTTGCAAGCGTAATTATCATGGGTTGACTGGTAATATAGCTAATCTACATGGATATATTCTTACCGCCTTAATATAACTGATCTACAGACGAATAAAAGTGGGCCAATCTGTTGGAGGCATTCGGGGTGTTTCCAAATATAGCCCCAGTTACAATTCAATTAACAACAAATTAATTTATTGTTTTCCTTATGTTTTGGCCTTTGGCATCTCTAGAGTTCAGATAGCCTACGTGGTTACCTCAGCTCACAAATGGCTGTTCTAATTATTATAAAAGCATTAGTTATTTACCAATTAACTTGTGTATTTGCCTACGTGAAAATATGCAAGCGTCTTAATGTTTAAGGTTATTTAATAGTATTTATAACAATTAATAAAATTAATGTAGATGACGAAACAAACAGAATGTGATTAGAAAACATAACGATTGCCAATTGATCGCTTCCTCAAATCTCATCATTCTCCTCACACATTTTCGCCTAGGTATGCGAGTGCCTTTGACATTTTCGTCTGCTAACACTTTTATTTGATTTTCATAAGTCAGCCCCGGTCTTCCTGGGCTTCTTTTACCTCTCACTTTAGCTCTGTAAATTTTCTTCGTCAGTCTTTCATCGCTCATTCTTTCTATTTGCCCGAACCGTCTACGCATTCCGTTCTTCATATTACAATAACACTGTCGTGAAACCCTGTCATTCTGCGTATTTCTTTATTGATTATTTTGTCCGCAAGGGTGACACTGCACATATTTCTAAGAGATCGCATTTCTACTGTATTTATCATACTTTCAGTCGATTTCGGGCATATCCAGGCCTCACTACCGTACATTAAAGTTGGAACCAACACCTCGACGCGAAAGACTGATGCTCTACCACCGCACTAACAAATCTATCATATATAGGTATTATATGTGTAACGCATAATCATATAGTATACAAGCGACACACCCGGCTTCGCACGGTTAGAAATTTTTTTGGAAATAAAATACAGCCCATGTTATTCGCTGATAATGCAGCTTTCTATAGGTGAAAGAATTGTTGAAATCGGTTCAGTAGTTTTTAGGTTTATCCGTTCCGTACAAAGTTTACTTCTTTGTAATATTAGTACCTATAGAAGTCACGTGAGCTGTCACTGCAACATTATGTTTGTGAGTTTCATAATGAAGTAATAGTAATAATTTATTACTGCCACAAAATGACAGATATTACATTACATAATACACAATATATTGACAAAGTTATGAGGAGTAAAATGTCCGCGACTTAGTTTTGATTGTCGGCGAGCTCACGATCGCTGAATTTCAGTCACAGCTTGGAATTAAGGGGTGACAACTTGAGAACCGATATTTATTATAGATTTCTTAGATATGCCTAGTTGACAATACAACCAGAGGCAATTTATCAAGCAACAAGGTGTCATCCCGCGATCAAAGAGGAGATACTTCAGGATTTATTACTTTCTTGACAGATACCTATATACATACCGCATATCGCATAAATCAATAATTACTACAATAGATAACGATAGATAGAAAACACTTTATTTGTGTATAATAACAGTGGATTTACTTGATTGCACAACAAATTATGCTTTGAATATCGTCACCAACTGAGCGATGAGTGACACGTGACCCTTAATTGCAATGAAATAGCTAATTCCATGAAATAAATCGTTTGTTTTGATTTTGTTGGATACCAACCGTGCTGACAGTCACGTACGCAGCCGCTTCTAATGACAGGTGATCGTCTAGTTCAATCGCACATTAATTGAAAATTAATTATACTTCATTACGATTTAATATGGCACGGTACAGTCGACAGAGAATTTGAAAGCGTTCTTGCTTTTGTCTGCTTGAAAATTATCACTAGTGATTTTAATAATTTTTAATTGGCGTCATACATTCGTCGAAGATTTTTAAAATGTTTTACTTGCTTGCAAGTTATTGCCAGTAAATATCAAAGTGCTCTTGCTCTCTCTTGCTTTCTTGCAATAGTCACAAGTGGTTTCTTAGGTACTAATAGTACGGTATGCAAGTTAAAGGAACTTCAAAGCGCTCTTGCTTCCTGTTGTTCGCGAACTGTCACAAGTGGTTTTGTTAAGTTTCAATTGATATAGTATTTTTATAAGGAATTTCGTGCTCTTGCTTATAGTTGCTTGTAAGTTGGTCTTCTTTTTGCTTAATCGTCACAAGTATTCGTTGTTCTGCTTTGTACTTCTGCTAATAATATGTTCATTTCTTTGTCGTTATTTCACAGAAATTGTGTATTGATGATGGAGAAGTTAAAAATTAATATAAACATTAGTGACTGGCTGTGGAACACCTTTCTTATAGGTAAATTATTAATCCTATTCTAACATTTTATAATATTTAATTTGATTCGTTTTAACATTGTCGCCTATTGTCGTTCTGCGATATAAAAATTTGCTGTAATTGTAGATGGTAGTGTTTGTGACTTAGTTCGTATTACATACAGTCAACAACATACAGTCAACAACATACAGTCAACAACATACAGTCAACAACATACAGTCCCTGCTTCTTAATAACACATATATCTATCCATATAACATGTAACTTACTGACTTACCGTGTCATCACTTCAAGATACGACACCATCTATGATAAGTAATGTGCTATCTGGTTATTTTTCCGCTTCAATCGGAGAATTCGATCAGGGGATAAGGCTCGTTTTAGAAAATTTGTATACAGGCGAAGGGCTAACGACCTATCACTTCATTATTCCGTTATTTCTTACTTTCAGAGGTATCGAGGTGTCACAATATGATTTTATTGAAGCTTCATCTTGGACTAAGTAAGGGGCTATATATGCTTTGGTATACCATCGTGTACTTGATGAGATTGACATGGTACACCCACAGTCCAGAAGCAGGAGCATACTGAAAGAGTGAACCTCATTTAGAGAGGTCAATTCGTCAGGAGCTCATGACGTAACTTCCTTTTTATTTTTTTTTGTTAATATTAATGATTTCCTCACAGAAATACCTTCATGTTATGTATGTGTAATGTGTATATGGAAGTACATATATGCCGCGAATGTCATCGCGTGACGATGCCAAACATCTACTATAAAATAACATAATATGAACTAAATTGCTTCATAATATTGATTAAAACAAATTCCGTCACGTACAACTTTTACCACGAAATTAATTTTCTTACAGTTTTTCCTGATGACCTGATTAAATAATGAAGACGAACGAAATGTCAAAAGCACTCGCGTACCTAGGCGAAAATGTGAGTGGAGAATGATGAGATTTGAGGAAGCGAAAGAAGTATGCGACCGAGACGCTTGGCGCTCCGTCCTCTCTGATGGTAGTCACAGGGTACCGTTAGGGATACAGTGTGAAGATATGTATGTATGCATGTATGTTATAGCAGAGTAGAAAGTTTGCTAATTTTTTATGTTAAAAAAAGTAACATGAAGTATCTTTACCAAGCTTCGAAAAAAGCGTTAAAAATTAACAATATCTGAAGCTTTTTTTGTAGATGCCTGTGTTTAGCCCAATTCATCCAATAACTGTTTCGAAGCTGTTTACTTCAAGTAGCTAACTTCGACTTTAATGTGGTAAAAGTCGAAAAGTCGCTGAAAAAAGCGGCTTTGCCAGACACAGAGAGAGAGACACCGAGACGATTACGTAGGATTACGTATTACTAATGGATACACTTTAAAACACTTTACGATTGGTAAAAATAACAATAAAAATGTTATTTTATTTTTTCATAATAATTTGTATTGTTAATACACCATGCAAATAACAGTAAAGGTTCGGCCAAACCTGCGCAACCAAAGCGACTGCAATTATATTATTTATGGCGCCTTGCACGACTACGCAACCGTAATGCGAGAACACCGCGTCGGCAGAGGGGGACGCACGCGTCTTATGGTCAGACGTGTTTACGGATATATCTCTTATTATTTTAACCTGTGATTGTAACTCCACGATGACAGAAGATACTACAGAGATTTTTACAGAAAGAGTGAGAGAATATCCTATTTTGTACGATTTGAAAATTTACGAAAAAAGGATAAAATACGGGGTTAAATGGGAATAAAAGATCTTGTTCATCAGAGTCATTTAGTGATAATTATGAAACTTATATAACACAACAATTTAGGTGTTAAACTAAACTATAGACGTGCGGCTTCAGTGACAATTCACTAAATAAATGAAGTTCGCGGTTCGCGTTGTAATCGCGGAGTCTGCACGTCTAGTTTCGCGTTGTAGACGCTCCCTGTTTCGCATCCCGCGTCCCGCGTTTTGACGCGCAGGTTTGGCTGAACCCTAAACTTTTTTGCACAGCTCGAGTAAGTCGGTCGATTACGGAAAATCACTATCGAGCTGGTCGCACTTCAGTGACTGATCCAAGAAACAAAAAATTACTTTTACCGATTTGGATTAAAAATTTAAGTTTAATTTGAAACGATATCTAACTTAAACATGCGGGGTTATTACCTAAAAATTTGTAGACAGCAACAGCCACGCGACACTGCGCAACCGGTTTAAATGTAATAAAAAATTGGTGTCATGTATGACCATTGCGTATCTATTATTTTATGACCGCAAAATGTACTTTTCGCGGTAGATTTAGGGCCACTTTACAAATTACATTACACAAATTCTCGTTATGACAGCAGATATCGCGCGATATTGGCTCTCACATGTTGACGGCAAGTTACGTAATAAGCGTGCCGATTTACACGTGTCTGAATTAAATGACCTTAAAAGCGTGAAAACATATTTGCTTATATTACACTTGAAAACAGATGAAAATAAATGTAAGAAACAATAAGAAAATCTCAATATGTACCACCTGTTCAAATAACATACAACTTAATGATAAACCATGTAATATATAATAGTAATAATATGACCGTCGAGTTACACATAATATATATATTTGTATACCTATCTTTTTTTGGTAACGCAGGAGAAACCTGTTCATAGACAGAGAATATAATATGTAATAGAAAAGAAGGTCTATTGCCTACTCTCGGCCAGATACGTAGTTGTTGCGTTGGGTGTGAGATGTGGAGAACATCTCGTTTATATTTAGTAGGTATATAATGAAGAAAATATTCAACAAAAATAATTCAACAAATATTACAAATAATTTTTTCACGTTTGTTGAATTGAATTTTTCGTATTTTATGTTGAAGAGTGATAACCGAATTCGAATAACTAAAATTATTTAGGCATCTAGGACATTATAATACGTTCGTTTATGCGATTTAGATATGTTTGTATTTGTGACGATGTGAAGAACAAATTATAGACTCACGGAAGCGGTCGCATGTTTGTGGCGCGTGCGACCCCGACTGGCGCTACAATAATTATCCATATTCAGCCAAAATATTTCCGTTGTGTGCGTGCCACAGCGCGTGCATATTAGCGCGCACACATACAAGACATCCTACTGTTATATCTATACTGTGCCCATTTACACCATTACACTGCTACGTCAAAACGAACTAAACGCGCTGTCGCCTGTAGTTCTCCTTGGAATGACATGGATGGACGGCCAGCGCCCTACGATCAACCGCGACCCCGAAGGCTCGTTTAGTTGCCAATAGAGCGGACACTCATGCTATGCGATATGTGAGTTAACGATACTTGGAATTTAATGTAGTTGCTTTGGTGTAGTTCGTTTTATTGAACTTTTTCTGTTAGAAGAATTAACGTCTTGTTTATGAAAAAATGTAGACAGAATAAATCATTTTATCACGTTTTTGTAGCAAATTAAAATAAAGTAATATAAAGTCTGCAATTATATTTAAAAACCCATATTTTATGTAATATGCTAACTGATCGCGACCAGGCGTTGTTGCAGCGTGCGTTGAACAAACGAGCATTTTTATTTATATAGATATTAGTATACAATAATACGCAGATATCGAATGCAATGTTGTATCAAAATTTCAATTCAATCAACTTTCACGAACACAAGTATACGGAAGTCGAATTTTTATATTTATATTGGGTTGCTCGGCGATAATAGTGACTATATGCCACCGAGCCACGAAATTCATTGGCAACGACAAAGTTAATCTGTACATAAATAATAAATATAAATAAAATTCAAATGTCTGTATGTGATTTTGAAATAAAGGCCTTTTTGTTACGTGGTTATTTGCACGTAACTCAAACACGCTTCCTTTAAATTTACGTTTGTCTGTTTGTTTATCCGGATAAATCTTCGAGACGACTAAGCCGATTTTGACGGAACTTTCATTGGCAGGTAAAGGCCTTTTCAGAGTGTAATCTAGGTTAAACTTTATACCGGAGAAATACCACATTTAACGTGGATGAAACCGCGAGTCACATCTAGTAAAAAATAAACTTTTAAGTCAAGCACCGACGTGCTGTCGTCAGTCTTGTGATAATTGACAGAGCATATTTTGAAGAGTATGCGTCCGAATCGCATAGTCTGATTCCACCGTCTCCGTTCTACTGTAGAACAACTAGACGTATGGCGACACTGCATCCTTATATTGTTTCATACGTATGAAGTGATTTGCTTTCTCTTTTATAATGTGTACTTCCAAGGTGTGGGAACGTCCTCCTGCGTCGTTGTATCCTGACACCTACAATTTGGCTGTTTTCTAGTCGTAGAGGGGAATGTTCTGGATAAGCGTGATTAATACTCGATCTCGTCATTGCTTTCCATCAGACTAGACTGTGACCAAAACTGCTCCTATTTGTGATAAATAAAACATGTCAATAAAAATTGAACGAAACCTGTATGAGACCTTGCGCTTAACCAATGTTCGATTTGTCTTCACTGTAGTCCAATTAACATAGGTAATAAAGTTATGAAATGCATATATTCAGTTGATTTACTGATAATGGCTGCAACGCTTGTAGGCAGCTAAGAAGTCGTGTCTAACAGTTATTTCTCAAGCTAACCATTATGTTTATAAGGATGTATTCACTTGAGCAACAATTGTTGGCTGGCACTCTCGTACCACATCCTTCGATCTAGTTGCGTCGAGTGGTTCTCAAACATTTCCCTATTTGATTTACCTTTGTTTTTTGTTAGACTTTAATTGATTGATCAGAAATCAACATTGTTATGAGAACAAACATGAGAAGATAAATGTCAAAGCCGAAAACGAACTGAAAGCAACAGGAACACTGGAAACGTCCAAAAAAGTATGAAAAACCTTACTTTCGTGTTATTTGTTACAAGAAGTATGTATCACCCCTTCTACAGCAGACTGGATATAATGTCTCACATGCCAAAAATGGGCACATGAAGATTGTACAAGTGGTTCATTATGAAGTCGTCGTATTTACGATTTTTGTAATGACAAATAAACCTGTTCATGATTACCCAAAGTGTTCGCAATCATCTCACTCGATTTTGTAGTTACCCGGAACCAACTGGGTAATTACGGATAGAAAGGGTATTGTTATTTCTAAATATTTAATACTTTCCGATTAATAATTAAAGCTTTGTTAAGTTAATTTTTTAAGGTAAAAACTAAAATGAAATAATTATTATAAGAAGACCGATTAGCACTAATATTTTGGCTTTTATTGAAGAATTCCCTTAAGTGTCCGCAATATCCTCACTCTCCCCTACATGTTTTGTCTGTACGCTGTAGTTATAGACAACGTCTATGTTTGGTAGAAATTGTTCCAGTTAATTTTTTGCGTCAAGGTTTTTTTTACATACATACATACACATCTTCACGCTGTATTCCTAACGAGGTAGTCAGAGAGGACGGAGCGCCAAGCGTCGCAGTCCTTACACACTTCTTTCGTTTTCTCAAATCTCATCATTCTCCTCACACATTTTCGTCTAGGTATGTGAATGCATTTGACATTTCCGTCAGCTAACAGTTTGGCTGTTTGATTTTTGTAAGTCAGCCTTGGACTTATATATAACTATTTTATGAACGAAACTGATACGTCGATGTGTGCAAGCAATGGTTTTTGACTGGATTGAGGCCTTCCAGGGCTTCTATTCGGATTTCTTGAGCTCGTGACCCACATGCCCTTAGGGTAAACACCAGTACTGTGTAAATAAAATTAATACCTAATATAATAAAAGTTTGGGCACCGCAGCGTCGTGATATTAAGGAATGTGACAACAATTGTGTTCCGCGTCGTGCGGAGGAGGGATGTTGTCTGTAGCCACTCGCGCAATTGACTAACGTGGCCGCGGCGCTGCGCCTGCGCAGGCCGGCCCGCTATTAGCCACTCACAACAATTCAATACAAATTGTTTTATTTTAAGAAGTAGCGATAGGTAACAAAAAGAATTTTTTTTTTTTTTGTTCCATATCTCAAAAGGAACCCTTACAAGATCACTTACGAGAGTGATGTGTCCGTCAGTTGTCTGTAATTTCAAATATAATTTCTTTCTGAACTTCTATTTTTCTAATAAGACGTTTCAAATGGTTACATTTCGGTTAAATTGTGATGATGGCAAAATAAAAAGTGTATATTATGCTATGTACTTAATAAATATATTAAACATATGTAAGTTACCTATTGTTATAGGTGGGACCATGTTCCTAGATTTTCCTGTAATCGAATTTGAAATCGAAACGTCTAAATAGTCTAAAAGAAGTAAAGATGTCATTTTTTGGAGAGGTGGAAAACAGAGACGTCAAATGCTGTTTGCCAGATAATACCTGATAATATGACTCCGATTATGTGTAATTTTTTCCTGTTCAGGACCTGCTCTGATGAAACTTCCAATAAATCGGACTCTTGCTCCTGCTTGCCTGTTTGTTTGCAAACTCATGTTCTGCCGGTTTGTGGTGAACCTTCTTTGCTTCATCAGCTTAACTGCACCCTGTCATCTGAGCTCACCTTCGCTCGCCTGACAAGGTGGGCTTTGCATCCCTGCAATTTTTATGCGGCGTACTTCGAAGTACGTAATGTATAGTGACTCCTTTTTCGCCTGATCTTGTGTTTTTTATTGCGTGTAGCTAACTTTTTTTTAAATACACCTAAGACAGCTCCTACATTTGACCTTTCACTTGCTACTCCAAATATTTTGCACTATATTCTTACGAGTAACAGTTTAAAATGATTATAGAACATTGAAGAGGGGCGCAATGGGATATTTGACTTGATCTGAAAATTTTCCTCGTAATCTCCGTTGTTATTGGGCCTAGATCTTTACATAATTCAGTAAATATAAAGCTTTACTTACGAAGCTCACAAGAAACATATTAATGAATTTTCTAAATCTTACATACAATCAGATATCAATTTTACAACAATTTGACAAATATTGTAAGGAGTGTAAATCTATAGAGCGAAAGTGAGCGTTAGTAGAAGTCGAGGAAGTCTAAGACTGACTTATGAAGATCGAATAGCTCGAGAGTTAGCTAACAGAAATATTGAAAGCATTCAAAAGCATTGACGACCTCGATGGCGCAGTGGTTTAGACGACGCCCGCAAGCGCAGAATGTTCCGAGTTCGATTCCCGGTGGGGTCCATTTAGGATACGAACTTTTCTACATTGTCTCGAGTCTGGGTGTACTGGGAGACGACCCCAGTAATCGTCGTCTGGTTCTCACAGCACAGGGAATACCCTAGTTTAAAATAAGATGATTGGTGTGTCTTGTCTGATGCATTATTAATATTCGAATACCTCGGCAAGAATGTATGAAGAGAATGAGGTTCAATTATCTTCCATTATGCTTAGCGTTCCATGTTCTTTGTCAACCTTATTAGAGATTCTGGGGTTGTTAAGGTTACATACCTACTGTCATATACATATGCGTATCTTCATGCAGTACAAGGTAGATAAAGAGCATGAAGCGTACGAGTATTAGTGTGTTGGCTATTTCAAGTCGCATAGTGTCGCTCCGCACGCGCGCTTAATCTAATTACCGCTGCGCTGCGCGTGCGCATGCTAAGTTGATTAGGCAGTTAACGCACAACTGTTTTTAAGACATCAGTTGCTCTTTTTATCTTTCTTTTCGTTGGTACTACGGGATTCGGGAAATTGATTTAACTTTGACTCATATTATTACGCTAATTTTTCTTTTTTTCCATACACATTTTGCATGAGCCAGAAGACCAAGTCTAATTTATGAAGATCAAATATTTATTGTTCGCAATTCTGTCTACTCCTTAGAGATACAACATATAGGCATGTATGTGTGTAAGTTCATTTTTAAATTCACTATTTTATGAATTCTACGATTTTACGGCAACTATTTATATATGAAGAATAAAGAGATACGCAATATGACAGGGTTGCATGACAATTTTATTTTAAAAATGAAGAAAGGGATGCTTATATGGTTCGGGCACATAGAAAGAATGAGTGATGAAAGATTGACGAAGAAAATCTACAGAGCAAAAGTGAGTGGTAAAAGAAGCCAAGGAAGACCAAGGCTGAGTTATAAAGATCAAATAGCCAAAGTGTTAGCAGTGGAAAATGTCAAAACACTCGCATACCTAGGTGGAAATGTGTGAGTAGAACGATGAGATTTGAGGAAGTGAAAGAGGTATGTAAGGACCGCGACTCCTGGCGCTCGGTCCTCTCTGACTACCCCGTAAGGGATACAGCATTAAGATATGTATGTATATATATAACAGAACTTTTTAGACTAATCTAGTTCAGTTTTTATACCGGAAAAATATTAAATTTAACACGAATGAAACCGTGAGGCACAATATATATTTTACTCATATTTCTATATAGAAGGTAATAAATAAGTAGCTATTTTAATACAAATTGTTAGCCAACAGTAACAGTTAATAGGGAGTAATTGAAGTGCGATCAATAAAGCACCGCTAAATCAATACATTTACTGTCCCTTGTTAATTAAACTTTAAAGCTAAAGCGTGGGATTCAGACAACCTGTGAAAACAAAAGTAAATAGTAGAGACAAGTAGCATTAATGTTAAACGCAAAGTACTCGTTATTATTAGTACATTACCTTACAGATTATAGTACTATTTAATGTCGTCTCGCATAATAAATAACACAAAGAAATATACAAGGCTCGTAACTGGTCTTATTCCTGGCAGGTAGGAGAGCTAAAATACGACAAATTTGACATCCACATGTATGGCGAAAAATGAATAGTTTTTAAGATTTATGAATTTTAAAGGTTTTTCATTTACTACCTGAAATTAAAATGCACCCATAATCTGACATTTAAGTCCAAACTTAAGGAAAACTACTTATTGATTGGGTTACATTTAAATTTGAACGGACTTCAGAAAAAGGAGGAGGTTCTATGTTTGTCTGCACGTATTTTCTTTTTGCTTTTTTATGTATGTTCGCCGATAACTTCGTCAATTGTGAACCGATTTGAAAAATGCTTTTTCTTTTGAAAGGATACATTTTCGAGGTGATTCCACTTAAATTGCACTGATAGCTTGAACTTCGAAGATACACAAAATAATGGAAACTGCTTATGGGCTTTTTAATTTTGTAGATGATTCTCTTGTATATTATTGCGGTGCAGAATAAGAAAAGGAGTAATTGTAGATCTACGATATTTATTTAGCCCAAAATCACTCAAAAGGGAAAAATAAACAATTTTGAGAAAAGAAATCAAGCGTCTTCATAAAAAACACTAAAAAGTACAAAATAACTATCCTTTACTATGTGATGAATTCCTAAAATCTTTAGCTTTTTTTCGCTGAAACTCCAAAAACCACCAAACAATACATGTTTCGCCTCTCAACGAAGCATCCACAGGATATTCCAGAGATCAGAATCAACCAGCTAACCATTACACGTTGCTGATTCGGTGCTGATTAGCTGACCGAGTCTGATCTATGGAATATCCTGAGGATGCTTCGTTGAGAGGCGAAACACATATCGTTTGGTGGTTTTTGGAGTTTGAGCGGAAAAAAGCTAAAAATTACAGGAATTCATTCCATGAAATGGATTTCCGCATTGTAACACACCTGAGTCTATACAATGTCTTTTACTATTCAAAACTCAAATACAAAAATATAAATATAAAAGTTTATAAATACGATACAAATACCTATAAAATTAAATTTGATAGTTACTGAAGTTGGTGCCAAATCAATGTGCAGCAATAGAAAGTCTGTTAGTTTGCTAGGCTAGGCATCGCACTTCAGCAACTGTCAAATTTAATTATATGTCTTTGTATTGTATTTAAAAAAAAATTTCACTTTTGTACCTGTGTTTAAATTAGTAAAGGATAGTTGTTTTTACTTTTTAGTGATTTTTTTTCAGTCTGTTTAATTTTTCTTTTAAATTTTTTTCTTAGTTACAGTTAAGTTTTAGCTAAAACATTTATAAAAAATCAAAACTACTTCACAATCTAGAATTTCCTAGCTAACATTTTAACTGTTTAATTGTTTAATATTTGACCTCTGCTACCAATCTCTTGCACTCTATAGAATTTCTATATCAATCGATCATTACTATCGTTCTATGTCCTAACCACAGCCGTAACCATCTAAGCGCTCTCCACTCCACTTTTCATCAAACCCCGCCATTTTGAATATCTCTTTATACTTTTTCACTGTTAATTCTTTCTAAAAATTAAAATTCTGGTATGTAACAGCGAACGTTAGAGAAGGAATAATGTTGAATTATACTCTAATTGTACTAAAGAAAGGAATCTTTTGTCCGCGTAGACATCGACCCGCCGACCTCTACAGCCAGCGTGTAATGTCAACAAAAAAATACAAAATGGTGGCGGCATCCAAAAGGTGACACAACAATACCAACGCTATCACACAACATTATTCGATGTTGCCACATTAGCACTCAATCCGATATCAACAACGCCTAATGTAATATACATACAGAAAAAATTTAAAAAAAAACAAAAAAGTCTCAAAAGAGGTCCTGAACACATCTGACAAATTTCATACAACAATACTACAGTGAATGATATAAGGGTTAAATGGATAAAGAATACAAATATGAGTATGCTTTTCTATCGCCAAAAAGCTCTGAGATTTTTACACGATTATGACCTTTATACATGTAGAGATAGAGTTTTTGAAGCATAGTTTCCTGTGTCGTTTTTAGGGTAAAGAAACTGATTGTGGCCTCGTATAGGGCTATAGAAAGGCGGCCTGTTTGATGGCGTGTCGGATGTCTCAATCGGGAAGGCTTTGCGTCCACGCCGCCCGTTGAATCACTCCCACACAGGGGTATTCTGTTCAATTTAATGAATAAATGCAACCAGGATGTTTTGTATTAACGTTTAAAACTAATATTGAATTAAGGAAGACATAAATACGTTTCTCATATTCTGTTAGAAACTACTTTAAAAATTAAAGCACAAATAATGACAAGTCCATGGTGTACAATATTGTGAATTTATAACCCGGCCGAGAGTGTTGGACATTAACTTAGAATTCTGTAGCCATTTCGTACAAAGCAGAGGATTCTACATGTCTATTGCGTATTATATTTACATTTTTTTACTTTTTTACTATATTTTTATATTACTAAACTTATTTCGATGCAAATTAGGTATATATTTCTAAGTTATCGAATTAAAACTCAGTGGAGAATTAATGAATGAAAGACTTGCGTAATATCATTAGTGTACTGTGTATGTGTCGTCTGTGAACTAGCATAATTATATTGTATGGATTCCGGTGTTACTTTGCAGAAATCCATTTCATGTGATAAATTTCTGAAATCTTTAGCTATTTTCCGCTCGAACTCCAAAAACCATCAATCGACGCGTGTTTCGCCTCTCAACGAAGCATCCTCAGGATATTCCAGAGTTCAGACTCGGTCAGCTAACCAGCACCGAATCAACAACGTCTACGATCTACGTCTCAGGACTCGGTCAACGACTAGTTGACCGAGTCCTGAGAATACTTCGTTGAGAGGCGTAACACGTGTCGATGGGTAGTTTTTGATGTTTGAGTAGAAAATAACTAAAGATTTTAAGATTTCATCACATAGTAATGGATGGTTATTGATGGTTAACGAAAAGGTTGCCTCTAAAACTTGCAAAAAACAGTATTTGACTAGGGGAAGTGCTTTAAAGTAATAAACTAATGAATATCCTATAAAATATACTTTAAGGTTTACAATTTTAAATAATAATAAGAATAATCATCATTTATTTTCAGGTTATGCACCCATATTAATACATAATATTGTGTTATGTTCCCATCTTAATACAAAATATTAAAATGAAATGAAATAAAATAAAGACATAGTCATAATACCAACCATAATAATCTAAAGATTAACACATAATAATTTATAATTCTAAAATGTCATTTATATCAGTCATTTCCGGTTCCCGTCCCTATGTACAGTGAGCCAATGTGTGTATATTGGACTTGACATGTCTCCATAGACGCATCTGAGTAGACCACACCATAAAAGTCGCACAGCCGCGTTTCCGTAAACATGCCAGAAGCGCTGCAGAATCTCGGTAACCCATAAGGGTACGAAAAGCGTCATTGTATTGCACCCTTATTGCAGCGAATGTTCTACGATATTTTACCCAGAGTTGGCAAGTGTAAAGACTCTGACAGTACGCATTAAATAACGTTAGTTTTACATCACTACTGCACTTGCCAAATCTACGCGCCAGCATGTTACAGCGGACGGCGATAATGTTTATGTTAAGGAATTATCGTAAAATTTACAGCAAAATTAGTTAACGAGTTAGAGAATAATTTTTATTTATTAAATTAAATTTATTGACAAAAGTTATTACAGATAACATCTTTAGTGGGGTGCTGCCTCCTAAACTAGGAAATCCTGTATTGCAGGAGACAGTGTTCTTCTCCGGATCGTTACATGTCGGAAAGCATACCTAACTATTTTGACAAAACCACAATACAATAATAAAAAATAAAAAAAGTTATGCTACATATGAAATCTAAAATGAATGTTTAAAAATTAAAATAAAAGAAGATAAATAAATTAAACATGCGTATCTTAAAATTAATTTGGTAAAAAAGGACAAGTTTGAATTCTTGAACACATTCGTGTCAGTGATTATAAATGTTGATGTTTAAACATGTGTGTTTATGTTTGTTAATGTGTGTGTAAGTGTGCATGTACTTGCGTGTGCGTGTGTGTGTGTGACTATGTGTGTGTATGTGTGTGTGATCTTCTGGGGTAAAGTTGTGGGTAAAGTAATTGTTCCGACATATCGTAGTCAAAATCATTAAGCCATTCTTTAATTTTTAATTTATTCTGTCTGTGAGCACATAATAACACATAAACACTGTTAGTAAATGTAGATTTTATTTTAATATGTTAGTAATAAGAGATTACTCATGATAGTACGTTACGGATCCCTAAAAAAGTAACACCTGAAATGTCTGTTTGTATACAACACATGCCTGTATGTCACGGTCGCTTTAAATACCCATAAAGAATAATTGCTAACAATAAATCAAGGATGAGCGTTCAAAGGGTTAATGACGACTTGTGCCCTTTGGCCCAAAAGGCACAGTTAGAAATTGAACCTAATTTGTGTAGTTTTAAAGATTAAGTTAGACAAATATACCTATAAATATTTGAATATGTTTTTCATTTAATTTAGGTTTATATAATTATCTTTGTAATGCGGATGTCTTGATATCCAACTGTGGAAATTATTGGATTTATTTCACGGATGTAGTTCTATTTGTTTTGTTTGCATAGAATGTCCATTTCCGATTTGGGCAGTTAGATTATAAAACAAGTTGAACAAAAATCACGTTATTATTTTTTTGTGAAAAATTCCTAAAAACTATTAAAAATTAGGAAGAAAACGCTGTCACAAAATAAGCAGAAAAGACTTCACGTAGTCTTTTGTGCTTGCTTCGTACAATCCTTAAAGAATATATGTAGTCTTTTATGCTTCTTTTGTGGTTTCTCCATGCACACATATGTACTTGTCTACATACAAAGATGAGGAGAGATTGAGAAAACAGAGCGCCAAGTATTGCAGTTCTTATGTTACCAACTTCTTTCGTCTCCTCAAAACTCATCATTAACTTCACGCCACCTTCATATACTCTCATCGAGGTACTCGAATGCCTTTGACAGTTCTACAGCTAACACTGACTAGGTATTTGATCTCCATAATTCGGCTTTGGTCTTCCTTGCTTTCTGCTATCGTTCACACAGAGCTACTGTAGATTGTTCTAGTCAGTTGTTCGTTCGGTCTTTCTACAAGTTGCAAAATTTTAAAAATATCATAACGAGTCGTCAAAGATGACAATGACCTCCCATCTACCATAGTATATATTTTTAAGGATATATATACTTGTATATATGTATAATAACAACCCTTTAGTTACCTTTAACAGAACATAATCCCACTCGACGCGCCACTAAACCGGAAAACGCAAATTATACAACAAAGACATAACACATCTGCGCAGGCGCATCCTACAAGAGAGTGCACGTTCTCGCGCGAATCTCAACCCTTCGCTATTGATATAAGGCGATCACAATCTCGAAGATAAGTGGATTTATTATTGATATAAGATATGTTTAATAAGTGCAAAAGGAGGCAGTGGCGCGCACAAATCCCTCTCGAGTTTTTTAGGGTGACCACAAATTACACTCATCTCACCGATCACAGTATTACATTCAGTCAAGAAACTATCGGGAATGGATGATTTGTTTATGGTTCCGAATTCAATTTTTTGTTTTTTTTGTTGTTGTTAAATAGGCGCAATGTTTTCCATTTTGGCGCGGAGTTTGAGTTGCATCTGTTATTTAGATTAAATACGGTGCTGTTTTTAGTTATATCATATCTAGTGTGTATTGCGAATTTCATAACGGACAAAAACATCGAACAAAGAGTTTGTCTTAAATTTTGCATCGCCAATGGAATTTCGCGTTCGGAGTCACTGAAAATGTTACAGAAGGCTTACGGTGAATCGACTTTATCAAAAACACGTGCTTATGAGTGGCACAAAGCGTTGAAAAGCGGTCGAGACGTGATGGAAAATTTGCCTCGCGCTGGTAGGCCATCAACGTCTGCAACTGAAGTTAACATCGCAAAAGTGAAGGAAATAGTGACTGAAAATCCTAATTGAAGTTTGAGAAAGATAGCCGCCGAATTTTCTGTGTATCACGAGTCGATCCGTACCATTTTAAATAATCACTTGGGTATGAAACATGTTGCTGCTCGGCTAGTCCCAAAAGACCTGAATTTTCTCCAAAAACTCAATCGCATAAGAGTCGCTGAGGACATGCTAGAACGAGTCAATTCCGATCCAACATTCATGAAACGCGTTGTTACTGATGACGAGACGTGGGTTTACGAGTTTGACATGCAAACTAGTCAACAAGCTTCGGAGTGGCCGCCTTCCAACTGAACCGAAACCGAAAAAACCACGCCAAAGTCGATCAAAAGTCAAAGTCATGTTGACTGTTTTCTTTAACTGTCGCGGTGTTGTGCACTCGGAAATCTTGCCGGAATGTCAAACGGTAAATAAGGAATATTAATTGGGCATTATGCGGCGTTTAAGAGAGCAAATTCGACGAAAAAAGCCAGATTTGTGGAAAGAAAATTCTTGGATTTTGCATCACGATAATGCGCCTTCGCACAAGGCCATCATTGTAAACGAATTTTTGACCAAAAACTCAACAAATACCATTGAGCAACCACCTTATTCACCAGATATGGCTCCAGCCGACTTCTTTCCTTTTCCTAAACTCAAATTACCAATTCGTGGCACCCATTTTCATTCGGTAGAAGATATAAAGGAGAATTCGCGGTGAGCACTGAACTCAATTCCGGAAAAAGCGTTTCATAAATGTTTTGATGATTGGATTATTCGTTGGCGTAAGTGTCTCGTTTCTGAAGGAGCATACTTTGAAGGTGATAAAATAAATTTGGATGAATAACTAACATTTCGTGTATTATTGATCTTATCCCGGTACTTTCTTGACAGAGTAGTATATGAACAATCATATTTTTATTGAATTCTTTTTCAATTATATTTTGGGAAACCGAAATTATTATTTGCAATTTATGAATAAAAAAAATTATTTCATTAAAAAAACAATATTGACCTGCATAATTTCAGTTGAAACAAAAAAATGTTTTAAGAAAATATTTAAATCGACTATTTTAAAATATTTTTTACTCATTCCGCGCCAAGCCAACCAAACTAGTAGACTTTCTGTTGTTCCACATTAATTCTGCACCGAATTCAATAACTCACAAATTTAGTTATATAAGTGTTTGTATAGTACTAAAATTATTTTATAAATACATGAAGTAATTTTTAACTTAAGTTTAGATTAGTGAAATACAGTTATGTTGTACTTTTCAGTGTTTTTTGATGTCTGTCTAATTTTTTTTAAAGTTTTTTATTTCTCTCTTTTGTGTGACCTTGATCTAAATATAATATATCTGGGGCAGATCTACAATTAACTTCTTTTCTACTTCTGGAGCGGAATGATATACAAAAGAATTATCAACATAAATAAAGCTTATGAACATTTAGCGTTATGTGATGTATCTTCGATCGATCTTCTAAGAAATTTAAATGGGACCACCTCGAAGCTATACCAAACTTTACTCAACTCAACGGAAAAATAATCACCGAATTCCGTCTACCATTGACGAAGTTATCAGTGAACATATTTAAAAAAAAATACATTCAGACGAACATAGAACCTCTTCCTTCTTCATAGTCGATTGAAAAGGGAAATGTTCTTTACTTTTTGTTGTTTTAAAATCCTGCTTTCTACGTTAACTGTATGGACACCCTATCGGTGTATTGCGAAATGAATCGTTCCCTAAAAACTCCCAACCTCTGACATTGGCACGCTACATTTATGTAGAGGTATTGAGTACTGTAAACCATATGATAATGCACTTCAGTCAATACGCTTCATTTAACGACGCTTATAACCCCGAAAGACCTTTGAAATATCATTTTTTACATATACTCACAAGCATAAACGTGGCTACGATCGTCAAAGGATTAAATAAAAATGGAAGTCTTTCAATATTTTAAAAATAAGTCTTTGTTCGAAAACCCTAAAAAATATATTTCTGAGAGGATTATAACAAAATGGATATTGCCTGTTTCCACTACATTAACCTTAAACGATACAAGAGCAAATGTTTTAAAAATCGGATTTCAAAAACTTTAGTTCATGTTCGAAGCATTATCAAGAAAAAATTACTTCACTAAACACTCAAATCTCGAGCTCCTGATCGACGATAACAATCGATACACTTATTACAAACAGACCCAAAGAGAAATAAATGAGTTATCATTGTTGAAACTAATAGGTCTTAAAACGCCTGCGCCGTATCGAGCAGGCCACAGAAAGTGATCTATCTGGAGCGATATCGCAACGATGACGGCCGATGTTTGTGTACCGATTAATTAATAAATCGAGCCCCGAATCGATCCGAATCAACATCGATACAAGCCGCCTCTCTAATTGAGTCGAGCCGCCACAAAGACAACAACCAAACGATTTACCGATCAATAGAAATCGTTACACGCAATACTACACCTTACGACTCCGATTATAAGTGCGGACTAGTTTTATTAACCGATAAAGTTATTGAACTTATTCACAAAAAGAAAAGCTAGACACTAAATGCCGAGCATTTACCTGTCATATTAATAAAAAATAAATCGTCTTATGCCGTTGCGTCTATGGGAAACATTTCGATTTGATAAATGAAGGTTTATTCGATTATGTTGTTGACGAATACGTACGAGAGATTGATGGATTGTTGTTGGTTTTTTTGCGAAAGCTAATAAATGAACAGTAACACTATATCGCCCGCATAAATCTCGAGTGGCTAATAGAGGCTTTGTGCAATATAATGCGTAACATTAGCAAATTTTCAGCTCAAAAATTGTGAGATCTCACCCGTTCGCACCTGTGCCTAGTTCGCACAGTCGAGTCGGCGCGATACAAAGCGAACGGCGTTTTTGACACTAAAAACCTCAGTAACGCGATATACATCTACACAATGCAGTTTATCCACAAATCGTTGTTAACTATCAATATTGGTGGAAAAAATTGCGAAAGATGAAGGCGTAAGCTAATACACGAGGAGCTTAAAGCTAAGCTGATTTTGAATGGAGCTTTGTGAGTTCCAGGCGTCGGGTTACGCGCAGATTGAGTTTCGCGATTTAACTCGCGATTCGATTTAATTATAATATTCGCTCAGAGGAGGTGTTAGCCTCTGTAACCCTATCTGAGTTTATTTGCGTGGCTGAGTATAGTTTGGTTTTGCCTTAAATTACGGGTCAAGAGAGAATTGATGTCGCGAGAAAAAATTTACATAAACACAAAACTAGAGTGATTACTGATTAGTGATGAGTGAGTAGCGATGAAAGACTGATGTATAAAATCTCCAGAGCGAAAGCGAGTAGTGTAAGAAGCCAAGAAAGACCAAGGCTGACTGACGAAGGTCAATTAACCAGAGTGTTAGCTGACGGAAATGTCAAAAACACTCGTATACCTAGGCGAAAATGTGTGAGGAGAATGACGAGATTTGAGGAAGCGAAAGAAGTATGTAAGAACCGCGACGCTTGGCGCTCTGTCCTCTCTGACTACGCCGTTAGAGATACAGCGTGAAGATATGTATATATGTAAAAAACTAGATTAACAATTTCATATGAAGATGGGTCAACTGACTTGCAAATAAGATTACTACGTCTCCTTTTTATAGATACTACGAGGCAGACAAACAAGTAAATAGTATGCATAGACCACAATGCTTGGCGTTTCGTCCTCTCTTACTACCCCGTCAAAGATACAGCATGACGTAAATAAAAACATCATTCATTCATGCATACGTTCATTCGTTCATTCATTCTATCAAGGTATGCATCTATGTAATATTTTTGCACATTACTGTGCATTTTTTTACCATGAACTAAAAATAATATGTATCTCTCTTAATTGAACTGATTCATACGTTACAATTTACTATGCTCCTAACCATTTATACCAGGAAGTAGATGTTGTCTTCTGTGGAAGCGTTTGTCACTAATATAAATCGTTTAATTCGTTGATTCATAGATGAAAATCAACATGTCATGGAGTGAATTAAATGAGAGGGAATTAGATCTCTGTCCAATGTCAACATGACATGGTCTTACATATAGAGCTCGACTTAGAGGTTAACGAAGGCCGGGTGATATGTAAACTTGTCGTTACACAAAGAGTAAGGAAACTGGTGGGATTCTTTTTTTTTATGAAATTTGGGGCAAAGAAGCAAGCGATACAACTGATAGAAAGTGTTTTCCGTCGCCCATGACACTCGCAACGTCCAGGGAACCACGGGTGCGTTGCCGGCCTTTAAGGAAAGAGGGGAAAAGAGGGGGAGGAGGGAGATGGGCCACCCTCGCTGAACGAAACACAACAGCAATAGATGTTGTTATTTCATGCCGATATTCTGTGAGAGGGTGGTATTTCACTGGGCGAGCTGGCCCAATTCGTGCTGCAATGCAGTATGGTTCTACTACTCTCCGTATTTCAGCTCCACAGGTTCTTGATAAGAAAGGTCTTGACAAGCAGACAGACGGACAACAAAGTTATCATACAAGGGTTCTTTTTTTCCTTTTGAGGCACGGAATCATGTCATAAAAAAGCGATTTCATCAAAGACAAATCTATAGTCTAGGAATAATCTCTGCACATGCACTCATTGCCATTTTGAATGTTATTGTACCTATTTTAACACACCTTTTGTAAAATTATGTTTAAAATATTATATTTAATGGCACTTTTTGCCGGTTTCAATTGAGCTTTCTTCTAATCAGGTGGTAAATTTGACGTAGGTACAAAAGTATTATAAAAGTATAACAGAATTTAAATAATACTTACATGTGCTCGCGCTGTATCCCTAATAGGGTAGTTAAGAAGAGGGAGCGCTAAGTATCGCCGTTTTTACATAATTCTTTCGTCTCCTTAAATCTCATGGTTCTCCTCACACATTTTCGCCTAGGTATACGAGAGTTTTTGATATTTCCGTCAGTTATCACTTTGGTTATTTGAACTTCGTAAGTGAGCCTTGGTCTTCTTTGGCGTCTTATACCACTCACTTTCGCTCTCTAGATTTTCTTCGTCGATCTTACATCCCTCATTCTATGTGCCCGAGCCAACTCAGCGTTCCTATCTTCATTTTTTACGATAACAATGTCTTCCAACCCCATCCAACCCTGTCATATTGCGTATCTCTTTTCTGTCTGCGAAGGTGACATAGCACATATTTCTAAGAGATCGCGTTTCTACTACCTACTTTTAAATAAATAAACAAATTAATTTGCATTTAACTTATTGCTTAGCTTGGACCAGATTATTACATTATATTGGTGTATGGTATAGTTTATTAATTTCCCGGTGCTTTACTTAATTACAGTATAAATAAGAAGTAGATAAATAAAATGTCAGTGAAGTCAGAACGATGTTTGCGGTTGAATGCGCAGGAGTCGCTCTTATTGACATATCAATGTGACACGTCATTTACAATACATTCTAACAATTCGAGTGAGGGTTTTACCTGGTTTTACTCTCACTTTAAAATATTTGCACTTTAACTTTTATAAATCTCTTTCTACTACTTTGGATCTTTGCAATATATGCTTACTCAATTATTGGTAATCTTATTTTATACTGCAACATATTAAAACAATAAATGTCTAAATTTTGAGAAACTGAATTAAAATTATTAAAAACAGAATCCTTTTAGACAATATTAGATAAGAAGATACCGAACTACATGAAACTCAACAAGTGCGGTCATTCTTTAACATTTTCTTCTTGATTACTGGAGCGCAAGTGAAAACACATACATATATATCCTCACGCTATATACCTGGCGGGGTAGTGAGTCAGGACGGTGTCCAATGACCGCGGTCCTTGCATACATACTCGCCTCCTCAAATCTAAATCTAATATGTAAAAATAAATGTTTATTTTTTCGTATTTTATGGGCTGCCATACCGTTCAACCGATTGTGATAAATTTGGTATGGAGATAGCTTGAATCCTAAGGAAGGACACATGCTATTTTAAAAATAAAAATCGCGGACGAAGTCGTGGGTATCAGCTAGTATCTAATATTCTTCTAAAATAAAAATAAAACTCATACAATTAAAACTCGAGTACGTATTTTTTAGAAACTATACAGCTTTAAATATGTCTGTAGGTTTTAAGTCATTCATAGTCTGCAAAAATGAGAAAGAATGCTTACTTAGATCATTGAAGCACGTAGAATGAACGAGTGATGATTGAAATTTCACTTTTGTTAGCTAAAAGAAATTACAAAAGCATGCACATATCACAGTGAAAGTGTGCGAGAAGAATGACGAGATTTGAGGAAGCGAAAGAAGTATGTATGTAAGGACCGCGATTTTTGATGCTTCGTCCTCTCTGTTTGCCCCATTAGGGATACAACTTGAGAACACTAATATTTTTTAATCAAGAAAGTGTGTCTGTCAGTCTGTTACGAATCACGAATGAATTGCTGAACTAGTATTGATGAAATTCGGTGTAGATGTAGTTCGATTCCTGTGGAACGACATGAACTATTTTTTGCTATTCATCTATATTTTTAGAAAATATTTTGTCCAAACAAATAGAAATTACAATAATTTTAAAAATGTCGCACTGTGATTGGTGGCCCAGATTTTACCGTATGAGAAGACGCGCGTGATTCGAACATGGAAACTGTTTTAGCGTCCCAATGATCCACAGAGACGCCGCCGCGCAGGCGCGTACGACTTATCCGCAGTGGACACGACGGATCACACTTGACTGAATACACATCACAATTAGATTATTTTTTTATGGAACTGAGTTTCGGAGAATGACAGAGGAAACAGATTTACATATTAGTACATATTACAATACATTTAAAAACAAGAGAATTATAAATTACTAGCGATTCGCTCCGGCTTCGAATGGGTAGAAATTGAAAAAAAATTAAGTACAGCTCATGTTACTCGCTGGTAATGTAGCTTTCTATAGATGAAAGAATTTTTGAAATCGGTTGAGTAGTTTTGGAGTGTATCCATTACATACAAACAATTTTGTTTAACTTTTCCAATTTTTACAAGCTTTTTACAAATTACATGCTTTTATTTAATTTCACATGTATGTTTATATCTTTAGTTCAAGATGTTGTATATACTCAGGTGTTACTTTGCGGAAATCAATTTCATGTGATAAATTCCTGAAGTCTTTAGCTGTTTTCCGCTCAAACTGCAAAACCACTAATCGACACGTGTTTCGCCTCTCAAGGAAGCATCCGGATATTCCAGAGATCAGACTTGGTCAGTTAACCAGCACCGAATCCAGACTCGATTACATCATTAGTTCAAATCTTGCGAGCCAAATTTGAACCATTTCCTCTTAACATACGACTCTCCAATTTTGTATGCTTGTTCAGTTCCGATGACAATACACTAAAGTGATAGAAATTACCTAAAACTGCAGCCAGGATTATCTTTTCACAAAGGTATTCCTCGACGATTGGTAGTAGAGATGCGAAACTTGGTATACAGATTTAATTTTGATAGCTAAACATGATTTTCACGATGGCCTGATGCTGCGGACAAAATTGTGTACTCATGAGGGAACTCATTAATAGTTAGTAACATAGATATGGCACTGCAAAACAAAACACTGCTTTCTTTTTGTAGTTTGGCGAGATTGGCGCCAACAGCAATGGTTTGCAACCTTTCTAGGAGGAAGAAAACTACAAAATCTAAAAACTGATGCTGCAGCCAGGATGGTCTCCTCACGAGTAGAGATACGAAACTTAGAATGTGCTCCGTAGGCCATTGCGCTTTTTAGACGCACGAGTGTTTAGGACGAAAGCCAAATTGCTCGTCTGAAAAAACTGGAAGCGAGCATTGGTCTGTAACTTAAGTGAAGGAAAACTCCATACCGTATTTCTTGCTTTATTTATAACAAAAAAGTCATGTTCTAACGTTAATATTTACAAACTTAAAACGAAACATTATCTTAAATAATAGACTTCCTCAAAGTTGCCGCTTAGAAAGCTATCATTGCTTAGGGTGCCCATTGTATTTCTCTAATTCTTATCTGATAGTATATATTATAATGTATAATAATCTTTACCTTGTCTAATATTGTGTTAAGTTTCCGTTTACTTTGTCACTTACTGCTTTACTTTAGGCTTACATCTGTTTATTCTGTTTGTCATTCTACAATCTGTATTATTATCTTGTTATTAATGTACCGTTAAACCGTTATTTTAAAGTATTTGTGTAATATTATTGTGTATTAAATTATTTGTTTTGACTTTTTATCTTTGAAATATTCATGCATGTTTACTTTTTATAGTATTATGCCAAAACTCTCTGGGTATAAAAGAAGTTTGTATTATAACTCTTAATATAAAATAAGTCTGGATAATATCTCTTCATTTAGTACTGGCCGAAGTCAGTACTAAGAAAACTAGATTTTATTTGAAATTTTGAAGAAGGAAGGCCAAGAAAAGAAGAGGGATGACAAGTGTCAGACTCTGGGAATGGATCGTGAAAAAAGTAAATTGAGGCTGTAACAAGTTATATTAATTAAACAATTTTTGGTGAAATAAGTCATTTGTTTAACCGGAGCGTTGACTATAAGACAATGTAACTGAGATTATCGTGAACTTCATGGAGAATGGATATCTATTAAAACATTAGGTACTAATGGCGGATCTAATCATGAAAGCAAACAAAGGTTATACTATTAAAGGGAACTTCACTTGCTCAAAAAATATTGAAAACAAATTCCTTGTAATGGTGAGGCCTCGGACCAAGGTTCTTGGTCTGAGGCTGAGGCTGATAACGTAATTGTCAATATTTCAATATATTAAAAAAAAACTTGTCTATATTTTAATTATATTTTTGTTGGTTTTATGTCATAATTTATGAAGTTACATAAAAACTAAAAAATTATAAATTAAAATGTAATTTTAGATTACATAATATTAAGTTTTATAAAAATTTTGGAAGCACTTTATGCTGCTTCCGTTTTAAAAGAAGATTGAGGAGTTGTAGGGTGGTAGGAAAATAAGTAATTAACGTCCTGATAAAGGCGGCAAATTACGAAAATCGATGATTTAAAACATGTTTGAAAAATACATAAAATTGTTTACATTGTGGATTGACCGCTAATGAATAACTAAATGACACAACACAGTAAATAAGGCATTTCCAATAAGTTCTCAAATTTCAAAGCTTCATTCGTCAAGATTTAACACTTTTTGAACATTATATGTACAATTTTTGAAATACGTTATTCATATATATCTCAATTTCCTTTGTTTTTATTTATTGTCGCTACTCGACAAAAGGTGTAAATATATAAAAGTATTGTAATAAAATATTTGTAAAAACAAGCTTTTATTGACTTGCACCAAAAAGAGAAAAATAAACCAAGGAGTTCATAAAATCCATAACGTCGTGTAAACCGCAAACCAACGAATTAGTCGAATGTGGCTGTTCTATAGAAGTTTCATCAGAAAAGTATGATAAATAGACACGTACAATCTATTATAGTTCCTAAAAGGAAACTATTCTTTGTTTTATATTTTTTGTCGAATAACACTGTTAACAGTGAACTCGATTTCGCATATCATCTAAAATATAAAAAAATGACTAAACATTTCATTATTTTTTTCTTCTATTTGTCTCCTTTGGATGCTGCGTTAAGATCATCGTGTCGCTGTCACATGATTGGTTTTGCCCGTAATGTCCAACAGACGCCGCCGACTTTGATCTCGCCGCCCACCTGTTTTCGAGACAAACTGAACTGAACTCTAACGGAGAGAGCTAAGGCCGAAAATTTATTGTTAATTGATGAGGGAAGGCATTTAATATCTTTATTAATATGGCCAAGCTCTGATGATCGATGATAAATAATTATTAAAAACATTTCGGTGACCGCGCGACCCTACATCCTGAGCCCCGTAGTCAAATATGATCTTTATTGTCACACATTTAAGATGTATTTTAGAGTGGAAGTGATTATAAAGAGATAATTCAGTTATTGTTTGGCTCTTGTTGAAATACTTACCTGCTGTAGAGTTAAGGAGGGATTAGAAACGAAATTCAAATGTTAAGAAGTCTTACTTTCAACGGAATAAACAACAGTGTTGGGTAATGTGTAGTATAAACATATACAATTGGATTACGAGTTAAAAAAGTGTATAACTGTAATTATATACATACATACATACATATCTACACGCTGTATCCCTAACGGGGTAGTCAGAGAGGACGCAGCACCTGGAGTCGCGGTCCTTACATACCTCTTTCGCTTCCTCAAATATCATCATTCTCCTCACATATTTTCGCCTAGGATGCGAGTACTTTTGACATTTCCGTCTGCTAACACTTTGGCTATTTGATCCTCATAAGTCAGCCTTGGTCTTTCTTGGCTTCTTCTTCTTGTAATTATATAGATACATATAATAGAATTGTATCGAAAAATTATTAAATGTAAGTCCTATATGTGTCACAATAAAAACAACTTGCAAGGGTGGAATTCAACGCTAAAAAGTCCGCCTCTGCAGCCCAGTGTAACCGAATTCGTTCATTACCCCCGCGCCCTATGCCGATAACAATAAAGTTGATTTTCGCACTTTCAGTTTGATCATATTTAGCGCGGAAAAATCACAATATTTGTTTACGCACACAATTGTAATTTACAAGAAAACTACATTACCAATTAAACAACTCGTTTTAGGGATTTGAGATATTATAATTGCCTATCCAATTTAGTAAAAATAATTTTAAAATTCTGTAGAATTTTGGAGATCCAACTGAATCTTTGTGCATAGGGTTTAAGGATTTGAAGATAATGAGATGAAGTTGTACGTATCTAAATATGTAACTCCAGGTGAAATCCAGGTCACCGAAGACCTAAATCTGCATAGCGGTACTCTTAACTAAGTGCTTAAATATGTAAACAGCTGTTTACTTCTATTCTGACGTTCACCGACGGTAACCAAATGAATTACTACTAATCAGGCGATCACCTTAATCGATGGCAGGAACACGGTTTGATATTTGGCATTTGACCTTTCGATAGTTCTATATGGGAAATATTTTTTTCTTTCTTCATGGCATGGCGCACAGATTAGCGCATTTCCCAATGTCACGTGTTAATTATGTTCGAAGTAAATTCGTTTCTTCTTATCATAAAACTCCTCCCGTAAAGTGATAGTAAGCTTTACTGAAGTTATATAGGACTTCTTGGAAGAGCGCGAGAACTTCAGCTAAACATGTTTATTTAGACCTACTCTATTGTTTACAATTACACATACATACATACATACATACATATCTTCACTCTGTATCCCTAACGGAGTAGCCAGAGAGGACGGAGCGCCAAGCGTCGCGGTTCTTACATACTTCTTTCGCTTCCTCAAATCTCATCATTCTCCTCACATATTTTCGCCTAGGTATGCGAGAGCTTTTGACATTTCTATCCGCTAACACTCTGGCTATATGATCTTCATAAGTCAGCCTTGGTCTTCCTTGGCTCCTTTTACCACTCACTTTCGCTCTGTATATTTTCTTCGTCAGTCTTTCATCACTCATTCTTTATATGTACAATTACACAGAACTTGAAAACACAAAATGCTATCACTTTTGTACTTTGAAACTCCTAAAAATGCAAAAAATAGGAAATCCAAGCAAAATAGCAACCTCACTTCTCGCGTTCCCGTCAAAAAGTCTATATGTATTTTATATGGTTTTAGTTTAAATTAGATGTTGCTTAGCTTGCGTAATGTAAAAAAATACAGATCGCCAGGGATCAATCTATCCCCATATCAGACATCAAAATCGGTCAAAGGCACTCCGTCCTCTCTGACTACCCGTTAGGGATACTGCGTGAAAATGCGTATGTATGTATTTACCCGAAATACCCGTACACTTCGGTGAAAATGCGTGAGGATAATCATGAGAATCGAAGAGACAAAAGAAGTAAGTAGAGAAGGCGACGCTTGGCGCTCCGTCCTCTCTGACTACCCGTTAGGGATACTGCGTGAAAATGCGTATGTATGTATTTACCCGAAATACCCGTACACTTCGGTAAAAATGCGTGAGGATAATCATGAGAATCGAAGAGACAAAAGAAGTAAGTAGAGAAGGCGACGCTTGGCGCTCCGTCCTCTCTGACTACCCGTTAGGGATACTGCGTGAAAATGCGTATGTATGTATTTACCCGAAATACCCGTACACTTCGGTGAAAATGCGTGAGGATAATCATGAGAATCGAAGAGACAAAAGAAGTAAGTAGAGAAGGCGACGCTTGGCGCTCCGTCCTCTCTGACTACCCGTTAGGGATACTGCGTGAAAATGCGTATGTATGTATTTACCCGAAATACCCGTACACTTCGGTGAAAATGCGTGAGGATAATCATGAGATTCGAAGAGACAAAAGAAGTAAGTAGAGAAGGCGACGCTTGGCGCTCCGTCCTCTCTGACTACCCCGTTAGGGATGCGGCGTGAAGATATGTGTGTATTGTGTTGTATATTTATGCATTAGTGTATTTGATTTACAACTTTATTATTTATATGTAATTTATTGTTATTAATAATAATTACATAAGGCGACGCATTGGAAATTTTGACGGCAGGGATCTCAATTTTTCTAAGTGACTACAAAATGTATGAAGTAATATTTGGTAACCTGATTCTTCATTTCATTGACTTTATTTTGATAGTTGCGATACACGATTGCTTAACTTTTGTAACACAAAAAAAATATCAAAGAAACCTCTTTTAAAACTTAATTTTTTAAAAATTAATTATAGTTTTTCAAATAAACGAAAATGACTATTTTTTCGTATGCTAGCTATAAAAATAACTTCTTTTTCGTATTTTTCGTAGAATCCAATTTGTTTACGGCTGCGCTTCCAATATTTAGCAATATTTAGGACCTGGACTATATGACACCTCCCCTCGAAGGCTATATCCGCGCTTGATTGCGAGCTAGATTCGAACTAGCAATCCAGGGCTGCGAGATTGTATAATAAAAAACAGAACGTGTACGATATGGTTATCTTACGTATCCTGTTTAGTAAATTGCCTTATGTAATGAGATATAAAATAGGAATTCACATGTAAAGTATACTAAACGAGAATTGTCGCTTTAACTTGCATTCCATCCATAAGTTCGCTATTGCTAAAGAAAAATCAAGAGATTGAACGTTTCTGTCGTCAATGATCTAACAAAACGCTTGTTTTAAATTTTTTTTCTATTCGTATATATATAAGATTTGATTTTGTATAATTTCAGAAACTCAGCGGTATCCTCTACTGGCAGACCTTTAGCTAACTATATACCTACAGTGTTCTTAGTCGAATTTGATAAACTTTCTTGTGATGTGACGGATCCAATACCTAATTTTGTTTACAAATCGCATCAACATTACCGACAGAACGAGAAGCAACAAAATTAACGAATAATTCATTAAATTATCGATACTTCAGATGATTCACTATAACTGTAATATGAACGGTGTTTTTTGTTAAAAATTAAATAAGCATCTAAGCTTTTATGCGATTGATGCTATTAAGAAGGGACTTTTTAGACAAATCTAGATCTATACAGATGAATAAAATTTAAGGGCGAAAGTTATGAAAATTGACTTGTTCTTTGTAGAACTAGGTGAACCGACAGACTCTGTCCTGCCCGAAATAAAAAAAAGATTCCTAGAACCTGATTGCAGCGCCACCCACAGGATCCAATTGTGAATCTAAACCATCCAGGAACCCACTTACACACAAAAAAATTCGTCAAAATCGGTCAAACCGTTTACTTCCCGAAATAAATAAATGTCCTAGAACCTGCTGATAGCGGTGCCACCTATCGGGTCCAATTATGAATCTAAACCATCTAGGGACCCACTCAAACACACACAAAGAAAGACACAAAGACATGTACAGAAGAATTATGTTTATGTACAAAAATAATAACCCAACCTAAGTTAAATACAAAAATGAAAGTCAAGTTGAATGGTCACACCTAGCTTCAAATGAAAGAGCTCGTTTCAGCGAATGTTCTTAGACCAAAACAGACCGCGTACCTCAATTAGAAGCGGAGATATAGAGAAAGAAAGCTATTAAAACATAAGAAATGCACAGGAAGAAATCGTGTAGCGTGCGACCCCGCAATAATTATCCATATTCACCCAAAATATTGGCGCTGTGTGCGTGCCACGGCGCGTGCGTATTACGCACTATTACGCATATATATTACGCACTAATTTCCTATGAAGACATCCTACTGTTATATTTATACTATGCCATTACCTAATCTATGGTATAACAGTACTTAGAAAAGTACGACCTTCCACTTGGTTGATATTTTTAAACGTCTCAATTTATAATAATTTTGTACCAACCATCCATTGTAAGAGCTATAAATTAGATAGACGATACTTTGTTTCTGTAGTTACGTACGTATTATACAATCAGGTGTGTATAATTGTATAGATATTTATCGGTCATTAGTGTATAAATCATCGCAGTCGGCAAACAAGCTGTCGCATAAATGACTAAGTAATTGGCCTCTTTAAAATTCACATGAGACGTCTAAAATAGAAATCGGTCCGTCTGTCCGCGTGTAACGTCTCTACGTTTCTTTCTGTTAGTTCAATAGTTGAAAATTATGAAGTTATATGTGAGAAAATATACGAACAAAGTTTTTATAAAACAATAGTAACAAACCGACTATAATTTAAAAACCATTCACACAGACAATTATGTGGATAATTATATGTGATTTCCAACAAACGTAACTAAGAATTCTTTTGGAAGCTGCGGCTTCGAATCAAGAAGAACCCCCATGGAAATCGGGTTCAAGAAAGAAAGCCCGAACCGAGCCCGAGAAAAGCTACGACGTTACAAGTAAACACAAATACAACAGTGTTAAACTTAAAATATTTCCTTTTTCGTCAGTGGTTAAAAGCAAAAACAATGGCGTTACAGCTGATTTTTAATTGCTGGGTAAGCCAGAAGCAAAACAAAACTTTATATATATCTCTTGCGTACAGTAAATCCTGTTCGCATTTCAATTTCTATGAAATCACCTATTTTTTAATCTCCGACGCAAAAGAAGGGGTGTTATAAGTTTGACGTGTCTGTGTGTCTGTCTGTGGCATCGTAGCTCCTAACCGAATGGACCTATTATGATGCGATTTTTTTTGTTCGAAAGCAGGTTTTCTAGAGGTGGTTCTTAGACATGTTTTATCAAAATCGGTTCAGCTGTTTGAAAAATATCAGCTCTTTTTAGTTTTTAAAGTGTATAATTAGATAGTGATCAGGGTCTGATGATGGATCAGACAACTATTGTCAGTATAGGTACACAGATTTCGGCGAGGCACGATCTTGTGTCGCAATTTCGTGTATCGTCCCGGAAAGTATTTGCGGGAATGTGGGGATAGAGTGTAGATCGTAGTGTTTAAAAAGTATAAAATAAAAATTTAATTTAAAATAAAAAAAAACCCCGACTCAAAAAAAAACCTCCAAAAAGTAAAAAAAATAAAATATATATGTAAGTGATAAGTTTCAATATAAATAGTAGCAGTAATATATCCAAGCGTACTCACGTCGGGAGACTGCTTTTTAAATTTTTTGGCGGGAACTGGAGAAGTGAGACTGTAATTTTATTTAGATTTTCTATTATTTACATTTTTGGTAGTTTTGAAGTACAAAAGTGATAGTATATTGTGTTTTAAAGTTCTGTGTAATTGAAAAGAATGGAGTAGGTCTAAATAAACATCTGTAGCCGAATTTCTCGCGCTCTTCCAAGAAGTCCTTCAGTGAAGTCTACTATCACTTTACTGAAGAAGTTTTACGATAACGATTCTACTTATTAATATAATACGTGACATAGGCAAATGCGCTAATCTGTGCACCATGCTATGAATAAAGAAAGAAGACCTAATATTTATACACGAATGAAAATGAATGAATGTTTTGAATAAATTACGAAGCGTTTTCGGGCACCTAATTGAGCATCGATTCTGAAAGATAATGAACTGAAAGAACTAGCAAGAAACTCATTAGGGTAATAGCGTATAATTCTTTCAACATAACACAATTTTTTACTAATGATAATGCAACCTAAAAAATATAATATAATCTCGTCGCAATCTACACTGTTAGGAATATCTCACGTATGTATTTAATGTAAAATAGGAAGTATCGTCGAATGACAAAACATAGCTTACAAAACGATGTGATAGGACACCACGCCATGAAAACACAGTAAAGCAGTTATAACACTTGTTTTCACGAAATAGGGTGCATTTTAGCAAGCACTTTCATAATGTAAAACCTCAACAAATGCAAATCAAAATGAAATGTTGACGTTGACATGTCTTAATTACTGCAACGGATGTTAAGGGCAATACACATTAACAGAAATGCAAAGTATTTTTACACATTATAATATATATATGTAATAGGATAATATGTATTCAGCTACCTAAGCTAAGCTAATAAAAGTTTTGGCTGATTGGTAGGTATGTTCCTTAGGCTGATTTTTCGATCTGCGCGGATAGATATTTCTCAGATAGACTTGTAAAACTTCTGCAAAACTTGTACAAGTCGTTCTATGTATGTATGATAAGTACATACATAGATATATTATACATATATATATATATGCATGACGATACGTATAGCTTATTATATATATGTATTATGTTGTATTTTGAATGATTTTTACTGCCTGCGCGGGAGTATATTTCTCTCTCAGACCAATTTATACGTCTACAAGTAGTTCTGCAATGAAAAGACATACTTTAGCCGAGTTTTAAAAGATCTTTATAATTCTCTTTCAAATGTAATTTATTAAAAAAAAATTACTACACTGAAAAATAAAGTATTACTTTATTACACTTACTATTTTTTGTCCATAAATATACCATTTTCATTACTACTTTGAAATTATTTTTGCCACTTGTGGCGTGGATTGGCTCTGACGTTTTAAGTTGCGTTCAAAAACAAAGTTAATGCTTGTTGTAATTTTTCAAGACGATCTGTATTACGCACAAAAAATTAACATTTTTATTTATTTTAATGAACAATAAAATGAAGTCGAAATAAGTTAAAAACTCGTATCTTCACGTACTATCCAAGTTCTCATAAAGTATAAAATATGTTTGCTCGAAAGAGCGTACCTACAATACTTTATAATAAAGCACGGGTGGCAACCCTAATCATGATCTGCCCAATCTTACGATAGTACGACAATATATACCTGTCCTATAAGCCAAATTCATGTCAAAATCTGGTCAATGATTGCTGTTTGATGAATTAAAAGAGAATGTGATGTGTGTTTGAGCTTTTTTATTTCTTATACAAACAAAGCTCTACTTTATAACGATTGCGTATCTTTAGAGAACTTGACCAATTTCTTTTCTTTTTCACTCAAGTGTGATTCGGCCTTAGCTAATGTCTCAAACGTCATCGTAAAAACGAACAACTCAGTCGCAATCCGTCGCCGACTAGCCACTGTTTATTTATCCGTTTAACTGATCCAGTTAAATAAATAACTCATATATTGGAGGCGGTTTTTACCGCTAACGATACGATACAGTGACGCTCATGATTGATAGAAAGAACTCCTTGTGTGAGGTACTGAAGCGGTGGTCGTAAATATTTTAATTATTATTTACATTACAATCTTCTGTTGAAATGAATCTTATTTAAATTATTTTTGAAAATTGCTCATGTAATTTAAATCTACAATAATTTTATAAAGAAATAAAATTTATGTAAATTTATTTAAAAAAATAAAACGCATTTCTGTTTGTATGTTGAGGATAATCTTTGGAACCGATCATAAGAGTCTTTTACTAATAGAAAGCTACATGAGAGTTATAACACCCAACGGAAAACAGGAGTGGCATGAAACTTCTACGCGTTGTCTGTCTGTCTGTAACATCGTATTTCTAATTTGGCTGAACCAAATCGTGTAAGATATTTTATTGTTTGAAAGCTGCACTTTTTTATTTTTTTTAATTTATTTATTTATTGATTAATTACAAAAGCGAAATAAAAAAGCATATGGCAACGCTAAACCACATTATGGTTTGTCTCATTGCCAATGTTCTCGGCATCCGAAGGCAGTTTTATACAGAAATTTTTTTGAGAAATTGCTTGGTGGAAATCGGTTGGAATTTTTTTTCTCAGGAGATTTAAAATTTTTAATTTTATTTATTCGCTTATAAGTCTCAAAATTCTTCCTTCCGTCTCTTCTCTTATATCCTTTTCTGTTTTATAAAAACCTGTAGGAACCTAAACCATTTTGTCAAGACAATTAAATTACGTACGTATATATATTCTCATGTTGTACCTCTAACGGTCTGGTCAGAGAGGATAAATGTGAAGCATACATTCTTTACATACTTCTTTCACTCCTTAAATTTCATCATTCTCCCTTACACACTTGCGCCAACATATGCGAATGCTTCCGGCAGTTTCGTCAGTTAGCACTCTAGCTATTTGATCTTCATAAATACTTCCTCGGCTTCTACTACCACTCATTTTTCAATCTTCCATCACTCATTCTATGTGCCCGAACCATCTAAGCATTCTTTTCTTCATTTTAGAACAATGCTTGTGGCCAACTATGTCATACTGCGTATCTGTTCATTCTTTATTTTGTCTGTGAGAGTGACACCGTATATATTTTTGGAAAGTCGTTTCTACTGCATTTATTTCGCTTTCACTCGATCTCTGGCATATCTGGGCGGCACTACTGTACAAAAAAGTTGGTGCTGACACGACATTGTGGATGGCCATTTTGAAAGATTTAGATATATTCATGCTGCTAATTTATACTGACGGAGAACTCTTACTTTTCTTGCTACCCACCTCTTCACATCCAGCTTACATCTTTCGTTAATTAAAAAAAAAAAAAAAATTTAACTGATGAAAACTTAATAATTAAATTAAACATAGTTATGTATCATATAAAAAACATAATTATGTGATAAAACTGTCCCTAGCAACGCATTAAACTCAACTTCAATTTATAAAAAGATAATCGCATTTACCAATTATAACAGTTATTAAACTCAATTTACAGTTTGCCCTCATTAAAGTGTTGAACACAAACGGAGAACACAATAAAACTTATTTCTATGTAAATGAACACGGACGGTTGGTCACCACTGCATCGGCACCATCAAAAGAATTGATCCGTCAGAATTTTGACATCGTTTGATATCTACCGACAATTATAACGTAAAAAACCGCATAGTATTTGTTTGTCTTAATAACCATGTTTATAAGAACTATATTATTACGACTATTATGCAATTATAACTTGGTATTTTAACTTGAAGTATGCAGTTCAATTCCGTACAGTATTTAAGCAAGTACAACGGCCTGACAGCGGAAGAAACATGACCTCTGTGCCTCCATGGTTATGAAACTAAGGGCTGAACAGGAGATTCCTGATTTGAATCATTTCTATCAATATTGGAATGAATTTTTGAAGAGTAATTTCTAATTCGAGCGTGTTTTCAGTACGTAATAGAAATACTTAGGGTAGAGCTTCGAATATTAAAATAAAGGAATGTTTCGCGCTGTCATCTACTGGATGGGTGATCTAAAGGTATCTACATTCAGTGCACAGTACCACAAAAGGAACGTTATGCCGTTAATCGCTTCTTTAGTTATATGATAGGGTGTTCTACCGATACACCGATACCGTGTTAATACCGATGCAACATACTAAGTAGTTATTCATTAATTTATCATCTGTCTGAACATAATTTTGTACGAGAAGTGTTTTCATAATTTTTGCTGCTCATTCTTTTCCAAAATATTACAAATTAAAAATTCCTTTTATAGTTGTAGTACTTTTAAATATAAATGTAGTTTCTTATTTATTACTTCCAAAATCGAAATTCGTTTTCTGTTTCTATTCTGGCCTAAACTGAAGCTGAAAATTAACAGAAATTTATTAAATCTACAAAAGAACCTGTTTCGATTCCGGTTGTAAAAATTAGTTTTGGCTGAATACTGATACTTAAATATGTTTAGATTATGTATTTAGAAAAATTGTATTGAGAAATAGATTATGAATCAGTGAACATACATGGCAAAGTGCATCGTTATCCTTTTGCTCTACCGTAATGGGGTAAAGAAATATCATGGAACAGTCGTCCACGTCATAATTGTGTGTAGTGAATTAACGTGCTGGGCGTATGTTTGATCTTATCTACGCGAGCTTCATTACGAATGTTTTACGCAGTGCTATGGGGTTCAAGACACGTCAAATTTCTTATTACCTTGTACAGATTCAAGTTACTTATAAAGAAAAAATCTTAATTTTTTTTTGCTATCTTTTTCTCCAAAATTTCAAATTCGTTGAGCGACATGTTTCACTACTCAAAAAGGATCTACAGGATATTCTAGAAAAAAGATTTGTTCAGCTCATTTCCGCCGAAATGCTTCTTATTATCCATTGACAGGATAATCTCAATATCAAGAAGGTTATTGTATAATAATAATAATACTCCAGACAATTACACAGATTGTGTGACCCCAAAGTAAGCAGTAAGCTTGTACTATGGGTACCACACAACGAACTCTGGGGGAGTTCCCAGTAACACCCAGACTCCAAGCCAATTTTGAAAAGTTCGTTTCCTTAATTGACCTGACCGCGGATCGAACCCGGGACCCTAGCTTGGATTGCAGATGCATATGCCACTGCGGCAACGGGCCAGTCAATGAATTATAATTTTCATATAAGAAATTTTAATTTTTTTGCGCCAAATGTTTTTAATGTTTTTCGAATGAGAATAAAACAACTAGGTGAATAATTCACGCTTAAGCCAAGAAATAATATTATAAGACAATTCAAAAAAGCGCGACGATGACAACACAGCAGTTCTTATGTTCATCAGTCTTCTTGTTGGGTTTTGTAATCACAATGACAAAGCAGAACCCAGCAGGTAATTATTTTTATCTGTCTGTTTGTATATATGTCGCAATTGTTTTATTCCATCATCTCTTTGGCATGAAATCGTAAATCGATAATGCAAAATCAGAAATTAAAAATGACAAATTAAACAATATGTATAAAGGTCCATTTTTTATTTTTTTTATTTAATTGTAAAATTTTGGTTACTTTGTTTTTAATTTTAAGTTTAATTTAACGTTAATTTAATAAATTGAAGTTATACTTTGTCTGAAATATCTATGGAAACTTAAATTCATTGTGTATTAAACGCTCATGGGCTGTTTTTATTGGTAATACGACATTTCATAACATTTTGTGTTCGTTAACCATATTTCACAGCTACACACACACACACAATACAGCTAAAAAATGTCTTTCGATAAAAAAAAAATTAAAAATATTCTGTTTGCATAATTTACACACAAAAACAAGTTACTAAATTATTGTACCCCATAACGTTACACAGAGCTAACTCAATTAACCGCTGTCGCATGATAGATGCCAGGCTGCGGGCCGATGCTAGCACAATAGTTTGAACAAACTACTTTTACACGCGACTTCGTTCGTATAAGCACAAAAACCCCTCATTTACATATATATCCTACATATAATGAAGCAGTTCAAACCATTTGTCTGTACATTGAATAAGTTTATCAAAAAATGATGAAGAGTAAAGAACACAAAAAAGCATTTTTTAAATGTTTGTCTATATATACACGCTAATCTCCAAAACTACTACACGGATTTTCTCGTCGTTTCACAGGTAGATTAAGCTCAACTTGGAGCAACATTTAAGCTTTGTTTCATTGAAATCGAAGGACAGCGAAAAAGATTATCATCATTTAAAGATAATTTTAAATTCGCAGTTCGCGCTGCTGATTTCAACCTAAGTATAATTGTTTTTCCCGTGGCCTGCTCGCGGGTCAGTAATAACGACAATCTATTTATATTAGCCCCAGCAGGAAAAATCGTTAATGTCGTGTATAAAGATATTTTTTAATTTATGTGTCGCATTAGAATCGATCGCAATTAAATGATTTCTCGTACTCAGTAATGAAATTCGGACTGTAAATACAAAGCTGGCTGATGTTTCGATTTGTGAAATAGCTATACGCAATAGTCGCAAATAAAGTTATAGGTTTTTGGATTCGTAGTTTAAAGGGCTTCCATTTAATATAATAAAAATATTTGTTTTCTAAGGATCCGTAGTCAACTGGCAATTAACGGCAACCTTACAATTTTGTCCTGTAACAGAATTTTCAAATTTTAACAGTGGGGATAGAATGGGCATAGACTTAAGAAGAAAAAGATGTTACAGAACTTTGGCGTCACAAACTAGCGATATCTTTGCCCAGCGCTAGGAGTTAAAGAGACGGAACTTATCCCCACAGTGTTATCAGTATCCTCACTTTGAAAGCGACTTTGAGTTTGAAAGCGACTAATATAAATTTTACATTATATTTTGAATATTTTTTGTACTTTCGTTCCTGACAGAGACGGAACTTATCGTCACACTGTTATCAGTATATTCACTTGAGTTTGAAAGCGACTAATGTAAATTTTACATGGTATTGTGAATATTTTTTGTATTTTCTTTTCTGACTACTTCTATCTTTTAATTAGGAATAGTTAGGTAAAGAGACTATATTCAGAATGCCAGTAAATGCACGTGCAGAGAAGATTATTTCGAAGATTATTTTTATTGTTTTGTTATTTATTTTATAGTTTGATTTTCCAATAATTGTTGAACAAATCTCTTTTTTCACTTCTAGAACTAAATATATGGTATGTGCTTACAGATAGTAAAGCTGAACCAGTAAGTAATAGGTTGCTAATATAAGTCCATCGCCCTTGTTATTTCTTTGTAACTAGTAAGCTCTATCACATAGGCTTATTTATTAGTTGTACAAATCAGGCTGAGGATGTTAACGTCGGCCAAAGCTTGTAAGTTTTTGTAAGGAACTTGTATACCTATAGGCTTTGCCGTCTGTAAACCTAAATAATTATTATCCTATAGTTAAGACTAGCTTCAAGTTATTTTATTTTTATCTGTATGGATATTACTTTTTTTGTGTTTTCTTTCTCTGCTTTGCTGCTGCTTTCCAGTGTCCACTCAGAAAAGGAAATGACGTGACGATATGTAGGAATATATAAAAAAATGCTATCGATTCCTGCGCTTGCGCATAGAAATGGTGGTTCGCCTCGTATTCCTAATCGCACGCAGGGTGCGGATGATCGATGGTGGGCGGCAGTCACGGTGCTTGACAACACATTCGAATCATCATTATATTATTTATAAGAGACTCCCTTCTAGATAGGGTGTGTATGAGTTACTGACAATGTAGGACTTTTTTTTTATAAATTTTTAGAAAAATTATGATTTTTCTATTGTAAATACAATAATAATTTTACTCCATAAATTGTACTTGTATGGACTGTTTGAATGTTTGAATATATATAGATTTGTTAAAATAAGTAAAAACATTAGATACGCTTTTAAATTTTTAGAAAATGTCACCAAATCTTAAAATTATACTATCGAAAAAAATATTTTATTTTTTAATCAGATATCATCATGTCGGAAAGAAAATATTGTTTACTTACGTATTAATATTAAAATATTGTATATTAATATTAATATTGTACAATATTACGATTATATTCTTTTTAGAGAGAAACATCTTTAGCTCAACGAAATTGTAAAATCTGAAACGAGAATCTAAGAACGACGAGTACAAATCTCATGTTTCCTTAATTTTCTTTAATAATTTTCGAATATATATTTTTCATAAAATTTTTTGCCACCGAAATATTATCAGGACCCTTTTACAGATTTAAATTAAAAACAGTCTGAAATTATAAAATTCATGGTTGCCCTTATAAATTACGTTACAAATATAATAACAAAGTGTTGTTACTCACATGAAGTAAAAAATAAAATGTTATTTATTACCATCTGATAAAATTTATAGTATTATCAGATTAATATCTTGATTATATCAAATTAGCGACCCGGCTTCGCACGGGTAGAAATTTGTTGGAAATAAAATACCCTATGTTACTTTCTGATAATGTAGCTTTCTATAGGTGAAAGAATTTTTGAAATCGGTTCAGTAGTTTTTGAGTTTATCCATTACATACAAAGTTTACCTCTTAATAATGTTAGTATAGATAATGGTGACGATATTTCATATCTTCGGTAAGCAATGAATGAAGAAACAGATGGCTTCGTACGTACGAATGGGATGTTAACCACGTAAGGAGGGAGTCCTTCCCTGCGTCTAGTTGTTCGATGGTATCCTCATGGTAGAAATGAGAACTATATTCTATAAAACACTGCAAGACAAGCGACGGTAGTGCAACGGTCTCCAACTCTTTGAAGTTTCTTTTACATGTAATACTGCACTTAAAAGAACCGGCGAGAAATTCTGTCAGGTATCATTAATAATAATATTTAACATACAATATATGGTATAGAGTACTCTGAGTCAACGAAAAACATTGGCCGAAATGAACGTAGGCAGATCTGACGAAAGTCTGATTGTTTTATTATTGGCAGTTGGCACGCAGTGAGTATAAAAAGATGAAACAAAGTATCAAGTCTGCACTTTTATGATGCGCAGGCGACACGTGCCCAGTGACCCTCGCCGGTCAGGAGCGTGCAACATTCATATGAAGAGACCGATATGTCCAACTGCAGTCCATTTGTTTGAAGATTTACAATAAAATGAAGTAAGCTTTACAATAAAACAAATATATCAATTAGGCACTGCCATTATTTTATTTTTAACGCTACAACGGTAAAAATGTGTATTTGGCTTGGCCTATGTGTTTGGTGAAGCCGTAGAGACCGTTTAAAAATCAATGCCTATGGTGACGGTGATTTGACGCCTCAAGATCTATGAATGGACGCCGAATGGTCATCGAATAGTTCAGAATTTGGGACTAAATTTCAAGTGAACCACTCATGGGCAGCATGAGGTCTACTGGCGTGCGGCACGTTGCAAGCGAATAGACAACGAACTATCACCGAGTGGTTCATTGTTTCTACATACGGACAGCTTATGTGCGAGGTGTTCGACGCAGAGATGCAGTTGTTAAATGAGTATATGCAAAGAAATTCAATAAAACACATCCCAATCATTCAACGAGAAGAGGTGTTGGTCGAGTGTCCGGTTGATGAATAAGCTTTGACCCTTATTCTAGCCATCCACGTTGTTACGAACGATTGGATGGAATGTAGTCCTTCGATCAAATATTGATCTTGTCTAACTTTTAAATTACGCGAGGCTTTATACATCTCTGTCCCATTTTAGCGTGACGAAGAGGGTATTTGGTACTCCTTTTTGACTGAGTATACCCACTAAAACCTCACGTGTTACACTCTCTCTCTCCTGCTGCCCTGACGAAATCTTATTGTGACCGTACTGAGGCGAGGTTAGAACCTATGACTGATCTTTAGATGCCAACCAACTTTGCGTTGTCCCACAGAGAAATTTACGTAGTCTTAAGTCTAATCTCAACTGTAGTAACGAAGCGTCGTTGTTTACCGAAAATTAAGAGCAAACACATCGAAAAAAAGTAACATTCAAATGTTGAAACTTCACTTTTAGCTAACTAAAAATCAAGTTTCGACTTTGCTCTATCATTTAACCGTAACTATTTTCAACTATTTAAGCCAAATAATTTCTAAGAAGAAGTGCTGTGACAGAGAGACAGACGGACGGACGGACAACGAAGTAATTTCATAAATTTTCCACTTTTTGAACTCTGAAAATTAAATAAACGTAGTGATGGATTTTGTATGACTTGATGAACTTTTGTATGAAATGACTCTCATCACCATCTAGCAGCAAGATTTTCTAAATTAGCTCTGTCGAGATATCGCTAATGCTTACCTTTGAGACATATGTGTGGAGATTTATTAAATATGCCTGTTAACTATGTTTTTTGGGTGATAGAACCTTGTCAGAAGTCCGTCCCTATAGCTACCACCATCTTGCTCGCTGATCCTGCCACCAAACACCAGGGCTTGCACTGTTATGTTCTGGTATACAGAGCAGGACGGTCAGTAAAATTTGTGGCGGAAGAGACGCGATAACTTAGTCCTTAGAACCGCCAAACGCATTTCCAATCTGATGTACTTTCTTACTATTGATATGATAATTTCCTATGGAACTCCGTCCGTTTATCATCAGGTAAGGAATGTTTGCTCGTTTGTCCTCTTGATATTATAAAAAAAATAAAGAATGTAATTAAGATATCATATTTTATCTTACAATTTTGCGTGGTCACGGGCAGACTCAGACAGGCAGAGTCTGCCCGTGACCACGATCGGTGCAATCCGGTCGAAACGTCGGGATGACAACGGCCTTAAAGTATCAACTTATTATCTAACTTGCAGTCAGAATGCCACTGCCAAATATCGCGCGATATCTGCTGTCAAAATGAGAATTTGTATAGTGGCGTTAAAATACCGCAAAAAGTGCATTTTACGATCGTGGCGCAATAGACTCGCAATCGTCATACATAACATAATTTTATATTACAATTAGGCACCGGTCGCGCAATGATCGCGTGGCTGTCGCTGTCTGCAAGTTTTTAGGTAATAACTCCGCCGTTCAGTTCACGGGCAGACTCTATCCGTTTGAGTCTGCTCATGATCAAGATCGGTGCAATCCGGTCGAAATGTTGGGATAAGAAAGGGTTAACCCTTCTTATCCCAACAATAAAGTGTCAACATGACATAGATCCCTTTAGTTAGAATGATAAGATGTGTACAAGTCGTGAAAGTTTAAAAACATTAAATATATATGACTCAATTAGTAACTTAAAATTTTTACATTAAAATAATGATATTTATTTCAACGACATCAATTCTATTTAAAAATGTGCGTGACCCCTGATTCGTCCGGGCGCCAATTGCATTCAGATTATCCAATCAAGAATACTTACTTTCCCCGCAGCTGCTGACCCTGTTAGCCTCTTACAAGCGATGCATCACGCTGCATATATGCACCTTGTTGCACCGACTAAATAATCTGTGTGTAATTCAATAACAAACGTAATAATTAAATAATTTAAAAACAATTAAATAATAAACAAATAGCAAAGTTTTTAAGTTGAATGAATTGTTCCCGAGTAAGTCGATTACGATTTAGTACATTGGATTCTGCTGTTTGAAAAAGTATTTTATTAAATTTGACCAATTTCTGCTTCCCAGATTGCTTTGTTTTATGAAATGATGCGGACATATAACTGCGTCGATCCACATTAAAAAAGAAATTTCCAATTTTACAAATTTTTATAGACAACTCACGTTTGACTAAAAAATTTATAATTCCAGTCTTTTTCATAAAAAGAAGACATAATGGTTCCTAAGACAGTTCCCCTGTATCTTCTATAGTTTCGGATTTCCCCATACTGTCCCACGTAAGTAAGTGGAGTAAAACTTCTTTGTAAAGTAACAACAATAATGTCTAAGATTCCTTCACAATTATGATTTAAAGTTAAAGACCTTGAGGATGGCTGAACCTCGTTTCCACCAAACATAACTAAGAAAATTCTCGAAAAGTACTGTATAAACTAAGAACAGTTTGCGACGCCTTGGAAATTTTGACGGCAGGCATCTCAATTTGTCTCAGTGACAAAACGTATGAAAGTGATATTTTGCAACTACTTTTTCGTATTTTTCGTAAGCAAGCGCGCACTTTTGCATAGACCAGAAGGTCTATTTTGGATTAAGGCGACGCATTGATAAACAATAATTTAATCTAAAATTAAAATAGACCTTCCAGTCTGTGCGCGCGCTAATTTACGAAAAATGCGAAAAAGTAGTTAGTTTCGTTTATTTTAAAAACTATAATACATTTAAAAAATCCAACTGATATTTTGAAGAATATGTTTAGATTAAAATTATACAGAAAATCTAGAAATATAAATCGGTCCCGTTACTCCTAAAAATGTTAATCACTGTTTTAAGAAAAGTTTCTTTGATATTTTTTTGTGTTACAATGAAATGAAGAATCAGGTTACCAAACACCAAAGTTGAGATCCCTGCTGTCAAAATTTCTAATGCGTCGCCTTAAATTAGTGTTTATCAATGCGTCGCCTTAAGCCTTAGTATGCCATTGACATTGGGTCAAACTTATAACATCAATCTTTCCCATTCAGGATTGACGAAACTACGCCGCCTTTCCAAAAATGAAGCACGACCGATCTACAATAGAAAACAACGTACATTTACATCAAATATGCCGATCGGCCGATATTTCGCTAAAAAACAACACCAAGCATTAATTTTAATATTGAGACGAAATTTTGAGAGTAATTCGTATCCAGTCGGGAAAAATTATTTTGGTCGCTTTGCTTTCCATAGTATGTGATGATCTGTTTATATTTATGTTTATGTATTTATTAACAAATTAATAAACAACTGAGATTAAGGGTGGCTTTCACCAACTCTAAATTTTTTTTTATTTAAACTCCATTTAAGGATTTGACATCTCGCTTACACCGAGGATTTAATAGTCGGTGCAAGAGAGATGTCAAATATAAATCGAGTTTAAATAGTTGGTGCAAGCCACCCTAAGAATTGAAATACTTTTAAAAATGAACTTTGAGATTGTTTTGTCAAATAATGAAAAAATTGTACTTGAAATAAATGGCTTTGAAATAATTGTGTTCCTTACCCATGAGGTACACAATTACAAGATTTATTCTAATGAGAGCACAATTAACATTTTGCACAGGAAATAGGAATAATATATTTGCAAATGTCTCAATAATTGTAATCTCACTTTCGCTTGCAAATTTGAGGATTGTAACCCTTCGGTCGACGTTTTTCTATGTACAGTTCGATATTCCTCTCAGAAGTCAGCATTTTCTTTGGCTGTGATATGACAGGCGGCCTGCAGCTCTTGCCAGGTTTATAACAATATGTCTTAGAGACTATATGAGGGCTATCAACAACATGTCTCATCTCATCCAACTTGGCATCTTGACCCTGTCTTTGCAGTAAGTGCCTGCTGAAAGTTTTACCACAATTCAAGTGATATTTCGACTCACCTCTGTGAGAAAAAGGTATTGTGCAGTCTGTATCAAAGGAACATCTATTCTTAACACTAGGTGGTGTTCTCACATTTATTGGAGAAGGCACTCGAGTAGGCAGTTTATTATGCCTGGTTACGTGGTCGCTTATACCTTCATTGTACAGCACTTTTCTGCCAAGGTCATCCGACTGGATCTTGTAACGACAGAGGTTCCTTTCATCTTCGTTTTTCTTCTTGTTTAATCTCAATAACGACTTGATTGACCAAGACCTAGTCGGTTCTTTACAATCTTCTTCGCAATCACTCACTGCCTCCTGATGAATATTAGAAGTATCCTCTCTTTGATTGCGACATTCTTCAGACGAATTAACAAAATCTTTGTAGCGAATTAAGGGTATTGGCGCTGTTCTTCTATATTCGTTGTTCTGGGTATGTATTCTAGCTCGGGTGTCTTTCACTGTCATTTCTGATGGACATACCGACACATCTGATGTGTTAGGCAACGGTGGTAATGGCGTTCGCATTCCGCAACATACATCGTTCTGTTGCGGAGTCATCGTGCCATAATCGCGAAATTTCGCAATATTTGTTATTTGCATGCATGGTTGCAAAGTGCTTGAAGAGGACACTTTAGAAGGACAACGTTCTGACTTACAATTCTCACATCTGCAGTTGTATTTCGGCTTCTCTTCCATGTCTGTATGAGAGTCCACGTAATCGTCTATAGTTAGTGTTTCTACATAAGGATTCCATCGAAGCTCTTGCGTTATTGAAGGATACGTAGGAATGATAAGTTGTTTCTTTGGTATCGGAACTGAGGCTTGATGGGTAGTGACTAGATATGGCGGCTCAGTGTCGTCTCTTTTTGGTCCATAGAAGTAGGAGCTGAAATCTCGTGGAATTGGCTCTTGATAGTCGCTGACGAGGTGGCTGATCAGCCGGGCTCTCGAACTCTCCAATGCCATTCTGTCGACATCATCACTACTGGACACCACATGTCTGTATGGTGGCTTGTTGCATTCTTCGCTAAATAGGCTTTCGCTATGTGAGTCTCTATACTTTGCGCAGCGTTGATGGGTTTGTTTATGGAACATTACGGGCCGACATAAAAAGTGAACACTTTTTTTGTATTACAAAAGTTGCAAATATTACGTGATCATTTTGTTGACATGACAGTTATGTGTCGCTTCAATTTGACGTTACGTAAGAAGACTGATGTCATTACGTCGTAGAAACTAAGAAGTACTTAATAGTATTTCCTTATTTTGTAGCGGAGCCAGTGTCCAAACAAATTGGAGGTAACAGCTGATGCAGCGGAAGTGCCTAGTTGATCGCGAACCACTTCAATTCATAACCTCGTGACAACATGAGATTGAGTAATATATTTCCTTACAAATATGCATTTGCTGCTTTGAAAACTGTTTTGTGTTCTATCTCGATGCTTCAAGATTCATTTTAGATGCAGTTGTAACGTCGTAAGTTCGATAATTTTGTCCAGTTTAAACTGAACTGGCCACCCCCGCTCCTCTCGTACTATCGAGCTCCTGAGGGGACACACAGGTTCAATTGAACAGTCTTATGTCACAGATCCTTGTCTTGGCGCTGACGGCAGATGCGTGCAATTGTCCGAGTCAAAGATCAGAGGAAGTGGCCGGGGCGAGTGCCGGGCAGCTGGCCGATGCGTGCGCGTGCGCACTGTTTAGTAATTACTGCGCGTATCGAGTATTTAATTGACTAGTATTTGTCACTAACTAATCGTAAACAATAGTACATACTACTTACAGTAAATGTCTCTATTAATAACTGATTAAATACAAATCTCAATCGAATGATTGCTTATAATGTACAGATTATTCATTGCATTGATAAATTATTTATTATTAGACGACCTCCGTGACGCAACGGCTAAGCGCGTAGGAAAGTAAACGGGGGTTGCGGGTTCGATTCCCGCCCCGAGTCTGGGTGTTTACGTATAATATGTATTTATTTACATAAGAAAAAGTATATAAGTAGAATATCAGTTGTCTAGTACCCATAACACAAGCGCTGTGCTGCTTACTTTGGGACTAGATGGCGCTGTGTGAAATGTCTGAGTATACTATTATTGTTATTATTATTAGCGTTATTGTAAACAACCACCTTCATCACAGAACAATTCACACACAGAAACACACAGATCAATTCACAGTAAGTATGGACATTGCTAGTCCAATGCCTATATTATATGTAACTGCCCACCGCCTTAAAGATTACAAATATGTAGAAAAATGTTTACACAAGAAGATTAGATTTGTAATAGCCATTAAAATATTTTATTTAATAAATATTATTTACTAAATATTTCCGCTAACACTCTTGTTAGCGGGTGCGTTGGCGGATAGAAATGTCAAAAGCTCTCGCATACCTAGGCGAAAATGTGTGAGGAGAATGATGAGATTTGAGGAAGCGAAAGAAGTATGCAAGAACCGCGACGCTTGGCGCTCCGTCCTCTCTAACTACCCCGTTAGGGATACAGTGTGAGGATACTAAATATTTTATTTCATATTTATTTTCGAAGATTGTGATATTTTTTTTCATTTCCGCACTATTAAAAATGTTATAATAAAATTCTGACTTTGAAAATTAAAATCATTGCACATATTTGTACCTATAATTGATATTTCTTTCTTTCTCCCTCTTGTCTTGCCCCACTCTGGCACATTGATTGGCGACACTTTCGCAATAAATAATGAATTTATTAATATAATATCTATATGATTAAATAAGGTCAGGAAGAGAAGAATGATGAGGTTCGAGTTGGCGATAGAAGTACCTATGCAAGGACCGCGATGTTTGGCACGTCATCCTCTCTGATTACCCCGTTAGTATACAGCGCGAGGATGTGTATGTATGTACAAATAAATAAAACATATATGAAATTTTGAAATAAAGGATTTTCTGGGGTTTTTCTTGAACATGTAGTTATTTGCCGAAAGCCAAACACGTGCTTTTTAAATTTTCGTCTGTTTGTTTGTTTGTTCACCCTAATCTTCAAAATGGCGACACCGATTTTGACGGCACTTTCATTGGCATGTGAAAAATTTTCCAGGGTTTGATCTAGATTACATTTTTCTGTAAAAAATATCAAATTTAACGTAGACGCGGGGCATAGCTAGTTATAAACATTCTATAGAAGGTATATCTGTACGTATGTATGAATACGCACTCCCTCAGACTAATTGGTCTGTAACAATATCTATTTTGCTGTGCCTACATAACAATGTAATAAAAGAAAAGTTATAAAAATGGGTAATCGAATAAAAATAACGTCGTCAAATGGTCCGGCGACGAACACAGGCATAAAACGAATTAACACGCGGCGAACCACAATTAATGTTACATCCAGATCAACATATCGGGAATGAAATGTTTATGGATAGTAAAAATAAAGAGCTATATCCATTACGAATAGTTGGACAACATTGTATCAATTTACAGCTAACTTAATTGGTGATCGTTTCAAATATTTCACTCACTAGGCTAGCAGACTTTTAAATAATCTGCGCTGAAAGGATGGTTATCTTAGTAGCGTATGAATGTGCATACCTATTACCTACATATTTCATTCATACTAGTGGTCGCCCATAGTGGTCGCAATTCGACTATAAACATTATTGAGATTCTTTTTATTTTTTTATAACAGGGGCAAACGAGCAAGCGAGTCACCTGATGGAAAGTGGTCACCACCGCCCGTGGACACCCGCAACGTCCAGGGAATCACGGGTGCGTTGCCGGCCTTTAAGGAAAGAGTGGGTCTATTGTCAAAGAGAGGCTATATCTCTCTAATTGCAAATATTCTTTTCTAATTTTTTGCACATTAATATATGAAATGCAGACTGATATTTAATACACAAAATATAAAATAAACGCTTTTAGCTCTTTACATAAATTCCACAGACTATTGAAAACACAAAAACTCATTCAGCCATTTGTCAATAACACAGATGTAAGTCTACATTTATCGCCTTTCGCACGTCGCGAATTGTTAGATTGAAAGAAATATATGGCGTAAGCCTATAATAGAAAGGAATGGGAATACAGTATGCTCAATGTCTTAACCACTGTTAAGCTGTTTCATTTGACAGACATAAGAACCAAACAAATAATAGTTACTTACATACATATCCTCACGCTGTATCCTTAACGGGTTAGTCGGAGAGGACGGAGCGCCAAGCGTCACGGTCCTTACATACTTCTTTCGCTTCCTCAAATCTCATCATTCTCCTCACACATTTTCTCCTAGGTATGTGAGAGCTTTTGACATATCCATCTGCTAACACTGGCCGTTTGATCTTCATAAGGCAGCCTTGGTCTTTCTTGGCTTCTTATACCACTCACTTTCGCGCTGTATATTTTCTTCGTTAGTCTTTCTTTCACCATTCTTTCATCACTCATTCTTTCTATGTGCCCGAACTATCTAATATCTTCTTCTTCTACAAATATTTGTTAGTTACTACTTTTAAGTTTTTGTTTTTGAACCTTACAAGTGAAAAATTAATATAAAATATGTGACATAGAGACTCGTTTCAAAAGAGTCTCTATGTCACATATGTTTGTCAACTGGCTTTTACAGTCTAAAATGCTGCATTCTACCATCACGCCCAAAAGACTCTTTTGGGCGCGATGGTAGAATGCAGCATTTTAGACTGCAAAAGCCAGTTGACAAACATAACTTGCCAAAGCGAGAAAGACTATATTGGCCACATCAACGTCTCCATTAATAATAGATTCGTGGTCAATAATTATTTGTTGGCACGGAGCACTCAACCTATAGAGCAGCAATGTCATTTATTTTGTATGAAAACAAATTACGTGTATGGTAAACACTGTTGCAGTTACTGGCGTTTTGTTTTATAGTTTGATTTTTTGCTGTTTTTGCCATAACACCGAATACAGCAATAAGCCATTACATAAATATTTAAATTTTTGGTTATGTACTGCTTAATGCGAGCGAGAGTTGATACTTGTTAGTGTAAATAAACTGAGCAGTGGTGAATAAAATGGTCCGATATTTCATCTCTATAGGTTGAGTGTTCTATGATTGTTGGCGACGATTTAAAATTCTTTGGCGACAATCTCTACTCTGTGCAATTGTTTGACACTCGAACCAATAACCATAATGCACGGAGCTTTAAGAGCGTGTACGTTTTTTGTTGGTGAGAGGTTCTAGACTTGTACTAATGTGCATGACTAGGGAAGGGTCACGAAACAGCAATACATAGCGGAAAATTACATATGTTTATATTTGTGAATAGTAGTAGCCAATATAAGATTTACGAGCATTTTGCACATAATTATTTCAGTACTGCAATGTTTTGTACGTCAAGTTGATCATGAGCTTACACCAATTACACCGACAACAGTGCGACGTTGCCAAACTTACTATAGCTGTTTTATTCGTAGTTACGCTGTATGAGTTAGAGAGACCAGAAAATTCGTTTGACACAAGGTAATAAGAGCGGCAAATCATTATGGCTTTGTCCATTTTTTTTTATTATTATTTTTTTAATGGCATCGTACATGAGTACATTGCCAACTACAAGTAAAGCGAGGAAACAATTCAGTAGGTTTAAAAGGAAATTTGGAATGATTAGCGCATTTGACAATGTTACCCATTAACACAAACTAGTATACAGACACAGAATAAGTAGAATCCATGTAGAATCACAAGCAAATTAGTTTTTTCTTATCGTAAAACCCCTCCAGTAAACTGATAGTAGGCTTTACTGAAGTTAAAAAGGACTTCTTGGAAGAGCGCGAAAACTTCACCTACACATGATTATTTAGATCTCCTCCATTCTTTTCACTTACACAGAACTTTAAAACACAATAGATTATCACTGTTGTACTTTAAAACTCCTAAAAATGTAAAAAATAGAAAATCTAAATAAAATGACAACCTCACTTCTCCCGTTCCCGCCAAAAAGTCCGGTTTGTCCATTACGATTCTTGGTCTGAGGTTTTTTTTTTTCTTTCTTCATGGCATGGCGCACAGATTAACGCATTTTCCAATGTCACGTAATGTATTTTAATAAGTAATCGTTACCGTAAAACTCAGTTTGACAGTTACTGAAGTCGGTGCCTACCTACCTACTAAACTAATAGACTTTCTGTTGTCGAACATTGATTTGGCACCGACTTCAATAACTGTCAAATTTAATTATATGGGTAGTATTTGTATCGTATTCATAAAGTTATTTTAATTGTACTTGAGTTTTGATTAGTAAAGGATAAAAATTACACTGAAAAGGATTTCATACTTTTCAGTGTAATTTTTTGAAGTCGGTTTAATTTTTTTAGTAATTTTTTTTCTCCCTTTTGAGTGACCTTGGCCTAAATTAATATCTAGGGCAGGTCTACAATCAATTTGTTTTCTAATTCTGAAGCGCAATGTGTTGACTTCCATTCTATAGAAGAGCACAAACCGTGGGCTTTCACAATAAAAGATGCGAACAGATCGAACATGGGAATTATTGCCCATTATGGCCATTATCAATATCAATATCATCAATATCATAATTATCAATCAGTTATAAAAGAACAGTGTAAAGGTTACATCATAATTACACCCTAGCAGTATTCTTACAATCCGAAGACGACAGCCACCAGCCGTATTCTCTGTCCGCCACAAGACTGACTCTACTGACTGAATTTATTATATCACAGGCAATTTATACATTCAGTCAAGAAAGTATCGGGAACGAATGATTTGTTTATGGTTCCAAATTCAATTTTTTGTTTTTTTTTGTTGTTGTTAGATTGGCACAACTGTTTTCCATTTTGGCGCGGAGTTTGAGTTGCATCTGTTATTTAGATTAAAAACAGTGCTGTTTTTAGTTATATCATTCTAGTGTATATTGCGAATTTCATAATGGACAAATACATCGAACAAAGAGTGTGTCTAAATTTTGCATCGCCAATGGACTTTCTTGTTCAGAGTCACTGAAAATGTTACAGAAGGCTTACGGTGAATCGACTTTATCAAAAACACGTGTTTATGAGTGGTACAAAGCGTTGAAAAGCGGTCGAGATGTGATGGAAGATTTGCCTCGCTCTGGTAGGCCATCAACGTCTGCAACTGAAGTTAACTGCATCGCAAAAGTGAAGGAAATAGTGACTGAAAATCCTCATTCAAATTTGAGACAGATAGCCGTCGATCTTGCTATGTCTCACGAGTCGATCCGTACCATTTTAAATAATCACTTGAGTATGAAACATGTTGCCGCTCGGCTAGTCCCAAAAGACCTGAATTTTCTCCAAAAACTTAATCGCACAAGAGTCGCTGAGGACATGCTAGAACAAGTCAATTCCGATCCAACATTCATGACACGCATTGTTACTGGTGACGAGACGTGGGTTTACGAGTTTGACATGCAAACTAGTCAACAAGCTTCGGAGTAGCGCCTTCCAACTGAACCGAAACCGAAAAAACCACGCCAAAGTCGATCAAAAGTCAAAGTCATGTTGAGTGTTTTCTTTAACTATCGCGGTGTTGTAGACTCGGAATTCTTGCCGGAAGGTCAAACGGTAAATTAAGAATATTATGTGGGCGTTATGCGGCGTTTAAGAGATCAAATTCGACGAAAAAGGCCAGATTTGTGGAAAGAAAATTCTTGGATTTTGCACCACGATAATGCGCCTTCGCACAAGGCCATCATTGTAAACGAATTTTTGACCAAAAACCCAACAAATACCATTGAGCAACCACCTTATTCACCAGATATGGCTCCAGCCGACTTCTTTCTTTTTCCTAAACTCAAAGTACCACTTCGTGGCACCCGTTTTCATTCGGTAGAAGACACAAAAGAGAATTCGCGGCGAGCACTGAACTCAATTCCGGAAAAAGCGTTTAAAAAATGTTTTGATGATTGGATTATTCGTTGGCGTAAGTATCTCGTTTCTGAAGGAGCATACTTTGAAGGTGATAAAATAAATTTGGATGAATAACTAACAATTCGTTTATTATTGATCTTTTCCCGGTACTTTCTTGACAGAGTAGTATCTTCTCCTTACTACCGTTATACCATGTGGGGATAACAGTAGTTAATAAATGACATACAAGAGAATCATCAATATGAATGATCAAAGGTTATAACCAAATCGCGCTATTTGGTGTATCTTCGAAACTAAAACTCCAATATCAGTGAAATATCAATGGGACCAATCTGAAAGTGTATCCTTTCAAGCAAAAAAAGAATTTTCCAAATCGGTTCATAAATGACGGAGTTATGAGGTAACAAACATAAAAAAAAATACAACCGAATTGAGAATCTTCTCCTTTTTTGGAAGTCGGTTAAAAATATCTAAATCAAATGTCTTTGCCAAATATTCTAACTAGAGGTCGCCCTGTGGTCGAAATTCGCCCGTAAATATAAACTTATAATGTAAGCTCTTTGGCGATAATCTCTACTTTGTGCCACTGTTCGATCCTCAGATCAGTAAGTTCGATCCAAGGAGGTTACGTATATGTGATAACTATTATGAGTTTGAAATTGTCAGTATTTTTGACATTGACAGTATGAACGTAAACAATGAGTGATTTATTTAATTTAATGTATTTCTAATGCATATTATATAAAAATATTGACTTTCCCATGTCCTTCTCCATATAAAATTCAAGTGTACCAAATTTCACACTCCTCCATGTGCGCAATGTGCTTAAAAAGGTAACCAAAGTTTTTGCTGCACTTGTTATTATATATATTATTAACCGCTCGCAACAAAAAGGAATTCCTCCGGTAGTCTGTGTAGCAGAGCATGAAACAATATAATATGCGTTAATGTCTGATCAATGTCTTTAAAAATGAATTGAAACGAACTGAAACTACGTTTGTAAATTCTCGATGCCGATGGCGATCGACATAACGCGAAATAGCGAAAGTATTTCATTATATACTAGCTGAAGTCGCGACTTCGTCCGCGTTTTTTATTTCTATAATAGCCTATGTCTTTCCTCAGAATTCAAGCTATCTCCATACCCATTTTTATCGCATTCGGATGAACGCTACGGCAGATCATAAAATACGAACGAACAAACATTCATTTCTGTAGGTATATGAGATTTTATAGTAACATAACTATTAATTTATCAAATAACTGTTTAAATTAATACAAACGTTTCAAATAATTAAAAGGAAGACAAACTTAAAAATGTACAAAAAGTAACCTTGAAAGGAAGTTCGATTGATTGCAACTGAAATTGAAACAAAATTCAATTTTGGTTGTAAAAACTGGATTCGGTCAAACATTAGTATGCACGTACATGTATATCTGTTACTGATATCTGTTCCCATAAGAAACCGAAGCTGTTAAAGCTCTTGCCTATGTGGAAAACTCAAAAATCAGTCAAGTTTAAAAAGATCCAATCATAAATAAAAGATACGATAACTCAAGAAAAACATAAATGCATTTGAACAGTTAATTTGACAAATCTATACCAATATTTAAAAATCTTTGTTTTTACTCTAACGATAATAATTCTGTACAAAAAAATTAACTAAGTTTTTCCCTGTTTTGATGAATTCCTACAAAACGGTTTCCTAGACTTTTTAATCTAATTTTTTGTAAGTCTATAATAGAAAAGGATGGGAATATATATATATTTCGTCAATATCGGTGTGCTCAAAGTTTTAACATTATGTGCTTTACTCACGGTGCACTGACTGGCAATTTGTTGCTGCAATCTGTTGCAAGGCAACTAATTGCATCGTAAATAGGTTGCAGGTCGCATGCAACTTATCTTACAATGCAATTTGTTGCCTTGCAACAGATTGCAGCAACAAATTGCCAATCAGATTGCACCGGGAGTGAGGCCGTTTATTATGCATTTGACAGTCCTACAACATAAAAAAATGTTTGTTCATTAGTATGTTTAAGTTTTTAAGTTATTTTGGAACTTTACAAGTGAAAAATTAATATAAAAATGTTCGTAAATATATGTGAGATAGAGACTCTCTTGGGCGTGATGGTGGAATACAGTATTTTCGACCGCAAAAGTTGGTTTGATATGAGTCGATAAAGCGAGAAAGACTATAGTGGTCATTGGTCACATCGACGTAATATTTATTGGTAGTAGGTCTGTGGTAATCGCCCTAACTGAGAGCCAATTTAGACATATACCTAAGGTACTGTCGTATTCGTCTGTAATCTAAATTATGCACGTGTAAGATAAGGTTTTCAGTTCTAAAATATAATAAACTGTAATCGCCACAATACGTGTATACAATAGGCTGGATGACTGCTCTCGAAACTGATATATATTATACATTGTATTAAAATAAATAAAGTTTTCAATACAATTGCGAAAAATGTATTTGAAATTGAAAGGCATAAATTGAGTTATTGGGGTTTGAATTTCAATAGCGGGAACAGAATGGGGATAAGCTAGAGGAAGATAGCATTACATAGCTGTGACGTCACAATAACGTGAAGACATTTCACAGGGCTAGTAGTGACAGAGACGGAACTTATCCCCGCCTTGTTCCCGCCACAAAAGTTTAAAAGCGAATAACTCTTTTTTTAATCGACTTCAAAAAAAAGAGGAGGTTCACAATTCGACTATATGTTGTTTTTTTTTTTCGTATGTTTGATACCTCATAACTCCGTCATTTAGGAACTGATTTAGGAAATTCTTTTTTGTTTAGGTAGTACTTCAGAGGTGGTCCAATTTAAATTTCACCGGTATTAGAGCTTGGACTTCGAAGATACACCAAATAACGAGACCTGATTATAACCTTTATTTATATTGATGATTCTCTTGTATATCGTTACGTTCCGGAATTAGAAAGAAGTTAATTGCAGACCTGCCCTAAATATTTATTTAGGTCAAGATCACTCAAAAGGGAGAAATAAAAACATTTTATAAAAAAAATTAAACCGCCTTCAAAAAAAACACTGAAAAGTACAAAATAACTATCCTTTACTAATCGAAACTTAAGTACAATTAAAATAACTTTATAAATACGATACACATACCTACATAATTAAATTTGACAGTTATTAAAGTCGGTGCCAAATCAATGTGCAACAATAGAAAGTCTATTAGTTTGGTAGGCTTGGTACCGACTTCAGCAATTGTCAAATTCAATTATATATGGGTATCGTATTTATAAAGTTATTTTAATTGTACTTGAGTTTCGATTAGTAATGGATAGTTATTTTGTACTTTTCAGTGGTTTTTTTGAAGGCGGTTTAATTTTTTTTATAAAATGTTTTTTATTGTACTTCGAATATTATTACACAGTTTTGTTAATGATATTGATAACTGAACCTATCTTCTAATTAGGTTATTAAAAACAATCATCTATTCTATTCACAAAGAGTAAAGTAATAATTGCGTCTAAGTCATATTTTATAATTAGATTACCTTACACATAAACAATAAAGAAGTTAAGACATCATCATTAATCACAAGACATGTTCGTGATATTTATATTCGATAACCTTCGATATAATCAGCTTCAAATTTTATCGCATTTAAAAACGCAATAAAATCCTACCAACAAAGCGTTTCTGTGTAAATAAACAACACTGGGAAAGTGACGTGCGTTTTGTAACGATTGCGTTCACATTATAAATGTTACGACAGCCATCAATTTTAAAATGTCGCCATAGTTTTAGGACACAGCTTTAATTTTTGACTTTTAGTACCCCTCGAAAGGACGACCTTATTTCTTCGAAAGAGAGACTGTTGTAGAACCAAATTTGACGGACTGTATTACTTTCGATGACAGACGTTGGAAAGAATTATGCGGATAGTCTGCTTAAATGCGTTCTCACTACAAGACTATTGTGAATTTCTCTAAATATAAGCATATTTTTATTTGAATACATGAACACCCAATAACCTAGTACAAGTTTAGAGATATTGTGATTAATATGTAAACAAGTTTAATTAAATATTAAGCAATTTCCTGTGACTTTTACAACCATATAACATTAAATTGTCTTCGACAAAAAAATTGTTTAAAATCCTACAACATATTTTCGTTATTACATACATACATATTGTCACGCTGTATCCCCAACGGGGTAGTCAGAGAGGACGGAGCGCCAGGAGTCGCGGTCCTTACATACTTCTTTCGCTTCCTCAAATCTCCATCATTCTCCTCACACATTTTCGCCTAGGTATGCGAGTATTTTCGTAGTAGTAGTAGTAGGTATTTTAGTAGAATAGTAGCTATTTTCGTAATTATAGCTGCAAATTCACTCAATTTATTATTTCTCGTTAGAATGCTCCTCGTTTTACAAGAAAAAATGACGTAACATCCTAGCGCGATTTTGACACTATCAAATCTTTTTAAGAATTTTCTTGGTATTTTCAAACATTATATATTGACATATTACATTTAATTAATAAGTCTCATTATGTTTTATTTACTAGCGATCCGCCCCGGCTTCACACGGGATCAGGGCCATTTTGGACAGGCCTTTCGTAAAATCCGTTCTTAGTGAGCGTCTACACCGTGAAAGGAGTAACTGTACTAAATTTCAAGTCAATCGGACCTACAGTTTCGGAAATCTCGTTATGAATCACTGAGTGAGTGGCATTTCGCTTAAATATATTTTATTTATTGAAACCAAACGTATCTTGAGTTTATAGACAAAGTATTTCAGAGGGAACTTTGTGTGTGAAAGTGATATCACAGAGTGTATCTATTAGAGATCGTCCATTAATCACGTGAGGCTCAAATGGGGGAAGGGGGTTCCGAAAAAATTGCGCAATATCACAAGGGGGAGGGGGGGTGTAGTGAGATATCACGTGTATTTATTTTTTCGTTGAATGCGATTTCTAAATCAAGATGCGACGTAATTTTCCAGAATTAAATTAGATTATACTTGCCTGTATTTAAAGTTAATATTCTGAAAAATTTTAGATAATTGTCCAAAAAAAATACGCGTGATTTAGGTAGGGGAGGGGGGTTAGTCTTAAACCTCACCACGTATCACCTGGAAGGGGGGGAGGGGGTTGTGAGTGTTTAGTTGCTAAAAAACTTCTATGGACGACCCCTAAGTATAGCTTGTATGGTCCGTTACAATCAAATTCCAAAAAAATAAATATTTATTTATCTTATATAATCTATTTTAATCTTTCTAAACTAAACAATGTTTATATGAAATAAAAATGAGTAAAAAAGTCTTTATAGTGGTTAGTAATTTATGTAAAATAGAGCGCTTGCAAACTACAATAGCAGTTTGTTAAGGTGTTTACATTGTGCTTCATTCCTTGGAAAAAAAAAGTTAAGGCACTGACATATTTTAAAATTATTTAGCTAAATTAAACAATAAATTTTATTTACGTTTTAACAAATTGGATTAAAACAGTTATATAGCTAAATAACTCAAAACGGTTTCCATGAAATATTATATTACATAATATTTACTACCAATTTTTAAAATGTTTTATATTCTATGCCTCCTACGTCAATGGCAACACCATAAAATTGAAATATAACCACACTATTCCAATTTAACGAGTGTTCGCACACAAAACTACTATATTACGCGTAAAATAAAATGATAAGGGCGCGATAACACAGCCGTAACATTGACCCAGGATGGTATAAAATGCAATTAACATCTTTCCTGCATAAGGCAGGTGCTGTTAACGATTATAATGTTTTATTAGTTTTTATTAACAAATCATAAAATATTTGATTACTTAATGTCTTTTGTAGCAGCACACACGTGAGGTAGGCCAGTATTCTATTTATACTACTGGCAGCACAACCATTAAATTACACCTGATGGTAACTGGATCAAGGATAAGAAAGCACTTCAGTCTGTAAATGCCTTATCAACCCTGAGAACTAAGATTTTGTGTCTTTTAACTTTTTGTCGGGAACGGAAGAAGTGAGGTTGTCATTTTATTTAGATTTTCTATTTTTTACATTTTTAGGAGTTTTAAAGTACAACCGTGATAGTGTATTGTGTATAAAAGTTTTGTGTAAGTGAAAAGAATGAAGGAGATCTAAACAAACATGTGTAGCTGAAGTTTTAGCGCTCTTCCGAGAAGTCCTTTTTAACTTCAGTAAAGCCTACTATCACTTTACTGGAGGAGTGTTAGGGACTTAGCGTTTCTCCAGAAGTTACGTCATTAGGCTGATGGTCTTGTTACCAATGCCTTAAGAAATATAAATAAATAGATAAATGTTGTATCTTTTCTGCCAGAAACATTGGTTGTCTTACCCACCATACTGGAACACAATATAATATAAAGGCACTGATATTTGGCGGCAGGATAAGGGAGAGATAGTGGTATAGCAAATGAGGTCAAAACGGGGTATAAATTGACACAGTACCGCCTGAACCTAATGCAAATTAGTGGAGGTAGGCGCACTGATTCGTCAACGGGAAAATAAATATCGGAACTGATCGCGTTAAATTTCGATAATTAACAATAGTTCCTGGAGTTTAACAATTTTTCTAACTTTAGGTAATATCTTGCGAATGACACATTTCTAGGTAGAGTGTACGAACCTGATAGCACAATTTTTAGGCAATCGAAGCCTTTATGTTGTTATGTGCCTGTTAATATTATTATTAACAGGCACATAACATGTTTATGTTTTATGTTTGAAAGGGAAGATGTACAAAGTATGAAATATGGAAAAATAGAAAATTTATAGAACAAGTGAACGAAGTTGTATATCTGGGAAGTGCGTTTTCAAGCGATGAAAGATGTGAGATGGATGTGGAGAGACGGGTAGCAGCTGGAAATAGAGTGAACGGTGCTCTGTCCGCATTAGTAGGCAGTGTGAATATGTCTAACTCAGTGAAAATGGCCATACACAATGCGGTGTTGATTCCAACTTTATTGTACGGTAGTGAGGGCTGGATATGCCCGAAATCGAGTGAAAGCTAAGCTAGATAAATGCAGTAGAAATGCGATCCCTTAGAAATATACGGTGTTACTCTTGCGGACAAAATAAGCACGACAGTGTTATTGTAAAAATGAAGAAAGGAATGCTTAGATGGTTCGGGCACATAGTAAGAATGAGTTATGAATGAACCGAATGAATGAAAAATGAATGAATGAAACCGACGAAGAAAATCTACAGCGTGAAAGTGAGTGGTATAAGAAGCCAAGGAAAACCAAAGCTAACTTATGAAGATCAAATAGCCAGAGTGTTAGCAGACGGAAATGTCAAAAGCACTCGCATACCTAGGCGACAATATGTAAGGACCGTGACGCTTGGCGCTCCGTCCTCTCTGACTACCCCGTTAGGGGCACAGCGTGAAGATATGTATGAAGATATGTATTTATTAAACGCACTTTAGTTTTAATCTTTCGAATTAATTTTCATCACCTTCTAAAATAATAACATCCTAACTCTGACCTAATGTCCTGACCGGAACCATCAGATTGTTTTTTTTTTAATTATAATTTTATTTAGAGTTTCGTACCTTTCAAGGAAAAGCAGAATTCTTTTGATAGTTACGTGTCGATCGTACGTCCTACAGTTAATTTTTTTAGTTACTATGCTACTTATAAACTTTTTTAACGTAGTGATAATTCCTATTAACCCACATATTATGCTGCACTAGTTAACATTTTAATTTATTCATAGAAAATAAATCGATAAGTAAATTGTGTATTTTAACTCTAACTAGCCCACCTTGTCTCCAGAACTACAGGACCATAAATCGTAATTTGTAATTTTTTCGGAATTTAAAGCTCTACATAGTTTAGCGGAAATCATAACACAAGTTGCAAGTTATAGACAAATATTTATAGATCTCCAGAAACATTTTACAATTTTTTGAACACCGTGTGGAAACCTCTGTCGTCTGTAGTGCGGAATTTGGATATTATGACTAAGAATTTGAATTCGATATAATTGTATTCCATAGAACTTAAACACAAATTTTGTCTCAAGAAAATCTTTGACTATTTGATGTATGTATATTATCCAGTCTTGTCATAAATATTGTTACAAGGAAAGCATGGTTTTTGTCTATTACATAAAACATTTATTACTGTAGTGTGCGTTAGTTTACACATTAATATAGTAGCATTGTAAAAATATAAAGCTCATCCAAAATTATCTCCATTGACCGTAATATAATCCTTTAAACTTTGTGGCCAGTTATTGATTGAAACACGCAACTTTCTCCATAGGAAAATTCGCCACTGCCAATCTTATAAAATGTTTTAGGGACTCCAATGGGACATATTTTTGGAGAAAATGCTCCGTTTAATTCTATGCTTGTTACGTATACATCGCGACGTGTTATTTGACAAACAGAAAGTGAACCCTCATTTCACTGCGGGGTAAAAATGACCCGATAGTCATCTGAACACTAACACGTAAGATTGTTAACTGAACATTTGTATAACAAAGACATCTTGAACACATAGACTTACTATTGTAGCTCCAATATAACACTTAAATATAAACGGATAAAGTTGAATTTCGTTAGTTGTAATACGACGAGTTGTTATTCGATAACAGGCGCCCCGCAGAGCACCTCGGACTCTTTTGTATTGGTAATTTTATTCTCTTTCACCCCTCACGGTTAGTAGCAGAATGGTTTGTAACTCATTAGACATTGTATGCGCTAGTTTGAAAGTAATTGGTTTTTATTCTTTGTACAATTATAATTAGTTAAGAAAAATGTTGTATAAATAAGTTTGTGTTTACTTTAGTGTGCATTTAAAGCCGACTGCAGTGGAGATAAAAGCAGTATAATGTTTTTCAGCGGAATGTTTAAAAATAAGTTTGTTATGTGTCATGGTGAACGAACTATTGCTGAATTAAATAAAAAAAAATACATATTTTTTAATCAACTGTATTTATTTATAATATACGTAAAGGATGTTCTTCGCCCTTCACTTAATTTAAATTTGCCGCGCATTAACATGACAGTTCTGTGGACGTAGCTTGAAAGTATAAAGGAGTATTCTGTGAGTTGAAGAGAGAGGTTATGTTTCATTGAAAGACTGTACACAATAAATTTAAAATATCATAGTGGATTAAAAGGAAAGTGTGAAATAGTAGCTTTAAATGTTGTTTCTCTTTTCAGGTACCAATACCAATGTTATTACTTTAAAGAAATAATGTATATATATATATACAAGCCGTTTCCCGCCCGCTTCTCTGGGCGTAAGTGAAAATTTTGTACGTAATATTACATTTTTGTTTAAGAAATGGTGAAGGGTCTATGGAGTTCAAAAAATAAGTAGCCTATAACCATCTACAACTAATTCCGCGTCGAATGGTTATGGTCCCATGTCGATCGGTCCAGTAGTTTTCAAGTTTATCACGGTCAAAGAAAAAAAACTTTCATTATATATATATATATAGACAATAATAAGGTTCTTCTGGAAGTCAATTCATCAAAAAGAAAGAACTATTATAAAAAAAGGTATTCCTCACTGGCCACTAGCAAATTTTACGCAAAAATATTATTCGCACATACCTCAGACCAAGTACATAATGGACGCGGCGATAATGAGTTGCTGCTCTTATCAACTTGTGTTCAACGAATTATCGTGTCTTTTGTCTATCTCATCGAGTGTAGCCACGAGTAAAACAGTTAGCTACAGTCAGTTTGCCAAGCTCGCACTGTCAGTGTAATTCGAGTCACTGATGACCGACTCGACGTATACAACATTTCATTACTGAAATAATTATTTGCAAAATACTCGTAGATCTAAGTGTTTTGACTACTAGTATGTATTCTACAAATATATCATGTTCCGCTATGTATTGTTGTGTGAAAAGTTCCTGATATCTTTAGCTATTTTCCGCTCAAACCAAAACCACCAATCGACACGTGTTTCGCCTCTCAACAAAGCATCGTCAAGATATACCAGAGATCAAATTCGGTCAGCTAACCAGCACCGATTCAATGCTGGTTAGCACCAATCTAAACTCGTGTCGATTGGTGATTTTTGGATTTTGTTCGGAAAATATTTAAAGATATCAGGATTTTTTCACAGGAAATGGATTTCCGCAATGTAACACCTGAGTCTATACAATATGTATCGTTGTACTGCGACCCTTCCCTAATCACACACATTCGTACAATTCTAGAATCTAGGTCAACAAAAAACGGACACGTTCTTATAGCAAAAGCTCTGCCCATTAATATTCTTGGTTTGAGGAAGATACTGACCAAAACTAGCAACTTCCCTAATTTGTTGCGTGTAGTCATAGTACAAAGTCAGGGCCGTGCCGAGCCGCGTCTCTATGTGAAACTTATAAAGCACTTCATTTTCTTTTCTATTAATTTGGTATAAAATAGACGAGAAGCGTGAATCTGGACGCTCACACATTGAAAATTCGAGGGTGCTAGCGCTCAAGAAATGCGCCTCTTGATTTTATACCATAAAATGAAATGTAAGTGCGGTTACTGATCAAGAGTCTAAGTGGCGTCGAAAATACACCGGTCCTGTCCCGCACCAACGATTTTATACATGTTTAAATGAATATTTTTTTTTGAATACTGTCACGTGTAATATTTACAACGAATCTCACAGAATCCTTGTTTTTCCTTGCAATATCCTAATTATAATATTTATACTACTAAGTTTTTACTCGATAGTGTAGTGTAGGCCATATCTATATGTATACCATAGTGTATACCTACAGCGCTGATTTTCGGCCGAAGCCCTTCAGCTGAAAATCAGCGCGGAATACACTATATAAATTCAAATTGAACTTTATTCGTCTGTAATTACGGGTTGTACATGATAATATACAATATAAAACAGTCCTCTGTAATCCGCCGACAGCGCACATACTTAATCTTAATTACATTAAGATACAATTAAAAAATCATGCGCAGTCAACGTCTTGCTCGCAAATCCCGAACGATGTCTTACTCAAAAAATAAGTAGAGTTAAGATTCGTTTCGTTTTAGGTAATGTTCTGCGCTGTGTCCACTCCAAACGCGAACCGACGTAATATTATGTACGTATTTATGTTACATGTGAGTACATATTATTTTGACATTTTCTTAAATAAAGCTGTTGATCGACGAAACCCAACAGCGCAGGGGTTGCGCGGTTATAAACAAAGAATTTTTTTGCTCATTAAGACAGGTGTAACATAACATTACATTAGAATGTTATAATATTAATGTTTTATTTTGGCAAGCGAAGACACGGCCCGCGGAATGTGGGCCTAAAGTTGTAGCCCAAGTGAAGGAAGGAGAGCGAGTAGTGTACCATGAGTACATGCGCGTGCACACGCACGTGAGACACGAGACACGGCCTTGGAAACGAATGATCCACCGGCCTCGGCCTACTTTTTGCAGTCATTGTAAAACGAGACTTTACCCACATACGGTCAAAGCATCAACATAGTTATACGTATTATACAATATGAATGTGCCATATTCATTGAACGTTCCTCCTACACTCTCGTCGTACTTCTCGGGATCGCATGAATGACTGAAGTGTTTGCTAACCTCTATACAAGTTCTTTATTATAATCGTTTCATGGTATAAGTTACTTATGACGAGCAAGAGAATGAACGATATTTATAAAAACGAAATCTTCTATTAGACTAATACAATACAATCATACCAAAAAGAGAAAATTGCAAATTCGCTTTCCGCTCTGGTCTTGGGGCACAAAACGCTCGTGACCCTTCATTGCCAGCGGGGGTCCAACAGGCCCGTGCTCATCAATTATTGCAGCCGACTACGGTGCCCTCTCGGCGGTACCATACGACGCGATACGTCAACAGGTGTCTGACGAACATCTAAATTTAATTTCAGAAATAAAATAAAAAATAAACGTAAACTTCACCGGTAGCGGAGTCTGATAAAGTTACAAACTTAATACATTGTAATTATCTTTGTACTATTCGTAAAATATACGTATGAAGTTCATGATTAAGGCGACGCATTGATAAACAAAAATTAAACCTAAAATAGACCTTCTGTTCTATGCAAACGTGCGCGCGCTAGGTTACGAAAAATACGAAAAAACAGTTAATTTCGTTTATTTTAAAAACTATAATTAATTTTAAAAAATCCAACTGGCATTTTGAGGAATATGTTCAAAATAAACTGTACAAAAAATTCGAAAATATAAATCGATCTTGTTGCTCCGAAAAATGTAAATCTCTGTTTTAAAAGAGGTTTCTTTGATATTTTTTTTTGTTACAAAAGTTAACCTACTGTGTATCGTAACTGGCAAAATAAAGTCAATAAAATGAAAAATATAATACTAAAATTTCACTTTCACACGTTTTGTAGTCACTTAGAAAAATTGAGATTCCTGGCGTCAAAATTTCCAATGCGTCGCAAAATAAATCGATAGAACTTTTCGTTTCCGTACAAAATATGTATGTAAGAGTCGGAATGGAACCTATTATAAAAAGCCTGTATAAGCGTGGGATTAGTAACCTGTTACTATGTATTTTTATTTTTAACCTGAAGCTAAATTAATTATACTTGTAGGAATCGTCAGCAATTTTTCTGTGCCTAGATTTATCTATAACAAAATGTAAATGTTGCGAAGACACGCATGCTTATACATACAATTAAACGCACTTTTAAATTCCTAAAAATAAGTATATAATGCTATTTACTGAAATAAATAATACAATGTTCTGCAGTAAAATATTAAGAAAACGATGTAAAAAATTATTTGTAACTACTAGTATTTTACAATTCAGTACCTACCTACATAATATTTTATTGTAACGTCTGCAGGCATCTTGAATACTGACAATGACATTTGCACATAGTCGAAATGTGGATTATAACGTAATGCTAAAGTTTAAATCTATATAAAGTATATACATAGTACAAAACAAAGTTGCTTCCCGCCGTCTGTCCCTCTGTACGCTTAGATCTTTTAAACTACGCAACGCATTTTAATGTGGTTTTCACCAATAGATAGAGCGATTCAAGAGGAACGTTTATGCGTATAGTTTAATATTGTTTTGTGTTAATTTGTTTAAATATGACGATAATAGTTCAAGATGTCGGAAAAAATCAAACCAACTGAGAGCTTTCATCGAAAATGCTGTCTTATTCCAAAACAATGTATGATGGAATTGTTCCTCTTTATTAGGACTACAAAAAAGTCAGAGATGGCATATGTCTATATTATACGGATAGCCATAAATATATAATATTAACAAAAAATGATACAAATTATGTGGAGTTTAGAAAGCTATTTACACGGATACCAGGAATTAGTGTCGACATTGCACCCGTGCGAAGCCGGGGTGGATCACTAGTAGTTAATAATTGACACTAGAAAATACGCCTATTGTAATACGAGTAGCTGTAAATTTTAAACTGGTTACGATTCAAATCATCTATGGCAATTTAAATTAAAACTGTTAAGTTTAAACGCAATAATTCGTAATTTGAATCATTAATTTATATCACTTGAACAAAACAATGTAAATAATAATTTTTAACTGCTACTATTGTACAATTCAGTACTTACCTAAATAATTTTTTCAATGCAACTTCTGCTGGCATCCTGAATCCTGACAATGACATTTGTGCATAGTTAAAATCATTTAAGTTAAAAACTAGACTGCGAACTGTAACGTAATGTTAAAGTTTATATAGTTAATACTTGAAACTAGAAAACATGCCTGTTGTAATACGAGTAACTGTATATTTTGAACTTTTTATGATTTAAGTCATAAATAGCAATTTAAATTGAAAACGGTAGCTCCTTCACGGGCTGGTAGCGTCTTCCGCCAACGAATCAGTTTGGCTATTCAAAGAGGTAATGCTGCCAGTCTGCTGCAGCAACTTTGAAGAAGTCTATTATTTAAGATAATGTGTAGTTTTAAGTTTGTAAATATTAACGTACGTATATACTTTTTTGTTATTAATAAATATGTTTACAATAAAAAAAAATTAAAAAAAATTGAAAACTATTTAGTTTCTAATTCGTAGTTTGAATGATTAATTCTGACGATAATTAATATTTTTCTTTAAGTACAACATTCAAATTGAAAATATTGTAGTCAAGTAAATCTCATTATTTAAAGTCCAATCTATCACTGGTTCATAAAAAACCTGTACTGGGCACAAACAGATTACAATAAACAAAAATTCAATATAATTTTTCTTAAACAGCGAGCGGCTTGCCTTTTCTTCTGTATTCACCAATACAGAGGGAAAGGCAAGCCGTTCACTCGCAATATATCTTCCTCGTCAAAACTATGGAATACGATCACCCTTAGACCTTGTAGCATAGTTTGTGTGTTGTGATGAACTCACTATTTTTCTGACTATCGAATGAAATCCTGGATACATGCTTCGAACACCAAAACATCTCCGTTTCATACAGACTGTAACAACAATGCTTTGAATTGTTTTCTATATAAATATTCGGTATTTCTGATTCATTAAATTACATTCGCGTTTCGTTGTGATTTATGTAAGCGGCCGATATCAGCTGGAGGTCCGTAGATCGTGATTAGCCGCGCACAGCGTGACCGCGCTCGAGATCAACAAATTGAGACGTCGGTAATTATTTACCTCGACGCCATTAGTGGGTTAAACGGAATGTCAATGAAAAATTATAACGGCTTTATAACCTTTTATTCATTCGAAATAGTTACGAAGGTATCATTAGCATAAGAGGAGTTATGTATTAATTAGGACGGTTATTGTTTTGTTCCAAATTCGGACACAAGAAACATTTATTCAATCGCCGTAGTGTCTGTCCGTCCGTCTGTTACAACCACTTTTCGCAGAAACTACTGGACATACATACATACATATCTTCATGCTGTATCGCTAACGGGGTAGTCAGAGAGGACGGAGCGTCAAGCGTCGCGGTAATAATAATAATAATAAAGCTTTATTATTCCATGCAATGTTATAAATTAATTATTTGGATACAACATTATAAGAATAAATTTAACGTTACATTTAGAAACTATTGGACATAAACACTTGAAATTTGAGACGGTTATAGTAAATAATGGACCAAATACAAACTTTAACTTTGAAAGTTGAGTTTCGTTTTCGTTGGTTAGTTTCGGAGGCTAAATTTATAATATGTAATAAACTTTACACATAAAAATCAATTTTTTCTTGAAATCCTCGTGTGAGTTAATGTAAGAAGATGAATTCAAAAATATATAACATGTTACTTTGAGGTAGGTATTATTTTCAACAGTTTTTTAAAATGCTCATAAGAATTGCTGTGCTCCTTACATCTAAAAGAATAGCTCAGAAATATCTGAAAAATAAATATATATCTTCACGCTGTAGCATCCCCAACGAGGTAGTCAGAGAGGACAGAGCACTGAGCTTCGCATTTCTTGCATGTGTAAGCAAAAATTCGTCTAGGTATTTGCAAATAGTATTTGACTAACTCGGATCCTAGGGTTATGTTTTGAAGTTTTACCTATGTAACTTTATAGCAGTACATATCTCATACTTTTAAATATAACATAACATAACATAACTTCACGCTGTATCCCCAACGGGGTAGTCAGAGAGGACGGAGCGCCAGGAGTCGCGGTCCTTACACACCTCTTTCGCTTCCTCAAATCTCATCGTTCTCCTCACACATTTTTGCCTAGGTATGCGAGTGCTTTTGAAATTTCCGTCTGCTAACACTCTGGCTATTTGATCTTCATAAGTCAGCCTTGGTCTTCCTTGGCTTCTTTTACCACTCACTTTCGCTCTGTATATTTTCTTCGTCAGTCTTTCATCACTCATTCTTTCCATGTGCCCGAACCATCTAAGCATTCCTTTCTTCATTTTTACAATAACACTGTTGTGCAACCCTGTCATACTGCGTATCTCATCACTGCTTATACTGTCAGCAAGCGTGACACCGCACATATTTCTGAGAGACCACATCTCCACAGCATTTAACATACTTTCACTCGATTTTGAGCATATCCAGGCCTCACTACCGTACAACAAAGTTGGCACCAACACCGCATTGTGGATGGCCATTTTAGCAGTGTTAGATATATTCACACTACCCACTAATGCGGACAGAGCACCGTTCACTTTATTGCCAGCTGATACCCGTCTCTCCACATCCAACTCACATCTTCCATCCCTCGAAAACGCACTCCCCAGGTACACAATTTCATTCACCTGTTCTAGACATTTTCCATTTACACAAATCACATATTTCGTTTGTACCGCTTCTCTTTCAAACACCAGAACCTTAGTTTTGTTCACATTCATTTTCAATCCTTTTACTTCACAATCTTCTTTCATGCACGTGACTAGTGTCTGCAACTCTGCTTCTGATGGTGCTATTAGCACAGCATCGTCAGCGTACAATAGGCAGTTTACCACTGTGTCACCACATCCCATACCACTCATATTACCTTTCAATCTCTGGAGGCAACTGTCCAAATACAGCACGCATAGCCAGGCAGACATCACGCAGCCCTGTCTGACACCAGAACAGACTTCAAACCAGGGCGACATGTCCCCGTCTATCCTTACACAAGCTCTGTGGTCTCGATATAATGACCTCACAGCCTGCGGTAAGGAGCCCTCCACGCCATATTCAGGCAGAAGACAATTTCTTCCGCACTACTCTATCGAATGCTTTTTCTAGATCCACGAAAGCGCAGAAAACTTTCCGACCTAAAGCCAGAAACCTCCCCACGATAACGCGAAGCGAGAAAATCTGATCCATACAACCCCTACCGTTCCTGAATCCACCTTGCGCCTCCCACAAATATCTTTCTGAAACGCCTTTCATACGTTCAGTCAATACTTGAGTATAGACTTTACTCGCTAAGCTGACCAAGCTGATGGCCCTATAGCACGCACAGTCTAGGTAGGAACTTTCCCTTTATATAGAGGTACTATGACTGCCGTACGCCAGTCCTCTGGAACCTCCCCCTTCTGCCAACAAAGGTTGCAGAATGCACAGAAGGCATCCTAGACCCTAGGACCACCATACTTGATCATCTTAGCAGTCACCTCATCAATTCCCGCAGCCTTTCCACATTTCAAACTTCTTATCACTTTATCTCTTTCATACTAATGGCATCCTTCAGTCCCTGACCCGAGTGTGGCAATTCATTAGAATCGCTCTCAGTATCAGAGACGGAGTCGCCACTCTCATACAGTTCTCCATAGTATTCACTCCATCGCTGCAGAACATCCTTTTTATTTGTAAGCAGGTTGTTTTCTTTCGAACGCACTTTATTCATTCTGCAAGGTGCCGGACCACTTCGGTACTTACGTACTTCTTTCCAAAATAATTTGGAATTTTCTTCGAAGTTGTCAGACATCTTGTTTTCATCTAACACCCTACACTTTTTACGCTTCTCTTTCACTAGGGCCTTCGTTTCTGCTTTCTGCAGCTTATACCTGTCTTTCATCAAATTTTTCATACCACAGTCATTAGTAGCAAGGTAGTCTCGCCATGCTTTCTTTTTCTTATACACAGCCACTTTCACCTCATCATCCCACCACACATCACGCTTTTTGCCGTTCCCAATCTTATTCATTCCACACACTTCTTTTGCAGCCTCAATCATACTATCTCTAAGGTTCTGCCAGCATTCTTCAACATCATCGCTCATCACTTTCAATTTATCATCAAGCTTACTGGATAATACCCTTTCATATTCATTCCTGGTGGTCGCATTCTGGAGTTTCCAGCTTTTAATGCGGCTAACCGCTGCAGGTTTGGACACTACGCGATGTCGCCATGCTGCGAACAGACCCCTTATTCTGGTTATCACCATAAAGTGGTCCGTCCCGAGATCGGCTCCTCTATACGCTCTTGTGTCCATTACCTGCTTCTTAAGTCTGCTATCCACCAGGAATAAATCAATCATGCTTCTCGCACCCTTTCTTTCCCACGTGTACTGATGGATCCTTTTGTGCCCAAACATGTTATTAGCCACAAAAAGATCCTTTTCCATACACAGTCCTAACACAATCTTACCAGCATCATTCACTCTCTTATCTCCATATTTGCCTAGGACAAACTGAAATCCTGTTCGAGCTGTCCCGACCCATCCATTCATGTCTCCACACACAACAATTCTTTCGTTCTCTTCAACCGTCACTAGAACTTCTCTAACATTCTCCCAGAACTGCTGCAGTTCAGCCAAACCGACAGAGGACACTGGGGCATATACTGCCAAAACAAAAATTCTTGTCAACCCAATCTTGAGGCGTACCCAGAGCAGTCTGGGATTTACACATTCATACTCAGTCATACAATTAACCATACGAGAGGACAGTAAAACGCCTACCCCTTGGCATCCCCTATCTCCTTGTGGTACCTCTGACCACAAAGCGATGCCTCCTCCGGGCAAGTCGGCAAGTTCACTGCCGCCTCGCTTGGTTTCACTCAAACATAGCACATCCAATCTTTTCTCTTCCATAATATCAATCACTTCATTCATCTTCTCGTCAATCCCACCTCTCACATTCCACGCAGCTATTTTGCACTCCTCCCTCCACTTCCCGCCGCTAGGTGCACAGCGTGTTGGGTGGCGGTCCCCAACGCCGAACTGCACTCTGCACACACCAGCAGGGACAGACCGGTGTACGTCGCTTTCGGGGGACGCCCTAACATTATCATTGCCGTTGTCCCGCATGGTATGCACAGAAGAGGAATTGCAGCCCTGAAAAGGGCTGGCAGGGGTCGCGACGAGCACGCTTCCTCAGTTGACCCACAAACTTTTAAATATACTTATTTTATTATTGCAAGTGTTTTCGTTTTTCATTTACTTCCTAAACGACTCACTTTACGTACGTGGCAGGGAGCACATGAATAAGGTCGAGTGGCGTATGGCGAAAATAACAAAGGTGCCAAAAGTATCTCAAAATTTTTAAAAATTCCCGAATATTTTTCAACATTACTCGAGATTTTGCAAAACTCAAGAATTTTCAAAATGAACTCACCAAGGGTTGTGGCTACAGCGGGTACAGCGCCAATTGAAACGATATTACTCTCCTTTTGGGCTTTGGCGCAGTCGGGTAATAAGAGGCCCCCAACAAATATTGATAGAGGGCCCATTTAAAACCAGCTGAACCACTTATATTAGACGTTTTTTTATTTTTTACATAAAAAGAGAAACAAACGACAAACTTTGTTTTGCGATTACGGAACACTAATTTGGTCTATTTGACAAAATTTTCATAATTATGTGATGTATGTACATAATATATTACACAAACATCTAAAAATAATACATGCTTTGGTTTACAGATATATATCACAGATACGATTTACGTGTGGTAGAGTCATGCTGCATTGCAGCACGAATTGGGCCGGCTCGTCCGATGAAATACCGCCCTCTCACAGAATATCGGCGAGAAATAACAGCGTCTATTGCTGTTGTGTTTCGTTCGGTGAATGAGAGTGCCGGTGGCCCATCCCGTCTCTACCCCTCTTTTCCTGAAGGCCGGCAACGCACCCGCGATTCACCGGACATCGCGGGCGTCCACGGGCGGCGGTGATCACTTTCCACCTGGTGACTCGCTTGCTCGTTTACCCCCACTTATATAATATATATATATCTTATATTATATATATCACAGATACTGTTTACAGATAAAAGCTGTACATGGCCATGCGTTGTTGCGAGTGTATTATAGAGGTATATTATTCGTGTTACGGTCTTAAGTTCATACAAAAATTCCAATTATTCTCCAATTTAAGCTTTTAAACTTTCGCGTAGCATTATAAGATATATCTAAAAAGGGAAATTTAACGCGATTACCTTCACAGGATTCAAGAAACGGATACAATTTATCGACGATGTGGAATCCTGTGATACAAAGAACAAAACCTCGTGTTTCGCATTCAGTTAAACGCGTGGACACTGTGAGTGTTGTGTTAGGTATCCCGAAAACTATTTACAAATATCGGGGGTAGATGATAAAAGTCTACCTCACACACGGAGTGAAACTTGCTGCGACAGTTTGCTTGAGCCCACAGCCGATGGAACTCGGTCGAAACGTCAAGCCAAAATAAGGTTATGGCGTTTAATTTCCCGTTTTATATATATATTTTATTCTCCAATTGTTTGGCCAATTTTTCTAATTTTTCTTTTCCTGAAAACCTTATTCAGACTATTACAAACATTATAAAAAAAACTTAGCCAAAATACTCCCGTTCTCAAGTAATGCGCTTACCAACGAACAATATATATTTTTTTAAATTAAATGTGACGACTACCATTTAAACTATTCTACAGTCATATATTTATATAATTATGTACTCCAAATACTGTAAATATAACAACAATTAAACTTATATAAACATTACTACTTTAAATGTTTTCCTCGTCGATAAACCAGTGTCCATAATTTATTATTCATGAGGTCACGAAACTGGATCCAATATTTACTAATATTTAATATTGTCACTCAACTCTTTCAGAACAGCACAGTTTAAGTCATAAATAAACTGTTGGCTTGGCTCGTAAATTGTGTTTTATAATTGTTTACATTATGTTCCTTGGCGAACAAACATGAACTGTTTTTTGTGAACGCAATACATCTCATCTCACGACACAATCCTATACTGATTGTACCATCAGAAAAAACGACAATTGATTTTGGACGTACTTGTTAAAAGGAGGTCTAAATCACGGCATTTTAATCTCTTCTTTCTCTGCTAAAACTCATGGTAATATGCTGAAAATAATTAATAGATTTTTACAAGATACATACATACATACATATCTTCACGCTGTGTAGTCCAACCCTAACTGGGTAATCAGAGAGGACGGATCGCCATTTTTACAAAATGTAAATTACATATACCCAATTTTTACAAATGCAATGAGAACTGTAAAACGTCATATGCAAAATGTATCAGACACGCATATACTTAAGAAAAAAATGTATTACAGTTAAATTAAAAAAAAAAACAATTAAAGTCATACCGGTTCAAAAGTATTTAGCCATTATTATTAATTTTTTGATTCTCATTACCGGTTTACCAATTTACGTCTCTGTGGCATATCTACAGACAGACAGACATGATGTATGAAGGTTCCGTTTTAACTATGTATTTTTTATACGGAACCCTAAAAACTCAGTTGACCATTTTATTCAAAAAATCGCCCAATTCAAGTTTATGTTATATATATCTTCGTTCTGACACAACGGAAGCATTAGATTAATTTACAACCGAATCTGTTTTCGCCGGCTTTTTATATGTGAGTTCGTCTTTTAACAGAAAATGTAATTAGAAAACGAATTAAAGGGCCCGTTGGCACAGTAGCCGGTTCGATTCCTGGTCAGGTTAAGAAACGAACTTTTCTAAATTGGTTCATAATCGAAGCCTAGTGCTTAGGGCTCACCAATTGTTAGACTGAAAGAAATATACAGCGTAAGCCTGTAACAGAAAGGGATGGGAATATATATATCTCGTTTATATTCGGTATGCTTAATATTTTAAGACTTACGCTGTTACATTTTACAGTCCTGTGACACTAAACAAATCTTTATTCGTTAATACTTTTAAATTTTTTCATTATTTAGGAACTTTACAAGTGAAAAATTGATATAAAAATTGTTGTAAATATATGTGAGATAGATTATATAAATTTAATCTGCCCCGCTGCTTTTGTTGACACTACAAGTACCAACACTGAGCGAGTATTGTTGAACAACGCATTCTGTGTAGTCAACGTAACAGTTTCAATAAATATTTTACAACCGATTCGGAGTTTGTGTCCAAAGTTTACATCTACCATATACATTTTTTTTGCCCGCTCGTGTCCGAGTAAATTTATGGTGCCCCTGAATGGTCAGCATTCGTAAGAAAGTGTGTGACAATGCCCTGCTTAATTTGTTTTGGTTATAAGGAATTGTCGTATTGTTTCCTGCATTCATTGTTTTGATTTGAATATTTTGTTTAGAAAATCTCACTGTGGGTGGCGTCGCCCTTACAATTTTGGTTCTTTTCACATTCTTTGTAGTACAGAATTACAACAACATAGTTCTGCACAAATAACAATTTATAGAGAACATTAAACGCCAATTATTAGAAATATGTACACATTTCACACTAGCCTTCACTGCTGGTTCGGAAGAGAGAGATTTATCGATCACGTCAGCTCTTACTCTTAGCAGGCGGACAGCTTTTTTAGATTTCCATTAGTTGAAGGTATGAAAATAAAAGTTATAAAACTTCACTACATGTAATTAACTGTTAAGAAAGATGAAATAGCTAATTTGAAGTCAAAATCAAATCAATTTATTGAAGTAAACCCAATTACAAGGTGTTTTCGAACATCAAATCTACTTTGGTTCGGTTCGAAAGGAAAACCTGGACAATGAGAAGAACCGACAAGAAACTGAGTCTGGTATCATTTTTTCAACATCATTTTATAAAAGGTTTATAAAATACAATGTTCAGAAAGCCAGTAAATGCATGTGCAGAGAAGATTATTTCCAGAGTATTGTTTTGTCTTTAACTAAATCTTTTATTTTATAGTATGAGTGTCTAATCAATGCGCGTTTGGTAACAGATCTAAATCTGTTTTCTTGGATTACTTATAATAATCTTTCTCTAACAATATCTTCCGCTTAGAATCTCAACATTATCTATCAATATTATCTATGGACATGTGTTTCACCTCTAAAGGAAGCATTCTCAAAATATTACAGAGTTCAGACTCGGTCGGCTAACCAGCATAGCACCAAATAACGTGTTGACGCTTCTTGAAGAAGCATCCCCAGGCTGTTCTAGCACCATGCGCTGCCGGCTAGCTGACCGAGACTGACTGAACTGTAGGTATGTATCTTGTTAAGGGGCTACAAAAGCAAAAAAGCAAGATTACTCCCCGAAAAGTCCTCTACCTGACAATGAATGTCTTGTCGAAATCGCTTCAGCCGTTACAGAGAATAGCCCGGACACACAAACAGGTAAACAAACAGGTGTTTCTGTTTTAGTAATGTGTAATAAGTAATAACTATACGAACTTAAGAAAAAGCTTTTATTCCGAAATCGCAGACAGACATTTCAATTTCATATACATTTCGAACAGGTTTGTTGGAAATGTGCAAAATAATCAAAGACGAAATTCATAATTTTCAAAATCCTTAATCATGTGATCTCTATTTATTACAATTGTTTCCTTAGTCTGAAAAACAGACAGTTAAGCGATTATACGTCTTACATACATACATACATATCTTCACGCTGTATCCCTAACAAGGTAGTCAGAGTTGACGGAGCGCCAAGCGTCGCGGTTCTTATATACTTCTTTCGCTTCCTCAAATCTCATAATTCTCCTCACACATTTTCGCCTAGGTATGCGAGAGCTTTTGACATAACATCCGCTAAGACTCTGGCTATTTGATCTTCATAAGTCAGCCTTGGTAGTCCTTGGCTTCTTTTACCACAAACTTTCGCTCTGTATATTTTCTTCGTCAGTCTTTCATCACTCATTCATTATATGTCTTCTTTTCCCAATTTCACTACAGAATACTAATTAACAATTCTATACAATTGCACATATGGGTGATGTTAATAAACCGTCAGCATATGCTTTTACATACATTTTTAAGCGAAATCTGAGTTTCTAGAATATACTTTAACAAAAGCTTACACTACAGCTTATTCTATTTTTACTTAAGCAAATGCTAGCTAAATCTAGCCATTAACTAAGAGAGTGTGTGAACAAAAACTAACTAATATCAGTAAAAGATTATTGGCTTATACGAAAGCCATTGCTATGATTGAGAGCTTATAATAATTAATAATTGCTAATGATAATAATAAATACTAGAAGCAATTTCTTTTGTTTTATTCACATTACCCCACTATACCCCAAACTAAGCACTAAGCTTTATGTAGTGGGTAAGTACTAGGTACCACACAAGTTGCTCCTGTACTTAGGTTATTTACAATACTTCAATCACTGTATGAGTCGTCCATACAACCGTTTGATTGTGAATGCAAAAATTAATTGTTTATATAACTCTAATTTATGTTAACTTCATCAACTGTTACAGAGGAGCATTGTATCGAATAGTCACCTATTATATAAAAGCCAAATTATTTTTAACCTAATTCTATTAATATTATAAACGCGAAGGTTTGTGAGGATGTATGGATGTTTGTTACTCTTTCACGCAAATACTCCTCAATGGATTTTAATGAAACTTAACAATAATATAGCTCATACATCAGAATTACACATAGGTTATAATTTATAAAGATATTGTGTGTTTTTGAACTGCGCGCGAACGAAGTCGCGGGCAAAAGTTAGTAAATTATAATTTTGTTTTATTAGTTAATCTCCCTGCTACCTTACTAAGTCATAAACATTCATTCCTAGTGCCCATTTAATATAATATTCTAATATTATAATCAGTTTTTCTTTTATTTGCTTCCTGAGTCCATTTCCTACAGGTACCTACAGCTCCCCGTAGCACACAGATTCCCAGCCAATTTAGAGAAATTCGTTTCCTAAATTGGCCTGAGCACGGGTTTCGAACCCGGGCACCGACTTGAAAGGCAGATGCTCTGCACCCCGTATAAATTTTATTACGATCTAAGTAAATAAAACAGGTAACAACATTATCATTACGTCGTCATCATGTTTTGTAAGCTCGTAAAATTTGCCAATAAAACTTAAAAATTCTGTCCAAAATCTACTTTTATAGTCAATATATTATTATAATAAAGATAGAATACATCGATGGGAAAGATGAGACCTGTCGTAAATAATGTTTTCATCAAACAATTCACATTTTATTTGGGAAGTTCCTATCAAGGGAGCAGTCTTTTAGACTTTTTTTGGTTTTTATTGAGAAATCCCGTAAATTTTTTATAAAATTATACAAACATATCCTGACGCAGTATACCTAAAGGAGTTCTAAGCATCGTGGTCCATGTATACTTCTTTTGCGTCCTCAAACCACATCATTCTCCTCGTATGATATCGCTGAGTTATGAGGGTGATTTTGACATTTCTGTGAACAGCAATACTTCATAATAATCATGTCTCATTTAAGGAAAGTACTCGAGGCAAGGAGAATACTCGAAGACAAGACTAATTTCTTGATTTGCTAAATTATTGGAATGAGGCTACAAATATTAGAAAAAAATGTGAACCTTACTTCAACTTTTCAAGAGAAATACACAAAACCAAAGTTTTCTATCCTGGATTTTATAGACCTGTAAAGATTAATTTTCCAAATAATTGTATAAATATGGAACGCAATATTTTGCGTGTCAGTCACACTGAAAAAATAGTTTAGTCGCTTTTACAAGCTTTACTAAACTTATTGCGAAAGTAAGTGGTAAAAGAAGCCAAGGAAGACCAAAGCTGACTTATGAAGATCAAATAGCTAGAGTGTTAGCCGATGCTTACACTCGTCGTTACAAATGCCAAAAGCACCCGCATACCTAGCCGAAAATGTGTGAGGAGAATGATGAGATTTGAGGAAGCGAAAGAAATATGTAAGGATCGCGACGCTTGGCGCTCCGTCCTCTCTGACTACCCCGATAGGGATACGGTGTGAAGATATGTATGTATGTACTAAACTCGGGGGTTAACTTTGGACACGGAAATTGTTGATTTCTCTTAACTTAAAATGTTGAAATATTTACAAAACTGTTTTGTGAAATTAACATTAAGTTAACATTAACTAAGGTAACTAACATTAAGTAATATTAAAACAAAAAGGTAGGTCCGATGCACACCATCAACATACGTTTAAACTAAACTCTTTAGTTTAAACATTTTTGTAAATTTTATTATGTTAGAACGGTAACTTCAATCTTTTTATTTTGCAAATTGAATATTAGTGATATTGTAAAATTAATACTTTAGTGAACTTTGGTTGGTTTTAAGATACAACAGATCAACCCTCGGACTTGAGCTAAAGTTTTTTTCAGTGCAGTGTAGACAAAAAATATACAGAAATACTAAAAAATGGTGTGAATCTTTTATACAGCTACTAAATATATATATGACGCAGTAAGAACAGAATTATCTTTCCAATTTGGCGAAAGATTTTTAAGAAGCGCTGTATATGTAGATATGTATAAAACACAACCGGATGTCCAAAATGAAGGAAAACGTCCGTTATACCTATGTTTTTAATTGATTATTTCTACCGGAATGATACATTGACTAAATCCATTCCACTTTACGACCAAGAGACATTAAATTTTTAATGATGTCCCACAAAATAAGTATACGTAGCTTTTATCATGGTTTATGCGTTATTTGATTTAACATTAACTATAATACTGACGTTTATATTGCGAGGAATAGTTTTAAAGTCCATATAAAGTTTAATCGGTTCAAGATTTCATTGCGTTTACCGAATTATTATTAATATTTTATTAGTTATATTAATTCCAAATAAACACATATATTTTAGTATTCCGACTGCTTGTAAAACGAATTAACGTCATTACTTATTCATTTCACTTTGATATTAAACTGTAAAATTAACAATAGTAATAAATGCCGCTGTGCATCTCCTGTAGCTTATCCTCGCTGCTGAAGTTTTACTAGTAGTACTTTATTTGTATTTCTCTGAAGATTTAACTTTTTTTTAAATAAAGTTGAAGATCTCTACACATGATAGCTCCAGATTCAAAGCTCAGCTTACGCATTGAAACAAAACTGATAATGAAATGTAACATTTAGGTACCTTCCCACGTAATCGTGCACGATTGTGAAATAGATGGAAACAAACGAATTATTTATTAATAGTGAAAGAGTAAGAGTAAGAGAAAAGACAAAAGTGGGTACCCCGAATCCTCGAAAAGCGGGTCTGAGCCTGTCTTGCGCGGGACATTAAATTTTAGGCAAAAAGTCGGAACGTCGTGCCGAAATCGGGACGTCTGGCAACGCTGATACAGCCCAAAATACTCAGTGGGAGGACTGTAGTATATGGCCGTTATAAGTGAAAGATGAAGGTGGTAGGGTAGAAGCGGGGAGGGACAGTTCTCAGCTGGAACGAAGAAACTCAATGGATGGAAACCCATAATAAGTTGCTGCTCTTATCACCGTGTTTCAAACGAATTTTCCTGTCTCTTTCTATCTCATTGAGCGTAACCACGAGAAAAACAGTTAGCTATAGTAAGTATGGCAACCTCGCACTGTCACCGTAATTCGTGCCAGCTCATGACCGATTTCACGTACATTACTGAAATAATTATTTGCAAAATACTCGTACATCTTAAGTGTTTTGGCTCTAAGTATTCGAAAATATAAACTTTTAAACTTTCGCGTTGCATTATAAAATACTTAAAACGGGAAATTTAAAGCGATTACCTTTTATTTTGGCTTTGCAAGTTTGCTTGAGACCACGGCCGATGCAACTCGGTCGAAACGTCAAGCCAAGATAAAAGGTAATCGCGTTAAATTTCCCATTTTAGATATAGTATTCGAAAAATTAAAAATATGTCATATTCAGCTGTGTAGGTATTGTTGTATTGTGACTCTTCCCTAGTCACCCACATTTGTAGAAGTCCAGAAAGTCGGTCAACATAAAACGGACATGCTTTTAGAGCTAAACGCTTTGTCCATCTTGATTATTGTTCCGAGGTTTATAGTAATTCATATTCGCAATGTGTTCACCTATAATTGGGTCTACATCCTGGCACCTTGTTTAAAAACTTCTTTACATTTTCTTTAGATATGAACCTCTTTTCAAGCCAATTAAATAAATAAGTAAATAACATAACATAACATATCTTCACGCTGTATCCCTAACGGGGTAGTCAGAGAGGACCGAGCGCCAGGAGTCGCGGTCCTTACACACCTCTTTCGTTTCCTCAAATCTCACATATTCTCCTCACATATTTTCGCCTAGGTATGCGAGTGCTTTTGACATTTCCGTCTGCTAACACTCTGGCTATTTGATCTTCATAACTCAGCCGTGGTCTTCCTTGGCTTCTTTTACCACTCACTTTCGCTCTGTAGATTTTCTTCGTCAGTCTTTCATCGCTCATTCTTTCCAAATGCCCGAACAATTATATACACCAAATAATTAAAAAAATGGTAATTCGTGCAAAATACGTAGAACAGGAGGAATTATTACGTCAAATTTTAATGTCACATAGTTTCTAAGAAAATTGACTTTAAGAGTCTGACAGAGACATGAGACCATGGCGTGAAACTGGCATGAAACGGACATGAGACGGACGGACTCGTGAGAGATCTTTAAAGTGTTCCATTTTTCATTTTAAGGTCTATTTAACTTCTATATCTATAAGGAATCCTAAAAATTGCTTTGAGAACTTATTTAGAACTAAAGGCTAAGGCGAAAATGTGTGAGGAGAATGATGAGATTTGTGGAAGCGAAAGAGGTATGCAAGGGCCGCGTATCCTAGCGCTCCGTCCTCTCTGACTACCCCGTTAGGGATACAGCGTGAAGATATGTATGTATGTATTAACTAACTAAATGAAACATTCCTTCTGTTAACCTATAATGTATCAAACTTGACTTCAATACTGTGGTTCAAACAGAAGAAACAAATCAATCAAGTCGACATTCATCCACTGGACACGCTTACGGCTATTTCCAGGAAGTCAAGTCGCTATCCGCATGATGTCCCCACTGCGCCTGCTTTGTTCTTGCTACAAACAATGATAAACAGGCATTAGAAGCCCATTCACAGACTGTACTCTATATTATGGTCACTACAATGACTCTAATGACTGAATATTTGACGTCACCTATCCACAGGCTGTTGTAATGTTTTCAATTAAAATTAATTTTTATGATTCTATAGAAATCACTCCACAGGTGTCGACATCACTTTCGACAAACTATTCACTCAATTTTTATTTATTTAACAATTCAAAAATATGCGCACACAATAAAACGAAAAAGTAAATAGATGTATATATACATATACATATACAAAGGTACTGCTTATTTCGACATATAATTTTTCAATTCACTTCCTTCTTTTGAGCAAAACTCTTTTCTTACAAACGGAGTAACAAAAAGTTTGACTGCATAAAATTGTGTTTTTTTCTTCTGTTTATATAAGTAGGTGCTATATACATACGTATACTGTTGATATTCGAAATAAATGCAATATAATAAGCAAATAATAATAATTATGTTACTTTACAAAATGTCTACTAAATAAATGTCATTTAAAAAAACAGTGGTCAAGTTAGAACTTCAAACAGAAGATTCCGAACAATATCTAAAACATGGTTTTTGAATTTGATTTCTGACGAGCTAAGTATAAAATGTTGAACTTTTTTTATTTTTCTTGTAAACTTGATACGCGATTTTATATTTCTTGTTTTTTTTTAAATTCTAATTCCACTAATTTCGGAGATATATGGAGCGAAAAGTCAAGTTCAAATGTACTCAATATTTCCCTTCTTTAATTCCCATGACTATTTTAAAACTTAATTATAAATCCAAAAAACTACATACTGTATAAATAATCTTTATTTGTAACGGTAACGGAACGTTGAGTCTAAACAACCGCGCAGTAGCTCCCACAGCGAATGACGAATCACCGTCCCAAGACTGCTACCCTACAGCCTCGGAACAAAGATCTGAGACAACAGGGGTTGAACAGCATCCCTCGTTGACGGACGAGCGCAGCGTGTTGCATATACACAATGCGTCGCCACACATTTCAGGGAATAGAGCTCATTTCGTAGTTACTACACTTGCGATAATTTATGCAGCTCCTATGCAACCTCCAACTGTTCGCAAAAAATGTCGTCATTTGTTTATAAGCTTGTGTAACGAATATAATAAAAATGGTGCCCTGATGTCTCTCCCCATATGTGATAGTTTCTTTTATTATCATCTTTATACATAGTAGCTGAGTTACAGAGACGTGAATTAATAATTTATTAAATGAAAACGTCTAATTGAAGTAATGTTCACTGATCGAAATTAGATCGTAAAATGAAATAAACGCTTTTATGAACTCGACATACACTCTACAGACTCGAAACAACTCACAGCTCACAAAATTTACAGCTTTTTTCCGATAGTAGATTTAGTGTTCAAAAATACCTTGTAATTATTTGCTTGAATAAATTGATTCAACTTTGACTTAGAAGACAGACATTGTGATAACAGGTCGCCATGACAGAAAAATATTAAGGTAATATATCACCTATTCAAAGGGTCTAAAACTCGTCGACTCTTTGTTACTATAAAACGCATACAAAACAAGCATAGCGTGTAATGGCCTCTATAAAACAATAAACCACCCACGGCCGGTACAAACAGCATACACTGAACAATTTCGTTGTCAATGCACCCAAAACGGTGTGAACGCACCCAATATCAACTTCATTAAACTTATTATACTTAACTAACGAGTGCGAAATTCATTAGTTCAATACTAGGGCTCGCAAAACTTTTAAACTAGTTTTAAAATTAAAAAATAAATCGAATTTGAGCGGCCGTAGTTGACTTTGAAATGTGTTATTTTTTATAATTTTTATTTTGTGAACGCAATTACACTAACGAGTTAGTCTTCTTTAAGAACCTAATTAACAGGTAGGTTTATTGATTATGAACAAAAAGTGTAAAAGTTATAGGCTTTTAAACTAAATAGAATGGGGATAAGTTCCTTCTCTGTCATTACTAGCACTGGACAATTCACTGTGAGTTGGTGACGTCGCAACTGTGTATCGACATCTCCCTCTGGCTTATCCCCACTCTGTCCCAACTATTGAAGTTTTAAACCCAGTAATTCCAAAGTCAAAATCAAATTCAAATCAATTTATTCAAGTAAATCCAGTTGCAAGGTATTTTTGAACGTCAAATCTACTTTAGTTTTCCAATTTTCGTTAATGAATTTGAAAGTTATTTTACAATTGTATTCAAATTAATGATTTTAATACATTGTACAAAATATATCAGTTTTAAGAACAGTAAACTAGCCTGTTATGTAGCAAAACCAAAATACATTAGGGTGCCACTTAAATGAAAAAATTCCCTGCGGGACTGAAACCAGGACCGAATATTTTCTGGAAACTATCTAGTAATTTTCCCAATTTTGGGTATTTTCCCTGGAATGACACATCATAATGAGCCATACAGTAATATTATAGATTACCCAGTGTAGTGTATGTAGATATGTGCATACACTGTCTCGCGTATTTATGTATAAATTAAATTAAGTCAATACGCGTATCACAAGAGCCGGCGGCGAGAGTGGATGCAGTGCGATGTTGTATAATACGTATACTTGTCGAGCCAGTGCTTCTAGGTTAGGGCAGAGAAAACGGACCCAACAATGCTACACCCGGAAGCACTCGAACTGCAAAACGATTTACAGATGTTCCTTTTCCGAGTTAACCTCATGAATCAAAACCTGAGACTTCTCGACATTGATTGAGGGTTGAAGCTTGATTATTATTAATTTCGCGGAATGAGATCAACAGAATCATCTTGATTACAGACAGATATCACCTAAATCATACAATTCTTCTTGTTTTCTTCTACTTCTCTTTAATATTACTGTCTTCTCGAGTGAAATATAATTCCGTACAATTTTTTCCAGTGCATTCTATTGTCATTTCAACAATGACATCTACTCGTGACTTATATGATTTTAATAAAAAAAAACTTCGTGTTTGACAAGTTGTTTACCTCTGCCATGGACAATGCTTTTCATTATCTCAATTTCAAAATGTTAATTGGATTTGACATATTGACAGCTGCGGTTTTAAATAATACAAATTCACGCCCAAATTGCGTTTACAGAGGTACCTTCTAATATTACTGCTAAGATTGTTAAATACTTTCCTAATGTGAAACGTTTGCGCAATTTTTGTAATAACTATTAAACATAGTACCCTATTTATGGCCAAATATAGATGAAATCAACGCGATTTAACGAAATATCATCTAATTGAAAAGATGTCTTCGAGCTAAAAAATTGGCAAGATTAAGTTTTTTTCATATAAAAGAGGGGGCATACGAGCCAGCGGGTCACCTGATGGAGAGTAACCAACCGCCGTCCATGGACACCCGCAACATCCGGAGAATTGCCGTTGCCGGCCTTTAGGGAAGTAGGGACAGGAGGGGGAGGAGTGATGGGCCACCGGCACTCTCACTCACCGAACGAAACACAACAGTAATAGATGCTGTTATTCTATGAGAGGGTGGTATTTCACCGGCAACCCGGCCCTATTCGTGCTACAATGCTCTTGCACCACCTTTATCTTTATCTTTAAGTTATCTTTGACAATTTTATAGCTCGATGTCATTGTCAAAGATTAAAGATGAATTGTCAAAGACCATGTTATCTTTACAATTTAATTCAATTTATATGTTTTTTTCAATATTTATAACACTTTTAGACTTTCTCTTGCAGACATGGTGGATATTTTCCTATAATAGTTTTACTTTTGAGTTATTCAATTCAAAATACAAATTTTTGAATTCGTGGCTGTTTTGACTTAAAACTACATACATCGTTGCCAGATTTTTTCCGGGCAAAGCGGGATTTAATAACCTTTTGAGTAAAAAAAGCAGGATTCTTTCGTCAAAAGCGGGACATAATAAAAAAACATAAATAATCAGTAGTTCTTCATTACTTATCTCTTCAAATTAAGTTTACAATGATGATAGATAGCCATAGAAAATGTTTTTAATGAAAATTGTTACTATACTAATAACAATAATTACTCCCTGGTTTACCCTGGAATGTAGTTGAAGAACTCTACACAGGATAGCTCCAGATTCAGACCTATGCTATGCAACTAAATAATATAAAATTATGCTAATAAGTTAATGTACAATCACGGATTACGTTGTCCATATTTTTTTAATTTTCTTTGCACGGCAACATTCTATCTGTCAATCCTCTGCACTTGGTTGTAATTTTCTGTTATACACGCGAAACTATGAAATATGCACATATAACACTAATATAATCCAATATAGTACAGCATTGATAAAATTTAGGTTATTTGTCAAGCGTTTTGTTTTTTATTTGTAGAGGTTTTCTTTGAAGCACAAACACAAATGAGAAAAAATCACAAAAATGATTGTTTTACCAATACCTAATAGGTATGACACCTGAGTCAATCACTTGCGAATTAGCCCATCTCTAGTTATGTTATAAATGACATAGTCGTCACGTTTGCTTATAATTTTATATTATGGACAAAAACGAAAAAAAATTGGATACACAAGTCTGACCATCCTATCTAAATGTCGTTAATTCCCTTGGTCCTTCGAGCCTAAGTCTACGTCAGTTAAGTCACAGTCAGTTGTACACAACTGTGAGAAATACTGTGAGAAATAGGCAGACACCGAAATATGTAATTCTATTTAAAATCCAAAATACTATTCATAATATTCAAATAATACAGGCAAGCAAAAAGAAAATAAACAATAGTAATCACCAAAACAATTAAAAGCAAAAATAAAAGGAAAACAATGACATTGTAAATAACAAAAACTATTGCAAATATAACGCATTAAATATGTTACAGAGTTATTATTATTTTACGTAAAAATGTATGAGTTCGTGCTGGAGTTCGTGTCAGTATCTCGTTGTCTGTGTCCCTTTTTCAGACTTCTAGAACATGTAGTTTCGAAGCCGTTAAGCATTTATCATAAATCCAAATACAATTCTGCTAAATCGGATGTGGGCCTTTAAAAACACTATACTATAATACATACATATTTTCATGCTGCATCCCTAACGGGGTAGTAGAGAGTACGGGACGTCAAGCATCGCAGTCCTTGCATACTTATTATTTAGTCTTCTCAAATAAGTATTAATAATATCTAATAATCTAATAGAATCACTAATAGACGCATCGATATCAAATTAATCAGACAATAATAAATCAAATTATGTACGGCTTCGATTCATTTCTTTTTATCGATAAAAATCACCGTGCCGGTGACTAATGAACCGATAATCATCGACAATCCCCGTTAAAGAGTTACACAACACTAACACAATAATTTTGATGCATGGTTGCAGATAAATCTATTACAAGTTGACATCTTCATCGGACGGCGGCGAGCGCGCCATCACAAGCACATTATTATTATTTTAATGTTATTATTCAAATTATTATAATCTCGGCGGCCATATTTATAGCATTAATAATCCTTTTTGATACGCCGCTTAAGAAAGGATAAGGCGCGGCGTACACATAAGCTAAAAACTGTACTGTACTGCGATCGTAGCAGAAATTGAAATCAAAATATGTTTAATCATATTCGAAAGGCGTTCCTGGCAGAAAATATCCGGAAGTGATCGTAAAACAAAATGTACAGTTATGTAAGGCATAGAAAATAAGATGTCTAGTTAACATTATTTGGAAGACGCGAAACTTCCAAATATCTTTAGAAACTTTATAAGTCTGAGTCATTGCAAAAGTTTGTTCATTTTAAAATTTTATGTATTTATTTTTAACTTTAAAATTTAATGTATTTATTTTCTTGTATGTAAGTCTGAGTGAGAAAGAAAAATACAAAATCCACCAGCTGCTTATCTTCTCGCACGGGTCATTAAGGTTGGCTAAATGCTAATGATAATGAACTTATATGGGCGACGAGCTGACAGCCCGTCATTGTTTAGTTCCATTCTACTATTTGTAAACCCTAATTATTATTCAAAGTGCTGTTAATGTATGATTTTGTTGCACCTTGTTGTTCCATCCACTTTAATTTAAAATGGCGTGAAGACATACAAATATTTATGTCTTTTACTAATTTTAATAAAAAATATTGATTAGTAAATAATACATATAATAATAAACAATAATGCCTTAATGTGTTCTCCGGAAAGTTACACAAATGATGTGAATCCCAATTAAGTATTAGCATCGTATGCGTATGAGTACCGTGCAACGATCTAGGTGAACTCCTATTACATACAGACTCCAAGTCAATTTGGAAAAGTTCGTTTTCTTAATTTAGAATCTCGATTTAGAATCCGGGGCCTCGACTTGGAAAGTATTGCCACCGCTCTAACAGACCGATTATATGTAAATATGTATTATGAAATGAATTCTTACGTTGCTACTTTAAAGATGTACAAATTCTGTTTTGATATAATTCGATAAATAAAAGATAATAACTAAATATACAGAAAATTATGTACTTTGAAGGCGAGAAATCATCTAATAATATTCAGGCTCAGTCAGATTTAGAACAGTTTATTTTCTCAATTGATTAAATAAGTGGAAATCGAATTCGGAGGCCCAAATTTCGCAAAGAAATGCACTTTTATTTCTGAATATAAAAATAAATAAATAAATACTCCAGCCAAATACGCCAAAGGTATGACCCCAAAGCATTAGGTTTGTACAATCGGTACCGCACACCGAACTGGGGGAGCACCCAATAACACCCGGACTCAAAGGCTATCACAAAATTGCGTTACCTAAATCAATCTGACAGGTATTCGAACCCCTGACTCTCAGTTTAGAAGGCAGGTGTATTAACCACTGGCTAATGTCCTAAAATGTAATCTATACTTCCATTGACAACAGTTAATAATATTACAAATTAAATAATGTATGTAAATAATATTAAACAAATGAATTTAATTTTTAACTTTAGTGTACGACGGTATTATGAAGGTGTAAATGCCTTGTAAAATACGCACGGGGATATATCGGGGACAATTTATTTAAGGAAAGATGCTTTCGTCTCCTCCATCCCTCACACACGTCACATTACAACTATCGATCGTAACGCAATGACATAGAATACAATATCTCTTAACAAGTTGTTAAAGCCGGTACATAATAATGTTCAAGGGATTTCAAGACATACAGTCTCGGGTTAAAGTTTATTTTTAAACTTGTAGTCGAATTAAAGGCTTCTCAGCTAAGGTCGTGCTGAGCTGAGTTGATTGCAAAGCGTATAAATATGATCGTACATACAAGCAATTCGCTAATTTAGTTGTCATTATGAATACATTTTTTTATTCAAAATGCCTTGCAAGCGTGATAATTTCTTTTTGGTGTTCTGTGGCACAGTTAATGGATCCTTACCTATAACATGATCAATTGAAATCTGTATATAGTGTTGCGTACCTCAAAACGAGAAAATCCTTATCATTTCTTTGTCCTCGCGTACGTGTGTCTGTCTGTCCGACCACTTAAACTAAAGTCGAATCAATTAATTCAAGTAAATCCAATTACAAGGTGTTTTTGAACGTCAAATCTACTTTAATACGTCGAAAAGAAAACTGACACACACCGACATTGAGAAGAACCGACAAGAAACTTAGTCAGATATCATCTTTTCAACATTATTTTACAATAGGTTTATTAAAATACAAAATTCAGAAAGCCAGTAAATGCAGCGCAGAGAAAATTATTTCCAGACCATTGTTTTGTTTTCAACGAAATCGTATATTTTATAGTATGATTGTCTAATTAATTTGCGTTTTATAAGAAATCTAAATCTGTTTTCGTTAAATATCAAGTCCCTTATCTCAAGGTCAAATTGAGGTATCAATTTAAAATTTATGTCAAACAATGGACCATGTTACTTTGTAAGTGTAAAGAATTCATTCTACTAAGTCAACGCAATCAAAAGATACGGCTATTTATTTAGATAAACAAAAACCTGTAGGGTAGTTCTCGTTGACCTACAATCATGAACTTTGGCGAGGCGAGAAGCGAGGTCTCACAGCACAATAACAGTAAAAGATCGAAATATTGCGAATTCATAATTATATTATACATTTTTGCTACTTCAAATTTTCATTTGCAATCGGAGAGTATGTGAGAATGTGTCTTTCAACTGCAGATATTTTTGAATTCATCATTTTGAATGTATGACAAATACATTGTATGGTGGTACGGAACCCCCAGTACGCGACGCCGACTTGCATTTAGCTGTTTTTTTTTAGTTATTTTACACACAAAACATCAAAAGGGGACTTTTTGGCGGGAACGGGAGAAGTGAAGTTGTCATTTTATTCAGGTTTTCTATTTTTTACATTTTTGGAGTTGTAAAGTACAACAGTGATAGTATATTGTGTTTTAAAGTTCTGTATAAGTGAAAAGAATGGAGTAGGTTTAAATAAACATGTGTAGCTGAAATTCTCGCGCTCTTCCAAGAAGTCCTATATAACTTCAGTAAAGCCTACTATCACTTAACTGAAGGAGTTTTACGTTATGAAAAAACTAATATACTTGTGATTCTACTTATTAATACGTGACATTGGCAAATGTGCTAAACTGTGCGCCATGCCATAAAGAAAGAAAATGAACGTAAACAATGAATGTTATATTTTATTTAATTGCAATGTATTTGTAACAATTAAATTATTAAAACTTTAGTGCGAGACGGGGCGCGGCCGCGAACTCATCTCACACCCTGACGATGGACCTCCAATATGTCCAAAACTAGTCGGTGCCTATACCGATTGGACGTGAGTATAGCCGTGTTCAATAATTAGTTTAATAATTATTTGTAACACACCTAATATATAAAAATCGACTGCGATAAAATAACAATGCCCAAATTCGCTACCACTGGTCCCAGAATATCGGGACCAGTGGTAACAAATGCAGTAACGTTGCGGGTGTTCATGGGCGGCGATGATCACTTTCCATTAGGTGACGCGCTTGCTCGTATGCCCCCTTTGATATAAAAAAAAACTATTCTATTTAAAAAGTATATTTCAATTTCTTGTGATTTTCTGTGTGGTTTATAACTTCCTTAACCTAGCGCAAGCAATAATCAAAATAAAAAGTATCTTTAGTGACTAGACATTAATTACGGCTGAACAAATCTGTGGGCTGAACAAGGCTGTAGACATTGACGTTTCGGTTTTTAATATTACGTTATGTACTGATTTATGATAAAATATGACCGTATCCTAAGAATTTAATACTCGTAGCACTACATTTTCTAAACTATTAGGTACTGAAAAACTCTAAAAATGAAATTACTTTTTTCGTGAATGAAATAACTGACAGGAAAATAACAAATCAACGACGCTGTCCGAGTTTGACTTATGAATTATGATATGGCACACCTAACGTCACATTGACTTTGACATTTCGGATTTATATTATGACACATCAACCGTCTACATACATAATTTGCTTGTGGAAGAACGTGTGTAAACTTATATTTCTGGCGATTTCATTAGATTGTATGTAAATAACAACCCCTGCGGTATTTCTGGGTGCTTTGTTTGTCTATATGATTACTATTGGCTGTATTCCACTTGACTTCTGTAGTCACTTTGGAAAATCTCGCGATGCGCGATTCGCTAGCTATTTCGCTTTAGTTACTATATTATTTCGTAATGCTCTTAATAGCCTGTACAATAAAATAAATATTAATACTGGACGTGCAAATCTGTGGATGTGACAAAGTTCTATAGTCTTTGAGCATTGTCATTTGGTATGGAGATAGCTTGAATGCTGACGAAGGACATAGGCATTTTATAAATAAAAAACGCGAACGAAGCCGCGAGTATCAGCTAGTGTTACATAAAATTTTTATCTTTCTGCACTTCTTCCCCATATAAGCTTTAACTATGCCAAATCTCACACTCCTCCGTGTGCGCAATATGCTTTTAAAAAGTGGTACACAGTTTTCTCTTCACGTATTAATAATACATACATACATAAATATCTTCACGCCGTATCCCTAACGGCGTAGTCAAGAGGACGGAGCACCAAGCGTCGCGGTCCTTCCATACTTCTTTCGCTTCCTCAAATCTCATCATTCTCCTCACACCATTAATTTTCTAATAATTATTATTATTAATAATCATTATAATAATAATAATAGTTTTGTATTATTAATAATAATTATTAGATAATCATAATTAGGGTTTCCATCCCAAAATAAACCATAACTCATAATAATATTTACATAATTTGTGTTCATAAATCAGTTGTAAGCATCTGCCATTGCTGTCAAAATGTTTCCTCCCTTGTGGCGGTTTGATCAAGAAATCAAATTAACAATGATGGACTTTGATTGGGTGGCGTTCTCTTCCAATAAAAGGGTAGATATAAAAAAAAATTTCAGTCAAGTGCAATTTCGGCTCTCACATAAAGGTTCCGTACTATATCAAGGAAAGTAATGCGTACAATCTCTTGTATTGTATAATTCTTCCAATATAATTTCTTCTGTCATTATATGACTTCGCGAGATACCTTAGTTTCAATATAACTTAGTATATTATATACATACATAATATCTTCACGCTATATCCCCAACGGGATAGTCAAAGAGGACGGAGCGCCAAGCGTCGCGGTCCTTATATACTTCTTCCGCTTCCTCAAATCTCATCATTCTCCTCATACATTTTCACCTAGGTATGCGAGTGTTTTTGACATTTCCGTCAGCTAACACTCTGGCTATTTGATCTCCATAACCCTTGGTCTTCGTTGGCTTCTTTTACCACTCACTTTTGCCCTGTAGATTTTCTTCGTCAGTCTTTCATCACTCATTCTTTTTATGTGCCCGAACCATCTTTTATATAACTGTGTAACCATCTTATTATATAACTATAACTATATAATACTTCGTTTCAAGTTTGTAAATATTAACGTTTAGATATGTACATAGCTTTGTAACTATTACTAATAAATAAATAAAAAGAATTAAAATATTACATGTGAAAACTATTAATTTTAGAGTTTATATTAGTTAATAATCAAGATGAAATCATCAAATAATCTTAGCACGACATCATGTTGAGTTAAGATTTTTGTAGCTGACAAATCGTAAAAACTTTGTGAGTGTCACCACATGGCAAATAAATGAATTTGAATTTGAAAAACAGTGATAGAAAAAGTAATTATTGAGGAAACTGTGAAGTTGTTAGGTAATATAAATTGCATGTGATTAAAATCGGTATTCGTTTTTGTTCATTTTAAAATTTGTAGTTTGAGTTACTAATTCTATGATTCATTTATAATAAGATGATGAATTCGTAAAATTATTTTGTAGTAGCATTCCGACATTTTATATTTTTCTTATAAATCAAAATAGGCTTTAGTTCGCCCGAAGTTTCGAAAGTTTGAAGTCTCTTAATTTTGGATTTTTTTTATTTTTTTTTATATCAGAGAGGCAAACGAGCAAGCGAGTCACCTGATGGAAAGTGATCACCACCGCCCATGGACACCCGCAACGAGACGCGAGGCGCCGATATGAGGCGGAATGATTAATTCCTGAGGCCCTAAACAAGTACCTCAATTGTCGTAAACACTAGACACTAGAAGGATAGAATGAGAAATTCCACGTGATCCAGCGTAACGAATTTTAAATTGGTAGTCAAACTTTATATTATAACAAACGAAACGCAGAGTCGTTTGAAAACCGCTGTATAAAACATAGCCAAGTGACACTTTTGACAAGCAATAACGCTAACAAACTTTTCGATTACAGAAAACGTTTGCCGGCTGTCTACTCGCTAAGTTCTACTATTTAATTAGCCTCCCCTTAAATTCGCCGTACGAGATGTATCGCTGTGCCAAATCATTACTATATCACGTCATTTCTAAGACAGTGTACAAACAAACGAACAAACGAAGCCTCGTGGCCGTGAGTGGTTCCATAAACATTCTGTTTTGTTGAGCTACGGAACGCTAAAAAGAAAAAAGAAAAGGCATAATTCGCTCGGGTAAAGAGTCCTCATCCGGTGTAAGATTTCTTGTATGTTTTATAGAAAGGAATCATTGTCGTGTTTTACTGAGTCGACTCTCTGAACCAAAACGTTAAATTATTGTTCTCTATGAGTGATTTTTACACGCTTCCATCTACACTTTTTAAAACTTTTTAAAATTTAAAAAATTGGACACAGAATCAGTCTCTATCTACCTATCACAACTTTTTAAAATTTAAAAAATATAACACATAAAATCAGTTTCTGTCTGCCGGTGTCAAAGAAGTTTTTCTCAGAGATTATTTTATTCGCATAACTGTAAAGGAACAGGTACAGCACAATCTGAGAATCCATAATAAGAATTCATAATTTGTTTAATTTTTGTCTTATACAGTATACATACATACATGCATACATACATAGTAATGTATCTTCACGTTGTACCGCTAACGGGGTAGTCAGAGAGGACGGAGCGCCAAGCGTCGCGGTCCTTACATACTTCTTTCGCTTCCTCAAATCTCATCATTCTCCTCACCATTTTCGCGTAGGTATGCGAGTGATTTTGACATTTCCGTCAGCTAACACTGGCTTTTTGGTCTATGTAAGGCAGTTTTGGTCTTCCTTGGCTTCTTTTACCACTCGCTTTCGCTCTGTAGATTTTCTTCGTCAGTCTTCCACTACTCATTCTTTCTATGTGCCCGAACCATCTAAGCATTCCTTTCTATATTTTAACAATAACACTGTTGTGCAACCCTGTCACACTGCGTATCTTGCTTATGCTTTTTTCTTATACTGTAGTTATAATATTGGGGTTAGTTTTACGATTCAAATCTAGAATATTTTCTTTTCAGATCGTCGTGAAGGTTAAATGAAATCTCTTTTATTAATCCAAAAATACATATAATTCTGTCAAGTTACTTTATGTTGCTTCTTTACGCTATTACGAAATAATGCTTAAAAGTCTGACCCCTGCCTTCAAAATATCACTCAGAAAAGCTGAAAAATATCATGACCATAATACATAATTAGCGACACCCGGCTTCGCACAGGTAGTTCTGTAATAGTTTTAAAAATAAAATACAGCCCATGTTACTCGTTGATATGTAACTTTCTTTAAATGAAAAAATTTTTGAAATCAGTTGAGTAGTTTTTGAGTTTATCCATTACAAACAAACAATCGGATTTTTTGTCTTTATAATAGAATAATATAATATCTTATAATAGATTTTTTTGTCTTTATAATAGAAGATAAGGCTTTGTTTTGCAATAGACTTTGTTTACTTTTTATGGTAAACCAGAAGGAACCTCCAAAAGATACCCAAGTCGCAGTCCCCCAGGGAAAAGCAGGGTTATGTGGGAGGTTTACCCACCAAAATTTCTGCGGTGAATCCAGCATACGGCTCGCAAATCAAACAGAACTCACAACTTGAAATGCTCTAAACTCTTTCAGTTAATCTGTCAGCAGTTATTAGTTGGCGACATTTTAAAATTCTCTGGCAACTATCTATTCTGTGCGACTGTTTGACCTGACCTCCTTGGGTTAACTGTTAGACTGACTAAGGTTTGGCTACAAATTATTATGATTGTTTGACATTGACAGTATAACTATTATGTATTTAATACTGGCAGTATGAATAAATGTTTCATTTAATTTAATGTATTTTGTAACACATCTATATATCTAAATAATTCTTCTGTGCGTGTTAATGTCACTAAACTCTTAAATGGCTCGACCGAATTTGATGAAACATTTAGTGTATGTGTATGACAGGATAACCTCTGCAGGGTCCACTATAAGTATTATATATAAATAGCTTTCTACACACTTCGTATGGAGAAGTTTAAGTCTTCTATGGACGAGTGTGAGATTTACCATAGTTGAAGTTTATAATAAACTTTAACTATGCCAAATCTCACACTCCTCCGTGCACGCGATATGGTTAAAGAGGTATTAAAAGTTTTCACGTATTAATATGAAGATATTTAATTTTAAATATGGATTTGATACTTACCATTACGATAATTAGACGATTCCTTGCAAGTGTAAAAGAATAAAAAAGTTAACGAGAATCAAATGCTCAAACAGTTGTACAAATAAGCATATCGCGTTTCAGAACTGCTACTTACTAATAACTTACATGGCGTCGTTTACAGTGTGTTGGTATAAAAAAGTAGACAAGTGTGTTCGACTCTCGCTCAGAGGATTCCGTGCAATATTTGTAGAATGTAAAATTTTTAACTTTGATTGTTGAAGAGCTTTATGTTTTCTGTAAAGTTTTTCTAACTATGATATAACTAGGATATTTATTTTTATTTTTTAAGCGGTACACAATGACAGTATCGTTACAAGCGTTACAAATCATATATCAGTGGAGGAATGGACCAGAGACATGGACATTTAAGCGTTCAGTAACACATGTCTCACACTAAGGCCATATTCTCTGATATTTTCTAAATTCTAACTCCACTGCTTTTGGTAATAAGAGAAGAAGATGACCAACTCGAGTTTTGGATCGGGATCCCAGGTCCCGGATTCGATTCCGGTCAGGTCAATTAAGGAAACGAACATTTTAGTCTGGGTGTTACCGAGAGCTTCTCCACTCGTCGTATGGTACCCATAAAACAAGTCTATGGAGTATCCTTTCTTCAAATTTTAATTTATTTTTCTTTTAATTTGATTGCTTTATTAAGTTTATGTATGACAAGGTTGGACGACATTGATATCGTAAAATGAAGAAATGAATGCTTAAACCTTAGATGCTTCGGGCACATAGAATGAGTGATGAAAGACTGACGAACTTACTTTCGCTCTGTAGATTTTCTTCGTCAGTCTTTGACCACTCATTCTTTCCATAAGATAGCTTTCATTTTCGTATTTTATTATAAATGACGTGTAACCCTAAAATGTCACGTTTTTTAACCTCTTCCCGTTTTGTAACGTTACAACCGTTCGGCAGTATCACTTTCTTGTTTGTTTTGTGGACAAAACACAGTTTTATAAACAGTAGCCAACAATTTTGAACCTATATCTGGTTACACACACATGATTTTATTTTCTTATTATTATTTTTATTCATATCGCCGGGCTGTTACCTTCTTCCGCCAACGAATCATTGGCTACCTATTCAAAGAGGTAATGTTGCCAGTCTAATGACAGCTTTCTAAGCGGCAAGTTTGAGGAAGTCTATTATTTAAGATAGTGTTTAGTTTTTTACTTTTTTGTTATAACTAAAGGCATGGTTTTCAATATTATGAATCAACCATCGTGAAAGAAATCCATGCTTCTAGAAATGTTTTTAGGTTTCCGTAGCCAAATGGCAAAAATAAACTTTTAAACTGTCGTGTTGCTTTATAAAATATTTGCAAAAGGGGAAATTAAGGCGATTACCTTTTACTTTGGCTTACAGAGATTTTTAGGGTTCATATACATAAGTAATAATGTATAAACGTGTAACGTGTGCAAACATTAATGAACATGATTGTAAAAATTATCACATTTTCACAATAAATACTTGTTATACGTAACAATTATAGAGTTAATATTTGTAGCATATACATAGCTTAAATAACAATCCTTCTTTCCAATATTTTTAGTGAAAAGGCCATCGGGTTATTTAATCTAAATCTGCAAAAGTGCTATAGTATAATGATATTTTTTTTTAAATACGCCACACAATACACACCAATCATCTGGTCTCAAACTACGACATTCCCTGTACTATGAAAACCAGACGACGACTATTAGGGGCGTTCCCAGTACACCCCGACCCGAGACAATCTAGAAAAGTTCGTTTCCTAAATTGACCCGAGCGGGAATCGAACCCGGAACCTTCCGCCCTTGGGTTAACGTCAGAACCACTACACCACGAAGGTCGTCTTTACAAAGAATTTACAAAGAGGGTGAGCACAAACAGGGGATGGGTCTGCTAGAAGAAATTTATATTAGAAATCAATTGTACCCTTTGCTTATATTCTATGTTTTTCTTTTTGTATATGCTGTATGTGCAATATATATTTAAATAAATAAAATATACACATATACATGATGCTGAGTCTGTATTTATAACCGACTTCAAAAAAATGAGGTTTTCAATTCGACTGCATATTTGTGTGTTTGTTACACGATATCTCCGCCAACTATGAATTGATTTTGATGTTTTTTTTTGTTTGGTGGTTATACTTCAGAAGTGGTCCCATTTAAATTTCACCGGTATTGGACCTTGGACTTCGAAGATACACCAAATTACGCGACTGGTTATAAACTTTATTTATATTGATGTATTCTCTTGTATATCGTTGCGCTCCAAAATTAGAAAGAAGTTAATTACAGACCTGCCCTAGATATTTATTTAAGTCAAGATCACTCAAATAAAAATATTAAAAAAAAATTAAACCACTTTTAAAAAAAACACTGAAAAGTACAAAATCAAAACTCAAGTACAATAAAAATAACTTTACCTATAAGTACGATACACATACCTATACATATAATTAAATTTGTTAGTTAACTTCGACCAACTTCAGTAACTAACTAACAAAGGTATGTGTATCGTACTTATAAGGTTATTTTTATTGTACTTGAGTTTTGATTAGAAAAAGGGTAGTTATTTTGTAACTTTCAGTGCTTTTTTTGAAGGCGGTTTAATGTTTTTTTTATTACTTATATCTTTGTTTATAACATATTGCAATTCAATGGTATTCGCTGTCGAGTATTTCTTTCTTGTGAACTAAAATTTGTGAAATTCACTCAACTGTACATTATTCTGACACTTTGCAAGCATATATAGAACACTTGACACTTCGGTGCATTCACATCGCATTCCCATTTCCCACGGTGTTGATATAACGTCACAAATACAAATAGATTGTAGCATAGATGCATTCATTCTGCGTTTACAGAGGCACTGGTGCGTAATGAATGATCTGGTTAACTTACTGAGGTTTCTTGCTTGTCCGCAGTGAAGTTTTTCAAAAAAAACCTTTAATATCTTATTACTGTAACAAACAAATTTCTTTTGTTTACAATTACAAGCCATTCTGTTGTTTATAATTACAAGCCATTCTGTTCGCTTACCGAGTATTAGACGATAGCTGAAATTGTTGGCGTAATAATTTTTTATCATTACAGAATAAATCTATTGTTTGATCTACAAATATTATTATTTGTATCATTTGTTGTATTTATGTATTATATATCCTTTATTTGCATCATTTCTATGCTCATATCAATAAAGATTTCTTTATTTCTACGTTTAAAACAACGCTGTATTGTAGTGACATCTAGCGTCTAAAGTAATACAACTCTTAATTTTAGTGTTGGGACAGTGACCTCTAGTGTCAAGTAGTAAATCCAGTATACATTTATTATTTTTATTACTACATAGATTACACTATATAGTAATAGATGGCGCAATAATGATATCTTACAAAATTAATATTATTTTAGGTTAGTAACTAATTCGTGTACTGAATGCAACAAAGACATAACTTGAATTTCAGATTTTTTAAATTGAAATTATACTTGGCTTTGAACTAAATTAATATAAATCATGCGTTAATTATTATCAGAAACAAAGGTGCCTATTACAGTTCCTCTGTTTTAGGTAGAGATGGCATTGTAAGTCATTACGTGTTTTCCCAGACCGTTAGGCCAAGTTTTCGATTTTCTCTGGATCATCTCTCTTCAAGTTATGCCACCGTTGTCAGTAGGCGAATGAATCTGTGATATTAATAATATTAGATATTGAATGGTAAATGATTTCCTACAATTTTTTTATGTATTTTTTTATTGATTAAGTATAATGTTGTTAAGATACATACGCACTTAATTCATTACTGAATATTTTTTACAATTTGTTTTTTAAAGTAGACAGGGTTGCACGACAGTGTTATTGTAGAAATGAAGAAAGGAATGCTTAGAACTTCTGTCGTACGCTAAAGAAATAGAAATTCAAATACAAAAATTTATTTATAACTACAAAAGTAGACATTTCAGTGAGAGCGCGGAAACGGTCCAGATATAACATCATTGGTCTAGATGCGTATCAATGATATCTCGGAACTTTATGTGACGGCGTTGAAAATAAAAACTAGAAAACTACCGCATACGATGTTAGCAGATGTAAGTGCTTGTTGCTTAAATGTTCATAAGAGCCTGATGAATTTAAAGTCGTGTTTTTAACCATTTATTTAACGCTGTTGGTATAGTATTTACTTTAGACTAATCTTTTATATCTAGTTACCAAGAACCACTCATCTCTATAGATACGTCACGATTAATGTTAATAATGCACAAACATGCAAAAAAATGCATTCAACACTCAACGCTACTTCGAACAGCGAGACCACTATGGTCGCTAAATGTTATGTAAATAAGCGAATGCGCGAAATTTTGCGCGAAATGAAAAAGTGCTTTATTATAATTTTTATTTTCTCTGCAAGGCAAGCCGCAATGTCGGTGTTGCGATTGGCAGCGCGGTCTCGCGCACCCTTATGAACGTTTCATCTGCTCGGTAAGTAAAGTGCTGGTTCCAGAGCCGCCGGCGAGGCTAAGCCCGCCGTCGATAGGGACAACAATGCCTGTGATGAGTGCCGCGTTGTCGCTAGCGAGATGTACTACGGTACCGGCGATGTCAGCGGCGGCGCACACGCGTCCCATCGGGATGAAGTTCTTGGCGTTTTCCAGCCATTGTCGGTACTGCTCTTCGCTGTATCCCGTTACTCGCGTCACTAACGTGCTCACCTGGCAAACAATGTTATCATGATTGTTAATTCAAACGCTGACGGCTCTATCATGTCAATTTCCTTTTCGTGTTAAGAATTGTGAAGTTTTTAAAAAGAATATTATTCGCTGGAAGCGAAATACTTGGCGGCCAGAACGAAAACGGTGAGAGTGCGGACGTTTTTCGACCATAAAGAGAGCCTAAGGTGATAAAACTTATAATAAGGCATAAGGTCATAGATTAATTAGTTTACTAACGTAAAATAAGGCGATAGATTTGTATTGCAGAACTTATATACATTTTCTTCTCCTAGGCTCTTTCCAAGGCATAAAAATAAGTAGTAAAGTATGAGTTTTATTTTTTACATTTTGTCAGTTGTTGCTTTTATGCGCAGTTGAATTTCATTTTTTGTACCAATAATTTCAGTGAAATCTAGTCATGATGATACCTACTATTAGTTTACCTAATGCAAGATAAAAAAAATTGTTTCTTCCTCCGAAAACCTTCTAACGACATTTTCGTATTTGCAACGATGTGAAGAACGAATTAAAGACAAACGGAAGCGGCCGCATGTTTGAGTCGCGGGCGACCCCGATTGGCGGTACAATAATAATTACCCATATTCACCCAGAATAGTGCCGTTGTGTGCGTGCCACGGCACATACGTATTAGTGCGCACACAAACAAACTACGTACGCTAGCTTTCTATAAAGACAACCTACTGTTATGTTTATACTGGGATTAGGTAGGTACTCACCGTTATCCCTGGACTGACTGTGTTCACCCTGACGCCTTTGGCACCCAGCTCGAGAGCGATCAGGCGAGTGAAATGGTCCAGCGAGGCCTGCAAATTCAAATTTTTCCCCGAGGAAAAAAAGGAGGATGTTCTCCATTCATCTATGTTTTTTCTTCTATTTTTATGTATGTTATTCGATATCTTCTCCATTTGTGTACTGAATTTTAAGATTTTTTTTTATTTGAAAGGGTATATAACCTGAATGATCCCATAGAAATTTAGTTAAGATCCGAAGTACTGCTTAAACGAAAGAACTCCTCAACATACATACATACATATCCTCGCGCTGTATCTCTAACGGGGTACTCCTCGACTATGTTTATAAATTGATAATCCTTTTATTTAATGTTCATTAGCAGATTTGGAAAAAAGTTTTGCTCTAGATCTACCTAAATAACTTGATATTTAATTAACAATTAATTTAATAATAATTAATTTTATTAATATTTAACAACCTTGGGATCCATTCGGCAGGTTAATACCTAAAAATGTACAGACAGCGACAGCCACACGATCATTGCCCGACCGGTGACTAATTGTAATAAAAAATTGATATCATGTATGACGATTGCGTGTCTTATTGAGCCATGACCGTAAAATGTACATTTCGCGGTATATAGAGCCACAATACAAATTGTATTATACAAATTCTCGTATTCACAGCAGATATCGCGCGATATTTCGTTGTCGGATGCCGACTGTAAGTTACATAACAAGCGTGCCGATCGCTATAACTATACTCGCTAGTCCCGTCATCAAACAGAGTGCTTGCAGTGTTATATTTTGGCGTGGAGGGTAAAACAGCCGGTGAAATTTCTAGCACAAGAAGCACCAATCATTTGTAGTCCTCAGGGTTGCAAACGCATTTGTGATCTCAAGTAATAATAATAATACTACTCCAGACAATTACACATATTGTGTGACCCCAAACTAAGCAGTAAGCTTTTACTATGGGTACCACACAACGAACTCTGGGGGAGTTCCCAGTAACAACCAGACTCCAAGCCAATTTAGAAAAGATTGTTTCCTAAATTGACCTGACCGGGGATCGAACCCCGGGACCTTAACTTGGAAAGCAGATGTATATACCACTGCGTCAACAGGTCAGTCTAATATTATAAGTGCGTCAACTGTTGTCAGCTTTAATATCATGAATGTCTATGAGCCTCGGTCCACTTTCTATCAGACAGATTGTTTTCTAGTTTATCTTCGCCGTGGAAAAAAAACATACCAGTTAAAGATGCCTTTATATGTTGTTCGATATTCATTTCGAAAACTGAACAGAGTTCGTAGAAGGCTGTCTACCTACCTTATGCGTTGTCAATATCATTCAGATGTCTTCATTGATGCGAAAATCTTGGACTTAGTACACATATTTTTCTACGCATTCGAATGAACATAATATCGTTTATATTCGAGTATTGCTACCACATTGCTACCGATCTCAGAACTCATTTTAGTCTTATATTTTTAACCCTACTGATAAAGAGGTGATTTTAGCTCTTCTGTCATGAACTTGACCTATACTTGTTGTTGTTATTCGCGAAATTTACAAATTAGATACCGCCAAGTACGGATTTAGGAAAAATGGTCACAGACAAGCTAGCCTAAAGACAGGAAATGAAAAGACACCGTTTTCTGCCATCGATTTGCACTAATGCTCATATAAGTTCAAACACAAATTTGTCTTTGGAGAATGGTAGTGGGTGCGAGTTCTACACCCCTGGGTTTAAAACTTTTAAAATGTGATAAAAATAAAGTGCAAAGAGTTTATTTCTGTGGTCCACAGGTACCAAGAACACGTGAACTCAACGGTGTTTGTCTACGAACTCAATTATGATTCCTATGTCTTTGTAATTGTCCTTCGAAGTTCTCGCGTATCTAGTACTCGCCGAAGCTTCACGCTTCACTTACATGCAATGGTCCCGCGTGCAGGTTCGAAGTTTGTGGACGATGCCAATGAACATTTTCACAATAGAAAGTATGTAGTGGTATTATTTACATAACATAACATATCTTCACGCTGTATCCCCAACGGGGTAGTCAGAGAGGACGGAGCGCCAGTAGTCGCGGTCCATACACACATCTTTCGTTTCCTCAAATCTCATCATTCTCCTCACATATTTTCGCCTAGGTATGCGAGTGCTTTTGACATTTCCGTCTGCTAACACTCTGGCTATTTGATCTTCATAAGTCAGCCTTGGTCTTCCTTGGCTTCTTTTACCACTCACTTTCGCTATGTAGACTTTCTTCGTCAGTCTTTCATCACTCATTCTTTCTAAGCATTCCTTTCTTCATTTTTACAATAACAGTGTTGTGCAACCCTGTCATACTGCGTATCTCATCATTGCTTATCCTGTACGCAAGCGTGACATCGCACATATTTCTGAGAGACCGCATCTCCACAGCATTTATCATACTTTCACTCGATTTCGGGCATATCCAGGCCTCACTACCGTACAACAAAGTTGGCACCAACACCACATTGTGGATGGCCATTTTAGCAGTGTTAGATATATTCACACTACCCACTAATGCGGACAGAGCACCGTTCACTTTATTGCCAGCTGCTACCCGTCTCTCCACATCCAACTCACATCTTCCATCCCTCGAAAACGCACTCCCCAGATACACAATTTCATTCTCTTGTTCTAGACATTTTCCATTTACACAAATCACACATTTCGTTTGTACCACTTCTCTTTCAAACACCAGAACCTTAGTCAGCGTCAGCGTACAATAGGCAGTTTACCACTGTGTCATCACATGCCATACCACTTATATTACCTTTCAATCTCTGGAGGCAACTGTCCAAATACAGCACGAACAGCCAGGCAGACATCACGCAACCCTGTCTGACACCAGAACAGACTTCAAACCAGGGCGACATGTCTATCCTTACACAGGCTCTGTGGCCACGATATAATGACCTCACAGCCCGTACTAAGGAGCCCTCCACGCCATATTCAGGCAGAAGACTCCAGAATTTCTTCCGCACTACTCTATCGAATGTTTTTTCTAGATCCACGAAAGCAGAAAACTTTCTGGCCTATAGCCAGAAACCTTCTCACGATAACGCGAAGCGAGAAAATCTGATCCATACAACCCCTACCGTTTCTGAAACCACCTTGCACCTCCCACAAATACCTTTCTGAAACGCCTTTCATACGTTCAGTCAATACCATAGTAGACCTTACTCGCTAAGCTGACCAAGCTGATGGCCCTATAGCACGCACAGCCTAGATAGGAACCTTTCCCTTTATATAGAGGTACTATGACTGCTGTGCGCCAGTCCTCTGGAACCTCCCTCTTCTGCCAACAAAGGTTGCAGAGAGCGCAGAAGGCATCCCAGACCCTAGGACCACCATACTTGATCATCTCAGCAGTCACCTCATCAATTCCCGCAACCTTTCCACATTTCAAACTTCTTATCACTTTCTCAATCTCCTTCATGCTAATGGCATCCTCCAGTCGCTGGCCCGAGTGTGGCAATTCATTATAATCGCTCTCAGTATCAGAGACGGAGTCGCCATTCTCATACAGTTCTCCATAGTATTCACTCCATCGCTGCAGAACATCTTTTTTATTTGTAAGCAGGTTGTTTTCTTTCGAACGCACTTTATTCATTCTGCAAGGTGCCGGACCACTTCGGTACTTACGTACTTCTTTCCAAAATAATTTGGAATTTTCCTCGAAGTTGTCCGACATCCTGTTTTCGTCTAACACCCTACACCTTTCACGCTTCTCTTTCACTAGTGCCTTCGTTTCTGCTTTCTGCAGCTTATATCTGTTTTTCATCAAATTCTTCATACCACTTTTCATTCATTTTTAGTAGCAAGGTAGTCTTGCCATGCTTTCTTCTTCTTATACACAGCCACTTTCACCTCATCATCCCACCACACATCACGCTTTCTACCATTATCAATCTTATTCATTCCACACACTTCTTTCGCAGCCTCGATCACGCTATCCCTAAGGTTCTGCCAACATTCTTCAACATCCTCGCTCATTACTTTCAATTTATCATCAAGCTTACCGGATACATTTCATATTCATTCCTGGTGGTCGCGTCTTTGAGTTTCCAGCTTTTAATGCGACAAACCGCTGCAGGCTTGGACACTACGCGATGTCGCGCATTTGATAGGTTGGATCACAAATGATTACTTCAGGCTATGTCAAGTCAGGCTATCAGAGCGTGGAATACGAGGTCCGGTGAATAATTGGTATGCAACTTATTTAAGCAATAGAACACTTCCTCCTATGGTCAACGGGGAAACAGGGGAAGAGGCGACTGTCAGACTTGGTGTCCCGATCGGCTCAGTATACGGCCCTGTCGGGTAAATCATGCACCTGAATAGTAGGGCTGTTTTTTTTTGTGTATCGGAAGGGAAGAAACTCTGGACGAGCACCCAGCCGCTGCTGAAACTGAAACTGCAATAGCAGTTTGGCAAACGGTGAAGCAAATCACATGAGCTGACTTTCCTGTACATACAACACACATTTATTATCAGATAAGCTGATCGGCGAGCCATTCGTTAGAAAACAGCAACCACACGTCTACATTTTGTTTTATTTTATTTGCCGCACTTCGTAGTACGGGACACGCTGTCTGGAGTTAGTCTATGGTCTAAGTCTATGGTCGTGCTTCTCTCCGGCAGTATTACCCTCCACACCGGAATACGACAGGGCAAGCGCTGCTGTTTGGAGACAGGATGAGTGCGATGATGGCAGCGATCCGGAGAGACTCCGCACAGAGTGCTACTACCCGCAAAACTAACTTTATTGAGATCGCCACTAAGTTATAAAACACCATCACAGTCGCAGACTCACACATGTACCTAGTTGGGTTATCGTTATTTAAATTTTATTTCTTTCAATGTGTACTTTTCAATATGAAAAACATTACTCTGTATTACATTTACTTACTACCGCACTACTGTAATTAAATGAATTGATACGCAACTTTACAACATTGATCATACACGACACCACACCACTCGCACTATATTGCTATATTACCAAATATAGTACAAATAGCGTCTCCCGGCATTTTCGTGGTGATAAAAATAGAGAGGATTATAGAACGATCCGTGGACGATCCGAGACTTCGGATCCGAGCTCGGACTTTAGGACTGACTATTGAGTCTCTTAATCAATGTCACCTTAGCCATGCTGTAGTAAAGGTTGCCAACGGTGACCATTGTGGCGGTCACGCTGGACACGTTGACGATATTGCCGTGGGTAGCAACCAGCGCGGGAATAAGACGGCGAGTCACATCCACCACAGCACGTAGATTCAAACGGAATATCCTGTCGAAGTCGGTCATCTCACAATGCTCGATGCAGGCCCTAACGCTCGTCGCCGCGTTGTTCACCAACACGTCCAATCTACGTAGGTAAACAGAAATATTAAACCATTAAGTTGAATTATTATAATATCTATTCATGGTCGACATTAATTCGACATGTTGGGTGTCATTTGCCAGTACCATGTGAGCGAGACTGGCATTAAATTGAAGTTCGAAAAATCCAAAAAAATCTATTAATACGTGAAGAGTACCCCTTTTTAACCGACTTCAAAAAATGGTAGAGGTTCTATATTTGGTTAATAATAACAAAAAAGTACATACATATGTTAATATTTATTAACTCTAAAATACACATTATCTTAAATAATAGACTTCCTCAAAGTTACCGCTTAGAAAGCTGTCATTGTTAAGGTGCCCAGTAGACTGGCAGCATTACCTCTTTGAATAGCCAAACTGCCCCCCTTATTGACAACGCTTCGAAAACTTTCCGTGGCGGAATGGGCCGATCGTCGGAAAGCATAAATTCTATTCACAAACTCTAACGGAATCGTCGGAATAAACGATGACTTGAAATCATTATTATTACGACAGTATAATAGATTAAAAAATGTTTTCCTATTCTGCCGTTAGTCAAACTAGAGACAGGGTGATCGAAAATACCTAATCAGAGCATTATGTAATTACAGTTGTATAAATTACAGTAATAATATTTGTTTCACGTCTAAAACCAAAATTACCCACAGTTGTGGCGTTTTTCCTATAGGTAGAAAAAAGTAGTTTCACCAAAATAATTAAACTGACATAAAATATATGAAAATAACTAATCGTTTTCCTCAATAAAACGTGAATAAATTTTATGACTTACCGATGGAAATATATCTTCGGGTTCTTATAAGATTTATTTGCATAGATGCGACACAATTTCACAGCACAAACCAACATAATAATTTATTATTGAGAAGTTTATTGACGCATAATCTTTCAAATAACACTGAATAAGGTGAGAAGCAAGTCAACCATTTATGGTACACATTTTTTTGAGCGTTTTTAACCAACCATTGTGGTATATAGACAAGTAAATAATCAAGAACTTATAGCAAAAAGTTATTATAATTTATCTAGGAATTACCATCTGAATATCTTCTGAATACAATACAATGCGTAATTTTCAAGACTTAAAGTTTTTGGAAATCAAGCTTTTCTTGTAAATAACTATGTAACATGACACTTTAAAACATTCAAACCCCTATTAACGCGGTTAAAACCGCGATAAATGGCTATCAGTTAATAAAATTAGAAATAAGCACGAGATATAATCGATCAACGAGATGGAATAACGTGATCATATTATGTCTGTCCGAGACTGTCCCGGATTCAGAGCACCTGCCCCGGTGTCTCGACCAAACCCGAAAATGTCCCGGATTGGGAAAAATGTGCCGAATTGGGAAAATCAAAACAAAATAGAGTTAAATTATTTTTAAACTTAGAGCAAGCATTTAGGTAATTTTAATTACCAAAAACAATATTAATCAGTCATGTCTCCAACTGCATACTTATCTTAGATTAGTGACCCGCCCCGACTTACACGGGTAGAAATTTTTTTTTAAATAAAATACAACCCATGTTACTCGCTGATTTAATGTAGCTTTCTGCAGGTCCCAGAATTTTTGAAATCGGTTTAATAGTTTTTGAGTTAATCCATTACATACAAATAAACAAAGTTTACTTCTTTATAATATTAAGTATAAGTATAGAAATGGACCCGACATTTTAAGAAAAATTTTCTCTTCTGACACATATCAGAAACCAGTCGAGACCAGCTAAATGTTTAAGATATTTTCTAGTGTTTTCTTTTCAAACTTAATTACTCAATAAAAAATACCTATCTTCTGTAAAAATATTTTCGTTTGTGTATTGTACGTATCACATCTATACTATGTATAAGTATATATCTATACATAAACGCAGCTCGTGCCACAATATTATACAAACCTCCCAAAAAATTGCAGTGTATCGTTAGCGGTCTTCTCGCAGCCCTCATCAGTGGCAAGATCGGCTACTATTATTAGAGGCTTGAGACCACGTTCCTTCTCGCATATCGACGCTACATCGCGTAAATTAGTTTCATTTTGACCAACTAGTGATAATTTTGCTCCACATTTCGCGAACAATATCGCTATTTCTTTACCGATGCCCGCACTGGCGCCAGTAACTAAAACGACCTTGCCAATAAAGTCGACGTCCATTTTCGATTTTTGGTAAAATAATAAATTTGTTTAGAAACTATCTCGAGTATAGTCTTCAATGAACTAATAACGTGTTCCAATTTAATGCCCGCGTTACTGCGGTGCTAGTAATAATAAGTACATTTGTTATCTGCTGTTTTATCCGAGTCTAAGGCATTGTTAACTACGCACCAATCGTAATATTTTAGAATTCCGTTTCAATATTTAAAAAACCGGACATGTGTAAGACAATTAGTGTCACGTACTGGAACTACCAACCGTAAAACAATGTATCATTGCTTTAATGTAACAGTTCATAGTTCATTAATTCTTTTTATGTATCCGACCGAAACAGGATTTTAGCTGAAACTGAATCTTCGGCCTCGGTGTCGGTTTCCGCCAAAATCGAAACATATTTAGACGTGCTAAAATGTAGTGAATTTATACACATATACAGATACTTAAGTCGTGTTAAATGAAATAATAAGGAACGCAATTAAAAGCGCTACGAAATTGGTGAAAACGGCTATATTACTATAGCCGACGGAAATGTCAAACGCACTCGCATACCCACGATCATTTCCCACTATATACAAGCTTTGCCTAGTGTAGGGATCCACTTGTGATAGGTATAAAAATTTATAGATAAGTATAATATTAACACACCTTCATAATCTGATTGTTATTTAATAAAGCAGTCTTCGTCATCATCTCTTTGTGTTAAGTTGTCTCCGATTCCCGACCTTACATGGCGACCCTGCCAGGATTGCGAGAATTTGCGAGAGAAATAAATGAATTTAGCAAAAAAATAAATGTCGATGAAATATGCATAATTAAAAATGAGAATAACAATGTATTAATTGAGAAGTTAGTTAAAACAACAAGAGCTAACAAGAAATGGACTGGCCCGCGTATATGTACATTGGTGTTTTTTGCGATCTTTCCAAGGCTTTTGATTGTGTTAGTCACGAAATTTTAATTTGCAAGCTTAAATACTATGGAATTCGTGGTAACGCTCTCGATCTCGTGGTCTCGTATTTGTCTGGCCGGGAGCAAAAAGTGAGTGTCAATGGGGTTTTGTCTGTTGGTTCGAGGTTAAGAATGGGCGTTCCCCAAGGATCAATTTTGGAACCTTTTCTGTTTCTAGTCTACATTAATGATCTCCCATTTATGCTCAGGAACTTATGCGAAATAGTATTGTTTGCTGATGACACTTCATTGCTATTTAAACTGGACAGAAAGAACTTAGATATTACCTGGGTGAACGGGATCCTGGCGGACGTCTCGGGGTGGTTTGCTGTTAATAATTTACTACTGAATGCACAAAAAACCAAATGTATTAAATTTTCCCTTTCTAATGTACCCAGAATCCATGATAAAATAGAATTGGGTGGGAAACAGTTAGAATTAGTTAGGTCTGCCAGTTTTCTTGGTTTAACAGTAGATAGTAAATTGCAATGGGCGGATCATATCGGGGCATTGGCTAGTAAGCTCGATTCCGCGATATATGCCATTAGACGCATTAGGCAATTGACGGATGCGGATACGGCTAGGCTGGTGTACTTCGCATATTTTCATAGCCTAATGTCCTATGGCCTTTTGCTGTGGGGATCAGCGGCGCATATTAACTCGATTTTTATTTTACAAAAAAGAGCGATACGTGCTATTTACAGTATGAATGCACGAGAATCACTAAGAGATCGTTTTAAAGACATTGATGTACTGACCTTGCCGTCCTTATACATCTTTGAAATTATTATGTATATGAGGAAAAACATAGATCGATTTACAAAAAAAGGCGATATTGGTGGTATGGAAACCCGAGGTCGTGATAAATTGGTTGTTCCAAAATTTAAATTACATAAGTTGTTAAATGTTTCATTTTTGGGTAACTGCGTTCGTTTTTATAATAAAGTTCCTCAAGAAGTCACTCAATTAACAGAAAATATATTTAGATTAGTTATAAAACGTACATTGATTAGACAATCATACTATAAAATAAACGATTTCGTTGAAGATAAAACAATAGTCTGGAAATGATTTTCTCTGCACATGCATTTACTGGCTCTCTGAATATTGTATTTTAATAAACCTTTTGTAAAAGGATGTTGAAAAAATTATACCTGACTGAGTTTCTTGTCGGTTCTTCTCAGTGTCCAGGTTTTCTTTTCTCTTCTCTTTGAACCGAACTAAAGTAGATTTGACGTTCAAAAATACCTTGTGATTGGGTTTACTTGAATAAATTGATTTGACTTTGACTTTGAAAAAGATGTTAGGAGAATTGACGATAAAGACGATAGACGAGTGATTTTAAATGACTTCCATCTCTTGCCTAGTAGGTGCCGTGCTGGCATGAGGAGGATGTCCAATAATATTAAAAAATATTATTGGGTTAATTTGTAATACGTTGTGATAAATGTCAACGACAAAAACATTCTGTTCCAATTAAACAACCTATGGTTATAACAACCACTGCGAATTCAGTTTTCGAAAAAAATTCTTAGATCTTGTAGGTCCTTTAGAAACTGATAATGATAATTACACGTATGTTATATGTGTCCTCCTGCCTCATCTCGCCGACGTTGCAACGACCTACTTCCGAGTGTCATTGCAACACATGTAATTCGCACGAGCCGCCGAGTCAGCATTTAGTGACGCACGCATCACTGAATAAAACCGGACACGCAATTACTGCTGGGGCCTTTTTGGAATCTAACATCGACTCCACTAGCCGCCATAATTTTTAGTAGTAAATTAGTATTAAATTATATTGGGTCCTTACATATGAAATTAGCGTTTTGTCGTACTGACCACTTTGATCTGAAATATCTCCTCTTTGGTTAAGAATTCCAAATTCAAATTTATAAATTCATTTAGCTGGTACATTTGAGTTTTGAAAACAGTCATTCATTTGTTTTTTTCCTCATTATTTTTTTCTTTGGCGACGCTTATTACCGCACAATGGAAAACATGAAATATCAGTATATTTACGAGTACGAGTTCTACCGTGGCACCAGTGCTGCAGAAACAGCTTGAAGGATTAATGATGTGTATGGCGCTGGTGTCGCAAAAGAAAGCACGGTACGTTTTTGGTTTCAATGTTTTCGTTCTGGAAATTTCGACCTTCAGAACCAACCCCGTGGACGGCCGGAGACCAAAGTCGAAAATGAAGAATTAAACGCTATTGTGGATGCGGATCCATCACAAAGCACTTCAGAGATAGCTGCAGGCTTCGGGGTAAGTGTCAAAACTGTATTAATCCACTTGAAGCAAATCGGGAAAGTAAAAAAACTTGAACGATGGGTACTTCATGAATTGAGTGAATCGAACTTGCAAACACGCGTCGACTGCTGTGTTACTTTGCTCAACCGACACAATAATGAAGGGATTTTAAATCGAATCATTACTTGTGATGAAAAGTGGATACTGTACGATAATCGGAAGCGCTCGTCGCAATGGCTGAACCCTGGAGACCCAGCCAAATCCTGCCCTAAACGAAAATTGACTCAGAAAAAGTTACTTGTGAGTGTTTGGTGGACTAGCGCCGGTGTCGTTCACTACAGCTTTCTAAAATCTGGCCAAACGATTACGGTAGATATCTATTGTCAGCAACTGCAAACCATGAAGGAAGAACTACCTGCTAAACAACCGAGATATGTCAATCGCTCTAGGCCACTGCTGCTTCACGACAACGCAAGACCACACACTGCCCAACAAACAACCACTAAGTTAGATGAGCTACAATTGGAATGTCTGCGACATCCACCGTACTCCTCGGACCTTGCTCCAACAGATTACCATTTTTTCCGGAATTTGGACAACTTCTTACAAAAAAAATTCAACTCCGATGCGGCAGTCCAACCCGCCTTCAAAGAGTTTATTGATTTTCGCCCCCATGGTTTTTTTAGTAAAGGGATCAATGAACTACCTATGAGATGGCAAAAATGCATAGATAACAACGGTGCATACTTTGATTAATTAAATATATTTTACAAAAAAAAAATTGACTTTATATTCCTCCCGTACAAAACGCCAATTTCATATGTAAGGACCCAATATTTGTAATATTAGTCATTAAATAATTATCATTATATTTGGTTTTTTTGCGCCTTCCGACGGCGAGCGACATAATTGGCGCAGTCGGTAGGATACTCGCGGGCCGGTTCGCGAAAGTATAATTCTCCAGAATCGAGATCGTTATAAATCGCGAGTCACCCGGGTGGCTATCAAGCACCAATCGAGTATCCTGAATCTACACGTCGTACGCCGAGGGGAGTCGTATCCAGACATCGATACAGCTGCAAAGAAACCAAAATGCTCATGTAAGTACATTAGAATCTTCTAATGGTTGCTTATTTCCTTACCGTATAATTTTTCCTTTCCTTTAATTGTGTTTCCTATTAGTTCTGTCTACTCCATATCGAAGTAAGCGTGAACATATTTCGTTAACTTTATAGTATATTAGAAACGTGTAGAAAAGTGTAGTGTATTATAGTACATTAGTATATTAGAAACGTAGCAAAATTTTTCATCCGAGAAATTCGCGTCCTCTTAGGCTAGACAAAAATAGGGCTAGGTCTAATCTGCTAGATACTAACCGAAATTTAAATATATCTTTTAACTCTAATAAAATGAATATAGAAATTTTAATCAAGACCCTCCAATTGGTCCCCGAATTCGACGGGAACCCTAATGTCTTAACGCGATTTATACAACTATGTGACCAATTAGTTGCTGATTGTGTTAATACGGAATCGAGTAACGCATTATGTAACCTTGCCGTATTAAATGGCATTTTAAATAAAGTAACTGGACCTGCCGCTCGCTTGTTTAACTCGAATGGTATTCCTGACAGTTGGCAAGGCATTCGTAGTGCTTTGATTAATAATTTTTCAGATCAGCGAGATGAGACCTCTTTATACAATGATTTGGCACTTTTAACTCAGGGTTCAGGTTCACCCCAAGAATTTTACGAACAATGTCAGAGTTTATACTATAGTACGATAATGACGTATATTACTTTGCACGAAAATCTACCTAGCACTATAGAATCTAAACGTTCTCTATACAAGAAATTAACCCTTCAAGCGTATTTACGTGGTTTAAAAGACCCTTTGGGCTCACGAATCAGGTGCATGCGACCTGACTCCATTGAAAAGGCTTTAGAATTTGTGCACGAGGAAGTTAATACTGTATACATGCAACAAAGAAACGAACATTTGCCTGAAAAGAAAAACTCTTTTCTACCCGGTCAGATAGGCGCGTCGCCGTATAAATCGCCCTTTAATGTCTCACAGTCTCTCCCAACGACATTACCACGTACGTTTGTGCCCAGTTTTAAAATGCCAGGCCCTTCGCGACAGTTTCTACCGCCACATCAGTACAGGCAGCCACCACCGATCTGGAAGGTTAGTCAAACTCCACGATATCAAGGACCAACTCGTACCCAGCAAATGTTCCGCGCGCTACCACCGAGTTATAACGCTCAAGATAACGCTTTTAGAGCACCTCAGCGTAACGTTCCGCAACAATTTTATAAACCTGCACCGGTAATAGCACCGCGTCCTATGAGTGGCGTCAGTCACTTTGTTAGTAAGAACTTACCGCCGAGTAACTTTGGTACCTCTCATGACTGGAGAAAATTCGGTAATCCTCCTCCTAGCAATTATTTTAAATTTAAAGAAATGAATTTTAACGAATGCATACCTTACGATTACCCATATTATGATGATTATTACCCAGATCAATACCAAGGTTATGACGCTTTTGATAATCCTGAATTTTACTACAATGTATATGAACCTCAATGTAAGCCTCCGCAACAATATGAATACTCTGAGCCTAGTGAAGGCGTTTCTCATGATGAACCTCTCGAAAGTTCAGATTCGCGTGAGGATCAGGATTTTCGGAAGTCTACGAACCCAGACAAATCAAAATAGAAATTAATTTGCAGACACAACGTCAGTTGCCATTTATACAAATTAATAACCCGCCTCTTAAATTTTTAATAGATACCGGAGCAAATCAGTCGTTTATAAGTCCTGAAGCTGTCAAAAAATACTTTAGTGACATACCTTTGAATTACAATCCTTTTGAGGTAACTAACGTACATGCCACCAGTAGGAATAACTATTCAATAACTTTACCTTGCTTTTCAGAACTAAATGATGATTGCGAAATTACACTTTTTATCTATAAATTTCATGATCATTTTGATGGGTTAATAAGCTCTGATTTGTTAGATATTTGGGAAACCAATATCGACTATAAGAATAAAGTACTTGTCACGCGCTACGCGACGAATCCGTTGAAAGTTTATGACTCACGAAATGTCAATCTTTACGAAGATATTATAGCAAGCGAATCTTCAAAATTAGTTAGAATACCAATAAATGCTAAAGACGGTGAAGTGTTAGTAAAGGAGCAAGTCATTTCAAATTGTTTAATAAGCGAATGCTTAACTACGGTAAAAAATAATAGAGGTATTGTAGAAATTCGTAATCCGGAAAAACGCGATGTTATATTTTCTATGGACCGTGCAGCATCTGCCGAGGTATATACTAATGAGTGCTCGCGTACTAAACAAGTATCCCCACGTGTTAAGGAAGTACTATCACGCCTCAGAACTGACCATTTAAACCAAGAGGAACGACTTAACTTAGAATCACTTTGTGCACAATATGCGGATATATTTTACATAGATGGTGAGACTTTAACTTTTACTAATAAAATTAAACATTCAATCAAAACTTCAGATGAAATTCCAGTTTATACTAAAACCTATCGATATCCATTCGTCCATAGACAAGAAGTTCAAGATCAGATTAATAAGATGTTAGAACAGGGTATAATTAGGCCTTTGGACTCTGCCTGGAGTTCACCAATATGGGTAGTCCAAAAGAAACCTGATGCATCTGGTAAAAGAAAGTGGCGTAATGTAGTAGAGTTTCGTAAACTGAACGAGAAAACCTTAGATGATAAATATCCGATCCCTAACATAGCTGATGTTTTAGACAAGTTAGGAAACTGCCAATATTTCAGTACGTTAGACCTCGCCAGCGGATTTTACCAAGTGGAAATGAATCCAGCAGATATACCCAAAACGGCTTTTAATGTCGAAAATGGTCACTTCGAATTTTTGCGTATGCCTATGGGTTTGAAAAATAGTCCATCAACTTTTAAAAATAAAATAAATAAACTAAAGTCTTCCAAAAACTTCGGGAATCGAATTTCAAAATTCAAATGGACAAGTCGGAGTTCCTTAAGTTAGAGACGGCATATCTTGGACATGTCATAAGTAAAGACAGAATCAAACCAAACCCTGATAAAATAACCGCTATACAAAACTATCCTTTGCCAAAAACCCCCACTGAAATAAAAAGATTTTTAGGTCTTGTAGGTTATTATAGGAAGTTCATCCCTGATTTCGCTAAGATCACGAAACCTATGACACAATGTTTAAAGAAAGGCTCAAAGATCACATTAGATAAAAATTATACGGATTGTTTCGAGAAATGTAAGACGCTACTTCTAAATGACCCTATACTTCAATACCCGGATTTCTCAAAAGAGTTCATTTTGACCACTGATGCCTCGAATTTAGCCTTAGGTGCTGTTTTGTCTCAAGGTCCCATTGGATCTGACAAACCAATAGCGTTCGCTTCACGAACTTTTAATAGCAGCGAAACTAACTATAGCACCATAGAAAAGGAGTTATTAGCCATTGTTTGGGCAACAAAGTATTTCCGACCATACCTTTTTGGAAGGAAATTTAAGATTCTAACAGACCATAGACCATTACATTGGGTTATGAACCTCAAGGAGCCAAATTCTCGATTAACTCGTTGGAGATTAAAACTCAGCGAATATGATTTCACAGTGATATATAAGCAAGGAAAATATAATACAAACGCTGACGCTTTCTCTCGTGTCGAAATCCATAACGACGAAGTTAACTCTTTGGCAGTCAATTTTTCAGAGAAACCACCTTCATTAGCAGACTCCAGCACTGTTACAGCTCACACTGATTCTGAAAATCCTATTCTTGAAATACCGATTTCGGATGAACCCCTCAATAAGTTCCATAAGCAAATATAATTTACCGTGGTAGGTGACATTAAAAACCGCCCTACTGTTTCCAAACCATTTGAAAATCACATTCGAACTAATATCCAACTTTCGAAATCAAACCTTGAACACGATGTAATAGAAGTTATCAAAGAATACGTCAATCCTAAAGTAAAAACCGGAATCCTAATAAACCCCCCATTAGAAATGTACTCCATTATTCCAATACTACAGGACACATTCAAAAATTCAACAATGAATCTGGTACTTGCTAAAATTGAATTAGAAAATGTAAAAGATTATCTAAAACAACAGGAAATCATACGTAAGTACCACGAAGGTAAAACCAACCATCGTGGAATTAACGAATGTTATTCTGCATTATCTAAAAAATACTACTGGCCTAAAATGAAGGAACAAGTTTCTAAATATATAAATGAATGTCACATCTGTGGTCAGGCTAAATATGATAGGAACCCTATCAAACAACAATTTCACATAGTTCCACCTCCAACAAGACCTTTTGAAATCGTTCATCTAGATTTATTTAATGTCGAAGGACAAAAATATTTCACAATAATAGATGCTTTTTCTAAATATACCCAGACATACCTCTTAAGAGATGCAACAGCAGTTAGTGTAGTACAAGCCTTACTAAAGTTCTTCACTCATCACGGAGTACCTTTAACGGTCGTAACAGATCGCGGACCCGAATTCACCAACCAGTTGTTTTTAGAATTTGTTCGGTTACATAAAATTCAACACCATAAGATTTTAGCGTATACTCCTAACGAAAATGGAATGGTAGAACGTGTACACTCTACCTTATTGGAACATTTACGTATATTAAAATTAGAACGTCGTGGTGAATCAATTACCAATCTCATGCCCTATGCTGTACTAGCATATAACAGTTCCATACACAGTTTTACCAAATGTAGACCTATAGACATAATAACAGGCCATTTCGATCCAAGAGATCCTTTAGACATAAATTTATCTGAACATCTACTCCAACAGTATATTCAAAATCACCGAGATAAAATGATTACGGTATATAACATTATTAACGAATCGTCTCTCCACCGTCGTACTGAAATCACTGAAAATATTAATAAAAATAGGGAGCCGGAAGCTACGTATAGCCCAGATCAGAAAGTATATGTACGCAATCCTAATGCAGCACGTCAAAAACTAGCTCCTAGGTACACACATGACACGGTAATGGCTGATCTGCCCATACACATTTATACCAAAAAGAAACGTGGTCCCGTAGCTAAATCGTGATTAAAAAGACTTCCCAACAGTGCACGTTTGTTACAGGATACTGCTACTGATTCTGAGCCAGGGACGAGCGAACGAGATAATACTTAACAACTTAGAAGATGGACCAGGCATTCTACCGTTCAAACTAAGCATTTCCAGGATAATTTCACATTACTATACGTTTTTACAGCCTGTAAATCTTGTGGGTATCCAGTCAAATTTGGAGTTAATTAAAAATCAATTCAACAATCTTACTCCTCATATTAACAATAAGACATTATATCTATATAAACCACATCTTGAATACTTAAGTACAAAACTTAATAAATTATCTCAGCAATTGAAATCTTTTGAACCAAGTCGGGTCAAAAGAGGTCTCATAGATGGCCTAGGTTCCGTTATAAAAAGCATATCTGGAAATTTAGATTACACGGATGCTTTGAGGTACGATAAAGCAATAGAGGTATTGCAAGAAAATAATGATAAAATAATTACAGAACTAAATAACCATACGAGTCTTACCAAACATTGGATGACCCAAAATCCAGACATAATAACAAGTTTAGTTAAAAATCAGGAAAAATTAGAGAAAATAGTTGATTCTGTGTCAGTATTTAAAGATCGGTTGGAAACGGATCTTGTTAAATATGCGCATCTGGCACAGCATCTGCTAATCTTAGGCGATAATATAGAAAGTATATCGGATGAACTTAATAGATTAGAAAATCTGTTGGTTTTTATACGTGCTAATAGTAATCATCATTCTGTGTTAAAATTAGACGAATTTAGAAATATAACTAATAGGCTTAGAATTTTATATAGGGAAGAAGAATTACTAAATATCGATTTTAGAGAATTCTTAGATACTGTTAAATTAGGATATTATTATAGTGATAAACGTCTAGTTTTAGTCTTCAAAATCCCTATTACCTATCCCAAAACGTTTGACCTTTACAAACTCTCGATTGTGCCCAATAAAAATAACAAAGTCATAATTCCATCCTATCCTTACTTAGCAATCCATGACAAAGATCTAATGTAGATAGAGACAGAATGTCCGAAGTACAGTTTATGGTTTCTTTGTGAAGATAAAGTAACCATCGACCTGGAAAACAACGCGTTTGTCTGCAGCACCTCATCCAAGACCATCGAATTGATAAATCTTGTCACTATACCTCCGTTATCTTAACTACTGAAGCCGTAGAAGAACTAGACGACAGACATTATGTCGTAAGTCTTCCACAACCTACGAAGGTACAACTTTCGTGCATCCAGAATCAGTTCAGCATCATACAGGGAAGTTATCTGGCCGTACTACCCAAAGGCTGTTTTATACGGACGCCTGAACTCACGATAGCTAATTATAATGATCAAATAAAAGGTCAGGTACTGAACATCAAAGATTTTTCTATCATAGAAGAGCAACGCAATTATCCCGTGCATAAGACAATCAAGTTAAATTCTATTGATCTTACAAAATTGCATGCTGCTAACGCTGAGATAGCCCTAGAATCACCAGTTAGTTCTAAACAGTTTCAAATCGATAGTATATTCCATACAACAATACCTATGTACCTAATATTATCAGGTGCAAGTGTACTGGGTATTATATTCGCTATTCGACAACACTGCAGGAAGAGCAAATGTCAGGCAACCAAATCAACACCGCCGACAGATATCAATCATGTTGCGTTTTCTGAAACTGAAGATAAGAAAACGCCTACTCAAGCACAGCCGTCTTTCTCAGCATTATTCTCAACAAAAGTTCACGAATAGATGCTGATCTTCAGGAGGGAGATGTTATATGTGTCCTCCTGCCTCATCTCGCTGACGTTGCAACGACCTACTTCCGAGTGTCATTGCAACGCATGTAATTCGCACGAGCCGCCGAGTCAGCATTTAGTGACGCACGCGTCACTGAATAAAACCGGACACGCAATTACTGCCGGGGCCTTTTTGGAATCTAACATCGACTCCACTAGCCGCCATAATTCTTAGTAGTAAATTAGTATTAAATTATATTTGTAATATTAGTCATTAAATAATTATCATTATATTTGGTTTTTTTTGCGCCTTCCGACGGCGAGCGACATAATTCGTATATATTGACATTGCAATGTGAATTAAGTAAATATGATTATCCTTTAGAATCGAAAAAATCTGAAGAAGTAGCAAAATCTATAGTAAATAATTTTATTTTAAGATACGGAGTACCGAAAGAGATTGCAACAGATAAAGTTCTCTCTAGCACATTTCAGGAGGTCTGTAAATTATTGGAAATCAAGCACTTGAATTCTACGGCCTATCATCATCAAAGTATTGGAGGTATCTCATAAACATTTAAATTCTTTTCTCCGAATTCAAACAGATAACCACTCCGAAATGTGAAGCAAATGGTTACCTTTTTGGAATTTTGTATATAATACGTCAGTACATACCGAATCTAAATTTACGCTGTATGAATTAGTTTTTGCAAAAAAATGCTCCCTTACCAGTAATTTATCAAAAAACATTGTAAATCCCATTTATAACTGCGACAATTATTATCCGTGCGAGATAAGATTTAGAATTCAAATAGCTCAAAAAGAGGCAAGAGATATTTTCTTAAAAAAAATAATAAATTTAGTGTCATACACAAAAATAGAACTAAACTATATCATTCTGTTGTATAATGTAATTATTAATTATACTGTAAAAAAAAATACATACTAGATTGTCTATATTTTTTTTGGAGGGAGATGTGATAGGTAAATAAATTTATAGATAAGTATAATATTAACACACCTTTATAATCTGATTGTTATTTAATAAAGCAGTCTTCGAACTCATCTCTTTGTGTTTACTTGAGACAACTAAACTAGACACAGATAATTTAGTACTTACATGAAAAATAATTACATAACGTTGTACGAGTAAAGGGACTTTTTGGCGGGAACGAGAGAAGAGAGGTTGTCATTTTATTTGGATTTTCTATCTTTTACATTTTTAGGAGTTTTAAAGTACAATAGTGATAGTATATTGTGTTTTAAAGTTCTGTGTAAGTGACAAGAATAGAAGAGATCTAAATAAACATGTGTAGTTGAAGTTTTCGCGCTTTTCCAAGAAGCCCTTTATAACTTCAGTAAAGCCTACTATCGCTTTACTGGAGGAGTTTTACGATAAGAAAGAACTAATTTACTTGTGATTCTACATGGATTCTACTTATTGCGTGACATTGGCAAATGCACTAATCATCTACTGAATTGTATTCTCGCTTTACTTGACGTTGGCAATGTCCTCACGTACGGTGCCATTTAAAAAAAAAGAAAAAGTAAAAACAGAGTTTCGTATTTTGTATTATTTGTTGTGAAAAATGTTTTTGTAATAATAATAAATGATATGTTATGTTATGTATACCTAGAGCCAGCCATTCCCAAAGTGGGCGATAACGCCCCCCTGTGGGTGCTGCAGGCCTAAAGGGGGGCGGTAAGAGACCCAGAAAAAAAATGGGGGCGTTGTGTAGAGGCCTGGGGGGTGATTTGTAATTTCATTTAGCTAGGAGGCATCTTAGACAACGACTGCATGAGCTCTCGACTCAGTAGACAAAATAAGTTTGGGAACCAGTGACCTAGACGAAAATGTGTGTGGAGAACGATGAGATTTGAGGAAGCGAAAGAAGTAATCTTTTAGACTCTCACGGTTTGTATCCATTATAACAATAAATTAACGGACTCTTACCGCGATATTAAATATTTTTGAGTTTCTCGATATTTGGATCACAGCACAACACTCTCGGCACAAGAACTTCAATCGTGGGGACGGATTTAAATTGTCCAATATGTGGAATCCAGTGATAGGCTTAAGGACGATAGGTCCGGCGAATACTAAACATTGTGACGATATAGTGAGTGTGTACTGTCGAGGGGACTATCGAGTGAGTTCCGGTAATTATGGTAAAATATAACAACTACGAGCCAGAAAGAGGGTAGACTGAAATATGTGCTTTCGAATATCCACCCGCAGTCTCGCCAGTTAACCCGTGAACATGGTGCTTGAACAGCATTGAAATATCGTGAAACTCAAAAATGTTTAATATCGCGGTAAGAACCCGTTAATTTATTGTTATAAGCGAAAGAAGTATATAAGAACCGCGACGCTTGGCGCTCCGTCCTCTCTGACTACCCCGTTAGGGATACAGCGTGAAGATAATGTATGTATATATGTATATGCATATATATTAATAGTCACCAAAAAGCAATACTAGTCAAAATTCGAATTTAAAACAAAGAGACCCATCCTGATGCGCTTAAATACGAATATGGTCTAAAGTCTAAACACTTGTTATTTCCTCGAATTGAATTGAGATGTAATGACGTAATTCAGTAATGTTTATACCGTTATTATCTCGTAAATAAGTGCATACGTATAAATTCTGACAAAATAATAAATTCGGTGCTGGTTAGCTCACCGAGTCTGAACTCTGGAATATCCTGAGGAATTGACTGACTTTCTTGTCGGTTCTTCTCAGAGTCCAGGTTTTCTATTTGAACCGAACTAAAGTAGATTTGACGTTAAAAAATACCTTGTAATTGGATTTACTTGAATAAATTGATTTGATTTTGACTTTAGCAAGAGGACTAGGAAGAGGCTAAGGGGTTCCCCGCCTGTAGTAAGAGCCGATTACGAGCCTTCGGGGTCCAGAAGAGGGCGGCAGGACGCGCTCTCGTACCTAGCACTGCGAGGAAGCTAAAAGGGACTTTGTTGTCAACCGAGAAATGCTACGGCAAAACGCGAGGGGCTCTGATGCGTTCCGTAGATTCTGGAGCCCCTCAGCAAAGCGCCGAGAACGACCGCCGCATGAGTTTTAGTGTTCCAGTCCCGCCCCCAGGAAACTGGATACTTCTGCGTAAATTTCTTCTATGTAACCAGGAAAAGACGGTAGGGTCCAAGGTTGTGTTTGCTTTCATGTATTTTATCTACCTACCTACTATTCACCATTTACGATTTTCGATACTGATAATGGTAAATATATTCATTATTCGCACTGCTCATTTATGTGGACAGGGCACTGTTAACTTTATTACCAGCTGCTACTCTTCTCTCTACATCTAACTCACATCTTCCGTCTCTCAAAAACGCACTCCCCAGACAATTTCGTTCACTTGTTCTAGATATTTTCCATTTACTCATATTTCACGCTTCGTCTGTACATCTTCTCTTTCGAACATCAGACCATTCGTTTTTTCACATTCATATTAAATCCTTTCACTCGCGTTTTTCTTTTATGCGCGTGAGTAGTCTGCAGCTCTGCTTCAGATGGCGCTGTAATTTTTTTCGTACTTTTATTTTAGCAGTACCCTCATCATTTCCCGCAACTTTCAACATTTCAGACTTCTTATCGCTTTCTCAATCTCTTTCATACTAAAGACTTCCTCCAGTGACTGACCCGAGTGTGGCAATTCACTAGGATCGCTCTCAGTATTATCAGAGACAGAGTCGCCACCCTCATCCAGTTCTCTATAGTGTTCACTCCATGGTTGCGGTACGTCTTTTTTGTCGTTAGCAGATGGTTTTCTCTGAACCCACTTTACACATTCTGTAAGGCGTCGGACTACATTGGTACCTACGTACTTTTTTCCAAAATAACTTTGAGTTTAAATTATTAAAACTTTCGTGAGACATTATTAACGCACTAATTATTTAATACGGCTTTACTCACGTGTAATCGGTATAGGTACCGACTAGTTTCGGACCTATTGGAGGTCCATCATCGGGGTGAGTGGGATGAGTTCGCGGCCGCGCCCCGTCTCGCACTGCGCGCCTGAGCTCGCAACGCGCGGCTTGACAGGGTGGGGGGCGCGGGGGAGACCGATGCGTCTACGTCAATATTGGTGTTTACGGGCGCACAAAATGTACTCACGATGTCCGCTACATACTCGTCAGCACTATCGTTCTTATTCCGCGTCGTGTTTAACAACACGGGATTCCAAGTAAGCGGAAGAGCCCATCCCTTGTCTCTATTAAAATTAGGCCGGCGGTCGATTTCGATGGCTTCAAGGAGCTTGCGTGATACAAAGTTCTTTTCACGAGCCAATACTTTCACCTTATCGAACCTAATATAATGTGACGTGTCGGAGTTGAGGGCGTGTGTTGCCACCGCAGAGGTGTTGCTGTCCATTTTACGCATACTGCGGATGTGCTCGGTGAGCCTCGTATTGATGTATTTCTTTTAATAACTTTAATTAACTTGGAGTTTGCCTCGAAGTTACATCAGTGTGACAAGTACAAGTGTACAAGTGATATATTGTTCTCTTCAACGCACTACAGTTTTCACTTTTCTCTTTCACTAGTGCTTTCGTTTCTTTCTTACTTTTTTCTCTACATCATGTATTTCTCTTGCAACAAATTTCCATATCGCAACAATTTTTTTGTAGCAAGATGGGTTCGCCATGATTTCTTCTCTTTGTACACTGACTCTCACTTCATTATCCCACCATACATCACCTTTTATTCTCAGTAAAAACGCATATAAACTAAAAAGCGGTTTTACATCAGAAACTAAGTACAGTCGTTCTATCTTTGGCACAATAAGATATCCAACCGATATTTCTTATCTTTTTCACACGCGTATCTCAAGTATAAATGATCATAGACAGTCGGTTGTGGCTATTTATACAATACTAACTTTTGCCCGCGACTTTGTCCGCGTGGAATTAATAAAGAATTAACCTATATCTTTCTCCTGGGTTTAATCTAAATTTCGTCGAAATCGGTCCAACGGTTAATTGATTTGATGGGTAGGTATGGATCTAGTGTGTCAAATATTATAATTGCACTTACATTTATAGTAATTTATAATTATTATTAATTATAATGTAGTCATTTGTATTTATTAAATTTATATTTATTAATAACATTTATCTACATTTTAAAGTAATATGCAATGTTTACATTACTTTAACGATTTATATGTTGTTTTAGTACTTAATTCAACCGGAATTGGACTCAAACACGTCTCAAAGGAAGTACCCACTCTTTCAAAAATGGTACGTCTGTTTTAAAAAAGATTAAAAACATCGTTTTTACATATATAATAAATGTAATATCGATGGAATACAGTATTAGAAAATTTTTGTTTTTCCAATGATAACATAACATCGTTTGACTATGCATAAACTCATGTTTCGTCCGCTTTATCTGAGGAAGACGAGATCAACAAGTGGATACCTAGAAAGCAATTTAAACTTGAACCAACCTTGCAATAAGCTTGCCATGCGACAGCATAACTCTTTAAGCAAGTTTAAATTAGACTTGTTACCACGCGAAAAAGCTACAATGTTGACATAGAAAGTAGTGTTTTAAAAGGCACAGCACTCTGTCAGCGTACCAGAAACCAGAAGGCAATCGTATGGTAACATACAAAAGTAGGTACAAAAATATTAAAAAACAATTGATAGGTACTTAAAATTATGAGATTGCAGCAACATTGAAACTGCATCTTTTAATCATTAATCATTTAACCAAAAACTTGCGTCATCATATTTGACTTGAGCGATCAAAGAAAAATCAGGCATGCGGCGACCTTATATGTGATTTGGGTAGTAAATTGAGCCACTTATTATAAGATAGCTGTCTAGTCATTGTTTGGCGGCTGTGTGCCCATACTAATTTGTATGAAAAAACCGTGCGCAAAAATGTGGTATATTTGCAAACCTATTGCATAAAAACTGCAAATTGTATTGGAAAATAGATGTAATTACGTTGTTACTTGATATTTTATTATGAATTTGATACACGTTTTGTTGTTTTTATGACTTATTAAATCACAGTACTCGGAACGCGACAAAGTTTTCCATGAAATTCACAATTTTTTTTTTGTCGCTAGAAAACATAATTGTACATATTGCCTCTTTGTGAAAACAACGTGACATTTCGGAAAAATGTTTTTTTTTTATTCGATAATCAGAACCGCCTTATCCATCTTCATTTTCTACAAAAACATATTATTCAATAGCAAAATGGCAAATTTATGAGCGAAATGGATAACACAACTGGTATATATTGTGTTGTCGCGTTGTCTCTTTCAGACAGAACTTTGTTTCTACAACGCGACAATTTGACGCGTAAAGGATAACGTGCTCTCGTTTTTCTGAAAAAACGTGGCATCACGAATTTACAACGATTAGGTTGCAAAGGTATGTATCAATTCAATGTTATTTTTTGATTATTTATTGTGGTATGTGTATTTATCTCGGTTTTCTCGAAAAATCGTGTCTTAATATGAAGTCTTAATATGAATAATATGATAATAATTATAAATACTAATATCATGTTGTTGCTGAAAAATAACATTTTTTCAAAATGATATCTCTAGATGAAACATTGTTGATGATGAATAATTTTCAAATACAAAAAATGAATTCCGGTTATTTGTTGTTGTTTCAGTTTTCCAGATTATTTATTTATTTTTATTAAAAACATCGTTTAATTACGTTATATATGCCAAAACGAAATAACTATCTAGACTTAATTTTTTAGATGATATCGCGGTCTAATAAGCTAATTCAATTACCAACGAACACGTTTAAATACAGTGATAAAATTCCAGTAGTACTCAAATAAAAATAACTGGTAACTCCATCATCCAAACTGAGGAAGTTGATGGTTCTAACATTTCTTCGATTGCAGTAGGTAAGTAATATTTTTGTTTTTTAATGTATGTTTGAAGCCTACCTGTATCTGTAATACAGACTTTATATGTTCGAGGGCACTAATTGTTCTCAATTGGTAATAGATGGCTTTAGGATAACAGCAAAGTCTGATGATGGAGCAGGAGGGTAGTGACAATATACCGTTGTACATGAGCCTGAACACATTTGAGTTCGTTGGAATTGTTGCGATGAACAGTCATCAATCATCAAGCAGATAGTGGTCGGGAGTTTCATTGTATTTATATAACGTTAGATATATTTATGTTCATTTTAGGGAAAGAAGACGCAATATCCTTCAAACGTCGCCATGGTGAATTGAGTAGCAGTAGTTCTTGGAGTACCTCTTCAAGCAGTTCATAGGCAGCTGTGATCCGTCTTTCTACGAAGGTATACTTTTAATAAAAGTTTTTTAAATAATTTGAGTGAGTAACCGTGTACTGATAAATTTAATTACATTTTATTGTTTTTCCAGATAGCGACCATTCCGTGATAGACCGAAACTATCAAGCAATATAACCAAAAATTAAATGTATCGAAACTTCTTCAGAATCCGATGCTCAAGATGTTTGTACTGTACCGACAACTTCCTAAAGGACAATTTTTTTTTACTCATGGTGTAGTTACTGTTAACACAACCAAAACAAGATGAAATGTTACTGACAAATTTTAATGTAATTTCTGCGACCACGATAAGACCACGAAATTGTATTTAACACCACATTGGAACCAGATCTGCTCACAACATGAAACAACCATCTGCTGTTCAAAATGTTAGCACCATGCAAGTAGAATCGACAAAACTAAGTTCTACTCCAACTTCGGTTAAAGTAATAAAAAAGACCAAGACAAGTAATAAATTGAAAGAAAAATGTTGCAAATCGACTAAGGAATAGTGGTCAATCCACATGAATCAACAAATACTAAAAGACTATTCTAGATTGTCAGCTGAAACCACCTTGCAGAGAAGATTGTACGTTTAAATGTTGATCAAATATAACAGATTAACCAAGAAATAAAATCAGATCTCATGTATTTAATTGATAAAAATCTCGTCCCATGTGATACACATGCCATTTTTGAAGCCTTATAGCTTGTAAGAATACCGTTTTTATAGATTACTGCTACGACTAATTTTTACTAAGCAAGTACAATTTTAATTATAATCTTTTTTTTTTGTTTTTTTTGTTTATTCCAATTGGCTGGCGGGTAAAAGTATTTATATGTGAACCTTTTTGTTTTTGAAGACTTTTTGTTATAATTAATTATATTAATTCATTATATTTAACTAGAGGTATACATTTTATATTTATTTGTTTTTAATTAATTGCTGAAACTAGTACAATTATTTTTATTTATATATTTATTTTTTATTATTATTACTGCTTATTTACTTAGGAAATGATGAATGATGTTGACGACAATATATTTCTTACTTCATTGTCTCCTTCTTCCTCTGACGCAAGTAACGACAGCTTCTACAGTATTCATACTTCTCTTTCGGATAATCTTGATCAACATTTTCTTAAATTAGCAAATAATTTTAATATTGTTCACTTCAATGCTCAATGTGTCCCGGCTCACTTCACTGATATGCTGACGTCTTTCGATAACAATAATATCCATGCCATACTCATTTCCGAATCCGAATTGGTAACGGATATACTAGCTAGAGACGTATAATAATCGTTAAGAATATCATTTTTAATTTTATCTGGCAAATTTTGATGTGGAAAGAAAGGATCGATTATGTGGAAGGCAAATGTTAAGATTATTGATTCAATCTCTATGAATTTAACGTTAACTAAACAGTGGTTTCGTTTTCAGTAATTAATTATGAAAACAAAACATAAATTATATTTGTGGTTTAATTAAATACAAATTAAAACAGATCCTTGATATAAATAAAGCTAAAAAATACAACTGACTATTTATTTTAATATTTATAAGTAATTGAACAAAACTGCTCTCCCGTAAAAATTTAATTAATTACATAAAGTTTTATCAAATCGTTTTGTTTTGCAGGAAGTTTGAAACGAAAAAAAACTGATGGATCAAGTAGCGACAGTGATGAATAGGACAAAGTAACGACAATATCGCATGTGTCTTCATCGGTCACCACAACCACAATAGGTTATATTCAGCCGCAGAAACTACCTAGACCAAGTTCCTCTAGATATCTGGCACCGAATCCTGATTCATTGATGGATGACTGCAATGAAAATGATATCGGGCGATATGTCGGACGAGCACACATGTTATCAACCGAAAAGAAGAAGGAATTGATTGAAAACTGTTGGTCCCCTTCCGCGACCTATAACTTTGCGGAAGATGCAAAACATTTAAAGAGAAAATTTAATTATTCTTGGTTGGAAACATACTCTTCATGGTTGGTATATTCCAGGCGCCAAAAAGGAGCATTTTGTAAATATTGTGCGTTGTTCCGACCAAATCCAAATTCATTTAGAGGCATATTGGGATCATTTACTATAAGGCCCTTTTGTAAGTTCTAAGATATTCACGAGCAGTGCAAAAAGCACATTGAAACCCACTTCCGTAAGGAGGCATTGAAAGCTGCTAAATCTTTTCTCGAAGGTGTGCCTGTCGATTTGCAACTGAACAAATATTCCCAGGGAATTATGGAAGAAAATCGCAAAATTATAAAATCTATTATTTCCTGCATTACGTTTTGTGGCTCACACGACTTAGCACTGAGAGGTAAACACTATGGTGAAGGTATTCTCGAGGATTTATACAGGCTGCGAATTGACGCGGGAGATTTGATTTTAAAGAAACACATTGAGCAAGGGAAAAAGAATGCAAGCTACCGTTCAGTGGATATTCAAAATGAAATTATTGGTATTTGTGGAAGCGTTATTAAGTCTGATATTATGAAAAAAGTGAAAGAAGCAGCAGCATATAGTGTGCTAGCAGACGAAACAGCTGATATTTCTGGCACTGAACAACTATCGATTGGGATGCGATATTTTGATGAAGAAACACAGGAAGTCCAAGAAATGTTTGTCGGATTCATTGGATAAAAGATTTGGATGCGAAATCGATTGCACATAGCATAGATGAGTTTTTGACAAAAGAAGATCTGAATATAAATAAATGCGTTGGTTTTGGTTTTGATGGTTGTTCAACGATGTCAGGAAAAGACGGAGGGGTACAAGCGATCTTGCGCAAAAAGTACACCAAAGCCCTCTACTTTCATTGCTCGTCCCACAAACTGAATCTAGTTATCAATGATCTAAATTCACTTCCTGAAATTAGAAATGCCATGGGAACCACCAAAGATACTATAAACTTTTTTCGTGAATCAGTTTTGAGGAGGAAGTTGACACCTAATATTTCCAGACTTTGCGAGACAAGATGGAGTGAGAAACACAAACCCATCAGAGTTTTTAAAGAAAATCTTCCAGTAATTCTGGAAGCCTTACAAACATTGTCTCAGGAAGGAAATAGTGCAACTCGGAAAAGTGCCTTCCAACTGCATGCAGCTACTTCCAGAATTTCTTTCATTCTCTGGATTATGTTGGTAGCCAAATACTCGGCTTTGATGGAACCCGTTGTCAACGTACTTCAATCTGTAGCTTTGGACGTGGTCAAAGCCTCGGAACACGTTAAAAGGATTTTACTTTTAATTAAAAACCACCGTGAAAATCCGGAAAAAGTGACAGACGAAATTATAAAGGAAGCTACTGCTGATCCAGAGAAAGTCGGACTGGAGGAGGACATTACATCAATGCCGCGTATTACGGGGAAACAACGTCATAGAAGCAATCATCCAGCAGAAAGCCCTTCAGAAGACTGGAAGAGGTCTTTAGTAATACCATACTTGGATTCCATTATCACCATTCCATTATCACTTGAAGTACGTTTTGCTGAAGAAAACACGCCATCATTCGCATTATCTAAGTTACACCCGGCGCAGATACAAAAGATGACAACTGAAAATCTGAAACAAACTTGTGAATCTATTGCCCAGTTTTATGATTTACCGAACATAAAGAATGAAATCGAACTTTGGCAGCAATTGTGGCACGATAGGCTTAATCTAACAAATCTAACAGTTGTTGATGTCCTAAAAGAAACAAATTCCTTCTTTCCCGAAACGGAAAAAGCATTGAAAATTTTAATCGCTTTACCATGCACGACCTGTACAGTAGAGCGATCCTTTAACAGCCTCAGAAGACTAAAAACATGGCTAAGAAGCACCATGGCAGAAGATCGCCTTAATGGTCTGGCCATGATGAGTGTACACAGAGCTATAATAAATAAAAAAAAAGTGGTTGAAAGTTTTGCAAAAAATCCCCGCAGTTATGTTTTAATTAAATATTATTTTTGTTAAAATAAATAATTATTACTGTGTTTAAAAGTTTGATTTAGTTATTGTGCTGTCGAGGGCTTATGAAGTTTTATACATTGATATTAGAACCATTCTTATTACAATCGTCATCGAGGCAAAGACTTCCAATGTGTAACGCTTCATGCTCTCGGCGTTCATATTTTTTATCCTCCATAATATTGCCCCATTGCCCCCCCCCCTTAGTCATAAGCTGGCGACGCCCTTGATGTCTACCATCTTCTTCTTATTCTATACCAGGTTTCAACCTTATTCGTAATGACCGAGTTGGAAAGATGGGTGGTGGTGTAGTTATTTACTTACGTGTATATATACCCTTTTCAATTATTAATACTTCGACACAACTGTCCATCGAATGAAGCGGAATATTTATTCATTCAAGTAACTTTATGTCATACTAAAGTACTTCTCGGAGTTTTCTATAGTCCTTCTCTCCTAATTAATTACTTTTCTTCTCTTGAACAACTTTTGGAAAATGTTTGTCCTTCTTTCGAGCATACTATTATAATGGGTGATTTTAATACATGTTTGCTTAAAAATGATTACCGTTTTCGTAAATTACAAACGCTAGTTAACGCTTGTAATTTACATATTCTTCCTCTTGCAGCTACACACTATTTTCCTAACTGTACACCTTCTCTTCTTGATCTTGTTATAGTCTCTTCTACAGATCACGTAGCTAAACATGGCCAATGCTCGGCAGATGCTTTCTCTTTTCATGACTTAATATTTCTTTCTTATAAAATACGTCCTCCTAAATATAAATCTAAGATACTTCTGCGACGTAACTTTGGTGGAATTGATGCTGAGCAGTTACGTGAGGACGCTATGAAAATTGACTGGGCAGCTATTATCAATGATCCCTCTGCCGATTCTCAAGTCGAACTACTGAATATACATATAACACAGCTGTTTGATAAGCACGCGCCATTACGTCCCGTCAAGCTTAGGCATCTCCCTGCTCTCTGGCTATCTGAGGAGTTAAAATCCTTAATTAAAAAAAAGAACAGGGCAAAGTCCAAATTCAAACGTGACCCAAACAAGTTTGGAGATCGGTATAGAACTTTAAGAAATCGCTGCAATAGTATGTGTGGGGATGCACAACGACGCCATATCCATCAATCTGTAGAGAATGAAGAACCAGCAAAGGTCTGGAAGTTTTTGAGATCACTAGGAGTTGGAAAATCTCGTAACGAATTCTTCGACAATAATCTCGACATCGATTCCTTAAATCAACATTTCTCTTCTTCCGCCTCTGGTTTAAATAGTGACACTAAAACATGTACTTTAAACTACATTTCATCTCTTCCCTCTCCTAGTTTTCCAACTTTTACTTTTAATCAGTTTTCGGCTTGTGAAGTTAAGAAGAGCATTATGTCTATCGCATCTAATGCGGTCGGTTGTGATAGTATTGGCCGTCATATGATTATTCCCATCCTGGATATAATTCTTCCTATTATAACACATGTATTCAATACATCAATTTCCTCTGGTATTTTCCCTTCTGCTTGGAAAAGTGCTGAAGTTATTCCTCTTCCTAAAAAACCAAAACCCTCCGCTGTCACCGATTATCGTCCAATCTCAATATTACCGTTCCTTACTAAAGTATTAGAGCGTCTTGTTTTTCAACAGTTAAGCAAGCTACTTCCTTAGGTATAACAACATTTTAAATCCTCTCCAGAATGGTTTTCGTACCGGTCATAGTACGGCTACTGCTCTTATCAAAATTACTGATGACATAAGATTGGTGATGGACAGTAGACAACTCACAGTGTTAACATTGTTAGATTTTAGTACTGCTTTTAATACTGTGGATTTTGACATTTTGCTAATTCTGCTTCGCTCTCTTAACATATTTTCAACGGGAATTGACTGGTTTCATAGTTACTTGTATGGACGACGGCAGCGCATTCGTATAGATGTTTCATTTTCTTCTTGGTGTCATACGACTGCCGGTGTCCCACAAGGTGGCGTGTTGTCTCCTCTTCTGTTTGCTATTTTCATCAATTCTATTACTCTTCGTATATCTTCTTCCTACCATCTTTATGCAGACGATCTTCAAATTTACACACATGCCACATTAGACAACCTTCACAATGCTGTAGCTGCCACCAACGAGGACTTAAATAAAATATCTCAATGGAGTAAGTCTTACGGCTTAAAGGTAAATCCCTCTAAGACCCAGGTCATTATTCTTGGCGGCACCAGTATGATTTCGAGGATAGACTGGAAATAGCTTCCTTTAGTTTTCTTTGACGGAAACCATATTACGTATAGCGATCACGTGAAAAATCTTGGCATTTATATCGATCGCACTATCGGTCAACACAGATCGCCGAGGTCAGCAGGAGACTGTTCGCTGCAGTGGGATCGCTAAAGAGATTACGTAACTTTCTGCCTCTTGCCACTAGAGTTACGCTTGCACAGTCACTATTATTACCTATTCTGGACTACGCAGACGTCAGCTATCTTGATCTTACCGAGGAGCAGTTTAATAAACTTGAGCGACTTCAGAATTTCTGTATACGTTTCATATTTGGTCTTCGCAAATATATGATCATGTTTCTGAATTTCGTGGACAACTCAAGTGGCTCCCTATTCGTCTTCGCCGGAACACACACATTCTTTCCCTCCTTTATTCTGTTTTATTTAACCCCACGACACCGACATATTTAAAAGATAACTTCAAGTTCCGCAGCGATGAAGAACGTAGTTTGAGAACTAGTGAAACTCTTCGTCTTGAAACCCCTTTGCACACTTCCCAGTTTTTTTCTCGATCGTTCTCAGTACAAGCTGTTCGATTATGGAACTCCCTACCTATTACTGTAAGACGTGCCAACACCCTTTCTAGTTTTAAACGTCAACTTAAAATTTATTATCTTTCCTACTAGCTGTTATTTTTTTTATTTATTTAATTTTTCATTTGTCTGTGTATGTGTCCATATGTATATTATGTATATGTATGACATGTATTATGTAATATGTAGATATGTTATTATATATATTATATTATACATTATTATGAATGTAAATAGTATGTGTAATTTTTTATTATTACTATTATTGTTTTTTTTAAATAAGTAAGTATTCATGTCAATGTCAATTTTGCATCGCCTACCATAAATGTACTCTTAAGCTTTATGTAACCCTAACGTTGCCTGGAAGAGATCGCTTTAGCGATAAGGTCGCCCAAATTGTACAACCTTTATTTTTTTTATTCATATATTTGTATACTTTTAATGGTGCAATAAAAGAGTATTATTATTATTATTATTACAATTGTAATTTTTTAGAATGTTATCTTTTAGTTAGCTAGTAGCCACAAAGACATTTTATTGATGTTTAAAGTATTTACTGTGATGAATAATTTATTAAGTACTGATTATTACAAATGAAAATGTTTTTTTTTTTGGAATTCGTAAATGTTAAGCTGCCTGCCTAGGAGTTCTTAAGTTATATTATAATGTGTGCCATAGATAGGTAACTTTTCTTCCTGATTTTAATACTACTTAGCTATTTTATCAACATTATATGGATTAATTTGTTATCAACCTAATATTCTATTGTGTGGTAGAGCCATGCTGCATCGCAGCATGAATTAGGCCGGCTCGGCAGGTGAAATATCACCCTCTAACAGAATATCGACGTGAAATAGCAGCATTTATTACTATTGTGTTTCGTTCGGTGAGTGAGAGTGCCGGTAGCTCATCTCCTTCCTCCTGCTCCTTTCTTTCCTTTTCCTCTTTCCCCAAATACCGGCAACGCACCCGTGATTCCCCGGATGTTGTGGATGTTACGGGTGTCCATGGGTGGCGGTGATCACTTTCCACCAGGTGACTTGCTTGCTCGTTTACCCCCTTTTATAAATAAAAAAATAAATGGTAGGTGGATAATTAAAAATAGTGATTCGAAATAAGAATATTAGTTGACCGATTTTATTAATTGTTGATTCGCGTTATACGAAGAAAACTGTTAGGTTTCATAATTTTTTTTTTATATTTTGTCCATAATAACCACTGTTATGCTACAAATTTCTCTATTGTTTAACAAATATTAATTTCAAGAATGTGTTTTTATCATATAATTCAGTACGAAAAGAATACGAAACAAAAATTACATCATCAACAACGTGACAAGTACATTTGTTACATCGATACATAATGTAATTTTCGTTAAAAACGTGACATATTTTCCCTTTTTTTTAAAATGTGCTAATTTATAGCAAAAACTATCAAACTTAATGTTGTTTTTTTTAATTTTAGAAAGCTTATTAGTTGAATTATATGATTAATGACAGATTTAATGTAAACATTATTTCATTTAGATTTTATACTTATTTGAATGTTTAAAAGTAGCTTCCTGTAAAATTGCATTTTAGAGATAACACGATGTTTTCGCAAAGAGGCGATACATACATATTATCTTCGCACTGTATCCCTAACGGGGTAGTCAGAGAAGACGGAGCGCCAAGCGTCGCGATCCTTTCATACTTCTTTCGCTTCCTCAAATCTCATCATTAAATGAAATGTAAATAAAAATATTATTGCTATTGTTTTTATTTATGTTATCTTCCATTTCACAGAGCAGCGACTGGTATTTATTTTGTTTAGAAATTTATATACATATTTACTATCATCTAAACTCGGAATGCTCAACTTCGTCGGGCACGATTTAGGGACTCCGACCCTTAATAAAATTAACAATTTTAACAGCTTGTGATAAAATATTTAGTAAATTGTTCGGCATCTTTTTCGTGGCAAGCGCATGTCTGTGAAGAAAGCAATGCGTTCATTCTACATGCGGCATAATGTCTTTTACGGTTTTAATTTTACTCTCATGCGATCACGCCACTGTTCTTCTCCGTTATCGCTTTCGCGCCATCTTTACACACCGCAATGCATTTATTCCAGTGCAAGTTTTGGTTCTGTGTTGCTTCAATGAATATGTTGAAAAGTCCTTCGCCAGATGCTTGGACACTTTCAACTAACCCCCATATGAACCGGTTCTCCTTAACTCTCTACCCTCCATATTACAACTACTACAAGTGCTCCATGTTGATCGAAGGCTCCATCCCTACCTCGTAGTACACCATATAATGCCTACAACCTACTACGCATTATTTCTAACATATTCATTTATAACCATGAGTACTTTTATAATTTATCGTTAAATGTTTCTCTCAAATTCATTTAGAATAATCGAATTTTTTATTTAATTTTCCTTGAATTTTCCTATTAATATTTGAAAACGTTAACTATTAGCTATTTGCTAAGTGCATGGTGGCTGGTGGGGGCATAGTAAAGCGATCGCAGCGCATGCTGTAGCAAAAATCTGCAACAATTCGGCGGCGTTATTACCTAAAAATTTGCAGACAGTGACAGTCACGCGATCACTGCGCGACCGGTGACTAATTGTAATAAAAAATTAGTATCGTGAATGACGATTGCATATCTATTATTCTATGACCGTAAAATGCACTTTTCGCGCCACTGTACAAATTACATTACACAAATTCTCGTTTTGACAGCAGATATCGCGCGATATTGGCTGTCGCATGCTGTCTGCAAGTTACTACGTAATAAGCGTGCCGGATAGTCAATTTGTTTATATTTTGAAATGGCTCATAAAGAGAACCATTGATTTCTAATAAATAAATTATAACGTTTATTAAAGTACCTACCGTAAAATACTAAATTAAGTGTGCTTCATTACGTTTAAACTTATGAAAGTACATAGGTACGTTTAAACTTGTTTTATAGGGTGTTAATGTCACCGATGTTTGACGAATGATGTGGGCTCGTACTATATAACTATTGTCATTATTTCGTAGATCTTCAACATTTCTTACATGTTGTGCTAAAGCTAATTTATTTCTTTCCAAAACAGTTTGAGGTTGGAAACTTATAATATTGTATTTTACTTTCAAAACCGTTTCTGTAATAATATCCATTTTTCTAAGTACTATTTTTAACAATTTCCTCCAAAAATACTATTTGTCGTTTTTCTATGTATCTTTTAATTAGGTACTTTATTTATTAGAAAACAATGAAACCTTTGATTAATAACTGAAGAATGAATGAAACATTTGTCATTGTTTGACATAATCCCAAATAGTTGCGCATGCTAGGTGGCGCTACTATCGTGCATAGAGTGCAAAATATATAGATTAACAAGATGTATATATTATGTAATAATACGTAGGTACATCTTTACGTGAATAAAAATGCTTCCCTATTCTGTCGGAAAAAAGTTGCTTTGTCTGTAGACGATAACGTCATGGCGTGCACGTTATCGTCGACGGAAATATGAAAGCGTCTTCACTTTATACAACTGCATACATTTTGCTTCCCTCTTGTAGCGTGGACGTTAAAATCGTAGCTATCCAACATTCGAAGACAAATTATAAATGTGGCAAATCCTTTTACTGTACAGACATATTAGTACTAATACTAGCACGCACAGTAGATAATAATAATAATAATATACTCAGACATTTCACACAGCGCCATCTAGTACCAAAGTAAGAAGCACAGCTCTTGTGTTATGAGTACTAGACAACTGATATACTACTTATATACTTTTCTTTTGTAAATAAATACATATTATACATAAAACACCCAGACTCGGAGCGGATCGAACCCGCAGCCCATGTTTACTTCCGACGCACTTAGCCGCTGCGCCACGGAGGTCGTCAAATAGATACAACTAGTAGATACATCTACATTTGTACTAGAGAGATGAACATTAGTGATCTTACGTTCTATTATTATTTTTAAGGTATGACTATGGGTATGGCAACAAAAAATGATTAAAATCGAGAACTACAACTCCATACAAAAAAAAATGTAGACTATGCGCCATCTGGTAATGCTTCCATAAACTAAAATGGCGGAGGTTTAAACGTATTTTCTGATATGACTGAACTAAATAAAAATAAGCGAAAACTTACTTGATAAAGTTAATGTTTAAACCTAAGTTTCAACTATTAAGTTTTCATTTGTTTTTATTTAGTTCAGTAGATAAAGTAATGTAAGTTGGAAAGTTAATAAAACAAACAGAATTAGTGATTATGTTTTATTTTCAATCACGAGTTCTGATTACATTAAATGGATATAATAACAACAATTTCTAATTATTATTTATTATAGAGAACAAGTTTACTTTACCTACAGACTTTAATCAGTGTTGTAAAATTCATAATGAATTCTGAATCGGAAAAGGGCATATTACGGAAAAATCGAGAGGTTTTAAAATATCAGGAAAAAGAAAATAATTACATTGGAAATATAACTATTTTCTTTTCACTGATGTTTTAAAATTTTTAATTTTCTTTGAAGAGCATTTGTAGATGCTTCTGTTGTAAACATTCTATTGTTTATAATGCAAAACCTTTTTATAGTTATTGCTATCACACTGTTTACTATATGACTTTTATTTTCCATGTCATGTTGCTTACATCCGTCCAACCAGCTGTATGATACAACATCATTTAACTTTTCCCTTAACGTCTTACATAACTTTGAGGTACTCGAACATTTTTAAAAAAAATCATTAACGTATGTGGCACATGTTTCTACACATTTTATAAAATTGTCACTTACGTAATGAAGGCTCGTTTTGTTTGTGTTATATTCTTTAAATTCATTAAATATATGGACAGATTGAACTGTATTTGATAACATTATTCTTTGACAATTGTCGCATTTATTATTTTTCATTTTTTTAAATATGAAACCACATACATAAGCACATGCCTGATTTTCAGAACTTTCTTCTATTTCGTTTACCTCTATGTTATCATACAGCTCATTATACGACAAAAATGTAGTTTGAAATTTCAGATTTCTGGTCAAAAGTCCAGCGACGACCATCGAGTTTTCTTGGTACATTTTTCAGTTGGCTTTGTAATAGTAGGCTGAATGCCGGATTTAAATTTTCATTTAATTTCTCGAAATACTCACTCTCTGAGAGAGTTTCCATTAATTTTCCTTTTTTTTTTTTGCCTTTCAGACGTTCTAAAGACTTTCTCAATTTATATATTTGATTAATGTATTTCTGGCATTTTCTACAAGATTTAGATTTTGGAATAGTCTCTTCAGCAATCGGTACTACTTCACGCGGTTGTATATACTGTTGAGCCAGTGGTACATTCTGGAATGAGGCAAAAAGAATAGTATAAATACTTAAAATGCTTGAATATAAATGGCTAAGTGATATTCATCCACCAAAGATAATTAATAATTAGTTTTATATATTTATATAATGTTATCAATTAATGTGACCAATAATAATTTAAAACAATTAATATAAGCATTAATCATTAATTAAGTAAACATTTAAATAAGCAGACACATTAATCTTTTAATGTATACATAGCATCATCAAACATAAACCTATTTGTTCCACATATACCTCTTGAATTGTTGATTGCTGGGATGGTCCTGGCACAGGTGAGATAGGCCTAAGAACTACCGGTATAGCATTAGGATTCAACCGTTTCATGCTGTCATCTGTATATGCACTGCGATCAAAGTGGTTACTGCATAGTAGCTTGTGACTTTTATGCAAACTTTTTAATTTTTCCTCTGTGAAAGTTTCACCAGGGAAACAATATTCTGCCCACAGCCGAACTCTAAAATAATAAAACAAAATAAATTATTGTAGGTGTACATGTGGAGCGACTAAGTGATTTACAGGATGTCACAGATTTGACTTTCAAATAGTAAATTAGACATTTTCAAAAAGGTTACGAGTGCATAGTCTGAAAAATAAAAGAAAAATGACAAATGTCCACAAACAAAACTGTTATGAATATTATATGGGAAGCCTGCCCACATGGAAACGGCGTGAGCTCTATTTATGTATGTACCATTGGCAGATACCATTAGATTAACTGGTTTTTGTTAAATGATTTTTGGAAAGGTCAGCATAAACTTAAAACCAGTAAAATATCAAGTAAAACATACCTTGCGTAGTTATCTGTCTTGCCAGCTCTGGGAAAGGAATGAAAAGTAAGCTTAGGATTCTGCGAAGCAGAGGCACCGCACTTAACACACTTTCTATATTTTTCAGCCATATTTAACAGAATATAAAGTCACTGTCTCACTATAGTCACTAAATTACAAATAAAAGTCACTGTCTTGATCCACAAGTCTCAACCACACCGATGCAAGTTTCCTCAAGCGATCAGGGGGAGAATAGTCGTACGAAATAGAAAAAATAAGTCACTGTCTTGTATCACAAGTCTCAATCACACCGATGCGAGTTTCCTCAAGCGATCAGGGGGAGAATAGCTTGTGGATTGACACAGAAAAACTAAAAGCAAATACAAAAAATAATAGAACGTTACGAAGAAAATTTTTCGATTTGTAGTTTTTGACACTTCATCAAACAGGGTTGCTATATTATTGAATTCAATTATTAGTTTACTCGATTATTAATATCAATAACAAAATGTATTATTTTTGTTCAAATTATTCATAAATATCTTTGCTTCATGAAGTAAAGTATTTGATTATTGTAATTTTTATATGTAGTACTCTAATACTTATAATAAATTAACGAAATAAATGAAATTTCAGTATCAATAATCGATATCAGTAAATCGATAAATGATATCAAAAAATTATATTTTGTAATGATATCCCTGGCATGTCCTGTCTTCTTTCTTCCTACATCTTTTGTCACTTTCATTTTGTTTCCATTAGTTCCATACAAAGTAGACCCGTTAAAATCTGTATAAAATACAGATTTCCTTTTTCGAATAAATGCTGGAATTTTAATATACCCATACCTATCTCTCACTTCCTCACAAACACAACAGCAATAGATGCTGTTATTTCACGCCGATATTATGGAGAGTGGTAGAATGGCTCTACCACACAATCTCTTATATCTAATTGTATACTATAATTGTTGTTGTTAATTAATATTTACCTACATTTGTAAATGTATAATATTGATTGCTTTTACTGTTGATAAAGTGCTACACACAGAAAAGCCAAATAGGTTGTGCCTGTGGAATTTTTAATTCGAACATGTTTTAAAAATATGTTAAATTTAGTATTAAAAAAAATTGGAAATTTTGGTTGAATGTCTTGTAAATAAATACCATGACTTCTGTGTACATAATAGTACAATAAAATTATTATGACTTCAATAATTTTATTTAAATTAATCATTAAATAAAATGTGATGTTTACAACACAATACATATTTCCTGAAATCTGACAATTATATTTGGCAATCATCCAACTTAATGTATATTCCAAATGTAATGCTTTCTTCCAAATATTTATATATAAAATTGATAAACATTACAATTATACAAGTTATACAACATCAGCGGTATCTACTATGCACTATGGATTGCATAACTAAACATAAAAAAATCACAATACATTATTCAATACACTTTCTAATTTTGAAATATCTAGTCTTAACTATAGCATAGATGCAATAATGGTTACATTATAATAGTTATTATTAAAATCAACAAAATGGCACTGAAAACAATGACAGCAAATGGTACATTTATTGCGTTTTTATTTATACATCAGCATTGTAAGTACATTTCATTCTAATAAATAGTTAACGAACTAAATTCTATGAGAGCTATAGTATATATACAAAATGCAATAAGTGAAATAGGCACTGAGCAGCATATCACTGTTCTAAACACGCTATCACATCAGCATCCTATCACAAACTGGTAAAAAATGTGTCCTGCAGTCTAAATAATATCACATGCTAATTTATAATAAAATTGAAATTGGGCAAGTACGTTGAAAAGGCTTTAATATAGTTCCACAGATATTACACTCTTTTTTCAAAGATAAATTACTTAGTAGCAGCTGCCGTTAACCCTCGAAACCTGCTAGATATAGTTTTATCAATGAAGACGTCTTAAAATCATTAACAGAAATATTTATTCTGTTTCAGAGGCTCATCATCATCACTGTCTGAAAAACATGCAGCTAAACCACTCTTCTCTCTAAGAGAGGTTCTTTTAGACTGTTCACTTTTATTCACAGCTTTTTTCGCACTACGTGTTAATCTAGGTGATGTACGTTTTTTCTTCCTCTGCTTATCATGTTTAGGGCTCGCTACGTTTATTGTCGCCACAGAACTCACATGCTCTGTAGAATTAGTCAATACTAATACTGAATTTTCTGGTTGTCGTATAGTCAGACCAACACTTTTGCCACTTCTTGTTCTCGACATAGATTTTTCCTCTGGATTTTCTTTCCTCTCTGAATTTTCTAGCTCACTGGAGTTCTTACTAGCTTTTCTTCTTTTACCTGAATTCAATTTTCTGTTCAATGTAGCTGTAGATGCAATCAGAGTTTGAAGTTCTGTACTATTATTTTTGTATCGTTTTGGATATCGCGATGTCCCACTGCTCTGAGACAAGAAAGAGGTGTTTAACTTTATTTTATTACTTTGCCTGCTGTCAGACTTATTTTTCAAAATACTGTCCTTTGTTTTATTGATTTTGGGATCTATGAATTTCAATAATGATGTACATCTATTCACTTTAGTAGGCCTATTGTTATCATCTCGTGAAATTAAATTGATAACATTGTGTGAGGAATCAGTGCTGTAATTCAACATGGTATCCTTTGGCAGGCCTGTGTTTACAGATTTATTCACACTAACCACCATAGTTGTAACTGGTTTCTGTGTATCTTGCTGTGACTCCTTAATAAGATTTCTGTTTGCTTTATTCCTAATCGTTCGGGGTGTCTTAGCAGAGTTCAGTCTTGTAGATCTAATATAACTTGCTGTAAAGCCTGACACATCACTCAAATCTTCAAAGTGTCTATTATTCGCTGCATCCAATCTAGGTTTTGGTGTTACATCTATGTTCTCAACACTTTGACCTTTGCGAGCTGGTGTTTCCGAAGGCTTTTTTGGTTTGTTGTGTTCCAATTTGATATTCTCATGTTTATGAAGAGTAATAATACTATCTTTAACATTATCGTTGACAATACTTACATTTAAAATTTCAAAAGAATTGTTCAATCTTGTGTCGTGAGTAGATTTGCGAGTGTTCCGTAAACTTCTTCTCAAATTTGTTGCTGCGTTAGGTGTGGATGTGATAGGCTTGCTTCTCTTATGCAGTGAATTGTTCTTTTGCTTTATTTGTTTCTGTTTCTCCTGACCTGATTTATCTTTAATATTAAAATCTATATCTGAGCTTCGTACCGAAGTCTTGCAACTGCTTGGTACGGTTCTGTGATTGTGTGTCTGAGAAGTCTCAAAGTACACATTCTGCTGCCTTTCCGTCGAAGCAGAATCATCATCAAGAGCTATCAACTTCCGCTTCTTCTTACGAGGTGAGGGTGAATCATCAGGGATACTCACAATACTTGGAGGTTTAGGTTTGGAACAGTGTGCCTGTTCACTCTGTTTTTTAATTTCATTGTCGTAGCTGAGGAGGCAAGGCGCCCTCTTGGTGTAAATCCAATAGGATATCTCATCCATCTCGTTCATAAAGGGAGGCTCAGAGGGGTGAATAGCGCGCGGGGTGCGGGACGGCTGCGGGACGCGAGCGACCAGAGCGCGGCCAGCCACCGCCACGGGCCCAGCCAGCCGCACGCCGCCGCCCGCCCGCTCGCGCTTGACGCCGCGCCGCCGCCCCGCAGCCGTTGCCTCGTTACGACCTCGTACATTTTCCTCGCGTTCTTCACATTCCATGCACCTTGAAACAGGAAGCACGTTATTAATACGCGCTTTACCATACTAACAGAAAAAAAAACACCCGTGATGATGTCAACGTCTTAAGATATAAAAAAATAGTCGTTATGGACTTACTTCAATATGTTCACCTGTATTGGCCCGTAACGATAAGTATCGTTAGATGTAAGTAGAAATTTATAATTGATAAAATCTGTAATAATGCGGCGGGAGTTAAGTAGTTGATCACCCTAGAATTTAACGATCTTTAACGTTAAAGTTGTGTAAGTTTCAAGGTCTAAATATTATTAATAGCAGAAATGATGCTTTAAATAGTTAAAATGAATAACATATAAAGTATATCACACGAATAAGTAACATTTACGAAAAATTAGAATTTGACGCACAACAAATCAGAAAAAGCAAAAAATCGGTGTTTGGCACAGATTAGAGAGACGTGTTTGGCGTACACTTTTTTTCTCTTTTCTTTATGGCATGGCTCACAGGTTAGCGCATTTGCCAGTCACGTACTAATAAGTGGAATTACAATAAATTGGTTTTTTCTTATCGTAAAACTCCTCCAGTAAAGTGATAGTAGGCTTTACTGAAGTTATAAAGAACTTCTTGGAAGAGCGCGAGAACTTCAGCTACAGATGTTTATTTAGACCTACTCCATTCTTTTTACTTATACAGAACTTTAAAACACAATATGTTATCACTTTTGTACTTTAAAACTCCCAAAAATTAAAAAAATAGAAAATCTAAACAAAATGTCAACCTCACTTCTCCCGTTCCCGCCAAAAAGTCCTGACGTACACTTACAGTGCTACTAGCAAGGAGCATGCTACTAGCACAAATTTGTGTTACCAGTTCACTTAATTCACTAATAGGATCTAAAATACATTTTTTTTGTGTGATTTTCATTTTAGATAGAAGACAAAAGGATCGTAGCATAACAGCCAATGTCTTCAGTCACAGATATATACTTCATATTATTTCATTAAAATGTCAACGTTAATTTTTTTTTTCTTTGAGTTTCTGGCGAAATATTATATTGAGGCAGTCTTTCTCTGCTCTGCTCTGATATATAATCTGCTGAGATAGATTAAATTAATGAAAAAATTTCAACATCACGTTACAACACTTATTTTAATTTTAACAATTCCGTAAATAATTTGTAAAACTACGTCAACTTTACTTCACAATATCTACTAGAAACGCGAGAATCAAGCGAAAATTTGGCGCTATCTGCAAATGATGTTCGTGGTCTATGGAGTTGAAAATAATTCTTTAAACTGGAATTTGCATAAGAATAAAATACCTTTTTATCAGCAAACAAAATTTTTAAGAAATTAAAATTTTACGAAGTATCATACGTCAATATTTACAAACTTAAAACTACACATTATCTTAAATAATAGATGATAATAAAATAACAATTTGTACTTTTTGTTAATGTAATAAATACTGAAGTGCCATTATTTTAGAAACTAAAGAAATAATTTTCCACGGCATTTTCTCTTTGCTTGTTTTATACCGTAAAAGGAAAAGTGGTATTAAAAAGCTACGACAAGATTATTTAGCGTAGTTACTACTACTACTCGTTCACTTGCCAGTTGCCACAAACTTTTTAGAGGGAAAAAGAAATATAAAGTTGGCGTTTTTACATTTTCTATTTTTTACGTTTTTGGAAGTTTTAAGCAACAAAAACGATCATATATTGTGAGTTAAAGTCATGTGCAAGTGTCGAGAATTGGAAAGTTTAAATAAAATATGTGCAACTGAAGATTTCATAGCCTAATATCACTTTACTGGGGAGTGTTAGGGACTTAGTATATTAATGAGAAGATATATATTTTGCTTAAAAAATACACCACTTTATTACATGACAACATTGAGTACCTACAACGAGAGGCGGCATACGCGTTATTTCTCATACAAAACTTTTTAGCATTTTTTGCGGGAGAAGGAGTACTACCGCAAGTAAATGGGAGCACTCAAACGCAATGATGAGTAGTGTCTTTACGTTTACGCACACAAACAATTCGACGACATTCCCCTAATTAAACAAATACGTAGAAATAACTTGATTGAAATTTCTTCGTGATCCAATACTCCATTAGTCTAACATTAAATGCTATCACGAAATATTTTCTTCCTTTTGCAATTTCATTGTAATTTTATTTGTAACGCGTTAAGGTGTATAATTAAATGCTAGCTAACAATAGTCTCGCTAGGGTGTGCGTTTACGTCATATTTTATACAAATTGGCAATTCGAATTTAAGCCAATTCAACGTTTATTATGTTAGCAGAGCGTGGTTGTGGTTATTATATTATATTAAAATCCCTTTATACTTTATTAATTTATTTAATCCTTCTTCCAAGTGTCAGCCGTATTTTTCAGACATAGATCACAAACTGCCTTAGGTCTTAGGAGATAAGTGTTGCTATATGCAAATATCATTACAATTTTAAATACCCAACATGTTATTGTGTGACAAATAGTACAATACGACTTTCTAGAATGATGAACAAGCTACATACGTGCACACATATCTTCAGGCTGTATCTTCAACGAAATAGTTACAGAATGCGGAGCGCCAAGCATTGTGGTCCTTATGTACTTCTTTCGCATTGACGTATTTATTGATATTTTCCAGGGGGGGTACCCTGAGATGTGATGGCCGTTAAAGCCGAGTCGACGCCCAATATACAGTCAGTGAGCGTGATTAGCATCATAATAAGTCATAAATTGATTTACACTTCTTATGTACCTTGGTCCCTGTATCGCCATATTTCACGTGTTTGAACAATACACTGAAATCTACCGCACGAATTTATCAAAAGCGGTAAAGTCACAAAGTATAGTAGTATATCTATTTGATTCTGACCGTACGCACTAAAGGTAATTATTTCAAATTCAATTTTTGAGTTAGATGTATTTCGATCATTAATTTTGCATAATGTAGTTTATTTAAATTGTTTTTTTTAAGTTTCCTGAATTGTGTTTATTTTGATTGATTACAAAAGTAGCATCAATTCCAAATTACGTTTCTTCTCTGCAAGAGACTGGTAAATCGATTTAGTGAAACGATTCTGAAAATATATATTAGAATGGAAAACTAGTAGTTAATACAAAAATTATATTTTTTATGAAATATAATTACTTACGTCTTTGGTTACATTAGATGTGGCGGACTTTTCATTGCACCTCCTGACGGTATAAGATGACAATTTTGCGGAGCACTTGACGAGGTGAATTCGTGTATAGCAATAGTAACAAATCGATTCAAAACTAGTTTTTATTGTGCGGTGGCCATAGATACAAGGAGGTGGCTATGTTTTTAACCAACACTTCAAAAAAAGGAGGAGGTTCTCAAGTCGACTGTGTTTTTTTTTGTATGTTTGTTACCTCATAACTCCCGTCATTTATGAACCGATTTTGAAAATTATTCTTTTGTTTGGTAGGTAATATTTCAGAGGTGGTCTCATTTAAATTTCACCGATATTTGAGCTTGGACTTCGGATACACCAAATAACACGACTTGGTTATAACCTTTATTTATATTGATGACTCTCTTGTATACCGTTGCGCTCAGGAATTAGAAAGAAGTTAATTGGAGACCTGCCCTAGATATTTATTTAGGTCAAGATCACTCAAAAGGGAAAAATAAAAATTTTTCATTAAAAAAATTAAACCGCCTTCAAAAATAGAAACACTGAAAAGTACAAAATAACTATCCTTTACTAATCAAAACTAAAATATGATACACATTCCTATATAAATTTGACAAATCAATGTGCAACAACAGAAAGCCTATTAGTTTGGTAGGCTTGGCACCGACTTCAGTAACTGTCAAATTTAATTATATAGGTATGTGTATCATATTTTAGTTTTCATTAGTAAAGGATAGTTATTTTGTACTTTTCAGTGTTTTTATTTTTGAAGGCGGTTTAACTTTTTGGAGTTTACTCTTTAAGAATAGATTTTCATATAAGCCCCCGGTATAGAAATTTTATGAGGAATAAAATTTATACAAGCGTTAAATAAAAGCGTTACGTTTTCTGCGCAACGTACTTTGCGCACCTTTCACTTTTTCCTTCTCTTTCACTCCTATCCGACTCGACAGTGATCGCCACAAACAGACGTGTCACTTATTCTTCTTGAATTTTGAAATTATAATTGTCTCTTGTATTGAAGCTAAGGTCTTTTATACGCTTTTGGGATGAAATCTAACTCACAAAATTAAAACGCAACCGAATTATGTTATGTTACCTATACGTCGTGTATTGTTGCTCATAGCGCTATAAATACAAAATTTTGGCATGTTACATCAACGTGTGTTTCGCTGAATTGATAAATACTCTCTTATTTTCGAGAATCATTATTATGTTGTGAGTCAAATCTCGATTGGTCGCTCCACATTTTTTTTTTATATTAAGGTTCCGATGAACCGCTGTAGGTGTTAAAAAAATGTATACGGATTCTAAACTTGAATAACGTCTTATTTATTATCTTAGCAATGAACTTATGAAAAACTTGAAAAATGTAAAAAAAAATGTATGAAATCATAATACCGTTACTTGTCTAGAACTGACTTTTACTGCTATCTAAATATAAAATGACGAAGAATGAATGTCTGAAAGAATGTCTGACTTAATAAAAAATTTTTGTTATTTTGTAATTATTTTATTTTTATTTTTTTGTTTTTCATTTTTTTTCTACCGTCACTGGACTAGAACACCAGCCCCGCGGGCTTACAACAAAGCGGAAAAGATGGATGAATGATTGTTTTGTGTGCGCGTGCGTCTGTGTGTGTGGGTGTGTGTGTGCGTGTATTAGTGTGTGCGTGTGCGTGTATTAGTGTGTGCGTGTGCGCGCATGTGTGTGTATGTGTGTGGGCGCCAATACATCTCGTACTGGCTAAACTATGCTCGAAGAATCAATAGTAATCAAATTTGTTCATAAGAATCGACTATTCATCTAAATTTTTTGTATTTTCTAATATTAATCGTAAAACATAAACAACCCGAAAAAAGCTAGGAGAAAAAGCTAGTCAGGCAAAGTAAAATAATTTCAACACGTAAGGGATACCTACATGCTTCCCATAAAGTCCTAAGAATAAACAGGCTATGGTCACATATTCTCCGCATTTTTATTCAGGTTATTTTACCAAATTTTGCAAGTAATCGGCTTGAAATAATGCAAATACTTATTACAGAAATTCAAAATCTAAAACATATCAAACAATTGTACGACTTACCTGCTTTCGTTGCGTCATAATTCATAGAAATCTTTACACTATGCAAAAAATCACTGCTTCACCGGTCGGTCAAAATTCAAATGGCGGCCGAAGTAACATTTACGTTGCATTACACTCAGTAGCGTATGAAGACGATAGATATTACTCAATGCGATAGATAATATTCTAAAGATCAGATTTTGACAGTTTCTGGGATATATACTACCAAAACCTCCCCACAGCATTAAAAATTCTATGTGGGAAGTATAATATTCCCGGGGCTTGTTTATGGGTCAAATAGACTGAGAAAGTTGAAACGAGTTGCCAGTATTTACAAAAAGGAGAAGTTGCCACTTGACAGTTGTTGTAAGTTGTTTGGACTTTTTGGCGGCAACGGGAGAAATGAGGTTGTCATTTTATTTAGATTTTCTATTTTTTACATTTTTAGGAGTTTTAAAGTACAACAGTGATAGTATATTGTGTTTTAAAGTTTTGTATAAGTGAAAAGAATGGAAGGGATCTAAATAAACATGTGTAGCTGAAGTTTTCGCGCTCTTCCAAGAAGTCCTTTTTAACTTCAGTAAAGCCTACTATCACTTTACTGGAGGAGTGTTAGGGACAGTTAATGTTTCTCCAGAAGTTACGTCATTAGGCTGATGGTCTTGTTACCAATGCCTTAATAAATATAAATAATAAAAAAAAAATTGTCACTTGTCAGATGTCAGTTCTCAGTTGTCAGTTGCATTCGCGCGTATTGTAATATGTTTTATTTTTTGTTCTAGAAAAATCAAACTAATTTGTTTTTGTCATGTTACTGCAGTTTAATGGTAAAAATGAACATCATACAAAACTTCATCGATCGTCAGTTGGGCTTTTGTAAGTATTAAACCAATTAACAATGTATTTGCATTTATTTACCAAAATAAAGTCAACGTGATTTCCATTGTTTTCAGATTATCGCTTCAACTACGACAATATCTTGCAACGCTTGGTAGTAAACAGCGAGGAATCCTTCTATGGACTGCAGAATACGACTACAGAGGCTAACTTTGACCAAGACCCTCCGATATTCGCGTGTCGGTTCTCGGAGGCTCCCGGCTACGAGCATATCCTCGCTTTGGCCAACGAGGATGGTAGAGTTGCTATACAGGTAATGATTTGTCATGATTTTTTGCATATACTATACATTTAATTATAGTTAAATCAATAGGTTCATTTGCTGATGTTATAGAAAAATTGTTTTGAACTAATTTATTTATGATTAGAATTAGGTGGTTGCATTTTCTTGACGCTGACAATGCTAGCAACTCGCGTCTGTTGTCTTATATGTAATATATAGGTCATAAAAAAAGCATATAATTTATACAAAATATATTCACGTTTCTATAACATGTTCTAACATGTTCCATTAAGTTATTTCCAGTTATTTATTTTTATTAAATCAAACTTCTCACAAAGAAAACTTGTAATAAATTCAAGTGATATTGTGTTATTTATTTAGTGTTATTTCTCTGTGACTAAAGTATAGCAATAAACAGTTGATAAACAGAAATAGCAGTAATGTATTTTTGTCTCCAAAGCAAAGTTTTTGTTATTTGTTATCTCCAAAGTTTTTGTTACAGTATTGTTTGGTTCTTAATTTTATTTCATTTCGTTCCAAGGAGTTTGCCTCATGAGTCCGCCTATGGAGCCCAATGCAACCCATTTGTTCAATACTCCCGTGCTCTATAACTATAACAATAAATGCTTCTGCAGCAATGGGGTGAAAACTATAGACAACTGTGTGACAGTGGCGACTTTGTCTCTGATAATGAGTGATCCTAGTCAATTGGCAAACGGGTTAGAGACTGGAAGAATTCATTAGTATGAAAGAGATCGAGAAAGTGACACAAAGTCTGAAATGTGGAAAGGCTGTGAGAAATGATGAGATGATCAAGTATGGCTGCCCAAGAGTCTGGGATACCCTTTGTTAACTGAGCAACCTTTGCTGGCAGCAGGGAGAGATTCTGGAGGACTGGCGCATTGCAGTCATAGTACCTGGTGGTTTTAAAATTAATAATTTATATTTAACTCGTAATGCATTTGTAAATCACATCACCAAACATCCCATTCTGCATCTATACTTTTCCTTTAATGCACTGTAGATATCATATAATACGCGAGTGCTTCACCAATCTTGAACTTGAACTCATGAAATTAATTCGCCAAAAACTTACTACTGCTTACTCGCAATGACAGCCCATACTAAATGAGTTAAACAATAAAAATAGTTTTATCGTAATTTCAAGTCATTTCAAAGTTACGTTGTTCATTCGTTCACTACCTGTCAGAACGCATTCTCTCAGCCGCTGGACTGTTGTCACATGTATGAATCGAGAATGCGAAATGTAGGGATTTAATATAAATGTAAACAAAAGTAAGGTTCTGGTGTGTGAAAGAGATATATAAATATAGATTATAGATAAAGTGTGAATGTTTAGAACAAGTGAATGAAATTGCATATCTGGGGAGTGCGTTTTCTAGGGATGGAAGATGTGAGTTGGACGTGGAGAGACGGGCAGCAGTTGGCAATAAAGTAAACAGTGCTTTGGTTGCATTAGAAGGCAGTGTCAAAATCTCTAATTCAGTGAAAATGGCAATTCACTGTATGTGGGCAAAATTTACCGAAAGCGAATCTGCGGCTGGTATTTTTTTTGGTAAATTTAAAATAATTTTTGTAGGATACATCTAACATAAATACTGCCAGTACATTGGAAGGGTTCCAGTGTCACAATAATGCTGTCTTCGATTTAGCTTGGATGCCCGGACATAGAAATTTCGTGACAGTATCAGGTATGTTATAAATGACAAAGCTACATTGTGTTATTACTTAGTTGAATCGTAATAATAAACAGTAATTTATTTGTTAGAATCAGCTGCTGACTTGTTGAGTTTATAATAATTTGATAATGTACTTGATAATAATGAAAACGTATATTTATAATACAATTGTTTCAGTTTGTTTTTATTTGTGTACATATAAACATAATTTGTCATTTGTGTATTGTTGTATTTGTTCAACTTTTAAAGTAACAGAAGAAAAAAATACAGTTTTATTCAAAATATACGTGGCATCGAAGACCTACGTAGTCGACAAAAACAGCGCGGAAATCTCCACTTTATCAATGCCAGAGTTAAGCATTTTTCGCGCTAAATTTTGCGCTGTTATTGGTTGATTGATTTTGCGATAAATTCGTGTCCGCCCGTGGGTCGGCAGCGTAGACATAATATATTTTAGTTTCGGTTGTAATAATTAGTTAATTGTATTGAAGGCTATAAATATGTTATTCGTTTTTGTTGTGATATTGTTTTTTTTAGGTGATCATACAGCGTGCCTGTGGGATGTAGCAGAGAGTACACCAAAAAAAATTTTGGTCTTTTCGAGTCATACTAGGTCAGTGAAAACCGCCGTGTTTAGACCTACGGAGCCGACCGTGTTCGCCACCGGCGCGAGGGACGGTCACATACTGATATGGGATATCAGAGCCTCGAATCAACCTTCAGTCGTGTTCAAACCGGACAATTTCCTGATGAACTGTCACTCGTGCTTCACGCCTAAGACTCCCAATTCGCACGCGAAGAGGTCGCGCCTGGACAGCCACCGCGCCATCAGCATCACGGGATTGGTGTTTCAGGACGACATGACGCTTATATCGTGTGGCGAGTGCGACGGGAACATTAAAGTTTGGGATCTGCGCAAGAACTATAACATATACACGCGAGAGCCACTGCCGAAGCATTCGATCCCGTACTGCGGCAGCTCAACCAAGAATGGGTACACGAATTTAGTGATTGACGAGGCGCGCATCAGGCTGTACGCCAGCTGCATGGACGACGTCATCTACTGCTTCAACGTGGCTGCCTACGGCGCGCTGCCCGAGCAGCGCTACATTGGCCACGAGAACGGCACTTTCTACATCAAAGCGGGCCTCAGCCCCGACGGAGCCTATCTCGTGAGCGGCAGCAGCGATAAGAGCGCTTACATCTGGAACGTGAAGTACCCGCAGCCCGTGGTGCGGCTGGCGGGGCACCGCGCCGAGGTCACGTGCGCCGCCTGGCGCCGCGGGGCGCCGCCCGCGCTCGCCACCTGCAGCGACGACGCGCGCCACATGCTGTGGCGCGTGGGCCGCGACCGCGACCTCGACCGCGACATCGACATCGACCGCGACCGCCTCGAGCTGTGCGGGCGCGCCGAGCCCGTGCCGCGCGCGCCGCCGCGCGCCTGGCCGGCGGAGCGCACGCCCCGCTCGGCCAAGCGGCGCGCCGGGCCCGCTGCGCCAGCGCCGTTCGCGCGGCCCAAGCGGCCGCGGGCCGACGGCGCGCCCGAGGCCCGCCGCAGCCTCGCCGCCCTCATGGCCGGCTCGCCCGCTCCGGGGGACGAGAGCGGTGGGGGTGCGCCGAGCGGCCCGGCCAAGCGACACCTCGACGACTCCGTCTCGAGCCCGACCAAGAAGAGGTGCTGCGACGAGCCCTCGACTTCAGCCGAATGGGGCTACCTTTGCCCGGAGCCAGGCTCGACCTGCTTCATGACTCCCACGAAGAACTACGAGAAACGGTCGTGCAGGAAACTGTCGCCGAGGAGCCCGAAGCCGATATCTCCTAAGGAAACCCTAGACAGAACTCCAGTGAGGGTGTCGCCATCGAAAGTGCGAATCGTGTCGTTCACTCTAAACTCGCCCACTAAGAATCTTCCCGACTTCGTGCGAGACGGGGAAGCGCCGCACCTCCGCCTCATGTCGCCTCTGCGCAAGAAGCGCGACAACCCCGACTGGCTCACGCTCATGGCGCGGGAGAGACGAAGAGACACCGACAAACCCCCAGCAATGGCTCCTCTCAGTCCTAAAGAAAGCTTGCCGACTCATAGAAACTCCACTTCAGAGAAAACTCCTAAAAGTGCTAAAAAAGCTAGAACTCTATTAAATTATTTCAATGTATCGGTTAAGGAAAAGTGAATGAAGATATAAAGAAATTAAGATTAAATAATTTTGTAATTGTTCCGACTGATTTCTGCAACTCGTAGTTAACTCTAGATCTCGTAAGTATAAAAGTACTCAGTTATAATATTAATGAGATGACATCTAGGTATTTAAATACCAATATACTAAAATCTATTGTAATCCAATACATTTTAGTGAGAGTTACATACAATATCATACATATAAATCTATGACATTTGGTGAATTTTTATTTGTTATTCCTGGATTTAATAATATAAAGTGTTAAATTAAGTTCTTATTATTAATCCTCAAAATGTAGGCGTTTTTGGATTCCAAAGGATAATTTAAAACTCATAATTATAAAAATCGTTATAAAAGTCCTCAAAATGCAGGTGCTAATACAAATTGTCATTATTACCTTCAACATACAAATGATTTTGGATTTCAAAGATTAGTCTTAAATATTTACCAATTAACTTTCAAAATACAACTATTTCTGAATTTCAAAAGCTGCTAACGCAAATAGTTATCAATTAACTTTCAATATAGGAGTTATTTCTGTATTTCGAAAGTTGATAACGCACTTGTGTCAATTAATAATGGTTTATTAATAACTATACATATAGTTAATTAATAACTATTAATATAATATTTATAATAAAATACAGAAATAATAATGTATATAAAGTAATATAAATGCAGAACTGTTTTGTATTTTGAAAGTTAACTGATTACTTTTAAAATACACATTTCTGTATTTCAAAAGTTGGAAAACAAATAGTTAAATAACTTTCAAAATACAGGTATTTCTGAATTTCTAAAGTAGATGACGCAATTAGTAAATTAATTTAAATTAGTTAATCTTCGAAATCCAGATGCTGGTGCAAATTGTCACTATTAGCACAGTACAAGTAAGCAAGCATTATTCTATCTTCATACAAACTCTCCCAAACGACGCGCCTCGAAATTTCAGTATTTCTCGGCATACAACAGACGCGAGTGCGCTGCGTTTGTCTTCGTACGGTGTGAGACGCTCCCGCGCAATTACGAAATACGATGAAATATTATGGCATCATGTTTGAATACATCTATATCGAAACCGGAAATATTTCTTTGTTCTACTGGTATTTTATTTCTAGTTTCAAAATTTTGTGAGTTAGTATGTGGAAATGGACAAAAAAATGCATTTTATATTTTGTTGTGTACAGTATAATTAAAAATTAGCAACAAAGTAACTAGATCATTATGATAATATATTTCCTACAAATGAGCAACAAATAAATATCGCCGGTTTAGATATAGATGTATTCAAACATCCATACACTGAACAATATGCTCGAAAACTTGATGCCATAATATTCCGTCAGTAAATGCGCGGGAGCGTCTCACACCGTACGAAGACAACCGCGGCGCACTCGCGACTGTTGTATGCCGAGAAATGCCGAGAATTCGAGGCGCGTCGTTTGGGAGCGTTTGTATGAAGATAGAATACTGCTTGCTTACTTGTACTGTGCTATTAGTCTTCAAAGTCTCATATCTAGATTTCAAAGATTAACAATGCAAATAGTTGTTTTTAATCTTTAAAATCCAGCCTAGAGGAAATGCTATAATCTGCGCAAACATCAAAACATGAATATTGTATGACAACAGGATTATAAATACACTCGCTGTGTTTATCTTGAACTGGCAAATTTTATTATTGACGTCCGCAACTGTGACACATTGTTTTTAACTTGATTATGGTAACTTAAGTCTTATTTATAAAATATTTGTTTTCGATTAAATAAAAAGGAGTTCTGTAATCTAGAATTTAGTAATGAAAGGTTCTTTTTATTTTTTGTTTCATGTCATTTACGAATATGCAAATATTTTTCAATTTTTGTGAATTTATAGCATGGTATACGATTTTATCTTATTGTCGCATTTATTATCGTAATCATTGTCATAATTTTAATTTATGAACATAAAGACAATGCGTCTTAAATAAAAAAAAAATTCTCAATTTTTTTTTATTTTCCATTTTAATTATTTTTTCTTATCCCATTATTTTTTTTCTCTTATTACAGAAACATAGATATACTATAGACACATAACTGCAAACGTTACAAATAATTGTTCCAAATAAAAAAAAACTGCAAATGAAAACTGTCACAGCAAAGACACAGAGATGTAACCACAGACAACATAGCCTACGAAACTAGAAATTGAAAGACACCGTTGTCTGTCGTCCATCGGCGAAAATGCACATCTACATACAAACGCGCGCTCGGGACTTTTTGGCGGGAACGGGAGAAGTGAGGTTGTCATTTTATTTAGATTTTCTATTTTTTATATTTTTAGGAGTTTTAAAGTACAACAGTGATAGTATATTATTGTGTTTTAAATTTCCGTGTAAGTGGAAGGAATGGAGTAGATCTAAATAAACATGTGTAGCTGAAGTTCTCGCGCTCTTTCAAGAAGTCCTTTGAAACTTCAGTAAAGCTTACTATCACTTTACTGGAGGGGTTTTTACTATAGGAAAAAACGAATTTACTTGTGATTCTACTTATTGATACGTGACATTGGCAAATGCGCTGGTCTACGCGCCATGCTATGAAGAAAGAAAGAAGAAAAACATTGTTTCTTGAAAAAAGGGCGGGAAACTTCGTTTCCCTTACTTTCGACTCATATTACTTGGTCAATGGCTAAATGCAATCTGCGAAGCCAAAACAAAGAGAAAAAAAAAACGCGCGCTCGCACGCGCATGATTAGTAGTAGCCGAGAAACAGATGCGTACCTGCATCTAAGTGGTATCAAAAAATATTTAATAAATAAAATTCGTTAACATTTGCGCTGTAAAGTGGTGTGGTAGTGGCAGTCGTAAAAATAGTTTCAAAAGTACAATATTACGTTTCATTTAAGTACAAAATTAAAATAGAAAATAGCAGAAGTGTAGAATTCTAGTGATACTGGTTGCTTCTAATCTTCGAATCAGCATTTGTCCTTGTCTAGCACGCTATAATTACATGTTGCATTTTTTTTTATATAAAAGTGGGGGCAAACGAGCAAGCGTGTCACCTGATGGAGAGCGACCAGCGCCGCCCATGGACACCCGCTACGTCCGGGGAATCCCGGGTGCGTTGCCGGCCTTTAAGATATAGGGAAAGGAGGGGGATAGGGTGATGGGCCACCGGTACTCTTATTCACCGAACGAAACACAACAGCAATAGATGCTGTTATTTCACGCCGATATTCTGTGAGAGGATGGTATTTCACCGGGCGAGCTGACCCAATTCGTGCTGCAATGCAGCATAGCTCTACCACTCTTAAAAGTAGTCTTGTAAGACTAGAGATGCAAAAAAACGTAGGTATTGAGTCGAATTTTTTTCGATTGATATTGGAAATTTATAATTACTATCATTTTTTGAAATTATTATCTAGTTTCCTTCCTAATATTAGAGGCTTTTAAGTGATATTTACCACATATATTTTTGCTTTAAATAATTGTTTTTGAATAAAAGACTTAATGATTTAGACTAGTAAATTCGTACATATTTGTTTCTGTTACAAATGTAAATAATTTTGTTTAGATTATGATTGTTATAAATTAGTCTGTAAGTCAGATTTATTAACAAAAAGTACATACATATGTTAATATTTACAAACTTAAAACTACACATTATCTTAAATAATAAACTTCCTCAAAGTTGCCGCTTAGAAAGCTGTCATTGCTCAAGGTACCTGGCAGACTGGCAGCTTTGCCTCTTTGAATAGCCAAACTGATTCGTTGGCGGAAGAAGCTGCCAGCCCGGCGGTCTCCCGAAGCCTCGACCAGTCTCTTACAAATATCAGAAACCAGTCGATGGACTTCGGGGCCCCAGGGACCCAAAGTTTCGACTGCAAAGGGCGTAAATATGAAACTCTCAGAGAGAGTCGCATACTTACGCCGCTTCAAGTTCTCGGCAGTGCTGGCCGCGGCACCTGCTGACTTGGAAGTCGCCGGCACATGGGAAACAGCAAGTGTATCGACACAAGTGGCATCCCACACCAGCGATCTTCCAAGTTTCCAAGGAATGAGCGTCAAACCATCCGGTCTCCTGCCGTCGCTGCGCACAATACCTACAGGCTCTAAGACTGCAGGAACGCCAGCGGCGACAAGAGCCCGCCGAATGACGTCATTCAAGGCAGCATGTCGTGACATGCGGCCCGCACTACGTAAACAGGATAAACCGTGGTGACCTAGTACATCGACGAGATCACCACAGCGGCAACGGTGAAGAAGGTTAGTTCTGGCCCCCAGACGAAGGGATACTATGAGAGAAAGCGTGGTATTGTCGATTAAGGTTCCTAAGTTTTTTGAAGATATTACCTTCAACCAGTGCCCTGACTCCTCAGAAACAGCTAGGAGGCGAGACCGATCTTTTTCGGTACTACAAGAATCTAAAAGTTGTAAATGAACATTTTTGCATAGAGGCTCATCCCAGTGTTTTTGAGAAAAGGTCGAGGTAGGCTGGTTAGTACTCGGACAAACACTTAACCAAGCATTTCGAGCATCAGTCAAGCACGGCACCTCAACCGATCCTAAGGAAGGGCGAATAACAGATAGGAAAAGGTTTTCCGTGCTGTAGGCTGACGAAAGAAAAGCTGGCAGTGACACACTCGAGATTTTGCGTATGCCCAGGCCTCCATAACAGATGGGAAGCGAGGCTTGATTCCAGACCCTGTCATCAACAAAGGAGCAATTTAATATTTTAGATAATGTATTTTTTAGAATATTGTCTACAGATTTTAAAAGCGTTTGAAATTTAAAAAGCTGAGAACAGCGAAGAGCATATGTAAGTTTTGGAACGAAAAGGCAAAAGCGGACAATGAGGAGAGCCATGTGGGAATTAATTTTGAAAAGTTTGTCTGAAGACTGGTTAAATTTTTGTATTTGATCATTGATAAAGCAGGGTATGGAGTCATCTAAGACGGGAGCACCTAGGAGGTACAGCGATTCTTTTGACAAGACTTTAATACCTGGTGCCAGATTGTTAAATTTATTAATTATTTCATTTTTTGTAATAGTTGGAACAGAATCGGAAACAAAGAGTTCACATTTAGAGAAATTTAATTCTAAGCCAATATCTTTAAACCTTTGAATGAGGGTTTTAAGGTCTTCTAAAACAGTAATTGTTTAACCTCCTATTGTTCCGTTGTCAAGGTACCAAATATTAAATTTGGAATTTAAATTACAAATCGCAGGATGGATAGCCAGACTAAAAATAGCTGGTCCGAGAGGATCGCCTTGTTGACAGCCAACTTCGGAATGTAATAAATTATCTTTATATATTAATTTTGAAGGACTGCTGTAAGATTGCCAGAGGTAGGGATATATGTCCGGAACATGCGGATTTAGATTATTATGATTTTTATTTTTTAAAATCATGAAAAGAATAGTTACCTATGACGTATCGTATCGATATATACAATGTGGACATCATGGACATAATATCTTTTTCCTCTAGTAGGGAAATGAGGGCAAGACGGGGTACCTGTCTTAAATCGGAAACCAATTGACCAATCAAGATCGTTTTTGCATATGACACTGCGCCGCCGTGGTAGTTGTTAGTGAGGGAACTCACTGGGCGGCAACACCGCGTTCTTCATTTATAAAATGGAAAAATTTGTTTTTGGCTATTTTATTAAATTTTTTTCACTTTATTTGGAACGCGTTTGTTCTATAAAACAGCAATTCAAAATACAAATAAAGTTATTTATACGTGTCAATGATTACGCTTGCAGGTAAGCTATTATTTGTGTGTGGTATCATTGTATTTAGAGGTTAGTTTTTTAATTCAGTTAGGCATGAGAGGGCAAGACGGGGTATGGGGTATCCCATCTTGCCCGCACTAAAATCGTTTTAAAGTTTCGTTTAAAATGTCAGTAAAAGTGTAATGATTTGTAAGATACTAAGTAAAGTATCTAAGGTTAACTCATAAATACAGAATAGCGATAGTGAAGTTGAAAATACACCATGTTTTTATTGTAAAGGTTGTTTGGAGTCAAATGAAGGCTGGGCTGCATGTTCTGTATGCGGCAAATAAGCTCACTTAGCTGTGCGGGTATAGATGACGAAGACCAAGATGCGACTTTTGCTTGGAAATTTTGTCAACAAAAATAATCAGATTTTTGCATACCCCATCGTGCCCCTTACGGGTACCCGAATCTTACCCGAGGGAGGGGGCAAGATGGGAAGATCTGACTTTCCACTCTTTCTCAATTTTCTATTTAATTACGTATCATATGTTCGTAATTAGACTTGATCATAGAAGACTGATTACCAAAGATTATTAAAATAAAAAACAATATAGACACTGTATCGTGCGGTTATAAGCGCCCTCTGAGGACAACTCGCGGGAAGCCTCCCGCGAGATACGTCACCTCTTAAGCAGCGTATGCGCGAGGTGTCCCCCTGTATCAGTGTGGACCAGCTATTAGAGAGGGGATAGATGGTGACACGAGAGAGTTAAAAGTTAGGAGAGCACGTGCATGGATGTTTTCTGTTCTGTTTATCAAGTAATAAAGTTTTGTGTTTTGTAACGAACATTGTAATAAGTGTTAGCCTACAATTAACTAATAAACGGTTCTTTAAGTCGTTGGGCTTTACACTAACCCTACTATAACACGAAAATGTTAGTTTTATTGAGCTTCAAGCGTTAAGTGCCCCGTCTTGCCCCCATCTCCCTTACGCCGCTGCTTACGTCCCATTCCGTTGTCCTTCACGGAATAGTTTACTCAGAAATTCGTTAACATTTTAGGTCTCGTAGGTTAGGTTGTCTGTGGACGTAACGCAGGTGCGGCGAGTAGGAAAGGAAAAATGCTATTATACCATTTAGTGCAGAGTAAGTGAGAAGGATATACTGCAAGATAGACGTGCTTGTTATTATATTGTAAACCAGCCGATTCGACAGACATTTTCTGTTCAAAAAAATTTATTTGTGATGGTAAAAATCCCATAAAAAAGCACTCGCACTTTTTCCCGTATTTTTCCGGGCAACCTGTCTAATTTTTCTTATCCTAAAACTTTATCCGGACTATTACCACAGATTAATTAGTTACTATTACGAACATTTAAAAAAATATTAGCTAAATCGGTTCAGCCGTTCCCAAGTGATACGCTTACGAACGAACAGAATTTAATTTTTATTCATAAGAAAATGTCTCCGGTTATTGGTATTGTTTATAGTATGCAGTTTGCAGAAGTTTGATAGTCAACTTCTTACATCAAATTTTTCTGACACTATTCAGGCACAAATCTCTTAGGGTGTACTCACAGGCTGCGGGATCTGAGAGAGAAGTAGGACATCTTGTTTCTATCTTCTTTAATTCTAAATTCTATCTTCTAAAATTTCTGAACAACTACAAGATCAGACTAATAAATTACAGAAGGAATTGAAAGAGAATGAAACTGAAGTTATAACTTTGAGGGAGAACATCAATCATTTGGAAATCTGCATATCAAGTAAACCCAATTTTGACAAAAATAATGTTATGTTACTGGACTCTACGAAACAGGAAATTCAAGATCGATCTCGTGTCTGTAATACTTCTAAAACACATCATAAAATATACATCATAGGAGACGAGTCGGTACAAGGTTTAGCTAGCGAGATGATCCAAAGCCGGCAAAATAAATGGAACGACATATATGCAGTACGCGGAATAAAAGGAACTAATGCATCTAGCAGCAGAGTGTTTGATCTGGTTGGTGATGATTTACTGAATATCTTTACAGCAGAGTATATTATCGTACTGGCATTAGGAGCTCACGATAAAAATTCATATGAATTATTTACAAACATTTGCAATATGGTCTATAGATCACAATTAAACAATGTGTTTGTTTTAAACATAATGGATAATAAAGAACTTAACGTAAAATACCTTAACCAAGAACTTAAATTGTTATGAACATTGTAGATTTACTAAAATCAATTATGAGTACATACTGAATAATAGTATTTTGTCTAAGAGAAATCTGATCAGATATTTAGATAATAAATTAAATATTGAAATTAACTATCTGAAATATGAAAAAATGTTTTTAAAAAATATTAGGAATCTGACTAAATCCAATAGACTAAGCAAACCCATGGCTCAGGAAAACTTAACTTTTCCACAGGTAACTCTGACACAAAATATAAATGACAATAATGTGAATAGTATACATGAACGTAACTACACACCCATTACAAACGATAAATCTCCATTATCTACACGTAGAAGTCCTATGTCCGAAGCTACAAATGATTCGAGATCAAACAATATACAAAATAATCATTCGTTTTTTCGTAAACAAAAATAATAATTCTGTAACCATTCTACACCAAAATATACAGGGATTTTTGAGTAAGAAAGAGATAGTAAATATAGCTTTACAAGAGCTATCTGAAAAAATAGGTTCTGTTGATGTTATATGCTTTACTGAATCTTTTATTAGACTAGGATCGGAATCAAATTTAATTGTAAATAACTATAAACTAGCATCATCCTTTTCAAGGAGCAATGAACGTAGGGGAGGATCCTGCATATTAGTCAAAAAACACATAAACTGCAAACTCTTTACAGTACCAGTTGAACCATTGCCATATCAATTCGAATTTTGTATATCAGAAATGATACCTTTCCATCTCATAATTATATGCATTTATCGATCAACTCCCAAATGCAAAAGTTATAGCGAGTGTGGAATTATTCCTTGACCGTTTGGAATCACTCCTAATGTATTTAGTTAAGAAATTGGCTAATCGACATATAGTTGTATGTGGGGATTGGAATATTGACATGTTAAAGTCTAACCCTCAGTCCAAAAAGTTGGTATCATTGTTACTCAACTATGGCATAATTAATCATATTCAGAAGCCGACAAGAGGTAAGTCTTGTTTAGATCTCATAGCAAGTAACCTGGAAAACCCAGTTTCAGGAATACATTATTTGGCACTTTCTGATCATGAGACAGCAGACACAATATCATTTAATGTAGAATTACGAGGAAAATCTGAAGTTCGGGAGAACGTTTCATATTTGTTCGAACGAAAGCGGGATATGTGTGAGGGTAATATCATTGAATTTAAAGAATGTATGGCTGCTCTTTCCTTTTTTGAGGTGGCAGAGGCAAAGGATACTAACGAGGCCTTCCATATCTTTCATGACACTATAACTCTGTTTTATAATTTGCGTTTCCCCATAATAACAGTGAAGGTGGTCAATAAATCAGTTAGGAATAGGTGGATAACGAAGGGCATAAAAAGATGTGTTAAAAAAAGACAGTTATATTTGAAATATAGACTTTCAGTTGAAAATAGACAAATATATGAAAATAATTACGTGTCATATTCTAAATTATTAAGAAAATGCATGTACAAATCACGAGAATTAAACAACAAAAGGTATATACTTAGTGCAAAAAACAAATGTAAAGCCACTTGGAACGTAATTAAAGATGACGCTTGTAATTAAATGTACGAACATATTGAAGCCATAAAAATTAATCAAAAGATATGCACAGACCCTCAGAAAATAGCAGAATATTTTAATAACTTTTTTATTAAACTCAATGATAGAACAAAGGCGGTAGGCGATAAATCATATGAAAATACTATGACTTTCAATCCTAACACCATTTTTTTATCGCCTTTTTTACCAATAGATATTTTAAAAATTATAAATTCATTATTATATTTTGAGAGAAATCAATATTTTGAGAGAGTGTCGTTACGATTTGGCTGTACCGCTCTGCCATATTGTCAATTCATCGTTTTCTCAAGGTATATTTTCAAAACTGTTAAAATAAGTATACTGTTGTGAAGCCAATTTACAAGAAAGACGATAGACATGATTTGAATAATTATCGTCCAATTGCACTTATTCCAGTGCTATCAAAGATTTTTGAAAAGGCTATGTATAATCGTATTTCAAATTTCGCAGCAACTTTTAACATTCTGACTTCAAAACAATTTGGTTTTAGAATGAATAGTTCCACGACTTTGGCTTGCTTTCAGTTAGTTAAGTCAATAACTGAAACTTTAAATTCAGGTTCTCATATTGTTGCTATTTTTGTTGATGTGAGCAAAGCATTTGATCGCGTTGACCATAATATATTGGGTCCTTACATATGAAATTAGCGTTTTGTCGTACTGACCACTTTGATCTGAAATATCTCCTCTTTGGTTAAGAATTTCAAATTCAAATTTATAAATTCATTTAGCTGGTACATTTGAGTTTTAAAAACAGTCATTCATTTGTTTTTTTCCTCATTATTTTTTTCTTTGGCATCGCTTATTACCGCACAATGGAAAACATGAAATATCGGTATATTTACGAGTACGTGTTCTACCGTGGCACCAGTGCTGCAGAAACAGCTCGAAGGATTAATGATGTGTACGGCGCTGCTGTCGCAAAAGAAAGCACGGTACGTTTTTGGTTTCAACGTTTTCGTTCTGGAAATTTCGACCTTCAGAACCAACCCCGTGGACGGCCGGAGACCAAAGTGGAAAATGAAGAATTAAAGGCTATTGTGGAAGCGGATCCATCACAAAGCACTTCAGAGATGGCTGCAGGCTTCGGGGTAAGTGACAAAACTGTATTAATCCACTTGAAGCAAATCGGGAAAGTAAAAAAACTTGAACGATGGGTACCTCATGAATTGAGTGAATCGAACTTGCAAACACGCGTCGACTGCTGTGTTACTTTGCTCAACCGACACAATAATGAAGGGATTTTAAATCGAATCATTACTTGTGATGAAAAGTGGATACTGTACGATAATCGGAAGCGCTCGTCGAAATTGCTTAACCCTGGAGACCCAGCCAAATCCTGCCCTAAACGAAAATTGACTCAGAAAAAGTTACTTGTGAATGTTTGGTGGACTAGCGCCGGTGTCGTTCACTACAGCTTTCTAAAATCTGGCCAAACGATTACGGCAGATATCTATTGTCAGCAACTGCAAACCATGAAGGAAGAACTAGCAGCTAAACAACCGAGATTGGTCAATCGCTCTAGGCCACTGCTGCTTCACGACAACGCAAGACCACACACTGCACAACAAACAACCACTAAGTTAGATGAGCTATAATTGGAATGTCTGCGACATCCACCGTACTCCCCGGACCTTGCTCCAACATTACCATTTTTTCCGGAATTTGGACTTCTTACAAGGAAAAAAATTCAACACCGATGCGGCAGTCCAAACCGCCTTCAAAGAGTTTATTGATTCTCGCCCCCATGGTTTTTTTAGTAAAGGGATCAATGAACTACCTGTGAGATGGCAAAAGTGCATAGATAACAACGGTGCATACTTTGATTAATTAAATATATTTTACAAAAAAAAAATCGACTTTATATTCCTCCCGTACAAAACGCCAATTTCATATGTAAGGACCCAATACTATTAGGCAAGTTATCAACCTATGGAATCAGAGGTAAGGCTTATGAGTGGATAGAAAGTTATTTATCTGAAAGGGAACAGTCCGTACAGATTTCTTCAATGAATAAATTACAAAAAAATGTACACTAGTCGACGTTTCAACCGAACAATTTCTGAGTGCCACAGGGCAGTATACTTGGGCCTCTGTTGTTTCTCTTATACATCAATGATCTACCAGGTATAACATCACACGAGTGCATTTTGTTCGCGGATGATATTACATTGATGTTAAAGGGCACAGATAAATCGACATTGGAGGGAGAAATCTACGGTGTGCTTGAATCTCTTGTGAATTGGTTACGCACTAATAATCTTAACCTAAACGTATCAAAGACAAAATTACTTGAATTTCAGACATTTAATAGTGCTTCTTTTAATATATATATTACTTTTAATAACATAAAAATGGAAACCATCAATGATACCATATTTTTGGGGATAAAAATGGATAAATTTTGCAATTGGAAATCTCACGTTGAAAGGATTTGTTCGAAACTTAATAGGTATGTTTATGTATTGAATCGTTTAAGACTAACAGTTTCAAGACAAGCTGCTCTCTTAGCATACCACGGATATGTTTTTTCCATTTTAAGATATGGTATAGTGCTGTGGGGATTTTTTGTTGACGCTGATAACGTATTCAAATGTCAAAAAAAGTGTAATTATGGTTTGGTTGGTATGGTATGGTTGGTGGTGGACATCACCTCGATAGTTGTGTACCACTTTTTAAAAGCAATAAAATTTTGCCGCTACCCCAGCTTTTATTTATTTGAATTGTGTGTGTTCGTACAAAAGAACATATCATTGTTTAAAAATAAGCAGACCTAAATACTAGACAATGTCGACATCTAAATAAGTTGGTAGTCCCCACGCAGCGCTTGTCTGTGTACAGTAAAAATGCGTACTGTATGGCGGTTCGCGTATACAATAAATTGCCCGATAGTTTCAAGAATGACAACTTACGAGTCTTTAAAAGAAATGCCTTTGACTTTTTCATGTCTCGATGCTATTATTCAGTGAAAGATTATCTATATGACAAGAATTTGTAAATTGTGTTGTTTTGTTTTCATGACTGTGTTAAATTGTGTCTATTTATTTTTATGGAAAATTGTGTGACATGAGATGTTTAGATAATTTTAATTTTAATCTAACTCTTGTGACAAATTATTATATTGTGTACAAAAAATAATTTGTTAAACGTTTGCACGCCAAAGTTTGGCAGAATGATTACCTGATGTAACTGTTCCAGCAAATAAATACTTACTTACTTACTTTATTCGATCTTGTTTAAGTTCGTTTTTTACGTAACGGGTTTTTTATTTTTATTTTTTTTATTTTTCCAAACCGGAAGTCGCGCTATGACTTGGTATAGTCAAATGAGTGCCTTTCATTATTCCCACCGACATACTATATATATGTCGGAAAAGACACGGGGCAATTCGTGCTTTTGCAACTCAGCCATGAGAAATAAATAAGTAATCTTACAAGAGGCGAACTACTCCATAAAATACAACGTTAAGACAAAGTTGTGCAATGAAAATGAAATGAAAAATGTGTAAACGACAGAAAACTCTTTGTAACAATTATTACGTAGGTAATTGGAAATTTAATAAAGGCAAACGATCCGTCGCAGAAATGCTATCGCACCGGCCGCCGTAGTCTGACGTTCCGTTAGCGCGTTATCCCTTCCAAACCGGAAGTCGCGCTTTGCTATAGTATAGTCAAATGAGTGCCTTTTATTATTCTCACCGACATACCTATTTTTTAAAGATTTTTATTTTTATTTCCGTTTTGATGGACAAAATACCTTAACGTGATTTAGATAATATTGTCTGAATAAAACTCTATTTCCAGCCGAAACCGAAACCATGAACGAATATTCGGCTCCTCTTTAAACTGATGATGGTGTATTCGACTCTTCAGCGAAACCATAACCGAAGATTAGGTTCCTCTTCTAGCCAATGGTGGATTCCACTTCTCTTCTTTCGCCCGTAACTTTAACCGAAACTTATGTAGTTAAAAACTCCTAAAATCAAATTAAATTAATCCTAAAAAGGTTTCCTAGTTATGAAGTTAAATAAAACACCGATTTGATGGAATGAATTTTATATTATACAATTCAACAAAATTTCTGTCATCAATATTAAGTTTTTGCAATGTAGTACTTCGATTTCGATCAAGAAATTTTGATCAAACCGGTGTTTCGGCCGATTTTTGGCTTAACACGACACTGCGGCATTTTTAACCAAAACTGGCCGAAAGCAAAATTTCATCAATCTTTATTTACTTAATATTAATACAATTTAACATTAACCGTGAAGTTTTGTTCAAAAGCATTTTTATTGTCATATTTTCGGTTAGCTGATCGCCCCGTCCTGCGGAGTTATTCACAAACGTCGGAAACTCAACTTTCCGTATCCGACGGGAAACTTTTCGATGGTTTTGTCTATACGCGATTCACAAATCCAAAGTCGTATTATATTTATATTGTATATATATCATATTACGTATAGTCGTATTCACAAATCCAAGCCGTCGGATTGAATTTATGCTTTCCGACGATCGGCCTTTCCGCCACGGAAAGTTTCCGACGTTTGTGAATAACCCCCCTGGTTAGAAATCCTGGAAGCGCCCCTGTGCGAGTGAGTATTGTTTTTGTTTTAGAACCACTACGTCGAATTCGTCTTGGTTTTTGTTAGTAGAGTTTCTCATATATAACCCGCGCGGATGCTTCCTTGGGTCCACACACAGTCACGAGAGAATCCGTGCAACGAGCTTGACTTGTTGGTATATATAAATCACCATTGCCTCTCTCGTGTCGCAGCTGCCGCGATGCGCACTATAGACCATTAGAAGACCTCGATCAATTATGATATCACTTCGATGCCGATCTAGAATCGCCTCACCGCGCGGCGTCCACTCTTCGACTAGCTGACGGCACCCATCAAAAATTTGTCGCCGCTTTGCCGGCGAGTGACCATCGCGTTGTCAACGAATTGTCGAGAAAGTTACTAAACCTAAAGGGCCTATATCGGGGTTGCCACCTTTTGTATTGAGCAAATAAAGTATATTTACTTTTCTAAGGTAAAAAATTAAATACAATTTGTGAAAATAAAGAATTATTACTCTATCGGACTTGCTACATTTCTTTCGTTTGTGGGTAATTCTCACTAAATCCCGAAATTTCATCTTAATTAATAAAAAATAAAAATTTCTAATTATTTTTCGAGCATTTGATAGTATCTCCTATGTTCCTAGTATTTGATACAATATTGGTCCTCAGAATAAATGTGTTTCAAAAATACGTAGGGATTAATGTATGGCAAAATAAGGAATTTATATGAGGAAATAACAAAATGGTAAATAATGAACAAAAAGTCGTGACATAATCTTACATCAGTATCGGATTTTTGTATGAAATTAATGCTCCCAAAAATCCATTGCACTGAATAAATAATATTCAATTAAATGTAATAGCTTCTTATTCCACGACATGAGGTAATGATGATCAAAAATGTAACTCTTGAAGAAGAATATTAATTAAACCTTTTGTTAAAAGAACCTCTGCCTAATATTTAAAAATTAATAGTACTGCTAAGTGTCAAAACCAATAGGAGCGTCAACGCATGATTAAAAATGCGTTCACAAATAGGCTGTCAGTGCGGATGTGAAGAAATGATTTTATTTTTCCGAATATATAAAAAAATGTTTACAATCTTTAATTTTTTTGTTTTAAAATAATACTAATTTCGAAAAAACATTGTATTTTTATCGATTTATAAAACATTCAATTAGTTTCATTAAGAAATTGTTGAGTTAAAAATCCGAAAGGGTTTAAATCTGGAGTTTGGGACAGAGTGAGGGAATGATTTTCGGTACTTTTTTTAAAATTTTCTTTACACATATATAATTCAGAAGTTATAACTGACAGTAGTAGCCATAGTAATGGAGCTTACGAGGCAATAACAGTTACCGATAGACGTTGCCTACATTTTTGATAAATCTAAAAAGAAGGGATTTCGTACGTACACTTGTTGCTATTTCAATAGAATTTTTTTTGCCATGTTACTGATGTGAATTGGCACTGACGGTTTAGATAGCGTTTAAATACGAAATCAGAGGGTTTAGATAGTGTTTAAATACGAAATCATTTATCGTTGCGATGTGTATCATTACTCGCAAAAATCGCTTTAACATATTTTGTTTCTTTTAGTAAACAATATAATTAGTACGTTAAAAAGTAGAAAAAAGCAAAACAAAGTATTTTCACGTATTTTATTGCTTTCATAATGTATAAAGTGCATTTGTCTGAAATAAAGTACAATACTTTTTTATAGTACGGGTGGCAACCCTAGGCCTAGTACATGTTAGGCCAGCCAACAGCATACAAAAGTAACAGCGTTTCGCACGTACTGGGTGGTAATGAACGAGTGTTATTTAACTTTATTATTTGGTTCGAAAGGCGCGTCTGCCTCAGTTTATATAAAAGTGTTTGTGGCCAACGTGGTTGGCCCTTGGACGTCCCTTTGGCGTTATTTGGAGCCAGAGATGTGCAAAATAGTTACTTAGAAGTATTTAAATACAAAGTGCAAATACTTAGTTATTTTTTTATTTCAAATACAAATACAAAATGGTTTTGAATAAAAGTATTTAAATAGAAAATGGATATTTTCCAAATACTTTCTTCAAATAAAATACTTATTTCATTGATTTTAACACTAGTCTTGTTCGAAGTGTTCATCTTTCATGTTCCGTCTATGCGGCCTCATAATCATTCCACCAAACGAAAATAGATCTGGAAGCGTTTCCAGGTCTATTGTAGTATTGGCATTGGCACAGAAACAGTTTGACTTGCAATGTGGGCATTATTGTTGGCAACGTTTAGGATGGATGCGTTCTTCAATAAAGTCATTATACATACATACATATCCTCACGCTGTATCCCTAACAGGGTAGTCAGAGAGAACGGATCGCCAAGTGTCGTGCTTCTTACATACTTCTTTCCAGGAGCGCCGACTACTCCAGGAGTGCTCAGGGGCTTGAGCACTCACGAGAATCACTATATAGAGCGTGCGGAGCACCCACGACCTGAGACATAGAAATATCTAACAACGATGGTCAATAAGGCTTTGTATATAAATCTTGAAATAATAAAATCATCTTTAAATAACTTAAATATTTAAATAAAAAACTTAAATAGTTTTATTTCTGACGCGTGAGAGTCTTATGCTTTTTTTTTCGAATTCTTTATGCGAAAATTGCACATCTATCGTGGGAGGAAAGCAATAAGCACCCACGAGATTTTTTAAATCGGCGCCCCTGCTTATTTCGCTTCCTCATGAAGTAATTATGAATTTAAGAATGAAAAATACGAAATATGCATTAAAAAAATTTACGAAACCATTTTCTATTTAACAAATATTAAATATTTATGTAGATTAAGTATTTCAAATAAAATACAAAATGCATTTTGAAAAAAGTATTTCAAATGCAAAATAAGTATAGGTATTTTGCATTTTGTATTTGCATTTTAAATAAATGTACTTCAAATAAATCACATCTCTGGGTTTGACTATGCCAACTATTGTCGGTTTTTCCATACAACACAAGATTTTGCGCCAGTGCGTCAATGACTATATTTTATGCAGACCCAGCACGCTAGCTCAGCGTATATATAAGCTTTATGTAGCTAAAACTACGCTAAAGGGTCATTTACATGCTAGCCCAGCTCAAAGTGACACGTGGACAGCACGCGATCACCGAGTGATTCATTCCTCATCTTCATCTACATACAGACAGCTTGCGAGCGTCGCACCCTGTTACTAATGCGCAGTTGTTAAGTGAATATAATGTATGGAAAGTGTGTATAACGAATCCGAACCACTTGAGTTGGTGTTGGTCAGATGCCGGGTGGGTGGGTCAACGTGCATGAGGCTTTAAACTTTCAGTTAGGTATATTAGATCTTTGATTATAAAACGCGAGATATGGTTAATACCTATCTTAAGCCAAAGAATAAGGTTACCGCGGTCTGGTAAGAGGAGATCAGAGGCCTTTGGATTTACGGACGATGGGAGTTGAGCCTCCGATCGTCCAACCATGCGACCCCGGGGAGAAAGACAGCGTTCGTGCTTAGCCCTGTCGAAGCACTGCAAGGGCGTGTTTTGCCTCCGTTTCTTTGCCCGACGAGACGTGGCGCAAGAGCAGTACCTGTGCCTTTCGGAAGAACTCCCGTAGTTTCTTGGCGAAGACGACTTGGAGGTCGTACGAGTTTTCGTGGCAAAAAGTCCCATAGTCTCTCACTAGAGAGTTAGGTACCTATTGAAGATAACCAGCTCTCCAGGCTCCCGTCACTCCCGTGTCATCAAAAAAAAAATAGGGAAGTATACGCATATCAATTTTACTTACGTTATCGATGGGATTTGTCAGACGTAGGGTAGACTTCCTGTTACCTCTGCAATTATCCTGATACAGTTTCAAGAAACAGATTTCCTCGTCGCACGGGTTATTTAAAAACATTTCATCGGAATAATGTTCTAATTTTGACGCCCGTTTCATTCTTCTCGACGTACCTAAAGGTAATTTTAGTATAGAAAAAGGTACTCCATTCGAAGTTTTCTGTAAACATGTAATTGGACGCTTCGTTATAAAAAGTGTGTCCATTTTAGAGAAATAACTTATTCAGATTCTTGACCAGTAAGTCTATAATTTTGAAATGACATGTTTGAAATTTAAATGCATTCTCAATTCTTCTCATAAATAAAAAATATTTCTGTAATTAACTCTTGTACCTGCCTACTTTAAATAGTTTTATTTGTTTGCGAACGCAGGTTGTATATTACATAGAAAATAGATACTAAAATAAAAAAATCAGTCCTCTGCAATCCGCCAAGAGCGTAGAGACAGATACTGTATATTGTGGTGTAATAGAATTTTGTTTAAATAATCAGTATTTAAGGTCCTGTACATGAAAATTGGAACCCTTTTAGAACTTATAGAATATATGGAACCCTATAATAGACTTGTGTTGATCGAACATTTCTTGTGTGTGATAAATTAACAGAATAATTGACACCCATAAGCGCGATGGCAGAGATTCTGCTTTCCCAGCCGGGGCTCCAGATTCGATTTCTGGTCAGGTCAATTTAGAAAACGTATTCTTCTAAATTGTCTTGGAGAGTGGTGGTCTGTGCGTCACTGGCCCATAGTACGAGCCCAGTGCCTTAGTTTGGGGACACGCAATTTATGTGTCTGGAGTATTATTATTGTTATTATAATTAACACCGAAGACAAAGCTGTATGGGCTTAGTTCCCTTTGCCTCTTAAGAATTGGGGAATTTAAGAAAAAAATATATCTGATTTAAATCTGTCATCCGACGAAAAAATGATATTTGACGGTTTTTCTCAGTTTTTAGTAATACCTTGTGTAGTTTGAACAAAAATATTTGGAATTTGGTTGAAACCGTAGATTTAATATACATATATGAAAAAAGCAAACGAGAAGGTATGTTAGAGCGAAATGCATAGGCGAGACCAAGACCCACCCGAGAGCAACGGGTACCGGAATAGTCTGGGACCCGTTGGCAATGGTTTCGATGGCCCTTTTGTATGGACTTGGCGTGTTCTACGACTTTGCGTCAGTCATGAATCTTGAATGAAAAAAATTTCGCATGTTTTTGCCAAATTTCAGGTTTTAAAGTCTAATTTATCCTCGTGCCACTGCTGTCTAGAGTTTTGAAGTGTATGATAAATACAAGATAAATACATTATTTATATGTGAAATGTTACGTAACTAAATTTTTAATTTTTGTCAGGAATTTAGAGACAGCAGACAGACACAAAAAAAGGTGGATCAATTATTCATCGTTGCATGTATGCTGCTGCAGTGCTCGCGTGTAACTCATCGAAAGAAAACTCGCTTTACGCACACACAAATCTGTTTTTATTTTGATCGTCTCACTCCATTGCCAATCTAATACTTACGTTAGGAGACTTGGTAGATTATTACATCTGTGGTGAAAACTTAACAAAAAAACGTACACTGGGGAATAATGAAACAGCGATTTAAGATGTGCCTTGCTCACTCTTTATTACAATCGTTAATTCAATATATAAAAACGAAATATATCGTAAATATCACCATTGATTTCTGCGAGCGCACGACGCCGCGGCTCCACACACTCCCTCTCAGACAAAGTCAGTGCCTTCGACGAAAATGGACCAATGTACGGGACTTGATGTTGGCTGTCGAAAAGTCAACTATAGAAGACAACACAGATTTGCCACTAACAGATATTGCCTTACTTATGTTACAAATTGTTAGATTGGAAAAAATATGTTATATGGCGTAAGCTTATAATAGAAAGGAATGGGAATACACATTTCGTCTCTATCGGTATACTCCATTATCAATGTTTTAAGACTGTTAAGCTTTTGCATTTGTCAGACATAAGAACAAATAAATCTTTGTTAACACTGAAGTTTTTTAATTATTTTTGAACTTTACCAGTGAAAAATTAATATAAAATTTCTCGTAAGTTTATGTAAGATAGAGATTCTTTTGGTCGTGACGGTGGAATGCAGTATTGTAGGCTGCAAAGTCCGGTTTGACAGACAGGTCGTCAAAGTGGGAAAGACCGTAGCGGTCATGTCTATGCAATATCTATTAGTAGCAGATCGGTGAAAGACAGTGACTTTCTCTAGAGGTCCTGAGCGGCTAGACAAGTGGCAAACGCTTCGCACAATTATAGCTCGTCAAAAGTGCCATTTACCATTTCACGCGACTTTAGTTTCGTCTGTACGGCATGCGCCGTCCCAAGCGGCGAGAATGTAAGAAAGTTAATAATAACGTTTGTCAACCAATTTAAAATTCGTACGCTAAGTTACGTACTTGTCATTCTAATCTACTAGCGTTGACGACTTGTCTAGGCCCCCTGGATAGAAAACACGTAATATACAACCGTCGGAAATATTTGTGGACTTCAGTGGTAAGCGGTTCCTGCCGCAGTCTTACTGTCTATTCGTCTCTCTAGTACCACCGCCGACGAAATCGCCAGGCGTCATCTAACAAGTCCGCAGATACTCCCGGCGGGTCGAGTCAAAGGTGCGTGTAATGAATATCGGCGCGTGCGCAGGATTGGGGATTGACAACAACGAATGTCAGTAACGAAACTACAGTACGAATGAAATAACACAAAATAGATGTTAACGAAATAACGTCGGCCAACACCTCCGTACAATTTGTTATACCTACTACATCTAAGTCTGCACTTACTACTAACTTAACACTATGTACATACAATTTATCGAAGCGATTTTAAAAAAGTCTTAGTAGTTTTATTAATTTGAAAAATTTGTTAAATGTCTTTATCGTTAAATTCACTGCATCCACTTGCACCACGTTTTTATTATGTTTAATTTTTTTTTCATTTTCGTTAATTTTATAACACAAATACGAGTAACAGATTGTTTAGCCCTGCTAAAGAAAACTACTAACATATTACAACTAGGGTACAACCGACATAACTTGTACGAATGACGAGATTGCGCGTCCTTCGACGTCTGGTGTCGCTCCCATGTCGATTTCATCTCATAGCTCCGCGTATAATCATCAACGGTTTTAAACACGACTTGTATGCACACATTTTATAATTATAAATAGACAGATCTAAGTCGTATAAACTTTTACATTTTCGCGTTGCGTTATAAAATATCTAAAACAGGAAATTAACGCGATTATCTTTTATTTTGGCTTGACGTTTCGGGAAGTTTCGGAAAAAAAAATTAATCAGGAAAACGAATACAATTTATCAACGATGTGGAATCCTATGATTCAAGGAACAAAACCTCTTTTTTTGCATTCGGTTAAACGTGTAGACACCGAGTGTTATGTGTAGGTATTCTGAAAACTATTTACAAATATCGGGGGTAGATGACAAAACTTGCTGCGACAGTTTGCTTCAGAGCACGGCTGTTGCAACTCAAGGCAAAATAAAAGGTCATCGCGTTAATCTCCTGTTTTAGATATTTTAGATCTAAGTCGTGTTATTAATTTGAAGGTTATATATTTAATTCGTCGTAGGACTAATTACCTCGACATTTCATAAAACACTACAGTTTCAAGCAATAACGTATTAATTTGCCGTCATATTATCAGTGAAAAGTTTCAAGAAAGCAATGTAGGTATAACATATGATATCTTCACGCCGTACCTCTAATGGGGTAGTTTGGAACGGCAAGCATAACGGTCCTTATATACTTCTTTCGCCTCTCAAATCTCGTCATTCTACTTACACACTTTCGCCTAGGTATGCGAGTGATTTTGACATCTCCGTCAGCTAACACTGGCTATTGGATCTTCATAAATCAGCCTTGGTCTTCCTAGGGCTCTGCTCAGGATGTGTCAATTTTATAATGGAGTCTGTTCTCGCCAAGACATTCAACTGTGATCCGCCTGGCTTTAATGCATCTCTCCGACGCCGACGTTATGTGGCTTGTGGCCGCGTGCAAACTTAGCAGGTGGGTATGTAGGTGCTACTCACGCTAGTATTATATCTCTTTAATTTTAGTTTTATTAGTTAGGTTTTATTATTATTAAATTTTAATTCTTTAGGCAATAATATTTTTATCTCTACGATTAGTGAATGTTGTGTTTAGCTGTAAATGGGTTACAGATTTGTGTATCATGTGTTCTCTAAATTACTTCTTTGTGTATGTTTTGGTATTGTGACCTGTTACTAAACCTTTCTTTTTGGCTAATTTGTTTGAAACTGACTTTACATAATGTGCTATTAGTGAAATGGAAGTTCATGGTCAAGAATTAACTTAAGTGTTACCTTTATGACTGCTGCTGATAAATTTGTTAGAGGAAGAGACCAATATATTATAAAAATATATGGGATTTTACGTTCATTAATACTATATTAACATAATTAAACATAATTCTGAGATGCTATTGCATAGGTATATTAATAAGTTTATATTCACGAGAACAGTTTTCATTTTAATAATTAATTCAAAATGGCCGCTTGGAGGCAATAGTAACAAATTTTATGAGTACGATTATAGCGTTACTATTGACCTTTGGTTACTAATACCCCGAGCTTACTATGATCTACATCCGGCTTTATTTGTGTCATTTAGGATTTTTCTTTGTTTTTTTTTTCGTCGTGTTTTAATATTGGGTACTACTCAATGTAATTAACTACATTTCAAAAAAAAATCGAAAAAATTAACGATTCAATAATGCTCACTTGCTATGTATAGTATAAATGTAAAAAATATTTGTAACTAAGTGCGCATTTTCAAATAATAACTGACTATGGATATCGACTAATAAGTTTTTTTAATTTGTTTGTCTCACCAGTTATAATTCTAAAATTGTGTCACAATGTTGGATATCACGAAATATTTTATGATTGAATTATGAAGATTAATACCAAAAGTACTGAATATATTTCTTATACTCTGGTTTTTAATAATTAATTATAGGTACCTATGCTGAAGTGTAGAGCAAAATTATAAATTGTAAAATTTTGCCAAATTGTTGATTATTACTTCATGTTAACAGAAATTAGAATTTAGGGGTCAGTTGGTTCGGTACCAATGGTCAATAATACCACCTCACTTTTCATACAAACTCTTTTTTTATTTCTCTTTTTTAATTGATCTACTTGATCCATGTACCGCAATAGTTTTATTAACACTTCAATATAGTTCCATGAACTTTATATAGACAATCAGTTTTTCTACGGTTGTAAGAGAAAAAATTTGTCTTATACTTAGTAACTTCTACATAAGGCTTGTATAAGTTACAAAAATATAAATCCGTATGGTATGTAGAAATAAAATACAATAATAAATAATAACAAATATGAATATAATTAGTTTTATTTATTTTTACTTTCTCTTCAATTTCCATGAAAATTATGGCTTTCCTATTCGTCTCTGACATTCAAATGTAAAACTTATTTATACCCAAATAACAATGGCATTAACTATTTGTTTATTTGTTAGTCTGATATTCCAGAAATATAGTGCCGAATAAAAATTTTAACTTTTGACCCCGGTCTCTCCTAGTAGCGATTGTCGCTCAGTTACGTGCGCGAACGTCGCGATGTTTTGATAATTGAAGTATTATATTTTTCAGCGCATGTGTTTTGAAATATAGAATTATACGAAATATTTTAATATCATTGCTAGAGATCATTTTGTGATTTTTACATCATTGAACGACTGTTTTCTTTAGGATTTTGTTTTATTTGCTAAATAGGTACCGTTTAGAATTAATTTTATCATGAGTAGCTCTACATTTCAGTTTGTCCAATATTTTAAATTTCACCCGATGTACAGAGACATCGAAAACATTAATTATATTATAAATGTATTTTCAAAGCTGTGTACTCCATTATTAATCGTATGTTTCAATTAGTTATATTTATATAATTTAATTCATACCCAAATAGACTATTACAAGTAGAGAGACAGATCTTAATAATATTAAAAATCTGGTTACGTCCAAGAATAGAGCTATGAGATGAATTCGACGTGGATCCGACAGCTTTCAACTCAATAATATTTATCCTGCATTACAACAGATATTGCACAAGTCCTCAGCGCAAACCCATCTTCATTGCATACAATTGACATTTTAATCTGATAAAATATATTTTATAAATCTATCAAGGAATCACGTATTACAGCGTGAATGTTTGTGCTAAAAAGAAAATGGTGTGGTATAAAAAATTGTGTTCAGATTGTTTTCTGTTTAACACAAAAACTCAACGTATCAGTCGCAATTCGAGATCAAAAGCTTTCGGCGATGTTCACATGCCATCCATCTACTATATCACCTACCTACTACCCCTTCTCTCACCATCATTCCATCTCACGGTCGCCATCAGTCCTCGCAGTACAACAATACCGTTTTATCACAATAGGTAAATAATTAAAATATTGTGTCTATGATTGTGGGTATGCAACTAGCGATGGCCTCCTATCCAGGGTTCGGAACTGGTTAAACAAATGACGGTTAAAAGTTATAAACCTTTCTTTAACATTACTAATCCGTTAATATAAGTTTATGTCGGCCAATATATGTACAAAACGGTTTATACAAGTTAAAACCAAATGTTACATGTTAAAACAGGATAATACCGATTAAAACCGGTTAACACCAAACAAAACCGCTTAAAACAGGTTAATAAAGGTTCTTAACAATTTTATATTTTTAATTTTAAACCGGAAAGAACCTGTTCCGGACCCTGCTGGTATCTACATCGAATATAACACAGACCGGCCGTTACATCACGCCGAATGACATCGATTTCGTATAAAATTACAGCTTTCGGAGGATGTAACACCTCGTTCTCGTATTCGAGTGTCCAACACAAACAATTAAAAACGAGTAAACACTTCAAAAAACTACGTAATCTGTGACGGAAACACGATATATCTGTGGCGTATGCGTGTCGCGCGTGTCGCACACGCTCGCGCCCTACGCAACTATAGTCTTTAATAACTTTGTACTTTGATCGTTTATATCCTGAGTGCGTCTTAAAGGAACTCGAACACTGGAGCGATGTCGCTAGTGACGGTATACACAGCGTTACACGACTCGGTAACGGGCGAAATGATATGAAACGGTTAGTGTTGGGACACGGTATCGCTGGCGGCGAACCGAGACCGTCACGGGACTTTTCGGAACCGTTACGAAACCTTTCGGAACCGTCACGGGACCTTCCAGAAACGTCACGGGACCTTCTAGAACCGTCACGGTACCGTATGGCACTGTCATCGAACCGCCCAAGACTGTCACAAAACCGTCCATAGTCGTTACAATAGCGTCACGGGACAGTACGGGTCTATTACGGGACCTACATCGCAACGCTATCCAATCATTTTGCTATACAAAATTCTTATATATCTGTCACCTTGAAGAAAGTCATTATTCATTGTCATTCTTGTTAACAAAAAGCGCAAGAATGTATGGATTTGACATTACTCGTCGAAAATCACGTGATGTTGGTATCGTTAACTTAATATTATAAATCATGAACTGTGAAAGAACATTTGTAATTCATTAAAAATGTAGGCTTTCAAATTCCAGCGGCAGAGACGCTAATTGACTGTGACGTCACAAAGCTTATTTCCGCTTCGTCCCGACAATTTAAATTTAAGACAATATCTTCTTTCCTCCTGTTTGTATTTGATAGGAAATATTTCTCTTAAACCCTCGACTGAAAAGAGGGATGTCATTACTATTGTTTGAACATTGAAGCAGTTGTCAAGAATGTAATTAGATATGGGTGGAATTCGGTTCAGATTTAGAGAGATTTTTTTTTAATTTTTTCACAGTCTTCTTTATTATATTTATTAAAGGAATTCTTTTCTTTCTTCATGGCATGGCGCACAGATTAGCGCATTTGCCAATGTCTCGTACTGTATTAGTAAATAGAATTGTTAAAATTCCAATAGTGACAGTAGACTTTACTGAAATTATAAAGGACTTCTTGGTTGAGCGCGAGAACTTCAGCTACACATGTTTATTTAGACCTACTCCATTGTTTTCAGTTACGTAGAACTTTAAAACACAATATACTATAACATTTGTACTTTAAAACTCCCGAAAATGTAACAAATAGAAAATCTAAATATAATGACAACCTCACTTCTCCCGTTCCCGCCAAAAAGTCCCATTAGAGTAATTATACAGTGCGTAATAATAAAAGAAATAGTAAAACATGAGGCTAGATATGGCGTGTTTATTATTTATTTTTTATTATATAATATAAAAAATATTTTTGATGGTACTATACATGTGGACCGGGCGTCTACGCCGTCTCCTGGTTTGTAATGTCTTTACAGACACTACTCACAGTAGTGTATCTAGATGTCTGCGAAAGTCCCGGAATTTCGTTTACTGTGCGGTTGTACCGTGTCCAGTACGAATATTTGTTTTTTACATTAATTTTTACATTTAACATTAACAGTAATTTGAGTGAAATAATGTCGTAATGGTTTAAAGTAATGATGAAACAAATACGAATGCGATAATCGTATATCCGCGAATATCGTAAAGATTATAGTGGCTAAAAGAAGATTTCCCATAAACATTTGTGGATAAAGGCTTCTTCTATTCCATCGGAGACACTGCTTTGATCAGCTAGGTTGATACACAATAATAATAAATTTTTTGTAGTGCTATTAAAGTATTTGTATTTGCTTTTAAAGGGCCACAGCGCCTTTAGAAGCAAAAATCGCAAAGCATTTGTATCGTTATTCGTAAACGCCCTATTTGCGCTCGCAGCATCGTCTCAGATTAATTAGTTATACGCGGTACCGTCATAACCGTATCGTTACATCACTAATTTAAACTCAAGTTTTTAAAGAAGTCATTTTAAGAAGTCTGCCAAACTCACTATCTCGCTGACACTAGACTGCTTTTGATGTATAGCGTGAAAGAAATAGCGAAAGTTTGTTCAATATGAAAAGTGCCACCTTCTCTTATATATTTTGCTCGTTTTCGTATTTTTAGATCATAAATTTGTAAAAATATATATTATTTATGAGTACGAAACAAGAGATTATTATTTTAACTATTTTATAAGTGATTTTAATTTATTTTGTAGTACATATAACTAGAAATGTGCAAGAAATGATTAGCTTATATCTGCCAACCCAAACTCACAGATTCACACCAGAGCTTTATGTCACCGGCAAAGGAGAACGTACCAATAGACTAGCGTGATCCCAATCTGTTGTTATTGGTATGTATTTGTACATTTGGGTTGTTTCGACTTGGCTCGGCGTCGCTTTCTGTTACATTGAGTGTTTTCCTCTAAGAAGTCTCTGCGCCAGGTATTTATGTCCATTTATAGTCTATTCCATACATCGAAACGTTTCTATAACGACGAAAGATAATGACTCTCCTGAGGCTTCAGTCCCGTCCCGGTACCGATTCGCATTCGACATCACTGCTACAAATTAGAGAAACATTCTTACAGAATCTTAACAATCTATCCACTAACCCTAAACAGCGATCACTGAAGGTCGTTGAGATGTTGACATTGAAACGCACAGTAATGAAGGTCTATTTGGGATCGACGGATAGAGCGCGGGCCGGCCGGGGGCCGGGGGCCGCGGTCGGGGGGCCGCGGTCGGGGGGCCGCGGTCGGGGGGCCGGGGGCCGGGGGGCCGCGGGGCCGCCGCGCGCCGCCGAGGTGTGGTGAGGTCGGTCGTGTCACGAGGACATCACACGTATACGAAGTAGGGCCGCCCTGCGCCTGCGCCTGCGCCCTTCCGCCACTGCCATCTGGAAAGGACACGAACACACTCAAGTACCGGCCTGGAGAGGGCTGGACACGCATTCACTTAAGGTTTCGTAGCGATTTCGGACAAATTAAAAGTATAATTTAATATTAATATTTATAAGGAAGTATATTTTATATTATTTACACATATGTTATTCGTATGTACACCATTCACGCTGATAACGAGGTAGAAAGGACAGAGTGCGAAGCTCGTAGCTCTTACATCTTTCGTCTCCTCAAATCTCATCATTCTTCACAAAGATTTTCGCCGAGATATGCCACACTTACGACTATTCTGTCAGCCAATACTTTCTATTTGTTCTTTCTTAAGTCGTCTTGGTTTTCCTTGGCTTCAGTTAATGTTCTACATTCACTTTGGCTCTGTATATTTTTTTGTCAATCGTTCATCGCACAGTTTATCTTTTTTTCAGTTTCTGAGAAAGGAAAAAGTCCCCACGGACGCTCAGCCGAACTCTGCGCCGATTGAGTAGTATCAGACTCTAACCAATTAAAAAAAATCTCCTCTTTGCTGTTAGCCGTAGTGGCTTTTACAGCATCACCGATCGCATTAGTGCGAGCGCAGAAGGCGCCCTGCGATAAAAATCATAAGAACAAAAGAAAAGGTCTAAGAAACCAATTAAACATTTAATTTTCTTTTCTTGGTTTTGGATTTCTGCGCAAAATTTTATTTTCTTAGTTTATAGCTGTCGAAATATATCACTTTCAGTTTACAGACCATGGAGTACTTAACCTATAGAGACGAAATATCGGACCACCTTATTCACCACTGCTCAGCAGAACACAGTAACCGCAACAGTGTTCAGACGTAAATTGTTTTCATACAAAATAAATGACATTGCCACTCTATAGGTTGAGTGCTCTATGTTACAGATAGACATGATGAACTTATAAGGGTTAAGTTTTGCCCTTTTTGCTACGGACATTTAAGAAAAAGACTATAACATGCACACTTCTATGTCGTGTGTGTATGTGTGTTCATGTATGTTTGTATATCGATACTCAAGATGCTAACTAGAATTAGACTACATACAGTGCGGTTTTGTGTATACTCATATATTATGTCTTCACGTGTTGTCCTTGTGTGTGTGTGTGTTTTTGTATCTGTGTGGAACAGTTCGTGTGTTTTTGCTCATAATTATCATCATTTTATTTGTATGAATATGAGTATAACATTGATGTTGTTGATATAGTACACATAATTATATGCTCTTCATATTCTGCTAAGAACATAACATGTAAATATTTAATTAATAAATTTATAAAATGTCATATTGAAAAATTGAATCTCATGCATAATCAAAGTCATAATGATATATAAATAAATTATAAAATGTCAAAAAAATGTAATAAATTATATGTGTATATTTGTGTGTGTGCTCGAGCATGCGTGTGCGCTTGTCTGTGAAAGTTCACAATCCATGTGTCCGTTTGTGTCTCCCTGTGTCTTTGTGTATATTATCAAGTGTGTGTAGTACGACCATAAATTTAGTATATACTGGCGTATAGACGTACAAAGAGTGCAAGTGATAGTGTACTTTTATAATAGTGGCACGAGTAGGAAAGGGACAGCAAATGAGGCTCTATTGTAACCTTTTTTCTTGACAGGTCGTTACAAGTCGTCACGCAGTGCAGAACGCTCTTACTTATTTTATTATTTTGTGTTATTCCTGTTTTATTTCAAAGAAGTGCTGTATATTTCAATAATGATTACGTACTCTGTATGTGATTGTGATATTACTTATCGTAATAATCAAGGGAATCATTCATTTCGTAGGTGACATCAACAAATGAAAAATCGTCACGCGTAAACTAGCTCTATGTTGTATTTCGTGTGTCCGTGTAAGTAGCTACCCGTGTTAGGGCTGCCACCTTTCAAAAAGGGCAGACTCGGAGATTTCGGAGAAATCGCTATTTTCTTTCAATAAAACAATGTTTTTTGAAGTAGGAATTATTTACATAATGACAGGTAGGTATTGACCCAAGAGTCCCGAGATAGACATAAAATAATTCAATTTTTTTTTTCTATTTTATTCATTAGGTATTTGTTTCGATGTTTGGAAGTTAGAAGCTTTTAATGTAATTATCATTATTTATTCATGTTAAACAAGTAAGTATTCACAAACTCAAATAGAGCTACTAGTGCTGAGAGTGCAGGCACTAGCAGTTTTATTTGAGTTGAGTCCCAGCCTAGAACCAATTAGATTTTAAAACTATAATTTTTATTTGAAGGAACATTTGTACATTTTTTCGTCGTCCGCCGCCCGGAGATATCAATGTTGAATCCGTAGCTCGGATATGAACCATTTAACCCCGGAGACTCCGGGTTAAACCCGGAGGGGTGGCAGCCCTAACTCGTGTGCGTGTGCCCCTGTGTGTCCTGGCGTGTGGATGATTGTGCGTGTGCGTACGTACGTGCCGCGCGCGGTGGCGCGCGCTCAGGGCGGGCGCCATCACCAACAGAACACGGACAGCTCTCCGCCGTGCGCGCCGCCCACCGCGCGCCACGAGCGCACGCCGCCCGCGCCCGCGCCCGCGCCGCCCGCGCCCCCCGCCGAGCCCCCGCCGGCGCCCGCGCCGCCCGCGCTCCCGGCGCCGCTCACCTTCAACTGGATCGCCGCACGGTTTGAGATTCTTATCTATAGAGATAGGGTAGGTCCGGCTTTTTTAAGGATACAAGTCCGGATATGACTTTTTTTGGCGGGAACAGGAGAAGTGAGGTTGTCATTTTGTTTAGATTTTATATTTTTGGGAGTTTTAAAGTACAAAAGTGATTGTTTTAAAGTTCTGCGTAAGTGAAAATAATGGAGTAGGAATAAATAAACATGTGTAGCTGAGGTTCTCACGCTCTTCCAAGAAGACCTTTATAACTTCAGTAAAGCCTACTATCACTTTACTGGAGGAGTTTTACGATAACAAAAAACTAATTTACTTGTGATTCTACTTATTAATACGTGACATTGGCAAATGCGCTAACCTGTGCGCCATGCCATAAAGAAAGAAACAAAAAGTCCGGATGTAAATCCCGCATTGTGGCTACGGGTCCAGGTCCCGTGTCCGCGGATCTGTATTGGTAATTTGGTACCAACTCCCGAACCAGACGTACGCAGTGTACAGAGCTGGGTCTAATGTAGTACTATGATGGAATCGTACCATGTTCAGCGTACGTTCTACTCCACCAGCAAACATTTCTGTTCCAAAGGTTACGTGTCCGATTTTCGTTTGGGTATACATCCAAACGAAAATCGGACACAGTGGCACTGTTGGATATACATCCAACAGTACCACTAGGGATACGGGTCCGCGCACACGTATCCACCTGGACCTACCCGTCTCTAATCTAAAGTTAATTATATACTACAGTAGCGACCGGCTTTGCACGGGTAGAATATTTCTTAAAAATAAAACACGGCCTTTATTACTTGTTAATAATGTAGCTTTCTATAGGTGAAAGAATTTTTGAAATCGATCGAATAGTTTTTGAATTTATCCATTACAAACAATCAATTTTTTTTTCTTTTTATAATGTTAGTTAACGGTAAAATATATACCTTAGGTATATAATTTACTTCACTATAATTTTACTAAAATAAAATATTTCTAAAGATATGATATAAAATAAATTTTATATACAAAATATTATTATATGTATAGATAGGTATATGGATTTCAAAATTATTGAAATATTGAGAGTAATAAATTCTTTCGTAGTAGGTACATTACTCTTAGGAATATATTTAATAGCACAAAAAATATATTAAAAAAAAATTCTATTTGTTATTGTAAAAAATCTTCGATCACAAATAAAAAACTAGATACACAGTCAACGCTCCAAAAATGTCCGAATAAATGTGCGCTCAAATGAGTATTACAGTGCACATTGAGTGAGTCACAGATCTGTGAATTATACTTTACGCACGAGACGTAAGATTGCACTTTAAATATTTTTTTACAAACATCGTTCCAATGTCATGCAACAATCGTTTACAAGCTTTTATAACCTTATGGTTTGGCGGTAAGGTCTGCTTTAGATTAACACAATGTTACCGATAATACTAAACGATATTAAAAAGATATACGTCAATTCGAACAATAATTTGTTTAGATTTTACAGCAGATTGTGCATCTAGTTCTTTATTTATGATCGAAGTAAAAAATGGTACACCGCTCATAAAAATATATATTAACTTAAAACAATATAATGGCAACATAACAACTTAAAATAATAATAGCCTATAAAAATGTAATCGATATAAGGTATTAGTTTCTACTATAAAAATACGATTCTTTCGTAATTTTTTCTGCTATTATATTGATATTGACATCTGCACTGTATTTTTATAATTTAAATTCCAAAAATTTTGTGAATAATAATGACTAAAAATAGTAAATTAATTGTGAAGATTATTAATTTATATTAGATGAGTTAAACTTAGTAACTAATTAATCTGTGGTTAAACAGTTAAACCAAAAATAATAAACTTGTAGCAGAAACCCGCGTGCACGTAGCCAAACAAATTATAAATATTATCAACGCTGAGTCTTTGAAAGACACACGGACGCATGAGGGATTTTATAGTTTCCTTTTTTTATTTTAAAATACAGAACCCCAAAACCGGCCATGTAGTACTTGCACAATTAGTGTTCTGTACTGTCAGTTATAACTTACGTATAACCAACTGCACAACAAAGACTATCATAGAACTTTTTCGCCATGTAAAACATCTAACGTAGGCCATCTGGCAATGCAATGCTAATAATTGAACAATAAATTAACGTAAATAATACAATTTAGGGGGGCTCGACAAGCGTTTCAATTGTCGTAAACGCTAGTAGAATAGAATGACAAATACCACGGGATCTGACGTAACGAATTTGAATTCGGAAGTCAAACTTTATTAACTTTCTATTAAATCAAACGAGAAATCGTGTGATTGTGAAAATTTAAGATAGGTAATGCATTCCTGATTATAAGACGTAGGTAACGCAGTGGTGATAATTAAAGGTAGGTAATGCGGTCTAGATAATTTAAAGTAAGTAAAGCAATCGTGATTATTTTATGTACGTAGTCAAAATCAAAACATTTTAAGAAACGGAGTACTTGTAGTCCGGATGTCACTGGGAGTCTTCCAGTTTATTGTGCCGTACCCAGAGCGCAAGCCTAGTGCTTACTTTGAGTCACACAATTGATGTCTGGAATATTAGGGCTTTTGTTACTAGTATTAAATTTCGTTTGGTTTTGCGTAGATATCAAATGAAAGAGCACATCACTTCAGCTACACATGTTTATTTAGACCTACTCCATTCTTTTCACTTAAACAGAACTTTTAAACACAATATACTATCACTTTTGTACTTTAAAACTCCCAAAAATGTAAAAAATAGAAAATCTAAACAAAATGTCAACCGCACTTCTCCCGTTCCCGCCAAAAAGTCACCACTCATTGAGTCGTCCATTGACTCTTAGAATTAGGGTTGCAAGATGGAAAATCCGAAATATTTATTTTACTTAATTATTGAATTCGCTAACAGGCTCACACCTCACAAAATTTTTCTTTTAATTTGAAATCAACAGCTTTTAACTTTCAACATAACATGAAGACATAATAGTATTCACGATTTCATTGAAAATGGCGAGTAAATAATGATTTACCTACATTGATTAGGGAAATAGTTATTTACTTCCCAGAATCAAATATCATTACGTATTTGCTGTAATTATTAACCGCAACACATATTTTACATTTCATTTGTCGAGATCGCTTTACTTATTTTGTTTCAATCGGATGTTCGAATATTTCGTGAAGACGACAGTAATCGGTATATATTCGCTGTCAAACGCTGTTTCAATTATATTAAAACAACTTTAATTAAATTTCATAAAACTTTACGACTATACGTTATGATTATTATCGGTAGATATTTTATTTTGTCAGGAGTCGGGAGATCACATTTATGAAATATCGGGAGAATCCAGTCGAATCCTAACCATGTGACAACCCTAGTTTAGACCACAATGTTATTGTAAGTTATTGTCAATCTGATTGCACTTCGATCTTTACCTTATTGAAGGTGTTATAACTTATAAGTTTGATTCCTTGTCTGTATGTGTCTGTCTGTCGTAGTGTCTATTGTACTGTCATAGCTCTTGAACTACCTTTTGTCTCTCGAGCAAATGAATTGATTAACGGTTTCGAAAATGCGATGTTTTCGATAATGATTTTAGCTGATTTTGAAGTTTTTAAATTTAGAAAAAAATGTCCCCTAGGGGTGCAAAATGGAATGGAAATATGAAAAAAAAAAAATTACATTTCATGTGGATGAAGTCAGATCCTAACTTAACTTTAAGGGGACAGACAGACAAAAAAAATTCAGTTCTGTTTAAAATAAATAATCTCCAGATATTATCTCGTTTAATAATATTGCAAAAAATTATTATAAAACCTGTTTTTTTATAACATCTGTTTTTTAACTTTCCACGTAGGTATATGTTTGATTATTTTCGCCATTTCATATTATGAATCTTTATTGTAAGAGAATGTAAGAGTAAGTTGTTTTAGGAAGGAAGCGAGGCTGCTGAATTGGTACGTCGGCGGGGTCATTAACCCCATCATGCCCGATAAGGCAAATCAACAAGCTGTAAAATTACGTTTCTAAAAATATATTACACTGCATACCTGTGCTAAATATTTTGTTCGCAATATTGTTTTGAAATATGTACACGTAAAGATACCAAATTTCCTATTCTAACGTTCATCACATTTTTCTCATATCTTCTAAAACCGCAAATATCCGCAGCTGATGTTTTTTGCATCTTGTTTATGTTATCATGTTTATGAATAGTTATACTATTAATTAACACTAAAAATATCACGTAAGAAGACGTGAGTGACAGTAATAATCTCCAACGAAAAAAAAATGAAAAATAAGGTGTCACTTTTTAAGTACTTACTCAAAATTTTAAAAATAATATTAAAACTAAAAAGCTGTTTTGTAAAGTACAAAAAATTATCTTTCTATGAATGTACTACACTGCATATCTGTGCTAAATATTTTTTCACAATATTGTTTTGAAATATGTACATTGTACATCCCTGTCCCCTATGTACTTATGACTATGAAAAATGATATTATTTTGCGTATTAAGAGACAAAATAATATTACACTTTGACTATTAGAAGAGTATCAATTAAAATCGATATATTAGCCAAATTATAATATTTGTAAAAAATCTCTTGTTCTACCATTTTCTTTAGTGCGCCGCACGCGTGTAAAAACTGAGACGAATCCTACGATACCTTGTACGTTGACCTTCTGCTCTATGCAAACGTGCGCGTGTTAGCTTACGAAAAATACAAAAAATAGTTATTTTCGTTTATTTTAAGAACTATAATTAATTTTTAAAAATCCAACTGGTATTTTGATGATTATGTTTAGATTAAACTATACAGAAAATTTAGAAACATAAATCGGTCCCGTTACTCTGAAAAATTTAAATTTAGTTTTAAAAGAGGTTTCTTTGATATTTTTATTTTATTTTACAAAAATTAACCAATCGTGTATCACAACTGGCAAAATAAAGTCAAAGAAATGAAGAATCAGGTTAAGTCACTTATAAAAATTGAGATCCCTGCCGTCGAAACTTCCAATGCGTCGCCTTAAGTAATTTTGACTCTCTGAGGGAAAAAATGATACATATAATATATGCTGCTAAAATCATAACCATTATTATTCCTTCGTCATAGTCAAGTAAAAATAAACTTCTACAGCAAACTTTGTTTTACGGTTGGCAGAACTTTTTAAATGAAACTACCTATAGGTTTACTTTATGCTTTTTTTTAATAAAAAATTACTGTTTAAATAAAAGGTCCTACTATATATATACTCCTATGTTTTTGTAAATAAAAAATGGGCTGTTGGCGTGGTGGCAGAGCAACTGCTTTTCAATCCGGGTTCCGAGTTCTATCTGGGTCAGGTCAATCTAGGAAACGAATTTTTCAAATTGGCTTTTAGTCTGGGTGCTACTGAGCTCCCAGTTCATTTGTAGTAAACTTTTGCTTAGTTATAATAAACCTATTGCTTAGTTTGGGGTCACGCGATTGGTGTAATTGTCTGAACTAGGTTATTATCCTTATTATTATTTTAATATACGATAAACTTTCTTTAGTGGTTGGCGGTTAGTAACAATCGACATACGAAACATTACTTGCACTTAACCGATTTTGTTAACTTTTATTTGTAATAAATAATGAATGCCAGTCAAAGTGCTCGTTTGTTTAGCGAGCACGTGTGTTGCTCGCGCCGTGGGAACACGTCTCCCGCCACATGTGCGCGTCATTATGCGCCGGCATGCGACGTGCTTACATGCTCATTATTATGCAATATTTGACTAGCAACCCTTATAATCTACTACCCGACTACAGCTACTAAAAGGGGGGTAATGAGCGTAACGTATTTTGATATGTTATCAGGGTTCAAAAATGCAAAATTGACAAAATTGTAACACCCCATCGATCTACTAACATCCTTCTCCCATCGGTGGTTAAGAACACCTTGAAGACTTTTTTCTCCGTTTTGTGATTTACTTGATTGTTATTGGATACGAGCCTATGACTTTAATATTAGTTAGTCTATTTATTAACTATATTCTATCCCACTTTAGTTATTAATGCTTGGGTTTACTAATGGCTAAGCGGAACCACAGAACAAGAGGTTAGTTTATCGCCTACATTTGTATGTATATGTTACAGCCGTAGAATAAACATCTTAACCAATTAAAAATAAATTAATCCCTGTACTCCTTACATACAAGGTGTTTAGGTTAAAAAACTGTGTTGACAAGAACGGTCAAGAAACTGATTCGTGTAATAAGGTTTGATGTTGGAAAATTGATGCCTGACTGAGTTTGTTGGCAGTTTTTCTAAGTAGAGACAAAGAGGGGCTAACTATTTAATATCATTGTTTTTGGTAACGCAGGACAAAACCTGAACCCATGCCCAGTCCACTAGGGTAGAGACTGGATTATATGGAGCGTTTATCCACTAAAACTCCTGCGGTAGTCTTCCTCGGCGTGTTGTCGAGGGGCTCTGGGATCTCTTAACGAACGTACCGGATTATTTCTTCTTTTGTGTATGTATCATTGGAAGAACGTCAATAATTTTCTATTTATTACCATTTCAACGAGTGCCGAAATAAATGGACTTCATATCCATTTATAATGCAATAATACGTCCATTGTCTACTGATTTAAACACATACGTAATGTCATGCTATTTTCCAATTTAGGGTGGGCACATCAATGTGAAACAGAATCACACCTTGATGAGCTTGATGCCATTTTTACCGATAAGATAAAGAGGAATCAGATAATGATGCTGGAATTTGTAAAGACAATGGTTCTTAAGCCATCGCCTTTACAAATTTTTTATAAGCGACAGGTCCTTTAGCTGAATTTTATGGCCTGCGTGAGAAGATAAACAACCTGTCATTCTAGGTTTCTCTTTATCTTAAAGAAACTTTCAAATTCAAACCGATGCACAAAAAAATAATAATTTTTTTTTTTCATATCGGCCTATTTTTAATACACAAACATAATGTATGTTTGTAGTCCTCGCAATCTAATAAGTCGGAGGCGATAAATCCCTTAGTGACATCCAATTCATCATACTCTTTTCTAAAAAGATTGTCTAAAGAATCAATTTGTAACTGATTCGATACAATTGATAAATCCAAACTTCAAACATTTCCAGAATGTTAATCAGGTCAATTAGCAATCTGTGATTATTTTGTAATACCGTAACAAGAACGGGGATAAATTAGTTTGTCTGTGTTTTAATTGAATTGTCGCATATAAGAGTCTGACTTTAGCTCTTACAAGAAGTTGTTGTCGAGTCTTCTTCAAGTGGTCGTGTACAGTGTAGTTGGATGAAAGTAGTCAGAGATAGTTTAATTCTAACTGTCACTGTGCTGTCATACATAAATCTAATATAGTCAGAATTAGTACAATTTTAACTGTGACCGCGAATGGTCTTTACTGTAGCATAAGATAACAGTCAAAACATAATTAGTTTAGTAAACGCAGCGCGTGTACTTTTACTGTTATCCACTTGTCATGTGAGGTATGTAAAGGAAGGCCTTCGGAGTCGCAAACGCGAATAAAGGCTCTGACTCTGACCCTGCAGTAGCATTGCGACAGCTCAGGAGCGCATCAAACTCTCCCCGAAACTTGCTCTGCCACTGTACTACTCTGTAATACTAGGGGGTAGAGGTAAGCTCAATATTCTAAAGGATACGTCCAGTCCGTATGTAAGTCCAGCTGCACGGATACTCCACGAGAATTTGTATGATACTGATTACAGAATACTTATGTAAATGACTTGACGCGCGCGATCCTAGTGACTCTTACATTTACTCGTATTCCATTACACTCCGTGGGTAAACTTGTGCCAAAGGATCCGTGTTACGGACTGATATTCATCTCTACAGGGGAGTTACGTAGTTACGTAGGAGATCCTAGAGCCACCCGACATTCGCCTACGACGATTACCGCATCAGTATTTGGTAAGGAATCTACATAATTTAGTCTCTCTCCCAAGAAGCCGGGACGAAGTCGGTGGTATCAGCTGTACTTAAATTTTAAACTACATTGCCACCAAACGAGACTATGTCCTCCATTTTTTGGGTTCCATGGTCAATGCAAAATCGACCCCTTAGAGTTTCGTCACGTTATGTTTGTCTGTCCGTTTGTCCATATGTCACAGTCGACTTATTCCGTCATCCTTACACCTACTGAGATGTAATGTTCGTACAGAGACGTAATTGGTAACTCGAAACCAGAACTGAGAAATAAATGGGTATTTAAAACCAATTTTTATTAAATTTACTTTTACTTATCTGAAATTGCTGCGGAACCCCAACGTTTGTCCGACACGCTTTCGGCCAGTTATTTTGTCTGCTAAAAACGTTTGCGCCAGCAGTGGTGTTTATAATTATCTGGACGATCAGGTCGGGTCAGCGGCTGACCCGGTTCGAGGTCGTGCATTAGTATTCTAGAGACGACGGTCTTCTCAGGGAGGCGGATGCACATATCGCAAATATAGAACTGTCGGGTACATCTTCAATTCGAACCAAATAAAGAGATTGATATATACACTGTCTCCTTATTCATTTAAAAAAAAATAGATCTGGAAAGGTGTTATTAATGGTAGGTAAATCCGCGACAAATAAATATATAGAGCGAAACTGATTGGTAAAAGAAGCCAAGAAGATCAAGGCTGACTTATGAAGATCAAACAGCTAAAGTGTTAGCAGATGGAAATGTCAAAAACTCTCGCATACCTAGGCGAAAATGTTTTAGGAGAATGATGAGATTTGAGGAAGCGAAAGTAGTATGCAAGAACCGCGACACTTGGCGCTCCGCCCTCTCTGACTACCCCGTTAGGGATACAGCGTGAAGATACGTATGTATGTAATTCCAAGGACATAATAAACTAGTTATTCCCTTTAATATAAGTAATATAAGTTTTATTATTCGACGTAGACAACGAGACCCTAGTAATTGAACGTACCTAATGCATATGGTAATTTAACATAGGTAATATAATACAAACCTGATTATTTAAGGTAAGTTATGCAATCCTGATTATTTGACGTAGGTAATGCAATCGTGATGATTAAGTCGGTAATTCTTCATTAACTGCGTTCATTATCACAATAAGTTTCCTTAAGAAGTCAATTAACAGAAAAGAAAGAAAGAAAGAAATCATTTATTCGCTACTCACAACGACAACGCACAGCCCATGGCAACAAAGTTACACATCAACATAACACTATGCTGCGGCAGTGAAAAGGCAACGACTCAGTTCCAATGCCTCTCAATTTACAGAGAGAGCAACACTGATATTCTGTCGCGCCTAAATGTGATGGTACTATAGAATAAATAAATAAACAAAATAATATAAAATAATAATAAAATAATAAATAAGATAATATAAATTATAAAGATATAAATAAATAAGTCGTGCAACTAAAGAATAGAGAGTATACCCCAAAATTACACCTCTCGCTATCGAACAGCCACTCAGGACCTCCACCACTATCAGGGCTTATTCTGGTATAACAACAACCACTTTTTGCATTTTAATTTAAAAGTTGCCATACAGAAAAGAGATTTAAAGTTGTCATCAAACGTACATTGGTTGGAAAAAATTAAATTAAGTATTAAATAAACGATTTGATCTAAGATTATTTATACATACAAACATACATACATACATATCTTCATGTTGTATACTTAACGGGGTAGGCAGAGAGGACGGAGCGCCAAGCGTCGCGGTCCTTACATACCTCTTTCGCTTCCTCAAATCTCATCATTCTCCTCACACATTTTCGCCTGGGTATGCGAGTGCTTTTGATTTGATTTATAGTCCGGAAATAATCTTCTGCAGCGATGGAGTGAATACTATGGAGAACTGTATGAGAGTGGCGACTCCGTCTCTGATACTGAGAGCGATTCTAATGAATTGCCACACTCAGGCCAGGGACTGGAGGATGCCATTAGTATGAAAGAGATTGAGAAAGTGATAAGAAGTTTGAAATGTGGAAAGGCTGCGGGAATTGATGAGGTGACTGCTGAGATGATCAAGTATGGTGGTCCTAGGGTCTGGGATGCCTTCTGTGCACTCTGCAACCTTTGTTGGCAGAAGGGGGAGGTTCCAGAGGACTGGCGCACGGCAGTCATAGTACCTCTATATAAAGGGAAAGGTTCCTACCTAGACTGTGCGTGCTATAGGGCCATCAGCTTGGTCAGCTTAGCGAGTAAAGTCTATACTAAAGTATTGACTGAACGTATGAAAGGTGTTTCAGAAAGATATTTGTGGGAGGCGCAAGGTGGATTCAGGAACGGTAGGGGTTGTATGGATCAGATTTTCTCGCTTCGCGTTATCGTGGGAAGGTTTCTGGCTTTAGGTCAGAAAGTTTTCTGCGCTTTCGTGGATCTAGAGAAAGCATTCGATAGAGTAGTGCGGAAGAAATTGTGGAGTCTTCTGCCTGAATATGGCGTGGAGGGCTCCTTACTGCAGGCTGTGAGGTCATTATATCGAGACCACAGAGCCTGTGTAAGGATAGACGGTGACATGTCGCCCTGGTTTGAAGTCTGTTCTGGTGTCAGACAGGGCTGCGTGATGTCTGCCTGGCTATTCGTGCTGTATTTGGACAGTTGCCTCCAGAGATTGAAAGGTAATATGAGTGGTATGGGATGTGGTGACACAGTGGTAAACTGCCTATTGTACGCAGACGATGCTGTGCTAATAGCACCATCAGAAGCAGAGTTGCAGACACTAGTCACGTGCATGAAAGAAGATTGTGAAGTAAAAGGATTGAAAATGAATGTGAACAAAACTAAGGTTCTGGTGTTTGAAAGAGAAGCGGAACAAACGAAATGTGTGATTAGTGTAAATGGAAAATGTCTAGAACAGGTGAATGAAATTGTGTACCTGGGGAGTGCGTTTTCGAGGGATGGAAGATGTGAGTTGGATGTGGAGAGACGGGTAGCAGCTGGCAATAAAGTGAACGGTGCTCTGTCCGCATTAGTGGGTAGTGTGAATATATCTAACACTGCTAAAATGGCCATCCACAATGCGGTGTTGGTGCCAACTTTGTTGTACGGCAGTGAGGCCTGGATATGCCCGAAATCGAGTGAAAGTATGATAAATGCTGTGGAGATGCGGTCTCTCAGAAATATGTGCGGTGTCAGGCTTGCGGACAGGATAAGCAATGATGAGATACGCAGTATGACAGGGTTGCACAACAGTGTTATTGTAAAAATGAAGAAAGGAATGCTTAGATGGTTCGGGCACATGGAAAGAATGAGTGATGAAAGACTGACGAAGAAAATATACAGAGCGAAAGTGAGTGGTAAAAGAAGCCAAGGAAGACCAAGGCTGACTTATGAAGATCAAATAGCCAGAGTGTTAGCAGACGGAAATGTCAAAACCACTCGCATACCTAGGCGAAAATGTGTGAGGAGAATGATGAGATTTCAGGAAGCGAAAGAGGTGTGTAAGGACCGCGACTCCTGGCGCTCCGTCCTCTCTGACTACCCCGTTGGGGATACAGCGTGAAGTTATGTTATGTTATGTTATGTTAAATAATCTTCTCTGTATCTGCATTTGCTGTTTCGACTATTGTATTGTTTATATTTCACCTTTGTATTCTGTTACGAGAAAACCAAACTTAAAAAAAAAGCTAAAAGCGTTTTGGTTATGCTAACTTAGGGTTCCGTAATAATATTGGATAAATAAAAAAAATAAGCCGAAAATGCGTACTAAATATTTCATGGTACATGAAAAAACTATATAAGCGTTCCGTTCCTACCATTTTGGCTGAGTGTTAGCTATTGCTATATTTGTGATTAAATATTACAATCATTATCGTTAATAGATAGCAACACTGTCATTTTGAGGGTGTTGCTACTTAATAATAATTTATTTCTGATAAAGCGAGTTTCTATTTTTGAATGTCAAAAAAGTAAATTAATCAAGAATAATACGCGCTAGCGAAAGTACGTGTTTTCATTATATCTTTAAATATCCTATCCTATTTTATTATCCTAGAAATCTAGAATGTGGCATTGCTTACATGAGGAGCCCTAAATAGGCGTAATTACCGAGCCTTGCCCTGAATAATGTTCCAAGGAAAACATCGTTTTTTTCTATTACATAAAACGTTTATTAAACCTATCAATAGCTCGGTACACAAATATTCGACTAATGCCAAGCGGATGGAGTGTTTTAAAAAATTGCATTTGGCTCTATACGTACTTTGTGTAATGCTGGCATAGCAATTCGGCACACTTATTATAACTTGCAGTCAGCATGCAACATCCAATATCGCGCGATATCTGCTGTCAAAACGACAATTTGTGTAACGTAATTTGTATAGTGGCGCTAAATCTACCGCGAAAAATGCATTTTATAGTCATAGAATAATAGATACGCAATCGTCATACGTGATACCAATTTTTTATTATAATTCCAGTCGAATTCCAGTCGCGCAGTGATCGCGTGGCTGCCGCTGTCTGTAAATTTGTAGGTAATAATCCCGCGGTTGTCTTTATCACTCCACTCCATTTTAATATGTCGAGAATATTTAACAAAGATTGGCGCGAAAATAAGAAAACACTATCTATGAACATTCACATGAGAATGACAGGTCCTACATTCAAACATAAAAGAAAAAAAGAAGAAAGAAAGAAATAGTTTATTCAATACGTTAAACTTATAATCAAATACATTAGTCCCTGCACTAGCTAGGCGCACCTGTATCGCGAGAGACTTCGACAGCAGACATACTTCGAATTATACAATATTAGTTTTAAAGTGCGAGTGATCAGAAAAATGATCATGGTAAGGTAGAAGGTAGAATGTAATATTTATTGTAAGAGTGTTTATGGCCAGACTGTGTATATTTACTTGTTGCATTTTATCGAAGTCCAGCGCCGGCCGGTGCCTGCGCGGCGGCGGCAGCGGCACGCGGCGGCGGCGCGGCGAGGAAGGGGCGCGACACGCGCACGACGCGCTCCCCGCGGTCCCCGTGCCCCCCGCCGTGGCCCCCGCGGCCCCCGCCGTGGTCCCCGCGCCCGCCCGCCACGGCTTTAGCGCCTCCAGCGGCGGCGACGTGCGGAACCGCACCGGCGTCTCCACCTGCAACCGACACGCATTACCTCCTTAGTGCGCGCTTATTCGACACGAATTTATTCGCGCGTCACAACGCGGTCACCGCGCAGCTATCGCGCGGCCGCTAAGCGGACGCCGCGCGGCGACCATGTGCAGTATCTATAGATCACACTGTTAGAGTAGAATACACTATATTACATATCTGAGCTCATGTCAAACGCAACTAACTTTACTCTGTCTGGAGTGGTCAGAAAGGAATGGAATGCGAGAGTGGGATAGTTTTAAAACGCGCGAAAACCGCGAACGACCGCGCGGTTAGGTAATTCTCAGAAATTTGAATGTTGTTGCCTAGTGAATAGAGTTTACATTCGCCATTAATAAATAGATAAGAATGGCAACGGCGCGGCGGGTGCATGAAAATTTTCGCGTTATTTAACTGCGCCGTTACACTGACTTGTCGAAACATGAACGAATCGGTTTTTTAAACAAACTGAAAGCACAGAGCAAACAGTCGTATGGAGGCCAAGTAACTATAATAACGTGCATAATTTGTATCTATTCTGATGGCCTCATAGGGTTGCCTAATCATGAACTGCCTGCTCTTCTTAAATAGAAAAATAGTTCAATTCAGTAATATTTGTATTTATTTAATTTGAATTAAGCACGAAAACGCTAGTAGGTGTCATGGCGTCCGCTTGTGACGTCACGCCTAGGTAAATATTGTTCTACATTACGTTATTAGGGTTACATTCATAAATTAGATAGTAAATATAACAAAAGTTATATTTACTAGGTAAACATAACTTTTGCATTACTTTATACTTTTATTTTATTAAAAATATTATTAATCTCAATGTCTAAATTAAAACTGAGTCGTTATTTAGAATCGTGTCAACATATATTTTTCTCTAAAGCCATTTATTATTTGATTCTTTAATACCGTCATCATCCCTATTACATAATACATAATGGTGTCGTCTTAACTACATTAAAATCCGTTTAATGGCTTATAAATATACATAATAACTGAATAAATGTAGTGAGTGTGCAGTATATGTTATTAGACTTAGATCATCCAATAAATCCAGGTCGCATGATTTCTTTGTCTGCCCGTGACCACGATCGATGCAATCCGGCCGAATCTTCGGAATAAGGTTAGCCTTACCCCGAAAAGGTTAGCCTTAAAAGTATTAACACGATATAGACCCGGTTTTATTTAGAGTTGTAAGATGTGTACAAGTCGTGAAAGTTTAAAAATATTAATTATTTCTCTGAGCTAAAATATTACAATAACAAAAATTATCTCATCTTGTATAAACAACCGGATTTCTGTTGTGTTAACATTTACTTTAAAGGTTTTTTGTCCCGTTTTGACGTTTCGACTGGATTGCACCGATCGTGGTCACGCTAAGCCACGCAATCTTTCTGCCCGTGACCACGACGAAGCAATCCCGCTTAAATATCGAGGTAAAAAAGATATTAGCCTTAAAGTAAAGTACCTGGGTGATCGAGCTTCATTCGGCGTCTTTGAAGTTTGCTAAGGAATGACACCTGTTTACATAAGCTTTGAAAGTAAAACCTAAACAAATTTTATCTAAATTATTAGTTGTTTTCAAAAAACGGCAAAAATATTAGATATTGACACGATACGAAGCCGCTTATTTATTAGCTAAGACAGAGAATACGTATATCGCGTACGACCGCCTTCTACGGTCTGGCGCTACGATAATCACCCATAATCACCCCTAAATATTGGCGTCGTGTGAGAACCACGGTGCGTGAGCGTTAGAGCGCACACATACAAACTGCGTACGCTAGCTTTCTATGAAAACATCCTACTGTTATCTGTACCGTGGCTAAGTTACAATACTCAAGTCGTGAAGATGTAAAAGCATTAAAATATAATCAGTCACTGTATAAATATGTGTAATCTGGTAAAGTAGAAGAGAAAAATGGAAATGATAATGGTAATGAAGATGCTGCGTTCGTGTGTGTGTGTGTACCTTGGTGTCGTCGTCGTCATCGGAAGGCGCAGGCGCAGCTTGCTCATGTTCGTCGTCGTAGGCCAGGGCCGTCCACTTGCGCTTCTCGGGGGCGGCGGGCGGCGGGGACGAGGCGCCGCGCCGCCGCGACTCGCCCGCCGGCGGCGCGGCGCCCTCGGCGCGCGGGCCCGCCGGCGCTCCGTTGATCACCTGCGGCAACCTTCAACCTTCAGCGTCAACTTGCTGACGCCACCGCCGTTTCCTCCTCGACTCCTCCCGTAGTGTAGAGATAGATGTGATGGAGAAATCGAGATGGACTGGACTCTATTTATGACGAATGGATTCGGAGCGTTGAGAACAAGAATCGCGACTTTGTTTCATTTCAGCGTGTAATAGAGATGGGTAGATCCGAATGGATGTGTGCCTAAAGACTCGTATTCTTTGTGGTACACCTATACCTACTACAAAGGATACGGATCGAATTTATATGGACGGCAGATCTACATCCAAATATAAATTGAAAACGTATCCTTTATAATGAAATGGAAGTGTAAATAAAACGGATTGGATCGTGTGCATCGTGACTAATTAAAGTACTAAGTCTAAGTAAGTCCGCGGACGCGGTAGACCTGAAGGAAGGAACGTGAAATATATTCGGACTAGACTCCTTTAAAATATCAGACCTACTCATCACTAGCGTGTAATTGCCAAACTCACAAAGCTCGTCTGCGGAGCAGCGCGTCATTATGCGGCCGAATTAATGGCTGCAGTTCCTACTCTTAGCCGCCACCCCTCCCCCTGGCGCACTCGGAGGAAAAAAGGGTGGAAAACGGTGCGGCCGGCCACTCATTTATTATGGATGCAAGAGTCCGCGCGAAAAAACCCGAAGCCTTGCTTCGACTTGCTGTCGCGAGTAAAGTAGACGAGGTCGGGTTTAATGGAATTGCATAACTTATTGGGAGGCAATTAGGGTCACGTTCTAACGCTCGATAGACGTGTCTCATAATTGTTTAAAACAAAAGTATATTTTATATGATGAATTCCTATAACTTTCAGCTACTTTCCGCTCAAAGTCCAAAAACCACCACTCGATACGTGCTTCTACGTGTTTTCCTTTAAGCAGCACTGATTCGGTTCTGGTTAGCTAGTTGCCGACCGAGTCTGATCACTGGAATATCCTGAGGATGCTTCGTTGAAAGGCGAAACACGTATCGATTGGTGGTTTTTGGAGTTTAAGTGGAAAATAGCTAAAGATTTTAGGAATTCATAACATGAAATGGATTTCCGCAAAGTAACACCTGAGTCTATACAATATACAAAATTATAATTTGGTGAAAAAATCCTTAATACATTTTGTGGGTCCATTTGTAGCGCATGGTGCTTCTAATTGATACAATCACGGAGCTTAAATATAATAGTGAATGTCAGATTGAGTTATTCAAGAAAACGACGTATTTTGTGCTACTTTTACCGACATTGTTACAGAACCCTAAGTAAACGCGAGTCTAATACGCTCCTGGCCCTGGCATACGATATTAATCTACATCGAAAGTATAGATATTGACTATCATTTTTGATCGATTATCGTCCTTGAAATGGGCACAAAGGCGACCTGATGCGTCCGACATGTTTCATGCTTCACCAACTACAAAGCGGTCATCCGACTAAACTAATTTCATTGTAAGCTAAAAATTACATCTAATATTGAGGGTTCATGTAATCTATTACATAGGGAATTTTTAGATTTTTTTTTATAAAAGAGGGGGCAAACGAGCAAGTGAGTCACCTGATGGAGAGTACCATCGCCGCCCGAGTACACCCGCAACGTCCGGGGAATCACGGGTGCGTTGCCGGCCTTTAGGGAAAGGAGGGGGAGGGGGGAGATTGGCCACCGGCACTCTCACTCGCCGAACGAAACACAACAGCAATGGATGCTGTTATTTCACGCCGATATTCTGTGAGAGCGTGGTATTTCAGCGAGCGAGCCAGCCCAATTCATGCTGCAGATCAGTAAGGTTTTACCACACGCAAATGAAGTGTTTGCCATGACTTCATTTACGTGCTTCTCGAAATAAATAATACAGTTTGAAAATGTAAAAGGAAGGCTGGCCCGTTTGTGTTAAGGGGTCTACATTCAAGCTCTGATCCCTGGTTCAATTTAGGAAACAAACTTTTTTAAATTGGCTTTCAGTCTGGGTGTTAATATTGAGAGTTCTACCATTTCATTGTGTGGCACTCATAACAAGTCTAGTGCTTAGTTTAGGGCCACACATTTTCCACACATTTTGTGTTATTGTCTAGAGCAGCCATACTCAATGTGTGCTCCACGGAGCCCCGAGGCTCCGCAAGACCTCTACGAGGGCTTCGCCAAAAAATATCACATAAAATAAAAGAAATATCGTATATCATTAAAGTAATACCAAAAGAACATGAACATCACATACTGTAACATTATAAGTACATCAAGTCGATTTCTGAACGTAATTTCACAAAATCTATAACACTTATTTTCATTACATTTTTCTCGTAAACTATAAAGATTTAAGTTCTCTGAATCACTTAATAGCCGAAAACGAGGCAAAAATAAAAAACTATAGGTACTTTGTACCTCCCACTAAAAGGAAAGAATTTCATTAATTTACAATGGCCTCAATATATAGTACTTTATAACTTGTATAAAATATCTATTTTTGTATGATTTTTATTCAGTTTAGAATAAAAACCTATTTCCCTAAAGGTCGGTAACGCACCCGTGATTTTTCGAAAGTTGCGAGTGTCCATGGGTAGCGGTTGATCAGTTTCCATCAGGTGACCCGCTTGCTCGTTTGCCCCCTTTTATAAAAAAAACAAAACCAGGAATTTTTATTTTAAGGCTCCGTAAAATATTTAGGTGTTCTAAAAGGGTTCCGTTGCCAAAAAAGTTTAGTGCCAGCCAAAGAAAAGAGCCGCTGGTCTAGAGTATTATAATTTTTAATTAAATAAGTTCGCGGTGTTCTCTTTCAGCTACCGTACAAATCGTAATCCTGTAATTTACCCCCTTAGCGATGATTTTCCAAAAAACGCTGAAACACTTCGTTCCTAATTTTCCAACAAAACAAAGATATTCTTAAAAAAACCTTAGTTCCCTAAAGTTTTAATCTGTAACACCTCTTTTTTAGTTTATTAGCTGAAAATATTTGCCTATTACAATAATATATACCTGTAATGTATTTCATACATATTTACATCCTTTTTTACCCCCACAGGAGCCGAATTTCCAAAAAACTTTTCTTGGTGAGTGCCTACGCTATATATGAATATATGTCCAAAATTTCAAATATCTAGATCTAACGGTTTATTCCAGTCAGTTCGTCTGGGTCGCTACCACCATCTTCTTCGCTAATCTTGCCGCAAAACGGCAGTACTTGGACTGTTGTTTTCCAGCGTGGAGGGTGAGACAGCCGGTGACATTACTAACACAAGACGCACAACACCTTAGTCCTCAGGGTTGAGAACGCTTTTACAATCTAAAGTGCTTTCTTAGGCTTGATGTTATAAATGTCTATAAGCCTCAATCAGCTTATCATCAAGTGGAGTGTTTGCTCGTCTGTCTTCCCAGTAGTATAAAAAGTCTACTCGTCTGTCTTCCCAATAGTATAAAAAGTCTCCTCGTCTGTCTTCCCAGTAATATAAAAAGTCTGCTCATCTGTCTTCTCAGTAATATAAAAAGTCTGCTCGCCTGTCTTCTCAGTAATATAAAAAAGTCTGCTTGTCTGTCTTCCCAGTAGTATATAAAAGTGCTCGTCTGTCTTCCCAGTAGTATAAGAAAGTCTTCTCGTCTGTCTTCCCAGTAGCATAAAAAAGTCTGCTTGTCTGTCTTCCCAGTAGACAGTAGTATATAAAAGTGCTCGTCTGTCTTCCCAGTAGTATAAAAAAGTCAGTAAATTTCTTCTTACCGAATATAATATTAAGAGCAACATTCGTTATTATGAAACGTGTTTATATTCAGCTTACAACGAGATGACATGAAAAGGCGGTGACGCACAGTTTTTTATGTGATGTCAAAAACTAGAAAAAATGATAAATGATGAGCGGTGAGCGAGTAAGTGTAAAAAATTATAACGAACGAAAATTATTACACGTTTCGATCATCGATCGCAGTTGAGTTAATGTCAGTTCCAAATAAAACGTTGACACGTTGGAAATATACAGGTGTCTCACGTCGACGGGACATGGCAATTGTTTTAATATACATAGGAAATTCTAGTTACTGGAGACTTCATTTTAACTTTAAAAGTAATTCATACTACAATCAAAAATGCTTAAAATGTCACTCGCATGACCTGGTCATCCAATCGGCCAACTTTGAAACAAAATTACCTCTTTATGATATCGTTAGAAAGGGTCAATCATAACGATTAATTCCTCCTAAATAACGTAGAAATAAAATGAAAAGAAGGTATTACAATTTTTTAATTGAAAATGATATGGAACTCTGCAAGTGGTGACATACGCCTTCGCTCTTTAGTTACATTAGTTGGGCAAAAATAAAATCCCTTATTGTTGTTAGAAGGGCCACAAAAAATAAATAAAAACTAAGATGTCGGAAATGCAAACGTTCGTTCTACTCACGGCTGTTGTTCCGCGCAACAATAAGCAAATATGTGTAAGGGAGGAGGAGTGGAGGGTGTACACAGCTCAAACAACATTGACTTGCTCCTTACACTCCTACGGGAGACAATAGAAAGGCGCCGCACGTGGCGGTTCAGTCGACGCGGGGCGACATTTCGCCAGAAAAAGCTAAATAAATACCATGAAAACAATCTGTTTATAATCATTGCGTAACTGAATTCATTTTAACTGTTTTCAATATTATGTGATACATTGTTCAATAATTCCATTGAATTAGAAATAAATCTAAAATTTGTAAAAAGTTATAAATTAAGGGTGATTTGACATCTCGCTTGCACCAATTATTTAATAGTTGGTGCAAGCCCCCCCTAATGTTATTGTCGGATGATTAATTTTTAATTCTAATTGGTTTATTTTGTCGAACAGTTATTTTAGATTTGTTAATGTGATTGTTTTGACTTTGATTCTCCCTAATAGTTCACCACGACTCCACAACGCAGATTCATCTACCGCGGAGTTTCATATTTCTAATTATAATGGAACAAATATTGACGTTATTAACGTCCGAAAACCGAAAAAGATGACTGTGTGCGAGATATTGCAAATAATTTAAAGCGACAATGGTTCAAGATCATTAAAATGCCCTTGTAAGCTCCTGCTGATCGAAGTCCTCTCTAAGTTAGAAGAATTATTATGAAAATAATGATTATAGATACTGGCATAGTTTCTTTGAAAAGATATATTTTGTTTTGAGTGTCCCGTACGTGAAAACATTATGTTAATGACAAATAAAGAGAGGAAACAATTCAGTAGGTTTAAAAGGAAATTTGGAATTGGGAAAAAAGTGAAGCAGGAAAGGATAAAACATAGAAAGGTAAAAGTACATAAACTAATAAATTATGAAAGAATAATATTGTTACTTATTATGAATGAATTTAAAGGTCTATATACTATATCAATTATAGTCTGTTTTAATTCAATGTCCAAAAAAGGTAAATGATCTTTTTGAGTCTCTTTAAATTAAACGGGTGTTATAAAACAAGGCAATGTTATTGTGAAATGAAATTGATGGAGTTGAATCTAATAAACAGACACTGTAATAATAAATCGGTGCTCATATGGTGTCCGTTAATTTAGCTATTTCATAGTTACTATTGCAGTTATGTTTTAGAAGACTCACTTGAATAAATTGTTTTTTTGAATTTGCATTTGATTGTTGTCATATGTTGTCGCAAATTACAAATCGCAACCGTTTATTTTCAATCGTCAACGAGTGAAAAACATGTTTGTTTTGTGATAACGCATCAACTTGTTAATTAACGAAAAATATCAATGATACGAGTACATGCAACTTTCGTTGAAGCATAAAGGAATAGGTTCGTTAATTCGTTAACGTGTCCATATGGTTTTCATTCTCTCAATAATAATGAACGAATAAACAATTTTTTATAACCAAACGTAGATTTAATAACTCGTTGATTCATGGCTCATCTCTAGTTGTCACAACCATGCGTTGAGAATATGTACCATTCATTTATAAGTTATTATTTACGAAGTTTGATTTAATTTAATGGCGGACATGTGTTTAATCTTGGCATTTACTATTCTCTTAAGCTGAAAGCTCACAGCATTATTTTCATTAAAGACGTTTGAAAATTTAGCAGAAGTTGTTTAGCTACCTAGTTATTTATGGTACTCGTACAACTCGGTGATATCTTGTCTATAAGTCTACCTTCTATAGGCAGTGTGTCTTGGTTTCAATTCTAGGCGGAATTTTGGCTTGACATTAGAATAGGATGATGGCTAGTCCATCGCCTATGTTCTTTATAATAGTTATAATTAGTGATGTGCCGATTCGATTATTTTACAAATCGATAAATCGAATATACTTGTAATAATAATCGACCTGTAATCGATTATTGATCGATTAAGATCGATTATGACTTATAAAGGTAGTTCTTTCTCATTTTTGTGGAAAAAGGCAAGATATTTTTAAGAAACTACCTAAAACGATCTTCGTAAATCGTAATTCTCACTAAATAAAAGTATTGACGTTTTAGACAGTTCTTTAAAAAAATAAGTCGTAAATTTTAAGATTTATTTATTCCACAAATGTACCAATATGTTATTGGTTGTCATTTTAAATACAATCTAATTTAATTAGTAGGTAATTGTACCTATTATGTAATGACATGACACTGCACTGCCGTCTCGTTGTAATCTAAACATAAAATGACAATTGACAACTCTCCCTTGAAACATGAAATTCTTTAACGAACTGTTTTCATTTCTTTACTTTTAAATGACGGGGAATTGCCTACGAATAAAAATTCGTGGGCTAGTAATAAAGTGAAGAGGTTCATAGATAATAACAAGGGAATCCCCTTTTTGCAATGACAGGGTTGCCATACTAAATCAGCAAAAGTAGAAATTGGTAGTGTGGTAGAATTTTTTCATAAATCGATCATATAGATTATTCAAATTATAATCGATTAATCGATTATTGATAATCGATTTCACACATCGTTAGTTATAAATGTTATAATACATTTATACCTTGGGCGATTTTTAAGACTTGCGAGGAAAACGATATATTTTTCTTTCTCTCTCACACCAACGTGTAAGAAACATCTATTTCTCCTAAGAACATTTTAAACATTCGCTTATAATTAGAAATGGAACACGAAATCTAATAAATACAATGATTTTTCGGAATCATTGCAATGGTGGATGTGAAGTGGCAATATATCTAACGAATAGTACTTATGTAATCAATATTATGACCGTTATTAAGTCGGATGATTACATAGATTCAAATGGTATAAAAAAGCTGTCGTACAATCTATTTGTAATGAAGACAAGTCGACACGCGGCGGTTTGGCTGCACAGTGCGTCACGTAGCCTGGCCGTTAGCAGAGCCGACGCGCCAAGCTCGTCAGTTTTTTCTTATTGTACTAATTTTCGTTTGATCACCTCCTACGACTGGCGGAGGATATTCAACTACACTTGCAAAATTTAGTCTCGCTCAGATGTAAATGGGAATATGAGAATTTCCACATAGGAAAATCGTACTCGTACTGCAAGATTAAAGATTTCATCGAACACACGAATAGAGTATGGGGATGATCCGCTTGGCACTCGCGTTCACTGTTCTTTAGTGAATTGTATTTATAAAATCATACTGGGAAATGACTGATAATATTAAAAAAAATAGGGAAAGTGTGTTGTGAGTTGTGTAACTCTAGCAAGCAGTATTCTAATTTTTACTATGCATTTTGTAACATAATAACTACAATATGTTGTAGTAATGGAAGTCATAATACTTTGTGCATTGGAGTCATTGGTACATATAGGTATATATTGCGTGTTATAAAAATTATATTTTAATATTATTAATGTTGGAACTGCTTTCAGGAAGGCAGTTAATTAGCAGAAAGAGTTGAAACTTCTGTTGGACATGTATAAAGGGACATGTATACATTTTTATTTAAAACTGGCTATTGGCCGCGACTTCGTCTGCATGAAATTAAAAAAGCAGCCTGTGTCATTCCCCAGAGCTTCATCTATCTTCGTTCCAAATTTCATCAAAATCGGTCCAGCTTTTGTATTTGTAATATTAGTTAGTTTGGATTAGTAGTTCCGTTACAAATCAAATATCTATTAACAGTTAATAATTTACTATTTTTTAGGTACTATCTCTAATTATTAACTATTGTAGACTAACGTTAAAGACTAGACGCGCGTTGAAGCGCAATAATTCGCGTAATTACTATACATTTACTAGGAATCTGTGTTCATTAGGCGGCGCGCCATGCTCTTGACGAATTTTTTTGATCTAAAGATAATACCTTAAACAATACAATATAAAAACAAATGGAGTATTGTTTGAGTTTCGTATTTATAAAAAAAAAGGAAAATAAACGAAGAGTTATTAATAAATCGAGAATAAAAATATAGTGTAGTATAGATTTAGCACTAACAGGTATCGTCTTTCAAACGTCACGAATTGTTAGACTAAAAGAAATATATGGCGTAAGCCCGTAATGGAAAGGAATACACATCAGTGTGCTACCTATGAACAAAACAAATCCTTGTTCGTTAGTAGTCATTAATATATAATTTTGTAAATGTATGTGAGATAGATAGTCTTTTGGGTGTGAGGGTAGAATGCAGTATTTTACAGTGCAAACGTTGATTTGACAAACATACTCGTATGTCGTCAACGCGAGAGACTATAATACCACATCAACGCAATATCTGCTAGTACTATTTTACGTTAGTGACTAATTAATCTGTGGTACTATATAGATCGGTGTTTTATTTTCACAGAGATTGTACAGAAAAGAATTATATTATACGAAATTGTATTATAAACTATTATTTTAGGTTGATTCATTTCTTCATAGCCTGCAATAATTGTAGAGTATTAAAAAAGATTTTTAACCATGGTTTCGCCACGTTAAATCTGGTATTTGTCCGGAATAAAAAGTAGTCTAGATTACTCTCTGAGAAATCCTCTACCTATCAATGACAATCGCGTCAAAATTGGTTCAGCCGCTTCGGAGATTAACCCGCACAATCAAACAGACAGATGAAAGTTTGAAAAGTGCGTATTAAGATGGTAATGTGTAAATTACTTTTGTTTTGAAATCACAGGCGAACACAGCAATTTATTTCTATTTATATAGGGTGTTATTTTCTTGTGTTTTAAGTGCTTTCGAATTTACACTTATTCTTTTCCTATGTTCTTAAAGAAATAGGCATAAATAGACACCGCGACGATACATCGGAGCCAAAGAATATGTACGAAAGAAGGCCGAATCCCGCGTCGTGCGTAACGGAATCGCCTCCTCTCCGCCAATTACGTAGGGTTGTGTTGGGTGTGAGATGCGGAGAGCATCTCGTTTAGTTGTACATTTAGTTCATAATAACAAAAAACAATACACACGGATTAGTTTTCGTGTTTGTTAAATTTAATTTCTTGTAGATATGTTGAAAATGATAACTGCATTCGAATGACTAAAATATTTAAGCGTCTAAGGATATTATATTATAATACGTTCGTATATGCAATTTAGACATTTTTGTATTTGCTACGATGTGAAGAACGAAATAAAGACAAAGGGGAAGCTGTCGCATGTTTGCGTCGCATGCGACTCCGACTGGCGTTACAATAATTTACCCATATTCGCCCAAAATATTGCCGTTGTGTGCGTGCCACGGCGCGTGCGTTTAGGGCGCACACATAGAAACTGCGTAGGCTAGCTTTCTATTAAAATATCCTACTGTATATTTATAATGTGCCGGAGCTCTGTCAAGGCTTGAAGCGGTATGGTATAATGTATTTGTGGCGTGTCGTTGCAAATTAGTGTGGCGTGATAGCTTGGATGTTACTACTAAGATACATACTGTACATAGTAAACTAAACTAAACTAAAAAGTAAAGACTAGACGATTACATCAATAGTGCGATCTCAAACGAAGCATTGAACATGTACTATGGGTAGCGCATAACGGACTGGAAGAGCATTCAGTAACACTGAATCTAAGACGATTTCAGACGATTTGGAAAATTTTGTATTTCAGGTTAAGCTTGCCAGGAACTGTACTCGGAACTCTCCCGGATACGGGAATTGTCTTTCGGCTTTAAAGTCTAATATAGTATAATATTAACATGTTCGTATATACTTTCATGCCATTTCTTTTTCGTAGTGGAAAAAATATCAAGAGGCAATAACGCCTTGATCCCTATATTGGCATAGCCAAATTGACCCATTGGCTATACCAATATAGGGAATCTCGAGTCAATATAGAAATAGGAAATAGGTATATAGCGGCAACTATACATATATATAAAAAAGTGTGTCCGTGATTTCGGTATTATATTCGGTTTTTTCGTAAGTTTATATGATTCTTTGCACGTAATCAAAATTCGAACACGGTTTTTTGAAGTCTTTTTATGTCTGCTTGTTTGTCAGGGCTAATCTCCGAAACGGCTAAACCGATTTTGATGGGACTGTCAATGACAGGCAGAGGACGTTCCAGAAAGTAATTTAGGCTACATTTTACATCGGAAAAATACAAAATTTTATGCGGGTAAAATCGCGAAGCACAGCTACTTAGTTTTAAATAGAATGAGTTGTAGTTTAATTTCCAATACTCATTTATGAATTTCTTTTTTTTGTTAGTCGATACAAGAAACTCACTGACTCATTTTCGCATGCGACTTCAATTATGTAACGTGTTCCACATTATAATTTGAAGGCTCATTGTGCTCCGTTAACTACACTGTAAGTTCTGACGCCACAAAGTAATTACAAAGAAACGAGAGCCGATTTCAATGAAACAGGGAATTCTAATTTTACCGAAGTTCTTGCGAGGTAACGCGAATTTACCAGAACTAACGATTTGAAATATATTGTTTTCCGGTAAACTAATATTAACTCGTATAACACTAGACTAACATTGTAGTAAAAATAAAGAAATGAATGCTTAAGAGTCCTCTTCTACAAACTTTTGTGTGTTTTGTGGATCTCGATATCTAAGAAGACTGAGAGTTAGATATTTGGATGCACACAACTTCAACTCTTCATCTTGAGATTCTTAAACGTAGAAACATGATTGGAGAAAAAAATCTCGATAAAAAATCCAGAAAAAAACCCTGTTATGTACAAATGTCCAGTTGCATCTCTGAAATTCTACAAAATTTTAAAATATTTTTTACTAAAACGGATAGGATAATATCTCAAATCTCTAAAAACAGTTTTTTAATTGGTAATGAAGTTTTCTTGCAAATTGGAATTATGTCCAAAAACAAATATTGAGATTTGTTCGCGGTAAAATATGATCAAACCGCAACTGTGAAAATCAACTTTATTGTTATCGTCATAGGACGCGGGGTAAGGAACAAATTCTGTTTCACTGGGCTGCATTTTAAGTGGTTCCGCCTGTAAAGAGGATGAGTCAGGATTGGATTACCAACCGTACTAAAATATATAGTATTGGACTATAATATATTTCAGGTAGTGGAAAATTCCTGTCATCATACCTAACAACTTTTGCTCTACGACTTTTTTTTAAAACTTAATACGTTCGTCAAAAATATTAGTTGTTTTGTTGTACTGTATGAAACGTAATTACTCTGTGTAACTATTCCAATGGTACAGTGCAAGTGCACCGGGCCTCAGTGCCGCGCTGTGCGTGTGCCGCTTTAGCGACGGGTAGAGTAGGTGGCATTTTCAGAAACATTTAATGTATTTTTATTTTTGTATGAAAGAAAAAAACAAAAGTTATAGCAGATAATGTTTAGTACAAAATATTAAAAGGTTGTTAGTATTTTTAAATTAACCCTGTGTACCTCCTGTTGAAGAAATATATAGTACGCAAAAATACTATATTTCAGTGATCAATCTTTATCTTGCAACACCAAAATTAAAAACAATCAAATTCCTCACTTTTTTAAATTTATGAACACGCTTTCGAGTTTCAAGTGATGCGATGTCCGATGTGCATGTAACCGAACGCGCCTCTGTCTTGAAATGAGTTTTTGATATTCATTCATTTAAAAATTGAATGCGATAAAGCATTATGACACTTTAAATTGCACATAAAAAATAATTAAAAAATGCAAGAAGTGTATAAAAAATATCGTTTTTATAAAATAAAATAAGTAACAAATATATCGTATATTTTTTACTTTTTCTGTGAAATACTATATTTTTTTAAATGTGCTATATTTTGTTACAGCTTATTCTGAAAAATACTATAATCAGCCGAAGAAAGGTTGGCAACTCTATGTGAGGTATAATAATAATAATACTCCAGACAACAACTACACAAATTGTGCGAGCGACTCCAATCTAAGCACTAAAGTAGATTTGACGTTCAAAAATACATTGTAATTGGGTTTACTTGAATAAATTTAATTTGACTTTGACTTTGACTAAGTACTAAGATTATAGAGATAGCACACATCGAACTGGGGGAATTCTCAATAACAAATTTATTTTGCTATGACAAACTTACATTTGCAGTTGGAGAATATGGGATAATGGGGTTGTAAATGAACTGTAAAGTTCAGTTTGTTTTAAAATCCAACTTATATTTTTTAGTTTTTTAATAAATATGTAAATTGTATGGTGGTACAGAACCCTCAGTGCACGATTTCGACTTACACTTGGCCGGTTTTTCAGTTGATTTGGATCAATTAACTGATTTAAACGTCAAATCACGCGTATTTCGGCTTTGTGCGCTGAGGCGACCACAAGATGGCGTTTCATTCTGTTTGGCCTGTCAGGGGTATACCGTGAAGATATATATGTGGTACAAAGCAGTTTTATGTTAATCATCATGTGACAATTTAGAGGAATAAACGTATTCTGGCCCCTCCCAGTAACTATTAGTTATTCTACGTCCTAGAGTATTTATCAAGGTGTGTAGATGCAATAGCAACACCTTGGGTTTGGCCTTCCCTCCTCTTCTGTGTTCCAGTAATCGAACCGCTAATTCGCTTACAAATCATTCCTTTCCTTTAATCCAGGTAATTGTAACTTCGTAATATTCACGTCAGACATTTACCGCCTTACAACGGTATAATTATCTACCCAGGTTAATTTAGTGAACAAAATGTCCCAAAAATATGAATCGAAATTGGCTTACTTGTGTAACAAACCAATCCTAAAAGCTTAGTTTTCACACGAAAAATATAATGACAAACGATGACCCGGACTGGCTTCGCTCGGGTGCAATATGTAGGTCTTAAGTGTCCGAACTATTTAAATCTTGGTTTAGACACGTACTATCGAATCCTTTTTATGGTGCTTTGACATTGACAACTAATAGTGTGTATAAATCAAGGTATAAATGGTCAAAAATTATGAAATACAGTTTGTAATATTAGTATCATTTGTTTTATGTAGCATTTCATATTAAAAATATTATTTTGTCCCCTTCTGGGAATATGTCAAACAAATCAGACAGACAAAAAAATTAAAACAGTAATAATTTAATTTTTTAGAGTAGCAACATTTGCTCTCTCTCTTGCATCTCAACATTCAGCGTGTCGACATCGCTCTGTAGAAAATCATAAAATGTAATACTAATAAACCTGAAATTTGTCACTAATAACTGTTTATTTTTATGTTTCTTGAACACTTCGCAAATAACCTATTATTTCTTAATAATATCATCTAATACATTATATAATATAGCAGTAGAAACCGTCTATCTGTACATTGAATAAATTTATCAAAAAAATGGTGTGGGCGATAAAAAAAAAGAGTAACAGAACAGAAAAAAGCATTCTTCAAAATTTTTGTGTCTATCTATATATACACGCAAATCTCTGAACCTACTGAACGGATTTTCTTGCGGTTTTCACAAGTAGTTTAAGCTCAGGTTGGAGCAACATTTAGGCTTTGTTTCATTAAAATCGGACGACAGTGGTAAATGTTATCGACATTTAAGTTTCTCCTAAACGGCTTCACCGATTTTGACGTAAAGAATGGAAATAGATTTAGCCCCGGAGAGGGACAGAAACTGTTTTTTTAAATTCTTAATTGTTCGGAGTACTGCTTGCTGCTGAATTCCGTTACCGTACGTGACGCAATCGCCTGTCCTTTCATCCTCACCACCTTGATGGATGGCGGTTTACAACTTTGCGTTTTTTACGACATTTTCTACAGCGTACGTCAATTTTGTGGAACCAACTTATAGCTGCGGAATTCCCGAACCGTTACGATTTAGGGACCGGGTTCCATACAGTAGGATACGGGTTTCCATACAATTCATATCGCCTTTCTTTTTAAACAGATCTATATTTTTCCTCGTATACATAATAATTTCAAAGATGTATAAGGAGGGCAAGGTGAGGACATTGATGTCTTTAAAACGATCTTTAAGCGATTCTCGTGCATTCATACTGTAGATGGCACGTATTCTCTTTTTTGTAAAATGAAAATGGAGTTATATGCGCAGCAGCGCTTGCACTGCTGTCCCGTGTGGAAGGTGAGACAGCCGGTGGCATTTCTGTCGCAAGTGACACAACATCTTGGTTCTCGGAGTTGACAACACATTTGCAATCTGAAGTGCTTTTGTACCTCGATGGCACAATGGTTTAGGCACAGTACAAGTAAGCATACAGTATTCTATCTTCATACAAACGCTCTCAAACGACGCGCTCGAAATCTCGGCATTTCTCGCCATACAACAGTCGCGCGTGCGCCGCGGTTGTCGTCGCATGGTGTGAGACGCTCCCGCGCATTTACTGACTAAATATTACGTCAATCAAGTTTACGAGCATATTGTTCAGTGTATGGATGTTTGAATACATCTATATCGAAACCGGAAATATTTCTCTGTTGCTAATTTGTAGGAAATATATTATCATAATGATCTAGTTACTTTGTTGCTGATTTTTTATTATACTGCACAAAAAATGCATTTTTTTTGTCCATTTCCACCATACTAACTCACAAACTTTTGAAACTAGATATAAAATACTAGTAAAATTATATAAATAAAAACGTATTAAATTTGCAATAATATAAAATGAAAAGATAATGTGACAATTTAATATAGTACCTATTATCAAATACGTAACCCAAGAAAAACATTCAGTCCAAGTCAGTAGCCCTATTGCGTGTTTACGTACCAAACGACCGTAGGTAATTATCTCTAGGACACTGCCGAGATAGAATACTGACTTGTACTGTGGTTTAGGCGTTGTGTCTAAGCGCGGAAGGTTCTGGGTTCGATTCCCGGCCGGGTCAATTTAGGAAACGAACTTTTCTATATTGTCTCGGGTCTGGGTGTACTGAGAGACGCCCCTAGTAGTTGTTGTCTAGTTCTCATAGGACAGGAAATGTCCTAGTTCGAGGCCAGCATTAGTGTGTGTTGTCTGGCGCATTATTACATTATTATTATAAATGTAGTACATGGGCTTCTCTATTCATTTATCATCAAGTGGATTGTTTATTCGTTTGTCTTCTCAGTAGTATAAAAAAATATTATTACATGCTTTGAAATATAGAGAGATGTCGCTGTTAATATGGAATTCAATAAACTAATTATAATTTATAATCCTCAAAATTAATTTCATAAAACACATTCAATTAAGTAGCTATACTCGTAGACATATGATAATGGAAATCAACTCGTCTCTAATTGGTTTCGTTTCAGTGAAGACGTTTAATGTTAGGTAAATACATAGTTGACGAGAGATGTATCGAATAACAAATCATGAAATTAAACGCAAAGTATATAGGCTCTAACGCAAAATCGATAATCGATATAATCGGCGTCTGATAGCAAGAACGGAACTAGAAGGGGGAAGAGTTCAGATTATGTGAATAGTAAAAAATTAAAAGATCGAAATCGTAAAACGATAAACGACATCGATATCAAATATGTACACATACAATCATTCGATTTTTGAAGTTAATCAAAACACATACCTATGTAAATGTAACGAACGAATGACTTGAATATTTTAACCAAATCTTTTTCATATCACAACACTTGAACGATTAAATCTTTGAAAACTATAATGATTGGCACGGCTCCCCGTCTTATTTTCTCAAAAAGTATTTCTCAGGCAAAAATTTCTCGGAAAAAAATTTCTCACAATTATTACTCAGTACAAATCTCAAAGTAATATATTCTCACATACTTATCTAACGTAACCTACCCAAAGAGAGTGGTTTCATAGGGTGAAATCTGTTCTGGCGCTTCGCTGGCCGCTGATGCGGCACGCTCGCTCCGCTCACTCGGCTCGCGCGTTGTGGTTAACCTAACCTAACCTAACCTACCCTACCCAGAAAGAGTGTTCTTATAAGGCGGATTCTGTTCTGGCACTTCGCCCCGGCGCTGCCACGGCATTTAAAAATATTAATATGAAAATAAGATATTATAGCGGGAGAAATTGTATACATAAGAAATTATAGCTATGAGAAATTATTACAATGAGATATTTTTGTTTGAGAAATTATAACAGATAATTTATGTACTGACAAATAATTGTCGGAGAAAATAAGATCGGTTGCCGATTGACACAGATTTACGATCTGGACTTCTTAATAAAATTTTAGATACGTTCTTGCCTCAGAGATAAGTACTGCATTCGGCTGTCATATTCCATAACTTTTTGAGTATTCTATTGAGACTTCAAGTTAAGAAGTTAACAGTAGGTTGACGTCATTTTAATAAACAATTTTTGTTTCGTAGTTTCATACCCAGAGCCTTCTATTTTCCATATTTTATTCTTCTTTACCCGACTTTCTTTCTTACACCGCTGGGAAGACTAACGAGCAAACAATCTATTTGATGATAAATACTGAGGCCCATGACACTTTATGTAGATTGCAAATCTGTGTTCAACTCTGAAGAGTAAGATGTTCTGCATCAGAAAATTTATCGGTTGCCTTATCTTAAACTAGAGAATCGATAAACGAATACATTTTGTGTTTGTTTTGCTTCATCGAAGGAATAGGTAATGTTTTGCTCACATTTTTTGAGTAAAATATAAAATCATAAAACTATATACCTAGTTAATTCATAAACCGTTTTTTTTTGAGGAAGAAAACAAATAACGAACTTTGAGCAAAGATCGGCAATTGATTTTACTAGTTTGTTCGTAAGTACTGCCTACTATTGTATCAGTTGTTGTAGTATGTACTTCATACACAACACTTGGATGTGGGTACATTCAAGTACAAATCAAAAATGTAACCTTTGGCACGATTTCTTTGCAAGCGGAGTGAAATGGAACGCGTGTGAATGAAAGTTTGATACGGTTTTCGCACATTAGTAGACGTATAAACTACTCTGGGATCGGACCCATACAGCTCCATGGACACGGGATTTGAATATAAGTTCGCGGAACTAAATGTACATCCAAAACTGTACTCTTTAAAATGTCGGACCTATTCATCGCTAGTACAGAACGGTACAGATGACAAAGTATTCTGTGGTGAGAAAAACATAGGTCCACGGATACGGGACGTGGAAGTAGGTCCACGGAGCTGGATGTAGATCCAGATCTGTTCCAGATTTAAAATGTCGGACCTATCCATCTCTAGTACAGTCCGTGGGTGTTTACGAGTTGCGGATGATAATGTATTCTGTCGTGGGATCCACTCAGATCTAGTCACATCAGGATGTAGATCCGGACCTATAAAATGTTGGACCTATCTATCTTTTGTACAGTCCGTGGAGTGTTTGAGAGTAGTGGATAATAAAGTACGTTATCTGTGGTGGGACATATACAGAGCCGGCCACGGGACGTATATCTGTGGAGCTGAATTCAGATAGTGGCTCTATAAATGTCGAACCTGTCCGTCGCTAAGTACAGTCCGTGGATTGTCTGAAGGTTGTGGGCTCACCTCGAGCTCCTCCTCCGAGGAGTGGTGGTCGTACAGGTGGTCGGGCTCGGGCGCCGGCAGCAGCCGCGGGGACGGTGCGCACGCGCACGCCTCACCGCCCATACCTGCCGAAATGGAAGTGAAGTTAAATTAAGTTTTAAAATTCAACTAAATATAAATTAGCGGTCAAGTCACTCGTTGAGAACTGATAAAAAACGTCCGGGTGTCGGAATCGTATTAATTTACGGATCCTTCACACCATTTTAAGATAAAGTAGACGTTAAGGCGACGCATTGGAAATTTTGACGCCAGAGATCTCAATTTTTCTAAGTGACTACAAAACGTATGACAGTGATATTTGGTACCCTGATTCTTCATTTCATTGACTTCATTTTAACAATTGCGATACACGGTTGGTTAACTTTTGTAACATAAAAAAAAAATATCAATGAAACCTCTTTTAAAACAGAGATTTGCATATTTCGGAGCAATGGAACCGATTTATATTTCTAAATTTTCTGTATAGTTAACTTTAAACATATTCCTCAAAATGACAGTTGAATTTTTTTAAATTAATTATAGTTTTTAAAATAAACGAAAATAACTGTTTTTTCGTATTTTTCGTAACCTAGCGCGCGCAGGTTCGCATAAAACAGAAGGTTTATTTTAGATTAAATTATTGTTTATCAATGCGTCTCCTTAATTTATCTATATAAATGAGAATGTAAATGTTTGTAAGTTCAAAATCTTAAATCTCCGAAAGTTCTTCATTGATTGCTTTGAAATTTTGACACAATGATGTATTCGTGTACGCGCGTGTTTTTATATACCATTACAGTGCCGGGCAAAATGTAATTGTAAAATCATTTTGTTAGGCAAACAATTACAATTACAAATTTTAATTGTAATTGTTTTTACAATTACATTTGCCCAACGCTGCCATTTAACAAGACTGGGCCACTGCAACGCGTGGTCGGGTACAGTTATGTTAATTTTTTTTTTACGTAGTCTGTCATAGTTGTTTTTTTCAGAGATTTTGACGTAAACTTACAGTTATAACTGTGGTTACAGCGTGTGGAGGCTCATACACAACTATGTTAGTAGCGTTAGTAACGTTAGTTTTGTCGGCTTATAAACGGAAATTTAATAATGCTAGCTAGATTCAGGTTGTTAGATTTTGCGATCCGACTTAAGTTGTCCAATTTACTGTAGGTAATATCCAATTTGTCTGATTTAGTAATGGTAAGAAGGTAGTATGGTTTCCTGTAATCAACACGCGAAATCTTCACTAGACATAGGTAACTCAGCAAAATCTTGCGCTAACTTAGTAAATCAGGTGTCTAATAAATCTACCTGCGTCGATGCTTCGATCTAACGCAAATTTGCGCCATGGCACAGCAAAATGTTACGTACCGAGTGAGTCGCAAAGCTCGCGTCACTCACATCGCGCGCATGCTACTTTTAGTGTAGGTAGCGTATTATGCCCTGAAGTGCGTTTTGCTCCAACACATTTAGAATAAGTGAGCCAACACATCCGACACAGTGAACTGAGTTGGCGCAATTGGCGTCGTAGCGCTGTGTTACACATGTCTAGCTGTTACAAAATAAGGAAGCAAGTAACATAGTCCGGCGGGGTTATTACCTAAACATTTACAGACAGCGATAGTCATGTGATCATTGCGCGAAGGTGTCTAATTGTAATAAAAAATTGGTATCATATATGACGATATCGTTTCTATTGCGCCATGACCGTAAAATGCACTTTCGCGGTAGATTTAGCGCCACTATACAAACTACATTATACAAATTCTCGTTTTGTCAGCAAATATCGCGCGATATTTGGGTGTCGCATACTGACTGCAAGTTAGATAATAAGCGTGCGGGTATGTCTGAGAATGTCTGAGCATATCTGCGCCCTCGGGGACGCAAGTTTATGTAATGTTTTAACTGCTAACCCGGATACAAAGCCTGTCTTTAATCTAAATCTAGGAATGTAATGGACCCATAAATGTGATATTTAGGTGACATTTTACGAAAGATTTTACCATAATCGAAAATCTAAGTAAATACTTAATTATACCTTTCCATTATAACTCATACTAAAAATTACAACAATCTGTTTTCAGTACCAGTTACAATTTAAATTTTTGTACATACATTATTTCGTGTTCTAAATATTTAAAATCTAGTAGCAGTCAAAATTTCGTCTTCACTTCTAATCTTTTATTAGTGTTTTATACTTATCTGCACTTATATATGCAAATAAAATTGAAGTGTCTGTCTGTAATTTCGAAAATAGAGGCTTTTTCAAGCTCTTAAACTTATACTGTTATTTGCACGTAAATAAACACAAATATGCTTTTTTATTTTTGTGTGTATGTTTGTTTGGCCAAATCTCCGAAACGGCTGAACCGATTTTGACAGAACTTTCATTGGCAAGAGAAGGCTTTTCAGAGTATAATCTAGGCTACTTCTCATATCAGAAAAAAACCAAATTTGGGTGAAATCATCAAGCTCGACTAAAAACAAATACAGATGTGATAGAATGAGCGTCAAAAAATCGTCGAAGTTATATTTCGTTTCGTTACCAGTGCCGGGGCGGATCGTTACTTAAAGTTAACATTTAAATAAAATGTGTAAAAGTAGTCATCACCGAGACGACAGATAGGGGTTGAGTAAAATAGGCTAATTGACCGTACTTATATTTATTAGAACCGTAATTAATAGACAGATTTTATATAATGAACAAAACTGGAAAGAGATGCTCGAAAAGCCAAGGAAAACTGTAAGAGTTATTTCGGTTTAAACTTACATAAGTAGTGGGAACAGAGGAGGGATAACTTCTGTCGCTTTCACTCCTAGCGCTGGACAATGAACAAGGACCTGCGAGTTTGTGATACCACAGCTCTTTAATTGTAATTCTGTAACTAAAACTCATGTTTCTCGACGAATTTCAAGTATATATTCATTTTCACAAATGTAATCCAAATTGCGAATTATTTTAATATAATCTACACCTATATATATAAAATAGCTGAATACCACTTACTCACTAATTCAATGAAAAAAAATAGAAATTATCAAAACGCTGTAAAGAATCTATTAAAAAAAATAAACAACTCAATCACGTATTTGATCGATATGACCATATTAATGGGGTTAAAAGGGGTGTCAAAGTTAGCGTGTAAAAAAGTACATTGCAGCTGTGCGTGTATACATCGTGTATGTGTGTTCCTTTAAAGCTAAACTCTGACTTCATCTGTTAGAAATTTTATTCGCTATTGAGTTCTGAAACTAAAAACCGTAACGGGAAAATCGTAATCTTTATAGGTACTCGAATATGACTTAACCATCCCCCCTTCCTTGAAAGTATTGGAAATATAATGTTACCTAACAATTTTAAAGAATATACATGGTTATAACTTTACTTAAAGAAGAATGGCAGTTCCAGGGTCGCTTTAATTATGGAGTGTGTGTAAGAGAAAGTAGATACAATTTATAAAGCACATACTATGGTTTATTTTCAATGGATTAGTTTTTTTTATACAGCGGCACCAGTAGAAAAATAATAAAAAAGATTACGTTACATCTGCAGTAAATGAAGCAATATCAAAACGTAGTCCAAAGGTAATGAGGTTTCCATGCTCTGTATTTTGGTACACAATTTTAATAGTGGTTCATTCATTAAAATATCAACAACAATATATTTATCACATTAAAAACAAAGGTAGATAATAGGGAAGTCATAGTCACGTTATTTATACTAATTCATTGTTATATTAGGTACTAAAAATAATGATGTATTTCATTTAATACGTAAATGAAAGTAAACAATCATACGTTTACCTGGCAACATTATAACACAATGTCATGCTGTCATGTGCGATTTGGCTGTCAGATGTCACTCATGTTTTCTTGTGTAATACATACATACATAACTACACGCCGTATCCCTAATGGGGTTATCAGAGGAGACAGAGCGCCAAGCGTCGCGGTCCTTACTTACTTCTGTCGCTTCCTCAAATCTCAAATCTTTTGCTTTGTTATGTTATTGCAAATTGCAATAACTTGGATTGACAAATTAGTCTGTGGTAATCAAAATAGGAGAGTTTGTACCTCAATTTGTACTTCGTAACAGAGAACTTGTTTGAAAGAACACAGGAATTCTCAAACATACACATACACACACACACACACGAATACGCCTTTCGTCTTTGTCCTTTTGCTCAGTTTTTTCGTATGTTTAGTTTTGAACCATGTATGACTGAATCTGATGACAGTTGCTGCATAAAAAATGGGAGAAGACACTGATTCCCGAGATACAGGCTGATACCTATTTCGGGATTCAGAGTTTTCACATTACTTTGTACATCATGTCAATGAAGATTATTATTATTAATATTATTGCTGCGAATCTGCGATATAGCTGCAAAATGGTTGTACGCTGCAGTCACTAACACATGTGAGTTGTCTTAAAGTAGACGTATTTATTGATACCTATTTTATTTATTACAATTTACAATACTTATTGCCGAGTTGAATTATACATTGCTGAATAATATTAAACTACTTTGTTACTTAAAGGTATCATATCTTTTTATAATCACTTTGAATCTGTACGCACGGTTGTTTAGCCAAGTATTTCAGTGAAACCCCATTTCGGAAAAATATGTTGTAATTACATTTAATTTTGTAATTACTTAGACGCAACTCGAGGAAGATCGCATTGGATACAAAGAAGCGAAGAAATTGGCGAAATGTGTAGTGGCCCAATCAATTGCGCAATCAAGGGAGAGTCTTTATAAAAGAATCAAAGACGCTAAAAATGATGCTGAAGCATTTAAATTAGCAAAACAACGACACAAGTCAACACTGGACATTAAGGTCAATAAATACATCCGAGGCGAAAATGGACAGCTCTTGACAGAGAATGCGAGTATCAATAATAGATGGTCTCAGTACTACCGAGAACTATTGAACGAAGAATTCCCTAGTAAGCCTTTGCATCCTCTCCAATCCATTGCAGGACCGGTACACAGAATGGAAATAGCTAAAGTGAAACTCACAGTAGCGCAAATGAAATATTAAATGAAAAACCACAAAGCTGTAGGCGCTGATGAAATACCCGCAGACATCTGGAAAAGATTAGGACGTATACGTTTAGTGGCTTGTGAGGCTGTTCAACACCATCCTAACTTCATACATACCAGAAGCGTGGCGCCACAGTTATTTAGTACCTTTTTATAAAGGCAAGGGGATGTCAGTGCCTGTGGAAACTACAGAGGGATTAAGGTGACGTCACACACCCTCAAAATTTGAGAGAGAATACTCAACAACCGCCTTTTCAAACACATTGTCATATCTGAAAACCAATATGGCTTTACACCGTCAAAATCCGCTACAGACGCTATCCAGGCCATCCGGATCATTATGGAGAAGCATCGGGCAAACTGCGAAGATTTACACCTTGTCTTTATTGATCTTAAGAAGGCGTTCGATCGAATGCCACGGAAACTGATATGGCAGGCCATGACAGCACGACGTATACCTGAATGCTATGTCGCCATAATAAAGGACATGTACTGCAGAAGCTGTACAAGTGTGAGAAGCTTGGCTGGATTAAGCAAAAGCTTCGAAGTCAAAGTAGGCGTCGATCAAGGCTCAGCCCAAAGCCCGCTTCTCTTCAACATGGTAATGGATTACTTGACAAAGGACATTCAGTCTCCCTTGTCATGGTGTATGTTGTACGCAGATGACATAGTTCTCATAGAAAAAGATGCCGAGCTACTCCAAAGTACCCTCGAGAAGTGGCAACACACTGGAAAACGGCAGCCTCTGAATCAGCAGAAGTAAAACTGAATATATGGAGTGTGCATTCAGTGGTAACACCAACAACTTCAACTCGATTCACAGCGACGGGAATCCACTGCCAAAGGTATCCCAATTCAAGTATCTTGGTGCGATGCTGATAGCCGACGGGAACCTTGAGGCCGATGTTACTTATAGAATTAGCGTGGGGTGGCGGAGGTGGCGGGCTCTGACGGGGGTTTTATGTGACACAAGAATTCCTATTAAAACGCTCTGAAGACCATGTCGTGAAACGGGCCCTAGCACTGCCAAATAATAGGAAAGGTAGAGGTCGTCCACTGTCCACCTGGTGGTCCACGGTGGCCAAGGACTTAGAGCTTGCCCAAACAAATATTTCGACAACCCAGGACAGACTGTCCTGGCGCCGCAGAACGAGGAGAGCTGACCTCAAATAATGGGAAATGGCTAGGACATAGAAGAAGAAGAACTACTTAGATTCTTAGATGTATATTTTTATGACATTTTTGTTAACAAATGCGAACTCTATATGCGACACTGAATCTGCATAGGTTTCTGCCAATCTTCTTTACAGGAAAATATAAATATAAAAATGCATAAAAATAGGATATGATAGAAGTCTGTGTAAGCGGGTTGATTGCGCGCATGTCAATACTCGGAAGTGTATACTTAATTCTGAAGTGTAACCCTATTTTTAACACGGATTGCGAAATTATATAAATTTCCTTGGGCAGCATAGCAACGTAGACGTGGAAAGTAGGTGGGGTGGTAAGGGTGGATGCATGAGACGCAAGGCAGAGGTGGGAGGGAGTTGTTCTTGAATTTGTACGAGCGACGGCAGCGGGCAGCCCGCGCGGCGCTTCCTATGACCTGTCTGTTACCTATAGATAGGGTTGCCACTTACATGTATCTATAAAATTAGCCAAGTGCAAATTGTGCCAGCGTAATTAACCTACCGTACTGTCAGTTGTTTTATTAACTGTGTGGTAATGCCAAGATAAAGTTTGTAGAGCTTTCTGTAGAAAAAACATAAGGACTGCTCCATTACAAAATAATATAAACAAGTTCCACCTTACTGTCAAAGTTCAACATTTTTTTTAAATTTTTCTAAGTCATATTTTTACATGAGATAGCAGTTTCTACGCCATTTTTTTTTAAATACACTTCAATATTTCAAACAAAAAAGTATTTTCGAAAAAAATGTTATCATTTGTGAATTCTATAATAGCTTAAAGAGAAGTCGTTTGATATTCGTTTTTTATCGTTCTATTAAAGCCCTCAAGAACTAACCCTTAAAAGTCGAAACTCAACTTTTAAAGTTAATGTTTGTCTCTTGGCCAACATTTACTGTTAATAGAGCCATCTGCATGCATTACCTTGTGTGACAGTTTTCGAGAATGTTCTTCGCCACGTATTTTAAATATTTAAATGTAAATTCTTTTGTAAATTCCACTATTTCGAAATTTACAGCCCATATTTTTTGAGATGAATGCTTAATTAATAGATGTGTGTAACAGAGACAGCGGATCAGTTTCATAAAAACTTAGATATTGATAAATTCTATGTATAGATTCAGGTGTTACTTTGCGGAAATCCATCGCATGCGATAAATTCCCAAAATCTTCAGCTATCTTCCGCTCAAACTCAAAAAATCACAAATCGACACGTGTTTCGCCTCTCAACGAAGCATCCTCAGGATATACCAGAGATAGAATTCGGCCACCTAACCAGCACCGAATCGATTCGGTGCTGGTTAGGTGGCCGAATTCTAAATAGCTAAAGATTTTGGGAATTTATCACAAATTCTATGTACTTTAAAATTGGAGTGCAATAACAGCTTCAAAGCTTCACATGAAATAACAAACTATCCTAGTAGTTTCGTCTGTCTGTGCATATGTCACAGCCGATTTATTCAGTTATCTTTAAAAGTATTGAACTTTCGGCACAGAGACGTAACTTACTCAAACCAAAACCAAAAATGAGAAATAGAAATTAAATAATAAGTAATTTGGACCAAATTTTATACATTTAATTGTTACTTTATACGAAATTGCTATGGAGCCCTTGCTGAGATATTTAAATTTCTCCCTATCTACTAGAGTATTTTTATGAGTATTGAACAAACCACCCTATTTGGTCTATAAACAGGTGGCAACCCTACTTACAGGTGCCTTATTAACCATTTGTTATTCACACGTTATATTTGCACGAAATTCGGGGAATTTCGTACTTTTTAGACGTATTAAATGTTAGACTAACAGACACCTCGCGACTTCATTGGCGTTGAAACTTGTTCAGAATATCATATAATATTTATAACGCACCTTGCGCCTAAGATCAAGGAAGGAAAATATAGAAAAATGTAATTTACATTAATACATAAAGACTAAAGACTTTTTTTGATTAATAACACAGTAATTCTTTTTATCTGAAAAAAGTTATAACCTTCTGTAAGCAGATCACGTAGTAATATTAAATTCTCTTTGAAGCAGATTACAAAAAGAAATAATGGAAGTCAAAAAATTAAAGTAATATATTAGAATATTATATACTTAATACTAGCCCGACAGAGGTTGTCCTGCCAGAACGTTGGAAAAAAATTTAAAGAACCCGATTACAGCACTACCTATGGGATCCAATTGTGAATTTGTTCATTCAAACACACAAAAAATTTCATCAAAATTGCTCGAAGAATTATATTATACTAGTTGTACCCGCGACTTCGTCTGCGCGGAAAATTTTTCCGAGGCTTTCCCGGATTAGGTTAGATTATATGTACATGTACATAGTATGTTCAAAGATTGTTTTTGAAAAAAGTGTACGTCTAGCCTACGTTTATCTCCGGGAACAAACTATCAAATCAAACATCGAACAAACCATCAAATCAAATATCGAACAAACTATCAAATCAAATATCGAACAAACTATCAAATCAAACATCGAACAAACCATCAAATCAAACCTGGAACAAACTATCAAATCAAATATCGAACAAACTATCAAATCAAATATCGAACAAACTATCAAATCAATATACCATTCCCACCCGGATGCCACGAAAAGGGAATGGATAAAATAAATTTTGAAACTATTGGAAATTTTTAAAATAAAATTCTTTTTGAAAAGGGATATATATATATAATGAAATTTAAAAAGAAATAAAACTATTAATTTTAAAATGAAAAAAACAACAGAAAAGTATAAAAGTGGGTGTGATGGTGTGGTGTGGAGTTTATAAAATTATAAATATAAATACCTTTTACATTCAACATATGATAAAAACACTAACTATTGGCTTATATTAGATATTATTGTTTCACATTTCACTCTCACTCTCGAACTATGTCTTCAAATTTTAAACCACCTTTTCATAATTCTTTAATCTTCTACATAAATCTCGACACTCTTATTAGATATGTCTCGGCGAGGTGACAAAATAAACATATATACTGTTTTAATAGTAATTATTTACCATTTTTGGTTATGGAATTTTTGCCTTGATTCTTCAAATCATGTCAATTTTCCGACTTTTACTGAACTCGTTATATCATCTTTGTTTTTATAATCAAATAGAATTGCATTTAGAGGAAAAAAATCTTGTCCTCCCTCCATTACATCCTTCCTTCTAATCCTCGCTTTTGTTTTCTTTCTACAAAAATTTTCTTCTATTCTTCCAAAAGAACATATTTAAATTTTTAACTTGCCAGTTATACAACTAATTTCTCTGACAACCTCTAAGCTCATAGAAAAGGTACAATAGGAAAAAAAATGTTACATCAAGTATCAAACATCATAATTGCTTCGGCGGTTCAGCATTTCCCATTCAAAGGTTCATCTCCCTTTTTACCCCGTTAAGGGTAGTTTAGCCTATATCCGTTCCCAAGTGTCAAAGTCAAACACAAATAAATTTATTCAAGTAAACCCAATTACAAGGTATTTTTGAACGACAAATCTACTTTAGTTCGGTTCAAATAGAAAACCTGGAGATTTAGAAGAACCGACAAGAATCTCAGTCAGGTATCTTTTTTTCAACTTCAATTTACAAAAGATTTATTAAAATACAATATTCAACTAGTCAGCCAGTAAATGCATGTGCAGAGAAGGTCATTGCCAGACTATTGTTTTATCTTTAATGAAATCATTTATTTTATAGTACGATTGTCTAATCAATGTACATATCTTCACGCTGTATCCCTAACGGGGTAATCAGAGAGGACGGAGCGCCAAGCGTCGCGGTCGTTACATACCTCTTTCGCTTCCTCAAATCTCATCATTCTCCTCACACTTTTTTGCCTAGGTATGCGAGTGATTTTGACATTTCCGTCTGCTAACACTCTGGCTATTTGATCTTCATAAATCAGCCTTAGTCTTCCTTGGCGTCTTTTGGCGTCTTGGCGTTATTCTCTGTTAATTGAATAATTTCCTGAGGAACTTTGTTATAAAAACGAATGCAGTTACTCAAAAATGAAACATTTGACTTATTTAATTTGAGATTTGGAATAACCAATTAATCACGACCTCGGGTTTCCATACCATTGATGTCGCCTTTCTTTTTAAACAGATCTATATTTTTCCTCGTATACATAATAATTTCAAAGATGTATAAGGACGGCAAGTCAAATTATATCCATGCTACATCACAATCAGTTCAGCGGTTTAGCATTTCCCGCACAAAGTTTCGTCTCCCTCCCCCTCCCACCACCTTTTCACATGTTTTTGATAAAAAAAGTAGCCTATGTATTTTTGATAAAAAAAGTCTTATCACCACACCAAATTTTATCATTATCAAGATTTAGCGTTTCCCATACAAAGTTTCATCCCCCTTTTCATACTCTTAGGCGTAGATTTTTAATAAAAAAAAGTATCCTATGTCGATTACCTAATGTCAAGCTATCTCCCTGCCAAATTTTAGCATAATCGGTTCAGCGGTTTACCATTTCCCATACAAAGTATCATCCCCCTTTTCACCCCTTTAGGGTTAGATTTAAAAAAAAATAAGCAGCCTATCATGAGAGCAATCACATGATCTCACTACGTACCGATTTCTATCAAGATCGGTCAAGCTGTTCTTCAATTATAAAAGGATTTACAGACAGACAAACAACAATTTTAAAAATGTTAGAATCGAAGTTAGCGAATCATAAAATGACTATCTATCACAAAATTTGACAGTAAAATTACAATTACAGACAGACGCTAGAGATTTATAGTAGTATAGAAGATAGATGTAGAATGTAGATATAAAAAATATATAAGAAAATAAGTGATGTTAGACACCAAAGCTATAACTCGTTTAATAAAATGTGAGGAGACACTCGTAACTATTACAAAGTAATAAATACCAAGCCAACATTTACTTGTAAAATGTCATCTAAGCTCCGGTTGGGTACAAGGGTACAATGCACTAACTACGACCGACATGTTTGCGCCAAACATCGGTTGAGTGGATCGCGCGCGTCCTACCACAAATAGTGGTCTCCTCGTGAATAATTGAAAGGTGCTGGCTTTGGTTCGGCTGACGCACCGCTTGTGGTACAGTGTTGCCAATTTAAGGGTTTTTTTCTCTAAACGTAGGGGTATAAATATTATTAAAAAAATTAAACTTAATAATAAACAGTATCAATGATCGCAACTACAAGACTATTACTACTCTTGTACTTAATACAAGATTAACGATTTCACCATAGACAGGAATATAATTAGTAAATTGTAATTATCTATATTGTGAAGTGTTGCAATGTTAAAAAAATTATACCCGACTGAGTTTCTTGCCGGTTTCTCTCAGTGCGGGTTTTCTCTGCACCGGTGGCAGATTTGATGTACAATAAAACCTCGTAATGTGGTTTAATTAAATAAAAATAATTTAACTATGACTAATAAGTAATGAGAATTTTTAAAAGTATCTTTAAGGATTTAAAGAAAACAGAAAATTTATTTATTCAAGTGACTTATGGTAAGGAGATGCAGTGATGAACAATAATTAATCTATAATAGAGCTTTTGCGCCCTACATAATACATATTGCCCTATACCACCCATTCCCAAAGTGGGCGATAACGCCCCTCTGTGGGCGCTGATGGCCTAAAGGGGGGCGGTAAGAGACCCAGAAAAAAATGGGGGCGTTGTGTAGAGACCTGGGGGGTGATTTGCAATTTCATTTAGCTAGGAGGCATCTTAGACAACGACTGCATGAGCTCTCGACTCAGTAGACAAAATAAGTTTGGGAACCTAGACCCTATACGAACGTGCGCTCGCTAGCTTACGAAAAATACGAAAAACAGTTATTTTCGTTTACATTAAAACCTATAATTAATAAAAAAAACCAACAGGCATTTTAAAGACTGTGTTTAGATTAATCTACACAGTAAATTTGGAGACATAAAGTGGTACTATTAGTCTGAAAAATATAAATCTCTATTTTAAATGAAGTTACTTTAACATTTTTTTTCTGTTAAAAAATTTAACCAATCGTGTAACGCAACTGACAAAATTAAGTCAATGAAATGAGGAATCAGGTTACTAAATATTAATTTCAAACGTTCGTGATTCCGTTCTATTCCAATTTTGAAATAGAATGCCAAAGATATTTACAATTTTAATAAAAATCAGAATAATCCTTAGTTTAGTGGGTTTTGGTTTGATTTTAAGGGACTTTTAGATCATTATTATGGGAAAAAAAAGTTCAATGTTGGCAACACTCCCGTGATGTTATCTCGGGTCTACGACTAATTTACAAACACGATTGCGCTGCTAAAAGCAATAAGGTTGTATATCGTGCTCGAGAAACGCAAACGCTATCGTGGCCGGACGCAGATCAAGATTCAAGAACCGTTGACGCAAACAAGTCACGACATGAAATGTCGAACTGTTTTTTGATGTCCGCCACGCACTATTGTAAAGGAAGACTGCTTGAAACATTTTACATACAAAAATTAATATTACAAGTACATACACAAGGTTATTTCCAAAGGATGGGTAAATACGGAAGGGTATATAAGTACCCATGACAACGGAAAACTTGCGTTCTACAACTTCGCCAAAAGTCAATAGTTCTAGTGTATAATCTCAAAGTTTAAACAAAAATGAAGGTGAGACGACCTTAATATCAGCGTTTTCCCGTCGCGCAAACATTTGGAATATAGAGCATAATGATAGGGTTGTACTTTTTATTCCATAAAATGAATGTTTTTTTTTGTATTGAAAACAAAATGAACGTACCTATCCCGTAATTATTACATCTGAAATATAACAGTCAACAGTGACACGTTGGGGTCCCGGCGGTTTTATACCCTCTTTCACAATAACCTTGTATACATTTACATGTCGGTCAGGGCAAAAAATCTAATAAATGTACAAGACAAACTTCTGAAAATAGTGTTCTATACTACAAGTAGTGTATTCTACCTGCTGTTGTAGATATCGTTAGCTCTATAGCTTTCTATTGTAAAACATACTAGGTAACAAACACAAAACAAAGCTTGTCGTGGAGATTTCATTTTATGTAAAAATAACTTTAAAAAAAGAATTAAACCGAGTTCAAAATAAAAACACCGAAAACTGCAAAATAATTATCTTTTACTAATTTAAACTGAAATACAAAAATAACCTCATAACTACCTACATTCTTACTGCCTTCCGATTTCTATGGTGCCACAATGGATTATCCTTTCAAATAAAAAAAAATGGGATGCATTTAATGGCACTTCAAAATTGGTGCAAATAGAGATAAAATTGCTATGAATTGCTAATAAAAAATATAGTGTTATACAATAAAATTTTACTCCTTCATTAAAAAGATATTAGCTTTAAAAAATTTTAAGGCGCTATAAAATAATTATTACCTATAAAAAAAAAACAAACAATAATTTAAAATAAAATTAAACCGCCTTCAAAAAAACCATTGAAAAAGTATAAAATTACTATCCTTTACTAATCAAAACTCAAATACAATTAAAATAACTTTATAAATACGATACACATACCTATAGAATTAAACTTGACAGTTACTGAAGTCGGTGCCAAGCCTACCAAACTAATAGACTTTCTGTTGTTGCACATTGATTTGGCACCGACTTCAATAACTGTCAAATTTAATTATATAGGTATGTGTATCGTATTTATAAAGTTATTTTAATTGTACTTGAGTTTTGATTAGTAAAGGATAGTAATTTTATACTTTTTCAGTGTTTTTTTTGAAGGCGGTTTAATTTTTTTTAATAAAAATTTTTTATTTCTCCCTTTTGAGTGATTTTGACCTAAATAAATATCAAAGGCAGGTCGGTAATTAACTTCTTTCTAATTCCGAAGCGCAACGATATACAAGAGAATCATCAATATAAATAAAGATTACAACCAGGTCTCGTTATTTAGTGTATCTTCGAAGTCCAAGCTCCAATATCGGTGAAATTTAAATGGAACCTCTGACGTATTACCTACCAAACAAAAAAAGAATTTTCGAAATCGGTTTATAAATGACGGAGTTATGAGGTAACAAACATACAAAAAAAAAACAACTTACAGACGAATTGAGAACCTCCTCCTTTTTTTGAAGTCTGTTAATAAAAAAGATTACAATAATATTTTATAGCGACAACAGAAAAAATCGTAAATTTAAAAAAAGATACCGAGAAATTGAGATCCTTCACATTTTTTGATGTCGATAAAAAGAAAATATGTCTAATACAAAAATCTTGACCTCATTCGCTATGTTCGTGACTTTTTTTCATAATTTACAGTTAAGTTCTTAGAGACAAGAGAAGCAAAACAATGGTAATTTTTAGAGGTACTTTAAAAACAATTTTAAGAAAAACTATGTAACTGTGTTACGTTAATATGTGATGAAAACAGCTTTCATCTGACATTTGACATTACCTAATAAAAAAAATGTTGTTTAGTTTCTATTAAAACATGATTAAAACCTCCAGAATCGACCCCCAAAAGTGATAAGTGATAACTTAACTTTTGAAGTTCGCTTTTGTTTTTAGCCCTCACTTACTATGTTGTGCCTGTTAGCTGTTCACATCAAGTAGTCTGAGGCAAACGGCAGTGAAGACAGACAGACAAACCAATCCCTCTTTTTACAATTTTGGAATAGAACAAAAAATTTAATTTGAATAGATTCGAATGCAAATTGCGCTGTGTGAAACACTACGGTCCCGTGCAAAGAATAGGATACTGCATTTCCAACTTCAAATTCTATCCTGAGCAAAATTCAAAAAAGTATTTATATATTGATTTACTATTAAAAGAAGGTACCCTTGCATTATTCTGCCATCAGTATTTCTATTATCTTTTGATATTGACGCCAAATTTTGGGTCACAAGAATGCCAAAAGCCACATAATATAATTATAGCATATACATATAAGTTCTTATAGCCGTAATGTGTACAAAATAAAATAAAAAAACTTAATAAATTGAAATCTTAATAAGTATGTATTTAATAAATATTGTTCCATAACACATTTTTGTTCCATTTTTGAAATGGCCTTCTCGAACTCTTTATACCCATCATGGGGTCCAATGAATTTTTTTTGTACCTGCCTACTTGACTTCACGTACGCCGTACTACAGACGCCATATTGATTTTTTCAGAAATCGCAAGTTAGCCGTAATTGATGCCAATGTATACCTTATTTACGTTGAGGGAGTGAGGTAACAACAAATGAACATACCTATTTACATGGGCTCTTAAAACCATAAACCTACATAAATCTAAATTTGCTTTTCTTTAGTCGGGCAAAAACAACACGGAAAACCATAAGAATAAGGCTCAATATTCTTATGGTTTAAAAAAAACAAAAAAACACGTAAAAAAACAAATTAAATCTTAAGAAGCGGATAACATACACTACAGTGGCCATACAATTAATAATGCTTTTCGAACGTAATATTTCTGGGTTAATTGGTTTGTGCTGAGTGTTGATGAGTCAGTCAGTCGCTCAAGGCGCCAGTCCGTTTAGTATACACAAATGTAGGTAACACATAATATACATAATATAATTGTTCATAATATTATGTAGATTGAATGTAGGTAATAGTAAACGATATTGCATAATATTTCTTTTTATTAGTCATTCTTTTCCACGTAATATTGAGTTAGGTCGGTATCTATTTTCCTTAATATCTTTACTAACAGACGTAATTGATAGTTTTAGGGTTCCATAGAATCTAGGAGCTCGTACAATTTCATAACGTAAGTCAAAGCGTCAGGTTCCTGAAGCGACCACATTTCATATTAAATCCTCAAATTCACTATTTAAAAATGTATTGCGCCTTAGTTTCTATATGGCTTCAAGGGAACAAATAATTTCTGGAATCAAAATTTCTTCCTCAAGAATAATCCTCCCAATTGGTAACCCCGATAAAATTTGTTACGGAATAAGAAGATATGGATGATTCAGTATTACTAATGTTATTTATAATCTTCTAATTGAACTCAGGTTAGATCAGGTTAGCTGAAGAAAATGGTTGTAGTCCAAAGCAGAGATTAGAACTGGGATGTTGATATAAATATTCAGACATATTTTGCTTCAATACTAAAGTAAAGACTATATGAACAGACAGGTTGATTAGTGATTCACTGATATCTATGTTCAGTATCAACATTCGCATACTAATGCCAACATGTGTGCAATTTAACGTTCAATGCCAATAATACACCATGCATAACAACTCCGGTGTGGCAAATGAGAAAAATCTATGAGTGAGTATGTTCACAAAGTGACGATATATTAATCCGTTGCAAATGTGGTTTCAATCAACGGTAAATCCAAAGATTTACTACTGTTAGTTTTGGCCACTAGTTTTTCTCGCTTTGACGACCTGTTTCACACCGGCCTTTACAGTGTAAAATCTATATTCTACCGTCGCGCTCAAAAGAGACCCTCGGGGTTATTACCTAAAAATTTGCAGACAGCGACAGCCACGCGATCATTACGCGACCGGTGACTAATTGTAATAAAAAATGGGTATCATATATGACGATTGGGTATCTATTATTCTCTAACCATAAAATGCACTTTTCGCGGTTGATTTAGCGCCACTATACAAATTACATTACACAAATTCTCGTTTTGACAGCAATTATCGCGCGATATTGGCTGTCGCATGCTGTCTGCAAGTTACGTAATAAGCGCGCCTATCTCAAACATATTTACAAAAATGTAAAGTTCAAAGCGAATTAAAAAACTTTAGTACTAACAAACAAAGATTTGCTTTGTTCATAGGTCTGTCAAATGCAATAGCTTAACAGTTTTAAACATTGAGCACACCGACAGAGACAAAACATGTGTATTTCCATCCCATTCTATTATAGGCTTACGCCATATATTTCTATCGGTCTAACAATTCGGGACGTGTGAAAGGCGATATCTCTTAGTGGTAAATCTGTGGATAAATCTATTTCATCGTCTTTTGATCTTTGCAAGATGATAATTCGTAAGAACGTCATCGCAATAGATCACACTTTTTTACATTTTTTAGAATTTTCTGGTTAAATCTTAAAAGCTATTGTGGATGCCATTTTTAAAATACATTGCAGCTAGCCTGTTGCTCGCATTAACGCTCCAGTAAGGTTGAGGAAACGACTTTTAGATGCAGCGATATTCGCTAAATGCAGTTAAACAGTCTATTTTATAGCCTTCGATCGATATTCAGCGAGGCGAGCAAGCACTTAAAGCGGATTTAACTCACACAACCAATAAAACGTTGTGAAATATGGTAATATAGACCAACCACAATGAGTGACACGTGATGTGCATCAGAATAGGCCGTGTTCAATTTGGGCACGCAGCGAGCGTGCTCGTATAAACCGCAACCGATAGGTACTGCGAAGCCTGAGGGTATTATGCTGCATGCGTAGTAGATATTACTTATTAGAAACTCAAATGCTGCTTTGGAGTCCCATTGTGAGATTAATTTACACGAAAGAAATCAAAGTTCAAATTGCTATTGCACCGTCGATTTGAGTAATATAATTATGATTAGTTGGAGGAATTAATGACGTTGGAATACTTACTAACATTATTACTCTTGTTAAAAAAGTTGTTACGTTCGAACTATTCGATCCGGTGATCTTGTGCCAAGATTGAACCGTTACGTTATATTTGTATCTATTGCTGAGGGTTAACCAGATTCATATGAATTACTTATAGATACATCAAAAAACGAATTACAACTATGTCTTGAGAAGAGGGTGTTCATAGATGCTGATATTGAAATAACAAGATGAAACAGTTTCTCTAATCCTTAAAACTTAAAGAAACATTTAAAATAGTTTATTTCGATTGTAGGCGCAGTAATTGAAACGAATTGTTAAATATTACCTTTTCATAATCCGGACAATACATTCAAATACGTTTACGAGCAGGTGAAAGGTGACTTTTAAATCAATATTCAATAAAATCAATGATAAATGTAATAAATTCATAAAATGATTAATTACCGAAGCGTGAAATCCATTTAATCCCTGTTACAATAAATTTGAGCATATTGTTATTCTTTAGGTAAACACATTCAAGGTTGGATGGAAGCCAATTCGACACGACAAGCGCCCGCATTCTACACTCCCACAGCTCGCTATCGTTGACGCAATAATACTATCAAACGTATAAAGTATTGTAACATAATGATTCTCTCGGAACTATCTGCAAACGAATCTGAAGACTGCTCTTTTTATGTGCGAGCAGTCTCATATCCATATAAATAAATAAATTTGAAGTGTTCGTCTGTGATTTCGAATAAAGGTTTTCTCGTTATTTACACGTCACCAAAACCCAAAACTGCGTTTTCTTTTAGGTTTTTGTCTGTATGTTTATATGTCTGGGATAATTCTCAAAACGACTGAACGGATTTTGATGGGACTTTCTTTGGCAGGCAGAACTATTTAGAGGACTTTTGAGAGAGTAAGTTAGGCCCTTTTTATCCCGGAAAAATACCAAATATAATTCGGCTGAATAAGTATAACATTACAACACACTAGAATTTAATGTTATTGATTAATAAAACAGCAAATCGGCAGATAACTTTAAAAGAATCGAAACATTCTAGCTAAGGAATCTTTATTCTCATAAGACAATAGTCATTTAAAAGATGAAAATAGCAGACAGAAATTGTTACATTTTAAGACATCCATTGATCTTCAATGAACTTAAAAGCGCCCTATGGAGTTCGTATTTGGGGCCTGATCGACTATTTAGTAATAAACGAAAAAAATATCTCCTTCGAAATTCTAAAAGTTAACACCTTATAGTGAAAACATCAAAACTGAATTTTTAGTAACTAAAAGACCGGACTCGACAATTTTAACGTAAACCTGCTCTCGAGATAATTATATGTACATAACACGTAAACATTGGAAAGGTGTTAAAACTGGTGATGTTTGCGCCAACACTTCAAGTCGATGCGAGAATTGTTCCCCGCCGCCCGCTAGCGTAGCCGCCGCACGCTCCGCCGTATATCACTACCGATTCTAATGGTAATTACAATCTCTCGTATCTACATAGTTAATAAGAGCCGGTAGACCGGTGGGTGCACGTATGTATAATTGCGGTGTAACGTTGAGCGCTCACCTTGGCCGCGACTCGAGCAAGGCCAAGGTCGTTAAAGCGAGCCACTCCCCGCCCCGCCCGCCCCGCCGCCGCACTCCTGCGCACGCGATTTTTTGCGCAGTGATGTAATCCGCAATTCGGCGCGAGCGCAGCATGGCCGCGCCGGTCGTCACGCTCACACAAACATTTACTTACACGAATACCAACTTTTTACACCGCTGCTCTCACCGATCTCGCTTTTTTATAGATGGAAACTTGTCGAACACTTTTTGGTAAAACGACTCTTTATTTTTTCCGATTGGAGGAGCTTCCCCACAAATTATACACCTAGCAGTAGCGACTGATCCTGGTCTCGCATAGGTGGATACATAAGTACATAATAGCTTAAACCATTACTGAAAAAACAAGCAGAAACAAGCTACCCAAAAGTGACTGTCTCTTGCAACTTCATCTGCGTAAAAATTAATTAATTTCCATACTAATACTTGACACCCTTTTCAAGCTCAAGGAGTTGTGTCTAAAAATCTCTCCTTCATGGTTGCCAACACTAATTAAGTAATCTCTGTGCAAAATTTCAGCTACCCAGCGATTTTCGGCTCAGAGTTTTTAAATCAGTCTGTCAGTCACGACTCAGGACATGTTATATGTATAGATTTTATATATACGGTAGTATTCAGCGAGTTCCAACCACAACACTTGTGGCAAAACCACAGCTGGTTGGCAAGTGAGTACACGAACAATGAAATTGGAATATTGTCACTGCGTCGAAAACTCGAATATATCGTAAATTGCTACAATATATCAAAAAATAAATATTGAACATCACTGTTTTTGTGAAAATTATTTTATTTTTTAACTATCTTATAAAAATTGATTCTATCGTTAGTTGAAAAGCGATAATGCCATACAAAAGAATACAGAAACAACGCAATTTTTTTGGTACGATTAGTAAAAGTGAGTCTTGATTCCTCGAATTATAACTGTGATGTACTGTACTGTGATGACTGTAATTTCATATTTATATTTCTGTGTCTTTTGTCAATAAATTGTGCTGGAAGACACTCGCGTTTTACTTAACTCCATGATTAATATTGTGAATACTAGTTCCAAACATTTCAACAACCAAGCAAATAATGTGCACGGATCGTGCAAAATCTAAACAGATGGTTGCAGAAAAATAAATGAATCTACCTAATGATGCAGATCTTGACTGCATACATATGTACTTATATAAGTTACAATTGTACAAAAGTAACGCTTTAGTATTTTTACTCTTAAGAAAATCGGTCAAGCGCGGAATCGACTTGAGTATAGAAGGTTCTGTACAATGTTTTCAAAATTGTAATGTCGGATTTCACCAACGAGTCCTAACTTGTCGCCTACGTGTCAACTAGAATGAGTAATGCCCGATTTCACCCAAGTCTTCTAATACTTAGCGAACTCCTAAAAAAAGATAGAGGTCCGCTTACAATTAAAATTTTATCGTTAGCGCATCCCTATCCTCTTTTAGAGGTTCGCTAAGTATTAGGGGGCTTTGGTGAAATCGGGCATTAATCTCTATACATACACTATAACTCCAGACAGTATGTCCCGTACTACGAAGTGAAGCAAATAAAATCGAATAAACTATAGATGTGTGGGTGCTGTTCTAACGAAATGGCATTAAATAGTAATGGAGCCATGTTGCATTGCAGCACAAATTGGGCCGGCTCACCCGGTGAAATACCACCACCATCTCACAGAATATCGGCGTGAAATATGTAACTGAATCCATTGCTGTTGTGTTTCGTTCGGCGAGTGAGAGTACCGGTGGCCCATCCCCTACCCTCCCTCTCCACCTTTTCACGCTTTTCCCTATTTCCCTAAAGGTCGGCATCGCACCCTTGATTCTCCGGACATCGCGTGTGTCCATGGGCGGCGCTGATCACATTCCACCAGGTGACTCGCTTGCTCGTGTGTCCCCTCTCATATAAAAAAATAGCGGCCGATCAGCTTATCTGATAATAAATGTGTTGCATGTATAGGTGATTCAGTTTATTCACGGTTCGGCCCTTTTGGTGAAATGTAAAGAACGTTAGGGATCCTCTATGCAATCTTACGGGCTGCCTAAACGGTAGAGGATGTTACCGAAATCGAGCGTAAGTCCAATAGTTTCGGACTTAAATGGAATGGAATAGAAAGGGGGAGAGTTGTCAAGTCGAGTCTAAGTATACAAATTACAGCAACTTTAATTCTACTATGTACACTGTTTTTAAAATATTAACTCGTGCAACATATTACATATATGGGGGTAATAAGATAACGTATCACTGTGCCAAACGTACGTAACGTAGTTTCTAAGAAAAAAATTCAATAGACCCGTGACAGACGGACCCATTAGTGATCGTATAAAAGTTGAATTCTTATACGGTAAATAATTATAAATTCTGTAACGGATTCCTGAACGATTATTATAATTTCAGGAATTGTCTTGCGGATCTCTAAAAATAAAATAGAATGTATGTGTAACGAAATGATTGTATAAGTCCAGTATAATTCATTTGTAATTACAAACAAGGCATAGTAGGTAATGTTACCAACACGGCAAGAGCGAGTCCCGAACTCCGTGCCTTGGCGCCCGCCGCGACCACGCCGCTGCCAAAACAACACTATTTCCGTATGAATGGTCGCACTACATTGTTTGTTTATAAGTTACCTATATGCAGACGTCTTCCTGCACCCATTGCCAAATTCTCGGCGAACGCAGTCCGTTATAATCTGATACTCAAAAATATTTTTCTTATTTGATATATAAACGGATTGGGAGAAAAGCCAAAGAATTGGTGATACGCGGTTTCTTGATGTTTTATGCAAAGAAATAAGAAAATGGCGCGATCGACTTGCACGTAGTGGTTCCCAACGTTATTTATAAAATGACGACGTAAATTAAACTAGAGGCATATACATATCTTCACGCCTTATCCCTAACGGCGTAGTCAGAGTGGACGAAGCGCCAAGAAAGTCTAATCCAGAATTCAACGTGTTCATTCTTCAATTTTGCTTTGAATATTTTGAAACATTAAATGTTCAAAATATATGACTTAATAAGCTTTAATATTATTATAATGCCAAACTTCGAATTTCTACGTCACGTAGGTAGTATTTGAGAAAGTAGATCATGACCAAGAATCTTTGAATCTAGCTGGATACCATACTCTGAAGAGGTAGTTGAAGACAAATTATATGACCTCGAGTAACCTTTGATCACTAACGTTAATTCTGTCTCTTTCCAACTCCTGGAAATACATTTGGAATACATAACTTTTCAAATGTGAAATGGTCTCATTTACAATACATACATATGTACATAAGGTACATATATTGGTCTAGCGGGAGCTCAACTCGCGAATAAAGATAATATTTATATGGTATATGTATATAATAAAGACTGTCCCGGCTTTGCACGGGTAGAATTTTTTTAAATAAAATACAGCCCATGTTATTCGCTGATAATGTAGCGTTCTATTGGCGAAATAATTTTTGAAATCGGGCGAATAGTTTTTGAGTTTATCCATTACATACATACAAACATCTTTTCCTCTTTATAGTATTATAATATAGATATGTAGGTAAAATGATATATACACATGTGAGATTTGTAGCATGTAAGGGCCGCAATACTTAGAATTACAAATAAAATATAATTGATTATAATTGAACTGCCAAAAAAATTTAATTTCTCGATAATTCTCATTGCCCATCAAACGTACTGCGTACACGCATGTCATATTAGGAATGTTGGTGCGGTGATCCATCACTCGTCCCACGTCCGTCGCCCACGCAAGCACCTGGTGAATACTACGCGGCCACTCACGAGTTACTACCGTGTACCGATAGTGACTTGGCCGGTGCTTTTGTGCGCCGGCGCACCGCACCAAGCCAACGCCAATATCGAGGACGAATGACAAAACGATTATTTTTACGCACATTCAATAAGCCGCGGGATGTCAAAACGAAATAAATCTATCTATCACATTTCTTTCCTCCGCTACACCCGCCATATTGAATTTTTCAAAACATGACCTAGCGTATGTCCTATGACACGCGCGTAATTGGATGATTGGATTGGATCCCATGATACCTATAGAGTCACACACACGCATACATACGTTAAAATCAGTTGTGTTTTTGGCTTTATAAGAGAACAGATTAACAGAATTCAATGTGCTCATTCTTTGATTTTCCTTTGAATATTTTAAATCATTAAATGTTAAAAAAATATGAGTTAATAAGATTTAATGTTATTATTATGCCAAATTTCGAGTTTCTACGTCACGTAGGCAGAATTTGAGAAAATAGATCATGACCAAGAATCTTTGAATCTAGCTAGATACCACTCTGAAGAGGTAGTTGAAGACAAATTATACAACCTCGAGTAACCTTTGATCACTAACGTTCAGTCTGTCTCTTTCCGACTCCTGGAAATACATTTGGAATACATAATTTTTTTTGATTACATAATATAAATGATAATCCAGATAATCACATAAATTTTGTGACACCGAAGTAATTCAGAATTGTTCATTTGCCAAATTGATCTAACCGCAGATCGAACCCGCGGCTACGGCTCTGGAGTCAGAAGTCAATTGCGCTGTTATTGCGCCAACAACTCAGTCACACTTACAAACATATTTAGATACTGAATATGTAGTGTGGATTAATTAACTGGCAAATAAACTTACTGATATCCGTAACGTCGTTCCACTTCATGATGACGTCGGTACAGAATTCACCTGAAATGAAACAAAAGCAATTATGAATACATGACCGTATAAATTAAAATTATAATTTAGATGCTGTTATAACCAAGTATTACCAGATAATGAACGAGTTGAGAGGGTGAAACAGAGGTGAAGAAATAGGGTAGTCTTTTGGACGCCGAATGTTTTCTTTAAAAATTTTTTTATTAATTTAAAGAAAATTATGAACTTAATGAAGAATGTCATCGATAAATTATTTAATTCGATGGTATTCAGTTCATATTTCCAAAAAAAAATGATTATAGCTCAAATAAACTAGAACTTCGAAAAGAAACCTTTTTCGCTAGTTAAAGTATAATATTATTTCATTTCTAATTCTAAGCATCGCGGTCCTTACACACTTCGTTCACTTCATCTAATGTCATATGTATGTATGTACCATTTTATTTATATATACCAATATATAGGCACCTATTTGCGAGTTGAACTCCCGCTAGACCAATTTTTTATATCTACTGTAAATTACAGCATTCGACATTTGAAAAATTAGCAATTTTTGCAAATAAGATTTTAGTTTGCTAATAATCGATTCCATATATTTGAATACATTAATTACTTATAATTATCTTAACTGACAATATATTTCAATATATTGAAAACATCAATTAATTAGTAATAAACAGTCATCTAATTAATTTCTTTCGCTACAAAAATATGTTACTTAAAAATATCTAAATGATAATATGTATATTCACAAATATGAATGTTTGTATGTTTATATGTGACCGCTAAACTCCAACCCCGTTTGACCGAACACTGAAAGTTAGCACGTTGCACGTATAAGTATTTTTTTCCCTTTGTAAATTTCGTCACAAAAGCAAAAGTTAGTTGTGTATAAAACACATTAATTAATTCGTCGGTTAGTATAAGAAAACATTATCAGCAAAGCGAAGATTGATGTCTCCGTTTTTAATATTTTAAAACATATTATAACGAATTATGAATATTGCATTTGTTTTAATTGATTAGCGTTTAAAAAACTGACTATATCTCAGACACGCATTCATTTGGGGTTCCGAGGCAAAGTCGGAAAAAATAGATTTATTTTAAAAAATCGGTCAGTGCCTCTACCATGAGTTAACGACTTCGATACTCGCTATCGACAACGTAAAACTTTGTATGAAGAATTGGGCAGCGCCCCTAGCGGTTACTATAGTGAACTAAGAATTGTCTTACAAAACTTTAACGCGGTCGCTATCGAGTATCGACGGCGTAAACTCATGGTAAGGCTACAGGTGCGATTTCGAGTCGCGCACAGAGGGTTCTGAACGAACGTTATTAAATTGGTAAACTTTTAAACTTGATTTCTGAAGTTCTATAGCTCCATAGCTTTCATTATATTTTTCTTGTAAACTTTAGTTAAATCTGTATTGAAATTTTTAGGATTGTACGCCAGGAATTTTCAGCTTTATAGCCCAAGACAATAGGGCTAAGCCCCACATCACTGAGTCTCACCACAAGCCTGTCAGAGTGGGTTCTGTGTGCAAGTTTCTCCTGCATTTTCAAAATATTTCATTGCAGTAGCTCCCCTTGAGAAATACCACCCTCTCACAGAATATCGGCGTGAAATAAGAGGATCTATTGCTGTTGTGTTTCGTTCGGTGAGTTAGAGTGCCGGTGGTTCATCTCCCCCCTCTCCTCCTTTCCCTAAAGGCCGGCAACCCACCCGTGACTCCCCGGATGTTACGGGTCTCCATGGGCGGCGGTGACCACTGACCATGAGGTTATTTGCTTGCTCGTTTTCCTCCTCCGCCGTAAAAAAAAGATAAGAAGGGATTATGAATAATCAGGTCGAGTTTGAAAACATATTATGAGTAGGAGGCCTATTATACTTTTTTTGCTCATGGCCTCCGACCCCAACAACAAATCCAAGAAATTACAGTTATACCATCTTGTAAGTTTTTTTAAAATATGTAGTTTTATAAATTACAACTTGTTTTTATTTTTCTATTTGTTATTTTTTTGACAAATATACACATGGGCCATGGCAATATGGGAAATTGAATAATATTCATAATTAGAAGAATATTATTCTGACGAAGAAAATCTACAGAGCGATAGTGAGAGGTAAAAGAAGCCAAGGAAGACCAAGGCTGACTTATGAAGATCAAATAGCCAGTGTTAGCAGACGGAAATGTCAAAAGCACTCGCATACCTAGGTGAAAATATGTGAGGAGAATGATGAGATTTGAGGAAGCGAAAGAAGTATCTAAGGACCGCGACGCTTGGCGCTCCGTCCTCTCTGACTACCCCGTTAGGGATACAGCGTGAAGATATGTATGTATGTCTGTATGTATTATTCTATTTCACATTTCGTTCCAAATGTATATTTTTCATATGGCCTTACTCTTGAATTTATTAAACATCTACTTTGATGAAATAATTTTTTTCAGTACTTGACTTTAACTTGTACTACCAACATACAGATACCATATTTATTTAAAAAAAAAAACGAGCATAATTGAGACAAATCTAATGATAACTCGGAATTGGATTGATTGGATTGGAATTTTATTTGTGATCGAAGATAAGTGGTTTCGGCTCTATGAAGAAACAGATCAATATATTATACATACTTGCATGAATATGCTGCTAAAATCATGACCTTCCTAGCTTCGCCGTATTCGGGTAAAAATAGACACGTTCGCGTGAAGATATCATATCTAAACTGCAAATTACCATCGTGTATTTGTTTCCGTTATTAGGTATAATTGTTCCTCGCATTTCAATTAACATTACGTCGCTTTTAATCTGAGACTGTGGGAACGAGAATTTTCACAATAGACGCCCCATAATTAAAGTAGAAATAATGTAACAATTTGAACTAAAAAAAATATATTGTATGCACAGAGCGGCATAGCGTGGTTTGTGCTTGGCTTGCTTTGCCGTATTTTTATTGCACATACAAAACTTAAAAACAAGTACGTATGTATGTAATATGTTGTACTCGTATATACAACTTATAAGAACTAAAAAAAATAAGTTTAATTTTAAAACAAATATATTTCAAGAAACGAAGACAAGCATACGTAATCTCAGGCATATACATATGTATGTATATACTTATCTTCTCTATTATCTTTATAAATGTCACCGTATGATTGTGAACACCGTTAGTTTATAATATATATCTCGCGAGATTGTAAACTGTCGATAAATTATGAACTGTACCATACTGCTTACAATATAACATATTAATTTTCGAAGGTTTATAATCTATCCATGTCAAACCATCAAATTGGGAAAGAACCTGCATTTGAAAATAGAATTCACAATCTGTCCGATTTTATCACCCGTAAAATTGTGAACCGTCCCTGATTAGTCGATCTCGCCGGTAGCTCGCTATAACTTGATGATGTTTGGCGACTAACAGTTATTTATAACTGAAACTTCATTTGTTTGGTTAATCGTAGGTTTAATTTTACTATTAAATGTAATTCTGTTATGTCTTTTAGCTATTTTCAACACGAAAACAAAACAACTAAAACATCGCTTTGTTTGTTCGAATGACAGCCAAAGATAGCGCCGCGGGGCACGGATGCGTTCCGTTGCATGCTAGTATGATGCCAGTTCACAATTTGACGGTTTGACATGGATTGATTATAAACTATCGAAAACTATTACGTTATATTATAAGCAGTATGGTACAGTTCACAATTTATCGACAGTTTACAATTTCGCGAGATTTTATAAACTAACGGTATTCACAGTCATATTATACATATATAATTAATTCTTCTGTATCTGTTCATCTATCTATGCTATCATATGTTTGTCACTGAACCCATTCTAAACGGCTGGACTGATTTTGATGAAATTTTTTGTGTATGTTTGAGTGGGTCCCTAAATGGTTTAGATTCACGATTCGACCTGGTAGGTGGCGCTACAATTGGGTTTTAGGATTTTTTTATTTCGGTTAAGACGACGTCTGTCGGATCTGCTAGCACATATACAATAATATAGAAAAGAAGATGTCTTGACAGACTGATACATCATCGCCCAGCTTAAACTACTGATGGTAGAAACATGACAATTGGAATGTTACTTCCTTTTATGACGTAGTGGCAAAATAAAAAGGTATTTTTCAGAAAATCAATCCCTAAGGGGTAAAAAGTAGGGACAAAGTGACGAAATATTGACGAAAAAAATCTACCGAGCGAAAGGGAGTGGTAGCAAAAGCCAAGGTACGCCAAGGTTATAAAGATCTAATAGCAAGAGTTTTAGGTGACAGTAATGTCGAAAACACTGGTTACCTAGGCGAAAGTGTGTGAGGAGAACAATGAGATTTGAGGAAGCGAAAGAATAGATACCTGGCGCTCCGTCTTTCGACTACTCTGTTAATAATACAGCGTGAGGATATGTATGTATGTACATAAATATAATAATGATAAATAAATGCGCTACGCACCGATCGTCTGGCCTCAAACTAGAGCAATCCCAGTGCTATCAGAACCAGACGACTATAGGGGCGTCTCCCAGTGCACCCAGACCAGAGATAATACAGAAAAATTTATTTCCTAAATTGAACCGACCAATCCAATCCAAAATGTCCCGCGCTTAGATGCAAGGCCTGAACCACTGCGTCATCGAGGTCGTCGAAAGTACAATTAGTTTCAGAAGTACTCTGCTCTGGAATTTTCGTTACTTTTTCTCCTTTTTAAGTAAGGCATTATATTTTCTGAAATTTTAAAAATTATAGGATCAGTTGTTTTGAAGTCAACAAGGCGAGAGGCATTGGCGAGAGATGAAGCCGAGTTCCAGAACTCAGTTGGTTCTATCTTAATCCTCCTGTGAATATTTTCAAATGCTAACTAATGCAAAATATGAGGATCAGCAAGATGTATCGCTATGCTTTTCGAGTTCGTTTTTACGTAGTTTATGAGGAAGTCAATTGTGACAGATAGATGGAAAGACGGACACATGATCTTATAAAGATTCCATTTTAATTTCAAGGTATAGAACCTTAAAATAGTGCTTAGTTAATGGCAAATAAATGTTGTTCGAGATTTATTAGTTCGTTGCGTAAAAGTATTTTAATGGAGCGAGATTGGATCAAGAGTGGAGCGAGAGTGCAGCGACAGTGTGAATCGAGCCTAAGCCAACAGTCCGGTACACGCAACGCAATTCAACTAGCCAGCTATACGTGTTTATTGCTACACGCAACATTAATGATGACATCAATTAAACATTAGCGCACGCACGCACACAATTATGCGTGCAAACGTGCTTAATTGCGTCCCCATTAAATATCATGCAAAAATTATACATGGACTGTATTGAAAAAACTGTAGTAAATCTACATTTCATACTGAATATATTCTAGGAAATAATTGAGATTAATGTAGAATTTAGATAGACCGGGTAGAATTTAGATAGAATGAGTGATGAAATATTGTATAGACTCAGGCGTTACTTTGCGGAAATCCATATCATGCGATGAATTACTAAAATCTTCAGCTATTTTCCGCTCAAACTCCAAAAACCACCAACCGACACGTGTTTCGCCTCTCAACGAAGCATCCTCAGGATATACCAGAGATCAGACTCGATCAGCTTACCAGCACCGAATCCTGACCTAACCTAACCTAACCAAAAACCACCAACCGACACGTGTTTCTCCTCTCAACGAAGCATCCTCAGGATATACCAGAGATCAGACTCGGTCAACTTACCAGCACCGAATCCTGACCTAACCTAAGCTGACCGAGTCCGATCTCTGGTATATCTTGAGGATGCTTCGTTGAGAGGCGAAAGATGTGTCGATTGGTGGTTTTTGGAGTTTGAGCGGAAAATAGTTGAAGATTTTAGTAATTCATCACATGAGTGATGAAAGACTGACGAAGAAAACCTACAGAGCGAAAGTGAGTGGTAGCAGAAGCCAAGGAAGACCAAGAATGAGTTATGGAAGATCTGACGGTAATGTCAAAGCACCCGCATACCTAGGCGAAAATGTGTGAGGAGAATGATGAGATTCCAGGAGGCGAAAGAAGTATGTAAGCACCGCGAACTTGGCGCTTTGTCCTCTGTGACTACTTCTTTAGGGATACAGCGTGAAGATACGTGTGTCTGTACGTATGTAGAATTTGCCGGAGAAATTCTGAAAATTGGGAAATCTTCCCAAATCAGTAATTTTTCCAATACACTCCCACTTTTGCTTTTTTTAATTAGAGATTTTCCCATTGGTACATTAGTACGTTAAGATATGACTTTGTTGCGATGCTCTGTACACTGCTGATGCTGATGCCCGCGACTACATCCTCGTTTTTTATTTTTAAAATAGCCTGTCCTTCCCCGGGCTTGATGAACGATAGGGCAGCCATAAAATACGAACACACAAACATTGATTTTTATATATTAGATTACCATTTTTTGTTCATTTTCTCTTTGTACCCGAAGTATTGTCACAATATAGATACCTAATAGTACAATATCGAATACTGCAAAAATTATGTGGATTCTCTTATAACTAGCAACTTTAATATCAAAAAGCGTTTTTAAAGCACGTTCAGTAAATTTTATCGCCTGGCAAAAGATCTTAGAAAAGTTATAGTTATAAAGACCAATACACAGGATGTTCAGTAATTTAATGTAGACTTTAAAACTGGTAATAGAAAAAACATTAAAAGTGTATAATTGATCAGTAAGTAATGAAACAAAAAGTAATTGATAATTTACAAAGCAAATTGTTGTTTTGTTTTCCATAATCATTGTCATATAAAAAATGTAAAGTTTTGTTACATAATTAATTAAAAAAATTTTAAAGCGAATTAATTCCTTATCTATAAGGGTTACGACTTTATATCAGTACCGATAACAATTCTGATTACAATATTAAATCACTTATTCAATAGGACGTACATCAATTTGTACGGATTGGCTTACTAGCGAGATGGATAATGTATTTGCTTTCCAAGTCGAAGATTCAGAGTACGATTACCGCCCACGTAAGATTAGGAATCGAACGTTACTTAATTTTCTATAAGAAACAGAGAGAAAAAGAAGAATAAATTGTTTCAGTAACTAATTAGTACAATAAAAAATATTCTACTGCTATAATATATCAATAACTACTTAGTACAATATTGCACGAGAGGCCTTCTTTTTACTACAAATAATACTTGTGCAAGGAGACCTTGCTCCTCGTAATTAGTATAATGAAATTTATGAATGTATTCTACATAGAAATTTACAATTTGGTGTGTAATAATTAAGGAAAACAGTAAGTAACATAGTAAAATCATGGATACAGATGAAAGTTAAAATAATATAGTATGTGCAGAGTATGTGTGTTGTGTATGCGTGTGGTATGCTTGTTTTTACCGTACCAGACATTTACACTTGTAAATGTCTGGTGTGGTTTGCTTGTTTGTGTATATGTTTGGAGTGGTGTAATGTATATTTAAGGCGCTTTAAGTTTGTTTCTGACGGTTTCCTCCCGTTCACTGTTTAGTACCTATGGTACATATAGTGTAAGTCTAGATAGTCACTAGTTAACGGTTACACAAATAACTGGTGCAATAATTGGTGTACAGTATTGGTGTAATTAATATTTAATGTAATCGTTACTTATTTATTTAAATTACTACTTACCGCTATATGTACGGTATGTGTAGCCTAAAGATATTGGGCCCAATTGTTTCTTTTATAGTCTTTACATCCAATATTACATTTGCAGCAAGAAGAAAATAGGAACGAAGCTCTAAAATCTGTAGATAATTTACAATATACCTTTTTTATTCGTCCGAATGTGAATGTTAATGCTGATGTAAATATTCCAATCTCAACGCAGATAAGATTTCACTACTTTTACTCAGCGTAATTTAGATGAAAACAGCAAAACATGATAATATCTTAATAGATTCTGCATTCTAATTATTAGTTTTAAATATCTAATGTATTCCAGAGCGATAACGCGGTCGGTTTCGTTGCAGATTGTAGTTATAATAACCTAACACCCCGTGTATGTGTCGTGCGGGCATAGGTAATGTGCAGTGTAAGCTGCGAGAGAGTAAACACGAGCTAACGTCGGCCTAGTTTCACTACAACGAATTATTGTAATCACCAGCGCCAGGCCGATGACCTTTCGCACGCCGATTTTATTTCGTTTGCTAATTCCATTTACCCGACTACGGTGAAATAAGAAAGGGAGTTATGAATACGATTTTAGCATATATTTGTTTATTACTTTATTCACAGAGCCGAAGCCACTTAATAGTTTTCAGTGTACAAGGTATTATTAGATTCAGAAATCTCGATGCTCTCCAGTCTCCTCATTTTTCTAAAACCACTCATTCATTCAGACATAATTTTAAGCATTTAAAAAATTTTTTTAATCAAGTAATTTTTTCGCGTCTTTTCTAATATTTTTTGCGAGTTACATAGACAACATAGCAAAGTAGAACCCTTAGTCTTGTCGCGTCTGTCTTCCTGAATATCGCAGCTGACTTATTCAGTCATTTTTACCTACATACTGAAGAATAATTAGAAATTTAAAATAATGAAACAGATTGTTTTATATGCCGTATCCCCCGACATGTTCAGGACAGATACTTGTTAAGCTTTTAATTTTTTCATACTTCTACTTTTATTTCAGGTTGTTCTCTCCTCCGTCCTCACTACCACTCACTTCCTTGGCCATGTTCCTATCCTATGAATCAGATTTGTAATTATTTCTTGTTTTAGAGTCCCTTACTTTAAAAGAAAAAAAGGGAACTTTTGTAAGATCTCTCATGCGTCCGTTCATCTGTTCGTCTGTTCGTCTGTATGTCTGTATGTCTGTATCAGTCAATTTTCTCAAAAATTATAGTATAATAATAATACCTCAGACAATTAAGCAAATGGTTGTATTATGGGTACCGCACAATGAACTGAGTTCCCAGCAACACCTAAGCTCCTAGCCAATTTAGAAAAGTTCGTTTCCTGAATTGACCTTAACGGGGATCGAGCCCCAGAACCCTGCTTGGAAGGTAGATGCTCTGCCGCCGTGCCAAAGCCCCAGTCATTATGCGACGTAACGTAAAAACTTGTTTGACATAGTAAAGCGTTTTGTCAACCCACATACAGTACTCTAGTTAACATTTTAAAGTATGTATTCCTAAAAGAATGATTATAGAATGGGCCAATTGAATACGCGTACTTGACATGAAAATTCCCCTCTTACATTCCAAACTACTGGACCTTGAATTTAAAGTTTCTGGGAATACGAATCTTTCGAAAAGTTTAGTTTACCATTTCATAAATCGTAATCGAATGGAACCAGGGTTGCCACTCATCCAGCAAGCTTACCCACAGAGTCTGTGTTATTACCTAACTCGCAATCAGTATGCGACCGCCAAATATAGCACGATCTGCTGTCAAAACGAGAATTTGTATAATGTAATTTGTATAGTGGCGCTATATCTACCGCGAAAAGTGCATTTTACGGTCATGGCGCAATAGACACGCAATCGTCATACATAATATCAATTTTTTAATACAATTAGTTACCGGTTGCGCAGTAATCGCGTGGCTGTTGCTGTCTGCAAATTTGTAGGTAATAACCCCGTCGGCTTTGTCGGTGTAGTCATGATTTCGACTATCTTGTCCCGCGTAACGACGGCCAAACAATTCTGACACGACTTGTGGTAACACGAACAATTAGATAATCTCTTTAAACACACTCTTACTTACTTTTTAAGCTTACTGAACACGTTGAGCGAGTATCTGTTTTCTCACATGACCGCAGATTAATTAGTTACTGCACATGACAGTGAAATGATCTAACGTCAGAAGTCGTAGTTCCATAGATTTAATAAAAGCCGAAAAGCAGATTATGCTCAATTTAAATTTGTCTTGCTCAGTATTTATAAATAAGTATGAAAATGACGCGTAATTTTTAAAAACAGCCTATGGATCATAATATAAAAAACGTAATAAGGTACACGGAAAAACAAGCTTAAAATAAATAAACATAAACTAAGTATATAAATAAATATAAATTACTGTAAAAAAACCAAGCGTTTAAATTTTTCCTCGAGATGATTCGAATCGGTTAGAAATAGATAGCGCCGATTTTCCCTGAATAGAACCTTTTTGCACGAGTCGAACCCGGACCGATTTTTTTACTAAATAATTTTTAAGATTCGCGCACCCGACACACGTCCTGCCCGAAATAAAAAACCATCTACCGGGTCCAATTGTGAATTTAAACCATCCAGGGCACGGCAATTGATTATATTATATAAAAATAATTCTTGTGGGTCCCTAACACGGTTTTAGTGGGTTTTCTTATTATCCTGTATTTATAAATAGCTCACGTGAATCTTACTCGTGAATAAGGAAATAAGAGTAAGTGATTCATGAATTCTTAAACTATTGTTACCATTAATGTAGGTAGCGTTTCGTGACGAGATATTTGTACGATCTACGGAGGTTCAAAGGTTATTGACATTTCTAATGTGAAGTACAGTGTGACAGGTTGTGGCGTGTCGGCGCGAAATACCTCTAACAGCTGCTTATTCCGATGCATACCTAAGGCGATTTAAAAAGTAGAATTTAAAATATAGTAATAAAGTATTATATTTCACTATCATCTACCTTCTGGAAGACTCATAAGTTAGGGTCATATAAGATAGAACAAACACTATAAAGGGGTGTGTATACTTTAGAACAACGCGTTGGGCCAATGCGCTGGCCCAGCATATACAAGGTCCGCTGACGTAATTTTGGTAACATCGACCAAAGCTGTCAAGCGAGCCAACTGCTGTCATCTCCGTTGGTACTTAGTACTAACGTTTCCAACAACAGTAGTTTTAGTAAATAATAAATAAGTCAGAGAAACGCTTAGACTAAGAATATTTTTATACGTATTTAAAACAAGCGACCCGCCCCGGCTTCTTAGGGGTAGTAACTTTTTTTAAATAAAACGCAGCCAAGTTATTCGCTGATAATGTAGCTTTCTATAGGTGAAAGAATTTTTGAAATCGGTTGAGCAGTTTTTGAGTTTATCCATTACATACAAACGAACAAAGTTTACCTCTTTATAGTAGCGGTATAGTTGATACGGCAATGAAAGTCTTGTATGTCTGACTAAAACCAGTTTTTACACGTGATATATCTTACGTACACACGTGTTATATTAAATATTACAAGAAAATTTGTACAAAGGCCTGCTTATCTCTGCAAGAGAACCGGCTCCTTACACCGAAACTTAAACCGAATTTTGGTTCCCGTCTGCGTTTCAGCCGAAAACAAAACCGAACTTTCCTTCGAGGTAATTCTTTTGAACGTTTCTTTAGACAAACAATTTCAATTAAAGTAAACGTGTTTACGTTCATAGATGCAGTTCCTTGATAAATTAATAGTCGTGTTGCTCTAAAAAATACATAATAGTTTAGATTTTACAGCTCCAGATATACTATTGAAAGCTAATCGTTCATCTAGAATGTCGACGGATGGAAACATAGGATATATTGAGATATGATTAAAAGACACGCTTTCGCTAGCTCATGTATTTCTCGCATAGAGCACTCAACCTATAGAGTTGAAATATCGGACCCCTTTATTCACCACTGCTCAGTTTATTTACACTAAAAAGTATCAACTCTCGCTCGCATTAAGCAGTACATAACCAAACCCGGACATATATTTGAATATTTATGTAAAGGCTTATTGCTCTATTCGGTGTTTATGGCAAAAGCAGCAAAACAAAATTATAAAACAGAACGCCAGTAACTGCAACAGTGTTTACCATAGACGAAATTTGTTTTTATAAAAAATAAATGACATTACTGCTCTATAGGTTGAGTGCTCCATGATTTCTCGACCGACTTATTTTTTTGATATTCAAAAATACCATGTTATTATTATTAAGTAGCAAAACCCTCAGAATAATAGTGTTGCCATTTGTAAACGATTATAACGATTAACCGTGAATATTGACAATAGTAACACTATTCATACCACTAAGTAAGGCAAATAAAATGTAGATGTTGGGTGCTGTATTCTAACAAAATGGCGGTCAATCAGTTTATCTGATTTGCCTCATCGTTGCTGCTGGGACACTACGTTTGAAGTTATTTATAAAATCTACATTAATACTAAATGTATAACTACCCACTACGGGTATCGCTGGCCGCAGTCGTCTATCCATGCATCCCGAGAAGGACGACATTGTATGTGTTCCGCGCTGTCAAGGCACTCCGAGGTTGCATGTTGCATGAAGGGAGTGCTTATTCGAAGCGGGAGAGAACCTCCGTTGCGTTCCGTAGGAGATGCAGGAGCCTCTTGACAACGAGTCGAGAATTACCACTGTAGGATTTTTAAGTATCCAGCCTCTCTCTCAGATGGATACTTGAGCTTAAATTTGTCCTGCATTATCAAAAAAGATAACTAAGCATCCCTTTCCCATTTGTAGGTATTATATAAAAAACTATAACCCAATTTGACTATCGAACGCAGTCCAGTTTGCTTAGATTTTCTTTTTTTATGTAATTATTTCATGAGCGCGACGCGCACTGCACAGTAACGGTGCATCAAAGCTGCGACAGACCTTTCACAATGATTACTGCCTTGTGTATTACAAAATAACAGTTAAATAATTCAACTACTGAACTGGGAATTGTGACTATCGTTAAAAGAAACGACCAAGTGCTAGTCGTACGCGCTCCCAGAGGGTTCCGTACTACCAAACAATGTATTATAGTTACGTATTAACCAAAAAAAATAAAGTCGGATTCAAAATAAACTCAACTTTGCAATCGAAAGACAAATTCTCGCATAGTTTCCAACTGTAAGTGCCGTAATGTACCGCAAAAAATTATGATGTGATTGCAAATTCTTTTTTCCCTTTTAACGTGCTGTGAGACTGTTTCTTCACAAATTTCATGATTCTAGGTTAACGGAAGTACCCCATAGGGTTTTGAGTATAAAAATTTGGTCACGTTGACTTGCAAGCTTGTATTTTTATACCTCCAAGGGACCATAGACCTCAGTGTTTGGTATTTTCAACTTAAAACCTCTATCCGTTATAGGTTCTTGATTGGTCGGACTGACGGACACGCGGACAATGAAGTGATGCTATAAAGTTCTGTTTTCTCTTTTGATGTGTGGAACCCTAAAAAATCAGCAACCGCAAAACAAGCATTGTCGTAAAGATGTGTTGTGGACTTTTTGGCGGGAACGGGAGAAGTGAGGTTGTCATTTTATATGGATTTTCTATTTTTTACATTTTTGGGAGTTTTAAAGTACAAAAGTGATAGTATATTGTGTCTTAAAGTTCTGTGTAAGTGAAAAGAACGGAGTAGGTCTAAATAAACATGTGTAGCTGAAGTTCTCGCGCTCATTCAAAGAAGTCCTATAAAACTTCAGTAAAGTATACCTACTATCACTTTACTGGAGGAGTTTTACGATAATGATTCTACTTATTAATAATATAAAACGTGACATTGGCAAATGCACTAATCTGTCACTAAGTAATTCTCGATATTATGATTTTCTCTCAGATTCTTCTTTTTAATCGCTTCATATGTGTCTTTAACTTCCAACTCCAACGCAAAAAATGGGGATGCTATAAAATTGAAACCTTTGCCTGTGTGCGTGTGTGTGTTTGTGTGTGTCTGAAATGAATTAAGCATAAACAAGGAAAAATGTAATAAATCTCTAACTGCGACAATGAATCTAAGAAATTAGTTTTTATTTTAAATTGCAAGTGTTCGTTAAATACGTAGACGGGTGTTACTTTTTACTTTAATTTCTTCAATTTTGTTAAAATAATAAAGTTACGAGTGGATAATGAACCTTCTTATGTTATTAGTCTCGAGTCTTTTTCTCGGGAGTTTCGTGGCTGTGTCGTTTCAGTTTGATCTCAACCATGCTATTCTGTAATATCTCGAATCGCCCAAGCGAGACTCGACAATTCACCTCACTTCACATGCGAACTCACTTGGCCTTCAAATGAAATTCTCTAAACCAAACATACTAGGAGCGAAGTGAAGTGGTTTTGGATGCGAGTTTGTCGCATTACTTTAAGAGTACACATCTCAGTCGATATTTCGTTTGTGTTTTTTAACTTCTTCTGAGATAATTACGTTAAACAAAATTTATTTTATTTAGATTAGATTGTTTTATTTAGCGAAACGTCATAAAATTCATTTACGATAGTTCGTCTCGCCGCCGCACTCTTCGAAGTGGCGCTAGTATCTTTGTAGACTTTAGACCACCCATTCCCAAAGTGGGCGATAACGCCCCCCTGTGGGCGCTGCAGGCCTAAAGGGGTGCGGTAAGAGACCCAGAAAAAAAATGGGGGCGTTGTGTAGAGGCCTGGAGGCTAATTCTGACACGATAGACAAAATATTACGAATAGATATATTTCTATACAAAATTATCGCATGTAAAAATATCATTTCGAAGGAAAAATATCTATTGATAACTAAAATTCAATTCTCGCACACAATAGACATATATATCGCAGGGACTACGCATATCTATCACAATACTACCAACTCAAGGAGTTTTTACGTTCCGTTTTTTTCGACTGTGACAACATAAATTCGAGATCTTAAATTACGGTTTCAGTCATTATTAATATCTATTTTTAAATTCATAAAATTAAGTACTATCTTTAATTTTCGTATTTCTATGAATAACGAATAGTTTGGAAACAAAGTAGTTGTACAATTAAAACAGTTATTATTTATTTGAAAATGATTCGTTAATGTTGTAATGAAACGTAACTTTTAACGTCAAAGCAAAAACGAGAGAAGAGACCGCGATAATTGTCTATTGTTAACTCTTTATTTAGGCGAAACATTTTCTTGAACTCAACTTCAGTCAACTCAAAAGGATTTGACGCATTTCTTCGAATAGAGCTAGCATGTCTTGAAACTGAAGAAGCGGTAGCTGTCCCCTCTTCGAGAGTTCCAATAATATAGGCAGCCACCAAATCATCCATTGCAATTGTATTTGATTTTTCTTTATATACTTATATGTACTACAATTTAGAAAAAATAATGTAAATTTTTTGTATGTAAATTTTAAGTATGTAAATTTTTTGTCACTCAAAGACCGATATCTACCGTGTAGCAATAGAAATTAATTATATCGAATGTTAGAGACCAGTCGATGTAAGTCGAACGACGTTCCTTCGACATATATCGCAAGTGATATTCCGAGAATAGACAAATAAGCTTTCCATAGATAAAATATCGATTTTCGATATATATCTATCATAGATAAAATGTCTATTACGCGAGAATTGGCTCCCTTGGGGGTGATTTGTAATTTCATTTAGCTAGGAGGCATCTTAGACAACGACTGCATGAGCTCTCGACTCAGTAGACAAAATAAGTTTGGGAACCTAGACTTTAGACACTAGAGTTTAGAGAATGGTAGTTCACAGTTGACAATTTCACCACGCATTCAGAAGTGAAATCGACTAATTTACGTTAGAGAATCACACTACTGGACTCAAAATAGCATTGAGACTGGAAGATTTACTACTTTCGCTTTATTATCTATAATTCTGATGGCTAAAAGTGTCCAGATGATTTTTTCGCGCACTGGTAATCTGTCCACCCCGAATGGCAACAAAGGAAATAGTTTTATGCAATATTGTACTTTTATGTCACTATTCGAGAATTGTGCAATCGACTGCAATTATCTCCATTCATATTATTAGAGTTATCACAATTATTGATATTGCTTTAATTAGTGTACATAACGACCTACGACCCCACGAGTAGGGTTGCCAGGCCCAAAAATAGAAAAGCTGGACTCGTCGTTATTAGCCGGATTTTTCCCTAAAAGCCGGATTACCTATTTTAAATAGAAATAGAGTCAGGTGGGTATTTTAATCGTTTAATAATTATCATTTTCTTCGCGGTTGTGATGTTGTGTGTTAATTGTGCATTCTTTACTTCAACGCTAAAATGTGTAACAAAAGCCGGATAGATCGAACGTGTAATTCGTATTAATATTAGGCCGGACACGACTGTAAAAGCTGTAGTCACCTGGCAACCCTGCGAGTGTTACGAGCGTTTTTTATAGAGCTATGACGGATCGAAATACAGTTCACTACTATAGGTACCTACAATGCTCCTACTCTTGATATATAGTACCTACGTAGGTTTCAGATGACAGTAAATTCGGCAAATCATGGCGTGCCTATATATTTGGTACGTTCGGTTCTTAAAGTAATGCTTCGGAAGCTATATTATCTTACGTGATCATTATATAATGATGCCGAAGTACAGAGCGTTAGGAAATTATATATATACAAAAAATTGCATTACTTGTCCACAAAATTGTTTTGAACTCCTCTGTATATAAACAATTCCACAACAGCGGATTTCTCGAATCCCAGTTCCAGTCGTTAGGATCTCGTTTGCAAGACGTATAAAGTAAATTGTTCTAATATATTGTGACGGAGCCATCTTGCGCGTACGTAAACCAATCAGACAGCGCGGAGACAGCGCCACTAACGGCGTGAAATGTAACTATTTTACGTTACGTCAGGTGGATGTCAACATCATAATCTAGGTAGATTATGATGTTGCGTGACATTTACCTTGAAATATCGACAAACGTATTGCTCTCATTAATCTATACGATATTTCATTGGTTACCTTATGGTATTTTGGCTAGATAATACGTGTAATGGTGACATTTGATTACAACGCCCAGGTACATCACGATCTGCCAAATTCTACGATCGAAAACGACATAATCTATACTAAATAATATTACAAAGAAAGATAGTGTATTTAAAGTTTGTTTATATGTCGAAGGGAATCTTCGGAACCTCTTATTGAATACTTATTTGAATAATTCTTTCTCCACTTGAAAGTTACCTACTTTGTTCCAGATGCACATAAGCTATTCAACCCGGGCGAATTCGGGACGAGCCGAATTAGATAATATAATATAGGTACATGCTACAGTACATATTATCATGGGCGCAATATCTTATGATTGTACAATACATCTGTTCTGGAGCTCATCACATAGCCTCTTAAGAACTTAAAGGTGTTTACTGCCTTATCTTAGCATTATTATTTTAGTTTAGACTTACGGGGTAGGTAGGTTGGAGGCTAAACATCGCGGTTCTTACGTATTTTTTTCGCTTATTAATAATTGAATGTCGAATATTAAAACTAATTACTAACCTACTCTCAGAATTTCGAGCTTTCTAAGTTAAGTAACCTTAAAATAATACAACTGCTACAAGAGGTGGTAAGCCCCCTATACTGTCAAGTCTATTTCCAACTAAACTCCATAGTTTAGAGGGGTGGGGCAAAACCTGTCCCCCCAATATACCTACAGAAACTAGCATTTGCTTTATAACTCTTATTAAAATTGAAGACGAAAGGACGCTGTATTTGTTAAAAATTTCGTAAAATAACGTTACATGCGGTAATATATGGGATGGGTGACCTAAACACGCACCATGTGATCTTCGAATTTTCAGTTTGTGAACAGCCTTGTCCCTGGTGACTTTATGTTCTCTTGACTGATATATATGGGGCAATGAAAACATTTACATTGATATTTAGCTACGATAACTATTATCACAATTTACAAAGAGATAGTAATGTTTTTACTGAATATAAAAGCATATCTACAGTATAACTATATGAAGGTTAATTAAGTACCTATGTTCAGTTTATCTGTTGTCGTTTATTTTTGTCGCTGTGTGCTTGTGGTTGTTGCATATCACACATTAATACGTGAAGAGAAAACTTTGGACCCCTTTTTAAGCTTATTGCGTGAGATTATTGTAGTTAAACTTTATGTAGAGTAGAACTACAGGAGTGCAAAAAGCTAAAATGTATATAGTAACTAAATAAATAATAATTATGTACATTAAATTTAATGAAATATAACATTCATTGTTTCACGACAGTGTTATTGAAAAAATGAAGAAAGGAATGCAAGATGGTTCGGGCACATGGAAAGAATGATTGATGAAAGACTGACGAAGAAAATCTATAGAACGAAAGTGAGTGGTAAAAGTGGCCAAGGAAGACCAAGGCTGACTTATGAAGATCAAATAGCCAGAGTGTTAGCCGACAGAAATGTCAAAAGCACTCGCATACCTAGGCGAAAATGTGTGAGGAGAATGAAGAGATTTGAGGAAGCGAAAGAAGTATGTAAAGATCGCGACGCTTGGCGCTCCGTCCTCTGACTACCTCGTTGGGGATACGGCATGAAGATATTTATGTATGTATATTCATCAAACAAATAATAGTTTGTTGTCAAACCTCGGGCCAAGAACCCTAACGGACGGGGTCATAATGAGTCGCCGCTCTATTCCCTTGTGTCAAATGAATTTTCGTGTTGCTCTATCTCATTGAGCGTAAACACGAGTAAAACAGTTAGCTATAGTAAGCTTGGCGACCTTACATTATCGGTGTTATTCGTATCAGCTCATGACTGAGTTGTTGTACAAAACGTTGCAGTTCTGAAATGTATTGTACAGACTTAGGTGTTAATTTGCGCAAAGCCATTTCATGTGATGAATAATAATAATAATACTCCAGACAATTACACAGATTGTGTGACCCCAAACTAAGCAGTAAGCTTGTACTATAGGTACCACACAACGAACTCTGGGGGAGTTCCCAGTAACACCCAGACTCCAAGCCAATTTAGAAAAGTTCGTTTCGTAAATTGACCTGACCGTGGATCGAACCCGGGACCCTAGCTTGGAAAGCAGATGCATATGGCACTGCACCGACGGGCCAGTCGATTCGATGAATTCTTATAATATTTAGTTGTAAATTCCAAAAGTAATCGACACGAGTTTCACGTCCCAAAGGATATTCCAGAGAGCAGATCCAGAGAATAGCTTGCTCATTTAATTTTGCTTAATTCTATTTTTGACGAATAAATAACCGTTAATTAAGGAATAACAACTTTTAATATAATAAAATGTATGACACAGTACAGACGGAGACACAGGCACAGGAGAGAGGTGAGGAGAGTGTTGCTCTATGGGAAAAATAATCTTATGTTGCTAACAAAAAATATATGGACCTATATACAAACGACAGTTGACATCATATGTTTATAATGACTGACTACCCCGTTAGGGATACAGCGTGAAGATATGTTTATATTTGGTTAAGTAAAATTGAAAAATGTAATGGGTCAGCGCCTGCTTAATTGTGAACGCATCTTAAAGCAAGCAAAAAAGTTTAAAACTAAGTGTAATAGGTGCGGTGCAGCGGACGGCGAGTGTGAGTGAGTGTATGCACGTGTGTCTGTGTGTGTAGCGAGTGGCGGGAGGCAGCTGCGCGCCGCGTAGCTCCTCGACCTGGTTTTGGTTCAGAGGTCGACGCCCGCCACTGCTCTGTGCCTAGCGCCTACTGCTTGCTGCACCTCTACTTTGACCTCTAGTAATAGCACAGCACCAATCTCGCTACCTCTCACGCATCGCAGAAAGGAAAGAAAAAGTATTTGAGTGGTGAAAGAACTGTACCGATAAAAGGGCAGGCGATTCGGTTTAAGTGACGGTGCGAAGGACATGTTGTGATATCTCAGCTCTGAATATCAAAGTTGACTTTCAAGCCTTGCTTTATATTATGTAAAAAAAAAATCATTTTATCATATTTTTTTTAACAATATATTAAAGAAAAAATTTAAAATGATATTACATGACTGTTATTACAACCATGTATAACAATCAATACTACTGTATAAACTAGGAAACCCGGTATTATAGGCACCAGTCACCTCCCTCTATAAATACAATCTTAGCCATGATATTAGATTTGTTGTCAGATAACTCTGAATTCGAATAACTAAAATTAGTTAGGCATTTAAGGACATTATAATGTACGTTCGTTAAAGCGATTTAGGCAGTTTTGTATTCGTAACTATGTGAAGAATGAATTAAAGACAAATGGAAGCAGTCGCATGTTTGTGTCGCATGCGACTGGTGCTACAATAATTGCCCATATTCGCCCAAAATATTGCCGTTGTGTGCGTGTCACAACGCGTGGGTATAAGTGCGCACACATACAAAACGCAAACGCTGGATTTCTATGAAGACATTCTACTATTATGTTAATGCTGTGGCTCTACTAACAAACGTAATTTAAATTTGGAACAGTTGACAGCGTTCTGTCATAATGAAGCTTATGAACACAAGAATATGATGAAATAGGACAAAAAATTGTAGGTACCTCAGTTTAGCCTGGTTGTAATTTTTTTGTTAGTGAGAGAGTAATAATATAATAATAAGTAGATAATTATAAATAATATGTCGTTACCAAACTTATAATTTATAATGAATCAGAAATTTTTCGTTACTATTTACCTAGTATTTCATTTTCGCTAGCATTATTTAAAAAAAAAGACTGACCAAGTGTGTTGGATACGTATTACCACAAGGTTCCCTGTCATTTTTGGACAATGTAGAAGTTTAATTTAATAAATTTATGTTACATTTAAAAAATAATTTAAAAAATGGATCCAAAATGTGTAACTCGTACATTTTTGTCTCTTCATTATGGTTTTGGTTCACCTTTCTGTGCCAAACAAAATTAATTAACTGTGACATAGAAACAGACGGAAAATACAAAACTACAAGAGTTCTGTTTTGTATTTTGACTACGGAAATAAAAAAAGTCTGATGTTAATAGGACGTTACATATTTTTTTCATGTGAACGAAGTCGCAATATAAGTATGTATTTTGAAATTTTTTCTTTTAGTGAGCCGCATTTTATGTAACCGTTAAAATACTCGATTACGGATTACTAACTGGAGTGTTGTAGGGCAGGTTATTGCTTAAAGCTACCAAAATGATTCAGGTTTAACTTCCGGTCAGTTCGAGTTTAAAATGGACTTTTTAACGTCTTCAAATGTAGATGTTATTGGGACTTTTTCAGTTTTGAAGAATCCACAATACAAGCCAAATGCACTTTGGAATCACAAGTTAAAAACTTGAATATAGTAAGCCTGTGGCACTGGTGATTTTTACATATTCGTTAGACTCGCAACGCATAGTCTATTTTGGAAACGAAATTTTTATAGCTTGTAGTGTGGGCGTTAAGTGCTAAGGAGACATACCGTTTTTAGAGACGTGTAATTCTAGGAGAAAATTCCAGAATTGGGAAGTCTGTAAATTCCCAGAAAAATCCTAAATATTGGAAAATTACTTATATTCTCGTTAGGAGCTTTCCTATTGACACATCCCACGCGAGCCCAATTTGAATAAGTGGAAAAAAGCTACTAACTATTAATTTTTGAGCTACACATGATGCCTCTAGACTGGCTTTACAATTACCGCCATATGTTAACAGCCGACCAATGGCTTGACATGTCTGCGTCTATGGCGATGCTCATATGTATACCGCTAGATCACCCGATTCGACACCTACTTGAAACTGGTTTCCGATCCAAAGTATTTTTCATAACCGAAAATGAACTTTTATTTCTAATTTATAATTACAAGGATTTGTAACTGTTTATATGTGTTTTATATAAATGTATTGGTTTTTATAACAAAGCGAGATATAAAAAAGTTACAAGGGTTAACGTAAATACAAGACGTAAGTCTCACAGACTTAGTTTTGTTATTGTTTTAATCTTTTTTTTTTTTTATTTTTTTTTTGTTTATTCAGGTAATCAACAGCCATTTCATTAATAATAATATACAGAAGCAAGTAATACACAAAAGGCCAATAACAGATTACCCTAACATAGTTAATTTGTGGAAATTACAGTATTCTTTTTATTATTATTATTATTATTGTTTCCTTTCCTTCCTTCTTATTATCCATCCATCCATTTTCCATCCTAATCAACTTAATGGATGGCGGTCCACAACTGTTAACATTGACTACCCCTATTTTCCATTAAAATACGCCTAACCTGCCATCGAAAGCAACGCCTTGTGGATTGAAATGGATCTGCTTCAACAAAAGATTCATTATAGGTGTGTCCAATGCGAGTCAAGGTTTCATTCTTTGTGGTAGTTTGTACCTCTTAGAGCACCCATTCCCAAAGTGGGCGATAACGCCCCCCTGTGGGCGCTGCAGGTCTAAAGGGGAGCGGTAAGAGACCCAGAAAAAAAATGGGGGCGTTATGTAGAGGCCTGGGGGGTGATTTGTAATTTCATTTAGCTAGGAGGCATCTTAGACAACGACTGCATGAGCTCTCGACTCAGTAGACAAAATAAGTTTGGGAACCTAGATCTTAGAGGGACATACAGCAGCTTCGTATGACGTGTACGCCTCCGCGGAGCACAAACTGCTAATTTGGCCACCAAGTCAGGACAGTCAATCTCAGCGCGCACTATGTCATACAAAAGCGACATATCGAGAAATCTTATTGGGCCTGTCTTGGTTTTGCTACAACAAGAGGGTCTCGGTCTCGCAAAAGTATAAGATCAAGACCAATACTGATTTTAGACAAGACTAATATAGTGAGAAACTAGTTTTTATAACCGAAACCAAACTTGGGTTTTGTCTAATTTTCAGCCAAAAAATCGAAAATTCTTTTAAGATCTTTCGTATGTTCTTCAGTTTTAACTAATCTCAAATATGTATTCATGGAAGCAATTATGTGCAAAGATATTATAATATTAAAAAAGCGAAAACGTCGTAATAGCGTGCAGTAACTGAGGCATTTAAAATAAGACAATTGTTGTGACTTGATTTAGTTTTGTAATAGCAGCGAGCGAATGAGCACGTCTGTCATATTATACATATCTTTAAAATGCCGAACTGTGTTCAGAAAATGTAAAAATAATAGCTCAAAGATAAAAAAGGATGAAGGAGTTACATTTCATACGTAGGTAGATAAAAATCGCCATATTTTAACTTAAATATTAAATATTTTAAATGATGGTTAAAAAGACAGAATCATGTCGGCGACTCCGGCACAATTGGAACGGATTGCGTGCATATTTCAAGCACAACTCTTGGCAGATGACTATCTCTTTCTATATCATTCTCTCCGTATCATTTTTCTCACTCATTGTTGTAACCTGTGTACACGCTTAGAGGTAAGTACATCTTATATGTTATAACGGAACAAATCTAAACCACGCAATATGTGCGTACGTCGCCTTTGTTTAAAGTATCACTGTTATTGATTAAATTCGTAGTTTTGTTGTTTTGAAAAAATACTTTCTATTGTTCATGGTATGAGGTAACTGACTTCTCAATATGCCGATCGCCACCGAAGGCACGAAAATTGCACGAAAACTCACGAATACAGCGCTGCTGAAACTAAAACCAAGCTAAAACTCCAATTTTGCGCTTACACCGAAAGTTTAGTCTGACGCTACTGACAGCGTTATACCACATATTTATCACTAATAGATATAGCCCTTCACACGTCACGAATTGTTAGAATGAAATAATTGTATAGCGTAAGCCTGTAATAGAAAGGGATGGGAATATACATATTTCATCTCTATCGGTAAGCTCAATATTTTAAGACTTATGCTGTTGCATTTGACAGTCCTATGACACAAAACAAATCTTGGTCCGTTAGTATTTTTAAGTTTTTTAATCGTTTTTGATCTTTGCAAGTGAAAAATTAATGTAAAAAGTTTTGTAAATGTATGAGATATACGCCCGTTTTCACTAAAAAAGATTTTTTTTTAATAAAAGAGGGAGTAAACAAGCTAGCGGGTCCTGATGGAGAGTAACCAACTGACGCCCATGGACACCCGCAACATTCAGAGAATCACGGGTGCGTTGCCGGCAGGAAAATAGGGAAAGGAGGGGGAGGGGGAAGGGGGCGATGGGCCACCACTAGCACGCACCGAACGAAACACAACAGCAATAGATACCTACTGTCTTTCACGCCGAAATTCTGTGAAAGGGTGATATTTCACCGGACGAGCCGGCCCTATTCGTGCTGCAATGCAGCATGGCTCTACCATCTTTAGAAAGATGTAGGCGACTCTTAAATAAGTAATACTTTATGTTAGGTTATACTTATTCATGTTCATTTACTCTCTTAGGCGTTACCTAGAGGTTAGTGAAATACATTTTCGTTCTAGGCAGTTCCTAATTCATTAAGCATTACTTTAGGCGACTCCTAAGTTTAGTGAAAACGGGCAAGAGAATCTTTTGGGCGTGTTGGTAGAATGCAGTATTTTAGCCCGCAAAGGCCGGTGTCGCAAACATAGACCGTCAAAGCACGAAAATCTATAGAGGTCACATCAACGTAATATTGATTACTAGTAGATCTGTGGTTTATACAATTGGAGATTAAGTGAAGGGAACGTATTTAGACAATGAGTCCCTTTGCAGTCGAAACTTTGGGTCCCTGGGGCCCCGAAGCCCATCGACTGGTTTCTGATGTTTGTAAGAGACTGGTCGAGGCTTCGGGAGACCGCCGGGCTGGCAGCTTCTTCCGCCAACGAATCAGTTTGGCTATTCAAAGAGGCAATGCTGCCAGTCTGCTGGGTACCTTGAGCAATGACAGCTTTCTTAGCGGCAACTTTGAGGAAGTTTATTATTTAAGATAATGTGTAGTTTTAAGTTTGTAAATATTAACGTACGTATGTACTTTTTGTTAATAAATAAATACTTCTTTCAGTAGAATAATAACCATGTAGGCTGTAGGTATATTGCATAGGTTGGCGACCCCGGCGCCCGCGAATGCTGCTATCGCTCGTCCGATAAACAGCTGATAGGCCCAGCTCGGCGTGAAAAATAAATTTCGCTACTAATGCAATATTTTTTGTATTCATTCATACATATCTTCACGCTGTATCCCTAACGGGGTAGTCATAGAGGACAGAGCGCCAAGCGTCGCGGTCCTTACATTCTTTCTCTTCCTCAAATCTCATCATTCTCCTCACACGTTTCCGCTTAGGTTTGCGAGTGCTTTTGACATTTCCGTCTGCTAACACTCTGGCATTTGATCTTCATAAGTTAGCCTTTGCTTCTCTTGGCTTTGGCTACCACTTACTTCCGGTCTGTAGATTTTCTTCGTCAGTCTTCCATCACTAATTCTTTCTTGAACCGCCCTACTACTAATTGCGCCCGAACCATCAAAGCATTCCTTTGAATTTGTGTATATATTTGTATTCAATGCCATAAAAATCCTTATTTGGATATTGCATATATACTGTTAGTTACAGCGAAGATTCAGTTTGAAGAACATTCGGCCAAGTGCGAGTCCTATTGACATGCTGAGAATTCTATTAGTAAAAATATTGACTATAAGGATATCCATAAGTTTACCATTTCGGAGATAAGTAGAGAAGGGACAGTTAATTCGAGTACTCAATTCGTCCCCTTTGTAATTCTCATATAAATGTTCCAAAATGTTAAATAGGGCAAAATCTATAGGTTAAAGAGAAGCGTGTTACTGTACACTAAATTTCAGGATTACAAGCAGCATGATAGATGCTAGTATGAAAATATACAAGATTGTTTAACGAGAATTTGTAAAAATGTAGAATTGAAAGAAAAATAAAGAAGCATTATTTTTCTGATTAACCCATTAGGGATACAGCGTGAAGATATGTATGAATGTATGATGGACACATGAGTGGTTTTCAAAGGACTCCGTTTTGGTACAAGGTATGGAACCCAAAAAAATTTAGAAATATAACAAAATCCGAATAAAAAATGTCGAAAAAAATTTGATTATGGATTTAACAAAAAACCACAAACTATTTATGATTCATTAAATTCGTTACCAGTTCTCGAAGCCTATTTTTTGTACGTCTTTCTTCTATCACTGGCCTCAGACTTCGACAATGAACCATAATTGTCTCAATTTTACAATTTTTTGGAAAAACCTTAGCAGATTTTTTTGCTTTTTTAATTATTCATTACTATAGTTGAACTTTGTCACACTTCGCAATAAGGTAACATCACTAAAACTGGCATATTTTGTACATTGTATGAAGATAATTAAAAATTTTAAATACAATCAATAGAAATTGAGTTAAAGTTGAGTTACAACTAGAAATAGGGTTTTACACTTCAGTAGTGTGGACAGAACTCCGATAAGCTAAAGGGAAATGACGCGTGTCACAAACTCGCATTGACAGTGCACAGCGCTAGGACGGATAGAGACGGAATTTATTTTCTCTCTGTTCCCACTACACTAGTTTAAAAGTAAATAACTCTTATATTTTTCATTGTATTTTGAATATTTTGTCGTAGTTTTGTTCATGTAGCCTATTCTTGTCAATAATGTGTCGAACATAACCTGTAAAGAGTTCAATCGATCGAATGATATTCCAGTCAATAAGTAACACACAGACTGACATTGATTTTTATATGTAGTACAGATTCAATTTCTTCTGGTTATAAAGTTTATGATAAGGTTACACCAATACTGTAATGAAATACGCAGAAATCGAACGACTCAGGATACCAAGGTTAATTAAACAATTCTTGAAGGTACGAAATTCATGAGAAATATTATTTGAAACCCCACAAGCCAGTAGGATCGTGTTGCTCATTACTACGCATAGTGCGGAACCCTGCCGAGGCCGCGTCTCGTAAAAAACGATATTCGAGCAAGAACAGGCTCCCGGGACTGCACCTACCGGTTTGAACCGGTACCGTGACATAAGTTATACTAATAATTCGAACCGACGACCGATGTTGACGGAAACCACACATTAAACGTGGTAGCTCTTGACGTTTACAAAACTTATCTTTAGAAAAACTAGTCCCCAAGCAGAAAGTTGACGTGACAAATTTAATTCGCTTGATGAAACAGATTTGAAGCAATCGTTGTGATAACGCGCAAGATTTTAATATAACTAAAAGACGATTTTCGGCAAAACAAAACTAGAATTTTTTTAATCATTACAAATACATATTTCTATCATCCACAGGTTCGTAAAAAGCCTAATAAATATAATCTGCATTGAAAACAAGCGGCAAGAAAAATGAGAGCCACGTCAAAATGTATTCTCCTACGTATGTACAGGTTTATACAATTTTGAAATCAAACCGAATTATTCAAGTAAATCCAATTATAAGTTATTTTTGAATGTCGAATTTACCATGGGATTCGAAAAAACCTTCACCAAGAAAAAGCGGCAAGACACTAACAGAAGTGATCTTATGTAGGTATACATATAAAAATTCAACTTCCGTATATCCGTGGGTCAAACAACTTGGAATTTTGACACAACGTAGCATTCGAATACAAGCGTATTTCTATAATATAGCAATATCTATATAAATAAAAATATAAATGTTCGTTTGTTCAACGCGGGCCCAGCAACACGTGGCCGGGAACAGATAGTTAATAATAATACTACTCTAGACAATTACACCAATCTGGTAATATCTAAACAGTATAAAGTAGTTACAATCAGAACTTCCTAGTGGATGTTAATGCGATTTTCACGATCGTTTGTAACAATTAAACGAGAAATATTTGTATTCATAAGATAACATATTATTCAAGCTTAGAGGTCACAAATGTTGACGTTCTGTAATTAAAATTCTCATGTGAAGCCGAAGTTGGGAGATACGTGCAACACATTTCATGTTAGGACGCTGAAACTGCCGAAATATCGTGGACTCGGCCGGTTTCACTAGATTACAAACAGGTTACAAACTTGCTATTTTTCATAACTTATCGACAAGCAACTTCTAATTTGGAAGCAATTTTTATGTACTGAACATCAAAATTTACTCTACTTTATCTAATTGCCAAGTACACACTAAGCAAATACCATGGGCAATATCCACTTAATTGAAGAGTATAGCCAGTGACGTTTGTGTTTAATTGTAGTAGATTTCAAACTTGTTAATCTATTTTTGTTTTGTTAATCGAAATGTTTGGGAGGAAATGAATAAAAAACAGAAGAATTCATCATATGAAATAGATTTCCATAAAGTATACCTGAATCCTTACTTCGACTTTAAACCAATATAGAAGAAAAATAGTAAACACTAACCCTCATACCAACGGCGTTCGTAATTCGCAACGAAGCGTCAATCTGTGACGAGTAATAAAAAGAGCCAAAAAAAGCATCAATATTACAATAACAAAAACCAACAGTCTGGTTATATAAGGTATCATCTCGACGTAATAGACAAAAGAAGAAGTCGGTTAGATAGCGTAAAAATTACAATTGCGCGTTCCACTGATCGACGATTACAAGAGAACTGTCACCTTCCGACCCGATCACGTTTATTTTTGTGGACGACAGTTTAAACCACGTACCTACTTACACTTAATTTGTGTAAACTTCCAGAACCACGTCCAAGCTTAGTAAACACAACATTTCGATAACACGAATGAAATACAATTATGTCGTATTAAATGCTAGATATAAATTAAGTATCTCTCACCGTCGTGCTGTTTTTTGAGCCAACATTCAACCAATGCGGTTATCAGCGTTCAAATCTGACTGATTATGCTTCGATCGCCAGCTGATCTGCGGGGGCGGGGGGTGGGCAGGATACTCGTCACGGCCTTCTATTGGCCGAGCTCGTAATCTTGCACAAATTATTTGCGCACGCGACTCTTCCTACACCAGATAATTTTTTTCTTGGCTTATTATTCTCGAGTCTATTCACACTTTATAACCATAAGTACCGTTACTTCGAGTAGAAATTTTTACTGCACAGGATATTGTTATTAACATCTAACTAGACAAATAAACCGGTTAACTATAGGCGTATAAATGGCTTTGGCTTACATTATTATTAACCTGAAATTAAGGGTAATAGACTATTCTCTAAGCGACTGATTACGCTGTATTCAAAACTGAACTTACAAACAACTAAACAAGAGTATAAATATTTTGTAACACGTTTACTGTTACAATGGCGCAAAACATCAACTCGCAGCCGTTGGGTCATTGCATTGTTTGTTAGGATTAGTTACCAGCGCCATTGTGTCGACCTCCAGCCAGGGAATCACTGACACGCACTCGCATGAAATCCAATCATAACCGAACGATCGAGCAAATGCAAAGATTAAAATTCAATTCGTGATATCGATATGAGTCCTGTTCGCGAAACTGGTAATCCCATGGAATGTGTAATTTTGCACTAAACGGCGTATGTATGCGCTAGCGAATTAATTAGCATCTCAACGGTGTCAACTACAACTGTCGACTCCATTTCCCCGCACCCCAATATTTCTGTCGTATAAGGTTTTGTCAAGCAGTCATTCAACGAGTATGGCACGGCTCGTTCCACTCACAACTGCACGTATTCCGCAGATGGCCATTCCGAGATGACCCATAAGGATATACGAGATGAACGTGAAAGAAAAAACCTGTTCCAGGAACATTCTACGAATTCGCATAATACACGGTGGAGTTTGAATGCACTATGGAATGACGAAGCACCGCTTTTTCTCGTAAAGAGAGAGATGCGGCTATGGAAGGACCATAGTAGCGTCTCGAACATCCTGTGCCGCCTGACTGACGTCGTCGACGCAGGTAATTCTGGTAGGCAATGGCATGACAGTTGTTTTTACAAGGGCTGAGCGCCGCTGGCTCATAGCCATGTTGGGAGCGAGGGCAGGGATCCCATTCACTGCGTACATGACAATTGATGGCGAATAAGCGACATTGAACGTGGTTAGGGTTGTGTAATATTAATTTTGTATTGGTATCTTTTACTTCCATCGTAAATATTATACATAGACCATTTCAAACGATTTGCGCATACGCTCGTATAATTTACTCATTATATGGGCAAATATATATACCATACCTGGCCAATTATTTTCAATAATTTAATGCTAGAAAAAATATAGATTTTTTTTGGAAGAACATACTTTTAAAGCTAGTTTAAATACAGATTATTTGATATCAAAACTTAACAATGTAAATCTTTGTTAACTACACAACTAACTGGTTTCGTGTTTTATAATGAAAGTTCCATAAAAAGTCACCCATTAAAGGGAAAGAATAATTATAAGACAAATGATTTAAACAATAATACAAATATACATAGGACCAAAATAATGATCCCTGTACATAAGTATTTACTGGTTTTTCAAATAATAATAATAAAATATCTATTTTAAGAAAAAGACACCTGAGTAAGTTTCACGCCATTTCTTCGCAGTATAGGTATTTTCCAGCCCGGTGATAGGATTTTAACCTCTAAAAATATCTGGAAGTGAGGTTTACTTGAATAAAACACTGAAATTATACGTTAACTTAGTGTAAACTTTTTTTGGATAAAATATTGCACTAACTTAGTAAACGCAAACATACCTTAATTATACGCTTTCTTTAAAGGGATCTCATAAAGCCATAGAGCATTTGAGACGGATTAATGCTTCAGTTCTGACTAATAATTATGAGACAAACTTCTCCGAACCATCTTAGAGCCTGAATTGGTTAAGTGGTTGTTTGGTAGCTATAAATACTAAGTGCTGAGTTTGGGGCCGTACAAATGGTATGACCGCCAAAAGATATATTATTTTTTATTCACCATCGATGGCCCTACCAGTATCCCCTCATTCTGTAACAGTTCGGAGAAATGACCATCAATTAACTTGTCCACTTTTGGTGCTATGTTTAATTCATAAAGCATATTAACACAAACGGACGAATACAATTGATCTTATCTTAGAGCTTTTAAGATTTAGGAGATGCGTCGCACGTAAACCCTTACCTACCTACTACTGGAATTACATTTCACAGCCGTGAACAGAATGAAGACAATTCATTACTGATTATAGATTTGGTTTTACATGCAAAACTTGACAAAGGGCAAAGACCTCCAAAGAAGACTTCTGGAATGTTTTAAATTAGGGAAAAGATGCGCATATTAGTGTATATGTTAGAAACTCATCGCATCACTCACTCCAGCATGAACTCATTCATCATCATCAAAGAAACCTAGTTCTAGTTGAAAGTTGCTTAAAATCTTATCGTGACTATAACAATTACGAAAGAGAAAGATATAGTTAATTGGCAATTACATACATGGTAAAATTACTCAAAGATACGTTATTCTGTATGACTTCACTAGTTGAATATGTAAAGACGAAGAATAAAATTCTTAGTTCTGATACGAAAAAAATTTGACGAAAGCTTTATAGAGCGAAAGACGTTTGATAGGAACTGTGGATGTCCAAAAAGTCTTATCAAGTAGTCCTTGCCTGTGAACTTTTAATCGCAGGTCACATATTTTCAGCTCTATCTGCTTGTAACATAAAAATATAAAACGTCAAGGAAGTGAGGGTACGTGGTAAAATTGGACATTCCATCCGTTACAAGCGTTTGTAGAAGATTGAGATTACGTCATCCCCTGCCAGTCCAGTGCGACTTTGAGGTTGTGGGACATCAGAGTGAGGGCCGATTGTTCGCTTCATAGACCTTAAGAAGTACGGTATTGGATGTAGTCCGCACTGCCATAAGAGCAATGCGATGGACCCTCTTTGATAAGTAGTCACGAAAAACCTTATAAGGCACAGATGTGTTGGGCCGAACACTCTACGCCCACTTCTCTATGAGCTGACGGCGACGATCGTGAAGGTATAAGGGAATAAAGCTCCAGATATCCCTGTTCTATGCGCCAGGAGAATCAGAAAAAAGAATCGCGCCACTTGGTACTCTGCAATCCACAATCTCACTATGTATAATATATTGAAATTAAGTATGTACAGATTGTAATATAGTGGATTACAATGGAAAAGAGTGAGTCAAGGAAATATGAAGGAATCTTAACAGCCACCTGAGCAAACAAAGATGCGCTTGCATAGAAATGAACGTACCTACTTTTTGTTCAACACAGATAATAACTGTGACATCAGTCAAGGTCGAAAATGTACTGATTGTATGTTATCAAAATAGTATTGTTATCTCGACAAAATAAGTACTTAAACATAGGTATACCTTCCTTTGGAAGCCCACGTGAGGGACATTCATCCTTTCTAACAACGTCAGTCTGTTAATCCGTTAGGTTTTTACGGCTAAACAGGTAAGCCTGTATTGATAAAATTGGCTGTAGAGATAAAGATAGCTTGAATCCTGAGGAAGGAAAGCTTACTTTTTAAAAAACCACTACCTACGTAACTCATTACAAGAAAAGCATTAATTCCACGGTAAATCGCGGGTGATAATTTGTAATAGGTACTACGTATATGTTTAACCTAGGAGTTTTGGTTAAAAACTGTATACTATTCTTTGAAGTTATTATATATTATTAGTTATTATACATTCATACAAGAAAGCCTACAGAGTGAAAGCGAGTGGTAGAAGAAGCCAAGGAAGACCAAGGCTGACTTACGAAGATCAAATAGCTCGAGTGTTAGCTGCCGTGTCAAAGGCACTTGCATACCTAGGCGAAATTGTGTGAGGAGAATGATCAGATTTGAGGAAGCGAAAGAAGTATCTAAGGACCACGACGCTCGGTGCTCCGTCCTCTCTGACTACCCCGTTAGGCATACAGCGTCAAGTTATTATTATATAGTATGTATACGTATATTATATACTATGCATATGTATGTACTATGTATGCTATGTATATTATATAGTATGTATATATCTTTTAATGTAATACTGTTCATCGAGACTATCATTAAACCATTATCTCATTATCATGATATATCATTTTAGGGAAATGCATAATTGATAAATATAATTAATAATACACACTACAACTTTACATTATTAAAATCGATTGTTTCGCCTGTATATTACTATACGTGATTCTTACCTAATTTTCTGTAACTCAAATCATGTAACCACGGGCAGATATTGTTAGGATGACATAAAATGTAAAAAAAAATTATACACAAAATTGACATATTTCAGTGCAAACTATTATTACCTCGGACCAAATACATAATGGAGGGAGTCATAATAAGTTGCCGCTCGAACCACCGCGTGTCAATCGAATTTTCGTGTCTTTTTAACCGACTTCAAAAAAAGGAGGAGGTTCTCAATTCGTCTGTATGTTGTTCTTTTTTGTTTTTTTTTGAGTGTTTGTTACTTCATAACTCGGTCATTTATAAACCGATTTTGAAAATTATTTTTTCGTTTGGTAGGTAATACTTCAGAGGTAGTCCCATTTAAATTTCACCGATATTGGAGCTTGGACTTCGAAGATACACTAGATAACGCGATCTGGTTATAACCTTTATTTATATTGACGATTCTCTTGTATATCGTTGCGCTCCGGAATTAGAATGAATTAAATTTCAGACCTGCCCTAGATATTTATTTAGGTCAAGATCACTCAAAAGGGAGAAATAAAAAAATTTTATTAAAAAAAATTAAACCGCCTTCAAAAAAAAAACTGAAAAGTATAAAATAACTATCCTTTACTAATCAAAACTCAAGTACCATTAAAATAACTTTATAAATACGAAATAGATACCTATAGGTATAACTAAATTTGACAGTTATTGAAGTGAAGTTATTTTAATTGTACTTGAGTTTTGATTAGTAAAGGATAGTTATGTTATACTTTTGTGTTTTTTTTGAAGGCGGTTTAATTTTATTTTCTGTCTCACTGAGTATAACCACGAGTAAAACAGCTATAGTAAGTATGGCAACCTCGGACTGTCAGTGTAATTCGTGTCAGCTTGAGTCGGTGAAACTCAAGTACCATTAAAACTCAAGTACCATTAAAATAACTTTATAAATACGAAATAGATACCTATAGGTATAACTAAATTTGACAGTTATTGAAGTGAAGTTATTTTAATTGTACTTGAGTTTTGATTAGTAAAGGATAGTTATGTTATACTTTTGTGTTTTTTTTGAAGGCGGTTTAATTTTATTTTCTGTCTCACTGAGTATAACCACGAGTAAAACAGCTATAGTAAGTATGGCAACCTCGGACTGTCAGTGTAATTCGTGTCAGCTTGAGTCGGTCATTGAATAATTATCTTAAGTGTTTGGCCACTAGTATGCACAAAATTAAAAATATGTCATGTTCAGCTGTGTACTGTGACCTAGTCACGGACATTAATGAAAAAAAAAAAGAACTTGGTCAACAAAAAAGGACACAAGTAAGGACACGCTCTTAGAGCAAATACTCCGTCCTAAAATATATCTAAAACGGGAAATTTAACGCGATTACCTTTTTATTCTGGCTTGACGTTTCGACCGAGTTGCATCGGCCGTGGTCTCATGCAAACTGTCACAAGTGGTCACAACCGTGGTCACAAGCAAGTCCATCCATTGTAATACTTGGTCTGAGATTATTATCCATGATTATTACATTATTCCAATTTTTGTGTAACTTATTTTGTTAAGGTAGCATACAGTTTAACGAAATGGTAACAATAGGATTTTTTTATAGTGATAAATAACATTTTTTGGTTATTTTCATCAACTATATTGTGCTTTTAATTACGTGCCATAATATTGTCATCATAGTTATGTACTATTCTTTGTAAAATGTGTGAGGAGAACGATGAGATTTGAGGAAGCGAAAGAAGTATGTAAGAACCGCGAAGCTTGGGTCTCCATCCTCTCTGACTACCCCGTTAGGGATACAGCGTAAAGATATGGACGACCTCCGTGGCGCAACGGCTAAGCGCGTCGGAAAGTAAACGGGGGTTGCGGGTTCGATTCCCGCCCCGAGCATGGGTGTTTATGTATAATACGCATTTATTTACAAAAGAAAAGTATATCAGTTGTCTAGTACCCATAACACGAGCGCTGTGCTGCTTACTTTGAGACTAGATGGCGCTGTCCGAAATGTCTGAATAAATGTATGATTGTAGAGCATTGTAATAAAGAGGTGACAAAGGTATTTCAAGTAACCGTTAGGAAAACTATTTCGATCTAGTCAGTGCTTGAGTTAATCTTCAATAATATAATGGTAGCGAGCACCTGGTTCTGACGGAAGACGGACTGACGGACTGGTTCTGAGGAACCAGTCTCGTGGCAGCACGCTACGTGCTGTCTTCACACATCAAAATGTATAAGACAGCACGAAAACTCACGAACATCGCTTTGATTTCGGGCTCAAGTCGAAACCAGAATTTAACCGAAAACCCCAATTACTGCGAAATTACTGCTCGCTGATATTTTAAAGTAAAGCTAGTAAATGCATGTGTAGAGAAGATCATTTCCAGACTATTGTTTTATCTTCAACGAAATCGTTTATTTTATAGTATGATTGTCTAATCGATGTACAGTTTACTCGTATAACTAATCTAAATCTATTTTTTGTTAATTGACTTCTTGAGAAATTTTATTTTTAAAGACGATTTAAAGACGAATGCAGTTACCCAAAAATGAAACATTTGACTTATGTAGGTAATTTAAATTTTGGAATAACCAATTTATCACCACCTCTGATTTCCATATCATCATCACCTTTCTTTATAAATAGATCTATATTTTTCCTCGTATACATAATAATTTCAAAGATGTATAAGGACAGCAAGGTAAGTACATCAATGTCTTTAAAACGATCTCTTAGTGAATCTCGTTCTTTCCTTTAGAGATATTGAACCATGAAAATATGAGAATTATTCTTTACTGTTTTGTTACGCAATAGTGCAGACGAACGAAAAGCAATGGAAAAATTTAATAAACTTACGATACAGATAACACGTGATGGTCGCCACTCGCCGTCAATCTAATTATGTTATTAGTAAGAGTGTATTATCGACGCGGGTTGCCGATAACGCGATCGCAGACAGCGCGACGGCCGCAGCATGATAATAACGCCTGGGTATTATGGTGGCACGGTACCTGCGCCCACTGAGGTGTGACTGACAGGTGTAATAGTAGGCCTATGGTAACTAACGCTATTGTCACGTTTACGTACATTAAAAAGAGAAATGGAACCCCTATAAGACCATTCATACGTCCGTCTGTATGTTCATTTTTCACAATCGATTTACTCAGTAACTATATGTCGTACAAAATTTAAAATTAGCTAACGATACACCTTGTTAAGACCACATATTCCCAGGTATAACGAACGAGTTGAGAGGGTAAAACACCTGCGAAGAAACAGTCAAGACTCGTAAAGCAAAATGTGTTTTTTAAAATGTTTTTGTTAATTTAGGGAAAACGATGAACTTAATTGAAAACGATTACGTTTTCAATTACAATACAATACACTCTTACTAATAACATAATTAGATTGACGGCGAGTGGCGACCATCACGTGTTATCTGTATCGTAATCGATAAATCATTTAATTCAATAGTTTCCAGTTCACATTTAAAAAAAACGTATGATTATCGCTAAAACATACAAGAACTTCGATCTGAAACTTTTTTCGGCCGTTATATGACTCACGCACTGAGAGTTGACACATTGTCTCATACTCTCCAACTGACAATGTGTCTGTAATAGCAAAAGTGTCATATAATTATAAATTCGAAATTGTATTCGTTATTGAAGTTTTGAGAGAAATATTCTAAGAATGTTGCCAAACGTCGGACCAAGTATCAAAGTAGCAGTTGCTCTAAAAGCGTATCTTGAAGTCTCCTTTTTTGTTGAACAAATTTCTAGATTTTTACTAATGTGTGTGTGTGACTAGGGAAGGTCACGGTACAACGATACACAACTGAACATGACATATTTTTATTTTTGTGACTACTAGTAGCCAAAACACAAGATTTGCGAGTATTTTGCAAATAATTATTTCATGACCGGCTTATAAGTTAACACGAATTACATTGACAGTGTGAGGCTGACACACTTACTATAGCTAACTGTTTTACTCGTTACGCGCAATGAGATAGAAAGAGACAGGAATATTTGTTTGACAAACGGTGGTAGGAGCGGCGACTTATTATGGCTCCCTCCATTACGTTCCATGGTCCGAGTGGCAAACTTTCGCTATCTCGCTTACACTAGATTGCTGTCATAATGTCTTCTTAAAAATTTTATAATGTCTTCACAAGAAAGATTAACTAGGTGCACCAAATGTTGATTTTTGCCATTAAAATCTTTTCATTACGAGACTACATTTCTCTTTAAAGCTCGTGTTTTGTATCTTTAGCTATGACATTATGAAAAAAATGTCTATACATTCATATTTAATTTTTTTATATTAACAGTATTTATTCCTGTCCTTTACGAGTGTCGTAATTAAAAATATTTTGTTAAAATATTAAAACGAAAAATTAAAAATATTGCGAGTTACTTCAATTCATAGTCCAATATAACTCCAAAAATTCCCTTGAAATTCCATAATTATGAGCATACATACATACATATCCTTACGCAGTATCCCTGACGGGATAATTATAAACAAAAAATTTCACTTTGAGCTTTCTATAAGCCCAATTACTTATAGCAAAAAGAGACGTCTGTATGGTTTCGTTACGGTTAGATGTTCTATACTCTTCGAAATGGAAACGGCCGGAAGCCATAAGATATAAAATTATGTATGTCAACATGTTGACTATTTAATGGTTTATCTAGTGTTGTCGTTGAACTATAGGATCTAGTAAGTTCTATAAGATTAGATCACGTGAATTTATAACATTCGTTTAGTTGAATTTTTCTAGGCAACGCAGGAGAAACCTGTACCCGCCCTACGGTAGAGACTAAATTATGTGGAGCTTTTGTCCACCAAAACTTGCGGTGGTCATCCCTGTTACGTTATCAAGGGGCTCCGCGATCTTCAACGGAACATATTGGAACCTCTTTCGGGCTGTGCCGAAGCAGCAGGGTAGTGGGCGGCAGGGGGCAGTCAGAGAGCCTCTGCTCCCGCCCTCCGCAGTGCCACGACAGCGCGGATCACATGATCACATGCTATGCACCTCGGGAATGGATGAACGACCAGAACCCCACTCCAATCAAACACGACCTTGTATGATATTGTAGGACCTGTGTACGACCTTTTTAATCGCCTCATACAAAAGGTGGGGAACATCATAGCCTTATTCTCAGGCCCAGACAACAGTTACTTTAACTGGGCACTTAGTATTCATTTAAATATTGTGTATTTTGTGTCGTCATAGAGTCGACGCAACTTGAAGAAGTTGAAATAGCGGATTGAATTATTTGGCTGGAGTCAAATGTTTGTCTCCAGAATTAATTTTTAATTATGTAATACTACTACTTTAGTAACTAATTAATCTGTGGTACTACTATAGATGTGTGTGGTGGAGTTGGTAGAGCCATGCCATGTTGGGTAGAGAACGATTTGGGCCGGCTTGCCCGGTGAAATGTATCCTCTCACAGAATGTCGGCGTGAAATAACGGCATCAGTTGCTGTTGTGTTTCGTTCGGCAAGTGAGAGTGCCGCTCGCCCATCTCCCTCTTCCCATCCTTTTCCTAAAGGCAACGTAACCGTGATTCCTCGAACGTTGCGGGTGTCCTGGGCGGCTGGGATCACTTTCCATCAAGTGACTCGTTTGCTCGTTTGTCACCGCTTTTATAAAAAAAAAAGATTGTATGTTTGAAAGTATCACTATGTTCCACTGAGGTTCGGAATTCGGGTATCACACCTAGCTGCTTTAACGTTTATGGAGTAAACAACATGGCGTATTTATAAACAATTCAATGATTTTACACTCGTATAATACTTTTGTAGCTAGTAATAAAGAAAACGAATACTCGATTTAATATTAGATTGCACAAGTACACAAAATTAAAATGTAGTGGACAAGTCCATTGTCGCACACTGAATTGAACTTGCCCATTCGGAGCGAGGAAACAATAGCACTGTCTCGCTTTTACTTACGGCGAAGTGTCACGCGTTAGAGGCTTTCAGAGGAGATAGATCTACTTCCCTTGACACGCTTTACCAGCGCATGGGGCCATTATCGTTGTTTTACACACACACACACTGTATCCTTAGACAGAACGAACGGAGTGTCAAGCATCGCTGTCCTTACATAATTCTTTGCCCCTTCAAATCTCATCATTCTCCACACACACTTTTGCCGAGGTATGCGGGTGTTTTTGAGGTTGCTTTCAGTTAACACTGGCTATTTCATATTTCTACTTATACGTTATATTTATTATTATAAAACAGCTGTTATATAATAAAAACCACGTACAAGAACTGTTATCAGTACATAAATAAATCTGAGATCATAATGCTCTCAAATTATTTCTATCAGTGCATAAAAGTAACAAAAAAACAGTGCGATAACAAGTTATTCATAAAACTTGACGTATCAGCAGATAGCGGGCCATTAGTGTAATATAGTGACGTTGAATTTAATCTAGAATTTAACTACAAACAAGGGTAACAAACACTACAAACCAGATTACATTGTTATTCAAATTCAAAACACTTTATCAAGTAAAACTCATTGCACAGTATTTATACCTCCGACGGCTGTCAGTGTGTATAATGTATATACTATGTGGTGACGTAGCCCTAGAAAAAACGGATAAACCGTTTTGCAAGCGGTTTTCCTGCAAAACTGCAATTTTCGACAATTTCCTTAGGATGCCGGCTCAAACAGAAATCTAATCTCAAAATCTAGGTGTATTTCCAGATTCCTTGCATAGCATAGCTATAGCACAAGTTTGGTTTAGATTTTGGGGCTACACGATAAATAGCATAATAAATACGCGTGAGATTATCTGACGAAATTCTTATTGTTAAATGATTTTCCTACAGATGTAACATTAATTTTAATTCTCATAAGACCTTGTAGAAATACAACAAATATTGTGTATTATTAAGTAAAGTTAGTTTTACATATGGCAACATTTGTAACACTGTAAGTTTCCTACTCTGCCCCTCTTGCAATAAAGCCGCCATAGTGAAAGCATCGCCGCCTATTTGATTTCCACGTGACTCCAATAAACCTAAATCTCATTATAACTTATCTGTAGAGTTCAAGTGAGGCGTTATACATACATATCTTCACGCTGTATCCCTAACGAGGTAGTCAGAGAGAACAGAGCGCCAAGCGTCGCGGTCGTTACATACGTGCGTTAAATATGTGCGGTGTCACCCTTGTGCACAAAATAAGCTATGAAGAAATACGCAGTATGACAGGGTTGCACGACAGTGTTATTGTAAAAATGAAGAAAGGAATGCTTAGATGGTTCGGGCACATGGAAAGAATGAGCGAAGAAAGACTGATGAAGAAAATTTATAGAGCGAAAGCGAGTGGTAAAAGAAGCGAAGGAAGACCAAGGCTGACTTATGACGATCAAATAGCCAGTGTTAGCCGACGGAGATGTCAAAAGCACTTGCATACCTAGGCGAAAATGTGTGGAGAATGATGAGATTTGAGGAAGCGAAAGAAGTATGTAACGTCCGCGACGCTTGGCGCTACGTCCTCTCTGACTACCCCGTTAGGGACACAGCGTGAAGATGCATATATGTATGTATGTAGATTCATTAGTTATGCGAGATAAGGCAAATAGTCGATGTCAAAGTACGCAATTCGTCATCTCTTTTTTATATGAATACTAATTGCAGTCCACGACTTCGTTCGCGTAGTCTTTTATTTACTAAATTAAATAATTCAGAAACGCATAGAGGACAAACATACATTCATTTTTATTTGTATAGATAGATAGTGTCAACTAGTGCAAAATATGGGGCTTTAAAAAGTATTATGTACAAGCTGATGCCCGCGACTTCGCGTGAAAGTCGGTTTTATTACGCACCTATAACAGGCGAATGACGAATTTAAAATTATCTTTAAAGGATGATACCTTTTTTCACTGTCAGTGTCGTCCGATTTTAATGAAACAAAGATAAAGGGCCGTAAGATCAAGAGCAGTTAAAACTATGGATTTCGTAATCTACGATAAGGTTTGATCGACAGTTTAATCCACTGTCCTAATATCAAATGGAAATAGTGAACGGATTTGTAGGATAAAACCTAGATTAATGCCTTACACATGGTAATATTATTCGTTTCGTTCACAGTTCCTTCGTTCTTGTTAAGGTTTTTTGTCGATATTCGATAATTTAATCTGCTCGTAATCGATTAACTGCCATTGATCTTATGAAATAATCGAAGACAGAAGCTTAAACTCTCGTTCGTCGTTTAAACTACCATAAAGCCTACGGCCCTTAATGTTGCCTCAAGCTGAGCTTAATCCTCTTGTGAAAACCGCAAGGGTATCCGTTCAGTATTAAAAAAAATGTTTTTTTGTGTTCTGTTACTCTTTTTTTATCGCCCACACTCATTTTTTGATAAATTTATTAAATGTACAGACCCACGATTTCTAGTTCTTTATTGTATGTATAGATTTCTTGTTCTGTGACAGATAGACAGTTATTTTACAACGATTTCGTTTTTCCTTTCGAGTATGAAACAAATGAAGAGTTTTTGCAAAGGCGTTATTCAATGCTAAAAACTTAAGTAAAATTATCTGTACCTAGTATAAAAGCAAATATTTAATCAAAGTCAAAAAAAAATCCTATAAAAGTCTGTTAAAAACTACTCTACAACTGATTATTTAAAGCTCTACAACATAATGATATGACTAAAAAAAAGAACATGTAGGTGTGTTTGCAAACAAAATTAAATAAGACAACCAAACGTGACACCGCTTACATAATATGTGTTTATATATATAATGATATACGAGGAGGGCGATATAATGTATTTGCATATTAAAAAATACTGCGTATATATACTTACCTTACGAGTTATGTGTCATACACGTCTGAATACATTAAGCATGTGTATCATAAGTCGTCGCACCGTCGCGCGTCGTAGGATTGGGCAGACCATAATGATGTGCTTGGGCATTTTGTGAAACGCTACTATTTCATGAAATGGCCAACAAATACCCACCGTATTATCGTTCGATATAAATCATTTCTCGATTCATCCAGGGATAGTTAACCATATCGTTTTTTAAGGTGCTAGGGTGTTCAATTGATCCGCCGGGGCTGCGGAAGAATGCGAATGCGCCCGCATTTCCCCGGCATAACAGCTCTCGAGCAACACCGTCAGGTATTAGTGAGTAGCCTCGGCTTGCATCTTACACCGAGCAGTTCCACAGTTCCACATAATCTCCCACCCCCATTTGCAACTCTCGTAACTTTTGTTCATAGCTTCCTAAAATACACTTTTTTCGTTTAATTACTTAGAGATTTTAAAATATTCATCATAGGTAAACTAAAGAGGGAGCAATTTGGATACTTGAGAGCGGCTTCCCTATCCCCTTCCTTATTTCCAAAGTACTGTAACCACGAGTAAATAATTTCACGGAACATAAAACTCTACCTAAAGTTTATAGGCAAAATATATCGAGCTTCAGAAACATTAAGGATTATATATTTTCAGAAATCAAATTTAAATATTTACCATTTTATAAAAATCCTACGGATTCCTCTGTGCGCGAGTTAAACTCGCACTTGATGACTTTATATAATATTCAATTTGTTTTGACTTTAGCAAGTTTAATGTATGTTAGGTTTTGAAACAGCCATCTTGCGCGCACGTAAACCAATCGGAGATCGCGGTGACAGCGTCCCTAGCGGCGTGAAATGAAACTGTTTTACGTTTGTCCAATCACATCACGTTTTGGCGAAGGATTAGCTTGGAATATTGACAAAAGTATCGCTCTTATCGATCCGCCCGACTTTTTATCGGGCACATTATATGACGGTTAGACAGATCGATAATGAAATAGCACCTTTAATACGAAACTGACCTAATTTAAAATTTCAGAATTTGGAGAAATAAAAATATCTACTATTTAGATAAAATGTGAATTTATTTATCTGTCCTCATTAGCTACATATCATGACAATATTTATGTATGTAAGGTTATTGTGAAAGGGCGTATAAATCCACCTGTTTCAACGTGTCACTGTTGACTGTTATATGGCAGATGTAAAAATTACGGGATACATTTATTTTGTTTCCACACAAAAAAAAACATTTATTTAATTGAAAAAAAAACGTACAACTATTATTATGCCCTATATTCCAAAAGTTTGCTCGTGACGTAAAAACGCTGCTATTAGGGTTGCCTTTTCATTTTAAACTTTGTTGTTTTACACTAGAACTATTTAAATTTTGCGTTATTGTAGAACACGAGTTTTACATTGTCATAGGTACTTTAATACCCTTTCACGTCTACCCATCCTTTCGAAATAATCTTATAATAAAAATCTATTTTATTATTTTAGACGAATTGATTGTCCTATCGTAATTTCCCAAAACAAAATCTTAATATTTTGAAATTAGAATCAGTTTCGTACTGAGGGTGCGAAATAATGGTGTTCCTCGAAGGAACATCATAGCCTGCCCGATTCGCCGACTATACGACGACATAAAATCTATACCGGGCTTGTTTTTAATTTTTGTTGAATAAATTTAACTGTGCGAAGTTAATTAAGAAAGTCAAAGCAAGTTTCATCTAGGCGAAGGCTTTGACATTTTAGTCTGTTTTTGTTGAAATTGTAATTAAATCGTTAATTAATTCGTTAATATACATTTAAGCTCAAAAAAGTGAAATAAAAAAGTAAACTGAGATCCTGGTCCGGTGGCGTTTGGCGCCGCGCGCCGGCCAACATTGGCCTTGTAACTTAGCTTATAATATATTTTTAAGAGCCAACGTTATTAGTAAAATTTACATACATACATATCTTCACGCTGTATCTCTAACGAGGTAGTCGGAGACGACGACGCGCCAAGCTTCACGATCCTTAATAATTCCTCGCCTCCTCAAATCTCATAATTCTCTTCACATGTTTTCCGCTAGGTATACGAGCACTTTTGACATTTCCATCAGCTAGCACTTTGGTTATTTGAACTTAGCGGTTGCGCACTACTTCGTCCGCGTGGAAAACGGTATAAAATGCAGCCTATGTCCACCCTGAACATCTATTTTGAATATTGATGAAAGAATTTTCGAAATCGGATGCGTAATAGTTTCTTAGATTACCTCCTTCATCCAAACTTTACCTCTTTTTAACATTAGTTTATATAATTTCAGCAACTTCCTTTGAAACGTTAGCGCGGTAGGAGCGCATCTGCGTTCCACACTGAGGGTTTCAGCGAAAAATTGGAGTCTTGAGAGTGTTGTTGCCACAGAACCTACGTACGGTGAATCCCCAATTAGCTCAGTGTGGTAGTAAAAGCTTACAGCTTAGCTTGGGGTCACCCGAATGGTATATTTAATTATAAGAATGATCATCACTCATGACCACTATGACATCCACTGACCACGGATCGCAACTGTTTGGTGGGAAAGTTATGTCTGCTTTCCAAGTTAAGTGTTTCAATTCTCGTCAGCGCAGAGTTCAATCCTCGTTCAGACTAATTTCAGACAAAATTTTCTAAGTTAGCTTAATATGCTACGAGTTTGAACTTTAATTTGGACTTCCGTACTGTCAGTTGTTACTTGTTACCAACCACAAAACAAAGTCGGCGGCCTCGAAGATGCAGTGGTTTAAGTGTTGTTCCTGAGCGTAAAAAAGTTCGATTCCTGGTCTGGTCAATTTAAGAAAAGAACTTTTCTAGATTGTCTCGGGTCTAGGTGTATTTGGAGATGCTCCTAGTAGTTATCGTCTGGTTCTCATAGAACAAAGACTGCCCTAGTTTGAGACCGGATAATCGGGGTACATTGTCTGGGGCGCTTATAAAAAAAGATAGTGTCAAAATATCTAAAAGTATCAAAATCTAAAAGATTTGGTTTTTAATTTTCTTTTAATTTAATGTTTTTAATGTATGTCAAAGGAAAAAACGTTTGATGGGGGAATAAAGGTGTAAAAATTTCTTTTCAAATTAAAAAAACATGTAATTTTTGCGTTCGTTTCGTTTAAATCACTAATTACAATAAGTACCTGGGCGACCGAGGTTTACTCGGTGTTTTATATAAAAAAACTATTGACCACATTGCAGAATTCGAACCCGCGCACTTCAGCATGGTAGATCTACACTCTAGCCACTGTGCTATCGAGGTTAACTCCATTACAAATTGCAAAAACACCACCCACACATCAACATTCTATTTGACTTTATTTGCCTCACTTCCTAGGACAGCTGTCTGAAGTTATGAAGTCCTTGTTTTTGTCATTATTTTTCATTTTATTTCTTTATTATAAGTACATTACTAAAGTGATATTTGTTTTTAATAGGTACTCGTTGCAAACGGAACTTAGACATGTTATTTCAAAATATTAGAAAAAAAAATCTCTGACCACATTCCCGCGCACTTCGGCGTGGTAGACCTAAACTCAGGCTCTGTGCTGTCAAGAAGGTAAACTCTGCTGCGAAATTAAAAAGTTTAGAAGTTTAGAGTTCAGAAGTTTTAAGTATATGAAAGACGGAGAAAACGATTTTTCCTAGAGTTGAGAGCTAACTAGATCGATTTCTCGCCCCCTCGACCCCTATATTGTAAATTTCATTGAAATCGCTCGAGCCGTTTTTGAGAAAGCGAAATCAAATATATATATGTATAAATATTGCTCGTTTAATATACATACATACATATCTTCACGCCGTATCCCTAACGGGGTAGTCGGAGAGGACGGAGCGCCAAGCGTCGCGATCCTTACATACTTCTTTGGCTTCCTCAAATCGTTTAATATAATAGTGGATATTCACTCACTATGATATAAATAAATTGTTTACTTTGAGTTTTAGTGAATGATACAAAGACAAAATAACTGAATTCAACTTTATTATACTCACTAGATATACGTAGGTACATGAGTAATCTACCCATGGGAAACATTTTATGAGTAATAATAATAATAATACTCACTCAGACATTTCAATAATTATTAGTTATATACTCACTCAGACATTTCACACAGCGCCATCTAGTACCAAAGTAAGCAACACAGCGCTTTTGTTATGGGTGCTAGACAACTGATATACTACTTATATACTTTTGTTTTGTAAATATTGTACATATTATACATAAACACCCAGACTCGGGGCGGGAATCGAACTCGCAACCCCCGTTTACTTTCCGACGCGCTTAGCCGTTGCGTCACGGAGGTCGAGGTAAGTACCTGTTACATTAAATTTATTTGTTGTTATAATTACTGTACATATCATTCATCCCGCCTTTTTTAATTCCACCTTCATAATAAAGGTGAAAAAGCGTTATTTAAGGAATTACGACCCCTGGGCGACTAGTAGTAAAGATACATATGTAGTTATATGTAATCAGAGAAAATGAAAACCAGAGAAGGGCAAATTACCTAATACCTACTTGTCATCGCCCGCTTATTTACGCGACATTTAGCGACCATAGCGTAGAGAAAATATAACAGACGGCATTCCGACTGTCCTTGAACTACGTACCGCTTACGCTTTCGGCACGTGTAAGGGTCCTATCCCTTCTCCAGTTTTCATTTTCTCTAATAGTGATCCTGCTATAGTGCGTTATTGACCAACAGAAGCTAAGTGCACATATGAGTAATAACCAAAGTGGCTATTTATTTTGTTGTCAGAGCGGAACGCTTACGAAATTTAGTAAAAAAAAGGTTTATATTACTATTTATTCAAAAACAAGAACGTGAGAACAATGTATTTATAATATGTACTTTGAATTAATCAACATTAGATTCATTTGCAGACGCATTTGTTCTATATTTATCGGCGGAGCAAATCGATTTCAAAATGTCGGGTCTAGTTTTCAAGTAGGAATAGAGGTTATCACATGATTTGTTGATGTTAGTTTTGGTAAGTAAAGTGGATTTCAGAACTGCGACACTTAATTGTGTTTTGTCACTTGTCCATTTCTTATTCATTAGAGAACAAACTTTTTTGTGCGGTGCGCATTTCGAATGCAATAAATATAAGTAGATAGGAGTACCCGTACTATGTGTTATTGTTTGGTCGGTTTTCAAAACATTTTTGATTTGGCTGGGGACAACCAGACAGCCTGAAAGCGGGTCATAGGGTCACGTTAGTAATAACTGCCCAATAACCTATGTTACACTAAAGATCTAGGGTACTAGGTTATTAAACTTATTAAACAAATTAGTTATGGCGTTACATTTCTTCGTAATTCGACATAAAAAGTCAAAGCAAACACAATACAATAGTAAATGCATCAATATAGCGTTACAAATAACTATTAGGGTAAACTTTTCAGATTCATTAGGCACCCCGCACCCCTATCAAATAGGTGAAACCACTACCACTTACACGTGCCGAAAACGTACGCAGTATAGTTTCAAGGACATACCGGTGTTCTTCTTTTTTGATTTTATTTTCTCTGATGTTATTGCGCCATGAATAAAATACACCTTTCTTACAAGTTTTTATAGTTAGGTAATGCTATATTAATTTTAGTGGACTTTTCTCAATTACGCATTTAGTTTACCGAAAATTCTGTTCCACATACCGCCGAACAGGAACAGTCGTTCCAGGCCATTTGGAACAGCCGTTCCCATTCGGACCATTTGGAACTGATTTATTAAGTTTTAATGTTTCACTTAGAACTAGAACACAGAATAATTATTAATCAGATATCGTTTGTATTAACAAGAGTGAAAGAAAGTGGGATTTGAATGCATAATGTTGTTCTTCGATAATCAATTTTTCATAGATATTTTACACATTGTCTTCAAGCCATTTCACTCGCAGTAAAATTAGATCTTTGCACTAATTTAAAGTACTTAAAAGGTACTTAGGCTTAGACTGATATGGTAGAGCATTTTTCATTTGCGATCGAAGTTTTTTATTATGTCCTATGCCGACATCTACGATCTGATTAAAAACATAGGCAGCATGAAGATAATTCATACTTAATATTAAAAATGCGAAAGTATTTTTCTTTTTTCCATGATATTCTTTGTGAAACCCTGGGGAAGGATTAGGCTACCTACCTTTTTTTAAATTACGCAGATCAAATCGAGAGCAATAACTGGTAATTAATAAAGTCAAAAGGCATATTTAGTACACATTATTATCAATGCAATTGTTTCTGTATGAAGCTATAGGAAAATGTTACAAAAGTAAAAACTGCATTCTAATATACTTAGTAAGTATAGCAAAACATTTCGAACCTAATTGAAAAACGTAGAAAAGAGGCTTACAGAGCCTATAAGTAAGGAATAAATACATAGACACACCTCAGCCAGCCACACATATAGATCTCTACATAATGGTTCAACTTCCCGAATATTCCGCTCGGCAAAATCTGGTAATCTACAATCAAATAATCCTGAACGAAGAACAAAATATCGTCAATAACATACATAATCAGATTTAGTATTGAAAAATACAGATAAAAGTTCAAGGTCACGCGTCAAGGTCATATCAATATGAACAAAGGAAAAGGGCTCACGAAAAACGTCCTACAATTGAAAAGCCTATAAATTTCTAATCATTTCACTTTAAATGAGAGCACTAGATATAAACAAACGAAGATTTACCTTGTTTTCACTTTAATACGTTACCTGTATTAATACTATAATAATATTAATAACTGCTAGTAACTGTTGATGCATTAAGGTAGCGCTTTTCGTTTTCAAAAGGTGTTACAGTGACACACTTTTACGTGTTACACGCGAACTACAAATCAACCGATAGCGGAACGGCAGACCAGTTTTGCGAGGTGTTAACTGGTGCACTAAAAGAGCGAATTATCCGCATTGAGCGAGGCGATAATCGCCCAGTTCCTGACGTTACAATGGCAGTGGCGATACAGTGAAAACAGCGAATCCACGGCGGCGCGGCGTCTCGCCGGCCGGCGAACGTAACCTAACATCGCCGAAGCCGGCCGGCGGGGCCGGGCAGTGGGCAGTGGGCAGGAGGCAATGGACAATAGACAGTGTGCAGGGGACAGTGGGCAGCGGGCAAAGTGTGGCACTCACCGGAGTCGCCGCGCTCCGCTTCGTCGTCGGACTCGGTGCCGGAGTCGCGCTCGTCCACCTGCAACAAGCACAAGCACACGGCTCAGCCCGCCGGCCCAGCGCGGAGACAGCGCGGGGCCAGCGCGGGGCCAGCGCGGGGCCAGCGCGGGGCCAGCAGGCCGCGAGCGGCGGCGGCCCGCTCCTTTGTTCTCGGCGGCCATTTTCAGGCGCGCGACCTTCGCGGCGGCCGGCCGGGCGCGGCGCACACCCACCTTCTCAGAAACGTTCTCCTCATTCAACGAATGCGTTCGCAGCTTGTGCGTCAGGAACTTGAGCATTATTGGGACTGGCCGCGGCGGGCGACGGCGAGTGGCGACGCGCGTAGGGAGCGCTCCTCGGGCGCCGCGCGGCTGCGAGCGATACTGTCGAGCCGGACGCGACGTATCACTCTCGGTCGGCTCTATGGGAAACGTTCCAAAAACATCTTAACCCTGAATGACATATCCGCATAACACCGTCGCGAACGCGCGCTCGACCGCCTCCCTCGGTCGCCAGACTACTACTAGAGTAGCCTTGCGTACGACGCAGTCAGCTGAAGTGGGCACCGCTCATTAATGCCGAAAGGGCTTAACGACTGGCGCTCTAAATACTGCATTTATGGCCGGAATTTGCCAACGAATATAAAGGTACCATCGCGACACGGATTATTTTAAATTCAATCGGTTGAAAATCAACTCAAATAAAGAGTAAAACGATTTCCAGCGGCACTCGAATTGGACTTGCCCGGCGTCCCATTGATGACAAAGAACCGGAACACGCAGTGATCGGACGCGATTGGACGAAACGTATTACAGAATAGGATCGAAATTTAATGCAAGATTTAGCATCTCGCTCAGCCTCGACGGCAACGTCGCCTCGGCAGCCGGCGAGGCGCGGACGCGACGGGCGTGGGAGAGGGACAGCGATAACGACACGGGTTCGAGTTATATAACACCAGCCTGATAATAAATCGCTGATAAAAAGTTGCCGACATAATAATATTATGGATATGTCATTGAAATATTTAGCTGGTTCCTGTGTTTCAATGCGATTACAACTGTAAAATCTTAATAAACTGCATTTACTTAATACGGAAAATAATACGATTGACGCAGAGACTACCGGTTCTTTATAAGTTTAACATGGTATAAAAAAAACTATGTACAAAAATTTCAATAAACCTTTTTTCTAATAAGGATATAAAAATTTTCAGGAAAACATAATGGCGACTTTGTTGTTGTTGCGATTATAATGTAAAGTCATGTCCACGATATGTTAGTCAGGTGTGTAATTTACATCGGTTGCCATAATGGATAGCGACGCCATGTCTGTTCCGTGCGTGCGTGCGGCTCTTGGCTTATCTGTCTCGCTCTTCACTGCAGTCCTTCACACTAGGTAGTGCTACACTCGTCTCATTCGCACAATCACTGGGCGCCAAATACAAATGAACAGGGATTATGACAGGGATTTTAGAAAAATGTATTACAAAATGTGCTTTTTATAAAGTTGTATTTAACAAAGAATATAAACAGTTACTTACCTATATTTTTACACAATACAGAAAGACGTTCCCTTAAAATTACAAAAACAGCATTGATTCAATAACATAGTTTAATTGTTCTACATTAAGGCACAACATAGTTCCCAATTCGGAAAATATTATACTCTAAACGCCATAGTGACGTTCCATAGGGTTGTTCTCATTACATTTTCTTGTTTATTACTTACTATTATCAAAACATTACACGATTTTAAGGGGTTGTTAGTCATTCGTTTATTACGTAAAATGTCACTCTAAAAAGGTATAAAATTTCGTTTCACGGAGTATTTTTTTTACTGTTTCTATACAACAGAAAAGTACATAATATACGTACCTATTTATTTTATTTATTATATTTCAGGCTTTTGATCACATGGCATTAAATAAATTGATAAAAATTTTGTATTTTTAAGCATTTAAGTTTTATTTAAGAAAAATAATAATTTTATACTGCTATATAGCAATATAGCTAACGGTATAAAAAAAAGTAATGCACTATAAAATACCTTTTTTATTAAAAATACACGCTATAAAATAATTTGAAACAACATAAAATAACATTGTGTACTATTAAAATACCAAATTACACAATTTTAATAAATAAAATTTTTGCTGTCGTCCCAACAAGGACGTTACTCTGTGGTTTACACTTAAGTAAAAAAAATATATATAAAGTTTACAAAAGTTAAAGCGAATTTCTTGTTCATATTTTTAAACTTAAAATATCTGACAATTGCGATAGAAAAACGAAATATCGTAACAAACGAAAGACGTTACACATTTTCAATTTAATAACAAGAGAAATATTTTTTTATAATATACTTCAGGTTAAAATTAGCTATGTATAAAAACGGTAGGAATATTAAAGTCCTCCAGAATTTCTTATTCCTACTTCCTTGATTATTAGTAACAGATTAGTAAAGTAACAGAAATCTCCCAAATCCTCACTAATTCTATACCATACTGTGTTGTCGGTGTGTTGATTAGTTTCTATTGTTCTCTCTTATTTCTCTTATACTCTTATTTTGTATAAAAACATCAAATTATCGGCAAAAAGTGCAAAAAGTCATTCAAAAAAAGACAAAGAAAGACCGCTTATTACCTAACTTGCAGTCAGCATGCGATAGTCAAATATCGCGCGATATCTGCTGTCAAAACGAGAATTTTTACAAAGTAATTTGCATAGTGGCGTTATATCTACCACAAAAAGTGCATTTTACTGTCAAGGCGCTATAGACACGCAATCGTCAAACACGACATAAATTTTTTATTACAATTAGTCACCGGTCGCGCAATGATCGCGTGGCTGTCGCTGTCTGCAAATGTTTAGGTAATAACCCCGCCGTATTTTATATTGATCTGAATTGACCAAACGTGATATTGAAGCTGAAACAGACAGATAATTATTTAATTGATATTAACAATTTCTTTACAAATAATACAAGTGTGAAATATTTGTTCCTCTTAATTTAAAAAATAAAGTCGTGTTATTTAACGACTTTCTACATCATTAAGCCGATAAAATATTTACAAACGGGCTTAATTTCTAATAATGCACAACCTGATTGTTAAGCCTCTCAGCTTCATAAAATAACAAATGTATAGATTAACCTTCGATAAGCTGTTTATATATAATGTTATATGAAGATGTAATTAGTTTAATATTCCCAAATATAGGGAATTTTCCCAATTATTTTGCTTTTTGTTCATTTTGGGAATTTTTCCGTTATATATTAAACAAAATGTATTCCATCAGTGGATTTACTGAGCTATAGAACTCAATTACAGGTCATTAGTTGGATTACTTATCAATAAATGAGGTTACAATGAAGATAATATAGTTATAAATACAAATACACAATAAATAGTATCTTCTGTTATTACATGTAACACAAAACTATAAATACATATACAGATAGCTTAGAATGAAATATTACTACACTAGCGACCATCCTATTTCGATCAGGCTAACGACGCACATTTTTAATATTTCTACAATTAAAAAAACGAAATTCTTATAAAATCACGTGTTCGCTTGTCTGTAATAGTTGATTTTATCAGAACTTAAGAGACATACAAACATATTATATTCATTTGGAACAATAATGTTACATTATTATTATTAACAAGCATAACACTAACATTTTAAAATATTCATTGCATTCAAATTAAAAGGAGAAAACGACTGAGCTTGACCCCCCCCCATCCTCCCCATTTACTTTTAAAATTGTTAGCTGTTGTCAATATTCGCGACTAACTATTATATGATGGCAACACTATTACTTTGAAGGTGTTGCTGCTTAATAATAATATTATGCTATTTTTGAATGTAAAAAAATAAGTCAGTTGACAAATACAGGAGCTAGCGAAAGCACGTCCTTTAGTTATATCTCAATATATTCCATTTTCCATACATGTCGACATCCTAGAAGGATGAAAAGCTTTCGAAATGTATCGTTTTATGAATATTGTAACATAATGTAGGTCCATGAAAGTAACCCACTGCGAACGTCAAAACCACGCAACTAATTTATTAAACTACATTCTTAATTTAACTAACTTACAGTTAAATTAAGAATACAGTTAACCTATACCCATTTAACAAACTTATAACCCTTTTTCATCAGTGTGAAACTGGACAATGCTTTTATTTTAAGGGACAGAACTCGAGAAAAAAACGAGAAGAAAAAACCGAGATTCTACGTACTTCTAAATGTCTGGAGAATCCTATGTACAAGTCTTTACTGGAACGGTACTGGAACCGTAATAAATTGTTATACAATATTTTTTATTGCACTATTTAGGATTTATAAACTTAATATTATTTTAATTAAATTTTTAATGAGTGTAAAATCGACACAAATAATAATATTATTTTTTTAAAACTGTTGTCTAATAATTTTGTTTTCTAATGCCAGAAACACTCAGGCTACATGCTAACAATAATAATTATAACGTATTTGCCTTCCACATTAATGCCATAATATAAAATACAGACTGAAAAACAATAAAAATAAAAATGAAGTCAAAATTATATTATGACATAAAAAAATATTCCTTAGTAATTATTTATATACTAATAAAGGGTAGTTCGTTAGGTACCTTATTTGCTCTAAACGTGGACCTCCGTTTTCTAGCTTAACCTATTCTAAAGGGTCCATTAATAATGTGTCACTTATTACAGAATATGTTACATATGCTATTTGTAATATTTCCTTCTTAGCTTTCGACTATAATAAATACAATACATTTCACAGTTTTTATAGCTAAAGACACAAAAATATAAAAAGTTTTATTCGATAAGTGCACCAAGGTATAACAAACTTTATAAAAACGTTTATTATAAAACAACTTTAAAATTAATGTAGCACATAGTAATAACAAAGGTGTTCCTACACTGGCTACACTATATAAATTATAGAAACGCCAACATGAATATCCCAGACTGATTCCAAACAGTCTTTTAGTTTTCATTGAATGTGATCATCATTTTTACTCTAATATAGAGATGAAAGTGATAATCCTTTATAGAATCATTTCTACATCACTAGTCATATCTCTATATATAAATCTAAGTAGGATTTAAAGTTGTGAGAAAAGATTTATACTCACACATACATAATGCTGCAAAATCAAAACTCATTTTATTTTGCCGTATCCAAATAATAATGTAAGTGTAAATATAACATATTTCTTTATTGTATATCAATAGAAAACTATAAAACATGCTATCACTTTTTAATTCCACGTGAACAAAATTTTGGGCTATTAAGTGTCAAATAAATTGTGAATATGTACTACTTATGTGATTTAAATGAGAAAAGAATTAATAAATTCTAATAGAAAGATGTAAACACAAATGAACGTAGACGAAAAGTCTTTCTGTGGCAAATATTTGCTTTAGTACTGTTCATTCAAATGGTCTGGTCCATTTTCATTGTGTATATTTATATTTCTTAGCATAGCCAGTAGAAGGTTAACCTAAACGTAAGAAATAACTTGTATCAAGGATCAAAATCAAGTATCAAGGAACTTTTCACAAAATCCCAATTTATCAAATAATGGAATTTTTATAGAGATTCAGAAAGTTTAGTGTGTATGTAAATAATCTTACGCATTAAAAATTCTAACGAATCTAAATTTTTAGCAAAAACATGACACGATATATGCGTACAATGCATGCATATGATATGTATACAATGCATAATATACTCCTTATGTAGGCTAAAATATTTAATGGATTGAGTAAAACATAACGTGCAAGAGACTCATACATATCGCAGTGTCTTAAGATATCTGATTTCGTCATACTAATTTAATATTTTTTTATAGCACGGGGAAGATTAACGAGCAAATAATCCACGTGTTGGTAAGTGGATTTAGTCCATGGACATTTATGATATCAAGGTTAAAAAGTACTTGATATTGTAAATGTGTTGGCAATCATGCCAGAAATTTCAGCAACTGCTTTATGCTTCATACTGAAACACAACAGAGCAAGCGCTGCAATTTGGTGGCGGGATTAGCGTGTAAATGGTGGTGATGATCCAGACAGACCCCATAAAAGATGCTACTACCTATAAAGTCAACATTAATAACGAAATATTGGATGTTACCTAACTTTATTTATATATGTAATTTTACTTCTTATTATATATGTACCTCATGATTCTCATACTCTCACCGAGGTATGAGTGCTTTTGATATTCCCATTAACTATCACTCTACCTATTTGATCTTCATAAGTCAGCCTTGGTTTCCTTGGCTTCTACTACCACTCACTTTTGCTCTATAGATTTTCTTCGTCAATCTTTTATCACTTATTCTTTCCATGTGCCTGAACTATTTAAGGATTCCTTTCTTCATTTTTACAATATTACTTCTATCCAAACCTGCCATATTTGCATGTCTCTTCATTGCTTAAAAACTGCCTATTCATACATATTCAACGTCAAGACATTACATACACACTAAACGCAATATAATAAACCAGAACTGTTATTTTACGTCATTAAATTACAATATTTACATATGAATTAAACCTAATGTGCGTATTTTAATAGAGAATTTATACGCATACTAATACGACTAATTAAGTAACATGTAAGTGTATGATTTTAACAACAACGGTGAGGTTGGGTGCACACAACAAGCGATAACATGCTGCATATAATTTAACGTAACATAACTAGCTCCATTTGCCGATTGACTTACATGCGAAAGAGACAGATATATATCACCGACCTCTTTCAACTGTTGTATAATGTTTATTCAAGGAAAGATTTTAGTTTACATGTTACTAAGTGTATTGCTTTTCTCTAAGTAGAATAAAGTCAACCTTATATAAAACAGTAGTTGTCAATTAGTTCCTGATTTATGCTTTTTATAGACTATAAAGACAATGGCTGATTACATATTTTCTTTTCCAACAATAAACATTGATTGAACACGTGGCTAATTCGAATAAGAAAAAAACCAATTTCAAGGAGTCTTAAGCAGAACTAAAGTAGATTTAACGTTCAAAAACACCTTGTAATTGGGTTTACTTGAATAAATTGCTTGGACTTCGATCTCACAACAAGCTTGAAATAAATGTTGAAATACATTACGTCTTATTATATAATGAAGTGTTTGAAACTTTAAAATGGTTTAAAATGTATTGTAATAAAATCGTTAAATAACCTTAAACAACACAGAAACAAGGGTGACATCACTGTTAGGGCGAAACAGATTTATTCGCTAGTAAACTACAACAGTGATGCCGAATCCCACAAATATCCTCGTATCCTGTTAAATAGAAAGAAAATTCAAAACTATTTTCGTTCATATATACTTTTAAACTTTTGCGTTGCATTATAAAATATTTAAAGCGGGAAATATAACGCGATTACCTTTTTATCTTGGCTTGACGTTTCGACCGAGTTGCATCGGCCGTGGTCTCGAGCAAACTCGTTCGTCGTATTTTCGTTCATATTGCATATTTACATAATATTTTAAATTTCACAATATTACTTACATATTTTATATATTCCATTTTATTAGTGTTGATTTCATCAAAAGGAGACAATCAGTTTTTTACTTATCTGCAAATTTAAAATCTCTTTAAAATTTTATCAATCAATTAATATCTACTCTATTTTTGCCAAATTCTTATAGAGAAGTCTTTAAAGTAGCTGTATTATCGCTTGTAGTGTGATTGGAACCTAAATAAAATCTCTTAAGACTACGTTAATATTTGTACTGCAGTGGGCGTTGGCCAGCTGATATTATGTATTGCAAATATGTTAAAATACTACCATATATAATTTCCTATATACTCAACAAATGTATATTGAATTGTGTATTCATTTGGCACTATCATTACGATCACAACAGTCCATAAGCTCGTTTTGCGGTTATAATAACACATAAGATTCTTGAATACTTCCAAATTGACTTATAAGCCAAATTTAAATACTTTGTCTGCATGTCAAAATTCTTCTTTATGGGTTATACATAGACGGCGTCATAAAAAGAGAGAGAGAGCATATACATATACTAAGAATGCCTTTTCTGTTAATCTGAATATAGATTGAACCCAGAAAACATTTCAAAATAAAGGTTTCGAACAGACATTTTCCAAATTCTTGTTATATTTTTGCGACGCCATAATTTTATGTTTATATGTACTCATATTGGAGAGCGATAAATTAAGGTATCACTTCAATTTTGAGTTTTGTCTAAAATAATTTAGAAGACTTGTCATCAAACAAGACAACAGTAACATTTTCTCTATAAATTACACATTTTTCATGATAACAATTCATTATCATTAGTCAAATTATCAATATATAAATCTATTAACTACTCAAACACGTCATGAATATCTCGAGTTCACAAAAATCCATATTTGTAATGACTCTTATACTTTTCAATTGTTAAAAGGTGGTGATCCATTGGCTGAGATATTTCATTGGTTCTTTTAGTCATCTATTGTGAATAAAACAGTTAAATTTAAGCCCTGACTTGGTGATAGCTTATATAATTAAAGAAACTGAAAGATGTGTATATAATTCCGAAAAATAATGTAAAGAAATATTCAGCATGTATTATAAAAAATACAGAGGTTTATTTTCAAATTTCAGTAATGTGAATGGGGTGGAGTAAACTGTCTCTGTTGAAGCTAGTGATGGAATATGTAACAAGTTTGTGAAGCTACAGTATGGTGGCTATTTCGTCTAATTTATTTTCATTCCATTCCCACTACTGGAATTTAAAAACTAATAAATCTCATATTTTCTATTAAAACCATTGTAATGTTAATTTTTTTTTCAATTTTGTGTTTCAAACTTGTATAATATATTATATCGCTTTTAAGAATAAATGAATTAGCCTACCATAACCTTTTGATAAAAACTATACATTCGACCTGTGATGTCTTTTATCAACAGATGTTCTTATATGTGAATTATTACAAACATATCAACGGTCCCCAAGAACACAGTGTTAAAGAGAAATAAGATGATATTTTTTTATTTCATATGTTGGGGAGCGAATAGTACTAATTGGTGGTAGTTTGGTATGACGAGAGTGGCAACACTGGCGGAACGTTTTGTTGACGTAAACCAGCAGCGATCCTACTGCAGGTCACTTTTAAATCGTGTAGCATGACCCACACATGTTTAACAGATTGCCAATGTTATTATAATTAGTTGGTTTCTACAAAATGTTTATTATTAACCATTACGTATTACGTATTTATTATATAACCTTTGAGATATTAAACCCATATGAATAGTTTAGTTGTAGATTTTCCATACATATGTTTGCGCTTAAGCATATTTAAATAAATTTGAAATAAGTAAATCATCAATATTTATGGCAAATTTTCATTCATTTCATTTTTTTCCTTTCAAGTTGAAATAATTATATTTATGTTTGAAATTGTAACTGTGAATTTACCAGATACAACTTTGTTCTTGGGAATTGTCGAAATATTAACAATAAGTCTGGCCATGATTTCTTTGTTTTATTTGTGAACCAATATTATTAGCTACCGTTATTTCTCGCTAATGGATCATCAGCATAAAAAATAATTTATAAGGGCAAAATAGGTGCAGGAATATTGATTTGTTCCAGTCGCGACTGTTTCTTGGGTAGCAAAATGTTCTATCAAAATTCTAATAGTTGCACTAGCGTCAAATAAATTCATGTACCTATTATAATTTTAGCTCTAAATGGAGCTGAGAAAAGAATAGCTCGTACAAATTGACTTAGGGTGGGCGAAATTATTATTTTGTGTCTGGCGACATGGTCATCGTTTATTAGATACAGCAATAAATGCGGATTGTTTAAATGATACATCAATGTTTAAAACATTTTAACATTCATTTTGTTAAACCAAATGTTAGAAATAAAAGTTAAATTGACACTGTATGTATGATTTATGGTGAAGTACATATTGCTAGTCCTTTTGTGCTTAAAACATGTGACAATAGAAACTAAATTCTATTATCACACAATTTAAAGGTCATTTCAGTGTGTTTTGCTTAATATTTCTAGAATGTAGGTAAAGTATGGATATTGTCATTACCGATGTTGTACGATGGATGTATTTAATAACGATGCTGCATCGCTGAGTGCGGCGGTGCGCACGCGCAGGTGGTGTGGCGATGATACACGAACATACGAGCACTGAGCACTCGAGCACCAAGCGTATAGCATACGAGCATTGAGCACTCGAGAACCAAGCGCCGAGCATACGACCACTCGAGTGCCAAGCATACGAGCACTCGAGTACTAAGCGCCGAGGATACGAGCACGGAGCGCTTAGCATACGAGCACTGTCCACGCGAGTACCGAGCACACGAGCACTGAGCACACGAGCCACACACTAGACGAGCACGAGAGCACACACTAGAGGAACACGAGTTCGTCCTTGAGGTAGTCAGGATGTGCGGCCACGAAGTGGAGCAGGTCGTCGATGGCTGCGGCCAGCGCGGCTTCGCACCGCGCCAGCGCCGGCGCGGGCGCGGGCAGCGCGGCCAGGCCCGACACGTCGCGGGCCAGCACGCGCGCGGCGCCCGGCAGCTCGTAGCGCCGGAACGGAGCCACCGCCGGCGTCGTCTCCGCCGGGAGGCCCGATATACTGCGGCGTCGACCACATTTCATTATTTACTACATCACCCACATTTTGCTTCGGTAGAACCAAGGTTTTATAATTGTAGGTCGAATGTCGGCGTCCAAGCAAAAAGGGTCCAGTAATGGGGTATTAAGACGATTCGAAATTTAGAATAGTCAGTTGATAATAAGGATTAAAGAAAACTCAAAAACTGGCACATATTTTATTTATCAGGCATTTAAAGTTGAAACTCTAAAAAAACTTGTTTTGAGCAAAAGCATTTTTAAAGTTTCCTTAAAAAAAAACACACTTCTACTTGTTTGTTTCTACTTAGAAACATCATGTAAAGTCATTTACTATATGAACTTCTAGATAATTGAGCATTAATTAATAATAAATTAAATTCACAAAATATCATTTTTTCACCCAACTTTACAATACTGTGTATATCTCGGAAACTAAATGCCGACCACTGAAGCCTTTTTCCTTGGACACCCACAAATACTTTTCAGTTTTATAGAGCTAAGCTAAGCTAAGAGCCCCACATTACTCAATCGCACCACCAGCCTGACAGAATTGGTTCTGTGTGCAAATTTCTCCTGTATATTAGAAAAAAAAGTCCAATATATGATAGTGTTCGCGCCAATTTAGCGAATGCACACGAGAATGCCCGAGGATGCCCGAACGTCGTAGTACTCGCAATATTATATGAGAATTAATATACTTTGTTTGTAGACATATAATATAATACTCAAATCCTACGCACGCATTTTTCGTTTAGTTACAATTTTCCCTGGTATACCTAGTGCTAAAGTCCACTCAATACAATTACGTATATAATATTTTGTGCAAGCAAAATAGAAGTACTATAAGTAACTTCCATTCGTGTCCGTCTGAGACAGATAGTTTCAGAGATTTCGTGTGGTAGACCAATGCTGCATTGCACCACGAATTAGGCCAACTGGCCCGGTGAAATAACAGCATCTATTGCCGTTACGTTTAGTTCAGTGAGTGAGAGTGCCGGTAGCCCATCTCCCCCGTCCCATCCTTTCCCTATATCCTTAAAGACTAACAACGCGCCCGCGACTCGCCGGACGTTGCGGGCGGCGGTTGCGGCGCGGGCGGACCACTTTCTATACATATCAATAAAATTGAATTGTCTGTCTATAATTTTGAAATAAAGAGTTTTTCTGAAGTTTATATGGTTATTCGTGCGTTAACCAAAAACTGTTAATTAATTGAATTTGTATTAGGTATCAGGAACGTTGATACAAAGTTATAGCGGCATGAAAATTAAGAAACGTCAAATCCGACCTATTAAATCTCACGGACTATAATATATTTTTCTCTGTGAAATGAAATACTGATTAATAAGGTATAAAATGTACTTGGGTTTATGTATCTGTACTACTAAGAATTTAAATGCAGTACATAAACAAGGTAATGGTGTCTAAGTCTTCATAACTAGGTACATTTCTCTTTAATTTAAGATAACATAAATAAATTATGTTGTTGTAACTAGAACAAGTAATATCTGAGCTCAATACTTGTAAAACTTTAATACTAATCAATTATTCTGTAAACGAATTAATATCTAAGTGCTGTTAGATAATAGATGATCTTATTTAATATATATATAATAATAAACAGGATAATGTTGTTTAACCATAGTATTTAATCTTTTTAAAATTCTTACTAACTTTAATAGTAAATACATAGTGAGCTAATTGAATCCACCATAGAGATTAAGTTATAAGAAATAAATGTTGTTTCTTCGTGTGATCTTTTTCTGATGTCTAATTAATTAACTTTCTATAAATATCCCATTAGATGTCGATTGCAGAGGTGTACTAGGCGCCCTTAAACAAATTACGTACACCACTCTCTAGGTGACAGTAATAATAACATCATCAATTACTCAACCCACACCGCACTCTGCCAGCCTGAGCAAGCCACGTTGCAGTATAATGTGCAGTGCACAACGTACCGTATATTATGTGCAGTGCACAATGTACATTATATAACGTGCAGTGCACAATGTACAGTATAAACGTGCAGTGCACAATGTACAGTATATAACGTGCAGTGCAAAATGTACCGTAAATAACGTGCTGTGCACAATGTACAGTATACTATGTGTCGTGCACAATGTATAGTAAATAACGTGTAGTGTACAGTGTGTAGTGTATAATGTGTAGTGCACAATGTATAGTACATAATGTGTAGTGCACAATGTATAGTACATAATGTGCAGTGTACAGTGTACTTATCCGTAAGGCACAATGTACTATGTACAATGCGCAATGAGTAGTGTAGTGTGTGTAAGAGTGTGCACAGTGGCGCGGGACCGACCTGGCGATGTAGTAGCGCTTGTACTGGTCGGGCCGCAGCGCGTGCGTCTCCGTCACGAGCCGCAGCGCGTACTGCAGCAGCGAGTCGCTGGCGGCCGGCTCGCGGTAGAACACGCGCGAGCCCAGCGCCGCGCTCTCCGCTACACACACACACACACACACGTGTACACACACGTACACAGCCCAGTTATGACATACTAATGAAGTATACTACAGACGTATGATACAAAAACTAATTTAACTTAAAATTTCATTACAAAAACAACTATTTTTTTTGTATAATTCTCCCTTAACAGGGAAGGCAAAGGGATCTATGTCCATAACAACCGACGTTTTCAGTAATAAAATTATAAATATTCTCCATTTCATTTCTTGTAGTTTCTGGCGACAAATATAATGAGGCAGTCTTTCTAGTAGGATGCACTGAAGTGAACTAAGCTACAAAAAAAAAATCTGAACATCACACTACGAAATAAGCAATAAACAATTCTATGTAATATACAACAGTGTATTTTATGGGGACGTAAAACTATGTTAATTTTATATTACAATATCCTTTAGAAATAATTTGCGAATAATTAAATAAACACGCAACTGCTACCCATAAAATCTCGACCCGATAAAATTAGCAAGTGTCAATCTATAACAATATAAAGTTTTATGTATGTGCTTTTTAATTTGTTTTCACTTGTTCCAATTAGCCAGTTATAGTGTTTTTCTTTACATGTGACTAATTTTACTTTTCATTGTATTTATTTGAAAAGGTTAGATTTAATTTTTTATTTATGTTAAAGAAGTATAATTTACGTCCATATGTAAATATACTTGCGTTTTTTACTACATTTAATTTTTTTGACCTTGAAGTAGAATGTCCTATTTTGGTCATATGAAACTGTAATAGCGGTTATTGCATAGACTCAGAGGTATCATTTTGCGGAAATCCATCTCATATAATAAATTTCTGAAATGTACAGCTATTTTTTGCTCAAGCTCCAAAAATTACCAATCGATGAGTGTGATCTCTGGAATATCCTGAGAATGTTTCGTTGAGGCGAAATATGTGTCGACTGGTGTTTTTGAAGTTTGAGAGGAAAGTAACTAAAGATTTCAGGAATTTATCAAATGTAATAGTGGTCGTGACGCGACGCTTGCTTGGCGCTCCGTCCTCTCCGACTATCCCGTCGGGGATACAGCGTGAAGATATGTATGTACTATGTATGTGTGTAATAGTGGTCGTGATAAGGCGATAAGTGCACTTACGTTCTAGCGGTTGCATGCTATCTGCGCTGGCGTTGTCTGCGTCCGCGTGCTCGTGTTCGTGGTCGTGTTGGTCCGCGTGCGTGTCGATCAGGTCCGCGCGCGGCGCGTACAGGCAGCGCGCCGCCGGCGTGTGCAGCAGCAGCAGGCGACAGCGCGGCGCCGCGAGCAGCGCGCGCGCCCACTGCGCCGGCGCCGGCGCGCCCGCGCCCTGAGTCTCCGCCGCGTGCACGTCCACCACGGACACCTGCGCACACGCACGCGCACACGCGCACACACGCACACGCGCACACGCGCAACCACCCTCATAAACACTCCATACTAACATTTTTCGCATGAATTTTTGACCTTTATAATAATAATAATAATATACTCAAACATTTCACACAGCGCCATCTAGTCCCAAAGTAAGCAGCACAGCGCTTGTGTTATGGGTACTAGACAACTGATATACTACTTATATACTTTTGTTTTGTAAATATTGTACATATTATACATAAACACCCAAACTCGGGGCGGGAATCGAACCCGCAACCCCTGTTCACTTTCCGACGCGCTTAACCGTTGCGCCACAGAGGTCGTCAAATGTATAATGTGTCTATGTATGTAATAATGTAATCTAGCATAGTTAGATGTCACCACTAGTTTTTTATGTCAAGCATTAAACTTTTTCCTCGTTATATTAAAAGTCATGATAGCTTAGCTTCATTCGACGTTGAATTGTGTACAAAGCTCATATAACATTCAAATCTTGATGATAACCATTCAATTTTAATTTATTGTTATTATTATTCCATTTCATATTATTACTCGTTGTTATTAATCAAATAATAACATTTTTACATAGTTTTGTTGTATGCATGAAAATTATTTCACAGTTCGAGTCTAACTGTACTAGATGACATTAAATAGAAAATTTCAACTGATACGTCTACTTCCTTATATACAATGTACTCTATGCGCGCAACTACACTCATACACACATACCACTTCACCTCCACACACTCATACAACGTAATACTACACACCACTGTAAAACCTAGGTTAAATTCCACACAAAAAATTATATTGCACAAACGACGATAACTAAAATATTCCAACAAAATCTTTATTAGGCTTTAGAATTCAGCAACAAATGTAAAACTCATGAAGGCCTTTTACACAGAACACACTTTAAAAATTGATAATACCTATCTATAGATACTACCTCCAATAATTTTATAATAAAAATTAACATTGAAATCTTTGTGCTATAATTTAATCAAACTTCAAATAATTCAAAGATACAAACAAGTTCACTGTTTATATGGTCATACTAATTTTCTGTAAACAAGATATTTATGTGGTGTGGTTTATGTGGTGATTATACTTTAATACTAAATACCTTCTTTATCTCAAAATTTAAACCGAATTACACTGAGTGTGATCATGGGCAGACTGTTTACATAAAACATTAAGATAAAAAAGGTATTTTAGCTTACGAAGCGATACATTGGAAATTTTGACGCCAGGGTTCTCAATTTTTCTAAATGACTACAAAACGTATGACAGTGATATGTTGTATCTTGATTCTTTAGTTCATTGACTTCATTTTGACAGTTGCGATACACGGCTGGTTAACTTTTGTAACACAAAAAACAATATCAAAGAAACCTCCTTTAAAACAGAGATTTACATTTTTGGAGCAACAGGACCGATTTATATTTCTAAATTTTCTGTATAGTTTACTTTAAACGTATTCCTCAAAATGACAGTTGGATTTTTTAAATTTATTATAGTTTCTAAAATAAACGAAAATCACCTTTTTTTCGTAAGTTAGCGCGCGTATGTTTGCGTACAACAGAAGGTCTATTTTAGACTAAATTATAGTTTATCGATGCGTTGCCTTAAAGTACAAACACGACATAAGCTCATTTAGTTAAAAGTATAAGATGTATACAGTCGTGAAAGTTTAAAAACATTAATAAGTGTAATACTCTTCGACATCGATATTAAGAAGCACAGGTTCGATAATGTATACTTATAACGTTGCACAAAATCCATTTTAGTCGTTGGTTCGCGTGTTACTGTATGTATTGACTTATTCATAAAGACACGAGATAGTGTATGCGCATACTTACATACACTACAGATACCTTTTGGGCGGGGTTATTATCCAAAAATGTATAGACAGTCGCCACGCAATCACTGCGCGAATGGTGATTAATCGTAATACGAAATTGGTACCATGTCTGACAATTTTTTTTTTTAAGGAGGAGGCAAACGAGCAAGCGCCTCACCTGATGGAGAGTAACGAACCACCGCCCATGGACACCTGCAACATCTGGAGAATCACGGGTGCGTTGCCGGTCTTTAGGGAAATAGGGTGATGGGCCACCGGCACTCTCACTCACCAAATGAAACACAACAGCAATAGATGTTGTTATGTCACGCCGATATTCCGTGAGAGGGTAGTATTTCACCGGGCAACCCGGCCCTATTCGTGCTGCAATGCAACGTGGCTCTACCATCTTTAGAATTGCGTGTCAATTACACCATGATCGTAAAATCGATTAGTCACAATAGATTTAGCGCCAATATACAAATTACATTACAGAAATTACCGTTTTGACAGCAGATATCGTGCGATATTAGTCTGTCGCACGCTGACTGCAAGTGATGTGATAAGCGTGCGGGTCCTTACCTGTGGCGCGACTTCCTGTATTAAGTCCGTGAGCGCCCGCACGACTCGCATGGCTGGCTCGCAGTCGCGCGCGTACAGCAGCAGCACGCGATCTACGCGCTCCGGGCCCGGCCCAGGGCCCGCGCCCGCGCCCGGGCCCGGCCCAGAGCCAGGGCTCGGGCCCGGGCCCGGCCCGCACTTGGGCCCGGGCCCGGGCCCGCCTTCGCGGCCCTCGCCGCCCTCCCCGCCGCCCGCGCGGGCGTGCAAGTCGAACTCTTCGTATCTGGAATATTCATATCTTTATTTAAGTCTATTACGTTACTCAATTATGTGGATTACCCTTGCCGACAGGATAAGTAATGAAGAGATACGCAGTATGACAGGGTTGTGCGACAGTGTTATTGTAAAAATGAACAAACGAATGCTTAGATGGTTAGGGCAAATGGAAATAATGAGTGATGAAAGACTGACGAAGAAAATATACAACGCGAAAGGGAGTGGTAAAAGAAGCCAAGGAAGACCGAGGCTGACTTATGAAGATCAAATAGCCAGAGTGTTAGCAGATGAAAATATCAAAAGCTCTCGCATACCTAGACGAAAATGTGGAGGAGAATGATGAGATTTGAGGAAGCGAAAGAGATATGTAAGGACCGCGACGATTGGCGCTCCATCCACTCTGACTACCCCGTTAGGGATACAGTGTGAGGATATGTATATATGTAATTATCTAAAAGTACATTTAGATTTGTTATAAAACGTATATTGATTAGACAATCACACTATAAAATAAACTACATATTTCGTTTAAGATAACACAATAGTCTGGAAATGATCATCTCTGCACATGCATTTACTGGCTCTCTGAATATTGCATTTTAATAAACCTTTTGTATGTAAGGATCGCGACGCTTGGCGCTCCGTCCTCTCTGACTACCTCGTTAAGGATACGACGTGAAGATATGTATGTATGTATGCAATAAACCTTTTGTGAAATAATGTTGAAAAATTGATTGAAATTGAAAAGTTTTCTCTTTGAACCAAACTAAAGTAGATTTGACGTTAAAAAATACCTTTGTAACGTCGCCACCGTCAAACCGCACTCACTCGAAGGGCCATTCGGGAGACATCGGCCGTTTCCGATCTGAGTCGGCCGCTGTCGCCTCTCTCACCTCCCGCACCCCAGAGAGAGGGGGACGAAAAAGAACAGAATGGCGGGCACGCTCTCTCGTCGCGCGGCACGTGGCAGTTTGTTTGTTTTCATAAGCGATTTGTAATGAGTTATCCGTTTGTAACAGCGATTATATTCTTACAAAGTTAAAATATATGAGAAAGATAAACAGTACTTGATTCATTTTCTACACCTTGTAATTAGGTTTACTCGAATAAATTGATTTAACTTTGACTTTACTTTCAAATTCAACAACACTACAGCACATACATCCCACCCAGCACTGATAGAATACTCATACAAGTTATCACGTTATAAAGGGGTAGTCAGAGAAGACGGAACACCAAGTAACGCAATCCTTACACACTTCTTTCGCCTTCGCAAATCTCCTAAGAAAAGACATGGCTTTTAATTAAGTACCTTTTGCTCTTCTTTCTGTATGTATCTTTCTACTTTGTATATGTTGTTGTATGCAATAAATTGTAAAAAAAAATAATAAGTTTCTTGCTAATTAATTCCAGTATTTTCTTAAGCAATAGTAAATCCTCACAAAAATACCATACATAAATATTAAAATGCGAAAATCTCTCTGTCCATCTGTTACGTTTATACGACTAAACCATCCCATCAATTTAGATGAAATTCATTACGGCGATAGTTTACCATCAGAGGACAGCCATAGGTTACTTTTTTTTTATCCAAAATCTAACCTTAAAGAGGTGAAAAAGGGGGATGAAATTATGTATGGGAAATACTAAACCTTCGAACTGATTATAATAAAATTTGGTACAGAAATCGTACGTGCCCAAAGACGCAACTACTTTTTTTCCTCAAAAAACTATATCTAACCCAAGAAAGTCGCAGAAAAGTCGCGAATACAGCTAATGTACAATAACTTACTAATTCCAAATACATTAATAACACGCCATTTCAATGCACTTTATTGTTAAACAATAAAGTGTTAAACAACAATTCATAAAAAATCCCAATTCTAATCTTGTACCAAACATTTAACTCGCTTTAATAATATCTGATAACATACAAATAGAATTATATAACATAATAAACGATAAATTAAAAAAAGTTACAAGAAAGATGTATAAATGAACCTAATAACTGTATAGACATCAGTGTTAGTTATTAGCTTTTATGGTTATTAGTATCGTAACGTAGTATCGTAATTAGTAACAGTACATGTTTAATTTTTTAGGCTGTACTTTTAAAAGCGTCCTTTATATTTTTTAAATTAACACAATTTTAAAGAAGTGGTAACATATTATATAATTGTTATAGATATATTTACCAACATAATATCACAGATTAATTAGTTACTACCGTAAAATAATATTTTTGAATACATCCAAGACAAAAACAGTTTTACTATTTCTTATCAATTAATAATTTATTTTAATTTCAAATTAAATACTTTTGGGTTTATCTGGCTTCATGAATGAATAGTTTTCCTCGTTCATAGCAAGCTCCAAAACCAACAAGATTTCAGCATAATACCAATATACTTCCGTTAATAACAAATTGTTATCACTGTATATATACATATAATAACACTGATATCAGTATCACTGATGTCAGTAAATTATAATTAATGTAATAATAAATAACTATTGTATAAGATTTATAAATATTTTGCATACTTATAATGTTATTTCAAAGTTTTCCTCTCTATATGCGAAGGGGAAATTTTGGCATGGCTTTATCTATTACAAAGAATAATAAGGATAAAAAATATGAATATTGCCAAATACCAAATCTTTTTATAATTAAACTAGCTATCGACTTTTGCTGGACAGAAATTAATTTATTAGTTTTGTCGACTATAATGATAATAATAATACTGTAATCCCAAAACTAAGCAGTAAGCTTGTACTATGGGTACCACACAACGAAATCTGGGGAAGTTCCCAGTAACACCCAGACTCCAAGTCAATTTAGAAAAGTTTGTTTCCTAAATTTTTCTCACTGGGGATCGAACCCCGGACCCTAGCTTGGAAAGCAGATGCTATGCCACTACACAAACGGGCCAGCCATAACTATTCTTCATTAGTCTATCTGCCCGTCTATCAAAGATGATTTATTTCATTGCTCTGAGCTATTCAGCTGAAATTTAACACAGTTTTAATCTCAAAACTTGAATACACCTGCGCCAGATATTACTCTGACACAGCAAATCGTGACCTTGTGCATGATCTACAGATTAAATATCCCCATCGCTGCAAGGGTACTTTTTTTATTTAATTTATTTGGAACACCAACAGCATACAAAAATATAACACATAAAGAAACAATAAAATCAGTATAAGATACAAGCCAATTACAGGTATTCAAAGAGATTGGATGTGAAGTTAGGTATAAATAAACATGAAGATACCAATGAATGAACATGCAACACTCAACATAATACAATGGCTTAGCTAAAGCCTGTAGACTAGGAACCAAAGGAGTCAGTAAAAAGGCGCCTCATAATAAATGGGCTTGAATTAAATACATCTATATTTGGGTAATTATAAGTCAAATCGTTACAATTTCTGCTGACTTATAAAATACGAATTCTGAAGATAGTTGGTATTTACTGGGATACTGCTTAGATGGTTCGGGCACATGGAAAGAATGAGTGATGAAAGACTGACGAAGAAAATATACAGAGTGAAAGTGAGTGGTAAAAGAAGCCAAGGAAGACCAAGGCTGACTTATGAAGATCAAATAGCCAGAGTGTTAGCAGACGGAAATGTCAAAAGCACTCTCATACCTAGGCGAAAATGTGTGAGGAGAATGATGAGATTTGAGGAAACGAAAGTGGTGTGTAAGGACCGCGACTCCTGGCGCTCCGTCTTCTCTGACTACTCCGTTGGGGATACAGCGTGAAGTTATGTTATGTTTACTGGGATAACATTTAATGGTGGATTATTCCTGAGAATTGTCGTTAGAATTCTTATGTTAATTTTATTTAAGAGGTCAGGACAGTTTACTATTGATTGAGCTATTTTTAAGAAATAGACAAGATCAGCTACATTACGTCTCTTATCTAGAGGCAAGAAATGGTATTTCTTACATCTATTTTCAGAGCCGTGATCCTGGCCGTTACATTTAAATTGTAGATATCTATGAAATCGCCTCTGTACAGATTCTGTACGTGCAATGTAGATTTTGTACTGCGGATTCCACATGCGTGAGGCATACTCAAGGATACCACGCACATAACAATAATACAACATCTTTATTGGCTTGAGATTATTAAAGGATTTAGTTGACCTTATTATAAAACCTAGTTTTTTAAGGCTTTTTTAACTATACCATCAATGTAATAATAATAATATACTTAGACATTTCACACAGTGCCATCTAGTACCAATGTAAGCAGCACAGCGCATGTGTTGCGGGCACTAGACAACTGGTATACTACTTATATACTTTTCTTTTGTAAATTAATACATATTATCCATGAACACCCAGACTCGGGGCGGAAATCGAACCCGCAACCCCCCTTTACTTTCCGACGCGCTTAGCCGTTGCGTCATGGAGGTCGTCAGAGAATGTGGTCGTCGAATATTAATTTCGCGTCTGGAATTGATTTAAAAGCGAATACAGTAGTCTCACTAATCCGCCACTATTAAAAACTTGGGAGTGCCGAATTACTGGAATGTTCGAATTACTGGATTGTATAGAAAAATTCATAATAAATAAAATAAAACATTTTAAGAGTATACATATATTTGTATTCATGTACCTACTACACGTTTTTTTATACATACATACATACATATCTTCACGCTGTATCCTCAATGTTTTTTTATAACTTATAACACAAACATATCTTACAATTAACTAATTAGTCTTAAAATAATGCTTGAAGTTTGCTTTTTTGCAACTTGCAGTCCTTGTTTAAAAACTTTTTCTCGCACGTTTCGAAGAGGGAGGCGTGGGCGGAGGCTGCCGGATCATTGGACATGCCGGACATGCCGACTCTAACTTATAATATATTAAATTTATTTTTGTAGAAAACGTAATGGTAAAACATTTAGAAACATATTGTTACGAGTTGAGGGTAATAAGATGCCGGTTAAGGGTGCAAAGAGTTTATTTTCCTTCTTACGAGCAGATGTCAAGAACACGCGAACTTAATTACGGCGGTCCCTAGTCTTCGTAGTCGCCCTCGAAGTAGGTCCTCACGTAGTAGTCACCGAAGGTACACGCTTCACTCAATAACAACGTTCCCGAATCGCAGAGTTCTTCTATCCAAGGTCGTCGCAGTAGTCGTCGTAGTGATCTATGTAATTGGCCTTGATGTCGCCTCGATCGCTAGTTGAGAAACACTGACTCGGCGGCGGACACGGAGCTCTATTCATAGTCGGATAAAACGAGGGTGGAACTTTCTAGTTAATTACACTCGTTAACGGTAATTCGACACTGTTCTCGACGCCGCCTGTATGCACGAGTGATAGGTACATACATGACACGTCATCACTCGGGAATACTCGAGGTGCAACTTCGTTCTTCTTTCGACTTATAGCATTCGATAGTAGACCTTAAACCTAGCAATGCGTTTTTAGGTTATAACTCTGCAAAGCCTAGGTCTCGAGATATACGCACTAAAAGTTACGTTTTTAGATCCATTAAAAATCGACCTTATTCCTTACGCATAAGGTCCAACCGTAACAATATAAACATTTGTTACATACATCTACAATATAAACAATCGTAAGAATTAGAAATAAGTATGAGATGTAACCGACAGCTCTATGGCGTTATCACACGCACAGTACCAATATATCATATACCAAATTCTGCAATATTATTTACCAACACAAAGGCCGAGAAGAAGTATTGTAACATATTCAACTTTAGCTGTGAAACATTCACGGCGCCCCTCGGGGGTACGCACCCGGGGGGGCATGACGCTCTCTCGCTCTCTCCGCCGCCGCGCTTGTGTGCTTGTGTGCGTGGCGCGTGTACTACTTACTTTTTATTGGTTTTCTTTAATTATGAGTCCTTTCAATAACCATCTAATACCATGTTTCACATCTGTCGGGCGTCCTGTGACGGCCACATTTTTTAAAACATATCTCACAACTTTCTCGAAGTTGCTTTAGAATTCTACTAAATTAATGTATGTTATGTCTATTACATTATTGGTTGGTGTTATTTACTTTGACTTTCCCACTTAAGATTAATTTTATAAAATTTGTCAAATACATACTTGATTATTTAATTAATCCCTCATTAAAGTAAAACGGGTTTCTAATTTGTTTTCATAAACTTTTTAATCCTTTTTTAATTTCCTGTGAGTTTAATCTCTAAAAATCTAGGTTTATAGTAGAAAATAACGATGTATAGTGAAGGGTGTACAAATAATGGGGAAAACTACTGAATTGATGAGTGGTGCATGGTAAATAGAGAAGGATTAGTTGTGAATGGCGAGTAAAGAATAGTGAGTGGTAGATGGTAAGTATTCAGTAGCGAGAGGTAAAAGTTGAGTATTGAGTAGCGAATGGTGAATGGTAAGTATTTAATAGTGAATGGTGACTAGTGAGTGTAGAATAGCATGTTGAATGGTGAATGTTTAATAGCGAGTGTTGAACAGGGAGTGGTGAACAGTGATTCTTGAATAAAGAGTGGTGAATGATGAGTGTTGAGTAGCGAGTGGTGAATGATGAGTATGGAGCAATGAGAGGTGAACGGTTAGTACTGAGTAATGATGTGAGTGGTGAATAGTGAGTGGTGATTCGTTAATGAGTATAGAGTACTGAAGCTTGTGATAAGAATTGAATATGTAGTAGTGAAGTTTATGATGAGAGGTGAATATCGAGTAGTAATATTAGTGACGACAGGTGAGTATAGTACAAACACGTGTGTAGTGAGTCAAGAGACAAACTAGTGGAGTTTCTAATGAGAGGTGAGTATCGAGTAGTGCAGTGAGGTGGTGAGGTGGTGAGGCGGTGAGGTAGTGAGGCGGTGGGGCGGTGAGGAGGCGGTACCTGTGTAGCCAGTCCCGCAGCACCTGCTTGCGCAGCTCGGCGGGCAGGCGCGTGCGCCACGCGGCCCAGGCCGCCGCCGCCGCCAGCAGCGCGCCGCCCGCGGCCCCGCCCGCCCACCACCACCCGGCCCGCCCGCCGCCCACACCGGCGTCACCCACCACCACCGGCCGCGGAGACTCGTCCGGGTGACCTGCGCGCGGCACCGACACTCACAGTGTGCACGTACGTGTGCGTGCACGTGCGCGTGCGCGTGTGCGTGTGTGCGTACGTACAGAAGGAGTAGGTGCGGTGCGGCAGCGCGTCCTGCAACAGCGGCCCGTTGCGCCAGGGCGCGCGCGTGCCCAGCTCGGCGCGGTAGCACGCGGCCGCCGCGGAGGTCGCGCACGCCAGCTGGTTGCGCGCCGCCACGCGTCCCTCCCACGCACACTGCGACTCGATGTTGCGGCACGCGGACCCGCCGCTCTCGCTCCCGCTCACACTCTGACACGCACGCAATCACATACATTACTTACTATTTACTACCCATGCACGATAGCACCTGTACGTTATGACGTCATTGACTCGTACTTGTACAAGACACAAAAAAATACTGAACAATTTTTTCAACATTAACATTATTTGTCAATCAAAACAAAATTTCATTATTTTGAATGTGTTTTTTATAATTAAAATAGTTATTATCTGTAAAATAACTTTGAAAAATTCTGCAACTGAAGCTGATAACAAAAAAAAAGAATCGAAAATAGTAAATTAGGGAAAGTACGACTTCCAACAGAAAAGGGATCATATTCCCTACAAGTCTCATGTTATTGTGCATAAGTAGTAACACAAGTTTAATAATCATTTGTACACACACTATCTTTAACTACACTTAGAATTGAAAAAAAAATGAATGAAATGATTGATATTATGAAAGAGATAAAATTCGATGATGTTTGAGTGAAACTAAGAGAAAAAGCAGTGAACTTGCTGACTTGCCTGGAAGAGACATCGCTTTGTAATTAAGGATATCACAAGAAGAAAGGAGATGCCAATGGGTAAACATCTTACTGTTCTCTCGTTTGGTTAATTGTGTAACTGAGTATAAATATGTAAACCCAAGACTGCTCTGGTGACGTCTCCAGACAAGGTTGACGAGGATTTTTGTTTTGGGTGGTATGTGCCGCAGTATCCTCTGTCAGTGTGGACGAGCTAGAGCACTTTTGAGAAAATGTTATGAAAAGTTCTAGAGATGTTTGAAGAGAATGATAAAATTATAAAGGAGACATGAATGAATGGGTTGGAACAGCTCGAACAGGATTTGAAACCGTCCTATACAAGTTTGGAGATAAGAGACTAAATGTGTTGGAGTGTGTATGGAAAACGAGTTTGTTTGTAGCTAATAATTATAATACAAAACGATCCATCAGTATACGTGGGAACGAAAACGTGAGAGAAGTATGATTAACTTATTTCTGGTGCACAGCCGGCTCAAAAAGAAGGTTATGGGCACGAGAGCACACAGAGGAGCAACCACTTTCTAGTGATAACTAGAATAAGGGGTCTGTTTGCAAGATGACGATGTCGCGTAGCGTCCAAACCTGCAGCGGTCTGTCGCATCAAGAGCTGGAAACTGCAAGATGCGACCACCGGGAAGGAATATAAAAGGGAAGTATCCGGTAAGCTTGACGATAGGTTGAAAGTGACGAGCAAGGATGTTGAAAAATGTTGACAGAAAATTAAGAGAGTATAATCGAGGCTGCGAAAAAAGTGCGTGGAACAAATATGATGGGGAAAGATAAAAAGCGTGATGTGTGGTGGGATGGTAAAGTGAAAGAGTCTGTGTACAAGAAGAAGAAAGCATGACAAGGCTACCTTGCTGCCAAAAACAGCTGTAGTATGAAGGATTTGATGAAAGAGAGAGCTTACATACAAAAAAGATGATCTGCAGCGATGGAGTGATTATTATAGAGAACTGTATGAGCGTGACGACTCTGTCTCTGTCACTGAGACTAGCGAATCGCCACACGGCTCAGGAAATGGAGAAAGTGATTAGTATGAAAGAGATTGAGAAAGCACTAAGAAGTCTGAAATGTGGAAATGCTGCGGAAAATGATGAGCTGATTGCTGAGATGATCAAATAAACAAATAAACCAAATAAATAAATCAAGTATGGTGGCCTAGGGTCTGGGACACATTCCATAACCTGTGCAATCTTTGCTGGCAGAAAAGAGGTTCTGAAGGACTGGCGCACCGCAGTCATGGTGCCTCTCTATAAAGGGAAAGGTTCCCATTTAGATTGAGTGTGCTATAGGGTCATCAGCTTGGTAAGCTTAGCAAATAAAGTCCATACCAAGGTATTGACTGGACATATGAAAGCCATTTCTGAAAGATATTTGTGGGATGCACAAGGTGGATTTAGAAACGGTAAGGGATGCATGGATCAGAATTTCTCGCTCCGCGGTATCGTGGGGAAGTTTCTGGCCATATGGGTCGGAAAGTTTTCTGTACATACGTGAATCTTGAAGAAGCATTCGATATAGTGATGCGAAAGAAATTATGGAGTCTTCTGCCAGAATATGGCGTGGAGAGCCCCTTACTGCAGGCTGTGAGGTCATTATATCAGGGCCACAGAGCCTGTGTAAGGATAGATGGTGACTTGTCGCCCTGGTTCGAAGTCTGTTAGGTGTCAGACAGAGCTGCGTGATGTCTGCCTGGCTATTCGTGCTGTATTCGGACAGTTGCCTCCAGACATTGAAAGGTAATATGAGTGGTATGATATGTAATGGAACAGTGGTAAATTCCCTTTTGTACGCTGACGATGCTATGCTTATAGCACCATCAGAAGCTGAGTTGCAGACACTAGTTATGTGCATGAAACAAGACTGTGGAGTGAAAAGATTGAATGTGAATGTGAACAAAACTAATGTTCTGGTGTTTGAAAGGGAAAATGTACAGATAGAGTGTGAAATATGGGTATATGGAAAATGTCTAGAACAAATGTCTAGGCGAAACTGTGTGAGGAAAATGATGATATTTGAGGAAGCGAAAGAAGTATGTAAGGACCGCGAGGCTTGGCGCTCCGTCCTCTATGACTACTCCGTTAGGGATACAGCGTGAAGATATGTATGTATGTATGTAATAAAAAAAATATAGAAGGTTGGTTGTGAACTAGAATTATATTTTAAGTCTAACTAACGCAAAAAAATAGTCACATCTATAACAATGTCTGCCTGTCTGTCCACATGTCACAACACATTTATACCGTGAAATTTGACAACGAAATATAAATTTGTATCTAGACCCAAAAATGAAAAACAATTCAAATAATAAGTAACTTTTAAAAACTTAAAAAACTAGGGTTGTGTTTGAGAAATTAATATTTCTAAAATAGAGTCCTAAATCAATGTAACAAGCTCTTGGACTGTTTTAGGGTTCTGTAGCCAAAATGACTAAATATAGTAGATCTTATAATTTGGTGAAATATCTGTCTGTCTATCCATATGTCACAGTCGATTTATTTTGTCATCTTTATACATATTGAGCTGACAAATTGGCAACCCATAGATACTTGAAAATGAAAAAAAATTAAATAATAAGTTTTTCGAATTCAATTCTTTTTAAATTTATCTTCGAATTGGCCTAAAATTGCTATGAAATCCTATATAAATGCACATCCAACAAGCCCTTATCGTGCTTTTTAAATTGAGATTATTTTTGCACTTACAGTTTCAACGGTGACCGTCGTAGGCTGTGTGGTGTGTTTCCCAGACGACACGAAATCTGATTCCTTGCACAGCTGAAGCGTGTAGTCTGTGATGGGTACATACCCAGAGTACCAGTACAGGTACAGCATGTTGCTGAGGACACATCAAACATAAAATTTCAAGGCGTGTTTATCTGCTGCCAAGACTGAGAAAAATTAGATGAATTTCGATGATGCCCACTAGTAATATTAGACAACTCACCAACTATATAAATATTAGTTGGTTCGTCTTGTTTCTAACCCTCAGCTCTCGGGTCCGGTCGCGATCAGAAAATCCAAAATAAAATTCAAAGATATCAAGACAATGTTTTTTTTAAATTAGGTTTGTAAACTGGGTAAAGTAAAGTCACACCAAATTCTGAAACACTATATAAGAATTAATTACCATCAGTGTGCTCAGTTCACTTTGGAAACGCTGAGCTTTTTTCAGGGTATTGTAGGCAAAATAGCAAACAGGTGACCTCATACTTTCGTAAATTTGGCAAAATGGAAAATGGCTATTAATAATATGATGTGGGTGCCAACTTTATTGACGATAGTGAGGCCTGGAAACGCGAGAAATCCAGTGAAAGTATAAGTGAAATGCAGTGGAAATGCAATATTTCAGAAATATAAGGGGTGTCAATCTCGCGGACAAAATAAGTAATGAAGATACGCAATGTTGGATGACAGTGTTATTGTAAAAATTCAAACAGGAATTAGATGGTTCAAACAAATAGAAAGAATGAGTGATGAACGATTGACGAAGAAAATCTATAGAGTGAAAGTGAAAGCTAACAGAAGCCAAAGAAGACCGAGGCAATGTGTTACGTTGGGCCAGGGCCCGCGCGGTAGATATGAACCCGGCAACGATCAAGTACAGACAATGTTAATATGGATAAGTTATAGAAATGAAAGCATTTACTGTTTAAGTCGTATCTGTCGTGATATGTTCTGATAGAATAGACGTATGAATAATATACGTCAGGGGTCTGACACGACTGGGCATGTTACACATCTGTAGACGATTTGACGTTAATTTAACATAGACGTTAAGACGGGATATGTCACAGATCACACTGTACTGTAAAGTACAATGTGACAAAACAAAGGCAGTGTAGAATAATTTCAAAGTCAAAGTCAAAGTCAAATCAATTTATTCAAGTAAATCCAATCACAAGGTATTTTTGAACGTCAAATCTACTTTAGTTCGGTTCAAAGAGAAGAGAAAAGAAAACCTGGACACTGAGAAGAACCGACAAGAAACTCAGTCAGGTACAATTTTTTCAACGTCATTTTACAAAAGGTTTATTAAAATACAATATTCAGAGAGCCAGTAAATGCATGTGCAGAGAAAATCATTTCCAGACTATTGTTTTATCTTCAACAAAATCGTTTATTTTATAGTATGATTGTCTAATCAATGTACGTTTTATAACTAATCTAAATATATTTTCTGTTAATTGAGTGACTTCTTGAGGAACTTTATTATAAAAACGAACGCAGTTACCCAAAAATGAAACATTTGACTTATGTAATTTAAATTTTGGAACAACCAATTTATCACGACCTCGGGTTTCCATACCACCAATATCGCCTTTTTTTGTAAATCGATCTATATTTTTCCTCGTATACATAATAATTTCAAAGATGTATAAGCAAGGTCAGTACATCAATGTCTTTAAAACGATCTCTTAGTGATTCTCGTGCATTCATACTGTAAATAGCACGTATCGCTCTTTTTTGTAAAAGAAAAATCGAGTTAATATGCGCCGCTGATCCCCACAGCAAAAGGCCATAGGACATTAGGCTATGAAAATATGCGAAGTACACCAGCCTAGCCGTATCCGCATCCGTCAATTGCCTAATGCGTCTAATGGCATATATCGCGGAACCGAGCTTACTAGCCAATGCCCCGATATGATCCGCCCATTGCAATTTACTATCTACTGTTAAACCAAGAAAACTGGCAGACCTAACTAATTCTAACTGTTTCCCACCCAATTCTATTTTATCATGGATTCTGGGTACATTAGAAAGAGAAAATTTAATACATTTAGTTTTTTGTGCATTCAGTAGTAAATTATTAACAGCAAACCACCCCGAGACGTCCGCCAGGATCCCGTTCACCCAGGTAATATCTAAGTAACTTCTTTTGTAATTTCTTTTGGTAAGAACATCACTGCCTCAGTACCTTCTATTAATATGATTCTGAGAACTCTTAATTCGACTTTGATAACATACTGCAATTAAAGTCGTTAAGTGACGTCAGTACCTAATGTCTCTCACATCATATTAATTACCCTGTCTATAATCTGTTTTATTGAATTCATACCAATATTTATGATATTCTATACAAATGATTATAAAATTATTAATTATACATACCTCTGATATGAGACCAGTGTCCACAAATAAAAAAAAATTACTGATTTTTACCATTTTGCCACACCTGACCAACATGTTAATTTTAGAACAGGTTTTTTTTAATAACAAAAAATAATATAATGTAAATAATAAATCATTGTTCCTAAGCTTCACATTTGTAATTTTTTGTGATTAGTAAAATGCTTCGATAGTCTGGATTAAAAGTTTTGCTAAAGCATGGAATATATGTATATCTCATACTATGACACGATCAATAGGAAAGTGTTTGGAACAGTGTAAAATCCTATTATTCCACCAACTTTCCAGGTGACTCTCCATTTCACCGGCATTCACAGATCTACTTTAAGTTCCTGACTTTTCTCTGATTTTCATGAAAATGGACACCCTGGTGATTGATTATTATAAATTATATTACATTTATACATATGAACTATTTAACTACCACTTACATATTACGACCAGTTTGTTAGTGAACACAAATCAAAATGAAATGGAACTAACACTTAATTAAAAATTTGTCGTTTAGTAACCAGAATCAACTGATTAACTTGTGTTCCAAAACTATACTAACCCATTGCTAACAGTTCGAACCATAGTCTTTGATTTGTTAAAGTAGGATGCATCTTGGATATTGTTGGTGATGTATTGAAGCAGATCGTGAGTATGAGAACTGCGTGTCCCTCGCCGCAGCCAGCTTTCCAGATAGTAACATCCAGTGAAGATTAGGTCCATGTTACGAGAGAAGCACACCTAAGGATAACGAATAGACATAAATAATCTATTGAGACATTAACACAGCAATCAATGCAGGAAATTGAATATTAATAGCTAGAGTTCGAAAAGCGTAACATTCTGAAAGTCCTGGACGTTAATAGGTCAGATTTGACGTTTCTTAATTTTCATGCCGCTATAACTTTGTATCAATGTTCCTGATAGCTAATACAAATTTAATTAAGTAAATACTGAATAAAAAAAACGTTATTTATTTTGCCCACGACTGATCATTACACAAAACTATTAACTTTGATTTCTTTTAGTTAAAAACACAGATATTTCCTTATATATCTTCAAAAGAATTTTCTAAATGGACGTTGTTACAATGTTATGTCACGAGGCATATTGCTCTGGTACTGCTACCATTTGCAATCGTTTCGTTACCAGACGAAATCGATAATTGATTGAAATGTCATAATAATCGAATAATTTAAAATTAAGATATCATTATATTTTTTAAATAATTTTAGTTCTGTATTCTTTTTTTGTGTTTGCGTTTTAGTAAAAATGTTTATAACAAAATTCAAGGACAGACATTTTTAAAATATAAAGTAAAGTAAAATCGAGTATTGATCTTTCATTTAAAAATAAACCACAATAATAACATCAGAAATAATGTTGAATAATTTTCAAGTTTAATTCTTTTACTTTTTTCGTCGAGCGTCGGCGACGAAGATAACTCTACGGACAGGATCCAAGCTCAAAAAATGATTAAATATTTATTTTTCATTTTCCAGGATATTTTTTATTACAGTCTGCCTTTATCTGCCTTTATTTACTACAAATACGTAGCGTGCTTATTATAGTCTTAAATAATGAAGTTTTTATACATTAGTCCCAAAAAATAAATATGTATATCGAATTAAGTTTATCCATATACTTAAATATGTTTTACTGTAACAAATACCATATCTCAACAAACATACTATGTAGCTAACAAACTAATAATCATAAGTGAAATATTATGATGTTATTATGAACATCAAACAATGATATCAATTTTCGTTAGAATCGAAAAAGAATCGAGACATATTTGTTTGGTCCCATAACTAGTCACAGCCATGTGACAGATGTCAAATCCGATCTATTAAATCTCACGGAATATAACACTAGTATTTGAAACATTTCTTAAGGCCTTATCTTAAGTTTGGAGGAAAAAACAATGAAAGCCGTAATCTAGGATGATTTTAAAGAGTGAAACTGTGATAGTATGGTTAGAAAATGATGCCGCTAGATCCGATGAATAGTGGTATTTCTTTCAAATTATCCTCAAGCAGAGATTCATATCTGAGTACTCTGGAATATGGCCTTAGGTCTTCCAGATTTTCAGAAATAAAGTTTCATACGGACTCAGGGGTTACTCTGCGGTAATCCATTTCATGGATTAGCAAGAATTCTAATAATTTTGAGCTATCTTCCGCCTGAAAATTCCAAAAATCGACATGTTTCTTCTCTTAATGTAGTATCCTCAAGATATTCCATAAATCAGACTTGATTCGCTAACCAGCACCAAATCCACAAATCTGCCAGCTGACTTATTCGTTGATTCCTTGCTGACGAAACAACTTGTCGATTTTTGGAATTTTGGGCGGATGATAAACATCATACAGAACAAGTTGAATGGGTGGCACTTGACCAATTGTTTTAATTCCCAGAACAGTGTGGAAGCAGCCATTTATAGAATTGGAAAGTTGAGTATAACAGTAATTTTGTTACACACTGATAGTCTGTCTACCCAGAAACTAAGACAGCATAAAGATAGTGTTAAAATTACCGTTTTGTATTTTTAAAAGTTGTGCTCCAGTTTTAAACTACATTTCAAACAACGTCATTTATCTCATGCCATACTATTTATTTGCATTATGTATTTGGTACAAGGGTAATGTTGATAAATAAGAAGTTTGAATAAAATTTATATACTTACCTACTTAATTTTAATATTATTTTAACTTAATTGACGGTCTGAGAAGAAAAAAGGATATAATTGAAGGCGCTTGGCACATAATTAAACTGAACAACAAAACAAAAATTCAATTACCATTTATAAGACTAGTATGTGGCGCTTCAAAATACGCCATGTAGCTTGTGCAGCCTCATGCACTAAAGTTTGTTCACGGAGAGTATTACAAGCATACATTTTCTTTTAGGCCCACTGTACACATAGGCATAGCTTAGCGATGCTTATTCATAATTATATGCTTGGTGTATATGCCTGCATGACTTTACCGCATGCATTTTCTGGCTTTCTGAATATTGTTATTTTATAAATCTATTGTAAAATGATGAACCGAAAGTAGTTTGACATTTTTAAAAACCTTTCAAATGTGGTTTATTTGAATAAATTGATTGGCCTTTGCTTGCTGCTTACATATGTAGCTCAACATTTGTGCAGGAGGACAGGCATCATTAAGTTTGCATACAGCAATGCGAGTATAGCATTGCAGCTCTATTAACGAAGTTTTGAAATTTTACGAATAGTTAAAATAAAACAACATCTAAGGCGATTGCTTCGCTACACTTCGCGAGCACCATAGATTTCTAACCTAACTGCCAGAAGCTGTTTCTGGGTGGAAAAGATTTCATAAAGCAAAACTTTGTTTTTGAAATTTGATTAATACCGAAAACCCATCTGTAGTGTTTGTCTTATTTATATGTAACTATAGGCATATATATATAGGCATATATAGGCATAGTTTGCTCCTAAGAACTAGTTAACAATATCTGTTGTCAAGTGTCGAATTGGGAAGCAGTAGTTTTTCTAAAGCTTAACCTATTTTATTTTAAGACTTTCCAAATGTTTAAAACAAACCTGTCACTCACTGAAATCTAAGGTGATCATTTCGCTATGCTTTGAGATTACCTTCTAACCTACATACCCACCCACCAAAAATTATTTGTGGGTAGATACGATTTTGTAAAGTAAAAAACATCAGTCCAATGGGCATAATTTTGGCTCTAAGAATTAGGTAGTTGCAGGTAGATCCCACTAAAAAAAAATCACATAAACCACCTAGTAGACACAAATATCACTCTTTTAAATTCTGCTGGACATGTTTAAAATATTTTACATTGTGTTTACATTCAGAGACGTCACCGTTATCTAATTCGACAGGTTCAAGGTTATTTTTTGTATCAATAATTCAGATAACAATACTCACATGGGTACAATTCAGATTCAATTCTATGTTTTCTCCGACCCGCGAATGTCTCACCGCGTAAGGGATGATATCAAACAGTACATCCGACTCGGGCATTTTGCACTTATCAGGGGTTTTCTTCTTGATGTATTTCAGTATGATTTCCCAAACCGTTACTGTTTTATCTGCAGCCGTACAAAACTCCACCGTGTATTGTCCTTCTACGCCATTATTTGTTGGTTCGAACGTTAGCGTTGTGTTCGTGCTATTGCTACATCTCGCTTCATATTCGGCATTCGTGTTGTAAACCAAAAGAAATGCTAACGCTATCGTCAACAACATTTTACTATTTATATTCTACACAATTACACTTGACATAACGACAGTTCTTATTACAGTGTACAGATTATTTTGTATATTTAATCTGAGTTCACGCTAAGTTTTATATGTAAACTTAAAACCTAAAATGTATGTCTTAAATGTAGTGACACGATAACCAAAGAAACGAGTTCTATTCAATCAAGATTTTGACGTCTAAATCTTGTTTCCTAAATCTTATTTGACAACGTTTGACAAATTCACAATTGACACTTTTCTTTTTTAAAATGTTGTTGTTTCTTGTTCGTAAGATTCGTCCTCGAGAGGGAAGGCAAAGAAACCTACGCTCTGATAGCCGTTGTCTTCAATAACAATTTCTTATTAATTTCCACAAATTTCTCCTTTCACTAAGTACCTACACTCCAGCAAAGTGATAATAGGCTTTACTGGAGTTAAAAAGAACTTCGCGGAAGAACGCGAAATTTTCAACTGTACACTTTTATTTAGAGCTATATTTTTTCATTTGCACTGAACTTTGACTAATATGATCACAGAGAAAATTATATATACTGAAATATGATATACTCCATGGATATACTAAATCTATATATAATATACTATCATTTTTAAACTGCATAACTACCAAAAATGCAAAAAATAAAAAATCTGTATGATACGGCAACTGTTCTTCTCACGTTCATGCCGAAAAGTAATTTTTTAAATATTATTCTTTAATACTCAAGTCAAAGGAAATCTTGAAAGAAAGTCTTGTCTTCTGTATACAGATTTCAGTAACGCAATTTATCTCAATGAACTTATATGATGCAACAATCTTCATCTTTCACAGCTTTTCACTTATCACTAAGACCCTAACGCTCTTGTAGCAATGCAATAATAAGTTTTACTGGAATTAACACTTAAAAGGGACTTCTTGGAAGATCACAAAAACTTAAGCTTAATGCTGGCACAGCACTAAAGCGCAATATCGCTTTCATAATCGCTTAAATGTAAATAGGATGCAAAAGGAGAAAAGCAAACCCTTTTTTAAAAAAAACAGGTTTTTATTCAATGTTAATGTTACTAATATATTATGTGTAAAACATACGCATTATAATAGTTTATTTTTACTCTTACAACATATAAATTGCATTCACAAAACTACATCACCTTAAAGCTACAATTAAATGCTTTACATTCCAATTTGTTGAGCTAATATTGCATACATCCCTAATGCTACGAGACCAGTAACTGTAGCATGCATTGCACGTAACAATAACAGGGACCATGCATTGAGGGACAATAAATTAGCCACCAGCTCTTCTACGAGCCCTTTGTATGGAGACAGGGCAAGGAGTGTGGTAACCATGGGAAAATATTTGCGAGGCAGGTCACTTCTAGTCCAGAGCCACACAAGTGCAGCGGTGGTGGCATGCTGCAGCAATGACACATTGGATTCTGCACATGAACGTATATAACGCCAGTCAAATTCAGAGCCCCTTGCACCAACCCATAGAGGTACACTGCGAGTCAGGAGAACCTGAAAAGAATTCGCATTGTTTATAAAAAATGTGAAGTTTTGTTTCACAAATTGCAAGTACAGTAGAGTATCACTAATCCGGCACTATTAAAAACTTGGGAGTGTCGGATTATTGGAACGTTCGGATTACTGGATTGTACAGAAAATTTCATAATAAATAAAATAAAACATTTCATCAAGGGAATTCATATATTTGTATTTATATGTATTATATTATTATGTATTTGTATATATATGTATTTATAACAGTGACATATCTTACAATTAACTAATTGGTCTTAAAATAATCATTAATAGAGGTTAGTTTTTTTGGAACTTGCAGCTCTTGTTTAAGAAATTTTTCTCGCATGTTTCAAAGAGGGAGGCATGGGCGGAGGGTGCTGGATTATTGGACATGCCGGACTATTGGAAGTGCCGGATTAGTGAGACTAATCTGTATTATTATATTCCTAAAGATTGAAATAATGGAAAGTTTCTGTTATATATAATATATATTACATGAGATTACATACTATTGTTACCGAATTTAGATTGTCTGTATGTACACATTTAAAATTAACTTTTGTTCAAAAATTTTTAAGCACACATTTATTTAGTTTTTATACATATATGCCCAATAAAAAAGAGTTGTTACAGATGTTTTCTAAAATGACAATTACCATAGATTTGAATAAGTTTGTAATTTACTCAAGAAGCAACCAGGAACTATCTATAAGATCTTTCCCAAAACTGGCTTAAAATAGAATTAGAATTAATATATTTTTATTAAATGATAGAAAGTATGATTACCTCTGCACTCGCCCAACCGATAGCTACTGTCAATATCTTAGAATGACCTTTACCAGGTACTGCATTCAGTGCAAAGTACAACCCAAGGAGATCAGCCAAATCCACTGTTACTTTTAAGAATTCCTAAAATTACAAGTTACATATATGATTAAACATTTAACGAATTATATTTTAAAAATTGATTTGTAGGTTTACTTTATAAATTTTCTTACCAATAATGATCCATAATCACCAGAAAACTGTGGTGTATCTGAATCGGGGAAGAACGTAGCTAAAAGTAACATCTTGCACAATTGAGTAAAAATATATAAGCCCCCAGCATAAAGACATTTTGAGAAAGCTGCGTATTCAGATCTGAAATGTAAAAACCAATAATTATAAGAAAAATAAACAAGGATAGCAAGACACGACTCGCCGAGCATAACCTTGTGAGTATAAACTTACATTCCAGAAAACTTATAGGCCATGTGGTAGGGGGCATATAGTAAAGCAATGCAATTACCGAAGTGATAAAGAGTCATTATAAATATTAAAAATTGTATCTATCAATAAAAAGGAAAAAATGTATAAAACAATAAAACGTCATGCATTTTTTTTTTGGTTTTGTTTTGTACGGTTTACGGCTTTCCCTTGAGAAGGAGGGCAAAGAGTACTACGCTTATACAGCCAATGTCTTCAGTAATAACTTCTCCCTTCACTATGTATTATGCTAAAAATATATTATAAAGTCCTTATCTCTAAATTTGCTCCAATAGAGAGATAGTAGGTTTTTCTGAAGTTAAAAAAGGTTTCTCGGAAAGGTGTGAACTTCAATTACACATGTTAATTTAAATCTCCTCCTTTCTTTTCATTTGTACAGAACTTCGACGCACAATGTAATATCACTTTTACCATACATTACGATCAAATCGAATCAAATAGAATTATGTCCATACAGACTCGTCTTCTGTATTCGTTATTCAGTTTTCAATAGCGTTTGTCTGATCTAAAAATTCTTCATCTTCACCATAGAGCACATGATGTTTGGTTTCTCTATGCATATCTGCTGTAAAATTTGTTCTCATTTCTTATCACTAACTCCCGAACAGGCTTTGTGGCGGGAATGGGCGAAGTGAGGTTGTAATTTTATTTAGATTTACTATTATTAACATTTTTGGAAGTTTTAAAGTACAAAAGTGATAGTATATTGTGTTTTAAAGTTCTGTGCAATTGAAAAGAATAGAGTAGGTTTAAATAAACGTGTAGCTGAAGTTCTCGCGCTCTTCCAAGAAATCCTATAAAACTTCAATAAAGTCTACTATCACTATACTGAAGGAGTTTTACGATAACGATTATTAGCAATTAATAAATACAATACGTGATATTGGCAAATGCACTTATCTGTGCGCCATGCCATGAAGAAAGAAAAAAAAACTTCGGAATACCTACAGTGAAATGATAATAGGTTTTATTGGAGTTAAAAGAATTTCTTGAAAGAACGCGAAAACTAGCTCTGCGCACGTTTTTTTCGACCTTCCATTTATTTTAACTTGCACGAAGTTTTAACGCACAATATACTCTCCATTCTTGCTAAAAAGTTGACGTAATTTAATAATTTTTTTATTGTTGCGTGATTGTTTTTCGTATGATTCTCCTGTGATTCTGTATCACGGATTAAGTATTAGTTACTTCTGTGTTCTGTGCACAGCATGAACTCTGAATATGGACGTAATTAGAGTGATACGTGAGTGATATGGATACACAGACAAACTACCCTACGAGACAGGAAATAGAAAGGCACTGTTATCTGCCATCGATCTGCACAAATGCTCATATAAGTTCAAACCATTGGTTCAGACACAAACGTGCGCTCGTTTAGTAGTCCATTCCTGCTAAAAGTTGACGTAATTTTTTTATTTTTTGCGTGATTGGTTTTCGTATGATTTTCCTGTGATTCTGGATCACAGATTAAGTATTAGTTACTTCTGTATTCTGTGCACAGCATGGACTCTTTGAGCATGGACGTAAGTAGAGTGATACGGATACACAGACAAATTACCCTATGAGACAGGAAATAGAAAGGCACCGTTTTCTGCCATCGATCTGCACACAAATGCTCATAAAGTTCAAACCATTGGTTCAAACACGAACGCAATAGTAACCAGCCATGCAATTCTGTAAAAACTCGAATCACCCAAAGAGAGACTCGCTCGACAATTCACCCCACTTCACATTCGAACTCACATAACCTTCAAATGGAATTCTCTAAACCAAACATTCTAGGAACGAAGCGAAGTGATCTTAGATGCGAGTTTGTCGGAAATTGCTTTAAGAGTAAACATCTCAGTCGATATTTCGTCTTAGAGTATTTTAACTTCTTCTGAGATAATTACGTTAAATAAAACTCGTTTATTTAGATTGGATTGTTATATTTAGCGAAACTTCATAAGATTCATTTACGATAGTACAACTCGCCACCGCCACTCATCGAGGCGGCGCTAGTATCTCTGTCGACTTTAGAGAATACCAAATCACAGTTGACAATCTCACCGCGGATTCAGAAGTGAATTTGACTAATTTGCGTTAGAGAAACGCACTACAGGAAGCAGATCCGTGACCTGTGTCTAAGTGGTATCAAAAAATATAGAATGAAATACGTAAACAATGCCAAATTACGCTGTAAAGTGGTATGATACTGACAGTCGTAAAAATAATTTCAAAAAGGACAATATCGCATTTCATCGTACATAAAAAAAAGCAGAGGTCTAGTGATACTGGTTGCTGCTAGCTTCGAGTCAGCGTTTGTCCTTGTCTAGCATGCTGCAATCACATGTTGCGTCCTCACTCTTGCAAGGTAGCACGTATAAAGTAGAGATGCGAAAAAATGTATCGATTTGTAAATATCGTTTCCATAATTTTGGAAATTTATAATTTTTTATCTTGTTTATTTATTATTTAGTTATTATCTTGTTTTTTTCCTACTATTCTTACAAGCTTAATTAGGTAATAGTATTTATTACGTACATTTTTGAATAATTGTTTCTAAATTGAAAATTTTATGACTTAAACCAATAAAAATAAATAAAAGTCGATACCCGTACTAGTTATTAAAATTATAAATGCAAAAGTCTGTTTGTCCGTCTGGTACGTTTCCATGGCTAAAAAGTTGGACCGGTGAAATTTGGCATGGAGAAAGTTTGATACCAGGGAATGAACATAGTCTAAATAAAAAAAAAATCAACCCCTAAAAGGATGGAAAGAGGGGTGAAACTTTGTATGGGAAATGCTAAACCGGTGAACCAATTATGATGAAATTTAATACAGACGTAGACTTTTTTATTAAAAAGCAGACTACTTTTTTCACTAAAAATTTACCCCTAAAAGGGATGAAAAGTGGGATGGGTATATGGAAAATGCTAAGCCGCTGAGCTGATTTTAATGAAGCTTGGTACAGAGATAATATTATGTGCCCGTAAACAAATGGGGACTACTTTGTTTTTCAAAAAAATGTGAGTCGTTCTTTCCGTCTATTTATTTGTTTAAGGGTATATTTGTATGTAATATAATATTCATCTGATTGCGACGAAACTTTGGTGAATTGTTGAACACACACCGGGAAAGCTTCTGTACATGTGACGTCATCATAAATCCAATATGACGGATACTCCATGGTAGGAAGTAACTTTTTTGTTCGACATCAACAATATGGGTATCAAATGATATAGAATAAATAAGGTAAGGTTTCTATATATGTGTGATATCATCGTAAATCCAATATGGTGGATACTCTACGGTAGGAACTAATTTCTTTTTTAACTAACAATATGGGTATCAAATGAAATGGAATAAGTAGGGGAAGGTTTCTGTATGTGTGACGTCGTCATAAATCCAAAATGGCGGATACTTCATGGTAGCAAGTAAATTTTTGTTCAACACCAACAATATGCCTTCAAATGAAATGAAATGAGCAGGGGAAGGTATTTATGTGACATCATCGTTAATCCAATATAGCGGAAGCTCCGTGATACGAAGTAGCTTTTACTACTATGACGTTGGTTTGATCCGTCTGTTACCGTCTGTACAAAACAGACATTTTCACTTGAGTATAATTATCACGTTTATATCGTTATTGTATATACATATGTATGTATATTTGTACTTTTATATATACAATTTCTTTATTTAGGTATATGTATTAATAATATATTGATTGTATATGTTTTTTGTTATTTATTTTACATAAATTATTATTTACATTTAGTATAATAATATCGTAATACACACAATGTTTACTTTTCTTTCTTTTTATAAAATGTCCTTCTCGCGCGTCGGCTAGGAGAAATATTTTATAGAAATAAGAATACCTTTTTATCTTTTTTCTGTATGTATCTTTCTTTTTATATGTTGTTGCGTGCAATAAATTGTTCAATAAATAAATAAATTATTGAAGTATGCAAGCGAAATAAGATGAGAGTTAAAAAGTATTTATATCATGAAATATAACAGACAAAAGTTTAAAATTTCCGATCAGAATTCTTCACAGCAAAAACTTTAAATGCATTTATTAGGGAGTTCCAGATTTTATTAACCACCAATTTGCGTTAATTTTACAGAAACTAATCATAGTATTAACTCGACAAAGTGTATAATGAAAAAAAATACTACTTTCTTATTTAAGTACATCTAAAATTGAACAAACAGCTCTAAAAGAAACGCGTCGGCGAATTTTTTTTCGTATACTACCACGTCTAACTTTTTACAGAGAAGTCTGATTTTGATGATTCTTTTTTATCGGATAGAGTATATCTCAAATTTTTATCTCACATAAATTCGAAAAAAATTTAAGGAAGCAATTGAACCGACTTCAAAAAAAAAACACTGAAAAGTACCAGAAAACAGACAGAAAAGTAACAGAAACACAGAAAAGTTTACTTGAATAAATTGATTTGACTTTGACTTTGAAATAAGTATCTAGGGTGGGTCTACAACTAACTTTTTTTTCTAATTATGGAACGGAACGATGTACAAAAGTATCATCAAATTAAATAAAGCTTATAATCAGTAATGATTATTTGGTGTATCTTTGAAGTCGAATCGCAATACCAGTGAAATTTAATTGGGACCCTGGAAGTACACCCTTTCAAACAATACAAAAAAAAATTATTTCGGTCTACAATTGACGAGGTTAACGGCGAACATACAAAAAAAACCATACAGACTATCATAGAACCTTGTCCTTTTTTTGAAGTTGGTAAAAAAATACATACAGACGAACATAGAATCTCCTTTAGAGCTTTTCAGTTTCGTTTTTTGTCAATTTGATTTCTCGTTAAAAAGTTTTTTATCAGCATAAACACTTACCCAAACGAATTGGATTTAAATTTGTATTTCTATTCCAAATTTTTGATTTCTTGTGTTTCTATTTTGAAATAAAGAAATTTGTTTTGGTTACATACATATATTATATCGTACTATTTCTATTTTTAAAATAAACTTATAAAAAGATTTCATGTACCTACAACTTATCGATATATACAATATTTACGAGTACGTCACTTTTTCGTCTAGTACGTGACATTATCGTTCCGCCCGCTTGCGTCTCATTCCTCTAACCCTGACAGAACAGTTTTCTTAGAAATTCGTAAACATTTCTTATCTCGTATGATAGTTTGTCTGCGTACAAATACGTCCATGGTGCACAGGCTTCGATCACAAATGTATAACAAGATACTTTCTTGCTTTCCAAGCTTTCAAGCAAGCAAGCAAGAAGCTTTCCAAAAACCTCCGAACCAAATGTGCGCTGAAATGAGAATTTTAGCGCACTCGGTCCACAACTCGGTATTAGTAGTAATTTACGAACGCTAAAGGAAACATGACAAAGTGCTCCTTCAAAAATTGTAAAAATGACACGTCTAGAACGTTAAAAAAAGATGATTTCGTTATAATAATAACGTTATATAGCTCTTTTTTATTAAATTCATAATAAATTTTTTCAAATGACAGCTACATAATACGATTAATTATACGATCGTAAATAAGACATTGAGAACCATACTACCACATTCAGATTTCATTTATTCGGATTATACTTTTATCTCTGTTCTAAAATTATAGAATGGAGTTTTTAGTCTTACATTTTTATTTTTTTAAATATATTTTTGGTGTTGAAATTTCAATTATGACTGTAGTATATGATTTGCTGCTAATTATAAATTTTAATGTAATTTATGTAATTATGTATTCTTTTATAAACACTGCAAGTTATTGCAATATTTTTCTCGAACATATAAAAAAATATATAGCTTTCTTCGAGATCCTATTCGATGTGAAAAATATACTTCTATAGTAGCACGCCAAAAATGCGATGAATACTTCATACCAAATGAACGAAGCGTAGTTTGCTCTGATCACTTTTTAGAAAGTGACGAATAGTCACAGCGAAAGGCTTAAAAAGGCTACACAATATTACGTATTTACTTAAACCTGCACTGCATTTCTATTGGACAGTGTCTATATTTGTATTGTGGCATTATTAGAAGATTAACGTTGCCACTAAATCGTTTAAAACTAAGATTTTAGATCCTTTAATTGTTTTTTATCAAAGTTAAGATTTCTAGTCATGACATAGGTATTTCTCTGACTACCCCGTTAGGGATACGGCGTGTTAATATGTATGTATATATTATATAATGACTAGCAGACGATTTCCCATTGAAAAATTAAAAAAATATCAGCACTTTATTGCGACTTCACTCTGTATTCCTAGATTACGTCATTGCCTGATATCCAACATTTTTTCCTTGTCTCGCCTAATCTAAATATTATGTCTTATTCTTGTCACATCCACGTAACAAACCAAAATAATGTAAACAGCGATGGAAATATATTACGTGAATTATACTTTAAGCACGAAACGTAAGTTTTTTTTTGACAAACTTCGTTTCAATGCCTTACAAGGATCTAAACGAAACGAGCTTTTACAACTTTATACCTTTAAGGTCTACTTTAAATTAAAAGAATATTACCAATAATACTGTAAGATGTTCAAAATGTATATGTCAATTCGGACAGTAATGATGTATTTAGATTTTAAAGAAAATTGTGAATTATTATTTGTGATCGAAGAACCAAAAATAAAAAAAAATTAATAACAATGCTGCTTCCTCCCTTTTTCTATTCTTACATTGCGTCTGAATATATCATTGCCTGCATTGCAACATCTTATTCCTTGTCTAACATTATAATTTCTATGTGTCTTATCCTTGTCACTTTCATCTAACAAATTATAATGACGTAAATAGCGAAACTAAAAAATTACGTGAATTACACTTTAAGCATGAAGCGTAAGATTGAATTTTAAATATATTTTTGTTAACAAACGACGTTTCAATGCCATGGGAGAATCTTTTAGAAGCTTTTACAACCTTTATATGCATCGACAGTAAAGTTTACTTTAAATTAACACAATATTGAGATAATACTATACGATATTAAAAATGTACATGTCAATTCAGACAATAATTTGTTCCAATTTTATAAAGCATTGTGAATCTAGTTATATATTTGTGATCGAAGTGCACAGGCTTCTATAGATTTTCCCGCGAGAGCAAAGGCATATATGCCCATACAGCCGATGTCCTTAGTACTAAATAGATATTACTATCTTTATAATAATAATTCGTTATGAAGTGGACGTAATATATTTTATTGTTTTTATTTGTAGTTTTTGATGACAAATATATTGAGGCAGTCTTTCTAATTGGATCCCCCGAGGCAAGTAAGTCATTCATAAAAATCTCGACATTACGCTACTAAGTAAGCACTTATTTTAACAATTCCATACATTGCACGACAGCCAATTTTACACCACAGTATTTACGACAAAGAATTTGCAAATACCCACCAAATACCTAATTATAATAAAAGCTAGAGCTCTCCATAAAATCCCGCCAAAAAATTGGACGCTTTTTAATGTTATTCTCTAATTTTTAAATATCAAAGGGAATCTTGTACATACTGATTTCAATCTGTGATTTTAATAGCACTTACTGTCTGATTTTGTTTAAAATTCCTTTATCTTTCACCCCTAATCATAATATGTCTAATGTATTGTCCAAGAATATTTTACATAATTTGAACAGGAAAATGTGGAGAATGTAATTAACACTGGATTGATGTGTCATTTCTTTATCAGAAAATGTGTCCTGAAGACCGAAGTAACTAAAAAATAAAATAATAGAAAATTATCAACTTTAAAATTGATCATGCTAAAAAACAAAAACAAAGTTACGAAGTCATGTAACGTGAAATGGAACGTACATTTGTCAAAATTGTCAGCTATTTATCATAGAAGCGGGAATGTCGTAAACTTTGTTTTTGTACTTGAAATGATGAAATGTTTTAGCCCTTTTATTTGTAAAGGGTGTTTCACCCCTTTCGATTTCACGTTTTATACACCTTTGTCGTATTAATGTTGAAAAAGGTAAGTTTACGATCTGTAAGCGGTTTTTATATATTTGTTTCTATTGTGGGAAGTACTGTGAAATAATTAAACAACATAATATTGTGCTTCCCTTTTTATTTTTATTAGCTTGCTGTGTCATTGCTTTGTATTTCTATAGTAATAAGTATCTTATTGTTTAAATTCAATACTTATTTCATTTTTTAGCCCTAATGCAACAGGTACATGGTTATAGAAAGAGATGCAGTATAAGGGTGCTGTTAAAAAAGGGGTTAGTTGTTTAACCCTTCCGTTTTTTGGCACACGCGCAAAAGGATAAGGGGTTTGTTGTCCAATAGCAGTGCAGAGTTTGTAAATTTTTGAATGTATTCGTAGAGAATGTACCTCGACTAGTCATCGATGGGTGATCTGCACCGAGTTACCAGTATCCGATTGAGATTGCTTTCAGCCAGCTGACTGCTAAGCTAAAGAATTATGTATTTATAATAATTTTTTTGCATATATTTAAAGTTAATGTGACTTAAAAAAATAATTAAAAGTTTTCTCAAGGGTGTTAATGATTAAAAGTATATTTTTAATCATATCAATTTTTATTTAAAGCTGCTTGTGTGTGAATTTAAATGCAATTTATTAGTGATTTTTTCCTGGATTGCATTAGTAAGGATTGAAAGGATTCATAATATTATTATACTGAGAAGGTAAGTGCTCTTAGATACAAAGAATATTTTAGGCTTCGTTTTTGTTTATAAATCAGCGATGTGTGATGTTATGTTAAAAATTTTTAAACAATTGTTCAAAAAGATATAGCAACTTTTTGAAATCTTATTTAAAAAAGCATATTGTGTACATCATTCTCAGCTATGCTCGTCAGTAAAAGATATTTTTTTAATAGGAAGCTATGAAACTTACTATTATATTATATTTAAACATAAGTACATGTAATATGTTTACAATTGTCTAATAGTTTTTTCCATTTATTTATTTTAATAGATTTTTTTTGTCATGAATACATTTATACATATAAATAAAATCGCTCTGTAATTTGGAGATAAAGGCTTACATTGTTACATAAGTTCCTATAGTTACTTCATGTTACCAAAACCCAAACTAGCGCTTTTTAAATTTTTGTCTTTGTCTTGACTTTCATTAGCAGGTAGAGAACTTCTTAGAGTGATCTAGGCTACGTTTTATCACGGAAAAATTAGGTACGAAACTTAACATGGGTGAAACCGCAGGATAGGTGTGGCTATTTACAACATAAAATATAATTTAACATTTCGTGGCCTTATGGTGTTCTCTTGTATTCAAATTATTTTATTTGAATTTGTGGATGAAATAAAACCAGCTATTTTAAAATGTACATAGATATATAAATAATAATAACACTAGACTATTTTCATATATGAGAAGGTATATGAATGCTTTTGACGTCTCTGTTAGTTACCATGAGTTACTTCCTACCTGATTTACTGATATCAAGGTTGCAGTTTCTTAACTTATGTCACAATAGTTTTCATCTGTCAACCTTCATCGATTTTCTCTACATTTCTTAATAAACTTAGCAGCTTTTTCTTCATTGTAACTACCTACCTAATTACTTATTATAAAATTTATTATTTATGTGAAACATCTTAGCGGCGAATCAGCCTAGCTGTTGGCGCTTGTGACTCTGCGACTCTTCCTACTCAGCTCGGCGAGCCCCTTCTCTTTCCGCCGCAGCCATTTAAATTTTTAAGATTTTTAAAAATTTTGGTATTAAATTAATATGTGTAAAACTGTCTTCTTCGTTGGTTAATTGTAACACTGAATATAGACGTATAAATTCGAGACTGCTCTGGGTGCGGCTCAAGATGGGGTTGACGAGAATTCTGATTTTGGTGGTGTATGCCCCAGTGTCCTCTGTCGGTTTGCGTGGACTGGAGAAGTTTTGGGAGAATGTTAGAGAAGTTCAAGCGACGATTGCAGATAATGAGAGAATTGTTGTGTGTGGAGACATGAATGGATGAGTTGGGACAGCTCAAACAGGATTAGAGACTGTCCTAGGCAAGCATAAGAGAGTGAATGATACTGGTAGGATTGTGTTAGGAGTGTCTATGGAAAAGGATCTTATTGTAGCTAATACCGTATTTAATCACAAAAGGATCTATCAGTACACGTGGGAAAGAAAGGGTGAGAGAAGTATGATTTATTTATTCCTGTTGGATAACAGGCTCAAAAAACAGGTTATGGATACAAGAACGCATAGAGAAACCGAACCGGGAACTGACCATTTTCTGTTGATAACCAGAAAAAGGGGTCTGTTTGCAGCATGGCGACGTCGCGTAGTGTCTAAACCTGCAGCGGTCTGTCCCATCAAAAGCTGGAAACTACAATATGTGACCACTAGAAATTAATATTAATATCATAATCCGTTAAGCTTGATGATAGATTGAAAGTGATGAGCGAGGATGTTGAAGAATGTTGGCAGAACCTTAGGGATAGTATGATCGAGGCTGCGAAAGAAGTATGTGGAACGAATAAGATTGGAAACAGTAAAAAACATGATCTGTGATGGGATGATGAGGTGAAAAAATCTGTTTATAAGAAGAAGAAAATATGGCGAGATTACCTTACTACTAAAAATGACTGTCGAATGAAGAAGAAGTTCGTTCGGGCACATGAAAAACTGACGAAGAAAATCTACAGAGCGAAAGCGAGTGGTAAAATAAGTCAAGGAAGACCAAGGCTGACTTATGAAGATCAAATAGCCGGGGTGTTAGCTGACGGAAATGTGAAAAGCACTCGCATACCTAGGTGAAAATGTGTGAGGAGAATGATGAGATTTGGGGAAGCTAAAGAAGTATGTAAGAACCGCGAAGCTTGGCGCTCCTCTCTGACTACCCCGTTAGGGTTACTTCGTGAAGATGTGTGTGTAAATTAATATGTATTTTTCTGAATATTTTGTTTTTGTCAATTTTGCCATATTTATTTCCTTTAATAAAGCGTCCTTTCATGCATATTTTCTATACATAAATAGTTAGATATAGATATAAATAGTTTCGATGTCTCATATCTGCTAGGCGTCCCACCTCACATTCAATCACAATTAATTAATAAAAATCATGCAAATTCAATTAAATTATTTGTACCTAAGGTCTTACTTTAAAGTAGTTCGTAATTAACGGGATAAAAATCTGAAGAGCAAAATATTTTTTCGTTTTTAATTTTCACATTGGAATGTATCTTTATTGCTATGCAATTTTTCGAGAACAAAAGAAAGTAAATATCTTGCGTGTTACGCTAAAATACGAGTAGGTAAGCGCAAGGTGACTAATGACTGTACTATCTTAGGAATCTTTCATTTTTGACTTGCGCTATAATACCTATAATAATAACAAAATAATAAACAAACCAATAATAATAATAACCAAGACGCTTGGCGCTGCGTCCGCTCTGATTACCCCGTAAGGGATACAGCGTGAAGATATGTATAATACAGACAATAAGTACACAGCACAGACAATAAGTAGTTACTTTTTGTAATTAAGTAGGTAGGTACTTACACCAATTCTGCGATCCCTAACCAAGCTTGTAAAATGTGGGTGTCACACAAAGAACTGGCGGAGTATTCTACATCCGCAACGTCTCTGATTTGGGTGTGTCAAAAGAATCAAATTGGTATTAATTTTTGTAACCCAGAATATCCTTCAACCAACTTAATTTTATAAGTTTCAAGTAAATTGTAATTATTATTGTGTACCTACTTATCCACATGAATTGTCAATAAATGTTCAAATAATATAATATACTTAATTCACGAACATTCGAAATAAAATGAAAAAATCCGTGATTCTTTAGCGGAGTCCACTCACGTTATCCCTCCATTACAGCATTGTCCTCGCGACAATGGAGATAAAGAATAAAGAATCGCGGCCATTAGGTAAATTTCCTTATTCATTTTTTTGCGTGACACCCTCGGCGTGTAAAAAGTGGGGAAACGGACATTTATCATGTGGTGGAGTGGACGCGGCCCTCTTGCGAGATCTCAATCTTACGATGCGGACCGAAGAAGCTTTTTGCTCATTATAATCGATCGGGGTGGTGCAGGTGTTTGTTTTAGCAGTTAGCTCTAATTTTTTCGTAATAAATTATGCTATTTAACCCTAGATCGCTAACGTTTTACCTGCGTTTATTGCAATATTCGTTGATTCGACCACAGCCAGAAATTTTTTGTATTTTACAAGTTTAGTGTAATTTAATCAGTTTGATATTTTATAGACTCGGTGTTACTTTGCAGAAATCGATTTCATGTGATGAATTCCTAAAATCTTTAGCTATTTTCCGCTCAAACTCCAAAAACCACCAATCAGGAATTCGTCACATTAATCAGTTTGGCTATTTAAACGAGTAATGTTGCCAGTTTGCTGGCCACCTTTAGACAGATTTTTAAAAAGAAACTTAAGGTAATAGTTTAGTTTTTTTATTTGTGCTTTACTTCGAACAGTTATTTAATAAATTATTATACAAAATGAGATCAACACTTTGTTTATAATTGAGTATTTTAATTGTGATAATTTTTTTCATGTACCTATAAATTGTCACTTTGCGAGTAGGTACTATTTATATTTTCCTAGGTAATACAATTTGAAAATATCGACAAATTAAAATTTAAAATACAAAAGAACAATTAAATAACGTTTTTTTTAAATAATTTATTTAAACTAATGTAGTTGCGACACACTTCTATTTTGTGTTCTCGGTATAAAAGGGTAAGTGCAATAAGTTTTCATCATATTAGTTTTTTAGACGAATAAAAGTCATACCTATATTTTTCTTCTTCTTCAGTCTCAAGACAACTAGATTTAGTGGCTGATACATTTTTATGATTTGCGTACCTAATTGAGTTACGCAAACTAATTCGAGATGTTGAATTTTTGTTGCTGAATAAACCTCAGGATTCTCTTCCTGCTTACTACTTGACGACTAGACTCCTCATGAGGTGACTTCACCATCACTATTGTCATTCATTAGGAATTAACGTATTGCATTTAAAAATGTAATAAAATAATCAAAATACATGTCTTCACGCTACCCCTAACGGGGTAGTCAAACAGGACGGAGCGCCAAACGTCGCGGTCCTTACATGTTTCTTTCGCTTCCTCAAATCTCATCATTCTACTCACACATTTTCGCCTAGGTATGCGAATGCTTTTGACATTTCTGTCAGCTAACACTCTGGCTATCTGATCTTAATAAGTCAGCTTTGGTCTTCCTTGGGTTCTTTTACCAGCCACTTTCGCTCTGTAGATTTTCTTCGTCACTCTTTCATCACTCATTCTTTCCATGTGCCCGAACCATGTAAGCATCTCTTTTTTCATTTTTACAACAACACTCGCGCAAACCTGTCATACTGCGTATCTCTTCATTGCTTACTTTATCCGCAAGGGTGACACCGTACATATTTCTAAGAGATCGCATTTCTACTGTCATTTATCTTCCTTTCACTTGATTTCGGGCATAACCAGGCCTCACTAACCTTACAATAAAGTTGGAACCAACACCGCATTATGTATGGTCATTTTGGCTGACTTAGATTTATTCACGCTGCCTACTAATGCGGACAGAGCACCGTTCACTTTATTGCCAGCTGCTACCCGTCTCTTCACATCTAACTCACATATTCCATCCCTTGAAAACGCACTTCCCAGATATACAATTCGTTCGCTTGTTCTAAACATTTTCCTTTTACCCATATTTCACACGTTGTCTGTACATTATCTTTTTCAAAAACCAGAACCTTAGTTTTAACAACCAAAATGTAACAAAAATAAATATTCCCATTGAAAATTGAAGCAAAATTTCAACATGCTGAAAAAAACAAATAGTTACGTAATTGCGTTATGTTATTACCTACTAACCTTCGTCGTTTCTACAAGCCGTAGTTACGGAGAGGCGCTTTGATTCCTAATTGATTTGATTTGAAAAAAAACTAATGTCTATCGCTGGAGTACCTGGTCAACTAAGATTACGAGCAGTTGCGACTCACACAATCGCTACACTTGTAACAGCGCTTTTTAAAACCTGCGTCGAATCGGATGCTATCGACATTTTTCTTTATCTACGCTTAATGACTTTGTTTCTTTTTGTAGTACTTTATTTTGTGGTTTTAAACGATATTTAAACTTTTTAATAGTAGCCACATTTAATACCTCCGTTGTACAATGGTTGACGAATGCCAAGCGTCAGATTCAGTTTTTAGTGCGAATTGAGTAAATATGATATGATAAAAAACTCTTTTCTTCTAAAAACCAAAGAACAGTTGATTCTTTCCTAAATTACAAAATGTACCTAAGTGTGCATTCATAGTCTCAAACAGTGTCGAAAAATTTGTCCTCAACGCCTTGTGAATTACAGCTAGACAAAGCGTGAAGATAGAGTAGATTTTATTATTTCTTACTTTAACTTTTGTGCAGATTTCGATAATTCTTTGCGAGGTTATTCCTGGTTAAAAATAACTTTCTTCTATTGTAAGTTGTGCAGTGATTATTTGACACCATTATTTTGTCTTTTTTCTAAATTACTCTATGGACTTATTTATAAAGAGCCACAAAATTAACACATTCTAAATGTTCAAACTTCTTTATCATTGGGAGCATGGACAAGAAAAGTGGCCAGGGCAGTGTTGCCACTCATAATGTTATTTAAACGTAGATTTGACGTTGAAAAACATATTACAATTGAATTGAATCTTGTTCTTAGAATTGAATAAATTTATTTGATTTTGAACGACATTTATGTATCTATACTTACTTATGAAAGTGCCTACTTTTGCCGATTGTAGGCATCTATCTATATGCATGTTATCAATAGGATTTAATATTGGTATTTAATAGGCTTAACTAAAGAATGATTCGATACAATGGAAAATGGACTGAAAAGTGCTTTGATCAAAAATGCCTTTATCTTTATCGTGTTGATCCACCTTTAAATCTTTTTTTAACTTATATTAAATGATTTAACGTTTGAATGTAACTAAACGGTCAACATTATCGTCATCGATAAAGAATTATAGAAAAATAATTTCAATTTGGGGAGGGTAGTGTTCGGATGCATTATTCATCTCACGTGTGTTGCAGCGAGTGTGGCACGCAGATAGTGAGGAAATGCCGCAAGTCTTGGACGCCGCCCGCCGTCGCCGCCGGGGTCTTATCGGAAATGGCTTAGCTGACCCCATGCAAACTCCCCAAAGCGACATTCCTCACCGGTCCCTCCGCACGGACCCAAACCCTCCGTCGCCGATCGATCTCAATGCAAAGTTGCTGTTCCCGATAGGGGACTAGTTTTGTTTCTTTCTTATAATTTTTTATTACTCTTGTTAAAATTACCCTGAACAAATAGAGTTTTTGTAATATTATCATCAGCGGTAGTACTTGTTATGCGACGGCAATAGGTAGGTTATAAATTTATCACCTTCTATATGTAATGCTACATTATATATCATCGCTTTGGATGTCAATGGGTTCTATCGTGAAAATTTTATAGATTGTATTGGGCAATAGGTCTAACGATCATCTGCCCTCAAACATACACGTTTTCAAATTGGACATTTAGACCTATGCAAAAAATTATTATTATAATTAAGAAAAAAGTGTAAAAATTGAGTTGGCTTAATTTCTATTTTAAAAATTAATTTTTGTCACAATTATTATATAATTTATATCACTTATTTTGTGTATGTTATACTGATACACTGTCCGTTTTTCGACTTATTACCTATGTTTGTAATGTAACATGTTATGACATTATGTATTCAGGCTCGGATGGAACAAAATACCGTATTATCTTTGGCCACTGATCAAAAAGTCGTATTCGGTTTTATATGCCACTGAATATTGAGCGACGGGTGGTCGTATAATATTTTCCAATGAGATATATGCGAGGGTCGCCGGGGGAGAGAGGTGAACGTGGGCAGCGCGGGAGGGAGAGTATGAAGATGAATTCGCAGCGCGGGCAAAATGTGGGACGCGATACGTGAGGCTTTGAATACGAAATATGAACGTATGAAACTGTATATTTGCGTCACAAAGTTAAATAAAAACGTCACGTAAATTAGTTTATTATGAATATTGTAAAAGATTGTAATAACTAAGTACCTATTTCAATATATAAACTTTAAAATTTTCGCGTTGTGATTATAATATAAATATCTAAAACGGGAAATTTAACGCGATTACCTTTTATTTTGGCTTGGGGTTTCGACCGAGTTGGATCGGCCGTGGTCTCAAGAAACAAAAAAAAATAAAAAACAGTTTACTTGAGACCACGGCCAATGCAACTCGGTCGAAACGTCAACCCAAAATAAAAGGGAATCGCGTTAAATTTCCCGTTTTAGATATTTATTTCAATATACTTTTAAAGTTACTTAAATGCAACGATATAATTTTTAAATGGTATTTTATTTAAGTTACAATTTTCTAATTTCATTTATAATTCATTTTTTGGTTGTATTGGATTCAAACTTATATATCTGTATACAACATTTTAACCTATATTATTCAAAAGTTTTCTTGTATCTCTCGTAAGATCATAGAACGTTTGTATAGATTCTGTTTTAGTTTTATTAACTTTTCCGTTTCTCTAATATATTTATTCATAGACTCGACGTATTTTTTAGTGGCTCATAAATATTAAAGGCGCCTCGTGCCACTAGGATTTTCAATTCGACAGCAGCGGCGTATCCCCTTAGACTTTAGGCTTTCTCTCTTTCCGCGGATTAGAGCGGTTTGATGTACGGCTGCGGGTGGCGGTAAATCAAATTTTGATTGCTATTTTCTTTGTGGAAAGTCGGAATCCTCCGGTGGGACTGGAGCGTCATGTAACGTGGGTTAACCGATCCCCAGGCGCGCCGCGAACGTCTTATGTGGATTACTATATTTTGTATTTCTTATTCCGAGGTCTACTTACATATTTTTTTAGGGATTGTCTGTAAAAAAATCTCTGTAAAGAAATTACTGTGTTTTTCAGATATTTCTTTTTGCGTAAGTTATATAACATTTTTTATTTATTGAAGTAAATTATCTAAATGTCCATACAAGACTCGTGTCTTTCACAAAGAAGAAAAGCTAATAAATCTTATTGAAATTGATATCATTACATCTATTTGAACAAATTTGAACATCGACAGCAGGGAGTAAGGTCGTTACAAATTTTAGTTTACTTAGGGCTATTGGAATCAAATTTGTTTGGATAAGTTAATTTTAGTGAAATAACTCTGCGATGCTCGCCCGGGGCTAGCTGTGCCGTAACCGCTTGTGTGATCCAATTGTGGACCACTCGAGAGCCGCTTCAAACGGAAGAAATCAAATTCAGCCGCCCTTTAAATATTTGAACTGACGGTGAAGTGCGATAGGGAAGATGTGGGGGGCAAAGAAAATTCTTATGTAGCTTTCATTTCTACAAATTCAACGAACTCAAGAAATTATTATTATTTAATCTTGTTTGCAATTTGCACTACGCTGCTAAATTCATAAACCTTCTTTTTACTGTGTCGTAGTCTGGTAAAAAATGATAATGTAGACATGTAGACATAAAATATCTCATTTTTGAAAAGGAAAAACTTTTGTCAAATATTTTGTTGCGTACCCAATTTGATTGAATTGATGAAATAAGTAATTTAAATTGTTAACAACGATGAAAGCGTGTTTATTTCATTTTTAAAACTGATTTATTAATGCTCAGAACAGCCAACTACATTTCGTTAATTCTGCCGAGGTGTTTCACAATTGTCTACCCAAACAAAATATTCGGTTTTTCATTTTACATCATATTTTTCAGATATCTAATATTTCAAATTGCTATTGTATCTCTTGCATCACTTCTCGCTGCTTCTTTCTTCGGAAAACGAGCCTTCACGGCGATACATACATTTTTGTAACTTTTCTTCGTATTTGTTATGGCGTTTTTTGTATAATTTTGCTTAAATGAGATTTAATTTTTTTTAAATGAGAGTTTTGTAGCTACCAATTATGATGATCCATTTCATAATTACTCAGCGGTCACTGCATCGGTCCTGTCACGATCACAATGACATGTTTTTTTTATCTTTTTATTTAAGATATATAAAACAGATTACTTCCAAAAACGATACAAATTTTACAAAAACAAAAACAACTTTTGATTTAAAGACTTCCATTATTGTCATGTTGTTTATTGCACGATGTTAGCTTACAGACTAATTGTTACAATACAGACACGTTTGGTTATAGATATAACACTTGATTACAGATATCCATCTACGTACACTACATGAGTGATTCCACCGATATATTGATTACTTAACTTTAAACAAATTGATTCCTTCTTATTGTGTTGAAATACCTAAGTACCTACTGATATTTGATATACGTACATGTAGACTCCTCGTTGATTTCAGTTACAACGACCGTTTTCCGTTGAGGGTCTTGTTACTTTACTCTCTTCGCTTTAATATGGCTGCAAAAATCATATCAATATGGTATTATCTGTACATAGTTGTACATATTTTACCGACTAATCATTCAAGCGCACTGAGAGCAAGTTAGATGCTTCTCTTTTAATTGTAGTAATTATCTTATAATTGTAAATAATATTATATTTTAAAATTAGCGTTTCACTTAGACATATCAAGTAGTAAATATTATTCAATATGACTAACCTATCCAAGAATCGATGTTGCATGACGCCAACATTCTAACTCATGGTCAGCGGCTGGCTCAACGGGCGAGTGGGAGGAGGGACCTCCGGATAAAAAAAGGATCTCAAGAAATTCTCGACCCTTTTTATACTAAATAGATAGCTAACACAGCCTGAGTGGAGTTTCAATAGATGCTTTCTCGGCGGACGAAGCGACCTGTAAAGAATCGAGCGAGGGGTCCAACGGAAAACCGTGTTATATAGCTACCTCTACATCCTCGCGTGTAGTGTGTGTCACAGAGTTTTTCCTTTTATTTTTTACGCGTGCCCTCCTCACTGGGATAAGAGGTGGAATTCTTTTTAAATTGGAAATGTTTTCTAAGAGGATTACGATTTGCGGAGGTGTGCGCCGATGTTAGGTATTTGAAATAAGGGCTCGAGTGGCTTAATATGTTTTGTGTTTAACATGCTTTGAATTTCTTTACCGAGATTTGAAGTGGGCTTTATTGTACCTTCTTAGTAAAAATAAGTGCTTTTCTACGACATGTTTCGTGTCGCTTGTGTGTTTATATAAGGATTTTCTTTCGATTAAAATATTTGTTATAATGAGTTAATACATTTTGTTTTTTTTTTGTCAATATTTTATATACTTATCACTAAACCTTAAATTTAGTATATACTGGCGTATATGGTAGACGTACAAAGAGTGTGAGTGAGAATGTAATATTTTATGATAGTGGCACGAGTAAGAAAGGGACAGCAAATGAAACGCTTTTGTAACCTTTTTGGAATGACAGATCGTCACAAGTCGTCACACTGCGGAGAACGCTGTTGACTTAATTTATCATTTTGTGTTATTCTTGTTTTATTTCAAGGAATTTTTCAATAATGGTTACGTACTCCGTATGTGATTGTGATATTACATATCGCAATAATCGAGGAAATCATTCATATCATAGGCGACATTGCCAACTTAAAAATTGTCACGCATCAACGAGCTCTGTTCGTCTATGCGCTAGTATATACTAAGATTATGCACTAAAAAAACCAGCGATTTGTTATCTGTTACACATAAGTACCTAACTATCTAGGTACTTACCAACTTAAAGTACCACCTACCTCTGACCTACCTATGTAGGTACTCTATCCTACATGGATGACTGCACCTTGAATTATCTACACGAACATTGAATGTATTTATCTAATTTATTTTCCTATGTCATATACATATCTTCACGCCATTTTTAAATAATAATAATAATAAAATAAGCCTTATATAAAGTCGACTTTTAGAACCTATGTAAGAAAATAAGTGGCTAGTACCTACGTTTTTTTATCGTCCAGACCAACATGGAAACCTCGAGAAGAATCTTCAATACCCACGTGTTAAATAAATTTTTGTTAAAAGTTTTAAATAATAGTTTAAACGGCAATAAATATGATTCGGTTATTTTCAATAAAATTGTTCACAAGGGCATTACTAAGTGTACAGAACAACGGAACACTAACTTAAAAAATGACTAAATAGCCATGGGTGTATCAATTCAGAAATAAACTGTTTTCTACTTTAGGGCCATTGGCATAAAAATCATAGTTGCTTTTGAAAATTTACAATAGTATAACAATAATGCATAATATAGGGAATGCCCGCGATTATCCCTAGTTCACAAGGGGAGTTTATTTTAAATTTTCACATCGCCCGCGCTCTTTGTTAGCTTTGTAAGCGTAGGATCTGCACAATTTGACATGTTTAGACCGATGGTCGTATTTCTACGTCTTTAACGTTTTTTAGGGTTCCGTTCATGCGTTCATCTGTCTGCGCGTCTGTCGGTTCGGTCTGTTTTGTCGGAAACTATAACATACAATCTTGTGGCGTAATGATACGTCTTACTCTTACCACGTTAACAGATATATTTTGCACTAGTTAATATTTTAAAATGTTCAGGAGAGTTAAAGAAGCGGTAAATCCAGTATTCAGACTCGACTTGAAATTCCCCTTATATCTCCAAAACTAGTACAGCGTAAACTTTTACAAATTTTAGAAAATATGAAGCCTAACCTAAACTTTACAGGAATATAATGTAACAAAAGTCATGAGTCTTACAGATTTTCAGAAATAAAGTTTAGTTTAACAATTTCTAAATATCTTACGAAACTTTCTGTGCGTGGATTGAACTCGCAATTAATCTTTTTTTTTAAATTTAAATGGAATAACCATTTGTAAAATTGCTTCGATTAAAATTTTTAGCAAATCAGATGATTGTGTTCAAAAATAAATGCATAGGTAGTTATTATAAATCTATACGTGAAGCGAAAACTTTGGTACCCTTTTTAAGAAAATTGCGCGGACGGAGGAGCGTGAAATTTGGTACACTTAAAGTTTATATAGAGAAGAACTGGAGAAAGTTAAAATTTTTATGTCATATGTGTTACGAATAAGTACATTAAATTATTTTTCTTATTTCTTTATAGCGTGGCGCACAGATTAGCGCGTTTGCCAATGTCAAGTATTAAGTTTCTCATGAAGCACATTCAAAATAAATTAGTTTTTTCTTAAATTAAATAAAACGTTCATACTGCCAATGTCAAAAAGACTGTCAATGCCAAACTCATAATAGTTTGTGATCATATCGCAAATTATGAGTTTGTGATATGATCACAATCTATTATGATGGTATGATCACAACTGTTATGATTGTGAACACCTCCTTGGATCAAATTGTCGCATAGAGTAGATTGTCGCTAAAGAGTTTACATTACAAGTTTATATTTACGGTTTATTGCGACTACAGTGCAACCTCTAGTTACATTTGAATTAATATTTTTCAAAATTTTTGTTATCGATTTTCAGTTTTTCAGGTTTTCAGATTGGTGTTATTATTTAAGCAGCAGTTAACAGTAACTCAGTATCCGATTATCTAACACGATCTTTACCTCCTGCTAGCAACATTAAAATTATTATTTTTGAGTACAGCAACACATGCCTGGGGCTCACTTGAACTTTTCCACTTTAACTATTTCTTCGAAAACCTGAGTTGATAGATTGACTGGCCCGTTGGCGCAATGGCGTAAGGATCTGCTTTCCAAGCTAGGGTCCCGGGTTCGATCCCCGGTCAGGTCAATTTAGAAAGCGAACTTTTCTAAATTGGCTTGGAGTCTGGGTGTTACTGGGAACTCCCCCAGAGTTCGTTGTGTGGTATCCATAGTACAAGCTTACTGCTTAGTTTGGGGTCACACAATCTGTGCAATTGTCTGGAGTATTATTATTATTCGAGAAATTTCGATTCCGGCCGGATTCAGATTCGCTACATTAAGAACTTTCGAAAAATTACTCGCGTTTCTAATTTATAAAATCAGTGTTTTGTTGGTCTGTGTCAGCGAAGATCGCACGCCTCTGTGCAAAAGGAGAAAATGAGATTGGTTTTAATTAACGGCAATTTACTTTAGCATTATTGCCCTTTTGTTTCTGCCTATTTATATAAGGTGCTAGCTATGTAGGGTGAATAAAAGCATGGCTACATTCTCATTCATTATATAGTATAATAATTAAACATCGCAATAAATACGTGTTTTTGTGGTTTTTAAAGTTTTTATTTATTCTCCTGATCCTCATCTAGCGGGAATACTTTTATGTAAGATTTTAGAAAAAATATAGAATCGATGGTCGGGCATTTTATTACTATATTTACATACCTATACAAAAATTTTATTAAAAATGCGATTAAATGTAAGAATTGCTTTTTATGACCAACATTATTAAAGTTGAGACCGATATATTTAACTGTACACAGTGAATTCACAAGGACTTAGTAGGAATGTAATCACATTGTCGACATTACCGTACGAATGGGGTAAACTCTGTAAAAATAATGTGAGAGGAAATGAATAAATAAATAAAAACTATTATTATTATTACATACATTTTAAATAATTATTATATATCGTCTTTTGTTCTCTTTAATATTATCATGCCTAATTTATAACTATTACTTATGTAATGAGACACTGTGATATGGATTTTGCAAATGTAATTTAATTTGTAATTTTTTTTATTTAGACACTATGTTTAAGATATAGAGTAAAGGAGAGATGGATACTAAATACTTTGTACTAATAATGCCACATACATATCTTCACAACGCGGAAAGTCAGGAATGCTCTTTAGTGAATATCTTACCATAATAATATTTGTATATAGTGTATATATACACATGTATATACATATATATATATACACATTTATATATGTATATACATGTGTATATATACACTATGTATAAATATTATTATGTATTTAAATTATATCTAATTAATAATATAAATCTAATAAATAATTTAATAATATTAAATATATAAAGCTAGTCAACATAATTAGTTATCTGCAGTCTAACTTTTAATTCGGTAGAGTGATTTGAGCACAGATCTACCACTCTTAGGATTTGAGGTTTCAATGTGTTAAAGTTATAAATAATATGGGCAGACAGAATAGTGTTATCAAGTTATAGAACTGAGTCTATACCAATTTAAACTAAATCGATCGACTAGTTTAACATTTAATTTGTAGCGTCTTCATTTCGTGATGCATTAAATAATTCGAATAAATAAATATGATGTTTTCTTTTAATTTTTTTACTATTTTACCCACTTTCTTTATTGCTGCTAATATTCATATATCTTCGACGCTACCGTTAACTCATGAAAGGAATGATCCAAAGAGAAGATTTCATGTAGATAACGTCACGAGTCAACCGCTACAAACTTAATAATAATGAAGTCGACGTAGGGGGACATCACTATTTAAAAACTTGCAGACTGGTTTCGCTGGAAACGTCAAATCATTCTACCGAATTACAATTTAGACAGAGATGGGCAAAATAATTTATTAAAAGTATTTAAATACAAAGTACAAATGCTTAGTTATTTTTTTTATTTCAAATACAAATACAAAATTATTTTGAATAAAAGTATTTAAATACAAAATAGGTATTTTCAAAATACTTTCTTTAAATAAAATACTTATTTCACTGATTTTAACAATTAGTTTTGTTTGAAGAGTTCATCATTCATGTTTCTTCTATGTGACCTCACAATCATTCCAACAAACGAAAATAGACCTGGAAGTGTTTCCAGGTCTATTGTAAGTAGTATTGACATTGGCACAAAAACAGTTTGATTTGTAATTTTGGCATTTTTGATGACAATATTTTGGATGGGTGCGTTCTTAATTAAAGTAATTATGAATTTAGGAATGGAAATTACGAAATATGAATTAAAAAAATTAACAAAACCAATTTGCATTTTGCAAATACTAAATATTTATGTTACATTATTTCAAATAAAATACAAATTGCATTTTGAATAAAAGTATTTCAAATGCGAAATAAAAATAGGTATTTTGCATTTTGTATTTCATTTTAAATAGATGTATTTGAAATAAATCACATCTCTGAAGTTAGACATAGATGGGCATTGATGTCTGCATGTTTGCGAACACAATGCCACTACCTAGCGGTCGGTCATGTGGTCATTCATCAAAATTATAATAGGAGTTGTATAGTATCGAATAGAAGAATTAAGTTGCACGTAATTTATAAAAGACCTTTGCGATAATTGTGTACAAATGTCCGATTTATTTCTAGACAGTAGGCGTGTCCGCATTTTATGAGATACCGCGTGAAAGTGCAATATCTTGTTCAAGTCCCATATTACCACCGGATGCCGGCTACAAAACTAAAAGAGGTTATGCGATAAGTATTAACATTATTTCACTATTACGGCTACATCCTGGAAGCACATAAAGCAGTAATACGATCTGAGACATTATTCGAATCGAAATGTTTGGGCCGTTACAGTGACACGATATACGGGCGCGCCCATCATGGATATTAACAAATATTTAGTATTTGTCGATTTTATAAAATGGCAAATTTTAGGTATGGATTTAGAGGATTTCTAACGGAACGTAACATATCTTCACGCTGTATCTCTACTGGAGTAGTCGGAGAGGATGAAGCACCAAACGTCGCGGTCCTTACATCCTCCTTACGTCTCCTCAAACCCCATCATTTTCTAAGTATGCCTGTGTTTTTGACATTTCCGTCAGCTACAGTACAATAATTCCCGGTTATTGTTCGAGTATCAACCTAATTTAATAATTTTAAATTAAATGCCTTTTTTCATTCCCTTACAAATGTTTTAAAATGTTAACAATTACAGCATATATAGTGCTGAATTTTATGTTTCTACCGGCGTTACATACCTAGTTTCTAAGAAAATTGACTGTCAGCTGTTACAGACGTACAGATGCATGACTGCTCTTACAAGGGTACCGTTTTTTCGAGATACGAAACTCTAAAAAAGACTTGCTTCCGTGAAGATGAGTGCGTCGGGCCGTCATATTGAGAATCAACACCTCAACGAATTTTTCTAATTTTCCTTTTGTTATGTTACTGATCGTTTTCTTTATGTATATCTATAGTGATGAATTCCTAAAATCTTTAGCTATTTTCCGCTCAAACTCAAACAAACAAACCGAATTAATGAATTTTCGGTGCTGGTTAGCTGACCGAGTCCGATCTCTGGTATATCCTAAGGATGCTTCGTTGAGAGGCGAAACACGTGTCGATTGGTGGTTTTTGGAGCTTGAGAGGAAAATAGTTAAAGACTTTAGGGATTCATCACATGCAATGGATTTCCGCAAAGAAACACCTGAGTCTATACAGTATCATATCTATAGTATTTCAATGTCTAGTTTTGAAGCCACACACTCTGTTTAATTGTCAGGAAGGTAATTTTCAAGTCTATAGAACCTAGATAATTGTTGGTAAAATTAGTTAGGGTTTGATTTTAATGTATTGACGAACTATCCTCTCTGAACGAAGGATAACCTGAAGTCGTGTATTATACAAGTCGAGCAAGAGCCAAACCTAAATAGTACCAGCACAGTTATTGTGTGAATCTTCAGCAGTTGTTCAATTGTTCTTTACTTACTCGGGTCCTTTGGCCATAATGGCAAAAATGTAGCCCTAGTTGATGTAAGTGATGTCTGTCTGTCTGTATCTATGTCACTGGCGATTTATTCCGTCATCTTAACACCTAATGAGTCGTAAATTGTAACCCAAAACCAGGATTGAGAAACAAACTTTTTCTTATTTGTATTATCAGTTTTTATAATTTAACATTTCTTTTATCCGAAATTAATTACATTGACTAGGATAATAACTTTTTAAGAAAAAAATTAAATCGATTTTAAATCAAAAACACTGAAAAGAACTACAGAAGTGCCGAACCTAACAGGCAAGTAGACTCTCTGTTATTATTGGTGTTGTTATTGGTCAAATATATGATTATATATCTATTTGTATCGAATTTATGATGTTCTTACAGCACTTTGTTTTTTATTGGTAAAAACTTTTCTATTTTTCCCTTTTAAGTGGCCTTGTTCTAAATAAATATCTAGAGTAGGTTTACAACTAATTTCTTTTTCAATTCTTAAACGGAATATTAAATAAAAGTATTGTCTAAATATTTCAAAAACCGTTGTGAAATTCTTCTGTTTAAACAGCACTTCATCACCAGATCTTAACTAAATTTCTATGAAGTCATCCTGGACATGTATCCTTTCAAATACAAAAATAATCATGAAAATCGAAACACAAGAGGCGGAAGAATCGAAGAAAATACATAAAAAAAGATTAGGACGAAACGAGAACCTCCTCTTTTCAGTCTTGTACAAGACTCCGTTGATCGAATATAGTTCAAATCTCATTTTTATTTCTGAAGGCATATTTATACCAAAGAGTAGGTCGACATAAAGCATCAAGTTTTTATGACTTGAATTAAAAAATTTGCTTTTTATGAAACATATGTTATTGTATTGTACATATAATATCCATCAAGAAATTGACATTAAAATGTCCATAAAATTTGCTGATTAAAATAAAGGATTAAGTACTGCGCAATGTCTGTATTCCACGAATGCCTGTATAAAAATATTGGCAGTGCATCATGGAGTCCATCGCTCGCGTAGTCGCCCTATGGTAATAAAACGAGATACATTATAAATCGTAAGGGAAATATTGTCCACGGTTATTATAGTCTGAATGTCCGCGAGGCGTGTCATAGTTAAATCTTTTATTGTTTTTTCACGACGGCATCTACATTACTATATAATAAATTTTTTCGTACCAGTAGAGCTATGAACACTTTTACTGCGTTGGTATTGAACTCCAGAAACTGTTGCAATTTAAATTAATTTAGATACTGATATTTTATCACATTATATTACTTTGATATTACAAGTTTTCCTGTAAGAAAAATATGAAAATTTGTATATCTTGTAATTGAAAAAAAATACGATAAATATACACAAAGTAAAAGTAGCTAAATTATTTAGGTAGGTGTAACTCGCGTGTAACGTTACATAATCTTATCGATTGTAATACCCATAACTATACTTCAACAAGTATAACCTATAGGATTTGCTGGAAATATTGAGTTAATCTTCCAAATTAATTAGTTTTTTTTGTATCTAAAAGGAGAAAGTGAATATTTGTTGGGTCTACAAACTTGAAGTTTTACTTGTGCGTCCTAATATATTAATGTAGGCAAACACTAACAAGGTATTTTCAAAAATTCAATACCTAAAAGATTATTTATGATACTCATATCTACATTTTCTTTTTAACGGAGTGTGCTGGTAGAAATTTCTTACAGAAATAAGCGTTGCCTTCTGTAGATTACTGCTTCCAATTTTATTTACGTGTAATTTTTGTCTGTGTACAATAAATAATAAAATTGAAGATAGAGATGATATAGTAGGTATAGTATAAGTAATGTATAGCAATATTTAGTGTAAAGAATTTGTAATAGACGTAACTCAACATGTACCTACATAGATAACGAACTTGATCGATTACGAAAATTCATGCCGTAAAGGGATGAAAAGGGGTGTCAAAGCTACTACGGAAAAATAACTCGGTTACGCTACTGGATTTAGAAATTATACATTTTGTACAAAGATTTATTTGTTAAAAATCTTTACGAAAAAAATTAAACCGCCTTCAAAATAAAACACTGAAAAGTACAAAATAATTATCCTTTACTAATCACAACTCAAGTACAATAAAAATAACTTTAGAAGTACGATACACATACCTATATAATTAAATTTGTCAGTTACTGAAGTCGGTGCTAAGCCTACCATAATTATTTCATTAGTTATACAGGGTGTATATGAAAACGGGACAGTTACTTTAATGGATGAAAGGGCTTAACTTTAGTATGTAGTTACAAAAATAATTATCGAAAAAAACGTATCCGTTTAAATTTTCAAGTGTTATCCCCACCATTTCTCGTAAAATTGGTTGATCGTGTACAGTTACAGATTATAAATCTTACGTTCTTTTTTATTTTGTAATAATTTCATCCGTTACTGAAATACAGCCTGAAAACCATTTTCAAAAATAATGCGTATACCCCAATGGGGGTTTTCAGGCTGTATTTCAGTAACGGATGAAATTATTACAAAATAAAAAAGAACGTAAGATTTATAATCTGTAACTGTACACGATCAACCAATTTTACGAGAAATGGTGGGGATAACACTTGAAAATTAAAACGGTCATAACTCTTAAACGGATACGTTTTTTTCGATAATTCTTTTTGTAACTACATACTAAAGTTATGCCCTTTCATCTATTAAAGTAACTGTCCCATTTTCATATATACCCTGTGTAAGTAGGTATGTGTATCATATTTATGAAGTTATTTTCATTGTACTTGAGCTTTGTATAGTAAAGGGTAGTTATTTTGTACTTTTCAGTTATTTTTTTGAAGGCGGTTTAATTTTTCTCTTAATTTTTTTTAATTTCTCCCTTTTGAGTGACCTTGGCCTAAATAAATTTCTAGGGCAGGTCTACAATTAACTTAAAAGTCCAAGCTCCAATACCGATGAAATTTCAATGGGACCACCTTGGAAGTATAATACCCTTTCAAACAAAAAAAAAGAATTATTGAAATCGGTTTACAATTGACGTAGTTATGAACATACATAAAAGAAATACATGCAGACGAACATAGAACCTCCTCCTTTTTTGAAGTCAATTAAAAAAGGTTGTTTTCCATTAAGATTATGTAATGTCTACGCGTACGAAGTCGAGGGACAGGCTATTACAGCTATCTTTAGTCAGTAAGCATAAAAATTGCGAACAAAGTAGATGAATGAGTAAATTGCAGTTTGCAAACTTGTTTTGTTCGATGATTGATTGAGATCCATCGAGTTGTAAAAGCTTGTAAAGGCTTTACCGCGAAGGGGTTGTTGTGTCGTGGCCACATTATCAACTAAATGATGGATGAGCGTCTTTGTCTACTCGTGACTCGATATTGCCATTATCTCTCGTGTATTGATGAAGCGAATTTCCACAAACTCTACAGTACATAGCAGCGTTCACTACAAACACTATGAAGAAATGCTTTTGATACATATCGAATATGTGTCTCATAGAAACATTCCTCAGAGAGTAAGGTATTACATTTTTAGAAAATATAGAGTTACAGAACAATGGCTTTTATAATGTTTTCAACTGGACCTAATTATTGGTAATAGAAATAATTATTTTGTTCGACATGCATAGCTTTAATATTATAGTATGGAAATAGGTGTTACGGAAATCTATTTCTTTATGTGATGAATTTCTATATTTTCTAGATATTCTTCAATTCGTCCAAAATTCCAAACCACTAATCGACACGTGTTTCGCCTCTTAACGAATAATGAACAGGATATTCCAGAGCTTAGATTAGGAGTGGTCTAAGTATAGCAGGTAAAATAAGAAACCTGTTACACCTGGTTCTGTTCCAATGAAATAACAGTTCTAGTAACCTGTTCCAAAATAACAACCATTACCACATACAATTAGTAGAACCAACCGTTTCATAAGAACAGTCCTGTGGAATGGTTTCAAATTTCAGTCCATGATTTTTAAATGAAAACCATCCTACATGCTTCACAGGCTTAGGACTGACAGCTTATTTAAAATTAAAACTAAATTTTAGTTATTCAGCCAAAACATTGAACGCTTACGAGAAACAAGCTGGCACATTCAAAAATTTTCAATTTATTGTACATAATCGTATTTGTACATTACATACAATCATATAATTAACATAGATATTATTTGCAGTCTTCATTTATACATAGAATTTCACATATTCTGGTTCAAAAATATCAGCTATTGCAGTTTTCTAATTGTTCCTATGTTAGGTCAGTTCGGTCTGTTGTGGAACAGGAGCTGTTTTGACAATTTAGAGACAACAGTTCCACGTTATTATTTTCTAAAACCTGTTGTTTTTAACTCTTCCGATATACACCTCACTCCTAGATCAGACTCGGTCAGCTAACTAGTAGCTAACTTGGGTGCTGGTTATTGGAATGGTCGGTGCGGAATGGTCGGTGCGGAATGGTCGGTGCGGCGGCAGTTTTGTGAAATATACGCAAAATAAGCAGAAAGGATACAAAGTTATGCTCTTATCCATGCAATAAAAAAAAGAATATGCAAACGCGAGGTGTTTTCAACTCAGTTTTCATTTAATTAATTCTTAAACGACCCTTATCCCTTGGCCAACTATTACGACTTACGCAGGAGGATAATTAGCTGACATGACACTTAGATATTGATTTTGAATTCTAAGTTCTGACAATGGTTACTTGAAAAAGGAAATTATGTTGAACTGCTCCCGTAACATATTTAAACCATCAGGCCTTTGCACCGTCGATTGCTTATAAATGAAACACCACGAATAACTTATACTACACCTTTTAATTAAAATACAACTGAAAAAACTGACACTGTATATTATTTATTTGCTACCACACCGTTCATAACACAAAGATTGAATGCCCGTTTTTCACAGAGTAGCCGTCTTTTATTACACTGGTTTTTCATGTCTACCCACAACTATTCCTTTCTTTAACAAAATACTACCAAGTTAAATAGGTACAAAATAACAACCGTAGATCATGATTGTTACACATATGTATTATAGAACTATTAATATGAAATCAAACGTTACCCTCGCCTCGATTTCACAAACATATTATTTTACACCATTCAAGTAACAAATTGATATAATATTTATTAATAGGTTTTTAATTAGGATTTAGCAAAACAATAATGCATTTACATTACTTTTTTATGTCACTCAGGGGTAATTTTTTAGAGGCGCCAAAAATTAATGCGACAAATTGGAAATTTTGACGGCAAGGATCTCAAGTTTTTTAAGTGATTACAAAACGTATTAAAGTGATCTTTGGTGACCTGAATCTTCATTTCATTGACTTCATTTTGCCAGTTGCGATACACGATTGGTTACTTTTTGCAACAGAAAAAAAATATTAAAGAAACCTCTTTTAAAACAGAGATTTACATTTTTCGGACTAACGGAACAGATTTATGCTTCTAAATTTTCAGTGTAGATTAATCTAAACATATACTTCAAAATACCAGTTGAATTTTTTTTAATAATCTATAGTTTTTATTATAAATGAAAGTAACTGTTTGTTTCGTATTTTTCAAAAGCTAGCGCTCCCACGTTTGTACGGTGCAGAAGGTCTATTTTAGATTAAATTATTGTTTCTCACTGCGTCGCCCTAAGACATCTAGAAACTCACCACTACTGATGTATCGTTGCCAATGTGACCGCAGTTTTCGTACGTAATTGTGTGCGATTGACTAGCCGTGACTAGTCAATAGTACAATCAATCAAATCCATTAACATAAAGTTGCTTTATGAAATTTCCCCGGCGGCGGGCGGCCGCGGCGTGGTGGCTCGTCTGAAACGCGTCATGATTAATATTTCAGCAGTGACTCGCCTTGCTTAACCGACCGGGTATCCATCGCTTATCTAATATACTAATAGGTTACGCGTATATGTTTACACGTAATTTATTTATGGTTTTTTTATATACTTACCATTCAAAAGCTTTTTGCTTAGTTATAATAAGTCGAATGAAGTGTTTTTTAATATTTGTGTATTTGTTACTGATCTTGGTTTATGCATTATGCTCTTGTAACGTTTAATCCAAATATAAAAGTTCGTTCCCTATATTGAAGCCTAATTGTATAATCTTCTGTGATTAAATGTAAATAAGACGGAAATTTTAGACTCATTGATGAACATTGCAATTTTAAGTCGACTTTCAGTCTGTGTAAGTTACGCAATTAGATCCCTGGAGGTTTAGTTTGCTTTATTTCATTTGTATTTTAGTAGTAGTATATTTCACCTGATATTTTGAAATTCTTATCAAAAATAGATTTGTCACTACAACTATGAGTACTTTTTGTACCATTTATTATAATTATTGATGATCGCGAACTAATATGACTAATTATATTGTCTATTACGATAGCATATGATTGACATTACAATCACCGTGCGTTGCGTAGTAATGTAAGTAGGTGAGTAGTGATGTCTATTTTTCTTATTTCCAAGCTTCCTAACTTCTGTAAAACATCCATTCTGAACTTTTTCACTGAACCGCCGTATCTAGGTGGCCTAAAATGGGTTTGCTTACTCATACTTTTGTATAATGCCTACCTATATTCTTCTTTGAGAAAGTATAATTTATTATGATTCGTAGCGTGCCTTAGAGGATCCTAGCTTGTTTTCTTATCTGCCCTACATCCAGGGGTGAACACGGCACAATCCATTATAGCCGAAAAAACACTTGAAACTTGACTACTCATACAATAAACATCTTGCGGGGCTCGCGACTTTTTTGTTCCGCACAGAACGACGACAGTTTTTGCCGAAGATCACCCCAGTGTGTTTTTATCGCAAAACTGCTCATGAACCGGGAGCTGTCCGATTAGAAATTACAGGATGTAGCGATCTGCCGACGCTAAAATACTGAATTTCATTTAGCTAAGATGATGCAAATTCGCGTGGCTCGCCAGTGACTTATATTTATTGTGCTATGTGTAGTTGTTTTAAATTGTGTATAATGTAATAAATAGTTCGGCCTCAATTTGCGATTTACATACATACATATCTTTACGCCGTATCCCTAACGGGGCAGTCACGAGAGGACGGAACGCCAAGCGACGTGGTCGTTACATACTTCTTTCGCTTTCTTAAATCTCGCCATTCTCCTCACACATTTTCGCCTAGGTATGCACGTGCGTTTTGTAATTTATTTATTGAATATAGGTAATATAAGAACATCATAAAGCAAGTTCATAATATAATTCTAAATACTAATAATAACACATTTATTTTGCAAGAATGCGTGTACATAGAATATTATAGTTCCTTTCCACATTCTGCTCACTAAAAGTATGTAAATATTCAACCGTAATTACTTAGCAAATTAAGATCATTTAGTGCAGACAATAATAATAGTAAAAATCCACCCAAGTACTCAACTCAGTGACAATAAATTTGTTTTTTTTTTCACAATAAATTCAATAATAAAATGTCAAAGTTATACAAATAAAAAAGTAAATAATGAAAGATTCATGTCAAAAAAAAACTTGTCGTAAAACAAAAAAAATATATTTCATAATCCCTAATTTCTGATTTTTGGTCCGGTACAGTAACGGAAATGTCATCTGCAAACATAATACAGGGGTATTCTGTTATATTCGGGATATCATTTTTATAAATAAGGAAAAGAAGAGGACCTAAAACACTTCCTTGTGGTATTTCTGACTTGTTTATTTGATATTTTGGTCTAGAATCTAGATGAAGTTAATGTGTAATGGTCGTATGCATCACTTCTATAATATACTGTTCACGATCAGTCAGATAGCTTTTAATTCATTGCAAAGCTTTTCCTCTTATATCGTTAAGACTGCATTAATTTTATAATATTTTGTGATCGTCATAATCGAATGCTTTGCTCATGTCAAAAAAGATTACCAAAAAATATGAAACCGCCTTAAAAAACAGTGAAAAGTACAAAATAACTATCCTCTTTATAATCGATACTCAACTACAATTAAAATAACTTTATAAATACCATACACATAACTATATAATTAAATTTGACAGTTACTGAAGTCGGTGCCAAGCCTACCAAACTAATAGACTCCGTTGTTGGACATTGATTTGAAAAAACAACATACAGTTGAATTGAAAACCACCTCCTCTTTTTAAAGTCGGTTAAAAACTCGGTTGCGTTTATTAACAGATTTTGTTATCTTTCGGACAAGTAAAAACGCAGTTGAAATAGTTGAATTTTGTTTTCTGAAAGCCATTTTTTTATGACATTATGTTTATCCAAGAAACGTGGTGGGGACCACGTTTCTCACTTGTTCTCGAATATAAACAAACCAAATTGTAATTCTTCAGATGTATGTTTGATTCATCGCCATATCTAACAAAGGGTTCGGAAAGACACTATATCTATCGGCTCAAGTTCCTTCAATAGTCTCGCTATATTTTGATGCAATAAAGTAGCTATGGACAGATTAATACAGTTTAATTCTTCATTTTCGCAAAAACTCTATGGATGTATCTTTTGCAGTATCAGCGTCAAAACTGGATTTCTTTATCACAAATAGAACGGTATAGAAACTTGTTTGGGACCTATTTCAATAAACTTTAATTTAGTATTCCTAGTTTGTATAATTTTCTGTTGTAATACAGTCAACAATAAAATAAAACTTTCTACTACTAACTTCTAACAAGTACTTACTTTTCTTTGGTGTAATGCATCAATTTCTGTGTATTCAAAAGAATATAATAACGTAATCCATCATTAATTATGAGATTGGTGTTTCTAATGTCAATACTAGACAATTCTAAATACTTTATAGCTAAGCTTTGTAATCACAGTGAAGTTCAATTGATATTTCTAAACACGTTACGAGATATTTTTAATCTGTTTATTAAAAATTTCTTTCTAAGTAGATACCTATATAAAACTCCGCTGAGGTAGATTACCTTATCTTACCTTACCTTTCTAAAGTAGATTACCTTTTTTATAGTAGGTAATTCAAGCTATGTTAAGTTTACGGAACCCATGTTAATTTTACAAAAATGGATATGATTTGTATCTACAGTTGGGCAAAAGATATATTTTTATATGCTACCAAATTATCTGTTTCATTTGATGAGCATAACAAGAGGTATCAAAGAAAAACGATAATTTGGTATCTTAGAGAATTCGTCAAATTTAAAAGAGTGAATATACAGAAATACATACAAAGTATTTTTTGGCGTAGTTATCGGTCATGAGCTCCTGGTCTACATTGGTTATTATTCGTCACATTAAGCGGGGAATATCTTACCGGCGCGTCGGCCGTCCTCAGGGATTTTGAGCAGGCGTCTAAAAAAATTGATGCGACTTATCTCGCTCGCGTGTTTTTAACCCACGCTAAGCGTATGAGATGTTTTATGGATGTGCGAGCGCTGGCCGGCCAGCGCCCCGCGCTTGACCCCAACTCTACTAGTACCAACCAGGGGGAACTTTACATTCGCCACATAGCGTTCTCGTTACGTATTCAATGAGAAACTGCGTCAGTTGCTTATAGTAAATATGTGTTTCTCTAATTCTTATCTGTTAATATATATTATAATGTATCTTTGCCTTGTCTAATATTGTGTTATGTGTTAAGTTTCCGTTTACTTTGGCACTTATCGTTTTACTATAGGCTTACATCTGTTTATTCTGTTTGTCATTCTACAATCTGAATTATTACCCTGTTTATTAATGTACCTTTATTTTAAATTATTCGTGTAATACTTTTTATATTATTGAATACTAAATTATGTGTTTTGACTTTTCATGTACAGGGTGGTACGAATTTTACCGAGTCATCTAGTAACATTTATAAAAAAAGAACTACTCCGTGGAAATATCTCAATAAAAGTAAATACAGGAATCATCGTCAGGAGTCCAATGAAAAATACGTATCGTACATCTCCAACATTCAAGCTGCCTTCCATACTCCATCAAGTCGCAGATTTCTATTCAGTTCGGGACTATCAAGACTTCATCGCCGTTTAGTAATAACATTATTTACATTAATTAAAAAAAAAAATTTTAATTGTTCATTTTAGAAATACATATTTAATATATTTAAATTTCTTTTTAAAATTTAGTTATTGTCGTTACACGACGTACTGTCTAAAAGAATGGTGCTGGCTAGATTACCTTTTGAGAGGATGTTTCATTATTTTTCTTGAGGCTACTAAACATTCTTTATTACTAGAAGTAATATTTTGATAAACAAGTGCAATATCGTTTACTTGTGTGCGTGGTGCAGGCTTTAACAACGTCCGGCGTCGTTTACGTATAACGAATGGCACTTTTATGTCTTTCCTGCAGTTTTATGTGTACGATGGTGCTCGGTTTGAATAAGATATTGCAACAACTATGTTATATTTTACACTTAGTTACAGTGATGATACAGAAGTTATTTCGTTGATACAGATAATTGCTGCGACAGTTTACTTGAGACCACGGCCGATGAAACTCGGCCGAAACGTCAAGGGAAAATAAAAGGTAATCGCGTCAATTTCCCGTGTTTTTAGATATTTTATAATGCAGCGCGAAAGTTTAAAAGTTTATAGATCATTATCTGTCTTAATTTCTAAGTTTCGTATCGGTTCTCCTCAGTGCAGGTTTTCTTTTCGACGTAGACTATGCTTTGTAATCTATACTAATGTTATAAAAAGAGAGTGGATAATGTAAGTTTGTTGTATGTAGAGGGTAATCTCCGGAGCCACTGCAGGTACTTGAATAATTCTTATACTGTTTGAAAAGGCGTATAAAGGTTCGGCCAAATCTGCGCGACCGAAGCGACTGCGAAACGGCACGCTTATTACGTAACTTGTAGACAGCGTGCGACAGCCAATATCGCGCGATATCTACTGTCAAAACGAGAATTTGTGTAATGTAATTTGTATAGTGACGTTAAATCTACCGCGAAAAGTGCATTTTACGGTCAAAGAATAATAGATACGCAATCGTCATACATAATATAATTTTTAAATACAATTTATCACCGGTCGTGCAGTGATCGCGTGGCTGTCGCTGTCTGCAAATATTTAGGTAATAACCCCGCGGGAGCGTCAGTCACGCGGCGGACGGTGTCCGTGTATATTTTTGGCGCCTTTGCACATCTACGCGACCGTAACACGGAAACACCGCGTCGGCAAAGCTGGATGCACGTATTAGAAATAGGGAACATAGAGAGTTATAAAATATTATATAAAATATAGGCAATTACTCAAAAAGAATTAAATAATAATAGGAGTAGAAATATTAATAATAATGGGTAAATGGAAGGAAACACATCATTAAGCTTGAATCCAATCATTTTTATTCAAGCAAAATCAACCACGGTTCTGAATGAATCTGCACTGAGAAGAACCGGCAAGAAACTCAATCAGGTATTATTGTTTAATAAAGTATTGAAATATAAGCAGTTACACTTCACTAGTTTTTATTACAATGATTGTCTCTATAAAACATTATATTCTAATATCATATTATACATAATTGCAAATATCACAATACTAGGTACACACTATAACATTATATTATATAACAAAATGAATAACTTAATATTCTATTTGGATACTTATCTGCTTAGCTCTAGTGTCCCGACAGCAAATGTGTCGTTCTGTAGTTACAATCACTATTAGGAACTACCTTCCCCACCACTTTAATCATAACTCGTATCAGTATTAGTTATATTTCTTTTGTACTTTAGAAATATATCCATACTAGGTATATGTGATCCATAATTAATAGCTATTTATTAATATATAAATATAACTTATACTGATTATCATAGGCAACACATAGTTTCAAAGAGTTACGAAAATAGGGAGCTATTATAAGATGACTTTCAATTATCACATGACGCTTTATTGTTTCATAAATAATTATTCGAATATTAAATCGATATATCAAGGTAAGAATATTAAAATAACAATTTATAGTTCATTATTATCAATCAAATATACATTTCAATGAAGTAATATACTATATCTATGTAATAATATATATCTATATAATACATTATCATCTAACACGTCTTGTGGTCAGACGTGTGTACGGATATATTTCTTATTTTTTTAACCTGTGATTGTGACTCCACGATGACAGAAGATACTACAGAGATGTTTATAGAAAGAGCGAGAGAACATCATATTTTGTACGATTTGAAAAATCCAAGAATTATGAGAATTTACGAAAAAAAGTATAAAATACGGGGTTAAATGGGAATAAAAGATCTTGTTCATCAGAGTCAGACTCTGGTGATAATTATGAGACTGACGTAACATAACAATTTGGGTGTTAAACTAACCTATAGACGTGCGGCTTCAGTGACAATTTACTAAATAAATGAATTTCGCGGTTCGCGCTGTAGTGGCGCAAGTGTGCACGTTTAGTTGCGCGTTGTAGACGCTCCCGCTTCGCGTACTTGACGCGCAGGTTTGGCCGAACCCTAACTCCGCCGGCGTCCCAACGTGTCACTGTTGACTGTTATATGGCGGATGTAATAATTACAGAATACGTTTATTTTGTTTTCTATAAAAGAAAAACATTCATTTAATGAAAAAAAAAATGTACAACCCTATCATTATGCTCTATATTCCAAATGTTCGCTAACAACGGGAAAACGCTGATATTAAGGTTGCCTCACCTTTATATTTGTTTAAACTTTGAGATTATACACTAGAACTATTGACTTTTGGTGAAGTTGTAGAACGCAAGTTTTCCGTTGTCATGGGTACTTATATACCCTTCCGTATTTACACATCCTTTCTAAATAAACTTGTATATATATGTATGTATATACATTAAATGTAATAGTAACACTATTAACGAAATTAAAGTTTGACCTGCACCAAAATTACTTTTATTTAAAAATGTACAAAGCACAACCAGCTTCGATGGTGGCCATAGAGAAGAGAGGTTAACAAACAAGATACAAGAAAGGCGCGAAAAACATAAAGTATACAACAAATGTTTTAACAGTAATAAAGTTGAACAAGTGTGCAGTATTTCAAGTAAAGTATTTCCTACCTAAAAGAAAACTAAAGAAAATACAATTCCTTTTTTGCGAACATTATCTGTTTTATCAAGCCGACTGTTTATTATAACTACTTGCAAATTTGTAACGAGTGATTCGTATTGACTTCCCTTACGTCTCTCCCTCAGTTATTGTGTTACCCCATAATACAAACTTCGTGCTGCTCGGGGCTATACAAATTGGTTTTTCTGTAAAAATATTGACAAATAATAGTCAAAAGTCAAATACAAATTAATTTACAAACATACAGACATATCTTCATGCTGTATCCCTAACGGGGTAGTCAGAGAGGACGGAGCGCCAGGAGTCGCGGTCCTTACATAGTTCTTTCGCTTCCTCAAATCTCATCATTCTCGTCACACATTTTTTTGATGTTGACATTTCCGTCGGCTAACACTCTGGCTATTTGATCTTCCTAAGCCAGTCTTTGTTTTCCTTGGCCTCTTTTACCACTCACTTTCGCTCTGTAGATTTTCTTCGTCAGTCTTTCATTACTCATTCTTTCTATGTGCCCGAACCATCTTATGATTCCATTCTTCATTTTTACAATAACACTGTCGCGCAACCCTGTCATACTGCGTATCTCTTCATCGCTTATATTGTCCGCAGGGATGACACCGCACATATTTGTTAGAGATCGCATTTCTACTGCATTTATCATACTTTCACTTGATTTTGGGCATATCTAGGCCTTACTACCGTACAATAAAGTTGGCACCAAGACCGCATTGTGTATGCCATTTTTTTTTCAAAATAAAATAAATTAATTTAATTCAAGTGAACCCAGTTATTAAATATTTCTGAACGTCAAACCTTTCATTGGTTCGGCAAAAACCTGTATAGAGAGGAACCAGCAAGAAACGCAATCAGGTTTCATTTTTATCAGTAAGGAATGCTGATTGTTTTGATACGCGTTTCATTTATAAAAATAATTAAATTTACTTCGAAACACAAACTAAAGAAAGAATAACTGAATAGGGAAAAATAATAAGTTTTATCTTAATAATTAATCTTAATAATTAATTAATTTTTGAAGTCGGTTAAAAAACATTTAATCGGTGACGGTTGCTGTGACATGTTTCCTTTTTCCCACTGCTCGTGTACTGATCTACAATGAACCTTTATAGTTTAACTATCTCAAACGACCTCGAATTAAACCAAAACAAAATTTCTTTAGTACTCATTATTCTATGCCACACAACTTTTAACCATAAATAAAAGCCATACCAATATTCCACCTTTTGAAATTCTTTTTTCAAATTTTTAACTAAGATTAGGTACCTACATATTATATCATTTTCACCTGGATGCCACGACAAGAGAATGGATAAATTTAGTTTTTAATAAAATTTGGAAATTTTTAAATAAAAAATTCTGTTTGGGATCAAAGACATAATAGCAAAATTTAACATAAAAAATTACAAGATTATTTTTATCAGAACCAGAAAACAGTTAAAAACAGAGAAACGTCAAAATGGAAGGAGTGATGGTTGGTATCGCGTAATTATATGTGGTTACCTTTAAACAATCCTTGAAACTATCACTAACGTTACAATAAAAATACTCTTTATCAATTGACTTATATTCAATATTACTGTTCTATATTCTCGAATTTCATTTGTGACTAGTATCTTCACATTAAGGCAAGTTTCCTGTAATTCCTTATTCGTTTCATAAAATGCTCTGAATTGGACTATCCGTCATGTCCAAGCCAGGTAGAGAATTAAATAGTTAATAAATACCTTTTGTTAATTATTGAACAATCAGCTAGTTATTCAGGTATTCAAATAAAGTCTATGAATCAGGCTTAGGCAGGTTTCATTATTAAATTAATTTATTTTTGTTAATTACTTCAAACCCTCTGATGTGTTAGCTCTTATTATGTTATCTTTATTATTCTTCAGATTTGGTTGTGTAGGGACATTGTAAGTGTGTTAGAAAAGACGAATCAGCAGTTTTGTGTGGAAGCGTGATGTATGCGAGCGTCGACGGCAGTTACTGCGCACTGCCCGATCGGAACGAACGTGACCTAAATTGGGATTCAGTTGGGACAATAAAATTGTACGGAACTATCTAAATTTACATCTTTATTTCTGCCAGTGATTCCCAGTATAACTCATATAAACAGGAATATCCTAAAGTGGCCGTCGACGCTCGCATACATCAAGCTTCCACACAAAACTGCTGATTCGTCTTTTCTAACACACTTACAATGTCCCTACAGTTTGAACTTGGTATATATTGATGATTTTTTATAAAAATTCTCTTCCTCTTTTAAAAAGACATCGTCCTTTCATCATCACACGATTTGTCCTCCTCTTTTCTTTCTTAAAATTCTATTCCATTCTTCCAAAAAAAATATTTTCAAATTTGTCACTTGCCAGTCTTCATTTTATTTTATTGAGATATAAACCTCTATGCTCATAAAAAAGGTAGAATATTAAAGGTAAATTATTATTTTATAACCTTTTATAACCTAAAATAGTCCGCGAAAAATTCTCTTTGCACCAATTTTGCACATAGACCTTGTATTAGGTCGATGTTGTATTAGATGCTTTTTGTAGTAGGTGCAAATAAAACATTGTAATAAAAATTTTAACTACGGCTGATTTTTTAGTTCTAAACAGCTAAATCTATATGTACTGTGACCACTCTTCACATAGATATGAATATGCAACTAAAGAAACGTATTGAAAATTTAAAATTGCTTAACAGTGTAAGTATCTGTGATTATGATATCGTTCTGTGGGAGAGTATTTCGAGTGAAATATTCTCTTGTTTTATGAGGCAATTATTAGCATATTGCGTGTGGACGGACCAGCAGCGGCGGGGGTTCCTATATCGGCGGAGGGTGTCTGTGGAGCCATGCTGTTAGATAAACATATCTGTGTTGTCGTCTGAATATGTTTATTTTGTAAGAAGAGGATAGATATGTGATGTTACATTGCGCAGGAAAGAAAATTTGTTACATTTCCTTGCTTTCTTTGTTTCAATGTGATATAAACGCATAATAGATGTAATATAATGATAATAATTATATAGTATAATATAATAATATAATATAAGATTGACGAAGAAAATCTATAGAGCGAAAGTAAGTGGAAGCAGAAGCCAAGGAAGACCAAGGCTGACATATGAAGATCAAATAGCCAAAGTGTTAGTTGAGGGAAATGTCAAAAGCACTCACAAAACTAGGCGAAAGTTTGTAATAAGAATGATGAGGAATGAGGAGGCGAAAGAAGTATGTAAGGATCGCGATACTTGGCGCTCCGTCCTCTCTAACTACCCCGTCAGCGATACAGCGTAAAATATGTATGTATGTTTGAATTTTTTGCAATTTGCTTATAATAGGGTTACCTTATATATAATATGAATTTTGTTATTATTTTTAAATCAATAATAAATATCTAATAAATAAATAATCAGTCGTATCTGGTGATGCTACATGTACCAAACATGTACTGTATTCGTACATTTTCCTTCCAAAAGATTTTAATATAATCTTATAATGAATTTAAATTTATCTTTAGAATGTGTTTAAAGATTTTTCCTCTGCCTTCATGCACGAAAATTTTCAAAGTAATGTACACTAGGAAACAATAAATGGAACAATACAAAATCCAAAGTTCTGTAAAAGCTTCCACGATATCGATTGGAAACAGGAGCTACCGTACGTCTTGTTTCATTATCGGATTTCACTCGTTCTTTATTTACAAGTGATCCTTAAAGTGAACTCACTTCGTATAGTTTTACTCACTTGAATAAAGTATAAATAAAGTCGTCTTTAACGTGTAGACAATAAGGCTGATATTTGCGTTACAAGAGAAAAATACTTATGAAATAAGACGCATATTGAGCTTATTATTCGCAGTATTGAACATTCAAATAGCTGTTCAATTTAGAAGATTTTAAGGGCTGTTACGGTGTAAGTGGATACTACAAAATGATGAAAAAGTGTAAAGGGCGATTATTAATACGGCTAACTGTAGATTTATAAATAAATTACAGGCTGAAATTTAATATAAAAAATCGATTTTTGTTACTTCGTATTTTATGAGCTGCCATACCGTTTATTCGATTGCGATGAAATTTGGTATGGAGATAGATTAAGCCCCGGGGAAGGACAAAGGCTATTTTAAAAATAAAAAACGCGGATGAAGTCGCAGTCATCAACTAGTGTCTTATAAAATAGCTAGACCGGACTGCGATAAAAGTCTCTAGATAATATCTTGGCTAGTTAGTGACTTTAGTTGGTGCTGGAATAGGTGCATTTAATTTTTTTTTAAAGCAAAAAACTGAAATTTGGTGTTTGTTTTATCATTAAGTAATGAGATTTTTGATTTTCAAAAATATTTTCTTCATTTAATAGAAAATATAAAACGGATACATATGTACATACGTATTCTCCTCACGCTGTATCTCTAACGGGGTAGGAGACGACAGAGTGCCAACACTCACACAGTCTATGCTGTCGTGTAGCGACAATAATTAAATTTAAAAAAGATAATTCAGACAGATAAATATGTATTCTCTAAAAATGTATACAATTTGAGATTCTGTAAAAAAAATCATTATAATTGGTAAAACTATTCGGCGATGATGTCTGTAAAGTCCCGAACGGACGGCAACTTGAATTATAGGTGTATCACGATAATAGGTAGTACCTATATAACGTTGGACTACTCGCGATGATCCTTGTATTTGCTTTTAATGAGTTCTTTAATTATATGTATATGTATGTATATACATGTTTATTTATTTTAATTTTTAAAGAAAGGCCTAAGATAACGCACTTTTCTTCATATCATTCTCCACCTGACCCTCGTCGTCTCCATTGTCTTTTCTCCGCCTTCTCTCTTCAAAATTTTAAATTTAAATCTAATTTCCTTAGTACTGACTCCGGCCAGTACTAAATTAAGACTTATTATCCAGACTTATTTTATATCAAGAGTTATTACACAAACTTCTTTTATACCCAGAGAGTTTTGGCATAATACTATAAAAAGTAAACATGCATGAATATGTCAAATATAAAAAGTCAAAACACATAATTTAACACACATATAAAAGGCATTATATGAATAATTTGAAATAAAGGTAAATTAATAAACAGGATAATAATACAGAGTTTAGAATGAGAAACCAAATAAACAGATGTAAGCCTATAATAAAAAATGAGTGACAAAGTAAACGGAAATTTAACCCAATATTAGACAAGATTAAATTCAAAAAAGTTTTTTCAAGTTTCGAAAAACAAATGAATGTTAAAATTAAAATATCCATACATATCCTTACGGTGTACCCTTAATGAGGTATTCAGAGACGTTGCATAGAGTGCCACGATTCTCCTCGCACACTTCGCCGAGATTCACGACTGCTATTGACATTTTCGTTAGTTAATACTCTAAAATATCTAAAAACACTGGAAATTAACGCGATTACCTTTTATGTTCACTTCACATTTCGGTCGAATTGCATCGGCCGTGGTCTCAAGTAAACTGTCACAGCAAGCTTCACTCCGTGTCTGAGGCAGATTTTATTTCATTTACCCCCGACATTTGTAAATAATAATACTCTAGTTATCTCATCTCCAAAAGTCAGCCTTGCCCTTTCTTGGGTTCAGGTTTTTATCGTAGATTTTCTTTGTTAGTCTTTCATCACTCATTCTTTCTACGTACCACGTGCTACCGAACCATCTTAGCATTCCTTTCTGTATTTTTAGAATAACTCTGTCATCGAACCTTGCCATGCTGCGTATATGTGTAGCGTGTGCATGTATGCGTATTGTATGCTGCGTATGCCTTCCACATGGTTTAATCTATCTCCATTCTAAATTGTATCACAAACGGTCCCGTAGTTTAAGAGTGAAAGGTAACAGGCAGGCAGTTAATTTCTAATTTATAATATTATAATATGTGGTATGAATGTAATGTCAATAACGCTTAGCAAATACCAAACCTGTATATACATTTATATATACATAGGTTCACGTTGTATCCGTAACGGGGTAGTCGGTGACGCCGAAGCGCCAAGAGTCACGGTTTTTACATACTTCTTTCGCTTCCTCAAATCTCATCATTCTCTTCACACATTTTTACCTAGGTATGCGAGTACTTTTGACATTGTTCGGTACAACCATTGTACAACCTGTAAAATGGGATAAATAAAACATATTATGATATTGATGCGATCACGACGCTTGGCGCTCCGTTCTCACTGGCTACCCCGTTAGGGATACAGCGCGAAGATATATATGTATGTATATTACAATATTCTTTCTTTTACATCAGTTGCTCAATTTTTAACCGACTTCAAAAAAAGAGGAGATTCTCGATTCGGTTGTACTTGTTTTTTTTTGTTTGTTACCTTAGAAGTTCAGAACTCCGTCATTTATGAACCGATTTGAAAAATTCTTTTTTATTGGAAAACATATACTTCTAGATTAGTCTCATTTGAATTTCATTGGTATTGGAGCTTAGATTTCAAATATACACCAAATAGAGCGAATTGCTAATAATCTTTGATTATATTGATAATACTCTTGTATGTCGTTGCGCTCCAGAATTAGAAAAGAAGTTAATTATATACCTACCCTAGATATTTATTTATGCCAAGGTCCACTCAATAGGAAGAAATAAAAAAAAATACTTGAGTTTTGATTAGTAAAGGATAGTTATTTCCCACTTTCTAATGTTTTTGTTTGAAGACGGTTTAATTTTCTTATTAAATTTTTGATAGATAGAAATCCAGCGTTACAATACAGAAATATCCTCGGTTACAATTATGTCATTACTGGCCGATTGAGGCCATAACGCATATAACGTCGGCGTGTGATCCAGCCAGCGGCTCGTCTTTGTGCCCACCGCAACCCCGCCGCCCTCACAGGCTGCGCATGCTTCACTCTGGACCACGCGAATGCCTAATGAGCTCGACCGCAGCCAGGGGTGCTACATTTGAAGGTTTTGTGACCCGGTACTCGGCATTTTAGTATTCGTAATCAGCCGAATGATTCGGTTAAAATGACAAGTATTCGGTTAACATAAAAGCATTAGATGAAAAGTGATTATATTATTAATATTATTGTAAAACGTTGACAAACGTAAAACGGCAATTTTGAGGTCTTTCATTTAAGGTAATACTTAGTTTTTAACCTCCTACGCAAAACGTTATAAGTTTACGTGTTTATTGTGCGTTTGTCTGTGCCATCGTAGTGCCTAAGCCTAAACGGATGAACCGATTTTAATTTAGTTTTTTTTTTGCTTGAAAGGTGATTTGATCGAGAGTGATTCTAGTTACGATTCAATAAAATCTTTTCAACCGTTTAAAGAACATCAGTTCTTTTCTTGTCATTGAAGAGATGTGAGCGACTTCTACTGGTCCGATAGGAAATTTAATATCCTGTGACTTCAATGATATTACAATAACCTTGAACTGATGCTGCAGCACCATCAGGAATCAGCAGGATACCCAACTCCTCCCCAACATATAGCAGATGTTTGTGCTCATTGGAATGGTCTCAATGAATAGGTTATAGATGATCATTAGGGTCTGAACTTTGTGTATCGTCCCAGAAAATATGTGTGTGAATGTGAGGATAGAGTGTGCAGCGTTTCAGCAGTGTGTGTGAGTGAGAATGAAATAAAACAAACTAAAAAAAACTCTAAAAAGTAAGAAAATAATATGTACCTATTGGCCCTTTAAGTTTATGATAAGTTGTAACATAAATAGTAGTAGTAATGTATCCAAGCGCCCTCGCGTCGGGGAACCAGTAAATTAGTTTTAAATTTGTAAAAGGGGCGATCGACTATAGATTCTCTCACTGTTATACCTGAATTCCCAATAAATAATATTCATAACTATAGTTAAATTATTAAAACTTTCGTGAGACATTATTCACGCACTAATTATTAAATACGGCTTTACTCAGGTATAATCGGTATAGGTATCGACTAGTTTCGGACCTATTGGAGGTCCATCATCAGGGTGTGTGGGATGAGTTCGTGGCCGCGCCCCGTCTCGCACTGCGCGCATGAGCTCGCAACGCGCGGCTTGACAGCATCGGGACCCTCTAGATAGCCCTGGCGTCTACGAAATTCCATGTGATTGCGGCAAAAGCTACATTGGAGAAACGGGATGCAATATCAATACGCGGCTCACCGAGCACATCCGCAGTGTACGTAAAATGGACAGCAACACCTCGGCGGTGGCAGAGCACGCCCTCAACTCCGACACCTCACATTATATTAGGTTCGATAAGGTGAAAGTGTTGGCTCGCGAAAAGAACTTTGTATCACGCAAGCTCCTTGAAGCCATCGAAATCGACCGCCGGCCTAATTTTAATAGAGACAAGGGATGGGCCCTGCCGCTTACTTGGAAGCCTCTGTTGTTAAATGCAACGCGGAATAACAACGATAGTGCTGACGAGTATGTAGTGGACATCGTGAGTACATTTTGTTCGCCCGTAAACATCGGTCTCGTCGAGTTCGTCATCATCGCCGGCGCACCCCGCCCCCCCCGCCCTATCAAGCCGCGCGTTGCGAGCTCAGGCGCGCAGTGCGAGACGGGGCGCGGCCGCGAACTCATCGCACTCACCCTGATGATGGACCTCCAATAGGTCCGAAACTAGTCGGTACCATACCGATTATACCTGAGTAAAGCCGTATTTAATAATTAGTGCATAACTATAGTTATGTATAATTCATTTCATACATTATTAATAACAAAAAAGTACAGATATACGTTAATAGTTACAAACTTAAAACTACACATTATCTTAAATAATAGACTTCCTCATAGTTGCCGCTTAGATAGCTGTCATCGCTCAAGGTGTCTGGCAGCAGACTGGCAGCGTTACCTCTTTGAATAGCCAAATTGATTCGTTGCCGGAAGAAGCTGCCAGTCCCACGGCGGTCTCCCGAAGCCTCCACCAGTCTCTTACAAATATCACAAACCGGGCGATGGGCTTCATATATAATTATTGTATTTATTATTAATATCCCATCAACATATTTTTATTAAATTACCTTTTAAAAATACTTCAATATTTTCCTTAATTTCAGTGGTCGTACAGGAGTGGAAGCACTTGCGCTTCCACCCAGTTGCCCAAGAGACGATTTTGATATTTTTTGAGGTTTTTCCGTTTTCTAGTAATTCCTGTTCATAAAAGTATGTATGATATCAGCATAGATTTATAAATATATAAATTATTATCTGACTTTTTCAGTTAAAAATTAACCGATTAACCAAATTAACCGATTACTATAAAAAAATAGTTGATACATACATACATACATATCTTCATGCTGTATCCTTACTGGGGTAGTCATAAGAGGACAGAGCACCAAGCTTCGCGGGCTTTACATACTTCTCATCATTCTTCTCACACATTTTGCGAGTGCTTTTGACATTTTCGTCAGTTAACACTCTGGCTATTTGATCTTTGTAAGTCAGCTTTGGTCTTCCGTGGTTTCTTTTGTCACTCGCTTTCGCTCTGTACATTTTTTTCGTCAGTCTTTCATTACTCATTTTTTCTATGCGCCCGAACCATGTAAATATTCCCTTAAATTAAAATTAAAATAGTTGATTCAATAAAAATTAAAACAGTTGATTAATAATAATAATAATTTTATTTCGGACATAATCCATAGATGTTAGTAACAGTTGACTTAAATTAATGTTAAATTAAGACAATTATATCAAAGTTTAGATTACTTTTAGCAAATTATATTTGAAAGTTAACAGATACGACTTTTACTTCGAAAGTACAAAGTTCTCTGACCGTTCTTATAACAGCCTGTTATTTATTATGGTTCTACATTTGAAATGGCAAAACGGAACCATTTTAATATAAGTTTTGCGTCCGTTCGTCTGTCAATCGATTGTTTTAGAAACTGTTGCGTACAAATTTGAAATATGGCATAGTGATACCTACTTCTCGTTAACTCGCACATATTGCGTTTGTTAACATTTTAAAATATTAATAAGAGAATTTAATAAAAGGACAAATTGGTTATGTACTCGAATTAGACTCCCTACTTTCTCCGTAACTACTGCGACTAGAATTTTGAAAATTTCAGTAATATAATGTCAAAAGTACATGAAGTTTACAGAAAACTGTATCCAACGGAATGCGTGTGGGGACAGAACCGCACGCTTATTACGTAACTTGTAGACAGCATCCGACAGCGAATATCGCGCGATATCTGCTACCAAAACGAGAATTTGTGTAATATAATTTGTACTGTTGCGCTAAATCTACCGCGAAAACTGCATTTTACGGTCATAGAATAAAAGATACGCAATCGTCATACATGATACTAATTTTTTATTACAATTAATCACTGGTCGCGCAGTGATCACGTGGCTGTCGCTGTCTGCTAATTTTTAGGTAATAACCCCGCTTATTCGATTGAGAAATCGGTTTAGTACACAGAAAACCGGGAAATCTTTGGTAATTACTCTGTATAATTTTTGTTTGAGTCATTTCTGTCATTTTCTGTAATGAGACATTCAAATTGTATGGTGTTAGTTAAAGGAGTTGTTTTCAAATGTGTATTTTTTTTTATATAAGAGGGGACAAACGAGCAATCGGGTCACCTGATGGAGAGTAACCAACTGCCGCCCATGGACTCCCGCAACATCCGGGGAATCACGGGCGCGTTGCCGGCCTTTAGGGAAATAGGGAAAGAAGGGACAGGAGGGGGAGGGGGTGATGGTCCACCGGCACTCTCACTCACCGAACGAAACACAACAGCAATAGATGCCGTTATTTCACACTGATATTCTGTGAGACTCATTAAATGGTAGAGGATTTTATTAAGAATGGAAATGTCGTAGAAGACAACTTATGTCTAAGGAACTCAATACTTATAAACTTTTCGTGTTGAAGACGAATCGGACGACACTATAGTTCGGCACCAACTGGACAATCGATGTCCATCGATGTTTTCATAATTCAGCCCTTCAATGTAAACCACATTAATCTCAAACGTGACCACGTTTTAGATCTTTTAGATCACTCACGCGAGCATGCCTCGTCGTGCGTTTAATTAAGGTCTACGTAACATTCCTGCGTTTCCTAGTCGATATTTATTCGGCGCGCAAGAATGCCGGCCGGGTTGCTGCGCCCCTGGCTCTTTGCGGCGCCGCCGTCAGCTGTCATCCATCAGTCTGCGACAACGCGCATGCGCATACCGACTACACTGACACGCCGCACGCACACCACCGCACGACCACTGCGAACGAATTCAAATTCAACGGTACAATGCTAGTGGAATGCAACAAAACCATTGCCTGTTTGCATTCCGATTTGGATCGGGTTAGACTGCTTCCAGTGGTTCGACGTGGCAAAAAAGGAGTCGTCTAATGATGATGGGTAGGAATATCACGTAGCGTATCTACAGCATAACATATGACAACGTAGATACAAAATATAACGTGGATCTTCTTATATTTTATTTATTTTTTACTTCAGACAAATATACTAGTTGTGTGATCTCAAACTAAGTATTAGGCTTAGGCTTGGCACACAATGAACTGAGGAAATTTTAGCTAACACACTCAGGCTCCAAGCCAATATACAAAAATTCGTCTCGTAAGTTGAGCTGGCCAAGAATGAGTCTTGGAATTATGCACTAATACTGCGTCAAGATGACCCGTACAAACATAAAAATACTGGCTCGTTTTTTAACTGCCAGCATCAGGGTCAATAGATAAATAATCAACTGTCAGTAAGTAGTCAATAGAGTCGCTGAGAGATCGTTTTAAAGACATCAATGTCTTTTATGACCTTGTTCTCCTTATTCATCTTTGAAAATATAATGTGTACTAGGAAAGAGTAAGATTAATTAGAAAAGAAAGCCGATATTATTGATGTGAAAACCCAAGGTCGAGATCAATTAGTTTTTCCTAAATTTAAATTACAAAAGTGAGTAGGTAATTTTTGGACAACAGCGTTCGTTTTTATAACGAGATTTCTCAAGAAATAGCTTAATTTACGGAAAAGAGATTTAAACTTATTAATTAACGTAAGGTACCTGCGGGTAATAAGGCCTGTCGTCTAATAAGGCCTATGTGAGTTAAATCGTTTTTACAATGAGCACTCCCGCTCAAGGTAACACTGACAGACGCCTAACACACGAAGATATCTTTGAGTTTACAAACGCGAAATACCCCTCTTCGCGTCTCCATGATTGTATCATACATTGCGAGAGACGACCGCGCGGCACGAATAATAAAAATCTGTCCGAATCAATCGCAAGTATTGATCGTCATGTTTCACTTATCTGTATAAATTTGCAGTGTAATGTTCTTAATCATTTTAAGATTTTTTATAATAAATACTTGAATAATGTACTGTAATTCAAATATTTTTAATTTAGTTTCTCTTACATACATAGTCGACGTCTATTAAAGGCCTACCTAATTTAAACATAGATTTTGTTTTCCTCCTACATCATGAATCAAATTTTATTTGTTTCATAATGTATTTTATATAAATTTCGAGGTTTTACGAATGTAAACAAGTAGTGTATAATTTAATGTTAATTGAACAATCGTTAGTTTTAGTGTCTACGACCACGATGCCTATAGAACGAGCATTTACTCAAATAAATGGTTGTTATGGGGAGAAAATTACAGATTTTTTAATAATTTTTGATGTAATTGCTGCGTTTATGCAATTATTGATCTCAAGTATTAAATGTATAACGCGTAGTTTGATTATTTAAGTATATTAGAGCTGTAGGCTTTATTACCCTATAGTAAAATAAGGCCTATTGGCAAGGTTTTCGATAATGTTTAATTTTGTTTTTGTTTATGGTAACAAATGCCATTTTCCCTTTATATTTCATAGTAATTGAACTTTTAGACCTAATTATTATTAAAGTCTGTTGATTATATTGGTTATTTTTCATTTAATTTCAAATCTTCCTTAGCTAGGCCTTAATACCCGCAGGTACCTTATACTGTTTGGAAAAGCATACTACGAAATTAAAGGTTTCATTGAAGGCAAAACAATAGTCTGGTATATTCCTCCCGATACATGCATTTACTGGCTTTCTGAATATTGTATTTTGAAATAACTATTGCAAAATAATATTGAAAAAATGATACTTGAATGCGTTTCTTGTCAGTTTTCTTCAGTGTGCAGGTTTTCTTTTGAAATCGAGGATAGATTTGATGTTCAAAAATACCTTTCAATTGAGTTCATTTGAATAAATTGATTTGATTTTGACTTTGAATAATTTCATACTCGCGTTATGACATTAATGATAAAACTCATCGTTTCTGATTTCAGGTACTAGTTTATGTTTCTGTGTTTTTCAGCTTAGTTGTTGTAAAGATAACAGAGTAAATTGACTGTGATGTGCGGGCACACAGAGAGAATCTATGACGATTCCTTTTATGTCAATGCGGAACCTAAAAACGATCCAATGGTGATGGAGTCTCTAAGCGTCACGTAACCTAACCTAACGCGAGGGCGGATCCAGACATGTACACATCAGTATGCCGCCGTGTCCGCTCCCAATTGCCTGAATTAGCATACATTAAGGTCGCGAATTCGTCTAATATCGCTACCATCAAAGAACGCCGACACTGATCATATTTAAACTTAAACATTAGTGTGGTAAAATCCACAATTTGTAAACTGTGAAGCAATATATTACACGTATATATAAGTAACAACAGAGCCATATTTGTAACTACATTGAAGATACATTTTACGAAGCATTATGTAGGATATTGGATTAGCTGATCAATATTTTTTAATCTGAAACAAATGATCTCAGTATATTTGCATTTATTTTGCTAAAAACCAAGACAAATGAGCAAATAGTCTGATGGTAACACTGATTTATAGATGGTAAGAGATCAGCCGACGTTTACAACATCAAGACTAATGTTAGCTATTTCAATACTATTAACCGTTATAATCATAATCATTATCGACTACCCCGTTAGGGATACGGCCTGAAGATATGTATGTATGTATCATAATCGTTAACGGATGGCAACACTATTATTTTGAGTGTGTTGTTGCTTAATAATAATAATAGGACTTTTTGGCGGGAACGGGAGAAGTGAGGTTATCATTTTATTAAATTTTCTGTACAAATGTGATAGTATGTTGTGTTTTAAAGTTCTGTATAAGTGAAAAGAATGGATAAGGTCTAAATAAACATGTGTAGCTGAAGTTCTCGCGCTCTTTCAAGAAGTCCTAGAAAACTTAGTAACTTAGAAAGTAAAGTCTACTATCACTTTACTGGAGGAGTTTTAAGATACCGACAAATAAATACAATACGTGACATTGGCAATTGCGCTAATCTGTGCGCCATACCATGAAGAAAGAAAAAAAAGAAATGGCACAGATCTAATTTTTGGATGTCAAAAATAAGTCAATTGAGAAATACAAGAGCTAGCGAAAGCACGTCTTTTAATTATATCTCAATATAACCTTCGTTTACATTCATGTCGACATCCTAGATGAACGAAAAGATTTCGCTAAGAAAGCATTTCAGATCGCAAATGGAATGTCAACCCTGAGGACTTAGAGGTTGTGTCTCTTGTGTCAGTAATGTCATCGACTGGCTCATCGTCCACACTGGAACACAACAGTGCAAGCACTGCTGGTTAGCGACAGGATTAGTCAGTAAGATGGTGGCAGCGACCCGGAAGGACCCCGCGCAAGGTCTTACCTGTAAATTATTGAATGGATCTCAATTCAATTATTTTAATGCAGATTCCACTATTTTAAAAGGTTAAGATTACAAAGTACATTAAGTCATAGAACTGATGTAGTTGTATGAAGATCTATAAACAGTGATTCAACAGGTATTCCAGATTTAATTTAAAAGCCGGCCAAGAGTGGCCACGAAACTGGCGTTGGGCCCAACATAGAGTTTAAAAGTAATTTCGAACGAATTAAAAGTGTTATTTCATAAATAAATGTATGTTATACTTACATTATATGTTATATGTATATAATGTATATCATAAATGTATGTACATAAAATAATTCGTTGTCATATTCGTAGTGACGAGATAAAGCAATAGTCTGGAAATAATCTTCTCTGCACATGCATTTACTGGCTTATGAAAATATTGTATTTTTAAGGGTTAAAAAGTTTCTTTAAAGTTGTAAGAGCTTTTATTAGATACCCCACACGATAAATAAAAAAAAATTGTTGGGTAACTTCTACTTAGGCCCCAAAAAGGAACTCCTAAAGGTGACTTTTAAAGTGTACCATCAATTAAAAAAATAAATAAATAAAAAGCCTTTTATTTCCTGCATGCAAACTAACATTTAACTTGGAGTGTATGTACATATGTGATAAATAACAAAACATAATTCATTTATAATTTTATGCATCATAAATTATACAGTAAAATAATAACATTATGTTACATAATAATTACACTATTAGATAGTTTTATAGTAATAATTCTCCATTATTATTCGAACAAAATACCACCACTTACTCTTTCGAATTTCAACAGTTTATATCGTTTCCGAGCATAGAGATTGTGATAGACAAACGGACACCGAGGTGATACCATAAGTGTTCACTTTTCTAAATTTTTTACGGAATGGAAAAAATGGCATATTTAAATACAGTGTACACGATGATTGTAATTTTAATAACACAGAGAAAACCACGATTTCGCTGTACAATGTTGTTCAACGGCCAGTTATTAAAGTTTTTCTGTTATTTCATGATTTTATCGTTTATGTATTACTAATGCGAGCCCTGACATGGATTTAAAAAATTTGCATTGAAACACTGTTTTATGAATATATTTGAATACCAAATGATATTATTTGTATAATTGCTAATTATGTATCGACTTTGTTTTCCAATGTATATTAAGTGTTGTTTTGTAGTTTGATATTAATGTTTGAAATAATTTTCGTTAGCCACTCTTTAAAATTGGTACAGTACTTACTACATATTCTATTTCAATATTGAACATTATTTTTTTGAATAATTCATATTTTATTTTTCTTTGCGTTTCATTTCAAGATTGGATTACTTGAGGAAATATCCATCTGTCAGTCTCTCTATCACAGACAGTTGTTTTCCTCCGAGTCGTAAACAGCTGAAAGAAACAGTTACAGCAAGCAGTGGCTCAAAGACATTTACCAATACTAATTTAGTGCTTTGCTCATATGTTATTACCACTATTGGTTCATTAATTATTAACTTTTTTGGTAATATATGTAGAGGAGTAAATAAAAGTCTGAAAGCAGGAAAATGTCTACAATTATATACATACATACATATCCTCACGCCGTAAAGCGTCGCGGTCCTTACATACTTCTTTCGCTTCCTCAAATCTCATCATTCTATATATTTGTTTACAATTATATACTTACTTCATAAAGCTGTTATATTAAATACATAATTAATTATATCTAGTGAAAGCCTAACGACTACTCAATTACCTAGTATGATGGCGAGATACGACTGGTACTCGAAGCCTGGAATTGCTGCTTCTGAACCAGTCTTTGTACATGTCCTGTGTCCCTTCAGACAGACATTAATTTTAAAAAGCGGCCAAGTGCGAGCCGAGCCCGAGCACCGAGGGTTCCGTACCACCGTACAATGTACTTATGTTATGTATTTACCAAAGAAGTGTAAGTCGGATTCAAAAGCAATCTTGCATTTGAAAGACTACAACCAAAGAATATGTAGAATGTAATCGCCTACTCTCGCCTGGATACGTAGGGTTGCGTTGGGTGTGAGATGCGGAGAGCATCTCGTTTAGTTATACATTTAGTAGACAATAATAAAAACCATTCCCATGGATAAATTTTTCGTGTTTGTTAAATTTCATTTCTTGTAGTTTTGTTGAAGAATGATAACTCTGTATTCGAATGACTAAAATTATTTAGGCATCTAAGGACATTATAATACGTTCGTTTATGCAACTTAGACATTTTTTTATTTGCGACGATGTGAAGAATAAATTAAGGCGACGCATTGGAAATTTTATTCTTTTCTCGATTCTTCTTCACTTCATTGACTTTATTTTACACAAAAAAAAAATCAAAGAAACCGCTTTTCAAACAGAGATTTACATTTTTCGGAGTAACGGAACCGATTTATCTTAAATTTTTTGCATAGTTTAATCTAAACATATTCTTCGAAATATCAGTAGGATTTTTTGAAATTAATTATAATTTTTAAAATAAACGAAAATAACTGCTTTTTCGTATTTTTCGTAAGCTAGAGCGCGCACGTGTGCGACCCGACTGGCGATACATTAATTACCCATATTCGCCCAAAATATTGCCGATGTTTGCGTGTCACGGCGCGTGCGTATTATGACGTACACATACTGCGTACGTTAGCTTTCTATGAAGACATCCTACTGTTATGTTTATACTGTGCTACAACTACAAATGTAAGTTTGTAAAAAAAGGGTTATGTAATTACGAATTCGCATTTCGGGATTTTTTCCTTTTATTGTGCTGCGAGACCTTGCTTCTTGTCACATGGTTATAGGTCAACGGGACTGGACGGGACATGGATTACGGGTGGGTCAGTGAGAGTACTCGCAGGTTTTGTTTGAGTACATAAATAGTTGTATCTATTGATCTCGTTGACTTGGAACTAATTTTTTCTACGCCACCAAGCGATGTGAAGTTGTCAAACACATGTTGCATTATTTTTAATTAACAATATTTTCATGAAAAGATCAAACCATTCCTATTCCTTTTCAAAATGTACATTTCCAAATTCTTTATTAGCGGGCTCCTATATTACACAAATTATCATCACAACAAATTTTGTGATCCTAGCTTTAGCCCTTTATACGGTTTCATGATCAATCGGTCAGTAAGTCACTGAGTGAGTGATTATTTTTCACCAACTTCAAAAAAAGGATTTCTGTATGCCTGTATCATTTTTTTTTAATTCTTTGTTTATTAACCGATTTCAATGATTCTTTTTCCGTTAGGTTCCATATAGCTCAAGGTGATCCCGTACAATATCACTGATATCGGAGTTTGGACTTCGAAGATACACCCAACAATTCTAACGGATTAGAAGGGTTAATTTATATTGACGATACTTCTGTACATCATCCGTTCCAGAATTAGAAAACAAGTTAATTGTAGACCTACCCTAGATATTTATTTAGGCCAAGGTCACTCGAAAGGGACAAATGAAAAACTTTTCAAAGAAAAATTAAGCCGACTTCAAAAAAAACACAAAAAAGTATGAAATAACTATTCTTTATTAATCGAAACTCAAGTACAAAAATAACTTATTACTTATGATGTTATGATACAAATAGCTATGTATGTAATTAAATTTGATAATCACTGAAGACGGTGCCAAGCCCAAATCTACCAAAGTATTAGACTATTTTTTGTTCTTGCACCGAATTCGTTAACTGTCAAATATATTTATATTATGTAGGTATTTGTATCGTATGTGTGGGAGTGAATGGCTGGAGACTGGTGAGAGAGATTTCGAGGAGTTATGAAAAATGAAACATGCGTTTTTTTATCTTTGAATATCACAAATTTCACTATGTAGTTTAGTACACTCGCGGCGAGTTTGATATTATATTTACGATATTATTTCTATGATTTGGGTAGATTAGCGTCCAGTGAGTTGCGTGCGCGCGCGCCATACATGTATCCTTTTTTTCTTTTTTATTGGAGGGGAGTGGAAGCGGGGGGAAATTGTGTAGTATTGCTAGTGTATTTAATGATTATTTCAAAATATATAAATACAATCGGCGTAGACAGTATGTATAAAATTATTTTCTTACACGAGTTTTGAAAAGTAAAAGATAGTTTGTACTTTATTTATTATATTTTGTACTTTGATTTTATGTATTTGATTTGTATTTATTGTATGTTGCGGCAATAATGAACACACACTCGCATAGTCACTTTTACATTTAATTTCTCAATAATTAATAACGAATTACAAATTCTAACATGTAATGAATAGCTAACGACGAATAATTAACAGCTAATCCTGTAGAATGATGTAGAATGATCCAGATCTTGGCATGCATCAGCTTATATTGATATGCTGTCGTCACTTCTCTCACGCCCTGGGTACAACAGATGTGGCAGGTAGGATGTGATGTCAGCTAGGTAGACCCGGTGACAGTGACGTCATCTCGCTCCGTTACATGTATTTTCTACTTTTCAGTATTTTTTTTTTGAAGTCTGTTTAAATTTTCTCCATACAAACATTTAGTAGATGCTAGATTCTCTATATACCTAATGACGTGGTGAGTCTGTAATAAACTATTCCCCATATACTTAATCACTTTAGGTACTAACATATTTATATAAATACCCTCATTGTGGCATCGTCATAAAAACATTATTTTTTTACGATATGTTAACTTTCTGTGTTATTATGTTTCATTATCATAATTGTAATTACACCGTTGTAAGCAAGATCACATTGCATTTATTATAAAAATTATTATTTGTTGTCTGTCTGTCCTATTAGCAGTCATTATACGACCTTTACTTCGTGTACCGTTATACTTTCTCTACATAGTGTTCGTCTTTCGCAAATACAAACTTTAGTAATCAAACGTTTTTTTCTTGAAGGTCCTCGGCCTTTACTGCATAATTACGCGGTGTAAAGTAATTTTTTATAGTCTACTGTTATAGTGAAACACTTGAGTGCACTTTTACCTAATTACCTATTTTAAAAATATTGCTTGATATTTCACTTTTATTGCAAGCAGGTGTTAAATTAGATTTTGTTGCATTAAATGTCGAATTGAATTAAAGTATGAGAATATTTTTTTTTTACAAAGGACAACGATTACTCAATTAATAGGCCCAAAAATTCCTATGAACAAAAACTAATGTTAGTTATTGTTAATAGTTGTAATTAAAGGTTACAATCACGATCATTAATAGATGGCTGTACTGTTGTTTGTGAGTCAAAGTCAAAGCCAAATCACTTTATTCAAGTAAACCCAATTACAAGGTATTTTATAACGTCAAATTTACTTTAGTTTAGTTTAAAGCGAAAACGCGGACATTGAGAAGACCCGACAAGAAACTCAGTCGGGTATCATTTTTTCAACATCATTTTACAAAAGGTTTATTAAAATACAATATTCAGAGAGCCAGTAAATGCATGTGTATGTTACTACTAACGATAATTTATTCTTGATTTTGGCAGTTAGTATTTTTGAACGGTGGTTTTAAAAATAGGCAGTCGAGTATTACACGAAAGGACGACTTTTCATTATATTTCCATTATGTCCTAAGTATATACAGGATTAATTTGAAAATACTAATAACAGCTCAATATTTTGTACTTAACATTATCCACAATAACTTTTGTTTTAGGACTTCTAAAAATTCATAACTTTTTTCTTTCATACAGAAATAAAAATACATTAAATGTTTCTGAAAATGACGCTTACTCTACCAGGTCCAGCTGTTAGTTTGTAGTTGTCTCAAATTAAACCATGACACTATAAACATGTTATGCACTGGCTGCACTTTGCGGTATCACTCGCCTTGAATTTAGTATTTTTCCGGTATAAAAAGCAGCCTGGATTACTCCCTAAAAGTCCTTTACCTACTAATGAAAATCCGGACTGGCCCGTTGGCGCAGTGGCATATGCATCTACTTTCCAAGCTAGGGTCCCGGGTTCGATCCCCGGTCAGGTCAATTTGGGAAACGAAATTTTCTAAATTGGCTTGGAGTCTGGGTGTTACTGGGAACTCCCCCAGGGTTCGTTGTGTGGTACCCATTGTACAAGCTTACTGCTTAGTTTGGGGTCACACATTCTGTGTAATTGTCTGGAGTATTAAATTAAAATCTTAAATCTGGTAAAGATCAGTCCTGCCGTTTCAAATATTTTCCCGGACAGACAGATAGATAAAATTGGGAAAAGCGTGTTTGGATTTTGGTTACATGCAAAAACCATAGAAACTTAAGAAAAACTACTTATTTCAAAATCATAGACAGAAACTTTAATTTTATTTATTTGTATATATGTAAGTTTATACATACATACATATCTTCACGCTGTATCCCTAACGGGGTAGTCACCGAAGACGGAGCGCCAGGAGTCGCGGTCCTTACATATTTCTTTTGTTTCCTAAAATCTCATCATTCTCCTCACACATTTATTTATACTCGTATAAATTTATAGATGTATAGAAAGAACAATGTAAGGTTTTTTAAGATATATGATGTTTAATTTAATATCGAATTCATATTTATATGGTGATATGTATCGAAGATGAAGCCGAAATCGAAAGACTAAGATTTCTTTCAGATGGACACGCGATTAGCGAACTGTTCGGTGTTATTATAGCTGAAGTGCACGCCCTTCGCAGTAGCTATTGTGCGGACCCCTCGTCGTCTTGGTGACCGACAGTTCGTGATTACATAAGTATTCAACGTTCAAACTTCGTGAATTTTTACTATAGTTATGATTTTGGCAGCATAATATATAGGTTTGTATGATGCAGTATCTTTGCACCGGAGGGCTAGTCTTACGATCAAGATGAGCTCTAGGAATTTCCAAATAATAATCAAAGAGTAATGGATGAGTGTAACAAGTACAAGTGTGTGTGTCATCCAACTAAAATACATACGTCTTTCATGAATAATATTTTATGATAAATATTGTTAATCATAAAGCAACAGTTAATAATATTCACTCGCTATCAAATATCATTCAAGACTGACTATCATTCAGTTGCAAGAAAGTTAAAGTTAATGCTCATGCCATTAAAGTTAACGCCTCATTATAAACTATGCTGTCACTTTTTGACAATATCGTAATAAATAAAGACAGCATGACTTTTAACGGGGCATTAACCTTCATGGACTTTCTTGCAACTAGGCGTGAATTTGTTATAAAACGTTATTACAGAATTACATTAAATATTATTCGATATAGTTGGATGATACACCGCTTGTACTTGGTACACAAACTATAAAGAAATTATAATAACAGAAATGGTTGGACAGTGCGGTTGATTAACGCAAGCTAGCATAATCACAGACAGCCCTGTGAGATAACTCGAGCTGCGTAATGCACCTGGTTTGTTTTAGGGTTCTATAGCCAGAATGGGAATAATGGGTATATATCTTACAGTTGAAAATAACTGAGTCTGTGTCTATATATTTTTATTATTTGTTTTATGTCTATCTGTCTGATAGTCAGGCAGCTCTTTTGGCATTAGCGTCGAATGTAATCACTTCGAGGCTGGTCAACAACTGCGTGATTATTTTAAGCACTCTGGGAAATACGAACAGGGTGGTTCTAAAATGGATTCCTGGTCATGCAGGCATCGTAGGAAATAAAAATGCCGACGAGCTCACAAGGGCCGGTACCAAAATCACATTTATTGGTCCAGATGCCAGACTCAACTGATTTTATGGAATTTCCGCTTTAAAACCTTTTGCGAGGATTGGAAGAATATTCCGGGTTAGGAGTATTCCAAAGCTCTAATAAAGCAATATAATCGCAAGGTGGCTTCCAGTGTCACGGCAATGAGCCGGAGCAACTTGCGTATCTTGGTTAAAGCACTTCCGGAGCATTGTTGCTTAATCGCCGTCGTCGTCGATAAGCACATGTTTAACATGGCTCTCCGACACAAGAATGTGCCGATACTGCCAAAGGGCGGATGAAACGCCTATGCATATCTTGCGTGATTGCGGGCCACTGATGCGCACTCGTCAATCCTGTCTTGGACAGTATTTTCTGAGTCTGGAGGAGGTTAAGCACGTCATTCCAAGGAATACCCTGCAGTTCTTGACTGCAGTCAAACTTGGTAGTGTTTGATAACTTAGTGGCGATTACAATAGATTAATTTTGGTCGCAGTGATACAGGTCTGGTGGGCCACTTATTTTAAATAAAATAAAAAAATAGGTACAACTGGCTTATTGCATCATCTTAGCAACCCGTCGAGCAAAAAGTTGCGGACAGGAAAATTGGTGTGTCAATTCCTAAAATGTTTAGTTATCCTCCTTGCGAAAGTCCAAATCAACTAATTCACAGGTATTTTGCTTCTTAACGAAGCATCCTCAGTATATTCCAGAGATCAGGGGGCCTAGACAAGTGACCCAATTGTCGTAAATGCTAGTAGAGTAGAAAGATAAATACCATAGACGATCTAGCATAACGAATTTTAAAATGGTAGTCAAACGTTATTAATTATCTATTAAACCAAACGAAAATTAAAGTCGTGTGAAAACATATACATACATTTGTCTGTTATCGGGTTTAAAATTTTGGGCAGAGAATAGCTTAAAATTATAAGAACTCATCGCATGAAATAAATTTCTACAAAGTAACACCCGAGTCTATGCAATATTTGAAAACTGGTGACCTAAATACAAAAAAATGAGAAAAGTAAATTAAATAATCAGATTTCAGGCACATTTCTTTTAGAACTTATTATTAAATATGAATAGCCTGTTGGCGCGGTGGTAGAGCATCTGCCTTTCAAGCCAGACTCCGGGTTCAATCCTAGGTCAGCTAAAAGGAAACGAACTTTTTAAATTAACTTGGGTCTGGGTTTCGTTGGGAGCTCCCCCGCAGTTCGTTGATTCGATTGATTGATTGATAGTTCGATGATATTAAAAAAACTTAGTGCTTAGTTCGGAGTCACACAATTTGTATAATTATCTGAAATATTGTTATTATGACAGGGTTGCACGACAGTGTTTTTGTAAAAACGAAGACAGGAATGCTTAGATTGTTCGGGAACATGAGTGACGAAAGACTGACCAAGAAAATGTACAGAACGAAAGCGAGTGATAGTAGATGTCAAGGAAGACCAAGGCTCCCTTATGAAGATTAAATATCCAAAGTGTTAGCCGATTTAAATGTCAAAAGCACTCGCGTACCTAGGTGAAAATTTGTGAGGAGAATGATGAGATATGAGGAGGCGAAAGAAGTATGTAAGAACCGCGATGCTAGGCGCTCCGTTCTCTCTGACTACCCCGTTAGCGATATAGCGTGAAGATATGTATACGTGTATGTATGTATTATTTATAATTTTTAATGGCTTCAGGAGACAGTGCTTCTTCCGCGATCGAATTAGCATTGCTATTCAAAGAGGTAATGCTGCCAGTCTATATACTAGGTACTGTAAACAATGACAGCTTTTTAAATGAGGTTCTACAATTTAAGATAATACTTAGTTATAAGTTCGTAAATATTAACGTTTAGACATGTACAGTTGTGTGAACAACTACTGTATTCAGAAAAAATCATGCATTGGATTTTTCTATTTACTTAGAAATTACTACGCTACTCTTAGGTAGATAAATATCCGACAGGCCTTGGTTAAGTCTCTATCTATACTGCTTAATGAAATGCATGTATTATAAAGAGGTAAAGTTCGTTTGTTCGTATGTCAAAAGCTCTCGCATACCTAGTCGAAAATGTGTGAGGAGAATGATGAGATTTGAGGAAGCGAAATAAGTATGTAAGAACTGCGACGCTTGGCGCCCCGTCCTCTCTGACTACCCCGTCAGGGATACAGCGTGAGGATATGTATGTATATATGTAATGGATAAACTCAAAAACTTCTCAACCGATTTAAAAAATTCTTGCGCCTATAGAACGCTACATTATCAGCGCGTAACACGGGCTGTATTTTATTTTAAAAAAAATTCTACCCGTGCGAAGAGGCGAGTTACTACTATTTTATACATTGCAAATTCTCTTACTAAAGTAGATTGCATCATTATTAAATTTTCATTGTTCGATTGTCAATGTTTGCCGTTCAAGTTTACAATACCCTCCGGTAGCGCGCCTCCCTACGGCCCCTGGACACAATTTAATTACCAAATGGAGCGTTTTTTGCGGGCTCTCAGCCGTGTAAACATGTCTGGTAACGATGTGTGTTCACCGATATGCTACTGGCATTTACACTGTCTTACGTACAAATGTTCGAATAATATTTTTAATGGCTTTCTTATTCATTTCACACAATTTTAAAGAGAAATACTTTATTTTATTCCTGACACAAAATGTTAAAAAGCTAAATATATGCATGGACTTAGGTCATCAGGTCGGATCACTTGTTTGTTTTTTATCTGTATTGAAACTTTGACAGGGTTGCACGATAGTGTTATTGTAAAAATGAAGAAAGGAATGTTCAGATGGTTCGGGCACATGGAAAGAATGAGCGATGAAAGACTGGCGAAGAAAATCTAGAGAGCGATAGCGAGTGTTAAAAGAAGCCTAAAAGACCAAGGCTGACTTATGAAGATCAAAAAGCCAGAGCGTTAGCCAACGGAAGTGTAAGAAGCACTCGCATACCTAGGCGAAAATATGTGAGGAGAATGATGAGATTTGAGGAAGCAAAAGAAGTATGCAAGGACTGCGACGTTTGGCGCTCCGTCCTCTATGACTATCTCGTTAGGGATGCAGCGTAAAGATATGTATGTAAGTATTTCTTGAAAATATTTTAATTACCACTAATTACTTAAAACACTAAAACAAAATTGTGATTCAGCAAAAGATTGCACAAAATTTCGCCATTCTTATTATTATAATTCCATTATTCCATGAATCTGTGGCCAAATCAGAGATCTATTGTACTTACTATTTACTCACCTTTTATGTTAAGGCACTAAAGTGTAACACTTTGACAGCACTCCTCTATTTACAAGCTGAAATCGTTTTTAAAAAGCCGTAATCATATTAATTTATCTCTGTCGGTATAGAATAAACTCTGACAGTCAGAATGAATTCCCATGCAGTCCCACTCCTACTTACGACATCTACTCTGTAAAGTTGTATTGTACACTTCTATATGAAGAGTAATGACTAAGTGTTGAGCTTGATGTAATAAAGATTTTGGAGCGAAAATTAATACAATCCTTTTTAAAGTATCTTTAGTATGACAGTGAGCCATGTTGGGAGAGGTCACTACTCAAAAAATATTAAGAGTGATGTGTACCGTGTCTATTTATTTTTATATCTATACTAATATCATAAAGAGAAAAATTGGATTGTTTGTTTGTTTAGATAAACTTAAAAATTAAATTAATTAAATTAAAATAAATTAAATTCTTTCATCTATAGAAAGCTACATTACTAGCAAGTAACATGGGTTGTATTTAACAAACCGTGCGAAGCCGGGGCGGGTCCGCTAGTAAATGATAAAACCCTGAAACTAAAATAGTTGGTTCAGAATCTCATTCCCGTCATAGGCACAATGAATTTCTTCGACGTCATTATAGACATCCAATTTTACGTACCAAACTAGCTTGTTTGTTATCTAAAATTTGATGAATTATGTCAAAGTCAAAGTCAAATCAATTTATTCAAGTAAACCCAAATGCAAGATATTTTTGAACGTCAAATCTACTTTAGTTCGGTTCGAAAAGAAAACCTGAATACTGAGAACAACCGACAAGAAACTCAGTCAGGTATCATTTTTTCAACATCATTCTACAATAGTTATTTAAAAATACAATATCTATAAAGCCAATAAATGCATACGCAGAGAGGATCACTTCCAGTCTATTGTTGTGTCTTCAATGAAATCGCAAATTTTGTAGTATGCTTTTCCAATCAGTGTGCGTTTAATGACAAGTTTAAATCTGTTTTTCGTTAATTGAGTAATTTCTTGAGGAATTTTATTATAAAAACGAACACAGTTACCCAAAAATGAACCACTTGACTTTTGTAATTTAAATTTAGGAATAACTAGCTGATCACGACCACGAGTTTCCACACCACTAACAACGCCTTTCTTTTGAAATAGATCTAAATTTTTTTTTGTGTACATTATGTTTTCATAGATCTATAACGAGGGTAAGGTGAGTACATCAATGTCTTTAAAATGATCTCTCAGCGACTCACGTGCGTTCATACTGTAGATGGTGATTGTAGATGGTACGTATTGCCCTCTTTTGTAAAATAAAGATAGATTTCATATGCGCCGCTGATCCCCCCATATGTGATATTAATTCTATAGTTTTAATAACACAAAACGAGTAATTATATCATGTAGTAAGATAAATCACTGGTGCTGCGTCTGTGGAATAATTAGTAAACTAAAAATTATGGTGTACTTCATCTGCAACAAAAAGCCACTTTACTGTCAATCATCTTCCGTAATACGTATTTTAGAGATTCGTCGCGCGACTGTGGTACGGCTTTTGCTATCTTTTTACGTGATAATACAACAGAAATTGACTTTTTAACAAATAATACTAATTTATTGTAAACGTTATCGTTCAAAAATTTACTCTCAACATGTAACCAATATGAAATAATGCTGTTACAAGATTTTTTAGACTTGTAAGACTTTTATTTGTGTATGCCATTAATAATATACCTATTAATTAATGGGACGTTACAAGTAAAAAAATGGCGCCCAGCATGGGACCAAAATAAAACCATTATTCATATAGTTTTATTTTCAAGAATTGCAAGATTTTCGGTACGAAGTAAGAACTTCGCCATAAAAATCAGAATTCAAACCTCCTGCAAGTCGCGTTAAAGATAACGCAGCTTGCGGGAGGTTTGAGTTGGAATAAACCATCACGTAAGGAAAAAGCGTTACGTGGGGTGGGACCCGCTCGCCGCACGGCGCTAGCTTTGTTAGCTCTATACATAGATTCACAGTGATATTTCTGTCCCTTTTTATTAAATACGAGTATATGTGTGCATATGAGTACATAAATTTTTGTTTTTGTTTTAAATCATACGTGAGTTTTATTGGTCTCATTATTGCAGTTAAGTTTTGAGAAATGACAACTGCAGTTAAGGAACTTCGTTCCTGGCGGGGGTCCGCCGACACGCTTTTATTATTATTTAAATATACCACTAATGTATAACTTACCTACTGTCTAGTGTATGTTCATAGTATGTATACATTCATCGGTGGAGATAACTAGCAAGACAAACGCTGCTCCCTCGTTATTTTAAACAATTCGATAATGACGGCCGAGGGCCGCCTCCCGCGCGCCGCCCAGCTCTGATTGTACTAACGATTGTACAAAGGGACGACTTTTCCTCCTAATGAGGTTTTTTCTTTACAATCACAGTCGTAATAAAAGAACTTTTTGAAGCAATGTTTGCTGTAGGCGGACTTTGTTAGTCTCTGTTAACGAGATTCTTGCTCTCATCTGCAAAATTGAATAACTACGTAATTTAATTTAAGGTTTTTTACCGTGAACAGCGTATCGCATATTAAAAAAAATCGACCAAAAGATTTTAAAAAATCGACCAAGGACGTCTACATGAAATTACATTTTTTATTAATAGATTCCTGTGACGAGCTTCTTATTAAGCAGTTTTGATTTACTTCTGTACTAGCCACCCCTTTTCGATTACTGAAGGGTTGAATTTCAAAAACACCTTCTTACTGCTTCATCATCATCATCATCATATCAGCCGAAAAACGTCCACTGCTGGACAAAGGCCTCCCCAAAAGATTTCCACACAGATCGATCCTGCGCTGCCCGTACCCAACGACTTCTTACTGCTTACTTACATCATATTAAGAATCTCTATGCAAAATGTTGAGCTTTCAAATCCAGTCCGAAATGTAATAGATCTTGTAAATTTCCCGAAATCAATTTACAAACTTTCCTTCATGTAAACGAGTTAAACTAGCAATTGACCAATTTTAGAATTCTACGTCACGAAAATGACAATAGAATAGTGAAAGTAAAATCTTCGCATACGCATCGCAGCCATTATGTTCGTCTGTCACAGTTGATTTTCTCAGAAATTATCTGAACAGACTTAGAATTAAATGACATGATATGCCTTATTCACATAGTTTGCACTGGTCAAATCACTGAATTTTCATTTGAGAAATAAAGAGGAGGCAAATTGGGTTCTCGAATTCGAAATGACCTTTCCCTATATTCGAAATTACTGAAGCTTAAATAAAGTTAAAATATTAAAGCAGAAAATGTAATCAAGGTAAATCACAACATAACGAAAGTCCTAATTCTTACAAAGCTTTAAAATACTTGTTTTATAAATATTTCAAAAACTGATCTTGCAAGGGATTTAACCTGTACTAATACATCTATTTGTAGAACTGCGAGTATAACTAGATGTACATAAAATGTTTAAGTTCCTTTCCATATTCTGCTCACAATAAGTATACAAGCACACAAATATTTAGCTTTAAAAGCACATCAACTTTCGCACCAACAAATCAATCTGAATATGAATAATGAAATTATCATTTATCTACAAATGACACGGACGTTCATTGGAATAACATATAGGTACTTAATATTGCGTCAGCGAATCAAACGGCACCATTATAAAATGACACTTTAAAAAGCCTCCGTAGGCTCGCATTGCGCAAGGCCGTACGCAAATCAGCGGCCAATCACGGTGCTCCTCGCGCTGTATGTAAATATTCCATATTCAAATCAGTTTAAAATTCGAACGCGCATGCACGTGTCGGCGTTTTTTATTGGAGCTTTGCATACAAAGCATTCCCGCTATGTCGCCATTTGATAAGCGCGTGACGCTTAAAAAACAGGGTTGCGATTCACCCCGAGGGTGCTGTAACCCTTCCGCAACCCTTCTATGATTGCAGCTGTTTTTTAGGTTAGTTTGAGGCACGCGACGTGAGATTTTGACGCGTTTTTTGTTACACCAATCTTTGCAAGTGTCATATATTTCTGTCAACATCTGGTTCATTTCTTTTCACAGGCTAGTTATAGAAATATTATTATAGTGTCAAGAATATGCTGGTTACTCAGAGGTGTGGCATTAGGGTACTTTTATAAGTGCGGCGCGAGCGCGGGTGCGGTCAGTGCAAATAACAATGATGATATTGTGGCGGCAATCAGCTAATGCGCAATATCACACCGGATCGTGTTGCGATGTCACATGACGGAAGTGGACTCCGGAACTGGACGTAGCCGACCCTATTGTACATTATGATGTATGGACTATGGGAACGAGACAGCGTGTCATAATATATAATGTTTACTATTGCTGAAAGTAGGTACAGTTTATATTTAACTGTAATTTTGTTGGAATTTGAATGTAATATTTTATGCATACGTATTTTTGGTGTTGCTGAATCAATCTGGTGTTTGGATTTGTGTCTATTTGTCAATAAAACTCTTTCTCGAAAGGTATTGAATAAGAAAGTTTTTGGCATAACGATATAGAACCGATTTAACATATAAAAAATTTGTCAGGTGCGTGTTTGATTCGTGTACAGAGGATTTTGTACGATATTAGTAGAAATTTTCAAAGATCGGAGTGTTAGTTAGGTGACCTAGTCTGATCTCTTGAGGATGCCTCGTTAAGAAGCGAATCACAACGTGTTAATTAATAAATTTGATATTTTACCTCAAACGGAAACCTGAGTCTACGTCTCGGACCAAGAAGCATAAAGGACTGAGCCATAATAACTTGCCGCTCTTATCACCGTGTGTCAAACGAATTCTTGTATCTCTCTTTCTATCTCATTGAACGAAACCACGAGTAAATATCTGACAGTAAACAGTTAGCTATAGTAAGTATGGCAACCTCACATTGGCAGTGTAATTCGTTCATGACCATCTTCACGTACATTACCGAAATAATTATGATATTTGCAAAATCCTCGTAAATCTTAAGTGTTTTGATTACTAGTAATCACAAAAATAAAAATATGTTATTGTAGTATATTGTTGTATTATACGTTTTCCCTAGTCATGCACACTAGTAAAAGTCTAGAAACTCGGTAAACAGAAAAAGGACATGCTCTTGAAGTAAATGCTCCGTTCATCTTGGTTCTCGGTCCGAGGTCTGTACGGTGCCTTCCATGTTTGTCTAGCTACATTTATTTTCGTATTAAAAAAGTAAATGAAAATGAAATTTATAACACTATAACCCGATTACATATTTATCAAATTCTAATAAGATCGAATGATAGTGTAATAGTTTTTATTAATTGTCAGAATCGGAAGTCCATTCTACAATACTTTCCCTTGTTTATGATCTGCGACTCAGAGGCAATCCAAAAAAAATTACTATTTATCAGTAATTTGTCAAGATGACAGCAACAATTATATCGGAGAGAATCAATATTGTGGAATTATATTATAAACTATTTATAATGTTTCGATATTTTAAAGCTAATGATTATTTATTTATATCCTAGTTATTTCTGCTAGTATATTTTAATAAAGGGGTAAATAACATTTATTGTATTGCATTCGATTTTTATCGTTGTTTAACTAGATTTAAATGTGTTTAAAAGCATCCCATTAGTTTTGACATGAGGTTTCTTTTGTTGGTACATATACTCCTACATATACTCGTATTAGTGAGCGCGTTCGGATCACGAATACTAGCAAACATCGGAGACATTAGCTGACGTTTTTTGGCGACAAACAACATACACTAACGCAAATACAGCGACACAAACATTTTTTCTTATATTTGCTTTCACTTATACTATGTTTGTCTGAAATATTATTTCAGGCTGGCTTCATGTTACTGCTATCACTTTTCCTGCCAATGTAACGACTTCCATTACGTTGCAAATAAAACAGAAAAACTATAATGCGAATGATAAAATTCAGTTAAAAATAAATTTTTTAGGATTTCTTTATCAAAGTGGCATACATGGAACCTTGTAATGTCTGTCTGTCGCTGTGTATGTCCGTACGTCACAATGATTATTCCATCGTCCTTACGCCTCCTGAATTGTTCGGTATATAAAAACGTAAATGGGTATCACAAAACTCTTAGCGAAACAACACACGCTTGGGACTTTTTGGCGGGAACGGGAGAAGTGAGGTTATCATTTTCTTTAGATTTTATATTTTTTATATTTTTGGGAGTTTTAAACTACAAAAGTACATTGTGTTTTAAAGTTCTGTGTAAGTGAAAACAATGGAGTAGGTCTAAATAAACATGTGTAGCTGAAGTTCTCGCGCTCCTCCAAGTCCTTTATAACTTCAGTAAAGTCTACTACGAGTATCACTTTACTGGAAGAGTTTTACGATAACGATTCTACTTATTAATACAATACGTGACATTAGCGAATGCGCTAATCTGTGCGCCATGCCATGAAGAAAAAAAAAATAAACACACTTGACATTAATTTCGCGTGATGCTAGCATGATATATGCAATGGCTGCCCGTGTTCCATATATTCAATTATGAAATGGTACAAAAAAAATGGCCCAATGTTAAAAATTGTCGCAGTAAAGCAACAAAGGAATTACAAATTCATATGTATAGTCTAACTGCCATTGTCTGCGCTTTTATTGCGGCCCCGATCTTGAGAACAACCCCATCGCCCGGCGGGGACACGCGCGAGTACGAGAAGGGAGGCAACCCTTTCCCTCCCCAGGCAGAGCGCCATCCATCACTGGCGTCTAGCGAAATGTATTTTAATCCACTGCCTCGCACCCCGGAGCTCATGAAACGTGAAAAATGATCCCAGCGAGCATTCGTGTTCATTTTGTATGTACGTATACTATGTGAGTTCACTGCTTTTCCTGTTAGCCTGAATGTGATGGAATTGATAACGTTTCTGTGTAAACAGGATATTATTGATGTATGGACCCTGAGTTCCTCGAAAATATAATGAGTGCTTAGAAGCATAAATTTGATTGATAAAATTAATCAGGTGAGAATTTGATTTGCACAAAGGGTTCCGTACATATTTATATTTACATACACACAAATCCTCACGCTGAATTCCTTAAGGGGTATTCAGAGAGGATGGAGTGTCAAGCATTGCGGTCCTTATATATGGTATGTCGGTGAAATAATAAAAGGCACTCATTTGTCTATATGGTACTAAAGCCAAGCGCGACTTCCGGTTTGGAAGGGATGCGCGCTAACGGAATATCGGGGCCGGCGCTGGCAGCATGTTGGACTACGGCGGCCGATGCGTTTGCATTTCTCCGACGGATCGTTTGCCATTATTAAATTTCCAATTACCTACCTTATAATTTACAAAGAGTTTTCTGTCGATTGCGCATCAACTTTGTCTTAACGTGGTAGTATATCGAGTAGTTCGCCTCCGGTAGGTTAGATATCTATTTCTCATAGCTGAGTCGCAAGAGCACGAATTGCCCCTTGGCTTTTCTGACATATAGGAACTTATTTCGCCTCCTCAAATCTCATTATTCTCCTCACAGTTTGATGGACCTTGAACTTGACCTCGTCGATGTATGCTGCCGATATATTACTTACTTTTGACATTTCCGTCAGCTAACACTTTGACTATTTGATCTTTGTAAGTTTTTATAATACAGCCAACGTTGTTAGTACTGTGAACGCCACAAATTGAAATTCCTACACGTAGCAATACTTAGATTGAAAGCTAATGAAAAAATTTACTTAGCAAGGGCTTCGGATAGAGTCCCTCATCTTGAAAATCAGAAGTCTTTACATTAGGGGTCAGTTATATAACCTACGCTAACCTCGGCGTCCCTCGTTCCTGGGCTTCTGTTATCGCTAATTTTAGCTCTGTATATCTTCTTCGCCAATCGTTTATCACTCATATTTTCTATGTGCCTGAATCATCGAAGCATTCCTTTTGAGTTTTTACAATAACGCTTTCACCCAACGCTGCCATACATTTTGTAAATTTAATTCCTTTAGAGTTATGAGACCTAAACATCTGAGGCCTCGCATTCTCTGAAATTTTGAAAATGTTTGTCTTTTCGGAGACAACTACGACAAACAAATATGTAGATACAGAGTCTCTGAATAAAACAGTGGCGACAGACGGACGCAAGAGCGATCTCAAAATTTTTGCATTTTACGCCTTGAAAATGTTAAAAAAACGGGTAATTTAGATACTGATTAACTAGTCATTCCTAAAATTTAGTACAAACATTTTGTTCCCGTAATAAAATACACATTGAATTGATGGACAATGAAGAAAACTTCAATTTGTATTAAACGTACATTGATTATAAAAGGATAGGTACAACCAACGATTTTGTAGAGACCAGACTATAGTCTGAGAACGATACTGATACTCATAGTTCTATTTTGAACTGTTTGTTATGACGTAATATGTGTATATACACTTACTTACATAACATACCAAATAAATAAAAAATAAAATAAAAAGATCCTCTCTGTGTCCTCGTATAGGTGTTTACAAAAATAATGCAAAGAAACTGTAGAAAAAAAAACTGCTTATAGTGCCGTATAGTCGATGATTTATTTGTTATCAGATGATAAACAACACTACATAAATAAATACCAATTAATAATGCTAAAAAAACGGGTAATTTAGATACCGATAAAATAGTTATTCCTAAAATTTCGTACAAACATTTTATTCCCGTAATAAAATACACATTAAATTGATGGACAATGAAGAAAATTTTTCCTTGTTATTAAGCATACATTGATTAATAACATGTATTAATTGGTATTTATTTTAGAGTGTTAATTCTGTGGTGCTGATCGATCACATCTCTTAATTATTTTTAATTTTAAGAGCTACCAGCTGTTGTAGCTAGCTGCTGATATACTCACATTGCCGCCCTTATATATCTTTGAAAACGTAGTATACAAAAAATATATATACCTAGATCTGTTTAAAAAGAAAAGTGATATTAATGGCATGGAAACCAGAAGTTATGATGGAATAAATTACTTGTTCCCAAATTTAAATAACAAAAGTAATGTGTACTCAACATTTGAGTATCAGTGTTCCTTTTTGTAATAAGGTTCCTCACAAGATCACTCAATTAACGGAAAAAAAATTTAAACTTGTTAAGTGTATATTGATTACAAAAGCATATCATGTGATAAACAATTTCATCGACGACAAAACTGGCGTGTACTGGCTTTTTGAATATTGTATTTTTAATACCTATTGTAAGATGATATTGAAAAAGTTATACCTGACTGCGTTTCTTCTCCGTTCTTCTCAATACACGTTTTCTTTTCGAACCGCAAGAAGGAAGGTTTGATGTTTAAAAACAATTGTAATTGGGCTTACTTGAAGAAATTGATTAGACTTCGACTTTATAAATACCGTGTGGAATCCTCTGTACGGGTCAATATTCCTTATGAGTAATTTAATTTTATTTATCTGATAATATAGCCTTCTTCCTTTAAAGATGTTTCTTCCACACATGGGTACATGTTATTAGATGTAGAGTGGTGTAGGGAGCGGCGGTTCACTCGCAACTTTTATAGTTTGAAGCGGTCCCGCGAGACGCAGAGATTTCCTACCGTTTTCCAACTGTAACGTCTGAGACCATTAATCATACACAAATTGTTGCGCCGTCGGGAGCTGACTTGTCGCTCGACTTCAGATATGTAAGCTTCGATTGAGCCAGTCATCGCGAACCTTTTTAAGCGACTACGAATAGGACGCTTTATGCGATGAATGAAAGCTAGCAGAAGCGGTAAGTTTGGGAGATGAATAATGAAACGTTGACGACGTTGATGAACTGTTCATAATATAGACATAAAGGTTTAGATCAACCTTCTGGTTGCAAATTTTTTTCAGTCGTACGACCAACATGTATAATATTGTATAGACTCAGGTGTTACTTTGCCGAAATCCTTTTCATGTGATGAATTCCTAAAATCTTTAGCTATTTTCTGCTCAAACTACAAAAACTCCCAAACGGACTCGAACGGACTCGGTTAGCTAACCAGCACCGAATCGGTGCATTCGGTGCTGGTTAGCTGACCGAGCCCGATCTCTGGTATATCCTGCGGATGCTTCGTTGACAGGCGAAACACGTGTCGTTTGGGGGTTTTTGGAGTTTGAGCGGAAAATAAAGCTAAAGATTTTAGGAATTCATCACAACAAGTTGTATAATACTTTGACATCACGAAGACAAGAATGAAAAAATACTTCCCATGCAAACGTGATTAATTTTCCATCTCGTCACTGTAATTTCCATGGTCCAAGATTGCGGTCACGCTAATTAGAATTTCAATTCAATTAGGATGCAGATCCTTTACTTGTCAGCGATGCAGATATGGGAGAGTAAGGAAAATATGATGTAGCAACTTACTGCAACACATACGTGGTAGAACGATGGTAGGACCTTATGCGGGGTCTATCACAATCACTACTTCCATCTTGATCGCTAATCATGTCACCAAGCAGCAGCACTTGTACTGCTGTGGTCCGGTGTGAAATAATGCATATATACACAGTCGGTAATATTTCTAGCAGAAGAGGCACATGATTTTGTCCTCAGCCTTGCCAATGCATTAGCACTATGAAGTTTATTTGTAGCCTAGATGCAAATGTTTGTGATTCTAAGTCCACTTACCAGGTCGATTGTTTGCTCGTTTGTCACTGTAGTATGAAAAAAATCGCAACGATCGGCTAAGGGCTTGTTATAAGGTCTCTAACTTGTATAAGCCACGATTTTAAATAATATAAGTCTATATATCACATAAATAATATTATTGATTTATGGATCCATAGATTTTATTAAGGCGACTCATTGATAAACAATAATTTAATCTAAAATAGACCTTCTGTTCTATGCAAACGTGCGCGCTCTAGCTTACGAAAAATACGAAAAAGCAGTTATTTTCGTTTATTTTAAAAACTATATTTAATTAAAAAAAATCCAACTGTCCTTTTGAAGAATATGGTTAGATTAAACCATACAGAAAATTTAGAAACATAAATTGGACCCGTTACTCCAACAAATATAAATCTCTTTTTTAAAAGAGGTTTCTTTGACATATTTTTTTTGTGTCACAAAAGTTAAACAATAGTGTATCGCAACTGGCAAAATGAAGTCAATGAAATGAAAAATCAGGTTACCAAATATCATTTTAACAGGTTTTGTAGTCGCTTACAAAAATTGAGATCCCTGTCGTAAAAATTTCCAATGCGTCACCTTAATGTACATTAAATTACAAAATAATGATTTTGTACGAGTAATTCTTCTTAAGTTTGAATTGGTTAGGTTTTGCATTTGAACCTTTCTACAACTACATATCGCTAACATTTCAAAGATCGTAATCAAATTATATCTCATTTCTTGTAATTTCTTCTTGCTATGTGATTTTCTCACTCGTAATAGTTTGTGTTAACTAAATTTCTCTTTTCCCAATTCGGTTAAATGTGCCAGTTTTCAACGTAACAGTCTCAGAGTCAAAGTCAAAGTCAAATCAATTTATTCAAGTAAACCCAATTACAAGGTATTTTTGAACGTCATATCTACTTTATATCGGTTCAAAGAGAAGAGAAAAGAAAATCTGGACACTGAGAAGAACCGACAAGAAACTCAGCCAGGTATCATTTTTTCAATATCATTTTATAAAAGGTTTATTAAAATACAATATTCAAAGAGCCAGTAAATGCATGTGCATGTGGAAGATCATTTCCAGACTATTGTTTTATCTTCAATCTTATAAATGTAAAAGTAAATTGTTATTGGAATTATAATATTATATTCAGTATTGTGAATCTAATAAAAAAAAATGTCTTGTAGGGCACCTCAGTTACAACTCTATACGTGGGACTTCGCCCACGGCCCCATCAAAAGATGTCGCATAATAATACTGAATGTTTTATTGAAGCGATCTGGGTAGACGAGATCTCACGGATTACTAAAACATCTGTCCCGGAAAATTCACTCTCGAGTCGTTTATCGCGTCCTCGAGGGTAGATGGAGAAAAAACTGCAATAACGCGGTGTCATAACAAAGACGCCGCCACCGGCCGATAATACTATGATTAATACCCGGCGTTATCTCGAGAGTGCAGGCCGCCCGCTTCTGTGAGGAAGACGAGTAGTCTTTCCCGCTTTGTCTGCATAATTTCAACTTTATTATCAACAGCTTATGATCGATTTTCCTTTCAACGAAGATGGTTAGAGGTATTTCAGAGACCCGGCATAAGAGTTACGGATTTCGCATAATGCATACTATATTCGTGCGGGGGAGGAACGAGGGTAAAACGGCGGGGGGCGGGCGGGGAGCAAGGGTCCGCGTGACCGCACGTCTTTTGCACACGACGAGCTCTCGACATTTTTTTATTATTATTGCGCTTCGATGGAATTTATTCGAAGGGTCGCTAGGTAATAGAAGAGCGAGAACGCTCGCACGGCTCCGGCAGCGATTTTGAATGTAATTTTTAAATCGTATAATGGAGTGTATGCGCCTTTTTAGAGTTATTTTAAGGGGCGGTTCCGAGGGTGCGAGGGATATGAATAAAATAGGTACTTGGAGCGCTATAATTACTGAGTGTAATTAGTTTTTCGGGCGATTGCGTTTGTATTAAAGCGGCGATTAATAGAGGAACGATAAACAATGTTAATGTGAGCTTTCAGCAGCAGGTGCTCACCGCGATATTGGCTCGCGGCTCGTGAGGGCGCATTATCAATTAATCGTCCAGGAGGCTGCAGCGTTCGGGTTTCCTCATTATTATATTTCTGTTATAACTCGACTCGCGGTAGTGGCCATTCATTAATTTTATACGAAAATATTATTTGATTCAATTTAATTGTGTTAAATTAATTTGGCGCCATACATAGTACAATTTTAATAATAGAATGGAACAATATACAATATTCGTAATTGGTTATGTAAACGTACTCTTATTTCAGAAATGATTGAAGTTACCGTATGTTTCTTCGGCTTTACTGTAATATTGCCCGAAAAAGATTGCTATAGCGATAAGGCCATCTGAATTAACTACTTTTCTCATCGTATTTTCATCGTCTTATTTCTGTTTCATCTTGTCTCTGAATGTATAACTTTTATTATACACCTCCAATAAACTTTCCGTAAGACTTTAAATTGTCACACATTTGTTAAACGGGTCTAGTAGTTTTGTACACAGGAAGGAAATGATCTAGTTCGCGTACCTAACTTGCTCTTAAGTAATCTTATCAGGAGTTCAGCTTTTCATAGAACTTTTGTTATATTTTGCCAGTAAACTGTAAAGCTTTACATTTCTTTAAATTCTGCGGTAGTTTCGGAGACACGGTGGGAGTTTTACAAAATGTTGATAGTGAAACGAATGTGAGTTAACAAGATGTATCACTTTGATAAAATTTAAGGTCACACATTACATAATTTCTGAGAAAGCCGACTAACTGTCAGGCGGACGCATGAGTGTGTTATGGTGGCACTTCACATGGCTATTTGTGTTCGCTATTGGGTTATTTTGTATTTGGAAAAATATATGACGTACTCGCAAACATGCAAATACAGGCAAATACGACCATCCATACACGGCAGCCAAATAACAAACACTAATATTTGGCAGCAGAAGGAAATGTGTTCACCAAAACTATGGACGTGTTTAACTTGCAGCGGGATTTTAGTATTTAAATGCATGTAAGTATTACATGCAGTGCGTGAAAAAATACAAAGTAGTGAAAAGACCATAGAGACCAAGGCTCTGGTGGATGTTGACTATGCATAAAAATTTGCATTTTCAATAATTGTTCCAGTTCGCGCTCACAACACAGACACAAACTACTGCACGCTCATACAGATCCACGGCGTGTGCGCTTCTGAATATGGCCATTGTATAGACGGTTTATTTGCGTATTTGCCTATTTGACCCCTTTGATGTGCGTCGAGCAAGCGCACGGTAACGCATATTTGGTATTGGCCATATTTGTCAAATAGGCAAATAAGGCCAATACTTTGTCAAATATACTGTCCACACGTGGTAATTGTTTGCCAAATATGCCAAATACGCAAATACAAATAGCCATGTGAAGTGCCACCTTTAGCTATTGTCGATATTCGTCATTAACTGTTACAATCATAATCGTAAACAAATGGCAACACTATTAATTTGAGGGTGTTGCTACTTAACTTACTACTACTTAATAATATGGTATTTTTTAATGTTAAAAAATAAGTCAGTCTGGAAATACACTGAGTAAGTAATCAATACGGAGAAATATATGAACTGGCGAAAGCACGTCTTTTAATTATATCTCAATATATTTTACATTTCCATCCACGTCGACATGACCTCATAACGGTTACTAGAAGCACAAATACCTGGATGGCGCAGTGGTTTATACGTTAATCCAAGCGCGGAAAGTTCCGGGTTCGATTCCTGGTCGGGTCAAATCAGAAAATGAACTTTTCTAGATCGTCTTGGGTCTGGGTGTACTGGGAGACGGCCCCAGTAGTCGTCGTCTGGTTCTCACAACACAGGGAATACCCTAGTTTGATATCAGATGATTGGTGCGTATTGTCTGGCGCATTATTACTGCCACATGAAATAGCTTTTAAGTGACCTCATAACGATTTCATTTTTTCTTACAATATACGGAAATCTGAAAACCGGCCCAATGTGTGTCGGACTCACTGTCGGTTCCGTACCACCGTAAAATGTATTTGCGTTATGTATATTTACCAAAAGTAAGTCGGATTGAAAAACAAACTTAACTTTGCAGAAAGACGTTGTTCCGCGCTCTTCAACTGCAAATGTAACTTTAGATAAGTTCTTGCTTCTTGCCAAATTTCATGATAGGTCAACGGGAAGTACCCTATAGGTTTTTGTTTGAGTACATACCAAATGACCATATCGTTTGATTGCGTTGATTTAGAAGCTTGAAGTGTTTATACCTCCAAGAGACTGTGGTGTTTGACATAAATTTCAACTTGATAGTTCTACCCGTTCTACAGATAAAGGGTCTTGACTGATCGGCTGTCCGATCAGTCAAGACGGACATATGGACAAATGGACAACGAAGTGATCCCATAAGGGTTCCATATTTCTTTTTTTAGGCACAGAACCCTAAAAATTAAGAGAATTGTAATAAAAAAATGTATTTCACGTAATCAAACATTATATTCTATTCTATGATAGTAACATGATGGAAATATACGGATAGGTTTTCTTATCGATTCTTCTCTGCAAGTTCTTTTCGAATCGGTGCTTGACGTAACTTTCAAGAATGTTGTAATGAAGATCTACTTCAGTACCTAATTAATATTAATGAGTTTATATATGTAGATAATGTGAAATAAAGAAAAAAGGACAAGAAAGAGCAATTTTATTGCATTTCCCTCTATGTTATGTGTCGTGCGCGCTAGCGTTGCTCTATTCCATGCTCTCACGAGTGCCTCTATGTGATTTATTTGTAACAGAGATCAACAGCTTAATTGACGAATGTAATAAAATACTTGATAGTGGCGATGTGACGTCATATTATCATGTAATCACTATTAAAGTTACGAATCTATTTTATTCTTCTACTATAGTGCGAAAGTTCGTGAGGATGGATGAGTGTTTGTTACTTTTTCACGCAAAAACTACTCAACAGATTTTAATGAAACTTCGCAGTAATATAGCTTATACATCAGAATAATATATAGGCTATAACCATTGAATTATATTTTACACTAGAATAAACATCAAAATAATAATCATGGCGCTACACACTAGCCATAAATAAAAGAGAGACGGTGCTATTGCGTCGTCGTTCCGAATGGGCAAGACTTGCTCTCGTTTTAAAATTATGTGTAATAAAATAAGTTTGAAATGATTATAGAAGTATTACACAAGTTCTTTAAATACGAAATGGTATTAAATGCGCTATATTGTTCACTGCACAAGCGTCGAATCGAAAGTGCGCTAGGTGTGGTCCCCAAGCCTCAGTTGAGTAGAACATAGCCTTTGTTTCGAACACTCAATGTGGTCATAGATATCGTTTGCTATAACTTAATGACGACCTCCGTGGCGCAACGGTTTAGCGCGTCGGAAAGTAAAACGGGGGTTGCGGGTTCGATTCCCGTCCCGAGTTTGGGTGTTTATGTATAATATGTATATATTTACAAAAAAAAAGTATGTAAGTAGTATATCAGTTGTCTTGTACCCATAACACAAGCGCTATGCAGCTTACTTTGGGACTAGATGGCGTTGTGTGAAATGTCTGAGTATTATTATTATTAGTGTCTCGAGGTAAAGCTAGTAAATAAATATTCAGAGGCAGCGAAAAACACTAGTGACTCTGCAGAATGCCTCAGCTCTAGGGAACAAGGCGCTCAGGTACCTTGAGAATGAAGATAATAAATATAATAATACAATAAAACATTTGGTAAAATAAATAAATACATTGTCAAAATAAATCATGTTTGTTCACAGATACAAATGGGCTAATATTCTATCGACAGAATTTGAGAATAGAAGAACATTATTCCAGTTGATTGACTGATAAAATAAAGTCGGTATGTTTGTTTTACAATTCGAAGGTAGGTACCAAGATTAATCCCGACCTGATGAATTTATGAAAATAATTTTTTTGTTCAATAAGTTTTTGTTTGAAATATTTCTTTTAAAACAAATAAAATCTAAGGATATATTGATTGGAGATCACATAATTAGTAAATCGATATTTTAAGTTAAGGAAGTTGATTTTTTAGAATGATCTAGAACCCTGTACTGATTCTAGAAGCCTACAAGAATCAGGCCGATTCACATGACACTGGAAAGTATCAATTATATTCATCAATATTCGCGTGGTACAATAATTTTTATAAATTCATTTGACGCGCAATATCTATTAAGAAACGTATTTTTAAAATTTTGCTACGAGCATTATTTTGTCTGTTTATTTAAACAAATTCAAGTGATTTATTTGTCGTTATTTTTATGATTTCATTTCAAATGCGATGTTATATCAATATTCAAGTACAGTTATAGTTTCAAATTCAGTCAATTAGCCTATCTTTAATGAAATATTTATCTGTTCCTTTCACAGTAGTGAACGGGAAGAATGGAGCGTGTGTGTGTGGCTGCAGCCGTCTCTTTCCCACACCGCCTATATCGTCGTGTCGTTTGAAATATTTCAATAAATGCTTCCAATTTGAAATTCTATGTGAGTGTTTTAATTAATAGATACTTACTTGAAGGTTACCATATGTGCTTTTTTATTTTATTTATTTAGGAAATCTTACAGCTTAAAAACTAATATGTTTGCATAAGTATAAATCAAGACTAATTGCAAAATTTCACCTGTGAACCTTTTGAATCAAGGACTCCAGATTCGATTATTGGCGTGGTCAATTAAAGAAAAACCGGCCAAGAACAAGAAGTTTCATAGTTTTGAATAGATAAAAAAAATGTTAATTTAATTTTTATTTCTCATATCTAGTTTTTAGGTTACCTCTTTCTGAGTCGAATTTTAACACGGTAGGTATACGAGGAACAAATGAATCGACCGTGACACAAGGACGAACTAATGGATAGACAAACAGACGTCATGGGACTGTGAGGCTTCTACTCATGCACAGAAATTTCAATACATACCATACATATACATATCTTCGCCCTGTATCCCTAACAGGGTGGTCAGAGAGAACGGAGCTCCAAGCGTCGTGGTCCTTACATACTTCTTTCGCTTCCTCAAATCTCATCATTCTCTTGACACATTTTCTCCTAGGTATGCGAGTGCTTTTGACATTTCCGTCAAAATTTCAATTTCATTTCCTTCCGATTCAATTTCAATTCCGAAAATTTCGATACATTAATAGATATATGATATCTGTATAATTAATTTTATGAAGATCTGTAAAACCTAGGACTTTATGCAGACATACACAATACATATGTATTATCTCATGCAAAAGCATAAAGAGGTAATATTAATGTAATGTAAGTTGCTGATGTACCAATGGAAATATTCCTAACGCGAGTAAAAAGCAAAAGTAGAAAATTAAAACAAAAATTATTTAAATAAACTAGTGGTCGCCCAGAAATTCGATAGTAAATGTAAAATATACACTTTTTTCCTTGACATACACTCCACAGACTCAAAACAGCTCACAGCTCACAAATCACAACTATTCACATTCAGTCAGTATTTATGACATTATGTAGTGTCAGTAATTATTTGTTCTTTGACATTGACAATCTTTGGTCTGTGCTGTTCAACTACAAACTATTGTCTTTGACTTTTGCAGATGGACATAAACAATGAATGTTGTACTTTATTTAATTTAGCGTATTTGTAACAAAAATAGTTCTTCTTGGTAAAGGCTCTTTCAGATTAGATTTTACTTAGAAAAATGCCTTGTGATAAACAACATATTTATCAACTTACAGGAAATTATAAGCTTACCCAACTACCTCTGTATATATAACTTTGAGAATATAATGTATACAAACAAATACGTGGAAAAGTTTAAAAATAAATCTTCCAGAATAATATGTATAAACGACAGTAAAACCGCATTGAAATGTATCGCGTAATTTAAAAGAACTAAACGCACCAACAGACAGATAGAAAGAGCGACTTTGTTTACTTATTTAATGAAGAATATGAAATTCCGTAAAAAAAACGCTTAAATCAACGCAACGTTCTAAGAAGTTGTTATAAAGGTGATGAAGTAAAATAAAACGATAATATCATAAAATTTACAAACAATTCAATTTAAAAAGAAAAGGACAATTTCATGTAATTATTCTAAAGTTGTCATTACAACACACCTTATTTACACCAGCCGTTACTCGCCCACTTCGCTGGGCGTAAATAAAAATTTTGTACCTAAAGTACATTTTTGTTTAAAAAATGGTGAAGTCTATGAAATTCAAAAAATTAATAGCCTAAAACCATTTACAAACGATCCCACATAGAATGGTCATAGTCCTATACCGATACGTTCAGTAGTTTTCGCGTGATTGAACGAAAAATAAAACCATTTTCTTTATATATACAGATTTTAGCTTAATAGATATGCTCCATATTCACTTTAACTATGTCAAATCTCACACTCTTCTGTGCCCACAATATGCTTAAAAAGAGGTACAAATTTTATCTTCATGTATTTATTTAATATAGAAAATCCCAATATTTAGAAACTTTTTGGAGAAAACAAAATTTCTCAATTTTTAGGAATTCTCCCGGGAACGACACATCTCTAGTGCAGGAGTAATTTGGCATATTGAATCAAACTTCCGTAGCATGTGTTACGAGTAAATGCTACACTTCTTAAAGGTCATTATGATTTTAATAAATTATAAATATATTCAAAGAACAAGCTATCAATTAAAATTATATTTTGCTGAGAGACAGTACATATTAATAATTTTGATTATAAATTTTATTGTTTTCAGTGTTTACACAACGGTGATGGTCCCTTCGTAGCAAACGGAGTCATGAATCATGACAATACCAAAAGAAATTGAAGGTAAGCTTAAACGTTACAATCCTGTTTAAATGGACGATTGTTTTACGGCTTTCAAAAATTCATGTTTTTTCTTTCATACAAAAATAAAAAAACCATAAATGTTTCTGAAAATGGCACCTACTCTACTCGGTCGCTAAAGCGGCACACGCACATCGCGGTGCTGAGGCCCGGTGCGCTTGCACTGCACCATTGGAAATACGTACAGAGTAATTACATTTCAGACAGTACAACAAAACTTAACATATATTTTTTGAGGAACGTATTGAGTTTTAAAAAAAGTCGTAGAACAAAAGTTGTTAGGTATGTTGACAGGAATTTTGCACTAAGCGGTTATTAATATTTTTAAATTAACCCTGTATAAATAGACAATATGTGGCGGGGTAAGTTTTGTAGAGAAATTACTAAGGATTTCCCGCATACGAATTATGAAGTTCTAAAAGCGTAAAAGAAGAGATTAGAGAAATGTCTTCAAAAACGAGTACGTAAGAAACATACTATACAGAACTATTAATACAATTAACTTAAGATTTTGAGTATGTATATAACTTTACCACAAAAATCTTTGCTTTTGTCTTGATAGTTTCAGAAATTTCTTACTAATTCTCATCTATTTCACTCTGGCTGGCTCCATAGAATTTTTATACAAAAATCTGAACTTAATTTCCGGAGTTCTATGGGACTTAGGCCCGTATTCCTGAACGATCCCCAAGTGTGAACCACTTTTTGATAAATAATAATTAGAAAGAAATGCCACTATTCATTGCATGCAGCGACATCCTTTCCTAACGGCGCGGCGGCGTTCGATCAGAGATTCACACTTGAGTATCGTTCTGGAATACGGGCGTAAGTCTTATAGAATTTTTTATATTTTATGTTTTATTCTATATTGTGAATGACAGGGTTGCACGACAGTGTTATTGTAAAACTGAAGAAAGGAATGCTTAAATGGTTCGGGCACTTAGAAAGAATGAATGATGAAAGACTGACAAAGAAAATCTACACATACGAACTTTGAGGAAGTGAAAGAGCGCCGCGACGCTTGGTGTTCCCCTGCATCCCCGTTGGCGATGCAGCGTGAAGATATGTATTTATATATGTGTGTGTATACTCTATATTATTTTTTATTTATTTTAAACTTTGTGTAAGTATTTATAATACTCGCTAAAATTTAGACTTAGTAGATTAGTCTCTCAAATTACTAATCGAGTTCGAACACCAAATTTGTCCCATTTTTGATTCACCTGTGATCTCATCAATTGTAGAGCAACAAGTGTTCATTAATGAGAAGCGTTACTAGGTTTTTATTTGTTACTGGTCGCCCAGTGGTCGATATTCGACCGTAATTCATTTAATTTATAAGTTTGAACGTTATTAAGGTTCTTTTGTCAAAGACTAAACCTCTATAAGCACAGGTTTCGTCAAGGCTACACAGTTAATTTACCTATCTCTTTCAAATTATATACCATTTAACTAAAAAATAAATCCAAAAAATGAAGAATGAAATAAAGAATACCTTTTTTTATACATTTCTTCGGGCTGTTAAAAAAAATGAATGTTGTCTATTGATCTCGAAATACATATGTAGTTCGACAATACATTTAATGATTCAAAACTTCTCTGTAGACGATGTTTATGATTATGACATTAACACATTCGAATTTGACATTCAGTGCGACCATAAACAAATAATCTTTTACTTTATTTATTTAATCTAAAGTTTTTTAATTAATAACTTACTAAGTAAACAATATATTTGGCGACAGTCTTGTGAGACTGTTTGATCCAAGGATGTTATGTATACTATAATATGTGATCACAAACTGTTATGAGTTTGAAATTAACAGTCTTTTTGACTTTGGCAGTATGAACGTAAACAATGAATGATTTATTCAATTTAATTTAATGTATTTCTAATACGTATTACATAAAAATATTAGCTTTCTCCTCTCCTTCTCTATATAAACTTTAAGTGTACCAAATTTCATACTCCTCCATACGCGCGTTTTACTTAAAAAGGGAACTAAAGTTTTCGCTTCACGTATTAATATATAGATGTTAGATTAGACAAACTAACCGCACACATGACAAACTAAACAATGAAATAAGTTAACAATCAAAACTTGCACGTTTCATATCACACTAATATAAAAAGGGAGGAAGTTCGATGTTAGCAAAATGTCAGCTATGGTGAGAACGTCACTTTGTGCATTAAATACAAAGTATGCGACTCTCTCTAAGAGTTTCATATTTGCACCCTTTGCAGTCGAAGCTTTGGGTCCCTGGGGCCCCGAAGCCCATCGACTGGCCTTTGATATTTGTAAGAGACTGGTCGAGGCTTCGAGAGACCGCCGGGCTGGCAGCTTCTTCCGCCAACGAATCAGTTTGGCTATTCAAAGAGGCAATGCTGCCAGTCTGCTGGACACCTTAAGCAATGATAGCTTTCTAAGCGGCAACTTTGAGGAAGTCTATATTATTTAAGATAATGTGTAGTTTAAAGTTTGTAAGTATTAACGTATGTATGTACTTTTTTGTTGTTAATAAATATATATTGTTTTAAAAAATACAAAGTATAAAACTCATTTTATATAAGACTAGCGACTCGCTCCGGCTTCGCACGGGTAGAAATATTTTTGACAATAAATTATACCCCATGTTATTCGCTGATAATCTGCTTTGTATAGGTTAAAAAATTTTAGAAATCGATAGAGCAGTCTTTGAGTTTATTCATTATAAACAGTAAAACAATTTTTTTTTATAATATTAGTGGAGGTACACTAGGAGTTAATACTGTTGCCTGCGATTTCGTTCGCTTAGTCTTTTATTTATTAAATTAAATGATTGAGAAACTATCTCGGACGCATTACTACTCATTAAAGTTTCTTCACAACGGGATGAATGGTTTAGAAACGCGTAGAGGACAAACCTACAAAGAAATAGTCATTTTTATGTACTTATAAGATTGCACATGGTCGACTCAATAAAGAAATACTTAAAAGGACAAAATAACTATTTTTTACTGATCAGAACTCAAAACTCAAGTACAAAAATAACTTTATAAGTGCCTACAAATACCTATATAATTAAATTTGATAGTTAACGAAGTCGAAGCCAAGCCTACCAAAGTAATATGCTTCTGTTGTTGTACATTGATTTGGCACCGACTTCAATAACTGTCAAATTTAATGAAATTAAATTAAAAGTTTTTATTTCACTCTTTTGAGTGACCTTGACGTAAATAAATATCTAGAGTGAGTCTACGACCAACTACTTCTCTAATTATTTATAGAACGGAATGACATACAAAAGAATTACCATTATAAAAAAAGCTTGTAATCAGTTAGGATTATTTGGTGTACCTTCGAAGTCCAAGCTCCAATACCAACAAAATTTCGAGGGGACCACCTCAGAAATATATCTTTTCAAACAAAAAAAAATTTGACAAATCGGTCCACAATTTACGAAGTTATTGGTGAACATGTGTAAAAAAATATATACAGACGAACGTAGAATTTCCTTCTTTCTTTGAAGTCGTTTAAAAATGTATAATAATCATTATTGATTTGTTCTCAAAGCAACAACTATTATTCTATCAGAGTAAGGTCACTGCTATAACCAATTTTTTTTTTAAATGCGATGGTCCAAAATTCTTGATCCTACTCTTCCGTAATGATGATGGAATACAATGAAGAGACCAAACAGTAACCTCGTGTACCCCAAAAGTAAGAATATATTGATGTTTGCCTGCTCAAATTATAACGTCTATTATTTGTATTTATGCTCGCAGTCGTGTATTCTATACATCTTTCCGCTACCGAAGTGTATGATGTCGTCGAGTAAACGGCAATTGTTCAAAGAGCTCTCCCGGCGCATTCTTTTCCTCCTCCCAAGCAGCAGTCGCAAGTAGCCGCGGAGGGCGGTACGGCTCTGTTTAAGCTGGTAGTGGATCGTACATATTTCTGCAATTGATTAGGCGGGGGCGGTTGCCATGGCGACGCTGCAGACCCCGCGTCCCGCTACGTAACTCATTGTACACTGTACCAGTGATAAAGCTGTGTTCATACAGTATGTCGTTTTAAGACGAAAGTACCTTTGGTGGATAATTTTTAAGAATTTTTTATTCCCACATTATTGTATTTTCATTTTTTTATTTTATTTTATTTGGTTTTTTTTTTTTTTTTTTTTTGGTTTCTGAGAGGCGAAATGAAACCCCCGCGGGCTACCCAGCCGGACTCTACGCCGACTGGGGAGTGTCGGACTCGAACCGACTAAACAAAACCCCTCTTTGCTGTTAGCCCTAGTGGCTTTTACAGCGTCACAGGTCGCGTTGGGGCGAGCGCTGAAGGCGCCCTGCCAGATGGTCGACCGCCTGAGGGTTCCTCCAGCCGAGGGATGCCTCGTATGGAGGGCGGACCTCGGGCTCAAGGCGTCGCCAGGGGAGCTTTCCGCACCTGCGTGCATCTTAACGGGCTTCCTATTCGGGTGAGGGCCGGGCCTCTAGCGGACCCGGCCGGCGAGACGGCTGAGGGCCGGTTAGTGTGCCTAGTGTTCCGCGTGGCAGTTTACAATGTGGCTTAAGGCCCGCGTGTGTGCGTGTAGAGCTAAGTGATCGAGCTTCTAAACGTGAGACCCTACGGGTGTCGCGGGGGTCGTCCTCGCCTCCGCCGGTGGGGGCGGTGCGGTCGAAGTGTGTAGGTTGGCATGTTCGAGTTCGAACGTGTAATGTCGTCGTCGCTGTCGCCTAACACATGTCTAGGTCTACGATAGCGTTTGCGGACGCGGCGTTCGGGGGTGTACGATGACGCCCTGACCACTAAGGGATTCGGGTGTAAGGAGGAACGGTGAAAGAAGCGTTGGGACGCCTCTTTTAGATGTTGAGTTATAGAGGGTAATTCTAGGTCGTAGTGCAGATCTACGTTGCGCACGTAAGGAGGGGCACCGGTAGCCCTGCGCATGAACCTATTCTGAATAACTATTTTATTTGGGAAACACAGTATACATAATATATATTATATGTGTGAAAGACTAAAGTTGTATAATACATAAACCAATTAAGTTTTCACTTACAAATAATATACATACATTACGATGTGGACAAAAAAAAAGCAATAGACAAACAATAAAAAGGAACAATAGACAAAAAAACAAAAGAAACAAAAAACTATTTGCATGTCAAGAAGCTCTTAAATTTTTTGAGGGAGTTACAAAACAGGTCACCGTTACCATACACTTCATTATGATTAGAACAAGATCTAAAAATAAAGGTGTTACGAGCATAATTGGTTTTGATTATTGATAAACTTATAGAGATTTCAAATCTATAAACAATATAAGTTGTTTAACAATTTTTCTTGTAATCCCGGCCATTTGATACACAATCTATTTCAATTCTCTGCATCCGCAAAAAAATCTCAAACATCTAATTCATAACATAAAAATTATAAAAGCTTATAAACAAAATTTGTTAACTTTCTCTAAAATAACAGAAAACATTAAAAAACACAGATTATTCGTCGTCCAAAACTTAAAGGCTCGTATTTTGTTTTACGATTCTCAACCCTATTTCTTCGACTTCGCTTCACTCTTTCAACTCATTCATCAGTTGGGAATACCTGGTCTTAAGAAGAATAACAGAAGTCGACAGTTCTAGGACTATGACCCTTTATGGCGAATGCCATCGAAGTCAGCGTAAAAACTGATTCGAACATAGGTTCGGTAGCAGTAGCGTAGCTAGTCCTAAATGAATCTTGTACTATTACTAGTTGGGGGGTCTTTTCATCAAACTACGGCGTAGCTCAAAAGAGACACTACCATACACTTACGTGGTAGGTATGCATTATAAAATTTAAAAACCAATCCAAGGATTGCAGAATACAAGTTAGTCGAGTACCTACTATTTGCAAATAGACCAGTTTTTGCTTACACTCGTTGGGGCCCTGTAGTTCGGGGGCCCCGTATATGGTTATGGTTGACGGAATACGGGCGGTTGACGGTATACGGGGCCCAAATACTGGGATACGGTTGATAAAGCGGCAGCTACGCCGCTTTTCGGTAGGTTTGCTCCCGAAACTTAGAACTTCGGTCAGTGTAAAACCTAAATATCATCAATCATCACCTATAACATCAGTATCTGTATTGTGTATGTTTTTATGTATGTATTATGTATGTCTATATCCCTAAATTTAATTTTAGTTTAAACTAATTACTTTATTATAGTAACATTTTAATTTTTTATTTTTATGCATTTTTATTTAAATGCAGTAGAAATGCGATCTCTTATAAATATGTGCGGTGTCACCCTTGCGGACAAAATAAGCAATGAAGAGATACGCAGTATGACAGTATTGTACGACAGTGTTATTGCAAAAATAAATAAAAGGGCTGCTTAGATAGTTCGGGCAAATAGAAAGAATGAGTGATGAAAGACTGACAAAGAAAAACTACAGAGCAAAAGTGAGTGGTAAAAGAAGCCAAGGATGAAGATCAAGCCTGACTTATTCAGATCAAATAGCCCGAGTATTAGCCGACGGAAATGTCAAAAGCAGTCGCATACCTGGGCGAAAATGTGTGAGTAGAATGATGAGTTTTGAGGAAGCGAAAGAAATATGTAAAGACCGCGACGCTTGGCGCTCCGTCCGCTATGACTACCCCGTTAAGTATCCTTATCCGGCGTGAAGATATTAGGGATACGCATGAAGATGTGTATGTATGTATTTTTATTTTTATGCACATACTACCCTCATTCGTATTCTCTTTTACCTAGGTGTGCCGGAAGAAATCTTTTAAAGATTTGTTCTCTTAAAGCATTGCCTTCTGTCATGAATTCTTTGACTACTATTATTGTGTATTTTTATGTACAAATAAATAAGTGTATGTAAAGAGAGAAGAAAATCGAATATCAGTAATGTAAGATATTTATTCGTGGGCATAGGCCAGAGTTTTCTAGCTAATGGAGATGCTAGTTTACGTGCGAGCGCGTACTGAGACAGTTCTAACGATATGTTGGTGTCGCAAGTATAGGAGGCAGCGCGCACACGTGTCTCCCACCCCTTCGGTGACTTGCATGCTACTCATATATCGCATCTTCTATAGTGATATTGAATTACAGATATAACATACTAGCCGTTGTAGGCGACGACACCCTCATAGAAAAAAAAGTTATAAATTGCGTATGAACGTAACAATGAATGCTTTATTTAACTTAATTTTATGTGTTTGTAATTTATATATATATTTTAGCGTTCTAAACTTCTCTATATAAATTTTAACCATGCCAATATCACACACCTTCGTGCGCATAATATATTAAAAATTTGAAAATAAATGAAACCGACTTCAAAAAAGACACTGAAAAGTACAAAACATATTCTATACTAATCAAAACTCAGGTAAAAACTATTTTATAAATACGATACAAATATCTATATAATTAATTTTTACGGTACTGAAGTCCGTGGCAAGCCTTCCAAACTAACAGATTTTCTATTGTTGCTTGTTGCACATTGATTTGGCACCGACTCCAATAACTATTAATAATTATATAGATATCTGTATCGTATTCATACAGTTATTTTTAGTACTTCAGTTTTGATGAGTAAAGGGTATAATTATATTGTACTTTTAAATTTTTAATTTTTAATAAAAGGTTTAATTTTTTCTTATTTTTTTTGCATTTTTCCCTTTTGAATGATCTTGGCGTAAATAAATATCTAGGGTAGGTCTACAATTAACTTCTTTCCTAATTCTAGAGCGCAATGACATACAAGAGAATCATCAATATAAATAAAGCTTACTGTATCTTCGAAGTTCAAGTTCGAATACCAGTGAAATTCAAATGGAACCAATCTGGAAGTATATCCTTTCAAATAAAACAAGAATTTTCCAAATCGGTTCATAAATGAAGGAATTCTGAGTGAACAAACAAAAAAAAATACAACTGAATTTAGAACTTCATAATTTTTGGAAGTCGGTTAAAAATGGGTAGAGACCATCTAAATTCTAAACTAAAAATGCGCACCCCTCTATAGCATTTACCCACATAGACAAACTATATATTATACACAAAAGTTGGTCATCATCACTGATCACTCAACCAGTCCGAAGTTTACAATATAGTGGTCGCATACATGTGGTTAAGTTGTGCAATAAGTACCAGTTCTATAAAAAAAAAATCGCAGTTTGTGTGTTTACTTTACTAAGTTTTCTCCTTCGCGTGTTGATATAAAGATACCGTTTATTTTGATTATATTTTATCACTTGTCGGTCTTTAGATTTGTGCAGAATATCAGTTTTGCTCGTATGGCCAAAGCTGTACTCTAAACCATGACCCTTTTGTACAAACACACATATTCGTTCAATTTGGGTTTAGTTTTAAGTTTTTTTTTGTTTACAATATTATAATGGCATGCGGTACGTGTCATCTTATGGGTGGTGATAGAATATTGACTTTGTAGCCAGCCTGAAACTGAGCCAGCCAAAGCCTCTTTTTAGCCGCAGTAGTCAGGCATATCTGTATTCTTTTATTTCATTTTTTTGTTTACTTTATTATTATCTGTATCGTATGGTGTATTCTTGAATACACTGTTCTTCTGTCTATCAAATATATCTACTCTCAATTTTCATTGCAGTTCTCTAACACTTTTACTCAAAGAGGGAGTATTTATAATCCACTAGCTAGTTGGAGTAATTCTCATACCTGCCAGCCCCGCTTCATTGAAATTGGCTGCGGCATCGTCCTTAATTACACCGAGCGATTGTGTTCTAAAATACGAGGCGACAGCGCGGTCGGAAGCCATCCAGTTTCAAGTTAATTTCCTCGGCGAGGCTAATCCTCGCGCCTAATTATTGCATCCCCCGGCACTCTCCCCCGCCCATCTCGTGTCGGCACCTGCCTTTAATTGATTTCTCGTTATTGGTTACTAGTTACATTGAATAGAATTTAAAAAATCAGCCAAACGCGTGTCAGATTACACACAGTGAAGGGTTCCATAATCGGAGTGCACAATATTCATTTAATCGGCAGAAAAAATAAGTTTATATTTCATACTTTTTTTTAAAGACATTGTGACAAACAAATAATTTATGCGATCGTTTAGCATGCAAGGGAAAATATCACATATCTCCAAAACTACGCAACATTTCTTATTAAATTTTCGTAGATAGATTGTTCATAGATAGAGTGAATTTCTTGTATTATATATATATTATATATTCTACATAATTTTTCAGAATTTTCCACTTCATAGTTAAAAAATCGGACGGAGAAGAAAACACTTTTTACGGGTTCAGAAGCTCAAATTGCAATAACTAGCATATTAATTTAAATAAAGAAGGGATTTTCAAAACTAAATGTAATTTTTGAAGGCTTAATATCTAAAGATAGATAGATACCTTACTTTATTCGCTAATGTGCTCTGGATTTTTTTTTCATCTTTCAGTTACATGTACAGTGAATGGAGTGCCACTCCTAATTTTTTTTTGTGATTTATAGTGCCAATTGTGTTTGAACAGTACGTTTGTACTAACAGATGCACGGGACGAAATTATTAAGGTTCCGTTTTTTGCCATTGTCCAGGGAACCTTACAAACGACGTTAAACAATATAAGTGCAAATTGTATTTGCGTGATTAGTAATGTCCAAACAAAACCATTTAATTTTTAAAATGGAAAACGAAACTTTGTTTTAACTAGGTGAAAATGTGTCAGAAGAATAATGAGATTGAGGAAGCGAAAGAAGTATGTAAGGACTGCGACGCTTGGCGCTCCGTCCTCTCTGACTACCCTGTTAGGGATACGGCGTGAAGTTATGTATGTATGTATATACTTAAAATGATTGCATACATACATAATATCTTCACGCCGTATTCCTTACGGGGTAGCCAGAGAGTTCGGAGCGGCAAGCTTCGCGGTCGTTACGTACTTCTTTCCCCTCCTCAAATCTCATTGTTCTCCACAGACATTTTCGCCCAGGTATGCGAGTGCTTTTGACATTTCTGTCAGCGAACAATTTGCCTATTTGATCTTAGTAAGTCAGCCTTGGTCTTCCTTGGCTTTTGCTACCACTAACTTTCGCTCTGTAGATTTTCTTCGTCTTCATCATTTATTCTTTTCATGTGCTCGGACCATCTAAGCATTCCTTTCTTCACTTGTACAATAACACTGTCGCGTCTTTTCTTATATTGTCCGCAAGGGTGACACCGCACATATTTCTAGGAGATCTCATTTCTACTGCATTTATCTTATTTTCACTCGATTTCAGGCTTATCCAGGCCTCTAAGCATTTCTTTCTTCATTTTTACAATAACACTGTCGTGCAATCCTAACATACTGTCATTTTATATCGTATGGAACTCTCTATATGTAGTCAAAATCGAATTTTTTGTGGTCTCACAATGTCATAGAGCACCTAAGCTTCAAGTACTGCAATAAAACAAACAGTATACCTACCAAACATTCGCTAAATGAGACGGAGCTCGCTCTCCGCCACCCCTGACCTCTCACCCCCTCTCACCACCCTCCGCCTTCCGGTTCATAATTAAGCCTCTCGCGACAATTTGCTCTTCGTTACGGTAGGTCCGGTTTTGCCCTCATGATAATACTTACCAATATCTATTATGATAATGAAGTACATACTACATACTTACATTATAACAAGAATTGTCCGTTCTTATAAGAGTAAGCAAATTATTATTCATCTTTTATCTGTGAACATTCTAAAACAAATAAAAAAAATAAAAGCCCTTCCGGCGGAAGTTGTTTGCGCTATTAGTATTCCATTTGTCAGTTGTTATCAACTACCAATCGCAAAACAATTTGTCGTAGAGCTTTCTCTTCTGTACTAATATTATAAAGAGGTAAAATTTGTTTGTTTGTATGTAATGGATAAGCTCAAAAACTGCTCAACCGATTTCAAAAATTCTTTCGCCAATAGAAAGCTACATTATCAGCGAGTAACGTGGGCTGTATTTCATTTTCAAAAACTTTCTACCCAAGCGAAGCCGGGGCGGGTCGCTAGTTATGCATAAAATATATCTAATGTTTAACTTTAAATTCGATTGAGTGATTTAAGGTTCTATTTGTCGAAGTTTTGAATTTTTTTTATGGCGGAGGGGGCAAACAAGCAAGTGAATCATCTGATAGAAAGGATCGCCGCTGCGTATGGACAAATCGAAATAATGTAATCAAAACAAATAGTGCTGTCAAGAGATGGAACTCAGTCGATATGGATTCAAATAAATAAATCGATTAGTCTAACATGTAATTAGATTGAATAATTAAGAATAATAAAAATGTAATTTCTAATTATTTTAAGAAATAACACAGAAAGAATTTTCATCACTTATGATAGAATGACAAACTGACTGAAGAACTTTCACAAATATAATTGCACTCTATGCCACAGCCGACTAACAGACGAATAGACACACATGAAGAAACTATAAAGATTCCGATTTTGACATGACATTTTGGATACGTAATCCTAAAGAGATCCGCTTTGAAGACAATCAAGAATAAGAATAACAATTTGCAAGCAAGTGAATGTGTCCGAATCGTCCTCCGGCATCATTAGAGGCGGTGTCCATCTTAGGGAGAGCGCCCTCGTACATTCATTATGCATGCCGGTGCACCGCATCTGTGCACTGCAGATCGATACTGCACCCTCGGACGCGGCGTGAATACATCCAATGCTATATTTGCATAAGCTGATGAGCATGTGTTTATGTGCGCGTTGCTACGTAGGGAGATCCGATCGATAGATACCACGAGTATTCTATGTACTTGTAAAGTAAAGCTTACCTAGTGCTGGATTTATAGTCACGTTATTCCAATTGGTAATGAAAATTACTGCTTATTATTTTATATGTTTACCTGTAAATAAAGTCCTTTGCCGAGTATTTAAGTTTCATGTTTCATTTGCTTAAATAAAGCATAGACATAAGTGCATAGTACTCTTAAGTTTTAGCTTCAATGGGTTAGACAGAGATGGATGGAACGTCGAGCAAACTGGTCCATACATACTCGTATATCTTCCGCCTTCTCAAATCTCACCTCCTCAAACACTAGCCTCGGCTAGCGCAAGCAATCACATGTCTCGATATGTGATCGCTTTTGATATTTCAAGTCTTCCTTGACCTCTACTACTGCTAGCTTTCGTTTAAATATATAATAGTTTTTGACAGTTTACTAACGATGTAAATATGTTTTTCGACTATTTCATATTGTAAAAAAATTGTATGTGGACTGTATATTGTATAGGTCTTTGGTTCTTCACACAAGAATTAAGAAACCTGGTTTGACTGTGATTATATGAGGTTTAATCAATGGAAGAAAACACTTGATTTGAATTACAATAAATATGAATAGTTATATTAACACAAGCCGTTGACAATTGCAGATTTGAATCTAAGTAATATGTTGATAATTAAAACGACAATAAAAGTTAATATTATCCTCATATAATATGTAATCAAAATGTGATAAATAATGAAAATATAAAAAATGTTTAAGGTTTTGAGCACGTGTAAACGTAGCCTTACTTTGTAATAACCCTAAAAAAAGGATATTCAATGAACTTAAAAACCCAAACGTAAAAAATACGTTTACAATCTTTTTAAAATTTTATCTGAAATAAAGTTATTGAAATAAAACAAAAACTCTGATGGCGTGTAAAAGAACTGGAAAGGTATAAAAAATGCAAAAATGATATATTTACAATCAGAATTTTTATTATGTACTTATTTTTATATGTCAGTAGAAAGTATCCAGTAGAGAATATTTATTTAGGCTTTCAAAATTCATTCTATAGTTTAATATTATGTAATATAATAATTATGTTTAATATTTTATAATAATTCTATGGTATATAACCCCGCGGGTTTTAGTTTCCGACTGTGTATTAAGGTTTTAATGCACTACAACAACTAACTAAACAACAACAACAGCAAACTAAAACCCGCGGGGTTATTACCTACAAATTTGCAGACAGCGACAGCCACGGGATCACTGCGCGACCGGTGACTGATTGTAATAAAAAATTGGTATCATGTATGACGATGACATAGAATAATAATCTATTATTCTATGACCGTAAAATGCACTTTTCCACTATAAATAACATTACACAAATTCTTATTTTGACAGCAAATATCGCGCGATATTGGGTGTCGCATGCTGAGTGCACGTTACGTAATAAGCGTGCGGGGGTGTTATTCACAACACGAGAAACATCCTTGCCTAAGATGAAGCATCCGTGAGCCTTCGATTGTGAATACGCCAAGGTTGTTTATATCTGATGAAATGAGGTTGTCAATAACAGTCCAGTCCTATAGTATGAATATCGAGAATACCTACATAGATGTTCTCTACTGGGCACTTTGCAAGGTTCAACATTGAGCAGTAAGTGTAAAAATTGTAAACACGTCAATTAACTATTTATTATAAACTTGTCTTATTAAAGAAATGATAAATTGTTATCAAACTCGACTTCACAATTCCCTCCTACTTTTGAAATTGTTGGACACAGAATTTTAAAAATTTCAGAAAACATAACGGTTTATTTATTTATTCTGGTTTCTTAACAATTACTACAACATACGTATATTTAAAACAATAAAAATATATTTTGGATTAATTAAACCACTCATAAGCATACACAACATGTAATATAATAAAATATAAAAACAAAATGAAATATAGGTATGTAGAAATATTATACACATAAACACTATGTAGGTAAGACAGCTAGTGGTCACTGTTAACAATTCCATGGCCGCGCCGGCACAAAGGGCAGTTGTGCTACCCCAGAACAGAGAGAGGTAAAGGGCGCGGGGAAGGGTGCGGCGCGCCCTGCGTTTGCGTCACTGTCAATGTCAACTCACTCGTCGTTTGACATCGGACTACAACACCTCCATTTACATACGTTTCATTTCATTTAAATTTACTTTATTACAACTAAATATACGCATACATCAAAGTTTGTTGAAGTTTAATTACATCATTTCCAACAGTCACTTTTGTAGTATGGCATATTTTAAACGAACAGTTTACGCAAACAATGAATAGATACTGTATTTATATCTACTGACTTACTGTATTTTCAAGCCTGCGAGGAATAGCTGAATTACTGCCTCAGCCGCGCGCGTTGAAGTTACCATAGGTTTTAAGTGAGTCATCCCTGTAGCTCTGGCCCAAGAATTAGGTTACAATGTTGTCCGTATAAGGCGTTATAGAGACTCTCTCTATTAGAGAGGCGTTAGGGGAGTGGGAGCTCCTATCGTCCGTCCACACGATCCCGTGGACGATAACAGCGCTTGTAGTGGCACTGCAAAGGTGCAGGGGAACTCTGCCACCCCAAATGTTTCGACACAGCGGAAGAGGGGCTCCGGTGTGTTTAGTAAAAGATTCTGGTGCCCCTTGACAACACGTCAAGGATTACCACCGCAGAAGTTTTTGTGCGTAAGTCCTACATAACTCAATCTCTCCCCCAGAGGCTGGAAATCTGTACGCAGATTTCTCCAGCGTAATTAAAAAAAATATTATAAGGGAGTGTGCTGGAGTCTCGTCGGGATTTTGAAGAAGTAATAACCAATCATATTAGTTCCCTAACACTTGGCAGTCGTATTGAATAAGTTCATACAGTTCATACGTCGTAACAGAGGTGACATTTCGATTTTTTAAGTCTGTTCTTGTTAGCTGCAATGGCCTTGGGTATCTCTGTCGTATTGGCAAGGTTCCATAGAACTCTTCTTTGTGACTATTCAAGTCTCGAAGTACTATGGGTTCAAATTATGGTAACTAAATAGGTAAAAAAAAACACTAAATAGGTAAATAATTTATGCGAAAAATATGTAAACGAAAGTTTCTTAGATCTTTTAAACTTCTGAGTTACGTTCAGAAATTTTCCATTTTGTAAGTATCTTGTGGAACTCTCTTTGCTTCTCTTCAGTTTCCACACAACACAACACACACACAACAATCCAGTTGATCAGTTTTTACCTTTTGAGGTAAAGAATTACTAAAAACTTTGATTCGAAATTGATCTGGCCAGAAAATCTATGCCAGCCAAGCTAAATCGAAAGAGTGAAGGGTTGTTTGTTTGTTGTTAATTCGCTATTCACATTGTCTCCAATACAAAAATGTCTAAATCGCTTAAGCAAACGTATTATAATGTTCTCAGATGTCTAAATAATTTTAGTTATTGAAATCCAGAGTAATCATTCTTCAACATAACTGCAAGAAATTTAATTTAATAACCATGAAAAACTTATCTGTATACATTGTTTTTTATTATTAGGTACTAAATGTATAACTAAATAATATACTCCGCATCTCATACCCAACATAACAACCCTAAGAATCCGTCTGAGTAGCCAACTCCGTTACTCGAAGCGGGTGTCGGCCTTCTTTTCTACATATTCTCTAGTTAATATATGTAGGTATTACTTTCACTCCTATAAGACCACGAAATGTTTGTTCGACAAGAATAGTCCGATGATATCGTAGCATGTACTCAGCTTTTAATAACAATAAACTTTTTAATAAGGTGTCGTAAAAAATATTGAAAAGTACTTCGCAGTGAACTGGATATCATGTAATATACAGGATGCTATAGGGAAAGCGGCTGTTCATTGTTATTTATTATTACGAACAACTTTTTGATTTTTCATGAACTCCCTTTAATTTAATACATCATTTATGTCATTTAATACTAATATTATAAAATATTAATAATTATACGTAATAATAGTAAATCAATTTAGGAATTGAATCGTTACGAGTGACGTTAGGAATTGTAAAAATACAGGTGACTTTACTAGAGTGACTTTAAAAAGCTTTGAACGCTAAGTAAACTGAAGTCTATGGAGCAAAAATCCTACCTTCAATATTTAAAGCTCTTTCCCTCGGTACAGCGCGGACGCAGGATATCCTGTATATTGAGGTTGTAAAGAGCCGGCGCCGTCGGCGTCGTCGGCGTCGTCTTGGCTGTAATATTTTATTAATTTTACTGTTAATGACATTTATTTTATACAAAAGTAAAATTAAAATCGGTAAAGTGTGAGTTGGACCCGCGCACAAAAATTTAGCAAAAAATTTATAAAATGGTTACTTGAGTACTCAATTTACCTGTTATTAATTCTTCTTTGTACATTTTAAAATGTTATCAAGTGCAACATAGGGATGTTTAACTAAAACAAAATTCGACGTTTTTTTCGATGTGATGCGATTGCGACATATTATGTATCATAGGAAAATATCGATGCTTTCAACACATCGACATATTTATTAAACAAAACCAAACAAAACTAAAAAATATTCGTTCTAATATTTTAAATGTCTTTTATAGTAGAAAGTTTTGTCACATTTTACATAGGTTTTTTTTTACCTGGTATCATTCTATCGAAAAAAGATTGACAATCGGAGGTGCCAACGAGACATGGAGTGGCCTTTGTTTAATCACGTCCACTATGTTTTGATATATTAAATACAACACATCTATGTATCGTATCGATGTTGTTCTGAGCGATATATCGGAGTAGTGCGATATACAAAATGCTAAGCTTCAATTTTTTAAATAAATCGATGTATATCGCACACCTCTAGTGGCACATGCTACGTACGTCAATAAGATCTATCACGGACTTTTTGTCGGGAACGGGAGAAGTCAGGTTGACATTTTGTTTAGATTTTCTATTTTTTACATTTTTGGGAGTTTTTAAGTACGATAGTGATAGTATATTGTTTTTTAATTCTGTATAAGTGAAAAGAATGTAGAAGGTCTAAATAAACATGTGTAGCTGAAGTTCTCACGCTCTTCCAAGAAGTCCTTTATAACTTCAGTAAACCCTACTATCACTTTACTGGAGGAGTTTTACGATAAGAAAAAACCAATATACTTGTGATTCTACTTAGTAATACGTGACATTGGTAAATGCGGTAAACTGTGCGCCTGCCATAAAGAAAGAAAGAGAAAAGATGTATCACTATGGTCAATTTTAATTGTACATCACATAGTTTTGTAGGAGCATGAATGAAATGTAGTTACACGTCGAAAGTAAGTCAGCTGAGCGCCTCGATTACTTTTGATTAATAAACTACAAGTGAATTTGGTTTTATTTTATTTGTGCTTGACGATCTATTAGGCGTTTGAATTTACTGAAAAGCTTCTAAGTGTGAGATGAACTGATGGACGGACAAATGAATAATCTTTTAAGTGTTACATTTTGCCTTTTGCTGTACGGAACCCTAAAATTTATAAAAACCCTGATAGAATTTTAACTCCACTGTGTCAAAGGGCAGATAAAAGTGAAATGTAATTATTTATCGCTTTCTTAATTGCATTTTTTTTTTGTTTTTTGTTATTTGTTCAATCTGACTATTTAATAATAATAATTATAAATAAATGCCCAGACAATGGACACCAATCATCTGGTATCAAACTAGGGTATCTCCTGTGCTGTAGGAACCAGACGACGACTACTAGAGGCGGCATCCCTGTACACTCAGACCAGAGACAATCTAAAAAAGTTCGTTTCATAAATCGACCCGACCTGGTATCAAACCCGGAACCTTCCTCACTTAGATACAAGACCTGAACCACTACACCATCGAGGTTGTCGTATAATTTTTTGTAGGGGATTTTTTATGAGATTATTCATGCTTATAAGAATATTCATAGTTTTGAAGTCTTAACTGTCAAACTGTTTTAAAGTATATTATCTTTTATATTTGGTGTAAAGTGTAAATAATAAATAAGTGATCGCAGAAGGCGATACATTCCCCATTCTCAGTTCAAACGTTGTTAGCTTCTTTGTAGCGGCCGGCAACGGCAGAGGGCCGCTCATGGAATCCAATTTAAAAGTAGCGTTTACTGCCCCGTGTAATCGCTCGAGGATATTACTATACGTAAACGTTTAAGAGAATTTCGGTAACTACTGAGAACGAGTGTAAAATAATTCTTTTAGGCAAGTTACATAGTTCTATCACAGATGTACACCGATACATTCCTAAAACACCTAAAAAACCTTAATAAAATTCGTTTCAGATTTTGTCTGAAGGGGTAAACATCCATTTAAGTTTTTTCAAATAAAATGAGTGCTATAAAAAATTAACCGATTTCAAAAAATATCACTGAAAAGTACGAAATAATATCCTTTACTAATCAATACTCCAGTACAATAATCTATATATATAATGAAGTTATGTTTTCTTTGTGCGTCAATCACGTTAAAACTACTGAACGGATCAACATGGGATGCGGAATCGTTTGTAGATGGTTTTGGGCTACTCATTTTTTGAACTTTTTTTTTTTGCCCAGCGAAGCGGGTGGGAAACGGCTTGTAACTTTATAAGTACGGTAAGGTTATAAGCAGTTCGCGTTATTTGATGCTATTTGGTGTATCTATGAAATCCAAGCCCCAATACCAGTGAAATTTAAATAGGACCAATCAGGAAGTATATTCTTTCAAATAAAAAGAAATCCAAATTGATTCATAAATGACGGAGTTCTGAGGTAACGAACATAAAAAAAAAACAACTGAATTGAGAATTTCCTCCTTTTTATGAAGTCGGTTAAAAATAGGACAATGCATGGGCAATATTAATCTACATAATGTATATTGTATACACATATATGGAAATGGTCATTTTTATTTATTTTTGGCTATCTCGTAGTTTTAAACTTGTCGATCGAAACGTATTTCGCTTCTCAACGAGGCATCCTCGTTGTTTGAGGAGATGTTGACCATTATTTTAAGATGTCGTATGTTAATGAAATACTAAATGTTATTGATGCGAAATATCTTATGCGGCGGGTCAGACCGGCTGTTGGCGTGGCGACGTGTCGCCACGCGTGCGTCACGCGTCCTCGTGTACTATGGCTTATGCAGTGTTGCTATTCACCTCGGAACACGTTGCCCGTGTTTTTTAAATAAAAAATAATACTTTCCTTTAAAAAATGTGAATATTTTGTTTTTGATTATGCCATATTTATTTCCTTTGATAATCTTTTCATGCATATGTTCCTATTCAAAATAGTTCCGATGCTTTACATCACAAATTGGAGTGAAAATACGCATAAGAAGTAATGTATGCTCCGTTTCTATTCCAATTGATTTTGTAAAAGCGTAGATAATTTATAGATGGATGGATGAATATCTACGTAATCAAGAAGGCACACAAGGCATATTATATTCTATCTCACTTACTCGATTTTATATTTACTTCATATGTTGACATTGACGACGAGTTTACTTCAGCCGGTGTTATTAAAATTTGTAAAGGCGGTTGCACGCGATGATTATACGAATATAAAACAAATGATGTAGTAATCGCAGAGATAAACAATAATTCATCTAAAATATACTTTCTGCGCTATATAAACGTGCGCGCGCTAGCTTACGATATATTGTAAAAAACAGTGATTTTCGTTTTATTTTAAAAACTATAATTAATTTTATAAAGATCAACTGGCATATTAAAGAGTGTGTTTAGATTAATCCACACAGAAAATTTAAAAGCATAAATCGGACTTGATACTCCAAAAAATGTAAATCTCTGTTTTAAAAGAGGTTTCTTTTATGTATCTTTTTCTGTTACGAAAGTTAACCAATAGCATAACGCAACTAGCAAAATGAGATCAATGTAATGGAGAATCAGGTTACAAAATATCACATTCATATGTTATGTAATCACTTGAGAGTTATGTAATCAGTTGATGATTGAGACCCCTGTCGTCAAAATTTCTTTATTATTTATTTATTAATGTTATAAAGAAGTAAACTTTGTTTGCTTGTAATGGATGAACTCAGAAACTACTCAACCGATGAATTACGTAAAAATTCTTTCACCTATAGAAAGCTATATTATCAGCGAGTAACATTGGCTGTATTTTATTTTCGAAAAAATTTCTACCCGTTCGAAACGGAAGCGGATCGCTAGTCAAAGTCAAATCAATTTATTCAAGTAAACCCAATTACAATGTATTTTTGAACGTCAAATCTACTTTAGTACGGTTCAAATAGAAAACCTGGACACTGAGAAGAACCGACAAGAAACTCGGTCAGGTATCATTTTTTCAACTTCATTTCACAAATGTTAATTAAAATACAATATTTTCATTAATCCAGTAAATGCATGTGCAGAGAAGATCATTTCCAGACTATTGTTTTATCTTCAATGAAATCGTTTATTTTATAGTACGATTGTCTAATCAATGTACGTTTTATAACCAATCTAAATTTATTTTCTATCAATTGAGTAATTTCCTGAGGAACTTTGTTATAAAAACGAATGCAGTTACCCAAAAATGAAACATTTGACTTATGTAATTAAAATTTTGGAATAACCAATTTATCAAGACTTCGGGTTTCCATACCATTAATATCGCCTTTCTTTTTAAACCGATCTATATTTTTCCTCGTATACATAATAATTTCAAAGATGTATAAAGACGACAAGGTGAGGACATCAATGTCTTTAAAACGATCTTTAAGTGATTCTCGTGCATTCATACTATAAATGGCACGTATTGCTCTTTTTTGTAAAATATTGTATAATTCTAAATATATCTGCTGTAGTCCTTTAGAGTTATCCTGCGATACAGGTGCGCCAAGTGCGGGGACAAATGTATTTGTTTTTAGGTTTGATGTATTGAATGAACTATGTCTTTGTTTTTGAAGACTGCTGTCTACTGCATAAGTTGATTATATTTATAAAAGACTAGAATGTGCATGCAGTGTCGTAGTAACAGTAGCACACAAGAATGGGTGGGCGGCGAGTGGCGGTGGGCGGGCGCGGGCCGCTTCCAACAACCGATATTATACGGCCGTAGTTAGCGCGTACTGATATTAAGAATTCCACAATGCACAGACTAGCGTATAACATACAATGTTACTAGTTTAATTTATCATACTTCAATTATTTTTGATATGAAGTACAATTTAATACGACAAAGTCAAGTAACCAAGTATCACGATGGAGGGAGTATTTGCTCTAAGAGCGTATCTCTAAAGTGTTCTTTTTTTATAAACTTTTAAACTTTCGCGTTGCATTATAAAATATCTAAAAACTCGGGAAATTAACGCGATTACCTTTTATTTTTGGCTTGACGTTTCGGCCGAGTTGCATCAGCCGTGGTCTCAAGTAGTGTTCTTTTTTTGTTGATCGACTTCCTAGATTTTTACTAAAGTTTTACTAAAGGTCACGGTAAAACGATACACAGCTGCACATGACATATTTTTATTTTTGTGAATACTAGTAGGCAAAACATTTAAGATAATAATAATAATAATACTCCCGACAATTACATAGTTACTACAAACTAAGCAGTAAGCTATGAGTACCACACAACGAACTCTGGTGGAGTTCCCAGTAACACCCAGATTCCAAGCCAATTTAGAAAAGTTCGTTTCCTTAATTGACCTGACCGGGGATCGAACCCGAGACCCTAGCTTGGAAAGCAGATGCATATGCCACTGCGCCAACGGGCCAGTCATCACATTTACGAATGTTTTGCAAATAATTATTTCATGAACAACTCATAAGTTGACACGAAATACACTGACAGTGCGAGGTTGCCATACTTACTATAGCTAACTATTTTACTCGTGGTTACACTCAATGAGATAAAAGAGACACAAAATTTCGTTTGGCACACGGCGGTTAGAGCGGTAACTTATTATGGCCCCATCGATTATGCTTCTTGGATGGAGATCTCATTACAAGATATTTTTAACCACCGACGCAAACAAAGGGGTGTCGTAAGTTGAACGTGTGTATTTGTATACCTATCTGTGGCATCGTAGCTCCCAAACGAATTAACTGATTTTGATTTTTTTCTATTTGAAAGGCTCGATCGAAAGTGTTGTTAGCTATGATTCAAGATAATCTTTTCAGTCGTTTGAGTATTATCAGCTCTTTTCTAGTTGATGAAGGGATGTGAGCAACTTTCACGAGTCTGTCTGTAATAATATTTAGGAAAATAAAAGTATTGCCAGATGACACTGATTTCGGCGAGGCCAGATCTGTTACAATTTCGCATTACGTCACGGAGAGTATTTGTTTAATTTGAGGATAGAGTGTTGATCGGAGTGTATCTACTAGTAATATATATTATAAAGTTTAAAAAGTATATAACTAAAAGTATAGAAGTATAAATAAAAGATTAAATTAAAAATTTAACAACCTCCGACATAAAAAATATCTCTAGAAAATACCTGTACCTATTAAAAATATTATGTACTGGCAATTTAAGTTTTATATTAGTAGTAATATTATGTTCTAAGGATCGTCTTAATACTATTCTATAAGTATTAAATAGGGAAAAAAAAGAAAAGGATAAGAAAAAATTTGACCTATAACAAATGGCAATGACTAACGACATATTTTTTTATACCACAGAGAAGAAAAACGAACATTCTGAACTGGGACCTATAGACATTTACGATGTCAATATAAAGCATGCACTTCTGATTGCAAAAGTTTTGGCACCTCTGAGGTCAAAGATGTGCCTGAAATATAAATCAATTACTTCAATCAATTATCAATCAATTGCTTTGTCAACATTATATTGAAAAATAAATAATTACATTTTTCAGATAGATAGTTTATTGCCTTTCGTAAATGTAACAAATTTAAATATTTGTCGCTACGACGTTTTTGAATTAAATGGCAAAAATGTAACTCATAGTTTTGTTCTCATCTAATAGCCTTTCGTAATAAGCGAGACAAAGAATGAGGAAACAATGAACAAAAATTAAAAACAAAAAATTAAGCAATAGGTATTTTCAACCCGAGGTTTTCGAAAAATTGAACTTTTCTTTGTCCGATATTGCTAAGTTAACGCGTGTCCGAAAAGTTTTGAGCCGGTAGCTTAGATTAGTACAGTTTTTGTAATTTTTTTTACTAAACTTTTTTTATTGACTTTTTCCTTGATTAATAGTTTACGACATTCCAACGAGGATATGTTTTTTAATGTTGATTATAATATCGTACTTATATAAAAAAAAATAAGTAGTGATTATAAATGTAGCTATTCTGTTTTTGTTAATTACTCTGTGTTCTGAGATTGGAGCGAGCGGCACAAAGTTGGTAATTGAAAAATCTTTCCGGTCTCCAGGCCCCCTTTCCCCCACCACGGTGCATTTCCCCCGCCCGGCCGAGCACATACGGCGAAATTAAACTCCACAGCTCTATAATTACCTATACATATTGATAACGACTCCATTGTTTGATAATAAAGATTTTAATCGCATCGTTGAACGACATTTTGTATGACATTCTTTTGTAATAACGACAAGGAGACTGGAGGTCGTGATAGGTTAGTTATTCCTGTAAAAATATAACAACGTAATTACTTTTAAGAAAGTTGAAGAAGGAAGAGATTTTTTGTATGTGCACTGATTAGAATCATATTGTAGGATAAACAAAAGTTAAAGAAATCGTGTAGTTGTATATTCATTCTAATAGGAATATAGGTTAGGAAAATAAATGGAAAAATGGCTACGATGAGATCTTAGCGACATTTACGTTTCTCAATTACGAAATGCACGTCACAAAAAAGGTGAAGAATTAATTGCATTCATTAATTCTTATCAGCACACACAAAAAAGTAATATTTCATATTACTTTAAAAGATAATTATGCAATACTGTTATATTATATTCTAGCTGATACCCGCGACTTCGACGACGTTTTTTATTTTTAAAGTAGCCTCATCCTTTCTCGGGGTTTAATCTATGTCCATATTATCAAATGTCATCGCAGTTGGATGAACGCTATGGCAATCTATAAAATATGAACAAACAAACAATATATTGATTTATATATCTTAGAGATTGTTATAATAGTGATGTCCTCTTTTATAAACCTTAATAATGCAATGTTCTGTTCAATCTGTGTCAATGTATAAACAATTCTATTCTTGATTAACATTAAAACTGATAGTATTTGTCCTCTCGTGATACGAATATATTCCAATCAAATTATTTTTGGAAATAAAATCGTTTTGCGTGACTTATCATGCTTTTAATTTAACTAATTGTAACTGGTTTTTAACTATAAAATACTAAATACTTATGTTAAACATTTCATAGTTAAAAATCACCAATTTGTAACTCATTTAAGCATAATTTAAAACCTGGGAATAGTTTTATGCCCGATTTCACCAAACTACGCTGATTCTTAGCGAACCCCTAAAACCAAAACTACTATGAAATTTTTACAGTTAGCGGACCCCTATCCGGTTTTAGAGGTTCTCTAAGTATTAGGGGACTTTAATGAAATTGGACATTAGTTTTTCAATCACGTGAATCACACAGCGGAGACGATGATCTGAATTATCGATTAAAGTAATGATTTTAATATTGAGATTACTTATGCAATAACAGGAGATCATTGATTTTCAGAATTTTCAATCTTAACTATATATAACATAACAACAATCATTTTATTTAACAATAACAATAATCATTTTATTTGCGTGAACATGAGTATAATTTTTTTTTTCTTTCCTTATGGCATAGCGCACAGATTAGCGCATTTGCCAATGTCACGTATTAATAAGTAGAATCACAAGTAAATTAGTTTTTTCTTATCCTCCAGTAAAGTGATAGTGGGCTTTAGTGAAGTTATAAAGGATTTCTTGGAAGAGCGCGAGAACTTCAGCTATACACATGTTTATTTAGACTTCCTCCATTCTTTTCACGTATATAGAACTTTAAAACACAATATGCTATTACTTTTGTACTTTATTACTCCCAAAAATAAAAAAATAGAAAATCTAAATAAAATGACAGCCTCACTTCTTCCGTTCCCGCCAAAAAGTCTATTCATATCATTATGGAAATTTATAAGTATCTTTGACGTTTGTGAATTATATCTATTTAGTGAACATTTATGTTTGGACATGGTAATGAATATGTATATTGTTGTATGGATACGGACATACATTTATAATTGTTCATATTTAAACTAAAATTTTGTCTTGTTATACATTCAGTCAAGAAATTATCGGGAATGGATGATTTCTTTATGGTTCCAAATTCAACTTTTTGTTTTTTTTGTTGTTGTTAGATTGGCACAACTGTTTTCCATTTTGGCACGGAGTTTGAGTTGCATCTGTTATTTACATTAAATACAGTGCTGTTTTTAGTTATATCATTCTAGTGTATATTGCGAATTTAATAATGGACAAAAACATCGAACAAAGAGTTTGTCTTAAATTTTGCATCGCCAATGGAATTTCGTGTTCGGAGTCACTGAAAATGTTACAGAAGGCTTACGGTGAATCGACTTTATCAAAAACACGTGCTTATTAGTGGTACAAAGCGTTCAAAAGCGGTCGAGATGTGATGGAAGATTTGCCTCGCTCTGATAGGCCATCAACGTCTGCAACTGAAGTTAACATCGCAAAAGTGAAGGAAATAGTGACTGAAAATGCTCATTCTAGTTTGAGAGAGATAGCCGCCGAACTTTCTGTGTCTCACGAGTCGATCCGTACCATTTTAAATAATCACTTGAATTTGAAAAGACCTGAATTTTCTTCAAAAACAATCGCATAAGAGTCGCTGAGGACATGCTAGAACGAGTCAATTCCGACCCAACATTCATGAAACGCATTGTTACTAGTGACGAGACGTGGATTTACGAGTTGGACATGCAAACTAGTCAACAAGCTTCGGAGTGGCGCCTTCCAACTGAACCGAAACCGAAAAAACCACCCCAAAGTCGATCAAAAGTCAAAGTCATGTTGACTGTTTTCTTTAACTATCGCGGTGTTGTGCACTCGGAATTCTTGCCGGAAGGTCAAACGGTAAATAAAGAATATTATTTGGGCGTTATGCGGCGTTTAAGGGAGCAAATTCGACGAAAAAGTCCAGATTTGTGGAAAGAAAATTCTTGGATTTTGCACCACGATAATGAGCCTTCGCACAAGGCCATCATTGTGAACGAATTTTTGACCAAAAACTCAACAAATACCATCGAGCAACCACCTTATTCACGAGATATGACTCCAGCCGACTTCTTTCTTTTTCCTAAACTCAAATTACCACTTCGTGGCACCCGTTTTCATTCAGTAGAAGACATAAAGTAGAATTCGCAGCGAGCACTGAACTCAATTCCGGAAAAAGCGTTTACAAAATGTTTTGATGATTGACTTATTCGTTGGCGTAAGTGTATTGTTTCTGAAGGAGCATACTTTGAAGGTGATAAAATAAATTTGGATGAATAACTAACATTTCGTGTATTATTGATCTTTTCCCGGTACTTTCTTGACATAGTAGTAGGTAAATCTCTATAAATGGTTGCGTTACCATCTGTAACGGTCTCCCGCGACACAGGTTCGCCTAGTGCGGGGTCCGCTCTGTCACTGAGTATTTATTTTGTTATAATAGACTAGTGACCGGCTCCGGCTTTGCAATGTTAGAAATTTTTTGAAACTAAAATACAGCCCGTGTTACTTGCTGATAATTTAGCTATCCATAGGTGAAAGAATTTTTGAAATCGGTTAAGTAGTTTTTGAGTTTATCCATTACAAACAAACAAATTAATTTTTTCTCTATAATATTAGTATATTATTTATTATAGTTAAATAAATAAATATTTTATCGTCTCAAGTGTTACTTTAAAGAGATTCATCTCAAGTAATCAATTTGTACATATATTTTTAAAGATTCAAGCTCGCCTATCGGCACGTGTTTCGCTTCTCAACGAAGCATCCTCAGGAAATCTCAGAGACCAGGCTCGGTCTGTTCGCCTCTAGTGAAAAATGACGTGAGATATACATATGTGAGCGAGCAAAAAGGATCCAGTGGTCGGCATTTAGTCTCCGAGATATACGCAGTTATGAAAAATTGGGTGGAAAAAAGGCATTTCGCGATTTTGATTGATTATTAACTAATGCTCAATTATGTTTCTAAGTGGAAACAAACAAGTAGAAGTGTGTTTTTTTTCAACCAAACTTTAAAAATGTTTTTGCTCAAAACAAGATTTTTTAAAGTTTCAACTTTAAATGTCTGATAAAAAAAATATGTGCCAGTTTTTGAATATTTTTTTAATTCTTATTATTTATTAATTGACTATTCTAAATTCCGAATCTAGTCTTAACTCAATACCCCACTACTGGACCAATATTTGTTGGACGCTCACATATGTATATGTAGTGCACATCGGAGTTGGTTAGTCCTGATACGAATATGTATTTTCAGTTTACATCTTCGTAACAAAATCGCCATAGAGCAGAACATGTCTGTAGCAAAATTTCTTTTTTCTTATAACTAAATTCCTCCAGTTCCTAAAGTAACAGTAGGCTTTATTGGAGTTGAAAAGGACTTCTTCAAGATTTTGGCTACGCTAAAGAACACTAAAACTTTATATGCACATGTTTAGACTTTCCAATTTACGTTACTGGTACCGAATTTTAACTCTAGCAAGTGCAAAATCAGAAAGCCAACTTCACTTCTCCCGTTCCCGTCAAAAGAAAAACTGAGTGAGGGTAGTTAACCACTTTTTTTGTTTCATAACTTTTCGATCTTGAATTTATTCTAAGTACATCGAAAGTACGGCTGCTGTTGTCGCTTTTTAATATCACCCTGATGATGTCTTTCAGTGATGTTTTATGCCTTTTAGTGTTCACGTTTTAAAGAACTGTGTTCAAATCGTAATTTGAGCGACATGGAACTGTCTTACGCCTACACACCAGAAGGTGGGGGAGTTACATGTCGCGCGGCATACATAGCGCCCCCCCCGCGGACGGGGCCCTGGTGGCCGCGGGGGGCCAGGGGGAGTGTGGCCATTCGTCAGCTCTCCGCAGAAATGTTTTCATTTTTATTTCATAAATAAAGAGTGGAATTTCGCCCGCGCCGCTACCCGCCGTGTAATGAGGGCCGTCGCGGCCGCTATACTTTTCCTGTGTAGACACTTTTATTCTGAATGCTTGCAATACTTTTTAGGTACCGTTTTCTTTATTCTGAAAGTTGCTTACGCTGTGTTTGCTTTACATTTATCGGTAGATTATTTTTTCATATAACTAACATAAGTTAATATGTACCTACAATTTCCGGGCAACAATAATACATAATAATATTTCGGCACGAATCGGCGTTTCGTTGTAATATCAGTTTCGATAACAAATCTGCCGAAACTGTAACTGAAGCAGAAATTACACTCGTGAGTCACGTTGCCTTTTATTGCAATCGACATAATAGGCTACATTGTATTAAAATAATTAAACGTTTTGATACAATTAAGAAAAAAGTTACAAACTGAGTTATTGGGTTTTAAACTTAAATAGTGGGAACAGTGTGGGGATGAGCTAAAGGGAGATAGCGCTGCAAAGCAGTGACGTCACAAAGTCGCAATGACATTGTATAGCCCTAGGAATGACAGAGACGACATATCCCCTCTGTTCCCACTACTAAATTTTAAAAGCAAATAACTTTTATGTTTTTCATTGTATTTCCAATATTTTTTGAAAGTATTGTTTGTGATTACTGAACCTATATTTTGACTAAGTCGTGAAGTCTATTCATGTAGCCTATTGTAAGACAGTCATGTAGCCTATTGGATGTGCTCACTCTGTACCCTATCCTAAGAAAGTATCTTTTACAGCAACGGAACCATTATTTTATCAAAAACGACTTCTATGTACAGAAACATATTTACAATGAACTAAAATAAGCGAAAACTTAAAAATGTACAAAAGAGTATTTCAAAACGAAATTTCGATTTCGGTTTTGTTTTCGGCTGAAACTAAGTCAAAATTGAATTTCAAGCTTTGCTGTGGTTTCTGTTGTAAAAATTGAACATTAAAATACATAATCCAGAAATTTACACCAATAAGCAATAACCCGTTTTATGAACTATGCCACGCTGTTACCGCACTGTGAAAAGGTGTCTAGTTTTCAAGTAGGAATTGATGTTAGTTTTGTTAATAAAGTGGCTTTCAGAACTGCAACACTTAATTGTGTTTTGCCACTTGTACATTCATCTCATTCTTATTCGTTACAGCCCTACAATTTAGTTGGAACGTTCATGATTTTTTTTTACATTGTTCTGAGTGATACTTTTAGAAATAGAAGGGACAATAATTTTTTTTTTTAAATTCTACGCAAGAGATAACATAAAGTAATGCTATACGTTTCTGAATTTGTAGTTCGAATGAATGTTATGTGACTTTGTCATGATTTAATGAGCTTTTGGTTGTTAATCCGACGATGACAGTAAACATTTTGATAAAAATTTACTTTTTTTAACTTAAGTTTTCAGCACCATCTCCGAAAGTCAAAACTTTTAAAGTTTACTTTTATATCTGGACTACTATTTAGTAAAAACATATGTTTACAATGAATAATCTCTGAGAATAATGAGCTCTTACAAACTGACTTCATCCATTAATTCCGGAAACAAGTTCATGTGCCCATTTTTCTCCGTCTTTGATTCTCTTATAATTTTTTTAGGGTTAAATAATATTACATGTTATATAATTAAAAAATATATATCACTTTCGAGTATGTATGTCAACGTGTACAGTTTCTAACGTTGTCATAATATTTTTTAACGAAGGGGGTTTCGAAACCTTTTAAATAAAAAAGCGGGATTCATTCGATGAAAGCGGGATTTAATAAAAAAACTAAAATCTAATTTTTTTTATCGTTAGAAAACAATAATAGAATGTAAAAAAAAGTTATTTAAATAACTACAGTTGCCAAGTATTCGGAATAGGTACACTAAATCTAGATATTTATTTAATCTAACATTATTTGGTCTGTGTCTAATAATAAAAATAAATTCTGACATGTGGAAGAATTCGCAATCAACTCTAATATTTCGCTAATGCCCGTCCCGTAGAGTTCTTGATCATCTCATCAGTTTCCTTTGTGTATGAATTCTAGTTATTTGCCAATAAGATTATTTTCTTCAGATATCTAGTAAGTATTAGATCCAGGCAGCATCATTACAATACTATTCAGTCAACGTAGCAAAGTAGTAAGATGTCATGTTCAGGATGCTCATATTGCTAAAAATATAACGGTTTAGAATCTAGATATAACATTTAACACCATAGTGATTTCAAGGAGGCATTTAAAAGAAGTCATATATGAGGAAGGTCATGAGAAAATTTGAAGCTGTCTAACAAATTTTATCAAAATCGATTTAGTGGCGAAAAATCGGTTAAATTTGAGACCGATTTGCGTACAGAGGGTTCAGGATGATATTTGTAATTACGTAACATAAACATATTGTACCTAATAGTTTTATAAATCGATTTCTGAAAATGTATACCTTAGACTTATTTTGTTATTTTTCAAGTAAATTTTATGTTTGTACATACATCAATACATACTTGAAAGAAAGTTGCTATTCTGTCTGTCTGCTTGTGCGTTTAGTATTTTATAACTACTCAATAAATAATGCGGTTTTTACCACCATTTAGAAAATTTCTTTCATAAGGTTTTTCTACAGGTATAACATAGCGCAAAGGTTTCATATAGGTTTTCACCTGAGCGAAATTAGGGCGCGTCGTTAGTTTGCAGATAAGGTCGGGAAATTATCAAGTTTAGTTCTAGTGCACAATCTTTGCTCCTTTTTTAATTTTCCAATGCATATTTTGAAATGCTAAAAAATACAAAATATGCGAATGAACAAGATGTATGGTCATGAGAAATTTTACGTTTGGAACGTCTCGTAAATTCTAATCCTCTGTGACAGTCTGACAGATGGATGGACGCACCAATGGTTTCATACAGGTTCAGTTTTTCTATGAGAAGGAGACCTGAAGCCGTATCAGAGAGACACACTCGCACTTATAATATTAGTATATTACGAACGCGAATGATATCTACTAAATGAAATGTTAAAAATGCAAGGGGATCGCTTAAGTTGCCTACGTTGAATATATAAGTTAACTCAAGTGCATTAAGCTCCATTCAAAATTTCCAACGGAAAACCCGCGACCCTCGCGGCGCGACCCTCCTCGTATTTGTGATTACGTTGTAAACAACTTAGTACATTCCATCGCGCTGTTTAAAATTGGGTGGTAGTAGCGCGGGTGCTCCGCGGGGCGCCTCGGGGGCGAAAGGGCAAAGTGATCGGTCTCGAGAGCCGGCGGAGCGAAGCCCTGCGCGACATATTGTAAACATATTCTCCGCTTGAAATTTATTGTAAATCGCGACGGGAGGGGGACGCCGGCCGCCCCTCGCATGTCAATAAACCGAATAGAGCTGGAAATTCGCTACATCGCTCCGTGTTTGCCTTTGCTGCCTCCGCTTTTTTCTGTCGTAGCTGCGCTCGCCGTCTCCCCTGCCACCCCCTAGCCCGCGGCGCTTCCGATTTTATTTATCTAAGGTTTTCCATTCCGCCGTAATTGTGTGAGTTTCGAGCTCGATCGTTGCTAAAGCGAATATTTATTTGTGTTTCGGTCCGTTCTTCGACAAGGCTGTGGCGCGCCACAGCCCGCGCCGGTATTGTGCTACAAATTGAATTTGTGCGACAAATCAAATGTTGTCGGATGAAATGACTTGTCGCCGTCGACTGACGCTATCAAAAAATTGATCGTCCTCCGAGTGACGCCTGGACCAACGTGGTCACCAAGCGGTAAAGACCCGTTCACATCTACAGACAACGAACGTCACAGACACATACCAGCATAGACACAAAAATATGATTACGGTTATATTGTTGTCTTTAGGTGTTTTCTTTAGAGCACATGAGTGTAGTGTGGTCTATACGGACACGGAATAAAATAGTCGAAAAGACATGGCTGGCGCGTATCTGTGCAAGTCTGTGCGGTAGATAAGAACGGATCAATGTAACTATGCATACAGTATTGAAGCGAAAGTATCGATCGCTCGTTTTATTTTTCACGGTACGTGTGACCGCACTTCGTGTTGGTATAAACTTATGTATGTGCCTCGTCTATCAGAACAAGTGCTAGACACGCCAAGTGTCTACAGATGTGAATGAAGCTTAGCGCTACCACGACGCAATATCAATACACCCAAATATCTCGCCATTAGCCGTGCACCAGTCGCGCAATGTGAACAATTTAATCTACATAAATAATTTTACTGCCCTTACGTCGACATATAAATCTGTCAAATCGCGTATTCACCAATAACATTTAGTGCTTATGAAACGCGAAACAGCAATCAGCATTAGCCGTATATATTCTGCGTAAATCTTTCACGGCAGCTTTTATGTATATCGTAAAAAACGGAGAAGTGTCCAACGAGTGAGTCATAAATATGCCTCGTAAAGACACCCTGTATAACGCGGCTCGTCGTTGTAACGTAGGAAACGCAAACTGGCTCCAACGTTAGTGCACCAACTAGATTTTGCAGCATTACAGTTTTTGAGGGTGAACGTAGCTTACGACCTGTCTCATTTCAATGTACACACAAATTATAACTTTATCGCGCTGGCCACCCTCTTGATGTAAACCTTTTGTATTACGCACTAAGTATATATATTTCACATGAACTTTGCTTTCAGAGTGGAAAAAATTTATGCGTCAATTCATAACCAATTTTCTCAGAAACTATATGCGTTAGACCACCTATATTGCACAAGTGAAAATTTTAAAATATTGATAGGAAAATTAAGGAAAGGTCACACTTGAGACTTTCAACTTAAAACGAAAATACATTAACAATTGCGCCGTATTATCAGTCAGTTGATCTCATAAATATCTATTTTTAATGTCAGTTAACAGATTGATGAAGTAATTCCGACTGATTGAGATAACTAAGTCTAAACGTCCTATGTCTCGTTGAGAAGCGATTATGAGTCATGACGATTTATAAGTCGATTGATAAGTTTAAATTATGGCTGAATATAACTAAATTCTAATACTTATTAATATTATTTTATAGGGATTCTATAATAACTACTTTCATATCTCCTCGATGTGTCATTAGCGGGGAAGGCAAAGAGAACGGCGCTGTGCGTAACGGGTTCTCAGGTCCTCATACGATCCTTCTTTACATTTCACTAACCTCATCATTCTTGTAATTTTAATATTTCCTCCTTAATATGCCTGCCTCCAGCTGACATTCTGGCTATTACATCTTCATAAGTCAGTCTTAGTCTTCCTGACCTTGTGCTGCTACTCGCTTTCGCTCTTGTAGATTTACTTCGACAGTCTTCATCATCCATTATTTCTATGTGTCCGACCCATCTATGTATTAATTTCTTCATTTTTACTTTCATTCGATCCAATTCAATTTTATAGGAATGAACAACAGAATTATAATTCAAATTTCGATTTTATAGTTATTACTAAAAATTTGCTATTTCTAATTTAAATGACATGCATTCTAAAAGTAATACTTTCCGCAATATACTTCTATGTATACCGTTATCGATTAAATTTGGTAAAATTTAAAATTAACTTTTTCTGTAACAATTGTTTTTACCTTTACTAACTTTTCGTATAGTAATCGTGGATAGGGAAAATACTCTACCCAATAACGGCTTCGTTGTTAGGTTTTAACTGTTCGAAAGTTTTCGAAGAAGATGAAATAATCAGTGGCAGTCAAGTTCAAAATCTTGCAAGAACGTTACGGCAAAAGCCTTTGTCAGAATAACAACATTACAGTTTGTCAAGTTTACTCATTTATTTCCTGATAATATTATTAATTTCATATCGCGATTTAATATTTTAAATATTCTATTATTTAAGATAATGTGTAGTTTTAAGTTTGTAAATATTAACGTATGTATGTACTTTTCTGTATTATACATATGAATAAAAACTTATGTATTTAAATTCAAAAAATATTTTAAATTATTCTCATTTTTTGTAATTGGCCAGGATTGTTTCATAGCGTCTATGAATTGTTTAAAAATAAGATATTTTTAATGAAATAGTAACTTTTAATAGTGTGGCATTACATTTTTAACAGTAAAAAAAACTTTTTAATAAAAAATTAAACCGACTTCGAAAGTAAAACACTGAAAAGTATAAAATAACTATCCTTTAGTAATCAACCTTCAAGTACAATATAATACAAAGAAGTTGTAATTATTTGGTGTATCTTCGAAGTCCAAGCTGCAATTTCAGTGAAATTTTAATTGGAACACCTTAGAGCTAGAGATCCTATGGAAAAAGAATAATTGAATGGAAGAATAATTGAATAGATCTGTTCATAAAAAAAATTATGCAAGAACATACGCAAATAAAAACTAAATAAATATACATAAATATAAATATGTATAAATGTACAGAGGAATTGAGAACTTCCTCTTTTTTTTGAAAACGGTTAATAAATAGCAATTTTGTCGATATTTTTACCAATTTCGAAGTGCCCTTAAATGTTTCCCAATAATACATATAAGTATTAAAGTGTAAATGAGTAAGGTACACATAAATTGAAGGTAAGTATATTATCGCCGTATGCACCTATTCGGGATTTCGAGTGACGATCACGTTTTGCATGGTCAGCTCGTATGTTTGTTTATTGTAGCCAGGGGAGAACAGTACTCGAGGGTGAATCATTTCGTTACATTTCATGTGATTCTGAGTGTGCTGTTCTTACCTGTACGTTACAATTTGGAATTCATACAAAGTTTTTGTAATTGTATATATTATATTAATGTTTTGATGATAAATACTGTAAAATAAAATCATTGTGGAATGGTCGGGTTCGTATAATAATCATTTTGAAAGCTATCAAAGTGAAGCCTTTGCCTTTTTGTGGTAACGCAGGAGAAAAGAAGTATCTTGCCCCTTCAGGGGTGAAAGTAGGTAGTGTGGTGTTTTTAGTCTTTAAAACCCCTGCGATTGTCACCCTGGGCACGTTATGGAGGGACTTCGGAACCTCCTATGGAACGAACCAGAGCTCCCTTGCTCTGTGGCTAAACATGTTTCGCAGTGCTACAACAGCAACCACGCAAGATTGTATGCGCTGTCGTCCTTCTCAAGTCCGGATGGATGGATGATCGGAGCCTCCACTCCTATTCGTTGCGATCCAGGGGCCCTTTTTCACTGTTCCGCGCTGCAAGGTTATTAAAGACCTGTAGCGACCTGGCGACACCAAAATGCTGAATTGCAGTTATATAAAATGCGATGTAACAATAACGTACAACTCGCCAGTCGCTTGCATACCACTGCCCTGCCGATGTAGTTAACCTTGTAATTAATTTGTTCCATCTTTTAGCGAAAAGATACACAAGACTCAAAAGGCCTTTGGCTTGGATTGACGATTCTTCCCATTTACTTGTAAGGTATAATTAACTGCACATATTTCTTTTCTCTTTATGTGTCACCCTCGTAGACAAAATAAGCAATGAAGAGATACGCAGTATGACAGGATTGCACGACAGTGTTATTGTAAAAATGAAGAAAGGAATGTTTAGACGGGTCGGGCACATGAAAAGAATGAGTAATGAAAGACTGACGAAGAAAATCTACGAGCAGAAGTGAGTGGTAGCAGAAGCAAAAGTAAGACCAAGGCTGATTTACGAAGATCAAATAGCCAGAGTGTTAGCTGATAGAAATATCAAAAGCATCCGCACACCGAGGCGAAAATGTGTCAAGTGAATGATGAGATTAGAAGAGGCGAAAGAAGTACGTAAGGACCGCGAAGCTTGGCGCTCCGTCCTCTCTGACTACCCCGTTGGGAATACAGCTTGGAGATATGTATGTATAATCAACGGAGTCCAAACTTTCTCGAAGTTGCTTCGTTGAGAAACAAAACATGTGTCCCTTCATAAGTATGAATTGCCATTGTAAAAGCAATTTTCAACATGCCTTTTCCAGTTTAAATCTATAGGAATGTGACCATGTATGTCAACTTCAGTACAAAAATTGTGGATAAGATTATTAGATTGTCTCCAATACTGCAACACCACTAAGCCGCGTCAGACATTAATCTGTTATTTTATTTTTACAGGCATTAAAGTCAGCAGCCGACAACTGAGAGAATGAAGGAGTTGAATCAATGAAGAATTTGGAATCTTAGCTGTGAACTCATTAAGACCTCAGAACTCGTTACTGACGTAGGTATGCTTATGAAGTTACCTTAGGAACATGTTTCTTGTTCAATATTACGATAAAAATTATATTAAACATAAGTAGTTTTATGGGTTTTTTAACCAAAATGACAAAAACCCTTATAATTTCATCATGACTGTCTGTTCGTCTGTCCATGTGGCACAGCTGTTATTTCGTAGTTATCTTTACTCCCACTGAGCTGCAATTAGACACAGATGTAAAATCTGGAAGTCAGAAACAAATAAATAGTAAAATGTTTGACTTAACGTATTTTTAATTTATTTAACTTGTCCGAAATTACTATGCAACCGTAAGTTAACTTACGGTTCATTACACGGATATTAATACCCGTTCAGTACACTCTTGGTTGAATTTCTTTTAAAGTGTTGATTGATTTAATAAATGAAATAGAACAAATTTTATTGTCTAATTTTGGCCAAAGTCCTTCGAAGTACATGAGAAAGAAGGACGAAATACGTTGACATCTATTACAAGTAGGTACGTTTGAAAGCTGGATAGTGTTCTACTAAGTAACGTGCAGTTATCGGTTGATATTTGTAGCTGGTAACAAAATCGTCGCAATCAAAATAAACAAGATATATGTTTGAACAAATCCTGGTCGATGTAAAAAGGCGTGTTCAGCCGATGGCAGCAGTTATCGTAAACGTAAGCGGCGGTGACCGCGCCAGCGACGGTGGCGACGGCGCGATCCGCGCAGATCCCCGCTTAGACAACGATATCGTAACGGTATGAAACACTGCGGCCGCGACGTGGAGGACCGACAACAAATCTCGACGGTGGATGCGGCAAATATTTATTTAATAATTTTAAGTAAATATATAAATGTCAAAATATCAACGGATATGTCAAAAGCACTCGCATACCTAGCCAAGATGTTTGAGAGAATGATGAGATTCGAGGAAGCGAATGAAGTATGTAAGGATCGCGACGCTTGGCGCTCCATCCTCTCTGCCTACCCCGTTGGGGATACAGCGGGAATATATGTATGTATGTAAATATAAAATACACGAATAGAACATTTTAAATCTTAAAAGAGAATGTGATACACTCTCCATAATCTTTATAGATGTGTACGCAATAGGCATTACCTTAGCTTGTAAATACACACATTGACATACAAAATGTTACAGGAGATTACACCAATACGTTCACAAGAAGAACAACAAAAAAGAGACGGTTAACAAGGTCACATAACTGCTAATTTAATCTTCAACTCGATTATAATTCTATTATTTTCTGCACGACGTGGCATATATTCGTATCGATTATTTTATATGTATATTTCTTGTTTATTTTTGTAAATAATACGTTAACATCCTGTAATTAAACGGAATCTAGGAATAACTCGTAAAAGACACTAACCATAAGTGACAAAAGTTTAATTTATGTAAATTGAAGAAGTTTTTTTTATTTTTCTTCAAAAATAATAAAATACCTCATCGCATGTTCGGTCCCAGTTTAGCGCATTCAGTGTTCCACGATTGAACGCGATTCTGTCTAAGACAAAGTGTGTTATTTCTCGCGGGATCGTCTCCTGGGGTGGGACCGGTGGAGTCTGGTAGGATGGGGGGAGGACGTAGTAATATTTTTACGAGCGCTTTTTATTGTCCGCGCGCGATAAATTTGTCATCGCTCAGTGAGGTCGCGGTCGGACTGAGAACGCACTGTGTCGGGTACTGGCGAATTTTATGTACATAGTTACTTGCTCTGGGCCATTTTTTAAATATTAACTAATATTTTTACATAATTACAATTGGAGATGTTTATTATTAGTCCTACTATTTTTGGTCCAGGAATTTAAATACTTTTCGTACTTCTGTTTTTTGTTTCTTTTCAAACAATGTTTTTGTAACTTTATTACAAACTAGCAATGCCCGGCCACGCATTTATGTGGCTCAGTAGGTAATTATATTATTATTCATGAGTTATAGTCTTAAGTACATACAAAAATCCCACGGAAAAAAGTACTTTCAGTTATTCTCTAAATTTACAGTATTCTGGGAAACTTTTCCAATTTTTCTTTTAATAAAAGCCTCACTCGGTCTATTGTGAACATGTAAAAAAATTTGCCAAATGGGTCCAGTCGTTCTCAAGTTTTGCGCATACCAACAAGTAACATTTCGTTTTTATTTATATGCATTAATAAAACCATTGTAATAAGATGCTACGTAGAAGCCTTTTTTCTCTACAGGGTTCCACGTGCATTATGTACATATCACGTTGTTCATACTATTCCTGGACTATAGTCGTATATACCTCTTCACCTCTGGATGTAAGGTCCCTCCCCTCCAGCGCTCTTTACTACACCGGGCCTTCAGCTCTTCTCGTCCAGCCACTGCCAGTTACGTTGTTGAGATCGTCAATTTTTCTGTTACGCCGTACGGGCCGTACGTAGCTTGCACTTAACAACTCTTCTATCTTACAATAGTTTTTTACCGACTTCAAAAAAAAGAAGAGGTTCTCAATTTGGTTATATTTCAACACAAGTAAAAGATAACTTTATAAATACGATACAAATACCCATATAATTAAATTTGACAGTTATTGAAGTCGGTGCCAAATCGATGCGCAACAACAGAAATTATGGTAGGCTTCGCACCGACCTTAGTAACTGTCAGATTCAATTATATGGGTATTTGTATCGTATTTATAAACTTATTTTTGTACTTATGTTTTGATTAGTAAAGGATAGTTATTTCGTATATTTCACTCTTTTTTTTGAAATCGGTTTTTGGTTGTTTTGATTCTTCATCGAATTTCTTTGTTTTGGATTTTAACCTTTAGAGAAACTACGAGCATAGCTCTTTTAATTGCTCGTTGAGCGAATCCAAATCTCTGAATAAGAATCACCTTTTACAATTGTAATAAACTTACTGAATATACTAAGAAAAAAGTATAGAGTAGTTAAATTTTGATTCATCTTCAACAGAACGACATCGAAATATAAGATTGTCTGTTTACATATCACCGCCGATTTCTAAAGTCCTTTGCACAGTGACGTAGACAAAAAATAAGACAAAAAAAAAATCAGATTTCGGATTCTTATTAAAAGCATTAGGGCAAAAGTGTGTGAGGAGAAAGATGAGATGCGATTAGATAAAAGACGTATACAAGGACCGCAATGCTTAGTGCTCCATTCTATGTGACTACGCCGTTAGAGATACAGCGTGAGCACTGAGCATGTATGTATGTAGACTTCATACCATTTTTTTTTAAATTCAACATCGATTTATCGAAATTAACTTTTAGTTGGTCCGAATGCTACGGAACCCCACATATAATACGTGACAAGCTCTAAGCTAGTTTTTTAGAATCTTGGTTTCTTAACCATTACTCTACAGAGGTCGTCAGTTCGTTTGTGTATATAACTGTGTTACTTATTTCTCATGACGGCATTAGTCAAGTACAGTCGCAAAAAACATTGATTTACACAAATTACACTGAAATAACATGATTGCGCCGCCCCCAGTGATTGCCACTCACTTAACGCCAACATGAGTACGCGAGAGTATTGGAGCAGTGTTCCCACGGTGACTGCTAACTAGCGGTCATTTGGTGGCGCGATCACGAGCCGTGACGCAGCGATTCACACAAGAATTCCCCGTGTTACAGGACGAATGCTGAGTGCCGAGAGCCGAAAGCCGAGACGCAGCGCTACCTACAAGGTTCACCCCGACGTATTGGCTTCGATATTTGGCTGGTTATAATTAACGGTATATCATTATTTGTACAGTACTGTTTTAAGGAATTAAACTTGTGTTCTTTGAAATCTACGTTTTTAATTTTGCGTAGAATAAATTAAAAGATTACAGGTAAAATAAATTAAAAGATTACAGATTACAGATTTCGTGCCATATTACATGATTCTAAGTCAATGGGAAGTAATCTATAGCTTTTTGTTTGAGTACATAATGGAATTATCTTTTGATTACGTTAACTTGGAACAGGGTTTCCCAATCTTTTTGGCGTCTAGCCTCCCCAGATCAAAAATATTAACCAACACCGATTAACAAACAAAAAGCGATCACTGGCGCCTTCTACAAGGGCTGCTATTTATGTATCCGGAACTGGCCAGTTACAGAACAATATTAAAAAAGTAATTGTAACATTTAAAAATGGAACTCTTTGGCTGAAGAATACAATTTGTTTCATGTAGCTGTCATTTGTTTATCTTTTGTGGCGTCATTTTGAAAATTCGAAGTCTTCATCACCATGGATTTAAGTCGTGAAAATTTTCGTGCTATGATTTATTACGATTTTCAGAGAGGGCTAACTCAAAAACAGTGCATCGATCAACTCACTTGGACTTTTGGGGACGAAGCACCATCGAAAACTACTGTGTATCATTGGTTTAGTGAGTTTAATCGTTGGCGGTCTGTGCTTACAGACGAAGTTAAAGAAGGTCGCCCTAAATCGGTTATTGTACCTCAAAATATTGATGCTGTGCGGGAACTAATAATGCAAGACCGTCATGTTACATATCGCGAGATAGAGGCGTCTCTGGGGATAAGAACATTTAGCTATAAAAAAAATTGTTCACGTTGTATTCCGCACAACTTGAGAATTGACCAAAAACGGGCTCGTGTCGATTGGTGTGAAAAAATGTTACAAAAGTACAATCAGGGTGCGTCAAAAGCTGTCTATAATATCTACACAGGTGATGAATCTTGGATATATGCGTATGATCCTGAAACTAAACAACAATCAACGGTTTGGGTGTTCCAAGATGAGCCGAACCCAACAAAAGTCATTCGTTCAAAAAGCACTTTGAAGCAAATGGTAGCTTGTTTTTTTGGTATAAATGGACATGTAGCTACAGTGCCACTAGAGAATCGTAAAACCGTTAATTCTGAATGGTACATGACCATTTGTTTGCCAGAAGTCTTTGAAGAAATAAGAAAGAACAACCGACAACGCAGCATCCTTCTTCATCATGACAATTCTAGCTGCCACACATCGGCCGAAACAACTCGGTATTTGGAAGATCAAAAGATCGAATTAACGGGTCATCCGCCGTACAGCCCCGACTTGGCCCCCAACGAGTTCTATTTATTCCCAACCGTGAAGAATAAACTACGTGGTCAATGTTTTACGAGCCGTGAAGAGGCTGTTGATGCGTTCAAAATGCACGTTTTAGAGATATCTCAATCCGAATGGAAAAAATGCTACGAAAATTGGTTCCAACGCATGCAAAAGTGCGTCAACCATCATGGTGAATATTTTGAAAAGCAATAAAACTATAATAAATGCTATATGTTTGTTTCACTTTGTTATTCCGGATACATAAATAGCAGCCCTCGTAGCAGTGTGCCACGGTGTTCGTGACGTGATCGAGAAGAACGACTGGCGGCTTGTTTCCACTACCGCTGTGAGATTATATAAGTCAAGACTCGATCGCTTCACTTGGATCTTTTGCTTTTTTCCCGTCACGACTGCAGCACGAAGTGTTTGAATACAAATTAATTAATCATTAATTGGTATTTGAAGTAAAGTTTGGGGTGTTCCATTGCTATATATCTAACTTTTAGCCATATATATCTTAATATCTAATTCTATTATAGATTATAATATTTTCATTCCCCGTTTTTTTCCTTTCTTTGTCATAGAAAAATAACATTAACGACAATTGTTGGAACAAATTAAGACTTATCTGGACTTGTCGAGCTGGAACGACAATTGAATGACTGATGGAATGAGTAAATTATTTAATGAATTCTATGAGTGAATGGTACTTACAACGTTAAATGTATTTTACTTTTGATAATGTAAACACTTCCTCCCTGCGATCCCTCTACGCCACCTTAGGAGGGAGGCGCGTCGCACTGGTTGGTTCTGACTTAAATTTTCTACAGCTCTGAGGGACTGACCTCGGCGTTTGATATAAATTTAAAGATACTTTTACTCGCGCTCAAGAAGCCCTTGTGATTGGTCAAACAGACGGACACACGAGCACACGTACAACGAAGTGGAACTGAAAGGGTTCAGATTTTTCGTTATATAGAACACTAAAAGCAAAAAATATATAATTGGTATTTTGGAACCATTTCTTTATTATTTCTTCATGTGATGAATTCTTATAATGTTTAACAATCTTCCGCCCAAAGTTACAAAACCACTAATCAACGCGTTTCGCTTCTTAACGATGTATTCTCAGGATATTCAAGAGATCAGACTTGATCAGCTAACCAGTATCGAATCCTTGAAAGCGTATACCGAATAATGCGTGCCCGACACGCTCCTATAGCCGGTCGATTTTTTAAAGCCATTCCATTATTCTATCAATAACACAGTACGAATAAGAAAGAATGTAAAGACTGTGTGATAGGATGCACATCAATCTGTCTCTGATTACAGTACTAAACTTCAAATTGGCCAATATAAGTTCCACTCTTACTCAAGGGTTCCACGCGATTTTTAGAGAAAGATAAAGGATGAGTGTCAATAACCTAAGTAATTTCCCCTGAAAATCACGGAAAGTGAAATGATATCACAGAACCCTGTTAATACATTTTTTCAATACATAGTCTAGTATTCCGCGCTTTCATAATTATTCTCGCTTTTGTGTATAGCATAAAAAAGGGCATTTTAGATTATTTTTTTTAAAGATTAGTTTTTTTTCTATTTATTTATAATAAAGAACACTTATTTTTGTAGATTTTACATCAGCGCAATCTCCCAACACTTTGTCTTTTACATATATGGTTTAGCATATTGTAAATAATAATATATATAAACATGAAAGTGTGTGTCCAGTGCACTCATAAGGTGACACAAACATAAACCTAGGTCATAAGCACGGAGCACTCAACCTATAGAGTGGTAATGTCATTCATTTTGTATGAAAATAATTTACGACTGAACACTGTTGCGGTTGTTGCATTTTATTTTATGGTTTGAATTTTTGATGTTTTTGCCACACCACCGAATAGAACAATAAGCCGTTATATAAATATCTATCGGAATATACAGAGATGTACACACAGGTCCAGTATTGGTTATGTACTGCTTAATGCGAGTGAGAGTTGATATTTCTTAGTGTAAATAAACTAAGCAGTGCCGAATAAGATAGTCCGATATTTCGTTTCTATAGGTTGAGTGCTCCATGGTGATAAGTAACTGTCGGTCGTCATTTATTGCGCATCACTTTGTGCACGCATAATTATGTCATAACTTGCGGAATGCTTAAAGAGATATTTAAAGAGAATAGTATATGTTGTTTTAACATCAGTGTACGCGAGTGGTGCACATGTAGCTGCAGTTCTCTGGTATTTAGGATACAACAGGAAGGTACTTGAAAGAAAAAAAATGTGAATAATCTCAAATCGTCTAGGATGTAGTCACTTACAGTGACTACATCTTGGACGCCACGTCACAGTGATCTAAAAATAATAGCAAAAGCTCATTGTTTTTGCTCTTTTCATAAGTAATTGATGATAATCTAACTTGTTAACTGGATTGCCTTATTAAACTTGATTATTTTTCGGCACCTACATATTAAAGTATTTGACTTTATTTACCTTTTATCTTAAATACAATTACCCTTAGTTAATATATACATGAATAAAAACCCAAAACTCTTCAGGGGAAGTTACACCTATCTTATTGACAACCATTCTTAATAAACATAATTTGTGAAGATATGTAGGACTTTCGTTATATTTGTCCTGTAAACTTTAGGTAAAGACAGTACTATAATTTTTCCGCGCTGTCATGACACTGTTAGGGTGCAGAGGGAGCTCTTTCTTTTCCTCCTGAGAAGTGCTTTAGCACAGCGCGAGAGGGGTTCTAGTATGTTCCGTAGGAGATCCCAGAGCCACTCGACAACGCGCCGAGGTCTACCACCGCAGGGGTTTTGTGAGTAAAAGCCCCTCATAACTCAGTCCCACCCATTGGGGTTGGGTATTGTGTGCATATTTTACCTACGTAACCAAAAAAAAGTACTCTGTTGACTCTCTTCCTTCTTGTCTGAAATGTTTAAAATTGTTATTGTAAGTTCAGAGACAAGGGAAGCTATTATTAAATGCAGGCTGAATACCCAATTTGTCTCTTTATTAAATCTGCTACAAATATTTTAAAACTAATTAACTTTTAAATTACTTACGTCACGTAATTTCTGAGATAATCGACTGTGACAGACGAATAGACGGATAGATAACGCATCTGTTAAGACTGACGTTTTTGTTTTTGAGATACAGAACCTGGTTCCCAAACTTATTTTGTCTACTGAGTCGAGAGCTCATGCAGTCGTTGTCTAAGATGCCTCCTAGCCAAATGAAATTACAAATCACCCCCCAGGCCTCTACACAACGCCCCATTTTTTTTCTGGGTCTCTTACCGCCCCCCTTTATGCCTGCAGCGCCCACAAGGGGACGTTATCGCCCACTTTGGGAATGGCTGCACTCTACACGAAAGACGTCCCCAAAACCCCCGGTGTAGAGCGACGATACCGCACTTTTCACATGCGAGGTATCCCTCGGCTGGAGGAATCCTCAGGCGGTCGACCATCTGGCAAGACGCCTTTAGCGCTCGCCCCAACGCGACCGGTGACGCTGTAAAAGCTACTAGAGCTAACAGCAAAGAGGGCTTTTTTAGTCGGATCGAGTCCGACACTACTCAGTCGGCGTAGAGTCCGGCTGAATGTCCGTGGAGATTCTGAGAGGTGAGAAATCACCTCTCAGAAACCAAAAAAAAAAAAGACAGAATCCGAAATGACACCCACACTTTAAGCCGAATAAGGAAAGTCCATTTCATAAATTAAGCTAATGAATACTCTGGGACTCCCAATGTCACTAGATGTCCTAATGTCGAGTCAAAGTCAAAGTCATATCAATTTATTCAAGTAAACCAAAAATTACAAAGCATTTTGGAACGTTAAATCTACTTTAGTTCGGTTCAAAAAGAAAACATGGACACTGAGAAGAACCGACAAGAAAGTTAGGTATAATTTTTTTTAACATTGTTTTGCAAGAGGTTTATTAAAATACAATATTCAGAAAGCCAGTTAATGCATGTGCAGAGAAGATTATTTCCAGACTATTGTTCTATCTACAACGAAATCGTTTATTTTACAGTATGATTATCTAATCAATGTATGTTTTATAACTAATTTAAGTCTATGTTCTGTTAACTGAGTGACTTCTTAAGGAACTTTATTACAAAAACGAATGCAGTTATCCAAAAATGAAATATTTGACTTACGTAATTAAATTTTTTTTTACAACCAATTTATCATGATGTCGGGTTTCCATACCATCAATATCACCTTTCTGCATAAACAAATCTATATTTTTCTTCATATACATAATACATTCAAAGATATACTAAAAAATAAAGGTATACCTCGTATACATAATAAAGACAAATAATTTTACTCAAGTAAACCAAGTAAAGAAAAGAAAAGAAAAGCTGAAACCTGGACACTGAGAAGAATCAACAAGAAACTCAGTCAGGTATAATTTTCCCAACATCATTCTGCAATAGTTACAATAATTTTACTGTAGTAAACCCAATTGCAAGGTATTTTCGAACGTTAAATCTGCTTTAGTTTGGTTCGAAAAGAAAACCTGAAACATGGACACTGAGAAGAACCGACAAGAAACTCAGTCAGGTATAATTTTCCCAACGTCATTCTGCAATAGTTATGTAATATTTGAACCGCCTTAATGGTTTCTAACCTTTATTGTCCTATCACCCACGTAGCCTATCAAAATTTGTATAGTTACTCCTTTAAAAACGAATACAAGCAAGTACTTAGCATGTACTCAAATTATTCAAAGAAAAACAATCGGATTCATATGAAATGACTTTTCTCAAAACTTAGTTCCAAAATACTTTAATGATACAATAATCAAATAGAAAGCCTTATACTTAGGTAAACAAAACATCGTTTTACCCCTATAGGGGTAATTACCCCCACTGTTACAATATCAGTTAATGGCATTTAAAGCGTAGGTCATATAGATCACATTTACAGTTTAAATGAATATACGATTACATACAATTATAAAATTTCATATGAAAATAAAATAAAAATAAACACGCAGGTGCTTCTCCGGAGTATTCTATGTCAATACACGTGATCCAAAAATTATATTTTTTGAGGTACCCACTATACATTTAGATGCAAGCAAACATAACGTGACAGTGGCAAATGCGTAAGCTGTGATTGCAAATAACTAAATGGTTGTTACAAGCAAATAATTGCTATTGGCGCGCATCACAGACTTTACCATGCAGTCTCATTGCTCATTTTAATTTATCTTTTTTGTGTTTATTTTTATTTTATTCTATAGCTACATTATAATAGTGATGCGAAGTCAAAAAGGACGTTCGCAGATATATTTACACATTGTATATATATGCATGTACTCGTATATATTACGTGTAACTTCTAAACGACCGGTTGACCGATTGAGGTCATGTTTCCACAGTATATTTATTTTGTTAACACAATGGTTCATATTTGTAGGTATACTGGGATCCAATAAGTCGCGCTATAGTAATGTTATTAACAAATTGAATATTTAACGCGGGCGAAACCGCGAAGCACAACTAATATTATCTATATGTTTCTGTATAGACCAGCAAGGAAGCTCATTACTATTTATTGTAATATTATAGACTATATTATATGGTTTACGGGAGTGCCATTATCCGATAACGACGATCAAATGTTTACACACAGTACATTACTTTGTCGTTAATATGTTTATAGGAGACATAAATGAGCAACAAATCTATAAATTCAAATCAAAATCTTGAAAAAATGCTCTCATTTTAGCAACTAAACATCACAAACTAATCTTAGAAATGATATACTCGTAGAAATATCATTTCATCGTTTCTAAGATTATATATAATTTCGTATATCAAAGTTAAAGAAAAGTGTTTATTTTATTATACACTGGCATTCCGCTCCGGTTTCGCCCGAGTCGTATTTTAAATGGTTGCAACACTCCAAATTTTTTTTACCGAGATTTTCATACACAACCATCTAGATTAACGACTTTTCTGGTAATTTTTCCAAATTTTTTTATGTAAACCTTGTCTTGACAATTACGAACGCAACAAAAAAAAAATCAGCCAAATCGGTGACTGATTTTTATTTACATAGACGTTAATATCAGCCATCCATATAAGTTTTTCGAATGAATTTAAATTCACTCTGTAATATGCCAGTTCCTTCTTCTTGTATAGATTGCAAAAGTCGGCCAAGGGCTTTGCACCTATTTTCGCTTTGCCCTTCAAAATCCCAATCGGTATTTGCTAGATTGATTTATTTATTTATTCATTTATTTTGGTTTGCTAACAGTTATTACAGTATACAAACAATTTAGACAACGAGAATTTGTTTTGAATTAATTTTATAACCACTTACAAGCAAACACAGCATGCAGTATTTTAATAACAAAAAACAAAAGGAAATGTAGATAGATAGATTATAGGTATACATAGTATAGATGTGGCGACAATGTATTATTTTGGGGCGTTTTGATTTTCTGTCCACCTTGAATGGGAATTGATGTAAAATTATGTAGGTATGCGTGTATTCAAATTTTCAGACTAGAAATTTGAACGGTTTGTTGCAAGACAGTATGTAAGTCGAACATGACACGGTTCTGCGAGATACCGTAAAATATACATGTATATCACTGCGATCACTTTTACACTATTTACTTACGATAACTTTCACGATATCGGGACTTATCGTTCAGAACAAACACATAATATGTTGAGTTGCATATAGAACGTAACTTAACGCCATTATTTTTTAGAAATGTACTATAATTTTTTTAAGACAAAATTTAAAGAAAAAAATGAAACCGTCTTAAAAAATCACTGAAAAGTACAAAATGACTATCCTTTACTAATCAAAACTCATGTGCAATAAAAATAACTTTATAAGTACCATACACATACCTATATAATTAAATTTGACAGTTACTGCAAGCCTACCAAATTAATTATTTCAATTTCTGTATTGATATTTGGCACCGACTTCAATAACTGTCACAGGTATGTGTATCGTATTTATAAACTTTTTTATTGTACTTGTATTTTGATTAGTAAAGAATAGTTATTTCGTACTTTTCAGTGTTTTTTTTAAGGCGGTTTAATTATTTTTTTAAGGAAACATGTTACAACCATTGAAACTGTGAATTTGTTAAATGATCATTGTTTAATTTGTGAGAGAAATAAAGTACATTTTATTTTATTATTATTAGTATACAGACGAACATAGGACCCCCTTCTTTTTTTTGAAGTTGGTTAAAAAACATAATATCATGCGTGTGTGTTAAAGACTTCATTCACTACAGATTTATATAGTAGTATAGAAGTGCTGTTATGTTTACTTTGTTTTCATTTATTATATACTTTTTGTTATTTCATTTTATTATTATTATTTTTATTTTATTTAATTTATATACTTTTTACTTATTTTATACTTTTTACACAACTGTCCTAGAACGTAATGTATGTATGAATGAAGGCTCGCGTGTATGTATGAATGACGGCTCCTATGGCGGTCTTGTAGTCTAAACGGTTTAATGGATTTAAAGACGTGTCGTTAGATTTGTTTTAATTGTGGGAATGCCTATTATATGCAATATGGTAAAAATAACATAATATTTTATGTTATTTAACATATTATTATTTAACATATTATTATATTACAACCGAATTGAGAACCACCTACTTTTTTTGAAGTCGGTAATAACAATTATTATTTATTATTTAACATATTTAACATATTGCTCTAGAAAGTCATGTAAATAGAACAATGTTTCTTGAAATAAAATAAAAAAATTAAACCGACTTCGAAGTCGGTGCCAAACCTACTAAGCTAATAGATTTTCTGTTGTTGCACAATGATTTGGCACCGACTTCAATAACTGTCAAATTTAATTATATGGGTATTTATTTTAAATTATTTTTGTACTTAAGGTTTGATTAGTAAACGATATTTTTCGTACTTTTCCGTGTTTTGTTTTGAAGCCGGTTTAATTTTTTTATTAATTTTTTTTAAGTAACCTTGGCTTCTCTATTAATAATATCTAGGGTAGGTCTACAATTAACTTCTTTTCTAATTCTGGAGAACTATGACATACAAGAGAATCATCAATATAAATAAATAAAGGTTATATTCAGTTCGCGTTATTTGGTGTTTCTTTGAAAACCCAAGCTCCAATACTAATAAAATTTAAGTGCGACCAATCTGGAAGTGTATGCTTTCAAATAAAAAAAGAATTGTCTAAATCAGTTTATAAATGACGGAGTTATGAGGTAACAAACATAAAAAATAAAAAAATAAAAATACAATCGAATTGAGAACCACCTCCTTTTTTTGAAGTCAGTAATAACAATTGAATTTAATAGCGAAACGATAGCGATAGCGATAGTTTCTTTATAAATGTTGGCTGAGGTTTAGTTCGTGAGATTATGGCGTACGTATGTTATGCAAATAAATGAAATAGGCTGACGGAATGTCAAAAGCACTCGCTCTCGCCCTAGACGAAAATGTGTGAGGAGAATGATGAGATTTGAGGAAGCGAAAGAAGTATGTAAGACAGTTTCCGTTAGGGATACGGCGTGAAGATATGTATGTATGTATGGTGTATGTATGTATTTATGTTATGCAAACATTGAATTTTTGTTCCATGAAAATTCAAGATTAATTCAATATTGGCATTTTATTTAACTAGCCTACAATTATTGGAGGGTGAAGTCACGCTTACAGTAAATAGATAAATATGCATTTTAATTTACTACCGACGTTACAATTTGAATGCCATAGCGATATTTTGGCATCAATTTATTTGTTGTTTAGTTGTTTGCTTAGAAATTTGATTTTATTCAAATATATGTAAATGTTAATAAAACACATTTATAGCAACGTATATGCAAACAGAGATTTAGATAATATTATCTATGATAATTAATGTTTTATCTAAAGTGAATACTTTAAAAAGGAACTATGATATGGATTAATGATAAATAAGTAAAATAAAAACACATGTGTACACAGATTTATGAAAATTGGTTTAGTGGTAACCGTTCGTATTTATCGTAAAAAACCACGTATTATGAATTTAAAATGTTTTGTATATAATTATATAAATAAAAAGGAAGTGTCTGTATATTATTTCGAAACGATAAAGGCATTTTATTGCACACAAACAAAATTACATACTCGTATAAACAAAATTGGAAGCAGTGATCCACAAAAGGCAATGCTTCCTTCTTTAAGAGACCTTCACCAGCACATCTCTCACGTTTTTTCTCAAATCATATGGTTATTTGCACGTAATCGAAAGCCATACATACATTTTAAAAATTTTTGTCTGTCTGTTTGTATGAGCTAATCGCCGAAACGGCTAAACTGATTTTGACGAGACTTTATGAGCAGGTAGAGAACTCTTCAGAGATTAATTTAAGCTACTTTTTATATCGGAAAATTGCCAAATTTAACGCGCGAAACCGCGAGGTTATGTACATATGCAAGTACTAATGTTATCTATTGACAATTTTTTTATTTATTGAATCGTTCCTTTAGAGAGTTTAGGGAATATAAATTTCCACACATTACATTACTCTATTGTTCGTTTAGTAAACGTAAATAATAACATTTAAGAGCGGTATAACATGGTTATAATGAGTTTTGACGTCGTTATTCACAAAAAAAGATGACAAGCTTTTAATGAAAACGAAATGTAACTACTTATGAATATATTGCTTGATTTTAAAGAATATGTATGACGTCATGCGCGTATATGTTACGAATTAGGTGATGTGTCGAGACTTGAAGTGTTGTAAATATTGCAAGTGTCGGGAGAGCTACAGCTGGTGCAAGTGAGTCGGCACCTGTATCGCACCGGAATCGGTGGTTAATAATCACTTTACAGTATGTAGATTGTTCCTTATTGAGTGGGAGTGATTTTAATGAACAGACAATAGTGAATTTGTGATATTGGTTTTATGTGTCGGATATCCTGAACACATGGATTTGAGTCAGGTAATATATATTTTATATTTAAATATTTTCTAACCCTTGTCTATGGTTTTATCTACGCATAAAATTGATAAGGCTGTAAATAGTAAAATACTTTTTCTCGATCAATGTTATTAGTGGAAACAAAACGATCAAGGTAATTAGTGGAAACGGTTTTTTGTTTCTGGAACCCTAGCTTAAGTATTCGACCGAAATTAGTTTGTACAACCGACATCAGAATCGAATTTGAGTTCCTATTAAAATTTCGATCGAAAACGAACCCGTACCTTCAGCTTTCTTTTGAGGCAACTCTTGTGTATATATTTAAAATTTTTATTTATTTCAGCTAATTGCAAATATGTAGTTATACAGAAATCACTTGTTTCATGAGTTAATTCATAACTTTCGTGGATCTAAAAATAGTGTAACACTATCTTCAGTGTCGATCGATATAGTGATTAATTAATCGGTATGGTGATATCTTCCTAGTATCAAAACAATAGAAGATATTTTTAATACAAATTTTATATGACGAAATAACGGCTTCTGTATACATCGAAGTTTCGGTTACGATTTCAACTGAAACTGAAAACCAGTTGTCAAAACTAGTTTCGGTAGGATTTTAAAATTACGTTCAAACAACAACAGTGTTAAAAAAGTCTTCTTAGTTTTTTATTGCACTCTTTTCAATTCGTTATAAAATTAATTATGTAAATTATTAACAGCGTATACGATACAAATGGTGTTTTAACCGAGCTCATGAGTTAAATATTTAGTTATTCGTTATGAGTTATAAACATTTTTATTAATTACAAATTTTATCTGCTATTTTGTCTGTATTGATTTCAAATAACATGTCTCCACAGTTCGCCCATATAATAAAATTGACTTAATTGTTTAGTAAGACCATGAGTGAGACCATGTATGAATTTAAATCCATTGAATTTATCGGTCCTCGAACAAACCAGTGTTTTTATATTGCTGTCATATAAATGACTATTAAACACGAAAAAGGCTAAACCGGTTTAATTTCAGTTGGTTATGTTATTATTGGTCGTGTAATATTCGCAGTTACACATTGTAATGTAATCGCATAGTGATGTGATAGCATTACTCCTGTACAACATTTAAAAACTTAAGGATAATATTATATGTTATTTTTTTATTATTTAAAACTATTTTTGATGTGTGAAATCTTTCCTCTCGCTTTCCTGCAATCTGTGGGAGTGATTTCATGAAAAGGGAATGAAGTGTGTAACAGGAAGCCGGGAAAGCGCGCGCTATTTGATTTGACCAATGAGCGCGCGCGGTGGTAGAGTTGGCCGTCAGATGGTACCAACCCATTTTCCGAGAGGTTGGTACTGTCAGCTAACAGTGTGATAAACTCAAGCTCGAAATGAACACAGAATGAAATGTTTCGACAACTGGTTAGTTGTTGTTGTTGTTGTTGTTAGTTGTGGTACTGTTATTGACGCGATTTTTCAACAGGTTTTCAACTTTGAAATCACAAGTATACGTCTCATATTTTAGTTATCATAAGTCTATTGTCTCCGCTCTCCCCCAAATTGAACAAAAATAACTGTCTTCAATAAAGAATTGCATTACGCCTTGTGTTGATCAAATAAAATACAATTTTCATTAAACGAATTATTCCGCGTTACGAAAAATCATTTCAAATAAAACCTGAATATTTTTTTTAGGATATAATGTTAATGTTGCTTATTACCAAAGTGAGATGTCAGATGTTACACATCATATGCGACTACTGTGGCTCGCTCGTTTTTTTCCCTGTTGAGGTGCTATTGTCAAAATAGAGAAATGAATCATTAGGTGCTTCGACCATGTTGAAAAAATGAATGAAGAGCGTCTGATGAAGAAATGTTATGAAACGAAGATATTATAGACTATTTGACGATGAAGCTAATTTTAAATCTCAAGGAAAATGAAATTGCTGTCGCTGGATTATTACCATCTAGTACATGAATATATTAATACAATCACGAACAAGGTCAGACAAGTCTTCAATATAAATATGATAACTCGTACATATTTTAACGTCGACGTAAACATTGTTGCAACATTATTTACTGAATTTTTATGAATAGTGATGTATGTTAATGCCTTAAGATAAGATGTAGCTGATAGATGACAAAGAAATGACATTTATCGGTATTAACCCTCCATTGGTCGCGCTCTCCAAAGTATGCGAGACTTCGTTCTTGGTTATCTAAAATCATAAAAATAAAGATATTTTTTATTTTTATGATTTTAGGTAACCAAAAATTTAATTATAAATAAGAATTTTTTACATGTAATTACAACTAAATATACGGCAAACCCAATAACAGGCAAGCACAGCCTGTTTACTTTAAAGGAAATTTACGATACAACATGAAGTTTAAATAATAACATTTTGTATAGACTCATGTGTTACTTTGCGGAAATCCATTTTTTTTTTTTTGCATTAAAATCAATATGAAATGAAATATTGAAATATTTTTTATTAGAACTTTAACATATTGTACAAAAAACTGCACTGCACGTTGATAACCACATTAGTCGCGAAGACTGAGTCGCAGGTATCAGGAAATTTAATGTGACGAATCCTTATAATTTCTAGCTATCCTCACTCAAAAGTCCAAGTCTACATATCGACACGTACTTCTCCTCTTAACGCAGCATCCACAGGATATTCCAGAGATCAGACTCGATCAGCTTAGGTATATAATATCTTTGCGTTTGCTTCTTTGGGAGGTGAATCACATGTAGACGGGTACCAGCTTGCAATAAAAATAAGTGCTCTGTCTACATTAGTAGCCAGTATAACTATATCTAACACAGCCAAAATGGCCATCCACAGTGCGGTAGTTAAGTCTGGATATGCTCGAAATCGTGTAAAAGTGTGATAAATGCAGTAGACATGAGATCTTTTAGAAATATGTGCGGTGTCACCCTTGCGGACAAAATAAGCAATGAAGAGATAAGCAGTATGACAGGGCAGCACGACAGCGTTATTGTAAAAATTAAGAAAGGAATGCTTACATGGTTCGGGCAGATAGAAAAAATGAGTGATGAAAGACTGAGGAAGAAAATCTACAGAGCAAAAGCGAGTGGTAAAAGAAGCCAAGGAAGACTAAGGCTGTCTTATGACGACCTCCGTGGCGCAACGGTTTAGCGCGTCTGATAGTAAAACGGGGGTTGCGGGTTCGATTCCCGTCCCGAGTCTGGGTGTTTATGTATAATATGTATATATTCACAAAAGAAAAGTATATAAGTAGTATATCAGTTGTCTAGTACCCATAACACAAGCGCTATGCAGCTTACTTTGGGACTATATGGCGCTGTGTGAAATGTCTGAGTATTATTATTATTATATTATTATTATTATGAAGATCAAATAGCCAGTGATATCCGACGGAAATGTCAAAAGCACTCGCATATACCTAGGCAAAAGTGCGTGAGGAGAATGATGAAATTTTAAGTACCGAAAAAAGTATGTAAGGACCGCGACGCGCTCCATCCTTCTTTGACTATTCCGTTAGGGATACAATGCGAAGATATGTATGTATTGCTTACTTATAATATTTAATTTAAGACCACGCAAACCAATTCAAAGTTAAATCCAATCCAAGTTAAAGTAATATTATTTCACGCGTGTTTGTATTATATATTCATTAATATTTCCATGTATTATTGTAAACGCCGCGCCCCGGCGCTAACGTCGGAGTCCTGCGCGCGCGCAGGTGCGGCTCGATGACCCACATATTTTTTCGTTTTCCACAAACACCTGATGCTATCGATCATGTTTGCACAGCCGATAACTCAATTTAATATCTAACTTGAATATTTATTGAGACGCGCAAATTCTTAGAAAGCGCTCAGGAGTAAGTGTTTGTACTGATATGAAGGCTTGATTATCATCAATATGGGTCCCGCCTCGTCTTCCTATTAATGTGTCCTAGTTACCTACATTTACACGGTTATATGCAAACCAGATTTAGATATTTTGATCATATTATAATGGGATCAAGAATAATTAATTGTGTAGTAAACATTCTAGTTTTGTTATTCAATCGTTGATTGATCCGTTGGTGCAGTGGGAGCACATTTGCGGTCTGAGCTGGGGTCTTTGGTTCAAATTCTAGAAACTAGTTACTGAGAAATATCTCAGTTCATTGTGCGGTGCTGATAGTATCTAACACAGATCTAGGGCTTACTTTCAGGTCACACAATTGGTGTCATTGATTGAAGTATTTTTTAAGTATTTTCAGTTTTTTGTAGCTATTATATCGGCAATAATAACGAAAATGTGTGAGCTCAATGACGAGATTTGAGGAAATGAAAGAAGTATGTAAGTACCGCTATGCTTGCCGCTACGTCCTCTCTGACTACCCCGTTGGGGATACAGCGTGAAGATATGTAGGTATGTATATTTGCCATGTGTATTATTTTAATAATATTGACATAATATCTATTATTATATTTCAAATTTTTCCTTGTTGTTAATTTTACGTAGGTATTTATTGCTATTTGGTTAATTGCTTCTTAATTACTGCATCAATAACTATCTTTTATTTCATTGTTAAATTGTAATTGTATCGATACTTATTGATCTATTTTAAACTGTTTATGACGTATAAAAGAGTTTTGTATGCATTTACTTACGTAATATTATATCTAAATAAAAAAAATGAACTTATTTAGTTCAAATGCTTGTCAGACACGTTCTTGACCGATTTATTTTAATTAATATAACTGCCACGATTTAAGTAAAAGTTAATGTTAATAGAGATTACAAATTCAGTAGGTGTGTTGATAACGATATCTGCTATCGACTCATTTGTGGATATCAGTAAAATGTAGCTATTTATGATGTCATATTATCATATTTTAATTATTGTAATTGTCGATATATAAGATAATTTTAATTAACTGATAAATGGAAAACGGACAGGTATCTAGTTGTTTATTTTTATGTTTCGGGAAATTAGATATGAACGATAAAAGTAACTTCAATATACCTACATATAATAATACTATATATAATAATGACATAATGATTGGCCCGTTGGCGCAGTGGCATATGCATCTACTTTCCAAGCTAGGGTCCCGGGTTCGATCCTCGGTCAGATCAATTTAAGAAACAAACTTTTCTAAATTGACATGGAGTCTGGGTGTTACTGGGAACTCCTCCAGAGTTCGTTGTGTCGTACCCATAGTATAAGGTTACTGCTTTGTTTGGAATCACACGATCTGTGTATTCTTGTATAAAAAAAATACTACAAATGATATAAAATTATTTCATAATTTCTGCATAATTTGTTAAGTTTAAGTTTAATTATAATATTGTCTGCGTCAATAAATAATAAATGCATACATAATTTCACGCTATTCGGGGTGGACAGAACATTATGTAACAATAAAACACCTTGATGGGGCCAAATAGACTTCGAATTCGGTAAACACGCTTGTATGGTGGTCGCTAATTTTGTAGTTCTAATTTTTTACCAACCCAGAGCTCAACAGAAAGGTTTGAGACTCCCAAATCTGCGGCGATGGTTGAACGTCCTTCCTCTTGTTTCACAAGTACATACACTCTTTTCACGTTTTTAATTATTTTTTTTGTAATTGAAGTAAAATTGCTTCAAGCCGGCCGGCGGTTTATCGATCGAATCTGTTATTTTTAAAGCGATCTCTAGTATTGCGTGTGCGCATCATTCTTAAGTGTCTAATTCACGACTTCGCGCGAATTTCAAATTTCGATGGATAGGGACAGGGAAATTGAGCCCATTTAAAATCCAACATATGGGATGTACAGATTATCGATTTTAAAATTAACTTGTATCGAAGGAATCAATATCTATTGGTGAATGTACCTTTTTCGTTAAATGTTTTAAATGATGGTGAAAACAGCATTCAAATCCACTTAAAGCTTTGGAAATTTTAAACGAATACTTACATAAATATAAATGCAGGTTCCAACTTTGATCCATAATTATTCAATATAAATGAACGGGTTCTTAACGTGACGTTATGTACAAGTTTCCCGATATTTCGATACTGTTGCAAGCACCATGACCATCATAATCAAGGTGCTTGCGTTCTAATGTTACTTATTAACGTAACTCGAACATAATATCACGGCAAGAATACGTTCATCTATATTGTATAATGGATACAAACCGTGAAAGTCTAAAAAAGTTGATTTATACTATTTATGGTGTAGATAATATAAGGTGTTTCGCAAATGGTATACAATGGTAAGTAAAATAAGCATAGAAATTTTGTCTTCATCGTCTGAGCCAGAACACGTCCGCTGTTGGACATAGGTGCGCCTCTCCCATATCGCACCTTTAGTACCAAAATGATCAAAGTTCAGAATTAAAATAATTAACTTAAAGCGCTATTTAGATATAGTATAAATTTACTGATTAGCTGCATAGCGCGAGGACGATTATGAATGTATTTGAGAAAAAATCTTTTTTATTTTACAGTTGGATTTATTGTCGCAACTTCTCAGAACAAAATCTCAAAATTATGAATTAAGTCACAGTGCCTTACGTCGCCAATGCTCACAGATCTTTGCCATTTGTTTCCAGCAACTCGGCATAGACATTTACCATATTATAACTATAACCTCTGTACGCGAGCCAGCACTGACCAGTTTTCTTTAATATTACATGCATTAAGCAGTTTAGCTCTTCTTTTCATGTTAACGTGCTCGAATAAGAACTTTCCTCACGCAAGCAATAGTTCGCAACGACATCGATGACGGTAGGAGGCGATATTTCATACATTATTGCTAATGGCGCCTCGCCCCACACAGGTACCCTACCGCGCCGCGCCGACACTATGACGCAACTTTAATCGTAATATTCACATTATTGCACTTCTATTAGTCGTAAAAATACCGACGAAGAAATCGCAACGGGCAATAATAATCATTTATTGTACGATTCTTGTTTTGGATTAGATGATACGTGCAGAGAGTGAGTAAAAAGTTGTTTTGCAAAAAACGCATGCTTCATGACATCTACGGTCGACAATCTTCATAATAAAATTCTTGAGGAATATACAGTAAGAGATATGCAATATGTTAACTTTGTATTGTATGGCACTGTAAGAAATAAGAGAGAAATGCTTAGAGTTTTCGGGCATGTAGAATGAATGAGCGACGAACGAACGAAATTTACAGAACAAATGGGGAAGGCTAAGGGTATTTCAATGGAAATGTGAAAAAGAATTAGAAGGCGAGAGATGTAACTACCGCAAGCAATAGATGGCGCTCGATCTCCTTCCTCTGTTTACCCTATTAGACATACAAAGTAAAAATTTGTGTGTACACTATGTAACCAATAACCATCCGTTTCAATCTATCGCTGATATTCATGACATTTATTATGAACTTATTTATATTGAACTTAGAATTTCAATGTAATAAATATGGGAAAATGTGAAAATGAATAAATATGAACAATTGAAATAAAAAATTAATGAAGTAGAAATGCGATCTCTAAGAAATAAGTGTGGTGTCACCCTTGCAGACAAAATAAATAATGAAGAGATGCGCAATATGACAGGGTTGGATGACAGTGTCATTCTGGCACATAGAAAGAATGAGTGATGAAAGAATGACGATGAAAATCTATATAGCGAAAGTGAGTGGTAATAGAAGCAAGAAAGACCAAGGCTGACTTATGAAGATCAAATACCGAGAGCTTAGCTGAAGAAAATGCCAAAGGCACTCGCAAACCTAGGTGAAAGTGCGTAAGAAAAATGACGAACATTGCGGAGGTGAAAGAAATATGTAAGGACCGTGATACTTGGCGCTCTGTTCTCTCCGACTACCCCATTAGGGATACAGCTTAAGGTATATGTATTTGTGGATGTATGTACAAAATTGAAAAAAAATTTTTTTTTTAATAAAAAAATTTTATTTCTCCCTTTTGAGTGATCTTGACTTAAATACATATCTAGGGCAGATCTGCAATTAACTTCATTCTAATTCCGGAGCGCAACGATATAACGATTACACAAGAGAATCATCAATATACGAGTAAATAAAGGTTATAACCAGATCGCGTTATTTAGTGTATCTTCGAAGTCCAAGCTCCAATGTCGGTGAAATTTCAATGGAACCACCTCTGAAGTATTACCTAGCAAACGAAAAAAGAATTTTTGAAATCGGTTCATAAATGACGGAGTTATGAGGTAACAAACATAAAAAAAAAACAACATACAGACGAATTGAGAACCTCCTCCTTTTTTTGAAGTCGGTTAAAAAACAGTGTCCGAACTTTGATTTATAATAAACAAAATCCGATTTATTTGTTTTTTCCCATTTGTGGTTTTTGTGATACTAGTTTACGCACTTTGAATATTCTATGCTCTGAGAGTTTACATCTTTGTGCAAAATTTCAGTTCAATAGGTGTAAAGTTTGTATATCTATACTAATATTACAAAGAGGTAAATTTTGTTTGTTTGTATGTAATGGATAAACTCAAAAACTAGCAGACCCATTTTAAATAATTCTTTTACTTATAGAAAGCTACATTATCAGCGAGTAACATGGTCCGTATTTTTCTTTTTAATTTTTACCCGGGCGAAGCCAGGGCGGGTCGCTAGTTAGTAATAAATTTATTGTTATTTACGATGTCATTGTGCTTTTTTAACTTTTGCTTTTGATTGTTTTGGTGATTGTTATAACATTTTTTTTTTCTCGCACATATTTTGAGTTTGTGAATCGTGTTTTGGGCTCCACAGGACGACATGCTTTGCCTAGTGTAGAGATTGGAGATCGTAGTAAAATACATAGACACATACATATCTTCACACTGTATCCTTAACGGGATAGTCAGAGAGTACAGAACGCCAAGCGTCGCGATCCTTACATACTTCTTTCACTTCCTCAAATCTCATCATTCTCCTCACACATTTTCGCCTAGGTATGCAAGTGCTTTTGACATTTCTGTAGTTAAATATTGTTTGTAAATATTTCTCTGTAAACTATATGAATATCTTCTTCTTCTATCTTTCTTCTATATATATAAAAATTACGTGTCACGTTGTTTGTCCGCGATGGAGTCCTAAACTACTGAACCTTTATAGATAATAAGTAGTAATACGAATAAATGGAATTAAAAGGTAGAAACCCTTTTATTCTGAGACAAAGTTTATACATTTTATGGATAAATTAAATTCATATTATAGTGAAGATAATACAGTGAAATTATTCTTGCTTTTTTATTATTAGTGCTTGATTGTTTAAAACTCTTTAATTAAAATATATACATGTAAGTATTATCACATAGTTATATTATTAAATTTGCTATGCATCAAATCACACTGTATGATAAATGTATTTTGATGGTCATGATGTACTAAGGCTCCAGTTTATAAATGAGTCTAATAATCCAATCTAATCCATCTATTTATTATCCGCTTGCTTCTCATGTTAATGATTTATTATATTGTTAATAGTTAATCAATTTACAAAAATTTATTTATCATTGTGCAGATAATTTAACGGAGATTAATAATGCTATCTCCAAAAGTTAATTAATATATATACGGTATAAATCGGAAGTGACAAATTGATATACAAGGTGGATTTATAAAGGTTTTCAATATTTTGGTTTATGAATTGAAGCAGCAACTTGATTTTGGCATTTTGCTTACGATTATTCCATTATATCTCTATTTATTGATGAGGAAATTTATTATTTATATAATATTTATGAAAACTTGAGAACCATGTGAGTAGTAGTTATATGTATGAAGTCGGAAGGCACCTGCTGATGCGATATTACCTTGTTGCGAACACATCTTTGATCGCACGCGTGTCGCTACGATCCTTTTAAAATTCTACATTTAACTACTTACATATATTTACATATTTCAACTGACACGAGGGTGCCACCAATTAGCTCAATAACTGTACGTCGCGCCGACAATTAGTACGATGGTATCATTTCAATGAATTTTGATATCACGCCATTCCATTATAAACTTTTAGACTTTCGCGTTGTATTATAAAATATATCTAAAACGGGAAATTTAACACGATTACCTTTTTATTCTGGCTTGACGTTTTGACCGAGTTGCATCGGCCGTGGTCTCAAGCAAACTGGTCGAAACGTCAAGCCAGAATAAAAAGGCAAACGCGTTAAATTTCCCGTTTTAGATATAGATACGTTATTCCATTGTGGAAAGTGTTCGTCTATAGTGTGGGCGAACGCATGCCCACAAGTCTTGATGTAAGGGTATGGTCTTGATTTTACCTCACGACATAGCAGCATAATTATACTTCTAATTTAGTTTGGGAGAGATTAAAGGATGGGAAGACAATTCCGATATACCGAGGCGAAAATGTGTGAGGAGAACGATGAGATTTGAGGAAGCGAAAGATGTAAGGACCGCGACGCTTGGCGCTCCGTCCTCTCTGACTACCCCGTTAGGGATACAGCGCGAAGATATGTATGTATGTATGTACATAATTAATAGTTAAAATTAAATTTTACAATTATTGAAGTCGGTGCTAAATCACTGTGCAACAACAGACAGCCTATTAGTTAAGTAGGCTTGGCAACGACTTCAGTAACTGTCAAATTTAAGTATATATGTATTTGTATCATATTTACAAAGTTATTTTTGTACTTGAGTTTTGTTTAGTAAAGGACAGATATTTTGTAGTTTTTCGTTATCGTAAAACTCCTTCAGTAAAGTGATAGTACACTTTACTGAAGTTTTATACACTTCTTGGAAGAGCATATTTAGATCTACTCCGTTCTTTTCACTTACACAAAAATTTAAAACAGAATACTAAAGTGATAGTAAGTACTATCACTTTAGTACTTTAAAACTCCCAAAAATGTAAAAAATAGAAGATATGAAGATCTAAATAAAATGACAGCCTCACTTCTCCCGTTTCCGCCAAAAAGTCCTAAATCATAATTATTTGTTGTGAAATGATGTAATGTATAAAAAAAATAAGAGTTTGGATGTATGTAAGTGCTATTTGTATAGACAGTATAACCTTAGTGCTTTGTTTGGAGTACTGCCCGCCGCTGAATTCCATTACCGTACGTCACGCAATCGACTGTCCACCTCGATGGATGGCGGTCTACAACTGTTCGTTTTTTACGACATTTTTTTCCACATACGGCAGTTTTGTAGAACTAAGTTATAGCGGAGGTATTCCCGGACCGTTACGACTTAGTGACCTTCAAGAAACGAGCCTATTCTTTCCTTAAAGGCCGGCAACGCACCCGTGATTCCCTGGATGTTGCGGGTGTCCATGGGTGGTGGTGATCACTTTCCATCAGGTGACTCGCTTGCTCGTTTGCCCCCTCTGATATAAAAAAAAAACACAATTGGCATAATTGTCTGAAGCAAATTTATACTTATTTATCGTATATAAGTTAAAACTGTTACTATTTTCCCACATCGTTCTCGATTGCACTTTGTACGTAAAGTACTCAGTGCAATTATGACGAAATAAATCTACTCTGTTCTTCTGTATTGTGCTGAATGATATTTTTTATTGGCGTCTCTTACACAGATTTTCATTACATCAATATCATTAGCACGAATATAATTATTTTATCCGTATTTATATTAAAACTTTCAAAGAATGAGTCACAGCTTTTAATTCCAATTTTGAATTTGCTTAGTTTACTAATCTCTTTCGGAAAGCCTATTTAATATTTTTCTTTTTTATTTTATTTTGTTTTATTTAGGCACAAACGGTTACAGATTACAAACATAAAATATGACCTGTCTGATTTAAATATGTACCTGGTTTCACATTTATTGCGATTGATTGCTAAGTTACGATAGGAGTTTTGATGTCGAAGCAATTACGATGTTTTACTTTCTAATACATATGCATCAAACGAGTTCCCGAGGGCAGTGGCCGAGTCTATTAACATAATATCAGTGCGCAGTCGTCAGCTTCATCAATCTGGTCCAGTTTTGATATGTGATAATGCGACCGGTGCGACAAGCTGCTGTGTACCCGACAACTAGCACCTAGCGGAGCCGTACGTGTGAGTGGGCGTGGCCTAGAGACACAGGAGGGCGGCGCGTGCGCATGCACGCACTATTTGCCCGCGCCGCACTCCTAGTTCAAATGTTATTGGTTGCTCGAGGTGCTTTCTTCAATGTTACAACTTTCATTGAACCCATGTTGTAAATTAACTAGTTGATCCACGTTTTTAGGGTTCCGTACCTATTATCAAAAGAAAAAGGGAAAATTTATTAAATACTAGACGCATCTTGCAGTTTGTCTGTAATATCGATTTTCTCAGAAACTATGTGACATATAAACTTGAAATTTAATGCTAGTTAATATTTTAAAACACATATAATCAAAGACTCAACTCAATAAGAATTTAAGACCTTATTAAAGAATCATAGAATCAACAGGCTAGGTTGGATAGGATAGGATACTGTAACTTGACAATTTTGCCCTCATTTCCGAAACTACTAGATTTAGAATTTCTAAAATTTCGAAGAGTAGGCCCATATTCTAGAACGATACTCAAGTACAAATCTCTGATTTAGCACAGTTAGAAGAGGATGCCGCTACATGCAATAAATAGCTGCATTTCTTTCTAACTATTCTCATGCAGAGATTCACATTTGAGTATCGTTCTGGAATATAGGCTAGAGTCTTACAACTTATAAGAAAAATATAAAAAAAGTGTTCAAATTATAAACATTTTTATTTCGTAAATAGGTACCTGTCGTTCGGAACTCTCAACACGAGAGTGAAACTCACGCTTAACGATTTTTTTCAATATATTGGAGCTATTCAGTCGCTTTTTACTTGGGAAGGAGTAAATACGTACCATTTGTCTGAACCTGATTGATTTTGGATCTCATCATTGTCTTTCGTCAGACAACTGTGTCCAAATAATGTCAAAAAAAATTTAAAAAAAATTTGATGCCTGCTATTTCTTCTTTAACTTTCCATGCTAACAATGAAAACATTTTACATTACATTCAATTGAAAAAAAAAACATCTTCTTTATATATTTAATGTACGATAACTTGGTGATAAATCAATGTCATTGATTTTCATATTTGTATGTATGTATAAAGATACATATGTTCAAGCTGTATCCCTAACGATGTAGTTAGAGAGGACGGAGCTCCAAGCGTTACTGTCCTTACTTTCCTTTCGCCTCCTGAAAGAAAATGATACGATATTAATAAAATTATAAATTACTAAACTTCATATCTGATTATTTATAAGATATCGTACTTTTTAAATATTTTTCTTTTATGCTGTAAGTACTGTATGCTGAATGCAAGATAAATACTGTAGAAATAATGTAGAAATCTCTTAGAAATATGTGTGGTGTCACCCTTGCGGGCAGGATAAGCAATGAAGAGATACGCAGTATGAGAAGGTTGCATGACAGTGTTATTGCAAAAATGAACAAAGGAATGCTTAGATGGCTCGGGCACATAGAAAGAATAAGTGATGAAAGACTGACGATGAAACTCTACAGAGCAAAAGTGAGTGGTAGTGGAATCCAAGGAAGACCAAGGATGACTTATGAAGATCAAACAGCCAGAGTTTTAGTTGACAGAAATGTCAAAAGCACTCGCATATCTGTGCAAAAATGCGTGAAGAAAATGATGAAATTGGAGGAAGAGAAAGAAGAATGTAAGGACCGCGAAGCGAGGCGCTCCGTCGTCTCTGACTACCCCGTTAGGGATACAGCGTGAAGATATGTATTTATGTACTGCAAGATTATACATTTGCCGAAAGTTCTAAAATTATGGGACTGAGTAGTAGTACAATATGATTATGTATTAATGATGTATTACTGTGATATGTACTATGTCAAAAGAGAATGGATAATGAAAAAAATTGTAGCATTATGAGTAATCGCCGTTGTTGTTACTTTCATCGACTACTTCAATTTATCCTAAGTCGTGTAGGGTAAATCCGGGAGAGATGCTTGACTTCTTGTAATTCTTAAATATTGAGGCAAGTTTAGCTGTATAGATATTAATTTAAAATAAAACAAATTTAATCGCTATAATAATTTATGAATAAGTTAAGTTTAAATCTAATATACGTATTTGTAATCGTTGCACATAATAGCGTATGATGTAGGAACAAAATTCGTGTGAAATTGTGTCACATCTAATACAAATGAATTGTGACTCAAAATCACCTTGAAACGATGTTTCTCATTTGTCACAGGTAAGTGCTTTACTACCTTCTGCAAAATCTTCCAGGTATAGCTTCCATATAGATGCAAGGAAATATTTTTCTGGTCTGTTTCAGAACTTTCAGAGCTTCTAGAAATATTTTGGTTTTCTTTGGGTATTTTTTCTTTGTTCTGTCTCTGATACTTCTATAGACATCACTCCTTTAAAAATATTAGGCTTCTGTACTTTTTTTGAGCGAGAGATGCCCAATTCAGCTTTTATTTATGGACGTAGGTCTATTTGTCATCAAACGCATAAAAAAATAACCTCAAACTTTACACTGTGCTACAAATAATTGGTCACCTCACCAATCGACGAAATAATAAGCAACACGTATTATCACAATTTAGTAAATAAAATAGGATGGCTTTGAACTTAAAAACTTACCTTTAAATTTTTTTTTGCGTTTTCTTAATACTTAGCGGTTATTTAGTCATTTTACTGTAAATTCAAAATGATGGAGGTCCTAAGAGCGGTACGTCTGTGTCTAAACCATACAAAAGTAATACTTTTTAAAAATTGTACATCTCTCCAGCGTAGGCCAGGTTTTACCTCCAGGTTTTACCCTATATCTTAAAAATTACAGGTTACTGAATCTGTTAGCAAGTATTTTAATTTTACTAAAGCAGCATACTGAAATGAAATTGGAGAAAAAATATATTTGATATATAAGACTAAAGATTTTCCCTTGTAAATCCTTGCAGTACTTTTTTCTTGTAAAGCGTGAAGGGAAAATCTAAGGCAAAACTGTGCTACAATAATACTATCTTCGGAGCTTTGCCATTGCAAAGCTCCGAAGATAGAATACCAAAAATATCTTCAGTGTGCAACAAATAATAACAAGTTTATGTAACAATAAATGGATATGTGGCTAATTATAGTCAATTGTTAATAATTAATAACTGACAAAATCGACGGTTCCTAGGTATACTAATATAAGTGCAAAAACATAATTTTGCAGTAGAGCAGTTTAAAGTTTCTAAGCTCTTGCACCAACTATTTAAATCTCGATTTAAGGAACTGACATCTCGATTTTACTAGTAAAATAATCATATATTAAAGTAAATTTAATATATCATATAGTAAAGTAAATTCCTGAAATATTATGAAATTGCGTTTGAATTAGAAAGTATATGGGTCACATACCCATAATATTCGTTAGTTTGAAACATTGTTACTTTTTAAATTTATTTACGTGATTTTTATTTAATATTTTTACAAATAAACTGATGTAAATTCCGCTTATGCCGGTTTACAATTCCCTGTTCTAACGATACCATGTTCAATTAGATTACTTTAAAGCTTTTAACCTGTAGGCATATGGTAACATAGAAAGCCTCATACTATATGTATGATTACACCCTAACAAACATTAATAAACCTTTTAACTTCGCTGAAATTGGGTTAAACTCTTAATTAAATCGAAAAATGTGATTATAGTAAACTTGCTACTAGAATATTTCATGTTGTTACCAGCGCGCTCCGCATACTGATCTAAGTACCACTGGTATTCGCGCGACAAACGAAACGCTTCGATAAAAAGTGATGCAAGTTGGAGTAATATAGGTCGTTTATTAGTAAAAAAATTTGTTACTTGAATCGGATATGAAGGTTTTGTAGTCGAAGTTAGTGTTTGGAAACAATTTTATCAGGATAAAAAATTTGTAAATTTTGAGGTGAAAAATGCAATAAAATCAAAATTGCCAATTTGTGGCTTGCCCTAGTTTACATAGGACCCGTTGATATAATGTTTTTAAATTGTGCTACAATTATAACGTCATTCGTGTCGCACAGACAATGGAGTCGATTGTAATTACTGTTCGCAGCACTGTAATTTATCACATAATTGATTAAAAGGTAGGTATTCCAACTAAAAATAAAAATCATAATGTCTTACACAACTATTAGGCGTATCAAGTCGTATAGCATCAAGAGAGCCTCGGAAGTGGAGGCAACTAGTAGCAATAGTTTGGATCTTGGTGAGATAATAGTGCGCCTTACTTTTATAGGTAGGTAATATTTTTACTAAGCATTCCGGCACAATAATAACAATAATAACTTTATTTGGACGTGGTTCAATGGATATTTAAAATAAATCAGTCTCACGTGTTTTGCCGAAAATTAAAATTGCAATTAAGCTTTAAAAAAAAATTCTGTCGTATTTTTACAGTAGAATATTTATAATGCTGGGCACACAATTTCTATTAATATACCTTAAAATCTATGACTTCCTCCTTTTTTGAAGTCAGTTATAAAATCTAATAATGTTGTTATTGAAACGTTCACAACTGTCACTGAATAGTACCTACCTCAGATATCTTAAGTTGTTTTGTTTGTATGAAGAGCACACTCCTTCGGGTAGTTATGAGAACAATGACAGGCTGTTCTAGACAAAATAGCAAAGACGAAATCCCTATGTCTACTTTAGTTCACTGTAGTTGTTAACATATTCCTATTTGTATTCCTTTACCTTTGAGCTATTTGGCACTGATGTGTCTTTCAGTCTGTCTGTCTTCATATAAAGCCATCTTATTCCTTTAGTTTTACATCTATCGAGCTGAAATTTGTCGTAGAAATGTGTACTGTTAACCCAAACCAGAATATGAAAAAGATTTAGATGTTGGTCCTATTTTTTTTAATGTATTGTATACAAATTATGAAATGAAAAACTTCTATACTCTGTTTCGAATTTAAAGAACCCTAATAAAATTACATCTACTAATAGTTCATCAAGTCCGCTGCGGGTTTCTGTTTGTTTTAATCAATTTTATCGCAATTAGACGTTTCATTAATCCACATATCTGATGGTAAAAAGTCACCGTCGATATTTATCAGTATTTAACTAATGTCCACTTTATTGGTAAACGATGTGAACACAATTGATACGAATGATAGCCCCGCATCCACCGGCGCGGACGACAATTACTGGTCGGTGACGACACGCTGATGAGTCGCGTTATGGGTTTTTGATTACATTAACTGACCGATTAGCATCGGCCGATAGGACCCCATGATATTACTAATACACACATTAATTCGATGATTAATAGTTTTTTTAATACTACATTTTTTTGACATACATACATATATATCTTCACGCTGTATCCCTATCGGGGTATTCAGAGAGGACGGAGCACCGAGCCGATACTTCTTTCGCTTCCTCAAATCTCATCATTTTCCTCACACATTTTCGCCTAGGTATTCGAGTACTTTTGACATTTCCGTCGGCTAATACTCTGGCTATTTGATCTTCATAAATCAGCCTGGGTCTTCCTTCGCTTCTTTTACCACTCACTTTCGCTCTGTAGATTTTATTTGTCAGCCTTTCATCACTCATTCGTTCTATGTGGCCGAACCATCTAAACATTCCCTGCTTAATTTTTACAATGACACTGTCGTGCAACCCTGTCATACTGCTTGTCTCTTCATTGCATATTTACAATAAAGTTGGAACAAACACCGCATTTTTTGACATTTCAAATAATCGCTAATGAATGACTTATTATAGGTTAACTGTGTCCTGTCACAAATTGCTGTACCAGGTATTACGAGTATATTATTCATTAGTTATGATGTTGAGTTTATACAAAAATCCCATAGGAAAAAGCGCTATTAGTTTTTACTTAATTTTCTAATTTTCCTGGCAAATTTTGTAATTTTTCGTTCCTTGAAAACATTATCAGGCTATTATGCACTTACTAAATACAAATGAAATTAAAAAATCACATACAGTTTTGCAGGCTGACTTACGAAGATCACGCCGGAGTGTTAGTAGATGGAAATGACAAAAGCTCTCGCATACCTCGGAAAAAATGTGTGAGGAGACTGAAGAGATTTGAGGAAGCGAAAGAAGTATGTAAAGACGCGCTTGGCGCGCCGTCCTTCCTGACTACCCCAATGGGGATAAAGCGTGAAGATATGTATATGTACATTGCAGTTTTTTGCTGTTACAAACTAACATTTGCAATTGGAGAGTATGGGTAAACATTTCTTTGAACTGCAAAGTTAGGTTGGTTTTGGAATTCGACATAATATTTTTTGGTAAATTTAACACAATTGGGACATGTATCATCCGAACCATCATACCTATATACGTATGATGGTTCGGAACCCTCAATGAGCGAGTCTGAGTCGACTCGACTCGTGTTTTGCAGTATATAAGCCTAAAAAGCAGCATTTATTCGTGATTTATTATTTAGTAACATAGCATTATAATAATACATCGAACGCGATTTACAAAGGAATTTATTGGTTGAATAAAAATGTAATTGTAGTGAGTTACGAATAAGGCTTCGCGACCACCGGTAGCGAGTTGGTCCGAAGCGGCGCGATCTAATGAAGTTGGTCCGATGCGACTGCAATTACACGTCTTAGCCAAAGAGCAAAACGATAAAGCTGTCGCTGGCTACTGTTCCATTCGAGTCTTCAGAAAGCACATAAATAAGGCAAATTACATATTTGCATATCGAAATAAATTACTGTAAGTATTGTAGAAAGTATTGTGATAATACAGGCGTTGTTGTCTGTGTGTTTATCCTGTACCTGGCCAAGTCTGATCCACATAATCTCATAAGGATGGTTCGTTACGAAGAAAAACACGTGTCGATCAACTCTGAAAGTTTGGACGGGAGCTCTGGATAGCTATAAATAAGTAAAACAATATACCTATGTATATTATATACAAATTGATCACTTTCATTTGAATTCAGTAAACATCTCATAAGGGTTATCACTATGAATGGACTTAAAAAATTGGACACATGCCCTGATTTAAGCTTTTGGGTTTTAACTAAACCTTAGAAGAATTAAAGTGCAGAAATAAAAAACATTTCTTTACATGATAGTAAAGAAATGTTTTTTATTTTATTATATTCAAATATGTTGAATTCTCTTTGTAGACTGAATACGCTCATACCTTCTAATCAAAAGGCTGAATACGCCCACGGCACTATACGTAGTCAATAACTATCACAGGGCTAACAATTAGCTTAAACAGCAACATGTTAATTGCATGGTTGATGTCTGTGACGGGTGTCGACTAGACGATTAATTGATTGATTAATGTGTCTCATCGCGCTAGTAAAACATTGTTGGGGTTATGGATAGGGCTGCCACGTCTCCAAGAGCACAATAAATGGAAATAGACCAAAACATTTCATTCATACCAATGTTCTTATTATAAAAATGTATGTGATTGATGTTAATCATTGCCATATTGAAATTTTCGTGTAATGAAGGTTTTTGATCCGTAAACTATACATACCAGGACAATGGGTGGGTCAGATGCTAAGATCACAATACTTGATCATATCAGCAGGCACCTCGTCATTTCTGGCAGCCTTTTTACATTTCAGACTTCGTATTACTTTTTCAATTTCTTTCATACTAATGGCACCCTCTAGGCCCCGATCCATGTGTGGCAATTCATTAGAAACGCTCTCAGTATCAGAGATGGAGTCGCCACTCTCATACAGTTCTCCATAGTATTCACTCCATCGCTGCAGAAAGTTTTTTTCTTTTTTTCTATCAATTTAGTAGTTATTTAATGTTACATCAGTAATCGAATGATATGATATTATGATTTGTGTCGAACATGATAAAATATTTTCAAAGCAGCTAAATTTAATGCGATTTATAAATATGTCGTTTTTTGACATAATTTTAATAAAGAATTTGTTCGTAACCAACTATTTATCTCAAGCTATTTTATTTTAGCCCACGATTTATTTTACGGGTTTACTATTTTTAAGAGGTGATAGCCCTGGTTATAAATTAGTCTTGCAGCAACTATTGGATAATTCTTGATATTTACTACGTAGTTGAAAAAAAAAAGTTGTCGAACTTTGTTAACTAAAAAAAATTATTGAATTGTTTGTTAGAATCATTTATAATGCATGAAGTCAAACCACGTTGTGCTCGAGCGTCCATTAGATGGGCGATTTATTGCATTCGTCTTGAATACACGTAAACTTAACATTTTAATGTTCTTTTTTCAACGTAATTAAAAAATGCACAATTTTCTCTTCTGCAGATAATACCACGGTTAGCATTGTCATCATAATTCATAAGACATTTTATGTCTGAAACTGGTCAACTGACTGGCGTAATTCGTGTAACTGTCAGTTCTCACCAATCGTCAAAATGCGATACAAATTGTCATGTCCTTAAAAAAAATGTATCAAATATAATCTAGTAATGTAAAAAATTTTCTTGAAAAATGAAATGAAATGAACTTAAAGAATCGTATACATTTTGAAAATTATGATGTAAATTGCTTGCATCTGATACCCTACATTTTTTTTTACTTTCCATTTAAGTATCTAAGTCTTTGTAGCCTGTCTTTGGGCCAACATTTATTATAACTGAAATGTTTACATGAAATAAATCTATAAGAAAAACAGACAGATGAGATGATTTCATAAATAGCGTTCCTTTTCACCCAACTGCGGCGAGGTAAGAGGGAGGGTGATAATTGTAGCAGCGTATGCATGTTAACAGTTATGTATATATTTTATGTAAGGTTATATGTTTGTGCATATGTATGTATGTACGCGTATGGTGTCTGTAGTGTAACAACGTCAAAGTCTAAAAAAATTTTTTCTAACCCCAATATAACCGAGATCAAATTCAAGAACTTGACACGGCCATTTCAGAAATTCTAAATATGATGAAGAGCAATATTTTGCAATATAAAAACTTGTAGCATAAATACAAGCCTGACTACGTGTCCATGAACAGTTGTAGACAGGGTGAAATAACTGTCTTTTCTCGAACTCTTTAATTTTTGAGGTTTTAATTTTAAGCTTTTGTTTTTTTCTAATCTTGAAACAGAGCTTTAAAAATATAGTAATTGAAAAGCCGGCAGTTACGACATTTTCCCTTTAATTTAAAGGCTGTATGTGTGTTTCGGTGACCACCCATGCGCCCTGTACCGGGAAGCTGCTTGCGCCGAGATGCCGGACGGGAGTCGCGCGCCGCGCGAGTTTCCGCCGCTCGTCCGACCTTTGTGACGTACATACGATATCGACCACTGTTGGTGGCCCACGCGATCCCACACCTGCCTATATCCGCTTAATAAAAAAGACATGTGAGTTTATTTTGTTAATTCAAAGAATTCATCAGAATAGCTCTACTATACTTAATTATAAAATTATCTAAAAACTTTTTTGTTTTCGTCTGGGGTATTGTTTAAAGTTATATACAAAGGTCGTCAGATCTTACAAGGATTGCGTCATTTATGCTAATACTTAGAAAACATTTATTGATTAGGTTTCAAAATATGCACATAGCACATACTGATAGGTGTAGCAAATATTTATTGTGTAAATTTTTTTTTGATAAATGTATCTTTTTATCCTGAATTCTAATTATACATATATATATAAATTATATATACATTCAGTCAAGAAAGTATCGGGAATGGATGATTTGTTTATGGTTCCAAATTCAACTTTTTGTTTTTTTTTGTTGTTGTAAGATTGGCACAACTGTTTTCCATTTTGGCGCGGAGTTTGAGTTGCATCTGTTATTTAGATTAAATACAGTGCTGTTTTTAGTTAGGCCATCAATGTCTTCAACTGAAGTTAACATTGCATAAGTGAAGGAAATAGTGACTGAAAATGCTCATTCAAGTTTGAGAGAGATAGCCGTCGAACTTTCTGTGCCTCACGAGTCGATTCGTACCATTTTAAATAATCACTTCGGTATGAAACATGTTGACTCGGCTCGGCTAGTCCCAAAAGAGCTGAATTTTCTTCAAAAACACAATCGCATAAGAGTCGCTGAGGACATGCTAGAACGAGTCAATTCCGACACAACATTCATGAAACACATTGTTACTGCTGACGAGACGTGGGTTTACGAGTTTGACATGCAAACTAGTCAACAAGCTTCGGAGTGGCGCCTTCCAACTGAATCGAAACCGAAAAAACCACGCCAAAGTCGATCAAAAGTCAAAGTCATGTTGATTGTTTTCTTTAACTATCACGGTGTTGTGCACTCGGAATTCTTGCCGGAAGGTCAAACGGTAAATAAAGAATATTATTTGGATGTTATGCGGCGTTTAAGAGAGCAAATTCGACGAAAAAGGCCAGTTTTGTGGAAAGAAAATTTTTGGATTTTGCACCACGATAATGCGCCTTCGCACAAGGCCATCATTGTGAACGAATTTTTGACCAAAAACTCAACAAATATCATCGAGCAACCACCTTATTCACCAGATATGGCTCCAGCCGACTTCTTTCTCTCTCCTAAACTCAAATTACCACTTCGTGGCACCCGTTTTCATTCGATAGAAGACATAAAGGAGAATTCGTGGCGAGCACTGAACTCAATTCCGGAAAAAGCGTTTAAAAAATGTTTTGATGATTGGATTATTCGTTGGCGTAAGTGTGTCGTTTCTGAAGGAACATACTTTGAAGGTTAAGTTTGGATAAATAACTAACATCTCGTGTATTATTGATCTTTTCCCAGTACTTTCTTGACAGAGTAGTATATATATATTGACACCAAAAAACCAGTAAGGAATAATTTTTTTTTAAATCAGCCAACACAATCTGAAAATACATGTCCATATGTTTAATAACAAAAAATAACATTGTAATTCTAAACACCACGCGGTGAGGTGTATAATTATAACTGTGGTGTTCAAAAAGAGTGATTACACTTAACGTCGTTATTACCGCCGATTACGTCGATCCGAGGGTGACTGGTGATAAATGTGTGCGCACACGCACGGCGCTGACACTTCGCCGTTGCACCTTCGGTTTTATGGCAACTAATCCTAAAAATGTGTTCGTGTTTTATTTGGTTTGATTTTTTCTCTATTTTTTTATTACCGACTTCAAAAAAAAAAGAAGGTTATCAATTCGACCCGTATCTATGTAATATTGTCAGAATTGCACAGTTCTTGTATATGTTAGCCTATACCATCTTCTAAACATGAGTGCCAAATTTCATAAGTGTATGTATGTATGTTTGTATGTCTTTATGTTGGCCACGCATATCTCAAAAACTATGTCGGATTGCAAAAATTTTTTTTTAGTTAGATCAGTCCAACTTAAGGATAAGGCAAGTTTCATCAAAATCGATTCAGTAATTTTTAAGATAGGGAGTTATTCTTTTCTGTTCCTTTCATCTCATAGATGTAAAGACGACGGAATAAATCAACTGTGACATGACATACAGACAGACAGACATGACAATACTATAAACGTTTAACTTTGTTTAATTCGTGACTCAAGCGACGTGACTTCTATGCATATGTTCAGTTATGATGCGACAGAAATCTCTTCTGTACATTATGTGTACGAATCTTTAAACCCAAGTTTGGCGACATAAGGGTACACAATAAGGTCCGATTCATGGTTTTCTGGAGTCGCTATCGAGGAAGCTCATCATCATCGTCATGTGTTCTGTTTCTGCTGTTTCGACGAAGGTGTCTAAAAAAGTCAATAAAAGCTAAAGCTCAATTACAAATTGAAACACTTTATAATAACGTGGATTTTTTTTCAGGGAATATTAATTCTTAAGTTTGTATCCCAAAAAATTTATAGTACGAGTGACCTTCTAAGAATAAGGTCACTCGTACATTCGCTTTTTTCTAAATCTCTGATAAACTTTGTTTAGCACACAACTGTAATCCCAATATTGAACCTTTTAAAATGCGAGTACGTTTGAAAAATAAAGGAAGATCAAAGTGGGTGGTCGAATATTTCCCCGCCCGCCTCTTATCTCCGAAACTATTGGATCTAAAAAGTTAGGGAATGCTTTCTTTAAGTTTACTTTATAGGAATAGTATAAAAAAAAATAAGGTTAAATTTTATAAATAGAATATAAAACTCCCTTTCCACTAGTTTATCTTGCACTTTACAAGTATTCAATAGTTATGAACCATGATATGAGATACATTTATAAGCACATTAAAATTGGCAAAAATAACAACAAAAATGTTATTTATTGCTGTAAAAAGTATAATAAACATCTTTCTCTTTTATTAAAAGTATTGGTAAAAGTATTAATGTGTAAAAACATCAGACAATACAAACCTAGAATAGAAACATTTATGACGAAAGCGCTAGGTCTTATAGATCTCAAGAAATAAATTTTGGAATTCGCACTTGACCATTTTTTATGTAAAAGATTAATTGCCGACATAAAAAAGGTGGTATATTGGTAAGTTATTAATATTTTAATCATGAACGCATCACTGATCAAGTTGAGGCGCAGAATGTAATCACTCCTATTACCGGAGCCATTCGGAGCGGAGTGCTATCAGCGAGACGGCGGTGAGCTTTATGGTTATTAAACAAAACCCATGGGGCGGCCGGCGCACGCGCAGTATGCCACTCGTAGTGTTGCACGATTCTCATAAGTCAACATTTTTTTACATAATCCAGTGTAACGAAAGCGTGAAAATTTACGTTTTAGTAGTATTTGTTGGATATAAAATGTAATAATCTAGCGTTACTGCATTCTCATTTTGTGTGCTCGAGGGTGATCAATTTTATGTGTTACTTTAGAGTTTTTTTTTAAATTTATGCATGAAATCTTTTTTAAACATTGTTGCAATCTTTATTAATTTATAATAGTTTATTATCATAACATCGAAATGGTTAATGTGAAATAGTATATTGTAGAAAATCATGTAATTAACCAATTTCGAAATAGGAGGAGGATCTCATTAGTTCGAATTTTTTTTGTATGTTCAGCGATAATTCTTTACCATGTGGACCGATATCGATAATTCTTTTTTATTTAAAAGGATATATACCCAGGATAGCCTTATAAAAAAGTTAAGAACTGATGATGGAGTGCTGCTTAAAAAAAAGGACTTTCGCCGGTCATACATTTTATATCTGATGATCCTTTTATTCAATTTTCCGCTTCAGAACTGGATAGAGTTTACTTGAAGATTTACCTTAGATTTTATTTAGAATTAGAACACGGCCATCCAAAAGCAAAAAACAAATAAATTTTAAGAAAAAAATAAACTGACTACAAAATAAAATCCTTGAAAATTACGAAGTAATTATCCTTCACTAATAAAAACTCAAGTACAAAAATAACTTCTTAATTGTAAATAAATGAAATAAAAAAAAAATAAAAGCCTCATTCAGGCCAATTAGAAAAAATACATTTTAGAAGTGAAAGTAACGATGTATCAATCATTACTAATTACAATACTGTAATATAACATCATAAATTCATAATATAATAATTTCATACAGTAACAGATTTTTCAAATTAATATAACAACAACAAACAATTATTTGTTAAAAAATATAATTAGATTTTTTTTATATAATTAATTTTTTTTTACTTAATTTATATTGAAAATAAAATGATAACTTTGTTATTATTATATAATAATACAAGTTTATTATTATATAATAATAAACTTATAATATAACTTATAAAATAAGATTATTATATAATTATCGTGCGTGAACCCCTCTCAGCTGAGGGTGAAGGCGTCCTCGAGAGATGGCCAGTAGGCTTTATCCTTGGCTTTTCCTTTCATTGTTTTCCAGCGATTTCTTTAATATCATCGGCTCATCTGGTTCTAGGTCTTCCTTCTTAATTATGATATAAATATTTAAATTTGCCAATTATTGTAATCTGTACCAAACCAATTAACAAAAACAGAAAATCTGTTAGTTTGATGTGTTTGGTACCGACTTCAGTAACTGTCAAATTTATTTATGTAGGTATTATTACATCGTGTTAACAAAGTTATTTTTCTACTTGAGTTTTGATTAGTAGAGGATAATTATTTTGTACTTTTTGAGGATTTTCATTTTGAAGTACATTTTTTTCTATATGAAACTATTGATGTTTATGAATTGATATTGCCTGATAATTATGTGCGAATTGACATATGATAGCGTACGAATATTAAATAATTAAAGCAATGGTTGCAGAGTTTTTGGGTTCGTACTTTGGAAGAAAACTCTTTTAACTCACTCTTATAAGTCACTCATGCGTCCGTTCGTCTATTAGTCTATTCCGTGAATATCATACAGAACCATTTATACACACCGCAAACTCTCATGGCTGCATCAGTTCCTTCTTTCAATATACTCACGAATAACGCTGCACTCTTTTTATTCACTGAGTTTGGCTGAGCAAGCCATTGCGACGGTTCTGGATTGTAATTAAGTCAGCGCTCCAAATTCTGGCGGTCAAGCGATTTCAGCATTCGTACATCGTATTCGAGACCTCGTTTGATGCACTCTAATGGCATGGCAGACGTAACAATCCTAGGCCGTCAGAGTAAATATTAATATTACAGTTAACTTATAATTATAAGATGTACCTATTCAAGTCGTGAAGGAATAAAAATATTAAATGGCGTTATTAGCTTCACAACTATTTTAGTCACGTCAATTAGCCATTTGTGCTAATTTCGTAACATTTCTATGATAAGAGCGGGGATAAAAAAAAGGATTAAGGATTACAATATGAGAGTCTGACTTTAGTTTGTGTGAAGTAGTTGTCAAATAACCGCCAAGTGATCATGCACCTACAGCGTAATTGAATGGACATAGTCCCGATAGTTATTCTAACCGTCGGCCTTGTGTCATGAGATAGAAGTCGTCAAATTCAATCAGAATTAGTATATAGCTGTATGTGCGAAAGGTTATTGTTTAGGTATAGTCAAACGCAGTGTGCGTGCTTTAATTATGCAGACATTTATTCTAACATTTCTAATTTCACTTAAAATCTCCAATAATAAATTAACTTGGCTTATTACCGATATTTATTTTATGTATGTGTAGTGTCGCATCACTATGAGATAAGCGCAGATCATCGTAGTTGCGATGTGACCTGCGCATGCGCCGCCACTGTCTATTAAAATAACGACGCTGCGGTACACTGGCCCTATATTAATTGTAATAATATCAGCACTGCACTCGAACAGCGAGGCTTTCTTTCATTGTCTTAACTGTATCGGAAGAACGACAGGTGGTCCGTGATCTCGTGCTCCATTTCCAATACACCGGTTTTGTTTATCGATATAAAATTACTTGTTGATAATTGTTGTCTTTGAAATGAAACCTACTCGTAAAATACATGTCATTGTGAAATTACACCCTTACACTTGCAATGGTTTGAACACACTAAACACTGCATATTGAAGACTCACTCACTCACAAGTCACAATTATTAACAATAATATTACTAAAGGAGGTCTAGATAATTAGTAGGTTATTATTTTTACATTAATAATACTCAATACTCAAAGATACTATATTTATGACAAATTTATTCCTGCTGAAAGACTTACGGTCAATGCTTCAAACGATATTTAAGAAAGCCCAACGGGTCTACGTTGTCCATGTCCGTCTGTCATAGTGAATGTTGTTTGTAAACAATTAGTTTAACCAAGGAATGCTTTATTTTTCTAGATAACAGAAGTTAAAAGTTAATTTATCTTTTAAGTAATTAAGTGCCTCTATAAATATTATAAGTTATCATTCTCCACGTCGATGGAGACTCAATATGACTGCTACAATGTATGTATGTATGTACTCACTCACTCACAAGTCACAAAAAAATTCACAAAATATTCACTAAAACATTATGTATAATGCTTATTAAAACATCGAACACCATACCATACCAAAATAACTCACTTAACCTTGGATCAAGAATTAAAATGGTAAAGTATCTACTGTAAGAGCGTGTCCGTTTTTTGTTGAGAAACTTTCTGGACGTTTACCAATGTGCGTGACTAGGGAAGAGTCACAGTAAAACAATATACAGCTGAACATGACATATTTTTATTTTTTGAATACTAGTAGCCAAACACTTTAGATTTACGAATATTTTACAAATAGGTAATTATTTTAGTAATGTACGTGAAGTTGGTCATGAGTTGACACGAATTACGCTGCCAATGTGAGGTTGTCATACTTACTATAGCTAACTGTTTTACTCCTGGTTACACTCAATGAGATAGAAAGAGACAGGAAAATTTGTTTGACACATGGCGATAAGAGCGGCAACTTATTACGGCTGCATCCATTATTGTTCTTGGTCCGAGCAATAAACACAACTTTCGACTTTACGAAAGATAATTACACGAATTTAAAAATGTGTTAAAAACACATTACTTACAAAAATCTAAAAAATCTTGAACACCAAGGATAGATTAAGGGTAAACTGACAGAAAAAAAAATTTAAAAAAGGAATGGAGAATAAGCAAAAGGAAAATTATAAGAATGGTATTGCCAGTTTTTAGATAACTTCTAAAATAAAAAAAATCTGCCACAAAGCGTTATAGTTGGCAATACTAATAGAACGAAACTCTAATTTAAACAAGTACCATTTGCAATTACAATTTTGTTTGTATCAATGGAGTGCTCTGAGTATCCATTAACCAATTTAAAGTTTAAATCTACGACCTGACAAATCAAGCAAAAATCGACGTAGCCAGCACATCGTTTCGTCTCTTGGCTGTTATTATAGCTCGTCAGCCGCGTGCTATATTCGGCTTGGATTATACCTCTAATATCCACTGTACGCAAATCACAGGCTCGTCGCGCACCCCGCACCCCTCCTGCACCCTTCGATCGCCGAACACGACGATGGATAAAAATAATTGTACCCGCGACCCGGACTATTACCTCTAACTATATACAATTACTGACCACAGCGAGGTACCACGGTACGCGTCGAAACGCGATCAAACCTTAACCAATCGTATGTAACGTATTTGTGAATGGTTTTAAGGGCTTTTACCCTAAAAGGAAAGACAGAACCCTATAAAATCGCTCATCTCGTCTATCGCACCCAATTTTCTCAGAATCTGTATAACGTATTTGCTTGAAATTTGGCGTTGTTTATCCATATATTTATCCATACATTTTAAATGTTCACAAGTGGATTGAAGAAGGAGATAATTGGATACTAGCTTTAAGTTAGAAGCACTAGTTAGAAGGTTTTTGCGAAAAATATACCTCTAAGATTTTATAAATCTCCAAAAATCAAGTTTAGAACGAAGAACGGGCTAGCAATTTGTCGTTTGTCATTTTTCACTATTACACACAAGTTAAACATAAATGCTATATTATGTATAATGTAAACTTGAGGGCAACACTAGTTCCCGCGTTTTTTGCTGTCAAAGTAGTCAGAATGTTTTCGAAAATAAAAATATGTTTTCTAATTGATGAATTTGGGTGTAATAATTAATAACATTGATAAATACAATAAAACAACTAATTTCTAGAAATGTTGTCAAGGAGGCATTTTGTTGCACCTTAATGTTCTTTTAACCATCTACCCACCGCGAAGTTTATTTTCATTTTATATAATTTTATTGATACCCAGTGCAGTTACAAGAACTTACGTGTTATAATTATATTAAATTACTAAACGCTTAACCAAAATTTTACATTCTTGTGACCAAACTTTCCTGTAAGCATCATGCATTAAACATATAATTAACCAGTTACATTATCCATACATGGAATGGAAAAAGGCGTCAACTTATGTATATATGGTTATAGCTACCCTCTCAAGAATGTACAGCATGTGAACTTGCTCGTTTTCCTCACTGTTCATGTGAGGAAAACGAGCAAGCAATGTAATAAAAGCAATCATAATGGTTCCTGTCTTGGTACAGGGAAGGTTATTCGTCGAGCTCATTACAATATTAATCAATGCTTTCACATCGGCGCTCGCACGGGAATAAATAAAGCCGATGCAAAATATAAGGTTCAATATTAGTTGCGCAATACTGATATGCGGTTAGGGCCACAAATGATAGTGCTGGGACAAGGCACAGCGGCTCAGTTAGTTTGTGAGCCACCGGCTGCGTGCTGCGCTGATTACTGACACGTATTAGTTTTGGATGCAGTCACGCGTTTGTCATTTGCGATGTTATACTGTTATTTGCATTGCTATAACAACTCTCGTATGCTATGCTATAATTAAGCGTAATAATATGTTAATACATTTTTGTTGCATATTCAGGGATAGGTTTTAAGCTTCTGTAATGAAATATATATATTTGTAAGGCAAACGTAACACACTGTGACACAAAATATATTTATAACATTAGTGTAAATAGTAGTATGTGCGGTGTCATCCTTGCGGATAAAATAAGCAATGAAGAGATACGCAGTATGACAGGGTTGCACGACAGTGTTATTGTAAAAATGAAGAAAGGATTGCTAAGATGGTTTGAGTAGATAGATATGGAATGGGTGATGAAAGACTGACGAAGAAATTCTATAGAGCAAAAATGAGTGGTAAACGAAGCCAAGGAAGACCGAGGCTGACTTATGAAGATCAAATAGCTAGAGTGTTAGCCGACGTTAATGTCAAAAGTACTCGCATACGGCCGCATACCTAGCCGAAAATGTGTGAGGAGAATGATGAGATTTGAGGAAGCGAAAGAAGTATGTAAGGATCGCGACGTTTGGCGCTCCGTCCTCTCTGACTACCCCGTTAGGGATACGGCGTGAAGATATGTGTGTAATATATAAAAATATGGTTTTTGTAAATTTTTTTATATTTTTTGCACATGAAAACAAAATTTAATGAAACAGAAATGACGTATATTTTATATAAATTTAGAAGTAGTTCTAATTTAAGAGTACAAGGCAGTGTCTGGTCGCTCGTCGCCGCGTGGCCCGCATACCAATCAAACACCAATTTGGACTGATTTGCATACAGATAGATGGAGGGATTATGAGGCGATTTCGATCAATTTAAACGACTAATTTTGTCTGTCTCTTTATAATAAATATGTACAAATAAATGGCTACACAGACAATCAACCCGTTGACCCCAAACAAAGCATTAGTAATGCAACTATCCTCTAGTCATTTATAATGATTTAGTCATGAACCAAATTTAGCAACAGAAAAACAAATATCTAAGGAATAGTGATCACTATAACCATAACAGTAAAATTATTTTATTAATACGTAACTGCTTATCTTTCAGAGATAAGTATCTAATTCAATTTATGTGAAAACAAATATAGATATTATAGTAAGTGTTATCATGGCGTTAAACTACAATTTTGTTGCGCCCTGGAGCTCTGTCCACCATGAAAGGAAAACAGCATAAAGATAATATTATGTGTGTATGTAATTTCGGTTATCACTTATCAATTTATAATTAATACATAGATATATGTTTATTGTTAGACAATCATATCAATTGTTTCACTCGGAAGTAACCTGAAATAATCATAGATTCAATGTTATACATAATTTAGATTTATTGATCCATTAACTAGCTTTTGTGTTGGGAAAATAAATACCTAAATATTTCGTCATTATTAGTTACTGCGCCATTACACAGAATTGGTCAAGTGCAGTAAGAGGTTCCGTAACATATTTATTATTCCTTAGATTCCTTGATAGATTCCTTGGTGTTTTCCTGTAAACACCAGTTAGAACTTCCATAAATGTCGTGATATAACATATTGTGTAAAAAACTGCCAAGTTAGAGCTCAAAATGCATTTAGTGGCAATAAATTGACGTGATTCGCAACAATCCAGTTCATAACCTGGCACCTTTTCGGATGCCTTCGAATAATATGAATATAAAAATAGGTCCCCGTGTGCAACTAACACGGGTGCCTATTTTTACATTTATATTATTGGCGGTTTGTCAGTAGTTTTTGCTAGGTAGCCTATACCGACATATCCAACAACTACAATTGAATGAGTACATGTAAACATGAGATAGTCTACTTAACAATTAACTGAAAAAGAACTGCGTCCAGCTAGTTTTTGTAACTTCATTAATTATTATTATTTTCACATTGTTAGAATATTTCGGATGTACTTTTTGGATTACACTGTGAGACCTACCTCAATACCAAATTTTGAGGCTCTAGCTTAACGGAAGGTACCCTATAGATTTTTATGAGTGAGTGACTCAAGTTAACCAGTACCAAAATTATCCCTTTTTGGAAGTTAATAGCTTTTATGAAATAATGGTATGTTAGCTATTATCAATATTCTCGATTGATCGTTCCAATCATAATCGTCATATAAATGGCAGCACTGTTTTTTTTGAGGGTGTTGCTACTTTCATAATAACATGGTATTTTTGAATGTCAAAAAAATAAGTCAGTCGAGAAAAACACGAGCTAGCGAAACCGTCTTTTAATTATATCTCATTTTCCTATGTTTCCATCCAAGTCAACATCTGATTTTCGCACCTGGCTGTGAAGTCATAGACATGAGTAATCTGTAAGAAAATCAGATCGATAGCGTTACCGTGAAAAAAAATATTAGGGGTAGAAAAAAAGTGGAAAAAGAGCGACATGATTTTACTCATTTGTGTCTCTCGCCTTTTTTCCGAATTTAGGTGGACACGTTGCCGAACTCGCGTCTAGGTTTTATAATTAATTACTATCACTTTTTATAATTTTCAATCTATTACAATTTAATTGATAATATCATAATACAAACAACGGCACGAAGATATGAGTAATTACTTATTTCGAATAATAACACACCTATTTAAATTCAAAGAAATATTGAATTTGTAATATTTACAATAGATAGCGTTATCGTATAATTAACTACAATCTGTAGACGAAGCTTGTACCCGTGAATGAGTGTACGGTGTCCGACTCGCCCGCGGTAGTCGGTACACTTATCAAATATCCTGTACAGGTGTCACAAGAACCAAAGCAAAAATTACGTTCTCGTAATTTTGGATCATATCCCATTAATGGCAGACGGTGTAAAAAAATAACATCTTAACAACACTTACCCAACTGCGGTGATGAAAATGGGAAAGTTATGACTTTAGCAACGAATGTATACGTATTAATGTTCGAATGAATGTTTTTTATGTATGTATGTATGTATGTTCATCTATTTCTTCATAAAGTCGAAACGATGAATTTATTTCAACGTGTGAGGTATTATTGAATTCGTCCCAATTACCAGCATGACATAAGCTAGGTTAGTTTTAAAAAATCCAATATGGCCTCTGTAATACGACCCAAAGCCGAAAACTAGATAAAACAAATTTCATAGGACCATCATAAAGAGTGTCAAATTCGAAGTACTTCTTCCTTTGTGTTCCCGCCCTGGACCGTGCAAAACTAAACTGTTTTAAAAAATTTTCAAAGATAGTAGTTTTTCAAAGAAGTAAAAATAGCCAATGATGAAATATTAGGATATTGGAGGAGGCGAAAGAAGAATGAAACGACTGCGACGTTTGGTCCTCCGTTCTCTCTGCATCTCACTTGTCGCATTTATTGTTTCTTCACAGTGTAAAGATATGTAAATACATAAGAATTTCATGCAATTTTCAGAATTTTTATAGCGCGCATCTGTATCTGTACAGTAGCGATTTATCAACATTCCAAGGCGTTACACTCATATTTACATTAACAAATTAAATAAACTGCGTAATGTTATCAGATACTATGAAAACACTTTACTAAACACATTCTAGAATTTGCAATAGTTTATTGATTATTAAACCTTAAATAACTGGTGACGTATATTTTATATATCTACAAACGTAAGTGTTAAAACCAATATTACGTTTTAATAGGCATAAATATGAATGTTGGGTCATGGATGAAGGTAAATGACAAAATTAATATTGCAATAATTACTATGTACTAAGTATATAAAGACAAACAGCTAACAGTTACATGAGAGAAAAAAATTATACCTGGCTGAGTTTCTTGTCGGTTCTGCTCAGTGTCCAGGTTTTCCTTTCTCATCTATTATAAACAATTCATACTATAAAATAAACGATATCGTTGAAGATAACACAGTACTCTGGAAATGATCTTCTCTGCACATGCATTTGCTGAGTCTCTGAATATTGTATTCTAATAAACCTTTTGAAAAATGATGTTAAAAAAATGATACCTGGCTGAGTTTCTTTTGGTTTTTCTCGGTGTCCAGGTTCTTTTCTTTTCTCTTTGAACAGAACTAAAGTAGATTTGACGTTCAAAAATACCTTGTAATTGGGTTTACATGAATAAATTGATTTGACTTTGACTTTGAGAAACGGCAAAGAACGTGTCGTAAACGTAATAACTTAAGATTCCGTAGACATTTTTAACACGATGGAAGTTAATTGAAAAGGAATGAAAGGATTGGATACAATCTTTTTGTCTATTTTGTTATTCAAGCCATTTTAAACTTTCGTTTTTTTTAACTTTTTTGTTTTATTTTTATTACCTTTATGTTTAATGTGTGTCTATTTTAAAGCAGTGATCCCTAATAGCCAAACCAATGTGCAACAACAGAAAGTCTACTAGTTTGGTGCTTTTTTTTGAAGTCGGTTTAATTTTTCTTAATAAGTTTTTATTTATTCTGTTTTTGTTAAACTCAACTAATTTCTAGTTATTTATATGCCGTTGTTTTGGTTAAGGCCAATTCAGTGAATCAAATGATTCAAAATATGTGAAAACGAAATTCTTATGATTTCTTCTTATTCTTGACTTCGATCCCGATAGTTCGAGTGAATTGGATTTTTTATTTATTTAGGTTTATCAACAACTGTTTACATTAATACATTCTATCACACATGATTCTTAAGATAATTACTAAGCGTAACAGTCTCTTACTGGTAAGCTCCCCATGCAACACTATTATAGGTTAGTGTAACCAATAATAGTAGTTAATACAACATTTCAGTTCATATAAAGTGTAAACTGTACTCTTAACTAAACATTATAAGTTATATTGACGTAGCAAAAGTGCTTCTTTAAATTATAACATTATTACTGACTATCACACTTAAAAAACTACAGACTATAGACGAAGATCGGATGCAATTCCAATGCATTTGAAACTACAACACACTATAGGTATGTAAGTACATGATATGACGAACGTACGGCTAACTACGTAGAAATAATTATTCTCAGCGTTTTAGAATATAGTCAAATAAGTAAAGAAATCATCAAAAGAAATTGTTTCTGCCGGTGGATTAAATAGGTTTTCCTTTCAGGAAATGACAAAATGAAGAAATTATACTGTAAAATTTAAGTTTTTACTTACAACCTCACCTATTTTAAGTAAGTATCTATAAAAACAATTAAGTGATTCACTTCACACCCAGAAATCTGGAAAATCCATTTCTAATACACAGATTTAGCTTAAATACATATTTTAATGTTGCATAATTGTAAGTAACGGCTGCAATGACAAGCGGTGGTGAGATAAGCAGTCCGTGGAGCGCCGAAGCGAGGCAGGCGCACCGGCGCGGCGTGGCGTGGCGCTGTAAATCACCAGCTTATGAGCGCGTGCGCAGCGCATCGCGATAGCGGCCGACCCACACCCGCCGGCGAGGACGGGCCGGCCACCTCGCTCTCGTACTACTAGTACTCCTATTTTACTATTTCGATAATACAAGAGAAACTTTCAAGGTCTCCAGAGCCTCGGCGATAAGACTGAGTCATGCGGACTTTTTACCTACTAGAATGGCGATGGTCATGGCAGGTGTGTAGTAGGTTATCATTCTCAGCGCCTGTCGAAGTAACCCTCCGAAATCTACTACAAAACGCTCTACACTAACGATGTGTTCGATTTGTATCCATTATTACAATACTAGTAATACGAATACTACTAACACTATTAGTACTAATACTACTAATATTATTAGTATGACAGGGTTGCACGACAGTGTTATTGTAAAAATGAAGAAAGGAATACTTAGATGGTTCGCGCCGCACATTCGTAAGAATGAGTGATGAAAGACTGATGAAGAAAATCTATAGAGCAAAAGTGAGTGGTAAAAGAAGACAAGGAAGACCAAGGCTGACTTATGAAGATCAAATAGGTAGTGTTAGCCAACGGAAATGTCAAAAGCACTCGCATACGTAGACGTAAATGTGTGAGCAGGAATGATGAGGTTCGAGGAAGCGAAAGAAGTATGTAAGGACCGCGATGTTTGGCGCTCCGTCCTCTCTGACTACCCCGTTAGGAATACGGCGTGAAGATATGTATGTATGTATTAAAATACAAATGAACGGGCAATATATTTAAGTTGCTCGAAATTTGGATGCTGTTGCAAGCACCATAGGTTAATTCAATAGGTTAACAGTTAAGTATAACAGTTGATCGCGGTGCTTGCAACAGCATCGAAATATCGGGAAACTCAAATATATTATGACCATAAATCGGCCTATTCATTCGTTTTGTAATAGCAATGTGATAGTCATGGAGGTATTAAAGCCTATGAACTTAACCGGTAACATTCATACTTTACTTTGGAAGATTTCGTTTTTGTTCAAATAAATGAATTCAAGTATATATCCTACTACGAGGTTTTAACAAAGTTTAACAATGTTTTAAAGTCTACAGTGGACTGGAAAAACCTGTACTGGAAGAAACTGTCAAGTAATTCGATCAAGCTCACCGTCACCTTCAGCTGATAATAAATAACAATTTAACATTTCAAACGCATCGCTAAACGTCAATCAGATACATTTTATCGGACTACTCCAGAAGAAGGGGGTTACGTTTCTTCCGTGTATGTAATTGCCAGCGTTTTACTATTTTGTAAAAATATACCCCATTCCTTAGTAGACTTGTATGGCTGTGGCGGGAAAATAAGCTACCAGAAGATTCCATATTATTCTTCTTTGTTTGCCAGACCATCATTGAAGCAAACAGTATGAACTACACAATGACACATTATAGTCAAAACAAACTAGATCATTGGTTTAATAACTTGTCGCTGCTGTCATCTTCCTCTTAGAACCTATATTTTAGGGCGCTCGTTACGTTCTTTTGTTTTGTACCTATTATCGAACGGCGGCGGCCGGCGTGGGGCCGCGCTCGGCGCGCGCTCAATAAATAAATTTAACTAGATTATCAGTGCGCTGGGCCTTTGCATCAATGTAAGTTACTGCCTCTCCAACATAAAACCGGCGGGTTATTACCTCAAAATTTGCAGACAGCGACAGCCACGCGATCACTACGCGACCAGTGATTAATTTTAATTAAAAATTGATATCATGTATGACGATTGCGTATCTATTATCCTATGACCGTAAAATGCATTTTTCACGGTTGATTTAGCGCCACTATATTACATTACACAAATTCTCGTTTTGACAGCAGATATCGGGCGATATTATCGTCCTGTCGATTGTCGCGTGCTGTTACGTAATAAGCGTTACAAGTTACGTAATAAGCGTGCGGATGGTTATATGGATGGTCGTTACATGAGTATTATTTGTCGTCGGTTTAGTAGGTCATTATGAAAGTAAGTATAAAATTACTATTAAGTAGAGTATAATCTGATATATCAATAAACATATTTTTTCAAATAAATAAAAGTGTTTCTATTTAAATAATAGGAAGACTTTAGACGAACAATTCATGGTCGTTCAGCTTTGATGTTCGGACTTTCGCGGCTACATTCGCTGACTGATACTAGAATGAATCGTGACGCCGAAACCCGGTCTTGGATTTGAAGTGTCTCCTTGGTCATGCGTTTTCTTAAAAACTAAAGATGCAAGACTAAGGTCGATTTTATGATGGAATGTAAAAGAAATGACATCATTTGAACTAATCGAAATTTATCAGGTCTTATCATTATTCATATTGTATTTTTGTTGTATCACTGAGGTGGCAAAGAACCATACAATTCACAAGATGCTGTTAAGTTTAAACTTGTCGTAAGTGGGCTATAGATACTTAAAACACCAGGGGTACACTGTAAAAACCTTTTCTCACATTATTTGAAAAATACGATGCTGTAGTGTTTAGGGAAAACCGCGTCACAGAGCTCATTTCACAATCGTGTGTTCGAGGGGGAAACAGTGGTGTGGGGCGCCCATTTTGCTCTCAGAATTTGAAAATTAACTCACCATATCTGTTTTTAACTTTAAAAAATAATCGTAGTCCATATTGACTTTTCATGTTACCACATTATATGTTTTTGGATGTTTGCAACTGGAAGAAGAATTTTGGTATTAATTAAGATATGTGAATAGTGAACATATTTGAGATTACTTAATGCCAATAACATACCTCAAAGCACGGCGCCGGCCAGCAATATTCAAACTGCATGGCATGGTTTATAGGACTGAAGCAACACGCATACACAATGCTAGTATCGAGTAAGTGCGCGTGAGAACACCCGCTTCTTAATGCACTTGGACTCGATAAACATAATCGCATGACTTTCAACAAGCATTCGTTTTATTTTTATAATCATATCATATTAAAGAAAATAGAAGAACAAATTTCATAGTGTATTCGAAAGATTTAAATAATTAAGGGTTTTAAAATAGTACATTTTTATTGCTCCAGCACCTCGAAAGAAAAACAGCCAAAGTCGAAGCCCATTCTGATTGCAGCGGTCATCGTGAGCCTTAGCATCCTTTTGTAGTGTACAGTTTCTGACAACTACCTCATCAGTTCTTTAAGACTCATCAGTATGCCTATTACGACGATCAGTGCAATCCAGTCGAAAGAATAGAGATAAAGTAAATTTAAAAAGATGTAGATTGGGTTATTGCAATTGTACGATTTGGCATGGATATAGCTTGAACTCTGGAGGCTCTATTACACATATTTCAATTATCTGTTTATGCTAATGGGTTCCCAGTGGTCTAAATCGACAGTAAATATGAGATAAACGCTTTATTTCTTGATAATCACTCCACGGACTCGAAACGGCTCACAGATCATAATTCACAAATCACATAATTCACAGCTCGAAACTCATTCAGTCAATCCATCAGTAAAATTATTTGTTGGGAACATTTTAATATTCTTTGGCGACAATTTCTACTCTGTGCAATTGTTTGAACCTCAGACCAAGTATCAATTGACGAAGCATTTGCTCTAAAAACGTGTCCTCAGCGTGTCCTTTTTTGTTGACCAACTTTCTATATTTTTACGAAAGTACGTGACTAGAGAAGGTCACAGTACAACGATACACACGAAAACATTACATATTTTTATTTTTGCGAATACCAGTAGCCAAAACACTTTAACTTCTAAATTCTAACTACAGCTAACTGTTTCACTCGTGGTTACATTCAATGAGATAAAAAGAGACGAAAATTTGTTTGACGCACGGTGGCAAGAGCGGCCACTTATTATAGCCCCGTCCATTGTGTTTCATGGTCTGAGGGTAGTATTGTGTTAGACATTGGTGGTGTGAACGTAAATAATGAATTTTTAATATAATGTATTTGTAACTTAACATATTATGTAGGTATACATTTTAGCTTTCTATACTCAGCCACTATGTAAACTTTAACTATGCCAAATCTCACGCTCCTCCGTGCTAGCAATGTGCTTAAAAAGGGGTACAAAATTGTCTCTTCACAATATTACATACATTATTTCAATTGCTTTATTCACTACGAATGAAAATAACTTGCAGCAATGTATGTAAGTAAATGAAACGTTTGATAAAGTAATTACTTGTATATACTTACAAAAAAAGTAGATCTTTGCAGTCTGTAAATTTCTTCAATTCCATTTCCGCGAAGCAAATAGTCTCTCGATTTGCACACAGAAATAATGCCGATGTAAAAAGGGCACCATTAAATCAGTCTGAGGCAAATGACGATGTGGCGATTATGGCAATTAAAGCATTGCAGGGAGCGAGTGTGGATCGGAGAAGAACACGGAACGCGGGGCGAGTGACTTGTGAATGTGTGTAAAAACTGCGCGAGCGCAATCGCGAATCTCATGCATATGTACCGCCGCCATTGTTCCAACTGGCGCGGAGAAATGTCCACAGCAGATAAATCCAATCATATTTCGTGAATAATTTTAGGCTTCCGCCAGTTGTTGATCGATCGATATGCTGTATTGGACCCGGTTTGAAGGATCAAACAGCTTACAAAATTCTAGTGACTTTTTGTTGTGGTTATTATGTTATTTATGGAATTAATGTAATAAAAAATCATTGCTCTTGTAAGGTATCATAATATATGACTTTGTAACGGTTCCTTGGTTACTTTTTAAAAACATAGATCTTGAAAATACAAAAATTTCTCCAGAGTACTATATTTTTTAACTAGGGATCCAAGCCGGATAGATTTTTTTTGAAAATGAAATATAGCCCAAATTAATCGCTGATAATATAGTTTTTTACCGGTAGCAATATTTTTGAAATCGGTTGAGTAAGATTTGAGTTTATCCATTACATACAAAGTTTGCCTCTTTATAATAGTAGCACAGATATCTTAATATATTTGTAATAAGTTATCTTGTTCTCTTGAATGAAAGTGTAATTACAAAATAAAATTCACGACAACAGTAGCAGCTACACGACTAACGACATTAAATTGCTTAACAAGTTCAGTATCACTTAAATCGAATGGCCATACCCGTCTGATAACAATCAGGCGGAATAGAATCTCGCTTTGCGTTTTTCGCGTCCGGTTGTCGCGGCATTTCCTCGATTACCATGCGTTTAGTTTTTGTTGGATGGCAATTACGCGGCATCAGTATGCATGCGGCAGACGCGCGAATAATCTGGCCCGCTCCCCCCGCTCCCCCGCTCCCGCCGCCCGCGCCCCGCTCGCAGGGGCAGTTTTTGCCATCTGCGTGCTCGCGTCGTGGGACCTGCCGACGCAATACTAACTCTCGCCGATCTAATCACAGGTACTGGATAGTGGTTACTATTAAACTAATTATTTATTCAATAAAATATTTGTCAAAAGAAGACTTATAACTTGTATTCATTCACCTGTTTTCATCTGACTACTTCCGAAGGAAAGCAATATCTTTTGGGTGTATTGTGTTCGTTTTTTTGGTGCATCATGTAGTTTAAACGGCTTGATGAATTTTAGTGAATGACGTATTGTTTCATTTGTCTTATACATGGAAACGATAAAAGATGTATAATATTTAACTGACTGGCCCTGAAATAGGGTAATGTTTTCGAGAAAATAATAGTAATATATAATAATAATACTCCAGACGATTACACAGATTGTGTGACCCTAAACTAAGCAGTAAGCTTGTACTATAAATACCACACAACGAACTCTGGGATAGCTCCCAGTAACACCCAGACCCCAAACCAATATAGAAAACTTCGTTTCCTAAATTGACCAGGGATCGAACCCGGGACCCTAAGCTTGGAAAGCAGATGCATATGTCACTGCGCCAATGGACCAGTGAAAATAATAGTTAATATATTTGTTATTTTTACCATAGTTTGAGTGAATTTTTACGGCTTTGTAGCCAAAACGCCAAAGACGTAACTTTCTATAGTTTGGTCATGTCTGTCGGTCCATCTGTCCATATGTCACAGTCGATTTCGGAGTCGAGGTCGGAGGGATAGGATACCGGCACTCTCACTCACCGAACGAAACACAACAGCAATAGATGCTATTATTTCATGTTAATATTCTGTGAGAGGGTGGTATTTCACCGGGCGAGAAGGCCCTATTCGTGCTGCGATGCAGCATGACTCTACCACATCATAGTTTACAGTTTAATAACAGTACCTATAGATAATGTTTTTTGTTAGGTGTTATATGGTTATGAGTAGTGCATGTAGTATATGTACTCGTATGTCCGTTATAGATGTATAATATACATTGTTGTTTTTTTAAAAGCATATGCATTAATATATGTAAGTTGTATGCGTATATGCATACCTATACAAGGGGTATAACTCCGCCGGGGTCCCAAAGTGTCACTGTTGAATTTTATATTGCAGAATGTAATAATTACGGGATACGTTTATTTTGTCTTCCATACAAAAAAAACATTCATTTAATAGGAAAAAATATACAACCCTATTATGCCTTATATTCCAAAGGTTTGCTAGCGACGTAAAAATGATGATGTTAGGGTTGCCTCACCGTTATTTTTTTTTAACTTTTAGGTGTTACACTAGAACTATTGACTTTTGTAGAACACAAGTTTTCTGTTATCATGAGTACTTTAATACCCTTTCGTATTTACCCATCTTCCGAAATAACCTTGTATATTGCGCATAGTATATATGTTATATATTTACATAGATGTATTTGTTCTATATGTGTATGTATACATATGTAACATTTTTTTTTAATGTGCACGCATTACCCTCACGCATTTTCTTTTTTACGAGGTGTGCTGGTAGAGATCTCTTAAAGAGATAAGCATTGCCTTTTCTAGATTACTGCTTCCAATTTTGCTTACATGTAATTTAGTTCGTGTGCAATGAAATAAACATACAAAAGCAAGAATATTCTTGCATTTGTTAAACATTTAAATCAGCTAACGAATGGCTGGGCTAGTGAAGAATGTTTCAACGATGAATGTTTCATTTATTCGATAGAAAAAGCGCTCGGACTAAATATTCGGGGCAAGGTGAAAGAGACGTGTTTGCATTTGGCGACCTCATAAAAACCGCCGCATTCAAACGATCTGCTCTTGTTAGGACAGCTTTCGCGCATATCACCCCGGGGACACACCGGGACCGCGACACACCATGTAATAAATTTATAAAATAGTCTTAATTACCGCTCTAAATAATAAACACTTTATTTTGAAATTATTATTATAACTTTGTTAATAATAATAATTTAGAACTAAAATAAGGACGTATGCAGAAAAATGGAGGAGGCCTTCATTCGTTGAGAGGTCCTTAATAACTAAAATAATTCATAATTTTTTTTTTTTTATTTTCTTAATTTTTTATTTTCTTTAAATAAAAAATTAATGAAAAATACAAAACATATTTTATAAAAATGCGTATATATTCATAATTATTGTTATTATTATTATTATTAATGAGTTTGTGTAAAAATATTAATAAATATTAACTGTACGTTGTACGAATTACTAACTTTTATCATATATTGAATGAATGTAATTAAATTTATTGATTAAAACTAATAGACATTTCATTTACAAAGATGTAAAATTCTATACGTTAATATTGACGAACTTAAAACAAAGTGTTATACTAAATTATTCTTCCTTGAAATTGCATTAAAGAAATTGTAATATTTATTAAGGGAAATAAAAAGCCTTTATTATTATTACATAAATAGCTTATAGCGGCGGTTTTCCGGACTGTTACGACTTAGGGACCTTCAAGAAACGAGCAATTTACAATATCAAGTGTTTTTTTAACCGAAAGATTGCAAATGTCCATGTCTCCTTACCATCAGATTAAGTATATAAAAAATTATGTCTAATCCATCACTACATACATATATATCCTCACGCCGAATCCCTAAGGGGGTAGTCAGAGAGGACGGAGCGCCAAGCGTCGCGGTCCTTACATACTTCCCTCGCTTCCTTAAATTTCATCATTCTCCTCACACATTTTGTACACAGGTATGCGAGTGATTTTTACATTTCTGTCGGCTAACACTCTAGCTATTTGATCTTCATAAGTCAGCCTTGGTCTTCCTTAGCTTCTTTTACCATTTACTTTCGCTCTATAGATTTTTTTCGTCAGTCTTTAATCACTCATTCTCTCCATGTGCCCGAACCATCTTAGTATCACTTAGTCCATTACTATTTTTATTTTAATACGGTGTCGTATGCAATCTAAGGTTTCACTTCTTTATTTTGTAATAACTGTTGCTCGAGACTTCGTCCGCCTGGAAAATGGGATAATATACAACCTATGCCCACCCTGAAGGTCCATTCCAAATATGGTGAAAAAACTTCGGAAATCGTATAAGTAGTATCGGAGATTATAATATTAATTTAGATGTTTGGAGTTAGACCTATACTTTCTCATAATTTAAATTCAAGATAATTTCAACGAGATTATTACGAGGTATGAGGTAACGAGGTAATTTCGTACGAGAATATTAAGAAGAATATTTTATATACATATAAAATATTCTTGTATATTATAATAAAAATAAACATAACATAACATATCTTCACGCTGTATCCCCAACGGGGTAGTCAGAGAGGACGGAGCGCCAGGAGTCCTTACACACCTCTTTCGCTTCCTCAAATTTCATCATTCTCCTCACACATTTTCACCTAGGTATGCGAGTGCTTTTGACATTTCCGTCTGCTAACACTCTGGCTATTTGATCTTCATAAGTCAGCCTTGGTCTTCCTTGGCTTCTTTTACCACTCACTTTCGCTCTGTATATTTTCTTCGTCAGTCTTTCATCACTCATTCTTTCCATGTGCCCGAACCATCTAAGCATTCCTTTCTTCATTTTTACAATAACACTGTTGTGCAACCTTGTCATACTGCGTATCTCATCATTGCTTATCCTGTCAGCAAGCGTGACACCGCACATATTTCTGAGAGACCGCATCTCCACAGCATTTAACATACTTTCACTCGATTTTGGGCATATCCAGGCCTCACTACCGTACAACAAAGTTGGCACCAACACCGCATTGTGGATGGCCATTTTAGCAGTGTTAGATATATTCACACTACCCACTAATGCGGACAGAGCACCGTTCACTTTATTGCCAGCTGCTACCCGTCTCTCCACATCCAACTCACATCTTCCATCCCTCGAAAACGCACTCCCCAGATACACAATTTCATTCACCTGTTCTAGACATTTTCCATTTACACAAATCACACATTTCGTTTGTACCGCTTCTCTTTCAAACACCAGAACCTTAGTTTTGTTCACATTCATTTTCAATCCTTTTACTCACAATCTTCTTTCATGCACGTGACTAGTGTCTGCAACTCTGCTTCTGATGGTGCTATTAGCACAGCATCGTCAGCGTACAATAGGCAGTTTACCACTGTGTCACCACATCCCATACCACTCATATTACCTTTCAATCTCTGGAGGCAACTGTCCAAATACAGCACGAATAGCCAGGCAGACATCACGCAGCCCTGTCTGACACCAGAACAGACTTCAAACCAGGGCGACAATAAAAATAATAAATTCAAAAAGCTGTTATACTCTGCACAACAGCGATCTTGCGTCGACACTTAAACCTCCCATAATGGGAAGTGTGTTGCCGAATAAAAGCCCACACTACCGAAGCAATCCTAATGAGGTGATTTAACAAAGGTAATAATAATATAACATGTTATAGAATGCGAAGACATAAAAAGAGTCCATTTAAGTTTAGAAATTACCATTTATATGGTTTAGAATTTTCTGCTTCTTCAGAATCAGAAACGTCAAAAGATTTGTGGGTTACGTCAATTTTTGTCGCTTTGTCAATGTGTCGCTCTGCTCTCGTTGTGTCTCCGGCTTATTCTCAGTGGAATGTCCGAGAGGATTGCGGCGCGTCAAAGCGCTCCGCGCCGCCGCCCATTTCAATATCATTGCAAAGTCATATTTGAGATGCTAACCGATTTGGAAATGAAGCGACAAAAACTGTTAGTTTCTGTGTCACGTAACCATCGTGTTCTAAATGTATGTAGTAACCTTTAATGGGAGACTATATGACAAAGTGAAGACCAACGAGATGATCACTGAAATTAAATAGCAATTGTTTTTGTCTCGTCTAGAAGAGGAAAAATCATATTGAATGTTGTTCTAACGAATTTATTCTTTACTCTCTTAATGGCGAGTGAACTGAAGCACTGTGGCACATATTTGCAATATCAACACACTCTGAAAGCAATTCCGAATGCAAATGCGTTTGTAACACTTTTTTTAAAATCTGCTTCCCCTGACGTGTTTAAGTGAGGGTCTTTAGTCAGTCCGTTTATTCTTTCTCATCTTATATCTTTCATGCTATCGTCTATCCTTTATTGTCAGCTGTATTTATCTTTATTATCTATAATTCTTTCTCTTCTCATTTTCATTCTTATCATCTGGGGTTTATCATTTCTTACGTACGTTCTTATTCATTTCTTTTTTCTAATTTATCTATATTTTTATTTTTTACTTCTTTCTTACTTGTATTTTATATCATTTTCTTCCTATCTTTATTATTATGTTTATCTTAATTTACACATATTTCTCAACCTTTCTACTCCTTATCATTATTTACTACATTACATGTTTTATATTTTCTTCTTCTATCTATTACATTTATATACTATATCTACTTAGCCATATTATCATTTTATACTGTTCATAAAATAATCTACAATTAACCTATATCTACTTATATTTAATTACACATTTTAATCACATTGTTTATCTAAATTTATTATTGCGGCACTTACGACTAAGATCCTCCTCCACCTCTTGTGTCAGAAATTTCAATCTTACCGTCCACACCGGGACACAACAGTGTACGTACTTGGGCGAAGGTTAGTGAGTAAGATGGTCGTAACCGTCCGAACAGATGGTGCACAAAGTTCTTACCACCTGTAAAGTATTAGGATTATCACCAAACGCAGATAATAAAATTCGGCTAAGTACAGGGCTTATGAAACTTGTATAGGCGATAGAATAGTAACCAGCAGGTTGCTCAAGTTGCTCGAATGTCGTAAATTTTAGTAGAATAGAATCACAAATATCGCGTGATTTAGAGTAACGAATTTTAAATTGGTTGTCAAACGTAATAGAGTTTTATTTATTTTTTATTTTTTTTATAAAAGAGGGGGCAAGCGAGCAAGCGGGTCACCTAATGGAGAGTAACCAACCGCCGCCCATAGACACCCGCAACATTCGGAGAATCACGGGCGTGTTGGCGGCCTTTAGGGAAATAGAGAAAGGAGGTGGAGGAGGTGATGGTCCATCGGCACTCTCATTCACCGAACGAATCACAACAGCAATAGATGCTGTTATTTCACGCCGATATTCTGTGAGAGGGTAGTATTTCACCGGGCGAGCCGGCCCTATTCGTGCTGTAATGCAGCACCACTCTACCACCTTTAAAAAGTTTCTTATATATCAAACGAAACGTAAAATCGTGTGAAAATCGCCGAATAAAACGTATCCAAAGGGCACTTTGGACGAGCAAAGTTTTGATTTTCCGAAACGTTTGCCTCTTGTATAGACACTATTATTATCTGTAGCACCAACGTGCTATTGCGCTTAAATCTTCTGTCCGTTATGAGAGGAAGATGAAGTGAAGGTAAATGTGTATGAGTGTGTGAGTGGGTGTGTGTTTGTGTGTGTGTGTGTGTATCAAACGGCTCTATGCTACCGAAGGAACTTTAAGGAATTGGTGTCGGTTATCGTTTAATCGTTACAATCAAGTAAGTGTTCTTATAGACTGCTTGAAAAATTTGTCAATAGGCTGACTGCCCGCCCGCTCTCCGGTCATCGCACTGGAGAATATCGATTCTAAATAGAATTATACATAGTTATCCTTCTATTTCTTCCTTCATTCCTTCTTTGCTGGTATGCGAGTTTAAAAAAATCAGAGACGTTGCCAGATGTTTGTATTAAATTAGGTATCGTTAAAAGTGCTGTAGGACATAACATAATCCTCACTCGACCGCCCCAGAAGGTGGGTTCTTGAGAGAAATAATTAAAGTTGTGGCTTTGAGGAATAGAATTCTATAAACGTTTTTTAAATAGTTAACGTGTATAATGCTGACGGCGTTTTACATTCCGCACGACGTTTACGGTAACCGGAGTGCGTTGTATGGGCACCGCGAGAGGCGCTCCACAATCAATCATCGGTGACCCGCGCGACCCCGTTCGTCACGCGGGTCCATGGTGCCCCTGCCACGATTAGCGCGACACGTTCATGCGATGAGTTTATTTATATTCATATTTAATAATGGTTTAAATATTATTATTAATTTAATTTAAGGTCAGGAATTAATCACTCTTTAGTGGCTCCTTATTATATCGGTATTCGTCAGTTTGTTAGTCACAGCCGTTAGCCCAAAGATTACTTGTAGAAAATTGTTGAAATTTATAATATGGTAATAGTGAGTTAAGGAATAGTAATAGTAAGTTGTGGTCCAATCCGAATACAGACGTCTTCAAAGTCGGATTCTCAATCAGACTTTTTTCCTTACTAAGTGTTACCTTTAGAGATAAGGAGTACAGCATATAGACACGTATTTTTGAGAAAGTATTCAAGAACAAATAACTCAATGCAACGTATTATACATTGTTGAATTCGTAGTTTCATTTGATACCCCACAAGATGGCCAAAAAAATTGTTTATTGTCTCTACAATTATAACCATTTAAAGGAAAGGCTTGGATTTTAAAAATAGTGGGACTTGGGCCACTGTTTACTACAACTGTTCCTCAGTTTGCTCCTGTTTTTAATAGTCTGCCAAATGAAGGCCAGTGACAGAGAAAGACGGAGCTCAATTTTGGAGCCGAACGCTAATGTGAACGTAATATCTATTGAACAAATAAAAAGCGTTAACCGGCCGCCCGCTCGGGCGAGTATAATAGCGGCCCGCCGGCGGCATCGCTCGATTAGCCTTAATTTATAACAATTATCGCCAGAACATAAACACAATAGTTAAATTCGGAAACACCTTCATTAATAGAGTAGCCGTTCGACCTAATTCGTCGGATCGTCTATAGGTAATGTAATTAGAACTATATGTCTATGCATGTAGAGTGTAATTTCTGATGTGGAGCGCAAGTGGACGAAGGCGTCGTTATTAAAAACACATTAGACATTAGAGATGCCCACCGCGAGCTACGATAGTCCAGAGCCTCATCGCTACACCTACATACCGTGTACAGTATGATAAGTGTGTAATTTTTAAGAGAAGAAGAAAAACAGAATACTTAAATAATCATTAATTACTCATGAGTTCACTTGAAATTTGGCATAGTAATATCTTTATATGTTAATACGTGAAGGGAAAACTTTTTAAATATATTGTGCGTAAGAGTGTGAGTGAGTGTGAGTGTGAGATTTGGCATAGTTTGAATCATTCATTGTTTACGTTCATACTGCTTTTGCCAAATATGTAATAATTTGTTGTCAAACCTCGGAGATCAAACAGTCGCACAGAGTAGAGAATGTTGTCGAAAATTTTGAAATGTTACACACATACATATCTTCACACTGTATCCCTAACGGAGTAGTCAGAGAGGACGGAACGCCAAGCGTCGCGGCCCTTGCATACCTCCTTCGCTTCCTCAAATCTCATCATTCTCCTCACACATTTGTACAGTATGCGAGTGCTTTTTACATTTCTGTCAGCTAACACTCTGGCTATTTGATCTTCATAAGTCAGCCTGGGTATTCCTTGGCTTCTTTCACCATTCGTTTTCTGTAGATTTTCTTCGTCAGTCTTTCATCGCTCATTATTTTTATGTGCTCGAACCATTTAAGTATTCCTTCTTTTTTTTATTTGAGGAAGCGAAAAAAGTATGCAAGGATCGAAGCTTGGCGCTCCGTCTTCTCTGACGAGTCCGTTAGAGATACAGTGTGAAAATATGTAATGATATTTTTGTTACATTCGTTCGTATTCACATATTAATTTATAGATTATGTCATAACTTCAGTATAGATGTGCGAATGATACGAGTATGAATAAGGTATGCGTGAATATTCTGTAGTATCTCATCCAACTTTCTTCTTCGAGATCGTCGAATTTCGACCCAAAATTAGTTTCGACTTCATTTCAGTTTCGCGATCGAAACCAAAAACTGCATTCGTGAATTTTGTGCCCCTTCTATTGGCAATTGACATAGCAGGAACTAGTGAGAGTCCACTTTTTATACTATAGACACAATATAAATACTAAGAAAACACTTCATTACAAATGTGTTGGCAACTCTGACAACTAAGAATATGAGAAATGATCAGAAATTTCACCGCCTGTCTTACACTCCACACCGGAACATCTTGGACACAGCTTGGAACATATTAGTGCAACCCCTGCTATTCGATGGTGAGATTAACGAGTAAGGTAGTGGAGGCAATCCTGACGATCCCCGCCACAAAGTCCAACTAGTACAGTCGAAAGTATTTTTAAAATACCAAAAGCATTAATTTGTATGAAATTTCTGCACAAAATGAACAAAAACATATATTTTCAATTAGCTAAAATCAATAGCATTTAAAAAAACTTAAATTAAAAATTTTAAAAATCCCCGACTCAAAAAAAACCTCCGAAAAGTAAAAAACTAATATGTACCTCTTAGCCCTTTAAATTTGAGATAAGTTTCAATTCAATAGTAGTAGTAACATATCCAAGCATCGTCACGTCGGGGGACCGCTAAGTTTACTTGTATTTAAATTTCATACATACTTTATCAGTTTTAGTTGTATTATCTTTTTATTACTTTATTTATAAGGAAATAAAGTAACGTAAAGTAAAGACGTGACGAAGCTTGGATATTATTATTACTACTATTTATATTGAAACATCACAAATTTAATGAGTTTCTTGTCGGTTCTTCTCAGTATTCAGGTTTTCTTTTGGAACCGAACTAAAGTAGATTTGACGTTCAAAAATACCTTGCATTTGGGTTTACTTGAATAAATTGATTTGACTTTGACTTTGACTTTAATGGGCTATGAGGTACATATTCTTTTTTTTCATTTCAGAGATTTTTTTTGAGTCGGGGGTTTTTAAAATTTTTAATTTAAGTTTTATTTCATGCTTTATAAACACTACGATCTACACTCTATCCCCACATTCACGCAAATACTTTCCGGGACGATACACGAAATCGCGACATGAGATCGTGCCTCGCCGAAATCTGAGTTTTCTGACAATAGTTGTCTGGTCCATTATCAGACCCTGATCACCATCTATCTATTTATTGATAACCTATTCATAAAGACCATTTCAATGAGCCTAAACATGATACCTCTACTGTAAGTGGCGAGGAGTTGGATATCCTGCTGACTTCAGATGATGCTGCAGCATCTGGTCAAGGTTACTATGTTATTGTGACATTATTGAAGTCACAGTATACTAAATTTCGCATCGATTAGACTAATAGAAGATGCTCGCGTCCCTATAAAAACTAAAAAAGAGCTGATATTCTTCAAATGGCTGAACCGATTTTGATAAAACATGTCTAAGAACCACCGCTAGAAAACCTGATTTCAAACAAAAAAACCGCATCATAATCGGTCCATTCGTTTAGGAGCTAAGATGCCACAGAGAGACACACAGACACACAAGCACACAGACACGTCAAACTTATAACTCCTCTTCTTTTACGTTTGGGGTTAAAAATAAATTTCGAGAAAAAAATTAACCAACTTCACACTTAAAAGTACGAACCTCTCACTGATCAAAACTCAAGTACAAAAATAACTTTATAAATACGATACGAACATCTATATAATTAAAGACGGTTAATTACTTTACCCTTTCGAATAGTCTCGTCCTAAATAAATATCTAGGGTAGGTCTACGACTAAGCTTTTTCCAATTCTGAATACCGTTTCAGAATTGGAAACGTACCGACGTTCAATAAGAGGTTCATCAAAATAATGTATAAACTGTTGAGAAATTACACAAGCAGTATTCCATCATCGGGTGTCAACTGAATTTCTAAAAACGAAACGAAATCTATCTTTTTGGCAAATTGATTGAAACGTACCTTAAGTACCTACGTTAAGTTCTATACCGAATTAGTTGGGTATTTAAGTGTTATTAGGATATATCATACTCAAATATAAAATTACGGCAATTTAAATACGGCGTTATGATTATGATTGATGATCGAATCCTCTGACTACGATTAATATGGAATTAACTAGCGAGCCTCGTTTGAAAGTTATTTAAATACCTAAATTGAAAGCTATGCTATGTATCGCTAATGCAGGTGCTTGATTTCCCGTGGCTTCAGAGGCGATGGCACGTCATGTTCCAATTGACACGGCTACAAGCTGGCTGCTTCGATCAGTAACTGCGTTGGATCGGTCTCGAAGAGATGGCATAGTTTTAATAGTGTGGCGGGGACCAAGACAGCGGTGGAAGAGTGTCCCGTGTGGATCTCCGAACGCCTTATCCTCCTGTCCAATCCAAATCGGACAATATGTCTTTGCCAGCAGTAGTAACTGCTATGCTGGCAAACGAAGAATAGTGGAGGGCCATGTTCGTCTTTTGTGGGATCGTATTGGTCCAGAGAGGGATTTAGAGCAAGAGCGGGAGGACATTTAGCCCTGTAGTCCAGGCCAGAGTTCGTAATGTTTGTCTGTCTGTCTGTTTGTCGTCATTTTATAGCTACCGCGCTGTAAGTCGGTGCAGAGACGTAGACTGGCCGAAACCATATATAAGAATGAAATAATGGGTTAGTCTCAAATTTTTTTTCATAAGCGTGTACTTTTGTAAGCTTGTTTTTCAATATTGCTACGCAACTTTAAGTTGGTACGTTTCTGACACCTTTTCGCTGGTTTTTACTAACTTTATCACAATGTGCAAACTTCTCATTTACATCATGTCCAATAGTTTGTTACATGTATTGTATATTATTTTTTCTGAACACGATTGAAAGATATTTATCATTTTCCACGTGGACGTTTCTCATTCAGGGTACAACCATTCAAACAGAATTCAGACGAGAACAAAAAGTAGCTAGTAATTACAACAATCGGCTCACCAGGTCCAGTATGATAAAATGACTCTTGTATAAGGAAGCAGTCGTCGCGTCGTGGCCGCGCGGAGCCGAGCGGTTTCCCTCGGGACTCACGTGACAAATCTCAGCCAGGTAACTGACCGCAGCTCATGTTCTCATACATTTTCATAAACAGGATGGTAGCAAAAACGCGGCGTCGACGCGCGATGCTATCGCTGCGTAATTGAAGCGGTTCCCAGTCGTCGATAGCTGAAAAAACGCAGCGTTTCTATGAAGTCGGCGGCATGTGTGGTGAGCGCAGCAGCGACTTGCCATGAATGACATTTTTGTCCATTGAGTAGCCGCGGCAAGCGACACTGCGATAATGCGGCCGAACCGATGAACGGGACGACCAGTCCGGGACAATGTAAGCAGTGTTTTTCAAACTTGATACTGTGACCCTAAAAACACTTTAAGAATTCTTCGCGTCCCTCCGGTACATTTGATCAAAAGCAAAACTAGCAGATCGACATATTATTGAGTTAAATATTTTATAATACATTTCTAAATTACCTAATAAACTCGTATGATAATATGTGTTTATATTTTGTCATCTAGCTCATACCTAAAAAAATAGTTTGTATTGACTAATATGACCTCACGACCCACTTGAAATGGCCTGGACTCCCCATGAGGTCGCGGCCCACACTTGTACTGTACTGTATATACGTACATCTCCAAGCCGGGGCACCGGTTCGATTACTGGGAGCTCAGAGCTTTCGTGGTGTATTCCGTAATACAATGTAATAAGCATAGTACAAGCCTAATTGCTTAATTTGGAGTCACACAAATGATGAAGTTATATGGAGTATTTTATTCAACATTTGGTCAACAAATCAGCACACGACAAAATGGGATATTCGACAACCAGTCAAATTTTTTTTTTTTATCTCTTTATATTAACCTTTTATTACTGTCAAAAACGGAATTTCACATGAGAGGCGTTCGAAAATGTGATATGTTTGTTTATGATTACGATATTATTTATGATCGCCTCAAAAACATACTCAGGAATGCTTCGTTGCGAGGCGAAACACGGGTTCATTACAAGTTTGAAATTTTGGGCAGATTATATTTAAAAATTATAAACACTCATTACATGAAATGGATTTCAGCAAAGTAACACCTGAGTCTGTACAATAAATTGATACCTGACTTAAAGTATAGAGAAAAACGTATAACGAAAGTCCAGGGTCTCATAGATTTTATCAGATATTAACTTTAGGAATTTATCATTTCATAAAACTCTCGCGGTACCTTCTGTACGCTTGGCTAATTTTATACAATATAAACACAGGAAATGTAATTTTGTCTGGTTATTGAATCTTAACTAGCGAGGCTGTATGCATGGGAACCCGAGTCATCATCCACATAAATGCACGGATGCTTACTACGCTGTGTGATATGCGGATAATGCTCAGTTTTTGCCCCGGACAGACGATCTCATCGCTCACAACGCAGCGACATTCTCGCCGTTACGTATAAACTAAGAGTTTTCTAATGAATAATATTTTTTCCCCAACGTCAATCATATTTGCTAACGGTTACCGAGAAGTCACGGCGCCGGCGCAGACGCAGACGCAGATGTCCGACTTGCTATACGCACATAATCGTGGACGCATCCCATTACATTACTTTCTTTGATCTCAAAAGGCGATGATCACTCATTATATACTTATAAGTTACAAGAAACAGTAATAAGATGTGGTGTTAGTTGGAAAACAAGCGTGGAACGTAGAGTCATTTGACTTTGCGACATGATGTCAGTGAACGTGATAGGAGCAGACACATTTACATAGACAGAAAATGCAACACTAAGAGATGGCTCACTTTTTGCGGCCAATTGTACATAACTTATGTAGCCGATCATGAGCGAGTGACAGAAGATGTCTTCTGATTTATGAAGTCAACGCTATTGTCTATTTATTTTTTATTTATTTATTTAATATTCAGATTAGATATCAGATTTATACCAGAAACAACTATTTTTTACATGTAATTACAATTAAATACAGTTCAAACTCGACAACAGGCAAACACAACATGTGTTTAGTGTATAGTAAATTGACAAATAAAACTTGAAGAACATAATACTATAGTGACAGTTTTTTTAAATAAATCGATACAATAAAGAGAAGGAAAAACCTGCCGAGTAGCTCTACTTAATGATTGTAATTAAAAAGTGAATGTTTAAACGTAGCCAAGGAAGAACTGAAAATATCCTCCAAGTGTGTAGATCTATGTATCTATTTTATTAAATTTTCAAATAACACCTTTTTGTTAGTTAATGATTTAATAAGTTATACTGTGAAGTGTTTAAATTTTTTATTTCATGTAAATAACTAATTTATTCCGTATTTTACAACGAATTAGAATTTAATTTTTGTCGTAAAATAAAAACAGGCACAGCCATTTTGTGGCATATCCTTCTCGCTTACTAAAATCACGTTAGAGAGAGTAGTATTTACTACTACTCTATGTCAGACCTGCGACAGAGTTTTCCTTTGCTTTTTCACAGTACACTCATAAAATATTGTTTGCTTTACTTCGACGACTAACGATTACTGTTAAAAATTATTGTCTAGGCTCATTCATACAATATACTAGCAACCCACCCCGGCTTTGCGCGGTGAATATGTAAGTAGTATCTTAAAACCGATGAATTAAGCTTTCCATGGTGTCTGTTGCCCGCAACGTTATCCGTACGGAATGTTTTTCCACACTTTTCATATCCTTTTTCACTCATTGAAAGGTTAATTTTTCGAAATCGACAAAATACGTGTTTATTTATCTATTTGATAGATTTTTAACATTCCTCCATACTAATATTGACTACTCTTTCCAACCCTTTAAGGAGTGGATTTCTAAAAACCTTATTTAATGGGTGCCTATACTATATAAGGATTATCTATCTACGTTACATTTAAAGTTTCTATAGACCCAGCGATAAGTAAAGTATTGATATTACTTACTGACATACAGTTAGTCGCTACTTAGACACTCGTATATAGGTGATATATCGCACGTTTCAAACTAGTAATAGAACTAAATGAATCGCTTAGTCGGAAACCAAACTCAAATTATTAATTAAACCGTTTATTAGTTTTGATTTGATAAAATGAAATCAAGTATTCTGGTACACACGACAAAAAGTGGAAATATACGAGCCATGTAAATGCATGCTTTGAAAAACTTTTCATAGCAATAATAAACGAGATATCAATATTAAAAAGTTACATATCACGTCACTACATCGTATGAATGCTAAAAATTGTCATCGACATGCCTCCACAAACTGCGTTTGACCAGTATAGTGTGCATTGTTTCGGTGAGATACATTGCTGCTTCGATACGGTCGGAAAAAGATTTCCACGTTTATTTCAAGCAATGTATGTTACAAATTATTTACATAAACTCATTTATGTGGTGGTAGAGTGTTGTTGGGCCCGTATGTGTAGTGACGGGCTCGCGAGGTTTCCCACGGCACAGTTGCCCTTAAACGCAAGTTGTGTGCGCCCGCGCACCGCTAATTAATGCGAAGGATCGCACTGATTACACATACATACCTATAAGATGAATCGTTTACGTTCTCGACCACAACAAATATGTATGTATTAAAATGCAAATAAAATTTAAAAAAGAAATATCCTTATAATAAAGAATTAAATAAGTATTTTTAATCGACTTGAAATAAAGGTTCTCAATTATTTTTTTGTTGAAATTTTTTTAACGTATTTGTGTTGAGCAATATGTCTTTACCACTTGGATCGATTTTGATAATTCTTTTTATATTTGAAAGGGTATATGTTAAGCATTGTCCTATAGAAATTTAGTTTAGTTATTAAGAGTACTGCTTAAACGAGGCAACTTCTCAACTCGTATTTTAATTTTTTTTAGTGTATTCATATTGCAATCTAGCTCTATCATAAAGGCTAATGAGCAATTTTCCTTTAATTTAATCTAAACTAAAATAAATTACAGTCCTCAATTTCACCTACTGGTGTCTCTTAGGTTTTCATTGACATTTAATAAGTCACTAAATATTATGTTCTTGTGTCTTATGCAGCACTTTCACTATTATCACTAATTTAATTAACTACACTAACTCAAAAGGTTTAGTTCTTTTTAGTCTTCTTACTAGCAGTGTGGTATCGAGGAGCTGGATCGCTTCGACATTCACATGGTGATGAAGCCGTATTTCGTGTGCTTCTGCTATTTTTTTTTATAAGATCTCGTACGAGTTCAACTTCCAGGTCCCTATGGATGGCCTCGTTCCTAATGTACCAAGGGGCATTGACAATATCCCTCAATACTTTGATTTGGAACCTCTATATTATTTGTATATTACTTTGACTGGTACAACCCCACAGTTGGATACCATAAGTCCACACGGGTCGCAGAACTTGTTTATACAACAATAATTTGTTGATAGTGAGGAGTTTCGTCCTACTAGCCAATTAAGGTTCTGCCATCTAATGTCCAGCTCGTCGCGTTTTTTTTTGACGTGAACTTTCCAACGAACTTTCGTATCTAAGGTCATGCCGAGATATTTAACAGTATTAGAGTATGGTACTATCTGACCATTTACATATACAGGGTAGTATTGTAGTTTTTTGTTGGTGAAACATATATATTGATTTGGACTCATTTAATTTTATCCTCCATTGTTTTGTCCATTCGTGAACTTGATTGACTGCTATTTGCATCTTTTTTGTAACCTCAATAAAGCTGTGTCCACTTGCCATTATTACGGTGTCATTGGCAAATGTGGCAATCGTGTTGTTTTCTAACTCTAGAATGTCACACGTGTGTAGTAAGTAAAGGACCGGACCTAATACACTGCCTTGTGGGACTCCAGCTTTTATCTCCTTTAGTTCAGATAACGAGCTTTCCTGTCTTATTCTAAATACTCTATTACTTATACATGATTCTAGTATATCAGCATACTCCTTAGGCAAAGAGGATCTTAGCTTAAACATTATGTATGTATTTTAATGATTCCATTATTATTATCAATCTTTCGTTCCAGAATTGGAAAAAACCTTAATTGTAGACCTGCTATAGATATTGAAGTTAGTCGATGATAGATTTGACTATCAAAATATCATGTAAAAAGATTTATTTGAATAAATTATTTATTTTATTAATAACAAAAAAGTACATACATATAATAACGTTAATATTTACAAACTTGAAACTACACATTATGTTAAATAATAGACTTACTCATAGTTGCCGCTTAAAAGCCTGTCATTGCTTAAGGCACCCAGCTGACTGGTAGTAGTATCTCTTTGAATAGCCAAACTGATTCGTTGGCGGAAGAAGCTGCCAGCCCGGCAGTCTCCCGCAGCCTCGACCAGTCTCTTAGAAATATCAGAAACCAGTCGATGGGCTTCGGGTCTCAAGGGATCCAGAGTTTAGACTGCAAAGATTCAACTGCAATTATTTAATATATTTATTATTTGAATTCATTAAGAAACGTGGCATACGGAGACAGTCAAGTTCAAATTTCGCAATTGAATAACTGTTAACGATGTCTTTTGTATACGTTATATATTGCTAGTTACTATTACAAAAATGTAGTACATACTGTAACATTTTTTCGCTATTGTACCTTCTTTTTTAAGAGCTTAGAGATTGTCCGAGAATATAATTGTATAACTGGCAAGTTAAAAATTTAAATATGTTTTTTTTGGAAGAATAGAACAGGATTTGAAATATGAGAAAAAAAGAGAGCGAGGTGGTTTTTTGGACAGAACAAGAATGGTTGTGATGGAGTAAAAAGAGATTATTTTTCTTCTCAAAAAGAAGATATTTGATTTCTTTGTAAAAGTAAAATCTGTTAAGAATATTAAAGAAGATGTTGGCAAAGTGAAAAAGAAAGAGGCTCGAACCAGAAAACTGATGTCGCCCAAACTTCCAAGGCAAATGGACCCCTCGACAAGAATAAGGGGGAGCAATGGCTTCAATCGGATAAAGAGCACATTAATCAAGGTGACGCACCAGTTTCATACGAGTTTATAGAACTTATATTTGCAATGACGATGCTGATTGCAGAATTATATAAAGTCGACTTATAATTTTGGAGATAACATTCGAGAGTGGAGTATGGGACAATACAATCTAATTTAAGCCAGTGGTTTGTGTTTTTTTATCATAATGTGTAAATTATAAGGTGATTTATTATATTTATATCTGATTTTTGTAAACTACACCACACCATCACAACCACTTTGATATCTTTCTGTTTCTATTTTATTTACAAAATTAGTATTGATTTATTTGTTTCAAATTATATTACAATTTTCCTTTTAAAATAGAATTTTATTTAAAAAGATTTCCAATAAATTTCAAAATTTACTTTATCCATTCCCTTTTTGTGGCATCCGGGTGGGAAAGGTATAAATTAGCGCCCGAGTATAAATTGGCGCCCGAGTATAAATTGGCGCTCCAGTATAAATTGATGCCTGATCTAAATTAATTCTTTTATTTAAAAAAATTACATATCACAACTTACCATTTCTTAGGCAGTTATAATTTATCTGTCATATACTATACATATTAATTTTTTTTAAACAAGGAGGAGATGATTCAGAGCGATGAGTTATAGCTAGGCTATAATTATCGAAGGATTTATTACTATAATTGAGCTACAGTTAGCTAGGACAAGAGGATTCTTCTTTTGACTTACCATAAAAGACGGAGGTTAAAGAAATAAATAAGACACACGATTTATTTACATATAGTGTAATAGATGTTTAATTAATATTTAACAATATTTCAAATAGAAAACACCGTATATTGTATAATCGTCACGATGTATAACTAGTTATAGTTCATCAGCGTAGTTTTGTGACACGTAGGATTGAACATTTTATTGAAAAAAAAAGGAAAAACACATTTAGCTTTGTGTAGTAATAACAAATTAAAATATTGGTAGATATAGTAAATACATGATGTAGTTTTGGCACAATAAAGTATTGTTTACATAATTGACAACTAGCTTGTCTTGTCATGTCAGTTTATTTATAATTTTTAAATAAAGAACTTGGTATAATTTCCGAATTATAAAGAGTTTTCTTAGGGAGTTATTACAAATTTATTAGGGTTGTGACAACTATTATTTCAGAATATATTATTTTTAATTCGATGTCGATAGCAAGCGATGATAATTTAGAAGCGAGAGACTTCTTTTTTTCCAAATATTTTGATGTTCGGTCGAGAGATAACATTTGATGAGTACTTCTTGACACGGACAAATTAAACTAATATAGTCGAAAGATTAGATTACCACGAGTTGCTTATGCGAATATATTTTATATTTTATTTTTGTAATTATGCGAAACGATATTATAAAATCGTACTCGAATTATTTTGAACGTGGGAGACGTTGTTTAGAGAAGTTTTACCCGATCGGTAGGGTAGGTCTTTTTATTCGAAACTGGCTCCACGTTTTATAAAGGCCGTCGTTTTTTTAAAGGCAATTTTTGACTTTATGTGGATTGAGGGATCATGATGGTTCGTATGTAGGAACCTATCACATAAAGGACATTACGAAATAATAATTTTTAGACGCGATGCTTTAATACTTATTCTTAATATACTCACTCTATTTAAAGAAATACGGATAATACTGACTTAAATATATATTTTAGTTTATTAGATAGATATTAGGGTTTTTTTTTACATTATTAATTATTGATTACAGCATTTAGGATATATTAGTGAAGTTAGATGTAGATCTATCTATTTACCTAAATTAATTTCAGCCATGGCACGAAAATATCTAACGACATATGTGTTTATATCGTTTTTTGATCTTTCGGTAGATCATAAAATTTATATAGGTTCATAGGTCAGGGTTTATTAGGCGCTATAATTTATTCGGTTATATATTATTAGGTTAATTTGTTAGGTTAATTTCTTTATCATGTTAGGATATTTTTAAATAAAGTTACAAAAATATTAAAAATTTAATATTTCTGTTAAAAAAAAAATTTTTTTTTGTTCGTTTTATTTTCGTGTTTTTATTGAATTCAATAATTTCAATGTTGATTATGATTTATACGTAAGAGGTGGAAGTTGTGTTATTTTATTAAAAATATATAGGCATATTGAAGGAAAGGAATCAATTTCATTCAAAATTTTAGATTATTATTTATATTCTCAATTTTCTTTATCATTATATTGGGTCCTTACATATGATAATATCTTTATAATAATCTCTTTTTACTCCATCACAACCATTCTTGTTCTGTCCAAAAAACCACCTCGCTCTCTTTTTTTTCTCATTTTTCAAATCCTGTTCTATTCTTCCAAAAAAAACATATTTAAATTTTTAACTTGCCAGTTCTACAATTATTTTCTCTGACAATCTCTAAGCTCTTAAAAAAGAAGGTACAATAGCGAAAAAATGTTACAATACGTATACAACCTACCGCTCATTTCTTAATCAGGGTATATAGAGAATTAAGAAGTAAAAAAGCAATAAGTATTTGAGTTAACAGGAGGCAAAGGGAAACCAGACAGTGCAGGATTACTAGCCATTTGCTAACCCTATAAATTTCTTACAATATCCAACTACACTTTATCCGACTTCTAATAAAAGCCACAGTCTACTGGACGGTATTATAGTTGAAAATATCTGGTTGTTTCAATAATGACTTCTTATAGAGTTATCTAAATAATATCTAATATGTTATGTTGTCTGTATAAGGCACCTATCTATGCGATAGTCCGTATGTGCACACATGCACGCGTCGTAGCAATTAATTAATACAAAGTCATTAGTAATTAAGAGCGGACCGCTCGCCGACGAATACGATTGAACTCAATGTGGACACTTTATTACAATAATCACGTAGTTATCGCCGTATGCGTAGACGGATACACGTTACATTATTACGGCCCTATTCTCAGATATGCGCATTGATTAATGCGTAGGCACTTACTAACGTTATTAGCTAATGTATTTAGACAGTTCCGTAGTAAGGGAGGGATTTAAAAAAGAAACTGATAAAAAAATACCGTCGAAAATGCTATAAATACAAAGTCATGCAAATTATCTTTACACAGATTTTCTATAAGAAATTTAAATACAATTTCGAATATTTATTGATTCTGAAACAAAAACTGAATAGTAAAATGGATAAGTCGTTTCGATGATTTTTATGTTTTAAATTTTACATAAAATATCAATCGATATTCATTCTTATCTCTTTCGTAGTACAAAATTAGATGACGGTTACAAATTTTCTCAAAAATAAGTTCGTAATTCTATCTGTTACTATTATCGTAAAGTTTCGGGCAAGTAATTTTTTTATATTCAATTATTATTGTTATGATTGACTAGTTTTTAGAGATCCGTAGTTCAGAAAGAAGTAACGGAACCCTTATGGGATCACTTAGTGGTCCGTCTATCTTGTTATCTAGACCCTTTTTCTCAAGAACGGCATTGGAAATTTTGACGTCAGAGATCATAATTTTTCTAAGTGACTACAAAACGTATGAAAAAGATATTTGGTAACCTAATTCTTCATTTTATTGACTTCATTTTGCCAGTTGTGATACACGATTGGTTAACTTTTGTAACACAAAAAAAAATATCAATTAAACCTCGTTTAAAACAGTTTAGATATACATTTTTTGGAGTAACGGAAAAGATTTATGCTTCTAAATTTTCTGCATAGTTTAATCTAAATATATTCTTTAAATGCCAGTTGGATTTTTTAAAGTTAATTACAGTTTTTGAAATAAATGAGACTAACTGTTTTTTCGTATTTTTCTTAAGCTAGCGCGCGCATGTTTGGATAGAGCATAAGGTCTATTTTAGATTAAGTTACTGTTTATCAATGCGGTGCCTTAACATCAAGTACCGAGTTCTAAAGTCCTTTGGAGCTGTGAAAGATTCCACCTTGTAAGTCAAGACAGTCAAATGATATTGCCATTTATGTCACATATCTTGATACTCGTAATCTCACTCACTCATCAATCCTATATCGTATAAGATACTTCTTATTGACCTTAGAATCAAAAAATTTGCCAAGAAGTAAGGTCTGAAGGCAAAAGTGGAGGGAAAAATTTGAAAACCTTTACTTTGCATTTACATCACATTTTTTTGTGATCACAAACTTACATTTGCAGTTTTTTGCTTTATCGTAAACACGATAATATGATCGTCAAACTTGGTGCGATTATGTAAACTCTAAAATAAAACAACAAATACTAAACCCGACCAAAGTACGAGTCAGACTTGGGGCAGGGATCCCAAATTCAACGTAAGAAAACACATTTCTTTTACACACGTATATTATGTTGTGTGATGGTACGGAACGTTCCTCGTACTCGACATATGACTCGCACTTGTCCAGTTTTTTATACAATATACTCACTAAATGTCACTACAAATACTTACTAGTTTTCGTAATTCCCGCTTTCCCACTCGATATTCTACCCTGGCTGCGGGCCTGTATGGAGATATGCATTGAAATTTTGCAATACGGTGTAAAAATTGTTCTGAAAACGTAAACTGTCAGTCATACTCGATAGAAACGAATGCGTTACGTGTTAACAATCTGTCTGTGGAAGTGAGACATTGCATGCGATACGTATACATGTATGCATATCATGACATGCGTCACATAACAGTATTAGGTTGCTACTTATTATGAACCAACCGTGCGCAAAAAATATTGAAGATAATTTTGAAGTAATGGGAGTTACCTATGCAACGTATAATACTACATATTCTTCTCTTTCGAAAAGAGTTACAATTATATTGAATAAACTAGCTGTAGCCGCGACTTCGTCTGCCCGGAAAATTTTTTCGTGGCTTTCCTGGACTTTATTTGATAACATATATGTACATGAATATAGTAAAAAAACTGTTTTTGAAAAAAAACCCACATCGGCCTCCGAGCACATACCATCTTTGTATCTATTAAATTTCATCATAATTGGTTCAGCGGTTCAGCATTTCTCATGGTTCAATATTTTCCACTCAAAGTGTCATCCTCTTTTTCACCCCCTTAAGGGTAAGTTTCAGTTAAAAAAGTAGTCTATGTCCGTTTCCAGGTCTCAAACTATCTCAATGACACATCATAATCACTTCAGCGGTTTAGCGTTTCCCCACACAAAGTTTCATCCCCCTTTTCATATATACTACTCTGTCAAGAAAGTACCGGGAAAAGATCAATAATACACGAAATGTTAGTTATTCATCCAAATTTATTTTATCACCTTCAAAGTACGCTCCTTCAGAAACGATACACTTACGCCAACGAATAATCCAATCATCAAAACATTTTTTAAACGCTTTTTCCGGAATTAAGTTCAGTGCTCGCCGCGAATTCTCCTTTATGTCTTCTACCGAATGAAAACGGGTGCCACGAAGTGGTAATTTGAGTTTAGGAAAAAGAAAAAAGACGGCTGGAGCCATATCTGGTGAATAAGGTGGTTGCTCGATGGTATTTGTTGAGTTTTTGGTCAAAAATTCGTTCACAATGACGGCCTTGTGCGAAGATGCATTATCGTGGTGCAAATCCAAGAATTTTCTTTCCATAAACTTAAACGCTCCATAACGCCCAAATAATATTCTTTATTTACCGTTTGACCTTCCGGCAAGAATTCCGAGTGCACAACACCGCGATAGTTAAAGAAAACAGTCAACATGACTTTGACTTTTGATCGACTTTGGCATGGTTTTTTCGGTTTCGGTTCAGTTGGAAGGCGCCACTCCGAAGCTTGTTGACTAGTTTGCATGTCAAACTCGTAAACCCACGTCTCGTCACCAGTAACAATGCGTTTCATGAATGTTGGATCGGAACTGACTCGTTCTAGCATGGAACTAGCCGAGCGGCAACATGTTTCATACCCAAGTGATTATTTAAAATGGTACGGATCGACTCGTGAGACAAAGAAAGTTAGGCGGCTATCTCTCTCAAATTTTAATGAGCATTTTCAATTACTATTTCCTTCACGTTTGCGATGTTAACTTCAGTTGCAGACGTTGATGGCCTACCAGAGCGAGGCAAATCTTCCATCACATCTCGACCGCTTTTCAACGCTTTGTACCACTCATAAACACGTGTTTTTGATAAAGTCAATTCACCGTAAGCCTTCTGTAACATTTTCAGTGATTCCGAACACGAAAGTCCATTGGCGATGCAAAATTTAAGACAAACTCTTTGTTCGATGTTTTTGTCCATTATGAAATTCGCAATATACACTAGAATGATATAACGAAAAACAGCACTATATTTAATCTAAATAACAGATGCAACTCAAACTCCGCGCCAAAATGGAAAACAGTTGTGCCAATCTAACAACAACAAAAAAACAAAAAATTGAATTTGGAACCATAAACAAATCATCCGTTCCCGATACTTTCTTGACTGAATGTATATAGGAGTAGATTTTCAATGAAAAAAGTAGCCTATGTTTTTTTGATAAAAAATCTATCACCGCACTAAATTTTATCATAACCGAGGCTTAGCATTTTCCATACAAAATTTCATCCCCTTTTTTATCTTCTTAGAAGTAAATTTTTGATAAAAAAGCAGCCATGGTGTTCTCTGATATCAAACTATCACCATGCCAAATTCCTTACAAGCTGTTCAGCGGTTTAGCATTTCCCATTCAAAGTTCCTCTCACTTTACATACCTTTAAGGGAAGATTTTCGATGAAAAAAGTAGCTTAGATGTCTTTTTAGTAAAAAAATCTATCACAGCACCAAATTTTATCAAAGCCGAGGCTTAGCATTTCCCACACAAAATTTAATCCCTTTTTTTACCTTCTTAGGGGTAGATTTTTAATAAAAATGTGGTCTTTGTCCGGTTTCTGACATCAAACTATCGCCATGCCAAATTTCGTCACAATCGGTTCGGCGGTTTAGCATTTCCCATACAAAATTTCTCACCTTTTCTCCCCTTTAGAGGTAGATTTTGGATGAAAATTATTTGCCCAATGACATGTTTTTACTATATACCAATTTTCATTAAAATCGGACAAGCCGTTCTTGAGTTATAGAGTCAGAAGTCAGTGAGTCATAAAACGACTATTTATCAGATCGACAGTAAATTAGTTATACGGACAGACGCTACAGATTTATATAGTATTATAGATATTGAGAATCTTTCAATGCAAACAGTAATAATTGTAGGAGTATACGTGTTCTGTGGTGTAGGCGCCACACAACGTATTCTATATAGCACGTAATAAGTCTATACGTAAAGACAATCAAATTAAAAGCTTATGTAGAGAGGTGATAGGCTTGCGTTCTAAAAAAATTGGTCAAATGTAATTCAACTGGCAGAGATAGGGTTCCGAATGAAATTATTAAATTCCTAAATTCTAAACTTAATGTCGGAAGATCTATAACACTTAACGCTTCGCTATATAGGTATTATGCCTGTAATTTTAATAATTCACATACGTACTTATCTTCACGCTGTGTCTCTTACGGGGTAGTCAGACAGCATGGAGTGCCAAATATTGCAGTCTTTACACACTCCTTTCGTCTCCTCAGATCTCGTCATCATTTTTACATACTTTTGCCAAGAAATACAAGTGCTTTAAACATTTATTTTGACATATGTTTCGGTAAAACTCTGGCTAATTGATCTTCGCAAGTCAGCCTTAGTCTTCCTTAGCTTCTGTTACCACTTACTTTCGCTCTGCAGATTTTCTTCATCAATTTTTCATTACTCATCCTTTCTATGTAAATAAGTTCACATGTTATTAATTTATGTGAACCTGAGTGGTAGAGCCACGCTGCATTGCAGCACGTATTGGGCTGGCTCGCCCGGTGAAATGTCACCATCTCATAGATATCGGCGTGAAATAACAGCATCTATTGCTGTTGTGTTTCGTTCGGTGAGTGAGAGTGCCGGTGGTCCATCACCCCTTCCCCCTCCTTTCTGTCCTTTTCCTAAATAGGAAAAGGACAGAAAGAATCGTAAATCCTATTTAGGGAAATCCCTAAAGGCCGGCCACGCGCCCGTGGGTCTCTGGACGTCGCGGGTGTCCATGGGCGGCGCTGGTCACTCTCCATCAAATGACATTTGCCCCCTCTTTTACATAAAAAAAAGAAACATTAATATTGTAATGTTGTCACATATGGCATTTACATACAGATATTATGTTCTATAATAAGCATATTATACTTCACAAACCACCAGGCTTGTATTTTGGATATTGCAAAGCAAACTGGGAGAGCTCCCCATAATATCTAGACACCGAGACACCCTACAATGTTTTTTCCATACTAATCTAGTTGGGAATTGAACCTGGCACTTGAAAGGTCAATGCACTATTACGACGTCAACAGGTCAACCGTATCTTCCTTATTGACACACATCGTCTCACTATAACAAATGTCAATAAATTATCAACTAAGATTGTTTAAAATACTGTTAAATAACAAATCACAATGACAATGGTGATTCAACGGCAAGAACAAAGTATTAGCTATTGTCAATAATCATGATTAAAATATATTATCATAATTGTTGATAGATAGCAACACTGTCATTTTGAGGGTGTTGCTACATGAAAATTTTTGGTGATTTAGTCTGTGAGTATAACGAACGTTAAAAGATGAGTCACTCAGAGTTAGCGAAAGCACCTTTTTGCATTATATCCCTATATCTCTATACATCCTACGTTCCACCCGCGTCAATATTCTAGTTCTAGAAGATCTTAAATCATAATAAAGACAATATAAGAGTGCATAGCGATATCGCGTTCTCAGTTTAGAGCGCTGTAGACTAGGCGAGTAGGCGGGCGGCTGCAGCGGCGCGGGGGACGGGCGAGGGGCGCGGGGCGGCGGCGGCACCTGCCGTAATATCCTATTTATGAATAATGTTTTATTCTAACAGCGTGCGACCCTCTCCACCCGGTCTTCCGCCCGCCCTCTCGCTGAAACAGCTCAGGGTTGGCTAGCGCTGAAACTACAGCGAACGATGAGCGAAAAGTGACAGATATTGAAGTTATTGTAATTCGTTTTAAATTACAATTTACAAAAAAATGTTTAAGGGTTCCATAGGCTATACTGAACCCCTGTATTTTTCTCATGTTTATGACGTAAATTCTACGCATACTAAATTGAAATTTTGCGCGAGACGTAAATTGGTGTAAAGAATGCGTATTGTGGATGCTACCTATTTTAATTTTTTTCCAATTTTACTTGTACTTTGTTTGAAATTGCTACTGAACCCTGGACTAATGCGTGCAAGACTCGCTTTTGGTCGGCTTTTTAACATACACTTGTAAAAAGATTCATCTTTTATTACATATTCATGGTTTTTAATTATACTGTATATCAGATAATATGTATAAAATAATGGTATGACTGTTTTTATCAGTTGGGTAATTATAAAACAATAAACAAGATAGTATTATCTTTACATACTTATAAAATAACATACTATACTCTGATTTATCACCTTTCAGTCGACATCGCTAAAGTCTACACGCTCAACAACAAAATACTTTTATGTTATCCAATATGATATAAATTAATTAGATAGATACTTAATAGAAATATAGGTATATTTCGGGTATATTCTTCTCGGTAACTCGAGAGAAACCTGAACACAAGTCGCCGACCTGTCGATGTGTTGTCGAGGGTATCCAGGATATCTTGCAGAACGCACCGTTGACCGTTCGTACTAGACTATTTCCCAAATCCTAGTTCCATGTGAAATGCAAGAAGTGCCGGTAGCCCTGCGTTCATCTATCGCTTGCTTTGTTTTTACGCCCGCGGGGTGGGGGTGCGCCGTCCGGTAGGGGGGCGCTCTCTGTCGGCTTTAATTAATGGAATAACTCTAGCTGTGCCCGAGTTTGGACCGCCCGGGGGTGGCAGCCAGTTGCACCCCGGTCGGAGAGATATCTTTAAAATATCGTTGTTAACTCGCGTGGTTGTTCATGGGTATCGAAAAGGTATTTACAAGTTACAGTTTAATGTATTGTTTAATATAATGGAAATGGCAAAAAATGAAGAAAAGAATACGTAGATGGTTCAGAAACAGAAAAGATGAGTGATGAACTATTGACGAAGAAACACTACAAAGCGAAAGTGAAAGGCAACAGAAGCCATTACACCTAATTAACTTACCGAGACCAAACGGCTCGAGTGTTAGCTGACCAAAATTGTTTTTTCTCTGCTTCCCCTGACGTATACGAAGTCAAAGTCCTTGCTTGTCTTTTATTTTTCTTTCTCTCCATCTTTCTTACTTACCATATCTCTTACGCTTTGCCTATTTGTCCTTAACTTTATTTAAATAATTTCTTGTCTTTATTTGCTATAATATCATTATAGTTCTTATTTCTATTATATTTATCCTTTTACATTCTTGATTTATCTAGTTTATTAATTCTTATCATAAATGTTGTCCACTCCTCTTACTTCCACTTATGGAAGCGTAGACCGTTTCATTCGTCGCTAGTTCCTCTTGACGACGAATAAACTAGTGGAAAAAATAAGGCGCTTTTAAACTTAGTTGACGACTTACTCAACTGCGTTTCATTGACTCACATCTATCAGCTTCTGGTCTATACTAATATCATAGAGAGTGAGAATTTTATTTGTGTATGTGAAGGGTAATCTCCGAAATCACTGCAACTACTTGAAAAAGTATTTCGTTAATCGAAAGATTCATTGTTCAAGATAGACATAGGTATCTATCATAATATTCCTATTCACCCAAACGAAGTCGGGACGGATCATATGCGTTTCATTTGTATGATTTTGGAACAAAGCACTCCAAGCATATCCGTGGCAGTTTCAACGAATACAGTACAGAGATCATTTGCAATGTAAATTCTAGTTACTCGTATCTGTTATATATTGTCGTTCTGTCCTTATCTCGTAAATAAAACAGTCATAACTTGCTCTACGTCCGCATCCTCGGCGCTCGCCTTACATTATTATGATTTAGTGGAGCACCGTTGCAGCTGCAGACGCCCCCCCGGGGAAGGGGTTGTCCGGGGAGAAGCGGGCCGCGGGCCACGGTGGAGGCGAGTTGAGAAGTCAGCGATGGTAGTAATAAAGCTGGCCATATTTCACACTTAGCGCGTAATGAGCGCGGGCCCAAATAATTGGATCACGTACATAACTCATTATTACCATCGCACCTCACTTCGCCGTGCGAATGTATCATTACTGCCCCTCCCCGCGACCCGCCGCGATAACCCGCCACCTCCCCCCCGCCGAGTCGCCTCGCTAATACAATAGAAGTTTGTTAACGGTGCAAAGTATAATGTTGGACGTCCCCAGACTATACATTGGAGTAGTAAAAGTCGGCACGTCCTGACGATTAACTCAATATACTATGTATATTTTTGAACGACCTTTTTGCTATCTTAAATACCCATAACTTCGCTTACAGATATGTAATATTATACGCATGTATGTGGTTGGGTTCCTTCCGCAGTAGTTTTTTATTAGCCATACAAAGCATGGGATGAGGGAAGACTTCCGCAAGCGCGTTCCTGGACGTGAATTGTGAGCCAGTCCTGATGGCTGAACTCAATATCACGCACTGAAAACCTCCTCCTCCTGCTTCAATACTGGCAACCAAGAAAATAAAAAATTAAATTACTAATATTCTGTCATCACGCGTGCATATAGCTGAAGGTGCTCATATTATTTGACTGGATCGCTACTCATTGCTTTTTCAATGTTGTTTTTGCACCGAAACATCTACCAGAAGGTCGACCATCAACGATCGCCAGGTAAACGCTATTAGTTTTTAATCTTTGATTCCGTAATTTTTGTGGCGAAATTTCGGTATGTTTCATTTAATATTTCCGCACTTCATTTTAAAAAAATGGTGCTTAGCTAGTTACTGATGGCATAAGTTCGTGAAAAGACTTTCTTTCTTACTTAATTTTTTTTTTAAATTTATTTTGTGTTATTTTTTGGAGAGAAGAAAGGACAGATTACGCCAACTTCCCCCGCAGGTGGTGAAAGTTGTACAAGGGACAGGGTTTAGGAAAAAGAATTTCTATGAGCGATGGGCTGGTAATTCATTACTCTCTGGTTTCTTTTTGTCGTTTGTAAGCCTTAGTATTTATTGATAAGCCCAAGTAATTTTCGAAAGGAAAGCGCTTTGAAAAAGCTACTCCAGTTCCAAAAATCGAAATTTATAGGGTTCCGTAATGAAACTCACTACATTTTAAAAATTTCAGGAAATGCAAATCCTTGCTTCAATTAATGGGGCAAATTCGGTTTTCTGAAATTTCAAATTTTTGAACAAGAGTGAACACCTGTGTCGGTCACTCATCGCTCAGTTACATTAGTTCAAACTCAAACGCAGTGTTATTCAACTTTAACATTTAGCACGCAGCTGTTAGCATATTCATGGCTCATGTATAATTTCACCCTTTCTTTGTTATGAATATGGAGATGGAAGAAAGTTCTCGCGAGTGAAAAACTAGTTGCGGCTATAATTGGTGTTGTTTAATGTTTTTTGTATACGGTCTTAGGCGATGCCACGAAAGAGCTTTTACTCTAGTGATGGGACGTGTAAATGCTTCCCATTTCTCGACATTTACATCATTTAGCTCTTACTATACCATAATATAATAGTACTGGTAAGTGTTACCGAACAAATAAAGCAAGAAATTAATACACACGTGTGTAAGTAGCGTATTAATTAAATTTATAATCAATTGTAATACCTATACTTATATAATGCGATATTAGAAACGTATTTATGTTTTTCTGATGTATTTCATTGTATACACCGTATCTCAAAGAAATAACCCCTATAGGATCGCTTCGTTGTCGTTGCGTTCGTCTGACCAGTAATTAATTCCTCTATCTTAAGAAGCGACAGAGGTATCCAAGTTGAAATTTAGGTATATCAAACATCGAGGCCTAGGGTCCCTTGGAGGTATAAAAAATTCAAGTTTCTAAGTCTATGCAATCAAAAGATGTAGTCATTTATTTACTCAAACTAAATCCTATAGGATACTTTTCATTGACCTAGAATCATGAAATTTAGCAAAAATCAAGATCTCACAACACAATAAAAGTGAGCAATCCTATAATTAAAGTATTGTAATTACATTTGCAATGAAAATTTGTAATTTTTTTGAAAGTTTGCCATTACAAATTTTCATTTGCAGTTGGAGAGTAAGGGAGGACGTGTTTTTCAACTGCAAAGTTATGTTTATTTATGAATCCAGCTTAAATTTATTTTTTGTAAATACATAATACCAATAACATTGTATGGTGGCATGGAATCTTCTGTGCGCGAGTTTTTTTTTCAATCACTCGGCTAATTTTTTTTAATTTTATTTGAGAAATTTGTCATTGACACGTATTTTCCCGGTAAATGGCCCGGTAACTTATCTGGAGCCTTTATGGCTCCAAGGAAATTACTTGAGTTTCGTGCACTTGATCGGTTTCTAATATTAATATTAGCTACTACTTTAGCTATATAACTGTTAAAACGTAGCAGGCAGACAGACAGAGATATTCTAGCCTTTGTAATATTAGTCTAAACGTTAGTATGGATCTTGGTTTTGTTCATTTATTTTGTTATATCAAGTTAAATCTGAGTAATAAAATTGTATTACAATTACCTTCTAATACATAAAAATCTATGTTTGTTTGTTCGCGTTTTGTGGGCTGCCATATCGTTCAGCCGATTGCGATGGAATTTAGTATGGAGATAGCTTGAATCCTGTGAAAGTATATAGGCTATTTCAAAAATAAAAAACGCGGACGAAGTCGCAGACGTCAACGACTATAATAAGTTTAATTTTTAGCGTAAATATGTATTTTTTAAGGTAAACATGGTTGTGCCTTATTTTAATATTAAGCAATTACTTAAAATCAGTAATTTATTACTAATTTTAATTTTTTCGATAACATCAATATTCTATAGTCTGCAGAAACGCTTAACTGGGAATATTAAGTCATACAATTAACAAAACGGTCATATAGTAGATATTCATGCAACCTTAAGTCTTATAACTGTTGTATACGAGGTTTTCAGTGACCGCAGCTATAACACGACCACTATACGACTAAAATGTATAATCACGACTATAACACGACGCCTATATGATTAAAATGTTAAATAGTTGGGTCATCTTCGGCCAATATAAATATTTATGTGGCTGCTACATAGCGAAACTGACGTCGGCTTAACCATGATTCTCATAGTTGCACGCGGACGAAATCACAGTTCAGTCATTTTACAATAGCACCTACCAAATATCCTTTGACTACCCCGTTAGGGAACAGCGTGAGGATATACCTACCAAATATCGTTAAAACGTTAACTCTATTAACAGCCCGCACTATTCGGGCGAGGTCGCGGCCTACTGCACACACGCACGGCGCGTCGCCTTTTTGTTGCACTTATATTTGTTTGCGATATTTATACGCGATGGCTATCTGCGCGGTCGTGATGGCGAGTCTCGCTTGTACGGTGGCGTAGATGCTCCGACGCCGCGGGGAACGATATTTATTCAATACATCTAACACCGACCGCCGAGATTATTAATTGCGTAGAAATTAATTTAAAAACCTAATAGTGTATCCTCCCGAGTGTTTTATCTGTTTGTAGTTTTGTAAATTGTATTATTTAATTTTTGTTGCCATGCCAATAAGGGAGATAGAAAAAAAAATTTAGATTGTACCAATGGCTTTTATTCTCGTACAGGCCGTAAAATTTGATAAAAGGCGTATTACATGGACTTATTATATAATATTTATTATAAGGAACTGTAACTAGCAATTCATCACTATCTTGTTCCGCTTTGTCATCGGCAAATAAAAATACTGTCAAAATATACTTTTATTTTATCTCTAGTGACCAATTTATATTACATTTTTAGCTATCTTCGGTCCAAAGCTTTTAATTTGTTGATCGACACGTGTTTCGCGTCACAGCGTAGCATCCTCGTTAAATTCCAGAGATCACACTCAGGTCAACTACTCAGTACCGAAATCTTAATACGGGAATATTAGCTGCTGAGTAGCGAACCAAATCTGATCTCTGTTCCTGAGGATGCTTCTTTGAGAAGCGAAACATGTGAGTATAGCAATGTACACCTCAGTGTTAATTATTATAACTTCTTACTTGTAAATTCTGAGTCTTGGTCTTTCTCCGGTTGCGTGACGCATGTCGGAACCAACACTGTTGTTCTGTTCACTTTAACCCTTGTTAGATGACGATAGTGTAGGAAATTGAGGCTTTTAAACAAATGAGCGACTGAAAAGCACTGACTCTTTGTTGATAGTTTTACAAATATATAGTCTAGAATTAGAATGAGATTTGAGGAAGCTAAAGAAGTATGTAAGTATCGCGACACTTGGCGCTCCGTCTTAGAATGTGCACACATATAAACTATATTGTTCTTATATCTACGCTACAATAGAATAATAGGTACTACTGATTATTTCGTATGTATAATATACATACATAAATATCTTTACGCTGTTTCCGTAATGGAGTAGTCAGAGAGGACAGAGCGCTAAGCGTCGCGGTCCTTACATATTTCTTTCGCTTCCTCAAATCTCATCATTCTTCTCGCACATGTTCACCTAGATATGGAAGTGCTTTTGATATTTCCGTCGGCTAACACTCTGGCTATTTGATCATCATAAGTCAGCCTTGGTCTTCCTTGGCTTCCTTTACCACACGCTTTCGCTCTTTAGATTTTCTTCGTCAGTCTCCTCACTCATTCTTTCCATGTGCCCGAACCATCTTAGCATTCCTTTCTTCATTTTTACAATAAGACTGTCGTGCAACCCTGTCATACTATGTACATATTATATATAAGTATATATAAATACGTATAAGTATGTGTAAATACGTATAAGTATGTATAATATGTTATGTTATAATTATTTTAACGTTATATGGCTTCGATCGATTACATCTCGCGCTGACTTCTAATTACATGAACTACTTATTTATACTGAAGATCTACGTGACATTGTTGTGACCTCATTGTAGACGCGGACATTTAATTTTGCCAATATTTTACTTAAGTACATACTTATTAAAGTCTGCAATGCGATAACAATGTGAAACATAAATAGAAAATATATCTTTTCTTTGAACTATCGATAACGAGATTCTATTTCGAGGGGAATCACTTCGTTGATAATATTTGATACAATAAACATATCATGTTTGCTTTAGCATATTTTATCTGCGATTAACTGTTGCGTTATCAGAATTCAATTTAATGTATGTAAAGGATCGGCGATAATGGATATTGCGAATAATACGATACAGCTCGTCAAGTGATGTGCCGGCAAAAGTGATCAGTGAGTGGGTGGCTTCCCTCGATATTGAACACGTCGCGTTTTCTGCGCTGCCGGCGCCCGCGCACGCTGTAGCCTCTCGCGCAGACGTGAATCGTGACATTTCCACAAGTGCACACAGATGTCGCTGTGCATGCCACCGCCCCACCCACAGGTAATAAAATACATTACACCGTATAAATAAATGTATATGCATGTTTCTCTCAAAATCTCAAAAAAAACAATTTTAATTATTATTTTAGTGATGTAATCTATAGATCTATTTCTGAGATGATGTCAGTATCTATACTCATATTACGAAGAGATAAACTTTGTTTGTTTGTATGTAATGGATAAACTCAAAAACTACTCAACCGATTTCAAAAATTCTTTCACCTATAGAAAACTGCTTTATCGGCGAGTAACATGGGCTGTATTTTATTTTCAAAAAATGTTTACCCGTGCGAATCCGGGGCGGTTCGCTAGTATGACATAATATTGCAGTATCGTTGTTATGCACATTAAGTAGTTACAGATATATCGTGATCTCTTAAGAAGCGATGAGGCCTCAAACCAAAATTTGTTGTAGAGATCATGTAGAGTAGAGACTGACTGGGCCGTTGCGTGGGCGCGGTGGGAGAGCGTTTACCTTCCAAGCCAAGTTCCCAGAGTTCGATTCAAGGTTGGATCACTTTTAGGTGTTATTTGAGCTCCCCTAGCCCTCTATATAGTACTCATACTAGTACTGTATACATACTGACGTATGAAGCTTAGAGCTTCATACCTCAGACGATATGTGTAATTACCTAATGTACATGTAATTGTTTGGAGTATTATTATTATTATTATAAAAGAAATTATTAATTTAAAACTCAATACATTGTAGTTCCAATTAGTTGTATTTTTAAACGACTTCAAAAAAAGGAGGAAATTCTCAATTCGCCTGTGTATATATGTACCTAAATAATGTGCAATCGTCTGCAGTACATAATATTATTAACATCATTATATAATATTATTTATTTTACTAGCGTTTGCACACGAAGTCGCACGAAGTTCAACAACACACAATATATTCATAAATTATAACCTATGTGTTATTCTGATGTATGAGCTATATTATTGTAGTTTCATTAAAATCCATTGAGTTCCTTTTGTGTGACAGAGTAACAAACATCTATACATCCTCACAAACTTTTACATTTATAAAATTAGTAGAATGTAAAAAAAAAACTATGCAAGGCAAGCATTCAATGAATTTTTCAAATTCTCTTATTGGTTTTTTTTTAATTTTTCAATTCCTGAATTTTTCAGTTTTTGATTGATTTTTTTTTCGAGATAAGATGGGAGTCGGGAGGACTTTTTGGCGGGAACGGGAGAAGTGAGGTTGTCATTTTATTTAGATTTTCTATTTTTTATATTTTTAGGAGTTTTAAAGTACAACAGTGATAATATATTGTGTTTTAAAGTTCTGTGTAAGTGACAAGAATGAAGGAGATCTAAATGAACATGTGTAGCTGAAGTTTTCGCGCTCTTCCAAGAAGTCCTTTATAACTTCAGTAAAGCCTACTATCACTTTACTGGAGGAGTTTTACGATAAGAAAGAACTAATTTACTTGTGATTCTACTTATCCTGTGTCTGTATACTAGTTTGTGTTAATGCGTGACATTGGCAAATGCGCTAATCATCTACTGAATTGTATTCTCGCTTTACTTGACGTTGGTAATGTACTCACGTACGGTGCCATTTAAAATAAAAAAATAAAAAGATGAGTCTTTAACGTATATTTTGCAAAAAGTGTTAATGATAGAGGTAACTCAAAATGACATGTTTGATCATGTACTTTATCGAACTTTCTGTCCTGAGTTTCATAGATTTCTAGAAAATATTTAGTTTTTCAAATAATATTGTATGGCACCCTTTTGCGAGCCGAAGCAGCACTTACCTATTTTATAATAGATCTGTAGTCTGTCCCGTCATTTAATGTTCAAAAGCATGAAACATGATGTGCATAGTTAATCTAAGGACCGCGACGATTAGCGTTCCGTCCTCTCTGACTACCCCGTTGGAGATACAGCGTGAAGATGTGTATGTATGTATGATGTGCATAGTTTTGTACGTTAGTATGTATGTATTTACTACAGGCTCAAACGGCTCAAACTGTTTGGATAAATGAGAGATCGTTAGAAAATGTGACATCTACTCGTAGTTGCATATGTAGCGACCTAGCGGTGCTAAAATGGTGAATTGCATTAAATTATGTATGTAAGTGATGCAACGTAACACGGTTCTCCATTGGCTTACATACCACCGCATCACTTACCACCACCACCACTTCATAGTTGGTGTTTTATAACTGTTTAGGCAATAAATAGTTCAGCCTCAACAAGTAATTAAATTATTTTGACTATTAATAGTACCTAAGTAAACACGATAAGCCTCAAAACATATTATACGTGGGTAGCAAAGAATTTGCCGAATGAAAAAGAAAGACGACGCCGTCGTGAACAACACAGTGAAGTTAAGGCGACACGTTGGAAATTTTGACGATAGGAATCTCAATTTTTTTAAGTGACAGAAAAAAAAATATCGAAGAAACCTCTTTTAAAACAGATTTAAATTTTTCGGACCGATTTATGCTTCTTAATTTTTTGTATAGATTAATCTAAACACACTCTTCAAAATAACAGTTGGACTTTTGAAACTAAAGCTAGTTTTTAAAATAAATGAAATTGTTTTTTCGTATTTTTTGTAAGCTAGCGCGCGCACATTTGTATAGCGCAGGTCTATTTTAGATTAATTTTATTACTTAACATTGCGTCGCCATAAACTATGCTCACATTGTTAGTTTCAGCTAGTTTGTTATACAAGCGTAACGTAATTATGAATTACATTGCTTTACCGCGACAATGTTGAATTGTGTGGTTAAAGTATGTATTCTATAATTACTATGTTTATTTTTTTTTTGTTTTTATTAATAGTTACATCTAATACAAAAACTATGACTATACGTACTTAACAATTAACATTACCTCTGTGTTACTCTATTCAAATGGTTGCGTTACCCTCTGTAACGGTCTCCCATGACACAGGTTCGCCTAGTACGGTGTCGCTGAGTATTTATTTTGTTATAATGGATAAATAAAATAAACGTCTCAATATCATTTTATGCGAATGCTGTTTTTTTGTAAAACTTATTTGTGTGGTAATGTCTTTATTCATGATTTCTCTTATTATATACATATTTGATCTATATGTTTGTTTAACATTTAATAATTTAGTATCCTTGAATATTTTATTTGTAGTTGTTAGATAATCCTAAAACCTTTATCGATTTGTTTTGCGCTGTTTGAATTATGTTTAAGTTTGTTTTTGCACAAGTTCCTCAGATTTCAATAATGTTACGAGCTGAGGGTAATAAGATGCCGGTTAAGGGTGCAAAGAGTTTATTTTTCTTCGTACAAGTAGATGTCAAGAACACGCGAACTTAATTACGGCGGTTCCTAATCTTCGTAGTCGCCCTCGAAGTAGGTACTCGCGTAGTAATCACCGAATGTACACGCTTCACTCAATAACAACGTTCCCGAATTCCAGAGTTCTTCTATCCAAAGTCGTCGCAGTAGTTGTCGTAGTGGTCTTTGTAATTCGCCTTGATGTCGCCTCGATGTATCGCTTCGATCGCTAGTTGAGAAACACTGACTCGGCGGCGGACACGGAGCTCTATTTATAGTCGGATAAAACGAGGGTGGAACTTTCTAGCTAATTACGCTCGTTAACGGTAATTCGACATTGTTCTCGACGCCGCCCGTTTGCATGAGTCATAGGTACATGACACGTCATCGCTCAGGAATATTCGAGGTGCAACTTGGTTCGTCTTTCTTAATTTGACTTATACCATTCGATAGTAGGCCTTAAACCTAGCAATGCGTTTTTAGGTCATAACTCGATAAAGCCTAGGTCTCGAGATATAAGCATTAAAAGTAATGTTTCGAGCTCGATTAAAAATCGACCTTATTCCTTACGCATAAGGTCCAACCGTAACAATAAGATAAATATTAATATCAGAAACACACTTTAATATAATTTGTACATTATACACCTTAACCGTTTCTAGTTTCTTTGCCTCCGCCTTTTTTGATGTTTGGTATTTTGGTTGTTTGGATAGCAACGAACCGACAGTTTTTATATCTACCTACCCACTACTTCTATTTAAAAAAAAATGAAAAGAAAATTGCGTTTATTTTATACCTTCAGTCAATGTTGTATTTCTATTTATATGTTGTAATGTTCTCATGTAAATGAATGCAAATCTTAACGAGAATAAAGTTTCTTAAACCTTAAAATAAATAAATAAAAATAAAAAAAGGTTGCAAGAACCAGTCTTCGAAAGATAAAACGCAGGATGGAATCACGATTTACACATAAAGCAGCTTAGAAACTCATAATTTCTTTAAACCAAAATAAAAAACTGCTTGGAACACAAAACCTCCATAAGTGTTACCAATTGTAGGTGTTATAATTCTGATTGTTGGGTAACTAAGATTACATGCAAGGTAAAGTTACTTGTTTCCCTGTTTGTTTTAAAGATGATAATTCATGTTGGTGTATCGACCATATTACATTTGTGGTGATGATTTTTATTATTAGCGGTAAAAGAAGCCAAGGAAGACCAAGGCTGACTATGAAAATCAAATAGCCAGAGTGTTAGCCGACGGAAATGTCAAAAGCACTCGTATACCTAGACGAAAATGTGTAAAAAGAATGATAAGATTTAAGGAAGCAAAAGAAGTATGTAAGGACCGCAACACTTGGCGCTCCGTCCTCTCTGACTACCCCCTTGGGGACACAGTGTGAAGATATGTATGTGTATACGTATTTTTATTATTTATGACGATGTATGAATTCTTTGATATCCACTAATAATATATAACTAGATATAACATTTTCTAACGACCCCTTCAAATCTCTCTATAGTGTATCATATAGTGTACACGATGATGATTTTTATGAGTTGTGATGATACCACAAATACTCTGCTATGCAGATACATCAATATGGAAATAGGTATCACATTTTGTAACGACGCTTTCAAATATCTAGTGTATGAAAGAAAAAAAGGTTGTTTATGTGGCTGTATCGTACATATTACATCTATTATGATCGCAAATCCTTTACTGTCCATACATAATAAGAAATTGAGTATCACTTTTCATCTTCTAGCCACGCCTATGGCATCATAGTAGTATAGTAATGGGCCATAAAGCAGTATATATATTGATTACGAGTTCTGTAATAATTAAAGTAGTCACTTGGTACGGCCTCCCGCGCTGTGCAGGTTACTTAGCTCTAATTGAACCAGGAATCAATAAGTCAGTCGCGTCATATCGCCAATATGATCGCTACCCTTCCCCCGCCCGCGCCCCGTCCGCTGCGCAGCCTGCGCCCGCGCACCGATCCGATATCGCCTGGTCACGACTAGCCACGCTAAATTTATGAAAATATAGAGAAATTTAAAATATTTAAGTACATATCCATACCTCGGTTAAAATAACTTAATGGATAACAAACCGGTCTATATTTATTACTTGTAACCCGCACCGGCATCGTCGCAGGTGGATAATAGTATCTCAAAAACCTCGCCTAAGTATCAACTTAACCAACTAATGACGCATCGAAAGATTTATCAATGGGAGTGGAATTGTCATCCAGTTGCAAGAAAGTCCATTAAACTTTATGCTTCTAAAGACCATGCTATCACTTTTTGACAATATCAGAGAGATTGAGCAATATAGACAACATGATTTGTAATGGAGCGTTAACAATTTTCTTGCAATTGATCGTTTAACAGAAACTGGCGCGGTGGTGGTTCGTTTGATTTCCAAGCCTTGACTTGGAAAGTGAATGAACGACCACCAAGGAGTATCAAATCTGGAACCCCGGCTCCGGGTTCAATTCCTCATCTATTACACTATAATGGACCCATTGCGAAAATTTTCAAGCTCTCTAGCGGTTTTGGGTCGGCGTTAAAGAATCAGGAATAAGAATTAATCATTTGATGAAGTGGTCATGTTATTTTTATATTTACTAGCTGTGTTCCGCGACTTTCATCACTGTGGGATTAAAAACAAAGCAGGATTTAATCCATTTCCATTTTAAATGGGAGAAACCGAATCTGAAATAAGACTCGATCCCAGTTTTGGCCGTAGCCGAAACTTATTTAGACATGTTAAAATAAAAATGTTAAAACAATAAATATTTGAATTATGTTTTTTTTTTTTTGTTTATGATAACTAGGTCCGCGTTTGACTCCTACTGCACCTGTTATGTTATGTTATGTTCTACGCTTTATGAAATTCTAAGATACATATCCCCACGCCGTATCCCTAACGGGGCAGTCAGAGTCGGTCCTTACATACTTCTTTCGCTTCCTCAAATCTCATTCTCCGCACACACTTTCGCCTAGGTGGCTTTTCGTATTGATAATTTGCATTATTTAAAATATCTGTCCCACTGGGCTGTCTTCTTAGGATTGAATCTTTGAAATGTTTTCAATTTTCAGTAATTTATCACAGTAATAATTTGTAATCTTCAGTAACAATTGATAATATTATTAAAAACTAAATGGTATATAGTGACGTGTTGCTGTGTGGAAGGGTGTGTGAGACGGTGGAGATAATCTGTTGAATTTTCCATGCGCTCGCTCGCAGCGAACATTGTCGGAACGCAAAAAACGCACGCGGCGGTGAATCTGCGCTCGTTACATAATCAGGCTGCCACCGCCGACCACCGACCGCCGACCGCAGCGGCTCTACGACAGCGCTCCAGCTTTAATCATTTCCATATACTGGCTACCGTTTGCGACTTTTTATGTTTAAGGTGAGTAGGTGATGCAATGATAAACAATAAGCTTCTGCGCCCATACACACACCACACAAACGCGCGCGCGCCAGTTCATACAAAAACGGTTATTTTTATTTATTTAAAAAATTTAGTTTAATTTGAAAAATACAACTTGCATTTTGAAGTGTGTTTAGATTAATCTACACAGAAAATTCAGAGGCATAAATCTACCCCATTAGACCGAAAAATGTAAATCTTTGTTTAAAAATAGGTTTCTTTAATACTTTTTTTCTGGTAAAAAGTTAGGTAATCGTTTATCGCAACTGACAAAATGAAGTCAGTGAAATGAAGAATTAGGTTACGAAAATTACTTTCATATGTTTTGTAATCATTTAGAAAAATGAAGATCCCTGCTGTCAAAATTTCGAATTCGTCGTCGTAAATTATAGGCAACTAAATTCAACTCTTAATTACGTCGCTTAGTCTTGCATAACATTGATAAATTAAAAACAATAAAATGACAGATACGTGAACTGCAAGTAGAAATATTCCTAGTATAGCTATAAATTGCGTAAATCCGTGCACATTGTCGGGCGACGCAGCAGAGTAGCGCCCTCGGAGTGCCACAAAAAAGCGGTCCATTCATATGCAAGGAGGAGCGCGGTCAGTTTTTGTCGCAGCGGACGTTCCCCGCGTTTTATTTGTAAATTGGGCGCTGGACAGTGCGGAGTGGTGCGGCGCGGGTAACGAGGCCGCGTCATTCAAATGCGACTAGTTTTTGCGCGGCTATCGACGCATAATTGAATATGAATGCTACTCGGAACAAATCTAATGCGTCCACATGAGACGCGTAATGAGCGTTATTTATAATCACGCTTATCTACGCGCGGCTATCACGTGTTGTCACTGTTACAGGATGCACTTATCAATTTAATTTAATTTACAGGTAAGGATTATCGGGTTATTACGTCTTTTTAAGGTTCTGTGGCGTCAATAGCGTAAACGGAACCCTTATGTTGTTATAGTTGTTATATTCATCTTGACATCTACTGATCTGTTAGGCACAGACGTAAAATGTTAACAAAAAACCAAAAATGACAAAAAAAAATTAAATAATGGCTAGTTTTTAACTTTTAATTTTCTCGACTTTTTTATACGGTACCCCAAATTAATGGCAATTTTTTACCTTCTTATACACACAGAGAGGTGATAAAGTTTGTAAACAGCGTCTTAGTTGAGTTATCTCAAAGTTAATATTATTTTATTCTTTATTGATTAACGTCTTTAGAGAAAGCCACGTGTAACTTACTGTTTATTTTTTTTTCATGATTACAGGCAATAAAAAATTATAACACAATTTCACAGTGGTCCCCGAACTAGGTTATAGGAATATGTTATCGCGGGAGACCTTATGTGAGGGTTATAATACTCTTCTCAAAAACTAACATACAATACGTTAAAAAAAATAAATAAATGTCTGTCAGTGCCTCATACGTCTAAATAGAGTGTTCTATCCAGAAAATATACTTCAAAATCAACTATTGATTCACGAATTTGATTATAAATTTTAAATAAAACATTCGAATACCAAGAAAATGCTCATACATTTGCAAATGATCGTACGTAACTGACTCTAAAAGTAATTCAGTACAATAAGATAGGTAATCAACGGCGCTAACTGCAAGTGTAAAGGCGGCTGCGGTCGTTCTGGACGAATGCCAGGCTCTGTACAAGCGCTCTCCCTCGGCGTCGCTCGCCGCCGGAGCTAATCAACCGCGTGTTGAGAATATTTTCCAATCTGCTTAAGTACCTGTGAGGAGTCTTTTCTACTGGAACAGTCCAGACAACTATTTAGCCATTAGCAACACCATTAACCATTATTTAATAACGTAATCTTTAGTGATGCGTTTTCATCTACTTTCAACTTATTTTGATTTATTTTAGGTACCCAAAAGCTTGTTGAAGTTGTTTTGGCGCGTTTGGAAAAACAGATCAGTGTAATTTCAGCATGTAGCGGAGGTTACGTCTTATTCTTCTTCTCTTTTATATACTGGAAACTCGTTTCATATTTATGAGAAACATTTCTGCTATTCTCACGTAAAAAATAGGTGTATATCTACCTTAAATTGTCTGTCTTTTTGTTACTTAGTAGTGCCTAATACTCTCCAGTATAATGATAGTAAGTCAAAGTCAAAGTCAAATCAATTTTTTCAAGTAAACCCAAATGCAAGGCATTTTAAACGTCAATAGATTTGACGTTCAAAAATTCGAATCGATCTAAAGTAGAACTTTAGGTCGATTCGAAAAGAAAATCTGGATACTGAGAAGAACCGACAAGAAACTCAGAAACTCAGAAGGCTTTACTGGAGTTAAAAAGGACCTCTTGGAAAAACACGTAAACTTCAGCTGCGCATATTTATTTAAACCTTCAAATTTTTAAAACTTGTACAGAACTATAATGCACAATAATATACCATCACTTTTGTGTCTTAAAACTCGAAAAAGCGCAAAAAATAGAAAATTTAAATAAAATGCGATCTTGACTTCTCCCTTTCCCGCCAAAAAGTCGGAGGTTACGTCTTCTTCTTCTCTTTTATGTACTGGCTCGTTTTATATTTATTAGAAACATTTCTGCCATCCTCAAGTAAAAAAGTGGTATATCTCTTAAGTAACATGTCTGTCTTCTTATTAATAAGTCCCTAACACTCTTCAGTAAAGTGATAGTAGGTTTTACTGAAGGAAAGGATTTCTTGGGAGAACGCGAAAACTTCAGTTGCACATATTTAATTTAACTACTCCAGTTCTTCACATCTACACAGAACTTAAACACACAATATACTATCACTTTTGTACCTTAAAATTCCAAAAACGTAAAAAATAAAAAATCTAAATAAAATGTCAACTTCATTTCTTCCGTTCCCGCCAAAAAGTCGGGAGGTTACGTCATCGATGTAACACATTATTTATTATTTTTTATTACATTCATTTTAAGAGACCCATTTTATTTTTTATCTGTTGCCAGTCTCGTTTTTTTTATTTTTTTTATTCATTTACAGCCATATGTATTATTGGTATTTCCACATGAACGTTAGATATATGAATACAGTAATTATTATAAAATAAGGTTATGAATTCTCGTAATTTTCTCGTCTCAAAAAATTTCAAACCAATGAATCGGCACGCGTTTCAGTGTCGACGATATTTTGGTGGTGGTTAGCCGACCGAGTCTGATCTCTGATTTATCCTGAGGATGCTTCGATGAGCGGCGAAGTAGGTGTCGATTGATAGGAGAGATTTTAGGCGAAAAATGGCTAAAAATTATGATAATTCATCACATGAAATGGATTTTTGCTGAATCACGCCTGAATCTATACATATTATGTCACAAAATATTCTCATTGTGTGACATACCTCTAAAGGTGTGTACAACCGCCTTTATTTGATTGATTTTGATTGATAACTTTCTTATCAATACGCGTTTCATTAATAATATGTTAATGAGCTTTAATACCAGTTTTCAAATAAATCTCACCATAAAAAACTAGGTATATTATTGTTCATACAAAGTTTTCCACCAACTTTCTCCTCTTAAGTGTTGAATTTTGAAAAATGCCGAAATACATGTTCAAATAGTTGTGTAATGAGAAAGAGAATTTGACCACAAACATATTATTTCACAAGCAAATTTTGCCACCTCTTTCACATCGTTAGGGGCTGAATTTCGATAAGTTCTTTCTTTAATGATGTAGGTATAAAATAATATAGTATAACATCAATACTCTCCAAATTTCAAATTTATATTCTCGGCGACTTGGGCTGAGCGATAGTGAGTCATTCGGTCATGTGGGTCAGTCAATCGGGACTCTGCCTTTTATAGCACTACAGGCATAGTGTATGAGTAAAAATAAAGGAATTTACAATCAGGTCAATTTTCTTGGTTTTAAAGTAAGCGAATTTTTTTTCGCATGAATTTTGACATTAACTGAGGATGTTAATGTCATTTGATAGTTCATTATAATATGTAACTGTTCATTATAAGATTTACTGATGAGAACTTACCCAAGATCGTTTTTTTTACCTACCCTGATAATAAGTATTCGTAGCTCTGTTAATTTATTGCCTTATTTTAATTGAGCGTTGCAACTCGACATCAGGTCGCCGTCGGTAGTGCATTCAATGTAAATGTGATTTAAAAGTAATGGCCTTGTTGCCAATTGACTCTCCGCACATACTCTAAGGAACGAGTAATTTAAAACGCGCATCCGCGAGTTCATCACCCGTAGCCTTACAGTTTTTGCAACGGGAGAAAAACGGAGGAGCAGTCGCAGGCATCAGCGGTGTTAGGACAGAGCGGCGGGCGCGCGGAGTTCTCGGGCCGCATAAATCGCGAGTAAAAAGCAGCGCTGCATCGTGTCGTTCGTCTTTTTCAGCCGGTTCTTGTTATACGCATTCTTCAGTTTTTGTAGACACACGTTCCCTGCAAACGAGCTCGGTCGTACTGTGTTTTTGTGTTCGAAACAATAGTCGGTTCGCGATGGCAGCGACAGTGATTGCGCGCGCGCAGGCGGCGGCCCATTTGCATGTGGCGGCCAATCGCCGTCGGCGGCCACGCCCCGCCCCGCCGCCGGCCCGCCCCGCCCGCGCCGCCGCTACATGCTAATGTACGGCGCGCACGCCGTCACGAAAGCGATGTGACAAAGTCGTGGCATTGTTCTGCTCGTCTCGCGGAACGTTACTGGTCATACCAAACATTACGAATTAATGAATCCATTAGCTTACCTTAATATTAGAGTTGAAAGTTGATTTCACAAACTAAGCATTGATCATTCGACAATGAATCGACTGCTTTCTATTCGTTACTTTCGTTGTTATCGTTTCATATATACATTGTTGATACGAATGCTGACCTTTTAAAATTAACTAACTGGAGTAATCCTTTTGGTTTGAAGGTTAAATCCTTCAAAGACGCAAACGATCATCATTGGCAGTTGTCTCGGATCGACTTTGATCGTTTGCCTCGGATCACCCTGGACGGTATTCATATTCCTTTGAGTCAAACTGTCAAGAATTTGGGCATTACTTTTGACAGATTCCTGTCATGGAAACCTCAGGTCGCCGAGGTTGGTAAGAGAGTGTTAGCTGCATACACATCCCTCAACAGGTTGCGTAATTTCCTTCCAATTACCATCTAATTATCTTTGGCTCAATCCCTTCTGCTTCCTCTCCTTGATTATGCAGACTTTTCCTATCCTGACCTCACATGTAGAATCCATAAACAAGCTCGAATGTCTGCAAAATCTGTCTATCCGTATCATTTTTAATCTGCGTAAATTTGATCATGTCGCCAATTTCCGTTCCCAACTTAAATGGCTAACTATCGGTCGCCGAAGGGATTATCATATCCTGTCTCTTTTATACTGTCTTATTACTTCCTGCTGCACCATCTCATAGTCTTCGACTTTCACACTTCGAATTTCTATTCCACCTCTTTTACTCTGGAATCTATCCGTTCATAGAATATTGCCTGAATCTATCAGATGCTCGCAGTCCTTTCATATCGTTAAGTAAAGAATCAAAGAGTACTGTTTGGCGATTCGACTTAGATTCTAATTTAATAGTCAAATGTGCAATATACATAAATATGCTGTAAGTATGTATATGTGGTAAGTTCATTGTATTTGATTCATTTTATCATTTTGTTCATTGTAGTTCAAATAATTTATTAACCTTTAAGGTTGCAGGGAAGAAATTGCTGTTCAGCAATAAGGCCACCTTTTGTACTATAATAATGCCTATATTTTTCCTTTGCATTTGTATGTTTGTGGTACAACAGTGTATTGTATTTGCCTTCTCCCTATCTTTACAAGAATAGACAGCGAATGAAATTCTAAAAATTGTGATTCTGATTATGTTAACAGGTATGACAGATTCTCTTCACTAGAGATGAGCATTGATAAATGAACTAGTTACTGATCAACTGTCGATCAGTCATCAAAGAATGTTTGCTTGTTTCAATAAAAATCCATTGACAGATTTCATTGATTTCACTGAACGAAACTAAACGTCAACAAGATATCAGTTATTACGTTAGGTACTCGACGTATCTAACGTAATAACTGATATATCGTCGACGTTAATGTCATTTGATAGATGTGACGGAATATAAACCTTTAAACTTTCGCGTTGCATTATAAAATATCTAAAAACACGGGAAATTAACGCGATTACCTTTCATTTTCGGTCGACGTTTCGACCGAGTTGCATCGACCGTGGTCTCAAGTAAACTGTCGCAGCAAGCTTCACTCCGTGTCCGAGGTAGATATTACTTCATCTACCCCCGCTATTTGTAAATAATTATTAGGGTTCCTACACACAACACTCATGTGACGGAATAGTCGAAAGAATCAACCTGGACAATCTAGACAAGTGGCTCAATTGTCGTAAACGCTAGTAGAATAGAATGACAAATACCACGTGATTTTTAATTTTTTTCTTGTTTCTTGAATTTCTTGAATTTTAAATTGGTAGTCAAACGTTATTAACTTTCTATTAAATCAAAGGAGAAGTAAAGCCGTGTGAAAATCGCCGTATAAAACGTAGCCATATGGCACTTTTGACGTACAATAACGCCAGCAGCTTCGATTCTACAAAGCATTTGCCACTAGTCCAACCGCTCTGTTTCACTAGTCGACAACGCAAAATTTTCGTTAAAAACTTTGACGACATCTAAACCACATCGACGGCAAATATTTCGGCGTCCTCGTACGTCAGGGCTTAAAGATTCCATTACAAATGGCGCCTTTCAGAATCAAAGTACCTATTTTATAGTCCAACTTCTAATTCGATAGATTTAACGTTTCAATATGTCACAAAGTTCTAAATAATGTGGCACGCTAAAATAGTGTTGTCAAATGATAAAACTGATAGTCTAACATTTAATTCATTTAATTTGGTGCTGAGAAGGCCTTGTCGCGTCGCCACTTCATAATGTATTAAATAATTCGAATAAATAAACATCATGTTATCTCGTTTTTCCTTTTTTCACTATTTTACCCACTTTTTTATTTCTACAAATATACATTTTAGATGCTACTGCTATCTCATGAAAGGAATGATCCAAAAGGAGATTTCGTGCGGATAGCGTCGCTAGGCAACCGCTACAGAGTAATAACGATGAAGTTGAAATAAAGTGGACATCACTACTTAAAAAATTGAAAGAACTGGTTACTCTAGAAACGTTAAATCACTCTGTCGAATTAAAAGTTGGGCTACACGTCAGCAAAATTTACTTTGCTACGTTCTGTGTAATTGTCAAATAGTTGTAGATAGGTATAGACAATGAATGTTTACGCGTTTACGTTACAGTTCTAATATTTTACATTAGATCTCATTTTTAACTAGCTCGCCTTACAGTTTCACCCGTGTTAAATTTGGTATTTTTCCAGTTTAAAAAGAAACCAAGATTACTCTCTAAAAAGTTGTCTACCTGCCGATAAAACTCCCGTCAAAATCAACTTACTTGTAATGCAAACAATTATTTTGGATAATGGTTAGCATTACAAGTAATGACTGGTGCGAGCGAGTAAGAAAACAATCTTTAATCTTTTAGAGTTACGCAATCATTATAAAATATGAAAATTGATTGAACGAAAGTTTAAATTCATTATTCTTTCTAGATTTTATGCTTATAGACGTCTAGGAAACTAAATGAATGGTTATACATACATACATACATATCTTCACGCTGTATCCCTTATAACGGGGTATGTAACGGGGTAGTTAGAGAAGACGGAGCGCCAGGAGTCCTTGCATATCTCTTTCGCTTCCTCAAATCTCATCATTCTCCTCACACATTTTCGCCTAGGTATACGAATGCTTTTGACATTTCCGTCTGCTAACACTGGCTATTTGATCTTCATAAGTCAGTCTTGGTCTTCCTTGGCTTCTTCTACCTCTCACTTTCGCTCTGTATATTTTCTTTGTCAGTCTTTCATCACTTATTATTTCTAAGTGCCCGAACCATTTTAGCATTCCTTTCTTCATTTTTACAATAACACACAATATTTTTACAATAATAAATGGTTATATAAATAAGTTATTTGTTAAATATGAGTCGTCAATTAGTATAATATGTGTGTTCACATCGTTCAATAAGACGTGGTTATCGTCGATCAATCAGAGCACACAATACATTTAAAACATCTCAGGAAACGCCACGGCGCGGGCCGCCATCCATCATGGTATCTATTACCGAATTACACGTAAACATCCAACATATTGTTGCCAAGATCCCTCGGACTCATAAAAAACGGCGTCCGCCACCCCTATTCTTATATTTCAACCCAAAGGGGTAACGGCACGCGATGAACTGCCGCATAAAAGTCCCCCGAAGATTTGTTAATAACGGGATGTAGAGAGTGTTAGTAGCCGAGTTTGGATTCCGTATGCACCTAATGATTAGCGACAGTGAACCGTCTAAAATGCGGGTCGGTAGTATTAGTTGCACCGGTTATTGAATAAAATTGTCCAACTATGAGGTCGACTTGTGCACGGTATGTATTTAACATACCTAATATAATTTATTTATTTATTACGGTTTATCTACAACTAATACATTATTACATGCATACAAATTACATTAAAAATACAGTATGATTAAAATTGAATGTAAAGTTACTTACAGACAAACACTGCATGCATATTTACAAGTTTATATATGGGTATATCTACATATTATTTATAATCCTTATAATATAATACTAATTAATATATATCTTATGAAATAATGGATGAACTAGGTATCTTTTTGAAAAATACCACTTCGAAATCACAAAAACGGATCCTTATCGTTCTGTAGGTACGTCTGTCCGTTTGTCTATCAGTATGTTACAGCCATTTTACTCAAAAACTGTTAGCGTTTTATAAATGAAATTTGGAATCTAGGTTTTTTTTTATCTTTTCTATGGCGCAGAGAGCAAACGAGCAAGCGAGTCACTTAATGAATAGTGATAACCGCAGCTCACGGACACCCGCAACATCCGCGGAGTCACGAGTGCATTGCCAGCCTTTAAGGAAGTTGTATGCTCTATAGAGAAATTACGAAAAAAATGAAATTAGGGGTAGCACTCCATATTCCAATGCACATAAGCATGGATGCGTTTTTTTAGAACTTCAAAATAATGTAGAGGTTATAAAGTGGCTTTTTAATTGAAGTTAATAGTTACTGAGATATGTGCTTCTAAATTAGTTTTTACTACTAGTTTTTTAGCTAGATAAAATCTGCCTCTGACACGGAGTGAAGCTTGCTGCGACAGTTTACTTGAGACCACGGCCGATGAAACTCGGCCGAAACGTCAAGAGAAAATAAAAGGTAATCGCGTTAATTTCCCGTGTTTTTAGATATTTTATAATGCAGCGCGAAAGTTTAAAAGTTTATATTTTTAGCTACCCTTCTTAATTTTTTAACTGCGTGATGCAAAATTCTAAATGAATTTAAAATTGTAGAACTTAAAAAACGCTTTCAAAGAAAATCAGTTTGAATGAGATATGTTGTGTAGTTGTTGAGATATTATTTTCGGTAACACACAGCGACCGCAGAAATATCTTTGTTTTATAGTGCCATTAAATAGAAAAAGTTTCTTGAGTGTCAAATAAAAAAATTGACGAATAGAACATGCCTGCAACCTGGAAATTGAGAAAATTATAAAAATGACTAAATGCACGTTCGGCTCGCGCAAGATTGTCCCGTACCGTATTTATGAAATCGTAAATTTCTAAACTTAATTTAACTGAGGATTTTGGCTAAAATCTAAAGTGAAGTCTACAGTTTCTGAAGTCTACGGATCTATTAATAAATATTAGATAACTTTCACTAAAATGTAAATCGTACTTAGCCTTCAGTTATTCTCTGTTGCGGCAGCCCTAAGCCACTGTCACTCATGATACCTGCAAATTGAATAAGATATTACAACCGCTCCCTACTTGATACCACAATGGCTCTCCACGCACGAGTTTGTGTGACGTGAGCTGCTTTTAGTTTAGACTTATTATTATTGACCACAGTATCAGTACTAGGTCAAAATATTGACTATATTAAATTAAAAATATTGACTGCTGTTGTCGAGGTCTTAAAATAAAAGTGCGATAAGTTATAAAACCGCCTAACAGTGAAATTACAGACACATATCAACTTTTTCCTATATCACGATTAAGACAAACGAGAAAACCGTCCATATAATGATAAGTGGATTGCGACTCATGGGCATTTACAATAACAGAACTAAGGAAGCACTTCATCACAAATGCAAGTAAATGAACACCAACGCGGTGGTAGCCATAAAGAAAAAGACGTCGCGCTTCTTGTGCTTGAAACAGCGGCTATGTTATTCAGCATTAGCGAGTAAAATAATGGTAGCAACCCCCACAGAAGATCCTAACATACTCATGTATACACTTAGGGTTCGAAACCCAAAGTATGTGTACACACTTAGAGTTTCGTAGCCATTATTGTTATTATTATAAGCGTACAAGCTTGATTCAATAGCTTAAAATACGTCAAAAATACCCTTTATTTGATATTTTATTTCTCGTTTCTGGTTTTGGAAAACTAATTTATGTCTCTAGTTCAATAAGTGTAGATAGATAAATAGACAGATAGATAATTTTAGATGTATAAAGATGACGAAGTGAATCGATTGCGACATATAAACAGCCAGACAGATACGACGACATTATAATGGTTCCAATTTTGCCCTTTTGGGTATGCAACACTAAATAAGAAGATCGACAATTATAGTTCAACTGACTTATTTAGAAAACAGAACTTTTCTATCGACTTGTGGTCTGTGTTACAGGAGCACCTCTAGTTTGCTGTGTAGTACCCATAACAAGCTTACCTACTCTTTATGTTTGGAGTCACACAATTGCTAACTGGTAGAATTGTCTAAACTGTTTGTATTTTTTAATTTAAATTGAAATTTAAAGAAAAGACATAATTGCACAGTTGCGACTTTGAGATTAAAACTGTTATATCTCTCTTCTAAACAAAGATATCATCTAGACCGTTATACTTGATTTCATCAATATCCCCTATGGTTTAGATAGCCCTTAAAAAGCCACAGGGGATCCCTAACGCTATTTATGTTTCACCAAACGTTAGAGGGCCTTCTATGAATATGATTTAAGAACTAGTTGGATATTTTCTTATAATGGTTAATACGTAGATGACAATTTAAGACGTGTTGGTGAAGTCAGGTAGATTGAGTGAATGAACTTCTCTAAATTGACTTTGAATCTGGGTCTCACTGGGTGGCTGGGTTTTCCATTCGATATATACCGCCCATAGTATCGATCTACAGTTACTGTATTTGTATATTGATTACTATAATATTTTATTACTATTATAATCATGATTCATAACAGTGCTATTGGCAGTTCAATTTGGCCTACTGCAAGTGTGACTTGGACTGATATGAGAGTTATATTACTGCGTAATAATTAGCAATGTAAATACACACTGCGATAAATTAGCTAAGCGAGAGAGCGTCACGAATATATGGAAGATGTTCTACTTAAAATAGTGGCTTGTCATCACGAATTCAACTGTTTCTAACGGGAGGATATTATTTCAATACTATTTTAAAATGTTACAAAATTGATTATTGAACATACATTTTTAAATAAATGATGGAATCCGAAATAAAGAGTCGGCTTGCGATACATATCAATGGATTTCGAATGTGAATCTGTAGGTAATAAAACAGCAGTGCGGTGCAACGTATGCGCCCGCGCAGAATATACGTGGATATTAGTTCCGCACTCCGCATTCGTCAAGCGTCGTGTGCGACCACGATAAGTCGCCGCGCCGCCGCGTCTCTGCTGCGTCTCCGCCGATAAGATGCGTACGAGATAGTATATTCGAGAATATTTTATGACTTTTACGATGCCTCATTCAGCAATAAAAGGGAATTAGCAGCTGCGATACCATACAAACGAATTAACGAATTAAAATGCAACACACACAATGCTCTGAATTATTTCTAAAATTTGTGGGTGACGCAGTACTAATACATTGATCAGTTTTTGAAGATTAGGTGGTGCAATTGACAATTGCGACACAGTCAATAAATGACTAGTGTAGTTTGCATTATACCTGCACACGAAATGTAGTATATCCTATTTTTTCCATTTTTGTCCTTAATGAACACAAATGTGGCGACTATGACATTTATAACATAACTAGAGGTGGTCTAGTTCGTAAATGATTGACTCAGTTGCCATACTTATTAGTAAAACAAATATTTTTAGAATTTTTGTCCGTTTGTGTGTTTGTGTTTCAATAAAAACCACTAAGAATTAAAATAATAATAAAACACCATAACCAGAGTAAAAATTTGGATTTATAAAATACATTTAAAAATAAAGAATAGGAGATTAATATTGTTTCACCTCGCAAACAATATTATTCTTCTGTTATTATTCTGTCTTTCGAATGTATCGTGTCACTCACTTATTAGAGCGAATTTATTTGTGATACTAATTTGATCTAAGAATAAACATAGGCAACCTTTAGGTAACATAACATAACATAACATAACTTCACGCTGTACCCCCAACGGGGTAGTCAGAGAGGACGGAGCGCCAGGTAACACTACACATTAAGAGCAGAATGCTTGACAAATAACCTCAAAATTTCAATGCTGTACTATATTAGATAATATTAGTGTTATATGTGCATATTTCATAGTTTCGCGTACCTATATAACAGAAAAATTAGTGGTATTAGAGTGCTACGTGTACTACCAGCAAACTGTGAAAATTTAGCGAAAGGTTAGTTTCGTGTTCGTTTACATTAAAGTCAAAAAATATAGGATATTATAAATGTTTCTCAGGTGTATTAAAAAAAAAATAAGTACTTCATTTAAAATCCAATTTGAGTAAAATATAAGGCTGGAAAAAATTAAATAAAAAATTTAACTGTCTTTAAAGAAAAAGACACTCAAATGTACAAAATAACTATTCTTTACTAATCAAAACTCAAGTAGATACAATTAAAATAACTTTATAAATACGATACACATATCTATATAATTAAATTTGACAGTTACTGAAGTCGGTGCCAAACATACCAGACTAATAGACTTTCTATTGTTGCACATAGATTTGGCACAGACTTAATAAAATCATACAATCGATTTGAGAACCTTCTTTTTTTGAAGTTGTTTAATAAAAGGAACAAAAGACCGGATTTCGAGACGCGTGCGGGGCCTGGAAAAGTCTTTATCCTAGTGCACAGTGTTTAATGATGATGATTATATAACTCGAAGTTGCAAAATGACGTCATAGGTGCATACTGAGAGTATGCTTTTCAAAAATATGAAGTATCACGTAAGACTGTCAAAATCTTTTACGATTAGAAGCTAATAACTATGATGAGCTGATACAATAAAGGGATCCTTACTTTGACTCATTACTTTACAAGCAAGTAAAGTATCGATACCTACTCCCATCGAATGGGTCAACATATTGTTTGAGAATCTGTAGTTTTATCGACATTTCAAAGACGAAAGAATATTATGGAATGGATATAGAAAAATTATTGTAACTATACCAGACCTGTTTATGGGGGATCATATTGATTACAAATATTTATTTTCTTAGTTCGTCGTTATTATTTTCAATTCGGGACTAGTACTTCCATTCGATACTAAGTAGAGACTGCAGTATTGCTATCGAGTACAGAAATACTTAGTATCAAGTATGTGTTTGTATTTACTGGTAACTATAGATTTGAAGTTATACCTTTATGTAGCCTCTAAGTGCTCAGTTTTGTACTTGACAGAAAAAAACTATTACTTTTAATTGATAACAATAACACTAGTGTATTGCTTCTTTAAGATATTGTATTGACTCAGGCGTTACTTTGCAGAAATCCATTTCATGTGATGAATTCCTAAAATCTTTAGCTATTTTCCGCTCAAACTCCAAAAACCACCAATTCTCGCCTCTTCGCCTTCGCCTCTCAACGAAGCATCCTCAGGATGTATCAGAGATTAGACTCGGTCAGCTAACCAGCACCGAATCAACAAATGTTTATTTTTTTGGATTAATTTGACTGTCTTAGGATTATAACTATCTTTCCTATTATAACACTAGTGTAGTTATTCAGTTATAAATGTGTATTCGAAATTGACTGAAGTATCGCAGAAGAGCTTGGTTTTACGTACTAGGGTCATCCTAATACATATGTCGTTTAGACACCGGACGCATCGGTATAATAGCAGGAAATGACGCACTCACTAAAGACACCACACGTTGGGCCTCCATCGTACAGGTTTATTCACTTCGCATACGTTCACTTTCGCTCATTATAATCCCATCAGCAGTGCAACGCGTGACAATTTTATTATTTACGGATCACTTTTGCATTTCAATAATTTAAATAGGTGACATATGAGTGCTATTCAATATTGAATGTCATTATAGTGGACAGAAACGTAAATGAATTGTACTTTACAATTAAATACCTTTACAAACTTAAAACTACATATTATCTTAAATAATAGACTTCCTCAAAGTTGCCGCTTAGAAAACTGTTATTGCTTAAGGTGCCCAGTAGACTGGCAGCAGTATCTCTTTGAATAGCCAAACTGATTCGTTGGCGGAAGAAGCTGCAGCCCGGCGGTCTCCCGAAGCCTCAACCAGGCTCTTACAAATATTAGAAATTAGGGCACCTTAAGCAATGACAACTTTCTAAGCGGCAACTTTGAGGAAGTCAATAGACTTATAAATAATAATTTAAGATAATGTGTAGTTTTAAGTTTGTAAATATTAACGTTAGGATATTAAATATATTTAATAAATACTTCAGGTTATTACAGCAATCGTGTGAGACGGAGGTGGCTTAAAGAACGCGTGAAACATTAACGGCGAGTTTGAATTTTTATTAAAAATTGAAACACTGGTCGTTTTGTTTTGAATTATTTGGTTACATAAGCCACTTTTAGGGTATTGTTAAAATGTATCTAATTCAATAATTAAAAACAACTACCTACCCAAGCATTCTTTGTAAGTTGTGACTCATTTGTATGGAATTTAATTATTTTTCATATTGATTTTTCGAAATCAACTGAATATGTATTTAATTGTTTATTTTATAGATTCTCTATACAAAGTTTTGGATTATTAAATATGTTTTTTTTCTATATTTATCTTTACAGTCCCTTTCAATCCCTTAGGAGTTACATTTTGTAATACCTACTTATATTATTTATTTAGGGAACGACTGTGCAAATTAAATTCAGTTTGTCTGTTGATATATCAGTCGGAAATTTGCTACTTTGTGTAGAAAATTCGTGAGAAGAATGATGAGAATCGATAAGGCGAGAGCGCAATACAGGGTTAATTTGAAATTACTAATAACCTCATAGTGCCAAATTCCTGTCAACATACTTTTTTCAAAACTCAATACGTTCCTCAAAAATTATTTGTTCAGCTTTGTTGTGCTGTCTGAAACGTAATTACTCAGTACGTATTTCCAATGGTGCAGTGCAAGCGCACCGGCTCTCAGCGCCGCGCTGTGCGTGTGCTGCTTTAGCGACTGGGTAGAGTAGGTGCCATTTTCAAAAACATTTAATGTATCTTTATTTTCGTATGAAAGAAAAAGCTTTTAAATTTTTGGAAGTCGTAAAACAAAAGTTACTGGGGATAATGTTTGGTACAAAATACTAAAAGGTTATTAGTACTTTTATATTAAACCTGTATAAGGACCGTGTATCTTTCTGCTCCGTCTTCTCTGACTACCCCGTTAGGAATACAGCGTGAAGATATGTATGATGTAATTTCTACTTTCATAAACTAAAAACAATAAGAGAAGATAAACAATGATTTTACAATTAAATTGTCTATTCATTAATTAGCTCAAATTGTAACACATAACATATGGATATACGTCAACTACCTATATTGAGTAGTTACAATATTCAGAGACAACTCAACAATACAATCCCTTGTAAATCAATATTAATTTGGCGGTAGAGCGCGGGCCACGACAGCGCCGTTCCCGCAAATGATAAAGTTTGTATTTTTCTAATGTAATTGCAGCCGTCAAAGGAACTTCCGCCGCTAATCATATCAGACGCATTCCGATAAACCAGCACCCTCTGTTGTGCTCTCTGTTCCGTAGTTCGTTGCGCCGCGCCGCCTCTCTGTATGTACCTACACTTATGGGTAGCTGTGACACTTCTAATTGAATGTGATTCTCATAAGTACATTTATTTTTCGTAAAGCAAAAATAAGATTTTTATTCTAATTGGAAACTATTTGGAGTCTAATAGTAATATGAACATGATAATTTTGTAATTAGGTGTGATATCGTCAGTTGGATATTACACCTGGACCGAATCAAACTCTTAACTCTCATTCTTAGTAGGCAAAGGTAACTATGTATATACAGCTGATGTCTTTGTTATTATTTAAAATCCAAAAGCACTTATCTAATGAAAAAAAAATTTTCTTCCCTATACCTACAACACACTACCGACGTAACAAATTTTCATTTTACTTGTCACTAAGTTCTTCATACCCTCCAGTAAAGCGATAGGCTTTATTACAATGAATAGAATTCTAGGAAATATGCGAAAATTTCAGTTGTTACCCACTTATTATATACATTTTCGCACTTCGGATTTGCATTTCTATGCAACGTTCTACGTTAATGCATATTAAACAACAAAAAAATATGGCAATTTATGTCCATTAGCCGTTATTCGCTATCGCTTTCGTTACTGAAAAATTCAATGGAATAGCTTTAGCCGCGACATCGTTCGCATGGTGGCGACCTATAGCAAAGGGGATAGTATAAAAACCTTCTCCTTTCCAACTTTCATGGTGTTCGGTCAAACGGTGTTGGAATTTAGCGGTTACACATAAATGTATAAATATCAATTTTCATATATACAAGAAGAAGAAAGAAGAAGATATTATCTTGATGCGAACTCTCAGCGAGCGAGCCGATGCACGATCAATCAGCAGTTACGCCTTGCGGATGCCTCATCCAGAATCGCATCATAATTTTACTTTGATCGCTGATAACAGCTTGCCATTTCTATCGGTTACGGAACGACGAGGCTCTATTCTGTGTACTTGTTACTTATCGTGTATTATTCGTTTACTACTTTATATATTTCATTCGTACTGTTTTTTTTTCTCATAATGGTCTGAAAGAGAGAGAAAAACAGAATGCGATATAATTTCTTTTTAGAGGTTCTCAATTTGGTTGTATTTTTTTGATATGATACAAGTATGTATATAATTAAATTTGACAGTTATTGAAGTCGGTGCCAAGTCAATGTGCAATAACAGAAAGTCTATTAGTTTAGTAGACTTGGCACCGACTTATAAATAATATTTACTAAATATCGTATATCGTATGTATTGTATAAAGTATTTTTTGTACTTGAGTTTTGACTAGTAAAGGATAGTTATTTCGTACTTTTCAGTGATTTTTTTTCAGCAGATTTAATTAATTTTTTTTTTTTAAGTTTATTTATAATCAAAAACACACAAATTTATTAGAGCAAACCAAGTTACACGGTATCTTTGATCTTAAAAACTACCATCAGTTCGGAAAAACCTGCACAGACAACAACCGATAAGAAAGTAAGGTAGTTTAACAGCATTGTACAGTATGTTAAAAAGCATATTTAAAAAAGTTCTAGCGATGTTTAACGTTCAGTTTACAAATAAGCGCAGAACAGCTACGCTTATTGGAGATACGGCAGTAATTCCGTGGGTCGGACGGACCCGACTAAATTTATTAGAAAACGATCGCGCCCTTCCTTGCTCGCCAATTTACTAATCATAAGTTATCTGCGATAAGCGCCTGCATTACAAACGCACAGTGCTGCACAGTGCTCGGTAAAGATGGGTAGATTCGGATGGATATGTATCCGTCAAAGTTAAATCATTTTTATTTAATTAAGTGAGATATTGACGAGAACTTTTGAACGTCAAATATACGACACCGGTTAAAAAAAAGCTGCTTTAAGGCAAGGAAATTTAGTCACGTATCATTATACTACACTTTATAATTTATTAACTAAGGGCCAGTGAACCAATAGTATGTAGAGATAATCATCCCCAGACTATATTCCTGTCTTCATTTCCATTAATCTTATAAGACTTTTTAATCAGTCTAATAACTAAATAATTTAACCAGCGGAATATGAACACGGAGTGCGAATGAAAGCGTGACCTGAACCGCATCAGTAGTCAAAATTAATAAAATATTCTGTGGTGCAAACTAAATAGTACAACAGAGACAAAGTTTGTTTTTCATAAAAAAGGATACAAACGAGCTAGCGGGTCACCTGTTGGAGAGTGACCACCGCCGTCCGTGGACATCCGCAACGTCCGGGGGATCACGGGTGCGTTGCCGGCCAACAGGGAAATAGGGAAAGGAGAGCAAGGGGGTGATGGGCCGCCGGCACTCTCACTCACCGAACGAAACACAACCGCTGTAGATGCTGTTATTTCTAGCCGATATTCTGTAAGAGGGTGGTATTTCACCGGGCGAGCCGGCCCAATTTGTGCTGCAATGCAGCATGGCTCTACCACTCTTAAGAGTTATCTTAAAAGTTCTCTAATAGCGTGCATAATTTAATTGCCATCAGTTCGGAAAAACCTGCACAGTTAAACAAACAGTTAAACCTGTACAATTAAACAGGCCATTGATGTACACCCAACGTTTATAAACATGTTTATCTTGATTTTGATGTTAATTGTTCGTGCGTACAGTGAGTTACTTCATTATTTTTGTTTTGTAACATTCCAATCGTAAAATTACTTGCAAATTTTATGTTTATCCGGACCCGTATTTCTTAAAAGGTCTTAGCACATCGCTAACGCTCGATGCACTAGACGCGGGGTGACAGACGTGGCGGGGGGCGGCTGGGTAAGTAAGACCCTGCATTATCGAGCCATCGTCTAGTAATAAGAAACAGAGATTGTACCGCTTCTAAATAATATCGGTAACGATGTACCGGTCATTGACCTCAAAATATTTGAGATATATTTTTATTTCGACAGACATTATTGCTTTTGACTTTTGTTACCCAATTTAATATACTCTTATTTAGAAAGTAAATCTTATATTATGTTACTGACAAGTACAAGAAACGATTAAAAGCTGATCAAAATTATACAAAACATATATACATATACATAAAACTAAAATGAATGACAAGGGATTCTGTACGTAAATTATAAAACGATAATTTTGCAAATTAATTTTAGAATATCTATTGAGACCTAGGATTTTTGTTATATTTTCCTGTGAACTTTAAATAGAACTTTATACGTACATACATGCATACTTCACGCTGTCTCCCTAACGGGGTAGTCAGAGAGGACGGAGTCCCAAGGGTCGCAGTCCTTACATACTTCTTTCGCTTCCTCAAATCTCATCATTCTCCTCACACATTTTCGCCGAGGTATGCGAGTGTTTTTCACATTTCCGTCAGCTAACACTGACTATATGACTTATATAACTTATATTGTAACCTTAAATCTGTAAAATTCTGGGTCTAACAAATTTTGTTGTTGATGGTTTGAGAGGGGATGAATGAATGAGCACCAAAATTACTGATTCTTAGTTCTCATAATGATTATATTTTAAAATGCTAACTTTTGACTTTTAGATTCTGTGAAATTGACGACAGACGGACAGACGGACGTTTGACGCATTAGCTATCGCATAAGGGCTCTGTTTTATAAGGCATCTACGCAACCCTAAAAACAAACGATTTAGCGCTATCAAAGAACACAATCGATTTAAATTGTATAATACATGCGGGCGAAGGCTCTCCTACAATATGAAGATTTTCCTCTCCATCCTAAACAAATAAATAAACTTCCTGAGAACGGGAGAACTGTATGTTTATTTGTTTTGGGCTTCTTTAATCGACGTCATAATACTGTTTTTACTTGTTAGAAAGCGCGAAAAATATCTAAATGTAATATGAACAGTAATCGATTAATCACTGATCAGTTATGTCATGATTTTACCAGACAAAATGCAGCGTAGTTAAAGCAACGTACTTAGAAGCCAGTTAAAGAACTCGCTCCGTCACCAGCCATAAGGAGCCGCTATCACGCGGCCTGATTCTGAGATGTCCACTAAGTACAAAGGTAATGCCGTATTGGCTGTACTTGTATCTGCTAAGTATACCGAAGGAAATATCGCTTTCTAAGCCGTATTTTTTTGCAGACAGCTTTCAATTCCTATTGCAGATTGACAGGTGATTGTTAATCAAGTGGTTCATAGTAGTTACTTTATTAATAATCTTTTCTTAACTTGATTGACTTCGCATATTTTATCCAACTATGGCGAAGCAAAAAGGAGGGTTATGATTTTACCACCGTATGTATACATGTGTACATATCCGAGTTATTTCATTTTTGTTTTTAATGTAATCAAATGTGGCGACTATGCCATTTATAATATAAATAGATCGCAAATGATTGACTCAGTTGTCGTACTTATTAGTTATTAGTAAATTAAATATTTTTAGAATTTTTGTCTGTTTGTGCTTCAATAAAAACCACCATTAATTAAAACGTCATGATAAGTGTAAAAATTCATATTTTTAAAAATCGCTTAAAAATAAAATATAATAATTTTCTTCTGTTATTATTCTCTTCTTTCTTCTGTTTTTATATATTTAGAATGAATGGTGTCATTCACATATTAGAGTGAACCTGAGCAAACTGATTTATGACACAAATTAGTGTCATAAATCAGTTCGCTCAGGTTCTCAGATCTAGGAGTTTAGGCAACCTTTAAGTGACATTCAAATTAAAAACAAAACGCTAAACAAATAACCAAAATTTTTTCAGTGCTGTAGTAAATTGTGTAATATTTAGTGTTATTAACATTTCATAGTTTCGTGTATATAACGGAAGAGCAGTGTTATTAGAGTGCTACGTGTAATACGTCGGACCAGCGGTAGCGAATGGTGAAAATTTAGCGAAATGTTGGTTAGTTTTGTTGGTTTACATACATACATATCTTCACGTCGTATCCCTAACGGGGTAGTCAGAGGGGACGGAGCGCCAAGCGTCGCGGTCCTTGCATACTTCTTTCGCTTCCTCAAATCTCATCATTCTCCTCACACGTTTTCGTGTGCTTTACGATAAGAGTGCTTTTTTACATTACTGTCCAATTTGTTTACATTAATATTAAAAATGAAAAATATAGGATATATGTTATTTATTCTCTCAAAGAACAGAAATAACCTATTTTCATATATGTGTATTATTGTATACATGTATTATAGGTAGGTATATAAACTACGCGGTTTAAAAAATGGAATATAGTGTCTATGCCTCTATGGTACGATGTAAAGACAAGGACTAGAAAAAAAATTCATTGAACCCCATTGCGGTGGGTATTAAATTCAAGAGCTTGTGAAGACCATTTAAAAAATATGTCACACATAGGCAAAATTTCGATATAGAACAATACTTTTCAAAATGAATAACTTTATAAGATGTAACCATAATGAAAGTTGCAAAACTAAAACTCGTCTACGTATGAGGGTTGATCAATTGTTTTTTTATTGGTCGGTCAAAATGGGATAATATTTTTAAATTTATTTCTTGTCGTAATAACTGAAATGGATAGATAATAATTTACATATTCACAAGTCCTTGCTGAGCGATGTGATTTTTGAACAGGAATTATTATAAAATACAAAAAAACATTAAAGAATAGTAAAATTGTCCCTTTGACAACCGAAAGTGCTTAGACTCCTGGACAACCACATAAGTAGGAAAAAATAACGAAATGTTGTTAAAAGTTAATAAAATTATTGATGAGATAGATATTAGCGTTATGATAAAAACAATATTTTTTAGGTTTTTTCACATTTATTTTTTTCGAAATTAAAATCGCCAATAACTATTAAGCTTATCTCAATTACAATGGCAATTGACGTGTCGTTATTACTTTAGAAATATTATCGTGTAAGTGTTTTTAATGAATTACCTTTATGATTAAATCTTCGGGGTCCATAACCTGTACAGATATAAAACGGAAGCGTACAAAATAAACATAATTCTAAGACTTGTCTTAATATTTCGTAAGGATGTATTCCTAATAAAGTTAGGCGCTAATGGAATTTTACCCAACAAAATAATGTATATTTAGCTCTACATTCATATTCTTTTGGATATAACATATTGGATTATAATATTTTTAGTACAGAATCTATGTCCGAAAATGTTATCGAAATAAGCAGTGTGTTACTATTATATACTACATAAATATTTTTGTATCTTTTAGTAATGGGTAGGCAGTTGAAATTTTCACAGAATATATTTATTAATATGGCAAACGTCTTAACAAATAATAAAAAAAATTAAATGTAAAAATTAAGGGGGTTCAAAAAATTTGTTTTTTTTCAACATTGTCTTATTTTTGCTCTATGGTAAAAATGGTAATACGTGCCAGCGCCACACTTGGTGTGATTGTAGTAGAAACTAGTAAAATAATAAATAATGAAAACTGGCCAAGTGTGAGTCAAACTCGCGCAAACGAGTCCGAATTGAATAAAAAAAATTTTTAACACAAACATCGTACGGTGTTACTGAGCCCTTAGTGTCCGAGTCGCGCATGACAGACATCTTTAACTAGTACACACAATAACGATTAATCGGTATTTAATTATTAATAATTTGTTTATAAAATGATTTTCACACTAAATATTTTACTTTTTGAAGTAGCAAAAACCAGATAAGAGTGTGTCAGTCACACATTAACTTGGGATTACCTAGTAATTTATCATAAGAAAAAAGAAATTAAATTTATAAAGCAATATAAATTTTAGTCCGATATTTTTATTTAATTATTAAATTTTTTGACATTATAATGTAGTGTTGATCGCAATTAAATTGAGCAAAAAGATATTATACCTTATAGCGTGAAGATCAATCGTGGGATGTAACTTATAATTCTGGATACAATACCAATTGCCGGCTTCAGAATAGGTCCGCGGCTGCATCGTGTGCGCGTTCTCACGGCGGGTCGCGCTGGCCACTGTTGATCACTCACCAATTATTCAATTGTCAGTTTACACACAAAGTGGACCGTTCGGGTTGAAGTTCGCCTCTCGTCCGTAAGCCGCGCCATGTGGCTCTGGGAACTTATTATGTAATTGTCGAGTACAACTATTCATTTTGTTTTTTTCGCTCATCGCCTGTGGCGTTCCTACTCGACTTTCCTTCTCAACCCTCTCTGTGTATTGAAGTAATGATCTAGAATAATCTAGATTGTAATATTATTGATTAATATGTTTTTATGCGGTCTCGAAATAGGCTTTAATTAGGGCAACAAATGGGACTTAAAATAGGTGGTCAAGTCGCGACGTCTCTGAATATATCGGCGAAAATGTCGCAGGTGTCGTCCAACTCTTTAAAATTACAGCTTTTTAGTACTAAGAGTCTAAAAAGTGAAAAAGTGAAAGTGGTTTAAGCCGCGGACAGACAGACAGTCATGGCGAAACTAAGAGTTCCTTGTTGACTACGGAACCCTAAAAACAGGACTCTCATACTTTTAACGTATCGCTGAAGGGCACGGCGATGTAAATTGATAACTTACGAACAGACATGACGAATGAACATTTTATTGTTTATTTTTTAATCGAATTGAAAAAAGGAGGTTAGCAATTCGGTTGTATGTTTTCCGTTTATGTTTGTTACCTCAGGACTCCATCATTTATAAACCGATTTCAAAATTTCTTTTTTTATTTGAAAGGATATACATCCAAATTGATCCCATTTAAATTTCATTGGTATTGGAGCTTGCAATTCGAAGATACACCAAATAACGCGAACTGCTTACAAGCTTTATATATATTGATGATTCTCTTGTATGCCATTGCCATGGAGTACTCAACCTATAGAGTGGCAATGTCATTTCATCACAAACGTCATTGTCATTTCATCACAAATAGTACTCAAAATAAACTGAGCAGTGGTGAATAAGATGGTCTGATATTTCGTCTCTATAGATTGAGTGCTCCATGGCCATTGCGCTACAGAATTAGGCAAGTTAAAATTAGACCTACCCTAGATATTTATTTAGGCCAAGGTTACTCAAAAGGTAGAAATTAAAAAATAAAATACAAAAGTTAAACGACTTAAATACACTAACAAGTATAAATAACTATCCTATACTGATCAAAACTCAAGTAGGTACAAAAATAACTTCATAAATACGATATAATTAAATACGTTAAAATACCTATGTCATTTAATTTGACAGTTATTGCAGTCGGTGTCAAATCAATGTGTAACAATAGAAAGTCTATTAAATTAGTGTTTTTTTGAAGTCGGTTAATATTGTTATAATTTATTTAAAATGTATTTATTAAATTGTACTTCCATGTCATTACCTCATAATATGTCTGTTGATTGGTTTTTTATTTTATGTCCTAACAATGACGTAGTTGATTTATTTTCCAAAGTGATAGATTTCATCGCTATTTGCACAGGTAGTCATAGCAAAAGGGCGATTAATAAACACAAGCTCGAAGCCCACAAATCAGTCTGCGCGGCGGACAGCGGCGGCGATCACAGCGGGCCCGCTCGCTCGCTCTGTAGGCAAATTATTTAATTGTCTACCGCCGTCGCCGCTCTATGGTTATGGACTATAAATCTAACAGAATCATCCGCGAATTATTCAAAGAAGCCGCCGCAGATACAGCGCTTTACGCCTTTTGGCGCCAGTTTTATGCGGCCTCGAAATAGGCTTTAATTAGGGTAACAAAAGGAACTTGAAATAGGCGGTCAAGTTGCGATATCTCTGAATATATCGGCGAAAATGTCGCAGGTGTCGTCCGACTCCTTTGTTATGTAACAGCGCGAACAAAGCGTGTTTCCCGCACGTGTGTGCGCCGCCCCGGCCGGCGTATTGTCCGCGCATTGATTCATAGCATTCACTCGTCCTTCCTGTTGCGTGTCACGTGATAACGCGTTATCGTTGCGCACGCGCACAATCCAACTCTCTATCGTGCCATCTGCGTGAAATATTCCGCCACCGTTACGATGTTTTCGTACATCGCACCGATCAAATGCTACCCCTATCCTGAACCCTTTGCGTATAACGTAAGGTACATTTTCTATTGTTTATAATCTGAAGATATCGCAGTCGAGCAGTAAGGACCTGTGCCCGCGTAATTCACGCCGCGGCGTTCATCATGCAAAATGGCCACGATCACAATAGCGTTCGATAATGAACCCAACTGCGAATGAAATAGAACAATATAACGCAACGACGCAGCAAGATTTATGTCGTGGAGAATAGTGTTCTTTATCGGAATTTGAATGTTGGTGTGTGCGTCGGTGGTCCGCGCGGCGCGGGCCCGGTGACAGATACGCATCGTCTTGTTAGTGCTATCTGATGGCCAGCGCTGTAATTGGCACGGAGCTGCGCACCGCTCCACTCTACTGAACACTATTCATATTATTATAATGGCAATATAATACTTACTTTCAACTTGATGTGAATAAAAAGATAGGCCATGAACGCCTAGCGCATACACCTCTTGAGTTGAAGCTATCAATATTATATGCAGCAGTTCAGAGAAGAGACGACACAATTTGAAGTACGTATAAGGACAGCTTGCCTCACTTGCGCTACAATCTGTAGCGTCACTCTAACTCTTCTGCCGTTGGCGTATAATACGAATCGTACTTGTGTTACACTGTGAGTAGCATCTCTACTCTGTGATTATCTATTCTATATTCAGAGTATTAGTAGTAGAGTAGAAATATTCGAACGTGCCATCTAACTTTGTATTTAAACACAACAGACTTTTTTTTATGAATTGATGATTTACGCAAAGTCTCGCGCACAGCATGCAATGTAGCAGAGTTAGATGAAAATATTGTTGTAAAAACAAAAAAAAATTTTGGATTTTTCTGGAATGTAGAGGTAATGAGTAACGAATAAAATCTGTAGAGCGAAACCGAATAGTAGCGTAATGGTGGTGGTAACGAAGGCCATGGCTGACTCATGAGAAGTGGTTAATTTTTATACAATTTTTCAGTTTTTCAATCTTCTGCCTATGCTACGAACCCTCTAATCTACAAGCGTGTTATTTCTCAACGATGCATCTCCAGAAAATTCTAGAGATTAAACTCAGTCAGCTACTCAGCACCCAGATTATGAGGAACTATAAGGAGAGTTAACTGATTGAAATGTCGAAAACACTTGCATATCTCGGCGAAAGTGTTTAAGGATAATAACGAGATTTGAGGAAGCGAAAGCCACAATGCTTCAACCTCACTGTTTACCCCGCTATAAGGATACAGGAAGACATGTATGTGTATAAATTACTAGTACAAATGGGGAGGTCCTTAACGCTATCACAGAGTAGTTATAGCAGTGTCGCGTGGAAGCGAGGTGTCGTCCTATTTGCATACAATGCACTCACGCACCGACGATTATTCCGCTGATATTGTTAATATTGTAATATTTCTTACTTACGCTGTAATTGCATAGTTTCTTCAGCGCCTTTGTATTTATCACATCAGATTAAACATTTATAATTGGACGTGTTTATGCAAACCAGAACCAGTATACGTGTTTCGGTAAATGTTCTTTAAAAAAAATAAAGTGCGTTTTGAGTCAAATACAGTGTTCGGTACGATATTTATGTAATAACTTTCTAAACTTTATTTCAAAAGATCTATAGGACTAAGACTTTTACCATATTCTTCCTGTAAATTTTAGATAAAATTTTATATTCCCATAATTTTGGAGATGGGTGAATTGTAAAGTCAAGTTCAATAAACATTTGCCCCTTCTTCAATTCTTCAATATTTTAAAATTTTAACTAATGCAACAAATGTGGGATAACGACATGTATCACTATGCCGTTGCGTCATATACTTTCTGAGAAATTTGATTGTGACATATAGACAAACATCGAGAAGCAAGGAATCCTCTAGTTCTGGTTTACCTTTTACGTTACAGAACCCTAAACAACACAATATACAATTGGTAATTTTTAACGCCACAAACTTTATTAGAAATAATTAAGTCGTCAGAACGTGTGGATATTTTTTATGTGTGGAGAAGACGTCATGCAATTTGACATATTTTATAGATTGGATCTCGCTTGCATAACTTCATCCAGCTTTCCAAGTACACTTTTCCCTTACAAATCGCTAGAAATAGAGTAAACAAAAAGTAATCATTGTTGATAACTTAACAACACTTAAATATTTATGTTTCATAAATTGTACTGTCTTGGATCTGGTGCATAATTTGTCTATAAAAAAACACCTGCTAAGAATGCCAGTTTTCAATTTCATTTAATTTAATCCTACTAGTATTATAAACGCGAAAGTTTGTGAGGATAGATGAAGGGAGGTTTGTTACTCTTTCACGCAAAAACTACTCAATGGATTTTAATGAAATTTTTCAATAATATAGCTCATACATCATAATAATACATAGGCTATAATTTATAAATATATTATATGTGTTTGAAGTTCACGGGAACGAAGTCGCGGGCAAAAGTTCAAAAAATAAAAGAAACAAAATAATATGTTATATGATATAACGACAAAAATATTATACAGCTCTTCGTAAGTTGTTGGTATTAATCTCGACCGTGACCAGCGTGACAGTACATATTCTTATACTCCGTTTAATTGAGACACCAATAACTAATCTGAGTCAAGGACGTGAACTATCCGAGCCGCGATTGGCCTCTGTAAATAGTGATGACAGACAGAGCGGTGCGCCACGGTTCCCATGTATTCTCACATCCTAATCTGAATTAATTCGACGACAGTTTTGCGAAACAAAAATAGTCAGCGAATGCCGGTTATGCGGCGATTGTAATTTGCCGGCGGCCACTGAAGCGAAATTAAAAAAGATGCCGACAATTGACGCGGGCGCCGCCTGTGGAACACTTCTTTACGAATATGAATGAGTTTCGTCTGTGAGACAACACCGACACCGCGCTCGTTACTGATCTAGTCTGTTAGTAATTAGAGACACGAAATGCTATGATCGTTGTCATTATACCATTGACTTAGATAACTTACAGAATTCCGAGTATTTTTTTAATTTATTCTATGCACAGTACGGTTTACAAAAAGCTACATGGTATAATTATATTATGTTACTAAGCTTTTGACATTCTTATGACCAACATTTCTGGACCAAAGCTCTGGACCAGAGATAATAATTAACGACTTTATTTTAATACTCGTGATAATGGAATCCAATTATCATATCACAGATTTGATAAAAAGAGTCGAAAATATTTCAGTAAATATGTATGAAACGGTCAGTTGGCGAAGACATTTAAGGACAGAGTTTGAATGGGTTTGTATCCCCAAAGCCCCCTGCAAGTGGCCTCGCCAGCTTGATCTTATAAATCTTATTCTAAACTTTTGTTAAGACTACGTTCTCTGAAATTTTTAATTTTGTGGTTGCGAAGATGAGGAGGATGTTCAAGTTGAGTTCAGATACTCAATATGGGTCCTTTTTCCTTCTGCTTTTATTTTCTATAACGTAAACTAGTGCAAGATGGAATGTATGGGTTAGCATAACACACAATACTACGCAATTTATACTCCTAAACTCCAAGCTTGTACGTTACATAATTTCTAAGACTGTCACAGAGGATAAACAAAGATACGGACAGACGAACGGTCGCATTACAAACCTCGTAAGGGTTCTGTTTCCCTTTCAAGACAGTCACAGAGGATAAACAAAGATACGGACAGACGAACGGTCGCATTACAAACCTCGTAAGGGTTCTGTTTCCCTTTCAAGACTCTCTAGAAACCCTAGAAATTAAACCGAACTGGATTTCTTGTCGATTCTTCACAGTGCAGGAAAACGTTTGAGAATACTTTGTAATTGAATTTACTTGATTAAAATGATTTGTAACACATTTCACAGTTTGTGTAACATTTGCGCTACACGCCAGATGGCCGTGAAATCGCACCTCACAGCCGGACGGCGCGCCGCACATAAATAACCATCGAGCGCGTCCCCTACTGCCGACTTAATTAAATGACCCGATAATGCACTCATTATTGACTGTTTTTTTGTCTTATCTCATCAATTTGTTTATTGCCTAATAGGTTTATTGGTAGAGGGAGGGCATCACAATAACGTAAAGAGCTTGCCTATGCCCAATGCAAGATTCGTACTTCACCTTCGCGCCCACGGAAATTCAAATACCATATTATTACCATATTATTACCATATTACTACCATAAATTACCATAAATTACCGTAATACAATAGCAGCGAGCTTTTGTAAAGTAATTCAATGAACTATTTACAAAAAAAAAACATATTATTTAGATTTTTTAAATTTTAGCTGTTTACGTAAAAGTCTTCGAGAATAACAGATAGAACCACATAAGAGTGACTATACAGGTGATAGGACCTTGTGAGGGGTCCGTAAAGATCGGTACCACCATCTTATTTAATGTCAAAGACAAGTCAAATCAATTTATTCAAGTAAACCCAATTACAAGTTATTTTTGAAGGTCAAATCTACTTTACTTCGGTTCAACGGTTCAAAGAGAAAACCTGGACACTGAGAAGAACCAACAAGAAACTCAGTCGGGTATCATTTTTTCAACATTATTTTACAAAAGGTTTATAACATACATACATACATACGTATCTTCACTCTGTATCCCCAATGGGGTAATCAGAGAGGTCTCAAACAGTTTCGTCTAGGTATGCGAGTGCTTTTGACATTTTTGTCAGCTAACACAAGCTATTTGATCTTCATAAGTCAGCCGTGGTCTTTCTTGACCTCTTTTACCACTAACTTTCGCTCTGTAGATTTTCTTCGTCAGTCTTTCATCACTCATTCTTTCTATGTGCCCCAACCAACTACGCATTCCTCGCTTCATTTTTACAATAACACTGTCGTGCAACCCTGTCATACTGCGTAAAAGGTTTATTAAATTACAATATTCAGAAAGCCAGTAAATGCATGTAATCTGTACTCATACTAATCCTTCTGCCAACTAGTAATACTTGCAATGATGTGTTCCAGTGTAGAGGGTGAGACAGCCGGTGGCATTTCTTGTACAAGAGGCACAACATTTAAGTCCTCAGGGTTGCCGACGCATTCTGAAGTGCTTTCTTAGACTTGATATTGTAATGTTCATGAGCCTCAGGCCATCTACCATCAGGGAACTGTTTTCTTATAGTGTAAAAAAAGAATTGTGTTTGTGGATTATGGCTTGTAATTATAAGGTTGGTTTTCGCTATTACGCTCCGATCACATTTTAGTGCAGAAAAAATATCGCAAAATTAATTTTTGTACGTAATTATAATTTGTTAAGGACTACATTACCAAATAAAGAACTGGTTTGGGACATTTGAGATATTATAATTATTCGTAGCTGTCCATCGCAGTAAAAATCATTTACAAATTCTAGAATTTCGGAAATCCTGTGGCTAGCTGTTCGCGTTATCGCGGCACTGCCAGGAAACAGTAAGGTGGGGTTTGCTACTCTCCGAGAAGTGCTTCAGCATAGCGCGATAGGAGTCTATGGTCTAGTCTAACTATAACAGTTTCTATTCAATTTTCCAACGAAGATAATATTTGTTATACATGTTCAACTTTCCAAGACAAAGTCAAATAAATTTATTCAGACATGGCTTTCTTAAATAAATGTAATAATATCCAAAATCCATGTTTATTATATTTAAATTACACAGAAAAGAATATTTCTAGTTTATTTAATCAGGACATAATAAAATACAGTAAAGTACTCGTTAACCCTTGTGGACAAAATAAGCAATGAAGAGATACGCAGTATGACAGACTTGCACGACAGTGTTATTTCAAAAATGAAGAGAGGAATACTAAGATGGTTCGGTTACAAGGAAAGAATGAGTGATGAAAGACTGACGAAGAAAATCTATAGAGCAAAACTGAGTGGTAAAAGAAGCCAAGAAAGACCAAGCCGACAGAAATGTCAAAAGCACTAGCATACCTAGGCAAAAATGTGTGAGGCGAATGATGAGATTTGAGGAAGCGAAAGAAGTATGTAAGGTCCGCGACCCTTGGGACTCCGTCCTCTCTGACTACCCCGTTAGGGGTACGGCGTAAAGATATTTATGTATGTATATACTTATTAACATAAATTACTTACCCTGGGGTCGTTTTACGATTGTTCTAAATAAATATTGCCTCATTTTATCATTACAATTTTATTTAGAGAGACTCAAAAATTGTTTAATTTTTTGGGTAATTGATTGAATTAAACGGAAAAAATAAATAGATTTAGATTGAAAATTGAAAAGCTACGGCGTCGATTTTCTAATATTTTGCTGTACTGGGAAGGTTTTTAAATCTAAATTATTTCTTACGATGTACTTCATGAGGATGATTCCCAAACTATACTTCTAAATTCAATGCTCGTTGAAACGAAAACAATGCTCGTTCCCGAATCATTGTCAAGTCGCCTCATGAAGGTTCTCGCTTTATAATGGACTAATTCTCATAACTACTTAATTTTGTGACATTATTATTCCAAAAGTATATGAAGTTACTATGTAACGACATGTCGTGGCCATCGATTACGAGAATTATTGTTTAATGAACTGAACACGTGCCAAGTCAAGGTCGCATCACTGGAAATACGTACTCACAACAGACTGTCTACAGCCGAATTAACCATAATCTACGTTTGCGCTGTAAACACAGTATGTTAGCCAGTATGAATTACCCTGCTAATGCGACATGAGAGCGTGTTGGACACACTTTATTCAATAAATAAATATGAAGTTGTTTCAAAGTACCACAGATTAATGTAAGATGTTTTGGGTTATCAATTTGCGTCTCTGTACTTAGCTCAACAGGCGCAAAGATGGTAAAATGAATAAATTCTAACATACGTACAAGTAGATAGACGGACAGATAGTTTATCTTCCCGCGTAGTCGTAGAAGTTAACCAAGGAATAGGATGTATAGAAGGAATAAGCTGTTCTCGCTATCGTAGCACTGCAAAGGTACGGGGGGAGGATTAGCGATTACCTCTCTCCGGGAAGTGCTTCAGCACAGTGCGATAGCTCCAGTACGTTCTATAGAGTCCTCGAACCCCTCGACAACGTGAAGATGACTACCGCAGAATAATTGATGGATAAAAGCTTCGCATAACGTAATCTCACTCCTAGTGGGCTGGATAATTTTGCTGGCAATTTGTCATCTGGTTTCATTTTGCCATCTGTACTATGTAAGCCCAATTAATTATTCATCCTAGAATTGGCGTCAAGACGTGATTTTATTGTGCTTCGATAGCCTGTTCGTCCCGAATGGGAAATGACGCGAACTCGTGTATGTAGAAATAAGAAGTAGTCGTAATAATATATTTTGCATGAATGAGGTCGCTTATAATAATGTAAATAGATCTAGTTCGCACAAAACAATGGCCGTCGAATCCGTAACTGAGTATTAATAAGCTCACGTATGGTTGATTTAATGAGATGAGCACTGACAGATGTTACGGTGAAGTTATGCAACAGTATAATGACATTTCGAATGACATGTTGTCGCCTTATCACTCATATGAATATTCATTCTCACGGTACTAGCGGATTAAGAGCGCGACACGTCTCGTGGGAACATTTGACACAGATTACAGATTAACACGGCGGCGGCTACCTTGCGCTGCGGCCATCTGATGCGCATTTCGGCAACACGTCGCCCGCACATTTTATGCGATCGCCGTGCGATTATACGCTGATCGCGGTCCTCGTGACTTGCTTTCACGCATCATCGTACGTTCTTTTTAACATACACAACTGCGTCGCAAGATCTATATCGTTAGAAGTGCATTTTAACTCTAGCGTAAGCACAATGCCGAAGGAAACAGCGAGGTATAAGCAGGCCATGAAGGATGCGAGGATGCAATTGCTGAGTCTATAAATGAGACTATTATGATCTTTACCAGCAGAGGGTCTTCTGCGAAACATCGTTAACGGTGTAAAATTTGTAAACGAGAACGTCTTGAACACTGACGCCACAATCCTTGAGATTCTCTACTCTTTATCCGGATGACGTTTCGGAGACTGATGATGCGTGCGGGTGTGCATTTAAATAGACATGTTGAGACGTTATGGAAGATATTACCAAGAATCTTTCGTACATTGTAACCAGAATTTATGTTGCTCGCAACTTGCTCGCAAAATCGTCCGTAATGCTTTAAAAGCTTCCTTTGGGGAGATAACGCTGTCACTGTACATAATAACAATGTTTGGGATGAAACGACAAGTTTCCCAATGTAGCAAGTGTAACATCCGATCGATGACCATTATGTGAACTATGAGTTCGTGCGTGCGGTTCAAGTATCGTCGAAGCTCATGTAGCGATGTCGATATGTCGAGATTGCATGCCGTCGATATGATGTAATTAAACCGCCGCGCCGGTCGGTGCACGAGCGCGCGAAATATTACCATACGATGTTCGTGGGCTGACGCGGCCCACCGGTGCGTCGGCCCTTTAACGCACGCACCGATTACGAACATTACAATGAGGTTTATTAACTAATGTTGTTATATTGGAAAGCCAGGACGCTGCCTTGAGAGATAAAGTAAAACACAGCATGCTCCAGCTATTTATATATAGATACTAATTAGCAAAGGAGTAATAGCCAGTCTATCTCAAATCCCAAATACTGCTGTCTTATTAAAGTAACGACGAGCTGTAATTTTTCAGCGCCATGATGCACTGTCTATCACATAAAATAACTTGAAGATATGTAAAATGGACAGTGATGCGCGGTGGTGACATGTTTTAATCTTTTGTTCAGAATGTTGAAATATTTTGATGGTTCAAAATTGATTGATATGTCGCGTCGAATCGAGAAAATTAATCGTAACAAAAATGATTCTATTCGATTCTTCTGATTCTATTTGATTTGATTTGTTTATATATCTCGGTCGTGTCCATCTCTAGACATTATTCACATGTATACTAGAAACCTACAATACATGGTCGTCTATTTCATATACTGTACGTATATTTTATTTGTTATCTCCTAATGTTACGTTGAGAATAACGTGACCTATAAACAGTAATACTATCCAGTGACTCTAATCGTAAATTGCACTTTCTATTGCCAATCATTTGTTGGCAACACGCCAGGACTCAGTGATCTGTTCCTTACAACATGGTTCTACATACATCATGCTGCAACAGATAGTATGTATGTCCCATTGGAATTTTCTCATCGAAATATAATATGTTTAAGTTGTAATAGTTGGCCAACAGTCGTTCCAATGGCATGTCAAACATTTCACTTTTTGTAGCGTGTGCCGAAGTTACAGATACTATAAATATAAAATAATAATGACTTGAATTATTAATTCAATTTCAAATGAATTCGAAAAAACTAGCTCATGAGATACGGTCACCGTTCGCATTCACGCCGCGTATTTACATTTAATCTGCTACAAGACGTATCAAGAACAAAGTTTTATTCAATATTCCATTCGTAAAAAACTGTATGTAAAGTTAGTGGTCAATATTATCAATAAACGATTATAAACAAAGATTAATGTGCACTCGACGAGGCCCTATTCTCTGACAATAGAGTCCAACCACATTTGATTTTAAACGCAATACTCCGTTCTCGACGTTGGTATGCTAGTCGCGAGGCGCACACCTGCGTCGCTCGTGAGGAGCATCCTTAGTGCGCTTGCGCATTTACAAACTATACTTTATGGGTCTCTGATGAGATAATGTTTTACACAAAATATACTTAATGTATTCTACATTCATACGTATTTATATGCAATATAATATGACGTATACTATATCGTGAAAGAATCAACGCTTGTGCAAAATAAGCAGTGTAATAAATTACATTATTTCAGTAAGCCTTTTGCTTTTTAGTATTCCAATCCAAATCTGAAACATTTCAACAATCGCCTCACTGTCTGTCTGTCAGTTGCAGTCATTTTTGTCGTAGAAACTATTTAATCTTAAACAGGTACCATTTGAATCAACCATAGTAAACTAGACAGAGGGGCGGCCCGACTGAAGTCGATCTGTTCAAAAAGTCACTGAAAATCTCGTTGAGAAAAGCATTTTCGCTTTTACCAAACTTTCCCATATTCCAGGCAACTTTCCGAATTGTACTTGTTCTAAAAACCTTATTTAATCTATTACGAACATTTAAAATTAAAATTTGCCAAATCGGCCCCGCCGGCCTCAAGCGATGCGCTTATAAACTAACGACATTTATTTTTTATTTAAATAAATAGTATCCTAAATACAGACATTAATTTCAAAACTTGAGTTTTGACATCTGGGGGTTAAATCTGGGGACATAAATAAAAAAAATCGGATCTTCGCTCATGACATCAAATGAAACCACTTTAAATACGGGCCTAAAATGTATAACTCATTACTGTCTTACTTGCTTATACAATGTCACTAAGACCTCAGCAAAGTTACTGGTCCACCTCTCATCTTGCCTACAAGAGTATGAATATGGAGAATAAGGTGTACATTGAAAGGAGATTATCAGGATTACGTTACGTTAAAATACGCCAGACTGTTTCCGTTGACGCTAACAATAACTTTAGTGTAATAATGCTGTCGTGTGGAGCACAAGTTGAAAGATTCTCGCACCGTGATAACGCGAAGGAGCGCAGGTATCAATGAGTGTTGTAAAAACGCGGCCTCTCTCCGCACTTGCAGCACACACGCCGCGATTTTGGACTGATTGAGCAACTTACCCATATTAGCGGGTAATCGACGCCCCGTATGGTGCATCCTTGACCGAACCACCCGCTGGTTATTAATCACTCGTGTTTTATATTGAATGACTTGTCAATTTTATTTAAAACTGTGTGTATTTACACAATTGTCATTTTAGGGTTCCGCAGCAAAATGGTAAAATGGAACCATTACAGTTTCATCGTTTCTTTTTATTTGAGAAACACAACAGCCTACAGTTATGTATGAAATTTAAACGCTAAATACATTTCCACAACACGACAATAAAAGTTTACATTAATTAATAATTACAATGAAAGAGATATAATTTGGAAGAAATACATAAGTCATACTAAATATATACTAGTAAATTTCGCTTGTGTCTGTCTATCCTGACGTCTCTGCGGATTTAATCGGACATCTTTACACCCACTAAGCTCGAATTACAGAAACGAATATTGATAACCCAAACATATAAATTAAAAATAAGAAAATAATTTGTAATTTGGATAATTTTTTTAATTTAACTATTCGAAATCGCTACAGCATTCTATGTTAAAGCGTGTCTGATACGCTTATGGGCAGTTTTATAAATTAAGACATCGTGCTACTATTACAAAGGTGAAAGTTTGTAAGGATGGATGGATGTCTGTAACTCTTTCATGCAAAAACTTCTAAACGGGTTTTATTAAAACTTTACAATAATATAGCTTATACCTCAAAATAAGACATAGGCTTTAATTTATAATGATATTGGGCGTTTTTGTACTTCACACAAGCGAAGTCGTGGACAAAACTAGTGTAACTATAAGGGCTTCTCTATTTTTGAACGTAAGTATTTATTGCTAGGAACAGAAGTCTTATTATACTACGCGTATAATATTAATATGCAAGTATTAATGTAACACATATTATAACTAATCTAATCTGATTATAAATTTCCATACTCATCATGAATTTCATATACTACGACAAATATTATTACACAATAAAATAAATTGCTCAATTCTGTCTTTATTATTAATCAACATACAATTTAAACATTAAAGAAGAAACGTCGAGGCGTTTCCATATTAAGTGTTCTGTTTTTCCAGACTTGGGATGTTACACAAAAAAATCTTAAAGTATATATGAGGCAGGCAAAGTGGTACAGACATGTGGCCTCACTCTGTCTGTCTTTTTCATTACATTCACCTTAACATTCTATTATTCATTTTTACGATAATAACTTTTATCCTAACTAGCCACATTGCGTACTTCTTCATTGCGTAGGTATTATATCCGTGAGTATGACACCGCGCATATTTCTACACTCAGACTACAACAGAATTTATGTTTTCAAAATGTCCTGTATGTGAATCCAATCCGGAACCCTCTGCTTGGAAAGCAGGACTACCACTGTACCAATAGTCAAAAGTGCTAGTAAAAATGCATCTCTAGTTGTAAATATGACCCGTGTATCAACTAAGGAAAAAACCTTCACTTAACACGCGAATCGAAGTGAGTGATCAAAGTCGAGAACAACGATATAGATGTCTATTGAAATATCAAGCAATCTCAATTGTCGCAAGGAAGTTGTAATTCATTATCTGTAAGTATTCCTTGTTCACTAATCGCGTGTGTACACGAAACGTCAATTCTCAACTTTACAAAAAGAGGCTGTATCATTTGTAATCGTTACTAAGGGGTGAATATTTGAATATTTAAACATTACACGTGGAAGATAGCAGGCAGTGTCTGATATCCATCGACGTGAACGTGTCACGATGAGGCGATTGTAGATTAAGTGCGGGTGTCGCCTGATTATTATTAATGAGCAGTCGCTATCTACATACATAATAAGACGAGTGCGTCACGGCGGCGCAGGTGTCCGAGTTCCGAGAGGCGCTTCCTTCCCCGAACGGAGCCTGCTTCCATTGTAATAGACGTACGCGCCGCACATACATATCGCATTGCTCTATTACGTGATTTAATGGTATTTACACCAAGTTTGAGTTGTGTGCGAAGGCCGTAAGACGGCGCGGCGCGGTCTCGAAGGCGCGGGTTAACGAGCGATGTTTATGGTCGCGGCCGCCGCGCTCGCCGCAGACAATAAAATTCAAATATTTTTCTCGTTCATAAAGCGTTGCAAGGAAACGGGCACGTACTGGTTAATAGGGTGGGTAATTAAACGGTGCGCTCGCAGCCGCGCTGCGATTAAACGGATCGACTTGGACCCTTTATAGCGTGTACCGAGAACATGCGTCACTGCAGCCGCTCGCTCATCACTCGCCATCGATGTGTTTGAAGTTATGTCTACTCTTGTTTGAGAAACTGAACTATCGTAAGATAATTTGATTAAATTAGATAAAGATTTATCGCTAGTGATCGAAAATAATAATCGTTATAAACAAAAACATAACGCAGTCCTGATAATAATTTTCCTTCAACTGTACCTTATTCCAAAACAGCGGCGCGCTCCGTTCTCGTACGATGACGTCAACATTTCTCTACTTCTAAAGACGAAAATGTAGTGAATGTGGTATAATTACGAGATATGAAGTGTGACAGGGTTGCACGACAGTGTTATTGTAAAAATGAAGAAAGGAATGCTTAGATTGTTCGGGCACATAGAAATAATGAGCGATGAAAGACCGACGAAGAAAATCTACTGAGCGATAGCGAGTGGTAAAAGAAGCCAAAGACGACCAAGGCTGAATTACGAAGATCAAATAGCCAGAGTGATAGCCGACGGAAATCTCAAAAGCACTCACATATCTAGGCAAAAATGTGTGAGGAGAATGATGAGATTTGAGGAAGCGAAAGAAGTACGTAAGGACCGCGACGCTTGGCGCTCCGTCCTCTCTGACTACCCCGTTAGGATTACAGCGTGAAGATATGTATGTATGTATGTATCCTATTCCTAACTAATATTATAAATGCGAAAGTAAGTTTATTTCTTTGTTTGTTACGCTTTCACACCTAAACCGCTATATCGATTATGATGAATTTTGGTATAGAAATAGATGGGACCCTGGAGACGGTTTAGGCTACTTTTTCTCGCGAAAAACTTATAGGAAGTGGAGTGAGGGGAGGGGTAATTTTTGCATGAAACTTTTTATTGCGTCGTCTGATTTGCTTCAAACTGCAAAATTATTGTTTATAATTAATAATTAAGGTATGCACATTTGGTTTTTTCAAACTACTCTTAATAGAGGTGAAATGGGGTTGTAAATATAATAGAGAGAAATCGTATTCATGAAGCTAAAATTTGGCAGATAGACAATTGGTAGTTAGTAGACGTCAGTTAAGAAAGGAATGTTGAAAATTCACAGTTTAAGGAGGAAAATGGCGGGGCGGGGCGATGAAATTTGTATGAAATTTTTTATAGCAGTATCTGATTTGGTTGAAATTTTGCAGAAATGTTTTCGATGAAGGGGTGAAATGGTAAACCCTTTCCTCTTTTCCCATACCTGTTAAAATTGTCAACAAGAATTGGTTGACAAAATCTAAGTTAACGCGAGCGAAGCCGTGGTTAAAAGATATGTGTTATAATTTCCTTCCTCGTCAAATATTCCAATCCAAGTCCAATTAGAAGTTTAGAAATTATAAGCGACACACACACTCACATTGTAACTTTGTTTTACATTACGCAGAGGTGTGATTATAATTATACTATGTAGCGCATTTTTATGTTACGTAGAGGCGTGTATATTTATGCTATGTAGAGACGTGCATACTAACACTATGTAGAGTAGTACATATTTATGCTATGTACACATAGAGGTGTGTATAATAATAATGCGCCAGGCAATACATACTAATCATCTGATCTCAAACTAGGATATTCCCTGTGCTATGAAAACCAGACGACGATTACTGGGGGCATCTCCCAGTACACCCAGACTCGAAACAATCTAGAAAAGTTCATTTTCAAAATTGACACGACCAGGAATCGAATCCGGAACCTTCCGCGCTAGGATAATGTCTAAACCACTGCGCCATCTAGGTCGTCTGTATATTTATACTATGTAGAAATGTGCATATTTATACTATGTAGGAGTAGATATGTGCATCTTTCTGCTATGTAGAGATATACATCTTGTTTTTCAGATTTTTAGAAATGGTTGAAAGGTAATTTACAAAGTGTTTCTTTTTTTGAAAGAATGTACAACTTAACATGCATTGGAGGTACCAAAACCAACCTTTAAAGTCGAAATTCAAATTTTCATGTTAACGATTGTATTTGAATCACTATACTTACTACAACTGTTCCAATTTCAGTTACGTAAAGTTGAATACTGACAGAAATGTTTGCGAAGGACAGATAGAGAACGAGGAAATTCCATGTGTTCCATTTTTGCAGTGTGGCATTGCATATTGATAAGAAATTTCTGTCTGGCAGTTTTCGCAGGAAAAACAGAAAATAAGAAGTGCACAAGTGTTGATTTTCAAACTGCACTTTGTTTTGATTTATAGATCAAATTATGATTGTGAACACCGCTAGTTTATAATTTATCTCGCGAGATTGTAAGCTGTCGATGTGTGTTCACAATCATACGGTGACATAGATATAACGTATACGAAAAGTGTTAAAAATGGCACAATGTTGAAAAAATGTTTTTAAATTTGTGATTTATGAAGTCTTCAATTAATACTTAAACGCTATGACCCCAAACAAAACTTAACTTTCTGTTTGAGCCCACAAACCCAGTTCCAAAAGTCAAAATACTTTGAAGTTTTTTTGACACATGTACATTCGAAAGTTTAAAAAAGGAACACATAATACATACTCTGTTTGGCATTTTTACTTGTGGTTTAAGAATCTTGCAATGAATACTCCTCACTTCAACCCCGAAACAAAATTTAACGAAACAAACAAAATTATAAAAAAAAATAAACAAAATTAAACTTTCTAGTTAAGACCCCAACAACCAAAAGCAAATCCCAAAGGCAATAATAAAAGCTAATATGACCGACACACACCTACGTAGTACAATAACTGTTCTATGTTTCCAATTTCGAAGCCAAGTAATAAAAATAATACCTAATTGAACTTCCCGCAATTCCTTCTCGTTGTTTCCAAAAATGTGGTAAATAATATCATTAAAACGTCGCAGGTAATACTGAACAATGAAGATGTTTCGAATTTAGATGTTATCACATAAATAAATAATTGAATAGTTTATCGGACTAATCTATTTTCAGGATTTTGCAGCCAAAGCGGCAAACATTTGGTCTGTATTTCGAAATTTTATTAAAGGAAACTTGTGTACCTTCTGTATTTAAAATTACTATGGGACCCTAATGCGTGTCCGACATACTTTCGTTATTTTTTTTAATTTTTAATACATACATGACATGACATGAAGAAAAAACCGTAAAATAATGGAATATTTAAAGGTTGTGGACACAAGTGTGCGCGCAGGCAGCGCGACCGTCCGCGGTCCCGTTACTGCGTGACCTTTCCGCACAGTTAACGACTCCCGCGTCCTTGACCCGCGCCGCCCCACCCTGTGCACTCATTTCGTTTGAAAACTTATTACTTAATGTAAATTAATGTTTCAAAATTTCTATTAATCAAACGACAATAAACATAACACACACATATGTATAAACATATCTTCACGCTGTATCTCTCTGTCCTCAGAGAGGATGGAGCGCCAAGCATCGCGGTCCTGATATACTTCTTTCGCTTCTTCGAATCTCGTCATTCTCCTCACACATTTTCATCTAGGTTAGACGATGTTTTTGACATTTCCGTCCTCTCTGACTACCCCGTTAGGGATGCAGCGTGAGGATAAGTAAATAAGTAACATTTATTTCCTAAATTCTAACACGTGTTTAGAGCTACGAAATATACAAAGCTACAAATTACATAAGACTCAGCCTAGAGCGTGCTAACACAGCTAACACTGACTATTTGATCTTCATAACTCAGCCTTGGTCTTCCTTGACTTCTACTACCACTCACTTTCGCTCTGTAGATTTTCTTCTTCAGTCTCTCATCACTCATCCTTTCCATGTGCCCAAACCATTTAAACATTCCTTTTTTCGTCTTTGCCATAACGCTGTCGTGCAATCCTGTTATACTGCGTATCTCCTCATTACTTATTTTATCCATAAATTTATAATAATCATGATCTTAAATATCTATTAATACGTGAAGAGAAAACTTTGTACCACTTTTTTGCATATCGCGCGGACGGAGGAGTAAGAGATTAGGCATAATTAGATTATATGGAGAAGGAGCGCAGAAATTTACGTATTACTCAAATATATTACATACATACATACATACATATCTTCACGCTGTATCCCCAACTGCGTGAGGAGAATGATGAGATTTGAGGAAACGAAAGAGGTGTGTAAGGACCGCGACGCTTGGCGCTCCGTCCTCTCTGACTACCCCGTTGGGGATACAAATATACTAAATTAAATTAAATAAAACATTAATTGTTTACGTTCATATTGCCAATGTCAAACACATAATAGTTATGTACTGTCAATGTCACATACATAATATAGTTTTTAGTCAAACAGTCGCACATACAGTACAGCACAGTTGTGAATGACTACTGCTAGATTGTCTGAATAAATTTCGAATTTTGTGTGATTTGTGATCTGTAAGCTTTTTTAAGTCTGTGGATATAATAGTTTATGTGTATATAGTTATAACAATATAAATGTAACCAGATATTTATTTTTTAAGTATTAGCGAGTAGCGGCTTTGCACTGATGGACGCACTGTTAGTCAAACTTTCTAAACTTTTTCAGTAATTCATCTAATATAACATATTTGAACTTAATCGATTGAATGATATTTGAGTTTATAAATGACACGCAGTCTATATAAAATAGATCTTTACGTATTATGATTTATGGGCTTGACGTTCCGTCCTCTCTGACTATCCCGTTAGGGATACAGCGTGAAGATAAGTAAATAAGTAACATTTATGTCCTAAATTCTAACACGTGTTTAGAGTTCACTGTTACGAAATATACGAAGCTACAAATTACATAAAACCCAGCCTAGAGTGTGTCGCATTTACTTAGGGGTTACATAGAGATAAATTGAAATAAAAAATTCATCCAAAACTTCTTCCAAATTTAAACTCAGTAGATATAAAGCTGGCGGAATAAGTCAGCCATAACATACAGACAAACATAACGAAATTATTAGGTTCCTTTATAATTATGACTCCGGGACACTAAAAAGAAAACAAATATATTCGAAATAAATATACAATAGAAAATATTTATACCTAGCGACAACATACCAAAACTTTTTTTACTGAGATTTTCAAAAAAAAATACCATCCAAATTTCCGGCTTTTCTGTACATTTCCCAAAAATTTTCTATCATACGAATCTTGTGTTGATAATTATGAACACAATAAAAAAATTTAGCCAAATGGGTCGACCTGTTCTCAAGATGCTCCGTCATACATGTGGCGGTAAAATTAATAGTTTTCACATTAAATTTGCACAGCTTACCCATATTATCCATATTTCCATACTAATATTGTAAATGCGAAACACCCTCTGTCTGTCTGTCTGATCGGCTTTCAAAAGAATAGAAATAGATTAAACCCTGGGGCAGCACATAGACTATTTTTTTTTAATTACATAAAAGATGAGCCATTTGCAGGATGATAGTACAAAGTGTAATGTAAACATTTTTGTACGATATCGCATTTTAATAGGAAATACAAGCTAATATTTAATTTATTATATACCAATTAAATTTCTTTATAGCCTACAATTATTTTAAAGAGCCATTGTATTCTTTCAAGTGGTATAATTATGAAGTAAGACATTACATCTATTTCAGGCGATAACTAATATTGTTATCGTTATTAATATTAGTTTAAATGTTCTTTAAATGCATCTGCTCATTTTCCCGCATAAGTCGTAAAAAGTTGGCTAAGAGATATGGTTTATTATAACTAACTGGTGAAGGCGACGAACTAGCAATTTATCATTATCCGTTTCTGTTTTGCAGTTAGTAAATACATATATACTACTAGAAATAGCGCTTTAAGGTATGAATTATTGTGTCGCTTTTAAGCTCTGTTCACTATAAATAAAATATAGCGTGAATTATTACATAAGTATGTGTACATTGTACTACAAATGTTGTTTAAACAAATAGTGATTAGATGATTTACACGTGTAAGAAAAGAGTGAAGAATAATTCAGGAAAAAATCTAGACTGCAGAAGTTACCACCACCAGAAGCAAAGGAAAACCAAGCCGGAGTTATGAAGATCTAATAACCAATTTTAGCTAACGGAAATGCCAAAAGCACTAGCATATCTCACCTAAAGTACATCAGGAGAAAATGATATTTGAGGAAGCGAGAATGTAAGGAGGAATGTAAGGATATGTACGGAGCGTGACGATTGGCGCACCGTACTCTCTGCTTATATCGCTAAATATGCAGCGTGAAGATGTGATGATAATGTAATTTTAATAAATAGCTTTCAGCATCTACTCAGGATTACAAATTACAGTACGAGATTATAGTGTTCATATTATAATGTTCACATGAATAACTTGCAATTTTAATCCATGAAGTAAAATCTCAACAAGAAACCATAAAAAGCGGAAACGTAGATCTAGTTTTATAATTTCGTACAACTACATAAATCACATAACGTGCTCGTGACTGCGGTCAAGTGTGAGACGCGGTGTGGACTCGGCGATATGGCCCGCGACCATCGTGCTCAACACTGCATACACGACAATGACTCCTTATCATCCAGTGTGCACGCTGCGCCGTGTTGGACACGGTGTCCCGTTATGAAAAAACTACGGCAGCACGTAATATTGGGATACCTTGCGTATACTGCAGTTGGAAATTCATCGTATATCTAGTGTGAAGCGGTCCGGCCGAGCGGAAAACGCCGACGAAAGGACGCGCGTCTTATCGAGCCACACACGCGCCGCGCCCCTCGCGCACCGCCGCTTCCCCGCGCGAATTTACAATGTACGCGAATAGGGGGGAAGGGGGGGCCCCCACCGCGCGCTCCCGTCACACACCCCGCACGCCGCCATCGCATTGTGCACTCTACGGCCCTCACGTAGAGCCGCTATTGTCTTACCGCCGCCGCCCGTGGCAGTGTGCGTGAGATTTTCTCGCCTGGAAATTCTAATGCGCCGCGCGACTGCGATAAAAAATGAGTAGCTCGGGAAACGTGAATACATTACCGAGCGAGACGGAGCGCGGCGACGCCCTCCGCCCGCCGCCACTCCTAGCTCTATGTATTTTACACTACTTTATGTTTTGATCCCATTCGGAAAAGGGACCCGTGTTATGTATGTACGACTGGCTGTACGCCTGTTAAATATGTATTCGAGATCCGTAGGATCGTTTCAGCGGCGAGAGCGACCTCCAGGCCGCCTCGAGTTTTTCATGCGACCGAAGATAGATCGTCAGAATTATTTTCCATCCGACAACGGTTATAAATCGAATGTAATGATAGTCGGGACTGCTGTCGATCATAAAATTAAATAATGACAGCAAATGTGACAGCCGGATAATGAAAAGCTATGAGAATCTAACGGCTAATTCGTTCCAGCACCGAGGGGTCGGTGTTAGAAGGCGGCCGATAATTGCGGTGCAATGTAAAAAACGCGCGATAGATGCTCCGCGACAAAGGGTTGACTTTTTTGTGTGGGCACGCGCGTGTTCGCGTTCTTGTGAGGGTTTTTGCGCGTGGCGTCAATCTCCGGCGCACCTGCGCGCGCGCCGCACGACGCCGCCGCATCTCCGACACGAACTTTTACCGTCGGTGGGACTATGACACCTGTGACATAAACGCACGTTATAATATCATAATAATAATATCATAATAACATAGTAATAGAGCACGAGTTCTTTTATTGTCTTTAAGAATGGATTGCTTTCCCCAGCCTCTATCGCGTATTATTTTTTTAACTAATTACACGCACATTTTCAACTCTTTAAGAGCAGCGAAAGAGTCTTTTAATGCCTTCAGGATCAATCATATCATTATTATGTTATTTGCCGTCTAATATAAATAAATTATGTCTAAAAAATTCAAATCCTTTATTTGTACGTCATGTTCGTGTTTCTTTTTGAAAAGTAATCTAAGAGTAATTAGTCTAAGTAGGCTGTCCAAGTAGAGTCCAAAGAGTTCGGCGCAGGTAAATATTTAAATTTTTTATTTTTGTGCTGCCCTACAATATATGAGTAATCTCTGTGCAATATTTAAATTTCTAAACCTTGGGCATGAGTTTGGGCTAAGCGTTAGTATACTGCAACGTGGCTTGCTCAGGCCGGTAGTGAGGTGTGGGTTGAGTAATTGATGATGTTATTATTACTGTCACCTGGAGAGTGGTGTACCTAATTTGTTTAAGGGCGCCTAGTACACCTCTGCAATCGACATCTAATGGGATAATTATAGAAAGTTAATTAAATAGACATCAGAAAAACATCACACAAAGAAAACATTTATTTCTTCTAACTTAATCTCTATGGTAGATACAATCAGTTCACTATGTATTTATTATTAAAAGTTAGTAACAATTTAAAAAGATTAAATGCTATGGTTAAACAACATTATCCTGTTTATTATTATATATAACATAACATAACATAACATAACTTCACGCTGTATCCCCAACGGGGTAGTCAGAGAGGACGGAGCGCCAGGAGTCGCGGTCCTTACACACCTCTTTCGCTTCCTCAAATCTCATCATTCTCCTCACACATTTTCGCCTAGGTATGCGAGTGCTTTTGACATTTCCGTCTGCTAACACTCTGGCTATTTGATCTTCATAAGTCAGCCTTGGTCTTCCTTGGCTTCTTTTACCACTCACTTTTGCTCTGTATATTTTCTTCGTCAGTCTTTCATCACTCATTCTTTCCATGTGCCCGAACCATCTAAGCATTCCTTTCTTCATTTTTACAATAACACTGTTGTGCAACCCTGTCATACTGCGTATCTCATCATTGCTTATCCTGTCCGCAAGCGTGACACCGCACATATTTCTGAGAGACCGCATCTCCACAGCATTTATCATACTTTCACTCGATTTCGGGCATATCCATATATGTATTATATATATGTATTAAATAAAGTCACCTATTATATAACAGCACTTAGATATTAATTAGTTTACAGAATAATTCATTAGTATAAAAGTTTTACAAGTATTGAGCTCAGATATTACTTGTTATAGTTACAACAACATAATTTATTTATGTTATCTTAAATTAAAGGGAAGTATACCTAGTTATAAAGACTTAGACACCCTTTCCTTGTTTATGTACTGCATATAAATTCTTAGTGTTACAGATACATAAACCCAAGTACATTTTATACCTTATCCAGTATTTTATTTCACAGAGAAAAATATTTATTAGATACACAATACCTTTATGTGGAGCTAATATCTAACAGAGTATCATTTATTAGTTACACGCAGAGTGTTATCAGTTTTATCACTGATCAATCTTAAGAAGGAGGTGGTCATCCACCAACTGCACCTACTCCTCAGTCTTCCCCTTTGTCGAACATCTACTAGCATCACAGCACCCACATGCCCCGGCCCTCAAAGATTCCCCTTTAATAGGAACTGCGGCCTGGCCACGCGATATAGCACCCAAGTGAAGAAGACTTAGACTTCTTGATAGTCAGAGTAGTGCACCAAACCATTCTAAGAACTATTGTGATTAGTTCATACTGAAGTTTAAATGAATGTTGAATAGATTTACTACTATTCCTAAGTATTCATTACTTATAGGGACAGGAGGTCCACCTGGTTTCTATAGGTGTCCTTTGAACTCTGTAACAAGCACATGTAGACATTAGGATCCTATTCCCTAGTCCTATCATCATTGCTTGCCCTTATCTACAGCTACAGTACTCACCATGGGATCCACCATGAGATTACCTAAACTACTTTAACATATTAACTAACTCATTTAATCTAATTGGGGTTGCTACTCCCAAACAAATACAGCTAAGACTATCCTAGGCGACATGTGGCCTAACTTTAAGTTTCTTCATGAGACTTTGTTGAGGCAGCTTGTCCCGCAGCAGAGAAAAAAAGAAAAAGGAAGCTATTGGATACGAGACGCTTTTTATACCCCACGACGAAGGTCACCTATGCTCCTACTCCTGGAACAACTAGTGTAGAGACAGTGGTCGACAAACCCTATCTAAAATTACACCTACCTAGCGAGTCGATAAAATTCATTAATTTTTTCTAAGTGTATGACGTTTATGTCAACTATAGTTTTAGTATTATTCGTTCGTACTAATAAATTTATTAACTAGAGACCTAATATTTCATCAATTTAGAGCTTATTCTATCTAACAACAAAGGCTACATATTTAGAGTCTATCGATATGTTTATCGAACATATCCTTACATCCATACCTCCAAGTATAGACAATCTAGACCAACGGTACATTTGTTATCGAAGCCGTGTGCGTGTTCTAGAATGTTACAGAAAGTTCTATTTACAAACGAATTATTAACAATAATATTACTAAAGGAGGTCTAGATAATCAGTAGGCTATCACTTTTACATTAATAATACTCAATACTCAAAGATACTATATTTATGACAAATTTATTCCTGCTGAAAGACTTACGGTCAATGCTTCAAACGATATTTAAGAAAGCTCAACGGGTCTACGTTGTCCATGTCCGTCTGTCATAGTGAATGTTGTTTGTAAACAATTAGTTTAACCAAGGAATGCTTTATTTTTCTAGATAACAGAAGTTAAAAGTTAATTTATCTTTTAAGTAATTAAGTGCCTCTATAAATATTATAAGTTATTGTTCCCCACGTCGATGGAGACTCAATATGACTGCTACAATACAGGCAGTGAGTCAATCAGTGACTTTATTCCTATATATTACATAGAAAAATTATGAGTTTTTCAACAATTAATCTATAAAATACACCTTCATGAACACAAAAATGTACGCTTCCATTATCGGTATATCGTAATATAGAGGCAAGTAAAAATAGTGTGCCAACTGCTTCTTTTGCCACGAAGGTCGTAAAAGTCAGCCTAGGGATAGGGCCTATTTGAAACTTGTGTAAGCGACTGACAAGTAATCTGTCAATTTTGAAGTAAAGTCTTTAAAAAAGTATCCAACATATGCAATATTAATAATTTTCCTTGAATCTATGAATACATTTTAAATATTCGTGACTTTTTAGACTGTCGAGTGATAATTTTGGATATAGGAGGAAGGACAGCTTTGTTTTTAAAAAAGTTAAGAGAAAGTAACACAAAGTAGACTATTATACATTTTTGAATTTGTGATTTAGACCAATTAGATTGTCCCATACGATGCCTTCATATAATTATTTACCTTTGTGTATAGGTAAGTAGCCCAAAACCAACTCCCAAAAATCAAAACTCGAATTTTTGTGCCTTGGGGCCACCATTTACATAACTATATCCTATTTTGTTCATGTTTATCTATAATGTAAACAAATGTGGCGACTATGACATTTATAATATAAGTAGTGATGGGATAGTTCGCATATGATTGATACAGGTGTCATACTGATTAATTATTAGTTAAACAAACATTTTTAGAATTTTTGTCCCTTCGTGTGTTTGTGCTTCAATAAAAACCATCAAGAATTAAAATAATAATAAATGTCATGATAATTATAAAAAATTGTACTTTTAAAAAATTATTATTGTTTGCCCCTCGTAAACAATATAATTTTTTTGTTATTATTCCGTCTCACATTTCACTCACATAATATTAGAGTGAAATGATTTATGATACTAATTTGATCTAGGAAGGAACACAGGCAATCTTTAGGGAACACTACAAATTAAAAACAGAATGCTTGACATTTGTCAAGCAACTCAACTTTTCAATCCTCAACTTTTTCAATGCTGTACTGTATTGGATAATATTAGTATTATATGTGCATATTTCATAGTTTCTTGTATATAACAGGAAAAGTAGTGTTATTAGAGTACTACGTGTAATGCGTCGGACCAGCGAACGATAAAATTAGCAAAAGTTTGGTCAGTTTCTTGTTTGTTTACATTAAAGTCAAAAATTTTAAAAATGGATAACACATCCATTAGAAATGCTGTTCACATCACGTAGTCTCAGGAAGAAAGTGATTCCACGTTTAAAAATAAGAAAAATAAATATTGGGTCCTTACATATGAAATTAGCGTTTTGTCGTACTGACCACTTTGATCTGAAAGTCGTATAGTTTTTGAGTTGCATTAATTCGAGTTAGTTATTACACAATTCAAACAATTTTCATGATTCTCAGTGCCCATAACTCTATTTTAACTATGTGATTTTTAAAATTTTTTTGGACCCTTTTAGATTTGTCTACCTTTTGTTCCCAGTTAAAAATTGAGTTTAGAGACACCTATATATTTCCCTTTTAAATAGCTGGCCTTTTGATCAATGAAGGTAGCTCAATTACAATTTACTGGCTAACAAAAACCACAATTTTACTAATTCTCGTATCAGCTGTCGTTACTGTCTGGAAAACACCATTTATAGTGTAAAAATACATAAACGAACAAAAAACATGATTATTAAGTAAACAGACATCAATATTGGGTCCTTACATATGAAATTAGCGTTTTGTCGTACTGACCACTTTGATCTGAAATATCTCCTCTTTGGTTAAGAATTCCAAATTCAAATTTATAAATTCGTTTAGCTGGTACATTTGAGTTTTGAAAACAGTAATTCATTTGTTTTTTTCCTCATTATTTTTTTCTTTGGCGTCGCTTATTACCGCACAATGGAAAACATGAAATATCGGTATATTTACGAGTACGAGTTCTAACGTGGCACCAGTGCTGCAGAAACAGCTCGAAGGATTAATGATGTGTACGGCGCTGGTGTCGCAAAAGAAAGCATGGTACGTTTTTGGTTTCAACGTTTTCGTTCTGGAAATTTCGACCTTCAGAACCAACCCCGTGGACGGCCGGAGACCAAAGTGGAAAATGACGAATTAAAGGCTATTGTGGAAGCGGATCCATCACAAAGCACTTCAGAGATAGCTGCAGGCTTCGGGGTAAGTGACAAAACTGTATTAATCCACTTGAAGCAAATCGGGAAAGTAAAAAAACTTGAACGATGGGTACCTCATGAATTGAGTGAATCGAACTTGCAAACACGCGTCGACTGCTGTGTTACTTTGCTCAACCGACACAATAATGAAGGGATTTTAAATCGAATCATTTCTTGTGATGAAAAGTGGATGCTGTACGATAATTGGAAGCGCTCGTTGCAGTGGCTGAACCCCGGAGACCCAGCCAAATCCTGCCCTAAACGAAAATTGACTCAGGAAAAGACACTTGTGAGTGTTTGGTGGACTAGCGCCGGTGTCGTTCACTACAGCTTTCTAAAATCTGGCCAAACGATTACGGCAGATATCTATTGTCAGCAACTGCAAACCATGACGGAAGAACTAGCTGCTAAACAACCGAGATTGGTCAATCGCTTTAGGCCACTGCTGCTTCACGACAACGCAAGACCACACACTGCACAACAAACAACCACTAAGTTAGATGAGCTACAATTGGAATGTCTACTACATCCACCGTACTCCCCGGACCTTGCTCCAACAGATTACTATTTTTTCCGGAGTTTGGATAACTTCTTACAAGGAAAAAAATTCAACTCCGATGCGGCAGTCCAAACCGCCTTCAAAGAGTTTATTGATTCTCGCCCCCATGGTTTTTTTAGTAAAGAGATCAATGAACTACCTATGAGATGACAAAAGTGCATAGATAACAACGGTGCATACTTTGATTAATAAGTATATTTTACAAAAAAAATTGACTTTATATTCCTCCCGTACAAAACGCCAATTTCATATGTAAGGACCCATTATTTAACGTTTTTACATCGTAGTTTCTGAGAAAAGTCGCTGTGACAGATAGAAGAACGGTCGCGTAAATGATCTTATAAAAGTTCTATTTCTGTGTTAGATAAAAACAGAACTAGAAAAGAGGAATAAGAGTTCTGATTTCTTTTTCAAATATAATTACGTACTTATAAAAAGCGGATGTGAAAATAGGAATATCAATGAAATTGAATGAATCGAAATCTTAATCTCAATGTATTGTCGTAGCGGCGCGGTGAACCCCGATGGCTGGAGTACCCGACGTGCCGCCTCAAGCGGCTGCTGCTGCGGGCCGCGGGAACTCCGCCGCCGCCGCCGCCGCCGCCGCGCACCCGCTCCGTTATCACAGGTATACTTCGCTCTGATAATTACATACATGCATACATACATATTTTCACCCTATATACCTAACGAGGTAGTCAGAGGACGCGCCAAGCTTGCGGCCCTTACATTCCTCTTTTCCTTCCTCAAATCTCATCATTCTCGTCACACACCTTCGCTTAGCTATATGTGTGCTTTTGACACAGACATTTCCTTTTAGCTAACATTCTAGCTATTTGATCTGCGTAAGTCGCTTTGATCTTGCTTGGGTTCTTTTACCTCTGGCTTTCGCTCTGTACATTTTCTTCGTCAGTCTTCCGTCACTCATGCTTTCCATGTGCCCGAACCACCTATGCATTCCTTGCTTCATTTTTACAATAACACTGTCGTGCAACCCTGTCATACTGCGTATCTCTTCATTGCTTATTTTGTCCGCGAGGGTGACACGGCGCAGGCGCACATGCTAAGATATCGCATTTCTACTGCATTTATCTCACTCGATATATTTACTTATTTATATATAAAGAACGCACCAACAGCCAAAAGTAAAGAATTTAAAAATAAAGTACATTCATACATATCTTTACGCTGTATTCTTAACGGGATAGTTAGAGAGGATCGCCAAGCTTTGCAGTCCTTACACACAGTAAAAAAAAAATCAAAAATATGTACAAATAAATAAATAATAATACACTGGCGAATACATACCGATCATCTGTTCTTAAATTAACGCATTCCCTGTGCTATGAGAACCACATGACGACCGCTAGCGGCATCTCCCAGCACACCCAGACAATCAAGAAAAGTTCGTTTCGAAACCTTCTGAACTTGGATGCTTCACCTAAATCACTGCGCCATCGACGTTGTCCAAATATATAAAAAAAAAAAAAGTTTAATGTAACATGAAAACAATTTTGTAATAAACAAAATATACAAAAAAATTATAAGTTACAAATCCAACACTTCTCAACGTTAGGTATACGTACCGTGGTACCGACATACATTTTTTAATTAATATAAATTAACAAAAATCCACTCACACAATTAACGATGAGAAATAAAGTTATTAAGCAAACATGTACTGATTGATTAGAGTCAAAAATTTTATCGTACATATGTAGTTTCTGAGACCATTTAGTCACAGACGGAGAAACAGATGAATGAGTAGTTTTATAAGGGTTTGTTTTGTTCTATTTAGATAGGAATCCTTTAAAATTATAAACTTGTTAAATTGACAACGCAAGTGGCAAATTTGGCGTTTATGAAATATTTTGTATTTAAAAAGTATTTACATGATCAAATGAATTTGAGACATTGAATTCAAAATTGGATTGTCCAATCACTTTTTAAGTCAATATTTATCACAATGTCTATTCTTTTTCGCCTTAATTGAAGCTCCCAGAAGTTGAGCTGCTTCGATCTCAGCATCGTTCATCATCTAAATAATCAGATATTTTGTAGTATCCTTTTTACAGAGATTTTTTTTACAATACTTTTAAATCTACTTATTGATAGCTGTTGAATACCACTGGGAATTTTATTGTAAAAGCGAATACATTGGCCCATAAAAGAGTTACCGATTTTGTGTATACGTGTTTCATGTAATCGTAGCTTGTGTTAATTTAATAATAATAATAATATTTATTTCAATGGCACAATTTCTAGTATTTATTTTATGGACATCACTATTTTAAAATTACTGATATTTTTATGGACACATAAAAGATTTTCATAAATGTACTGGGATGCCACAGCCGAAATGTTAATCAAAATTATCTTTCTATTACGAACTGTAGATATAACGACCATTTCGATCACCATCTGTTGGTAAAAACATAAATCTGCATGAGCCGTTGTGGACTGACGTGCGGGGGTGAGGAGTGCGGGGGCAGGGCGCCGGCCCAGGTGCGGGGGCGGCAGATGTCGCCAGCACAATGACGTCACCTTGCTCTCCATTCAGTATTGTCCTATCGGCCGTATTGTTATGCACCTTATTTCAGCGACGCAAAGGTCTCAGCCCGGACCATTTCATTAATGATGGATTTAGCACGCGCCTGGGGTCAAACGACACTTCAAAAGGACAATTGCTCTGTCGAATCGTGCGTGTTGTTTGCACTGAACCAGCACCTATGGCATTACAATAGCCTCGATATCGCACTTACACCTACGTGTAAATAGAAGCCCAGAAATAATTTTATTTATACGCCAATTTGTATATTAATTTAAATACACCAATGGGTTTCATAAATGTTGCGCAATGTCCAATATTATATAATCTTTTAGTGTTATTAGAATTTCATAGCCATAATTAACCCGTAAATAGTTTTATAATGTCTGACCGTATATCACGACCGATTTAAACCATTATTTTACATCTACTGTCTAATACACTGCCTGGTTTTTGGGTACTGTGGCCAAAATAGCAACAATGAAACCTTTATTAGTTTCGTTATATTTGTCTGCTTATCTGTCTCTCTGTCCGTATGTCACAACTAATTTATTGTCATCTTCACACCTATTAAGCTCAAATTAAAAGCCACGATGGCGCAGTGGATTACGTGTTGCATCCAAATTTAAAAGGTTCCGGGTTCCGGGTAATTTTAGGAAACGAACCTGTCCATATTGTCTCTGGTGTCAGTGTATTGAGAGCATAGATGAAAGACACCCTCAGAAGTCGTCGTCTACTTCTTATAGCACAGTGAATGCCCCAGTACCAGACCAGACCAGATCGGTGTGTCAATGTGGCGCATTTTTTATTATTCATTTTAATTACTCGTAAGACGTACTAATTTACATCTCTGTTTAAATTTGGAACACAGATGTAAATTATTGCGTAGTCTAAAATCAGAAATGAGAAACAAACAAAATAAATATTTGTAATGGTTATTTTGGACTTGTTTTCATTTTCATCTGTTTCATTTACAAATAATATTAATTACTAACCTTTATTTTGTTCAAAGTTACTACAGAACCTTAAGTTACTGCATATCTAATGCCCTCTTAGTGATTTTTCTGTATAATTTAATTGGTTCATTAATGCACTTGAGAAGAATATTAATTATACTATTTAGTTTACGTTCTTAAATTCAATCTCATCACATTGTAAATTATATTAAAAAGATTTCATACATGAAAATTTGAAACAATTACGAACGCCATTGTTCCAAAAACTTCTGGCTGCAACTTTGTTAACATAGAAGTTCTTATGACAAAATAATATCCTCTGTTACAACACTTTATACATAAATTTTAATTCTATAACTCGTTCAGTTTCATATTACCTTCAACATCCATCTCTACTAAACTTACACAACTACTACTGAAGTAGATTTGACGTTTTAAACACACCTTGTAATTGGATTTATTGAATGACTTGATTTAACTTTTTCCTTTGGATAATGTTATTTAAGTACCTGCGATTTGATCACAATTTGTTTTTTAGAAAATTTGTAGCGTCCATTATTCCTACAACATCATTAATCACTGATTAATCACGAAATATCAAAAATTGCTAAAACTGATTGCTGATCATGAAATGTTGGTCTGATGATACTTTGAGTAATGTAGCTAAGAAACGCTAAGAAAGGGTTTTTGGAAATTTACGTTATAAGAGAATAAAGGGGGAGGTTGAACTTTGTATGAACTTCTAGGGTACTTTGTAAATATGATAGAAAAGATGCATCAGCAGTTTTATGTGCAAGCGAGAAGTATGCGAGCGTCGACGGCGGTTACTGCGCACTGACCAATCGGTATGAACGTGATCATTGTTGGGGTTCAATTCACAAAATAAATTAGTACGGAACGACAAAATTCCGTTCCTTTATTTCTGCCAGTAATTCCCAGTGCAACTTACACGACCACAAGAATAGCCTAAAAGTTTTGTATGAGACAAAAATATTCATCAAGCAATCACGTTGATTATGTTATTCCAATCTAATCCCAAGCTTTGTAACCATATATAGGTACTTCACAATGAACTAGGGGAGCAACCAGCAACAAAAAGACACCGAGACAGTGTAGAATAGTTCGTTTTCTAAATGACATAGCCAGGAATTGAACCTAAGACCCTCACTTTGGAAAGCTTTTACATTAATTAACGCCTCAACAGGATAATGAAAATATAATACCTATTTAGTAACTTGTGGTAGAAACCCATTGGCGAAATTTGAACAAGAATCACCTTTATTCTATATTGCAATATTTAAACTGCTAAGCTGTGATCGTCGAATTCTACCGTCATATAATACAATGAGCAGCGTGTTTATTAACGTAGAGTCAACTAACTCCATACGTCAGCTCCACTTGTCATTAGTTTTAATCGTAACTTCTGTTGATATCATTGGATCCTTGGTTTCGCTCTTACAATTTCCTTTCTAGTGCGCCGTTTAGACTATTTTTTTGTCAAAATCTTTTAATGGCTTTGTTAAAAATAATTTAAAATTGTACGTGCCTATTATTTGTAAAAAGTAATCACTATTTTAAGCACTTGATGCTTCTGAAAAGTCTTTGAAATTCAATTATGTAACTTACTTAATTTCGTTCTACCTACCTAAGTTTCTTGTTGACGTGTTCTTTTGTAATTTTTTTGTAATTCGAAATATTGATTTGATTCTATTGTTATTATTGTTATATAATTTCATTGAATGAATCATTTTTATATCATGTACGAGCTTTTTATTCATGTATTTCGTCCAAAATTTTAAGTTTCAAGTAAAGTTTATTAAACTTTATATAATCGAGTCAAACACAAAACATAATCGAAAAGATATTCGAAAAGGACACGTTGATTTCCCTGTCCAGGTACCTGCAGTATTGTTATTTACTTATTGACGTATCTATTAATTATTGTGTCGAAATGAGCGCCAGTTCGGGGTTCAAGTTCAGTAGTCGTCTACGAGAGCGCCGGTCGCTGACCCCGCCTGATCTCGTCTCACCGAACAACTACTAAATTAACACAAATGTTATTGGCGATCGGTCCAGATTGTTGTTCCACCAATTTATGTTAGACGTGCGATTTGTGCTGACGGTCAATTGGTTTTCTGAAAGGATTCCACATTTTAATTTTTTTATTATTACTATCTACCTGTATAAACTTACTTATTGTTGAGTGATTATAAAATTAGCATTTAAGTAATTGTCTATATCAGTCTAAAAAGCGTTACAAAAGAAGGCCGTATGAGGGTATTTTGTTTAAAGTAGTGTCAGTAATGTGAAGTAGATAACGATACGTAGAATGTGGAGCAGGTGTAGTAGAGACGTGAGCGGACGCAGAGCGGTCCGTGGGCGGTGCTGGACGGCGCGTGCGGCCGCTCTCCACGGTCGTATGTAAAACGGCTCGCGTAGGAAAATCCATAACGGCACGCGGAAAACCCTTTTAATATACGGCACGTAAATAAGAGTAGGCGCGGGGGCGGCGCGGGCGCGCGGCGCGGCGGCCGCCATTGGCGGAGCGCGGCGCCCCGCCTCCGCCCGCGCCGCAAAAAAACCACGGAAAAAAGCGGACACCGCGCGGCAGTGTCTCTCGGACGCGCTCGGTGGGCGGACGCTTGCACCGGAGAGACGGCGGCGCGACCCACGACCGGCGGCCGCGGCCGCGCCATGCCCGCGCTGGCCCTGCGCGACCAGCCGCTCGACTGCTCCATGCGCCTGCGCGACCTGCCCGCCTGGCCGCCGCCGCGCGCCCGCCACCGCCACGGTCAGTAGCGCCGGCCGGCCCGCTCCGCCGTCGCCGGCCACCGCCATCGCCGTCATTGCCGTCATCGCCGCCGCCTTCTCGTTCTCCTCTCGACTGTCGCATTACTCCCGCGACCCCTCGGAACACGTGTGCCTGACGTGAAATACATAGGGTGTCGAGGATCACATTTGCGAACTACATTAACGTCATCCATTCGATTCTGCTATATTTACGCGACCCACGACGATACTCGATGTCAATATAAAAGACGCCGCAGTTAAACTTGCTAATAGCGTAATAAGTAGGCCCATTTGTTATGACACGGACGTCCTAACGTGTAAATTATCAAAGTGCACAATACAGACTACTGATAGGTTGTAAGTTGTGTGCGGATATGAAATAGTTCTAGTGAGGATCAACATCATATGCCCGAGTACAACATGACAGGTTTTTATGCAAGAGTTTGAAACGACCTATTTTTTCTTTTCATGTTTAAACTATTGTTTTTTAAATATATACCAACATTATATTATGTTTCAAAGAATATACAATTTATAAATTAAATACATTTCAAAAAACATGTATAGAAACACGAAGCAATAACATTTATTAAACCTTTAACAACAGTAATTTCTATGCCATTCAATAACAATAACAAGTACTGTATCTTATAAATAATACTCAAAGAATTTTTTTCATTACTAGTGCATAGAAAGTTTGCTTGCTACTATCGTTTGTATTTTAACAACGTTATTTTCATTTTAAACTAAAACTATTACTTGATTATAAAATTAATAATTAAATCTTTCTGTTATATATTTATATTTTTTGTGAAATTATGAGAATCTATAAACTCTTCTAATTAGTTTTGCATGATATCACTCGTAACAAAAATATCTAAAAGCAAAGATTGTGTAACACAACATAAAATAAACATAAACCACTAACAGATAAAAAACTGTCAACAAGTCATTTGGACATAATCCTTTATAGATGTTTATGTGCGGCGGGTCAGGTGGCCGGCCGGCTCGCAGTGTGATTTAGCGCGCGCTGGCAAGGGTTGGCCGTCCCCCGGGCCGGCTCGCGCCACCCTCCACAAATAATATTAACTCTCTTCATACTCTCCTTTTGTCACCTCACCCACTCTCTCAACTCATGTGCAAAATGATTCCTTTAGCACGCCCCAAATGCACTTCACCTTTTTATTACAGACTCGAAATCCCTTTCTATTTGTATAAAGAAAGGATCAGCTACTTTATCTTGTTCCCTTCAAAGCGGTGTTCGTAATAAAAAATAATGTAGGTAAATATCATGGTTGGTTAATGTTATTACGATGAAGACATCAAGTGTCGAAGAGACAGCCGTTACGGACACCGTCGTTGCTTTCCGTTTCAAACAATGAGCTCGTAACGTATTATCATTGTATGCCCATTAGATTACATTAAAATAACGACTAAATTGATAGCGAGCGATGATAATGTAATCGATGTAAAATCAGTGTCTACCACTTTCCACGGTAATTTGTGCGTGGGTAATATAATAACGTCATCTACGTAAGTAAATTATTATTGATGGAGTCACGCGTTGTTTACTTCTGTAATATGGTTCTTGCGTTATTTGGGCGGTAATGTGTGACAGCATCGTTGGCGCCCGCGCACCTCCTGGGAGCGGTGTGAACTTTGCGACACCGCCGCGCGGTAATAACTGTCTGATGTGAGCCGTCGGACACTGCCATTCGCTGCAGTATCTCTCCCCTACATTATCTGCACAAATTATCTTTTTTAATTTGGGTACTTTACTCTCTACATTTTATTCGAAATTATATAAAATAACCTACATAAATATGTCCACAATTATGTAGTAGCGTTGTTATTAAAATCATTTCAATAGTTTTAATATTTACCAACTAATTTTTGTGCAAACATTAATTTCTTAATATATACAATAATTAGCAATTACTTAACATTAAAAACTTAAATCTGTATACATATAATAGGATACATTAAAATACAAAATGAGTAAATTCAATTTACCTAGTACTCATTGAAATCAATGCGAATTATATTTTTCTAACCACTTTTTAATTATGGAGTCTAATAGCATTTATACTGTATGATTGTCACAAATTGGTAAAGCTATAAATATAAATAGTTATTGTAATTAATCTCAATGAAAATATTTTTAATACAAAAAACAATATTACTTTCGTTAGATATAAAAAATAACATTTTATTTATTTAAATCTAGCAAAATACAGTTACATACCTAAAGATATTTATATTAATACTGCGAAACAGGAATAATTTTTTTTAGACAGATGTTTATAAAACAAATTATTGTATTATAACGTTATCTTACAATACAATTGTTCAGTTACAATGTATCAAAGTCAAAGAGTGTCATTGCCATACTATATTTTTTGCTTTATAGAAGATTCTGAATTTTTTTTTTAAATGTTGCAATATGTATAGGTACTTTTGGAAACAAAAATATACTTTTCTCAGTTAATTAGTAATGACTACCAGAAAATATTTATTATGAACAAGAATACAATATCTAAGAAAGACTTTGTTTGGATAAGATACAAAATCGTAATTACTTTGTGAAGGAAAAACTGGACAGAAACATTTTTAAGGTTTCATTTTATATTAAATAAATTGAATAAAATTAAATAAAAAATAAATTAGTTTCTGGTCCTAATTATGTTGTTATACCGGACTTAAATTCTACACAATTTAAAACAAGATTCCTAATCCTTACACGCTTACTATATTGATGAAATTGTTGGAACATTAAACGCTTAACTAAATCGTTATCGTTTAATTTTTATTATTATTTAACTAGTGAGGTTTTGTATACGCATTCGAATTCAAACATGTGTAAGATAACTCAAAAATGTAAGCATATTTAATGCTACTCAATGTTTTTCCTTGTCTAATTACACTAACTTCAATTAAATTTCGTGTTGCTTTAAAAAACGGAAATATTAAATGAGTGATAAGTGATAAACTCAGATATTAATCGCGATGAGGTATCTACATTGAGGCATAGCTCCAACACGAAAATAACATAAAGTTTGAGATCTGCTCAAGCGTAAAGGGGTCCGTATATTATGTTACGTTGTACTTAATATTTTGCAAAATTATTAAGGTTTGTAAAATTAGAGATCTGTACTCGTTTTACGGTCTAATTTCAAGTTTTAATTTTCTTATAAACTTCAGATAAGGTTTTCTCTTAGAATTTTTTGAAATTCTAGGTCCAGTAGTTTTAGAGATAAAGAGAGGGGATTGACAAGTTTGAATCTCTTTTCGTCCTCACTTGAATTTTTCTGTGATAATTTTGAAGTAATAACTAGTGCAGCATATTATAAAGGTAGACTAATAAGATGTACTGCTGTGCCAAATTTCAAGTTTGTACTACACATAATAACTTCTGAGAACATAAACTATGCCAGACGAATGAACAATAAAGATTCCGTTTTTTATTAATTAAAGTACTGACTGTCTTGGAATAGAATGGTTTAAATGCAAAAAACAAAAGCAACCAAGTTACTGTACTAATAATAATTATAGTTATTTGCGAATAGTTAACTGATATTTGCATGGCACGTACATTTCACATAAAAATAATAAACGGATACAATAGAAATGTGGTTTAATAACGTGACTTTGAATTATAATATTATGTATGTAATGCTAATTTTATTTAAAACAATAAACTTACGTGGAATTATTTAAATTAATTATGCTTCAAGTAAATAATAAATTATCCGGTATCGTGCAGACACGTAATAACGTATATGTTAATAAATATAATAAAATTGCCTCTGTAGAAACGAATATACGTGCACCTCGCCTAATATATTCACGTTTGTTTTACTTGACATATGATATGATGGAGAATTTTTTTCTTTAAGCCAAAATTAAGACTAGAAACATTTTGAAATGAATAAATAAATACACCGACACTAGACTGATATATGTTGCTACTGTAAAACGTTTGTTTTACTTGACATATGATATGATGGAGAATTTTTTTCTTTAAGCCAAAATTAAGACTAGAAACATTTTGAAATGAATAAATAAATACACCTACACTAGACTGATATATGTTGCTACTGTAAAACTATCTGCGGGACCGAAGTCTCATATTCCAGTTCAATTTAGATAAATTCGTTTTCTCAAATTAACCTGACCGGGAATTCGGACGACTCTCAGATTCTAAGATAATGAAATACTTTTGTTATTAAGGTTCCGTACTTAAAAAGGAAAAATGAAACCCTTGTAAGACCCCCCCAAACGTCTGTTTGTCTGTCCGTCAGTCACAGTGGTTATTGTCAGAAAGTAAATATCGTACAAACCTGTTATATGCTGCAGTGATACATATCATTAACCTACACATATTGCATTAGTTAACTTTTTAAATTCATGAGAGTGTTAAACAAGGGACACATTGAGTATTCGAATTCTACATTCTTCTCTCCCTCTTGTTTATGGACTTATTAAGCCTAAGATTTTAGTTTCAGGATCTCGTAAATTTATTATAGGTCTGATAGTCTCCAGAGATGAAGTTCAGAAAAATGTAAATTTTGTTAATACCTATCGTGTTTGCGAAATTTATACATACCATATATTAATCACGCACTAACTGACAGTGATTAACCATGAAATATCAAAAACTCCTAAAGGTAGGATCATGAAAGGTCTGATGACAGATAGTGTAATGTAGAGGCTCGCTCAGAAAGGATTATTGGAAATTTGCATTTAAAGGGAGAAAGGTGGAGGTTGAACTTTGTAAGAAATTTTTATGTGATAATGAAATCAAATACAAATATTGCTTAATAAAAATAATGAGACACCTGTTTCACATTTTTGTAAGATTCCACTCGCAAAAGAGTCGAAGGGATGGAACGTTATATGAAACTGTCAGTTATCGACGCTTTCACGGCTTAATCGCTGGACCGATTTCGATGAAATTTAGAAAGGAAAAAGATTAAGTCCTAGGGAAGGACATAGTCTACTTTTATAATTCCACACGGGCGAAGTCGCAGGAAACAGCTAGTGGTGTATATATCAACTCATTTAGCGTGAGTCGAACTCTACATTTGTTTGACGGAGTTGGCAGTCGAGTCATGTGTGTAACAAAACTAGCGATCGCGGCTTAGATTTCATTGGTCGTACATGCCTGTAATATCGTCAGATAAATATTGATCTTATTTATGTATTTATGGATCTATTGTGTGCTATGTGGTAAGATCATGCGGATATGGAGCAGCAGTGATCGATTTTCTTATGTAGGGCAATGTTTGTGGTGGTTACGTTGAGAGGACGTCATGTGCGTAAGGTCTGCGTGACCCCGAGCCGCGAGCGTCGCGCCGCGCGGCGCGGCGCGTGCGGGGGGCGAGGGGCGCGGGGGAGGAGGGGGAGGGGGCACCCGGCGGGGGCTGAGGACGTGTAATTAACCACCCGCGGTCAATGACACCCGCTATATCGTTCACAACGCTCACCGAACATGAAAGCCAAATGTTTTGATATCACCTGTACATATAAAATAATGAATGAATGACATATACATAGTGATTAACAGATAGGTCTGTGCTAATTACTTTCTGTAAAAGTTATGAGGTATCGCTGGTAACATTGAATGAGACGTCTGTGAAACAGTTTGTAGTAAACACAACTAACTGAATGGCTGCGTTCCATCACAGCATTTTCCCGCAATTTCATAAAATATTGTTTAAGTGTGCATTCGGTTGAAACATGGAGGGTTCTGTTTGGATTCTGTACGTTAAAACTTAATTTCTGGAGATCAAGAAGAGCTAAGACTTTCTCCATACATTTTTTGTAAACTTCAAGTCAACTTTTATAGTCCTCGTTCTTTTCATTCCTTCTCGAACCTCGAACTCAAGAAGCAGAGGAGGGAGGCCTTCCTAATTCTCCTAAAAATATTTTAAAATGTTAGCTTATCTCTATAGCATCCCAAGGATGGTTCGTTAAGAGGCGAAACACGTGTCGATAATAAGTTTGAGATTTTGAGGGGAAAATAACTAAATAATAAAATAATCAAAAAATAATCAAAAACGAACACAATCATAAATGATCTTGTTAGGATCTTACTTTCCTATTGAGGTACGAAACCCCAAAAAAGGTTCAATCACTGGTCCTATCAAGGATTTTTTTGTTTTCTTCAAGTCTGTCTCATGCTAGCAATGAAGCTGGGAATTGAACTACATAATCTCATGTACTATTAAATCTTGAAGTAGCTTTGACCCTCCTTCTTACAGTTGCGAAAACAATGGGGAGAGAGAGAAGGACTTATTTGTTTTTTAACATTTATAATATACGTGTTACCCGGCCCAGCTTCGCCCGAGTACGAAATATTATAATGTAACCTATACAAAAACATTCCGGAAGAAATTATTTGAATGATAGTGAAAAATGTATAAAATCCATTGCGTGGTTTAGAAGAAGAAGCGGAGAAACAGACAGACGCGGACAGCGACTTTGTTTACTATTTAGAGATTGTTAACGATAAAGTAAGTAATTTTGATCTTTCTTTGAAGAGCCCACCGCAACATGTTTTCTCGTTAAATCACAAAAAAGTTTATTGCACATAGAAGACGTCGTAGTAGAAAATATACTTCCTTCAGACACTGTTGATGTCATTCTAAAATTTAACTTTTTATTATCTTACGCTTAGTTTATTTATATATCACAATACGCTATATGCAATTCTTTGGCACTGATAACATTTCATCTCGATGGATACTTGTCAAAGATAAGAGAAATCAGTCATCGCGGAGACGACGCAGCGAGTGACGTTTACAGTCACCAGCAGTAGACAAAAAAGAATCAACTGCAGTAATATTTTGTTTAGAATGTAATATAATCGAAAACGAGTGAAAATCTCGTAATTGACTGAAGCTAAATTTTAAAAGAGAGAGATTAAATCGTCGCCTGAAAACTTTTATAAGCGACATATTTAGGATTTTTTGTTCTGTTATTTAAGTGAATCATGCTTTTCATTAAAATTTAAATTAGTCCAGTTTAAAATGATCCAGGAAGTTTTGACTCATAGTCGATAATATGTTGTTGTACAAATGAATAAACAGAATTGAAGTATTTCATAAATTGAAGAGAAAAGAAACGAATTAGAATTGTTTTAAAATATCTCATGCGATGAATTCCTAAAACCTTTAACTATTTTCCGCTCGAACTCCAAAAATCACCAAGCGACACATGTTTCGCTTCTCAACGAAACATCATCAGGACATTCCAGAAATTAGACTCGGTCAGCTAACCAGCACCGAATCCATTTACCGGCATAAGGTCTACACAATATTTGAAATATCTAACAAAATGTAATGTTGATGCTCATGGAATAGCCCTTAATACCCGTCATGTCTATGTGACCTCTGCCGAAGAAAGGGTTCTGGAAATGACTTATGTACGCGCGTCACATGTTTATTTCTTTTCAATCGTTCTGAACCACAATCGCTATCGCTATTCTTGTTTAAGAAACGTGAAACAGCTCCGGCAAGTTCACACACCACTGACCTCCCTGTACATCATCGGTAGCAACTTCACTAAACCATAATAATTTTAAATCGTTCTCCGAACATCTCTAACAATAAACGGTCGGTCGTTGCGAATTTACATTCAGCTGGCGAAACTCACCGAGGGGGCGGATAGGGAGCACCCTTGCTCTTTTTCTTCTTAAATTGGATTTAAACATTGCGAATTACCTTTCTTTGATTCGCGGGTTAGCCAAATGGGGACGATTTATGGAGCGGCGGGTCCCCGGGGAGCGGCCGCGGGCCGCCGGCGCGGTACATCACTCTCCTCGGACTCCGACAGTATTTCACGCGCTCGCGCGATTTAGTGCGCGGAGGCCGCGCGTCCCCGGTCCACCTGACCCCACTTTAAATAGAGACCATCTCATTCGCATCGTTTATTTCCCTAGCCGCTTAATGGGATATCGTTTGTTAGTGTCGATGGCGCCCCAATGACGTCGCCAATCCCTGACAGCTTTGCATGTGCCTAAGAGAAATTGTCATGGAAAGGGGAAAGCTGATGTCTTCTGATGATTATCATCTGTTGTCAGTTCTGTTTTCGACATTACCATATTTGTGCTTACTGATTATATTGTTTTCCCTAATAAAACATTGGCTTCTGATATAATATAATGGTATTTCTTACACAAATTCAATTTGACCAATGCAATATACTAATTGTATGATGTCTTTCAAATATAAAATATTCCATTAATTAAACAATACATAATTAAAATTATAATTATCAATAAGAATATTGTTAAATCTATACTAATATTGTAAAACCGAAAGTGTCATGTCTGTCTGTCTGTTACGTTTACAAGGCTAAATTTCTGAACCGATTTTGATTCAATTTGTGTAATCGTGAAGTTTGACCTGATGATAGTTTGTGTAATGTTGGGACCAGTAAAGAACAAATTTTTGGAATGTTTTTAAAAGGAAGGGAGGATTGAAGTTTGTATGCTTATATTAATGAATATATACCCCGTTGGGGATACAGCGCAAACATATGCATGTATGTATATTAATAAATATTGCTTATTAAAAATAATGAGACATGTTTCACATTTTTCTAATTTCCACTTGCAAAAGGAGGAGGAAGCTTTGAACTTTGTACGAAACTGTTTGTATCAAACCGCGGAACCGATTTTGATGAAATATGTCTGAATCAGGGCGAAGGCTTAGGCTGCATCTATAGGCTACATTTTTTTTTTATTCAGTAACACTAACAACTAGCATTTCGCAAAATGTTACACCATTTTAATAATACGAGTGCGAATATAAAGAATTAAAATTAGTTATTTAATTACTGGTGTTATAATCCATCATTTATGTGTACATGTACGTATGTATGTCTGGAACTCGTTTGTTTGAACCAGCACTGAGTAAGCAATAAAGAAAATGTGTTCGTCGTTCACGTCGCGTCCCTTTTGCACACCGTAAATTGCACAAATGTAAATGAATAATTTCTATTAGCGATGAGCAACCTCTAGAGTTTATTTCTATTTATAAACTGGTATTAATAATGGCCTATTTATATACTGGGATAAACTAGCATCATCTTTTCTATAGTCTTTAAATAGTTTAAAACTAACTCGCGGTTGGGATTCATCGGTGTATCGCTTGTAACTTTTGTACTTTTAAGTAGAGTTTGATGAGGTTTTATTATAGTTTAATACATTTAACAACAAAGATTTACGTTTTATTACATCCACTTGTAACTTATAGAAGTAAAGAAATATTAGCGAGTCATAATTGACGACCTAGTTGACGCAGTGGTTTAGACGTTAACCCAAGCGCGGAAGGATCCAGGTTCGATTTCTGGTCGGGTCAAACTAGAAAATGAACTTTTCTAGATTGTCTCGGGTCTGGGTGTACTGGGAGACGCTCCCAGTAGTCGTCGTCTGGTTCTAATAGCACAGGGAAAATACCCTAGTTTGAGATCAGATGATTGGTGTGTATTGTCTGGCGCATTATCATTATAATCAAATCCCTTTGCGAAATTGAGGCAATTTTCTTTATTTTCATTATCAATGTATTTACCGCGTTTAAAAATATATATGTGTATTAGGACAATGAACACAATATTGTAAGTGAATACAATATATGGAAAGTAAACAGTTAAATCTCATTTGTTGACGTTAATTGCTTCAATCAGGTAACAATGGCGTAGGCGGTGACTCTTATTGTTATAAGTCCATATTAGTATCGTAAAGGCCGTGCCAACCGCTCTATTCAAGTGTAGGCTTTTAATGTAACATCTAATAATAATCTAAAAAGTTTGATTCCGAAGGCTTGGTGAGGGTCAGTGAGATTGAGTCCGATGAGAACAATGCCAGCAGCTGCCACCCCCGCTGTATCGGCAGTACGACACCCGTTGTATGTGTGCTGGACACTGCACACAGCGAGTGGGGCTTTCTGTTGTGGGTATCAGGCACGGGCGACGGACATGTGCGACGTTATGCATTGGCCTAATAGGCTACGCTACTATGTACAAATACATGTCAACAAAAGTAATGGAAATTGATTCGTTATCACTATTGAATGTTCGACAGTTCTATTTAATACCTCAGATAGCAATCATGTTTCTGTACCTTCATGATATCATATACATATCGAGCGCCAGGTTAATTTGTTAATCAATATTGTATTGTTTTATATCAATTTACATTATTGTTTGTTGTCGTTCAAAAGTGAACAAACGCGATATTAACGATCACCAAAACATTCCGGCGTTTCGTAATTAACTGTTATCTGTAATCACATTATAATATTGTTGTTGCAGTGTCGGGCCGCGGTGACGTCAGCAGCTTCTTCCAAACGCAAATGGTGCTCGACCTTAACGGTAAGCATTTTAAGTTATAGATCGCTCGGCTCGCGGGCCGCGTTCGCTTATTTGAATATCACAGAAGGTGCGCGGGGAATACTCGAATTATCTAATTATGTTTTTGTGAGCGGGCGACGGCGAGGCCGACGACTCGTTGATCCGCGACCGCCGCATCTCGCCGCATCTCGCCGCCAGCGGCAGCGTGACAGCCCGAGACAAAACGACGACATAATTAAATTAATACAAATTCACAGCTGAGCCGCTTTTTATGGCGGCGAGCATCGCCACCGAGACATTTCTAATTTTCGTCTAGGTCTGTTTTTTATTCGCGTTAATTACGGGATGAATGGGTCGCCTGGCGTACTCCGGGTAAAAAGAGCTCGGCGGCGGTCGGCGCGCTTTTTGTAGCGCGCGTGCTTCACGGAACTCAGCGGCGCATTGTGACGCGGCCCGGCCGCCGCTTCTCTTATTCAAATCATCGTGAATCTAAAAACTCCGGCGTACACTTCGACGACATTTTCCATCTGTCACACTCCGTGAGCGTAATCAGTGGTTTTTGTGATACGATTCGTCCTAATAACCGTTTAATGCGACATTTTTCCCGGATTAACGTCGGCTGGACGTAGATCGCGTCACCGATTACGACGGTAACGGTGCCGCGCCAGGCGGGGCCTTCCGGCCTCGCCCGCCTGAGCCTTACGTTCGCGTCGCCTAGCCACACCGAATTAAAATACAATCATTCGCCTACCATATTGTATTCATTATGAAATTGAGTCAATCAACGGAAAACTGCACCGCTTTATTTCTTTCACATTTCCCGACTTAATTTCTTCGACATTTCTTCAGCTCTCCATGACCGCTTTGATTCATCTATGACATACGCACCTGAAATAAATGTGACTCAATTGGACGCATCTTGATTCAACTCGTTTCGGCTGTAGTGACCGCCAGGTTTAAAGCCCGGCTGAACTGCTTCATGGCTCGCTTCTCATAACGCATACACAAAAAGTACGGACCTGCGAGAATGAGTGCTACTTATACTTAATACACACTGCGCCTAACGTATCTTCACCTCGCTTTTATCGATCTAGTGGAATATTAGCATCCCTAATCCGTACGGCTTCGCGTTTATAATACGAGAAGATATCAATATATTCATAATAGTGATTATTATTGAACAGTCTAAATGTTAAAAAAAAGGATATAGGTACTGTTAGCCGCTACTTCCTCTATATTAACCTTGTTAGGAATACAAGATATTCTGAAAAAATGGAATATAACCATGGTCCCTGATTTTTTTAAATTTGAATTTATTATTTAAAATTTGAATGAAAATTATAACAAAAGTTCTGGGATTTATAGACCTTCACACCCAATCGACCTGGTAGCAAATGACTGAAGTGTATGAATATTTACAAAAACAAAGCTAATAAAAGCACATTAAATTTCATATGCATTAGCAGACCCTGAGAACTAAGATGTCATGCCTATGTGCTACAAATTTAATCGGTTGTTTAAGACTTTACACCGGAATACAACAGCGCAAATAATGCTTTTTACCGGCAAGATTAACGAATATCCAGTGGCGGTACCTTTATACAAGCATTAAAGCCTGGCATGCCTTACTAAAATGCTCAGTCAAGCATAAAATAATAAAATAAAAACTAATTTCAAACCGTATCGATTTTAAAATTTCAAAATTCGGGTCGAAATGAAAATGACTGCACGCCACCATGGCAACGAACACGTGACTAACACGTGACGGCCGTACGAGTTCGACACTCGCGTCCTCTCAAGTCGCAATCAGTGTACTGCATAACTATGTAATCAGCGGTCTCGCTCTCACGCGTTGGCTTGCAATGTGGCTTGCAATCTTTCTTTCTCTCTAATGGGCAAAACTCGATAAAGCTATAGCTTGTATACTAGGGTTTATATAGCAATTAGAATAAAACGAAAAGCCCGGCCTTCATACTGAACTTTGTACAGATTGAGAGATACTATACGAATACAATTCCACGCGATTCAACGTCATTGTTTTTATCTAATATTTATTTGTTTGAGCCGGTGGACAAGTGATAAGTATTTTTTTAATTTCCATCATAAGTGAGAAAATTTGTAATAAAAAATCCAATAAGTTGTTTATTGTGAGGAATTAAAGTGTATACAAGTTTTAATCGGCATTTAATATGTAAAATCTTTGAACTTTGCATAGAAAAAACAACTAATTGTTTCGTTATGCTTGTAACCTACGCCTGATTTGTGTGTTATTTGACTAGTAAATTGCATAAAAACAATTTTATAAATATATGTACAATAAATCGGTGTACAAAATTATTTGACTCATGAATGTGTTTCTCTGACTAGTATTTCGCATAAAAGACAATTTTATCAGTTTACGAAACTGATTGGATTTTTGTTTGTTCTCCTGTCAAGTTATAGATAGGTAGTACTACTTATTAATATTAGTGCTGTATATTTCATTCAAATGACGAAAATTTAGAATTGGTCTAGATATGACGATTAAAAAACTATACTGGCGCCATAAAATACACATGAATTTACAAAAACACAAGAATGCGGTGATTTCTTTTATTAATTTGGATAAACAACAAACTGAGATACATTAATATGTTAAGAACTGATAAATTTTTTACGCCTGTACATTTTTAATAGCAAACTATTATAAAAATTGTTTTGTTGAAAGTTCTCTTTCCTCTCTTCTTATCCACCGGTTGTGCTAGTCATGACTAATTAGTAATCTATGATAATTTAGCCTTCCCTTTACTTTTACAAAAACAATGAAGAACATGTATGTCGCGCTTGCCCTGTCCTGAAGCCCTGGGTACGCCACTGCGAATAACAAAGTGGCACTGATCCAAACGGAACCCCACACAAAGTCTTATCGCACGCTAAAACACCTTTAAAAAATAATGTTAGAAAGTTATTGTTTTATAAAAATTATTATACGGAACGCGTGAGTAGATCACATACTGGACCAGGTAATATTGCGTGTTCAGTGCGTGTTTTTTAAATGTTATGAATAATATTAAAAAAAATATATATATCTGTGTTCGACGGAAATTGCATTGGTTTTCGCTTTGAAAAGCGAAGACCAATGCAACTTCCTTAAAAAACGGAATTCGACTATAAAATTAGATAACAATACGGTATCAGTCAATCAGCAGAATTATCGAAGAGAGTGGACAGCGAATTAACAAAATAGATGAAATAGGTATCGTCAATCAGGTAGCGGCAGGCGCGGCGGTCTCGTTGCGGTCGGCCGTTCCGCACGCGCGCCCGCTTTACGAAACGGCCGCGGCGGCGCAACACCGCGCGGGCGGCCGCCGCGACGTGACGCCGCGCGCGGTGCGCCCGCTCGGTGCGCCCGCTCGGTGCGCCCGCTCGGTGCACGGGGAGCCGCGCTCATGGACCGCTTATTAAACATCATTGACAAATTAGGTGAATGGAACTGCCGAGGTTCACATTTTTGGAGTTTATTCCTTGAGAATCGATTTTTACATGTAGTCCGCGGCACACAAATTAGATGAGGAGCGAAATAGACTGTTAACAAAACGTGAAGTCGTTATGTTGCCCCTCGGCGCGACATATTATTCACACATCTTATACTGAACGCGTGTATATACATGTACTCAACTTATTATTCTCTTAAGTAGAACGTCGAAGCTGACGCGTACCATTTTTTTGCAAACATTTTGTTACAAGAAGTTTTTTATTATATATGTCCGCTATATTGTCCTCAGACATGAAGATCAGATACCTTCTACAGCTGACACGGCGATGTTTTAATAGAGGTTGCGTACAAGGGAAATACAAAATGCGCAGTCGTTATAACTAAAAGCATTTAAATACAATTCTGTAGTTGCTATATACATACATATCTATCTTCACGGTGTGTCTATGACGAGGTAGTCAGGATGGACCCAGCGTCATGCATAATACTCCTTTCATACCGCTCTAGTCTCCTTAAACTTCATCATTTTCCTTAAACGATTTAACCAAAATATTTGATAGCTTTTGACATTGCCGTTAGCTAACACAAAATATGTGATCTTTATAAATCGATTGTGGTCTTTAATTAATCACTTTTTCTTTGTAAATTTTCTTCGTTAGTTGTTCATCACTCATTCCTATAAGTAGAGTTAATACAGTTGTGATAAAATTTGATTCTGAAATTGTCTATTTAGTATTTACAGCACAAAGCGGCGCGACACAACGCCAATTCTGTCGCAGTGTGCGCATCGCTTTATTCACGCGGCGGTTGTGCAATCGAATTATTTTAAAAATAATCGTTAATTGAATTTGAGAGCATTTAGAATCGCGTTTCGGTATACGGTCAAGTTCTCAGAATTAGTGACGGGCATCTAATTTAACTTTCTACTTATCTATTTCGATACTATCGTTACTGAGTTGCCTGGATCGTTTTGGTGGTTAAGTAACGCGACTCTGCCCGTTGTTTTTACGCAATCGAAAGCTTCACTTCAATACATTCTGTTTACTTCCTTTCTTCAAGACGGTGTCTGTCATCATCCGTGCCATTAACGCCTACGTGTCTATATTATCTGTCCCAGTAGTATACACTGTTATTCGTTTTAACTTGTATTCAGAATCACGTGTAACACGAATGGCTAAATCACGCCATGATTGTTGGTATAATGCAATAGTTTACATACGCTCGTAAAACATGTTTTAGAGTTCCTTATCTTATAAAAGGATAAACGGAACTATTACAAGATGATAATAACAATCAATTACACAAATTGTGTGACCACAAACTGAGCGCTGTAATAGGCCTTTACTATGGATACTACACAATGAACTGGCAGAGATATCACGAACTGAGACCACTCATCCGTCTTTCAGATTTCTTAGAAACTATACGTAAACCTAAAATTTCAGCATAGTAGTTGTTAGCAACACTAACAGTGTATTTTGTTGTGGCAACACAGCCGTCGCCAACTTTCGTTATCCCACTTTTCAACTCTGTAGTAATGTACGCTGTAATACAATGAAATAAAATTATTCAGTAATACAGGATTTTATTCGGTAAATATGTGTGATACAAAGACTACATGCCTCATGGTGTACCCTTACAGTGGTATATTTCATCAACTCACATTTTTTGAAATAGATAACATTTTAAAAATTATTTATAAGAGAATTATTGAAGGGCAAAGATACTGGAAATCGACTAGACAATTTAATTCTCGCGCCCATAACTCAAAACTACTAGAGCTATAATTTTTAAGGAAATATAGATCCCTACCATAACAACTAGTTCATGGTTTTTATAGACCTCCATTGCAGAAATCAAGATTAAAAGTGTAACATTTTACAAGTATCATACGGAACCCTTCCTTGCAAGTTCGGCTCAAACTTAGCTAATTTTTTACAACGCTAATCCGTATTTATGTGAGATATGAGTCGTTATCCGCGCGGTGCGCATCGCGGCACACCTTGCTAATGTATGCGTGATGTGAAAGCGGTTCGCCGCGCGCCGCGGATTATTCAAATAATGCTTCGGCAGCGTCCGCTACCGTCCGTCCGCACTACGCTCCCGGCGGCGCGGCGGCGCATACAGAGTACAGACACACGGGGAGAACAAACAACACGCAGATTTATTGGTCGTTAAACCACTTTAATACTAAATACGGAGTGTAAGTAGTCCAGTGCGTGCCGGTGGGCGCACGTTAGAGCGCTGAACGAACCGAGAATCTGGTGAATCGTAAGTAAGGTAGACAAAAGACGCATATTATTATATTGTTGTTAGCGAATACATACTTGCAATTAGCGCTTTTATTTTTAGTCTTTATTTCATGTCTTTTTGTTATACTATTTATATGCTTGGTGTTCCAAAAAAAATTATTTAATGGAATATCGTGACGAAACCGATTCATACTGGTTTGTATGGACGTAATTCTACCGAAGGCTTTACTTACCTCTATAACACACATCGTGTCAATGTGATGCCAATTACACACACATACCCTCACACATCTTCACGCTATTTCTCATTCGGAGTGAAGAGATCATTGACATGTAAATACATTACATTTAAACCCTTTTCAACGATAAATATTTCGGCTTACAAATGGTGAAATCGGACTGAATAGTGAAAGATTAGTAGCAGTTTCTTAGGAATCGATCTACTTAGGAAGAAAAGTCGCTACTTTTGTATTTTAGTGTTATTATATATTGCTATTTATACATACATACATACTTCACGTTGTATCCCCAACGGTATAGTCAGAGAGGACAGAGCGCCAAGCGTCGTGGTCTTTACACACTTCTTTCGCTTCCTCAAACCTCATCATTCTACTCACATATTTTCGCCTAGGTATGCGAGTGCTTTTGACATCTTCGTCGGCTAACACTCTGGCTATTTGATATTGAATTTGGTATTTTACTGAGATTTTAAATAGGCTAAAGCAGTCCCAGAAAAGTCTTGCCGATGATGGACCCATCGAAATCGATGTAGCGACTTCGGAGATTACCCCGGACAAATAAAAATTTAAAAAATGCTAGTCAGAGTTCCAGTGACATATGAGCTTAAAAAAAATCTCTATTTGGAAATCACAGACGGACATTTCAATTTTATTCATTTGAGATGTGTCCGAGGGTATTTTTATTTCTCTTGCTTAAATGTAAAGTCTTATTTATGACAATATCCTAATTATCTCCGTGAAAGATTTAAATAGTGACTTGTAAATATGAATAGTAGAAATGCACACATATGTGCATGGACGCTACCTGCGCGCACGCATCTGCCCGTGCTCTTTCGGGTTCGACAGTCGACCGAACGATTACTACCTTGCATATTTCTTTATGTTTCCATTAGTTTTTGCCATCGCTCGGAGAGACGTGAATAAAATTTTTTTACCTTTCCCAAGATTTATTGCGAAATACGCGTCGGGATCGGAGCGGGCGCGCTGCCGGCTGCCTTGCTAATGATTATGCCTAATGCGCTCCAACGTAGCCTTCTCGGGCAAATTATTATTCGTCGTCTATTGTGATAGGAGAATGCATTGTGCTCTGTGATCGGTGACAGGAGAGAGTCGGAACTATCGACTATCTAACGCCACAGCCCTTCTAGTGATTGTGGTAGTAATATCCCTCTCTATTCCTGAACAACATTCACCTCTTTAAAGATAGAAAGGTCCGTAATATGTAGAGTGCGATATTTTTTATAGTAAATAATTTGATTGAATCAGCATTAGTCACAACGCAACGTGAGCGTCGCTCGGCACGACTCTAATATTTTGCTCGGATACAAAAACTGTGAGTGCAATCGGGACAAAAGGAGCTGATTGTTTACTTATAATCGTGATGTCGACAGTGTGCGGGTAGGGATGTACGTATACCACTGATGTATCGATAGTTTTACTACTTATTCTAGCGAAAGAAAATTACCGACACCTACTCATATCGAATAGATTGGTATCCCGATCCGTATCCGTAAATATTGTATTGTTTCAAATGTGGTTCAAGAGTAGGATATCTCTTGTTATATTTGGAAAGCCATAAAATGTGAATACTCCAAAAGATGTGTTTTATCCCATTTAATCTCATATGACTCCCTTCATTAGTGTACTTTTCAATTCGATACCATTTTTGCATGATTGAATGCTATTTTCGCGTGATTGATTGTCTATGTTTATTATCGCATTTAAAAATTTTCATTGGGCATTGCACGGTTGCTATATACGAGTATATCGAATATTAAAAAATAACAAATCAATGTTTAAAAACTTCTTTAACAATAACTAATTTGTGACATAACTTCTTTTAAAATATGTGCTAGTAAAATGAAATATAAACTCAGTAATAAATTAAAAACAGGCAGTTTCTTGATTCGATCTTGCATGTCGCCAATAACGTTCTTTCTTACTGAGAATAGATATTTTGGTTCACGAAGATATACCCGACTTTTTCTCCTAATCCGCACTTACAGTACAAGTATGCGTCGTACTGCTATTTTGTCAGTTTGGTCATTACGCACTAATTAGCGATGTGGATACACAAATAGTAGGCCGTGTCATTTCAAATTGAATTAGGTACATACAAGGGCTCTGGCGCGTTCCGTATAAGCGATCGCAGAGCCTCTCGACAACGCGCCAAGGACAACCGCTGCAGCAGTTTTGGTAGTTAAAAGTCTCTCCCCAGAGAACTGGATATCTGTGGCCATTTCTCCCACGTAGCAAAACTAAAGTATCTACAGTATCGATATTGGATCGGTTCATCCCTACACGCGGGTGACGACCGGCCCGGATGCGCCGGGTGCCGTTACAGCAATTACATTATAACTTTATAAACTGTTATCTCAACCTGTACAAGTCCATAAACCCATCCTTGTGTCGTGTAATGTGTCTATTAATCATCAAAGAAATGTATTCTCAAATACCATAACGTTATACATTACATCACACCCTTTTTCATCTTTACCCTAAATATATGTACGGCGCGAGGCCAGGACTTAAAAAACATTGTTTTCACATATCGATATAAGTTCCCTTCGTGAGAGGGTAATCGCATCACTTGTATCGATTGTATATAACGAATCGTAATAATCAAGGTCACTAAACATTAGTACATTTTGATATATTTTTTAACCCTTTTTAGGTTTCTAAAAGGGTCCCCAAATTGGTGTGCCAACGACCCTTGCATGGTCTAAGACGGCTCTGGTCAAATTATTTCTCCATTTGGAATGAACATTAAACAATCGCCAAGGGGCAACAAAATCACACCTTCTAGAAATAAGTTCTAAGGCTTACTGGCTTACCAATCTTCATCAGATTTATAGCCCAACATCCAGTTTCTATCCTATTAATAATGCCTGGTTTACATGTTAAAAGTTGGTAAATCGTCAATACTCGTGATTTTAAATGTTGCGAAGACGTCACTTTCATTTGTGGGTCTTTGAACTACTTAAAGATAATTGTGATGTGAGCTGTGAGGTTTTTCGAGTCCGATGAGTGTATGTCAAGTGAAAATGCGTTTATTTTATATGTACAGTTGAATTATGGCCACTAGTAAGTGCTAAACTATTCTTTTGTCAAAAATTACTGCGGAACCCAAAGCTAACACTCGTCCACCAGTTATTTGTTTTTCTATACACATACATAGAGTTATAATTCTTTGTGTTCTGACGAGGCAACATAACAGTTCGTTTACAAAGCGACGATATAATCATTTAAAGTCTCGATATCGTTGATGTCTTTTATAGGCACTGTTTAATTTTAACAGCGGTTGTTGTCCAATTATTGTGATAAAAATAGTAAGTTGAGACCGTCGTGGGCACTCTCTAGGAAACCTGACTGAAATAGAAGCGAAACCGTTACGGAAGTGAAACACAATGACACAGCACTCAACACCCATGACCGAACCGATTGTACTCTGTTGTGCAGTTTTATTTAACTGCAGCATTTCATTGCATTACATTATTACGAACGTACCTGCTCTTGTATGTAACCGTGTTACATTCTATTACTTTTAGGTGTAAAACCTTTAAAGTCTTTCAAGATCGAAGATTCCAATTATTGAGCAAATCTTATCAGAAAATTATATTACCGTTTTTAATTTCAAGTAATTTGTTTGGTGTAATGTACTCCCCAATTTTATAATATAAATAAGAGGAATTATAATAGCCAGAAACTTACCAAAACTTTTATTTTTACTAATCCATGTACATATATCTAGTAAAAGAACGCTTTGAAAAACGTATTGTTAAATAATAACTGGTGGTGGAAGTCCGTACGCGCTGAGAAATATTTACAGATTGGTAGAAACATGTTGAGTTTATTAGCAATGAAAACATATTTTATCTATAAAACTTACCTTCAAAATAATATTTGAAAAAGTTATTGGGTAAAAATGCAAATAATTTTATTTTTATACTACAGCTAAAACGAAATTTCATATTTTCATTGTTCGCGTCTGTACGTATGTCACAGTTGATTTAATCCCCCATATTTGTACCTATTGAGCTCAAAAACGCAGAAACGTAACTAAAAAAAAATGAATTGAAAAACAGCGTTAAAAACTCTGTTTTGTTTTTTCTAATTCAATGTTATTTATTAAAATGAATTCAAACTTTCAACTGAGATTTTTAGCGACTGAAATAAACTACATTATTGTATACTTTAGCTATTGTTTGACAGTCCATCGGGGGTTTCGATCGATCAGAACAAGTCCCGGCGTAGATAATACCTCACTTGTACACTACGACTAATTTATACAAAACATTGTATGTAGTTGTAAACGCCAATGGTCATCCTTTTCCCAACTTTGTATTGCTGGCTACTTTATAAATATTGCTGGCTATATCCAACCTTATAAATATGTTGGTCTCTGAAAAATATGCCTATAACAAACAAACTGACATCGGTGATGCCTGTTCTACCCATTTTAGTGAAGAAACTAATTAACCATGAGTTTCATGCACGCTACATTTAATGCAAGTGTACATTTAAATACGGTCTTGTGGAGGGTTGCGTTCTTAGAAAAATGCGTGTCTTGAACGCAACGTACAATGCGTTCGTTAATTAATAGCAAAACCGACTGCATTTCTCTAGGGTCATGATCTATTTATGACATTTCTATGCTAATATATACAGCGTTTTGCATATTGATATGTTGACAATAGAGCGAGCCACTGTGCGGTTATTCTGAGTGTGCACATGGCGGGCGGTGGCCATGGGTCAGGTACGCGTCCCTGAAGCCAGCAAAAAAATATTTTTTTTAATTGACCAATACATGGAATCAAGTTGATATTATGTTATAGACAAAAATATGGACAGTCAGCGTTTTTATATGTACATAGTTATATCAAAAGTACAATTAGTAAGAAACCACGTAATACATATTTTCAAGCATCTATTATGAAAAAAGAAACGTCTTTTTAAACGTTCTTTATTCAAAAAAAATTCTTGGTCTATATCAATAATTATTCACCGAAATATACTATTTTTTAATACCAATATAGCATGTATGTTATTATCTGAAATACATATTACTAAATGTACATACCAGTGACGTGCACAGACATTTTTAATAAGGTAGACAAAAAGAAAACTCATCAAAATCGCCACTTATAATTCGTATGTAATAAATAATGTTAATGTGATTTAATTTTATATTATTTATTCTTCGGAAATACTTTGAAAAATATTTTAACGGTAATAAAATTGCTAATTGCTACCTTATAACGCTACAACAATAAAGAAAAGTCGATTAAAGTTAGCACATACCTATTATTACATTACTCATTAATTAAATATAATTTTGTTCAAAATTGAATGTCAGTAAGCGCTATCTGTTGGTTTATACGTATCTATTAAAAATTCCATAAGTAAGGAAGAGAACGTCAATAAAAAATGTACAGAGGACGCTAAAATAAAAAAGTATAATAAAAAATAAAATAGTTCGTATTATTAATTCAAAAAAGTTATAACATTTAACGAACACGTTAATATTTTTATGAAGTTAATATATTATTTTTTCTAATAGGTTAAATTAATCTATGACTAATAAATAAGATTCAATCCGTTGACAATTTCTTTTTCCCGTGCTGTTATTGGCTAGAGACTGTCTCTTTATTGACTTGTGTGCGTGTTTTGAGCTAAGTAAACATTAACAATCATTACAGATGCACGCTTGTAATTATACGAAACACAGTGTTAGAAAAGCTATGAGTCTGTGTAAATTGAGCCTCGATTTGAATTTATCTCTCGAGCGAACGATTGCCGTGACGCTTTCTTGTCGTGTTTGGATAAAGATAAGGCGAGCACGGGAATTTTTAAATCACATTTTTGGTTGTTTGGTTGAATTAGGTATTTATATATATATACACCTATATAAATACCTAATTCAAATGTTATTTCAAACATGTTGATAGTAAACTCTATTCAAGCCTATTCTATTGCTCTTGATAGCAAAATCGTGAGGAAAGTACAAATAGAGTAACCAGAAAATCTGCCAAAGACATGTCAGACACGTAATAACTTAAGGTTTTGTAGCCATTTTGAATAAACTAAGAATGATTTATTGAATTTAGTTCGTTTTTGTTTACTACGAAACGCTGAAAACAGTGAATTATTAACTAGTATTTCCACTTTACGAAAACTATCAGTTAACATGTTGTATATTTGTACTACTCTGTTAGGAACATAGCGTGAAAATATGTATGTATATATGTATGTATATTTGTAGTAAAATGTTATTCTGAACCCATAAACACATTCGCTACTGAAGTAAAACGCATTGCAAGAATGTCTGCGCGCCGCGCGCCCTAGCGGTAACGGCACCGCGGGTCACTGCAGCGCTGTCTCTGCACCTGACCACAAAAAAATAGTCATTGAAGTCAGACGTGTAACTGCTCCACACACTACTGTGCGCGCATTCCTTTAGGTTACGCTTACAGCACCACATGAATTACTTTTATGCACAACCGTACGTGTTATATTGGCACGATTCTTAGGCTTTCTTAGATACTGTTAAGCTTTATTAAAGGTTATTGAAAAAAATAACGTCGTGCCGAGCTATAGTGTGTGCTGGCCCTTACTCGACCAGAGTTTACTATTGAAAATATTTTTTATATTCTACGGAATCGTGTGATCGATTTGCGGATTCAAAACTTCACACAAAAAGCTTCCTGACAAAAAATTACGACCGTTGGCACCGGGACCGATTTTAATGTAGGTATGCAAATCCTTTGTTAAGCTGAATCACCCGGATTTATAACAATGACGCTTACGATTCGTGCGATACGGTTCATTATCGCCCGACACGAAGTCGATACGTGTCCGGGCCCACCCCGCGCCGCCACTTATGCAGATGGTAATCTGTTATCTAAGTGCGTTCATAAATTTCAATATTCATTCGATATTCCGGGAAACGCACAAAGCATTCAACAATGACGATCGCGCACCTCGCCGTTTACGGGTGAGTTATGGTCTACGGGTCTTATATACGTAAAAAAAAGCTACGTTCTACGACACCCACACATATGTAGGTTATATAGCAATAATTATGCATACAAACATATCTTCACGCTGTATCCCTAACATAGCAATAATTATGTAATAACAAAAAAAGAAAAGAAAAAATTTTTTAATAAAAATTTTTCATGTTTATGTTTGGTCATTAACGTTCCGTTCCAGAATTGGAACACTTCATTTAAGTTTCCACCAGTCTGTTTGTTTGCCTGTCTGTGACAACCAATTTTCTCAAAGACTATTTAACGAAAATAGACAAACTTTGGAATGGTTAAAGTAGCGGTACAGTTTAGAAAGTGATCTCCAAAAGTTGAATTTTCACTTTTATAAGCTCGGGGAGTTTAAACAGAAAAAAAAAATTTAATATATAACTTATTATCGAGACGTTTTTTAAAGTTTACACAACAGTGATTTTATAAGTTTTGACCCCAGTTGCTTCTGACGGGATTTAAGATTTCTGCTTCTATTAGTACAGTCAGGATATACTATACTATGTGTTATTACTGCAATTTATGATATCATGTAGTTATTACAATGAGAATACAGACTTTCTGAGTTGTTTCGGTTACAAAATCAAACAGTGACATTTACATTACGCTTATGATATTCCGTGAAGGCATTGCTCATTATTTTATAAAATAATTGGACCTGTTACGTGTCTAATCGTATTACGAAAGTCCGTTGTGTATTTTTCCGACTCACTGGTATCGCTGACGGCAGTCAGACATATTATATATTACCTATTAAATAACTATGATAATCGTCGAGACCGGCTGGTGTAAAGGTCTCTCGACGCGCGGTCCCGTTAACCTGCTCGGACCCTCGTTTCAAATTTACCTGACATTTGAGTTTTTGCGTTAATCGCGCAGTGAATAATGTATGCGACGGTAGACTAGACCAGTCTGCGGGCGGCCGCCGCCGAACTGCACTCGCTGCGCACTTGCAGCATACACGCGACTGAGTACTGAGTTTTCCAACTGTCTTTGTTTTAAGCGCGTTACACATCAAAGCATTCATATATCTTACGGTAATATTTATTTTCCCTTACGCTTTCCTCCAAACATCTCTCTCTCTGTCGACCCCAATCGTAAATATTTAGATATACTTATTTAGGCTTACGTAATCCAAACTAATATCTTTCTGTACTATAAATTTTCACGGATAAACCACTGAACCGACTTTGATAAAACTTATAATGGAGATAGATTAATCCCTGGAGAAAGTTGTAGACTGCTTTTTTTATTCATCGCGGACGAGGTCGCAAGCCACGGCTATGATTTTTCGTATATATTAAAATATAGTCTGTCATGTAAATATCTTACAAATATGTATAATTCATATATATTTAATGTCAGTTAATGTTAGAAATAAGTCCACGAAAAAACTGAGTGTTAAATTTCAGAACTTTCACATATATCTTACGCCAACATTTCTTTTCCTTTAGGGCGAAACTCTCACTCTCTATCTACTTGCTACTGGCTCAGTAAAATAAGAAATCTTTATTCATCAATTAACGGCTATTATAAAAATATTACTGTACCTCATCACTATATAAGAATAAAGTAGTAGAAAATAAAGTACAATCTGCGTTTAATTCGTTAATAACTTTTCAGAGGAATGAACATTTATTAAGCGCGATTTATTTCTGTAACATATTCACATTCAGTCTATAGCAGTAGAGAAATATTGACATCTCATTATCAAGTCTCCTTACGAAGCCGGGGCGAACTGAAATAGTTCATATCTAGTTAATGATGTTATAATTGCAAAAGAAAGCTTTTGAATAATCATTGCTATAAATAGTAAATTCAAACGTTATAAAAGTTAAACTTGACTACGTACATTTAATAAAAACTTGCACATATGTTGAAATAACTAACTTCTTGAATTAAGATCAGATATTATCGGGAAATGAATGAGTCAAGAGGGTGAAGAAATAGAGTTGAGATATGTTAGGCAAAATGTGAGCTTTTAACAGACAAGGAATAATGTGTTTTTTTTTTATTAATTTAGAGGTTTGAGGTTAATTTTTGTTGGATCACGTCGGTGTCAAACATTTTATTTCTTCTTACACAATTGTAAACAAGTATAAAGTTGTATGGCAGAGCGGTGGTATGTAAGTGACTGGCGAGCCGCGCGTTCGAGTTGCATTATATTCTACTTAAATGCAATTCAGCATTTTAACATCGCCAGGTGATAGTAAAAATTATATTAAATAAACTAAATAAAAAATGTAATCGATAATTTTATTTAATTCAATAGTATTCAATTCATATTTTAAAAAAAGCGCATGATTATCGTTCAAATAAACGAGAACTTCGAAACGAAACTTTTTTAGGCTGTTAAATTATACATTTTATTTCTAATATTTTTTTATTTCTATTTTCTGTAAATTCAATGAAGTATTTAATTGAACATGTTTTTTTCTGAGTTTATAGCTGCAGTAGAAGTGTATACTTCTTTTCATAAAAAAGTGATATCCCACAAAACGGTATGTCACGTGCCGAATTTCTACAATCTTTAGCTATCTTCCACTCAAACTCGAAAAACCCCACCAATCGACACGTGTTTCGCCTCTCAACGACGCACTCTCAGGTTATACCAGAGACTGTCTGTCTGAACAGACAGACAGTTTTTGAAGTTTGACCGGAAGATAGCTAAAGATTGTAGGACTTCGTCACATGAAATGAATTTCCGCAAAGTAACATCTGAGTATCTATACAAACGGTATTTCAGTAAACTTAGTCATAATCGTCAGAACCCGAGGCCTTTTATACCTTACCTTCCTCGTGGCCTAATCACCAAAACTGTTGAACCATCGGACTTAGATAATTTTGAAATTTCAAGAAACATAAAGGAAATATAATTAAGACCCAAAGTTTTGCGGATGTCCTGTTTAGTTAAATTTATTCTCTTATAAATATCAGACGGAACACTGTGAACTGGCGCTGGACCATTTATTTTAGGTTTCGAAGTATAAATCGGCCACTGAGACTTTTTGGCGGGTACGGGGGAAGTGAGGTTGTCAATTTAATTAGATTTTCTATTTTTTACATTTTTGGGAGGTTTACAGTACAAAAGTGATAGTACATTGTGTTTTAAAGTTCTGTGTAAGTGAAAAGAATGAAATAGGTCTAAATAAACATGCGTAACTGAAGTTCTCGCGCTCTTCCAAGAAGTTCTATAAAACTTCAGTATCACTTTACTGGAAGAGTTTTACGATAACGATTCTACTTTATTAATACAATACGTAACATTGGCATTTGCGCTAATCTGTGCGCCATGCCATGAAAAAAGAAAAAAAATCGGCGACTACAGCTCTCACTTCGTCCCTCATCCCTCATGGTATACTACCTATCCACACAGCTACCCCTGCGCTGCTGCCAAAAAGCACTGTTAGTTTTTTACGGACCCTGTCATAAAGAGATTTTTAACTATTTATTACTTCGGAACCGTAATAATGCTTTCTTCTATGAATAATAACATTACGGTTAAACATTTTTATTGAGACAATAGTTCGCAGCATGAGTTCTGTGTTTATTTAATAGTGTTCTTGGGCTTTTTTCAAATTAAGGATTCCTCTAAAAAGCAATTACAGTTTGTATTGTGTCGGAGAAAGCGGTCGCAATAAAAAACATTCGCTATGTGACAAAAAGACAGCGACGAGGGACTTTCTAATTTATTGCTCTGTTGTCGACGAAAACATTAAAAAAAGCAATAGAACAATCGAAAAGTAAAAATTGCACAACCCCGGTGTAGCGATGGCGGCGGACAAGCACCACCCGCCCGATATAACGCGAAAGGATCTCAATTTTTCTAAGTGACTACAAAGTGTATGATATTTAGTAGCCTGATTATTCATTTCATTGACTTTGTTTTGACAGTTGCGATACACATTTGGTTAACTTTTGTAACACAAAAACAAATTAAAGAAACCTCTTTTAAAACAGAGATTTACATTTTTCGAAGTAACGGGATCGATTTATGCTTCTAAATTTTCTATATAGTTTAATCTAAACATAGTTGGATTTTTTAAAAATAATTATAGTTTTTAAAATAAACGAAAATAACTGCTTTCTCGTATATTTCGTAAACTAGCGCGCGCACGTTTGCATTGAGCGGAAGGTCTATTTTGGATTGAATTATTGTTTATCAATGCGTCGCCTTAACTACAATATGATTGCCGCCATGAAACAATTTAGGCGTACCTTTGTTACTGAATCTTAATGTGAACCTTTCGCGCATTATTGCCTTACAATACACGGTAACAAGTGTATACCCATGTGTGCGCACGCGGTCAAAGAGCACAGACAGATACTCAAACGCACAATGATAGAGTTTTTACAGCGGGAGTTATATAATTAGGTAATTGAGAATATTGCTTACATTGGTTATTTTTTTGTATCATGTGTCAAAAACATTATTTTGTTTGACAAATGTTCGAGATTATGAACGATGTCGTCATAGCTACGCTCTATAGTTAACATTGATTTATAGTAATAGCCTGTACATACATATTGTAACGTCAATATTTACAAACTTCAAACTAAACATTATCTCAAATACGAGTAATAGACATCCTCAAAGTTGCCGCTTAGAAAGCTGTCATTGCTTAGGGTGTAATTGACAATTTTTTTTACATAATTGTATACATACATATATATCCTCACGCGGTATTTCAGACGGGGTAGCCAAAGAGGACGAAGTGCCAAACATCGCTTTCATTATAATTGAAATTCAAAAAACAGGCGGAATCTTTCAATACCTAATCTATTCAGCCATTTTACATGTCTCTACTTTGTGCTTAATATATTGTAATTTTATATTTTTGATAATGCCAAATACACCATTAGAAACGACTGATACCGTATTCACTTTTACACTAACAAGTACCTAGCTATATTTTTGTATTAAATTATTATAGTAATTTTTCAACACATTAAAATGTATCTGTCAGTACGCTTTAGAACTTCATAATAGGTATCTACAACAATTGAACATCTGTAGTCAATTCTAGTGGACACATCCAGGCCGCTGGACAAATAGTAAAGAATACAATCAACATTAATTAAATTGAATTAAAATTATGTTCTATATAGTTCTTTAATTTGAAAGAAAATACATAGTGTAGTTCATAAAGCACTTGTTTGTTTAAAAATGACTACGGTATTAGTCGCTCGTAATTATAATAATTATATGACTACAATCTTGCCTAAATGTATGTTATACGTAGTAACATTAATACAATGTTAACAGACTGATGCAATTATGAAAAGCACTGGTACAGCACGATGAGAGGTATTCTGGTGTGGGGATTGAAGCACTAGGTGTTTTATTTTTTGTTGTGCTCTTTTTAGGGTTCCATGCTAACATAAAGAACCCTAAAAAGTAGAAATGGAAAGGCAAAACGGAACCCTTAGGAATAAGATCTCTCATGCATTCGTCTGTCTGTCTGTCACAGTTGATATTCTCAGCAAATAAGTAACGTACAAATTTGAAATGCATAGTGATCTTGTTGTGACATTTTGTGTTAGTTGAGTTTTTGAATATTTGTTACAGAATTAAATAAGCCCCAATTGCTTTTATCTTATCATCCAATTTGCTGGACCTATAGTTTTAAAGTTTTCTGGGAATATTATAATGTTTTAACTAAAGTTAATAGGAAAATGTAACGAAAGTCAAACGAAAGCGAAACGGAACGTAACGGTTGTATAAATATCGTTCGGATACGGAACACTTTGAGCAAGAGTCGGATTTGCATTTTTTTATTTACATATTATACCTAACCTATTTTTTATATATTTGTTTATTTACATATTATATCTAACCGATTTTTTTATTTAATTTTTATTTACATATTTTACCTAACTGAGTTTTTATTTAATTTTTGTTTACATATTATACCTAACGGATTTAATTTATTATTTACGTATTATACCTAACTGATTTTGTATTTCATTTTGTATTTACATATTATAAATATTCAATTTTGATTGGTACTTACTTTTATTGTGCATTCTTCGTTGCTCAAGAAGGTATAAAAGTTTCGCAGAATAGGTCTTTTCAAATTTTTTTTATTTTAGCTCCCGTGCACCTCAAAACTTTGTTATAAAACTTTAATGTGTCCATTAAAGGGTAACCCTTACATTAAAGCGTTCCATCGGTTTAAAGTTTAAATCTTATAAGTTGGCAGACGTGTCCAGCGCGTACGGATTCATACGTGTGGAGCCACTTCTCCAGCGGGGGCGATTGACACTTCCCGAACGTATTCATATACTTACTCGTATCTTTTCCGTCCCAGTCGAGGCCCGCTGTCCGGTGGAGTTGAGAGTTTAAGTGTTTATCGTTTTAACATATGCGCGACATTTCCCCGTGGGAGGGAGGGCGCGGGGCGGGCCGGAGTGACCTTTGCGTGGTCCCGTTACGGGCACCTGCGGGGACGTTGCGCTCCCGTTACTCTCACGGTACCAACGATCCGTTTTTATTAATTGTCGATATGAACTAGCTCTGACGGGAACTATGTTACTAGCCAGGTTTATCTATTTCACACTCGAAACTCTCAAATAACATTATTACTGATAAACTTTTTAAAAAGTTTTACATTCGCTAGATTGACTCGCGCGCAGAGGGATTTGTGAATTATAAAATGTTTTTGTCAAGGTTATCTCTGAAGATTCAAAATCTAGGGGATTCTGTAAATATTACTTATAGTCATAGACTTTATAACCTCTAGACAGCCTGTCCCGTACTACAAAATGGGACAAATAAAATCAAACAAAACAGATGTATGGGTACTGTTTTCTATGGAAATGCCTGCCGATCAGCTTATCAAATAATAAATGTGTGTACATGTACAGGTGAATCAGCTTACCTGATGTACCTTATGATTGCTTTACGGACACGTCTATTTCTATTTATAAGTGTATGAGTAAAGTTTTTTCCCTTTAATTTTTGAAATTCTAACTCAGAGACGGTCGATACAAGTTAAAAGTCTGCAATTAGTGTTTTATTTTTTCACTATTGGATAATTTATTTTGCAGGATAAAATTTATACAGGAATATATCAGAATCGAGTTATTTATAATACGATTTTTAATGAATGTTATATCTAAATCTACAAACTTAAAAGTTAAAAATAAAGTAAACCTTAAATAATAGACTACCTCAAAGTCGCCGTTTAAAAAGTTGTCATTACTTAGGGGCCAGTAGACTGGCTCCATTGCAGTCTAGCCAATCAGAATATTTCAGTTAACTAAATGTATCACTGTGTCCAATTTCGAGTTTGTACGTTAGTATATCATTTCTGAGAAAATTGACTGACTTTCAGTTTTGCTTTTGAAAAACGGAACCCTAAAAATGATCGTTATGCATAAAATATCTCGAGGAAATGCACAGTAATGTATTAACCAATTTTTAACAAATAAAGTCAAAGTTCTCACTGCCCCAATTTCGACCTACAATAGCATACCCTCATATGTCAAAGGTCTTCGAAATATTGTAATGGGAAGTTGAATTATTAGGTTGTGATAGCTATCTTTGGCGTAGGTATAAATGTAATAATGCGGTCAAATTCAAATCCAATTGCACGTATGTTTGAATCGATTAAATTAGATTGATTCAGTAGGTTGTTATTTATTACATGCCTCGTTCTCGTCGATATTCGATATTCTGAATATGATTTCGTGGTATTATAATCGTACTACTAGATAACACAGCGGTACCTGGGCACAACGCGATCATTAGTGAGAGGAACAATGAGGCGGTATGCGGCGGCTCATAGCTGGCGAGAATCAATCGCATTCTAATGTGCTCTATTACCATACATTCAAATACCGGCAGTACGCGGACTGCGTCGGCCAATCAGCCGCTGACCACCGCGCACGCAACACACGCCGCGATACGTGAACACATTTAACGAATCGCAATATACGTATCATGTAAATACGTGTGTATCATTCGGAACGATCGCCAACTAAACGATTAGCTATACCCACCCATGTTCACACGAACAACATAATTACAATACTCAATATAATTGCTTTCGCATACATATTTAAGATGCAATATCAATACAGAAGAAATGAAGTGTTCATCACCTATATACATTTTTATTTTATTCTATCGTTTCAAAATATACACAGTGGTTAGTATATCTGCCCTTCAAACTGAAGTTCCTGTAAACTATTTCACTAATAGAAAGCTACACTATCCCTGAGTAATATAGGCTATTTCATAGAAAATAAAAAATTCATGCAACCTGGGACGAAGCTTGGACGAACTATGCACAGGTCGAATTATTTTTTAACGTCAATACTTCTTTATTCTCTAAATGTTATGTGTATACTGTACAATATTAACTTTTCTCGTTAAATATTTTAAATGATAAAAAAACCACATTGAAATTCATTTTGTAATTTAGAAGTTATTTAACAAACAATTATATTATATACTTTATTTCATACTACTTATTTACAGATATTAGAGTTCGTAGCTTTTTCGTTAAAATTTCTGCTGTTAAAATAAAGACATCGTCGAATCCAGTTTTGTATTCATGCGGTTACTTCTAAATAAATTAAACTTTTTTAATCGATTAAAGGATCGCTTTACTATCGCCTTGTTAAACATTGTCAAGTTATAAGTGATTAACGTAACGGTGAAGTGATCGCGAGAGGTGGCTGACATGTGTTGTTATTTGGCCGGCGCGTGCGCAGCCGCACCTGCCGCACACACGCGCAGCGCCGCCGCACTGTCCCGCGCCCCGCGCCCCGCGCCCCGCGCCCCGCGCCCCGCCGGCCGCGCCGGGTCAAGGTCGCGGACCGCATCGCTCGCTTTTGATACTTTTTATGCACAAAGCGTGCGGTCAGCCGACACCGACGTGATTCGATCATGTTCACATTAATTTGTTTTTTCTATAATAACATTCATATTCCACCTGATTCCTGACTTATTGTTACTGTAACTAATCTAAATATGTATTCAATTGAGAAGTAATTCTTCGATAATAAGTAATAACTTATGTGGAACATTAACAATAGTAAAATCGCATCCAGCTTGTCAGGTCATAATAAATTAAAATAAGTAATTAACAAAAAACAATAAAAGGAAACGCGTTAGACGGATAACATGTTAAGTATATTAAGTGCAGGCATATAATTGATTACATTACTTCTGTGGTTTAATAATGAACATGATCTATTTCTGTGATATCATTATCAAACACAACGTTAAAAGTAATCTCATTAATATGGCAAAAGTCATAAAAAATTGAACAATAAAACTCGACTGCGTACTTTGAAAATACTACAAATAAGATGAAATAATACTATAATACCTTAAGAGCAAGCTCCCAAAAAAGTTTCTTGCGTAGGCTCCGCCCTCATACTCCGCCACCCGAACGCGACATATATCTGGAACATTCATTAATATAATAAAATATCCTTTAGCCAGTATTTAGAAAACTGAATTGTCTTCCTTTTAACCAGAATTGTATGTAACTTACTCAAGTAATTTTGAAGAAATACTTAAAAGTCTCAAAAAGGCATCACATTGCAGAAATCGAACGAAAATACATAAATTGCGCTATGGTTTTAAGTAGTCTATAAAAAAATGTATAAAGAAATACAATAAATCTAAATTTCACATTCATTAAACGTGTGCCCGCCTTAGCAAACTTTTTGAAAACGCTAAAAATTTTAGTAGCCGGGTCTTAAGAGAGGCCTTAAGCTAGGAGAAATATATCTAGGCCTCCAACGCCGGCAATGAATTCAAAAGATACAGTTACTATTGGTCGCCCTGTGATCGAAATTCAATCATAAATGAATAAACGCTATTTTTAACCGACTTCAAAAAAAGAAGGAGGTTCTCAATTCGTCTGTATGTTGTTTTTTTTTGTATGTTTGTTACGTCATAATTCCGTCATTTATGAACCGATTTCGAAAATTCTTTTTTCATTTGGTAGATAATACTTCAGAGGTGGTCCCATTTAAATTTCACCGATATTAGAGCTTGGATTTCGAAGATGCACTAGATAACACGACCTGGTTATAACCTTTATTTATATTGACGATTCGCTTGTATATCGTTGCGCTCTGGAATTAGAATGAAATTAAGTCCAGCCTTGCTTGCTTGAAATGATGCCTCATTACATTGAAATCGATGGAGTGGTTTGGCTTTGTTAGGAATCAGATATATCACACACACACAGAGCACACATATACATACGTATACACATACATATATATCTTCACGCTGTATCCCTAACGGGGTAGTCAGAGAGGACGAAGCGCCAAGCGTCGCGGTCTTAACATATTTCTTTCGCTTCCTCAAACCTCATCATTCTCCTCACACATTTTCGCCTAGGTATGCGAGTGCTTTTGACATTTCCGTCTGCTAACCCTGTAGCTATTTGATCTTCGTAAGTCATCCTTGGTCTTCCTTGGCTTCTTTTACCACTCGCTTTCGCTTTGTACATTTTCTTCGTCAGTCTTTCATCACTCATTCTTTCCATGTGCCCGAACCATCTTAGCATTCCTTTCCTCATTTTTACAATAACATTGTCGTACAATCCTGTCATACTGCGTATCTCTTCATTGCTTATTATATACGTTATATATATGTATATACATACACATATGTTATATATATATATATATATATATATATATATATATATATATATATATGTCCTTTTAGTTCGCCGTGGTTGAGTAATAAAATAATGGCACAGTGACAGAGTTTACTCAACAAAATGACATTGCGATAATCTTATTTGACGTAAAAAGATGAATGCACTCATACAGATACTTTATGACATCCGAGTAGCACATGCAGCAAGTAGTAATAACCTGTGATTATTTAATAAACAGTAACGGAATGCGATGCGTGTGATGCGTGCGCTCCATAACGTACAATCCGCCATTTCCCCCGTTCCCGAGTGGGTGTGCGCATGCGATCGCGACAACTCGACTGCAACTTTGTCACTTACGAAGCTGTCTTAGTAACAATATATGCAATCTCCTAAGAAGTTCGCGAATATTGTATCTTAATATATTGTAAGGTATTAGCACACCTTACACCTTACTTGATGCTCAAATCCAATATCTTAGATATATGTGTGGTGTCACCCTTGCGGAGAAAATAAGCAATGGAGAGATACACAGTATGACAGAGTTGCGCGACGGTGTTATTACAAAAATGAAAGCTAAGATGGTTCAGGCACATGGAAAGAATGAGTGATGCAATACTGACGAAGAAAATGTACAGAGCGAAAGCGAGTGGTAAAATGAAGACCAAGGCTGACTTATGAAAATCAAATAGCCAGAATGTTAGCCAACGAAAATGTCAAAAGCACTCGCATACCTAGGCGAAAATAGGAGAGGAGAATGATGAGATTTGAGGGAGCAAAAGAAGTATGTGAGGACCGCGACACTTGGCACTCCGTCGTCTATGACTACTCCGTTAGGGATACAGCGTGAGAAGATATGTATGTATGTGATATATTGTAAAGTAATGTTGAAAAAATGATGCCAGACTGAGTTTCTTGTGTGATTAGGTTTACTTGAATAAATTGATTGCACTTTTTTTAAAATCTTTCACCAAACTGAATCTGAAAATAGCTCTATTATGCACTGTCATATATCAACAAATTACCCTAATTATGTAGAAATACGTAAAATATTTTAAAAGATTTTGCATTGTAATTAAGTTTTAACCTAGGTTTAATAAATTGAGTAGGACCTAGAAATTTTCGTTTGATATTACTGGTAAATTAAGAAATTTGATTAGAAAATTTGATATTACTGGTAATGTCAAAGGTAAAAAGGAGTTGGGATTAAACAGAGTTCCAGTGAATTTGCCCTCTACTCTATTAAATCCTTTTGTGAATAATTTAAAACGTTAATTAATGCAAAACAACACGTATCACTACGCCAAACAAGTTTGTACATAACACATGATCTCTGAGAAATCTAGTTGTGTCTGAGAGACAGACGAACAGACACACTTGGAAGTGATCTATGAAGATGCTTGTTTAATTCATTTATTTATTGGAAAACTACAGCTGTAACAATGTCTAAATATATACATGAATCAATTGCGGTAGTCTCGAAAAAACTCGAATATGAGAAACTCCGGCGATTTTGATGAAATTTGTTGTATTTGAGTGAGTCCCTGGATACTTTAGATTCACAAATGAACTCAGTAGGTAGCGCTCCAATCGGGTTCTAGGATTTTTTTTTATTTGAGACAGGACAGCGTCCATCGAGTCCGCTAGTAAAAAATAACTACCATTATTTCTATATAAGCCATTAAAATTTTCTCATTTGAACTAATGAATAAAACGAACATTTGAATTTCCATTTAACGCACAGAACTTCAAACAGCTGATGAAAATGAAACAGTGAAATGAATTTATTTAACAAAAATGTGTGTACGTTACGAGTAGATTGATAATTAAAATAAAAATATTGTGGAGATGTATCTAGCATAATAATATGAATAACACGGCGGTGCATTACATTAAGTCGAGCTTATCTAATTAAGCTGACTGTCGGCCGTCTTAATTAGTTATTGTTAGACTACAAATACATACATACATCACTGTAATATTCTGTGGAACGCACAGCACTGTCCGAGAGTCGCGCTGGCTGATGGCTTCAACAAAACTTGCTTGTCTTTATCTTAATTGTTGTTGATAGCGTAGCTGTATGTGGTGATTATTAAAAGATATCTATATAATAATACGTGAAGCAAAATCTTTGGTTCCCTTTTTAAGAAAATTGTGCTGATGGAGGAGTGTGAAATTTGGTACTTTTAAAGTTTATATGGAGAACGACTGGAGAAAGCTAAAATGTTTATGTAATATGTATTACAAATAAGTACATTAAATTAAATTTTATAAAACGTTCATTGTTTACGTTCATAGCACCAATGTCAAAAAGACTGCCCCAATGCCAAACTCTTAGTTTGTGATCATGTCTAATATAACCTTCTTGGATCAAACAGTCGCAGAGAGAAGATTGTCGCCAAAGAGTTTATATTATAAGTTTATATTTACGGTCGAATTTCAAACACAGGGCGACCTCTAGTATACATAAATACGCAAAAGAATGACTAATTGAAACTACAACTTAATATATTTAAAATGAATAGTTTCGTCTGTAATAATAATAATATCCAGACATCTATACAAATTGTGTGACCCCAAACTATAAAGCAAACACTAGGCTTGTACCATAGGTGCAGTATAACGAACTGGAGAGCTCCTCGCGCATCCAGACTCAAAACCAATCCAGAAAAGTTTGTTTTATAAATCAACCTGACTGGGGATCAAACCAGAGGCCTCGTTTGGAAAGCAGATGTTACACCACCGCGGCAACAGGCCAACGGGCTTAATATTTTAGTTTATATTACACATTTACTTTTAGAACAGTTTTAATTATTTACACTGTATGCACGCGATACCTATTAGTTATTATATACATACATACATATCTTCACGGCGGATAAGGATACCTAACGGGGTAGTCAGAAAGGACGAAGCGCAAAGCGTCGCAATCTTTACATATTTCTTTCGCTTTCTCGAATCTCTCGAATCTCATTTTCCTCACACGTTTTCGCCTAAATATGTGAATACTTTTGACATTTCCGTCTGCTAACACTCTGGCTATTTGATCTTCGTAAGTTAGCCTTTGTCTTCCATGGCTTACCACTCACTTTCGCTCTGTAGATTTTCTTCGTCAGTCTTTCATCACTCATTCTTTCTATTTTTTCTTTTTTTTTTTGCGTCAGGAAATGCTTTATGCATTCCGTCCTGCCGTAGGGGGGTGGCAGGGGGGTATGTGGGACTCCTCGACATTAGGGTGCTAGGCCGAGTCTACCCACTAAAACCTGACGGTGTTCCTCGAGAGCCTAGATGCCGGGGCAACGGGAGCGCGTTGGCATTCTGCCGCGACCCCGGTGGCTATGCCCAGCCTGAGCCGAGCCCTCTTCCGTTTGCGGGCAGTTTGACCTGCCCGCTCTTCTAGGAGGCGCGCGGGAACACCGCGCGCACCATCCCGAGGCCATTGGTGAGGCGCCTTCCCCCGAAGGACACCCCAGGCCTCCGAAGTGGCGGCTTCCGCACCCCGCCTACACCACGGCAGGGGCGTCAGCACGCCCACCTTATTTTTACTCACGGGTTTTTACAAGTTTTCCTTCTTCCCACCTCTGATTTTAACGTGTTTTCTCACGGGTTTCATTTCGAGTTTTCCTTCTCTTCACCTCTGATTTTTACGTGTTTCCTCACGGGTTTTTAAAAGTTTTCCTTCTTTACGGGGAACACAAGCTTATTCCCCCCCGGGTCCAGGCCGGGTCCTTTCGGCTCCACCTCCTACTCGGTCCCAGCCCGGTCCCACCCCTGATTTTAACGTGTTTACTCACGGATTTTAATAAGTTTTCCATCTTACCACCTCGGGGTCGAAGGCCCCACACGCCGGACCCCCATCCTCATTATGAGGACAGGGAACACGACACCCTCTCCCCCGGTCCGGGCCGGGTCCTTTCGGCTCCACTACCTACTCGGTCCCAACCCGGTACTGAGGGCATCGCCGAAGCTACACCCTCAGGAGTGTTTATCGACTCTCCAGTCTAGATCCGCAGTGTTCAGTGGAAACAGGGTCACCTCGAGAAGAATATAGACATGAAGTCTACGCACTGCGGTCTTGGGATGACAGGCTAAGGCTCCACTTAATGGGAGCTATAAGCGCCTGTTGGTCCACCCCCTGGTGGCGGGTCACCCACACCACTCGGCCCCTCATTCTTTTTATATGCCCGAACCATCTAAGCATTCTTTTCTTCATTTTTACATTATTATTAACATATATAATTACTATTTATTATTAGTAATTTATTTATCGTTTAGTTCAATACCTTAAATTAATTCAATTATTAAATTTTAAAGTAACATTAAAACTTACTTTCTTCACACGGCTTATTTGTACAATGTTTTTAATTGAAATACACAAGTGACACTTCTCGACGTGCCAAAAAAAAATTTAGCACGATCCCGCAACAAAGTCGTGTGCTAACTCTTCCGGTATAATTTAGTACCGTACAAAACTTTGAAAATATACGTTGATCTAATACACTGATAGATTTCTTTAAATCTATAAACGTCTTGACAACACGACACATGAAAATAAACTGCTACCATTGTACAATATAATGCCAATTTCGACTATTGTATAACATTGTGCAATCCTCCTATACTGTAAAACAAGCAATGTATGTTTGTAATCGCGTTCTCGAAAACAGCTCTAACGATTTCGATGAAATTTACAATATAGGGCTTTACGGTAGCGAGTAATCGATCTAGCTAGGTCTCAAATCTGGACAAATTCGTTTTCTACATGTTTTGACACATTAAAACTTGCCCGTAAAATGTGATTGGTAAGCGAAATATGATTGGTAATTTCTCAACAGCGTATACCTTCTCAATGTGGGCTAGTAAGTTGACCATGCCGAAGTGCGAGGGTGCGAATCCTGCAATGAGGTCAGACTTTTTTTTAATATACAGTTAGCGGGCAAATCTCAGTCGCCGTAGTCCTATTATACAAAAGAAAATAAGAAGATGACACTGGAAGTGGGATGATCTAATAAACGCGTGTCTCTCTATGTCTGTTTGTTGAGTTTTTACAGCTGAATCGCCGAACCGGCTTTGCGTTTGGAAGAGACATATGCTACTTTTTTAAATTCCATTCAGACGAAGTTATGGGCTATAGCTAGTCAAATATGAAATAGAATTATTGTTTTTAATTATGATACTATAAAATGATATCGCACAAATGTTAGTATAGAATCGACCTTAATATTCAAAGTATACACTATTTTGATTTGAAGACGATGATAAATTGATAAAGATCTGTTACGTTTCGAGTTCGTGTAACACGTCTAAATGTGAGTGCTGTATTAATTAGTGATAAACAAGTGTAACGAGGGCTCGTACTCAACTTGTGTGCATTACAGCTTCACAATGTTATCCGTATCAGAGGTATGTATCATCACACAAATTATTTACGTATGTATGATTACAGGTGAATTTGATATTCTTTGACAAATTGCAACGAGTAGATTATCTCGATTCCCACTAATTTTCATTTATGAGACGGAACTATCAATTTACACCCAACTACAACAAACATAACAATTACATTAATATAATTAACTACATTATACATATTCTCTTACCTTTCGTTGACTAAAGATACAGTTTTCTATGTCTTTTTCTATGTCTCTCACAAACGGTTACGTAGGTAAAACCTGAATACAGGTACAGTCCCCTAGGTTAAAACTGGAGTATGTTGTACCTTAACCCACTAAAGCTCCTGCGATGATCGTTTTGGATGCGTTGTCGAAAGGTTCCGGGATCTCTTATAAAACTTGCTACGGCACAGCCCCTCTGGCACTGTGCCGTAGCGTGTCTCGGAGAAGGTCAAGACAAGCTCCCTCCCCCTCCAGCGCCCTCGTAGTGCTCAGCACAGTGACACATCGTGTTAACCCACATAGATACATTATGTGCCACTACGTAACAATTTAACAGTTTAAAATACCCATAAGCGGATTTAAGAATGGGTAAATTGGGTACATGATTGCGACTTGACCATTCGCTCCCTCATCTCCGAAACTGATAAACCCAAAATAAAAAAAAAAATCAGGGAATGTAGAGCCTTAGCTAATGAAATGTTACAAAAAAATAAACGTTTTATTGATCTTCCAGAAATTAAGTTTGCGATTCACCATTTTATAAATGTCGTATCCCTTTGTCGTTTGTGTCAAATTCGTACTTGACCAATTTTCTTCTTAAGGGCCTGGCCCTTTTCAAGATCTTGCAATAAATGAAATTATTTATTATACTCTCTCCGAACTTTTCATATTTAAAACTCTTGCATTCGAAAGTTTGAGAACTTGATCCCTGAAACCCATCGACTGGTTTCTATAATTTGTAAGAGACCGTCGGGAGCTTCTTCCTCCAGTGAATCAGATTGTTCATTTAAAGAGGTAATGCTGCCAGTCTAGTAGGCACCGATAACTTTTTAAATGGCATGTTTGAGAAGAAGGAGGAATTATTTAAGATAATACTTACTTTCGAGTTTGTTAATATTAACGTTTGTTGTAGGTATATAAGCTTTGTTTTTTAATTTTAAATAGCAAAATAAATTAAATCATGTACATTAAGTAAATAATCAATTGTAAAAGCACATAAATGTAAAGCTTAATGACGGTGAGAAATGCATTTATAGATGTTGGACGTTGTAAGAGAATGCACAGACAACGCGAGTTGTAGCGAGTTTATTTTAAGCTATGTATGCCATTTATAGATATATGTTATTTTCTCTATTTAATAGGTTTAACAATTATATTATTAAACACTATTCTAAAAATCTTTAATATTTTCTAGTTTTCTTGAGAAAATTGTCAAAGAGTAACAAGTATTGCGTCACTTGCAGTGAATCATATACCTACATCGTCTGTGCGGTGCCTGAGTTGCTAATGGGTAACTCAGTTTATGTTCCGCGTATCAGTGATATCAATTAACTATATTTTATCATGTTTTCTGTCAAATTCCCTGCTTACATTTTTCATTATCCAACGCCACTAGTAAGTAAACGTTACACCATTGTAGTACTAAAACAACGTCTCGTGAACCTTTGCATTTATTCATTAAATATAAGTGTAGCTCGACTATAGTTTACTTACCTTCTAATTAATTTGGTTTAATATGTTCCAGGGCATTCTATTTACATATCTGAGTACGGTGCAAGTAGTTAATTATACTTATTATAATTAAAGTGTAGATGTACTTGTACGGACAGCGGCGGCGTTATTAATGACGACACGTAATTGTGTTAATATTGTAATGAGCTCGCCGTTTTCAATTAGGCTCCGCGGCCGCAGCGGCCCGCGAGTGCTGCGCGGCCCACCAGCGGCCCGCTAGCGGCCGCCGGCGGCCGGTGGCTGGTTCCGCTCGGCGGCGCCTGACCCGGCCGCGCCGTCGCCACCGCCTAATTTTAGAAATGCTAATTAATAATATTATGCTTATTATTTCATTACGATCTCGGCCGCACATTCCACCGAACTCGGCCGCGCCACCAACATCTGTTCTAGTTACGCAGGCACACGACAACTATTTGTTTACGCGGTAAATATATACATAAACGAAATTTTCACAGATAGCGTTAAAATAATTTTCAATAAAGATACAGAGACTTATGTCGTAACTACATTCCAATGGAAGATTTTTAATTGAAAGAAAATTTTGAGCGTTTTAAACTACCATCTGGTGATGTGTATGTCGTTCTATGATCGTAGAATAATGAAGATTATGTGTGACGCTGGGGAAGAAATACCTGGAGGTATTTCACGTACCGTCACCATTTCGTTAAACGAACAACTGATACCCACCACATCGTTTAATAGAAATGGAATGTACATAATATGCAGATAGTTGGACACATCGATCTTATAGTCTCCAAAGTATAAACTTGTTACTTCTAATATCTTCATTGAAATTCTGGTACAATATTTTTATGCTAATTGTATTTAATTCCTTTTGACTCGATCGTTTTGCGCGCACCTGTAAACTAGAGAGCGTACTGTGTTATGTTGTACCCAGCGAAATCGTGATGCGGCGAAGAATTTAGTTTGGAATATTGACAAACGTATCGCCCTAATCGTTCTGCCCGACCCATCATAATATTCTCTGTAATGGTGACGTTTTACGAAATTGCCAGGAACATCATGATCTAGCCGACTATGCGATCGTACGGTGACATGTACAATTCGTCGTCCGTCCTGTTCACCTATCCGGGGTGCTCACTTAGGTATTTCGCTTATCTGAATATTACAAATTCCGGTCGCACCCGCCGCGGCCGACCCGGCCCGTCTTCGCCGTTCGCTGCTCGACCGTGAAAACACAATCAGCCGCCATGTTCGCGACGCGTTTACACTGTCAACTTGACGCACGATTGCACTTTCCAACTTGCCCACTGACACGAGTGAGCTAGAACGAGGACCATCAACAGGAGCGGAAGAACATGATCCGCTCGCTCTCTATATGCACTATAACATATACACATACGCTACGTAAGTGGCCGCGTATAATAAATTTGCTGGGAAAACTAATTAACGGCGAGTAGCCATACTGCACGTCGGTGCTCTTATTATTATATCATAGCCAGTCATTACGTGTCGGTCCATTTCAATCGGCACCTAATATTGTGAGCCGTCCTCCCGCTGGCCACGGCCAGCGGTCACGTGTGTCTGTACAATATGTATCTATTATAGTCCGTGGCGGAGTCGCCACTGCGCCGGTAAGCCGCGGCTTCTTCCCAGAAACGCTCCAATTTGTCGGTCATGTGATTTAATATTGCCTGCGACGACGCTGCGGCCGTGGGAACGGCGCGCCTCGAATCATCCTCATCTCGCTGCCGCGTGAACGCCAGTCACTAGCGGTAGCCGCTCATTTGGATGCTTATTACGTTAACCTACATTCGAAATAAGCTGTTACGTTTGAGACAAAAAACTCCGTGTGGCTTTGTGCGAGGCACCTTCAACCGTCTGTCACGTATTATATTTCGATATCGGACAGATTGTTATTTCCATAAATGCAAATGTGAAAGGTCTCCGGAGCGCATAATGCGAGCCGGATATTACACGTCGCGTGGTCTCTCTCATTATCGCTGCGGCCCACACTGTGGGAGAACACCCGCCGCAAACACGCCGGTGTCCGACTCACACGCAACATTACTAGCGATTCGTGAATATAATATCAGCGCGAGAGTATCTATTATATTTTCCATTTCCTTGAAGAGTTCTGCGTATTATTTAATAATAATAAACATTTCTGGTTATTGTCTTTATCATTAATAACCAGAATCAAATCACGTTGTGCAGCATTTGTGTATGCGTCTCGAGCTCTGTTTAAAAAGCTATTCCTAACTTATGTCCCGACGGTTTCTTCTCAAGGCAAATGTTTTTTAAACTGGTCATTAGTCATTAGCTAGCATAAGTACTTAGTAAAGAATGTTGATTTTTGTGTTATTCGTTGCTGCTAGTAAATTTTGTGAAGTCAAATCATTTAATTTTCAAATAAACTCAGTTTAAATGTTTTTTTGAATGTAAAATCCACTATCGCGCCAATTTAAAAAAACCTGCGGTGTGAAGAAACAAAAGCGATGCTGAGCAGCTGATTGAATCTGCTCTCTGAAATTTTCTGATCCTTCGATCAATTTTCAATTTGGACGAAAGATAGCTAAAAATATATACAAATTAATCCCTAATAAGAACTGGCAAGAAACCTTGTCAAGTACAATTTTTCAACATACTTAAGTGAATTAATTCAACGGTTGATTGTTTAAAGATTGATCAACGAATTAACTGTTTCGTTCTTTGAATAAAATCGCCCAATGGATTCAATTAGTTCTATTCAGTGAAACGAAATGTATACGAAACAAAGTTATTGCTACAATGAACCGAACACATGTTGATCGTTTTAGTTATTAACGATTTGATTTGTTAAAGTTGACAAAGTGGCTTTAAAAATTAACCTGTTTTTCAACTAGCTGATGATTTCGAGTAAACGGTTGCGTTCGTTGGCTTTAAAAACGTCAGAGATCCATCTCTAAAGTGCATATCGGCGGAGTTATTACCTAAAAATTTGCAGACAGCAACAGCCACACGATCGTTGCACAACCGGTGACTTATTGCATAAAAAATGGATATCATATATTATTACTATTGCATGTTTAGGTATTTTCTTAGTGTTCATTTTCTTCATTCAGTATAAATTCAAACAAACAAATTACATGTTGGTGTCAAAGTTTATAATTTCTTTTTCCACAATATAACAAATAACAAAGGGTCATGGCAGGGCGATGGTATGTAAGCGACTGGCGAGCTATGCGTTCAAATTGCTTTATATTCTACTAAAACGCAATTCAGCACTTTTGGCATCGCCAGGTCGCTACACGTGTCTTTTGCGCTATCGCAGTAAAATACAATTTTCGCGGTAGATATAGCGCCACTACACAAATTACATAGGCACATACATACATAATTTCACACTGTATCTCCAACGGAGTAGTCAGAGCAGATGAAGCGTCAAGCTGGCGGTCCTTACATACTTCTTTCGCTTCCTCAAATCTCATTAATCTCCTCACAAATTTTCGCCTAGGTATGCGAGTACTTATGACATTTCCGTCTTCTTCGTCTTCTCTTTCGACATCTTCGCAAATTCTTCAGTCTTGGGTTAACTTACGAATTACATTATACAAATTTCCGTTTTGACAGCAGATATCACGCGATATTTTCCTGTCGCATGCCGACTGCGACGTAGGTAGTATGTGTGCCGATCACGCGGCTGCGGCGCGTTTGTTGGTTGCCGTCGCTTGCGCGGACCAGCGGCGGGCGGCGGGCGCCGCACGAGCCGCCTCCCGCGGTGTGCGATACTCTAATGGACTCTCGCTACCTGCCTCGATAAACCGATACCACATAGGCATCATTCTACTTCTTCTTGGGTTTCATATACTCGCAACTCGTTTCGTTTTTATTAAAATAATTCTGCCATATTCATGTAAAAAAGTGGCGCTTTTCTAATGTGAAATGTCTGTCTTCTTATCACTAACACTCTCCAGTAGAGTGATAGTAGGTTTTACTGGAGTTAATATGGACTTCGTGGGAAACCTGAAAACTTCAGTGCACATATTTATTCAAACTTTCATTGTCAGCACTAGCACAGAACTTTAACAATATACTGATGCTTTTGAACCTAAAAACTCCCGAAAACGCAAAAAATAGAAAATCTAAATAAAATACCAATTTCACTTCTTCCATTCTCGTCAAAAAGTCCGCATAATTCGGTATTCCTTACTTATATCGCAAGAAAAGTATCAGTATTTGTGTCGAATGGAATGTAGCCAATAATTTTTTCAAGACACTACAATTCGGATTGACTGGTCAGTAGACACGAAGGTAGGACGTCTGCTTTCCCAGTCGATGTTCTGGATTCGATTTGTCAGCTCAATTTAGAAAAGGATTTTTTCTAAATTTTCTTATATCTGGATGTGCTTGTTCTAGATGTATTCTTTGTGTAGAACCCATTGTAAGCTTAACGCTTAGTTTGAAGCCGCTAATACGAGTAGATACATATAAATAAAAAGAGTATTATTATCATTATTGTTTGTATAGACGAATAAAGGAACTTTGAAAGTAAAATAGACATGTTGCTTTCAGAGAAAGCGAACGTCATGGGGCATTTGATCTACTGCATAATCTTTATCTGTTTGTACAAATGTTCTGACTATTCTACATATTATTTTTTACTTCAACAATTTAATAGTCAAAATCCTGAGCCTTTTAATTAATAAGCGAATTATGAAATGTATTTACTCCGCAAAAGGGAAATTCGTAGTAACTGGCTTCTCGCGGGTTGAAATTTTTTTGTAAATTAAATACAGCATCTGCATGTTACTTCCTGATAACGTAGCTTTCAATAGATTAAAGAATTTTTGAAATCCGTTGAGTAGTTTATTCATTAAATACAGACTAACAAAGTTTACCTTTCTATAATATTAAGTATAGATAAGAAAAAAAAACGAGCGAGCCTTACAGCAGTCTTATATGATGGGTAACATCTGACATCTCACCTTGGTAATAAGCAACATTAACATTATATCCTGAAAAAAAATGATTGAGGTATTATTTGAAATGATTTTTCGTAACGAAGAATAATTATTTTTAATGAAAATTGTATTTTATTTATTAATTACAATAAAACAAAAATTAACTCTAAATTTTTAATTGTATTAATTTTTTACGAGAAAAACGTTAATTAAAATGAGTAATTGGATTCCATTTTTATTATAATGCGCGTCTATAGCAGTTATTGATTTGTAACCGCCGTTTACTTACGCATTTGCCGCCGTGACGTTGTTTCTTTGCGTTTTAATGCGTAGTAAGTACCTACTTTGAACAAGAAGTTTTGTGATCAATTGTATTAACATAAAATGCTGTGGAGAAGCATTTGTGTGTTCGTTTTTATTTTATTTTCGCATGCAATGTTATAATTCTATATTTATTCATTTAACCTGTAAATGTGATCTATATGACGACGTGTACTTTAAACGTCGTTAACTAATATTATAACACATTATATAAAAAGTTAATTAAAAAAATTAATAAACCCGACTGTAAAAACTGTAAAAGGAACTAATAGCATGTTAAAAAATGATGTTAACTAGACGGGTTAATAATGGAATTCTCAATATTCATACTAAGAACTTATTTTTATCTCTCGAAGAGTGTCTAGTAGAAATGTCTACGTGCGCTTTCAAAAATTCATACCATTAATTCTTCACATGCAGTCGGAGGCTACACCAGCTGTCTAGGTATGTAGTTACCTAAATCATAACGTGACTAAAGTATTTGTAGCCTCCGATTGCATTTTATGATTTAAAAACATGAAAAACTTTACCCTCCTTCTCGAGGAGTGGGGTCAAAATTAATTTTAGCGTGTGCGTCACTTATAGACTGAAATACCACTCGACTCACTGGTCCAAAATGTTAGACACGTTACTTTTGTCCTTGTCTATTGTCTCACTGTTTACGAGAGGCTCGCTATTGGATGCGAGCAACTCTTGACACATTAAACGTTTCCATTGTTTAGCTTGATTTTGTACTGTAATTCACTTAGTAACATAGAGTAAAAGGGGTAATACATTATATACATGTTTGTGTATAACCATTTCTGTGTGTCATTTATAAACTGGAATACTAATCGATCGGATGAGCCCAAAAGAGGTTATGCTCAACACATTACTGGAAAGGTTGAGTGAGTAATTTAAGCGATTTTTAAGTTAAATTAAATAGACCCCGTGCAAACGAGGTGCGGTAGAACCGTGCTGTGTTGCAGCACGAATGAAGCCGGCTCGCCCGGTGAAATACCACCCTCTCAATATCGACGTGAAATGTGAGTGAGTGAGAGTACCGATGGCTCATCTTCCTTCTCCCCCTCCTTTCTCTTTCTAAAGGCGGGCAACGCATCCGTGATTCCCCGGATGTTGCGGGTGTCCATATGGGCGGCGGTGATCACTTTTCACGAGGTGACTCGCTTGCTCATTTGCCCCCTCTTTTATAAAAAAAAACGCGAGGCTGATCGCTAGCATAGTATATATTTATACGTATATCCATTGTCTCTATGAAGGATTAAAACGAATTCGAAATCTACCTTTGTCTGAATATTCGCTGATGACGCCGAAACTTTTGTAAATCTCAATGCGGTTTTCACCATTATTTAAAACATTCAACGAGAATGGTTTATATCTACAATATAATCACATTTAGCCTAAAGAAGTAGAGATATGGTGACGTTTGGTAATCAAGTCCTCATGTGATGCCGGGCGGGCCGCTGTATCATATTATATTACGCGAGCAAGCTCCCCGCGGCCCGCTCCGCGCTCGTTCGTTTATTAATCGCTGACATTTCGCCGCGCACGTACTGTTGTTTAATTACATATTGATACGTAAATGAGCGCTGCTCCGCTCCAGACACGCCAACCATAAATTTGTATTCGATAAAGGTCATGATCGTGCTCCTTTACGTGAAATTCTCGTCAATAATTCAACCACCGACGAGTCGTTGGTGTTTTACCTATCATGTAATTAATTTAACAATATCCTATTAAAAAAAATAGTTATGCTCAATAACTATAACTTCCAATAACGCGTAACAATTTAAAAATAACGAAACAATTTGTTTTATAAATAGCATTGTTATGATATCACATGACCTACTTGTGTTTATTTATTTTTTCGTCAGTTTTTCGTCACTTATTCTTTCTATGTATAAATCTAATTATTTCTCGCTATATTCGAGTCTCATGTAAGGTTAATTTATTCGCATATTTATATAATTACCTTTTAAAGTTAATAAAATTGAAATGTGCACTCAGTATTATCATTGAATATACTCAAAATATGTATGACAATACTTATGCGATAATGTCCATTTCAGTACTAGATACGAATCTACATATTAAAATGAAATATGCATATCTTATCGCAAATGTAATCGCACCGTTCGAGTGTCTGACATCGACTAAATTTAAATGACTGATATGACATGGTAATTACCCGAATGTTTTCAAGTAATTTGTACATAACCCTACTTCATGAATCACTGCTTGAGAACAACTAACCCGACAACGGTGTATACAAGACGTCTCACAAATGAGATCCGATCACCAAAGCTTAGAACTTTTAAGAATTGGAAAACAAGTCTCGATGAAGAAAAATTTAGAATAAATCTTTTTTTGCGCAAATACTCAGTAATTGGAAAACAAGTCTCGATGAAGAAAAATCCAGAATGAAGCCTTTTTTCGCAAAAATTCAGTTAGATCTCCGTAATCAGAATTTTTAATAATTTGATTTTTATTAAGTGACTTTAACTAATATGCAATTATATCATTTTTTAATTGAAATCGCAGTTTTTACGCAACGATATAGACATAGAATGCAGGGGTCAAGAACTAATTCGCTTGCGAAGAGCTACATAGGCAGCTCAGATAGGTCAAGAAAATATTAGGTAGATAATTTCAATTTAAAAAAAAAAAATGTAGGAAACAAAATGTATCACCAAATAGCATTTGCTTATCATTATTGATGCAAATATTCCAATATTCCACCACGGCCGATGTGCACTTGCGTGTGTACGAGTCACCTGAGACACCCACAACATCTAAATTTGCTCGTGTTGTCGTTTATTGACTCGTTCTTTGGGACGTCGCGTCGTCTCGTAACTATTCCACGATGTATATTCGTCGAACGTCGCCTCGTCTATCTCACAGCTCCAACTAATTAAACGTAGTGACGGTGTGATAAGCAAACAAACACGCGGCCTCACGCCGCCACATTGTTATGCATGCACACCGTATGTTACAGGCATTGTGTGCCCGTGTGAGGCGCGGCGCTTCCTCTCATTACATCTTATTCAAATACGTGCATCCATTATGGTAGGCGTCACGCATTCATATTGGTAACATCATTCCCTGCTCACACTCCGCGGCTGATTCTGTTTGACTAATTAAATTGCCGACTCCCAACTCTATTGATCGACTGAAGAAATGATAATTGATTCAAGTATTGAAATCAAAACAATCCACCTCGAATTGAATCTCTCGTGAAGTTAACTTGTAATCACAAGCAGCCGTGTTTATTAACGAAATATTCTGACCAATTCCTCATCGCTCGGTAGACGCAAATATAAACATTACAAATATAAACATAAACAAACAAAGCAAGGAACATAAAAACAAATGGCCGCTTCATTTCGTGGTGTCAATCGTTATTCAGGAAGGCTTTTTTAAATTATACCCAGATTTCAAATTTTGTACCTGTTTGGATGAATAACTAGGTCGAGTGTGAGTCCGAATTGCGTTCAGAATGTTGAATTTATAAAATTATACATATTATATACATATCCTTACGCTGTATCCCTAAAGGAGTTGTCACAGAGAATGTCATTACGTCCTCTTTGACTACGCAATTGCGTAAAAAAGTAATACATATTATAATGAAATTATATGTTTTTAAAATTAATTTTTAATGGTTACGATCTAGAATTGTCGTTATAATTTTCTTGTAAACTTTAGTTAAGGCATTTTTCTTTCGTTTTAAAATTTTAGGTGCAATTTTGAAGAGTAAAGAGAAATTGTTGAATATAGTTTGAGTTTAAGCACTTAAAAACCCTTAGTAAACATTAAATATGTATGTATAAATATTTTAAAGCGAGAACTATAACAAAAAATATAGGTTAAAGAGATGTTTTACTGTTAATGTCGGGATTCCGTGTTTTTTAGGTAATTGACTGCGATTAATGCACCTACGGACAGACGAGCGGACATGTACCGCATGTAACACTAATAAAGTAATTCATGGTATAAAATGGATTTAATGATGTACTAAACAAATAATAATATAATCAAACACTATGCATTATGAATATCCTGTGGCCGAAGATAAAAACTAGTTTCCAATATAAACTAAAATGGAGATCGATTGCCAAAAAACAACTACGAATAAAATAACGTAAATGTTATCATATGTCATGTAATGTGTGTAGGTGAATGAAGACGTTAGCGGCCATTACCTGCGCGGACGCAGGCGCGGACGCGGGCTCGGGCGCGGACGCGGGCGCGGACGCGGCTCGTTACCGCCGCCGCGACATTCACACCGCCACTGGCGTTCACTGATCACTTTATTGACCCGCCGACTACTGCGTTTCACCGGAACGCTTTTTGTTGCCAACATAAATATATGGGTACAAGCTTTTTAAAGTTTCACGGTTTGTGTCCTTTATACTATATAAATAAACGGGTTCTTAAGGCGATAATAAGTTTTCCCTTGTTATTAGATACAAATCTTCGTTCCTATGTAAGCAAGTCGTAACATCCAATGGGAAAGATATATGTAGATATATGTGACAGGCCCTTGTCGCTGGTGCTAGTATCTCTACTTGGTGAGGTCAATTTAGAAATCTTTCGAAGGCCGGGTATTGCCGGGTGCTTCATCGATTCGTTTGCCTGTAATTTTAGCTTAGTACTAAATATGACGCAGGATAATTAGTATTATTTTTACAGTAAATTTTTCAGTTATTCAACCAATAAAATTTCAGAAAAATTGACAAACATTTACAATGGTAAATAGCAAAACCAAATTTTAAATCATAAATAACCACAACTCCCTCCGTTCTATGCAAGTCTTATTTGTTCGCAGTAGGTACGACACTTATCTGCACTGCACAGTGCGTGCGCGCACTAATACCGACTTATTATTTTAATTACTTCAAATATGTAGTTATAAAAAGTACTATAATATTATGAACGTTATGATGCTAAAGCTTGTAAAAATAATATTAATTGAATAAAGTTAGTAAATTAATGCAAGGAAGTCACTGAGATTTATGCATTTACCTTGCCTTATCTTTTAAAATATAACATGCACTAGAAAAATACACAGATTTGGCTATATTAGTGGTATGGAAACTCGAGGTGATGACAGACTAGTTAATCTCTTTAAATTATAAAAGTCAAGTAAATCGTTCATTGATAACAGCGTTCGTTTGTGTAATAGGGTTGCTTACTCAAGTAACGGAAAGTAGTTTTAAACTTAATTTTAAACGCACAATATTTGGAAAATCACAGTATAAAATAACCAATTTATCAAAAATAACACTACAGTCTGGAAATAACCTTCTCTGCACGTTCATTTGATAGATTTCTGAATATTGTATTTTGATATATTATAAAGCAATGTAAGCAAAGCAATAATAGAGCAATTGATGATAAAGTTGACGAAATGACAAAATATCTCGTACCAACTGGATTTATTGGAACAAATTGATTAACTTTGACTTTGAATGAATCTTCAAGTTACCACAATCGCTAAATATAGTTGAATGTAATAATAATAAATTTACTCAGATACAGAAGTTTCTATATGCAAATAACATATAGACATCTTATCTTACCGCTAGATAGTTCAATCAAAAGAGGATCCTGTCCTCCAAACTAGTCAAAGATCTGTGATATGTGTGCCAGTAATATAAACTTAGCGAATTGCAAATGTTATTTTTATGAATAAATATTCGTTTTTTAAAATTAGTTAGAAATTAAATCCAATTGTGTTAACCTTCGTACCGAATACGAGTACATCAATCACTTGAACATCTATATGACAACAATACCTTTTCGTTTTCTCTCTAGTTTTGTTTTTTAATCCAGTTTGTAATAAACTGAAATAAAATTTCAGAAATAGTAATGATAATGAAAATTATAAAACTAGAACCCTATCACGTATTTAAGGAAACCTTGCAAACAATATGACTAATTGTAATTCTTATTTATTGTTGCATTCGGAGGCTTATTTTGATTTTCTTGCTCATGGCATTAGAAGTAAAGCGACTTTGTCTACGAAACTGTATTTGTAGGTAAAGGTTCTATTCGCAGTTTTTTAGTAAACATACACTTGATATTCTATCCACCTATATGGTAAAACCCATGAATATGCATATGCTATAGTCATATGAAGCCTTATGATGGCGCAGCTCATGATTAAACGAGCGCGTCCCGCTCGCTGCGCGCGCGCACACTAACGCCGACATTACCCAGTGTCATCGCGTCACTGACAACACTGCACAAAGTACAAGTATGTAATAAACGTTCACGCAATACCATAACAATTAAAATAATGTTACAAACGCCCGCAGTCCTTACGTTGACTCAGCCCTATCCATATGAAGACGGTCACAACACGTTTGATCGCTGAAAAATATTATCTTTGACAATCTTATTTGATCGATTTCATTATCTGTATGATTCTAATTAAAATATTTTACCTATATAATCCAATTGGTATCACATAGTACTATGTGATTCCAATTGGATTAATGTTGTAATTTAGTTATTTTTCTCTGAAATAAAAAAGAGTATAAAAACGTCTTCGTTTTGTTATATTTTTCATTCCATTATTCTAAAAAAGAAGAAAATATTGTGATCAAACAAAAAATACCATTCCATTTTTAAACTTATATTAGTTTAAAAATGGAATAGTATTTTCTGTTTCTTTACTTCACAGAAAATACTCTTTTTCTCAAAACGGAATATTTACTAAAAAAACATTGTGACTAATTCTTGGTTTCCATAATCTAGTGATCATAAACATAGTGCGGTAGACGGGACGTAGTTCAGTATTGTTACATTGCCTTGTACGCAATATAATAATGACGAGTGTCCATTCGTTATTGAACGGAGACCTCCTTTTTTTATCATTTTATTAGCGCACATGGCGCAGTCATAGGGTGCATTCAAGCTGTTAAAAATTAATGAAAAAACAGGACGCAACAATAACTTCAGAGTTGTCGATGTAATAGTTTTGAAGACAGTAAATATAATAATGAATAATATGAATATAACTTACATAAAATGAATATTAATTCTATATTTACTTAACACTGTCAACCAATAACGATTCAACGCAAGTTTTATTCATACGAAAGTTCACTTGAAAATCGTTATTGGGTATATAAAATAGCAGTGTCATGTATCCATTTTCATATCTTCGTCGGTATCTGAATTGGAGTCACTCTGGTCAAACAAGGCAAATAAAGTTTTAAAATTACTATTTGAACTGAACACATTTAGAATATTCTAAAAAAGACACAGAAACAAGTCGTTGACCGTCCAAATTGTTGGTTGCAAATTATGTTATAATTTGTTAGTTTGGACGTTCTCAAAATAATATAGGAACGCGTCAAACTCTCATTTTAAAACTATTCACCTACCAAAAAGTCAATAGTTGCCGACCCGTCCGTTCGTCGTTCGTAAAATTAAATTCCACGCGAAGAGAGAAGATGAAGACATGATTTTTATTGTGGTTCAAGTTTTTTTCGTTACCGAAGTTTTTATTTGTCAATGTTTTTCTATGTTTATGAAATCTTATTAAACATTATGTTAACATGAAAATGGCATTTCAAACAACAAAACATAGTTATTTTCAAATAGAAATATCGGAATCCAAGTCGACCCCAAGATGACATCAATGTTTCAATGTTTCTACTAATAATAACATGATGACAAAAATCTTCTAAGTAAACATTTTCAGACAATACACAATCTAGCTCCGTAAAATTTTTTTTTTTATTCAAACGTTCCGATTTAGTTCCTTAAATGTCTTCTATACGCAAATACAATTTTTGGTTCTCTTTTTAACTTAATCTTAATTTATGTGCAAATATTTTCTTTTGTCATGGAAAGAAATTAAGCGGCGATTGATATAATAGCAAAAATGAACTCTTATTGCGTGTGCGCTACCATACTAAAGACATAAACGCGAATCAAAGCTCTCTGACGAACTTTGTATGTACCAGTATATCGTAAGTGCAGTACACGTCACACTTCTGACTCATTCAACTTGTTTTTATAAGAATGAGCTCATTAATTAAAAACTTTGTACAAAAACTTATATTCTAATAAAAGAACGTGTTCTACAGACCGTGAGAGCATGCAAATTATTTCCGATTAGAGAAGATTACATCCAAGTGACTCGCGTATTGGATTTAGTCAGCGAGATCTTATTAGAGCCGGCGGCGGATGGTGGGTAACGTTACGGTCGCTATTGTCGGTCGCGATCTATCGAGTAGAATCGTCGACGCAATCCAATAAATGGTGTTTGGGCGCGATCGCTTGCGAGATACGCGCATTCCCGCTCGCGCAGCCCCGCTCTGTTACCGGCGCAAGCGCAGCTCGCGAGATAATTGAGATAAAAGTCATAGTAATAAAACGCAACGTCATCGCGGCAATAAGTAGACGAGCGCTAACAAAGGAGTTATTGTCGATAGTATTGTTTGAATCGCGCTGTTTGTTTGTGGATTAGTATTCTGATCGACGCCTCGAGGGGAACGGCACGCGGGAGGGGATGTCCACGGGCTGTTGATCTGGTGCAACTAACAACAATGGCGGGCGGCCGGCCGGTGCGTACGCGCAGACATTCGACGCGTTATCCGATAGGTACCTAGACCAGTAGGTACGTCTGTGCAGGCGGAATCCGTCCCACGTGGGCTGGGCGAGCCGTCAAGTTAACATATTTGCATCGCACACTTATTTACATAAACTTAACATCAATCATTTAATGATTAAATGGTTGATATATGCAACAAAAAACTGGTCAAGAACGTGTCAGACAGGCACTTGCTTTATCTTAAAACTTCGTAGCAAATTAAAAAAATTGAAAAATAGGTCCAAAATCTAGAGGTAATTATTTAATTTTTTAAGCCTCTGTACCAAACAGTTCAGTATGCGTTAATTATACGGAATAAATTAGATTAAATTTTATTTAAATTTATTATTAAATTAAATAAATTAGACAGCAGACATGACGAAAGTAATATAAGGAATCCGATTCTGCAAACGTACGGACAAAATAAGTAGTAAAATGAATGTCATAGTTGTGAATGTGTATCGACGAGGTATAGAAGCCGCGTCCCGCCGGGTGCCGGCCGGCTCACGATCGTAACAATATCGGAGCGCGGCCGAGGGCGTTGACCCCGCCGATTAATAAATTAAGATAACAAATTAAAGCGACCCACGGACAATACACCGTTTTGTCTCGCGGACGCTCCCAGGCCGCCCCCCGCCGCCCCCCGCCGCCCCTCGCGCTTCTCCTCTTAATACTGATTGGTATTATTGTCAGTTCGAACGATTTTTAAACTAGATAAGTAGTTTTAAGCGGCTTTTAGGGTTCCGTGTCTAAATTGAAAAAGGAACCCTTACTTAATACCCTTACCCTTTACGTCGCTTGTTTCTTCATCCGTCTGTTGTAGTCTATATTTTCATAAACCATGTGACAAAATTTGAAATTTTACGTAGTAATACTACTTATTAAGTCACATGTGTTGCAATAGTTAACATTTTGAAATATTACTTAGATAATTAAAAAGGTGCAAATTCAATGTTCGAACTTGACTTAAATACTCTCCCTATATCCAAAAATATGGGCTCTAGACTGTTCAAAATTTCAGAAAATGTAAAGCTGTAGCTAAACTTGATAGCAAAAATAACAAAAATCAGAAGTTTTTTTCTACAGGAATTTTATTCGCTGTTTTATACGAGTAATTATCGTACAGAACTCTGTGCGCGAATCGAACTCGCAATAGACCAATATTTGAATTTAAATATTACATCAGTAGATACTAGTAATATATGTAATACTAATTGTGTAATTTTCTGGGATAAAAATAAGCTTAGATGCCTGTAAAGTCCTCTATCTGTCAATTAAAATCAGCTGTTTTGGAGATTTGCCAGGGCAAACAGAAAGGTACACAAACAAAGGTTTAAAAAAAACGCGTCTTTAGGTTTTGATAACGTTTAAATAAATACATGAATTTAAGAAAAAGCCTTTATTTCGAATTCACAGACGGATATTTCGATTTCATTTTTTTTTTTTAAATAAATGTAACGCATTGTAATTCGTTGACGAAATAGTCCTAAGTCATAACTATAACTCATTGTTTAAATGCTCATTATCTTCCTATAGAAAGTAAAGGATGTGCATTCCGTGCATAAGTGCATACATACATATCTTCACACTGTATCCCTAAAGGGGTAGTCAGAGAGGACGGAGCGCTAATCTTCGCGGTCCTTACATACTCCTTTAGCCTATTCGAGTCTCATCATTCTTCTCACCCATTTTCGCCTTGTTATGTGCGAGTGCTAACATTTCCGTCAGTTAACAACAATAACTGTCGCTTGATCTTAGTGAGTCAGCCTTGATCTTTCTTGCTCACTGTAGATTATCTTCATTACATATATAATATGACAGGGTTACACGACAGGGTTATTGCAAAAATGAAGAAAAAAATTCTGAGATGGTTCAAGCACATGGAAAGAATGAGTGATGAAAGACTGACGAAGGAGATTTACAAACCGAAAGTGAAGAATGTTTGTTTATTTTAGCTCTGGACTACAAATGATACATTTTTAGTGTTTTGGTGACAAATACATAATAAGAAGTAATACATCTTGTAACACCATTTCTAAGTTCTAGTTATTATTTTTTTTATTTTGTTAGACAACGAAATTACGGTTAAGAATGTTGGGGGTCAGTAAACTAACATCCCATCGAAAAGGCTTTTTCATAAAATGTAAAAACTGTATCGAAACAGGACTCCATCGTTGATTGTAACCCATTTTCAAAATTTCTTGCAAATCAAGTCCTCGTATTTTTGTCTGTTTCAATTATGCAGATCTTAAATGGAAAAATGTAGCCATTATAAGATCACTCACGCGGTCGCCCGTCTTTTCGTCTGTCACATTCGAATTTCTCAGCAACCACATGATGTAGTATAACCTTGAAATATATACACAATGCCACGTCTTGATGACTTACCTACACATGTTGCACTGGTTAACATTTGAAAGTGTATACATACATTCATATCCTCACGCTGTATCCCTAACGAGGTAGTCAGAGAAAATGGAGCGCCAAGCTTCGCGGTTCATACATACTTCTTTCGCTTCCTCAAATCTCATCATTCTGCTCACACATTTTCGCATAGGTATACGAGTGTTTTTAAGATATCTGTTAGCTAACACTCTGGTTATTCAATATAAAAATAATAATAAGTAATAAAACCACCAGACAAAATACACCAATCGTCTGGTCCCAAACTAGGGTATTCCCTGTGCTATGAGAACCGGAAGAAGACTATTCGGGCGTCTCCCAGCACACCCAGACCAGACACAATATAGAATAGTTCGTTTTCTAAATTGACACGACCGGGACTCGAACTCAGAACCTTCCGCGCTTGAGTGCAACGTCTAAATCACTGCGCCATCAAGGTCGTCGATATTTATACATACTGGATCTGAAAGTTCATTTATTGTAGGGAATGTCTAATCTCACCTTACCGATATCTTTGCACGAACATACATGTAATATTTTGGTCCTTGAGTACACACTGCAGAAAACGTGAATTAAGTGTAAGTTGTAATTGCGTGTAATGAAATGATTGTACGTATCACGTTTCACATCGATATTAACGGTGTATTTAAGCACAGTAAGGCTGCTCGACAATAAATACTAGTGTAATCCGTTTCAGAATCCAATTTTCCCAATGTTTAAATAATTTGATTAAGTATTTTAAGTCTTTTTGGATAAAATGGAAGTCATAAAATAAGGTAATGTTTAACTCCATAATAATTTTGGTCGAAATCTATTTTATGTGTTTAATTAAACACTATTTTTCAGCAAACGTTATTGAAACGAATCATATGTTTATGGTATTAGTGGCAAGCACGCGCTAATGACTCCGTGATTCATCGTAAAATGTCCATTAAGTGGCGTCAGCAGCCGCTGTGGCCGCCCGCAGCCGTCGCCAGCCCGGCCGCTGCTGGCGGCGGCCCGCGGCCCGGCCATGCGACACCTGATTGTTATCACAATTCGGCCAGGCGCGATGCGGGCCGCCAACGGACGCATGCATACGTCCAACTTTTGGTATCTGTCGTGATGCATCGTACGATGATAAATCACCTGCGCAAAAAAAAACCATTAAGGCTAGGGCCCTTATGGCGTGTACGCTCCGAAGCTGCGCGGGCGCCGCTCCCCACTCCGCTACGGTTGATTGACGCGGCGGCACGCACAAAGCGGATAATATCTTCATAAATCGACATTTCCACCGCTAATAAAGCGATATTAATTATCTAGTATTCAAATCTCGAATGTTGGGCATTCGTGCGCCGCTCGTGACCGGCGCTCGCTTCTCGATTAATAATCGCGGTCGTCGGCCGCGGCGCGATCACTGGAGCTCGTGCGATTAACGATCATGACTCGGCCGCGCTCCGGCGGCCGCGGCGGCGTCGACGACTTGCCGTCTGCCTCTTGCGCTTGCAGCCATGGCCCTCGTCATCTCCATTGACAACGGTGTCTAAGAGACCTAAAAATTACGCACTTTGACAAAAAAATTCCACACAATCACAATAACTCTGCAACTCAAAATAAAGTCCATTTCTGTTATAGATGCTATCAAAAATACTTAAACTACAGGGTAATTCCTAAGTTGATACTAAATAATTATTGGTCGGCTTTTTTTGGCGCCTGTCAAAGTCAAGGCTGTCAATCTGAGAAGCATATGGACGAAGTTCAACTTTGTTTATTAACGCATAACAAACTGAAGTTTTTTATCAGATTACTAGTATTTATTTAGAATCGCTGTTGTTGCATGCGATCAATCTCCACTCAATGTTCGTAGTGATTTACTCGTATTTACTAGACTTTACTAAATAAGACTTTACTTCTTCTGTAGGTTTGCTTCTATCATTTATTGCTATAAGAATATAATTATACTCATGATTTTGCTCAGTGTAGAATTATTTTTTCTAATTAATTTCATCAATCCTTTTTCTGCTTTAGAATGTAAGGATGTAAGGACCGCGACGCTTGGCGCTCCGTCCTCACTGACTACCCCGTTAGGGATACAGCGTGAAGATATGTATGTTTCCAAATACGTGTTCAATTATTTATTTAACACTTCCTTTCCTTTCACAGTTTTGCGTTTTAAAAAAACAATTTAATTTTTTTAATTTTTTTTTATTCATGTAGTACACTAACTGAAACAACATTTCAAATAATAATCAATAATATATGGCACCATCGATGAATATTATATATATATATGTATGTATATTAGTCCTCGTATGGATTATATAAGAAATCTCTGCAATATTTCAAGATTTTCAAGTTTCAAGAGCCAGTGGTTTGGGCCATATACGTTTATATGTCAACTAATAAGCCAGTTAGTTTCTTTAATCATACGAGTATATACAGCAAGATATTAAAGTAAACCCTATTATTCATTTTGTGCAACTAAGCCTCATGTATTTATCCGTTATCTTTTAATATGTATAAGCTACAGTAACATGTGACTTATGTAGAGGGATTGATTACCGTTAGACGCGTCTACAATAATACTATGCGGTACACGCACCGTAGTATGTCCAAAGATACTATAATACAGTACAGTATGCCACAGTATGTTTAATATATATTAAAGGCTTGCGTACTAATAATGAATTATATTTAGAGTTCCGTTACAAAATCCGAAACACTAATGGAGTCTTCTCGGTATATATCTGTTTGTGACATTGGTTTTTGTAAGATTATTTAGACGTAAACAGTTGTTTAGAACAGTCATAGTTAAGAGATATACTAAGTTAGTGTTGATCCAATCTCGAACGAGAACTTCATTTGATGTTTGACATACGAGGGTTCGTTTTGCAGGCGGGATATATAAATATATAATATATTGTATTAACAAAATATTTTTTGGATCCTCTCGTCACACAAATTCTAAAATGTATAACACGTTAATTTAAATTATCGTTTTTGACATTCTTTCCAAAAAATTCTGTAATAACTGGTCTCTATGACGTTACGTCTAAAAGTATATTACATAAAAAGAATGCTCTACGTTCTACGACAAACTTTGTTTTGTGTTTGGCAACAACTAACAGTACGGAACACTACTGCGAAACTACAACTTGCATTTGGCCTGTTTTAAAATATACATGCACATGTACCTATTGTATAGAGAGCTTCGTGCACTTGACCTCGGAACATTGTATTGCGCAAATACCGCTCGCACGTTCTCGAACTTTTATCAATTATAACTCTTATACTGCGTGTGTTACAGTGCGTTTTGTGGACCGGCCTGAAGCATCGTAACGGATCGGCAAGTTGCGTTGTCGATAGCGATCTCGTCCTGTGTAATTGTAATATTGTCACCGTCCGGCCGCGAACTGCACGCGAGCGCTACTTGCGTTCTTGCTACTCATTTTTATTGAAAACAATGTGTTTAAATAAAAGTTTTATACTAAAATCTAATTACGTAGATCTTAATCAAACTTATAAGCTAGATGTAACTACTATAACTCTTTGAATCAATTGCCGGAATCGTAGGTCACAAGCAAGGGAAAGTATGTAGTATAGATATTAGGCCTATGACTATGTCAACGAATTCCAGTAATTTCAGTTAAATTTCAGCTTGTTTACAAGTTTTTGTGAAATGCGTAGTCGGATTATAGTTTTGTAAGTTGTATTTTTAATGTAAAATAGCTTAATATAAAATATTAAGAAACTTTTTGTCGTTGTTAAAATATGTAGGATATTGATAATAAATACAATGCGTATAAGGATTGCAATTCTTCGTATGCGATATTCTTTACCCACCCCAATCACGATATAGATATATATGTGTATGTTTATTACCTTTGTATGAATGTCTGACTGTATCAGTCGTGTACGAGACGTTGACTTATCTCATAATATCTTACTGGGAGTGTAACGTCGCCCGTATGAGGTTTCATACATTCATATATTCACACTGTAGTTCTGACGGAGTAAACTGAACAAATGGAGGCCAAGCGTTGTAATCCTTATCCGACCGTTTCGCCATCTCTAACTTCCGCCGAGGTTTGAGAGTGCATTTAATATTTGTGTCTGCTAACACTAGCATGTACATTATACCTAATGAAAACCTACTCTGCGGCTAAACGTTTCTCTATACTATTGTATATCATAATATTCGTAAAATAATAACTTTACGAAGCGTTTAACTACCCGACGACTTGTAATGTGAACATCCGCGTAACCGCGTTGAGCTACCGTTATTACGTATAATTCATCTTAGGGAAATATGACACCCACGTATGAACAATTAAACAGACAATACTGGATGTGATTTAATATTATAAGGCCTCAAAATTAATGAAAGCGCTTGAAACGCAGGTGTGTTATGGAGGAAGTGAAAAGTGATCGAGGCCTGCTCTATTTACTACGCGCACATATCAATTAGTGTACACAAGAGAAGGGTAGATTCGCTGTCCGCGGAACCGAATCCCTTACGGTACTGATTTATGCACACTTAAATGCAATTCGGATACGTATCGTTTAAAGTGTGTGAAAAAAGCATGATAAGGATGGCGCGCGATAGCGGAGATAATGACATGTTCGGAGTCATTCAGATCTGCGAATATCTGGATGTAGACATGTAGGTCCGCGGAATTGGATGTTATACTCATTACTATTATAATCAGAGTTAGTACACACTTGATATTCTGTTTAGATATTCAGTAGGTATTCGCTCAGTGCTTGACTCAAAAAATGATTTTTATTCTAAACAACATACGTATTACAATATTTATTCACGGGTCTATGTCGCGTTTATACTTTAAAGCTAATTACCTATTTTATCCCGACGTTTCCACCGGATTGCACCGATCGTGTAGATGTCGTTAGTGTAGTGTGTCGAATTACCGGCAGTGATGATAATAAAGATTAAAAAATGCGTTGAATGAGTGTGGGTAGTCACCAGAAACCGCACACTACGAAGACGACATTCGTCCTCATCAGTCTGCCCGTGACCACGATCGGTACAATCCGGTCGAAACGCCGGGATAAAATAGGTAATTACCCTTAAAGTATAAACGTGACAAAGACCCGTGAGTAAATATTGTAAGACGTGTAAAAGTCGTGAAAAAAAAAAATTTACTTTCAAATTGTCTATTGCCAAGATACATAGAACCAAATGCAGACTTTTCATGAAAATTAGAATACAATAACGGAACGCTAACTTGTAGAATTCGATCTGTCATCTGTGTGTCACTGTTGATTTTAGAGTTCCGTAAAAAAGGAAGCTGCGGGACTTTCTCCATAAATACAAAGTTAAATATTAGTTTTTATGAGTGGTATCAAAAGCTCTTTTAACTCAAGTTCAAAAATGTACAATGTAACATATTGTTATTTGTTATTTTTTTAGGGTTCCGTACCTCAAAGCAAAAAGGAACTGTTACAGGATCACTTCTTGTCCGTTTGTCTGTCTGTCAAGACCCTTTTTCTCAGGAGGTATCAAGTTATAATTAGTATCAACTAATCAGATCTGCAATCCCTTGGAGCTGTAAATAAGTCAACTTCTAAGTCAACGTAATCAAAAGATACGGCTGTTTGTACCGCATATTCAACAATCGCAAGGGAATCAAAACCTATAAAGTACTTCCCGTTGACCTAAAATTATGAAATTTGGCAAGAAGCAATATCTTATAGTATAAGTAAAGGGAAAAATCCGAAAACCGTAAATTTATAGTTAACTGCTATTACAAACTTACATTTGCAGTTGGCGAATAGTTTTTGAATTCCACTATTTATTTCGAATATTTTATCGCTAAATACACAATACAAATACGTTTTAAGGTGATTTTGAACCCTCGGTGTGCGAGCACAACTCTCGCTTGGCCGGTTTTTCATTAACATGAAAATGCGCTTAAATGTTTTTGCCCCCCACTTTAAAAACATAAGAATAACTTTTTAATTAAAATAATATCATTAAATTTGGACAATGTTATTATGATTTTCTTTACATAGATAGAAAGCTGTACGAAAAACCTTGTTTTGGAGTTAATAACAGCTGAATACTAAATGTTAGTTACGCACGTGAGACTTAAACGACTTATTACCGTCTTCTGTGAAGCACCCACTTCGATCCGGGAGTCGTCTCTGGTTCGATCGCCAGCTACCCGAATCTATTTAGAAAACGAAGTTTGCTCAATTGCCTTGGCGTCTGAACGTGACTTAAAACAATAATATGTCGAGCATCTGTTGTCAAATGAACATCTGAAATTAGATGAACTAAAAGAGAAATGTCTGTAATGTATAATGTATTACCGAAGAAAATGATACATAGCAAATTCATGAAATTAATTCATGATTGTTAACCAAGAAAATAAAACCAGAAATTGCATAAATAGAATGCTGTGATGTTAATGATGTTTCAAATTTATGATAAACTAGCTCTTGCTCGCCACTGCATTCGCATAATATTTTATTTATTAAATTAAATGAGTTAGAAACCTTCGCGGGCGTACGTAGAACAACTCACAATTCATCAAACTTTCGTCACAATCGGATGAACATTTTAGGAACGCATAGAGGAGAAACAAACAAAGAAAGATGTATTTTTATTTATATAGACGGGCAGATTAAATTATTCCTTCACAATAATTGTTTGAACAACTACTGCTTTCGTTAAATTTCTTGGACTACGTGAATAGTCTAAGAAGTCTAAGAAAGAGTGAATCGGGATAACGCACCGAAGGTTCCGTACCATCATACAATGTATTTACCAAAAAAAATATAAGTCAATAATATATAACTAAATGAAAATGCGTGAGGAGAATGATGAGATTCGAAGAGGTGAAAAAAGTATGTAAGGACCGCGAACCTTGGCGCTACGTCCTCTCTGACTACTCCGTTAGGGATACAACGTGAAGATATGTAAGTATAAAAGTAAGGTTCGAGAAGAAACTTAATTTTACAGTTGAAAGAACATTCTCCCATTCTCTCCAATTGCAAATAAGAGTTTGTAACGGCATATATAATTGATTTTTCCTTTTTGTTGAGTTGTGAAATCTTGCTTATTTGCCAAATTTTATGATTCTAGGTCAACGAGAAGTAGCCTGTAGATTTCTGTTCGAATACATAAATGGCCGTATTTTTTGATTGCGTCAACTTAGAACCTTGAATTTCTTACACCTCTAAGGGACCATGAAGCTCAGTGTTTGATATAACTTTCAACTTTAAACCTCTACTTGTTCTTGACTGTTCGACGAGATAATCCTATAGCAGTGCCGATTTTTCCTTTTGAGGTACGGAATCAATGATTCATCTGTAAAAGTATCGCTGAAGATCTATCTATAAGTGGAATTTTAAAAATGTTGTTTTACAGAACGAGAATTTTACCAAGTACAAAATATGTATGTTGGTTAATAGAATGAATTACTTTGCAAAAGAAACTTTTACATGACACGGTTTCTGAGAAAATTGATCGTGGCAGAAGGACGAACGGACAGACGTATACATAAACAAGGACAGACGCTTGACTGGCCTTATAAGGGTTCCGTTTTGGCTCCAACCTTAAGAGAAAAAACGAAACCGTTAGAACGTCACTCATGCGTCCGCCCGTCTGTTCGTCTGTTACAGTAAATTTTCTCAAAAACTTGTGATGAATTCCCAAAATCTTTTGCTATTTTCCGCTCAAACTCCAAAAACCATCAATCGACACGTGTATCGCCTCTCAACGAAGTATCCTCAGGACATTCCAGAGATCAGATTCGATGCTGATTAGCTGACCGAGACTGATCTCTGGAATATCCTGAGGATGCTTCGTTGAGAGACGAAACATGTGTCGATTGGTGGTTTTTGGAGTTTTTGGGAATTCATCACATGAAATGGAATTTCGCAAGGTAACACCTGAGACTATGTAATAATGATACATTCGTTAACATAAATACATCAACTGGGTGACGAGTTGTGCACATACTAATGGTTTATTTTGTTTTCCTCGTATTAATTACATATAACAAATAAAAACCACTACGAAAAATTAAAGTAACGGTAACGTTCTCGCGTTCTCGCTCAACAGTATTGCTGTATTAGTAAATATTATAATTTTTAAAATTGTTGTTCCTTTTTATACATTTAATATTTTAACTGCCTATCCTGTTGCAAAATCCTGTGCACGCCACTGAGTACATATTGTGTTAACTTTGGTACATATTGCGTTCAGAGCCGGCCCGTCTACATTGGCAAACTAGGTAATGGTCTACAACGCTCGAATTTGAGATTTTTATTTTAATAATTGTTAAAAGCAATTAATTGTTTTAAATTTTTGATAATTATTTCACAATAATGAAAAAATTGTATGTTGTTTAAATTGTTTGTATTATTGGTAGATTACAAAATAAAAAACGCGGGCATTTGACACATTTTCTTTACCATTTAAAGATTTCGCTACCCCTTTTTTAGTTGTATTTAGTTTTGTGCAACAAAAATTATGTTATAACTCACATTAATTTTGTGGGGCACACTCGTAGTAAATATTTATTTTTTCAAATTGTATTGAAGTGCTCTCAATAGAGAGCCAAAAACACATAATAATGTGTTTTTGGCTTGAGTAATAGTCACAAGAACATCTAATTTTGACTAAAAATTGAACGATCGTTTTACATTAGTGTTTTATTTTGTATTTTACTTTGCAGCGAATTTTTTTTAACTATTTATCACTAATGACCCGGCCTCGCTTCGCACGGGTAGATTTTTTCTTTTAAATAAAATATAGCCCATCTACTTGCTGATAATGTAGCTTTCTATAAGTGAAAGAATTTTTGAAGTCGGTATTTTGTCGATTTTGAGTTTATCCATTACATACAAACAAACAAAGTTTACCTCGTTATAATATTAGTATATATTCATATACATATATATATATTTATGTACCAATAAATATTTCATCATTTTAATGTGTCAGTAATTATCATGTTGATAATATTTAAAAGACAATTAAAGGAGGGTCATGTTGAGTACTTACTCCTGGTACTCCTGATACTAAGTATTTTTGTTAAATTGTATGGCTCCACGCAATATTGATAAAAATCTGTGACCAAGTCTAACTCATACACGACAGATTTATATGGGTCCGGAAGAGTACAGTACTTATAGTAAATTTATGTACTCGAATAAATATTTTGTTCGAAATTCAGCAACCAAATACAATATTAGTAGTGGGTTGGAGTGGGACGGACGGTCAGGTGTGTATTGTGACAATATTGCGAACTGGCCGACGGTCGCGTCGAGTGGCTCCGCGCTGACAAACCTCGTTAGCTGAATATGCACTCCAATCTACGGCGGAATCGAATTTACAGCTCGTGCGCGGCCCGCGCGGCGCCCCACCCGCCCCGGTGCCCTTTTAGAGGGCCTCGCGATGAGATGTTGATGGATTATTTGTGAAGTGGCCGGCGAGCCTTTGAAATCTTTCACGCGTTAAAACGGAGGTAATCTCGGCGCGCGCCCTCTCCGCCCTCCGTGCGCCGCCCCCGCGCGCCCGCAGCCGTCTCCCGACGCTGCCCGCGGCGCTAGTTTTGTTTACCTAATCATTTTATTGCCTCCGCCGACCCCCCACGGCCGCCCCGCACCCCTCGTGACCTCGGGCGCCGTTTAAATTTATTTGGAATCGTGTAATCGACTCCGCGACAGATGTTTGAAGTAACCCTTCTTCCGCAGAACGAGAACTTGCCTCCTGTACTACACGCCGAGGTTAGATTTATCGCGACAAAAACTCGAAACTCATGCTCATGAGAAAACTCCATCGCAAGCTGCGTCGCAATTTTTACATTTTTTACCCTAAAAAACTGTGTCAGAGGGGCGGCGAGGGGCGGCGCGGCGCGGCGGGAGGCGACAGGTCCCCGCGTCTTTGCCGAAATCTCTTTTTTAGCACAAAAACGAAGGAGCGGAACAATGCCTGACCCATTTCCCGGCCGTGGGAAGGAATAACGACTGCGTCTCCGCTAAAAGCTACCAAATTTTGTAATAAAAAGTGCATTACCCCATATTTTTTAAAATCATCGAGAGTAAAAAACGCGTCGCGAATGCATTGTTCGACGGATATTGAAATTTCAAACTCGGAAGGGTGAGATTTATGTCAAAAATAACGGTTTTTGCAAAAAGTTATGGAATCAGCTGCGTTGTGTTAGATGTTAAATAAACAAAGCGCTCGTTAGCGGCCGCTGGCGGGAGCGCACCGTACCTACTCGTATGTATGTACCTACGTACCTCAACCACCTACACACTAGACATAGGCATACATATTACATTCATACTACGTATTTACTTATGTACCTATATATATTTGACATAGTAATATGGAATGATCTCTAGATCTCCATTGCCTTTACATTTGTTTGTCTATAACGACTGCTGACCCTGTAAATCATACGATGACGTATATTATATTGTAATAGGTATCTAATCTAGAGTCATGACTAACATATTACGTAAACATTATGAAGTTCGCTCGTCGTCTAAACGTTATCTCTACACACACATGAACATCTAATAACGGACTTATAAAAAACTTACAAATGGTGTTTGTATTATCTCGCATCTTTGCATTGTGTCAGCGTATAATAGTATGGATTTTCATCGTTTACAGCACGGGATATTACAATCTCCTTGCTTCTCGTTTTTCACCCATAGTTAATAAATAATAATACATATAATATTGTAGATAGAATACACAAGCTATAATTTCAATTGCAGTGGAGATCTACTGGGAATAACGAATAGACATGATCATTACTTTTAATTAACTCCAGACGGACAAGTGTTACCGTGATTTAATGCCATTTCTCTTTGTGACATCGTAATTCTTGAACTTCTTAACTATCTTTGTTGAAAAGCGATCCATTTTTTTTTGTGTCGGGGCCTTTTTTGGTTTTGGTTTAACATCGTTCAATGTAGATTTTCGCTACAAAACTGTATGTTTTTGTTATTATGTTGCTATCTTAGAGTTGATATTAAGGCCTAAAAAGAATGTTTTGATTAGTGATTATTTTATTTATTTAAAGTAATACGATTACATATTTTTTAGTACTCAGTGATTAGCAGAAGTTTAATATTGGATTGTAAATTTAGTGAACCGAAAACAAACGAAAATAAGTTTTAATTCATAAAGAATTTGGAAACGTAAAAGATGTTAATCATTCATTAAGTACATTCACTTCTCCTTGTTTTAATCGAAAAAGTTGGAACGAAAGAGAAATAACTTTTAGAAATGAGATGAGATGTTTATGAGTTTATATTGAAGATCTATTTAATAATGTGTAATAAGGCATAATGTACAATAATACCTATTTATTTTTCGTGTTTTCTGTACTGCGTTTTGAAATCAAATAAAATTGGATTAGAGTGAACGAACGAAACGAGCGAACGAGCGAACCAACGAAAAATTAAAAAAGACACAGCTTACAAAAATATATTTAAGTTTGGTTACATATATTTCAGCAATCGAAGCACTTTTCTAGACAGTTTAGTAAAAATAAATGGAACATATCACCGCTAACTTCCTCGTGATCATAAATTCAATGAACTACACACATCCAAGTCTTTAATTAATACCTACAACATGCTATCAACAGAATGTCTTTTTCAAATCGTTCAGTAGAAGTTATATTGTATAATATTATTAGTTTGTTCAATGTGTTTGGAGTTCGTCTAGGAAGTTTCGAAATGGATTCGATCTAACAAGTGTCCGTGTGAAGAGTGGTGTACACTAATATTAATAATGTTTATTTTATTTTAAACTTTTAGAACCGAGGACTATATCTATGGTAAACTAATAAAACATATGTTTTTAGTGTTCCAATTTAAAATTAGACCTCTTATAGAATTACCTTAGTGTTGTGTTGCTTTATAGTGTTATAAGTGCATTAAACATATCTAAAAAACGGGAAATAACGCGATTATCTTTTATTTTGGCATGACATTTCGACCAAGTTGCATCGACCGTGGTCTCAAGTTTGCTTGAGATCATGATGCAACTCGATCTAAACGTCAAACCAAATTAAAAGGTATAAACGCGGTAATTTCCCGTTTTTTAGATATTTTGTAATTCAACGAATAAGTTTAAAAGCCTAAACCTAAGGGTAAGCCTAATAATGCCTTAAAGAACTAAAAAAACATTTGGGTAAGTAACCCAAATACATACGTAAACTTCAAAAGTTGAATTTAAAAGTTTTTTTTTGACGTCAACACGAGGTATGTCAAATGAAAGATCTTTAAATTACGTATTCAAAAATATTTAACATGTTCGTATGCGTTTTTTAACACTTTTTAAAAAAAAAGGAACACTGTTAATAAAGTTCAGATTGATAGAAAATTATAAGTATCGATTGCATTATATTGGATATTTTTTTGCACAAAAAGAAACTCATGTTTTGCTATTGGTAATTGGTAATAATTCGCAATAGTAGTTGCGAAAGTAGAAATTGATGTTGGTCAGTTTTTTTATAATTATGCATTTGACAATATTCATTAGATTGATAACTTCTGATAGTTATTATCAAGCACACTGACATTATTATGGCACCTGACGGTCGTTAGCGCCAATAACACTCATCATTATTATAGAATATTAGTGCTGTTCGATAATTTTTATATTAACTAGAGAACATTGCCAATTTAATAAGACTTTTCTCTGTAATTATTGGTCGTACCACTTAAACTATACATGACATTATCAAGTAGCATAATATTCTATTACTTCATTCATCTAATTACTTTTATTCAACGTCTACTGACATAATACAGTGTATTTCTTTGTACATGTTAACCGTGCCTGTTTACGTTGACTGCTGACATTTAAATGTCAGTTCCGATACATTTTTTATTTAATTTACACTCGGAAAGACTGCGTTTGTTTTAAGAGCATAAAAAATAAGTCTTACGTCGGTCATATTATTTTGCAATCCCGTAGTTCTTCCAAATTATTTAAGCTGTAATTAAACCTCGATTATAAATAATTGTGTTGTTTTACGTCTCTGTTAACTTTAATCACAGCTTGATGTATTTTGGAACTGTAGGAGTCGATTCTACGTTAAATACAATTTCATCGAGCTATTAAAATGTTCGTTCATGTAAGTTTCCGTTTGAAAGCCCTGTCTGCCGACAGTGCGCGCGACTTCGCGAGTCTGCGAGTGAGACAGGCGAGAGGAGGGTCACGGAGGTCGGCGAGATATGCAAACGAGTCGCACCGGGGGCGGGGCGAGCGGGCCGCACGCCCCCCCCCCCCCTGTCTCCGCGCAGCGCCGCACTCCCCATACCTGCTTAACGGAAATCAAATAAAAAATTGACGCAATCTGTTCAGCGAACGCGACACATTGAAAGTGAAACGGTGAAGGGTGACTCGCGCCATCGTTCGGCACAAAGCTGACGTTGCCGAAGGGTTGTCGACGCATTGTGCGCGCGCGCACCTCGCCGGTGTTCGCCCCGCGCCCCTCGCACCACTGACAACCCTTGCAGCATGCACGTGCGCCCGGTGTATGTAACATAATGTACCAACACATTACATTAGAATAATGTTTCACTTTTAATAGAGTTATGTTATCAAAAAAACAGGTACGATTGTTCGTTCAAGTTCAGCTCACAATGCGACTCAAAACATTTTGATAAATATTGAAATTATTATTCATAATGAATTCATATATGTATGTAAGTGTATGCACATATGTATATTTTGATTTTGTGTTTATATGCACTAGTAAAATTCAAGCGAGTACCAAATATAGTCTACAGAGTTTCAGTAGAGATTTGTGTATATATTTTTTTAGCTTTTCGTTTGTCGTTGCTGTTCGAAGCTGGGTATCTGACCGAATCTGGTCTCTGGAATTTCTAGATGCTCGTTAAGACGTTAACATTTGAAACTTCAGGCGAAGTAACACCTGAATCTATACAGTAGAGTCTATAGAGTTTGACAAAAGTGTAGTCTGGAATTTGGAAGAGATTTCTCTTCACACGCGTTTATGTTCTGGCTTATTTAATATTGTATTAATATATTATAAATTTGACGTTTAAAAATAAGTACCTTGTAATGGATGTATTTAAACTTTTACTTTGGACTGACTTTGACTTTGACTAGACAATTCCTGAAATATAATGACTGATGATTTTTGATTAGATGGAAGAGTAGATATTGGTAACTACCACAAAAAACATAAAAATTTCAATGTAATATTCACAATAAAATGGTCTCGGACTAAGCACTAGCTACAACATTATGGGTCTCGCACAAGGAACCGGAGAAGTCGGTTAATTTATTATTTTGAACGTCTTGCCAACTTTGTTACAGGTAGGTATATATTCGAAAAAATTTCTACATAAAAAAATCTATGTACGCATTCAATTGCAGACAACAATCATTTCTCTTTCGTAAACATAACATTATTATTTTTATTATTGGCGTAACAGAAGGTGGTATATCATTATTCTATAAAAGCGAAATACCACTCACTCACTGACTTACGGATTATTGATTAATCATTGAATTTAAAAAAATACTAAAAGCCATTATCAAATTTGGTCTGGTGATAGTTTGTGTAATGTAGAGGCTCGGTAAGGAAGGATTGTTGGAAATGTATATTATAAGGTGGTTTATAGAGAGAATAGTTCATGGCTATGGTAGGATCATAGCGGATAAATTTTGGAGTACAGCTAGTATAACAATAAGTTGGCTTATGAATATCAAGAAGAGGTCATGTGCCTAGTACGCAATAACTCGTATTAATCTATAATTCGCTAACTGGAGCTGTTTATAATGGATTCCTACTGGATGCAGGTTTCTTCTCACAAACTAGGTCAGAAAGAGACGGTGCGTACTTGTCTACATGGGCCCAATGTGGTTAAGCGGATATAGGTTAATGGCCAACCTGTAGTCAATGTTTATAAAACAGTGACCGGGAATGTTAAGTGATTGTTAAGTAACCAGACTTAACTATTACCCCCATATACAGGGGCGAATGACAATATGTTTTCCAAAAACGGAAACGTTCTATATGGAAGCAACTGAATAACCTTTCTAGTAGACGACACCCAAAATTGCTTAACCATCACTGAGGTTAAGCAATTTTGCGTGTCGTCAAACACCGAAATGACACTTCGCTATTACACTATGAGAGCCTTTATTTCGTTCACAATCCTTAGAAACTACTTCCAGTTTAAACAAGTTATTAATAATTAGGCGCAAGAGTAACATAGATGTGGCAGTGGTCATCGTCTCACGCAGATTGTAAAAGTCGATCAAGAAATAGGACTATAATATAAGGAATGTGTGTAAGCGACGGTCTAGTATCCGTTATTATTTAATGTAACGTATGTATGTAACGTTGGTTTTGCCGCCTGTACATTATCCTGTCAGTGATTTTACTGTACTTTAATGCTCTGTCCACACCGAAAGAGAAACTGAGCAAAGAAATAGTGATGTTTCTAAATAGGTAGATGATATTGCGATACATTTGCTCACTTGTTCATAGCTATGTATGTAGGCTTTGTGTGTTGTAAGAAATCAGGAGGGAGCACTCATCGAATAGGTGTACATCGATGTGCATCCAATATTGAATTTGCTAGTTGACGGAGTGCAATCGCTTCGGAACGCGGCTAGTGCAGTCGACTGTGAGAGTTTGTTTAAAGCGCAGAGGGCAGAGGGCGCGGCCCTCGTCCGCAATCATGAAAGGGGACCATTCGAGCCAGGCCCGCTTTGATCTCAACCCTTACGCGGACGAAACTGTCCGCGCCACACACTCCGCGCCCTGGAGCTGATGCCGCGGAATATGTTGATGTCATTGTGTTCCTAACTGACCACGACGACACCCAAAGAGGGTTATGATTTAAGGAGACTATTTATAATATTAATAATTAATACTCCAGACAAAAGTGGAGGACTTCCCAGTAACACCCAGACTTTAATTTAGAAAAGTTTGTTTTCTTAATTGATCTGACCAGGGATCGAACCCGGAGCCTTGGCTTGGAAGGCAGATGCTCTACCACTGCGCCAGAGCAGTCAGTTATAAAAAATTTATAAAAAGTTATAAAAATTCAGATTTCAGTTACGAAAGTGTGACTGACCCTTCTGTAACTGATAAATGTAACTGAGTTTTTGTGGGGTCTTATGTTGAAATGTTTCTTTTTTCGGTCAATGAAAAATATCGTTATCATCTTGATTTTGATATTGAACTTCTAACAGATAAACAAACTTTTCGTTATACAATTTTTATTAGTTAAACGAACGCCCTAAACAGAATCTACACCTGCCTGACTGTTGAACTCTATTTCTCAGGGCCTGCAATGTTCTCTTGTCTACCCATACATTAAATATGTCGGGTAAGTTATTATGTATAACCGTTATCCACGGCTTCGTCCGCGTGGAAAACGGAATAATATGCAGCCTATGTCCACTCTGCAGGTCCATTCTAAATATTGGTGAAAAAATTTTTGAAATGTGATGAGTAGTTTCGGAGATTACCTCTTACATACAGACTTACTAACTTTACCTTTCTATAACATTAGTTTATGACAAAATGACAAAAAATAAAAATCAAATTGTTTTTAACGTGATTAACTGATTCGAAAGTTAAGAATTATGCTGATGGAAATGTAGCTTGGGAATGATTTTTTCTGTATTCGTATTTTCACTAGACTTCGAAAAAACATAGTAATAACTAATTTTTTTTGTCAGTATTTCTCTGTGTGGGATTTTCCTCACCAGTGGCAAACATGACGTTCAAAAATATCGCGTGCTTCAGATAATGACAATGAATATGAATAGTAGACAATCAGATACGCGGACAGCGTCGTAATTTATCCATAAATAAGTTTATCTTATAATATAATATCGAAATATTACTTTTGATAATTTATTTTAAATTTGTGTCTATGACGAACAAACCTTCACATCACTACGACGTATACCGATCCACTGAGGTCAAATGGAAAATAAAACAAAACGTGACTGTGAAACAATTTTTTTCATATGAACACCTATATTTTGTAAATAGTATCTTAATTATATTCGTTTATGTATCTGTATTGTATCGTTTCTCATTATTTTAGTGCATGTATATATTTCTATACATATATTTGTAATAATGTATCATCTCATCAGTATCAAATTGTATTTATTGGTCTGTGACGGAGGATGCTCTATTACTACTGAAATATGACTATTGGAGACGCCCATTAAATGTGATTAAAGCAATTTATAATGTTTATTCGGCCGCGATATAAATTATTAAAGCTATAACGAGCTCCGGCGCGGTCTCACAACCCGCATTTAGAAATTCAGATATCGGCGGCACGCGCCGCGTCGCCCCGCGCCTTCCGCCGCTAAATAGTGAACGAAATATAGTTAACTGCCGCTAAAGGGTTGCAGCGGCGCGTGCCGCGGATGATCCCCCGCCCCCGCCCCCGCCCCCGCGCCCCGCGCCCGCTCCGCACTCACACCCCTCGCCAGCTGGCTGCGCGCGCGCACCTTGTGTCGCAACATTGTTCTTCAGTTTGACACTCACTTTCTATTACGATTGCGATTTCACTGCGACAGCACGCACGAGCAGTTCGCCGCCCACGTGACGGCCGGACTCGCCGCCCGGTCGAGCCTGACATAACAACGAGACGCAGCAGCCATTGTCTATTGAAATACTTTACCATAGGTGTAAAATAAAGGAAAATAACATGGAGACATGTGGACTATGCATATCGATAGTATGATAAAAACAAAAAAGACGACCAAGATCGTGTCGTATACGTCTTAACTGTGGTTTTATGTAAAAGTTAAGTTTTTAAAAAGTTCAATTTTAACTATTGAAATTTTGCTTATACGAAGCTTTAGCTCAATAGGTGTAAAGATGACGAAATAGACTGTGCCATACAGACAAACAGATGAACAGACATGATGAAACTGCAAGGGTTCTAATTTTATTATATTGTCTACGGAACCTTAACTACATGCTAAAGACTTTGACGCAAATACATATTGTTGTTTTATTATTACTGTATTACAGTGTAAATGATTTCCTCTCAGATAGCACGTTGTAGGTGGGATGTACCGGGTGCCGTCCGTCTGATAGCGACACACTAATAAAAATAATATTAATTGCTATGTGCATCAACCCATTTTTTGTGTTTGGTTTTCTTTTCTAAATCTATAATAAAAGCAATATGTAAAATTTCCTAAAGTTGGTCATCCTCATCTTATGTATATTGCAGCGCCCCAACGGGGTCCATGTATTTATTGTACTCACAGATGGACAGTTACTATTTAGTACAGTACACCAAAATATTTCTACCTGTAACACATGTACGCAATTATGAAATAAATAAAGAAATAAATAAACATAACATAGCTACATAAACCGTTCAGACTTGGCTAAGTAAAGACATATAATGTGCCTAGGAATCTTAGAATTGTCTGATTCATCGCAGTCTTTGATCTTAAATAATGTAGTCCATTTGTTTCTCACCTTCGCTGATGAGAGGAAGTTTCTAAGAGGTATGCAAGTTAATACAAACGTTATTTGCAATCCATAATTACTAATCTTTCATTATGTACCAAACGTATGGTTTTTCGTGCCATTTTTCACTTAAAACTATGCAACCACAGAGCGTTCGATGTAACTTTAAATCGTTAAATGCTGAGATCAGTGCGTTCTTCAGTTTATTCTTTCCGTAATCGTAAATCCCGAGTTCAAATCCTAATCTGCATCAGTTTAGAGATCAATTTAGCAGGCATGAAGAAAATCTCCTGAATGTTATAGCAGGCATATACATTAGTGCTTCGTTTGAGATTATAAGTTAAAGCAATCTCAGAACATTTATTGATTTATTATATGATAAACAAACTATAATTAAAACCATACCATAATTAACTTCTTTAACGTGTGACAAACGTTGCTATTTTAATTACTAATACAATATGTATATTATAATAAATGTACAATATTTGTTTGATTATAGTTCACTTTGTAATCAATACACCACCTACCTGTTTACAGAAATACAAGTAATGTAAAGGCGGCCGCGGCGGCCCCGCTCTCCCCGGAGACTCTCGTATCAATATTAACTTACAATCGGCACACACGGCGCGGCCCGCGACCACTCGTCCCTCACAGCGGATAAGGCCACAACTGGCAGTGTTATACAACGAAAAGAACAGTTTAACTGAAACTTTACGCATTCTAATGTAACATTGGGGTTAAAATAAGTTAGTTGAAATACATACTTGAAATACAATACATTTCTGAATTCTATCAACTTGTTTAAGTTTTAAGTTGTCTTGCACCCAACTCTCCAATCTTCAAACTCGTTGAACGACACGTATTTCCTAAAGAGGTATCTGTGATCTAGGATACCTATGTATCCAGCATCGAATGGTGTCAATCAAAAAGTTCGAAACTTTTAGTGATAGATAGCTAAAAACATATACAAATGGATCATCCGAGATGGATTTTCACTGAGTAACACCAGTGTCTGTACAATCTACATATTCAAAAATTGATGAAATTTATTACCAATCCGTCGGGTCGTTTTATCCAACCGATTTGGTTAATTTTTTTTAAATGAAAGGTATTGATGGACAGATTTGTTATCAAGCATTTGCAATCACCTAACTTTTAACTCAAACGCGATTTCCTCCTGTACATTTCCTATGTTTTCATACCATTTTTCCCTATATCTCCGGCTCTAATTAAGGTACGCGGTTTGTTTTGGTCTAAGAACACTCGCTGAAACAAGATCCTTCGTTTAAGTTTTTGCCCACTTAAATAAGTTGTGTTGGAGTGTAGAGCTAGGTGTGAACATTCAACTTGACTTTTAATTTTTGTATTCAACTTAGATTAGCTTACAATTACTCACCATATAAGAGCGTTATTTTTGAATTATATTATCAAAATGCTGCGAAGATACACAGGTCCTCTCGTTAAACTTATTTTTTTGGAGGTCTATAAGACCTACGACTTTCGTCATGTCATATTTTTCCTGTAAACTTAAGGTAACACCATAGACTTTGTAAATAACTCATGTCCGAGCAGCAACGGTGTAGTAAATCGGATAAGCTGACTCACCTGTACATACGGCACACATTTATTATCAGATAAGCTGATCGACTGCCATTTTGATAGAAAAAAACAATCGCCCATATACATTTTATTCGATTTTATTTGTGTCACTTCGTAGAAATTATCCGAAGCTATAAAGTCTATGGGTAAGGCCTTATGTACTCTGAATTTTTTTAAACTCTAGATCCGGTAGTTCACAAATGGGGGAGGGATAGTGATATGAATTCACAGTTTACGTTTTAAATAATTCTTTACATATGTATGTTTATGTTCATAGAAGCAATTATTTGATAAATAGCTTTGTCGCTCTAAAAAATTTCAAAAAGTTTAGTAACCAGTTAATACCAGTTACTTACATCTTTCTTGTGGCAGCAATGTTTCGATGACTGTTTTGGTTGTTAAGTATACTCGCGCTTGTGTGCTTTCCGTTTGTGTGGGCGTGTGTGTGTAGTGTGGGCGTGTGTGTGTAGCGTGGGCGTGTGTGTGTGCCGGGTACTTGACAAACAATCGCTGTGTTTGTCGAGTGTTGCTATTGCTATTTGCCTTATTAATGTTTACGTGTACTCATAAATTTGTAACGAATTTGCTACACATGTATCGTTCCTATTCTAGTACCTAAACCGGTAACCAATGTAACCAGTTTAGAATGTCATACAAATACAGTAATATTTATTAGACGCAGTAACTCCAGACTCCAGGATAGACGGTGCCTTAATTTATAGGTATATACAAGATGTCTCTAAAATGTCTTGTAAAGTCATAATACCGAATTTTTTTGGATTTCGTGAGCTAAAAAAATTAAAACTCTTATAGTTTCCTCTCATTTGTGTCCCTGTATGGCACCTCCCATTTATTTTCAATTTTCAATTTCTATGTAAATTTTACACCTTTTGAAATTTTGTATAGAGATGTAAACAATCCAGAAATTAAAAAAAAAAGTCCTTTGTGGGTTTGGAGTTTACGTAACATTATGGATTTTACGAACTCTGGTTTATTTTTTTTCTTTTTTGTGCATTTTAACGAAGGCTTGTTTTTGTAAAATATTTTTTGTTAACTTCTATTTTGTGTGTGTTAAACACCTTTTCAGACGGTTTTTTTATTTTTAATCGTTTCGTTTTTACTTGTTGCATATAAGCAGGGATTACGGAAAGACATGCAAACTACAAAATAGAATGAAAATTATGTTAATAGCGCTGCTGTTAAAGGCTAGTGTTTCTTTATGATTATTTTTGTATGAGTACAATGTGATTTCATAAAAAAAATCAAAAATCAATTATTCGTTTTGAACAATTAAACATGAATCTCGACATGACCTCTCTCTAGTGCTGTGATATAAAACTATGAAAAACAAAACCCATACGTCGTCCAAAATATGACAAAATAGTTCTCAACTTCGTTACTACTTGGAATCTTTTACTTTTAAGTACTTCGATCAAGTTAGAAAGTAAATATGCATTAACATTTCGATCTTCGAGTACATGTGCAGATTTATAAACGAGAGCTTGAATATTAATACGAAATGGGTGTGTGTACTAGGGTGATTGATGGCGTGTCCGGTAGGTGTATCCATTATCATATTATATTATCGCAGATATTAATAACGAGCAAATATTATTTATTAAACGGGACCATGTGTGCGTGATTGCATCGTTACCGCGCCGCCCGCCCGGCGCGCGCGCAGTCTCCGGACCATACATCATTACTCTTTAAATTAAAACCGTCACCGATATTGTCGCGCGACGGAATAACTTACAAATGACATCGCGACTCATAAATCACGCGCCGTGTGCCGCAACCCTTCCGCGGCGGCGCCTGCCACCCCCCGCCCTCCGCCCCGCGCCCCGCTACTGTACGTTTTTTACTCATTGTACATTTCCATATGGATAAAGGGTAAACGAGGCGAACCAATCGCGGCCTCTCTATTTTACATGCCATCTACATATGATTTACATACACGCCCCGAACGCGCGAGCCCTTTGACTACCTATACGCACCTAACCACATGAGTTGTCTTGTAAACGCAGTGATTAAACGGTTCTAATTTCTAATAACTATTATAATATTTAAAAATAACAGTAGTGACATTTAAACTCTCACTACCGTTCACGGAACAAGTGCCTTTCTTACGGAATTCGAAGAATGTGCATTTCTAGCACGCGTGAGAGAGTTTATTCGTAATAATATCTATGCATTATAAAATGTCTAAAAGGGGAAATTTAACGCGATTACCTTTTATTTTGGCGTAACGTTTCGACCGAGTTGCATCGGCCGTGGTCTCGAGCAAACTCTTGTTTGTTTGAGTTTGCTTGAGAACACGAACGATGCAACTCGCTCGAAACGTCAAGCCAAAATAAAAGGTAATCGCGTTAAATTTCCCCTTTTAGATATTTTATTATGCTACCCGAAAGTTTAAAAGTTTATAATATCTATAAATATTATTACTAAGACATCAATAACCTTTACAATCGTATGACTCTCTTGATACAAGATCCCAATAAGATCTACTTCTTCAGCAATTTTTATGTTTTAATTAAATAGAAAAATGTGCAGTACAAGGAAGCCATTATACCATTATCATAAAAACCAGTCAAGCATAAGTCTCACTTTCGCAAGTAGTAAAGTCTGTACTATCATTTATGCGTACTATCATCTATCAAATAGGTTTGTTTTGCATAAATACATAATATAAAAACATTATCATTTTTATAGCCTCTTTTTACATAAAGAAATCGTTAGTTTTTTAAATTCGTACTTCAGGCAGCGTTAGTTTAACACTCATATGTTTACGTCAATATTTTTTTTCTAAATTTCCCATTTAACACCTGAAACCAACTTTCAGAAGTTGGACCTCAGGGTCCAAAATTTGGCTTTTATAGCAAGAGAACACGTATTCCCGAATCAAGAGATAGAGATCATAGGGAGTTTTTCCTGCTTTTTGTAGTAGTGATAATCACATAAAACTTTTTTTAAATTTTTGCTTTGTTTTGGAAATTAGCCCGGATCAGACATACAGATAAAAAAGTCCGTTTTAGGGTTTGGTATAATGAATATAATAACATGAGCTGAAGAAGACGCTTACAGTTCGATATCACAGACAAGCACTAACATTTTATTTCTATAGACGTATACACAAATGATGTTAGTTTACTCGCAGACAAATATAACATGTGATATACGAATGTATACAATTATAGATTACATTACTACAATATACTATAAGTAACTCAAAATGGCTCCAAATATGATTGAGATTGCTTTGTGTTTAAAAAAGATATTGTACGGTAGGAGAAAATTATCAAGTTTATTGCATAGATTCCAGATGTTACTTTGTGGAAATTCATTTCATGCGAAGAATTCTCCTAATCTTTAGCTGTCCTCCGAACGAAACTCCAGTCTCAGATCAGACTCGCTCAGCTAACCAGCACCGAACATATTCTTTGGGATATCCTGAGAATGCTTCGTTGACAGGCGAAATACACGTCGATTAGGGTTTGGAGTTTTTTGCGGAGGATAGCTACAGATTAAGAGAATGTATCATTATTGTCAAATTTTAACTCATCGTAGATCTTGAATATTTCTCCTCAAAATGGACAAATTACAAAAATGTGTTCTCAATTTTTTTTTTGCAGTCGTAAATTTATTTACATTAACAAAAAGTACATACATATGTTAATATTTACAAACTTAAAACTACACATTATCTTAAATAATAAACTTCCTCAAAGTTGCCGCTTAGAAAGCTGTCATTGCTCAAGGTACCCAGCAGACTGGCAGCATTGCCTCTTTGAATAGTTCAAGTTCTCAATTTATTTTAGATTAGTGAAGTAATGGGTAAATGAAGCAACAATGTACGAAAAATATAGTGTTTGTTGACTACCATTTGTTTTCCTTATATTCAATGTTCAGAATTTATCTTTTTTTTTAGTTGCCAGCGTATGAGTGATGAAGCAAATTTTAACCGGCACCATTTTGTTAATTTTGCTACTTTAGATCATAAAGTATCAGTTTAACGTTCATATGTGACATCAACATATACCTACGCACGCCTCTCAAATGAGTCACAAGCCGCTTAACTCGAAATGTATCTACTTATAGAGCGATAAAGGAAAAACTTTTACGTTATTATCGGAGCGGACCACGAGTGGGGTCACAGTGATTTTAATACACATTAGTGTCGCGTACGGAGATGGTCGGCTATTGTAGCACGCGATAGCATTGTCGGCGAGGACTAAGGAGGGAGGGGGGTCAGCGGAGGGCGGCGGGCGGCGGGGGTGGAGGGGCCGCGGTCCAGCTCGACTGCAGCTGCAGCGGCTATTGATTAGCGCCGCAATCAGAGACACAACGCCCCCGCACTCGCATCGGCACCGCGCTGCGTACACTCACGGCCGTGGCCCGCGGCCGAGGAGACCGCTTCGTTGTTGGCAATAAACAACCAGTGAGATGGTTGAGTTTTGAAAGAGTTATCAAAAGATTATCAGGGGACCTAGACAAGTGATTCAATTGTAAACGCTAGCAGAATAGAATGACAGATACTACGTAATCTAGCACAATGAGTTTTAAACTGGTAGTCAAACGTTATTGACTGTCTAATATATCTAACGAAACATAAAGTCGTAAACCACCATATAGAACGTGGCACTTTTGACGAGCAATAATTCCAGCAAGCGCTTCCATCCCACGAATCGTTAGCTACTTGCCGCCGCTCTGAGCTGCGCGCTGTAAACGTCCGCTGTAACTCGATCGAGCGTTAATGTTCCATCCACTTTAATACTGTTTTTATTATATTAATAACAAATACTGGCAGCAGTCATTGTCTGTCACTGATGTCGCACTTTGATTATTTAAACTAATGATATGTACACACGGATTCATACTTAAAGCCGTCTTACGAATTGGGACTTTTACGTGGCCGCTGATTTACTCAATGCATAGCCAATCCATCTAGTAATGAGCGGCAGCAAATCCTTTCAAAATTTAAAATCACAATGCAGTGGCTCCCCGCTCTGTGCATGTTGACACGGTTATGTACTAGTTAACAGGATTACGAGAGGGCGCAACCCTTGCGGGCAAACGCGCCGTGAAACGACGCCGAGCCCATTTAGAGCGGAATTGAAAATGCAAATAGAGAGCTAATCCAAAATGGCGGTCCCCTCCCCGCGCGCCCCGCCGCAGACCCCGCGACCTCTGCGCGTCCCGCGGCAACACACTACTCCATCGATTATGCATTCCATTTCCCTAATCTCTCACTTGCACATTCACATCAAGATTTAATTATTATATGAATAAAACCAAACACTTCTGACGTTTCTTCTTTGTTTCTTTATTACTTTTCTCAGAGATATCATTACATCAACTACTCAACAAGATCATTTCAACAACGACAAAAAGTGAGCTCACTGTCGCCAGTATAATGTATGATTACTGCTAATAATACAAGTGACCTCATAACCATTTATTTTAATATTATCAATAAATAATTCTTTATCAATAAATTGAAATTCTGCGTGATAATTGATGATAGAAAAAAGTGTTTTAATTGACTTGTAGAATGCTTAAAGCAATCATTGCATCGTAGGTTAAAAACCGTAGTTTGAAGCATGATTTGTTACAACAGCAAAAGATAATTTTACATGAGTTACATACATATTCCGTTAGTTACGCACAGTGCATGTTCCATAAAACACAAAATCTTTCTTTAACATAGGTACGAAATTGTACTACAAGATATTGGCGTGTCATGCCCTCTGGATTATGTAGCGGGTAGTAACTGGCGACACGTGGACGCGCCCTCGCTCGCCAATCTTTGATTAAATATCTATAACTGTCGCGAAGGGCTGCACTGTACGGGGACCGGTGTGCCGCGGCTGGACCGTCCTACTACCTCATGAAACTACCCGAATACAAAAATCATCGCTCATAAAAAGTTCAGATGAGGAATAAAGTGAACAGAGGGTTGCGCCCTCGTACCACGCGTTCACAGGTCGAGCAATGTATCGCCGTACTTCGTACGTGGTGCAAGCCGCTGCCCGCTACGCGCCTCGTAGCACGCCTGCTACGATGCGACTCGTCCCTCCTCGTCTGCGTTGTTCTCGCTATTATCGACGACATTTTTAATAACATATAATATTTTTGTTTCCTCCGACACTCGTTTTACAAAAATCTGTTCCAAGTAATATTGCTACATTATTACGTTATACAACTATATCGATTTCGCGCTACTAAATGTAATACAGCAGAATAAAACAATTTATAGTTTTTCGAAGTCGGTTAAGTTGTTCTCATTTCTTTATCTCCGTTAGAGTAACTGTTTTTTGGCGATGCTCATGTTAAAATTATCGGCCAAACAATTGAACAACGGTTTTCTTGACGACGTCTACCGTGTTTTTCATTCTCTCTAAATAAACACTTTTATTCACGGTTCAAAGTGGCGTTATCGAGGAGCGGTCCACAAAGGCAGTCGAATAACTTATTCAAAGTAGCAATATACTGGCGCCTAAACAAACACGCTCGCATTACGTAAATGTGCGTCTGATAGCAATGCATGAGAACAGGTCTTCAAAGACAGTGCTCTACCTAACGGTCGGTCATCGCGGCCGTTTGTGTTAGATGGAGAAGGGGAGTGAAGGGGGGTTGGACCTCTCATCGTCCGGGCAGTATTTGCGCGCATTACCATCACAAAGTTCCATGCAGCCCTCAACAGCATCTAGAGCGGCTCGAGCCGTTCGCAATTTCACCCATAAATTTTCTCTCTTCAAGCAGTTCAAGATTCAATGTGCATCATGCATAAATGTACACAGCATTGTGACGTAGCTACTCAATAGAATTCACAGTCAATGGAGATTAAATACATATGTGCATAATGAATTTTCCTGATACTCACATAATATCAAACACGCAAAATCAAACTAACACCAAACAATTTCTATAAGGATAATAACTACATGCATTAAATATTTATTTCTATCGTTGTCTTAGCGTAAATAATGACACATCGTTAAAAAAATATTCTATATAATTTATTATTTCGAGGCGGTGACCGGTCTAGAAGTACGTCGCTCTGTTTCCCAAGACAGTCACTTTTATTCATTGTAATGGCTTCAATAGTGACCCTCAAAGGCCGCGGCCTCAGTGCGACCCTGCATACGTTTACTGCACCCTCGCACGTCGTAAGCAATACACATTTAAATGATTACTCAAAGAGAAAATCGCAATAGAAAACTATTTCACCCGGTGACCCATATTATTCCGCAGACCAGCAGTTTATGCTTTCATTTATAAATGTTTCGACTAGTTACAATGGTGCTTCATTGCTTGCATAATTGCGTCACCATAGTCATCGATGCGTTCTCAGTCACTTCGGCCTGCGTTGTCACTCGTTGGTGCATGCTAGTGCAGATGGATGTTCGTTGTTCGTTATTCTAATGACGGCGCAGCGGCGGCACACGCGACGCGATTCAACCGCTCCTAGTTTCGTTTTTTATGGAATCGAACCCGATATCGGAATTCGCGCATCGGTTAGGCTAACCCGCGCTCCCCTTTTCCAAAAAAATTAAACAGCTTTTAAACACGCATCGCACCGGCAGTTCGGCGAAAGCGAAAAAAATCATCTCAGGTAATCGAAATAATAGTGAGGTTGCGCGAAAAAAATTCACTAAGGGCGGAAAAAAGAAACGGATTCATACAAAAAAGGTCTGATTTTTAATTCGACGGTTGCGATACCGAGGGGCCGGCGGGGGCAGGCGGGCGAGGCTCGGCGGAGCCGCGACGGGCTCAGTCTCAGCCCGCGCGCCGACCGCGCCTCAGCACCGCGACACTCGCGCACTCGCGACACACCTCACATGCCGCCATGGTGCTCTCCACGTGCGTCCGCGCCGACCCGCGCGCCTACTGCCGCCGCTACCGTGAGTACTCCACACCACTCCACTCCACTCCACACCACTCCACTCCGCCCGCCGCTCGACCGTCCTCCATAACTTATGCACATTTTTAATTACGATCTGTCTAATATAAACTTGACGAAAGTACGAAAACAAAATGAAACTATCGTGTATTTGTTACGTTAAGTTTTGTTAAATCATTACATAAACAAAATTAAAACAAATTTACATAAACGAAATAAACAATAACGATAAATATTTAAATTTAACTTTTAAAAACAATTTAGTTCACGAATCCCAGAAATAACTATTTTTATATCTACTTAAAATAGTGTTGTAAACTCCTATCAAACTGAATAAATGCATAATCACTCAAACAAGTAACCAGATTGCTAATATACGTACTTATCTATTATAACTAGTTTTTAATGAATTGATTTTAATTACAATTTTAATTCGTAGGTACCATGTAAGAAATAAATTAAGTTATGTAAATAATATATGAAGAAATAACGATGGCAGCAAAATAATAAATGAAATTAACTCTGCTTTTTCACTGCGTATTAATTAATTAATTATTATTTATCACTGAGAGAAGAACGCTGTTATGTATGCGAATATTTTTGTTTATTAACAACTTTTAAATTATAAATAATTTCATTTAATTCATCTACTAATTATACGAATTTTGTTGTGACACTAATATTTTTCAATTAGTTCACAAATAATTATTATTCTTCTGTTTTAAAAATATTTTTAGATGCAGAATTTGTAAATAATAAAATCTAAATTATACTAACATGAAATATTTATGTTAATAATTCTTTCATTTCTCATACGAGTAGTACATTTTAATCAATTAATATATACATACTATATAATGTATTTCTATCGGTATCTTCAATTTAGTTATTCGCTCAATGTAATTGAAAATAGCACACTATGATGGCATTCACATCGAAGTGATTATTGTACGTAATTCTGGAAACGAATATTTCACAAAAAGTCTGTAAAAAACGAACAACTGTCAGTTTTTTAGATATTAAAAATATTCTCATCCGACACGTCAACGCACCGATCTTTTTAATAATTGTACCCTTTTAATCTCGAAATGTAAATGTAAGAAAAAATGTTTCTAATGCGGCGATGACATGTCAATAATGCAGCGCTCTCTGGACGTGGATCTAGTTTTTTGTCGAAGGATTGTGCTCTGCTTTAATTCGCGGATACTCCAACAAAACGCTGACGAACTCCGACGCAAATCTTTTTTATCCGCGACGACTGAATCGCTCGAGATTATCCATCTAGTTCGCAGGTAGTCTTCGATTCTCACGAATTTTTTATGTTTCGATAAAAAATTATTTTTTACAAGTTTTAAGTTGATATAACCCGAAATTTATGTATGTACACGTTGGTGACAAACAAAATCCACATTTTAATACACTTTCGTCTTTCGTATTTTCGCAATAGTTATCGTGGCTAGGATTAGGAGTCTTTTTCAATAGCTAGTGTGACTTTCAGTTTAAACGCTAGATTACGAGAAACAAACCTGTGCGTCGTTGCTCCAATTTCAGTCACAATTGCGCAATAATTAGAAAACACTTTTAAACTTGTAATTTCCTAATATTGCTGTTGTAGTTAAAAAAGATTTTAAAACATAATTTATTTTCAATCGTATTATGTTAATATTACCATTAGATTTAGGCTGTTGGGTCCAATCGACTATGAATCTAAGTTATTACGACTATGGTCGAATTATGTACACATGACTCAGTGTTCCTGACAGACCTTCCACGTCTAAAAAACTATACTTTTCAAATTCCGAAGGTCTATTAATTCCACAAACCAGCAACCACGCGTCGCCAACGTTAGAACGACATGCTCGTACAGCTTCGGTGATTATCGGATTAATTCGGGTGTCCGATAATTAGTTAATCTTGTTTGGTCGTACCTCGCTTCGCCTCTCGCACTATAATGTTACAGCTTTTATAACACTTGTACTACTTTCGAAACCATAAAATTGTATAAATCGTCTTATACATTGTTCGCACGCATTTACGTGCTTGTTTTTGTAGCGCTAGTAATTGAGTTTTATTCGCTGCGACGATTTGTTCAGATATACGTCAAATCAATTATTAAAAACATTAACACAATAAAACTGCGGTTGCGACTCCAGAGTGCGGAGCGCGTCTTTATTACTTCTATAATGAGCCAGATAATCCGGCGCGAGGCGCGACTAGGGCGGCCGAGGTGCTTTGCATGTCGATCGCCATAAGCCGCTTATCGAGTCCACTTTATCGGAGACCATACAATTCTACTTTAAAATCCAATGTTACAAGATTTACCGATTCCTCGAATTAAAAGGAAATAAAATCTGTCGCCAATTAAACAATGCAATCATTACTATTTTTGTTTTTTATTTAATTATGAATAAATTCCTGTTCGTTAGACGAATTTCATTAAAATGTGTTTCTATTTGTTCCAGAAGAATCCGGTGAACTTATCAAATCGCCGTCGCCGCCGCCCAGCCACGGTGAGTGTCTATTGCGACGTCGTAATATTGGATAACCGATATGGCAATATGTTTATTTTCATTCATAAAAACTATTGTGACACACGTTTTTGTATAATTTTATACAAAATTACTTTGACGCGTACGCCGTAGTAAAATAACAACGTAAAAATAAAAAATCTAAATGTAAGTGATATCGGAGTGCACGTGTACAACAGATGTCACACGTCTGCTGAAACGGCTTGCTGTTACGTTATAAAATTAATATAATACATAAAAACTGAAAAATGTGAGACATAGTTTATCGATAATTTATGTTGTAAACAATCTAAACCAATTGTATGTAACAAAATATCAAAAACTTTGCGTATTTAATTTTAGTATTTCCAACTTCTCGTAATATATATATATATATATATAATGGGACTTTTTGGCGGGAACGAGAGAAGTGGGGTTGTCATTTTTACATTTTTGAGAGTTTTAAAGTACAAAAGTGATAGTTTATTGTGTTTTAAAGTTGTGTATAAGTGAAGAAAATGGAGTAGGTCTAAATAAACATGTGTAGGTGGAGTTATCGCGCTTTTCCAAGAAGTGTTCTAAAGCTTCAGTAAAGCCTACTATCACTTTACTGAAGGAGTTTTACTACAGGAAGAAAAATCGAATTTACTTCAAACGTGCTTCATGTGTTTATCATGAATTATAACATTACTGTGACGTGTGCATTGCATTGCCTAACTGTTTAGCGATTTTGATATTCAAAAAAATATCTGTATTCGATACATCAAAATTTAAAATATTGACGATATAATTTCGATAATTTTTTCGAAAAAATATTAACGTATATTAAGATTTAAAATGGCAAAGCAGAGCTAGAGTCGCAGGTATTCCTGTTCAGCGATTCTATTTATTAATATGTTAAATTGGCTAATGCGCTAATCTGTGCACCATGCCATGAAGAAAGAAAAAAAATTATGAACTCTTGTGGCTATGATGTTATTGTAAACTAGTAGTAGTTATTTTTATATTCCTCATAATGTAAATATTACACACACATTAACATACAGATATTAAAAATCAAATTGATATACAAGTTTCGTGCAAGTCTAGAGGAAAAAAAATACGGCAGTATCAAATAAGGTGCTTATTTGTGCAGGACCCAAAATTCGGCGGAACTGCAGTTAGAGCCTTTGCCAAAGGAATACTTGCGACTCTCTAGCTCTGCTTTGCCATTTTAAATCTTAATATACGTTAATATTTTTTCGAAAAAAATACCGAAATTATATCGTCAATATTTTAAATTTTGATGTACCGAATACAGATATTTTTTTGAATATCAAAAGCGATATTATTGTTTTGAACGCCACTTAGTGTCATGTCGTGACACGACTTTATGTCACACGACGCATGTATCGAAAGTTGCTTTAAAAATAAATGTGACTATAAATCATGTTAACCCACACGTTTTTTATTGCACTAGTTAACATTTTAAACATTCATAAGAGAAATGAAGAACGGGAAATGGGGACTCGAACTCGCTCGACCACTCACCAACCTCATCTCAGGCACTCATTGTCCATATATTGAATATAAACAATTATGTTTAGAAATTTTCCGTTCTGTAAATATTATAAGAGACCCCTTTGTGCAAAAGTCCAACTCGCACTCAACCAATTTTTTCTCTACTGGAGGCTTTATTTGTATTGCTTTTATCTTGAGTGTTTTGAGTAACGATATTTGTCGATAACAGCGGCCCATCTCTACCCAAGTACTCTTGCCAAGAAGCATCAATATATGATTTTGTTACACTTCCCTGATCTCACTCCACACCCACTATCAATACGGTGGCAATATGGTGCAACTTTATTTTAAGGGCTAGGACCATATGTAGGGTCTGTCGGGATCACTGCTACCGTCTCACTCACTAATTCTACCACCAAACAGCAGTGCTTGCAACATCCGGTGCAACTGGCGCAAGAGGCAGACTATCTCACATAACATCATGAGGCACACTTCTCAGGATTACTAATGAATTTGTCATTTACCTCGATATTGTAAATATCTATGAGCCTTTATCTACTGACCATCAGGTGTCCACCTAATGGTAAATAGACTGATGCTCATCTCATCTGTTTGCTTGTTTGTCTTTCCCGTGATACAAAAAAAAATCTGTAGTTATATTTAAATAAAATGTCTGCAAATATTAATTTATGTTCGTTCAACACTGCAGATGTAATGTAGGGTCTCCAATACATTATTAATGTATTTACAAGATGCGTGCCATACACGTGATTTATCTACCCCTTCCTTACCTGTCCACGCGCCTGCTAAAGGGTTTCCTTCGATGATGGCGAGATGCGACCGCGTGCGGCGCACGCGCACGTTCCTCGACTTTACCTTTGTATCGTAATAACGATAACCCCTTTAATGATACACTTGCCCCTTTCACGTTAACGAAAGCGATTCCTCGTCTTATGTTGGTTTTTATATAATACAATTCACTCACACTTGCGCCTAGACTTTGGTCTTTATTTTGTAGCACTCGTCGACAACGTATTGTACACCTGTTACAGATAAGTGCAAAATTTAACGTCTTTTTAACTATGGTAAATTAGACCATATTGCACAAATGCAAGAATATTAACGTGTATCGACTTCGAAATTAGTGTATATGAAAAATACTCGTAGGTTTTTTAGGCCAATTTTTCACCTGTCGTCTAACATATCGTTAGACAGGTAAAAAATTGGCTAAGAGCTTATCGAAGACGTTTTAACTTATAGGCTTTGTAGCAATTCAGAGAAGTAAAATTTTTAAAAATACCGAAAGTTGAGTTCTAGATACCCATTGTTACAGTTTTTCTTCTTTATTTCTGGATTTGATGATTGATGTACCAACTGTACAGCTTAGTAGGTGTAAATGGACAGACGACAGACAGACAGATATCGAAAGCATGTCGACATTATGGCTACGAAATCCGAAAAATAGTTAAAGGCTATGACATATCAGTCGGCTGCGACAACAGAAAACTTTTTGAATAAAATGAACAAGTTGAAATTCTAATTTTGAGAATTATTTGTCGCTGTTTTGGTGGGTTTTTTCGTTATCCAAGAAAATTGAGTGCATTATTACAACGAGTATTCTACAGTTTCTGACCGCAGTGGCGCTCGGTAAAATTTGCGGCCTTAAAAATGGCAAATACAAAAGAGTAAAACGCCATAAATGATTGGTGTGATACAGGTCGTCTATAGTCTGTGTAGCATTTACATAGAATTCAAAGCAGATGTTTTTATAGCCATATACAATATTATAAACATTTAAGTAATTAAAATTCTCTACGACACTCAGGTACATAGATACGAATCTTCACAGTGCACTTTCGGAGTGGACAGAGTATTGAGGCGTGACACAATTACTCCTAGACGCCACTTTCAACACTAAGTACGTAGAGCTGAAGATGATAAAATGAATGGATTTATATTGCAACGAATTGCTAGCCTATCGTCTCCCAAGTTCCTTCTAATAAGTGTTATCTCTTGGCTGACTTTTATGACTTAAGCGGAAAGATAAGCGTGTAGTACAATTCTCATTTCCTTTGTATCCCAAGCCAACTAAAAACTGGTACACAGATAATAAAATACTGTTCCATCACTTAAAAATAATGGAATACCACTAAAATTTTTTTTTTGGAATTCTCAAAATAAGGCAAATTAACTTTTTGCACAAGTTGACATAAATGACTTTACTAGATTACTACTCTCAAATTATGTTACAAGTGACGACCTCAGTGGCGCAATGGCTAAGCGCGTCGGAAAGTAAACGTGGGTTGCGGGTTCGATTCCCGCCCCGAGTCTGGGTGTTTATGTATAATATGTATTTATTTACAAAATATGTGTGGTGTCACCCTTGCAGACAAAATAAGCAATAAAGAGATGCGTAGTATGACAGGCTTGCACGACAGTGTTATTGAAAAAATGAAGAAAGGAATGATGAGATGGTTCGGGCACATGGAAAGAATTAGTGATGAAAGACTGAAGAAGAAAATCTATAGAGCGAAAGTGAGTGGTAAAAGAAGCCAAGGAAGACCAAGGCTGACTTATGAAGATCAAACACCTAGTGTTAATCGACTCGCATATCTAAGCGAAAATGTGTGAGAAGATGATGAGATTTGAGGAAGCGAAAGAAGTATGTAAGGATCGCGACGCTTGGCTCTCCGTTCTCTCTGACTATCTCGTTGGGGATACAGCGTGAAGATATGTTATATTATTAACAAAAATAAAAAGTATATAAGTAGTATACCAGTTGTCTAAAACCCATAACACAAGCGCTGTGCTGCTTAGTTTGAGACTAGATGGCGCTGTGTGAAATCTCTAAGTATATTATTATTATAATTTAACTTTACTATTATATTATTATTGTTTGTTTCGTATATTCATTTTTTAAACTTTTTATTAATTCGCTTTCTATCTTCGTTTGTCTGTTCCATGTAAATTTTGTAATCAAATTTAAACTAACTTCCCGAGATGAGCTGGATGTTTAAAATCGATTACAAAATTTAAGACGACGCATTGGAAATTTTGATGTCGGGGATTTCAATTTTTCTAAGCAATTACAAAACATATGAAAGTGATATTTGGTAACCATAATCTTCAATTCACTGACTTTATTGTGACAATAGCATTACACGGTAGGTTAACTTTTAGAACATAAAAAAAAATATTAAAGGAACCTCTTTTAAAACAGAGATTTGCTTTTTACGGACAAATGGGACCGATAAAAGCCTCTAAATTTTTTATGTAGATGAATGTAAACACACACTTCAAAATGATAATATGATTTTCTAAAATTAATTATAGTTTGTAATTTAAACGAAAATAACTGTTTTTTCGTATTTTTCGTAAGCTAGCGCGCACACGTTTGCATAGAACAGAAGGTCTATTTTAGATTAAATTATTGTTTATCAATGCTTCGCCTTAACGTGCAAGATTAAAAACAGAAAAAATTATTTAAACAAAAAATAAACATGTACACTTACTACTTTTTTTAAACTTTTAATTGATTGATGCATGAATAGTTCACCTAAGTTAGTAACAATCTTATTGCACTACAAATGATATCAACTGTCGTGTGAATTTTATCAATGATAGCTACGCTGTACTTTCCTTACTATGTATAATCTATCGCATGTGCTCCAGGTTTCTCGTTTTTTTCACAGCATCGTCACATTAAAAATTCATAATCGTAAATTTCCAGGACAACTTATTTTACACTATTTAATCTGTTTTGAAAACATGCTACATACGTACATTATTAATTATTATTTCACTTCGTAGCAAATATAATATTGCCAATTCTTTTAACTTCTTGACCGAATTTTCATGTCGCTCTCCAATCTACTAGTTTATTGGGATAATTACTAGTAAAACCTTGTAAGTTATAACCGATATTGTTCCATATTTATCTATGTGTATACCCGTATTCTAATTATTTGTTATTTTTTCGACTGTAAGTCAAAGTCAAATCAATTGATTCAAGTAATCCCAATTGCAAGGTATTTTAGAACGTGAAATCTACTTTAATTCAGTTGAAAGAAAACCTAGAGTATCGTTTTATCGTTTTTTCAACTTCATTCTACAATAGTAATTTAAAATACAATATTCTCCTCTACCTTCCAGTGAAAGTCCCGTCAAATTCGGCTGAGCCGTTTCGGAGATTAGCCTGAACTAACCGACAGATAGACATACAATTAAAAATTAAGCGTGTTTCAGTTGTAGTTACGTGCAAATAATATATATTTTAATGAACTTAAGAAAAAGTTCTTATTTCGGAATCAAAGACGGACGCTTAAATTTTATTTATGTATTTAAATGTAGAGATGAAAATAAAGGTTGGACAGACCTTGAACATCACCGTTTAAATAATATGTAACTAAACTACTGTGACGTGCACTCCATAGAGACAAGTAGACTCACAGTAAGCTAATTAATAAAGTGAAAAAATTATTCAAACAATTTATTAGTGGAAACATAACTTTAGAGTCTAAAGATACGTTTCCGTTTTTGATTTATTTTTTTGCTGTATTTAAATTAACATTTTGTTACGGTAGACTGTGTTTATTTGTCTGTATTTGCATTCGAATGCACGCCACTGCTAAGCTATAGCTGGTTGCAGATGACCTCATGAGCGACTTACTAGACTGCGTTAAGAATAAAATATGTACATACATATATATATATCTTCATGCTGTATCCCTAACGAGGTAATCAGAGAGGACGGAGCGCCAAGCTTCACGGTTCTTGCGTACTTCTTTCGCCTCCTCAAATCTCATCATTCTCCTCATACATTTTCCCCTAGATATGCGAGAGCTTTTGAGAATGAAAATAAGAAGTCGAAAATGTTTGCAAATTAGACAAGAAATATCTAATATTTTTCACTAAAGAAGACAAAGGGACAAAAGCGTACAGAGTCTGCCTGAAGAGATGTCGGCGCGAGCGGATGTTTAAATCAAGCAACAAACAAACAAACTACTGCTACCATCGTCCCTGTAATGAACAAAACACGTGTCAATATAGATAGCGACAGGCGACAGCTTTCACTTGTAATTGTGCAAAAATTTCAATCTTTTCATCGTTTTGTACACGTAATCCCACTGACAAGTGAATAGATACTGAAATTTATTTTTCGTAATAATGAAATGAAGGAAACGAGTAGACGTAAACACCCGCGACTGTGTCCGAAGGTATGGAGTCTATTTTCAAAATATGTTACATGTTTTCAATGCACATAAAAAACTCATTACCATCGTAGTGACAAAATAATTGTCTTAAGATCACACCGTATAATTCAGTGCGAAAACCAAGAGATCGCCATAGAAATATGTGGTTATTTGCGCTTAAACTTTCTTTCTATGGAACGGGGGGCCTAGACAAGTGGCTCAATGTCGTAAACGCTTGCTAGAATAGACTGACAAATACAATTTTAAATTGGCAATTAAACGTTATTAATATTGTACTCCATCAAACGAAAAGTAAAGTAGTGCGAAAACCGCCGCATAAAACTTACCCAAATGGTACTTTTGACGAGCGATAACGCCAGCTAGCGTTTCGATTGTACGAAGCGTTTGCTACTTGTCTAGCCGCGTTGTGCTCTTGTATACTTAGCGAAGATGGAGAGAAGGAATAGTGAGAGGAAGGTCAAGGTAGACTTATGAAAATCGATTAGCCGTAATGTTAACTGATGGAAATGTCAAAAGCATTAGCATACCTCAGCGAAAGTGCGTGATGAGGAAAGAGATTTGAAGAAGAGAAATATGTAATAACTGTAATACTTGGCAATCCGTCCTCTCTGCCTACTTTGTTAAGGATACAGCGCGAAGATATGTGTGCATATAGGGTTGACATGATTTTAACAAGCTGTTTTAAAACACGTGATTTAAACAGTATTTAAAAACAGTTTGAAGTAGAACATTGATTTTTATTAAGTGTGTTCATTGTTAAAGACATTGTTTACACATTGTGAAAAAATGGAGTTTAAAACGACTTACGATTGCCAATAAAGTGGAAGTAAAAGAAATCTGATAAATATTAAAACTTCAAATGAGTCAAAAAATTAAAATTTGAAAGAAGTATTAAAAGTTCTATTTGGATCGTATTAACGACATAGAAGTAATAAAATATACAATTTTGATAAATTTTTGTCTCAGGTGAGTTTTGAGATATTTTAGGAAATAAAAATTAATTATACATACGTGCATATCTCGCGCTATATCCCTAACGGGATAGTCAGAGAGGACGGAGAGGCCAGCATCGCGATACTTACATACTTCTTTCGCCTCCTCGAATCCCATAAATCTCTTTACACTTGTCAAAAGTTTTGCTAGGATATGCAAGTACGCATACCCCGACGATACTTTTGACATTTCCGTCAGCTAACACTCTGACTATTTGAGCTTCTTTAAACAGCCTTAAAAATCAGTTATATTAAGGCACTATTATAAAGCTCGGTCGATTAGTAATTGATCACTAAAAAAAAACATAAATAACAAAAAAAAAACACTTGTTTAAGACATCCTGCACGGCTTACTTTATAAAATTTAATAAAACTGTTTTTTTGCTGCCTGTGTGTATAATAGGTATACTAACAACTCTTTACAATATACGAGATACAATAAAGATACAAGAAAAGATTGTTGTGAAGATTATAAAATTTTAACATTTCAATGTTTCATAATAATCACATACCAAGATATATTTTTTATATCAGATACCTATATCTTCTTTTGACTATAACAGTAGCAATATCAAACACTAATATTTATGCCATCAAACAGTAGTGACCGTACTGCCCAAAATGATGTGGAAATGTTCTTTATTTTTTTTTATCGACTTCATTTATTCTAATTTGTTTTTTAAGAAGTTTTTTACTTAAAATGTGTACATTTTAGCAACATTTGAAAGATGTCTCCAACATGAGAGTATAATACTTTCTTTACGTGTAACGATTTGCGCTTTTTATCAAAACAGACATTTTTAGGGACACAATACAAACGACGACATTTAGAAATAAATGTGATGCATGAGAATGACGCACGAGGTTTCGACTCTTTGTTAAATCTTCAAATAACAAGGGTCCTTTCAGCAGCTGTTTATACTAATACGTTATTTTAGGGAATAGATTACTTGATTGCACAATTTCCATTAGACTAGTATTTTTTCTTTTATAACAAGCAGTAGTCAAATCATACCATCGTTGTGTCATGGCAATAATTGTTAAATATAGTAGAGCCATTGTTTTTGATAGTCACATTTAGAACACTTTAATACAGCTATTTCGTTAGCAACAGTTTAACGAGCTCTTTGAATGTTGTAAATAGATACAATTAATACTAAATGCAAATAAGACTCCTTAATTGTAGCAACATTACCATAGGTACCAGTTACATTGTGTTAACGTCGTCTTACCATCTTGCGTCTCTTACAGTAATCTTGTCGTGTTTATTGCCATATCTACTTTATTAGAATAAATTGTGGCAGTAGTATATTTTTAGACAGTATTGTATATTGAAGTGATTTTAACCCAACAGCCGAAGGAGGGCAATGTTTTTTTTAAAAACGAATATTTATAAATGTTGTGAACTTTGAACATTTGCGTTTTGTCGGTTGTTCAAAGTGGGATCGCGGTCTGCTCATCGGCAGTAGGTAATGTTTTGGAACTTTCACGATAACCGGATCTATCTCATGTTAGTATCCATCTCATGTTGGGTCTATCAATTAGTATTTTGTCTCATTGCTGTCCCTCAGTTCCTGACAAAAATTACTCGGAAAATACAGTTCCTTATTCGTGTTATACATTCATAAATATTGCATTTATCATAAAACCGATATCTAACCCCTCAAAATATAGAAGTAAGTTTTAACAAATATTTGTAAGAGATTGGTGAAGCTTCGAGAGACCGCCGAGCTGGCAGCTTCTTCCGCCAACAAATCAGTTTGGCTATTCAAAGAGGTAACACTGCCAGTCTGCTGGGCACCTTAAGCAATGACAGCTTTCTAAGCGGCAACATTGAGGAAGTCTATTATTAAAGATAATGTGTAGTTTTAAGTTTGTAAATATTAACGTATGTATGTACTTGTTGTTATTAATAGACACTCGCTCTTAGTAGTATTACAAATCTCGATATTTTAGCTCATTCTGATTGAAATGAATGTATTTGCCACTGTGTTGTTTGTTTTACACAGACGTTTATGTATCACTGTAACAGACAGTATCAAGCACTAGCCACAGAATTACATGCAAATATAATAATTTACGGTAATGGTCGTCTAAGAACAAAGCACTTTCAGTTGTCCAAGGAACAATTTCAATTTTATAATAATTTTATTACATATTTATTAAAAATTTCTGTTTGAAAAGTACGTCGCTCAGTACGGACTTGTCAATATGTACATTATTGTCTATCCTTTTCCGTAATTAAAAGATTTAACCAATTGAAAAAATAATTAATCTGTCCATTTACTTTAAAGTCTCACTATCTTAAACAAGTATCGTTTTATCCCGACGACGTTTCGACTGGATCGCATCGATCTTTTTTATTTGTTTAACAAATGATTACACACGCAACAACATAGTATATATACATATATAAGTAGATACATACAAAACAAAGAGCATAAGAATCGTGGTTACAAACAGCCAAGTTAGGTTTAACTTTACTTGGGTTTAGCTTGGGTCTCGGCAACTGTACCCTCACTTGTCTCTACACTTTCTTCTTGCGGAAAAACGAGTAGAGACAGAGCAGGAGACAAAGACGAAGTCAAGCCTCATCAGTGTACTCGCGACCACGATAGGCCTAAAGGAAAAGCGCCACAAGTATCATTTCAATCTAATTGCTTAGTGGTGTCGTGACGAAAAAGATAGGTATACATAACTTTTAAACTAAATATTAATGAAATATCTATAAACCTGGCTATTTTATAACTGTAATATGATTGGCAGTGCTTTTTCTAATATTTTTAATAGCTGGATATCTATCAAAACTCCGAGATCAGCATTACAAGTGATGTACTCAGCGGCCGAAGGCGGGCGCGGCGCAAGGGCGGTCCGCGAAGCCGCTACGCATTTACATTTAATATCCGGAGTCATACATCACCCGGCGGGCCGCGAGCCACTCTACAAACACGTTCATATGGCACATTACCTCCGCCAGATAAACAATAATACATCACCAACTACAATACGACACATTACGATACGATAATCACCGCGTCATAGGCTGCTTAGCGATTTAGACAATAAACATATAAAAATTAAATATACATTTTTTCATAACATACTTTTAGTATCATAAATTAGAATGTTGTTTGTGCATACTATCATTAGGTTAAATGCATTTATTTACAAACTAAAACTTCATTATGTACGTGATATCAACTTACGTTCAGTGTTTCACAGGAAAATATTATTTTTTAAATATGTATGATGTAATTCTATTCGGCCGCAATCAGAGGGCCGATTTTGTCGTCACCGACGGCACAAAAGTATAACGTGGTATATCATTATTTTTAGCCTTCCACATTCAATCAGGTACATCGACAAATGCATATAGTTATTATACATGTGTTACAAACACTATACGGTTAAGGAAATCTGAAGGGACTCGCTATACATAGTGCTGCATGAATATACAGCAAACTTTAACATAATTAGTGGCATCTCTATAGTCTTTGGTTTAGCAAGACACAATATCAAAATACTAATTAGTGACTGACCGAAACTAGTCTCTACAACCGAAATCGAAACAAAATACCGATTTCTGTCTTAATGTTGGCCGAAACCGAAACAGCCTTTTATGGTAACTCTTTGGTACATTATTGAAGTTTCTCTTCATTTTAACCAATTGCAAATAGTATAATGCGTTTATATTCCTAAAAGTGGTAAAATGAAAAATTATAGTTTCATTTATTTTAAAAAATATTTTCAACTTTTCTGGTGTAGATAGTACGGGGTAACTTCTCACAATACCGATCGCCACCAAAGGCAGCTAACTCGTTACTTTTTAACTACAACAGTAACCCGGCCTTTCGGGAACCTAACCGAAACTTTGGCCAGTCAGCACTACCATCAAAAACCAACAATATCTTTTTAAAAAATACAACAATTAATTGTTAAGTTAGGCAAGATCAGTCATACAGAAACTTCTAATGATCATTAGTTATCAGGTATAATACTTAATTGAATGTGACTTTATTCTGTAATGTAACATATATAACGATTACTTTAATTATTAAGGTTACGTAATAAATATATAATAGTTTTACATGAAACTAACCAGAATTGGGATTTATTTACTCGTTTCAATGTAACTATTTGGTAGATTTGGTTTTCAAGACAACAACAACGAACGGTTACTTGGATTTCCATTAACCATAATCGACAATTCAGTCGTAATTTTACTCGACTAAGACGAAGACAAAATTATTTTTTCTTCGAATTCGAATTTTTTGAACGAGTTTATTATACATACATTTTACTTAATACATAATAATTTAATACATATATCATACTAATAAGCTGTTAAATTTAGCAGGATATATACTACATAAGCACGTATATAAGCTTCTAAATTTAGCATAATCTCTCTAATAATCTCTAATCTTTAATATATACATGAGCAAGCATAAGTTATGTTATGGTATATACGAGTATATGTGTAATATATTCATCTGTTCTCTTATGCGACATGACATAAAGTGAAAAACCAAAAAATATAATTGGACCCTATCATAATAGGTATATAGCCATTTAAAGAATTTATAGCACGTGGGGCAAAAAATATTATGTAGAACATAATGCACAATTGTCTTATAAAAACATAAATAGGAACAAACGAAAAAAAATAAAGTCGACTATGAATTAAACAAAAATTAATTGAGATTCCTTGAATTAGTTGCTGTAGTCGGAGGTCATGAGCAAGATGAAAGATGGAGAATATTTAAACCTCCGACACCGGCAGTAAAAGTAAATTCCAGTTATTTCAGCTTATCGAAAAGTTCTAGTTAAGGTCATAATTGTTATAGTTTTTTAATTTTGACGATGAGAGGGCGATGAGAGGCTACTGAGGAGTGTGTGCGGTTATTTGCAGACCGCGACAGCCGCGCTGTAGTCGCCCTAGCAAATGCGCCATAGTTTTTAGTTCACTAATTGCTCGATAGAGGCAATAGTAGATTAAAATAGTAGAATAGTAGATAAATTACACAAGTAGTTATAATGTATTATGTTATAATTAATACGCTGAAATATAAACTTTTGGTACTAAATGGAAATATACTACTCTGTCAAGAAAGTACCGGGAAAAGATCAATAATAAACGAAATGTCAGTTATTCATCCAAAATTATTTTAACACCTTCAAAGTATGCTCCTTCAGAAAGTATACACTTACGCCAACGAATAATCCAATCATCAAAACATTTTTTAAACGCTTTTTCCGGAATTGAGTTCAGTGCTCGCCGCGAATTCTCCTTTCTGTCTTCTACCGTATGAAAACGGGTGCCACGAAGTGGTAATTTGAGTTTAGGAAAACTAAAGAAAATGGCTGGTGATATATCATATCTGAATAAGGTGAATAAGGTGGTTGCTCGATGGCCTGCATCGATTGTTGTATTTGTTGTATTTGTTATTTTTGGTCAAAAATTCGTTCACAATGATGGCATTGTGCGAAGGCGCATTATCGTGGTGCAAAATCCAAGAATTTTCTTTCCACAAATCTGGCCTTTTTCGTCGAATTTTCTCTCTTAAACGCCGCATAACATCCAAATAATATTCTTTATTTACCGTTTGACCTTCCGGCAAGAATTCCGAGTGCACAACACCGCGATAGTTAAAGAAAACAGTCAACATGACTTTGACTTTTGATCGACTTTAGCGTGGTTTTTTCGGTTTCGCTTCAGTTGGAAGGCGCCACTCCGAAGCTTGTTGACTAGTTTGCATGTCAAACTCGTAAACCCACGTCTCGTCACCAGTAACAATGTGTTTCATGAATTTGACTCGTTCTAGCATGTCCTCAGCGACTCTTATGCGATTGAGTTTTTGGAGAAAATTCAGGTCTTTTGGGACTAGCCGAGCGGCAACATGTTTCATACCCAAGTGATTGTTTAAAATGGTACGGATCGACTCGTGAGACACAGAAAGTTCGGCGGCTATCTCTCTCAAACTTGAATGAGCATTTTCAGTCACTATTTCCTTCATTTTTGCGATGTTAACTTCAGTTGCAGACGTTGCTGGCCTACCAGAGCGAGGCAAATCTTCCATCACATCGGGACTGCTTTTGAACGCTTTGTACCACTCACAAGCACGTGTTTTTGATAAAGTCGATTCACCGTAAGCCTTCTGTAACATTTTCAGTGACTCCGAACATGAAATTCCATTGTCGATGCAAAATTTAAGACAAACTCTTTGTTCGATGTTTTTGTAAATTATGAAATTCGCAATATGCACTAGAATGATATAACTAAAAACAGCAGTGTATTTAATCTAACTACTGTGCATCTGTATGCAACTCAAATTTCGCGCCAAAATTGAAAACAGTTGAGCCAATCTAACAACAACAAAAAAAAAACAAAAAATTGAATTTGGAACCATAAACAAATCATCCATTCCCGATACTTTCTTGACTGAATGTGTACAGTTTAATTGAACGTACTGTGTATAGTCGTTCAAAAATTTGTATGGAAAATGTAGCGTAATATGTCTGTTAGCTATTGTCAATATTCTCGATTAATCGTATTAATCGTAATCGTTAACAAATGGCAACACTGTTATTTGAGGGTGTTGCTATTTTAATAATAACATGATATTTTCGAAGTCATAAAATAAGTCAGTCGAAATACACGAGCTAGCGAAAGCACGTCTTTATACTTCGACATTCCTACGCTTCCATCCATGTTGACATCCTAGAAGAACAAATAGCTTTCATTTCCAACTGTATTTTGTCTGTACTATCCATAGATACTAATATAATAAATGCAAATGTGTATCTGTCTGTCTGTATGTCTATCACGTTTCCACGGTTAAACTGCTGAACCGATGTAAATTGAACACTGAAGAAAAATATAGGCGTTCCGCGCTTACGAAGTCGTAAATTACTGCTACGTCTGTGACGGGCTTAAGATCGCCATTTCGCTGCTGCTGTGGCGGCCGTAGTTAAGCGACGAATTGGAAATTTTGACGTCAGGGATCTCCGTTTTTCTAAATGATTACAAAACGTGTGCAAGTGATACTTAGTAATCTGATTTTTCATATCGTTGACTTCATTTTGCCAGTTGCGTTACACGATTGGTTAACCTTTGCAACAGAAAAATAAATATCAAAGAAACCTTTTTTTAAAACAGAGATTTACATTTTTTAGACTAACGGAACCGATTTATGCTTCTGAATTTTTTGTTTAGATTAATCTAAACGCACCCTTAAAAATGCCAGTTGGATTTTTAAAAATTAGCTATTGTTTTTAATATAAACGAAAATACCTATTTTTTATATTTTTCTTAAGCTAGCGCGCGCACGTTTGCATGGTGCGGAAGTTCTTTTTTAGATTAAATTATTGTTCATCATTGCGTCACCTTTAACAGTAAGCTATCCGCTGACGTGTATTCGCGTGTTGCGCAGACGGCTCAGCGAGCGGCGACTGCGACGGCGAGGGCGATAACAGCGGCGACGAGCGCGCGCCGTCCCCGCCGCGCGCGCCCTCCGCGCCGCCGCTGCCGCATGCGGCACACCCGCACCCGCACCCACACTCACATCCACACTCGCACCCACACTCGCACTCGCACGCACACCCCGCGCATCCCGCGCACCAGACTACGCACTCCGCGCCGCACTCCGCCGCGCAAGCCGCCGCCGCCACCGCCGCAGTTTTTGTGAGTATTTACATGTATACATACATATTTATAGAGTTATACACATACCATTGTTGTAAGAATAATGTATCGATTCATAACATAATCAATCAATTAGTCAAATAAAAGATAATTATCAAATTACTCATTTAAGAATGTACTAAAATGTAAATATTATATATGGAGTCTTGTATTTTATCTAATCTCTTATTACAAAGAGTTACATAATATTTTTTTGTACTGATATATATTGAGTAGTCATTTGCACAGATACGAGGATCCATCATTATTACACTGATCTGTGTAGACAAGTCTACGGTGAATTCTAAACACGGCATGTGAATCCGATTGAAATCATTTACATACCTATATACATATGGCATTGGTTGTACTCTTAATAATATAGTGTGCGTTGTGGCGTTACAGAGCGCGGCGGGCGCGGGCTCCGCGCTGGCGCAGCTGCAGCACTTGCTGCTCACGCAGCACGGCGCTCACTCCCTACTACTGCACACACAGGTTAAGCATATTCTCGTACATTCATATATTGAATTGTAATGAAAATTTATGTAAAAAAAAAGTAAAATTACAATGTCTAGAAATAAAAAAGTTGTAGGTCTCGAGACCTACAAAAATGAAACTTTATAAAATACATATCTGTTAAATATATGTATATTTGTACATACAAATACATACGGCATACGCCATCCTGAATCCCATCGAAACCTACCGAGATTGTCTATGTGACGGACTGAGATATATTGTATAAATTTGTGAATTTCACTCGCTATCTTAAAGTACTGTATATGGACCTTCAGAGTTACGCCTATTTTTAATGTTCTCATAATGTCAGAATATTTACTTGTAACGGAATACACTTGTGCCGGCAATAGGTGCAGCAGGCGGTGGCGCAGGCGGCGGCGCAGCAACTACAGCAGCTGCAGGCGCGTGCGGCTGCGCCCAACTCCGGTAACTATTTCTCAACATTGAAGTTTGGTTCTCAACGAGGATGCTTCTAAACTTAACTTTTGTAATCTTCAACCAAAGCAATATACGAGACGTACAGAAAATAGTTTTCGTATAATGTTATTTAATAATTGGCGATAATTTCCAAGACTATTCGATAGCTCGAAATCATTTAATTAATTATTTATTAGACTGCGTTTTATTTCAAATGAAATACCCGAGTGATAAGTGAAGGTGTCGTGTGTGTGTGCGGCGCAGAGGGCCGGTCGCCGTCGCCGGCGGCGCGGCGCACCCCGCCCGGCGCGGGCGCGTTCCTGACGCCGCTCACGCCGGGCTCGGGCCGCGCGCGCTCGCCGCCGCCCGCGCCGCCGCACTCGCTCGCGCACGCGCACGCGCACGCGCACGCGCACTCGCTCCCGCACTCGCTCGCGCACTCGCCGCTGCACGCGCACGCGCACAAGCCGCGCGCGCTCGACCCGCACGTCGACGACACGGCCGACCTCGAGGAGCTCGAGCACTTCGCCAAGACCTTCAAGCAGCGCCGCATCAAACTCGGTGAGACTCCCGGCTCCACCTCTCCCCCTCTCGCCCCCGTTCGCCTCACTCATATTATCCGCTCCTATTTGAATTATTCGCATCCAACACGATCGATCATCGACAGGATTCACTCAGGGTGACGTCGGACTGGCGATGGGCAAGCTGTACGGCAACGACTTCTCGCAGACGACCATATCGCGGTTCGAGGCGCTCAACCTTAGCTTCAAGAACATGTGCAAACTAAAACCGCTGCTGCAAAAGTGGCTCGAGGACGCCGACTCGTCGCTGGCGGGCGGCGGCGGCGGCGGCGGCGCCGCGCTGGGCGCCGGCCTGGCCGAGGCGGTGGGTCGCCGCCGCAAGAAGCGCACCTCCATCGAGTCGGGCGTGCGCGTGGCGCTCGAGAAGGCGTTCATGCACAACCCGAAACCGACCAGCGACGAGATCGCCGCCCTCGCGGACGCACTCTGTATGGAGAAAGAAGTTGTTCGCGTGTGGTTCTGCAATCGTCGGCAGAAGGTTAGCGAAAATACATTTCACGGATTACGCTGACGATACAATAATTTTAAGATGCCTTCAGTTCAATACAAAAATTTGGTATCAGCACTTTCTTGGAATGTCTGGATTTCAAAATAGGTACGATTCCCGATCAAGTCACTTTAGAAAACAAAATTTTACAAACTGTCTTTTACTCTGTTTGTCATTGGATACTTACCCAATAGAGTATATGCATATGATTCAAATAGGGTCAAATATTTTTTTTAATAAATTTTATTACTTCAAAATTATGCCTCCATTAATGTTTTTGATTATAATTTGTTTTTGAGTAAGAAATTAATTTTTAAAAAGTGCAAAAAGTTCTGGGAAATTCAAATATTTGAAACGCGACGCCATCGGTCAGAGCGTATGTGACGTCAAAGTCTATGACAAGTGATAACTGTCACTGAGAGCGTAGTTGTTAGATGTTTGCTTTTGAGTGTTTGCGATTCAGTCAGATACAATTTGGATATAGAAACAAATAAAAGAAAATAGCTTAGGAAAATATCGAATTCCACATTGTGTTATAGAATGTTTATACCTACTACTAAGGATATTGAAAACATTTCAGAATTATTTTATGTAATGTAGTCTTGAACACACAGACAAATTCTTGAACACAACGAAGTGAGATGCTTTTTCGTTATATTTAGTGTAGTTTTTTTTTTGTAGATCAGAGAGAGAATCATGTGTTGATTCGGTAGTTGGATATGTTCAAATTAAAACTATCGAATAAACATATAAAATAAATACATGCATATTCCCTTATTCATTGTGAGATATCCACAGATTGTACAAGTCTAGTGTCAGAAATAGTTGTTTATTTATATACACTGAAATACCTATTTCTGTTTTTCTTCTCTTTTAAGTATTGGCAACTCATTTCATATTTATCAGAAACATAGCGTATCTTTTATGTAAAATGTCTGTCTTTTTATTATTAAATCCCTAACACTCCCCGGTAAAGAGATAGTAGACTTTACTGGAATTAAAAAGACTATTTGGAATAACGTGAGAACTTTAGTTGTACTATTTATTCGAAGTTTCCAATTCTTAACAGTCACATAGAACTTTAACGCACTCTATACTATCACTGTTGTAGCTTAAAACTCACAAAAAACGCAAAAAATTGAAAATCTAAATAAAGTTTAAACTGCAGTTCTATAAGTTCATACAAGTTCCTATTTGTGTTGTGTCCCAGGAGAAGCGCATAAACCCGCCGGCGGGGGAGAGCGGCGGCGGCGCGGCGGGCGCGTTGGGCGCGATGGGCGCGATGGGAGCGGCGGGCGCGGGCGGCGCGGGCGCGGGCGCGGGCGCGGGCGTGCTGGGCCTGCCGCTGGCGCACGCGCTCGGCGGCGTGGGCGGCGTGGGCGGCGCGGCGCTGCAGCCGCTCGCGCTGCTGGCGCGCGCGCCGCACCCGCTGTCGCGCGACTGACGCGCGCCCGCCGCGCTTCTCACACATATCCTCTCTATGTAAATACCGGTGGCGCCCAATGCAATAAAGCGCGCCCGCCGCCCTGTACAGACCACTGTATATAGTTATGTAATATTAATTGAAACTACGGGGCTCGTCGGCGGCCCTATCTGTAAAATTAGCCACTAAGTTTATATAATATTATATTATGTGAATTTTATTTATGTTTAGTCGAGCGACAGGTGTCGTGAGTCCTAGGTCCCGTCGGGCGACCGTTCGGGAGATGTATAGTGAGACTTGTGGAGTTCGGAGTGCGATGAGCTCGTTCCGTCTCGAATCGTAACATTTCATAGTATATAAGGCGCGCGACCCGAGCACGGGCCGCGCTCTGCTGTGAGTTAACGGCGTCGGTACATGTTATCGACAGCACAAAAAATAACGATAGATTGTGCAGCACCCTTAGCGGTAACTACAGTACCTACGGACTAACACTCATCACGCATATCTTCATGTGGTCGTTATCGAGTATCGACGGCGTAAACTCATGCCAAGGCTGCTGTACAGAGTTCATATCAGTTAGCGCGTGACGCGTATGTATGGTGAATGTGTAGAAAACTATCTATATGTTACAATAAAACACGATAGATTACCGATCTCTTTTATTTTATGCACCTTATCGTTATCCTATATTATGTAACTACTATTGTGCCTACATAGAAATCAATTCTTATTTTACAATTTAATAACCAATATCCATTTAGGGATGATCGATATTCATCGATATTGAGCATTAAAACATCGATGATTCAACATCGATAATAAACTCCTTAAAACATCTTTGCATCAATGTATTGAATAAAAATATCAAAAAACGATGTTTGTACTTATATTCGTTTGTTGTAAAAATCAAATCGAGCTAACGCAAGCCTTCGAAAGTATAGACTATTATACCTTGTGTAGAATTTATTTTGGAAAAATCTGAAATCTCTGAACCGCTTATAAAATGTCAAGTTTTGAATGCACATTTAACAAATTTGACTAACGAAGTAGTTCTTAGTTTGTATGGTAGTCACTAATGTATATATCTTTATTTTGTATTTTATTTTAACATCAAAATATCGATGTCTTTATTTTGGTATTTAGCAGAAATAGATGTTTACTAATTGTTTTATGTTTGTTTATGTTCACGATATTGATATCGATGTCGACATCGATGTTTTTCTGTTATCATATCGTTCAACCCTACATCTATTCTTAAATTAAATTGCAATCAACATTCACAAAGATCCCGTTGATAATAAATTTTAGTGTTTCCTTTAATTAGAATACATGCTAAAAAAATATTCTTCAATAAATTTTATTTCATGGAAGCATTGCCTTTATATATAACAGACCCGTTTTATCTAAAGATACTCAAAAAAATTGTTTACTTTTTTGGCAAATTATATTAAAACGAATCACCAATGATATCACTATAGGTATTTTTCAATTTATGTTTTTTATTTTTTCATTATCCGTACCGAATGACCTTCTACATAATAAGTAGACAAATAGAAACAGTAGGTGTGTTAAAGATATACACATAATTAATATGATTATACCGATTAGTGATGCGACCATTTTATAAATTCACCGAAAATTAATCATAACACTGATTACTAGTATCGATTTTACGATTAATTATACAATTTCTTATGTTCATTAAATTTTTTTCTGTACTATAGTACTTTATACATATGAACTTTTTATCGTGCACAAATAAATATTTATTACAAACCACCGAATATCAATAAAAATTAGACGAAAAACACTCCCGTTGTGTGATTTGATTTCAAAAAGAATGTTTATTCTCTGTCTACAATATTTTAGTTTCTAATTTCACAAATGTACAGTTATCAGTTGGCTATAATTCTGTATTATATTATTCAATAAAGTGATATTTAAAATAAGTTATTTCTTTTATTATAATTAATGTTTACCTTTGTTAAGTTAAAATCAATTACATCAACATCAATCGGAACAAGGTCATTTTGACACAGGAATCGTCGCATCACTAATATGGAAGCAATGTTATAAATTCCTTTACCTTTTTGTGTTTAAGAAAATGAGCTTAGACGTTTTTTGATATTATGCTGATTTATTTTTAATCGTTCGTTCATTTTATATCCGATGGCACAGCAAGACTAAAAGAACAATAATGAATTCACCAGGATATTTATTTATATTTATCTAAATATATCTAACCACATATTATGTACCTATGTCGTCCACTACAACGGACTTGGGTACATCAATTTCCTTTAAAATTCATGCTTTTCCATAACTTCCATAATAACTTTATAAATACGAAAATGTCTCTGTATATCTGTTAGATACGTTTACACGTCTGAAACGATTTTTTTTAAGTTTGGTATGGAGATAGAACGCTGGGGAAGAACATGACTACTATTTTCTAAGTTTACACGCAAACGAAGTCACCGGCGACAGTTTTTAGCCGTGGAAGGAAATAATAGCTTGTAGGGTAGACAATATAGGTTCAATCAATTTTGATACGATACTCTTTGTTACCTCTATAATATTACGAGTACATCACATTGTAGAGACAGAGTTACGACTTAAAATTGGATTAAAACACAAAATCGTGTGTTAGGAACCAGTACATATGTATGTGTGTGTAATGGGTATTGTACAAGTAACAAGCAGGAACCAAAACATTGCCCGTGGGATGTAATTACAAATTATATATACCTACGAGGTTATGTTTTAATACTTAGAATGACATCAAGGAGTCAGAAGCCCTGAAACAAAATATACAAAAATATTTAATAAGGCGCGAGTTCGCGCGAGCGAGCGGGTAGAGCTCGTAGACCTCCGTGACATAAAATTAATTTCTAGAAATCTGTGAGACATAGGACTTTCGTAATCAGTCTCCCAAAATTCAAATGAAATTCGGCATTCCTTGGCTATTAGTATGTAATTTTTAGTCTAATCGCTTTGGAGATAAAAGTTCTCAATTCAAGTTCGAGTACCCAATATGTCCTGACTAATTGTTACATGAACATATTAGTTACCTAGAACAACATGTCCTACTTAATGAGATGTGTTAGGTATTACCTACTACACCATAAGTTCTTTACAACGCGTAGTTTACGTAGACAGATGGACGGATGAGCAAGACGGCTAGTCATTGGGTTTTAATTTATAGAGTAACCAAATACCAAACTACCAAATCTTTCTTCCAATTTTATTAAAATTGAAGTTATTACAGATTATTTGAATTTAGAACTGTGTTTTTATAACAGGGACAGTATGGCGAAATCCGAACCGATGAGAGATACAGAGGAACTGTCTTAGGAACTATTCGGCCTTTTTTGTGAGAACAATTTTGGCTTTACCGTTTTAAAATTAATAAAATTGGGAAAAAAAATGTTTAATGCGGATCGACTCAGATTGATGTAAACATCATTTCATTGTATCGGGAGAAAAAATCTGGACAACAGAAGTCGGTCAAATTTAATAAAATATTTTTTCATACAATACAATATAAGGTGATCCGAATCCAGAGGCGATACAGGGGAATAATAGTAATTTATTAATCCATTACAATAAAGTAAAAACACAGTGACACAGCGGACCCCGCACTAGGTGAACCTGTATCGCGGGAAAAAGTATAACACAACGTTAGTACTTACTACTTTTATTTAACTTTACGTTAAAACTTACACAATACATACGGATAGGACGATACTTACGGATTCGGATTTCCTTATACTGTCCCAGTTAAAAAAAACACTGTATATTACATAAAACACGTAAAAGTGCAAAATATTAGAGGTCTATTAACATTTAGCTATAAGTACAAAGTATTTACTCATGTGCTATAAACCATAGCTATGATTAAGAAAAAATTATCGAATCCTCATTGGTATCAATACTTTTCATTCGATGCCGACTATTTTTGTAATCAATACTTATGTTCCGATACTTTGTCGGGAATCGATACTTTCAGTCTACTCGATACTTCAATTTTTCAGTCATATGACCACACACAAACTGTGAAAACCTATGATTTCTTTTGTAATCGGTTTAGAAAACGTTATAATAATAATTTATTTTGAGATAAATAGAATTAAAATTATTTAATTTTATGTAAAAAAAAGTTTTCAACATTTTTTTTTCTAAATTTAGTATAGTAAACGAGTTACAAAATATAATATTACAACTTTATTCTGTCGATATAATTTCCAGGCAAAAATGTTAATAATTTAAATTTATAGAACTTACAGTGAAGTAACTAATGGAGATTAGATTTGAGGTAAAGATTATAAAAAATGCATGGAAATTTAAACGAGTTTATTTTTTATAATTAAATAAGTTAGAGCATGCACAGACAGACCTATTATCCATTTATCATATTCAATTTGGCGAAAGTTTTCTTGCACCATGCATATATAATTTTGCTGGAGACAAAAATTATTTTAACGACGTGTAGGTAGGTACGTATGGTATAGTAGGTGTGCTCTACGTACTTACCACTTTGCTTTATATAAAGAACATTTGTTTCTTATTTGTTGCCGTTGATCTTAATTTCAAAAAGTACCCGCTTGATTCATTTGAACGACACCTTAGTTAAGGTATGTTTCTTGAATTTGATATAATGAAATATAATGAAAGGTATAACTAAGGTAGCCTTCGACGATCATTGCATTCAGATTTATCTCTTATTTACAAACGAAGACGATACAGTTTGCGACATCTATCGAGTCACTGCAATTATATTATGGCAAACATGACTACACCAACTGGAGATATGTTATTGGAGACTCAACTTTTAATACATTAATACATGCTGCGCCATCTATGAACGAGTAGTGAAAAGTGTATAAATGCATACGTTATGTCGTGAACTCGTGATACGATGCAGCGACATCTGTGGCTCTACCATGAAGCGCAATTACGAAGTTTCGGCCGATATTTCGTTGCTGAAGCGATCCGAACGAACAAAGTTACGTACATTTGACAGCACTTCTTTCGTGATTTTAACCTCAAACTAACGATACTTCAAGAGATAACTTTTTACTTTCGTAACTACGAATTTTATAAAATTCGTAGTTACGAATTTTGACTAGTGTCAAAAGTGCTTTAAAAGACATAAAAGCGATTTAGCGGTGGTTGCGTTTGTTTAAAGCGATATATGTGTTAAAAGTGGAACTATTTGGTGATACATACACATATATCTTCACGTAGCATCCCTAGAGGGGTAATCCCTAGAGAACGGAGCGCTATGCTTCGCGGTCCTTACATACTTGGGCCATAACACAATATATATTACTTTTCTAGCACCAGCATAATATATCATCAGTTACTTTCATATTTTAAGGAAAATTAAGGTTAGCCGCGATGTTCGAAGCGACACAAGAAGAACGAGTTGAACACTCGGCCATAGGATCTTTATCTTCAAATTCATCGTGTATACTGGGAAAGTCTATAGTTCCTTCAGACAGAAGCTATTAGTATTCCCAAGAGAAATTAATTTTTGTGTAGTTTTTGTGTAATTTTTTGTACCTATCTATAATCCAAAAAATACACCTATATTAAAATAATGAAATTTTTTTACTTACTACGTGCGGTTTTGAGATTTCTAAACAATTTACACGCATACATATATCATATTCTCACGCTATATCCCTACAGGGTAGTCAGAGAATGGAATACAAAGCATCGCGGTTTTTACGCACCTACCTACTTGCGCCTTTTCAAATTTCATCATTCTCCTTACACGCTTTTGCTTAGGTATGTGAGCACTTTCGATATTTCCATCAGCTAACACTTATTTAATGAATTAAAAAAAAATGAAAAGCAGAATAAGAAATATTTTGTAATTTTTCATTTTAAACAATGAACAATTAGTTTGTGTAAGTATGTTAACAACTAGTCTTACACAATATACTTATATATAAAAAATCAACGCATATTCTTCTTCAAGTAACTAATATCACAAAATCAGCATATTATTATTATTATACAATATATAAATAATTTTTAATAAAATCTTATGACGCTCAACTCCTGTGTTGACATTTGACAGTGGTCGAGCAGTAGCCAGCCCGCCCCGGGCCCCGGGTGGCCGAAGGAGACCGTCGACCAGCTGCAGTCACTTTTTTTATTAAATACTTTTATCAGCCCAAACCTAAAATGAACAGACAAATGTCAGAGAATACTTTACTAATAGGTAATTGGAAAAATAGCATATTTGAATCCGAGAAATGTGCTTACTTTTTGCCACTGTTTTAAAATTTTAATACGTCTAACTAGGGCGTTCAGCTCCTCGGTGAGCCAAACCCACAAGTTCCTGGACTTCCTTCCAAGTGACCACGAGCTAACTCCTGGTGCTCATTGAGAAATCACTGAAGTGCATCATATTGCATCATTGAGTGCATCATCTATTTGGCACAGTATCGGATTGTTGCTCATCTAAAATATTTGTTACAAAATTATACTATTTAAGTTGTAATGAAGAATATATCAAAATGTCATCATTTTTTTTAATTTTACAGAAGAAATTTACAAAATTTTACTAAGTGTGAAGCAATCTAAAGCTTAGCTGTTGTATTTCTTAGATACTTACAAACAATGTTATAATTACAAAAAATATAACATCATTGCTTACAAATATGTATTCAAGCATGGAAATAAAAAAACATAATGTTCAAGTAAATTACATAGAAATTACTTACCATAAGCGATTATTTCTTCCAACACAAAATTAAAAAATACATTACGTATTATTTAAATCTAATATGTCGTGATTTGATTTATTATTTGTCAAACATTTCGTGCCATTTACTCGACTTATTTCAGTTTCTCGTAATTTAACATAGGTTCAATACAAGCGAACGTACTTTTAAAGTAACCGAATTATATCAATTCATTTTTTAAGAATTTAATGTGTAGTGAAAACAAACTACTTATTTTTCATTCACTCACGAACATACTTTATGGTTCCCGAACGAAAGAAACAAATCCGATACAACTTCATGGTAGCTCATAACATCATATATCGTTTGTGTTTCGTTCGGGTCCGAAGTTTCGTACAAGCATTTTCATGGTAGACTCACTGGTCTGTTTACTGATCTCTATTCAGAATGTAATTTACATTGCCAGGAGCGCCACTAGCGCCACTACCTATTACAACTACGTGCCAATCGGTACCTACTAATCCAGTTCTCGACAAAGAAAACTGTTCAGAATTGTTCGATGGTACAATGAAATTGTCCAACATAGCTCATGCTGTATCCCTGACGGAGTAGTCAGAGAAGACGAAGTGCCCAACATCGCGGTCCTTGCACACTTCTTTCGCCTTCTCAAATCTTATCATTCTCTTCACATACTTACAACAATACATGCCTGATCAAATTTGAGAAATCTCTCATTTATATCGATGGATGGATGAATGGATGGACTGGATAATAAATCATGCAAACAGGGACCTCGTATTTTATCTGTAGATAAAATATACGAAGTATTCTTAAAGGGATAATATATTGAGTTAAAATGAGAAAGGCTATCGTTGTACAGCAAATGCACCTTGATAATGTTGCGTCAGTGTGTGCTCAGTGTCGTACGATGACCACAACGCGACATCTGACATCATGTATGATTCTGATTTACAGTTAAGGTCGCCACAGAATAATCGCTAGATACTATATTATAGTGTGTGCAAGTAAAGATGTGAGCTTGTGTTTGTTTACCGCGGTGTGGATCGGCGTTAACGCGCTTCGCAAACATGCGCCCGATCCGAGGTCAGGAACACCGAGCACCGCCGACGCCGGCCGCCGCTACCGACGCACTACACTTAAGGTGAAACATTCATAATTCTGTACAATATTACGAGGACTGAATCTCTTCCATTACAAAACAAAAAATTATTCGATGACAGATATAATAAATAAAATTAAATAATAATATAAAGAGAGGCAATGCTGCCAGTCTGCTGGGTACCTTAAGCAATGGCAACTTGTTAAGAGGCAACTTTGAAGAAGTTTATTATTTAACATAATGTGTAGTTTTAAGTTTGTAAATATTAACGTATGTATGTACTTTTTTGTTATTTTAAAATATATAATAATATTACATATAAGAAATGTCTATAATCGTAGAAGTAGAAGCAACTTAGAGGAATGTTTTCTGAAGAGAATGGAGACCGAATACACCGGAATTTAGTCATTTGTATCGTAATTTGAAAGTATGTATGCAATCTGCCCATTATTTTAACTAGCTATTCAATAGCTAGACAGACAGATACCTACACGCCACATTGCATCACCGTCCCAGTCACCTGCAATCTGTTATAACTTCAATGATGGACAGAACGTACGATCTGTGTGACCCTGAACATGGCTCTGTTCGCAGAATCTCGAGAAACGCAACTACTTTCTCGTTACTCCACTCCATAGCCATAATACGTATTTAACGAAGACAAACACGTGCGATCCCGTCGCGCTCACGATCCACAATGACTCAATGACATACGTAGTGTGGCCGCATCAACGCATTAATTCTCGCGTTAATCTCTTTGATGTACCGCCACTTGAGCTATCGCCTAACGACAAACGGCAATGTGAATGCCGTTGTCAAGTTGTCGCATTGAGTAGTGGCTACACCTACGTTAAACTTAAGTGTGGCCCCAGCATGAGTGTATGGTTGGAATTGCAAGGCACAAACATTATTCGCCTTAACCGCGCGAGTATGATATCAGCATCGTTATCAGTGTGCGATTAGATACCGCGGCGAGCGCACCTCCGACGCACGGCCGATCGTCCGCGTCGCGAGAGCGCCGCCGCCGCCCGCGCCATGAGGACCAAGGACCGACTCGCCGAGCTCAGACGTGTAAGTACCACGTTATTGCATATAATACTACGTCGATAACGTTTATCTATGCGTAACATAATAACGGCGATTATTATCTTTTGGCAAAAACAATTTTTCTGAAAACATACTATTTTATTACTTTTACGGAAAAACTTAACGAAACACGAAATTCTTATTGTTATGACACGGTGAATATTGCAATTTATGGCAAAAAACTATAATTACATTATGTAGATGCGCAACATGTACAGTTCAAGTTACCTACTTGTATTCGTTGTCATGTATTTCTAATTTATTCAAATTTTCAAATACCTACGTAAATATTTTTAGTTTTATTAACTTTCACGAAAAACGTGACCGTGTCAAGCAACTTATATAGCGTATTATGTCGGCTATCCGTGGTAATGAACTTCATTGTTCTCAAAATAAAACGTTTATATTGCGATTGTAGCAATATAGTGACACACAAAAGGGTAATTATACGGTGAGACACTTTCACCGGCTTCTTGTGGTGGAATGTCAGTACGGCACGGACGTGTTGTTCAATCACCTTGCAGACTCACAAAGTCAACGGCTTTACTTTGCAGGCGAGCGCGCGCGCGGCGCCCGGCACCGGCACCGGCGTCGGTGAGCCGGAACCGGAACCGCCGGAGCCGGACAGCGCCGACGAAGAAATGCAGCTGATATTCCAGGAGGTCAGCATCTCACGACGTACTCTCGGCACAGCCTCTTCTCGAAGTCCACTCACGAATTACGAGTGAACTTGGCTAATTCACATTTACGTCGCCACACCTAACCTAAGTACTACGCACTCGTATATAATTTAGCGCTGACACACGCACTCCACACCGGAAGGGAAGCTAGGTGCTCGCGGTTCACATTTCGCTCATTGTTGTAATATGCGACATTCTAAATGATCCGTTCATTGCTCCAATTAACATGATTAATTATAATAGTTTGTGTTCACTGCGAAGTGTGTAGAGCATCAGTTGTGAGGCCGCAGATCACTTGTCGACTATTGAACCATGGGTCAACGTGAGACTACATGCTAATTACCATTTTAACCAATGCAGAATGAGGAAAATCTACATTTAACCTCGCCATACGTATAGTCGTGTTTCTCTCGATAACCACTAGACATAATGTTAATTATAACCGGCTTCAGAAAGGGAGAAAATTGTCAATACGTCTAAATTTTTAAAGTCTGAAGTCGGCAGTCGGTACTAAACCAATTAGCTGCAACAGAAAGTTTACTAGTTCGCTGGACGGCATCGACTTCAGTAACTGTCAAATGTAAATATGATATAGGTATTTGTATCGTATTTATGAAGTCATTTTTATACCCGAATTTTGAATAGTAAAGGATAATTATTTTGTACTTTCTATATTTTTGTTTTGATATCGATTTAATTTTTCTCTCATTAGATTTCAGCATTTGATAACATCTCCATTTAATATAGTTTAACTGCTTAACATTTCATTATTATTAAGGATTACCTAAAATGCATTTCCTTAGCATTTGACAATTAACGGGTTCATACAGTAATAATCGCTGATAAAAACAATGATTTTACAAAGTAATGAATGCTTAGACAAACCAACGAGTTATTATTAACTTTTAATGCAAAATTATGAATATTACGAGATTTTTCTAAGAAAATGTTTATGTATAAGTAAGTATGGAATAATGACGTCAATTTTACACATCACCAATACTTGCGACATCATACCTACATATTAAATGTTTGTTTGTAGGTGACAATGACCCCAGCGAATAATCAAAAACAAAAGATAGATATTACATTGATTATTATCCATTGCAAAGTGAATTAGGAGCACACTGAGATTACTATAACATACTACTCCTAATAATATATACTCCTAATTAGTTTGCGATACGGGAATAGAATAATAAAATAACATGTAAACATGTATGTACTTATGCAGACATTATTAGAACAATGACTTTTAATTTAAATAAACGCACACACCTTACACTTGTCGCACGTTTATACTAAATTCACACAACTGGCATCTTTGTAAAAAATGCATCGTGTTGTTTATTCATACCCGCCCTGGCTTCGCTTGGTTAATGTTAAATATTTGTGACATACAAAGTTTTTCCATTGGAATTTTCTTACAAAAACATCATCCAAATTTGATACTATTCCCAGTAGATTTCCCAAAATTTTCTTTCATATAAATTTTGTCCTGATAATTACGAACACAACAAAGAAAAAATCAGCCAAATCTCGAGTGATTATTTTTCATACATGCGGCAAATCGATTTTAATTTATATAGATAGACTAGCTGCACTGAACATTTTCCGCGGCTTTCCCAGAAAACCTACGTCTGTCACACACACACCATCTCTGTACCAAATTTCATCATTATTATTTCAACTGTTTAGCAATTCCCATTCAAAGTTTCATCCCCCTTTTCACTCCCTTATGAGTAGATTTTTGAAAAAAAAAAGAAGCCCGTGTCCATCCCTGATGTAAAGCCTCGGAGAAAATCACAGAAATTTATTTTCAGTTACCATAAAGTTTACCGATATCATATATAGCCTACAATTTGCGCAATCACGTCTTCTTACCACATATCAATTTTCATGAAGATCGTTCAAGCTGTTCTTGAACTGTAAAAGGACATACAGACAGACAGATAGACAAAAACTTAAAAAATGGTAGAATTGAAGTCTGAGTTACAAAACGAGATTTTATCACAAAATTTATTAAAAAATTGTATTTACAGACTGTACAAATTGTCAGATTTGTGGAGTTGTAATATAGATGGTGCAATGCATTCCTACATTCCGTCATCGTAGATGTATCGATTATTGTTTTAAACATTTTATACATTTAATAAAAAAAAGTTTTTTCTTGGAAAGTGACAGTATAGTGATTTAGTTACCCAGTAAATCGGAGTGAGTGATGTGGTGATTTGTTCATGGTCCTTCGGCCGCGATCAGGAAGTACTGTGCTAGTAAGTGAGAAATAGTGAACTGAAAATTTTAACGTTTGTATCGAAGTACAGACTTAGAAAAAATAAGTAAAATAATTTAAACACTTGTAAAATTTTAAATAGTAGTGAAGTTTATATTCATCCTCGGACTTAGAAAATCGGACGCTAAAAACACTTAGAAAAATTTACTCTTGTGGACACTTAGAAAAATTTACTCTTGTGGACACTTAGAAAATTCTACTACTCCTACAAACACTTAGAAAATTCTACTTCTTCAAACACTTAGAAAATTTCGATATATAGTGACTTGTAATATTTTTGTCAATATTTTGACTTGAGACAATGGCGACAGCATCAAAAAAGGGAGATATGAGTTCGGATAAAGGAAAGCAAAAAGAAATTGAAGGGAATAAAAATGTTTTACAACTACAAACCGAATTATTTGAACAGATTAACAGACTTCACACTAATTTTAAAAAAACGTCTACATCTCGTTACACGGATAGCTATCTGGACACTCGAAAGGAATTATTGGATGATTATTGGTTACAATTTGGAACAGAACATAGAAGAATAATGAAGGAAGAAAGGCTTGGTAGTGAAGAAAATGAAATTTTAAGAAATTTATATGATCAAACTGAAGATTTGTATTTGGAATTTAAAACCACATTGAAGGAAGTAATGGCTGCCAATTCAAACACTTTGACTCGAAATTCATTAAATGCTGCTGGCGTTCCTGCTATACACACCAAACTACCACCGATCAGTCTTCCGATTTTTTCTGGCAATTATCGAGATTGGATGCAATTCAAAGATTTATTTATGTCCTTAATTGATAATGACACATGTTTAAGTGACATCCAGAAACACCATTATTTAAGATCTAGTTTAAAAGGTGAGGCCGAACAGCTTCTTCTTCATTTTGATGTAACTGCGGCTAATTACAAGAAAGCTTGGGAAACTCTAGTGAACAGATACAGTAACAAGAGAATTATTGTAAACACGGTGTTGAATCGTCTTCTCAACCAAAAGAAAATCGCAAACGAATGTCCCAAGAGTCTAAAAGAACTTCTCGACACTACAAATGAATGCTTGAATAGTCTCTCTAATTTAGAATTGGATATTTCTACCTGGGACCCTTTCATAGTGCATATCGTGGTATCTAAACTGGATATGGAAACCCATAAAACCTGGGAGCAGTCACTGGGTTGTTCCACAGATTTACCTTTATATAATCAATTAACTTCTTTCTTAGAAGGACGATTTAGAGCTATGGAAATGGTACTGACAAGCCACACAACACAAAAGAAAGAGAAACGAGAAATTTCACAACCAACATCATCACTTCCTCTAAAATTAAAGAATATTAAGTCTTATTCCACGGAACTAAACACTGAATGTACGTATTGTAACGGGAATCACTATATATGTCACTGCACTGATTTTATACAACTAGACGTGGATCAACGTAAAAGTTTCGCTAAAAATAATGGATTGTGCTTCAACTGTTTAGTTAAAGGACATTCAATCAAAAATTGTAGACAAACCACAACGTGCCGTACTTGCAATAAAAGGCATCATACTCTTTTGCATTACAAACATATCACTGCCAAACCAGCTGTAACTGACACATCAGACGATCTTACTAATAGAACAGACGCTACACCAATTGCAAGTCTGAAAATATCTACCAACGACAACCAAGTCGTATTAGCTACAGCTCGAATTGGAGTTAAAGATAAGCATGGTACTCTCACTCATTTACGGGCGCTAGTTGATCAAGGATCACAAGCTACCTTTGTAACGGAGTCCGTAGTTCAACTTCTAGGTTTAAAAAAGATACCATTAGAGGCCAATGTCACCGGCATAGGAAACAACGTTGTTAGATCACGACACACAGTTCATTTGGATATTTATTCACTACTAGATTCGAAACACGTGATAAGAATTGACGCTCACGTGCTCACAAAATTGACACCACGACTACCCACCAAAGAAATAGATCCAATTAAATGGTCACAGTTTACACAATTCAAGTTATCGGATCCTCGCATGCATAGACCAGGACCAATTGATGTTTTATTGGGCGCTGAAGTATATGCTTGTATATTACTCAAAGGACTACACAAATCGGGATCACTTATAGCACAGAACTCAAAGTTGGGATGGTTAATCTCTGGTACTACCAAATCACAAATTGATCTATGCACACACAACATTGTAGTTTCAACGACACTAGTAGAGATAGATCAATTATTAAGAAAGTTTTGGGAGACTGAGGAACATCAACCAAACGAGAAACCCATGACGTTATTTGGCAAACAATGCGAAGACCATTATAAAGAAACACACACTAGAAATGAAGATGGACGTTATGTTGTAAGATTGCCCTTTAAAAGTTCACACAAAGATAATTTAGGAAATTCACTACAGATAGCAATTAACAGACTACAACATATGGAAAAGAGATTTTCGAAAAAACCTAAATTCAAGCAAGACTATGTTAATTTCATAGAGGAATACCAGAATTTAAATCACATGGAAGATGTCGACCTTAGCATCAAACCGAATCACAAAATTTATTATTTGCCGCACCATGCTATACTAAGAGAAAACAGCACAACGACAAAGCTTAGAGTAGTCTTTGACGGTAGTGCCCAGCCTACTGATGCATCTTCTCTGAATGACGAGTTACTAGTTGGTCCTCCACTGCAACAAGATCTGAGAGATTTGATAATTCGATGGCGCACTCATAAAATTTGTTTATTGGCGGATGTAAAGCAAATGTACCGTCAAATATTAGTCTGTAAAGAAGATGTCGATTATCAACGCATTTTATGGCGATCTTCCAGTCAAGATCAAATAGCCGAGAAACGACTACTAACTGTTACGTATGGTACTTCATGTGCACCGTTCCTAGCCATTCGCACTCTTAACCAACTCGCGGAAGATGAAAAGACTGAATTTCCAGATGTAGTTGACATAATCAAAAACGACTTTTATATGGATGACCTCCTTACCGGTGCGAATGACGAGGAACAGGCTTTAATTTTACAAAAGCGAATTACTGGAGCAATGTTAAAGGGGAAATTTGAAATGCACAAATGGGCATCTAACAGTCCTGTAGTTTTAGAAGAAATTCCACATAAAGATAAAATCACGAATGAAAATATAGATATTACTTTGGATGACACTATTAAAGCTTTGGGGATTCGTTGGAACTCTCGTTATGATGTTTTTGTGCTAAAGATTAATATTGAAGAGAACACAAAGCCATTTACTAAAACTACCGTACTGTCAGATATTGCTAGAGCATTTGATCCCTTAGGTTTTTTGGGGCCGGTAATAGTTGTTGCTAAGATGTTTTTACAAAAGTTGTGGCTAAATGGCATTAGTTGGACCGATGAACTCCCCTCTGATCTAGCATTAGAATGGTTTGAGTACAGAAATGAATTATTACACATGAAAGCTTTATCTTTGAATCGATGGGTCTATACAAAATTTGATAGTTTTGAGCGAGTGGAGATTCATGGGTTCAGCGATGCTTCAATTTTGGCTTATGCGGCTGTGGTGTATCTGAGAGTCATCACTTCACATAAAATATATGTTTCGATTGTGCTTGCAAAAACTAAAGTCGCTCCCGTGAAACAAGTTTCGTTGCCGAGATTAGAACTTTGCGCAGCGGTTCTTTTGTCTAAATTAATAAAAGATGTACAAACGAGTCTCAAGCTTAAGGATGAATTTGTTTTTGCATGGACCGATTCTATGATCGTCTTAGCTTGGTTAAGGAAAAATCCTAACATTTGGAAAACCTATGTAGCCAACCGTACCACTGAAATTTTAAATGTTATTGGTAGTAGTCAGTGGCATCACATTTCTTCAGCACTAAATCCTGCGGATTGTGCGTCAAGGGGTATTAGACCAGCATTATTGGAATCCCATGACCTGTGGTGGCACGGACCTACATTCTTACAAGAACCGAGCGAACCTAGTAATTTCTTGTCCCGGTCTAAAGATGTGCCTGATACTAAATTAGAAAGTAAAGATAAAACTAGAGTTGAAGTGAAATTGTCATTACATACTAATATATCCTTAGAAGCGGGTGTTTCATATTTGACTAGATATTCTAAATTTCAAAAACTAATTCGTGTAACGGCGCATATATTAAAATTTGTTAAAATATGTAAATCTAAAATAGAAACTAAAAAAAACTGCACACCGCCCACTTCTTTTCCTCAGTACTTGACAGTTGAAGAGTTACGACAAGCTATCGATGTTTGTATTCGTCTTTCACAAAGACGATATTTTCACAATGAATTACAGATACTGATGAAAGGAGACAGGTTGCCTAGATCAAGTAAATTGTATTTTCTTGTGCCTTTTATCGATGAAAATAATATTCTACGTGTTTCTGGTCGCCTGCTTAATGCACCTATAAATTTTAACAAAAAGTCACCAATATTGCTGTCTTCTAAATGTCATTTAGCTCATTTAATCGTAAAGGACACACACGTACATGCACTGCATGGTGGTCCCCAACTTACTTTAAATTTAATTCGTAACAAATATTGGATTATTGGTGCAAGGAACTTGGTAAAAAAGATAATTCATAAATGCATTACGTGCTTTAAAGACAGCTCCAAACCTATTAACCAGTTAATGGGTCAGTTACCGTCATCTCGTGTTACACCTAGTAAACCGTTCCGAAATAGCGGAGTGGATTATGCAGGTCCAGTAATTTTAAAACTATATCCCGGAAGATGTCAGCGAACCACTAAAGCTTATATATGTTTGTTTGTGTGTACAGTCACTAAAGCGATTCACTTAGAATTGGTTAGTGACCTTTCCACAAAAGCTTTTTTAGCTGCTTTTCGGCGATTTACATCAAGACGCGGTCACTGTAGCGATCTCTGGAGTGACTGTGCCACTAATTTTGTAGGTGCCTCAAATGAACTGGATTGTATATTTAAAAATAAGAAGTCTCGTGTGGCTGGAGAGATAGCTGAATTACTTGCTAACGATCACACAACATGGCATTTTATACCACCCGGTTCACCACATTTTGGTGGATTATGGGAAGCCGGGGTGAAATCTGTAAAGATACATCTTAAACGTGTCATTGGACAAACACGTCTGACATTCGAAGAATATGCTACATTGTTAAGTCAGGTAGAAGCTTGTGTGAATTCACGACCATTGACTCCGCTAAGTACCTCTATTGATGATATTTCTCCAATTACACCGGGACACTTCTTGATAGGAGAAGCGCCTATCACGGTACCAGAGGACCATTTGGAGTATATCTCTTGTTCGTATTTAAATAGATGGCAAATTATACAAAAAATGTTACAAAACTTGTGGAAACGTTGGAGTTCGGAATATTTAACGACTTTACAGAATAGATATAAATGGGCCGATAAAAATTCTGAACCTGAAATTGGAACGGTTGTATTGGTCAAGGATGAGAGACTTCCTCCTGGAAAGTGGCTCCTGGGTCGTATCGTTGCTAAGCATCCGGGTAAAGTTGGCTTAACTAGAGTCGTAACATTAAAATATAAAAACAATCTCTTCAAACGACCGATTACTAAAATATGTCCACTGCTTGAGGATTCTTAACAATTTTCTAATGATGAATATGGTTGTGTTATACTTTTAATATTTAGCATTAATTTCTTTTTTTTTCATTGTTTTTCTTATTAAGGACTAGTCGTCCTTGGGGGCCGAAATGTACAAATTGTGAGATTTGTGGAGTTGTAATATAGATGGTGCAATGCATTCCTACATTCCGTCATCGTAGATGTATCGATTATTGTTTTAAACATTTTATACATTTAATAAAAAAAAGTTTTTTCTTGGAAAGTGACAGTATAGTGATTTAGTTACCCAGTAAATCGGAGTGAGTGAAGTGGTGATTTGTTCACAGACAGACGCTACAGGTTTATGTAGAATAAAAGATAGAGTTTGTGTATAGACAATGATGACAAAAGGAATAAATAATATTAGATATTTTTTACATACGCACAGGACTATTAAAATTCGATTGTTCATGTACACACAACATTTACCAATGATAACAGTATTGAGTAACAAAAATCGTATTATGTACAGGTGGAGGTACTATACGCGTGGATCCGGGAAATCAACGACAACTCCACAGTGATTAAGTGTTTGCTGGCGGACCCCACATTTTATACCAATAAGAGTAAGTAACAATGATGTCATCACTCCTATTCAGTTCAATTAATATGGAGCGTCATGTACAGTGAAGTTCGTGGCATAATGGCGTTCTGTTTTTACATAGTTAATGGTGCTCACGGTTAATGGGTGAACCCATGGGATAGTTGATTCAGTGGTATCTATATCAGGCGCCACTGTACTTCGGAAAATCCAGCTATCACTATAAAGCGATAGTCAATAAGCCGAATCAGAAGTCATAAAATTTTGTTTCTTTGTCCCTATCTATGAGAGGAGGCTTACGAGCAACAGTGTGTCCCATACTGTAGACTGTTACAGTACAATTACAGCAAATGCGTTAAAAATCATGTAATAATTTTTGTCATAAATTACGATAAAGACATTGCACCTAAATTTATAAATTTTACTCTGTTGCCTATTACTTAATTTTATATAAGAAGACTTAAAAAGATAGTTCCTCTTTAACAAATTTTTTTTAAAACGAATCATAATGGTCTTGGTTTAAAGAGATATCAATTTAAATTTGCCTAGATTCTTCCATTTCATACTCCTGCCCACGTGCCCACGTACCTACTTTATTTTCCTTTTTTCATGGCATGGTGCACAGATTAACGCATTTGCCAATGTCACGTTTTAAATAAACAGAATCGCTTGATGAGTCAAAAAGTCAGCCAATGCAATGCACACGTCACAGTACTTATTATAATAATTCATGACAAACACATGAAGCACGTCCGAAGTAAAATCATTTTTTCTTCTTATTATAAAACTCTTCCAGTAAAGTGATAGTAGGTTTCACTGAAGTTATAATGGACTTCTTGAAAGAGCGTGAGCAGATGAGAACTTCAGTTGTTGTTTATTTAGACCTACTCCATTCTTTTCACTTATTCAGAACTTTTGTACTTTACAACTTCCAAAAATGTAAAAAATATAAAATCTAAATAAAATGACAACCTCACTTCTACTATTCCCGCCAAATAGTCACCTACTTTATTTATTTATATTGACTCTACACTGCATCTCTCTGACTACTCCGTTGGGGATACAGCGTGAAGATAAGTACGTGCGTATGTTGTGAAAATATGAACGAGTTGGCGCACATAACGCAGGCCTGCAGGAGCAGCTGGACAGCGTGGCGACGCAGTCGAACGCGCTGGGGCTGAAGGCGAGCGGCGCGCTGCGGCAGCTGCAGGCGCGCGCGGCGGCGGCCCGCGGCGGCGGCGCCTGCGCTCGCGCGCGCGCGGCGCGCCTGCTGGCGGCGGCGGCGCGGCGCCTGCTGGGCGAGGCGCTGCGCGAGCAGCACGCGCTCCTGCTGGCGCTGCAGCGGGACCAGCTGCAGCTGCTGCACACGCAGGCCGCCGTCGGTACGTACGCGATCTGCACCTCCGATTGACTATTCCACTGTTTTACATAGGCTGACCGCACATTTGACAACCTCGATGGCGCAAGGGTTTAGAACTTGCACCCAAGCGCGGCTCAATTTAACATACGAACTTTTCTAGATTGTCTCGAGTTTGGGTGTACTGGAAGACGCCCCAGTAGTTCGTCGTCTAGTTCTCATAACACAGGGAATACCCTAATTTTAGAGGGGATGATTGGTGTGAATTCTCTGGTACATTATTAATATTATTTTTTTATTTAATATACGCTTGCCAACAGGTTTCACTCCAGAAATAAACGATTTTTACATGCAATTACGAGTAGAACATAGTGCAAATCCAATAACAGGCAAGCACAACATGTGATTCACGCATGAACGATAGTTGCATGGGCTATCGTTCTATCGTTTAAGCCACTGAGCGGTTGTATACGCTGCTACCTTGCCGCTCCGCTCGGACGTTCATTCTGTCATATGAGCGACAGAGCAATAGCTTAAACAGCTAATTTGCTTGAATGCTCCATGACACAAACCAATCACTTCTTTTATCAACGTATGTCTCTCAGATGGGTTGCACAACACTGTTTGATTTCTTTCGATAAATCACCTGCTGAAACGACACGATCGACCGTATATGCTTCTATACAGGCGCGTGTACGATCGATCATTTACTATATAGAAGCCGAGCAACTGCTGAGATAAAACCGCTAGTCACATTCACCACTACTTAATTCCTCAATTCATCAGTTGCACAAGCGATAGGTGCCAATGTGCGGTCAGCCTTAAATGCACAGATTGATAAACTAAATTTTGTTTTTGAATAATTTTGTGACTGACGTCATGTCATTAATGACAAACTGTGCTGTGTACTGTTATCTGGTAGTTACATCGAGATAGCACTTCGTATATTCGAGATCGGAGAAGCGAAGGGCTGTGGGCTTGGTCCCCGTCCAAGTAATATATTGTTACAGTTGGACCTTATGCGTAGGGAATAAGGTCGATTTTTGGTGGAACTCGAAACATAACTTTTAGTGCTTATATCTCGAGACCTAGGCTTTATCGAGTTATGACCTAAAAACGCATTGCTAGGTTAAGGCCTACTATCGAATGGTATAAGTCAAATTAAGAAAGAAGAACCAAGTTGCACCTCGAATATTCCCGAGCGATGACGTGTCATGTACCTATGACTCATGCAAACAGGCGGCGTCGAGAACAATGTCGAATTACCGTTAGCGAACGTAATTCACTAGAAAGTTCCACCCTCTTTTTAGCCGACTATAAATAGAGCTCCGTGTCCGCCGCCGAGTCAGTGTTTTTCAACTATCGTTCGAAGCGACATATCGAGGCGACATCAAGGCGAATTACATAGACTACTACGACGACTACTGCGACGACCTTGGATAGAAGAACTCTGCGATTCGGGAACGTTGTTATTGAGTGAAGCGTGTACCTTCGGTGACTACTACGCGAGTACCTACTTCGAGGGCGACTACGAAGATTAGGAACCGCCGTAATTAAGTTCGCGTGTTCTTGACATCTACTTGTACGAAGAAAAATAAACACTTTGCACCCTTAACCGGCATCTTATTACCCTCAGCTCGTAACAATATTATGTATGTAGAACGCAGAATATAATATAGTTTAACATTATAATGAGCCATTCAGCTCCAAGCCTCTGCGACGATTACTTTTATTAACAAACTGCACATGACTTTGATTGTATTGTTTTTTGGTACCTGACGATCCTTTGAGCGTTTGGACTTAGTCAACATATACTACTAATTAATGCGGTTAGATGTAGCTACCTTCAATAGCGTCATCTAGGGCTCACTGATTCTGTGCTTAAAGTAAAACTCGTCACAGACACAGTCATAATTTATACTAATGTAAAAAACGGCTAGAGTTGTTACGGTAAATTTTCATATAAATCTTGGAACGATCACGTACGGCGCGATTGTATTCTGAGAGTACGATGTACTACCAACACTAATTGACGCATAATTATATACACCGTGAAATTTTCGTGGTGTCCAGTTTCATGTTCAGTTTAATGGATGATTCCATACACAAAACTAAACTACACTAAGCAGAAAATAAAATTAAATATGCGATTTTTTTTACAACTTTTATATTAAACGTATTTAAAGGTAAAGCAGCCAGGACCGCCAGTAAATGTGATACACGTCCATATCAAATAAGCCTCATTAAATTGTAATAAGCGGCTCACCTAACAATTTTTAATTATTTGATTTGCTCATTTTGATTGCTTCATTTTTGAAGCACGTGATTCGAAGTCTCTCTGTACTGTCCGTGTTGATAGCTATCACAATTTATTTATTTATAATCGTTAAATTGCAGCGAACCTGACGATCACTGATGAGGAGTATCAGAGTTTATTAGATACCAAAGATGTACAATTGTTCGTTGATAACGTGAGTAATTCTTATCACCTCTCTACAAGTTATCTGTATTTTATTTTCATACTCTTATTTCATCATGCATGCTAGAAAACAAGATTAATGCACACAAGTATATCGCTACACATACAATATTGTTTTCCTGCACGTGTGGCCGCAATACGAATTAGTGATACAAGATGAATTTTATTGTCGAACATTCCTTTTTCATTATTATGTATATTGTTTACGCCTAACATAATATGATAGCAACGCTGGTAAATATTATTAATTGTTTTGTATTGTCAATAATTCTACCATTAACGTTGTCACGAAATTTAAGCTAAATATAAAAAATAAAGTTCTTTTCTTTAAAAACTATATTACGTCTAAAATATATACAAAATTCTTCATAAAACATATATTTTTTAAAAACGCTTTTCTATAAAAGAATTCTGGCAGCAGCATAAAGTGAATAATTACTGTGCTAACTATGTACATCAATAATTTATAATTGAAGCGGGAGGCGCACACGTCCGTGCTTGATATAACACGTGCGGGAGTGTCTCTGTCTGTCTGTTATGTTTATATAGTTAACATGCTGAAGCAGTTTTAATGAAATCCGCTCTCTAGGAAACTCTAAACTCTAGGAAAGGTAATAAGCTACTTTTAATGTTTCTAAACTTTCACGACTTGTACTCATATACAATACCCATACTACATACATCATACTCATACTTTAAGGCTAAATACCTTTTTTATCCCGACGTTTTGACCGGATTGCACCGAACGTGGTCACGGGCAGACTGATGAACATGAGTGTCGTCTCTAGCGTGTGGTTTCGGACAACTAACCACATCATTCATCTCATTTTTAACCGACTTCCAAAAAGGAGGAGGTTCTCAATTAATTCGGTTCTGTTTTTTTTTATGTTTGTTACCTCATAACTCCGTCATTTATGAACCGATTTGGAAAATTCTTTTTTGTTTGAAAAGATACACTTTCAGATTGGTCGCACTGAACTTTCACTGATATTGAAGCTTTGATTTCGAAGATACACCAAATAACGCGACTTGGTTATAACCTTTATTCAATTATATTGATGATTCTCTTGTATGTATGTCATTTGTTAACTATAGTTGTGTCCACATGGTATAATGGTAGTAGGGAGAAGATCTGTTCGATGTTTTATTGTGAAAGCCCACGATTTGTGCTGTTTAATAGAATGGAAGTTAACACATTGCGCTCCAGAACTAAATAATAAATTAATTGTAGACCTACCCTAGGTATTTATTTAGGCCACGGTCACTCAAAAAGGAGAAATAAACAAAAATTTAATAAAAAAATTAAACCGATTTCAAAAAAGAACAGTAAAAACTATGAAATAAGTATCCTTTACTAATCAAAACTTAAGTACAAAAATAACTTCATAAATATGATACAAATACCCGTACAATTAAATTTGATAGTTATTGAAGTTGGTGCCAAATCAATGTTCGACAACAGAAAGTCTATTAGTTTAGTAGGCTTGGCACCGATTTCAGTATTATATGGTATCGTATATAGGTCGTATTTACAAAGTTATTTTTGTACTTAAGTTTTGATTAGTAAAGGACAGTAATTTCATATTTTTCAGTGTTCTTTTTCGAAGTCGCTTTAATTTTTTATTAATTTTTTTTCTAAATTTTTATTATTGTTACTGTCGGTACTTCGAATTCGGGATAAAACATGTATTTAGCCTTAAAGTATAAACGCGACACAGACTCGTTAATTAGTATTGTAAGAATAAGTTACTTTTTTTAATTTCACGTAAACGACACGTCGCGTGTGACATCAAGTAATAACATATTGTTATTCGTGGCGGTAGTGGAGCGCGGAGACGGCGGAGGCGCGGCGGGCGCTGCGCGAGCTGGAGGCGCGGCGCGAGGAGCTGGCGCGCGTGGAGACGGCGCTGCGCGACCTGCGCGACCTGTTCGCCACGCTCGCGCACCTCGTCGCCGAGCAGGTGAGCTGGCCGAGCTGGCGTAGACCGCGACACTGTAGTCTCTTCGTAGAAATTTAAAGCCATTGACTATAAGAGTATCTCCAGATGCCATGTTCCAGCAGTGACGGAAAATCGGCCGCGATTTCGTTAAAAAACAGCAGAAAACAGCGTACATTTATATTCTGTTTGATTTTATTTGCCTCACTTTGTAATAGGGGACAAGCTGTCTAGAAAAGTCTACGTGTGAAACATTATACGTTTAATGGCTTCGTTTTATTTACGAATGAAAGTAAGATAAAGTAGAAATAAAAATGGCGAGATTCGAGGAGGCAAAAGAAGTATGTAAGGACCGCGAAGCTTGGCGCTCCGTCCTCTCCGACTACCCCGTTAGGGGTACAGCGTGAAGATATATATGTGTCTTACTTACAAAATTAAAGTCTTTATGCAATGAAAGTTATTCGAAACATTCACTAATGGTCAGTCTCTTTTCAGTCGTAAATAGCAAAAAACTCCTAAATAGTGAATAAATGACACCCGAGACTACTGTAATTAATAACATACTCGTATTCCTTGTTGTTTTGAAGATGAACACATTATTTATGTTAGTAGTGGCTAGTAGCTAATGAAACATACTAAAAATACTATTAAAACACTTCGTTCACAGCAAGACCAGATCGACAGTGTGGAGTACTACGCGCTGCAAGCGACGGAACACGTGGAGCTGGGCGGCAAGCAGCTGTGCGACGGATGCGTCAAGCACAAGCGTTCGAAGAAGGTTGAGAGTTTTTATTCCTTTAATACTGTATTTACTACACTGATGAACATTTATAAACTAGCTAAGCGCAAGTCGTACATACTTGTTCCGTACGAATTGTCAACCGCGTAACAAAGTATAATGCTATGTAACATAATTCAACACTGATCTTCTTTTTTTTTCAATTATTCTGTTTTTTTTACTTTCACTAAGTGATACTTTGTTTTTGTGGTAACGTCGGAAGAAAGAATGTATTAATTTATTTTTTGAAATGTAAGAAAAAAGATTCCATAGTACACTGCTACTAACACTAAAAATTAACCAACATTTTTAAAATAGTGACTACCAATTAGTGTCTCATTCAGTTCTCCCACAGCTGCGCGCCAATCTAAAAGTTAGGCTCCCAAAACTTAACACTCAACAAACCTCTGGTCCACTCGTCCGTGGCCTGTGTTTCGAGGTATAATGTAGTCATATTGTCACATTTTACATACAAAAATTACTGTTACAATTATTAATGTCACCTAAAACTATTATTATTTGTTCCCAGAAAAAGCTCAGTCTCATCATATGTCTCGTATCTGGATTCCTGATAGTGTTGCTGGTGCTCATACTGACATAGTAAATAGTGAACTCAAAAGTCTCATTAAGCTCATTGTGTAATAATGTTGTGATATAAAGTGCGACGTGTGAAACACATTGCTTTGTGTTGCGCGAAGGACGAATGTTCTAAAAATAACAAGAAAAAAAAATTCAACATGTAATGATAAATTATAATTATAACTAAGAAACTAGTCATTATACAATCATAATTATAATAATAAAGATTAATTCCTGATCGTTTCCTCTTTTATTTAATTCCTTTACGACTGACATACATTCTTACTAAGAATATATGAAAAACACAGAAAATGATAGTCTTTACTGAATGCTCCAACAAACAGAAAGAAACATAATCCAACGTTTGCGATGTTGTTATCGGACAATCGGAGCACAGGAGCCTCCTCTCCGATAATAAGTATAAGTATTATAGTTAAATTTGGTTGTGTACATGCCTAGCAATTATATATGGGATACATAGAATGGAGCGATTAATGGAGCTATAGAATTATTAATTTCATCTACAATTCGCAATATTTAAAATTAATAGTTTTCTCTTTCGATTTTGATATAAATGACAAGTACTTTAAAACTAATAGTCTTTGCAATGAATTTACTATTTTTATCCACTAAAAAAGGTTAACTTCAAAGTTAATATTGTCATTAAAAAAATTTGTTCACAACTTTAATTACTGAAACTTTAATGTAATTGATTGATTAAGTGCCTCTCATATTGGGTAAAATGTTGCTTAATTCGATATATTTGTAACAGGGCATTCGCTATAAGTAATTTAAAGTGTCACTTTACAACTTTAAATTAAATTAAATTAATTTAAGATATTAATTTTGTAATTTCTGTATGAATATTATTATTAGTTAGTTTAGTACTTTTACCGCAACGCGGGAAGCGATTGAACAAAACGAGCGTGCCGTGGCAGCGGCCGGCAAAGCCCCAGATTAGAATCCGCTTTATAAAAACTCTTACTTAAACTGGGTGCTCCCCCAGTTAGTTCGTTGTGTGGTACCATGTGTGGTACCCATAGTAACATATTAGTGTTTAGTTTGAGTTCACACAATTTGTGTCAACGTCTGCAGTATATTATTGTTATAACTTACTTACTTACACTTACATCAGCATTCGTAATTTTCCGCCCTTACCAGAATGGTAATTACTTCTAATACGCATCCAGTACACTAACTATTCGAAAGTCGTGTATCAATAAAGAATGTTCTTCATTTTGCCGATTTATACATGCAAATTTCTTTTTGTTAAAACTCAGATCTAGAAGATATTGTATAGATTCAGGTGTTACTTTGCGAAAATCCATCGCATGTGATAAATTTCTAAAATCTTTAGCTATCTTCCGCTCAAACTCTAAAAATCACAAATCGACACGTGTTTCGCCTCTCAACGAAGCATCCTCAGGATATACCAGAGATAGAATTCGGCCACATAACCAGCACCAAAGAATTGGATTCGGTGCTGGTTAGGTGGCCGAATTCTATCTCTGGTATATCCTGAGGATGCTTCGTTGAGAGGCGAAACACGTGTCGATTTGTGATTTTTAGAGTTCCGAATCCAATTCTTCGGTGCTGGTTAGGTGGCCGAATTCTATCTCTGGTATATCCTGAGGATGCTTCGTTGAGAGGCGAAACACGTGTCGATTTGTGATTTTTAGAGTTTGAGCGGAAGATAGCTAAAGATTTTAGGAATTTATCACATCAGATCTAGAAGTTTTATTTCGCGCTAGTCTGGGTCTTTTTTTTACAAGTAGGTATACATTACACAACGATAGTCACGAATATTGGACCACCGTCATATTGTTATGTCCCCGAACCATCTCAGCATTTCTTTCTTCATTTTTACAATAACACAGTCGTGCAACCCTATCGTATTGCGTGTTAAGTATCTATGGCTGATGAGCAACGTTCCCCTCCTCTTTTCGTCATGGCTTCCACTTCCAGACTGGCGCTCACTTCATGTCGATCTTACTTCACATCAGACACGAGAAAGTTTTCGTTACGTATCGTTTAATTGAGTAAAAACTGTAATGAATTTTGTATAAGTAAATGCTATTCATACAACGAGTCTAAGCTTTATTGAAGAATGTCCCTATCTAAATATATATGTGGTCCTTCGAGCCGGATTACGAACCTGTGGATTAATGAAAACATCAAAATACTAAAAGCATCAACAAACGAAAACGTTACGAGAAAAAGTTACAAGATTACTCAATTCTATTGTTAATAAATGAACAAGAAACAAGCACCGTAAAATTGTGGATAAAAACAAGGCAAGTGGTTTAAGTTAGTCCCATACATTAAGTTCCTTTCATTATATGTACTTAAAAACGATAGAAAATAACATCCCAATTTATCTAATCAAACAAAAGTAATTTTAATCAAAATTCCCCGTAATATTTGTTAAACACATTTATTTACATATTTACAACAATAATTCACCAATATTATATATTTGTTAAGATATTCAACTTAGAATAATCAGTTGATACATCGTAACGTGCTCCTGTTCTGTCAATAGGGGTCTATGAAAACTGGTTATACTTTGAATGAGTTTTATCACTACCTGTTATTTTTTAATATTTTTTATTTAAGTTAATGTTGAAGTAATTTCGTGAAATTTCGTTATAATTTAAATGATTATGCCTCAATTACAATACAAATGAACTATTATATATTATATTGTGTATATTGAAAAGATTGATTCATTTGATTATGGTTAGGCATAATTATTATTAGATTAAGCGGGAGATATACGCATGTATTATAATTATTATTGTAAAATTAATTTTTTTTTTTTCCCCCCTATTGCAACCTTACACACTATATACGAGCTATGCTTCGCTTATTCAAGTAATAAGTTAGGACGCTGACTTAAAATTAAAATATAATTATTCTAGCACAATAATAGATAGATAAATCGGCCACTCATTTACCGCCCCTTAAAAACTTGCGGTCTACCCCCTGCGCACTCTCCTCGTCTCAATCTCCTCGTCAGATGGGACAAGATGTGGGGGACAGAACGGGCGAGGAACGCGCGTGAAGAAGAAGAATAATTTGGGAAAACCAGAGTCGTCGGAGCGCATTCCAAACCTGTACCCCTCATGTTTATGTTTAAAGTGCCGGTGCATGTACCTGGACCGGGTCGCATACCCGCACAGTACACATTGTTGGAAGAGACTGTCTTTGTCTGGGGATCTCGGTATACGATTCTCCTTGTCGGGTGATGAGTAGGTGGTTGTGTCGCGGGCAAAGTCACTATAGCGGTGTTCCGTGATCTGCCGGTCTTGCCGCTGCAGGGTCTGGGTGGGGTGCTCAGGAGGCGAATGCTGCGGGTTTGGATGATGAAGGTTTACATTAGGAGGGTGCCGGTCTTGGGTGGACTGGGGGTGTGAGTAGCTGAGGTCATAATATGTATTAGTAGCGTCAGCTGGTGGGGGATGATATTGACCCGGTTGGGGGTAAGAATTGGGAGGGTAGTAGTAGGAAGATTGCGGCGTGTACCATTGAGGTGGCGCATTTGATAACGTGGTCGGCGGCGGATTGTATTGCGGCCACGCGTTAGAAGGTGGCAGCGGTGGAGGGAGGCAGCCATGGTGCGCCGAGTGACGATAAGGCTGACTAGTGTACTGTGGATACTCGTATTGAGCTGCGAAGTTGGAGGTTGACTGGCCCACAGGTGCGAGTTTGGAAGAAGGGACAGGTGCGGGAGGAGCAGAGGCAGAGAGAGGGGCAGAGACGGGGACAGGAGCAGGGAGAGAAGCAGAGCCAGGGACAGTAGCAGAGACAAGGAGGGGGGGAGGGAGGGGGTGAGAAGAAGAGGAGGAGGAGGAAGGGACGAAGTCGGTAGAAGGAGCAGGAGCAGGGGCAGAAGTAGAGAGGGGAACAGAGACAGGAGAAGGTACAGGGGCTATGGGGGACCCGACGACATAAGAGGCCGAAGCCGAGCGACGAGGCAGGATGCAATCCGCCTTTGCCGGTATGGACAGGGATGGTGGAGGTGGCATGAGTGCGCGATCGGAGTTGGTGGTGCTATTACTGTTGTTATTATCATGAGAAGATGTGGCTGACGGCAACCGAACGGGGACGGGAATGAGTTTGAGTCGGGTGGGGGACGACGGTGGCGTCGGCCCTAAAGGGGAGATGGGTCTGGGCGGGAGCATTTCATGGGGGCGCGGAAACCCTTTGGCCATCCGGGTGCAGGAAGTGTCGAGAGGGCTGAATCGGCGTGACAGATCCAGGGGAGCGATTGGCTCGCTACACATTTCGCGCTCTATTTCTCCCGCACTCGCCCCCCCGACCGGGGAAATGAGTTCGGTGACCAATTTCTCGTAGCCGAGAGCTACGGCGGGAGAAGAGAGGTCCATAGGGGACGCATCAGCATGTTTCTCGATGCAACCCTCCGATCCAGATCCCATTATCGGTGGACACGAGACAGGCCTCAACGGAGTTGTCACCGGGCCGCGCTCATCCCCAAGGCAGCAGTCAGGGTCGAGGTGCGCATGAGTACTGGTGTCAGCGTCTCTTGTCTGGGGCGCAGTCACCCGACCATCACCAATGGCGCGCGATAAGTTGGCACAGATTAAGAGAAGGCGATCGTTGGCTGCTTTAAGAGAATCAATTTCTTGCCTCACGCTGCACAAGGCCTCGTCAGCTGTGTTAGCAAGCCTGCGCAGGTCCCCACTCTTGACCCCCTGCGAATGCCGCCCTTGCAGCCGGCTGTTTTGTATCTTAAGTACTCGCGCTCTCTTCCTCCAACGCGCGCATCCACTGTAAATACTTTGATTAGGAGGGGGCACCTCGGGTGTACCAGCTCCATCGGACATTGTAGTAGAAGGTTCTGGAGACAATTGCAATAATTGTACGTGAGTATGTAGATCAGTAGGTTAAGTAATTTACGAATGAATGAATTAATAGACGAGATTATGCATTTGGTATATCGATTACAATCAATGAATATACATGAATTGTAGGCAGTTTGACAGAACTGGATAGGATCGGAAGTGGATAAGGTTATACTTGCTGATGGAGTTTGGATGAGACGGAAGGTAATGAATTTGGTGTAGAACAGCAACGAAAGAAAAGAGAGGGGGGAGGATGAGGGGAGGTGACGAATGATGAGAGCGCGGTGGTGACGCTGATGGGCCGAATGATTGCGCAGGGCGGCACGCAGCAGTGAGTTGCACGCGCGAATGCGCGCCCAATTGAACTCAACTATAAAGAGCGCGAGCTCATGCTGCGCATTGCGGTCTGTAGCCAAATTTAACTGCACACATGATGATGAGGTTAAAGATAAGGGGGGAATGACTCCTATGCACACATTTGGTGTTGTTATCCGTAAACGGTACGGAATTTAATATTGTCAATCATGCGCTGAACTCTTGGACATCTGTCAGAGTCACCTCGGTGATTGGTGTGCAGATTGCCGTTGCTATTGGCACTCGCTCCCGCTCGCGTGTCAGTACGTTTGTAACAGTGGTAACACTTGATAGTGCTGCGGTTGCACTTGGTGGGGCAGTCTTTGAGCTCATGCTCATCCGAGGCGTAGTGAGCGCAAACCAGCACCCTGCCAGTGCACCTTTTTTTTGGTGGAACCGAAATGGAGACATTTTCTGCATTATAGAAGGGGAACATAGATATCCGCGTGCACACGCTGGTGCTCCACATTCACCTAAACTAAGTCCATGACCGCCCTCCAGACCGTCGGAGTGGCCATGAACACAGCATTACAGAGTTGCGGATTTCTATTAGATCTGACATATTTGAATATGATATCGTCAGGGTTCACTACACTGTGCCTGACGGCGTCGTTCTGTTCAATAACAATGGCAGCCAGCTGGTCTGTGGAGATGTCTCTCGGAACTCCCTTGAGGACAAACATAGGCTTGAGCTCCTGCGGGGCGTGAGCTTGAATAGGGAGGTTGCTGGAGTGGATTTTGTCTAGAGCGACCTGTCTCTGTTGTGCGCTTTCGAAGTCAACCGCAATGCGATTGCCCGAGATGTGCCTAACGCTAATAGGGGCGAAATTGGTGTAGCGGAATGAAGTGGATTTTTTCCATATGTTATAGGTTTCATCAGAGGAGGTGGAGCCGGAGTCACTTTGGGGGGATACAATCAATGTTGACTTATGAGGTATAGTTTTTTTTTGCCGCTTGTTCTGTGGGGGGTCGTCAGAACCTACCGAGGCCTAAGTGCGAGTAGAGGCAGAGGCGGTGCCAGCACTTGACGAGGGAGAGGTATTACCACAAGATTGGATGTGTTTCTGAATTTGATTTAGCAGATCGAACATGTGACTCATTCCTGCTTCATGCGAGGACCCATTTCTGCAGACAGCAAGACGAGTGTTTGATTCCGTGGCTGGGGACAGGTAAGCGGCCAGCCCCAGTCGCACCATGTTATCACAGCGCTTATTGGCCGCCTCCTTGTTACCTTCGTTAAGCTTTTATTTTCGTTAATCAAGGCTTTAGTTTCACATGCGTCCCTGACCATTTCAGTGAGAACGGACCTAGGCACCATGGCGTACTCTACATCTTGGCTTCCGGATAGGCAGTCAGGAAGTGGGTGGAATTGAGAAGTGGAAGGTTGGTTAGTTTTGGGATCGCGGGTTGGGGCTCTTTGCGGAGATGCGAGAGAACAAGTGTAAGTGAATTTACCTGGGTCCACTCCATCAGCAATTGGCAGTGCGCAGGGTTCGTCGACATTAGATGATGCAGAGGCCTGCCGCTGCGGCCGGCCAGAGCCAGCGTCCCCGAGCTCTTCGGCCCCGGAACTCATATTGAGCCGCCACAACACAGATAAGACACTGGGCAATTTTAGACACAACACTTGATCACTGGCATTAACTTAAAGAGAGCTGATTTCTGTCCTAGGCTTAGTGTCACTTGTAGAACAGACTCACTTATCACAGCACAATGGGGGACCATAAGAGAGGCGGCAGCCGCGGAGAACCACCCGGCGGCCGTCGGATTGATTTTGCACGTTCTCGTAGGTTGAAGAAAGAGGGGCTCAGCAGGCGTAGGATGGCGCATGCAGGCACATAAGACGCAGACGGCGCCCAGCGCACGTCCAGGCGCGGCGACGCAGCTGACGCAGAGGACGCAACGTCCGGACGTCAGCGTCCCGACGCAGACGACGCAGATGACGCAGATGACGCTGCTGACGCAGATGACGCAGTTGAGACAGACGACGCCCGACGTCCGATGTCGGCTTCCAGGTGGACGCGCGCGTCCAGACAGGGTGACGCAGAGGATGCAACGTCCAGACGTCAACGTCAGGACGCAGATGACGCAGTTGACACCGGCGACGCCTGACGCTAGCTTCCCAGTGGACTCACACTTCCAGGCAGGGTGATGCAGCCGACGCGGAGGACGCAGATGACGCACACGACGCAACGTCAAGACGTCAGAGGACGCAGCGTCAAGACGTCAGAGGATGCAACGTCCGGACGTCAGCGTCATGACGCCACTGACGCAATTGACGCAACGTCAGACGTCAGCGTCAAGACGCAGATGACGCAAACGACGCAATGGACGCAACGTCCGAACGCGTACGACGCAAACGACGCAAACGACGCAACGGACGCAACGTCCGGGCGTCAACGACGCAGCAGTTGAAGCAGCCGATGCTGAGAGGGCTTGGACGCGTGCGCTCTCCAGGACGGCCCGACTCAGACGGTTAGGTTAGGTTAGGTTTTTTTTTTTAATCTGCATCCCCTAACTTATTTTAATCAGGGACTTTGTCTTTCGGAGTAATTTTTCTCCATTCTTTCAGTTGTCCACTTTCACGGGTATTTCATTCTTGATTCTTTGCCTTTTTCATACTTTACCAGAAATAGTCCTTTATTTAAATTTTTGAATTTTGAGTATTTATTCTTCCTCTTTTACGGCTTTCTCATTTCATTGTCTTTCATTCTATTTCTATCATTCTTTGCCAAAAATCCTTAAATCTATGTAAACCCAATTTTGTTACAGCCTACAACCCTTACAACTATATCACAATTTTACTTAATCTATTACATTTCCTTAAATTACTCACAGTTTTTTATTTTCTATTCAACCTTCCATGACTATTTTCTATTCTTACAGTTTTATCCTTATTCTTATTTTACTCCTCCGTCTTACTACTATTACAATTCTTTCTACTTATTATCTGTTGTCTTGTTTTTATTTATAATTTTAGTCGCTATTTGTTTACAAAATTTAAGGAATCTTATTCTAATCTCTTTATTTTCTAATATACAATTTAGTTGGTCTTTGTCAATTTTGATGCCTATCTTTATTTCTAAATCTGTTCTCTCTTTGAGAAAAATGGGGCAATCCACAATAAATTGGATGACCCCTTCCTCTACATTCGGATCGCAACAGCACGACGGGCTGTCCTTACATCTAAACCTATAAAGGTACTGAGAAAACCCGCCGTGCCCCGGGAATATCTGGACCAATATAGGGTCCAGGCCAATACTGCGCACAATCTTATACGCGTTTATCACGCTGGGGAGGAAGGCCTTGGTTACGCTAGCCGTTTGTTCTTGAGCGTACCTCCGGTTCCACTCATCAATCGTCAGTTCACGTATTTGACGCTTGATGAATGAAACCGGGCACGCCTCATAAACTGGTCTCGTCTTCTTGTACGCCGCTTCCTTGGCCAAAATATCTGCCCTCTCATTTCCCTCCACCCCACATGCGCCTTTACCCAGAAAAATCTTATCGATTTGTCCTCCTTATATGTTTTAATAATATTCCTTCTGATGTTTACCACTAGGGGGTGAAGGGATTTACCACCAAAAACGGCCTCCAACGCTGACCGTGAGTCACTGTAAATGGAGCAGCCGACCGAGGCGCAACGGAGGGCCCTTTCTGTAGCCTTGTATAGGGCAAGGAGTTCCGCCTGGAAGACCGTGCAGCAATTGTCCAGTTTGAATTTCTGGGAGGCCGTCTCCGCTTCGCCATCTTACACGGATAGCGCCGCGCCGACCCTCCCATCAATTCTACTACCGTCTGTATAGATTCTGAGTAAATGGTCCCCTGGTTCGACTTCCGCACGGTCCCCCAAGCATATGAACTCCCCCCCGATCCAACTCGCACGGTGTGGCAGCTCAATATACTGGATCGGCCTCTCCACTTCCCGGTCCCCCACCACCCGCCGCGTATATCCCTTCCTGGACTCGAACAACAGGGACACCTCTCGGGCCCTCAAGTCCAAGGGTAGGATCCCGGCGAGCAGCAGGGCCGAGTTAAGAGAGACCGTCCTGTACGATACAATAATTTTGTGCGCCATACTCCGCTGTACCTCGTTCAGCTGCTTCCTGACTCCTAATTTGTCTGCTGCAGGAGCCCATGCCGGAGCGGCGTACAAGATAATCGGCTCTATTACTGCCGTGTACATGGTACGGATGACCTCCGAGCTCAGACCCCAGTTGATCCCTGCTGCTCTGGATAGATGTTTGTAAACATTCAATGCCTTCGCACAAACATATTATACGTGGGCATTGAATGTCAACTTATCATCTATGACGAGCCCTAGAATCTTGATCTCCTTCGACAGACCAATGTCCACACCTCCCATGTTCAGGAGGGGAGCGTCGTACTTTAATTGATTGGTTAATAACATGGCCTTAGTTTTACTTGGACCGAAATGTAGTTTATTTCTGACGTCCCACTCCCGGACACGCTATCTCACCAGGACCCTCCTCTCCCTGAGGTAATCGTCTACTATTTTTCTGAGAATAACCGGGCAGTTCGTGGCCGGCCACCATGCATTATCAAACGCTCCCTCTATGTCCAGCGACACCAATACGACCAACTTCTTTTCCTTTATTTGTTTTCTGACGTGGTTAATAAGGACATAGAGGGCGTCTTCAGTACCCCGCTGTGGCACAAACCCAAATTGGCGCGGGCTAGCCGTTGGCAATATATGGTATCTCAATGTATGGACCACCATCTTTTCCAAGATCTTGCCGAATATAGGTAGCAGTCCGATAGGTCTATACGCCTTCACTTCTGTGTACGACTTCCTGCCCGGCTTCCTCAGAATAATCGTTAGAGCCGTTTTCCACGTTTTGGGGAAGCGAGAGAGTGCCAAACATTTATTATATAGCCCTAAAAATACGCTGGGATCCACTGATATCGCCGTCCCACATATGTCCGCCATAAAGCCGTCCAACCCCGGTGCCTTCTTTGAATGAAAACTGGACGCGGCGCTCCGCAGCTCATACATGGTGAACGGTGGTTCGCACATCGACTCGCACGATCCCCCGCCCACCCGCTCAGCTTCTTGTGTGATCTGCTGGTGCACCGCGTCATCCTCCTCTAATTTGTCTCTAGGATAAAAAGTTCTTGCCAAAAGGTTGGCCGACTCTACGGCGTCCAACTCCTTCCCGTTTTTCATTAGCGGAATATCTGCTTCTCTTTTTGTGGTTTGGCGAATAACCCGATGGATCCCGTCCCACATGCTTTCTTTATCTTGTTTGTTACAGAAATTTCGCCAACTGGCGATCCGAGCCTCCCCAGCCGCCTTCTGATATTTACTTTTGGCTTCTAGGTATTGCTCCATCGTCCATGCTTTGCGTGACGGCGCCGCGCACCTCAACCTACGCTTCTTGGTGAGGACCTCCTTTTTCATTTTAGTGAGCTCCTCGGTCCACCAGGGCAATCCCACTCTTTTTCCTTCCCGGACCAAGGGTATACAACCTTTACACACACTTGTGATGGTATCTGTAATTTCGTGTACCATTCTGTCCAGTTGTTTTTTGTTTGCGATCTTATCTATAACCTCCTTACTTATACTTCTTTCCTTCCACAGATGGGCCAGTTCCTCTCGGAACTGGCTCCACTTGGCCTTCTTTGTGTTGTATACCCTTGTCCCTTTTTTAATTTCAACACCTTCTTGTCTGCCTAATTTTATATTAAATGTGGTTGCCCTGTGGTCCGAGTTAATGAGCTCTGGCTCCACCTTCCAGTCCTCAACCATACGAAGCATGTCGGTGGAGCAAACCGTCAAGTCCACACAGCTAACACATCTCTTGTTGTCTCTATACACCTCAAAGGTCGGCTCGAATCCCCTGTTGACGACTTGCAACGCATGTTCATTTAGCATGCCCTCAATTTTCCGGCCTCTAGAATTTAACCTCTCGCTTCCCCACCACGGGCTCCAGGCATTTACATCGCCACCCAAGATTATTTTCTTGGTGCCTATCCCTGTTATTATGTTGTCCGCACACTGGATGTACGGGTCCAGCGGCTTGTCCCCTTCCAGGTAGACCGACACCATTCCTACCTCACCGATGCCAGCTTTTATTTTCATAACAGAAATATTGGCTGTCATTGACTTTTGGCATGGGATGATGTCGATCTCCCTGTTGAAAACTATTATCGCGGCTTTGACCACTTCGTCTACGTTACCGTTATATTGGACTACATTGCACCTTTGATAATTTTTTACTTTTCCCGTACATCCAGTGTATGGTTCTTGCACTAGTGCGATATCTATTTTTAGTTTAGGCGATACCTCTACTAGTTCAGCTGTTGTTATTTGGCTGCGCTGCAGATTGGCCTGGATTACCTTTAGCCTTTTATCTTTTCCTTTTAATCTCGGAGAGTCCACCTGGGCCACCTTAGCAATAGGCCACTGCCGCCCGCGCCAGCATGTCCCACTTCTTACGTACTAAGATTCTTTGTCGAACGCGTTATGAACGTGGTCGTCCATGCTGGCACGAACGCAGTTCCTACATCTTGCTTCCTCCTGCCTATTTGGACAATCTATTTTCAGGTGGGCTCCCCCGCAGTGACTGCAGGCCTCGCTAGCCTCCTTACAAAGGCGCCTCGTGTGACCATACGCCAAGCATTTTGTGCACTGGATAAGGGGAGATTGGTCCTCTACATATATGTTTTGTACCTACTAAAATGAAAAAGGAGGTCCTTTTTCATTTTAGTGAGCTCCTCGGTCCACCAGGGCAATCCCACTCTTTTTCCTTCCCGGACCAAGGGTATACAACCTTTACACACACTTGTGATGGTATCTGTAATTTCGTGTACCATTCTGTCCAGTTCAATGACAGCCAATATTTCTGTTATGAAAATAAAAGCTGGCATCGGTGAGGTCATTTGAGTCATGAACATTTGAGTCCAAATGTTGTTCGGATCTCCAGACCGGTTAAGTCTGCTGAGCTCCGCATATCCGGCTTGGATGATTCCGTAACGGCAGGTGAATTGTCCGCTGCCATAGTGAGGGACGGTAGTTGTACCATCGACCAGATAAAAGTCGGCGAGATTCGGCGCAGCCCCTCGGGCTTAGGTTCAGCATGGGTTCGCTGCCCTGCGGTGGCGGCCAAGAAACTGGTGGGGACCAGGTTGTTAGTGGGCTGGGTCTCGGCAAGCGTGACGCTCCTGGAGCCGAGACCCCTTCGCTGTTATAAATGCCTACAGGTTGGGCATGTGAGGCAGACTTGCTCCTCAGAGGTTGATCGCAGTGAATTGTGTTTTCGCTGCGGAAAAGACGGCCATAAGGCCGGGACGTGCAGTGCAGCTCCACATTGCACGCTGTGCGCTGCTGCTAAAAAGGCGGCGAACCATATTTTGGGTGGGAAAGCCTGCACGGAGTCAAAACCAGCGGGCAAAAGAAGGGTCACAGCAGGTACATCGGCCGCTCCTATAGCCCCGATACACGCTGGAGAAGAGGAAATGCTCACGGATGCGTGAAATTTGAGTTGTCGTCTATTGGCGAGGGTATACTCCGCAGCACGACGGAGTGCCCACATAGAGGCTTGGGGTGACCTTCGGGGGAGGGTCACTCCTCAGATAGCCTCGAGATGGCGCGCGCGGTGTTCCCGCGCGCCTCTCAAGCACTTACGGTGGGAGTTCTGCCCTCCCACCCAAAACGAGACGAGGCTGGCGGTCTAGCGCCGGCCGTTGCCTGCCGGGGCCGCGGAGGAATGCTAACGCGCTCCCGTTGCCCCGGTACCAAGGCTCTCGAGGAACACCGTCAGGTTTTAGTGGGTAGTCCGGCCTTGCACCTCATAGCCGTGGAGTCCCACATATCCCCCTGCCATCCCCCATGGCAGGACGGAATGCATAAAGCATTTCCTGACGCAAAAAAAAAAAAAAAAAAAAAAAAAAAGTTAGGTTAGGTTGGGGCCGAGTTAGGGGCCGAGTGGTGTGGGTGACCCGCCACAGGGGGTGGACCAACAGGCGCTTATAGCTCCCATTAAGTGGAGCCTTAGCCTGCCATCCCAAGACCGCAGTGCGTAGACTTCATGTCTACATCCTTCTCGAGGTGACCCTGTTTCTACTGAACACTGCGGATCTAGACTGGAGAGTCGATAAACACTCCTGAGGGTGGTGCTTCGGCGGCGCCCTCAGTACCAGGTCGGGGCCGATGAGGCTGCAGTGCCGAAAGGGCCTGGCCCGGACCGAGGGGGGGATGTCCCCATTTATGGGGACAAGTTGTGTTCCCCGTCCTCTGCGTGAGGGCGGGGGTCAGGCGTCGGGGTCACTTGCCCCTCTTCCAGGAAGGGTATTGTGACCCCGGAGGTGGAAAGAAGGAAAACTTTTAGAAACCCGTGAGGATACACGTAAAAATCTGAGGTGGAGAGAAGGAAAACTCGAAATGAAACCCGTGAGAAAACACGTTAAAACCAGAGGTGGAGAGAAGGAAAACTCGAAATGAAACCCGTGAGACAACACGTTAAAATCAAAGGTGGGAAGAAGGAAAACTTGTAAAAACCCGTGAGTAAACACGTAAAAATCAGGTGGGCGTGCTAACGCCCCTGCCGTGGTGTAGGCGGGGTGCGGAAGCCGCCACTTCGGAGGCCTGGGGTGTCCTTCGGGGGAAGGCGCCTCATCAATGGCCTCGGGATGGTGCGCGCGGTTGTTCCCGCGCGCCTCCCAGGAGAGCGGGCAGGTCAAACTGCCCGCAAACGGAGGAGGGCCCGGCTCAGGCTGGGCATAGCCGCCGGGGTCGCGGCAGAATGCCAACGCGCTCCCGTTGCCCCGGCATCAAGGCTCTCGAGGAACACCGTCAGGTTTTAGTGGGTAGACTCGGCCTAGCACCCTAATGTCGAGGAGTCCCACATACCCCCCTGCCACCCCCCTACGGCAGGACGGGATGCATAAAGCATTTCCTGACGCAAAAAAAAAAAAAAAAAAAAAAAAAAAAAAAAGGTTGGGGCCGAGTTGGGGCCGAGTGGTGTGGGTGACCCACCACAGGGGGTGGACCAACAGGCGCTTATAGCTCCCATTAAGTGGAGCCTTAGCCTGCCACCCCAAGACCGCAGTGCGTGGACTTCATGTCCACATCCTTCTCGAGGTGGCCTCGTTTGCACTGAACACTGCGGATCTAGACTGGAGAGTCGATAAACACTCCTGGGGGTGGTGCTTCGGCGGCGCCCTCAGTACCGGGTCGGGGCCGATGAGGCTGCAGTGCCGAAAGGGCCTGGCCCGGACCGGGGGGGAAATCGTCCTCTCAGAGGACGAAAAGGGGATCGTTGTCGTCACCTTACCCCTCTGCTTTCAGAGGGGAATGGTTGTCGAGCGCTCCGGCGCGGAGTTGTGTTTTTGTGTGCTCTGCGGAGGACACAAAGTCAAGGTGGAACGCGCTCGGCGGCACTAACCCTGTCGCCGGGTGGCGTGTGGAGGGTGGACCTGCACCAGCCGCCCTCCCCGGGACCCCGCGCAGTCACTTCAACGACCCCCGTGTCGGTGCTAAGGGGGTACGTCGTGGCTGCGCGGACCGACGACGGGCTTGCCTTCATTGGCTGGCCCAAGAGAAGGAAAACTTGAAACAAACCCGTGAGCGAACACGTAAAAACCCACAGTATTTACCCTTCTCCCCGGAATGGACGTCACCCGGGGAGGGACCTTCAGTTCGTTCCATAAACCGTAGTCCCCCGTGAAAAGGGGACGTTTATGAATATGAGCACAAACCAATATAAAATTGAAAGGAAGGTGGTTGAAGAGGAGGAGAAGGAGAAGAGAGAAGACAAAGGGCCTGATGAGGAGTACTTGTCAGACTCTTCGCGAAGGAGTGACGCGATGTCGGTGTCACAGGAGGAGGTTAGACCAAGGTCAAGGAAGCGAAGCTGGTCGATTGACTCGCTCTCTAGCTTTGACTCCGCAGGGACAGTGTCAACGGACTGTCTGGATCAGATGGAGGAGTACTATTGTGAACGAATCCAAGAGTTGGAAGGCAAGCGAAATCCGAAGGATCGTCGCGAAATGTCGAAGGAAGAGGAGGAAGCTGAGAAGGAACGTCGCATAACCCTCATGCATCTCAAAAAAAAGATTCTGCTTTTGAGAGAGGGTTATGAGAAAACCAAAAAGAAGAAGAAAGAGGCGGAAGTAGCAAGGAAAGCCGTAGCTAAAAGAGGGAGAGGCCGGCCCCCGACAACCGGGCAGTACGTAGGCTTGGCCAAGGCCAAGCAGGCTCTCGTGGATGCAGAGAGGCAGGAGCTTGAGTTGCGCGCCGAGCAGGAGATGGCGCAAATGTCTGAGGAGCTTGCGCGCACCAGGGCAACACGCTCCAAGCAGCCGCTGTCGACTGATGGAGCAGAGGAGGGCCGGGCCGACTCGGCCGCGGATCTGAAAACGGCGCTGACGAGGGACTTGGCCGCCATCGAAAAGGTGGCCAAGACCTCAAAAAATTTGAAAGGGCCTTATATAAAGGCCCTCAACGAGGCCGTCGCCTCAATAAAGGCGATTTTCGAGGATCTCAGCTCGCGATCCTCAACTGAGGAGACCAGGCGCTTGCAGGAGGAGAACAAGCGCCTGCGTTCGGAATTAGAGGAGCTCCGCTCTCAGATGGCGGAGCTCAAAACAGAAATGTTCGAGTTCATGAACCGCCCCGGACCATCTTCGGTTGCGGCAGCGAGGGATCCCGTGGCGCCCACACAGGAAGAACTGACGCGAGCTATTGTCGCGCAGGTGGGCGCCATGGTGAATGCCCGATTCGAGGCATTGGAGGATCGGTTGCTGCCGGAGAAGCGGTTCCGGCCTGCGTCTCTGGTGGAAAAGGAGGTGAGGTCGGGGAGTGGCAAAACTGCTGCTCCCAATTCCAGCGTCGTGTCATCGGTGTCCGGCGTTGTTGAGAAGGGAAAGGGGGGAAAAGGGAAGAAGAGTGTTCCGGCGTCGTCTGGAACGGGGGTACCCCCTGTGTCCCGTCCGCTGCCTCCGGCACCAGCCTCCATGGAGGAGGCGTACAGTGTGGTTACCCGAAGGGGCAAAAAGAAAGCTACGGGGGGGCCTTCTCAGCCCCCTCCCAAAGAGGACCAGGCCAAGGGCAAAAAGCCCAAGGCCAAGCCCAAGAGGAGGAAGCCGAAGATCCGAACTCCGCGGACTTCGGCTGTGGTCCTCACGCTCTCGCCCGAGGCGGAGCGGAAGGGTGCGACGTACGCCTCCATCCTTACGGAGGCGAAGAACAAGGTAGACCTCTCTCTGTTAGGCATAACAGAGATGAGGTACAGGAAGGCGGCGACCGGAGCCGGTATATTGGAATTGCCGGGCACCGATAACAAGTCGAAGGCGGACTCACTCGCGATTAAATTGCGGGAGAGCCTAAACCCGGAGGTCGTGCGAGTCTCCAGGCCCACGAAAGGCGCAGAACTGCGCGTGTCGGGTCTGGATGACTCGGCGACGGTTGCGGAGGTGGCTGCAGCCGTCGCAAAGGTTGGAGGCGTTCCCCTTGAGGATCTGAAAGTGGGAGAGATCCGCCGCGCCCCTTCTGGACTCGGGGCAGCCTGGGTCCGCTGCCCAGTAGAGGCTGCGAAGAAGGTGGCGGGTGCCCGACTGCTGGTCGGTTGGGTCTCGGCCGGGGTGCAGCTCCTCGAGCCGAGGCCCTTGAGGTGTTACAGGTGCCTCAAGATCGGGCACGTGCGGGTCTCCTGCACGTCGGAGGTGGACCGCAGCGGGCAGTGCTACCGCTGCGGCCAAGAAGGTCACAAGGCCGGCGGGTGCAATGCGGCGCCCAACTGCACGTTGTGCGCCGCGAGCGGTTTGCCTGCCGGTCACTTAACGGGGGGGAAAGCCTGTGCGGGGGCCAAGCCCAATAAGGGCGAAAGGGTGGCTTCTGCCGCCGCCCGTGTGGCTCCTGCCAGGCCGGGTGTAGAGGGGATGGCCACGGACTAGTGGCCTCCCCATGTGACCAACGCCTCTGGCGTGCGATTCCTCCGCCGCTGGCGGTAGCGGCGGAGAGCCCACTGAGGCTTGGGGTGGCATTCGGGGGAGTGCCACCCCTCAGATAGCCTCGAGATGGCGCGCGCGGTGTTCCCGCGCGCCTCTCAAGCACTTACGGTGGGAGTTCTGCCCTCCCACCCAAAACGAGACGAGGCTGGCGGTTTAGCGCCGGCCGTTGCCCGCCGGGGCCGCGGAGGAATGCTAACGCACTCCCGTTGCCCCGGTACCAAGGCTCTCGAGGAACACCGTCAGGTTTTAGTGGGTAGCCCGGCCTTGCACCTTACAGCCGGGAGTCCCACATATCCCCCTGCCATCCCCCATGGCAGGACGGAATGCATAAAGCATTTCCTGACGCAAAAAAAAAAAAAAAAAGGTTGGGGCCGAGTGGGGCCGAGTGGTGTGGGTAACCCGCCACAGGGGGTGGACTAACAGGCGCTTATAGCTCCCATTAAGTGGAGCCTTAGCCTGCCATCCCAAGACCGCAGTGCGTAGACTTCATGTCTACATCCTTCTCGAGGTGACCCTGTTTCCACTGAACACTGCGGATCTAGACTGGAGAGTCGATAAACACTCCTGAGGGTGTCGCTTCGGCGATGCCCTCAGTACAGGGTTGGGACCGAGTAGGTAGTGGAGCCGAAAGGACCCGGCCCGGACCGGGGGGGAGGGGGTCGTGTTCTCCGTCCTCACAATGAGGGTGGGGATACGGCGTGGGGCCTTCGGCCCCGAGGTGGTAAGATAGAAAACTTATTAAAACCCGTGAGTAAACACGTTAAAGTCAGGGGTGGGACCGGGCTGGGACCGAGTAGGAGGTGGAGCCGAAAGGACCCGGCCTGGACCCGGGGGGGATAGGTTTGTGTTCCCCGTCCTCTGCGTGAGGGCGGGGGTCTGCCGTGTGGGTCGTCTTTCCACTTGCCCCTCTCCTTTGAGAGGGGTATTGTTGGCTAAGTGTTGGTTCCGGCGTCCTTCGCGGAGGACGCGGGTCAAGAGGTGGAAAGAAGGAAAACTTTTAAAAACCCGTGAGGAAACACGTAAAAATCAGAGGTGGAGAGAAGGAAAACTCGAAATGAAACCCGTGAGAAAACACGTTAAAATCAAAGGTGGAGAGAAGGAAAACTCGAAATGAAACCCGTGAGACAACACGTTAAAATCAGAGGTGGGAAGAAGGAAAACTTGTTAAAACCCGTGAGTAAACACGTAAAAATCAGGTGGGCGTGCTGACGCCCCTGCCGTGGTGTAGGCGGGGTGCGGAAGCCGTCACTTCGGAGGCCTGGGGTGTCCTTCGGGGGAAGGCGCCTCACCAATGGCCTCGGGATGGTGCGCGTGGTGTTCCCGCGCGCCTCCCAGGAGAGCGGGCAGGTCAAACTGCCCGCAAACGGAGGAGGGCTCGGCTCAGGCTGGGCATAGCCGCCGGGGTCGCGGAAGAATGCCAACGCGCTCCCGTTGCCCCGGCATCAAGGCTCTCGAGGAACACCGTCAGGTTTTAGTGGGTAGACTCGGCCTAGCACCCTAATGTCGAGGAGTCCCACATACCCCCTGCCACCCCCCCTACGGCAGGACGGGATGCATAAAGCATTTCCTGACGCAAAAAAAAAAAAAAAAAAAAAAAAAAAAAAAAAGGTTGGGGCCGAGTGGTGTGGGTGACCCACCACAGGGGGTGGACCAACAGGCGCTTATAGCTCCCATTAAGTGGAGCCTTAGCCTGCCACCCCAAGACCGCAGTGCGTGGACTTCATGTCCACATCCTTCTCGAGGTGGCCTCGTTTGCACTGAACACTGCGGATCTAGACTGGAGAGTCGATAAACACTCCTGGGGGTGGTGCTTCGGCGGCGCCCTCAGTACCGGGTCGGGGCCGATGAGGCTGCAGTGCCGAAAGGGCCTGGCCCGGACCGGGGGGGAAATCGTCCTCTCAGAGGACGAAAAGGGGATCGTTGTCGTCACCTTACCCCTCTGCTTTCAGAGGGGAATGGTTGTCGAGCGCTCCGGCGCGGAGTTGTGTTTTTGTGTGCTCTGCGGAGGACACAAAGTCAAGGTGGAACGCGCTCGGCGGCACTAACCCTGTCGCCGGGTGGCGTGTGGAGGGTGGACCTGCACCAGCCGCCCTCCCCGGGACCCCGCGCAGTCACTTCAACGACCCCCGTGTCGGTGCTAAGGGGGTACGTCGTGGCTGCGCGGACCGACGACGGGCTTGCCTTCATTGGCCGGCCCAAGAGAAGGAAAACTTGAAACAAACCCGTGAGCGAACACGTAAAAACCTGTGGGTACCTGGGGACCCCCACAGTATTTACCCTTCTCCTCGGAATGGACGTCACCCGGGGAGTGACCTTTATTTCGTTCCATGATTCCTAGTCCCCCGTGAAAAGGGGACGTTTATGATATGAGTAAAGCCAAACTAAAAACAAAAAATTATAAGGGGAAAAGGGTGGTAGAGAAGATGAACGTGGAGATAGAAGGAGATAAGGAAGAGGTGGAAGTAATGTCCGACTGCTCGTATTCGAGCGAGGCTAGTAATCCGGGATTGGCCCAGGAATACTTTGAGGCCACTGGTCCGGGAATGACACGTGAGTACTGGGAGAGTATGTGTAACGAGTCCTCGGATTCTGACGCAACAAAATTTAATATGGCGGGCAGGCACCCCTGGTACAAAAAACTTTTAATTGAAAGGAATGTAAGGAAACCGGCAACCAAGAGAGGCATAGGCCGGCCACCCACCACAGGGGAATACGTTGGTCTCGCGAAAGCCAAGCGAGACCTCATCGAAGCCAAGAAACAAGAGCTGGCGCTCCGAGCAGAACAAGAAATGGCGCAAACGGCAGAGGAGCTCAGGCGCACGAGGTCATTGCGCCTGAGTGAGTCGTCGTCGGCCGGAGAGGAACAAATTGATCGAGCGAATGTGGCTGTAGACCTCCGTACGACAATTATGAATGATCTGGCTGCCATCGAGAAGGTTTCCAAGACATCGGGAAACCTTAAGGGTACATTTCAGAAAGCCCTTAACGATGCGGTGGCTTCCATAAGAGGTGTAACCGAGGAGCTCTTGTCAAGAACCGTAACAGAGGAAACTCGTAGGCTCCAGGCAGAAAATAGTCGCCTAAGCGCGGAGGTAGCGGAGCTTCGCTCTCAAATGGCAGAGCTGAGGGTTGAAGTGGCGAAACATGCGAGCCGTGCTGGACCTGCCACATCGGATGCGGCTAGCACAAATAACGTGATGTTCTCACAAGAGGAGTTGGCACGTGTAATAATCGCGCAAGTTGGCACGATGATTAATGCCAGACTGGAAGGGCTGGAAGATCGCCTCCTTCCAGAAAAGAGATTCAGGCCAGCGTCGTTAGGTACTAGTGTCGTAGTTGATGCTTCTGTTTCCGGCGTCGATAAGGGAAGACGTGAAGGAGAAAGGAGGAAAAGGAAGAGGAAGGCGTCTGAATCGTCTGCGGCGGAGGCAACTCCGCAGCCCCGCCCGCTGCCTTCAATGCCAGCCCCTGCGGAAGGGACCTACAGCGAAATAGCCCGTAAGGGTAGAAAAAAGAAGACATCCGAGAAGACCTCCCAGCCCCTTACTAAAACGGTATCTACAGAGGCCCCTAAAGGGAGTACTAAAAAGAAAGGCAAGAAACCGAGGAGTAAACCGAAGCTCCGCGTACCGAGGACGTCGGCAGTTGTGCTGACAATCCTGCCGGATGCGCAGCAGAAGGGTGTGACATATGCCTCCGTTCTTACGGAGGCTAAAAACAGGATAAACCTCGGCGACCTGGGCATTACGGAGCTGAGGTATCGGAAGGCGGCAACTGGGGCTGGTATCTTAGAACTACCGGGCACCACCAGCGGAGAAAAGGCCGACTCCCTGGCGTCTAAGCTCAGGGAGACTTTAAGCCCGGGAGTTGTACGAATCTCCAGGCCCACGATATGTGCAGAGTTGCGCATATCGGGCCTGGATGACTCCGCGTCGGTGGCCGACGTTTCTGCGGCTGTAGCTGAGAAGGGGGGATGCGCCATCGAGGCGCTGAAGGTGAGCGAGATTCGCCGTGCTCCCTCCGGATTAGGCTCTGCCTGGGTTCGGTGCCCGGTAGAGGCGGCGAAGAAGGTAGCGGATGGCCGTTTATTGGTGGGATGGGTCTCGGCTGGGGTGCAGATCTTGGAGCCAAGACCGATGAGGTGCTACAGGTGCCTTCAATTGGGGCACCTGCGCATAAACTGCACGTCGGAGGTGGACTGAAGCGGCGAGTGCTATCGCTGCGGTCAAGAAGGTCACTTGGCCGGCACGTGTAAGGCGGCGCCTCATTGCTCGCTGTGTGCCGCCAACGGTGTGCTGGCCAATCATTTATCTGGGGGGAAAACGTGTGAGGGGGCGAAGCCGAAAAAGAGCAGGTGCACGGTGACTGCTGCCGCTGCCCCGCTACCCACTGCGGTAGAAGTAGAGGAGATGGCCACCGAGTAAGGGCCTCTCCAGGGACCATCGCCTTCGGGCGAGCATACGCCCCGCTGTTCTGTCAGCGGAGTGTCCACGGAGGCTTGGGGTGACTTTCGGGGGAGGGTCACTCCTTAGATAGCCTCGAGATGGCGCGCGCGGTGTTCCCGCGCGCCTCTCACGACATTATGGGTGGGAGTTCTGCTCTCCCACCCAAAACGGGACGAGGCTGGCTTAGCGCCGGCCGTTGCCCGCCGGGGTCGCGGAAGAATGCTAACGCACCCCCGTTACCCCGGCATCGAGGCTCTCGAGGAACACCGTCAGGTTTTAGTGGGTAGCCCGGCATTGCACCTCACAGCCGTGGAGTCCCACATATCCCCCTGCCATCCCCCATGGCAGGACGGAATGCATAAAGCATTTCCTGACGCAAAAAAAAAAAAAAAGAAAAAGGTTGGGGCCGAGTGGTGGGGGTGACCCGCCACAGGGGGTGGACCAACAGGCGCTTATAGCTCCCACTAAGTGGAGCCTTTAGCCTGCCATCCCAAGACCGCAGTGCGTAGACTTCATGTCTACATCCTTCTCGAGGTGACCCTGTTTCCACTGAACACTGCGGATCTAGACTGGAGAGTCGATAAACACTCCTGAGGGTGGTGCTTCGGCGGCGCCCTCAGTACCGGGTTGGGGCCAATGAGGCTGTAGTGCCGAAAGGGCCTGACCCGGACCGGGTGGGGGGAAAGGGTGCTGTGTGAATGGCACCCTATTTGAGGGGGGGAACCAAGGGGTTCGTTTTTTCTTCTTGGTCCTGCGTTGGGTTTCGCGGTTCTTTGCGAAGAGCGCGAGTAATATCCGTCGTCGTTGTCGTCACTTGAACCCTCTGTTTGCAGAGGGATATGGTTGTCGTGCGCGATGGCACAGGGGGGAATGTCTCCAAATGGAGGTATCTCTTATTCTTTTGGAGGGAAGTGTTGGTTCTTGCATTCGTTGCACTTGCTCCTCTCTTTCGAGAGAAGTATTGTTTATTGTGTTGTTCCGTCGTCCTCCGAGGAGCACGCGGGTTTAATAGCAGTGGCGCTCCCGGTGGCACTAACCATGTTGCTGGATGGCGCCTGGAGGGCGGACTCGCACCAGCCGCCCTCCCCGGGACCCCGCGCAGTTACTTCAACGACCCTCGTCATGGTGCTAAGAGGGTACGTCGTGGCTGCGCGGACCGACGACGGGCTTGCCTTAATTGGCAGGCCCAAGAGAAGGAAAACTTGAAACAAACCCGTGAGTTAACACGTAAAAACCTGTGGGTACCTGGGGACCCCCACAGTATATACCCTAGCCCCCGGAATGGGCGTCACCCGGGGGTGGTCATTTAGATCGACCTATAAATCGGGTTCCCCGTAAAAAGGGAACGTTAATGATAAGAATACACACAAATCTAAAATTATCAAAGGAAAGTTTCAGGGTAAGAAAGGGAAAGGGAGAAAAAGTGTAGTTGTGGAGAAGGATAGGAACGAGGTGGAAGTCATGTCTGACTGTTCGCTGTCAAGTGCTGCTTCAGGCGCTGTCGGCGTTGCGAGGAATCCAGACCAGAGCATATTTGAGGAGGAAGATCTGATGTCGGACGCTGGGTGCTCTAGTGATGTCCAAATTGTCTCGGAAACTGTGATGTCGCGCAGACCGAGCCAATTCACCCCCGAGGAGTGGAAAAAGTTGGTGGAAGCATCGGAATCGGATTCTGAGAATACGAGGGCAGAGTTAGGTTCATGTCCTGACTATCAAAAGCTGCAACTAGAAAGGCAGCAAAGGAAGCGACTGAAAGTGGCCTTAAGAGGTAGAGGTAGAGGTCGGCCGCCCACCACAGGCGTATACGTGAGTCTCGCAAAGGCCAAGCAAGATCTCGTCGAGGCCCAGAAGCGGGAGCTGGCGCTTCGGGCCGAACTGGAGATGGCCCAATCAACAGAAGAGCTCAGGCGCACTAGGTCATCGCGCCTGAGTGAGTCGTCGTCGGCTGGAGAAGATCCAATTGGTCGAGCGAAGGTGGCTGTAGACCTCCGTACGACGATAATGAAAGATCTGGCAGCGATTGAGAAGGTTTCCAAGACGTCCGGAAACCTTAAGGGCACCTTCCAAAAGGCCCTAAATGATGCGGTCGCTTCGATAAGAGGTGTAACCGAGGACCTCATGTCAAGAACCGCAACAGAGGAAACTCGAAGGCTCCAGGCAGAAAACAGTCATCTAAGTGCGGAGGTAGCGGAGCTTCGCTCTCAAATGGCAGAGCTAAGGGCTGAGATGGTGAATCATGCGTGCCGTGCTGGACCCGCCACATCGGATGCGATTGGCGCCAATAATGCGATGCTTTCTCAGGAGGAGTTAGCGCGTACTATAATCGCGCAGGTTGGCACAATGATAAATGCCAGATTTGAAGGGCTGGAAGATCGTCTTCTGCCGGAAAGGAGGTTTAGGCCGGCGTCGTTAGGTGCTAGTGTGGTTGATGCATCAGTGTCCGGCGTTGATTTGAGAAGGCGTGCAGGAGCGGAGGCAACTCCACAGCCCCGCCCGCTGCCTTCGATGCCCGCTTCCGCGGAAGGGGCTTACAACGAAATAGCCCGTAAGGGTAATAAGAAGAAGACATCTGAGAAAGTCTCCCAGCCCCCTCAGAAAACGGTTTCCACAGAGGCTCCTAAAGAGAGCACTAGAAAGAAGGGCAGGAAACAGAGGAGGAAACCGAAGCTCCGCGTGCCCAGGACGTCGGCAGTTGTGCTGACAATCCTGCCGGAAGCACAGCACAATGGTGTGACCTATGCCTCCGTCCTTACGGAGGCTAAAAACAGAATTAACCTCGGCGACCTGGGCATTACGGAGCTGAGGTATCGAAAGGCAGCAACTGGGGCTGGGATTTTAGAATTACCGGGCACCACCAGCGCAGAAAAGGCCGACTCCCTGGCCTCCAAGCTCAGGGAGACTTTGAGCTCAGAAATCGTTCGTATCTCCAGGCCCACGAAATGTGCATAGTTGCGCATTTCGGGCCTGGATGACTCCGCGTCGGTGGCCGATGTTTCTGCGGCCGTAGCTGAGAAGGGGGGATGCGCCATCGAGGCGCTGAAGGTGAGCGAGATTCGCCGTGCTCCCTCTGGCTTAGGCTCTGCCTGGGTTCGATGCCCGGTGGAGGCGGCGAAGAAGGTAGCGGATGGTCGCTTGTTGGTGGGCTGGGTCTCGGCTGGGGTCCAGATCTTAGAGCCGAGACCAATGAGGTGTTATAGGTGCCTTCAATTGGGGCACCTGCGCATAAACTGCACGTCAGAGGTGGACCGTATCGGTGAGTGTTATCGCTGCGGTCAGGAGGGTCATTTGGCCGGCACGTGCAAGGCGGCGCCTCACTGCACGTTGTGTGCCGCCAGCGGTTTGTTGGCAAATCATTTATCTGGGGGGAAAACATGCGAGGGGGCGAAGCCCAAAAAGAGCAGGGGCGCGGCGACTACTGCCGCTGCCCCGACAATACCCACCGCGGTAGGAGTAGAGGAGATGGCCACCGAATAAGGGCCTCTCCAGGGACCATCGCCTTCAGGCGAAAATACGCTTCGCTGTTTTGTCAGCGGAGCGTCCACAGAGGCTTGGGGTGACCTTCGGGGGAAGGTCACTCCTTAGATAGCCTCGAGATGGCGCGCGCGGTGTTCCCGCGTGCCTCTCACGACATTATGGGTGGGAGTTCTGTCTTCCCACCCAAAACGAGACGAGGCTGGCGGTTTAGCGCCGGCCGTTGCCCATCGGGGTCGCGGAAGAATACGAAAGTTACCCGTGGCCCCGGTACGAAGGCTCTTCCTAAAGCATTTCCTGACGCAAAAAAAAAAAAAAAAAAGGTTAGTTTGGGGCCGAGTGGTGTGGGTGACCCGCCACAGGGGGTGGACCAACAGGCGCTTATAGCTCCCATTAAGTGGAGCCTTAGCCTGCCATCCCAAGACCGCAGTGCGTAGACTTCATGTCTACATCCTTCTCGAGGTGACCCTGTTTCTACTTAACACTGCGGATCTAGACTGGAGAGTCGATAAACACTCCTGAGGGTGGTGCTTCGGCGGCGCCCTCAGTACCGGGTCGGGGCCGATGAGGCTGCAGTGCCGAAAGGGCCTGGCCCGGACGGGGAAGGGGGGAAAAACACCTGCCCCTCTGCTTCCAGAGGGGTATCGTGTTTTGTCGATTGTGTCGGCGCACCTGTCCCTCTTTTTGGGGGGACAGAGTTGTGGCGCTTTTTGCGCGTTGAGGTGGGGGGCGCTATTGCGTCCCTTTGTTTTTGCGCTATTGCGCTAGAGGTTGTCGGCGCTTTTGCGGCTCTGTCGTTTCCTTGTCCTTAGGGAAGGACAAGAAGTTTTGGTGTTGACGCGCCCGGTGGCACTAACCCTGTCACCGGGTGGCGTCTGGGGGGCGGACCGGCACCAGCCGCCCTCCCCGGGACCCCGCGCAGTCACTTCAACGACCCCCGTCGTGGTGCTAAGGGGGTACGTCGTGGCTGCGCGGACCGACGAACGGCCTGCCTTAATTGGCCGGCCTAAGAGAAGGAAAACTTGAAACAAACCCGTGAGTCAACACGTAAAATCCTGTGGGTACCTGGGGACCCCCACAGTATATACCCTAGCCCCCGGAATGAGCGTCACCCGGGGGTGGTCATCTTGTTCGTCTCATGCTCGTGGGAACAACAATGAATATCCAACTTAAAACCAAGGGGAAGGGGGGTAAGAGTGAGAAGAGAGAGGAGGAGAAGAAAGAAGAGAAAGACGCTGATGCGGAGTATCTATCAGATTCTTCGAGAGTGAGTGACGCGATGTCCGTGTCGCAAGGAGAGGAGACACCTAGGTCGAGGTCGAGGAAGCGGAGCATTTCGTCTGAGTTAGATTCGGGCTCAACTTCTGCGGGTACCATGACGACGGACATGATGGAGGACGTAGAGCAAGACCTGGGCTTGGCCATTAAATTGGCCAGGGAGTCCTGTGAAAAGGAGCAGGATGAAAGGAAGAAAAGAAGATATCGGAGAGATATCTTGGCGTACGAACAGAATCTTGCTAGATATAGAGCTGGCTATGAAAAAACAAAAAAGAAGAAACAGGAGGAGGAAAATCAAAGGGCAGTGAGTGAAGTAGCGGAAACTCAATCTAAGAGAGGTAGAGGTAGGCCCCCGACAACTGGGGAATACGTTGGCCTGGCCAAGGCCAAAATGGAGTTGGTGACCGCCGAGAGAGCTGAACTAGAGCTTCGAGCGGAGAAGGAAGCTGCTGAATTGACGATGGAACTCCGCCGCAATAAGCCGCTGCGGTTAAGTGAATCGTCTGAAGGGGAGATGGCAGATACTGAGGAAGACTCTACCGTTGAGCCAGAGGTGTTGGTGACAAAAGCTCTGGCCGCCATAGATAAGGTGGCTAAAGGGTCAAAGAACCTAAAGGGCACGTTCGTAAAGTCCCTTAATGCGGCGATGTCATCAATTAAATCGGCGACGGAAAGCCTTGTAAGTAGGTCGTCGACGGATGAAACACGACGTCTGCATGCGGAAAACACCCGCTTACGGAAAGAAGTGACGCAGCTGCGTTTTGAAATGGCGGAACTGCGGAATGAAGTAGGTCAGCTTACGAGTCGTTCAGAGCCTCCTTCAGCTGCCCAAGTAGTGTCAGACATTGTCATGCCCGCACACGAGGAACTCGCGCAGTCTATTATTAGACAAGTGGGTGGCATGATGAATGCCAGATTTGAGGCTTTGGAGGACAGACTTCTCCCTGAGAAGCGATTCCTTCCAGCGTCACTGAGTGGTAGGGTAGGTACAGATGCGTCTGCTCCTGCGTTTCATGAGTCCAGCGTCGATACTGCGAGGTCCAGCGTTGGCAAGGGGGGGAACATAAGGGGAAAAAAGGGAAGTAAGGTGTCGGCGTCGTCTGGGGCGGAGGCAACCCCAAGGCCCCGCCCGCTGCCTCCAGTACCTGCCTCCATGAAAGAGGCATACAGTGTGGTCGCTCGAAGAGGCAATAGGAAAAATATTCCCGAGACGTCCAATCCCCCCCAAACCGGCGCCTCTAAGGGCGGTGCAAAGGGGAGGAAGAAGCAAAGAAGGAAGCCGAAGCCACGTGTGCCGAAGTCGTCGGCAGTGGTGTTAACTCTGCAACCAGAGGCGGCTCAAAAAGGGGTTACATACGCGGCGATACTCACCGAGGCACGCAGTAAAATTGACCTCGGTACGCTCGGAATTGCCGAGATGAAATATAAGAAGGCCGCTACCGGCGCTAGTATCTTGGAGCTTCCAGGCCTCACCAGTGGGGATAAGGCCGATTCACTCGCAGCAAAGCTGCGGGAACATCTCAGCCCGAATGTGGTCCGGATCTCCAGGCCGGTCAAGTCGTCTGAGCTCCGTATATCCGGCCTGGATGATTCCGTTACGGCAAGCGAGTTATCCGCTGCTATCGTAAGGGAAGGGCATTGTACCGTCGAACAAATAAAGGTTGGTGAAATTCGGCGCACCCCCTCTGGATTGCGCACAGCGTGGGTCCGCTGCCCTGCGGTGGCGGCCAAAAAACTAGTGCAGACTAGATTGTTGGTGGGTTGGGTCTCGGCGAACGTGACGCTCCTGGAGCCGAGACCCCTTCGTTGTTATAAGTGTCTGCAGGTCGGGCATGTGAGGCAGAACTGTTCCTCGGAGGTGGACCGCAGCGAACAATGTTTTCGTTGCGGTAAGGACGGCCATAAGGCCGGAACGTGCATTGCAGTTCCGCACTGCACGTTGTGCGATGCCGCCAAAAAGGCGGCGAACCACATTCTAGGAGGCAAGGCCTGTACGGAAACGAAACCGGCAGGCAAGAGAAGAATTGCAGCAGCCCCACCGGCCGCTCCCATTGCCTCAACAGTTGCTGGCGAGGAAGAGGAAGTTATGCTCACGGATGCGTAGAGTTCGAGTTGTCGCCTATTGGCGAGGGTGCACTCCGTAGTAGACGGAGTACCCATATAGAGGCTTGGGGTGGCATTCGGGGGAGTGCCACCCCTCAGAAAGCCTCGAGATGGCGCGCGCGGTGTTCCCGCGCGCCTCTCACGACATCATGGGTGGGAGTTCTGCCCTCCCACCCAAAACGAGACGAGGCCGGCGGTTTAGCGCCGGCCGTTGCCCGCCGGGGTCGCGGAAGAATGCTAACGCACACCCGTGGCCCCGGTACAAAGGCTCTCGAGGAACACCGTCAGGTTTTAGTGGGTAGCCCGGCATTGCACCTCACAGCCGTGGAGTCCCACATATCCCCCTGCCATCCCCCATGGCAGGACGGAATGCATAAAGCATTTCCTGACGATAAAAAAAAAAAAAAAAAAAAAAAAAAAAAAAAAAAAAAAAAAAAAAAAAGGTTAGGTTAGGTTAGGTTAGGTTGGGGCCGAGTGGGGCCGAGTGGTGTGGGTGACCCGCCACAGGGGGTGGACCAACAGGCGCTTATAGCTCCCATTAAGTGGAGCCTTAGCCTGCCATCCCAAGACCGCAGTGCGTAGACTTCATGTCTACATCCTTCTCGAGGTGACCCTGTTTCTACTGAACACTGCGGATCTAGACTGGAGAGTCGATAAACACTCCTGAGGGTGGTGCTTCGGCGGCGCCCTCAGTACCGGGTCGGGGCCGATGAGGCTGCAGTGCCGAAAGGGTCCGGCCCGGACGGGGGGGAGGGGATGCACCTGCCTCTCTCTTTTGGAGGGGTAGGGTGCCTGGCGCTATTGCGCGGAGAGGTGTTGGGGGGCGCTATTGCGTCCTCCGTTGTGTGTTTTTTGCGCTTTTGCGTATTGTGGTTTCTCTGTCCTCTGTGGAGGGCAGGGAGTCTAGGTGGTGGCGTGCCCGGCGGCACTAACCCTGTCGCCGGGTTTCGCCTGGGGGGCGGACCAGCACCAGCCGCCCTCCCCGGGACCCGCGCAGTCACTTCAACGACCCCCGTGTCGGTGCTAAGGGGGTACGTCGTGGCTGCGCGGACCGACGAACGGCCTGCCTTAATTGGCCGGCCTAAGAGAAGGAAAACTTGAAACAAACCCGTGAGAAAACACGCTTAAAACCTGTGGATACCTGGGGACCTCCACAGTATATACCCTAGCCCCCGGAATGGGCGTCACCCGGGGGTGGTCCTGTAGTTCGGCCCTACTCGTGGGACGAAATATGGAATCTCTAATACAAAATAAAACTGTAACACGTCGGGAGAAGAAGTCGGAGGAGGAGATGAGAGAAGAGGTGGGGATAGAAAAGGAGTTGGTCGTCGTGCTCGATAGAGAGGAGGTGTTGGCTAGAGCTTCATCAACGGACACTATGGTAACCGTTGGGTCGTGGTCAAGTGAGGAAGGTACCCCGGTCAACTTGTTGAAGTTCACCAGGAAGCGTACTCGTGCTAGTAAGCCGGCGAGTGAAGCGAGTTCCGGATCGGAAACGGACACGCCAGCGGTCAAGGTAACTCCAAAGCGTAGAGGCAAGCCTTCGACACAGGCGAAGAGGGATGTCGTCGTCACTGAACGCGATGAGATGCAGCTCCGGGCTGAGCGTGAGCTCGCCCAGATGGAAGCGGAGCTGCATTTAACGAGCCTGTCGGAGGGTTCGATGAGTGAGGCATCGATGTCAGGTCCGGAGACCCGAAAAGTCCCCAAGACGACGGTGCTCCCTCCATTAAAGGAGATCGACGTTGCCGAATGCTCGACGGACCAGATCTACGAGAATATTGTAGAGTCCCTGGGCAGAGTCAAGCGCGTTGCCGCAAATTCCAAAAACTTGAAGGGCACCTTCGTGCGGGATTTAAATGCAGCGTGCCTTTCAATAAGAAAAGGAGTAAGAGAGATCGTGGGGAGGAGTTCGTCGGATGAAATCGGTGTGCTCACAGAGAGAAACAACTCCTTGCGAAACGAGGTAGCGGATCTTCGTGCTCAATTAACGGAGCTCAAATTAAAGATGGAAGGGTTAGAGCTGGAGAGAATGAGGCAGCAAGCGGCACCACCTTCACTGCCTCCAGAACCAACGATAGCGGCAAATGAAGACCTCACGCGAAGCATCATCGTACAAGTTGGCGAGATGATGAACGCCAGGCTGGAAGCATTGCAAGACCGCCTCTTGCCAGAAAAAAGTGTCCGTCCGCCTCTTGCTGGCGACAGGAGGGATGTTCCAGCTGCAGGTGTGTATGGAAGGCAGTTTCAGGCGAAGACCCAGGTAGAGAAGAAGAAAGATGGAACTGGCAAGAGCGCTATCACCGCTCCCAAACCTTCGGCTGCGCAGTCTCAGTCGCAGCCGCCTGCTTTGGAGCCTACTGACGATGGGTTTACTACCGTCGTCAGGAAGAAGAAAAATAAAAAGGTCGTTCAGGTCCCGGCTGCTTCTGCGCAGCCGAATAGGAAAGTTGTCCAAGTCCCGACGACTCAGCCGAAAAACAAAGGAGGTGAAGGAGCTCAGAAGGGGGGAAAAGGGTCAAGGAAGCCTAAGCTTAGGACTCCTAAGTCGTCCGCCGTCGTACTCACATTGATGCCGGAGGCGGCCAAGAAGGGGGTCTCCTACGCCCAGGTACTCACGGAGGCCCGAACGAAGGTTGACCTGGGGCCGCTAGGAATCACAGAGCTCCGGTATAGGAAGGCCGCAACCGGGGCCGGCGTTTTAGAGTTGCCGGGTGCCGCCTCCGGTGACAAAGCCAACATGTTGGCTGAAAAGCTAAAGGAGCACCTCAGCTCCGAAATAGTGAGAATATCCAGGCCGACCAGATGTGCGGAACTTCGCGTTTCAGGCCTGGATGACTCTGCAACGGCGGATGAGGTGGCTGCTGCCATCGCCAGGGTGGGTAGCTGTACGGCGGACAGCATCAAAGTCGGGGAGGTGCGCCGAACCCCGGCGGGCTTAGGTTCCGTTTGGGCGAGGTGCCCCGTTGAGGCGGCAAGGAAGGTGGCAGGTGGTCGTCTTCTGGTAGGATGGGTCTCGGCCGGTGTTAAATTACTGGAGCCGAGACCCTTGAGGTGCTACCGGTGCCTGAAACAAGGGCACGTCAGCGCGGTATGCACCTCGGAGGTGGACCGCAGCGGAGAATGTTACCGCTGCGGGCAGCATGGCCACAAGGCTGGGGCGTGCACTAACAGACCCCACTGCACGCTGTGCTCCGCCGAAGGGAAGTCGGCGGACCACATACCAGGGAGTAAGACCTGTGCGGGGGCTAAGCCCAAAAAGGGCGCTAAGGTGGCAGCCGCTGCTGTCGCTCGCGCTGACCCCGCCAGGCAAACAGAGGAGATGTGCACGGACCCGTGCTAGTGGCCATCGCCTCCTAGGCGACCACCGCGCCCTGCCATGTAATACGGCGGGGCGCCCACCTGAGGCTTGGGGTGGCATTCGGGGGAGTGCTGCCCCTCAGATAGCCTCGAGATGGCGCGCGCGGTGTTCCCGCGCGCCTCTCCAGAAGTCGGGCGGGCAAGGCCCGCCCAAACACGAGATGAGGCCGGCGATTTAGCGCTGGCCGTTGCCGCCGGGGCTGCGGAAGAATGCCAACGCGCTCCCGTTGCCCCGGCATCAAGGCTCTCGAGGAACACCGTCAGGTTTTAGTGGGTAGCCCGGCATTGCACCTCACAGCCGTGGAGTCCCACATATCCCCCTGCCATCCCCCATGGCAGGACGGAATGCATAAAGCATTTCCTGACGCAAAAAAAAAAAAAAAAAAAAAAAAAAAAGGTTGGGGCCGAGTGGTGTGGGTAACCCGCCACAGGGGGTGGACTAACAGGCGCTTATAGCTCCCATTAAGTGGAGCCTTAGCCTGCCATCCCAAGACCGCAGTGCGTAGACTTCATGTCTACATCCTTCTCGAGGTGACCCTGTTTCCACTGAACACTGCGGATCTAGACTGGAGAGTCGATAAACACTCCTGAGGGTGTCGCTTCGGCGATGCCCTCAGTACCGGGTTGGGACCGAGTAGGTAGTGGAGCCGAAAGGACCCGGCCCGGACCGGGGGGGAGGGGGTCGTGTTCTCCGTCCTCACAATGAGGGTGGGGATACGGCGTGGGGCCTTCGGCCCCGAGGTGGTAAGATGGAATACTTATTAAAACCCGTGAGTAAACACGTTAAAATCAGGGGTGGGACCGCGCTGGGACCGAGTAGGAGGTGGAGCCGAAAGGACCCGGCCTGGACCCGGGGGGGATAGGTTTGTGTTCCCCGTCCTCTGCGTGAGGGCGGGGGTCTGCCGTGTGGGTCGTCTTTCCACTTGCCCCTCTCCTTTGAGAGGGGTATTGTTGGCTAAGTGTTGGTTCCGGCGTCCTTCGCGGAGGACGCGGGTCAAGAGGTGGAAAGAAGGAAAACTTTTAAAAACCCGTGAGGAAACACGTAAAAATCAGAGGTGGAGAGAAGGAAAACTCGAAATGAAACCCGTGAGAAAACACGTTAAAATCAAAGGTGGAGAGAAGGAAAACTCGAAATGAAACCCGTGAGACAACACGTTAAAATCAGAGGTGGGAAGAAGGAAAACTTGTTAAAACCCGTGAGTAAACACGTAAAAATCAGGTGGGCGTGCTGACGCCCCTGCCGTGGTGTAGGCGGGGTGCGGAAGCCGCCACTTCGGAGGCCTGGGGTGTCCTTCGGGGGAAGGCGCCTCACCAATGGCCTCGGGATGGTGCCCGCGCGCCTCCCAGGAGAGCGGGCAGGTCAAACTGCCCGCAAACGGAGGAGGGCTCGGCTCAGGCTGGGCATAGCCGCCGGGGTCGCGGAAGAATGCCAACGCGCTCCCGTTGCCCCGGCATCAAGGCTCTCGAGGAACACCGTCAGGTTTTAGTGGGTAGACTCGGCCTAGCACCCTAATGTCGAGGAGTCCCACATACCCCCCTGCCACCCCCCTACGGCAGGACGGGATGCATAAAGCATTTCCTGACGCAAAAAAAAAAAAAAAAAAAAAAAAAAAAAAAGGTTAGGTTAGGTTAGGTTAGGTTGGGGCCGAGTGGGGCCGAGTGGTGTGGGTGACCCACCACAGGGGGTGGACCAACAGGCGCTCATAGCTCCCATTAAGTGGAGCCTTAGCCTGCCACCCCAAGACCGCAGTGCGTGGACTTCATGTCCACATCCTTCTCGAGGTGGCCTCGTTTGCACTGAACACTGCGGATCTAGACTGGAGAGTCGATAAACACTCCTGAGGGTGGTGCTTCGGCGGCGCCCTCAGTACCGGGTCGGGGCCGATGAGGCTGCAGTGCCGAAAGGGTCCGGCCCGGACGGGGGGGGAGGGGATGCACCTGCCTCTCTCTTTTGGAGGGGTAGGGTGCCTGGCGCTATTGCGCGGAGAGGTGTTGGGGGGCGCTATTGCGTCCTCCGTTGTGCGTTTTTTGCGCTTTTGCGCATTGTGGTTTCTCTGTCCTCTGCGGGGGGCAGGGAGTCTAGGTGGTGGCGTGCCCGGCGGCACTAACCCTGTCGCCGGGTTTCGCCTGGGGGGCGGACCAGCACCAGCCGCCCTCCCCGGGACCCCGCGCAGTCACTTCAACGACCCCCGTGTCGGTGCTAAGGGGGTACGTCGTGGCTGCGCGGACCGACGAACGGCCTACCTTAATTGGCCGGCCTAAGAGAAGGAAAACTTGAAACAAACCCGTGAGAAAACACGCTTAAAACCTGTGGATACCTGGGGACCTCCACAGTATATACCCTAGCCCCCGGAATGGGCGTCACCCGAGGGTGGTCATATAAATCGGCCCCACTCGTGGGATCAAGTATGGAATATTTTAAACTAAACTTTCGGGGAACGGGGGGGAAAGATAAGAGGAGGAGTGAAGAGGTTGATGAGGACGACTTTTCCGATGCTTCGGATCTAAGCGTCCCAACGGCTTGGTCGGATGACGGGAGTGCGACCAAGGCACTGAGGAAGCGTGTTCGTCCAGAAGAGAAGGCGAGAAGTCGATCGAGATCGAAGTCTAGGGAAAGAGAGGCAGGTCCTGCGACCGAACCATCATCTGCAGGGAAAATTCCCACAAGGAGAGGGAGAGGCCGGCCTCCTACGACCGGCGAATATGTCGGTTTGTCACAGGCAAAGCGCGAGTGGTTGCAGACGCAGAGAGAGGCGCTGCAACATCAAGTGGAGAAAGAGATGGATGAAATGTCTCAGGAGCTTCGGCTAAAGAGGCTGACCTGGTCTACTTCCAGTGAGCTGTCTGGTTGGTCGTCGTCTGCGTCTGCGGACAGACACAGAGACCCGTTGGCGAGTCAGGAACCGAGTCCAGATATGGATACTGCAGATGGACTGCAAAAGTTGGCAATGGCGAGCGTGGCCGCCATCGAAAAGGTGGCCACCAAATCAAAGAATTTGAAGGGCTCGTTCGTACGGGCGTTGAAAGAGGCGGCGGCAAGCATCAAAGAGGTTACGGAAACCCTTGCGGCAAGAACCAATTCCGAGGAGAATGTGAAACTCCAAAAGGAGAATGCCTGTCTGCGAGGGGAGATAAGTGAGCTCCGCAAACAACTCGCGGAGCTCAAGGAAATCGTAGAAAATCTGGCGACTCAACCACGGCCGCCTCCGGCAGAGGCTACAGCTTCAATACAAGAAGACATGGCCAGGTCAATTATGATACAGGTGGGTAACATGGTCAGCGCGAGATTTGATGCGCTGGAGGAGCGACTTTTGCCGGCGAAGAGTACCCGTCCGCCTCTGGCTGCGGATGCAAAGGTGCCAACTGCACCTACTGCACCTTCGGCCGGACATCCATCGCCGGCATCACAGGGGGGGAGCAAAAAAGTTGGGAAAGGCAAGGTTGTAGCGCCCCTTCCCAAGCCTGCGGGAAAGCAATCCGTGTCGGTGCCGTCTGTATCGGCTCCTATTGACGACGACGGCTTTGTAACCGTCGTAAGGAAAAAGAAGATTAAAAAGGTTGTCGAAGTCCCGGCTTCCACTCGGCCGAATAGTCAGGTTGCTGCGGTCCCGGCTTCTGTGCCGAATAGGGGGGAGGCGGGTAAAAGGAAGGGAAGGGCGAAAAAGCCGAAACTGCGGGTTCCTAAGTCGTCCGCCGTAGTAATTACGTTGCTGCCGGAGGCGGCTAAGAAGGGGGTTTCTTACGCCCAAGTCTTAACGGAGGCGCGAACCAAGGTTGACCTGGGGCCGCTGGGCATAACCGAGCTCCGGTACAGAAAGGCCGCCACCGGGGCAGGCGTCCTCGAGCTGCCGGGTGCCGCTAGTGGGGAGAAAGCCGACGCACTAGCGGCTAAATTGAGGGAAAACCTGGGGATTGACCTGGTGAGAGTGTCCAGGCCGACTAAATGCGCGGAAATCCGCGTATCAGGCCTGGATGACTCGGTCACGGCGGCTGAGGTGGCTGGGGCCATCGCGGGAAGTTGCACGGCGGACGACGTAAAAGTCGGAGAGGTGCGCCGAACTCCGACAGGGTTAGGCTCGGTGTGGGCAAGGTGCCCCGTTGAGGCGGCAAGGAAGGTGGCAGGTGGTCGCCTTCTAGTAGGATGGGTCTCGGCAGGCGTTAAATTACTGGAGCCGAGACCCTTGAGGTGCTACCGGTGCCTGAAGCAGGGGCACGTCGTCGCGGTATGCACCTCGGAGGTGGACCGCAGCGGAGAATGTTACCGCTGCGGGCAACATGGCCACAGAGCCGGGGCGTGCACGAGCAGGCCTCACTGCACGCTGTGCTCCGCCGAAGGGAAGTCGGCGGACCACATCCCAGGCAGTAAGACCTGTGCGGGGGCTAAGCCCAAAAAGGGCGCTAGGGTGGTAGCCGTTGCTGCCGCTCGCGTTGCCCCCGCCAGGCAAATGGAGGAGATGTGCACGGACCCGTGCTAGTGGCCATCGCCTCCTAGGCGACCACCGCGCCCTGCCATGTATACGGCGGGGCGCCCACCTGAGGCTTGGGGTGGCATTCGGGGGAGTGCCGCCCCTCAGATAGCCTCGAGATGGCGCGCGCGGTGTTCCCGCGCGCCTCTCTAGAAGTCGGGCGGGCAAGGCCCGCCCAAACACGAGATGAGGCCGGCGATTTAGCGCTGGCCGTTGCCGCCGGGGTAGCGGAAGAATGCCAACGCGCTCCCGTTGCCCCGGCATCAAGGCTCTCGAGGAACACCGTCAGGTTTTAGTGGGTAGCCCGGCATTGCACCTTCACAGCCGTGGAGTCCCACATATCCCCCTGCCATCCCCCATGGCAGGACGGAATGCATAAAGCATTTCCTGACGCAAAAAAAAAAAAAAAAAAAAAAAAAAAAAAAAAAAAAAAAAAAAAAAAAGGTTGGGGCCGAGTGGGGCCGAGTGGTGTGGGTGACCCGCCACAGGGGGTGGACCAACAGGCGCTTACAGCTCCCATTAAGTGGAGCCTTAGCCTGCCACCCCAAGACCGCAGTGCGTGGACTTCATGTCCACATCCTTCTCGAGGTGGCCTCGTTTGCACTGAACACTGCGGATCTAGACTGGAGAGTCGATAAACACTCCTGAGGGTGGTGCTTCGGCGGCGCCCTCAGTACCGGGTCGGGGCCGATGAGGCTGCAGTGCCGAAAGGGCCCGGCCCGGACGGGGAAGGGAGGAAAACACCTGCTCCTCTGTTTTCAGAGGGGTATCGTTGTTTTGCCAATTTTTGGCGTCGCACCTGTCCCTCTTTTTTGGGGGGACAGAGTATTTTTTGGCTTTGTTGAGCGGTGAGGTGGAGGGCGCTATTGCGCCCCCCTTTATTTTCGCGCTTTTGCGCTTAGTTGGTTGTTGGCGCTTTTGCGCCTCTGTCAATCCTTGCCCTTCGTGAAGGGCATGGAGTTTGGTGTAGACGCGCCCGGTGGCACTAACCCTGTCGCCGGGTGGCGTCTGGGGGGCGGACCGGCACCAGCCGCCCTCCCCGGGACCCCGCGCAGTCGCTTCAACGACCCCCGTCACGGTGCTAAGGGGGTACGTCGTGGCTGCGCGGACCGACGAACGGCCTGCCTTAATTGGCCGGCCTAAGAGAAGGAAAACTTGAAACAAACCCGTGAGAAAACACGCTAAAAACCTGTGGATACCTGGGGACCTCCACAGTATATACCCTAGCCCCCGGAATGGGCGTCACCCGGGGGTGGTCATATAAATCGGCCCCACTCGTGGGAATAAAAATGGAAAATTCTTTGAAACTCAAATTTACGGGGAAGGGGGGGAAAGAGAAGATAGTGGAGAGTGAGAAGGAGGCGGAGCTGTCGAGCGCAAGCTCGACGGACTCAATGGTGACGGTAGAGTCACTGTCCGGAGGAGAGTCGGCGAGATCTCAGCGGCGCACGAAGAAGCGTTCGCACGTCTCTAAAGAAGTAAGTTCGCGTGATTCGAGCTCTGGTTCGGACACCCCGGCTGTGAAGGTAGTAGTTTCTTCGCAGTCTAAGGGTAGAGGCAGGGGTAGGCCGCCCACAACGGGCGAGTATGTGGGGCTTGCCCAAGCCAAGCGAGAACTCGTGGAGCAGGAGCGGGCGGAACTGGAGTTGGAGGCTGAGAAGGACCTCGTACATTTCAGTAGGGATTACTTCCTGCGAAACACGTCTTGCAAGGCGGACTCGGCGTCAAACAATGAGACGGTCCCCGTCCTACCTCCAGACGGAGACCATCGAACAACAGCGTTGGAAGGGGTCGAGATAATAGAAAAAGCCGTCAAAAACTCCAAAAATATAAAGGGGCCATATAGGGGCAGAATGAATGCGGCAGCTCTGACCATCAAAGCGGCTGTGGCGGCGCTCAGTGAAAGGAGTGCCACCGAAGAAACGAGGCGGCTGGAAGCAGAAAACGCTACCCTGAAGAAGGAGCTTAATGAGCTGCGCGGCCAGATGGCCGAGCTCAAAGAGAGCGTGGCGAAGCTCACCAACAGCCCTATGGCCCTTCTCCCTGCTGCGGTGGCGGCTGCGGATCCGAACCGCATGAAAGAGACGATTGCATCGTCAATCATGGAGGAGATCCGGACGTTACTCAATGTCAGGTTCGGAGCCCTCGAGGGAAGACTGTTGCCGGATCCTGACCGCAACTATCGTCTCCCCTTAGCGGGTGACAAAAAAGCGTCGGCCATACCGTCATCTGGCAACTTCCAGCCGCTGCCGGGCCCGTCTGGTTGTTCTTCTGCTGCCACCAAGAACAAAAAACAGCAAGTTGGTGAGCACCGCATGGAGCTCTCTATGGAAGATTACCCCGAGCTTCCTGCTGTCCCAATTGGTGCGTCGAAGCGGGCCTCGAAGCAATTGGTGAAGTCGTCGGTAGCGGCACCCCGTCCCTCCTCCACCTCGGCATCTCCTCTTTCCCTCCTTGTCACTGCAGCGGCCAAACCCGCTGCGGCAGGTGTAGCAGAGGGCAAGAAGGCAAGAAGGCAGAAAAAGAAGAAGGGTAAAAATGGCAACGTTGGAGGTAACGGGCAGGCGCAGCCTCAACCGCGCCCGCTCCCGCCTGCTCCTGCGAGTATGGAGGAGCCGTGGTCAACAGTGGTTCGGAAGGGGCGTAAGCCTAACCCTGGGGGCCAAGGTGGCCAGCCGTCGGGAAAAGGGAGCAACAAGGAAGGGTCGAAGGGGGGGCAAAAGAAAGCGGTTCTGCGTCCTCCTCGCTCCTCGGCTGTGGTAGTGACCCTGTCGCCCGAGGCGATGGCAAAGGGGATTACGTATGGGGCGGCAATTGGCGAGGCCAAGAATAAGATAAATTTAAATGACCTCGGCATCGCCGCCATGCGCTTTAGGGTTGCTGCTACAGGGGCTGCGGTTTTCGAAATCCCGGGGGCTACAAGCGCTCCTAAGGCCGATGCATTGGCCGAAAAACTCCAGCAGGCTTTAGGAACGGAGGTTGCGAAAGTCTCCAGACCCGTGAAGTCCGTCGAATTACGGATCTCGGGTCTGGACGACTCAATTAGCCCAGAAGAAGTCGTTGCTGCGGTGGTGAAGGTCGGCCAGTGCTCGGCCGCCGAGGTAAAGGTCGGCGAAATAAAGAAGACGCCGTCTGGATTAGGGGTTGTCTGGGTCCGCTGCCCTGTGGCGGCGGCCAAGAAAGTGGCCGGGGGGCGGCTCCTGGTCGGCTGGACGTCGGCGCAAGTCCGGTTGTTAGACCAGAAGCCGCTCAAGTGTTACCGTTGCCTGGCTCATGGACACGTCAGGCAACAATGCCAATCCGAGGTAGACCGCAGCGACCACTGTTTCCGCTGCGGTCAGCCCGGCCACAAGGCCGCGGGCTGCTCTAGCTCCCCTCACTGCACGCTATGCGAGGCCATTGGAAAACCGGCTTCGCATAGAGCGGGGGGTAAGGCCTGTGAAGGTGCTAAGGCTAAGAAGGGCAAAAATAAGGCCGCCGCCAAGACCCAGGCTGCCCCTGCCCCTGCTGCCCCAGCTGCCCCTGCGCGCAGGGAAGAGGAGGCGATGGACGCTGCGTAATATAATGTCCTATCGCCTCCTACAAACGAATGTGAACCACTCCGCCCGTGCCCAGGACCTGCTCGTTCAGAGCATGGCGGAGTGGTCAATTGACATTATGGTCGCGGCCGAGCCGTACTTCGTCCCCCCGAATTCCAACTGGTGGGGGGACACCGACGGTTCGGTCGTCATTGTGTTCTCCGGCGGAGTTTATCCGGCCCCTGTACTTGCCGGCAGGGGTCGCGGCTATGTGGCGGTCCTTTGGGGAGATGTTGTTGTGCTAGGTGTATACTTCTCCCCAAACCGGAGCTTCTCCGATTTTGAGGATTTCCTGGCGGGGCTCGAGGCCTTCGTTGCCTGTAATCGACCCCGCCAGTTTCTGTTGTTGGGGGACCTCAACGCCAAATCGCGCTGCTGGGGGTCCCCCGTAACCGACGTGAGAGGAGAAGCTCTGGAGGAGTGGACGTCGTCAGCCGACCTGCTCGTTCTTAATCATGGGTCGGCCAATACCTGTGTGCGCAGGCAGGGGGGGTCTGTCGTGGACGTTTCGTTTGCGACCCCTGCCCTTGCGCACCGCGTCCACTCCTGGACGGTTCTCGAGGGGGTAGAAACATTGTCGGACCATCTCTACATTAGGTTCGACATCGCCCCCTTGACGCCACAAGATGGCCGCGCCGGAGGGCACAATCGTCGAGTGCCGATATCTTTCCCCCGTTGGGTGATCAGTAAGATGGATAGGGACGCGCTGATGGTAGCCTGCCTCGTCCAGGCCTGGCTGAATCCTTCGGCTGGGCCCGTGGAGGTCGATCAGGAGGCTGAATGGTTTCGGGGCGCACTGTCGCAAATCTGTGATGCGGCGATGCCCCGGGCCAAAGTTAATCGACCTCTGCGGCGTCAGGTGTACTGGTGGTCGGACGAAATCGCGAAATTGAGAGAGGAGTGCGTAATCGTCCGCCGCCGGTACACCAGATACCGTCGACGGAGGAATCGTGACGCGGACGAGGAAAACGTGCTGTACGCCGCCTACACGTCCAAAAAGAAGGAGCTGCAGCGCACCATCAGCGAAGCCAAGACGAGGAGCCGTGAGGAACTCCTAGAGACCCTCGAGCGGGATCCCTGGGGGCGCCCCTATAAGATGGTTAGGGATAAACTTCGACCATGGGTGCCCCCGATTACTGAGGGTCTCGAGCCCCGGACGCTTGAAAGTGTAGTGACGGCCCTGTTTCCAAACAGGGCCGAATTCCGCCCCCCAAGAATGATGCCCCCCTCCCGCCCATTAAGTGGAGGGGTTAGCAACGCCGGTTCTGACCCGGCGGCCGGTTACGAACCGGTCTTGGGGGTGGAAATAGAGCAGGCTGCTCGCAAGCTCCGGTGCGGGAGGAAGGCTCCGGGCCCGGATGGCGTTCCGGGCCGCGTCTTGGCTGCGTCCCTCAGCGAATTGGGGGTTAGATATCGGCGTCTGCTGGACGCCTGTCTGGAATCGGGCCGCTTCCCGGTCTTGTGGAAGACGGGGCGGCTCGTTCTCTTGAGGAAAGATGGGCGCCTGGCGGACTCTCCCTCCGCCTATCGTCCCATTGTGTGCCTGGACGAGGCCGGCAAATTGTTTGAGAGAATCATCGCTGGCCGTCTCGTCCGGCACCTCGTCGGGGTCGGCCCCGACCTGTCCGATGTGCAATATGGTTTCCGGCAGGGCCGTTCTACAATCGATGCTATCGCGCGCGTAAAGGCCCTGTCGGATGAGGTCGTAGCCCGGGGGGGGGTGGTCGTGGCGGTGTCGCTGGACATTGCGAATGCCTTTAACACCCTCCCCTGGGCCTGCATTAAGGGGGCCCTAGAGTATCATGGGGTCCCCCCTTACCTTCGTCGGATAGTCGGGTCGTACCTCGACGAGAGGTCAATCATTTGTATGGGACGAAATGGGCGGCAGCACCGGTGGAGTATGTCGTGCGGCGTTCCCCAGGGGTCAGTCCTGGGCCCACTGCTTTGGAACGTCGGCTACGACTGGGTGCTGAGGGGGGAACTCCTCACCGGGGCCAGCGTAACGTGCTACGCAGACGATACGCTCGTCTTGGCCCGGGGGGAGACCTTCCGGGAGGCAATTCGCCTCGCCACCTGCTCTGTTGCTCAGGTGGTGAGGCGCATAAGGATGCTTGGATTGGAGGTGGCGCTCGGCAAGTCGGAGGCCCTGTGTTTCCATGGGCCCCGGAACGCGCCACCTGCCAACTCCAGCATCATCGTTGGTGGCACTCGCATCGAGATCAGGCCTCATATGAGGTACTTGGGCCTGTATCTCGATGCCCGTTGGAGCTTTCGCGAGCACTTCGCGCAACTGGCCCCCCGCCTAATGAGGGCGTCGGCCGGCCTTAAACGGTTGATGCCCAGTCTCGGGGGGCCAAGCGCGGGGTGCCGCCGCCTCTATATGGGGGTGGTACGGTCTATTGCACTATATGGTGCACCAATTTGGGGGGAATCGCCGGCGGCCATGCGCAACTGTGCTCCTCTACAGCTATGGCCTTCGGCGTCATAAGGGGATACCGTACCATCTCTCATGAGGCGGCCTGCGTTCTTGCAGGTTCGCCTCCCTGGGAACTGGAGGTAAGAGCGCACGTCGAACTATATAAATGGCGTGCGCAAATAAGAGAGACGGGGTTCCTCCCGTTGCCCAGTGAGGTGAAACGGCGAAAGCTCCAGCTTCGACGGTCAATATTCGATAGTTGGGAAGAGCGGCTGGCCAATCCTACGGCCGGCCGTCGCACCGTCGAGGCCATCCGCCCAGTAATTAGGGAATGGGCGGATCGCAAAACGGGGGTGCTGACGTTCAGGTTGGTGCAGGTGCTGTCCGGACATGGGTGCTTCGGCAGCTACCTGCACTACATTGCTAGGAGGGAGTCAGCACCCGAGTGCCACCATTGCAGCTGCGATGTAGACTCGGCGTGTCATACGGTTGTTCAGTGTCCAGCGTGGGTGAATGAGCGCGCCGAACTAGTCGCAGCGGTGGGGGCCGACCTCTCGCTCCAGGCCTTAATCAGGGCCATGTTGAGCAACGAGAGGTCGTGGCAGGCGGTTCAATCCTTCTGCGAGGAGGTCATCTCGCAGAAGGAGGCGGCGGAGAGGGACCGCGAACAAGACGCAAACGCGCCTGATCTCCGCCGTCGGAGAGCCGGGGCCAGGAGGAGGCGATATGCAGCCCTTCTCCCCCCCACCTAGGGGCCCTAGGGGCGGTGCCATGGGGGGCACCGCTCCGCTGTCAATTAGGGTCCCGTCGGGGCCGAGTACGTGCGTGTTCCTGCGCATCGGCCAGCAACAGTGATGTAAGTGAGGCAGGGGCACTCCACCCCTCTGCCTCTGCTCTGGGAGGAGCCCGGCGACAGCTGGGCATCGCCTGCTGCGGTCGCGTGAAGAATGCCAAAGTGCTCTCGCGGCCGTAGCTATAGGCGCCAGATGGAACACCGCTGGGGTTTAGTGGGTATACCGGCCGTCTTGGCCGGGGAGCCCCACATACCCCACCTACCCCCCCATGGTAGGTGTGCGGATGCAGTAATGCATTCCCCAGCGTCAACAAAAAAAAAAAAAAAAAAAAAAAAAAAGGTTGGGGCCGAGTGGTGTGGGTGACCCGCCACAGGGGGTGGACCAACAGGCGCTTATAGCTCCCATTAAGTGGAGCCTTAGCCTGCCATCCCAAGACCGCAGTGCGTAGACTTCATGTCTACATCCTTCTCGAGGTGACCCTGTTTCTACTGAACACTGCGGATCTAGACTGGAGAGTCGATAAACACTCCTGAGGGTGGTGCTTCGGCGGCGCCCTCAGTACCGGGTCGGGGCCGATGAGGCTGCAGTGCCGAAAGGGCCTGGCCCGGACCGGGGGGGGGGATGTCCCCATTTATGGGGACAAGTTGTGTTCCCCGTCCTCTGCGTGAGGGCGGGGGTCAGGCGTCGGGGTCACTTGCCCCTCTTCCAGGAAGGGTATTGTGACCCCGGAGGTGGAAAGAAGGAAAACTTTTAAAAACCCGTGAGGATACACGTAAAAATCTGAGGTGGAGAGAAGGAAAACTCGAAATGAAACCCGTGAGAAAACACGTTAAAACCAGAGGTGGAGAGAAGGAAAACTCGAAATGAAACCCGTGAGACAACACGTTAAAATCAAAGGTGGGAAGAAGGAAAACTTGTAAAAACCCGTGAGTAAACACGTAAAAATCAGGTGGGCGTGCTGACGCCCCTGCCGTGGTGAAGGCGGGGTGCGGAAGCCGCCACTTCGGAGGCCTGGGGTGTCCTTCGGGAGAAGGCGCCTCACCAATGGCCTCGGGATGGTGCGCGCGGTTGTTCCCGCGCGCCTCCCAGGAGAGCGGGCAGGTCAAACTGCCCGCAAACGGAGGAGGGCCCGGCTCAGGCTGGGCATAGCCGCCGGGGTCGCGGCAGAATGCCAACGCGCTCCCGTTGCCCCGGCATCAAGGCTCTCGAGGAACACCGTCAGGTTTTAGTGGGTAGACTCGGCCTTGCACCCTAATGTCGAGGAGTCCCACATACCCCCCTGACACCCCCCTACGGCAGGACGGGATGCATAAAGCATTTCCTGACGCAAAAAAAAAAAAAAAAAAAAAAAAAAAAAAAAAAAAAAAAAAAGGTTAGGTTAGGTTAGGTTAGGTTGGGGCCGAGTGGTGTGGGTGACCCACCACAGGGGGTGGACCAACAGGCGCTTACAGCTCCCATTAAGTGGAGCCTTAGCCTGCCACCCCAAGACCGCAGTGCGTGGACTTCATGTCCACATCCTTCTCGAGGTGGCCTCGTTTGCACTGAACACTGCGGATCTAGACTGGAGAGTCGATAAACACTCCTGAGGGTGGTGCTTCGGCGGCGCCCTCAGTACCGGGTCGGGGCCGATGAGGCTGCAGTGCCGAAAGGGCCCGGCCCGGACGGGGAAGGGGGGAAAAACACCTGCCCCTCTGCTTCCAGAGGGGTATCGTGTTTTGTCGATTGTGTCGGCGCACCTGTCCCTCTTTTTTGGGGGACAGAGTTGTGGCGCTTTTTGCGCGTTGAGGTGGGGGGCGCTATTGCGTCCCTTTGTTTTTGCGCTATTGCGCTAGAGGTTGTCGGCGCTTTTGCGCCTCTGTCGTTTCCTTGTCCTTCGGGAAGGACAAGAAGTTTTGGTGTTGACGCGCCCGGTGGCACTAACCCTGTCACCGGGTGGCGTCTGGGGGGCGGACCGGCACCAGCCGCCCTCCCCGGGACCCCGCGCAGTCACTTCAACGACCTCCGTTATGGTGCTAAGGGGGTACGTCGTGGCTGCGCGGACCGACGACGGGCTTGCCTTTATTGGCCGGCCCAAGAGAAGGAAAACTTGAAACAAACCCGTGAGCGAACACGTAAAAACCTGTGGGTACCTGGGGACCCCCACAGTATTTACCCTAGCCCTCGGAATGAGCGTCACCCGGGGGTGGTCATCCAGTTCGTCTCATACTCGTGGGAACAGCTATGGATATTTCACTCAAAAACAAGGGGAAGGGGGGAAAGAGCGAGAAGAGAGAGGATGAGAAGAGAGAAGAAAAAGAGGAGGACAAGCAACCTGAGGTTGTCTTCATGTCGGGCTCTCGGAGTACGAGTGAGGAGAGTCTAGTGTTGGTTCGTGGGTCGAGGACGCCCAGAGCGGGAGAGAAGCGTACTTCTTCCTGGGAGCGGATGGTGTACTCGTCGTCTGACTCGGATGAGTTAAAGGAGAAGCTCAAAAGCGCTCCTTGGTATCAAGACCTACAAGACGACCGAGCAAGAAGGAAGGCCAAGGAGGCCAAAAAACTCACGGTGAAGAGAGGCAGGGGCCGACCGCCTACTACTGGCCAGTACGTTGGCCTGGCAAAGGCCAAGCAAGCCCTTGTCGATGCTGAAAGACAAGAGATGGAGCTGCGCGCCGAGCAAGAGATGGCGCAAATATCTCTAGAGATCGCGCGCGATAGGGCTTCACGCGGTAAGCAGCCGCCATCGACTGAAGGTCGGGCCGAATCGGACCCACAAATAACGCTGACGAGGGACTTGGCCGCCATCGAAAAGGTGGCCAAGACCTCAAAGAATTTAAAAGGGCCTTATATAAAGGCCCTCAACGAGGCTGTCGCCTCTATAAAGGCGACATTTGAAGATGTAAGCTCCAGGTCCTCAACTGAGGAGACCTGCCGTTTACAGGCAGAGAACAGGCGCCTGCGAACGGAACTTGAGGACCTTCGCTCACAGATAGCAGAGTTGAAGCAGGAAATGGTTCAGTTCATGGACCGCCCTGGACCGTCGTCTGCGGCAGTGAGGGAACCCGTGGTGCCCACTCAAGAAGAGCTGGCTCAAGCCGTCATAAGACAAGTGGGCGCCATGATTAATGCGAGGTTTGAGGCGTTGGAGGGCAGACTTCTGCCTGAAAAGCGCTTCCTCCCAGCGTCACTGAGTGGTAGAGCAGATGCGTCCGTTCCTGCGCCTCTGCAAACAATGGAGGAGAAAGTGTCCAGCGTTGCTACTTCGAAGTCCAGCGTTGGCAAGGGGGGTAATAAAGGGGGAAAAAAGGGTAGTAAGGTGTTGGCGTCGTCTGGGGCGGAGGCAACCCCAAGGCCCCGTCCGCTGCCTCCAGTACCTGTCTCCATGAAAGAGACATACAGCGTGGTCGCCCAAAGAGGCAATAAGAAAAGTAAGTCTGAGGTGTGCAATCCCCCCCAAAACGTCGCTTCCAAGGGTGGCACAAAGGGGAGGAAACAGCGGAGTAGAAAGCCGAAGCCACGAGTGCCGAAGTCGTCGGCAGTGGTGTTAACTCTGCAACCAGAGGCGGCGCAAAAAGGGGTTACATACGCGGCTATACTTACCGAGGCACGCAACAAAATCGACCTCGGTACGCTCGGGATCGCCGAGATGAGATATAAAAAGGCCGCTACCGGCGCCAGTATACTGGAGCTTCCGGGCCTCACCAGCGGGGAGAAGGCCGATTCACTCGCAGCAAAACTGCGGGAGCATCTGAGCCCGAATGTGGTTCGGATCTCCAGGCCGGTCAAGTCGTCCGAACTACGTATATCTGGCCTCGATGATTCTGTTACGGCATGCGAATTGTCCGCTGCCATCGTGAGGGACGGGAAATGCACCGTCGAACAAGTTAAGGTCGGGGAGATCAGGCGCACCCAGTCGGGGTTAAGTACAGCGTGGGGCGCCTACCTGAGGCTTGGGGTGACTTTCGGGGGAGAGTCACTCCTCAGACAGCCTCGAGATGGCGCGCGCGGTGTTCCCGCGCGCCTCTCACGACATTATGGGTGGGAGTTCTGCCCTCCCACCCAAAACGAGACGAGGCCGGCGGCTTAGCGCCGGCCGTTGCCCGCCGGGGTCGCGGAAGAATGCTAACGCACACCCGTGGCCCCGGTACAAAGGCGGACCACATCCCAGGCAGCAAGACCTGTGCGGGGGCTAAGCCCAAAAAGGGCGCTAGGGTGGTAGCCGTTGCTGCCGCTCGCGTTGCCCCCGCCAGGCAAACGGAGGAGATGTGCACGGACCCGTGCTAGTGGCCATCGCCTCCAAGGCGACCACCGCGCCCTGCCATGTATACGGCGGGGCGCCCACCTGAGGCTTGGGGTGGCATTCGGGGGAGTGCCGCCCCTCTCACAGCCTCGAGATGGCGCGCGCGGTGTTCCCGCGCGCCTCTCCAGAAGTCGCTATTGCGCTAGAGGTTGTCGGCGCTTTTGCGCCTCTGTCGTTTCCTTGTCCTTCGGGAAGGACAAGAAGTTTTGGTGTTGACGCGCCCGGTGGCACTAACCCTGTCACCGGGTGGCGTCTGGGGGGCGGACCGGCACCAGCCGCCCTCCCCGGGACCCCGCGCAGTCACTTCAACGACCTCCGTTATGGTGCTAAGGGGGTACGTCGTGGCTGCGCGGACCGACGACGGGCTTGCCTTTATTGGCCGGCCCAAGAGAAGGAAAACTTGAAACAAACCCGTGAGCGAACACGTAAAAACCTGTGGGTACCTGGGGACCCCCACAGTATTTACCCTAGCCCTCGGAATGAGCGTCACCCGGGGGTGGTCATCCAGTTCGTCTCATACTCGTGGGAACAGCTATGGATATTTCACTCAAAAACAAGGGGAAGGGGGGAAAGAGCGAGAAGAGAGAGGATGAGAAGAGAGAAGAAAAAGAGGAGGACAAGCAACCTGAGGTTGTCTTCATGTCGGGCTCTCGGAGTACGAGTGAGGAGAGTCTAGTGTTGGTTCGTGGGTCGAGGACGCCCAGAGCGGGAGAGAAGCGTACTTCTTCCTGGGAGCGGATGGTGTACTCGTCGTCTGACTCGGATGAGTTAAAGGAGAAGCTCAAAAGCGCTCCTTGGTATCAAGACCTACAAGACGACCGAGCAAGAAGGAAGGCCAAGGAGGCCAAAAAACTCACGGTGAAGAGAGGCAGGGGCCGACCGCCTACTACTGGCCAGTACGTTGGCCTGGCAAAGGCCAAGCAAGCCCTTGTCGATGCTGAAAGACAAGAGATGGAGCTGCGCGCCGAGCAAGAGATGGCGCAAATATCTCTAGAGATCGCGCGCGATAGGGCTTCACGCGGTAAGCAGCCGCCATCGACTGAAGGTCGGGCCGAATCGGACCCACAAATAACGCTGACGAGGGACTTGGCCGCCATCGAAAAGGTGGCCAAGACCTCAAAGAATTTAAAAGGGCCTTATATAAAGGCCCTCAACGAGGCTGTCGCCTCTATAAAGGCGACATTTGAAGATGTAAGCTCCAGGTCCTCAACTGAGGAGACCTGCCGTTTACAGGCAGAGAACAGGCGCCTGCGAACGGAACTTGAGGACCTTCGCTCACAGATAGCAGAGTTGAAGCAGGAAATGGTTCAGTTCATGGACCGCCCTGGACCGTCGTCTGCGGCAGTGAGGGAACCCGTGGTGCCCACTCAAGAAGAGCTGGCTCAAGCCGTCATAAGACAAGTGGGCGCCATGATTAATGCGAGGTTTGAGGCGTTGGAGGGCAGACTTCTGCCTGAAAAGCGCTTCCTCCCAGCGTCACTGAGTGGTAGAGCAGATGCGTCCGTTCCTGCGCCTCTGCAAACAATGGAGGAGAAAGTGTCCAGCGTTGCTACTTCGAAGTCCAGCGTTGGCAAGGGGGGTAATAAAGGGGGAAAAAAGGGTAGTAAGGTGTTGGCGTCGTCTGGGGCGGAGGCAACCCCAAGGCCCCGTCCGCTGCCTCCAGTACCTGTCTCCATGAAAGAGACATACAGCGTGGTCGCCCAAAGAGGCAATAAGAAAAGTAAGTCTGAGGTGTGCAATCCCCCCCAAAACGTCGCTTCCAAGGGTGGCACAAAGGGGAGGAAACAGCGGAGTAGAAAGCCGAAGCCACGAGTGCCGAAGTCGTCGGCAGTGGTGTTAACTCTGCAACCAGAGGCGGCGCAAAAAGGGGTTACATACGCGGCTATACTTACCGAGGCACGCAACAAAATCGACCTCGGTACGCTCGGGATCGCCGAGATGAGATATAAAAAGGCCGCTACCGGCGCCAGTATACTGGAGCTTCCGGGCCTCACCAGCGGGGAGAAGGCCGATTCACTCGCAGCAAAACTGCGGGAGCATCTGAGCCCGAATGTGGTTCGGATCTCCAGGCCGGTCAAGTCGTCCGAACTACGTATATCTGGCCTCGATGATTCTGTTACGGCATGCGAATTGTCCGCTGCCATCGTGAGGGACGGGAAATGCACCGTCGAACAAGTTAAGGTCGGGGAGATCAGGCGCACCCAGTCGGGGTTAAGTACAGCGTGGGGCGCCTACCTGAGGCTTGGGGTGACTTTCGGGGGAGAGTCACTCCTCAGACAGCCTCGAGATGGCGCGCGCGGTGTTCCCGCGCGCCTCTCACGACATTATGGGTGGGAGTTCTGCCCTCCCACCCAAAACGAGACGAGGCCGGCGGCTTAGCGCCGGCCGTTGCCCGCCGGGGTCGCGGAAGAATGCTAACGCACACCCGTGGCCCCGGTACAAAGGCGGACCACATCCCAGGCAGCAAGACCTGTGCGGGGGCTAAGCCCAAAAAGGGCGCTAGGGTGGTAGCCGTTGCTGCCGCTCGCGTTGCCCCCGCCAGGCAAACGGAGGAGATGTGCACGGACCCGTGCTAGTGGCCATCGCCTCCAAGGCGACCACCGCGCCCTGCCATGTATACGGCGGGGCGCCCACCTGAGGCTTGGGGTGGCATTCGGGGGAGTGCCGCCCCTCTCACAGCCTCGAGATGGCGCGCGCGGTGTTCCCGCGCGCCTCTCCAGAAGTCGGGCGGGCAAGGCCCGCCCAAACACGAGATGAGGCCGGCGATTTAGCGCTGGCCGTTGCCGCCGGGGTAGCGGAAGAATGCCAACGCGCTCCCGTTGCCCCGGCATCAAGGCTCTCGAGGAACACCGTCAGGTTTTAGTGGGTAGCCCGGCATTGCACCTCACAGCCGTGGAGTCCCACATATCCCCCTGCCATCCCCCATGGCAGGACGGAATGCATAAAGCATTTCCTGACGCAAAAAAAAAAAAAAAAAAAAAAAAAAAAAAAAAGGTTAGGTTAGGTTAGGTTAGGTTAGGTTGGGCCACTGAGAAAACTGTCGGTGACGGGAAAGAGTGGGACCACCACAAAGTCGTTCTGGACGGTGTGGGGCAGATTGAGGATGTGCTCCAAAAGTCAAAGAATCTGAAAGGGGGTTGCCAAAAGCAGCTAAGGTCGGCGGCCGACCACATCAGGGCTGCTGCGGATAAGCTCAGGGAGCGGACCGCCACTGAGGAAACACGCTGTCTACGGGCCGAAAATGAAAGCCTTAAAAAAGAGTTGAGGGAGCTCCGGGTCCAAATGGCGGAATTGAAGGAAAGTGTGGGGAGGCTAGCGAGCAACCCTATGGCTGCCCTCCCTGCTGCTGTAGCGGCCGCGGACCCAAACGGGTTGAAGGAAGCAATTGCGCAGAACATCATGAGTGAGCTACGATCGATGCTGAACGCCAGATTCGGAGCCCTGGAGGGGAGATTGCTGCCGGAGCGTTCTTACCGGTTGCCCCTGGCTGCCGATCAGAAGAAGGTAGCTACACCTGCGACTGTAGATCGGCTGTCGCAGCCGGGACCCTCTACAGTCGCTGCGTCAAACAAGGCTGCTTCGGGAAGTCAGCCAGTTCGCCAGGTTCAAAAAGGGCAAGAAGCTAAAGCGAAGAAAAAGGGAAAGAAGAAGGAAGCAGAGAAGCCGACAGCCTCGCAGCAACAGCCTCGCGCGTTTCCTCCTGCCCCAGCTGTTATGCAAGAAAGCTGGGCGACAGTGACGAAACGGGGAAAGAAGAAGACGACGACCCCAACGGTTCAGCCTCAGCCGTCGCTACAGCAGGCGAAAAAACAGCAGAGGAAACAACTCGCGCAAAAATTGCGACCACCACGTTCCTCTGCCGTAGTGGTCACACTGCTACCCGAAGCAGTTGAAAAAGGGGCGACCTACGCGGCGGCTTTGGCCGAGGCCAGGAATAGAATTAATTTAGGAGGCCTCGGCATAACTAGCGTGAAATACCGCCAAGCGGTCACCGGGGCAAGAATTTTAGAGATCCCGGGAGCCGAAAGTGGTGGCAAAGCAGACACACTGGCCTCCAAACTCAGGGAGGTGTTAGGAGCGGAAGCAAAAGTGTCCAGGCCGGTCAAAACAGCAGATTTGAGGGTGTCCGGCCTGGACGACTCGGTTACAGCTGGGGAGGTGGCATCGGCGATCGCTAAGGCGGGAGGTTGTGCGGCGGATGACGTCAGGGTAGGAGAGGTCCGTCGCACATCGGCCGGGATGGGAGCGGTGTGGGTGCGCTGCCCGGTTGCGGTAGCGAAGAGGGTCTCTGCAGGGCGGCTTCTGGTGGGCTGGGTGTCTGCCCAGGTCCAGCTCCTAGACCAGAGGCCGATGAGATGCTTCCGCTGCCTGCAACTCGGGCACGTGCGAGCGACATGCACGAGTGATACCGACCGCAGCGACGAATGTTACCGTTGCGGTCGGCCCGGCCACAAAGCCGGAACATGCACCGCCGCCCCTCACTGCTCTCTCTGCGAGGCGGCTGGCAAAAAAGCAGAACATCGCGCGGGCTCTAAAGCCTGCACTGGGGCAAAGCCCCCTAAAAAAGGAAAGGCGGCCGCCAGGACCCCGGCCGCCATTGGGCCTGCGCAGCAGGTGCCCCCTGTAATCAGGGTCGAGGAGGCGATGAGCACCGACCCCCAATAAATGGCTCATCGTCTCCTCCAGACGAATCTGAACCACTCCGCCGGGGCGCAAGATCTCCTTTTGCAATCCATGGCGGAGTGGTCCATCGACTTGGCCGTGGCGGCCGAGCCGTACTTTGTCCCACCACAGCGTGGTGATTGGTTCGCGGACACACACGGCTTGGTCGCCGTTATGTCCTCCGGGAGAAATAACCTGGCCCCTTCAGTCGTCCATAGGGGCCAGGGCTACGTCGCTGTCCTTTGGGGAGAAATCGTCGTCGTTGGTGTGTACTTCTCCCCAAACCGGAGTCTCGCCGAATTTGAAGTGTTTTTGGGCGCGGTCGGGGCCGTTGTCCGGCAGACTCGGCCGCGCCAGGTGTTGTTGGCGGGGGACCTCAACGCCAAATCAACGGCTTGGGGTTCCCCTTCGTCAGATTTAAGGGGCGAGACTCTGGAGGAGTGGGCATTAGGGGCCGACCTCACAATTATCAACAGAGGGTCGGCCAACACGTGCGTGCGTCGGCAGGGAGGGTCCATCGTAGACGTTACGTTTGCGACCCCTGCCCTCGCGCGCAGTGTCCACTCCTGGACGGTACTCGAGGAGGTGGAGACTCTGTCGGACCACAGGTATGTCCGATACGACATCTCCACCTCCTCGACTAACGAGGTGTTCAATCCCGGGGGACATAACGCAAACGTGAATCTCTTCCCGAGGTGGGTAGTCAAGGGCGTAAACAAAGAAGCGCTGGTGGAAGCCTCCATCGTCCAGGCCTGGCTGAACTCTCCGGCCGGGCCAGTGGAGGTCGACCAGGAGGCGGAATGGCTGCGGGGCGCGCTGTCGCAAATATGCGATGCGTCGATGCCCCGGGCCAAAGGTCGGCCTCCCAAGCGTCAGGTGTACTGGTGGTCGCAAGAAATCGCTGATCTGCGCGCGGACTGCGTCAGGGGGCGGCGCCAGTACACCCGGTTCCGCAGGAGGCGGAACCGAGACGCGGACGAGGAGGACCGGCTGTATGCGGCGTATAGGCAAAAGGCCAAAGCGCTACAGCTGGCCATCAGCGCCGCCAAGGCGAAGGCTAGAGCGGAGCTGCTGGAGACGCTAAACAGGGATCCGTGGGGGCGTCCATACAAGATGGTGCGGAACAAGCTCCGCACCTGGGCGCCCCCGTTGACGGAGAGTCTCCAGCCCCGGATGCTTGAGGCGGTCGTGTCGGCACTTTTTCCGGACCGAGCGGAGCACCAATCTCCGGCCATGGCGCCCTCACAATTTAACGAGGGCGCCGATGCCGACGTGCCGCCGGTCACGGACGCCGAATTGCGGGCGGCCTGCCTCAGGCTCCGGGCCAATAAAGCTCCGGGCCCGGATGGTGTTCCGGGCCGCGCCTTGGCGTTAGCCCTTGGCCCCCTCGGGGAGAGGTACAAAAGGTTGTTGGACGCCTGTCTGGAGACAGGACAGTTCCCCGCCATGTGGAAGGCGGGCAAACTGGTCCTGTTGAAGAAGGACGGGCGTCCCGCGGAGTCTCCCTCCGCCTATCGTCCGATCGTCCTGCTCGACGAGGTGAGCAAGCTCTGTGAACGGGTCGGTAGCGAGGAGGCATGGCTGGCGGTTCTCACCTTCTGCGAGGACGTAATCTTGCAGAAGGAGGCGGCGGAGCGGGAGCGGGAAAACGATCCGCTCTCCCAATCAATCCGCCGCCGGAGAGCCGGGGCCCGGAGGAGGGTCTTCCACACCCTTCTCCCCCCCACCTAGGGGCTCGGGGGTGACGTTCGGGGGAGCGTCACCCCCATCTCAACAGCCCCGGGAGGGCGCGCGCGGTGTTCCCGCGCGCCTCCCACGCAGTACATAAATAGGGCAGGAGCGGCTCCACCCTCCTGCCTATAACGGGATGAGCCCGGCGCATCAAACGCGCTGGGCATCGCCGTCGGGGCCGCGGAAGAATAAAAATCCGTACCCGTAGCCCCGGCATCAGGCGCCCCGGAGGAACACCGTCAGGTTTTAGTGGGTATACTCGGCTTTGCACTATCAGCCGAGGAGTCCCACATATCCCCCCGCCTCCCCCAGGCGGGACGGAATGCATAAAGCATTTCCTGACGCAAAAAAAAAAAAAAAAAAAAAAAAAAAAAAAAAAAAAAAAAAAAAAAAAAAAAAAAAAAAAAAAAAAAGGTTAGGTTAGGTTGGGGCCGAGTGGTGGGGGTGACCCGCCACAGGGGGTGGACCAACAGGCGCTTACAGCTCCCATTAAGTGGAGCCTTAGCCTGCCACCCCAAGACCGCAGTGCGTGGACTTCATGTCCACATCCTTCTCGAGGTGGCCTCGTTTGCACTGAACACTGCGGATCTAGACTGGAGAGTCGATAAACACTCCTGAGGGTGGTGCTTCGGCGGCGCCCTCAGTACCGGGTCGGGGCCGATGAGGCTGCAGTGCCGAAAGGGCCCGGCCCGGACGGGGAAGGGGGGAAAAACACCTGCCCCTCTGCTTTCAGAGGGGTATCGTGTTTGCCAATTTTTGGCGTCGCACCTGTCCCTCTTTTTGAGGGGACAGAGTATTTTTGGCGCTTTTGCGCTTTGAGGTGGAGGGCGCTATTGCGCCCCCTTTGTTTTTTGTTTTTGTTTGCGCTTTTGCGCTCAGGTTGTCGTCGGCGCTTTTGCGCCTCCGTCGCTCCTTGCCCTTCGTGAAGGGCTTGGAGTTTGGTGTAGACGCGCCCGGTGGCACTAACCCTGTCGCCGGGTGGCGTCTGGGGGGCGGACCGGCACCAGCCGCCCTCCCCGGGACCCCGCGCAGTCGCTTCAACGACCCCCGTCACGGTGCTAAGGGGGTACGTCGTGGCTGCGCGGACCGACGAACGGCCTGCCTTAATTGGCCGGCCTAAGAGAAGGAAAACTTGAAACAAACCCGTGAGAAAACACGCTTAAAACCTGTGGATACCTGGGGACCTCCACAGTATATACCCTAGCCCCCGGAATGAGCGTCACCCGGGGGTGGTCATCTTTTCGTCTCATACTCGTGGGATTTAATATGGAAAAATCTTTAAAAATAACTTTTACGGGGAAGGGGGGGAAAGAAAGAAGAGTGGAGGATGAGAAGGAGGCGGAGCTGTCGAGTGCAAGCTCGACGGCCTCAATGGTGACGGTAGAGTCACTGTCTGGAGGAGAGTCGGCGAGATCTCAGCGGCGCACGAAGAAGCGTTCGCACGTCTCCAAAGAAGTTAGTTCGCGGGACTCGAGCTCGGGTTCAGACACCCCAGCTGTGAAGGTGGTAGTTTCTTCGCAGCCTAAGGGTAGAGGCAGGGGTAGGCCGCCCACAACGGGCGAGTATGTGGGGCTAGCCCAAGCCAAGAGGGAATTCGTCGAGCAGCAGCGAGCAGAACTGGAGTTGGAGGCTGAGAAAGACCTTGTGCACTTCAGTAGGGAGTACTTCCTGCGAAACACGCCTGGCAAGTCAGACTCGGCGTCAAACGATGAGACGGTCCCCGTTCTACCTCCAGACGGAGACTATAGAAAAACAGCGTTAGAAGGGGTAGAGATAATTGAGAAAGCCGTAAAAAATTCAAAAAATATAAAGGGGCCATATAGGGGCAGAATGAATGCGGCAGCTCTGACCATTAAAGCGGCTGTGGCGGCGCTAAGTGAAAGGAGTGCCACCGAAGAAACGAGACGGCTGGAAACGGAGAATAATATCCTGAGGAAGGAGCTGAGGGAGCTGCGCGGCCAGATGGCTGAGCTAAAGGAGAGCGTGGGGAAACTCGCCAACAGCCCAATGGCCCTTCTCCCCGCTGCGGTGGCGGCTGCGGATCCGAACCGCATGAAGGAAACTATTGCAGCGTCAATAATGGAGGAGATTAGGACGTTGCTCAACATGCGGTTCGGAGCCCTCGAAGGAAGATTGTTGCCGGATCCTGACCGCAACTATCGTCTCCCCTTGGCGGGAGACAAAAAAGCGTCGGCCCTTCCGTCTTCTGACAACTTCCAGCCGCTGCCGGGCCCGTCTGGTTCTGCTGCCACCAAAAACCAAAAGCAGCAGGTTGGTGAGCATCGCAGGGAGCTCTCAAAGGAGGATTACCCCGAGCTTCCTGCGGTCGCGGTTGGTGCATCGAAGTGGGCTTCGAAGCAAATGGCAAAGTCCTCGGTAGCGGCACCCCGTCCTTCCTCTACCTCGGCATCTCCTCTTTCCCTTGTTGATTCCGCAGCGGCCAAACCCGCCGCGGCAGGTGTGGCAGAGGGCAAGAAGCCAAGAAGGCAGAAAAAGAAGAAGGGCAAAAACGGCAACATTGGAGGTAACGGGCAGGCGCAGCCCCAACCGCGCCCACTTCCGCCTGCTCCTGCGAGTATGGAGGAGCCGTGGTCAACGGTGGTTCGAAAGGGGCGAAAGCCTAACCCTGGGGGCCAAGGTGGCCAGCCGTCGGGCAAAGGGAGCAACAAGGAAGGGTCGAAGGGGGGGCAAAAGAAAGCGGTTCTGCGTCCTCCTCGCTCCTCGGCTGTGGTAGTGACCCTTTCGCCTGAGGCGGTGGCAAAGGGGATTACGTATGGGGCGGCAATTGGCGAGGCCAAAAATAAGATAAATTTGAATGACCTCGGCATCGCCGCCATGCGCTTTAGGGTTGCTGCTACAGGGGCTGCGGTTTTCGAGATCCCCGGGGCTACAAGCGCTCCTAAGGCCGATGCATTGGCCGAAAAGCTCCAGCTGGCGTTAGGAACGGAGGTTGCAAAAGTCTCCAGACCCGTGAAGTCCGTCGAATTACGGATCTCGGGTCTGGACGACTCAATAAGCCCGGAGGAAGTCATTGCTGCGGTGGTGAAGGTCGGCCAGTGCTCGGCCGCCGAGGTAAAGGTCGGCGAAATAAAGAAGACGCCGTCTGGATTAGGGGTTGTTTGGGTCCGCTGCCCTGTGGCGGCGGCCAAGAAAGTGGCCGGGGGGCGGCTCCTGGTCGGCTGGACGTCGGCGCAAGTCCGGTTGTTAGACCAGAAGCCGCTAAAGTGCTACCGTTGCCTGGCTCATGGACACGTCAGGCAACAATGCCAATCTGAGGTAGACCGCAGCGACCACTGTTTCCGCTGCGGTCAGCCCGGCCACAAGGCCGCGGGCTGCTCTAGCTCCCCTCACTGCACGCTATGCGAGGCCATTGGAAAACCGGCTTCGCATAGAGCGGGGGGTAAGGCCTGTGAAGGTGCTAAGGCTAAGAACCGAAAGAAGAAGAAAGAAGAAAGAGACCGGCAAATTGTTTGAGAGAATCATCGCTGGCCGTCTCGTCCGGCACCTCGTCGGCTACGACTGGGTGCTGAGGGGGGAACTCCTCACCGGGGCCAGCGTAACGTGCTACGCAGACGATACGCTCGTCTTGGCCCGTGGGGAGACCTTCCGGGAGGCAATTCGCCTCGCCACCTGCTCTGTTGCTCAGGTGGTGAGGCGCATAAGGATGCTTGGATTGGAGGTGGCGCTCGGCAAGTCGGAGGCCCTGTGTTTCCATGGGCCCCGGAACGCGCCACCTGCCAACTCCAGCATCATCGTTGGTGGCACTCGCATCGAGATCAGGCCTCATATGAGGTACTTGGGCCTGTATCTCGATGCCCGTTGGAGCTTTCGTGAGCACTTCGCGCAACTGGCCCCCCGCCTAATGAGGGCGTCGGCCGGCCTTAAACGGTTGATGCCCAGTCTCGGGGGGCCGAGCGCGGGGTGCCGCCGCCTCTATATGGGGGTGGTACGGTCTATTGCACTATATGGTGCACCAATTTGGGGGGAATCGCCGGTGGCCATGCGCAACTGTGCTCCTCTGCGCAAAGCGCAGAGAGCTATGGCCATCGGCGTCATAAGGGGATACCGTACCATCTCTCATGAGGCGGCCTGCGTTCTTGCAGGTTCGCCTCCCTGGGAACTGGAGGTAAGAGCGCACGTCGAACTGTATAAATGGCGTGCGCAAATAAGAGAGACGGGGTTCCTCCCGTTGCCCAGTGAGGTGAACCGGCGAAAGCTCCAGCTTCGACGGTCAATATTTGATAGTTGGGAAGAGCGGCTGGCCAATCCTACGGCCGGCCGTCGCACCGTCGAGGCCATCCGCCCAGTAATCAGGGAATGGGCGGATCGCAAAACGGGGGTGTTGACGTTTAGGTTGGTGCAGGTGCTGTCCGGACATGGGTGCTTCGGCAGCTACCTGCACTGCATTGCTAGGAGGGAGTCAACACCCGAGTGCCACCATTGCAGCTGCGATGAAGACTCGGCGTGCCACACGGTTGTACAGTGTCCAGCTTGGGTGAGTGAGCGCGCCGAATTAGTCGCAGCGGTGGGGGCCGACCTCTCGCTCCAGGCCTTAATCAAGGCCATGTTGAGCAACGAGAGGTCGTGGCTGGCGGTTCAATCCTTCTGCGAGGAGGTCATATCGCAGAAGGAGGCGGCGGAGAGGGACCGCGAACAAGACGCAAACGCGCCTGATCTCCGCCGTCGGAGAGCCGGGGCCAGGAGGAGGCGATATGCAGCCCTTCTCCCCCCCACCTAGGGGCCCTAGGGGCGGTGCCATGGGGGGCACCGCTCCGCTGTCAATAAGGGTCCCGTCGGGGCCGAGTGCGTGCGTGTTCCTGCGCATCGGCCAGCAACAGTGATGTAAGTGAGGCAGGGGCACTCCACCCCTCTGCCTCTGCTCTGGGAGGAGCCCGGCGACAGCTGGGCATCGCCTGCTGCGGTCGCGTGAAGAATGCCAAAGTGCTCTCGCGGCCGTAGCTGTAGGCGCCAGATGGAACACCGCTGGGGTTTAGTGGGTATACCGGCCGTCTTGGCCGGGGAGCCCCACATACCCCACCTACCCCCCCCATGGTAGGTGTGCGGATGCAGTAATGCATTCCCCAGCGTCAACAAAAAAAAAAAAAAAAAAAAAAAAAAAAAAAAAAAAAAAAAAGGTTAGGTTAGGTTAGGTTAGGTTAGGTTAGGTTAGGTTAGGTTAGGTTAGGTTGGGGCCGAGTGGTGTGGGTGACCCGCCACAGGGGGTGGACCAACAGGCGCTTATAGCTCCCATTAAGTGGAGCCTTAGCCTGCCATCCCAAGACCGCAGTGCGTAGACTTCATGTCTACATCCTTCTCGAGGTGACCCTGTTTCTACTGAACACTGCGGATCTAGACTGGAGAGTCGATAAACACTCCTGAGGGTGGTGCTTCGGCGGCGCCCTCAGTACCGGGTCGGGGCCGATGAGGCTGCAGTGCCGAAAGGGCCTGGCCCGGACCGGGGGGGGGATGTCCCCATTTATGGGGACAAGTTGTGTTCCCCGTCCTCTGCGTGAGGGCGGGGGTCAGGCGTCGGGGTCACTTGCCCCTCTTCCAGGAAGGGTATTGTGACCCCGGAGGTGGAAAGAAGGAAAACTTTTAAAAACCCGTGAGGATACACGTAAAAATCTGAGGTGGAGAGAAGGAAAACTCGAAATGAAACCCGTGAGAAAACACGTTAAAACCAGAGGTGGAGAGAAGGAAAACTCGAAATGAAACCCGTGAGACAACACGTTAAAATCAAAGGTGGGAAGAAGGAAAACTTGTAAAAACCCGTGAGTAAACACGTAAAAATCAGGTGGGCGTGCTGACGCCCCTGCCGTGGTGTAGGCGGGGTGCGGAAGCCGCCACTTCGGAGGCCTGGGGTGTCCTTCGGGGGAAGGCGCCTCATCAATGGCCTCGGGATGGTGCGCGCGGTTGTTCCCGCGCGCCTCCCAGGAGAGCGGGCAGGTCAAACTGCCCGCAAACGGAGGAGGGCCCGGCTCAGGCTGGGCATAGCCGCCGGGGTCGCGGCAGAATGCCAACGCGCTCCCGTTGCCCCGGCATCAAGGCTCTCGAGGAACACCGTCAGGTTTTAGTGGGTAGACTCGGCCTAGCACCCTAATGTCGAGGAGTCCCACATACCCCCCTGCCACCCCCCTACGGCAGGACGGGATGCATAAAGCATTTCCTGACGCAAAAAAAAAAAAAAAAAAAAAAAAAAAGGTTAGGTTAGGTTAGGTTAGGTTAGGTTAGGTTAGGTTAGGTTAGGTTAGGTTAGGTTAGGTTAGGTTAGGTTAGGTTAGGTTAGGTTAGGTTGGGGCCGAGTGGTGTGGGTGACCCGCCACAGGGGGTGGACCAACAGGCGCTTATAGCTCCCATTAAGTGGAGCCTTAGCCTGCCATCCCAAGACCGCAGTGCGTAGACTTCATGTCTACATCCTTCTCGAGGTGACCCTGTTTCTACTGAACACTGCGGATCTAGACTGGAGAGTCGATAAACACTCCTGAGGGTGGTGCTTCGGCGGCGCCCTCAGTACCGGGTCGGGGCCGATGAGGCTGCAGTGCCGAAAGGGCCTGGCCCGGACCGGGGGGGGGATGTCCCCATTTATGGGGACAAGTTGTGTTCCCCGTCCTCTGCGTGAGGGCGGGGGTCAGGCGTCGGGGTCACTTGCCCCTCTTCCAGGAAGGGTATTGTGACCCCGGAGGTGGAAAGAAGGAAAACTTTTAAAAACCCGTGAGGATACACGTAAAAATCTGAGGTGGAGAGAAGGAAAACTCGAAATGAAACCCGTGAGAAAACACGTTAAAACCAGAGGTGGAGAGAAGGAAAACTCGAAATGAAACCCGTGAGACAACACGTTAAAATCAAAGGTGGGAAGAAGGAAAACTTGTAAAAACCCGTGAGTAAACACGTAAAAATCAGGTGGGCGTGCTGACGCCCCTGCCGTGGTGTAGGCGGGGTGCGGAAGCCGCCACTTCGGAGGCCTGGGGTGTCCTTCGGGGGAAGGCGCCTCATCAATGGCCTCGGGATGGTGCGCGCGGTTGTTCCCGCGCGCCTCCCAGGAGAGCGGGCAGGTCAAACTGCCCGCAAACGGAGGAGGGCCCGGCTCAGGCTGGGCATAGCCGCCGGGGTCGCGGCAGAATGCCAACGCGCTCCCGTTGCCCCGGCATCAAGGCTCTCGAGGAACACCGTCAGGTTTTAGTGGGTAGACTCGGCCTAGCACCCTAATGTCGAGGAGTCCCACATACCCCCCTGCCACCCCCCTACGGCAGGACGGGATGCATAAAGCATTTCCTGACGCAAAAAAAAAAAAAAAAAAAAAAAAAAAAAAAAAAAAAAAAAAAAAAAAAAGGTTAGGTTAGGTTGGGGCCGAGTGGTGTGGGTGACCCACCACAGGGGGTGGACCAACAGGCGCTTATAGCTCCCATTAAGTGGAGCCTTAGCCTGCCACCCCAAGACCGCAGTGCGTGGACTTCAAGTCCACATCCTTCTCGAGGTGGCCTCGTTTGCACTGAACACTGCGGATCTAGACTGGAGAGTCGATAAACACTCCTGAGGGTGGTGCTTCGGCGGCGCCCTCAGTACCGGGTCGGGGCCGATGAGGCTGCAGTGCCGAAAGGGTCCGGCCCGGACGGGGGGGAAGGGATGCACCTGCCTCTCTCTTTTGGAGGGGTAGGGTGCCTGGCGCTTTTGCGCGGAGAGGTGCTGGGGGGTACTATTGTGTCTTCCGGTGCCTTTGTTGGTGGAAATGCACCTGCTCTTCTTTTTGGGGGAGTATTGTTGCAGCGCTTTTGCGCAGATATTGTTGTGGTGCTATTGCGCCGTTTTTACACTTTTGTGTTATTTTGTTGTTGGCGCTTTTGCGCCTCTGTCGTTCCTTGCCCTTCATGAAGGGCATGGAGTCTGGTGTGGACGCGCCCGGTGGCACTAACCCTGTCGCCGGGTGGCGTCTGGGGGGCGGACCGGCACCAGCCGCCCTCCCCGGGACCCCGTGCAGTCACTTCAACGACCCCCGTCACGGTGCTAAGGGGGTACGTCGTGGCTGCGCGGACCGACGAACGGCCTGCCTTAATTGGCCGGCCTAAGAGAAGGAAAACTTGAAACAAACCCGTGAGAAAACACGCTAAAAACCTGTGGATACCTGGGGACCTCCACAGTATATACCCTAGCCCCCGGAATGGGCGTCACCCGGGGGTGGTCATATAAATCGGCCCCACTCGTGGGATTTAATATGGAAAAATCTTTAAAAATAACTTTTACGGGGAAGGGGGGGAAAGAAAGAAGAGTGGAGGATGAGAAGGAGGCGGAGCTGTCGAGTGCAAGCTCGACGGCCTCAATGGTGACGGTAGAGTCACTGTCTGGAGGAGAGTCGGCGAGATCTCAGCGGCGCACGAAGAAGCGTTCGCACGTCTCCAAAGAAGTTAGTTCGCGGGACTCGAGCTCGGGTTCAGACACCCCAGCTGTGAAGGTGGTAGTTTCTTCGCAGCCTAAGGGTAGAGGCAGGGGTAGGCCGCCCACAACGGGCGAGTATGTGGGGCTAGCCCAAGCCAAGAGGGAATTCGTCGAGCAGCAGCGAGCAGAACTGGAGTTGGAGGCTGAGAAAGACCTTGTGCACTTCAGTAGGGAGTACTTCCTGCGAAACACGCCTGGCAAGTCAGACTCGGCGTCAAACGATGAGACGGTCCCCGTTCTACCTCCAGACGGAGACTATAGAAAAACTGCGTTAGAAGGGGTAGAGATAATTGAAAAAGCCGTAAAAAATTCAAAAAATATAAAGGGGCCATATAGGGGCAGAATGAATGCGGCAGCTCTGACCATTAAAGCGGCTGTGGCGGCGCTAAGTGAAAGGAGTGCCACCGAAGAAACGAGACGGCTGGAAACGGAGAATAATATCCTGAGGAAGGAGCTGAGGGAGCTGCGCGGCCAGATGGCTGAGCTAAAGGAGAGCGTGGGGAAACTCGCCAACAGCCCAATGGCCCTTCTCCCCGCTGCGGTGGCGGCTGCGGATCCGAACCGCATGAAGGAAACTATTGCAGCGTCAATAATGGAGGAGATTAGGACGTTGCTCAACATGCGGTTCGGAGCCCTCGAAGGAAGATTGTTGCCGGATCCTGACCGCAACTATCGTCTCCCCTTGGCGGGAGACAAAAAAGCGTCGGCCCTTCCGTCTTCTGACAACTTCCAGCCGCTGCCGGGCCCGTCTGGTTCTGCTGCCACCAAAAACCAAAAGCAGCAGGTTGGTGAGCATCGCAGGGAGCTCTCAAAGGAGGATTACCCCGAGCTTCCTGCGGTCGCGGTTGGTGCGTCGAAGTGGGCTTCGAAGCAAATGGCAAAGTCCTCGGTAGCGGCACCCCGTCCTTCCTCTACCTCGGCATCTCCTTTTTCCCTTGTTGATTCCGCAGCGGCCAAACCCGCCGCGGCAGGTGTGGCAGAGGGCAAGAAGCCAAGAAGGCAGAAAAAGAAGAAGGGCAAAAACGGCAACATTGGAGGTAACGGGCAGGCACAGCCCCAACCGCGCCCACTTCCGCCTGCTCCTGCGAGTATGGAGGAGCCGTGGTCAACGGTGGTTCGAAAGGGGCGAAAGCCTAACCCTGGGGGCCAAGGTGGCCAGCCGTCGGGCAAAGGGAGCAACAAGGAAGGGTCGAAGGGGGGGCAAAAGAAAGCGGTTCTGCGTCCTCCTCGCTCCTCGGCTGTGGTAGTGACCCTTTCGCCTGAGGCGGTGGCAAAGGGGATTACGTATGGGGCGGCAATTGGCGAGGCCAAAAATAAGATAAATTTGAATGACCTCGGCATCGCCGCCATGCGCTTTAGGGTTGCTGCTACAGGGGCTGCGGTTTTCGAGATCCCCGGGGCTACAAGCGCTCCTAAGGCCGATGCATTGGCCGAAAAGCTCCAGCTGGCGTTAGGAACGGAGGTTGCAAAAGTCTCCAGACCCGTGAAGTCCGTCGAATTACGGATCTCGGGTCTGGACGACTCAATAAGCCCGGAGGAAGTCATTGCTGCGGTGGTGAAGGTCGGCCAGTGCTCGGCCGCCGAGGTAAAGGTCGGCGAAATAAAGAAGACGCCGTCTGGATTAGGGGTTGTTTGGGTCCGCTGCCCTGTGGCGGCGGCCAAGAAAGTGGCCGGGGGGCGGCTCCTGGTCGGCTGGACGTCGGCGCAAGTCCGGTTGTTAGACCAGAAGCCGCTAAAGTGCTACCGTTGCCTGGCTCATGGACACGTCAGGCAACAATGCCAATCTGAGGTAGACCGCAGCGACCACTGTTTCCGCTGCGGTCAGCCCGGCCACAAGGCCGCGGGCTGCTCAAGCTCCCCTCACTGCACGCTATGCGAGGCCATTGGAAAACCGGCTTCGCATAGAGCGGGGGGTAAGGCCTGTGAAGGTGCCAAGGCAAAGAAGGGCAAAAATAAGGCCGCCGCCAAGACCCAGGCTGCCCCTGCCCCTGCTGCCCCAGCTGCCCCTGCGCGCAGGGAAGAGGAGGCGATGGACGCTGCGTAATATAATGTCCTATCGCCTCCTACAAACGAATGTGAACCACTCCGCCCGTGCCCAGGACCTGCTCGTTCAGAGCATGGCGGAGTGGTCTATTGACATTATGGTCGCGGCCGAGCCGTACTTCGTCCCCCCGAATTCCAACTGGTGGGGGGACACCGACGGTTCGGTCGTCATTGTGTTCTCCGGCGGAGTTTATCCGGCCCCTGTACTTGCCGGCAGGGGTCGCGGCTATGTGGCGGTCCTTTGGGGAGATGTTGTTGTGCTAGGTGTATACTTCTCCCCAAACCGGAGCTTCTCCGATTTTGAGGATTTCCTGGCGGGGCTCGAGGCCTTCGTTGCCTGTAATCGACCCCGCCAGTTTCTGTTGTTGGGGGACCTCAACGCCAAATCGCGCTGCTGGGGGTCCCCCGTAACCGACGTGAGAGGAGAAGCTCTGGAGGAGTGGACGTCGTCAGCCGACCTGCTCGTTCTTAATCATGGGTCGGCCAATACCTGTGTGCGCAGGCAGGGGGGGTCTATCGTGGACGTTTCGTTTGCGACCCCTGCCCTTGCGCACCGCGTCCACTCCTGGACGGTTCTCGAGGGGGTAGAAACATTGTCGGACCATCTCTACATTAGGTTCGACATCGCCCCCTTGACGCCACAAGATGGCCGCGCCGGAGGGCACAATCGTCGAGTGCCGATATCTTTCCCCCGCTGGGTGGTCAGCAAGATGGATAGGGACGCGCTGATGGTAGCCTGCCTCGTCCAGGCCTGGCTGAATCCTTCGGCTGGGCCCATGGAGGTCGATCATGAGGCTGAATGGTTTCGGGGCGCACTGTCGCAAATCTGTGATGCGGCGATGCCCCGGGCCAAAGTTAATCGACCTCTGCGGCGTCAGGTGTACTGGTGGTCGGACGAAATCGCGAAATTGAGAGAGGAATGTGTAATCGTCCGCCGCCGGTACACCAGATACCGTCGACGGAGGAATCGTGACGCGGACGAGGAAAACGCGCTGTACGCTGCCTACACGTCCAAAAAGAAGGAGCTGCAGCGCACCATCAGCGAAGCCAAGACGAGGAGCCGTGAGGAACTCCTAGAGACCCTCGAGCGGGATCCCTGGGGGCGCCCCTATAAGATGGTTAGGGAAAAACTTCGACCATGGGCGCCCCCGATTACTGAGGGTCTCGAGCCCCGGACGCTTGAAAGTGTAGTGACGGCCCTGTTTCCAAACAGGGCCGAATTCCGCCCCCCAAGAATGATGCCCCCCTCCCGCCCATTAAGTGGAGGGGTTAGTGACGCCGGTTCTGACCCGGCGGCCGGTTCTGACCCGGCGGCCGGCTACGAACCGGTCTTGGGGGTGGAAATAGAGCAGGCTGCTCGCAAGCTCCGGCGCGGGAGGAAGGCTCCGGGCCCGGATGGCATTCCGGGCCGCGTCTTGGCTGCGTCCCTCAGCGAATTGGGGGTAAGATATCGGCGTCTGCTGGACGCCTGTCTGGAATCGGGCCGCTTCCCGGTCTTGTGGAAGACGGGGCGGCTTGTTCTCCTGAGGAAAGATGGGCGCCCAGCGGACTCTCCCTCCGCCTATCGTCCCATTGTGTGCCTGGACGAGACCGGCAAATTGTTTGAGAGAATCATCGCTGGCCGTCTCGTCCGGCACCTCGTCGGGGTCGGCCCCGACCTGTCCGACGTGCAGTATGGTTTCCGGCAGGGCCGTTCTACAATTGATGCTATCGCGCGCGTAAAGGCCCTGTCGGATGAGGTCGTAGCTCGGGGGGGGGTGGTCGTGGCAGTGTCGTTAGACATTGCAAATGCCTTTAACACCCTCCCCTGGGCCTGCATTAAGGGGGCCCTAGAGTATCATGGGGTCCCCCCTTACCTTCGTCGGATAGTCGGGTCATACCTCGACGAGAGGTCAATCATTTGTATGGGACGAAATGGGCGGCAGCACCGGTGGAGTATGTCGTGCGGCGTTCCCCAGGGGTCAGTCCTGGGCCCACTGCTTTGGAACGTCGGCTACGACTGGGTGCTGAGGGGGGAACTCCTCACCGGGGCCAGCGTAACGTGCTACGCAGACGATACGCTCGTCTTGGCCCGGGGGGAGACCTTCCGGGAGGCAATTCGCCTCGCCACCTGCTCTGTTGCTCAGGTGGTGAGGCGCATAAGGATGCTTGGATTGGAGGTGGCGCTCGGCAAGTCGGAGGCCCTGTGTTTCCATGGGCCCCGGAACGCGCCACCTGCCAACTCCAGCATCATCGTTGGTGGCACTCGCATCGAGATCAGGCCTCATATGAGGTACTTGGGCCTGTATCTCGATGCCCGTTGGAGCTTTCGTGAGCACTTCGCGCAACTGGCCCCCCGCCTAATGAGGGCGTCGGCCGGCCTTAAACGGTTGATGCCCAGTCTTGGGGGGCCGAGCGCGGGGTGCCGCCGCCTCTATATGGGGGTGGTACGGTCTATTGCACTATATGGTGCACCAATTTGGGGGGAATCGCCGGTGGCCATGCGCAACTGTGCTCCTCTGCGCAAAGCGCAGAGAGCTATGGCCATCGGCGTCATAAGGGGATACCGTACCATCTCTCATGAGGCGGCCTGTGTTCTTGCAGGTTCGCCTCCCTGGGAACTGGAGGTAAGAGCGCACGTCGAACTATATAAATGGCGTGCGCAAATAAGAGAGACGGGGTTCCTCCCGTTGCCCAGTGAGGTGAACCGGCGAAAGCTCCAGCTTCGACGGTCAACATTCGATAGTTGGGAAGAGCGGCTGGCCAATCCTACGGCCGGCCGTCGCACCGTCGAGGCCATCCGCCCAGTAATCAGGGAATGGGCGGATCGCAAAACGGGGGTGTTGACGTTTAGGTTGGTGCAGGTGCTGTCCGGACATGGGTGCTTCGGCAGCTACCTGCACTGCATTGCTAGGAGGGAGTCAACACCCGAGTGCCACCATTGCAGCTGCGATGTAGACTCGGCGTGTCATACGGTTGTTCAGTGTCCAGCGTGGGTGAATGAGCGCGCCGAACTAGTCGCAGCGGTGGGGGCCGACCTCTCGCTCCAGGCCTTAATCAGGGCCATGTTGAGCAACGAGAGGTCGTGGCTGGCGGTTCAATCCTTCTGCGAGGAGGTCATCTCGCAGAAGGAGGCGGCGGAGAGGGACCGCGAACAAGACGCAAACGCGCCTGATCTCCGCCGTCGGAGAGCCGGGGCCAGGAGGAGGCGATATGCAGCCCTTCTCCCCCCCACCTAGGGGCCCTAGGGGCGGTGCCATGGGGGGCACCGCTCCGCTGTCAATAAGGGTCCCGTCGGGGCCGAGTGCGTGCGTGTTCCTGCGCATCGGCCAGCAACAGTGATGTAAGTGAGGCAGGGGCACTCCACCCCTCTGCCTCTGCTCTGGGAGGAGCCCGGCGACAGCTGGGCATCGCCTGCTGCGGTCGCGTGAAGAATGCCAAAGTGCTCTCGCGGCCGTAGCTGTAGGCGCCAGATGGAACACCGCTGGGGTTTAGTGGGTATACCGGCCGTCTTGGCCGGGGAGCCCCACATACCCCACCTACCCCCCCCATGGTAGGTGTGCGGATGCAGTAATGCATTCCCCAGCGTCAACAAAAAAAAAAAAAAAAAGGTTAGGTTAGGTTAGGTTAGGTTAGGTTAGGTTAGGTTAGGTTAGGTTAGGTTAGGTTAGGTTAGGTTAGGTTAGGTTAGGTTAGGTTAGGTTAGGTTAGGTTGGGGCCGAGTGGTGGGGGTGACCCGCCACAGGGGGTGGACCAACAGGCGCTTACAGCTCCCATTAAGTGGAGCCTTAGCCTGCCACCCCAAGACCGCAGTGCGTGGACTTCATGTCCACATCCTTCTCGAGGTGGCCTCGTTTGCACTGAACACTGCGGATCTAGACTGGAGAGTCGATAAACACTCCTGAGGGTGGTGCTTCGGCGGCGCCCTCAGTACCGGGTCGGGGCCGATGAGGCTGTAGTGCCGAAAGGGCCCGGCCCGGACGGGGAAGGGGGGAAAACACCTGCTCCTCTGCTTTCAGAGGGGTATCGTGGTTTGCCAATTTTTGGCGTCGCACCTGTCCCTCTTTTTGGGGGGACAGTGTATTTTTGGCTTTGTTGAGCGGTGAGGTGGAGGGCGCTATTGCGCCCCCCTTTGTTTTCGCGCTTTTGCGCTCAGTTGGTTGTTGGCGCTTTTGCGCCTCTGTTAATCCGTGCCCTTCGTGAAGGGCATGGAGTTTGGTGTAGACGCGCCTGGTGGCACTAACCCTGTCGCCAGGTGGCGTCTGGGGGGCGGACCGGCACCAGCCGCCCTCCCCGGGACCCCGTGCAGTCGCTTCAACGACCCCCGTCACGGTGCTAAGGGGGTACGTCGTGGCTGCGCGGACCGACGAACGGCCTGCCTTAATTGGCCGGCCTAAGAGAAGGAAAACTTGAAACAAACCCGTGAGCGAACACGTAAAAACCTGTGGGTACCTGGGGACCCCCACAGTATATACCCTAGCCCCCGGAATGGGCGTCACCCGGGGGTGGTCATTTAAATCGGCCCCACTCGTGGGAATCACAATGGATAAATGTTTAAAAATAAATTTCAAGGGGAAGGGGGGGAAAGTGAGAGAGGATAGTGAGACGGAGGCGGAACTGTCGAGCGCAAGCTCGACGGTCTCAATGGTGACGGTAGAGTCACTTTCTGACAGAGAGTCGTCGTCGGTGAAAATTCATCGGCTATCGAAGAAGCGGTCGCGGGATTCGGATTTCGACAGATTTCGTGACGCTAGCCCGGAATCGGATACTCCGGCGTTGAAGGTAAAGCCCAGAGGCAGAGGGAGGCCGCCCACCACTGGGGAATACGTCGGTTTGGCAAACGCCAAGAAACAATGGCTCAAGGCGGAGCGTGATGCTCTGGAATTAGAGGCGGAAAAGGAGCTCGAGTTAAGCAGAAGAGAATACTCGCTCCGGAGCAAGGAGTGCCTGTCAGATTCTGCAGCGGACCGAGTTGACGTCGTAGCCAGGCACGAGAACTTCAGAATGCTTGCGTTGAAGGGTGTAGGCCAAATCGACAAGGTTCTAAAGACATCCCGAAATCTGAAGGGGACCTATCAGAAATCCCTAAAAGAGGCGTCGGAGGGAATCACGGCCGCTGTTGAGGGTCTACACAAGCAAACGTGTAACGATGAAACGCGCAGATTGGAGGCGGACAACGAGCGGCTTCGCAGGGAATTAGCAGAACTGCGGACCCAGATGGCGGAATTGAAGGAGAGTGTCGGGAGGCTCTCCAACAATCCTCTGGCACTTCTTCCAACGGCGGTGGCGGGAGCGGACCCCAACGGCATGAGGAACGCCATTGAGCAATCAATTATGCAAGAAATAAGAACGATGCTCAATGCGCGGTTTGGGGCCCTGGAGGACAGGCTGTTGCCGGAGCCTTCTTATCGGCCACCGTTGGCCGCAGATAGGAAGAAGGCTGCCGAAGTTCCACGACCGCAACCGAGTTCGTCCGGGATTGTCACGGTCCAAAAGGGCGTTCTAAAGCAGCAGGGTCTGGCTGGAGGGAAGGAAGACCCTAAAACAGCCAAAGTAAAGAAGGGCAAGGGGACGAAGTCAACGGAAGAGTCGGCGGCAACTCCGAAACAGCCTCGTCCGCTTCCGCCGGCCCCAGTAAATATGGAGGAAGCCTGGTCTACGGTGACGAAGAGAGGCAAGAAGAAGGTGTCCACTGTAGGCCAGGCCCAGCCCGCACAACGACAGCCGCAGACCAAGCCGGCTTCTGTGTCTCGGATCCAGGCTGGTCAACAGGCCCAGGCAGCCAAAAAGAAGAAGGCGGCGAACAGGCTACGCCCGCCGCGTTCGTCTGCAGTTGTGGTCACGCTGATGCCAGAAGCAGTAGAGCAGGGCGCAACCTATGCAGCCGTCCTTGCTGAAGCCCGTAAGAAGATCGACTTGGGAGGCCTCGGAATAACGGGCCTCAAGTATAGACAGGCTGTAACGGGGGCCAGGGTTCTCGAGGTGCCAGGGGCAACTAGCGGCGAGAAAGCGGACTCTCTGGCCTCCAAATTAAGGGAGGTGCTAAAATCGGAGCATATCAAGGTGTCCAGGCCGGTCAAGTGTGCCGAGCTGAGGGTGTCCGGTCTGGACGACTCTATCGTGGCTGCAGAGGTCGCCGATGCAGTCGCGAAAGTGGGAGGCTGTGCTGCGGAGGAGGTAAAAGTAGGCGATATTCGCCGCAACTCGGCAGGGCTCGGGGCAGTTTGGGTTAAATGCCCCGTGGCTGCAGCCAAAAAGGTCTCGGTAGGGCGGCTTCTGGTGGGCTGGGTGTCGGCCCAAGTCCAGCTCCTAGACCAGAGGCCGCTCAAGTGCTTCCGCTGCTTGCAGCAGGGGCACGTGCGGGCGGCATGCAAATCCGAAATCGACCGCAGCGAGGAGTGTTATCGTTGCGGTCGGGTCGGCCATAAAGCCGTCGCATGTGAAGCTAGCCCGCACTGCAATCTGTGTGCGGCACTAAATAAAAAAGCGGACCACCGAGCTGGCACTAAAGCCTGCGTGGGGGCAAAGGCCCCCAAAAAGGTAAAGGCGGCCGTCAGGACCCCGGCCGCCAATGGGCCTGCTCAGCAGGCGCCCCCTGCTAATAGGGGTGTGGAGGCGATGAGCACCGACCCATAATAAATGGCTCATCGCCTCCTACAGGCGAATTTGAACCACTCCGCCGGAGCCCAAGACCTGTTTCTGCAGTCAGCGGCGGAGTGGTCCATTGATTTGGCCGTGGCGGCCGAGCCGTACTTCGTCCCGCCACAAAGGGATGATTGGTTTGTGGACACACACGGCTTGGTCGCCGTTATGTCCTTCGGGAGGAATAACCTGGTCCCTTCTGTCGTCCATAGGGGCCAGGGCTACGTTGCTGTCCTTTGGGGGGAAATCGTCGTCGTTGGTGTGTACTTCTCCCCAAACCGGAGTCTCGCCGAATTTGAAGCGTTTCTGGGCGCGGTCGGGGCCGTTGTCCGGCAGACTCGGCCGCGCCAGGTGTTGTTGGCGGGGGACCTCAACGCCAAGTCAACGGCTTGGGGTTCCCCTTCGTCGGATATAAGGGGCGAGACTCTGGAGGAGTGGGCATTAGGGGCCGACCTCGCAATCATAAATAGAGGGTCGGCCAATACGTGCGTGCGTCGGCAGGGAGGGTCCATCGTAGATGTAACGTTTGCGACCCCTGCCCTCGCGCGCAGTGTCCACTCCTGGACGGTACTCGAGGAGGTGGAAACTTTGTCGGACCATAGATATGTCCGATACGACATCTCCACCTCCTCGACAAACGAGGTGTGTTCTCCCGTAGGACATAACACGAACGTGAACCTCTTCCCGAGGTGGGTAACCAGGGGCTTAAATAAAGAAGCGCTGATGGAAGCCTCCATCGTCCAGGCCTGGCTGAACTCTCCGGCCGGGCCAGTGGAGGTCGACCAGGAGGCGGAATGGCTGCGGGGCGCGCTGTCGCAAATATGCGATGCGTCGATGCCCCGGGCCAAAGGTCGGCCTCCCAAGCGTCAGGTGTACTGGTGGTCGCAGGAAATCGCTGATCTGCGCGCGGACTGCGTCAGGGGGCGGCGCCAGTACACCCGGTTCCGCAGGAGGCGGAACCGAGACGCGGACGAGGAGGACCGGCTGTATGCGGCGTACAGGCAAAAGGCCAAAGCGCTACAGCTGGCCATCAGCGCCGCCAAGGCGAAGGCTAGAGCGGAGCTGCTGGAGACGCTAAACAGGGATCCGTGGGGGCGTCCATACAAGATGGTGCGGAACAAGCTCCGCACCTGGGCGCCCCCGTTGACGGAGAGTCTCCAGCCCCGGATGCTTGAGGCGGTCGTGTCGGCACTTTTTCCGGACCGAGCGGAGCACCAATCTCCGGCCGTGGCGCCCTCACAACTTAACGAGGGCGCCGATGCCGACGTGCCGCCGGTCACGGACGCCGAATTGCGGGCGGCCTGCCTCAGGCTCCGGGCCAATAAAGCTCCGGGCCCGGATGGTGTTCCGGGCCGCGCCTTGGCGTTAGCCCTTGGCCCCCTCGGGGAGAGGTACAAAAGGTTGTTGGACGCCTGTCTGGAGACAGGACAGTTCCCCGCCATGTGGAAGGCGGGCAAACTGGTCCTGTTGAAGAAGGACGGGCGTCCCGCGGAGTCTCCCTCCGCCTATCGTCCGATCGTCCTGCTCGACGAGGTGAGCAAGCTCTGTGAACGGGTCGTCGCTTGCCGCCTCGTCGAGCATCTTCGTCGCGTAGGTCCCGACTTGTCGTTTAAGCAGTTTGGATTCCGAAGGGGCCGGTCGACAATCGACGCGATTGGTCGCGTCAAGGCCCTTTCGGAGGAGGTGGTCGCCCAGGGCGGGGTGCTGTTGGCGGTGTCTCTCGACATCTCGAACGCCTTCAACACCCTCCCCTGGGCCTGTATAAGGGAGGCCCTCAAATTTCATGGGGTGCCTCCCTACTTGAGAAGGTTTGTCGGGGCCTACTTAGATGGTCGAACAATTGTCTGGATCGGACAGGATAGGCGGCAGCACCGGTGGAGCATGTCGTGCGGTGTTCCCCAGGGGTCAGTTTTGGGTCCTCTCCTGTGGAACATCGGCTACGACTGGGTGCTGAGAGGTGAGCTCCTCCGGGGGGCCGACGTGACGTGTTATGCGGACGACACGCTAGTCACGGCCCGGGGGAGCTCTTTCAGGGAGGCAAACCGCCTCGCCACCTGCTCCGTAGCGCAGGTGGTGAGGCGGATAAAGATGTTGGGACTCGAGGTGGCGCTGGAGAAGTGCGAGGCCGTTTGCTTTCACGGGCCTCGCAAAGCGCCACCTGCGGGATCCCACATCATAATAGGTGGCACTCGCATCGAGGTCCGGCCTCATATGAGGTACCTAGGCCTGATCCTCGATGCCCGTTGGAGTTTCCGCGAGCACTTCCGGCAATTGGCCCCCCGTCTCGTAAGGGCATCAGCAGCGCTGAAAAGGCTGATGCCCAATCTGGGGGGGCCTAAGGGGGGATACCGCCGCCTCTATATGGGGGCGGTGCAATCAATGGCGCTCTACGGAGCGCCAATCTGGATAGGGACCCTGACGGCACCAAACGTCGCTAATTTAAGGCGCCCACAACGGGCGATGGCCGTCGGGGTTATTCGTGGATATCGCACCGTCTCCTTTGAGGCGGCGTGCGTTCTAGCCGGAAGCCCTCCCTGGGACTTAGAAGCGGAGGTGCACGCCACTGTGTACGAGTGGCGTGCGGGTCTAAGAGCAAGTAGGGAAGACCCGTTACCCAGGGAGGTTGAAGCGCGGAGACTCCAGGCCCGGCGGTCCATAATGGAGAAATGGGAGAGGCGGCTGGCAACACCGAACGCCGGCCGCCGGACCGTTGAGGCGATCCGTCCGGTGTTGAAAAACTGGACGGAAAGGAAGACGGGGTCGTTGACCTACCGGCTGACGCAGGTGCTGTCGGGGCATGGCTGCTTCGGCACGTACCTGTGCCAAATAGCCGGGCGTGAGTCGACGACCGAGTGCCACCACTGCGGCCGCGACGAAGACACGGCGCAGCACACTTTGGAGGAATGCTCGGCGTGGGCCGAGCAGCGTCGTGCGCTAGTCGCGGCGGTGGGGAGGGACCTCTCGCTGCCGGCTGTTGTAAAATCGATGGTCGGCAGCGAGGAGGCATGGCTGGCGGTTCTCACCTTCTGCGAGGACGTAATCTTGCAGAAGGAGGCGGCGGAGCGGGAGCGAGAAAATGATCCGCTCTCCCAATCAATCCGCCGCCGGAGAGCCGGGGCCCGGAGGAGGGTCTTCCACACCCTTCTCCCCCCCACCTAGGGGCTCGGGGGTGACGTTCGGGGGAGCGTCACTCCCATCTCAACAGCCCCGGGAGGGCGCGCGCGGTGTTCCCGCGCGCCTCCCACGCAGTACATAAATAGGGCAGGAGTGGCTCCACCCTCCTGCCTATAAAGGGATGAGCCCGGCGCATCAAACGCGCTGGGCATCGCCGTCGGGGCCGCGGAAGAATAAAAATCCGTACCCGTAGCCCCGGCATCAGGCGCCCAGGAGGAACACCGTCAGGTTTTAGTGGGTATACTCGGCTTTGCACTATCAGCCGAGGAGTCCCACATATCCCCCCGCCTCCCCCAGGCGGGACGGAATGCATAAAGCATTTCCTGACGCAAAAAAAAAAAAAAAAAAAAAAAAAAAAAAAAAAAAAAAAGGTTAGGTTAGGTTAGGTTAGGTTAGGTTAGGTTAGGTTAGGTTAGGTTAGGTTAGGTTAGGTTAGGTTAGGTTAGGTTAGGTTAGGTTAGGTTGGGGCCGAGTGGTGTGGGTGACCCGCCACAGGGGGTGGACCAACAGGCGCTTATAGCTCCCATTAAGTGGAGCCTTAGCCTGCCATCCCAAGACCGCAGTGCGTAGACTTCATGTCTACATCCTTCTCGAGGTGACCCTGTTTCTACTGAACACTGCGGATCTAGACTGGAGAGTCGATAAACACTCCTGAGGGTGGTGCTTCGGCGGCGCCCTCAGTACCGGGTCGGGGCCGATGAGGCTGCAGTGCCGAAAGGGCCTGGCCCGGACCGGGGGGGGGATGTCCCCATTTATGGGGACAAGTTGTGTTCCCCGTCCTCTGCGTGAGGGCGGGGGTCAGGCGTCGGGGTCACTTGCCCCTCTTCCAGGAAGGGTATTGCGACCCCGGAGGTGGAAAGAAGGAAAACTTTTAAAAACCCGTGAGGATACACGTAAAAATCTGAGGTGGAGAGAAGGAAAACTCGAAATGAAACCCGTGAGAAAACACGTTAAAACCAGAGGTGGAGAGAAGGAAAACTCGAAATGAAACCCGTGAGACAACACGTTAAAATCAAAGGTGGGAAGAAGGAAAACTTGTAAAAACCCGTGAGTAAACACGTAAAAATCAGGTGGGCGTGCTGACGCCCCTGCCGTGGTGTAGGCGGGGTGCGGAAGCCGCCACTTCGGAGGCCTGGGGTGTCCTTCGGGGGAAGGCGCCTCATCAATGGCCTCGGGATGGTGCGCGCGGTTGTTCCCGCGCGCCTCCCAGGAGAGCGGGCAGGTCAAACTGCCCGCAAACGGAGGAGGGCCCGGCTCAGGCTGGGCATAGCCGCCGGGGTCGCGGCAGAATGCCAACGCGCTCCCGTTGCCCCGGCATCAAGGCTCTCGAGGAACACCGTCAGGTTTTAGTGGGTAGACTCGGCCTAGCACCCTAATGTCGAGGAGTCCCACATACCCCCCTGCCACCCCCCTACGGCAGGACGGGATGCATAAAGCATTTCCTGACGCAAAAAAAAAAAAAAAAAAAAAAAAAAAAAAAAAAAGGTTAGGTTAGGTTGGGGCCGAGTGGTGGGGGTGACCCGCCACAGGGGGTGGACCAACAGGCGCTTACAGCTCCCATTAAGTGGAGCCTTAGCCTGCCATCCCAAGACCGCAGTGCGTAGACTTCATGTCTACATCCTTCTCGAGGTGACCCTGTTTCTACTTAACACTGCGGATCTAGACTGGAGAGTCGATAAACACTCCTGAGGGTGGTGCTTCGGCGGCGCCCTCAGTACCGGGTCGGGGCCGATGAGGCTGCAGTGCCGAAAGGGCCTGACCCGGACCGGGGGGGGGATGTCCCCATTTATGGGGACAAGTTGTGTTCCTCGTCCTCTGCGTGAGGGCGGGGGTCAGGCGTCGGGGTCACTTGCCCCTCTTCCAGGAAGGGTATTGTGACCCCGGAGGTGGAAAGAAGGAAAACTTTTAAAAACCCGTGAGGATACACGTAAAAATCTGAGGTGGAGAGAAGGAAAACTCGAAATGAAACCCGTGAGAAAACACGTTAAAACCAGAGGTGGAGAGAAGGAAAACTCGAAATGAAACCCGTGAGACAACACGTTAAAATCAAAGGTGGGAAGAAGGAAAACTTGTAAAAACCCGTGAGTAAACACGTAAAAATCAGGTGGGCGTGCTGACGCCCCTGCCGTGGTGTAGGCGGGGTGCGGAAGCCGCCACTTCGGAGGCCTGGGGTGTCCTTCGGGGGAAGGCGCCTCAGCAATGGCCTCGGGATGGTGCGCGCGGTTGTTCCCGCGCGCCTCCCAGGAGAGCGGGCAGGTCAAACTGCCCGCAAACGGAGGAGGGCCCGGCTCAGGCTGGGCATAGCCGCCGGGGTCGCGGCTGAATGCCAACGCGCTCCCGTTGCCCCGGCATCAAGGCCCTCGAGGAACACCGTCAGGTTTTAGTGGGTAGACTCGGCCTAGCACCCTAATGTCGAGGAGTCCCACATACCCCCCTGCCACCCCCCTACGGCAGGACGGGATGCATAAAGCATTTCCTGACGCAAAAAAAAAAAAAAAAAAAAAAAAAAGGTTAGGTTAGGTTGGGGCCGAGTGGTGTGGGTGACCCGCCACAGGGGGTGGACCAACAGGCGCTTATAGCTCCCATTAAGTGGAGCCTTAGCCTGCCATCCCAAGACCGCAGTGCGTAGACTTCATGTCTACATCCTTCTCGAGGTGACCCTGTTTCTACTGAACACTGCGGATCTAGACTGGAGAGTCGATAAACACTCCTGAGGGTGGTGCTTCGGCGGCGCCCTCAGTACCGGGTCGGGGCCGATGAGGCTGCAGTGCCGAAAGGGCCTGGCCCGGACCGGGGGGGGGATGTCCCCATTTATGGGGACAAGTTGTGTTCCCCGTCCTCTGCGTGAGGGCGGGGGTCAGGCGTCGGGGTCACTTGCCCCTCTTCCAGGAAGGGTATTGTGACCCCGGAGGTGGAAAGAAGGAAAACTTTTAAAAACCCGTGAGGATACACGTAAAAATCTGAGGTGGAGAGAAGGAAAACTCGAAATGAAACCCGTGAGAAAACACGTTAAAACCAGAGGTGGAGAGAAGGAAAACTCGAAATGAAACCCGTGAGACAACACGTTAAAATCAAAGGTGGGAAGAAGGAAAACTTGTAAAAACCCGTGAGTAAACACGTAAAAATCAGGTGGGCGTGCTGACGCCCCTGCCGTGGTGTAGGCGGGGTGCGGAAGCCGCCACTTCGGAGGCCTGGGGTGTCCTTCGGGGGAAGGCGCCTCATCAATGGCCTCGGGATGGTGCGCGCGGTTGTTCCCGCGCGCCTCCCAGGAGAGCGGGCAGGTCAAACTGCCCGCAAACGGAGGAGGGCCCGGCTCAGGCTGGGCATAGCCGCCGGGGTCGCGGCAGAATGCCAACGCGCTCCCGTTGCCCCGGCATCAAGGCTCTCGAGGAACACCGTCAGGTTTTAGTGGGTAGACTCGGCCTAGCACCCTAATGTCGAGGAGTCCCACATACCCCCCTGCCACCCCCCTACGGCAGGACGGGATGCATAAAGCATTTCCTGACGCAAAAAAAAAAAAAAAAAAAAAAAAAAAGGTTAGGTTAGGTTAGGTTAGGTTAGGTTAGGTTAGGTTAGGTTAGGTTAGGTTAGGTTAGGTTAGGTTAGGTTAGGTTAGGTTAGGTTAGGTTAGGTTGGGGCCGAGTGGTGGGGGTGACCCGCCACAGGGGGTGGACCAACAGGCGCTTACAGCTCCCATTAAGTGGAGCCTTAGCCTGCCATCCCAAGACCGCAGTGCGTGGACTTCATGTCCACATCCTTCTCGAGGTGGCCTCGTTTGCACTGAACACTGCGGATCTAGACTGGAGAGTCGATAAACACTCCTGAGGGTGGTGCTTCGGCGGCGCCCTCAGTACCGGGTCGGGGCCGATGAGGCTGCAGTGCCGAAAGGGCCCGGCCCGGACGGGGAAGGGGGGGAAAAACACCTGCCCCTCTGCTTTCAGAGGGGTATCGTGTTTCCCAATTTTTGGCGTCGCACCTGTCCCTCTTTTTTGGGGGGACAGAGTATTTTTTGGCGCTTTTGCGCTTTGAGGTGGAGGGCGCTATTGCGCCCCTTTGTTCTTTGTTTTTGTTTGCGCTTTTGCGCTCAGGTTGTCGTCGGCGCTTTTGCGCCTCCGTCGCTCCTTGCCCTTCGTGAAGGGCATGGAGTTTGGTGTAGACGCGCCCGGTGGCACTAACCCTGTCGCCGGGTGGCGTCTGGGGGGCGGACCGGCACCAGCCGCCCTCCCCGGGACCCCGCGCAGTCGCTTCAACGACCCCCGTCACGGTGCTAAGGGGGTACGTCGTGGCTGCGTGGACCGACGAATGGCCTGCCTTAATTGGCCGGCCTAAGAGAAGGAAAACTTGAAACAAACCCGTGAGAAAACACGCTAAAAACCTGTGGATACCTGGGGACCTCCACAGTATATACCCTAGCCCCCGGAATGAGCGTCACCCGGGGGTGGTCATCTTTTCGTCTCATACTCGTGGGATTCATTATGGATAATCTTTTTAAAATAAAATTTACGGGGAAGGGGGGGAAAGAAGGTGAGAGCGAGTCGGAGGGTGGACTGTCGAGTGCAAGCTCGGCGGGGTCAATGGTGACCGTAAAGTCACTGTCTGGGGGTGAGTCGAAGTCCCAGCGGCGAACGAAAAAGCGTTTGCACGCCGCGCAGGACAAGAGCTCGCGTGAGTCGAGTTCGGGCTCGGACACCCCGGCGGTCAAGGTGGTAGTCTCGTCGAAACCCAAAGGTCGAGGCAGGGGCAGGCCGCCCACTACAGGGGAGTATGTAGGGCTGGCCAAGGCCAAACGAGACCTTCTCGAGCAAGAGCGCGCTCAGATGGAGCTGGACGCTGAAAAGGATGCGGCTGCCTTCGGCAGGGAATATTTCCTTAGAAACAAGGTAGCCATATCGGAGTCGACGGATTCGGTGGTCCTTCCAGAAGACGCCGATTACTCGAAAGTGGTGGTTGAGGGCGTGGCGCTCATAGAGCAGGCGGTGAAAAAGTCCCGCAATTTAAAAGGGACGTATCAGCGCAATTTAAACCTGGCGGCTTCGACAATAAAGGCGGCAGTGGGAGCGCTCAACAAAAGAACTTCCACAGAGGAGACGAGGCGGCTTCAGGCCGAAAATGACCGCCTGAAAAAGGAATTGGGCGATCTTCGGGTGCAAATGGCTGAGCTTAAGGAAACAGTAGGAAGGCTCGCCAACAACCCGATGGCCGCCCTCCCTGCTGCCGTTGCCGCCGCGGACCCCAATGGTCTTAAGGAGGCTGTTGCGCAATCCATAATGGAGGAGCTTCGTACGATGATGAATGCAAGGTTCGGCGCTCTGGAGGGACGATTGCTTCCGGAGCCTTCATACCGGTTGCCCCTGGCTGCGGACAAGAAGAAGTCTACGGCATCGGCAACCGTCGGTAGGCAGCCGCAAACGGGGCCTTCGGAGGCTGCTCCCTCTCCAAAGGTCGCGACCGGCAGGCAGAAAAAGACGGAAAAGGGAAGTAAGAAGACGAAAAAAGAAGCTGGAAAGCCGCCGACCCCGCAGCAGCAGCAGAAGCAACAGCCTCGTCCGCTTCCTCCGGCCCCAGCCTCTATGGATGAGAGCTGGGCTACGGTGACGAAAAGAGGTGGAAAGAAGAAGGCTCCAGAGGCCACGCAAAGTACGCCTACACCGAAGTCGCAACTGCAAAAGAAGAAGAAGGTGTCAAACAGACTGCGCCCGCCGCGCTCCTCGGCGGTGGTTGTCACGTTGCTGCCCGAGGCGGTGCAGCAGGGCGCAACGTACGCAGCCGTCCTAACTGAGGCCAAGAAGAAAATAGATCTGGGAGGCCTCGGTATTACGGGTATCAAGTACAGACAGGCTGTGACGGGGGCCAGGGTTCTGGAAGTGCCAGGAGCTACGAGCAGCGAGAAGGCGGACTCTCTGGCTCTCAAACTACGGGAGGTGTTAGGAACCGAACATATTAAAGTGTCCAGGCCGGTCAAATGTGCCGAGCTTAGGGTGTCCGGCCTGGACGACTCGGTGACTGCGGCGGAAGTGGCGGCAGCGGTTGCTAAAACTGGGGGCTGTGCGGCGGATGACGTCAAAGTCGGGGAGATCCGTCGCACACCGGCCGGGCTTGGTGCGGTTTGGGTCCGCTGCCCGGTTGCGGCAGCTAGGAAAGTATCAGCGGGGCGGCTTCTGGTGGGCTGGGTGTCTGCCCAAGTCCAGCTCTTGGACCAGAGGCCGCTGAAATGCTATCGTTGCCTGCAACACGGGCACGTGCGGGCCGTCTGCACTTCGGATACTGACCGCAGCGAGGAATGCTATCGCTGCGGTCGGCCCGGCCACAAAGCCGGTACTTGCACCGCCACTCCCCACTGCTCTCTCTGCGAAGCGGCCGGAAAAAAGGCGGACCACCGAGTGGGCAGCAAAATCTGTGTGGGGGCAAAGGCCCCCAAAAAAGGAAAAGCGGCCGGAAGGACCCCGGCCGCCAAAGAGCCTGCTCAGCAGGCGCCCCCTGTAAACAGGGGCCAGGAGGCGATGAGCACCGACCCATAATAAATGGCTCATCGCCTCCTGCAGGCGAACTTAAACCACTCCGCCGGAGCGCAGGATCTGCTCCTACAATCGATGGCGGAGTGGTCCATTGATTTGGCCGTGGCGGCCGAGCCGTATTATGTCCCGCCGCATCGTGAAGATTGGTTCGCGGACACACACGGCTTGGTCGCCGTCATGTCCTCCGGGAGAAATAACCTGGCCCCTTCAGTCGTCCATAGGGGCCAGGGCTACGTTGCTGTCCGTTGGGGAGAAATCGTCGTCATTGGTGTGTACTTCTCCCCAAACCGGAGTCTCGCCGAATTTGAAGTGTTTCTGGGCGCGGTCGGGGCCGTTGTCCGGCAGACTCGGCCGCGCCAGGTGTTGTTGGCGGGGGACCTCAACGCCAAATCAACGGCTTGGGGTTCCCCTTCGTCGGATCTGAGGGGCGAGACTCTGGAGGAGTGGGCAGTAGGGGCCGACCTCGTAATCATCAACAGAGGGTCGGCCAACACGTGCGTGCGTCGGCAGGGAGGGTCCATCGTAGACGTAACGTTTGCGACCCCTGCCCTCGCGCGCAGTGTCCACTCCTGGACGGTACTCGAGGAGGTGGAGACTCTGTCGGACCACAGGTATGTCCGATACGACATCTCCACCTCCTCGACTAACGAGGTGTTCAATCCCGGGGGACATGACACGAATGTGAACCTCTTCCCGAGGTGGGTAGTCAAGGGCTTGAATAAAGAAGCGCTGGTGGAAGCCTCCATAGTCCAGGCCTGGCTGAACTCTCCGGCCGGGCCAGTGGAGGTCGACCAGGAAGCGGAATGGCTCCGGGGCGCATTGTCGCAAATATGCGACGCGTCAATGCCCCGGGCCAAAGGTCGGCCTCCCAAGCGTCAGGTGTACTGGTGGTCGCAGGAAATCGCCGAGCTGCGCGCGGATTGCGTGAGGAGGCGGCGCCAGTACACCCGGTTCCGCAGGAGGCGGAACCGAGACGCGGACGTGGAGAACCAGCTGTATGCGGAGTACAGGCAAAAGGCCAAAACGCTGCAGCTGGCCATCAGCGCCGCCAAGGCGAATGCCAGAGCGGAGCTGCTGGAGACGCTGAATAGGGATCCGTGGGGGCGTCCATACAAGATGGTGCGGAACAAGCTCCGCACCTGGGCGCCCCCGTTGACGGAGAGTCTCCAGCCCCGGATGCTTGAGGCGGTCGTGTCGGCACTGTTTCCGGACCGAGCGGAGCACCAACCTCCGGCCATGGCGCCCTCACAATTTAACGAGGGCGCCGAAGCCGACGTGCCGCCGGTCACGGACGCCGAATTGCGGGCGGCCTGCCTCAGGCTCCGGGCCAATAAAGCTCCGGGCCCGGATGGTGTTCCGGGCCGCGCCTTGGCGTTAGCCCTTGGCCCCCTCGGGGAGAGGTACAAAAGGTTGTTGGACGCCTGTCTGGAGACAGGACAGTTCCCCGCCATGTGGAAGGCGGGCAAACTGGTCCTGTTGAAGAAGGACGGGCGTCCCGCGGAGTCTCCCTCCGCCTATCGTCCGATCGTCCTGCTCGACGAGGTGAGCAAGCTCTGTGAACGGGTCGTCGCTTGCCGCCTCGTCGAGCATCTTCGTCGCGTAGGTCCCGACTTGTCGTTTAAACAGTTTGGATTCCGAAGGGGCCGGTCGACTATCGATGCGATTAGTCGCGTCAAGGCCCTTTCGGAAGAGGTGGTCGCCCAGGGCGGGGTGCTGTTGGCGGTGTCTCTTGACATCTCGAACGCCTTCAACACCCTCCCCTGGGCCTGTATAAGGGAGGCCCTCAATTTTCATGGGGTGCCTCCCTACTTGAGGAGGTTTGTCGGGGCCTACTTAGATGGTCGTGAAATTGTCTGGATCGGACGGGATAGGCGGCAGCACCGGTGGAGCATGTCGTGCGGTGTTCCCCAGGGGTCAGTTTTGGGTCCTCTCCTGTGGAACATCGGCTACGACTGGGTGCTGAGAGGTGAGCTCCTCCGGGGGGCCGACGTGACGTGTTACGCGGACGACACGCTAGTCACGGCCCGGGGGAGCTCTTTCAGGGAGGCAAACCGCCTCGCCACCTGCTCAGTAGCGCAGGTGGTGAGGCGGATAAAGATGTTGGGACTCGAGGTGGCGCTGGAGAAGTGCGAGGCCGTTTGCTTTCACGGGCCTCGCAAAGCGCCACCTGCGGGATCCCACATCGTCATAGGTGGCACTCGCATCGAGATCCGGCCTCATATGAGGTACCTAGGCCTGATACTCGATGCCCGTTGGAGTTTCCGCGAGCACTTCCGGCAATTGGCCCCCCGTCTCGTAAGGGCATCAGGCGCGCTGAAAAGGCTGATGCCCAATATGGGGGGGCCTAAGGGGGGATACCGCCGCCTCTATATGGGGGCGGTGCAATCAATGGCGCTCTACGGAGCGCCAATCTGGATAGGGACCCTGACGGCACCAAACGTCGCTAATTTAAGGCGCCCACAACGGGCGATGGCCGTCGGGGTTATTCGTGGATATCGCACCGTCTCCTTTGAGGCGGCGTGCGTTCTAGCCGGAAGCCCTCCCTGGGACTTAGAAGCGGAGGTGCACGCCACTGTGTACGAGTGGCGTGCGGGTCTACGTTCTGTTCGGCAAGACCCACTACCCAGGGAGGTTGAAACGCGGAGACTCCAGGCCCGGCGGTCCATAATGGAGAAGTGGGAGAGGCGGCTGGCAACACCGAACGCCGGCCGCCGGACCGTTGAGGCGATCCGTCCGGTGTTGAAAAACTGGACGGAAAGGAAGACGGGGTCGTTGACCTACCGGCTGACGCAGGTGCTGTCGGGGCATGGTTGCTTCGGCACGTACCTGTGTCGAATAGCCGGGCGTGAGTCGACGACCGAGTGCCACCACTGCGGCCGCGACGAAGACACGGCGCAGCACACCTTGGAGGAATGCTCGGCGTGGGCCGAGCAGCGTCGTGCGCTAGTCGCGGCGGTGGGGAGGGACCTCTCGCTGCCGGCTGTCGTAAAATCGATGGTCGGTAGCGAGGAGGCATGGCTGGCGGTTCTCACCTTCTGCGAGGACGTTATCTTGCAGAAGGAGGCGGCGGAACGGGAGCGGGAGAACGATCCGCTCTCACAATCAATCCGCCGCCGGAGAGCCGGGGCCCGGAGGAGGGTCTTCCACACCCTTCTCCCCCCCACCTAGGGGCTAGGGGGTGACGTTCGGGGGAGCGTCACCCCCCATCTTAACAGCCCCGGGAGGGCGCGCGCGGTGTTCCCGCGCGCCTCCCACGCAGTACATAAATAGGGCAGGAGCGGCTCCACCCTCCTGCCTATAAAGGGATGAGCCCGGCGCATCAAACGCGCTGGGCATCGCCGTCGGGGTCGCGGAAGAATAAAAATCCGTACCCGTGGCCCCGGCATCAGGCGCCCCGGAGGAACACCGTCAGGTTTTAGTGGGTATACTCGGCTTTGCACTATCAGCCGAGGAGTCCCACATATCCCCCCGCCTCCCCCAGGCGGGACGGAATGCATAAAGCATTTCCTGACGCAAAAAAAAAAAAAAAAAAAAAAAAAAAAAAGGTTAGGTTAGGTTAGGTTAGGTTAGGTTAGGTTAGGTTAGGTTAGGTTAGGTTAGGTTAGGTTAGGTTAGGTTAGGTTAGGTTAGGTTAGGTTAGGTTAGGTTAGGTTAGGTTAGGTTAGGTTAGGTTAGGTTAGGTTAGGTTAGGTTAGGTTAGGTTAGGTTGGGGCCGAGTGGTGGGGGTGACCCGCCACAGGGGGTGGACCAACAGGCGCTTACAGCTCCCATTAAGTGGAGCCTTAGCCTGCCACCCCAAGACCGCAGTGCGTGGACTTCATGTCCACATCCTTCTCGAGGTGGCCTCGTTTGCACTGAACACTGCGGATCTAGACTGGAGAGTCGATAAACACTCCTGAGGGTGGTGCTTCGGCGGCGCCCTCAGTACCGGGTCGGGGCCGATGAGGCTGCAGTGCCGAAAGGGTCCGGCCCGGACGGGGGGGAGGGGATGCACCTGCCTCTCTCTTTTGGAGGGGTAGGGTGCCTGGCGCTATTGCGCGGAGAGGTGTTGGGGGGCGCTATTGCGTCCTCCGTTGTGGTTTTTGCGCTTTTGCGCATTGTGGTTTCCCTGTCCTCTGCGGAGGGCAGGGAGTCTAGGTGGTGGCGTGCCCGGCGGCACTAACCCTGTCGCCGGGTGGTGCCTGGGGGGCGGACCGGCACCAGCCGCCCTCCCCGGTAACCGCACAGTGCACCTCAACGACCCCCGTCACGGTGCTAAGGGGGTACGTCGTGGCTGTGCGGTCCGAAGACGGCTCGCCTTCATTGGCCGGCCGTGAGAGAAGGAAAACTCGATACAAAACCCGTGAGAAAACACGCTAAAAACCTGTGGATACCTGGGGACCTCCACAGTATATACCCTAGCCCCCGGAATGGGCGTCACCCGGGGGTGGTCATTTAAATCGGCCCCACTCGTGGGATTCAATATGGAATATTTTAAATTAAACTTTCGGGGAACGGGGGGGAAAGATAAGAGGAGGAGTGAGGGGTTAGATGAGGACGACTTGTCCGATGCGTCGGATTTAAGCGTCCCAACAGCTTGGTCGGACGATGGAAGTGCGACCAAGGCATTGAGAAGGCGCGTTCGTCCAACAGAAAAAACAAGGAGTCGGTCAAGATCGAGGTCAAAGTCGAGGGAGAGAGAGGCAGGTCCTGCCACTGAACCGTCTTCTGCGGGGAAAATTCCCACAAGGAGAGGGAGAGGCCGGCCTCCTACGACCGGCGAATATGTCGGCTTGTCGCAAGAGAAGCGCGAGTGGCTGCAGACGCAGAGGGTGGCGCTGCAACAGCAAGTCGAAAAGGAGATGGAAGAAATGTCTCAGGAGCTTCGGCTAAAGAGGCTGACCCGGTCCACGTCGAGTGAATTGTCTGGCTGGTCATCGTCTGCGTCTGCGGACAGACACAGAGACCCTTCGGCGAGTCAGCAACCGAGTCCAGATATGGATACTGCAGATGGGCTGCAAAAGTTGGCAATGGCGAGCGTGGCTGCCATCGAAAAGGTGGCCACCAAATCAAAGAATTTGAAGGGCTCGTTCGTACGGGCGTTGAAAGAGGCGGCGGCCAGCCTCAAAGAGGTTACGGAAACCCTTGCGGCCAGAACCAATTCCGAGGAGAACGTGAAACTCCAAAAGGAGAATGCCTGTCTGCGAGGGGAGATCAGTGAGCTCCGCAAACAACTCGCGGAGCTCAAAGGGATGGTGGAAAAGCTGACAAGCCAACCAAAGCCACCTCCGCCAGAGCCTACTGCTTTGGTGCAGGAAGAGATGACCAGGTCCATCATGATGCAAGTTGGCGATATGGTCAACGCAAGGCTGGACGCACTGGAGGAGCGGCTGTTGCCGGCGAAGAGCATCCGTCCGCCTTTGGCTGCGGACGCAAAGAAGACATACGCATCTGCTGTTCTACCTTCTACTGGAGAGCCAATGTCGTTATCGCAACAAGGGAAGAGAAAAGCTGGGAAGGGCAAAGGTGTTGCGCCTATTCCTAAGCCTGTGGTGGAACGGTCCGTAGAGGTGCCGCCTACATCGTCGGGTATGGACGATGACGGCTTCGTGACCGTCGCAAAGAAGAGCAAGAGGAGGATTGAAAAGGTCGTCGTCGAGGTCCCGGCTTCCACTCGGCCGAATAGCAAAATCGCTGTAGTCCCGGCTTCTGTGCCGGATAGGAAGGAGGGGGGGGGGAAACGAAAAGAAAAGGCGAAAAAGCCGAAATTGCGTATCCCAAAGTCGTCCGCCGTGGTGATTACCTTGCTGCCGGAGGCGGCTAAGAAGGGGGTTTCTTACGCCCAGGTGTTGACGGAGGCCCGAACCAAGGTTGACCTGGAGCCGCTGGGCATAACCGGGCTCCGGTACAGGAAGGCCGCCACCGGGGCAGGCGTCCTCGAGCTGCCGGGTGCCGCTAGTGGGGAGAAAGCCGATGCACTAGCGGCTAAATTGAGGGAAAACCTAGGGAGTGACCTAGTGAGAGTGTCCAGGCCGACTAAATGCGCGGAACTCCGCGTTTCAGGCCTGGATGACTCGGTCACGGCGGCTGAGGTGGCTGGGGCCATCGCCAGGGTGGGAAGTTGTACGGCGGACGACGTTAAAGTCGGGGAGGTGCGCCGAACTCTGACAGGGTTAGGCTCTGTGTGGGCGAGGTGCCCCGTTGAGGCGGCAAGGAAGGTGGCAGGTGGTCGCCTTCTAGTAGGATGGGTCTCGGCAGGTGTCAAAGTACTGGAGCCGAGACCCTTGAGGTGCTACCGGTGCCTGAAACAGGGGCACGTCGTCGCGGTATGCACCTCGGAGGTGGACCGCAGCGGTGAATGTTACCGCTGCGGGCAACATGGTCACAGAGCCGGGGCGTGCACGAGCAGGCCGCACTGCACGCTGTGCTCCGCCGAAGGGAAGTCGGCGGACCACATCCCAGGCAGCAAGACCTGTGCGGGGGCAAAGCCCAAAAAGGGCGCTAGGGTGGTAGCCGTTGCTGCCGCTCGCGTTGCTCCCGCCAGGCCAACGGAGGAGATGTGCACGGACCCGTGCTAGTGGCCATCGCCTCCAAGGCGACCACCGCGCCCTGCCATGTATACGGCGGGGCGCCCACCTGAGGCTTGGGGTGGCATTCGGGGGAGTGCCGCCCCTCTCACAGCCTCGAGATGGCGCGCGCGGTGTTCCCGCGCGCCTCTCCAGAAGTCGGGCTGGCAAGGCCCTCCCAAACACGAGACGAGGCCGGCGTTTGCGCTGGCCGTTGCCGCCGGGGCCGCGGAAGAATGCCAACGCACCCCCGTTGCCCCGGCATCAAGGCTCTCGAGGAACACCGTCAGGTTTTAGTGGGTAGCCCGGCATTGCACCTCACAGCCGTGGAGTCCCACATATCCCCCTGCCATCCCCCATGGCAGGACGGAATGCATAAAGCATTTCCTGACGATAAAAAAAAAAAAAAAAAAAAAAAAAAAGGTTAGGTTAGGTTAGGTTAGGTTAGGTTAGGTTAGGTTAGGTTAGGTTAGGTTAGGTTAGGTTAGGTTAGGTTAGGTTAGGTTAGGTTAGGTTGGGGCCGAGTGGTGTGGGTGACCCGCCACAGGGGGTGGACCAACAGGCGCTTATAGCTCCCATTAAGTGGAGCCTTAGCCTGCCATCCCAAGACCGCAGTGCGTAGACTTCATGTCTACATCCTTCTCGAGGTGACCCTGTTTCTACTGAACACTGCGGATCTAGACTGGAGAGTCGATAAACACTCCTGAGGGTGGTGCTTCGGCGGCGCCCTCAGTACCGGGTCGGGGCCGATGAGGCTGCAGTGCCGAAAGGGCCTGGCCCGGACCGGGGGGGGGATGTCCCCATTTATGGGGACAAGTTGTGTTCCCCGTCCTCTGCGTGAGGGCGGGGGTCAGGCGTCGGGGTCACTTGCCCCTCTTCCAGGAAGGGTATTGTGACCCCGGAGGTGGAAAGAAGGAAAACTTTTAAAAACCCGTGAGGATACACGTAAAAATCTGAGGTGGAGAGAAGGAAAACTCGAAATGAAACCCGTGAGAAAACACGTTAAAACCAGAGGTGGAGAGAAGGAAAACTCGAAATGAAACCCGTGAGACAACACGTTAAAATCAAAGGTGGGAAGAAGGAAAACTTGTAAAAACCCGTGAGTAAACACGTAAAAATCAGGTGGGCGTGCTGACGCCCCTGCCGTGGTGTAGGCGGGGTGCGGAAGCCGCCACTTCGGAGGCCTGGGGTGTCCTTCGGGGGAAGGCGCCTCATCAATGGCCTCGGGATGGTGCGCGCGGTTGTTCCCGCGCGCCTCCCAGGAGAGCGGGCAGGTCAAACTGCCCGCAAACGGAGGAGGGCCCGGCTCAGGCTGGGCATAGCCGCCGGGGTCGCGGCAGAATGCCAACGCGCTCCCGTTGCCCCGGCATCAAGGCTCTCGAGGAACACCGTCAGGTTTTAGTGGGTAGACTCGGCCTAGCACCCTAATGTCGAGGAGTCCCACATACCCCCCTGCCACCCCCCTACGGCAGGACGGGATGCATAAAGCATTTCCTGACGCAAAAAAAAAAAAAAAAAAAAAAAAAAAAAAAAAAAAAAAAAGGTTAGGTTAGGTTAGGTTAGGTTAGGTTAGGTTAGGTTAGGTTAGGTTAGGTTAGGTTAGGTTAGGTTAGGTTAGGTTAGGTTAGGTTAGGTTAGGTTAGGTTAGGTTAGGTTAGGTTAGGTTAGGTTAGGTTAGGTTAGGTTAGGTTAGGTTAGGTTAGGTTAGGTTAGGTTAGGTTAGGTTAGGTTAGGTTAGGTTAGGTTAGGTTAGGTTAGGTTAGGTTAGGTTAGGTTAGGTTAGGTTAGGTTAGGTTAGGTTAGGTTAGGTTAGGTTAGGTTAGGTTAGGTTAGGTTAGGTTAGGTTTTTTTTTTTTTTTTTTTTTTTTTTTTTTTTTGGCGACTAAATTTATTTAGCTTGACCAAAGAGTGGAGGGGACGCTTATGTCCTACATCCCCTCACTCCCGATACATATGGAACTTAGGCACTAAAAGGAGCTAGTTACAAAATAAAAGTGGACCAGCTTATGCTGTTATAAGTGAGAAATTATACAATTCAAAGGATGATGAGGTAAGAGAATTATACAAAGTAGCAAAAATAATAAGTGGAAAATTTAAGGTGGACTAACTAATGCTATTAATAGGTGAGGTGTTACATGATATAAAATGATGACATAACAGCTTATGAGAATGAAAAGTATACAAGATTAGACAATAATTGATTGAATTTATTTAAGTAATTGGTTAAACATATAAGATCACTAGACATGAAGGTAAGAGGTTGCGAACATAAAAAGATGTCGGTAGTACAATTCGCAGTAATATATAGAATTTTGTGACATTAAATATTAGCTGATGAGGTTTGCATAAAGTAAAAGTTATATAGAAATGTACAGTAAAAATAAAAAGTAAATAAGGTACCCAAAGAACTCTCTTACAGGCAATCATGATGACATAGTAACTTGCGAGAGTAATTCGTCATAGTAGTTAAGATTATATAATACAAAGTGGTAGCGTGTGACATTTATATAATATGTAAGTTGTATAAAAGTAAAAAGTAAAATTGAGGTAAGTAGAAAACGCTTAGAAGTAAATAGGTAAAAAATAAGACAGGGTAGGATTAATTATTGGCCAAACCATGTACATAATGCAAAATATACAAGTAAGAGCAAAAGCCTGATGCAGGTGTGATATGTAATCAATAAGTTAATCATTAATGAGAAAGTAATCGGGGAGAAATAAATGAACAGATCAGGACATGTGTATATGTATATTTTCTTTTTTTTTTTTTTTTTTTTTTTTTTTTTTTTTTTTTTTTTTTTTTTTTTTTTTTTTTTTTTTTTTTTTTTTAATATCTTCCCCTTACAAAGGTAATTGTGTAATAGAAATAATAAAATATTATCTTGTGTTTCAGGCGGAGAGGATGCGGGCCCACATAGCCCCGTGACATAGCCACAGAAGAAGGTTACAACCGGCGCGCGGCGAGACGACGAACGACGAAACGACGAACGACGAAACGACGAGCGACGAAACGACGAACGACGAAACGACGAACGACGAAACGACGATCGTCGAAAACGACGAACGACGAAACGACGAACGACGAAACGACGAACGACGAAACGACGAACGACGAAACGACGAACGACGAAACGACGAACGACGAAACGACGCGCGGCAAGACGACGAACGCCAAGACGACAAACGACGATCGTCAGGATGAGAGTCAAATTGGGCGCGGGCCCACATCCCCGCCGCCCGCAACACATAAACAAATGCACACGGAGAGAACAAAATTAAACATATGGAGAGCAATCAGGTAATCAAGACGTACACGATTAGCGAGAGAATTATTATTATGGTTTTTTTTTTTTTTTTTTTTTTTTTTTTTTTTTTTTTTTTTTTTTTTTTTTTTTTGTTTTTTTTTTTTTATACATATATTCATAGAGAGGGGTAAAGCTAGATCGATCGGTCATAATCAAATACAATCACACAAAATCATTGACCTGTAGAAAGTTTACAATGAAGTATATATACAGAGAAAAGTACTTATAAATAACACACGATCAAATCAATTAATTAATAATCACAGCGCCCATTACTGTAAAGTGCTAATTCCGAAATTAACAAAGTTTACAATGAAGTGTATATATAGTAAAGGTAGACTTATAATTAACACAGGATTAATGACTTAATAATCACAGCGCACATCAATATGAAGTGCTAATTCCGAAAATTAACCCCTCGCGCACGGCCAATCACCTCGTCGGAGAGGGCAAGGTGGGGGGGCTAAAGGGCCGCGGAGAATGCGTAAGAATGTGTCGAGACGCTCATACGTAGACAGTGCGGGACTTTATGGTGTCGGCCATACGCTGGACCCTAGGGCACCTGTCCGAATCGCCGCGATGATTGTAGCTGTGAGGGTTGCGGGGGTGAGTCCCGCTGTTCGTGCCGGCCCCTGCACGTGCGTCGGCGCTCCTGGAGCAGTGGTAACATTTGGTTGCGCCGGCGTCGCCCCTGGTGGGGCAGTCCCTAAGTTCGTGGTCGCTCGAGGCGCAGTGCGCGCACGCGACCGTTGTGCTGACGCACCTCTTTTTGGTATGGCCAAAGTTGAGGCACTTGGTGCATTGGAGGAGAGGGACGTAATTATCGGCGTGCACGCGCTGGTGATCGAGATTCACCTTTACCAGGCCGATCACGGCTTTCCAGACGACAGGGGTGGTGATGAATACGGGGTTGCAAAGCTGGGGATTGCGGTTGGACCGCACATATTTAAACACAATGTCAGAGGGGACGGTCACACTCTCTCTGATGGCATCGTTTTGATGGGTGATGATATCGGCCAACTGGTCAGTGGGGATATCCTTAGGGACCCCCTTGAGGATGAACATCGGTCGCAGCTCTTGCGGGGCGTGGGCACTGATGGGGAGGTCGCTAGCTTGGACCTTCTCCAGGGCGACCCGCCTATGTTGGTCACTCTGGAAGTCGACTGCTATGCGCTTGCCAGAGATGTGCCTGACCCCAATGGGAGCGAAGTTAGTCTCGCGAAATGTTGTGGAGTTTTTCCACATGGCATGCGTTTCGGTCGATGAAGCGGAATCAGAATCGCTCCGGGGAGCCACAATTAGCGTGGACTTATGGGGTATGGCTTTCTGGCGCTTGGGCGAGGGGGGGTCACTGGAGACGACCGAAGAGTAAGTGCGCATGGTAGCGGGAGCGGTACCAGCGCCTAAGAGGGACGAGGTGGTTGCGATAGATTGTATCTGTTCGTTCATATGATTTAGTAGGTCAAACATCTTGGCGATGTCAGCCTCGCGAGCAGGTTGAGCTGAACAGTCCGGGGGGGTAGGATTAGGCTCCGAGGAGAGGGGGGCGTAAGCGGCAAGGCCCAAGGAAACTATAGCGTCACAGCGCTTGTTAGCGGCATCCTTATTGATTTTGGTAAGGCTCCTGTGTTCGTTAATTAGGGATTTAATTTCCCGCGCGTACACGACTAGATCGTTGAGGACGACCCTACCGACGCGAACGAACTCCGAATCCGGGATTTCGTACAGGCAATCTGGGAATGGGGAAGAGTTAAGAGGCTGATCGAAAGGAAGGTTACGGGTGGCGGTTCTACGAATGGGAGTAGTGAAGTAAAGATCGGTAGGTTTACCTGGATCCACTCCGCCTGTGGTTGGCCGTGCGCAGGATTGATGAGGTAGCGGCGATTGAGTGGCCTGTCTGGGGAGACGGCCAGGGTCGGATTCCCCGGGGTCGTCGGCTCGCGAGCTCATATTTGAGCCGTCGCAGCACGACACAACACGCACAAGTCACAAACACTGCACTTATTGCACCGGGCGTCGGCACTTATCTCTATTCTATAGACTTAAAATAAAACACTTATAAGTCTCAAGGTCGTCGCCGAAGATCAGGACTGCGTGAGGCCGAAGGAAGAGGAGAAGAAAGGCAGCTCAGCAACACGTCACGGTCACAGGTAGGATGAAAGGGGGGGGGCGGGCAGTATCGCCCAGCACCACTCCCAAGCAGCAGCAGCAGGGGCGCACCAATCGGAGGCGAGTGCCAGTACAGGAGACACGCCAGCCTCCGCAGAGCGTGAACTCAGCGCCGCACACCGCGCAGGCAGCTTCAGGCGCAGCCAACGGCGAGCGCTTGCGCTCTCAATGAGAGCGGGAGCACCGTTGTCGATGACGTAGATGATGACGGCGCAGATGCGCGCCACAGCACGGCCAGTGAGGTCAACCCCGCGCAGATGAGGCGCAGAGCGTCGGCCCCAGATGTGGGTGAGGCACTTCCAAAGGCGCGCAGACGCAGGGTCCAGCGCGGCCGGCACAATCCTTGCGCTATCGGGAAGCACTTATGGTGATGATGCCGACACTGACAGGATAGAGGCCAAGTGAGGGCCCAACCGACGGCACAGCCACAGCACACAACACAGCACAGCACAGATGGTGAACTTCACAAGACGTCACAGCGCCGCGTCTCCACACGACGCACCGACAGATATCGACGATCGTCGCAGCCGACGAACGACGAACGACGATCGTCGAACGACGAAACGACGAACGACGAAACGACGAACGACGAAACGACGAACGACGAAACGACGAACGACGAAACGACGATCGTCGAAACGACGATCGTCGAAACGACGAACGACGAAACGACGAACGACGAAACGACGAACGACGAAACGACGAACGACGAACGACGCCCGACGAAGCGTCGATTACGACGAACGACGACGACGATGCGTCGGTTTTGACGAACGACGATGCGTCGATACTGACGAACGACGATGCGTCGTTTTTGACGAAGCGACGAAGGCGTCGATTTCGACGAAGATGAGCGTCGTTTTCGACGAACGACGAAAGGCCGGGAGCAAACGACGCTGGCGCGTGTGCTCTCCACGGCGTCTGGGAGCAGACTGTTGGTTAGGTTAGGTTAGGTTAGGTTAGGTTAGGTTAGGTTAGGTTAGGTTAGGTTAGGTTAGGTTAGGTTAGGTTAGGTTAGGTTAGGTTAGGTTAGGTTAGGTTAGGTTAGGTTAGGTTAGGTTAGGTTAGGTTAGGTTAGGTTAGGTTAGGTTAGGTTAGGTTAGGTTAGGTTAGGTTAGGTTAGGTTAGGTTAGGTTAGGTTAGGTTAGGTTAGGTTAGGTTAGGTTAGGTTAGGTTAGGTTAGGTTAGGTTAGGTTAGGTTAGGTTAGGTTAGGTTAGGTTAGGTTAGGTTAGGTTAGGTTAGGTTAGGTTAGGTTAGGTTAGGTTAGGTTAGGTTAGGTTAGGTTAGGTTAGGTTAGGTTAGGTTAGGTTAGGTTAGGTTAGGTTAGGTTAGGTTAGGTTAGGTTAGGTTAGGTTAGGTTAGGTTAGGTTAGGTTAGGTTAGGTTAGGTTAGGTTAGGTTAGGTTAGGTTAGGTTAGGTTAGGTTAGGTTAGGTTAGGTTAGGTTAGGTTAGGTTAGGTTAGGTTAGGTTAGGTTAGGTTAGGTTAGGTTAGGTTAGGTTAGGTTAGGTTAGGTTAGGTTAGGTTAGGTTAGGTTAGGTTAGGTTAGGTTAGGTTAGGTTAGGTTAGGTTAGGTTAGGTTAGGTTAGGTTAGGTTAGGTTTTTTTTTTTTTTTTTTTTTTTTTTTTTTTTTATATACTCCTTCCCCTAGCATGGGCAAAGCCAGGGCCCTTTTTATTCGTTCATCCCAGTTCTCACTCTCATGCTGTTCAATCAGGGTTTAAACTCCCACTCATACTCCTATTCTACCTAACAGTTGCTTAGCTAGCTGTAAGTTTTATTTGGTATAAAAATCCCTTATATCTAAGCTTACTCTCTATTACAGTTTCATTGATATGTTTACTATTTTCTATATTTGGTTTACAATTTTTATTTACATTTTTGTTATGTTTTACTATAATTTTACTAAAATACTCTTACTCTTACAATTATTACATTATCGTATCTTAAATTATGTACATTTTTATTTCCTTATCTAATATCACAGTCATGTCAATATACTCTAAACTTTACATTGTAGCATTCAATTTTGTTATCTATTTTTCTTATATACTAATATCACAACTTTTCTTATTTTTTATACCCTCCATTCTTAACATATACAGATTTATCACATTTCTTATATAGTAATACATTTGGAGTATAATCTCTATTTTCTACTTATATCTTAAGTCTTATCTTAACAGATAGTTTATCATTAAATTCTTTTTACTCAATAAAACTGTATAGGTATGTCACTGTGATTAGTGGGGGACTATCCCCTCCGTCATTTTTGCGTTAGGATTTGATACCCCTTTAGCTAATGCTATGTACTTAAGTCAGATAATCAATATCTCAATCAAAAGAATTTATTTATTACTTGGTTTTATTCTTACTAATAACTTCACTAGCCACT